>OX422223.1:423339019-428859212 GCA_949130495.1 Sambucus nigra
TATGCATATATAGCAGATATATGCAGCATATATCTACATATATGCAGATATATGCATATATACATTGTTTTTTATTTAGTTGGTACACCCTAGGTTTGTCAAGGAGTTATGTTAGATTAAGATTTCTCAGCTCCAAAGAAAAATATTGCCATATTTCTGTTAATGATTTTAAATACCTACTGAATAGGTAGGACCCATAATTTACATAGAGGATTTTTATTTTTCAAAAAATGGTATCATTACCAATCTTTTAATTGTGATAGTTTTTAGATATGATTTTATCAAGTTTCTTTGCTTTCTCTTTTTGGAGAGGGATAACTAAATTGGTATCATTGTGACAATTATTCAAATATATTTTATCATGAATAAGTTCAGTGCATAGTTTTTTTCTAAATTGCAAATGGGATTAATCATTGATTTTTAGTTGTTTTTGCAGCTCCTTTATGTGGCAGATAGGGAAATACGCAGAGGCATGCATCCTATTTCAGTTTAAACATGTTGGTGATTCAACTGGAAGCTCTCGGATCCGTCAACGGCTTTCTGGCATTGAACTGAGGTCGAATGAAATGGTATTATGCTCTGTGTTCAAAATCTCTTCCCTTGAAAAGCATGCGTGGTGTAAAATAATAAGGAATTCTGAGCTATGTTCTGCAATAATGCAAAACATGAGGTATGCTGCATTTCATTTTAAGTTACTCAATAAGTATTATTTCATTTTTTTGAGCAAATTTCCCGCTTACTATTCTATGGAATTGTTAAACGCATATTTATTGAACTTTTTTCCTAATTATTTCTTATAAACCTCAGTATATTAGTCTATGCTCTCTAATCCAAAAAATGTTATTAGTGTATTACTCTCATGTTTTCAATTTTAGGATGTTTACTATATGTGTAATGTTTTGAATTTTATATTTATTAGTGTATTAGTCTTCTTTATAGTAGTCTACTATAAAAGGTCTGATCGAATTGGGGGAAGTCAGTTTTGGGATGTTTAGTACCTATTGTATTGTTCTATTAGTTTTGCGATCAATTTTATCTCAATATCTGTCTTGTGAAGTCAATTTTATCAGTTTTTTTATCGCAATACAGATATTCTGCTTTAGGATGTCACCCACACCAAGGGTACCAAACCGGAAGACACATGGTAATAATTGAGAATGTATTTTATTTCTACAAGATTCATTTGTCAAATAAGATTATGATTACCTATAAAAAAAGGGTACCTAACTGCTTCCCATGTTAGATTTTGAGTTATTGATATTAGAAAATATATTTGGTTCGTTCTTAAAATGCATAACTAAGAAGACTACATTGTAGTACTCACATTTCAACAAGCATTGCCTATAAATGTATGATGGTTGATTTGTAGCAGAAGCGATAGGCTTTAAGATAATATGAACTTCGTTGTCAATTTACCAATCGCAGTGCTTTCAGGAATATCTGCATATATCTTGCATATACGCATATATCTTCATATAGGCAGATAACTTTCATATATGCAGATATATGCATATATGCAGCTTCCATATCTCCATATATGCACATATATGAACATATCTTTTATTGTTCTGGGGCTTCTTCTTTTATTGTCCTTTATATTAACTTGATTTTTCTTATCAAAGAGTTAATTTATATTTCAGGTAGTTCAAATTTTACTCAGTTTCCTTTACAATTTTGAGCTCCCTTTCCTCCTGTGTCAAGAGTTCTTGGCTGTTGTAGCAACTCGGATTTTTAAAGACCTCAGTTATGAAATAAGTGCCTAGCTTGATGACTCTCAGCTTATAAAAAATTCTTCCATATTATTATAACATCTTCATACTAAAGAAATTTTCACTCCCAAATTCTTCACATCCCCCCTCCCCCCCCCCCCAAAAAAAAAACACTACATTATTGAGGCACTTCTAATTTATCCATTTTTTTGCATATAATACACAACACATGTCATATGCCTTCAATTTGATTCTTTTTTAGTAGCATTTAATTTTTTTAAAGTGCTTACTTTTGACCTTTGATATAAATGCAGAGCTAAAGTACTCTAAAAATATTAGGAGAACGAGTGGAACACTGAGGAAAATCATTAGTATGGAAGACGGGACAAATATGTTGGATGTGGGTATTGTGACAACCAAGAAGAAGTATTTGTTAGATGAAATTGGACTTTTTAAATGTTGTTGATTAATTTAACTTTTGAGATCATTAAATATTGTTGAATTTGTTGTTATCCCTTTAGAGGGTGGTTAGTCTAATAAACAAACGAAACCATGCCGATTTTTTTCAAATGGACACTTTGTTTATTTGATACACGATGTGAGTTCAGTTGATGAATATTATATATTTCATGTTATATGTGAGTTTGTTTGATGAATTTAGATAATTTGAATGGTGTTGGACAATTTGTTATTTGTTAAGCAGGTTAGATAGCCGTATAAACAAGGGAGATTATGGCCATTTTTTTTTAAATTACACTTTATTTTGTTTTGTTGGGGAACGATATTTTTATCGTTTTACAATTACGTATTTTGAAAATTTTCGTCGTTTCACGATTATGTACTTTCGAAATTTTCGTCGTGCCTTCAGTCACGGGCATTTCCCTAGTATATATATAAAATAAACTGTGTATAAAGAAACTTAAAATCAAGATTAAGAATAGATTGGGAATATCTATAGTAAATTAAGTAGTGAAACTAAATTATGGATGTTGAATGATAAATTTGAAAATATTTATGAATTAAGTAGTGAGACTTGATTTTGATGCTTATATGTAACATATGTGAATGTTACCTAAGTAATGAAGAACATTGCGAGATATGTAAATAATGAATCGTGTTGAATGGGCGGTACATGAGAGTATGTTATTGATAAGATCGGTTATATACTTTAGTCGAGATAGCTTGGGTGGTGGCTACGTCGGATGAGTATAGAACATTAGGTTAGATGCGAGGTGAGGAAACTCAAGGGAGTGTACGTGAACCTAATAACTATAATCAATAACTGATTTAATTTCAAAAAAATACTTGTTAAATGTTCTCAAAATGTTATGAGTACTATACTTGATTTCATTCCAGGGATCCGGAGCTGTAGTACTGTGGATGCTGACAGGATTATTGAGTAGCCGACCCTTTCATTCAGATCTAGCATAAGATCTCATTCTTGTATCTCATGTGTAGACATGTTGTCAGTTGACTACGTTATAGTTCCAGTGTTGTATCCGTTTTACTTAGTAGTTGGATTGTGGATTATTTCTTGGTTGTAGTTTTAGCCGACAGTTTATTTGGCATGACTTTAATGCATTTTCATTTTATTGATGGGTTGGATTTTAGTATCTTGTGAATGTTGATTTAGCTCTCAAACTATTCTTTTATCCTATTTATTTGAAAGATAAAATTTGGCACCAGATTAACTAACTTAGGTGGTTGGTAATTAACCTGGTTTTCGACAGTGATGCTAAGAATGAACCATTGAGATACCTGTTTTAATTTGATAAAGGCCTGATCACCCGATATTTAATTCGACAGGTGTCACAAGTCCACACATTTGGAATAATGAATTTCTCATATTTTGGTGGAAGATGTTTGAGAAGCTCGCGTTGGTATCTTAATGATCTACTCCAAAATTTCATGAGTTGTGCTTTGAAAATCCCCAAGAACAACCCATAGAGGACAACATCATCATCTTGGTGTTCGGTTCAACATCAAATTGGATCTCAAAGCAAGGTTTGTATTAAAAACATGTGTAAAGTCAACCTAGACCTGTTATTATATATAACCTAATATATATTTAGTATGAGTATACGGATTATTAAACAATATATATATATATGTTATACAACTATATAACAACTAGTGAGCACAGTATCCAAAAAAACTACCGATAAATAAGTCCATTGAATTCAAGAATCAGTCGATGTTTCTTTGAACAAAGTCCAACGTGTTACCAAAGATCAAGAGTATTAGCTCATGTCGTGTTGTGTTGTGTTGTGTCCCCCAAAAAACTTATTGTGCTATTTTGTGTCGACTATAAATACCTCCCAAAACACGAATGGCAATTTGTGTTTTTGGTTCGGTTCATGGGCTGACACGACACAACAAGGATTCTTCGAAAACGACTTCGTTTTTTTTTTTCAAATAACACGAACACTACCAGAATAGAGCATGACACTACATAACTAACACAATTTTATAAAAACTACAATAAATTAAACATAAAATAACCAGAAGACCTGAATGAAAACACGATTAACACTACAAACCTGACACACGACTCATAATTTTTACACTATCACGACTCGACATGACTTCATATAAAAAATATCCTACATGAACACGAAATAGCATGACAATTTCGGGTCCATTTCGTGTTGTTTCCTTTCTAAAAATGCCACCCCTAGGAACAGATCCAATCCTCACCACCTTCCTTAACCAAACACTTGCCAATTCTAAACTCTCTTCTCTCCCATCCCCTTCTCATCCCAAACACATGAAATAACCCTGCAAAACCCAATCCATAATACCACTAATCCACCTATGTCATAAATCGTGCCCGATGATTAATTATCTTAGCCAGGCTGATCGATCATTTACGAAGAAGGATGTCCCACACACACACTTTGAAGATCCTCCATACAAGATGTTCGCAAGACCCACCTCGAGGATCCTTCGCAGTAAGTAGCTCGCAACGCCCCATCTCGTAGAGTCTCCAATGAACCTGGTTTGAAGGATCCAATGCGAAGTACAAAGTCATCTGGATGACAGTAGTTTGTAATAAGATATAGAATGTTGTATTATGTATTATGTATTATGAATGTACATGTCGAGTGAGGTTGTTTGGTACCCATGAGGGACCATGCCTAGCAGGGCATGGGAGGGCTTTCATGCTCTATCAAGCAACCTCCTCTTGGGAACTTCGCATGGACGTAGTTTGGAGGATTGGGAACAAGGCAACGTTGGGAATTATTACCAACCCTCTTGGCACACTTGGACAAAACATCACCTAGTACAAATGTCACTCGAGCCTACTCATTGGTTACCTATTCAAGTGAACCTCTTCGAGTTACCCGATACCCCTCAATATTTTCCCCCTCGAGGTTACCTCCTTAAGGTACCTTGGGTGCCAGCCCGCCTAACTGATGTGACTAGATACCTAACAATAGTTGCTGTTTGAACCACTTCCTGACGTCCGAACGTATGACATTCAGGGACTCAAGAATGTAGAACTCAAGTGGCTTTACCCTTAGGATGGCAAGTCTAGTGCACCAATCCTGACCACCTAGCCATCCTAGAGTAAGCCTCAAGCTGATGAGTCATATCCATTATTAATGACCTCAATACTTCAAGCCAATATAATTGTTTCCCACCAAAACTATCAGATCCCATGCATTAAATGCAATATCTCATGTATTTAATGCACTCGACCAAAGGGATCGAGGGCATGCTGACTCGAGCAACCTATTCCCCATATAAATAAGACCAAACAAAACATATCAGGAGATAGATCATCCGGAGTCCAGAATTACTGCCCAAATTACCTTATACCAAAGAACCCTTGTGAGAACATTAACTCCCATACACATTTAATGCACCCATCATTGGGCATTAACTGAGCTTAAAGTACCTTCCTTGTTTTTATTATTCCTAGAGTGCTCATTCTTTATCCTCCGACCACGCCACCCACTGGTCCCATTCATTTATTGTGCTTATCTTATATTTCCTGTGTTAATATTCTCTTTAACGCAACCCTGAATATCGAATCTCTTTGTCTCTGATTTATCTGTGGCCACTGCCTATATTGCGTACCTAACAGTGTTTGTCCCGATCCTGATAAGGGGTTACGCTTCACTTAATACTAACTGTATCTGAAGAACCCATATCTTACATTTTGTGACTCCGCTGGGAAGATATTCTCTTTTGAAATGATGCTAGAGTATAACACCATTAGAGTCATTGATTTCGACGCCATATAGTGTGAAGAAGAGGCAAACAACACTGTGATGCTGGAGGGGGCGAGAACGACATGGATAGAGCCCAGTGCTCCCCGTGTTGAAATGACGGAGATGATGGACACGCATGGAGGAATAGGCCAAACACAAATGCAGAGGTGAATTGATTTATTTACGGAGTTCATAAAAACTCCGGCAGTCCAAGCAATGTTAGGGGCATCCATGGGAGTGAACTCCTTTACTACACCACCAACGGCCATACTGGCTCCCACTGTGATAGGAGGAGTGGAAATGCCTGCTTTTAATAACACCTTCCCCACTATTTCGCCACCCTCAGGCGATGTGTGTCCTACCACGGTGCCATCTATGACAACGGGGTCAGCGCTGTAGAGTGGGGGAGCAACTTCAGCGACTCCAGCTGTAACAGTAGGCCAAGGAGCAAACGTTTCTGCCTCAACGACCTCGGTGATAATAATGTCACAGTCAGTACGCCCCTCGCCAGCCAGCATGGAGGATATGAAGAAAGAGTTGGTAAAGTTTATAGCTGCGCCTAAACGAGATAGTTCCTCTATGTACGATGACTTTCGTGCTCCGTACCTAGAGGCGTATAACAATGAACCCTACCCAGTGGGTTATATTCCTTCAATCTTTGAAAAGGTATACGGGGAAAGGCGCTAATCCTAATGAGCATGTGAAGAGGTTCATCGAGAGTCTGGGAGCCCACTGGAATGACAAGAAGTTAAGGCTAAGGGAGTTTTCAAAAACCCTGATAGAGAAAGCCTACACGTGGTATTCCCACCTAGCCCTAGATAGTGTAAGATATTGGGAAGAGTTTCATGTTTTGTTCATGCAAAATTTCTTTTTGTATGCGGATGAGTTCACACTCACCCAGCTCGCGCGTGCGAGGCTTATATTAGGAGGTTCCGTGAACACTCCCTCGATGTGAGAGAGGAGACGTGAGAAGATAAACTTTTACAAGTGTGTGGAGAGGGCTTTCTACCCGAATATATATGTCACCTGATTAACGAAATAAGAGAAGGTTCATTTACAACATTTTTTAAAGCATCAAGGAACATTGCCTTAGCGGTAAAACCTATAGTGCCCCCGCCCATCTTGCCAAGCTTGCTGATGAGGCCAACCTTCACTGCGAGGAAAGGAATACCCTTGAGGATCAACTACGCGTACGGGGGGAGTAAAGAAGGAAATAATGGCGACCCAGAAGGCAGAAGGTGCAGAGATGGAAAAAAAAGTTCGAAGATGAAGAGAATCCACCCGAGCTACCTTGCACGGTGGAACAGGACTTGAATCTTTATGATATCATGGTCAGTGAAAAAGTATACATGTCGGTTAATGTCCCCACTGCGCCTCTCACACGAGATGATAGAGATAAGCCTCATTATTGTGCACGACATAATAGGGTAAACCAACCTACCAAAATGTTCTTCTCACTCAAGAGGTTGATTGACCGTTATGTAAAGAATGGGGATATCATATTGCCAAAAGAAAATGTAAATGATAACCCCCTGCCACCTTATGGGGTCCATATGGCTAACGCTTTTGATAAAGAGGCTGAGCAATTGGCAATGGGACAGTGGCTCAAAGGAAATAATGTCGAAGGATCTTCCAGTGATGGCTTCGAAGAGTCCTTAGAATAGTGAAGCTCAACTCCATTTGGGGGAGTTGATTGAAGGGGAAGAAGACCAAGAGGAACAAGTATATGATCCCGCTGAGGGACTTAGAAGGAAGCTGGGAACCTGTTTCCTGGAATAAGTTAATGTAGTGATAACATATGACAAGGATCTGTATAAAGATATGGAAGAAGTTTACGAGTTAGAAGATGACCGAAAAGATCTATGGATCGAGTGCGCCACTGTGGTTTGCTCCCAAAAGTTTAACTAGTTCTTCGATCAGGTTGGTGTTCCTGAAGATTCTCGACTGGAAGTCACACGAGCCATTTTGGAGATCGTGAAGAAAAACATGGCGCCACATTTAAAATGGAAGGGACCTATGGCTAAACTGGTGAGTAGATATCTCTCTGAAGTCACATTCTCAGAGGCTAATAGGCTGATCAGGTATCCGCACAACAGACCCTTATATGTCACTACATCAGTGAATGATTGTGTTTTCTCACGAGTCTTATTGGATGGGGGGCATCCATCAATATAATACCCGTTGGATCCATTTATGCCACCGAATTATCGGTAAACAAGGATAGTTCCCCATTCGTTAGAAATATTTGGTTATAATAACCAATCCTCCACGTCAGTGGGTTATGTTAACGTGGGCATCAAAATGGGGAACATCATTTCCCATAAAATTCCACATCATGAATTGCGAGCCGTTATACCAGATGTTGGTAGGTAGGGTATGGACGCACAAACACGGGTTGGTACCCTCCACTTATCATCAATGTGGTAAAGTAAATATAAAGGGTAAGGAGGTGGTGATTCAAGATACTAAGAAAACGTTTACAAAGGAGGAGGCCCATATGGTGGACGCAGTTTTTTATACTGATCTGGCGGAAGAAGCTACCATGGTAACAAGATATACTGGGGGGATAAGGATCTCGTTAACTCAAGAGAGAGATAGTTCAAAATACTTCTTGAATGATTATAACTTATGGAGAAGAGCGCGAACTGGGAGCGATTAGGCCCCCTAGTATATTAAGGCAGCTTCATGATCGAATAACCCCGAGCATCGACCCTATTGAACACCAAGTCCAAATGCAGTGCGTTATTAGCATGTGAATAATGAAAGAGGTGGATGAGAATCACAGGAAGAGGCCTTTTCAAAAGCAAGTGGACCGAAAATGCAAGCGGGTGGTTTTTCCTAGAGGTAGAATTATCTATAAATTATGAAGGTGTGAGCAGGTAGCTGAGAGTCTGGACGATGAAGCCAACCAAGTCTATGAATGCTTCTTGGCAGATAACCAGGGGAAATTCTTGGTAATCGATAACTTCGAAATACAAGAGTTTGTGGAGGAACTAGAAGAATAACTAGAATGCATGAGGGATAGCCCTCGACCACAGATCCGTGAGTTAGAGAAAATTGACCTGGATAGAGAGGGTGAAGATCCAAACCTTATTTTTATCTCGAAGTACTTGAAGGGAACCCCTCGAGGGAAGCTGATCAAGCTTCTATCGGAATTCAAAAATGCCTTCGTGTGCAAGTACACCGAGATGCCTGGAGTAGACCAGAAGGTGAGTTGTCATAAGTTGAATGTTTTTCCCTCAACCATTCCAATGAAGTAGGCCACTCGAATGTACAAGACAAAGTTGGACCTGAAGATTAAATAATAGGTTTAGAGGTTTCTCACAACTGGTTTCAAGATTCCCAATCCAACATCCGATTTGGCTCTCTAGCATTATGCCTGTGGAAATATGCATAGACTTCAGAGACCTAAATCGGGTGTGTCCGAAGGATGAATTCCCGTTGCCTTCAATTGATAGCCTGATTGGTGCAACAGCAGGCCATGAGATGTATAACTTCATGTATGGCTACGTGGGATATAATCAGATAAAAATGGATTAGGCTGACGTAGAGAAGACTGCTTTCCAGACGCCTTTGGGAAATTTTATGTAGACTGTCATGCCTTTTGGATTAAAGAACGTAAGAGCAACCTACTAGAGAACGATGATGGACATCTTCCATGACCTTTTTCATAAGACCGTGGAGTTCTATATTGATGATTTGGTAATTAAATCCAAGAAGGAGGGATCTCACCTGGATGATTTGAGGAGGGTATACACTCGCTGCAGGAAGCATAAGCTAAAGATGAACCCTCTCAAATGTGCCTTCAGGGTAACGAGTGGAAAATTCTTGGGGATCGTGGTAAACATCCAGGGGTAAAAATGAACTTGGATAAATGACGAGACATCCTTGATATGGCAAGGCCAAAATCAGCGAAAGAATTAAAGAGTTTCCTTGGCAAGGTCTCCTACCTGAGGCGGTTTGTCCAGGGGTTGGCTGAGTTGACGCACCCCTTAATGGAGATGCTGAGAAAGGGCATAAAGTTTGCATGGGAAGTAATGCACCAAGAAGCCATAGACAAGCTTAAGGAAATCCTTACTTCTCATCATACAATGATTCCCCCAAAGGCAGGTACCCCTTTACGCTTATATCTTACGTCAACAGAACGGTCAATTGGGGATTTATTGGCCCAAGAGAGAGAAGGCATTGAAAAACCTATTTATTCCTTGAGTATGATCATACACGGTCCTGAGGCCAGATATACTAGCAGTGAGAGGCACTATTTGGCCATTATATTTGTAGAACAAAATTTAAGGCATTACTTGTTATCATCCACGGTTCATATCATAACTAAGTGAGATCCCATAAAATTTTTGCTTACTAAAACCGTATTGATAGGCAGGGCAGCTAGATGGTTTATAATCCTTTAGGAGTATGATCTTAAGTGCGTGGCTGCTGGGGCCATCAAAAGTTAGGCATATGCAAATTTATTGGCCATTTTTCCATCCAGGACGTTCGAGCCGCCTATTGAAGAGCTCCCATGTGATGACCTCCAGCCTAATTTCATAGTAGCCAGCCTAGACAAATGGAGTATGGAGTTTGACGGATCTTCAGCAGAGAAAAAAGGAGGAGCGGGGGTCATTCTACGAAGACCCAGTGAAGAAATTATCTTGTCTTTCAAATTAGAGTTCGAATGCTCAAATAATGAAGCCGAATACGAGGCACTGGTCCTAGGGTTACTTGAAGCATTAAGAAGCATCATCCAAGTCCTCACAATTAAAGGGGATTCTAACTTGGTGGTGAAACAAGTGACAGGGGAATTTGCTCTGAAGCACATGAGTCTGGTGCCTTATCGCACGATCATCCAGCGACTTCTTGGGCAATTCGAGGTGGTAAAGATATAGAGGCACCCTCGAATAATGAACAGATACGCGGATGCCTACACCACCATTAGGAAAATATTGCCTTCGATGGAGAGTCAACCATGGTCTGAATCACAAAAAGAATGGCCCCCTCAACGGTGTCTGAGATGCTTCCCTCAGAGGACAAAGATGATTGGAGGGGTAAAATTCGAAGGCAGTTTGAGAGAGGGGAAGGGCCACTTAACCTAGCCAATTTAGCATAGTACTTTGTTTCCAGGGGAAACTTATACTACAAGAATAAAGGAGATTGGCTATCTAGGTGTATGGACCCCGAAGAAGCTAAAAGAATTCTGATTGAAGTACACGAAGGTAGCTGCGAGACCACTGAGATACCTTTGTACAGGAGGATACAATGAGCAGGGTACTACTGGCCTTCAATGAGACAGGAGGTTGTCGCAGTGCAGAGAGAGTGTTCAAAGTGCTATCTTTTCTATCAGGCGGTAGAATGCAGCTTCATAGACCAGTCGCAAGACTGGAGACAACCGTACATAGATTTCTTGATAGATGGAGTGATGGCCGTAGATAAAGAATACGCTATGAAGAGAAAAATGCGAGCACCGAGGAACTTCATATAAGATGGGCAGTTTTACCAACGAAGCTACCACGATTGGACTTTAAGGTGAATACGAAGAGAAGAGGCTAAGTGGATATTAAAGCAAGCTCATGACCCAGGGCACATTGGAGGAGCTAAGATTTATGATCAACTAATTACTTTGGGTTATTATTGTCCTTCGATAGATAAAGACTCAGTTGATTTAGTTCACAGGTGCAAAGCTTTTCATCTATATGGGAATATGATTCATGCTCCTTTAGTGGACATGCACTCTCTATCTACACCATTACCATTCCATAGTTGGGCCTTTGACTTGGTAGGAGCAATTAACCCTTCATCACGATGAAAGATATGGATCTTAGTAGCCAAATAATGTTTCATGAAGTGGGCGGAGGCCATACCGCTCAAGAAAGCCACTGCGGGGGCAGTAGCTCGATTTATAAAGGAATACATTAGTTGCCTCTTTGGCATCCCTAAGGTGTTTCTATCGGACAATGGTGCCCCCTTTATAAATAACTAAGTGCGCTTACTCATGAAAAGTATTACATTATCCATCACAAATCAATAGTGGCATACCTGAAGTGAAATGGGCAGGCAGAGGCCACCAACAAAACTTTAGTGAACATTTTGGCAAAAAATGTTAGAAGATTTTCTAGGCTCATGGTATGACAAGATCCACAAGGTTCTATGGGCTTATCAAACGACAAAAAGAAATCCAATAGGGTACACACCATTCTCCTTAGTATTTGGGGTAGAAGTTGTGTTACCGATCAAACTCAAGGCACCTTTTGCTCGCTACAACCTACGAAGTGCTATGCTCCCTCACAGTCGCCATGTACAACTCGAAGCCTTGGAAGAGCACAGGGATAATGTCGCGAGGTACTTCGAGATATACAAGAGGCAATTATCCAGATCTTCCGATCAATTGGTGAGGCTAAGGAAGTTCAAGGAGGGGGACTTGGTTCTAAAAGCATGCACAATACAAATAAGAGGTTTGTCACTACCAAAGTTCGAAGAAAACAGGGAAGGTCCATATATTATTCCAGCAGCTCACGATTCGGGTTACTGTGAGATATCTAAGCTGAAAAATAATGTGACTTTCAAATTGAATAACAAGTGACCGAATATTTATTACGTCTGAATGTATGTTATGCCACTCTTGTTCATTGACTCATTTTTTTAGAAATGATGGATGTATGCTTTAAGGCAATCGGGCTCGCCCGTTTAATATAGTCGGAAGCAATATTCATGTGGCATATGCTAGATCACTATTTTATTTTCACAATTTCACTATTTGATTCATTTATTATGCATGATGTACTTAGCATTGATGTAGTAAGCGTAGCCAATATTCAACTGAAACAACATAAAGGAAAGGAAACACCAAAGTTGCCAATGTTTCTTTATTTCAAATAAACGATGGCGTTGTGGTTATAACCAAGTCAAAAAATTCAAAAATCCATAGAAATGACCATCGCCAACAAAAGAAACCCTAAATAATGAAGCTAGGGGTCGTCCATGATAAAATGAAGATTCTCTGAACTAAGTAACCGATGGTGATGTTGGGGAAGAATTTTCTTAAGGTTGCTTTGATCTGTAATAAGGTCAGCTAAATCCTTTTGATGAAGCTCCCTGGTTTGATGAATGGCCTCTAATTCCCTCTCTTTCTCAACTAACTCGGCCTCCGCACAAGAAATTGCCTCGCGGGCCTCCTGCACACTTCATTCATATATCAGCAATTGGGATTCTAGACTTACAAGATACTATGAGATGGCCACTTATGAACGATGGGAACTTTAGAGGAGATGATAGACAAGGGGAAGATCAACCTTCTTGAAACTCTGTAAAAGCTCCACCAGCCAAGTCATAGAAAACCCATCATTTGTCAGCACGTTGACCCTCCCCAATAAAGTCTTGATGGTATCAGGGCTAAGGTACAAGAGGGGAGTATTGAGGATTTCCTCCAACACCATTGCAATCCCAAGAAAATAAGATGCCATCATTGCAGGAATCGGCTGAAGGCAGTGAGCGATAAAGGTTGAAGGAAAATGAACCAACAGTTGCTCGATCAATAAGCGAGGGCCCTCAATTAAAATAGAAGGGAAATTGGTCAATCTATGCCTCACAACCACTTCGGGCTCCCTCAGGGGGATGCATGCTGAAAATACTATCACTGGCAGCGGGACGCTGGGTATGCGAGGCGCTATCACTCACTTGAATTTGAGGAGAAATCAATGCGGGGGCATCACCAATCCTAGGGGCCTCACCTAAAGAAGCAACTCCAGCTAAGGTCCCCGCCTGAATTAACCCCTGAGCAATAAGTTAAACTTCAGGCCTACGAGCCACTGGCTGATCGACCTCCACCAAAAATACAACAAACGACCAAAGTAAGAGATAAAAATGAGTAAAGCATGTAAAAAATATATTGTTAACATAGAGATTATGCCTATAAGGCTAGGCCTTCCTGGCCCTCGGTTATGGGAGATTATGCCTATAAGACTAGGCACGCCTGACCCTCGGATATGGGAGGTTATGCCTATAAGACTAGGCCCACCTGACCCACGGTTATGGGAGATTATGCCTATAAGACTAGGCTCGCCTGACCCTCGATTATGGGAGATTATGCCTATAAGACTAGGCACGCCTGACCCTCGGTTATGAGAGATTTTAATTTTAAATTTCCTATATTACTAGGCCCGCCTGACCCTCGGTTATGGGAGATTTTAATTTTAAAGTCCTACATTACTAGGCCCGCCTGGCCCTCAGTTATGGGATATTTTGAGCTCAAAGCCTAATATTACTTGGCAAAATTAATAAATTTATATGTAGTAGATAGATGGAAGATTGGAAGTCCCTCGGGAAGGCGCTCGTCAACAAATTATCTACTGGACATCTGAACCACATCTTCTTCCTCAACAGGACCCGGAGCTATCAATACACATTGACTTTGAGGGGAATTACATCTTCTTCCTAAACAGGACCCGTCTATTATCCTCCATTGCCTCAACCACACGTTATTGTTCGCCCTCATCTTGGGCAGCTACAGCAGGCTCAGTACCTTCTTGGTTCAAAATGGAATTCCCGAACACAGATACAAGCATTTGGTCATTCGAAGGAAGGTAGGTTGAAGGAGTAGTTTAAAAAGGTACGGGCGCCTGCAACGAAGAAGTTAAAAGTTATAATAACAGGTTGAAAGTGCAACAATAGCTCAAATAAGAAAATAAACTCACCACAGGCAACGAAGAGACAGGTATAGGGGACTTAGGTATATCCTTAGTGGATCTTACATTATGAACATCCTTCTTAAGACCAGCCTGCTCGCCCAAAAAAGTGGAATCAGGATAATAGTCGCTACTAGATTCAGAAGAAGTATCATATATAAATGTCCCTAGGGGGAAATGGGAGATTACTTGCAAAGTAGTAGGGGCAGCTCTCTCTAAGGAACGATCCTCTCCAACCCCATCGTGCGCATCACCTCGCACATTAACCTGAAAAAGAGACAAGGCAAGTTAGGGAAACATGGGATTATTAGTATGAAAATAAAAGAAGGAAGAAGATATTTAGAGTAAGAGAGATTGAGGGACTTACCTATCCCTCCAACACATCCTCTACAATCTCATAATTTTGAGGAGGAGAGCCAGGTTTTAAAGGAGAAACCATCCTCCTCAATCTATGCCTCTGCCCTAATACAGTCTCTTCTTCTTCTTCTTCTTCTTCTTCTTCTTCTTCTTCTTCTTCTTCTTCTTCTTCTTCTTCTTCTTCTTCTTCTTCTTCTTCTTCTTCTTCCTCCTCTTCTTCCTCATCTTCATCACCAACATCACCACGAGAAACATACTCCTCAAGAAACTCCGCCTCACTAGACTGACTCGATTCATCCCTCACAATCTTAGGGGGGGCTAATAGTTTTCCTCTTTTTACTACCCCCAGTAGATTGAGGGACATAAGAAAATTCATGAGCAGACATCTCGATTGATATGAAAACTCTGTCTATTTCACTAAAATGCTCCCAAGTCTGGCAAAGACGCTCCACTATATGGCTCACAGCTTCGATAATCTTTGGGTCAGGAGTAGAGGCTAATGGAGGTTGTAGAACATTTTTGCGCTTTTCAAAGGCACTTTTCGAGCGGCCCTAACTGCTACGCCTGATGAGGCAACGCTAGGAGATTCAGTCCTTCCAAATGGCCTCGAAGGACCAAGGGCAACATCGGCTTGAATAGAGATTTGGGAAGCTTTCTTTCTTTTTACAAATGCCTCATCCACAGGCACTAGTGAAGGCAGCTCGGGGGGAGCATTGGTATTGGTCATACAAAGAGGAAAAATGGAGGACTGGGTGGTGCAATTACTTAAACCCATCTCATGGGTGGAAACCTTTCAACTTCGGGATACATGGGCTCCTTCAAAAGGTTGGTTTGAAAGAGAACCAACTGATTCTGCCAAAACACATTGATATACATAGCTGACCTTCCTCCTCGATGTTCTTTTCTCGAGATCATGGTATTGACAGGGTAGATGGCACACAAACTAGCAACGGTGGAGGTCAAATAATTCGAACATGCAAAAGAAAAATTAGTGGGTTTCTCTTGAGTAAAATGACTCAACAAGGGGGAACCTTGGTCGTAACCAAACTACAAGGCTACCCAGTGTGGTCTATACACAGAATAATAAGATGACCATTCGGTATAAGAAGGTAGATATGATGGGATTAATATAAGGGGGGCACTATTCTTTGGGAAATTCCTAGCAAGGGCTTCGTCAATAGGATCAATGGGACGCTCCCATTTAGCAAATAAATCATTAGTAAAAAATTGACTCACCCCAACATAGGGGCGAGGTATGAACCTCTCGGCTCAATAAATTAAGGCAATCAGAGGATTATTGACACTCTTATTCTTCCAACAATAGATTAGGGGGATCTTCACGGGCTGTGAACCAGGGTAACTACTGGCGGGGGAATAATCAGGGAAATGGGCATAGAGAAAAGATGTCAAGAGAACATTATTGGCATAATTAGAAACATCAAACATACTGATGCTTCGAGAAGAGTCCACCACTACACGGTCTAGCCAGGTATATAAGGAGCTAAGAATAATGGCAGCAAGGGGGAGTTTTACACCATTGGACATGCGAAGGGCCATGTTTATCAAGTCCTTTCGAGGATAGTTGTGAGGCTTTCCTGGAAGATAGACCTTCAATAGTATCATCCAAATGTATCCCACCATCTTGATCTTGGACCCATAGCCTTTTCTAGTTAGAGGCTGTTCAAATAACTTCTTCCCTCGAGGGTTGTCGCTAATTCCTCGCGGTCTCTAATAACGACCTTCTCTTTAATAAAATAAAAGTAACGAATTACCTTAAATTTGGTACACTTGTTATAAGTGACCATGCACTCCTTCACCACTGCCTCTAGTTCCTCTCTTAAGGCTTTTTCTTCATAAGAGACAGCCTCCTCGAAGAAGGTGTCAAACCCAACAGCCTCTAACCCCAAAAGTCACATACATCTTCCAAGATGATAATAAACTCACCCTAAGTGACCATAAATGTGTGTGACATGTGGCTCTAATGAGAAATGAACAGTTGTAGAGAAGTATTATTCTTGGCAAGATTAAGGTCACACAGCCAAAGGAAGCAAGATAACCCTACAAGGGCTAACTGAACGGAATATTTTGAATGGATAAACTCAGTCCAAGGGCCCAACCCCTCACTGGCACCCGAAGGAGCTTCAAATTCCACCTTTGAGTAGAGAAAATAACCACGCTCAATTCGAAAATGGGTAACAGTGGCAGTGGGGAGGTGCGCGAAGTCTTCAGCGCCCTGCCTTGTTCCATCAATAGGTTGGTATTTTCAGTAGGCACCAAAGCACCAGGGAATTGCTCTACTGTTGCCCAGAATTGGTCGTTGTCTCCAAAATAAGGGGCATGACGGTATCGTGTCCATTGATCTTGGCGCGCTTGAGTTACAGGAGAAGCGCACCTAACAGAGAGAGTTTTTTTCATTGGTGCCATGGGAGATAAGAAATAAGAGAATGAAGAGCAACTAGAAAGGAGAAAGAAAGTTTAAGGAAGCAAGGGTTAATTTCCTAACTCTGGCAGAAAAGATAAAACTCGGAAAGTGAGAACCCAAAGGTGAAGTTTGAATGAGTATATATCCCCTTTTATAGGGGCAACATGAATCCCAAAAGACGGTAAAAAGTGACGCTTTTGAAAAGTGTAATGATGGCTCTCTGGAATAGTCTGGCTGGCGTGGCTATCAAATGTGCATGGACGTAGCAAACCAAGGGTCGTAATGATGATGCCTTGGGGGATGACACGATGATTAGCGACGTCGTTTACACGCGCGCGCCCTTGCACCGCCATGTGTGATGAGCAGAAGAGAAAACGATAGTTACATTTAATGTGACATGCTTGGAGTCTTATCTGACATGGAAAACGAAGAGCTTTGGGGGAAATTTGAATAAACCTATTCAATTTCCCCAAGAGAGAAGATCAAATATTTACAAAAAGGTTTCGTACAGATATTTCTTCATGTAATAAACAAATATCTCTACGAAGGGGAAAATGTAGGGGGTGTCCTCCCCGATGAGTAATTAACTTAACTAGGAAGATCGATCATTTACGAAGAAGGATGTCCCACAAACAGACTTAGAAGATCCTCCATACAAGAGGTTCGCAAGATCCACCTCGAGGATCCTTCGGATCAAGTAGCTCACAGCACCCCATCTCGAAGAGTCTCCAATGGACCTGGCTCGAAGGATCCAATTCGAAAAAAAAGTCACCTGGATGACAGTAGTTTGTAATAAGATATAGAATGTTGTATTATGTACTTTATCTTATTAATATACATGTCGAGTGAGGTTATTTGGTACCCACGATGGACCATGCCTGGCAGGGTATGGGAGGGCTTTCATGCTCTATCAAGCAACCTCCTCTTGGGAACGTCGCAGGGACATGGTTTGGAGGATTGAGAACAAGGCATCATTGGGAATTATTACCAACCCTCTTGGCACACTTGGGAAAAACTTCACCCAGTACAAATATCACTCGATCATACTCATTGCTTACCTATTCGAGTGAACCTCCTAGAGTTACCCGATCTCCCTCAATACTTTCCCCCTCGAGGTTACCTCCTCGAGGTACCTTGGGTGCCAGCTCGCCTGACTGATATGACTAGATACCTAACAATAGTGGTTGTTTGAACCAGTTCCGGACGTCATGACGTCTAACATTCAGGGACTCAAGAATGTAGCACTGAAGTGCCTTTACCCTTAGGATGGAAGGTATAGTTCACCAAACCTGACCACCTAGCCATCCTAGAGTAAGACTCAAGATGACGAGTCATATCCATTATTAATGCCCTCGATACTTCCATCCAAAAGAATGGTTTCCCGCTACAACTATCAAATCCCATGCATTAAATGCAATATATCATGTATTTAATGCACTATACCAGAGGGCTCGAGGGCATGCTGACTCGAGTAGCCTCTCCCTCATATAAATAAGATCAAACAAAACATATTACGAGAGAGATCATTCGAAGTCCAGAATTGCTGCCCAAATTACCTTATACCAGAGAACCCTTGCGAGAACATTAACTCCCACACAAATTTAATGCACCCATCATTGGGAAATAATTGAGCTTGAAGTTCCTGCCTTATCTTTATTGTGCTTAGAGTGCTTGTTCTTTCTCCCTCCGACCACGCCACCCGCTGGTCCCATTCATTTATTGTGCTTGTCTTATATTTCCTGTGTTAATATGCTCTTTAACGCAAGCCTGAATATCGAATCTCTTTGTCTCTGATTTATCTATGGCCACTGTCTATATTACGTACCTAACGGTGTTTGTCCCGATCTTGATAAGGGGTTACGACTCACTTAATACTAATTTTATCTGAAGGACCCACATCTTACACCGACCATTCTCACTACTTTCACCACCAGTAGCACACACCAATAGGCATAACCCATAACCTATACAACATGACTAACACTCAAATCATACCCTCCCTTTACCTCCTGTGGTGAACCCACTCATAATCCCTACACACATCCCAAAAAATATTTTCTGACCTCCACTTCGAACCCTCCAAACTTCACCTGACCACCAGCAACACTCTTCCCACCAACCACTTCCACGAAACACTCGCAAATCCTCTACCACTACTACAAAATGGTCATTTATGTCAGTCAAAAACTGACATAAATGACCATTTATGTTTGTTTTAGAAATTTTCAAAACTGACATATAAAGCCCTGGCATGAATGTTCATAAAACTGACATAAATAAGATCACATTTATCTCAGTTTTTAAAAATACACATAAAAGCTACGACTTCACCATGTTTTTAATCACATTTTCATGAAAAAATGGCATAAATAACATCACATTTATGTCAGTTTTAGTAATTTTATGAGAGTTTTATCAAAACTGACAGAAATGTTGATATAAAAATTAAAAAAAATATTACTCCACTAATGGACAACTATTATTTGAGGTTAAATCAACCCTCGTAAATAGATAATAAATAGTCGAACAACATTCAAATAGTCTAAATAAAAAAATCACATAAAACTTGAAATATACAATATTTATCAAAGAAATTCACATTGCGCCTCAAATAAACAAAGTGTTAATTTAAAAACAAATGGAAACAATCTCCTTTATTTATTGGACTATCCACCCAAGGGCTAACAACCAATCCAACAAAATGTAAAATTAAAATACAAGGAAACTTTTTAAGAATTCTCCTACAGAAGGTAGTTGCGGCCATCTTTCAATCAACACTTGGCAGTGCTTAGCCCATTTTCACTTTGGTAGTGTTCAGTCATATTTCACTTGGCAGTGCTTGGTTTTGCAGCTATTGGTCTGATTTAAGTCATTGGGTTGCTAGTTAGTTTGGTTTCACTTGGCAGTGCTTGGTTTTTGGTCCTTATCACCAACCTACGGAGTGCAAAGAAATAAAGAACGGATTAACAAAAGCATTCTATATAGGCTTACGGGAACTATAATATCTCAATATAACCAAAAGCTTCAAATTTTAATCATAAAGGCAATTCAATAAGGCATACATTTGTTTTTGGCAGTGTAGAGACAAAAACAGTTTGATGAGGTAGCAGCAACCATTACAGTGATGACACTCATGGCATAAAAGAGCAATAAAAGGAGAATGTCATCTGCCTCTACATAAACACCATTTTATGCTCCAAGTTGTTGGTCCATACCTTCAATCTGATCCATCGCAATTGATGAAGCTCTAGAGAACATAGTGAACTCATAGAGACATTTAGAGACTTAGACAGAGAATACATTCCTGGCCATGGAGTTGATTCACTACCCCAAAATTGGTAAATTGGAACCCTTCCAGTGGCTAGCCTTGTCACGGTCATTGACCGTGATAAGCCCGTGACAAAGACTTATCATGGTCATTGACAGTGACAAGGACGTGATAACTGTACTTGTCACGGACTTGTCACGGTCAATGATCGTGACAATCCTTATAATATTGTCACGGTCAACGACCGTGACATTTCCGTGACAAATGTCTCAGTAAAAAATCTTTTCCTCTCTTTTTTCCCCCGCCAATTTTTCCCTCTTTTTTTCTCTCTCTCTCTCTATGTTGCTTTCCCTCTCTACGTCTACTTTCAGGTTACTTTCTCTCTCTCTCTCTCTCTCGCTCTCTCTTCCATTTATATATATGTGTGTGTGTATATATATATATATATGTGTGTGTGTGTGTGTGTGTGTGTGTAGGTGTGTGTGTGCGTGTGTGTGGTGTGTGGGGGGTGGGGCAGGGTGGGGGGTTGTTGTGTGTGTGTGGTGTGTGTGCATGTGTGTGTATTGTTCTGTGTGTGTGTGTGTGTGTGGTGGGGGAGGGTGGGGGACGGGAAAGGGGGGCAGGGTTGGGGTGAAGGGGGCAGGGATGGGTGGGTGGGTGGTGGGGTAGGGGTGGGGGTGGGGGTGGGGGCTGCATATGTGTGTGTGAATGTGCACGGGTGTGTATGTGTATGTGCGGGGGTGTGTATATGTGTGTGTATGTGCACGTGTGTGTATATGTTTGTGCGTAATGTTGTTTGTAAACTAATTGATTGGTTATTAATTTTTTTATTAAATTAATATATGATTGCCCCTCATTGTAAATTAGTAAATTAATATATGACTAATTATGAAAGTAGGATTGCCCCTTATTGTAATTTAGTAAATTATTAATTGTATACTTTAATTATTAGTTTAATTGATGAAAATAATTAATTTTGTAGATGAATTAAAAGGAGTACGGGATACACATTTGTTGTTGACATTGATGTTGGATTATAGTGGATCGATGTTGGGTTGGTTAGTTTTAAAAGTTGCATGACCACTTGATTATTGTCCATATGGGGGTGGGATTTTCCAACTTTTTTTAAAAATTACTTTGTATATCGAACAATATATATATATATATATATATATATATAGTATGATAATTAAATGAAACATACTTGAAATTACATATGTGCGCGTGTGTATATATGTGTGTGTGCATGTGTGTGGTGGGTGGGGGTGGGGAGGGGGTGGGGCAGGGTGGGGAAGGGGGTGGGGGAGGGGGCAGGGATGGGTGGGTTGGTGGTGGTGTAGGGGTGGGGGGCTGCGTGTGTGTGTAAATGTGCGCGGGTGTGTGTGTGTGTGGTGTTTGACAGTAACAAATCATTTTTATTTGTAGTAATTGTACATATTTCCATGTCTTCTTTTAATTCATTTGGATATGTACTAATAACATTTTTTTACAGCAAATGTCTCCTTCAGGTATTAAGGCGAGGATGATGATGCTTGTTATGATAATGTCGTCTGGGCTCGGTGGTAGCGGAGGCGACGAGGGCTCCTCGGCCCCTAGGCTCCCCAAATATGGCAAATTGGGGATGGCCATCGAGAACAAGTTGGGGCTATTAGCGAGATCCCTCGAGATGGTAAAGACGATCATCGGCCTGGGTATATTAGTTGGAAGCAGGTGTCATATGAGCTCAAGTTAGTTGTTTGGGTGGCACTACAGGTAATGTATTTATATTTATATTTATATTCATATTCATATAAATATGAATATTTCAATTTCAATTTCATTTTATATATATATATTTATATTTATTTGCAACTAACATTGTATTTGTTGGATAGGAACAATTCAGCCTGGATCCAAAGCTACGCGATTCTGTCTTGGAGAAGTTGAGGGAGCAACACAAGACGTGGAAGAAAAATATGTGGACCCGGTACTTTAGGAAGACACGAGAGTCCATTATCAAAAGGCGTGAATCCGTCTTGACGAAGGAGCCGATCGCATTGGCACAATGGCAAAAGTTCGTTGACAATGAGATCGGGGGGCGACAATTATCATCTCGCCAATTAGTGAGGGAAAACCAGGCAAAAAAGACAAACGTGCACTACTCCGGCCGGACGTCTTACGCCGAGGTAGAGCACAGGATGATGGTAAGATTTAATTTTTCTATAACTACAAAAATATATTATTTTGCATTATTTTACTTTGCGGGGCCGATACTAATTTTACTTTATTTTATTTCAGGGAACAGGGAGTGGCCCTGGGGGTAGGCCACATAGGCTCGATACTTATGTGGATCGTCGGACGAAGAAGGGGAAGGGCAAGGAGGTGTCCCTAAGCGTTGCGTCTATGATTGTACGTAATACGACAGTTTACTTTTTGTTAATTACGTTATAATTTTTTAATTTACTTATTTTACTAATCATGTGCTTTTTACGTTTCAGGCAAAGCTTAAGTTAGTGCATGAGTTGCAGTCTGATGCCGATAAGGCATCTTTGTCGACAGACGCACTCAGTCAAGTGCTTGGCTCTGATCGCAAGGGGAGGACAAGGGGGTGAGCTCGCGGGTGTCCAAATCTAGGATCATCGGATTGGAGACGAGCGACACTTGGTTGTCTCGAATGGTGGACTCGCATGACGCGAAGTTGTCCCGTTTGGAGGCGACGGTCCAAGATATGTTCTCATTCATGAAGCATTCGTTAGGCGGCAAAAAACATAAGGGGAAAGGGAGGGAGAAGGTGGGGGGAGGAGGTGCGAGAGGATGAGGTGCAGGATGACGAGGATGTGGACCTCGCTGCTTCATCGCCGACACGTGCAGACTTTTATGATCCACTTCCCTATTTGGCTCCCTTCGACCGACCGATGTCAACACTTGGTTGGCCGAGCGTGTTTATACTGGACATATTTCATGGCCAGCGGATAGGGCGGGGGTTGAGGGACCCAAATATCATCGAGGGTGGACTAGTTCATGAATGTGAGCTTCAAGACATCGAGTCCAATGTGCTCGTCACGCATGTGATACCCGGGAACGAGAACTCCTCGTTGTGGTTGCGCGAATAATGCGGCACGATGTATATCAGTGGGTGTGTCAATTCTTATATTGTGTGGCCTACTCACCTCCTCGTATTTAACCTTACCCAAGACATGTAGTGACATTATTTTAATTGAATTGTATTGTTTTTAAGTTGGTACATTTGAATTATATTTGGATTATATCGTGATGCATATTGTATCTATTTTGAATGTATATTTGCATTAACTCTAGTTTATTTGGATATATGATGTTTGAACAGGTACAACGTTGCTATAACATGTACAAATATACTGCTGGGCAGTAGCAGTGGCCATACTGCCCAGTAGATTTTTTTTCAATTCTGCCCAGAATTGTCACGGTAATTGACCGTGACAATTTTTTTATAAACTATCACGGGCTTGTCACGGTCATAAACCGTGACAAATTTGCCACGGTCAGGGGCCGTGTCATGACCGTGACAATTCTAACGAGCTTGTCACGGTCATTAACCGTGACAAAAAAAGTTGTCTCGCCCAGAATTGTCACGATCATTGACCTTGACAAGTTTAACTGGTCAAGGTCAATGACCGTGACAATTCTGCAGATTTGGTGTAGTGATTCCTCTGGATAAATATTATACAACGTGGAATAAATGGAGGCAATCATTGAAGCAGTGCAACTTGATGTGATAGATCAAACCTAAGAATCATGCTGATTGTATCCACTAAATTGTGATAGCACTGCAATAGACATAACAAATTATAATACCAATCTACAAACCATGTTTTATCGTTGTATGAATTATTAAAATAATAGATTATAGTTGTGTAATTTACATCTCGATGACTAGTCTCAATTTGAATCACTAAAATAACTCATTTGAAAACTGCGGTCCAAGGCCTTACCATCATAGTTCAAACCTTCAATCCAATGCATTTGATGAAATTCTCACATGCGGTGTAGAGATATTTCAAAAAAATTGAACCTTCGACTACATTTGTGAGCCTAAACCGACCACAACGCATTTGGATCTCTCATAATTATAGATTTACCATCAACCTAACATCAAATAATTAAAACAAAAAAGTCGGATCAATTGTTTTTTCTGACATTGAATATTTACCCGAGGCTGACTTATAGTGTCCTTAACATTGAAAGGTGTTTAGAACACTAGAAAATAAATCGAGGTTACAACGAAATGATGATCATCATCATCATGTTATGATAGAGAGTTGTCCATTAACCTTCACTACACCAAAATGATAAAATTGTCACCTTTCAGCCGGCCACCCTTGTCAAGGTCATTGACCGTGACAAAAAACACGCATTTTGTGTCACGGTCATTGACCTTGACACGACCGTGACAAAGAATTGTCACGGTCATTGACCGTGACAAGGCCATGACAAATGTAGTTGTCAGGGTCGTGTCACGGTCAATGACCGTGACAATTCTTTAAATAATTGTCACGGTCAATGACCTTGACACGACTGTGACAACTTCTGCAGTAAAAAAAGCCCTAGGCTTCTTTTTTCCCACCCTTTTTTGGTTTTCCCCCTCTCTCTCTAAGCGATTTCTGCTCTCTCTCTCTAAGGTAAGTTTTTTTTCCTCTCTTTCTCTTTCATTTCTATATGTGTGTGTATGTGTATGTGTGTATATATATGTGTGTATTTGTATGTGTATATGTGTGTGTATATATGTGTGTGGTGGTGTGTGGTGGGGGAGGTGGGAAGGGGGTAGTGGGGGTGGGGTGGTGCAGGTGTGGTGGGGGTGGGGTGGGGTGGGGGGAGGGGGGGAGGGGGTGGGGTGTGTGTGTGTCCGTAGGTGTGTGCGTGTGTGTGTGGCGGGGGGAGGGGGCAAGGGGTGTGGTGGTGGTGGTGGGGTGTGGAGGGGGGGCAATTTTAATAATTGTATAGCTTTAATTAATAAATTGTATAGCTTTAATTGTAATTTTAATTGTATAGTTTTAGATGAAAGTAAATTAATAATTAGTGCCAATTTCATATGAAAGTAGGATTGCCGCTCATTGTAAATTAGAAAATTAATAATTGTATACTTTAATTGTTAGTTTAATTGATGAAATGAATTAATTGAGTAGATGAATTAGAAGGAGTACGGGTTACACATTTGTTGTTGAAATTGCTGTTGGATTATTTTGTTTAGTAAATGTTGGGTTGGTTAGTTTTAAAAGTGGCATGACCACTGGATTATTGTCCATATGGGGGTGGGATTTTTCAAATTTTTTTGAAAATTACTTTGTATATCGAACAATATATACAAAGAATGATAATTAGATGAAACATACTTGAAATTAAATATGTGTATATGTGTGTGTATGTGTGTGTATATATGTGTGTGGTGGGGGAGGGGGCCAGGGGGTGTGGTGGGGGGATGGGGTGGGGTGGTGGGGTTTTTTTTAACAATTGTATAGCTTTAATTAATAAATTGTATAGCTTTAATTGTAATTTTAATTGTATTGTTTTATATGAAAGTAAATTAATAATTAGTGTCAATTTCATATGAAAGTAGGATTGCCCCTCATTGTAAATTAGTAAATTAATAATTGTATACTTTAATTTTTTGTTTAATTGATGAAATGAATTAATTGAGTAGATGAATTAGAAGGAGTACGGGTTACACATTTGTTGTTGAAATTACTGTTGGATTATTTTGGTGGCAGTGGGATAGGGGTGTGTGTCTATGTGTACTAATAACATTTTTTTCATCTGTACTAATAACATTTTTTTACAACAAATGTCTCCTTCAGGTATTAAGGCGAAGATGATGATGCTGTTTATGATGATGTCGTCTAGGCTCGGTGGTAGCGGAGGGGACGAGGGCTCCTCCGCCCTTAGGCTCCCCAAATATGGAAAATTTGGGATTACCATCGAGAACAAATCGGAGCTATTAGCGAGATCCCTCAAGCTTCTAAAGATGGTCATCGGCCCGAGGTTTATGAGTTGGAAGGAGGTGTCATATGAGCTCAAGTTAGCTCTTTGGGCGGCACTACAGGTAATATATTTATATTTATATGAATATTTCAATTTCAATTTCAATTTCAATTTCAATTTCAATTTCAATTTCAATTTCAATTTCAATTTCAATTTCAATTTCAATTTCAATTTCAATTTCAATTTCAATTTCAATTTCAATTTCGATTTCGATTTCATTTTATATTTATATTCATATTTATATTTATTCACAACTAACATTGAATTTGTTGGAAAGGAACAATTCAACTTGGATCCAAAGCTACGCGATTCCGTCTTGGAGCAGTTGAGGGAGCAACACAAGACGTGGAAGAAAAATATGCGGACACGGTACTTTGGGAAAACACGAGAGTCCATTATACAATGGCGTATCCGTCCCGCCCAAGGAGCCGATCTCATTGGTACAATGGCAAAAGTTCATTGACAATGAGATCGAGGATCGACAATTGGCATCTCGCCAATCGGGGAGGGAAAATCGGGCAAAAAAGACTGACGTACACTACTCCGGCCGGACCTCTTACGCCGAGGTGGAGCATAGGATGAAGGTAAGATTTATTTTTTCTATAACTACAAAAATATATTATTCTTCATTATTTTAATTTGCGGGGCCGATACTAATTTTACTTTATTTTATTTCAGGGGGTAGGGAGTGGGACGGGGGTAAGCCACATAGGCTCGATACTTATGGGGCTCTTCGTACGAAGAAGGGGAAGGACAATGAGGTGTCCCCGAGCGTCCCGGCCACGATTGTAAGTAATCCGACAGTTTAATTTTTGTTAATTACGTTATAATTTTTTAGTTTACTTATTTTACTAATCATGTGCTTTTTATTGTTTCAGGCAAAGCTTAAGGAAGTGCATGAGTCGCAGTCTGATGCCGACATGGCGTCTTTGTCCACAGACGCACTCAGCCAAGTTCTTGGCTCTGATCGCAAGGGGGGGACAAGGGGGGTGAGCTCGCGGGTGGCCAAATCTAGTATCATCGGATTGGCGACGAGCGACACCGGGTTGGCTCGAACGGTGGATTCACACGACGCGAAGTTGTCCCGTTTGGAGGCGACGGTCCAAGATATGTACGCATTCATGAAGCGTACGTGGGGCGGAGACTGTAAGGGTAAGGGGAGAAGGAATTAGAAGGCGGTGGAGGAGGAGCAGGTGGTGCGGGAGAACGAGGCGCAGGAGGACGAGGATGTGGACCTCGCTTCTTCTTCACCGTCACGTGCGTATTTCGATGATCCACTTATTTATTTGGCTCCCTTCCCCAGACCATTGTCGACACTTGGTTGACCGAGCGTGTTCATATTGGATGTATTTGATGGCCAGCGGATAGGGCGGGGGTTGAGGGACCCGAATATCGTCGAGGGTGGAATAGTTCATAGACGTGCACTTCAAGGGATCGAGTCCAAAGTGCTCGTCATGCATGTGATACCCGGGAAGGAGAACTCCCTATTGTGGTTGCGCGAATAATGCGGCACGATGTATATTAGTGGGTGTGTCAATTTGTATATCATGTGGCCAACTCACCTCCTCACATTTACCCAAGACATGTAGTAACATTATTTTTAAGATTGTCCATTTTAATTATATTTGGATTATATCGTCCTGTATATTATTTCTATTTTGAATATTTGGATTATATCGTCATGAATATATATTTGCACTATCTTTAGTTTATTTGGATATATGATGTTTGAATAAGTACAACCAACGTTGTTATAACAAGTACAAATATACTGCTGGGCAGTGGCAGTGGCCATACTGCCCAGCAGAATTTTTTTTAAATTCTGCCCATAATTGTCATGGTCATTGACCGTGACAAGTCCTTGACAAACCTTGTCACAGACTTGTCGCGGTCATTGATCGTGATAATTTTTTAAAATATTGTCACAAGTTTGTCACGGTTATTAACCGTGACTAAACTTGTCGCGGTCCATGACCTTGACACGACCGTGACAATTCTAACGAACTTGTCAAGGTTAATAACCGTGACACGTCCGTGACAAAAAAATTTGTCTCGCCCGAATTATCACGGTCATTGACCTTGACAAGCCCAACTTGCCAAGGTCAATGACCGTGACAATAGTGCAGATTTGATGTAGTGCTTATTATCTATCAATAACAAAAGTTAGAGGACAAACCCGTTCAACAGCTTCCTCATAACATGTGTAACACCCCGCCTAATTAAATACCGGGTGGCCAGTCCCATACCAAATTAAAATAGAATATACAGTTGGCTCATTCTTAGCATCACTGTCGAAAACATTTCCAACTCACCCAAAACTCAATTAAGCTGGTGTTAAAAACTTTCCAAATTTAAATTTAACAAAATCCATTTCCAGTTTAAGAATAACACAACACATTTATTCTACAACACATATAACACAATAAATAACTCAAAAGAATCTAAATGCAACTGGAATAAACATTCCCAAATAATATAAATCCTTTACAATAAACCCAACAATGTTAAATGTATTAAAAAGACACAAATACAATAGTATTTAACTCCGACAGAAAATGATAACAGAAATCCTTTGGGCGACATGCCCTATCTAAGAATACTGTGAATCAAAAAGATGATAAGCGTCTAAGCAAAACTTCCATAGCTCCATAGCTCGTCACAATCAACTATGGTTGGCGTCCCTGTTGCTGGACACCTGAGATAGAGATACAATAGAAGAGAAAATATGCAAGGAAACGGGTCAAAGCCCGAATGTGTAGAGTATTTTTAAAACAGCAAGTATTTAACAAGTGCAATAAAGCATTTATTATGTACATGTTAGATCCAACTCTCACTTTCAAATTCTCACCTCTCAACTAGAGTGCACACTTAACGTTTCCTATTAACTTCCTAGTTAATGGTTCCTCTTTTCTAGTCTCCATATTATAATTCCATTCCCATATCATAATCCCCGTATGTCCCATACCATACATCACATTATTAATCATTTACATTTCTCCTTTATTAGTTTCTCATTAACATGAATCATTACTCATTACTATGAATCGTTTCTCATTAACATGAGTTAAGCTTTTCAATAAACATTTATTAACTAAATTCCATTATTCACCGTTATCTACAATTATCACCGTAGATAGATTTAACCACAATATAAATTCATTCATTCATTTAATCCATTATATATATATTCATATATAATACAACACCCCGAGTCACAGCTGCGGTGTAATGCATTACTCTGCTATCATGTCCCATCATCGCAGGTCGCCGAATAGGGGACTAAAGGTTCGATAAGATTCCACGAACCATAAACAACAACAAATAAATTGGAGGCGAACATAGTTCTCGTATCCATGGGTTACGCACATACCTACGAACCCACAGTCAGCGGACTTATCAACTCCCCGATAAGTCTTTCATAGACCTATATTCTCGAGCGACAAATCAAAGATCCCATGGATTCATCAGGACATGACTGCCCTCACGCGCAAACCTCCCACCGATAGCAAGTAAGCTAGGTATGTCATACACATAAATCATCAATCAATCAAATAGGTATTATCATACCTATAATATAATATCAATAAGGTAATTATTACTACCCTAAGATATTTTCCATACGTAGCATTATATCTCTTTTACTTCATAATTTAATTATCCTCGCATCCTATAACATCCCTCCACTCTCGACGTCGTTAAGGTTCATGCGCGGAGCGTCTCGCAAAGCGAAATCCAAACAAGGAACCCCTCCAATACACTACTACTTAACTTTGTCAATCGAGGAGGTCCGACAACTGCAACTATGCGATCGGGATAATCCTCATACTTCTTTCAACCAAAAGTGTTCTAAACTCCTATCTCAGAAGATTCAAATAGGATTTTCCTCATCTTATATTCAGTAAGAAGTCACTAATTTTCTACTGGTCCATAACATTATTTCTCCCGAACTACTACGAGTTTAGTTCTCCTTTTAATTAAGGCTAAAACCGATAGTTTCAAATCTCTTATAAACACATATTCTTCCACTTAAGATTTAACCCTCTTGTAAACTTAAGGATACCCAGGTGTTAGATTAAATCACCCCTACTGGTCCTATCTTAAAGTCCCCATAAATGCCCATTTGGAATTTAACAAACGAATCTAGTAACCGAAATTCCATTCAATATAATTTTCATCATTTAAATCACTCGAATCCAAATCAAATTAATTCAAATCTCATCAAGGGTTTACTGATATTTTCTAGGTCCCATAATCTCCAAATAATAGTCACGAAAGATCCACAAAAGGTTTGGGATAAGAATCAACATTTAAAAAGAAACAACTTTACTTAATCTGGGGAGGTCGATCGATCGAAGGTAGGGGTCGATCGATCGATCATTCAGGTCCAAGCCTGGTTTTTCTGCATTTCAGCAACTACGGGTTTCACCATTTTTACTCATTCAAACCTTCATATTAACCTCCAAAATGAGTTATAATTATTACTACATGATATGCCAACATATATGAACGATTTCCAGTACTCTAAACATCCTAGAATCATCAAGGGTTTGGATTAAAAAGCATGTTTATCTCCTTATTTCCAGAAATTTATCAACTTAACATCTTCAAGAACACATCAATGGTTTTCATAGTTTCTTCAACAGATTCATGACTATTTCGTGGATTATTAACAACCTAAAACATGAGTTAGATTCCTATATCATTTCAGTTTCCAGAAATCCATTTAATCATTCCATTATTTCTTCCAAACATGAATAATCTTCTCTTTTCATATTATTCTAACATGGACAATATACAAACTTAAATTGCCATTATCAAACACTTGCCTTTATGGTAGGTCTGATCCTTTGGTGTATTATATTTCAGTTGGTTGTCCCTTCTCCGGTCAAACTCCGGTGGTGGTTGGTGGTGGTGAACCTTGGTTCTTGTTCTTCTCCTTCCCAAGTGGCTTTTCCCTTCCTAAGCACTCTTACACTCTCTCTAGGAAGATGGCTTCTCTTATTTGTGAAGAGGAGATGAATAACCCCCATTCACTTAATCTACCAATACTTATAATAGTTCCAAATCCGAAATCACTATTCACCCCCCCTAGAAAAATGACCAAAATGCCCTTTCGGGTTGTCTATTCATTCCCAAATGACCCGAGACTCAAAATTAACATCCAAATAGACTTTTCTGACTATTTCGAACCTTCCGGACGCAACTACGCAGTCGAAATGACTATTAGATCAATAGAAAATAAATTTCCTTTTTAATTTAATAAACTAGTCCCGACACGTCCCATACCGCGTCTGACTAAAAATATAAATTACTGAATTTATGTCATACAGTCATATCAATGACATCACATTCATATATTACCTAAATATCTTTAAGTAATATTCAGAATCATCCATTTTAATATCCACCGTCTGGATAAAACCCGAATGAATTAATTAATAATAAAATCCAATTAATCCATTAATTTAAAATATAACCCATTTTAAAAGTCATTTGAAATTATGGGGTATTACAACATGTTGCTCCATTTATCTGACTTGAGAAGAAAAGACTTGAATTTTCTCTATCATTAGAGACCTAAAACACTAATGAACAGGTGATAATGGAATCTGTCTATAATTGTATGGGGGTAATAATGATTAACTGATATAGACACGTCCACATGGGGCACATGTATATATGCCACGGTAGGGTCTAAGGTTGGGATGATCAGATCACATCACAAATCTCATTGTGGTACGTGATTCAAGAAGTTCAATATAAAATCAATAATGCAAAGTGAAATAACTGAATAGTAACAACCAAAACACATATGATTGACAACATTTAGATAAATATAGGTTTATGAAACATCTCATATGCGAATAGTTGAAGAAATTTTTTTGGCCTAATTGTATATATGCATAAGTAAAACTCTGCCACTAAAGATTAGGTAGTATATTATATATAGCCCTTTTACCTTTCATTAGGGTTGCTATTCCAGCCCTTTTAGACTGCTTGAAATCAGGCGTGCTAATGGTACTCTAATGATCAATAACTAAATTGATTTGAATAGGAAAGGGATGGTTTAGTACTCTAATGCTCTAATGCTATTGTACCCATGAAATCTCGATAATGATCATTATCAAGATTTGGAGATTTATAAACTTATTTTATCTCATTAGCAGCCCTTTCACTCTAATGCTATTGCATGCCTGAAATTTTGATAATGATCATTATCAGGATTTCATAAACCTCCAAATCTTGATAATTTTACAGATTTGAAGTTACATTTATCAAGATTTCAAGTTACATTATCATTCTCTCTCTCTCTCTCTCTCTCTATATATATATATATATAGTAACCCTGCTATATATATATAAGTCAAGATGGGATTTTTTTACCTTTCTCGGTAATATATGTGGAAAATCATTAAATAGTGAGGCAAAATAAGCATTGCATATACTCAAGAATGCGTTTTAGTTCAATGGACCTGTCAACATCCATGCTCAAGTCCTTTTCGAGCTCTTCACTACAATAATCCTTCATCAAGTGATCAGCTTATGGACATGAACCGATGACATTAAACTTTCCAACATGACCCGATGCCTTCAAGACAACCTCGGGTGTAACACAAGCAATCAACTTCGAATATGTTCTTCTCGTGAATAAAGTGCTACAATTTAATTTTCAATAAAAAATAGAGTATGTATAAATATCACAAGGAATAAACTTTAATAAATATAATAAAGCATAGGTAACCAAGTTTAAAATAAGATAATGTAAATATGTAGAAGCCCTCCTATCCAATCCTTAAATAAAGGGGCATCGAAGTATTTTATAAATAAATTTTCATTATAAATCCATGTCCACTGAAATGAGATGTTCACACTTATAATTTGATACTACACTACTTTTATCTTACCGTTCACATAACTTTTTTTATTTTTTATAAGGATCTTTTATATGCATCTTAAATTCAACTAAAGTCTAATAAGAGAGGACCCGAGCCTTATAGGTTGATTCCAAACATAGGACAAACTGAAATACGAACTATGGCACCTCCAGCAATATAATTCTTTGAACAATTTAAGACCATTAATTATGCATTGCCTGATATGACATCAGTATAGCATGAATAAGCCTTATTTACAATAGTGGGATCAAGCATTACCTGTAAAAATAAATTGGAAATGGTTAAACTAAACACAGAATGAAAACTATCAAACATTTTATAAACTTTGTTTCCCTGCATCTTGAACTTCCATATCTATATTGAAATACAACCAAACTTGCAAGACAAAAGCCTTTTATAAAAAAGTACCATAACATGGCTAGGCAGTAGAGGTCGAATTCAAGAGAGAAATGGGTGAAACAAATCTGAAATGTCCCTAAACATTATACCTAATAGTTCAAGACAACTGCTCGAACCTCCTCCATATATGGCTAAAGTATAAGTCGCTGGTACAGTAAGGTTGAAAATAAAAAACAAAAACTCTTGAAATAATAAATTATAAAACCATTTATAAATGGCAGTTTAGAGATAATAGTATGGCCTAAATCGTGTATTAAGCACCGACCATCGTATCAAATAGATATCTTTAAGAACAACATCCGTATATTAAGAACCAACACTCAATACCACAACCCCTAGTGTTAAACACCATATATGCCCTCAATGTCATTGTACTTAGGTTGAATGTAATTATTTTTAGTTGATCAACAATCAATCATAATAACATAAAGAATTTATACTATGTAACCTTATACACTGTAACCTTCAATAATATAATGTTGCTTTGGATTCAAATTCTTAGATGTCAAACCTGCTTCATGAAGAATGCTTTAGATCCCAAGCCTCCGATGACAGAAGTGAGGCAATTGCAGCGGCTTGAGGGAGATCGTTAGTCTATGATCACGGTTATAAGTCTTGCAGAAAAGGAGATCATCAATCACTCCACCTTCTCTGTCTCCCTGCCACCGATAGCAGCCTTCCCATCTCCTTTTGTGAACTGGAAAAATAAGGACATAAATGAGTTTTACTGTTTTAGCACCAGACATTTGCGACACAAATAATTAAAGAAGAGAAATAGCACAAAATTCCAATCGATGTAGTCTTATGTATACACGATAATATCAAATGAGAATCCCCAAAAAATTTGCACCTTGGCTACTTGGTTTTCATTGAATAAAACTAAAATCCTATATGATAGAAAACTTAAAAAATAGAGACATCATAAGTGGTAAAATAGAACTTAAAATTATGAATACACTGCCTAAAACAAAAATTCCCATATGATTGAGTCTCTCAATTAAACATAACAAAAAAGAAACCATAACAAACATAACCTATAATAATGGTGTTCCGCGCTCACATAACTCGAGCCCCTTATATCTCGCATTACCATTCTGTTAATAGGTTCTCATCTTTGGGAAAATATACCTTTAGAAAATTTGGGTGGCAAATGAAAGATTACCCTGGATTAGGAGAGAATGACAATGTTAAAATCGGAAAAACAAACTATTTTTAGAATCCATATAGTAAGGCTGAGACTTTCTAAAACTAAGACTTCGTACCCATCCTGAACAATGAATCAATTTGTGATCACGATGCGGTGTTTTCAATGAGTAAAAACATAGTGTAGTCTAAAGTTTATTAGAATTCCATCTTATATGTCACTCGTTAACATAAATTAGAAATAAAAACGAACTAATAAGTACAACAATGTGAAATCAATCAGTATTAGCGATTCAAATATAACAGTAAATAGAGCTTAGTTGGTGGCAACACTGTAAAACTACTAATTGGGATTTCTCTAGGAGACAGATTTACATTTTGCACCATCTCATTGCCTTGTAGCTCCTTGAATTGGTCAACTTTATTATCAGTAGCACTCCCCCCTTCACAGACCTATATCTCATCCTCTAGAATCTGTTATCCAAATGGCTAATCACTTTACGGACACACCCAAGTGAATCTGCACAGAAAGAACATGAAATGTTCATATCCAATGAAGAAAATCAGGAAGAAAGTAGTGTATAAACGTACAGGGCACATAAAATTAACTTCTAAGAACACAATTAGAAATGTAAAAAAATGCAACTAAGAACACAATGAAACTGAACCAAACAAAACATTTAGAGACGTAAAAAAATGTGACTAAGACCACAATAAAACCCAAATCGAACCCCAAAAATATTCCCATTGAACCTAATCTTCATGTTTAGTAGAATACCAACAACAATGTGATAAAACCTACACTTCTTTCTTAGTTAGAAAGAAAAAAACATATAAAACTGTAATACTACACAAAAGATATGTCCACAAAACCCAAATCTAATGAATTGGAAGCTTCCCAGAAAATACAGTCACTCAAATGAACAAAAACGAAGCCAAATCTAAATCATTAATGAACTAAATGCTACCCAGGAAAAAATAATATATTTGGGAGACAAATAGGTACATGCAAAAAAAATATAAAAATAAAAACTAATCAGAAAAGATTAATTAAGAATCCATTAAATGGGCAGGTCTTCATTAGACAGCCCCAAAAGATAGGCATGTCTTCATTGGACAACCCCAACTGTCCAAAATGAGTTGTGCAAGTAAATAAAGAGGCCTTCATTAAATGCTCAATCTTATGTGGAAATCAGGCATAACTAGCTGGAAACCCGCGCGATGCGCGGGTTAGACAATATAGTACGCAAAATAAATAAAGCCATTGGCAATGTGAAAAAAATAATAAAATAATATAGGCAATAGATAAAAAAATTCATAGTATTTATGATAACTAACCATTTAGTATAAATATAACTACACATTGTCATGGTTCAACATAGTGAAAAACAGTAATGTAGAAATTTTTTTGTAGGAGATGAAGGCGTCATTTCATGATCATGCTAATAAATAAGACTTTGAATCTAAAGCATCTTTTTTTTTCCTTTCATCCATGTTCCTGCAATTAAGTAAGGAGAATTATCAGTTAATAACATTTTTGAATACTGAATTGAAAAGTTAAATAACAATTAAGGTGATTTTTTTTTGCATTACCTAGAGATACCCTTCCTCTTTGAACTTTGTTCAGTTTCAACATCATTGGTATGAGGAGTTTTATTTTGTGTAAGAGAAAGTGGAGTTGTTGGGGTAATTCCATTAATGTTGATGTGACTGTCGTTTAGAATGATAGTATTGGGACTGAGATTGATCGGACGTTTTTCCTTTAATTTAAATTATATAGAATAAGAATTTGAGACAAAAAATATGTAGTTAAAAATTTGGTATGAGTACGTATGTATTACCTTTTGATTGGTTTTGTGACTCCTTGAAGTATCTCCCATAACGGCATCGTTCAAAATGTTTAAGACAATTAGTTTTTATATCCACGGATTAAGTTGTAGTTATTGAGCTTCAGTGGGAAGTTGTGTGAGGTATCAATGATCCTAATGATGGAAAGTGGAATTGGATCTTCGATTACCTGGATAAAATAGAAAATAATAAAGTTATTATGTGAGAATAAAAATTATATTATATGAATGCTATTGTAGCAAGTTCTAAATTATTAAAAAAACATATGCTAATGTTATCTTTTATTTGTGCAAGCTCTTCAACTAGGACTTGGATTAAAGATTCAACCTCTTTATTGAAAAGCACAAATGTTGTGCAAGTCATGTTGTCCTTGACACTGATTTGTATTTTGTACTTATTTACAGAGGATTATAGTGTGATATAAAGTGTAAGATTGAAAAATAAATAAAATTGAGTTGTACGAATTTCATTCTGAGGAGAAGGCGTGAATTCGTTGGTCTTGCATGTTTCACAGTAGAAATGTTTTGTATTTTGTTTTCGTTTCTTTCTTACAATGGTTGCATGTTGCATAAAACCAATCAACATGTTCATCTATACTGATGATTTTTTCCTTGCAAGGGACGCTTAAAAGTTGAAAAATGTATATGATTATCAAATAATCAAAGTCGGATCTTCAATATTTATTTGTAATAGATTACCTCATTTGGTGAGTTTGAATGACGTGCCAAAATATCTTCACTGGTTCTCCAGTCTTCTGAATTGTGAAGCTGGAAAGAGTCGCCCCTTATTGCATTTGTTGCGAGGAATACTGATCTTTGTTCATTTTGAAGTTTGTGAGGTGTTATTAGAATTAGGATAAAGTTTATTAAAATTATAGATGATGAATTGTAGTGTAGATGATAATGTATATATCTAAATGAAGACAATATTTAATTGAAACATTAAATTGGACAAAATGTTTAGTGACATAAAACATCATATGAGGAAAATTACTAACAAAAAAAGAAAAAGAAGAGCAGGATTTTCCAAGGGATGATAATCTTGGTGGCCGATGTAAAATAACCAAGTAACATTTAGATGTATTTGGCTCGGACTCCAATTACGCATTTATAAAGTAAACCATCATCATACCCATATACTTTTAAACACTAGTATTTACTTCAAAATAGATATAAAATGAAAGCATTTCATGTCATACTTCAAAGTTATCTGCACATTTCTGCATTATATTTTTATGGCAAAATACTAATGTTGGACAGGAAATTTAGTGAAACAAAGTAGGCAAAACAATTTATGAATATATAATGTATTATATGAACAATTGTCACTTGTATGTCATACAGAGTTGGTCTTCAAAACAACTATGTACAATCATAATATATGTATGTATACAATATATTTTAGGAATCAATCTCACATTTCATGTTCTGCAAGATCATAGAACAAAATAAGTTGAGACCTGAATAGGATGGATTTGAATTTTCACATATAGAACTTGAATTATCCATACAAAGAAAAATATCGTACAAAATAAAGCTAAAATGGAAACGGTTGCTACTGAAATTGTCACAGAGACATAATATTTGAACGAAAGAACTTGTTCTCTTCTAATTCCTTGATTGAATTAGATGGTAGGAATTGAAGCATTAGTTCTTGAGGTACAGGCTTGTAACTTAGTTTGTTCTCTAACACCCTGATGTTTTTTACAGTGAAAATTTTCCCCTAACATTCTACATTTCAATTTTGAAAACTCTATTCTATTTTAAGATTGTTGATTGGAAAAGTAACTCCCAAAGAGTTGGGTTCTCCATGTCAATGACATCTTTTTTAGCTAAAATTTGATTCAATTTTCAATATATAAAGGTTATATATTGCGTATGAAAATTTTCTTTAATACATTATCAACGCAATTAGTACACAATTCATCAACATAATAACAATAAAAAAAATAATGCAAATTTAAAAATTTGAAGATGTATAAGTTATATATATATATATGCTCATGTTACAGTCATCGTTGCAAACGCAACTGTTTTCACTCAGTTGGATAAAGATATCAAATCATATTCAAATGCCTTAATAGCATACACATGAAGTATCTTTTATGTAGGTTTATTTGTATCACCTATTTATTGCAGGGCCCACAGTAAATGGATAAAAATTAAAGAGAACAATATCTAAACTTTATATAAATCCTGATGTTCAAGCCACTTAAGAGCAGCATACTTCAATTTGTGTCGATCTGAATGAAACTGAAGTGATGATGCTGCAAATTGAAGAGATGATATACCTGATGCCTACTTGGACACCATTACCAAATATGTACATATATGTTTTCAACATTAAAATAGATTAGATTTCAAAACAAATGCATCAGAAAAAATATTATCTCTGATGCACTATGCCATACATACGTTTAAACCAGTTGTTATTCGGTTTCTTAATATACTTTTTTAAATAGGTATTTGAACATGATTAGTGTATCAACACACGTCATCCATTTCCTCTCTCATCTTAGTTTATATGTGATTCTCAAATATGATTTCCTATATGTTATATTATATAATCTATTTTATATATCTAAAACGGAAGCCTCGCAATAAGTATGTTGCTTCGAACAACTATAAAGACAAAAAAATTAATAAATAAATAAAAATAGAATCTACAAAAATGCATATGTTGGGATGGATTTCACCCCACGAGTGGGGTGATGGATGCGATGGTTGCAACATTTTTCAGTAGAAAAGGATGTTATGTAATGTTATTTTCCAGAGAATTGATTGTTCACGTCTTTGGACACTTTGATTTTGTGAGAAGGATTTATTTAGATCAGTTGAAGAGTAATTAGTTGTAGCTTGGTTCTGAAATCTCAAATAGCTAACTTTTGTCAATGCTTTATTATTTGGAGCAACGAAACTGACTTTTATTTTTATATAATAGTAAATAGTATAATTTTGTGCCAAATATAGCTAACTGTAAATTGATTTAGATTAGTTTAAGGCTAGTTGATTGTATTTTTGTGTTGATTTTATTTTATGAGGCTCTATATTCTCTTTGTTTCATTCTCAAAATGTAGAGGGATCACAACAGTTTTATTATTTGGATTAATCTAACTGACTTTTACCCGTTTCCCATTCTAAAGGAGTTAATTGGACTAACAGATGACCAAATATTGACCAACTGTTATTCTCAAAATGCATAGAGATCACAATGGGTTTATTATTTTGACCAATTGTTATTTGACAGGATAATATTTTTTAGATTGAGAAGATATCTGAAAAGTAATTGTTAGTACTTAATATTATAAACTTCTTAATTAATGACATATTCTTATTTTGAATTTTAATCCTTTAGAACTTGAGCAATGCCTTATTAGAAGGTAATGCTACATATGTTACAACCATTTGCTAAGTCAATAGCCTATAATTTAAGACAACTGTAAAAAATAAACTATATCTCTTTTTCAGGGCATATTTTTTCAAGGTATCTTAATTACCAAACTAAAGCACATGATTCTTTTGGGATGTTGCATTGAACATGATGAAAAATTATTAATTTATGAGTACATGCCCCTGAAAAAATTGGATTCTTTTCTAATCAATAATGCAGGGTTCTATATATGCATACTAATTAGTAAATATTATCTACATACCCTATGCAAAATTTTAATAAACAGGTAACAATTGTACAAACGCTTTATTAATTCAAAGAGCAATGTGTTATTCTTAAAGTGGAGCACCCCCTGATCTTTTTGCCAACATTTGTTAATGTTGTAGAGAAAAAATGTACTAAGAAAAAAAGGATGTGTCTCATGGATGAAATTACTCAAAATTTTATTCAGGCAACTAATATTCCATTGATTGCCATAGGTGATATTAATATAGTACCTGACAATACCGAAAAATTAGGTGGAAGAGATATTGTCTAGTTGGTTGTTTTGGACTTTAAATCATGTATTTCAAATTTTGATCCAGTAGATGTCGGTTATGAGGGTTCCAAATATACTTAATTCAATAACAGGGATCAAAATCTTATTTGAGAAAGGCTTGATAGGGGCTTATAAACCAAGTGTTGTTATCAAAATTTCCTCATGTTTATGTAAAAAATACAATATAGGTTGTACATTTCCAACTTTTCACAAACAAATAATGGGCATCCATCCATTATGTGAAAAAATCAGTATAGGTTGTACATTTCCAACTTTTCACAAAACAGATAATGGGCATCCATTATGTAAAAAAATCATTATAGGTTGTACATTTCCAATTATATATATATATATATATATATATATATATATATATAGAGAGAGAGAGAGAGAGAGAGAGAGAGTACATATATATGTTGGCTTTCAATAATCATGGGCATAGTGGGTGTGTACCTATATGTTGACTATCATTGGATTGTTTCTTTATAATTCCTCTATGTTTTTAAAAGACTTTTTAATTTTAGATTCAAATCAGAAGAACACTGTAATTCTTATTTAGAAGAAATAATTTCACAAACATTATCTTCATAATACAAAAAGAAAGAGAATCTACAAGCATGATGCACTACACCAAATCTGCCTAATTGTCATGGTCATTGACCTTGACAAGTTCAACTTGTCAAGGTCAATGACCGTGACAATTCGGGGCGAGACAACTTTTTTTGTCACGGGCGTGTCACGGTCATTGACCATGACAAGTTCGTTAGAATTGTCACGGTTGTGTCACGGGCCAAGGCCGTGACAAGTTTAGTCATGGTTAATAATCGTGACAAAGCCTTGACCCTTTTTAAAAAAATTATCACGGTCAATGACCGTGACAAGTCCGTCACAACCTTATGTGTCAAGGACTTGTCACGGTAAATGACCGTGACAATTCTGGGCAGAATTTAAAAAAAATCTGATGGACAGTATGGCCACTGCCACTGCCCAGTAGTATATTTGTACATGTTATAGCAATGTTGTACCTGTTCAAACATCATATATTCAAACAAACAAAAGATAATGCATATATATATTCAAAATAGAAACAACATACATGACGATATAATCCAAATATAATTCAAATGTACCAACTTAAAAATAATGTCACTACATGTCTGGGGTAAATGTGAGGAGGTGAGTAGGCCACATGATATAAGAATTGACACACCCACTAATATACATCGTGCCGCATTGTTCGCGCAACAACAATAGGGAGTTCTCCTTCCCGGGTATCACATGCGTGACGAGCACTTTGGACTCGATCTCTTGAAGCGCATGACCATGAACTATTCCACCCTGGACGATATTTGGGTCCCTCAACCCCCGCCCTATCCGCTGGCCATCGAATACGTCCAATATGAACACGCTCGGCCAACCAATTGTCGACATCGGTCTGGAGAAGGGAGACAAATAAGGAAGTGGATCATCGAAGTACGCACGTGTCGGTGATAAAGCAATGAGGTCCACAACCTCATCATCCTGCGCCTCTTTCTCCTGCACCTCCTCCTCCTCCACCGCCTTCTCCTTGACTTTCCCCTTACGGTCTCCGCCCAACGTACGCTTCATGAATGAGTACATATCTTGGACCGTCGCCTCCAAACGGGATAGCTTCGCATCATGTAAATCCACCGTTCAAGCCAACCCGGTGTCGCTCGTATCCAATCCGATGATCCTAGATTTGGCCACCCGTGAGCTCACCCCCCTTGTCCTCCCCTTGCGATCAGAGCCAAGCACTTGGATGAGTGCATCTGTGGACAAAGATGCCTTGTCGGCATTAGACTGCGACTCATGCACTTCCTGAAACGACAAAAAGCACATGATTAGTAAAATAAGTAAACTAAAAAATTATAACATAATTAACAAAAATTAAACTGTCGGATTACTTACAATCATGGCTGCGATGCTTGGGGACACCTCCTTGTCCTTCCCCTTCTTTGTCCGAAGAGCCACATAAGTATCGAGCCTATGTGGCTTACCCCCAAGGACACTCCCTACCCCCTGAAATAAAATAAAGTAAAATTAGTATCGGCCCTGCAAAGTAAAATAATGAAGAATAATATATTTCTGTAGTTATAGAAAAATTAAATCTTACCTTCATTCGATGCTCCACCTCAGCGTAAGACGTCTGGCCGGCGTAGTGCACGTCCGTCTTTTTTGCCTGATTTTCCCTCCCCGATTGGAGAGATGCCAATTGTTGCTCCCCGATCTCATTATCAATGAACTTTTGCCATTGTGCCAATGAGATCGGCTCCTTGGGCGGGACGGATTCACGCCATTGGATAATGGACTCTCGTATTTTCCCAAAGCACCGTGTCCGCATATTTTTCTTCCACGTCTTGTGTTGCTCCCTCAACTGCTCCAAGATGGAATCGCGTAGCTTTGGATCCAAGTTGAATTGTTCCTGTCCAACAAATACAATGTTAGTTGCGAAAAAATATAAATATAAATATAAAATGAAATTGAAATCGAAATTGAAATTGAAATTGAAATTGAAATATTCATATAAATATAAATATATTACCTGTAGTGCCGCCCAAACAGCTAACTTGAGGTCATATGGCACCTCCTTCCAACTCATAAACGCCGGGTCGATGACCGTCTTTAGCAGCTCGAGGGATCTCACCAATAGCTTCGACTTGTTCTCGATGGTAATTCCAAATTTGCCATATTTGGGGAGCCTATGGGCCGAGGAGCCCTCGTCGCCTCCGCTACCACCGAGCCCAGACGACATTATCACAACCAGCATCAGCATCCTCGCCTTAATACCTGAAGGAGACATTTTCTATAAAAAAAATGTTATTAGTACAGATAAAAAAAAAATAGAAGAAGACATGCTAATATGTGTATGCCACTTTTAAAACTAACCAACCCAACATTTACTAAACAAAATAATCCAACAACAATGTCAACAACAAATGTGTATCCCGTACTCCTTCTAATTCATCGACTCAATTAATTCATCTACTCAATTAAACTACCTTGCCCCACCCCTTCCCCCATCCCTGCCCCCACCCCCACCCCCACCACACACACGCACACGTACATGTACACACACCACCCCTTGCCCCCTACCACACACACAATAATCCAATAATGATTAATAATTATATATACTATGTTTCATTTAATTATGTCTTATTTATATTCAAATTCAATTATTAATAATTATATATAGTATGTTTCATTTAATTATGTCTTATTTATATTCAAATTCAATTATTCAAAAGTTGAAAAAACTCACCCCCATATGGACAATAATCCAGTGGTCATGCCACTTTTAAAACTAACCAACCCAACATTTACTAAACAAAATAATCCAATAGCAATGTCTACAACAAATGTGTATCCCGTACTCCTTCTAATTCATCTACTCAATTAATTCATCTACTTAATTATTAATTTACTAATTTACAATGAGGGGCAATCCTACTTTCATAATTAATCATATATTAATTTACTAATTTACAATAAGGGGCAATCATATATTAATTTACTAATTTACAATAAGGGGCAATCATATATTAATTTACTAAAAAAATTAATAATCAATCAATTCTTTACAAGGGACACTACGCGTACACACACATAGACACACACGCTGCCCCCCACACTACGCGTACTCCTTCTAATTCATCTACTCAATTAATTCATCTACTCAATTAAACTACCTTGCCCCACCCCCTTCCCCCATCCCTTCCCCCTCCCCCCCACCTTGCCCCACCCCTTTCCCCCCCCTGCCCACACCCCCACCCCCTCCCCCACCACACACACGCACATGTACACGAACACGAACCACCCCTGCCCCCATCAAACACACACAATAATCCAATAATGATTAATAATTATATATACCATGTTTCATTTAATTATGTCTTATTTATATTCAAATTCAATTATTAATAATTATATATAGTATGTTTCATTTAATTATGTCTTATTTATATTCAAATTCAATTATTCAAAAGTTGAAAAATCCCACCCCCATATGGATAATAATCCAATGGTCATGCCACTTTTAAAACTAACCAACCCAACATCTACTAAACAAAATAATCCAACATCAATGTCAACAACAAATGTGTATCCCATACTCAATTAATTCATCTACTCAATTAAACTACCTTACCCCACCCCCTTACCCCATCCCTGCCCCCACCTTGCCCCACCCATTTCCCCCACCCTGCCCCCACCCCCACCCCCTCCCCCACCACACACACGCACACGTACACGTACACACACCACCCCCTGCTCCCCACCACACACAATAATCCAATAATGATTAATAATTATATATACTATGTTTCATTTAATTATATCTTATTTATATTCAAATTCAATTATTAATAATTATATATAGTATGTTTCATTTAATTATGTCTTATTTATATTCAAATTCAATTATTCAAAAGTTTAAAAATCCCACCCCCATATGGACAATAATCTAGTGATCATGCCTCTTTTAAAACTAACCAACTCAACATTTACGAACAAAAATAATCCAACAACTATGTCAACAGCAAATGTGTATCTCGTACTCCTTCTAATTCATCTACTCAATTAATTCATGTACTCAATTAAACTACCTTACCTCACTCCCTTACCCCACCCCTCCCCCCCCACCTTGCCCCACCCCTTTCCCCCACCCTATCCCCACCCCCTCCCCCACCACACACACGCACACGTACACGTACGCACACCACCCCCTGCCCCCCACCACACACAATAATCCAATAATGATTAATAATTATATATAATATGTTTCATTTAATTATGTCTTATTTATATTCAAATTCAATTATTCAAAAGTTGAAAAATCCCACCCCCATATGGACAATAATCCAGTCGTCATGCCACTTTTAAAACTAACCAACCCAACATTTACTAAACAAAATAATCCAACAACAATGTCTACAACAAATGTTTATCCCGTACTCCTTCTAATTCATCTACTCAATTAATTCATCTACTTAATTATTAATTTACTAATTTACAATGAGGGGCAATCCTACTTTCATAATTAATCATATATTAATTTACTAATTTACAATAAGGGGCAATCATATATTAATTTACTAATTTACAATAAGGGGCAATCATATATTAATTTACTAAAAAAATTAATAATCAATCAATTCTTTACAAGGGACACTACGCGTACACACACATAGACACACACGCAGCCCCCCACCCCTACCCCACCACCCACCCCCATCCCTTCCCCCACCCCTCCCCCTCACCCCACCCCCACCACACACACGCACATGCACACGTACACGTACACCCATCCCCTCCCCCCTCCCCCCACCACACCCCCTACCCCCCCTTACCCCCCACCACAACTGCACACACGCACACCTCACCACCCACCCCCTACTCCCCTCCCCCACCACACACATATATACACACACATATACAAATATATATATACACACATACATATACACACACATATATATACACACATACACACACATATAGAAATGAAAGAGAAAGAGAGGAAAAAAATATACCTTAGAGAGAGAGAGAGCGAGCTGAAATCGCTTATAGAGAGAGAGAGATAAAGAGGGAAACCAAAAAACAGTGGGAAAAAAAAGAGCCTAGGGATTTTTTTTACTGAAGAGATTGTCACGGTCGTGTCAAGGTCCTTGACCGTGACAATACTTTGTCACGGTCAATGACCGTGACACAAAACGCATGTTTCTTGTCACAATCAATGACCGTGACAAGGGTGGCCGGCTGAAAGGTGACATTTTGGCCATTTTGGTGTAGTGATGGACAAACATGTAGCGCCACTTCCACCGAAAGCATTGTTTGTGGACTCCGCCTTTATAAGATTCTAAATCACATATCACGTGGTTGGTTATCTTCTATGGTTGGAAACATCATGGATGGCGGTAGAATTAACGACACGACTGAATCAATTGGCTCTGAGAGGAGTGCTTAATGCCATTAGAGGCCTCACTTTAATCAAACTCCAAGGAATCTACAATAAAAAGAACAACCACGTCTATATATTTAGAGCAGATGGAGTCCTTGGAAGAATACTATAGGAAAAAGAATAGACTTTTCTAGACTTTTAAGTGGCGGGTCCATCGAGTGACATGGGGCAGGGTTTGTTGGCTGCTCTACGTCTTCAACATATGAGTGGTGTTAATTAATCACAGAAACTCAATGCATAATTTTCTCTTTAAGTCATAAATAATGTCTTACCAATGTAGCTCAAGTTTTTTGGGGGAATGTTAAATGCATAAATGGTACATAAAAGTCTTACAATTGCATAACTGGTTCATAAATGCAAAAATAAGCTTTATGGCTGCCATGTACAAAACCAAGATAATTCTGCAAACACCTAATGTGAAACCAAAATGAGTGTTAGAGAAATTGAGTACTTTAGACATCATAAACATAAAATCAAAATAAAACACGAACAATTTTAGTATAAAAATCATAGCATTAAGAGCATTGAACATGTAACATGAACCTACATCTTAACTCAGTTCTAAAACCAATCCCCACAATGACAAATCTATTGTCCCAAACTCAATATACCAAACACATTTCAAACCCCCCAACATTGAATCCCTTAAATCCCATCCTAAGATGTAAAAATATGAAGTTAAAAACCCTTAAAACTTAACACATACATTAATTTTAAAACCTTGAAACTCGTGATACCCATCATCCCACCCACTCCCAAAACAAACAAAAAATAAATCCATACAAAATAGTTATTCACATTTTCTCATAGAAACACAAAAATAGGGAGTATACATGAAACACCCAACTCAAAACTCTTAACAAATTATTTTGAACTAAAAACCCCACATAACAAAAAAAAAAACTATATTTCGCAGTATACCAGTGAGATAAAAGATTAATTAGATGCTTTAAACCTTCCAATCAAACACACAAAACTGGTTGTAAAAAGTTATAAAAAAAAGTAAAAACTTCACGGCATACCAGTGAGAGAAGAGACAAATCTATCAATGAGTATGCTATATATACAACAATAAACAAAAAACCCAATCAGTTTTAAAGAAAAAATTATGAGCTCAAAGTAGGGAACATATACAGTTCCAAACATAAATACGAAAAAATCTCAACAAAATGTCAACAAAAGTTTGCAGATCTAAGAAATATGATGCATTGGTCTCTTTACCATGATGAAAAGGAAAACAAAAAAGTTGAACAAAGTTAGATCTACAAAATGTCCACATATGCAAAAATTAGAGATCTGCAAAATCAAATAAAGAAGCATATTAGAGTTACAAAATAAATCTATGATTGAAAAAATCCAAAAAAAATGAAAAGATATCTAACTTGATAATGAGAAAGCAGAACAGGCCAAGGCATTGGTGTTGGAGAAAATGGCAAGCGATGATGGTGAAGGGGTTTTAGTCCAGAGATGAGATCTCAGAGGTGAGAGATAAAATTCTAAAATACCTCCTTATGATAAAGAGAGCACACAGAAAACATTTTGTAAACAAAATCTCTTCCATGGCAGAGTGGGTGAGAGGCTCGAGGGTGTGTAAGAGGAAGTGGGTGAGAGATTGACAGTTCGGTAGAATAGAGGTGGGGCCCTCACGTGGGTGAGAGGGTGGGAGGTCCTCACGTTTTTTCTTCCCAATTTGCCATGTCATAATACTCCAATTATGACATGGCACAACATAATTCCCTTAGATCGCACCCTTTGATCTCACCACGGTCGTTGGATCGTTGGAACTATTCAAACACCACTCTCCCATATTATATAGATATACCGGCTTTGATAAATATAGGGCACCCATAAGTTCATCGAGAATCTCATTGACAAATGAAATGGGATACTTGTCCTTGACAGTTATTTAGAGCCCTATAATTCTAAGAAATATAATAAAAACATTGTTACCATTTGATACTGAAATGACACACTAATTACTCCCCACCTTATCATTTATTGAATGTTGCAAGTCGATGTCTCCTTTGTTTGACTTCGCAAATCTATACCATATTATTATCTCCCATCCCCCTTTGTTTCTCATTGAAAGATGTGTAGGCCACCTATAGTAAAATGTAAAGAAATCAGAATGAAAATATCATTAAAAGTGCGTATAAATATAGGTGTACAAATCAATGATTTATCCATCCAAAGACCACCACAAAACATGTAATAAGACGAACAAAAATAGTTTTTAATCATCAAAACATGTAATAAGACGAACAATGTACAGTTAATGACAAATGGAAAATTTCAAGCAGTGTATGCAGCAATAGAATCAAAAGTTGGGTGATTTAGAACTAACTTCATATCTAAACAACCAATTTGAAACCACCACCAAATTGGATCACACAACTGCTAAAAATAAAAGCTCTAGTTTTTAGGTAGCATGTTTTCAAAATTGACACATAGATAGAGAAATAAAACATAGCAAATACCTTTGTTTGCTCAAAAATTCACACACACACACACACACACACACACACATATATATATATATATATATATATATATATATATATATATAATGTAGAAGAATCGACGTCTAACCCCTATGGTTTCAAACATATGAATCGACATCTAAGAAAGAAAGTGTCATATTTATATTCTAATATTGAGGTAGAGTATAGTACTTATACCATTGCATGAGAGTTCGTATGCCTAGTAAAGAAAAGTAAATGATTCAAAATAAGTAAAGAGAGAAAAAAGGATTTCTAACATAAAAGAAAATAGGGGCACTATGAAACCAACTTTAGTAAACATAAAACAAATATAAGGAAATTCCAAAAGTAAGGTTCTAAGGAATCCCATTTAGGAATTTAACATACTAAAATAGCATTCAACAATAATTGATATATCATAAATAATGAATAGCAGTCATTTGTAAGGATCATTAAGAAGATGTGATCCAATAAAAAACTACAACCACAACCCTAAAACAAAAAGAATGATTTAAAGTAAGTCAATGGATCACCAGTTCATCAGAGTTAAACAAAAAGATACTTAAAAAAGAATGATTTACAATCAAAGCCTAACTATGTATATGTGTAAATTGCGAATGAACATAATAATAATCTCATTCTTAAAACTACAATGAAGATAATAGACGCGATCTTAAAAAAACATTGCACGTTGTCAGGAATTAAATGTGAGTTAAATTAATAATTATCAATCTAAATTTTGGCCCAACTTGAGCTAAGCCACCACCAACAACGTATGTTGGATTTAAAGTAAAAATGTCGAACCACAAAGTCTCATAATGTCGAACCTGAAAGTCTCAAGCATACATAATGTCGACCTCAAAGTCTCAATGCCAAATATAACATTACTAACTAGTAGCAAATCTGAAACCTCAAAATCCACAAAAATCACTAAGCAAAAATATAAAAAGATCCAAAACACTCAAAATAGAAGCAAATGCATTTACTAAAGATGGTTTGTTTCAGCTGTAAAGTACAAATAAATTCACATCATAAAGGAAAAAGAAATAAAATATTATTGTAGATACTCAACAAAAGAACCTTGTGTAAGGAAAAGAAACAAAGGAGAAGAACATAATGAAGTAAACTATTTTAACAAAGATTGTTGCAGATATTCAACATCGATATAAATTTAAAGAAACATAACATACTACAACAAACAATTGAACAATTACAGCGAGACAAACAAACCTGCTGCAAGTTGCAAGTTCCCAAGGTTTATACAAGTTCAAGTATACCTGTTGTAATTTCATAAAAAATATATTTTTAATAATTATGTTTATTCTTGAATAAAACTAAGTCAAAATTTTAAAAAACCCTAAAAATCAACTATCTTTATAACTCAAAAGAACATAAAGGAACATAAAAATGTAACCCCCAAAGAAAGATCCTAAAACATAATTTTAAAAACCCCTAAAAATCAACTAAATGAGCATAAAAATGCAATCCCAAAACAAAATTATCATATCTAAAAAAGCATTGAACTTAAACATAATTAACAGATCTGCAAAGTCAAACCAAAATTAGTTGATAGATCTGAAACCAAAATCGAATCAACACATACACAAATCGAATCAACAAATAGTAAGGCATCAAGGTACACACAAACACATATACACAAATCGAATCGACAAATCACAATATAGACAAAAAATATTGCAAATCCATATATATATACACAAATTTGACCAATTCATCTATCTACATAAATTCAAATCCAAAAATAATAACAAAATCAAGAACAATTCAAACAAAAATTAGAACTCAATCTGGAAAACCCTAAAAATTTAAGACAAATCTTATACCTGCGTGATGGAGCTTTGTCGGGCCGGAGGTGCCACTCTATAGAGGGAATAGAGATAGAGTTATACGTGAGAGAGAAAGAGAGAAATTTGTACGAGTGAGCGAGAGAGAGAGAGAGAGAGAGAGAGAGAGAGAGAGAGAGAGAGAGAGAGAGAGAGAGAGAGAGAGAGAGAGAGAGAGAGATGTACGAGCTGTATCCTGGAAAGGATTTTGAAACACAAATTTTGGAGCGGGAAGGAAAAAAAGCCCCTGCTTATTTTTTCGATTTATCTCAATTTTTCTCACATGATAAAATAATTAACATTTTATTTATGTAAATTATATATAAAAATAAGATAAATGATTTGTTTTTTTAATCTCAATTTTACTTAAATTGAAATAAAAATGGATTTTAAAGGCAAATTGACATAAATAAATATCATTTACATTTGTCTGACATAACGTCAATTTTCAAACTGACATAAATGATCATTTTTGTAGTAGTGTGCCACACCCTATGAAACCACAGTCGACATCAACATCACTTTCAACACCACTAAACCTGCCAGCGTTCCTCACCAAACCACCTTACCTTCACATAACCTCCGTAAACCCAACATAACCGCTACCTAACCATGTAAACCGAAAACTCAACTCGTATTAACCCATAACAATAGATTTTAGGAGAAATAGAAAATAAAAACCAAGAAAATTAGAATTTTAATTAAATACCTATATGAATACATAATGACATTGAAATGTATGACATAATAAAAAATAAGATGCACGTCAACAAGTAGCCCTTGGTATTTGTCGGGATAATTTATGGTGAGGGAGAGTGGCTCTTCTTTTCCCAACAACCCCATTTTTGTATCTAAAAATAAAAATAATATTTTAATATTTATTGAAAATAGTTCGTAAAAAATTAAACAAATTTGTCTCCCTCACCTTGGGGGGAGACTTTTGTAGTAGTTGTCTTCATTTCATAACAATCGTTGTTCTCCAAGACTAGAATAGATAAGTGATCACCGCTTGAAATGTGTGTTCGTGTAAGGACAGAATCGTTGTTTTGGTTTCACCGCGGTAATGTAAAAACCTAAATTACTACTACACTTGCAAGGCAAGCACAGCGGTAAGTAGGGTATCGAAAGATCCACTGGGACGAGATGCTAGAATTTATATGATTTAATATTTAAGAAATAAAAGTGTAAAAGGTGATAAAAACTAAAAGAAAAGATGCATGAAAGGGAAATGTTAATCTAGGCAAGTGTATTGAAACTAGACTAACAAAGTGAGTAAAACTATAGGTTGCATCGAATATCCCTCACCCGGGTTAATTTGTATAAAATGGTTACATGGGTCGACGAGTTATTACAAATGCATCTCGTTTCAACAGTTAATTAAATCAAGGGTTGTCACACCCCTAAATCTTCATAAAAGCCTAATAAGATTTTGGCGTCAAGAAATATCCCGAAAATTACGCGCGAAAGGTCATAAGCACGAGACATACATGATATGCCCCGTCAATTCTCCTGGGCATAATAACTAGGACAACGCACAAGAAATAGACCCATAAACACTATCACCAAGGCCAAGCCACGTGTTAACTCGAGTGAGTTCCATTCAAACACAACCTAATCTAAATTATTTAGAAAGCATATTAAAAACGTGATTTAGAAAGTGGTAAATAAACGCGATAAAGTTACAATAGAAAGCGCGGAAATAAAGCATGTAAACTAATTAACAAAGCTTGTAAACCTAATTATCAGAGCAAGAAAGAATGAAATACAAGTTAAATTAATGGAGAGGGTAATGAATAGTCAACTTATATACCATAAAGGGTGTCAATCCAAAGAGAAATGAAGAAGAACTAACCAAAAACCCAAACCCTAACCTAGAACTCTCTAAAACCTAATATATTACAAGATATCTGAAAATGAAACCAAAATTTGGTTTAACTAGTAAGTGGGAAAGAAAATAAAGAAAAAAGAAAAGAAAACGAAGTATCTCAAAATATCTGGCATAACCGGTTGACCGCTCGCAGGGGCGCGGTCGACCGGTGCTTCATATCTAATCCCATTGTCTCCTTCCCACGTCAAAATATGAAACCGCGGTCAACCGTCCCAGGGACGCGGTCGACCGGTACTCTGTTTCTCAGCAATCCTTGTTCATCACATGGGAGAAAAGTTCAATAACGGAAAAGGGCATAACTTTTTCGTTCGAACTCCAAACGACGCACCGTTTGCGGCCACGCTATGCTAACTCAACAAAATACGCATCCGTGGAATTTCTATGAGCCAGATAAGAAATTTAAATTGACTAAAATGCCCTTGAAGTAGTATCCGGCGACGGAACTTCGCCGAAATGCAACGGATCCTCACGTTTAGCGATCCAATACCTACAAAAGAACAATTAACTCCTGCAAAACATGTATATATCTAAATCCAAGGTTATCTGGTTAATGAGCATAAATATAGGCATTAAGGACCGTAAAAGCACTAGAATGCATAAAGATAACGGGCAGAAATATGCAATATTTGATACGAATCACACCCCTTAACTTAAACATTGCTAGTCCCTACTAATGAAACAAATAAAACCAGTCCAAAGAAAGCGGTACAAGACGTATATATGCATCGAAATATAAATGCCACTTTCATAGGGAGCACGATTGCATTTAGCATATTCAATAAGCCGTTAAACCCCTAGGTTACCCTAGTGGACGAGTGTCATCTCGTGAGGATTTTCAGGGATAATACCCACAAACATCAAATGGTTTCCTCAAAATATGCCCAAACCAACATGCGACAAGCCCAAAAATGGCAAAAAGGATTTCATACACATTATTAGCACATTGAATGAATTCAAACAAAAGTCCAAATCATTAACATTATAGAATGCACCTCATAGAATTGAAACTTTAAAATGTGGGAGGGGAGCGAGCACATGCAAAGTGTGATTTGGCGAAATCTTAAATAAATTGGATACTAAATATCAAAGCATGCATACATTCAATCCTCATGGGCATTACACTCATCAAGCGAATTCACTCGAAATAGGGAGATAACACACGGAACATGCAGGCTAAAGAGTAAATATAAATGTAAACTAGGCCGCACACATGTCACAAATGAACAACGCTATATATAAACTAAAAAACTGTAATCTCAATGAAAGGATACCGCACACTAAAAGAGGCGAAATGCATTTTCACTGATTATCAAAACTATTATGACTTTTAAATTACATCAACCTAAGATCACATAGAACTTTACTAGGGTTGTAATGTAGGTATGGATAGGGTACGGAATGAAGGAATGTATGTAAGGATTCAAAGTGTTCAGAATGAAAACTCGGGATAATGGGAAAATGCGGGCAATATCAAATTTGGAAAACAAGTTCCAAAACGGCATTAGATATATCATCGGGGAGAGTAATCAAAGCTTATTGAACTATATACACAACATTTACAACTTTCTATTTCTTTTCTTTACTTTTCTTCTTTTTCTCATTTTTCTTTTGTTTTCTTTTGCTTTTTTGCTTTCTCTTTTTCTTCACTTTTTCACTTTTTCTTTTCTTTACTTATCAAACTCTCATATGCCTAAATTGCAACCAACATCACAACAACATCATTAAATCCCAAGAAACAATCCAAACAAAGGTATGGAAAGTGCATGTATGGGCTAAAACTCCAATTTAGAGTTGGTTATGGGATTTGGGTGTGAAACAAAAGGCTAATATTTAGGCTCAAAGGGGTTAACGAGGGTAACACATAAGGGTGAGGTCAAGTCTAATATGGGTGATATAACAAAGAATGCCTATGATCATTTCACAAAGTTTACGTAATTCTTGAGTCAAAACAATATATGAAAATTATGATCAACTAACACATTTTAAGTATGAACTCAATTACTGAACGATCAAATGAAAGAATAGTGAGATTACCAACGAATTCAAAGTTTTCAAAGAGGAAAGAATAGTGTATACACTCACAAACGATGAAAGGCATAAAGCTTACTCGGTGTAAGTATATACAATGCAACAAAAGATCACCGAGTTACAAAAATCTTAAACCAAATCAACAGAATGCTAAAAATGCATGTGCTCATGGGATTAAAGTTTAATTCATGAAGTTATTCACAATATCAATAATGGAGACTAAAGTCTAATAACTTCTAAAATCGAGAACATGCATCATTGGGTTGTCTATTGGATCGGGCAATTATTGAAATTTATTATCGAAAACAAAGGGAAAAAGCCCAAAAAAGCGAAAAAAGAAAGAAAATCTTTTTGAAAATTTCAATTTTTCTAAGAAAAGCATACTAAGTAACTAACATGTGAGCAAAAACATGGACTAAAAAGAGAAATGGATAGAATATCCCACACCCCCTAACTTAAAACTTGACATTGTCCTCAATGTGAATTAAGAACCAAGCTAAAGAGAGGAAAAGAGCGATATTACCCAATAGTGGAGCGATCCCCATAAGAACAAGTTCAAAGAATCTACAAAACAAGTTAGTACCGAGCATAGCAAAAATAAATAATAAAAAGTTAACCAATTACACTAGACTAAATTAAAAAGAAAGAAAGAATAAAAAGCTAACTATATACAACCTACTATTTAGGCTTCACACTAACTATACACTAGAAGTCTAAATAGTTGAGGGTCCACCATAAGAACGATTTGACTTTGGAGGATAACCGGTGTACCCTCACACATAAGCATGCCATCGGAAAAATATGAATTCTGTTTGAATAACGGAAGGCATGTGAAAGGTGGTTCAAAACATTCTTCGACTTTGAAACTCTCAGAAGCAAAATCGTCGTCGGAATCAAATAATAAATCCAACTCATGTTCTCATGAACGATTTTCTTCCCGATAACGATTTTCAATTTTCTCATTCTCATACATATGCAAGCACTCACCGAATGTCATAGGTCGAGGTGCGGATGCATGAAAATGGGAACTTTGAAAATTACCATTAGACTTAAACGAAAGCTCATTATTATAGGAATTTTGAAAACTATTGCAATTCGTTTCAAAATTCCTATTATAAGGAGGTAAAGGCCCAACATCATTACCATCATCATCAAAATTCCAATAACCTAAATTTTAACTTTCGTTATACTCGCTCAAAGTCATATTAGAATTTGAAATTCTTTGAGACTCCAAGTATTGACCAAAGTCATTGGATTACGAGCATTTTGAGAATTATGACAATGATTACCGAAAGAATTGGAATAAGACATGCTTACCCCAAAAATGGCTCGAAGTGGTGGATTCCACAAAGTTGGTGCGCGTGGGAAATTCGAGCGTTTTTAAGTGCTCAAATGTGGAAGTCCTGCAAAAAGATTAGAAAATAATACAAATAGAAAGAAAATACTATGAAATACTAAATCAACTAAAGTCTAAAACAAACTCATCCCCGGCAACGGTGCCATTTTGATCACCGCGTGAAATGTGAGTTCGTGTAAGGACACAATCGTTGTTTTCGTTTCACCGCGGTAATGCAAAAACCTAAATTACTACTACAGTTGCGAGACAAGCAGAGCGGTAAGTCAGGTATCGAAAGATCCACTAGGACAAGATGCTAGAATTTATATGATTTAATATTTCAGAAATAAAAGTGTAAAAGGTGATTACAAACTAAAAGAAAAGATGCATGAAAGGGAAATGTTAATCTAGGCAAGTGTATTCAAACTAGACTACCAAAGCGAGTAAAACTATAGGTTGCGTTGAATATCCCTCACCCGGGTTGATTTGTATAAAATAGTTAGATGGGACGACAAGTTATTACAAATGCGTCTCGTTTCGACAGTTAATTAAATCAAGGGTTGTCACGCCCCTAAATCCTGATTAAAGCCTAATAAGATTTTGGCGTCAACAAATATCCCCGAAATTACGCGCGAAAGGTCGTAAGCACGGGACATACATGATATGCCACGTCAAATATCCTAGGAGTAATAACTAGGACTACGCACCCGAAATAGACCCGTTAACACTATCACCAAAGCCAAGCAACGCGTTATCCCGAGTGAGTTCCATTCAAACACAACCTAATCTAAATTAGCTAGAAAGCATATTAAAAATGCGATAAAAAAGTGATAAATAAATGCAATAAAGTTACACTAGAAAGCACAGAAATAAAGCATGTAAACTAATTAACAAAGCTTGTAAACCTAATTATCAGAGAAAGAAAGAATGAAATACAAGTTGAATTAATGGAGAGGGTAATGAATAGTCAACTTACATACCACAAAGGGTGTCAATCCAAAGAGAAATGAAGAAGAACTAACCAAAAACCCAAAACCTAACCTACAACTCTCTAAAACCTAATATATTACAAGATATCTAAAAATGAAACCAAAATTTGGTTTAAATAGTAAGTGGAAAAGAAAATAATGAAAAAAGAAAAAAAAGGAAATATCTCAAAATATCTGGCATAGCCAGTCGACCGGTCGCAGGGGAACTGTCGATCGGTACTTCATGTATAAGCCCACAGTCTCCTTCCCACATTAAAATATGAAATCGCGATCGACCGGTCCTAGGGACGCAGTCGACCGGTACTCTAATTCTCAGCAATCCTTGTTCATCACATGGTAGAAAAATTCAATAACGGAAAATGGCATAACTTCTTCGTCCGAACTCCATACGACGCACCGTTTTTGGCCACGCGATGCTAACTCGATGAACTATGCATCCATGGAATTTATATGAGCCGGATAAGAGATGTGAATTGATTAAAATGTCCTTGAATTAGCATCCGGTGATGGAACTTCTCCGAAATGGAACGGATCCTCACTTTTAGTGTTCCAATACCTACAAAAGCACAATTAAACCCTTCAAAACATGTATATATCCAAATCCAAGGTTGCCTGGTTAATGAGTATAAATATAGGCATTAAGGACCGTAAAAGTGCTAGAATGCCTAAAGATAACGAGCGGAAATATGCAATATTTGATACGAATCAATAAAATTAGGTCTTCTCCACTGTGATGTATTTATATTTTAGTAATACTCTTGATCTTTAATAATTTATATTTTAGTGACATAATCATATTATATTTATTGTCTCATGTTTGAGACTTAATCCACACTAGAAATAGTTACTCAGCTAGTAACATGTCCATATTGATGAGACTTAGACAGAGTTAGAGAATCTTAAAGGTGATTCAGAAGCTATCGGTAAAGCGTGAATTAGTTTAAGAAGTTCATTGATAGATACAGATTTTGAGATAGGTTGCTCTAGTGACGCTGATCTAGTGCGCAGAATGGAGAGCCTTGTTGCGGGATATTAATCGTGTTTCTTTTTTTTTTCTCACACCTGTTGATTCAACATTTTGACAAATAATGTTGCTGAATTCCACTTAAACTCTGTTTGGTACACATTTTCAATTAAAGAAGTAATAGTATTGAATTAGTTTTTTCTCATATGAAAAAAAAACATCAAAGAGACCACAAGGAGACGTACTTGGGTGAAGCGAAAGATGTTGTAAATGAACAAAAGAACATATGTCCTTCAGCATCTTGGAAATGCTCAGCTATTATTAGGCCAATAAGACCTACCCGAGATTCATTTAGCTAGACATCTGAACGAACAATTGATGTAAAGTAAAAACAGAGTAAATGTTGAGTGCAATCAGAATAGTGTAGATAAACCTTCATTAGTAAGCCATATTCATATAAAAATCCGCCACCGGACCGATCCGCCCTCTACCCGGATCGATCCGATTGATGCAGATCCAGTATACCCCGGATTGAATGCGAACCGATGAAGCAGGTATAAAAGAACCGATCCGGTCATAACCGGACCGATCCGCCTCAGAATAAAAGAACCGATCCGGTCAACCGGACCGATCCGCCTAAGACCCGGACCGGTCCGCCTGGGATAAACTTCGCCAGATCCTGCGGAGATTTTTTAGGCTCAAAGTTTTCTTATTTAAAGCCAACTTCGGGGAGTTGTTTTTTAAGACTTTTCAAGACGAATTTCAGAGTCCTAAATACTCTAAGTCTTCACCTATTGAGCCCAAGACTCTAGGGTTTTGATTCACACAATTGCCAATCCTTTGTGAATCTTTTTGGTAACCCAAGAACACAACTTTTTAGTTTGTTCAAACCTTTATGGAGAGATCTTTGCAACCGAGGGCTGCGTGTCATTGCTGAGGGAGTCTCTACAAAGTTTTATGGCTGCGTGTCATTGAGGAGTGCTGCGGTTCTTCCTTTATTGGACTGAGGTTCATGTGGGTTCGCTGCGTGTGGATTCATTGCTGACGACACCGATCGACGCCTGCGGGTATTCGTGTGTCACTGTATTTCATTGTAATCTGTGTAAGTTGCTATTTACTTATTATAGTGAAATAAAAGGTTTTGCCCTGCGGGGATTTTTCCTTAAACTTGTTTCGCATATTTGTTTATGGGATTGACACACACACCGTAGATGGATGTTTAGGGGCTGAATTTATTTGATTTAAAGGTAGACTCTAATTAAATAAGGGTTACTTGAAAACTTGCGAATTTAATTTAAATCGATATTACACGCGTTCTCAAATTGGTATCAGAGCAGGTTACTCTAAATTATCGAGTGATCCTATTTTCCGCAAAATCGTGTGATATTGATTTTTTTGAAAAATCAGTTTTGTGAAAAATCTTAATTTTTCCTATGGAGCACTTATATAATCAGATGCCTATTTTTGACGGGTCTAATTATGCCTACTGGAAAGCTCGTATGAAATCAATTTTAAAATCTATTGACAAGCGTGTTTGGTTGCTTTGCGAAAATGGTTGGACTCCTCCCACGGTCACTGTTAATAACATCACTACTTTAAAACCCGTGTCAGCCTGGACTGAAGATGATTATAAATTGTCCAATTTTAATTCCCGTGGTCTGAGTGCTATTTCTGGAGTTGTCTCTCCTGATGAGTTTCGCCGAATTATGACGTGCACCACGTCTAAAGAGGCTTGGGATGTTTTGAAATTGACACATGAGGGTACGAACGCGGTTAAAGAGTAAAAATTACAAAATTTGGCCACCCAATTTGAGACTATCACCATGTTTGAGTCCGAATGCTTTGATGATTTTTATGCACGTTTGTCGGACATTGTTAACACATCTTTTAATTTGGGTGAGGTGATTGATAACACGCGTGTCGTTAAAAAGATTTTGAGATCTTTCCCAAAACGCTTTATTCCTAAAGTCACTGTTTTGAACTCTTTGGGAAATTTGAAATCACTTAAGTTGGAAGAACTTGTAGGAGATCTTCAAACCTATGAGATTGATATATTTCCCAAAACCATTAAGGCTAAGGATAATGGCATTGCTTTAAAGACTCATTTTAAGAAAAAGAAAGAAAAAGTTTGTTAGTCCGATTCTGAGGGAGATTTTGATTTTAATAATATGGCCTTGTTTGCGAAAAATTTTAAAAAATTTCTCAACATGAACAAAAATAATTCTTCCAATAAAAAGAATTTTTTTGAGAAAAATAAAAAGAAAGGAAAGGCCAAAGAAAGTGGTGAGAGGGAAAAAGATAATAAATCCGATAAGGAGTGTGAGGAAGATTTTGAGAACGTCACTTGTTTTGAATGTGGGGGTAAGGGACATAAGTCGTTTGAGTGTCCTACGTGGCTTAGAAAGAAAGGAATGAAAGTAGCTATGCCCGCCACACTTAGTGATAGTAGTGAAGGTGAGGGTGATGAGACTAGTGGTGAGAAGTTTGTAGCTTTTTCTAGTCGTGTGAGCACACCCACCTTGTCCCATAATAGTGCACACGAAAGTGATAGTGATTGTTTGAGCGCTTCTAGTGAGGGAGAAAGTGAGAGTGAAAGTGGAGATGAAAGTGAGCTCCAAAAAGCTTTTAGAGATTTGTACACCGAGACCTTGAAAACAAAGAAGTATAATAGGGATTTAGGTCGTCGGGTTTTAGATTTGGAGAAAGAGGAGGTTTTGAGAAAGGAGAAGTGTGATTTGGCCGACACGTTGTCTAGTCTGACGACACGTGTATCCCAACTCGAGAGTGATATCGAACGTTCCCGGGAGGTCAAAGTCAAGTTTGAGAACGCACCTAAGAAGGTTGAAAAGGTGGTTCTTAAGGGTAAAGGTGATAATTTTGGAATAAGTCATGACGGTGCCTCTTCTTCCCAATTAGCACCCGAGCCGGTTCCCACTTTAGTGACAGTTTCACATATGTCTCACCCTAACCCACCTAGGTGTCCCATTCCTATTAGGAAAGTGCGTCCTAGTGTTTTTGAGAGAGGTGTTCCTAGGCCTATTTATGTTTGCTGACATTGCAAGAGGAGAGGACACCTTAGGGAATTTTGCTTTAAGTTGGGGTATGTGTCACGTTTTGCTTCTACACGTGTTTCTGGCACACATGCACCCACACATGATACTTTACATGCTCCCGGAGACTACATGAGAGAGTTTGCACATTTAGGTGAGCAAGTTAAGTTTTTAGTCAAAACTTCACAAGAATTGATGGAGGTTTTTCATAAGCTGTCACCACCTTTGGAAAACCCCTCCGCACCTAATGATTGAGGTTTGACTTGTTTACTAGCATAGGATGATTTTCATGATGACATTGTTTGCCTATTGCTAGTATGTATCATTTTTGTATATTTTGTTTGAAAATTTCTGAAAAATACAAAAAGATTTTATTTTGACAAAATTTTTGAAAAAATCCAAAAAGATTTTTGTTTTTTGTTTGCACCGTTTATGGATGGACACTTAGGATGACCGAGTCACAACATCATTCCATTATTTTCATGTGACTATTTGATAGTGTTTTGAGACAATAGGTCAATTCATCCATGTGCTTTATAATGTTTGGAGTCATTAAGATGTGATTAAGTGTTTCTTCCTACATGTTTGACTCATGTTTCCTTTATTGCACACATGAACGGATTTGTTTGATTGTTGTGCTTGTCTTATCACATGTTGGTTGGGTGTTGTCACTTCAATCCTGTCCTTAAAACGAACCAAACGCGATAAAATTTTGATAAGGAAATTGTGCATATAAAAACCGTTTTGTGAGTTTGTGTGTTTTGTTTGAAAACGGGGAAGGGCTGCGAAAGGTTCATTTTGCCTTTGCGAATACTAAGCCACCGTTAAAAAGGACCTAAAAAATTGAGGAATTTTATTATCCAAGGTCCAAAGAGGTTAAAAGAGCCCGAAAAAATTGAAAGGCAATAAAAAGATATTCATGCCAAAATATGGGCCATTTAGGTTTTTGCACCAATTCTCCAAAGTTTGAGAATTTAGATTACCTCTAAAAGAAAATATATATGAGGAAGTTTGGTTGGAGATTTAAAACGGGTTTGCACGTCCTTGAAATACTTGAAAATGCGCTACATAGTTTTGGACATTATTGGTGTGGAAATAATTTTGACTTTGATTTGTTGATTTGCATAAGACGATGTCATCTAAATTCAATAATCTTTACACCTAAGGATACTTTTGATGTTCATTTGTTAGGAGTACACATATGCATCGTGCACATATGATTGATTGAGTTGATTTACCTATCGAATGTGTTCACACCCATTCATTCCATTTCCATGACTTGGTTGTTTGAGTCTAAATCCATGGTGTGATTTTTGTATCATACTTGTTCACATTGGTATCTTATATTTGTATGAAAAATTTGAAAAATAAAAAATTGTTTGTGTATTTTTTTTGTATACCGTGACACCCCGATTTTGTTTATTTGATTCATTCTTCTCATTTGTCTATTTGGGGACATCATAAAAAAGGGGAGAAATAATTATCATATTATGGGGGAGTTTGAATTTTGGGGGAGTTTTTGAGATGTTGCTTATGTTTTTATCATATATTATCTCATTTCAAACTCGATATGTCACTTGGTATTTTGCTTTGTCTCATGTGTGTAGGTACTACATGAATTATCATTGGATTGCACACCCTGATGAGAAAAGTGTTGAGATTCCTGAAGAATTGAAGAGCAAACACTGTAGTCTTATTCAATTGTATCTTTCCAGTTTCGGGTTCATGGAAGGGTAGATTTGTATAGGCATTTTTAGTTGTTTTGATAATTCGGATGTTTGTTTTTATGTATGTACCGGCATAGACATAGGGGAGATTTGTAAGGACATTTTTGTCCATTAGCAATTTATTATGTCGCACGTCGTTACACCGTTGAAGAAATTCAAGATTCATACATTCATAAACGGATCCGAATATCAAAAGAAGAAGAGGAATCAAAGTCTGGCAGCCGGACCGGTCCGCCTCCCTATCGGATCGATCCGCCATCGGACCGATCCGCCCTCTACCCGGACCGATCCGATTACTGCAGATCCAGTATACCCCTGATTGAATGTGAACCGATGAAGTAGGTATAAAAGAACCGATCCGGTCACAACCGGACCGATCCGCCTCAGAATAAAAAAACCGATCCGGTCAACCGGACCGATCCGCCTAAGACCCGGACCGGTCCGCCTGGGATAAACTTCGCCAGATCCTGCCGAGATTTTTTAGGCTCAAAGTTTTCTTATTTAAAGCCAACTTCAGGGAGTTGTTTTTTAAGACTTTTCAAGACGAATTTCAGAGTCCTAAATACTCTAAGTCTTCACCTATTGAGCCCAAGACTCTAGGTTTTTGCTTCACACAATTGCCAATCCTTTGTGAATCTTTTTGGTAACCCAAGAACACAACTTTTTAGTTTGTTCAAACCTTTGTGGAGAGATCTTTGCAACCGAGGGTTGCGTGTCATTGCTGAGGGAGTCTCTATAAAGTTTTATGGCTGCGTGTCATTGAGGAGTGTTGTGGTTCTTCCTTTATTGGACTGAGGTTCATGTGGGTTCGCTGCGTGTGGATTCATTGCTGACGACACCGACCGACGCCTGCGGGTATTCGTGTGTCACTGTATTTCATTGTAATCTGTGTAAGTTGCTATTTACTTATTATAGTGAAATAAAAGGTTTTGCCCTGCGGGGATTTTTCCTTAAACTTGTTTCGCATATTTGTTTATGGGATTGACACACGCACCGTAGATGGATGTTTAGGGGCTGAATTTATTTGATTTAAAGGTAGACTCTAATTAAATAAGGGTTACTTGAAAACTTGCGAATTTAATTTTTATCGATATTACACGCGTTCTCAGTTGGAAGAGGGGTTTTAGTTCCCTTCAAAGATTCAAAGAGATTTTGCTCTGAAGATGAATTTGATTGGGGTTAAATCGGGGCCCGGAGCACCCGGTAGTCTGTTAATTTATTTTCGGTAGTAAAATAGTTCGTTCGTCTGAACTGTTATGCCGATTCATGCACAGGGAAGACTGTCGGAAAGAGGATTCAGAGTCCTTCAAAGATTAAATGGCTTTATATTTGATGATAAAGTTAACCATAGTCGAATGGGGATGGGAGCTCCCAATCGCCCTTAGATTGGTACTCAGAGTGTAACCTAGGGTTTTAAATGGGAAGGTGTAGGGACCTAAAGGGAGACTTAGGGGGTCCTAGAATGTGGTGCATATATAGCCCCTCGACGGGTAAGCTTGGAACAAGCGAAATCCATCGAATAGACACCACATGATGTTTTGGGGAGAGGTCGATTCTGAGGACCTAAGGTGATGCTGGGGATGGACGATTCTGAGGAACTAAAGAAGGAGATGACTGAGGACCTAAGTTGTAGCGACCAATTGTGCGGGACGAGGTCAATTATGAGGACCGAAGTTTTAGCGACCAATTCTGCTGGTCGAAACTAATTCTGAGGCCTTAAGTAGAAGCGACCAATTCTGCGAGTCGGAGCCAATTCTGAGGGCTTAAGTAGAAATGACCAATTCAGAGGGTCGAAGCCAATTATATAGGCTTAAGATAGAGATGACCAATTTTGAGGGATTTATGTATGGTTGACCAATTATGAGGGTCAAAGCCAATTCTGAGGGCTTGATATAGGGGTGTCTAATTCTGAGGGTTAAAGCCAATTCTGAGGGCTTAAGTAGAAGCGACCAATTCTACGGGTCGAAGCCAATTTTGTGGGCTTGAGTGAGGGGTGACCAATATTTAGGGTCGAATCCAATTCTGAGGGCTTAAAATAGGGGTGACCAATTCCGAGGGCTTAAATAGAAACTACCAATTCTACGGGTTAAAGCCAATTATGTGGGCTTAAGTTAGAGATGACCAATTCTGAGGGTCGAAGCCAATTCTGAGGGCTTAAGAAGAAATCACCATTTCTGAGGGTCAAAGTCAATTCCGAGGCCTTAAGTAAAGAAGACCAATTCTGAGGGTCAAAGCCAATTTTGTGAGCTTAAGTTAGAGATGACCGATTCTGAGGGTTAAAGCCAATTCTGCGAGCTTAAGTTAGAGATGACCAATTCTGAGGTCCGAAGTCAATTCTGCGGTCTTCAGTAGATGAGATCAATTCTGAGGGTCGAAGCCAATTCTGAAGGCTTAAAATAGAGAGCGACTAATTCTGCGGGTCGAAGCCAATTTTGCGGGCTTAAGTAAAAGCGACCAATTCTACGGGTCGAAACTGATTTTGCGGGCTTAAGTTTTCTTGAGGAAATTTGGACACTCCACTTGGAATATGTATCTTGTAGATCAACTTGGGATTTAGGGGAGCATTTGATTTTAGGTTACGCTGGTGAAGAGGTAATATTCCGAGGATTGGATTTTTCTTAGCCGGGAAATTTCTTGGTTTGTGTGGTGTCCTTTGAAGACGTTGCTGGGGAGACATGGGAATTCCTATGGAGAGGTAAGAGTTCCTTCGGGGAAATAAGTGTGGTAAAATTGTTTTTCTGGGTGAAAAAGGTTCTAAAATCCATTTGTAATTTTGGGAATTTTCTTGATTTTCTGGCATTTTTAGGGACTTTTTGTACGAAATTTTAAAGAGGGTGCCGACCGACATGGTTGGAAGGGTTCCAAACGAAAGTGGCATGACCTTTTGGGGTACCTAAAGTAGGTGGAGGGACAGTTCCAATTGGTGGGTGGTAGGGAGATGCCGATCGGCATGCCCTTAGCCTCCTATAAAAAGGAGGCGGGTTCTCCTCATTTTTCATAGCTTTCTGACTTGCCTTCTTCGACAATTACCTTCTGCAAAGTGTTCTAACGTTCCAAAGTCAGAAGGTGGATGAGTTATCATGTAGCGCAACACACATGGTGTGGCTCGATGCTCATGATCAGGCTAGATTGGAATGGAGGGCTAGGGTGCCCCTTGCTTTGGGAAGCGAAAATTATTTTGACTTATTCGAGCCAGTGGCGGATGATCGGACTCTGGTGGCTATGTAAGTATTGATGACTTATGATATTATCTTGATTTTCTTGGATAGATTTCCTTATTTCTTGAATTTTGACAAGGGTTTTCATTTTTTTTCTTTTTACAGTGTGATGTTTCTATGTCAACTATGCATGCTCGAGAGACGATGGGTCTCAGGGATGTTTGGGAGCACCTTCTATCTGTGGTGTGTTGGATGGTGTCATCAAACGGCTTTGGGATACTACGTGTGCTCTGGATGAGATGTCTCGTTTTACGACTGTTCTCTGTGCTCTGGGGACAGGTGGTGGGAGACCACCCACACCTTTTATTTTAACGTTCGGGAGATAACGGTGACTTGTAACACCCCGTAATTTTGAGTATTTAATATTTAATTATTTTAGGAGTTATAAAAGTAATTAAATTGGAGAAACTTAAATTTATGATTTGGAGAAATTATTTGAGTGGAAAGAATTATTTATTTTGGCGACTTTTAAGTTTAATTATCCGAATTAAATGTGTGTCGCATTTTGAGGTCGAAATTTGGAAATTTCAAAAAAGTATTTCGAATGATAATTCTGAGTGCGTGGTTGAGTCCGGATGGATCGAGATAGTCAGAAAAGAGTACCCGGGAGTAGCAATTGAGTCTCAGAGCATTTTTGGACTAAACCGGGCCCATACGAGGGCATTCTGGCCTTTTTACATTTTAGGGTGACGAGACCAACGAATTTAGAACTCTAAGTCAGATTATAAGAGTTGGAGGCTAGGGTTAGGGAGAAGAAAAACACACCATAGCCATTAGAGAGAAGAGTGAAACAATTCCAAGGCAAAAAAGGAAGAAGTGGGAAGGATTCAACGGAGACTTTCACCACAAACTCATTGGGAAGAAAGATTGAAGCATAAAGATCATCAATAACCAACCACAATCACAAAATCAGACCTACTAGACATAAGGCAAGTGCTTATTGTAAATCATATTCAAGTTATAATACCCATGTGTAGGGAGTTTTAAGAATTGGTTGATTCTATTGAAAAACCTTGAATTAAATGTTTGAATTGATCACATGTTTAGGTAGGATTGCATATAGAATGAATCCCTAAGTAAAGATACAATGATATTTGAATATATTTGATGATTAACATGGAATATTTATGAGTTATTGGATGAAGAACATGAATCTTGAATGACTTAGGGTTTAATTGATGAACACAAGATGTCAATCTGCCATAATTTTTAACACAACTTTAAACGTATGCCATTTGAGTTGTACTTTGAATTAGATTGTGAACCATACATTCTTGTAAAGGTATTCCTCTTAGATATCCAATGAACTTGGAACAATCAGAGTTCCGTAGAGGGAGTAATCGATATTTTACTACAGGGTGTTTGATCTGTCAACATAGTAACCTGCCAGAATTTTGACGTGACTTTAAACATGTGCGATTTGAATTTTAATTCGAATTAGAGTGTTAACCATACATTAATGGAAAGGTATTTATCTTATCTATCCAATGAACTTGGAATAAGGTCAATCGGAGTTCCGTAGAGGGAGAAATTGAAATTTTACTAGAGGGTGTTTAATCTGCCAGAAAATTTGAGATTTTTCTTTTTAAGCCTCAAATGTCTAAAATTTTATCGGGGAAGTGTTTTGGACCTTGATGAAATATATTGATGGAATAATGATATGGTAGTAGGTCTATGATTGAGTGTTGGACTTTAATTTTGTGAGAGAGTTAAAGTGAATATTCATAGGCTTGATTGTGACGTACTTTATTTCGAGATGATAAGAATATAATTACAGAAAAGCGTGAGCGAGCTTAAATTCGTTAGGTCAATGGGTTAACAAGGGTAACTACTGAATTGATATAATAAGGGGTAACTAGGATCCTTAGAGTTGTGTGAATAATCGAATTAATATGAAAGTGAAATAAATTCGTAAAACAAACAAGTATGGTGAATGTTAGAGAGAAATATATTACGTACAAGTATGAATAATTGGTTTGTGTGAATACCTGTTGTTTTATAGGATTACTTGGGTTGTGAATGCCTATTGTGTGTTTTCTTGTGATAGGATTAGTAATTTCGATGAGACATTCCGAACTATGCTCGATGAGATATTCCGAGCCAGGTTCGAGGGGACATTCCGAACCATGTTCGAGGAGATATTTCGAACATTACTCAAGGAGACATTCTGAGCTAGGTTCGAGGGGACATTCTGAACCATGTTCGAGGAGACATTCTGAACATTACTCGAGGAGACATTTTGAGCAAGGTTCGAGGAGACATTCCGAATCATTTGTCCTTAATGTGTGAAATAGGACCTATAATAGGATATGTTGTACTGGGTATATGTGTGTGCGAAAGATATACCGCCTGAATAATCTACTTATGTGTGATGGTAGTAAGATTAGGTGGGGTATTCCTAAGTATTGTTTTCAATATATACTGAGGCGTGATAATAGTGAAAACTATCATTGCATAATTGAAATTGTATAAACTACATATGGGCAAGAGTGGCTGGAACATAAGTGGACAGCTAGAATATATATATAAAGTCTACTTGAGTGTAATTAGTAGAAAAGTTAGGTATTATGTACCTAAGATTTGATTAAGTATGAGAACTAAATTTTAAAGTATTGATACTAAGGTAAGAGTAATGATAATTACTAGACGTTCGGGCACATACTGTATAGTCGGTATGGGAAAGTTAAAGTGAAACTTAACTAATGACTTAATGTAAATTAAGGGTAGCATGTAGTGTACTGTATGGGCGGTACTGATGAGCTAAATTTTCTGAGGTCTATAGATGTTGGAGACCTATTTGAGATGGGTAGCGAGACCAGGTAGGAATGTTAGATGCACACGATATACGAGAGGTGAGGAAACTCAAGAGAGTGTGCGTGATCCTAGCATGTGTAATCAATAACTGATATTTATTGCGATAAATTACTTGTTAAATATTTTCAAAATGTTTTTTGTACTAACACTTTCTATACAACATTTTCAAAACCTTTTAGGTGTCCAGCCACAGGGACGCCAAGTGTGACTTCATTCCAGGGATTTCGGAGCTGCAGCATAGGTGGGTGTTGCAGGGCATTGACTAGAAGCTTGTTTTACCCTTTCGGATCTAGTGTAGGATCTTAGTTTTTAGCACTCTCATTTGGGACATGTTGTCCACTCGTTACATTTGCAGTTATTCAATTGCGTTGGATTTTGAGTTGGTTTTATTTCAACCGTAGTTTTCGGCAAGACTTTATTTTATTCAGTTATTTATGGTGGTTCGTGTTAGTACTGCTTAATTTATATTGTTCCGCTTGAGTTGTATCTGTTTAATAAAGATAAAATTTGGCAGTAGCTTAATTTTACTTAGGTGGTTAGTAATAAAAAGTTATTTTACGATAGTTCTGCTAAGAATGAACCAATCGTTCACCTTGGTTATAATTTAATAAAGGATTGATCACCCGGTATTTAATTAGGCGGGGTGTCACATGACTCCAATAGATGTGCAGCAGCTGCTGGGGTTGGATTATGATGCGGTACAGATTGAGGTGGATAGGACATTTAGGGTGATGTTGGAGGTGGTCACATAGGCATTAGGTGATGTAGATAGGGTGGTCTCCAGGCACTCTCTTCGTTTGTCTCTTTTAAGGGAGTTATTGCCGATGATGAGGATTGATGAGAACGACGGGAGGTAGGGGGGAAGATGGCTCTTCTGTTTATTTTTCTTGTGGTTGGTGGTTTCTTGGTGGCGATGAGTGACCCCATCGTCCACTTGTGGTTTCTTCCATTTTTGAGGGTGTTTTCAAACATCCCTCTTTATGACTGGGGGAGACTGACCTTGGAGATCCTTTATTATTCTCTTGATGCGTTCAACCAATGCTTCCAGCAAACTTTTATTGGGGCCACATATCTTCTTGAGGTATTCTTTATTTTTCACAGTTTCCATAATGAATTCACATTTTCCTTTATGCGTTTTATTCTTGATTTCTTAATTTTTGACCTTTTGTCCTTTTCAGATGTGGTTCTATGAGGTTATTGGGGTTTAACACCTAATTGATTGCTTTAAAGGACCAATTTATTGGGGACTTCTTCCAGATTTAGTGGTGGTAGAAGTCCAACCGATAGTTGAAGAAGTCCCTCTCTCTAGAGGCGGTGCGTCTTGTCTTGAATGGCATGATGAGTGAGCTGGTAAGCCCATATTTTTTATTGAGGTTGTATTTCCCTTCCTGATATTGATATTCTACTCTTGATGGGGAATTTGCAGGTGACCTTCTATCCCTGGGGGATTTCCATCCAGCATACGGGGTTGACTAGGGGGATGCACAAATGTGGTGTCTGCTGGCATTTCAGTTTGGCCACTCTTGGTATCTCGAAGAGAGATTAGTCCAACAAATTATGGAGGATGAGGTTTCAGTGCCACCGGTGAGGCCCCAAATATATATGAGGCGAGTGTGGGAGATGTCAGACGATGCGAGGGTAGTGGAAATGATGGGTAAGCCTTACTCATTATACACCGACACAATAGTGATGTATGATTATATAGACTTTGTGTCAAGATGGTTGATGCCACCTAGCATATATGACATGATGACTCTCCCTTGTGCGAGTTCGAGTCGGCCGGTTGGGTCTTCCCATATCATAGGCAGTGCGTCGACATCAGTGGCGGCAATAACTTCGGAGGCTTCTTTCGTACGGATGTTCTCGCCTAGTTACAACATTCAGCAGGCGGATGGAGGGTCGATGAGTATGAAGCACCCTAATGCGAAGGATCCGAAGGAGTTAGGCCTGACACAGGAGGTCTTTCGACCTGAGGTATACTCTTTGTATCTTTGTCTTTTAATTTCCTGATTTCTTTCTTTACCTCAGACTGACTGATTTCCTTTTTTCTGTTTTCCTTGGCAGCATATCCAACTCTCCACCACCTGGATGAAGGATATTAGGGATTGGATATCTTTATCAACCGCCCATATTCGGGATGTGATTTATGTTCCTTCTTGTTTGTTGCTGTCTGCCACGTCTGAGGAAGGGTCGAACTCGGGAAGTGGAGGCACATCATCTCGTCGCAGAGGAGAAAGAGTTAGCCAAAGGGAAGGAGGCTCCTAAAGAGAGAGAGAGAGGAAGATAAAAAGATAGGGAAGGAAAATGTAGGTGGGTGAGAGAGAGAGAAAATTGGGCTCGGGTTGAGACCCATTGTATTTTCTTTTTCCTGCAAAACTGATGTAACACAGCAAAACTCCATGAAGTTTTTGTGAATTTTTGTTTTTAGTGATTAGTGTGCATGCTCTTTTTACTTTGCTGCTGAGACCGTAAAAATAATTGAAAATGGTTGGAGAAATTTTATATCTTAAAATGGGATAAGTAAAGACATAAGGATAAGGAAATTCGAAATTCCTTTAAAATAAAAATTATTTTTGTTGAGTTTTTTATGTTGACAAAAAATAAAAAAGGGGATTGTCCCCAAAATAGGGGGTTTCTTGATCGGCATGACCCTTGTCTTTCCTATCGGCATATCACTCCAGTCGAGTTAATCAAAGTCTTTGATTGCACTTTCTTACCTTGCTTGGAACTTAGTTGGGTAAGTTTTCCTCTGATTTCTGTAGGGTTGCTTGTCTTTGTTTGAGAGTTTTCAAGTATAAATAGGGGCGTGGATGGAGATTTTTCTTCACACTTCCACATTCCTTCTCCTTTACATTCTTCCTTTCTCACTATCTTCTTATTTTGTGATATAGCTCTCCCTGGTAGTGTTGGCTTAACAAACTACCTTGAAACCTTGGAAACAATGTGTTCCTACGACGTTGACTACGACGCTTTCAACATGCAGCGAGCCTCTTTGTGGTGTAACTACCCAAAGAGTGGAATATGATGATGGAGGTAGTTGAGTTCTGGTACCCCGAACAACATGCCTTTCGCTTCGGGTTGGATAAAGTTTGTCCGACCTATGAAGTGTTTTCTGCCACATTGGGGATATCATAGCGTTGCAGCGGCTATGCCTGAGTTTTCCCAGTCCCCTAGGGAGTTGTTGGTGGGAATTCTCCACATTTTACCTTTGGTAGCCAGGTCGTTATCCATGGGAGGAATAATTTCTCTTCCTGCGGTCTGTACATTTGCAGGATGTTAGCGATACCGGCTATACTGGAGCCATCATTCGGGGTCTGATTTCAAAATTATTATTGGTGACTAGGAAAATGTTAGTGTACCCCCAAATCGTAACTACTGTTTCCTGGATGTCGTACCGTCGCAATCCTGCAGCGGTGATACTACTGGAGACTCTGAATGGTCTAGATGCCTGCCGGGAAGGTCGTTCCAACTTTCTGAGGGGTACCCATATAGTGCTGTTCATGTGGTTGTTGGAGAGATTCTTTATGGTGGTTGCACCTAAGAATCCTTTGTCGTTGGTGCCAAACTTCTTTTCACATTATTTCATCAGTGCAGGCCTCGACATTGAGAGCTGGGAAAATTGGTTCGTGGAGCACAGTGCTCGAGGCTTGCGTTGGTTTGGTTTTAGATCTTCCAAATCATTCCCGTAGGAGATCCGAACCCATTTTTTTCTGATCCTTCGATAAAAAGATTCATTCTCTTCATAAAAAATAGGAGGTAGAACCAGTAAAGATTTCTTTTTTGATTCATCCCTGGAGTTGAATACCTCATTTAAGAATTGTTTTTTATCCAATCCGTAGGAATCAATAGAAAAGGCAAATCCCTTATGATACACCAGATTTGTCTTGGAAACCTTGTTTACATTATTGAAACAGAGAAAAATGAATTAAATTTCAAGTTGGGTCGAATGAATAAATGGATAGAGATCGAGCCCTATAGCTTCAATTAATTATAGGGAGAGAAAAAGCAACGAGCTTTTGTTCTTAATTTGACTGATTACCTGATCTAATTAGACGTTAAAAATATATTAGTGCCTGATACGGGAAGGGTTTATACCATGAGTGGATTCTTTATTTTTTTAAGAAATCCTAACTATTGTCATTCTCCATTATGCAATAGAGATGCGTGTGTAAAAGAAACAGTATATTGATAAAAAAAATTCCAAAAATCAAAAGAGCGATTGGGTTGAAAAAATAAAGGATTGCTAACCATTTTGTTATCTTATAATGAACATAAACCAATTCAATTAAATGGAAAAGGAAAGGATAGAGAATCCATTAATAAGTTTACCTGTATCCGAGGTATCTATTAATACTAGAATACCTTGTTTTGATTGTATCGTAACTATATTTTTAGTGATTATAGCGAAATCTTTCATAATTACTTCTATTTTTTCCTTCCTTTCTTCTTCGTTTCGGATCGAAATAGAAGAGTTGAGTAAATAAAAAAGGCAAAGGAGGTTTATGGCCAAGGGTAAAGATGTTCGAATAACGGTTATTTTGGAATGTACCAGTTGTGTTCGAAACGGTGTTAATAAAGTCTCAACGGGCATTTCCAAATATATTACTCAAAAGAACCGGCTTAATACGCCTAATCGATTGGAATTGAGAAAATTCTGCCCATATTGTTATAAACATACGATTCATGGGGAGATAGATAAATAGATCGAACCGAGCACCTGTGTATCATGTCACCCCTTGGTGGGGGGAGTTGCTTCCCATTCTAGAACTTGAAGAATACCAGTATGTTCGGTTGGTAGGACTCAAGAGGACCTCTTTCTACTTTCCCTAGGGACTTCTGCACCAATTTGGTTGGGAACAAATCCTGCCACCGCAGACACTAGACTTCTTTCCGGTGGAGGACCTGATAGTGTGTATGCTCATACGACTTGGCTCTTTGTTAGAGAATCATCGTCTATCGACCTGTCCTTCCCAGTCTACTGGGCGAGTCTGGCATGTCTCGGGGGACTACATGAAGTGGTAATGGAGAAGATTATTTTTTAAGATATTGAATGTGGAGACTAGGCAAAGGTTGTTTGCCGTATCTGACAACATAGAGGGAGGTGTTGTGGTTTTTCCCAGGATGGTCTAGGCTTATTGTTCAATAGAGTGTCAGGGACACTTTCTTCACGTATGGGGAATTTTGGGGACCCCAGGGTGTGGGTGATAATGGGGCTAGTTCCTCTAGCGGTTTTGGGTAGGACCCTTGGGAATTTTTTTGTGAAGCTTTTGTAATAAGTTTGGTTCTGTGTTTCGGAATCATTTGAGGTTTATTTAAGGTGTAGTAGGGCTTGTTTTTATTTGATTTTTTTTAAAGTAGGGGAAGACTGGCAAGGGAAGTCGTTTGATTCCTTACGTCGATGTAATTGTACTGGAATTTTCAAATAATGGAATAAAGAAGTTTTTGATCATCTAGTTGTGCCTCTTGATGAGTTTTATTTGAATTATCTATACCAATAGCTAAGGTATACATAATCCTCATCTTCATGTATATGATTAAATGAACTATTGTTCTCGGGGATAAGAAAAGAATATCATTTTGAGAAAAAGAAGGGGGTCGTGCTCATGTAAAGCGGATGAGATGCCTACGTACCTCTGAGGGTTTTGAAAATTTCATGAAATTCATTTTTGAAAGAAAATAGGTTTTAAAGGATCCGGCCCCACGTAGTTCTGAGTAGAGGGAAATGAATTTTTTTTAGAATAAAAGGGATATGAGAAGAGTCATAGCGCATCGAGATTTTGGACTAGGGATAGAATTTCTTTAGACGGTTCAGATTGACTGGACGTGCCATTTCCTCTCCGTCAAGGTCGATGAGCATAGCGGCACCACCTGACAGGATCTTCTTCATGATGTAGGGGTTGCTCTAATTAGGCTTGAATTTCCCTCTGGGGTCCTAGATGGGCTCTACTATCTCTTTGAGGGCTAAGTCCCCTTTTCGAACACTACAATCCTTTACTCTCTTGTTGAATAATCGCGCTATCCGGTGATGGTACCCTTGTATGTGATACAGATCTTTCAGCCTCATTTCGTCCAAGAGTGACAACTCATCGAGACGGCTTTGGTGCTAGTCTTCCTCACTGATTTTTCTTTTAAACGTGATGTGCAGAAAAGGGATTTCCAGCTCCAAGGGTAGGACCACTTCTATACCATAGACTAAAGAGTAAGGGGTAGCCTTATTAGAGGTTTTAATTGAAGTGTGGTAGCCCCAGACAGCGTAACGGATTCGATCGGCCCAATTTTTACAACTCTCTATCATCTGGTTAATGATGGCTTTGATATTCTTATTAGCGGACTTAATTTCTCCATTTGTTTTAGGTCAGTAGGGGAAGATTTTTGTCTTTGAATTCCATACTCATCGACCACTTCTATGACCTCTGCCTTGAAGTGTAACCCGTTGTCTGACACCAGCTCGTGCGGAATCCCATATCGGCATATCATGTTTTTCTTGATGAACTTGGTCACTTTCTTGGCATTCAGAACTGCGTAGGACTCGGCTTCGACCCATTTAATGAAGTAGTCAATGGAAATAATGAGTAACTCATGCTCGTTGGACGTTTTGGGTGTAACCTTCCCTGTGATGTCAATACTCCATGCAGAGAACGACCAGGGAGAAGTCATATTGTACAATTACCGAGAGGCAAGTGTTGTAGGTTAGAAAACTATTAGCATTTGAGGCATCTTCAAACGTAGGCGGTGCAATCCTGAATCATGGTAGTCCAATTGTAACCGTATTGAATGATCTTCTTTGCGAGAATATGCCTATTCCTGTGGGGTCCGCACTCCCCATTGTAGATTTTCTGCATCACTTCTTCAATGTCATGCCCTGCGATGATGTGCAAATAGGTTCCATCAATGTTCCTCTTAAACAATGCTTTATCACAGATAATATACTGGGCATCCAGTCTCCGGAGGGTTTCTCCATCTTTCTTATAGCCTTGGGGATACCTACCATTCTTGAGGAGGCGCCAAATATCATAGTACCAGTAGTTGGATATCTCGAGATTTTCTTCGATGATGAGCTCAATGTGATAGAAGTAGGTTGGTTTAACTTGCTTTTGAACAAGGAAATGGGATATGGTTATTCCTTCAGGCATGTCAATTATGGAGGCTAAGGTAGCAAGGGCAGTGGCTAGGTTTTTCTTTGCTAGGGGAAGGTAGTGGAAAGTGATTTCTTGGAATTAGGAAGATAGCTCTCCTAAGTGGGCATAGAGGGGTAAGAGTTTCTCATCCTTGACTTTCCATCTTCTAAGTGATTGACCAATGATGAGGGCTAAATCCCCATAGACATCGAGGTATTGAATTCCCTTTTTGAGGGCAACTTTAAGGCTAACCTTGCACACCTCGTATTTAGTCATATTACTAATGCAGGGAAAATCCAACTTAATGGAGATAGGAGTGTGAGAATCATCAGGGGAAATTAGGAGGATCCCAATGCGATACCCTTTCTTGTTGGTGTCACCGTCAAAGAACATTTGCCATCAGAGGTTTTTTCGGGAGGTACAGAGGATATTCTCATCCGAGAACTCAGAAATCCAAACATCGACTTCTTCTATAGGGTAGTCACCAAGGTAATCAGAGATGGATATTACTTTCATGTCTTTCTATGTGACATATACAATATAAAATTTGGCTAGAAGGATCAATCAATGGGCCATTCGACTTGACATGGAAGGCTTCTTGCGTAGGTACTAGATAGGATCCATACGGGATACAACTTAGATGGGAAAGGAGATCATATAGTGTCGTAACTTTTGGGTGACCCAAACAAGGGCGACACATGCTTTTTCCAAGTCTGCGTAGTTAACTTTATACCCAGCCAACTTGCGTTTGGCATAGTGATGGCTCTTTCTTTACGAGTTTCTTCAAGGTATTGGGCTAGCAAAGCCCCAACTGTGGTATCTGTTACGGTCAGGTATAGTAGTAGGGGAAGACCAGGCTGCGGTGGCATGAGTATCGAAGATGGGTTAGGTATTTCTTGATTTGATCAAAGTCGTTTTAGTAGGCTTCATTCCAAACGTTGGTTGAATCCTTTTGGAGGAGTTTGAAGATGGGCTCACAGATGGAAGTCAACTGGCTAATGAACCGGTGATATATTGTAATTTTCTAAGGAATCCCTGAATTTCCTTCTCCCTTCAGGGTGGTGGCATATCCAGTAAGGCTTTCAGCTTGGCAGGATCTACATCGATCCCTTTCCCACTAACCATGAATCCCAAGAGTTTTCCTTTGGTAATGCCGAAGACACATTTATATGGGTTAAGACGCATTTGATATCTCCCCAGTCGCTCGAAGAACTTTTAGAGAGTGGTAACATGACCTTCCCTAGTCTTAGACTTGATAATCATATCATCCACATAGAACTCGACTTCTTTGTGTATCGAATCATGGGAAATGGTTGTGGCATCCCTCTGGTGGGTAGCCCCTGCATTTTTTAGACCAAATCGCATGACGGTGTAGCAAAAGGTTCCCTAAGGGGTGATGAATGCGGTTTTCTCTTAATGATCTGGGTGAATCATAACCTGATTATATCCAGCAAACCCGTCGACGAATGATTTGACAGCATGATTGGCTATTTTATCCAAAATCATGTCGATGTTGGGTAGCGGGTAATCATCATTTTAAGAGCCTTGTTTAAGTCTTAGTAGTCGATACACATGCGAACCTTCTCTCCTAATTTTGTCACGGGTACGATATTAGCTATCCATGTGGGATATTCGATCACACGAATGAAACCCACATTCAACTGTTTGACCACTTCTTCTTTAACTGTGAGTGACCATTCGGTGCAGATCTTTCACAGTTTCTGCTTGACTTGTTTGCATTCCGAAAGAGTGGGAATCTCATGCTGAGCTATCTCAGGATCAATGTCGGGCATGTTGTCCTAGGACCATGCAAAGACGTCCATGAATTCCTTCAGTAATTCTTCAAGTGTTTTGCGCTCATGATCATCAAGGGTGGTCCCTATCCTAATCTCACGCAGTTGGCTACTAGAACCGAGATTAATAACAATAGTTTCATCTTCATTAACTTAAATGCGGTTATGTTGTTTCTGATTAACCTTATATAGATCAGTTAAAAATAGTTAATTAACAAAATCATCATCATCAAGAGTTCGATTAGAATCAAGACAATCAATGTAAGGCACAACAAAATACTGAAAATCTTCGTTTATTTCATGGATAAGAAAAACAACATTGAGAACCTCATCAAATGAGGTTTCAATTACATTAGAGTAAGGAGGAAAAATTAGGGAGGGGTAAATAGGATAAGCATCAGGGTTAACTTAAATATCAGCAAGTGGCACAGGTGAAGCATGCCACTTGAGGAGAGGTGCATCAACAACTTTGATCAGGCGGGACAAATTCGACGATGTAGCCCCTGAATGGATCATGCAGAGCATCAGCCCCATTGTCTGCAAATTAAAATAATCTTTGGAGTCATTGCATACGATGCTGGGAGCATTCGATCCATGAGTAGCTATCTTCGAAAAAGATCTCCATTCCAAGTTTCATCTTCTTGTCCACATGATCATACCACGGTTCAGGAAAGCCATAGAAGGGGAAATCTTCACCCTCTTTGATGAATCTTTCGTTGAAGGAATTGCAACACCCCGCTTAATTAAATTCCAAGGGATCAATCCTATACCCAGTTAAAATAGAATAAACAAATGGCTCATTCTTAGTATCACTGTCGAAAACAAAATTACCACCTAATATCCAACTAAGCAGGTGTTTACAACTTTTTCCAATTTTAGTTAAATCCCACTTTTAACAATTTCAACAGTTTAATAATATATCCATCCACAACAACGAATACGGAACAATAATAGTATATCATAAGCACATAATAAAATGAAACTGGATTATAACTCTCTAATTTTAAAAGTCTTAATACAACATCCAATAAAACCAAATGTATCGAAAACCAACAGAAGTATATCATCTGACTGGCAGAATAGAAATACTAAAATCATCTTGAGCGACATGATCTAATATGAAAGGTCACTACAAAGTACGAATCAACGAGAACAAAATCGTCTAAACAATGTCCACAACTCCATAACATCGTCAATAAAACCAATCCTCTATTGGCTAGTGTCTCGGTGGCTGGACACCTGATATATATATATATATATATATATATATATATATATATATATATATATATATATAGAGAGAGAGAGAGAGAGAGAGAGAGGATAGAAGAGAGAGAAGAGAATGTGCAAGTAAACGGGTCAGAGACCGAAGTGAAAACAGTTTAAAGATGGCAAGTGAATAAATGCTAGATTCTGCAGTTATTATATACATGTTAGCTTATCGGACTCTCTCTTGAAATTCTCACGTCTCATTTAGAGTCCTCGACTATCGTACCTCTAAACCATACTAGTTACAAACTCATGCTAACTAGTTCATACCAGTTTATCCACTAACCATAGCCCAATTCGTTCCCACGTATTACTCTCGCAATACATGTAACAATATCATATGTATCCATTTAGATTCAACATGGATAATCCCCTTATTAATTCAATTCAATTAAGTGTTCTCATACTTAATTTAATTTCAGATATCATTATCTTTCTATTCTACTTTAGTCACATAGTATATATATATATATATATATATTCACTCTATTATATATATACAATACTGCACCCCGAGACATTGCTGCGATGCTGCATTACTCTACTATCATGTCCCAATACATATTTTCACTGTATGTGGGACTATAGGTTCGGTAAAGATCCCTCGAATCATAAATACCAAATAAAAAATAATGGAGGCGAACATAGTCCTAAGCTTTTGGGCGACACACATACCAACGCACCCAAATGACCGTTCTATACCATTATTCTCACTAAAGGTAATCGACTTAAGTCATATGTTCTCGAGCGACAAGTCAAAGATCCTCCATATAGGCTCATTAGGATGTGACTTCCCTCACGCGCGGACTTCCCCCGATAGCAAGTAAGCTAGGTATGTCATACACATAATAATCAATCAATCAAATAGGCATTATCATCTACCTATTCAGTATTAGGTACTCACAGACCTATATCATATTAGGAATTCATCCCATCCCAAGTACCCGTCGTATTTCTCGAATACCACCCGTACTTATTAATCACTATTATCATCATATATATTTTATTATGTAGTTATCACTCACATAATATTTTATCCGACCCAAGTACCCGTAAATATATCATCAATATTACTCGTACTTCATATAACGATTATTCTCCTCTAAATCGTAATATAATTATGTAGATATCTCTCACATAATTTTAATCCTCAAATCCAAATAATTTTCCAACATTAACCCAAGTCCCTCGCTCCTTGTTAATGTACCAAAATTAATAAAATCTCATCATGGGCCAAATTAGCATTTTCCAAACCATTTTTTTCCAACAAAGGTTCATTCTGCCCAGAAATATGAAATTACAATTTGAGGCTTTTCTGCTCCGATTTTGAAAAGACTTAAAACGGCAAAGTTGTGCAGGACGTGGTTTTATATCAAAACTCGCTTGCACACTGCCAATTTTTGAAGTCCTTATACTCTTGACTCACTTGAGTCTATATTGTATAAGAGTTCATCTAGTTTGGAAATTAAGACAAAATTATGTCTATCCTAGAAACCAAAGAACCTCAGAGATTGGATTGCTATTTCATTCATTTATCTTGTAGTGATCAAGACCAAATTACCAACACTCACACACAGTAGAATGCATCATAAACATGTCATATTGCATATTTATGTGTGTATATATGTTAAGTATGTTTAAATCCCTAAATTTGATTTTTAAATATTTTTTGGGATTTTATAAACATTTTTTAATAAAGGTTTTTTTAATTAAAACTAGGTTTTAAAAGTTTGTGGGTTCAATCTATAATTATGGTTTAAAGGGTTTATTGGCTTAAAGTTGGTTTGGGTAGAAACCAAAAGTGGCAGAGAATTCAGGGTGTGGTTGTAATTACTTTTAGACGCGCATTTTATATCGCCTTACTGATCAACACCTGTTGCTTGCTGATTGGTGCATTTTGTGTTTCTTTACTGAGTATACAATCGCGTATCTTCACAACCGTTGGATCAAACCTTATCAACGTCCTGCATGCTTTCTTTGGTAATCCCTGTGTATCCCTCCTGAACCAATCAGGTGACTTTTAATCATCGCTTTCTGTGAGCCCTTGGATTTAAGTCAATCCAGTATGACTCAATCCTAACCCTTGTTTTTGAACCTGTTTCTCGATCCTTCTCTTCTTCCTATAAAAGGGACCCTCCTCTCAAACGTCTAAGACTTTTGGCCAGTTCATTCCTGAGAGTAAAAAAGAGATAGTAGAGAGAAGAGAGAGAGAAGAGAGAAAAGAGAGAAACCAGAAAGAAAGAGAGAGAGTTAGAAACCCTAACCCTAACCCCTGTTCGTCAATCATCTTTCAAACCAAACACTCCACAAAAACTCCTACATATCCAAAACACTACCCTGAGTGTTCTTGAGTTTTTGAGAGATTTTTGTGTTGCTGTAACCTCTTGTTCGTTAGATCTTGTTCCCAACTTAAACTGTTTACTTAGATCTATTTTCTTCTTCATAGAAATTTCAGATCTCTGTTTTGCATGTTACATCACACTTAGATCTACATGTTTTATTTCTCATCTTGAGAAATATATTGTTGATTCTTTTCTGAAAATTGCTTTTAACTTTGAAATCAACAATAAATGTTTTTTGTTTCCAGTTCTCTTAAAACTAAACCTTTGACCTAGTTTGGAATCACACTTGGAGGTTTTCAATCTCGAAAATCTTTTCAAAACTCTGAGATTGATTAAGATCTTGACTGTCTTCTAAGCAAGATATCCGTGGATTCTGGGATTGATTTAAAGGTCAAACAGGTTCAAAGTTTTGTGAGAAGAGAGAAAAAGAAAAATCACTGCATATAGCCTTATATGTAATTTGCTAGGACTGTTTGTACTTAATAAGTGTGAGTGTGTGCATGCATGTGTTAGAGAGCACCTCCACAAACACTTTCACCCTACAACACGAAAAGTGTTGGTAATAAGATCTTGTGAACAAGAGTCGACGTAAAGTGCTGGAACAAATCAGAAGTTAACAAACTGGGAGAACAACATCTACAATCAGAACTGCAGAGAAGTTATAAGGACACCAGAGGGTACATTCCTAAACTTATATAGGTCTGAGTTGTATGCATGGTAGTTATATAGTTTGTAACTCATAAATTTGTTTTAGTGGATTTTTTTTATTTTACTCCGTAGAGGGAGTCGTGAATGTTTCCTCAATTGGTGAGGTTTTACCATGTAAAAAATCGTGAACTTAATCTTTCTACATCTCCTCATCTCATTCTTAGTTGTGCTGAGTTTAAAGTTTGTTTAAACTGTTTTATAAACCTATTAGTCAAATCTTGAATAGATCTCATACATACTGTTTTGTTAAACACATCTTGTGTTCAAATAGTTTTGATTTTTAAGAAAAGAGTTTCTTCAAAAAACAGCTCGGAGTTACTTAAATAGTTTATTTTTAATAAACGGCTTTAGTAACATATTTTCAATTGGTATCAGAGCTTGGTAAACTTCTTTTAAAGAGATCGTGTGTTTCTGAAATTATTTTCTGAAAATCAAATATGGACGAGAAAAATGAAAGATTTGGTAACTTGACCAGACCTCCTATCTTTGATGGAACCAATTTTGCTTACTGGAAAGTAAGAATGATTGCTTTCATTCAAGGAACTCTAGGAGATGATGTCTGGGACATTGTTGAAAATGGTTACACTTTTCCTACAAAACCAGCCACTGAAGGAAGTAATGAGAGGGTTAAGAAAGCATCAAGTGACTTCACTCAAGAAGAGAAACAAGTTTCTCGAAATAATAACAAAGGAAATAATGCCATATTTATGTTCATAAATGAACATGAGTTCAAAAGAATCTCATCTTGTACCACTTCTAAGGAATCTTGGGACACTTTGGTTACTCCTCATAAAGGTGACACTAGAGTTAAGGCTGCTAAAACTCAAATGCTCATTCAACAGTATAATTCCCTAATTATCTCTGAGACTGAGTCATTTGATGACTTCTATATGAACCTAACTGATATTGTGACCAAACTACATGCTAATGGGATAACTTATGATATACAAGAAATTGTATCTAAAATTCTGAGATCATTACCACAGAAATTTGATAACAAAAGATATGCTATTGAGGTAATGTGTGATATTAATCTCACTCCTGAACTACTCAGTAGTAAATTAAGAACTGTGGAAATGGAACTGGAATTTAAGAAACAATTAACCCAATCCCATAGGAAGCAGACTAGTTCCAATCTAAGCTTCTCTTCTAAATTGATTAAGCCTGAGTTTAATACTTCCAATGATGAATCTGATGAGGATTGCGATATAGAGATTTTGAACAATCAGATTGCCTTAATGACAAAAGAGTTCAAGAAAATCATTAAGTTTAGAAACAAAGTGGCAAATAAACAAGGCAAGTCAAATTATCCAACTCCCTCTAGTCACAGACCTCATGAGAAAAACAGTGACAAAAATAAAAAGGACTCTCATATCAGACCTAATAGAGACCTTAAGAAGACTGAATGCTATAGACGTGGTAAACTAGGGTACATTGCACAAGACTGTAGAGTTAATTTGAACACTTAAAACAAAAACACTAGAGCTAACATCTGCAAAACATGGGATGATTCAAGTGACTCTGAAAATGAGGAACCTGAGTCATCTGATGTTTTTGATCCTTGCATGTCTTTCTTTGCCAAGATTATATATAATGATGATATGCCTGTGCTTGTTAGTGAGGATGAATCAAATAATTCTATGTCTGATGGTTCGAATATTGCTGTTTCTGGTTTAGATGCTTTGATTACTGAGAATATTGCTATCTCTTCTTCGGGGTGTGTGAGTCAAAGGGAAAGCGATAATGACGATGTCAATGGGTGTGTGAGTTCAAAGAATGAAGCCTTAGGGGTCACTTCACACACTACACTTAGTGACTCGGACAATGAAGACCTCCCAGACATTCACACACTTTATGCTAAAACTCTCAAGAAAAGCGCTAGACTAGAAAAAATTGTGAAAGATCTCACCAAAAAGTTGGAAGACCTCAGCCTGATGGTCAAACTGAATGTTGAAGAGTATACCACCCAATGTTTAACTCATGAAAGTGAAATTAAAGTGTTTGATGAAAAACTCATAAATTTGACTGAAATAAATGAAACTCTGGAGAAAAAATACTAAGGGACATTGTTAGAATTGGAACAAACTAAAGAAAAGATAGCAACTGTTTTAAAAAAAAATACAAAATTTGAAAATAATTCTATCTGTTTTGATGAATTTGTTGCTGAATCTAAAATCAATTCTGATGATCGAACTGGAATAGGGTTTTGCCCCAATTTGAAGACACAAACAAAATCTTTTGAACTTATCAAGTTTGTGTGAGGAGGTAAAAGACCTATTGAAACATGCCCAGATTTTCATTCCTTAAAAACTGAGTTTGATTCAAAACATCAAAATTCTAACATTGGGGAATCAAGTTGCTCTAAACATGAAAGTTCACTTAAGGCTAAATACGTCTTCCCCTGCATTAGAAAGAGTGAATCTACATTCAAACCTGTACTACCTAGGAAAAGAGTTCAACCTCAAAATTCCTCAAAACCTTTGTTTAGAGACTTTCCTAAGGAGACCCCAATTTTGAGCAATCTTTATTGCTCTTACTGCGACATATATGGTCACTCTTTTGATGGTTGCTATGCTAGGAGACTTGTCAAACCTGTTTGTAATCCTCATATCTATCAGAATTTTAACTATTCTAGGAGGAGCCGCAATAATTATGTACTTCCTAGACAACCAGACAAAAACTCTAATTATAGGAAGATAAAGACCAAAACTAAAAGAACATTTCCTAGAGGGATCCCTAAGAATCTTTCTAAACCAAATGCTCAAGTCTTTCACAAAATTCAAAATCATGCGCAAAACATTTTTCAGCAAAAATCCAATGCTCGTAAATTTTATCAATTGAGAGCTAATAGGCGTAAAATGAAAACTAGAGAAATTTGGGTTAGAAAAGATGATCTATTACCTCAGATGAAGTGTAACATAGTTGTTACTTCTTTAAAAGCTGAACACACATCATCTGGTTGGTATTTAGACTCTGGATGCTCTAAGCACATGACTGGTGATGATACAAAACTCTTAAATAAAACCAGCTTTGCTGGTGGAAAAGTCATTTTTGGTGATGGAGTATCAGCCCAGATCATAGCCAAAGGAACTCTCCAAGAAGATGGACTCCTATTCTTCAAGATGTTCTTCTAGTTAAAGGTCTTAAGGCCAATCTACTTAGTATCTCGCAATTTTGTGACTCAGATCATACTGTTACCTTTTCAAAGAACAATTGCAAAATTTTAAATGAAAAAGGTGAATGCATAATTACAGGATTCAGGACTCCTGACAATTGTTATACTGTCATGAACAAGTATGAAATCTGTAATGTTGCCAGAATGGATGACAATGAGATATGGCATAACAGAATGGGTCATATAAATTACGATAATCTTAATAGACTGACCTCTCAGGAAATAGTTAGAGGAGTTCCTAAAATCAAACTCATACCCAACATTGTCTGTGGTTCTTGTCAGAAAGGTAAAATTATTAAGGCACCTCATAAGAAAGTTAATGATATTCTCACCTCTAATCCCTTGGAGCTCATCCATATGGACCTAATGGGTCCCTCCCAAACTGTTAGTCTCTGTGGACACAGTTATATTCTAGTTATGGTTGATGACTTCACTAGATTTACTTGGGTAGCCTTTTTAAAATAAAAGTCCGACACTTTTCAAACTTTCCTAAAAATTCTTCTTCGAATTGAAAATGAAAAGGACAATCAAGTAAATAGAATTCGTAGTGATAGAGGTGGTGAATTCAAAGACACTGGTATTATTGAATACTGTGACTATAATAGTTACAAACATGAATTCAGTGCTCCTAAGACTCCTCAATAAAATGGAATTACCGAGAGAAAGAATCGTACTCTTCAAGAGATGGCACGAGTTATGTTACATGCCAAGAATTTACCTAAATACTTTTGGGTAGAATCTATTCGTACTACATGTCACATCATAAATAGGGTCTATCTTAGAAAGAATTCCAAACAAACTCCTTACGAACTTTGGTACAATAAAAAGCCTAATCTTAAGTACCTTAGAACTTTTGGCAGTACTTGTTATGTATGCAAAGATAGAGAACACTTATCCAAATTTGAGAGTAGGGGATATAAAGCTATATTTTTAGGATACTTGCCTAACAGTAGAGCCTATCGAGTGTATAATCTTCGCACTAAAACCTTGACGGAATCCATAAATGTAATTGTAAGTGACACTACTGTAGAGAACAAGACTGGTGAATCAACTATTCAGAAAGAGTTTACAAACATTTTAGAAAATGACTCTTCTGAAATAGATAATTCATTACCAATTGAGATTCCTGAAGTACCTAACTGGGCTTCTAAAGATCATCCCATAAATAACATAGTTGGTAACCCTAGTGAGCCAGTGCGTACAAGATCCCAACTAAGAAATTATGCACAATATGCATGTTTTGTTTCCTTGTGGAACCAAAGAATGTAAATGAGGCATTGAATGACTCTCACTGGATTTCTGCTATGAAGGAAGAACTTCTTCAATTTGTCATTCATGATGTTTTGTATCTTGTTCCTCATCCTGATCATAAAAAGGTTATTGGAACACGTTGGATTTTCAAAAATAATACTGATGAAAATGGGATAATAATTAGAAATAAAGATAGATTAGTTGCTCAAGGATACTCTCAAATTGAGCGAATAGATTTTAACGAGACTTTTGCACCTGTTACTCGTTTAGAATCTGTTCGTCTGCTCTTTGCTATAGCTTGCCACTTGCATTTTACACTTTACCAAATGGATGTCAAATATGCATTCCTTAATGGAATATTGACTGAAGAGACCTATGTAGAACAACCTAAAGGGTTCATTGACCCTCAATATCCAAATCATGTATTTCGTCTTAAAAAGGCTTTGTATGGCCTTAAACAAGCACCTAGAGCTTGGTATGAGCGTCTTTCCCGTTTCCTCTTAGATAAAGGTTTCAAAAGAGGTGGAAATGATCAAACTCTTTTTGTCAAACATTTTGACAAACACATCATTATTGCTCAAGTTTATGTTGACGATATTATCTTTGGATCAACTTCTCCCTCATAAGTAAAATCCCTCTCTGAAACTATGCATAAGGAATTTCAAATGTTCCTTATGGGGGAGTTACAATTCTTCCCAGGGCTTCAAGTCAAACAAAATTCAGAAGGATTATTTGTATCGCAATCTAAGTACGCTTTAGAGATAGTAAAGAAATTTGGCCTAGAGAGTGCTAAAGATGCTAGAACGCCCATGAGTACTATGCTAAAACATTCTAAAGATGAAAATGGAAAATCCATAGATCCTACTCTATATCGTAGTATGATAGGAACCTTACTATATCTTACTGCCTCGCATCCTGATATTATGTATGCTGTGTGTGTATGTGCTCGTTATCAAAATAATCCTAAAGAGAGCCATTTGAATTTTGTTAAACGTATCATTAAATCTGTGAAAGGCACTCTGAATCTAGGACTTTGGTACACTAATGACACACCAAGCACTATAATTGGGTACACTGATGCTGACTGGGCTAGGTGTACTGATGATAGTAAAAGCACATTAGGATCATGTTATCATATAGGTAATAACTTGGTAGGATGGAGTAGTAAGAAACAAAACTGCACATCACTCTCGACAGCTGAATCTGAATACATAGCCGCTGGCAGCTGTTGTGCTTAATTATTGTGGCTTAAACAAATGCTAAGTGATTATGTAATTCAAGAAAACCAATTGCATCTCTATTGTGATAATCAAAGTGAGATTAATATTTCTAAAAACCCTGTTCAACACTCGCGAACAAAGCACATAAAAATAAGACATCACTTTATACGCGAATTGGTTGAAACTAAGGAATTAGAAATCAATTATCTTCCTACTGATTTGCAACTCGCAGACATGTTTACCAAACCTCTAGATTATAATAGATTCATTTCTTTGCGAGAATCTATTGGTATGGTTTGTGCTGAGTAATACCTTTGCTGATTATCCAAGTTTTTCCCTTTGTCCATTTGAGACAAAATGGGGGAGAAATTTGAGTCGTTATGAATATTTGTATATATACTAAACTGCTTGATCTTAGTGATTCATTGCAGGTTTTTGTACAGTTTTTCTCAACTGATGTAATAGGATATTCAATTATTAATAGTTGAGTTATGTACTTTTGTTTTCTAGGATTTGGGTAGATATAATCTTTATAGGAATAGGTTTTTCTTATCTTTTTGTCGCCCTACGAGTCCTAGTCGACTCAAAGGAGATTTTGTCTCATATTTCCAAAGGGGGAGATTGAAGCCCTTATACTCTTGACTCACTTGAGTCTATATTGTATAAGAGTTCATCCAGTTTGGAAATTAAGACAAAATTATGTATATCCTAGAAACCAAAGAACCTCAGAGATTGGATTGCTATTTCATTCATTTATCTTGTAGTGATCAAGACCAAATTACCAACACTCACACACAGTAGAATGCATCATAAACATGTCATATTGCATATTTTTGTGTGTATATATGTTAAGTATGTTTAAATCCCTAAATTTGATTTTTAAATATTTTTTGGGATTTTATAAACATTTTTTAATAAAGGTTTTTTTTAATTAAAACTAGGTTTTAAAAGTTTGTGGGTTCAATCTATAATTATGGTTTAAAGGGTTTATTGGCTTAAAGTTGGTTTGGGTAGAAACCTAAAGCGGTGGAGAATTTAGGGTGTGGTTGTAATTACTTTTAGACGCGCATTTTATATAGCCTTACTGATTAACACCTGTTGCTTGCTGATTGGTGCATTTTGTGTTTCTTTACTGAGTATACAATCGCGTATCTTCACAACCGTTGGATCAAACCTTATCAACGTCCTGCATGCTTTCTTTGGTAATCCCTGTGTATCCCTCCTGAACCAATCAGGTGACTTTTAATCACCGCTTTCTGTGAGCCCTTGGATTTAAGTCAATCCAGCTTGACTCAATCCTGACCCTTGTTTTTGAACCTGTTTCTCGATCCTTCTCTTCGTCCTATAAAAGGGACCCTCCTTTCAATCGTCTAAGACTTTTGGCCAGTTCATTCCTGAGAGTAAAAAAGAGAGAGTAAAGAGAAGAGAGAGAGAGAAGAGAGAAAAGAGAAAAGAGAGAAACCAGAAAGAAAGAGAGAGAGTTAGAAACCCTAACCCTAACCCCTGCTCGTCAATCATCTTTCAAACCAAACACTCCACAAAAACTCCTACATATCCAAAACACTACCCTGAGTGTTCTTGAGTTTTTGAGAGATTTTTGTGTTGCTGTAACCTCTTGTTCGTTAGATCTTGTTCCCAACTTAAACTATTTACTTAGATCTATTTTCTTCTTCATAGAAATTTCAGATCTATGTTTTGCATGTTACATCACACTTAGATCTACATGTTTTATTTCTCATCTTGAGAAATATATTGTTGATTCTTTTCTGAAAATTTCTTTTAACTTTGAAATCAACAATAAATGTTTTCTGTTTCTAGTTCTCTTAAAAAAAACCTCTGACCTAGTTTGGAATCACACTTGGAGGTTTTCAATCTCGAAAATCTTTTCAAAACTCTGAGATTGATTAAGATCTTGACTGTCTTCTAAGCAAGATATCTGTGGATTCTGGGATTGATTTAAAGGTCAAACAGGTTCAAAGTTTTGTGAGAAGAGAGAAAAAGAAAATTCACTGCATATAGCCTTATATGTAATTTTCTAGGACTGTTTGTACTTAATAAGTGTGAGTGTGTGCATGCATGTGTTAGAGAGCACCTCCACAAACACTTTCACCCTACAACACGAAAAGTGTTGGTAATAAGATCTTGTGAACAAGAGTTGACGTAAAGTGTTGGAACAAATCAGAAGTTAACAAACTGGGAGAACAACATCTACAATCAGAACTGCAAAGAAGTTATTGTTGATGTAAAAAACTAGATCGCTCTAATTTTTCAATCACAGATAAATAAATAAGACAAAGATTTTTAAAGTGGTTCGGCTAGGAATAAAGCCTACGTCCACTGTTATGTTATTGCTGAGTGTTTGTGGAATTCTTGATTACAAGTTCTCTCAAGAAATTCCGGTCCCCTTGAATGAGGATGATACAAGGTATTTATAGCCTTGAGGCTGTACATGAAAGGGTCGATACATTAAATGATATACATATGAAAGGGTAATACATTTAATGCCCTTAGGCTTGTGCGTCAAGGATAATCATTTAATGAACCAATTGGACTGTTCGTTATCTGGCAATCAATGCTGTGGCCGAGATGCAGCTCGGACCGCCTTATTTGCTTGTCGTTAAGGAGTTCCTCGGAGCGTTGGAGTTCCTCGGAGTGTTGTGGTTCCTCGGGGTGTCCTTGTTGTTCGGAGCGAACATGAATTGGTCGGGGGGAAATAAACTTCCTCGTTGTTATTGTGCCATGTAGATTTACACGTGTCTTCTTATTATTGGTCCACGTCAGCAGATTAAATTTGGTATCAACAGAAGCCCCCAATGCTTCATGCTTGATGGTTTACTTGAAAGGATGGAGTATTTATTCTGCAGTGTTGCTCGGTGCTCGTGAAATTCTTGATCTACCTTCTTGATTTGTTGGACATAAAGGGCATTATCTCCTGGATGACATATGATGCCGCTTGTAGCTTATCATAATCTTCAAGTATGTTGATTGGTTTGCTAGCCGACCTACTGCATTCTGTGAGCTAGTGGTGGACTTTGAAACATTTTCTTGCAACTTCTTCTTCGATGTTGGTCGAGACAGTAGTAGCAAAGATCTCAGTGATGTAGATGCTGATTTTAACTTCTACCTCTACTCGGGGGCGAGCAAGAGGTTCTCGGGGACGAGCAAGAGCTGCTCGGGGACGAGCAAGAGTTGCTCGGACAGACCATCTGTGATGAACATCAGAATGCTGAAATATCTTAACTTCATAAAATTCCCATTATGCTTTGGATGATCTTCCTGCTGGCGAGGAACCTGTTTCAAAATCAGAGGGAGAGAAACCAATAGAGTAGGAATCTCAATGTAATAGTTAGTACACAATTTAATATCAATGTAATAAATTTGCATAATTCATTTTGAATTCAGTGAAAGAATTTCATTTTTGTTCACAAATTTGAATTTGCTATTGTTTTGTAAATATCAAACACATTATTATTTGTGCTTGCATAACAATATTCTATGGTTCATCGACCAAAAAAGTTACAAGTATTAGTAATGTTGCTCGATCACTTAATAATAAAGTAATGAGTATAATTTATTCAAACTGTTTCCAACCAACCAAGGTGGATAAATAATGTTTGTCGACCAACTACAGTTGATGGGTTTTTATCCCCGACCAGCCATACTTGGTTTACTTTCAAATATAAAAATGTGCCCGACCAACTAAGGTCAATAATTTGTCCTTATCGACCAACTACAGTTAGTGGGTTTTTATCCCCGACCAACCATACTTGGTACAGTTTGGAAAATTTTGTTCTTCAAAGAACTTTTTGTAATAATGTTACCTCCCGACCAACATGAGTTGTAATGTGAGAATATATAAAGTCTTACCAACCGTAGTTGATCATGCTGGTGTACACTTTTTGGCTCCTTAAAGCTTTTGGCTCTTTCGAGCATATTTTGGTTCCTTAGAACATGTCCTCCTAACCAAAGGAGGTTGGCTACTTATAGCACTTCTGCTCCTTAGAGCGTGTCCTCCTAACCAAAGGAGGTTGGCTACTTATAGCACTTTTTCTCCGTAGAGCGTGTCCTCCTAACCAAAGGAGGTTGGCTACTTATAGCACTTTTGCTCCGTAGAGCGTGTCCTCCTAACCAAAGGAGGTTGGCTACTTATAGCACTTTTGCTCCGTAGAGCGTGGCTCCGTAGAGCATGGCTCTGTAGAGCATGGCTCCGTAGAGCATGGCTCCGTAGAGCATGGCTCCTTAGAGCAGTCTTCTTGGTTGATCCTGTAACATCCACAGGTTGATCAGCGAGCAATTTTTGTTTCTCAGGAGTATTAAGATCAGTAAGCTCTGCTATAGCTTGTATTAATGGCATGTCGGTATGCATGGTATGGGCCTGGAAACACAGCCTCCTTCTTCTACTTGCTTTAATTAATGCCACTGCCAATTTTTCCAGCTTTGGGTATCTGATCTCTGCACCTCTTCTTTCGTTTTTGGGGATCGCAACCCTAAAAGGGCTTTGATCTTGTCTGGATTTGCTTCAACGTCTCGCTGGTTGATGATGTACTCGAGGAACATTCCTTCTCGTACTCCAAATGTGCACTTCGTCGGGTTGAGTTTCATTTGATAATTATCCAGTTGATCAAAAGTTTGACTCAAGTCAACCAAATGATCAGCAGCTTTCTTGCATTTTATCAACATAGACTTCCATACTGCAACTGATTTGCTCGGTAAAAACCTTGTTCATCAGCCGTTGTTATGTCTTCAGGTTTCATTTTAATCTGGTTGTAGCCAGAGTAAGTATCCATGAGCAGTTCGTGTCCCGAGGTAGCATCCACTGCCTTGTTGATATCGGTGAAATCAACACACATTCTTCATTTATTGTTTTTCTTCTACCCGATGAGGAGATCTAGATCTTTCTTTGGCTCGGTCTTCATTTCCTCTTGTGTAGCTTGATTCTTCTCGGGGCTGGATGCTCTTCTTCTCGTATGTCATGTCAATAAGTGGCTCAGCTTCTATCCACTAAGTAAAATAATCTACTGCGATGACGAGGTATTTGAATCTTCCTCGAGTTGTCGGCAATGGTCCAACCAAATCAATCCCCATATAGAAAATGGCCAAGGATAAATGATGGATGTCAATAATGTTTGTGAAGTTCTTCTGATGGAGGAAAAGCGTTGGCACTTGTCACATTTCTTGGCATAAGCTATACAATCAGCTCTCATCGTCGGCCAGTAGTATCTCTGCGTCATCACCTTTTGCAAAAGTATTCGACCTGCTACATGGGCTCCACAGGACCCTTCATGGATCTCTTTAATCAATTCACCTAGGAGGGATGTACACATCTTTGCAAACCTGCCATAATTCCTCGTCTATACAAAATACCATTAATTAATACATACCGAGCAGCTTTAAACTTCCATTTCTAGGCAGCGAGATTATCCTCCGGTAATTGTTCCTCCTCAATATATGCTCCGACTTTCTAATACTTCAATTGGTATCGTTCTTCGCAGCTCGGTAGCTGATGCTAATCGGGCCAATGCGTCTGCTCTAGCATTCTCCATCCTCGGTGTCCTCACCAATTGAATAGCATCAAATTCTGTCAATAACTCCATCACCTTTTCATGGTACTTGACCATCGACTCTCCTTTCACTGCATATATTCCCATCATTTGATTCAATTAATTGAGAATCACTGAAAACAATTACTTGCCGTGCCTCCATGACTTTCGCTAAATGAAAACCTGCTATCATAGCCTCATACTCAGCCTCATTATTGGAAGCTTTGAATTGGAATCTCAAGGCATACTCCATGTCAATATCATCTAGGGTGTTTAAAACAATCCCTGCTCCACAACCAGCTGTGCAAGATGATCCATCTACATATAATCTCCATGTAGGTACCTCGTCTTCAAATTTCTGGTCTGACAGAGTTCCTCGGTGGAATACTTGTCGCTTTCTTTCATCATGTCGTGATACTTCTGAATACACCTATTGAATTTCAATATACCTCCTGAACTTCAATATTCCTCCTGAACTTCAATATATCTCTTGAACTTCAATATATCTCCTGAACTTCAATATTTCTCTTGAACTTCAATATACCTCCTGATTAGTCGGGGTTGAATTTGATGCTCGACTGCATGATGATATAAGAATGTGCCACCAAATGAACAAATATATCTGTAATATAAGCCCCCAACTGTGGAATGTGAACTTTGAATGAGATTTATCGACCAATACCAACCAGAGTTGGATTTTATCTATCAACCGGAGTTGGATTTTTTCTACCAACCGAAGTTGGATTTTATCTACCAACTGGAGTTGGATTTTGTCTACCAACCGGAGTTGGATTTTATCTACCGATCAGAGTTGGTGGTAATTGATAATAAATGATGAAGACTTCCTCGGAGCTGACCAACAGATTGTTGGGAATAAGATAATATAAATACTGGAGACCTCCTCGGCGCTGACCAACAGATTTGTTGGGAATAAGATAATACAAATGCTAGAGACCTCCTCGGCGCTGACCAACAGATTGTTGGGAATAAGATATAATAAATGCAGGATACCTCCTCGGCGATGACCAACAGATTGTTGGTAATAAATATAATAAATGCAGGATACCTCCTCGGCGATGACCAACAGATTGTTGGTAATAAATATAATAAATGCAGGATACCTCCTCGGCGATGACCAACAGATTGTTGGGAATAAGATAATATAAATTCCGGAGATATCCTTGGAGCTGAATAAGATATAATAAATGCTAGAGACATCCTTGCTGAAATGAGAATAGAATATGCATCCAAATAGATATAAAGAATAATTAAAAATAATAAAGTGCCTCGCCGATCCGTCGAGGTAGAATCATATAATGCCGAACAAGAATAAGATCTTTCAGAACATAAGAATATGGCCGAGAACGTTGTCAGGCCTGAATATAAATAAGAATTATCCGAACGAATGTTGTAATTCTCCTTAAAGCTGAATAAGTATCTTGTCGAGGCATAATTGCAGAATGCCGAATAAGAATAATATTTTCCAGAACATAAGAATATGGCCGAGAACTTTGCTGGGCCTGCATATAAATAAGAATTACCCCGACCAACTATCCGTTGGGGGTGAAATATAATAAATGTTATAGTTCTCCTCAGAGCTGAATATGATAATAAGTATCTCTCCGTGCTCCATGTTGAGATGAATATAGAATATGAATCCCAATGGATATATAGAATCATTTGTGCTGGAGCAGATATCTGGGCCCGAATATAAATAAGAATTACCCCGACCAACTATCCGTTGGGGGTGAAATATAATAACTGTTGTAGCTTTTCCTCGGAGCCGAATATATATAGAGAGAAGAAATTTTTCGAGCTCCATGCTGAGATAAATATAAAATATGAATCCGTACGGATATAGAATAATTTGTGCTTCAGCATTCGTCGGCATTGAATCTTGTGCCTGTAAAAATTAATAATTTGCTCTACCATATGTGTAGGCTGAATTGATTAATCATGAGAATAATTTACTCATCCAATCAATATATGATATGTATCAGCATAAAAATTTCAAAATATGAAATAATATTTTTGTGCCACACGTGTGTGAGATGGACAAATTTTTATTAGATATGCGCCATAAATAAGACGTAAAGGTATTTAATCTCCAACAACTAAACAGGTATTAGTTGCTGTTTGAAAATTATTTATCACTTGGTTTTAAAAATATTTTTGGGGTGATCACAAGTTAAAAAGACTTAAGCCCCCCTGTTTGTCCCCAAGCTGAACTCGTGTTTAAAGAAATATCTGGGGTGCTTCGCATTTTTTTTTATACCCCAATATTCTACCGCTGCCGACAAACGACATGGATGTTGCCGACCAACATTTAAGGATAACTCAAATTATAGAATATATGGTTGGATGATGCCGACCAACAATATAGATGGCTGACCAGAATATCTCGAATCCTTAGATAAAAAAAATAGCATTCGATGTAAAATTTAAGCATTAATAATGTTGATTAAATGAATAATTATCTAATCCACTATATCGTGTGATTCCGATAAAGAAACCATGTGATGTGATGAACGAGGGGCTAACATATCAAATTTGTGCCCAGAGTCTTGATATGGTCATGATTGTTTTACTGATCCTCTTTTACAAGAGGTGAGTAATGATTTTTCAGGTGAGAGAAAATTATTTTTTTTTGTTTTTTTTTTTTTTTGTTTATATTGATCCCTTCCTATTCCCAATTTGGAGAGATAAAAATATGGTGAAGGATCGAAATTATTACCAAATTTATATAAAAAATCAATCAATTTGACTTTATTGACATAGATGGAAGATGAACCAAATTAAGTATATAGTTCATAAAAATGAATACAAAGAGACTTAAACTTGTGAATGCAAAGAGACTCAAACTTAAAGAGAGAGAGAATATATATGGGTCATGATTTCCATGAAAAGACTTTTCATTGTCTTTAACCTTTTCCCATTCTTTTATTAAAAATATGATGGGAATATGAATAGACATCAAATATCTTACAAAATTTATTTCAAAATCAACAATGAAAATGATTAGATCTCATCATCGTCGTATATATTGGCATATGTAATCATTTAAAATATTTATTTCAAGATATAAAATTAAAACTTGAGAATCAAGCAAAGAATTATGATTTATGAAATCTACTATTTTTCAGATTTCTAAATAAGAATTAATCTAACAGTTATGATTTAAAAAAATCATGATATGCAACATTTTGCAGATAAAAATTGGACAATTAATTTATGTATATAAACATAAAAATCACGATTCAATCAAAAGATGTATGTATAATTGATTATACGTAGAGAAAATAAAAACTTAGCTTTTGGTGGAGAACAACGCTTGTAACACGTTCCCACAGACGGCGCCAATCTGTTGATGTAAAAAACTAGATCGCTCTAATTTTTCAATCACAGATAAATAAATAAGACAAAGATTTTTAAAGTGGTTCGGCTAGGAATAAAGCCTACGTCCACTGTTATGTTATTGCTGAGTGTTTGTGGAATTCTTGATTACAAGTTCTCTCAAGAAATTCCGGTCCCCTTGAATGAGGATGATACAAGGTATTTATAGCCTTGAGGCTGTACATGAAAGGGTCGATACATTAAATGATATACATATGAAAGGGTAATACATTTAATGCCCTTAGGCTTGTGTGTCAAGGATAATCATTTAATGAACCAATTGGACTGTTCGTTATCTGGCAATCAATGCTGTGGCCGAGATGCAGCTCGGACCGCCTTATTTGCTTGTCGTTAAGGAGTTCCTCGGAGCGTTGGAGTTCCTCGGAGTGTTGTGGTTCCTCGGGGTGTCCTTGTTGTTCGGAGCGAACATGAATTGGTCGGGGGGAAATAAACTTCCTCGTTGTTATTGTGCCATGTAGATTTACACGTGTCTTCTTATTATTGGTCCACGTCAGCAGATTAAATTTGGTATCAACAGTTATAAAGACACCAGAGGGTACATTCCTAAACTTATATAGGTCTGAGTTGTATGCATGTTAGTTATATAGTTTGTAACTCAAAAATTTGTTTTAGTGGATTTTTTTCATTTTACTCCGTAGAGGGAGTCGTGGATGTTTCCTCAATTGGTGAGGTTTTACCACGTAAAAAATCGTGAACTTAATCTTTCTACATCTCCTTATCTCATTCTTGGTTGTGCTGAGTTTAATGTTTGTTTAAACTGTTTTATAAACCTATTAGTCAAATCTTGAATAGATCTCGTACATACTGTTTTGTTAAACACATCTTGTGTTCAAATAGTTTTGATTTTTAAGAAAAGAGTTTCTTCAAAAAACAGCTCGGAGTTACTTCAATAGTTTATTTTTCATAAACATCTTTAGTAACATATTTTCAATTTCCTCTTAAAACAGTCCTAAAACTATCATATAATATTCGTCATTTTTCAACAATTTTTCATGTATTTTTATTCATTTTCTTTCACCCAAACTCACATGAAATATATTCTAACGAATACCAAATATCTCAACATCATTTCTACATGATTATAGGTAATTAAAATACGCGAAAAAATATCTAAATCACTAAGTTTATATGAGAATTAACATTAAACCCAATTAACCCTCAAAATTTAATTTTTCTAAATTCTTCATTTTTATACAATAAAAAATCCAGAATTTAGAATTATGAATCCTTCTCTAAATCATCAAATTTCATATTCAATCATGAGTAGGATTCATCTACATGAAATACCTATCATCATTTTCCATTTTCTCTATAAACATTTATTTTTTCTACATGTTCATTCTAACAAGTTCATCATGTTCATAACCTCTACTTGTGAATAATAAATTACATCAATTTGCATATCCCTTAAATAGTATTTATCAATCATTTTAATCCTAAATTCATAAGTTCATACTCCCGAAGAAAATACTATTCTAACTTGGATATTATAAACACTGAAATGGAGTAAGAATCACTTGCCTCTTAGTATAGGTCTGAACCTTTGGAGAAGATAATGTTAGAACCTCCTCTTTCCTTTTTTCGACGACTTTTTGACGGCCCTACGGTAGTGGTGCAAGGTGTAGAGATGGTGATTTTTGGTGATTCTCCCCTTTGATTACCCAATATGACTCTTCTTTTTCAAGGCAACTCTTCCTATCCACAAGGTGACTTTTCTTTTTTCTCAAAGTCTCTTCACTTTCTCTCAAAGAACTCATAAATAAAAATAGATGAAGTGAACCTTATGTAGAGTGTAAACCCACTTATTTAACAAGTCTCCAAGGCTATCTAAAAGACAAAAAATGTGGATAATATTCATCTCCAAAGTCAAATGACTAAAATGCTCATTCGGTGTGTCCTTTCATTTTCCAATTGACCCGAGACCCAAATCAAACACCTGTGTATACTTTTTTTCCTATTTCGACCCTTTCAGACTCAACTGCGCACTCATAATGATCATCCAAATTATATTTAATTAATTTATATTTTAATACCCAACTTTAGTCCCGACACGACTCATAAGCGCATTCCGACTTATGTTCTATAATTGCCGTATTTGTATCTCACGACAATATTCATAATTATCATCTTCACATATTACTTATATATCACTAAGTAATATTCAATAATATATTACTCTTATCCGCAGTAATATTCAATCGGATTAATCTCAATTAATTTATTAATTAACTAATTCCAATTAATCCGCAATAATTTGGCCCATTAACTTTTAATTATTCTCAATTTAAAAGTCATAAAATTATGGGGTATTACATACTTCCCCCCTTATAACAGAATTTCGTCCTGAAATTTGAAAAATAAAGCATACCTGGTACGAATAACTCTGGGTATTTTTTGCGCATCTCATCCTCACACTCCCAAGTGGACTCCTCAATGTTTTGGTGTGGACACGCACCAACGGAACTACTTTCAATCTCAACCGCCTCTCATTCTATCAGGTTGGAATTCAATCTCCTTCAACGTTACATGAATGTATGCCAACTCATCTTGGAGATATCGTCTCAGCGAACAAATATTAAACACATCATGAATCCTATGCAAGTGCTCCGGCAACCCCAATCTATAAGCAACTGGTCCAAACCTCTTAATAATAGGAAACGGTCCAACGTATCATGGAGACAGTTTCCCTTTCTTTCCAAATCTCTTTATTCCCTTTATAGAAGATACCCGTAACAATACTTGGTCACCCACACTGAACTCCTGGAAGAACAGCTTCGCATTGGCGTAGCTTTTATATTTGTCCTGAGCTACCTGAATACAACTACGAATAATCTCAATCCTGATTGACGTATCATGTATCACCTATGGCCCAAGTATCTTGTTGTCCCCCACCTACAACCAACACACAGGAGAACGAAAAAGCCTACCATAACAGTGCCTCAAATGGAGCCATAACGATGGTGAACTGATAGGCGTTATTATACGTGCACTCCACAAGTGGAAGATACTACTCCCAACCTCCCCTAAAATCCCGAATACACATGCATAACATATCCTCCAACATCTGGTTAATACGCTCCGTCTTCCCATATGTCTATGTGTGATAGGTCGTACTTAATCAAACCTCAGTACCCATGGCCTCATGAAAACCCCCCCAAAATCGAGATACAAAGATCTTGTCCTGATCGGACATAATATTAAGCAGTACCCCATGTAACCTCACTATCTCAGCTATAAAAATTTGGGCGCACTGTCCCATAGAGTAATCAGTCTGAACTGGCAAAAAGTGAGCTACCTTAGTCAACTGATCCATAATCACCCATATAGAATCGTGACCCCTCTGAGAAGTAGGTAACCCTATGATGAATTCCATGGAAATTCCCTCCCATTTCCACATCGGTATCTCTAATGGATGAAGAAACCCAACAGCCTTCTGATGATCCACTTTCACTAACTGACAAGTGGAACGCTTAGAGATAAAACTGAGCAATGTCCTTATTCATCCCGATCCAGCAATACTTCTATCGCATATCTTGGTACATCTTCTTCCCACTGGGATGAACCGCAAATCTGGATCCTTACGACTCCATCATCACTGCATGTCACAAATCCACACCCTTTGGAATAATCAACCTACCATTGAAACGCAAGCCCCCATTAGAACTCAATGAGTAAGGCTCTTCTCCCTCAATAAAAGTTATAGAATTTTCTCCAGACAAAACGGATCTGCTTCCTGTGCCTGAACCACCCTCGTCACAATCTGAGGTCTAATAGTTATAAATGACATAAAAGATCGGGCAACTGCATCCTGATGTCCCATTTCCTTCCATTTTTTCCTCCACACCGCGACCAACCCACCTACTAGCCTTCGGCTCAACGCATCTGCTACCACGTTAGCCTTCCCTTGGTAGTAATGTATCTCAAACTGATAATCCTTCATGAACTCAATCCATATGTGCTGACGCATGTTCAACTCCCTTTGAGTGAACAAATACTATAGTGACTTATAATCTGTGAACAAGTGAAACTGATCCCCCAATAAATAATGTCTCCATATCCGAAGAGCGAGCACGACTGCTGCTAGCTCCAAGTCATGGGTGGGGTAATTCTTCTCATAAGTCTTAAGCTTTCTAGAGAAATAATCTATAGCCTTCTCTTTCAGATGTAATACTCCACTAAGACCCTGTAATGATGCGTCAGTATAAACTAAGTACTCCACTCCTAGCCCGAGCAGTGCTAGTACCGGTGTTGAAGTCAACTTATCCTTCAGCTCTTTGAATGCCAACTGACATGCATTATCCCATGTAAATGGTATCCCCTTACGGGTTATAATACTCAACGGACCCATTATCTTTGATAAACCCCAGATAAAACATCGATAATACCCGACCAATCTCAAGAAAATTCGCACCTCTGTCAGTGTCGTGGGCTACCCCCACTCCCTCACCGCTGATACCTTGTTAGGATCCACATATATCCCCATCTCAGACAAAATATGCCCCAAAAATTGTACTTCTCGAAGCCAAAATTCACACTTCTCATATTTCGCATACAACTGATGCTCACGTAGTGTCTGTAGGACCCATCATAAATGCTCGACATGCTCCTCCTCAGTCTAAGAATAAACCAGAATGTTATCTATAAAGATAATGACAAACTGATCCAAAAACTCACTGAATTCTCTGTTCATCAAGTCCATAAATACTAGCGACGCATTTGGTAGCCCAAATGACATAACTCAAAACTCATACGATCCATATCTTGTCAAGAAAGCAATCTTAGAAACATCCTTCTCCCTCATACACAGTTCATGATACCCAAATCTCAAGTCTATCTTTAAGAAGTAGGCTGCTCCTCTCAGTTAAACAAATAAGTCATCGATTCTAAGCAACATATAGTTATTTTGTTTCGTGACTTTGTTAAGATCCCGATAATCCACGCACAACCGTAAAGAACTATCTCGCTTCTTTACAAATCTCTCCCCAAGGCGACGTACTCCAGTGAATATACCCCTGACCCAATAATTGCTCTATATGATCCCTGAGCTCCCTCATCTCTGCTGGAGCCATACGATACGGTGCACGAGCAATAGGCCGAGTGCCCGATGCTAAATCTATCACAAACTCAATCACCCTGCTGGGAGGCAACCCCAGTATCTCCTGGAATACATCCGTAAACTCATAAACTATCGGTATCAAATCAAGGGATAACATAAATCCCATAGAGGTCTCCACCTCTATATAGTATAAATGTGTAGACAATCCTACTCAGAATGAGGCATCACCACTAGGAACATCTCATGTCCTGGGATAGCAAAAATAATACACCGGCTACAATAATCAATTATGGCCCTATATACAATGAGGCAATCCATGCCGATAATCATATCATACTCGGACATGTCTAGAACAAGTAAACCAGATGGTAAAATCAGACTCACAATCTCTATACTCACTCTACGACATATAAAGAATATAGGTGTACCGCTACCCAACGACGAACCTACATATGTAACAGTGTTATCCTCTATATCTAATAACCCTGCATCCCGTGCAAATCTAGTGGCTATAAATTAATGTGAGGCCCCCGTGTCGAACAGAATGCACCCAATAGACCCATAAATAGAAGGAAAAAAAAACTCAATCGTGGGTGGTGGTTGTTGAACCGCTGCGTGATGGACGTTGTATACACACCCATACTGAACCTGTTATGCTGGAGCTGCTGGAATGGCAGGTAATGATGGCACCTAAGTTGGTGCTGGGAGAGCGACTGATGGAAGCACTGGCCTCTAAACATAGTGTTGCTGAGGTAATTTGCCCTTATCAGGATAATTCTATCATTTGTGGCCGGTCTTGCCACACACGAAACATTTGCCAGTAAACTTTCCCCTATTTTGTCCCCGCGGACCACAACCCTGCTGACTGTTACCACCTCTCCCTTAGCCTTGCTAACCCTGATGCCCCTATCTATTACCTCCATTCCCATATTAAAATCCTATGAATTGTAATCTCTTAGCATAGTCACCAGGCTGGGAACCCTGTTCACCCTGACGCTACTGACTCTGACCTGACTGTGTCCCACTAGAACTGCCTCCACCAGTTTTTCCCTGCTGGCCAGACTCAAAACCTCACTTACCACCCTTACCATGTAGGCAGTTATCCTGGTACTGAAGCATCACAGCGTTTAGAACATCTACGTAAGTATGTAGTGAAAGATTCCCCAATAAGTGCTGGCGAATCTTCCAGTTCAGGCCATTAGTGAACATCTGAATTCTCTTTTCTTTAGTAGGTACCTCTCCTGGCACCAAATTAGTCAGCCTAGTAAACTCCTCCTCATAATCTTCCACTATCCTCCCCTCCCAGGTCAAGTCAAGTAGTTTTCGCCTCATCTCTGTCTAAACGGCGGAGGGAAAGTACTTGTGGTTGGACCTCAACCAGAAGTCGTCAATAGTCATTGTATCTCTCTCATCGATAGTTGTAATAGCTTCCCACCACTGTAGAGATGCCCCGATTAGCTTAAATGAAGCTAGTATCTGACACTAAGCATCCGTGCATTCAAACATTCTCAAGTGCCTCTCGATGTCCTTCTTCTATTGGCTAGCAGTCACGACATCAGAACCTCCCTGAAACTCAGGTGGATGCGCCTTCTAAAAAGCATACCTAGCAAGTTCCCAAGCAGTAGGAAAATGCCCGTCCTTGTGCGGGTGGCACAGCTGGTGCCTGTTGAATAACAGCTAAAGCTGTGTTGACTACCTGAGCAACTGTTGCATCAACCTTTGTAGCATTCATTGTACCCTGAGCTGGAGCGGGCTGAGGTACACATTGAGGAGGCATCTGAAATGAGAGAAAAAAAATATCCATTCATATTAAATATCATATAATATCTGAAGAACGTATATGCGTAAATAAGAATGACACTGTCCTAATTATAGGGCTCTATATCAAAGGACGCTAAGCAGAAAGCATAATAAACCGTTCATATTCTAAAAGACTCTAGAACCTGATGCTCTGATGGCACCTATAACACCCCGCTTAATTAAATACTAGGTGATCAGTCCTATACCCAATTAAAACAGAATAAACAAATGGCTCATTCTTTGCATCACTGTTGAAAAAAAATTACCACATAATATCTAACTAAGCAGGTGTTGAAAACTTTTTCCAATTTTAGTTAAATTCCACTTTTAACAATTTAAACAGTTTAATAATATATCCATCCAGAACAACGAATAAGGAACAATAACTGTATATCATAACTACTGAATAAAATGTAACTGGATTATAACTTTCCAGTGTAAAAGTCTCAATAAAATATCCAATAAAACCAAATGTATCGAAAGCCAACAGAAGTACATCATATGACTGACATAATGGAAATACTAAAATCCACTTTAGCGACATGCTCTAATGTGAAAGGTCACTACATAGTATGAATCAATGAGAACAAAATCGTCTAAACAATGTCCACAACTCCATAGCATCCATACCAACGTCAATAAACCCAATCCTCTATGGTTGGCATCCCTGCGGCTGGACACATGATATATCTATATAATAAAGTAGAAAAATTATGTATTTCATAAGATATAACAATGATGTCATCTAAATTAGGTTTTTTGCACTCTCCATTTTACCCTTATAACTTTTGGGTTCCCCCTCATTTGACACACTCTAATTTGTTCCCCCTTTTTTTCAAAATTCAAAAAGAAGGGTATGATAGAAATTTTGATCATCTCCCAAACACATGCCTCCTATTTCACTTTTGTCCTGCCTCATTCCCTGTAATCTTCTTCTCTCACAAATGAAACGCAAACTCTCCTCCACCATCCCACTCCTCCACCGGAGACAAATCGTGTTTCAGAAATGCAAACTCTCCTGCACTACAGTCGGTCTTTGTACCTCCGACACGTCACTCCCCATCCCCACCTCGCCGGAACCCCAGGCGACTACTGTTCCTCCATCTACAGTCGGTCTTTGTATCTCCAACACGTTACTCCCCATCTCCACCTCGACGGAATCCCCGGCGGCCACCGTTCCTCCATCTACAATCGGTATTTGTATCTTCGACACGTCACACCCCACCCCCACCTCGCCGGAACCCCAGGCGGCCACCGTTCCTCCATCCACTTCCAAAACCTTGGCCTTTAAACCCACCTCAGAGAATACACCACGCCTACTCCCCCTCCGGATCCACTTACGGTAAGACGTTTTGTGTTGTGTGCCACTTCGTAGTTTTTTCTGTGTTGTTGAAATCAAACTGTGTTGTTGAAAAAATACGTTAAGATTTGATTTAAGATTTGGGTATATACAGATTGAGTATATACTCATGTATACACAGATTTGATTTAAGAGTTGAGTATATAAAGATTTGAGTATATACTCATGTGTATATACAGATTTGATTTAAGATTTGAGTACATACAGATTAAGTATATACTCATGTGTATATATAGATTTGATTTAAGAGACTTTTTGTGTTGATCCAACCCAAACTAACATATATGCATATGTTGTCATTATTTTTGCAGGTTCTTATTTTTAAAATTTTGTATTTTTGCAGGTTTTGGAACTGAGTTTTCCCATTACCATGTATTTTTGCAGGTTTGGTTATTTTTGAGTTTTCCCATTTCCCCTGTTTAATTTTTGCAGGTTTGGGTACAGATTTCAATTTTAATTCACTTATAAGTTTACAGGTCTTAGTAGGTTAGTTGTTTAGGAATATTTAAAATCCATAATCTGTTGGTCAAAAATTGGTTCTTTGTTTATATGTTTTTATTTTTATTCTTTATTTATAGAAATCAATAACGGCACATGATTTCTTAATCATCTTTGTTTCTTCTTCAACGTTTCTATTTACGTTTTCATCTTTGTTTCTTTCTTTCTATTTGTCAAACAATTTTTTTATTAACTCTTCATAATACTATGTTAATTTACTTTCACTTGGTATATTCGACATTTGTTACTCGATATAAAGTTTTCACTATGGAGGTTACCGCATTTAAAACAGGAAGCATAACAATATAAACTATTATATATTAGACTCTATCTTCTTATTCGGGGGAGTCCGCAAACCTACGGTTTATGCCATTTGTGATGAATGTGTGAATTGTATTTTTGTTGGAAATTTTTAACCTCGCCCGAATTTAAAAATAAATTCAGTCTTGACACAATCATAGTCGTTGATAATCATACTTTTTAAAAGACAATTATACACCACTTTATATATACCACTAGGTGAGGGGAATTACTCAGATCCACAAGAGAGACCGACAAGAATTGGAGACATCAATCATAATCATCAATGCACCTCTCATTATGGTACCTCACTCTCTTTCTCTAATTTTCGTTTGTGTTCTTCGTTCGCCATCATATGTACGCAATTAGGTCCTTCTAAGACCATTTTTTATTCATAGATGATGCGTCATTAAATGTTTTAAAATATTATTATCCAAACAACGAACCACCATTACATTGATAATAACATTAAATAACAAACCTTTGTCGCAATATGTATATGTTTCCATAAAACTGTTATTCTATGGCTATGTCATTGTTTTGTGTGTAGATGTATGGGTTACTTTGAATGTTGGTCACTCAGATTTTATAAATCCACTATGTATTTTGTTATAAAGTCTCTATTTTGGGAACTCTTTAGTGTCGTGTTAGCGAGGCAGTGCATTTGGAATATAATTAATAATTAGCATGGTTTATATAATATTTGACTATCTATTTCCATTGACTAACTATATTTTTTATTTTTTATTAGGTCGCATTTTGAAAACTGCGGACAATCATTACAGTGGAACAACCTCAATTAATATATGTGATTTTTTAAACAAGTTTGTTTCGTTGAAATATTTTTTTGATGAATTTGGACGTTTTGAATATTGTACGATTGGTTGTTACCCCTTAAGAGGGGTGGATAGTCCAATAAATAAAGGAGGCTATGCCCATTTTTTTTTTTAAATATACATTTTGATAATTTGAGATACAGTGTGAATTCAATTGATGAATATTGTATATTTCATGTTATATGCAAGTCTATTTGATGAATTTAGACTATTCGAATATTGTTGGACTATTTGTTTTTTGTTAAGCAGTGTGGATAGTCCTAAAAACAAAGGAGATTATGGCCATTTTTTTTAAAATTACATTTTGTTTTGTTGGGGAACAAAATTTGTGCTTTTTTGCTATTACGTGTTTTGAAAATTTGTCGTTTTGCGATTATCAGTGTGCCTTCAGGCACGGGCATACCCTAGTATATATATATATATATATATATATATATATATATATATATATAGAGAGAGAGAGAGAGAGAGAGAGGAGAATGCGCAAGTAAACGGATCAGAACCCAAAGTAAGAACGATTTTAAAAACAGCAAGTGAATAAATGCTAGATTCAGTAGTTATTATATACATGTTAGCTTATCGGACTCTCTCTTAAAATTCTCACCTGTCATGTAGAGTGAACACCTATCATACCTTTAAACCATACTAGTTACAGACTCATGCTAACTAGTTCATCCCAATTTATCCACTAACCATAGCCCAATTCGTTCCCACGTATTACTCTCGCAATACATGTAATAATATCATATGTATCCATTTAGATTCAACATGGATAAGCCCCTTATGAATTCAATTCAATTAAGTGTTCACATACTTAGTTAATTACAGATATAATTATCTTTCAATTCTACTTTAGTCACATAATAGATATCATCATATGTATATATATATATATATACATTCACTCTATTATATATATACACAATACTGCACCTTGAGATACAGCTGTGGTGATGCATTACTCTGCTATCATGTCCCAATACATCTCGTCACTGTATAGGAAACTATAGGTTCGATAAAGATGCCTCGAACCACAAATATCAAATTATAAATAATGGAGGCGCACATAGTCCTAAGCCTTTGGGCTACGCACATACCTACGCACCAAAATGACCGTTCTATACCATTGTTCTCACTAATGGTAATCGACCTCAGTCCTATGTTCTCGAGCGACAAGTCAATGATCTTCCATATAGGCTCATCAGGATTTGACTGCCGTCACACGCGGACCTCCCCCGAAAGCAAGTAAGCTAGGTACGTCATGCACATAATCATCAATCAATCAAATAGGCATTGTCATCTACCTATTTAGTATTAGGTACTCACAGAATTCATTCTATCCCAAGTACTCGTCGTATTTCTCGAATACCACCCGTACTTATTAATAAATATTATCATCGTACATTTTATTATGTAGTTATCACTCATATAATATTTTATCTGACCCAAGTACCCGTAAATATATCATCAATATTACCCGTACTTCATATAACGATTATTCTCCTCTAAATCGTAATATAAATATGTAGATATCTGTCACATCATTTTAATCCTCAAATCCAAATAATTTTCCAACAATAACCCAAGTCCCTTACTCCTTGTTAATTTAAAATTAATAAAATCTCACCATGGGCCAAAATTTTATTTTCCAAACCTTTTTTTTCAATAAAGGTACATTCTGCCCAGAAATATGAAATTACAATTTGAGATTTTTCTGCTCCGATTTTGAAAAGGCTTAAAACTGCAAAGTTGTGCAGAACGTGATTTTATACAAAAACACGCTGGCACACTTCCAATTTTGTTTTAAAACAGTCCTAAAATTATCATACAATGTTCGTCATTTTCTAACAATTTTTCATGCATTTTTATCCATTTTCCTTCACCTAAACTCACATGAAATATATTCTAATGAATACCAAATATCTCAACATCATTTCTACATGATTATGGGTAATTAAAATACAAAGAAAAATATCTAAATCACCATGTTTATATGAGAATTAACATAAAACCCAATTAACCCTCAAAATTTCATTCATCTAAATTCTCCATTTTTATACACTAAAAAACCCAGAATTTAAAATTATGGTTCCTTCTCTAAATCATAAAATTTCATATTTAATCATGAGTAGGATTCATCTACATGCAATACCTATCATCATTTTCCATTTTTTTCTATAAACATAAATTTTTTCTACATGTTCATCCTAACAAGTTCATCATGTTCATAACCTCTACATGTGAATAATCAACTACATGAATTTGCATATCCATTAAACAAGATTTTTCAATCATTTTAATCCCAAATTCATAAGTTCATAATACAAAAGCAAATCCTATTCTAACACATATACTATAAACACTGAAATAGAGCAAGAATCACTTGCCTCTTAGTATAGGTCTGAACCGTTGGAGAAGATAATGTTAGAACCTCCTCTTTCATTTTTCCAATGACCTTTCGACGACCCTTCGATGGTGGTGCAAGGTGTAAAGATGGTGGTTTGTGGTGGTTGTCCCCTTTGATTACCCAATATGACTCTTCTTCTTCTTCTTCTTCTTCTTCTTCTTCTTCTTCTTCTTCTTCAAGGCAACTCTTCCTCTCAACAAGATGACTTTTCTTTTCTCTCAAAGTCTCTTCACTTTCTCTCAAAGAACTCACAAATGAAAATAGATGAAGTGAACCTTACATAGAGTGTAAACCCACTATTTAACAAGTCTCCAAGGCTAGCTAACAGAAAAAATGTGGATACTATTCATCTCCAAAGCCAAATGACTAAAATGCTCTTTCGGGGTGTCCTTTCATCTTCCAATTGACTCGAGACCCAATCAAACACCCTGTATATTTTTCTTCGTATTTCGACCCTTTCGGACTCAACGGCGCACTCAAAATGATCATCTGGATGATATTTAATTAATTTATATTTATTACCCAACTTTACTCCCAACACGACTCATAAGCGCATCCCAACTTATGTTTTATAATTTCCGTATTTGCATCTCATGACAATATTTATAATTATCATATTTACATATTACTTATATATCACTAAGTAATATTCAGTAATATATTACTCTTATCAGAAGTAATATTCAATCCGGATTAATCCCAATTAGTTCATTAATTAATTAATTCCAATTAATCCACAATAATTTGGTCCATTAACTTTTAATTATTCTCAATTTAAAAGTCATAAAATTATGAGGTATTATATGAATCTTTGGAGAAAGTCTTGGTTCTTTCTAGCCTTCTCTTAAGCCGGCGCTGGCGGATCATTATGAGTTCTTCTACTAATGGTTGATAGCCCAGGCCACAAGGAGGAAAATCTTTCTTTAACATAACAGGTTCAAATATCCTTTGTTGTCTTCATCACAACCCCAGTCCGGGCAAGAAGTGCACATTTTTGAACATTTAGATCTCATTCACATTTCCATGAGGGTTATATTCTGGAAAAACCCTCTCCTTGAAATCATCCCCTTCTGGGAGTAGAAGTTATTTTACTTGGAAGCATGATAGAAGCATATCGTTTGCCCCGTGCTATATCTCGAGGACTGGATTATTGGAGCTTACATTCTCGTTATTGTCATCGTCACCCAAGATGGTGATGACCTGTCCATTGACGAAGAACTTCAGTTTCTGATAAAGGGAAGAAGACACCCCTTGATGCTATGGAGCCACGATCATCCGATTAATAGATTGAAACAATCTAGGATATCGATGACTTGGAATTCAACATCCAAATATATAGGGCTAGCCCCTATTAAAAGTTTTATGGATCCCATCACTTCTCGACTAGTATTATTGTAGGTGCGTATGGCGGCAAAGGTTAGAGAAAGTTCGCTAACTTTCAGTCTCAGACAATTGAGGGTCGTCAATGGGTAGACATTCAGAGTTGATCCATTATCGACAAGAGAGAGCGGGACAGTCTTTCCCATGACTTTGACAGAGATATTGAGAGCATAATTGTGATTTGGACAAATCTTGGTAATTTCTTCTTTCATAAAATGAGAGCATTCTAGTAGAGGTTAGAGATCCAACAAGATTCATTGCTTCTACTGGCATGGTTGTGGGAGGAACCGTGGATCCTGTGAGTTGCTTGATCAAGGAATTTTTGTGCAGTTGGGAAGACATAAAAAGTCCCCACAGAGTGATGTTAGCTTGGATTTTCTTCAACTAGTCGAGGATCTCGCTCTCCTCGAGGGTCATTTCTAGAATAAGGAGATTCTCGACACCCTTTCCTTTGTCATTTGATGACGGGTGCAGGCTCGAGATTTATTAATGCCTCCCTGACCTGGTCATATGGTTCACCAAAGAGGGAAAAAATAGAAACCTTGTTTCCTCATCAATCTTAGGTTCTTCATCCACCTTGTTGATTTCTCCTAGTAGCTCCTCAAATGATATCGTCCCATACATAATGACTATCAAACTATCCTTTTCAGGACCTTGCTCTTCATCTAAGTCATCGAGTTCGTCCCCCCATCTGGTGGCAATGATATCATATTTCCATGAAAATCCAATACACTCTATAACTTCAACGACCTCTTCCTATAAGTCTTCCCATTCGGTGGGGAGGTGTAAAAGTGAAGGGACTAGATGCCCTTATAGTTTTAAAGCATCGAGAAACTCGAATATACTACAAATATCACCAATCTGTCAAAATAAGTCATCCATGATTTGGACCAAATCATCTACACTAACTTAATCAGTCGGCACCACCCAATTATCTGACTCTCGAGCCCATTTTCGAGCTTCTAATAACAACCCATTAAATCTTTGACAGTCGATGGTCATCTGGGAGGGAAATTTCTACCCAAACTCTAGGAGTTAGTTTAGCACTTCTGACAATTCCATATCTTTACCTCAAGAAAGGGTGCGGATAGCGATACATGCCCTAGTAAGGAGTGATAAGGCCTAATTGGCAAAGCTGGCAGGGTATAGGAAAAAGTATGGGCATATTTGGAGAGGTTTAGGAGAGTATACGGGTATGATTGGTGATTTTCTTGGTATGATCTGGGCAGATGGGCTAAATTCTGGGTCTTAATTTAGGAGTGGATTATGGGTAGTGTTTGGTTTAGGATTTTCAGGTGGGGCAATGACACCCTGATCAACCAGGCCTTGGATTGCATTTTCAAGGTAGAAACATTGGTCGGTGGTATGGTCGGCAGTTTGGTGAAAGTCACAATGGACATCTGGCTTGAAATTTTTAGGAAGTGGGTTTGGTAATGAACGAGGGTCCAATGGTTTGATAAGGTTTCATCTTAAGAGGTAATGGTAGACCTGGGAGAGGGGAGCGTGAAGCTCGGTATATTCCTTTCGGACTGGGTTAGGGAGGCTTTCTATTGCCCAGGAAGTATCAGGCTGAAAGATGTTATTGATGGTTAAAATTATAGTACTTGATGGCTTTTCAAACTTTCGGGGAACGAATTATCTAGTTACTTTATTTTGTTCAACTTCTATTTTGGTAAGACCTTCTTAGATGTCCACTCCTGCTTCTCGAAGAGATCGAAAATGGGGGTAGTATTATCCTCCCATCATTGCTCAAACATGGGGTAGGAAGTTCTTCTTTACAATACTGACTTTCTCCTCTTCGAAAGGTCGGTTGGTCATGGTAGCTGCTTTCTCTCTCCAACTTGCTATTAAGTTACTGACTGATTCCCTATGGTTCTACTTTATCATCTCTAAATCATGGAGGGTAACCTCTAACTCTTTGTTGTAGTTATATTGTGACATGAACTAGTGGGCAACATCTTCGAAACTGTGAATTCTGGACTCCTCGAGAGGTAAGAACCAATGAAGAGCGCTATCCTTCAAGGTCTGTCAGAACATTTGGGCCATTATTTCCTAGAAATCCCATGAGATATTCATGGCTCGGTGATAACTATGGAGATGAACAATTGGAGGTCCACTACCCTCGAATTTCTCAATATTGGGCATCTTGAACTTTTTCAATGCCCTGGCTTTAGGATAAGGAGACATGTGGGTGTAGTTCATATAGTTTTCAGAGAGTCTGACTTAGTTTAACTTTCTAGTCAACATCTTGAGGTCCTCCTTGACCTTGTTACTCCTTCGAATCAATGGTCACGGGTGAGTTAGCCCCTGAATGGTCAAGGTTCGACATAGGAAGCTGGGCTGGCGGTGGCCCATTAATAGGAGGAGCACGTGGAGTGTGCTATTATTCCTAGGGAACCAAAATAGGCTCCAATGTGGGAAGTCCCATAGCACGAGGGAAGAGGACCTTGGGATCTTTGAGAATAGGGACCCGGTTTTATTTCATCTCATTAACCTCGATTTGAAGGTTGTCAATCTCGGTAGTGAGTTGAGCTAGAACTATCATCAAATTCGGTTGCACATTTGGTACTTGGTCTGTGTTATCTATGGAAAGAGGATGAATTCTAGACTTGAAGGAAGTGAAAGGATTGACGGATCGTCGAGGTGGTTCGACTAAAGACCGAAGCCAATAGGGAGCCAGGCCAAGGGTATGCGATCGACCTAAGAAGGAGAAGAATTGGGATTTATTTTTTTGAAAAGAGAAACGAAAAACTATCATTTTTAGAAAAGGAAGGAAAATATTTTTTGACATTTTAAAAAAAAAAAAGACGAGGACAAAATATTTTTGGGGAAAAAGGGAGGAAAATAAATATTTTTGGTATTTTTGATAAAATAAGAGAATTCTTTTGACACTTTTTGGAAATAGGAAGAAGGAAAAGACAAGAGACGGGTCTCACCATGATTATTATTATGTTTATTAGGTTCTCAGTTATATTAGGTTTACCTAAATGCAAAAAGAAATGTCGGATGGGACCCGATCCTGGAAAAATTATGTTTGAAAAATATGTAAAAACTATGGTTGGACTTGTTACCAGGCTCATGCATAGGGTCCCGTTTTAAAAATTGCGCAAAAATTTGGGCGGCATGCCGACCCATCATTTCGGCAGTGTTTCGGGTATAAACCGACAAACTAAATATGAGTGCCCTGAGTTTGACACCTATATCCAGGTATCCAGTTGTTGGTTTAATTGGAAGGTGTCCCCCTCCCCTGCATGACTTCCACGATATACGTCTTTATTTTTATGGAAACCGGTATGTGTGGACATGCTATTTGATATAATTGAGTGTACGTGAATTGCCTCACTATATACCTCGCGGGGACAGTATGTGTGAGAGAAAATTAGATATACTCGATGTACGTGAATGAGTTCCCTATGAGATACCTCTGGTTATGATTTCGGTCAAGCAATACGATGCAGGGTGAACTGTTCAATATACGTCGCATGTACTTGGCCAATGGAAGGTAAGAGTCATATCGCTGAGGCTAACTGCGACCTGTCAGACCAGCGCCTATCATGAAGTGACCCCTAGTTACGGGACACAATTAGTCAATAGCAATGCTATTTGGTGATGTAGTGTGCAAAAATGCATGATTCTTTATTAGTATCTTATGGAGAGAGTATCTTTATTGATCATGCTAAGCAGGGAATAAGGTACAAGTATAGCAAGTAAATTTATACTAAGCATGGATATATGAGAGTGAGTGATGTGTAATTATTTACAAGTGAGTGTGTGGTAGTGAACCTAAGCATGGATCAACTACAAGTGGTGTGTGACAAGTGTGAGTGAGCATGGATATATACAAGTGTGATATGTGGAGGTGTGTGTTAGTGACACCTAAGCATGGATTTCTAAGTGATGTGTGCAACATGTGGATATAAGAGATCCTAGGTGCACGTGGTGTGAAGTTTACATGAAGTATTTCTATAAGTATGTGAGTGAGTAGTGACATAAACATGAGGTATATTTGTGTAAGAAATAATAGAGGAGAGAAAAGGGTACACAGAGGTAGGTGCATATGCACAGAAGAAAACAAAACACCCATGTAAATAGAGTCTAGTCCTCTTATGAAGAAAGTCCACAACGGAGTCGCCACTGTGGCCATCCCGATCGATATCGCGCTCTCGGGGGGGGATCAAAACGTATCGTGCCCTGACTTAAGAATGCTTCGCTGTCGTGGGTGTGGGGTAAATGTAAAAAGATGGAGTCGCCAGCTTATTATGCACAAAACAGGTAAAAGAACATGTTGTCGCCTCGAGAGAGCGGCATCAAGGAGAGACCGATGCATACGAAACCAATATTTCGAAGGGTTTCGGGGCTAAGTTATAAAATGGGAAGGTGTTAGGCACCCATCCCACCCTTTCGATCTCTCATGGGCTAGTGTTATTATTTTCCTTTATTTCTTTGTGAACTGTGTGTGTGTGTATATATATAATAAAAATTGGAATCGTTCAACTCATACCATGGTAAATATATAGTGAAGTAATCTATAGGAATGTTCCCAAAATAATATATATGTATGATTTGTACGTTTATCACGATGTTGATTGTTATTATGAAACGACAATATGTCTTAGATGTAAAGCTTCTAGATGAGTATTATTATGTGGGTTTAGATGGGGGCTTGTGCTTCAACGGGAGGCTTGTGGTTATATAAGGGGAGGACTTACGACATGCGGTGATGATAGGGTTTCATGATTCATGCTTTGCGGAACATCCCAGAGGGGATAAAATTCACCAGGATATGCGGCGGAAGTACTAGTTGAGTGGGATAAAAAAAGACATTGCGAAGTTTGTTTCAAAATGTACCACTTGTCAGTTAGTGAAGGTTGACCACCAGAACCCAGCAGGGCTTCTTCAGATGCAAGAGATTCCTATGTGGAAATGGGAGAGCATTTACATCGACTTTATTACAGGGTTGCCTACTTCTCAGAGGGGTCACGATTCCATATGGGTGATTGTGGATCGATTGACTAAGGTAGCTCATTTTTTGCCAGTCTGGACAGATTACCCTGCGAGACAGTATTCCCAGATATGTATAGCCGAGATAGTGAGAGTTTACGGGGTGCCCCTTGATATCATGCCTGACAGGGATAAGAGTTTTGTATCTCAGTTTTGGCAAAGCTTCCAGGAGGCCATGGGTACAGAGTTACATTTGAGTACTGCCTATCACCCACAGACTAATGGGCAGACTGAGAGGACAAATCAGATGTTAGAGGATATGTTGCGAATGTGTATCCTCGATTTTGGCGAGGGATGGGAGCAGTATATTCCACTGGCGGAGTTTGCTTATAATAACTCCTACTAGTTTATTATTGGAATGGCTCCATTTTAGTCACTATATGGTAGGCCTTGTCGCTCCCCAACGTGTTGTCTAAAGGTGGGGGATAATAAGCTACTTGGACCTGAGGTGATCTAGGATACTTCGTCCAGGATTGAGGTGATTCGGAGTCGTATACGGGTTGCTCAGTATAGACAGAAGAGCTACGCCAATGCCAAGAGGTTCTTCAGGGAGTTCAGTGTAGGGGACCAGGTATTGCTACGAGTATCTGCTATGAAGGGGATAATGAGGTTTAGGAAGAAAGGGAATTTGGAGCTGAGGTATGTAGGGACATTCACTATTATTGAGAGGATTGGGCCAGTGGCTTAAATACTTGGGCTACCCGACCACTTGCATAGGATTCCTGATGTGTTCCATATTTCTTCGTTGAGGAGATATCTTCGAGATGAGTTGGCCTGCACTCATATTTCTTTTAAGGAGATTGATCTACAACCCAATAGTTCCTACAAGGAATATCCAGTTGTTATCCTAGACCATAGCAAGAAGAAACTGAGGTCAAAGTTAGTTATGACACCCCGCTTATTCAATATAACGGGTGCCCAGCCCTATACCAAAATAAAACAGGAATCGTTAATGTATCATTCTCAGCATCACTTCTGTCGAATATAAATATAACCAGTAACCACCCTAATTAAAATAAACAGGTTCCAAAAACATTTCATTTTATAAAGTGTAATGACCATGAAACAATCTCGAACTACAAAGCATGAACATAAAAGGCAACTAAGAGACATGAGCATATACATACAGTCCTTAGTTCTATAAAAGAATATTCTCGAATAAGTTGTCGGGTAACAGGCCATACAATAACCAGAGACAAAAATATAAGGGATATACATGTATGAACCTTAGGTATACACACCCGATTTACAATTGTGGATTCTTAATTATAATACAAAAAGAGACGCGTCTATAACAAAATTCATGTACATCCCGCACATGCTACAGCTCCAAAAACCACTAGAACGAATAACCATCATTAGCACCCTTGCGGTGGAACACCTATAATATATCATAATATATAGCAAGAGAAAAGACATAAACGGGTCAGAGCCCTGGGTTTAGTGAATTAAGATGTATAATAATTATAAATGCAAAATTTCATAATTGAGGTGGAGTTGCACTCTCTTAAGACTCAACCTCACCTCTCAGCTATAGCGCGCACCTAAGAGTATGCATTTTTAATCTTAATTAGGCTACCCGACTTAGCAAAGGATATAACTCATACTCAAACCTATGCATTTACTCACCTCACATAACTTGCTTACCTATAACATAGCCATTACAATCGCAAACCTAGTGATTATAAACCAATTCATTACTTAATAACTTTCCCTAGTTATAAGCATAAGGTATCAAACATAATCTTGAAGGCGTATAACATTAACCTAAACACATACACAAGATAAATCACTCTATATCAAGTACACATCCATAACACATATAAGATATGTATACCAAGCATCCTTCCGGGCATTACCTCACCAAAAAAAAATATATATATATATATATTCTATAATGCTATCATCTTCCAGGGACTTATTACACATTCACCTGTCCAGCCGAGTCGTAATCTCACCACCGTACCCAAAATAAATCACAAGCGTATGTGAAGCGATCATAATTCCTTACCTAAAGGTAAGACGAATCATACCCAAGATGTCTTAGCCCTGAAATGTCACACGCGATAAAATACGGGATGCTATGACCTGGGGACTATATGATCCCTGCTCCTCAAGCCAGGGGCCTCACCCACAGCGCGCAACTTCCCATGATAGCACTAGAGGAATATGAACCATGTAATATATATATATATATATATATATATATATATATACATATATTACACACAAGACATATACTCACATCATATATATACAAACCATCTTGTATCTGAATGTATATGTTACTAATCCCAGCTATATGTATATCCTACACATTATATTAGCCAATAATCAACATAATTATACCCAATTTATTTTATGATTCAATCCCTCACTCGAACATTTATAATCAAACACACATATGACTTTTCATCAATTTTATCATCGTCACGGACACACTATATCTCACTCATTAGACCGCAACCATCCTTAAAAGATTCCCACTCCTCGAAGAATTTACGAAAGGAAACAACATAATAAACTCCCAAATATACCTCTATTACAGAGTCGATATAGCCCCACCATCGTATCCTAACATAAACCAACATTTTGTTTCATAAAAATGTTTACCACATTATATTAGAGGGTTCTTGAGCATTAAAACCAATTGGAGAGGAGTAAAACTCAATCTAGAAAAACCTCTCAAAACATCAAGAATTCCAAATCGATTCTCCTTTGGCCGAATCGATTCGCCCCTAAAGTGAATCGATTCGCCAGACTGCGAATCGATTTTCTCCAAGAGACCTATTACTTCTTCATAAGCCGAATCAATTCGGACCTTAGACCTGAGACTTATGTATCTCGTCGAATCGATTCAGAAGGGGCCAAATCGATTCGGGTCTGCGGAATTTAAATTTCCATATCTATGCAACAAACCCACGATTTACAAAACCCAACAGCTTCTTCTTACACCTTCAAACTTCCAATCAACCTTAATTTCTACTATCAAAACCAATATATATGTTCCTAACCAATCTTTCATCGTCAAACCATAAATATATCATTTAGTGCAAGATTTACACAACTATTTCTAGGTTTTAACCTCATTTCCCAATCTCTGCTCATTTTATCCACAAATCATGAAATAAATCCACACACATAAATTTAAGCAAGTTAAATCACTTGCCTCAAAGATATAGAGTCCGAATCTTCCTCGAAATTACGGATTCCAAGCTAGAAGTCACAAGGTTTTCTCCTCTTTCTCTTTCTCTTTCTCTTCTTTCTCTAAAGGGTTTTCTACCAATTGAGATTGCCTAACACTCAAACGAGCCTAATAACCCATATATCAATAAAACCCAACTTTATATAATAATATACACTTAAAATGACTCGTTTACCCCTATTCGAGTCCAACTAGCCAAAAAGACCCTGGAACCCAAATTAAACCCCCGGACAGTCATTTTGACATTATCGGCCCATCCCAGACCAACCGTATACTCCAAATTATCATCTGAGACTCCGAAAATAAAATCATATCCTAACCTTATATAACTCACATAAGTATGCCTCGATTGAGAAATAACCAATTCCCGCTGTTAATACTCACATATGATGTAATAGAAAGAAATATGGTTCTAATTACATAATCACAGTAGTAATTTTACAGTTCACATAAATATTAACTCTTTCATCCAAATTAATATTTATGTTAAATTCTCGTTTTAAAATTCTCAATTAGATTAAATCACTCACACATAGGTAGTTTAATATATGAAAATATACACTAAAGTAAGGGGTATTACAGTAATGTCGTTACTACGTGTTAAGTGGCGGCATCATAATGTTGAGGATTCTACTCTGGAGCGTGAGGATGATATGTGCCAAAAATATCCAGAGTTTTTCTTACCAGGCATAATTTTAATTTTGAATTTCAGGACGAAAGAGATTAATTGAATTAAATATGAGAAATTTAAAAATTAATTCGGATTTAAATGAATATTAACTAGCAAGATGCGAGTTAGTATTTATTGATGCGAGTTATACCGAATATTACTGAGTGAATAAATTAATATGTGATTATGAATTTATTAAAATCGTCGCGAGTGGAAAATACGACAGTTTTGGTAATTATATCGGGGCGCGCGTGTCAATCGTGTCGGGACTCAATTTTATGGAATAAAAAGTTAATTTATTTTTAAGTCATCCAAATGGTTATTTCGAGGGATCCAAAGTGTTTGAAAGGTTTAAAATAGTCAGAAAAGTCTACCTGGGAATTTAGTTTGGGTCCCGAGGTACTTTTAGGCCATGCCGGCACACCGGAAGGGTAATTTAGTCATTTGCATTTTTTAGGGAATTAAACACACGAATTTTAGAGAGTTATATCATATGATCAGTTGTGTCTTCGAGGGTTAGTAGTTACCATATTCATCGAAGCCATTAGAGGAGGAAGGAGAACCACCCCAAGGGCTAGAACCACCATTTCTACACCAATTGTACTACGGAGACCACCGTTACGTATATCGGAAAGAAAGCATCGCCCCCATACCATCTTCTTCAACTGATCAAAACTTCCATTAAAGCCAATTATTTTATATTGCAAAGATTTCGTGCATATGTTATCCATGGTTATTTAGATTGAAAGGAATAACTATGAATAATTGATATTTCTTAAATTTGGAGAATTGAATCATGATTATGGCTAGATATTGCAAGTAGATAAATTTCTAGAATCATTGGAAAAATGAATTTATAACCTAAGTGTTAGAAATCACTGATTAAATTTGAGAATTATGATGTTTTGTATACAATTTGAGGAACTAGTGTTCTTAAGAAATATTCATGAATTAATCCAAGAAATCGATGCCCCATGATGATTTTATGATTCTTATACGTTAAAACTCGTGTAATTATGTTAGTAAAACATTTAGTATGTTTGATTGGGAGTTTGGGATGATTAAATTTAGGATTTGAGGTTGAAAATGGGAGAAACCCGTAAGAAACACATATGCAAATTTTTCATACCTGTTGATACCAAATTTAATCTGCTGATGTGGACCAATAATAAGAAGACACGTGTCAATCTACATGGCACAATAACAACGAGGAAGTTTATTTCCCCCCGACCAAGTCATGTTCGCTCCGAGCAACAAGGATACCCCGAGGAACCACAACACTCCGAGGAACTCCAGCGCTCCGAGGAACTCCTTAACGACAAGCAAATAAGGCGGTTCGAGCTGCATCTCGACCACAACATTGATTGCCAGATAACCAACAGTTCAAAACTGTTCATTGACTGCTTATCATCTTGACGCACACGCTTGAAGAACATTAAATGAGTCACCCTTTCAGATGATAGCCTCAAGGCCCTTTCATATGTATATCATTTAATGTACCACCCTTTCATATGTAAGCCTCATGGCTATAAATACATTGTATCTCCCTCATTCAAAGGGACCGGAATTTCTTGAGAGAACTTGTAATCAAGAATTCCACAAACACTCAGCAATAACATAATAGTGGACGTAGGCTTTATTCCTAGCCGAACCACTTTAAAAATCTTTGTCTTATTTATTTATCTGTGATTGAAAAATTAGAGCGATCTAGTTTTTTACATCAACAGATTGGCGCCGTCTGTGGGAACGTGTTACAAGCGTTGTTCTCCACCAAAAGCTAAGTTTTTATTTTCTCTACGTATAATCAATTATACATACATCTTTTGATTGAATCGTGATTTTTATGTTTATATACATAAATTAATTGTCCAATTTTTATCTGCAAAATGTTGCATCTCATGATTTTTAAATCATAACTATTAGATTCATCCTTATTTAGAAATCTGAAAAATAGTAGATTTCATAAATCATAATTCTTTGCTTGATTCTCAAGTTTTAATTTTATATCATAGAATAAATATTTTAAATGATTACATATACCAATATATACGACGATGATAAGATTTGATCATTTTCATTGTTAATTTTGAAATAAATTTTGTAAGATATTTGATGTCTATTCATATTCCCATCATATTTTTAATAAAAGAATGGGAAAAGGTTAAAGACAATGAAAAGTCTTCTCATGGAAATCATGACCCATATATATTCTCTCTCTCTTCAAGTTTGAGTCTCTTTGCATTCACAAGTTTGAGACTCTTTGCATTCATTTTTATGAACTATATACTTAATTTGGTTCATCTTCCATCTATGTCAATAAAGTCCAATTGATTGATTTTTATATAAATTTGGTAATGACTTTAATCATTCACCATATTTTTATCTCTCCAAATTGGGAATAGGAAGGGATCAATATAAAAAATAATTTTCTCTCACCTGAAAAATCATTACCCACCTCTTGTAAAAGAGTCTGGGCACAAATTTGATATGTTGGCCTCTCGTTCATCACATCACAAGGTTTCTTTGACGAAATCATACGATCTAGCGGGTTATATATTTATTCATTTAATTAACAGTCTCAAGGCTTAAATTTTACATTGAATGTTATTTTTTGATCTAAAGATTTGAGATATTCTGGTCATCCAACCATATATTCTATAATTTGAGATATCCTTAAATGTTGGTCGGCAACATCCATGTCGTTTATCGGCAGCAGTAGAATCTTGGGGTATTAAAAAATGCTAAGCACCCCTGATATTTATTTAAACACGAGTTCGGTTTGAGGACAAGCAGGGGGCTTAAGTCTTTTTAACTTATGATCACCCCAAAAATATTTTTAAACAGCAACTAATATCTGATTAGTTGTTGGAGATTAAATAATTTACAAAAACTTTACGTCTTATTTATGATGCATATTTGATAATAATTTGTCCATCTCACACACATTTGGCATAAAACATATTATTTCATATTTTGAAATTTTTATGCTGATACATATCATATATTGATTGGATGAGTAAATTATTCTCATGACTAATCAATTCAGCCTACACATATGGTATAGCAAATTATTAATTTTTACAGGCACAAGATTCAATGCCGACGAATGCTGAAAGCACAAATTATTCTATATCCGTACGGATTCATATTTTATATTTATCTCAGCATGGAGCTCGAAAAATTTCTTCTCTCTATATATATTCGGCTCCGAGGAAAAGCTACAACAGTTATTATATTTCACCCCCAACGGATAGTTGGTCGGGGTAATTCTTATTTATATTCAGGCCCAGATATCTGCTCCAGCACAAATGATTCTATATATATCCATTGGGATTCATATTCTATATTCATCTCAACATGGAGCACGGAGAGATACTTATTATCATATTCAGCTCTGAGGAGAACTGCAACATTTATTATATTTCACCCCCAACGGATAGTTGGTCGGGGTAATTCTTATTTATATGCAGGCCCAGCAAAGTTCTCGGCCATATTCTTATGTTCTGGAAAATATTATTCTTATTCGGCATTCTGCAATTATGCCTCGACAAGATACTTATTCAGCTTTAAGGAGAATTACAACATTCGTTCGGATAATTCTTATTTATATTCAGGCCTGACAACGTTCTCGGCCATATTCTTATGTTCTGAAAGATCTTATTCTTGTTCGGCATTATATGATTCTACCTCGACTGATCGGCGAGGCACTTTATTATTTTTAATTATTCTTTATATCTATTTGGATGCATATTCTATTCTCATTTCAGCATGGAGCTCGACAAATATTTATTATATCTTATTCAGCTCCAAGGATGTCTCCAACATTTATATTATATCTTATTCAGCTCCAAGGATGTCTCCAGCATTTATTATATCTTATTCCCAACAATCTGTTGGTCATCGCCGAGGAGGTATCCTGCATTTATATTATATCTTATTCCCAACAATCTGTTGGTCATCGCCGAGGAGGTATCCTGCATTTATTATATCTTATTCCCAACAATCTGTTGGTCATCGCCGAGGAGGTATCCTGCATTTATATTATCTTATTCCCAACAAATCTGTTGGTCAGCGCCGAGGAGGTCTCTAGCATTTATATTATCTTATTCCCAACAAATCTGTTGGTCAGCGCCGAGGAGGTCTCCAGCATTTATATTATCTTATTCCCAACAATCCGTTGGTCAGCTTCGAGGAAGTCTTCATCATTTATTATCAATTACCACCAACTCCGATTGGTAGATAAAATCCAACTCCGGTTGGTAGACAAAATCCAACTCCGGTTAGTAGATAAAATCCAACTCCTGTTGGTATTGGTCGATAAATCTCATTCAAAGTTCACATTCCACAGTTGGGGGCTTCTATTACAGATATATTTGTTCATTTGGTGGCACATTCTTATAACATCATGCAATCGAGCATCAAATTCAACTCCACAAACTCACACGATCGGGGCCCCGACTAATCATCATTCAGGAGTTGTTTTTCTTGCTCAGGAATTACTTTTGATATTGAAGTTCAGGAGGTATATTGAAGTTCAGGAGGTATATTGAAGTTCAGGAGGAATATTGAAGTTCAGGAGGTATATTGAAATTCAAGAGGTGTATTCAGAAGTATCACGACATGATGAAAGAAAGCGACAAGTATTCCACCGAGGAACTCTGTCAGACCAGAAATTTGAAGACGAGGTACCTACATGGAGATTATATGTAGATGGATCATCTTGCACAGCTGGTTGTGGAGCAGGGATTGTTTTAAACACCCCAGATGATATTGACATGGAGTATGCCTTGAGATTCCAATTCAAAGCTTCCAATAATGAGGCTGAGTATGAGGCTATGATAGCAGGTTTTCATTTGGCGAAAGTCATGGAGGCACGGCAAGTAATTGTTTTCAGTGATTCTCAATTAATTGAATCAAATGATGGGAATATATGCAGTGAAGGGAGAGTCGATGGTCAAGTACCATGCAAAGGTGATGGAGTTATTGACAGAATTTGATGCTATTCAATTGGTGAGGACACCGAGGATGGAGAATGCTAGAGCAGACGCATTGGCCCGATTAGCATCAGCTACTTATACCGAGCTGCGAAGAACGATACCAATTGAAGTATTAGAAAGTCGGAGCATATATTGAGGAGGAACAATTACCGGAGGATAATCTCGCTGCCTAGAAATGGAAGTTTAAAGCTGCTCGGTATGTATTAATTAATGGTATTTTGTATAGACGAGGAATTATGGCAGGTTTGCAAAGATGTGTACATCCCTCCGAGGTGAATTGATTAAAGAGATCCATGAAGGGTCCTGTGGAGCCCATGTAGCAGGTCGAATACTTTTGTAAAAGGTGATGACGCAGAGATACTACTGGCCGACGATGAGAGCTGATTGTATAGCTTATGCCAAGAAATGTGACAAGTGCCAACGCTTTTCCTCCATCAGAAGAACTTCACAAACATTATTGACATCCATCATTTATCCTTGGCCATTTTCTATGTGGGGATTAATTTGGTTGGACCATTGCCGACGACTCGAGGAAGATTCAAATACCTCGTCATCGCAGTAGATTATTTTACTTAGTGGATAGAAGCTGAGCCACTTATTGACATGACATACGAGAAGAAGAGCATCCAGCCCCGAGAAGAATCAAGCTATACAAGAGGAAATGAAGACCGAGCAAGAGAGAGATCTAGATCTCCTCATCGGGCAGAAGAAAAATAATAAATGAAGAATGTGTGTTGATTTCACCGATATCAACAAGGCAGTGGATGCTACCTCGGGACACGAACTGCTCATGGATACTTACTCTGGCTACAACCAGATCAAAATGAAACCTGAAGACAAGGAACGACATAACAACGGCTGATGAACAAGGTTTTTGCCGAGCAAATCAGTTGCAGTATGGAAGTCTATGTTGATGACATGCAAGAAAGCTGCTGATCATTTGGTTGACTTGAGTCAAACTTTTGATCAACTGGATAATTATCAAATGAAACTCAACCCAACGAAGTGCACATTTGGAGTACGAGAAGGAATGTTCCTCGGGTACATCATCAACCAGCGAGACGTTGAAGCAAATCCAGACAAGATCAAAGCCCTTTTAGAGTTGCGATCCCCAAAAACGAAAGAAGAGGTGCAGAAATCAGATACCCAAAGCTGGAAAAATTGGCAGTGGCATTAATTAAAGCAAGTAGAAGAAGGAGGCTGTGTTTCCAGGCCCATACCATGCATACCGACATGCCATTAATACAAGCTATAGCAGAGTTTACTGATCTTAATACTCCCGAGAAACAAAAATTGCTCGCTGATCAACCTGTGGATGTTACAGGATCAACCAAGAAGACTGCTCTAAGGAGCCATGCTCTACGGAGCCATGCTCTACGGAGCCACGCTCTACGGAGCAAAAGTGCTATAAGTAGCCAACCTCCTTTGGTTAGGAGGACACGCTCTACGGAGCAAAAGTGCTATAAGTAGCCAACCTCCTTTGGTTAGGAGGACACGCTCTACGGAGCAAAAGTGCTATAAGTAGCCAACCTCCTTTGGTTAGGAGGACACGCTCTAAGGAGCAAAAGTGCTATAAGTAGCCAACCTCCTTTGGTTAGGAGGACATGTTCTAAGGAACCAAAATATGCTCGAAAGAGCCAAAAGCTTTAAGGAGCCAAAAAGTGTACACCAGCATGATCAACTACGGTTGGTAAGACTTTATATATTCTCACATTACAACTCATGTTGGTCGGGAGGTAACATTATTACAAAAAGTTCTTTGAAGAACAAAATTTTCCAAACTGTACCAAGTATGGTTGGTCGGGGATAAAAACCCACTAACTGTAGTTGGTCGACAAGGACAAATTATTGACCTTAGTTGGTCGGGCACATTTTTATATTTGAAAGTAAACCAAGTATGGCTGGTCGGGGATAAAAACCCATCAACTGTAGTTGGTCGACAAACATTATTTATCCACCCTGGTTGGTTGGAAACAGTTTGAACATTTTTATACTCATTACTTTATTATTAAGTGATCGAGCAACGTTACTAATACTTTGTAAACTTTTTAAGCTGATGAACAACACAATATTGTTATCTTTTACATATGCACAGATGTAAAGTATTTTACAAGACAATAGCAATTAAGATTGCGAATAAAAATGAAAGTCTTTCATTAACAAAAAAACAAAATACATTGAGAATGAAAATGTATACTAACTATTACATTGAGATTCCTATTCTATTGGTTTCTTTTCCTTCTACTTTTGAAACAGGTTCCTCACCAGCAGGAGGATCATATAAAATATAAGAGAAGTTTATGAAGTTAAGACCTTTCAACATTCTGATATTCATCACAGATGATCTATCCAAGAAGCATTAGCTCATTCCCGAGAAACTCTTGCTCATTCCCGAGAAGCACTTGCTCGTTCCCGAGAACCTCTTATTCGTCCCCGAGCAGAGGTAGAAATCAAAATCAACATCAACAGTATTGAGATCTTTGCTACTACTATCTCAACCAATATTGAAGAAGAAGTTATATGAAAATGTTTCGAAGTCCACCACTAGCTCATAGGAGGCAGTAGGTCGGCTAGCAAACCAATCAACATACTTGAAGATTATGACAAGCTACAAACGGCATCATATGTCGTCCAAAAGATAATGCACTTTATGTTGAACAAATCAAGAAGGTAGATCAAGAATTTCACGAGCACCGAGCAACATTGCAGAATAAATACTCCATCCTTTCAAGTAACCCATCAAGCATGAAGCATTGGGGGCTTCTGTTGATACCAAATTTAATCTGCTGACGTGGACCAATAATAAGAAGACACGTGTCAATCTACATGGCACAATAACAACGAGGAAGTTTATTTCCCCCGACCAAGTCATGTTCGCTCCGAGCAACAAGGATACCCCGAGGAACCACAACACTCCGAGGAACTCCAGCGCTCCGAGGAACTCCTTAACGACAAGCAAATAAGGCGGTTCGAGCTGCATCTCGACCACAACATTGATTGCCAGATAACCAACAGTTCAAAACTGTTCATTGACTGCTTATCATCTTGACGCACACCCTTGAAGAACATTAAATGAGTCACCCTTTCAGATGATAGCCTTAAGGCCCTTTCATATGTATATCATTTAATGTACCACCCTTTCATATGTAAGCCTCATGGCTATAAATACATTGTATCTCCCTCATTCAAAGGGACCGGAATTTCTTGAGAGAACTTGTAATCAAGAATTCCACAAACACTCAGCAATAACATAACAGTGGACGTAGGCTTTATTCCTAGCCGAACCACTTTAAAAATCTTTGTCTTATTTATTTATCTGTGATTGAAAAATTAGAGCGATCTAGTTTTTTACATCAACAATACCTATACGAGCGAATCGATTCGGACCAGGCCGAATCGATTTGGTTTCCCAGAACTGCTTTCTTTTCCCCTTTTTATTTAAAATTTTGGGAGATGTTTGGTATTTAATCATGGAATTTAATTTTAAATATAATGCAGAGTATTTTGGAAGACCAGTAGACCTAAATTGTAATTTGGGTTTAGTTTCAGGATAGCCAATTAAGGTCTAAACTTAATTAGGTTCAATCGAGATAAATACTTAAATAAGAGACTAATTTAAATCCAAGAAATCCAAAGGATATGATGACTTATACCAGTAGGATATAAGTGAGTTACTTACTGATATTATCTTAGGGAGTAAATGAGACACTTCGAGTGGCGAGAATTATTCGGGAGCGTATGACGAGAGAAGTAATATATTTCATTAAAACGTAGGATATTCATGAGATAGATATACTACGTATAAAACATATACTATAGGATGTGCCTAGACCTATATTAAAGATAGAGATTTTTGTATTAAGGTTGTGTGAATACCTAATGTATGATTGATTGATTGTGTGTATGACATACCTACCATACTTGCTATCATGGGAGGTCGTAGAAAGGGGATTTTCTTACCATGATGAGCCTTCGAGGGGATTTTAGATTGGTACCTCAGAACATAGGTCTAGGAAAGACTTATCGGTGAGTTGATAAGTTTTTGGTCATGTGGGTGCATAGGTATGTGCGTATCCCATAAGTCTAGGAACTATGTTTGCTTTTAATATGTGTGATTTGTATTGATACGGTTCCAGAGTGATTCAAAAATCGTAATCCTTATGTACGTGATTTATCGAGATTTGATAGTAAAGTATGTGCGCACCGCAGGTTTAGCCTTTTGGGGTGCCGTATTAGTAGATATATATGATAGTGATTTATATATTTACACTTGTGATTATTCTACTGTGTTACTTAATAGATGAGAAATATTTTGACATCATATAATAATCAAGAATGTGGAAACTTGAATGAGTAATGAAATACTTGAATTCGATTTAATTAATATTGAAAATGCAAAATTGTATTATTCGGGTAATACGGGTGGGAATAATTCCTTAGGCATTTTAGTAAGAGACTCGATTTAAACTAAATAAGTGGGATAGCGTAATAAGGATGGGTTAGGAGCATATGTTAGGCTTGCACATTAGTTGAGAGGTGAGAATATCAAGTGAGGGCACGTGGAACTAACATTTATATAATATTTATTGTTTAATGCATTTTAAACACTTGCTGATTTACTATATTTTCTACTCAGGCTCTGACCCGTTTTCTTTCAAATCTATTTTTCTCTTGTAAAACCTTTTTAGGTTCCCAGCCACAGGTATGCGAAGCATATGAGTTCTTATCACTTGACGTGTTGTAGCTATTGTGGAAGTTAAAGGACCTCGGTACTAGATGCCTCCACAGCTATCCTTGATTCTTTTCGAGTTATTTACTTCAGTCAGGGATGTTTACCTTTGTTATATTAATAGGCACTTCCATGTTTTATATTAATAGTCACTTCTGTGTTTTATATTAATAGGCACCTCCACAGTTCATAAATTTTGAAGTTATATTAATAGGCACTTCCATGTTTTATATGTAACGCTTCAGTTGTCAAATGCACAACGAATGATGTTACTCACTATTTATGATCATGGTATTGATGGTTTTGTGGCTTGTATGGAAGATGCTTCATCTCTCCTTGGCCATGCCCTCATCTTTAATGTAAATGAAAATATTTTATTTAGAAATATATTGAAAGTTAATTTACATTCTCTTTATAAATGATAATTTTGTGGATATATTGGAAAAATAATATGAATCTCTGTATTTATATCCACGTTGACGCTCACGGTAGTATGTGACATAATTGGCATGGATACTAAATTTAACTCATAAAATTCTCATTGCATGGCTAGCACAAAGTTTTACCTGGCATAGAGTTTTTCATATTATTGAATCTATACATGGAAAAGAAAAATAATAGAGTGTTTGACACTAGGTTGATATCTTAACTAGGTATGTAACGCTCTTGTGTCCGAATTAAAAGTATCTTAACAATGATGACTCTTACATGGCATGATTACACTAACAATAATTTATCTTTTTCTTTCTTTGTGCATAGAAAATTGAATTATGTAAAGGAAATTCTCTAACACACTATTGGCTAGAGGAATGAAAAACTATTAACATCACCTAATTTGACTTGTACTTTTACTTATTCACAATGTTATCATGTTTGGGTCGATCATGTGGATATGATAAACATACACTTGGAAGTGTCACAGTTGTTTGCCTACTTCAAATTGAGTAATTTTTATTTTTATTTTTATACAAAAAATATTGTGGACATTAAGGCACCTTTCTTAACCCACTATTCTTCTTTTATTGGAAGATGACTTCTTTATTGACCACACACACACACACACACACACACACACACACACACACACGTATATATATATATATAGTAGGAGTAAAACTTATGTATATCATAAGATTGAACTATGATGCCATCTATATGAGTTTTTCCTGCAATACCTCTTTTGCCCTAAATTCTTTGGTTTCCCCTCTTTTTTTACTTACCAAATTTATACTTCAATTCAAAATTGGGGGTACTTTGGTCAAAAGAACAATAGTTCTCTACTTCTCTCTCGCTCACACCCTCTCTCATTTATCACACCAACATAAACTTTATGTCATTATCCACTTCTCCCCCGTTCTCTCATCAGGACCCAAAAAAACCCTACCTCAAACATCCCTCTCTCCTCGCTGCGTTGCGCCTCTCTCATCTCCACTACTCCTCTCTCCACGTCACTGCTTCTCTTAGGTAGGTTTTGAATGGTTTCAATTTTAGGGTTTTATGGTTTTGATTTTAGGTTTAATCGATTTTAGGGATTACAATTTAAGTTTCTAATTTTGGGTTTCAAATGATTTTAGGTTTCTGATTTTAGGTTTCAAATGGTTTGGGTTTCATAGTGTTTGCATTGTAATAGTCATTGTGTAATATTTATGGTCTTTGCATTATGTATCATTTGGATTTTGGAGTTTGAATTTGACCCATTATATTATTTTTTGGTGGAGTGCTGGAACTTGATTCATTTGTCGGCTATTATACATATGATTGCATAATTAATTAATTATATAATTTGAAGCTTCTATTTAAGATTGCATAATTAATTAATTATAATTTTGTAGTTCTTTTTTGTTGGTGTTTTACAGGTAACATCTATGGGATGGAATATTTATAGGTAACACCTAATTTATGAATGGGATGGATTATTTGAAATTGAAGTTTCTATATACATGTTTGGTTGTTTCAAGTGTAGCTGAGACGTCCAATCTTTGTTCTTTCATTCTTGAATAGTTTATATATATATATATATATATATATATATATAATAAAGAGTAGAAGTTTGGTTACTATTCAATAAGTTGACAAGCTAAGTAGTGGTTGAGATTTGGCCAACAATGCAAGAAATAAAGGGTTGAGATTGAAAAACCTAATTTTCCTCTTTTGTCCTTTCATTAATTTCTTTCCCCCTCTTTTTTAACCCTTGATTTTCTTTCCCCCTCTTGCCCAAAATTCAAAAGAATGGGTAAAATAGGAAATTACACACTTGGGATCCTCTTTTCCTCTTACCAGAGTACACTCCTCTCAATCTCTCTCTCTCGATCAATTAGACGAGAACACCTCTCTCTCTCTCTCTCTCTCTCTATCTCTCTCTCCGTCTTCAGACCTTCAACCCCCCATTTTATCAATCTTTAGCAGGTAATTTACGTTTGGAATTTCCTAGGGTTTACATTTGAACTAGGGTTTACATTTGTAAAGTTTTATGGGTTTACGTTTGAATGTGTTTTGGCCCTTTCTGTCAATTTTTTTGAAGGTTTTATATATATGTGTTTTTTTCCTTCCTCTGTATATTTTTGGTCTGATTTTGTACAACTAACAGTACTTTTCATGTTATTAGTGTTTGTTGATTTGAATCTTGCAAGTGATAAACTGGTGTTTGTTGGTTCGAATCTGTTTCAGATATTGTTGGTGTGTATATATTACGTGTATTTGGGTTTTACCCTTACTAATTTGGTGTTTTTAATGGTGTGAAGGATCCATCCAAGAAAAAAGGTATTTGGAGATGAGGAAGAATCTCTGCATGCTTCCTAGGTATTTGATCATATGACCCACTTGATCAGGAAATTTGTTTGTTCATAACTGATATATAACTCTCTCTGATTGGAAAATTATGAGTTTTTTCACCAAATTTTCTAGATCTAAATTTTATATATTGTGGGAGTATTTTTGCATTTCTTAATGGGTTTAGTAGAGTTGTGATTGGTGGTTTTTGTTCTAATTAGCTTGCATTTTCCAGGTATACTCTAATTTATGGGGTTCACCATCTAGGTAAACTCTAATTTTTGTTCTCTTCCATAATTTTTCCATATTATTTTTTTGTTTTGTTTAATATATGGGTGTAAGCTTAATTTTTTTCCAAGTTTACTAATTTTTGTTCTCTTCTCTATTAGACTTTACTATAATATTTGAATTGTTCAACTCTGTTGTAAGTATTGGCTCGCTAAATTTTGGCAAATATATGCATGTATTTATGAACTATGATGAGTATTATCATCTAATTTGCAAATATCTGTAAAAATGGAGTGTTAAAAACACTATGGGACAAAAAAATTGATTAGTTTTCTTTAAAAAATAGTTTTTTGCCAATCTTTGCATTACTTTAATGGATTTATATAAAAAGTCCATCTATAACTGTAAGTAATTTTAGCCCGATCCGTCTTTTGCTTATTTTTCAATCATAATCGTCTTCACTCTAATTAAGAGCAGGTGGAACTATTTAATCTATATTTGTTTGGATATTAGTGCATTGATTTGATGGAATTTATTATATTGTTCATATTTGAAGTTCTCATTCCAAATGTGATATCAAAGTAATCCATTCTTATTAATACATGATTGGATTTTTGCTCTGGGCAACTGCAAGATAGTGACAATATGTCATCTACACTTCATTGTGATCTACATCTCAGGTGGAGTTTCAGTTAGAATTATATCTTATATGGACCATTGTAAGTCCTTGAAAGTTTCCCACCCCTCTTTCCCATATTATAAAGAAGATGAAGAAGAATTTAAAGTTGAACCAACACCGAGGAAGACAAATGGGACAAGTCAGTAGCTCAATGTGATGGTTATTGTTCTTCAAAGGTCAGTTCTACGGATGATGAGGATGAAGATGAGTTTGATGGGATATTTTTCAAATTGACCACTTCTTTTGACGAGGTTGGATCTGATGAAGAATGCAGCTCAAAAACTGAAGAGGTTCTCACTCAAGGATAAAAAAGATAACAAGGCCTACACGTTTCTGTGTTTAAATACAATTTTGTCAATAATATGTTTTGTGTTTAAATACAATATATTTTTAAATACTAAATTATATTACTTTTTGTGTTATAAAAAAATATAATATTCTTACAATCTACTATGCTTGGTGTAATTAACTAGAATTTAAGATTGTTTAAGCATGTGTTGTCCACATATTCTATGTGTTTGATCAAATGTCTATACCAAATGTTTAAGCATGATTGGCTTCTTCATTCTTTAAATCATATTAGATTTATAGCTATGGCTTCTTCATTCTTTTATTATTGTTGAGAAGGAATTTGAATTTAAAGTATTCTGATGAGGTGTATATGTGTTTTATTGTGATACGTAAATACATATATATAGTTATCTTATAGTTGCTCAGATAAGTATGTTCAAAATGAAGAAGGCTGGCTGAACGTAACAGATGAAGATGGAGATGAATTCTGTAGAGGTGTAGGGTGCGCAGATCACACCAAGGCTGTGCTTGCCTGCATTCATGATGTGAAATGCGACTTTTGGTTCGCAAACAAGGCCACTATTAAGCACATCAACGACACCATCTACTTGGGATATAACATCACGGGTATTGCTTCTTTGCTCTTCAAATCTATTAGTTCCTCAACAACAGAGTAACATTATAACAGAGCTGTCCTCATTTTCCCTTCAGTCCTCATTTGCTCTTCAATCCCCACGGGAGATGCTGCTGCTTCAAATACCAGAGTAATAGAGCTGGTGCCTTCAAATCTTTCCTCTTTTTCTTTTCATTTCGTCATTTGTAATATAGGCCAAAAGACGATAACGTCATACATGGAAAAAAAAGGTCATAAGAAACGCTACACATAAAGCTTTCGTTATGGGGTTAAATTAAGTTTCAACCTACAATTTTGGGACTATACCCAAATGCCTCTTTATTCAACTATATGGGATTTTTTGTTAATTATTTATTGGTTGTTTTGCAGGTTTGAGGCTCACTCGCCATATCCACAGACATATAATCTTATTCACTTAACGAGACCTACTCTTCTTCTCAAAAAAATGCCAAGATTTCTCAATTTAAGGCGCCATTGCTGAATACTAAGAAAGGTTATTCCTCCATAAATGAATTTCTACGCAAGATCAATTGACTTCTGTTGGATATGTTTTCACTGTGAAGGATGATATCGATGCTGTTTTGATGGACTTCCATCTCAGTATTATACTTTCATTGTGTCTGTAGCAGAGATCAAATCTCTCTTACTTTCCCAACCAAGTAGGATTGAGAAACATCTCAAAGAACTTGATTCATCTAATTCGAATACTGTAAATCTTGATCAGTAGGATTGAGAAACATCTCAAAGAACTTGATTCATCTAATTCGAACTTGATTCATCTAATCCGGTAACTTCCTCAAAATGCTATTGCTCCTGTTTTCTTTTTTGTAATAAACATGCGTAATTTTATTGCAAAAAAGCCCCTGCAGCGATTTAAGGCAGGTAAAACCTCCCGTTTGTGTTCTCTTCTTTCCTAACGATGTTACCTGCTTTAGTATAACCCAAGGATCTTTTTTAGTGAGAAACATTATTGCTCAATAGTCGTGTTTATTAGCTACCCCAGGGAGCTTTAGTATGACCCGGGGAGCTTTACAAACATTGCTCAATAGACGTGTCTATTGAGAAACATTATTGCTCAATAGACGTTACCTACTTTTTTAGATGAGCATGCTTACTAAGTTTACCGTGTTTATTCCGGTGACTTTAGCCTTTTGTTGATTATGTTGTGTGTATTAAATTAGTCGGTGTGAATTTGTATATGCTGTTGTCTTACTAATACTTATTTTGAGTCCATGTTCCAGTTAGTCATTACAATGTTGTGTGTATTGATATATGAGTCGATGTGAATTTACATAGGTTTTAATTCTTCATCCATTGTAATTACTTATTATTAAAGTTTTATTTTGTAGGTAGGATTTCAATTTTGTAATTTATCATGTTTATAAAAACGTGTTTTTGATTTGGTATTTATTTTGTTTCAGCATTGGGACTTCTTTCAGAATGTGAACAATTGGAATTGTGCAGTAGGAAAATCATTATTTCCTTCAAATCCATTATATCTTCCCTTCATACACACTCTCCATTGAAAAGGATGATATCTCGCCAGCGACACCAAAAACCGACATGTCACGATCTCTCTCCATACTCCAAATTTCTCCCATTTCTACTGCCTTCATCAACTCTGTGGAGGTAATTTTTATCTTTGTTAAAGTTTAAGTGGTTAGCCATGCCAAATTTTGACATTTCAGTTTGTTTTTTTATACAGATTTATGTATAAATTGCAACAACATAAATCTGTATACAATCTTGCAACTGATAAAATATTGTACTGCAATAAATTTCATACCAAAGCACATTCCAGCTGATATACAATATTTTATATGTATATGATATATAAAAGAGTGTATTGCAACTAATAACAGACTATATTGAAACAAATTTCATCGGATATACAATCTTGGCATTGGTTGTAAAGTGTACAGATTGTATTGCATCTGTATCGTGTCTATTTCTAACACTTTTTACTGACGTTCCACATCAATTTCTATACAATGTTTCCCTTGAATTTACTTTTTATTGAGGTTCAATATTGATCTATCTTTTTTTGCCTCGATTTAATTTTATATGGTGGTATTGAAGAGTGTGAATGAAGAAAAAAAGCTTCCATTAATGCACGTATTTAATTTATTCAAAGTTGGTACATTTATTATGGTCTCTCAATATATTTTCTATCAGTACACCAAAATAATGATATACATATGCAGATAAATAAGCTTCCATTTCTTTGTTTTTGGATTGATAAGCGGCTTGGACTTTATTTTATACTAATCTTTCCTTTGTCCTTAATTGCAGAGTACTTGCGAAAAATTATTTTATACTAATTTTGATTGAATTTTAGTTCCCTAAAAAGCATATTTGGTATTACAGTAGTTATGGATAATTAGTTAGTGGCATAAGAGTTTCTCGATAGCCCTGGGCATGATATCTGAATTGATATAATAGAGGTAATTAGATATAGGCATTGGTGCTGATGAAGTTGATTAAAATTATATGAGTCCCCTTTTTTCGGTTTGATATAGTGATCCTTATGAGTTTGTTATGATGTTCAATTAAAGTCCGAGGTTCTTTTTGTGATATAAGTAACAAGAGTTCTTTTTGCTTATTTGTTATTTTAATATATTTTTTAAATGATTTGTATATATCTGTAATTTTTGATTTTTTTTAATATTTTTTTCTAGAAAATTTTGAAAGCAAGTTTGTGTTAACAAAACATTTCCTTTTATATGCAGGATGTTAGGAGCAGTATATTGGGAACTTGGACTCCTTTTTCTTATTTAAGCCTAGGTATTACAATTAAAGAAGTCGTCTATCATATTATTGTTGTAATTAGGAGGTATCATCTTAATATTATCTTAATGTCAGATTTTGTAACCACGATCAATTTATTGGTCTTTTGTTAAGTGAGGATGGGTAATAAGAAGGCTATTGCGGATCCGAATGTGTTGTGAATAAGAAGTATTTTGAGACACAATTGCATATTCGAATGTGTTGTACATAAGAAGGATTTCAAGATGCTATTGCAGATTTGAATGTGTTGTGCATAACCAATTATTTGTACTTGGAAAATCTCTTTCCCCACTCTATTCCATAATTTCTAATCGTAATTCTATGAAACCTATTCCTAATAGTGATTTATAAAACGATTATCCCTAACTGTGATTCCTCCATTTGTTCTTTCCTTTTATATATTTAAATTCTTTATGGAAGATTTCATTCTACATTTTGATTTGCATATTGCAGAGTTTGTAAATGGTCATACCACTTTATGCAAATGGTCTTACCTAATAGTTCTCCTTACAAACATATGAAATATGCAACATGGAATTATTAAGACGTTGATGAGAATTAAACTCCAACTGTATCGGTTGTTAATAATTAGTTTTTTTTCACCAAGTCTTGAAATATTTGGTATCAGGCAAGGTTCTTAATGTTTGCATGTCCATGTCTTACGATGACAATTTTCAATGGAATTCTTAGACTTACTGAATGATATTGCCACTATTTAATTAGGGAACAACGAATGACTATATTGGCACTATCCATATACAATATGTTGATTGTCATGTTTAATAATATTTACATAGCCACATACAATATGGCGATTGGCATAAGTTCAACATTATCATAATAGAACATATTTTAATATTTTAATATTATTTGATTGGCTATGGGAACTCTCTCGCGAAATGTTAGCGACAATGTGTATTTTCTATATAATTAATAATTAACATGATTTATATGATATTTGACTAGCTATTTCAATTGACTAAATATATTTTTTATTTTGTATCAGCTCGAATTTTGAAAAGAACGAACAGTCATTATAGTGAAGTAGTTGGGGCATCCTCAATTGATATGTGTTTTTTTAACAAGTTGGGTATTTGGGTATTTTTTTATATTGTTGGATTGGTTGTTAACCCTTGAGCAGGGTGGATAGTCCAATAAACAAAAGAGATAATGTCCATTTTTATAAAATTTGACACTTTATTTATTTGAGGCACAATGTGAGTTCGATTGAAGAATATTGTATATTTTATATTATATGTGAATCCTGTTGTTTTGTTGGGGAATGAAATTTTTATCGTTTTACAATTACATATTTTGAATTTTTTGTCGTTTTACAATTATGTACTTAGGAAATTTTGGTCGTTTCGCGATTAGATACTTTGGAAAAAAATTCCGTGCCTTCAGGCACGGGCATTCTGCTAGTATATATATATATATATGTTCAGTTATATATATAACTACAATGCCTACGCTCAAAGATAAGTTCTGTAGTTTATACATGATTTTTTTGTTTTATCTTATTTTTTGTTTCAATGCAGTTGATTTAGGAGGATGTTGATTTCACTTCTAAATATGGGATGGTAAGACACCCAAAGTTACAAAATGCACAAATCACAATGTTGTGTTACTATAATGGAGTAGTGTATATGTGGATCAATAAAAAAGTTGCACAATGTTTAAGAATGTAATGGATGAAATGTCAATTATTTTTTAGCAATTTGAGTTGGGGATTATATGCAAAAGTCCCCATATCCCCATGTTTTTATATCAATTGGTTGTTACCTGATACCATGTCCAAGTATACAATTATAAATGCAACGATGATTCAATTTTTAATATTCTATTCTCACACTAATGTTTTGGTACAACGATTCAATTGAAGTTGGAGACATTTTATGACATTGGCATGTTTGAATTTTTTTTACAATGATGGGTTATTAAATCATATCCAAACATAGGTTATCTTTTTCATTCTTTAAGTTTATATTTAGGGATTAGCGTTGGGTTGGAATCTATAGTTTGTTATTTCATTCATGTTTTGTAGGATTAGGAAATATATATGTTGAATTTGGCATTAGAATTTTATTATCTTTCCTCAATGAAACTAATATTGACTATTACTTCATTATATCTAATATTTAGATGGTTGTATGGGATGTATTTCGGACGATATTTTGTCAAGACAATCAATGATGCTTTGGACACTACTAAAGCTGTTATATTGATCTCAACATCCTTGACTTCTTGGTGATTCAAAGGATTTCAGGTATAACGATGTACAATCCCATCACAGTAGGTACGACATCTTTGTAGACAAACCAACACTAATTTTAATTACAGACCACAAGGACTATAGAAGTAGGAAAGTACAACGCATTATTATTCGATATCACTATCTTTTTTATTTTTTTATTTTGAGGTCTATAATTGTTCGATAAAAAATAAAAGCCAGTTTTTCTTATTTAATGTGAGGTATAGATCTTATTTAATTGTAATTTTTCTTTTCTTTTATCGAGGTGCTCTTTTAGTTGTTCTGTTTGGGATGTGTGGACTATTGTGGTTGCGATTGGGATGTGTGGAGATTTTTGTAAGTTCTTGGTGTATGAATACGTTTATAATCCCCTATTTCATGTATCATGTTATTTATCATAATAGGTCCTACTGTCATTTCGCATTGAAAGTAGTATAGTAGTTACACATGCATGTGTGGACTATGAATAGGTACTGCTTCCATTTTCCATTTCTCATTCACTAGATAACCCCCATAACAACTATAATAGGTACTGCTGAAATGAATAGGTACTGTTGCATAGATCATTTGAAGTTTATGTTGTTTACATAGTGTAGATAAGGTGTTTGATGAAATTTTCAAGAGACTATGTTGCTTGCATTTTGGTTCCCTAAACAGGGATGGATATTAATTTCCAATTTGGGTATAATTCTACGAGATTGCCTTAAAGGTGGCTTAGTTCTATATTCATCTTTCGTAGGGGTTGGTAAGGTTAGTAAGAACAGAAAAATGGGCTAACTACCGTCTCTTTCCTTTTGCATTCAATTTCAAGAGGTAACATTATCATCTCAGTTTTGCTCATCTTTTGATGTCGAATACCATTTCCAGCTTGCCTTTTTTATTTAGTACATACGACTACCGGCTCCAATGTCTTTAAAGCATATCCCCACTCTACCTTTAGACAACTCTTGCAACTTAAAACAAGCTCAAGACTTGAACTCTTTAATATATGTTATCTTCGTTTGCAAGCTTTTTCTAACTAGTTTTTTCCCTTCTTCTGTTTTTGCAGGCTTTTGCTAACTGTTTCAAGCATCCAAGTTGTTGATTTAAAGGTGAGAATGAGTTAGATTTCAAGGTGAGAATTATTTAGATCTCTAAGAGATTTTCTTTCTTTCTAATCACACTTTGTTTGACTTTTTTTTTCTTTGTGTTCAAATCATGTATTTTTCTTCATGGTTTACAAGTTTATGATTTTGCAAATCTCACCCTAGGATGCTAGCCTCCACTCATCAACTGAGAAATCATCCATCTACCTCTAGGAACATGATATATATATGATATAAATAAGGTATATGCTCTCTTTCCATCTGACTTATTTTATTCTCTTAGGTTTTTTTTTGGTGTTCAAAAGGAGATTATTTATTTTACATAGTACGTTCTTTTAATTACATGGTACCGTGTTTTGGCCATGTGGCAGCTTTCTTAATTATTTGTTCCCCGTTTTTTGTTCTACTAAGTTTTCAATCAGCAAATTATTAGAGGAAGGTAAAATTTCACCTAATTTGAACATTGTCAAGACAGCCCAAACAATTTTAATTGATGCATGCCATAGTAGTTAACTAATTCATAATTGAAGTGGTGTCCTTCTCAAGAGTCTTAGTTGATTCTTTATCGAAGGGGCTTGGAACAACTTTTTTCCCTATAGTCAAAGTAGGTTACCTGATTTATTAGTAATGAAATTATGTTAAAATTGATTTCTTATCCAGAGATGATGATGACTATATGTTTTTGTTCGAATTCAAGCTGCGGTGAAAGGTTGAATGCTTGGATTAGAATTGAAAGGTCGAATGCTTGAATGATGATGACCATATGTTCATAGTACTTGCATTAGCATTGGAAGTTAGCAATGGAAATTATTTGTTTAACCTATTTACTTATGAATCACTTAATTCACATTGATGCTTTCTCGCGTGTATTATTTGTTAATCAGATAAGTCCGTACCTCAACATGATTTTCTCTTCCTTAATTCATTAATTTGGATTTTTTTTTTATTTTGTGGGATACATTTGCCTCTTACTAAATGAGAATTAACTATTGATCACTAGAGTAATGGCCGATGACCATTGCATTGCAACTTTGGCTTATTTTCTCTATACATGTTATTTATCTTTTAAAAATCAGCTACACGGGGGTAATGGAACTATATATACCACACCAACATATGCAGATGCTATAATAGCTCCACTAATGGTTGCAGAACCTGAATTTTTTATCCATACACCGAGTTGGCGAAATAAAACAAAAGGAAATCGAGTAATGGAGAAAACTGACCAAAATATACTTTCTTTTATCCTCTCTTCTTTCAAATAGGATTATTTGCACTCAATGTTGATATGTAGTCCACAATAAATCCATATAAAAGCCACAAGAAAAATCCATAATTCACCCTATAAGATTGTAAATAGATACAATCAACATGTTATCTACCCATAAACAAAGTACCTGATATGACTTCCTCCTGTAAGTGACCATTCAGTGGTGTTGACGTTGGCATTTGAAAGACAATATTTTATACATACATGTTGAAGATCAATGCTACATTGACTAAGTTGGGGGAATAAATTTCGGGGATCTAAATGGTATCACTTATTTGACGTATATGGGCCACTACTGTGATGGGGTCCACACATAAATCCATCGACTAACATCAGTTGGTCCCAAAATTTGTTAACCATATGTTGATCAGTGCATCATTATTTCCATATTATGGCTGGTGGTAAGAGATCACTCCCTGTTCATGATGGGAATTATTGTCTTGCTATCTAACCTCAGGTATATCCAAGCCGTAATAACTTTGTTAAATAGCTCTAAACTATTGTTAGGGTTAGGAAAAATGGTTTCTCAACCAACATTCTTCATTTATTTTCATTCACTAAAACTGGTAGATCATTATAAACCATATCTTAGGACCTTGAATTGAATGAAATCAAGCATCATATTAGAAGAGGGGAGAAGCCTATGGGCCAGAATTCTTAATTAGGAGGCCTGCTGCATTAATTTTTGCCTTATATTGCAATTAGGATCATGTACTGTTTTTATTCAATTGCAGCCATCAACCATTTTATGCTTGCCAATTTAGGCTATCATCAGTCCTCATTTTATTTTATAAGAATGAATTTTATGTCTAATGTTGTTTGGCTCAGATTTGGAGTTAATGAAGTTCGAAAATGCTATCTCGCCTCGAGATAAGAAAGTTCAAAAATATTGATCATAGCAGGGTAATATAGTTCGAAAATACTCGAATTCAACCCTCGAAAATGCCGTTCACTTTTTTACATTAACAGTACACACCTCTCTTAGTGTTCTTTCTCTACCAAATTTGGCACTAATCGAGTTTTACATTTGTATTTTTCTTCTTCAAGATGATGTTTTGGGTGGATTACTTTGTGGTGTCTCTTCTCTATATGTCTATATGAGATCAGACACAATTGCTCACCCAATGTCTGCTGGTAAATACTTTAGCAGCAACTCTTATGACCGAAATTATAAGCATAGGTAGCACCATTGAAGAGGCCACTGGTGTTCTCATAGTCTCTCTCAAGGATGTAATCATAAGCATTTAAAATGCATCACTTTATCTGGGAATGAACTAGGATGATGCTACAAACTACCTGTTGAACGAGGATGTAAGCATAAGCATTTAAAATGTAAATTTTAGTTTTTTTCTCTTTTTTTAAACCTGTTTGAAAAATGGTAGTGTTTTGCAATTATTGGTCTTTGTTTGCGTAAATCTATATAGTTCTTAACATTTTCTCCACAAACATTAGTAGCTTATAATAGTGATTTTTGTCTCTGTTATACATGCATGTGGTTTCTGATTTTTACAAATCTATGTTTTTTGTAAAGATACTTTTGTTTTATGCAGCTACCATTAGCACCATTCTTTTGCTAATAGTAACATTTCCATACTTTTATTTGTTTTTGTAATACTTATGATGTTAGACACACATGGCATTATATTTGAAAAGCAGATGAAAATAGGTTTTGCAGCGGCAGCTGGAATTGCAGCGGGAACGTGAAAAACCAAAAGAATAGGAGGTTGAAGCATTAAAGCGCTCCATGCATAATGAAATGGCATAAGAAATTAAAGAGAAAGCTCAGGTCAAGGAAGAAATGGCTTACCAATACAAAATTGCCAGTTTTGATTGAGGCTCCATCTGCTAATCAAAGAAGATTAGACCTAAGGCTGTAGTAGATATACAAAATTGGCAATTTCGGGGAATATTTGTATGTATTGATGTCGACCTCAATACGTATATACAAAATGGACCCAAGGCTACAGCCGATATCTACCTTTTTATAATTTTGTAGGTATTAAAACTAATCATGTTTATTTCTTTTTTATATTTATCACTTATTTGCATTAATCTCGGTTAGTATAGATACATGGTACCACCACCTGTGTGCTGGTGGAAAGACACATTTGTTGGCAAACATGGGAGCATTAGGTTCACGGCTACTGTGAGGTGTGTAATTTCCAAGGCTTGAGCTTTGATTGATAAGTCTTCATGAACTGTTGATGTGTTGGTTAATTAATTCGTCATTAATTTCTAATATTGTTTTTAAATGATCAACGTGTTCTCACTTTATAGGTATTCATATATTTCTAATATTTGTTCTCTCCGACACCTGGTATCCCAACATTTATGAAATCTTTCTATTTAGAGAGTGTACTCTCTCTACTCTTTCCCCCATTTCCACCTTATTTACACGTTTCTTTGCTTTTATATCTATTTCTGTTTATCTCCGTCTCTTATTTTTATCAACTTTTGATAGTTCGGGATTCCGAAGGTTAATTTGCCCAAGTCTTATGTTTGTGAATTTTCAAATATTTTGGATTTAGTGTTTCAAATGAGTTTTATCCTCTTTAATAATGGAGCTTATGGTGTTTTTTCTTAATGACGATACAATAATCAATTTTGTTGGAATTCTTCCATTCAATCTAATAATTGATTTTTGTGGATTTTGATAATGCAAGCCTCTCATAGGTATAAAAAATGGAAGCTACGAATGACAGTAACTTTCATCATTTTTTTAAACATATTTTTACATTTCCCATCGTCCTTACTATTTTGACCTGGGATCGACGAAGCTGAAGACTTTGAACCATTTGGAAATCTTATATTCTATTGTTGTTTGCACAAAGAATGCTTCCAGCTAATTATTGTTTTGATTCAACTTCATCCATTTCGTTTTGATTCAACTTCATCCATTTCCCTTTGATATGTCGGTACAGAGTGTGATTTTGTGATTTTCTTGAGGTTTCAGTGGCTGCTATTGTGATTTTGTACCCTTGATCTGCTAATATCAATTTATTGATATATGAATATAAATGTGCATTTTGTTTGTATATGTCACACAATTTTTTTATCGACATCCTATGAGACGTCGTCACAACATGCGGGCCATACTGTAGACAAGTCATTATAAACAATAGTGCCATAAGCACGAGTTTAGAAATTATTTTCCACTTAACATAAGAATTATGTTTACATACTCTATTGATTATGCTCGACTTCGGTTGTGATTATTGCAATTTGAAATACACAATCCAATGGTATGGTTCATTATGCTTGAGTTCGGTTTGGATCGTTGGGTATAAACTATATCGATGCACAATCTAAGTTTGGAGATTTACTCATGCCGATATTAATAGGAGCAACTTAACATGCATATACCTCATAAATCCTGTCAACCTCAACCATGGACATTATAGATCCCCTGGAAAATGTTATTCTCAAGCATTGCAATTTGTTTATTATTTTCTTCTTTATTTCTGAAACAGGTGGTTTATATTAATGGACGCACTTTTTGTTTTGCGTGAGGTGGAGTGTCCTTCTCCAATCTTGAATATACGGTGTGTTATTTAATCATCCCTTCACACATCCCTTCACACACACGCATAGCAGTGGAACACACACACACGCACAGTAGAACGCACACACACACACACACACAAACACACATCAGTAGAACACAGAAACACAGACACAACTGTTAAACACACACACACACACGCACAATAGCCACACACACACACACGCACATCGGCCACACACGCAATCTGCATATATATGCAGTGCATATATATATATACAGCTGCATATATATGCATATGCATATGGATATATATAGATTGCATATATATGCAATCTGCATATATGCATATGCATATATATGCAGTTCATATATATGCAATCTTTATTTATTCATGAATGTGTATTTTGTAATTTATTTTACTCTCAATTACTATGATTTATGTTTGACACCATAATCCAAGAGGACTTTTGAATTTTTCTGTTTTGCAGATGTCATTTGAAGATGTTAGAGATACAAAATGGTTGTTTAAATGATCTTATTCCAAACTTACCATCCAAGTGGAAAATTTTACACAATGAAAAACCATTTTGTACAATGAAGAAAGTGATGATGGTAGTGATCATGTTTTCCTCTGCTTTTACATATTTAGACTAGGGTTTTCATTATGATTCTCGGGGTCTTATGATATATTTTATTCTATATTTTTTATTCTCAGGTTTGTGAGTGCTTATCTTGTTCGTGGTTGTATTTGCATATGCTGCATATAGATCCATATGCGTATGTGCAAAATCCCCCCCCCCCCCACATGTTCTCCCTTCACTTCCCCCGCCGCTGCCCTGCCTTTCTTCTCTTCACCTCCATCCCCTACTGCTGGCCATCTCTTCTTTTCATCTTAGCTGATACATGCATTAATACATACATTATACAAATAATATTGCATTTGATATATTATACAAATAATATTGCATTTGATATAAATTGAGTCACAATATCATTTTTCTTACATATTCCGGTAACCAACAAACTTATATTGGAGAATTGGAGAAGTATATGTTGAAGTTCATATCGGTAAGTTCTCCTACTTTTTAGGTAGGTTCTTGAAATTTTTCCAGTTATGGATATGTTTTTTATATGATGTGTACCGACAGTGGTGCATACATCTTATGTTGATGTTGCATGTTTTACGGCGTGGGTGCGTGCAAAGCTCTGTGCACTTGACGGTGATGCGTGCGGTTCTTGACTCAACAGGTTAGTTGGTCGACTCGATTTGGAGGAACTTATATTTGATTATTGTTAAATTGATGAAGTGGTTGAAATGAGGTCCAATATGGACCTCGAGTATTGTAGTATTGTTGTTGTTGAGTATTTTTATTTTTTTAAACAGGGTGGGTAGTCCTATAAATAAAGAAAACTCTGTCCAAATTTTTTAAAATTAAAACAGAAATATTGTAAATTTATTTAGATGTACCTTTTTTTTGTAATTTTAACGTAAACGAATATTGTTGCCATGGATTTGGGTTGTTTATTGATTATAGTGCCAACCGAGTATGGATATAGTAATATGAACTTTAACTCAACCGAGTATGGGTTTTTTATTTCACTTTGTTGTCGGGTAACAATTTTTTTTTTGCAATTACGTACTTTTTGTTTTGCAATAAAACACGACACGACATTAAATATTATTGTTTACCTATCTCAAACACGACCCAATGTTTTTTTTAACCAAAAACGAACTTTACAAAAATTAACACGGCATGAGATTTTATTACCAATTGAGAACACTAACGTTTGGCAGGATAATCCTATAAATAAAGGATATTATGGCAAAAAAATTTAAAATTACACTTTGTTTTATCGAGGAACGAAATTTTTGTGATTTTGTAATTATGCACTTCGAAATTTTTTGCGTTTCGCTATTACAAATTTTGAAAAGTTATCGCCGGTGCGCGATTACGTACTTTGGAAAATTTTCGTCGTGCCTTCACGCACGGACATACGCTAGTATATATATATTATATGAGGGGGGTGTTTTATTGTTCCAAAAAATCAACAGTTGGAAGCGAATTTTTTACGACGATATAATGGTTTCAGATTGTGCCAGGTAGAATTATACCCATTATGACGTGACAACTTTAGGAGAGTCACGAGGATCTCAGATTGTACCATGCACAAGGCTCAATGACTACCACTGTCTATTGTCAGAACCCATCAATTATGGAAACCATTAAACTGTAATTGGAAAAAACCACTTTGTATCGTCAAAATCCCCCCCATTCTCTCTTCTCTCTCTATCTTGGCAACCACAACTAAGAACAATCCCTTTTCACCCACAATTGCACCAAACATCTCTCACCACCCAAATCTCAGAGAACACCTCCGACCACCGAAATCTCGAACCAACCAAAGTTCAAACAACACCTCCAACAAACTTTCGGGTTTAGATCTGACCCCGACCCTGGCCAAAATCATTGGAGGCAAACCTTCGGTTCAAAATCATCGGGTATGTTTCCGAATGACTTTCCTTCAGTTCAAAATCATGGATGCCACTTCTTTCTAACCGGGTATGTTTCTCTCGGTCACGGGGTTTGAGTTGTGTCCTTCTCTTGCGCACACCCTACAGCTACCACCTCGAGCCTGATTTTTTTTTTGTAACTATTGATGGTTTGAGTTTTGGGGTTTGACTCGGCTCTGTTTTTGTAAGTTTTGGTTCCGTTTTTTTTTTCAGGATGGGTTTTGTTCTAAAATTGGATTTTCTGAGACCCAAATAGATAAAGAGAGAAAATTGGGTTTGTTTTTCAAATCAAGTTTTGTCCTAAAACTGAATTTTCTGTGTGTGGTTTGGTTTTAGTAATGGGTGAGGGGTCAGAGGTTGAATCTGGGTTTGGTTTTGTCAATCTCTCTTTCTTTCTTAATTTTTTTACAAAGATTATGGTTTTGGGTATATGGGTTTCACGGTGTTTTTTACGGATGGTAGAAGTTTTGGGTACACGGATTTAATGGTATTTTATCTATATTCACCATTACTTTACCAATTTTTGCCTGGCCCTCACTTTCTTTCACCTTTTTGTGTTTGTGTGTTTTTTCAGGACTGAAATGGAACACCTTTTTCATTGGAGAAGGTATGTAATTTTTTCTTTCAGATTTAAGCTTTCTTGGACCATTTGGTATATATTTTTAATGAAAGCAATTTTTCTTTGTTATGAATTTCGGAGCTTCAAAATGGTATGTTTTATCCACTATTAATATGTTTTCATTTATTGAATGGGAAAATTTATAGGTGTAAATGCTTATTGGAGAGAGGGCAAGAAACGAGGAGATGAACATGGATGTTTTTTTTTAGAAGTTTGCATGGTGATGATGGAGCATTGAAGTTGGTGAGCGGGTGGGTAAACTTCCTAGCCGACAAAATCACAAGTGGGTTTCAATAGTTAGTTGTAATTATTTTTATTTCTTTATTTATCAAAGTTCATTCTAACTTTTTTTTTATCGAAATTAATTGTAGCATTTTTTTTCTCAAAGTTAATTGCATTTTTTTTATCGAAGTTAGTTTCAGCCTTTTCTTTTAAACATTTTTTTTTATCAAAGTTAGCTATAATTAGTTGGTTGTATTTTTTTTATCAAAGTTAGTTGTAGCTTTTTTTTTAAGTAAAAACAATTTTTTTTCGAAACAATTTTTTCAAAGTAAAAATGAACCTGACCAAAATAACTAATACACAAGCATTATACAACGGATCGAAACAATATTTTTTCATGTAATATATGAATTTATTTGATGAATTTAAATTATTTGCATGTTGTTGGACTATTTGTTATTTGTTAAACATAATGGATAGTCCCATAAACAACAAAGATTATGGAAATTTTTTTAAAAAATACACTTTGTTTTGTTGGGTAACGAAATTTTTGCCGCTTTGCATTTACGAACTTTGAAATTTTTTATCATTTTGCGATTACGTACTTTGAAACTTTTCACCGTGCCTTCAGGCACGGGCATTTCGCTAGTATATATATACGCGATATGTGCTGAGGGCCTAATGAATCCTGAAGATCAACATTGACAGGTAGTAGTGTATCAGGGAGGTTCCTTGTTTTGATTTCACTTCGCGAGACACCCCATGCATGAACGTAGCGCAATGTTGAGAATGGGGTGAAGTTTAGCCCTCAGTACTCGGGTTTATAGGGATTTTCGGAGATTGGGTGAAAAGGATTAGTTAGACAGGGTAGATTAACTAGGTTGTTTAATAGGTATGCGATAGGAGTGCACTATTAGAAGAGGGGTGAAGGGTATTTTATGGGAGTGCGATACCAATTTAAATTTGAGATAAATCATATTTTAAACATATGGCATTTATCCACTTGCAAAATATTTTCAAAACTCGGGCTCTAACCCGTTTCTCTATTTTCTCATCTCTTGCTATATATTATATATATATTGGTGGTGTCCAGACACAAGGACGCCTGGATGATGATCCTTTCGAATCAGACATTGCTGCAGCAGTTGTGGATGCATGCAGGTTTATTTTTAGACGCTTCTATTCTTGTGATCTAGATAGAAAAAATTGTAGTAGCACTCGGGCCGAAAGCCCAATTGTATTCATTTATATTTTTACCGCCTTTTAATGTGGTATTCAATTTGGTTGTACATTGTTAAATCGAATGTTCGGTTATTTTATTTCATTTTAGTTTTTGTATATATAAACTGTTGTGATTGATTTAATTGAATGTTTTTTTTAAAAAGATTAGTTAAATTAAATTTTGACGCCAGCCTAATAGGTTATTAGTAATTAAATTGGTTTTCGACACTGATGCTGTGAATGAACTATATGAGACTCCTATTTTAATTTGGTGTAGGATTGATCACCCTGTATTTTATTAGGCGGGGTGTCACAGATGGTATCAGAGCATCAAGTTCTAGTGTCCTTAGGAATTTGTGCGAACGTACTACGCTTTCTGCATTGCTCTCGATTTGATATAAAGCCTTATGATTAGGATTGTTGATTCGTCTTGTGAGATTTTGTTCTCCTTCCATTATATAAGATTATAGTAAATCTTTTGTGCGCTCATTCGAGGTTTGTGTGCTGATCGAGGAAGGGCGACCAAGGAAGGCCGTGATGAGGGCAGCAGGAGGCAGGGCTTAGCTGGAGCGGCTAGTTGAAGTCGGAGACTAGGACCGCAGTAGAGGTCACTCTCATTGTGACATTTGCTAAGTATTGTTGCAGCGACTACTAAAGTATAGTAGTTATAATTATCCAAGTACCACTATAGTAGAGAGTGGTGCTAAACTTGAATTACCCGGTGAAGTTAAATTGGGAAGAGGTTTGAAAGGTCTTCGATAAGGGCCATACGTTGAAGTTAAGTTATACGGAGTCAGTGTAACGTGATTCAGAGGAAGTAGAAGGCTCGGAAGTCTTGTCTTAGAGAAGGGTATGGAAATACCCATATGTGAAAATTTGAGGAAAATTTTTTACTTGTGGGAGCAATATTGAAATGGTGGGAATGGTGGTCACCATGTTCGGGGGAGTAGGATGTCTTTCTCATAGAGGGATATTACTGATGGATTTAACCGCGAGTTCCTTTGGTTTATGAAAAATGAAAAGAATGCAGTTTTTGAATTATTCACATCAGGATCGATCAGAGGCCGACAATGAATAAAGAGTTATATGGATAAGTTAACTTTGTGACGAATTAAGGTAGGTACAATGAAAACAGAGTCCTTCAGTGGAATAATGGGCTCACTAGTAAGTGTTGCTAATACTTATGTAGAAGTTGTGTTCGTAGAACCTCATTGGTGGACATCCACTTGGAGAATCCATTGAAACAGGGCCGTTGAGGCCGATAGTGGAGTTTCTTTTTTATGAAGAAGTTAAGGGGCTATGAAGGTGATTGTCAGGATCGAGGCTATAGAGTCTGATATACTGATGACCTTGACATGGTCAGGGTGGCCAGAAATGGGGAAATGTTGCAATGTGGAGTGTACAACCACACGCTCTGATCTTACCCGATAAGAGTTAAAGGACAAGAGTAGGGTGCCTAGATGGGGAATTGATTAAAGTAGTTTTAGGGTTCTGTTAGGGCAAGTGTACCATGTCCGAGATACATTTGGAGTTGCTATGGAGATTGGCAAAGTTGTTGCTATGAGCTTCACCTCAGATGGAGGAGGTATATTTGGTGTGACTAATTGGAGTCGCGATATTTCACTAGCCCTAGATTCGTGTGTGTAATTTGAGCTTTCTGGCGCTATCAGTAATATTACATAATGTATGTCTATGTATTTTTCCGTGGTAGCGGGGTTCTATTTTCCTTCATTCGCTGTAAAAATAGGTGTTGATATTTTGAGTACATATTGTGACACCCCGACTAATTAAATACCGGGTAGCTACTCCTTTATTAAATCAATACAAAATGCCAAGTTGGTTCAGTTAATAGCATCACTGTCGAAAACATTTTAATAATTACTAACGACCTAGTATTTAAAAAGTAAGTTGCCAAATTTTAAATTAAGTTTGATTAACATTCAATAAAAGAATAATGGAAGAACAATATACTCCATTCACCATAACGAAGTAATGAAATAACCAACAAATAATAATAAGAAGTCCGGAGGAAACTCCTCACAACAATCCCATAACTGAAAATAATATGACAAGTCTGAATCCTGAATTAATTACATGCCAGAAGTCTGAAAATCTGAAATAACTGAAATATCTCTAAAAGAAATGGGCGACATGCCCTACAACTGTTAAATGCTGAAAATAGAGTCAAGATAGATGAAGCGTAAACAAGCAAAGTCCTGTAACTTCCACAAACAGCTACAGCTCGTCACCTGAATGAGATCCTATGCATGGTGTCCTTGTGGATGGGCACCTAAAATGGTTTTTACAAAAATAGATTTGAAAGCAAATGGGTCAGAGCCCGAAAGTGGAAATCATTTTAAAAACAGCAAGTGTTTTAATAACATTAAATCATTAAATGCAAAATACATGTTAGGACGTGCACTCACATGAAATTCTCACCTCTCGACTACATGTGCACTCCTAACGTACCGTACCCATCTAAATGACATACATATCTAACCAAACCGTAATAAGTTCTACCCCTTACTACTCGATTCCCATATTACATTCTAGCGTTATCAATTAAATAGAGGGATTTACTTAAACTCAGATTCTCAATTTGTAATACAATTCACTCTCGGTAATCAGTTATGTTTTCTCAAAACATTACCTTAATTATATTCACAATACTAACATGAAAGTTCCCATTAATTAAGTGTATATTATTCACGTCATAAATATACAATACAAGCACCCGAGACTAAGCTACGGTGCACACATACTCTGCTATCCATCCCGGTACATCACGTACATAAGGATTACAAATTCCGAATCTCTCAGGAATTGTTAGAATAAACACCACACACAAAATTGGAGGCGAACATAATTCAACATATCCATGGTCACGTACATACCTACGCTCCATAGTCAGCTGGCTTAATAACTCACAATTAAGTCATTCCCTTGAACTATGTCCTCTAGGTACCACTCTAAATCCGGGCACACAAGGAGTAGATGGCCCTAAGCGAACGTAAACCTCCCGTGATAGCAAGTATGGTAGGTATGTCATACACGTAAAATCATATATATATACTAAGTATACACACATCTTAGTAATCACCATAATTTATTTAGTACATTGCTCATTCTTATACCAACTTATAATGTTACACAGTTACATATTCCCGGTTAACATAATTATTCACGCCGTTAATTGTTCTCACGTCGTAATAGACACTCACGTCCTAATCCATAATCTCCATTTGGTTCAAATCACACACCTATGTTTTACTCCTCATTATGCCCTAAATATCCCTAAATATATCAACTAGTCCTTAAGAAATTTCATCCCTGCATTTACACAAGGTTATGGGACACTCGGGATCAAAACAGGCTAAAAAGCCTAAACTGTCAACTCATTCGAAGTCTCGTTCGAACGAGGCTGTTCGAACGAGAGTTCGTTCGAACGAAGTGGGATTTCTAACGAGGTCTCGTTCGAACGAAGTCATCGAACGAACTTCACCCTCGTTAGAAGTCAAAGGTCAACTCGTTAGAAGCTCGTTCGAACGAGCTCGTTCGAACGACCTGGGCAGGTCTTCTAACGAGTGGCCAGTTTCGAGTCCAGATTTTCCTTAACTCGTTTTTCAAACTTTTCTTCACCTCTAATATCCTCTAAACATCAAACCAACAATTGTACATGGGTTCTAATCAATCCTAGACATACTTAGGTCATATATTAACGTTTATATAGGGCCAATTCTTCCTAAATATCATAGAATCATCAAATCCCCTTCATTTAACCCCAAATCATATGAACATGAACCCTAAAATTTTTAAAGTCACCAATGGGTATAATTAAATTCGTTTTTGATATGAACAAGGTGTATTTCCATCATAATAATCCTCCTAACACAATTCTACATGCAATCCTTCCATCAAAATATAAAGTTCTAATTCCAATTAATGGGTTTTTATCAAACTCCCAAGAACACTACAAATTCTGTCAATTTCCTACGCATGGAAGAAACATTCTTTGTAAAAACGAAATTAAACCACTTGCCTTATGAGTATCTCTGATTTTGATGTCGAATTGCTGAATGATTCTCTCTCTCTCTCTGCAGAATTTTCCTTTCTTTCTCTCTCTCTCTACCAGCTTTTCTCTAAGGATGACAAAGGTGGTTTAAGGTTGGTTTTTGGCAAGTTTAAGCTTTCTAAACTTCCCCCGTAGCCCACTACCTAGAATGGGGTTGGAAATGGCTTAGTGGGTTAAGACTAAGTCAGATTTTTAACTCTAATTTTCGTGGGTTTTAATTCCCAAAATTCCGAAATTACCAAAATGCCTTTATACGATGCCTGCATGGCCTAAAAATGCCCCGGGACCCAAACTAAACCCCTGGCTAGTGTTTTCTGACTATCTCGACCCTTCCGAATGCGTTGGCGCACTCAAAATGACCATACGATTAATAGAATTAAAATTCACTTTTTGATTAAATAATAATATTCTAGACGCGACTGTCACACGCGTCTCAACAAAATTCCAAATTGCCGTATTTCAATCTCACGACAAATTTCATAATTTCCATATTCATATGTATAGCCATATATACTCATTATGATCAAATACCAACTCACATCTGGTTAGTATTTTATCCGGATTAATTTTCAATTAATTCACATTTAATTTAATTAATCCCATAAATAAATATGACAAAAATACGGGGTATTACATACTCCTCCTCTAATAACTGAATTTCGTCCCGAAATTCGGAACTAGAAAGTACCTGGTAAGAACAACTCAGGATAACGTTCGCGCATCTCATCCTCGCGCTCCCATGTGGACTCCTCGACATTATGATGTCGCCACTGAACACGCACTAATGGAACTATCTTTGACCGCAGTTTCCGCTCACTTCGGTCCAAAATAGCAATCGACCCCTCCTCATAGGAGCTATCAGGCTGGAGGTCTATGTCCTCCAAAGAAATGTGAGAATGAGCCAAATCATCTCTAAGATATTTCCTTGGCGAGGAAATATGAAACACATCGTGAATCCGATGCAAATGCTCCGGTAACCCAAGTCTATATGCAACCGGTCCAATCCGCTCAATAATAGGAAATGGCCCCACATATCTCGGTGCCAACTTCCCCTTCTTCCCAAAACGCATAATTCCCTTCATGGGAGATACTCTGAGCAAAAACTGGTCCCCCACTGCAAATTCCCTGAAGGACCTCTTCGCATCAGCATAGCTCTTCTGGCGGTCCTGAGCTACCCGAATGCGACTCCGTATCAATTCTATCCTTGCCTAAGTATCCTGAATCACTTCCGGCCCAAGTAGTTTGTTGTCCCCCACCTCCAACCAACATGCTGGGGAACGACAAGGTCTACCGCACAGTGCCTCAAATAAAGTCATGCCAATAGTGAACTGGTAGGAGTTGTTGTAAGCAAACTCCACCAGTGGAAGATACTGCTCCCATCCACCTCCAAAATCAATGATGCACATACGCAACATGTCCTCCAACATCTTATTTGTACGCTCGGTCTGCCCATCGGTCTGCGGGTGATACGCCGTACTCAATCGCAATTTCGTGCCCATGGCCTCCTGAAAACTTTCCCAAAATCGTGAAACAAATATCTTGTCTCTGTCAGACACAATATTTAGGGGCACACCGTGAAGTCTCACTATCTCTGAAATAAAGAGCTGGGCATACTGTCCCGTAGTGTAGTCTGTCCTTACGGGTAGAAAATGAGCAACTTTGGACAACCTGTCCACAATCACCCAAATGGAGTCGTGACCCCTCTGTGACGTTGGCAACCCCGTGATAAAGTCCATGGATATGCTCTCCCACATCCACATCGGGACCTCCAATGGCTGTAAAAGTCCTGCCGGTCTTTGATGATCCACTTTTACTAGCTGACAAGTGGCGCATTTCGAAACAAACACGGCAATATCTCTTTTCATCCCGCTCCACCAATACTGTCATCTCATATCTTGGTACATTTTGTCCCCACCGGGATGTACCGCGAACCGTGAGCCGTGCGACTCTGCCATCACCTCGTGTCGTAATTCCTCTCCTTTCGGAACTACCAGTCTGCCGTTGAATCGTAATCCCCGTCCGAGCTAACAGTATAGGACTCGGCTCCCTCTGATAGTAACCGAACTATCTGCTCCTGACAGAACGAGTCATCTGCCTGTGCCTTTACCACTCTCGTGACAATCTATGGTGTAACCGTCATTACTGACATGAATGAACGGGACACTGCATCCTGGTGTCCCAACTCCTTCCATTTTTCTTTCCACACCCCTGCCACCTCATCTACTGGCCTACGGCTCAACGCGTCTGCTACCATGTTAGCCTTCCCCGGGTGGTATTGGATATCAAACTGATAATCCTTCACGAACTCAAGCCACCTCCTTTGACGCATATTCAACTCCTTCTGTGTGAATAGGTACTGTAGGGGCTTGTGGTCCGTGAACAATCGAAACTTCTCCCCCAACAGGTAATGTCTCCAAATCCGAAGGGCAAATACAACTACCGCCAACTTCAAGTCATGAGTGGGGTAATTCTTCTCGTGAGGCTTAAGCTTACGGGAAGCATAAGCTATGGTCTGACTCTCCTGCTGTAATACACCTCCAAGTCCTTGCAAGGACGCATCGGTGTAGACTAGATACTCAACTCCCGGTCTCGGCAATGCTAACACAGGTGTTGAGGTCAACTTGTCCCTCAACTCATCGAAAGCCAACTGACAGGCATCACTCCAGATGAATGGCACACCCTTACGAGTCAGATGTGTCAAAGGACCTGTTATCTTCGAAAATCCCCGAATAAACCTCTTGTAGTATCCTGCTAGGCCCAAGAAACTACGGATCTCAGTCGGTGTCGTGGGCTGTCCCCACTCCCTCACCGCGGATACCTTCCCCGGATCAACAGATATCCCCCGGTCGGAAATAATGTGTCCCAAAAACTGGACCTCCTTCAGCCAAAACCCGCACTTCTCATACTTTGCATACAACTCGTTTCGATGTAGCGTCTACAAAACCTGCCTCAAATGCTCGGCGTGCTCCTCCTCTGTCTGGGAGTAAACCAGAATATCATCAATGAAGACAATGACGAACTGATCAAGGAACTCTCTGAACACCCTATTCATCAAGTCCATAAACACTGCTGGAGCGTTGGTCAAGCCAAAAGGCATAACCCGGAACTCGTAAGAACCATATCTCGTTAAGAACGCAGTCTTCGAGACATCCTCCTCCCTGATACACAACTGATGGTATCCCGACCGCAAATCAATCTTCGAGAAGAAAGAGGCTCCTCTCAATTGGTCTAATAGGTCATCGATTCGAGGCAACGGATACTTATTCCGTATCGTGACCTTGTTCAACTCCCGGTAGTCCACACACAATCTCAGTGAACCATCTCTCTTCTTCACGAATAACACAGGGGCACCCCACGGCGAAGTACTCCTCCGTATAAACCCCTGACCCAACAACTGCTCTATCTGATCTCGTAGCTCTCGCATCTCTGCCGGAGCCATACGGTATGATGCGCGGGCAATAGGCCGAGTGCCCGGCGTCAAGTCGATCACAAAGTCTATCTCTCTACTCGGAGGTAATCTAGGTATATCCTGAAATACGTCGGCAAACTCTCGAACAACCGGAATTGAATCAAGTGGTACCACCACTTCCTTAGAGGTCTCCTCCTCTATATAGTACAAATGAGTGGACGATCCTCCCTCAGAACGAGGCATCGCCACCAAAAACATCTCCTGCCCGGTAATCGCAAAGATAATACTCCTACTGAAACAGTCAATCATGGCTCGGTACGCAACTAGCCAATCCATGCCAATAATGGCATCATACTCGGTCATATCTAATACTAACATATCCGTGGGTAATACCAAACTACCAATCTTTACCCCCACTCCCCGGCATATAAAGAAAAATGAACCATTCCCCAGTGGTGAGTCTACCTACGTTACAGTGCTCAATGCTGCTGTTAATAACCCTAAGGTCTTCGCATAATATGTAATTATAAAACAATTGAGTTGTCCCAGTAAAAACAAAATTCGACCCAAAAGTCCCATGGATAGAAAACATACCCCAATTCGCGGGTGGTGCCTGTGGGGCGGCTGCCTGGTTGATATTATAGATATGTCTGTACTGCAACTGCCCCTGTTGCACTGGAGCTACAGGAAAAGTTGTTAGGGATAGTACTTGAGATGGTGCTGGGAGGGCAGCGGGAAACATAGGCCTCTGCAACTCCTGTCGGGCACCCTGCTGCTGTGGGGTCCTGCCCCTATCAGGACAATCCTGGCGTTTATGGCCATGCTTGCCACACACGAAACATCGGCCTCTGAAGTTACTCCCCCTCTGACCCTGTTGCTGACGGTGTCGGCCTTGCTGACTTGGGACCTTATTCCCTTTTCGAAACTGCTTCATTTTACCACGTTGTTGACTAAAACTGACTCGGTCTTGGGTAGTTTGTTGTCGCAGTTTCGGGGTTTTCGCACATTTTTCAGCTTTATTCACATGCATTTGGCTAACCTCTCTAGGTCTTTTGCCTCCTTTAAGTTGTATGTTGCGTTCTTGGTATTGTAAAACTGCAGTGGTAACCGCTTGTGCCACGATACCTGCTAACTCGGCGGTTGATATTCTCTCTGGGGATACCTGAGGTGTGAGTCGATCTTGCCCGTTGACTCCCTTAACCGTTTTAGCTAGTTCTTCTTGACGGTCCATCTGAAAATTTAAGTAAATTTGGATGAGTTCATCATTCAAATAAACAAATCGCGGAAGTACGAATTCCCAATGTATAGAGATGAACACAACATTCCTAGTATTAGGGCTCTATATCAAAGAAAGCTCAGCGGAAACATAATAAGCCGTACAGATCCTAAAGGACACTAGAACCTGATGCTCTGATACCACCTGTGACACCCCGACTAATTAAATACCGAGTAGCTACTCCTTTATTAAATCAATACAAAATGCCAAGTTGGTTCAGTTATAGCATCACTGTCGAAAACATTTTAATGATTACTAACCACCTAGTATTTAAAAAGTAAGTTGCCAAATTTTAAATTAAGTTTGATTAACATTCAATAAAAGAATAATGGAAGAACAATATAATCCATTCACCATAACAAAGTAATGAAATAACCAACAAATAATAATAAGAAGTCCGGAGGAAACACCTCACAACAATCCCACAACTGAAAATAATATGACAAGTCTGAATCCTGAATTAATTACATGCCAGAAGTCTGAAAATCTGAAATAACTGAAATATCTCTAAAAGAAATGGGCGACATGCCCTACAACTGTTAAATGCTGAAAATAGAGTCAAGATAGATGAAGCGTAAACAAGCAAAGTCCTGTAACTTCCACAAACAGCTACAGCTCGTCACCTGAATGAGAATCCTATGCATGGTGTCCTTGTGGATGGGCACCTAAAATGGTTTTTACAAAAATAGATTTGAAAGCAAATGGGTCAGAGCCCGAAAGTGGAAATCATTTTAAAAACAGCAAGTGTTTTAATAACATTAAATCATTAAATGCAAAATACATGTTAGGACGTGCACTCACATGAAATTCTCACCTCTCGACTACATGTGAAATCCTTAAGAAATGTCATCCCTGCATTTACACAAGGTTATGGGACACTCGGGATCAAAACAGGCTAAAAAGCCTAAACTGTCAACTCGTTCGAAGTCTCGTTCGAACGAGGCTGTTCGAACGAGAGTTCGTTCGAACGAAGTGGGCTTTCTAACGAGGTCTCGTTCGAAAGAAGTCATCGAACGAACTTCACCCTCGTTAGAAGTCAAAGGTCAACTCGTTAGAAGCTCGTTCAAACGAGCTCGTTCGAACGACCTGGGCAGGTCTTCTAACGAGTGGCCAGTTTCGAGCCCAGATTTTCCTTAACTCGTTTTTCCAACTTTTCTTCACCTTTAATCTCCTCTAAACATCAAACCAACAATTGTACATGGGTTCTAATCAATCCTAAACGTACTTAGGTCATATATTAACGTTTATATAGGGCCAATTCTTCCTAAATATCATAGAATCGTCAAATCTCCTTCATTTAACCCCAAATCATATGAACATGAACCCTAAAATTTTTAAAGTCACCAATGGGTATAATTAAGTTCGTTTTTGATATGAACAAGGTGTATTTCCATCATAATAATCTTCCTAACACAATTCTACATGCAATCCTTCCATCAAAATATAAAGTTCTAATTCCAATTAATGGGTTTTTATCAAACTCCCAAGAACACTACAAATTCTGTCAATTTCCTACGCATGGAGAGAACATTCTTTGTAAAAATGAAATTAAACCACTTGCCTTATGAGTATCTCTGATTTTGATGTCGAATTGCTGAATGATTCTCTCTCTCTCTCTGCATAATTTTCCTTTCTTTCTCTCTCTCTCTCTACCAGTTATTCTCTAAGGATGACAAAGGTGGTTTACGGTTGGTTTTTGGCAAGTTTAAGCTTTCTAAACTTCCCCCGTATCTCACTACCTATAATGGGGTTGGAAATGGCTTAGTGGGTTAAGACTAAGTCAGATTTTTAACTCTAATTTTCGTGGGTTTTAATTCCCAAAATTCCGAAATTACCAAAATGCCTTTATACGATGCCTGCATGGCCTAAAAATGCCTCGGGACCCAAACTAAACCCCTGGCTAGTGTTTTCTGACTATCTCGACCCTTCCGGACGCGTTGGTGCACTCAAAATGACCATACGGTTAATAGAATTAAAATTCACTTTTTGATTAAATAATAATATTCCAGACACGACTGTCACACGCGTCTCAACAAAATTCCAAATTGCCGTATTTCAATCTCACGACAAATTTCATAATTTCCATATTCATATGTATAGCCATAAATACTCATTATGATCAAATACCAACTCACATCTCGTTAGTATTTTATCCGGATTAATTTCCAATTAATTCACATTTAATTTAATTAATCCCATAAATAAATATGACAAAAATACGGGGTATTACACATATCTGGTTTGTACTACTCGTTTTGTGTGTGATATACGAGTATGGTATTATTATGAGTATAATATGTTCTTAGTTGATCGGAGCAATAACAGGCTAATGATTGCAAGACTATCGTATCCGCAGTTCCATGGGTGGAACTGGTTGTTGTTGCGATATCTCACTTGGATACAGGTTGAGCTCGCCTTTATTATGCGTCTAGATGGAACTTCAGTGAGTATATGTTTCACTAGCATGATATTAAGTGTATGGAGATATGGAGGATTTCCAATTTTTCATGTTTTACGTTGACATACCTCCATGACCGACAAAGTTAAGTAGTGGTGTATATGAGGGGTTCCTTGTTTGGATTTCGCTTTGCGAGACACTCCACGCACGATCCTTAACGACATTGGGAGTGGAAAGATGTTACTGTATACTAGGATGTTGGTTTTGGTGATATTAGTCGAGACCCATGTGATGACTAAGGACTAATAAAGAGTAGATGTGCTGTGGAAAAGCACTGGAAATGTTTGTCTCGCCGGAAGCAGGTGGGTGAGGCAAGCTAAAGGAAAATGATTTGAAGCTTATAGCCATGCCTTGAATAGAAGGCTAATTCAGAGGAAGTATGTTTTGGAGAAAATGTTCGTACAGTAAGCGCCCCAATTAGTTAGAATTTCCATTTCGCTAAGATAGAAGGATATAGTGGTAGAAGAGTGTTAGTAGGTTAGTGAGGTAGGGTTTTATAACGTCTCGTTGGTGTGCCTTAGACCGTTATATCTCGATGACCGACGATGCGAGAGAGTAGTATAACGGGAGGGTTCCTTATTTGGATTTCACTTTGCGAGACGTCCCACGCATGAAACCGAGCAGATGTCGAAAGTTGAAAGATGTCTTGGGCACTAGGGATATAATTAGGATAATACTCATTTCACATGGGTAGGAAAACACATCGATCGTAAGGTTGTTAGGAAGTAAGGTTAATAGGAATAGTGTCGCTGTTTTAGGAAGACTGTAGTATGTTAACCACGAGAAGATTGGTGGGTTTACTTTTAGAAGGATGGGATTTTCAGGTATAGGAAGAATTGAATTTCAAATTTTTTGGGTTAGGAAAACCCAGGTGTTAGCACCAGGCCGAAAAAGTGAGGCCCATCTTTAGAGAGGGTGTTACGTGTGTGACGTTTACAATAGTTGTGCCGATGTGCACGGGTAAAAAGGTGTATGTGCACCTTATTAAGTCGATTTATTATATACCGCCAGGAACAGAAAGGGATTATGCCATAAGGCAGTTATAAGTGAGATTGAAGTTTGTTGAATGGAACGTCGTAGGAGGCACGTGATAATCCAATTGTATAGGTACAACAAGAGTTTGCGCACCTAAAGTAAGCGAGAAGACTAACGGGAGTAGTCAAGCCTTAGTGAAATTTCCTATTTGACGAAAATCAGTCGTCCTGTTGCAGACGAGCGGACGCTTAGAGTGTTAGCGAGAGTACCGTCTTTTCGAGACGTTAGAGCAGCATTAGGACTGATATGTCGTCGTTATAGTTGATCCTAAGACCGAGGTAGTGTGTTAGCGTATGGAGATTTAGATAAGCTTGTGGTTAAGCTAGAGCGTTAGAGCATACGCCTTGAGATAGGTGTGGATATGGTAGGGGACCATTGTAGTACTTTTCGACTTTGGGGTGCTAGGATGTAGTGTAATTAGCGATCTTAGGTTGGTGGTGTACGTTATATCCGAATTTCGAGGATAAAATTCTGTTGTGAGGGAGGAAGTATGTAATACTTCGTACTTTTAGGGATAATTTAATTCCATAAGTGGGCGTAATTTGGAGATTAAGGGAAATTACGTGAATAGTAATTAATAGTAATTTTGGGATTAATGAATGTTAGATTATTACCGGTGTGTGATACATTTACTTATGAGACTAAGTAAATAAGTTGGATTATTTTAATTACATGTCGCAGTTGGGTAAAGCGACAAAGGATAATATTTTATTTGAAAAATGCGTATTGAGTTATGTTGGGTTTAATTAGTAAATTTTAGTTAAGTGGATCTGATGGAGATTTTGAGTGCGAGTTTGGTTTCAGAATGGCCGAAATAGTCAGAATAGAGTATCCGGGTGTAGTGTTTAGGTTTCGGAGACTTTTGGACTAATAGGGACTTGTAATTAAGTAAACGAATCATTTTTGGGTTTATAAGGGATAAACCCTTATTTATACCTATATAAGGCCCGGAAGAGTGGGAGAAAGGAAATAAAAAGAGAGAAAAGAGAGAGGAGAAGAAAGGAAGAGAGAAGATGAGAGAAAAAAGGGGATTTTAGACCAAACTCCGCGGGATTCGACTTGAGGTCGCGGATTTTATCCACGAGGAAAATGTTTACTTATTTTATTCCTTTTGATCATAAATCTCATATCATAGTTGGTAATATAAAAATATAAAGATTTTTGGGTTGGGTTTTCATGAATCAAAACGGATTTTTCAAAAGTTTAATGAATAAACCCTCGGATAATATCCAATTTGGGAAACTTAGGAATTAATTGAAATTAGTTGTTGGTTATGGGTCCTAGGATGATTAGAACCCTTTTTATGTGTGTATATATGGTTGTTTGAGATTGAATGATGATGGGAGAGAAGATAAAAAGCTTGGAGGTGTATAAATGGAGGTTTAGGATTTTTGTAGAAGAAGGTGAATAGGAACTCTATCCTTTCCGAATCGATTCGGCTAGGAAGTGTATCGATTCGGCTCTTGGTAAAAAAATGAAATTTGTATATGATAAGCAGCCAAAAGGGTATATTTTATACCCCGAATAGATGCATTTTACTCGCTCATTTTAAATAAAAATGACCTTATGTTCGTATTTATTTATTTCTCGGGTCAATACGCAGTTGCGGTACAAATAAAGCTAAATTGGTGCAATTGCGATGCAGAAGCGGTCAAAAGCGTACATCGAAGAAATCTAAAGTGACTGTGAAGTGAGAAGTCCAAATTGAGCATGCCGAGATGTGATCCGATGCCCCGAATCAGACCCATAACCTTAACCGAGCCCAATCCATTCCCCGAGCTGGTGTGTGTTAGTTTGTGCCTCTTTTATTATTATTATTATTTTTTAATTTTTAGTTGAGTCATTTTAATTTTAGGATTATTTTAAAACTTTTAGGTTCTATTTTCTATTTTATTTTTATTAATTTAATTTAATTTAATTTTGATTTTATTAAGTTTTTAATTTTAGTTTTCGTTTTATTTTATCTTATTTTATTAGGATTGAAATTTTTAGGAATATATTTATTTATTAGTTTTATTAGATTTTACATTTTCTTTTTAAGAGTTTATTTTTATTTTTACATTACTTTTTAGATCTTTTGTTTTTATATTTTTTAGGTTTTTAGTTTTACTTCTTTTATTTTAGTTTTACTTTATAGATTAAAAGTTTTAATTTTAGTTTTTACTAATTTTTATTTTTTAGGATTTTAGTTATTTTTATCAATTTTTTTTAGGGGTCTAAGTTAAACACACACACATTAAACACTAAAACACAAACATCTCTACCTCTCCCTCACCCTTTTCCCATACACATACACACACTTAATCATTCCCTCCATCATCTTCAACCATAACCCACGATTCTCTCTCTACAAAACTCCATTAAACCAAACACCCAACATCTTTCTCTCTCCACCTTAACCCCCTCTCTAATCGTCACCCACCAACCCATTACCCCCTACTCCATGAACCCGAGCCAGCCTCGAGCTTGCCCAGCCCCATACCCGAGTCTCACCCTTATATCCGCTACCCGCCAACCCATTACCCCCTGCACTGACCCGAGCCCCGAACCCGCGACCCTGCCGAACCTCCGAACCAAAACCCGCGCCCAGGACCTGCTGACCCAAGCCCAGACCACTTCAGACCACCAGTCCAAACCCATTTCCCAATCATAATCCGACCTGCACAATCCCATCTCGAATCCCAGAAAAATCAGAAAACCAAATACCCATTTGACTTACCCTTTCCAATCCTAAGGAGATCCCACAAAATCCTCTTCTAGAAAACAACTTCATGGGTTCTTCAAATGAGCAAGAGCTTGTCATAAAAAGGGACTCACTCTCAGCAAATAAAGATATACATAGATAGAGAGAGACGGTGACACAGAAAAGAAAAAAAAGAGGGTAGAAAAAATAGTCAGAAAAATACAAAAAAAATAGTGTTAGGTTTAGAAAAATTTGTAGGTTTTTTTTCTTCTTTCGGTTTTGTGATTCAGTTCAGATTTTGTGAAGAGTTTGGGACGCGTGTTCATGCCACAATTGACTCAAGGAATTATTCGTATCGTATTTCTTTCTCTTCTTTTTAATTTCTTGTTTGTTGATTGTGTTTGTGCTAAAATTTTAATCATGTCTGACTAAACATCCCTTTCAAGGGGTGGGATGAAACACGTATGTTAATTTAATTAATTGAACAATTGTTCATTTGATGTGTTCTAGGCAAATTAAATTGGAAAAAAATCACACATTAATTTATTTAACGAGAGTTAATAAATTAATGTTAAAAAATTGATATTTGAGTTTTGGATTTAACTTAGAGATAGGTTTCATTCTTAAATTCAAATAATAATCATGTGTGTGCAATTCAAAGATCCGTATAATTTTTTATGAATTGATCCTAGCGGGTAGTTTGTAAAAAAGGGTATGAATCTATTTTTTTATCTGTTGTGACACTTTCTGATTTAATTGCTAAAAAAATAATTTTGAATTTAGGATTGTAACGAGAGTTAAATTTTAAATTTCAATATTATTTCGAACGTATCAAATGAATAATTGAAAAAATTAAATTAAAGTAATTGCGTGGAGTAATCCCATCTCTTGTCTCGTTTCATAAATTCTACACTAGATTACTTTTCAAAATTTCGTAGTTACCTTAGTTGCGTAAATTTTCATTTTCTCCATTAAAATTTGTTTTAAAAAAAAATATTAAAAAAAAAACATAAAAAGATACACAAAAAGATTTTTAATAAAAATTGGAATTGAAAGTTTTCACGATTACAGTTTCAACGCTAGAAATTGGATTGATACCTGAATTTGCCGTGATACTGAATTTTTTAACAAGTTTTGTAGGTAATTCCAAGAATTTTGATACTCGAAGTTTGACCGCAGCGACATTCCAAATCATATCCGAAGGAATACAAATTTAAAGTTATCAGTATATCTTTTCGATACGGCCACGCGGGCATTGACCACGTATTTTTCCAGATTTTTTTTGAATTTATAATGATTTTTCTACGGAAGGCTGTCCGAGATCGAAATCGTTAGTCGGAAATTAAGGCTAGAATTATTTGGAGATAAATATTAGGGGTTCCCAAATAAAGTGTTAGGACCTTTAAAGGACTTGAGGAGATATAAAAAAACTTTGGGTTCGTAGAAATAAATTCGAGTTATAATTTAAATGGAGATTGGGATGATTTTTGGGTTTTGGAGATTTAAGCAAAATCGCCAAACTGTCAACTCCGGACAGGCTGAATCGATTCGAATTTGGACCGAATCGATTCGCATAGGAAGAACTATCAAACTATCTCAGGCCTAATCAATTCGGATTTAGACCTAATTGATTCGCTGGTCCGAATCGATTCGCAGATGGGGCGAATCGATTCGCCTTAAAAATATTGGAAATTTTCTTCCTTTAAGTTTAGGGGAAGTTAATTATAAATCTGGAGGTTATATTTTTGGGGATTATAGATATGACATTAGTATTCCTAGATTATGGTATTTAGGGTGATTAAACCTTGTAATGAAAGAGATAACCTTGGATTAGTTTAGTGTACAAGTGGGGGTATGGACTTAGTGAAGGTTCGGGTCGAACAACGTTCGAGAGAGGTTTTCGGTAAGTGTGTATAGAGAATACTTATGGGTTAGTGTTTTCATTATATGAATACTTATAAGTATTAGTATTTTAAGTGTGAGAATACTTATATATTATTACGAATGAGAACATTCGGGGTTATTGGATATCGCTATATGAGGTTGGCAATTATATATATATATATATATATATATATATATATATATATATATATATATATATATATATATATATATATTTGAGGAGAGATATAGAATATATATGCGATGTGATTACAGTATATATAATATGATACGAATACATATATATCTGTGTGTGATTGTTATATTTGTATCTTAGAGGCTGGTTCCACGGGCTTTCCTTTGGCGTAGGGTTGGAACAACCATATTATATATTTTCTCTAGTGCGATCTAGGTAGGTTGCGCGACATGGGTGAATCCTCTGGCTTGAGGAGTAGGGAGAGTATATCCCCAGGTCATATCGTCTCGCGTTCGAGTGCGATGTGTGTACTCCACTTGCAGAGGGAACATGACCGCCTCCACCGTTGTGTATTTTTACCATGACCATGAGAGAGTCTGTCTTGGTACCATGGTATAGTGAGTAAACCCGAAGTTTGGATAGGCACTATAAGATTGCATCCTCGAGTTATAGTTCAGTGGGATGGTTATTATACTTATGATTGCGATAGGTATAATTATACTTGCTGTGTATAGTATATTGCTTGTATATGAAGATAAGATATCATATAAAGTAAACATATATAAAATGAGAAGATTGAATAAGAATGATTCCCCTTTCGGTAGATTTGTATCCGGATTTAATTAAATATGAATTATAGGTTCTAGTAAGAACTATATATATATATATATATATATATATATATATTCGATATGTGTTGAGGGCCTAATGAATCCCGACGATCAACATTGCCAGGTAGTAGTGTATCGGGGGGGTTCCCTGTTTGGATTTCGCTTCGTGAGACACCCCACGCATGAACGTAGGATAGTGTTGAGAATGGGGAGAAGTTTAGCCCTCAGTACTCGGGTTTATAGGGATTTTTGGAGATTGGGTGAAAAGGATTAGTTAGACAGGGTAGCTTAACTAGGTTGTTTAATAGGTATGCGATAGGAGTGCACTATTAGAAGAGGGGTGCGGGGTATTTCATGGGAGTGCGATACCAATTTAAATATGAGATAAATCATATTTTAAACATATGGCATTTATGCACTTGCAAAATATTTTCAAAACTCGAGCTCTGACCCGTTTCTCTATTTTCTCCTCTCTTGTTATATATATTATATATATATATAGGTGTCCAGACATAGGGACACCTGGATGATGATCCTTTCGAGTCAGACGTTGCTGCAGCAGCTGTGGATGCATGCAGGTTTATTTTTAGACGCTTCTATTCTTGTGATCTAGATAGGAAGCATTGTAGTAACACTCGGGCGGGCCGAAAGCCCAATTGGATTCATTTATATTTTTACCGCCTTTTAGTGCGGTATTCAATTTGGTTGTATATTATTAAATCGAGTGTTCGATTATTTTATTTCATTTCAGTTGTCATATATATAAACTGTTGTGATTGATTTTATTGAATAGTTTGTTTAAAAAGATTAGTTAAATAAAATTTTGACGCCAGTCTAATAGGGTATTAGTAATTAAATTGGTTTTCGACACTGATGCTGAGAATGAACCATATGAGACTCCTGTTTTAATTTGGTATAGGATTGATCACCCGGTATTTTATTAGGCGGGGTGTCACACATTGGTATCAATTGGAGTGGACACTGGCGCTTCGACTGAGTCTTCACGAGCCCTTTTAAAAAATCTCTCCATATTTGGATAAAAAAAATTCAACAACATTTTCGGAATATATATTTTGATTTTGTGTAGAATACACAGAAAAAATTCAACAACAAGTTCATCTAACTCGAAACAGGCCAAAAACATATTTTTAAAATTTCATGCCTAAAAAATAATATTTCCTACACAAAATTTCAACAACATATTTTCAACAACATCATGCCCAAAAAATAATTACTACAAACAAACCAATAACAACATTTATACGAAAAATAAGCATCTAAGTTCTAACAATGAATATTTTCCCAAAAAATAATTGCCAGGTCTAAACGACACTAATCTATATCGTGAATCTAAGACATCAAATTAAACAGTTTTTTTTATTATTAAAAAAAGTATTTTTTTAAATGTTGTTTTTAACTTAAAAAACTATTTTATAGCTTTTTTATTAGTAAACATAGTTTTTTTTTTATCTATGAAAAAAATGTTTTTTTTTAATTTTAATAAAAAAACTGTTTAATTTTAATTAAAAAAAGCTGTTTAATTTTAATTTAAAAAAACTATTTTTTTATATTAATAGGAACACTATTTTTTTAATATAAAAAACTATTTTTATATCAATTGTTAAAAACAAAAGGTTACAAAACTTATTAAAAAAAATAAAAAATGCGGTTGCTAGGCAGACACTAGGTGGTTCATGTAGAACTGCTCATCCATTGATATTGTTAGTTACGAAAGTTTGGGAATAGAGAAAAAAATAGAAAAACAACCACCCATGGTGGTCCAGCAAAAGGGTTGTGATTTAAGGTATTACCACTGGGTTTGAGGTACATGCATAAAAAATATTGCACAATCTAATTAGAGTTAATGGTACTGGACAATAATTTTTTAACGGTGTCAAATTAATAGGTTTTGAATTAATGTCATTATGAATCACATATATTTTATTGCTGGTCTTTAATTATTTCAAAACTAACATACAAGTCGTGTGATGCACGAGCGATGTACAATAAACAAATATCCTCATTCTGTCATGTTTAGTTTTCTTGAAATTCATGTTTGAGAAAAACACGACGGGGTGTTTTGGTTCACTATTCTCTCAACCAACATTATGTTGCATACTACTATGTAATTTTAAGACGGCTTATTTAATTTTTATGGGACTTATTTCATGAAACGTGATTTTAATGATACAAATGATATAGATTGCTTAAACCAAATTTTAGGTTTAATATGTAGTGTTACAAAAATATGCAGCTAGAATGTGTAGTGTTACAAAAGTGTCAAATGAATAATACTATGTGTGAGAGTGTGAGTGTATAATAACCAAAAATACTCGGGAAGAAGGTAAGAGTGCTATAACGACAAATATCTGAAATCAAATTGATCACCGTACGATCGGCACAAGTACACCCTAATATATAATAAAACAAATGAATTTGTTTCTTCGATGAGAACTCTGCATAGTTATTACACGTGGGTCAAGAGGCATGACACGACTGATTAAAGGAGGTGTGGCACAAAAAACAACCTATAAAAATCCAATATATCTTTAGCAGGTAAAATAATTCGACGCTCAGAAAAAGGTGGTCCAAGGTATTTAAAAACAGGTATAAAAACTTATAAGGGTACACAATCTATTCAAGGATATTCAAAACTATTAGTACGTGTGTAAAATAGAGGTCTTCGTACTTATACTAAAAATTTTACTCAAAAATACCGCATAAAAATTAAATACAAATTTTACTGACTACACTAAAAAGTTTTGTATCTTTTTTTCCATTCAAAATGTCTAACATACCTCCAAATAAACAAAAAATTATATACATACTAACATCAAAAACTCAGCACCACATAATATAAAATCTCAAAACTCTTCAATTCCAAAATAACCTAACTATTTCACATTGTTTATTTGTTCCCCAAACTCCAAAAATACATTGCAATAGTCCTCAAAACACCTCTATAAAATATATAATCTCTAAAACTATTTATAAAACAAAGATCAGATTAAAAAAAATGAGTTTGCTGTACTTACGGCCTCCGTTGCCGTAAGTGATGAGTATTTCGATTAAATGTAACCGCAGCCTATTTTTCCATGGTTGGAAGTGGCCATGGTAAGTGGATTACGGTGGCAAGTGGCTTATGGTGGAAAGAAACCGAAAAAAATAAAATCACTATAGGATACAACCAAAATGAACTCATAGACGGTGATAGGGATGACAACGGGTCGGTTCGGGGTCGGGTTTTAACTCTCCATCCCCGTCCCCATTAGAAAAACCATTCTTCGTCCCCACCCCATTTCCCATTATAACGAGTTCGGGGATCCCCACCCCCGTTTAAAACGGGTATCGGGTTCCTCGCGGGGAATCCGTTTTGATTTTTTCCCCTCTTTAAGCACCTAAGTAAAAGTTACTTTTAAATTACATCTCAATTAGAAAATGATTAAACATAACTAAAGTGCAACTCCAAAATCTCCAACATACTTTATAGTTTTAGAACATAACATACAAATCAAACAAAGTGCATTGTTTCAACGTAACAAATAACAACAACTAGTAGCGTACTAAATCACTAACAAAATAACAAACATAATAAATTCGCAATATGCTTCTAGCCTTGCTTGCTTTTCCATCCATTGTTGGCGTGCTAAACTTTCCCGTCAATCAATCACTTCAGCCATTTGTCACACAACTTTCAACCTACACAAGTTACACGATGTATTAGCTTAGAACAATATAAACCAATATAACTATACAACCAAGTTCAATGCTTATATAATAATTAAATTATTACCTCATCATCACTATCTTCATTTATGGTACCTCTCTCAAATCATGTTGCACAAGAACCCGAACCTACATAATAATATAATGATGTAATAATTAATAAAGGTAAAAAGGATTAAAAAAATTAACATTTCAATAAAGTTATTACCTTGAATATCGACCCATAACCAATCTTGAGAACACATGAGTGCTTTCAAATTCTTTGGATGAAGTCTACTTCGATGTGGGCTCACAAATCTACCTCTAGTGCTAAAAGCCGAATCTGAAGCAACAGTTGATACGTGAATGGCAAAAATATCCCTCGCTATAGCAAATAGTGTTGGGTACTTAAGACCATTTGACTTCCACCAAGCCAATATATCAAAATAATCGGATCTAGGCAAAACACTCTCCTTCAAATAGTAATCCAACTCCGACTTAACATGTTCAGTATTAGCGGTACTCGAGACAAACAAATCAAATTTATTAATCAACCGACTCTTTCCTTGAGATTGAGATGATGTACCACTTGAAGATTCACTATTGCCACGAGTATTCTTATTTAATTTCTCACTCACTTGATATTGTCCCAACATCTCAAAATAAATGTTACGCACCCTTTTAATTTCTCTCGGCGCTTCATCATCATATATGAGTGGAAAGTAAAACTCAATCCCTTTCATTTTAAATCTAGGATCCAAGATTGTACCCAAAGCCATTACCCCATGAAGTGAACTCCAATATTTTTCAAACTTTATTATCATATTAGATGCCATGAGTCGTATTTCATCATAACTTGAGAATGTACAATCATTAAGTGATGCTCTTATCTCACAAAATTTTGAGAATAATAGATCTATTGTTGGATATTTAGTTCCCGAAAACATTTCTGTCACCTCAAAAAATATCTCCAATCTATCACTAATTTCACTTGCTAATAACCAATCATTTTCAAAAGGGACGCATTTGTATTGAGACTCACTTAATTTTAAGCGACCAAAAACATCTTTATAACTCAAGACAGTGTGGAGCATTATATAGGTTGAGTTCCTAATAATAAAGAATTAGAACGTAATTTATCCAACATAATGTTTACCATTGCATCATTAGTACTACAATTATCTAAAGTTACCGTAGATAACTTCAGATCAAGATTCCAATCCATCAAACATTCAACCAAAGCCTCGGCAAGTAGCTCCGCGGTGTGGGGGTATGGAACATATATAAACCTACAAACACAAAAAAATAACACTATTTAAAACCGTAGGTTGAACTTGATCCGAGTTAGACCAACATCTACGGCGACGTGCAATCGTAGGTTGAGGGCTCGTAATTTTTTTTTGTTTTAAAACCCTAGTTTGTCCATTTCCTTTTTTATTCAATATATTACCATAGTAGGATTTGTTAAATGGGTCTATATTTAGGTTTATAAGGTTGAGAGAGAGATTTGGGAGGGAAGTTAGAGAGAGAGAAAATAGAAAAAATGAGGTTTAAATTTTTTTGACTTTTTATATGGAATAAGGTTAATGTAATGTTGTGTATATTTGGTGTTTTGTCAAAATATTGAATACTTATGTGGTGTTTTGTAAAAAAAATGTTTTGGAATAACAATTTTGGTGTAACACTCTATAATAGACAAACAGGCATTGCACTGTCTGCAACAAAGTTTGCGCGGGGCCCAATGTATAGGCGTGTACGATTTAATTCTTATTTTCAATAACTCAAAGTGGTTTAAGCAAAAACTGTTAGATATGTGCCCTAGTAAAGAAAAGATGTAAGGGCCTGTTTGATAGGCTCTTTTTGCCATGGCAAATCACTTTTGCTCACAATTTTGTCTACTTTTGTAGTGTTTGATAGGAGTATTGGTCACGTGACCTCTTTTTGCTCAAAATTGTGGGCGAAATTTGCTTTGGTCATTTGGAGAGAAATCTTTGCCATGGCATTTGCCTATAAATGTGAAGAAGATTTTGTAAAATGTTTATTTTTTATAATAGTTTTTAAATAAATATTTCAGTTATTTTTTTTTTCACTTATCTTTTTTTAAATAAAAATAAATATTTCTCGTTATTTTTTGTTAAAAAAACCTGACACAATTTTTATTACAAAAAATTGGACATTTTGAAAAATTGAACGTTTTTTCATAAAAACAATGTTGGATATATCTAAAACTGTAAAATTTCTTCCAACTTTTTTTTCAAAAACTAAATTTTTTTAGGACATTTTTTAATAGGGTTCTATAAAAAATTTGCATTTTTTTCATAAACAACACGTTCAACATTATTTATAACATTTTTTTAAAGTATTACAACAAAATGTTTTGTAAAAAAGTAAAATAGTAATGTTTTTTTTTAAATTGGATGTTATTTTAATTAAAAAATAACTGTACATTTTTTAAAACAAAAATAGTTGGATGTATTTTTTGAAAACTTTATTGATTATAAGACAACTTTTTTTTTTATATAAAATATGACTTTATAAAAAGTTTATACCATTTTTATAAATAAAAAGTTGGACCGTGTTTATAATGTTTCAAGAAAAAATGTTACAAAAATTGTTTTATAAAATAGTCATAAAAAAATTGTTTTCATTTTTTTTTAAACGGGAAGTTATTTTAATTAAGAAAAAAAGTTGGACATTTTTTTAAATTGCTAGATTTAACTTAAAAACAGTTTTTTTATAAATATAAACTTTTATAAAGTTATGTTAAAAGCGTTTTTTTTATTGTTAAAAGTTCATCAAATATTTTTTAATATACATTTAGTCCAAATTTTGTTATTGTTGTGTCCGTGGTTGCCTAGGAAATAATTTAATTAACTAGTCATTAAAATGTAACTTTCGTTCCTATGGGGCTTTTTAAAACAATTCCACAACATTATCAATGGGTCTTTTTATAATAATTTTGTCAATGATCGATTATCAAGAACTCATTTTAATTTCAATAGATTTTGTCCAAATAAATGTGCTCTCATCCAAAACAAATTTTGTCCAAATAAATGCTATTTTAAGAAGTTTAAAATAAATACAGGTGTACATGACAGTAACTATGCCCAACTAAATGAAAATAAAAACGTAAGTAAGCGGAATTGGTTATAACGCAAATGTGAAAAATCGCATGAATTTGCCAATATTATGTTGGCAAAGTTTGTATTTGTCAGGATAAATTTGGACTATCAAACACTATGAGTAGGCAAATAAGTGTCTTTTAGCGTGCAAATAAAACTTATCAAACACAAAAAGTTGACAAATACAGTTTTTACCAGCGTGCAAATAAAGCGTATCAAACAACACGAAATCATCTTTGCCACAACAAATTTTACCAACACTTTTGCTCCATGTGTATCAAACGGATCCTAAATGATTTCATACAACACTAACACATGCTCCACCATGCAATAATATATATAAAGATCTGTCCGGAATGATTAAGTAAATAAATATATTAGATTTTAAAAGCAAAAGACTACTATACAAAAATCCGAGCCCTAAGGTCATTAGCGGCTAACATAAACACGCATGAATAAATTCCATTTCTCAAAGCTTATATAGACAACCTTAACTGCCCAAAAAAAATCTCATAACAAATCAAATCTTCACTGGTCGGACAATATATAAATTGCGTAGACCAAGAATAAAGAGCTGACATAGTTGTTGTCACAAACTTGATTTAGCGCGAGGGCCGAGGTAGTGCCGACATATTATATTAGCCCAGTTAATGAGTAGTGTCGAGTCGTGTTCGTGTCAATTTTTATCGTGTTCAGATTTTATCGGGTTCGTGTCTAAACGGATGACTTTTTTGTCGTGTGAAAAAAATATATTCAATCCTGATTCGTTATCTTATCATTTCGTGTCATGTTCTCTCGTTAATACCCATTAAGATAATGAATTATTTTGAATTCTATACAAGTTGACATATTATTTTATTTTTAAACCCAAGTAGATCCATTAATTCATTGACATTACTAAACCTCTCGATTAGTAAAATTCTCTATGATTAAATAACCATTATGCTAAATAAATGATTTATAAGTACCAATAATATATCTTATTTACTTAAATTAATGGGTCATAACGGGTCTTATTGGATATTAACGGTTGAAGGGGGTCAACACTAATCCGACCTGTTAACTATTGTGTCTTATCGGGTTGACACTGATATGACTCAAAATCATTAAGGATCCACCCATTAATTTATAATTTTGTGTCAATTTGTATCATATTATCGTGTCGTGATTCATTTCTCCATATCTAGATTTTAGGGACATATACCAAATAGTCCCTCGGACATTTTTTAATACCCATTTAGTCCAAACTTTTTTATTTTGCCTCAAAAAGTCCTTTGCCACATATTTTGGAGAGGGAGTGCCGCTGGCGCGGACCTCTAAAAATAAGAGGATATTGAGTGCTTGAGGGACTAAATGGGTTAAACTAAAAATATGTGTCCTTTTTAAAAAATATATATTTATAGTAGGGACTATTTAATAATTGACCTTAGATTTATATACATTCTTCCCGGTCTTTGAAGATTTGTATCATATATAAAAAAATTAATAAAATAAATATGGGTGATAAGACAATACTAACCTAATCATAGCTTTTCTTCACGATTCAGGAAAGAAATCATCTAGTTGTTATGCAGTGAAACACAAGACATGCCAAAAAGTATATTTTGTTTGGTTTTAGGTGCATACAAATATAAAGGTATGAACTATTGAGAAACAAATTTAAAACTTAAGACCTGTTTAGAGGAGTTATATCAAAAGATGTAAAAGAACATAAAGTTTTGGTCCGTACAAGACATAATATATCGAGCATTAAGCATTAGATAAAAGTATCTATATGTAATAGTATATGTTTGTTAAAGAATAAAACAATTTTTTATAAATATAATATGAATATATAAATATATATTATACAACTAAACAAATATTAACACAGATAATTATAGATATATAAAAATATAACTGTCACTTACTAAATATATATAACTAATAAAAAATTGAATATGTATGATTTTATGTAAAAAGGTTATTAATTGTATATAATATACATGGAACACATATAGTAATAGTTCTATGCATAAAAGTAATATATAATAACTACTATATATAATATTAGAAAGTCTACAAGCCCATTAGCAAAAGTCTAATGGGTTGTACCCCATTAGCAAGTCTACAAGCCTCGAAACATGATTAAGATAGATCGGATAGATCGAATACCTTTTAGAATCAATAGTCATAAGTCAAAGCAAAAGTCCATGTCTTAGAATGCCCCATTATAGTTCATAGGACTCGGTCCGTGTTTGCCTGGGATCTCACCGAAACAATCACCCAAAACATTAACCATTCAGGATTGCTTCAGACACTCCCACTATGACGTGGTATCACTTGTTATCCAGTATAAGTGACACATGTACGCGGATCATCAGTAATGCTCCCACTACAATATTATCGATATCAGGTTGTATTTCATCATGTATGGGTAGTCTAACAACATTGGTAATATGATGTTTCGTTGTATCTTGTAAGTCCAATTTACACTTGGGCATGTGGTTTATTACATAATCCTCTTACGGGATCCTGTCATTGATGTAATTAACTATGTTCTTGTACTTAGTAGTACGATATAAACTAACTTTGTAAACTTCGGGATAACTAATGAAACGACATGCATTTATCCTTAATTTCAACTTCCCTGGATCCTTCTACTGCACGAGTGATGGTCACCCCTATAACCGAGCATGCCCTAGACTAAGCTTGCTCCCATTTCCTGAAGAGATCGATCAAGAAGAAACTAAATTAGAATGTATATGTTTGTCTCTTACATAAAAACACCAATAAAAATATTGTAGTTCTGAATAATTAACCGAGGAACTTATCGTAATGAAAAGATCCTTATTCCTTTCTTTTCACTACACCATTCCAAAGTGGAATTCCTGGTGTAGACAGCTAGGATAAAATCCCATACCTCCGAAAAATGATACATTAACTCTTCTAAGAGGTATATTCACTACGATCAAATCGTAGAGTGGAATTGGTTTACCTCACCCATGCTCAACCTTATTCTTTCACACTACGAACTAATCAAAGGCTTTAGACATGTGGTGCATAAGGTAAACATATCCATACCACGAGTAGTCATTACCGAAATTAATGAACCGCTTATAACTACCTCTTGTCTGGACAATCACCGAATCATACTAATCAAAATTTGCAACACATCTTTGGCCCTTTAGCTTTGGGTCCTTGGTTATTATACCTTACAAACGGGATTCAAGACTATAAGTTCCTCCACTTTCAATGAACTCAATGTTCAATTCCAAACCATTCTTCGAATTCCTTTCAGAATAAAATAGCCTAAGAGTAAGTGCCAAAATTGCATTTGGTTCTCAAAGCAAAACTTTCTCTTTAATGATATGCACATTAAATTATTCAATTTGGTATTTAGCAGTATTGATGAGACAAATATTATAATATATAAATTATTATCCAATGTACCAGAAGAGATAAAAGATCTATTTTGATCAAACAAATTTATAAAATCCATCGAATATTTGTTCAAAACCAATTTAGAAAACCGAAATCAACTTTTCTCAATTATAGGTATATTAAATAATATACCTACATTAATTTTATGTGTACACCATTATCTAAGAAGACGTTCCATTGCTTCTACCTATGCCCTATTCTAATTGCCCCTGACTTGGAACATCTCTTTTAAAGTGATTGCCCGGTTACCTGGAACCTTTGCAATGAGTTGCAACCCTGATTTGTGGTTCCTGATTCTACATACCAGGTTACTGTAGATTGGATCATAAATCACACATTTACTTTTAAGAGATAAACCATTATCATGTTATTTTCCTTATAGATCAAGGAAAAATCGAACACAGTTTCTATAAAAGTTCTAACTAATTACATTGAGAATACTTGCCTTTCATCTATTTCACTATTATGGGGAATATGAATCTTCCTTAAATCAAACTGTTTCACCTAAGACTTAGCCTTATCTTCTTACCTACCTTTTGGGAGAGAAATAAAGCTCTTCTCAACCAACTAACATCAACCATTGGTTACGGATGATCCTCACTCTCGGATTTTAATATGGTATCGGGTTTCCCCACAGTGACTAATCCAAAGAATCCTTTTTTCAACCAATGATTAAATAATTCTAAAAACATGATTCTTACTTTAGTTTCATCAACAATCATAGGTTTCTTCAAATTATCATCGGTCAATTTCTTAAAATTAAAATTGTACAAATAAAACTTCCCCAATGGGGGGACCAATGTAACAACCCTCACTTTTGAGAGCCTATTTTATATTTATTTACTATATATAGTAATTAATTATAAAATGATGGATGCTGAGTAAATATTAATTTAATATGAAAAAAGTTTAATATTTACTGAAAGGTTGTATGATTACCTGATGAGTAGGTAAAAATATCCATGTGGTGATTTATGGTGTCATAAGATGTAAAATGACATTTTGGTTTAATGTGAAACCGAAACTTAAAATGAGTTATAAAATTCCCAAATGATAATTTGGAGGGTGTAGTTAGTCCCGGTAGGTGCGAGACAGTCAAAATAAGTGCCATATCGTATTTTGGTATTTCGGGCACTTTTGACTGGTTATAGCTTAAATGTGTAGTTGCGATTTATTATATCGCGTATTAGTCATTAAAGTTGGGATTTTTAGACTTAAGCCCCATTTTATTTTTTTCCCCAACTCTATTCCCATTCTTCCATTACACACTTCTAGACCTAGAGAGAGAGAGAGAGAAGAGGAGAGCTTTGGAGAAAGAGAGAGAGATTGAAGATTTGGAGTTTGTTCTTGCTTTCAGCTTCATCAAATCAGATTCCTGCAAGCTTGAGGCAAGTTCTCTACTTGCTATTATATGATTTAAGTTGAATAATTAGTATTGATAGTTGTGGTGGTTATGATGACTGAATTTAGTTAGGGTTTTGTGGGATTTTTGGGTATTAACCCTTGGAAATTGATTGGGATGATAGATAATGTTAATATTGGTAGTTAGAGGTATTTTTGGAGTAGAAATTTGCAGCATATGATCTTGGATGGGTTGGTTTTGGGTTTAAGGAAAATTTGGAGTTTAAAACTCCATAGCCAAAACTAGGAATTTCTGCAGAACCGAATCGATTCGGCCTGGCCGAATCGATTCGCTGAGAGACAGTTTGCAAGCCTGGGTCGTCCGAATCGGTTCGGCTTGTCCGAATCGATTCAGAAATTATGCAGAAAGTCATTTTTCTTGAGCGAATCGATTCGGCTAGTCCAAATCGATTCGGCTAGGCCGAATCTATTCGAAAATCTTGCATTTTTTTTCTTTTGTTTTTCCTTTTCAAATTTTTAACCTTTTTTTTTTCAGGATTTGGACCTAGGAACCTTCATGAATGAAGTAAACTTAGAGTCCTAGATTATTAGTTGAGTTTGGTCGCCACCCTAGACTGAAATTGGGTCATCTAGGTTTATGCCGGGGAGGTTTAAAGTAATGTTAAGGCATTACTTCTTTTATTGAATTTCTAGAAGTTAGAAGTTTAAATGCCCATGCTTGGAGACTTAAGGGCTTATCAAAATTTTATGAGCTTTGGGGACTTGTAGGATCATAATGATCATTTGGAGATTTAGTCGGGACTTGTAATTTGAGGAATATTAATGACGATATTCGATTAGAATAGGTTCGAATAAAATGAACCCAAATGTTTAAAGATGATAGGTTCAACTAAAATGAACCTAAACTGTGTTAAAGATGATCGGTTCAAATAAAAATGAACCCAGTTGTTTAAATGATTACGGGTTCGAATAAAAAAAGAATCAAACACATGGATATTGGAAATGGAATTTGGTAATGATAAATTGAAAATGAAAATGATATTTAAAATGGTAAATGTTAATTTACTTAAACACACCTCTCTAAATGACATCATAAGGGAAGTTCGCGCGCTTGGTGATGCTCCTGGCTAATGAATGCAGGGTGTATATAGTCCTAGGCCATATGCGGGGTTTTTATATGTTTTCTGCGCTAGTGAGGGATTCCGGGTGTGGTCCTGACTCTCCCACAGGCATATGGTCGCTTCCCGACGTATCGCGATAGGTGCCCAGGTTGTCTTGTATAGATAGGCCCTGGAAGATGATGGTCATTTAGGGGAGCGCCCAGTGGGGAAACTCGGAGGGGCGGTCTTAGAATCGTTATATGTATGAGAATATAACTTTTCTGCATCAAGTGGGACTTGATGGATATTTGCCATAAAGAGCATGGATACGTGCCATAAAGAGCACGGGATTGAGATGTGTGCCATAAAGAGCACGGGATTGAGATGTGTGCCATAAAGAGCACTTGATATTAATGGTATTCCTATTAAGGAATGGAAAGATAAAATTGTAAGATAATTAACTATGGAAGTTAATAACTGGTTTTATTCCTATTAAGGAATATAAAAGATAATTGAAATTGGATAAATGAGGAAAGGTTTTAAATTTAAGTTATTTACTTTTCTTTCTATTATGTAAATGATATTTTATTTCATCATTTAGTTAAATTGTCTTAAATTATAATTTAGGCTTAACATGCTAGATAACATGCCATATTATCATCCTTATCATTCTTGCATAACTGTTCATTTATATCATACTTTTTATTTCTTCTGGTGATCATATAGAACCCGGCCCTGACCGGTTTACTTTCCTTGTTGTGTATATGATTGTATTCGCTCAGGTGCTCTACCGCAAGGACGCCCGTTTTGATGTTCCCATTCCTTTGCTTTCGACGAGCTGTAAGATTTTGCGGGTTATTACAGGACGTTGAATTAGACGTTTTCTTCTTGTTATTCTAGATATGATCGGGTCTTTTCACTCGGGCGTGTGGCCAAAACATTTGTACTTGTTTAATGAATGTATTACATAAGATATTAAATTGTTGTACTTCGTTGTATGTTGCTGTGGATCGACAGCTTATTCGGTCCTTTTGTATACATTCGTTTTAGTGTATTATATATATATATTCTCTGGGAATTCCACTTACTTGTCAGATTGGGTTGTTTAATTTAATTTTCTTAACTGGTTTTAAATTTCTAAACTTTTTGGCAACCCGTTTTCTTATTTATTGGGTGGTTTTCCCATATACTCAGTTTATTTTGTTGATGCTGAGGATGATATCCATCCATGATTCCTGTTACGTTTGAGTATCGGGATGGCCACCCCTTATCTCGGATTGCGGGTTATCGCAGATGGTATCAGAGCATCAGGTTCTAGAGTCTTTAGGATCTATGTGGATTCGTCATGTTCTACCGTAGCGTTCTTTGATATAGAGACTAATGTTAGGACTGTGTAGTTGTCTATGTTTTCGATCTTCTGCGAGATAGATAGTTTCAGATAGTATTTTAACTCTATTGTTGCTTCATCTCAAATGCCGCCTTGAGAGATCGCCCAGCGAGACATAATAGGGTTGTAGAAGAGGAGGTAGATTCTCCACTGCCGTCACAAGGGACCGTTAATGCTGTGGATATAGCAAACATAGTAGCTCAAGCGGTTAACGGCGCCATGACCATAGTGGTTCAACAATTGCCAGGGACTCATGATGTTCAAGCTCCTATGGGAGTCCTTTCTAAAGGGAAATTCCCCGGAATTCGAGGGAGGCACGGATGTTATCAAAGCCAATAAATGGAAAGAGGATAGACAATGCCACGTTCGAATGATAGAATGTAGTGAGGAGAGGAAACAAGTCCTTGCCACTTTTAATCCAGTCGGATTTGCGTTACACTAGTGGGAGACGATGACCACACCAGAGCATAGAGACACAATGACGATCACTGAGTTCTGGGCTTTGTTCGATCGTGAGTACGTTCCTCCCACAGTTCAAAGGGAGATGAGAAATAAGCTCCAGGATGTTGTGCAAGGAGAGAGATCTGTGGCGAAATATGTAGAGGAGTTTACATGGTTGGCGAGTTTTGTCCCGAATGAAGTGGCTCCAGAAGATAGGAAGATCTCAAAGATTATGGGAGGTCTAAACTCGAGAATCCGGCAATAATTGCTGGGTAATCCAGATTTACAAACTTTGGGTGAGGTTATGAATGTAGCCTTACCCCATTGCCATGAGCATCGGTTATATACACCGGGTAGCAAGAAAGCTACTGTCGCGGGGCAAGCAGGAATGCTTGGAGAACATGGGATTAGAGGAGGAGCCTTTCCCTCATCCCAAACTTTGGGTAGTAAGCAGAAAGAGAGGGCCCTCGACAAGGGGTTTCGTATAAGAGACAACGTTTTGGAGGGTTTATTGAGGGTGGCAATAACAGTAGGCACGGTCAAGGTGCTTCACAACATGTGGGTCGGGGTGGTCATGGAGGTAAAGACCATCTGGGCTGAGGCACTTCCCAGTTTAGAAATATCAGGGGTCGAGGTCAAAAGGATATGAAGGGACGGTGCTTCCTATATGGGGAGACAGGTCACTGCAAGATGGAGTGTCTTTGGTTGTTTGGGGGTCAGTTTCCTAGGACTCCGAAGCAGCTATATGTTTAGTTTCCACCTCAGGTACATGATCCGGTTGTTCCCATGCAGCAGGGACAGTTACTGTATGGGAGAGTTCATCAAATTCAGGAGGCTATACTTCCTCCAGCTTCGTTAGCACCGCCCGCTATTCAGGGTAAGTTTTTATTTCGGAGGTACTTGAGTTATGTGTTATTCGATGCGGGTGTTACGCGCTCATTTGTTTTATCAGCTCTTCTCAGACTACGGATTTGATAAAATCTGCTGAGAGTATTTTTTACTAGTGTTGAGTTTTTATGGGTAATGGTTCGCTCATTTTCCTTGTTTGTACACTTATAGGGATTTCTTATGGTACTTTGTGCTTTGAGTCCGATTTACTCATCCTTGACATGGTCGGGTATGATGTGATTGGTATGCTTTATCTCCACGACCGACAAAGTTGAGTAGTAGCGTATAGAAGGGGTTCCTTGTTTGGATTACGCTTTTACTGGACGCTCCACGCATGAACCTCAATGACGTTGGAAGTGGAGAGATGCTGTTCTTTCTTCTTTTAGTTAATTCCATTTTATTTTATTTTATTTTTGTTAGTTAAGAGATGGGTGTAAAGGTAGCCGAGAATCACGTAATAGAGTGACTAATGGCTAATAAAGTGCGAAATAGAAGCACTGTATACAGTTCTCTCCTCTGAACGATGCGAGGGAGACTAGTATGCGAAGTCGAATTAGGACTTCGGGTTATGCCTTGATGAGAAGGTTATTTAAAAAGGTATATATATATGTTGTGGGGTATATAAATATAAGGCTTTATGGAAAGTTAATGTTTGATTTCTTAAATCTTCAGTTATTAAAATGGTTATGTATATAAGTAGAATCTTTTCGGTCCCGAACATGTGTCTTAGACCTGTATATCTTGATGACCGACAATGCGAGGTAGTAGTGTAACGGGAGGGTTCCTTGTTTGGATTTCGCTTCGGCGAGACGTCCCACGCACGAAACCGAGCAAATGTCGGGAGTTGAGAAAGGTCTTGGGCACTAGGGATATACTTAGTGTTGTATGTATACAACTTAGATAGGATATAGGTAGGTAGACCTTAGGATTGTTTGGACATGAGGCTTTTAGTTTATGTGACGTTAGTTTGGAGGGTTATCGGGAGTTGACCACGAATAAGTTGTGTGTTAACTCTAAGAGGGATTGGTTCCCTAGTAATGAGAAGTGGGAGATTTCAAGAGGTTTGGTAGTTAAGGCCGAAGGAGTTGAGGCATCTCGTAGTAGAGTGTTACATGGGAAACGAAAAGGTGAATTGACTCTCACTCCTGAGACCATGTTGTTAAGCTCGAGGGTGAATTCCGTTAACATGTCTCTGCCAGAATGGGAAGTAATAATACTGAAGCATTGACCTATTATTTATGCGCCTCATAAGTTTAAACTTGTGGGAAGTATTATCCCATGCTTGAATTCAAAATTCATCGTGGGGGTGATCGCCGTATGGGAAAGAAGGTACTACTTCCTGGGCAGAATTTAATCCTTCGTGCGAGCAACATTTTTGTTGCAAGATGTCGTAGGAGAGACAAGGGTGGTTAAAGCCCAATACACAAGCTGTTGACTTAGGGAACATAACCCTTCTCTATTGACTTTGAGGGTGGGGTGCGTTTCCATAAAAGAATTTTTGTCCCGGATGAGAAGAACTTAAGAAAGGCAGAAATGGTGGAATCTCGCGGTTTTAAGTTTATGGTGCATCCGAGTAACGACAAAATGTGTCAAGATATGCGCCGCCAGTATTAGTGGCCGGGCATAGAGAGGTTGTTGGACTGCATGGGGTGCCCTTGATTATAGTTCCGACTGAAACAAGACTTTCGTTTCTCATTCTTGGCAAGTTTCCAAGAAGCCATGGGAATCGAATTATGGTTAAGCACTTCTTATCATTTTCCACAGATGGCCAGACCGAAAGGGTAAACCATATGTTGGGGCATATACTCCTTATGTGCGTGATTGACTTCAATAGTAGTCAGGAACAGTGTCTCCCACTAGTTGAATTCGCTTATAATGATTTGTATCGATTCACTATTGGGATGGCGCTTTGAAAAGCCTGGTATGGTAGGCCTTGTGGATCTCCCGCTTGTTGGTTAGAGGTGTGAGATGATAAGTCTCTCGAACCTGGAATGATCCGAGATACTTCTTCGAATATTGAGCTCATTCGGAATCGCATTCGTATAACCAAGATCGACGAAAGAGTTAAGTCGATGCGGGGAGAAGGCATGTGGAGTTTGATGTCGGTGGACCAAGTGTTGGTGCGAGTGTCGCCTATGAAGGGCATTAAGCATTTCGAGTAGAAGGAAAACTTGCACCACGTTATGTTGGACCTTTCCTATAAATGTTAATGTGGGTCCGGTAGCCTATTAACTTGCTTTACCGAAACATTTGCAGCAAGTTCATGATGTGTTCCATATCTCTCCTGTATGGAAGTACAAGAGATGTGATGGTGCCCTTAGGCACATTTCTTTCGAAGTAGATGCAACTTGACGGTTCTTATGAGATGTAATTGGTTGCTATTTTTGAGCGTGGAGATCGGCGATTGAAATCGAAGGTAGTACCTTTAGTTATGTTGCAAGGTAGTCAGCACAGTGTCGAGGAATCGACATGGATCGCGAGGATGACAAGCGGGAAAGGTATCCGCATTTCTTCTTGCGCGGTACGCCTGAATTTTAGGGGCAAAATTCCCTCATAAGGGGGGGAGTATGTAACAACCCTCACTTTGAGAGCCTATTTTATATTTATTTACTATATGTAGTAATTAATTATAAAATGATGGATGGTGAGTAAATATTAATTTAATATGAAAAAAGGTTAATATTTACTGAAAGGTTGTATGATTACCTGATGAGTAGGTAAAAATATCCATGTGGTGATTTATGATGTCATAAAATGTAAAATGACATTTTGGTTTAATGTGAAACCGAAACTTAAAATGAGTTATAAAATTCCCAAATGATAATTTGGAGGGTGTAGTTAGTCCCGGTAGGTGCGAGACAGTCAAAATAAGTGCCATATTGCATTTTGGTATTTCGGGCACTTTTCACTGGTTATAGCTTAAATGTGTAGTTGCGATTTATTATATCGCGTATTAGTCATTAAAGTTGGGCTTTTTAGACTTAAGCCACGTTTTATTTTTTTCCCCAACTCTATTCCCATTCTTCCATTACACACTTCTAGACCTAGAGAGAGAGAGAGAGAAGAGGAGAGCTTTGGAGAAAGAGAGAGAGATTGAAGATTTGGAGTTTGTTCTTGCTTTCATCCTCATCAAATCAGATTCCTGCAAGCTTGAGGCAAGTTCTCTACTTCCTATTATATGATTTAAGTTGAATAATTAGTATTGATAGTTGTGGTGGTTATGATGATTGAATTTAGTTAGGGATTTGTGGGATTTTTGGGTATTAACCCTTGGAAATTGATTGGGATGATAGATAATGTTAATATTGGTAGTTAGAGGTATTTTTGGAGTAGAAATTTGCAGCATATGATCTTGGATGGTTTGGTTTTGGGTTTAAGGAAAATTTGGAGTTTAAAACTCCATAGCCAAAACTAGGAATTTCCGCAGAACCGAATCGATTCGGCCTGGCCGAATCGATTCGCTGAGAGACAGTTTTCAAGCCTGGGTCGTCCGAATCGGTTCGGCTTGTCCAAATCGATTCGGCAATTTTGCAGAAAGTCATTTTTCTTGACCGAATCGATTCGGCTAGTCCTAATCGATTCGCTTCTCTGAACCCAAATCGATTCGGCTAGGCCGAATCGATTCGAAAATCCTGCATTTTTTTTTTCTTTTGTTTTTCCTTTTCAAATTTTTAACCTTTTTTTTCAGGATTAGGACCTAGGAACCTTCATGAATGAAGTAAACTTAGAGTCCTAGATTATTAGTTGAGTTTGGTCACCACCCTAGACTGAAATTGTGTCATCTAGGGTTTATGCCGGGGAGGTTTAAAGTAATGTTAAGGCATTACTTCTTTTATTGAATTTCTAGAAGTTAGAAGTTTAAATGCCCATGCTTGGAGACTTAAGGGCTTATCAAAATTTTATGAACTTTGGGGACTTGTAGGATCATAATGATCATTTGGAGATTTAGTCGGGACTTGTAATTTGAGGAATATTAATGACGATATTCGATTAGAATAGGTTCGAATAAAATGAACCCAAATGTTTAAAGATGATAGGTTCAACTAAAATGAACCTAAACTGTGTTAAAGATGATCGGTTCAAATAAAAATGAACCCAGTTGTTTAAATGATCACAGGTTCGAATAAAAAAAGAACCAAACACATGGATATTGGAAATGGAATTTGGTAATGATAAATTGAAAATGAAAATGATCTTAAAATGGTAAATGTTAATTTACTTAAACACACCTATCTAAATGACATCATAAGGGAAGTTCGCGCGCTTGGTGATGCCCCCTGGCTAATGAATGCAGGGTGGATATAATCCTAGGCCATATGCGGGGGTTTTATATGTTTTCTGTGCTGGTGAGGGGATTCCGGGTGTGGTCCTGACTATCCCACAGGCATATGGTCGCTTCCCGACGTATCGCGATAGGTGCCCAGGTTGTCTTGTATAGATAGGCCCTGGAAGATGATGGTCATTTAGGGGCGCGCCCAGTTGGGAAACTCGGAGGGGCGGTCTTAGAATCGTTATATGTATGAGAATATAACTTTTCTGCATCAAGTGGGACTTGATGGATATATGCCATAAAGAGCATGGATACGTGCCATAAAAAGCATGGATACGTGCCATAAAGAGCACGGGATTGAGATATGTGCCATAAAGAGCACTTGATATTAATGGTATTGCTATTTAGGAATGGAAAGATAAAATGGTAAGATAATTAACTATGGAAGTTAATAACTGGTTTTATTCCTATTAAGGAATATAAAAGATAATGGAAATTGGATAAATGAGGAAAAGTTTTAAATTTAAGTTATTTACTTTTCTTTCTTTTATGTAAATGACATTTTATTTCATCATTTAGTTAAATTGTCTTAAATTATAATTTAGGCTTAACATGCTAGATAACATGCCATATTATCATCCTTATCATTCTTGCTTAACTGTTCATTTCTATCATGCTTTTTATTTCTTCTGGTGATCATATAGAACCCGGCCCTGACCGGTTTACTTTCCTTATTGTGTATATGATTGTATCCGCTCAGGTGCTCCACCGCTAGGACGCCCGTTTTGATGTTCCCATTCCTTTGATTTCGACGAGCTGTAAGATTTTACGGGTTATTACAGGACCTTGAATTAGACGTTTTCTTCTTGTTATTCTAGATATGATCGGGTCTTTTCACTCGGGCGTGTGGCCCAAACATTTGTACTTGTTTAATGAATGTATTACATAAGATATTAAATTGTTGTACTTCATTGTATGTTGCTGTGGATTGGCAGCTTATTCGGTCCTTTTGTATACATTCATTTTAGTGTATTATATATATATTCTCTGGGAATTCCACTTACTTGTCAGATTGGGTTGTTTAATTTAATTTTCTTAACTGGTTTTAAATTTCTAAACTTTTTGGCAACCCGTTTTCTTATTTATTGGGTGGTTTTCCCATATACTCGGTTTATTTTGTTGATGCTGAGTATGATATCCATCCATGATTCCTGTTACGTTTGAGTATCGGGCTGGCCACCCCTTATCTCGGATCGCGGGTTGTCACAACCAAATACATGTAACACTTAATTTAAAAGAATTAACATATAGTTTAAAATGGCGTGATTCCTCGATTAAAACCATCCGATGAAGGGGGAAGATTAAGATGACATGAGGAATTAATCGCTTCACAATTTTAAAATATTGATGGGCGTTGTGGGTTAAATAAGTTTATTATCCCCTTAAGTTAGAACAACGTCCAATTACATTCCAGTCCTTGAAACATATTCCAATTAAAAACTTTAAGACCATACAAAGTGAGAAAATATTGAATTCATTTTGAAATCTTAGAATCACAAAATCAAAAAAATTAATTCGATTAAATTTTAAAGTGGCATCCATTAACCGCCAATTTCTAAAATTAATCTCGTCGAACATCTTAGTTCCCTTATGATGTGAGATTTATCTACGAGAGCTTAAATCACACCACCTTGAACCAGAAATGTTTTCATATTTCTCTATGATATCCATCCAGTTCAGGAACCTTATGTCCAACATCATGAATAGCTGGTGACTTTTGGTCCCACTCTTAATGATAGTTAATCCGATTGGGAGGATATCAAAAGTTGTTCCTAAGTTTATACTATCGGTTCATTTATTGAAATCATTCCAGTTCGTGTAGAACTTCCTTTATGGGAGGACCAAACTCACTCATATATTATTTCAATAAACTATCACTTAAGATTTTTAAAAATTTTATGATACTGCGATTAAAACTATTCGATGGGGGGAAGATCAAGTTGAGACGAGGAATTAATCGCATCACAACTTTAAAATGTCGATGGACACCACGGGGTTTATGTTGAAAACCCTCTCCTACTTAGTATTTTAAAAATAAAAGGTTTTAAAAAAACTATGCATTCAATTTTAAAAGAATGAATTTAAATCCTTGGTAATTTCAATTTACTTGTACAAATTAAATTACCCAATCTCACTATTTTAATTTTCTAAAAAAAAATCATTTTTAAATTAAAATTCGGAGATCAAAATTTAATTTATACCTCAAAATTAATTACCCTAATTTAATTCGACTTAGAAAAGAATAAATAAATAGATTTTTCAAAAAAAATGGGGATCTAGTCCGGTCTCAAATTAAATACACGTTGTCCATATAATGGGTGTTCCTAATTAATCCGATTAGCGGGACAAATTATGTATTATAAATAATAAATAGACAACATGAAAATAATAAATAAATTTAATCAGAGATAAAATGGATAAAATTGCCCCTTTCTATCATGGCCTAAACTCATTCTTGAAGTACAACTCTTCACGCATAAGAGTCATTGTTTTAGAAGACATCCTTTTACAAAGAGTCCAACTTGAGGTAGACTTCATCACAAACAAGAGTTCTTGAGTCTCTTGATCATTGGAATCCTTCATGGTCTGGAAATAATATGGGGAAGAACCACTGCGAGAAAACACCTAAAAGTGGCCAAAAAATGAATTTGTCCGGGGGGCGATCGATCGACCCTGTCAGGGCCAACCTTCTTCTTCCTCTAATTTTCCCATGGTAAAATGACCGTAACCATTGCAAAGATTCTTAAAACTCCATGAAACTTTTCTCAACACCAAATCCATCTAAATACATGATTCTAATATTAAAGAAATATTACATTCCCTCACAACCACCTCCAAGTACATCGATAATGAAATAATTATAAATACCTAATTATTACAACCATATCGAATCTAGGAACGAATAATAGCTGCAAATAATCCACATTAGGATCTAATCACACAAAATAAACATATGTGACCATTATGGAAGGGTTATAAACTTATAATCTCTATAAAACCATGTTAGTACGATTCCATACACAAGATTGTACACTCACAACATGCAAAAACTAGGGTTTCATGGTAGGCAACATCGACCTTTCCAAAACATGATTAATCTCACATGGAGCTCTGATACCAATAGTTGAGAAAACAACTTTGGATCGACATTTAAAATGAGGAAAATTATTAGCCCTGAAGGTCTTTGATTAATCATGCATTGAAAAGAAATCAAGAACCATGTTTAAAGAGTAAGCCTATGGTTTCAAGAATACAATACCATAACGAATCACATTGTGACTGGTATAACGAAAAAAAGGTAGAAGATGATGAAATCCTCACTTCCCTATGAGGTATTCGAAAACCCTGATTAACCTTATGTAAAGCTTAGATCTTGTAGTGTATGATCCTATCCAAATCTAGGTTGGTGTATGGGAACCTTTTGGGATGAATACCTTTCCTTATGAGTGAGATATGTTGGTTTCTCTCTAGGCCTTTTAACAAAAATGCAAATAGCATTTTTTCTCACCCCTCTCAAACCATATTGATGAATAACTCCCTTAAAACCCTTCTCACACCTTTAGATAGAAGTATAAAAGGTGGGCTTGGTCTAAAATAGGTTACTTGATAGTTTGGGCCTAACTACGTGAGTATGTGGACTATATTAGGGACTGAAGACAATTAATTAAATTAGATACAAATAAATACTCAGAAATCATAATTACAATTATCGTAATTTATTTCCTTTATTTAATCACAATTAAGTTCACTAAATAATTATTAATGCGCTCAAATTTAATTAACTCGTAAATCACTCGGATATAATGAGGTAATATCTGCAAAGCTGATTAAAGTACATAATATGATTCCCCTCGTTGAGTGTCCAACACCTTCTTGGTCAAACTAATTTGTTGTTAATTGATTATAACCAACATCTATAGACACCCCATCCTAGTACCGTATTAAGTACCTCCTTGGGTCCCTAACACTCCTCCTCTCTTCGTAGACCCTATGTCCTACTTCGAGTACTAATCTAGAGGACATCGGTCACTTTCGAGCCCCGTTTGACTCCAGTCCACTCTCCAACCTAAGTGAAGCTTAATCAAACCTCGTAAGGCTTTGAATCCCCTTTTCAACGGTGTACTATGCATGAATCGACCTAATGGATCGCACGAACGATATTTTTTCCTTCGAGAACTAATCTGGAGGCCACCAGGAGCTTTTGGCCCCTGTTTGACTTAGGTCAAACCTCCAAACTGAGCAAAGCTCAATTAAATCCCATAAGTATCTGAATCCCCTTTCCACCGGTCCATACCGTGTGCAAATTGGCCTCACGATTCTCATAAATAATCCTTTTTACTTTGAGAACTGATCTTGAGGACACCGGGCACATCTAGGACCCATTTGACTTCGTTAAACTCTTAAAACTGAGTGAAGATCAATGAAATATCATAAGGATTTGAATTCCATTTCCAACGGTCCATATCGTGTGTAAATCAGCCTCACAGTTTGCATGAACGACCATTTTTACTCTAAAACCCCCATCCAGAAACCATCGGGTGCTTTCGAGCCCCGTTTGACTTTGGTCAACTCTTGAACCTGAGAGTGGATCAATGGATTCTTGAGGGTATCTGAATCCCCTTTCCAATGTTCTCGTACGGGCACAATTCGGACTTACGGTTTGCATTTTATGACCTTTTTCTAAAAAAAAATCTTCTGAACTACCTATAGGCACTCTAGACCCGGTGCTTATCAGCAAGGTGTACTTTCCTTGGCCAGCAAGGCAAGTGCTATGCCGATAGGTAGGCTAGGGGCCATGCCGATCGGCACCCCCTAAATCCTAATTTGGCACTATTTAATGAGGCTATGACCTCTTTCCTAAGAACCTATTTTTTAGTAATCAAACCGTTCTCTCGGAATCAGAGCATCGTGATTCCCAAAAAATCCAATTTTCTAACATTCCTTCCATTACTCTTACCTCACTTTCATATCACCTTTGGCCACATACCACACCCTACTTCACCACCATTACATCACCATAAAATTAGCCTACTCTCCTTTAAAAATCAGTAGCGACGTTATCTAGGAGGTCTATTCCTACTCTTTTCTAGCTTGCCTTTTTTAATTGTTGTTTATTCACCTTAATTCGATTTTGATATCTTCTAGTCTTACTTTATTATCTCACATAAACTAATATTCGGTTTTATCGTTAGCCTTCACATAACATATTTTCAACAAACCCAAAAGACAAAAAAGAGGGGGTCTACTTCTAAACTCCAAAATAAGATTTCCTCCCTTTTTCACACTTTTACACTTGAGCACATTTTCTTCAAAAACATTCAAAGAGGAATCTTAAATTTGAGTTTATGAGTTAAACCCCACCCCTATGACATATCGAGCTAAGTTGACTTTAATTCCCCTTAGGCTACATAGGCATCCCAAGCCAATCCTGGGATTCGAGTCCTATTTTCCTATGTTATGCTTTTATGCTCTCTTGTTTTTATTTTGTGAGTCAAGAACTCCTATATATTCGTGTCTCGCTCGACATACGCATTAACTTATTCATAGTGACCTGTGATTCAATGAACACTCACATTATACTTATTTTTATGTCATTTTTTTTGGTACACTCCTTAAGACGATTCCGCTTCATCTTTCCTATGACGTGAGTCAGATGACTTCTTTCTCCCACTTTTCACACTACATACATGTACACACATAGAACACTTTAGATAAAAGGATAATATTAACATATACCATGAGAGATCAAAAAGGCGTGATAGGAACCTAATACCTTTTCATTTAGTAACTTTATCCCCGAACCCTTGATTCATTTGGTTCTGTATGCATCAATATGACATTGATGCCATTCTCTCAAGACGACTGCATTTATTTTGCCTATTTTAAGAAAAATAGGATGGAAACTCCATTTCTTCATGTTTATTCCCTTTTGATGATGATCGATTTATATCTAAGGCAACACGCGAAGATACCAGCGTGAGTAGTGGAAAGAGGATTTCCATATCCTCGAATCACCTGCACGCACATGAGGGGAGAGAGGGACTTCTACGATTTTCTCTCCCGTCTTGATTTTGGGGTTGTCCCGCACTGGAGGAATCTGACCTGGATGGCCACAGTGGAGACTCTGTTGGGGACATTTTTAGTGGACTAGACTATTTTCACATGGGTGTTATTTCTTTGCTCTTATACTTTTCTATATGTGTACATACGCCTCCACATGTATGTTCTCCTTACATCTTATATATATATATATATCTCATTCTTATCATGATGATTATATTTAACATGCTCTTTTCTCACCACATGTATATATTACCTCCTTATTACATGTTTCACCTTTTACTCACTTGTATATGTTCACCATATTCACCACACACACTCACACTCGTATATATATAACTTCACTCTTGCCTACATGTTTCCCAAACCACTTGTAGATTATCCATGCTTAGCTTCACTGGCACACACCCTCACCTTTCTCTCACTTGTATATATCTTCATGCTCACTTACACATGTTTCCTACACAACTTATAGATTATAGATGCTTAGTCTCACTAGCACACACTTCCACATTTCTCTCACTTGTATATATTCACATGCTTTTTTCACTCACACTATTCCCATGTCACTCTCTCACTTAACACATTTTCCTCACTTACTTGTATATTCACCTGCTTCACACTTTACATCCATCCCATGCTTTGTATATCCTTCGTGCTCTATGCATTTACTTGCTAGTTTTGCTTTCCATGATTACTCCCCCTTATCTCATGTTACTTGTATATTCTACATCATAGTTGAAGTATTTCCTTTATTTGGCATACATAAAACTCTTTATAAGATACTAAATAAGACTCATGCATTTTTGCACACTACATCACCTGAGCATGGCAATATTGACCAAACTTTTATCCCGTACTAGGGGGGGTCATTTTGTGATGGGTGTCGGTCCTGCGGGGCGCGGTTAACCTAAGCGATATAATTCCCACCTTCTATTGGACTAGTACTTTCGACGTATATCGAACGGTTCCCCTCGCATCATACCGCTTGACCGAACTCATGACGGGAGGTATATAGCAGGGAACTCATCCCCACAAAGTATATCGTGAGGCAATTCACGTACACTTAGGTATATCAAATGGCTTGTCCACACGTACCGATGAATGAATGCCCTTATATGCAAGAGGTATATCATGGAAGTCATGCCAAAGAGGGGAACCCTTCCACTAACCCACCAAATGCATTAACCTCATATAGGCGTCTACCCTAGGACTCTCATACCTAGTTTGTCAGTTACAATGAGAAACTCTTCCAAAATTTCCGAGTCTTGAAATAAGTCAAATCGTGTCTTGCATCTTGTACCCCATTTTTCCCAGACTTGGGTCCTCTCCAATATTTTTTCTTCTATTTTAGGCAAACATAATACAAGTGGAACCTAATAATAATAAACATGTTGAAGATTTTTCCTTTTCCCTCTTTTCAAAAAATACCACAAACATTTTCCCCTATTTTCAAAAGAAAACAAAATACCAAAAATATTCCCTTTTCCCTAAAAAATAAGCCAAAGTCATTTTTTCTCTCAGGTGTGATTGTGTACCTTGATTTTGGCCTGGATTTCTATTGGATCCGGTCTTACGTCAAACCATCCCGAAGCTATACTGTTTCCTCTGCTGCTTCGACCGAGTTTGAGATATCCCTCTGAAAATTATTCATAAAGAATGTAGACTAGTGTACAAATGTTCAGCCAAATCTGATGACCATCCTAGCCCAGCTCAATCCCAAGATTGATAACTTCCCAGAAGGAAACCTAGAATTTGACCCCTCTACCCAAATCATGGCTGTCAAAACACCCAGCATACCTATAATCTCACCAAAACCCCTTAAGTTTTTCCCATCATTTCTCCCATATCCCACGAGCTTCGTTGATCAAGATCTGTCACTCCTCATTCGATCCTGCATTGCCATTCGTACTCGATCAGAAGGGGGAGGCATGGAATTACCAGCGATTCTAAACCAGATCTAGAGGTTTGGGCTGAAATTGCCCACAGAAATGACTATTGACTGTAAGAGGTTCAGCAGTTTGTTCATGGAAGCCCGAAAGAGGGCCCGAGAGTCGAAAGAATGGGTTGAGCCCATATAAGAGTTTAACTTATATGGCATCATATAGATCATGTCACATATGTTCCTTCATAAAAGGGAGATATGCAGTGTTTTCAATTTGCTTAGTCCTGAAGCTCCAGCAGTGTCTGTTCCCTTTATTTTTTCACTTCCCCGCTGAGTGGGAAGACTTGTATGATGTAGCTGTGAAAGTTATTAAGTGTGTTGACTACTCTTTACAGGATAATATCATCGCCATAGGCTGGGGTGATAATTTTGAGAGCTCGAACGATGAATCAGAGGATAAAGTTTTCCTATTCTATGGGTTCCATAAATCATGGTGTGACCATGTTGATAAGAAGATGAAAATAGGACTGGAAATCTTCTTTGAGGATGACATTGTCTGGGATGAAGAGCAAAAACATGAGTTAGAGCGTCTGACCGACAAAGCCATGAAAAGCATCGAAAACTCTAGAGATAGTGACATCGAGGAGTCATTTAACCTGCACACATTGGGGTTGAATCTCTATACGGTCCACCAGGAAGCCGTACTGTCTGGCCCGTCTAAAAACATCACCATCATTAAAACACTTCTCCTCAACTAGCATGTCGTTTTGGTCCAACCTTCTCAAGACAATCTAAGCCCCGTTATCCACTCTCTTTAAGACATGTCTGAGCCCGTATAGAGGGCCCCTACCTGTGTTAAGGTATGATACCTTAAGGGTAACGGGGTTCACAACGTGTGTCCCCCCTCTACCAAGGTCAATAAAGGAAATATCTTGAGGCAAGGGGGTCCACTTCGAGTGTCCCCTCTACCAAGACCAACACAAGTAACAGTTTGAGGATAGGGAAATCCACCATAAGTGGCCCCTCAGCCAATATTACAATGAGCAATAGTTGTTTGGCAAGGGGTCCACCATGAGTGGCCCCTCGACCAAGAGCAAAGTGATAAATAACCATTATTGGCGAAGGGGTTCACAACGAGTGACCCCTTAGCCACAACCAATGTTGAAAGGAATTTATGGCTAGGGATTCCAAGACATGTGACCCCTCTGCCAATGACAAACATATAAACGAGAGGTCCCACCTCGAGTGTCTCCCTCTCACTACATAAATTTTGAAATAAGGAAAAATGAATAAGGGCGAGGGGACTCACCTTGAGTGACCCCTCTGCCCAAAAGCAACGCTAGAAAAAGAAATGTCTGAGGATGAGAGGGTCCACTACGAGTGGCCCCTTGTACCAAGAATTGTTCACTTTTTGAGAAACAAAGTACTAATGTTTATTTTCTTACACAAGTATCCTAGTTGAGAAAGCAGGGCTCAAACAGGCCAGTTGGGATCTTCTGAGAGTTTTGGTTTGGTGACTAAGATACATCTTACACAAACTATTTACATCGTAAGGCGCTCAATCACTATAGTCCTTTTCTCATAGAAACCCTGTTTTACATTCTCATTGGAGACACTTCACATAGTGCCCCTAATTGACAACATTCGCATAGGTCACGCCTATACGTTATAATTATCCATTATCTCACTATCATTAGGAGGATTCCCACTCGGAGAAGACCATACTAACATTTGACCACTCTTGTTTGCCTAAAACAGTCGTGGAATTTTACCATAGTTATCGGATATTTTCTTGACCGATCCAAAAATTCTGATTATCTACTCTCCTCTAAACATACGGAAGGAGAATAGTCGAGGTTCTTCCATAAAAAAACCTTAATAAGCACCTTGTACGCGACAAACGGGTACGAGTGCTTCTACCGAGCATTCCTGAAATCATCGTACCCATATTCCAAAATCTCCTTCACGTGGCTCCACAGATATTTAATCACCGTGCGCCCATTCCCTCGCTACGGGTGATACATCCTACTCGAAACGAAACCTTATCTCCGCTGGTTTCTGAAATCCCATATCAAAGGTGGGATTCACCAATCTCATCCTGATTTAGAAATTTATACTGCGTTGGATCATGCACTGGCGCGATCCTTCCTTTCAAAGGAAGTCTGGGGCACACTAGTTAATATTGTAAGTCAGCTTAAAGGAGTATCAATCACCTCCTTCTCGGTAACTTTATTCACATGTTCGGGATGAACCTTTGATCTTGTTTTGAGGATGGCAACCCATCCAAGAACTGTACCGACTTTATCGACCTCTTCCAAATTTAGGAATTGTAGATAAACACAAAATTCTTTGGTTGATTCTCCTCTTTCAACCCAACCTTACCATTTAGAACTTTAAGATAGAGAGAATACTAGTAGAAATACCTTGGTTGTTGAGCAAGCTCAACCATTTAGAACTTTAAGATAGAGAGAATACTAGTAGAAATACCTCTAGGAGTCACTAAAGCTTTTACATAGCCTACACTGAGTTATAACTGAAGTGAGTAGAGAAGAGGAGGCAACCCAAACGGTACATTAAAGACCTTGTCCCTCTAATACCTCTCATTTTTTGAACCCCAAAAGGACCAAATCAGCCCTAGCATTCACTTATAAATAGGACCATTTGGTAAAGTCAAATAATATAGAAAAACTCAAGTCGCACCATTACTCTGCCAAAATTTCACCACGCCTAATATTGTCTCCCTGCTCTCTCTCTAAGTTCTAAGCGCTTCTCTCTTCACTTCCATCATTACAGCCATCATTCTCAGGAGATCTTTCTCTCCAAGTTGTCATTATTATTTGTGAAGTTCTTTTTCTTGCAGGAGGAGGTCATAGAATTCACTCCATTTTTACCCAAAATATAAGGTTTTTTCATACAGCTGCTCTAAAGACTTTGAGAACCTTGAAGACAGAGTCCATTGGAGTGGGTCACGCCTTTCAAGTTCTTGATATAACCCTATACAAATACTCTCTTACACTTGGAAACTCTGTTGGGGACTAATGTATAGGGGCCCTACCTGCAGCAAGGCATGATAGCTCAAGGGTGAGGGGGGCCACAACAAGTGCCCCCCTGCCAAGGTCAATATAGAAAATAGCTTGAGGTGAGGGGGTCCACTTCGAGTGGCCCCTCTACCAAGCCCAACACAAGTAATAGTTTGAGGATGGGGGAGTCCACCACAAGTGTCCCCTCAGCCAAGATTACAACGAGTAATAGTTTTATGGCGAGGGGGTCCACCGTGAGTGGCCCCTCGACCAAGAGCAAAGTGAGAAATAAAAGTTATTGGCGATGGGTGCACCACGAGTGACCCCTCCACCATAACCAATGTTGAAAGGAATTTATGGCGAGGGAGTCCCGTGACACCCCGCCCAATTAAATATCGGGTGATCAGTCCTTTATTAAAATTAAAACAGAATATACAATTGGTTCATTATTAGCATTATTGTCGAAAAACACATTAATTACTAGTCACCTAATAATTAATTAAGCTAGTGCCAAATTTCAAACTTTCTTAAATCAACATATAACAATTCGAATTAAATAACAAAATTCATTAAATCCACACGAGAAATAATGAATAACTGAATAGTCAAAAGAGACTGGAAAAAACACATCAGCCTAAATCCCAACACAATAATCTTTGAATTAAAACTGAAACCAATAACTTAAATACAAGAGTACAATATCTCTGAGATAAGAAATAAACTAAGAGTGGGCAACATGCCCTGAATGGAAGATATTTGCATCAGATTCTGAATAAATAAAAGTGGAGGCGTCTAATAACGTGGACCTACAACTTCCACAATAGCTGCAGCATGTCAAATCATCTGATAGTCTATGCCTGGCGTCCCTGTGACTGGACACTTAAAATAGTTTGCACAAGAGAAATATATTTTGCAAGAAACGGGTCAGAGCCTAAGTGAAAATAGTTTGAAAACATTTAGCAAGTATTTAAAATGATGAAAAGCAAATATTATATACATGTTAGCTTTTCGCCTCTCACTTGAGATTCTCACCTCTTAACTATTGTGCACGCCTAACGTAACTCTAATCCGTTCTAGTTATTTTTATCACACCTAACTAGTTCGTAATCATAAACCTTCTAAATTATCACTCATTACATTCACCCGTATTTCCCACACAATACATTATTGAATAATTCTGCATTTATTATCCCGAGTAAGCATTTTCACAACTAAGGTTAAGTATTCACATACTTAGGTTATTTTAGATTTCACTATCTTTCTTATCTACTAGGTTCACACAGTAGAATATATCAAAATTATATATATATATTCATCACTCTAACATATATATACTAATAAGACACCCCTAGGCCCAGCTGCGGTGCCTGCATACTCTGCAATCAAGTCCTGATACATCTCATACTAATAAGGACAATAAGTTCGGAGGCAAACATAGTTCTAGGCCTTTGGGTTACGCACAAATGGAGGCGAACATAGTTCTAGGACTTTGGGTTATTCACATACCTACCTAAATGACCGTGCACACCATCGTTCACACAAATAGTGATCTAACAAAAGTTCTATATTTTGAGGTACTAATCTAAAATCCCCCAGATGGCTCATCAAGATAAGCCTGTCCCCTTTCAAAACCTCCCGCGATAGCAAGCAGCGTAGGTATTTCATACACATAAGAAATCATACAATAGGTATTCACACCACCCACATATTTATATCATCGATATAGGTATAACGTAGTATATTTATACCCCGAATATCCCATGTATTAATAAATAACAACTTTACTTCTCATCGTACATTCCCGAGTATTTCTCACCGCTCAATGTGTAACCATTATTCTACACATAATATCAGTAGGTAGCTCACTATATCCTACTGGTCTAAGTCATCGTTTCCCTCGAATTCCCGTGACGCGGATTGTTCTCCAAATTAGGTATTTCTCTCAATTAAGCCTAATTAAGTTTAACCCTAAATCCTCCCTCAGAGAACCAAGACCAAAACCCCACCTAGGCCTACTGGTAATTCAATATAATCCCCATTATTTTTAAAATTTAATTCCACAATTGAAACTCGAATGTTTCCCAAAGATCCTACACAAAAAGGGGAAGGTGGCCAAAATCTGGGCAGCTGAATTAATTTGGCTCTGGTTTGAATCGATTCGCCTCTATAGGTATCGTTTTCTACATTAATTTTCTACAAGTTTCCTCCATTGTTACACCTCCAAACCTTCATTACATCACCCCAAACTCCAAAGCAAAGGTATATATCATTATAGCAACATGTATGGGTTATTTCTAACATTCCAGAATCATCGAATCACAATTTAACATCAATAAGTTTCAATATCCCAAATTTATTTATTTAAAACCCTAGTTCATCACTTTTTATTCAAGAACACCATAAAACTCAGATTTCTTCCCCAAGATTAATTATAAAATTTGTGGTTTTATACTTCATGCATGGAAGAATCAATCTTATATCAATTTTGAATCCAAGGTTACGATATATGTTTTCCAAATTCACCCAAATCATATAAAATTCATGTGCAATTCAACCTATACTAACATGGATATCATGCATGCTATAGATTCTGAAGTTTAAATACTTGCCTTAGAAAAGAAGGTATGATCCATTGTATATGATGGTGTGGGTGCGTTCCTCTTTCTCCGATCTATGCAACAGTGGTGTTTGTGGTGCAAGAGGTGGCACGGTTGGTGGTTCTTGCCTTTGGAACCTCTCGTCGTCTTCCTCCTATGGCCTCTCTGCAAATCTCAAATTTATAACCCTAGGATACTTCTCTTATCAGGTGATAATAAACTCTAAAATTCGTGGGTTTATTATTCCCAAAAATACAAACGACTAAAATACCTCTCCGGGATGCCAGTATGGCCTAAAAGTTTCCCGGGACCCAAACTAAATCCCTGGGTAGACTTTTCTGACTAACTCGAACCTTATGGACTCAATGGCACACTCGAAATGACAATTTGGATGACTTAAAACTAAATTACTTTTTTTATCTCATTAAATAGAGTTCCGACACGACTGAGATGCGCGCCCCGACTAAATTATAGTAACTTGTCGTATTTTTCACTCGCGATAATTTTTATATATTCATAACCATTTATTACTTGTTCACTATGTAATGTTCCATATAATTCACATAAACAAATATTAATCCTTGACTCACTAATTAATATTTATTTTTATTCCGGATTAATTTCCTATTTTAAATTAAGTTATTCCCATAATTAAAATCATTAAGAATACGGGGTGTTACATACTTCCCCCTATAACGAAATTTCTTCCTGAAATTCAAAAATTAAATTATACCTGGAGTAAGTAATTCTGGATATTTGTCACACATCTCATTCTCGCACTCCCAAGTAGACTCATCGGCATTATGATGCCCCCACTGAACACGCACTAGTGGGACTACCTTCGATTTCAGTCTCCTCTCACTATGATCTAGGATGCGAATGGCCTCTCCTGGTAGGAAGCATCAGGTTATAAATCAATCTCCTCTATCACAATATGAGTGTAAGCTAACTCATCACGGAGAATCCTCCTCAACTAAGAAATATGAGACACATCATGAATCCTATGCAACTGCTCCAGCAACTCAAGTCTATATGCCACGGGCCCAATCCGCTCGATGATAAGAAATGGCCCAACGTACCTTGGCGCCAGTTTCCCCTTCTTCCCGAATCTCATTATCCCCTTCATAGGAGATACACGTAACAATAATTATTCCCCCACACTGAACTCTCGAATGAACCGCTTGGCATCAGCATAGCTCTTTTGTCTGTCCTGAGCTACCTGTATTCGACTCCGAATCATCTCAATCTTGGACAAAGTACTCTGAATAAACTCCGATCCGAGAACTTGTTATCCCCACCTATATCAAACAAGAAGGAGATGATAAGGCCTACCATACAACGCCTCAAATGGAGCCGAAACAATATTAAACTAATAGGAGTTAGTGTACGCAAACTTTACCAGTGGAAGATACTGTTCCCAACCTCATCCAAACTCAAGGACACATGTTCGCAGCATATCCTCTAACATCTGATTGGTCATCTCTGTATGTCCGTACGTCTTCAGTTGATAGGAGGTACTCAATCGCAACTCAGTACCCATAGCCTCCTGGAAACTCTCCCAAAATCGAGACATGGAAATCTTTTCTCGATCGTACACAATATCAAGTGGCACCCCATGAAATTTCACTATTTGAGTTTCATTGTGTTGTTCTCCCTATATATTTACTAATGACATCCTTCCATACAACGATCTTCCCTTACCATTCCTATGAGTGCATAAAATATCACAATAGAATAATTTACGAAAAAATATAAAATGGAAAGCAATCAAATAATCACACGACACAAAATATACATGGTTAAAAAATGTGCCTATGTCCACGGAGAGGTCTACTATTTTATTAAGTATCTCTCAAAGTTTTTCAGGTTACATGCCCCTATGCCCCGGCCCAGGGATTACAATTTATATGCGTGTTCAGGTGGAGGTTGAGTTATTCAAGGAACTCAATGATCTTGTTGGATAGCCACGTGAGTACCCATGAATATCTCCCTGAGATTATTGGAGACTAATTAGTGATTATTTTAATATATTTGAACATATATCAAATAAATAGTTGATCATCGACTGTCGTCGAGTTGGACCGGGAAGCTTTATGGACTATTGGGCCATTCTCGTGAATTTAGATAATTAAGTCCCCATAATTTCCCCTAAAAAATTTGGGCTTTGAGTTATAGGCCAATAATTTTTAACTAAACGAATGATCTTAACAACTTGATTTATTTATTCTTCAATTGGAGTGACTTATTTGTGATTCTTGATGTCTGGAGAGGACACACTTGTCTTTGAGCGATCTTGAAGCATTGCAATCTTTTTGAGGAAGCGCTACTCATCATTTGAGAGTTTTTTGAACTCTATTAAGACCTGTTCGTGTGCAAATTAATTGTCCGTTCACTGTTTTTGGTCATTTGTTGTTCATTCTTGGTCTCTAAGATTCCCTTTTAATTTTTGTCCTCAACTTTAAAGCTTTATTCCTTTAGTGATCTTCTGGAGTTTTGCTAATACTTGTAAGTTTTAGTTCTAACTCTTCTCTTCTTCCCAAATATTTTGTAACTGTAGATAGGATTTTACTAATGATGCCGATGCTTGATAACAAATCCCTCTCTGAGTTTAGAAATTGCTACAATATTCCTGATTGGGTTGATATTTAATGTGTCCCTATTCCTCGAGATGCCCATTTTAATAAGGATGGTCATTGGATTCACACTTTGTTAATCCCTCAAGGGGGTTTGATGTTTCCTCCCAATCGTCCGTTCTTGCATTTCTTCCAATATTTTAATATCGTTCCAGCTCAGTACTCCAAATGTTTGGAAAATTATAAATGGAGTTCATAGGATTAATGAGTTATATGAGACTAGTGTAGGGTTGACTGAGATCTATTATTGCTACATCTTTTCTCGCACGAAAGGTGGACTCTTGTATTTGAAGGCTAGGGATGCTGCCAGAGCCTTGGTAGTGAACTTTCCTAATTCTCACAAAGATTACTAGTTCGAAGGTTTTATGGCTAGTAATTGGCAGTATGCTCCCCAGTCAGGGGGCGTAAGGTACAAGGGACCTCGAATTCCTACCTTTGGGTAGGAATACATAGGTTGCTAGAACCATCTTTTTGCTTGATTTTCTACTTGCTTACTCTTGCTTGTACTCGTATTTGATATTTTCTTTGATTGTGCTGTAGTTAAGGTTAAGAATCAGGAGCCTTCTTCCTCCGAGATAAAGCCAGCTATTCTTATAAAGGCTTAAAAGGTCAGGGATGCCCTTTTGGACGACGAACATCCCAGGTTTGTTACGTATTTGTTATAATACAAGAACATTACCTCCAATTTTATTATCGAGCCAATAGATACCATTCCAGATTTGGAAATTTCAGAGGAAGAAGTTGGTGGCTCTTTTGAACACATCTTAATAGAAGAAAGGGAAGAGGGTAACGATGAAGACAGTAGAGAATAAGTAACCAGTGAAGAAAGTAGTGAAGAAATGGCTCTACCAAGAAGGAGGAACTTGATCAATGATGATGATGATGATTTGTTGTCTGATCGCCTACCGTCCCCAAAGAGGAAATAAAGGGATTTTTCTACAACTAGTGGTTCTGGGAATGCCGTCAGGGAGAGTGAGGTTACGAAGAAGAAAACAGAGGAAGAAGAAAGTGTGAAGGAGGTAGAGAGGAAGAAAAAAGGACAGAGAAATAGAGAAGGAGGGCTCAGGCTTTGAAGTGCTCGATTGTGCCTTCTAGTGTGATTGATGTTAAGGGGAGTAGTGTTGCTAACACTCCCCATATTTCCCTAGCTTTGTTAGAACGGGGTGTGTTTGTTGTTGATTGGGAGCGATCAACGAAGATGGGACCTGACTAATTGGCCCTTAAATCTTCTCAAGGTCTTACGTTGGTATATCTCTACTTTTTCTATGTTCTTCTAATTTTTCCTTATATCCTTGCATTCTGACTTGAATTCCTCTGCTTTGTCCAATTTGTATCTGATTTCACCACGCAGTTACATAATCAGCCTGACCAGTCAAAGAATAATGGTGAGCTGGAGAGGGCTCTCAAAGGTTCTCATACAGCCCTGGCCGAGGCTAAGTCTTCTTTTTAGCAAAAGAAACAGAAGGCCCTGGATGCCTTCAAACAGTAGTCGATAAAGGAACTAGCAGACTTATAGGTAGCCTATAGTGTGGTGGTCACCGATAAGTTAAAGGTAGCCAAGGAGAACCTGGCATTGTTTGCTAGAGTTGAGAACATGGAATGAGAGGTTCTATCTGTTCGGGGGAGTGGATATAATGCAGGTTGGGAGGCTACGTACGATAAATTATATTCAGAAGGTGGGTTTCAAGAAAGGTTGGGACCAAGCCTTGGCTGGAGTGGGAGTATCTTCTAACTCTCCACTATTTTCTCAGCATACGCTAGGTACAAATCTTAAGGAAGTTGGTGTACCCTTGGTCGTTTAACATGCTGTCCAAGTTGATGCACCATTGGTTGAACAGTTTGTTGTTCAGATTGGGGTAGGCCTTGTTGCTCAGGTCATTGGAAGTCTCCCTATTGATTAAGTCCTTGGTGGGCCTGGTTTGATTGTGGTTGCTAGTGACCAGACTGTCACTGCTGTTGACAAATGAAAAGGTCTAGTGGAGAGTGATCAGGTGTAAACCCCATAGACTATTAGGGATTTTATTGACTTTACTTTTTATACTATTGATTCCCCTTAACTTTTTTATTGTCTCATTCCTTGTTTGAAAGAAACACAAATTATTTTTTTTGGTAATAGCTTTCTCCTGTTCCTTGGGAGGGGTGTCCCTTCGGCGAAAGTTCTTGAAGTTGTGCCTATACCTGTTGTTGATGTGACTTCGATGCCTTTGGTAAGTCTTTATTTTCTGCACTGATCTCCCCCTTTTACTACTCCTATTAATTGTTCTAATTCAATTTCTGATTTTCTTTCATTCTTAAAGCTCCCACGCCTATTTTAACCATCCCCATGGTGCCTCCACCCTCGAGCGATCAAATGCTTGTTACTTTATTCGGGCCTTCGATTTCAAACCCAGAAGGTGTTGAGCTAACTGCAGTCGCCCAAGGAGATGTTGAGCAAGAACATGTTGAGACAGTGGAGGATAGGCAGGAGCAGGTAACGGAGGTTAGAGAAAATGTTATCGCCCCTCAAAGTTATCCCCCATTGGTGGCCCCCGAGGTGGTTGAGGAGGAGGACGTGGTTTAGATGGCCACTCGCGAGTTTGCCTGAGGAGCAATAACCTGAGGTGTTTCCACTATTCTATCTATCTTCTGTATATAGATATATTAGGTTTAATATCAAAATGTCCCATAATCGCGTGTCAGGCGGGCCTAGGAATATAAGACTTTATATTTCATAAATCTCCCATAACCGTGGGTCAGGCAAGCCTAGTGTTATAGGAATAAATCTCCCACAACCGAGGGTCAGGCGAGCCCAGTCTTATAGGCATAAATCTCCCATAATCGAGGGTCAAGCGAACCTAGTCTTATAGGCATAAATCTCCCATAACCGAGGGTCGGGGGGCCTAGTCTTATAGGCATAAATGTCCCATAACTGAGGGTCAGGCGGGCCTAGTCTTATAGGCATAAATCTCCCATAACCGAGGCGGACCTAGTCTTATAGGCATAAATCTCCCATAACCGAGGGTCAGGCGGGCCTAGTCTTGTAGGCATAAATCTCCCATAACCTAGGGTCAGGCGGGCCTAGTCTTATAGGCATAAATCTCTAAGTTTGCATAGTATATATTGTTATCATGCTTTCCTTTGTCTCTATTGCTAACTTCAACTATTTGCTACGTTTCAAGTAGAGATCGATCAATTAGAAGCTCATGGGATCGAAGTTGAGCCTGTTGTTAAGGAGTCAGTTCAAGCACTAATAGTAGCTTCAACGTCTTCTTTGGGCGGGGCCCGTGTACTTGGTGATACTTCTGCACCCCGTGTTCCTCAAGTGCAAGCCAGTGATAGTGCTTCGTACACCCAATGGCCATCTGCTAGTCATATCATTTTCAGTATTCATCCACCCGAGGCATCCCCCGAGGTGGTTGTGTGACAAACTATGGCCAGCTTCCCTTTTGTTATGACTGAGGGTCCCCGTTTGTTGATTGAGCGATTGCTAGCTCGTTTTCCTTCAACCTTTACTATTCGATGTCTGCATCCCCTTCTAGAGATGATGGTTGGCCGATTATTTGCTCTCGTGATGGTATTAGAGGACATTCTCAGCACCCCCCTCATGTCTGTTAGTCCTGACACCGTTAAAACTTTATTGGGTTGGGTTAACGCATTAACCAATGATGGTTTTTCCCTAACATAGCTGGTGGAGCTATTGGGGAGTTTCACAAAGAGTTATCTTCCTAGAGTCTATGATCGCCTCCAGAATTCCCATCGCGATCAGGTGTCTGTCTCTAAAGAACTTTTTGGTCTTGAATCCCAGTTGCTGGTGGCTGAGCAAGCAGCACAAGAGGCTCGCAAGGCAGTTGCTCATGCGGAGGAACAGTTGGTTGAAAAAGAGCAAGTTCTAGAAAGCATCTACTAGGCTCAAGAAAGTCGCCCGAAGAATCTAGCTGACCTTGTTGCAGAGCAGAGCCAACTTAAGCAGAATCTTCCCCCACATCACCACCGGCTGTTTAGTTCATAGAATCTTCGCTTCATTATGGACGAACCCTAGCTTCATTATCCAATGTTTCTTTTGTTGGTCTTGCCCTTTTCAGTGAAACTTTTGAATTTGTTTTTTCTAACTTGGTTGTAACCACAAATGCTATCATTTATTTGGAATAAAGAAACGTTGGAAACTTTGGTGCTTCCCTTCTTTTCTATTATTTAATTGATTTTGAGCTATGCTTACACATCAATGCTAATTAGCTCAAATATAATAAATGGGTCAATCATTGGACTTACGAAGATAAAATATTGATCTAGCATATGCCTTCTGAATTTTACTTCTGACTATATTAAATGGGCAAGCCCAATTACTTTAAAGCGTACATCTATAGTTTAACACAAAAAGAATAAGTAATTGAATAGGAGTGACATGATAAATATTCAGACGTAATAAATCTTCAGCCACTTGTTGTTCAATTTCAAAGTCACATTATCTTCCAGATTAGATATCTTGCAGTAGACCGAATCATGGGCTTCTCGAATGATGTAAGACCATTCCCAGTTTGCTTCAAACTTTGGTAGTGACAATCCCCTTATATGTCTCGTGCATGTTTTTATAACCAAGTCTCCTTCTCTGAACTTCCTTGGCCTGACCAATTGGTCATAAGATCTGTATATCTGATACCTATATATCTCTAAGTGTCTTTCAAAGTTATCCTTATGTTCTTCCAAGGCTTCGAGTTATACATGGCGACTGTGAGGGAGCATAGCACTTCGTAGGTTATAGCGAGCTGAAAGTACCTCGAGTTCGACTGACAACATATTTCCTACCCCAAATACCAGGGAGAATGGTGTGTACCCTGTTAGCTTTCTCTTCGTCATTTGATAGGCCCATAAAAATTCAGGGATCTTATCATCCCATGTGCCCGAGAAGTCCTCTAGCATCTTGGCCAAATATTCACCAGCATCTTGTTAGTGGCTTCTGCTTGCCCGTTGCATTTTGGGTAGGCCACTGTTGATTTGTGATGGAAGATGGAGTACTCTTCCATTAGTAAGTGCACTTCGCTATTCACGAAGGGAATACCATTGTCCGATAAAAATACCTTCAGGATGGCAAAGCGACAAATAATGTATTCCTTCATAAATCGAGCTACTACCCCCGCGGTGGCCTTCTTGAGTGGTATGGCCTCCACCCATTTCATGAAACACTCTATGGCTACTAAAATCCATATCTTTCCTCGTAATGAAGGGTTAATGGCTCCTACCAGATCGAAAGCCCAAGTGTGGAATGGGAATGATGTAGATAAAGAGTGCAGGTCCACTGATGGTGCGTGGATCATATTTCCGTGTAACTGCAGGCTTTGCACTTTCTAACAAAATTGACTGAGTATTTCTCCATCGAAGGCTAGTAATAGCCCAAGGTCATTTGCTGGTATTAAACTTTGGCTCCCCCAATAGGACCTAGATCATGATCTTGCTTCAATACCTCTTCACCTTTTATGCACCTTAGAGGCCTATCGACATAGCCTCATCGGTACAGACGCCCATCTTGCACAAAGTACCTCGGTGCTGGCCTCCTTATCTTCGTAGCACCTTCTTTATCTACTGGCACTACTCAATCTACCAAGAAGTCAATGTAGGGTTGTCTCCAATCTTGCGATTGGTCAATAAAGTTTCACTCTGTCGCTTGATAGAAAAGGCAGCACTTCGAGCACTCTCTTTGTATTGCGGTGGATTCTTGTCTCATCGAGGGCCAGTAGTACCCCGCCCATTTTATCCTTCTGCATAGGGGAATCTCGGTGGTCTCATAACTATTCTCATGTACTTTGATTAATATTCTCTTAGCCTAGTCAAGGTCCACACACCTGGACATCCAACCCCCTTTGTTCTGAAAACATAAGTTGCCCCCGGTAACAAAGTACTGTGATAAGTCGATCAATCTAAGTGGTCGTTCCCCTCTCTCTAGCTGCTTTCTGATTTCACCTCTCTAGTCATCTTTGTCTTCTAATGGCAGCATCTCAGATACCGTCGAGGGAGCAGTTCTCTTTGTGATTCGGATCATAGTTGATTCTCCATCAAAGATAATCTTATGCGCGATGGTGGCATAGGCATCCTCATGCCTGTTCATTGTTCGAGGGTGCCTTTTTATCTTTACCACCTCAAACCGGCCCAGTAATCGCTAAATGATCATGCGGTAAGGCGCCAAACTCATGTGCTTCAGTGAAAACTCCTATGTCACTTGCTTCACCACCAAACTTGAATCCCCTTTAATTGTTAGAACCTGGATGCCCCTCCTCAGTGCTTCGAGTAACGCAAGGACCAGTGCCTCGTACTCAGCCTCATTATTTTAGCATTCAAACTCGAGTTTGAATGGAAGGTGAATCTCTTCACTGCCTGTTCGCAAAATGACTCTCGCTCCTCCTTTCTTCTCGGCTGAGGAGCCATCGAACTCCATACTCCATTCATCGAGGCTGGTGGATACAAAATTGGCCTAAAGGTCATCACCCGGGAGATCTTCGATAGGCAGCTTGAACGTTCCCGAAGGGAAAATGGCCAACAGATCTGCATATGCCTAACTTTTGATGGCCTGAGGGACCATACACTTCAGATCATACTCCGAGAGGATTAGGAACCATATAGCTGCCATGCCTATCAATACAGTTCTATCAAGAAAAAACTTTATGGGGGTCACATCTAGTTACAATATGAACTGTGAATGATAGCAGGTAGTGCCTAAGTTTTTACGCCACAAACACGAGGGCTAAGCAATGCCTCTCAGTGCTAGTTTATCTGGCCTCGGGCCTATGTATAATTCTACTTAGATAATAAATATTTTTTTCAATACCTTCCCTCTCTTAGGACAATAAAGCCCCAATAGACCATTCTATTGATGTGAGACATAAATGTAAAGGGGTACTTGCTTTCGGGGGGATCATCGTTTGAGGGGAGGTAAGAAGTGCCTTCAACTTTTCCATGGCCTCCTGGTGCACTATTTCCCATGCAAACTTCACGCCCTTCCTCAGTAGCTCCATTAAGGAATGCGTCACCTCAACTAACCCCAGGATGAGCCACCTCAAGTAAGACACCTTGACCAAGAAACTCTTTATCTCTTTCACGGATTTCGGTCTTGGCATATCAAGGATGGCTCGTCGTTTATCCAAGTCCATTTGTACCCCCTGGATATTTACCACGAACCTCAATAATTTCCCACTCGTTACCCCAAAGGCGCATTTGAGGGGGTTCATCTTTAGCTTATACTTTCGGAAGCGAATGAATACCCTCCTCAAATCATCTAGGTGGGATTCTTCCTTCTTGGACTTAATCACTAAGTCATCGACATAAAACTCTACGATTTTATGGAAAAGGTTATGGAATATGGCCATCATCGTTCTTTGATAGGTGGATCCTACATTCTTCAACCCAAAGGGCATGATCGTGTACATGAAATTTCCCAAGGGTGATCGAAAGGCAGTCTTCACCGCATAAACTGGGTCCATTTTTATCTGAGTATAGCCCACATACCCGTACATAAAGATGTACATCTCATATCCCGTTGTTGCATCGATCAAGATGTCAATGGAGGGAAGTGGGAATTCGTCCTTTGGGCACACCCTGTTCAGATCTCTAAAATCTACACATATCCCAATTTGGCTTTTGTCTTTCTTTCCCATAGGTACAATACTGGACAACCATATTGGATGTTGTATCGGCACTACAAACCCTTCCGTGAGCAGCTTCTGTACTTCTTCCTTGATCTTTAAATCCAAGTCCACTTTGGATGTTTGAGTGGCCTGTTTCACTGGGATTGCTGAGGGTAAGACATTAAGTCTGTGGCAACTTACCTCCGTGTCAACCCCCGAAATCTCGGTGTACTTCCATGCGAAGAAATCTTTAAACTCAACCAGGAGTTTGATTAACTCCTCTCAAGGGGCTCCCTCCAAGTCCTTCGAAATAAAAATAGGGTTCGGATCCCCACCTTCTCTAGCCAAATTGATATTTTTTTATTCCTGGATTTGTGGCCAAGGGTCTTCTTTCATACATTCCGGCTCTTCCTCCACTCCTTTTACAAACTCTTGGATACCAGAGTTGTCACTTACTAGGCATTGCCCCTTGTTATCTACCAGGAAGAATTCATAAATCGGGTCAGCTTCATCATCCAGTCTCTCGACTGCCCATTCACACCTTCATAACCTATAAATAATTATACCGTTAGGCAGGATAACCTGCTTGCACTGTCGGTTCGCGTCTCTTTGGAAAAGTCTCTTTCTAAGATTCTCATTCACCTCTACCACCGTTCACCTACTAAGAACGCTCTGTGTCTGCACTTGGTGCTTAATGGGATCAATTCACGAGGTCATCTGATCACGAAGCTATCTTGATAGGCTGGGAGGCCTTACTGCCTCAAGATCACGTTCTTCTTCATAAGTCACAATCGTTGGAGTAGGTGACCGCACCCTCTCTCGAGTTAACGAAATCCTTATCCCCCCGGTATATCTCGTCACCATAGTATCTTCTTCCATTAGATCAGTGTAGAAAGCTTCATCCACCATATGGGCCTCTTCCTTCGCAAAAGGTTTCTTGATAGCTCGAATCACCACTTCCTTACCCTTTATGTTCGCTTTAGCGCATTGATGATATCTTGAGGTTACCAAACCATGGTAGTGGGGCACTATTCTTGCTTCCGACAACTCGGTAGCATTGAAGGATCCCACAAGAATTATATTGATGGATGTCCCTCTGTCTAACAATACTCGCGAAAAAAAAAATCATTCACCGATGCCGTAACATATAAAGGTCTATTGTGTGGCACTACAGGAATATTGATTTTTCCCGGCATAAATTAAATGCCGAAAAGAGCACTAAAAATGCAGGTAACACTTTTTGTGGAACTTTTGGCGGCATTTCCACAAGTGCGGTAATAGCCAATGTGGTAAAAGAACAACGGCATTTTAAAAAATGTCGCGAAAAGTTGGCGGGCACTTTTGAAGGCATTTCCACAAGTGCGTTAACCAATGTGGTAAAATAACAATGGCATTTTAAAAAATGCCGTAAAAAGTTAGCTGCACTTATGGCGGTATTTTCACAAGTACGGTAGCCAATGTGGTAAAAGAACAATGGCATTTTAGAAAATGCCGCAAAAAGTTAGCAGCATTTATATTAATGCTGGTAATAACCTTTTAATGGCATTAAAAAATGTTGATAATAACCTTTTGCAACACCTATTAAATGTTCCAACACACTTTTGGCGGCACTAAAAAAATGCAGAGAATAAATATAGCGACATCAAACAAAATGTTGACATTATTTTGTAATATATATGACTGGGAACAAGTTTTAAAAAAATCAATATAAGAAGTATTGTATTTATGTGCAAATACATTACAATAACTTTAAATTAAGGGGGCGGCAATCAAATTAAAATGTCATCAAATTAAAACCAATAGCATTCATTGTAAATAAATATAACTGTTCTTGGAACAATTATTCATCCACAAAATAAAATGTATCATTTGTTCAATAAGAAAAAGCGGAGAAACATGAAGCGAAACGAAATTTTATATAATGGACGATCCTTCTTCATCAAAGTCAAACATCCTCTTCGATTTACAAATAAAAAAGTCAATCGTTAGTCATGGATACTTATTCTTTAGTATTTTAATTAAAAAATTAAAATTAAAAATTAGTACATTAGCAATATGCCACGCTACAGTTGAATGATGTGCATCTCTAATTGTGGACTTGTTTCCATAATGTCTAGGCAATGGTTCATTTGTTATAAATGTTTTCTCAATACATACTTCCCAAAAGTCTTCACCCAGTGGAGTACCCCCTACTTTTGTTGAAGGGTCCTTGCTCACAATGAATCCACGTGCCACAACCACTTTTGGCGGTCCGTAAGTAATAAGGTCTACAATTTTAGGAAGTGAATTATTTGAGACCCTTTGTCATGGTTGATGGTGCTTCTTCTTCTTCTTCTTCTTTGATGGTTCTTTCTACAAACAAGATGAATATGCCATCAACGATGTATTTCTGGAAAAAAATCGGCAGAGTTTTATTCGTTTTTAAGACATCCCAAAAATTTTAAGACTATTTACAACAAAATAGACCAACAACCCAATGTCAAGTATACATAAACTCCCCAAGAAAGCGCAGATATATTGTGCCCTTTAAAATCCTTTAAATTAGTAACAGACCTAAATTGAAGTAGCATTCGTTTGCTCACTAACACGAGCAGTAGTCTCGGGGGCAGCTAAGTGTTAAGAATTTGCAATCTATAAAAAATAAATTATTTCAGTCATGAAAACATATAGTCTTAAATTATGATTTTAAAAAGTAGTTATCTACTTATCTGTTGAGATGGAACTCAATGGTGATATGATTGTGGTACCACTACAGGTTGAAATTGGTTGGTTTCTTCTAATTGTTGCCCGGGTTGCAAAATAGACCTATATGATGGTATGTTTTGCTCGTTGGAGGATTGAGGAACCTGTTAATAGCATAATTTAATATTAGAACATATATTTATATATATACACGATAGTTTAGAACAAAATATAAAAGTGTGTACTTATTAACCTATTTGGATACAACGGAAGGGCAAGTCATCACGTGTGTGCGTATCAACTCAAACTGAGCCTCTAAATGATCAATTTTTTTCCTGAAATTCAGATCAAATCTCAGATCTTAGTCGCTCATACTCTTTTTCATTAACCTTCGTCCGCTTAGTTCCATGCACATCAGTTGGAGATGGTCCATGCCCATAAGCTCGACAATGACCGTGTTTATCAGGTCCCAGGACTTCATAAAATATCGCGTCTTTATGACTGACGAAATCATTACAATTTAACGGAAGTTGATCTACTTTTTGCCTCATTTTTGACTTAAATGAAAAATTCTTATTATATAAAACAAAAATTATAACCATTCATTCACAAAACCAAAACAGAATAAAGATCCAAATATCTCCCCACCACTAATTTTAAATGTTTCACACAATAATTTCATGCATAATTTTAACTTTCATAAATAATAAACTTATTTACTTGTTAATTTAATCCTCATCCGTGTATGATATATATTATGCTTTTAATGATATGACACAATCTGCTGCATGTTGCCTTTTATAATGGTTGATAAACATAATAAGAATTTTGATTAATAGGTAAAATGATGTCGTTGTGATTTAGAAAGAAGGGAAGGAACATGGATGATATTTTTGTACCATTTCTTCTGTGGAATCCTTATCGACGGCTGAGCCATCGTTCCTCTCGTGTGTTTTGATGTAAACATCAACCAACGAAACCTTTTTCCCTTGATCAACCTCCATCTTCATAAACCCAATAACTCGTAAGTCATTACATAAATAAGTTTGATAACATAAAAAAATATTGACAATCAAAATCTTTTATAAAACACCTTATGAGCAACATTCTCATGACTCTTTCTTCCGGAAGTATGTGGTGTTTTTTGCTTCTTACGAGTTCGACGATTTCTTCGACTCGTTCTCTGTTACAAAAATATATTTAAAATACATGTTTAGCTTGAATTTATAAAACTTTACTGCTAGTAATACATTCATACCCTTGCCTCACGAGTTCCACAATACTTAACAAGTTGCGACCACTGCTCTAGCTTTACTCTATGTGTACAATATTTCAATCTCTCTTCGTCGGTATCAAAGGCACAATAATGTTTCTTCAACTCTGCTTTCCAATTATTCCATATCTTTCCAACCTTCTTCATGCACATTTTTTTGAATTCTTCAGGGGCATCAGTGTTCGCCTATATAATTACAATGTATAGAGAAACAAGTCATCTACTACACATACGATTTTAGATTACATAATTATCTTTGTAAAGAATTCAAATTTTCAATTCATTTGCCACAAATCATGGTATTATTTGATTTTACCTTCACCTCTCGCCAAACATGTTCCTTGTATGGGTATAAGTCCTTGCATCTCCGATCTTTGAAAGCCAACGGTAACCTGTTCTGCATCGATATAATATTAAATTAGTAACCTCTTACATTGATTAAATAATCATCTTTAAATTATCAAGAGATAACATACAGTATTGAAAAGAGTATTCTAATAAGAGTTGTGTTACACAGAAATTTAAAAAAGAAAGTTTACATGTTCCCATCATGAAATAAAATGCCTAAATGGGTAGATACTGTATCTACGGTATCTCCAACTGGATAATAGAAATCATTGAAGTGAAGCTCTAAGCGTTTTCCTGTACCCCATAATTCACCCAACTTCGCAATGCCTCTACGTTTAGTGGCATATTGTACTGAAGCTGAATCATAAAAATTGAAAAAGTAGGTTAACTTCAATCTACACAGTTAATTAAGCACATATAAATCAAATAACTTTGAGTACCTTCTTCATGTGAATGGGTGTCTTGGTTATGTCAAGGCTCACTCTTCATCGAGCTACTATCGCTTTCACTGTTAGTTGAGTTTGATCGTTCGGTCAAGCTAGAATCTTAAAGGGAATGAGAATTGGGCTGAGATTGCGGCTAAAATGGTGGTTGGATATTGGATTGTGAGTGCAAGAGAGACTGTGAACGGGAATGTGACCGTGAGAGGGATTTACTCTGCCACTGAGATGTCATAGCAACCTGCAAAAATAAAAATTCATAATTGAGTTTACAAGAGTAGTGCTTATCCAAGCCAAGATGTTCTAAAATTGTGAGGTACAAAGCCCTTTTCTAATTTCATGGGTAAACAATAAAAAAAGTTGGTAAATTCAGTGCTCAAACTAAAACGTATTGGACATGTTTATGCTTTACATGATAAATTGTTTATCTCAATATAAACTCAATGCAAGATAAACTATTAACGACATGAGAAGAATATTTTAATATCGACATTATTTATCATTCATTCGCAGGGTTAGACATATGGCCTGGCGTAGTCATATTTTGATCGGACTTGCACTATATTACGACATTATACTATCAAAAAGAAAAATGAAGAGGTGGTACAAAGGGTAGTAAAGGATCCGGTACCACATGGATCAGGCCCATGGGGTGGGGATGGGGGGAAAGCATCGGATAACGTTTATTGAGTTGGAAATTTCACACTGCATACACACATCGCACACAGTTTCATATAATTTCACACACACCACCACTTAAAATTTCACACACATTGCACATAGACATTCGCAAACATAGTTTCACATACACACTACATATATAGCTTCGCGCTTACACACAATTTATACAAATATGAAGTGAAATAATCTCATTTTAGTAAGTGTTAACCTGTAAAATAAATCAGGTTTGTACTTAATGAAATCACAAGTCTCGATTCTCCTGGTTTGAGTTGTGACAAATGTAATTTATGCCGAACGCATGAAATAGATTAGATTTTGTATTATTGTTTAGATTTAAATTCAGGATAAAACGTATTGTAATTTAGGGAAGTATTGCTCTTGTTATTTATAGGCATACCTCATAAAAAGTTATGTAATTTAGCGAACTCAGCTCCTTGCTAGTCGTGACAAGATGAGCTACCTGCTCACGCCTTTTTGTACGGGAAAAATAAGGTTGGTGTATTTTTGAGCCAAAACTCCACATAATTAACTCAATGAAATAAGGGAAAAAACTATAGAAAAAAGAAAAGAAAAAAGGAGGGATTCTAATGAACTTGGGTTTTGTTAGTGTTTACTTCACTAACAGAGCAAGCGCAGAGAAAGCCAGTTCACGTGTTTAAATGGGCATACTGGCATTTGCAGTCCTGCACAAACTTTAGTATCAGTTGATCAGTTTGCAATATCAGTTGATCAGTTTGTAAGATCAATTTGTAATATAAGTTGATCAGTTTTGTAGTTTTTTTTTTTTTGGTAATATTAGCTTGTAGTATCAGTGGATTTTTCCCTTCCTTATTTTGTCTTTTCATTATCCATATTTTCCTTATAGGTTGTGCAAGCATATAATAGTCATTTGAGATGGATGATAAGAGGTCGGTAGGGCGTACCTACTATGATAGAATTATGGGTTTGAGGTGTGGTTGGCATCCTCAAACAGCCAATCATGTTCGGTGTTATAAAGTACAAATGTTCTGTTGACAATTGTTATAAGGGTTACCTGATGACCTATGTTGTTTACCAAGTTTATAGGAGTTTAATCCCATAATTTGTTTTATATAATGATGGCGAGGATTTCTGTAAAAAGAAGAAAAGTTATGGAGATTGGGAAAAGGTGCATTCTCATGCGCAAGTGTATTAACTGAGAACAATTTTACAAAGGTAATCTTATTTGAAATATGGGAATTAACAATGATTGTGGGCAAGCCATTACCCCCCCCCCCCCCCTCCCAAAAATAAAATTCTTGGATCAGTTAGACAACATGGGAAGAGGAAAGTTTAAGGGCAAGTCCACTGGTCGATGCCAGTTCTCCACCCCAGAAGAGATGCTTGCTGGTACCTCTTCTCGGCCTCGTACATTTAAACGGGAAGAAGTAGAACTAGAAGAGGACGAAGAGAGGTCTGACGAAGAATCCAAAGTGGAATATGAGGAAGAATCTAAAAAGAAGAAAGGTACTCGAGGTGTTATCCATATTGAGAATCCTAATTTGGTTAAGACAAAGAACATGAAAGCTAGAGATGTTAATCTTGATAAAACTATTGAACTGTCAAGACGTGAAAGAGAGGAGATAGAGAAGCAGAAATCTCACGAAAGGTATATGAGGTTATAAGAACAAGGGAAAACAGAACAAGAAATGAAATATTTGGAGCCTTTAGCTCTTATCCCTCAACAAAGGGTAGAAGCAGCTAAAAAGCGTGATGAAGAAAAGGCTTCCAAAGAAATGAAGAAGGTTGAAGCTCGCAAATTAGTATTTCTAGTGGCATGAGATAGTCATTTGACACAATTACCTCTAAGGTATAAGAAAAACATTTTAATGGTTCATAATTGAAGATTATGCAATTGTGTCTCTATAGTAATTTTTTCTACCAATATCTGCTGGTGTGATAAGGAAGCCCGATATGACCCGTGTTGACCTCTTCAACATGAATGCCAGCATAGTGAAGAACTTAAGGGCTGTTATTGATAACTGTTCAATATTAGACAAATGAATGGGGGAATTGAACAAATGTTGAGGTGAACAAAGGTTGATGTGAGCTACAACCCACCAATGTACTTGATTCTATATCATTTTCGTAATGACAATGTAAATAAGTTTGGATGTTTCGGTGGTGGTTGTAGACATTTTTATAAATTTTATATTAATTAGATTATAGACATTTTTATAACTTTTTTAAAGGTCATAGTTAACTTTTTTATAACAGTTATTTGGTATCTTTGTTCTCCCTATCCAAACACAGTGTGTTGGGATTAGTCATTTATCAAATGAAGAATATATTTAAGATTTGTTATATGTTTTCTTAATTATTTTTCTTCTAAAAATGATGTATAAGTTGACCAATTAATTCTTTATTTAAGTTTTATATTTGTCGAAGTTGATTCACGTGAGTGTAGTCTTAAGATTTTAATCGACTTATCAGTTACACTTATTGTATTAGATTAAATTTATTAACTAGAATAGCTGTAAACCTTTTTTTGTTTCCGTTAATGTCATCAAGTACTAAATCACAATGGGACGTGTTGTATTTTTGTGATGTCAGGAATGATTCACGGGCATACCATAGGCATGATATATTACTTAAGTATGATGAATGATCGTGTCATGTAAATGTTTCACAAGAGGATATGCACAAAATTACAGTCGTTCTGATGGAACGAGCATGTAATAGGAAGTAGCAAATTACGAGGATGAAACTAATGATGAAGTAGTGTAAGTATTATAAAAAAATTTCCATTAATTAAATGTAGTTAATATCAATTTTAGAGAGATGTATATTGATTATCCATGTATAAACTGTACTTCCAGAAAAGATTTCCTGATTATACAGAGTTCTTCTTTAAGACATTTGAAATTTATGGGATAGTAGCTCCCTATATATTATGTATATTGTTCAATAGCCGTTTTTGCAATTTCTCACTGTATATCCTACTCTAAAGTATCATCCGCGCATCGCGCGGGTTTCCAACTAGTCACAATCTATAATGCATATTACCCCTGTAATATGCATACTACATTGCATATTTTAACTTTAATATGACACTTTATACATTCGATTTTCAAAGAACTCCATTATCAATATTAGTTACAGTTTTTTGGCGACCAAGATTTATACATCACTTCTTACCATTTCCCAACGATTGTCTATATAAGGGAGAATTGGGAAAGGTTGTAAGGAATATAATTCAAGTTATCTTTGTCTTTGTGAATTATGGAGCATAGTAAAAAAAATTCCATTCGTAATAGAGTTAGGACTTCCTACTTTTACTTAAAGAACTTGAAATCTTTGCAAACAAGTTGAATTTGAAATGGAGAAAATACAAAGAGAATAAAACCAAGGCCAATAAAAAATAATTGAACTCCTCAAATGTAGTATTCAACATTGTTCAAATCCAGCCTCCCAAACCAATCAAGCAGCCAAAGATTATTCCATTTAATCCTATTTTTCAAAGAATCACTAGAGGTAAACACAGTAACTTATCCTTATTTATCTTAATGACTAATTTTATACAATAGGAATGTGAAAAGAGTTGCTAACAAATCCACTAATTTTAACTCCCACTCCACTTGGCAGTTAAAGTTTTTTTAGGTGAAAACTGTCCTTTTAGGACTCACATTTCATTGTGAATGTCAGACAGTCAAACAAATTTTACTCAACAAAATAGGCTTGTCCTTGCCTTGATTTTTTTCCCCATTAAATACATATCTAACTTTTCCAAATCTGGAACTGAATTTGGTAAAATGACAGCAGCTACTGCGGAATTGCTATGTTAGAGAATAATTGATCTCTGCTTTACATTATAGTTTTCTAATTCAACTCCTCAGTAATATAGATTGCATGGCCCCCAGTTGAATTGCAGGAAAAAGAGGAGGTACCCTTTTATGAGCCAATGTTACAATAATGCTAGATTTTTCGAGCGTCCCATCCTTCTGCAGGCCTTCAAGTAGCTTATAGATACTATCCACACTTGGAAACCAATTCTTTGTCATACCGTATTTACACATTGTATACGCCAAATCAAACTCACCTCCTTTACAAAGATTGAATCATGGTTTGATAAATTTTAACATTGGGCTTGTAACCCTTATCGTGCAAAGCAGAACAAACCCTTTTTTCCATATCAATATAACCACCTCGATAAAATCCTTTGATCACCAAATTATACGTAACCTCATCAGGAGTTATTTTATTATGGTGCATCACTTTCATCAAACTGTTAGCTTGCCATGCCTGCCCCATGTTCACCAAATACTGAATCCTAACATTAAATGTGTCGAGGTTGGGCCAACATTTTCTATGAACCATAAGATTCCATAACCCATTGCCAATCTCACATCAATTAATTTTATAAAACGCCGATATAAGTGTAGTGTATGTAATCACATCAGGTAATATTCCCACTTTTTCCATATCTACCATGACCAAGCAAGCTTTATCCGGTATACCTTGTTGCAAAACTCCTTGATAACAATATTAATAGAAAACAAATCTCATTTAATGTCGAATTTCGAAGGAACCTCCCTGAGAAATGACTCAATCACGTTCAAATCACAAGCTTGTGTCAAAACCTTGTGTGCAACATTGAAAGACTCGACTGTCCTACAAGATCCATATAAATGCATATCGTAAAAAGTATCAATAGCATGAGTAGTCATTCCAGCCTTACCATACAACATTATAATCCTCACAATAAACCCTTAGCGTCGACCCTGTGGCAAAGCCTTCTGATGCTCAAGTAACTGCTCTATGTAATCGAACCGACGTGCCCCGGCTAAATCGAGAAACCGTGTCCTCAAACGCAAAACGGTTTTCTACAACAAACCTATTACGGGCATTAGTGCTAAATAAGTGAAAGATATTTTCTGGGTCTCTCTCAGATTTTAGCTTAATAAAGGCAGGTTCCTCTAAAGTTATAGGGTTTGTAGTGGTAGTGGATATAAGTGTGGCTGGGGTGGCATGATTTGTTGTGCCAAATCTGCAAACCATACGCAAAGAGAGCATATTCTAGTATTTATCTCTGATTGAAACATGCCCACCAACAAATATTAAGGTATTGGACAATGTTGTAACATAATAATCATTACCCATCAAAAAATAAGGTAAACCCAGTGATTTTAAGGAATAAAATTGAAAAGGGGTGTGTTTATTGTACAAATATATGACGCTAAAACCTAATGTGGCAAGAAATTATATTTGTTACCGAGTGAGAGAGAGAGGTGGTTTTGGATCTTCAGTCTCTACACACACACCCCTCATGGCAGTTAAAAGCTTGTGTTTTTTGGATGAATTGAAAGAAGGGTCTCCCAAACTATCAATTATCAAGTTGCTATGTCTACTATCCCTACCTAAAATGTAATGAAGATATTTGAATTTATTGCGGGGAAAACAAATGGGACTGAAGAGGAAATTTTTCATTATGCAAGGAATGGTAAACTGGTGGAGCTTGCTGCCCTACTCATTGTGGACTGGGAAAAGCTTACTGATCCCATTGCAACAGTCTGTGAACATATTTCGACATATAATGCATGTGTTGAACCATCAGGATAAGAAAGCAATGAATGTGTTTGGACACCATTTACTCGAGGTGTTTGAGAGGGCAGGGGATGCTATCCAGGCATATTTCCGGCAAGATAAAACTGAGCTTAGCAACAGACAAGCGATGATAGAAGTTGTAGATTTGCTTGGACAAGAAGGCTTTCTTGTGAAGCCCCAGGATACTTTTGGTGATGTGAATTGGTTTAAGACTTTTACTCTTTGGTCATGTCATCCATTTATTTGGGTTTACTTTCTTATTACACTTTGCCTATTCATTGTTTGCAATCTAAGACTTCCTAATATTTTCTTTGTGCCACATTACCTTATGATTGGATTGAGAAAGTTTTCGAGATGATACACCTTTTACTAAGAGGATACTTCCTCGTGGAGATTGGAGAATCTCATCAAGGGATCTTGGCATGTCATTGCGACACTATTCAGGGACAAGTCATAGATGGCCTTGCAAATTATCTAATGATCGATTGAAGTTTCAAAGTACTGTTGAAGCTGAAGTAAAATGGGTAGAGCCTTATCTGCCAAATGTATCTCGTAGTAATTCATGGGCATTAGAATCACCAGTTATCAAGAGGTGGTTAAGGTGCATATGATTATAATAAGTGCCATGTTTATGGTATGGATGTCAACTCCAACTTTTGATTTGATTTGATTTTGTTTATTCTTTTCTTCTGATTGTGTGGGTTTAAACTTATATTAGTTTGGGAAGCGAATTTGGAGTTGGGAACTGGAGGATTTTTTTGCATTGTTTTTTTTATTCAATTAAATTTAGTTGAAAAGGGACATCCTCTTAGGAATATAATAGAGTAGGATACTAATATGAATTTTTCATGTGAACGCATGGAGTAACTCGATTTTGTAAACAATCCTCTAATCTCATGACAATAAAGATGTACATAAGAAATTTTTGTGTGTATGGTGCGCATGCAACTTGTGGATTGTCGGCAGGATCGTAACGAGAAACAAACGATCCTTGTTTGTGTTTTCATACAATGCAAGTCTTTTACAATTTTTACACGATTTGTGTCCAATGTGTTGTACTTTACGAAGGGTTTATCTTCTCTCCCACCCCCAATCACCCCAATATCAAAAGCGCAAATGAATGACCCCCTACCTCACAACCAATAATATAAATAAAATAACTGCTTGATCACAGCAGTGCAGCAGGGAAGCACATAACTGCTTGTTCCTTGAACATAAACACAACACATAAACAAACATACCAAATATATGTTGAAGCATGTATCAGTCAACTGAAAAAAAAATTGTAACAGACTCAAATACAAAATTGTAACAAAGTAAACATATACTAAAATCATAACATGTGATATAATTTGATAGGAGTCCCCAGAATAATGGTATTTAAAATTACATATCCCAAAGTGTCGTGTTTAACCAAACTCTATACAATTGAAACAGAATAATAAATAATTTTTGAAGTATTAGATCAGGTTATCTAATAAATATTCGCAGTCTTGCCTAATGGCACGACTGCACCCGTACTATTGAAATGATTCATCAACAGAAATGTTAACACTATCTGCTACGTTGAAAAGCCATGGAAGATTCAAGATTTGGCTTATGGGCAGAGTATGAATCACCGAGATATGACAGTGTGAAAGATGAATCAAATGCGTCAAATAATTACTTATGAGACAGTTATTAATAATTACTTATGACAACATAATAACTTATTATGTTGTTAAACAAAAAATACCTTGATAAATTGATAACCACCAATGCCAAAGTTGTCAAATGCATTATTGCGCCAACCAGAGCTAAACTTTTGGGTCTAGAAGGAACTTTCTAACTGCAATTTGAGCAACATCCATTGAATACGTGAGTGAAAATCTTTATTTTATACCATAACATCACACATTGACTAACACATATACAGTAGTAGATGTAATCGTCAATAAAAGGCAAGAAATATAAAATGCACCAATTCATTAATCATCAATAAATACGGAAATTAAACCAAAAAACAAAAAGAACTTTACTCTCCATCATTATTTATCCATTCATACATATGATGTGAAACAAATAAAATGTATTCAGTCGTTACTCATTTTAAAAATATTAAACTAAGAAAAGAATGTCAACTTTTGTGAACATCTAAGCATCCTTAAAAAATGAAACCACTCATAACTGGAAAATTATGTCAATTGTCATATTTATCCATGTCATCATCACAATCATCACTTTCAATATCATAATCATCACTGGTCTCCGCATTTTCATCACTTTCATCTATATGACTCTCATTAGCTTCCTCATCCGCATCAGAATCATATTCATAAGTCTCAAAAACATCCTCATCACTACAATCCGCATTAATACCAACACGGATATCATCACCTCCATATATATCAACTATGTTGTCAACAGTCGTTCCCTCCACACCAACCCTAACCCATGTAATATCCCCATCATGGTTGATTAGAGTGTCATCCAGTGGTTGGATGTTGTACGGCTCAACTTCTGCATCTATTGTGTCATTTCCATAAGTATCTTTACCATACATGTCATATAAATCTCTCAGTGTCATCTTCACGATAGCATGCCAATCTTCTTCAATCGGGTCTCGCACATACCAAATTTATTTGGCTTGAGATGCTAATATAAACGGTTCATCTGACAGTCAATTATGCTTGTATAGTGAATGTTTGAAGTTCACTAATGTGAACTCAAAATCATCCTTTTTCATCCCTAAATGGGTATGAACCCAATCACACATGAATAGAACAAACTTGAAATCATTTGAATAGCGCAATTCAAATATATCTGTTAATACTCCATAATATGTTACATCCCCCGAAACAGGTCGTTTGTCCTTTGCACTTGCAAAACTTTCGGTGGTGGCATGAAGCATAACTCCACTATTCTGAGTATTCAATCTTCTCTCACGCTGCTTTGTGCGAAACCTAAACCCATTTACAATATATACCGTGTATCTTCTATCCCCTTAGGAGGGGCCTGAAGCCAAAATTGCAACTTCCTTTGACACCTCGCCCTCATTTAGATTCCATACCTAAATTTTTTCGTATGATTGAGTAATAAAAATTAGATGTGTGAAAATTAAATGTGTCATTAGCATATTAAAATGTGGTTACATATAAATACAAAGATGACTTACATGATCCCCAAACCACTTGTGAAACGTTTCATTGTGAATGCGGTTAATTTCGTAGTGTCCCACACAAGGTCTCTCCTGTTCTAGCATTGTTATATGTTTCCTGTAAAACATGTATCTATAAATTGAATAACGTAGAGGGACATTTAATTACATAAAGTTTAAAATCCATTCAAATGTTATCTTACTCTCGAAAAGGCTTCACTACGGCGGAGTCGAATAACACGTACCGATATGCTTGTGAAAATGAAGTGTCATCAAGCATAAATCCTACTCCTTTACCTAATGTACGACCTATTGAACTTGAGTTGTCATCGACTTCATAATTTCGTAAAGGTAGATTAAAATTACTCTCAACATCACCCAGGTACCTCGCACAGAATGTCGTGCATTCCTCTACTAGGTATCCTTCAGCAATTGAACCTCTGGACGACTTCGGTTATGAACATATTCTTTTAGTGTGAATAAAAACCTGTTCGTCATTGTAAAAAATTTAAAGTAGTATTCATATGTATTAATTTAGGTGACACAGACATAATGCATACACGAAACATACCTCTCGATGGGATACATCCATCGTAACTGTACTGGTCTAGCAATCAATACCTCCTCAGCTAAATGAATTGTCAAATGCTCCATAACATCGAAAAAATTTAGGGGGAAGATTTTCTCAAGATGACAAAGTGTAAGAGAAACACGATCTTGCAAATATTCATAGTCTTTGGAGGTCATTGTCTTTGAGCAGAGCTATCGATAAAAAATACATAATTCAATCAAAGACGTTGCTACATTCCTAGACAATGATTTTCGTACTCCTAGGGGGAGTTGTTGTCGCATTATGATATGATTATCATGGCTCTTAAGTACAGAAATATTCCGGTCTTTAATGTTTACACGCCGTGAAATATTATATGCGTAACCATCTGGGACTTTGATGTTCGTTAAAACCTTACAAAATATGTCTTTATCACTTTTACTCATTGTGAAGCATGCTAATGGTAAATATAATTTGCTATCTGGAAAGCTCTTAGAGTGCAATGCTTTTCGAATACCCATGTTCTCAAGGTCTCTATGAGCCTTTATATTATCTTTTGATTTTCCATCAACATTTAACAATGTCCAAGGTATGTTATCGCACACATTTTTCTCTACATGCATAACATCAAGATTGTAACGAATCAATTGATCCTTCCAGTACATAAACTGAAAGAATATGCTTTTTTTCTTCCAACTTAGAGAACTATCGCAATTCCCTTCACCATCGATACTTATTTCTCTCTTCTTCATCACCGATGAGTGACCCTTCTCAATATTTCTTTCCATTGCCTCTAATTGTTCCAAGATATCATCCCCGGGATACTTGAGTGGGCTTGACTTCTGTTTCAACTTTCCCATCAAAAGCTACGGTATCATTTATGAATTAATGTTTGTGATCCAACCACCGACGATGACCCATATAGCAAAATTTATTCCCATTCTTTAACCACTGTGAACGAGTGTTCTTATTGCAACAAGGACAAGCCAATCTCCCTTTTTTACTCCAACCTGAGAAGTTTGCATACGCAGGAAAGTCACTAATTGTCCACATTAATGCTGCACACATACAAAACATTTTTTTAGTCGTTGCATCGTACGTAAGTATGCCATCATTCCACAATTCCTTCAACTCATCGATGAGAGGCTGAAAGTAAACATCAATATTATTTCCTGGGCCACGTGGACCGTCAATAAACGTAGACAGTATAAGATAAGATTATTTCATACACATCCACGGAGGCAAGTTATATATCATCAAAACAACGGGCCACATGATATGATATATGCTCATTATTTTAAAAGGATTGAAGCCATCGGCTGCTAGTCCGAGCCTAACATTGCACGAGTCACTAGAAAAATTGGGATTTTATTAATCGAAGGTTTTCCATGCTTTAGAATCAGCCGGGTGTCTTAATATGTCGTCGTCATCGCGTTCCTCCGCATGCCATCTCATGAGGGAGGATGTTTTCAATGACATAAATAATCTCTGAAGCCTTGGTTTAAGTGGAAAGTACCTAACAACCTTTGTGGGAATTTTTCGACCCCTACCTTCTTCATCATCAGACTCACCCAAAACTTGCTTCCATCTTGATGTATGACATACTATGCAATCCTCACGATCTTTGTTCTCTTTCCAATATAACATACAAAAATTTGGATATGCATGAATTTTTTGATAATCAAACCCCAGATCATTAACCATCTTTCTTACTTGAGAGTATGAACCTGGAAGTTTCTCATCCTCCGAAAGTGCCTCTTTTAAGAATTGAAGCAATGTAGTAAACGACGTGTGGCTCCACTTATAAAGTGTTTTCATATGAAATAGACGAATAATAAATGAAAGTTATGAGAAAGATTTGCAACTAGGGTACAACTCACGTTCCCCATCTTTTAACAACTTGAAAAATGCTGATGCATTTTCATCCATCCCATCCTGGTCTTCATACGGGTTGTTACATCGCATACCCTCTTCATTTCGATTTCCGAATATATCATGTAGTAGTCCACACATATCATCTCTTGTATTCGAGTCATGCACTTCGTCCGCTCCACTAATTCCCATTGTGTATGGAGCACCTTTTACGTGATAAATCGACCTAGTGTAATTCTTAACAAACCCATGTATGATGAGATGCTCATAAACAACTTCTCTTTCATGGCTAATGGTATTTCGACATTTCTTACACGCGCACTTGATCACTAGCTCAGGGTATTTATTGACAAATGCAAAATCAAGAAACCCATTAACTCCTTTAATATAAGGCTGAGAAACTGTTGACAATTCCATCCAACTCTTATCACTATCCATTTGAAAAGATTGTTGATTACCTCACACTATTACAAAAATTGTTGTTAGATTCATTAGGAAAATTAATAAAAAAAATACAATAAATAAAAAAAATGTTAAACCATAAATCATTAATATGCTCCTTCAAAACTATGTAAATTTACAAATAGTAAGTATTTAATTATAACACCATTTGGATATGGCCTTATATGAAAACTACCAATATTTAGTGATATAAAATGAAGAAACTTAACTATCCATATATTTTAACCTTAATTAGTTAACAACAATTAAAAAAACTCACTCATAATATAATCAATTACTAAAAGATATTAATGTAGCAATGAATCCTGGCACATTAAGAAGAAGACTACGCCTAATGCCTAAACATTTTAGCTTAAACGAAAACAATGTACAACTATTGAATACCCCAACACAACAACTCACATCAAGACTTAATTTTCTAAAAGCTAAAAAGATTAAACACAAAATAATGCATAAGGCCCTCACTTAAAAAACAACTTTAGTAAAAAATAATCATTTTGAAAAACAAATCTCCTTGTCAATAATGAGATAGCATAATTAAATCATAGAATCTAGATGAAAACACTACAAAATCAAATTGTCCAAATTAGAAAGTAATATTAAAACTTGTTTGTTATCTTAAAATGCATCAGATATTGAATGAATAAAGGGGCTTACTAAATTCAACTACAATGTAAAAAACTAATTTTGTAAAGATACCATCACAACAACAAAAATTACAAAACATAAAATATACAAACTAAGTTGAGTGAATGAAAACATTGTAAAAAAAGTTCTTACATCTGTTTGGGACAACAAGTATCTTGTCGAACTCCGACGATTAGCTCTAACTTACAGCCTGGACATTATCATATAAAAGTAAGATAAACTAGTAATTCTAAAATAGATTAAGTTAAGACGAATAAAGATATGTAGACACATCTAATTTTGATTTAGAGATGGTAAGTTTTGTAATATCAAATTAAAAGTCTAATATGATACATATATACCTGCACACATAAATACACACATACATATGCATGAGAAATAATATGTACATATCAAACTAAAAGGCTAATGTGATACATACATACCCTCACATGAATGCACACAGACATAAACATGGGAAAATATATATATAACCCCCTATTGTAAAAAAAAAAACATCGATTTTGATGATTCAAATAATACTAATCAATTAAAACAAGGGTTTGGGCGTTACACAAAGATGATATCATAGGGAGTGATTTAAGTTTACGTTTAACTACGTTGAACTGGACTTTTTTAAACAATTGAAATAAATGAAAGAGTGAAAAAAAATTGGTAGTTACCAAAAATAAATGAGAAGATCCAACTAAATATGCTAGGTCGTGGATAAATCTCATCTTATCTATACTTCATCTAATTATATAAATAGAAGCAAAAAAACAGCGACGACCAAGAAACAAGACCAACGTAAACAATAATATTAATATAACAATGAATTCAATTTTGTAAAAATTTATACTTTGAGATTCTAAAGATTCAAAGCAACAATTCTAGATATTTTATAAAAACTACAAAAACTCCATAAAAGTGGTCATTAAAATTGAGTATAAATTTCACAAACTTGAACCAAAACAGTAGTGAATTGACTAATTTTGATTGATAACCAAAAAAAGAAAAAAAATGCATCGAATGATATTCAAGCCATTTACCAAAAAATAAATCTAAAATAAGCCGCCAAAGTAAAACTGCCAAACCTCGCCCATTTAAGGTGAGTCCACCCAAAACAACCCACATGTTAAAGTCATGAGGCCTATATTTTGAAACTCGGGCTGAATATAGGCCCACATAGAAAAATAGCGAGTTGAATGTGGGCCACCCATTTATATCTTAACTTAACCTAACTGTTAAAGCAACATTCAATACTTGAAAACGGGTTAGCCCGATCAAAACCCGACCCGCATGTTACCGCAGCTCATATTTGACCCGCCCAAGACTGATCCAGCCCATATTCGACCCGCCCAAATTCATACCAACCCACCCTATTGCCAGTGCTGCGCCAAAGGTTCAAACACAAATACACTCAAACTACAACAATTATTTATCAGGAGATTATATCCAAGCATATGAGATATATAGATTGATTTGAAACTACCCAAATGCAATTCTTTTAAAACTAAACAAAAAAATTCAGTAACAACTCAAAAAAAAATCTCCCGCTCACACACATCAATTAATTTGTGTTTTGGATACGTGATATATATATATGGCATCAACACAGTTTAATTTTAAATAATAAACAATAACAGAATAAAAAAATATCAAAATATTATTGATTCATGATATATATAGAGAGAGACAGGGAGAAGCAATCAAAACCCATCATATTTGCCGAAATAACTAAAAAAACACCAATGATCCAAGAAAGTGATGCAGTCTTACCTAATACGAACATGTCCAATACATTCTTCAAAGAAAAATATGGAAATATACCAAAATAAATTAAAAGAATAGCAATGATACAAGAAAAATATCCAAGAGACTCTTACCTAGGATGAACAGCAATGATCCAACAATGATTAAAAAAACAACAATAATCCAACTAAGAAAAATTACACAACCCAACAAACCAAGAAAACTAAGAAAACCCAACCTAGAAAAATATAAAAAATAATCGCAAAAAAATTCAACCCAACTAAGAAAACTATACCAAAATAAAAATTACGCAACTTACCTAGGACGAACAGGTCCAAGCTGTCTTCAAAAAGTAAAATGCGACCCAACCAAGAAAGTGACACCATCTTGAAAGAACAAAATCGCAAGAGCAGTCCCAACCAAGAGGATTGAGGATTATTAGGTCAAATTAATTGAGGGGAGAGAGGTTTTGGAAGGATTGTGATGGTGGAGATTCTTCCGAAAGAAGAGGCGTGATGGGATAGAGGAAGTTGCAGCTCATACGAAAGAAATGTGGGTATATGTTTTTTAAGAAAAAACAAACACCTGCCAAAAACTAAGGAATTGGCATTTTTATTCACTTTTAGTGGCATTAGTTATGAAATGCCCAAAAAATATCACATTTATTTCAGCATTAATTAAAAAATGCTATATTTATGCGACACATCAATATAAATGCTATAAATTTTCAATACTTATAAATAAATGCTGGTAAAAAAAATTCTCAGCATTTTTAAATAATAACGAGAAAAAAGTGCTATAAAAATAAGTTTTCTTGTAGTGTGGGTACCTGATCATCCTATCTACCTTCGAGAATGTGACTTCGGAGAGGTATCTACACACCAATTTAGCCATGGGCACCTTCCATTTCAAATGTGGGGCCATATTTTTCTTGGCAATCTCTAGAATGGCTCTCGTAACTTCCAGTCGGGAATTTTCAAGAAGGACAACTTGGTCAAAGAACCAACCAAACTTTGGCGAGTGATCCATGGATGCACACTCAATCCACAAATTCGTCTTATCATCCTCAAGCTCATAAACTTCTTCTACGTCTCTATATGCAACCTCATCATATGCTATCACTGCATTGACCCACTGAGCATCTCAACAGCATCGAATGCTTCTCCTTGGTCCTCTCCGTCTTCAGCCCCATCATCCAAATTTATGCAAGATAACTCAAAAGTTCATTATTTGGAGGAATCCTCAAAGCCACTAGCCTGAGTTCACTCAGAGTCATTCCTTCCGAACCATGCTCCATCATCGATTGTTCGGCCTAATCATCGAAGACGCTAGCCATATGGGCCCCGTGAGGCGGTAAAGGGCTGTTGTTCACATTGGCTTAAGACAACTCAATATCTTCATTCTTCACGTGGTGATCAATCATCCTTCTTATTGAAAAACACACCTTAGTAGAACGATTGACTCTGTTATGGAGCGCGCAATAGTGGGATTTCTCTTTGTCTTATCGATTGAGCGGCGCGATGTAGACATTAATCGGCCTACAAACTTTATCGCAGACCATGAGATCGTACAGGTTCAAAGTTTGCTCCACCGTATAAGGTAGCTCGAGAGGATCCTCCTCGTCTTCGAATCTTCTCTTATTGTTCCTACCCTTTCTACCTCCTCGATCCCCATTACCTCCTTCTCTACCTTCATTATTCGCATAGTTGATCCTCGAGGGTATTCCCCTCCCCGAGGTAACTATTGGCCTCATCAACAAACTGGACAAAGCGGGAGGTTGTACTAAGGGCTTCATCACTAATGCGATATTCCTTGTTGCCTTCAAAAAGGCTGCAAACGTACCCTCACTTATCTTATTAATTAGGTGACATATGTATTCGGGCACCAAACCTTCTTCACATACTTGTAAAATCTTGACCTTTCGCGTATCCTGCCTCACATCTAGGGAGCACTCGCGAAACCTTCGAATATGGCCACAACGTCCTCTCCTGGCTTCTACTTCTCACGCGTGAGCTGGGTGAGTGTGAACTCTTCTTCAGGCAAGAAATTTTTCTGCACAAATAAAACATGTAATTACTCCCAAGAACATACACTACCTGGGGCTAGGTGGGAATACCACGTGTAGGCTTTCTCTGTTAGGGATTTCGAGAACTCCCTTAGTTTTAACTTTTTATCATTGCAATGGGCCCCCAGATTCTCGATGAACCTCATCATGTGTTCCTTAGGATTTGCATCTTTCCCCATGTACTTTCAAAGATTGGGGGAATATAACCCATTGGGTAGGGTTTGTTATTATACTCCTCTGGGTAAGTAGTGAGGAAGTCATCGTATATGGAGGAGTTATCCCCCTTAAACACAGTTATGAGCTTTACCAACTCATTCTTCATGTCTTCTAAGCTGGCTGGAGAGGGGCAAGATGATAATGACATTGCTGTTACCGGGGTTATTGAGGCTGGCGCACCTACTCCTTAACTTACCGCAACATCTGGAGCAACTGGGGTTACTTCCCCAAATTGCAATATCGGTTCCACTATCATAGGTTGAACCATGGGGGATGTGTTAACGAAGGTAGGCATCGCTACCCCCCACTAACAATTGGTGCTGGTATATTGGTTGGCGGTGTAGTAAAGGAACTCAGCCCCATGGGAGCTCCCAGCATTGCTTGGGCTACTGGAGTCTTAATGAACTATGGGAATAGTCCTATCAGCCCATGCATATGTGTCTGGCCTACTCTCCCTTGCGTGGCTATCGTCCCCATAATACTAGCGCCAGGTGCGCTAGGACCTATCCTTGTCGTTCCCCCTACTTCAGGCAACCCGTCGTTATTTGCCTCTTCTTCACGCTGTATGGCGTCTAAATTGATGTTTCTAATGGTGTTATCCTCTCGCATATTTTCAAAAGAGAATACATCCCCAGCGGAGTGGCCAAATGTAAGATGTGGGTTCTTAAAATACTATTAGTATTAAGTGAGACGTAACCCCTTATCAATAGCTGGACTAACACCTTTAGATATAGAGCACAGGTTAGAGCCACATGTGAATCATAGACAGAGAGATTTAATTATTCAAAGTTGCACTAAAGAACATATTGTCATGGGTAGCAAGTTGTAAACACACTAAATGAAATGGGACCAGCAAATAGCGTGGTCGAAGGGAGAAAGAACAAACACTCTAGGCACAATAAAGACAAGGCATGAGCTTCAAGCACAGTTAATACCAAATGATGGGTGCATTGAATATGTATGGGAGTTAATGATCTTCTCGAGGGCTCTCTGGTATGAGGGAATTTGGGAAGAAATTCCAGGTTCTGGATGCCCTCTCTCTATTTGTTTATTTTTGGTCTTATTTATATGGAGGGAGAGGTTGCTCGAGTCAGCATACCCTCGATCCCTTTGGCCTGGTGTATTAAATGCATGAGATACTACATTTAATGCATGGGATAGGTTAGTTTTGACGGGAAAGCGTTCTATTGGTTAGAAGTATTAATTAAGTGGTTTTGTAGTATCGTTGATTAGCGTGTTCTCGTATCATAGATATTGCATAGTTTAATTGATTGGTGCATTTTTTACTATATTAGGGATTTGCGGTAAAGGGTTATTATTCACATTGGCTTGCAGCAACTCAATATCTCCATTCTTCACATGGCGATCATTCATCCTTCTTAATGAAAAACACACCTTAGGAGAATGATTAACTCTGTTATGGACTGCGCAATAGTGGGGTTTCTCTTTATCTTCTCAGTTGAGCGGCGCGGTGTAGACATTAATTCTCCTGCAAACTTTATTGCAGACCATGAGATCATACAAGTTCAAAGCTTGCTCCACCGTACAAGGTAGCTCGAGAGGATCCTCCTTATATTTAAATATTCTCTAAGTTTTCCTACCCTTTTTACCTCCTCGACCGCCATTACCTCCTTATCTACCCCCATTATCCGCGTAGTTGATCCTCGAGGGTATTCCCCTCCCCGAGGTAACTGTTGGCATCATCAGCAAACTGGACAAAGCAGGAGGTGGTACTAAGGGCTTCACCACTAATGCGATATTCCTTGCTGCCTTCAAAAAGGCTGCAAACGTTCCCTCGCTTGTCTTATTAATCAGGTGACATATGTATTCGGGCAGCAAGCCTTCTCCACATACTTGTAAAATCTTGACCTCTCGCGTATCCTCCCTTACATCTAGGGAGCACTCACGGAACCTTTGAATATAGTCCACAACGTCCTCTTCTGGCTTTTACTTCTCACGCGCGAGCTGGGTGAGTGTGAACTCATCCTCAACGAAGAAAAAATTTTACACAAGCAAAACATGTATTTCCTCCCAAGAACTTACACTACCTGGGGCTAGGTGGGAATACCACTTGTAGTCTTTCTTTGTCAGGGATTTCGAGAACTCCATTAGCTTTAACTTTTTTATCATTGCAATGGGACCCCAGATTCTCGATGAACCTCTTCACGTGTTCCTTAGGAATTTCACCTTTCCCTATGTACTTTTTAAAGATTGGGGGAAAATAACCCACTGGGTAGGGTTCGTTATTATACTCCTCTGGGTAAGGAGTGCGGAAGTCATCGTATATGGAGGAGTTATCCCCCTTAGAAACAGGTATGAGCTTTACCAACTATTTCTTCATGTCTTCTAAGCTGGCTGGAGAGGGGCTAGATGACAATGACGTTGCTGTTGCTGGGGTTATTGAGGCTGGCGCACCTACTCCTTAACTTACCGTGACATCTGGAGCAACTGGGGTTACTTCCCCGAATTGCAACATCGGTTCCACTGTCACAGGTGGAACCATGGGGGATGTGTTAACGGAGGCAGGCGCCGCTACACCCCAGTAACAGTTGGTGCCAACATATTGGCTGGTGGTGTAGTAAAGGAACTCACCCCCACGGGATCTCCCAATATTGCTTGGGCCACCGAAGTTTTAATGAACTCTGGGAATAGTCCTATCATCCCATGATTCTGTGTTTGGCCTACTCTCCCTTGTGTGGCTATCGTCTCCGTGATACTAGTGCCATGTGAGCTAGGACCTATCCTTTTCGTTCCGCCAGCTTCAGGAAATGCAACGTTATTTGCCTCTTCTTCACACTGTATGGCGTCTAAATCGATGTTTCTAATGGTGTTATCCTCTGGCATATTTTCAAAAGAGAATACCTCCCCAGCGGAGTGGCCAAATGTAATATATGGGTTCTTCAAATACTATTAGTATTAAGTGAGGCGTAACCCTTATCAATATTAGGACTAACACCGTTAGATATAGAGCACATGTTAGAGCCACAGATGAATCAGAGAAAGAGAGATTTAATTATGCAAAGTTTCACTAAAGAACATATTGACATGGGGAGCATGTGGTAAACACAATAAATGAAATGGGACCAGTAAATAGCATGGTCGGAGGGAGAAAAAACAAACACTCTAGGCCTAATAAAGACAAGGCAGGAGCTTCAAGCTCAGTTAATACCTTAGGATGGGTGCATTGAATTTCTATGGGAGTTAATTCTCTTCTCGAGGGCTCTCTGGTATGAGGGAATCTGGGTAGCAATTCAAGGTTCTAGATGCTCTCTCTCTATCTGTTTATTTTTAGTCTTATTTATATGGAGAGATAGGTTGCTTGAGTATGCATGCCCTCGATCCCTTTGGCCTGGTGCATTAAATGCATGAGATACTACATTTAATGCATGGGATCTGTTAGTTTTGGCGGGAAAGTGTTCTATTGGTTAGAAGTATTAATTAAGTGGTTCTGTAGTATCGTTAATTTGCGTGTTCTTATATTTTATTTATTGCATTGTTTGATTGATTGGTGCGTTGTTGACTATATTAGTGATTTGCGGTAAAGGGTTGTTGTTCACATTGGCTTGCCACAACTCAATATCTCCATTATTCACGTGGCGATCAATCATCCTTCTTAATGAAAAACACACCTTAGTAGAACGATTGACTCTGGTATGGACTGCGCAATAGTGGGGTTTCTCTTTGTCTTCTCGGTTGAGCGGCGTGGTGTAGATATTAATTCACCTACAAACTTTATCGCAGACTATGAGATCGTACAGGTTCAAAGCTTGCTCGACCGTACAAGGTAGCTCGAGAGGATCCTCCTCGTCTTCGAATCTTCTCTTAGTTTTCCTACCCTTTCTACCTCCTCGACCCTCATTACCTCCTTATCTAACCCCTTTATCCGCGTAGTTTATCCTCGAGGGAATTCCCATCCTCGAGGTAACTGTTGGCCTCATCAGAAAACTGGACAAAGCGGGAGGTGGTACTAAGGGCTTCACCACTAATGCGATATTCCTTTCTACCTTTAAAAAGGCTGCAAACGTACCCTCTCTTGTCTTATTAATCAGGTGACATATGTATTCGGGCAGCAAGCCTTCTCCACATTCTTGTAAAATCTTGACCTCTATCGTATCCTCCCTCACATCTAGGGAGAACTCGTGGAACCTTCGAATATAGACCATAACGTCCTCTCCTGGCTTCTACTTCTCACGCGCGAGCTGGGTAAGTGTGAACTCATCCTCAACCAAGATTTTTTTTTGCATAAACTAAACATCCAATTCCACCCAAGAACTTACACTACCCGGGGCTATGTGGGAATACCATGTGTAGGCTTTCTCTATCAGGGATTTCGAGAACTCCCTTAGCTTTAACTTTTTATCATTGCAGTGAGCCCCCAGATTCTTAATGAACCTCTTCACGTGTTCCTTAAGATTTTCACATTTCCCCATGTACTTTTCAAAGATTGGGGGAATATAACCCACTGGGTAGGTTCGTTATTAAACTCCTCTGGGTAAGGAATGCGAAAGTCATCGTATATGGAGGAGTTATCCCCCTTAGACACAACTATGAGCTTTACCAACTCTTTCTTCATGTCTTTTAAGCTGGTTGGCAAGGGGCTAGATGACAACGACGTTGCTGTTATCGGGGTTGTTGACGCTAGCGCGCCTACTCCTTAACTTACCGTGACAGTTGGAGCAACTGGTGTTACTCCCCCGTATTGCAACATCGGTTCCACTGTCACAGGTGGAACCATGGGGGATGTGTTAACGGAGGCAGGCGCCGCTACACCTCAGTAATAGTTGGTGCTGGTATATTGGCTGGCGGTGTAGTAAAGGAACTTACCCCCATAGGATCTCCCAACATTGCTTGGGGTTACGGAGTCTTAGTGAACTCTGTGAATAGTCCTATCAACCCTTGCATTTTTGTCTGGCCTACTCTCCCTTGCGTTGCTATCGTCTCCATGATACCAACGCCAGGTGCACTGGGCCCTATCCTTGTCGTTCCCCCTGCTTCAGGTAACACAATGTTATTTGCCTCTTCTCCACGATGTATGGAATCTAAATCGATGTTTCTAATGGTGTTATCCTCAGGCATATTTTCAAAAGAGAATACCTTCCCAGCGGAGTGGCCAAATTTAAGATGTGGGTTCTTCAAATACTATTAGTATTAAGTGAGGCATAACCCCTTATTAATATCAGGACAAACACCGTTAGATATAGAGCACATGTCAGAGCCACAGGTGAATCAGAGACATAGAGATTTAATTATTCAAATTTGCACTAAAGAACATATTGACACGGGGAGCATGTGGTAAACACAATAAATGAAATGGGACCAGCAAATAGTGTGGTCGGAGGCAGAAAGGACAAACACTCTAGGCACAATAAAGACAAGACCGGAGCTTCAAGCTCAGTTAATACCCAATGATGGGTGCATTGAATTTGTATGGGAGTTAATGCACTTCTCGAGGGCTCTCTGGTATGAGGGAATTTGGGAAGCAATTCCAGGTTCTGGATGCACTCTCTCTATTTGTTTATTTTTGGTCTTATTTATAGGAGGGAGAGGTTGCTCGAGTCAGCATGCCCTCGATCCCTTTGGCTTAGTGCATTAAATGCATGAGATACTACATTTAATGCATGGGATCTGTTAGTTTTAGCGAGAAAGCATTATATTGGTTGGAAGTATTAATTAAGTGGTTTTGTAGTATCATTGATTGGCGTGTTCTTGTATTTTTGTTATTGCATTATTTGATTGATTAGTGCGTTGTTGACTATATTAGTGATTTGCGGTAAAGGGTTGTTCACATTGTCTTGCAACAACTCAATAGCTCCATTCTTCACATGGCGATCAATCATCCTTCTTAATGAAAAACACACCTTAGTAGAATGATTGACTCTGTTATGGACCGCGCAATAGTGGGGTTTCTCTTTTGTCTTTTCGGTTGAGCAGCGCGATGTAGACATTAATTCACCAGTACACTTTATCGTGAACCATGAGATCGTATAAGTTCAAAGCTTTCTCCAACGTACAAGGTAGCCCGAGAGGATCCTCCTCGTCTTCGAATCTTCTCTTGTTGTTCCTACCCTTTCTACCTCCTCGGCCGCCATTACCTCCTTGTCTACCCCCATTATCGACGTAGTAGATCCTCAAGGGTTTTCCCCTCTCCGAGGTAACTGTTGGCCTCATAAGCAAACTGGACAAATTTGGAGGTGGTACTAAGGTCTTCACCACTAATGCGATATTCCTTTCTATCTTCAAAAAGGCTGCAAATGTACCTCTCTTGTCTTATTAATCAGGTGACATATGTATTCGGCAGCAAGCCTTCTCCACATACTTGTAAAATCTTATCCTCTCGCGTATCCTCCTTCACATCTAGGGACCACTCGCGGAACCTTCGAATATAGGCCACAACATCCTCTCCTGGCTTCTACTTCTCACGCACGAGCAGGGTGAGTGTGAAGTCATCCTCAGCTAAGAAATTTTTTGCACAAACAAAACATGTAATTCCTCCCAAGAACTTACATTACCTGGGGCTAGGTGGGAATACCATTCGTAGGCTTTCTCTGTCAAGGATTTCGAGAACTCCCTTTGTTTTAACTTTTTAACATTGAAATGGGCCCCCAGATTCTCAATGAACCTCTTCACATGTTCCCTGGGATTTTCACATTTCTCCATGTACTTTTCAAAGACTGGGGGAATATAACCCACTGGGTAGGGTTCGTCATTATACTCCTCTAGGTAAGGAGTGCGTAATTCATCGTATATGCACGAGTTATCCCCCTTATACACAACTATGAGCTTTACCCACTATTTTTTCATGTCTTCTAAGCTGGCTGGCGAGGGACTAGGTGACAACGACATTGCTGTTGTCGGGGTTGTTAAGGCTGGCGCGCCTACTCCTTAACTTACCGCGACAGCTGGAGCAACTGGGGTTACTCTCCCGTATTGCAACATCGGTTCAACTGTCACTAGTGGAACCATAGGGGATGTGTTAACGGAGGCAAGCTCCATGACACCCTAGTAACAGCTGGGGCTGATATGTTGGTTGGCGGTGTAGAAAAGGAACTTACCCCCATAGGAGCTCCCAGCATTGCTTGCGTTGCCGGAGTCTTAATGAACTCTGAGAATAGTCCTATCAGCCCATGCATATGTGTCTGGCCTACTCTCCCTTGCGTGGATATCGTCTCCATGATACCAGCGCCAGGTGCACTAGGCCCTATCCTTGTCGTTCCCCCTGCTTCAGGCAATACAACGTTATTTGCCTCTTCTTCACGCTGTATGGCATCTAAATCGATGTTTCTAATAGTGTTATCCTCTGGCATATTTTCAAAAGAGAATACCTTCCCAGTGAAGTGGCCAAATGTAAGATATGGGTTCTTCAAATACTATTAGTATTAAGTGAGGCGTAACCCCTTATCAAGTTCAGGACTAACATCGTTAGATAGAGAGCACAGGTTAGAGCCACATGTGAATCAGAGACATAGAGATTTAATTATTCAAAGTTGCACTAAAGAACATATTGACATGGGGAGCATGTGGTAAAACCAATAAATGAAATGGGACCCATAAATAGCATGGTCGGAGGGAGAAAGAACAAACACTCTAGGCACAATAAAGACAAGGCCGGAGCTTCAAGCTCAGTTAATACCCAACGATGGGTGCATTGAATTTGTATGGGAGTTAATGCACTTCTCGAGGGCTCTCTGGTATGAGGGAATTTGGGAAGCAATTCCAGGTTCTGGATGCCCTCTCTCTATTTGTTTATTTTTGGTCTTATTTATATGGAGGGAGAGGTTGCTCGAGTCAGCATGCCCTCGATCCCTTTGGCCTGGTGTATTAAATGCATGAGATACTACATTTAATGCATGGGATAGGTTAGTTTTGACGGGAAAGCATTCTATTGGTTAGAAGTATTAATTAAGTGGTTTTGTAGTATCGTTGATTAGCGTGTTCTCGTATTATAGATATTGCATAGTTTGATTAATTGGTGCATTTTTTACTATATTAGGGATTTGCGGTAAAGGGTTGTTGTTCACATTGGCTTGCAACAACTCAATATCTCCATTCTTCACATGGCGATCATTCATCTTTCTTAATGAAAAACACACCTTAGGAGAATGATTAACTCTGTTATGGACTGCGCAATAGTGGGGTTTCTCTTTATCTTCTCAGTTGAGCGGCGCGGTGTAGACATTAATTTGCCTGCAAACTTTATTGCAGACCATGAGATCATACAGGTTCAAAGCTTGCTCCACCGTACAAGGTAGCTCGAGAGGACCCTCCTCGTCTTCGAATCTTCTCTTGTTATTCCCACCCTTTCTACCTCCTCGATCGCCATTACCTCCTTCTCTACCCCCATTATCCGCGTAGTTGATCCTCGAGGGTATTCCCCTCCCCGAGGTAACTGTTGGCCTCATCAGCAAACTGGACAAAGAGGGAGGTGGTACTAAGGGCTTCACCACTAATGCACTATTCCTTGCTGCCTTCAAAAAGGCTGCAAACGTACCCTCTCTTGTCTTATTAATCAGGTGACATATGTATTCGGGTAGCAAGCCTTCTCCACATACTTGTAAAATCTTATCCTCTCGCGTATCCTCCCTCACATCTAGGTAGAACTCGCAGAACCTTCGAATATAGGCCACAACGTCCTCTCCTGGCTTCTACTTCTCACGTGCGAGCTGGGTGAGGGCGAAGTCGTCCTCAGCCAAGAAAATTTTTTGCACAAACAAAACATGTAATTCCTCCCAAGAACTTACACTCCCTGGGGCTAGTTGGGAATACCACGTGTAGGCTTTCTCTGTCAGGGATTTTGAGAACTCCCTTAGCTTTAACTTTTTATCATTGCAATGGCCCCCCAGATTCTCGATGAACCTCTTCACGTGTTCCTTGGGATTTACACCTCTCCCCATCTACTTTTTAAAGATTGGGGGAATATAACCCACTGGGTAGGGTTTGTTATTATACTCCTCTGGGTAAGGAGTGCGGAAGTCATCCTATTTGGAGGAGTTTTCCCCCTTAGACATAGCTGTGAGCTTTAACAACTCTTTCTTCATGTCTTCTAAGATGGCTGGCGAGGGGCTAGATAACAACGACATTACTGTTGCCGGGGTTATTGAGGCTGGCGCGCATACTCCTTAACTTACCGCGATAGCTGGAGCAACTGGGGTTACTCCCTCGTATTGCAACATCGGTTCCACTATCACATGTAGAACCATGGGGGATGTGTTAACGGAGGCAGGTGCCCTACACCCCAGTAACAGTTGGTGCTGGTACATTGTCTGGCGATGTAGTAAAGGAACTCACCCCCATGGGAGCTCCCAGCATTTCTTGGGATGCCGGAGTTTTAATGAACTCTGGGAATAGTCCTATCAGCCTATGCATCTGTGTGTGGCCTACTCTCCCTTGCGTGGCTATCGTCTCCATATTACCAGCGCCAAGTGAGATAGGCCCTATCCTTATCGTTCCCCCTTCTTCAGGCAACGCAGCGTTATTTTCCTCTTCTTCACCCTGTATGGCGTCTAAATCGATGTTTCTAATGGTGTTATCCTCTCGCATATTTTCTAAAGATAATACCTCCCCAGCGGAGTGGTCAAATGTAAGATGTGGGTTTTTCAAATACTATTAGTATTAAGTTGAGGCGTAACCCCTTATCAAGATCAGGTCTAACACCGTTAGATATAGAGCAAAGGTTAGAGCCACACGTGAATCAGAGACATAGATTTTTAATTATTCAAAGTTGCACTAAAGAACATATTGACATGGGCATCATGTGGTAAACACAATAAATGAAATGGGACCAGCAAATAGCGAGGTCGAAGGGAGAAAGAACAAACACTCTAGGCACAATAAAGACAAGGTAGGAGCTTCAAGTTCAGTTAATACCCAATGATGGGTGTATTGAATTTTTATGGGAGATAATGCTCTTCTCGAGGGCTCTCTGGTATGAGGGAATTTGGGCAGCAATTCCAGGTTCTGGATGCTCTCTATCTATTTGTTTATTTTTGGTCTTATTTATATGGAGGGTGAGGTTGCTCGAGTCAGCATGCCCTCGATCCCTTTGTCCTGGTGCATTAAATTCATGAGATACTACATTAAATACTTGGAATCTGTTAGTTTTGGCGGGAAAGCGTTCTATTGGTTGGAAGTATTGCAGTCATTTATGAAGGATATGACTTGTCAGCTTTGGGCTTACTCTAAGATGGATATACGTTCAGATTTAGAGAACCAGACCTGCCATCCTAAGGTTAAAGGCACTTGAGTTCTGTATTCTTAAGTTACTAAATGTCAGACACTATGACATCAGGAAGTGGTTCAAACCGTGGCTATTGTTTGGTATCTAGTCACGTCAGTTAGACAAGCTGGTGCCCGAGGTACTTCAAGAAGGTGACCTCGAGGGAGCAAGCATTGAGGGATATCAAATGACTCGAGGAGGTTCACTTGAATAGGTAAGCAATGAGTGGGATCTAGTGACATTTTTCCTGGGTGAAGTTTTATCCAAGTGTGCCAAGAGGGTTGGTAATAACTCCCAACGTTGCCTTATTCTCAATCCTCCAAACCATGTCCTTGCGAAGTTTCCAAGAGGAGATAGCTTGATAGAGCATGAAATCTCTCCAATGCCCTACCAGGTATGGTCCCTCATGGGTACCAAGTGACCCCACTCAACATATACATTCATAAGATAAAGTATATAATACAATATTCTATTTCTTACTACAAACTATTATCATCCGGCTGACCTTTGTTCTTCGAGCTGGGTCTTTCGAGCCAGGTCAGTTGGGGGCTCTTCGAGGTAGAGCACTGCGAGCTATTTTCTTGTGAGGAGCCTTTGAGGTGGGTCCTACGAGCTACTTGCATGGAGAATCTTCAAAGTGTGTTTGTGGGACATCTTTCTCTGTAGTCAATTAATTCACTTGGCTAAGTTAATCATCCATGTGGGGGAACACCCTTCCACTGTCTTGTTGGAAGATTCTTCTTGGCCATTTCTTTGGGGGTATGCTACTAAGCTGAAGTGGTATATAGTTCCATATTTGTTGCAAAAGTTCTAAAATAAACCTCTTTCGAATTGTGTACCATTAGTAGCAATGATTGCTCTTTGTACCCCAAAGCATGTCAAGATGGGCTTCCATATAAACCTTGTCATGTCAACATCACTGATATTTGCTAGTGGTTCTACCTCTACCCATTTAGTGAAGTAATATTTGGCAAACAATAGATATTTGCAATTTTCAGATACGGTAGGTAGCGGTCCCACTATATCTAGCCCCTATTGGGCGAATGGCCATCGGCTGGTTAAGGACTTCAAGTTGTTGGCCAGTTGATGAACCATAGGGGAGAATTTATGACATTTCTCACATTTTTAGCGTAAGAGGTTGTGTCCTTCTGTATGTATGGCCTCCAATATCCTTCCTTGATTACTCTGAAGGCTAAGGACCTGCCCTCGACGTGACTCCCACATATACCGTCGTGAAGTTCATAGAAAACTTGCTCGACATCGAATGGGTGGACACACTAGATATAGGGTCCCGTAAATGATCCCTTATAGTGTTTGCCCCCTGGATTGAGATGGAATCATATTGCCTTTACCCTTACCTGATGAGCTGCTTTGCGATCATCTAGAAGTGTTTCGCTCTTTAAATAGGCGGTGATGGGTCCATTCAGTTGTGAGCTCTTTCTATGGGGAGGATCCGCTTAGCGATTTCTTCCTTGTTGATGCTCGATTGGTTGTGGAACTCTATGTTGATATTTCATTTAATATCGGAGTCTACTACTGAGCTTAGGGATGCTAAGGCGTTAGTGTGACAATTTTATCCTTTAGGAAATCATTGAATGTTGACTTCATCAAATCCTGTTATAAGTTCTTGCACGACCGCTAGGTAGGCTACCATCATGTCATCTTTAGCATTGAAATCTCAACTCGCCTGGTTAGAGATCAATTTTGAATCGCCGAACACATTTTAACGTTTTGACCCTAGTAATTTGGTTTTGAGTAGTCTAGCGATAAGTGCTTCAAATTCAGCTTCATTGTTGGAGGCTTCGAATCACAATCTTAACCCCTGCTCGAGGAGAGTATTTTCTGGTGTTATAGGTACAATGCTCACTCCTGCCCCTTTAGAATTGGATGCCCCATAAATGTAAAGGGTCCAATCACAAGATTGTTCTTCCTTAGTTGATGAATGTGTTGCTAATTATTGTTGAGTTGGCTCATCTCCTGTGAATTCTATGATGAAATATGCGAGAAATTGCCCCTTGGATAAGCTCCCATAGAGGTCGGCCTTTCGAAGAACAACTTTAAGGGGGAACGAACTAGCCACTATTATTGAATATGCTTCAAAGTAGTGTTTCAGCTTTCTTGAGGCGATCACAAGGGCGTATGCTAACTTTTCTAGAGTTAGGTAGCACTGCTCTGCATCTAAAAGCGTTGCTACCATAGTAAACACGGTACTGATTTCCCTCCTTTTCACATAATAAGGCCGAATTGTGGGCATGGCTTGATACGATGAGGTAAAGGTAAAGAGTATCTCCATCTTCGGTAATTGTCAGTAAAGGTGGTTTACTGAGGTAGGACTTGATCTCCTGTAGGGCTTTCAAGCAATCGTCGTTCCAAGTGAGGCTCTTATCTTTCCTCAATAACTGATAAAAAGGTCGACAACACTCGGAGGACTTGGAAATGAAACTATTGAGGGCTACGAGCATCCTTATGAGTTATTGGACATCTCACAAAGTCTTCGGTGGTTAAACCCGACTAATCTCATCGATCTGATCTGGATTGGCTTCTATCCCTCTTTTACTAACTAGGTAATCGAGGAATTTTCCTGACTGGGCTCCGAATGAACACTTTCTTGCATTTAGCTTTATTCGGTACGCCTTGAGGATTCCAAAGGTAGTCTCTAGGTATTGGAGGTGATCTCTCTTATTTTTACTTTTGACGAGCATGTCGTCGATGTATACATCCATTGTATCTCCCATTTATTATTTTAACATCTTGATGACTAGTCTTTGGTAGGCCTCCCCTGCATTCTTTGGACCAAATGACATAATTTTATAACAATATAAGACTACTGAAGTTATAAAGGACGTTTTTTCTTTATTGGGGCCGAATAATGGGATCTTATGGTACCCATAATATGTGTCCAGAAAACTCATTCTCTCATGGGTCGCGGTAGCATCTACCAGTTGGTTGATCTTTGGTAGGGGGAAGCTGTCCTTTGGGCAGGCTTGGTTAATATCTGTGAAACCAATGCAAACTCTCTAGCTACCATTGCTTTTTTGAACAATCATTGGGTTGGACAACCATTTGGGAAATTGGACTTCCCTAATGGAGCATGCATCTAGTAATTTTCCAACTAAATTTTCTACTGCCTTAGTCTTCTCAAGGGAAATTCGGTGAGCTTTCGGAGTTCTCGTCTAGAAGGTGGGGTCCACGTGTAGGCGGTGAAATGCTACTTTGGGATCAGATTCTAGGATATCAAAAGGTTCCCAAGAAAAGACATCGAGGTTGCCTTTCAAAAAATTAATCAACTCTGCCTTCTCGTCCTTTGTGAGAGTGGTTTGGATCAGGAATTTTCGATTGGTTGATTTGTCATTGGCCTCAACCTCTTCCAGTTTTTTAATGACGCTGTCGGTGGGGTGGATCCTAATTTCTTCCACCCCTGGTCGTCCGTCTCGTAATTGATATTTAGAAGGCGCGACACCATCTTGTGCCTCTTTCAGGGGAGCTTCCTTATCTTCTTTTTCTCCTTTCGGGGACGAATGTCTGCTATGAAGGATTTCCTGGCGGTCGCTTGGACGCCACGAATTTTGACCACTCCCCGATTGGTGATACACTTCAATTTTTAGTGGTACATAGATGGGACAACTTTCATGGAATGCAGCCATCCCCGAACCAGAATAGCATGGTATGGCGAGTCGATATCGACCACTAAAAACTTAATAAGTTTAGAAATATTCCCCGCTCTGACTGACAGGACAATCTTTCCTATTAGCATCGTCATTTTCTCTGCTAAACCGACTAGCGTAACGGTTGCCTCTTTCAAGTCGTCTAGATTGAACTTTAACTTGTGGAACAGTTCCAAGTACATCACCTATGATGAACTCCCCTAATCCACTAGTAGCTTTTTGACATCCCAATTTGCGATCCTAAGGGTGATCACAAGTGCGTCATGATGTGGGGTTCTTACCTCAACCAAGTCTTCCTCCATGAAGATAATGTGTTTAGCATAGTACTTACCTACCTGGATCTTCACAGGGTCTATCTGTAATGCTTCCATAACTGCATTAACTTTCTTAAGTTCCATCTGAACCGAATTCCCCTAGATCCATTTCAGTTCGGATGCTCCGTGAATGAATGCAAACTCATGTCCACGATCGTCATCGAGGACATTGTTAGGTTTTGGGTTGCCATTGGCTACGACCTTACCACCATTTTCTATGTATTCGTTCAAGTGCCCAGCTTGGTCAATCTCCTCTAAGTGTGTCTTTAGTGCTTTGCAACTTCCTGTTAAGTGGCCGCCCTCCTCGTGAAATGCACATCTCAATACGTTGTTTCTTTTTATTGTGTCGCCGCCTATCGTTTTAGGCCATTTAACGAACGAATGATCCTTGATCTTACTTAATATTTTATATATGGGTTCCTTCAAGACCGTGTTAACAACTTGGAATGCATTCAGAGGATACTACTTGCCTCCATTTTTGGAACCATTATTTCCCCCATGCTTGCCTCCTTTCTTTGAAACATCGTTCTTGTCTCCCCCTTTGGCTACTCTTAAGCGGTCATTGTCCCTTGTGATAGTATGAACCATGTCTTCTACCTTGGCGTATTTTTTAATACGCGCCACTAGGTCATCGATGGTGTTTGCTTCTTTCTTTGTTAGGGATTGATATAACAAGGAGGTGGACGGTAGTCCAATTTTGAAGGACGCGATGGCTACCTGCTCTGAGCAATCATCCACTTCGTTGAAGATTTCCCAATAATGTTTAGTATAGTCACGAAGACCCTCTTGTGCAGTCTTCTTCATTGTAATCAAGGAGTTCATTCTTTTAGGGTGGATACTGCTTGAAACGAGCTGTAAAGGCCTCTGCGAGGGTTGGGAATTTCCTGATCAACCTATGCGGTAGCCTCTCGAACCACTTCTGTTCCATGTCATGCAGGCTAAAGGGGAAGATTCTGCACATGAGTGAGTCATTGCATCTCCACAAGGTCATAGCTTGCCTATACTAGTGAACGTGATCAATGGGATCAGTCTTTCCATCGTATGTTGTAAGGACATATTTTTTTGTAAATGTCCATCACAAATAATTATGTCATATATCGTTACAATCGTCGAAGAATTAAAGAAGTTTTCATCTACAAAAGACGAATCCGAATTACAAGTTGTGTTCAACATTCAAGCCCAACAATACGATCTTTGGTAAGATAATGTTTTAAAGTTTCATATACAATTCATATTAAGAGTGTTGGGATATTTTTAAAAGGAGTTTTAAAAATCATTTATATAAAAATGTTTTTATCAATGTTTTTTTATAAAAAGGGTTTTATTGCTATTTTAGAAAAATGTGTTTTTGAAAAGGTTTAATTTTTTTTTAAAAGAAGAAAACGTACCTCGGTTTTGATGCCAAGGTTGTTCAAGCGAGATAACCATCTCGTTCGAATGACATGAGATTGAGCGACACGTGGATATCGTTTGAGCGAGATGGGGTTTTCGTTCGAGTAAGATGACTTTTTGGATGACACGCTGCTTTCATATCGATCTCTTTGACCACCTAAAATTCCTATAAAAAGGAATGTCAACCTTTGTTTTAAAACGGGAGAACAGTTTTCTAACTTTAAAGAGTTTTATCCTTTCAAAACTTTTGTTTATTTGCCCAAAATCAATTATAAAAATATCTTTTGGCAAAAAGTTTTTCTCTAACAATTTCAGGGTTAAAATATTTTGTTTGGTTTACAATTCACAAAAATCCCAATTACTTTTATGTGATTTGTCTTGTGGAACCCAAGAACATATTTTTCTTTGGTTCATTCTTTGTGGAGAAAACTCTACAACCCACAGCTGCGTGCTTTTGTGGAGGGAGTCCTTATAAAGTTCACACTTGTGGAGAAGCCGTTTTCTTCTTCATTGCTGACCACCTGGAGTTCTTGAGGGAGATTCCAACCGACGTTATTTCTAGCCTTTGCTTTGGAGGTTTGACGAAGACACCGTGCATTACACTTGTGGGCGATTATCAGGTTGTATGTAAGTCAATGGTCTTGTGAATTCTTCAAAGTTCTAAAAATAAAAAGGTTTTGCCCTTCGGGGATTTTTCCTTAATATTTGTGTCACGTGCTTTATTTATTTATGGGTTGACACACACACACATATAGATGCATGTTTAGGGGATGAATTAATTTGGTTTATATATACTCCAATTGAATAAGTGTGCCAACATAGAAAGTTGCGAATTAATTTAATCAATTATCACACACCACATTTATTCGATTTTACACATTGGTATCAGAGCGGGTGATGCTAATTTATCATGTGATCCTGTTTTTTCAAGGATTTTTTTTATACAATTTGACCTCTCATGTCGTCAAATTGGTATTAGAGTGGGTTACGCTAAATTATCGCGTATTCCTATTTTTTGCAAAATTGGGTGATATTGATTTTTTTTGAAAAATCAGTTTTTTAAAAAATCGCAATTTTTTGATGGAGCACTTATCGAATCGGATTCCCCTCTTTGATGACATGAGTCAGAGTTTTGATGATATAAATGAGTTGAATTTGATGTTTGCTAAAAGAATTGATTTTTTGGAAAAAGAAAATTCTCGTTTTAAATCCGCGATGGATCTTTTGCAAACGGTTAAAAATCAACTAGATTTTTATCGTGAAAAATTTATTTCCTTGGACCATGACTTTGTTGCTTTAAAATTTTCCAAGAACGAAAGTGACGATAGAGTCCTATTTTTAGAAAAAGAAATGGAGGACTTTAAAAATTCTAGTGATTGCGTTTGTGCCGTCGAGGATAAAAAATTAATCAGTGAGTTGTGGCACGTGAAGAGACTCTTAGGGAAAAGTTTGCCTTAATTGAGGGAGAGCGAGATAACCTTCTCGAAATTATTGAAAATTTGAAAAAGGCGTCCCTTAAATTGGAAGAGCCTAATTCTTTGCTTGAACCAAATATTTGAAGTTGAAAAATGATTTAAACGATTCAAGTAGGTTTGATGGTGATGGTAATGGCTCATCGTGTTCTCATGCTTCTAATGCTAAAGCCAAAACCATTATTTGTTTTAGAGGGTCAACTAATTCCAAGGATGTTAGAAAAGGTCAACCCATAGGTATCATTCCACTCGTTTACACATGTTCATATTATGGTAGGAAAGGTCACCTTAGGCGTTTTTTTTTATATTAGAAAATGTCCTAGGAAGTTTATGTCTAGTGTTCCCTTGGTTCCTAAATCCCCCACACGATGTTTCAAATCTATTTGGGTTAGGAAATCACTTTTAGAGGCACTAGATTTTAGACAAGTTGATTCTCGTTTACTTGCACATGATGCTTCTCTTGCCATATCATATAGATGATTGGGTTTGCATGTTTGTCATACGCTAGTTATGCTTTTTGATATATTTTTGCTTGCGTTGTGACATGTACTTTTTGTATAGATTTTTGTTTTTGGAAAAATTTAAAAAATACAAAAAGATTTTATTTTGATAAATTTTTTGAAAAATCCAAAAAGATTTTTGTATTTTGTTTTCACCGTTTATGGATGAACACTTAGGATGACCGAGCCACAATTTCATTCCATGTTTTTTCATGTGACTATTTGATAGTGTTTTGAGACAATAGGTCAATTCATCCATGTGCTTTATAATGTTTGGAGTCATTAAGATGTAATTAAGTGTTACTTCCTACATGTTTGACTCATGATTTCCTTTATTGCACACATGCATGGATTTGTTTGATTATTGTGCTTGTCTTGTCACAAGTTGGTTGGGTGTTTTCACTTCAATCCTCTCCTTAAAACGAACCAACCGCGATAAAATTTGATAAGAAAGTTGTGCATGTAAGAGCCGTTTGTGAGTTTGTGTGCTTTGTTTGAAAATGGTGAAGGGCTACGAAAGATTATTTTTTATCCTTTGCGATTAAGACGCCGTTTAAATTGGACCTAAAAAATTGAGGAATTTTATTATCCAGGGTCCAAAGAGGTTTAAAAGAGCCCGAAAAAAATTTAAAGGCAATAAAAAGAAATTCATGCCAATTATGGGCCAAATAGGTTTTTGCACCAATTCTCCCAAGTTTGAGAATTTAGTTTAACACCTCTAAAAGAAAATATATATGAGGGAGTTTGGTTGGAGATTTTATAACGGGTTTGCACATCCTTAAAAGTCATGAAAAAGCACTACATAGTTTTGGACGTTATTGGTGTGGAAATCACTTTGACTTTGATTTGTTGATTTGCATAAGATGATGTCATCTAAATTCAACAATTTTTACACCTAAGAATACTTTTGATTTTCATTCGTTAGGAGTACACATGCATCGTGCACATATGATTGATTGAGTTTATTTACCTATCGAATGTGTTCACACCCATACATTCCATTTCCATGACTTGGTTGTTTGAGTCTAAATCCATGGTGTGATTTTTGGTATCTTATTTTTGTATGAAAAATTGAAAAAATCCAAAAATAATTTGTGAAATTTTTAAGATACTCCTTTGCATGCGCGTAGCTTGATCCAAGTTTGCTATGAATTTTATCGTGACACCCCATGTTTTGATTGTTTCTTCTTATATGTCTATTTGGGGATATCATAAAAATGGGGAGAAAGAATTATCATGTTATGGGGGAGTTATTGCATTATAGAGGAGATTTGATTTATTAATGCTTTATTCTTATATCATTTCAAACTCGATGTGTCACGAAGGTATTTTTCTTTATCTCATGTGTGTAGGTGCAAAAATTGAATATCATGATGTTGCACACCATGATGAGAAAATCTTTGAGAGTTTTGATGTTGAAGAAAAAAATTGAGAACTTGCAAATTTTACCTTTTCATTTTTGGGATTCATGGGAGGGTAGATTTGTATAGGCATTTTGGTATTTGATAATTCATATGTTTTTAGGTATGTACTAGCATAGATATAGGGGGAGATTTGTAAGGACATATTTTTGTAAATATCCGTCAGAATTAATTATGTCATATACCGTTACATTTGTCGAAGAATTGAAGAAGTTTTCATCTACAAAAGACGAATCCGAATTACAAGTTGTCTTCAACATTCAAGCCCAACAATATGATCTTTGGTAAGATAATGTTTTAAAGTTTCATATACAATTCATATTAAGAGTGTTGGGATATTTTTAAAAGGAGTTTTAAAAAACTTTTATATAAAAATGTTTTTATAAATGTTTTTAATAAAAAGGGTTTTATTGCCGTTTTAGAAAAATGTGTTTTGGAAAAGGTTTAAGAAATTTTTTAAAAGCAGCAAATGTACATCGGTTTTGACGCCAATGTCGTCAAGCGAGATCACCATCTCGTTCGAACGACATGAGATGTCGCGCGTAGTCATTTGAGTGACACGTGGATCTCATTCGAGCGAGATGGGATTTTCGTTCGAGCGAGATGACTTTTTGGCTGACAGGCTACTTTCATGCTGATCTCTTTGACCGCCTCAAATTCCTATAAAAATGAATGTCATCCTTTATTTTAAAATGGGAGAACAGTTTTCTAACTTTAAAGAGTTTTATCCTTTGAAAACTTTTGTTTATCTGCCCAAAATCAATTAGAAAAATATCTTTTGGCAGAAAGTTTTTCTCCAACAATTTAAGGGTTCAAATATTTTGTTTGGTTTACAATTCACAAAAATCCCAATTACTTTTATATGAGTTGTTTTGTGCAACCCAAGAACATATTTTGCTTTGGTTCATTCTTTGTGGGGAAAACTCTGCAACCGACAGCTGCGTGCTTTTGTGGAGGGAGTCCTTATAAAGTTCACACTTGTGGAGAAGCCATTTTCTTCTTCATTGCTGACCTCCTGGAGTTCTTATTTCTAGCCGTTTCTTTGGAAGTTTGACGAAGACACCGTGCGTTACACTTACGGGCGATTATCAAGTTGTATGTAAGTCAATGGTCTAGTGAATTCTTCAAAGTTCTAGAAATAAAAAGGTTTTTCCCTTCGGGGATTTTCCTTAATATTTGTGTCACCTGCTTTATTTATTTATGGGTTGACGCACGCACACACATAGATGCATGTTTAGGGGTTGAATTAATTTGGTTTATATAGACTCCAATTAAATAAGTGTGCCAATGTAGAAAGTTGCGAATTAATTTAATCAATTATCACACACCGCAAATATTCGGTTTTACATATGTCTTGAACTTGGGGACGATGAACTTCTTTGGGGGATCTTCCTCTTCAATTTCCCTAGATAAAGGGGATTTCTTTGGGTATTTAAAGATCTTCGGGCTAGCTCCCTGGTGGATCTGGCTCCATGATTGGCTGGATAATGATCCATCTCTCTGCGAATCAGGTTCTTGAGGTCGTTGTCTTGACGATCGTTATCTCTGTGGTGTCTCCTTGGTTGGTCGTGCTCGTTTTGAGAATGCTCCGACTTCCTGTAATCAGAAAGATTTGGCTCAAGCCTAGGACTTCTTCCTCGACTGCGAGACCTTCTCGCCCGAGGGTTGGGAGACCTGTTTTGGTGTCTTCTGGAATTTTTATGGAGATCCCTCTCCATTCTCTCAAGCCGCCTTTACAGGCGAGCATTTTCTTCCACTTAAAGGCGAGTTGTCTCTTTTTGTTCTTGAACTCTGGCCACGTAGGCACCGACCAACCTAGAGATCTGAGTGGATCTAGGTGGCCCGTGTCTCTCTTCAGAAGGTTACTTTTTTTGGTGGCACCTTGAATTTTGTGGCTGACGAATCTTTTAGACCTAAACCTAGGTTGGTCAGGCTCCTCCAAAACATTGCCAACCTGAGGGAGGTTGCTTCTGTGGTGAGACATCAAGGCTTTCGTTTTGATAATAGTTTTTGTACGAATAACAATTCCTTCCCACAGACAGTGTTAATTGTGAGTGAAAAAAATATCACAATAGAATAATTTACGAAACAATAAAGGAGGGAAAGCAATCAAACAATCACACAATACAAAATATACGTGGTTCAATAATGTGCCTACATCAACGATATAAGAGGTTTACTATTTAATTAAGTATCTCTCAGAGTTTTTCAGGTTATATGCGTGTTCAGGTGGAGGTTGAGTTATTCAAGGAACCCAAATCTATTATTGGATATCCATGTGAGTACCCATGAATATTTCCCCGAGATTATTGGAGACTGATTCGTGGTTATCTTGATATATTTGAGCACATGTCAAATAAATAGTTGAGCATCGACTGTCTTTGATTAGGCATATATTCTTCCAAATTTATCCCTTTAATTTAGTTACTTTTACCACCTCGAACAATGTAATCGATTTGATTTTATCTCATAATATTTTGCAGACTTATTCTAACGAGTACACCGAGTTTCTGGTATTTTGTACTAATTTTGAAGGTATTTAATGTCAATAACGAAAGAAAGAAACCGAAAGAATCAAGAAAGAAAAGAAGGAAAAATCAAAAGGGCAAAAGTGTACTTTTTACTCAGAATTCGGATGAGGCATCTAAGAAACTGAAGATCCTTCAATTACGAGTACATTGGAAGAAACGGCACCTCAATCGGAGTCCCGATGTGAAAGTTATGAGCAGTCAAAGTTCGAAGAAAAAATCAAAGGAATCCCGGACCGTTACGGTCCGGACCGATCCGCAATGCCAATTTCCAGAGAACCCCGGACCGAAGACGGATCGAAGTTGAAAGAAAACAAACGAACCGATCCACACCGGATCGATCCGCCCAAGAAATAAAAGACTGGATCCGAATTCCAGCCAGACCGAACCGCAGGAGGACCGGACCGGTCCGACTGTCGAGTTTTTATTTTCTTATCTTCCTCTAATGGAGAGTCCTAGTGAAGCTAAAACTCTTGGAGTTTTGTAGGGTATTTAAACTCGAGTTATTATCATTTTTAAACATGGAGAATTTATCTAATTTTCCATTCTTTCTGTAAAAACCCTAGTTTGAAGATTGATTACAATTTTAATTCCAAGATTGAAGATTGTTCAGATTCCTATGATTACAAGTATTTTTAATTTCTGTTTTTAGTGATTTTATAAGATTAGTAGTCAATTTATTCTATCCAATCTCCTTTCTACATCATTCTACAATTATTCCTTTATTTAATCATGGTTTTCTACAATTCAAAAATTGTTTTCATTAGTTTCAGCATGTAAGGCTAGATTTTCTAAGGTCGGGATACATGAACCCAGCCTGATGTGATAGTTGCATGTGTATAACATCAATCCTCTGAATTTAGTGATTTATTATGACCGTATTGCATCGGAACACGACAATTGTAGATCTTTGGATCTCATTTGCTTCCGGGTAATCGGGATGCTTTAGAATGCAATTCGAGTGTAACTATTGCAATACCGATTTAATCGTCCTCTGATTAAGTATGGTGTGGGCTTGAACCTCATATACGTAATGCTTGGGAGTACTAAATTATGGGTCTAATTAGTCATTTAAATTTACGATTAGTATTATACCTGTAATACACTAGGGTTGGGGGATTGTATTCCCGTCCTGTTTTTCTCATCATATAGTTTAAAGATTCAAATCATTCTTCATCAGTATTTTAGGTAATTTAGAATAGTTGCACTTTTCATAATTTCATAATTGAATCTAGTGTATCTATTCCACAAATCAAATCACTTTTTCTTTTTCCTTTAGAGTCAGAGTTAGGATTTCCTTGTCTATCCAACGTCGTTACAATTCCATTGTCCTATTTCCCTGTGGATACGATCCCGACTTACCGGGTTTATTACTAACGCGACAGGATTGCACTTAAGCCTAGAAGAGAACGCAAATTATAGACACTTTCTAAGTCGTGTCAAGTTTTTGGCACCATTGCCGGGGAGTTAGGTAGACTTAGGATTAGATCGATTCAATCTAAAACTTTGACAAAAAATTTCCAAAAATCCAAAAACGTAAAAAAATTCAAAAAGCACAAAAAGATTCATCATCATATCTCATAAGATGTTAATGCAAAATTCAGAACTCACTCCAACTCCCCATAATACTCCAACCCACATTCAGAAAAATCCAATAATTGAGTACGACCCTGATAGCCCTCACACCCCTAATGCTCCACAGTTCTGGATTTCACCTCCCACACCGTCACACTCAATCTCAAATAACACTCCATTTTCTTTCTTAGGAAACTCCGAGCACACCAAGTGAGGACACCAAGTCGTTAAGAGAGAGAGAGAGATGTCGTAACACGGTAGTGCAGCCGCCGGTGAGGAAGAGGCCCCATACTGCCCGTTGAGAGAAATCTTATATCTCGAGCGCACTGTCACTCTGGGATGCATTATACTCCCGTATAATGTCGGGAAATTTCGTTTTAAAAATGGGATGATCCAGATGTTACCCCATTACCATGGTATGGATTCTAAAAATCCATATCTCCACATCAGGGAATTTGAGGATGTGTGTGAAACTCTCAATGATCAAACTTGCACATAAGAGGTGATCTGCCTCAAACTATTCCCATTCCCACTAAAAGATAAAGCTAAGACCTGGATATGGTCTTTACCTCCAAGCTCGATTGCATCTTGGAATGAGTTGCAATATAAGTTTCTCAAGAAATTCTTTCCACCACATCAACCAATCTCCATAAAGGCTCAAATTCAAGCTTTCAGACAATCAGAAAATGAGCCATTTCATCGATGTTACGAGCGTTTCAATGAGTTAATTACTTCGTGCCCCCATCATGGATTTGATGCAGCGCAAATCATTTCTTTTATCTATAATGGGTTGAACCTTAATTCCAAGCAACTCGTTGAAACCATGGGTAGTGGTCCGTTTGTCGAACTAGACGCCCACGATGCTGAGCTTCACCTGAGGTATGTCACCGAGACTACCCAATATAGAGATACATCTGACCCTAATGCTCAAAATAGAAATCGTCAAGTGACCACCACTCCATCGGCGTTCGACCTATTTCACGTAGATAAGAATTCTATGACGGACAGTCGATTTGATATACTTGAGAAAGGACTGCGAGACCTATGTGAGGTATATGGAAGATGACCAACTAGATCCATCCCAAACCCCGTTGAGAAGATGTGTGCGATTTGTGAGGCGAGTCATTCAACTAAGGAATGCCCGACTATACCCACCTACAAAGTGATGCTTCAAGAGCAAGTCAGTGGTATAGGAGGATTCAAGGGTAATTTTGGTGCACCACACGGTAATTCTTACAACCCTTCATGGAAAAACCATCCTAGTTTTAGCTATGGGCAACAACATGCTGCGATGAACCCTACTTCACATATTGCCCCTCCTCCGCCACAATACTTTCAACAAGCTCCACACATGCAAGGACATGTGTAAGCACCACCACCTCAAGGAGCATATATCCCTCCACCGCGGAGAACTCTCGATGATACGATGAATCAATTTATCAATAGCCAGACTGCAACCAATGCTAGATATGATTGCCTGATCAACGACATAAATGCAAAGCTGTCAAAAATACAATCCTCGTTGAGTGTCCAAGAGAAGGGAAAGTTTCCTGCCCAGGGCCAAAGACCTCCCTAAGGTCAAACTAGTGTTAGCTCCACGTCTACTGAACATCAGGAGCAATGTCAAGCTGTGACCACTCTTCGTAGTGGGAGAGTCGTTGAGTTATCACCTCCCCCATACGACACAATGAAAGACAAGGAGATTTTGGTCGGCACGAAAGAGGCCAAAGATGTCCCCTTGAATGAGAGTGACAAAGAAGACACTAGGGATCCCGAGGTAGTAGTGAAACCACCCACCGCATCACCGTTTCCTCAAAGGTTGATTCCTTCCTATAAAGGAAACCCCCGTGATGAAGTGCTAGACGTGCTAAAGCAAGTAAAGCTGAATTTACCTTTCCTCGATGCCATTAAGAAAATTCCAGCTTATGCAAAAGTCATCAAAGACTTGTTGACGGTAAAGAGAAAGATGAAGGTAAAGAACGTGAGCTCCATTCTACTTAACAATCTCCCGCCTAAATTCAAAGATCCCGGTGCACCCACCATTTCCTGCATCATTGGAGAAAATAAAATTGAAAAAGACTTACTTGATTTGGGAGCAAGTGTCAATATCCTCCCTTACTCCATCTATAGTCAACTTGATTTGGGCGACCTCAAGACCACAAGGATCACTCTCCAATTAACGGATCGAACTGTGAAGATCCCACGAGGTGTAGTTGAGGACGTGATCATCCAAGTTGACACCTTCTACTTCCCGGTATACTTTGTCATTTGGGACACGGAGCCTTCGTTCACCTCGAGCAATCACGTTCCCATCATTCTCGGGTGCCCATTTTTAGCTACGGCTAACGCTATTATCAACATTAGGAATGGGCAGATGCAACTCACTTTTGGGAACATGACCTTAGAGACCAACATCTTCTATATAGCCAAACATACGGGGGAAGAAGATGATCTTCACGCGGTGAGCTTCATAGATGAGATCGTAGAGGAGTACTTTGAGGAGAACTATTATGGAGATGACTTAGGGTCCTGTTTACTATCGAGACACGAGAGTGAGGGGACGTACACCGAATTCGAGACGGAGGTTGAGGAGTTGAGAGAATTACTTAATGAGAGAGCATCGTACGAGGACGCGAGAGATGTAAGTTGGGTTTGTTAGATTCGAGGAATTATCAACGAGGGATACACGGATGGTTCCCTCCGCGATAAATTTCCAACCATCGAATTGAAGAAACTCCCCTCCCATATTAAATATGCATACCTAGGAGAGGATGAGACATTTCCTGTTGTTATCTCCTCTAGCATAGACGAAGAGCAGGAGGGTAAACTGTTAAAAATTCTGAGAAAGCACCAAAGTGCCTTTGTTTGGTGCATTGATGATTTGAAGGGGACAAGTCCTTTGATTTGCACTCACAAGATCCATCTCGAAGAGTATGTCAAGACCTCAAGAGAAATGCAAAGAAGGCTAAATCCCAATATGAAAGAAGTGGTGAGAACTGACATTATCAAGTTATTTGATGTCGGGATTATCTACCCAATCTCGGATAGCAAGTGGGTGAGCCCTATTCAAGTTGTCCCGAAGAAGACGGACATGACAGTGATTGAGAATGCTAAGGGAGAGCTAGTTCCCCAACATACCACCACCGGGTGGCGCGTTTGCATTGATTACCGGAAACTCAATGCGGGAGCTAGGAAAGACCATTTCCCCTTACCATTTATTGATCAGATGCTTAAGAGAGTAGTGGGCCACCCTTACTATTGCTTCCTTTATGGTTATTCCGGATATAACCAAATTGAGGTGGATGTACTTGACCAAGAGAAAATGACCATCACTTGCCCTTTTTGTACGTTTGCCTATAAACGTATGCCATTCGTATTGTGTAATGCACCCACGACCTTTCAAAGGTGCATGTTGAGCTTATTTAGTGACATGGTTGAGAGAGGACTCGAAGTGTTCATGGACGATTTCAGCGTTTTTGGCACCTCTTTCGATCTTTGTCTAGAAAAACTGAAAAAAGTACTTGCCCGGTGTGTGGAAAAGAACTTAGTGTTGAATTTGGAGAAATGCCATTTCATGGTCACTGAGGGAGTAGTTCTTGGCCACATAATATCATCCAAAGGGATAGAAGTTGATAGGTCTAAGATAGATGTCATAGCCAATCTTCCCCTACCAAAATCGCTCAAAGACGTGCGCTCATTCTTGGGCCACGCGGGGTTTTATCGAAGGTTCATTAAGGACTTTAGCGCCATTGCTAGACCCTTAAAAAATCCTACTCATGAAGGACACCCCATTTGAGTGGACGAAAGCATGCCAAAGCGCCTTTGAAAAACTGAAAACTATGCTTGTGTCCGTTCCCATCATGCAAGTTCCAGATTGGTCTTTACCATTCGAACTTATGTGTGATGCTAGCAATTATGCGATAGGGTCTGTTTTGGGCCAAAGAAAAGGCAAACAGGATCACGTCATCTACTACGCTAGCCGGACTCTCATCGGCCCATAACTCAATTACTCGACCACAGAGAAGGAGTTGCTAGCGGTAGTCTTTGCCCTTGATAAATTTCGGTCATACCTTATTGGTTCTCCCATTACTTGCTTCACCGACCACGCGGCATTGAAATACCTACTTGCAAAGAAAGATGCAAAGTCGCGCCTCATAAGGTGGATCCTACTCCTACAAGAGTTTAATCTCTCCATTAAAGATAAGAAAGGGGTAGAAAACGTCATTGCCGACCATTTATCACAGCTTTCGTCCGACGTACCTAGTGATCCCATACCTATAGACGAATACTTTCCGGATGAGCAACTCTTTACTACATCTTCTTTGCCCTGGTTTGTGGATATAGTGAACTACCTTATCACGGGAGCCGTCCCTCCCGATTGGACACCGCAAGATAAGAAGAGGTTTATTACTTGGTCGCGCATGTTTTTCTATGAAAATCCCTTCCTGTTTAAATATTACGCTGACCAAATCATCCGACGATGTGTACCGGATGACGAGATCCCCAAAGTCATCCAATTTTGTCATTCAGAAGCTTGTGGAGGCCACTTTTCGACGAAAAAGACGGCTGCTAAAATTTTGCAATGCGGCCTCTATTGGCCCACAATATTTCGGGATGTGAACGCTGCTTGTAAATCTTGCAATAGGTGCCAACGGATGGGAGCTATTACCCGACGAGACATGATGCCTCTTATCCCCATACTCATTATTAAGATCTTCGACTATTGGGGTATTGACTTTATGGGTCCTTTCCCCCCGTACTTTGGTTTCCTATACATCCTTGTTGCGGTAGACTATGTTTCTAAATGGGTGGAAACTATAGCTACCAAGACAAATGACAACAAAGTGGTGATTAAGTTCCTGCAGGAACACATACTTTCCCGCTTCGGTGCTTCGAAAGCGATAATCAGCGATAATGACACGCACTATTGCAATAGGCCATTCGAGAAGCTCATGAGAAAGTATGGCGTCGTTCACAAGGTTGGAACGACTTATCAACCACAAACGAATGGGCAGGCTGAACTAACGAATCGGGAAATCAAGAACATTCTCAAAAAGACCGTCAATCCTACCCGAAAAGATTGGTCACTTAGATTGAACGATTCGCTATGGGCCTATCGCACCGCATATAAAAATCCTCTCGGCATGTCCCCTTTTCACTTTGTGTATGGAAACCTTGCCATCTTCCCATGGAATTAAAGTACAAGGCGTATTGGGCAATTAAGAAATTGAACTATGCCATGGATAAGGCCGGTTAAGCTCGCAAGCTTCAATTAAATGAGTTAGAAGAGCTACGTAATGATGCGTATGAGAACGCTAAAATTTCCAAAGTAAGGATGAAACTCGCTCACGGTAACATCATTCGACGCAAAGAGTTTCTTCTCGGGCAAAAAGTGCTTCTATATAACTCTCGGCTTCATCTCTTTTCGGGCAAGTTGCGGTCACGATGGTTTGGCCCGTTCATTGTGAAGAATGTTTTCTCTCATGGAGCTGTTGAGTTAGACGATTTGAAAGGGGAAAATACATTCAAAGTAAATGGACAACGCCTAAAGCCATATCTAGAGGCGTGTGTGGAAGAAGTCGACATCGCATGGTTGTCGAACCCCGTTTACGGGGTATAGTGAGTTGCTACAGTGAGGTCGTCGCACCCCCGACGCATATGGGGTGAATTCTTGTGTATAGTAGACGAGAGTCATGTGAGTAGTGAGAGTCTATAGGAGTAGGGTACAATAAGGTGAGAGCATTCACATGTTTCGGGAAATTGAGTCAAGTTGCGTTGACCATTGATATCGAGAGGATTTTGAACTCAAATTGATAGGGAGTATTATGAGAATTGAAATTTTTTGGAGAAGTGCGATCACAATTAAGTTAGGGGGAAATCCAGCTCAAGACCAAGAACCGAATCGATTCATTTTTTTTTTAGTCGGACCGGTCCAGCCCGAATCGGTTCCTTTATTTTATAGCCGGATCGATCCTGTAGTAAAAAAGGCTCAAAGATTAAAGGATCGGACCGGTCCGGTCCTATACCAGTCGGATCGGTCCACTTTCTGCAGAATTTCCCCCTTTCTCCCCAATCCCCTCCCTTCCCTCCCAATTCGTCCCTCCATAACCAACCCTTCAATTTCCCTCCCAAATACACCCCATTTTTCCCTCCAAACCCTTTCCCTCCAATTCCAAAACCCTACCCACACCCCTCACCTATATATACCTACCCATAGCCTCCATTTATCTCCACACCTTCAACAACATCACTCCTCTCTTCTCTCTCCCTAATTTTCCTGTAAACTCTCCCTGTTATCATGGCCCAACGACTTGCCCCCGTCAAATACGACGCCACTAAAATCCTACCCTCCATCCATGGGGAATTTTGTTCCCGCCGAGAGGAGCATTGGTGCAATCGTTTTTTCGATCCGGATCGCAAATTCCACATGGAGCGCACTGTCCAATGGACAGGTCTACCCAATTCCGTCACTACCCTCTTCATGGCTAGAGGTTGGTGTCGATTACTTAATGAACCGTACGAAGCGGTTTGGGCAGCCGAGGTCCGATGTTTCAATGGCTCCCTTGTTCAGATGGGCCAATTAGGGTCTCAAGCATACGTTGATGGTACCTTTATCCCTTTTTCATTGGCCCTTCTCACGACCAAGTTGGTCGAATACAACGTTCCCGATGTTCAAGACTTCACATACCCAAGGAATGTCACCCCGGTGGCCAAAGAACTGATCATGGAGCGCATTGCCCCTGGTGCTGCATGGAGGGGGGAAAACTGTCCCTGTTGGCTGTCTTAATGAGAAAGCACGCCTCACCTTCCAAATTATGTGTGCAAACATTTTGCAAATGTCCAACGATTCAGCGATGCGTCCCCGTCAGGCCACATTGACATACCACCTCTTCGATCCCAACACTTCCATCAATCTGGATCGCACCCTATACGCCGACATCATCGTCGCATCCCTAGATGAGAAAGGTGTAGCACCACTTCCATATGCACGTTTGATTGCCTCCATCCACAAGGACGCTGGCATTGAGGCGCCGCTTGATCGTACTCGCCTCCCCGTTCCTTTTGGATAGGGAACCTGCACGCGGAGCGTCAAACAGCTAGCCATCCTTCGGGCAAGGTGGGGAAGTGATGACGAGGATGATGATGCCTCGAGTGAGGATAAGGAAGATGAAGAAGAAGATGCCGGTGATGATGTGGAGATGGGTGATGTAGGTGCGGATGAAGAGTCGGCAGAAGAAGAAGACCCTGATTTTGAATGGGCGGGTAGCGACCTCACTAACCGTATGTCGGCCCTTGAGACGAGATTCGATAACTTTTTTACTGACTACCTTCGCGATACAAGCATGATGTTTCGGTTCCAAGCAGACTTGTACCGATGCTAAGGGGATCCAAACGAGCCATTGCCATCCTACTTCTATAACCCCTATGGTCACGACGTGTCCACCTCTTCCCATCCACCGCCCCAGTGAAGCTTTGTTTGGTTGTGTCAGTTTTTAGTTGTTTCCCTTGTTCACATGGTTGTATGTTTTTCCCTGTATTGCACCACAGTCCTGTTTTATAAAAATCTGTATTTTCTTCATTTGTTTGTTTTATTTATCGCACTTCTTATTTTTCCTTGTTTAGCTTTTAGTCCTTTTTGCTTGAGGACAATGCAAAAGTCTAAGTTAGGGGGGGGGGGGGTGACAAGTGCGTATTTCTAAAACTCCACAAATTTTCAAAAATGCCCAAAAATTTCCAAAAAAATCATAAAATTTTGAAAAACCCAAAAATATTTTTGTTCAAAATAAATAAAAATTGGAATTCAAAATTTTCAAAAATATCATTAAAAGTCGGATTGAAGTCTCAAGTTATAAAATTCAAATACACAAAGCCGAAATTGACCAAAGATGGAAATTGAGCGAAAATTGACGACTTAACGAATAAGTGTGGAGATTAACGAATCCGGTGAGATTCGAGCCTTTCATCTTTGTGAAATTTATAAATCAATTCGAGTTAATTGTTAACTCAAAGTTCTTTTCAGCGCCTAAAAAGTCGTCGAGGATCTCAATCCTTTCATTTTGATCGGTTATGAAAAACGTGTGTGATATTGCTTTGAAAAACATGCCAAAATTGATCTCTAAACTTAAATTCATTTTGAAATGCATATGGTAACGCAATTGGTATTTTGGACAATGAAGTAGGCCCTCATTTGTCACCCAAAAATATTGGCCAGAAAAAGTAGCGAAAAATCACCCCTTTTGTAATCTAAATTGAGCCAAATAAACTTTTCCCTTTCGTTTGACAACCCAAAAAACCCAAATAGCCCGGAATTGTGAAAAATGGAAAAATTTAGAATTTAAGTCCGCAAAGTGCATATAAAGGGGCAAGAAGAAAAAAAAAGATATGCTCAACAAAAATAGCAGGAAAAGAAAAGATGTGAAAAACAGAAAAAATAGAGAAAAAGAAGACAAAATGAGCAATAGCCCAGAAAAAGCACAAATGGACATCATAAATGACTTTTCCAATTCCAACCTTCCCTACCATTTTCTTTTTACCCCATATACCTTAAAACACGAAAAAGTCCTAACCGAGTCCAAAATTGCGAAATTGGTTACCGCGTGGAGAGCTAAGATACCAAAAGATAATAAAAGAGATTGAATACGTGAATAAGAGGCAATGCTCCCGTTTTTAAAATCGTATTCCGTTGATGATATCCTATCACTATAAAATTTCCATCTTTTTACTGGTGTGCGTGACTTTGCGTCCATTATATTTACTCTTTATATCACGCATACCGAGAGAATAGCCACATTCCGAGTGATTCGTTTGAGAGACCATTCCGTGAGAAGTTGGATCAAAATGAATTTTTAGATAAGTAACGTAATGGTCAATCGGTGGAAATCCGCGGTTAAATTTTTGGCTTCGCACACACACACACACTACGATTTGAGACTTGTAAATATGACTTGATGATGGCTATTTTCTGGAAAAGTTTGAATTAGACAATTTTTGAGTATTTTGAATTGTTCTTTGAGTCGAATTTTGTGGGTATATTCTTTGCAAACCCTCACAAGACACAACTCGTCCTACTAGGGTGACCTAGGGGTTTAAAGGCTTGTTGCATAAGCTAAATGCAATCTCTTGCCCGCGAAATAGGTATTATATCCCAATAAAATGTTTTTCAAGAGTTGAGCCTTGCTAGGATTCTTTTACATTGCTCGGGACGCGCAAAGTTCTAAGTTAGGGTATTTGATTAGGCATAAATTCTTCCAAATTTATCCCTTTAATTTAGTTACTTTTAGCACCTCGAACAACATAATCGATTTGATTTTATCTCATAATCTTGCTACTGACTTATTCTAACGAGTATACCGGGTTTCTGGTATTTCGTACTAATTTTGCAGGTATTTAATGTCAATAACGAAAAAAAGAAATAGGAAGAATCAAGAAAGAAAAGAAGAAAAGGTCAAAAGGGTAAAAGTGTACTTTTTACCTGGAATTCGGATGAGGCATCTAAGAATAGCTGAAGAGCCTTCAATTACGAGTACATAGGAAGAAACGGCACCTCAATCGGAGTCCCGGTGTGAAAGTTATGAGCAATCAAAGTTTGAAGAAAAAGTTAAAGGAATCTCGGACCGATCCGCAATGGGAATTTCCAGAGAATCCCGGACCGAAGACGGATTGAAGCTAAAAAAAAACAAATGAATCGATCCACACCGGATCGATCTGCCCAAGAAATAAAAGAACCGATCCGGATTCCATCCAGACCGAACCGCAGGAAAACCGGACTTGTCCGACTGTCGAGTTTTTATTTTCTTATCTTCCTCTAATGGAGAGTCCTAGTGCAGCTAAAACTCTTGGAGTTTTGTAGGGTATTTAAACCCGAGTTATTATCATTTTTAAACACGGAGAATCCATACCATGTGAGATGATGTTACCCCATTACCATGGTATGGATTCTGAAAAGCCATATCTCCACTCTAGAAGAGAACACACATTAGAGACACTTTCTGAGTCGCGTCAGTCTTCGAGTTGGACCAGGTAGCTTTATGGGCTATTGGTACATTCTTTTGAATTTATATAATTAAGTCCCCACAGTTCCATTTTAGTGACTAATTTTCTTTAGTCATCACATATACAATATTCTATCATTTAATTTAACAATTCACCATGGTGCTTACACTACACTTTGAAATTTTGTTCCCGTTTTGTCACTAATATGAGTCTCTCTAAGCCTGGCTAAAGTATTTCATCCACAGAAAAAAAATCCAACATTCCCATGTGTTAACTCCCTTCATCATTTGTTCTCGTCACACATATATTTCCATCACTTTTTTAATATTTTTGGAACATTTCGTTGTTCTCCGTGTCCCTTCATTAATGGTACTCTTTAGTCCAATGGTCTATACAATACCATTCAAGCCAGTGACCCATCTATTCATGGGAGGTATCTGCAATAATACCCGACTACTCGTGATAGACTTCAAATATTTTAAATTTTTTTATGATGTATCTCTCATTTTATTACTCCTCCGTACCGAGTGACTCTTAATTATTTTAGAGAATTACATTGTACTTTCCATTACTATAATCACTCCTCGGTCTATTTTAAACTTTCCATTACTATAATCACTCCTTGGTCTCTAGTGATTTCCCTTGCTCAGTAAGCAACTTCATTAACCCTTTGTCTCATTCTAGTTCTACTTTAAATCTATCTATACGTCTACGTATATTATTACATTTCCATAACTTCTCCCATAAATGTTATTGAAGATACAATTAACTAGGGCGCCCATACGCTCTATACTCATTTCTGCACAACCATACTAGACATGTTACATTTATCTCAAATTATGCCTCACATACTTGGTATGACTATATGGTAAGGTCATACTCAGCCACCCTACATTTTCCACTTAATTATATCTTAGGTTGTCCCACCGGTCTGCTCGTGGTGTCAACAATTAGTAACATTTTTGCATATAAACACTATACGGCTCTTCCAGCCTTATTTCATAATATAACTATTAACTCACATTTATGACTATATATACGTGTAATAACTACGGTACTAAACCCATGTACTAAAGACAAAACAACTCCCAATTTCCAACATTCGCGAAGTTTCATGCGTGGGATGTCTCGCAAAGAGAAATCCAAACAAGAAACCCCCCGATACACTACTATCTAACATTGCTGGTTGTCAAGATTCGTTAAGCCCTTAGTCCATAACATGTACCCCCGAATTCCAATATGCGAACATAAAAAGTCTACCCGTCCACTCTCATGTCTTTAAGATGACCTCTAACACGACACTCTCACCATCACTAAGTTCTCAGTGCTATATAATTAACGATATATATCTCTCCACTCTATAATAAATCAACATACTCTGAATCACATCAGTAAACGTCCGTACTCGCTAGGATCGAATATAATAAGACATCATACTCACTGAAGTCTACAATACAATACAATATATATGCAGGCTCAACCATCTTTCAGGTGATGCCTCGTAAAATAATATATTTAACCCTAAAATAATGAGTACGATAGTCTTATCACACAATTTACTACCGCTCAAACCCAAAGTATACCATCACTACACCATATAATAATAATATGATCTACCATTATAACACCGAAAAGGAGCAAAATTGATACATAAAAAATATATTCTTAGTGTCCATGCCTGCTCCTCCCCACAGGCGACACCAACAACACCACTACCTGATGGTAGATACATTCATAATAAGGCTTCTACTGCCAACGCACTAATTAAACCCTACTCCTACTAAAATTTTGGCATTACACATTATATTGTGACACACTCGTGTCACACGAACCTACTGCAGGCTCATAAGGATAAAACACAACCCTATTTCCATTTGCCACCTACATTTCCTGGTTAACGGGTCCCTGAGCATAACCATCATGCCGAAACTGATCCATTGTTCAATTATAATGGTTGCATATCCAAAATCTCATCTTGTGGTTTCCCTACATCCCACTTTGGTCAATCCTTCTTCATGCGGCCCGTCACTCCAAAACCGTAACAACTTGCCAAAAAAACTCTCTCGCTTCTGGCCCTAGCCCTACTGGCCTCCCTCGCCATCCCCTCAGCCCTGGCGATCTTGAGGAATGGGAATGTTGTGTTAGTGTTGAGGACCTGGTTAGTCCTACCTTAACCTAATAATTTCTCAGGTTGGTAATCTTTGGGACTGAATCTCTTAGCCTGATTCTCCTGCTGGGAATCCCTCTCATGATGCTACTATGCCCCACTGGCATCGTTTTCATTTACCTTCCCAGTCTAACTGTTTTCACTCACTCTTCATGTATTAGTTTAGTGAAGGTGGTCCTACTCACCACACATAGGACACATTTATGTGTCATTCCTTTATCTCTTTCCTCACAAGACATGTCAGGGTGTCTTTCTCTCGGACCTGGTAGTCTTCTCCCCGATCTCTATCCCCATTTTCCCTTTAGCTCTACTGGCCTGATGTAACTTGTTACTGGCCTTGACGGACCTGACTAAATCTACCATCACTTGGAAAGAATTTAAATGATCTAAATCATTTAAATGGGTCCCCTACTAGGTATACCCTATTGTGGTGCCTCACTAGTATAGTTAAATTCAGTGTTTCTCTTTATTTAGATTCTCCAATACTCTTAGCTCCGTTCTCCTGGAAGCGTTGATGTACTCTTGTAAGCGTATGACTTTGACGACATCGACACTATTCACCTTAGTCTTATCTCCCATCCATGCTTGTGCATTCTACCCACGAGTCCATTATCAACTTACAAACCCTTTTTTTATTTCGTGTATCCCCTTCGTCGGGTATGAAGTTCGCTAGATAAGTTAACTTATCATTCACGGTCGATCTCTACCTGACCTACTTGCGATAAGTTCGTAATTTCATTCGTATTTCTGTATAAACAGTAGATGGAAGATCTTACGATCAAACCACACCCAATCCCTCTTTTTATTCCATATATATCCATTTATATATGGCGAATGGCTATCATCGCTCTATACTACTCCTATGAGCTAAAAAACATTTCGCACGAAATTTAATCCAGAGTGTCACTGCACTCCACCCTACACTATTACCTTTTGATTATCTCCTTCCATTGGCCCATGACACTTCATCTCTTCTGCAAATCCTCCTAGGTTATTTTTGGAAAGAGTTTCTCTGACTCTTTCCTTTGTCGACTATACTGGGTGAGTCTGAATTTTCACTACTGTTATCTACGACACTGTTTGGGAATTTATTTCCCCTGAGTGCTTACCCTTTTATCATCTACTTGGACAATAATTTTGGTGACTTCTATCATGATCATCGTTCCCCGAATACTCCATAACTTCTACTGAGCGTCTCCTTTATCAGTTCTTCTAACGACCGTCACTAGTCATCCCATATTATTTGGTGTATGAAGCCCAATCGAACTCGCATATAAATTGGGTTAATTATACTTAATCGCAAGAGAGTGGAAGTCGTATTCGTATATGAATACAACAATCATATGGCAAGGCTCTATATCAAAGAACGCTAAGCTGAAACGTGAGAAGTCGTACAAATCCTAAAGACTCTAGAACCTGAAGCTTTAATACCACCTGTGACACCCCACACAATTAAATAATGGGTGATCAGTCCTTTATTAAAATTAAAAAAGAATATACAGTTGGTTTATTCTTAGCATCACTATCAAAAAACATATTAATTACTAATCACCTAATAATTAATGAAGCCAGCGCCAAATTTTAAACCTTTTTAAATCAACATACAATAATTCGAATTATATTAAAAACTGCATTAAATCCACATGAGATATAATGAATATTTGAATAGTCAAAAGAGACAGGATAAAATAGACCAGCCTAAATCCCAACACAATAATCTCTGAATAAAAACTGAATCCAATAACTAAAATACATGAGTACAATATCTCTGAGATAAGAAATAAACTAAGAATGGGAAACAAGCCCTGATTGGAAGATATATACATTAGAATCGGAATAAATAAAAGTGGAGGTGTCTAATAACGAGGACCTGTAACTTCCATAATAGCTGCAACATGTCAAATCATCTGATTGCCTATGCTGGGCGTCCTTGTGGCTGGACACCTAAAATAGGTTGCACAAGAGAAATAGATTTTGCAAGAAGCAAGTCAGAGCCCGAGTGAAAATAGTTTGAAAACATTTAGCAAGTATTTTAAATTCTAAGAAGAAGATATTATATACATGTTAGCTTTTCGGCTCTCACTTGAGATTCTCACCTCTCAACTATTGTGCTCGCCTAATGTACCTTTAACCCATTCTAGTTATTGTTATCACACCTAACTATTTCGTAATCATAAACCTTCTGAATTATCACTCATTATATTCACTCGTATTTCCCACATAATATATTATTGAATAATTCTATATTTATTATCTTGAGTAAGAGTTTTCACCACTAAGGTTAAGTATTAACATACTTAGGTTATTTTAGATTTCATTATCTTTCTTATCTACTAGGTTCACAAAGTAGAATATATCATAAGTGTATATATATATATAAAATATGGAGTATAATTTTGGTACTATTCAATAAGATGATAAGCTAAGTAGAGGCTAGGATTGAGCCAGCAATGCAAGAATCCAATGGTTGAAATTAAAATACCCTCTTACAATTTTTGCCCCTTAAATATTTGGACTCCCCCTCTTTTTACACACTCTACTTTATTTCCTATTCTCTTCAAAATTCAAAAAAAGGGTAAAAGGGTATTATACATACTTTGATCTCAAACTCTAAATCCCTTCTCACACATAACCCACCGACCCTCAAACAAGTACCCCTCTCTCTCTTCGGCTTCTCTTCTCATGGTGACTTCTCTCTCTCTCAGGTGACTTCTCTCTTTACCATTTAAAATTTAATTGTGCATGTGTTTGCAGATTGTTGGTATTGGAGATTGGATTCAAAACGGAGGTTTTTTTTTCTCCTTTCAAATCAAATAAGGTATGATTTTTAAGCTTAAGTGTCAAGTTCTCATTAACCTAGCTCTTTTATTAATTTGTGCACATATATTTTTTATATGGGTTCTTAGTTTTCGAATAAAAAATTTGTTTTGGTTGTTAGATAAGTGATTTGGATTTTATTCGTTACTTTTTTGTTTCATTATGTATGATACAAATAAACAAAATATAACTATTTTGAAGTATAGAAATGGTGTCTTGATTCGGATTCCATTATTAAGGTATCTTAAAAGATTTTGAATTGTTTTGGCATTTTATTAGTGGCATCCTGGGTGTTTGACAAAAATCCAAAGCAAACAGATGTATGTATTGAAATGTTCACACAGTATTGGTGAAATTACAGATTTGAAATTTTCATAAAGTATTGGCAAAATTACAAATCTGAAATTTTCAATTTTAGTCACTTATGTCACAATGCTACAGGCAATTTTTTCCCCTATGCTTACATTTATTGAAATGTGAAGTTTTTTTTTTTAATTTCCTTTCTTTCATATGGATTCCTATTGTTGTTGTATTGTTTATATTACCTAAAACTATTGTTCTTTGAATTTATTTATTCGTTATTGATTTTTAGGTTTTGTCTTATATCCCTTGATCTAAGAATCACAACTATGAGGAAATTATGTTTCTTTGAAAATTTCATACCCACACACTCCTTATCCGTGTTATCTGAAAACTGTTTTGAGTTGCTAATTTGCTCAACTTTAAGTTACTTCGATCTAGATTTTTTAATTGTTGTGTTTGATGTGGAAAATGAGTTGCCAAATTATCAAAAATGCATTTTCTGCTTTGTAAGAAGAGTTATAAAATTTGTTGCATTCATCTTAGATTATTCATTGTAGGGTCCCAAACTCGATTATCGGTTAAAAGTGATATTAATTGGTGAATCCACTTTTTTTAGCAAATAAGTCTTTGAATCACCGAGGTATATCCACACGTCTACAAAAATAGTGACACTCAAATTCTAAAGAAAAAAGAGAGCTAAAAAATGTTTTCATGTCACTTTTTGAATTCCATTTTGAGGATAAATAAAAAAACTCTTTAATTTTGGAACATGACATGAGACTGTAGTCCTATGCACTTAGTCCTATGAACTTAGGATGTCAATCTGATATTTCAAACGGTACTGTGTAATTGATTCATTCTTTTTATGCAACTTAATACATTGGTGATCCTGTTCCACATGAAATAAGACAAATGCAAAGCGTATTCACTTATTCTTTGTTTTCCATTTTATACATTGGAAATGTGATAGAGTATAGAAATATAATCATGGAGATATCAGGCAAATGCAAAGCGTATTCACTTATTCACTTATTCTTTGTTTTCTCATATTATTAATGAATTATAAGGTATACTCTCCTGGATCAAGGAACAAAATAATCCGCGGACTCAACCACCAATCGTGATTATGCCTTTGGACCCCAATGTGGTAGTTTTATTTTGATTATACTTGAGTTTTTTTCTGTCATGAACTTTGAGTACGACTATATTCACTTTGAGAACAAAATGGTCTCATATGTATTGAGGGAATTTCAACATGAATCGGATATCACACGGCATAAAAATGTAAATCTATTTCAATAACATATATAAATATCTTTGAAATGATTGTAGATCCGAAGTGATTAAAGACGTTGTTTATTTGAAAATAGGAGTTGTTATGAAAAGCAACTGATATTCTATATATTACCAAATCAACACTCATGTGTATAGAGATGATCTTACAGTAAAGCTATCGAGTTGTCATTAAAGCTATCGAGCTATTTCAACAGTTGCCAATAAAGCTATGGAAGGGGATGGCCGACTTAAGAGCCTGCCAAACAGGTACCCTCAGTTGAAATTGTTCTTTTTTTATTTTTTTGTTCCAATCCATACTAACACACACCACACTTGCATATGAGTAGATGTAGCAGCAGCAACAAATGTAGATTACAATGCTTCCATTCATGTTGTCTTTTAATAATTCTTTTCTTTTTCCTAACATGATTGTACAACTTCTACTTGGCTTCATTCATTGGCTTGCTCCATCCACTTTTCTGGCTTGTACATGCCGCAGAAGTTGATGATGCCCATATATGCCTCTAAATGTTCTTCTGTGTTTTAAAATTCATACTTGCATACATTAACTATTGAGAACATCAGGTATCAAATTTATACTAATATGTTTTAATTTTAGGTCTAATTCTCGATATTTGTGGGGGATTTTTGGTATACCAACATGTTTAAATAAATTTGTGTTTCAGGGGAGTGTCTTTGGGTATAGATTTTTTTCATGCGAGTTATTGTGTTTCATTTTTTATGATTTTTTTGTTGTATCAAGGATCTGTCTTTTCATCTTTTAAAAAGTTTATGTATTTTCCTTCATCATTTTTCCCTTCAGATGTTGTCCAAGCTGCTGCAAAATATGTCCAAGAACATATTGTTCATTTGTCGAAATAGGTACGATTATTTTTATATTTTGATTATTCGAATTCAACATCTGATATTCTATATTGACATTTAGATTTTGGCCTTTAGATTAAATCCATACATGTGGGAAAAAATGGTGCAGTGCAAACACCGATGCGGTGCAATGCCATTGCCTCTCACTAGAGGAATCATAGGTTTCTCTCTATATTTTTAAAATTCTATTAATTGGTTTTACTTTTATAAAGATAGAAATTTTTTAGGATTCTTGCATTAAATTGGTTTTACTTTGAGAACATGCATTCTATGAATCCAGATTTAAGGTGGACTAATTTTCTTCAGCTCAAAGACAATAATTTTATGGAATTTCTCAGAAGATTAGAGACAAATAAGACCATCATCATCTTCAGGCTTCTCATCTAACTTGGGGGGGCTTTTGCTTCTTCTAAACAATCTTCCAAGCAGAAAGAGACCCCACAAGACTTATTAGAACTAAGGCAATACTTCCCTAAAAAAATTTCAACGTTCTCACTTCGAAAATATAGCTCGCTAAGTTGATTAGTGTTTCATTAGTGGTTTGGCCATCGTTGTAAGTTATAATCTGTTTATTAAAAATTATGACATTTTCTTGCAGCACTTTTTTTCAGATCATCGTTTGTTGGTATGTGATTTTATTTTTCTTCAAAAAATAGTTATATATGCATACATTGTTGTATAATATTCATAGAAAATGCACTAATATTAATTTATGACAGTTTGAATGTTTCAATAACATACATGTTAGTTGCAGCGCTTTCATCCTATATTTGGTTTATTTTGTATGTGTTTGGTTCTTACTTTTCTTATACTCTGTTTGCAGGTGAAATCAACATACATGTAAGTCGCAACACTATCTTGAGATGCTATCCAAGATACAAGTTATTTGGATGTGTGACCCAATGATCTGCGTACATGATATCAATCAGTATTGGTAACAAATCACGAGCTCTGTAAACGATTTTATTTTTTTGAAGATTTTCTCTTCTGGAAGCCAAGATTTGAAGTTTTCATTGGTAATAACTTAACTTTGAATGAAGTCTAATGTACAGTTTGATAGACGTCTTTATTCAAATTCAATATGTTCATGTTATATGGAAATGCGATTCATATTCTAATGTTAAGTAGAGGATTAGTTCGTTTACTTTTCCTTTTGTTTATAACCTTTCAATGGATCTTTTATATATTTTTTTAAGTGTGGTTTAAATGGAATTCTAGGCACGTAAATTAATTCAAATGGTTGTGTTTGTGACGAATGTTTCTTATTTGGTGTTAATGTTATATTTAGATATTGGGAATGCAAATTGATGCCAATTTCTGTTTATAAATTGGGTACTTTGTCATCGTCAAATAATCTCAACTAAATTTTTTACCATTTAGTTTCGGGTCTATATGACTATATTAGGTCTTACTTTAAGCTTGCCTAATAAAATGATGGTACTAAATTATTAATGCTCATGTCCATGTGAATGTGGACGTGTATTGATAATGCCCCTATCCACGTGAATGCGTATTTATACATAATTAGGGATAATGGTTATAGGTTCTGTTGTGATTTCAATGTATACATGTTTCTTATTTAGCATGGTAGCATTCTCATGTCCAACAAGATGATTATTGAAGACTTTGGGGCTATTGCAATCCACGTTTCATATAATGCATTGCCACAGAATATGAGTTGCAACTGGTGCAACAGCATTAGAGGCAGGGGCTCCGACAACATTCTTTAATTTTTTTGAGGTTATTCCGCTGACACTTTAATTTGGAATCAATATGCGGACATTTTCAATGAGTATTGCGAATTAACCATCTTGGATTGTTTGGAAATACCATAAAAACAATGTGAAGGGAGGAGCTAAAATTTGTGCTTAATTGGAATAGACTTTACAACACCATAATTATGCATATTTGGAATAATTTGTTTTATGTTCCAACAAGATTAGATAATTTTTGTTATTTTTATGTTTCATTGAATCATCTGACCATCTCATTTGTTTTACTTAGTTTTGAGAAAATATATTTTCACATTAGATCCTTGATTGCAGGATATTGGGACCTATTGTAGTTTTATTCAGTAAAAGAAAAAGCAATACGATCATTAGTTCTCTACCCCCCCCCCCCCCCCCCAAACCACCAAAAAATAAAATTATTTCGTAATTGAGTTTATAGTTTGGATTTTGGCATTTATGATCAAACCATACACATATGTTTCACGTCTTTGCATATTTCATTATTTTTATTTTGCTAAGGATGCCGTAGAGATTACATTGTACACAGTTGTAGATGCTGGCGAGGTTGGGTTCAATAGGGAATTCAGGATTATGATGTGGTTGTTTCTATCGATTTCAACACCAACTTTAGCTTCACCCAAGGAGCAGAGAAATGGAGGAAGCGATCATTGTCTGATATTTCTCAATGTGTATGATTTCACACCTATAAACAACTTTCTCTATTGGTTTGGCCTCCAAATCTTTCGTTCCAATATCGAAGTACATGGTTTAGAGTATGGATTTGGGCCCATCATTACCAAACCAGTGGGGCGTTTGAGGAGCACCTTAAATGACAAAAAACAGTGATTTTGGCATAGTACACTGAATGGTGAAGGTAAAATGACTCGGAACATCACTTTTTTAGTCATTAAATCGTTGAATTGGACCTGAATTTTGTCTACTTGGATGCGAATAATGTCTTTTAAAATATATTTTTATATTGTGTAATCCATTATAAAGATATTCATTTGTTCCCGTTTCATATCTTCCAATTTCATAAATATTGGGCCTGAAAAATTTAAGAACCTTCGCTGCATCTACTACAATCAAGTTCAGTCTTGATATTTCCATGGTACACAGAGTACGATAATATAATGGAGATCAATTTGTGCCTTTATATACTACAAAAAGTGACTTATGTGACTTATGATATAACTAAAGCTCTCATATTTTGACTCACTCTGTAATCAACATTGAACTTGATTGCAGCAATGAATCAATGTATCAAAACTAAAAATAAACTGAGACACTGCTAAAACAGTGTTGCAGCGAAGGTTCATCATTAAACTATATGTGTGCTATTTCATTACATGTTAAATCAAACTTCAGAGGTTTCTAAAATCCCATATGCGTGCTATTTATTATAATGTATTCCAAGAAATTTCCATCTCCAATTACCTATTTGAGTAACTATTCATTAGATGTAGTTCATAATATTTTTGTCCCCTGATTATGATACATTGTCAATTATGTTTTAGAATTTGAATTTTGGCCATTATGATTTTGAGTTAGTTTGTAAAGTCAGAAATACAACCCATTATTGTTCTTTGTATCGATTAATCTCCAAATCCCCCCCAACCCCAAATCCATATTACACATGGTTGATTACTGGTAGGTTCAGTTAGTTATGTAGTCTTGCTTTGACACTTCGTTATTTTTTTTAAAGATTATCAAGGCAATAGATAAAGCTCGAAAAGGTAACTAACGACGAAGTTGTCCAAAGTAACTTATTGCAATGATTTAGAATTCGTTCTTCTTCATTTAATGTGGGACTAATGCCTATATCAGTCAATGATTTTGTACCATGGGATTGTTGCCTATATCAGTCAAGACGATGTTCATAAGGTAGAAATGATAGCAAGCGAAACCTTGGATTACAAAGGGCATCTTTGTTTTTTTGGTTTTATTTAACTTTCTATAAATGAGTTGAACATTGTTCTTGCCATTCACAAATGTTTAAGTTGTTTGTATTTCAGAGTTGTTAGCAGAATCGTCAAGTAGAGAAAAGACAACAAATTCATTGAAATTTATATAGTCAAGTTGTTTGATACAATAAGGATGCCTTGGATAGGTCTATATAGAGAGGTGGTACAACGAGGCCCGCTTAGATACATAATGGGAGCAACCATCTTGATGATCGGAGTGGTATTACCCCTCGGATGCATGATGTTTTGTAAAAAATTTGTCCCCTCCTCTTGACAGTTTACAATGTGGTATATGGTTGCCAACATGTTTTGGTAAACTTCACACAATATGAACACAATTAAATATGACCGCTTGATAAGTCTAATCAATTACGCAATTCCTCTATATTAGCATTCAGTTTTAACCTTTCTGACAGATAAGAATTTTTGGCATTAACAGATAACTGTTGTTGCTCCAGTTAGCTACTGTTGCTCTAGTGAGCTGTTGTTGCTCTTGTGCCTCCAGTTAGATACTATTGCTTATGCTCCACTTTGAATTAGGCAATAAAATGACATTTGATGCAAAACTGATCTAGGCACAATCTCAGTTTGTTGCATTAGGAGTGGCAACCGTTAATCTTCAGTGGAGTTTCACCTCAATGATTTTTGGCCGGATAGTATGGTACGTTATGACTAATATGTATATAGTACCATAACTGTTATTGATACAAATACTTTATGGAGATTGTGAATGTTACAAGCAATGTAGCAATGCGTTGCACATCTTTTTCCCTGGGGTTGAGAAAATATCGTCTGCACAAGTTCAAATTACCACAGTTAAAAGGAAAGGGTGAATATTAAGAAACAAAAATTATTTGAAAACAATAAAAGGCTATATAATAAAGAAAAACACAATGTGGCACCTGCATTGGAACTGGAGACATTCTGCTCCCATACATGGATATAACTCATTGCAATGGTGCCATGTATCTACTTAGAAAAATAGAGTTACTTGACAAGATTACCTTTTTCATCAGTGCGCCTGCATATGCGTTTGGTTTCTGCATATGATCAGTATATATGTTATTGAGTTATAATTCTTTTTTGGTTCTTTCTTATCTTATATATGCATGAACCGTTTTGTTTCTACATATGCGTTTGATTTTAGGCCACCTACGGATCAATATAGGATCCTCAAGCAAAAGCTCAATCCGAAATTAATGAAGTTATTGGAACAAATAGAATTGTATTAGAGAAGGTGCGTTCACCCTCTCTAGACTTCATATCTCATATTTATCTCTCTGAATTTTAATTTTCAAACTCCAGATAAGGTGATCGCACCCGAATTTCCACTTTATCCTTTAATGTTTATCATCTTCATCTTTTATTTTTTCATTACAGGACTAGCTTGGGTTCTATAAGTTTTTGAAGATTTTAATTTTTCTTTTCAGGTTTCCAGATATTGGAATAGAGAATCCTGTGGATGGTCTTTCTACAATGTTGAGGTGATATTTACTCTATTTTTTTTATTCATTTTCATCAGTGCTTCTGTGTATCTTAATATGAACTGTGAAAGTCTGTGGGAAATTTATATTAGGAGTAAGTGTATGAGGTGTTGAAACGGGGTTGAATTCATGTTTAATTATGTGGGAACTTTGTAGTCGGAGCAAGTGTAAGAGGTGTTAAATGTGGTTGGATTCATTTTTAAGTATATGCTAAATATTTAGTGCATCTTTTATCGTTGCAGAGGTTAACATTGCTCATCGGTTAAAGTTCAAACTTCAAAAATTATCACTGATTCAGTATATAAAGTGATTCAAACTGCATTAAATGACCCACTTACAAAATGTGGGGGGAGTTGAAATAAAAAACTAACTAATTTGATTTTTTAATTATAGATCTGTGTAGTATTTTTATCCCCATTAATTTGTTTTTGTTCCCTATAAGAAAATGATTCGTTAAAATATATCTTATGAAATTTGTTTTTATTTTTTCTTATACATCAAAGTACATTGATTGTCTCACAAACAAAAATATAGTATTGTCGCAACCATTTATAGGTATCTGAGTAGTATTTAAAATTATTTGTTGAGTAATATGCTATCTTAGTTTCCTTTCAAATCATTCTTCATTGGGCTTATAACTTCTTCTCTTTCAAGACTTCCAAGGCATTTGCATACCTTCACAGTTACTCTGATTCGTGACAATCTTTATTACCTGTGTAGTATGCCAATCTTTCCCAACATTTATTACCTGTATAGAAGATAGATTAGAATTTTTAGCATTTGGTTCCAACATTTAGAGACAGTGTATGTTCTATGTAATTAATAATTATCTTTGTTTATTTAATATTTGACTAGCTATTTTAATTGACTAAATATACTTTCTATTTTGTATCGGGTCGCATTTTGAAAAGGACGGACAATCATTACAGTGGAACATGTGGGACGACCTCAATTGATATATATTTATTTTTTTAAGAAATTTATTTCATTGAAGCTTTTGTTAGATGAAGTTGGGATTTTTTTATATTGTTGGATTTGTTGTTATCCCTTAAGTAGGATGGATAGCCCAATAAACAAAGGAGACTATGCCCATTTTTTTTTAAAATTCGACACTCTGTTTGTTAGATGAATTTAGACTATTTGAATGTTGTTGGACTATTTATTATTTGTTAGGTAGGGTGAATAGTTCTATAAACAAAGGAGATTATAATTGTTTTAAAATTACACTTTGTTTTGTTGGGAACGGTATTTTTGCCGTTTTGCATTTACGAACTTTGAAATTTTTTGTCATTTTGTAATTACGTGCTTTCAAATTTTTCGTCGTGCCTTAAGGCACGGGCATTCCCCTAGTATATATATATATATATATTAATCACTTTATCATATATATTCTAATACGACACCCATAGGCGCAGCTGCGATGCCTGCATACTCTGCTATCAAGTCCCGATAAATCTTCTACTAATAAGGACAATCAGTTGGGTATCTCTCTCGAACCATAAATACAAATCACACACAAATGGAGGCGAACATAGTTCTAGGCCTGTGGGTTACACACATACCTATGCACCCAAATGATCGTGAACGCCATTATCCACACATATAGTGATCTTACCAAAGTTTTATGTTCTGAGGTACCAATCTAAAATCCCCAAAATGGATCATCAGGATAAGATTGTCCCCTTGAAAAATCTCACGCGATAGCAAGAAGCGTAGGTGTGTCATACACATAAGAGATCAACAATAGGTATTAACACCACCCACATATTTATATCATCGATATAGGTATACTCACATCCCATACCAAAAGTCCCGTACGTAGTATATTTATATCCCGAATATCCCACGTATTAATAAATTACAACTTTACTTCTCATCGTACGTTCCCGAGTATCTCTCACCACTAAAAGTGTAACCATTATTTTACACATAATATCAGTAGGTAGCGCACTATATCCTACTGGCTTAAGTCATCGTTTCCCTCGAATTCCCGTGACGCGGATTGTTCTCCAAATTAGGTATTTCTCTCAATTAAGCCTCATAAAGTTTAGCCCTAAATGTTCCCTCATAGGACCAAGCCCAAAACCCCACCTAGGCCTATTGATACTTCAATATAATACCCACTATGTTTAAAATTAAATTCCATAATTGAATCCCGAACGTTTCCCAAAGATCCTAAACAAAAATGGGAAAGTGGCCAAAATCTGGGCAATCGAATCTATTTGGCTCTAGTTTGAATCGATTCGCCTCTACAGGTTTCGTTTTCTACAATAATTTTCTATGGTTTTCCTCCACTGTTACACATCCAAACCTTCATTACATCACCCCAAACTCCAAACCAAAGGTATATATCATTATAGTAACATGTATGGGTGATTTCTAATGTTCCAGAATCATCGAATCACAATTTAACACTAATAAATTTCAGTATCCCAAATTTATTTCTTTAAAACCCTAGTTCATCACTTTTTATTTAAGAACACCATAAAACTCAGATTTCTTCACCAAGATTAATTATAAATTTTGTGGTTTTATACTTCATGCATGGAAGAATCGATCTTATATCCATTTTTAATCCAAGGTTACGATATATGTCTTCCAAATTCACCCAAATCATATAAAATTCATGTGTAATTCAGCCTATACTAACATGGATATCATGCATGCTATATATTCTCAATTTTAAACACTTGCCTTAAAAAATAAGGTGTGATCCATTGTAGATGACGGTGTGGGTGCATTTATCTTTCTCTGATCTACACAATGGCGATGTTTGTGGTGCAAGAGGTGGCGCGGTTGGTGGTTCTAGAGTTTGGAAGCTCCTATCTTCTTCCTCCTAAGTAGGAGTACACATGGGTTGGGGTTGTTAGGATTCAATACGGAACCAAAACCAGAACCGAAGTTGGTCGGTTCCATGGTTTTGGAACCAAAACCAAATCGATAGGCTACCAGAATCGAACCGGGCAAAACCATCGGTTCTCAGTTTGGTTCGGTTCGATTCACAGTTCTGGTTCATAGTTCTGGTTCGTAGTTCGGGTTCGTGGTTCTGGTTCACTGTTTTGGTTCACGGTTTTGCATTATTTTTGCAATTAATAATAGTTCACTCAAATCATTTTCTAATAAATAAATAAAATACTTAAAATTTGGAAAATAATAATTATGCAAGGTCATTACATCTTAACCAGATCATCAAATAATAACCTTATTTATTTTTCTCAATTAACATGTTTCAGTGAAATAATTTATTCTAAAAAATATCACACGCGCACACATAATTTGGCAAAAACTAATTATCTAATATCATTATATCATAACTAAAATATCAAATATAAAATAGAAGCATTTTTCAAGTAGCACTATAGATACCGAACATAAATTATAAAGTGTCTAAGAAACTACTTGGTTCTTGGTTCAGTTCGGTTCTCAGTTCGTTTTGGTTCACTTATAAAACCAAGAACCAAACTAGATCCTTCGATTCTCAATTTTTTGGAACCAGAACCAACCCATGGAGAAAAAAAATCGAACCAACCCAACCCACGAAGGTCAGTTTGGTTCGGTTCTGCGGGTTACCGGTTCTGATGCACACATCTACTCCTAAGGCCTCTCTTCAACTCTCAAATTTCTAGCCCTGTGAGACTTATCTAATCAGATGGTAATAACCTCTAAAATTCGTGGATTTATTTCTCCCAAAAATTCAAATGACTAAAATAACCCTCCAGGGTGTTACTATGGCCTAAAAGTGCCCCGGGATCAAAACTAAATCGCCGGGTTAACTTTTCTCACTAGCCCGAACCATTCGGACTCAATGGCGCACTCTAAATGACCATTTGGATGACTTAAAAATAATTTTTTTTATCTCATTAAATAGAGTCCCGACACGACTGACACGCGCGTCCCGACTAAATTATAGTAACTTGTCATATTTTTCACTCGCGACAATTTTAATATATTCGTAACCATTTATTACTTGTTCACTAAGTAATATTCCATATAATTAACATAAACAAATATTAATCCTTGACTCGCTAATTAATATTTATTTTTATTCTAGATTAATTTCCCATTTTAAATTAAATTAATCTCATAATTAAAATCATTAAAAATGCGGGGTGTTACAAGTCCAAGACATGTGACCCCTTTACCACAGACAAACATAAAAACGAGAAGTCCCACCTCCAATGGCTCCCTCTCACTGCATAAATTGTGAAATAATGAAAAATGAATTAGGGCGAGGGGACTCACCATGGGTGGCCCCTCTGCCCAAAAGCAACGCTAGAAAAGGAAATGACTGAGGACGAGAGGGTCCACCACGAGAGGCCCCTCATCCCAAGAATTGTTCACTTTTTTAAAAACAAAGTACAAATGTTTATTTTCTTACACAGGTAGCCTAGTTGAGCAAGCAGGGCTCAAACAGGCCAGTTGGGTTGGTTTGGTGGCTCACAGACAAGGTTTGTTGAGGAAGCTCAACCATTTAGCACTTTAAGATAGAGAGAATAATAATATAGATACCTCTAGGAGTTACTCAAGATTTTACATAGCCTACACTTAATTATAACTGAAGTGAGTATCCAAGAGGCTACTCATAAGAAAAAGCACTTTTACAAAAAGTTTTTAGAGAGGGTGGCCCTCAAGGTCACTCTCAAGTTTTACAAAGTTTGTACAACAAGTTACCGTTTGAAATGATATTTACCAAATCAAATAGTTTGTCACCATTCGGAGACACATTTGCCTTGTGACTTTGGTTTGCACCAAGTGTCGTCTGTCAGTGGGGACATGTGGCTGCAGACATATAGGGACAAAAGGTACATTACAGACCTTGTCCCTCAATTTCCTCTCATTTTTGGCACCTAAAAAGACCCAAATCAACCCTAACATTCACCTATAAATAGGACCGTTTGGTAAGGTCAAATAAGATAGAAAAACTCAAGTTGCATCATTTCTCTTCCAAAATTGCACCAGACCTATTATTCTCTCCATGCTCTCTCTTTAAGTTCTAAGTGCTTGTCTCTTCACTTTCATCATTATAGCCAGCATTCTCAGGAGATTTGTGAGGAAAAAATTCCATTCAGTTCAATTTGTATGTAATTGGCATTATTCTTGTCAAAATGTTTATGTCATAAGATAGACTTTGTTGAGATGATTCCATAAGCCTATGAAATTTTTTGATGAAGACATAGCGGTCAAGCTTTAAAAGTGATGAATATTAGAAAATTCGTGTTTACCATGCCATGTCTGTCTTCACGTATCCCGAGGATCTTACGGGTATGAATTTATATTATTTATGATTCATTGGAATTTTTATCGAGGGCTGTTTTATTTGAAATCGTTGGAATAATTTTTACTTATTTTTTCAGAAAAATATTTTCAGTGTTTTTTCGTTCAAACGAAGTATAAACCTTATTCGAACGAGGTCTATAAGTCGTTCGAACGACCGAGTCTTTTCTTTTGAAGTCTCGCCCAAAGACTTTTATCAAACAAGCATCAAAAGAAACTTTATATTTAGGGTCATTAGAAACGAAACTAACTTTCGTTCAAACGAGATCTATTTCTTGTTTGAATGAAACTCAATTCTCGTTCGAACGTTCCTCGCTTCCTCAAAAATCGTGTATTCTATTTAAGGCATCTTCAGACTCAGAAACATTATGAACTCTTTTGCTAAAATGATTTTACACATGTTTTACAAGAGTTACAAAACCTAAAGTTTCACCCTTTGTCTTTTAAGATCCAAGATTCATAATACATATACTTTGAGATCCTATTTGGGCACCTATTTGATTCTTCCATTTTTAGAAGAACCTATTTTTGCGCGGTGGACTCCGTGCGTGCTGATTACGGTGAAGATGTGATGGATTTCGTGTTCCTAATTGTAGACGGTTGCTAAGTTGCATCGGTGGATACTGAGGTTCACGTGGAATCATGTGATATGGACCTTGGGTGGGTGGAATCCTACATTGAACTATGGAGGAGTGGTCTAAGAGAAGAAGAGGCGTCAAGGCTTATTGAGTCGAGTTGTTGTATAAGACTAAATTCTCTCTTTGTAATTTTTCGTACCATAGTGATTGTCTGGCTGGGCCATCCAAGGTTTTTTCCCTTAGTTGTTTCCTCGTATATCAGCGTATTGTGATTTGATTTATTTTTTTTATCTACTTAATCATTTAGATGCATGTTTAGGATTAAAAGATAAGTTTTGGTAAATTGGTTTATACAAGAATTGGTTGATTTGGTGCTAAGTTTGAATTGGGATTTTTTTTAAAAGGTTCAACCATTAAAATTTGTAAATTGATAAAAAAAAAATGGATTGTGTTCATTCGAACCATCTTGACATATAGGACACATAGTGTAGGGGCCTTCTCAAATTCGTATCAGAGCCTGATACACTAAGTTATTGTGTAGGTCCTTGTTTCTGATTATTTATTATTCTCTCTCGGTTTGTTTTTCCTTTTTGATGGATTCCTTTAGTGATTACGAGTTTGATATTCGAGAGGAGTTTAATAAGCTTCATAACCGTGCTGAAAAATCAAATCTCTTGAATTTGAAGTTTGCACAAAGAATTGAAATTCTTGAAAAAGAAAATGTTTATTTTAAAACTGTTGTGGAACTTTTGCAAATAGTTCAAAATAAAAAAGATCTGTTTCATGAGAAGTTTGTAGCCTTGGACCATGACTTTATAACTTCATAAGTGTCCAATAAAGAGAGTTAGGATAGAGTCTGAGTTTTAGAGAAAGAATTAGAGGGCTCTAAAATTTCAAGGGTTTGTGTTAGTGTCGTTGAGGATAATGATTTTAAGGCACGTGAGAAAATGCTTAGGGATAAGTTGGCTTACATTGAGGAGGAGCGAGATAACCTTCTAGGGGTACTTAAAAATTGAAAGAAGGAGTCCCTAAATCTTGACGAGTCTAATTGTTTACTTGAGACCAAAATATTGAAGTTAAAAGATGATCTAATAGACTCGAGTAGTTGTGGTAGTAATGGTACTAACTCATCTTGTTCTAATGCTTCCGCTGCTAAAACCAAGACCATTGTTGATTTTAGAGGGTCAACCATATCCAAGAACATTAGAAAAGGTCAAACCTTAGGTAATATTCCTCATTTTTACATGTCCACGCATTGCGGTAAGAAAGGTCACCTTAGGCATTTTTGCAATGATCTTAGAAAAGTCCCTAGGAAGTTGAAGTGTAGTGTCTCGTCGGCTCCAAAACCCCTCGTGGTAGGTGTACACCTGTTTCGATTAAGAAATCAATTTTGGAGATGCTAAATGTTCGGTTGGTTGATTATTACATGCTTGCAGATGATGTTCCACATGATATATCCTATCGTTGATTGCTTGCATGGTTTATTTTGTCATACTCTAGCTTGTGCTTCATGATATATGTTTTCTAGTGTTATGGAATGTGTAATTTTTGTATTAAATCTTTCTTTTATTGAGTCATATTGAAAAATATTAAAAGATTTTATTTTGATAAAATTTTGGAAAAATACAAAAAGAATTTTTTTGTGTGTGTATTTTAGTTTAACACATTTGGTGTGGCAATATTGGTGTGTTTAAATCGAATTCATTCCATATATTCCATGTGGCTAGAACATTTGGCTATGATTTTAGACACTTAGATTGTTATTAATCATGTTTACATTGAGTTGTTTCAAACTTATTTTTCTTTATGGATTCGACTTTGCATATGCCTTCACACACACATGCACGAGCTTATTGGATTTTAACTTCACATGTATATTTGATCTTAGTGCGATGTTTTCCCATCGATCTTGTCATCTACATATTTTGTGACTATAGGGGATTTTTGCCAGTAAGAACCATTGCTTGTGAGATTGTTTGCATTGTAATGAATAATATGAGAGTTCACGGGAAAGGTCTACGAAAGACAGGTTGTCTTTACGGGAAAGTCACCATTGGCAAAAGCCAAATAAAACAAAGGAAATAAAAATAAAAAAATTGCCAAAATGGGGCCAACTTAGTTTAGTTTGATTATTCAATTTAAATAACTTCAAAAGAATTGATATTAGAAATATGATATATGTTTATCTTTTGAGGGTGTTTAGTTGAATGATCAACAGGTTTGCACAATGAATCCTAGTTATGCTTATTTTATCACGACTCTATTGATTTGAAGAATTATTAATATTCTAGGCTTGTGTGCATTGTACTTGTTTATTCATAAATTTCACTTTATCTTTACACTTGATGCTAAATATTAGTTTAAGAAAGTTTTACGGTCAATTAGAACTTCTTGAATATAATTGAGTGTTTGGGTTATAATTCTTTTGTATCTAGTTCACGCCCATTCATTCCATCCCACATGTTTAGACACGTCGATACTATACTAGTGTGTACATCTTTTGTGTTTTGTCACGTTGTGTGGTCATTTATGCCTATATATGTGTGTCGAATTTGCGTTGATAGATTTTGCATATATTATATTTGGTATTGTGTTTAGAGTCTTTGCGGTTTATATTTAGTCCATATTTATCACATGCTTGATCGTTTGGATTATTTATGCTTGAGTTGTCATGTTGTATGTTTTCTACACTTTACACCATTGCATGATTTTATTTAAAACTCCTTATGCTTAATTGTGATATCAAATTTATTTCAAAATTGGTATCTTTCGATCACTTATTCCAGGGGAGATTTGGTTTGGGGGAGTAATTATTTAAGCTATCTTATTTTGTCTATTCCTGAACAAAAAGGGGGTGAAATGGTATCATTCCTTTGCATGATTAGGATATCTTTATCTTAGGGTGAGACGTCTTACCTAGGTTGAGATTATTTAGAAATTATTAGATGTTTATTCATTTGCGGATTTATACTTGTTATATTCTCTTTGCATTTGAAGGTGTGTTTAAGTGTGCAAGATTACAAGGTTACTTCAATGCGACAATGTTTTTCAAGAAAAGTAAAGCTACTCATGTTTGTGTGTTTGTCGAGCGTTTTTACTTTTTCCTTTTGGGGTTGGGTATTGAGTCTTTTTAAAGAGCTTGACGACCCATAGGATTTTATGTTTGGTTTTATCCTTGAATAGCCAAAGGGGGAGATTTGTAAGGACAAATTTCCAATCGAGTCAATTCGTATATTATTGGAATTATTACGATCAAAGCATTTGTGTCATAGGATAAACTTTATTGAGATGATTCCACAAGCCTATGACATTATTTGATGAAGAAGTAGTGTCCAAGATTCAAAAGTGATGGATATTGCTAAAGTCGTATTTATCGTGCCATGTCTGTCTTCACATATCCCGATGATCTCATAGGTTTGAATGTATATAATTTATGATCCCTTAGAATTTTTATTAAGGGTTGTTGTATTTAAAATCGTTGGAACATTTTTTACTTATTTTTTTAGAAAAATATTTTCAGTGTTTTTTCATTTAAACAACATATAAACCTCGTTCGAACGAGGTCTATAAGTCATTCGAACGACTGAGTCTTTTCGTTTGAAGACTCTCTCAAAGACTTTTATCAAACAAGCATCAAACAAACCTTTCTATTTTGGGTCGTTAGAAACAAAACTAACTTTCATTCAAACATGATCTATTTCTCTTTCGAACAAAATTCATTGCTCATTCAAGCATTCCTTGTTGCCTCGAAAATCATGTATTTTAATTAAGGCGTCTACAGACTAAGAAACATTTGGAACTCTTTTGCTAAAATGATTCTGCACCTCTTTTACAAGAGTTCTAAAACCTAAAGTTTCACCTTTTGTCTTTTAAGATCCAATATTCGTAATACATATACTTTGAGATCTTGTTTGGGCACCTGTTTGATTCTTCCATTTTTAGAAGAATCTATTTTTGTGTGGTGGATTCCGTACGTACTGATTGAGGTGAAGAAGCAGTGGATTATGTGTTCCGAATTGTAGATGGTTGCTGAGTTGCATCGGTGGATACTGAGGTGCACGTGGACTCGTTTGTTGTGGACCTTTGGTGGGTGGACTCCTACATTTAACTGCGTAGGAGTGGTTTAAGAGAAGAAGAGACGTCAAGGCTTGTGGATTCGAGTCTTTGTATAAGACTAAATTCTCTCTTTATAATTTTTCGTATCATATCGATTGTCCGGTTGGGTCCTCTGAGGTTTTTTCCCTTAGTGGTTTCCTCGTACATCAGCGTCTTGTGGTGTGCTTTCTTTATTTTATCTGCTTAATTATCTAGATGAATGTTTAGGATTAAAAGATAAAATTCAGTAAATTGGTTTAAAAAAATAATTTATTGATTTGGTGCTAAGTTTGAATTGGGAAATTTTGTTTAAAAGGTTCAATCATTAAAATTGGAAAATTGATAAAAAAAAATGTACTTTATGTTCATTCGAACCATCATGACATATAGGACACATAGTGTAGGGGCTTTCTCAAATTGGTATCATAGCCTGATACACTAACTTACCGTGTAGGTCCTTGTTTGTCTTGTTTAGGGTGGTTATTTATTATTCTCTCTTGGTTTGTTTTTCCATTTTTATGGATTCCTTTAGCGATGATGAGTTTGACACTCGATAGGAGTTTAATAAGCTTCATAACCGTGCTAAAAAAATTAAATCTCTTAAATTTGAAGTTTGCAAAAAGAATTAAAATTCTTGAAAAAGAAAATGTTTGTTTTAAAATAGTTGTGGAACTTTTGCAAACGGTTCAAAATCAAAAATATATCTTTTGTGAGAAGTTTGTTGCCTTGGATCATGATTTTACAACTTTATAAGTATCCAAGAAAGAGAGTGAGGATAGAGTCTGAGTTTTAGAGTAAGAATTAGAGGACTCTAAAATTTCAAGGATTTGTGTTGGTGTTGTTGAGGATAATGCTTTTAAGGCACGTGAGAAGACTCTTAGGAATAAGTTGTCTTATATTGAGAAGGAGCGAGATAACCTTCTAGGTGTAATTAAAAATTTAAAGGAGTCCCTAAAGCTTGAGGAGTCTAATTGTTTGCTTGAGTATAATATATTGAAGTTAAAAGATGATCTAACAGACTTGAGTAGTTATGCTAGTAATGGTACTGACTCATCTTTTTCTAATGCTTCTGTTGCCAAAGCCAATACCATTGTTTATTTTAGAGGGTCAACCATATCCAATAATGTTAGAAAAGGTCAAACCTTATGTAGCATTCCTCGTGTTTACACGTGCACACACTGCGGTAGGAAAAGGTCACTTTGACACCCCGCCTAATTAAATATCGGGTAATCAAACCTTTATTAAATTAAATCTGGATTTATAAATTGGTTCATTCTTAGCGTCACTGTCGAAAACCAAATTAATTACTAATCACCTAGTTGTTAATTAAACCGATGTCAAATTTTATCTTTCATTAAATAAAACAACATGCAGAACTAACATATAAATCAAACACCAACATAAGATAGTTTGAACATCTCAAGAACATAAATGAATAAAGTCTTCTGAATAAACCATCGACTAAAACCAAACCAAGTAAAAATCCAATAATGAAAAGAAATAACTATCTGAACTTAAACTGAGTAAGTAATGGAGGACAACATGTCCGTACTAAAATACTGAAAGCCTACACTAGATTAGAATGAGTAATGGAGGCGTCTAAGGAAAATCCAGCAACATCCACATGTGTCGCAGCCCCGTCTCCCTAGATCAGAATGTCAAATCTGGTGTCCCTGTGGATGGATACCTAAAAGGTTTTGAAAATATTTTTAAAGCAAGAGTTAGTGCTCAAAACATTTTTGAAAATATTTATCAAGCATTTATCACAATGATATTCAGTTATTGATTACACATGTTTCGTGAACACTCTATCTTGAGTTTTCCTCACCTCTCATCTATAGTGCATGCATAACGTTCTATGCCTAGCCCACCTAGCTGTACTACCTAAGCTAACCAGACTAAAGTATTCCACTGAACTCATTTACTCCACTAAATTCCCGTATCGCCCATATAGCACAGTATTTTATTAACACTTCTCATATGTTAATTATTATCCGAGTCACAAATCACATATGTTATTTTTCCATATTTTAATTAAGCCTCACTATTTAAATTTATCTCTTAGATACCCATTTTCTAACATTTAATCTTAATAATTAAGTATCTGCACTTAATTACTTTCTAGATGTATGCATGTCATCTAACTATCTACTATCCCACATAAGCAGATTATTCATATGATATATATTTTACTTACAATATATACTATAAGGATTATTGGTCCGGATAATCATCGAACCCAATTATCCTATCATTTACATTGGTCTGGATATCCCTCGACCCCAATTGTAAATGTTATACATACATACATACATATATATATATATATATATATATATATATTGGTCCGGCTAACCATCGACCCCAAATTCGATCATAAATGTATTGGTCCGGATAACCATCGACCCCAATACTATTAAAATACTTTAGGTATTCACACAACCTAAATTCATAAGTTATAGGTATTCACACAACCTAATGATTGACATAGGTACGTAGTACATTTCTTTCTAATACTCACCGTACATCTTATTTTACGATTTATCTCGCTATCGTATGATTTGAGTGTTCGCCCAACTCTAAGGGTCCTAGTTACCCACTTTATAATCCCTCAGTAGTTAAGCCTAACTTACTCTACTGGTCTACACATTAATTTCATTCGATCCTTGTAACCCTTTATTTAACCTATAGAGAAATTGCGATGTCATTTATCTTGAATTAAATCTCGTCTCAAACCGACCAATAAGACTACATCACATCTCTATACCAATTTACCGTGATATAATAAATCTCATATTATAATGTTTACAATTCCTAAAGATTCTCACGACATCGATTTAGGAACTCTTCATAAAAAGGTAAATTTCAGCAACTCTTTATGTACCAAACCGATCCGATGTGTCTAGGACTGGACCGGTTCCTTTTTTATAAACCAACCGAACCAAAATTCCCAGGGCCGGACCGATCCGATGGTCTGCCCTTCATCTCCTTCGAATGTTTATGCGTTTTTCTCCCATAATTCAGTGCTAAACTTACATTAATGTGTACTAGAATTACAACTAAACATTCCTAATCATTTTTACATGCATTAGGTTGGTTTCTAACGTTCTAGACATATCAAATCGTCACAGAATTTCACCAAGAATGAGTCAAAACCCAAAAACTTCTTGCAAACTCAAGTTTTGTGTTCTTTCCACATATTCAATAAAAACCCAGATTCATTTTGTATTAATGATCAAGTCTCCTCTGATTATTAATCCTCTACATATGTTAAGTCATTATACATGCAAATACCTAACCAACCTACATCAAATATATTCTTTTTCTCCAAGAACATAGGTTTAATCATGGTTATCATCAAATCTCTATGCATGGGCGTTATAACATTATTTAAATGCAATCAACAACTTGCCTTAAATACTATAGGGTCTGATTTCATGGGTGAGGATGATCATTTTATGTTTCCCTCTCCAAATCTTCACTCTTTAGGGGCTTAGGATGTAATAATTCTTTTAATCCTTCAAGAATCCTCCTTTAGACTTTTGGGAATGGTTCCTCTCTTCCCTCTAATGGCTTATCTAATATTTTTGTGTTATTAACCCTAGCCCCACTCCTAATCATCAGATATAAGGCTCTAATTTTCGTAGGTCCTTTAACCTCTATTTTAAAAATGACCAAATTACCCTCGAAAGGTGCTAGTTCGATCCAAAATCGACCCGTGAATCAATTAACATTCCCGGGTATACTATTTTGACTAATTCGACCCTTCCAGACTCATTCGTGACCTTGAAATCATCATGCAAGTCACTAACAATGTATTTCTCATTTCCTACCTCCAAATAGTCTATACGCGACTCTCGATGAGATTAAATAAAATACGCACATATCACTCGCTATGCCATATAATACTAATCATTAATTATTTCTTATTCACACTTAGTAAATCTTATATTATAATATTAATGAGTATCTAGCTCTCGATTAATATCTAATAATCACATTAAATTACTTCGCTCACGTAATTTGAATGAAACATATTTTCTCAATTAATTAAATTATGAATAAGCAGAAATACGGGGTATTACATACTCCCTCCCTTACAAAGGAATTTCGTCCCTGAAATTAGGACATACCTGCAATGATTAACTTTGGATACTACTCTCACATGTCATCCTCTCGCTCTCATGTCGACTCATCAGTATTGTGGTGTCCCCACTGAACTCGCACTAGTGGCACCACCTTGGACCACAGTTTATGCTCACTACGATGTAGAATGGCCACGAGACTCTCCTCATATGAGACATCTAGATGTAAGTCAATCTCCTCTATTGGAACGTGCCAGAAGGCTCTCTATCTCCTCCTATATTTCTTCAGTGATGACACATGGAACACGTCGTGTATTCATTGAAGATGCTATGCAAGTCCCATTTTGTATGCTATCGGTCCCACTCTTTCTATAATAGGAAACGGTCCCACATATCCCGATGATAACTTTCGTTTCTTATCTAATCTCATAATCCCCTTCATAAGAGATACTCGAACCAACAGCTGGTCGCCAACCTCTAACTCTACATGTCTCCTATCGGCGTCGGCATAACTCTTTTGCCTATCCTGAGCCATATGAATACGCCCTCGAATCAACTCAATCTTAGCAGTAGTCTCCTGAATCATCTCGGGTTCCAGTAGCTTATTTTCCCCCACCTCTAACCAGCAAGCGGAGGAATGACAAGGCCTCCCGTATAATGCCTCGAATGGTGCCAAACTGATAGTAAATTGGTAATAGTTGTTATCCTCAAACTCTACAAATGGAAGGTATCTCTCCCAGCCTCCCCCAAAATCCAGGATACGCATCCTCAGCATATCCTCTAGCATATGATTCACCCTCTCAGTTTTTCCATCTGTCTGTGGGTAGTTGTAATACCCCGTATTTTTATGGCCTTTAAATTACGGGATTAATTAAATTAAATTAGGATAAATTAATTTAATATTAATTCGAATGTTAAAATAAATATTTACTAGCGTGACGAGAGTTAATAATTATTTGGTGAAAATTATGTTGAATATTACTAGATGAGTAAAGTAATATATAAGATTGAAATTTTTAAAACTGTCGCGACTGAATAATACGATAATTACAAAAATTAAGTCGGGACGCACATGTGTCGTGTCGGGACTAAATTAATGGAATAAAAAGTGAATTAATTCTAAGTCACATGTATGGTCATTTTGAGCGTGCCAATGTATCCGTAAGGGTCGAGATAGTCAGAAAAGTGTACTTGGGGGTTTAGTTTGGGTCTCGGGATGATTTTAGGCCTAACCGGTAACCCGGGAGGGCATTTTGGTAATTAGACATTTTAGGCCTTAACTATGGACAAAAATTGAAGGGTTATATTGGGAATTAGATTCCTCAAGGGTTAGAAACATTGGAGTTACAGAGAGGCTAAGGAAGAGAAAAGAGAGATGGCTTCCAAGGAGGAGAGCCACTAACCCTACACCACTCTCACCAATTCCTCCACCAACGCGTAGATCGGAAGAAGGAGGTCGTTCCTATACCACTTTAGTTCATCGGATCAGACCTTAAATTTCCAGGCAAGTATCTAACTTATTGTTCTTTAGTTTATAACACATCCATGCTAGTGTAGGGATTAGTTCTCTTATGTCTTCACAAAAATAAAATGTGGTTTGAGAGATTATTATTGCAAATTTGGACTATAAACCATGTTAGGATGAATATCTATCATATGTAGAATATTATCCAAGAAATTGATTCCCAGTAGAGATAGAAATCTAGAAATTTAAATCAATTCTTGAGAAAATTTGATGAACTAGGGATAAATGTTAATTTCTTGAGTTAACCCCTTTGATGACGAATCTTTAGGAATTTATGAATGTCTTACGTTAGAAATCTTCTATATTGGTTTATATAACGTTCATGATATTTGGTTGGGAGTTTGGGACATGTTAATGGATATTTGAGGACTTATATTGAATGAAACCCATAGTCTGGAATTGCAGAAACTGGGCCAACACCTGCTTGATCGATCGATCGACTCAAGAATGTCGATCGATCGACTCGATTGATCGATCGACTATTCCTGGAAATGGAAACTTTTTTCCTTTTAAATGTCAATACAATCCCAATGCGTAAGGACCTTTGGACATGATTTATCTATCATAATGGGATTTAAGAAGGACCAATAGGTTATAAATAGGGTCCGAATAATACGACTTTATATGAGATTTAACTGTGGGATTTCGAGGGTATAAATTGAGTGGAAAATCGTACGTACATGAAATTAGGTCTTGTGAGAATTAAGGAGGACTTAGACCAGTAGGGTAGTGAGTTTACTCTTACTGATTTTATAATTATCAATAGGACACACTTCGAGAGTCGAGAAGTACTTAAGGATTTGTGGTAATTGAGAAAATAAAAAGAATGATTTAATTATACGTAGAACTCAGACACTATAGGCCATGCATGGTTCTAATATATTATGGGTCGTGGGTGTACCTAACTGAATAATGTGAATATTGAAGCACCTTATACTCTTGACTCACTTGAATCTACATTTCACAAGTTCTCAACTAGTTTGGAAATAGTGACAAAATTGAGTCCCTCCCCTAGATACCAAAGAGCCTCAGACAATCTATAGAATTCACTCCTCTTGTTTGATTGATCAAAGGTATATTCTCAAACACTCACACACATTAGGACTACATACATGGGTCATATATTGCATAATTTGATTGTGTGTGTGTTGTGTGTGTTAATTTCCCTTAAAACTATTTTTAATAAGTTTTTGGGAATTTTTAATGATTTAAAAAAATACAATTTTTTCATAAATAAAATTGGAATTAAAAGTTTTGGGGTCAATCTATAAATTCTGATTGTTGGTTTTATTCCTATAAAGTTCACTTGGGTAGAAATCGAAAGCACTTGAGAATTGAGGTTGTTTGTGTAATTTCTTTGAGACGCGCGTGTGAGGTCCGATATTAGCCCTACACCTGTCGCCTTTCTACTGGTTGGATTTGTGTTTCTTTTAAGTGACAAAACTGTTATTCATTCTCATCCCTCATATTGTTGTTATCAATGCTCTACATGCGTCCTATTTCAATCCCTGTGAACCTCTCTTATCCAATCATAAAGTGTTTATCTCATCACTTCTCTTAAACCGCTCGATGGAAGTCAAAAGGCGAAGACTAAATCTCAGCCTTTAGATTCATCTCAGCCTTCTCGATCCTTCTCGGCCCTCTATAAAAGGAGGCTAACCCTCAGCCTTTGAGAGACTTTTACCACTTCGTTTAATTCGAGTGAGAATAGAGAAGAACGAGAAGAGAGAGAGAAGAGAGAGAAACGAGAGAGAGAATAGAAACCCTAATTAGTTCAAACGCCTTTTCAAACCCTAACCCTTTTTCCAAAAACCAGTTTACATCAAACACCATCCCCGAGTGTTTGAGAGTTTTTGAGTGTTGGTTTGAAAGTTATTTCGTGGTTTAACCTCTTCGTTTTAAGATCTTGTGTCCAACTTAAACATTAGGTTAGATTTGTATTTCTGTTTCATAGAAATTATAGATCTGGTCATTTTATGTTATATTACACTTAGATATGCATTCTTAGTTTCTCGTCTTGAGAAATATTTTGTTGATTATTTTCTGTAAATGTTTTCATCCTCAAAATCAACAAAATCATTTTCTGTTTCTAGTTCTTTTGAAACAAGACCTTTGACCTAGTTGGAATCACACTTGGCGGTTTTCAATTTCAAAAATATCTTCAAAACCCTGAAATTGATTATGATCTTGAATCGTCTTCCAAGCAAGATAGCCGTGGATTCCGGGATCATTTTAAAGGTCAAATAAGGTTTTAGATTTCTAAGAAGAGAGAAACTGAAAATCACAGCATATAGATCTTAACTGTAATTTTCTAGGACTGTTTGTATAAATAACCGTGAGTGTGAGCATGCATGTGTTAGAGAACCATCACAAACACTTACACACTACAACACTGAAAGTGTTGGTAATAAGATCTTGAAACAATATTCGACTTAAAGACTGGAACAAAATGAAAGTTAGCAAACTGGGAGAACCACATCAGCAATCAGAACTGCAGAGAAGTTAGAAGGAAACCAGTGGGTACATTCCTAAACTTGTACAGGACTGATTTGTGTGCATGTGTGTTATATAGTTTGTAACTAATATATTTTTTTAGTGGATTTTTTGTTTGTGACATAGAAGTCACCGTGGATGTTTCCTCAGTTGGGTGAGGTTTTTCCATGTTAAAAATCTCTTATCATTAATCTTTCTACATCTCCTCATATCAGTATTAGTGGTGTGCTGATTTAATATTTTCAGTTTTGTTTTTCAAAACTTGTTTACAAATCTTGAACTGATGTCGTGCATGTTTTATTAAACACATCTTGTGATTAACCTGATTTGATTTAAAGAAGAGAGTTTCTTCAAAAAACAGTTCGGAGTTACTTAAATAGTTTAATCTTATATTAAACGGCTTTAGTAACTGTTTTTCAATTGGTATCAGTGCTTTGGAAATATTTTTAAAAGAGCTTGTGTTTCTGTAATTGTTTTCTTGAAATCAAAACAATGGACGAGAAAAATGAAAGATTTGGCAACTTGACCAGACCCCCACTCTTTGATGGAAACAACTTTGGTTACTGGAAGGTAAGATTGGTTGCTTTCATACAAGGAACCTTGGGAGATGATGTCTGGGATATTTTTGAAAATGGATATACTTATCCTACTAAACCAGCCACTAAAGGAAGTAATGAGAGGATTAAGAAAGCATTAAGTGAATTCACACAAGAATAGAAGCAAACTTCTCAAAATAATAACAAAGGCAAGAATGCCATTTTTATGTCCATAAATGAACATGAGTTCAAAAGGATCTCATCTTGTGCCACTTCTTAGGAAGCTTGGGATACACTAATCACTGCACATGAAGGTGACACTAGAGTTAAGGCTGTTAAAACTCAAATGCTTGTCCAGCAGTACAACTCTCTAATTATGTCAGATTCTGAATCCTTTTATGACTTTTACATGAAACTGACTGACATTGTAACCAAATTGCATGCTAATGGGATAACATATGACAGACATGAAATTGTATTTAAAATTCTAAGATCATTACCACAGAAATTTAACAACAAAAGATATGCTATTGAGGAAATGTGTGACCAAAATCTCACTCATTAATTACTCAGTAGTAAACTAAGAAGTGTGGAAATGGAATTAGAATTTAAGAAACAAATGGCCTAGTCCCATAGGAAACAGACGAGTTCCAACTTGATTTTTTCCTCTAAGATGATAAAACCTAAGTTTACTATTCCCACTGATGACCCTGATGAGGAAGGTGATATAGATCGTTTGGATAATCAAATTGCCTTGATGTTAAAACAATTTAAGAAAATTGTCAAATTTAGAAATAAATTGGCAAACACACAAGGTAAGCCAAATTATCCAACTTAGTCTCACTACAAACCTCATGAGAAAGGTCAAGACAAACATCACAAGGACATGAGACCCAACAAAGACTTCAAGAACATTGAATGTTTTAGATGTGGAAAACTAGGACACATAGCACAAGACTATAGAGTGAAACTGAACACTGCCAATAAACATACTAGGGCCAATATTTGCAAAACATGGGATGATTCAAGTGATTCTGAAAATGAGGAACCTGAATCATCTGATGTTTTTTATCCTTGCATGTCTTTCTTTGCTAAGATAATATACAATGATGATATGCCTATGTATGAGAATGATGATAATAACTCTACTTCTTCTGTTATGAATCATGCTGCTACTGGTTTAGATGCTTTAATTTTTGAGAATATTGCTAGTTCTACCATGGGGTGTGTGAGTCAAAGGGAAAGCGATAATGACGATGGCAATGGGTGCGCGAGTTCAAGAATTGAATCCTTAGGGGTCACTTCACACACCACACTTAGTGATTCGGACACTGAAGACCTCCCTAACATTCACACACTTTATGCAAAAACTTTTAAGAAAAGCACTAGACTAGAGAAGATAGTGAAGGATCTCACTAATAAACTAGAAGATATAAGTATGATGGTTAAACTTAACGTTGAAGACTATACTACCCAATGTCTAACTCATGAAAATGAAGTCAAAATTTTTGATCAAAAATTAAAGAACTTGATTGAAGAAAATGAAACTCTGGAGAAAAAATATAAAGGGACATTATGAGAATTGGAACAATCCAAAGAGAAAACAGCAACAATTTTCAAAAAAATTACAAAATTTGAAAATAATTCAAACAGTTTGACGTTTTTATTATTAATTCAAAAACCAATTCTGATGATCCAAATGGAATAGGGTTTTGTCCAAATTTGAAGGCACAAACTAAAATTTTTGAACCAGTCAAGTTTGTGTCAGGAGGCAAAAGACCTATAGAAACTTGTCCAGACTTTCATTCTCTAAAAAACGAGTTTGATAAAAAACAATCAAAGTTTGATATTGGGGAATCAAGTTGCTCTAAGTGTGAAAGTACACCTAAGGCTAAATATGTCTGCCCCCCGATTAGGAAGAGTGATTCTGCCTTTCAAACTTTACTCCCTAGGAATAAGGTTCAACCTCAAAATTCTATGAAGCCTATGTTTAGAGACTTTCCCAAGGAGATACCATCCTCGAGTAATATATGTTGCTCTTACTGTGACTTATATGGTCATTCCTTTGAAGGTTGTTACTCTAGACGTCTAGTCAATCCTATCTATAATACTCATGTGAATCGAAACTTTAACTATTCTAGGAGAAGTCATAACAATTATGTTCTCCCTAGACAACCAGATAAAAACTCTGACTATAGAAAGAGAAAGACCAAACCTAAAAGATCATTTCCAAGAAGGATTCCTAGACACTTTTCTAAACCAATTGCTCATACTTTCCATAAAATTCAACCTCATGCGCAAAATATTTTTCAACAGAAATCTACTGCTCGCAAATTTTATCAAATGAGAGCAAATAAGCATAAAATGAAAATAAGAGCGGTTTGGGTTAGAAAAGATGAGATATTACCCTAGATGAAGTGTAACATTGTGATTACTTCTTTAAAAGCTGAACACACTCCCTCTGGTTGGTATTTAGACTTTGGATGTTCAAAGCACATGACTGTGATGATACCAAACTTTTAAACAAAACTAGCTTTGCTGGAGGAAAAGTTATTCTTGGTGATGGGGTATCATCTCAACTCATTGGTAAAGGAACACTCCAAGAAGAAAGATTACCTTTACTTGAAAATGTTCTTCTAGTAAAAGGTATTAAGTACTTAGTATCTCGTAATTTTGTGACTCAAATCATACTGTCACCTTTTCAAAGAATAATTGCAAAATTTTAAATTAAAAAGATGAGTGCATAATTACAGGACTCGGGACTCTGGACAATTGTTATACTGTCCAGAACAGTGCTGAGGTCTGTAACATTGCCAGAATGGATGACCATGAGATATGTCATAATCGAATGGGTCATATAAATTACGAAAATCTTAGTAGATTATCTTCACAAGAAATAGTTAGAGGTATTCCTAAGATCAAACCTATTTCTAATAGTGTCTGTGGATCTTATCAGGAAGGAAAAATTATTAAGGCACCTCATAAGAAAGTCAAAGACATCCTTACCTCTAAACCCTTGGAGCTCATCTATATGGACCTAATGGGTCCCTCTCGAACTGTTAGTCTCTGTGGACACAATTACATTCTTGTTATGGTTGATGACTTCACCAGATTTACTTGGGTAGCTTTCTTAAAACAAAAGTCTGACACTTTCTAAACCTTTTTGAAGATTTCACTTTGAATTTAAAATGAGAAAGACACTCAAGTAAATATAATTCGTAGTGATAGAGGTGGAGAATTCTTAGATACTGGTATTATAGAGTATTGTGACTATAATGGTTACAAACATGAGTTTAGTGCTCCTAAGACTCCTCAACAAAATGGTATTGCTGAGAGAAAGAATCGTACCCTTCAAGAGATGGCATGTGTTATGATTCATGCCAAAACTTTACCTAAGTATTTTTCGATAGAATCTATTCGTATTGCATGCCATATTATCAATAGGGTCTATCTTAGAAAGAATTCTAAACAAAATCCTTACGAACAATGGTATGGGAAGAAGCCCAATCTTAAGTACCTTAGAACCTTTGGTAGTACGTATTATGTCTACAAAGACAGAGAACACTTATCCAATTTTGAGAGTCATGGAGATAAAGCTATTTTTCTAGGATATTCTCCTAATAGTAGAGCATACCGTGTCTATAACCTTCTCACTAAGACCTTAATGGAATCCATAAACGTTATTGTAAGTGACACTACTGTAGAGAGTAAGACTGGAGAACCAACTATTATAGAAGAGTCTGAAAATGCTTTAGAAAATGACTATCCAGAAATATATGATTCTTTACCAATTGAGACACCTGAAGTACCTAACTGGGTTTCTAAAGACTATCCCATAGATAATGTTGTTGGTAACCCTAGTGAGCATATACGTACAAGATCTCAATTAAGAAATTTTGCACATTATGCATGTTTTGTTTCCCTTGAGGAACCAAAGAATGTAAATGATGCATTGAATGATCCTCATTGGATTTCTGCAATGCAGGAAGAACTTCTTCAATTTGTCATTCATGATGTTTGGTATCTTGTACCTAGGCCTAATCACAAAAAGGTTATTGGCACACATTGTACATTTAAAAATAAATCTGATGAAAGTGGGATAATCATTAGAAACAAAGCCAGATTAGTTGCTCAAGGGTACTCTCAAATTGAAGGAATAGATTTTAACGAGGCCTTTGCTCCTGTTACTCGCTTAGAATCTGTTCGTCTTCTCTTTGCCATAGCTTACTACTTACATTTCACGCTTTATCAAATGGATGTCAAATCAGCCTTCCTTAATGGAATATTGACTGAGGAGACCTATGTATAACCAACCAAAAGGGTATATTGACCCTAAATATCCAAATCATGTCTTTCGACTTAAAAAGGCTTTGTATGGCCTAAAACAAGTGCCAAGAGCCTGGTACGAGCGCCTTTCCAATTTTCTCTTAGATAAAGGTTTTAAGAGAGGTGGAAATGATCAAACCCTTTTTGTCAAACATTTTGACAAACATATTATTATAGCTTAATTTTATGTTGACGATATGATTTTTGGATCAACTTCCCCTTCAGAAGTGAAATCATTTTCTGAAATTATGCATAGAGAATTTCAATTGTCTCTTATGGGGGAGTTACAATTTTTCTTGGGTCTTCAAGTCAAACAAAATTCGGAAGGATTATTTGTTTCGCAATCAAAATATGCTTTAGAGATTGTTAGAAAATTTGTCCTTGAGAGTGCAAAAGATGCTAAAACACCCATGAGTACTACGGTCAAACTGTCTAAGGATGAAACTGGAAAATCCATAGATCCAACATTATATCATAGTATGATAGTATCCTTTCTATACCTTACCGCCTCGTGTCCTGATATTATGTACGCTATTTGCGTGTGTTCCCGTTATCAAAACAATCCTAAAGAGATCCATTTAGTTTGTGTTAAAAAGAATTATAAAATACATAAAAGTCACTCTAAATTTAGGACTTTGGCACACCAATGATACTCCTAGCACTATAATAGGATACACTGATGCCGATTGGGCAGGGTGTACTGATGATAGTAAGAGCACATCAGGAGCATGTTACTATATTGGTAATAATTTTGGTAGGTTGGAGTAGTAAGAAACAAAACTGCACTTCTTTATCAACAGTTGAATCTGAATACATAGCCGCTGGAAGCTGCTGTGCTAAATTACTTTGGCTTAAGCAAATGCTAAGTGATTATGGTATTAAAGAGGAAAAACTTCATCTCTATTGTGATAATCAAAGCGTGATCAATATCTCTAAAAATCCTGTTCAACACTCGCGAACAAAACACATAAAAATTAGGCATCACTTCATACGCTAATTAGTTGAGATTAAGGAATTAGAAATAAATTATCTTCCTACTAATTTTCAACTCACAGATATGTTTACCAAACATTTGTATTTCAATAGATTTATTTGTTTGCGTAAATCGATAGGAATGGTTTGTGCTAAATAAACTCTTTGACTTGCATTATTTTTCCCTTTGTCCATTTAAGACAAAATGGGGGAGAAATTTGAGTCTTAAGAGTTCATTTTTTGTACCTATTCTAATAAGCTTGATCTTAGTGATTATTTGCAAGTGTACAGTTATTCTCAACAAATGTAATAGGGTATTAAATTGTAATTAGTTGAGTTATGTAATTTTCTTTTCTAGGAAATGGGTAGATAGAATTTTTGTATAGGAATAGGTTTTTTCCTTATTTCTTTGTAACCCTACAAGTCCAAGATGACTCAAAGGAGATTTTGTCTCATATTTCCAAAGGGGGAGATTGAAGCACCTTATACTCTTGTATCACTTGAGTCTACATTGTATAAGTGCTCATCTAGTTTGGAAACAGTGACAAAATTGAGTCCCTCCTCTAGATACCAAAGAGACTCAGACAATCTATACAATTAACTCCTCTCGTTTGATTGATCAAAGGTATATTCACAAACAGTCACATACATTAGGACTGCATACATGGGTCATATATTGCATAATTTGATTGTATGTGTGTTGTGTGTGTTAATTTCCCTTAAAACTATTTTTAATAAGTTTTTGGGAATTTTTAATGATTTTTACAAAAACAATTTTTTCATAAATAAAATTGGAATTAAAAGTTTTGGGGTCAATCTGTAAATTATGATTGTTGGTTTTATTCCTATAAAGTTCACTTGGGTAGAAACCGAAAGCTCTTAAGAATTGAGGTTGTCTGTGTAATTTGTTTGAGACGCGCATGTGAGATCTGATATTAGCCCTACACCTATCGCCTTTCTACTAGTTGGATTTGTGTTTCTTTTAAGAGACAAAATCGTTATTCATTCTCAGCCCTCAGATTGTTGTTATCAACGCTCCGCATGCGTCCTATTCCAATCCCTGCGAACCTCTCTTATCCAATCAGAAAGAGTTTATCTCACCGTTTCTCTTAAATCGTTGGATGGAAGTGAAAAGGCCAAGACTAAATCTTAGACTTTAGATTCATCTCAGCCTTCTCGATCCTTCTCAGCCCTCTATAAAAGGAGGCTAAACCCTCAGCCTTTGAGAGACTTTTGCCACTTCGTTTAATTCAAGTGAGAAGAGAGAAGAGAGATAAGAGAGAGAAACCAGAGAGAGAATAGAAACCCTAATTAGTTAAAACACCTTTTCAAACCCTTCCCTTTTTCAAAAAACCAGTTTACATCAAACACCATCCCTAAGTGTTTGAGAGTTTTTGAGTGTTGGTTTGAAAGTTGTTTCGGTGTTTAACCTCTTCGTTTTAAGATCTTGTGTCCAACTTAAACATTAGGTTAAATCTGTATTTCTGTTTCATAAAAATTATAGATCTGGTCAATTTATGTTATATTACACTTAGATCTGCATTCTTAGTTTCTCGTCTTGAGAAATCTTTTGTTGATTATTTTCTGCAAATGTTTTCAGCCTCAAAATCAACAAAATCATTTTATGTTTCTAGTTCGTTTGAAACAAGACCTTTGACCTTGTTGGAATCACACTTGGCGGTTTTCAAATTCAAAAATATCTTCAAAACCCTGAAATTGATTAAGATCTTAAATCATCTTCCAAGAAAGATAGCCGTGGATTCCGGGATCATTTTAAAGGTCAAATAAGGTTTTAGTTCTCTAAGAAGAGAGAAACTGAAAATCACAGCATATAGATCTTAACTGTAATTTTTTAGGACTGTTTGTATAAATAAGCGTGAGTGTGTGCATGCATGTGTTAGAGCACCATCACAAACACTTACACACTACAACACTGAAAGTGTTGGTAATAAGATCTTGAAACAAGAGTCGACGTAAAGACTGGAACAAAGTGGAAGTTAGCAAACTGGGAGAACCGCATCAGCAATCAAAACTGTAGAGAAGTTAGAAGGAAACTAGTGGGTACATTCCTAAAATTGTATAGGACTGATTTGTGTGCATGTGTGTTATATAGTTTGTAACTGATATATTTTGTTTTAGTGGATTTTTGGTTTGTGAATTAGAAGTCACCGTGGATGTTTCCTCAGTTGGGTGAGGTTTTACCACGTTAAAAATCTCTTGTCATTAATCTTTCTACATCTCCTCATCTCATTCTTAATGGTGTGCTAATTTAATCTTTTCAGTTTTGTTTTTCAAAACTTGCTTACAAATGTTGAACTGATTTCGTGCATGTTTTATTAAACACATCTTGTGATTAACCTGATTTGATTTAAAGAAAATATTTTCTTCAAAAAATAGTTCAGAGTTACTTAAATAGTTTAATCTTATATTAAACGGCTTTAGCAACATTTTTTTAAATAAATATATATATATATATATATATATATATATATATATATATATATATATATATATATATATATATATATATATATATATATATATATGGGTGCATCTATATATAATAATATTGTATATCTGTGTGTAATCACACCCAAAATACTTGCTATCACGTAGGTTTTCGTGCCGGGATAGTCTTATCTCGATTGGACCTTTATGGGGGATATTGAATTGTACCCTAGAACATAGGATCCCTAGATACAGGCTATATGAGAATGATAGTTAGACGGTCCTAAGAAAAATGAGGGTATGTGCTGACCTCTTAGTGACTGGGATCTATGCTTAGCCTCTAATATGTTTGTTTTGTGTTAATACAATCCGCGAGTGATTCCGAACTAGTATTTCCCTTTGTACGAGAGATACGGGGACTTGATAGCAGAGTATGCCAGCACTATATATTTTATGTTGGGTGACAATTAGTATATATATTATACGAGTGATGAATATATATACATATACATATGGTTAATCTACTATGCTTGTAAGTAGATAAAATGGTATAATTAATATTAAATGAATTAAGTGGTTAAGAACTTAAGAATGTATTGAGATTAACATAACTGGCTTAATTTATTCATAAGAAAAGGTTATCGGATATAAACCATAGTTATGCGATTACTTGAACAGAAATTGGTGAAGAGAAATTGGGTTAAACTAGAGATTTAGGTTAGACTAGTGAATTGGGCTAACTTTATCTAGATTAGTTCAGTAGTACGTTAGGCGTGTACACTAGTTGAGGGGTGAGAATTCCCAAGTGAGTGTCGAGGTCCTAACATGTATGTAATATCAACTGGTAAGCATTTTAAATATTTGCTAAACTATTTTTAAAGATGTTTTACACTCCGGCTCTGGCCCATTTTCTATCATCTATTCTTTCTCTTGTACATATATATGTATTACAGTTGCCCAGCCACAGGGGCATCAGGCTTAGATCTTTGGACTGTTGACGTGTTGTAGCTAGTGTGGGAGTTGCAGGTCCTTGCAGTAGACGACTTCATCCTTGTCTTCACAGTTTTTTATTTAGTCATTATTAGATAGGGCAATGTGTCGCCTATTTCCATATTTCATTTAGTTCGGAGAGAGACTTGTACTCTTTATTATTTCAGTATTCAACTATTGTTGGGATTGTTTTATTTATTTCCTTGTCCTGCGATTTGGGATATATTATTTGGATTGGTTAATCTAGCTTGGTTATTTCATTTGGATCATTTGGTTTTGATATTATCGTCTATGTTCATAAAAATGGTTAGTATATTAAATCATAACAATAGAACTTAATTTATAAAAATGAATGTTTTGACACAGAGCTTAATTAATTATTAGATGATTAATAAAGAAAATTGTTTTCGACAGTGATACTAAGAATGAACAAACCGGACACTTTGATTTAATGTAATAAAGGACTGATCATCTGGCATTTAATTAGTCGGGGTGTCACAGGTGGTATTAGAGCATCAGGTTCTAGTGTCCTTTAGGATATGTGCGGCTTATTATTCTTCCAGCATAAATTTCTTTGATATAAAGCCCTATGTTTAGGATTGTTGATTTCTTTGGTGAGATTTCATTCTCCTTCTATAACGTATATATTAGTGAATCTTATTTGTGTTCGGGTGTGTTCGTGTGAGGAACAATGAAGTATGACAGGCGAGGGTCGTTGGGTGGACACAGAAGGCAGAGGTCAGTTGAGGTTATATGGTATATCCTAGAATGATGATCGTAGTTGAGGCCACCCCTATAATGGCACAGGAAGCCAGGACGGTAAAAGACGGCTTGGGCACAACATATGGTTTTCAAGTACCGCTATAGTAGGAAGTGGTGACAAATTAGACTCACCCAACGTGGTTGGATTGGGAGAGAGTCGGGCGAAACATTGAAGAGAAGTATCAGTGGAAATTCTAGAAACACAGAGATTGTGAGTGATAGCCAACGGAGGTAAAGTATCTAAAAGCTTGGGCATATGGCGGAGTGTGGCTAACCAAAAATGAAAATTTGGGGTAAAATTTTTCTTGGCTTATCGGAGCAAAGTTATAATGGTGGTAGTCAGCCACCACATTTAGAAGTGGAATGTTATGTCAATGAAATGATCTTAGGTACAATTTGACTGCAATTTCCTTGATCAGATGATCAGGGTAAGATGTGAACGTTGTTCTAAACTCATCACAGGAGGGGGTCCATCTGTGAAAATAAATTTAAACTTTTAGCGAATCTGGTATCGGAGGAAATATATACAAATGGAGGAGAGGATTCCGAGTGGGAGATCGACTCGTAAGAAAAGTTAACAGCACTTAGAGGGAATTATGCTGGACAGCCGAACCAGAGGGTGACAACAATGCTAAGGAAGCAACAAGGGTAGCCATCAGGATCGAGACTACTAAAGTCCGAGAGAAGGACAACTGTAATATGGTCAGTATGACAGGAGATAAGTGGATTATGTGTTAGGTATTTTGTGGAGAGTAAAACCACATGCTTTAATTTTTCCCAAAGCGAGTAAAGGGACAAGGGTATGGTGCTTGAAAGGGCAATGGTTAATGTAGTTTTTGGTTTGGCTTGGACAGGTGTGTTATATCCGAAAACCCATTTGAGCAGACAGGGCAACTGGAAAGGTAGAAGTATGAGTTTTATCCTCGTAGGATGAGGCGTGTTTTATGTGACACGAGCGAGTCACTACATTTTGTTTATTACTAGATTCACATGTGAGATGAATATAGTGCGTATATCGATAACGTTATTATTATGTGAATATTTTCCCTAGTATAGTGGGATTATCTTTAGTGTTATCCACGGAGAATGAATGGGTGTATTAGTAGTGTTATATACTTTATTGAGATTACTCATCTTAGTGATGCGTTATACGAGTATGATATTATCCTGATTATGATTTTATAAGTAATGGTTAGAACGATAGTGGGTAGTTATTGCATGGCTATAGGGGTTGTTGCCCTAGTGTAGGATGTTTTGTTCCGGAGAAACCTCACCTGCGAGAGGGTCGGGCTCACATTTATATTCATATATTATAGAGACTTCGAAGGGTATAGTGGTATCGAGATATTCGATCCCGGTGTGTGTAGGGACTCCATTGATATGATTCAGAGTGTATTGGGTTTACTATTGAGCGGAAAGATTTAGCTCGTTATTATGCTTAACGCTCATGACCTAGTAATAGGAAGGGAGCATTGTCATATCACTCATTTAGAGACGTGGGAGTTAAGACTTAAAGTTATATGTTTGGGGATAGGATTTCGAGAGTCCCGATTGTATGTGTACGAGGTTTATGGAATGGGATTACCACCAATGTTGAGAAATAGTTCCTTTGGGGGGAAAGTTCCTCATTTAAATGTAATTGCGGAAGGAAATGTAGCTTTTATATCAAGAGACGGAAATATAGGGGTAGATGTTATGGACTGAGGGCTTAATGGATTTTTATAACTGACAATGCTAGGCAGTAGTGTATCGGGGGGTTTTTTGTTCGGATTTATCTTTGCGAGACATCCCACCCATGAAACTTAGCGTAAGGTTGGAAGTAAGGATATGTTTGGTCATTCGTCCATGAGTCCGGTACCTCGGTTGTTATAAGTATGTAGTTATAACTGTAAGTTCAAGGTTGAATTACGATATAAAGCCAGTGGATCCGGTTGTGCGGTGAGGAAGTATTGAAAATTTTTCTTTATCACCACGAGTTGAAGGGTGGAACGATGTTAAGGAGGATTTAAAATTTCAATTTCTAGGGTAATTGAGAGTACCCAAGTGTTGTAGCCACATTGTGAGTACAAGGGCAATAAAGAATTGGGTGTTATGTGTGGAGAGTATGTGATGCTTACGCCAGTATGCACGGTTTATAGGGTGTGGGGGCACCCTGGTTAGCTAGTGTCAAAATCGTTCGGGTTAAAGGGATGTGGGAATAAATTTGTGAAATATATGTCGATGGAACTAATATAACGAAGTGGAAGTGTTAGAGTGGCATAAGAATCGTGTGAGAAGGACGACAATCCATATGTATGTGTGTGATCATAGTAGCACACCCGAACTTGGTGGAAAGGCCGTGGGAAGCCATTTAAAGAGGGGTATCCCTTAAGAAGACTAAAATTTAACTATTATGGAAAATTTGGAGTGGAGTTATACCCAGTCAAATGTTGAGAGTAGCTTGCGCAAAAATAGAAACATTATGTCAATAAAGTATAAGGAGTCTAAAAGTGCACATCGTGGCAAAAAGTGCACGGGTCGGAACTTTTGGTATACGCCGAGGGAAGAAGATGATTATTAAGTACCACTTAATGTGAGGAATTATAAGTGGAAAATTATATTGAGAGGGACATAGTGATTAGTCTCCACGTGCACCACTCATAGATATAAATCGGTTGGAGTAAGAGATCAGCCAGAAAATTTTATATCAAGCTGACGATTCGGGTAATGGAAGAGGGAAGCCAAGTCGGTAAAATTCTTTGATGGATTGAAAACCTCAAGGTAAGGTAAAGAGTTCCTTCGAATGTGTGGAAGAAGTTGAGCAAAAATGAAACGACTGTTATTCCTTTGGGGTGATTTATAATATTAGATAGTGTGCCCCAGTCTTCCTTTGAAAAGAAGGATCATGCCCGTACGTGGTCATGCCCGGTATTGTTCTAAACTAGGATGAGATTCCCACCATCAATATGGGATTTCAGGGAACAGTGGGGATAGTGTTTCATTTTGAGTAGGTTGTATCACCTATAGCCTGGGGAGTAGGTGAAAGTTGATTGACGACTAGTGAAGCTGTATGAAAGTAATTTGGATTCTTTGAGATCATTTCATTTACACAACGGATATAGCTAGTAAGTGAAGTATAGTACGGTAATTGGGAAAGGATATTACCTAATGGTAGGGTTGTTTGAAAGCAGTCGTACCTATTTATTGTGAACAAGGTGCTTATTGAGGTTTTTCTATGGAAAAACCTTAACCATTCTCCCTCTGGATGTTTAGAGGTGAGCGGATAATCAGAATTTTGGATTGGTCAAGAATTAGAATCCGGTGACTAAAGTGGAATAAGTGACCACTATATTAGGTCAACTTTTAACTGTCATAAGAGTTATGTCGCCAGGAATCGAGATTTGAAGAACTGACAAGAGTAGTCAGACGTTCATATGGTTTCTCCCAGGATGGGAGTTTTGTGTTTAGACAAATATGGGAGTTGATACGAAGTGAGGTGCGGCCTCCCAATAATATTGAGACAATGGGGCCAATGATGTGTAGGCTAGTCTTATTCAAATGTTGTTTGGTAGGAGCACAAGGTTATGTGCCGCTATTGAGGTGTGACCCTATAACTGATATAGTGTCGAGAGTGTTAAATAAGATTGTTGTGAAAATGAGAGCTATAGTGATCGAGCCTTACTTCGAAGTTGGTTTTCAGTACTGGCGAAAACCTGTTTTTACAAGGTATGATTTATTTTTCTGAATTTCGGGATGAAATTCAATTATTATGGGGGAAGTATGTAATACACCATATTTTTATGGCCTTTAAATTATGGGATTAATTAAATTAAATTGGGATAAATTAATTTAATATTAATTCGGATGTTAAAATAAATATTTACTAGCGTGACGAGAGTTAGTAATTATTTGGTTAAAATTATGTTGAATATTACTAGATGAGTAAATTAATATATGAGATTGAATTTATTAAAATTGTCGCGAGTGAATAATACGACAATTATAGAAATTAAGTCGGGACGTGCATGTCTCGTGTCGGGACTAAATTAATGGAATAAAAAGTGAATTAATTCTAAGTCACATGTATGGTCATTTCGAGTGCGCCAATGTGTCCGAAAGGGTTGAGATAGTCAGAAAAGTGTATCCGGGGGTTTAGTTTGGGTCTCAGGACGTTTTTAGGCCTAACCAGTAACTCGGGAGGGCATTTTGGTAATTACCCATTTTAGGCCTTAATTATGGACGAAAATTGAAGGGTTATATCTGATGGGAGTTAGATTCCTCGAGGGTTAGAAACATTGGAGTTGCAGAGAGGCTAAGGAAGAGAGTAGAGAGAAGGCTTCCAAGGAGGAGAGCCACCAAACCTACACCACTCTCACCAATTCCTCCACCAACTCATAGATCGGAAGAAGGGGATCAGTCCTATACCACTCTAGTTCGTCGGATCAGACCTTCGATTTTCAGGAAAGAATCAAACTTTTTGTTCTTTACTTGATAACACATCCATGCTAGTGTAGGGATTAATTCTCTTATCTCTTCACAAAAATAAAATGTTGTTTAGGAGATTATCATTGCAAATCTGGACTAGAAACCATGTTAGGATGAATATCTGTCATATGTAGAATATTATCCACGAAATTGATGCCCAGTAGAGATAGAAATCTGAAAATTTAAATGAATTCATGAGAAAATTAGATGAACTAGGGTTAAATGTTAATTTCTTGAATTAACCCATTTGATGACGATTCTTGAGGAATTTATGAATGTCTTACGTTAGAAATCTTCTATATTGATTTATATAACGTTTGTGATATTTGGTTGGGAGTTTGGGACATGTTAATGGATATTTGAGGATTTATATTGAATGAAACCCGTAGGCTAGAATTGCAGAAACTGGGCCAACACCTTATTGATCGACTGATCGACTCAAGAAAGTCGATCGATCGACTGGATCGATCGATCGACCCCTTTTCATTGATCGATCGATGCCTCCTGGAAATAGAAACTTTTTTTCCTTTTAAATGTTAATTGAATCCCGATGTGTAAGGATCTTTGGACATAATTTATATATCATAATGGGATTTGAGAAGGACCAGTAGGGTCCGGATAATAAGACTTTATATGATACTTAACCGTGGGATTTCGGGGGTATAAATTTAGTGGAAAATCGTGCGTACATTAAATTAGGTCTAGTGATAATTAAGGAGGACTTAGACCATTAGAGTAGTAAGTGTAAACCTACTGATTTTATAATTATCAAGAGGACACACTTCGAGAGTCGAGAAGTACTTAAGGATTTGCGGTAATTGAGAAAATAAAACAATGATTTAATTATACGGAGAACTTGGGCGCTATAGGCAACGCATGGTTTAAATATATTATGGGTCGTGGGCATACCTAACCGAATAATGTGAATATATATATATGGGTGCATGTATATATAATAATATTGTATATTTGTGTGTAATCATACCCGAGCTACTTGCTATCACGAAGGTTTTCACGCGTGCAGTCTTATCTCGATTGGACCTTTATGGGGGATATTGACTTGTACCCTGGAACATAGGATCCCTGGATACAGTCTATCTGAGAATGATAGTCCGACCGCCCTAAGAGACGTGAGGGTATGTACTGACCTCTTAGTGACTGGGAACTATGCTTTGCCTCCAATATGTGTGTTTTGTGTTAATACAGTTCGAGAGTGATTCCGAGCTAGTATTTCCCTTTGTATGAGAGATACGGGGACTTGATAGCAGAGTATGCCAGCACCATAGATTTTATGTTGGGTGGTGATTAGTATATATATTATATGATTGATGAATATATATACATATACCTATGATTAATCTAGTGTGCTTGTAAGTAGATAAAATGGTATAATTAATATTAAATGAATTAAGTGGTTGAGAACTTAAGTCTGTATTGAGATGAACATAACTGGCTTAATTTATTCATAAGAAATGGTTATCGAATATAAACCATAGTTATGCGATTACTTGAACAGAAATTAGTGAAAGAAAATTGGGTTAAACTAGATATTTGGGTTAGACTAGTGAATTGGGTTAACTTTATCTAGATTAGTTTAGTAGTACGTTAGGTGTGCACACTAGTTGAGGGGTGAGAATTCCCAAGTGAGTGTCGAGGTCCTAATATGTATGTAATATCAACTGGTAAGCATTTTAAATACTTGCTAAACTATTTTTACGATTGTTTTACACTCGGGCTCTGATCCGTTTCCTGTCATCTCTTCTTTCTCTTGTATATATATATTTGTATTACAGGTGCCCATCCACAGGAGCATCATGCTTAGATCTTTTGACTATCGACGTGATGTAGGTAGTGTGCGAGTTGCAGTTCCTTGCAGTAGAAAACTTCATCATTGTCTTCTCAGTCTTCTATTTAGTCATTATTAGATAGAGCATGTGTTGCCCATTTCCATATTTCATTTTGTTCAGAGAGAGACTTGTACTCTTTATTATTTCAGTATTCAGCTATTGTTTGGATTGTTTTATTTATTTCCTTGTCCTGCGATTTGGGATATATTATTTGGACTGGTTAATCTAGCTTGGTTATTTCATTTGGATGATTTGGTTTTGATATTATCATCTGTGTTCGTAAAAATGGTTCGTATATTAAATCATAACAATAGAACTTAATTTATAAAAATGAATGTTTTGACACTTAGCTTAATTAATTATTAGGTGATTAATAAAGAAAATTATTTTCGACAGTGATGCTAAGGATAAACCAACCGAACACTTTGATTTAATATAATAAAGCACTGATCACCCGGTATTTAATTAGGCGGTGTGTCACAGTGGTATGTCGTACTTAACCATAAATCCGTGCCCATATCCTCCTTAAATCTCTGCCAGAAGTCCGACACAAAAATTTTGTCTCTATTAGGCTCAGTATTAATCGGGACCCCATGCACCTTAACAATCTCTAAAATGAATAGTCGCGCATACTGCATCGTCTCATAGTCGGTACAAACTGGCAAGAAGTGATCCACCTTAGTCAACCGATCCACTATCACACATATGGAATCATGACCTCGCTACGATGTAGTAGTCCCGTAATGAAGTCCATCGATATGCTATCTGACTTCCACACGGGAACCTCCAGTGGCTGTAGTATCCCCGAAGGCCTCTGACGGTCGACTTTCACAAGATGACAAGTGACACATTTTGAGACAAACTCTATTATGTCTTTCTTTATGTCGGCCCACCATTATTATCTCCTCATATCTTGGTACATCTTATCCCCACTGGGATGTACCGAAAACCTGAAATCGTGAGACTTAGTCATAACTGCTGAAGCACCTTATACTCTTGACTGACTCGAGTCTACATTGTATAAGTGCTCATCTAGTTTGGAAACTGTAACAAAATTTGTGTCCCATCCCCTAGATACCAAAGAACCTCAGATTCTTCTCATGATTCCTCAATTGATTCATTTAAAGGTCAATTCTCAACCATCACACACACTAGGATTTCATACATATTATATACTGCATTATTTGCTTGTGTGTGAGTTAATTCCCTTTTAAAATAAGTTTTTACTAATTTTTGGGATTTTTTAAACAATTGTTAATTGATTTTTAAGAAATTAAAAGTTGGTTTTTAAAACATTTGGGGTCATTATGCTAATACTGATTTTATCATTTATTACCTCAATTTTTGGTTGGGTAGAATCAAAAAGCGTTTAATCTACCGCCGATGTTAAACCGTTGGATGAAAGTCAAATGACAATGACTTAATCTCAGCCATTAGATTTGAGTTGATATTCTTCCTTACTAAGTATAAAAGGAGGTTGAGCCTGCGCCTTTCAAAAAAAAATTCCAGTTCGTCAAACTGAGAGAGAGAGAAGAGAGAGAAAGAGAGAGAGAGAAAACAAACCCTAATCTCGTTTCAAACCCAAAACTCATTTTAGATCCAAAACCAAACCTTTGTGTTTGAGAGTTATTTTGGAGATGGTTTGAAGCCTGTTCGTCGTTTCAATCCTCTGACTTTGAGATCTTTTCACAATCTTAGATATTTTAAGTTTGATCTCTATTTATTTTTATAGAAACTATAGATCTTGCTATTTTATGTCATATTACACTTAGATCTGCATTATTTCATTTCTCATCTTGAGAAATCATATTTGCTGATTATTTTTTTCTGTAAATGTTTTTCACAGCTCAAGAATCAACAAATTTATTTTTCGTTTCTACTTCTTATGAAATAAGACTTCTGATCTAGTTAGAATCACAATCGGTGGTTTACAATTTCAAAAACATTTTCAAAACCCTCTGAGATTGTTTAAGACCTTGACCGTCTTCCAAGCAAGGTAACCTTGGATTCTGGGTTAATTTGAAAGATCAAGAAAGTATGTGGTTTCTAAAGAAGAGAGAAACTGAAAACCTTATTATTTAGATCTTTCTATAATTTGATAGGACTTGTTTGTATAAATAAGTGTGCATGTGTGCATGCATGTGTTAGAACATTGTCATAAACACTTGTCACACTACAACACAAGAAGTGTTGGCTATAAGATCTTCAAACGTCAAGAGTCGACGTAAAGCTGGAACAAAGTGTTGAGAAGTTAGCAAGCAGGGAAAGCCATATCAACATCAGAACTGCAGAAAAGTTAGAATCAATCCAGTGGGTACATATTCTGAACTTGTATAGGTCTGTTTTGTTTGCATGTGTGTTAAATAGCTTGTAACTTTTATATTTTGTTTTAGTGGATTTTTGGTTTGTGACTTAGAAGTCACCGTGGATGTTTCCTCAGTTGGGTGAGCTTTTACCACGTTAAAAACTATGTTTACTTAATCTTTCTACATCTCCTCATCTCATTCTTGTTGGTGTGCTTATTTAACTGGTTTAAACTGTTTTAGTGTTGTTTTTCAAAACTATTTACATAATCTTAAACATATTCCGTACATATTTTTGTTAAACACGTCTTGTGGTTAATCTGTTTGATTTAAAGAAAATAGTTTTCCCAAAAAACTCTTCGGAGTTACTTAGATAGTTTAATCTTGAATTAAACGACTTAAGTGACATCTTTTCAATTGGTATCAGAGATTTGGAAATTTTCTTTAAAGATCTTGTATTTTTGAAATTGTTTTCTTAAAATCAAACAATGGACAAGAAAGTAGAAAGATTTGGTAACTTTACCAGGCCCCCTCTCTTTGATGGAAATAGCTTTCCTTACTAGAAAGTAAGGACGGTTGCTTTCATACAAGGAACATTGGGAGATGATGTCTGGTTCATTGTTGAAAATGGATATACTTATCCTACTAAACCATCCACTAAAGAAAACAATGAGAGGATTAAGAAAGTATTAAGTGAATTCACTCGAGAAGAGAAGCAAGCCTCTCTGAACAATAACAAAGGCAAGAATGCCATTTTTATGTCTATAAATGAACATAAGTTCAAAAGGATCTCATCTTGTACCACTTCTAAGGAAGCTTGGGATACACTGGTTACTGCACATGAAGGTGACACTAGAGTTAAAGCTGCTAAACCACAGATGCTTATCCAGCAGTATAACTCTTTAATCATGTCAGACTGTGAATCTTTTGATGACTTTTACATGAATTTGACTGACATTGTGACCAAATTACATTCTAATGGGATAACTTATGATATACATGAAATTGTTTCAAAAATTCTAAGGTCATTGCCACAAAAATTTGATAAAAAAAGATATGATATTGAGGAAAGGAGTGATCAAAATCTCACTCCTGAATTACTCAGTAGTAAACTGAGAACTGTGGAAATGGAACTAGAATTCAAGAAACAATTAACCCAGTCCCATAGGAAACAGACTAGCTCCAACTTGAGTTTTTCTTCTAAACTGATAAAACCTTAGTATTCCCAATTCTTATTTTGATGAGGAATGTGATATAGATAGTTTGGATAATCAAATTACCTTGATGTCAAAGTAGTTTAAGAAGATTGTGAAATTTAGAAATAAAATGGCAACCAGACAAGGCAAGCCAAATTATCCAACTCAGTTTAATCATAAAACTCATGACAAAGGTCAAGACAAACATCACAAGGACATTCATACTAGAACTAACAAAGACTTTAAGAATTTTGAATGTTTTAGATGTGGAAAATTGGGTCATATAGCACAAGATTGTAGAGTTAACTTGAACACGACCAATAAACATACTAGGGCCAACATTTGCAAAACATGGGATGGTTCAAGTGATTCTGATAATGAGGAACCTGAGTCATCTAATATTTTTTATCCTTGCATGTCTTTCTTTGCCAAGATAATCTATAATGATGATATGCATGTGCCTAAGTATGAGGATGATGATAATAGCTCTACTTCTGTTGTTATGAATCATGTTGCTACTGGTTTAGATGCTTTAATTTTTTGAGAACATTACTAGTTCTACAGCGGGTGTGTGAGTCAAAGGGAAAGCGATAATGACGATGTCAATGTGTGTGTGAGTTCAAGAATTGAATCCTTAGGGGTCACTTTACACACTACACTTAGTGATTCGGACACTGAAGACCTCCCTAATGTTCGCACACTTTATGCCAAAACTCTCAAGAAAAGCTCTAGGTTAGAGAAGATAATGAAATATCTCACTAAGAAACTAGAAGACCTAAGTCTAATGGTTAAACTTAACGCTGAAGAGTATACTACCCAATGTCTAACTCATGGAAATGAAGTCAAATTTTTTTATCAAAAATTGAAAATTTTGATTGAAACAAATGAAATTTTGAGAAAAAATATAAAGGGACATTATTAGAATAGGAACAAGCTAAAGAAAAGACATCAACTGTTTTCGAAAAATTTGCTAAGTTTAAAAATAATTCCAATTCTTTTGATGATTTTGTTGCTGATTTAAAAACCAATTCTGACGATCGAACTGGAATAGGATTTTGCCCAAATTCAAATACATAAATTAAAAACTTTGAACCAATCAAGTCTGTGTCAGGTGGCAAAAGACCAACGGAAACCTGTCCAGATTTTCAATCCCTAAATGATGAGTTTGATAAAAAAACAACAAAAGTTGAATATTAGGGAATCAAGTCACTCTAAGTGTGATAGTCTACCTAAGGCTAAATATGTATGCCCTCCAATTAGTAAGAATGATTCTGCGTTTCAAACTGTACTCCCTAGGAATAAGGTTCAACCTCAAAATCCCATAAAACCTATGTTTAGAGACTTTCCTAAGGAGATACCCTCCTCAAGCAATCTGTATTGCTCCTATTGTGACATATACGGAAATTCTTTCGAAGGTTGCTACTCTGGACGCTTAGTTAATCCTGTTTATAGTACACCTTTGTACCAAAACTTTAACTACTCTAGGAGAAGCCGTAACAATTATGTTTTGCTTAGACAACCAGACAAAAACTCTAACTATAGAAAGAGAAAGACCAGACCTAAAAGATCATTTACAAGAAGAATTCCTAGGCACTTTCCTAAAACAAATGCTCATATCCTCCATAAAACTTAAATGCATGCGCAAAATATTTTCCAACAAAAATCTAATGCTTGCAAGTTTTATCAAATGAGAGAAAATATGCGCAAAACAAAAACAAGAGCTATTTGGGTTTGAAAAGATGAGCTATTGCCCCAGATGAAGTGTAACATTGTGATTACTACTTTAAAAGCTGAACACACTCATTTTGGTTGGTAATTGTACTATGGGTGTTCAAAACATATGACTAGGGATGATACATAAATTTTAAATAAAACCATCTTTGCTGGAGGAAAGATTATTTTTGGTGATGATGTATCATCTTAAATCATTGGTAAAGGAACACTCCAAGAAGTAGGAATGACTGTGCTTGAAAATGTTCTTCTAGTAAAAGGTCTTAAGGATAATCTACTTAGTATCTCACAATTTTGTGACTCAAATCATATTGTCACCTTTTCAAAAAATAATTTCATGATTTTAAATGAAAAAGGTGAGTGCATAATTACAGGACTCAGGACTCCCGATAATTGTTATACTGTCCAGAATAGTACTGAAGTCTGTAACATTGCCAGAATGGATGATAATACGGGTCGCATAAATTATGATAGCCTTAGTAGATTGTCTTCAATAGAAATAGTTAGAGGAATTCCAATGATCAAACCTCTCTCTAACATTGTCTATGGATCATGTCAGGAAGGAAAAATTGTTAAGGCACCTCATAAGAAAGTTGAAGATATCTTTACCTCTAAACTCTTGGAGCTCATCCATATGGACCTAATGGGTCCTTTTCGTACTGTTAGTCTCCGTGGACTCAGTTACATTCTAGTTATGGTAGATGACTACACCAGGTTTACTTGGGTGGCCTTCTTAAAACAAAAGTCAGACACTTTCATAACTTTTTTGAAAATCTGACTTCGTATAGAAAATGAGAAGGACACTCAAGTAAATAGAATTTGTAGTGATAGAGGAGGAGAGTTCATAGATACAGGTGTTATAGAGTATTGTGACTAAAATGGTTACAAACATGAATTTAGTGCTCCTAAGCGTCCTCGACAAAATGGAATTACTGAGAGAAAGAATCATACCCTTCAAGAGATGGCACATGTTATGATTCATGCCATGTGTTTACATAAATATTTTTGGGTAGAATCAATTCGTACTACGTGTCACATTATTAATAGGGTCTATCTTATGAAGAATTCTAAATAAACTCCTTACGAATTGTGGTATGGGAATAAGCCCAATCTTAAATACCTTAGAAATTTTGGTAGTACATGTTACGTCTACTCGTGGAGATAAATCTATCTTCCTAGGATATTCTCCAGATAGTAGAGCATACCGCGTCTATAATCTTCGTATAAAGACTTTAATGGAATCCATAAATATTATTGTAAGTGACACTACTGTTGAAAGTAAGACTGGAGAACCAACTATTGTGGAAGAGTCTGAAAATGTTTTAGAAAATGACTCTCCAGAAATATATGACTCTTTACCAATTAAGAAACCTGAAGTACCTAACTGGGTTTCTAAAGATCATCCCATAGATAACGTTGTTGGTAACCACTGTGAACCTGTACGTACACGATCTCAATTAATAAACTGTGCTCATTATGCATGTTTTGTTTCCCTTGTGAACTTCAATTTTTCATTCATGATACTTGGTATCTTGTACCTAGTTCTGATTATAAAAAGGTTATTGGCACACGTTGGCTATTTAAAAATAAAACTGATGAAAGTGGGATAATCATTAGAAACAAAGCCAAATTAGTGGCCCAAGGATATTCTCAAATTGAAGGAATAGATTTTAACGAGACGTTTGCTCCTGTTACTCGCTTAGAATCTGTTATTCTTCTCTTTACCATAGCCTGTAACTTGCACTTTACGATTTTCCAAATGGATGTAAAATCAGCCTTTCTTAATGGAATCTTGACTGAAGAGACCTATGTTAAACAAACCAAAGGGTTTATTGACCCTCAGTATCCAAATCATGTTTATCGTCTTAAAAAGGCGTTGTATGGTCTAAAACAAGCGCCAAGAGCTTGGTATGAGCGTCTTTTCAACTTTCTCTTAGAAAAAGGTTTTAAGAGAGGCGGAAATGATCAAACTCTATTTGTCAAACATTTTGACAAAGATATTATTATAGCTCAAGTATATGTCGACGATATTATTTTTGGATCACTTCCCCTTCAGAAGCTAAATCATTTTCTGAAATTATACATAAAGAATTTCAAATGTCTCTTACGGGGGAGTTGCAATTTTTCTTGGGTTTTCAAGTCAAACAGAATTCAGAAGGTTTATTTGTTTCGCAATCGAAATATACTTTAGAGATTGTTAAAAAATTCTGTCTTGAAAGTGCCAAAGACCATGAGTACTACGGTCAAATTATCTAAAGATGAGAGCGGAAAATACATCGATCCTACTCTATATTGTAGTATGATAGGAAGCTTATAATACCTTACTGCCTCACGTCCTGATATTATGTATGCAGTTTGCGTGTGTGCCCATTATCAAAATAATCCTAAAGAGAGCCACTTAGTATGTATAAAAAGAATCATTAAATACATTAAAGGCACTCTAAATTTGGGTCTCTGGTACACCAATGATATTCCTAGTACTATAATAGGATACACTGATGCCGATTGGGCAGGGTGTACTGATGATAGTAAGAGCAAATCAAGAGCTTGTTACTATATCGGTAACAATTTGGTAGGATGGAGTAGTAAGTAACAAAACTGCACTTTATTATCTACAACTAAATCTGAATACATAGTTGCTGGTAGCTGTTGTGCCCAATTACTTTGGCTTAAGCAAATGCTAAATGATTATGGCATTCAAGAAGACCAACTGCATCTCTATTGTGATAATCAAAGCGCGATCAATATTTCTAAAAATCTTGTTCAACACTCGCGAACAAAACATATAAAAAATAGACATCATTTTATACGCGAATTAGTTGAGACTAAGGAATTAGAAATTAATTATCTGCCTACTAATTTGCAGCTCACTAATATGTTTACTAAGCCTTTGGATTACAATAGATTTCATTATTTACGAAAATCGATAGGAATGGTTTCTGCTGAATAAACTTGTGTGAGTTAAGTATTTTTTCCCTTTGTCCATTTGAGACAAAATATGGGAGAAATTTGAGTCTTAATGAGTTCATTTTTCTTGTTCATATGATTAAAAAGATTGATCTTAGTCTTATTTGCAGGAATCTGTACAGTTGTCTACAACAGATGTTATTAGGGTATTGGTTTGTAATTAGTTGAGTTATGTAATTTTCTTTTTCTAGGATATGGGTAGATAAAATTTTATAGAGGAATAGATTTTTCTTATTTTTCCGTATCCCTACGAGTCCTAGATGACTTAAAGGATATTTTTTCTTATATTTCCAAAGGGGGAGATTGAAGCACCTTATACTCTTGACTCACTTGAGTCTACATTGTATAAGTGCTCATCTAGTTTGGAAATTGTGACAAAATTTGTATCCCATCCCCTAGATACCAAAGAACCTCAGATTATTCTCATAATGCCTTAATTGATTCATTTAAAGGTAAATTCTCAACCATCTCACACACTAGGATTGCATACATATTATATATTGAATTATTTTCTTGTGTGTGAGTTAATTCCCTTTTAAAATAACTTTTTAGTAATTTTTGCGGTTTTTAAGAAATTTTTAATTTAATTTTAAGAAATTAAAAGTTGGGTTTTAAAACATTTGGGGTCATTATGCTAATACTGGTTTTATCATTTCTTACCTGAATTTTTGGTTGGGTAGAATCCGAAAGCGCTTGAGGCTTGAGGGTGTTTGTGTGTGATTAAGTTTGCATACGCATTTCTAAGTTGATCTGAGCCTTACAGTTGTCAACGTTATGCCGACTTGATTTATATTTGTTGTTAGACTCAGAACATGTACGCAATCTCAGCCCTTGGATGTTTTTTATCAACGTTCTGCATGCGTTTTATCCCAATTCATGTGAACCCTCTTTAGACCAATCAGAAAGCGTTTAATACACCGCTGATGTTAAACCATTGGATGAAAGTCAAACGCCAATGACTTAATCTCAGCCATTAGATTTGAGCTGATCTTCTCGAACCTTCCTTGCTTAGTATAAAAGGAGGTTGAGCCTCTGCCTTTCAAAAACTTTTGTCAGTTCGTCAAACTGAGAAAGAGAGATGAGAGAGATGAGAGAGAAAGAGAGGGAGAAAACAAAGAGAGAAAACAAACCCAAAACTCATTTTAGATCCAAAACCGAACCTGTGTGTTTGAGAGTTATTTTGGAGATGGTTTGAAGCCTGTTCGTGGTTTGAAGCCTGTTCGTGGTTTGAATCCTCTGAGTTTGAGATCTTTTAACCAACTTAGACATTTTAAGTTTGATCTCTATTTCTTTTTATGTAAACTGTAGATCTTGCTATATTATGTCATATTACACTTAGATCTTCATTATTTCGTTTCTCATCTTAAGAAATCATATTTGTTGATTATTTTTTTCTGTAAATGTTTTTCATAACTCAAGAATCAACAAATTTATTTTCTGTTTCTAGTTCTTATGAAACAAGACTTCTGATCTAGTTGGAATCACAATCGGTGGTTTACAATTTCAAAAATATTTTCCAAACCCTCTGAAATTGTTTAAGACCTTGACCGTCTTTCGAGCAAGATAACCTTAAATTCTGGGTTAATTTGAAAGATCAAGAAAGTCTATGGTTTCTAAAGAAGAGAGAAACTGAAAACCTTATCATTTAGATCTTTCTGTAATTTGATAGGACTTGTTTGTATAAATACGTGTGCGTGTGTGCATGCATGTGTTAGAACACTATCACAAACACTTGTCACACTACAACACAAGAAGTGTTGGCTATAAGATCTTGAAATGTTAAGAGTTGATGTAAAGCTGGAATAAAGTGTTGAGAAGTTAGTAAGCTAGGAAAGCCACACCAACATCATAACTATAGAAAAGTTAGAATCAAACCAATGGGTACATATTCTGAACTTGTATAGGTCTGTTTTGTTTACATGTGTGTTAAATAGCTTGTAACTTGTATATTTTATTTTAGTGGATTTTTGGTTTGTGACTTAGAAGTCACTATGGATGTTTCCTCAGTTGGGTGAGGTTTTATCACATTAAAAACTGCGTGTACTTAATATTTCTACATCTCCTCATCTCATTCTTGTTGGTGTGCTGATTTAACTGATTTAAACTGTTTTAGTTTTATTTTTCAAAACTATTTACATAATCTTGAACATGTCTCGTACATATTTTAATTGAACATATCTTTTGGTTAATTTGTTTGATTTAAAGAAAAGAGTTTCCTCAAAAAATAGTTCGGAGTTACTTAGATAGTTTAATCTTGCATTAAACGACTTAAGTGACAGCTTTTTAACTGCCTGCCTCAAATCCTCGTCCTCGGGCACTACCAATCTCCCATTAAATCGCAGGCCTCCTTTTGAGATGACTGAGTAAGACTCCTCACCCCCAGCTAATAACTTTCACACTCTATCCTGACAAAACTGATTCGCTTCCTGTGCCCTCACTACCCGTATAACGATCTCGGGAGTGATAGTCATAACTACCATATACGCCCAGACCACATCATCTTCCTGTCAAAGCTCACTCCACTTCTCTTTCCAATCCTCTTCCAACTCTCCAGTCGGTCATCGGCTCAATTCATCAGCTACTACGTTGGCCTTACCAGGATGATATTATATATCAAATTGGTAGTCCTTCCCGAATTCCAGCCACCGCCTCTGTCTCATATTCATATCCTTCTATGTGAAGAGACACTGAAGTGACTTATGATCCGTGAATAATGTTAACTTCTCCCCCAGTAGGTAATGCCTCTATATCCTCAACGTAAAAACAACCGCTGCCAACTTGAGGTCGTAGGTGGGGTAATTCTTCTCGTGGGGCTTTAGCTTCCGACACGCATAAGATATCTCCCTCTCCTCCTGCTGTAACATACCCCCCAAGTCCCTTCAAGGATGCGTCAGTGCAGACCCGGTACTCCAATCCTCCCCTTGGCAAAGCAAGTATCGGTGCTGATGGCAATCAGTCCTTTAGCTCATCGAAGTCCAACTGACAATTGTCTCTCCACACAAATAGTACTCCCTTATGAGTGAAATTCGTCAAAGGTCCAGCGATCTTTGAGAACCCCTTGATGAAGCGACGGTAATATCCGGCCAACCCCAAGAAGCTGCAAATCTCGGTTGGTGTCGTGGGCTGCCGCCACTCCCTCACCATCGCTACATTACTTGGATCAACAGCTATTCCCCTGTCGGACACAATGTGGCCAAGAAAATTTACCTTCCAAAGACAAAATCCACACTTGCCAAATTTAGCGTACAACTGATGGTACTGTAACATCTGGAGAACCATACGTAAGTGCTCAGCATGCTCCTCCTCCGTACATGAGTATACCAGGATTTCATCGATGAATACTATCACAAAATGATCTAGAAACTCCCTGAATACTTGGTTTTCGAGATCCATGACTACTGCGGGTGCATTGGTGAGCCCAAATGACATCACCCTAAACTCTTATGACCCGTATCGTGACAAGAAAGTGGTCTTGGGCACATCCTACTCTAGGATGCGCAACTAGTGATATTCGGATCTCAAATCAATATTTGAGAGCATCACCTCTCAACTGATCAAACAAGTCATCGTTCCTAGGAAACAAATACTTATTCTTTATCGTTGCCTTGTTCAGCTCCCTGTAATCCACGCACAAACGAAGCGAACCATCCCTCTTCTTTACAAACAACACCGGAGCACCCCAAAGTGATGTACTCCGCCGAATGAAACCCTAACCCAAGAGCTGCTGAATCTTCTCCTTCAGCTCCTTTATCTCTAAAGGATCCATGAGGTATGATGCACTGGCAATCGATCTCGTCCCTGGTGCTAAATAGATGACAAACTTTATTTCCCGACTTGGTGGTAATCTAGGTATGTCCTAAAATACATACTAAAATTCCCTCACTACTGGAATTGAGTCCAAAGGTACTACAATCTCTTACGAGGTCTCCTTCTCAATACTGTAAAGGTGAGTGTGCGATCCTCCTTCAGGAAAAGGCATCGCCACTAGGAACATCTCCTGCCCTGGGATGGAGAACACTAAATTCGTCTCGTAGCAATCTATCCTCGCTCTATAACCCGCTAACCAATCCATGCCTAGAATCACATCGTACCCCTCCATGTCTAATACTAAGAGATCTTTCGCTAAACTCAGTCTCCCAATAACAATATCGACTCCTATGCAGATTGAATGTATTAGCAAACCACTACCCATCGGTGACTCGACACACATAAGAAGGTTTTCAAATGTCTCTAATAAGCCATCAGCTCGAGTAAATCTAGTCTTAATAAATGAATGATATGCCCCAGTATCAAACATAATCCTACCATCAAACTCGTGAATCGGAAATGTACCCTCTACTGCCGACGGCATCTAAGGTGTTGGTAGTATCGGTATATCTTAGACGTTGAACACACTCCCATAATGCATCTGGTACTGCTGCTGGTGTGGGGCCAGTACTGGTGCTGGTGCTGAAGCTATCGAAGCCTGCTGCCCCTGATGGGCACCCTGACGTCGTGCCCCATTTTGCTAGGGATAAGATCTACTCTTATGACCTTGTTGGCCACTTGTGAAGCACTGACCCTGGAAACGTCTCTTCCCCTGGCCCTGCTAGCCCCGATGGCCTCCCCTAGTTCCCTTAGCCCTGACAGCCCTAGGGAAACTGTTGCTGCTGACCCTGCTGGCCCTACCTAATGTGACAACCCACTCAAAATAATAATGGGTGGCCAGCCCAATACTAAAATAATTAGTAATCACAAGTGAATCATTCTCATCATCAACTGATGATTCTAAAATAAACACGGATGATAACCCATTACTACAAAAAGAGGGTGCCAAAAAAATTTATTTTAAAATATTTTATTACCAACTAAAACAACCATGCAACAACTAACCAACAACATAACTCTACATAAGATAAGAGACACACACAAGTTCGAATAATATAAAGGAGATTAATATAAGAGTACAATAAATAGTACAATATAATACCCGAATATACTGTCGGGTCACAGACAATACAATATACGGAGAAATCTAATATAAAAGTGTCACACTACAACACTTGGGTTTAAACCCGATACACAACTGAATCCTGATCTAGATACATGAAAGATAGGAAATTACTATTTTAAAATACCACAATAGTCCGCTACTGCTACAGCTCCACGACTAAACAGGATGGATATCAACATTGGCGTCCTTGCAGAGGAACACCTAGAATAATACAATATATATATACAGCGCAAGAGAAAATATAAACGGGCCAGGGCCCGAGGTGTGAAAACATTTTATAGCAAGTGCATTAAAATGCATAATAATTATAAATGCATTATGACATGATTAAAGTGTAGTCGAACTCTCTGTGAAATCCATCTCACCTCTCCACTAAACCGCGCAACTAAACGTATGCACATAATCTCCAAAATAATTGCCCAAATCTATCTAAGGGCAAAGGAATCTAACTTGTTCCCAATATATATATGCACAATAAAGTTCCATATAACCCATATCCTTCAATTTCTAACATTATCGATCTCAATTACACGTTCGCTAACTTAACATATAAAATTTACATAAACGTTCTCTTACTAGAATTTCTCATATTCTGGTTATGACATATAACTACAACAATATATGAGTTAATAGCATCGAAGTGCTAAGGACTAAACTTCTCCCAAATCTCAATACTGCACTGCGTTTCGTGCGTGGGACGTCTCGCAAAGAGAAATTCAAACAAGGAACCCCCCCGTTACACTACTCCTTGACAGTATTGATTTTTGAGATTCATTATGCCCTCAATGCATGACTCGTATAACCCAAATCCTTATTACCCAATTAATTAATTTATTATTCCCAATTCTCAACAGTGCATGGCGTTTCGTGCGTGGGACGTCTCGCAAAGCGAAATCCAAATAAGAAACCCCCCTGATACACTACTCCTAGGCACTGTTGATCGTCGAGATACTACTACTATAAATATGAGCACTAAGGACTAACTTCTCCTCACTCCCAACATTGTGATGCGTTTCGTGCGTGGGACGTCTCGCAAAGCAAAATCCAAACAAGGAACCCCCCCAATACACTAATCCTTGGAAATGTTGGTCGTTGAGGCCCATTATGCCCTCGATACCCAAGGTACTCTATGTACCATAACTAATAACTCTTCATTTATCATAATTGATTTATGACTAATTAACTCCGGCTACAATCTCCCGGAATGAGATTCAAACAATCTCTTTATGTCTCTTTACTCTAAAGACAAATATATGATATCACATAATCATATACAAATATAATAATAACCATCCAAGCGAGCTATAACTCGGGGATACAGGTTCTCAATGCTATCATCTTCCAGGGCATCACTCATATCTCATCCTGGGGACCAACGGTCGGACTAAATATTACCAACATCGCGACCAACACATATACACAATGTCCGGGAAGCGGTCATAGTTCCTAACCGGCAAGTGAGAACGACACATACCCACGACTTTTCACCCCCAAAAATATAATCACATAAATAAAATGGACGACTATGACCTGGGGAATATCCACACCCTGCTCCTCGAGCCAAAATGCTCACCCTCATCGCGTAACTTCCCAATGATAGCAAGGAGGGGGTATGTTTCACTTATATATATATATATATATATATATATATATATATATATATATATATATATATATATATATATATATATATATATATATATATATCGTTCACATAAGATATACATACATCATCACATCTGATAAATATATACCATCACATAAGGTATATATATCACACTATTTACATACTCATAGTACGCTCTTAGGCGTAAGGGAATTAATATCATTATTTAGTATATTTACTCTCCATATACTATTTCTCACTTGAAGTTCACACCTTACTTCTCTTTGTATGAATCGTTTCTCAATTATATTTACATTAAGGATATTATCTATATCCTAATGCACCTTGATCGACATTTCTCCTTTCTTAACCAACTCCCAAGTTAATTAACGTTAAGGATATTTCCTATATCCTTATGCACATCTATCAACATTCGTTATTCTCATTTCATAATATGGTTCAATCAATCGTATGGACCTTTAAAGTAATCCCATTTGGGAATTAAATTCCAAAATCAAATATCATTAAGGGAATTCTCACTCTCCCATATAATTCCCTAATTATCTCAAATAGAAATCTCAATGGTAGTGGGCTTCCCCGCTTAGTCAATACGATAGTCTCTAACCGGTACTCTCTCGAATTAAGTCAACATGACTCCAATAATTTCTTATAAGGAAAACTCCCTAAAAGTCTCCAAAACATACTTCTTATAACTCCTATAGAGATTCCCAATCGATAACCTTAAACAAAGCGAGATGAAATTATCCCAAGAAAAACATCTTTAAAATTTCTCTGTTTCCAAATCGATTCGGTCCCTCCGAATCGATTCGGTCCCAACAGCGAATCGATTCGGCCCCTCTGAATCAATTCGGTCCAATGGACCTGAGAGTCTGCTACATACCGAATCGATTCATAAGGGGCGAATCGATTCGGCCCTAAAGACCTGTAGGTTCTGCAACAGACCGAATTGATTCGGAAGGGGTGAATCGATTCGGTAAGCTCAGCAAGCTACGAAATGGGTTATTTTCTTCAAAACCCAAAATTTTCAAAAATCACTTATATCATCATCCAACCATTTCTCTTCAACCCAAATTCATTATTAACATTAAAACTCATTAAATAACCCAACCAAACTAATTTTATACCCTCAAATTCATTTATACACCTCAAATGTAAGATTTACCCAAAAATCTAGGTTTTAACAACTAAACCTAAAATCCATAAATTTGATCCACAATTCATGAAATAAATGATACACAACAATTATTTAGCAAGTTTAATAATTTACCTTAAGTTCGTAGGGTCTGAATCCGTCTCGAGGTCGCGTAAATGCCGAAAATCCCAACTTTACTCTCTTTCTCTTCTTCTTTCTTCTTCTCTCTTTCTTTCTTTCTATTTCTCTTTCTCTATAAGGAGAATGAAATCTCCCATAGACATTTTAAGCCTTAAGCCCAAGATACACAACTTTAAATAATAATACACACTTTAAATGTCTCGGTAACATTAATTCGATCCAAACGAACTTAAAATATTTCAGAACCCAATTAGACCCCAAGTATTGTCATTTAGACTTTCTCAACCCTTCCGAAAATAATGGCACCCTCAAAATTGTCATCCGAATAACTTTCTAACAACTTCAAATTTTGACCTCAAATGCCAATTTAATTAATCTCCAATTAAATGAAAATTTATTTCTCCCAAAATAAATGAACTATTATCCAAAAAATCTCGAGTTTTTACACCTAACTCAAGAATGCCCACCGAATTTGAACCTCTTGGCAGAATTCCCCTGCCGGTAGTTCTGGCCCTGCGTAACCACTGTATGCTGTTGGGGTGGTTCCCCACTACTACCGCTCCACCCGACCTTGCCCTACTGTCTAGGATCAACTCTCTTTCTCCCTTTAGCATGGAAGCGATGGTCCTGGAAATGCACAAGCTAGACATTGACGACGTTAGTGTAAGTCCTTAGTGCAGGGTTACCAATCAAATATTGCTTAATCATCCAAACCAAGCCATCCATGAATTTATCTTTCTTTCTCTCTTCGTTTCTAACCTTATCTGGCATAAAGTTCGCCAAATAGGTAAATTCCTCCTCGTAGTCTGCTATTGAACGATCACCCTGACGTACTCTCCAAACTTCTTCCTCATCTCTGACTCGATGGAAGGTGTGAAGTACTTGCAATCAAACCGCACCCAAAACTCAGAAATCATCATCAAGTCTCTCTCCTCAGCAGTGGTCACCGACTGCCCCCACTGCAGGGTTGCTCCTGCTAACCAGAAGGTATCTTACATCTGGCTTTGTACCTCACTGCAATCTAACATACACAGATGCGCTGGATGTTCTTCTTCCATTGGCATTGCTTCCATAACATTTGTACCTCCCCGGAACTTGGGCGGATGGTCCTTCTGGAAGGTATCTTGAATGCTATGCCAAGTAGGTTGCCTCTGCTCGGCCTGCAGAGTTGGTGCTACGGGCTGTTGTGCCTGAGGCTGAGGGAAGTGGGCTACCGTCTCCCTCATAGCTATCTTAACAGCCTGTGCCACTATCATTGTCACCTGAGTAGTGTAAATCATCTTTGGTGGGGTAGGGTTAGTACCTCCTACTCCTAAGGGTCCTCCCTAACTTCATCCCTGGCTATTACCGTCTCAACTCGCTCTCTCCTCGGTGCCATACTGAAATAGAATTAGATTGTATAAGTACACAGTTTATACAAAATATAATAGCAGAAGCATGATGTCAAAAGCCAGCAAAGTTAAAACAGTAATCCTAACAATAGGTCTCTATAACAAAATAACGATACGCTGAAATCGTAGTAAGATGTACAGATCCTAAGGACACTAGAACCTGGCTCTGATACCATCTCTGACACCCCGCCTAATTAAATACTAAGTGATCAGTCCTTTATTAATTTAAATCAGGATTTACAAATTGGTTCATTCTTAGCATCACTGTCAAAAACCAAATTAATTACTAATCACCTAGTTGTTAATTAAATCGGTGTCAAACTTTATCTTTCATTAATTAAAAACAACATGCGGAACTAACACATAAATCAAACACCAACATAAGATACTTTTAACATCTTAAGAACATAAATGAATAAAGTCTTGCCGAATAAGCCATCAGCTAAAACCAAACCAAGTAAAACTCCAATAATGAAAACAAATAACTATCTTAACTGAAACTGAGTAAGTAATAAAGTACAACATGTTCGTACTGAAATACTGAAATCCTACACTAGATCAGAATGAGTAATGGAAGCATCTAAGGAAAAGCCTGCAACATCTACATGTGTCGTAACTCTGTCTCCCTGGATCAGAACGTCAAGTCTGGCGTCCCTATGGCAGGACACCTAAAAGGTTTTGAAAATATTTTTAAAGCAAGATTTATCACTCAAAACATTTTTGAAAATATTTAGTAAGCATTTATCACAATGAAATTCAGTTATTGATTACACATGTTTTGTGCACACCCTCTCTTGAGTTTTCTCACCTCTCATCTATAGTGCACGCCTAACATTCTATACTTATCCCACCTAGATGTACTACCTAAGCTAACGAGACTAAAGTAACTCATCTACTCCACTAAATTCATGTACCACCCATATAGCACAGTATTTTATTAACACTTCTCATATGTTAATTAATACATGAGTCGCAAATCACATATGTTATCTTTCCATATTTTAATTAAGCATCACTACTTAAATTTATCTCTTAGATACCCATTATCTAACATTTAATCTTAATAATTAAGTTTTTGAACATAATTACTTTCTAGATGTATGCACGTCATCTAACTATCTACTATCCCACATAAGCAAATTATTCATACAGTATATATTTCACTCACAATATATACTATAAGGATTATTGGTCCAAATAATCATCGATCCCAATTATCCTTTCATTTACGTTGGTCCGGATAGCCCTCGACCCCAATTGTAAATGTTATACATATATATATTGGTCGGGATTCTTCATCAACCCCAATATGATTTATTAGATTTGATCCGGCTAACCATCGACCCCAAATTCAATCATAAATGTATTGGTCCGGATAACTATCGACCCCAATACTATTAAAATACTTTAGGTATTCTCACAACCTAAGTTCATAAGTTATAGATATTCATACAACCTAATGATTCACATAGGTACATAGTATATTTCTCTCTAATACTCACCGTACATTCTATTTTACGATTTATCTTGCAATCGTATGATTTGAGTGTTCGCCTAACTCTAAGGGTCCTAGTTACCCACTTTATAATCCCTCAGTAGTTAAGCCTAACTTACTCTACTGGTCTACACATTAATTTAATTCGATCCTCGTAACCCTTTATTTAACCCTTAGAGAAATTTTGATGTCATTTATCTTGAATTAAACCTCCTCTTAAACCAACCAATAAGAAGACATCACATCCTTATACCAATTTACCGTGATATAAAAAATCTCATATTATAATGTTTACAAGTCCTAAAGATTCTCACGACATCGATTTAGGAACTCTAGGAAAAAAAGGAAATTTTCGTAACTCTTTATGTACTTAACCGATCCGATGTGTCGAGGATCGGACCGGTTCTTTTTCTATAAATGAACTGAATTGAAGTGCCCAGGGCCAAACCGGTCCGATGGTCTGAACTTCATCTCCTTCGATTGTTCATGCATTTTTCTCCCATAATTCAGTACTAAACTTACATTACTCTGAACTAGAATTACAACTAAACATTCCTAATCATTTTCACATGCATTAGGATGGTTTCTAATGTTCTAGACATATCAAATCGTCACAGAATTTCACCAAGAATGAATCAAAACCCAAAAACTTTATGCAAACTCAAGTTTTGGGTTCTTCCCACATATTCAATAAAAACCTAGATTTATTTCGTATCAATGATCAAGTATCCTCTGATTATTAATGCTCTACATATGTTAAATCGTTCTACATGCAAATCCCTAACCAACCTACTTCAAATCTATTCTTTTTCTCCAAGAACATAGGTTTAATCATGGTTATCATCAAATCTCTACGCATAGGCATTATAACATCATTTAAATGCAATAAACAACTTGCCTTAAATACTGAAGTGTCTGATTTCATGGGTGAGGATGACGATTTAATGTTTCCCTCTCTAAATCTTCACTCCTTAGGTGCTTAGGATGTAAGAACTCTTTCAATCCTTCAAAAATCCTCCTTCAGTTTTTGGGAATGGTTCCTTTCTTCCCTCTAATGGCATCTCTAAGCTTTTTGTGTTATGAACCCGATCCCCCACTCCTAATCATCAGATATAAGGCTCTAATTTTCGTAGGTCCTTTAACCTCTATTTTTAAAATGACCAAATTACCCTCCAAAGGTGTCGGTTTGGTCCAAAATCGACCCGTGACTCAATTGACAACTTCGAGTATACTATTTTGACTAATTCGACCCTTCCGGACTCATCCGTGACCTCGAAATCATCATGTCAGTCACTAACAGTGTATTTCTCATTTACCACCTCCAAATAGTCTACACGTGACTCTTGGTGAGATTAAATAAAATACACACATATCACTCACTATGCCAATAATACTAATCATTAATTATTTACTATTTACACTTAGTAAATATTATATTATAATATTAATGAGTATCTAGCTCTCGATTAATAACTAATAATCACAATAAATTACCTCACTCGCATAATTTGAATCAAATGTATTTTATAAATTAATTTATGAATTAATTAAATTATGAATACGCAGAAATACGGGGTATTACAGTCACCTTAGGCATTTTTGCTATGATCTTAGAAAAGATACTAGGAAGTTGAAGTGTAGTGTCCCGTCAAATCCTAAAACCCCTCGAGTTTGGTATACACCTGTTTAGGGTAGGAAATTAGTTTTGGAGACGTTAAATGTTCGGTTGGTTAACTATCACATGCTTCACGTGCTAAATCCTATTGTTGATTGCTTGCATGGTTTGTTTATCATACTCTAGCTTGTGCTTCATGATATATGTTTGCTAGTGTTATGGCATGTGTACTTTTTGTATTAAATATTTCTTTTATTGAGTCATGTTGAAAAATACAAAAAATAATTATTTAAATAAAATTTTGGAACAATACAAAAACTGTGTTTGTTTTTTTGTATTTTAGTTTAACAGATTTGGTGTGGCATATTGGTGTGTTTAAATCGAATTCATTCCATACGTTCCATCTGGCTAGAACTTTTGGCTCTGATTTTAGATACTTCGATTGTTCTTAATCATATTTAGATGGAGTTGTTTCGAACTTAATTTTCTTTATGGATTTGACTTTGCATATGTCTTCGTACACACATGCACGAGCTTATTGACTTTTTACTTCACATGTATATTTGATCTTAGTGCGATGTTCTCTCATTAATCTTGTCATCTACATGTTTTATGACTATAGGGGATTTGTGCCTGTAAGAACCGTTGCCCATGAGATTGGTTGCATTATAATTGGTAATATGAGAGTTCACGGGAAAGGGATACGAAAAACAGGTTGTTTTTGCTGGAAAGCCACGGTTGGAAAGAGCCAAATAAAAGAAAGGCAATAAAAACAAAAAATTGCCATAATGGGGACAACTTAGTTTAGTTTGATTATTCGATTTAAATAACTTCAAAAGAATTGATATTAGAAAAATATTCTATATGTTTATCTTTTGAGGATGTTTAGTTGAAAGATCAATGGGTTTGCACAATGAATCCTAGTTATGCTTATTTTATCATGACTCTATTGATTTGAAGAATCGTTAATATTCTAGGCTTGTGTGCATTGTGCTTGTTTGTTCATAAAGTTCACTTTATCTTGACATTTGAGGCTAAATCCTAGTTTGATAAAGTTTTGCGGTGAATTAGAACTTCTTGGATATATTTGAATGTTTGGGTTATAATTCTTTTGTATCTAGTTCACGCTAATTCATTCCATCCCACATATTTAGACACGTTGATACTATGCTAGTGTGTAAAGCTTATATGTTTTTGTCACATTGTGTGGTCGTTTATACTTATCTATGTGTGTCAGATTTTCATTGATAGATTATACATATCTTATTATTGATACAAAAATTAGTCAGATGACGTGGACCAATTATATGACAACACATGTCATCCTACGTGGAAAAGATATATATATATTCACCGAACAATTAAACTGGACGAACAACATAGCGTGTCGAGCTAATCAGCACCTGAGCTACTTAGCGTACCTAGCTACTTTCATATACCGAGCTACTTAACGTGCAGAGCATCTGGTCAAGAAGATCAAGCGACAATGACAGATTCAATGAACATTCTTATTATGTACAGATGTATATGTCTATTAAATAATGGGGCATTGTCTATTCATATTGATAGCCCAAGGGCTATAAATGCATTGTCATCCCCTCCATAACGGGGCGATTGAGAATTGATCATTTACGATCATCATCAAGATTAAGGCAAACACCCAGCAATACAAAACAGTGGACGTAGGCCATTTTCCTAAGGCTGAACCAATTTAAAAATCCTTTGTCTTCTTTCTTGTTTCATATTTATCTGTGATTAATTAATTAGATCAAGTATAGTTTTTTACATCAACACTTATATTTGGTATTGTGTTTTGAATCTTTGCGATTTATATTTAGTCCATATTTATCACATGCTTGATCTTTTGGATTATTTATGCTTGAGTTATCATGTGGTCTGTTCGCTACACTTTACACCATTGCATGATTTTATTTCCATCTCCTTATGCTTAATTGTGATATCAAATTTGTTCCAAAATTGATATCTTTCGATCACTTATTCAAGGGGAGATTTGGTTTTGGGGGAGTAATTATTTAAGCTATCTTATTTTATCTATTCCTCAACAAAAAGGGGGAGAAATGGTATATTTCCTTTGCGTGATTAGGATATCTTTATCTTGGGGGGGAGACGTCTTACCTAGGTTGAGATTATTTACACATTGTTAGATGTTTATTCATTTGCAGATTTATACTTCTTATATTCTCTTTGCATTTGAAGGTGTGTTTTAGTGTGCAAGATTACAAGGTTACTTCAATGCAACAAAACATTTCACGCAAAGTAAAGCTACTTGTGTTCGTGTGTCTGTCGAGCATTTGTACTTTTCCTTTTGGGGTTGGGGATTAAGTCTTTTTAGAGATCTTGATGGCCCATAGGATTTTATGTTTGGTTTTGTCCCGAAATAGACAAAGGGGGAGATTTGTAAGGAAAAATTTCTAATTGAGTCATTTTTGTAAGTAATTGGCATTATTTCGATCAAAACGCTTGTGTCATAGGATAAACTTTATTGAGATGATTCCACAATCCTATGACGCTGTTTGATGAAGACATAGCGGCCAAGCTTCAAAAGTGAAGGATAATGCTAAATCCATATTTACCGTACCATGTTTGTCTTCACGTATCCCAAGGATCTCGCAGTTATGAATGTATATAATTTATGGTTCCTTGGAATTTTTATTACGGGTTGTTTTATTTAAAATCATTGGAACATTTTTTACTTATTTTTTCAGAAAAATATTTTCAGTGTTTTTCTTTCAAATAAAATATAAACCTCATCTGAATGAGGTCTATAAGTCGTTCGAACAACTGAATCTTTGCGTTTGAAGTCTCGCTCAAAGGCTTTTATCAAACAAGCATCAAACGAACCTTTCTATTTCGGGTTGTTAGAAACGAAACTAACTTTCGTTCAAATGAGATATATTTCTCATTCGAACGAAACTTGTTTCTCGTTCAAACGTTCCTCACCGCCTAAAAAATTGTGTATTCTATTGAAGGCATCTTCAGACTCCGAAACATCAAGAACTCTTTTGCTAAAATGATTCTGCACCTATTTCATAAGAGTTCCAAAACCTAAAGTGTCACGACCTTGTCCCAAAATTAGTAGAAGGGAACGAGTGTCTTGACATGCCACCCATGCAACGAATATTTGACATTAAATTGTTTCCTTAAATAATTGAAGCGAAAATACAATCACATGGTTATGAATCGTAAAATACTAAAATTAAAGGAATTACATCATCGGAGCTTTCTAATGGAAACCTCATTTATATTAAAACTAATGATGAATTACAACTTAAGACAAAATTTAAAGCTAATTATAAGAGAGCCAAACATGCCCTAAATGATAAAACAAACATAATAACAAAAAGAGCTCTAAAAGCGAAATCTTCAACACAGTCCTTTTTCGTTCCCTCCACGAACCTACTTATTTCCTGAAAAATGGTTATTTATACAACATCAGCTAAAAGCCGAGTGAGATTTAATCTTCAGACATTCCAGGGTTTTTTAAAAAATTGATACCTATTATATTTCCAATAGACGGCATATACATATATGGACAGAAATTTGCAGTAAAATATATAAAATAAACTGGCAGTATATATTTTCAGAATAATCAGTTCAGAACAGAACAGATAAAATAATTTGAGCAATATCTCAATTATTCAATTTTATTTTGATGGCAAGGTACGCTCTAATACCCAAATAAACAGATAGTGTTACCAAATGTTTCCACCCGACAACAACACAGACAGAAAATCATGATATCTGAAACAACGCCTTATTTAGGGCACACCAGAGATAAACCAGCTATGATGGTACCACCCAAATATTTCATCCTGGTAGTCAACGCCAACATAGTAAGAGAGTTTCCATAGGCCGAATCAACAATTTCAAAATTCAAATCAGATGTATATATCGAGAGATTTACACATATAACAAATCACGAAATCATCGGTACCAGATGTATTTTGAGAATAAAAGCATTTCACAAAATATATATAGTTTGAATAATATCATATAATTTAAAATACGCAAGGAATGTCACAGAGTACTCACTTAGAATAGAAATCCGAAGTCACAGATGCTGAGTCTTGGATCACTCATTAATTCTTAAGATGAAACTTCTTCTTAAACTTTCCCATTTTTTCTCTCACTGTTTCTCTTTGATATCTGGAATGAATTTCGTGAAATAACTGATCCTAAGGCCTTATTTATAGTTTCTCAAAGTTATGCGACTGATGACACGTGCCCCGATGACTAAGCATGCATTTTAGCGAGTCAGCATGTCGCGTGTCGCGTAACGGGGTTATCTTGCAGCCTTAATTCACCAGACTGCGACACGTGTTTTAACTTTTTCTAAATGCATGAAATGTGTTTTATCATTTCATATAAAGGCAACACATGTGCGGTGGAGGTGTCAAAACCAAGCATGAGGTGTAAAGTTATTAAGGGTATAAGGGTCATTTTACACATGAAGGGTATTTTAGTAATTTTACACCATACAATTTCAATATTTCTTAGGGGTCCTTGAAACTATTTTATTCTCAAAATGGTCCTTTTTATATTTTCATTTTAGTCCCTGAAACTTTCTTTATTTAAAATCAAGTCCCTAAAGTTTCATAAATTTATACCTTCTACCCCAAAACTTATCATTTAGCTTAGGATATGCCATAAGACTTTGATTTAATTCATATTGATGAATAAGGAGGCTATTTTAAAGTGTTTAAGTCGGACAAACCATCCTCCCCTTCCAACCAATGAAAATATTACACATGGTGTGGTAATAAGACAAAATATGACTTAAAGAATGGACAAATTTCCCTTATTTCATAATTTTAGTATAACTTCTTGCTCGAACCTCCGTTTAACACACCGTTTATTGTGTTACAAACCTAATGGCTACTTAATACTTGATTAATAACTATTATTATATGAAAATCCTACAAACGGTAAATTATCATCCCAATTCCCCTTCAAATCAAGTAGGTATGCCCTAAACATATCCTTTATGGTTTGAATGGTTCTCTCAGATTATCCATCTGTTTGATGATGAAAAGCGGTGCAGAAATTCAATTGTGTTCCCATGGCTGCTTGTAGGATTTTCCAAAAGCGAGATACAAATCTAGGTTCAGGATCAGAAACAATTGAAACTGGGGTTCCATGAAGCCTAATAATTTCCCGCACATACAACTTGGCTAACGTTTCTAAAGAAAGGGTAATCTTAATGGCAAGAAAATGAGCATATTTAGTTAACCTATCAATAATTACCCAAATAGAATCATTACCATTTGAACTCCTTGGTAAAATTGTCACAAAATCCATAGTAATATGTTCCCATTTCCACTCAGGGATAGGTAGGGGTTGTAGTAATCCTGATGGTTTATGATGTTCATATTTTACTTGTTGACAAAGTAAACACTGAGATACAAATTCCGCTATCTACCTTTTCATTTTATTCCACCAAAATACTTCTTGAAGATCCCTATACGTCTTTGTACATCCAAGATGAAATGTGAACTTCGAGTAATGACTTTCCTCCAAAATTTGCCTCTTTAGTTGGACATCAGATGGAACACACACTCTATTCCAAATCTTAATATATCATCTCATATCATAAATTCAATCCTCTTTCCTTCAATAACTTATTTTCTAATCTTCTTTAGTTGTGGGTCATTTACTTGTGCAATTTTGATCATTTCCATCAACATGGGTTGTACTTGTAAATTTGCGATTGTTCCTCCTTTACTATAAATACGTACATCTATTTCCATACTTCTTAAATCCTTCAACAGTGCTTCCTGGCTTGTAATAAGACATGCTAAATTTGGTGTAGACTTCCTACTTAAAGCATCGGCTACTACATTATCTTTCCTCGGGTGATAATGAATATTCAAATCATAATAATTTATTAATTCTAACCACCTACTTTGTCTCATGTTCAATTCCTTTTGGGTAAAAATATATTTCAAACTCTTATGATCGGTATAAATCTCACAAGTCTCACCATACAAGTAATGTCTCAAAATCTTAAGAGCAAAAATTACAACTGCTAATTCAAGGTCATGGGTTGGATAATTTTGCTCATTTGGTTTTAATTGTCTCGAGGCATAAGCTACTACTTTTCCATTTTGCATTAGCACACATCCCAAACCATTTTTAGAAGCATCACTATAAATCACAAATCCCCCTGTCCCGGAAGGAATATTCAAAATTGGGGCAGTTACTAATCGATTCTTAAGTTCTTGAAAACTATTCTCAACTTCCTCAGACCATTCATATTTCACCTTCTTTTGGGTTAACCTAGATTGAAGTTTTGCAATACTAAAAACTCCTTCCACAAATCTTCGATAATAACTAGCTAATCCAAGAAAACTACAAATCTCCGTCACATTAGTTGGTCTAGGACAACCTAATATAGCCTCGATCTTTTGAGGGTCAACCGACACTCCCTCCTTATAAATAACATGTCCTAGAATAGAGATGCTAGGTAACCTAAACTCACACTTCTTTAATTTCGCATATAACTTATCCTTCCTAACGATTTGTAACACCGTCTCTAAATGATTTTCGTGTTCCTTAATACTTTTGGAATAAATAAGGATGTCATCAATGAAAACAATCACACATTGATCCAAATATTTTCTAAACACCCTGTTCATCATATCCATAAAAGCGGCTGGTGCATTAGTTAGTCCAAATGGCATCACAAGAAATTCTTAGTGACTATATCTAGTGCGAAAAGATGATTTCGAAATATCATCCTCCTTAATCTTCAATTGGTGATAGCCTGACCTAAGGTCAAACTTAGAAAATACTTGTGCTCCTTGTAGTTGGTCAAACTAATCATCTATACGAAGTAGGGGATATTTATTCTTTACGGTCACCTTATTTAGTTCACGGTAATCTATACATAACCTCTTTGTTCAATCCATCTTTTTAACAAATAACACTGGAGCACCCCAAGGGGATACACTTGGTCTAATAAAACCCTTCTCTAACAAATCTTGTAATTGAACTATTAATTACCCTAATTCTAAAGGTGCCATGCGATAAGGTGGTTTCGAGATTGCTGTAGTTCCAAGAATAAGGTCAATCGTAATCTCTATTTTTCTACTAGGAGGAAGATGTAATACCTCGTACTTTTAAAGGTATTTAAATTACATTGTGGACGTGATTTGGTAATTTGAGGAATTTCTATGAATAGTAATTCTGGGGATAGTATAAGATGTTGTATGTACTGAGGGCCTAATGGATCCCTACTATCAACATTATTACCTAGTAGTGTATCAGGGGGGTTCCTTGTTTGGATTTCGCTTCGTGAGACACCCCACGTACGAACGTAACATAATTGAAAGAGTGCGCGTGCGTTCAAATAGAGATATTATTTAATTAAACTCAGTTTTTCTCAATTAAATCCTAAACATGCAACTATATGTGATTGAACAAGATGATAACTCATGCAAGAACATTCAAACACACATATGTGAGGAAAAATCCCCCAAAGGGGCAAAACCATTTATTTTCCCTATAATATTGTAACATACAATTTCTCGGATTACAATGAAAATACAGTGACACAGAATTACCCGCAGGCGTCGAATCTGTAGTCGGCGGATGGAAGTTTCCCTTTCCAGGAGGGCAGCAATGAAGAAGAAGAACGGTCTTCTCCACAAGAGTATGAGCAGACACTCAGATGTGTTCTTGGGTTGCAAACGGATTCACAGAGGTTTGGCAGAGTTGTGTGAATCAAAACATGAGTCTTGGGACTCAAAAAAGTGAAGACTTGAGGTATATGGACTCTCAAATTCATCTATGCAAGTCACATAAAACAGATCCCCCGAAGTTGGTATTTATAGGGAAGCACATGAAGAGTTTTGCAAATTAAAAATTCTGCCAGTGTACAGGGTACCCGAACCGGTTCGGGGAACCTGCGAACCGGTTCGCCCCCCCCCCCCCCCCCCCCCCCCCGAACCAGTTTGGGCTGGGTTCGGGGAAATTCGCTGGTAAAAGGGGCTTTCAACACTTAGTAAAGATTTCAAGGTGTTTCTTGGAAATATCTCCATTTTCAACGGGCCATAACTTGTTCACCGTAACTCGAATTGAGGTGTCGTTTCTTCCAGTATCTTTATTGTGGCAAGCTCTTCAACTTTCCAGTTGAACGGTCCTCCTGACGGTGGCTATAAACTTACCAAATTTCCCTTGCACTTCCCTATCAAGCCTTGTTGCACTAATTTGACTTCTCTTGCGTACCACTTGCATTACAAGCCTAAAATCATGGAACATGAAGTCGTTGAGGCAGATGAGGGACACATGATGGAGATAATAAATGATTGATTCCTGAAATTCGGATTGAGGTCGTCGTGTGCGATCGTGTAGAGGCGTGCCAAATGTAACGGCGTACGACATAAATAAGTGAAACATTTCGGACAGGATAAAAATGTCCTTACAAATATCCCCCTATGTCTATGCCGGTACATACATAAAAAAATCCGAATTATCGAATAACAATATTGCCTATACAAATCTACCCTTCCATGAACCCAAAACTGGAAAGATACAAATGAATAAGACTTCATCGTTTGTTCTTCAAATCTTCATAACTTTCAAAACTTTTCTCATAAGGGTATGCAATTCAGAGATCATCAATGTAGTACCTACACACATGAGACAAAGAAAATACCACGTGACATATCGAGTTTGAAATGAGCTAAACATATATACTCAACCCCCCCCCCATAATATGATAATTCTTTCTCCCCCTTTTTATGTTGTCCCTGAATAGACAGATATGAGAAGCAGAAGAAGATGTACATGGAGAATGTCACAAGGTAATAAACCACTTTTTTGAATTTTTCAAAATTTTTCACACAAAGAATATATACAAAGAAACACACCATGAACAAGCACAAGACAACCAAGTCGATGATAGTGTAAATGAAGTGGTGTGATCAAATTCGATAGGAAAATCAATGCATACAAACATGACATATGTGCAAGATGAATATCGGATACTCCTAACGAATGAACTCAAAATCTTCCTTTGGGGTAAAAAAAAGGAAATATGAGACATTGACTCAATCAAATCAACAAATCAAAGCTAAAAATTATTTCCACACCAATAACGTCCAAAACGATTTAATGCTTTTTCAGGACTTTCAAGGAAGCGCAAACCCGTTTATATTCTCCAACCAAACTCCCTCAGATATGAATTTTGAATAGAGGTAAACTAAATTCTCAAACTTTGGAGAATTGATGATGAAACCTAAATGGCCCATATTTGGCATGAATTGCTTTTTATTGCCTTTAAATATTTTCGGGCTCTTTTAACCTCTTTGGACCTCGGATATTAAAATTCCTCAATTTTTTAGGTCCTTTTTAACGGTGGCTTTTGCGCAAAGGATAGATAATGACCTTTCGCAGCCCCTCCCCGTTCACAATTAAACACACAGTTTCACCAAAATGGTTTTTACATGCATTCCAATCTTGTCAAGTTTTATCGCATATTGTACGTTGTATAGACAGAATTGAGATGGAAACACTCAAGCCAATATGTGATAGACAAGTGCAATAATAAAATATAGCCGTGCATGAGTGCAATAAAGGATATAGGAGCCAAACATGTACGAAGATATCACGAATCACATTTCAAAGACTCCAAACAATGTAAAGCACATGGATGAAATGATGTACCATCTCAAATCTCTATCAAACAGTCACATGGATAAATGGAATGCAATTGTGACCCGGCTATCTAAAATGCTCATCCATAAAAGGTACAAATAAAATACAAAAATCTTTTTGGATTTTTCAAAAAATTTATCAAAATAAAATCTTTTTGAGCTTTTCTAAAATTTTTATAAAAAGAAAAAATTTTGGATTTACAAAAAAATAAGAAAAACAAAACATATGATACAATCTAGCAATAGGAATCAGATGATGTGATAAAGACAATGCAACCTACGCTAGACACGGACCAACCCATTAGTCAACTATGCAAATCCCCAAAGACTTCCTAAGACTCTCGAATCTAAGGGCATCTAAAGGTTTCGTGAAAATATCTTCTAACTGACGGTCGGTGGGAACAAAACTCAGGGATACGACTTTCTCCTAAACTAACTGACGTATAAAGTGATCGCGTATCCTGATGTGCTTTGTGAGCAAATGCTGGACTGGATTGAGGAATATCTGTATCGCGCTCGTGTTATTACAGGAAATGGTCATGGTTTCCTGTGAAATCCCATAATCCTCTAGCATCTGCTTCATCCACAAGAGTTGCGTGCAACAACTCCCTGCGACGATATACTCAGCCTCCGCAGTGGACAAAGAGATGGAGTTTTGCTTCTTGCTCAACCAGGAGACAAGAGCAGAACCAAAATAGAAACACCCACCAGAAGTGCTCCTACAACCATCTACATCCCCGGCCCAATCGGCATCCGAATAGGCAAACAAACGGTCATTAGTATCAAAGGAATACCAAATACCATATGAGAGAGTCCCACTCACGTATTTGATAATACATTTTAGAGCAAGTAAGTGTGACTCTTTCGGGGATGCTTGATATCGCGCACAGACTCCAACACTAAAGGCTATGTCGGGACGACTGGCAGTCAAGTAGAGAAGACTACCTATCATACTCCGATATAAGGTTTGCTCTACGTCCTTGCCTGAAGTGTCCTTACTAAGATTGATAGAAGTACTCATACGTGTACGTGCATGCTTAGCGGAGTCTAAATCAAGTTCTTCACTAGGTCTCTAGCATACTTAAATTGGGAGATGAACATCCCATCCTCTAGCTGACGAACCTGGAGACCAAGGAAGAAAGTAAGCTCACCTACCATGCTCATCTCAAACTCACTTTTCATCTCCTCTTCAAAGTGGTGAGCATGATGGGAGCATGTGGATACAAAGAGTATGTCGTCCACATAGACCTAGGCAACCAAAATAGCACCATCATCTCTCCTAACGAACAACGTCATATCAACTCCCCCTCTCTTGAAGCCACGGGCTAAGAGATAGTAAGTAAGCCTTTCGTACCAAGCACGGGGTGCTTGCTTCAAACCATACAAGGCTTTCCTCAAATAAAAAATGTGTTCAGGGTGCTTAGGGTCTTCAAACCCTTTTGGTTGTTCCACATAAACCTCCTCCTGAAGAATGCCATTCAGAAAGGCACTCTTAACATCCATCTGATATAACTTAAAGGGCAGATGACATGCGATGGCGAGTAGTAAGTGGATGGACTCAAGCCTCGCAACAGGAGAAAATGTCTCCCCAAAGTCTACACCCTCTATTTGTGTGTAGCCTTGAGCGACCAACCTAGACTTGTTTCTGATTATGGTACCATTTTCATCCATTTTATTCTTGAAAATCCACCTGGTACCTATCACATTAGTCTCACTAGGTCGGGGGACTAGTTCCCAGACATTGTTCTTTTTAAACTGAAGCAACTCATCCTGCATAGAAGATATCCAGTGTTCATCCTTGAGTGATTCTTGGGCTCGACTTTGGACGTGTAGCAAAAGTGGCTAACAACGTTCTCTAGCTGAGCACGAGTCTTGACCCCAAGAGTGGGATCATCTAAAATGAAGGCATGGTCATGACTCTTGTGAACCCAAGAAGGTGTGTCCCCTAACACAGGAGTAGGGTCCACATAGTGTGAAAGAGGGACAAGTAAATCACTGCCAGAAAAGTCCTCATCCTCACAGTGAAGGTTAGGATCAATAACCGTCGAAGGTTCGTCATCTTGCACGGTGACGTATATTGACTCCATAACCTTAGAGCTCTTCAGGTTAAAAACCCGGTACGCTCTACTATTCGATGAATAGCCTAACAATATTCCCTCGTCGCTTCGGGAGTCAAACTTTCCTAATTTCTCTCTATCCCGTAGGATGTAGCATTTACTCCCCAAAACACGGAAATATGACAGGTTGGGTTTCTTGCCAGTCCATAATTCATAAGGCGTCTTAAGTGTGTGTGGACGCAGGTAAACCCTATTCACCGTGTGGCATGCAGTAGACACTGCCTCTGCCCAAAATCTCCTAGAAACATTACGACCTAGAAGCATAGATCTAGCCATTTCCTGGATCATCCTATTCTTTCTCTCACCAATCCCATTTTGTTGAGGAGTCTTCATAGCAGAAAACCCATGTTTGATCCCAAGGCTATCACAGTAGAGATCTACTTTTGCTTCCTTAAATTATGTGCCATTGTCACTACGGATCCTATTAATAGTGACTCCGTGTTGATTTTGTAGGACACGGCACTTGGTCGTTAAAAAATCTACTGCATCAGATTTTTCCCTCAGAAAACCTACAATAGAATATCCGGAGAAATCATCTACCATCACGAGGATATGCCTCTTACCACCCAAACTCTCAGTACGAGTAGGACCCATAAGATCCATGTGAATAATCTCAAGTACTCGGGAGGTGGTAATGGAATGCAACTTCCTATAAGGGCTCCGAATTTGCTTTCCCAACTGACAGGGTCCACAAACCGTGGAAGTTGACTTTCCAAGAGATGGCAAGCCACGTACTAGGTCTTTTTTGTCTAAACGAGTCAAATCTCTAACGTTCACATGACCTAAACGTTGGTGCCACAAATCCATAGGAGTGATCGTGGCGCTATTGCAGACAAGTGAGGAAGTAGGCATAGTCCCATAGCAATTAACCTCGGTCCTCACCCCTTGCACTAAAATTTTACCGGCTTGATTGTAGACATTACACGCGTCCCGGTCAAACTTTACTGCAAAATCAGTGTCGCACAGCTGGCTAATGCTGAGAAGGTTTACTTTCAAACCTTTGACATACAAAACATTCTCTAGCATAGGAAATCATGGTAACTCTACATTACCTCGTCCTACAATGCTAGACTTTCTCCCATCTCCAAAGGTGACTCTACCATCCTTATAATCCTCAAGGTGGGTAAAAAATGAGACATCACCTGTCATGTGTCTGGAGCATCCACTATCAAAATACCACTGTGAGGTATTATGTGCTTTGAGAGCAACATGAACAATAAAGGCTTTCTTATCTTTCTTAGGCACCCAAGAAGTGGTAACCTTTTGTTTACCCTTGTTGTTGTTGGTTTTAGCCGAAATGTGAGAAACATTCACTGACGGCAAAGACATCCGTCGGAATTCCTCCATCAAACTCTGTGATGTGGTGGCTAAAAACTCAACACGCTCTCTCAGACTGGCAAACTCATTAGTATGATGTGGTGGAGCTGAAGTATGTCGTGTCCGACTCAAACTATAGCAAAACTCCCTCAGGTGGCCTTTTTTTTCCAATATGTACAAAATAACACAGTCTTAGGCGGACCTTGGTTTGCTTTTCTTGGTCGAACTCTCCTTCGTGGATTTTGGCGATGACCATAAGGAGTAGTAGTAAACTTAGGGACTGGTCCAGGTGCAATTTGGGACGTGGAGGCACCATCATAACCAATTCCCTGCCGATCACCAAAACCTAAAGCGGGGCCGAGGAGAATCTTTCCCATCTTCCCAGATCTGTTCTCGATTTGTACCTTGACTTCCTGTGCTCTCTCAAGATCATGAGTAAGCTGGGCAACAAGGGCTTCAAGTTTCTTCTGAGTCTCCACAGAGGAGTGGAGCGCACTCGTAAGACTAGCCACTTGTTTAGTCAAGTCTCCTCTCTCTTTCTTAAAACAACTCTCTCTCTCTCTCTCTAAACAAACTCTCTTTCTCAACACAGGCAAACTCTCTCTCTCTTATAGCGGTGCAGGTGGATGACTCTCTCTCTCTCTCATTTCTTCTAACTCTTCTTCTAACGCGGTGATACTAAGAACTAACGCTTTGTTACGCTTTTTAGTTTTAAAAGACTCATTATACAACTCAGCGTAGGCGCATTGAAGATTACTCTCGCTCTCACTTGCGTCATCCTCCCCCTCACTCACATTGCTCTCACTGTCGAGGTGTCCCTGTGAAGTAGCATCCTCATCGTCGTGAGGTGCACCAGGAGTACTCACATGACTCGCCATGAATGCGGTGAAGTTACACTCATGCGGTGACTCATCTCTTGAGTCCACCGACTCGACCTCACTGTCGTCACTAAGGGTAGCATTAAGGACAACTTTTCCCTTCTCTCTATTCAGATGAGTAACACACTCAAAAGCTCTATGTCCCCTACCGTCGCACTCATAGCATCTCTCACTGTCTTTCTTAGGAGGGTTTTTAACATCTTTCTCATTTTTCTTTTCAAACTTATTTTTCTGAAAATTCTTCTTATCTTTAAAATTTCCACTTTTCTTAAATTTGAGAATTTTCTTAAAGTTTTTAGCAAATAGAGCCAAATCATCCAAGTCAAAATCACACTTAGAATCAGAAGTTTCACTATCTTTCTTTCTAGATGACTCAACTCTCTTTCTTACCGACCCTTCATTTTTTCTCTCTTGGGCATTAAATGCAATCCCCTTATCTTTAGACTTAGCAATTTTAGGAAACATATCAATTTCATCTGTTTGCAAGTCTCCTACAAGTTCCTCCAAATTTTGGTGTATTTAAATTACCCATAGAATTTAGCACAGTGACTTTAGGGATAAAACGCTTAGGCAGAGAACGAAGAATCTTTTTAACAACTCTAGCATTAGGAATATGTTCACCAAGATTAAAGATAGTATTAACAATGTCAGAAAGCCTAGCATAAAAATCATCAAAACTTTCAGTTTCATGCATGGTGATGGTCTCAAATTGAGTTGTTAAATTTCGCAGTTTAGACTCTTTCACTGCATTCGTACCTTCATGGAAAAGTTGCAAAACATCCCATGCCTCTTTTGACGCAGTGCTCGTCATTATACGTCGGAACTCGTCAGGTGTGACGGATCCGAAAATGGCACTTAACCCTTTAGAATTGAATGACGACCATTTAAATTCTTCTTCAGTCCATGAGGTGACAGGTTTTAAATTAGTTACGTTTTCAATAGTGACGGAGGGAGGTGTCCACCCTCTTTCTACCAAAATCCAGACATGTTCATCAATGGCTTTTAATGCAGATCTCATGCGGGATTTCCAATATGCATAGTTTGTCCCGTCAAAAACTGGCATTTTATTATATAATTTCTCCATTATGAACACACTCGTTTTCAAAAATCAATTTTTCAGAAAATTGATATCTTAGAAAAATTTTGCGAAAAATTACACGGTAAAGTTGTGTAGTTGGCTCTGATACCAATTTGAAAGAGTGCGCGTGCGTTCAAATAGAGATATTATTTAATTAAACTCAGTTTTGATCAATTAAATCCTAAACATGCAACTATATGTGATTAAACAAGATGATAACTCATGCAAGAACATTGAAACACACATATGTGAGGAAAAATCCCCCAAAGGGGCAAAATCATTTATTTTCACTATAATATTATAACATACAATTTCTCGGATTACAATAAAAATACAGTGACACAACATTACCTACAGGCGTCGGATCTGTAGTCGGCGGCTAGAAGTTTCCCTTTCCAGGAGGGCAGCAATGAAGAAGAAGAATGGTCTTCTCCACAAGAGTATGAACAGACACACGGATGTGTTCTTAGGTTGCAAACGGATTCACAAAGGTTTGGCAGAGTTGTGTGAATCAAAACATGAGTCTTGGGACTCAAAAAGGTGAAGACTTGAGGTCTATGGACTCTCAAATTCGTCTATGCAAGTCACATAAAATAGCTCCCCCGAAGTTGGTATTTATAGGGAAACACATGAAGAGTTTTGCAAATTAAAAATTCTGCCAGCGTATAGGGTACCCGAACCGGTTCAGGGGACCTGCGAACCGGTTCGCCCCCCCTGAACCGGTTCGGGCTGGGTTCGGGGAAATTCGTTGGTAAAAGGGGCTTTCAACACTTAGTAAAGATTTCAAGGTGTTTATTGTAAATATCTCCATTTTCAACGGGCAATAACTTGTTCACCGTAACTCGGATTGAGGTACTGTTTCTTCCAGTATCTTTATTGCAGCAAGCTCTTCAACTTTCCAGTTGACCAGTCCTCCGGACGGTGGCTATAAAATTACCAAATTTCCCTTGAAATTCCCTATCAAGCCTTGTTGCACTGTTTTGACTTCTCTTGCGTACCACTTGCATTACAAGCCTAAAATCATGGAATGTGAAGTCGTTGAGGCAGATGAGGGATACATGATGGAGATAATAAATGCTTGATTCCCGAAATTCGGATTGAGGCCGTCGTGTGCGGTCGTGTAGAGACGTGCCAAATGTAACGGCGTACGACATAAATAAATGAAACATTTCGGACATGATAAAAATGTCCTTACAATAATATTGGGAATGGGGAGAAGTTTAGTCCTTCGTACTCAGATTAATAAGGATTATTAGAATATAGTAAATACATTAGTTAGGCAGGGTAGCTTAACTAGGTTGCTTAAAAGACATGCGATAGTTGTGCACTATTAGAAGAGGGTGAGGTGTATCTCATGAGAGTGGGATACCAGTTTAAATATCAGAAATATCATATCTTAAAAATATGAATTTTATGCACTTGCTAAATTGTTTTCAAAACTCGGGCTCTGACCCGTTTCTCCATTTCCCCCCTCTCTTGCTATCTCTCTCTCTCTCTATATATATATATATATATATATATATATATAGGTGTCCAGACACAGCGACGCCTGGATGATGATTCCTTCGAGTATATATATATATATATATATATATATATATATATATATATATATAGGTGTCCAGACACAGCGACGCCTGGATGATGATTCCTTCGAGTCAGACGTTGCTGCAGCAGCTGTGGATGAAAGCAGGTTTATCGTAGACGCTTCTATCATTGAGATCTAGATAAGAGGTATTGTAGACATATTCGGGATGATGGCCCAACTGCACTCATTTATTCGTCTACCGCCTTTTTGTGCGGCATTCGAGTTGGTTGTATTATTTTGTACCGAGTGTTCAGTTACTTCATTTTATTTCAGTTATTGCATACAACTGTTGTAATTATTTTATTTGAATGGTTTGGTTAAGAGATTAGTTAATTAAAATTTGACGTCAGCCTAAAAGCATATTAGTAATTAAATTAGTTTTCTACAGTGTTGCAGAGAATGAACCATATGAGACTACTGTTTTAATTTGATATAGGAGTGATCTCCCGGTATTTTATTAGGAGGGGTTGTCACAGAAGACTAGGAAAAACATCTGAAAAATGTTTAGCAATAGGAATATCTTCTTAACTAGGCTCCTTTGTTTAAAAATCAATAACACTTGCAAGTAATCCTTGACATCCCTTCTTAATAAAACTACAAGCTTGCATTGCAGAGATAATACGAATGGGAGATAGGATGCATGTTCCTTCAAAACTGAATTATGATTGGTTAGGTATTTGGAAAGTAACTCTCTTCTCAAAACAATCTACTTTAGCATGATACGATGCTAACCAATCCATCCCCAAAATTACTTCAAAGTTTTTAGGTCTAAAACTATCAAATCAGCGAATAGTTTATGACTACTAACATCTATAGGGAAAGACTTATATACTAAGGTTCCCATCAATAACTTACCCAAAGGAGTATAAACATGCATGTTATGATTCAAGGGTTCGGGCCTATTAGGAAAGCGATTAACAAAATGCACAGAAATAAATGAATGGGTATAACCAGGATCTATTAAAACTTGAAAAGGTTGTGCACATATAGAAAGTATACCTGACACTACTGCATTAGAAGCTTGGGTATCAGAAAGTGCAAAAACTCTACCTTGGTCCTTCTTTTCACCTAAAGGCTGTATCAAAATCCTTGTTGGGGTTGGATAGTCTTTTATCTGATGTCCCTTTTGTCCACATCTAAAAGCTCCCGCATCCTTATAACAAGGTTGTCCTCCATGCATCTTTCCACATTACTGACATATCTTGTTATCATACCGTTTGTTATCCCTAGCTCCCCCAACATTGGATGTATTCTTAAAATTATTTCTATTATTTGGGTTCTTCCATATTTGTTCCCCAAACTTCCTCTTACCATCTCTAATTATATTGTACTCCTCCTCATCCCTCTCAGCTATCGTAGCCCTAGTCACGACTTCACTATATGATGTCAACTTCAGGATGGAAATTCGACTACGAATACTCAACCTTAACCCATGTTTAAACTTTTTGGATTTTAAAACATCAGTTACCACGACATAAGGTGCAAAATGGGATAACTTAGTAAACTTGGCCTTATTTTGACTAACCGTCATATTACCTTGCACTAGACTCATGAACTCAGCTGCCATTTCATCCTTCATCATTTCAGGGAAATATTTCTCATAAAAGATCACCAAGAAGTCATTCCAACCTATACAAGTATTTTTATTCTCGTGTATTCTCTTAGTCATTCTCCACCAATGTTCGGATTCACCTTCTATAATAAATGTTGCAAATGAAACCCTTTGTTCATCAGTACACTTATGAACATCGAGCATCTTTTCCATCTGCATCACCCAACTTTCTGCTTCAGTGGGGTTCGGAGTACCTTTAAAAGAAGGCGGGTTCAACTTCTTAAAATGCTCAATGGTACAACTAGTTAGTTCCATATTCCTTGGTGATCCATTATTCACCTGATGCTCCACAATCTTTTCTAGACTCTCAACCGCCCTCTATGCACCTTCTAGTCCTTCCTTACTTGGACCACTTGTTCTCGCAGTTGATCTTAGCTTGGTCATTTTCTACAGGCATGGCCAAACATAAGACGTATTATACTAACTCAAGATTGCAAATTAGAGGAACAATTTTATATAAACAATTATATGTAGACTATAAGACATATGGAGGGTTATCACATAAGTCGAATATTTAATCCAATATCCTATGTATGGAAACATAAAATCGAAAACATTCAAAACTTATGTTCAGTAGTCTACGAGTTCATAATCTATGCTCTGATACCACCTCTGTCACGACCCTGTCCCTAAATTAGTAGTAGGGAACGAGTGTCTTGACATGTCACCTAGGCAACAAATATTCGACATTAAATTATTTTCTTAAATAAATGCAGCAAAAATACAATCACATGGTTATGAATCGTAAAATACTGAAATTAAAGGAATTAGATCATCACAACTTTCTAAAGGAAAACTCATTTATATTAAAAGTAACGATGAATTACAACTTAAGACAAAATTTAAATATTATTACAAGAGAGCCAAACATTCCCAAAATGATAAAACAAACATAATAACAAAAAGAGCTCTAAAAGCTTAATATTCAACACAGTACTTTTTCGTTCCCTCCCTGAACATACTTATTTCCTGAAAAATGGTTATTTATACAACATCAGCTAAAAGCCGAGTGAGATTACATCTCCAGACATTCCGGGATTTTTCAAAAATTGATACCTATTCAATTTCTAACAAAAGGCATTTACATATATGGACAGGAATTTGCACTAAAATATATAAATTAAACTGGCAATATATATTTTTAGAATAATCAGTTCAGAACAGAACAGATAAAATAATTTAAGCAATATGTTAATTATTCAATTTTATTTTGATGGCCATGTACGCTCTAATACCTAGATAAAAAGATAGTGTTACCAAATGTTTCCACCCGGCAACAACACAGACAGAAAATCATGATATCTGAAACAACGCCTTATTTAGGGCACACTAGTGATAAACCAACTGGGAAGGTACCACCCAAATATTTCCACCCGGTAGTCAAGGCCAACATAGTAAGAGAGTTTCCATTGGCCGAATCAATAATTTCAGAATTCAAATCAGATGTATATATCGAGAGATTTACACATATAACAAATCACGAAATCATCGGTACCAGATGTATTTTGAGAATAAAAGCATTTCTATAAATATATATAGTTTGAATAATATCATATAATTTAAAATACTCAAGGAATGTCACAGAGTACTCACTTAGAATAGAAGTCCGAAGTCACAGATGCTGAGTCTTGGATCACTCATTAATTCTTAAGACGAAACTTCTTCTTAAACTTTCCCATTTTTTCTCTCACTGTTTCTCTTTGATATATGGAATGAATTTCGTGAAATAACTGATCCTAAGGCCTTATTTATAGTTTCTCAAAGTTATGCGACTGATGACACGTGCCCCGATGACTAAGCATTCATTTTAGCGAGTCAGCATGTCGCGTGTCGCGTAACGGGGTTATCTTGCAGCCTTAATTCACCAAACCGCGACACGTGTTTTAACTTTTTCTAAATGCATGAAATGTGTTTTATCTTTTCATATAAAGGCAACACATGTGCGGTGGAGGTGTCAAAACCAAGCACGAGGTGTAAAGTTATTAAGGGTAAAAGGGTAATTTTACACATGAAGGGTATTTTAGTAATTTTACACCATACAATTTCAATATTTATTAAGGGCCCTTGAAAATATTTTATTTACAAAATGGTCCTTTTTATATTTTCATTTTAGTCCCTCAAACTTTCTTTATTTAAAATCAAGTCCCTAAGATTTCATAAATTTATATTTTCTACCCCAAAACTTATCATTTAGCTTAGGATATGCCATAAGACTTTGATTTAATTCATATTGATGAAGAATGAGGTTATTTAAAAGTGTTTAAGTCGGCTAAACCAGCCTCTCCTTCCAACCAATGAAAATATTACACATGGTGTGGTAATAAGACAAAATATGACTTAAAGGATGGACAAATTTGCCCTTATTTCGTAATTTCAGTATAACTTCTTGCTCGGACATCCGTTTAACACACCGTTTATTGTGTTACAAACCTAATTCATATATCTACAACTTTTTTATTTTTTACCTCGGGTCAATTGTTATATTATAATGGTCAAAACTAGTCTCTAATATGAACATTCCTACCAAAAACTTATGTTTGTAACTAATTTGATATTTCATCATTTATAAAAGGTGGATTAGACTAAAATAATAAATTAACATTTTTCATATCACATATGAAATAATAAAACATTTAAAACTATATATGAACATATAAAATTGGGGTCATTACCTCCTACCCTCCTTATAAAAAGTTTTGTCCCCAAACTTTACTTACATTAATTCCAAAATAGGTGAGGATATCGCTCCTTTATTTCATATTCCCACTCCCATGTTGCTTCTTCAATGAAATGATGTTGCCATAACACTTTAACCAATGGAATTACCTTGGTTCGTAATATTTGATCTTTGTGGTCCGAAAATTCTATCAGATGCTCAATGTATAACAAATGCTCTCTAACTTGAAGAGGTTCGTGACTTAGGATATGTGTTAAATATGGTACGTATTTCTTCATCATTGACACGTGGGACAAATTATGCATACTAGAGAGTTCTGGGGGTAAGGCTATTATATACGCAACAACTCCTATCCTTTCAAGGATTTCAAAAGGTCCTATGTATCTTTGACTTAACTTCCCATTCTTTCAAAATCGGATTACTCCCTTTGCTGGTGATACTCGTAAGAACACATAATCTCGTCTTTGGAATTCCAAATCTTGTTGGTGATTGTCAACATAACTATTTTGACGGCTTTGAGCTATTCGAAGTTGGTCTTGTTTCAATTTCACTTTCTCAGTTGTGATCTGGATCAATTCTGGTCCCAATAATTTTTTTTTCCCAACTTCTACCCAACATGCAGGGGAACGACACCTTCTTCCATAGAGTGCCTCATATGGAGAAATTTGAATACTTGCTTGATAATAATTATTATATGTAAATTCTACTAACAGTAAATTATCATCACATTTCCCCTTCAAATCAAGTACACATGCCCTAAGCATATCCTCTAAGGTTTGAATGGTTCTCTCAGATTGTCCATTTGTTTGAGGATAAAAAGCGGTGCTGAAATTCAATTGTGTTCCCATGGTTGCTTATAGGCTTTTCCAAAAGCGAGATACAAATCTTGGTTCAGGATCAAAAATAATTGAAACTGGGGTTCCATGAAGCCTAATAATTTCCCGCACATACAACATGGCTAATTTTTCTAAAGAATGGGTAATCTTAATGGCAAGAAAATGAGAAATTTTAGTTAACCTATCAATAATTACCCAAATAGAATCATTACCTTTTGAACTCGTTGGTAAACCGATCACAAAATTCATAGTAATATGTTCCCATTTCCACTCAGGGATAGGTAGGGGTTGTAGTAATCCTGATGGTTTATGATGTTCATCTTTTACTTGTTGACAAACCAAACACTGAGATAAAAATTTTGCTATCTCCCTTTTCAGTTTATTCCCCAAAAATACTTCTCGAAGATCCCTATACATCTTTGTACATCTGGGATGAAATATGAATCACGAGTAATGACTTTCCGCCAAAATTTGGCTCTTTAGTTGGGCATCAGATGGAACACACACTCTATTTACAACTCTTAATATATCATCTCGTATCACAAATTCAATCCTCTTCCCTTCAATAACTTCTTCTCCAATCTTCTTCAGTTGTGGGTCATTTACTTATGCAATTTTGATCATTTCCATCAACATGGGTTGTACTTGTAAATTTGCGATTATTCCTCCTTTATTGTAAATACATACATTTATTTCCATACTTCTCAAATCCTTCAACAGTGCTTCCTGGCTTGTAATAAGACATGCTAAATTTGGTGTAGACTTCCTACTTATAGAAACGGCTACTATATTAGCTTTCCCCGGGTGATAATGAATATTCAAATCATAATCCTTCATTAATTCTATCCACCTCCTTTGTCTCATGTTCAATTCCTTTTGGGTAAAAATATATTTCAAACTCTTATGATCGGTATAAATCTCACAAGTCTCACCATACAAATAATGTCTCCAAATCTTAAGAGAAAAACTTACAGCTGCTAATTCTAGGTCATGGGTTGGATAATTTTGCTCATTTGGTTTTAACTGTCTCGAGGCATAAGCTACTACTTTTCCATTTTGCATTAGCACACATCCCAAACCATTTTTAGAAGCATCACTACAAATCACAAATCCCCCTGTCCCAAAAGGAATAATCCAAATTAAGACAGTTACTAATCGATTATTAAGTTCTTGAAAACTATTCTCAACTTCCTCAGGCCATTCATATTTCACCTTCTTTTGGGTTAACCTAGATTAAGGCTCGGCAATACTTGAAAATCCTTCAAAAAATCTTCGATAATAACCAGCTAATCCAAGAAAACTATGAATCTCCGTCACATTAGTTGGTCTAGGCAAACCTAGTATAGCCTCGATCTTTTGAGGGTCAACCGACACTCCCTCCTTAGAAATAACATGTCCTAGAAAAGAGATGCTAGGCAACCAAAACTCACACTTCTTTAATTTCGCATATAATTTCTCATTCCTAAGGATTTGTAACACCGTCTCTAAATGGTTTTCGTATTCCTTAATAATTTTAGAATAAATAAGGATGTCATCAATGAAAACAACCACACACTGATCCAAATATTTTCTAAACACCCTATTCATCGTATCCATAAAAGCGGCTGGTGCATTAGTTAGTCCAAATGGCATCATAAGAAATTCATAGTGACCATATCTGGTAGGAAACGCTGATTTCAAAATATCATCCTCCTTAATCTTCAATTGGTGATAGCCTAACCTAAGGTCAATCTTAGAAAATAGTTGTGCTCCTTGTAGTTAGTCAAATAAATAATCTATACTAGGTAGAGGATATTTATTCTTAATGGTCACCTTATTTACTTCACGATAATCTATACATAACCTCATCGTTCCATCCTACTTTTTAACAAATAACACTGGATCACCCCAAGGGGATACACTTGGTCTAATAAAACCCTTGTCTAACAAATCTTGTAATTGAACTTTTAATATCCCTAATTCTAAAGGTGTCATATGATAAGGTGGTTTCGATATTGCTATAGCTCCAGGAATAAGGTCAATCGTAAACTCTATTTCTCTACTTGGAGGAAGACTAGGTAAATCATCTAGAAAAAATCTGGAAAATGTTTAGCAATGGGAATATCTTCTAAACTAGTCTCCTTTGTTTGAAAATCAATAAAACTTGCAAGGAATCATTGACATCCCTTCTTAAGAAAACTACAAGCTTGCATTGTAGAGACAATACGAATGGGAGATAGGATGCTTGTTCCTTCAAAACTGAATTATGGTTTGTTAGGTATTTGCAAAGTAAAGTTACTTCTCAAAACATTCTACCTTAGCATGATACGATGCTAACCAATCCATCCCCAAAATGACTTATAATTCTTTTATGTCTAAAACTATCAAATCACCGAATAGTTTATGACTACTAAAATCTATAGGTAAAGACTTATATACTAAGGTTCCCATCAGTAACTCACCCAAAGGAGTTGAAACATGCATGTTATAATTCAAGGGTTCAGGACTATTAGGAAAGCGATTAACAAAATGCACAAAAATAAATGAATGGGTATAACCAGGATCTATTAAAACTTAAAAAGGTTGTGCACATATAGAAAGTGTACCTGACACTACTTCATTAGAAGCTTGGGTATCAGAAAGTGAAAAAACTCTAAGGTACTAGATGTACCCAAACTCATGTGCTCGCAGCCTCCTCATCTAGGCATGCATACCTGTAACTCCTGCGGCCTCCGAGGATAGGCGCCAAGGGTAGAAGGTCACTTGTTTCCCTAGCATAGAGTCAGTATTCTACCCAAAAGCAAAGTTCTAAAAACTCAAAAAAAACAAGGATAAAAAATCCTAACCTTGTTGCCCGTCAGGGCGTTCAACATCACCCACGAATCCCCCCAATAGAAGAAAAATGAATAAGCGGGTTGCCTGCCTCACCTGTCACCCCTCGATCTCATCAGTTCATCGGGATAAAAAAATATCCTTCAAAATGGATATCCGGATAGAATCCCCTGACATGATTCTTCCTATATCCCCCAACCCATCACATACTACCACCTTCGTAACCCCCAAAGTCCGATCCACCACAATTTGTTGACCTACAGAACCCAACCCTATCAGCTGCTAAAAATCTAAGGGAGTAATCATCATCTCTCTAACTCCTAAGTGAAATGTATGGGTTATGTCCAAGCACCTCTCGCTCAGCGCACATAATACCATCGTAGAATATGGGGTCTCATCCAATGCCCCGCCAATGGGCCAAACCCAATAGACCCCACCATTCATCGTACAGCCTCGGGAAGATAGTCCCAAACCTTTTTCATCATGATCGACCCTCGGTACCGAATGCTCAAAGATGCTATGTCAACCAATGTAGAAATCAAGAAAAACCCTCCATTATGCCAAAGATACGAAGAAAAGGAAAAAGGAGGAAAACCAAAGGACAAATACTTACATAACCATTAGGGGTTTTCACCTTATCAGAACGTTGATGTGCAGGCTCCCGCAGCAAAACCCACTCATCCACCACACATTTTCTTTGCCCAATGCCAGCGGCACCGCAGCTCACCATTCTAAGCCCTCCTAGTCATCAACGGTAGTCCAATTGTTGTTGTTGCCTAAAGTACCCTCTACGAGTTCTTGTAAAGAAAATAGACTCAAATTTGACTTTTAGAGAGAGAAAGGAAGAGATCCAATCACTCTAAGGTGTGAAAAATAGGCACCTCCCCAGTCCTACCTCTCGGCAGTCCACTCAAATTTTCATTACAAAAATGCTAGAGAAATCAAAAAATTGCTCGAAAATTCACAAAAATTCCCGCAAAGTCAAGAATGTCATTACTTTGAGAAAGACATATAATGGAGAACCAAACCGATTACAAGTCCTTGTTAATCCCTAGTAGGATCATGAACAAAGGCATATGCACTCACTCTTGTCACCAAAATATTCCCCAACAGAACCAAAATCTAAAGTGAGCCTACACCCACGTCAGTGTTCTAAACGGCGCTCTGGAACCTAGGCGCGCCTAGGCTTGAAGCTTGGGAGAAACACCCCGCCTTAAGCCTTTTACGCCTTATTCTTGGTAAAAGCCTTAAGGCACACTTTTTTTAAAACAAAAATTCTTTAGTGAAATGATATCGCCTTTTAAAGACTTTTTTACAAACGAGACCAATATCTTGCCCAAAACAATCAAATAGTATTTTAATTTTCATATATTCAGACATATTTTTAAGGTATGTACAATTTTAGTATTTTTAATAGCCTTGTTATGGTTAAAATTATTAAAATATATTAAAAAAAAGGCCTAAATGCCATTTTACGCCTTTTTATGCCTAAGGGTCGCATAGGCTTCTAAGGCTTAAGGCTTGGCCTCCACACCTCTGTCCCGCCCGTATGTTTTAGAACCTTGACCCACGATAATCTACACCTTCCTCAGGGGAGACAAAATTAGAAAACATCCCCATAAAATAACATTAGGTCCACCGAATTAACCTCGACCCTTTGAATTGGTCATTTAAAGCTTTAGGTCTACGTAATAGATCTCCATCCACCGAATCGATCATTTTAAACCTTATATCCACATAATCGACCTCGACCCGCGGAATCGGACATTTCAAATCTTTAGGTACACATAATCGACCTCAATTCTCTAAACTGGTCATTTCAAACTTTAGGCCCATAGAATGGACGTCGACCCGTTGAATCAGTCATTTTAAATTTAGGTCCACAAAATCGACCTGATCCCGTCGAATCGATCATTTCAAGCCTTAGGTACACAAAATTGACCTCAACATGATGAATTGGACATTTCAAATCTTTAGGTCCATAAAATCAACCTCAACCTGCTAAATCTACGGAATCGACCTCGACCCGCTGAATCGGTTATTTAAAATATTAAGTTCGCATAATCAAATTTAACCCACCGATTCAGTCATTTCAAACCTTAGGTCCACATAATTGACCTCGACCCACTGAATCAGTCATTTCAAATCTTTAGTTCCATACAATCGATCTCGAACCCATGAATCGGTCATTTTAAATATTTAGGCCCGTAAAATCGACCTCGACCCGCTTAATCAATCATTTCAAATCTTCAGGTCCTCAGAATCAACCTCGACCCTATGAATCGGTCATTTCACTCCTTAGGTCCAAAAAATCGACCTCGACCCTTTGAATCATGCATTTCACTCCTTAAGTCTGCAGAACTGATCTTGACCCTCTGAATTTGTAATTTTAATCTTTAGGTCTGCAGAATTGACCTCGACCCCCTGAATCGGTAATTTCAAACTTTAAGTTCATAGAATTGACCTCGACCCGCTGAATTGGTCCTTTAATCCTTAGGTCCGTAAAATCAACCTCAGCCCACTAAAATGGTCATTTCAATCTTTAGGTATGAGGAATTGACCTCGGCCCTCTGAATCGGTCATCTTCATCCCCTAGGTCCACATAATCGACCTCAATCTTTTAATCAACCATATTCTCAAGCATTGATTAGGTGTCTATCTTTTGATTACCTCCTCTTGTTCCAAGCTCATCCATCGAGGGGCTCTATAGACACCCCATCCTAGTACCCTCTAAGTACCTTCTTAGGTACCCAACACTCCTCCTTTCTCCGTAAACCCTAGACCCTACTTCGAGTACTGATCTAGAGTCCACAGGAACTTCTAGGCCTCATTTGACTCTATTCCACTCTCCAACCTCAGCGAATCTTAATGAAACCTCGTAGGGATCTGAATTCCCTTTCCAATGGTCCATACTGTGCACCAATCAGCAACACAGTTTGCATAAATAATCCTTTTTACTCCAAGAACTGATCTTGAGGCCATCGGGCTCTTTTGAGTCCCATTTTACTTTAATCAACTCTTCAACCTAAGTGAAACTCAATGAATTCCCATAAGGATCTGAATAACCTTTCCAACGGTCCATATCATGTGGTAATCAACCTCACAGTTTGTACGAACGATCCTTTTTAATTCGAGAACCGATCTCGAGGCTACTGGGTACTTTTGGTCAATGTTTGACTTTGGAAAACTGTTCAAACCGAGAAAATCTCAATGAAATCTCATAGATGTTCAAATGCCCTTTCTAATGGTCCATATCGTGTACGAATCGTCCTTACGGTTCGCACGAATGACCCTTTTTACTCCAAAAAACCCATATCTAAAGACCATCGGTTATTTTTTAGCCCTGTTTGGCTTTGGTCAACTCCTGGAATCGATAGTATCTTAATGAATTCTTTAAGGTCTTTAAATCCCCTTTATGACAAAATCTCATTCGTGCGTGATATTAACTTACGGTTTGCATTTTATGCCCATTTTTTAGAAAACAAACTGTTCCGAACTGCCTATAGGCATCCCTAGACCCCCTACATGTACTTTCCTTGGCCAGTAAGGCATGCGCTATGCCGATAGGCAGGACATGGTCCATGTCGATCGGCACCCCCTAAACCCTAATTTAGCACTATTTAAGGAGGACATGACCTCACTCATAAGGACCTCCTTTTCAGTAATCATAAAAATTCTTTCGAAATCAGAGCATCATCATTCCCAAAAAATCTAATTTTCCAACATTCCTTCCATTCCTCTTACCTCACTTTCATACCACCTTTGGAAACTTACCTCACCCTACTTCACCACCATTAAATCACCATAAAATCAGCCTACTCTCCTTCAAAAATAAGTAGCAAAGTCATTTAGGAGGTCTGTTCCTACTCCTTTCTAGCTTGCCTTTTTTAAGTGTTTTTATTCACCTTATTTCCATTTGATATCTTTTAGTCTTAGTTCATTATCTCACATGAGATAATATCCTTTTTTATTATTAGTATTGACATAACATATTTTCATAAAACCCAAAGGACAAAAAAGTGGTTTTACTTGTAAACTCCAAAAGTAAGATTTCCTCCCTTTTTCATACTTTTACACTTGAGTTCGTTTTCTTCAAAAACATTCAAGGAGGAATCTTAGATTTAAGTTTATGAGTTAAACCCCACCTCTATGACATCTTAAAATACATGGATTTTGATACCCCATGGGTACGTAAGCGTTGTGGGTCAATCTCGGGATTCGAGTCTGATATTCCTATTTTATGATCTTATGCTCTCTTGTATTTATTTTGTGAGTCACGAACTCGAACATATTTATGTCTCGCTCGACATACATATTAACTTATTCATAGTGACTTGTGATTGGCGGACACTCACACTATACTTATTTTTATGTCATTTTTTTTGGTACACTCCTTAAGACGATTATGCTTCGTCTTTCCTATGACATGAGTCGGATGACTTATTTCTCATGTTATTCACACTATATACATGTGCACACATATCACACTTCGAAGAAAAGTAGAATATTAACATAGACTATGAGAGACCGAAAGGGAGGGATGGGTTCTGTGAGTGCAGAAAATATCACAACAAAATAAGTTATGAAGTAATATCAAGTAGAAAGCAATTAATAAATCACACAACATAGAATCTACGTGGTTCGACAAATTGCATACGTCTACGTAGAGGTCTAATATTTTATTAAGTATTTTTTAGAATTTTCAGGTTACATGCCCCTATGCCTCGGGCCAGGGGTTACCATTTATATACGTGTTTGTTACAAAGTTTGTGTTGTTTAAGGAACTTCATCATGCTACGTGGATTGACCATGAGATACTTGAATATCTCGACCCGAGATTCTCGGCACCTGATTTGACCACATCTGTGCGTATCTTCTAAACTGCTCATGCAAAAAATTGAACTTGTTATTTGGGTCAGGCCAAATAACTCAAACTTTGTCGATCTGTTGTTATTATGGGCTAGTAGAAAATGGGCTCCCATAATTGCCCCTGAAATTTTTTGGGCTGATGAACATGGGCCAAAAAATTTCATATGGATATCTAATGGAACCTTTGTAATAACGTGGTTTATACAAATGGTACGCTTGTCTTAGAAGAGGAATTGAAGCGCCAAAATCCTTTTGGGAAGTTGAAACTCATCATTAGCGTCCTGTAGTGATCAGTGGTTTGATTGCTCAAGCCTTTGTTCATCATCTCTGGTCATTTTTTGTGCGGGCTTCCCTTCAAAAACCAAAGTTCTCCTTTCTCTGTGCTTTCCCAATGCTTTATTGTTACTTGTAATCTCTAATCTCTTGTTTCTTTCAATTCTTTCTCTGTGCATTTAGTTGGTTACTATAGCTAGGGTTTTCTGTTCATTTGTTCATATATGGCGAAGTTAGTTGGTAGACCTATAGAATATATTAGGTGTAAGTACAACATCCCTGACTGAGGGATTATCGACTTTGCCCCCCTCCCTTGCAATGTTCGTAAAGTTATTGGGGGGCCCTGGATTCATACTCTTTTGGTAACTCAAAGGGGTTTGACATTCCCCCCAAATGAGTTATTTCTTAAATTTTTTAGATATTTTTCCATCCTTCCCACTGAATGTACCCCTAATGTATGGAAGATAGTAAACGGTGTTCGTGGGATAAATACTCTTTATGGAACGAAGTTGGGTCATCCAGAGGTGTGTTATTATTGTGTATTCTCGAAGACTAAAGATGGTTTGTTGTACTTGAAGACCAAAAAAGCTGAGCGGGTTTTGGTGGTAAATATCGCGAATTCTCATAAAGATTACTGGGAAAATAGGTTTATTGCAAGAGACTAGCAACAATTTTCGTTATTGGAGGGGGAGAGACCACGTGACCATCCCATTTTTTACTATGGGGTGGCAGAGATAGGTTGTTTTCTCTTTTTCTTTTCCTTCTTTACCAACTTCATGTGATATGATTCTCATTACTGATATTCCTCTTCTTTGTAATTGCAGCCCATGCTAAGAAATAGGAACCTGTCGTTAGTGAGATTGATATTGAAGAACTTTTGAAGACCTGGAATGTTCGAGAGAGACTATATGAGAGCGAACACATGAGGTTGGCATCTCTTCTATTGGAGTACAAAAATACTAGTACAAGCTTTATTTCTCGTCCAGTTGATACAATCCCAATTTTTAAAGTTCCTGAAACAGGTCCATTTAATCTCGTTATACTTGGAGAGGAGAAAGGGAGTTCAGAGGAGGAATAAGAGGAATAAGAAGAAGAAGAACAACAAAAACAAGAGCAAGAACAAGAAAAATAAGAAGAAGAAGAAGAAGAAGACGAAGAAGATATGGCCCCTTTACTGTCGAGAAAGAGGTTGAGGCTTCCTGGTGTAGATGAGGACCATACTGTCCTATCTGATGGGATCTTATCTAAGAAGAACTATGCAACTGGTCACCCTAAGGTTGGAAATTCTATCCCTTTAGGTAGGGGAAAGAGAAGGAAAAAGAAGAAGAGAATAAGAGAGAGGAGGTAGAGAGGAAAAAGAGGGATGATAGAGTAGGAGCGAGAATGGGGGAAGAAAAGAGGAATAGGGAACAGGTTTTGAAGGCCCCTGTGGTGTCATCTTCCCTGGTTACTGCTGAGGGGGCCACTATATATGATGCCCCTCAACTTGACCCTATGCTATTGGAGAAGGTGGTGCTTTTGACTGATCGTGAAAGGTCGGTACGCATACGTCCTGACCAGTTAGACCTTAAGTCAACTCAAGGGCTTGCTTTGGTAAGTTAAATTTCTTCTCTTCCTTTTCCTTTACTTTTCCTCAAATTCTCTTATTTTGAATGGTACTTCTCCTGTTGTTTATAGTTCGTCTCTGTTTTTACCTCTCTCTTGAGAAACCAAGTTAGTGGCTCCAAAAGGGAGAAAGAGCCGAGTGAAGCTCTGGAGGCTGAGAAGAAATCACTTACTGATGCTCTCCAGGAGTGGGAGTGAGAAAAGAAGAAGATGACTAAGGCCTATGAGGCGCTCGAAATGACTCATAAAGTAATAGTCGCTGAAAAGTCAAAGTTATTGGAATCGAATATAGCCTTGTCCGATAAGGTTACTAAGTTGAAAAAATAGATCCCTCAAAAGAAGGATGCGATCTACATCGAGAGTTTTTATAAAGCCTATGCAGATACTGAGAAGGAGTTGATTTATGGGTGTAAAGTATCTTATAAGTTAGGGTGGGATCATGGTTTGAAGGCGACAAGATCTCCTGATGGATCTGAGCTCTTTAATCTTCGAACCCTTGGTCCAGATCCCTTTTTGGAGGCTGAAGAGGGTGGAGACCACCCTATAGTTCACACAGAGATCGTCCCCCCGAGGTCAGTGAGGTCGCCAGAGCTCAGGAGAATTACCCAGTTAATGATAAAGGAAAGGCCATTGCTGATAGCGATCAGGTGACTGATTAAAGCCCATAGACTAGGATTTAGTATTTCCTTGTATGACCTGCTTTGTTTTGTTAATTTATAACTGAACCCGATATACTGGCCCTTGGCCTCTTTATTTTTATGAAATGAATATGGAACTTCTCTTCTCCTAATGTGTTTGTTTGATTTTCCATGTACTAATACATTACTTTTGTTATGATGTATGTTATTTTCAGTCTATTGACCTAGGTCAATATTTTCCTCCCAACTCTAAACTAGGAAAGATTCTTGGACCAAACATTACCTTGGAAGTTGTAAAGCCCTTTGTAAAAATCTGTAAATCCTTAAGATCGAGGAATGAGAAGTATAAGAACCAAAGTAAGGTGATCGCTAAGTTGGAAGATGATCTCCATGAGATGGAGGAGGTAGGTGCCTCAGTGCAAGAAGATGTGGATTCCTTAAGAGTCAAGCTTCTGGGTAGAGCTGAGGTCGAGCAAGTGAGCGAAGTCCTTTAAGTTGAGAATGATGCTCTATGGAAGGAGGTATCCAATTTGAAAGCCTTTTTATTTTTTCTCAAAGAAGATATGAAAATACTTAAATACTTTTTCATGACGGGCCCTCAAGAAGTCTGGGGTGAAGGCTACATTTCTGGTTGGGCACATGCCCCGGTAAAGATAAAAAAGGTAGAGGATGTTTCCTTTTATCGAGGGTGGCTAAGTGCCCTTAAGGCGACAAAGGTGCATAGAGAGTCCAGATTATGGTATAAATACCCAGTTGAGTGTACAGCTTATTGCCATTATCCTATATCAAAGTATGATGATTGGATCCCTACTGGTGCTATCCCTGATCATTTGTTAGAGGGCGACCTCGATGAGGTGGAAGTAGAGTTGTCCCTTAAACCAAATGATGGTTAGAGATCTATCGTAGGTGAGTACCTTGCTCTTTATCCCAAGACATCATAGGATTTTATGTATTCTTTGGATTTGATGTAAATGTAACTACTATTTTTAAATGGAAAAGTGTTCTTCACTATTTTTAATGTTTTACGCCTGTGAAGACAAAACATTCATATTTGAATACTTGTCTAGTTTTGTCGTTTTGAGCCTCTTTGATGACTAAATGGTAAAACGATAGTTATGTTTTGTTTTTAAGCATTCTCCCAGCCCAGTATATATTTACAGTGTCATTCCATCTACTTTACCTTTTATGTTGTGTCATCAAACTTCCTTAGGACTAAGCAAGATGATGGCGAGAATGCACCTGGTAGTTGGGCAATCCATCCCAGCATATTTTTTATGACCAATAACATTAGCGACAAACCCGCATTGGCTTTGTTGCTGAATAATCCTCTATAGAGATTTTTATGGTTACTAGAGCAACCCCAAAGGTCTCTAGTGTTTATAAAAAGATCCTGAGGGATGTAGCAATTGGAATGAGTTTTGATGACTCGATGTAATCACTACGAACCCTCTTTATTATGCTAAGTTTTTATGATTTAGGGATAAGTTGAACAATTTACCCTACTCTGGATTTTAGTTATACCTAATGGAGTTATTTCTTGGAAACGGTATGCATTAACGAGATGTTACCAGTAAGAGTTTAAGAAGTCGAGATCAAGATATGAAAGTAATGGGACCAATTTTGGCCTTTATTCATTGAATACTACCCATTTGGTGAAGTAATATGTGTCGAGCAGCAGATACTTGTGGTTTCAAGATATGGTAGGTAGTGGTCCCACTATATCTATTCCTCATTATGTGAATGTTCATGGGCTGGTTAAAGCCTCAGGTCGATGGCTGGTTAATGAACCATAGGGGAGAATTTCTGATATTTCTCACATTTTCGTGCATAAGAGCCTACGACCTTCTGCATGTATGGCCACCAGTATCCTTCTTTGATTGCCTGGAAGGCCAATGATCTTCCCCCGACGTGACTTCCACATATGCCATTATGAAGTTCGTTGAGAACCTGCTCAGTATCCAACGGGTGGACACAGTGAAGGTAGGGTCTTATGAATGATCTTTTATAGAGTTTGCCCCCAGATCAAGATAGAACCTTGTTGATTTTACTCTGATATGATGAGCGGCTTTTCGAACACTAGGAAGGGCTTCATTTTACAGGTAGGAAAAAATTGGATCCACCCAGTTAGGAGCTCTTTCTATAGGAAGAATCTATTCGAAAATGTCCACTGCCGAGCTTAGGGCTACTAGGGACTCAGCGTGACTGTTTTATCCTCTAGGAAATTATTGAATGTTGATTTCATGAAATCCTGTTATGAGTTCTCGTACGACCGCTAGGTAAGCTTCCATCATGTCATCTTTATCATTAAAGTAACCACTCACCTGATTGGATATTAACCTGGAGTCGCCAAATGTGTTTAGGCGCCTCGCTCACACTAGCTTGGCCTTACGGAGACCAGTAATAAGTGCCTCATATTCAGGTTCATTGTTGGAGGCTTAAAATCCCAATCATATCCCCTGCTCTATGAGAGTATTTTATAGTGTTATTAGAACGATGCCCACTCCTTCCCTTTAGAATTGGAGGCTCCATCAATGTAAAAGGTCCAATTGTAAGATTGTGATTCCTTAGTTATTGACTGCTTCGTGAACTGTTGCTCGGTTGGCTCGTCCTTTGTGAATTCTGCACTGAAGTCTGTGAGAACCTGACCCTGGATTGCCTTTTTTGGATGAAAATGAATGTCAAAGCTTCCAAGTTCCACCGACCTTTTGGATAAGAGAACGAGGAGGTTATCTTTCCCAAGAATAGCTTTGAGCGGAAACGAAGTAACCACCGTAATCGAATGTGCTTCCAAGTAGTGTTTTAGTTTTCTCGAGGCAACCACAAGGATGTGGGCTAACTTTTTTAGGGGTAGGTAGCATCGTTATACTTCCAAAAGCGTCTTGTTGGCATAGTAGATGGGGTACTATTTTCCCTCTTTATCACACACTAAGGTCGAGTTGAGGGCATGTCCTGACATGGTGAGGTAAAGGTAAAGAGTATTTCCATCTTCGAGAATTGTGAGTAAAGGTAGTTTAGTGATGTAGGACTTGATCTCATGTAGGGATTTTGAGAAATCTTCATTCCAATCAAGGCCCTTATCTTTTCTCAACAACAGAAAGAAAGGTCGGCAGCGTTCAGAGGACTTGGAGACGAAGCGATTGAGTGTTGTGAGCATCCCTGTGAGCTGTTGGACATCTCGCAAAGTCTTCGATGGATGAATCCTATTGATAGCATCGATTTGATCTGGATTGGATTTTATCCCTCTTTTGCTAACTAGGTAACCGAGGAATTTTCCAAACTATACTCTGAATGAATGCTTGCTTGCATTTATTTTCATTCGGTACGTCCTGAGGATTCCAAAGGTCATCGCTAGGTATTGGAGGTGATCTCGCTTGTTTTTACTTTTGATGAGCATGTCGTCGATGTATGCATCCATTGTATCTCTCATTTATTATTTAAACCTCTTGGTGACCAGTCTTTGGTAGGTCGCCCCTGCATTCTTCAGACCAAACAGCAAAACTTTATAATAGTATAGGCCAATTGCAGTTATAAAGGACATTTTTTCTTGGTCTAGGCTTAATAATGGAATCTGATGATACCCAGAATATGAATCCAAAAAACTCATTCTCTCATGGGTTGCGTTAGAATCCACCAGTTGGTCGATCTTTAGTAGGGGAAACTGTCTTTTAGGCAGGCCCAGTTAAGATATGTAAAATTGATGCAAACTCTCTAACTACCGTTACTTTTACGAATAACCACTGGGTTGGACAACCATTTAGTAAACTGGACTTCCTTAAAGGATCTTGCATCCAGTAATTTTCCAACTTCATTTTCTACAGCCTTAGCCTTCTCAAGGGCTGTTTGGCAAGCTTTCTGGGTGATCAGCTTGAAGGTTGTATCCGCGTGTAGGCCGTGACAGGCTATTTTAGGATCAAACTTGAGGAGATCATAAGGTTCCCAAGCAAATACATCAAGGTTACTTTTTAATAAAATAATTAATTCTACCTTCTCTTCATCTATGAGAGTGGTTTAGATCAGAAATTTATGGTTGTTTGATTCGTCATCAGCCTCAACGTCTTCTAGTTTCTCAATGACCCTATTTTCGGGGTGGATCCTGGTCTCCTCCGCCCCTGGTCGACCATACCGTAATTTCTATTTGGAGGGGATGACACCCTCCTGTGTTTCTTCTAGGGAGTTTTCTTGAGATCTTTTTTCTCTTTTCGAGGATGGATGGAGGCTATGAAGCATTTCCTGGCGGTCGCCTGGTCTCCATGGATCTTGACCACTCCACGATCACTGATAAACTTCATTTGTTGATGGTACGTAGATGGGATAGATTTCATGGCATGTATCTATCCTCAGCCCTGAATAGTATAGTATGGAGAGACAATATTGACAACCATAAATTCAATCAGTTTAGAAATGTTCCCTTCTATGACTGGCAGGATAATCTCTCCTATCGGCATTGCTATCTTCCTTACGAAACTTACCAACGAAACGGTTGCCTCTTTTAAGTTGGCTACATTGAGCTTTAAATTATGGAACAGTTCTAAGTACATTAATTTCGATGAACTTCCTTCATCCACAAGTATCTTATCGACGTCCCAGTTTGCAATCCTACGGGTGATCACGAGGGCATCATGATGTGGGGTCCTCACACAAATTAAGTCCTCTTTTTTGAAGAGGATGTTCTTGGTATAGTCGATATATTTTGGCCATAGGCGTTTTCCAGCTTAGCTTTTCATTGTGTCTATCTTAAATACTTCCATGACTACGGTGACTCTTTTGAGTTCCATTTGTAACGAGTTCCCTTGGATATGCTTTGAGTCAAATGCTCCCTGAATGACTGCAAACTCGTGTCCAATATCGTCGTCAAGGACATTATCGGGTTTCTAATCGCCATTGGCTCCGACCTTACTATCTTTCTTCTTTATATAATCGTTTCATCCTGGACGAGTTCTTTTGGTGCATTTTCAGTGCTTTGAAGCTGGCTGTCAGGTGGCCACCCTCTTTGTGGAATGCGCACCTTAGCACGTTGTTCCTATTGGTCCGATCGTCGCCCATCTTCTTGGGCCACTTGATGAAAGGTTGATGTTTGATCTTACTTAGGATTTTTTATATGGGCTCCTTGAAGACCGTGTTAATAGCATGGAACGTCTTCAAAGGATGTTCCATGCCTCTATTCTTGGAACCGTTCCTGCTCCTATTCTTGCCTCCTTTCTTTGGGGAATTAGTTTTGTCTCCTCCTTCGATCTCTTTTGTGCGGCCATTTTCCCCTACGACTGAGTGAACCAAGTCTTTAACTTTTGCATAGTTCTCAATACATGCCATCAGGTCGTCGATGGTGTTCGCCTCTTTTTTCGTTAGGGATTGGTTTAACAACAAGGAGGTTTGTAGACCAAATTTAAAAGATGTTATGGCTACTTTTTCCGATCAAGCCTCCACTTCATTGAAGATCTCCCAATATCACTTAGCATAGTCGCAGAGTCTCTCTTGTGTTGTTTTCTTCACCGTAAGCAATGAGTCCATCCTTTTGGGGTGACTGCTGCTAGTGATGAAATGAGAAGTGAAGGCCTCCACTAGTGCTGGAAAGTTTCTGATTGACCTATGTGGTAACCTCTCGAACCACTTATGTGCTACGTCATTTATGCTATAAGGTAAGATCCTGCACATGAGGGAGTGTTATGGCTCTACATGGTCAATGCCAGTATGTACTGGCGAACATGATCGATAGGATCAGTCTTGCCTTCATATGTTTTAAACTTGGGGACAACAAAATTCTTTGGGGGGGATCCTCTTCTTCAATATCCCTTGAGAAAGGGTATTTCATTTGGTTATCCAGAGCTCTCCGAGCTTGCTCCCTAGTGAACCTGGCTCCGCGGTTGCCCAGATGCTAATCCATCTCTTTACGAATTAGATTCTTGGGGTCATTATCTTGACGATCATTATCTCCATGGCATCTTGCTGGTTAGCTGCGCTTGTCTCGATCATGCTCAAACCTTCTGTAATTGGAAATATCCATCTCACGCTTATAACTCCTTCCTCGGTTGTGAGACTTGCTCGACTGAGGGCTGGAAAACTTGTTCTGGCGTCTTATGGGACTTCAATGGAGATCTCTCTCCATTATTTCAAGTCACCTTTGTAGGCGATCATTTTCTTCCATCTGGTGGCGAGTTGCCTCCTCTTATTCTTGAAGTCTGGCCTCATAGGTGTTTATCAACCTGGACATTTGAGTGGAATAGGGGTGGTCTATGTCTCTCTTCATAAGGCTTCCTGAAAGAGTTGGCGCTTGCGTTCAATTAAGAAATAATATAATAAATACCATTTTTAACCCAAATTAACCCTAAACATGCAACTAGGTGTGATTGAAACAATATGAAATCATGCAAGAATTATTCAACACACAAAGTTTAAGGAAAAATCCCCCACAGGGGCAAAACCATTTGTATATCACTATAATTTGTAAGAGAAACGGCTTACAATCGAATTACACTAAAATACAAGTTTTTTTACTAAGAATTACCCACAGGCATCGGATTCTGTAGTCGCCGCTGGAAGACTCCCTTTCCAGTAGGGCTGGCGGCTGGAACTATCCCTGTCCAGTAGGGCTGCAATGAAGAGGAAGAAATGGTCCACTTCACAAGAGGGTTGAACATCAGCAATGGTGTTCTTGGGTTACCAAACTTGATTCACATAGATATGGAAGATGTGTGAATCTAAAAACCTAGAATCACAGGACTCAATAGGTGAAGACTTAAGGGTTGATATGCTCTGGAAATCATTGAAAAGTCTTAAGAAAACCAACCTCCAAACGTGGTTTAAATAGGAAGCCAAAACCCTAAAAAATCTGCAACACGATCTGGCAGAGTTTATCCTCGGCGGATCGGTCCAATAGCGGACCGGTTCTTTTAAATTGAAGCTGATTCGGTTCGCATTCGGTTCGGGGCACACTGGCGTCAAAGTGCACGGCGGATCGTTCCGGGGCAGTCCGGTCCGGGTCTCAGCGGATCGGTTCTTTTTATATAAAGACGGATCGGTCCGGGATAGTCAGAAGTGGATCGGTTCGTTTTAATTTCAGGCGGACCGGTCCGGCTGACTGGATTTCCGAATTCTTCCTTTCTTTTGATCTTTGGATTCCGTTGATGATGAATGGACTTTGAATCTTTGCAACGGTGTTACGGCTAATGACATATACAAGTATGTTGGACAAAAATGTCCTTACAAATCTCCCCCTATGTCTATGCCGGAACAAACATAAAAAATCCGAATTATCTATAATCACAATGCCTATACAAATCTACCCTTCCATGAACCCAAAAACTGAAAGTGGTACAAATGACTAAGGCTGCAACGTTTGTTCATCGAATCTTCAGAAATCTCACCGCTTTTCTCATCATGGTGTGCAACATGGGATTATCAAAAGATGTACCTACACACATGAGACAAAGCAAATACCAAGTGACGTATCGAGTTTGAAATGAGATAAACATAAGCATATATATCAATTTAAGATGATATTCTCAGAATTTCAAAAACTCCCCCATAATCAGATAATTCATTCTCCCCCTTTTTATGATGTCCCCAAATAGACAAATGAGAGAAATAAATCAAGCAATCAAGTACCGGGGTGACACAAGGCATAAAATCACACCATGAATGAACATAAAACAACCAAGTCGGTGATAGCGTAAAAGAATGGGTGTGATCAAAATTCGATAGGAAAATCAAAGCATACAAACATGACATATGTGCACGATGAATATTGGATATTCCTAACGAATGAACTCAAATGCTTCCTTTGGTGTAAACGATTGGAAATAAAAGACATTGACTATATCAAATCTACAAATCAAAGCTCAAAGTGATTTCTACACCAATAACGTCCAAAATGATTTTCATGCTTTTTCAGGACTTTCAAGGAAGTGCAAACCCGTTTTTCAATCTCCAACCAAACTCCCTCAGATTTATATTTTGAATAGAGGAATACTAAATTCTCAAACTTTGGAGAATTGGGTGAAACCTAAATGGCCCATATTTGGCATGAATTGCTTTTTATTGCCTTATCAATTTTTTCGGGCTCTTTTAACCTCTTAGGACCTCGGATATTAAAATTCCTCCATTTTTTAGGTCCTTTTTAACAGTGGCTTTTGCGCAAAGGATAAGAATCAACTTTCGCAGCCCCTCCCCGTTATGAAAATATACACACAGTCTCACCAAAACGGTTTTTACATGCAATCCAATCTTGTCAAGTTTTATCGCATATTGTACATTGTATAGACAGAATTGAGATAGAAACACTCAAGCCAATATGTGATAGACAAGTGCAATAGACAAATACAGCCGTGCATGTGTGTAATAAAGGATATAGGAGTCAAGCATGTAGGAAATATCACTAATTACATCTCAAGGACTCCAATCAATGTTAAGCACATGGATGAAATGATGTAGCCTCTCAAATCTCTATAAAACAGTCACATGGATAAATGGAATGAAGTTGTGACTTGGCTTTCTTAAATGCTCATCCATAAAAGACAAATCTCTTTTTGAATTTTTCAAAAAATTTATCAAAATAAAATCTTTTTGTGTTTTTCTAAAAAAATTTCTAAAAAGAAAATCTTTTTGTATTTTTCAAAGAATAATAAAAAATACATAAAAGCTGTACAACAAATCTATGGTACATATAAAACAGACTAGCAATAGGAAGCATATGATATGAACATGAAGAAGCATCCTATTCTAGACAAAGACCAACCACTCAGTCAACTATGCAAATCCCCAAAGACTTCCTAAGACTCTCAAATCTAAGGGCATCTAAAGGTTTCGTGAAAATATCGGCTAACTGACGGTCGGTAGGAACAAAACTCAGGGTTACGACCTTCTCCTCAACTAACTGACGTATAAAGTGCTCGCGTAACCTGATGTGCTTTGTGCGCGAATGTTGGACAGGATTGCGGGATATGTGTATCGCGCTCGTGTTATCACAGGAAATGAACATGGTGTCCTATGAAATCCCATAATCCTCCAACAATTGCTTCATCCACATGAGTTGCGTGCAACAACTCCCGGCGGCGATGTACTCAGCCTCCGCAGTGGACAAAGAGATGGAGTTTTGCTTCCTGCTCAACCAAGAGACAAGAGCAGAACCAAAGTAGAAACACCCACCCGAAGTTCTCTTACATCCATCTACGTCCCGCCCCAATCGGCATCCGAATAGGCGGACAAACGGTCATCGGTATCAAAGGAATACCAAATACCGTATGAGAGAGTCCCACTTACGTATTTGATAATACGTTTTAGAGCGAGTAAGTGTGACTCTTTAGGAGACGCCTGATAACGTGCACAGATTCCAACACTAAAGGCAATGTCGGGACGACTAGCAGTCAAGTAGAGAAGACTGCCTATCATACTCCGATACAAGGTTTGCTCTACGTCCTTGCCTGAAGTGTCCTTACTAAGCTTGGTAGTGGTACTCATAGGTGTACGAGCATGCTTAGCGGAGTCTAAACCAAATTTCTTCACTAGGTCTCTAGCATACTTGGATTGGGAGATGAACATCCCATCCTCTAGCTGACGAACCTGAAGACCAAGGAAGAAAGTAAGCTCACCTACCATGCTCATCTCAAACTCACTTTTCATCTCCTCCTCAAAGTGGTGAGCATGCTGGGAGCATGTGGATCCAAAGACTATGTCGTCCACATAGACTTGGGCCACCAAGATAGTACCGTCATCTCTCCTGACGAACAACATCATATCAACTCCCCCTCTCTTGAAGCCACGGGCTAAGAGATAGGAAGTAAGCCTCTCGTACCAAGCACGGGGTGCTTGCTTCAAACCATACAAGGCTTTCCTCAGATAGTAGACGTGATCAGGGTGCTTAGGGTCTTCAAACCCTTTTGGTTGTTCCACATAAACCTCCTCCTGTAGAATGCCAGTTAGAAAGGCACTCTTGACATCCATCTGATATAACTTGAAGTGCAGATGACATGCGATGGCGAGTAGTAAACGGACGGACTCAAGCCTCGCAACAGGAGCAAATGTCTCCCCAAAGTCTACACCCTCTATCTGTGTGTAGCCTTGAGCGACCAACCTAGCCTTGTTTCTGGTTATGGTACCATTTTCATCCATTTTATTCTTGAAAATCCATCGGGTACCAATAACATTAGTATCACTAGGTCGGGGGGACAAGTTCCCAGACATTGTTCTTCTTAAACTGAAGAAACTCATCTTGCATAGCAGAAATCCAGTGTTCATCTTTGAGTGCTTCTTTGTGATTCTTGGGCTCGACTTTGGACGTGTAGCAATGATTGAGCACGAGTCTTGACCCCTAGAGTGGGATCGCCAACAATGGCTGAATGATCATGACTCTTGTGAACCCAAGCAGGTGTGTCCCCTAACACAGGAATAGGGTCCACAGAGTGTGGGAGAGAATAGGAAAATCATTGTCAGAACAGTCCTCATCCCCACACTGAAGGTTGGGATCAATAACCGTCGGGGGTTCATCATCTTGCACGGTGACGTTTATTGATTCCATAACCTTAGAGCTCTTCAGGTTAAAAACCTTGTACGCTCTACTGTTCGATGAATAGCCTAGAAATATTCCCTCATCGCTCCGGGATTCAAACTTTCCTAATTGCTCTTTATCCCGTAGGATGTAGCATTTACTCCCAAAGACACGGAAATATGCCAGGTTAGGTTTCTTGCCTGTCCACAATTCATAAGGCGTCTTAAGTGTGTGTGGACGCAGATAGACCCTATTCACCGTGTGGCATGCAGTAGACACTGCCTCTGCCCAAAATCTCCTAGAGACCTTACGACCTAGAAGCATAGATCTAGCCATTTCTTGGATCGTTCTATTCTTTCTCTCAACAATCCCATTTTGCTGAGGAGTTCTCACAGCAGAAAACTCATGTTTGATCCCAAGGCTATCACAGTAAAGGTCAACTTTTGCTTCTGTGAATTCAGTGCCGTTGTCACTACGCATCCTGTTAATAGTGACACCGTGTTGGTTTTGCAATACACGGCACTTGGTCGTTAGGAATTCAACAGCATCTGATTTCTCTCTTAGAAAACCGACAATAGAGTATCTAGAGAAATCGTCCACCATCACGAGAATGTATCTCTTACCACCTAGACTCTCCATGCGAGTAGGACCCATAAGATCCATGTGAATCAACTCAAGAACACGGGAGGTGGTAATGGAGTTCAACTTCCTATGAGGGCTACGGATTTGTTTTCCCAACTGACAGGGTCCACAAATCATGGAAGTTGGCTTTCCAAGTGATGGTAAGCCACGTATTAGGTCCTTTTTGACTAAACGAGATAAGTCTCTAACATTCACATGACCTAGACGTTGGTGCCACAGATCCATAGGAGTGATCGTGGCGCTGTTGCAGACAAGTGAGGAATTGGGCTCAGTCCCATAACAGTTATCCTCTGTCCTCACCCCTTGCACTAAAAGTTTACCGGCTTGATTATAGACCTTACAAGCATCCCGGTCAAACTTTACTGCAAAGTCATCGTCGCACAGCTAGCTGATGCTGAGAAGGTTTACTTTCAAACCTTTGACGTACAAGACATTTTCTAGCTTAGGAAGTCCTGGTAACTCAACTGTACCTCATCCTACAATGCTAGACTTACTCCCATCTCCAAAGGTAACTCTCCCATCATCATAATCCTCAATCTGAGTAAAAAGGGAGATATCACCTGTCATGTGTCTGGAGCATCCACTGTCAAAATACCACTGAGAGGTATTATGAGCTTTGAGAGCGACGTGGACAACAAGGGCCTTTTTCTCTTTCTTAGGAACCCAAGAGTAGGTACCTTTTTGTATTCCCTTATTGTTGTTGTTGGTTTTAGCCGGAATGCGGGGCGCATTCATTGATGGTAAGGTTATTCGTCGGAATTCCTCCATCAAACTCTGTGATGTGGCGGCTAGAAACTCAACACGCTCTCTCAGACTGGCAAACTCATCAGTCTGATGTGGTGGAGCAAACGTACGTCGTGTCCGACCCAACTTATAGCAATCATCCCTAAGGTGTCCATTTCTTTTGCAATGGGAGCAAAAGGGCACATTATTAGGAGGACCTTGGATTGCTTTTCTTGGTCGAACTCTCCTTCTTGGTTTTTGATGACGACCATAAGGAGTCGTAGTAAACTCAGGAATTGGTCCGGGTACAATATGGGATGTGGAGGCACCATCAAAACCTATTCCTTGCCTGTCACCAAAACCTAAAGCGGGACCGAGGAGCATCTTTCCCATCTTCCCAGATCTGTCCTCGATTTGTACCTTGACTTTCCGAGCTCTCTCAAGGTCATGAGTATGCTGGGCAACAAGTGCTTCAAGTTTCTTCCGAGTCTCCAGGGAGGAATGGAGCTCACTCGTAAGACTAGCCACTTGTTTAGTCAAGTCCGCTTTCTCTTTCTCAAAATTGCTCTCTCTCTCTCTCTAAGCAAATTCTCTTTACTAGCCCAGGCAGACTCTCTCTCTCTCATGGCGGTGCAGGTGGAGGACTCTCTCTCTCTCGTCTCTTCTAACTCTTCTTCTAACGCGGTGATCCTAAGAACTAACGCCTTGTTACGTTTTTTAGTTTTGAAAGACTCATTATATAACTCGGCGTAGGCGCGTTGAAGGTTACTCTCGTCCTCACTACCTTCCTCCTCTCCCTCACTCTCTTCGCTCTCTCTGTCGAGGTGTCCCTGTGAAGTAGCATCCACATCGTCGTGAGATGCACTAGGAGTACTCACATGACTAGCCATGAACGCGGTGAAGTTACGCTCATGCGGTGACTCATCTCCCGAGTCCACCGACTCGACCTCACTGTCGTCACTAAGGGTAGCATTTAGGACAGCTTTACCCTTTTCCCTATTCAGACGAGTGGCACACTCAAACGCTCTGTATCCCTTACCGTCGCACTCAAAACACCTCTCACTGTCTTTAGGGGGTTCTTTGAAATCTTTCTTTTCAAACTTATTTTTCTGAAAATTCCTTTTATCTTTGAAGTTTCCACCTTTTTTAAATTTCAGAATTTTCTTGAAGTTTTTAGCAAATAATGCCAAATCATCTAAGCCAAACTCACATTCAGAATCAGAATTTTCTATCTTTCTAGATGACTCGACTTTCTTTCTTGCCGACCCCTCACTTTTTCTCTCTTGGGCTTTAAGGGCAATTCCCTTATCTTTTGGCTTGGCAGATTTAGGAAACATGTCTATTTCATAAGTTTGTAAATCTCCTACCAGTTCTTCCAATTTTAGTGTATTTAAATTACCCAAGGAATTTAGCACAGTGACTTTAGGTATAAAACGCTTAGGAAGGGAACGAAGAATATTTTTAACAACTCTAGCATTTGGAATATGTTCACCAAGATTATAGCTAGTATTAACAATGTCAGAAAGCCTAGCATAAATTCATCAAAGCATTCAGAATCATGCATGGTGATTGTTTCAAATTGAGTTGTCAAGTTTTGCAACTTAGACTCTTTCACAGCATTAGTTCTTTCATGGGTGAGTTGTAAAACATCCCATGCCTCTTTTGACGTGGTACACGTCATTATGCGTTTGAACTCATCAGGTGTGACAGACCCAGAAATAGCACTTAGACCCTTAGAATTAAAAGATGACCATTTAAATTCTTCATCAGTCCAAGAAATGTCAGGTTTCAAGTTGGTCACATTATCAACAGTCACGGTGGGAGGAGTCCACCCTCGTTCAACCAAAATCCAGACACGTTCATCAATGGCTTTTAAAGCCGACCTCATACGGGCTTTCCAATAAGCATAATTTGTCCCGTCAAAAATAGGCATTTTATAATATGACTTCTCCATTTGAACACGCACTTTTTCAAAAATCAATTTTTTTAGAAAATTGATATCTTAGAAAAATTTTGCGGAAAAAAGGAATACGCGATAGATTAGCGTAACCTGCTCTGATACCAATTTGAAAGAGTTGGCGCTTGCGTTCAATTAAGAAATAATATAATAAATACCATTTTTAACCCAAATTAACCCTAAACATGCAACTAGGTGTGATTGAAACAATATGAAATCATGCAAGAATTATTCAACACACAAAGTTTAAGGAAAAATCCCCCACAGGGGCAAAACCATTTGTATATCACTATAATTTGTAAGAGAAACGGCTTATAATCGGATTACACTGAAATACAAGTTTTTTTACTAAGAATTACCCGCAGGCATCGGATTCTGTAGTCGCCGCTGGAAGACTCCCTTTCCAGTAGGGCTGGCGGATGGAACTATCCATGTCCAATAGGGCTGCAATGAAGAGGAAGAAACGGTCAACTTCACAAGAGGGTTGAACATCAGCAATGGTGTTCTTGGGTTACCAAACTTGATTCACATGGATATGGAAGATGTGTGAATCTAAAAACCTAGAATCATAGGACTCAATAGGTGACGACTTTAGGGTTGATATGCTCTGGAAATCGTTGAAAAGTCTTAAGAAAACCAACCTCCAAACGTGGTTTAAATAGGAAGCCAAAACCCTAAAAAATCTGCAACACGATCTGGCAGAGTTTATCCTCGGCGGATCGGTCCAATAGCGGACCGGTTCTTTTAAATTGAAGCTGATTCGGTTCGCATTCGGTTCGAGGCACACTGGCTTCAAAGTGCACGGCGGATCGGTCCGGGGCAGTCCGGTCCGGGTCTCAGCGGATCGGTTCATTTTATATAAAGACGGATCGGTCCGGGGTAGTCAAAAGCGGATCGGTTCGTTTTAATTTCAGGCGGACCGGTCCGGCTGACTGGATTTCTGAATTCTTCCTTTCTTTTGATCTTCGGATTCCGTTGATGATGAATGGACTTTGAATCTTTGCAACGGTGTTACGGCTAATGACATATACAAGTATGTTGGACAAAAATGTCCTTACACTTCCTTTCTTAGAGAATCCTTAGATTTGATTGATGGTGAATCTCAAACCTAACCCTAGGTTGGGCAGGTTCTTCCAATGCATTTCTGGCTTGGGGGAGGTTGCTGCTATGGTGAGACATCAAGGCGTTCATTTTGATAATTACTTTTGTAGGAATAGCAAGTCGTTCCCACAGACGACGCCAATTGTGAGTGCAGAAAATATCACAATAAAATAAGTTACGAAGCAATATCAAGTAGAAAGCAATAAATCAATCACACAACACATAATATACGTGGTTGGACAAATTTCCTACATCCACGAAGAGGTCTACTATTTTATTAAGTATCTCTCAGAATTTCCAGGTTATATGCCCCTATGCCCCGGGCCAGGAGTTACAATTTATATGCGTGTTTGTTACTAAATTTGAGTTGTTTAAGGAACTTCATCATGATACATGGATTGACCATGAGATGCTTGAATATCTCGACTCGAGATTCTCGTCACCTGATTTGACCATACCCGTGTGTATCTTCTAAACTGCTCATGCAAAATTGAAGTTGTTATTTAGGTCAAGCCAAATAACTCAAACTATGTCGATCCATTGTTATTATGGACTTGTAGAAAATGGGCTCCCATATGTTCCTAACACCTCTCTATTTCATAGCTTAGTCCTGAACCCTTGATTCATTTGGTTTTGTACGCATAAGTATGAACTTGATGTCATTCTCTCGAGATGGCTATATTTTTTCCCTATTTTAAGAAAAATAGGTTTGAGAATCCATTTCTTCGTGTTTATCCCCTTTTGATGATGCTCGATTTATATCTGAGCAGCCCTTGAAGATACCATCACGAGTGGCAGAAAAAAGACTCTCATATCCTCAAATCACCTACACGCGCATGGGTGGAGAGATTGATTTCTCCGATTTTCTCTTCGGTCCTGATTTCGGGGAAGGTCCACACCATCTAGTCAATTCCTTAATTCACTGACTTATCTTATTTGTTACTCCACCCGGATTATAAAATAATCCATCGATCTGGTTTTACTTGGTGGAAACAAAGCATATAATTCTATCAAGGGGGCATCATAATTCACTGTATCCCATGGACATGGATTCCTCCAAATTGTGATTTCAAACCTACTCACACAATTGTCACTCAATATTTGTAGAACATTTGACTTGATATAAATCAGATCGCACCCATAGTGATCAAAGTGACATTTTTCAAGAATTCTAATACTCATTATTCTCGGGATTAAGAATATATGCATCTGTTGCAAATGGCATGAGATTTCATGAGTCTAATCAAGACAACCCTTAGACTCAAATCTCACGTGTGGACATGTTTAATAAATTCATAAGATGTACCAATCACAGACCTCTGTCGAACTATCAAACAAGTTCTCAAAACATCACACTGATTCCATAGTTTGAGATAAACTACTAGGATTATATCTCAACTAGGTTGTGACCATTTTAATAGTGCTAGAATCAAAATCCCGATCACCTAGTGATCAACCTAAATTTGACTTATCGGAATTCCAATTAAGCTCTATTGACCGACATGTCTATAATATATTTAAACAAATTATAAGACATTCTCATAACCATGATTCTTATTTAAAAATTAACTCACACATCTTTATTTAAAAGTAAATGTCATATGTCGTTTTAAGAATAAAACTCCAACATTTTCCCGTCGGAGTTTATTTTTGTAATGAGTTCAGGTCCTCCCTAATTGGGTGAAAATTTTCCTCTTAGAGTCCGAGAAGGTCTGAGATTTACTTTTAGGGCTAGGTCCTCTTCTTACATGTTTCGTTTCTTAACCGTCTTATTCAATGCTCGGGGGATCCATTGCTGGTAGCCCTGATTGTGACCAGAGGCCTTTAGTCTCCTATTATTAAGGAGAACTAGTTCATTATAGAAGGATTTTACCCAGTTAGTTTTGGCCACTTAGTTGTTAAGCATGACCCTTAGTTAAGGTATCTCTAGTTCTATGGGTAGTACTGCTTCCACACAATAAACCAGTAGGAAAGAGTGGCCTCAATCGAGTTTCTCTCTATAGTGAAGTAACCCCAGAGGGCGTACAGGAAAATATTTGACCATTCATTTTAGGTCTATATCGTCTTGTTCATGATGTTTTTGACATTTTTATTAGCATCGTTAATTTCTCCATTGGTCTGAGGCCTATACGGGAAAGATACATATTGAGTGATCATGTATTTGTGTAACGGATTGGAGACCTCTTTCTCAAAGTGAGAATTATTGTCGGATACAAACCCATGGGGTATGCCGAAGCGATAGATAATGTTTCAGCGTATGAATTTGGCCACTTTTGGCATTGAGAATCGAATATGATTCATCTTAGACCCATTTGGTAAAGTAGTCGATGGAGACCAAGAAAAATTCTTTCTCGGTGGAGGCCTTAAGAGTCACTTTACCTATGATATGTATCCCCTAAGTGGAGATTGGCCAAGGTGAGGTCATACAATATAGTTCTCAGGGAATTATATGTTAATGGGGGTGTATATTCATCATTTGAGGCACAATATGACCTGATATGTGTAGTACTTTTGCGTGGTGGTTTAGTATTATAACTATTAGAGTATTTTCTATAATGGTGTGTCCGCTTATATATGGGCCACACTCGACGCAATTGATTTTGCCAATAATTTCAATGGTATCTTCTCTTGTGACACGTCTTAGGTATACTCCATCGAATCCTCTTTTATAGAGTTGGCCCCAAAAATTATTAACAAAGTTTCTAATCCCATTATGGAAAATCGATCGATCGATGTGGAGTGATGGATAATGGTAATTATTTAAAAAATTGCATATGTCAAAATACCAGATCATAGTCTCTACTATTATTTCCTAAATGGTATTGATCTCTAAGAAGTACAAAGGGGTGTTTTGACTTGTTATGGTGAAGGTGATCTTTGTGGTTGCATCCGGTATGTCTATCATCGAGGCTAGGGTAGTGAGTGTATCTGCAAAGTTATTTATATCCCATGGGAGAAAGTCAATTTAGAGATGCTCAAATTGAGAAGACACCTAATTTAGGTATGCGTGGTAGGCTTACAGTTTAGCATCTCAGGTCCTCCATTTTCCTAGTGTCTGGCTGATGACTAGGCTTAAGTCTCCATAGGATTTTCGTTCGATGATTCCTATCTCCAAGGAAATTTCAAGACATGTGATGCAAGACTTATACTCGTCCATATTTCAACCTGTGATGCAAGCCTCATACTCGTCCATATTTCCAGTGCACTCATAAGTGATTTTGATAAGCTAGGGGATTCGACGTGAATCTGAGGATATTAAGAGCATTCTGATGTTGATCCCTCTTTTGTTAGTGGCCCCATCAAGGTAGAGTTCCCATATCGATATTTCATCTAATGAGAAGAGGTCTTCGTCCGGGAATTCTACCTCATTCTCTTCTTCATCATCCGACATGAATTGTCATGCGAGAAAGACCTAGATGGCATGTCCTTCAGTAGATTTTTATGTGATGTATATAATTTCGAATTCGAACAACATCAGTAGCCATTTGTCCATCCATCTAGATAGCGAGTATTTCTTGAATAAGTATATAAAAGGGTCCATACTAGAAATGAGTCATATGCTAAAGGCCATCATATAATGGCACAACTTATGGGTGATCCATCCTAGAGCTACAGAAGCCTTTTCCAGGGTAGTGTATTTAAGCTCAGAGGATACTAACTTTCAACTGACATACTATATGGCACATTCCTTTTGGGAACCTTCTACGTATTGGGTCAATATGGTTCAAATATTTGTGTCGGTTTTAGTTATGTAGATTGTCCTGGTTGGGGAGGTACTAATATTAGTGGGTGAGTGAGGTACTCATATATCTTCTTGAATGCTTATTGACATTGGGAGTTTCACTCTATGGGAGAATCTTTCTTGCGTATTTGGAAAATGGGTTTGTAGGTGGTGGTAAGCTAGTTGATGAACCGATTTATAAACTAGAACTGACATAGGAACCTCTGGCCTCTTTTTTTCGTTTTGGGGATGGAATCTTTCATATGGCGTTGAACTAGATAGGGTTTACTTCGACTCCGTACCTGTTGACTATAAAATCAAGGATTTTATAATTGGTAACCCCAAAGACACATTTTTTAGGATTCAACCTCATTTTGAAATGGCACATCCTTTGGAAGAATTTTCGAAGTGTCAAAATGTTCCCTTCACGACTCTTTGACTTGATGGTCATGTCGTCTACTTAGACCATCCACTTCCACATATATTGGGTAATGGATTATGGGAATAGTTGCTCTTTGGTATTTTTCCCTAGTGTTTTTTAGGATGACTTATCCTTCGTATGTTATCTACTGGAACGATGGTGGCTAACCATGCCAGGTATTCCACTACTAAGATGAATTATATATTGAGTTGTTTCTCTACTTATTCCTTAACCTTCAAGGAAGATTAGGGTATCAGCTTACAAAGCATATGTTTGATAGTATTTAAGTAAGGGAGAGTCATTTTCTCATGCATAACAATGCATGGATCAATCTCGAGCATGTCAACATAAGACCAAGAAATACATCGATAAAATTGGCGATGAGATCAGTGAACTCTTTTTGCTATTTTTCACTAAAGTAGGACCCTATTTATAGTTGCTTAGGGTTTTGTCGAGTGCCAAGTTTATAATTATTGTGTCATTACCATTGGGGGACATACGTCTATTTTGACTTTGATCAAGTTTTTATTAGTGTTTTAGATATGCGGAGTCATCATTATTATATGTGAGATTTAATCCATCATTGAATTCATAACTATCACATGTAACACACGCAGACAAATACTAGAAATCACAATTTATTATGTCGTCAAAGGTAGGAAGGAAAACATTGATAATCGAAAAAAATGATTTATATAGGGATAAATTAGGAGATGGGATGGGAGAGGACTCAGTTTTTAAATGTACAAACTCAAAAGATGTTCGAATGACATATGCCAGTATGCATCTAACAAAGGTCCAATTATTCACCATCACTCCTACAGTGATCATAGTGATGAGATGAATTGGATTCTGTCGGAGGATCGTTGGAGTGGTCTTTGGATGTTCTAGGTCCTTGGAACTGACTGTAAGTTGGGGTAGGTCGTATTTTTTTCAAGTTTCCTTGTACTCAGAGGCTTTGACATTATCTTCACCTAATCTCATCACAGGGTCGATATAAGGGACGACTTATGAGAGTGCTTATATCAAGTTCTTGTGTTTTTCCTCATTCCATTGGTAATCCCATGGGGTCTAGTAGGTTGTATCTTAATACTAGATCGGAGTCCGTGTCTCTAGTGGAGATTTTTCCGTATCCGGTAAATGGATGTAGACATTGAGTTTAGGGATGATGACTAATCATCTTTTCTTTATTATCTTTATATGAGGGGGAGGTGGTGTACCAGGCATGGAAGCATTCCGCGGGGCATAAATATGAGGATCTCATCATGGTGACCAAGGGGGTTTATTCAAGGTATAATGCAAGTAATCCCCAGTCAGACTTTGGCTCAGGGGTTTTTCTTTCCTCCCTTGTCTAAGGTCCTGTGGTGGGAATATGTTGAGTCTGAGGTCTCAAATGACTTCAATACTCACCAATTTGGCGTCATTTATGGGATCATCAAGTTTCTTTCATTTTATATACAACCATTGCTTCCTTTGAGATTAAAACTAATGCCAAGTTAGCTCACTCTTTAAACAAGAAGAAATCTGGACAAAAAGATATCCAAGAACATCTCAATAATGTTCTTAGGACACTCCCCTTTTCGCTTGTGGTAGAATAACCAGTTGGATCTGAGCATAGTGAGAGTGGATAAAAGCGTGAGCCTCTATTGTAAGGGAGAAATATTTGAAGGATATGGACAAATCCCTACAAAGGTCTCTGATCCATATCCCTAGTAGGGATAGGTTGTCACTTCAAGAAGACTAGTCCTAAGGAGGTTCAAGGGTGGCTAGGCCCTGGGATAACGAGATAAAAAAGATGTAAGATCGATTGGGTAACTTCCTCAACTAGAACAAGACGTAAACTCCCAATACCATAGAGCTAGTCCTTCGGAAGATGCAATATCTTATCTCCAATGAAATTAAGAATTATGGTATTCCACTTAACTTGGAAAATGCCTAGTATTGATCCATTTAATAGGTGTAAAGACCCCATAGACCATATGGATATTTATATACCTCACATGCTCCTCGAAGACACCCCAAATGAGGTTTTATGCAGAGCCTTTCCCGCAATTTTGAGGGGGATGGATAGGTACTGATTTCACAAGATCAAGCTAGGAACCATCAAAAGTTTCATAGAGTTATCCAAAGATTTTATTGGACACTAAATAGGAGCCCAAAGGATGAGGAAGGCAATTACCTCTCTTCTCCACTTTAGACAGAAGTTCGATAAGGTTCCCATAGATTATGCCCAAAGATTAAATCAATAAGGCATGCAAGTTCATGATCAGAATGACACTATTTATGTATAGGCCTTCATCAAAGGCCTTGGATCAAATAATTTATTAAGGTCCTTCTGCAAGAGACATCCTCAATCCATGATATAGTTATTGGTGAGAGCTCATAAATACATGAATGGTGAGGATGTAGTCAAGTCAAGGCATTCCTGAGCCTCCACCAATAAGGTAAAAAGAAATATATTTTATCTCACCTCAGAGACTACCTAAAGCAGTTGAGACCAAGAAGAGGAAGAACAAAGGAAAAAAGAATGTACCCCTAGAGGCCAAATACTCTGATCCTATCACAGCCTCTATAGAAGAGGTCTTTATAGAATCCAAAGATTAGGATCTTCTACCTCCTCCCAAGCCTATGAGAGTTACAGAGTACAAGAGGGATAAGTCCAAATACTGTCAGTTTCATAGGGACCATGGTCATAACAAAAATGATTGCTTTCGAATCAAAGAGGCCATTTAAGGTATGATAAAATTTGGATACCCTAAGGTGTTTGTGACCAACGACGTTGGTAAAGGTCGTGTAACAACAATAACAATAACAAAGATGGCCTCCTTCTAATCAATGTGCACACGATCTCAGGAGGATTTACTAGGGAGAACCTTCCTCAACCATAAAAAAATCTCACCTCAAGATCATAGAATATGAGCGAGTGCAAATCAACGGTGTGTACTACCAAAACCAGTCACCAAAATTGGTTCCTATGATAGTTTTTCCATATACAAACGTCAAGAGATTCCTCTTCCCTCATGACAATCCAATAATCATTACACTGATGCTTATATGAAGAAGTTATTGGTGGTTATTGAGCTCAATAGACATCTTATTCTTGGACACTTTCAAAGCCATGGATAACAACATGAGGTATATGAAACTATCACCGCCCCATTGATCGATTTCAAGGGAGAACAAACCTACTCCATTGGGTATGCCACTCCCGCCCTCACTATTGGTTCCATGGATATTTTATTTACCATCTTGAAAAGTTCCTAGCGGTAGACCTGCCCTGAACATACAATGTGATCTTAAGCAAACCTTCTCTTAATGATTTAGATGTTGTCTTATTTACTCAGAGGATAGTGATGAGATCTGAACCCCCATGGGTGTGGGAGGAGTGTTTAGGGGCCATAAAAAGGCCAGAGAACGTTACAACACTTCCATGTGATAAAGGAAGAGGTCAATAGAAACCACCCAAGGCTTGTTCGAGGTCCCAGAGATTTCACAAAAAAACAATGTTGTTCCAGTAGAGGTCTTACCTCCTCCACCTAAAATGATTGAGCTATCCTTAGATACTTTAAGCATATAACTAATGAATATGGTAACTCTTGATCCACGAGATGAACATAGTGAATACAAAAGTGATCCTAATGAGGCTCCCATAAGTGTTTGCATCAAGAAGATCCTACCAAAATCTTCCACATAGGAGTTAGTTTGAGATCCTCCCTTAGAGAGGCGACAACTCAATTCTTAATAGAAAAAAAAGATGTGTCCGCTTGAAGTCACCCTGACATGACTGGATTGATCTAATTGTCCTGGTCCACCACCTCAGTGTGGACCCAAACTATAGGACGATATGATACAAGAAGAGTTTTTCATCCCCTAAAAAAATATAACCGCTGATGATGAGGTTAACAAGCTCTTAAAGGCCAAATTCATCAGATTAGTGTAGTATCCAGAGTGGTTGTCAAATGTGGTACTGGTTCCCAAATCCAACAAGAAGTGACGAATATGTGTTGACTTCACTGATTTCAATAAGTCTTATCCTAAATATTACTACCGCCTGCCTCGCACGGACATTGTAGTGGATTCAACTGCTAGTAACGAGCTCATTTTCTTTATGGACACTTACTATGGCTACAACCAAATAAGAAAGGCTCCCGTGGATAAAGAAAATACCTCATTTTTCACAGACAAAGGTACCTATTATTACAAAGTTATGACTTTTAGAATGTAGAATGCAGGTTATTCCTTTCAAAGGGTGGTGAACTCCATCTTAAAAGATCTCATTGGCAAGACCATTGAAGTCTACATCGGTGACATGCTGGTCAAAAGTCTGGGATTGTGGGACAATGTACAAAACCTCTGAGACACCTTTTCTATCCTTAAAAGGAATCAAACTTGCCTGAACCCAAATAAATATACTTTGGGGTATGGTCACCAGAAGTGGCATAGAGGCCAACCTAGAGAATTTCAAAGCCTTGTTAGAAATGGAATCCCCGAGAACAGTCAAAGAGGTTCAAAGTTTTGCTGGGAGAGTTTTGTTCCCTCAACCATTTCATCACCAAGGCTACAGAAAAGAGTTTTCCTTCCTCTAAAGTACTAAAGAATGCTTTCCAATGGACTTCAAAAGTTTAAGAGGATTTCCAAAGTTTGAAGATGTACTTGGGATCTTTTCCTCTAATGACTCATACTATTACTAGGGAGGACTTGTACTTGTATCATACTACCTCCCCAACCACTCTTAGCCTTGATCTGAGAAGAGTATGGGGTCCAGTATCTAGTGTATTATGCTAGTGGAGCTCTGTAAGGAGCTGAGAGCAAGTATCCAAGGATGGATAAGCTCGCCTTCTACTTGATCACTTTATTCAATCATCTAAGGCCTTACTTCTAATAACATACCATTGTGGTGATCCTTGATCAACCCCTCCAATATATCCTCTACAATCTTGACACCTCAGAAAGTCTTGTCAAGTGATTTGTAGAGTTAGAGGAATTCGATATTAAGTACCAACCACGAAGTGTCCTTAGACGAATTTATTATGGAGTTCAACAATGTGGAGGAAGTAGAGAAAGATCTCAAAATCTCAGTAACTGGAGCAGTAGTGCCAAAAAATCCTAAGCTCCCACTTTACTAAGAGATAGACCCCAACTTTCCAATGTGGGTCTTACATGTGGATGGATCTTCTAACATCTCAAGGAGCGAAGTTGGACTTTATTTTATGATCCCGAAAGGAGTAGCAATCTCTTTTTCCCTCCGTTTCTATTCACAAACCCTAATAATGGGGTAGAGTATGACTACCTAGTGGTAGGCCTAGGTTTGTCCATTCACTTAAAAGTAAAGTGGGTTGAGGCTATTAGCCTCTCTCTCAAATGGTAGTTAATCAAGCCATTGAGGTCCATGAGGAAAAATATGATTCAATGGAAGGTTACTTGGCCATTGTGAGGCACCTCATAACTAGGATCCCCAAATTCAATATCCAAAGAGTTCCAAGGGCATAAAATTTTAAGGTTCGACCCGTTACTTGAGTGGCCTCTTTGGATGAGGTAAATACATAAATTTTGATTGTTATCTTGGATCATCCAAGCATCACCCAACTCTAGATAAATTTTGCAGAGGTAGACTAGAGCTCAAACTGGACCACACCCATTAAGGAATACCTTAGAGATGAGATCCTACCTGCAGATAAGATCTAGGACTGACAACGGAAGTCCTTCATATCTAAATATTATCTGGATAATAAGGCCTTGTTTAACAATGGGTATTGTTCAGCACCTCAGCGATCCCTCAGCCCACCATAAGACAGATATGTCATCAAAGACCTTCATGAAGGTATTTGCGGAGCTCACACAAGCCCCAATACCATAGTTTATAATGTCCTTAGGTAGGTATACTTCTAACCCACTTTAATGAAAAAAAGAAAAAGACCCAGTACAACAATGCGATAAATGTTACATGTTTGCCTTCATTGCAAAGAAATCAACAGAAAACATGGACCCAGTGTTTAGTACATGTTCCTTTTCTCAATGGGTGGGGATTTAATCGGGCCTATGCCTTTCAACAAAGGCCAGAAAAAATTTTGCATTGTAATAATTGATTACTTCATAAGGTGGGCTAAAGCTAAGCCCCTGGTCCCTATCACTGATAATAAAACCACTAACTTCATCTGGAAAAACATAATTTAAAGGTTTATCTTGTTAAGGGCCTTCATCTTAGATAATAGGAAGTAATTTGACAAGCCTTTAGAGAGTTTTGCTTAAACTATTGGGATAAGCAACCATTAATCATATCTAGGACATCCCTAAGTTGATAACTAAGTCGAGGTTATGAACATAATCATCTTCATTTATCTAAAGAACAAGTTAGAGGGTATGTGGGTTGCGGAGCTACCGACCATCTTACGGGATTACAAAACCATTGTCAGGGGTGCAATATGGGAAAACCCAAATTCTGTGACCTTTAGCACTGAGGCAGTTATCCCAATTAAGATCAAAATTCCAACACAGAGGGTGGCTCAGTTCGATCCACCATCTAATGTCAAGGGGATCAAAGGTCCCTAGATAAACTGAAAGAGAAATGAGAAGTTACACTAGTCAGAATGCCCGCTTAGAAGCAAAGGACAACCTCTTATTTCAACAAAACAAATGCCTCTAGAGATCTCAAAGTCGGGAACTTGTTCTGGAAATAGGTCACCATTGCGACCAGAAATAAAAGTGAAGGAAAGTTGGGACCCAAACAGGAAGACCCTTATATTGTGGTCAAGGTATCAAGGTCGGGTTGTTATTACCCAAAAAATATGGAAGGATACAAACTTCTTCGCCCATGGAATGCAGAACTTCTCAAGAAATATTTCCAATGAAGTACTCTACTACTGAAATGATATTAAAAGACCTTTTATGCTACCTGTGACATCTCAATACAGTGTTTTGTATGAGTTACAAGGCTTCAATCCTTGGCTCCGAAGTTAACCTAAGATCTAAAGGACCAATGTGAGTTACAACGCTACAATTCTTAGCTCCAGGGTTAACTTAAGGTCTAAGGACCCAGTAAGAATTGTAAGGCTTCCATCCTTGGATCTAAAATAAAATGGTTTAGGTCAAAGAGACCTCAAAAAATGACTAATGGAGTTACAAGGATATCATCCTCACCTCCCAAAGTCTTTAAGGTTCTAAATGACCCAACAAGAGTCACAAGGCATTCAACTTTGGCTAGAATAAATAGTTAAAGTTCTAATGACCCTAAAAAGACTGGAGGAATTACCAAGCCTTTCATCCTAGAATTTTCAAAAAAAGACTAAGGTCTGAGAACCCAAAATGGTCAACTAAAGGGACTTATCGCATTAAAAATAGGTTTTCAAAAAATCAAAAACAAAAAAAATATGAGAAAAAAAGCTTGGTAAAACATCTTTTTAAAGCTTTTTTAATCCTCATTTAAATGGTTTATGTGATCTAAGTGTTCAAATATAAAAAAAATCTTTCAAGATTGCCAATTTCAAAACAAAGGTGCAAAGTATCCTTAATGGACTATGGTTAAGAGGTATTAGGACCATTTTCGAACCTTAAATTGTAAACCACAAGGATCTAATCCTAGTGGACTATGGTTCAGAAATCTTAGGGCCCATTGTGGATACTTAAATTTAAACTTTTAAGGTGTTTATCCTTAGTCGACATGATTAAGAGGTCTTATGACCCATTGTGGAACCTTAAATTTTAAACCTATATAGCTTCCATCTTTAGAAAAATACTTTTAAAATGTCCTAGGCCCCTTTACGGAACAACATTTCAAACACCTACACGTTTAAATTATGAATATGAGGTCTTCAGGCCAATAACGAATTTGTTTTCTAACTTCCATTATCCAAATTTTCAAGGGACTAAGTTTTCAATTTTAAATTATTTTTTCAACACTCGGTCTTTAAAAGAAAATTTTATATGTTCCTAATGTTATTATGGTTCTAAGGTCTTATGACCCATAATAGAACCTCAGTTTTTACTTCAAGGGCTATCGCATTTACACATCAAAAGTCTATAGCCCCTCCGATCTACCTCAGAATGGCTAATATTACGTTTTTAACGCTTTACTAAGAAATATTAGGGGCTAAGGAGACTATCACCTCATTGGAATATGTGCCCCTAATGTTAAAATTCTTCTCTTATCAATTAAATATCAATTTCATAAAGTGCAAAAAATAGATGGTTGCTAAGAATTTTTTTTTTTAAATAATTAATTTTCTTTTCTTGAAAAGATGAAAAATTAAATCAAACACAAATTTTATTTTCTTAAAACAAATTAAAATTAAATGCAACAAGGTGAATTAAAGTAAACACACACACACACACACTTTAAATTCACTCAAACCAAATTGATTTAATTAAGTCCAAGAAATTTGCCTAACAATAAATATTCATTTTTGCAAATTAGGCCAAACCAAATTTTACCAAATTAATGTTAATGACTTGAATTAAATTAACATAAATTAAACTTACCCAAATAATTAAACATGCATCATTTTAATCAAACTACGAATTCAAACCAATTTTATCTTTTTACCCTCAGCATGCGTTCTAGGTGTTTTTTGTAAAAGATAAAATAAATTCACAATCCCATAACGCACTGATGTACGAGGAAAACCCAAATCGAGAAAAACCTCGGATGGCCCTGGACTAAAAAATCCACTAAGTATGGAATTATAAATTCCAAGACAGTAAGACTTACACAAACAACTTGAGTCCGTCCAAGACTTGACGCTCCTTCTTGTAAACACCTCCGCCTAGTAGATAACCATGGACTCTTCCACAGTCTCGAACTCCACCGATGGGGATCTTAGTCACAGTCATTCTCACACGAAGTTTTTCTTCAAGTGGGAACATCATAGCACGCAAACCAAAGTCTTACTCTTTATGGGATGTAGAAGTAAACCATAACTTCTCCTTTTTTTGGTAGAGAGGAACCAATGGTTCCAAACAAAACTCAAAGCAATAGATATATATATGTAGAGATACTTGGAATTCTAAACTAAACAAATTTGGTGTATACTTTTGTGTTTTAGAAGGATTTAAGCCATCTAATTTAGACACACAAAAGGGACTTTTCTAAACATTAATTTTTTTTCTCTCAAAACCTCTCAAAATCAGATGAAAAGTCTTAGGAAAAATTATGTCCCAAAATGGTTAAAAACTGTCAAAAGAAAATGGGGACAAAGTAGTGGGAAAATGCCAAAAACTGTTGCCGCTGAAATCTCGTTCGAACGACATTTCGTTCGAACGACCTTTCTAACGAAAAGTCAGTGTTCAAAAGGGAAACTCATTGGCAAAAACTCGTTCGAACGACATTCTCGTTCGAACGAAAAGTCAGAATGCTCATTTTTCATTTTAAGCTCAGAAAAAATTATATTAAATAAAATTACGCCCAATAAATTTATTTCAAGTCCCTACAAATATATATATATAGAACACTCATACCTTATTGGAGACTTGAAATATGTAATGTTGATGACATATAAACGAGGCACAAGAAATCGGCAATTGATGTACACTTGAAATGATGGCCTTTACGTCTTCAACTTTACGTGTCATAGGCTCGAAGGATACACATGAAAACTATCATATTACTCAAATGTTTTTGTCCGAAATTGAGCCAAAACTACAAAGGACTCAATTGGAAATTTGTGTCCTTAAAAATCTACCCCTTTGGCTATTCCGGGACAAAAACCAAAGAAAAATCCTAAAGGGCCGTCAAGCTCAACTACACTCAAAAACATCCCACCCAAAAATAAAAAATACAAGCTTGACTCAAAAACCCAAGGATGATTACTATCTTTGCCGATGAAAGTTACCGTTATAACAAATCCTGCACACTTGAGCAAAACATTACACGCATAGGGAATATCAAAGTATTAAATGCAAGTAAATTAAATACTCCCCCTAAATTAATCATTCTCGCCCTTTATCCAATATGATCTACCTAAGAAGGTCGCAACTCCCCCTAAGTTAAATCTCCTAACCTAAAGGTCTAGAAATAACTTCTCCCTCTTTTTGTTCAGGAATAGACATAGGTGATAGAATAAATTAAATAATCATTTTCTCCTCCAATTTAACTAAGTACCATTTCTCCCCCTAAAAACTACATAAGGAATATATAAGTATGGGGAAACATGTAAAACATGATGGTGCATAAAGTGATAAGAAAATTAAAGCATATGGGCAACAATGAAGTTCAACTAATCCATTCAAATAAAAATATCAAGTTAGATGCGATGACAAAAGATACCACTAAAATGTACTATTATAAGCATGGGATATCAAACAAAGTTCACACAATAAGATAGATACTAATTTTGAATTAAAAGCATCAATGGACTAGATAGCTTGGCAAAGACTTAAAACAAATAAAACATGATATATATATGTATACACAATAGATACAAAATGTGACACCCTGCCTAATAAAATATTGGGTGATCAGTCCTATATCAAATTGTAGGAGGGTAGTTTAGATTAGATAGAGGCGTAACCCCTTTTTTAGTACAATAGTGACAAGTTAACCAACAACACTATTAATTAACTTCGGGACATGAAAACACAATTTAGTGAATAAAAACCTAGTTAAAACTCACAAATCTCTCGTGGTAGGCAGCCAAAAAGTAACTCATTTGGAGGGAGAGAGAAGTAAGCACCCTAGATACACCTTGGCAGGCAGCCAAAAACCCCAACCACCCTTAATGATCTCTGTCAAGTATTAAAGCTTTGTAATAAATGATAATGGTTGATGATTAAACTCTCTGGTTCGTAATAAATCTCTTTATGATGTATATTCTCTCTAATAATAACTTCTGAACTCTCAAAAAAGAATATCATCTCCATAGGGGTGGTTGGGGTCCTTAAATAGACCCCCTCCCCCCCCCCCCCCCCCACACACACACCACTCCTGAGGTAACCCATTCATTAAAGACTATGAAAAGACATCCCTCATACTTTATGTCACAACATTAAATACCTAATGCCCTAGTTAGCTCCACATCATAGACATTAAATGCCAAGACATGCCTTTTGCCTAACTACTGTGTGTCAGGTGGTTATCGTCACAGAGGTGGATCACCAACTGTCTGATAGAACCAAATACCACGTGGTTAACTCAAGTGTAGATTTTACATTATCTAGCTGGCTAGTGACATTACCTACAATAGATGTGACATTAAGTAGAGGATTTTTTGGTTCGCAACTCAACGCCCGATGGAACTCAAAGCTGCTTCGCCCGAGGTTCCACGGCCAGGGTCTTTCGATCTTTTACGAGGTGTATCTAAGATGTTCAGGACAAGCCCCAATGGTGCCTCACTTCTCAATCCTCCAAACCAAGTCCCTCTAAATTTCCCACGGCGAGGTCGTTCGATAGAGCATGAAAGCTCTCCCAGGCCCTGCCAATCCTGGTCTCTCGTGAGTACCGTTCGACCTCACACGCAATCATTATACTCATTACATCTTTAAAATCATTATAGTTCATAGTCAATATAAACAAAAGATACAACAAGACTAAATTAATCAACAGGACTAAAGGACGAGCTCTCTCGGTCAGTTTCTTCGCTGGAAGGTCCCTCTGGGCTTCCTCGCTGAGCTACCTTGCTACCTTAATCCCAAACATTGTTGTTAATGGGGGGATTATCTCTAATATCAGGATTATCTTCAAGGCCCATCTACATTTTTCCCTTCGTGAAGAGATTTGTTGTGGACACAAGAAATGTCTGCACGAAAACATCTCAATCCGATGAACCTTCTCTTTGTGAAAAAATTCTAGCATATTTTCCTTCGTTATAACCACTGCGTTAGCACCTCTAGGAAAGAGTAATGCCCCCCCCCCCCCCCCCCCCCCGATGTACCTGAGACAAAGCGCTGCGGCTTATTAGGGCTTTGGTGAAGGGACATCACCACTTTTTTCTTACACTGAGCTTCCACTGTTCAAGCTTAACTATTTGAAATTCTTTCGATAAACCTACAAGCCTTCCCAAATACTCATTTTGGCTTTGGGGAAGTGAAGTTGTTTGTGAAGTATAGTTGTAGGGACTTGTGAAATTCTCCCTTGTAACGTTTCGCCATGTTCGAAAAAGCAGAGATTCTCCCCGATGTAGCTGAGTCACAATTAAACAACGTTTGGACTTGTGGCGAGGGGGCATCGTAGCTTTTTTGAACCGTTGGGACATTTTCTTCGTTAGGAGTTTATTAGTTATGTTTGACAAAAATTCTGGCGCCAAAATCAAACTTTCCTAGGAAAGAAACCCTTTCTATTCCCATGAATCACTTCATTAAATGATGTGGTGTTGTCTTTTCAACTGTCAAGACACTTCCCGAAGTGCCACATGTGCATTTGAAATGATTATAGGCGGCCTTGCACATGTGGTGGTGTGAAACTCAACAGACGGGTTTAAAAGATTTTAAACGTCTATTTTTTAAAACTCTTCTCTTTCCTTCATCTTCTTTCAGATTCCATCTATTCTATAGAGAGAAACTCTGTCGAAACTCCATTGTTGCCAAGCTCTTACCTAGTTTTCTTCTTCCTCTCATCTTTTACGCCACCACTTATGGTTGTGCTCCCCTATTTTCGTTCATAGCCCTTCTTTACCAAGCTATTTCTTTCATCCTCACTTACTATGGCTTCTTCAAGTGTCTCGAAGGTTACCACCACCACCACTGCTCAACCAAGTTCCCCTTCTGCCACTTCTGGCGCCACTGCTACCCCTAACACGACTACCTTGGATGCTTCTCGTCAAGATCAACTAAGTTTTTACCGCCGGTCTCCCATCTTTGGCGAAGATGATGAGTTCTCTGATGCATGCAAGACCTGCCATTTTCTAGCCAAGTACGATCCTTTACTGCTGGGTGATGAAGATGGACATTCATCGAAGTGGGGTTTTCTTCCTCCAGAGGGGACTCTACGCTTTCGGTTGGACCGTGGCGACTTCCCCTACTCTCAAATCGATTTCGAGGAACCTAGGGGATCGTCAGCTCATTTTGTTTCCTGTCATTCTCACATGAAGAGCTCTCACGTTGTAGCTCTTGCCAAGGTTGGTCTTCATCGAGCCAGCTGGTTTGGGGAGTTCACTCTTTCCAAGCACAACGTTGCGCTCCAAGTGTTGGTTTCCAGATGGAACGATACAACTCACACATTTTTTGCTGCCTAGGGGGAGTTCACCATTTCGTTGGAGGACGTTTATGAGCTACTTGGGTTTGAGCCCATGGGTGAGTTTACATATCATGATGAGGCCTTGGATGTCAAAGAGAGTGCTGAACGGGTTGAGCTTGATCGAATCTGCCGTCGTTGCATTGGGTCTTCAAAAAAAGCCACTTTTACTCCCCTTATTAGCTATTTTTTCAAAGCTCCCACTATGAAGGACATCACTGCTATTACGGGCCAAGGTAAAGGCACATCTTTGGAGCTACCAGCCTACATTCTTGTAGTGCTTTCGCTTTTCTTTTTTACTGGGAAACCCATCGACCAACCCAGGAGGGACCTTATAAACATTTCTATCCGTTTGGCCAGGGGTTTCAACCTTCCTCTGGCCGCCATTGCTTTGGGGTCCCTCTACACTTGGTTGGATCGAACTCACATTGACAAGGCACGGTCACTGGGTCGCTAAAACTTGGCTAATTTTTCAAACATCGTTATCTTAATGGGTTTCCTCTATACCCGTTTTCCTTCCATTACTGCCAAGTATATATCTTATCCCGTGAGCCAAGGCATTAAACACCCACGCCTCTTATGCTTCCATAAAAACAGAGTCGAAAGGAGATAATGGGAGTTTTTGATCATTTTAATTCATTTGTCATGAGGTCGTACATCGAGTCTACCTTTGCCCATTCTTAGAATTTTTTTCCTTCTGCAGCTTCAACGGTCACTTTCGTTCCAATTGTAGAAGATCCTTCGCACGCCGTGGTACTTCTATTCACTCCTGGGTTTCTTCTTTCCTTCACTAAACGGGGATACACTTCTAAACCTTATAACCCCGATAGATGTGGCAAGCAGTTCAAGTTTGATCAGGGGGCTCCTCGGCCAGTGTTTCAACTAAGAAATAAAATGGCAACTTTTGCTGAGGCTTGAACCTTCTACCTTATAGTAGCAGTACTTGGTGTGACTTCTACTATGGATGGTCGAGTCACCCTTCCTAGTGACACTAGGAAAGGGGACGTATCTACTTCTTATGCCACCAAGTTCCGTTTGAGGCAACTGGCCATGATTCATGAATTCATACAAAGTCCCCCCAGTCCTTTCTTTCTCTGCCTTGGAGTTGGGTCTCAAAGGCAACTCCATTCTTGGAGTTGAGTTCCCTCTGAGTAAAAACCTTAAAGACCTTCCCCTCGAGCTACCCCCTTATTACCCAATGATCCCTATTGCCACACCTAAGCCCAAAACTATTGCAACCCCTAACCATCCTGCCCATACAACCGAAGCAGCTTCTGGCCAAGGGCCTTCCTAGCCACCAACCAAAAAAGATAGGAAGTCCAAGAGTGGAACTTCCTTAAAATCTAAGTCCCTAACCCATCCCCAAACTCCTTTTGAGGCATTCCCCATTACCTCCGTTCCTCCTCCCATATGTGTATAAATGAATGAGGAGTTGAGGAGGAGAGTTCAGGCTCAGGTGGAACGGATACATGCTGAGTTTCAACGACGCGCTCCCGTCGTTCCTCCTTCAGCTTCCTTCCCCACTATCCTGGTTGATCCAATTGAACCGATGGCAAAGAGGAGGAAGAGTTCAAAGGTTCCTCGAGGTACTAGTGTTGCGGGTGCGAGGAAGAAGACTCTGGGTACCAAGTCCCAGAATAAATGTACTACCAATGTACATCTCTCCCCAACTTCCTATGTTGCTGCCTCTTCTCATCCTTCGCCAGTGGTTATATCCTCCCACTCTCCCTATAAATTTGAGGTACGTATGTGTGTTGTTGTTCTTACTCCCATTTTTTCTAAGGAAAGCTGCATTCATTTATCTCTTAATAACTTTTGTGCAGGAGGTTGAAGAAGAAAGACCTAACCCACCCGCGAGCCCTTTCGTTGAGGGGGGGGGGGACATTTCAGTTATTCTCATGCCAATGTTAATCCTCTCCATTCCCTTATGATCGGGTTTACTTACTCCCGTCGTTCGACCTCTCTACGCGCGAACAATGTTGCTCTGGGGGGATTCCGTTGAATCTGTGGGCATCTCTTCTCAATCAGAGACAACTCCCCCAGCCTGTTCTGAATTATCACCTCAGCACAAGGTCCTTCTTCCCATCGTTCCAGCTACGGAGAGTGCCCCTGAGGTAACATATTATTAATTATTTATCAGGTCTCACATCTTTTTTCCCATCCCTTTTTCTGTTTAACATGCTAAAGTTTAATATGTTGGGATGCCTTATGTTGAAATGGCATCTTTATTAGCTGACATTCTTCTTCCCACTATGTTGACGAGGTCCCTAGCTACAGTTCCCTTTTTTGGTGCCATAATTAAGGTAAGTAATGCTTAGATGTATTTCTCCCTTTTTCTGTACTTGCTCCTCATGTCTAACACTTAGCTTAATGTTTGCAGTTTCTCCAAGTCTTTCCCCAACCTTTTCTCTTGGTGGTCTGTATATTTCCAAGGCCAAGGTTGATGCTTCTACCTAGCATGGTGGTTCTTCTAGAACCACCCATGTTGGGTCATCTCTTGAAACTCCTATATTGACATGGGTACCTTTCATTGGCGAGGGATATTTATCGATTGTTGAGGCTTCTTCAGGTGGGGATGCCGTTGAGGCTTCCGAGGAAATAAGCCTGCCCCCAACGGTTCCCACTGTTATGGCCTCTGTGGTGACTCCCATTCTTGCTCCCGCTATTGCTGAGGTACTTCACTAGTTTCTCTTCATTTCTCGTTATTTGTCTTTTATTCTTGACAATGTACAATCTATAAGAGTCTCAATTCTCAACCTTTTAAACTTCACCCATAATGGTGACTTAACAATAAAAACACGTGTTAAGACTTTTCGCAAACTGCACCTATATTGGTGACTTAACAATGAAAGCACTTGTTAAGATTTTCATAAACTCCACCTATATTGGTGACTTAGCAACGAAAATGCTTGTTAAGATTTTTCATAAACTCCACCTATATCGGTGACTTAACAACAAAAGCACTTGTTAAGATTTTCATAAACTCCACCTCTATTGGTGATTTAACAACGAAAATGCTTGTTAAGATTTTTTATAAACTCCACCTATATTGGTTACTTAACAACGAAAACGTTTGTTAAGATTTTTCATAAACTCCACCTATATTGGTGACTTGACAACGAAAACGCTTGTTAAGATTTTTTCATAAACTCCGCCTATATCGGTGACTTTACAACGAAAACAGTTGTTAAGATTTTCCATAAACTCCACCTATATCGATGACTTAATAGCAAAAATGCTTGTTAAGATTTTTTCATAAACTCTACCTATATCGGTGACTTAGCAACGAAAACACTTGTTAAGATTTTCCATAAACTCCACCTATATCGGTGACTTAACAACAAAAACACTTGTTAAGATTTTTCTTTAACCCATTATTTCTTCTCCCTATTCTCAGATTTCCCGGGAGAACTCTCCACCAGTTCTTTTGCCCATCGCTTCACCCCATCGGGAACCCATTTTCTCAAAAGATTCTAGTCACAACGATCAAGGTTCCACAACTGGAGATGCTAATGATAGCGAATCTGTTTATGAGCTCCCTCTGCCTGACTTAGCTCCTCACGCCTTTTTCCTCATGGTCCTTGAGCATTCCCCTCAAATGCCTGCCATCCATCATTTGGTAGTTGAGCAGCTCGTAAGCCACCATCCTGAGACTTTTATTGTGGATTGTCTGCGTTCGAACATCCCCGTGATGAGCTATAGGCTTCAGGGAATGGTGACCGTTGTTACTGATATCGTCAGGACTCCTACTCTAAACATTACCAAAGCCCTCCTCAATTAATTCTTGGACCATCTGAGGGAGTTGGGTCACAATGGCTTCCGTTTTGACTGGTTTATCACACACTTAAAAACTTTGAAGAGCCATCGACTAGACTTCCAAAAGGAACTACACCGGAAACATCAGTAGGATCAACGGGCTGAGGAAGCTAAGTTGGGTGAGCTAGCACCTCTTCTTGAAGTTGTCAATAAGGAGGTAGAGGATGTCGAAGAAGCTCTACATCTGGTGAAGATAAAATGATATAAACTCCTCATCGAGCGTTCACAAGTGCAAACGATATTGGAGGTTTCTATAAATGCCCAACAGTCTTGCCTAGAAGCTTCTTTGGGCCTTCTTGGAGATTTTTTCTCTGCTCCAGACCTGTGGTTCCTCTTAGGCCAATAAACTTTTGTATACATTTTCCTTTTCTTCTTTTTATGTAATTCTTGGATAGTATCTCCCAATTTTGTAATGACCCAAAGTTTATGAATGAATGAAAAAGATATATATTTTTCTCCATATCCTTTCTTTGTGCTATAACTATTTGCATATATCATGAATTTCTACAATTCTTTCATCTCCACTCGCGTTATATGAAAAAAACTTGTATATTCATAATAAAAGTTGGATACATCAGTGGTCTAAACTTAATTGCTTTACACATGATAGACTTTCCACCATTTATTGTTAATATTGAATGTCTTGTCCTCTTCCATCCTAGAGATTAAGAAATAATATGAATCATGAGCTTCTTTTACAATAAAAGGACCTTCCTAAATCTCTATAAACATAGGTAGAGGAAGCCCCCTGATGTGCTTCACTACTGCCTTCAAAACGAGATCTCCCTCCATGAACTGCCTTGGTCTCACAAAGCTATCATACGCCCTGGAGAGCTTCTTCGTATACATTTAAAAGTGATGCATTGCATTATCTCTGTGTTCGTCCAACTCTTCCAACTGCACATGTCTATTCTGAGGGAGCATTCTACTTTGCAAGGCATATCAAGCAAGGGGAATTTCTAACTCTATTAAAAAGATCGCCTTAGCCCCATAAATAAGGGAGAACAGCGTATACCCTGTGGGCTTCCTCTTGGTTGTTTGATAGGCCCACAACACAGCTGGTATCTTGTCATCCCACGTTTTTGAGAAATCCTCCATTGTTTTAGCTAAAATATTAACCAAGGTTTTGTTAATTGCTTCGGCTTCACCGTTTCCCTTTGGGTATGCCACCGTTAAAGTATGATAAAGAATGGAGTACTTATCTGTGAGCATTATTTCATCTAAGTTGGTGAAGGGGGTTCCGTTATCTGAGAGAATAACCTTTGGAATCCCAAAATGGCAAATGATGTATTCCCTGATGAAGTTGCTCACCACCCTCGTTGTTGCCCTTCTTAGTGGTATCGCTTCAACCCACTTTATAAAGCACTGTGTTGCTACTAGTATCCAGATCTTCCCCATCGAAGAAAGATGTATTGCCCCTACTAGGTCGAACTCCCAAGTGTGAAAAGGATAAGGCATTGCCAGGGAGTGTAGGTCCATGGATAGGGCATGGATCATATTTTCATGAAGTTAGAAAGCCTAACATTTTTGAACGAACTCAACAGAGTCCTACTCCATCGTTGGCGACTAATACCCCAATGTCATCAACTGGTCATATAACTTGGCCCCTCTTATATGAGCTAGATCATGCGCATGTTTGAGGACCTCGACTGCTTCCTCCTTCTTGATGCAACGTAATGGCCTACTGAAGTAACCCCTTCGATAAAGCTACCCCTCCTGTATGTAGAACCTCGGGGTCCTTCAGTTTAGTCCCATCGCATCAAATTTCTCTGTCGGGATAACTCCATCTTTAATAAAGTCAATATAGGGCTACCTCCAGTCAGGTTGAGCTTCCATGAAATGACATTCAACTGCCTCGAAGAATAACTGGCACTTATTGCATTTCCGTTGTAGCCTTCATGCATCCTTCTTCATTCTAGGCCAAAAGTATCCCTCCCTTTGAATTCTCATATAAATATGTATCTCGACTGTTTCGCAGTTCTCTTCGTGTGTTTTCTTCAACCTTTACTTTGCTTGTTCTGGACCAATGCATATTGATAATCATCCTCCTGTATTTTTGAAGTAAATATTTCCTTGGTTTGTGAAATATTAGGCTAATTCCCTCAACTCCATCGCTCCTTCCCCAGATTCCAGTTATTTTCTAATCTCTCCCCTCCAGTCAGCGTCCTCCTCTATTACCAGAATTATCTGTACTGTCGAGGGGGATGTCCTTCGTTGGATCACAACTGTAGTTGTATCATTTCTCATGACCATCTTCTAAGCAATGGTGGCATAGGCATCTAGATGTTGGTTCATTGTTCGGGGATGTCTCTTAATTTTGGTCTAATGGAACTGGCGGAGGAGCCTCTGAATGATTATTCTGTATGGTGCCAGACTTAGGTATTTCAATGTGTATTCACTATTCACTTGCTGAATCACCAAGTTTAAATCACCCTTGATGCAAAGTGAACGAATTCCCCTTCGAAGATCCTTTAGGAACCCTAGTACCAATGCTTCATATTTTGCTTCGTTGTTAGAGCAAGGGAAATCCAACTTATAGGAAAGACAAATCTCCTCCCTTCCTTTTGAAAGAATAACCCCTGCTCCTCCTTTCTTTTTCACCGAAGATCCATCAAACTGCATCGTCCATTCTTCATCACTTGCATTTAGGTAATTGGCCTGCAAGTCGTCTCCTATAATACTTTCTTTAGGTGGCTCAAACATTCCAGAGGGGAAGATTGCCAATAGGTCAGCGTACGCCTGGCTCTTAATTATGCCAGGAACCACGCACTTGAAGTCATATTCTGAGAGGATGAGGAACCACCTAGCTGCTCTACCAATTAATATAGTTCTTGCCAGCAAATACTTAATAGGATCACATCTGGTTACAATATGAATTGTAAAATATATCATATAATGTCTAAGGTTATGTGCTACAAAGATTAAGGCTAAATAATGCATTTCTAAGATACTATACCTGACCTCTGGCCCATGTAAGATTCTACTGGGGTAGTAGACTGGTTCTTCTTCCCCGTTAATCTCTTGAGCCAACAGAGCTCCAACGGACCTTGTAGTGGATGTGAGCTATAGTTGTAACGGTATTCCTGACTTTGGTGGAACCATGGTCTATGGTGAAATGAGAAGTTTCTTCAACCCATCGAGAGATTCCTGGTGAACCTCCTCCCACTTGAATTTCATGTTCTTTCGCAAAAGTTGCATCAATGGGTGCGTTATTTCGGCCAATCCAGGCACAAATCTCCTAAGGTAGGAAATTTTACCGAGAAAACTCTTCAACTACTTCATCGTTCTTGGACTTGGCATCTCCAAGATCGCTCTTGTTTATCCTGGTCTATCTACACCCCTTTTAGATCAACCACAAAGCCTTGAAACTTTCCACTTGTTACTCCGAAGACGCACATTAGTGGGTTCATCTTCAACTTATACTTCCTGCATCGGGCAAACACCTTCCTTAAATTGCTCAGATGGGACTCCTCCTTCCTCGACTTGATGACTAAATCATCCACATAGAACTCCACAAATTTGTGAAAGAAGTCATGGAAAATGGCCATCATTGTTCTTTGATAAGTAGCCCCAGTGTTCTTGAGTCCAAACGGAATTACTTTATACATGAAGTTGCCAAATAGGGGTCTAAATGTCATTTTCTCTACATCCATGGGGTCCATCTTGATCTGGTTGTACCCTACATATCCATCCATAAATCTGTACATCTCATGACCAGTCGTTGCATCTATCAAGCTGTCGATGGAGGGTAGAGGGAACTCATCCTTGGGGCAAGCCCTGTTCAAGTCTCTGAAATCCACAAAGATCCTTATTTGATTTTTGTCTTTCTTTCCCACTGAGACAATACGACAGCCAAAGTGGGTGTTGTATAGGTTTAATGAACCCTGTCGTCAGTAAGCGTTGGACCTCTTCCTTGATATTTAAGTTTATCTCAGGCTTGTACGTTCTCGTTACTTTTTTCACCAAAATGGATGAAGGCATCACGTCAACTTGTGGCAGCTGACTCCCTCATCCATCCCTTCCATCTATGTGTACTTCCATGCAAAAACATCTATGAACTCCCAAATCAACTCAACCATGGCTCTTATTTCTCTTTACTGAGATCTTTCGAGATAAAAATAGGCCTTTGATCCTCCCCTTTTTTCTCCAGGTTCAACTGCTCCAACTCTTATGCTCGTGGCTTCGGTTGATAAGCCATATAATCTGGTTCTTTGACGACATCTTCCATGAAGGAATCTCATCTGTAATAGAATAAATATCGATGGTAGCCTAATACTATTCTGCATGCAACACCAGGTCAGTCTTGCTATCATACTTTGGGGTCACCACCGACGATTTAAACTTTGAGGGTGTGGGAATACCCAAAATTGATGGGGTGAATGGAGACCATTTCTCAAAACCTCTATGCAAAGGATCCTTTGATTTAGCGATTTCCCCTAGACAATCTTCTATATAATAAATTTACCCTTCGAGGGATGGTTGTCCTGCTCGACCACGGTTATGACAGACATGCCTGGTTGGCTATAGATTTTTACTAAACTCCCTTTCTTAGAAGTCTGTTCGGCTCATGCTCACCTTCATGCAATTTTCCCATGTTGGGACGAATACTCCATTCCTATGGTCATAGACCTTCTTGATTCTTCCCCACGTTGTCTATGTCTTGCTGGCTCTCTGCGATATTTCCCATTTACTGCTTGTGGACCTAGATGATCAAATGCAAAACCTCTCCTTAATGTTTCCAGCACGTTCGATCTTTATTTAGATAAGTTTTGTTCATCATTAAATCCCATGGTTTTGAGGGAAGATTTAGCTCCTGGGAAATATGACCGGTCATCTTGTGATTCGGAGTACCTAGACCTACACCTTTATTTTAGTGAACCCAACTTCCTTCAATGTTGTCGACCAACCTTCCTTAAGAATTTCTTCTTTACATATTTAACTTGGGCAGAGGTGACAAAAATGTCTTTGTCCCAACATTTGTTGAAGGATTCCTCCCTAGCCTTCTTTCTCTTGTCCCTTTCAGAAGAAAGGTCTTTCGATAGTTTGGCCACTTATCCTTCAGCAGCCTTTGCCTTTTGCTCAGCTTGATCAGCAGTTGAGTTAGCCTTTTGTTGAGCTTCTTCAATAGTCTTGATCTTCTCTTTTGTAGCCTTTCTCTTTGCTCAAGGGATTATTGGGAATCTTACAAAGATTTTCTAAGACCTGCAACGGCCTCTTCTACATCATCTAATGAAGAATGGAGAAGATCATCCTTATCTAGCATTTAGTTGTAGTCGACCAAGAACTATAATAAAAATCTAAGTCAGTACACGTCAAGAAAGACGTGAATAATATCTGATCAACTTTGTAGCTAAAAACTCACAAAGGCTAAACTCTAAGTATCCCTTTCCAATAGTTTTAATCAGGGCAAAGAGGAAGAAACAACTCTATGGTCTGGGAAGGTGCCAGACTTAATCAATTTCCTAGACAATCTAGGATTAAAGGTTATAGATGAGCCAGTAGCAAAAGGAGAAATACCTACCAAGCCCTCTTGGTCGGCCTCAACAACTTTCTCAACCTTCTTGTCAGCAGGACCTCTCCTCGGTCGTTTAAGAAGATATTCATCACCCTTGTTGGCTGGGGGCTTCTTGCCAACATCATCTTTCTTCTTTGAAGTAAAAATATCAGCAAGCTTATTGGTGCCAGCAGTAGAATTATCCCCCAAGATATTGGGAAATTTCCTTTTACCCATACTCACAGAAAAGGGAAGGTCAAAATCAAAAGAGGATAAAGTACCATTAGCAAGCTCACTAGCACCAGATGTAGTGGCTAAGAAAGTAGAGATTGGATCTTTCTCCAAGTCTATGATGTTAGAAGGGGTGGAAGTTATTGGTCGAGCAACAAAAGAAGTTATAAAACTTCCATACTTCAGAAAGTATGAAGCAAAACCTAATATTCTCCTCGGTTATTTTTTTATGAACACCCCACAAAAACATGAACTTGTCAAGATTGATGTCACTTTCTTTGGGACTCTTCTTGTTATCAACTTCAAGTGAAGAAACAACAAATGTTAATGTGAAATATCAAAAGGTATTTCATCAGCATGAATACACAAAATATATTACAACCTATGCCATAACCCTCTTAAGGGCATTTGGGTCCATCGTATACTTCACCTCCTTGAAGAGGAGTGTATTGCTAGTTCTTTACAATAACCCCATAATTGATTTATTGGAGTCTCATAAATTAACAACCAGGGTTATATTGGAAAACCTCATCATCAAATAATATGTACTGTCATTGGTGACCCACTTGTAACTGAACATAATTTCAGGGATTCCGATACGGAACCCATGGATTTGATTAAGCCTATGGATTCTATTAACTATCCTCCAAGTATTGGGGGTTACTCTAGTAGCTACAGCATCAAAATATTGGCAGAACTCTAAGCAAACATGATTTGGGGGAAAAGTAAAGTCGCACTCAGTTATGAATAAGGAACGAATCCAATGACCCTCCGATAAAGAGAAGACATCAACAGGAGGACTAGAAAACCCTAAATCTACCCAATCTGGTATATTCAAGTACCACCTAAATTCATCTAGAGAATCAATATGAACTATGTAAACCATGATTCAAGAAGAAGAGAAGAAGCAAAAGGAAAGAATTCTTACATAAACTTAAGGGTTTAGCAAGAACTATCAAAAGAGATAAAGAACGATGACACACGAGCACTCAAGAGTTCAAAGATAGCTATTACAGTTCAAAAGTATAAGGGTAAAGTAAAATAGGGAGAGTTCATCGCCTTTTATAGGTTGCCTCGAAAATAGAAAACATAATAAAATTATATCAAACATAGACTTATTGAAAAGTCTAAAAAAACGAGTGTTTTAAATGTGATTTATGATAGAGTTAAGGGATTGTTCACTATCTTTCCATAAATTATAAAATCAATAAGACCATCACCAAGGCCAATACAAATTATAGTGTGATGTTGAATCAAAATGTTAGCAATCAATTTTGTGGGTGTGATACAATAGATTTGTGGAATTTGGAGTCTTGTTCTGATAACGTGTTATAAAATAAAGGGTATGGAAAGAATTTGGAAAGAGAGATCGTATTTTATTTACCAAGTGTGTGTAGTACAAACTCATATGGGGATCATCTTATTTATTGGACATGGTGAGGTATCCCAATAGACATTGACGATGAGTGGACATTCACCCCAAAGGTCACACTATTTAACACACACCCTTGGATGTACACCATATCCAAAATTCAACGATTGTTGCCTCATTAAAACCTTAGTAAGGAAAAATCCAGTGGAAAAAACCCAAGTGAAGGAAAAAGAGTGCAACGTCTGCTATCGTTGAATTGGTGTTGGACGTGCTTAATGATGTCTCACTAAAACCTTTACTAGAAAAAAAACCAATAGGAAAAACCTAGGTAAAGGAAAAAAAAGTATAGCGCCCTTATGTCCCAAAACAACATGATTTTTTATCCTTCCCTAAAAAGGAGCTCCCCGTATTTTCATATCTCAAATTGACGATTGGTGAAGTCTCTGCATTCCAATACCATGTACAAGTTCCTGGAATGTTTCTTTCAAAAGTGACTTAGTAAACAGATCAGTTAGGTTATCAGTTGAAAGCACTTGCTTGACTTTAATTTTATTTTTCCTTTAAAGCTCATGGGTGAAGAAAAACTTTGGTGAAATATGCTTAGTTATGTCTTTTTTTATGAAGGCTTTCGAAATTTGGGCAATGCATACTGAATTGCCTTCATATGTGATACTGGGAACATTTGTAATGGTAGATAATTGACAGGAACTACGGGTAAGCTAAATTTAAGACCTCATCCATATACATTCATGACTTTCTTCATAAAGTGCTAAAATTTCAGAGTGGCTAGAATAAGTAGCCACTAAAGTTTGTTTAGTAGAACGCAAAGAAATAGTAGTATTACTACTAAAAAATACATAACTCGCTTATGATCGACCCTTATGAGGATCAGAGAGGTATCCACAATCTCCATAGCCTAGTAACTCATAACTATTAGAATGATTAGAATAATGCAAGTCTATGTCAGTGGTTGCCCGTATATATATTTCGATATGCTTAATCCTAATCCAATGTCTTTTTGTTGGTTTAGAACTATAACTATCAATAAAGTTGACTAAGAATGAAATACTCGATATTTTCTGGACCCAATATTTTCTCATCATATTTTTCAGGACGATATGGATTTTTCTTTATGTACAAAGACCAAATGATCATGGGTGTGCTTAATGGATGTGATGCGCCCATACCATATCTTTTTTGAGGACTTTTTGAGTATAATTAAACTCGTGGACAAAAATTCCACTAGAATTCTCTCGATCTGCAGGACAAAACAAAATTTCATTTTCCCATGGTCTTTCTTCTCAAATTCCTTCTTCAAATAGTTACCAATTTTCTTGATCTCTTTTGTAGTCTCGATCAAATTAATATCATCCACATAAACTTCCATTAGCATAAATCCCATTGGGAATTTCATTATAAAGACACATGGGTAAATTGGATTATTTTCATACCTTTCCTTAGATAAGCATTCACTAAGACGGGTATACCACGTCATTCCAAATTACTTTAAGCCATGCAATGAACATCTTAGTCGAATTGAGTACGTACTCCTTAGCTTTGCTTCTGAAAAAATAAATCCTTTAGGGATTTTCTTATAAATATATGTGTCTAAGTTTCCATATAAATAAGTGGTCACAACGTCCATGAGTCTCATATCAAGACTTTCAGAGACTACTAAACTAATCAGATATATGAAAGTTATCCCATCTATAATGGGGAAGTATGTTTCATCATAATCAATTTGAGGTTTCTGCAGGAAACCTTGTACCACATGTCGTGTCTTATATCGAGTGACTTCATTTTTCTCATTACGCTTTCTTACAAATACTTATTTTTAACCTACCTTCTTAACAGCGTTTTGGGTTTGTAATCTAGCTCCAAAAACACCACGTCTATTTATGGACTCAATTTCTGCCTTGATGGAAACTTCTCATTTTGGCCAATCTTCTCCTTGTCGACATTCATTTATATTACGTCGTCCATTATTATCATTAATTCCCTTTGAAATTTGCGTAGCTACCTCATATGAAAATATGTCATCGATGGATGTTTTACTGTGATCCCACATTTCTCTTGAATATGTATAAAACATAGAGATCTCATTATTGTTCTTAGGTACCTTTGCCTCTTCAGGAGCTTTTATAGTTTCTTTTGGGAATTGTGTCTTTTTAGAGACACTAGCCTCTTCATGGGTTTTAGAGAAAGTGGTTATTTTATTCAAAACCTCTTCCAGAGCATTATGAGGGCATGATTTTTCATTTGATCTCGACTTTTGAATAGTGGAATCTTTGGAACCTATAGGTCTGTCATGCTTCTAGCGTGCAACAGATTCATTTGTTGTTGAAATAAAAGTTTATCCCACCGGAACATTAATTCTGGATGGTGCATTAAACGCGGGTATAAGAGACTTTGTCACTTTTTTTGTATCGGGTAATTGATTTGGAATTCCTTATTAATGTATTATCCTTCGCACTTCATGCTCACATTGAGAAGTACGAGGGTCTAAATGAGACAATGTTGAAGTATTCCACATTAATTCTCGTCGTTCTGCTAGAACAGACTGTACTTTAAGTACGTTCTTCCATCCTCCTAACGGGGAAAAGATGGTCTTATCAAAATAGCAATCTGAAAATCTAGCAAAAAATACATCTTATCAATGGCTCAATATAGCGAGTGATTAATGGGGAATCATAACCAATATATATATGCCCAAACGACGTTGGGGACCCATTTTGCTACATTATGGTGATGAGATAGGCATGTATACGACACAACCAAATTTATGCAAATGTGAGATGTTTGGATAACATCCTATCACGAGTTGTGATGGGGGAAGAGAATGGTAAGCATTTGTTCGAAGTTGAATTAACTTGGCAGTGCGTAGGATGGCATGACCACAAGATGAGAATGGGAGTTTGGATTATATAAGCAAAGGTTGTGCTATTAATTGCAAACGTTTAATTAATGACTTAGCTAAACCATTTTGGGGTGATCAGTTGCAAAGGTTATGATCAGCTAAACCATTTTGAATATGGGGAATTGGGTGCTCAACATCAATTTCTATGGATAAACAATAATCATAAAAACTTAAGAAGTGAATTCCCTTGCATTATCTAAGTGAATGGATTTGATGTGTTGATTACAAAAATGTGCTCTGAGTTTAATGATTTGTGCATGTAATTTTGCAAAAACTAAATTGCGAGTGGATAGTAAACAAATATGTGACCATCTAGTGGAAGCATCAATTAAAACCATAAAATATTTAAAAGGTCGACTAAAAGGGTGTGGCCACAAATATCCCCTTGAACGCATTGTAAAAAAGTTGGTGACTGAGAGGCTATTTTGAGAAAAGATGGTTTAGTGATTAATTTTTTTTTTTGTACACGGGGTGCAAAAAGGATCACATGATAAGGTGAGATGTTGGTTTGATAAAAAAAATGACCATTCGAGTTATTTATGATCTTACGTAACATGTTGGATCCGGGGTGACCCAAACGACAATGTCATAATATCAATACACTATGATCATTAAGCTTTCAACTCATGACAAAGTGTGATTAGACAAAACAAAGTGTTGTGTGATATAACTCCATGAATAATGCAGGAAGTTTTTCTAGTGTGAGCTTCTAGCTTACAACACTAGAAATAATGCAAACGAACTCTTTGTTATCTTCATTACATTTTTCCATATGATACTCATCCGTTATGATGTCTTCAAAATTTAACAAATTTCTTCTAGAATTGCTTGAGCATATTTCATTGTGTATAAATAAGTGGGTACCATTAGGTAGAACCACGTGGGCTCTTCTAGAACTGTCAATAATTTTAGGAGGACTAACTATCGTGGAAACATTTGCCTTATCATACACTAAGTTAGAGAAAAACTTCTAATTTTTCAAAATAGTATGAGTTGTTCCATTGTCAACTAGACAAGTGTCAATTCTTGCTTGCATTTTTCGATACATACCATTTATATGAGTAAGAAAATTAAAGGTTACCAATCATATAAGCATAGAAAGATAAATGGTAAACCATAACATTTATTATAATAAATCTCTAAAGAAAAAAGGGATGGTCCAGACATATAAAAAAATATTATTGCAACGATATTAAGAAAACATAAGTTATTCAGTTCTTTAGTGTCTTCCACCGCTTTCTTGGATGAATGACAGTTTCTTGTCCAATGTCCACTAAGTCCACATCTATAACTAATACATTTTGTATTTGGTTTGGCAGAATTTTGATTCTTATTATTGTGTCGAACATTCCTCTTCTAGTGGGGCTCAAATTTGGTACTTGGTCTCTTTTAATATTTTGAGAAAAATTAGCATTCACTTCTGAGACTGCTACAGAGCTACTTGGTCGAGATGAATGATTTTTCATTAATAAATCATTATTCTGGTCAGGGACTAGGAGACAAGAGATTAATTTTGAGTACTTTTTGAATCCTCGCTCTCGATATTGCAACTGTAGGAGCACATTTGAGGCATGAAAAGTGGAGAAAGTTTTCTCCACTATATCTTCATCCTCCACCTTTTCCCCACATAATTTAAGCTTTGAGGTAATTTTTAACATTGCAGAATTGTATTCGGATACTATTTTAAAATACTAAAATCTTAGGTTGAGCCAGTCATGGCGTGCACTGGGAAGCATGACCGACTTTTGGTGTTCATAACGCGACTTTAGGGGATTCCAATATTCAAGAGAAACTTTCATGATTAAGTACTCAGTCTTTAATTCATTATGAACGTGATGTCGTAGAAAAATTAGGGCCTTAGCTTTGTCTTATCGAGACATAGTATTGTCAATTGCTATGGCATCAGAAAAACTTCGGGTTTGGAGATGGAGATTTGCATCTCGTACCCAGTTGAGACAATTGTCCCCAAAGATGTTAAGAGGTTCAAATTCAAGTTTAGAAATGTTTGACATATTAAATTCTTAAATTAATATAATATAATTAGAAAATGATATAATCCGTAATAATAACAAAAACTAATTCAGTAATTGGAACTTTTGGATGCAATTTGATTATAACACCATTAAAAAAAATTAATAATCGCAAGAAGCGAATGGTCAAAAGATAAAGTTTTAATGGTAAAACCATTAATTAAATAGGTAAAGTTCATGTAACCATTAAAATGGTATTTAGAAAAATATATCCATTAAGAAAGAAAAATGACAAGTCAAAAAGTTGAAAAGTTATATTGTATTTTTATTTTGTTTTGAAACTATTTCAAACAAAAATTGTGTGCAGATTTTTATCGAAAAAAATATTTGTGAACATCTAATGTCATTACTCTTATAATGGAGATGATTAAAACTTCGGATATGATTAGAGAAAATTTTGTTGGAACTTTGGGTCCAAAATGAAAATAATTGTTAGGGTACTTTTAGTAATCCTTTCCCCATTATAGAAAAAATCAAAACTTCAAGTTTGATGTTACGTCACATTTTACTATCATGTCCAAATATTTGAACATCATTTGTGAACTTTAGGCCACAAGAATTTAAATAAGAATTGATAACTCGAGGCCCCAAATTCTAAATAGTATTGGAAACTTTAGGTCCCTCATTTTAATTGGCATTTGGGAACATCTGGTCCCAAAATCTAATAAAAAAATGGGGACTTCGGGACCCAAAATTTAAATAGTTATTAGGAAATTCTAGTTCCAAATTCAAATAATTTGAGAACATTTGGTCCCAAAATAAATCACAAAGCTTAAGGTTTGGATCATATGACTAATTAACAACAGAAAGTATACTATAATAAATCTCGCAATTTAAGTATCAGATGGTAAATATGTTTTTTTTATCATTATTAGTAAAGTTTGAGAGACTAAAATTGAAATGTATATAAATCATGAGGGTTAAAATGTAAGTTACAAAACCAAGCCCCCTTTTTATTTATTTTAAAATTAGAATTAAAAGAAATAAATTACATGAAAAAATTTGCATTTAAAATATAATGAATGGTAAAAAATTAATAGATTTAGGAGAATCAAGTTAATAAAATTATACTTCAACTTTAATAGTGGTATAATTATCATATCACTCTAATAAGAAGATCATATACAATATAATATATTTAATCGAGAATATATGAATTTGGATCGTGGGTAATGAATAAAATATTAAAGTTTAAATTAGTGTTCATGGGAGTCTTTAATTAATTATAACCAAGATTTAAACAAATTATAAATCAAATATTTAAGTGCAAAAAACCAGAATTTGAATCAATCAAATACAACATGCACATTGAAAACAGATATACATATGTATGTAACTCTCTCCCTCTCTCTCGATCTGTATATATATACTAGGGTATGCCCGTGCCTGAAGGCACGACGAAATTTTCCAAAGTACGTAATCGCGAAACGGCGACAATTTTTCAAAGTACGTAATAGCGAAACGCAAAAATTTCGAAGTGTAATTTTAAAACAATGTCAAATAGTCCAATAACATTCAAATAGTCTAGATTCATCAAATAAATTCACATATAATACGAAATATACAATATTCATCCATCAAATTCACATTGTCTCAAAAAAAATAAAGTGTCAAATTTTTAAAAAAAATTGGATATAATCTCCTTTGTTTATAAAACTATTCACCCTACTTAACAAATAACAAATAGTCCAACATCCAAATTGTCTAAATTCTTCAAACAAATTCACATATAAAATGAAATATACAATATTCACCAATCAAATTAACTGTGTCTCACAAAAATAAAGTGTCAATTTTTAAAAAAAATTGGGCATAGTCTCCTTTGTTTATTGGACTATCCACCCTATTTAAGGGGTAACAACAAATCCAACAAATTAAAAAAAAATTCCCAAATTCGGAGATGGGAGCTAGAAGGCAGGGAAAGGAGAATATGTGGGACTTCCTCAAAATGCTTATGCCATGGTGATTCCGGGTTAGGTGCTACTACTGTTGTCTTCCCATCCTTCTTCCCACCTCAAAATGTGCATGTGTGCGTGTATGCATATATGCAGTGCGAGTGTGTGTGTGTATTTGTGTGCACGTGTGTGAGTGGGAAAGGGGGAGGGGATGGGCTGGGGGTGTGTGTGTGCGTGTTTTTGTGTGTTTGTGTGCGCGTGTGAGTGGGGAAGGGGGAGGGGGCGCATGTGTGCGTGTGCGCGTGTTTGTGTGTGTGTTTGTGTGCATGTGTGAGTGGGGAAGGGGGGAGGGGACGGGGCAGGGGGCGCGTGTGTGCGTGTATGCATATATGCAGTGTATATATGCATATGCATATATGTAGTGAAGGGATGTAGATAGTTTTAATTTAAATAACAAACCATGAAACTCGAAAAAATAGTGAGCTTAAGCAGAAGGTTGAAAAGGCAGAGGGGATCCGAAGAAGGGATAACTTAGATAAAAAGAAGACCTTATGGTTGAAAAAGCAGAGGACATTCTTCTCTTTACCCCCAGAACTGCCAAACCGAGTTCAATAGAAGCAAACCGAAAGACGAAGACTTTGTTTCTCCAAGACTAATTTCTATTGGCATGCCAGATACTTTAGGCTTTTCATCACTTGCAGTCTGTGAAAAAATTCAAATGAGCATAAATAGTTAAAATTTGAAGAAAAAGAAGAAAAAGACTAATAAAAGAACTCGTATAATCCGAACAAATCTGGAAAAAATGTTGATAATGTATCCATCATCTGTGAAAAACACTATTGAATAAAGTTTTCTATCAAATTACATGTAATAAAAGTTATGAAGGATATAGCATTTCTATCAAATTGCACTAAATTTTCAATTATCAAGGTTAATGTGCAACTGTGAATAGTAACAAAACTATATAATAATAGCATGTAATAATACCTTTCATATAATAATAGAATCCAATAACTGAATATGACCTTTAAATAAAGATATATAAAATGGTAAAAACTTAGCCTAGGATGTTTTAAACTTTTCATGACATGTATCATTCAAAACCTTAAGAGTTGTGTTACATTTTTTTCGAAACATATTTATGCAATCAAATTATTGTGAATCAAATACGCTCCAAAGGAAAATAAATAAACTTACCTTGTGAATGAGTTCCTGAGCTAAATCAGCCTCTTTGACTGCTTCTTTGGCTAAATTTTCAATCATTTCAGCAGCATCTCCAAGCTTTGTATCTTCAAGAAGCTTTTTTCCAACCCCTCAGCCAACTTCTCTGCTTCCTCTGTTACTTCTTCTACCACTTTCGTCACTAATTACACCTGCTACACCTTACACCCATTACCCCTTCCTTCCCGCTACTCCCCCAACCTACTAGCTAATCCTTACCTGCTAAAAACCCACATCTGCCCCAACCCACCCACGCAACCTTGCAACCCCTGCCTTCTCCAAGCCATCCCTCCCCCACCAACCTACTCCACACTCACGCAGACCAAGAATCCACTCCCCCTGCCTACTTCTGTCCCCATTTTCCTCGCTTAGCAGATGACATTTTCGACAGATTCCAATCTTACATGACATTTTCATGTACGATATAAACAGTGGTTTAACATTAGATAACATTGGTGTGATCATAATAGCTTAAGATCTGCACAAAAGAGTAATGCAATGGGGTGTAATACCTTGCCCATCCCTAAAGGCATGCCGAACACTTTTAAAAAATGCATCAACTAAGACTTGTAATCTACTGAAATACATTTTTATACATAATAGAACCCAAATGGTTCCATGATCCAAGGACTTGAAAACACCCCAACTTGAAAAGGGGAAAGAAACAACCCTTCCTCTGCTTATAGTATATATGCATGCATATATGTATTTCCTTTTTACATTACTGAACAAATAGAAGCCCGTGAAAATTACAATCTACTCTGCTCATGCTGACAAAATAAACTGTGGAAAAATTTGGACCTGCTACTAAACATAATATTAATGCTGAGAAGTCAAGATGGCTAAATTTGTACCTACTACTAAAAATTATATGGAATAATAATGTCCCTGAACTGAGTCTTCATTTCAAAATCCACCCAAACACTGACCTTAACAGAAATAACCACCAAGAAATTGCACTTTCTATTATTTTACAATATAGATTAATAAATGAAAGAATTGGTTGAGGTTCTTATGTGGATGTTAACAATACATGTTGCAACCAAGAGAAAAATAGATAATACAAAAAATAATACTCAAACAAATGACTCAGTTGAAATATTCGTTAAAAAATAGATAATACCTCAAATTTCCATGACATATAATGTCAAGCATGTGCACTTGATCAATGAAGAGGACACCTAACGAACTATGCCAGTCCTTCCTATCTCATCTCTATTTTGTGTCGATTTGTTCCATGCACGCACGAAACGTTTAAGTTTTATCTGTTTAGTAAACTATCACTGAAAAATGCTACCGTTAATTCCACCGTAGTTATCATTAATTCCACCGTAGTTATCAATGTTCTTATTATTTAGACTAAGATGAAACTTCAACTGTAAACTTGATCTAGATAGGAAAGTTAAACTCACACAATGTTATATATTCAATGGCACGTCAATGAATCCCATCGAATGGTGACCGTTGAAAACTGAGGTGAATCAAGACATCTCCACTTTTTCAACCATCTTCTTCCCTGATGTTTACCTATTTTTTCTTGGCTAAATATTTTCTAGGTAAACTAAAATTACAATCACCACCTTCTTCGGATCCATTTTTCGTTGAACCATCTCTGTAATGTGATGTTCATCTGCAGGGATTACATTCAAGATCAAATCTCACGTGATGTACTAACCTTGTTCATATGATAATTATGTAATGAAATATCACGTATCATTAACTAACTAATGAATAAATCTAAAACTAAAGCACCTTAAGTAGGCAAAAGTAAAACAAATACCCTCAATATCACAATGAGCTATACTAACCCTGTGTGTTTGACCTATGTCGTCAACACTTGCTGGATAACAAACAGCGACCCTTCGGTGAGTCACGGTACATGTGTACGGCAAAACAAAGAAAATAGAGATATTTTTAGGAACACATGTATTGAATACAAAAATAAACATTAACTGTAAGTAATATATATCTACAATTATGTAACAGTGATATATTCCTTAACCACCCTGGCACCTGGGAAAACATTGAATGTTAATTACGCTTTTTATGCAATTGTAGATCAATCTATCCCATGTTTTTGTTTCCATGTACCAACGAAAGAGTTCAAGCCGTAAACGTTCAAAATTAAATAAGAAGTGAAAAAAGGCGTTTCCAAGATGAGGAAAAAATAATGAGTCCATGAATTATTTACATGCATTAGCAGAAGCAGTAGCTAAGTAGTTTATGGGGTATATAACTTTAGTATTAATACCACTCAAAACTCCAAAATTGAAACTATGAACCTACATGTGAAAAGAAAACAATGTTGAAAAGAATGAGTGCTTTGTTAACTGACTTTACAAAAGAAGATCCAGATGCTAAGCCAAGTTAATTTCAAAAATCATACTTTGTTCTTCCACTCTTTAAGATGGGGAATAAAATATCTGAAATATTAGATGAAAGGTTACCGATTGTGCCCTTCAACGGAAAACACTTTTGAGTTGAAGAAGTTTAACGTGTGAAACTATAGATTTTCCATGTGAGACTGCCTTTTCGAGATTTTATGGATTTTAACATCAAGAAACTGATTTCAAATGTGTACATATGTATACACATTTGAAACTTTAGCTGGCATGTGTTTACTCTTATCCAAGGCAAAGTAAATGTAGAGTTTCAATGAAAATGAGAAAACACCTAAAATATGAAGCTTTAATAAGTATTAAATACTTAAATCTCAATCATACAGAGTTTTTCTATCAGAGACAAACAAACAATCAGATGTTAACAACTATCAGATGTTAACATTATGAGACAAATAATTATTCAGATGCTAACATCTATCTATCAGATGTTAACATTTTGAGAAACTAAATTAATGAAAATGTCATAAATTAAATAAGAAAATTATCACAACCCACCACCATCAAAGAAACTTCTCAGGGAAAATTGTACACCAAGAAACGTGAAAATACATCATCTTAATCAAAAGAAAACACACAAACATGCTTACTTGCGAATTTCATCAAGCATGTAGCTTCCAACCTGTATTAAAATAGAGTTTTAGAATAGAAATTACATACAAACTATAAATTCATATAAGCAAAAAAATAATATAAACAAAAATAAAGAAGTAGAAATAGAAAATCAAATAAATGATGCCGGATTACCTTAGTAATTTAATTACAACATCAAAATTACTAATGGTTACTTGTTGACTACGTCCAATATACACATAAATAAAGTAAATATTATCAATTACTTTACTTAGAATATCAAGAACCTCTATTTAATTTTTAGTTACAAATCCCAAAACAATTTTTCATATGTTTCAAACAAAAAAGGATGAAAGAGAAATTAGTGGAAAAATGAAAAAGTACCTCTTTTGAGATTAGGGAATTATTGAACTGAACATTGAAATAGATGTGTATACATAACCTGTAACTCAAAATCAATAAAAATAAATCAAAGGTTCATGGATGGCAACAAAAGCTCTAATTAATTAACAATCCCAAACATAGATGATTGTGAACATTCTTGGCCAAATAATAAAATATAAATAATCACCAAAAATTAATAAAATAATTATGCCCTAAATGAACTTTGGGATAAGAAAAAATGGATGATAGTATGTACCTCATAAATAAAGTGAGAGATGATACCTGATAGACAAACCAATAGATGTTACAAATCAAACCAAATGAGGTGCAATGATGGCGACACCGGTGGAAAAAGCGGTGATGGCGACACCGGTGGCAACAGCGGTGATGGCGGCAGTAGCGATGATGGCGGCAACAGCGACGATGGCGGAAGGTGATTGATGGGGAGAAAATGAGAGAGGGTTTTTGTGTTTGAGATGGAGAGCTTGTGGATGACGGGCGGGTAAGAGATAGAATGAGGTTTTGTGCTTGAGGGATATCTACAAAGAGAAATGGGGTTCTCTGCGTGTCTGACGTGAGAGTGTATTACCAAAATACCCAAGTTTTGAATTAAAGTGTTAGTTTGATGAGTAAAAAAGAGGGGGAAACCAAAAAATTAAGGGGTAGGTTTGTAAAAAATAAAGAGATGTGATCTCAACCATTAAAATATGTAAGGAGGTGGCATCGATCTAGACCGTTAAAATGTGTACATTTTCAAAACCAAGCTAACTTATTATTATTATATATATATATATATATATATATATATATATATATATATATATATAATATTGAACTTATTATCAGAGATTCAATAGTTCGTTGCCTTCTAGTGTGATGTTGAATCAAAATGTTGGCAAAAAATTTTATTAGTGTGATGTTGATAACATGTTATAAAGGGTATGGAGATAATTTGGAAAGAGAGAAGGAATATTTTATTTCTCAAGTGTGTGTAGTATAAACTCATATGGGATCACCCTATTTATAGGACATGGTGAGGTATCCGAATAGACATAGAAGAAGAGTGGCCAACCACCTCAAAGATCATATTTATATATATATATATAGAACGCACCTCCTGTGCCGATAATCCAACGTGTTCTAGATTCCTTTAATCGAGACATGCGCGCAGAACAAAGTACCTCTACATGCCACGTTCTTCGTTCACTGGAACACAAAGGATTACAAGGCGGGAGGATGGGCAGGCAAGCGAGGAGCAACACTTGCCTGATGTCCATGCGTCATTCTGAGGGGCGTGATAAGGGAGATCGCCCGATCATTTCTACCCCAGAGTGATAATAACATGTAATTTCATATCACATGAACGCATCTCACCCCAAAGCGATTAGAACATTAAATCTCCCCCATCCTTTCCGAGGGATGCCAGGACATTGCATCCCCCCACAAGGGTAATCACAAATTCGGATAACCATCCCATTTACCGATTGACAACCTTATTCAAGACACATGTCATGTACTTTTTGTTTTGCGAAAGTTTCACACGAAGCTTTATATTTTTTGTTATTTCCATGATCACATAATCAATCAAGCTTTTGGAAGCCAAATTTATTGGTACTTTTGAAAGAGGATCATAGTGGTCCTGAACCCTATTGACTCAAACATTAAATTATTAAATAAATAGTTATACTGAGTTACTATTTATAATGTTTTAGTCACAAAGGTGTAAGGTGACCATAAACCCTTTTTGAGGATGATAAAAAAAATTGAAATTTAGCTTATGTGCATGAATGTAATGAATGGGAGGTACAAAAGATCTGACATTAGAAAAATATTTTTAATAATAAAAATGAAAAGAAATCATTAGAACAAAGTTGATTAGTTATATTTGTAAAAAATTGTTTACAATATTTAAAGTTGGTTTTTCATTTACTATTATAAAATAACTTCTTTTTCTTCTTAAAACTAACAAAGAATAGTCATTTCCTAAATGCATCCCATACCACGACAACCTTTGAACAACACTGTGACACCCCGGCTATTTTAATCACAGGTGATCGGTTCTTTATGAAAACAAAAAAGAATCTCATATGGTTCATTCTTAACAAAACTGTCGAAATATTTTAATTTACTAATCACTTATGTTAAATTAAGTCGGTGTCATATTTTATCTTTCATTATTACTACATCATGCATAAATAAAAGAATAAAAGAATTTAACTAAACTGTCCACACAATAATAATCTGAACAATCACATGACAAATATATATATAAATAAGACCGAATAAACCATTGGTTCCCAAAACAAATCCAAATATGAGTGTGACATAATAAAGCTGAATCTACACATGTGGATTCATTCTACATGCAATACTACCCCAAATCATGAGTTTTATTCATCAATTCTCAAGAAAATCATTAAATGTCATCAAATCAATAACCTTATACTACATAGGCATTATAACTGAGTAAGAACATGCAAGTTAAACACTTGCCTCATCAATAGCAGGTCTGATTTAATTTTGAATGTGATGAGGATGTCTTCCCTTCTTTTCGATCACGATTCCAACAACTTTGGTGGGGAGAAAAGGTGTTGCACCTCCAAGAACTCTCTTCTCTTCCTCCTTTATGGCCTCTTTTCTCTCAAGACTGATATAACCCTATCCCTTCACTCCTATGGGTTGTTATACTATTTAATCTTCAGAGTCCTCTTTACCACTAACTCCCGAATTACCAAAATGCCCTCTCGTGGTGCCTGTTTGGTCTAAAATTGCCCTAGGACCCAAATACTACCCCCAGGTACACTATTCTGACTATTTCGATCCTTTCGGAATTAAACGTGACCTCAAAATCGCCATCTGAGTCATTCTAAAATAATTTCCTGTATCGACCTCGTATAGTCTACACAAGACCCCCGATTGAGATGTACCACTGTCACTCACTATGCCGTAAAAATAATTAATTACTATTCACTTAGTAATTATATTCTATAAACATTAATCATTCTCTTTCCGATTAATATTTTTAATCATTCACTTAGTAATTATATATCTTCTTGTATGTTTAAAGTTCCTATCTCTTCTAACCAACCAAAGAAGTCTGCCCAATTTGTAATCAAGAAAAACCCTTTACATGTTCAAGAAGTAAGCAAAGAAGGTCCTGCAGCTAAAGGAAAAGAAGTAGTAAAGGAGAGATTTCCCATTACAGAAACTACAGAGGTGAAATCCTCCCACAAAGCAGGTACATTGCCGAATGGAAAAGAACACTTTAAAGAGTCAAATTCGGTAGATAAAGAAGATATAGTACAAGAGTTTTCTGAAGAAGATAGAGAAATATCATACTCAAATATAGTCAGCGAAGATGGAGAATCTAAAGTGAATAATTTAATGATTGTCCCTTTCATTAGAAGATGCTCCACAAATGTCCAACCCAAAATTTTTAAAGATCACATTAATATGATTCACAGTGTGAATGTCAGGGCTGCTGAAGTTCAAATTATAGATTCATGTTCTCTGTCACCTAGAGCATCTGTCGTTCCTGATAAGGAGTTGAATAACGCTTCTTTGCCTCTATTTATCTATGATACTGAAGTAGGTGTCCCATTGACTTCTAGTACAGATGGTTTTCATCACTGTGCATTGAGTTCTGAGAAACAGTTTACTATTAATAAATCACCTCAGAAGGAGGATTTGTCTAAAGATAGCAGTGATGAAGATCAACTATTGCATATCAAAAAAGTTAAAATGTCAGACCCTCTCTTCAGGAGAATGACCAGAGCCCAATTCAAAGGTAATAAACACTCCTTCCCCTCTATATCAAAATGATCAATCTCATTGTTTGGAATATACGAGGGGATGCAAAAAAGTCCTCTATTAGAAGAGTCAAATTGCTTCTTAAACTGCATAATCTTCATTTTATTGCTCTGTTAGAACCTAAAGTGGATGCTCAAAAAATTGAAAAATATTTATTTAAATGGGACTTTGAAGGTTGTTGTAGCAATATCAATGGTAAAATTTGGTTGTTTTGGAGAAATAATATTTCTGTTAAGGTATGTGTGGATCATCCTCAACTTATTTCAATTCAATTGGATCATTCAGCTTTTAAATATCATATTTTCTTATCTATCATTTATGCAAAGTGCACTGTTGAAGAGAGAAAAGATTTGTGGAACCAATTACTGGAGGTGTCAAATAATTTTGAAGCTTTTCCTCATTTGGTCCTTGGTGATTTTAATGTTGTTTCTTGCCAAGCTAAAAAGGTGGGAGGCAATAATATAAATTACTAGGCTGTTAATGACTTCAATGAAGTTGTTAATGATTATGGATTAAGAGATATGGGATACATTGGATCTAGGTACACTTGGCTCAATAAAAGAAAGAAAGAGGATCTCATTATGGCTAGATTTGATAGGTGTCTCTATAATTCTTCCTGGGAAGCTATTTTTCCAAACTCTAATATTAAACACCTAAATAAAGCCTCTTCAGATCATGCCCCTCTTCTTTTATCTGTGAAAACTGCTATGGATTTCTATCCTAGACCATTTAAGTTTCAAGCTATGTGGTTCTCTCATCAATCTTTCCTCTCTACAGTTAAAATGTCTTGGGATGTAGATATTCCTAGTACAAAAATGAGGAAATTCGCTCTTAAATTAAGAAGACTTAAAGGGGATTTAAAAAGTTGGAATAAACAGGTATTCAAAGACATTTTTCAATCTGTGAGAAACCTGGAGGATGATGTTGTTCAACTAGAGCTGAATTATGAGATGGACAAATCAGATTGTAATAGAGAAAGTCTGAATCAAGGACAAGCAAAGTTATTAGAGGCTATAAAAGTGCAAGATGAATACTGGAGACAGAAGTCTTCTTGAAAATGGCTGAAGGTGGGAGAGGCAAACTCCAAGTTTTTTCATGCTTCTGTGAAGGCCAAGCATAAGAATCTCCACTTCCATTCTTTAAAATCCAGTGATGGATCTTTAATAGAAGATCCTGCAGAGCTTAAGACTCATATAGTTGATTTTTTCAAACAACTTTGGTCTCCTACTTCTGCAGTCCAAGTGCATGATGTCTCTGAGTATATTCCATCATTGATTTATAATGATATGAATGTTTCCCTCGAGGAGGTGCCTTCTAAATTGGAGATTTTTACAGCCATCTCTGACCTTAGTGAGGATGCAGCTCTAGGGCCTGATGGATTTGGTGGAGCTTTTTACATAAAATGTTGGCCTACCATTAAATCTGACTTTATATTTTCTATTTCTTCCTTTTTTTCAGGTAGTGATATTCCTCAAAGTTGGTCAAGCACCTCTGTTATTCTTATTCCTAAAGTTAAGTATCCGAAGACTTGTACTGAGCTCAGACCAATCAGTCTTTGCAACTTCTCTATGAAGGTCATTTCTAAGGTTCTCTCAAATAGATTGGCTAAAGTTCTTCCAATTATTATTTCTTCAAATCAAATTGGATTCATTCAAGGGAGATCTATTCAAGAAAACATTCTTCTAGCTAAAGAGATGGTTGGAAACTTAAACAAAAAATCTCATGGAGGCAATGTTCTTATAAAATTGGATATGGAAAAAGCCTATGACAGAGTCAATTGGGGATTTCTGATTTCAGTGCTCAGGGAATTTGGATTTGGGGAAAGATGGATTGATTTTATTTGGAGGATAATATCCTCTAATTGGTTCTCTATCCTTTTCAATGGGCAGAGTTATGGTTTTTTTTAAATCTACTAGAGGTTTGAGGCAAGGTGTTCCCATTTCTCCAGGACTTTTCATTATTATTGCAGATTATTTGAGTAGAGGCCTGAATAAGCTTATGAAAATGGGGAAAATCACTCCTTTCTACTTACCTAGTGGAAGCCCTATTATATCTCATTTATCCTTTACTGATGATCTGATTATTTTTTGTAGAGGGGACAAAAAATCTTGAGGAAGGTAATGGGATATCTAGATTCTTATTCTCTCATGTCTGATCAAAAGGTTAACTTTAACAAGAGTAGTTTCTCTGTTGATTCCAAAAGCTCTCCTCAGTTCAAATCAAAAGTTGTTGATTGCACAGGCCTGAGATTTAAATACATTACCCTTAAATATCTAGGTTGTCCTATTTTTAAAAGGGAGAAACAAACTTAAATACTATGACACCTTGATCATATCTTTGAGGTCTAAATTGGCAGGTTGGCAGTCTAATTTTTTGTCTACAACTGGAAGAATGATCCTCATTAAACATGCTCTATCATCTATTCCTCTTTTCTTATTGGCATCTATTTCCCCTCCCAAAACCATTATCCTCAAACTTCACAGACTTTTCAATAAATTTTTCTAGGGTGGTTCCATTGAAAATGGTTGGAAGTTCCAATGGAAAAAATGGGAAGATTTATGCAAAGATACTCAAGCAAGTGGCATGGGATTCAAGTATTTTCATAGAATTTTGAAAGCTTCATCCATAAGACTTTTTTGTAAGCTCAAGACAGATAACTATCTTTGGTCTTCTTTCATGGCCAATAAATACAAGAACCTTAATGATGCTTTTAGTGGGGGATCTCCAACTTGGAAGAGAATCGGATCATTAAAAGATGTGTGTCCAGATAATATGGGTTTTGTTGAAGGTGTCTGGATTTGGAAGCCTCATATAACTGGTGATTTCAATTTTTCTTCTGCTTATGCGTTGTCTATCGAGCCTTTTCCTTCATCAAGAGTTTATGATCAGATATAGGATTCTAAAATTCCAAAAAAATTATTAATTCTCTCTTGGAAATTATTGTATAATTGTGTTCCTGTTGATGACTTCATTCAGAAGGTGGGAGTTAGGATTTTCTCTAGATGCAAGGCTTGTAAAAATCATGCTGAGTTCATTACTCATTCATTCATTCAATGTCCTATCATCTCTCCTATTTGGAAGTTCTTCGCAAACCTGATAGGTATGTCCCTATATAGAACTTATATGTCTTCTCTTATGCATAGTTGGTGGTTGAGATCAGTGTCTAATGATTATCATAAATTTCTCTGTAAGTGCATTCCTATAGTGATTTGTTGGGAGATTTGGAAAAGTAGAAATAAGTCTACTTATGAAGATGTTCAATTGAATGCCCAGAAGATCATCTCACAATCTATTTTTTTTAATATCTAATATTTATTCAGGACTTTCTTTTAAGAATTCTTTCTCGAAGTTTGATGCGGGTATTAAAGATACCTTTCAGCTAAAGTCCTCAAATAATATTCATCTATGCAAGCCCATCAAATGGTCCTTTCCCCCTTCAAACTGTCTTAAACTCAATATTGATGGTGTATCTAAGGGTAATCCCGGTCCCAGTGGATGTGGGGTAATTGTTAGAGATGACAAGGGGAATGTAATCTTAGATTTTGCTCATTCTACAGATATTGCTTCCAATTCCTATGCAGAATTATATGGTCTTAGAATGGGTATAAAGTTATGTATTGAATTTCATATAGAGAAGATCCATATAGAGATAGATTATATGTTTGTTGCGAATCTTATCAATGGGAACTGGAAACCACCCTGGAGGCTAAAAGAGTTGGTGACTGAGATCAAAGAAGATTGAAGGCTATAAAATTTTCTTTATCCCATTGTTACAGGGAATCTAATATGGTAGCTGACTCATTGGAAAATTGTGGCATCCATTGCAAGAATTCTCAAATCTTCTCTTATATTATGGAGCTTCCTCCATTGGTTATGGGGCTATTAGGGTCGACAAGATGGGTTGTCACTACCTCAGATTTTCTTCTGGCAATTCCTAGTTATCTTCTTTATATTCTTGTAATGGGGTTGTGATAAAACCCCATATTTAATTGCTTTCAAGTTTTCTATAGTTCGTTTGCTACTTTGGAGAGGCTGTTTCTCCTTGAATAATATTAGTGGTGGGGGCTTCTTCCCTCTTCTCTAAAAAAATCCACACATAATATTTAATTCCATTAAATTACGTCGCACATGTAATTTAAGATTTACTGAATTAATTCAAATTTTAAATTCTCAAAAATACAGGGTGTTACAAACATCATATGATACACATGTTTTTTGATATTGATTTATTTTATAAGTATTAAGTCATAATTCCATTTTCACTCAATTGTAAATGATTGTACCTAAGAAAAATAATTATATTACAAGATTTTCCTCTACCCAATGAGTTTTTAAAACTATTGTTAATAAATTTTCTATTACGCTTTCAATTTACCAAATATAAAACGTTGTTTATGGTAAATTTTCTATTGTTAATAGATTTTTCTCTGTGTTTTTCTTTTCCTTTGCGTGTGTGTGTATGTGGGCGGGGGGAGGGGTGTTATTATTTGGAGTCTGTCATCCATTAGGTATTCGTTATTGAGTAAAACCCCATAGTTATCACTTCTTGAGGTTTGAACTCTAGTTGGATGGATTCCGTCAGTTGACTATTAAAGAACTCATTTTAGGTCTATATTATCGAATATACCACCATTTATTACCTACCAACCGCATTACACGATCAAAACCCTAGCCATTGCATTTTTTGTTTTATTAAAACCATTATTTCATATATTATATTAACTTGTATATTTATACATATCTCTCTCTCTACACACACACACACACACACATATATATATATATATATACACACACACACACTATTTAACATTATTATTTATCAAATATGTTTATTTATTAAAATATTTTATGAAAATAAAAACTATGTTTCTAAAGATAAAACCATTTTAATTATATTACGCCAAATTGTTTTTTTAAGAATATGTTTCAATTGTTTTGAAATAAAAAAAACAATTCAAAAATATAAAAGACTATTTAAGAAAATAAAATGCTTTTTATAAATAATAATATTTATTAATGTAAATATTAATATATACAAGTTAATGTAATACATAGATGAAGGGTTTTAAGAAAAAAACACAATGGTTAGGGGTTCTGTATGTGGTAATTTCCTACAGGTAGTGATTTTCATTGCCCTGGAGCCAAATATGAATAATAATAGCATAAAATAATGAGATCACACACAGAAGACAAGTTGTATGTGGTTCGACAATGTGCCTACGTTAACAAGGCGATATGGTTTATTTTATATTACTCAAGAACTCAGGTTGGTAGAGTTGTAGTGCTCATTGATGTTAAATTAATGAATGTCTTATTCATGTGAGTCGCGTTTACATTTATAAGGTACCTTAGAGGCATCATAAGTCACGTTAATATTTGTCCCAATGATTTTGGACTTATTCATGATAATGGTCAGACTTTACAAGTGATAACATTGAATAATTATTCGTTAACAAGGAGTCTTCATTAACCACGGGCACACGTGAACAAGCTTGTGCCAGTGCAATTCTTGACCCCACAATTTCCCCCCAAAGGCCAGGGCCTCTTTGAGATGATTGGACTTTATGCCTAGGTCGTTCATTGTTGTTTGGTAAGTATTCATGATCTGCAAGAATGGGAGGATTCCCCCTCTGGTCAGAGTTTGGCAATTGTTTGAAAGTTCTACACATTGATCAAGGTGGAAATTCTGTAAATGCCCTAATAATTGAAAGGATTTTGTCTCTTGAGTCCCCAGGGGATCACTTGTAAACATGGCGTCTTTACTTAGCTTTAGGGGAATGCATTTATCGCTTCAGTAGCCATCACATGCTGTTTCAGAATTCATGCGTGAAAAAATTATTTTTGGGAATTGTGAAAAAAATTATCATCATAAAACAACCATTCCATTTCTCTCCCTTCCATTTCAAAACCGGTCCATTTAAGGAAGGAATTTCATTACCTCCATTCCATTATAAACTTTTTTAACTTAATTTTTTTCATTTTTCTTAATTTTTTAATTTCTTTCCTCTAATTATTTATTTGAGTTGCCTTTGATTTTTCAATAATTGTGTACTTTATCAATGAGAATACTATAGATAACTTTAAATATTACTATATCCCTCAGTGGCTCACAATAGAATTAGTTCAGGGCCCATATGCGTTTTGAAAATTTATGAAGGTCAATGGTTGACTTTAATCTTCATTCCTGAGTATGGCATAAATTTTCCCCCGAATCAATTATTTGATTAATTTTCCAATACTTCGGTGTGGTCCCAACCCACATCATTCCAAATACCTAGAGGATCATTAACGGGGTTCACAACATTAATGATGTTTACGGGACCAATTTTGGTATTAAAGACATTATGTACTTTTACCAATGGGAGTTGACCCATGAAAATATTTACTATTTTTTAGACGAGGGTAGCCAATCGGGCTCAGGTGGTGAACTTGTATGATTCCAACAAAGACTACTAGGACCACTGTGTTATTGTGAAGAGCTGGCAACACCCCCTTCCTTGGGGTAATAAATATGAAGGGACAAAGTGCCCTGGGGAGGGGGAAAGGAATTGGTTATCTTTCATTATGCATTTTCTTTACGTTTTCCTTTTCACATGATTGATTATGAATAATTTTCGCTTTATTTTTTACAGTCGATAGCAAAAAAAAGCCTCCATATGACTACGACGTGAATTTTTTATCTTCGAAAAGTTTGGTCGATTAAAAAAAATTGAAAATCGTGACCACCATAGGTCGGTTGCCTTTCTTCTCGGCTACAAGAATTCAACTACCTCCTTTGTCACGAGGACAGTCGACCAGAATCTGTGCATCCCAATTGACTTGGACTGCACAGAGTCCTCTACTCTTAAGATTCAAATAAGGAGGAATCAAATGAGGAGCTAACATCTTGATCCTTTTAGTCTTTAGACATTGCATCTGTTCTTGATGCTGAATTTTCTCCTGATAACATGGCATCCAAGAGAAAAGTGGTCAACTTGATCACTGCCACCCTCAGCTCAAAGTCTTCTCCTGCTCACCTAGCGAGCACGGACAGATAAACTTCTCAAACAGTGAGGAAAAAAAGGTGTAGTTAGGGTTCCTACTAACCCATTGGTTGTTGGGGATTCCCCCACAAAGGACATAGAGCCCCCTTTACGAAGATGAAGAAAGATAAAGGTACCCCCCCCCCCCCCACCTATTGTTGTGAGGAAAAGTATTTCTGACTACGGTAAGGTTGTTTACCATTTTGTTATTGCTAGCCTCAACCTGACACATGGACTGATTAGGTCGGTGTGCCTTCCTACTTAAAAGGCGTTTGTTACTTCATTAACTCATGACCAGTTTATGGAATGCACGAACCACAATATTTCTCCCATAAGTTTCTGTTTTCACATATTCGTTATTGTGTCCTGTAATACCCCATATTTTCTTGGACTTTGTTTATTAATTATTTAGGGACAAATAAATCAATAAATGGATTTAATTGCTAGCTGTGTGATTTAGTGATAATAAAATCCATAATTTATAAGGTAACTAAATTTAAATGTGACATGATTTTTATGTCGTCTGTTATGAATAATCAATTAGTGACATTAATTTAATTATTTTTGGACTATGCTTTATGGGTAAAAATAATACTGATATACCCAGATATACTATCCGGGTCAGACGACCCCTCAGGGGGCCGACCCTTCATCATGCTCCGGACGACCCCTCAGGGGGCCGACCCTTCATCATGCTTCGGACGACCCCTCAGGGGCCGACCCTTCATCATGTTCCAGACGACCCCTCAGGGGGCCGACCCTTCATCAGGATCCGGACGACCCTCCGAGGGTACGACAGTACGAGGCCTAAATTAGGCAAGACTCACTACCAGAAGGAACTTTGCCCTCGGCCTCGGCTCATAGGCCGAGGGTGACATCATCACAGCGCGTGGTTTGGGAGACGCGTGGAATAGTGCGCGTGAGGCTCACACGGCACATGGGAGACCGTTATAACAAAATCACACCCTCACGTGAGGGAATATTATGTCATCATTTGGCATCTACAGGTGTCAACATGGGATTGGCTAGATCATCATTCACATACACCATGCATACTTGGGGGGTACACTACACCCCCCAAGACCTATATATACTTGTCACCTATAACCCTACGGGGAGGGGATCAGATTATTGTAACCCTAGCTAAAAATCTGCTTATACACACAGTAGAGAGAGAAAGTGAGCTTATGTGCATTGTATCCTAGGCCATTAGTGCCCATACATAGTGAATCACACACTCACAGTGGATGTAGGCCAAATTGGTTGAACCACTATACATCATTGTCTTATTCCCTCTTATAATCATCCCCTTCTACATACTTGTACACTTACACATCACTTTGGCTGCCATGGATAGTACTGTTTGAGCTCACTGTCACTTATCCGATGATGCTAAATCTTAGCATCATCAGTTTGGCGCCGTCTGTGGGAACGAGAAGACATCTCTTCCTTTGTACAGCTTGACCTCACTGGTCACTCTGGTGGTGAACCAACACTCCCCCTGAGAGGAGGTGTTTCACCATTGAAAGAGACCCACTAAGGTTCCCAAGCTCACCAGTCTTTTCTTCAGTTCAGATTTTCGTAGCTCAAACACATGGCACCTGAAATGCCACCACCACCACTTCCCCCGCCGGATGAGGGGGGAAGACCCAGTACCAGTCAGCCGCCGCCTCAGTCTGAGATGGCTGATGTGGCGGCAGCCCTAAAGTCTCTGGAAGCAAGCCAGCGGATGATGCAGGAGCAGTTCACAGCTCTAAGCCAGAACATATTGAGACCACCAGGGGTTTCACCTGAGATGATTACTCTGGCAGTAGCTCCAGGATAGCATGAGGCCAGGGGACCACCCCAGGCACCACGTAAAGACCTGCCACCCCCTCAGCGACGTAGGGATGTTGCTGACCCCCGGCGTCTATGCCTGGGGAGGCAAGGAAACCCTTGCCCTGAGGACAGGTATGATGATATGGAGGGAGAGGAGGCCCCAATAGAATGCTGGGAACCGTATGAGGTCTCTAACAATACTGTACGACCTCTCTAGGATAGTAGAGGAAAGTGCGGGAGACCAAACCCTGATGATCGCCCGAGAGGCTCTGCTTTTGATCGCTTGAGCAGGGGGTCAGCCTTTGAGAGGCTGGGCCCAGTAAATGACCTGCGGGAAAAATTGTCCAGGTCAAGAAGTGCTGCGAGGTCCAGGAGGGAGGCAGCAGATGGCCGACCCCAAGGACGGGATGACGGCCAAAGGGAAGTAAACAGCCGACACAGGCCTGCTGCAGCGGAACCCTCCGTCCACCTTCAAGAGGCGGCAGGGGATAACATCGGCCACGCCGACCCTGTGAGGCCCTGGAATGACTCAATCCAGCGGTTAGAGGATAAGATCGGTGATATACTGAAGAGTCGGGACCCCCTTCAAAAGGGATACACCTTAGGCTCACCCTTTGTGGCGAAGATAGTCAACTTCCCGATGCCATCGAGGTTCAAGCCACCTGTGGTCACCCCAAGATATGATGGGAGCCCTGTCCACCATGTTGAGATGTATCAATCAGCAGCAGACATATACTCTATCTCAGATGAGATGAGGTGTCGTGCCTTCTCCGGAGCCCTGACGGGGGCTGCCCATGTTTGGTACACGTCTCTTCCAAAAAATTCCATTGAAAACTTCAAGCAGTTGGCAGACCGGCTCATCCACAACTTTTGCTTTAGGGTGAGGCCACAGAAGAAGACCACCCACCTGCTCTATGTTAAGCAGGGGAATAATGAGAGTCTGAGGGACTACATAGCCAGATTCAATAAAGAGAAGCTGGAGGTGGAAGACTATGAGGAGAGCATAGCTATGACAGCCCTGATTGGAGGGCTCCAGAAGGGAAAGCTGTTATGGAAGCTTGCTGAAGACCCTCCGAGGACGATGGTCGAATTGCTGTCGACAGCAGGAAAGGTGATGAACGCCGAAGAGGCGATGGCTGCAAAATATGAAGACGAAAAAGGAGGTGCTAGTGGGGGTAAATACCCTAAGAAGAACAAAGAGGGGAAGAAGAGGTCCACGGATGACAAGTTCGCTGGTTACACCCCTCTAACGGTCAGCTGTGAGAAGATTCTCAATGAGATAAAGAGTGACCGATCCCTGAAGTGGACTGAGAAGCTGAGGGCAGCCCCCAGCAAGAGGAACAAGAACATGTGGTGTGAATTTCACCAAGACCACGACCACGTAACAGACAAATGCTTTGCTCTGAAAGATGAGATTGAGAAGATGCTGAAAGAAGGGAAGCTCAGAAAGTACGTCGACAAAGGTTCCTTCAAGAGGGGCCGAGGGGACGACCCCAGAAAGAAGTGAGGCGATGCATGTAGAGAAGGTCCTCAAAAAAGAGGGGACGACCTTTCTGATGATGAGGACGACCCTGACCTCCCGCCGAGAGACGACCAAGTCCCTGTCAAGAGGCTTAATATGATCTCGCTTGGAGTGGGAATGATCTCCGGGGGTCTAGCAGGAGGAGGGTCTGAGGTTGCTGACAGGAAGGCCCATGTGGCTGAGGCCAAGGCAGTGACGAAGACGATACACTCAACCTCTCTGGAGGTCAAGTCAGAAAAGAGGAAGAAGGTAGATATGGACACTCTGATAGTGGGATTTTTAAGAATGGACTTCAAAGGCCTCTTAGCCCCACATGATGATCCCCTCGTCATCACTACCAGGGTGCATGGGTGCGAGGTGCCGAGGATCCTAGTAGATGGGGGCTCATCTGCAGACGTGATGTTTTGGCCGTGCTTCAAAGCCTTAGGTCTCAGTCGTGCTAGACTCGTCCCGTACCATCATCCATTGACTGGGTTCAGTGGGGAAAAGGTTCATCCCCTTGGAGTGTATAAGGCTGATGTCAGGATGGGGGACGAATGGCCGAGATGGCTCACCAAGAAGGTCAGTTTCTTTGTGATGGATGAGCATGTGTTTTCGGCCTATAACATCATACTGGGGCGTGTGGCCCTCAAGGGGTTTGAAGCTGTGCCGTCTACGGTCCATCAGATGATCAAATTCCCTACCCCTTACGGGGTGGGGGAAGTTCAGGGAGACCAGACGACAGCGCGAGAGTGTTACTACAACTCCGCTGAAGAAAGGGAGGCACACAAGAGGGCTACGACCACTTACAATATTGATACCCTAGACCCCCGGGACGAGACGAAGCTCAAAAAAGGAGAGGTCGCGAAAGAGGTAGAATCCATCATCCTCGATGAGGATGACCCGGAAAAAACCGTCCAAATCGGCAAGTCTCTGAAGCCCAACATCAGGGAAGACCTCATTAAACTGTTGAGGAGAAGACGAAGCATCTTCGCATGGAGTCATGTAGATATGCTGGGGATTGATCCTGAAATCATGTGCCACAAGCTCAATGTGGTAGAGGGAGTGAAGCCGGTAAAGCAGAAGAGGAGAATTTACTCTAGAGAAAAGTATGAGGTCATCATGGACGAGGTCAAAAAATTAGAAAACGCTGAATTTATCAGAGAGGTCATCTACCCTGAATGGCTGTCCAATGCCGTCATTGTCCCAAAGGCCAACGGGAAGTGGAGAATGTGTGTGGACTTCACAGACCTCAACAAGCACTGTCCCAAAGACAGCTTCCCTCTCCCCCGCATTGACCAGATGGTAGACGCTACCGCAGGCCATGAGCTCATGAGCTTCATGGATGCCTATTCAGGGTATAACCAGATCTTCATGAACCCAGAAGACTCGGAGAGGACAGCCTTCATCACTGACAAAGGGACACACTGCTATAGGGTCATGCCCTTTGGCCTAAAAAATACGGGGGCAACATACCAGCGCCTCGTAAATAAAATGTTCGAAGACCAAATTGGAAAGTCTATGGAGGTCTATGTAGATGACATGCTGACTAAGAGTCTGAAGGCAGAGGATCATGTGGCAGACCTGGAGAGGACCTTTAATACGATGGACAAATACAAGATGAAGCTTAATCCGGCCAAGTGTGTCTTCGGGGTCGGAGCAGGGAAGTTCTTGGGGTTCATTGTCAACCAAAGAGGCATCGAGGCCAATCCTGAAAAGATAAAGGCCCTTGTTGATATGAAGACCCCCAAGTCCATTAAAAACGTTCAGAGACTCACAGGGAGAGTTGCTGCCTTGAACAGATTCGTGTCTAGGGCCACAGACAAGTGTTTGCCATTCTTTAAGATCCTTAGGAAGGCCTTTGAATGAAGTGAAGAGTGTGATGAGTCTTTCAGGGACCTAAAGTCATACTTAGGGTCTCCTTTGCTGCTGTCACGACCCGTGCAGGGTGATCGACTTTATGTATACCTCGCTGTCTCAGAGTCGGCCATCAGTACAGCCATTGTGAGAGACGAAGACGGGATACAGAAGCCTGTGTATTTTAACAGCAAGGCACTCCAGGGGGCAGAGCAAAGATACCCGAGGATGGAGAAGTTAGCCTACACCTTGATCCATGCCTCAAGGAAGATGAAGCCGTACTTCCAGTCCCATACAATGGTCATCCTCACCGACTCTCCTCTTAGGCAGGTCCTACACAAGCCAGAAAAATCAGGCAGGCTAATGGCCTGGGCTATAGAGCTGGGGGAGTTTGACATAGTGTATCAGCCTAGGACGGCCATTAAGGGGCAAGCGCTGGTGGATTTCGTGGCTGAGTTTACTTGGGAAGGTGATGAAGCCGAGGATGAGGACCTCGGGAAGATAGATACCCGATAGGGTGAGCTCGCCGACACGCCTTCAGATAAGGCTGAGACGAGCACCGCTAGAAGGAAAGTGGTTGAAAACGAAGATGGAAGATATCTCTTTAGACATGGGTCACTCACCGAGGGAGGTTTCTCAGAAGAACACACCGTGTGGAGTCTCTTCGTCGACGGATCCTCTTGCGAAAGCGGGAGTGGAGCTGGGTTAATAGTATCAGCACCCGACGGCACAGACATTGAGTACGCCTTGAGGTTCAATTTCAAAGCCTCCAACAACGAGCCTGAATATGAGGCATTGGTAGCAGGCCTCTCCTTGGCCAAGTCTCTTAGTGTCGGCCAGATTTTGGTCCGTAGTGATTCAAGGCTAGTAGTGAATCAGATACTAGGAGCCTACGAGGCTAAGGACGAGAGGATGGCTAGGTACCTTGAGAAAGTGAGGTCATTACTGAAAGGCTTCAGAGAAGTGAAATTAAAGAGGATACCTAGGCTCGACAATGGCCGTGCTGATGCCCTTGCGAGGTTGGCCTCGGCAACTAGGACAGACATCAGGAGGATGGTCCCAGTAGAAATCTTGCTTCGGCCAACTATTGAAGACACCGAGGGAACACTTTGCAATTGCCTAAATGTTTCTCAAGAAGCTTCATGGATGGACCCTCTGATCAGATACATTAAAGAGGGTGAGATGCCAGAGGCAAGGCAAGAAAAGAAGAAGTTGAGGTACAGGGCTGCAAGATTCACTGTCATCGGAGACACCTTGTACAAAAAGGGATTTTTGCTCCCCTTACTTAGGTGTGTGCATCCCTCAGAAGTCCCTTCCATTTTGCAAGATGTGCACGAAGGATCGTGCTCAAGCCACATCGGGGGCAGATCCTTAGCGAAGAGGGTGATCACTCAAGGGTACTGGTGGCCGACCTTGGGGAAAGACGCAGCTGCATATGTAAAAAAGTGTGACAAATGTCAAAGATTTGCCACCATCCCTCACCAGCCCCATCAGCCTCTTACTTCCATTACATCCCCATGGCCACTTGCAGTGTGGGGAATTGACCTAGTAGGACCCTTGCCTAGGGCCATCAATAACTATCGGTTCCTCATCGTAGCCATTGACTATTTTTCAAAATGGGTGGAAGCGGAGCCGATGATGGTGATCACAGAGCAGAAGACCTTCCACTTCATCTGGAAAAATATTATATGCAGATATGGTCTCCCCAACACCCTCATCTCGGATAACGGGACTCAGTTCAAGAATACCTCTCTACAGAAGTACTGTGAAAGGGTGACTATTAAACAATTTTTCTCCACCCCAGGCCGACCTCAGGCCAATGGGCAAACAGAAGTTACAAACACGACAATCCTAGATGGAATCAAGAAGAGGCTTGAGGAGGCAAAAGGAAGATGGGTCGAGGAGTTATATGCCGTGCTGTGGGCATACAGGACGACAGGGAGGACCTCTATCGGAGAGACCCCATTCATGTTGTCTTATGGCTCAGAAGCCGTCATCCCCACCGAGATTGAGTTTCCTACGCACAGAGTCCAAATATATGACCCCCAGAAAAATGCGGAAGAGAGGAGACTCGACTTAGACCTGATTGAGGAAAGGAGGGAGGACGCTGAGATAAGGCAGGCTTCCTACCAGCAGAGGACGGCAAGGTTTTACAATCAGAGAGTGAAACAGAGGCCTATCGCAGTGGGGGACTTGGTCCTCAAGAAGACTTGGCAAAAGCCCAACAAGCTCCATCCTAATTGGCATGGCCCATATAGGGTCATCGATGAAGTCGTCCCTGGGACCTATAGACTAGAAAACCTAGAGGGGGAACCTTTTTCCAACCCCTGGAATGCAGATCATTTGAAGAAATACTATCAGTAGTGTTATAAGGTCTTGATACACCATAATTGTAATAAGAGTTGCTCCAACAGAACACTTGGAAAATTAATGAGAAATATCAATCAGTGTTTCCCCTCATCCTGTGGTTAGCAGTTCTAGTATGCATGGAAACATCTACAGAAAACCATTAATTTGGTAAGTTGATCCCTCGGCTATAATGAGGGCCAGTGGAGGGGACGACCCCACCACTGTCCTCAAGAAAGACGAGGGAAAACTTCATTAAAAACCATTAATTTGGTAAGTTGATCCCTCGGCTATAATGAGGGCCAGTGGAGGGGACGACCCCACCACTGTCCTCAAGAAAGACGAGGGAAAACTTCATTAAAAACCATTAATTTGGTAAGTTGATCCCTCGGCTATAATGAGGGCCAGTGGAGGAGAAGACCCCACCACTGTCCTCAAGAAAGATGAGGGAAAACTTCATTAAAAACCATTAATTTGGTAAGTTGATCCCTCGGCTATAATGAGGGCCAGTGGAGGGGACGACCCCACCACTGTCCTCAAGAAAGACGAGGGAAAACTTCATTAAAAACCATTAATTTGGTAAGTTGATCCCTCGGCTATAATGAGGGCCAGTGGAGGGGACGACCCCACCACTGTCCTCAAGAAAGACGAGGGAAAACTTCATTAAAAACCATTAATTTGGTAAGTTGATCCCTCGGCCATAATGAGGGCCAGTGGAGGGGACGACCCCACCACTGTCCTCAAGAAAGACGAGGGAAAACTTTATTAACTAAGTTGATCCCTCGGCTATAATGAGGGCCAGTGGAGGGGACGACCCCACCACTGTCCTCAAGAAAGACGAGGGAAAACTTCATTAAAACCCATTAATTTGGTAAGTTGATCCCCCGGCTATAATGAGGGCCAGTGGAGGGGACGACCCCACCACTGTCCTCAAGAAAGACGAGGGAAAACTTCATTAAAAACCATTAATTTGGTAAGTTGATCCCCCGGCTATAATGAGGGCCAATGGAGGGGACGACCCCACCATTGTCCTCAAGAAAGACGAGGGAAAACTTCATTAAAAACCATTAATTTGGTAAGTTTATCCCTCGGCTATAATGAGGACCAGTGGAGGGGACAACCCCACCACTGTCCTCAAGAAAGACGAGGGAAAATTTATTAAAGCCATTAGTTTGGTAATTTGATCCCTCGGCTATAATGAGGGCCAGTGGAGGGGACGACCCCACCACTATCCTCAAGAAAGACGAGGGAAAACATTAAAACCATTAGTGTGGTAGTTTGATTCCTCAGCTATAATGAGGGCCAACGCAGGGGATGACCCCTCGTTCACCCTCAAGAAAGACGAGGGAGAGGTTAGTGGCATTAACAAAGACAAAGCAAACCATACAAAATTCAAATAAGGAAGACAGTAAAGGAGACGATAGTATTAATAAAATGACAGTGTTATACAAAATATCAAGTGTTCTGCAAGTAAAGTACAAAAATGTTGATTACATCAAGAGGGTATAGGCTACAGACAGCCACCCTATGGAACAGCATCAGAGGGCAGGGCCTCAACATCTACAGGAGGGGTCTCCTCAATAACCACAACTGGATGATCTTCAGATGTGCCGACCCCCTCGACTTGGGATTCCACTTAGTTTAGAGCCTCGGAAATTAGGGGGTCGTCCAGTTGAACGCCCTCCAGAGAAAGACGGACCGAGGAGACGACATCACCAAATCTGAGGACGACCCACCGGCAGGCCGTCCTGATTCCTCTCTCCAAATATTCAAGGCCGAAGCCTTGAAACTCGTCAGAAATTTTATAAGCCTCAACAGCATCGGCCTCGGCTTTCCTGACAGCCGCTTCGAGATCAGTCTTGTGCTTGGCCTCCATGTTGATCAGGGCCTCGTCCTTTTCTTTGATAAGAAAGTCCTTGGCCTTAAGGTCCTCGTCGTGCTGCCTCATCAGCTGGTCCAGGATCCGTGCATGCTCAGTCCTAGTACTCTCCAACTCGGCCCTTGCAGTATCAAGATCCGATTGAAGATCTTCCTCATGTTGAATAGCCCTCTCGGCTTCGTGGAACTTTGCTTGATTCTCAGCCATCCACTTGGTGGCCGAGGTAAAGGCACATACAGACTGCATAATAAAAATAAACAAATGTCAGGAGGCCGAGGAAACAGTCATTGAAAGAATGAAATTTAAGAAGTGGGTCAAGACCAATACCTGTGCAAGGGTGTGCAGACCATAGTCGTACACTTTGGCAGGAGGCATCTTCGACAGGAGCTCGTACTCAGCGGCCGAGGGTGCAGAAAACATTGAGGCCTTGGCTGCCCTCAAGTTTGCAATGAGTGATGAGGGCTCGGCCCTCAGATGTGCCAAGTTTTGAGACCAGAAGGCCCCCATGCTTGATGAAGAGGCAGTCCCCTCAGATGCCTCGACCCTGGCCCTCGTCCGAGAATCCGGCCGAGGGTCAACACGGGCCTCAGGCTCCTTTCTTTTGTGGCTATCGGTGGTCGGCTCCACAACTGTCGGCCCAGCGACCTTCGTCTTCCTTGGATCCTGCTGGGGCTCCTTTCCCTTCTTCTTGGCCAAGCCGGATAGTAAGCTGGGAGCAGTCATTTCCCAAAGGTAGTCTGATACACCTGCAGGACGACCTGATAAGAGGACGACACGTCAGAAAAATACAGAGACAAAGAGGAAACACTTCAAAAATAAGTAAAGAATGGAAAACGTTCAGTAACCTCACATAATTCTGTCAGAGGGCCGACCCTCAGACCAGCTTCTTTGAGGAACCGGGGAGTCATCAAATCTTCAAATTTTGCAAGCTCACCACCTCTCCCTCGTGCCCTCAGATACTCAACGATGTCCTTCTCCTCCAGACTAAGTCCAGGGTCTGACCTGGCCTTCATCGAAGGGTTAGACCATCTTCTGGGGACCCTCGGACCCTCGGCTACAAGTTGACCATCGGCGGTGAACTCCCACTCCCCAGAGATAAAGAAGAATCTCTTTTTCCAATCGTGGTTGGAAGTTTGTGCCACGTGGAGGAGTTTCTTCTCAGACCTCCTCGCCCCCAGATGATAGTATCCAGGCTGTTTGGACGAGGAGGTGATATTGTAGCAGGCCAAGAATAGGTCGGCCGAGGGCTCATCAGTGAAAGCATTCTTCCACAGGGAGATGTAGCCCAGGATCGTCCTCCAAGAGTTGGGAGGAAGTTGAGAGGGTGTAACACCGAGGGCAGACAGGATATCTACGATGGCAGGATGCAGAGGGAATCTGACACCAACCTTGAACATTTGTTCATAAACTGCAACCTCTCCCTCTTCACAATCAAAAACCCTATCAGACTCAGAGGGAACCCTCATAGTTATGCTGGGGGCACTCTATAGGCATGCCTCCATATCAGGAGGTCGCGATCCCTAACAGAGGAGATATAGGACGAGGCATGGGAGGTATCAACCTCGTCATCTGTATCATCGCCCTCGTCCTCAGTCCCCTCTCCCTCGGCCTCGTCATCTGCCAGAGGACCGTGGGGAAAGGACACCTGGAAGGCATGGGGAGACAGAGTTATCACAGGGACAGCCTCGGAGGGGACCATACCCTCGGCCTCTCGGCCTGGGCTTAGGTCAGGTGTCTCTCTCCTACCGGAAGTTCCAACGCCAGTTGGTGAGGATGCTCTCTCGTCCATCTCACTTGAATGACTCTCGGATGGACGAGAGGATGACCCACAAGACTCAGACGACTCAAATGGTTTTATTGTGGCAAGAGGAATGGGAAAGATGGGTCGTACCCAATTAGGGTCGGCCCCTCGTCTCCTCTCTTCCTCTTCCTCTTCCTCTATTCGTCTGATCTCTGCAAAGAGCTTCTCTCTCAAGGATGGGAATTCAGATGCTAAACTATAAAGCCTCCTAAGCATTAAAGGGAGGACCCTACACTTAGAGAATTTAACTAAACTTAGCTACAAACAAGTTGGCAGTTGACCAGATTGGACTTTTGGATTGAAACAAAGGAATTCAAGGGTTTTGATCAAGAACACGCAAGAACCAGTTGCCGGAGAAGACACCGGAAAAAGTTATGAGACAACCCAAAGAAAATGCAGCCCTACGAGCCTAAAAAGCAAACAGAAATGAAGATAAAAGAGAGTGCTGGGGCAAAGGGATTACCTGATAAAGAGAGATCAAGAACTGCCAAAGTTGCTAAGCGTGAGGGATCGAAGGCTGGAAAAATGGCAACGAAGACTGGTAAAAGGCTAGAGAGAGAGGGCTTGGGCGCGAAGAAGAAGAAGAAGAGAGAGAGTTCGAAAATCTCTTAAATACTTTAGTAATGAGTGGGATCATTAACCAAGAAGGGTATTATTAGGGCACAAAGCCCCAGGCAAAGTGTGCAGCCGCCACACCTAGGAAACTGAAGTGGCAATGAATGCTCATCCAGGTGTCACTCACCTAACTGATCATACACATCTCAATTACAACACTATCCCTCAGCCATCTCAACAGCACCTATGGCTAAGGACTGGGGGTGATTGATATACCCAGATATACTCTCCTGGTCAGACGACCCCTCAGGGGGCTGACCCTTCATCATGCTCCGAACGACCCCTCAGGGGGCCGACCCTTCATCATGCTCCGGACGACCCCTCAGGGGGCCTACCCTTCATCATGTTCCAAACGACCCCTCAGGGGGCCGACCCTTCATCATGTTCCAGACGACCCCTCAGGGGGCCGACCCTTCATCATGTTCCAGACGACCCCTCAGGGGGCCGACCCTTCATCAGGCTCCGGACGACCAGGGTACGACAGGTCGAGGCCTAAATTAGGCAAGACTCACTACCGGAAGGAACTTTGCCCTTGGCCTCGGATCATAGGCCGAGGGTGACATCATCATAGCGCGTGGTTTGGGAGACGCGTTGAACAGTGCGCGTGAGGCTCACATGGCACATGGGAGACCGTTATAACAAAATCACACCCTCACGTGAGGGAATATTATGTCATCATTTGGCATCTACAGGTGTCAACAGGGGATTGGCTAGATCATCATTCACATGCACCATGCATACTTGGGGGGTACACTACACCTCCCAAGACCTATATATACTTGTCACCTACAACCCTACGGGGAGGGGATCAGATTATTGTAACCCTAGCTACAACTCTGCTTATAGACACAGTAGAGAGAGAAAGTGAGCTTATGTGCATTGTATCCTAGGCCATTAGTGCCCATACATAGTGGATCACACACACACAGTGGATGTAGGCCAAATTGGCTGAACCACTATACATCATTGTCTTATTCCCTCTTATACTCATCCCCTTCTACATAATTGTACACTTACACATCACTTTGGCTGCCATGGATACTACTGTTTGAGCTCACTGTCACTTATCCGATGATGCTAAATCTTAGCATCATCAATACTGCATATTTTATTACATTGTGATGTGTTACCATGTCTGTAAGGTATCACCATTTTTACTGTACTCCAGAGTGATATTTAGACTGGGATGTGTGTTTTTATCATCTTAAGTTTGGCCCAGGGATAGGTATACCCTTAGGCTAAGTTATAGGCTATCTTGAGTAGTATTTTGGACTCATTTATGGGGCAAAATAGCAATAATTGATTCATGGAGGACTGAAACGTAAATAGAAGAAATTTGCCCAAATATATAATGTCTTTTCCCTTTGGAAGAAAAAACACAAGAGAAGAGAGGGGATGCAGATTAAATAGAAATAAGAGAGGTTGGAAGAGGTACAATAGATCAAATCACACAAAGAATCAAGTGTTCTACAATCATTGCAAGAAATCTCTTGCAATACCATATTTAAATATGTAATTTATTTATAATTCATGTTTCTCATATTATAATCTGATTTTGGAATATAATTACGGGTTGAATTAATGAAGATGAAACCATGTGATGAAAAGGGTAAATTAGAAATTGATTCATTATACATTAAAGACTTGTACATTTGAAAAGAAATGAAACTAATCACTAGGTTTGGTTTGATTCACCTAAAGTTGGTTGATTTGGGTTTCTATTATTGTTATACACCCGAGACTTGAAGTAATATGATATCTGGGTTATTTAGAAGCTTTAAAAGTTGGTATTGAGTTATTAATGAACGTTTTTTGCACTTGGAGAAGATAACCTTTGCGTCAAATTTATTCTCTGGATAGATTGTACAGCTGTTAGTAAGACTTGAATATCTCCTACAATAAAAATGATTTTTGGGAGATTATAAGTTTATATGATACTATATTTACATACCTTTACAACCATATACGTTATAACATCTAACTAATTTCCAATTAATACATATTTATTTACAAAGTTGACTCAAAATCTAAGGGTGTTTTCTGAACAGATTATACACTTGTTAGTAAACTTGAACATGTACGAGACTATAAATGATTTTTAGGTGATTCCAAGTTTATAAGAAACTAGATTCACATACCTTTACAACCATATATGGTAGAACACCTAACTAGTTTCCAATTAGTACAATTTATAAATGTTGTACTCTAATACGTTGCATTGACAGACTGCTTCTAATTTTAGTTGTTCTTGTTTATGTTGTTCAACTGCATCTATTTGAAATGGAGACACCCCAGTGTACACAAACACAACTCAAGTTAGTATTTGAAATACTGGTATGAATAAGGGAATGAAACGTATGGGCATGTACGACTAGTGCCACTAGCGGCTGTGGTTGAGTCTGCAAAAAATGTTGTGCTGTTACGGTCATCACCGCATTAACCGCCTGTAATGTCGACCACCTATGCTGTTGAAATGTTCCCCTGGGAAGCTTCATCCCTGGTGGTCTCTCTCATCTGTCACGTTCTCTTCGGAGGCACCTGAAATGAGATTGGAATTTGTATAAGCTCACAGTCAAATACAAAATAATCGACAGAATAACGTAAATGCGTGCACGTAAGGAGGAATACAACAATCCAATAATAAGACTTTATATCAAATAACGCTAAGCTTAAACATAAAAATCCATACAGATCCTAAGTACACTAGAACCTGATGCTCTGATACCATCTGTGACACCCCTCCTATTGAAATAATTGGTGCCTAGCCCCTACCAATATAAAATTTTGGTCCCATATGGCTCATTTTTAGCATCACTACCAAAACATGATAAATTACTAACCACATAATTACTTTAATAATCAGTGTCAAATTTTATCTTTCGTTAACATGCAACCAGATTAACTAAACACAATACAACCTATACACAGTAACTAATATAAATTCCATCACCGCATAATGTCTAAAGCTCAAAGAATTTAATAATGTTCCCAAATAAACCATCGGGTAAAAATCCAACACATTAAATCCGACTGACTAAAGATAAACTGAAATACTTAAGTTTAAAATAAAAGGGACAATATTTCCAACAATATTGGAATGGAGAACCTAATCTAGAATACAAATAATAGATTCACCTACTCAGAAATCCTGCAAGCCTCCACACCAGCTGCAGCTACGTGTACCTGGAAAGAACAATTATCCTTGGCGTCCCTATGGATGGGCACCTAAAAGTCTTGAAAATAGATTTTATACGGGTCAGAGCCCAAAACCTTTTAAAAACATTTGCAAGTAATTAAGATGCAGTAAATAAATATGCTATTAACTTTTCATATTTAAGCTTGTGTCGCACTCTCATGAGATTACCCCTTACCTCTCAACTATTGTCCACTCCTAGCGCCTACATCATAACCCACCAAGTTACATTACTCCGTCTAACTAGTCTTATTGAAAATCTTACCGTGACCTGAGTAACTTTCAATTCTTAATTATCTATGACTCTCATTAGCTTATTAAAATTCTAATCAATTTATAACTTTACTCCAATTATTTGTTCATCATTAATGTATTAAGCCCGTGTATAATTTAATACACTCTCACATACGTTTATTAGAAATGTCACACACACACACACACACACACACACACATATATATATATATATATATATAATCACTCATAATATATGTAACCACATCCACTAAACCACGATGCATGCATACTCTGCTATCGAGTCCATGTACCTCACGTACTAAATCCCGAACTATCGGTTCAGAATCACCCTCGAACCATAAATCAATAAACTCATAATGGAGGCTAACATAGTTCTAAGCCTTTGGGTTACGAACATACCTAACGTACCCAAATGACCTACCAGTCTCACTATTATACGCTCAAATAGTGGTCCTCCCTAAGTTCTATATTCTATGGCATACATCCAAACCTCCCTAGAATCGCCAAGATGGTATCGCCCACTGTGCGTGACATCTCGTGATAACAGGCGGCATAGGTATGCTTCTACGTCAATATCATGCACACAGATATTATTTCATTCATATATATATTGTCTCTATACCCATATATATATATATATATATATATATATATATATATTCACCAAAACTCGACTAACTCATGCCTATCACCCGACACTGTCGTACAAATCCTGAGTCTAACTCACGACTCTTACTTAATTAAATTCTCATTCATTAATTAAATATACTAGTGTCACCCTTCTAACAAGCTCAGACTTACCCAACCATCCCTTCGTATAAATCATTTAAGTTTATCAAGTAACATCACTCCGATAGAACACTCGGACTAATCCAAATAGTCCGTACAATCATCTCCGAATTCATCTCACCAATCCGTTATTTAAATTATATTGTCCATTACATTTATCACTACTTCTAAATCATACTTAGTTACCCACTCATCCCTAGGTAATAATCATTCTAAATCACCCTAATAGAATAATTCTTGGACCTACTAAGGAAATTGAAGTCCTAAACAACACCACATAATTTTGTCTCATTTCAACTTCCATCTATCGATCGACAAAAATGATCAATCGATGGATCGATCAACACCTACCCAGAATTCTTCTTCCCAAGTTTGTTTTCCTCCATGTTTAATCCATTATATCTCTATAGAATATACCCACGTCTCAAGTAATCTATACTACACATTTATAAACTTCTCAACAGATTCTAAACAATAATATCATTCAAGTACTAATGATTTCTAATGTCATCTATTAAATTCCTAAATGGGGTTTATTATTAAGCATACTCAATCATCATCCTAGATTTAATTTCACAATACCTAATTTAGTATTTCAACTTCTAAATTTTGATTATAAATTTAATTCCAACAATATCAAATGGTTCTATATCATAAATTTAATCATCTAACTATGCATGATATCAATTTCATCAAAAAAACCATTTACATGTGAGAACCCTTCCCAAAAACGGTTTTGTTCTACACCTACCTTGATATGAACATGAATCACTTGAATCGGATATAGATCTAGTTAATTACTTGCCTTGGATTATTCGTATGGTCGATTTCTCTTGTGTGTGATGAATCGATTCTAGAACTTTCCCGAATTCCTCTTGAATTTAGCCTCTTCTAGCTTTCCCCCTTGATTTCTCTTCTTTCTCTCCTCTTCCTTTTCCCTTGGGGTTTAGAATAAATGTTATGGATGCATCAAATACCTAATCCTTATAGTTTAAACCTCAAATCCCAAAATTAGGTCATTAGGCTACATTAAAATGATCAAAATACCCTTATGTGAGCCCGGGCTAGTCTAAAAAGCCCTTATAACCCAATTAGTACCCCCCGAGTATATAATTCTATATTTCGACCTATTTTGGATCAACCGGGCACTCGAAATCACCATCCAAGTCACTAAACACAAACATCTTATCACAACCCAAAAATAGCCTGCCCTAATGCCTCGGTCGTGATACCGTTAATTCCCGTCATTTTTACTCTATAATTGAGTTAATTAGATTTACTTAATCACGCTAGTACACATAAGTATTAATATTATTCTAACTAATCAATAATCATTAATTTTCACATTATTTTCCCAATTCAATTAAACTACGTCACATATGAAATTTAGATGCTAAAAATAAAATACTCAAAATTATAGGGTATTACAATATCCTCCAACTCACACACGAGGGCACCAATGCTGTAAAAGCATCTAAGATTTAAAATGTGACCACTAAATTTGAGACCATCGCTATGAAATATTCTAACACCTTTGATGAGTTTTATGCATGTTTGTTGGACATCGTAAATTCTAGTTTTAATTTGGGTGAGAAAGTTCCTGAGATGAGAGTTATTAAGAAATTTTTGAGGTCGTTGTACTTAATTCATTAGGGATCCTAGATACTCTTAGGTTAGAAGAACTTGTAGGAGATATTCAAACGTATGATATTGATATGTTTCATAAAACTATTAAAGTAGAGGAAATAGGGATTTCTTTGAAAACTCAAACTATGAAAAAAAAAATTATTCTATGTATGAGGTTGATTTTAAGTTGGATGATTTGTCCCTTTTTACAAAAACAATAAAAAAAAATTTCATTTCCAAATAAAATTCTTCCAAAGAAAAGATTTTTGAGAAAAATAAAAATAAGAATGAGGGCAAGATATGTGGTGAGAAAGAGGAAGAAATTGTGTGCTATGAATGTGAGGAAAGGGGCACAAGGAACATGAGTGTCCAACTACGCTTAGTGGCAAGAAAGTTGCAAATAAAGCAACCCCTTACGATAGTGATGTCAAGTCGGTTGATTGAGGGGAAGAATTACCACATGAATCGTGCATTACGTTCATGGCTAGTCATGTTAGCACTTCTAGTTTTTCCACGCTGATGAGGACATATCTAAACATGAAAGCCTCTATGATGTTTCGAGTGAGAGAGTGAGAGTGAGAATGAGAATTTTTGTGAGGGTGAAGGTGGTCTCCAAAAAAAATTTAGTGATCTTTACACTGAGACTTTAAAAATGAAAAATATTAATAAAGATTTGTCTCTTAGGATGATAGATTTAGAGAAAGAGGTGCAAGTTTTGAGAGTGTGTGAGGCGTTAGTGAGTCAACTCGAGAAAGTGAAAAAAAAATTGTGTGAGCAGTTGATTGTTTTAGGTAGGGAAAATACTGATTTGACCAACACCGTGGCTAGTCTTACGAGAGGTCTGGAATCTTCATTGGAGACTCATAAGAATATTGAAGCCTGTGTATCCCAACCCGAGAGTGATTTCGAACATCCCCGGGAGATCAAAGTTGCTTTGGAGGAAACATCTAAGAAAGTTTGAAAGATGCTCCTCGATACCGCGCTAGGTAATGTTGAGAGGTAAGAAATAGGTTATGACGGTGCATCCACTTCCCATGCCACTCCCGAGACAATTTTTGGGTTTGTTATGGATCATTATGGACCGTAACCAGGCGACCTAACCTACCTAAGAAATCTCTTCCTAGGCATTTTGAGAAAGGTATACCCAAGCCCATTTATTTTTGTACCCATTACAAACAAAGAGGTCACTTTAGAGAGTTTTGATTTAAGATATTGAGGGTTTCTCATATATATGTTTCCTTGTATGCTCCCACACGAGTTCTCGCATGCACTCCCACACTTGTTACTCCTACACATCACTTCAGAGATTTTGAGAGTATTCGTGAACAAGTAGAGTTTTTAGTCAAACTTCAAAATGTTTAATGGATGAATTTCATACGATGTCATCTTCTTTTGAAAACTCCTCTGGGCCTAATGGTTGAGGTTGAGACTTGTTTCCAGAATATGGTGCTTATCATGCTCACATCTTATATCCCTATTGCTAGATTCTACCATTATTGTATTTATATTTTTTTCTTTCATATATTTTTCTAAAAATCCAAAGAGAGTTTTGTTTTTCAGAAAAATTTTGAAAAATGCAAAAAGATTTTTGGCTTTTAAGAAAAAGTTTTAAAAAGTCAAAAATATTTTATTTTTCATAAAAAGTTGAAAAGGATAAAAAAAATAGTTCTGCATTTTTTCATTATATATGAACGAACATTTAAGATGTCCGGATCACCCATTCAAATGAATTCATCTAAGAGACTTTTTTGTAGTGTTTTAAGACATGTCGTCATTTCTATTGTGTGCTTAATAATGTGTGTGGTCATTCTGTTCATCTTTAATGATTACTTTCTACATGTTTGACTCCATGTCTCATTTATTTCACATGTGCAGAACTTATTTGAGCATACTTGTCACTTGTCTAACACGATATTCTCATTTCAATTTTTCTTTGAAACTAATCAAATGTAAAAAACGAAATAAAAGTTGTGCATGTAAGAACCATTGCCCTGATTATATATTTTTTTTCAAAATATTGTTAAATGATGAGGCTAGGAAAGATCAAAGGTCTTTGCGTTAAAAGTCACCATTTGCGTAAAAGAGCCTAAAAGAGTAATGGCACATAAAAACTGAATTGACAGGCCAATTTTTGCTTCATTGATGCTTCCTTACATATGAGTATTAATTTATTCAAAAATAATTGAGAGTATTCTTAGTTATGTGAGATTTTGAGGGAGTTAAAGTAAAAGATCAACGGGTTTTCACAAACTAAAAATTCTATAACATTAAATAGTTTGGCGCCATTGGTGTGAGAATCATTTGTGTTCTTCACATGTTGATTAGGTTAAGTCAATTTCACATGACTTAAATATTTTTATACCAAAGGTAGACTTTGAGATCTTTCATTAGAAGTGTCTCAAAACTACATGAAACTGTGCTATGACTATCTATGTTGATTAACCAAAAAAAACTGTTCACACCCCTACATTCCGCATTCATGATTAGGGTATTTTAGTGTTAATCCATGATGTGTTGTATTTCTACTAATTATATATTTTTATTTGAAAAATGGAAATTTTCAAAAACAGTTGGTTGCTTATGTCTTTGAGATTATCATTACCCGTGATTTATTGCTTATATTTGTGATGAGATCTTACTTCTTCGTGTGATGCATATATTTCATGTTTAGTTTCGACTCATTTGTTTATTACGAACAAAAAAGGGGAAAACAAATTGAGGGCGAGAGTTTTTATTTTCTGTTTAAAACTCTATGCATCACAGTATCTTTATTTCTCTCATGTGTGTAGGACGTTCCGCTTGGATGATGATGATTTAGACCCTCACAAGATGAAGGCAACGCTAGCCAAAGGAAAGATCAGTTTCATTTTGACGACTTGCACATTTTCTACCTTCCATTTCTTTTTTATTTTAGGAGGGTAGTTAATTGTATTAAGTTGATAGGATTAAATTTCTCTTAGGTTTGTGTTTTGTATGGGTTTATCCAAAAGGGGATATTTGTAACATAAAGTTTATGATTGCTCATACTTTACTTTATTTGATTTGGAGTCTCTTATTGGACAAATACATCACCATCACAATTTCTCAGTACTCGATGACTTTGTTGAAGTCCAAAAAAAATTAGAAGATTCGTTCATCTCAATAATCATAGTTGAAGTATGTGATCCTAGTCGGAAAATGGTTTTGTATAATTTTTAGGGATTAGTTATATTTATGAGGTTATTTTTATAAAAATAAACTTAAAATTTTTTTTATAAAAAAAAAGCACCAAAAAACGATGCCCCGTTCCAACGAGTTTGCTTCTTGTTCGAACGAGATTGTATAAGTCGTTCGAAGTCGCTTGAACAAGGTTCAAACAATGCAATTTTCACGTTCCTTTAGAACCTCGTTAGAAGGCCTTATTCGATGTTGTTTGAACGATATATAGGGTGTCGTTTGAATGACCTTCCTTTTCGTTCGAATGACAAGGCGGTATTTTTCCCTTTTATTAAAGACTATATTTCCCATATCTTTTGTGTTTATCCTTATATCCAACCTTCCTATGAAAAGGCTAAATGGGATCAGATATTCTAAGAACTCTTTTTGAAGAACAAGGTTTTGTCTTTTATAGAGATTTTTGAAGAACAAGGTTTTTTCCTCGTCATATTTTTGCAGGCTAGGCTTGTTTATTACAAATTGGAATTTGAAATCATCTCGCATGAACGCCATAATTAATTGGGGATTAAAAATTGGATTTGTGTGTTGGGACATTTAATTATATACATTGGTCCATTAGATCTCATGCACTCTCACACTTAGAATAATGAACCATTTAAACATAAGTTTCTGAAATAGAAATCTAAACTTACGCTTGACAAATAGAATTTTGCCATAAAGTAATTAAAAACTAATATAAATTAAAACTAAAAGTAAAATTGCTTGAGTTTCGTTGCGTTCCATGCTCTAGAAACTTATCTTATCTCTATTATTTCTAAGTGGTAGGCTCCGTGCAAGTCATCTCTGGTAACTCTAAAATGGGCCTTCTCAGTTAGGCCTGAGCATTGTGCATAGTATTTTTTAGGACATAGTCACCGACCGTTAATCTCATTGCCTTGACTCCCATATTGTAATATTCGGCCAACTGTTGCTGATAAAAGGTAGGCTTTATATGGGTTAATTCTCTCCTTTCGTTAGCTAGGTCAAACTTCGATCTGATTGCTTTAATATTGAGATCTTGGTCAACCATTGAGGACTTTAGTGTCTATAAACTCGTTTCTAACTAAATAACGACTTCTATTCCATAATCAAAGTCAAAAGTTTTTTCTTCCATTTAATTTTGGGGTGCAGTTCGATTGACTAGAGGACATGGACAAGATGGTCAACCCATGTTCACTTTTCTTTTTCCAACCTCTTCTTTATCCCATCGAGGAATGTCTTATTTGAAGCTTCTGCTTGCCCATTTCTCTAGAGCTGGACCACCAAACTGTAGAAGTTCTAATCTTATGCTCGTTATAAAAACTTTGGCTGAGGTTGCTCTCAAAATTTATGTCCTTATTTGTTATGATGATCCGAGAAATGCCAAAGCGTGTTATGATGTTTCTCCACATGAATATTATCATGTAGATATTTTGATATTTCCTAGTGATTCTCCTTTAATCGGTTTAAATAAATAGTTTATGCTGGTTAAAAGGAGCTTTATGCTTATAGATGCAAGGGTTAGTGCCGATCGATAACCTTTTCGTACCAAGTGCTGGTGCGACATGGATTGACGGATCATCATCGGGTACTACACCACTTGAGGGGTTCACGAGTGTAAAACCTACGTGCGGGAAATCTAATTTTGAGCAACCTACTGCAGAAGGACACAACACAATCGATCATTACTTACAGGATGAATTTCTAGACTTGATTATATTCATAGTAATTTTTCACAAAAGTCCTAAGATATCTGGTGAATATTTCATAATGTGTTGTTAATATTAAATATTTTCTTTAATGTAGGATGTATGCATGGATACGGGAACTTCTCAGTGTTCCATTTGTTAAGATTGTACCTTCAAATTTTCTACTGAAGAGGTTACTCTTTTAGTCATTTTTAAGTTTCAAAGTCTAGTCATATTCACCACAATGTCTAGTTATTTATTTTCAATCTTTACAGATATTCGTGAATCAAAGTAATAAGGTAGAATGGTGCTAGATGATTGGCCTAAAAATGAATGCTATTGTGATTATACTCAAATTCGAGAAGGAGAAACCAAGAAGAAAACCTCGTATAATTCTTGGGTGTGAAAGAAGCTCATTGTACAAATAGGATAAGGAGGAGGAAACAAAAAAATGTAATGTTGTCACGTGCAAGTGTGATTGTCCATTTGGACTTAAGGATGTTCCGATGGAAGATGGTAAGTGGAGTGTGAAATTTATGTGAGGTCTAAATAATGACGAGATCTCTGACTCTTCAGTTGGCCACCCATATATAGGGCGGTTAAACGAGGAAGAATGGAATGTGACAAAGGAGTTGGTTTTTAATAATATTCGTCCGAAGCAGGTGCAATACACATTGAAATAAAGGAATCCTTATAATTTCTCCTCGGTAAGAATCGTGTACAAGGCAAAACACAAGATAAAGTAGGGGAGCCTATCAGGTGGAACGCAATGCAACAACTCATGCATTTGCTTTCCATAAAATATTACATACATTGGCATCGTCATCATGAGCAAGATGACACCATTGAAGACATATTTTTTGCATATCCGACCTCCGTATTACTTGCCAAGTGCTTCCCTTATATTCTTGTGATTGATTGCACTTATAAAACAAATGGATACAATATGCCTTCGTTAGAGATGATTGGGTTACATCTACTGGTCAATCATTCTGTATTGCATTTGCATTTTTAAAGTGTGAGAAGAAGGACAATTTTCAATGGGCATTGAACATTTTAGATCTCTCTATATAAGTCAAAATCTTTGCCCGAGGTCATCGTGTCCAATAGACAAATGTCATGTATAATGTCATCAGATAACTATTCCTGAGCGTGAAGCTTCTATTATGTTTATTCCATGGGCAGAAGAATACTGAAGTGGCTTAAGTCAAATCTGGATTAAAAGACCCGAATGAAAAGTCTATATGTCTGGATGGATTGGTGTGGTCGAATTCAAAACTCATGTGGAATATGATAGAGCATGGTCATGCTTTCTTTCAACTTAGAATCAACAATGTTCTTGTATGATTTCATACCTTGAAAATACTTGGTTACTGTACCGTTTTATGTATGACCATCCATGGATGAATAAGATTCAACATTACTGGAACCGCACCACTAATAGGGCCTAGGAAACCCATGCACAGTTGAAAAAGTATTTTCTTAGCTCTAAGGAAACATTTTCCACAGTATGGAAAGGGATAGATATACTACTTGAATTTAAAAAAAAATCAAATTAGATTGGAATTAAAAAAGTCTTTGCAATCAAGAAAGCACACGCACAACAAGCCATTGCTACGAGAGATACGTGGACGAGCCATGTTATTTATTTGATTCTAGGGGAGATAGATTATAGGGGAGATAGATTCTAGGGGAGATAGACTGATCCCACTTCAGTTAAGGTGAAAGGGAGACAAAAGATCTTGAATAAAATTACATCTACTAAGAGAATCCCATGTGCATGGGAAAAGTATCCTTTAAATATGAGTGAACTTCATGGCAAGAAGTTAGAGGCGAGGCCACCTTATATAGCTAAGAAACAGGATTTGTGGTCCACTTACAAGAAGCTATATATGAAGAACGTACCGAACTTCTTCCAATCTTTTGTGGAGGACATATATAGAGTAAGGTCGGATGATAATTGTGGTTTCACCGCCTTGGCGCGGAAAGTGTGTATTAGAAAATCTCTTAATCACTCTCATGCTATACGTAGTCGAATGTTGACTGAACGACGTCGGGACAAGGAATTCTATGGTTCTATAATGACATTATATACCATTGATGAGTATGAAAGTCGATTGAAAATTTTCAAACATTCTGTCACGATGGGGTATTGGTTCATAATGCCAGATTTTGGATATCTAGTGGCGAATGCGATGAAAGTAATGGTAGTGTTAATATCAAAGCTCTAATGCCTAACTTTTGTGCCATTTGATGAGGGTCCAAAACCCATTCAGGAGGATAATAATATTGTTTACTTATTGAACATATCTAATTGTCATTATGGGACCACGATGTTCACTCGATTTTGTCCCATACCCCACATTGCATCAAATTAGAAGTCAAAGGTATCGATCGATGCACTGGGATAGTAAGATCTTTTCAAACAACATTTGTTTATATTCCAAGAAATTTGTTCGAAAGATGTAGTGACAAGGGACGAACCGGTTTTAATTGAATCAGATGACGAAGTAAATTTGACTAAATCATAATTGATTAGTGGGGAATTATAATTTTTTATAACATTATATGTAAAGCAATTGGTTGGTTTGCTATTGTATTTTTTGAATGATTATGACAAATAATCATGTTGGATATGAAATGTTGAAAAGTTAAATGTCTATTTTTATTTAAATGTTGGATACGATTGTTGAAAAGTTAAAGTTAACCATGTTGAATATGAATGTTGAATAATTATGTTTGATATGAATATTGAATATAACTCCGCCTGTGTCGTGCTTAACTTCTTATTTTTTTGACACTGTCGGTCCCAAGCCCGGAAAAAGGAGGAGGTTTGCGTTAGGTAGCTGACAGCCAGCGTAAAACTTTGTCAGATCCTTATGAACATGAATCCTATGAATATATGTGCTAATTCTAGGGCATTCCCCTTAAGCGATGCATTGCGTCTGCCACCGGGTGTCTCGAAAAATAGGCAAGGGGCGTTGCGCCTCCCATCGGGTGTCTCGAAAAATAGGCAAGGGGCGTCGCATCGGCGCCCGGATGCGACGATAAATACGCAAGGGTTCCTGCAACAAGTTGGACGTGTGCGGGTAAAGAAGCTAGTCCAGGATACTAGACTTAGGTTAGCGACTTGGAACATAGGGACTATGACAGGAAAAGGGATGGAGTTAGTAGATACCATGATAAGAAGAAAAATTAACATAGCTTGTTTACAAGAAACTAAATGGGTCGGTGAGAAAGCTAGAGAAATAGAAAATACAGGATTTAAATTATATTATACTGGAAAACATAGAAATAAGAACGGAGTTGGAATAATAGTAGATAAAAACTTTAAGGACGATATCGTAATCATTATTAGGAAAGGTGATAGACTTATACTTGTAAAATTGATATTAGGTGAAAACATAATTAATATTGTTAGTGCTTATGCACCTCAAGTAGGATTAGATGAGCACACTAAAGTACAATTTTGGGAACAAATGGATGAACTAATTCAAGAAATATCCCTAGGTTTGAAAATCTATATAGGTGGAGATTTTAATGGCCATGTAGGAGAAGATCGTGTAGGATATGAGATAGTGCATGGAGGACATGGTTTTGGAGATAAGAACGACGGGGGAAAGTCTATCTTAGATTTTGCGATGGCTTATGATTTTGTACTAGTAAATACATGTTTTAAAAAGAGGCTTGAACACTTAATAACTTATAAAAGTGGAACACATAAGAGCCAGATAGATTTTTTCATTACTAGGAAAGGAGACCGATTAACGTGTAAAGATTATAAGGTTATCCCGGGAGAGAGATTAACCTCACAACATAGGATAATGGTGTTGGATATAAATATTAAAAATCAATCAAGAGTGCGAAAAGTGAAGATTAACCCACGAACTAGGTGGTAGAATTTAAAATGAGAGAAATTAGAACTATTTAAAGATAAAGTATTAAATGAAGCAACATGGAATTGTGAAGAAGAAACTAATATAATGTGGAATAAGATGGCCACATGCATTAGGAGAATATCAAAAGAAATTTTTGGAGAATCAAAAGGCAAAGGGCCACAGTCTAAGAAACTTGGTGGTGGAATGAAGAAGTACAGAATATAATAAAAATTAAAAGAGAGTGCTTTAAAACATGGCAAACAAATAGAAATGAAGAGAATTTTGAGAAATATAAATGGGCTAAAAAGGAAGTTAAGAAAGTGGTAAGAGATGCTAAGTTAAAAGCATATGATGATCTTTATACAAAATTAGGAACACAAGAAGGGGAAAAAAGTATTTATAAGCTTGCTAAACTTAGGGATAGGAAAACAAAAGATTTTAATAACGTTAAGTGCATCAAAAGTGATGATTCGAGAGTCCTAGTCAAAGATGATGAAATTATGGAAAGATGGAAAAACTACTTTGAGAGGTTATTAAATGGAGATAATGGGAGTAGATTAGATATAGAGGAACTTAGGGAGACTCGAGAAGATATATTTTTTCGCGGAATTAGGACAACAGAGGTCAGTATTGCTCTAAAAAAGATGAAAACAGGGAAGGCTTTAGGACCAGATGGTATCCCTATTGAGGTTTGGAAGTGCTTAGGGGAGGATGGAGTATCATGGATTACAAAATTATTTAATAGAATTTTAATGACTAATAGGATGCCCGATGAATGGAGAAAAAGTATTTTAGTACCTATTTATAAAAATAAAGGGGACATACAAAGTTGTTCAAATTATCGTGGTATTAAGCTAATAAGTCATAGAATGAAACTTTGGGAGAGAGTGATTGAATATAGATTGAGATTAAAGACAACAGTATCTGAGAATCAATTTGGGTTTATGCTTGGGAGGTCAACAATGGAAGCAATCTATTTGTTGAGGAGATTAATGGAGAGGTATAGAGAGAAAAAGAAGGATCTTCATATGATTTTTATAGATTTGGAGAAGGCGTATGATAGGATATCCAGAGATATAATATGGTGGGTTCTACATAAAAGAGGAGTGACTCACAGATATATTGACGTGATCAAGGATATATATGATGGTGCGATGACTACAGTAAGAACATCAGCTGGAGAAAGTAGTGAATTTTCAATTACGGTAGGGCTACACCAAGGTTCAACATTAAGTCCTTATCTCTTTGCTCTTGTTATGGATGAGTTGACTGGACAAATACAAGATGAGGTGCCATGGTGTATGCTATTTGCAGATGATATTGTTTTAGTCGATGAGACTAAGATGGGGATAAATGCTAGGTTGGAATTGTGGAGAGAAACTTTAGAAACAAGAGGATTTAAAATAAGCAGAACTAAAACAGAATACGTGGAGTGTAATTTTAGTAGTAATAGGAGGACAAATGGAGATGTGGTGAAATTGGAGGGTCAAGAAATACCTATAAATGATCATTTTCGTTATTTAGGATTGATTATACAAAAAGATGGAGATATTAGTGATGATGTTACGCATAGGATTAGAGCAGGCTGGGTTAAGTGGAGAAGTGCGATCGGCGTTCTGTGTGATAGGCGTATACCTTTGAAGTTAAAAGGAAAATTTTATAGGACGTCCATTAGACCCGCCATGTTATATGGGACAGAGTGTTGGGCAACCAAGAAACAAAATGTGCAAAAAATGAGTGTGGCGGAGATGCGAATGCTAAGATGGATTTGTGGTAAAACTCGAAAGGATAAAATTAAAAATGAACAAATTCGTGAAACGGTAAAAGTAGCTCCTATAGAAGATAAATTGAGAGAAAATTGACTTAGATGGTTTGGACACGTCAAGCGTAGACCAATGGATGCTCCTGTAAGGAAGAGTGATTTAGTTAGTATTAATGGTAACCCAAGGGGTAGAGGTAGGCCTAAATTAACTTGGTGGGATATTATAAAAATGACATGATATCATGTGGTTTAACCGAAGATATTGCACTGGACATAATGGAATGGGAAAATAGGATTCATGTAGCCGACCCCAAATAATTGGGAAAAGGCTTTGTTGAGTTGAGTTGAGTATGAAGGTTGAATATACTACATTTAACATTTTTAATTATGTTGGATATGAATGGTTAACATGGTTAAGGATATACAATATTTAACACGTTTAGTTATGTTTGACATGAATATTGGATAATAATGTTGGATTTACTACATTTAACACTTTTGGCGGTCTTCTATAGCCGTGGGATGACTTAAAACGGTTAAGATTGTTGTGGGTCACTCCCCGTGGCCTTCCTTGGTCGTGGTAATTTCCCTATGGTCCTACTTGGTCGTGAAAATCATCCAGTGTATTTGCAAAAAAATTTAAGGGTTTCCTATGATCTTGTATGGTCGTGGGATTGCATACCATGGTTGAGGATGGTTGTGGGAGACTCCCCACGGTCCTACTTAGTCGTGAAAATCATCCACTGAATTTGTAAAAAAAATTAGGGGTTTCCTACGATCTTCAATGGATGTGGGAAACTCTCCACGGTCCTACTTGGTCGTGGAAATCATCTAGTGAATTTTCAAAAATTTCTAAGGGTTTCCTACAATATTACCGTGGGAGACTCCCCAATGTGTTACTTGGTTGTGGTAATTTCCCAACAATCCTACTTGGTCGTGGAAAACATCCAGTGAATTTGTAAAACATTCTATAGTTGTGGGAGACTCCCCACAGTCTTACTTAGTCGTGCTAATTTCCCCAAGGTCCTACTTGGTCGTGAAAATCATCCAGTGAATTTTGCGAAAATTTCCAAGGGATTCTCACGGTCTTCCATGGTCATGCGACTGCATACCACAGTTAAGGATAACCGTGGAAGACTCCCCATGGTACCACAATTGAGGATAACCGTGGAAGACTCCCAAGGTCCTACTTGGTCGTGAAAATCATCCAGTGAATTTGCAAAAATTTCAAAATGTTTCCTAAGATTTTTTATAGTCGTGGGATTTCATACCACAATTGAGAATGGTTGTGAAAATCATCCAGTGAATTTGAAATCAATTTTAAGAGGTCCTACGGTCTTCTATAGCCGTGGGATAGCCTATCACAGTTGAGAATGGTCGTAGGAGGCACCCCGTGGTCTTAATTGTCATGTAAATCATCCATTAAATTTGATATAATTTCCAAGGATTTCCTACGATCTTATATGACTGTGGTGTTGCATACCATGGCTAAGGATGGACGCAAGAGACACCCCATGGTCATAGTTGGTCGTGTAAATCATCCAGTGAATTTGTAAAAAATTCCAAGGGTTTATTACGATCTTCTATAGACGTGGGATTGCATTCCACGGTGGAGGGTGGTCGTGGGAGACTCCCCACAGTCTTAGTTGGTCGTGAAAATCATCCAGTAAATTTGCAAAAAATTTTAAGGGTTACCTACGGTCTTCCATGACCATGGAATTGCATACAAAGATAGAGAATGGCATGGGAGACTCCCCACGGTCCTAGTTGGTCGTGTAAATCATCCAGTAAATTTGATGTAATTTCCAAGGGTCTTAGTTGGTCATAAAACATACATAACATTTAGGATAAATGTTTACTAATAAAACATACATAATGATCATGATAAACATATAGTAGTAACCTATATAACACAATTAGATAAATGTTTTGATCAACAACTACATTTTTTTAAAAACCAACCAACCACAATGTTTACTACAACCAACCAATAACAATGTTATCAAAGATACAATGCAAACAACCAACTAACCACAAAGTGTTTAATAATTAAATATACAAAGCAACATGGGTTATTCTATTTCTTCCTTTGTTGTCTCTTTTTTTTGGACTTTTCCTTGAAGTTGTAGGGGAACATCTCTTGTTAGGGTCTTACAGATGTTTCATTTGTCACTCCGAGTCCGATTCATCACTATCCTTTGGCATTCATATTCTAGCACGAGGGCATTTATCCTCTAAGAGGGCATCACATGCTGCCCAAGAAGCATCAAAGAGCGCTTGGTAATCTTCGATGGAGGGATCGTCACTTAGATATTTAAGCGCCTCATCCAAGATTTGAATTGCTACATCGACACCCGACTCCTGTTAATGTTTCCACATAGAATGTAATTAATACTACATATACATGTTACCAAACCTTAAATGTAGAAGTGATGTATCATACCAGTTTTTCAGTAGCATACACTTTTGGGTTTCCTTTTTTGTGAATAGGATTGCAGACTAAGGGATGGGTTCGCTCGTTATACCACTCCAAGTATCCTTCAACACATTCCCAAGGTAGTTGCGTATGGGTGTAGATCTTCTAGTAGCGTTGAGGATATGGTCAACCTAGTTCTCATGGTCCCATTTCTCATTGTCATATTTTACCTTGTACCTAAGTTGTGTCCTACCCCTCTGTTCTTTAGTCAAGTGCATGGGAAGGCATAGAATAGTTTGGACCCGGACGGCTTAACGAAGCAAGTGCTCAGGATAGCATCGCTCGGCCACGTCAATGCATATGATAATATCGGTGTACCAAGATATCTCCTGGAAAGGATAGAGCTCAATATTTTCCTTATATGGATCTTATACAACCTACATTTTAAAATATCACATGATTATAAACAGTAAACTTAATTAAAACATACGATGTACGTAAAATTAGTAGTGATACTTATATCATGAACTTTTAAATTATCCAAAGTCACCCTCAAAGATAAGTAATTTTTCTTTCGAATCACTCGATACCATTTGCGCCTTCCACCTACAAATCAAGGGCTCAGTCGTCATATAATCGGGCATACGAACACTCCGCTTCAAATTGAAGTGACTATGTATCCATGTCTACGTATCCATTAATATTTTCAAATAAGCTAAATATTATAAATGATAAATCAGAATATATTAGGATAAAGAATATATATACACGTTACCACTAGAAAAGGGAGATATCCAGCAACTTGGCATACATTAGCCCTGGATGCCATATTGTAGGATAAGAGGGAACCTCCACAGTTCTTATCCTTTACTTCATTTAAGTTCTTCAATGATTGCATGTAATATATCGGGACTCGGGTCCCCAGTTTGTCCGATAAAATAAGGAACCCAATCATGAATAGAAGATAGGTCTGAACACGTCTATCAATGTGTTTAGCCTTTTCATTCTCACCCAAATCCTTAACCATATCCTTCCATAATTTTATCGACCAATCAAATTGTACCTCATGAAAAGACTTGTAGTCCTCCTCAACATCTTTCACCGAAGACCCAATCAACTTAGCAAAATTCTTAATTGATGTAGCCTTATATTCAAGGGTCTTCGGGATCACCCCGTAGACACTATCCCCAATAAATGAAAAACATCATTCAATGTAATGGTCATTTCACCGAATGACATATGAAACGTATTAGTTTTGAGTTGACATCGTTCAATGAATTCACGTACAAGGACATGATCAATAAACCGATAGGAGTTTTTTTATCAAAGGACATAATCCAGAGGCCTTTACCACATTCACCACTCTCTCGTCCTCTTCATATATATTCCATTCAACGAATTTTTTTATACTGGTATACATACTTCATCATGCCTTGTTCTTCATTCTGGTTCCAAATACCATATAGCACATCGTTAGAAAAATGCTTTAACAACTCAGAGTTGTTAAATAAGGACCCCTCTAACGGTTGTGCATCGGATCTTTATGATTTGGTCCTTGTTTTAATCTGTTCAACCGGGACCGAAGAAGATACCCCCTTAGTTATGTCGTCATCATCAAAAGATAACAATGTAAATGAACCGCTTGATTGGCGAGAGATACTCTCCCCCTAGCACGTTCATCAACTTCCACCTCACTAATAACCCCCACACCAACCGGCCCTTGAAAAACAGCCCCGTAACCAACCACCCCTCAACAATATCCCCCTCACTAACTACAGATGCTATAACTTCTATTACCTCATTACAAATAGATCCTTATTAACAACCACATCATCACCTATTGCACCCTCACCAGCCACCTTCTCCTTACTTAGCAGACCCTCACCAACCATATCGTCACCAACCACCTCATCACCAACCACATCCTCACCATCCACAGCATCACCTAACACATCATCATCCTCTACATCTTTACATGTAATTCTTTCATGTATTCGTTTTCTTTCTGACGCAATCATAGGTGGTCTACCCTCTCTCCCCATTTATGATCTACAATACTTGTTTGAATTGAGAATACTTATTTGAAATTAACATATTAAAATGGATAGAGAAATGAAAAAATTTGGAAAAATGCATTTAAATTGGAGAAATTAAACTGGATATAATAATTCAATGATCTAAGTAAACCGTGAGAACAATATCCACGACCACTCAAAACTGTGAAATGTTGCAAATCGTGGTTAATGTGGGTCGTTGGTTTTGCACATTGGAAGGTCTACTATAACTGTGAGTCTGGCACACATGACTTGGGTTGGCCGTGAACAGTCACCTTTTTTGGCGACGAGAGACCATGAAATCCAACGCATATATATATATATATATATATATATATATATATATATATATATATATATATATATATATATATATATATATATATATATATATATATATTACTTTTCGGGTTTTATTTCAACAAAAAATAGGGTTCAGGTTCAAAGGAAATTTGGGTTTTTTTAATTTTTTATTACTAATGGGTCGTTCAAATGGGTTTTATGCATGTATATATTACGCATGATTATAAATGCAGAAGTAGAGAGTTTTGGAATACATACCACGTTAAGTGTATGCGATTTGAATAAGGATTTGGTTTGAGTAAGTAGAGAGAAAAAAGGGAGCGAAGAGAAAAGAGTAGAGAGAGAGGGAGAGAGAATGGAGGAAAAAAAATGAATCAATTTTTAATATTGGTTTATATAATGGGGTTTCAAATTGTGGTGTTAGGTTGTTGTGGTTCTAGGGATAGGGAGATATAAAGTATATTTTTATGGTATTTTGGGGTTAGTGGTGTTTTTTAGAATATTTTTGGTTGGGAATATCAGCACCCCTCTTTGAATGTGTCAAATGTGAAGACTAGGATCCTTGAAACCATTGACACTCTAACCATAGGAAAAAATATCCAAAAAATATGGTGTCTTGGATTCACAAAATCATAATTTTTTTTAAAAATATAAACAAATCTGAGATTGATAGGTCAAAATCTGAAGATGAAATCCCCTTGGAAAACATCCCTAATTTAAATGAGGATTCATTGAGTGTTGAAGAGGATAGTACCAAACCTGGATTTTATTTATATGTGGAGATCCCAAAATTTGATTAAGGAATGAATGTAAAATTTGCCCATGCTTGGAATTTTATTTGAAGATTCGATTGAAAAAAAAGGTGGAAAATCCAATATCAATGTCAAGTCAGTAATTCCTTTAATATTTTAGGCAATTAGGAAAATTCGACGGTTCTCAATGAAGATATGGTAGACGACAGAATGCTAAAAGGAGGAACAAAAAATTCGCAAGTGAATAGTTTTTCGTCGTTAACTAATGAGGAAAAATTGGCTCTTAAATATAATTTAAGGTCGTCTTTTTCTTGTTCTTGGTTTTCCAAAATTTAGTAATTTGTTTATATTATCTCTATCACTTGTACTAGCCACTAGGAGAGGTTATTTCTCCTAAGTTAATAAATTATTTTCTTTTCAAAAAAAAAAGAGTTAGTGACCGTAGAAAGCAATCAAAGATCGATAATCACTATATTTTTTGTAGAAGGTTTATAAGGTTTTTATGTGAAATCTTTTTCGTTCGTGGTTATTTTTAAAGGGTTTGAAAACTAAAAATATTTTTGGAAATTTTGCAGTCATTAGAACGACATTTGGATGTTGTTCGAATGAGTTCTTATAACTCGTTAGAACAGCTTCGAACTACATTCGAACAAGATTAATTGTCATGTCTTTTGAAAGGCTCTGGAATCTCGTTGGATCGTTCGTTTGATATATGTTCAAATGAGAAAGGGTATTTCATTCGAACTAGATGTCCTTCATTTGAATGAGTAAGTGAAAAATTATTTTTTGCCAGATTTTCATTCTAATATTTTACACCAATATTTTGGAGATTTTCTTTTTTTCCTATAAATAGATATGTGAACTTCCATTTTAATCCAAGCCTTTTAGACATATTTTAGTGATCAAACTCTTTTATTTTTTCAATCGACACTACACCAAATCTGCCCATTTGTCAAGGTCATTGACCTTGACAAATTCACCTTGTCAAGGTCAATGACCGTGACATTTCGAGGCGAGACAACTTTTTTTGTCACGGTCGTGTCACGGTCATTGACCTTGACACAAAACTCGCGTTTTGTGTCACGGTCGTGTCAAGGTCAATGACCGTGACACGTTTGTCACGGTTATAAACCGTGACAAAGCCGTGACCTTTTTTCAAAAAAATTGTCACGGTCATTGACCGTGACACGTCCGTGACAACTTTTGTCGCGGACTTGTCACGGTCAATGACCGTGACAATTCTGGGCAGAATTTAAAAAAAATCTGCTGGGCAGTATGGCCACCGCCACTGCCCAGCAGTATATTTGTACCTGTTATAACAACGTTGTACCTGTTCCAAACATCATATATCCAACACAAACTAAAGATAATGCAAATATATATTCATGATAGTATAATCCAAATTTTCAAAGTAAAAATAATATACATGACGATATAATCCAAATATAATTAAAATGGACAAACTTAAAAATAATGTTACTACATGTCTTGGGTAAATGTGAGGAGATGAGTAGGCCACACGACATACGAATTGACGCACCCACTAATATATGTCGTGCCGCATTGTTAGCGCAACCAAAGTAGGGAGTTCTCCTTCCCGGGTATGACATGCGTGACGAGCACCCTGGACTCCATCCCTTGAAGCACACGTCCATGGACTATTCCACCCTCGATGATATCCGGGTCCCTCAACCCCCGCCCTATCCGCTGGCCATCAAATATGTCCAATATGAACACGCTCAGCCAACCAATCGTCGATAATGGTCTGTTGGAGGGCGTCAAATAGGGAAGTGGATCGTCGAAGTACGAACGTGTCGGTGATGAAGCAGCGAGGTCCACATCCTCGTCATCCTGCGCCTCGTCCTCCCGCACCTCCTCGTCCTCCCGCACCTCCTCCTCCACCGCCTTCTCCTTCCCTTTCCCTTTACCTTTCTCTTTACGGTCTCCACCCAACGTACGCTTCATGAATGCGTACATATCTTGAACCGTCGCCTCCAAACGGGACAGCTTCGCGTCGTGTGAATCCACCGTTCGAACCAACCCGGTGTCGCTCGTCTCCAATCCGATGATCCTAGATTTGGCCACCCGCGAGCTCACTCCCCTTGTCCTCCCCTTGCGATCAGAGCCAAGCACTTGGCTTAGTGCGTCTGTGGACAAAGATGCCTTGTCGGCATCAGACTGCGACTCATGCACTTCCTTAAGCTTTGCCTGAAACGACAAAAAGCACATGATTAGTAAAATAAGTAAACTAAAAAATTATAACGTAATTAACAATAATTAAACTGTCGGATTACTTACAATCGTGGCCGCGACGCTCGGGGACACCTCCTTGTCCTTCCCCTTCTTCGTCCGAAGAGCCACATAAGTATCGAGCCTATGTGGCTTACCCCCTGGCCCACTCCCTACCCCCTGAAATAAAATAAAGTAAAGTAAAATTAGTATCGGCCCCGCAAAGTAAAATAATATCCAATAATATATTTCTGTAGTTATAGATAAATTAAATATTACCTTCATCCTATGCTCCACCTCAGCGTAAGAGGTCCGGCCGGAGTAGTGCACGTCCGTCTTTTTAGCCCGATTTTCCCTCCCCGATTGGCGAGATGCCAATTGTCGATCCTCGATCTCATTGCCAATGAACTTTTGCCATTGTGCCGCCCAAACAGCTAACTTGAGCTCATACGGCACCTCCTTCCAACTCATAAACCCCGGGCCGATGACCGTCTTTAGCAGCTCGAGGGATCTCGCTAAAAGCTCCGACTTGTTTTCGACGGTAATCCCAAATTTTCCATATTTGGGGAGCCTAGGGGCGGAGGAGCCCTCGTCGCCTCCGCTACCACCGAACCCAGACGACGACATCATCATAAACAGCATCATCATCTTCGCCCTAACATCTGAAGGAGACATTTTTGCTGTAAAAAAAATGTTATTAGTACAGATAAAAAAAATGTTATTAGTACATATAAAAAAATGTTTCGTTTATATTATAACGTATGTGTAAGTTCCGTCAATACCATTTCGTTTCAATTTTGTAATATTATGTTTTTTCCAAATATTTAAAGAGTTATTGAATGGGTGCCCCACCCCCGCCACACACACACGCACACCTACGCACACGCACACGCACACGCACACACGCACACACACACACACACACACCACCCCTACCCACCCCACCCCCACCCCCTCCCCCCACCACGACCGTGACAACTACATAAAATTATGACATGAGATAATTGTAGCATAAATTTCATTATCATGGGTTTTACCTAATTGAATTAATTTCATGAATAAAATTATTATCAATTTAAATGAAAATATCAATTATTATCCAATATTTTTGAATGAAATATTTATTTTGAATGAAAATATCAATTATTTATAAAATTGATGTCTACTTTTAGTGTTGTGTATATATGTTAGTCTACTTTTGCTTTTTTTTTTAAATAATCAATTAACCAAATTTCATAATAGTGAATAAGGGTTAATCCTAGCCATTGATTAAGTGTATTATTAGTAAGTACAAAAATTAAATATGGACTCTTAATCTAGGATATAAGGAGTATTTGTTAGTGAAATAATAATTTAGTGATAAAAACACACTCGAACACTACCAAGTTTTGACGACACGGGTCTCTAGAAAGAAAAACAAGCATTTCCAAATTAATATGTCCTCTTTCTTGTTTAGTGTCTCGTGAATTGATAGTATGATTTTAAAAATAGTATACAAAACTAGGTGAGATTTTAGAATTACACGTCGAAATAATACATGTTGTATAATAATAATACAAGTGCATGCTTTGCAATCAAAGGTATTTATCTTTATAAGGATAAAATTATCTTAAAATGATTGGTAGGGAATGTCTATGAGGTGGATGATAATTTATTTGATATTTTATTTTATTTCTTTTGGTTAGGTTATTAAGACTTTATTTGAATTGATATCTTAGTAATTATTATTTAATATTTATTTTGAGCAATTATCTTATAGTAGGATTATTATCCTAGAAACAATTCTAACATTCCATGAAGGAAAACTTTTATTGGATGGTTGAAAAGACAATAGTTCCAATTCATTTTCATTTATTCCCTTAGTGCTACAACAATAATTTGAATTCATTTCATATGATTTCCCACCCCACCCCACCCCTCCACCACCCCCTCCCCACCACCACCACACACACACACACACACCCCACCCCACCCCACCCCCTCCCCCACCACACACCACCACACACACACACACACCCCACCCCACCCCACCCCACCCCCTGCCCCACCCCTCCACCACCCCCTCCCCCACCACACACCACCACACACACACGCACACACCCCACCCCACCCCCTCCCCCACCACACACCACACACACACACACACACACACACACACCACCCCACCCTCCACCACCCCCTCTCCCACCCTGCCCCACCCCCTGCCCCCCTCCCCCACCCTGCCCCACCCCGCCCCACCCCCCACCCCCTGCCCCCTCCACGCACACACATACACACATATATATATACACATACACACATAAATATACACACAAATATATATATATAAATGAAAGAGAGAGAGAGAGAGAGAAAATGGACCTGAAAGTAGAGAGAGAGAGAGAGAGCAGCGTCGAGAGAGAGAGAGAGAGAGAGAGAGAGAAATGGAGGGAACGGCGCGGGAGGGAAAAAAGAAGGGGGATAGGGTTTTTGCTGCGAACATTGTCACGGTCGTGTCAAGGTCTTTGACCGTGACACGAATTGTCACGGCCATTGACCGTGACAAGTCCGTGACAATTAAACTTGTAGTTGTCACGGTCGTGTCAAGGTCAATGACCGTGACATAAAACGCGTGTTTTTTTGTCACGGTCAATGATCGTGACAAGGCTGGCCGGTTGAAAGGTGACAATTTGCCCATTTTGGTGTAGTGCGAAAAACCCTCGATGATTTGAGATCACTTTTTCAAACCAAGAAGGACACATACCTTGTAGATTTAAATCTCTATTGCTGAAGATAGGAATACTAATTCCTGAGGCTGATTGGTGGATACTGAGAGAAGTGAAACTTGATGTGGCGCAATGATGGATATGTATCATTTGTTGTTGACAACAAGGAAGGAAGACATTACTTCATCACTTAGTGGATCTTTAAGTTTTGTAAGTTTATAATTTTCATTTGGTAGTACTCGAGTGTAAATAGTGCTGGGTATAAATTTGGACCGAAAGAGATTATTCCTCATCTCCTATCTTCTTTAGTTTTGGTTTAGTTTGTTTGGCTTTAATTTAGATGAAATATTTTGCATGTTCACATAATTTAATCAAAGTATAATTTGGATATATATATATATATATATATATATATATATATATATATATATAATCTGACCATTTTGTATTTTTGAAGTTAAATTAGACATAATTTTTAATGTTTTTGTATTAAAATTTAATTTTTAAATAATTTATATAAGTCTGAAATCTAAAATTAGTAACGTATTAAAAAAAAAACTTTTTGAATATCACTATTATTTTAAAGTCAAGTATTTCAACCCACCTTTTGAGGAAGTTCAATAACATTCTATATTATTCCAAAGTCAAGTATCCCAACCCACCTTTTGAGGAAGTTCAATAACATTCTATGCCATTTAGGGTCCGTTTGATAGAAAACTGGGAACATGCAAATGATTCGAGGACATTTGATTCCAGGGCAAACAATTCCAAGGCAAATGAATATTTTCCAACTTGTGTCTGTTTGATACAAGTTGGAAAATCATCAATTTTCCACATTTTCTATCAAACGCAAAAGCTGGAAAATAGATATAAAAGTGGAAAATTTGTTTACGGAATATATATATTATAAATATATATTATTAAATATACAAAATATATGAATATATATTATATTATTTACGGAATATATATATTCCATATATGAATATATATAATATTATTTGCGGAATATATATATTCCTAAAATTAATATAATTTGCGGAATATATACATTCCGTAAATTATTATTAATTTTCGAAATATTCATATATTTTGTATATTTTTCCAGAAATTAATAATAATTTACGAAATATATATATTCCGCAAATAATATAATAATATAATAATATATTTAATATATGAATATATTTCGTAAATAAAATATTATATTTTCATAGATTTTGTACATTTAATAATATAAAAATCTATTATATTATTAAAAATAATAGATTTTTATATTATTAAATGTACAAAATCTATGAAAATATAATATATTATTTACGAAATATATGAATATATATTATATTATATACTGAATATACTAAATATATATTATTTACAGAATATATACATAATATTATATTCTGTATATATGTAAATTATATATATATTAAATATATATTATTTACAGAATATATACATATATATTATGTATTTATGAATATATAAATATATATAATATGTATATTATATATGTGTATATATTATATATACTAAATATATGTGTATTTATGAATATACATATAGATTATGTATATTATATATGTGTATATATACATTATTCTGTATATATATTCATATTGTATATGTATATTATATATGTGTATATTATATTGTATATGTATATATATTCATATTGTATATGTATATTATATATGTGTATATTATATTGTATATGTATATTATATATATGTATATATACAGACATATTATATTGTATACGTATATTATATATATATGTATATATATAGAATATAATATACATATACATATACATAATATATATGTATATATTTTGTAAATAATATATATTAAATATAAGGAATATATGAAATATATGAAATATATGAAATTTACGAAATATAAATATATATTAAAATATATGAATTATATAAATTATATAAATGTACAAAATATATAAATATATGAAATATATATAAATATACTAAATATACGCAATATACATATATGTGCTAAAATATATAAAATATACGAATATATATTAAAATATACGAAATATATATTTATATATTTATTAACAATATATATTTATATATTTATGAAATATATAGAGTTATAAAAAAAAATGGTTTCAAGTGATTTGCCACCCAAAGGTGGCAAATAAAAACCTGACCCCCTCAAAGAATTGAATGCCACCCTAGGGTGGCAAATTGTGCTTATGGGTGTTGTACATAGAAAACAAATTCCAGGACAAATTCAGGCTATCAAACAGCGTAAAAGCTGAAAAATACCAGAATTTTCCAACTTTTGGGAATTTGCCTTGGAAATTTTGTGCTATCAAACGGACCCTTATTCCATACAAGTACCCTAGAACCTTTTAGAACGTACCAAGTAGCATTTTATTATTCTATATAAACTGAAGTCCATTTCATACGTCTCCACTTTCTCTTGCTACCACCTACTACTACATTCTTCAAACACTTCATTTTGCGAACTACACACCGAACCCCGCCTCTGTTGTATACTAGGTAAGTGTAATATATATTTGTTTTCTTATCCGTTTGTTTTTAAAGTAGACTTGGGCTCTTCCTGGGACCATGGAATCAATGCCATCAAATTGTTAATAGTGCAAATGTAATTTGTACTCCAAAATTAATTGTTCCTATATGAATATGGTACCAAATCAACAGTGGCCTTTTGAAAATGATCATTTTTAAAAGGCTCACGATCAAACATTTTTATTAGTGTATTATTTTATCGATTGATTATGTTCAAAATTTAAAAGTAACTATTAATTTAGAACAATCTAAAAAAGAATGTATGATTAGTAGTACGGTATGAATGTAGTAATTATTAGTACGGTATGAATGGGAACAAATCTGGACTTAGACAACATTCCAAAAATTCGACACATTTAGGACATAAGAGCATCGCAAGGGCATGAAGTAGAATAGCATAATTATTTTTATTAACAAATTTGGTCATTAAGGCTCTTCAAAGAAGCATGAAAACTAATAAAGTACTTCCAAAACAGAAATTCGGAATCAAATGCTTGAATTTTATTTTTTTAAGGGCAGCAAATATTGTAAGGACACAAATTTCCAATTGAGTCCATATATAGTTTTGGCTCAATTCCGGACAAAAAACATTTATTCATAGGAATGTATTTTATTGTAATATTCAAGACCTATGAAGTGTTTGTTGAAGACGTAGCGGCAAAGAGTATAAAGCATCATCAACATGCCGTAGTTTATGTGCCTCGTTTGTACGTCATCAACTAAGGTTCCATGCTCCCAAGGTATGAATGTAATTATATTTATATAGGAGTTTGGAACAATATGAATTGGGTGTTAGGTTAATAAAAACTGCATTTTATTTTTCAGAAAGAATCAATTAGAAACTTAAACATTAAGTATATAAAAGTTTATAAAAGTTTCTGGACCAAAATCAAATTTTACAAACTTTCTGGACGTTCGTTAGAAATGTCGTTCGAACGAGTTTTTTCGTTCGAACCAGATTTCGTTCGAACGAGTTTTGTCGTTCGAACGAGTTTGCCAACGACCCTAATCTCGTTCGATATGTCGTTCGATATGTCGTTCGAACGAGTTTTCGTTCTAACGAGATATCTAACGAGATTCTAACGAGCCCAGGCTGGTCGCTCGTTAGAAGTCTCGTTCGAACGAGAGTCAAGTTCGTTCGAACGAGACGCCAGGGCGGGAACAGTTTTGAGCAGTTTTTTGCAGTTTTCTCCCACTTTCCCCACTTGGTTTTTAACCAACTTTTACTGACTTTAATAGGTGCGGGAATGACATTTTCCAACTTAACATTTTCATAACTTTTCCATCCTAATACATCTCCTAGAGAGAGTTTGAGAGATGATTCCAAAAAGGAAAATGTTCATGTTTTAAGTGTTCTTCAACTTAAAGAAAAATCTTTAAACACTTAGTTTACACCCATTTTTGTTTATTCCAAGTTCCATATATAAATATCAATTGCTTGGAGATTGTTTTGGCACCGGTTTTTCTCTACACCGAATTGAAGAGAAGTTCGTTTCATTTCTATCCATTTGGAGAAAGGCTCCATGTTAGGGTGACGGTGTGCCTAATTGCCCGATCGGTGAAGTCCGAGACCACGGTGGAGCTCCGTTGGTTATCTGCTAATTGGAGGTTGATACAAGAAGGAGCATCACGGCTTGAGAGGGTTCGAGTTTAGGAAGTAAGTCTTTTGTCTTGTATTTTGTAATACCGTTTTTAGTGGATTTGAGGCTAGGGCCGTCCCGAGGTTTTTTCCCGTTAGTGGGTTTTTCCTCGTACATCGCGGTGTTGTGTGACTGTTGATTTTATCTTGCTCTATATCACTTAGAACGCATGCTAGATTAATTTCAAGATAAAATTTGTTTTATTATCACACTAATTTAAATTGGGACTTAAATTAAAAATTGGATTAACTTGGTTTATTCAAGTCATTTGCTAAAATTGGTTTCGCCTAACTATGAATAATGGTTAATTATGACTTAGGCAAATTCTAGGACTTGAATTATGTTTTAATTTGTTTCTTATGATATTAAAACCCGGACTTGTTGTTTTGTGGAACCATCACTTTGTATTCAACGCTTCCGCATCTATTTGTTTAAAAAGGAAATTAAATATTTTTTAAATGTGATAAATTAATCACCGGGGATCCAACTTCCGCTTTTACAAATTGGTATCAGAGCCAAAAACGATAAATTATTTCGTTAAAGATCCTTTAATTTTTGGCTAAAATGGATTTTTCCCCATTTTCAAAATTTCCTATTTTTGATGGTTCAAACTACGCGTATTGGAAAGCGCGCATGAAATCGGCACTTAAATCTATCGATGAACGTGTTTGGATGTCTGTTGTTAACGGTTGGACTCCACCAACACATTTGATTGAAAATGAACAAGTTCCCAAACCCGTCGATAGATGGACCGAAAATGAGTTTAAGCTTGCAAATTTTAATTCCCGTGGTTTAAATGCCTTATTTAGCGCTGTCGCACCGGATGAATTCCGACGTATTATGACGTGTGAAACCGCTAAAGAAGCTTGGGATATTTTACAATTAACTCATGAAGGAACGAGTGTCGTTAAAGCTTCTAAACTCCAAAACCTCACCACTCAATTTGAAACTATCAAAATGGATGAAAAAGAAACTTTTGATAAATTTTATGCTAGACTTTCTGACATTGTTTATTCATCCTTTAACTTGGGAGAGAAAATACCTGACGACCGTGTAGTAAAGAAAATTTTAAGGTCACTACCCGATAGATTTATTCCAAAGGTGACCGTTTTAAATTCTTTACCCACTTTAGCCTCTACGAAATTAGAAGAGCTTGTAGGTGATTTACAAACCTATGAACTGGATATGTTTCCCTCTAAAAATGAAAAGAAAATTGAAAAGGGCGTTGCTTTAAAAGCCCGCAAAGAGGTTAAACAAGTAGTAGAGAGCGATAGTGATAGTGACTCGGAAGATATGGCTTTGTTTGCTCGCAAATTTAGAAAATTTCTTAAATTTAACAAAGATAAATATAAAAATGATTTTAAGAAATTTGAATCTTCTAAACATGATAAAAGCGAGAAGGTTTCAAAAGCCGAAAAGATCCCTAAATCTAGTAATGAAAATTTAGATAGGGACGAGTCTGATAAGTGTTTTGGTTGTCAAGGTTATGGCCATAGGGCTTATGAATGCACCACTAAACTAAGGAAAGATGGTAAACGACCCACTGCATATAATGCAACCCTTAGTGATAGTGATAAGGAAGAAAAGCCCGATTCCCCCACTAAGAAAAATTTTGTGGCTTTTATGGCTAGTCATGTGAGTGATAATGAGAACTCATCGAACGATGAAATTATAGCACATGCCACTTCCAAGGTCATTGTACATGATTCTCTTATTTTTGATGATAGTGAGAGTGAAGAAGAAAGAGAGAGTGAAAATGAAGAAGAGGTTGATGAGAGTGAACTTCAAAATGCTTTTCATGAATTATATAAAGAATCTATTAAATTAAAAAGAGCTAATTTGAAGTTAGAAGCAAGTTTAAGAGAGAGTGTCAAGGTCATTGATGAAAGTGCCTTAATAGAAGACCTTAGGACACGTGAGAGGACTCTTCAAGAGAAGCTTAACTATGTAGAAGGCGAGCGAGATAGCCTTAGGGGTTTAATGGAATCCTTGAAAAAGGAGCTTCTTGCTTTTGAAGAGCAAAATTTTTTACTAGAATCTAACATTTTAGAATTGGAAAATAAATTAAAAGATTCTAGTAATGTCAAATTTGATTTGGAATGTCGTTCGAAAAAACTTGATAAAATGTTAAGAACGGTCCAAGTTAAAAATGACACTTTTGGTTTAGGCTTCAATACTTGTAATGAATTTAACTCTAAAGTCAAAACCAACATTTTAGGAGAATCTACTAGGAATGCATTTCAAGATCACTCCTTAGGTAAATCTTTTCGACATGTTTTCACTTGTTCACATTGTGGTCGAAAAGGTCATCATAAGAAATTTTGTTTTAATCTTAAACGAATTCCTAGAAAATCCCATAGTAAAGCAACCACGATAGCTAACGTTTCTACACCCCAAGCTAGTAATTCTTCATTAATTTGGGTTAGGAAATCCGACTTGGTTGCCTTACAAAATAGGGATTTTGATTCTCATTTACTTTCACATCCTTCCTCCCTTGCTAAATCTAAAGGATGAATGTGTTAGTGTTTGCATACTTTAGCGTTTGTACTTCATGCTATATTCATATGCTTATTGTATGCTTGTTTTGTCATTTTCTAGTCATTGCCTTATTTCATATCCATGCTAGAAATTATGACTTGTTTATCTTTTTGTATTATATTTTGTGTTTGAATCGACTGCATAATATAAAAAGATTTTTGTTTATCATTTGTGTTTTATTTATTTCATTTAAGCTTAATGAAAAATACAAATGATTTTTGTTTGTCCTTTTGAGTAAATATTTATTTTTGATTAAAAATGTTAAAAACTCAAAAAGATTTTGTTTTGTGTGTATTTTAGTTTGACACACTTTATGTGGCATATATTTGTGTTTGAATCCTATCGTTTACGCTTCCATGTGGCTAGAACTTTTGGTTTAGATTTTCAATCCTTAAAATGTTCTTTACCATGTTTTATATGGAGTAGTTGGATTTTGTATTGTTTAAATGGATTCTATTTCTATATGCCTCTATTCACACATGCACGAGCTCTTTTGAAATCTTAATGTCACATGTTATATTTGCGCTTTTTGAGGTGTTCTCCTATCAATCTAGTCATCTACATATCTATGACCTAGGAGGACTAGTGCATGTCAAAATCCGTTGCATGTGAGATTTGTGCGAAAAATGAAAACATGATAAATTAATATATGCACGGGGAAGGGCTCCGAAAGGATGAATTAAATCCTTTGCAATAGTAAGCCACCGTTGATTGGATCTAAAAGAAATACGTGATCCAAAGGCCTAAAAACAGAATATATGGCATTAAAAAGAAAATAAATTGCCAAGGCCTATGTTTGATTGATATATTCATTCAACATTAATATAAATGTAAATTGAGGGAGAATTGGATGGTATATCAACGGTTTGCACAATGTCCGTTTATCCTAGTTGTCTTTAATGTCATGACTCTATTTGGTTTGTAGAATCATCATCATGCTAGGCTTGTATGCATTGTGTATGTTTGTTCATTGAGTTCAATCTTTATATTGTCACATGAGGTTATATTTAACTGTGATGAAGTTTGCAATCAAATGAGAACTCCGTGAACGTTTCTTAAGTGTTTGGGTCTAAATTTAATTGTTGCTAGTTCACACCCCTACACTTCCGTTTCCATATGACACATTTTTGCCATACGAGTGTGCAAACTTATTGTATTTTGTGTCATGTGTGTGTTTATATCTATCTATATATGCACGTACTTATTGGTATATTTATAGTATATATATATATGATATTTGTTTGTCTTTGCCTTGCTTTAATTGTCCATATGCTTTCATGTCTTAACACTTTAAGCTTCAATATGCTATTTATTAGTTCTTTAATCCTTTGCCTATTCCCGAACAAAAAGGGGGAGAATGATGATAGGGGGAGAAATGGTATCTAATCCTATTATTATCGTATCCTAGTTTGGGGGAGATTTAGGGGGAGTAATTAATTAATTGCATTTAATATTTTGATATTCCCTATGCATTTGATGAGTTTGCTTAAGTGTGCAGGAATTATTCTAAAGCGGCATCTTTCTATGGCAAAGCGTTTGATCCTTGGGTTGAGTCAAGATTGGGCGGGTTATGTTTTGAGTCTAGTAGAGCTTGACGGACCTTTAGGATTTTTTTATTTGGTTTTTGTCCCGGAATAGCCAAAGGGGGAGATTTGTAAGGACACAAATTTCCAATTGAGTCCATATATAGTTTTGGCTCAATTCCGGACAAAAACATTTATTCATAGGAATGTATTTTATTGTAATATTCAAGACCTATGAAGTGTTTGTTGAAGACGTAGCGGCAAAGAGTATAAAGCATCATCAACATGCCATAGTTTATGTGCCTCGTTTGTACGTCATCAACTAAGGTTCCATGCTCCCAAGGTATGAATGTAATTATATTTATATAGGAGTTTGGAACAATATGAATTGGGTGTTAGGTTAATAAAAACTGCATTTTATTTTTCAGAAAGAATCAATTAGAAACTTAAACATTAAGTATATAAAAGTTTATAAAAGTTTCTGGGCCAAAATCAAATTTTACAAACTTTCTGGACGTTCGTTAGAAATGTCGTTCGAACGAGTTTTTTCGTTCGAACCAGATTTCGTTCGAACGAGTTTTGTCGTTCGAACCAGGTTCGCTCGAACGAGTTTGCCAACGACCCTAATCTCGTTCGATATGTCGTTCGATATGTCGTTCGAACGAGTTTCGTTCTAACGAGATATCTAACGAGATTCTAACGAGCCCAGGTTGGTCGCTCGTTAGAAGTCTCGTTCGAACGAGAGTCAAGTTCGTTCGAACGAGACGCCAGGGCGGGAACAGTTTTGAGCAGTTTTTTGCAGTTTTCTCCCACTTTCCCCACTTGGTTTTTAACCAACTTTTACTGACTTTAATAGGTGCGGGAATGACATTTTCCAACTTAACATTTTCATAACTTTTCCATCCTAATGCATCTCCTAGAGAGAGTTTTAGAGATGATTCCAAAAAGGAAAATGTTCATGTTTTAAGTGTTCTTCAACTTAAAGAAAAATCTTTAAACACTTAGTTTACACCCATTGTTGTTTATTCCAAGTTCCATATATAAATATCAATTGCTTGGAGATTGTTTTGGCACCGGTTTTTCTCTACACCGAATTGAAGAGAAGTTCGTTTCATTTCTACCCATTTGGAGAAAGGCTCCATGTTAGGGTGACGGTGTGCCTAATTGCCCGATCGGTGAAGTCCGAGACCACGGTGGAGCTCCGTTGGTTATCTGCTAATTGGAGGTTGATACAAGAAGGAGCATCACGGCTTGAGAGGGTTCGAGTTTAGGAAGTAAGTCTTTTGTCTTGTATTTTGTAATACCGTTTTTAGTGGATTTGAGGCTAGGGCCGTCCCGAGGTTTTTTCCCGTTAGTGGGTTTTTCCTCGTACATCGCGGTGTTATGTGACTGTTGATTTTATCTTGCTCTATATCACTTAGAACGCATGCTAGATTAATTTCAAGATAAAATTTGTTTTATTATCACACTAATTTAAATTGGGACTTAAATTAAAAATTGGATTAACTTGGTTTATTCAAGTCATTTGCTAAAATTGGTTTCGCCTAACTATGAATAATGGTTAATTATGACTTAGGCAAATTCTAGGACTTGAATTATGTTTTAATTTGTTTCTTATGATATTAAAGCCCGGCCTTGTTGTTTTGTGGAACCATCACTTTGTATTCAACGCTTCCGCATCTATTTGTTTAAAAAGGAAATTAAATATTTTTTAAATGTGATAAATTAATCACCGGGGATCCAACTTCCGCTTTTACAAATATTTATTTGCGCGACAAAACTACTATCGTGGAAGGCCCCTTAGAAAGAGGGATCATGTTACTTACTCTAAAAAGTCTAGGCGATATATATATATATATATATATATATATAATAATGCTCCTGTGCGGACTAGTTCGCATTTTAAGAATGTGGGCCAGACATGTGTCACCTAACGGTGGGCCTAGAAATTATCGCCTAAATTATAGGGACACTCTCTCTCTTTTCTGGGTTCACCTTCAGGTGACACATGTCCGATCCGCATTCTTAAAATGCGGACTAGTCCGCACAAGAGCAGGACTATATATATATATATAGGGGGAGGTTCTCTAGTGGACCAAAAGAATGGACTTTTTAATGGACCTTAACAAAAAACACATAATAACACATTAATTTTAATTCCTATAGTGTAATTGGTTCGCGCCAGCGGCACCAAACACCCGTGTCGATCGACCTCCAACCGTCCCCACTCACCCACCCCATCCCCATCCCCATGGCAGCCCTGCTGTCATAAGGGCTGCTATGGTGATGGTGGGTGGGTGTGGGTGGGGGTGGGGGGGGGAGGGTGGGGGTGGTGGTGGTGGGGCGGGGGTCGTGGGGTCTCGAGTGTCGCTGGCGCGGATCAATTACACTATTGGAATTAAAATTAATGTGTTATTATATGTTTTTTGTTAAGGTCTATTAAAAAGTCCATTCTTTTGGTCCACTAGAGAACCTCTCCCTATATATATATATATATATATATCAATTTTTTAAATGAAAATAAACTATTATTTCAATGTTTTTTTAAAATCACAATTAAACTTGTACAATTCATTTGGAAAAAACACATTTAAAAAAATTATGCTTACCTTGTCGGTAAATTTTAATTGTGACACGTGTGATACATGCGCAACAAAATAATTACCTCAAGAAGGTTAAATGTGCCCAATTCATTCTAGCAAACCACCTTTTCGGGTGGGGGTCAAGTAAAATTTAAAAATATGAGCGGTTGGCTGGGTAGACCTTGGATTTGCTCGGTCGCCAGTTCGAATCACGCAAGGATCACGGACCGTGTTGATACCAAATTTAATCTGCTGACGTGGACCAATCATACGAAGACACCTGGCTATCTACATGGCAACAACAGACCTCTCCGAGGAACTCACAGGCTCCGAGGAATAGACCTCTCCGAGGAACTCACAGGCTCCGAGGAACATACCTCTCCGAGGAACTCACAGGCTCTGAGGAACATACCTCTCCGAGGAACATACCTCTCCGAGGAACTCTTGAATACCAGGAAGATCAACATACCCGAGTTACTCAGACGGTCCGAGCTGCATCTCGGCCACAGCATTGATTGCCAGATAACGAACAGTCCAACTGGTTCATTAAATGATTATCCTTGACGCACAAGTCTAAGGGCATTAAATGTATTACCTTTTCATATGTATATCATTTAATGTATCGACCCTTTCATGTACAGCCTCAAGGCTATAAATACCTTGTATCACCCTCATTCAAGGGGATTGGAATTTCTTGAGAGAACTTGTAATCAAGAATTCCACAAACACTCAGCAATAACATAACAGTGGACGTAGGCTTTATTCCTAGCCGAACCACTTTAAAAATCTTTGTCTTATTTATTTATCTGTGATTGAATAATTAGAGCGATCTAGTTTTTTACATCAACAGATTGGCGCCGTCTGTGGGAAACGTGTTACAAGCGTTGTTCTCCACCAAAAGCTAAGTTTTTATTTTCTCTACGTATAATCAATTATACATACATCTTTTGATTGAATCGTGATTTTTATGTTTATATACGTAAATTAATTGTCCAATTTTTATCTGCAAAATGTTGCATCTCATGATTTTTAAATCATAACTATTAGATTCATCTTTATTTAGAAATCTGAAAAATAGTAGATTTCATAAATCATAATTCTTTGCTTGATTCTCAAGTTTCTATTTTATATCATGGAATAAATATTTTAAATGATTACATATGCCAATATATGCGACGATGATAAGATTTGATCATTTTCATTGTTGATTTTGAAATAAATTTTGTAAGCTATTTGATGTCTATTCAAATTCCCATCATATTTTTAATAAAAGAGTGGGAAAAGGTTAAAGACAATGAAAAGTCTTTTCATGGAAATCATAACCCATATATATTCTCTCTCTCTTCAAGTTTGAGTCTCTTTGCATTCACTTTTATGAATTATATACTTAATTTGGTTCATCTTCCATCTATGTCAATAAAGTCAAATTGATTGATTTTTGATATAAATTTGGTAATAACTTTAATCATTCACCATATTTTTATCTCTCCAAATTGGGAATAGGAAGGGATCAATATAAAAAATAATTTTCTCTCACCTGAAAAATCATTACCCACCTCTTGTAAAAGAGGATCAATAAAATAATCATAACCATATCAAGACTTTGGGCATAAATTTGATATGTTGGCCCCTCGTTCATCACATCACAAGGTTTCTTTGTCGAAATCACACGATCTAGCGGATTATTTATTTATTCATTTAATTAACATTCTTAAGGCTTAAATTTTACATTGGATGTTATTTTTTGATCTAAAGATTCGAGATATTCTAGTCATCCAACCATATATTCTATAATTTGAGATATCCTTAAATGTTGGTCGGCAACATCCATGTCGTTTGTCGGCAGCAGTAGAATCTTGGGGTATTAAAAAATGCTAAGCACCCCTGATATTTTTTTTAAACGCGAGTTCGGCTTGGGGACAAGCAGGGGGCTTAAGTCTTTTTAACTTATGATCACCCCAAAAATATTTTTAAACAACAACTAATACCTGATTGGTTGTTGGAGATTAAATAAATTTAAAAAAAAACTTTACGTCTTACTTATGATGCATATTTGATAATAATTTGTCCATCTCACACACATTTGGCATAAAACATATTATTTCATATTTTGAAATTTTTATGTTGATACATATCATATATTGATTGGATGAGTAAATTATTCTCATGACTAATCAATTCAGCCTACACATATGGTAGAGCAAATTATTAATTTTTACAGGCACAAGATTCAATGCCGACGAATGCTGAAGCACAAATTATTCTATATCCATTCGGATTCATATTTTATATTTATCTCAGCATGGAGCTCGAAAAATTTCTTCTCTCTATATATATTCGGCTCCGAGGAAAAGCTACAACAGTTATTATATTTCACCCCCAACGGATAGTTGGTCGGGGTAATTCTTATTTATATTCAAGCCCAGATATCTGCTCCAGCACAAATGACTCTATATATACATTGGGATTCATATTCTATATTCATCTCAACATGAAGCACGGCGAGATACTTATTATCATATTCAGCTCTGAGGAGAACTGTAACATTTATTATATTTCACCCCCAACGAATAGTTGGTCGGGGTGATTCTTATTTATATGCAGGCCCAGCAAAGTTCTCGGCCATATTCTTATATTCTGGAAAATATTATTCTTATTCGGCATTCTGCAATTATGCCTCGACAGGATACTTATTCAGCTTTAAGGAGAATTACAACATTCGTTCGGATAATTCTTATTTATATTCAGGCCTGACAACATTCTCGGCCATATTATTATGTTCTGAAAGATCTTATTCTTGTTCGGCATTATATGATTCTACCTCGACTGATCGGCGAGGCACTTTATTATTTTTAATTATTCTTTATATCTATTTGGATGCATATTCTATTCTCATTTCAGCATGGAGCTCGACCAACATTTATTATATCTTATTCAGCTCCAAGGATGTCTCCAACATTTATTATATCTTATTCAGCTCCAAGGATGTCTCCAGCATTTATTATATTTATTACCAACAATCTGTTGGTCATCGCCGAGGAGGTATCCTGCAATTATTATATCTTATTTCCAACAATCTGTTGGTCATCGCCGAGGAGATATCCTGCATTTATATTATCTTATTCCCAACGAATCTGTTGGTTAGCACCGAGGAGGTCTTCAGCATTTATATTATCTTATTCCCAACGAATCTGTTGGTCAGCGCCGAGGAGATCTCTAGCATTTGTATTATCTTATTCCCAACAAATCTGTTGGTCAGCGCTGAGGAGGTCTCCAGTATTTATATTATCTTATTCCCAACAATCTGTTGGTCAGCTCCGAGGAAGTCTTCATCATTTATTATCAATTACCACCAACTCTGATCGGTAGATAAAATCCAACTCCGGTTGGTAGACAAAATCCAACTCCGGTTGGTAGATAAAATCCAACTTCGGTTGGTAGAAAAAATCCAACTCCGGTTGGTAGACAAAATCCAACTTCGGTTGGTAGAAAAAATCCAACTCCGGTTGGTAGATAAAATCCAACTCCGGTTGGTATTGGTCGATAAATCTCATTCAAAGTTCACATTCCACAGTTGGGGGCTTATATTACAGATATATTTGTTCATTTGGTGGCACATTCTTATATCATCATGCAGTCGAGCATCAAATTCAACCCCGACTAATCAGGAGGTATATTGAAGTTCAAGAGGAATATTGAAGTTCAGGAGATATATTGAAGTTCAGGAGGAATATTGAAGTTGGGGAGGAATATTGAAGTTCAGGAGATATATTGAAGTTCAGGAGGAATATTGAAGTTCAGGAGGTATATTGAAGTTCAGGAGGAATATTGAAGTTCAGGAGATATATTGAAGTTCAGGAGGAATATTGAAGTTCAGGAGGTATATTGAAATTCAAGAGGTGTATTCAGAAGTATCACGACATGATGAAAGAAAGCGACAAGTATTCCCCCGAGGAACTCTGTCAGACCAGAAATTTGAAGACGAGGTACCTACATGGAGATTATATGTAGATGGATCATCTTGCACAGCTGGTTGTGGAGCAGGGATTGTTTTAAACACCCCAGATGATATTGACATGGAGTATGCCTTGAGATTCCAATTCAAAGCTTCCAATAATGAGGCTGAGTATGATGCTATGATAGCAGGTTTTCATTTGGCGAAAGTCATGGAGGCACGGCAAGTAATTGTTTTCAGTGATTCTCAATTAATTGAATCAAATGATGGGAATATATGCAGTGAATGGAGAGTCGATGGTCAAGTACCATGCAAAGGTGATGGAGTTATTGACAGAATTTGATGCTATTCAATTGGTGAGGACACCGAGGATGGAGAATGCTAGAGCAGACGCATTGGCCCGATTGGCATCAGCTACTTGTACCGAGCTGCGAAGAACGATACCAATTGAAGTATTAGAAAGTCGGAGCATATATTGAGGAGGAACAATTACCGGAGGATAATCTCGCTGCCTAGAAATGGAAGTTTAAAGCTGCTCGGTATGTATTAATTAATGGTATTTTGTATAGACGAGGAATTATGGCAGGTTTGCAAAGATGTGTACATTCCTCCGAGGTGAAAGAATTGGTTAAAGAGATCCATGAAGGGTCCTGTGGAGCCCATGTAGCAGGTCGGACACTTTTGCAAAAGGTGATGACGCAGAGATACTACTGGCCGACGATGAGAGCTAACTATATAAGCCTATGCCAAGAAATGTGACAAGTGCCAACGCTTTTCCTCCATCCGAAGAATTCCACAAGCATTGTTGACACCCATAACTCCCTTTGGCCATTTGCCATATGGGGATTGATTTGGTTGGACCATTGCCGACGACTCGAGGAAGATTCAAATACCTCGTCATCACAGTAGATTATTTTACTAAGTGGATAGAAGCTGAGCCACTTATTGACATGACATACGAGAAGAAGAGTATCCAGCCCCGAGAAGAATCAAGCTATACAAGAGGAAATGAAGACCAAGCAAGAGAGATATCTAGATCTCCTCATCGGGCAGAAGAAAAATAATAAATGAAGAATGTGTGTTGATTTCACCGATATCAACAAGGCAGTGGATGCTACCTCGGGACACGAACTGCTCATGGATATTTACTCTGGCTACAACTAGATTAAAATGAAACCTGAAGACATAACAACGGCTGATGAACAAGGTTTTTGCCGAGAAAATCAGTTGCAGTATGGAAGTCTATGTTGATGACATGCAAGAAAGCTGCTGATCATTTGGTTGACTTGAGTCAAACTTTTGATCAACTGGATAATTATCAAATGAAACTCAACCCGACGAAGTGCACATTTGGAGTACGAGAAGGAATGTTCCTCGGGTACATCATCAACCAGCGAGACGTTGAAGCAAATCCAGACAAGATCAAAGCCCTGTTAGGGTTGCGATCCCCAAAAACGAAAGAAGAGGTGCAAAGATCAGATACCCAAAGCGGGAAAAATTGGCAGTGGCATTAATTAAAGCAAGTAGAAGAAGGAGGCTGTGTTTCCAGGCCCATACCATGCATGCCGACATGCCATTAATACAAGCTATAGCGGAGTTTACTGATCCTAATACTCTCGAGGAACAAAAGTTGCTTGCTGATCAACCTGTGGATGTTACAGGATGCAATGCAGAAATGGTTGGGAGGATTCCTAATACTCCCGAGAAACAAACATTGCTCGCTGATCAACCTGTGGATGTTACAGGATCAACCAAGAAGACTGCTCTAAGGAGCCATGCTCTACGGAGCCATGCTCTACGGAGCCAAGCTCTACGGAGCAAAAGTGCTATAAGTAGCCAACCTCCTTTGGTTAGGAGGACAAGCTCTACGGAGCGCTCTACGGAGCAAAAGTGCTATAAGTAGCCAACCTCCTTTGGTTAGGAGGATAAGCTCTACGGAGCGCTCTACGGAGCAAAAGTGCTATAAGTAGCCAACCTCCTTTGGTTAGGAGGATAAGCTCTACGGAGCGCTCTACGGAGCAAAAGTGCTATAAGTAGCCAACCTCCTTTGGTTAGGAGGACATGCTCCAAGGAGCCAAAAAGTTCGAAAGAACCCTACTACTCCTTTGATTAGGAGGTGTATACCAGCATGATCAACTACGGTTGGTAAGATTTTATATACTCTCGCATTACAGCTTATGTTGGTCGGGAGGTAACATTATTACAAAAAGTTCTTTAAAGAACAAAATATTCCAAACTATACCAAGTATGGTTGGTCGGGGATAAAAACCCATCAACTGTAGTTGGTCGACAAACATTATTTATCCACCTTGGTTGGTTGGAAACACTTTGAATAAATTATACTCATTACTTTATTATTAAGTGATCGAGCAACATTACTAATACTTATAATTTTTTTTGGTCGATGAACCATACAATATTGTTATGCAAGCACAAATAATAAAGTGTTTGATATTTACAAAATAATAGCAAATTCAAATTTGATATTAAATTGTGTACTAACTATTACATTGAGATTCCTACTCTATTGGTTTCTCTCCCTCTGATTTTGAAACAGGTTCCTCGCCGGCAGGAAGATCATCCAAAGCATAATGGGAATTTTATGAAGTTAAGATATTTCAGTATTCTGATGTTCATCACAGATGGTCTGTCCGAGCAACTCTTGCTCGTCCCCGAGCAGCTCTTGATCGTCCCCGAGCAGAGTCCACCACTAGCTCACAGAATGCAGTAGGTCGGCTAACAAACCAATCAACATACTTGAAGATTATGATAAGCTACAAACGGCATCATATGTCGTCCAGGAGATAATGCCCTTTATGTCCAACAAATCAAGAAGGTAGATCAAGAATTTCACGAGCACCGAGCAACACTGCAAAATAAAATACTCCATCCTTTCAAGTAAACCATCAAGCATGAAGCATTGGGGGCTTCTGTTGATACCAAATTTAATCTGCTGACGTGGACCAATCATACGAAGACACCTGGCTATCTACATGGCAACAACAGACCTCTCCGAGGAACTCACAGGCTCCGAGGAATAGACCTCTCCGAGGAACTCACAGGCTCCGAGGAACATACCTCTCCGAGGAACTCACAGGCTCTGAGGAACATACCTCTCCGAGGAACATACCTCTCCGAGGAACTCTTGAATACCATGAAGATCAACATACCCGAGTTACTCAGACGGTCCGAGCTGCATCTCGGCCACAGCATTGATTGCCAGATAACGAACAGTCCAACTGGTTCATTAAATGATTATCCTTGACGCACAAGTCTAAGGGCATTAAATGTATTACCTTTTCATATGTATATCATTTAATGTATCGACCCTTTCATGTACAGCCTCAAGGCTATAAATACCTTGTATCACCCTCATTCAAGGGGATCGGAATTTCTTGAGAGAACTTGTAATCAAGAATTCCACAAACACTCAGCAATAACATAACAGTGGACGTAGGCTTTATTCCTAGCCGAACCACTTTAAAAATCTTTGTCTTATTTATTTATCTGTGATTGAATAATTAGAGCGATCTAGTTTTTTACATCAACAGACCGCAAGAATTAAAACACCTGTTTCAGTAAGCTTTGTTCGGAACAGAGGGATTATTTTCGAGGTGCGCGCAAGGTGATTTGGGGATTACCATCTGACACAAAAAAAAAAAAAATAATGTTTTGGTGGGTCAAACTGGTTCAATTAATTAAATCAAACACCAAGGTTTGACTCTCAGTAGCAGCGTAACTGCACTTCCCCTCCCCGTTGTAATAGTATTGGACTATAGTAAGATATTCCTGTGTTCAAGAACAAAAATATTAGACCATACACTTTATTATAATAGATTTGCTTGTATTCTTGAACATGCATTTCAAGAAGACCAATACAGATTATGTGGGTTAACATACACTTTAGAAGGTGTGGGGTAAACATGCAAGTCTTTTAATTAATGCATGTTTGTGAACAAGAAGTCCTCGCAACGTTTAGAAACATCACATTTGAGAAACTATACATTCCTCTATGGAGACCAAACACATTCTATATGATCAAAATATGATTTTTCTAAGTTCCATTTGGAAAAACAAATTAGAAATTGCTCCTCAAGTTATCAATGTTATGAAATAAATTATTCTCCATTACCCATATCCAATAGAACCTACTTCAGCATTTTGTGAAATCAGCTTATGATTAAATCTCCCCTATAAACATTACAATAAGGAGTATTATGTATATATAGTAGAAGAACTACATTTTTTGGCTCCAAGTACGAAATTTCAGCATGATAGATTTGGGTGTGCTATAGACTCATTATCTCTAAGGCTTTCTTCTTCTAATGTTTAATACAAAACCTTCTTTCTTCACCTATTTTTAACATACATGAAACTATTTGTAACATTCATTTTCATGTGTAAATGTTTTTTTTATCATTACCAAACAAAGTTCATTAGAAACTCCTTTCTCCTGCATGGATTTGTTTATCTTGACATACTTTGTTAAGAACAATATTTAAAAATGGAGTGAATGGATTTTAATGGTTTAACTCAATCCTAGAGTCAATATTTTTTAATCTCTACGTTCATGTTGCCCTAGAATTATCTTTCAAAATGATTATACCATTCCCAACCTATTAATATGATTCAAAAAATTTAACAAATAAACTATCAAAAAAATGCATGCAAGACCGGCCATTCGACAATTCTTGAAACAAGTAAGATATGACCCCGGCATAAAAGAAATTGAAAACATAAAAAGTTTTTTTCACATTCACTAAAGAGAAATCTAACCCTTAATTCTAATTTGGGTAAAATTATGTATGCCAATGCTACAACTACTTTAGTAAATGGTTCCAATACATTGATATATAATCCGGTGAATGTGTGTCCTTGATTATCATTTAGATTATTTTTTCTCTAGTTACTCGCATGATAAAAACACAGTATAATAAATATTGTAAGAGACGCACATTGGTAACATATATACATCACGAATTTTGTTGGTATTCACAAAATTATTATTCCTGAATTGGTTTCACATGATTTTCATGATGAGTTTTAGAGATTTCATGATCTTAATTGCCCAAATAAGAAATGTATCAAATGGGTCTAACATATGTCTTTTTTATTTAGTGAAAAATACGAGAACAGTATAAGAAAGAAAAAGAGAGAACAGTAAAGAGAAACAAAAAACTAATTCGAGCAATGCAAGGGGCCAGGGTTTAAGAAAGTGAAAAGCTACACTGTGAGTTGGACTTGATAGACTCTTGAGGGCCGGCCTTTATTTATTTATAAAAAGTGATCATATATATATGAGAGAGGGAGAGAGAGGCAGGATCGGTACGGAACAATTTGTTTAAAATACTAAAAGAAAGTAATTTGAGTTTTTTTTTTAAACATTTCAAAGTACTTCTGAAAAAATAATCATTTTTTATTATTATTTTCAATAATTTGGTCAAAATATGTCGATTTTTAAATAGTATAAAATTATCATATTTTGATTGGTTTTTTTTAATAGTAAAAAAATTCATTTCGAGATATTTTTTCAGTGGTATCTTGAAATGTTTAAACACTAAAATAAAAAAATCAACACAAAATTTTAATTTTTTAGTATTTTAAGGAAATTGGTCCTCACGGAGCAGTGCTTCGGCTGGTCCGCATATATATGGGATTACAAGTGTTTAGTCCTACTTTTTTCAATATATGTGTGTTTAATCTCATGTCATTATTTTGTTTTTTATTATTGGTCCTATATTTTTACACTTGTCATTCTCTGCAAAAAGTGGCTTGCAAAAAGTGGCATGAGCAGTTAGGGGAGGTTACATGAAAGTTGAGGGAAGTTTCGTATGATTATAGGATTTAAAACAATTTAAAAAATACATGGAATGAGAGATTAACAAAACTTTAAAAATGGGACTAAAAGCTAAAAAATTATATATATATATATATATATATATATATATATATATATATAGAGAGAGAGAGAGAGAGAGAGAGAGGCTCTCTCCTGTAAGGACTCCTTATAGTGCAGATTCCGGTACATACCATTTTTTTAAAATAGTAAAAAAAATGAATTTTTTGATGAAACTTCATGGATATGATTTTCATGGTGGAAATATCATCTCCAATTTTTTTCATCAAAAAATTCAGGAAAAAAATCATTGAGATGAGGTGATATGTAAAAAAATTGTATAAATATGCATTTTTGACCGTTGAAATGTTGGCGATCATCTCACCCACTTTTTAATTGATTTTTTTTATGAAACTTCATGGATATGATCTCTATAGTGAGAAGATCATATCCATGAAGTTTCATAAAAAATCAATCAATAAAGCGGCTGGTGCTGACCGAACATTTCTACTGTTGAAAATACATATTTATACTATTTTTTTACATATCACCTCATCTCAACAGTTTTTTTATTGAATTTTTTGACCAAAAAAATTGGAGACGGTCTTCTCAACGTGGAGATCATATCCATGAAGTTTTATAAAAAAAATCATTTTTTTTACTATTTTAAAAAAATGGTATGTAGCGGGATCTGTACCATAAGAAGTCCTTACAGGAGACTTTCTGTATATATATGTAAGGACTCTTTATGGTAGTCTATATATATAGAGAGAGAGAGAGAGAGAGAGTCCTATATATATATAGAGAGAGAGAGAGAGAGAGTTCTGTAAGGACTCCCTATGGTACTCTATATATATTCCTTATGGTACTATATATATATATATATATATAGAGAGAGAGAGAGAGAGAGAGAGAGACTTTCTATATATATATATATATATATATATATATATATAGAGAGAGAGAGAGAGAGAGAGTTGAAAGTATGTCATAATTCCAGTATTTTAATTTCGATTCGCTGTTTAAGTTACCAAAATTTCTATTTCTCCTTGTGGGTGTAGTTTCATAGGGAGTTTTAGTTACAAAATTTATATTTCTCCATGTGGGTGTAATTTCGTACGGCTTATTTCCATAACAAATGTGGCAAATAGTGGCAAATTAATTATTTGCTACTATTTTGTGTATTTGACTGCCCTTATTTGTCATGACAAATTTTTCATAGGTACCCATGTTCTCATGAAAATTTACTATCATTTTTCATCTTTGTGAAATTTGCCTTTCTTTTTAAAATTGATTTTTTATTAAAAACTATTTTTACCTTTAAAATATTTTTTTTGTTAACAACTATTTTGTTTTGTTGAAAATTATTGCTTTTCTTAAAAACTGTTTTTTAATAAATTATTTATATTTTATTATAAATTATTTTTATTTTAAAACTGTTTTTAGTTAAAACTATTATATTTTGTTGTAAACTATTTTTTAAAACTGTTATATTTTTTGTTGTTATGACTGTTTTTTATGCAAATTGTTTTCTAAAAAATTGTTTTTTCATTATAATTTATTGGGTTAAAAACTATTTATTTTGGAAGATCAAAAGTTATATCAAACATTTAAACCATGATTTCCCAACCGAAAGATAAATACTATCAAATAGATACACTTCAAAATTATAGGATTTGTCACCCTTTGTTCACGTTTGTATCAAACACACCCTAAAGCAAAAAAAAAAAAGAATGAGAAAACTGGTGTACATGTGCATTCCTAGTTGCAGTTTTTGGCATGTGAGTGATTATTAATTACCTTTTAAGTAATTTTGCTTTGATAACTCTTATGGAAGGAAAAATTATTCAAAGTACCCTAATAATGAATATACAAAGCTAATGTATATACTTAATAGAAAAATGTGACATTCCGCCTATTTTAACTACCGTTGATCAATCTTTTATCAAAACAAACAGGAACCTCATTTGGTTAATTCTTAGCATCACTGTCGAAAAAAATTTAAATTGCTAATCACCTATGTTAAATTAAGTCGGTGTCAAATTTTATCTTGTATTAATATAACAACATGCGAAAATTAAATACATTCACCAAACCAACCACACAACAAAATACTCTGGACCAATCACATAATATATAGCTGAATAAATAATACCGAATAAACCATCGATTCCCAAAATGAAATCCAACTACAAGTCTAAAACAATAAACTGAATCCAAATAAAGTCTGACAGATAAATGAATAACTATAGTACTGAATCATTTGAAGGGGAAACATGCCCAAATGAAATACTGAAAAGTAAATTCTAGTCTAAGAATGATTAACTGAAGCATCTAAGAAAACTCATGTAAGTCTTCAGAAATGTTGTAGTTATGCATCTCTGGAAAGAATTATCAAATTGAGCGTCTCTATGGCTGGACACCGAAAATGTTACGAAAAATAGATTTGATAAGGGTGAGTGTCCAAAAATCTTTTGAAAATATTTTGTAAGCATTTAAATTACAGGTTAAAAGAAGTTGTTAGATACAAACGTCAGTTCCACGTATACTCACTTGAGTTCATCACCTCTCAACTAAAGTGCACACCTAACGTCTCTTACCTAGCTATGCTACACAGCCTAACTAGATAACGTATCTAACTAACCACAAAAGGTTTAGCTCCCCCGTATTACACATACGATACTCTACTGTACTACCAATCATTAATATTACTCGCATATTATCATTGAATCATTATTTAAGTTGCTATACTCAAATTATTTTTAGATATACAGTATCCATTAATTCTACCATCACACATAAGTAGATTTATCACACTTTGTATATATTCATCACACTATAATATATAGTATCCCCAGGCATGGCCATCGTGATGCTTGCATACTCTGATATCATGTTCATGTACCTCTCGTACCAAATAAAGCACTATCGGTTAGAAATGTCTCCTCAAACCCTTAATCAAACAACACACAATGGAGACAAACATAATTTTACACCTTTGGGATACGCACATATGTAACGTACCCAAATGACATGCTGGTCCCATTAATACACAGCATATAGTGAGTCGTCCTACGTTCTATGTTCTGGGGCACATATCAAGACCTCACTAGAATCGTTAAGGTGGGATAGCCCTCTGAACGAAACCCCCTGTGATAGTCGGCAATGCAGGTATGTTCACACAAATAATCAAATTACAACAATAGATATTCGCTTAACCCATATATACATATTATTCAGTAGGTATTCACACAACCTGTCATATAAACCCGGACGTAGTATATATATATATATATATATATATCTCGAATACTCAATGTACTCATTATAACCTCTTTTCATATATTCCCGAGTATCACTCGCTACCCGAAGGGTCCTAATTACCCCTTAATTAATATCAATAGCTGATATCTCTCTATCCTATTAGTTCACAACTTGGATTTACTCACACTCTCTATAATCCGTTCCAATTTCTGAAATTTCTTATATTTCATGTTATTCCCAAAAGGTACTAGCCTTATTTCTCTCATTATGGCTAAACCAAATCCTTACCATAGTCTACTGGAATTTAATAGGTACCTCCCTTTAGTTTAAGAAAAATAGCATGAAATTTAGGGCATAAACTAAAAAAAATTCAAAATATGGGTAGCTGAATCGATTTGGTGAAGAACCCGAATCGATTTGCCTACCGAATCGATTCGATCATCAAGTCGAATTGATTTGGTCATCAAGTCGAATCGATTCGCACCTGACAGTTTCATCTTCTTCCTTTAACTGTTACGATTTCTTCCATTGTTAACTATTATATTCTCCATTAAACCTTCCCAAACACACATAAAATGTTTCCAAACATTAAGTATAAGTATAAGAACAATTTCTAACGTAACATGAACATCAAATCTCAAAGGAATCAACTATAAATAGATTTAAATCTTGAAAATTCATAATATTCTAATTTATGAGTTTCTTCATGCAAGTCTAACAAAGATTTCTAGCTTTCTTCCACATTATTCATCATAATTCTCAGGGTTCATCATATAAATCTTAAGGGATTAATCATACATGAATTTCCTACCCCAAATCATGTATTACACCCTCTAAATCCCAAGAATTTATCAATTAAATCATGCAATTCAAACTCTATACTACATGAGTATTATAACATGCTTTAAAAAATACAAGATAAATACTTGCCTTTACAGTAGCAGATCTGAATTCATTTTCGTTTGATGAAGGTGTTCTTCCCTCGCTCCGATCACAATTTTGGCGACTTTGGAGATGAGAAAAGTTGTGACAAAGGCTAAGTTATTCTCTTTTTTCTCTCCTATGGCCTATCTTCTCTCAAAATTGTATTAACCCTAGCATCTAACTCCAAGGGGTTAATATAACATTTAGAAATTCGTATCACCTCCAACCTTAGTCTCCCAAATGACCGAAATGCCCTCATATGGTGACGGATTGGTCTAAAATCGTCCCGGGACTTAAACAATACACCTGGTATACTATTTTTACTATTTTGACCCTTTAGGAATCAACCGTGACCTCGAGATCACCATCTGAGTCAGTATAAAAATAATTTCTTATCTCAACCTCATATACTCTGCACACGACACCCGATTGAGATATAATATCGTCACGTCACTTTCACTCACTATGACATAAAATACTAAATCACTATTCACCTAGTAATTATATTCAATAAACATTAATCATTTTCTCTATCGATTAATATTTTAATTAACACATAATATTTAATTCCATTAAGTTATGGCACACGTGTAATATAAAAATACCCGAATTAAATAAATTTTAAATACTCAGAAGTACGGTGTGTTACATATTTCCTCCCTTACAAAGGAATTTTGCCCTCGAAATTGGGACATACCTGTGTTGAATAACTCTAGATACTTCTCGCGCATGTCATCCTCCCACTCCCACGTCAACTCAACCACATTATGGTGCCCACACTGAACTCGAACTAAGGGTACCACCTTTTACCGCCGCTTATGTTCACTACGATTAAGTATAGCCACTAGTCTCTCGTCATATAAGATGCCTGGATGAAAGTCGATCTCCTCTAATGAAACATGCCAAAAAGCGCTCTCTCTCCTCTGGTATCTCTTCAGCAATAATGCGTGGAACATGTTATGAATCCGCTGTAAGTGCTCCGACAGTCCCAGCCTATATGCTACTAGTCCCACCCTCTCGATAATTGGAAACGGTCCCACATATCTCGATTCTAACTTTCCTTTCTTTTCGAATCTCATAACCCCCTTCATAGGAGACACCCGCACTAACACCTGGTCACCAACCTGAACCTCTATGGGCTTTTTGTTTGCATCGGCTTAACTCTTCGCCCTCTAAGATAGACGGATACACCCTCAAATCAGCTCAATCTTGGTAGTGGTGTCCCGAATCATCTCCAGCCCCAATATCTTGTTGTCCCCCACTTCTAACCAACAAGAGGGTGAACAATAAGGTCGTCCATATAGCGCCTCAAATGGTCTCACGCCGATGGTAAACTGGTAGGAGTTATTATACAAAAACTCCACCAATGGGCTTTACTGCTTCCATTCTCCCCCGAAGTCAAGTATGCACATCCATCGCATCTCCTCGAGCATCTGATTAACTCTCTACGTCAGCCCATCTATCTATGGGTGATACATTGTACTCAAACATAAATCCTTGCCCATCGCCTCCTGAAAGCTTTGCCAGAAATGGGACACAAAGATCTTTTCTGAATCGAACACAATATTAATCGAAACACCGTGTAGTTGCACAATCTCTGAAATGAATAACTACACATACTGCCTCATCTTAGAATCCGTACAAATCAAAAGAGAATAGGCCACCTTAGTCGATCGATCCACTATCACCCATATGGAGTCGTGACCTCGCTGCGATATCGATAGCCCGGTAATGAAATCCACGGAGATTTTCTCCCACTTATACACTGGAATCTCAAGTGACTGCAACATCTCTATCGGTTTCTAATGGTTTACCTTCACTAACTAGTAAGTAACATACTTCGAGACAAACTCCACTATGTATCGCTTCATCCCCACTGGGATATAAAGAAAATCTGGCCCTGTGGGAATCTGATATCTCTGCATGTCTCAAATCCTCATCCTTTGGAACCACGAGTATCCCATTAAAGAGAAAACCTCCCTCTAAACTGATTAAATAATACTCTGCCCCATCATCTAACAACTGACGAACTTTGTCCTAGTAATATTGATCCCTTGTATGTGCTTTCACCGCCCTCATGACAATCTCGAGCCTGATAGCCAATATGGACATACAAGCTCTGGCAACCTCATCATCGTTTTGAAGTTCTCTCCACTTTGCCTTCCAAACTTCTGCTATCTCCCCAGCAGGTCATCGGCTCAATGTATCTACCACTAAGTTAGCCTTCCCAGGATGAGATTTAATATAAAACTAGTAATCCTTCACGAACTCTTACCATATCCTCTGCCTCATGTTCAGGTCCTTCTGCATGAAAAAATACTGAAGTGATTTATTGTCCATGAACAGGGTAAATTGCTCCCCCCAAAAGATAGTGCCACTAAATCCTCAAGGCAAACACAATCGCAGCAAACTCCAAGTCATGCATGGGGAATTCCTGTCATGGGGCTTAATCTTATGGGACGCTTAAGCTATAACCACATCATCTTGCTATAGTGCACCCCCAAGTCCCTGTAAGGATGCATCTATGTAGACACGGTACTCCACTCTTCCCCTAGGCAGTGAAAGTAAAGGAATTGAGGTTAATTTGTCCTCCATCTCTCATCGAAAACTAACTGACAATGGTCGTCCCATGCACCCCTTTGTGAGTCAGATTCGTCAACAGACCCGTAATATTTGAGAACCCCCAAATAAATTGCCTATAGTATTCGACCAGCTATAAAAAAACTACGGACCTCGGTCGGTGTCGTGGGTAATCCCCACTCCTCACCACCATACCTTACTCGGATCAACTGCAATACCCTTATCAGACATAATGTGGCCCAAAACCTGCACCTCCAAAAAACAAAACCCACATTTCTGAAATTTGGCATACAATTGGTGATCCTGTAGTGTCTATAAAACCATTCCTATGTATTCGGCATGATCATCATTTGAATGAGAGTAAACTAGAATATCATCGATGAACACGATCACAAACAGGATAAAGAACTCTCTAAAACCCAGTTCCTCAAATCATGAACATTTTTTACGCATTTGTGAGCTCGAATGACATCACAATAAATTTGTATGACCCATATCACGTCAGAAAAATAGTCTTAGGAACGTCCTCCTCTCTGATGCGCAACTGATGATAACCGGACCTCAGATCTATCTTAGAGAATTAAGATTCTCTCGTTAGTTGGTCGAATAGATCATCGATCCGAGTAAATGGTTACGTATTCTGAATTATGACCTTATTCAACTCCCTGTAATCGACACATAACCGAAGCGATCCATCCCTCTTCTTGATAAATAACACCGGTGCACCCCGCGGTGATGTACTCCGTCTAACGTAACCCTGCCTTAGGAGCTGCTGAATATGCTCCCTCAAATCTCTCAACTCAAATGGGGCCATGTGATAAGGCGCTCGGGCGATAGGCCTTATACTCGATGCTAGGTTAATAATAAACTCAATTTCTGGGCTAGGTAGCAGATCGAGTATCTCATGGAACACGTCCTCAAACTCCCTCACCAATGGAATTGAGTCTAAAGAGATAACAACTTAGTACGAGGTCTCATCCTCAATATAATACAGATGTGTGCTCGACCCTCCCTCAGGAAGAGGCATTACCACTAAGAACATCTTCTGCCCTGGAATTGTGAGCACAATAGTCCTCCCAAAATAATCCCACATCGTTCGGTATTCAGCTAACCAATTCATAACCAAAATGACGTCATACCCCTATAACACAAGAAGGTTGACAACAAAACATAATCTACCCTCATTGATATTCAAACCCTTACAGATCGAGTGCATAAGCGACCCACTACCCAACGGTGACTCTACACACATAAGGAGATTATCGACGGTCTCTAGTAGATCGGTATCTCGGGTAAATCTGATCACTATGAAGGAGTATGATGCCCCCATATCAAATAGAATCCTACCCTCAAGCCCGTGAATAGGAAACGTACCCTCTACTGCTGTCCGTGCCTATGGAGCCTACTGTATGGCTACATATTGGATGTTATAGACACATCCGTACTGTAACTTCCCCTGTTACGATGGGGTTGGTGGTATCAGGGCTAACTGCGCTTGTTGCCTCTATTAGGCACCCTACTGTTGCGGTGCTCTACCCTTGTATGGGCAGTTTCTCCTCTTATGGCCCGTATATCCAAAAATAAAGCACTAGATTAGGAAGTTTCTTTACCTCTGGTTCTGATGGCTCTACTGGTGTCGACCCTGCTATTGGCCCTGATGGCCTCACTCCTGTTGGCCTCCCCCATTATTACCTTATCCCTAATGAACCTTAGGAACCTATTATTGTTGAGGACCCTTCTAGCCTTACCTGAAACCTCCATCGAGTTGATAATCCCCGGATCTAAACCTCTTGTCCTGATCCCCCTATCGAGAATCCTACCCCTAGTGCCTATTTGACTGCGGCTGCTGCTACTACGGTGCTCCACTATCACCTATCCCACCTGCCTTACCCAGATGGCTAAGTTCACCTCCTATCTTTCTTCCCTTCACATGGAAGCGATGGTCCTAGCAACGTAGAAGTACGACATTGACGATATCGGTATAAGTACTCAATGTGGGGTTGCTAATTAAATGCGGCCTGATCCTCCAAGCTAGTCCATCAATAAACTTTAACTTTTTCTTTTCTTCACTGTTCACCTCGTCTGTAACAAAGTTATCCAAATTAGTGAATTACTCCTCGTACTCAGATACTGAGCGATCACCCTGAGTCACATCATTGAACCTCTTTCGCATCTCAGTCTAAACGGTTGGTGAAAAATACTTGCGATCAAACCACACCCAGAACTCGGTGGAAAATACTTGCGCTCCCGCCTGCCTTGCTGGACTGCCTAAGATGATCAAGTGCTCACATTAAGATATCTTCACCTTCTTAAGTTGACTCACGGTCTCCTCACACTCTATCAAAACTTTCACCTATCTTCAACTCTATTAACCTAAGAGACAAATCTTTTTATAGCCTTTTGGTTTTGAACATCTCGGTGTAAAGATCACTAAATGCTTTTTGGAGATCATCTTCTCCCTCACTTTAATTCTCACTCTTACGATCTCCTGAGTGACTGAAAACACCATAGAAGATTTCATGTTTAGAATATTCCTTATCGTTGTGGGACAAACTAGTATTACTAACGTGAGTAGCCATGAGTGCAACACACGTTTCATGTGGTGATTCTTCACCTGAACCAACTGAATCGATGTCACTATCGCTAAAAGTGGATTTTTTTGGCAACCTCCTTGCTCTTTATCTTTAGCCTAGTGGGGCACTCATGTGCCTTGTTCCCGTTACCTTCGCACTCATAACACATTATTTCTTCCTCTTTCTCACCATTACTCTTGACCTCATTCTTATTTTATTTTATTTTTAAATCTTTTAATTTGATGGATTTTCTTTTGAAAATTTGAGAAACTTTTTTTTTTTTAAAATTGCAAACAAAGGAAGTCATCATCATCAAAATCACCCTTAAATTCAGACTCATGGACTCTCTTTTTTATTCTTTTCTTGGTTTAAGTCTTTAAAGATGCCACTATATCCTTAGTTTTAACAATTTTGGGAAACATGTCGATCTCATAAGTTCGAAGGTCTCCTACGAGTTCTTCTAACCTAAGTGTGTCTAAAATTCCTAAAGAGTTAAGGACCGTAACCTTGGGAATAAATCGGCCAGAAAGTGCCCTCAAAATATTTACAACGCCATTCATCTCATGAATTTCCTCACCCAAATTAAAACTAGTGTTGACGATGACCGACAAACAAGCATTAAAATTATCAAATGATTCACACTTAACATAGTGATGGTCTGAAATTGGGTGGTTAAATTCTGAAGCTTTTGACACTTTAATAGTATTGGTACCCTCATGTTCCAACTAGAGGATATCCCGTGTTTCCTTAGACATAGTGCACATAATTATGCGATGGAACTCGTTAGGATTAATGGCTCCATAAAGAGCACTAAGGCCGTGGGAGTTGTAGGTACTCCACTTAAACTCATCTTCAGTCCATTTAGACACAGGTTTAGGACTTTCAACATTATTAACACTTATAGTTGGCTGTGTCCATCCCCGTTTATAAACTCACCAGATTGTTTCATCAGTAGCCTTTAAGGTGGATCTCATCCTAGATTTCTCATATACGTAATTCATGCCATCAAATATGGGCATACTATCATATAATTTATCCATTACAAATAAGATTTTTCAAAATCAATAATTTTAAAAAAAAGTTTGCAAAAAATGGATCACACAATAAAGTAGTGCAACCCACTCTGATACCAATTTGAGAGTGCATGTTTAGATTTAATGGAATAACTTATTTAATTAGATGTCAACCCACAAACAAATTTTATCTTTTTACCCTAAGAAATGCATTTATTTGATAAAACAAATAAATTAAAGCATGCATTCAACAAAGGCAAAGTTTAAGGAAAAATCCCTTATGGGCAAAACTTTTTGTTCAGTACTTTAGAAATAATACAAGAGAGTTGACTTACAATAGTACTTAACACCAGCCACGAGTATAATGCGCTAGTCTTCTCAAGATTTCTTAAGAATATTACTCGGTCAGGAGCAGTCCACAGGCTTTATTCCACGCTCGGTATCCACTTATTAGCCTTTATCTTGATCAATGTTCCCCTCGCGAAACACAAGGTCAATAGTGAAGAAGATCTCTCCATAAGCGTTGTGTATCTAAGGATACAAATTATTAAGGGTTAAAAATATTCACACAAATATATTTTGGGTATGTATTTCGTGAATCAAAAGAGTTCTCTAAACCTAAAAGTATGAAAACTTTTGTAAAGGATTTGCAGAATCTATTCAGGAAAAAGTCTTATGAAATAAGGACACGAAACAGATATTTACAGGGTGTTCAAAATTTTGAGGCGATGAAATTGAGGCTCGTTCGAACGAGAATAGTAGTTCATTAGAAAGAAATAAGATCACGTTCGAACGAACGAGGTTCAAACCTTTAAACGACCTAAAATAGTACACCCTCATTCTATACACATTCTTTGGAAACTACCAATGAGACTTCGAACAAAAAGGACAACTCATTCGAAAAAGAATCTGATCTCGTTTGAACAAGTTCAACAAACTTTGAAAAAAAAATTAATAAAAAAATATGCCTTGATTTTTAAATTTAAAAATCTTGTTTGAGTTTAAATAAAAGTAAAACATCCCAAAATAAATTTAATGAATGAATTTAAACACTTAATAGGTTTATACATTCATAATGTGGAGGAACTTAAAACTTGGAGATGTTGGAGATTCGGTTCTTCATGACGACTCGAGTCGAAGTGTAACGGGATACTCCAAATTACATGCCAGCCTAAGATACGAGAAAATTTTCTCTTACACACACAATTGAGTATAATTTGGAATATTGTACTTATTGGAGTATACTAAGTTTTTTTCTTCATTTTGGATTAGATTTTAATAATTTCATTTTAGTTTAGATCATTCTAATTTTATTTATAAAAAAACATAAAATTTTGGGTATAAGCCACAATTTCTTTTTTCATATCCAGTTTTTTTTTAATGTGACACAATTATGGGCAGAATAGTTTTATATCAATCTAGATGGAGTTTAATTTTAATAGATTACTATTATTTGAGTCAAGCCTGAACAAGCTTGCGAATGACTACATTGAATTGTTGAATGGAGGGCACAACAGTTGATTCATGTGGCAGGATAAAGCCCATAATTATAATTCATATTTATAATTGAAAAATATAATTTTTTTGTGATTGTAGAGAGTTGTGTTTGATGGGTATTGCTAAAGAAAATTCCAAATTTACTATATCAAGTTTAAACATAATGTGTTTCTACGGTAGGAGTAAATTTTTGCATAAGTCAAACCACCTGCACAAAGAATAATAAGTATTGAAACACAACTTTTATGAGTATATTTGCCCAATAAATAAAGTTAAGTTAATACAAAAGATTTTTAACTTTGCAGTTATAGAAATTATTTAATATTACACAATGTTGTTAATAACTTGGTATGGCAATTGGATTTTGTAAATTTTTAAAACATGACCAACTCTATAGTTAACGCGTGACCATCTTAATAAAAAATTAAAATATGCATTCATTTCTCTCATCTAACTCCCTTTAGTACCCTAATCAAGCCTTTAAATTACGTACCCAAATTTCTCACCTTTATTATGATTTTCTTTTTTTTCTATTAACTCCATTTTGAAAAGTTTTGTGGTCTTGCATATGCAGTAGAATATCTTCCCCACATGTCCAATCAAGTGTTGTTCGACTCATACTTTGTTTTATTTGGAATGGATGGTGTAGGCAACATTATAAGAGGTTAGAGTTGAAATTAATTAAATGAATGTCTAAGCGATTATTAATTGTATTTTGGAAATATTTGATGTATTGTAAATCAAGTTTGAGAAAAACTTTTAGTCTTTCAAAATAGTGTAGGTTGTTACACTGTCTACCAGATAAATATCAACGTTTGTTATTATATTCAGATGCATACCTATTAAATGAGTAAATAAAAATTTAAATTCAATCCACCAATCTTATGAGCATTATCAAAGAATTAGACCAATCCATTAAATAATAAGTACTATAACAAAAACATAACAATAATGCTAAACTACTCATGTCTCAATACTAAATGTTAATCTAGTATTTTAGAACTTCATGTTATATTATATGCATAATATTTAAAAAATTATCTAATATTGTACACTTTGATTCTACTTCATGCATCAAACAATCAACTAACTTGCTCACATGAAATTTTTTCATCTTGAAAAGGAAATTCTCGAAATCAATATCCATTCCTTGATCAACTCTCAGCCAGTGGAATATTGAAGAATGAGATGAGCTCTCCTGATCTACTCGTAGAGGATGAAATAATATGATCTTCTACAGCCTCTCAAAGTCAAACTTTGTCAGATCTCTTGCACATGCACTCACACTCATACTCAAGCATAAGAGACAAATGGATAATAAAGTGTCTGGCGTGATGTTCAGCATCCTCAAAAATTCCATTGAAAAGGGCAAGAGTGTTTGAGTTTTCGAATTTTTTCGTTGTACCCAGAAATATATATATATATATATATATATATATATATATATATATATATATATATATATGTGTGTGTGTGTGTGTGTGTGTGTGTGTGTGTGTGTGTGTCTCTTCTAGTTAAAAAAAACTTTTTCATGCCGAGATTTTTCTTTAAAGGCAAGATTGCGGTTATTATGCAGTTTAACCCTTTTTTATATTGTCATGTGGTTTTTGTGAAAGGATGTTCCCAATGTATATGAGTTTCGAGAGGCCTTCGGAGTCTATGTCGTTTAGATGGAGTTGTGGCTCATGCATTATCGCTACGTCGGATAACTTGTAAAGAGTTTTGTTGCACACCTCTTTTTTTTCAATTATTCCCTCTTTTTGCAATATCTCCGGACTATCTTCGACATTTGTAATTTCTTTTTGTTCATTTCTGCTTGATTTCCTTAACAACTTAATTGTTATCATTACACTCCATGTTTAAACAGAAAGTGGTGAAGTAAAGAGTAAGAGGCTGGTATTTAGTAAGTCCAAATTAGAAAAAGAATGCTATTATAAAAAGAAAGAGTAAGAAGATAGCAAGAAGCAAACCTTAAGCTTTGAATAATGGTACAAGGGACGGGTTGCTTGAGATGATTATAAGTACGTTTGAAGAAGAATATGAGTGACTTTCTCTCTCTCTCTCTCTCTCACACACACACACACACACATAATAAATCCTAAAAAATGTGTTTTAATAATAGCCCTATTTCGATTCCACTTCGGTGAGATGTCCCACACGGAGGATTTAGACAAGGATAGTTGAGATGAATCAAAACTATAATCAAACTAATATACCCTTACTTAAGTGGTATACTTTATGAGAGGTTCTACCTAATTCTATTGATCCCTCAGCTTCTTATGAAATGGACATGAAAACTGGTTATCTGCACATTCGTATGCACGGTTCCAATTTATATTTGCTCACATAGGACTCCTATGTTAAATTAAGATAAACTTAAATTAGGTTGGTTGAAATATAATAACCAATTAATGATTAATTAGATTCATTACTTGTAGGATGCATATTCACACCATCATATACTTTTCTTAAGAAAAATGACACATGTTTATAATCACTGGCAATAAGAGTACGACAGGCTACAATTATACCACAATTCTACCTCTTTTATTAGTGTGTGCCAATTTAGAGGGTAGTCATATTTACAAGTACGAAAATAAGAATATCAAACAATTTAACTACCTTCAAAATCATGGATTTCTTCTCCAGTAAGAGTACCGACTCAATCGTATTATATTTTCCCTACCAAAAATTAAGGATGACGCTACAGAGAATATATTCCACTTACATAATCTCGACCTGACCCCTAACTTGCATATGAAGTTCGATAAGATAGAAAAAACATTCACCTATTATGGATACGACTACGTATAGAGAGCATTAACATGGATCGTGATGTCTCGCTTCATATGCACATTAAATTGAATTTTTTCAATAAGTTGAAGAACATGGAATTCTGAGTTCATGTCACAGACATATATACATCCATCATTGATGCGCTTCCATGTATGTGGTCACATGAAAAAGTTTAAAGGTTTTTAAAAAGTAATACTGAATAGATGGAGATCAAACATATTGAAATATTTTGATGTCTGGTTATGAGAAGGTATATATATATATATATATATATATATATATATATATATATATATATATATATATATATATATATATATATATATATAGATAGATAGATAGATAGAGAGAGAGAGAGAGAGTAGTAAACACAATTAATCAATTATAATTTCATGTTATTATAAAAATCTGTTTACTTACTATTTTTTTATTGTAGATAATGTCGAGCGGCAAGAGACGGAACCTACCAAGTGGTGAGATTAGATGCCAATCGGGATTCTCATCTCCTGTAGCGTAATAAGAATTATCATCACCACATTGTCACCAATTATCTACTCCACCCTTGGTAAATTCCACTCTTCCTTTTACGAGTAGGCAACAAACTCTCATTATTCCAACTCCCCGCCACTCCCGACACCTACGGAGCGAATGAAAAGAAGCCCATTAGTTTCTCCCTTCTTAAGAATAATCTTATTGGTGATAAAAATAACCTCAAGATATTTAAATCCCAATTTATCACTTGGGAAAATGAACGTGGGCGTCGGCACAACATATAATTGGAATGCAATTGATCAATCCATCAAGGATGACATTTACGACCAAGTCTACAAGAGTTTTCCATTCTACAAACGTTCAAATCAAAAGGTTCTTTCCTGGGTCACTGAATAGCTGAGAAAATATCAGAGAAATCTTTGGCAAAAACATTTCTCCGAGGGGGCATTGAGATCTAACATTTTGGCTCTAAGAGACAAAGTTCCTTCGAATATTGAAATGTCAGTTGATTAGTGGAACAACATTTGGGGAAATGAGGCTATGGACAAAAGTGAGAGTAGAGGGAGAATAATGAACAAAAAAGGGAAAAAAGTTGATATCTATGGGCTGAGGTCCAAATATCATGAGCGAATGGTCATATAGAATAAGGGGCGATCCAGATTCTGACAAAAAACATAATTAGGATAAATTGTACATGCCCCAAAGGTATAGAGATAATAATTTCCCACCACACTTAGCCTAAACTTCGGAACCGATTGAGGCCATTAACGGTCAGTCTAGTTCAATACCTTATGATAACATTAAAAATTATGCTCTAACCCAGGCCTTTAGAAGTGGAAGAAGAGGGAGGATACGAGGTATCGAATCATATATGATGAAAACCAAATTAAAACACATATCACCTCTTATAGAGGAGATTTCTTTGGTTAATAATCGTATCTAATACGAGAGGAAAATCAGTAAAAGACAATTGGGTATATCTAGGAAATTAAAAGTAACCTGGGAGTCTTAACAAGTGAAATCGGGCAGCCAGTGTCCTTATTTACTCAAGGTTTTTGGCCCTCGGTATCTCCTCAAGGTTTACCCTACCCTCCTTCTCTTTTAATGTTTTCCCTCACAAATCCCACCTCCTTCAAAATTCCCATAAAAAATGTTGCATCCTTCATTATTCTCCTCCCCAGTGCCTACATCGGCCATAGTCCCTTGATCGTCATCATCTACACATGGTTACTATGGAGAGAAATATTATTTCATGGGCTTGGCTAATAATATGGTTATTGATGCATGAAACTCGTAGGAACTGATCATATCAAGGGAACAAACACCTCGCACATTACCAATGTAACTTATAGGAATTGATAATATATTAACGAAATGCCTAGTTTGAGAAAAGGACTAAAATTTGCAAATAAGAAGAGTGAGGCTTAAAAACGTGCCACTAGAGGTGAAAATCCAAAAATAACCCCTAAATGCCTCCATTAGGGGAACCAACACCTCTCAGGAGACCAATGTAACTCCTAAAAATTGATCACGTAGTCATGGGATGTCCGATTTGAGAATACAATTAAAATTTTCAAATAACCAGACATAGACATGAAAACATGCAGCTAGAGGGGGAATTCCAAAAAATCACAAATAGCCCTGTAAAGAGAATGAAAACCTCGTACGAGATCAATATAACTAGTGGGAACTGACTTTATAGTGATAGGATGCCTTGTTTTAAAATCAGACTAAAATTTTCAAATAATAAGACTTAGACTTGAAAATATGTGGTTAGACGGGGAAAACACAAAATAACCCTAAAACATTCTCACAAAGGGCATAGACATGTCGCACGGGACCAATGTAACTCTTAGGAATGGACCGAGTCAGAGGACACCCATTTTAAAAATATAACTAAAATTTATAAATAATCAAACATAGGTTTGAAAATGCCGCTAGAGGAGGTATCCAAATGAACCCCAAACGAATATATACGGGACACGAATACAATGTAGGGAACCAATGTAACTTGTAGGAACTAATTGTGTAGTCAGGGGACGCCCGATATGATAATAGGACTAATTTGCAAATAACCACATTTAGGCTTGAAGACATTATGCTAGAGTGGGAGAACCTAAAATTGCCCCCCCCCCCCCCCCAAACAACCCCGTAATTGGCATGAACACCTCGCAGGATGTAAGAGCAAAATTTATAATTGCTCATATTTTTATTTATTTCGATTTGGCATATTTTAAGGACCAAATTTCCAATTGATTCTTAATGTACTTTTTACTTATTCTAGGAACAAAACACGTTTGAGTCATAGGTAGATTTTTATTATTTTGATCCACTCAGAGACTATGACTTGTCGAAGCTTAATTGAAGACGTTGCAACAAAGCTATGAGGAATTAATCATGCCGAAGTTTAATCGGTGTAATTTCTCATCTTCAAGCTTTAATTGCATTCCGAGATCATACAAGTATGAATGCATAATGTTAATGAAACTCATAATTTAATTTTACAAAAATAAGGATGTTATTTTTAAGAAAATGTTTTTAAAATGTTTTATTTGTTTACACATCATTTTTATTAGATATGGACAGAGTAGGGTTGGATAAGAGTTGGTTTTAAGTAAAACATTGATTTCAAAGATGGTTTAGTTAAAATTATAATCTGACGACATCATTCAAACGACACTTGATGTTATTCGAATGAGATATGATGTCATTTGAACGACACGGTGTCTCGCTCAAATGAGATCTGACACCACCTTAAAATAATTATAAATAGGCGTGTCGAGTTTTCTCTAAGGGTGTGAAGTGCGGAAAATAGTTTACAATCTAGAGAGTTTTCTTCACAAAGTTTTCTAAGTGTTTTCACCATAAAAACATCCTTAGAGTTTACAAAGGTCTGAGTTATCATTGCCATATGTTTATGTGATCTTTATTGCATCAAGTTGGGTTTGTTCAACACATGAAAATTTTTGGTTTTGCGGTGGAGAAGCGAAGAACGTTACTTTCGTGTTCAACTTTGTAGATGACACAAGACCATCTCGATGGATATCGAGGCATTCGTAGAGGCGACTGTTGTGAACGAGTATCGTGAAAGAAGGTTACTTTCCGCGTGAGCACTGTAAAGATTTGTAGAAGTTCGAAGGAGCGTCAAGTCTTGTGGGGATTGAGTCGTTTTATAATACTAACATCTGACTTTATAAAACCATTATCATAATGATTGTCTGACCTGGGTCATCCGAGGTTTTTTCTCGATTGGGTTTTTTCTCGTACATCAGCGTTGTGAGTATTGTTTTAATTTATTTTACTTGCTTTAATCACTAGTTGCATGCTTAGGGTTAAACAAGATAAATTTTGGTTAAGTTAATTCGTGTCACAACTTGGTTTGATAAAATTGTAAATGAGTTTTTCAAAAAGATAAAGTTGGTTTGCATTCATCCTTAACGTAATTTCGCTCAAGAAAAAGTTTGCTCTTTAAATTTACGGGGACCTACAAATTAGTATCAGAGCTAAAAATACATTTTTATTGTGTTTGATCTGTTTTTTCTTGTAAGGATGAATTTTGGTGGTTATGATAGTTTTCGCACTCCTATTTTTTATGGCACTAATTATGATTATTGGAAAATGCGAATGAGAAGTGCTTTAAAATCTATTGATGAGCATGTTTGGTTAGCGGTTGAAAAAGGTTGGACACCAACTATCACACGAGAGGGTGAGGTCACTAGTTTGAAACCCATTGAGTAATGGACTGAGGCTGAACATAGGCTTGCACTGTATAACTCTAAAGGCCTGCACGTTATTTCCACACATGTCACACCTGAAAAGTATAATCATATCACGAGTTGCGAAACTTAGAAATAAGCTTGGGATACACTGGCACTCACTCACGAGGGAACGATCACGGTTAGGGTGTCTAAGTTGTAAAATCTCACTATACAGTTTGATACGATTAAGATGTTAGAGAGTGAGACGTTTGATGATTTTTACACTAGATTGTCCACGATTGTTAATGCAGTGTTTAACCTAAGTGAGAAGATTCCCGATAATCGAGTGATTAAGAAAATTTTGAGATCGTTGCCGAGTAGGTTTGATGCAAAAGTGACTGTTATAAATTCCCTTGGTTTACTTAACTCATCGAAAATAGAAAAGATCATAGGAGACTTTTAAACCTATGAACTCGATATGTTTACCTCCAAGCAAGTGCCAAAGAAAGAAAAGGGCATTTCTTTGAAAGACCTGAAGGAGGATACTAAAGTTTCGAATGACTATTCAAATTCCGACTTTGAGGATGTCATCTTGTTGGCAAGAAAGTTCAAGAAGTTTATTCAAATTCATAATCAATCAAAACATGCCATAAAGTTTGATAAATTGAAGAACAAGTGAGACTCCACCCCTAAGGATAGTAGTGAGAAACCTAAAAGAGATTAGTCTGATAGGTGTTTCAGGTATAAGGGGTATGGTCACAAAGTAGCTGAGTTTCCCACTAGACTTAAGAAAGAGGGCTAGAAATCGATAGCATACAATGCCACCTTATGTGATAGTGAACCAGAAAAGGGAGAGAGTTCCCCCATTAAGCGTAACTTTGTTGCGTTTATGGCATGTCATGTGAGCGACGACGATATATCTTCCCCCAAGGATACTCATGTGCATGACACTTCTGAGGCTATTGAGAGTGCTTCCCGAGAGGGGGTGATGAGAGAGAGGATGAGGAGATCGATGTAGGTGAGTTACAAGTTTCATTTTGAGAGTTGTTTGAGGAGATGGTGAAGGTAAAACAGGCTAACTCGAAATTTCAAGCTAAGTTGAAAGAGCGTGCCATAGAAAATAATGATAAAGTAATTAAGGATATTAGGGCACGGGAAAAGAATCTTAGGGAGAAGCTAGAGTACGTCGATAAAGAGAGAGATATCCTTAAAGGTTTGATGGAGGCTTTGAAAGAGAAGTTGCTAGAGTTTGAGAAGTCTATGCGTCTACTTGAGTCTAGGATTAAGGAGTTGGAGGAGAGTTTTAGAGACTCGTCTAGAGTTAAGTTTGACTAGGAATCTAGGTCGGAGAAATTGGATAGGATGTTTGGCACCTTCCAAGTTAAGAAAGATAGGTTTGGTATAGGCTACGACGAGAGAGTTGTTCCCACACCCAAAGCCAATACCATTCGTGTGAGAAAGCCCACTAGGAATGTGAGGAGAGGTCGATATTTTGGTAATCATTCCTACGATGTTTACACGTGTTCCTATTGTGGTAGGAAAGGTCACCTTAAACGTTTTTGCTATGACCATAGGAATGCTCTTAGGAAGTTTAGGAATAAAGTCGTATTGATTCCCAAAACTCCCATGCGTTATGTTACACCTACGTAGGTTAGAAAATCGGACTTAGAGGCTTTAGGACTAAAACTTCATGGTTCTCATTTGGTTGCACTTGATTCTTCCCATGCTAAATCTAAAGGTTGAGTGTGTTACCATGTTTATCATTTTGTATTATATTTTTCATTTATTGCTTTTTTTTTTTGAAAAAATTAAAAAAGATTTTGCTTTTGATAAAAGTTTTTGAAAAATACAAAAAGATTTTTGGTTGTGAAAAGTTTTGAGAAAAACACAAAAAGATTGTGCTTTTATTTGAATCAAAATATTTTTGAAAAAGCCAAAAAGATTTTCGTTTTTCATGAGTTAACATGTTTGATATGGAATATTGGTGTGCTTGGACCCCCTCTCCATGTGGCTAGGACATTTTGTCATTATTATCGATACTTAGAATGATCTTAATCATTTTATTATGGGGTTGTTTCGAAGTTGATATGCATTTTGATTCGAATTTGTGTATATGCCATGATTGCGCACATGCACGAGTTTATATGGATGTTTGACTTCTTGCATATTTGAGATTGGTGAGACGTTCTTATCTCGATCTTGTCATCTATGCGTAAGTTTCAGGAGGAGGTGTGCATGTAATAACTGTTTACCGTGAGGATTGTAATTAAAAAATTATGAGTGTTCACGTGAAAGGGCTGTGAGAGTATAAAACTGACTCATCGTGAAAGACACCTTTTAAAAGAGCCCAAAAAAATTCATAAGGTAATAAAAAGAATCATATGCCAAAAATGGGTCAAACTAGTTTAGTTCATTCAAATAAAAATATGATATATTTGAGGGAGTTTGGATGGAAATAAAATTTGAACGGGTTTGCACAAAGAATCATATTCTTAAAAATCGTGTCATGACGCTATTGTTTGTAGAATCGTCAAAATTTCATATTTGTGTGCATGATGTTGGTTAGTTCATTAAGCTCACACTTTAATTATCACATATGGATATGATAAAGTTTAATGATAGGTTGCTATTAATTATAGCTTCTTGATCGTTTCGATGTGTTGGAATTATGATTCATTTGTTTTAATTCACGTACATACATTCCATGTTCATGTTTAGGCACATCGATACTATGTTGGCATGCTACTCATATTTATTTGTTTTGAGTTTTTCTAGTTGAGCTATTGTTTCGCAGTTTTGAGTCCCTTCCAGTTAGAATTTTAATGAATTTTTTCAACGGGCAACACTGTTTAATTTTCTCGGGAAACTGTGTAAGTTTGAATATATCATTCAAACAACATGTTGTTTCGTTCGAGAGATATCGAATCTCGTTAAAGTGACATCCCTGGCTCGTTCGAACGACAGCCCCCTGTTTGACCAGTTTGACTTTTTCTAGTTGATTTCTGTTTCAGTTCCCTGCTGCATATTGTTCATCTTTTGGTACTGGGTTTTTGTTTATGCAGTCTTCTTTTAGAGATTTAATCTTTTACTGCATTGATACGTTTAATCACACCTGCTTGGATTGATGTATTCTTTGTGTGATTCATTGTTTGATAGCTACTGATTTAACATTGATTGATCATATTTAGTTGGTTGTTACATATTTATCTAGCGATTCTTCATAATTGATTTAATCAAATTGGTATTATATTATGCTAGATTTATTTATCTTTTCACCAAATTGTCTATTCGAGACAAAAAGGGGGAGAGATGTCTGTGATGTAGGGGAAGTTTTGTGTGTTTGACTTGATATCCTGAATTATACATTTGTACATATTGGTCATGTTTTACTCACATAACAATTGATTTGGATTTGATATTTTATATTGATTTATATCCTTTGTTCCTCCATACTTCACTAAGTATTTGTCTGTTTCATGTGTGTATGCTTAAAGAGATTCGAGATTTCAAGTCTACATCACATTCAGACATTCTGTGACGCCACAAACCGGATTTAAGGGTTATTATAGGATCGACCCTGATCCGATCCGAGTGTCAAGTGTGGGTGCAATGAAAAACCTAAATAAAGTTACTATTCCAGTTTATTATTAAATAAGATTACGCTTTGCTTAGGATGCGATACCAATATAAAATAAACTAAGTGCGGGACCCAAGGGAAGTACCCCCAAGGCCAAGTTGTGACGCTCTGAACCGAATTTAGAGTAAATGTCGGTCTTAAATCGCATCCAAGTCCGAGGGTCAAGGGAGAAGGGGGAAATTACTTTTAATTTATTTAAGAAATTGTTTATTAAAAATTATCATATTAAAGAAAAACCATTTATTATCCAATTATTCAACAATAATTTCATTCCATTAATTTGAATAAACCTCATTTAATTATTTTGCAAAAGAGTCTAGCAAAAATATCATTAAACCACAATTAATAGAAAATGCCTTGTATTATTTCAAACCAAAGTTCCAAGTTCAAGTCCGAACTTAAATAGTACAACTGATACAAAGTTAAATCCCAAATATCAAATATTTCCGCTACGGGATAGCGGTAATCAGAGCTATAACAACGACTGGAACTCTCAGGAACCTTACTGATATAAGCTTTTGCGTCCATAACTGAAGTACCTGTGGGTTTTGGAAAATAGGTATGAGCAGAATGCCTAGTAGGGTGGGAGATACTAAGTAATAATTTTGTACTAAAATACTATACATATACAGTATCTTTTAATATTTCAAGAAAACAATTTATTCAATTTATGTAAATGAATGCAACTATATGCAATGCTCCCGGGCTAGGTGCCCAACCTCGCACTTAAGCCATTTCATGTCTCGTGCCAGAGACTTATTTAATTGAATATTGGTCCTTAACAATTCATTGACTTAAGTGCCTTTAACTTAAGAATATTCTCATTCTTAATTATTCACCGCAAGATTTATCAATATTTGCCTTAGAATCTAGCCATCAGTCCTGGACTTCATGGGCACTACACCATCGGTCTCCAGTTGCCATATACTCTTCTGTACAGGCTTTGGGCCACTAGGGACTTCATGCCCTAATCAATTCTTGGCATCATCCAAGTATCCTTTCTTATATTTTTCACTTATTTCACAGTTATCACATTTCATATATTTCATTATTCTCATCATTTTCGACGTTCATTATTCTTTTCACTTTCACTTGTGTCACACTTTATTATTTATCACTTTCTTAATTTCTTCAATTAAACTCGGCCGAGGAGGCCAAAATGCAACACCGTCTTCGAATATCATCTCTATGAAACTCATTATCTTTATTTAGCAAAAATGTATCATTAATCTCTTTTTATCAAACTCACTTAATACATTTAATTGCAAAATAAATTCTTGAGAGCATACTATTCACTATATTTACGACAATGCCACTACTATTTATTTTACACAAATATTATCCTTTTAAATGGGTTTAAACACACTAATTTCACCAAAAACCAATTTATAACTTCTCAAAGTATATTTCTGATTATTTCCAACATTTATTTCGTAATTAATTCCAAATTTCATAAATAGACTTATTTTAAATTAAATGGGTGTTCTAATCATGTTTATGTCTTTGAATACCAAGTTGTGAATTTAACAATTCAGGGGCTGCATTTTGTAATTTCCTTAAAACATGTTAAAACAAACATATTCATACTTTAGTCATGTTAAAAATTAAGTCTACCAATTATTGCAACATAATATTCATAGTACACGAATTTCTACCTAAGAAATCCCTTAATATGCCACTATTCATGTCAGGTTTACGTAGTATTTCATTACTAACTTTATCCTTCAATTTTGAAGCAATGAATGATCATTAAAATAACTTTACCAACATGAAATATTCTTAAAGTCATTTTAAATCATCTTTCAACATGAAACATGGATTTCTACCTAAGAAATCCTTTAATATGCCATTAGCATGCTCATAAATGTGTAGTCTTTCATCCTACTTAATTATTCAAACTTTCATGCCATGATTTCCCATTAGAAACATAACAACATCAAATATAATTATTTCAATTTCAAGACAGGTTTCTTGCATGAATAATGATTTTCAACAAAGAAAAATAGGCAAAATACTTCATCATTTTAGCATGAAATTATCTACTTCTACACATGATTTTAACTTTAAAAAAAAAAGAGTTTAGAGGAGAACCCTACTTGGATAATATGGAGGATGATAATCAAGAAGAAAGAAGACCAAACTTTCTCCAAGAAAAGCTCCAAGAACTCCTCTACAAACTCAAAAATACTAGTTCCCAAAACTTCCTCAAGATATATACTCCTTGAATGGTTATTTTGAGATGTTTTGGGGCTTCTTTAATGGTGGTTTGGTGGGTATTTGAGGGATGTTAAGCTTAGCTATGATTTTTGGAAGAACTCTAAGGCTTGGGAAGCTCAAAGGAGTGAGAGGAAAGTGGAGAAATCTGATGGGAAATGAATAATGAAGTCTAAAACCATTCCCCTCCCCTCTTTTATAATTCTTTTCTAACTTACAAAAACTAAGAAACCCATGTGATACATTTCCCCCCACACAATGAGCCAAAAACTCTTCAACCAAGGTCTTAAAAGGAGTGAGACAAGCCCAAAAATAATTAGGAATAAAGGCATAAAATAAGAAAGAGTTGTTGAATACATGCCAACCAAATTTTGTTATTATTATTATTATTATTATTATTATTATTATTATTATTATTATTATTATTATTATTATTATTATTAATATTTCTACTATTTTTATAACTGAAAGTAGCTCTAAAATAGGTCTAAATGACGTTTGTTGGAGATGTCGAAGAAGAGAAAGTTGCTCAAAATTAAATTTTAAGTCGATCTGAAATTTTTTTAAATTTTTTGAGCACTTTTATTTTTTGACGAAAATAATAATATTTTATTTATTTATTCATTTTTTTACTTTTGACCCCATGGCACTCTTAGGCCTATTTTTAGCATCCCATAAATATGGTCAAATTATTTTTAACCCCAATAAAACATCCTACAAAAATCGCTCAAGTTGCAGTTTACGCGTCAAACTATTCATGTCACAATTCTACAACTTATGTTACATCTAACCAATATTCGTTCAGACAATTCTAATAGTTTTATAATAATAAGAGGAATACGAATAAATAATCATACGAACTTGTGCAACGTGAAAATAGAGCACAACGAATTAATATTATCGAATAATTCGATTACCACAGGATGATGAGTACAAAATAAAAGGGACGGGTTTTACATTCTCCCCTCCTTAGGAGAATTCGTCCCCGAAATCAAAACCGAATTATTCGAAAATATGAGGATGTTCTGCTTGCATTTCATCTTCTCATTCCCAAGTTTCTCCTTCGACACCATGTGATTCCCAAAGAACCTTTACCAACGGGATGACCTTATTACGCAGGACCCTGTCCTCACGATCCAAGATGGATATAGGTCATGTCAAGAAAGTGATATCTTCTTCCATCTCGATGTTATTCCAGTTCATGACATGATGTGGGTCTTGAAGATACTTCTTCAGCATTGAAACATGGAATACATTATGCACACGGGCTAACTGCGGAGGCAATGCTAAACGATAGGAGACGTTCCTAATCCGTTCCAAAATCTCAAAAGGACCAATAAAACGTGGATCGAGTTTACCCTTCTGCCCAAATCTTTAGCTTCTGGTCCGTGCCCTAACTTTCAACAACACATGGTCACCTACCGAAAACTCCAAAGGTATACGTCGATTATCGGCATAATTCTTTTACCAATCCTGAGCCATGACAAGTCTCTGTCGAATCAACTGAACCTTGTCCGTCATCTCCTTGATTAAATCAGAACTAGTGAGGTGTTTCTCGCCAACCTCTGCCCAACATACGGGAGAACGACATGGCCTTCCATACAAAGCCTCGAAAGGAGCCATCTCAATGTTGGCCTGATAACCATTGTTGTAAGAGAAATCTGCTAGATGCAAATTCTCATCCCAACTCCCTTGGAAATCTAGCGCATAAGCTCTCAACAAGTCTTCTAAAGTCTGAATCATACGTTCTGACTGTCCATCTGTCTCTAGATGATATGCCGTACTCAAATTCAATTCTGTACCCAACTCTTGCTGAACCTTTTTCCAGAATTGAGAAACAAATCGTGGATCTCTATCTGAAACAATCGTCAGAGGGATTCCATTAAGTCTGATTATCTCTAGAATATACAACCTTGATAACTTGGCTATATTAACCGTAACCTTCATCGGGAGGAAATGCGCCGACTTAGTGAGACGGTCTACAATAACCCAAACTGCGTTGTGACCCCGTTCAGATCGAGGTAGAGTAGTGACGAAGTCCATCGTGATATGTTCCCATTTCCACTCGGTTATAGGGAGTGGTTGCAGCAACCCTGCTGGATTTTTTGTTCTCAACTTTTACCTGTTTACAAGTATATCACCTTACAACAAATTCAGCCACATATCTCTTCATACCGGACCACCAGAAATCCCTACAAAGGTCCTTATACATATTTGTTGCCCCGGGGTGTATACTAAATCGGGACTGATTAAATTCTGCTAAAACCTCTTCTCGTAGTTCTCTAATGGCTGGAACAATCAACCTGCCCTTAAGACGTACGCCACCATCCTTGTCCATTGTGAGAGTATCAAACTCACCACTGACCCGAATACGATCCCTGAACTGCATAATCTCTTCATCGAGTGACTGAGCATCGAGGACTTTCTGATGAGCAAGTGGCCTGGATATTATTCCCCACAAGTAGGCCCTATCACTCCTCCTTTGAGCATGTAATCCAAAATTTTGCAGTTCACTGTACATCCATTGTGGATAACACTGCATCGCAGTTAAGGAAGGTTCTGACTTCCTGCTTAGAGCATCCGCCACTACGTTGGCCTTTCCGAGATGATACTCTAAGGTAAAGTCATAATCTTCTAGGAGTTCAATCCATCTCCGTTGTCGCAAATTGAGATCTCGCTGAGTGAAGATGTACTTGAGGCTCTTGTGATCTGAGAATACTTCGAATCGTTCACCATAGAGATAGTATCTCCAAATCTTGAGAGAAAACACTATAGTTGCTAACTCCAAGTCATGGGTGGGGTAGTTCCTTTCATGTATCTTGAGCTGTCGGGATGCATAAGCAATTACTTGACCCAATTGCATGAGCACTGCGTCAAGTCCTGATCTAGAAGCATCGCAATACACTGTATATCCTTTCCCTCGCTCGGGAAGAATGAGAATTGGTGCCGATGTGAGTCTAACTTTCAACTCTTGAAAGGCAGCTTCACATTCACCTGACCACTCAAAGTGAACATCCTTTTGTGTCAGCTGAGTAAGAAGAAAGGCAATCTTGGAGAAGTCCTGAATGAATCTCCGATAATAACCGGCTAATCCGAGGAAACTTCTCACCTCAATAACTGACTTAGGCCTGTCCCAACCAATAAATGCTTCAACCTTGGATGGGTCGAGTGAAATTCCTGCTCCAGATACCACGTGGCCGAGGAATCTGACTTCATCCATCCAAAACTCGCACTTACTGAATTTTGCAAATAACTGGTTCTCTCTAAGCACCTGAAGAGTAGTGCGAAGATGCTCCTCGTGATCGACATCAGAGGATGAGTACACCAGAATGTCGTCAACAAAGACCACTACAAATTGATCTAAGTATGGACGGTAGATATGGTTCATAAGGTCCATGAAAGCTGTTGGGGCATTAGTTAGGCCGAAAGGCATAACTAAAAACTCGTAATGACCATATCGAGTGTGAAAAGCTGTTTTGGGAATATCTTCTTCCTTGACTCGTAACTGATGGTAACCAGATCGAAGGTCGATCTTGAAAAATCTTCTTGCTCCTCAAAGTTGGTCAAATAAGTCATCAATCTGTGGCATAGGATACTTATTCTTTATAGTTACCCTATTCAGTTGTCTGTAATCGATGCAAAGTCGGAGAGAATAATCTTTCTTCTTGGCAAATAATACTGGTGCTCCCCAAAGAGACACACTTGGCCGTCTAACCCCTTTGCTCTATAAATCTTCTAACTGGGTCTTCGATTCCCATAACTTTACCAGATCCATTCTATGAGGAGGAATAAAAATGGGTGAGATGCCGTGATGAACATCAATGGGGAAATAAATCTTCCGACACAGAGGCAAACCAGAGAGGTCTTCAGGAAACACATCGGGAAATTCTCAGACAACTAAAAGGTCTGATAACGTGCAACTAGGCTCTTCTTGAGAGATAATACTACTCAACCAACCAAAGAAATGTCGTTGCTCTCGACCCGTAGATAACTTACACGGATAGTCGACACTTTATTCGTTGTTGAAATGATAACGAGATCCATCTGGGAGAATTACTGATACACTATATCGGTGGCACTTAATAATGGCGCCGAAACATGACAGCCAATCCATATCGAGTATCACCTCAAAGCCATCCATATTTATCAGTATTAAATCATATTCCAGAATAAAATCTCCCACAACAACTACGCAACTTTTACAAATCTTGTTCAGAATAACACCACCACCTACGAGTAATCCTACGAAGATCGGGGGACTAAAATTCTCTACGTCAAGACCCAAACAGAATGCTAAAGAACTCGATATAAAGGAATGAGATGAACCCGAATTGAATAATGCTTTAACCCATGTACTGAATAATAAAATAATACCTTCCATTACTAAAGGATTCTGGGGAGGTGTTGAGTGCTGGGTAAGAGCATAAGTACGACCTAGATTGAATCTGCTAGCCTGGCCACCGTTAGTCTGAGTCTGTCCATGATTGCCATGATTTGGACGAGGCATACCAAAACTATGCATAGGTTATTATTGAGGTCTTGAGATGGCTGTTGTTATTACTGTTATGAAGGGCGAGTCTGACTGAGATTTCTTCCAGACATGATATTGCCATTTTGATAGCTTCCCTGATGTCCCCTATTCTCCTGTTGAGGACACTCTTGCATCATATGATTTGTGGACCCGCAACTAAAGCAAGCCCTAGTGGATATTGGGCCCTGGTTATTACTTTTATCTCCTGTGCAAGTTATGATGTTGGCAACGAAACCCCTATTTTCGTATCTGAATTTCTTCCCATTAGCAGAAGATCCACCATTCAACTTTGGTTGGGTCCCTCCAAAAGTTCTATTCTTATCCCTAATGACTCGGGAGTCTTCAGCCTCGAGCTCTAGGTGGGTCGCCTTATTTACTACCATCCTGAAATCTAGATGATCAAAACCCACCACAAGTTTACGAATATGAGGATTTAACCCTTTCACAAATAATCTCGTCTTCTCGGTGTCATCGGATCTGACAGACTTTACGTGCTTTACTAGGCTTTCAAACTGAGCCTGATATTCATTCACTGACAACTTTCCTTGAATCAGCTGGGCGAACTCGTCTTTCTTAGCGTCTTTATACACCTGGGGAAGGTACCGATCCAGAAAAGAGGTCTTGAAACTGTCCTATGCCATTGTCTCGGTAACGCTGGCAAGGTGAGTGGTCCACCATCGTTGAGCCTGTTCTGTGAGTTGAAAGGTGGCGAACTTAACTTTATGTCCAGATGGAACATTAAAAACTTCCATGGCTCGGGTAACTTCCTCGAGCCATTCTTCTGCGGCATCGGGGCCGGTAGAACCATTGAAGGTAGGAGGGTTTAACCGCCTAAACTCCTTCAATATGGATGCCACTGTGGAACTTTCAACGGAACCACTGTGGTTACCCTTTTCACGTTGGGATAAAGTGTTAGCCAATAGACGTACGACATCTTCCATACATTTAAGTCCGATGTTCTCAGCTTCAACGCTAGTGCGCTTGGGAGGCATCCTAAAGGAAATAAGGTGAGTTTAGCACAACGGTAAAAAGGGAAATCGTACTAGGGAATAATAATGTGAATTCGTATCGCCACACACGTCGAACCTAATGCTCTGATACCAAGTTGTGAAGCTCGAACCGGATTTAGAGTAAATATCGGTCTTAACTCGCATCCAAGTCTGAGGGTCAAGGGGGAAGGAGGAAATTACTTTTAATTTATTTAAGAAAAGGTTTATTAAAAATTGTCATATTAAAGAAAAACCATTTATTATCCAATTATTCAACAATAATTTCATTCTATTAATTTGAATAAATCTCATTTAATTATTTTTCAAAAGAGTCCAGCTAAAATATCATTAAACCACAATTAATAGAAAATGCCCTGTATTATTTCAAACCAAAGTTACAAGTTCAAGTCTGAATTTAAATAGTACAACTGATACAAAGTTAAATAACAAATATCAAATATTTCTGTTACAGGATAGCGTTAATCAGAGCTCTAACAATGACCGGAACTCTCGGGAACCTTACCGATATAAGCTTTTGTGTCCATCCCTAAAGTACCTGTGGGTTTTGGAAAATAGGTATGAGCAGAATGCCTAGTAGGGTGGGAGATACTAAGGAATAATTTTGTACTAAAATACTATACATCTACAGTATCTTTTAATATTTCAAGAAAACAATTTATTCAATTTATATAAATGAATGCAACTATATGCAATACTCTCGGGCTAGGTGCCCAAACTCACATTTAAGCCATTTCATGTCTCATGCCAAAGACTTACTTAATTGAATATAGGTCCTTAACAATTCATTGACTTAAGTGCCTTTAACTTAAGAATATTATCATTCTTAATTATTCATTGCAAGATTTATCAATATTTGCCTTAGAGTCTAGCCATTTGTCCTGAACTTCACGGGCTCTACACCATCGGTCTCCAGTTGCCATATGCTCTTCTGTACAGGCTTTGGGTCACTAGGGACGTCATGCCCTGCTTAATTCTTGGCATCATCCAAGTATCATTTCTTATATTTTCCACTTATTTCACATTTATCACATTTCATATATTTCATTATTCTCATCCTTTTTCAAGTTCATTATTTTTTTCACTTTCACTTGTGTCACACTTTATTATTTATCACTTTCTTAATTTCTTAAATTAAACTCGGCCGAGGAGGACATAAAGGCAACACCGTCTTCGAATATCATCTCTATGAAATCCATTATTTTTATTTAGGAAAAATGTATCATTAATCTCTTTTTATCAAACTCACTTAATACATTTAATTGCAAAATAAATTCTTGAGAGCATACTATTCACTGTATTTACGACAATGCCACTACTATTTGTTTTACACAAATATTATCCTTTTAAATGGGTTTAAACACACTAATTTCACCAAAACCCAATTTATAACTTCTCAAAGTATATTTCTGATTATTTCCAACATTTATTTCGTAATTAATTCTAGATTTCATAAATAGACTTTATTTTAAATTAAATGGGTGTTCTAATCATGTTTATGCCTTTGAATACCAAGTTGTGAATTTAACAATTCAGGGGCTGCATTTTGTAATTTCCTTACAACATGTTAAAACAAACATATTCATACTTTAGTCATGTTAAAAATTAAGTCTATCAATTATTACAACATAATATTCACGATACACAAATTTCTACCTAAGAAATCCCTTAATATGCCACTATTCATGTCAGGTTTATGTAGTATTTCATTACTAATTTTATCCTTCAATTTTGAAGCCATGAATGATCATTAAAATGACTTTACCAACTTGAAATATTCTTAAAGTCATTTTAAATCATCTTTCAACATGAAACATGGATTTCTACCTAAGAAATCCTTTAATATACCACTAACATGCTCATAATTGTGTAGTCTTTCATCCTACTAAATTTTTCAAGCTTTCATGCCATGATTGCCCATTAGAAACTTAACAACATCAAATATAATTATTTCAATTTCAAGACAAGTTTCTTGCATGAATAATGATTTTCAACAAAGAAAAATAGGCAAAATATTTCATCATTTTAGTATGAAATTATCTACTTCTACACATGATTTTAACTTTTAAAAAAAAGAGTTTAGAGGAGAACCCTACTTGGATAATATGGAGGATGATAATCAAGAAGAAATAAGACCAAACTTTCTCCAAGAAATCTCCAAGAACTCCAACTACAAGCTGAAAAATACTAACTCCCATAACTTCCTCAAGTTATATACTCCTTGAATGGTTATTTTGAGATGTTTTGGGCTTCTTTAATGGTGGTTTGGTGGGTATTTGAGGGATGTTAATCTTAGCTACGATTTTTGGAAGAACACTAAGGCTTGGGGAGCTCAAAGGAGTGAGAGGAAAGTGGAGAAATCTGATGAAAAATGAATAATGAAGTCTAAGACCATCCCACCATCTTTTATAATTCATTTCTAACTTACAAAAACCAAGAAATCCGTGTGATACATTCCCCCTCACACAATAATTTCTCTAAGTTCATCAGGAAATTTAGAAGCAAACTCAATACTTCTATCAATGGGGAGTATTTTCCCCTCTCCAATGTTATGCCCTAAAAATCTGACATTAGTTTGAAAAAATTTCATTTTAGGGGCGGAGACAACTAAACCATTAGTTTTAACAACATCTTTAAAAATCTTTAAATGTTTAAAGTGTTGGTCAATTGATTCAGAGAAGATAAGGATATCATCAATGTAAACAATTGAAAATTCTGAAAAAGGATTAAAAATATCATTCATGATATGTTGAAATTCAGAGGGGGCGTTTTTAAGCCCAAAAGGCAAAACATTCCATTGGTAATGGCCAAATGGAACCACAAAAGCAGTTTTATGTCGATCTTGTGGTGCTATTTGGATCTGCCAATAACCAGATTTTAGATCAAATTATGAGAAAATCTTGGCAGAATGCAACCTATCTAACAAATCCTTTTTGTTAGGAATTGGATATCTTATCCATTGTAAAACTTTGTTAAGAGGTTTGTAATTAATTACAAGAGACTGGAATTAAAGACATAAATTAAAACTTACAAACTGAAGAGAAGTCCACCGGAATGTAGCCGGGAAGTTCTTATTCCAAATATAGAGAGAGAGGGAGAGAGAGAAGTGCTGAAAGAAAAGCGTGAGGAATGAATGAGGGGAAGCCCTCTATTTATACACAAAGGGAAGGAATAAATAATTCCTGAGTGGGGCCCTCCAGGTCACGGATGCTGAAAGGCTCGACAAAGTCTCTTGTCTTCTTGTGTCGGCTGTTGGGCCATGTGGGGTCACACAATTCACGGGCGAAGGCAGGTGGGTTGTGAGTCACCAAATGGGTCCTACCACTTTTGTCGAAAGTTGGTGAGCCTTGTCTCGAAGTGTCGGCTGCCAGAATAGATGGGTCCGACAGTGGGCCAGGTGGGCCGGTCACCGCAAATCATCTAGGCCATCCATGCCAGTGCTTGGGTGTAAGTCATCCAACCGTCGTGTTGGGTTAGTCGATCTCATGATGTCACAGTACATCCTCAACTGTGGATTGGTCGGAATGCTATTGTCGAACATTTCACTGATGAAAGGGTCGTCGACGAGGAAGTCGTCCTCTGGATTCTGAGATTCTCCGGCAAGGCAAAAGAAAGGGTTATCTTTTTGTGCCGAGGACATTGATGCATCATCATCATCTGAAGGAACAGGAATGGGATTCCTAAGGGTGTCTGAGCTAAGACTGGTTGTAGCTGCTGCACTAGGGGTGATTTCTTCACCGATCTTCAGTTGGTTCTGGGTATACTCCATTACCATTTGCGAGAGCTCCTGCTCTGTAGCTCTGGGATGCTTCTTCTTCATAGCTTTCTTCAAATCCAAAATTGGATTAGGTGCAGGCATCATCTGATCTGCAGGAGGAGGAGATTCTTCTACCAAGTCCATGTTCTGTTTCAGACTGTGCTTGATCTGGGCTTCTGTAGACATCAAATCTACACCGCTCCACCACCGATAGGAAAAGATGCATTCCATAAGAGGAACATTGAGAGAGTTAAATCTGCAGCGCAAATCCCATCGCCAGATCCAAGGAATATCCATTTCCGAGAAAAAGAGTAGGGTGTTTAAGCCTACCGGAGCTTTATTTTTCCCTCTTAAGAGGGGATGAAATTGACACCAAGGAAGAAAAAGTTTAGGCTTGGTGATTTCATCAGGAAGGAAATCAATTCCTGGGCCAAATTTGTCCCACCAATTGAATACCCAACCTGGGTAAGATTTTCGCAAAGAATTTGGGCACAAAACAAAAAACCAGGTGTGTTTGTGCTCAGCATTTTGATAATAAAATGCTTTAGTCCAAGCCTGGACATAATCCCAATAATTATATTGGCCACCAGCATGCGAACTTAATTTTCGTGCTTTTAAAGGGTGGATTCCCCATTCTCGGGGAGATATGAATTTCTTCAAAACAGCCTTGCTATAAGCAATGGGGGAATGAGTATTTCCCTGGTATTTATTTGAATGATTGAACACCACTGATTCAGTTTCCACGAGAATCGCCTCGTATACAGTTCTGTATTTGCCTTCTTGCACTTGATAATTATGCGTATCAAGATACTGGGACTTAATTTCCCAGGGCGCAGACATCTGCTGCTCATCCTCTTCATTGAGGATTAGTACCAATTCCGAAGTCCTAATATTAGGAAGGAAATTGTACTTAATAGTTTCCAAAACCTCTTTAGCAGATTTCTTCTTGCTGAAAGGGTTGAGAGGGGGAGCATTCTTCTCCCTGTTCTTGGCACTCTGGCGTAAGAACTCAACATAATCCTGTATCGGAGGATATTGATCATCATTCACAATGATCTTTTCTTTTCCAGGCCGGCGAGAATACCCGCTGCCTCTGCCACGCCCACGGGAAGGGCCACTCATCGGTCCTGCAAAAACTCTCTGGTTAGAAAATCGGGAAGAGAGTTATTTTCCCCTTTGATATGTTCTATATCAAAATCAAAAGCCGATAAGTTTGCTTGCCATCTGGCAAAAATCTGTTTTGAAACAATGTTTTCAACATCTTTTTGCAAAACCTGTTTAACAGCACTGCAATCAATTCACAGCAAAAATTTCTGATTTAATAAATCATCTTGAAATTTTGAAATGCATTTAACAACAGAAAAGATTTCTTTCTTAACGGTGGAGTAATTTTTTGAAGCATCTTTCCAAAAACCCGAAGTAAAACGAACAAGTTCTTCATTTTTAGTTAAAGAATTTATTTGTTTTAAAATACCACCAAATCTTAAATCGGAGGCGTCAGTCTCGACAATTTTAAAAAAGGATGGATTAGCTAAAGCAAGACAAGGCAATTTCTTGACTTTGAGTTTAATTCTTTTAACAGCTTTAGTATGCTCATCCGTCCAAGGAGTAGGATTCTTTTTCAATCTAGAATAAAGAATGGCACTGTCTTGTGCAAGATTTTTGTAATAGTCTTTAATGTAATTGAGACTACCCAGAAATCTTTGAAGTTGAGTTTTTTCTCTAAGTTCATCAGGAAATTTAGAAGCAAACTCAATACTTCTATCAATGGGGAGTATTTTCCCCTCTCCAATGTTATGCCCTAAAAATCTGACATTAGTTTGAAAAATTTTCATTTTAGGGGCGGAGACAACTAAACCATTAGTTTTAACAACATCTTTAAAAATATTTAAATGTTTAAAGTGTTGGTCAATTGATGCAGAGAAGATAAGGATATCATCAATGTAAACAATTGAAAATTCTGAAAAAGGATTAAAAATATCATTCATGATATGTTGAAATTCAGAGGGGGCGTTTTTAAGCCCAAAAGGCAAAACATTCCATTGGTAATGGCCAAATGGAACCACAAAAGCAGTTTTATGTCGATCTTGTGGTGCTATTTGGATCTGCCAATAACCAGATTTTAGATCAAATTTTGAGAAAATCTTGGCAGAATGCAACCTATCTAACAAATCCTTTTTGTTAGGAATTGGATATCTTATCCATTGTAAAACTTTGTTAAGAGGTTTGTAATTAATTACAAGCCTAGGAACACCACGTTCCTGTTCAGCAGCCTTGTTAACATAAAAAGCTGTACAACTCCAAGGGGAATAACTCTTAGTTATAAGCTTTTTATCCAACAAGTTCTGGATCTCATTCTTGCAAAGATTGAGGAGCTCAGTCTTCATCTGACTAGGTCTAGCTTTAGTCGGAATGGATCGTTCATGAAAATCTTTTTCATAAGGAAGAGAAACAATATGTTTTTTCCTGTCCCAAAAAGCATTAGGGATATCACTGCAAATTTCTGTTGTTAACTGATTTTTGACAACCTGAATTTTGCTCATGATATTAGGGGACATTAAATTCTTTTTAATGTTGAGATTAGAGATTTCTTTCTGAAGAAAATTAAGATGGTTTTCTTTGAAAATAATGCTATTAGTCAAAGAGTTAATTTTCTTAATCTCAGTTTTAGTGATAAATTCAAAAACAATTTTTTGATTTTGAATAGTGGTGTATATACCACTAGAGTCAATTTTATCTATAGGCATAAGCATAGATAAAAAGGGAGTACCTAGAATTATCTGTTGAGATAAATCGCCAATAAGTAGGAAGGTACTGTCTAAACAAATTCCATTGTTACAGATGGCAACATTAGTTAATTTAAACCGGATTAAGGAGAAGGATGGTGATGTTTTTCTAAATTTTAGAAAATTTAATAGGTGTCAATCCTCTAGGAGTTACCCTTCTAGATCCCCTTTTGTTACCTATCCTCCATCCGCTTCACGACACTCTGTCTGTGAAGATAACCTTAGAAACCCTTCATATCAGAATGATATGAATGTTCATGGTACCTTTACCCATGACCAAATACCCCATGGTATTTATGAGAAGAAATATTCTTCTCAGCATAGGGAACCCCATACTCCGTCCCCTACGCCGTCTGAAATGAATGTCAGACTTTAACCCTCTTCCCTTTCAATGGTCTTTACAATTAATAGGAAAGAAATTAGTGCTGAGTTTAACTTACCAGAATGGACTAGTTTTAGGACTTGGTACTTTAAAAAGTATGATAAAACTATGTTAGAATTTTATAAAAATGAATTTTATAAATGGGTGGAAGAAAACCAGTTGGTTACTTCTTTTGCTGTTTGGTTTCTCATGTTTACTAAAGATAGGAAACTTTTTGTTCTTGAAACAGAAAATCAACCTAAAACTGAGGTTAAACATGAAACTAAATGGACCACTGTGAATAAGCAGATTATATCTGCTGTTCACCCTCCTACTGAACCCCTTTCCATAAATGTTGGAAGCACTAGCCAAAGTAGTAGTACTCCTAGGCTAGAAGTTAATGCCTTCGTTAATATGGAGACTAATGATACTAGACTCCTTACTCATAATAAAGAGCTTAATACTCTTTATAAACAAGGTAATTGTACTAACCTTATCCTTAATACGATAGGTAAGCAACTCAATAGAATTGAGAATAATCTAACAACTAATCCTGTTAGAAAAACCCCAGACTTAGAGACTAGTCTGATTAAACCTATAATTCAACCCCCAATCGAAGTTAGAGGTTTTAAAACTGGAGCTAAAACTGATTTTATGTCTAAGCTCAAAGAGATCGAGAATGATCTCAAGGGACTAAAGATCAACACTTTATCCCATGATGATTCTGATTCTGATATTGAATCAGATATCTCTCGTTAAAAGATGTTCAAGGATTTGAACTATCTTTTGGTCGTCCTCCTGAGGTTAACAGAATTACTTATAGTAATAATATTGGCCCTGCCAAGAATTATTACCATAGGCCGACCCCCCAGGATTTTCTCTTTGAAGAGAGCACCGTGGCACAGAACACCTTCCATGGCAAGTCAATCTATGATTGGAATCTGGATGGTAAAACTGAATCCCAGATTTATGAAATGATCCATCAGATGTCTATGTATGCCACTATATGTAAACATAATGATGCTTCTGATTATAGTATTGCGCAGATGATTGTGGCTGGGTTTACTGGCACCATCAGTGGTTGGTGGGGTAATATTCTGACTGATAGTCAGAGAAATGCTATCCTTTCTGCTACAAAAGTGGTCAAGAATGAACAGATGCAAGACATAATGGTACCAGACGCTGTCTATACCCTTATGCTATCTATTTCTTTTCACTTTATAGGTAGTACGGATCACCATAATGAACGTAATAGAGAATTATTACAAAACCTTAGGTGTCCTACTCTTAGTCAGTTTAGGTGGTACAAGGACGTGTTCCTTACTAGGGTTACTCAGAGAGCAGATGGCAACTCTGAGCACTGGAAAGCCCAGTTTATTGGTGGCCTTCCGACTTTCTTCGCTGAGAAAGTCCGAAAGAAGCTTAGAGAAGCCAATAATGGCATCTCTATCTCTTACAATAGTTATACTTATGGCCAGCTCATAAGTATAGTCATTCAAGAGGGTCTCTCTCTATGTAATGATCTTAAGTTGCAGAGACAACTTAAGAAACAGAATCTTTCTGGAAAGAAAGAACTCGGTGAGTTTTGTGAGCAATTTGCGTTTGACACAGGAACTTCTACTCAGAGCCATGATTGGCTAGATTGTGTGTTAGTGTTTAGAAATGTAATCTTGGTCTGATGTATTATCACGGAACAGTAAGGTTATGATCTTTCAATTGCACCGGAACAGTAAAAGATTTGATGTTTCCGATGTACGAAAGTAATGACTGTACTATTGTCCGGTATAATACATGTTTGAACAGTAGATCACTGTTCACCGGCGTGAATAGTATTTTACTATTCACATCAGAAAACTATTTTCATAATCACTATTCACATTAAAATCCTAATTTAAATAATTTCTATTCATATTGAAAACCTAATTTAAATGATAATAATCAGGAGTATTAGAAATCTGGTTGTGATATGCTGGCAACTTGTCGCGTAACCGGGTTGCCGTTTAGCCAGGGAGGCGTTAGGCTTATTCCCAAAGTAAATCGTTGACCGCCGGGTATCAAAAGTGATTTCCAATACGGACGTCATTCCCTGCTTAATTATTGGCATCATTCAAGTATCCTTTCTTATCTTTTCCATGTATTTCAACATTATTCTCAATGTTCACATTCATTCTCACTTGGAAAATCACTTTTTTTCCTTTTTCATCAAAACTATTCATTGACATTTTTATTTCATAAAAATGTTCCGCTTTACGTAAATTTACGAAGTTTACCCGTTTCTTGCCAAAACGTACCACTTAGCCATTTAATAAGCGTTATTACTAAAGATAGTTATTAAGTTTTCAACTTAACTTTAAAAACACTTTTAACCATTTAACACTTGTAAAAAACTATATTTTTACCCATATCTCACACTTGTCAAGTTAACACTTCGAATATCATTTCCATGAAACTCATTATTTTTATTTAGCAAAATGTATCATTAATCTCCTTTTATCAAACTTAATTAATACATTTAATTGCTAAATATTTTCTTGACAGCATACTATTTATAGTATTTACGACAATGCCACTACTATTTGTTTTATACAAAAATTCTCATTCAAAATGGGTTTAACGATACTAACTTCACCAAAAATCAATTTATAACTTCTCAAAATATATTTATGATATTTCCAACATAATTTCAGTAATAAATTTCAAATTTTATAAAAAGGCTTTATTTCCATTTATGTTTTCAAAATAAGTTGTACACACTTTAAATACCCATTTGGCCACTATCAACACATTTGGCCTTCTTTACTTTCTTTAATTACACGTAAATATCAATTTAAAAGTAAATATTTTATACTTTGATTATTTACACATCAATCCAAATATTTCTTATTATGAGTTTACGCATCTCAAAAACACCCAACTAAGTAAAAGTCCAATTTCATCTTCTACTTCATCATTTTGGTAAGAAAGTCCCATTTTTATTTCATAAAAATGGCCTATATTAGCTCAATATTTTTCTAAACATGAAATTACATTATTTACCTTTGAAACATCATTTTGACACATTTTATTCCATAAATTATTCAAGGCTAATTTTCTGAAATTTATTCACATTTTGAACCCATCAAAATTACTTCTTAAAAACTCATTTCTACACACCAAATGATGATATGATGACTAAACAACATAAAGTTGTAAATTAGCTAAAATACTACATATATCAAGCCTAATATATGTAAATATCATTCTAAAAATTATCAAACTCTAAACCTCAATCAAAGTAAGATTTTCTCACCTCTTAAGACTCCAAAATGGTGGTTGAATGGTGGTGTAGGAGGAGTAACCCCCACCTCCAAAGGTGGCCTCAAAGGGGTTACAATAAAAGCCCTCCACTAAATTTCCTTACAAGCCCTTCTTTTTCTTCATCTTTAAGTCTCCAAAGAGCTCCATAATCCCCCACAAATTTTCAAGAATAATATCTTCAATAACCCAATATAATGTCTATGATTATACTTGAGAAAATAAGGTGTTTCTAGGCCAAAATATGGTTGTTTCATGGTGGTTTAAGGGTGGTATAAGGGCACCTACGAATTTGGACATGGCTACTGGTATTGGGGAGCTTAAGGGGGTGAGAGAAATGATCATAATCTGATGGGAATGAATGCCAATTGCAAATCTCTCTTATAATAGCAATTGTTAACTCAAAAGACCCACATAACCCATGTGAAGCCTTCTCTACCACTCAAACATGCCAAACTTTACAATCAACATCTGATAAGGTGGTGGGATAACAATAGGCTCGAAGGAATAAAGAATCTAAGGAAAACAAGTGTGTTCAAGAAATAAATTTTACCCAATATGGACCAAAAATCTATTAAGAATGGGCCTAAATGATTTTTTTCCGGGGTTTTCGAAGACGACAAAGTTACTCCAAATTAAATTCTAAGTCAATCTGAAATTTTTCAGAATTTTCTGAGCACCTTTATTTTTTTGACGAAAAATAATTTTTCATTATTTTTTATTTATTTTTTGACTTTTGACCTCATGGTATTTTTATATGTATTTTTAGGGTCCCAAATATGTAGTCATACTATTTTTATCCTTCTCCAATTGTCCTACAAAAATTGCGTAAGTCTGCGTCTTGCGCGACACGCGCTGATAAAAATCGCGTTATATTAACCATGATCATGTCATAATCATTCATTGGAATTTTTGCATAAAACTTAACCAACATACTTATCTATTAGGACTTAAATGCGCATCCATATGAACCATGAAACGTGGAGATTCTTTTTCTCCTTAATTACTTTTCATGCCATTTTGGCGTAATTCCCTTATATATTTATTCCTAAAAAATTTCCTTCGAATAAAATCATCAATTTATTATTCAATATTTATTTTCTAGGGTGGAGTATGACACATCCAGATACAGTTTCATGCTTGTCGGTCCACTGTTTATGAGTCTTATCATGCATTCATGATGTAATTTTACTTTTGGGTTTATAGGATGGGATTTAGGCGCCATACGGCTTGACGACCCGACTTATGCATTTCACTGTTGGTTTCGTCTTGAAATAGTCAAAGGGAGAGATTTGTAAGGACCAAATTTCCAATTGAGTTATAATGTAGTTTTGACTTATTCTCAGAACAAAACACGTTTGAGTTATAGGTAGATTTTTATTGTTTCGATCCACTCATAGACTAGGGCTTGTCGAAGTTTAATTGAAGACGTTGCAGCAAAGCTACGAGAAATTAATCATGTCAAAGTTTAGTGGTGCAATTTCTCATTTTCAATGTTTAATTGCATTCCGAGATCACACAGTTATGAATGCATAATGTTAATGAGACTCAGAATTTTATTTTAGAAAAATAAGAATGTTACTTTTAAGAAAATGTTTTTAAAATATTTTATTTGTTTACACTTGTTTTTATCAGATATGGACAGATTAGAGTTTGATAAAAGTTGGTTTTAAGTAAAACTCTATTTTCAAAGATGGTTTAGTTAAAACTCTAATTTGACGACGTCATTCAAGCGACACTTGATGTCGTTCGAACGAGACCTGATGTTATTTGAACGGCACAGTGGCTCGGTCAAACGAGATCTGACACCGCCTTAAAATAATTATAAATAGGCGTGTCCAGTCTTCTCGAAGGGTGTGTAGTGCAAAAAATAGTTTATAATCTAGAGAGTTTTCTGCACAAAGTTTTCTAAGTGTTTTCACTATAAAAGCATCCTTAGAGTTTACAAATGTCTGAGTTATCATTACCATATGTTTATACGATCTTTGTTACACCATGTTGGGTTTGTTCAACACTTGAATATAGCTAGTTTTACGGTGGAGAAGCGAAGAAGGTTACTTTCGTGTTCAACATCGTAGACGATATAAGGCCGTATCGGTGGATACCGAGTCATTCGTGGAGGCGACTGCTATGGACGAGTACCGTGGAAGAAGGTTACTTTTCGCGTGGGCACTATGAAGATTGGTAGAAGATCATAGGAGAGTCAATTCTCTATAAGACTACCGTCTGACTTTGTAAAAATATTGTCATAGTGATTGTCTGGCCTGGGCCGTCCAATATTTTTTCCCGATTGGGTTTTTCCTCGTACATCAGCGTTGTGAGTATTGCTTTAATTTATTTTACTTGCTTTAATCACTAGCTGCATGCTTAGGGTTCAACAAGATAAAATTTTGTTAAGTTACTCTGTGTCACAACTTGGTTTGATAAAATTGAAAACGAGTTTTTCAAAAAGAGAAAGTTAGTTTTCCTTCATCCTTAACTTAATGCCGCTCAAGAAAAGTTTGTTTTTTAAACTTACGGGGACCTACACATATCCCATTACACAAACACGACACCTGAATATTTCATCGTTACAACTTCTCAGCACTCAAAGACTTGGTTGAAGATCGTTAGAGTTTGGAAGATTTTGTCATCTCAAAATTCATGGAAGAAGTATGTGATCATGAGTGGTATAATGTTTATTAATATTTTATGGGTTTAAGTTATATTCTATGAGGTTATTTTCTTAAAAAATAAACTTAAATTTTTTGTGAGAAAAAGCGCGAAAAATGACTCCTCGTTCGAACAAGGGCCACAGTCATTTGAACAAGATATAACGAAGTAACAAATCATTCAACATTGTATACTCTATAGAATTCAATGTTTGAATCCGTTCGAACTAATTGAAGCTATCATTCAAATGACATGCCTTCTCATTCGTACGACGAGCGCTTTAAGATTTTTTAATAAATATCTTTCCAAATTTGTTTGTGTTTATCCTTGTTATCCAAGCATCTTATTAAAAGTATGAACGGGATCAATTATTCCAAGAACTCTTATTGAAAGGAAAAACATTTTTTAAGTTCTCCTTTTGTGATCAAGCACCTCATATCATATTCCTCACCTCTCAGAAATATTCAAGGTCACATTTGCCATTCACTAGAAGGATTCTTGCTAAAATATCTTTGTAGAGACTTTTCTCTATTACTCAATTTCTGAAATGAGATTTCATTGCTGAAGAAGAAGACGAGGCTAATCAGTAAATACCGAGGGTAGACCTCTATTTGTGGATGACTCTAGAATTGAGTCATATATGTTGAAGTTATGAAGATCTACGCGTCTAACTTAGTGTAGCTAATTGTTGTATAAGTTGTTTATATCTTAAAACATTCAATAGAGCTGAATGAAAAGGTTTCGCTGAGTATAGGGATTTTTCCTTATCTTTGTCATATTTACATGGTTGGGACTAAAATTACAAATTGAAATTTGAACAGAATTCACATGCAAACCATTATTCATTAAATTATTAAAATTTGATTAAGATTTGATTAAAAATTAGAATTGTGTGTGGAGGCATTTAATTAAATAGATTGATCCGTTAGTTTATGCACACTCTCAAATTTGTATCAGAGCGGGTTACACCAAAATATTGTGTGATCATTTTTTCACAATTTTTTTATATCAATTTTTCAAAAATTGTTGATATTTATAAATACAAAATTTAATGGATAATTGTTATATTCGAATACCCATCTTTGATGGTTCGAATTATGCTTACTAGAATACTAAAATGAGGTCAACTATAAAATCAATAGATGATCGTGTCTGGCTAGTTTGTGAAAGAATGTAGACACCACCCACTGTGACTGTAGACAATGTCGTTGGCCATAAACTTATCTCTTCATGGACACAGGACGGATTTAAATGGATCAGCTTTAATTCACGCAGTTTGAGTACCATCTCGGGAGCCGTCACCACTAAGGAGTTTAACAGCATTATGACGTGTACCATGTCTAAAGAATCTTGGAATTACTCCAACTCACTCACGAGGGTACCAATGATATTAAAGATTCTTTGATTCAAAATATCACTATACAGTTTGAAACTATTACCATGCTAGAGGCCAAGTCTTTTGATGAGTTTTTTGTACACTTATTGGACATTGTTAATTCAAGTTTTAATTTAGGTGAGAGAATATCTACACACGCATAGTTAAGAAATGTTTGAGATCGGTCCATGCCTGCCTTATTCATAATGTCACCATACTTAATTCATTATGGACCTTAGATATTCTTAGCTTAGAAAAACTTGTAGGAGATTTTTAAACATATGAGATAGATATGTTCCCTAAAACCTAAAAGTTTAAAGAAAAAGGAATTGCACTTAAAGCCCAATCTAAAAAGAAAGAGGAAGGGTCATCAGATTCTGAGTACGACTTTGATTTAAATGATATAGACATGTTTGCTAAAAATTTCAAAGAAGGCTTTGAAACTTAAAAATCAAATGCATCAAAAGAAAAGAAATTTTTTTAGAAAAATAAAAATTATAAATCAGGCAAGATAAATTTTGAAAAATAAAAGAAAAATTTTCCAAAGAAAGACGAGGAAAGATGTTATGATATGAGGGAAAGGGTTACAAAGCTCGTGAGTGTCCGACTAGATTAAAATGTCTAGGTAAAGGCAAGTTGGCTTAAATGTCATACTTTCTGATAGGAAGGTCCAGTAAGTGAGTTCGCGGGATGAATCATCGCATAGATATAACTTCACCACATTCATGGCAAGTCAGGTTAGTACCTTTCATGCAACTCGCGCCTTTAAAGAAGCTACTAAACATGGAAAACTTGAGAGTGAGTCTAATCATTCCGATTTCAGTAAAGGAGAGGATGTTTTAAGTGAAAGCAAGAGTGATATTTGGCGCGCCTATGTCGATCTTTATACTGAGTCATTTAAAGCTAAGAAATAAAATCAAGGGTTACCTAAGAGAGTTTTAGCGCTAGAGAAAGAGTTGGTAGGGGCAAGAGAGAGTGAGTTCTAGCTGATGGAAGCTTTGTGTGAGAGAGTTTATTTAGTTGAGAGAGAGGAAACGAGGACTTGAACAACAAGGTGGCTAGTCTTACGAGATATCTCCAAGCATTTGTGAAGACTCTTGAGTAACTTAAAGGCCTCATTTCCTAACTAAATAAAGATATTGAACGTGCCCCGGAGGTCAAGGAAACTATCAAGGATACATCGAAGAAGGTAGATAAGATGCTCCTTGACTCCATTTTAGGTTTTGGTGAGAGGCGGGGAATAGTTAATGGCGGTGCATCCACTTTTCATGCCGCACCAGAACCAGTTCCTAAATTTTTAATTGATCCTTATGGACCTCAATATAAACCATAAATGAGAATTAAACCTAGAAAAGCAAACCAAGATAGACCCAAACATGTCTATGTTTCTAATTTTTATAAAAGAAGAGGTCACCATAGAGAGTTTTGCTATAAATTAGGCAGAACTAGGCGTACACATACTCCCTCACACCTCTCTAGCGACTTTGCTAGTCTTAGAGAGAAATTTGAGTTTTTAGTTACGACTTCGCATAGTTTAATGGAAGAATTTCAATGGATGTATTTACCGATTAAGAACACTTCCAATGCTCTGACTAGATTCAACAACTATAAGGGCAAACAAAAGGTTACTTCCACTTGGGTACCTAAGAGAGACTTCAAAGTCCTTGTTGTGCACATTTCCATCAAGGTTCAAAATACTTCCCATCGATAGTGGGTTCTCTAGGCACATGACAAGTGAAATTTTAATTTTTACCCACATTTGGGATCGCAAGGTAGCTAAAGTCACTTTTAGATATGGGAGCATGCCTTGCATTCTAGGATGTGGTTGTATCAAGATACATGGATTTCTTAAGCTGTATAATGTGTTTTACATGAAAGTGTTGAAAGCGAACTTAATTAGCATAAGCCAATTGTGCGATGCAAACTTTGAGATAAAGTTTGACCAATTCGACTGTAATGTCTATGATCAATCTGGTGAACTTCTATGATAAGATGTAAGGACTGAAGATAATTATTACAGGATTGTGCCCAAGTCCTCTTTTTTGTGCAGTAGTGTCATAGTCTCCACTATAGACCTTTGGCATTAACGACTAGGTCATATGAACTTTAAAGATCTCAAGAGATTAGTTGAAAGGGACCTGATTGTGGCTTACCATCACTTGGAAGACCAACTTCTTTGGTTTGTGAACCTTTCCAATAAGAAAAATAAATTATGAGTCCCCATCGAAAGTTTAATATCATTACCACCTCTCGTGTTTTGGAGTTGATTCACATGGATCTTCTGGGTCCTACTCGTTCGAAAAGTTTTGGTGGTAAGAGAAATATTCTCGTGATGGTCAATGGCTTTTCTAGATATTATATCGTAGGATTCCTTAAAGAAAAGTCCGACGCATTTGAGTTCCTTACAACCATGTGTCGTGATAAGCACCCAAAAGTGTACTGATAATACGCAAATACTGCGTATTTCATCCTCCGAACGGACGCATTTTAGCCCCCTAGGGTATCTTATTCCTTATATTTATGCTCGTTAACCAGACAACCTCGGATTTCTACGGTAACATGTTTTGTATGGGTTAATTGAGCTTTTGTAGCTAATTGGATGCTAAGTGTGAACTTCGGATGCGTTCCACTCTATTTCCGTACACAACCGCATGTTCAAGGGCATTTTAGTCTTTTCACATCTTGGGCACCTAGCCCAACATCTACATAGAAGTTTTAGCCCTCCTCACAAGCTTCACGTGGCCGCAAACGGTGCGCGATTCCGATTCAAAATGAAGAAGTTACGGCAATTTCAGCGAACGAGAAAAGCTTGGAAACCAAAACAGCAATGCAATGTGCTGCCCTTGCTTGATCGATCGATCGACGATTTGGTAGATCGATCGACTATATTAAATTGCCAAAATTTGGCCTTGATCGATCGATCGATCTATGCTCTGTTTTTCTGCTGATATTTTGCATTTTCTTTTCTTTTCTCTTTTCTTTTCTAATTTAATTCCCACTTAGTATATATACCAATTTTGTTGTAATAAACATAGGTGAACGTTTTTAGAGAGTTGTAGAAGATAGAATAGGTTAGGGTTTGGGTGATTTGCTTAGTTCTTCTTCATTTCTTCTTGGATTGACACACTTTTGGGCTTGAATGTTGACTATTCACCATCCTCTCCATTAATATAGTTTGTATTTCTTCATTTCTTGCTTTCTAGTTAATTTACAAGCTTTCTAATTTAGGTTTACATGCTTTGATTTACACTCTTTCTAATATAGATTAACCGCGTTTATTTATCGCTTTCCATTTACCGCGTTTTTAACATGCTTTCTAGGTAATTTAAATTAGGTTGTGCTTGAATTGAACTCACTCGGGTTGACACGTTGCTTTACTTTGGTGATGGAGTTTACGGGTCTATTTCGGGTGCGTTGTCCTAGTTATTACGCCTAGAATATTTGATGGGGAATATCATGTATGTCCCGTGCTTACGACCTTTCGCGCGTAATTTTCGGGATATTTGTTGACACCAAAATCTTATTAGGCTTTTATGATGATTTAGGGCGTGACAACCCTTGATTTAATTAACTATCGAAACGAGACGCGTTCTTAATAACTCGTCGACCCATGTAATCATTTTATACTAATTAACTCGGGTGAGGGATATTCGACGCAACCTATAGTTTTACTCGCTTTGTTAATCTAGTTTCAATACCTTGCCTAGATTAATCTTTCCCTTTTATGCATCTTTTCCTTTTTAGTTTCTAATCATCTTTTACACTTTTATTCAGGAATATTAAATCATATAAATTCTAGCAACTCGTCTCTGTCGATTTTCGATACCCGACTTACCGTTGTGCTTGCCTCGCAAGTGTATTAGTAACTTAGGTTTTTGTATTGAGTTGGCGAAATGAAAACAACGATTAGCGTCTTTACACGCGCTACTTTTCGCACTCAATCAAAATGGCGCTGTTGCCGGGGACTTGTTTATTTTAGACTTTATTTGATTTAGTATTTCATAGTATTTTCTTTCTATTTGTATTATTTGCTAATATTTTGCAGGACTTCCACATTTGAGCACTTAGAAATGCTCGAATATTTCCCGCGCGCACTTACTTTATGGAATCCACCATTCGAGCCATTTTTGGGGTAAGCATGTCTTATTCCAATTCTTTCGGTAATCCTTGTTATAATTCTCAAAATTCTAGGCCTATGACTTTCGATGAATACTTAGCATCCCAAAGTAAAACAAATTCAAATATGACTTTGGGTGAGTATAACGAAAGTCAAAACTTAGGATATTGGAATTTTGATGATGATGACAATGATTTTGGGCCTTTACCTCCTTATAATAGGAATTTTGAAACGAATTTCAATAGTTTTCAAAATTCCAATAATAATGAGTTTTCGTTTAAGTCCGATGGTAATTTTCAAAGTTCCCATTTTCATGTATCCGCATCTCGACCCATGACATTCGGTGAGGGTTTGCGTATGTATGAAAATGAGAAACTTGAAACTCGTTATCGGGAAGAAAATCGTTCGTGGGAACATGAGTTGGATTTATTATTTGAGTCCGATGACGATTTTGCTTTCGAGACTTTCGAAGTCGAGGAATGTTTTGAACCAAATGAGGTACTTGTGCCTACTTTAGAATAAGCCATTCTACACTTTGCCCATTGCGTAATAGATATTGAAAGTGAGGATGAAAATGACGTAATATCTATTTGCAATGAAATGATTTCTTCTTTGGCCCCCAAAGAAGAACATTTCATTGAAAATGATATTATTTCCTTCGAAACTCAAACTTCATGCGATGATGATTCATCTCATGAGTTTGAATTTCTTGCATCCCCATTTTCATTCTCTATTATCCCACCGGAACAAGCACTCAATGATTTGGTTTCAAACTATAATGTTTTAAACTTTTTCGTCGATGAAGAATACTTGCTCGAGTCGCCCTCCACGATCGCATATTTGCCTTTGTGTGCGTCGCCTCCCATTCCAACTTCAAAATCATTGGGAGGATATTCGTCTTTTCTCGGTCCCCACTTATTTTTGTCACCCGTTCAATCCAAACCCCCCATCGTCCCTCCAAAACTTTTAATTGGCGATGGTTCCTTTCTTCCGCCTTACACATGCCTTCCATTTTTAAAACGGGATTCATATTTTTGGAAGGCATACTTGTATGTGAGGGTACACCGGTTATCCTCCAAAGTCAAATCGTTCTTATAGTGGACCCTCAGCTATTTAGGCTTCTAGTGTACAGTTAGTGTGGAGTCTAAATAGTAGGTTGTATATAGTTAGCTTTTTATTTTTTCTTTCCTTTTTAATTTTGTCTCATGTAATTAGTTAACTTTTTGTTTTTTTTTTGCTATGCTCGGTACTAACTTGTTTTGTAGATTCTTTGGACTTGTTCTTATGGGGATCGCTCCACTTTTGGGTAATATCGTTATTTTCCTCTCTTAACTTGGTTCTTAATTTACATTGAGGACAATGTCAAGTTTTAAGTTAGGGGGTGTGGGATATTCTATCCATTTCATTATTTTGTCCATGTTTTTGCTCACATGTTAGTTACTTAGTATGCTTTTCTTAGAAAAATTAAAATTTTCAAAAAGATTTTATTTCTTTTTTCTCCTTTTTTGGGCTTTTTGACTTTGTTTCCGATGATAAATTTCAATAATTGCCCGATCCAATAGAGAACCCAATGATGCATGTTCTCGATTTTAGAAGTTATTAGAATTTAGTCTCGATTATTGACATTGTGAATAACTTCATGAATTAAACTTTAATCCCATTAGCACATGCACTTTTATGGTTATATTGATTTGGTTTAAGATTTTTATAACTCGGTAATCTTTTGTTGCATTGTATATACTTACACCGAGTAAGCTTTGTACCTTTTGTCGTTTATGAGTGTATACACTATTCTTTTCTCATTGAAAACATTGAATTCGTTGGTAATCTCTCTATTCTTTCATTTGATCGTTCATTAATTGAGTTCATACTTGAAATGGGTTACTTGCGCATGATTTTCATTAATTGTTTTGACTCGAGAATTACGTAAACTTTGTGAAATGATCATAGGCCCTCTTTGATATATCACCCATATTAGCCTTGACCTCACTCTTATATGTTTACCCTCGTTAACCCCTTTGAGCCTAAATATTAGCCTTTCGTTTCATAACCCCATTCCCATAACCAACTCTAAATTGGAGTTTTAACCCATACATAGACTTTTCATACCTTTGTTTGGTTTGTTACTTGGGATTGAATGTTGTTGTTATGATGTCGGTTGCAATTTAGGCATAAGAGAGTTTGAAAAGTAAAGAAAAGAAAGTAGTGAAAAAAGTGAAGAGAAAGAGAAAGCAAAAAAAGCAAAAAAAAACAAAAGAAAAAATGAGAAAAAGAAGAAAAGAAAAAGAAAGAGAAGTTTGTATATGTTGTATATAGTTCAATAAGCTTTGATTACTCTCCCCGATGATATATCTAATGCCTTTTGGAACTTGTTTTCCATTTTTTGATATTTCTCGCATTTTCCCATTATCCCGAGTTTTCATCCCGAACACTTTGAATCCGTACATACACTCCTTTCATTTCATACCCTAACCATACCTACATTATAACCCTATTAAAGTCCTACGTGATCTTAGGTTGATGTAATTTAAAAGTCAGAACAGTTGCGATAATCTGTGAAAATGCATTTCGCCTCTTTTAGTGTGTGGTATCTTTCATTGAGATTACAAGTTTTTATTTCCTATATAGCGTTCTTCATTGTGACATGTGTGCGGCCTAGTTTCCATTTACATTTACTCTTTAGCCCGCATGTTCCGTGTGTTACCTCCCTGTTTTGAGTGAATTCACTTGATGAGTGTAATGCCCGTGAGGATTGAATATATGCTTGCTTTAATGTTTATCCAGTTTATTTAAGTTTTTCGCCAAATCATACTTTGCATGTGCTCTCCCCCATCCTACATTTTAAGGTTTCAATTTTATGAGGTGCATTCTATAATGTTAATGATTAGGACTTTTGTTTGAATTCATTCATTTTGCTAATAATGCGTATGAAATCCTTTTCGCTATTGTTGGGCTTGTTGCATGTTGGGTTGGGCATATTTTGAGGAAACCATGTGATGTTTGTGGGTACCATCTCTGAAAACCCTCACGAGACGACATTCGTCCACTGGGGTGACCTAGGGGTTTAACGGCTTATTGCATATTCTAAATGCAATCGAATTGCCCGCGAAAGTGGCCTTTTACTTTTATACCATACTTTTGTATTGTCTCCTGCTTTTGGTTTACTTATAGTTCTTATTGCATCCTATTTCATTGCTAGGGACTAGCAATGTGTAAGTTAGGGAGTGTGATAATACGCAAATACTGCGTATTTCATCCTCCGAACGGATGCATTTTAGCCCCCTCGGGTATCTTATTCCTTATATTTATGCTCGTTAACCAGACAACCTCGGATTTCTACGTTAACATGTTTTGCAGGGGTTAATTGAGCTTTTTTAGGTAATTCGATGCTAAGTGTGAACTTCGGATGCGTTCCACTCTATTTCCGTACACAACCGCACGTTCAAGGGCATTTTAGTCTTTTCACAGCTTGGGCACCTGGCCCAACATCTACATGGAAGTTGTAGCCCTCCTCGCAAGCTTTGCATGGCCGCAAACGGTGCGCAATTCTGATTCATAATGAAGAAGTTACGGGGATTTCAGCGAACGAGAAAAGCTTGGAAACCAAAACAGCAATGCAATGTGCTGCCCTTGCTTGATCGATCGATCGACGATTTGGTAGATCGATCGACTATATTAAATTGCCAAAATTTGGCCTTGATCGATCGATCGATCTATGCTCTGTTTTTCTGTAGATATTTTGCATTTTCTTTTCTTTTCTCTTTTCTTTTCTAATTTAATTCCCACTTAGTATATATACCAATTTTGTTGTAATAAACACAGGTGAACATTTTTAGAGAGTTTTAGAAGATAGAATAGGTTAGGGTTTGGGTGATTTACTTAGTTCTTCTTCATTTCTTCTTGGATTGACACACTTTTGGGCTTGAATGTTGACTATTCATCATCCTCTCCATTAATATAGTTTGTATTTCTTCATTTCTTGCTTTCTAGTTAATTTACAAGCTTTCTAATTTAGGTTTACATGCTTTATTTACATGCTTTGATTTACACGCTTTCTAATATAGATTAACCGCGTTTTTAACATGATTTCTAGGTAATTTAAATTAGGTTGTGCTTGAATTGAACTCACTCGGGTTGACGCGTTGCTTTGCTTTGGTGATGGAGTTTACGGGTCTATTTCGGGTGCGTTGTCCTAGTTATTACGCCTAGAATATTTGACGGGGAATATCATGTATGTCCCATGCTTACGACCTTTCGCGCGTAATTTTTGGGATATTTGTTGACGCCAAAATCTTATTAGGCTTTTATGATGATTTAGGGCGCGACAACCCTTGATTTAATTAACTATCGAAACGAGACGCGTTCTTAATAACTCGTCGACCCATGTAATCATTTTATACTAATTAACTCGGGTGAGGGATATTCGACGCAACCTATAGTTTTACTCGCTTTGTTAATCTAGTTTCAATACCTTGCCTAGATTAATCTTTCCCTTTTATGTATCTTTTCCTTTTTAGTTTCTAATCATCTTTTATAGTTTTATTCAGGAATATTAAATCATATAAATTCTAGCAACTCGTGTCTGTGGATTTTCGATACCCGACTTACCGCTGTGCTTGCCTCGCAAGTGTATTAGTAACTTAGGTTTTTGTATTGAGTTGGCGAAATGAAAATAACGATTAGCGTCTTTACACGCGCTACTTTTCACACTCAATCATGTACATTTTATACCCCGAATAGACGTATTTTAGTTGCTAATTCTCGATAATTTGGGTCTTATGCTCTTTATTGTCTATTTTGTAGGCCGAATGCACGTTGCGATATTCAAACGCGTATTTTAAGGCAATTGTGCGAATTATGGAGCTAATTACCAATCCCCTAACCCTAGCCCACCCTAAACTCTGTCCCTAGCCATGTGTGTTTGATTTGTTCCCTTTCGTATTTTTATATTTTTAATTTTTAGTTGAATCGTTTTTATTTTTAGGATTTATTTTTTATTTCTTTTTATTTAATGATGTTTTATTTTGATTTTTAGTTTTTTAGTTTTTATTTTGATTTTGATTAGGATTAGTTTTTTAGGATTTCATTTATTTTTAGTTTTATTTGGTTTTACCTTTTTTTAGGTCTTTAAAATTTATTAAGTTTTTAGTTTTTATTTTGTAGGTCTTTAGTTTTAATTTTTAAGTTTTAGGAAAATATTTTTTTAGTTTATTTTTTTTAGAACTTGAGTTTTTATTTTATTTAAGTTTTTATTTTTATTTTTAGGATTTAATTTTTAGTTTTATTAGTTTTAGTTTGATATTTTTTTAGAGGTCATAAGTTAAACACACACACAACCCCTCACACCCAATTACTACACAGTCACTCACACCTAAACCAACCCTCATCTCACCCACATCCTAACAGCCTACACCTCACACACACACTAAGCCCCCACCACTTCATCTTCCCCAACCTCATTATCTCCCTCCTAAACCACCAAAATCACCTCACCCTCTCTCTTTCTCTCTCCTCACCGCAAAACCTTCATCATCACAAACCCAAACCCCTTAACCTGGAACCCACCTCCGGTCGGCGACACCCATCCACTTCCTCCGGTCAGAGTCAAAAAAACCAAACCCAAAACCTCACCATCTATCCTACCTCTGGTGACCCAACACGTCGGCGGACACCTACCCGTCGGACCTCCTACCAGCTTGCCATCGGCGTCGTGATCCATCACCCATCCAAACCCGTGTCCATACCCGGTTTCACCCTTACCATTCCATCCTTATGCAGCAACCCAATCATGCTTGTGTAGAACCCATTACCCCTTTGAAACCCAATTCCTCCTACACGATTTTCTACCTGCTTCCAAATAAACCAAACAAATCAACCAAAGACCAAGTCAACCAAATTAACCCATATGCCATTTAAAATCCTTTTACCCCTTTTCCCAAACTACCCCCAACACCTCTCCCACATGCTCTCATGTCCCTTTTCCAAAATTACCCCTCAAACATATCTGATTTTTATTCCCCCATTCACCACTCTTCCCACATGACCTCACACAACCCATGCACATGTGTGCATAATTCCCTAAATACCCTCACCTCAACACCTTACACACCTTTTACACATTAAACCTACCCAAATTACCCCCATGCTTCATGCCTACTATTTAAGGGAGATGAAGACCATTTGAAAAAGATCTCCAAATTAGTTTTTAAGCTTTGTGTAATAAAATGTCGTGTCTTACACAACCAACACTATGTTACTATTAATCTAATGTGTAGTGACAATAGCACTGGATTTAAAAGGGCTAGAGTGGATAGCTATTGTGATGGAGTTAGAATAACATGCGAGTTTTTGACTGTTCGTACTCATAAAAAATATGGGATTATTGAGAGGAAGAATCAGACGATACAAGAGATGTCTAGATCCATGATTCTTCGTAGAAAAGTTCCTAGACATTTTTGGGAAGATACGGTGAGACCACATGCCATACGGTGAATTGGGTATATCCTCATCCGCACACATTACACACGCTGTATGATTTGGGGATAGGGAAGAAGCCCAACCTATCATATTTTCGTGTCTTTGGAAGTACTTGCTACATCTTACAAGATAGATATAATTTAGGAAAGTTTGACTCTTAGAGCGACGAGGGAGTATTTTTAGTATATTCATCGACTAGTAAGGCTTATAGAGTTTTTAACCTTGCTAGCTCTATGGTTATGGAGTCAATAAACGTCATGATAAGAGATGACGAGACACTGACGTTTATTACTCTGAGTCCCCAGTATAAGGATGATGTGCCCCGTATGATGCTCCCATCCTTTCTCGTGCTACCACATTGGAGTCCATTCCTGATTTAGTGGAGACACCATCTTGGGCTCATAAGAGTCATGACCCTTTCACTATACTTGGTAATCCCACACTAAATGTAAATACTTGTGCTCAACTAGAAAATGTGGTTATCCATATGTTCTACACCTCCTTAGTCGATCCCAATAATGTGAGAAAAAAAACTCCATGATGAGCATTGGATTTCTACCATAGAAGGTGAGTTGCTTCAGTTTCGCAAGAACGATGCTTGAGAGTTAGTTCGCCGACCTAAAAGGTCTAATATGATAGGTAGCCGATGGGTTTATAAGAATAAAATAGATGAGAATAGTACCATAGTTTGCAATAAGTCTAGGTTAGTCGCTGAAGGCTACACATAGATTGAAGGTATATACTTTGATGAGGCATTTGCTCCTGTTATTAGCTTGAGTCCGTCCAGTTACTACTCTTCATAACATGTCATTTGCGCTTCAAGTTAAACTAGATGGATGTCAAGGATGCCTTTTTGAATGGTATTCTTTAGGAGGAGGTTTACATGGAACAATTAAAAGGGTTTGAAGACCCTAAGCACCCAGGACACGTCTACTATCTTAGTAAAGCCTCATCTCGGTCTGCACGGCGTAATGGAAGTACTTGCAGTCAAATCTCACTCAAAACTCTCGAATGGTCAAGCTATCTCTCTCCTCCGCAGTGGTAGTGGACTCCCACCACTGTAACGCTGCTCCCACCAACTTAAAGGTATCTAAAATTTCCTTTTGCACCTCCGTTCACTCATACATCTGTATGTGTATCTGTATATCCTTCTTTCACTGGCTCGCCTTTACTACATCAGTTATTCCTGCTAACTCCGGAGGATGTGCCTTCTGGAAGGCATCTCTGACGCGCTCCCAAGAAGAAGGAAAAGTGTGGGCTTGTGCTAGAGCCACTGTTGGTGCCTGTGGTGGGGCCAACTGTACCACGGCTAATGCTGCATTCACCGCCTGGGCTATAATAGCGGCAACTTCCACAGCATTCAACATGCCCTGGCCCGAAGCTGGGTGAGGCTCAGGCTGGGCATCCCTATTGGCTCGCTGTGCACGTCTAGTAGGCATCTGAGATAAGAGAGAAGCTTTATAAGTACACAGTAAATATCTCGAATAGCTGAAGACATAGAATGTGCAATTAATGAACACAACAGTCCTAAATATAGGGCTCTATATCAAAGAAAGATACACGAAAAGCATAATAAGACGCACAGATTCTAAGGACTCTAGAACTTGATGCTCTGATACCACCTTGTGACACCCCGCCTAATTAAATACTGGGTGATCGGTCTTTTATTAAATTAAATCAAAATATCCAGTTGGTTCAGATTATGCATCACTGTCAAAAAATTTATTATTAAATACTAACCACCTAATATTTAAAAATGTTGATGTCAAAATTTTATCTTTTAATTAACATAAAACTAGGTTACGAGTAATTGAACATTCACCATTCACATCAATCTCATATGATAGTAAATAACTGCAATAATAAATAGAACTGGAGTAAACTCTTCCAATCTAAGTCCCAAATACAATAATCTAACAGAAATAAATCCACAAATGAAAGATGTAAATGACTAAATCCAAAATCTCTTAACATCTGAATAGAAATGGGGCAACATGTCCTAACTGATAAAGTAACTCAAAAGAAAGAAATGATGGACATAGAGGCATCTACTACCAAGGTCCTGTAACTTCCATAGAAGCTACAGCTCGTCGAGTGAATGGATCTCCTATGCTTGGTGTTCTTGCGGTTGGGCACCTAAAATAATTTAACAAGAAAAGAGATTTGCAAAAAACGGGTCAGAGCCCGAGTTGAAAACAGTTTAAAAATCAGCAAGTGCTTAAATTGAGTTAATAGCACATATATTAGTCATGTTAGATTATCGTACTCACTTGAGATGCTCACCCCCCATCTAATGTGCACGCCTAACGTACCATCAAACCCTACTAGTTTCTATCCCCATTCTAACCAGTTCTTTCCCGTCTAACATCTAATCATAGACCAATATTGTTCCCATGTATATCCCTCGCAATATACACAATACCTATAATTAATTTCTCTTTAACATGGAAAAGTGATTTTTTCAATTTATTATAAATAAAGTGTTCACCAACTTAATTCATTTCAGATTTCATTACTACTTATATCTACTTAATTCACTCAGTAGATAATATCACAAGTATATATATAGACATTCACTCTATTTTATATATACAATATTGCACCCCTAGACACAGCTGTAGTGCATGCATACTCTTCTATCATGTCCTGGTGCATCGCTCATTGCATAAAGGACTATAGGTTCAATCTCTCGCGAGCCATTAAATCAAACACACATATTGGAGGTGAACATAGTTCGAAGACGATGGGCTATGCACATACCAACGCACCCGTATGACCGTCATCACTATATTTCTCACAGATAGCCCGTACCTGGGTTATATGCTCTAGTGATACCAATCAAGATCCCACCTGAAGGCTCCTCAAGGTATGATTGTCCACAATGTGAAACCTCCACTCGATAGCAAGCAGCGTAGCTATGTCGTACACATAAGAGTTAAATCAATAAGTATACAAACAACTTATTATATTCATTAGGTTTTCACGTAACCCAAGTACCCGAATTCATATGTAATATTGTTGTCCATACTACCCACAATACTTTAACCATATGATTTACCTCTTTATCTTATATACTCTTTAAGGTTCTCTCATTCCAAACCATTCCCTTAGTAGTTACACAATTCCTCTCACTACTAAATTATGAAATTAAGCTACTCCATAATAGCGTAGGTCTTATTCTCTCACTTAAATGAACCTAGAAGGATTTTTAACTCGTTCGGGAAAAAATTAGAGTTTTTAAAATCTCGTTAGAATCTGGGGATTCTCATTCGAACGAGGTCGTTCGAACGAGATTCTCACTTTGAACGAACTTTAAAATCTCGTCGGAATTCTCGTTCGAACGAGGTCGTTCAAACAACCTGGGCAGGTTTTCGAACAAGAATTCTGAGATCTTCGTTGTCTTTCAAAATTTCATTTTTTCCAATTCATTCAATAGCAAAATCACTTAAAACTCATCCTAATTCAAATTCAGCAACTCTAAACCATATCTCCTAGTATTAGAACACTTTCCCGTCCATTTTTGACATCAAATCCCTAAATTTATAAAATGAATGTCAATTAATTTCTCAAATCTTCAACAAGCCCTAATTTCACATAACCTACATTAACAACAATTAAAACCCAAATTTAATTTCATTAAATCGACATATAAAACCCAGATTTATCATACCCATAACATGTTTATTCAACTACATGCAAACGTATACTCCCAATTAAAGATTAATACCCAATTTCAATCCCAAATTCATAATATCATGGTTATTCCATCAACTAAATTAACATGAATCATATAAGCTATAAAAATTCAGCAAGATAAACACTTGCCTTTTGTGAACTTCTGATTCGCTGAATGAAACTTCTATAGGGGTGATCCTCTCTTCACGATCTACGCGTTGGTGTGATTTTTTGTGTGAGAGCTTGAGTCTTTATCTCAAGGCTCCTATGGAGTTCTTCTTCTCCTTCTTTGGTTCTCTCTTTCTCTCACATAGGTTTGGGAACTGACAGATAACCTATTACCCACGTATACTTCCTTTTTAATTATCTATTATCGTCCATTTTAATTCCCCAAAATCTCAAAAGACTAAAATACCCCTCCGGGGTGTCGGTTTGGCCTAAATTGCCCTGGAATCCAAATAAAACACTCGGGTAGAGTTTTCTGCCTATCTCGACTCTTCCGAACTCATCGACGCATACAAGATACTTAAAAATAAATTATCTTTTTAACCCAATAAAGTAATGCCGACATGACTCACATACGCATTCCAACTAAGTATATTACAACAGTCGTATTTTTTACTCCCGGCCATAATAATATTTTTGTAATCATATATTACTTTACTCGCTAAGTAATATTCAACATAATTATCATCAATAAATACTAACTCTCCTCATGCTAGTAATTATTACATTTAAATCCGTATTAATTATAAATAAAAAAATTCCATTTAAATTAATTAATCCTAATTCCATAATTAAAATAAAATCCCTCAAAAATATGGGGTATTACCGTTGCTTCATTTGTCTGCTTAATAATGTGTGGAGTCCTTGCTTTGTCACGACTTTCTACATGTTTGACTCCTAGCCCCCTTTCATGCACATGTGCATGAACTTGTTTGAACATTGCACTTAATTGTCACTTGTCGAATACGATGTTCTCATCTTAATTTTTCTTTATAACAAACCAAATGTAAAAATGAGATAATAAGTTATGCATGTAATAACCATTTTTGTATTTAAGTTTTTTCTAGAAAATATTGTTAAATGTTAAGCAATGGAAAGATGCTACGAAAGATAATATATCTTTGCGTTAAAAGCCACAATTTGCATAAAAGGGCCTAGAAAGATTAGAGGCACATAAAAACAGAAGTGTCAGGTCAATTTTTTATTCATTGATGCTTCACTACATATGAGCATTAATTTCTTCAAAAATAATTGTGTGTGTATTCTTAATTATGTGATATTTTGAGGGATTTACAGTCGAAGATCAATGGGTGTGAGAATTACTTATGTTCTTGACATGTTGATTAAGTTGAGTCAATTTCAATTGAGTTCACATTTTTTACATCTAAGGTAGACTTATGGCTTTTTCGTTAGAAGTATCTCAAAACTTCGTGCACATATGTTATGACTATATATGTTGATTTATCTATGGAATCTGTTCACACCCCATCATCCCACATTTGTCTTTTAGATATTTTAATGTTATTATCTAGTGTTTGGTATTTGTATATTTTTAATTGAACATTGAAAATATTCAAAAATTGTTGGTTGTTTTATACCTTTAAGATTATCATTACCCATGCTTTGTTGCTTATACTTGTGATGATATCTTACTTCTTCATGTGATGCCTATATTCATGCTTAGTTTCAACACCTTTATTTATTATAGACAAAAAAAGGGAGAAGAAACTGAGGGAGAGTTTTATTTTTCTATTTAAAACTCTATGCATCATGGTATCTTTGTTTGTCTCATGTGTGTGGGATGTTCTTCTTGGATGATGATCATTTGGAACCACACAGGATGAAAATAATGCTAGCCAATGGAAGATCCAATTTCACTTTAGAAGATTTGCATGTATTCTACATTCTTTTATTTTGTATTTTGGGAGGGTAGTTTTTGTATTAAGTCACATAATTGAATTTGGCATAGGCTTGTGTTTTGTACTGGAATAGACAAAGGGGGATATTTGTAAGAGAAAAATTTATGATTGCTCATATTTTTATTTATTTTTGTTTGGTGTATCCCGTTACACAAACACAACACAACACCAGAACATGTTACTGTCACAACTTCTCGATACTAGAAGACTTGGTTAAACACCGTTAAAGTTTGGAAGATTCAATCAGCTCAACATTTGTGAAAGAACTGTGTGATCATAAGTGGTAAAATGTTTCTTAATATTTTTTGGGTTTAAGTTATATTCTATGTAACTCGTACGAACTGATCGCATAGTCATAGGACGTTCGTTTTGAGAATGGGACTAAAATTTTCAAATAACAAGGCTTAGGGTTGAAAACCTAAAATGTCCCCCAAAGGGGGATCAACACCTCATACGGGATCAATGTAGCTCATAGGAACTGACCACGTAGTCACGGGATGCTCAATTTGATAATAGGATTAAAATATACAAATAACCATACTTATTTTTTAGCTAGACACCATTATTTTTTCATTTATATTTGTAATAATTCATAAAAAGAAGACAAGCATGATAGGGAAACCGAACAAGGTGGAGATATGACATCCAAAGGCGAGGAAAAGAAGTCTCTCTATTTTGGGTCGGTAAGGGCCGACTGAGATAGGTGATCTCCCCCCGATCGACTCAAATCGGTCTTCATCCCACGTGTGTAAAAGTCGTGGTAGGTATATTTCTTTATCACTCGCGAATCTTCCGCAAGCGGGTCCATTCTTATGTGCTTAATTGCACCTATGTGATTTTAATCGTCGCATTGTCTTTATTTTGGATGGCTTGATGAATTAATGAACCTAAGACCTTTACCCGGTCATTGAAACAAGAAGGGATTTCATCACCCGACTCACGCGCTTATCCATTATGTGTTACTCTATCTATTATAAAATATAAAATAATTCAACTAGCTAGCCAAGTAGGAACATAAATTTTGCAAAGGCGATCACAAAGATAAATTCTTTGATTTTTATCCCCCGCAGACTTAACTAAAATTTGACCACCCATTCACTAATTTTGAAGATAAAAATTGGCTACATGCTAGTTAGTATTTATCCTTGACTTGTATGTGCCTAATTTAATCTTTAGATAGTCGATTTTAGTGAGTTCGTCCAATCAAGAGTCCAAATATTTTTCTCCCGTATTTTCTTCCAAAAAATAAAAAATATTTGTTTCCTTTGTTTTTATAAAAAATTACAAATATATTTTCTTTCCTTTAGAAAAACGTTAAAACCCCAAAAAAAATATACTCTCATCGTGGATGAATAATGTCCTTTGCTAGACTACTTTGGTCATTACCCATCATCTCGAAGCATGTTTAAAGTTGAGCCTGAGTCCAACCTCTATACTATACTTAGTGGCTTTAACTCTCTCACACACACCTTTGATACTCATGTGATTCCACGCACGCATATCATATTCCATCTCCTCCGATGATGAGTGTAAATGTGCCCAATGCTTCATTGTGAACTTATTACTTTCAAGTCGATCATTTGTCCTATGAGTGCCCGTACCTTCCTTATCCATCCGAACTAACCATGGAACATGTGCATCCATATGATATTGTTTCAGAACCCACTCCATCTTATTATTATGACATATCCAATATTGAATGGTGTGAGTGACCAAGATATTTGTGGAGGCCTGATCACCCTCCCATGCAATACGGATCCCAACTCCATATTGTGGATTCTCATAAGTTCCAACAGTAATCATGAAAACCTAGTGCCCCGCATCCCGAATAGTTACCTCACTATTCTACCCATGATTATCAACCTTTTATCTCTTATGGAGATGCTTCTCTCGTGTATGACACACTTGACCCCCCTCCACACACTTTATATGAGTATTCTCCATATAGTCCTGCTACCGTGATTTGTGTCCACATCAACCACCACCGCTACCTGCCCACACTTCACCACCACTATCCACGTCCTCTTTCAAAAGCCTCTTGAAAAAGTTTATCCTCGAACAAGAGCAAGATACTCAATATCAAAATGAATCCCTTTAACGGCTTAAACAATGGTTAAATGAATATGAGTATATGATAAAGTCATAGTTCCCCCAAGTCAACCCATTATTGCACCCACGTGGAGTGATAATGAGTCATCTTGTGACATGCACTTTGAGTGTAACCAAACCTATCACCTCGATAATCTCAAAGTTGAGACCATCCAATAGTCCGAGCCCCAAGTTGATAATTTTGTTGATTTATCCTTCAATTGTGAGACTGATCCCAACCTTATTGCATTTAAGGAACCCATCATTGAGGTTCATATTTCCCCTCCCGACGAATCCAAAAATATGCCTGAGTATACACCTATTAGGCTCACCCTGTGAGTTTTCGAGGAACCAATTCATCATAGGTTAGCTCTGGCTACGAGTTCTCACCAAAGCCCCAAGATTGCATCTAAGATGGCTCCTACATCTCTGGATATGGATCATTCGCACACATGTTTGGATCATTCTAAGTCATATATTAATGTTGATTCTTCTATCTCGAATATGGATGCCTCGTTAGATTTTCCCACTGCCTCGGATGGTGACTTATGGGTGGATGCGCTGATCACTTAATCATTTATTTCCACTCTCCCTCTTACGAGTGCCCTAGAGTATCACTTTGTGCCCCATGAGGAGTGTGTGTCCCCTAAACGTGAGTTAGATCTGCTTTATTTACCCTTTGTCGCACCAGATCCATCCTTTGTCCTTCCTAACCCACCACCTGGTTTGGACCTTGTTATTTTACCTCAAATGTTTCCATCTATATATTTAGGTCCTCACCTAAACCTATCCTCCACCCTAGAACTCCAAGCTCCCTCTCATAAGTTAATCCTCAATCCGTACACCATTCATGAGAGTATATATGGTGACACTCTCACCTATGAAATTGAGCTTGTTCCTTCACGAACACCACTTACATGTGGTGTTGATTTTTCACATTGTCAGCTCGTCAATGTGTCATAACGCGACCATTATTATCGTCCATTTATAGAACGATCGTGCGATTTCTATTAACCCCACCACATACCAATTTTTAAACTATATTTTCTTCCCATCCAAATTGAGCATCATGCTTATAGGGCCCTTGTTGCCTTCACCTTTCAACTTAATAAGGCCTGTGACCGATGCCTCTTCACCCTCACCCTTGCCTTTCTTCAATATACCCTTCTCCCTACCCACCCTTGGTCCACCGATGCTTTACATCGTGTGAAGCACTTTTCCATGCAAGTGCACTGACATTTTAGACTTTATCCAACAAGACTGACGCTTCAGTCTTGTTTGGGGGTGATTATCATCACCCAATTTTTTTTGACACCCTGTGTTTTCATAGTTCTTATCTTTAAGGTGAGAATGGTTCAGTCTAGCTGAAGACATTAAATCTAGCACTGTCGGGAGGTAGCCCGCCGTGTATTATTTAAATGTATGAGTCTTATCCTACTTGGGAGTGGTGTTTCACACCACCCAATGCATTACAATGCTTATAGGCTTGTACACATTTTTTCATCACTTATTCAGGTTCATCTTGGATCCATCTGATACACTTCATTAGCGGTTGATTATGGTAATCTCTTTCCTACCTTATGCTCTCAATTTTAAGAAATATTTTATTCAACATCGAGGAGGATGTTCCTTTTTGTTTGGGGTGGGGAATTTTTTCAAAATCGTACCTCTTTTGAAAAAATTTCAATACCTAATTTTAAAATTTTCGTGCAGGTTCTTTCATCTCATTCATTGACGTGAATTTTTTATTATCCATCTTTTAAGTCTAGGAATCAAGCTAGAGGATATTTTTTATTAATAGCTTATGTAAAACGTATCAAGGCATTTTGCACCATGAATTTCTAGACTCAATCAAATTTGCGCACTTATCACATCACCACGGTTTAAAGTTGAAGAGTACTACAATTCTCAAGAAAACCTTAAGGATCACCAATGGAAACTTTAACTTGTGTGATTCGTTTCTTTCACCTTTTAGAGAGTTTTACACAATCTCTAAGTCATAAATTGATTCAACTTCATCTGGGTCCACACTTAATCGTTGTATGATCTCATTATTCTTCACTAAATTTTTTACTTGAGAAGGACATCACTTTCGAGTCGTAAGAAACATATGTCTTGTAGTTTGTCTCAAACACCAAACCATTCCTTACCATTCACTTCACTCGTTATCTTTCCATATTTTCCATTATTCTTGAATATTCCCACACCATCCATATATCATTTTCAATCATTACCATCCATCAATTTTTGAGAAAAAAAGTGTTTGAAATTCCAAATGTAAATTGTCTTCATTTGTGTTATGAAAAGAAAAATACATCGCAACAAAAAAAAAAAAAAAAAAAAGGGAAAAATATAGAAAGAAAATAATTAGAAAAATGAATTACATGACTTTTCTTGTGTTTCACTCCTTAGAGTTGGATTGACATCCTTACTTACCGCTATGCAAGTTTATATTATGTTTGTAGGTTTTCAAGGATTTTGATTGGAAAGGCTATTCTACAACGACACACAAAAAATCATTTCCATCACTAGTCTCGCGCCTAAACTATCGATCCAACGGAATGACACAAAAATCAGCCCCCCCCCCCCAGAATATCCCATTTGTAAAAATCTATCCTAACTAGTCTCATACCTAGAAAGTGTTAACTATGACTAAGACATACCTACTAGTCACATACCTAGCAAGTACTCCTAAAATAAAGGTGAGAGCATAAATACTCAAAATCCTGTCATCCCCCGGTGATAAATATAATCAAACCAATAATTTTCATACAACATATTATCAAAAATTCTACAAATTCCTCATACGTTCACAACTAAATTTAATTTAATTACTTCAATCCATCATAATTAAAACAATTTATTTTATGCAACTAATATAATTTCCATATCATGCAAGTTTATGGTGCACACAACAAAATTCTCTTTTATCACAGCTACATAATTTTATTTGATTTCATAAGTCCCTTTTAATTTAAATAAGATCATTATGGTTTCCTACATACAAACCTACACCCATTTTAGTAAAAATCCAACATCTACCCTAACACACAAGGGTTATGAGTCTTAATTCATATTAAGATTTTTCATAAAATCAGTCCCAAATAGATTTCACTTTCGCTAATTAAGGTTTCTACTTTATTTTAAGAAAAACGTGTGAATTAATATTTAGGCGATATTTAAAACGCATAATACTAAAGAGATAGAATAGAAGTATTCATATCCGAGGAAAATTCAATTGAAAATTCCAATTAAATGGTTTTTTTCCTCTCGAAAAATCAATAAAGACTCGTTCTTGCATGATCTTGAGAAAACACGATTTGAGCCTTCAAAAATGGGGTTGAATCCTTACTTAATTTAGGGCTAGGGTTTGTAGATGAAAGGTGATAAAGATGAAGAAGACTTCTGATCTAAAAGTTCATGAAAAAACGTTTAGGAAAGTCTAACCCCGAGTTAATTTTATATGGAAAAGGCTTAAGAGTTTTAATTAACTCAAACTCTCACAAATCTTATAAACTACCGATACTGACCAGCGCGAATCGATTCGCCCTCCAGGCCGAATTGATTCGGTCCTGTTCAGGTACCCAGGATGCCAAAAAATGTATATATATATATATATATATATATATACATATATATATATATACATATATATATATATACATACATATATATATACATACATATATATACATACATATATATACATACATATATATATATACATATATATATATATACATATATATATATACATATATATCTCCAATTTCTCTCTCGATTTCAATTCCGATTAAAATCCTATTTTCCATAAATAAAATCCAAAATTTTAAATTGCTAAAAATAATTGAATCTAAAATATATTATTTTTTTGAATTTCGAAATAAATTAAATTATTAACGGTTTAAAATTACAGGGGCTAACACCAGGGGAAACAATATTACTTCTTTGAATGCTTTGAATACTGATTGAATCTTAGTCTCATCCTTGTTGAATCTATCTAAGAATAGCTTTTTCCAGTCTTTCTTGTGTTCTTCCTCGTTCTTTTCTCACCAAAAGATTCCAAGAGGTTTAGAATGTACAAAGTGGTTGCCTTTTAACCCTAAGCTCCCACTTAAACCTCTTAATCCCATACTTAGGTTAATGTAACACCCCGCCTAAATAAATACCGGGTGATCAGTCCTTTACTAAATTAAAATTAAGGTGAACGGTTGGTTCATTCTCAGCATCACTGTCGCAAAATAATTATTTCCAATTTAAACACCCTAAGTAATTAAGATAAGTGTCAAAACAATTTAAAGTCTTATTTTTACTTTATTTAATTCCATTATGAGAACCCTTGATAATAACCAACATTTTAAGAATCACATAAATACCAAATATGGCAATTACCACACCAGAATTAAACCATCTAGGTAAACCAAACCAAATTAAGAACCATAAATGAAAATATACTGACAATAGTTAGCTCTTAATGAGTACTGAATACTGGAAACATAAATAAATATAAATCTCAGACAAATCCAAATGGAATAGGAAAACGGGCGACACATGCCCTAACTAAGAAGAACAAAAGCAAGAACATAATCAATGACGAGGTCGTCTAAAGCAAAGGCCTGCAACTCCCACATAAGTTGCAGCTCGTCCAGTCCAAAGAATCTATGCATAACGCCCCTGTGGCTGGGCACTTGTAATTCATACATATATATACAAGAGAGAGAAAGAAATGACAGAAAACGGGTCAGAGTCCGAGTGTAAAACAGTTTAAAATAGTTTAGCAAGTATTTAAAATGCTTACCGGCTAATGTGACAACCATGTTAGTATGCAACACTCTCTTGAGAATCCTCACTTCTCATCTAGTGTGAACGCCTACCATTCAACCGATCCCATAAGTCTATCTAACTTATTTTCCATAAAGTTTCATCCCGAGAAGTGCTAATGCTTTGATATTTAGTTTTAAAAAATTAATCTCTTCCATTTTCTTACGTTACTTAGAACATTCAGTACCGTTACAAAATTCACAAACACTTTTTACAAAGCTGGAGCATTTATTCATTACTTAACTACTTATACGCACAGTAGAAAGTTTCCATATTTAAGTATATATTTATCAATCACTCATATATTATATATATATATATATATATATATATATATATACTATCGGTAGCCCACATAAATCTATGGTGTTGGCATTCTCTGCTATCAAGTCCTCGTATCACTCGTACTAAGGAAAATACTAGTTCGAAATCACACTCGAACTGTATTAACACAATACACATACAAATAAAGGCGAACCATAGTTCCAAGACTGAAGAGGTCAGGACATACCCTCACGTCTCTTAGGACCATCTGACTATCATTTTCAGATAGCCTGTATCTAGGATACTATCTTCTAGGGTACGAGTCAATATCTCCCATAAAGGTCCAATCGAGATAAGACTGTCCCGGCGCGAAAACCTCCGTGATAGCAAGTAGGTCGGGTATGATTTTACACAGATACATAATATATGCACAGTCATATATATAGATATTCACATTTTTTAAATTAGGTTCGCCCATGACCCATAATTATTATTATCTGTTCTTAGCACAAATTTTACTCAATTATCTCGCATAACGGATTCGTCGCTTTTATTCTCACTAATAATTTATTTCATACTTACTTCTCATCTCTCGAAGTATTCTATCTCACTAAGTATAATTTCAGTAGGTATACCCTCACTTACCTTCTGGTCTAAATCTTTCACGAGTCTCAATCTTTTAGTGAACGTACGTGCAATTCCAATGTATGAATAACTCCCCATAGACTCACAATTTCATCCCATATTAAATTTCACTCAACGGAGTCTACTTAGACCCTACTGGTCCTCTTCATAACCCATTATACTCCATAAATAATAATCAAGGCACTACACCAAAATGGGCAAATTGTCACCTTTCAGCCGGCCAGCCTTGTCAAGGTCATTGACCGTGACAAAAAAATACGCGTTTTATGTCACGGTCATTGACCTTGACACGACCGTGACAACGAATTGTCACGGTCAATGACCTTGACACGACCGTGACAATTTTTCCAGCAAAAACCCTTTCCCCCTTCTTTTTTCCCTCCCACCGTTCCCTCCCTCTCTCTCTCTCTCTCTCTCGACTCGACGCTGCTCTCTCTCTCAGGTCCAATTTCTCTCTCTCTCTCTCTTCCATTTATATATATATTTGTCTGTATATTTATGTGTGTATGTGTATATATATATGTGTGTATGTGTGTGCGTGTGTGGGGGGTGGGGCGGGATGGGGCAGGGTGGGGGAGGGGGTGGTGGAGGGGGGCAGGGGGTGGGGCAGGGTGGGGGAGGGGGTGGTGGAGGGGGCAGGGGGTGGGGTGGGGTGGGGTGCGGTGTGTGTGTGTGTGTGGTGGTGTGTTTTGGGGGAGGGGGGAGGGGGTGGTGGAGGGGGGCAGGGGTGGGGTAGGGTGGGGTGTGTGTGTGTGTGTGGTGGTGTGTGGTGGGGGAGGGGGTGGTGGAGGGGGGTGGGGTAGGGTGGGGTGTGTGTGTGTGTGTGGTGGTGTGTGGTGGGGGAGGGGGTGGTGGAGGGGGGTGGGGTAGGGTGGGGTGGGGTGGGGTGTGTGTGTGTGTGTGTGTGGTGGGGGAGGGGGTGGGGGAGGGGGGCAGGGGGTGGGGTAGGGTGGGGTGTGTGTGTGTGTGTGGTGGTGTGTGGTGGGGGAGGGGGTGGTGGAAGGGGGCAGGGGGTGGGGTGGGGTGGGGTGTGTGTGTGTGTGTGTGTGGTGGTGTGGGGTGGGGGAGGGGTGGTGGAGGGGGTGGTGGAGGGGGGCAGGGGGTGGGGTGGGGTGGGGTGTGTGTGTGTGTGTGTGTGGTGGTGTGTGGTGGGGGAGGGGGAGGGGGTGGTGGAGGAGGCAGGGGGTGGGGTGGAGTGCAGTGGCGGACCCAGGATTTTTAGTAAGGGGGTGCGAAATTTTTCGAGCAATGTAGGGGTTCAGGGGCGGTAGCCCCAAAGGCAATTTTTTTAGGATTAACATTGAAATTATAAGAAAATTATACTTCAATATTGAAAATTAACTGGAAAAATAACATTGAAATTTGAAAATTCTCCTAAATATTTCTAACACTGCCCCTAAATACGATACCCCTAAATATTGAACACAAAAATACAATACCCCTAATTTCTAACATACCACTAAATATTTCTAACATTTAAAGATTTGAGAAAAAAATACTCCTAACATTGAATAGTGTTAGTTTCCTAAATATTTACAAATGAACACAAAAATACTCCTAACATTGAATGATTTAAACCTTTGAAGGAATACAAAAATACTTTTTAACATTTAATTTAAAAAAATTAAACATTTGAATAAAAAAGTTTTATATACTTAACAAATAACTTACCTGAAAAACATTCTCTTCCTGGTACTTCTACTCTTCTGTTTAGGGTTTTGGTAAAATGTTTCTTCCGTGTTTTTCTATTTAAGTATAATAAATTACATACTCTGCCCCTTAGCTTTAAAACACTAACAAACAGATACACCTTCCGATCCTAGAGTTTACACATAGGTATCCTCGCTTACTACTAATAATTTATATCCTTTATTCAAAGTAAATACTAGGTATAATCATGATTGCACTCAAATTTAATTATTTATAAATCACTCGAAAGAATGTGTTCTTATTATTAAAGTTGATTACGGTATATTATGATTCCCCACGTTATGTTTTCGATACCCTCTTGGTTAAATAAATTTTCTACTAACCGATTTTAATGAATATCTGATCAATTCCTTGATTCTAAAACTTAATTCTATAGGATTATAAAATAGTTAATCGGTCGGGTAAACAAAACATATAAGTCTATCAAGGGGTATCACAATCCAAATTATTTCTTGGACGTGAATTCCTCCAAATTATTATCTCATACCTATTCACACAATGATGGGGGAGGGGGTGGTGGAGGGGGGCAGGGGGTGGGGTGGGGTGGGGTGTGTGTGTGTGTGTGTGTGTGCGTAGGTGCGTAGGTGTGCGTGTGTGTGTTGCGGTGGGTGGGGGTGGGGGTGGGGCACCCATTTAATAACTCTTTAAATATTTGGAAAAAACATAATATTACAAAATTGAAACGAAATGGTATTGACGGAACTTACACATATGTTATAATATAGATGGAACATTTTTTTATCTGTACTATTAATTCAATTAATTCAATTAGGTAAAATGAAATGTGTACTATTAACATTTTTTTTTATCTGTACTAATAACATTTTTTTTACAGCAAAAATGTCTCCTTCAGATGTTAAGGCGAAGATGATGATGCTGTTTATGATGATGTCGTCTGGGTTCGGTGGTAGCGGAGGCGACGAGGGCTCCTCCGCCGCTAGGCTCCCCAAAAATGAAAAATTTGGGATTACCGTCGAAAACAAGTCGGAGCTTTTAGCGAGATCCCTCGAGCTGCTAAAGACGGTCATCGGCCCGGGGTTTATGAGTTGGAAGGAGGTGCCGTATGAGCTCAAGTTAGCTGTTTGGGCGGCACTACAGGTAATATTTATATGAATATTTCAATTTATATTTATATTTATATTTATTCGCAACTAACATTGTATTTGTTGGACAGGAACAATTCAACTTGGATCCAAAGCTACGCGATTCCGTCTTGGAGCAGTTGAGGGAGCAACACAAGACGTGGAAGAAAAATATGCGGACACGGTACTTTGGAAAAACACGAGAGTCCATTTTACAATGGCGTGGATCCGTCCCACCCAAGGAGCCGATCTCATTGGCACAATGGCAAAAGTTCATTGACAATGAGATCGAGGATCGACAATTGGCATCTCGCCAATTGGGGAGGGAAAATCGGGCTAAAAAGACGGACGTGCACTACTCCGGCCGGACCTCTTACGCTGAGGTGGAGCATAGGATGCAGGTAAGATTTAATTTATCTATAACTACAGAAATATATTATTGGATATTATTTTACTTTACGGGGCCGATACTAATTTTACTTTACTCTATTTTATTTCAGGGGTAGGGAGTGGGCCAGAGGGTAAGCCACATAGGCTCGATACTTATGTGGCTCTTCGGACGAAGAAGGGGAAGGACAAGGAGGTGTCCCCGAGCGTCGCGGCCACGATTGTAAGTAATCCGACAGTTTAATTTTTGTTAATTACGTTATAATTTTTTAGTTTACTTATTTTACTAATCATGTGCTTTTTGTCGTTTCAGGCAAAGCTTAAGGAAGTGCATGAGTCGCAGTCTGATGCCGACAAGGCATCTTTGTCCACAGACGCACTCAGCCAAGTGCTTGGCTCTGATCGCAAAGGGAGGACAAGGGGAGTGAGCTCACGGGTGGCCAAATCTAGGATCATCGGATTTGAGACGAGCGACACCGGGTTGTCTCGAACGGTGGATTCACACGACGCGAAGCTGTCCCGTTTGGAGGCGACGGTCCAAGATATGTACGCATTCATGAAGCGTACGTTGGGTGGAGACCGTAAAGGGAAAGGGAAAGGGAAGGAGAAGGTGGTGGAGGAGGATGTGCGGGAGGACGAGGCGCAGGATGACGAGGATGTGGACCTCGCTGCTTCATCACCGACACGTTCGTACTTCGACGATCCACTTCCCTATTTGACGCCCTCCAACAGACCATTGTCGACAATTGGTTGGCCGAGCGTGTTCATATTGGACGTATTTGATGGCCAGCGGATAGGGCGGGGGTTGAGGGACCCGAATATCGTCGAGGGTGGAATAGTTCATGGACGTGCGCTTCAACAGATGGAGTCCAGGGTGCTCGTTACGCATGTCATACCCAGGAAGGAGAACTCCCTATTGTGGTTGCGCGAACAATGCGGCACGACGTATATTAGTGGGTGCGTCAATTCGTATGTCGTGTGGCCTACTCACCTCCTCAGTTTTATCCAAGACATGTAGTAACATTATTTTTAAGTTTGTCCATTTTAATTAAATTTGGATTATATCGTCATGTATATTGTTTTTACTTTGAATATTTGGATTATATCGTCATGAATATATATTTGCATTATCTTTAGTTTGTGTTGGATATATGATGTTTGGAACAGGTACAACGTTGCTATAACAGGTACAAATATACTGCTGGGCAGTGGCGGTGGCCATACTGCCCAGCAGATTTTTTTTAAATTCTGCCCAGAATTGTCACAGTCATTGACCGTGACAAGTCCGGGACAAAAGTTGTCACGGACGTGTCACGGTCATGGACCGTGACAATTGGGGTCACGGTTATAAACCGTGACAAACGTGTCACGGTCATTGACCTTGACATGACCGTGACACAAAACGCGAGTTTTTTTTCAAGGTCAATGACCGTGACACGACCGTGATAAAAAAAGTTGTCTCGCCTCGAAATGTCACGGTCATTGACCTTGACAAGGTGAATTTGTCAAGGTCAATGAACTTGACAAATGGGCAGATTTGGTGTAGTGAGGGTTCCTACGTATTTTAACCAGATTAAATAAAAAAAGGAAAAATATGCAGTTTTCCAGGAGGGATCGATCGATCGTGGAATGGGGTCGATCGATCGATCGATCGATGCTCTTGGTCGATCGATCGATCAAGCAGTTCTTGCCCAGAATCTGCAACTTCGACCTCCGGGTTTCATCCAAAAAATTCCTCCAAAATGCCATTAATGATCCCCAAACTCCCAACCAAGATTACTAATAGTCATATATACCTATATACATGGTTTGCTACGTGAAACATGTCCAAATTCATCAAAGGTAATGAGTTAATGGGGGTAAATCAACATAAATATCAAGAACCCTAATTTTTCATGAAACTTCCATTCTTCTAAATTCTTTCCTAGATTTCTTATTTCTAAATCCGTACAATTTCGTGGGTAATCCTCTACATATGATTAAGATGTCCAGATTATATCTATTTCCTGTAAAACGTGTGATTTAAATTCTCTAAGTTATCAAATTCTTCAATGAAACATGATTTTATCAATCCTAATATAACATGGGTGAAACATTAACTGAAAACAAAGAAAGATAGATACTTGCCTGGAATTCCTGGGTTTGATTTGTTGAAGAAAAATATATGGTTGCGTTCCTCGTCGTACGATCTACGTTTTGGTGGTGGTGGTGGTGCAATCGAGTGAGTTATTGGCCTTGGATTGCTTAGAAAGCTTCCTACCTTCCTCTCTAATGGTCGTCCTTAGGTTCTGTGATTGATAACCCTAGATGACAACTCCTAATGGCTGAGATATCTTAGGAATTTTCGTTGGTTTAATTACCCAAAAATTCAAAATGTCTATAATACCCTTCTGGGATGTCAATTAGGCCTAAAAACGCCCCGAGACCCAAACTAAACCCTCGGGTACACTTTTATGACTATCTCGACCCTTCCGGACACTTAGGCGCACTCGAAACGACCATACAAGTGGCTTATAATTTATTCACTTTTATAATAATAATTTAGTCCTGACACGACACAGGCACGCCCCGACTTAAATTTCCATAATTGCCATTTTATTCACTCATGACAATTTTAATAAAATCAATCTTATATATTACTTTACTCATCTAGTAATATTCAACAAATTCCCAATAATTACTAACTCACGTCACGCTAGTAAATATTAAAAATAATTTTCCGGATTAATATTAAATTAATATCTCAAATTAAATTTAATAAATCCTCAAATTTAAAAGCCATAAAAATACGGGGTATTACATACTTCCCTCCTAATAACGGAATTTCATCCCAAAATTTGGAAAATAAGGCATACCTGATAAAAATAGATCCGGATATTTTTTGCGCATATCTGCCTCGCGCTCCCAAGTGGATTCCTCCACATTATGATGCTCCCAATGGACCCGTAGAAGTGGAACAACCTTTGACCTCAATTTCCTCTCGCATAGCCACCGGTCTCTCCTCATAAGAACTGTCGGGCTGTAAGTCAACCTCCTCTATCGCGATGTGAGTGTGGTCCATATCATCCCAAAGATATCGTCTTAACGACGAGATGTGGATTACATCGTGAATACGGTGCAAGTGCTCTGGAAACCCCAATCTGTATGCCACTGGTCCAATCCTCTCGATAATGGGAAATGGGCCCACGTACCTCGGAGCCAACTTCCCCTTCTTCCCGAATCTCATTACTCCTTTCATAGAAGATACACGCAGTAATACTTGGTCCCCCACACTAAACTCTCGAAAGGACCGCTTCGCATCGGTGTAGCTCTTCTGTCGGTCCTAGGCTACCCGAATGTGACTCCTAGCTGAACTCTCCTGAATCACCTCTGGTCCGAGCAGCTTGTTGTTCCCCACCTCTAGCTAACAAGCGAGAGAGTGACAAGGCCTTACATACAATGCCTCAAATGGGTCCATGCCGATCGTGAAATGATAGGATTTATTATAAGCGAACTCCACCAGTGGAAGATAAGGCTCCCAACTTCCTCCAAAATCAAGGACACACATGTGTAGCATATCCTCCAACATCTAATTGTTATGCTTTGTTTGTCCATCTGTTTGTGGGTGGTAAGCTGAACTCAATCTCAACTTTGTACCCATGGCCTCCTGAAAGCTCTCCCAAAAGCGCGACACGAAAATCTTGTCTCTATCAGACATAATATCTAGGGGCACCCCATGTAGCCTAACGATCTCGGCTACGAATAACTTTGCATACTAGCTCGTGGTGTAGTCTATCCATACCAGTAGAAAATGAGCTACCTTGGTCAAGTGATCCACTATAACCCATATGGAATCGTGACCCCGCCGTGATGTAGGCAACCCAGTAATGATGTCCATGGAAATAATTTCCCTTTTCCACGTAGGTATCTCCAACGACTGAAGTAACCCTAGCGGTCTCTGGTGGTCTACCTTTACCATCTGATAGGTAGAACATTTGGATACAAACTCAGTAATATCCTTCTTCATCCCACTCCACCAGTACTGCCACCTAGAGGTGTGCAAAAAAAACAATAACCCGAAGAATCGAACCAAACCGACCTTTGTGGGTTGGGTTGGTTCGATTTTTTTCTCCACGGATTGGTTCTGGTTCCCAAAAATTGAGAACCAAAATGTTCGGTTCGGTTCTTGATTTTATACCTGAACCAAACCGAACCGAACCGAACCGAACCGAGAACTGAACCCATGAAACCGAACCAAAAAACCGAACCGAAGAACCGACTCCAAGAACCAACCCAAGAACCGTCCCATGAACCTGAACCATTAACCAGAACCATTAACCATAACCATTAACCAACCCGAGAACAAACCCGTGAACCAGAACCATTAACAAAAACCGCGAACCAGAACCACGAACCAAAATCGCAAACCAGAACCATGACCCAAACCGCGAACCAGAATCGCAAACTAGAACCAAGAACCAAAACCATGAATCGACCCGAACCAAACCGAGAACTGATGGTTCGATTACAAACCTAATTCACCAATTTATGTTTTGGTTTTGGTTCCAAAACCATGGAATCGATCAATTTCGGTTTTGGTTCTCGTTCCGTAGTGGAACCGAACCGAACCGAACCACGTGCACCCCTACTGCCACCTCATATCCTGGTACATCTTATCCCCTCTGGGATGTACTGTAAATTTAGACCCGTGCGACTATATCATCACTGCATAACGTAAGTATTCTCCTTCTGGGACCACCAATCTCCCATTAAATCTCAAACCCCCATCAGAGCTCACTGAATAGGATTCAGCACCCTCAACTAAGAGCCATAAAATTTTCTCCTGGAAAAACGTATCCATTGCCTGTGCCTGTATCACTCTTGTGAAAATCTCGGGTGTGACTGACATAATCTATATAAAGGAACGGGCTACCGCATCCTGGTGACCCAATTCTTTCCACTTCACTATCCATACTTATGCTACATCACTTTCTGGTCTACGGCTTAACGCATCAGCAACTACGTTAGCCTTCCCCGAGTGGTACTGTATCTCGAACTGGTAGTCTTTCACAAACTCCAACCATCTGCGCTGACGCATGTTCAACTCTCGTTGAGTGAACAAGTATTGTAGTGACTTGTGGTCTGTGAACAAGCGAAACTTTTCACCCAATAAGTAATGTCTCCAAATCCGCAATGCAAATACGATCGCTACTAACTCCAGGTCGTGGGTGGGGTAATTCTTTTTGTTAGGCTTAAGCTTACGAGAGGCAAAAGCTATAGCTAGCTCCTCCTGCTAAAGTACTCATTCGAGTCCCCATAAAGAGGCGTCAGTGTACACTAGGTACTCCACTCCCGGCTTGGGCTAAGCAAGAACTGGCGCTGAAGTCAACTTATCTTTCACCTCATAAAAAGCCAATTGATAAGCATCATCCTAAACATACGGTACTCCCTTGCGAGTCTGATTCGTCAATGGACCTGCTATCTTCGAAAAGCCTCGGATGAACCTCCTGTAGTACCCGGCTAACCCCAAGAAACTATGCACCTCTGTCGATGTCTTGGGTTGTCCCCACTCCCTCACTGCCGATACTTTTCTTGGGTCAACCGATATCCCAAATTCTGACACAACATGCCCCAAAAACTGTACTTTTGGTAGCCAAAATCTGCACTTCTCACACTTAGCATACAGTTGATGCTCTCGTAGAGTCTGAAGAACCTGTCTCAAGTGCTCGACATGCTCTTCCTCAGTCTGTGAGTAAATCAGGATGTCATTTATGAAGACGATGACAAACTGATCCAAGAACTCCCTGAACACTCGGTTCATCAAGTCCATGAATACAGATGGAGCATTTGTCAGCCCAAACGGCATGACTCTGAACTCATAGGATCCATACCTCGTTAAGAAAGCAGTCTTTGACACATCCTGATCCATAATCCGTAGTTTATGGTATCCCGATCTCAAATCCATCTTCGAAAAGAAGGTTGCCCCTCTCAGCTAGTCGAACAGGTCATCGATTCGGGGCAACGAATATTTATTTCGTATCCTGACCTTGTTTAACTCCCGGTGATCCACGCATAACCTCAGTAAACCATCTCTCTTCTTTACAAACAACATCGGAGAGCCCCAAGGCGATCCTACGAATGAAGACTTGGCCTAACAGCTGCTTTATCTGATCTTGTAACTCCCCCATCTCCGCTGGAGCCATATGGTACGATGCACGCGCTATCATCCGAGTGCTCGACATCAAGTCTATGATGAAATCTCTCTCTTGACTGGGGGGTAGGCCCGGTATCTCCTGAAATACATCTAAAAACTCATGAACGACTTGAATCAAATCCAGGGGAATCACAACCTCCTTAGAGATATCCTCCTCTATGTAATACAAATGGGTGGAAGATCCTCCCTCTGGGCGAGGCATCGCCACCAAAAACATCTCATGCCTCGAAATGGCAAAGACAATACTCCTACCGAAACAATCTATCATGGCTCTGTACGCAGCGAGCCAATCCATGCCAATAATGACATTATGCTCATGCATAGCTAACACTAGCATATCTACAAGTAAAACCAAGCTACCAATCTCTATACCTACACCCCGGCATATAAAGAAAATCAAAGACCCATTCCCTAGTGGTGATTCTACGCATGTCACTGTACTCTTCGTTGTGTCTAATAACCCTAAGGCCCGTGCAAAATGAGTAGCTATAAAATAGTGCGACGTCCCAGTATCAAATATAACCCGACCCATAGTGCCATGTATAGGAAGCGTACCCTGAATTGCGGGTGGTGCCTGAGGTGCTACTGCCTGGTAAACATTATAGACACGTCCATACTGTAATTGTCCCTGCTGAACTGGGGCAGTTGGGATGGCTGGTAGAGCTGGCACTAGGAGGGCGGCTGGAAAGAGTGGCATATGTGGCTCATTACGGGCACCCTGCTGATGTGGGTTCTTATCCCCCTCTGGGTAATCCTGACGTTTATCGCCATTCTTGCCACATCCAAAACATCTGTCCCTGAAATTACCTCCCTTTTGTCCCTGTTGACCACGGCCTTGTTGGATATTACCACCATGCCACTGGCCCTGCTAGCCCTGCTGAAAATGTTGTTGGCCCAGATGGCCCTGCTAGCCATACTGACGGAACTGGCCCTGTTGGACCTGTCTAAATCCCCCAAATCCATGTCGGGAATCACCTGATCAGAATCGCTTGGCAGGGTCCCCCTGATGGGAACTCTGCTCACTGTGACGAGTCTGACCTTGGGCTGCTGGTGCCCCACCATTACTACTACTTCCCCCTGTCCTGCCCTGCTAGATGGACTCCCCTGCTCGTTTGCTCCCTGCTAATGGAAGGGGTGATCCTGACAGTGCAACAAAGCAGTGTTGAGTGCATCCATGTAAGTACTCAACGATAGATTGCCTATGAGATGCTGACGAATCCTCCAGGCCAACCCATCTGAAAATAGCAGTATCTTCTTCTCCTCAGTGGGTGCCTTGATTATACGTGAAAAGTAGCATCGCGTCAAAACTCTAATCGTTGAATTCATTTCACCGCGTTAATACAAAAACCTAAATTACGACTGCACTTGCGATACAAGTATAGCGGTAAGTCGGGTATCAAATCCACAGGGAGTGTTAGTATAGCTCGTAATCAATATATCACTTCAGGAATAAAAATGTAAAAGGTGATGGGTGATTTTAAATAAAAGGAAAAATAAGAAGTTAATTCTAAATAACAATTAACAAAACGAGGGTTGGGATCACGTACCCGCCATTGGCTAAACACGCGGAATTAGAATTTCTATTCGAAAACATTTAATCGAGCATTTTTAATTAATCATAAACATCACACATGAAGGAATTTAAGCCAACGATGCGAGATTAAATATTTAATAAAAAATGGTGACACGCATCTTAAAATTGGATTATCGCTTTAAATACTAACATTGCGTGACAAAGAAAGTTAAACGCATAATAATCCCATTTTAATACGCGAGCTTTCAATTAAATGCGATTTTACACAAAAACTAATTGTCGGAGCTGGCCACCCATTAATGGCGGACACACGACCCAAACCCTATTTAACTACTCACACAACTTGAATAATTAAATTAAACAACTAATTAATAATTAAAACAATAAATAAACAACTACAATTAATTTATCTAGGCATGGAACTAATTAATAAAGCATGAGAAAATAAAGCAAATACAACTTAAAGGAGACAATGAATAGTAGCACTTACATTAATGGTGGAAAATGAGGAGAGGGGTTATCTCCAACAAAAAATCCCCAAATATTCCAAACCCTAGGTTCTAAGAGAGAAGAGAACTAAAAATCTAATCTATTACATGATATTTACAAAAATAAACCAAGTCTCCTATTTATACTAAGTTGGAATTAACAAAGAAAAGAAAAGAAAAGAAAAAGGAGATAAGTCCTAATTAACTAAAGAAAGAAAAAGAAAAAGAAAAAAAAAATAAGAAAAAAAAAAGCAACAGCAAAGCCGCACAAAACAGAGCCCCGGTCGACCGGTGGCCAAATCGCGGTCGACCGCGATAAATAAAGGGGGCACACTGTCTCCAACACTAGGCAAAAACGGATTTACCGATCGACCACGAGTTGGCCGCCGGTCGATCGCGTGAATAGTGCCAGCCCATAACTTCCATTTGTGTTCTGCATGTAATGGCCAAAAATCCAATTGGAAACTAGCAAAGACAAAGCTCCATGTGTGTATTGTGACACTCCAAACATAGAACCCGAGACTAAAGCTCCATCAAAAACGGGATACCCACCACTTCCATGTCCCAAAATGGCAACCACCTCCATCGAAGCCAAAGCTTGGAAATGCCCAAAATGGGTACTCCAAGAACCCAGGAACTAGAGCCAACCGACCCATACACGCGTGTGGACAATAATCAAGCTTCAATTTCGGACGAAAGGCTCGAATTTCGGACAAAACCAAAATCTGAGCAAAACCCGAGCATGGAACCAAAATCGCCATTCCATTTGCTTCAAAAAAACGTTTTGGGGACATAGATGGAATTAATGGATTTGTTATTAAAGAAGAAAAGGACATGGATGTAATTAATAAAATTGTTAATGAATCTCTTATAATTCTTTCCGATTAAAGCTCCGTGTTTCCTTTGTTCGGACTTCGATTTGAGCACCGTTTACGACCATGCGAATCTTGACCCGGGAGCTACAACTTTCGTGAAGACTTCGAAAAACATTGCGAAATATAAAATTATGAAAATGCCCCTGAACGTGCGAATCGCGACGAAACTTAATCAGAACGCGTCCAAACTTTATACTAAGCACCGTAACAACTATAAAAGATCAATAATACCTCAAATAACATATTAGCGTATAAAACGGAGGTTGTCTAGTTAATGAGCATATTTATAGCAATTACGGTACCCGAGGGGGATAAAATGCCCAAGTTAAAAGGGTTTAAAGTGCAATATTCGATACGAATCACACCCCCTAACTTTCACATTGCTAGTCCCTAGTAATGAAATTTAAAGCAAGAAGAACTATAAGAAAATCACAACATGTATATATGCATCGAAAAGTAGCGTCGCTTCAAAACGCTAATCTTTGAATTCATTTCACCGCGTTAATACAAAAACCTAAACTATGACTACACTCTTTTAAGGGAGTATAGCGGTCAGTCCGAGTATCGAATCCACAAAAACAAGTTGCTAGAATTTTATTGGTTTAATAATTCTAAAATAAAAGTGTAAAAGATAATTTTAACAAAAAGGAAAAGATAATAAAGAGAAAAGATTAAACTAGGCGAGTGTATTTAAACTACGTTAACAAAGAGAATGAAAACTATAGGTTGCGTCGAATATCCCTCACCAAAGTTAATTAGTATAAAATGATTACATGGGTCGACGAGTTATTGAGACTGTGTCTCATTTCGACAGTTAATTAAATCAAGAGTTGTCACACCCCTAAATTTGCATAAAAGTCTAATAAGATTTTGGCGTCAATAAATACTCCGGAAATTACGCACGCAAGGTCATCAGCACGGAGCATACATGATATGCCCCGTCAAATCTCCTAGGCGTAATGACTAGGACAACCCACTCGAAATAGACTCGTAAAACTCCATCTCCAAATCAAATCAACATATCAACCCTAGGTGAGTTCAATCCATCACAACCTAGGCTAAATTAGCTACACAACATAATGAAAGACATAAATTAAATGCAAGGAAGTAAGGAAAGCAAATAAATCTAGGTTACAAAGCTTGAGAACAAAAATGGAAATTACATTAATGTAGAAGAACATGAATAGTGATACTTACATACACAAATGGGTGTAAACCCAAAGAGAGGAGAGGAGAGGGAAGCTCCACAAAAACCTAATCTAAACTATCTAAAATGAAATATATCTCCCAAATAAAAGCCTACAACATTCTATTAATACCCAAAAATAAACCCCCAACAAAACCAAGTCAAAAAACCCAAAATAAGTCATTTTTTGTCCATATCTAATGGGCACGGTCGACCTCGCTTTTAGGGCCGGTTGACCTCACTTTTGACAGCCCCTTCTTCTTCTCCGAACCAATTTTGACGCGTTGCACGGAAATGGCCATAACTACCTCATACGGAATCGAAATGATTCGTGGTCGGAACCGACGCGAAGATAATTCAATTATCTACATGATTCTATTTTGAAACCCTCCAAATTATGCAGTATGGAATTACCAAAATGCCCTTGAAGTAGAAGAAAATACCAAAATCTTTCGGAAATGGCCATAACTTCCTCATTCGGAGTCAGAATGACGCACAATCAGTGGCCACAGAACGATAATTTTATGATCTACATGTTGGTAACTTCATTCCATACAAAATAGTGAGTTTGAAAAGATCATATTGCCTTGAAGTAGCTTTAGACGACAGAACTTGTCAAAAATGCAACCGAACCTCACTTTTAGCGTTCCAATACCTACAAAAGAACAATTAACCCCTGCAAAACATATATATGTCCAAATTTGAGGTTATCTGGTTAACGAGCATAAATATAGGCATTGAGAACGTAAAAGTTCTAGAATGCATAAAGATAAAGGGAGCAAATATGCAATATCCATGATGTATCACACCCCATAACTTAGACATTGCTAGTCCCTAGTGATTAAACAAACAAAACCATTCCATAGAAGGAAATACAAAATGTATATATGCATCGAAATATAATTGCCACTTTCGTAGAGAACACGTTTGCATTTAGCATATGCAATAAGCCATTAAACCCCTAGGTTACCCCAGTGGACGAGTGTCGTCTTGTGAGGGTTTTCAGGAATGAAACCCACAAACATCATATGTATTCCTCAAAATATGCCCAAAACAACATGCAACAAGCCCAACAATGACGAAAAAGATTTCATACGCATTATTAGCACAATGAACGAATTCAAACAAAAGTCTGAAATCATTAACATTATAGAATGCACCTCATAGAATTGAAACCTTAAAATGTGGGAGGGGAGAGAGCACATGAAAAGTGTGATTTGGCAAAAACTTAAATAAATTTGATACTAAATAAAGTAAGCATATATTCAATCCTCACGGGCATTACACTCATCAAGTGAATTCACTCGAAAAGGGAGTTAACACACGGAACATGCGGGCATAAAGAGTAAATGTAAGTGGAAACTAGGCCGAACACATGTCACAAATGAAGAATGCTATATGTAAAATAAAAACTATAATCTTAATGAAAGATATCGCACATAAAAAAGAGGCGAAATGCATTTTCACAGATTATCAAAACTATTTAAACCTTTGAATTACATGCACCCTAAGATCACATAGGACTTTAATAGGATTATAATGTAGGCTAGGCTAGGGTACGAAATGAAAGGAATGTATATACGGATTCAAAGTGTTCGGAATGAAAACTTGGAATAATGAAAAATAGCGGGCAATATCAAAAATTGGAAAACAAGTTCCAAAAAAAGCATTACATCTATCATCGGGGAGAGTAATGAAAGGTTATTGAACTATATACACAACATATACAACTTTCTCTTTCTTTTTCTTTTCTTCTTTTTCTCATGTTTTCTTTTGTTTTCTTTTATTTTCTACTTTCTCTTTTCTTCTATTTTTCACTTCTTTCTTTTCTTTACTTATCTCACTCTCGCATGCCTAAATTGTAACCACACGACAACATCATTAAATTCCAAGCAACATTCCAAAAAAAGGCATGGAAGGTGTATGTATGGTATAACTCCAATTTGGAGTTGGTTATGGGATTGGGGTTATGAAACGAAAGGCTAATATTTAGGCCCAAAGGGGTTGACGAGGGTAAACATATAAGGTGAGGTCAAGGCCAATATGGGTGATATAACAAGGATGGCCTACGATCATTTCATAAAGTTTACGTAATTCTCGAGTCAAAACAAACTTTGAAAATCATGCTCAAGTAACACATTTCATAAATGAACTCAATTAATGAACGATCAAATGAAACAATAGAGAGATTACCAATGACTATAACGTTTTCAAAGAGGAAAGAATAGTGTATACACTCACAAACGATGAAAGGTACAAAGCTTACTCGGTGTAAGTATATACAATGCAACAAAAGATTACCGGGTTATAAAAATCTTAAACCAAATCATTAAAACGATAAAAGTGCATGTGCTCATGGGATTAAAGTTTAATTCATGAAGTTATTCATAATATCAATAATTGAGACTAAAGTCTAATAACTTCTAAAATCGAGAACATGCATCTTTGGGTTGTCAATTGGATCGGGCAATTATTGAAATTTATCATCGAAAACAAAGGCAAAATGCCCAATAAAGGAGAAAAAAGAAAGAAAATCTTTTTGAAACTTTTAATTTTTCTAAGAAAAGCATACTAAGTAACTAACATGTGAGCAAAAACATGGACTAAATAAAGAAATGGATAGAATATCCCACACCCCCTAACTTAAAACCTGACATTGTCCTCAATGTAAATTAAGAACCAAGTTAAAGAGAGGAAAATAACGATATTACCCAAAATTGGAGCGATCCCCATAAGAACAAGTCCAAAGAATCTACAAAACAAGTTAGTACCGAGCATAGAAAAAATAAATAACAAAAAGTTAACTAATTACAAGAGACTAAATTAAAAGAAAGAAAAAATAAAAATAAAGAAATGATAAAAAAAATCTAACTATATACAACCTACTATTTAGGCTTCACAATAACTATACACTAGAAGTCTAAATAGTTGATGGTCCACCATGAAAACGATTTAAATTTGGAGGATAACCGGTGTACCCTCACTCTCAAGCATACCTTTCGAAAAATATGAATTTCGTTTGAAAAACGGAAGGCATGTGTAAGGCGGAAGAATTGAACCATCGCCAATTAAAAGTTTTGGAGGGACGATGGGGGATTTGGATTGAATGGGTGATAAAAACATGTGGGGACCGAGAAAAGCATAATATCCTCCCAAAGATTTAGCTAGTGGAATGGGAGGTGGAGCGCATGAGGGCAAATATGACTTCATGGAAAGCAACTCGAGCAAGTACTCCTCGTCGGTGAAAGGGTTGAACATTTTAAAGTTTGGTATCAATTCATCGGGTACTTGTGACGGTGTGATAATAGAGAAAGAAAAGGGGGAGGAAAGAAATTCAAACTCAAGAGATGAGTTATTATCACTCAAAGTTGGAATTTCAAAAAAGATAGGATCATTTTCAATGAAACTTTCTTCTTTGGGATTCGAAGAAGAAATCATCTCATTACAAATGGATACTAGATCCATTTCATCCTTGCTTTAAATATCTATTAAGCGATGGGCCAAGTGAAGAATGGTTTGTTCCAAAGTAGGCACAAAATCCTCATTTGGTTCAAAACATTCCTCGACTTCAAAAGTCTCGGAAGAGAAATCATCGTCGGATTCGAATAACAAATTCAAGTCTTGCTGCCAACAACGATTTTCTTCCCGATAACATTCTTCATACCTCTCGTTCTCAAGCATGAGCAAACCCTCGCCGGAAGTCATAGGCCGAGGTGCGGATTCTTGAAAATGAGGAGTTTGAAAATCATTATCGGCACTAAAGTTAAACTCATTATTATAGGAATTTTGAAAACTATTGCAATTCATTTCAAAATTCCTATTATAAGGAATTAGAGGCCCAAAATCATTATCATCCTCCTCAAAATACACGCACTCCAAAGCTTGACTTTTGTAATACTCGCTCAAAGTCATTTTAGATGTTGCAATTTTTTGGGATTCTAAGTATTGACCAAAAGTCAAAGGTTTGCGAGAATTTTGAGAATTATCATAATGATTACCGAAAGAATTGGAATAAGACATGCTTACCCCAAAAATGGCTCGAAGTGGCGAATTCCACAAAGTAGATGCGCGCGCAAAAAATTCAAGCATTTCTTGGCGCTCAAATGTAAAAGTCCTACAAAAATGTTAGGCAAAAAATACAAATAGAAAGAAAACAGTATGAAATACTAAATCAAATAAAGTATAAAAAAAACTAGTCCCCGGCAACGGCACCATTTTGATCAAGGGTGAAAAGTAGCGCGTGTCAAACGCCGATCGTTGTTTTCTGTTCACCGCCTTAATACAAAAATCTAAACTATGACTACACTCTTTTAAGGGAGTATAGCAGCCAGTCCGGGTATCGAATCCACAAAGACAAGTTGCTAGAATTTGAGTGGTTTAATAATTCTAAAATAAAAGTGTAAAAGATAATTTTAAAAAAAAGGAAAAGATAATAAAGAGAAAAGATTAAACTAAGCGAGTGTATTTAAACTATGTTAAAAAAGCGAATGAAAAGTATAGGTTGCGTCGAATATCCCTCAATCGAGTTAATTAGTATAAAATGATTACATGGGTCGACGAGTTATTAAGATTGCGTCTCGTTTTGACAGTTAATTAAATCAAGAGTTGTCACACCCCTAAATTCACATAAAAGTCTAATAAGATTTTGGCGTCAATAAAGACCCCAAAAATTGTGCACGCAAGGTCGTAAGCACGGAGCATACATGATATGCCCCGTTAAATCTCCTAGGCGTAATGACTAGGACAACCCACTTGAAATAGACTCGTAAAACTCTATCACCAAATCAAAGCAACATGTCAACCCTAGGTGATTTCAATCCATCACAACCTAGGTTAAATTAGCTACACAACATAATGAAAGACATCAATTAAATGCAAGGAAGTAAGGAAAGCAAATAAATCTAGGTTACAAAGCTTGAGAACAAAATTGGAAATTATATTAATGGAAAAGAACATGAATAGTGATACTTACATACACAAATGGGTGTAAACCCAAAGAGAAGAGAGGATAGGGAATCTCCACAAAAACCTAATCTAAACTATCTAAAATGAAATATATCTCCCAAATAAAAGCCTACAACATTCTATTAATACCCCAAAATAAACCCCCAACAAAACCAAGTCAAAAAAACCCAAAATAAGTCATTTTTCGTCCATATCTGATGGGCCCGGTCGACCTCGCTTTTGACAGCCCCCTTTTCCTCTTCGAACCAATTTTGACGCGTTGCACGGAAATGGCCATAACTCTCTCATAAGGAATCGAAATGATGCGTGGTCAGAACCGACGCGAATCTAATTCAATTATATACATGATTATGTTTTTAAACCCTCCAAATTATGCAGTATGAAATTACCAAAATACCCTTGAAGTAGAAGAAAATACAAAAACCTTTCGAAAATGGCCATAACTTCCTCATTCGAAGTCAGAATGACGCATAGTCAGTGGCCAGAGAATGATAATTTGATGATCTACATGTTGGTAACTTCATTCTATACAAAATAGTCAGTTTGAAAAGATCATGTTTCCCTTGAAGTAGCTTTAGATGACAGAACTTCTCCGAAATACAACTGAACCTCACTTTTAGCGTTCCAATACCTACAAAAGCACAATTAACCCCTCTAAAATACATATATGTCCAAATCCGAGGTTATCTAGTTAATGAGCATAAATATAAGCATTAAGAACATAAAAGTGCTAGAATGCATAAAGATAAAGGGTGCAAATATGCAATATTCGTGATGTATCATGGCCCATCCGACACTATAATGAGAAATCTAGTAAACTCCTCCTCATACTCAGCAATGATCATACTCTTTTGCCTGAGATTCAATAACCTCTACCTCATCTCAGTCTGCACGGCGGATGGGAAATACTTGCGATCAAACCTCGCTTAAAATGATTGAATCGGTATGTTGTCCCTCTCCTCTAAGGTGGTGGTGGACTCCCACCGCTGCAAAATGGCCCCCACTAGCTTGAAGGAAGCCAGTAACTGTCTTTGCACGTCGGTGCACTCATACATGCGCAGGTGCCTCTGGATACCCTTCTTCCATTGGTTGGCGACTATGATATCCGAACTACCCCAGAACTTCGGGGGATGCGCCTTATGAAAGGCATCCCTGACCTGCTTCCATGCAGTGGGGAGTGATAACCCTAGATGACAACTCCTAATGGCTGATATATCTTAGGAATTTTCGTGGGTTTAATTACCCAAAAATACAAAATGTCTATAATACCCTCCCGGGATGTCAATTAGGCCTAAAAACGCCCCGAGACCCAAACTAAACTCTCGGGTACACTTTTATGACTATCTCGACCCTTTAGGACACTTTGACGCACTCAAAACAACCATACGGACCACTTATAGTTTATTCACTTTTATAATAATAATTTAGTCCTGACACGACACAGGCGCGGCCCGACTTAAATTTCCATAATTGTCATTTTATTCACTCGTGATAATTTTAATAAAATCAATCTTATATATTACTTTACTCATCTAGTAATATTCAACAAATTCCCAATAATTACTAACTCACGTCACGCTAGTAAATATTAAAAATAAATTTTCGGATTAATATTAAATTAATATCTCAAATTAAATTTAATAAATCCTTAAATTTAAAATCCATAAAAATACAGGGTATTACAGTTAACCTCTTAAGAAAACGTGACTTAAATGCCCCCGAATGGGACCCGACTAGTCTAAAAAGCTCCCGCTAATAAATCTCTGCCATAGGTACTTGATTTTGACTATTTCAACCCATTCCGGATCAACCATGCACTCGAAATCACCAACCGCATCATCAAACATAAATATCTTATTTCAATCCACAAATAGCCTACCTGTATGTCCAGTTGAGATACCGTCAATCCCCATCGTTATTATCCACTACGGCGTACTAATAAATCACCGAATTTAATTTACTTAACCACACTTAGTAAATTTTACTTCCACATAAATATTAATTTTATTCTCACTAATTAATATTTATTAAATATGCAATATTATTATGAGCACATGTGTATTTAAAATGTTGAAATTAATTATTAAAAAATATGGTGTTCTACATACTCCCCCTGCAAAGGAATTTTGTCCCTGAAATTTAAGCATACCTGCAGCGAAAAGCTCTGTATATTGCTCTCACATATCATCATCCCACTCCCACATGGACTCATTTACATTATGATGTCCCCACTATACTCGAACCAGGGGCACCACCTTAAACTGTAGCTTAAGCTCGCTACGATCAAGAATAGCAACTTGCCTCTCCTCATAGGAGATGTTTGGATCCAAATCAATATCCTCTAGTGGGATGTGACAAAAATCCCTCTCACTCCACTAATATCTCTTCATAGATGAAACATGGAACACGTCGTTAATCCTCTGAAAATGATTCGGTAACCCCATTCTATAAGCAATCGGCCTGACTCTCTTAATAACTAGGAAAGTCCCTACATAACTCGACGCTAGATTCCCTTTTATCCCAAACCTCAGGACTCCCTTCATGGGAGATACGCCCAAGACTTGGTCTCCAACTCTATATGTCTTCTATTGGCATCCACGTAACTCTTATACCTATAATAAGCTATCCGTATACAACCCAGGATGAGATCAACCTTGGCAGTGGTGTCCTGAATAATCTTTGATCTCAACATCTTGTTGTCCCCCACCTTTAACTAATAAGTGGGTGAACAACAAGGCCATCTATACAGTGCCTCAAACAGTGCCATACCGATGGTGAACTAGTAGGAGTTATTATAAGCGAACTCCACCAGTGGAAGGTATTGCTCTCAATCTCCTCAAAATTGAGTATACACATCCTAAGTCTGTCCTCTAACATCTAATTAACTCGCTCAGTTTATCCATTTATCTGTGGATAAGGCACCGTACTCAATCGTACATCATTGCCCATCGCCTCCTCATAACTCTACCAAAAAATGGGACACAAAAATATTATCCCTGTCGAACACGATTGTAACAACCCGTCCTTTTGGAGACACTTAAATTCCATAATTAAATATAAATTGGCAATTTGGAGAATTTCTCAAAATAGTGATTTTTGGAATTTTCGAGGATTTAATGATTTTCGATGGGTGTCGTAATTGTTTTTGGGACTAAATAGGTCGAAGTATTTTAATTATATATAGTATAGCAACTAAAGAGGTAAGTTTTGATTAGAAAACCCGCATTAAATTTTATGGGCTAGAATAGTGACTTGCGGTCAAGTACCTCGGATGGGAATTTCGACTGCGCCGTGAGTCTATGAATGTTCGAGATAGTTGAAAAAGAGTGTCCGATTGTCGAAATTGAGTTTCGGAGAATTTTAGAGTTAAAAATGGCTCGTAATTGAGTAAACGAGTCATTTTTGGGTTTTAAGGGGTATAACCCTTTTTCTTTATTTATAAGGAGGGAGAGAGGGAGAAAAGAGAAAGAGAAGAAAGAAAAGAGAGAGAAGAGAGAGAGGAGGAGAGAAAAGAGGAGAAAAGGGGAGATTCCGGCCAACCTCCGCGAGATTCGACTCGGGATCGTCGGATTATATCCACGAGGCAAGTGTTTACTTGCTTTATTTACTTTTTGCATAAATATCTCATACCGTAGTTTGGTATAAACAAACCCTAAAGATTTTGGGTTGGGTTTTCGTGGATAAAACGGGTTTTCGGGAGTTAAAATGAATAAACACCCAAAATTTCATAATTGGAGAAACTTAGAAATTAATCGAAATAAATTGGTGGTTTAGGGTTCTAGGATGTTTAGAACCCTTAATATATGTGTTTTTGTATTTGGTTGAAGTTGTAGGACGTTGGGTGAGGCGACAAAAGCTTGGGAGAAGCTTTAATGGCCGAAACCGTCTCGTAGAAGACGATGAATAGTGACCCCTGTGTCTTTCCAAATCGATTCGGCCTTGATGAGAATCAATAAAATTTGTAAATCTTTTTTACACGGTCGCGTGGGCGCTGATCGCGTATTTTTCTAATTTTTTTTGGATTTATAGTGATTTTTCTACGGAAAGCTGTCCGAGATCGAAATCGTTAATTAGAAATTAAGGATAGAACTTTGGAGATAAATATTAGGGGTTCTCAAATGGAGTGTTAGGACCTCTAAAAAATTTGAGGTGATATAAAAACTTTGGGTTTGTAGGAATAAATCCAAGTTATGATTTAAATGGAGATTGGATTAAATTTTGGGTATTTTGAAGATTGAGAAAAATTGCCCAAACAGTGCCCCTCGAATAGGCCGAATCGATTCGCCTAAGGGGATCTGTGTTTCTGCAGTGGGCCGAATCGATTCGGATTTAGACCGAATCGATTCTCCATTAAGGACCTGTTTGCAGAAAACTTTCCGAATCGATTCGAATTGGGGGCCGAATCGATTCGCCTACCCGAATCGATTTGCAGTTGGGGCGAATCAATTCGCTTTGGTCAGATTTGCCAGTTTTCTCCCCTTAAGAGTATGGGGAGTTAGATTACAATTTGGGATTTTATATGGGGTTTCCTAGTTATGATATCGGGACTCCTAAATGCTGGTTTTGAGGGTTAGTAAACCTTTAGATGAAAGAGAAGGCCTTGGATTGGTGTAGGGCATAACCCGGGGAACGAACATAGTTAACGTTCGGGACGAACAGAATTTGAGAGGGAGTTCGGATACCATCGTGCCTAGGTATTTATGTAATTGAATGTATGTGAGGAAATACTTTGGGTTTAGTATCATGCGTATATGAATGCATGATTATGATTCTTTGAGAGAATCTTTGGGATTAAGGGTCATCGCTAGATGTAATTGGAAATTATGGCCATATGTAGATATTCGAGGAGGAATATATGGTATATGTATACTATGTGAATCAAGTATATATATATATAATTTTAGATAAATGATTTTAAAAATAAAATATGAATGTTTTCAAAATGGATAAAGAAATGATTTTCATAATTCATGATTTATAGTCAACACCCTCTCTAAATGACATCATAATGGAAGTTCGCGTGAGGTGAAGCCCCCTGACTAATGAATGCAGGGTGGATATAGTCCTAGGCCATATGAGCGTTTATGTTATGTTGTTTCTGCAATGGTTAGGTAACTTGGGGTGTGGTTATGACTAGCCCACAGGCATATGGCCACTTTCCGACGTATTGCGTATAGGATCCCAGGTGTCGTAATTGATAGGCACTAGAAGATGATGGTCATTTAGTGGTGCGTCGTATGGGTGGTCTTAGAACGCGTTATATGTTAAAGCAATTTATGATAATAAATTGGCTTTAATTTACATTTCCTGGATGGAAGAAGGGAAATGGGATAAATGTTTTGGCCTCGGTAACACCTCCCGGATGGAAGAAGGGAAGTAGAAGAATATGATAGGTAAAAGCATTTTTATGATAATAAAAATGGCTTTTAAATATATTTACTAGATATAAGAAGGGAAATGGGATGTTTTGAAAAGGAAAAGCATTTTTATGATAATAAAACTGGATTTTAAAAGTATATGATATGTTAAAACAATTCATGATAATGAATTGGCTTTTATATATACATTTCCTAGATATAGGAAGGGAAATGGAAAGTTTTGAGATAGTAATTGTTGATACCAAATTTAATCTACTGACGTGGACCAATAATAAGAAGACACGTGTCAATCTACATGGCACAATAACAACGAGGAAGTTTATTTCCCCCGACCAAGTCATGTTCGCTCCGAGCAACAAGGATACCCCGAGGAACTACAACACCCCGAGGAACTACAACACCCCGAGGAACTCCAGCGCTCCGATGAACTCTTGATCAACGAGCAACTAAGGCGGTCCGAACTGCATCTCGGCCGTATCATTAATTACCAGACGGACAACTGTTCAACTATTCATTATATTCTTGACGCACACGCTGCATTAAATGTATTACCCTTTCATATGTATATCATTTAATGTATTGGACCTTTCATGTACAGCCTAAGGGCTATAAATACCTTGTATCATCCTCATTCAAGGGGACCGGAATTTCTTGAGAGAACTTGTAATCAAGAATTCCACAAACACTCAGCAATAACATAACAGTGGACGTAGGCTTTATTCCTAGCCGAACCACTTTAAAAATCTTTGTCTTATTTATTTATCTGTGATTAAATAATTAGAGCGATCTAGTTTTTTACATCAACAGATTGGCGCCGTCTGTGGGAACGTGTTACAAGCGTTGTTCTCCACCAAAAGCTAAGTTTTTATTTTCTCTACGTATAATCAATTATACATAAATCTTTTGATTGAATCGTGATTTTTATGTTTATATACATAAATTAATTGTCCAATTTTTATCTGCAAAATGTTGCATATCATGATTTTTAAATCATAACTGTTAGATTAATTCTTATTTAGAAATCTGAAAAATAGTAGATTTCATAAATCATAATTCTTTGCTTGATTCTCAAGTTTTAATTTTATATCATGGAATAAATATTTTAAATGATTACATATGCCAATATATACGACGATGATAAGATTTGATCATTTTCATTGTTGATTTTGAAATAAATTTTGTAAGATATTTGATGTCTATTCAAATTCCCATCATATTTTTAATAAAAGAATGGGAAAAGGTTAAAGACAATGAAAAGTCTTCTCATGGAAATCATGACCCAGATCTATTTTCTCTCTCTTCAAGTTTGAGTCTCTTTGCATTCACAAGTTTAAGTCTCTTTGTATTCATTTTTATGAACTATATACTTAATTTGGTTCATCTTCCATCTATGTCAATAAAGTCAAATTGATTGATTTTTTTTATATAAATTTGGTAATAACTTTAATCATTCACTATATTTTTATCTCTCCAAATTGGGAATAGGAAGGGATCAATATAAAAAATAATTTTCTCTCAACTGAAAAATCATTACTCACCTCTGGTAAAAGAGGATCAGTAAAATAATCATGACCATATCAAGACTCTGGGCACAAATTTGATATGTTGGCCCCTCCTTCATCACATCACAAGGTTTCTTTGACGAAATCACACGATCTAGTGGGTTATATATTTATTCATTTAATTAACAGTCTCAAGGCTTAAATTTTACATTGAATGTTATTTTTGATCTAAAGATTCGAGATATTCTGGTCATCCAACCATATATTCTATAACTTGAGATATCCTTAAATGTTGGTCGGCAACATCCATGTCGTTTGTCGGCAGCAGTAGAATCTTGGGGTATTAAAAAAATGCTAAGCACCCCTGATATTTCTTTAAACACGAGTTCGGCTTGGGGACAAGCAGGGGGCTTAAGTCTTTTTAACTTATGATCACCCCAAAAATATTTTTAAACAGCAACTAATACCTGATTGGTTGTTGGAGATTAAATAAATTTACAAAAAACTTTACGTCTTACTTATGATGCATATTTGATAATAATTTGTCCATCTCACACACATTTGGCATAAAACATATTATTTCATATTTTGAAATTTTTATGCTGATACATATCATATATTGATTGGATGAGTAAATTATTCTCATGACTAATCAATTCAGCCTACACATATGGTAGAGCAAATTATTAATTTTTACAGGCACAAGATTCAATGCCGACGAATGCTGAAGCACAAATTATTCTATATCCGTTCGGATTCATATTTTATATTTATCTCAGCATGGAGCTCGAAAAAATTTCTTCTCTCTATATATATTCGGCTCCGAGGAAAAGCTACAACAGTTATTATATTTCACCCCCAACGGATAGTTGGTCGGGATAATTCTTATTTATATTCAGGCCCAGATATCTGCTCCAGCACAAATGATTCTATATATCCATTGGGATTCATATTCAATATTCATCTCAACATGGAGCTCGGCGAGATACTTATTATCATATTCAGCTTTGAGGAGAACTATAACATTTATTATATTTCACCCCCAACGGATAGTTGGTCGGGGTAATTCTTATTTATATGTAGGCCCAACAAAGTTCTCGGCCATATTCTTATGTTCTGGAAAATATTATTCTTATTCGGCATTCTGCAATTATACCTCGACAAGATACTTATTCAGCTTTAAGGAGAATTACAACATTCGTTCGGATAATTCTTATTTATATTCAGGCCTGACAACGTTCTCGGCCATATTCTTATGTTCTGAAAGATCTTATTCTTGTTCGGCATTATATGATTCTACCTCGACGGATCGGCGAGGCACTTTATTATTTTTAATTATTCTTTATATCTACTTGGATGCATATTCTATTCTCATTTCAGCATGGAGCTCGACAAATATTTATAATCATATATTCAGCTCCAAGGATATCTCCAACATTTATATTATCTTATTCCCAACAATCTGTTGAGGACAACATTTATTATATCTTATTCAGCTCCAAGGATGTCTCCAGCATTTATTATATCTTATTCCCAACAATCTGTCGGTCATCGCCGAGGAGTTATCCAGCATTTATATTATCTTATTCCCAACAATCTGTTGGTCATCGCCGAGGAGGTATCCTGCAATTATTATATCTTATTCCCAACAATCTGTTGGTCATCGCCGAGGAGGTATCCTGTAATTATTATATCTTATTCCCAACAATCTGTTGGTCATCGCCGAGGAGGTATCCTGCATTTATATTATCTTATTCCCAACAAATCTGTTGGTCAGCGCTGAGGAGGTCTCTAGCATTTATATTATCTTATTCCCAACAATCTGTTGGTCAGCTCCGAGGAAGTCTTCATCATTTATTATCAATTACCACCAACTCCGATTGGTAGATAAAATCCAACTCCGGTTGGTAGACAAAATCCAACTCCGGTTGGTAGATAAAATCCAACTCCGGTTGGTATTGGTCGATAAATCTCATTCAAAGTTCACATTCCACAGTTGGGGGCTTCTATTACAGATATATTTGTTCATTTGGTGGCACATTCTTATATCATCATGCAGTCGAGCATCAAATTCAACCCCGACTAATCACTTTCTCAGGAGGTATATTGAAGTTCAGGAGGTATATTGAAGTTCAGGAGGTATATTGAAGTTCAGGAGGAATATTGAAGTTCAGGAGGTATATCGAAATTCAAGAGGTGTATTCAGAATTATCAGGACATGATGAAAGAAAGCGAAAAGTATTCCACCGAGGAACTCTGTCAGACCAAAAATTAGAAGACAAGTTGCCTATATGGAGGCTATATGTAGATGGATCATCTTTCACTACAAGCTGTGGGGCAGGGATCGTTTTGAACAACCCAGATGAGGTCGACAGGGAATACGCCCTACGTTTCTAATTCAAACCTTCTAATAATGAGGTTGAGTATGAGGCCATGATTGCAGGTCTTAATTTGTCAAATACTATGGAGGCACAGCAGATTATTGTCTTCAGTAATTCTCAATTGATCGTAAACCAAATGTTGGGAAAATAATGAGCCGAAGGAGAATTGATGATCAAGTATCAAGCAAAGGTGATGGAGTTGGTATCAGAGTTTGTTGCTATTCAAACTGGTAAGAATATCAAGAATGGAGAATGTGAGAGCATACGCCTTGGCCCGATTAGCATCAGCTACTCGTACCGAGCTGCGAAGAACGATACCAATTGAAGCATTAGAAAGTCGGAGCATAAATGAAGACCTGACGATGAATATTATTACCCTTGATTTAGGAACATCTTGAATGGATCCTATCAGAGCATATATTAAGGAGGAACAATTACCGGAGGATAAGTTCGCCGCCAAGAAATGGAAGTTTAAAGCTGCTCGGTATAATGGTATTCGGAAGATAAGCTCGCTGCCAAGAAATGGAAGTTTAAAGCTGCTCGGTATAATGGTATTCGGAAGATAAGCTCGCTGCCAAGAAATGGAAGTTTAAAGCTGCTCGACGAGGAATTATGGCAGGTTTGCAAAAGATGTGAACATCCCTCCGAGGTGAATTGATTAAAGAGATCCATGAAGGGTCCTGTGGAGCCCATGTAGCAGGACGAACACTTTTGCAAAAGGTGATGACGCAGGGATACTACTGGCCGACGATGAGAGCTGATTGTATAGCTTATGCCAAGAAATGTGACAAGTACCAACGCTTTTCCTCCATCCGAAGAACTTCACAAACATTGTTGACACCCATCATTTATCCTTGGCCATTTTCCATGTGGGGATTGATTTGGTTGGACCATTGCCGACGACTCGAGGAAGATTCAAATACCTCGTCATCGCAGTAGATTATTTTACTTAGTGGATAGAAGCTGAGCCACTTATTAACGTGACATACGAGAAGGAAGGTGTACCAATTTGTTTGGAAGAACATCATCTGCCGATATGGTCTCCCTCATGCCTTCATCACAGACCACGGAACACAATTTAAAAACGAGGAGTTTGCTGCCTATTATCATCAGTCAAACATTTTGAAGGTTCATTCAGCGCCAGGATATCCTCAGAGCTAATGGACCAAAAGCTCTAAGGAGCCAAAAAGTGCTCTAAGGAGCCAAAACAGCTCTACGGAGCAAAAGTGCTCTAAGGAGCCAAAACAGCTCTACGGAGCAAAAGTGCTCTAAGGAGCCAAAACAGCTCTACGGAGCAAAAGTGCTATAAGTAGCCAACCTCCTTTGGTTAGGAGGACAGCTCTACGGAGCAAAAGTGCTATAAGTAGCCAACCTCCTTTGGTTAGGAGGACAGCTCTACGGAGCAAAAGTGCTATAAGTAGCCAACCTCCTTTGGTTAGGAGGACAGCTCTACGGAGCAAAAGTGCTATAAGTAGCCAACCTCCTTTGGTTAGGAGGACAGCTCTAAGGAGCCAAAAAGTGCTATAAGTAGCCAACCTCCTTTGGTTAGGAGGACATGCTCTAAGGAGCCAAAAAATGCTCTAAGGAGCCAAAAGCTTTAAGGAGCCAAAAGGTGTACACCAGCATGATCAATTACGGTTGGTAAGATAAAAATATACTCTCATATTATAACTTATGTTGGTCGGGAGGCAAGATTATTACAAAAGGTTCTTTGAAGAACAAAATATTTCAAACTGAACCAAGTATGGTTGGTCGGGAATAAAAACCCACTAACTGTAGTTGGTCGACGAGGACAAATTATTGGCCTTAGTTGGTCGGGCACATTTTATGAAAATATTTAAAATTTACCAAGTATGGTTAGTCGGGGATAAACTCTCACTAACTATAATTGGTCGACAAACATTATTTAACAACCTTGGTTGGTTGGAAAAATTTTAAACATTTTTATACTCATTACTTTATTATTAAGTGATCGAGCAACGTTACTAATACTTGTAACTTCTTTATTACTAAGTTGGTCGATGAACAACACAATATTGTTATACATATGCACACATGTAAAGTATTTTACAAGACAATAGCAATTAAGATTGCGAATAAAAATGAAAATCTTTCATTAAATCCAAAAAAACAATATACATTGAGAATGAAAATGTATACTAACTATTACATTGAGATTCCTATTCTATTGGTTTCTTCTCCTTCTACTTTTAAAACAGGTTCCTCACCAGCAGGAGGATCATTCAAAGCATAAGGGGAGTGTATGAAGTTAAGATCTTTCAACATTCTGATATTCATCACAGGTGATCTGTCCGAGAAGCACTAGCTCATTCCCGAGAAGCATTAGCTCATTCTCGAGAAGCACTTGCTCGTCCCTGAGAATCACTTGTTAGTCCCCGAGAACCTCTTGTTCGTCCCCGAGCAGAGGTAGAAGTCAAAATCAGCATCTATAGCACTGAGATCTTTGCTAATACTGTCTCGACCAATAATGAAGAAAAATTTATGAGAAAATGTTTCGAAGTCCACCACTAGCTTGGTACTAATCAGATTGAAGAGTTGGGTTCAAAAGCTAGTATGTTACTCGACAAAGTATTCAGAGGATCATAAATCAGAAGAATCAAGCACGTGAAGTTAGCACTCAGTTACTCGGCACAGGAGGCAGTTGGTCGGCTAACAAACCAATCGACATACTTGAAGATTATGACAAGCTACAAACTACAAGCTACAAGCTGCATCATACTTCGTCCAGGAGATAATGAACTTTATGTTAAACAAATCAAGAAGGTAGATCAAGAATTTCACGAGCACCGAGCAACATTGCAGAATAAATACTCCATCCTTTCAAGTAACCCATCAAGCATGAAGCATTGGGGGCTTCTGTTGATACCAAATTTAATCTACTGACGTGGACCAATAATAAGAAGACACGTGTCAATCTACATGGCACAATAACAACGAGGAAGTTTATTTCCCCCGACCAAGTCATGTTCGCTCCGAGCAACAAGGATACCCCGAGGAACTACAACACCCCGAGGAACTACAACACCCCGAGGAACTCCAGCGCTCCGATGAACTCTTGATCAACGAGCAACTAAGGCGGTCCGAACTGCATCTCGGCCGTATCATTAATTACCAGACGGACAACTGTTCAACTATTCATTATATTCTTGACGCACACGCTGCATTAAATGTATTACCCTTTCATATGTATATCATTTAATGTATTGGACCTTTCATGTACAGCCTAAGGGCTATAAATACCTTGTATCATCCTCATTCAAGGGGACCGGAATTTCTTGAGAGAACTTGTAATCAAGAATTCCACAAACACTCAGCAATAACATAACAGTGGACGTAGGCTTTATTCCTAGCCGAACCACTTTAAAAATCTTTGTCTTATTTATTTATCTGTGATTAAATAATTAGAGCGATCTAGTTTTTTACATCAACAGTAATGAAAATGAATTCTCATTCCGGGAGATAGATCCGGATGTATATTATAGTATGAATATATATATATGGATGAATCGAGTACCGAGGGTCTAATGGATCCCGACGATCGACCTTGCCGCATAGTAGTGTATCGTGGGGGTTCCTTGTTTGGATTTCGCTTTGCGAGACACCCCACGCACGAATATGGCAGTGTGTTGAGCCTAGGGAGAATTTTAATCCTTAGTGATCTTATATTGAGATGTATTATATGATGTAGTAGTTGTTTAAAAAGAGTAATAAAGTAAAATTTTGACACCGGCCTAATAGGTTATTAGTAATTAAATGGATTTTCGACAGTGATGCTAAGAATGATACATATGAGACCCCTGTTATAATTTGATATAGGAGTGATCGCCCGGTATTTTATTAGGCGGGGTGTCACAGATGGTATCAAAGCATCAGGTTCTAGTGTCCTTAGGAATCTGTGCGGACGTACTACGCTTTCAGCGTTGCTCTCGATTTGTTATAAAGCCTCGGGATTAGGATTATTGATTTCTCTTGTGAGATTTCGTTCTCCAGCCATATTATGAGATTATAGTGATCTTTTGCGCGCTCGTTTGAGAATCGTGTGCGGGGCTTGGATGGCAGCAGGAGGTGGGGCTTAGCTGGAGCAGCTAGTAGAAGTTGGGGATGAGGACCATAGTAGAGGTCACTCTCCTTGTGGCAATTGCTAAGGATTTTGGTGACGACTACTAAAGTATAGTAGTTATGAGTATTGCAGTACCGCTATAGTAGAGAGTGGTACTAAAGTTAAATTTCTCAGTGAAGTAAGGGTTGGAAAGGGATCTTACGGATAATCTTAACCGTGAGTGCCCATGATTTAGCCAGAATGAGAAGAATGTTGTTATGAGTTTCACCTCAGAAGGAAAAGGTATAATTGGCGTGGCTAGATAAAGTCGCGGTGGTTGTTAGCCCTAGACTCGTGTGTGTAATTTTGAGTTTTGTGGCGGTATTGATAACATTATACATTGTATGTCTATGTGTTTTTCGCGGTAGCGGAGTTTTGTTTTCCTTCATTCGCCATAAAGGCGAGTGTTGATATATATATATATATATATATATATATATATATATATATATATATATATGGTTTGTGATACTCGTTTTATGTGTCTATACGAGTATGGTAATATGCTAAGTATATAATGTTATTGGTTGTTCGGAGCGATAGCAGGCTAATGATGGCAAGACTATCGTGTCCGCAGTTCCAGGGTGGAACGGGTTATTGTTGCGGTGTCTCACCTGGATACGGGTTGAGTTCACCCGTATTATGTGCATAGATGGAACTTCGATGAGCAGGGGTTTCATTATCGTGAATTGAGTATGTGGCGACCTTATAGATATGATTTGAGGTGCGCCGGGTTATTGTTGAGCTGTAGAATTAAGCTCATTACTGTTTGCGCAAGGACTTAAAATTAGTGCGAGCGCTGGGTGGTGTGACTCTTAGTTAGAAATAGGAGTTCAGACCACCTTTTTATTGGAATAGGGGATAGGGTTATCCCGGTTGCATGTTGAAACAACGTACCTCCATGACCGACAAAGTTAAGTAGGAGTGTGTGGAGGGGTTCCTTGTCTAGATTTCGCTTTGCGAGACACTCCACACATGAATCTTAACGGCCTCGAGAGTGGAGAGATGTTATAGGATGCAAGGATGTGGGTTTTGTTGATAAGTCTTATAGTGTGGATGAACCATTATAGACTATGAGCCATGTGATGATGGTATGCTTATGGAAATATTGTGTTATGGAAAAGCACTAAAATGGTCCTCTCACCATAAGTAGTTGGGTGATGTAGGACTTAGAGAAATTGATTTTAGGATAATAGTCAGGCCTTAATGAAAAGGCAAACTTTGATGAAATGTGTTTTGGGTATGATGCACGTAGTGCTTTTACAAGAGAGTAGGCACTTCGATTAGTTAGATTTCCTTTCGTATGGGCGGAAGGATAGAATAGTATAAATGCGTTCTTAGGTTAGCGAGGTAGGATTTAGGACGTCCCGCTGGTGTGCCTTAGGTCGCTATATCTCGACGACCGACAACGCGAGGGAGTAGTGTAACGGGAGGGTTCCTTGTTTGGATTTCGCCTTGGCAAGACGTCCCACGCATGAAACCAAGAAAATGTCGGAAGTTGAGAGAGGCCTTGGGCACTAGGGACACTTAGGATTACACTCTTTTCGCGTAGGTAGGACATAGCATAGACCTTAATATTATTAGGATGTAAGTTTAGTAGAGTTAGTGGCGCCGAGGTTAGGAGAATCGAATTTCGCGGGTTGGGAGGACCCATGTGTGAGTATTACACTGAGGAAAGGATATCCTTATTCGGGGAGAGTGTTACATGTCGAACGTTCACTATGGATGTGCATATGCGCACGGGGTTAAAAAGGTGTATGGGCACCTTAGTGAGTTGGTTTATATACTTCCTGAAATAGAAGGGAGCGTGGTATGTAAATTTGAAATTTATGCCGTGAGCCACTCGAACTGATGAGTGCAACGTGACGCTATTGGAGTCACTTTACGACCGTGGTAGTAGTATGGTATATGGTTGGGAACCATTAGGTTAGTATCGTTCCCCTTAAGGTATTAGGAATTGGAGCGATTCTAGAAATTGTAGTGTAGGTTGTATCCGAATTTCGAGGACGAAATTCCGTTGTAAGGGGGGGAGTATGTAACAACCCATCCTTTTGGAGACACTTAAATTCCATAATTAAATATAAATTGGCAATTTGGAGAATTTTTCGAAATAGTAATTTTTGGAATTTTTGAGGATTTAATGATTTTTGATGGGTGTCGTAATTATTTTTGGGACTAAATAGGTCGAAGTATTTTAATTATATGTCGCCGTGGAGTATAGCAACGAAAGAGGTAAGATTTTGATTAGAAAACCCGCATTAAATTTTATGGGCTAGAATAGTAACTTGCGGTCAAGTTCCTCGGATGGGAATTTCGACTGCGCCGTGAGTCTCGGAATGTCCGAGATAGTCGGAAAAGAGTGTCCGATTGTCGAAATTGAGTTTCGGAGAATTTTAGAGTAAAAAGCGCTCGTACTTGAGTAAACGAGTCGTTTTTGGGTTTTAAGGGGTATAACCCTTTTTCTTTATTTATAAGGAGGGAGAGAGGGAGAAAAGAGAAAGAGAAGAAAGAAAAGAGAGAGAAGAGAGAGAGGAGGAGAGAAAAGAGGAGAAAAGGGGAGATTCCGGCCAACCTCCGCGGGATTCGACTCGGGATCGTCGGATTATATCCACGAGGCAAGTGTTTACTTGCTTTATTTACTTTTTGCATAAATAACTCATACCGTAGTTTGCTATAAACAAACCCTAAAGATTTTGGGTTGGGTTTTCGTGGATAAAACGGGTTTTCGGGAGTTAAAATGAATAAACCCCCAAAATTTTATAATTGGAAAAACTTAGAAATTAATCAAAATAAATTGGTGGTTTAAGGTTCTAGGATGTTTAGAACCCTTAATATATGTGTATTTGTAGTTGGTTGAAGTTGTAGGACGTTGGGTGAGGCGACAAAAGCTTGGGAGAAGCTTTAATGGCCAAAACCGTCTCGGAGAAGACGATGAATAATGACCCCTGCGTTTATCCGAATCGATTCGACCTTGATCCGAATCAATTCGGCCCTTGGTTAAAAAATAAAATTTGTAGATCTTTTTGACGCGGTCGCGTGGGAGCTGACAGCGTATTTTTCTGATTTTTTTTGGATTTATAGTGATTTTTTTACGGAAAGCTGTCCGAGATCGAAATCGTTAGTTAGAAATTAAGGATAGAACTTTGGAGATAAATATTAGGGGTTCTCAAATGGAGTTTTAGGACCTCTAAATAATTTGAGGAGATATAAAAACTTTGGGTTTGTAGGAATAAATCCAAGTTATGATTTAAATGGAGATTGGATTAAATTTTGGGTATTTTAGAGATTGAGAAAAATTGCCCAAACAGTGCCCCTCGAATAGGCCGAATCGATTCGGGTCTAGGCAGAATCGATTCGCCTAAGGGGATCTGTGTTTCTGCAGTGGTCTGAATCGATTCGGATTTAGACCGAATCGATTCGCCATTAAGGACCTGTTTGCAGAACACTTTGTGAATCGATTCGGATTGGGGGCCGAATCGATTCGCCTACCCGAATCGATTCGCAGTTGGGGCGAATCGATTCGCTTTGGTCAGATTTGCCAGTTTTCTCCCCTTAAGAGTATGGGGAGTTAGATTACAATTTGGGATTTTATATGGGGGTTCCTAGTTATGATATCGGGACTCCTAAATGCTGGTTTTTAGGGTTAGTAAACCTTTAGATGAAAGAGAAGGCCTTGGATTAGTGTAGGGCATAATCCGGGGAACGAACATAGTTAATGTTCGGGACGAACAAAATTTGAGAGGGAGTTCGGATACCATCGAGCCTAGGTATTTATGTAATTGAATGTATGTGAGGAAATACTTTGGGTTTAGTATCATGCGTATATGAATGCATGATTATGATTCTTTGAGAGAATCTTTGGGATTAAGGGTCATCGCGAGATGTAATTGGCAATTATGGCCATATGTAGATATTCGAGGAGGAATATATGGTATATGCATACTATGTGATTCAAGTATATATATATAATTTGAGATAAATGATTTTGAAAATAAAATATGAATGTTTTCAAAATGGATAAAGAAATGATTTTCATAATTAATGATTTATAGTCAACACCCTCTCTAAATGACATCATAAGGGACGTTCGCGCGTGAGGTGAAGCCCCCTGACTAATGAATGCAGGGTGGATATAGTCCTAGGCCATATGAGCGTTTATGTTATATTTTTTCTGCGATGGTTAGGTATCTTGGGGTGTGGTTATGACTAGCCCGCAGGCATATGGCCGCTTCCCGACGTATTGCGTATAGGTGCCCAGGTGTCGTAATTGATAGGCACTGGAAGATGATGGTCATTTAGGGGCACGCCGTATGGGCGGTCTTAGAACGCGTTATATGTTAAAGCAATTTATGATAATAAATTGGCTTTAATTTACATTTCCTGGATGGAAGAAGGGAAATGGGATAAATGGTTTGGCTTCAGTAACACCTCCCGGATGGAAGAAGAGAAGTGGAAGCATATAATATGGTAAAAGCATTTTTATGATAATAAAAATGGCTTTTAAATACATTTACTGGATATAAGAAGGGAAATGGAATGTTTTGAAAAGGAAAAGCATTTTTATGATAATAAAACTGGCTTTCAAAAGTATATGATATGTTAAAACAATTCATGATAATGAATTGGCTTTTATATATACATTTCCTGGATATAGGAAGGGAAATGGAAAGTTTTGAGATAGTAATGAAAATGAATTCTCATTCCGGGAGATAGATCCGGATGTATATTATAGTATGAATATATATATGGATGAATCGAGTACCGAGGGTCTAATGGATCCCGACGATCGACCTTGCCGCGTAGTAGTGTATCGGGGGGTTCCTTATTTGGATTTCGCTTTGCGAGACACCCCACGCACGAATATGGCAATGTGTTGAGACTAGGGAGAAGTTTAATCCTTAGTGCTCTTATATTGAGATGTATTATATGATGTATATATATAGATATATATTCTGTACTGAGGGACTGGCGGATCTCGACGATCGACCTTGCCGCATAGTACTGTATCGGCGGGGTTCCTTGTTTGGATTTCACTTTGCGAGACACCCCACGCACGAACATGGCTTAGTGTTGAGACTGGGAAGAAGTTTAGCCCTTAGTACTTTATTTGGACTATATAGGGATGATAGTAGTTGGGTGATAGACTAGTTTATTAGGGTAGCTTGACTAGGATGTTTAGAGTGATACGCTAGGAGTGCACTGTTAGAAGAGAGGTGAGGGGTATCTCGTGGGAGTGCGATACCAAATTTAAATATGAGATAAAACTTTTTTTCTAAAAATAAGGCATTTATGCACTTGCTAAATATTTTCAAAACTCGGGCTCTGACCCGTTTATCTACTTTTCCTTTCTTGCTATATATATATTATATATATATAGGTGTACAGACACAGGGACGCCTGGATGACACATCTTTCGAGTCAGACGTCGGCTGCAGCAGCTGTGGATGCGTGCAGGTTCTCGATCGACGCTTCTACCTTTGTACTCTAGATAGGAGGTAATGTATAAGTATTCGGGCCAATGGTCGAATTGTATTTATTTATTATTTTTGCATGGCATTCGATATGGTTGTATATTTTGACCGAGTGTTCGGTTATTTTATTTCATTTCAGTTTCATTTACGCATAAAATGTGTGGATGTTTTAATTTAGTAGTTGTTTAAAAAGAGTAATAAAGTAAAATTTTACACCGGCCTAATAGGTTATTAGTAATTAAATGGATTTTCGACAGTGATGCTAAGAATGATCCATATGAGACTCCGGTTATAATTTGATATAGGAGTGATCGCCCGGTATTTTATTAGGCGGGGTGTCACAACGATATTAACTAGTACCCCATGTAATCTTACAATCTCGGTAATAAATAGTTGGGCGTATTGTATCATCTCAAAATTCATACGAACTGGCAAGAAGTAGTCCACCTTGGTCAGGCGATCCACGATAACCTAGATGGAATATTGACCCCTATGTGATAGTGGTAACCCCATGATGAAATCCATAGAAATGTTCTCCCATTTCGAGATCGGAACCTTTTTGGTCTTTGGTGGTCTATCTTCACTAACTGGCATGTAGTTGTAAGGACAAATTTCCAATTGAGTCAATTGATATATAATTGGCTTAATTTTGGAAAAAAAATTGAGTCATAGGATAGACTTTGATTTGATGATTCCATAATCTTATGACGTTATTTGATGAAGGCGTAGTGGCAAAGCTTCAAACAATTTATATTCTCAGTCGTGTTTACCATGCCATGTTTGTCTTCATATATCGCGGATCTCCCAGGTATGAACATATATTATTTTATGATTCCTTGGAATTTTTTTATAAGGGTGTTCTGTTTTAAAAATTATTTGTAACTTAATTTTTTCGAAAATATATTTTCTAAGTTTATTATAGGCAGACTTTTAAAAATAGTTTTAGTCATTCAAATGACATCCTTAGGTCGTTCGATCCATGCTTTCAAACTAAGCGTACTGTTTTGATTTTGCTGAGGTTTTTAGAAGCGAGATGTAATATCATTCAAACGAGATCTCTATCTCATTCAAATAATAGTTCTAAATCGTTCGAACGACGGGCGGCCTTAGCTTTTCTATAAAAGATTTTTCAAACTCTATTTTTATTTTGAGAGACAAACTTTTGACGAAAATGAAAAGCAGACCCATTTCAAAAGTTCCAACTCCAACAGTTTGACCCTTTTGTTTACAGTATCCAAGATTCATAACTCATATAATTTGAGATCCTGTTTGGGCACCTTATTTATTTCTTTTATCATAAGATGAACTCGTTTTCCTGTGATGGACTCTGTACGTGTTAATTGTGGTGAAGAAGTGGTGGACATCGTGTTCCTATCCGTAGATGGTTGTCGAGCTCAATCGGTGGATACCGAGGAACGCATGGACTCGTGTGTTGTGGACCTTGCGTAAGTGGACTCTTGTGTTGCACTGTGGAGGAGTGGTTAAAGATATAACCTAGTTTTTGTGGCAAACTTTGTATGTGATGATTGCGATGAAGAAGCGATAGACTTCGTGTTCCTATCCGTAGACGGTTATCGATCTGTATCGGTGGATACCGAGGCACACGTGGACTCGTGTGTTGTGAATCTTGCATAGGTGGACTCCTATGTTGCACTATAGAGGAGTGGTTAAAGATAAAAGGGCATTAAGACTTGTGGGAGATTAAGTCCTTGTGTAAGTTTATTATCTATTCTTTGTAAAACCATATCATGGTGATTGTCTGGCTGGGTCGTTTGAGATTTTTTCCTTTTGTGATTTCCTCATACATAGGCGTGTTATTATGGTTTGAATGATTTAATTTGTCTGCTATCGCCTAGATGCATATTTAGGGGAAAAGATAAAATTTAGTAAATCAGTTTTCACAAGAAAGGTTAAATCGGTGCTAAGTTTAATTAGATAAATTTAGTTCAATCATTAAAATTGGATAAACTTAATAAAATTGAACTTTTGTTTATTTGAACTGCCCATAACATTATTAAATTGGTATAAGAGCTTTTAGCTCAATTTTTACCATTCTCAAATTGGTATCAGAGCGGGTTGCACTTAGTTATTGTGTAGATCCTTATTTTTGTATGGTTATTTTGTCTTTCTCTCTCTTGGCTTGTTCTATTTTTCTCTCGCTGGATTCTCTTAGTTTTTTGACCAATTAAATCTTTTAAATTTAAAGTTTGCAAAAAGAATTGAAATTCTTGAAGAATAAAATTCTCGTTTCAAAATATGATCGAATATTTGCAAACATTTCAAACTCAAAGAGATATCATTCGTGAGAAGTTTGTTGCCTTGTATGATGACTTTAAAACTTTAAAACATTCCAAGGAAAAGAGTGAGAATAGAGTCCTTGTTTTGGAGAAAGAGTTAGAAGACTTTAAAAATTCTAGTGTTTGTGTTTATGTTTGTGCTAATGAGAATAAAAATATTTTGATTAATGATTATAAGGCACATGAGAAGACTCTTAAGGATAAGTTTTCTTTCATTGAGGGGGAGCAATATAACTTTCTAGGAATGATTAAAAATATGAAGGATTCCCTAAAATTGGAATAATTAAATTCTTTGCTTGAGTCTAAAATTTTGAAGTTAAAAGATCATTTAATAGACTCAAGTAGTTTGAGTAGTGATGGTAATAGCCACATATTTCTAATGCTTCTAGGGTTAAAGCCAAGACCATTGTTTTTTTAAGGGTCAACCAAAACCAAGGACGTTAGAAAAGGTCAACCCACAAGTAACATTCCTCAAGTTTACGCATGTAAGAAAGGTCATTTTTGTTTTGATCTTGGAAAAGGTCCTAATAAGTTTAAGTATAGTGTTCCGTCGGTTCCCATAAATCCCCGAGTTTTTTGGAGACGCTAAATGTTAGGTTGGTTGATCATCACATGCTTGTACATGATGCTTCACATGTTATTTCTTACTGCTGATTGCTTGCATGGTTTGTTTATCAGACTCTAGTTGTGCTTCATGATATATCATTACTAGTATTACGACATGTATATTTTTTTGTATTATATTTTTCTTTTATTGAGTCATATTTAAAAAATACAAAAATATTTCATTTTGATAAAAATTTTGAACAATACAAAAGGATTTTCGATTTTTGTGTATTTTAGTTTTACATATTTGGTGTGGCATATTGGTGTGTTTGAATCCAATTCATTACGCAATTTCCATGTGGCTAGAACATTCGGTTATGACTTTAAATGCTTAGATTGATCTTAACCATGTTTATGGAGTTATTTAGAAATTAATCTGCTTCATAGATTCGACTTTATATATGCCTTCACACACACATACACGAGCTTATTGGATTTTGACTTCATGATGTATATTTGATCTTGGTGAGATGTTCTCCTATCGATCTTGTCATCTACATGTTTATTTGACTATGGAGATTTGTGCATGTAAGAACCGTTGCCCATGAGAGTTTGTTTATTATTGAAAAATATGAGTGTACACGGGAAAGGTTGCCTCTCAATAAAAAAGAATAATATGCCAAAAAAGGACCAAAATAGTTTAGTTTGATTTATCATTCAAAAGAAATCACTTCAAAGGAAAAGAAAGGAAAAGAATAGGATAGAATATATAATCATGTTTATCTTTTGAGGGTCTTTAGTTGAAGATCAATGGGTTTGTACAATGATACCTAGTTATGTTTATTTTATCATGACACTATTTGTAGAATCATCAATATTATAGGCATGTGTGCATTGTGCTTGTTTTGTTCATTAAGCTCAACTTTATTTGTCACTTGAGGCTAAAGCTTAGTTTGATTAAGTTTTATAGTCAATTAGAACTTCTTGAACATATCTGAGTGTTTGGGTTATAATTCATTTGTTACTAGTTCACACCCATTCATTCCATCCCACACGTTTGGATACATCGATATATGCTAGTGTGTAAATATTATGTGTTTTATGTCATGTTTTTTGGTCGTTTATACCTATATATGTGTGCCGGATTTTCATTGATATATTTTCATATATTATATATGGTATTGGGTTTTGAGTCTTTGCAGTTTATATTTAGTCCAAATCTATAACTTGCTTGATCTCTTGGATTATTTGTGCTTGATTTATCATGTTGCGTGCTTACTACACTTTACACCATTGCATGATTTATTCTCATATCCCTTTGCGTCATACTGGTATCTTATGATCATACATTTAGGGGGAGTTTCAATTTTGGAGAGTATTTATTTGTGCAGTCTTAATTTGTCTATTCTTGAAAAAAAAATCGGCAGAAAATGGTATATTTTATTTGCATGATTAGGATATCTTTATCTTAGGGAGAGACGTCTTACCTAGGTTGAGATTGTTTTAAACAGTTTTAGATGTTTATTTATTTGCATATTTATACTTGTTATATTGTCTTTGCATTTGAAGGTGTGTTTAAGAGTGCAGTATTACAAGTTGTGTTTAATGCGAGAAAGTTTTCAAGCAAAGCAAAGTTAATCATGGTTGTGTCGTATTTGTATGTCTGTCGAATGTCTATACTTTTTGCCTTTTGGGGTGGGGGAATGAGTCTTTTTAGAGAGCTAGACGGCTCATATGTTTTTTGTTTTGATTTTGTCCCGGAATAGCCAAAGGGGGAGATTTGTAAGGACAAATTTCTAATTGAGTCAATTTATATGTAATTGGCTTAATTCCCTACAAAATATTTGAGTCATAGGATAGACTTTGAATTGATGATCCCATAGGCCTATGATGATGTTTGATGAAGACTTAGAGGCAAAGCTTAAAAGATTTTATATTTTAAGCAGTGTATACCATGCCACGTTTGTCTTCATATACCGAGGATCTCGCAGGTATGAACGTATATTGTTTTATGAGTCCTTGGAATTTTTTTATAAGGGTGTTCAGTTTTTAAAACTGCATGGAACTTAATTTTTTTTGAAAATATATTTTCTAAGTTTATTGTAGGCGGACATTTAAAAATCATTTTAGTCATTCAAACGATATCCTTAGGTCATTTTATCCTTGATTTTAAATGATCTTCAAATGAAGGGTACTGTTTTGATTTTGTTGAGGTCATTAGAAGTGAGATGTACTCTCATTTGAACGACATATGTAAATCGTTCGAACGACGTGCCACCCTAATTTTTCTATAAAAGGTTTTTCAGACTCTGTTTTTTATTTTGGGAGACGAACTTTTGACAAAAAATGAAAAGCAGACATGTTTCAAAAGTTCCAACTCCAAAAGTTTCATCCTTTTGTTTATAAGATCCAAGATTCATAACTCATATACTTTGAGATCTTATTTGGGCACCTTGCTTGTTTCTTCCATCATAAGATGAACCTATTTTTTTTGCAGTGGACTTTGTACGTGATAATTGCGGTGAAAAAGTAGTGGAATCCATGTTCTTATCCGTAGTCGGTTATCGAGATGTATCGGTGGATACCCAGGCACATGTAGACTCATGTGTTGTGGACCTTGCGTAGGTGGGATTCTGCATTTTACAGTGAAGGAGGGGTTGAATATAGAACCTATTTTCGTGCGGTGAACTCCGTACGAGCTTATTACGATGAGAAAGTGATGGACTCCATGTTCCTATCCATAGACGGTTATCGAGCTGTATCGGTGGATACCGTGGCACACCTGGACTCGTGTGATGTGGATCTTGTATAGGTGGACTCCCACATTGCACTGTGGAGGAGCAGTTAAAGAAATAAGAATGTCAAGACTTATAGGGGATCGAGTAGTTGTGTAAGTCTACTATCTATTCTTTGTAAACCGTATCATAGTGATTGTTTGGCTGATTCGACCGAGGTTTTTTCCCTTTGGGGTTTCCTCATACATCGAGTGTTCTTGTGGTTTGATTTATTTAATTTATCTACTATCACCTGATACATGTTTAAAGAAAATTATAAAATTTGATAAATCAGTTTTCACAAGAAAGGTTTAATGGTGCTAAGTTTAATTTGGTAAATTTAGTTCAATCATTAAAATTGGATAAACTTAAAAATATTGAACTTATGTCTCTTTAAACCTCCCATAGCATTCTCAAATTGGTATCAGAACTATTAGCACGATTTTTACCATTCTCAGCAGTGCACTTAGAGATAAACACCACTATGTCCCACTTCATCCTCGACCACTAATACTGCCTGAACATATCGTGTTACATCTTATCCCCATCGGGATGTACCGCGAACCTCGACCTATGAAACTCGGTCATCACTACGTGTCTCAACTCCTCATCCTCCTGAACAAAAAGTATCTCGTTGAAGGGTAAGCCTCCCTCAGAACTGATCGAGTAGGACTCTGCCCCATTTACTAGCAATTGTGCACCCTATCCTGACAGAACTAATCCTCAGCTTGCGCTATCACCACTCTCATAATGATCTCTAGAGTGATAGGAAATACTGGCATACATGCCCTATTCACCTCATCATCATGTGGAGGATCTTTCCACTTCGCCTTCTAAACCTTCGTTATATCCCCCGTAGGTCCTCGACCCAATGCGTCTACCAAAATATTAGCCTTCCTAGGATGATATAAAATATAACACTAGTAATCCTTCACAAAAAGCTAGAAAAAGCTTTAAACCTTTGTCGGTGTCGTGGGCTGTCCCCATTTCTCACCGTCGATACCTAACTCGGAGACACAAAAATCCCCTGTCCGATACAATATGGACCAAAAACTGTACCTCCCTCATCTAGAAATGTCATTTCTTAAACATGGCATAAATTTGATGGTCTCATAGTGTCTACAAAACCATGTGCATATTCTTTGTCTGCTCGCCCTCTATCCAAAAATACACTAGAATATCATCTATGAATACGATCACAAACTAGTCCAGAAAATCCCTAAACATCCTGTTCATGAGATCTATGAACATTGCTGGCTCATTAGTCAGTCCAAATGGCATCACTCTGAACTTATATGATCCATACTGCATCAGGAATGCAGTCTTAAGGACATCCTCCTCCCTGATGCGTAACTGATGATACCCCGATCTCAGTTATATCTTGGAGAAGTACGCTACTCCTCTCAACTGGTAGAACAATTCATTAATTTGAGGCAATAGATACTTATTCCAAATCATAATTTTGTTCAGCTCCGTGTAGTTTATACACCGATAAAGTGACCCATCCTTCTTCTTCATAAATAATACTAGCGCAACCCATGGCGTTGTAATCTTCCTGATAAAACCCTATCCCATGAGCTACTGAATCTGATCCTTTAATTCTCGCATCTCTAATGGGTCCAGACAATACGCTGCTTATGTACTCGGCCTAGTCTCAGGCGTTAAGTCAATAACAAACTCTATCTCCTGACTAGGTTGTAGCCCGAGTATCTCCTACAACACACATATGAACTTCCTCACTTTCGAAATAGAATCTAAAGAAACAACCACCTCCTGTGAGTTCTCCTCCTTAATATAATAAAGGTTCATGGTCGACCCTCCCTCGAGAATAGGCATCTCCACGAGAACATCTCATGTCCTGGGATAGAAACTAAAATGGTACTACCATAGCAATCCACCATTGCCAAGTACCCTGCGAACCAATCCATACCCAAAATGACATGGCACCCCACCATATCCAAAATGAAAAAGTCGGACGCTAAACATAATCTCCTGATATCTATATCTACCCCCCTATAAATTAAGTGTATAAGGGCACCATTACCCAATGGTGAGTCTACACACATAATGGTACTATCGGTTGTCTCTAGTAGGCCAGCTGCGAGTGCAAATATTGTGGCTATAAATGAGTGGTAAGCTCCCGTATCAAACAACACTCTACTCAGATGTCCATGAATAGAAAGCATACCCTCAACTACTTAAGATAGTTATTGTTCCTTTGGCATTACTACGTCTGTATTGTAACTGCCCCTGAGGCTCTGGGGTTGGTAGAGCTGGTACTTCCGGTGGTAACTTTACCAATTATCCCTGGTGGGAACCTTGTTGAGGCCTTCTATCTGGATGTGAGCAGTCCCTCTTCTTGTGTCCCATCTCACCACGAGAAAAACATCGATCGATGAAATCCCCTTATTTCTCGCCCTAGTGCCCCTATCTAGGTTATTCGGTCATTGACCCTAATAGTCTCAACCCTACTGGCCTCCCACATTTTCCCTTGGCCTTGGCGACCCTGAGGAGCATGCTAGTGCTACTAGTGTTGATGCTAAGGTCCCTGCTAACCCAATATCAACCAACTAGTCTCTCGTCGAAAACCTCCCTACCGAAACCTCGTAGCTGGATCACCTATCGGGAATCCCACTTCTGTTTTCTCCCCTCATGATGCTGCGGTGATCCACCGGTACCATTCCTTCCTTAATCTTCAACCTAACTAGTATCTCCCACTCTCTTGATTCCCCTCAGATGAAAGCAATGGTCTTGGCAATGAAGTAGTCTCATATTGACGACCTTAAAGTAGGTGTCCAACGCCGCGTTACCAAGAAAGTGCTACCTGATCTTCTAAATGAGTCCATCCATGACCTTCAGCATCTTCTTCTTCTCCATGATCACCTCGTCAAGAAAAACGTTGGCCAGACGTGTAAACTCCTCCTCGTATTCATACATTGACCTATCTCCTTGAGTAACATCTAAAAATTTCCACTGCATCTCTATTTGGATGGCTAACAAAAAATACTTGTAGTCAAATCACACCCAGAATTTTACTATAGTAAAATCATCCCTCTTATCTTCCATGGTAATCGAATTCCAACACTGCAGTGCTATACCTACTAGCTTAAAAGTAGCCGATATTTGTCTCTGGGTCTCACTACACTCCACAAGGCGAAGATGGCGTGTAATGTCCTTCTTCCATTGGGCTGCTGCCACTACATCTGAGTTGCCTCAAAACTCTAGTGGATGCCCTTTCTAAAAAGCCTCCTTCACTCGCTCCCAAGTTGACGATCCCGGGTTAGTCTGAATAACCAGTGCCACCTATGGCTGAGGCTGGGCCTAGGGACAGTGTTGTACTATAGCTGTCATCCCCGCATTTACTGCTTGTGCCACTATATCGACCACCTCTGTGGCTGTAATGTTACCCTGTGGGGATTTCTCGCCAGCACTCGCTCTCGTCTAATGGGTTCTCTTTGGCGGCATCTGAAACGAAATAGATATTGTAAGATTCCACAGTCAAATACCAAGTAATAGCAGAAGAACGTAAGCACAAAAATGTGTAAATATGAATGCAACAGTCCTAAAATAGGGCTCTAAATTAATGAACACTATGCTAAAATCATAGTAAGCCGCACAGATATTGAAGACTCTAGAACCTGATATTCTGATACCATCTGTGACACCCCACTTATTAAAATAATGGATGTCCAACCCTCTACCAAAATAAAACGATAATCTCATATGGCTCATTCTTAGCATCACTGTCGAAGCACTAGCCTATAAGTCACCAATCTGTCCCCAAATCCTAAACATTTAATTATTCACTAATTAAATTAAATTAAATTAAGTTTGATTACATAACCTTTCCGAAATACTTGGACTTTCCCAACCAGGTTGTAAACAATAATAATATTTCAAGAATTCTGTTATCCCAATTCATATTATATATTTTGAGTGTTACCCCACCTAATCACTCACAATCAAACTTTAAGTCTACTCTCCCCTAATCGAGGTCGAATAACTAATTATAGCATTCCCATACGTCCTACAATATTCTAAGGACCTTTTTACAATTTTTGACTTCTCAAAAGCCCCTCGAATTACATTAAAAGACATGATTGTCCCTCACAGCAGGTCCATATTGATTCGGGTTCAAAGCCGAATTGATTCACCTTCCGAATCGATTAGCTTATGAGGCCGAATCGATTCGATTCTGGGTAGGAGACCGGTTCTTGAATTAAAATGACGGGTTTTCCAAACTCCCAACATTCAATTTCAAACCTTTCACAACTCCAATAATATTTTAAGTCTTCCATGGGTTCTTATACATAAAACCTAATCTAAATCCATCCCAAGATTCACAAATCCCATAATCATCATCCCGACTTCATAAATTTAACATATTCCATGATTTTATCCTAATTTCCAGATATCTTCCTCTTTTAATTACTTCTCTAATTAGATTCTTTCCCAAATCATTTTTCACACAATTTAGACTATCATAAGTATTGAATCTCACAGTAATCAAGATTAATTCCACAAAATCAATATTTATTCTCACAAAAATCAAGATTAGAATCATCACGTAATTCATATATAAATCTTTTCCACAACCCCATTTTCCATGTGAGTCACCATCCCAAAATTAGTTGAAACACTACTAATTTTGATATAAATCTAAATAATCAAAAAATCAACAATCAAGTTATGCACTTACTTTGAATGATGATTGAATCTTACTCTCCTCCTTGCTGAATCTAGCCATGAATAGCCTTTTTCCACCATTCCTTGTGTTCTTCCTCCGTCATTTCTCACCAAAAGACTCCAAGAGGTTTAGAATGAACAAAGTACTTGTCTCCTAACCCTAGTCTCCCATTTAAACCTCTTAATCCCGTATTTAGATTAACCTTTTTAGAAAAAGTGACTTAAATGCCCCCGAATGGGTCCCGAGTAGTCTATAAAGCTCCCGATAACCAATCTTTAATCACGGGTACATGGTTTGGACTATTTCGACCCATTCCGGATCAACCGTGCACTCGAAATCACCATATGATTCATCAAACATAAATATCTTATCTCAATCCATAAATATCCTACCCGTATGTCCCGTTTGAGATATCGCCAATCCCCATCGTTGTTACCCACTACGATGTACTAATAATTCACCGAATTTAATTTACTTAACCACACTTAGTAAATTTTACTTCCACATAAATATTAATTTTATTATCACTAATTAAAATTAAATATGGAATATTATTATGAGCACGCGTGTAATTAAAATGCTGAAATTATTATTCAAAAATATGGGGGGTTACAAAAACCTACATCAAGCTTTCTAAGACTCAATCCCAACCCCAAAACGAAAAAAGTACAAACACTTGACAAACACAAACTATGAGTAGCTTTATTCTTATGAAGCTTTACTCATCGTTGCTAAACTTTCACACTTGACATACCTTTCAAATCCAAATAGAATATAACAAATGTAAACAACATATGAAAAATAACCCTCCCCATATGTTAAACAAAACCACCTGAGGTATCCCCTTTTGTTAAATAAACCACATGTTTCATTGTCTATTCCCGAACAAAAAGGGGGATACAAAGTCAAGGTGTGCAATATGGAACAACTTCTCCCCTTAATGTAACACAAATAACATAAAGGAAACAAGTATATGATGCAATTATGTGAAATGAAACGACAATGACAAATAAACTCGGCAACACAAGTATAAATAATCCAAACTATGAAACAAATTATACCAATATAAACAATGAAACCAATATGATAATATATGATGTCAATAAGTTACATATATGAAACAGATAACAAGCATGGATTAAATTCAATGCAAAGACCCAAAACAAACATACCACATAGATAAACACGCAAAGATACCGATGATGTAATAGCATATATAGGTAAAAGCACCACAAAATACACAAAATCATAAGCTTGCCACACTTGTATGACATAAATGCGTCTAAACCAAATGTGGTACGAAGTGAAGGAGCGTGAATTATAATTAAAATAAGCATGACCCAACCACTCAAGATAGTCCAAGGAGTTTGGTTTTATCACATTAACTTATCAAACTCATACTTAGCCTTGTGTGATAAATAATTTGATCTCATAATGGAACACTAGCTCAGAAAATATTAATGATTCTCAAATCAACACCATCAAACATTTGAGATTAACTAGGGCTCATTGTCCAAACCCATTAATCTTCAACTTATAACACCCTCAAAATAAAATATTCATATTTTAACTCCTTTCCTTTTAAAGACATTACACATGATAATAAAGGTTAAATTTTCCTTGGAAATTTTTATTTTCTTTTTCCTTTCTTTTCTTTTCTAATGCTCTTGCCAATGGTGACCTTTTATGCAAAGGATATTTACTCCCTTCATATCCATTTACCATTGCACACTCATAACTTTTTTAAACAAATGATAGGTCATAGGCAATGGTTCTAACACACACAATTCCCCCGTATATATAAATATGTACTGACAAGATTAATAGGATAACACCTCACTTAGCACATGCAATATTATTAGTTAAAATCCACAAAAGATCATGCAAGTCTGTGTAAAGGCATATACAAAGTGAACCCATTAAGCATATCAATTTTGTACAACTCCATGCAAGCATGATTAAAAAATAATCCAAAACATTATGAACCATTCTAATATTATAGCCACGAGGTAAAATGGAACTAATGGGATCCAAACACACCGACATGCCAAACAAAATGTTTAAAATTAACTGCACAAAACATGCAAAAATATTTTTGAGTTTTTAAACATTTTTTAAAATGACTTAAAAGACAAACATATTTTTTTGTATTTCCCAATTTTTACTCTCTAAAATAAAAGAGCAAAATACAAAAGAAACACAAATCATACAACTACTCAAAGCATATAATGATGAAACACAAAAAATAGCGAAGGCAAAATATGCAATCACGGTCACTCATTGGGTATAGCATGGGATGAATCATGTTACAGCATGCGATCACCAACAAATCTAACATTAAGAGCATTTAAATTGTATTTTCTAACCCAAATAGGAGTGATGTGGTGATTTTGGGATTTGGAAACCTTGTTGACACCAGACATAGACTTTCTAGGACCTTTTATAAGACCATAACAAAAATGTGTAAGGTGACATTTCCTACATTAATGTGTGCAAGTGTAGACATGACGAGGAATGTTACCCTTGGATTGACCTTTTCTAACAACTTTAGATATGATTGACTTTCTCAAAAATTTGGTTTTGTCTTTAGGAGGGGAAGCATCGAGAATAACAAAGACAATTTCGAAATTATCATTTTTTATTTGGATGGTGCCTAAAATCTTATCCAAATTCTCTGACCAAGATTCCAAATCAAATTTGACATGACTCGAGTCTCTTAGTTTATCTTTAAACTCCACAATCCTATACTTAAACAAACTTTTAGACTCTTCAAATTTAAGGAACTGCTCCTTTAAAAATTTCAAACAAACCACTAAGTTTATCTCTCCTTTCCTCAACATACGCGAGCTTCTCCTTAAGAGTCTTCTCACGTTCCCTCAAAACCTTAATCAATTTACTATTATCATTACCTACGACATGATCTTTCAACCTAGATTTTAAATTCATGCTCTTTTTTTTAATTTTAACGACTTCGTCCAAAGCTCACGAAAGGCAACTTGAAGTTCACTCTCTTCCTCTTCAATTATCTCTTCTTATTCTTCCTCACTCACTTGGGATTGAAAAGATAGGACCTCGGAATCGTCATGCACGTGATCATCTTCATTGAAAGATTTTCACTAACTCTCACATAAATATCTATAAAAGGTGTGTAGTTATGCTTCACGAGAGAATTAGATTCCTTTTCTGACTCACTATCACTATGGGTATCATTGTAAGCTTTGGGCTTCTTACATTATTTCCTTAGTTTAATGGGACACTCAAGAGCATGATGCCTAACACCTTGGCATTCAAAACACTTATTCTAGTCATCCACATTCTTTCGAATATCCCTCTTCTTCATATCATGGTCATTGAAGTTCTTAGGTTTCTTCTCAAATTAATTATTTTCTTTAAAATAAGAAACTCTGTAACCTTCCTAAGAAACCTAGGCATCTCTTCAGGATCTAACTCGCCGTCACCATCAGAATTCAACACATACTTCTTTCAGGATTTCAATGAAGTGTTCTTATCTTTCTTTTGAGGACACATGTTCACCTCATAGGTTTAAAGATCAACTATAAGTTCTTAGACCTGCATAGTATTAACATCACCAAGAGAATCTAGGACCGCGTCATTAGTGTTAAATCTTTCAGGCAATGACCTTAAGATCTTACACACCACTCTAGGCTTGGGATAGGCTCTCCTAAGTTAAACAGGGAATTTATAATATCCGATAACTTAGCACAAACCTTATCAAAATACTCATTCTTTAACATTTTTATCATTTTAAATTTAGTCGTAAGATTTTGCAATGTGAAATTCCTAATCGACACCCACATGAGTGGATCTTAAAATCTCTCAATCATCCTTTGCACTCTCGCAGGTCATAATTCGTGCAAACTCTTTAGTCACGATCGTGCTGAAATAACATTCATTCCTTAGGAATTGAATGTTGAGGAATTCCTTTCAACGGTTATACACATGGCATATGCTTTATATAAATCACCTTTGGTGGGAGGAAACCACACTTACCCTACGAAGTTCTAAACATTTTCGTCAATCAATTTCAAGAAAAAATGCATCTGGGCCTTCCAATAAGGATAATTTGAAACGTAAAACATCGAAAGTCGAGTAATACCTTATTGGTTAAAGTCCATATAAATAACCCTAAATGTGCACAAAAATAGGGATTAAACATAATAAACTAGCATAACCCGCTCTGATACCAATTTGAGAAAGCTCTAGTACCATTAGGGCTTCTGGATGGCCAAACAAACACCAAATTTTAAATTTCCAATTAAATTAAACATATTTTAATCTTTGCACCAATTAAATCAAAGTGGTGTGGAAACAGTATACCAGTTTTATCATGTTCATGTAATACCCCAACCCAGTTTTTTGGTGTAACCCATGGGTCAACCCGATTCGGTCTGGTTGTGTTAAGTGTGAAGTGATGTGAAATGACATATTTAATATTTTTAGTCCATATTAATTAATTAATTTAACTGATTGGGATTGAAATTCTATTTTCCAGACATAAAAATAAATAATAACAAGTGCGAAACCTATTGGGCAATGCCTTTGGGTTAGTGTAATCATAGCTACTATCGTAATAGTAAGAATTACTAACTTTTGAAACGCTCTCAAAAGATGGAATGTCGCTAAACTTGATGTAACAAAGGGAAGGTATGACCCGGTGCCCAGTGGGCTACTCAACAACAACGCGTTATAAAAACGAATGATAGAAATGAAAGATGCAATAACTATAATGCAATTACTAAACATTGTATGCATTAGCCATGTTTATTCAAAAACATTTCCTTTAACTTAGGTTAGGAGCCATTAACCTTAAGATTCTTTAATTCACCGTTTTAATTACAAGACGTTTCTTTAACCCATTAATCTACACATATAATAAATAAGAAATCGTGTTTCTTTAGTACTCTTTTATCATTTATTCCATGTTACCAAAAATAACCCATTTCACCTTTTTAACTTACGTGTCTTTCTTGTCTTATAATCGCTAAAGATTATGAAAACGCCCATTTATGGTCTCTATTACCATATTTATTTTAATCTTTAACTTCCCCAAGCACTAATGTGTTAACTTGTTATTTATTTTAATTCACATAAGTTGATGGACTTGTCAATTCTCTCAAACATTTATCTTTCCAAAATTTTACCAATTCCATATCTTTCATTTTTACTTCCGTTAAATCTTGGAGTTGACTGTATCCCATTTGTATTTACGGACTTGCACTGACTTCCACAAATTGCACTATATGCTTCTCCGGCCAGTGGTTTGGGTCAAAGTCGAATGCACCCTAAGGCATTGGACCCTCTTTAAATTTTCTATGTACTCTTTAGTGAAAACTCTTTCACTTTACATTAAGTTCGTTTGTTTCGGTTCAACCTCCGTTTTATCAAAACACCCATCTTATTGTCGTACTTTGTTTTCATGAATGCACCTTTTAATCCCTTAATATTTCTTTGATCATTTTATCCAAGGTAAATACCACCTTGTCTTCCTGATTATATATTTGAACACGTTTTGCCCTTTAGTCATTATTACTTATCTTTGATGTATTACCAACATCGTTACTTTCTCAAGTTTAGGACTATTTTCCTCCATTTAATGTTCATTTAAAATATTGTATAACAAAGTCCCCTTTTCCCATAACTACAAAATTTGGGGCAAAAATCACTAATTTCATCCTTTTGGGGCTCATTATATAAATTTTCCCTTATTCGAGTGTAACTAACACTTTAATAATTATGTATTTCAAAATTACTGTTTAAACCCATCTTTATATACTTCATTTTATGCCCCTTGAAAATGTTTAACGACAATTTTATACGTCCTTCTCTTAAAGTCACTTTATTTAGTCGAACTTTATCATGAAATCATTAGAATAATAATATCACCTAGACATCATCTTAACATATTACTAGTTAACGCAAAACTACCACAATGACTTTTGTGACATTATTTGTCTACAATATTTCAAGAGGGTTACTCGAACACTTTCATGTTATTAATCCTATAAACATGTTCATCATAAGTCCAAAGTGACCTTATGAGACTTTTCATACATAAAATGCCATCCCTTTACTTTTATTATTTCTCTTCATAATGTAACACATTTTTATACCAACCTTGCCATTTATTTCACAACCTTATATATATATATATACACACACACACATATATATATGTATGTGTGTGTGTGTGTGAATATATATAAAAGATATATGCTAAGTGCAAAGTCATATATGTACCAAAAAGTACACTACAATTATTTTTCCCAAGATAAGTTGTCGTCTCAATAATATTTTCTTACCAAAGTTATAATTTTACAAAGGTGAGATTCGTAACCTATATATAAAAATAATCCTAAAAACATGTTTGTGACACTTGTTATATGTTATCAACACGATGCGAGTGGTTCACACAATTTTATTTTGTCATTTACAGTCAAGTACCATTTTTTAACCATTAATTATCCTTTTTGTGTCTGCACGACATGCAGGCACCAATTCAAGCTCGGACACGACACGAAATTTCATATTCATCATATTCAACCTCCGTATACTATATATAAATTTTTTGCACATAAACTTTATGTGGAAAGTTCTCATAAAACATAAATTATTCTCAAAATCATTATTTACTCAAAATTATTATTCATCTGAAGTTACTATTTATCCAAACATTATTATTTAAATACCGATGCGACCCATGCAATGCAATGTAAGCGACTAATTTACGTAAAACTTTTGCGCGACCCAAATATTTAATGATTACTTTATTTATTGAAATCAAGAGTATTACAATCCATGCCATCCATCTAGGTGAATAAGCAAGAATAAAATAAATCAAATCACAACACGATAATGTACAAGGAAAATCCAGAATGGAAAAAACCTCGGACGACCCAACCACGCAAATCAAATATGATATAGTTATCATACAAGGATAAATTAGACTTACTCAACTGACCCAAATCCTTCAAGCCTTGATGTTCTCTTTTCTCCTTGAACCTTCTTCACAGTTGTCATTGGACACCCTCCAACAGTAGCACAACGCAGGCATTTCCCATGTCTCAATATCACACCCATCTTACCATTCTAATATCTAATTCCACCCATCACTGCAAATGCACATACATATAATTCACCACTCAAAACACTCTACCTAATGAAGAGTAAACAGTTATGGTGCAAGACACATGATATCTCAAACACACATATTATGTTAAAACTTGGATGTCAAAACAATAGGTGTAAATTAGGGTTTATAGGATTTGTATTTTCTCTTGGAAAATTGATTTCGAAAGCCTTAATAATGAAGCTATTACGCCAAACCTGATATATACAGATTTTTATAATTTTAAGTATCACGCAATTCGAGACACATTATTCAAATAAAAACACAATATTCATTTGAATGATATTAGCAATCTCATTCGAACCAAACTAAACTCGTTCGAACAACATCACTAATATCGTTTGAATGAGCTTATGTCCTGTCAAGAACTTTCTGTAAAACATAAACATCTCGTTGAAAGGTCGTCCAAAGTTCTTTTGAGTTAACTATCTAAAATCATTTGAACAAAACAATAAATTATTTTATCGAAACGGAAGAACTCATTTGAACGAAGTCAAAACATAACTATTTTTCTTTGAAAAAACTTTTTTGAAAATAACCTCAAAAGCATTTTAGAACGCTAACACCCAAAATGTATCCACGGATCAAATATAATATGAAAAATATACCTCATCGAGATCCCAATGACATTAAAGACGAAACTCGACACAAATACAAAATGTCGTGATCTTCGCTTTACTTAGCCGCCACAATTTTCGAAATGCATCATAGTCTTGAAGGAAAAATAAAACAAAACCCTAACTTATGACTCAAACATGTTTTGTGTAAATGGAGGAAAGACAATATACAAACAAACTAACTCAATTGGAAAAATTTCCTAACAAAAGTTTATTTTGATACCATTTATATAAAGTATCTGGAGTGCATCTTAAATATTGCTTCTAAAATTTGGGTTACGTTGAAATAGTTTGAAGGGGGCTATTATGTTTGGGTTTCTACTTGTGAGAGTGGTTAGTGGATTTGGAGCGATGGACTTTGTTTACAAGGAACAACTTAATATTTTCTCGACACAATCTTTAGTCTTTATTTAAGGTTAGTTTGCATTAATAGAATACCCATTTTGAAAATTTTTGTTTGATTTTGTGAGACTACATCTAGTCCGATATAGAATTCGACACATTTTATGTGACACACTAACGGCTAGGCTGTGTAAACTATGTGTATGTAAAATATGACATTGGGAATTATGGTTATTCTATTAATTTATTAATTCTCAAATAAAAGTGTAAAAGGTGATGAGTGAGTAAAATATTGAACTAGGCGAGTCTTGAAACTAGATTAACAAAAAGAATAAAACTATACAATGAGAATCGTATCCCTCGCCCGGACTAAATAGGATAAACGGTTACATGGAATGAAAAGCATTAACAAGATTAATCTCATTTGGAAAATTAATAAAACCTAGAGTTGTCACTCTCTAAATTCTCATAAAATCTTAATTTGAGTTCGGCGTTATCGAATATTCTCGAAATTACACATGAAATGTCGTAAATACGGCGCATACATGATATACACCGTTAAATATCCTAGGTGCAATACCAAGAACAATTAACCCATTACAAGTATATTAAACCCATCATACTATAACGAAGAAACTAATTAACCCGTGTGAGTTCAACAATCTCACCCTAAATTAAATTACTTACAAAGCATGGTATAATTAAATCAATTAATAAAGTAAGAAACCTAACCAAAGCTTGAAACAGGAAATGAAACTATAATATATTTGAGAAGAAGATGAATATTAACCTTACACACAAACCCTTGGAGACAGAATGGAGGAAGCTCCCAAGACCAAATAAACCCTAACCTAAATTAATACGAAACGATAAGATATTTCAACAATAACGAACTTACAAATATCTAGTAAGTTGGATTAAAAGAAAAGAGAAAATAAAACAACACGCAAAAATGCCAAAAATCTGCTGGTATCGATCGACCGATGAAATCCATCGATCGACTGATGATTCTGTGAAATGACCACTATCTTCCTTCCAGGATAAAAAGGAAACTTTGATCAATTGATCAATTTTGATCGGTCGATCCATACTCTATTTCAAACCCAATCCTTAGCCTGAAAAACTAAGAAAATGCTCCTTGAAAAAAACGTCATAACTTGATCATTAGGATCTAAATTGACGCACTGTTGGTGGTTACGTGATGTTAACTTAGAGATCTACAACTTTCATGCAGAGTTTGGTCACTAATCTCAAATGTTAAAATGACTAAAATGCCCCCAAATTTGCGTATTGTGTTAAAACTTTCTCGAAAAGCACCAATTACACCATGAAGCATTCCAATACCTACAATAGCTCAATTAAATATTTCAAAGAATATACATAAAGAAAACAAAGGTTATACATTATATGGTCTAAAATATAAGATTTCACGAAAATAATTATGTTATAATGCATAATTAAAACGGGCACTAATATACAATATTCGTGACGTATCACACCCCCTAACTTAGACATATCTAGTCTCTAGTGATGAAACAATACAAGAACCAACAAAATAGAGAGATAAGAATAAACTAAATAAGTACAAAGGAAAAAGTACCACTTTCATTATACACGATTACATTTAATGAATGCAATAAGCCATTAAACCCCTAGGTTACCGTAGTGGAGGAGTGTTCTCTCGTGAGGATTTTTAGGGATGAAATCCACGAACATCAAATTTCCTCAAAACTTGTTCAAACACCCAATATCACAAACTCAACAACAGCAATAAAAGAATACAACATATTATTAACAAAAAAAATGATAATTTTGCCCAATAATCCAAAATTATCAACATCAGAATTGAAATCTTATATGTGAGTGGTGTACGTGCACATGTAAACATTTTGATTTGGTAAAAAATCCTATAATTCGGATAAAATTTAAAGCATGCTTTCATTCAAACCTCTTCGAATATTACACTTAATAAATAAAAGCACTCGAAATAACGTGTAACATTCGGAACATACAGGTATAATGAGTAAATATAAATCGAAACTAGGTCGCACACATTTCATCAATGAAGAACGATTTATATATAAAATGTAAAATTGCAATCTCATGAAAGGATACCGCTCATTAAGGGAGGTGAAACTTATCTTAATAGATTATCACAACTATTATTATAAGGACACAAGTCTCCGATTGAGTCTTAATGTAGTGTTGGCTCAATTCCGGACAAAAATATTTGAGTCATAGGATAGTGTTCAAGTGTATCCATCCAAGCCTATGACGTGTTAGTTGAAAACGTAGCGGTCAAGATTATAAAGCTTCATCATATGCCAAGTTTATTGGGCCTCGTTTCTACATCAACAACATTGGTTCCAATGCTCCTAAGATATGAATGCATTTAATATATATATATATGAGCTTGGAAATTTATTGGGTGTATTTTATAATTTTTTATAAATAGTTTTAACGACTTTGTTTTACTCAGAAAATATTTTTTTTAGAACTTTTCATTAAAAGTTTTGGGCTTATAAAGAATATTCCATTTTCTGACAAGGTCATTCAAATGAACTGGAATCTCGTTCGAACGAGATTCACAGGTCGTTCGAACGAGACTTCTAACGAGATTTCCTTTTTCTCACTGGAACATCGTTAGTAAAGTCGTTCAAATGACAAAGTCGTCCGAACAAAAATGTCATTCGAAAGAGTTTGGTGGGAACAGTTTTTTGGCGATTTTTGGCAGTTTTCTCCATGTACCCACTACTTTTTCCCCACTAATTTTTGACAGAATTACTAAGTGCGGGAACCAACCTTTTTAAACTAACTTTTTCATATTCTACAATCTTGGAGAGAGAGTTTTTTGAGAGTTTAATTCCTCCACGAAAAGGTTCAAGTTTTGAGTGTTTGTTTTTCAAGAAAATTCTTAAACACTTTTGTTTACACCCATTTTAGTTTATCCAAGTCCCTTCATATATATATATATATATATATATATATATATTTGCTTAGAGTGGTTGGCACCGGATTTTCTCTACACCTCAAAGAAGAGAAGTTTGGGTTTACTTCTACATCCCACAAAGAAGAAGTTCATTGTTTTGACTGCGGCATTCTCATACGGTGAAAGGCACCGTGTGTGGTTTATGGGTTCCTAAAGCTTCATTGGTGGATTCCAAGATTCCGATGGATTCTGGGATTATCAACTAGGCGGAGGTAGTTACAAGAATACGCGCCAGGGGCTTGGACGGAGTCAAGTTGAGTTATGTAAGTCATATTTCTTGTAAACATAAAACCATACTTAGTGGACTTAAGGCTAGGGCCGTCCGAGGTTTTTTTTTCCGTTGTGGGTTTTTCCTCGTACATCGCGGCGTAGTAGTTTGTTTATTTTATCTTTTACAAAATCACATTAGATGCATGCTTAGGTAAAAAGGTAAAACTAGAATATTTAATTTGGTGCTAAATTAATTTGGCTAATGTTTAATTAATTTAGTTCAAGTCGTTTATTTTAATTTGATAAAATTTGGTTTGGCCTAATATGCACAAATTAAATATTTATTGTTAGGCAAGTTTCTAGGACTTGTATTAAATTGATTTTTGGAGTTAAAGTAACAATTAACAAATTTAATTTTTAGTATAATTTTAATTTTGAGAAAAGTAAAATTTGTTTTAATTTGTGAAGAAATTAATTTTAGTTTATGTAGTTGTTTAGTTGAACCATTTCTATTCCGCACTTAAAAAGAAAATTTATTTTGTAAAATTTAAAATTGTGGGTCTACATTTCCAATAATTGGTATCAGAGCCGGAGCACTAATTTATTGCGTTAAGGTCCATTTAAATATTTTTTACTAAAATTGAATTTTCTCCATTTTCAAAATTTTCTGTTTTTGATGGTTCCAACTACACGTATTGGAAAGTGCGTATGAAATCGTCACTTAGGTCTCTAGATGATAGGGTTAGGTTGTCAATCGTTAACGGGTGGTTCCCACCTACATATTTAGTTGAAAATGAACGTGTTCCCAAATCCACCGATAGATGGAGTGAGAGTGAATTTAAACTTGCAAATTTGAATTCCCGTGGTTTAAATGCCTTGTTTAGCGCAGTCACACCGGATGAATTCTGATGCATTATGACATGTGAAACCGCTAAGAAGCTTGGGATATTTTACAACTCACTCATTAAGGAACTAGTGTCGTAAAAGCTTCTAAACTCCAAAACCTCACCACTCAATTTGAAACCATCAAAATGAATGAAAAAGAAACATTTGATGAATTTTATGCTAGACTTTCCGATATAGTTAATTCATCTTTTAATTTGGGAGAGAAAATACCCGACAACCGAGTACTAAAGAAAATTTTAAGGTCCATACTCGATAGATTTATTCCTAAGGTGATCGTATTAAATTCTTTACCCACTTTATCCTCTACGAAATTAGAAGCTTGTAGGTGATCTACAGACCTATGAACTAGACATGTTTCCCTCTAAAACTGAAAAGAAAATAGATAAGAGCGTTGCTTTGAAAGCCCGAAGGAAGGAAAAACAAGTAGTAGAGAGAGTGACTCGAAAGATATGGCTATGTTTGCTAGGAAGTTTCATAAATTTCTTAAATTTAACAAAGATAAATTTAAAAATGATTTTAAGAAATTTGAAAATTCTAAGCATGACAAAGCCGAGAAGATCCCTAAAAATTTTAATGAAAATTTAAATAATGACGAGTCAAATAGGTGTTATGGTTGTGAAGGGTATGGTCATAGGGCTTTTTAGTGACCCGCTAAACTAAGGAGAGAGGGTAAGCAACCAATTTCTTATAATGCAACCCTTAGTGATAGTGATAAGGAAAAGGGACCTCATTCCCCCACTAAGACCAACTTTGTGGCTTTTATGTCAAGTCATGTGAGTGAAAGTGAGCACTCCTTCATTGATGAAATTTTAACACATGGTACTTCCAAGGTCATAATTTTTTAATCCCAAAGAAATGATGGTAGTGAGAGTGGAGAAGAAAGAGAGAGTGAAAGTGAAAATGAGGTTGATGTGAGTGAACTTCAAATTTATTTTCAAGAATTATATGAAGAATCTATTAAATTAAAAATAACAAATATGAAGCTAGAAGCTGTAATAACCCGCCCTTTTGGAGATGATTAGATTCCATAATTAAGTATATTTTGGAATTTGGAGAATTTCTCGAAATAGTAATTTTTGGGATTTTCGAGGGTTTAATGATTTTCGATGGATGTTATAAATTATTTTGGGACCATATAGGTCGAAATATTTTATTTATGTGTCGCCGTGGAGTATAGCGACAAAAAGGGGTAAGATTTTGAGTAAGACTACCGCATTTAATTATTTTGGGTTAGAATAGTGATTTGCGGTCAAGTACCTCGGATGGAAATTTCGACTGCGCCACGAGTCTCGGAATGTCCGAGATAGTCGGAAAAGAGTGTCCGATTGTCGAAATTGAGTTTCGGGTAATTTTTGGAGTTAAATAGGCTCGTAATTGGGTAAACGAGTCGTTTTTGGGTTTTTAGGGATTAAAACCCTTTTTCTCTCTATATATAGAGGAAGAGAGAAGAGAAAGAAGAAAGAAGAGAGGGAAGAGAGAGAGAGGGAAGAAAAGAAGAAAAAGGGGGAGATTCCGGCCGGTCTCCGCGGGATTCGGCTCGAGGACGTCGGATTTTATCCACGAGGCAAGTGTTTACTTGCTTTATTTATTTTTGAGCATAAATATCTCATATCATTGTTGGTATAACAAACCCTAATGGTTTTGGGTTGGGTATTCGTGGATAAAACGGGTTTTCGGGAGATAAAACGAATAAACCCCTAAAATTGGTAAATTGAAGAAATTTAGTAATTAACTAAATTATATTGGGTGATTCTGGGTTCTAGGATGTTTAGGACCCGTATTATAGGTGTATTTGTTGTTGGTAGAAGTTGTAGGCCGTTGGGTGAGGAGATGGAAGCTTGGAGGAAGCTTCCATGGCCGAAACAGCTTCTCGGAGAAGAAGCTGCCCGACTTGATCGATCGATCGAGCCTGGGGGATCGATCGATCGAAGCCTTCGATCGATCGACGGCCATGGGTCGATCGATCGACCCCTGCTGAAAAGGGACAATTTTATTAGGGTGATTTGGATGGGATAGATTCCATTCATCCTGCTTTGAGGTTGATTAGGTGATAACCTAGGGGACCTTTTAGGACTTTATGGTCCATAAATTAAGGCAATTTAGGAGGGTAAAGTAAGGGTTTTAGGTATATAACCCTTAATCTATATTTTCGAGGAAAATAGAATAATTGTAGAAATTGATGGATTAGGGTTCCTAAATTATATTGGGGACTTCTAAATGATTATTTGGACCAGGTATAGTCTTGGGGTTCAAGGAAATGAAATCCTTAACCCACTGAAGTTAAGGTTGATCGGGTGAGATAAATCCCGAGGTTATTTCTAGTAGGCATATGGGCCTGTATAATTATGCTTATAGAAAGCATAATTATATATCGAATACTGTTAAGTGTATCCTAGAAGATAATTAGGATAAATTGGGAATATAGATATTTGTTGATTTCACTTAGAGTGAAGGGTATCATTGGAGATATCCAATAAATCCTTAGATAGGATTAAGTTATATAGTGATTATCAAAGTAAGAAATACTTTGGATTTAGAATCATGCTAATATGAATGCATGATTATGATTCCTGGAGGGAATCTTTGGAATTATGGTCATCGTTAGATGATATAGGCCATTATAGCCGTTTATATATATTCTAGGAAGAATATATAGGATATGTATATACTGTGTGATTTAGGCATATATATATATGTTATGATGGAAATGATTTTGAAAATATAAAAATGAATATTTTCAAAATGGAAAGAGAAATGTTTTTCATAATTAAGAAAATATGGATTACACACCTCTCTAAATCGCTATCATAAGGGAAGTTTCGTTCGTATGGTGAAGCCCCCTGGAAAATTAACGCAGGGTGGATATAGTCCTATAGGCCATGTGAGCGTTTGTTGATATATTTTTCTGCGCTGGTTAGGAGATTCCGGGTGTGGTCTTGACTATCCCGCAGGCACATGGTCGCTTCCCGACGTCTTGCGATGTAGGATCCCAGGTTGTCTTGGAGGCCCTGGAAGATGATAGCCATTTAGGAGCGCGCACAGTGGAGAAATCCGGACGGGCGGTCTTAGAACGCGTTATATATTAAAGCAATTCATGATAATGGATTGGCTTTAATTACATTTCCTGGATATAGGAAGGGAAATGGGATAAAGGTTTTGGCTTCGGTAACACTTCCCGGATGGAAGAAGGGATGTGGAAGCATATGATATGATCAAAGCATTTCTATGATAATGAAAATGGCTTTGAATACATTTCCTGAGTAGAAAAAGGGAAATGGGATGATTTAAAAAGGTAAAGCATTTTTATGATAATAAAACTGGCTTTAAAAAGAGATATGATTTGTTAAAGCAATTCATGATAATGAATTGGCTTTTATATTTACATTTCCTGAGTATAAAAAGGGAAATGGAAAGTTTTGAGAAAAATGATAAGTATTGATAAATACTTTGTATATGGATTCTCATTCCGGGAGATATATCCGGATGGTTATGGTAAAATATGTATATGTATGTATATGTATAAATCGAGTGCCGAGGGTCTAATGGATCCCGACGATCGACCGTGCCGCATAGTAGTGTATTGGGGGGGTTCCTTGTTTGGATTTCGCTTTGCGAGACACCCCACGCACGAATATGGCATTGTGTTGAGACTGGGGAGAATTTTAATCCTTATGTGCTTTAATATTATAAATGTTTATGGTATATATATATTTATATATATATATCTTTCTGTACTGAGGGACTGGCGGATCTCGACGATCGACCTTGCCGCATAGTAGTGTATCGGGGGGGTTCCTTGTTTGGATCTCGCTTTGCTAGACACCCCACGCACGAACATGGCATAGCGTCGAGATTAGAGTGAAGTCTAGCCCTTAGTACATCTGTTGGACTATCTAGGGTAGATAGTGGTTGGATGATAGACTAGTTTAGTAGGGTAGCTTGACTAGGATATTTAGAGGGATGCGTTAGGAGTGCACTATTAGAGGAGAGGTGAGGGGTATCTCATGGGAGTGCGATACCAATTTAAATATGAGATAAAACTATTTTTCTAAAAATAAAGCATTTATGCACTTGCAAAATATTTTCAAACATTCGGGCTCTGACCCGTTTGTCTACTCTCCTTTCTTTCTCTATACTATATATATATAGGTGTCCAGACACAGGGACGCCTGGATGAAAATTCTTTCGAGTCAGACGTCAGCTGCAGCAGCTGTGGATGCGTGTAGGTTTTTGATAGCCGCTTCCATCGTTGTACTCTAGATAGGAGGTACTGTATAAACATTCGAGCCAATGGCTCAATTGCATTTATTTATTCTTTCAGTACAGCATTCGATATGGTTGTATTTTTGGACCGAGTGTTCGGTTATTTTAATTTATTTCATTTTCATTTCAGTTCAATTACGCATTTAATTGTGGATGTTTTTATTTGGTCGCTAAAAAGAGTAGTTAGATAAAAGTTTTTAACGTTCACCTAATAGGATATTAGTAATTAAATGGATTTTCGACAGTGATGCTAAGAATGATCCATATGAAACTCCTGTTTTAATTTAATATTGGAGTGATCGCCCGGTATCTTATTAGGCGGGGTGTTACAGAAGCTAGTTTGAAAGAGCGTGTCGAGATCATTAATGAGAGTGTTTTAGTGGAAGATCTTAGGACACGTGAGAGAGATCTTCGAGAGAAGCTTGAGTATGTAAAATGCGAGAGAGAGAGAGAGCCTTAGAGGTTTGATGGAATCCTTGAAAAAGGAGTTTCTCGAGTTTGAAGAGAGAAATAGTCTACTTGAGTCTAGGATTGTAGAGCTTGAAAAGAAAGTGAGAGACTCAAGTAGAGTCAAATTTGATTTGGAGAGTTGTTTGGAGAAATTAGATAAAATCTTAGGAACGGTCCAAATTAAAAATGACACTTGTGGTTTAGGCTTCAATTCTTGTAACGATTCCACCATTAAAGCCAAAACCAAGGTTTTAGGAGAATCCTCTAGGAATAATGTTATAGGTCATTCCTTGGGTAAGCCTTTTTGCCGAGTCTTTAGGTGCTCACATTGTAGTCGAAAAGGTCATTTTAGGAAATTTTGTTTTGGTCTTAAACGAGGTCTTAGAAAATCTCAACGTAAGGCAACCGAGGTAGCCAAGATTCCTACACCCCGAGATCGGCATTCATCATTAGTTTAGGTTAGGAGATCTGACTTGGTAGCTTTACAAGATAGGAGTTTTTATTCTCGTTTACTTTCACATGCTTCCTCCCTTGCTAAATCTAAAGATTGAATGTGATAGTTATTTGCATACTTTAGCTTTTTTGCTTCATGCTATATTATCACACTTGATGAGTGCGTTATTTTGTATCATTTATACCCAAATCTAGCCCTTGTTAGGTCCCTTGCATAGTAAATAAAGAGCTTTTATAGCCATTTTTGTTATTTAAAAGGAAAATGCAACTTTGAAACTAATTCGAGTTAATAATGCAATTTTAGCAACTCCAGGGGGTGAAATCATAATTTTAGAAACTTTATGGGCTTAAAAATAATTTTTAAATATTTATCAGGTCATTATGAAGTTTTCCTTGAAATTTGGTTGAATTCCAAGTTAAAATGATAGAGACGTGAATTTCGGGGACTAAAATATAAATAAGGATAATTATGTAATTTCCAACATTTTTATGACCCAAAATTTGTATGAAGTATTTTTCTTTTTCTTTTTTATAGGCGCCTCGAGAATTCGGACAACATAGAAGTTGATATGCAAAAAATGGTTCGGATATGTCGCGACACGACACACCCGACACGACAGTACTAAAAATTGATTATAAATTCGTTCGAGTGTCCATTAAGGTCATGCGATAGCTTTTCGGAGAGGTCTTTAAAAGACTCGCAACTTTTTAGTTCGGACGAATCCCAAAATAAGATGTTTTGAAGGTGAAAAATCAGTTTGAAAATTCTGATTTAAAAAGTGACGAAAATGCAAAAAAAAAAAAAAAAAAAAAGAAAAATAAGTTCCACTATCCCTTTTAACTAACCTTCCTCACCCTCACCCTAACATTCTACACCCTCACACACACAAACCACCCCACTTCATCTTCCAAACATCCATCTTCTCTCACATCTCCCACCATTAACAAACCAACCAAATACCACCATAACCAACCACCTCCAAAACAACACCACCAAACACCACCAAAAATCCAACCTTATACCTCCCACCAATGGACCCCATTAAACCAAATACCCGCAGCAGCCCTCAACCACCACCCATTACCACCTGCTCCAGAAAGAACCCGTCGGCACTAAATCATCAGCCCCGACCCACACCCGAGACCAAACCCGGAACCCGTCGGAACCAATTCCTAACCCATACCCATTCAACCCCAAAGACCCATTTCAAGCCAACAACCCAATTCCTTTTTTTTTTTATTTCCACCTTCTACGAGTTCTCCTTCTGCCAAATTCCAAACAAAACCAAATAGAAACCAAAAATAAAATAAAACTCGTTTACCCCACATGTCTTTAATCCCATTTCTATTCCTAAAAGCCAAAAACCATTCCCCCAAAATCTGCAAAAGCACCCACTAACCCACCTCAACTCTTCCACTAACCCAATCATACCAAGACTAGGGGTGGCAATTCGGGTTAATCTTGTTATTTTCGGGTTTTGTTGATTTTTATTTGAGTATAAGTTTTAAGTACTCTTAAATCTATACAAGTTAATCGTGTCATCTTCGGGTTATTACCATAAACGGATTACCGTGTCAAAAATTATCAGCTCTAACTAAGACCCATTATGAAGACCACCTCTCAATTTAAAAGGAGGGAAGAAGGGAAGAATAGGACGGATAGAAGAGGGAGAGACAGAGTGTGTGTAAGAGACACACTTAGAAACACCATTTTTGTACATAGAGTAGAGATATGAATTTTTAGAGTGTAATTTTTGTGTGCAAGTTTGGAGCAGAATTTTATTGTATTGGCATTCAAATATTGGGACTTCAATCTTGTAAGTTGATTATTATTATGGCCATTAGTATTTCATCTTGCAATTTTTGTGTTTTAATTATGATGTCATTTTAATTTAAATTGCGAGGATGAGGTGAAATTTACCATGATTATTTAGTGCATGTTTAATTGGTTTAATTCGCTAAATTCACTACTTGTTCCAAAAACGTTTTAAAAATTCGGTATTCATTTAAAATAGTCCCGAGAGTGATATTTTAAACCTTCAAAATTAATTGTGCTATTCACATCCTTTGATTTCATGTGCTTATATTTGATGTATTATGCTTATGTTAAATCATTTAATAGTCCATGCTTATATTTGACATTTAATGCTTAGGAGTGATATTTTTAAGGGAATAGGGATTTTTGGTATCTAAAAAGAGTTGTAAAAATATTTATTTAAACTTTCACGTTTTCATCATCCGAAATTTACGCGACGAGAGTCGGTACAATTTTGAGTTATAAAAGGGAATAGCGAGTGGACTAATTAATCATAAACTAATAAAAAATGGTAAATGGATCCGAAATCCTAGTAATATCTCCATACTAGTTACATAATTTATGTTCACTCATTTATTTTAATTTTTTTTATTTTTCTCTAAATCATATTTATACAATCATTTGTCTAGTTGGACAGTCGATATTTTATAAAAATTGACGAAATCTCTGTGGGTTCGACCGTACTTACACCCGCTATGTTTCAATAGCCCGTGCACTTGAGGTAGTTTTATAACAAATAAAACTTGACAACAATGTTAATTGTATGCTCCTTTATCATTGTTCTAGTCTATACTTCATGCTTTATCACGTGCTAGAATTGTGATTGTTGTTTATCTTTTGTATTATAGTTCTTTCATTTTAGTCAGTAATTAAGGCTTAATGATAAATTCAAATGATTTTTGTTTGTCTTTTGAGTAAATATTTTTGTTTGCTTTGTTATAAAATTTTAAAAACTCAAAAAGATTTTTTTTGTGTATTTTAGTTTGACACACTCTATGTGCCATATACTTGTGTTTGAATCCCTTCTTTTTCGCTTCCGTGTGGCTAGAACTTTTGGTTTAAATTGTCAATCCTTAAAATGTTCTTTACCATGCTTACATGGAGTAGTTGGATTTTGTGTTGCTTTAATGGATTCTATTTTTATATGCCTCAATTCACACATGCACGAGCTCACTTGAAATTATAACGTCACATGTATATTTGAGCTTTGTGAGGTGTTCTCCTACAAATCTTGTCATCTATATGTTATGTAACCTAGGAGGATTAGTGCATGTTAAAATCTGTTGCACGCGAGAATTAAGCGATAAAAGATTTTATATATATATATATATATATATGTGTGTGTGTGTGTGTGTGTGTGTGTGTGTGTGTGTGTGCACGGGAAAGGGATCCGAAAGAAAATATCACCCTTTGCGAGTAAGTCACCGTTTGCTTGGACCTAAAAGAAATACGTGGTCTAAAGGCCTCAAAGAATAATGGCATTAAAAGAAAATATTTGTCGAGGCCTATTTTGTTTAGTTTATTTATTCATTCAAAATATTAAAATAATATGCTTAAATTGAGGAATTTTGGATGGTATATCAATCGGTTTGCACAATGTCCATTTATCCTAGTTGTACTTTCAATGTCATGACTTTATTTCTTTGTGGAATCATAAAAATTCTAGGCTTGTATGCATTGTGTATGTTTGTTCATTGAGTTCAATTTATACTGTCATATGAGGTTATATTCAAATGTGATAAAGTTTGCAATCAAATGAGAACTCCATGAACATGTTTTAAGTGATTGGGTCTAAATTTAAGTGTTACTAGTTCACACCCCTACACTTCCGTTTCCATATGACACATTTTTACCATACGAGTGTGAAAAGCTTATTGCATTTTGTGTCATGTATGGTGTTTATACCTATATATATGTGCGTGTACGTTAGTGATATTCATTATGTCTACATATATATGGTATTTTTTTCTCTTTGCCTTGCTTTCTAGTTGATTTATGCTTCTAATTCATAACTGGTATCTATCGTGTTGCATATTGTTGATTCATATCACATGCTTAGTAACTTATGTATCACATTGGTATCATTTTCACCTTCATTGATATCCGTTATTATTTGTATGGATTAGTTATGATTTTGTTGTCCATATGCTTCCATGCTCTTATCACTCTAAGCTTCATCATGTTTAAATTAGTTTTTATCCTTTGTCTATTCTTGAACAAAAAGGGGGAGAATGATAGGGGGAGAAATGGTATCTAATCCTATTACAATCATATCTTAGTATAAGAGATTTATCTTAGGGGGAGTCGCGACCTTCTTAGGTAGATCACATTTGATAAAGGGGAATTAATTTAGGGGGAGTATTTATTTTAAACTCATTTAATATTCTTATTCCCTATGCATTAGATAGTTTGCTTAAGTGTGCAGTAATACTTCTAATTGGCAACTTTCATCGGCAAAGATATTGATCCTTGGGTTTTGAGTCAAGCGATGTAATTTTTATTTTGGGTGGGATATTTTTTAAGTCTAGTAGAGCTTGACGGCCCTTTAGGATTTTTGTTTGGTTTCTGTCCCGGAATAGCCAAGGGAGAGATTTGTAAGGACACAAGTCTCCGATTGAGTCTTAATGTAGTGTTGGCTCAATTTCGAACAAAAACATTTGAGTCATAGGATAATGTTCAAGTGTATCCATCCAAGCCTATGACGAGTTAGTTGAAGACGTAGCGGCCAAGATTATAAAGCTTCATCATATACCAGGTTTATTATGCCTCGTTTCTACGTTAACAACATTGGTTTCAATGCTCCTAAGGTATGAATGCATTATATATATATATATAGGAGCTTGGAAATTTATTAGGTGTATATTATAAATTTTTTATAAATAGTTTTAGCGACTTTGTTTTACTCAGAAAATACTTTTTTTAGAACTTTTCATTAAAAGTTTTGGGCTTACAAAGAATATTCCATTTTCTGACAAGTTCGTTCGAACGAACTGGAATCTCGTTCGAACGAGATTCACAGGTCATTCGAACGAGACTTCTAACGAGATTTCCTTTTTCTCAATGGAACATCGTTAGTAAAGTCGTTCGAACGAGTTTGGCGGGAACAGTTTTTTGGCGGTTTTTGGCAGTTTTCTCCATGTTCCCACTACTTTTTTACAAAATTACTAAGTGCGGGAACCAATCTTTTTAAACTAAATTTTTTATATTCTACAATCTTGGAGAGAGAGTTTTTTGAGAGTTTAATTCCTCCATGAAAATGTTCAAGTTTTGAGTGTTTGTTTTTCAAGAAAATTCTTAAACATTTTTGTTTACACCCATTTTAGTTTATCCAAGTCCTTTCATATATATATATATATATATATATATATATATATATATATATATATATATATATATATATATATATTTTCTTGGAGTTTTTGCACCAAGTTTTCTCTACACCTCAAAGAAGAGAAGTTTGGGTTTACTTCTACATCCCGCAAAGAAGAAGTTCATTGTTTTGGCTGCGGCATTCTCATACGGTGAAAGGCACCATCTGTGGTTGATGGGGTACTAAAGCTTCATTGGTGGATTTCAAGGTTTCGGTGGATTCCGGGATTGTCGGCTAGGTGGAGGTAGTTACAGAAGACGCGCCAGGGACTTGGACGGAGTCAATTCGATTTGTTTAAGTCATCTGTCTTGTAAACATAAAACCATACTTAGTGGACTTAAGTCTAGGGTCGTCCGAAGTTTTTTTTCCGTTGTGGATTTTTCCTCGTACATCACGGCGTAGTGATTTGTTTATTTTATCTTTTGTAAAATCACATTAGATGCATGATTAAGTAAAAAGATAAAATTAGAATATTTAATTTGGTGCTAAATTAATTTGGGTAATGTTTAATTAATTTAGTTCGGTAAATTTCTAGGACTTGTATTAAATTGATTTTTGGATTTAAAGTAACAATTCACAAATTTGATTTTTAGTATAATTTTAATTTTGAGAAAATTAAAATTTATTTTAATTTGTGAAGAAGTTAATTTTAGTTTATGTAGTTATTTAGTTGAACCATCTCTATTCCGCACTTAAAAGGGAAATTTATTTTGTAAAATTTAAAATTGGGGGTCTACATTTCCAACAATTATGTCTTTTAAATCAAATTTATCTTAAGATCAAATAGGACTTTAAAGGGTTGTAACATTAGTTTGGGGATAAGGTTATGAAAGAAATGGAATATTTACGGATTCAAAGTGTTTGGAGAGAAAACTTGAAATAATGAAAAATGTGTGGAGAGTTATAAAATTATAATATAATTTTCCATAAAAAGCAATGGATGTAATAGTGGAGTATAACTTTCATTATTCTAATATAACAACGGGATTCTTATATTTTTACAATCCCTTTCTTTTTTTCTTTTTCTTTCCTTTTTCTTTTCTTTTCTTTATTTTTTATTTTTTCACTTCTTTATCCTTAGACTCTCTTTGTTTTATTTTCTCGAAAATAAAAGTCAACTCACATGCTTAATTGCCACCACATAGCAAGAACAACATTTGATCCCAAGTATCATTCTATGAAAGGTATAAATATGATTTAAAACTTCAATGTGGAGTTGGTTATGGGATTGGGAACTTGAAACAAAAGGTTAATAACAAAGCTCAACGGGGTTGACTAGGGAAATAATTAGGGTGAGGTCAAGGTCAATATGGGTTAATAGACAAAGAGGACCTATGATCATTTGATAAAATTTATGCAATTCTCCAGTCAAAACAACTTTAAAATCTGAAAAATCCTCGTGATCAGTGAAGGGAATGGAAGGGAGTAGCAATTAGCCCTCTATTTTGATGTTGCATAAATCATGTCCAAAATATTTCGAGACAACTGATATTTCTCAAATGATTGATCATCACGTAAATGAATGTGACATGTTTCTGACGAACCTCAGATCGGTTCGATGTGACCATATATGAATGGGCATCGATATAATGTAGGACTCGAGGAAAATCCGGCATGCTGACAACCTTGAACGCCTTCTTTTCGTCCAAACTTTGCCCGGTGCTAAAGTTTGGATCAATGTGTTGAGATCAAAATCCTTAAACTTAACAAAATCATCTGGGTTGTCTACACCGCCCATAAATTAAGCCAAAACCGCCTTTCTGAACGGTATTTTGACTCCCATAACCATTGCCTCACACGAAACTGTTTTTCCCTTCACAAAAACTAAGGATACATAAAATATACTTACATATTCTTCTTTGATTGGCCCATCAATCGCAAGAAAGCGCTTCCAGTTATGGCAACGAAGAAGCACACGACTTTCAACAAACAACTTATCCAGGTTCAAGCACAGTTATAGGCTATTGACCTTCATTTGTTCTCAAAGTAGGCTTCGAACCAATATTTTTTTCGTTCACAATGAAAACCTTCAAATCCCTTGAAGGCACACTAATTGAATCATACTTTTTTTTTTATCCATTTCGACCTACAAATAATAATTAGGCACAACAAGATAAATTGCAAAGCGTAATTAAGAGTTATGAGGTAAAAAAGTTGAAATGGTATGTGAGAGTGTGTCAAAATAAGTGAAACATATCACATTGTGACAAAATGTGTCAAAGTGTGACAATGAATAAAATACATGCAAGTGTATGCTAAATATGTGGAATAATAATAGTTTAAGCATTTTAACAAACAGTTGGTATGTATGTATAATGTGATAAAAGGGGTGGGATGAAATTTGAACCAAGAACCAACCCTCATCCATCAAATACTCAATATTTCGACAACAATGTATTCATGGATGATTTTTTACAAAGAATTACAAAGTGTAAAATAAATTAAACAAAATTTAGAATAAATGTTGGTTCAAACACCCCACCAATGGTGAAAACGGTCCCAAAACTTCCAATAAAATTGTAAAAACTGGCCAACACATTCAACTCATAAAAAATATAACAATCATGTGACATTGTTCTATTTGAAGAGAAAAAGTAGCATTCGAATGCCCAAATGAGAAATTTGGGAAAAATGAACTATTTCCCCAAAAACTGTCAACATGCACCCAATCCAGCCCAAGAATATTGTAACATCAATCAATAATACAATATAAGAATGAAATCAAGTTAAATATGTGTATCCATAGTGATAACATAGAGAAATTAACAAACAATTCATAAGTAGCAGCATATTGAACAAGTCTAACTATAATAACACTACGAGCCCTAAAAATGTGAAACACCCAAAAAATTCCCAAATAATCAAAATATAAGATGAGAATGATTTATACCTTAGATGTTAGAGTGATTAAATGAGGTACTTTATAGTGGAAATTGAAACAATCCACATTTTTTGTTTTTATTAAAAATGTAGAGTTGAATTATTTATGTGTCAAAATGACATTTTTATTTTTAGTCGACAAATATAGTAATAAATTTTAACCGAACTAATTATCGAGTAGACATATTTTTAATATATAAAAAATTCTACACATGTACCATATCCTATATATTTAAAGTAATTTCTTATATCAAATTTTCATTAAAATAAAATCATCAATTTCTTTGAAATCAAAATAAAGGTTAGGTGTTAAAATTTTTAAGGTATAAAAGTTTAATTTCTAAGTTTTAAACTTTTGGGGATAAAAGTTGAAAAAAAATGAAATAACCAAAAATATCTTCATCCATTTGTCTTATTACGGTTTAAAGAAAAAAAAACAAATAAAACCCATTAAACTGCCCGTTTGAAATAGGTAAAAAAAGAAAGAAAAAACAAAGGTTGAACATTACACCGCCTCTATCTCCTGCTATATATATATATATATATACTAGCGGATGCCTGTGCCAATGGCACGGCGATAACTTTGCCCCCGTGATAAAACCCAGGCCATAATAAAAATAAATAAAACCTAGTCCATAATTTAAAATAAAAAAATTATTTAATAAAAAAATTTGCTCTTAGCATGACATTTCATGCATGGACATGAAATGAGAAAATCTCATGCATTGAAAAGTGGAGATATTTTTTCAAAAATCATGGCTCCATATATATATATCAAGGTTCTAAAAAATGCGAGGCGTGATCAAGGCGTGGAGGCCAAGCCTTAAGCCTTAGAAGCCTAGGCGGGCCTCAGGCGTAAAAAGGCGTGAGAAAGGGTTTAGGCCTTCTTAATATATTTTAATATTTTTTAACCATAACAAGGCTATTAAAATATTAAAATTGCACATATCATATAAATATGTCTGAATATATGTAAATTGAAATACTATTTGATTATTTTGGATGAGATAATGGTCCAGTTAGTAAAAAAATTCTTTAAAAGGCGATATCGTTTCACTAAATCATTGTTGTTTTTAGAAAAAAAAAAGTGTGCCTTAAGGGTTTTACCAAGAATAAGGCGTAAAAAACTTAAGGCGGGGCATTTCTCCCAGGCCTTAAGCCTAGTCGGAACCTAGGCGGGTTTTTAGAACAGTGAGAGAGAGAGAGAAATGACGATGGGTTTTCTTTTAAAGATTGAGTAGCCATGGAAATTCTTGGTATATATGTAAGTAAGCCTGTATATATATATCCATGGCATTTGGGTTTTATTTTGAATTTGGTGTTGAACTTAGGCAGCCATGAAAGCTTTGATTCTAAGCTTTTGTGGAGGTTGTGTATGTATATGGTTACCCATATAAACATGTAAGCAGCACCCATACGCATACACCCGCTAAAGCTTAGTGGGTGTATACGTACTTAAACTTTTAAGCTTAGTGTGCAAAGAAGCATATTTGTGCATGTGTGTGTGTGTGTGTGTGTGTGTGTGTGTAGAGAGAGAGAGGGGATCAAGTGAGGTCCTCCAGTTTGAGGACCCTGAATGAGGTCCATTTTTTTAAAATAGTAAAAAAAAATATTTTCGAGCTGATTTTTTTCTATGGTTTTTAAACATTTCAGTATGACCATAAAAAAATAATCAACTCAAAATGAACTTTTTTACTATTTTAAAAAAATCGATCAAACTTTGTCAGTTTTTAACAACTTAAAAACTGACAGAGTTTGACCGATTTGTTTAAAATAGCAAAAAAATTCATTTTGAGCTGATTATTTTTTTATGGTCCTACTAAAATGTTTAAAACCCATAAAAAAATGAACCCAAAAATATTTTTTTTACTATTTTAAAAAAATGGACCTCATTCAAGGTCCTCAAACTGGGACATCACTTGATCCTTTCCCTATATATATATATATATATATATATATATATATATATATATATTTGTTGATGTGGGTATGTGTATATATATGCATTGGTTTAATTTGTAAAGAAAACACACATTAATTACGTATACGTGGGTATGTATGCGTACGTGTCATGAAAATAAGAAAAAATGATTTTTATTACATAAAGGCCAATTTATTAGTCATAACAAACTTTTGTGTCACATATAGATAACCGGATGAAATACCATCAATTTTGAAAACCCGGCGGTAAATTTACAAATACACACAAAAAGGGCCAGTTATTCCTTTTTCAAAAATTCATATCTTTCAAACCGTTACATAGAAAAATAGACGGAACGTGTCGTTGGATTCGCAGAGTCGAAAAGAATATTTTTATATATAAATATTTTATAAATGATACTATTTTTGTCGACACCAAATTTAGGCCATTGTATCAAATACGGGCAAGAACACTAAGATAAAAGTTATCATTTTTATCCTATAAAGCCTATACCATGATTTTTTCTCCATTATTTATCGTGTTTTACAATACTCGATTTTGAAACCATTATTTTTTCCTAAACGCTCTTTCAACGTGTTGTGTCGTTTTACAAAAATTGAAGTCGAATCCTACCAGAAATGTGTATTAATATTAATTCCCTACCCATATTATCTAAATCAGTTTAATTCAACTCTGAGTCGAGCTACGTATAACGTAAAACTCTTATCACCGTATAAACAACCAATAATAATGTGAATTGTGATAGACTGGTAAAATATTTGTTTGATTATTCGTAATAACTAAATATTAAAAATACAACGAGAGATATCACGTACAATGTGTATCAAATCAATCAACATCACACAAAATTATGGTAGGTGATTCTATTTCACTATTAAATTTAAGCTTATACCTTTGAAATTACTGCATTGCTTATATCACTATGTGAGAGCCCCTGAACTCATGCTCTCATTTATGAACTATTTTGTGTAGTTGGCCATTTATCGTAAATATTGATTCAATCTTTTATCCGATTAAACTAGAATTAGCCCAACCCTAACAACCTGAAATTTCAGCGAACCTACTGATTTTAGCAAATTATTTGAATTGCAGTACACCCCTGCATCCTATTAAAACTCTGGTTGCAAATTATTTTACCCTGATTACAGTACATCCCTACATCTTATTAAATATTGATTTCAGTTATTATACATGATTGCAGCATAGCCTACCATTTTATAACCATTATTAGCGAAGCCCCTAGTAGCATACCTTACGATTCAGGGATTATACCCTTAGTATACCACCGTAGTTTTAACTGGCCTGTAGGACTCAGATGTTGAATGCCTAGTACTTACGTATGAGTGTGACTCTAGATAAGTGTGCCAAGCTATTTATTATCCCCTAATTATTTGGGATTGCCTCTCCACATATATTATATGCTTTGGATGATATTGTAACAGTATAATTACGCATTTGAAGCCCCTTATAGCTGATAATTTATGGGTTATCTTGTTATAGTCTGACCCTTTATAACCACCATATTGTTCTTTTATATATTGCAGACTTAAGTATAATCCAGTATATTGATATTTCATTTTTCTTTAGATTAAAATAAACTGTGTTATATTACCAGCATTTCAATCCCAGTTGTGCTATTTAAACAGATTCATATGTATACCTTGTTATAGAAATAGAATTATCTACTTAGCAAAGTTTTGCTTATTCTTTGGCTTCCAGTTATTTTAAACAAGTACCTGTAGGCAATGATGAGCAGTTCCATCTAGAATTGTATGAAGCTCGAAAATAGTATTGATTAGAGAATAATGATACATGATCAATTGTTAGTCAGGAATGAGGTATGTATACAGCATTGTTCAACACCGTAACTTAGCAAGACAGTATTCTCTTTTGAAAGAAGGATGATATCACTTATGGTTTAGTATTTATTATAATAAACCTCACACTCAGAAAACCAGGATGTGACAACATAGTATGAGAGCTCAACCAGGTTAAGTAGCCTATACGGGACGTAAGTTGAGCAGTTTTATTAAGAGGTGGTCCAGATCATAAGGATGATGAGGATAAGATGTTTAGACTTGAGTAAGAAAAACCGATCTCAAAATTACATATGAGATCAGGATTTTATTCAGTAAAAGGTATAAGTGATAGTTGGTAAAGTGAAGATATTTATATAGTGATTACGAGAATAAATCCTTAAACTACAATTTGGGGATATGTGATTAATTCTGATATTCAGATTTTATGTAGCCGAAAGGATCATTAAGAATTTTGGGATTGTCAAATATGTGATTGAGGATTAGAGTCATACTAAGCAAGTTATCTTAGGATGGTATTGCATATAATATACTCCATAAGTCTACACGTAGGGCGTAGTTCTTTTATTCTAACTATTCAATCGATACTCCCCTTGAAAATGAATTATTTCATTGGGAATTCCAAAACTTTCATCTTTGAAAGCACCATATTTCTTTATTGACCTTTTATTATTGTCTTTCGCATTTTACTCTTGTTATACTATATACTATTCCCATTAGATTATGAGAACAAATTACTTATGTTATAATGGTATTTGTTCAGGATTAGATAAGAAGCTATACTAGCATTCTTTAATGAACATTGGGAGTTTCTCTTGAAGAAAGTTAGAGGCATTAGAAATGTTACGATTAACCGTTCTACTCTTTAGAACGTAATTGTATTACTTATTGGATACTACCCCATAGCTACAATTTTCCCAAAATCCGACTCAAGCCTCGTTACGAATTCCTGTTAATTAACCAATACCATATTTCGAAGTCATCGTGACTCAGGATATCACTAAAAATTTGATATCCCAAAAAATAGTATGGAATCCGTAGAGAAATATAATTTCTCATCCAACAAATAACTAAAATAGTTGTGATCAGATACCCCATATGTAGTTTCCCTTATAAACCATTTTTCCAAAGGAACCCCGATTTGAAACCCAAATAACCTTGTTAATAAATAATATGTTTTTTCACCCTCGAAAGGTAAATAATTAAACTAATAGCTTCTCTTGTTATCTAAGTTTGGGGAAAATATGAATAACCCATGTGGATACAAGGAACCCGTGTTAATATTTTTGCATAATTTATAAGGCTGCCTGAATTCTTATCCAAAATAATAGTCATTTACCTTAAGCAACCAGAGCTTTATGATACACCTTGCAGTATTTGAAACCCTTAGCCTTAGATTACTTATTCTTTTCCTTATTACGCTCCTATGAATCCTTGAAAAATTACCGGTTAACGTAATCCGATTTACAGATATTTAACCAAATCTCATACTTTATTATAAAGACCCCATAACCCCATATGTTAACTTACTATCGAAAACCTATATTTATGTTACATTATTATAAAAATTACATTAGCCTGCTCCATATTTTGTGTAGTCCAATTGCTTTCAACATGTGTAAGATCCTTCGATATATATGTTGGATAGTTAGTCGGTTAATTTAAGAACTCCATTCCAAGTATATGTATAAGGGACCCCGATATAATTCTTTAAGAATAGTACCTTATGACCACCGATAGATTAGGAATAACATCAACTAAATCCGTACATCGTTCAAGTTGAATTAGTTACAAGTTTGTTATCAGTTGTATATCATAATCCAAATTAAAGTAACCATCGATTTAGACCCCCTCCCATTTATTTACATCCACCCTAGTACCAGTGTTTCAGATATCTAGTCAGTAGCCATCTAAGAGTAATTCCTATTTTTCATATTTGTGATATATCCTGCATGAATATAAGGAACCATAATCTTCTATTAGATGGTAAGAAGTTTCAAGTAACTTCAGGTCAACCAAGTTTGAAATAAATTTTCAACTGATAGGCCTTGAGTTTGATACAAAAACATTGAATAGAATTTGAAGGATTATATATTCAAGTTAGACTACCATCCCAAAAAGTAAACACTATAGCCAATACCTTAAATCGTAACCTTATTGGAAACCTAACTACATAATTTCCTAGGATGTTATTACTACTATAGAGTAATTTGATCTTCAGCCAACCTCGCCTTTTTCAAGTAAACCAAATACAATCACTTACCCGAACCTGAGAAAGAAAATCTTAGAACAACCACTCCCAGATCCCTTTGTGTTGAAACAATAAACCTGAAGTAAGACCCGAAAGTTATTATACGATAAGGAAACGAGTCTACGATTTAGATATAAATTACATGTACCTGATGAATCATCACTACTTTAAGAGATATCGTAAGAAACCCTTCGTTTTAGACTCATGATACACCCAATAAGCTTAAGAATATATCAGGCACGAAAGGATTAAAGGTAGTGGGCCAATATGAGAGTGATACCAACGAACTTTTAAGAATATGTCGTACTTGTCACCAAGTCCAAATAGGACACCAGTGTTCCAACAAACTCCTTTAACTACTTCCAATCCCAGAACGGACATGGGATCGTATCACAACAAATTTTATTAATGGGTTGTTTCATACGTCTCAATGATATAATTCGATAGGAATAATAGTAGACCGGCTCACCAAATTTTCCCATTTTCTCCAAATGAAACGTATTTGATTATTTCTGAATTCCTAGTAGTAGGAATTATAGTAAGATGATTAACATGAACAATCTAGTAGCTCATTGAGTAAAAAAAATAAACGTATCCAGAAAACCAAATTACATCAAATTTTAGGATAAGAACATGTTCTTTTAGATTATACCTACCACTCTAAGTGAACAAGTTTAGCCTGAACAATATCATGACTTAATATTATCCTACCTTGGCTACACAAATCAGTTCTAGTAAGATTTCAAACATCAGTGAATACGACTTCACACACGTCACCATATACATCAGTTAAGTTTCGTATACTCTTATAAACATCATTTTCATAGTAATATCTTCGAATTTAATGATATAGATGTTAGTGACTTCATTTACATTATTATATGAACTAAATTTAAGGAAATTCTTTTCATTATCATTCGTACACCCTAGACTATGTAAACCCCATCCATCTATCCGGTCCAAAAATTATTCAAATGTATAGGGTATATCTAGAATAACCGATTCATCTTAAAGAATCATATGCCTTGCATAACTATGGTAGATTTTTGGAGATTAAATCTACAATATTAGGCATTAAACCCGTAGTGATACTTAGGAAAAAACCATGCAAACCTGAGAACAAATCAAATCAATAAACTTATTGGAAATACCTAAAAACTATCGGACGTTACCTTTTGTCCCCAATTATTGGCTCAATAGATATCGAATCTTATAGATGCGTTATTCTGGTATTTAGGAAGTTAAGTAAACCCCACATCAAGATTATAATTACATTTTCCCTTCTTATGTGGAGTTTTTAAAGAAACCTTTTTACAAAAATATCAACTGCAATGACCCATCGATGTATTTTAACGATTAACTAACACATGACTCCCCAACCATGGTAAGACCTTCTAGTAGTTCCTTAAAATTGTATGCTGTTAATAGAAATTCCAACGAAAGAAACAAGTGTAACATACTGTACCACAATAATAGGACGTGGATTTTTTGGAGTAGACTTGCCAGATTAATATAGAGAAGGGATTTTCTTTTGATCCACTGCGAGAATTCTAGTATTTTCGAATAACAAGACTTACGATTCAGATATCATCACCTTAATGTTATTTGAATTTAGAAGACCAATCTATAAAGATTTGAATATAAATTGTCGACCTACACTATCAAAGGAACTTATACTTTTCAATTACACATTGTGTAACCAGATGAAAAATACCTTTGTTTCGAGATTTTCCTCTTACTGATACCACCCATTTCATAATATTAGATTATTCATATATGAAACGAACTTCAGAAAACCAGATTATACGTAAACCTTCGTTATGAAAACCTCTATGACAATACGCGGCGCATGCAAAGCTTATAAAAATGTCAATTAACTATTTAAAACCAATATTTCATTAACACTATTTACATCAGTATTCGTTATACAGTGGTGTTTCATAACTTACAAATTATGAAAGAAACAACTTTTATAAACCGTCATAGTCACATAATAAACCTACAAACCTCAATGAGTTTATAAGTTATCATTTAAAATATATTGTATGCCTTAGATGAGATAAGTACTACGAGAATTTTAAACTCTAAGAATGTAGAAGTTTCGAGGACGAAATTTTTTAAAGTAGGTTATTGTAACAACCCATATTTTGTGTTTTTATTAAAAATGTAGAGTTGAATTATTTGTGTGTCAAAAAGTCATTTTTATTTTTAGTCGAAAAATAAAATAATAAATTTTAACTGAACTAATTATCGAGTAGACATATTTTTAATATATAAAATTCTACACGTGTAAAATATCCTGTATATTTAAAATAATTTCTTGTATCAAATTTTCATTAAAATAAAATCCTAAATTTCCTTGAAATAAAAAATAAAGGTTAGGTGTTACAAATTTTAAGGTATAAAATTTTAATTTATAAGTTTTAAATTTTGAGGATAAAAGTTGAAAAAAATAAAATAACCTAAAATATCTTCATCCATTTTGTCTTATTACGGTTTAAAGAAAACCCACTAAACCGCCCTGTTTAAAAGATGAAAAAGAAAAAGAAAAAAAAGGTTAAATATTACACTGCCCCTTTCTCCTGCTATATATATTAAAAAAACACAACCCACTTGTTCGTAACCAAAACCAAAGGAGGTGTATATTGGTTACTTTTTCCTCCACGAACAGGTAATTCCTATTAATTTTTTTCTACCTTTGCTTTCATCTTCCATCTTTTGATATATATATATATATATATATATATATATATATATATATATATATATATATATATATATATATATACCGTACTGCTCTTGTGCGGACTAGTTTGCATTTTAAGAGTGCGGACTGAACATATGTCACCTGACAGTGAGCCTAGAAATCATCGGCAAAATTATAGGCGCGCACTCTCTTTTTTGGGCTCACCGCCAAGTGACACATGTCCGGTCCGCACTCTTAAAATGCAGACTGTTCCACACAAGAGCAGTACTATATATATATATATGAAGGAGATTATGGGTTTTCTTTTAAAGATTGGGTAGCCATGGAAATTCTTGGTATATATGTATTTATATATAAGTAAGGTTGTATATATACATCCATAGCAGATGGGTTTTATTTGGAGTTTGGGTTTGAATTTGGGCTGCCGTGAAAGCTTTGATTCTAAGCTTTCATGGAGGTTGTGAGTGTGTGTGTGGTTACCCATGTAAACATATAAGGAGCTGGGTTTGTTTTTAAGCTTAGTTTGAACTTTTATGGATGTTGGGGAAGAAATATATGTACCCAGTGTATATATATGTGTTTTGTGTTCTATGTCTGTATGTGTGTGCACGTAGCAGGTGTGTGTGTGTGTGTGTGTGTGTGTGTGTGTGTGTGTGTGTGCATGTGTTACTGCGTGTTTTAGTGCATATATATACTAGGGTATGCCCGTGCCTGAAGGCACGTAGATATTTTTGCCCCCAATATTCGTACGTGTGCTTATGAAATGACACCACCACCAACTACCAAAAACACATAATTCAACAACCTACACCTAAACATAAAAGTGAACCAAACTCACATTGTTAAATAAATTACCTGTTACAAATTACTTGACTATTAATTGTAGGGACGATCCAAACAATCAAAACAACAAACAGTGTCACAAACGATACAAACAAACAAATATATCCCTCCAATAAGTAGTTGCCACTAAATATAACAATATGTTTTTTTTTTCACATTGCCTCAAAGATGAATAAAAGTGAAATATACTATCAAACACGTAAGAATTGAATTCCCCTATTGTTCAATGAAAAGGACAAATTTGATTATATATTCAAGGTATTCAAGTACATTTAATGATCCCCTGTTTTCCATTGAAATAAATAAAACAGTAATATATTAAGTGACAATCCGAGAACCAATCCGAGAATCGCAATGATAACGCGTATCTACCTGACCTGGAAAAAATAAGTGAAAAAGAAAAACATAAATACGTAAATGAACTTGAATGAATGAAAGAATAATTAAAATTAGAATTATATGCACCTAGTAATCAAAAAATAATAGTTCCAAGCCTAACAGTTCCAACTAAGATGCTTACCTTTCCAAGTTCTCTCATATTTTCATCAACTTCTACTAAGAGGCTTATGCAATTCACCATTCTGGACAGCAATTTGAAGATCATCAGAACCACCAATATGCTTGCCATTTACAAATATTTGGGTAACAGTGCTGTGCCATCAAATAAACAAATTGTATAATTTTTACCAAAGCTTCCATATTGGTAATCTCAAATATCTCGTATACGATAGTAAAAAATGCAAATTTATATTATAACTGTATTAAAAATGCACTATCATTATGTTAATTTTAATGTCAATTCCCTCAAACAAAAAGTTTGAGGGAATCTAGTGACCATGACCCATGTAAGAACCGCCACCTTGCTGTGGCCTACTGCTGGAACCACCCCGATATTTAGCCTGTGGTATCTGGTACCCACCCCGATACCCACCACTCTGCGGATGTAGACCATTGCCTTCAGCACTGCCACCACTCTGTTGATGTTAGTAACAGTACACAAAAGAACTATACTCAAATTACAAACCTTTTGGCAATCGATGTAGGCGTGAAGTGATCTCCATGTAATTTTATCAAACACATGGTATTTACAACACAAAAAAATCATACTATCTCTAAATCGATGTGCTCCTGGTAGTGATCTCCATGAAAAGAAAAATAAACCATTTAGGAAACTAACAAAATTGGTGACCAAACAAAACCCATAATAGATAATCAAAATATGAAAAAACAATAGATGAGAAGTGTTTCTAAAATGAAATGCAATGTTAATCTACATTATTATCAAATTGAAACTCAAACTGTAACAGCAAAAATCCTCACCAATAAATTTCCTTTTGCTAAAAAATGACACTCTGAATATAGAAGTGGCATTATTCCACAATAGAGTCCATTAGCTAACATTATATTTGTTACAACTAAAATTATATTTGTTACAACTAAACCGAGAAGTTTACGATATAAGATTCCCAAAACCTAAGCTTTGAGTATATAAATGATTTGAGCCAAGTTCCATTTTATAGGTATATATACAACGGAGGTTTTTTATGAGAAAAAATAGAATTGAAATACGTGGGGGGTTTGAAGAGTAAAAATAGAATTGACATTACCAAAACCTTGATGTGACGTCCCTATTTTTATTACACGGTCTGAATTTGAAGAGACTCATCCAAAAATCAATATTATAAATCAAGGATTTAACGTCTGATTTTGAAAAAAAAGAAAAAAAAACTAAAGTGAGGGAGAAATTACCTGTGTAGCTAGTGGTGAGAGATGAGAGCTGTGAAAATGAGATGTAAAAATGAGACAGTTCAGCTCAGCTATTTGGTAGTTGATTGTTAGTTTCTGTCTCATATATAATGTGGTTCAAAGGTTGAAAAGGCTACTGGAATGGAATCAACATCGCCTACTAAACTTGTGACATGCGCGCAGTCAGTGAATTGCATTTAATTTGTGTTGTGCTTGAACTGGTGCCTTTTTGTTTCATCTGCTTCGTGTTGAAAGTCTTCTGAGGCTGAATCAGCAACATCATTTGCACTGAAATGACGCATCGCATGAAACATGATCTTCACAATAATAGACGGGGTCATTTAATATTAATTAAATAGTCGAATAACAAAACATTAAGAAATCATATACCTCGATGCTTGGAACCATTGTATTTCCATCATAAGTACCTAGTACGTACAGTTTTAATTCATAATAGCCAAAGAAGTTGAAATTAAATCGAAGATGAAATTAAAGTCATAACTAAAACCAACCAAATCATTGATACGCTATTTCTAAGAGTAAACACCAAACAGAAAAAATAAAAAATTTGAACACCTGCTTCAATAGCAGGGCTTCAGAAGAAGCTATGGCTCCAATGATAGGGGATACTACAAAAACCTATAGATTTTTATGAACACCCGCTTCAACAGCTGGGCCGGTACTCCTGGCAGGATTCATTTAGGCTCCAGTGATAGGCCTACAAAATAAAAACAAAAAAGAAATTAAAATTGACCTAAAATTGAATCACAACTTTATTTATTGAAACTAAATAAACAAATTTCATACCAAAAATGGGAACAAAAAGAATTGACTTAACTTTAAACTTTTATGATAATAGTATGATTTTGCCAACAAAGAGAGGGGTTGGTTGTTCCTCTCCAGCGAATGCTTCAACGACATTGTTTCATGGCTCCTACACAGCTAGTGTTTTATCGAAGTGAAATTGAAGGAACACACATAAACGAATGTCTATGATCAGGACTTCTGAAGATCTGAAATAAATGATTCCAGGTTCTTAAAGTGCGTTACAGTTGGTGACGGCGTCTTCGGTAAAACCTCTCTTAATTTCCTATACCAATAATACCTTCCCCACGGACTATGTACCGAGTGTGTTCGACAATTTAAGTTCAAATGTGGTTGTTAATTTGTTTACACTGGTATTAGTTTCTGCATCAACCAAAGCTACCATAAGAACATTCTCAATTTCTGCATCAACCAAAGTTACCATAAGGCCTGGTGCCGAGGACACAGGATGCAACCGACTGTAAGTAACCACTTCTTGATTCCCATATCCGATTATCGTGCAATCAAACGTACAAAACTATAAGCATTATTAAGATGAAGAATAGTAATAATAAAATCAACGACAACATTAAGACCCATACATAAGAACATTGGCAATTTAAATAACAACTAATTTATATTACATATAATCACATCACAAAGGAAAGATACATCATACAATAAAATTATCACAAGAGGTACCGAACTCAAATCAACATCAAGTAAGAATGAACATCATAAACAAAGGAATGAACACACTGAGACACAGTAAGTCATGGATCCTATTCCTAACAATGTTCATACTTTATATATCCTCCAGATTAATTTATCACAACTTGTCGTTGATATGTGTATAATAGTGAATACAAAATGTATAATTATACCTTTTGCACTCTATTACTATTTGAATACCAAAAGAAAATTTGTACACGAAAAATGTTTATATTAGTTAGAAATGAAGACCCAAAATGCACAAATGACCAAAACATAACACACATCCAAATGCATGTTTTCTGTGTGAGTTGGTGACGACGATAGTGTATGGTGATATGAATGGGGGAGTGAGGGAGGCGTCGAGTCAGAAAGAAATATACAGAAAAAATTCTTTAAATTTGTGACATTATCAGGACTTCTGAATATCTGAAACAAAGTATTCCAGGTTCTTAAAATGCGTTACAGTTGGTGACGGCGTCGTCGGTAAAATCTCTCTTAATTTCCTATACCAATAATACCTTCCCCACGAACTATGTACTGAGTGTGTTCGAAAATTTAATTTCAAATGTGGTTGTTAATTTGGTCTTGTGGAACACTACCGGTGGCGTTTACACTGGTATTAGTTTCTGCATCAACCAAAGCTACCATAAGAACATTCCCAATTTTTGCATCAACCAAAGTTACCATAAGACCTGGTGCTGAGGACACAGAACGCAACTGACTGTAAGTAAGCACTTCTTGATTCCCATATTCGATGACCTTCAATCGAACGTGCAAAATTATAACCATTCTTAAGATGAAGAATAGTAATAATAAAATTGATGACAACATTAAGACCCTTACATAAGAACATTGGCAATTCAAATGGCAACTAATTTATATTACATATAATCACATCACAAAGGAAAGATACATCATACAATAAAATTATCACAAAAGGTACCCAACTCAAATCAACATCAAATAAGAATGAACATCATAAACGAAGGAATGAACACCGATACCTAGTCAACTCGGCCGTATCGCCGCGGTATCGGCCTTGACTTTGAACCATGATCAACTTACACATACCACTCAAATCAAGTCTGTATATAATCGGATCATTGGATAAAAATCTTGGCCTTGAGTAACATTGACCCAATTTAAGATGAAGTTTATAAAATACAATTTAACATAAGTGCATGATATGGGTATGATGGGGCAGTTCAGGGGAAAAATATGCAATTTCTTTCAATAAAAGTACAGAGATTACAACAACATTCTACACGATAGAACTGTAGAACTATAGATAATAAAAAATTATTAGAGGAGATTATAACAATATTCTAAACGATAGAACTACAGAGAAAAAAAATATAATTGAAATTAAAATCCAGATGCGGAACAAAAAAAATGTAATAAAACCAAATCCTTGCCTCCACCTAAAACGTAATACTTGCATCCAAAAAGAAAAGAAAAGAAAAAATAATTGGATAAAAAAAATGAAACTGAAAGTCAGAGGTTGAACCCGAAATCCCATTTTGAAACTCCAAAGAAATAAAAATAAAAAAAAGCCCTAATTTCTATGAAATAATGCAGTGGGAAAAAAATTTAAGAACACCGAACATGTATATACCTGTTGGAGCTCGAGCGTTTCAACAAAAGCATATACCTGTAAATCGACAAAGGTATATACCTGTTGGAGATCAACGTGGGAGGGATGGGAGCGTTGGGAAGATGGGTAGGGAGGAGGGAAGCATCTCAACAAAGGTATATACCTGTAAATCGACTGAAAATGAGTGTTCTTCCATCAGTTATGTACCTATAAAATTGACTCATATATACATGTAAAAATCGACTCCAAACAGGCATAACCCATATATACAAATAGGTATAACCCCAACAGCCGAGAGACATAGAGAATACCTATAAAATCGACTCCAAACAGAGGGATGCGAGTTTGAGAGGTAGAGGGTTTCAAGTTTGAGAGGTGTGGGGTTCCAGTTTTGACAGAAAAAATAGGGGTTAAGAGGAAATAGGTATAATGTCGTGATTCGTGAAAGAGGGTGTGTTGAGAGTGTACAAAGAGAAGTAGTTTACCAAAGTACCCTTTATGTTTGAATTAAAGTGGAAGGAGGGAATTAATTAGTAACAATAAAAGGAGGGGGAATCCAAAATTTTCAAGGGCAAAAGAGGTAGTGCTAGAAAAATTCTTATTGATGACATCATCTATCAATCTTATGACATACATAAGTTTCCTACTTTATTTTATATATATATATGTGTGTGTGGGGGGGGGGTGTATATATATGCATTGGTTTAGTTTTAAAAAAAACATTAATTACGTATACATGGGCATGTATGCGTGCGTGTCACGAAATTAAAAAAAATGACTTTTATTATGTAAAGGCCAATTTTTCAGTCATAACAAACTTTTGTGTCATTTATAGATAACCAAGAGAAATACCGTTAATTTTTTAAACCCAACGATAAATTTGCAAATACACGCAAAAGGGTCAGTTTTGCCATCTTTAAAAATCCATTTCTGTTAAATCGTTACTCAGAAAAATACGTGGAATGCACCGTTGGATTCCCAGCGTCGAAAATAACATTTTCATGTGTAAAAATTTTATACTATTTTTGTCGACGCTAAATTTAGGCCATTGTGTCAAATACGAGCCAGAACAATAGTACAAAAATTACCATTTTTACCCAGTAAAGCCTCTACCATGAATTTTGCTATATTATTTATCGTGTTTACAATCAACCAAATTTCTCGATTTTAAAACCATTATTTTTTCTCGAAAGCTATTTCGATGTGTTATGTCATTTTATAAAAATTGAAGTCAGATCCCACCAAAAATGTGTACAAATATTAATTCACTACCCATATTATCTAAGTCAGTTTAGTTCAACTTCGAGCCGTGTTACATGTAATGTAAAACTCTTGTTACCATAGAAAAAATAAATAGTGTGCATACGTATAGACTAGTGAAATATTTGTTTGATTATTCGTAATAACATTGCATTAAAATCACAGTATCAAATACAACGTGTATCAAACCAGTCAACATCACACGGAATTATGGTAGATAATTCCATTTCACTATTCAATTCGAGCTTGTACCTTTGAAGTTACTGCAGTGTTTATATCACTAGTGATAACCCTTGAACTCATGCTCTCATTTATGAACTCTTTTTTGTAGTTCACCATTTACCGTCAATATTGATTCAATCTTTTATATGATTAAACTCAAACCAGCCTAACCCAGACAACTTGCTATTTTAGTGAACCCTAATTTTAGTAAATTATTCGGATTGCAGTACACCCTAACATTCTATAAAAACTCAAGTTGAAAATTATTTTACCCTTATTGTAGTACACCCCTGCATCTTATTAAACCTTAACTTCAGTTATTACACCTGATTGCAGCATATCCTGCCATTTTATAACCATTATCAGTAAAACCCTAGTAGCATACCTTACGATTCAGGGATTAGACCCCCATACCACGGTAGTTCTAACTAGCCTATAGGACTCAGATGTTGAGTGCCTGATTTTTATTTGCTACATGCGTATGAGTGTCACTCTAACTAAGTGTGCCAAGCTATTTGTTATTTCTCATTATTTGGGATTGTCTGCCCAAATGTATTATATGCTTTGGACGATATTGTAACGGTATGATTATGCATTTGAAGCCCCTATAACCGATAATTGATGGGTTCTCTTGTTATATTCTGAACCCTTATAACCACCGTATTGTTCTTTTATATCAGTATACCCTTGTATAGTACTGTTGATATTTCATTTTGCTATAAAATTAAAATAAACTATGTTATATTACCAGCATTTCAATCCCAGTTATGCTCTTTAAACATATTCACATATATACCTTGTTATACATATAGAATTATCTACTTGGCTAATTTGTGCTTATTTTTTAGCTTCTAGTTATTTTAAACAGGTACCTATAGGCAATGATGTGCCGTTCCAGCTAGCATTATATGAAGCTCATGATTAGTATTAATTAGAAAATAATGATACGTGACCAGTTGTTATTCAGGAAATGAGGTATATATTTAGCATTATTCATTTACAACTATGGATTATAACACTGTGATTTAGCAACACAGTATTCTCTTTTGAAAGAAGGATTATTTCACTTATGGTTTAGTATTTATTAGGATAAATCTCACACTCGGGAAATCGGGATGTGACAGAAATGGTGATTGGAAGATAGGACTTGAAATGGGAGATTTTTAGATGAGGGAAATGTTTAGAGAGTATTAGGAAATGTGAGGAAATTAAACAAAGCAGGGGAAAAATAACTGAGTCGGTCAATCGAACGATAAAATTCATCGATCGATCGATGAATCCTTAAATTAAGTACTGGTATCAAACTTAGGCATACTTTGTTCGATCGATCGATCAATTAAATTCCATCGATCGATCGATGATCTACAATTTTTGGCAAGTTTCTTCTTTTGAAGTGGGAAGAGATGGGGGGTAAAAATTAATGAAAAAGGATGGGGAAAAATATATATATATATAAGGGCGGGATTACATGGTGGGGGGAGGTTACTAAGCAAAACATAAATGCACATACAAATAAAAAAGATATATATAACAAAAGTATATATGAGTGTGTGAAAAAGCGCGATTACCAACAATTGACAATAGGGAAATCCAAAAATGAAACGGTCAGAGATTAACCAACGTGGCACCCAATGTGGGGCCCACGGGAGGGAAAAATAAAGGAAAAGTGTTTATGTAATTTCTTTTTCAACAAACACATATTCAGGATGCGCAATCTACGCAAATTCAAGTTTGTTGAACATACAAAAATATTAGAACCAAACATATAAAAAATAATGAAAACTTTAACTAATTATACTAGAAAACTATAACTAAAATAAAATAAATTAATTAATATACACAACCTACTATTCAACTAGTAGTCAACTATAAAAAAGGAGTTGAAATTTTTTAGGGTCCAACCGAATTATGATTTGAGCTTAAGGGATAATTGGCGGTCCCCCATTTAAGCTCATGTCTTCCGAAAAATAAGAATTCCATTTTAACATCGGGAGGCATGGTTTGGTCGGGGGGATGGAACCATCACCAATTTAAAATTTTAGCGGATGATGGTAGGTTTGGATTGAACGAGAGACAAGCATGTATGGGTTCCTTAAAAAATGAACCTAGACGATTTTTAAAAAAAACTGAAAGGTAGGGCACACAGAAGAGAGGATCCCATTAAAGTGAGCAACTGAAGCAAGTATTCCTCATCGGTAAAAGAGTTAAACATTTAAAAAATTTCAATCATCTCATAGGAAAGTTGTAATAGTTGGATAATAGTGAATGAAAATTGGTAGTAAATGAATTTAATATAAAGATATGACTCATCATTGCTCTAAGGTTGAATTCCAAAAGAAAAAGATTCACTTCAATGAAATGTTCTTCCACAGTTGTTTGAGGTAAAACATAAGTGTTTAATTCATTTTTGTTGTTCAAGGAATATATTATCTCATTGCAAAGTGCCTCAATCTTCATATCCTTGCCATTTTTATTCTCCACTATGAATTGGACGAAACATATAATGGTTTGTTCTAAAGTAGGCATCATCGGCTCAAGAACCTCGAATTCCTCATTTGGTTTAAAATTTTCATCAAAGTTTCAAGAGAAGAACTGTTATTGGTTTCAAATAATAAATCCAATTCATGCTCTCAACAATGGTTTTCCTACCGATAAAACTTGTCAAAATTTTCTATTTTTTGACTTTGTAACAACGCACCAAATAAATTTGGAGGTTTTGCAACTTGTCCAAAAAACTAATTTGAGAACTATTATCGTAACTTTCAAGCTAATTTATATGATAACTTTGAAGGTTATTGTCATAATAGTTCGAGAACTAATATCACAATACATTTCAACTTTGTTATCGTCACAAATTTACGGAATTTTGTCATTATAATAAATTTTGAAAGTCCCCTCATCATGAGTTTATTTTTTAAATACTCACAAGAAGTAATCTTGCGATTTTCATTCATCTCAACATGCAAGTATTCATCAAAAGTTATAGGCTTAAAGGGACATTAAAAATTATTACCAGGAGAAAATTACCGACCCAAATCATTACAAACACTAAAAACATTAGCGTAAGACATACTCACCTAAAATGGATCTTCAATAGAATTTCAATAATGTGGTGTGCAAGCGCAAATTCAGCGCTTCTTGGCACTCAAGTGTCCAGCATGCAAAATTGGTTAAAATAAAAGAATATAACTAGAAAGAAAAGTAGTATAAAATACTAAATATGAAGTGTAGCGAAAAGTAGGGATCGAATCCACATGGAATTGCAGTTAGAATTCTATTAATTTATTACTTATCAAATAAAAGTGTAAAAGGTAATGAGTGAGCAAAACATTACACTATGCGAGTAATAAAACTATAACACGAATAAAAGTATAGACTGAGAATCGTATCCCTCAAAAGGTCTAAATAGCATAAATGGTTATATGGAAAGAAAAGCGTCAACAAGATTAATATCATTTGGACAACTAATAAAACATAGAGTTGTCGCCATCTAAACTCTCATAAAATCTTAATTGAGTTCAGCATCAATGAATATTTTCAGAATTACACATAAAAGGTCGTTAAATCTCCTAGGCACAATACGAAGAACAATTAACCCGATAAAACTATCCTAAACCCATCATACCACAACAAAGTAACTAATTAATCCATGTGAGTTTAACGATCTCAACCTAAATTAAATTATCTACAAAGCATGCTAAATAACATGAATTTAGTGATATCAATTATTAAAGCAAGAAGCCTTTTTTTTTTTTTTTTTTTTTTTTTTTTTTTTTTTTAAACTATCCAATATATAGGAGTGAAAACGCCTCACTCGTGGCAACTACAAAATTTAGGACATGATTAAAAGGAACTGAGAACTTACAAGCCTCCAAAAGGAGGAGATACCCCAAAGGCATCTAGCCCTGTCTGATTGATGGTAAACCCCACCTATCCACTCTAACAAATCCTACCAGGTGTTTAGGAAAGTCAGACGTATGGAAAGAAAACATATTAAAAGATTCTTTGCTACCCAATTTGGCCAAATAATCAGCCACATAGTTCGCTTCTCTATATATGTGTCGCAATGAGAAGGTATAGTCAGTCAACATAGATGTTATCTTATCAATATGCCATCTAACCCTCCACGGGCATCTCACTCTACCTTTAAGAATATCAACCACAATCTTAGAATCACTTTCAATCTCCACAACATAGTCTTTCAAGTCTCTGTAATATGAGATGCCTTTGTACAATGCCAAAACTTCAGCTTCAATATTAGATACCTGTCCCAGATTGCTAGAAAAAGCCCACACAATTTCACCTTTACAATTTCTAAGAATACCCCCTGCTCCTCCCATACCAGGATTTCCCACTGAGCTCCCATCAACATTTAGTTTTAAAACCCCAGAAGGAGGAACCATCCATTTAACCAGCATAGGCTTGACAACTTTACTCATAGAAGGGATGTGATATAACTGCAGAAGGTACTTGACATTATGAAATACAGATGAAGTACTTCCTTTTTTCCCTTCATATTTGCATTTATTTCTATGAATCCACAAACTCCAACATATAAAGACAGGGATGGATTTATGCATTGATATACTCCTGCTGCACTTGAGCCACCAGTTCATAAGTTGACCTCTCACTCCATTTTGAACTCTAGAAATCCCATATTCTTTGCAGTAGAAATCCCATACTTTGGATGCAATATCACCATGAGCAAAAACATGATCAATTGATTCCTCTTGATGAAGAGGGCAACAATGACAAATAGAAGGACCATAAATACCTAGACACCTAATGCTATCATCTGTGGGAAGAAGGTGATATAAGAGTTTCCATACAAGAATAGACATTTTAGAAGGTATGGCTTTATCCCAAAGAAATGAAGAGCTCCATTGTTTTGCATAAGGTTTCCTACATAGATTCCATGCAGATTTTAGAGAGAATTCTCCAGAACATGTTAGGTCCCATACTGCAACATCAGAGTCATAGGCATATAGAAGAGTATATTTAATCTGATTACAAATTGAGATAGGGAAAAAATGCTGCAATTTAGCATTATCCCACATATGGTACTCATTCCAAAACCAATTAACCCTAACATCATCCTGCACTAGAGTATCTCTAACTGGCCCAACACACCAATTGTCATAATACATACTACAAGTACCCGTACTGATATGCCATAAAATGTGATCCTCAGCAACATCTCTCACTGCAGAGATTCTTTTCCATGAAGAGGAGGCAGCTCTATTTGAAGATATAACTGGGTGACTATTTCTACAATACTTAGAAATCATATATGATGCCCACATAGAATTTGAGGTCCTAAGCTTCCACCATAATTTTATATCCATAGCCTTAGATACATCAGTGATTGATCTAATCCCCAAACCCCCTTCCTCCACAGGTCTAGTAATACGCTCCCATTTGCACCAATGATGCCTAGCAACCCCATGAGATGTATTCCAGAAAAACTGAGCAAATAAAGATTCAACTCTTCTTAGAACTGCTTTAGGAGGAGAAATCGAGGTCAACAGGAACATAGGCATAGAGGATAAAACTGATTTGAGAAGAGTTAACTTTCCTCCGGAGCTTAGAAGCTTAGCTTTCCATCCCAACAACTTCTTTTTAATCTTCTGGATGAGAGGTTCAAAGAATATAATCTTCTTCCTACCAGAGAAGATGGGGCACCCAAGATAGGTAATACATCCAGCTCTCAATTGCATACCAGTTTGTCTTCCAATAGCAGCTACTCTGGAGACAGGAATCTTATTGGATAGCATCAAAGTACTTTTGCCTTTGTTAATCAACTGTCCAGAACATGCTTCATATTGTGATAGAACTTTGAGAAGAGTGGATAATTCCCTCTTGGAACCTGAACAAAATATAATTAGATCATCAGCAAAAGCCAAGTGATTAAATTTTATACTCCCAATAGGATGCTTGTATCCCACATAAGAAGGAGAAGAAGTCAGGTGATTTAACTGTCTGGATAGAGCATCTGCCATCAACACAAACAAAGAGGGAGAGAGCGGGTCTCCCTGCCTCAAACCTCTAGAGGAGGGAAAATGACCCATGACTTCACCATTTAGCACCAAAGAAAACCAGCAATTTGAAACGATTCTCCATATATAGTCAATCCATGCTTCATTAAAACCAAACCTCCTCAAGACTTTAATCAAAAATAACCAAGATACCCTGTCATAAGCCTTGGCCATATCCAACTTCATTACTACATTTCCACCATAATTCTTGGCATTTAAATTAGACAAGCATTCTTGAGCTAACATCACATTTTCAGATATAGACCTGCCTTTAATAAAGCCAGATTGATTGAGGGCAATCAGATTAGGAAGAAGATTAGCAAGCCTGCTGCTCAAAATTCTAGAGACAATCTTATTAATAAAGTTCTGCATACTAATTGGCCTAAACTGACCAAAGTTAGTGGGAGATTCAACTTTAGGAATAAGAGCTAACAAAGTAGTTGTAGACATCTTAGGAAGGGTCATTCCAGAAAAGAAACCCCAAACAGCAGCATTAATATCCTTTTGGATAGTTTCCCAGAAAAATTTGTAGAAGAAGCCGCCAAAACCATCCACCCCAGGAGAACTGGAAGAACTTAGCCCTTTCACAGCCATCTCTATTTCGTCTTCATTGGGCCATTTTGTCAGCTGCTCATTCATAGCGGGAGTGACCAACTTTGGAACATGCTGAAGCACCTCATCTTCTTCCTCATGAAAATCCAATTCATCAGATCTGAATTGATTCTTGAAAAACTCTATAGCAGCATCTCTAACTTGACTGGGAGATTCAATCCAATTGCCATCCTCATTCTGAATTCTAGAAATGAATAGCCTTTTATGCCTGCTCTTAACTACCTTATGAAAATAGGAAGTATTCCTATCACCATCTAAAGCCCATTTTTCATTTGCTTTTTGACACCAGAATTCATTTTCAACTTTGAGACTGTAGTTACATTGAGACAGAACTCTAGAAAGAGCCACTCTATTATCCTCACTAGGATCTTCCTCATATGCTATTTCAGCACAAAGAACTGCATCCTCTGCATCCCTAGCAGATTGAGCAATGTCCCCATATGTATCCCTACTCCACCTACTCAGCCTATGCCTCAATTCCTTAAATTTCAATGAAATAGCAGCAATAGGGTTATGGCATTGAACGGAGGACCAAACTTCCTTCACCAAGTCTACACACGATTGTTGTTCAGTCCAAAAATCATAGAATCTAAATCTTTTAGACACAGTACTGACAGAGGTATCAGCACTCAGTAATAAAGGAGTATGGTCTGACATAGATCTATTCAGGTGGGATAGATGCCAAATCACACCAATATCAAGACAAGCTTGATTCATAAGAACTCTGTCTAATCTGCACCAAATGACCTGATCAACACTCCTATTGTTAGACCAAGTATACTTAGATCCAGAATAACCAATATCAGACATAGCATTAGTCTCTATGCATTCCATAAATTCAAACATAGCCCCAATATTCACCTCATTCCCACCAGCTTTCTCTGAGGAATTAACAATAATGTTAAAATCCCCACCAATCAACCACGGGGAATCTGTATAAATATGGGACAAGTGATCCCACAGATCTCTTCTAACATTCCTCAAACAGCTAGCATAAATCACACTCATTTGAACAGTCCTAGAACATCCAGACACTTGAACAGACATCGTAAGGCATTGATCATAATCATGAGCAAGCGACCACTCAACTCCTTCTTTAAAAAAACACCAGATCTTATTAGAGATATTAGCCGCATAAGAAGTAAACCCCAGCTTGATACAGTACTGACTAATTTTCTCTACCCCCTGTTTAGGCTCCAAAACAGCTAAAATATCCAACTTATGAATTCTCTTTAACCTTTTCAAGCAAGAAGCCTAATTAATAAAAACAATAACTTAATTATTAAAGGTTGAAAACAAGAAATTCAACTCTAATATATGGAGAAGAAGATGAATAGTAACCTTACACACAATGTAAATTATGTGTATATAAATATGTCCTTGGGTGTTTACGCCCTATACAAACAAATACAAAAGCTTAGGATGCTAACTATAGAGTGTAGTGGAAAATAGGGTTCGAATCCACGGGGAATTATGGTTAGAATTCTATTAATTTATTACTTCTGAAATAAAAGTGTAAAAGGTGATGATTGAGTAAAACATTAAACTAGGCGAGTAATGAAACTACATTAACAAAATGAACAAAACCACAGATTGAGAATCGTATCCCTCACATGAACTAAATAACATAAACATTTACACGTAATGAAAATTGTTAATACAATTAATCTCATTTAGAAATGTAGGAGGGGCTTAATAATAAGCCTCTCATTTTATTATTAAATGAGGTTAGAGATGATTAATATTGATAAAAGTCCATGTGTTTATGCGACTGGAGTATTATTATGCGCGTCGAACATATTACGCATATTTGTGTATTATTTACGTTTTAACTAGACAATATTCTATTATTGAGAGTTTTGACATATGTTATGGGACACATGCCACTTAAAATAGGACATGTGTCACCACGGGTTATTTGACATGTGGCGACCCACTTGTGTTGGTTTTAGCTATAAATATGCCTCACCCCATACATTTTAGAGAGAGCTTCTTTGGAGTAGAAGAGTCATTTTCTTGTCTTATGAGTTTTTAGAGAGTTTGAGAAAAGAGTTTTGGAAAAGAGTTTTAAGATGAGTTTCAACACCTCCCACCTCTCCGAAAAACCACCACAATGAGTTTTTCGGCGAATAGTACGAATCCACGAACTATGTTGACTTTGATTCCGAGCATAACGGATACGTAGGCGCAATCAAAGTTGCTCAAGTCAAACACGTGCTAAAATCCGATATTTACCCAAATTAGACTACTCTCTTACATTTGGCGACTCCGCTGAGGATGTATTCGCAATTTCTATCCTGTAATGCCTCATTCGCGCTCGGAAAAAATGGATGGAGATGGAGATGGAGATGGAGAAAAGAGGTTAACAACACAACTTCTTCCCAAACACTTACGGAAAGAAATAAGCAACTTCATATAAGATAAGTATCTAATTTTCTTACTGATAATATCTTCTGAATTTCATCAAATGCTATCTCAAAACAAACAGATGTCCATGATAAAAAAAATAAAAAAATAAAAGTCCTTTGACATTTATATTTTTACCTGACATTGTATATTTTGGGTTTCCATAAAACTGATAGGATAATGAATGGTTCGAAGAGCTTAATACAACTTCTTATGACATTTCACATTTATATCTATTATGTCTTGTAAAAGAATATAGTTTCAAAATATATAACTTCAAAGTAATAGTTTTCCCAAGTTCAAAATAGTCTAGGCTTTAATCGAGCTTAAAGACCAACGCCGGATTGAGTCAAGTCCCATAGTAGCTTCATAGGCCGGCGCGAAAGAGTCATTTTGGTCATCAATGGATCCAATTGCTAGAACTTCCCCAATTAAGGATCCAATCACTAGAGCTTGGTCATTGTCTTGTTGTTACAACTCATGTCAGATCGAGCCATGTGAGTATTCGAAGATGTTTTTTTTTTACTAGTGAATAATTTAGGTCGGGTTAATTTCCCAACACGCTTTAGTGGGTCTGACCGGAGATGGAACCATCTTCCTCGCCACTCCTTTCCCTTGGTTGTGCGACTTTTGGACTGAAAATCGCCATCTATTTCTGGGTTCCTCATGACAGATCCGAGGTGTGCGTGGTGTGCGTGAATGGTGTGCTGGTATTTGAACTAGTTTAAACAGTTGGCTCCGCTAGATATTCAAACCAGATGGTTGGAAAGTATTAACTGTTTTTTTTTCCTGGTAGTCCCGCTTCCATGTTTCCCGATGCCCTCCACCATGCTGGTGGTGGGCGATTCACCATATCTGCCATATAAAATTGACACATCACGATTGTGCTAACCAATTTAACTCAGAGGCGAAAGTTAGCGTGAGAATAGACCTACTCATTCATAAAAGGCAAACGTTATTGACAATTGTGGGCAAAAAAAATAAATCAAAAGTACACCTAACCTACAGATATAGTCGCGTGGCTCTTGGAGGTTGGAATGTAGATGTTTTGGTTGATTGAGTGATGGATGGTGATGTATCGTCATTAATGCTTGGTAGGTTGAAGAGATAGAAAAGATATATTCAAATCTTATATTATTGCCAACTCCCGAAAGCATACAGTATTTAATTGTATCTCAAATGCTAGTACTTTAATATGTGATTTGACTTGACATTAAAGAGTACTCAAACAAAGTCTTTATTATAAATATAGCATGCTTACGTGATTGTTTTTTTGGTTGAGATATCCCCAGAGCTATGTAGCTATAGAAGTCTATCATTAAAATTGAATAGTTCAATATTCATTAGCTACATATTTACTTTCGTAAATCGAAAAATATATTTTATGGTTTTGATTTTATTTTATAACATAAAATAAAATACAATCGAGGGGTATATCCGAATATCTTATTACATCTCATAAATATTTACAAAAAATATTCTATAAGTTTAGAATATATTGAACATGGTGCATCATTCTTGAGTTTATTTACGATACATCTGGAGCCTGTGTACACAATGAACCACGTCACTTTAGATACAACTATTGTTATTTGCTATGAGATACGACTATTGGGGTTTCCTATACAACTGTGTGGTTTTCTTGTACGATTTATCGCATGATATATCTATACGCTATGTTATAACATAAAGCTAAAAATGAGTTAGAGGGAGCGTAATGAACCTTCATTTAAATATCGAGTTTTTCATAAAACATTTTGTAAATGTTATTTATAGTTGGAGGCCATGTTGAACATGACTAATATATTACGAAACAACTCGAGTATGTTTCACAATTCAGAATTCACTTTGATATTTTACACACTCTTGAGTTTGATAGGACATGTGCTTAAACGACATTAAATTGTGCACGATACACCTATGAGTATGTGTGGTTATGATTCATCACACTAATATCTCTGGACTTTATTTATTTTTTTATTTTATTACATCAAATAAAATAAAATAGAGGGGGCATGATGAGAATTGAACTTGGATATTTTCTGAGTTGTTACTAACCATTTGCAATATTTTATATTATTGTGTCGGAAAGATATTATTTTGCAGAGACTTCTGAATGAGTAGATATTGAGCGAGAAAGTTCTGAATGAGCAGATATTGAGTGACGTAACATCAAACCATTGTTCAAAGATACGATAGTTTGAGATATACCCAATGAAATGTAATGATTAGGTTGCTTTCATTTTTTCGGGTGGGCATTGTAAATGTTATACGTAATTTATTTTATTTTATCTTGAGATAAAATAAAATAAAGGGGGCAAATGAATATTAGAATGTAACATAGCTTGTAGTGTAAAGCTTCTTCGACATCCTCCACACCAAGCTTAGATTAGTGAACCTTTAGAGTATAGTAACGTCCAAATAAACCATTACAAGAGCTTCTTCAACTTCTTTCGCAAAGAGTTTAGACGGACTAAATAGTTGTCACTCAGAGATTGACAAAATCGTAGTCATCCTTCAGATATGACATCATATTACAAGAACTTTGCAAGTATTGTGGTAAGTCTTCTTCAGAAGTGTATTATATTCCAAAAGTCCCGATGAAATTGGTAAAGTGGTTGAACCATGATCGTTGTGACTTGACTCGTGCGGAGAAGTTGGTCATCAATGCAAATAGACGAAGGACCACGCTCGGTTTGTCATTCGGCAGGTATGGGCTCCCGTCCTAAAAAAGTGATACAGAAGAATGAGTTATATGAAAAATCTTAACAAGTGTTTTCATTGTTAAGTCACCATTACTGGTGGAGTTTGCGAAAAATCTTAACAAGTTTTTTCATTGTTAAGTCACCGTTATAGGTGGAGTTTACGAAAAATCTTAACAAGTGTTTTCATTGTTAAGTCACCGTTATAGGTGGAGTTTTACAAAAATCTTAACAAGTGTTTTCATTATTAAGTCACCGTTATTGGTGGAGTTTTACAAAAATCTTAACAAGTGTTTTCATTGTTAAGTCACCGTTATTGGTGGAGTTTTACAAAAATCTTGACAAGTGTTTTCATTGTCAAGTCACCGTTATAGGTGGAGTTTACGAAAAATCTTGGCAAGTGTTTTCATTGTTAAGTCACCGCTATAGGTGGAGATTACGAAAAATCTTGACAAGTGTTTTCATTGTCAAGTCACCGTCATAGGTGGAGTTTATGAAAAATTTTAACAAGTGTTTTCTTTGTCAAGTCACCGTTATAGGTGGAGTTTATGAAAAATCTTAACAAGTGTTTTTATTGTTAAGTCACCATTATAGGTGAAGTTTACGAAATATCTTGGCAAGTGTTTTCATTATTAAGTCACCGTTATAGGTGGAGATTACGAAAAAATATTGACAAGTGTTTTCATTGTCAAGTCACCATTATAGGTGGAGTTTATGAAAAATCTTAACAAGTGTTTTCATTGTTAAGTCACTGTTATTGGCGGAGTTTACGAAAAATCTTAACAAGTGTTTTCATTGTTAAGTCACCGTTATAGGTGGAGTTTGCGAAAAATCTTAACACGTGTGTTTTCATTGTTAAGTCACCTCTAACGGTGGAGTTTGCGAAAAATCTTAACACATGTATTTTCATTGTTAAGTCACCGTTATAGGTGGAATTTACGAAAAATCTTAACAAAGTGTGTTTTCATTGTTAAGTCACCTCTAACGGTGGAGTTTGTGAAAAATATTAACACGTGTGTTTTCATTGTTAAGTCACCTCTAACGGTGGAGTTTGCGAAAAATCTTAACACGTGTGTTTTCATTGTTAAGTCACCGTTATAGGTGGAGTTTACGAAAAATCTTAACAAAGTGTGTTTTCATTGTTAAGTCAGCTCTAACGGTGGAGTTTGTGAAAAATCTTAACACGTGTATTTTCATTGTTTAGTCACCTCTAACGGTGGAAGAAAAAATCTTAATAAAGTGTGTTTTCATTGTTAAGTCACCTCTAACGGTGGAGTTTGCGAAAAACTTTAAACAAGTGTATTTTCATTGTTAAGTCGCCTCTAACGGTGGAGTTTACGAAAGAAACTTAACAAGTGTGTTTTCATTATTAAGTCACCTCGTAGGTACGATTTTGCGAAAAAATCTCAAAAAGTGGTAATTTGGGCGAGTCAATGATACGTACATGCACAAGAAATCTCAGTGTGATTAAAATGAATCAAAAACATGTGCATGAACTAAAAGATTGAAAGAGAACGATGAAGTAATTATTATGTGTCCGTGATAATACTTTTTACCAAAAGCAGAGTTACGAACAACCACAGTAAAATCGTGGATGCATGTTCATTTAAATAGGAATGGGGGCAACACTCATAGTATATCATTCATATGAAAAGAATGATAAACTAGGTCCTTCGGAATAACCTATGAGATCAAAGCCTAAAAATAATTGAGATTTAAGATATGAGATATGAGATTGATGTATATCATGTAACTGAGATATGAAATATGAGATTGCAGTATATCATAAAATGTGAGATATGAGGTAAAAGTACATCATCAAGATTAAATGAGGTACGAGATTATTACCCACGATTCACAGGTTGATCGAAAATATCAAAACCGATTAAAGGTGTTTCGTACATACAGTCGATATATTTCAAACATGCATCAATATATCAACTATATGTACGGGGGGAAAAATGTAGGAGGGGCTTAATGATAAGCCTCTCATTTTATTATTAAATGAGGTTAGAGATGATTAATATTGATAAAAGTCCATGTGTTTATGCGATTAGAGTATTATTATGCGCGTCGGACATATCACGCGTATTTGTATATTATTTACGTTTTAAGTAGACAATATTCTATTATTGAGAATTTTGACATATGCTATGGGACACATGCCACTTAAAATAGGACATGTGTCACCACGGGTTATTTGACATGTGGTGACCCACTTGTGTTGGTTTTAGCTATAAATATGCCTCACCCCATACATTTTAGAGAGAGCTTCTTTGGAGTAGAAAAGTTATTTTCTTGTCTTATGAGTTTTTAGAGAGTTTGAGAAAAGAGTTTTGAGATGAGTTTTGACACCTCCCACCTCTCCTAAAAACCACCACAATGAGTTTTTCGGCGAATAGTACGAACCCACGAACTACGCTGACTTTGATTATGAGCATAACGGATATGTAGGCGCAACCAAAGTTGCTCAAGTCAAACACGTGCTAAAATCCGATATTTCCCCAAATTAGACTACTCTCTTACAAGAAAATTAATAAAACCTAGCGTTGTAACCCTCTAAATTCTCATAAAATCTTAATTTGAGTTCGGCATCAATGAATATTCCCAAAATTATACATGAAAAGTCGTAAATACGACACATACGTGATATACACCATTAAATCTTATAGGCGCAATACTAAGAATAATTAGCCCATTAAAACAATCCTAAACCCATCATACCATATCAAAGCAACTAATTAATTCATGTGAGTCCGACAATCTTAACCTAAATAAATTACCTGCAGAGTATGGTAAATTGCATGTATTTAATGAAAGCAATTAATAAAGAAAGAACTTAATTAATCAAAGCAATAACCTAATTACCAAAGCTTGAAAACAAGAAATGAAACTATAAAATATTAGAGAAGAAGATGAATAGTAACCTTACACATAAAACCTTAGAGAGAGAATGGAGGAAATCTTCCAACACCAAACAAACTCTAACCTAAATTAATACAAAAGATAAGATATTTCAACAAATATCCAACTTAAATATATATAGTAAGTTATTAAAAGAAAATAGAAAATAAAACAATACGCAAAAATGCCAAAAAGTTATTAGTGTTGATTGATTGATGATCGATCAATGATTTTGGAAAATGGCCCACTACCTTCCTCCCATAAAAATTTGGAGCCATCGATCGATCGATCGATCAGTTTTGATTGGCAGATCAATACTCTATTTTAAGACCAAGCCTTTGCCTAAAAAACTAAGAAAAATCTTCCTCTAAAAAATGGTCATAACTCGATCGTTAGGAACTGAATTGATGCACCGTCAGTGGCTAAGAGAAGCTAACTCAGAGAGATACAACTTTCATGATTGTTCATGCATGAAATTCGAATGCTAAAAGATATAAAATGCCCCCAAGTTACATATTGTGTTGAAACTTTCCCAAAAATCACCAATTGTGTCATTAACCGTTCCAATACCTATAAAACTTAAATAAACCTTAAATATATATATATATATATATATATATATATATATATATATATATATATATATATATATATAATGAAAACAAAGGTTATACAGTATACGGGCTTAGATACAGGAATTCATAGACACAATTGTGCTAGAATGCATAAGTATAGCGAACAATAATATAAAATATTCTTGACGTATCACTAACTTGTCATGTATTATCCACTGATTAGCCAATACACACACGACACACTTGTGTATCGCACAAAATGTGTTGGAATATTTTGTGTCCACATAGAAGTATATTTTTATGATTATTTGGTAAATGCCCATTTTTAATGAATTTATTTTTTATGTTTTGAATTTTGGTACTAATTAAAATTCCTTAAAAATTGGCTGGAAATTAAATCTTCAGAAAAATTAGAGAAGGTCACTTAATATTCCTTATTAAAAAAAGTCCCGAAAGTCCGACCTAATACTACTACTAGTTTAAAGTGTTTTCATTGCATCCTATACAAATTGAGTCTCTAGGAAGCTAATTGTTAAATACCCAAATTGGCATTGTTACTAGAACCTGGGTTACTTTGAAGGGTACCATTTTAGGTGATATTTTGTTTATGGGGATGGTTGGTTGGTTTGGAGATATTGGATTTGTTTATAAGGAATTGAAGGTTAGTTTGCACTAATTGGATAACCATTTGTGTTTGTTTGTCTATTTTTATGAAGATTAATTTTAGACCCACATGCTGACGTGTCGTATCCACGAATGATGACCTTACAAAAATATATTGATGCAAACACTGTTAAAATTGTGTATCGCACAAAATGTGTCCGAATATTGTGTTGGCATATAATTACCCTTTCATGATTATTTGGTAAATACCCATTTATATGAATTTATGTTGAATGTTGTGAATGTTGGTACTAATCAAAGTTCCTTAGAAATTGGTAAAGAAATAAATCTTTAAAAAAATTAAAGAAGTCCACTTTATTAGTTGTTTAAAGTATTTAGGATACCTCCTACATAGATTGATACTCTGGAGACCTAAAATGATTGCAATTAGAATTTAGGTTAACTTTAAAGTAGTTTGAAGGGAACCATTATGGTTGGTCTTTTGCATGTGGGATTGGTGATGTTCGGTGTTTATAAGGAACAATTTAATGAATTTGTGATCCAATTTTTAGTGTTTATTGTAGTTTGTTTTAAAAACTTGAATGGTGAAATTGTAGATTTTTTTTGTGAATGTTGGTATTGCAAGTTCGTTTCCATTGTGATTATTATATATATATATATGTGTGTGTGTGTGTGTTTGTGTGTGTGTGTGTGTGTGCGTGTGTGTGTGTTATTTTTTTTTTATTAGTATTAAATGTAATAAAAGGGGTATTAGTTATCTTTAGTGGATATTATAATAAGTGAAGGGTATTTTAGACTTTTATTGCTATCCTAGTTAGAGTAGGAGTCTAGTAGTATAAATAAACGATGATGTAATGAAAAATGTACATCTTCATTGGTTGATAATATAATTTTAAGATTTGTGCTTGTTTTCTCTCTTCTTTGGACCCTATTAGTGGTGTTGCCCCAAATTAGTATCAGAGCGAGATTAGCTACTTGTGTGTGTGGGGGGGGGGGGGGGGGGGGTAGGGAAGTGTATCCTCGCATTGCATCTCCATTAATGGCTCCCAATAAGAGAAATCAAAACATTGCTTATGAAAATTGATTTACAATCCTAAAAATAGCTATGGCCCAAACGATGAACCAACAAACCCTAATTTTGTCAAAATTAGAAGATTTATCTCCTTCTCTACTAGTACCCCGATATTTAACCCTAATTTGAATATTTAATATTAATCCCAATCTAATCAAACAATAACAACAAACTTCCGCAAACTCTCAAGAAACTCACAGACACTAATTGCAATAAACAAGAATTCTGTTCATAGTCCCATAAATCAAACTTTTCGCTTCTTAACCAAAAACCCCATTAAACTAAAATGCGGTCATAAGGCTGTGAAGAAAAAGAACAAAAATAAAAGGAGAAAAATAATTAAATATGTCAAATCACAGTCTCCCTCTATGGTTCAATTGAAGAAAAGAGATAGGGTGATTATCTCTTGTTTTCGATCCCATTCAGCACTGAGGGCCTTATAAAAGAAAAAGGAAAAAAGAAAGAATAAAAAACTCGGTAGTCCTCATATGTTGATTGCAAGAAATCTAAGCCCTAGAGGAAACGCATTGTGTCCTTTATGATCCCATCTTGATTTTCGACCCAGGTGGAGGGTTTCACAATCGACATCATAATCAATGAGAGATGAATAAGATGAGTTATTTAGTTATTGAGTCTAATATTTTGATGAAATCAACGACGAAGAATATTAAATTTTAGTAGGTCACCTATGGGTGCCATTGTGTGCATCTCAGAAATGGACTTCCATAGATCCTCGTGAGATTTGTGCTAAAAATATGCTTTGGCCCAATTTTTGTAGATTAATTTCTGGGCCCTCCCTTATTTTTGGCAATTAATTTTAGGACCTCAAATTTTTTCTCGTCTTCTCCGACGCATATTTTAAAGATTTTTCACACATCTCCAACTCTCAAAGTTCGAGGATGAACTTTTTTGAATTAGGGGAGAATGGTGTAGATAATAGTATATATAGATTTTAAAGTTTCGTTTTGTTATTTATTAGTATTAAATTTGATAAAAGGGACATTAGCCCTCTTTAGTATATATTAGAATAAGTAAAAGGTACATTAGAGTTTCAATGCTTTCCTAGTTAAAGTAGGAGTCCTGATGTAATGCGAAATGTACTTCTTCTTTGGTTGATAGTACAATTTTTAGATTTATACTTGTTTTTCTCTTTTCTTCTGACCCAATTGATGTTGTTTGCATCAAATTAGTTGTATTAAGATTCAATATCTGATTTAGAATTATTATAAATTGGCACAATCAAATCGTAGATACTTTCACCCCTATTCGAACTTAGTCGTGTAGTCACTTTCTTGTGGTGTTTAGGTCACATTTATCACTTTTAGTAGTTTTGTGACGTGTATAGATGTTTTCTTATCACCCATGTATATAGTCAGCGTCTAATAGGTCAACCTGGGGATTGCGTATTATGATTACACCCAAGCTACTAACTTTTTATCATGTTAAGAATTTTCACCTTTATGCCTTGCATAATTTCAAATGTTTCTCGATTGCGTACTATCAATTAAAAGTATCTGGACTGCATCCTAGTAGTTTATACTCTAGGAATATAATTGTAAATGAGGTTGATTTTTTATAAACCGCAGTAACCTGTATGGAGCCCCCAGTTTACTCAAACCTGCTTTTTGAGTTTAGAACTTGTTAACATCCCCCACAAATACGGTTTTAACAAAAAAATTCAAGATGGGTATGTTTAAGCCACTTGTTTTTCATATAACTTCCAACAAACCCTCTCCATTCTCTTTCATCAAACCTCCATCCTCACTCATTTTCCCCATCCGATCCATAAAAGCATCTCCATCCTCAACAAAACTAGTCCATTCTCTCATCCGATCTAGTTGATCTTTGTAAATTCAAGTGATAAGATAATATATATACGACCTAGCAGATAAATTAGTAAGACGTTACCATGCTTAAAGTGAAATAATATCTGCCCAAAATGATGATTTTGAAAAGCGATATGCGACTTCTATTGCTACAACTCTTGAGAGTCCTCCAGGGCAGTTCGAGGGACCAGAAAATGCAAATGCGGGTGAAAATGGACCGAACAAGCCAAGCTATAGTGCTCGTAGCTTGAAAAAAAAGGGTTGCACACTTGTTTAAATAGTTTTTGTATGAGTTTTTTTTAAGCTGGGATTTTTATAGGTTTAGAGCCCAGATTGAAAAAAAGCTGAGACTTTTGACACTTTTTTATCAGAGATGAGTGCTGAATGTTGAGATATTTATTTTCTCCATCTTTTTAATTTTTTTATGTATTAAAATAGTTGTGGGAGAGTCGATTTGATATAGGTATTTAAAGTCAGATTATCTTAGGGAATAGGCCTTATGATTTCAGCTGTTATTAGTTTCTATTTTTAGGATTTAGGAGATTTCCATTGTTTTATAAAGATAATTGTTGGGGGCTGTTAACAAGGATATTTTGGTAGTTTTATAAGTTTTTTAATATAATAATTATATCAGAATTTTATGGGACTTTTAAAAGAAGTGTTGGGTTTATTCAAAAACACCCATAAATAATTGATATTAGAATTTATGGCACTTGTACTTTGAGAGTGTGACACCCCGCTTATTAAAATAAGAAGTGGCCAGTTCGATACTCCAATAATTACAGGAATCATAGATGATTCATTCTTAGCATCATTGTAGTACAAATAATAATACGAGATAACCAACAATTATTTTAGAAAACGGATGTCAAAATTATTTTGTAAGTAAAGAAAAACGTTTAAACAATTCCATTTAAAAAGAAGGTGGATGAATAGAGACAGATATAATCAACAATCATATACATCAAAATAAACGAATAAGCTTTCGGTTAACATACCCTTACAGACAGGTTATACCGAGTATTAAAGTAAAATATCACATTATATTAAACAAGGGCAAAACTTGGGCAACACGCTCGAATCTGTACACTGATCATAACTAAAGTACAAAAAGATAGAAGCGTCTATAACAATTATCCTACAACATCCGCAAAGTGTTATAGCTCCAAGACACTGGGATGGAAAGGTTAATACGGGCGTCCTTGCGACGGAGCACCTGGGGGAAAATAAGATTCATGCAAAATAAAGAAATATAAACGGGTCAGAGCCCGGTTTGATATGATCACCATGTGAATAAAATGCATGACAGTTATGAATACCAAAGCATCAAGAATAAGTTCATTTCGCTCTTCACAATTAATAATAATAATCCTTACCTCTCAATCTAAATGCACAACCTATCGTAATATCAATTTCAATGATGGATATTCATTTATACAAGAGAATATAACTAAATTTTACTTAATGAGATTCCATTTCAGTTTTACACAACTTAACTTCATAGTTCACTTTCTCATTAGGAAACCTATTCAAAGCAATTTATTTCATATTATAAAATGCTTTACCATATCTAAAAATACCACTTTCATAAGAATAGTTATAATCACCACATATAACGATTTTAAGACCATCCTTCCGGGAGTCACCCCACTGGATGCGCCCCTAAATAGCTATCATCTTTCAGGGCTATCACCAAGACAACCTGGGCATCCTACATCGCGTGACGTTGGGAAGCGGCCATATACCTTCGACAGTGAGTCATAACCATACCCGAAATTACCTCACTTCGAAAAATAACCACACAATATATAATAATCGATCTTATGGCCGAGGACTATATTCATCCTGCATTTACTAGCCAGGGGACTTCACTTCATGCGCGTAACTTCCCTTATGATAGCATTTAGAGAGTTATGTATATGCAAATCATCATTTACAAGATATGCCAGTTTAAAATGTGCATTTCATTTTATGCGGAGCCATAAGCATTTAATGTTATAATTGTAAACCTCAATGTTTAATTATCTCCAATATAATCTCCATAAATTTAAAGATAATCCTTCGAACTATCATGTACGATATTACTTCAACCCAATTCTAGAAGTCCACAACTAGACCACTCTAATTCCCCCTAGACCTAGACTAAGTCATTATGTAAAAGAACCTCTTACCTTCCTCTAGTAACTAACTCCCGATCTAAGCCCCCACTCTCCTTTCAATCCTAGGTTCTTGAATACCTATTTACTAGACTCTAATACTCTAGTTTTACTTCATTAAAGAAGGTCCCTAGGTCCCTACCTTAAAAGAAAGAAGCTAGAGGAAACTAAGTATTTCGGGAGAAAATAGGGGACCGGTCGACTGGCCCCTGACCCCGGTCGACCCCGCCTAGGAGATTTTATCTAGGAAGAAATGCAGTAAGCTCATTTTTAAGTCCCGATCAACCGTTCATAGGACCGCGGTCGATCGCGCTTTAAAATTATACCTACCGAGGAAAGCAGTAGGCCTTACCCTTAAGGCCCGATCGACCGGGCTTTGGACCGCGGTCAACCGCGCTTACCAGACCCACAGCTATACCTTCTTCTAATATGCCAAATACAAAACCCTAACCCCATATTCTTCCACTTCCTTCCTTCTCATTAACCAACAACATAACCACAACAATTTTATACAACAATAAGCCAATAAATCCAACTTAATTCATATAAACAACAAAATCTAAGGATTAAATACTAAGATTCAACAAAACCTACTATTTGCTCAAATCTTCCAATTTCACAACTATCACAACACTTTATTCACATTAAATCATATACTAGCAAGTTAGAAACTTGCCTTAAGGCTGAATTCTCGGATTCTCTTCCGGTAGATGCAAGATTAAACTCAATTTCTTCTCTTCTCCTTCTTTCTCTTCTTTTTCCCCAAATTCTCTCTCTCTCTAGGTTTAGGAACATATATTTGAGAAATAAAAGGGTTTGGGAGACTTAACCGTTCATTTAACATTATTTTCCATCTTTAAATGTTATTACACCATTAAAATGACTCGTAACTACATAATTAAGTTATAACCTATCAAAAGTGCCCGGAACCCAAAAATACAACATGGCACTTATTTTGACTATCTCGACTGTTTCGAGACTAACTGCGCCCTCTAAATTGGCATCCGAAATAATATAAATCATTTCATGTTCCAACATCCTTTTTAAACCATAAATGTCATATAAAGCACAACGACACTATAAAACATAACATGATGCCATTTACATTCTCTTAACAGTAAATATGCAAAATCTAGTAAATATTATCTTTTAAATCACTTAAAATAATATTTACTCAAACTTTCAATATTTTATATAATTACCTCACATGGAAAATTTATATAAAATTAGTTACTCAAAAATAAGGGTTATTACAGAGAGGTACCTTGGTCGAGCTGTTATTTGTGTGGATTGTTGGTGGGTATGGCGCTCATAGTTATGACATAGTCTCCCGTGTTCATTGAAGTTGAGTTTGTGTGAATTGAATAATGATTTTATGAATTTCTATTTGTTTTTTAAATGAGTTGGATTCTTGAGTCGGCTTATAATTATTCTTTAAGTAATATTACTTATATTCGCAAATTGGATCCTTCAAATCAAACCCTAATGAGTTGTCAGCAATATATTAATTAGTGTGTGAGACTCATATGAGGCCCGCTTAAAACACCAACTAATGTCTCACTCACACATCAAAATATCCCATTTGAGGATTTCATTTAGGGTCTATTTGGGAGCTCAATTTCAAGCCTTGGAATTGGAATTATGAGTTTTAATTCCAATTTTATTGTTTGTTGCATACCAAAGTCCATGGATTTGGAATTCATTCATAATTCCATATGGTCCAATTCTGTAATTTGAAATCCATTCCTTTTTGTAGAGATTTTATAAACCAAATCTACATAAAATTCAAATTGGGTCACACATTAAAATACACATAAAACCTTCGCTCCTCTCACTCTTCAACTCTCTTTCTCACATCAACCCTTACCGGTGGCCACACTGGTAGATTCTCACCGAAAACTCCCTAGAACTGCCAGGTACGAGTCTCTCTCTCTCTCTCTCTCTCTGTGGCTCTCTTACATCACACTCTATACTTCACACCATGCATCACATCTAGTTTTAGGCCGTAAGAAACCTTTTGTTCCAAATTTTTTATTTTTCTATTGAAATTAGCCTTTCAATTAACACATGTTCAAAAAATTAGGTCAAAATATATTTTTCTGCTATTTTTACAAAAATCACAAAATTCTGGTGAGATAAACCCTTATAAATAAGGTATTTTCAGCAGTTCTTTGTTGGATTTTTAAAAAATAGATAGAAATTGTATTTTTACCTAATTTTTTTAACATGTGTTGATTTGAAGGTTGACTCCATGGATAAAATAAAAAAAAAAGAATTTTTTTAGGACCAAAAACTAGGTGTGATGCATGAATGATGTAGGAAGTATGATGTATAAGAGCCTTGCTCTCTCTCTCTCTGTGTATATATATATATATATATATATATATATAACGATCCCAATAAAACCCATAGGTTAGCTGATGAAGATGCCATATAAACAAATATATACCTACCGCTTAAACAGTAGAAGGTTATGAAGATATTGTGTTCCCAAAACTCTTTACTATCAAATACTCTGGAGGATAGAGAATAGAGAGAGATAGGTTAGATAACATGAGAAGAATAAGGAAATCTAGATTGTGGACAACTTATAACTATTTATCTTTCTTTATTTCTTCAATTTCTCCTTACCCTGACAAAGGAATAAAACATCTTCATCTAATTAACATTCAACAATAAAATAATCCACATGTATTATTTATTTGTAAATTATATATATACGTGTGAGTGAAAGAAATATCACAATAAAGATCCACAAAACCAATTAAAAATGCAAAAAATAAAGATCACACACAAAACAATGATATATATGGTTCAACAATTTGCTTATGTCCAAGAAGAGGTTACTACATTCTTATTAGTGTCTCTCAATGTTCGAGATTACATCCCTTTACCCCGGGCCAAGGTTTGCAATTTACAGATGTGTAAAATAAGAGATTAAGTTGTACAAGGAACTCAATTAATATGTGGATAACTCGTTGTGTCCCTGAATATCTCCTCCGAGATTGTTGGTAACCAATTTAAGTATATTCGCATGTATTTTAATGTATGTAATATACACTAGCCTTAAATGAATAGTGGATTTAGGACAATAAGTCCTTCATGCAAGCTGGGTTGGTTGGATACATTCTTGGGACAAGATAAATGGGTACCCACAATTGCCCCTAAAATTTTTGGGCCGAATATTTGGGCCAATAAATTTTAGTTGAATTTAAGGCCCGTGACTTGAAACCTTGTTTTTAAAATCGGAGTGGAATTTTTACAACTCTGGAAAACTCAAGAGGGCACGCTCGGCCGAGGATAAACACCATGGCAAGCTTGTAGTTTCGTTGAAGAAGTGAGGATACACTGGTTCGAGTAGTTATATGAAGCGCCAAAATCTTCCTTGGTTGTCGTGTTCTATCATTAGCTCGAACTTCAAACTGAGATACATCTCCATCATCAGCTACCTTTCAAATTTTCCTTCGTGTACTGAGCTTTCAGTGTCTTCCTCTTCAGCGTCTCATTTTCTTCAAAATTTCTATTGATTCTTGTAAGTTCTGCTCATCTCCTCTTTGTTTCCACTTCTGCGATTGTTATTTGACTGTAGCTAGGTTTTTTTTATCTCTTGTATCATTCATGGAGTTATTAGATAATAAGTTGATAGCAGAGTTTAGGAAAACCTATAAAATTCCTGACTGGGTTAAAATCGACTGTGCCCCTCTCCCTAAAGATTTTCATAACATTGAAGGGGGCAACGGATTCACTCCCTACTGATCACCCAAGATGGCTTAACATTTCCCCCCGAACACTTTTTTTCTTAGATTCTTTAAATATTTTGATAACGTCTCTACTCAATATGCCACCAATGTCTAGAAGATTATAAATAGGGTATATAGAATAAACATACTATATGGACCAACTTGGGACTTGGCCAGCTTTGCTACTATTATGTCTAGTCGTGCACCAATGACGGTATTTTATATTTGAATACCTGAAAGGCTGATAGGGTCCTGGAAGTAAACCTCTCTGATTCTCACAAAGACCTTTCTGAGGGCTAGAGATACCAGGTCCCCTCGATTTCTGACTTTGGGGAACAACAAATAGGTCATATTTTTCTTTGGTCTACTTGTTGTTTCTTATTATTTTATTTTCTTGCTCGCTGCTTCTGTTTCTTGTCCTTTAACTTATATTTTTCTTCCTCTGTTTTATAGCTCGGGATATATATCAAGAGCCTGATTTGAGTAAAGTAAGTGTTCCTGATCTCTCGAAGGCTTAGAGATTTAAGGAGAGGCTTCCAGATGACGAGCATCTACATTTTACATCCGACTTTCTTAAATATAAGAATACTACAAATAGCTTTATTGCTCGGTCGATTGATAAAGTCCCCGACCTACAGGCTCCTGAAGTTGGTATCCCTCTGAACTAGTGGTGTTAGAGGAAAAGGAAGAGGAAGAAGAGGAAGAAAGAGAAGAAGAAGAAGAAGAAGAAGAAGAAGAAGAAGAAGAAGAAGAAGAAGAAGAAGAAGAAGAAGAAAAAGAAAAAGAAGAAGAAGATGATGATGATGATGATGATGATGATGATGATGATGATGATGATGAAAAAGAAAAAAAATGTCTCTGATGTTAAGAGAAGAATGTTGAAGATTAATGATGAGGATCAGATGGTTCTGTTTGATCGAATCAAGTCTTTAAAGAGGTCAGAGGTGGATTCCCCAAAGGCTAATGGTTCTATCCCAGACGCTAAGCGGAATAAAAAAGATAAAGAGAAGAAAAAAACAAAAGAAGAAGAGAGAGAGAGAGATAAAGAAGAATAAAATAAGAGACAGGAGGCCAAAAGAAAGTTGGTCTTAAAGGCCCCTGCAGTCCCCTTTTTTACTTTTGATGCTGAGGGGTCTAGTGTGGCCAACACCCCTGTCCTTGCCCCTGACCTACTGAAGGGGGTTATGCTCGTGATCAATCGCAAGTGTTCCTCAAGGTTGGGGTCGGCCCAGCTTGCACTCAAGTCTCCTCAAGGACTTCCTCTAGTAACTCTCTTTACTTTATCCATATATCATTTATATTCTGTATTTTTTTTCTTCGTACTGACTTAGCTCTCTTTATTTTGTATAATTTTTAGCTAATTTTATAATTCTTTTGGATTGTCATGCCGACCATTACAAAAATAATCAGGTTCTGAAAGATGCCTTAAAAAATTTGTATCGGGTATAACCCCCTCTTGGGCTTCCTCTGAAGCATCTTTCGATTATTTTTTCTTTTCCTTTCTAGGAAGGATGGCCGTGATGAAGCATTTTTTTATAGTGCCTTGGTCACCATGAATTTCTACCAATCCCTGGTCAGTGATAAACTTCATCTTTTGGTGGTAAGTAGAAGGTACGACCCTTATGGTGTGCATCCAACCTCTGCCTAGAATGGCGTGATATGGGGACTCTATGTCTATCACCAAGAACTCAATTAGCTTTGGGATATTTCCTGCTCTGACTGGCAGGACTATCTTTTCCAATGCCATTGTGATTCTTCCTGCGTAACTGTTGCCTCATTGAGGTCGGCTAGGTTGATCTTCAGCTTTTGAAATAACTCCAGGTACATTACCTCTGATGAGCTTCCCTAATCCACGAGTAGCTTATCGATATCCCGATTAGAAATTCTGAGGGTTATCACAAGTGCATCATAATGTGGGGTTCGCTTTGATCAAATCTTTTTCAGTAAATACGATGTATTTGGTGTAGTTAACGTCCTCTGGTCACCGGTGCTTGTCAACTTGGCTCTTTGCAGGATTAATCTGGAATGCCTCCATGACAGCAATAACCTTTTTCAGCTCCATACGAACAACGTTCTCTTAGATCTGCTTTAGGTCGGACGCTCCATGGATCACCGCGACCTCCTATACCATGTCGTCATTAAGGACATTATCTAGTTTTTGGTCGCCATTAGCTGCGACCTTGTCAACTTTCTTTTCTATGTATTCGCTTAGATGCCTATCTTGGGCAAGTTCTTTTAAATGTGACTTCAGAGCCTTGCAATTCTTAGTTCTATGGATGCCTTCCTTGCGGAATGTGAATCTAAATGTGTTATTCCTTCTCGTTGGGTCACCATCCATCTTCTTGGGCTACTTGATGAACGGTTGATCCTTAATCTTGCTCAAGATTTTTTAGATTGGTTCCTTGAAGACTGTGTTAATAGTCTGGAATACTTTTGAAGGATCAACCTTGTTTCCATTATTAAATTCATTCTTGCCCCCGTTATTATTCCCTTTCTTTAGAGTATCACTCTTACTTCCTCATTTGCTCACTTTTACTCAACCGTTATCCCCTGCACCACATCCTCAACCTTGGCATATTTTTTTAATAAAAGTTGTAAGGTCGTCGATGGTACTGTCTTCCTTCTTAGTTAGGGGCTGGTGCAACAGAGATATGGTCGGTAGACCAATCTTGAAGGATACAATGGTCACTTATTCCGAACAATATTTCACTTCATTGAAAACCTCCCAGTACCTCTTGGCATAGTCGTGAAGTCTTTCTTGTGGCTTCTTCTTCATCGTGAGCAGCGAGTCCATCCCCTTGGGATGGGAGCTGCTGGTTATGAAGCGAGTAGTAAAACCTCTACTAGAGCCCTGAAGTGCCTGACTGATCTATGTGGAAACTTATCAAACCACTTATGTGCTACATCATATAGGTTAGAAGGAAAAATTTGATACATCAAGGCATCGTTGTGGCTCCACAAGGTCATTACCTGCTAATACTATAGAACATGGTCGATGGGATCCGTCTTCCCATCATAAATCTTGAACCTGGGAACGAAGTACTTCTTTAGGGATTCTTGTTTTTCAATTTCCTCTGAGTGTTGAGAGCTCTTCTGGATCTCTCCCTGGTGGACGGCTCTTCGGACCAAAATTTTGATGTTCTCGTCGTGACGATCTTTGCTTCAGTGGCATTTTTCTGATTGACCACATTCTGGTCGGTCATACTTTGACCTGCCATGTTCAGATCTGCCTTGGTCGCACCTAGAGCATCTCCCTCTGCTGCGAGTGTTGCTCGCCTGAGGACTAGGAGTCCTATCACAAAGCTTCTTGGTATTTCCATGGAGATCTCTCTATATCCTTTTAAGTCACCTTTGTAGGCGAGCATTTTCTTTGACCTGTAAGAGTTTTCCCTCCTCTTGTTCTCGAAGCCTAGCTTTATAAGCGTTGACCAACCTGGAGATCTATGTTAACATAGGTAGTCCCTAACTTTCTTCATAAGGATGACTTTCTTGGCAAAACAAGGAATTTGGTTATTGGTAAATTTCTGACCGACCTTAGGTGGGAGAGCCTGGGTCATCTCATTGTGAACATCGACAACCTAAGGAATGTTGCTACCATGGTGAGACATTACGGGATTTATATTAATGAATGTTTTTATGTAATACCCCGTACTTTTATTGATATTTATTTACGGGATTAATTAAATTAAATGTGAATTAATTGAGAATTAATCCGGATAAAATACTAACGAGATGTGAGTTGTTATTTGATCCTAATGTGCACATATGGTAGTATATGAATATTGAAAATATTAAAATTGTCGCGAGACTGAGATACGTCAATTTGGGAAATTTTATTGGGACGCGCGTGACAGTCGCGTCAGGAATGTAATTATTTAAATTAAAAAGTGAATTTTATTTTTATCAACCGTATGGTCATTTTGAGTGCGCCAACGAGTCCGGAAGGGTCGAAATAGTCAGAAAACACTAGCCGGGGGTTTAGTTTGGGTCCCGAGGCATTTTTGGGCCATACCGGCAACTTAAAAGGGTATTTTGGTAAATTTGGAATTTTGGGATTTATAACCAACGAATTTTGGGAATTAAAAATAGGGTATTTAGGAACCCACTAACCCATTACCAGCACTTAACTAATTAGAGGGCTACGGGAGTTATAGGAGAAGTTAGGAGAGGTTCCCAAAAGAGAAAAACCATAACCATCATCTTCAACCTTCAACCTTGGGAGAAATTGTAGAGGAAAAGAGAGCAACATCCAACATCCAACATCAAATTCAGAGAACAATCCGAGGCAAGTGGTTTAATTACGTTAATTTCAAGCGAATGTTTCTTCCATGCTTAGAAATTTATATAATCGCATTGTATTGGGAGATTTATAAAAACCCATGAAATTTGAGGATTAAAACTATAAACCATGTTAGGATTTGCATGTAGACATATTCTGGATGAATTATCAATTCATACTATAGCCCTTGATAATTCAAAAACGGATTTAAGAAGAGGATTATTGTTGATTTTGAAAGAAATAGAAAACTAGGGTTCTTGATGATATTTTGATCTAAATAAGGCCTTTGGGTGATGATTAATTAGTTTTAGAACGTTAACAATGTTGTAGGATGATTATTGGATGATATTATAACATTAGAATGAAGTTTCATGCATTGTAATGGATTTTTGGGACGATTTAAGGACTGCAAAACGAAGCAGTCCGTAACTTATCTGGTGCAATCGATCGATCGACATTCATCAGTCGATCGATCGACCACCATCGATCGATCGACCTTCCCAGAATGAGAAATAATTTCCCTAGTTAAATTTTAATGATGTTAACCCTTAGGGCCCGTTTGGTTCGGGGTAAAACATGTTTCAACGCGGTGAAAAGTAATATGGTGAAATACGTTTTCACTTATTTAGAGTCAATTTTTTTTCTATATTCTTGTTTAAAATTTTATAATTATAGGGTGTGCACTTATTCACAATGTTAACCCAACAAAAAATTAATTGTAAATAAGTAAAAATGTATTTCACCATATTACTTTTCACCGCGTTGAAACATATTTTACCCCGAACCAAACGGACCCTTAGAAAATTATTAATGGAGATTTTATGAATATCCTTAGACTTAAGGAAGACCAGTAGGTATGGTTATAAAATTTGGACCTGAGTTAGAATTCAATTTGAGGAATTATTATGAAATCTAATAAAATTCGATGAGCGAGATAAATTAGGGTTAAAATAGTAAATTCGAATAATTTGATGAAATGAGGTTTGGGGCAGAAGTAAGGATCTTAAGAATAATGATGTTATATGTGGGAATAATAGGAGACTTAGTAATCCCTTTGAGATAGGTTTTAAGTACAAGAAATTATGACGTGAGATGTGTCGACAGTCTACATTATATATTATCGGAAGACTTAAAAATGTATAAAATTGGAATAATGGTATAAGGATGTAGAATATACCTTTATTAATATTGAGATATCTAAGATGTGTGAATGCTTAGTATATGACTTATGTGTATGACATACCTACCATACTTGCTATCACGGGAGGTTTACGTTCGTTTAGGACCATCTAATCTTTGTGTGCCTACGGGGGGAAATAGATTGGTACCTCGAGAACATAGGTCAGAGAAGGACTTATTGGGAAGTTAATAAGTGTGCTGATCATGGGAGCGTAGGTATGTGCGTGACCCATGTGATGTGACTGTGTTCGCCTCCATTGATTGTGATTTTTGTTATCTGAGAACGATTCCTGGGAGATTCGGAATGCGTGATCCTTATGTACGTGATGTACCGGGATGGATAGCAGAGTATGTGTGCACCGCAGCTTAGCCTCGGGGTGCTTGTATTGTATATTTATGATGTGAATAATATACGGTTAAATGAAAGGGAATTGTTATGTTTCATTGCGAGAATAATTATAGTAACGCCTCGATAAAGCTAAAAAGGGATAACTTGCTGTGAATTGTAATGCTAATAATTGCGAATCCGAGTTTGAGTAAAGCTATCTATTTAAGTGATGACGTTGGGAATTTATATTATGAATCGAGTAGAAAGGTTAGAACTTATGTCGTTTTAGTTAGATATGGATATCACGTGTATGGGTACGGTACGTTAGGAGTGCACAATTAGTCGAGAGGCGAGTATTTCATGTGAGAGCACGTCCTAACATGTATTTTGCATTCATTGTTTTAATGTTATTAAAATACTTGTTGTTTTTAAAATACTCTCCACTTTCGGGCTCTGACCCGTTTGCTTTCAAATCTATTTTTTTTTTTTGTAAAAACCTTTTTAGGTGCCCAGCCACAAGGACACCATGCATAGGATTTCCATTCAGGTGACGAGCTGTAGCTGTTGTGGAAGTTACAGGGCCTTGATAGTAGACGCCTCATTTTCTAGTCTTGACTCCATATTCAGTTTCATCATTTGTAGGGCATGTCGCCCATTTCTATTTAGAGACATTTCATATTTCAGTTATTCAGATTTTGGCATGTAATTAATTGAGGGTACACTATTCTATTTATTTCAGTTGTGGGGTTGTTTTGAGGAGTATTTCCTCCAGACTTATTATTATTTGTTGGTTATTCTATTGCTTCTTTATGGTGAATGGTTATGTTATTCTTTCATAATTCTTTTATTGCATGTTAATCAGATTTAATTTAAAATTTGACAACTTACTTTCTAAATACTAGGTGGTTAGTAATCATTAAAATGTTTTCGACAGTGATGATATTAACTGAACAAACTTGGCATTTTGTATTAATTTAATAAAGGAGTAGCTACCCGGTATTTAATTAGTCGGGGTGTCACATTTTATAGGAATAGAAATCGATTCTCATAGATGGTGCCAATTGTGAGTGCAAGAAATATCACAATAAAGATCCACGAAAATAATTACAAATGCGAAAAATAAATAATATATCAAATATGTCCTCGATCGAGAGGTGGGCCCCTCAGCCAAGGCCGACCAGTGGCAGACCAACCATTTGGGACAAATATGACTCGGCCGTACACCCGTCTTGGAGGCCTTATCCTCGGCATTGCACCTGTCCTCACAGGACCTCGTCATCATCTCAGAGGACAATAAAGGATCGCAGTGTTGGTGAACTCATACAATAAATCCCCTCGACCTCGGCCATCATAACAGTTCCTCGGCCAAGGGGCGGTGCAGAAGATGTCGGCATTGGCCTATATGTTGGCACATAACTCCAAAGTCTCATCATACAGTGACCGCATCACTGACCTCGGGTCTCCTCGACCTCGTCCGCGACAGTGAAGCTGAGGATCCTTAACAGACTCAACTCAGCATGAAATGACTCGGCCTCAGCCAAAATTATATTATAAAACGCCTCATCCTCATTTTAGAGTATGACCATAGTCAGGTACATCGACATTCTCTAGGATTAAGGCCGTCTCGGCTTCAGTCGGGACTAGGATGATAAACTCATCAACTCAGCCTCGGCCCTCTCTAACATCAAGGTCGTCTCGGCCTCAGCCGGGACCAGGATAATTGACTCCAGGTAAAACATCTCATTAATGAAGACATGTCTCGTCTATTATATAGCCGAGACCTTACACGATCTCTTTTTCTCATCTAGGCCAAGAACCCTAAAATGATATCTAGCGAATGAGCAGTACAAGATCCTAACATGGCATATCCCACACGGATAAACCGTTATGACCAAATCTTCTTGGCACGTGAGGTAATATTTCTTCATCATCCTCTACATGTGACAATGACATGTGTCCTCATCTTAGTGGGAGTCTCCTCATGCACAAGCTTGGGGGTACATGACACCCTCTAGCCCTATATATATTCTTCATCTTCTCCATGAGAAGGTATCACTTATTCAAATCTTCAAATCCTAGCTAAAATTCTGCTCATTTGTATATATATATATATAGAGAGAGAGAGAAAGCTTGAGTGTTGTATCCATGGCCATTAGTGCCTTTGTTTAGTGAATTTCTCACACAGTGAATGTAGGCCTAATTGGTTGAACCACTTTATATCATTGTGACCATCCTTGTATCCACATCTCCTACTCTCACATATATACATGCATATTGGTTTGTCATATCATTTATCCCCATTGCTATGTTGTGATTGAGATTAAGCTACTCATAATCTCAAGATCGAGCGCGGAAAGTATCGTCACGTCAGAACGTTAATCGTTGTTTTCATTTCGCCTACTCAATTTAAAAACCTAAATTACGACTGCACTTGCGATATAAGTATGGCGGTAAGTCGGGTATCGAGAATCTACCTGGAGTGATAGAATTTTAGATTTTAATTGCTTTAGAACTTCAAGAATAAAAGTGCAAAACTTGATTGGTTGTTTATGGTGAAAAAAGGGAAAATAAAAAGTTAGTTAAGTCTAAACTAGAATTAATAAAATGAGAGTCAGGATCTCATACCCGCCATGATCTAAAAAACTAATAATTATAATTTCAGTTCAAAAATATTTAACCGAGCATTTTAGTTAATCATAAACATCACGCATGAAGGAATTCAACCCAAAAATGTGAGATAAAATATTTAATCAAAATATGGACACACGCGGATTAAATTCGTATTATCGCTATAAACACTAACGTTGCATGACAGATAAAGTTAAACGCGTAATAATCCGACTTTAATACATGAGGTTTCAATTAAATGAAATTTTTCCCAAAAACTAACTTTCGAAGCTCGACGCCTATTAATGGCGGAGAAATGACCCTAACCCTTAAACTAGGCAATAAACATGGCTAGAACAATAAATACAACTAATTAACCAAAGTAAACAAGAATTAAACTACCAACAACTAATTAACTAAGCAACAAAAGTAACTAAAAACCAAGAAATCAAGTAAAGAAGCATTAAACAAAGGAAAGTGACAATGAATAGTAATATACTTACATAAATGGGATGAACCCAAAGAGAAAAGAGGAGAGAAAGCTCCAACAAAAATCCCAAAAAAATCTGATTTCTAACCCTAACTCATGTAAAAAATGAAGTCAACAATATTTTTATACAAATACCCCACCAAAACCCACTTAAAAATAGAGCTTTACGGACTTTCACCCGAATTGATTCACACTGTCCGAATCAATTCGCAACAGACAGTGTTGATTCTCAAATTTGTCCAACTTTACGGAAAATGTCGTAACTTCTTCGTTATAACTCAAAATTAGACACGGTCGGAGCCTACGCGAAGATAACTCAGAGGAATAAAATATCCAAGAAGACATTAGGCTAAAACACCAAATTACTAAATGTTGAATGTGACCTTGATTATGATTTTGAAGATAAAATCATCCCAAAAATACCATAACTCCCTCATTATACATCGGAATCATGCATCGTTGGCGGCCACGTGAAGAGAAATCAAAGGGCTTCAACTTCTGTGAAGAGTTTAGGATCAAAATTTGAATGCTGAAATTACTAAAAGGCCCCCGAAGCTGCAATAATCCACGATTTTTTTTCGAAAAGCGACCAAACTTCACACTAAGTACTGAAATACCTACAAAAGCTCAATTATACCTCGTATATCATGTTAAAATATAAAATGGAGGTTGTCTGGATAACGAGCATAAATATAGAAATTAAGGTACCTGAGGGGGCTAAAATGCATAAGTATAAGGGGGCGAAAAATACAATATTCGTGCCGAATCACACCCCCTAACTTACACATTGCTAGTCCCTAGAAATGAAATACAAAGCTAAAAGAATTACAAGCAAACCACAAAAAATGAGATATGTACAAAAGGGATAAATGCAACTTTTGCGGGCGAAAGATTGCATTTAGCATATGTAATAAGCCGTTAAACCCCTAGGTTACCCTAGTGTACGAGTGTCGTCTCGTGAGGGTTTTCAAGGATGAAACCCACAAACATCACAGTTTCTTCAAAATATGCCCAACCCAACATGCGATAAACTCAACAACAATGAAAAAGATTTCAAAGGCATTATTACCATATTGAACGAATTCAAGCTAAATGTGACACCCTGCCTAATTAAATACCGAGTGATCAGTCCTTTATTAAATTAATTCAAAGTGCTCCGTTGGTTCATTCTTAGCATCACTGTCGTAAAACAATTTTCTTTATTAACCACCTAATAAATAATTAAGCTAAGTATCAAAACATTTGATTTATAATTTGAGACCTATCGTTATAATTTAAAATGAAACCATTACCATGAACACAGTTAATAATATTAAATAAAACCATCCAAATGAAATATCCAAGCTAGATTAAACAATGCAAATAACAAATCCCAATCGCAGGACAACGAAATAAATAAAACAATACCAACAACAACTAAATCTAAAATGATGAAGAGTACAAATCTCTCTCTGAACTAAAATGAAATATGAAAATGGGCGACACATGCCCAGCCTGAGAATAGCTAGGTAGAATACTTAAAAATCAAGAATGGAGTCGTCTACTCCAAGGACCTGCAATTTCCACAATAGCTGCAGCACATCGATGTCCAAAGGTCTAAACCTGACGCCCCTGTGGCTGAGCACTTGTAATATATATATATATATATATATATATATATATATATATATATATATAAAGAGAGAGAGAGAGAGAGAGAGAGAGAGAGAGAGAAAAGAAGAAAAGATAATAGGAAACGGGTCAGAGCCCGAGTGTAAAACAACTTTAAAAATGGTTTAAGAAGTATTTAAAATGCTTACTAGCTGATATGACATACAGGTTAGTACATGACACTCTCTTAAGAATCCTCACCTCTCATCTAGTGTGCACGCCTATCGTACTACTAAAATGACTCATAAGTCTAACCCAATTATCCTCCCATAAATTCTCATTCACGAGATCATATGACTATAATTTATTTAAGATACCATCTTCTTAAGGATTATTTAAGTTAATTTTGTATTTCTCAACACTGTTGTGAAGTTCCAAGAACTTACCATATTTAGGAGCATTTATTCAATACTTATCTACATATGCACACACTAGAAGGATTCCAAGTATATGTGTATATATGCTAATCACCCATACTATATATATACTAATCGGCACCCCACATAAAATCTATGGTGCTCGCATACTCTACTATCAAGTCCCCGTACCTCTCGTACCTAGGAAAATACTAGTTCGGAATCACTCTCAAACTGTATTAACACAGTACACACATAATAAAGGCGAAGCATAGTTCCAAATCACTAAGAGGTCAGCACATACCCTCACGTCTCTTAGGACCGTCTGACTATCATTCTCAGATAGCCTGTACCAAGGAATCCTATGTTCTAGGGTACGAGTCAATATCCCCCATAAAAGTCACATTAAAATAAGACTATCACAGCGCGGCAACCTCCGTGATAGCAAGTAGCACGGGTATGATTATACACAGATACATACATTATACACAATAACTCAGTATATATATATATATATATATATATATATCAATTAGGTTCGCCTACGCCTCATAATAATATACGTGGCACAAATCACCCAAGTCCGACGTATAATTAACCCATTTCTTTTTATTATCAATTGTCGCCATTTCATAAATACTTCTCGTCCCTCGAAGTGTTTTCTAATGATAGATGTATATTCAGTAGGTGTACCCTCACTAACATACTGGTCTAAGTATTCCTAAAGTCTCCTAATACCTCACTTAACATAGGCACGATTTCTATCCAATTTTATGCCCCCTTTATCCCGCGGTTACATCTCGTATAAAATTACATTTTTCGGAACCTACTTAGACCCTACTGGTCCTCCCCATGACCCATTATTATCTTTAATTTATATCCAAGGGCTCCTACGTATTTTAAATCGAATTAACCGAAAAAGGGGAAAATTACACAATTTCCTGGAGGGGTCGATTGATCGATGGAAAGGGGTCAATCGATCGACATTCTTGAGTCGATCGATCGATCGAGCAGCTCTTGCCCAGATTCTGCAAATTTATACCTACGGGTTTCTTCCATAAATCTTACCCATATCGCCATTAGCAAGTCCCAAACTCCCAACCAACCATAAGGATCATTAAAAAACAATAATAGATGATTTCTAATGTAAGATTTCCATTAATTCATCAAGAATCATCATCAAACGAATTAAATTCAGAATATATATTCAACCCTAGTTTTATTTGATTTCCCAAGAAATTCATTGAATAACAGATTTCTATCTCTACTGGATATAAATTTCGTTTTCACCAATATAAATTCAACACGGAATCATCCTAAAATGATTTATATTCTGTAATTTTCAACAATTTATCCCAAACATCAATTATCTTTTATTGAACATAAATATTGTCCTCCTACACTAGCATGGGTGTGATATCAACTAAGATTACAGTAATATAGATACTTGCCTCAGAGATGAAGGTCTGATTCGCTGGTGTTGATGGGTATGGTTGCGTCCCTCGTTCCCCAATCTACACGTTGGTGGTGAAAGATGGCAAAGGTGATATAGTTTGATGCCTCTCCTCCTTGAAAGGCTTCTCTCTTCTCTCTTCTCTCTTCCTTAGCCTCACTGCAACTCTACAACTTCTAGCCCTCGAGAACTTTAACTCCCATCAGATATAGTCCTTTAATTTTCGTCCATATTTAAGCCTTAAAATGGATAATTACTAAAATGTCCTCTCGGGTTGCCGGTTAGTCCTAAAAACGTCCCGAGACCCAAATTAAACCCCCGGATTCATTTTTTTTTACTATCTCGACCCTTTCGAACACATTGGCGCACTCGAAATAACCATACATGCGACTTAAAATTTAATTAATTTAGTCCCGACACGGCACATGCGCGTCCCGACTTAAATTCTACAATTATCATGTTATTCACTCGCGACAATTTTAATAAATCCAATTCTGTGTATTTATTTACTCATTAAGTGATTTCCACCAAATAATTACTAACTCACATCACCTTAGGAAAAAATTATTTTAAAATTTGGATTAATATTAAATTAATTTATCCCAATTTAATTTAATTAATCTCATAATTAAATGCCATAAAAATTCAGGGTATTACATACTTCCCCCCTAATAACGAAATTTCGTCCCGAAATTCGAAAAATAAGGCATACCTAGTAGAAAAAAATCTGGATATTTTTTGCGCAAATCTACCTCGCGTTACCAAGTGGACTCCTCTACATTATGATGCTCCCACTGACCCGTACAAGTGGAACTACCTTCGACCTCAATCTCCTCTCGCTTTAGTCTAGGATAGCCACCGGTCTCTCCTCATAAGAACTGTTGGGTTGTAAGTCAATCTCCTCTATGACGATGTGAGTGTAGGGCATATCATCCCGAAGATATCGCCTCAATGATAAAATGTGGAACACATCATGAATACGGTGCAAGTGCTCCAGCAACCCAAGTCTGTAAACTACCGGTCCAATCCTCTCGATAATGGGATATGGTCCTACGTATCACGGAGCCAGTTTTCCTTTCTTACCGAACCTCATTACTCCCTTCATAGGAGACACTCGCAGTAGTACTTGGTCTCCCATGCCAAACTCCCTGAAAGACCGCTTTGCATCGTCATAGATTTTCAGCCTGTCCTGGGCTACCCGAATGCAACTCTTGATTAACTCAATCCTGGGTGATGTCTCCTGAATCACCTCTGGCCCAAGTAGCTTATTGTCCCCTACCTCTAGCCAACAAGTGGGATAATGACAAGGTCTGTTGTACAATGCTTCGAAAGGGGCCATGCTAATCGTAAATCGATAGGAGTTATTATAAGCGAACTCCACCAGAGGAAGGTACTGCTCCATTCCTCCTCCAAAATCAAGGACACATATGCATAGTATATCCTCCAGCATCTGATTAGTAAGCTCAGTCTGCCCGTCGGTCTGCGGGTGATACACCGTACTCAACCGCAGCTCGGTACCCATAGCCTCCTGAAAGCTCTCCCAAAAGCGTGACACAAAAATCTCGTCTCTATCAGACACGATATCCAGTGGCACCCCATGTAACCTCACTATCTCATCAATAAATAACTGGGCATACTGTCCAGTAGTGTAGTCTGTCTGCACCGGTAGAAAGTGCGCTACTTTGGTCAAATAATCCACCACTACACATATAGAATCGTGACCCCGCTGTGATGTCGGCAATCCAGTGACGAAATCGATGGAAATGCTCTCCCATTTCCACGTAGGAATCTCTAGCGGCTGGAGTAACCCTAGTGGTCTCTGATGGTCCACCTTTACTAGCTGACTGGTGGCACACTTGGACACAAACTCCGCAATGTCCTCTTTCATCCCACTCCACCAGTACTGTCGCCTCATATCCTAGTACATCTTATCCCCTCCGGGATGTACTGTAAATCGGGATCCATATGACTCTGTCATCACCGCATGTCATAAGTCCTCAACCTCCGGGACCACTAATATCCTACTAAATCGCAATCCTCCATCTGAACTCATTGAGTAGAAATTTGCGCCCCCGACTAGAAGCCGGACAATCTGATATTGGCAAAACGAATCATCTGCTTGAGCCTGGATCACCCTCATAACAATCTCTGGCATAACTGTCATGACGGATATAAAGGATCGGGCCACTGCCTCCTGATGTCCCAATTCTTTCCACTTCAACTTTCATACTTTCTCTACCTCACCTATCGGCCTATGGCTTAACATATTAGCAACTACGTTAGCTTTCCCTGGATGATACTGTATCTCGAACTGATTATTTTTCATAAACTCTAGCCACCTGCGCTGATGCATGTTCAACTCTCGCTGAGTGAATATGCATTGCAGTGACTTGTGGTCTGTGAACAGGAGGAATTTCTCCCCTACAAATAGTGTCTCCAAATCCACAAGGCAAACACAACCGTTGATAGCTCCAAGTCATGGGTGAGGTAATTCTTCTCGTGGGGCTTAAGCTTGCGGGAGGCATAAGTTATAGCCTGCTCCTCCTGCTGAAGTACTCCACCGAGTCCCTGTAAAGAGGCGTCAGTATACACCAGATGCTCCACCCCCGGCCTGGGTAAAGCAAGAACTGGCACCGAAGTCAACTTATCCTTCAGCTCGTCAAAAGCCAATTTACAAGCGTCATCCCATACATACGGTACCCCCTTGTGAGTCAGATTTGTCAACGGACCCGCTATTTTTTAAAAGCCTCAAATAAATCACTTGTAGTATCCGGCTAGCCCCAAGAAACTACGCACCTCTGCCGATGTCGGGGGCTATCCCCACTCCTTCACTGCCGACACTTTTCTCGAGTCCACGGATATCCCCAATTTTGACACAACATGCCCTAAAAACTGTACCTCCCGTAACCAGAATCCGCACTTCCCATACTTGGTATATAGTTGATGCTCTTGTAGAGTCTGAAGAACCCATCTCAAGTGCTTGGCATTCTCCTCCTTAGTCTGTGAATAAATCAGTATGTCATCAATGAAGACGATGACAAACTGATCTAAGAACTCTCTGAACACTCGGGTCATCAAGTCCATAAATACTGCTGGAGCATTTATCGGCCCGAACGGCATGACTTTGAACTCATAGGACCCATATCTCGTCAGAAAAGCAGTCTTCGACACATCCTGTTCCCTAATCCATAGCTGATGGTATCTCGATCTCAAGTCTATCTTCAAAAGGAAGGCAGCTCCCCTCAGCTGGTCGAACAAGTCATCGATTCGGGGTAACGAGATACTTATTCTGCATCGTGACCTTGTTCAACTCTTAGTAGTCCACGCACAATCTCAATGAACCATCTCTCTTTTTTATAAACAACATCGGAGCGCCCCAAGGTGAGGTGCTCTTACGAATAAAGCCCTGGCCTAATAGCTGCTTAATCTGATCCTGCCACTCCCTCATCTTGGTTGAAGCCATACGGTATGGTGCACGGGCTATTGGCCGAGTGCCCGGCATCAAGTCTATAACGAAGTCTATCTCTCTAATGGGGGTAGGCCCGGTATCTCCTGGAATACATCCAAAAACTTGCAAAAAACTGGAATCGAATTCAGGGAAATCACAATCTCCGTAGAGGTCTCCTCCTCTATGTAGTATAAATGGGTGGACGATCCTCCCTCGGGAAGGGGCATCACCACCAAAAACATCCCCTGACAAGGAATGGAAAAGATAATACTTCTACCAAAATAATCTATCATGGCCCTATAAGTCGCTAGTCAATCCATGCCAATAATGGCATCATGCTCATGCATATCTAAAACTAGCATATCCGCGGGTAGAATAAAGCTACCAATCTCTATACCTACTCACTGGCATATAAAGAATATCAAAGATCCATTTCCCAATGGTGATTCTACACATGTCACTGTACTCTCTATTGTGCCTAATAATCCCGTGGCCCGTGCAAAGCTAGTGGCTATAAAATAGTGCGATGCCCCAGTATCAAATAAAATACGCCCCATAGTGCCATGAATAGGAAACGCACCCTCAATCTCGGGTGGCGCCTGTGGTGCTGCTGGTTGGTGGACTTTATAGACACGTTCATACTGTAATTGTCCCTGCTGAATGGGGGCTGCTGGAATGGCCAGTAGGGCTGGCATCCGAGCTGGCGCTGGGAGGGCAACTGGGAAGAGCGGCCTCTACGGCTCATGATGGGCACCCTGCTGCTGTGGGTCCCTATATCCCTCTGGGAAATACTTGTGCCTATGACAATTCTTACCACATCCAAAACACTTGGCCATGAAGTTTCCTCCTCTCTGTCCCTGCTGACCTCGGCCATGATGGTCATTTCCACCCTGCCACTCGCCCTGTTGAAAACGTTTTTGGCCCTAATGGCCCTACTGCTGATCCTGTTGGCCCTGTTGTCCATGCTGACTGGCCTGCCCTGTCTAAAGCCCCCATATCCATGCCTGGAATCACCAGATCGAAATCGCTTAGCAAGGTCCCCCTGATGGGAACTCTGCTCACTATAGCGGATCTGCTTCTGAGCTAATGGTGCCCCACCGGCACCACTACCTCCAATACGGCCCTGCTGGCTGGACTCCCTGCTCGTTTGCTTCCCTACTGATGGAAGCGGTGATCCTGGAAATGTAACAGAGCGGCGTTGAGTACATCAGTGTAAGTTCTCAACGACAGATTGCCTATGAGATGCTAACGAATCTTCCTGGCCAATCCATCCAAGAACATCAAGATTTTCTTCTCTTCGATGGGTGCCTCATCCTGCACTCTAGTGAAAAGGCTCAAGAACTCCTCCTCATACTTTAAAACCGTCATACTCTCATGATTAAGATTCAGTAATCTCCGCCTCATCTCAGTCTTCACGGCGGATGGGAAATATTTGTTGTCAAATCGCACCCAAAAAGTTTGAATCGACATGCTATCCCTCTCCTCCAAGGTGGTGGTGGATTTTCACTACTACAAAGAGGCCCCCACTAGCTTGAAGGAAGCCAGTAACTGTCTATGCACGTCCGTCCATCCAAATAAAATATCCAAGCTAGATTAAACAATGCAAATAATAAATCCCAATCACAAGACAATGAAATAAATAAAACAATCCTAATAATAGCTAAATCTGAAATGATGAAGAGTACAAATCTCTCTCTGAACTAAAATAACAATGAAAACGGGCGACACGTGACCAGTCTGAGAATAACTAGGTAGAAGACTGGAAAATCAAGAATGGAGTCGTCTACTGCAAGGACCTGTAACTTCCACAATAGCTGCAGCACGTCGATGGTCCAAAGGTATGATCCTGACCCCCCCCCCCCCTCCCCCGTAGCTGGGCACTTATAATATATATATATATATAAGAAGAAGAAAAGATAATAGGAAACGGGTCAGAGCCCGAGTATAAAACAACTTTAAAAATGGTTTAAGGAGTATTTAAAATGCTTACTAGCTGATATGACATACAGGTTAGTACGCGACACTCTATTGAGAATCTTCACCCCTCATCTAGTGTGTACACCTATCGTACTACTAAAATGACTCATAAGTCTAACCCAATTCTCCTTCCATAAATTCTTATTCGCGAGATCGTATGACTATGATTTATTTAAGATACCATCTTCTTAAGGATTATTTAAGTCAATTTTGTATTTCTCAACACCGTTGTGAAGTTCCAAGCACTTACCATATTTAAGAGCATTTATTCAATATTTATCTACATATGCACACAGTAGAAGGATTCCATGTAGATGTATATATATGCTAATCACTCATACTATATATATACTAATCGACACCCCACATAAAATCTATGGTACTGGCATACTCTCCTATCAAGTCTCCGTACCTCTCGTACAAAGGGAAATACTAGTTCGGAATCACTCTCGAACTGTATTAACAAAATACACACATAATGGAGGCTAAGCGTAGTTTCAAGTCACTAAGAGGTCAGCAAATACCCTCACGTCTGACTATCATTCTCGGATAGCATGTACCAAGGAATCCTATGTTCTAGGGTACGAGTTAATATCCCCCATAAAGGTCCCATCGAGATAAGACTATCCCAGCACGGCAACCTCCGTGATAGCAAGTAGCGCGGGTATGATTATACACAGATACATTCATTATACACAAGCACTCGGTGTGTATATATATATCTTTACATATCTCAATTAGGTTCGCCCACGACCCATAATAATATTTTAACCATACGTGGCATAAATATCCCAAGTCCTACATATAATTAACCCATTTCTTTTTGTTCTCAATTATCGACGTTTCATAAGTACTTCTCGTCCCTCGAAGTGTTTTCTTATGCTAGATGTAAATTCAGTAGGTGTACCCTCACTAACATACTGGTCTAAGTCTTCCTAGAGTCTCCCAATACCTCACTTAACATAGGCACAATTTCTGTCCAATTTTATACCCCCGTTATCCCACGATTACATCTCGTATAAAATTACATTTTTCGGAACCTACTTAGACCCTACTGGTCCTCCCCATGACCCATTATTATCTTTAATTTATATCCAAGGGCTCCTACACATTTTAAATCGAATTAATCGAAAAAGGGAAAAATTACACAATTTCTAGGAGGGGTCGATCGATCGATGGAAAGGGGTTAATCGATCGATCAGTCGTTCGATCGACATTCTTGAATCGATCGATCGATCGAGCAGTTCTTGCCTAGATTCTGCAAATTCATATCTATGGGTTTCTTCCATAAATCTTACCTAAATCACGATTAGCAAGTTCCAAACTCCCAACCAACCATAAGGATCATTATATAAACAATAATAGATGATTTCTAACGTAAGATTTCCATTAATTCATCAAGAATCATCATCAAACGAATTAAATTCAGAATATATCTTCAACCCTAGTTTTATTTGATTTCCCAAGAAATTCATTGAATAACAGATTTATATCTCTACTGGATATAAATTTCATTTTCACCAATCTAAATTCAACAAGGAATTATCCTAACATGATTTATATTCTGCAATTTTCTACAATCTGTCCCAAACATCAATTATCTTTTATTGAACATAAATATTGTCCTCCTACACTATCATGGGTGTATTATCAACCAAGATTACAGTAAGATAGATATTTACCTCAGAGATGAAGGTTTGATTCGCTGGTGTTGATGGGTATGGTTGCGTCCCTCGTTCCCCGATCTTCGCATTGGTGGTGAAAGATGGCAATGGTGGTGTAGTTTGGTGGCTCTCCTCCTTGGAAGGCTTCTCTCTTCTCTCTTACTTAGCCTCGCTACAACCCTACAACTTCTAACCCTCGAGGACTCTAACTCCCATCAGATATAGTCCTTTAATTTTCGTCCATATTTAAGCCTTAATATGGATAATTACTAAAATGTCCTCCCGGGTTGCCGGTTAGGTCTAAAAACGTCCCGAGACCCAAACTAAACTCCCGGGTATATTTTTCTGACTATCTCGACCCTTTCAGACAAGTTGGTGCACTCGAAATGACCATACGAGTGACTTATAATTTAATTACTTCATATTCCATTAATTTAGTCCTGACACAACACAAGCGGGCCGGACTTAAATTTTATAATTATCGTGTTATTCACTCGCGACAGTTTTAATAAATCCAATTCTATGTATTTATTTACTCATTAAGTGATTTCAAAAAAATAATTACTAACTCTCATCACGCTAGTAAAAATTTATTTTAAAATCCGAATTAATATTAAATTAATTTATCCCAATTTAATTTAATTAATTCCATAATTAAATCCCATAAAAATTCGGGGTATTACACTAAAGTACGTTGTTATTAACAGGTTAATGCACCTCATATAATTGAAACTTTAAAAATGGGAGGGGGGAGAGCACATGCATAGTATGATTTGGCCAAAACTTAAATAAACCCGATAAACATAAAAGCATGCATATATCAATCCTCATCGGTTATTACACTCAACAAATGAATTCACTATGAAAATAGAGGTAATACACGGGACATGTGGGCATAAAGAGTAAATGAAAATGGAAACTAGGCCGCACACATGTCACAAATGAAGAACGCTATATAGGAAATGAAAAACTTGTAATCTCATTGAAAGATATCGCACATTAAAAGAGGCGAAATGCATTTTCACAGATTATCAAAACTATTATGACTTTTAAATTGAACTCACCCTAAGATCACATAGAACTTGTATAGGGTTGTAATGTCGGCTGGGCATGGGTACGAAATGAAAGGAATGTATGTACGGATTCAAAGTTTTCGGGGATGAAAACTCGGGATAACGAAAAATAGTGAGCAATACCAAAATTGGAATATGATTTCCATAACAAGCATTAAATATGCCAATGGGAGAGTAATCAAAGATTATTAAACACTATATACAACATATACAAACTTTCTCTTTCTTTTTTTTCTTTTCGTCTTTTTTTAACTTTTTCTTTTGTTTTCTTTTGTTTTTCGCTTTTTCTTTTCTTTTTCACTACATTTTTTTTCTACACTTTTCTCACTCTTTTCATGCTTAATTGCAGCCGCGAGACAATAACATCATTCAATCCCGAGTAACATTCTAAACAAAAGGCATGGAAGGTAATACGTATGGTTTATAACTCCAATGTGGAGTTGGTTATGGGATTTTAGGTATTGAAACGAAAGGCTAATATTTAAGCTCAAAGGGGTTGACTAGAGTAAACATATAAAGTGAGGTTAAGGCTAATATGGGTGATATAATAAAGATGGCCTATGATCATTTCAAAAAGTTTACGCAATTCTCTAGTCAAAACAATATATGAAAATCATGCTCAAGTAACACATTTAAAGATATAAACTCAATTAATGAACGATCAATGAAAGAATAAAGAGATTACCGATGAATTCAACATTTTCAAAGAGGAAAGAATAGTGTATACACTTACAAACGACGAAAGATACAAAGCTTACTCTGTGTAAGTATATACAATGCAACAAAAGATTACCGAGTTATAAAAATCTTAAATCAAATCAATAGAACAAGAAAGCGCATGTGCTCATGGGTTAAAGTTTAATTCATGAAGTTATTCACAATATCAATGATTTGAGTACTAAAGTCTAATAACTTATAAAATCGAGAACATGCATCGTTGAGTTGTCTAATGGATCGGGCAATTATTGAAATTTATCATCAGAAACAAAGGCAAAATGCCTAACAAAAGAGAAAAAAGGAAAAAATATTTTGGAATTTTTTTAATTTTTAACAAAAAACATGCTTAGTAACTAAATGCGAGAAAATCCATGGACAAAACAAAGAAATGGATAAAATATCCTACACCCCCTAACTTAAATGTTGCATTGTCCTCAATGCGCATTAAGAACACAACACAAATAGAGGAAAATAACGATATTACCCAAAATTGGAGTGATATCCATAAGCACAAGTCCAAACGAATCTACAAAACAGGTTAGTACCGAGCATAGCAAAAATAAATAACAAAAAGTTAACTAATTACACTAGACTAAATTAAAAGGAAAGAAAAAAGAAAGAATGAAATAATAAAAAGTTAACTATTTACAACCTACTATTTAGACTCCACACTAACTATAAACTAGAAGTCTAAATTTTTGAGGATCCACTCAAACTACGTTTTGACTTTGAAAGATCAATGGTGGACCCTCCAAAGAAATCATGCCTCCCGAAAAATATGAATTCCGTTTGAACAACGAAAGGCATGTGGGTGGTGGAAAAAGTGAACCATCGTCAATTTGAAATTTTGGGTGGACGATGGGGGATTTGGATAACAAGGGGAAAAGGTACACTAGAGGTTCAAGAAAAATCGACTCATCTCCCAAAGGTTTTTCAAATGGAATGGGAGATGGTGCACACATAGGGATAACATCCATCGAAGACAAGTCCGGTAAAAAGTCCTCATCGTCAAAAGGTTTACAAGTTTCAAAAATTTCTACCGACTCATAGGAATCAACCAACAATTCTAATGGTTCGATCACGAAAAACAAATATAGTGATGAAACAAATTCAATCTCAATCGACTCATCGTCGGAAGGAGATTGAATTTTGGGGGAGAAAGATGCACACTCGATGAGAAATTCTTCGAAAAATTTAGGTGAAACACAAGTTTCCATCTCCTCATTGTTTTGTACATAAGAATTCATCTCATCGCAAAGTGCTCCAAGTCTCGATCCAGCACCATTTAGGCTTTCCAAACCTTGGGAGTAAAGAAGAATTTTTTTTTCCAAAGTAAGCTTCCTCGGATCTAGATCCTAGGATTCCTCATTTGGTTGAAATTCTTCTTCACATTCATCGGAATAAGTATCGTTATTGGATTCGAATAATTAATCCAACTCAAGCTCCCAATAAAAAATTTTCATTCCAATTATTGTTTTCAAGTCTTTCAATCTCAAGAAAATCTTCAAAATGTAAAACTTGAAAACAATCCCCAAAGTAAGAATCATTAGAATGACTGTAATAACTATAAAAGAAAGACATGATTACCAAATTGTATGTAGATGGAGAATTCGATGAAAAGGTGCGCGACCGAGAATCAAAGTTTCTAAGCGCTCAAGTATGCAAATCCTGTAAAAAAGGTTAAAACAAAGAATACAAATAAGAAAGGAAAAAATATCATGAAATAATAAAACAGTTAAAATCTAAAACACACTCCCCGGCAACAGCGCCGTTTTGATTGAGCGTGAAAAGTAGCGTCGCGTCACAACGTTAATCGTTGTTTTCGTTTCGCCTACTTAATATAAAAATCTAAATTACGAATGCACTTGCGATACAAGTATAGCGGTAAGTCGGGTATCGAGAATCTACAGGGAGTGATTGAATTTTAGATTTTAATTGCTTTAGAACTTCAAGAATAAAAGTGAAAAAGTTGATTGGTTGTTTATGGTGAAAAAGGGGAAATAAAAAGTTAGTTAAGTCTAAACTAGAATTAATAAAATGAGTGTCGGGATCGAGTACTTGCCATGGGCTAAACCACTAATAATTAAAATTTCAATTCGAAAATATTTAACCGAGCATTTTTAGTTACTCATAAACATCACGCATGAAGGAATTTAACCCAAAAATGCGAGATAAAGCATTTAATCAAAATATGGGCACACGCGGATTAAATTCATATTATCGCTATAAACACTAACGTTGCATGACAAAGAAAGTTAAACGCATAATAATCCGACTTTAATACATTAAATGCAATTTTCTCCAAAAACTAACTTTTAAAGCTCGACGCCCGTTAATGGCGGATAAATGACCCCAACCCTTAAAATAGGTACATAGCTAGAACAATAAATACAACTAATTAACCAAAGCAAACAGGAATTAAAATACCAAAAATTAATTAACTAAGCAATAAAAGTAACTATAAAGCAAGAAATCAATTAAAGAAGCATTAAACAAGGGAAAGTGATAATGAATAGTAATATACTTACATAAATGGGATGAACCCAAAGAGAAAAGAGGAGAGGGAAGCTCCGACAAAAATCCCCAAAAAATCTGAATTATAATCCCAACTCGTGTTAAAAATGAAGTCCCCCACATAACACAATGTTTTTATACAAATACCCCACCAAAAACCCACTTAAAAATAGAAGTTTGCGGACTTTCACCCGAATCGATTCGCACTGTCCGAATCGATTCGCAGCTGACAGTGACTTTACGGAAAATGTCGTAACTTCTTTGTTATAACTCGGAATTAGGAACGGTCGGAGGCTACGTGAAGATAACTCAAAAGGATAAAACATCCAAGAAGACATTAGTCTAAAAAAACCAAATAATGAAATAACTAATATCCCCTTGAATGTGACCTTGAGTGTGATTTTGAAGATAAAACCATCCCAAAAATGCCATAACTCCCTCATTATATATCAGAATCATGCATCGTCGGCGGCCATGAGAAGAGAAATCAAAGGGATTCAACTTTCGTGAAGAGTTAAGGATCAAAATCCGAATGATGAAATTACTAAAATGCCCCGGAAGCTGCAATAATCAACGAAACTTTTCCGAAAAGCGACCAAACTTCACACTAAGCACTCAAATACCTATCAAAGCTCAATTATACCTCATATAGCATGTTAAAATATAAAATGGAGGTTGTTTGGATAACGAGCATATATATAGGAGTTAAGGTACCCGAGAGAGCTAAAATGCATAAGTATAAGGGGAAAAAAATACAATATTCGTGTCGAATCATCTCATATTAATCTGGTGGTGTTTATTACAACATCATCAATTTGATATCGTCTGTGGGAACGACGATAGTCATCTCTTCCCTGTTTTAACTTATACTCATCGGAGTCTCTGGTGGTAAACTAGTCCTCCCTCTTTGTGAAAGTTGTTTCACCATTGAAGGAGCTCTGATTGAGCTTTTAAGCTCTCCTTCATCAGCTCACAGGTCATACAGTTACACCAATGGCTATAGATCCTCTCCCTCCTCCTGGGAATCAGTTATTACCACCATCCGGGGTTGGTGCTAGCTCCAGTAAAGCACCTCCTCAATCGGAAATGGCTGAGGTAGCGATAGATCTTCGGTCCCACATAGCTAGCCAATGCCAAATGTAAGACTAGTTTATTGCACTTAGCCAAAATCAGGTGGCAAGACCCGTCAACGCCGGAGCTAAGTTTGTAACTTTGGCCGCCAGGGAAGACGTTTCGGACCAGCAAGCCAGGGGACTACCCCAGGCTCCAGAAAATGACCTCATTCCTCATCAGAGACGTAGAGAAGTTGCTGACCCTAGGCATTTACGCCTGGGGAGGCAAGGTCAAGAACTCTATAACGAACAATGTGAGGATGACCTATCTAAAGACGAGGAAGAGAGGGAGTGTTGGGGGCCCTACCATATATCTCAAGGCACCGTTCGTCCCTTACAATAAAGTAGGGACCGAGAATATAGGCCGAGCCGAGAGGATATGCCAGACCAAGATTACAGACCAAGGCAATTAGCCTTGGACAGGCTAAGCAGGGGGTTGGCCTTTCATAGGCTCGGCTCTTAGGAAGATCTGGGCAATCGTATTTCCAGATCAAGGAGTGTTGTCGATTCAAGAAGAAATGAGAGGAGAGACTACTGCAGACCCCCCAAGGCTGAGAGGAGCAAAAAGAGGTCAACGTCCGACCTATGGGTGTAAATAGGGTACCTTTGACCCGTCTAGTTAATAGAGAATGGTAAGCTCGGTCAGACGATAAAAAAGGATTGAGGAAAATGCTATCCCTGCAAATGCCGACGTTGTATCTGATAAGCCTTAGATTGAAGCCATACAGAGGTTGGAGAATAAAATAGTTGATATCATGAAAAGCCGAGACCCCTTGCAGAGGGGATATACTGAAGGCTCTCCCTTTATGGCAAAAATATTAGGCTACCCAACCCCGGCCAAGTTTAAGCTGTCGGTAGTTACTCTGAAGTATGAAGGGAGCACGAATCGAGTGCATCATGTAGAGATGTGTCAATCAGCCTCCGCCATCTATTCAATATTAAACGATATAAGATGCTGAGCATTCTTCGACACGTTGATAGGGGCAACCCACGTATGGTTCACCTCCCTTCCCAATAACTCAATAGGGGGAGTTTCAAGCAGTTGGCCGATAGTTTTGTCTACAACTTTTATTTTGGGGTAAGACCCCATAAAAATACTACTCACCTGCTGTACGTTAAGCAGGGGAAGAATGAGAGTCTTAGAGACTACGTTTCAAGGTTTAACAAGAAGTTAGAATTCAAAGACTATGAAGAAAGCATCGCAATGATAACCCTAATGGGAGGGTTACAGAAGGGCAAACTCCTATGGAAGCTGGCCGAGGATCCTCTAAAATCCATGGCAGAACTCCTGGCTACGATCGGGAGAGTCATGATGGCAGAGGAATCCATGGCTGCCAAGGAAGAGGATGAAGCTGGTGGAAGAAAGTCTCATAAAAGTCAAGGATAAAGATGGAAGAAGAGGTCGGCTGATAACAAATTTGTCGGCTACACTCCACTCGCAAGTCCTGATATAATTTTAAATAAGATTAAAGAAAATAGAGACTTGAGATGGCCTGAGAAGCTGAGAGCTCCTCCACATAAGAGGGACCAGAGTAAATGATATGAGTTTCATGAAGACCATGGTTATACAACTAACAAATGTAATGCCCTTAAGGATGAGATTGAGAAGCTCCTGAAGAAGGGAAAGCTCAGAAGGTATGTTGACAAAAAGTGTTGATAATAATGATTTTAAGAAAGAGTATGGCCATCCGATACGAGATGTCCAAACAAACACAAATGGCGAAGAATTTGACGATTGTGGAGAAGCCGACCCTGACCTCCCACCGTAAGATGTTTCTCCAAAGGGTCGGCTATGTAAAAACTTCAGCAGAAGCTGACCAACAAATTTTCACCTACGAAGCCGACCCTCCGCCATTAGAGACTGAGGCAAGTGTTATCTTTGTCAAGTGAGTTAGGCCTGTAAACGGATCGAATTCGGACCGAATCAGGAAAATCCAAATTCGTATCCGTTTATGTTAAATAGATTCGGATCTGATTCGTTTATTAATCAGATCGAATCAGGCAAATTCAAATCCATATCCGTTTATGTTAACCGGATTCGAATCTGATCCGTTTATCCGATTATCCGTTTATGTTAAATTTAATTTGCAACATTTTTATTTTCCACTCTTATTTCATAAATTTATTTTACAAATGTTCCAAAAAAATAGATAATGAAATAAAGAACTATTATAATATATATTTAAAATATTATCAAATACATTATATATTAATTAAAAATATATTATATATAATTTATATTTATAATAAAAATATTAATCGGATCGGATTATTAACGGATCAGAGTATATAAATCCAAATCCGCTCCATTTAATAAATGGATAATCGGGTAATCGGGTAAGCGGATAATCGGATTTCAAGCATGATCCATATCCGCTTAAATGGATCGGATTCGGATAAAATCCGATCCATTGACAAGACTAAAGTGAGTTAATATATTCGCCACCTTATATATATCGACTATCTTTCTTATAACAAAAAGACAATGAAAATGGTGTGTGTCCTCTCATCTCCTTTTCGTACGAAGCATTAAGTTGCATGTTTGAACTCTTCTTAGACCATAAAATATAATTTATTTAGTGGGAAACTCTCTCGGCGAAAGACAATGTATGGACGAGATGATTCTCATTCATACACTCTCAAAATGATGAGAGGAGACATGATTAAACACCATAATTTGGTGAATCCAAATCAATGGCGTCATATTATACTCATCTCGACTAAGGATGAGAAGAGACATAAAACATCATTAATTTGGAGGGAAACTTTTTTGACGAAAGACAGTGTATGGATGAGGGTCGTCTCGTCCATACACTATCAAAATGACGAGAGGGAACGTGATCAAACACCATAATTTGGTGAATTTTAAATTCAAAATCATTAATTTGGTTACTCCCTCGTCAATAACGAAGAAGACCATGAGAGTTAACATCATTAACTTGGTGGCCTCATATCTGAAACATCATTAACTTGGTGACATGAGAGTTAACATCGTTAACTTGGTGGCCTCATATCTGAAACATCATTAACTTGGTGACACGAGAGTTAACATCATTAACTTGGTGGCCTCATATCTGAAACATCATTAACTTGGTGACACGAGAGTTAGCATCATTAACTTGGTGGCCTCATATCCGAAACATCATTAACTTGATGGCATGAAAGTTAACATCATTAACTTGGTGGCCTCATATCCGAAACACCATTAACTTGGTGATATGAGAGTTAACATCATTAATTTGGTGGCCTCATATCCGAAACACCATTAACTTGGTGACATGAGAGTTAACATCGTTAACTTGGTGGCCTCATATCTGAGACATCATTAACTTGGTGATCTGAGACAAACATCATTAACTTGGTGATCTTATACTTGAAACATCATTAACTTGGTGATATGAGAGTTAACATCATTAACTTGGTGATCTCATACTTGAAATATCATTAACTTGGTGATCTCATACTTGAAAATCAGTTTATGGTTACACTCATCTCGGCTAAAGACGTGAAGACATTATAATTATTAGACAAATAGATATTATGACTCGGCCTCGACTGTAATACTGACCAATAACTCCCAAGTCTCATCATACAGTGGCGACATCAATGACCTCAGGGCTCCTTAACCTCGTCCAGGATAACACGTCCGATGATCTTAATACCATCAACCGTCCTACAAGAGGACTGTCTCATCATCTCGGCCTCGGCCCAGATAGGCCCCCCTCGGCTAAGGTCGACCAGCAACAGACCATCAGTTTGTGCAAGTAATGATTCGGTCGTGCACCCATCCTCATAGAGCCTCATCCTCGTCTCAGAGTACAATTAACTATTCTAACATCAGAGGTTTTATGATTCAATTACCCTCAGCCTCCTAAAATATGAAGGCCAGTTGAAGATAGCTCAACATAATAGTTACACTAGTGGACTCATGCCCTCTCGGCCTCGTCCATGATAATGGGTAGCACGCCACTCCATAAAATAACTGACGAACAACTCAGGGTCATCATGCAACACTTCAGGCTTGACATATGAAAAGAAGTCTCATCAACTTCTCAGCCCAAAGACACTTTATCCCTCAGCCTTCATCCATATTGAAGACTAAGGGCTAGGGGGGGTGATAGATATACTAAATATGTCCTTGATCAAGAGCTGGGCCCTTTGACTAAGGCCGACCATCCACTTGGGAAAAATATGACTCGACCGTACACCCGTCTTGGAGGCCTCGTCCTCGGCCTTGCACCCATCCTCACATGACCTCGTCCTCATCTCAGAGGATAACAAAGGATCTTAGCGTTGGTGAACTCATACAACAAATCCCCTTAGCCTCGGCCATCATAACAGTTTCCTTGGCTAAGGGGCCGACGCAGGAGACGTCTGCCTCGACCTATATATTGGCTCATAATTCTAAAGTCTCATTATAAAGTGACCGCATCAGTGACCTCATGTCTCCTTAGCCTCATTCGTGACAGTGAAATTGAGGATCCTTAACAGACTCAACTCAGCATGAGATGACTCGGCCTCGGCCATAAGTCTATTATAAGAGGCATCGTCCTCGTCTCAGAGTATGACCATAGTCAGCTACATCGTCCTTCTCCAACATCAAGGTTGTCTCGGCTTCAACCGGGACCAGGATGACAAGCTCATCAGCTCGGCCTTGGCCCTCTCCAGCATCAAGGTCGTCTCGGCCTCAGCCGGGCCCAAGATGATTGACTCCAGGCCAACATCTCATTACAACTGAGACCTTGCACAATCGCTTCTTCTCATCTAGGCCGAGACCCCTCAGACGAAATCTACCGTACGAGCAGTACAAGATCGTAACATAGCATATCCCACGTGGATAAAACGTTATGACCAAATCTTCTTGGCACGTGAGGGAATATTTCATCAACATCCTCTATATATGACAATGACATGTGTCCTCATCTTAGTGGGAGTCTCCTCATACACAAGCTTGGGGGTACATTACACCCCCTAGCCCTATATATATTCTTCATCTTCTCTATAAGAAGGGATCACTTATTCAAACTGTAGCTAAAACTCTACTCATTTGTATACAGAGAGAGAGAAAGCTTGAGTGTTGTATCCATGGCCATTCGTGCCCTTATTTAGTGGATTTCTCACACACTCACACAGTGGATGTAGGCCTAATTGACTGAACCACTTTATATCATTGTGTTCATCCTCTTATCCTCATATCCTACTCTCACATATATACATGCATATTGGTTTGTCATATCATTTATCCCCAGTGTTGTGCTGTGATTGAGCTTAAGCTACTCATAATCTCATCTTAATCTGGTGGTGTTGATTACAACATCATCAATAAACGATATATGTGGTTCGACAACTTGCCTACGTTCACGGAGAGGTTACTATATTCTTATTAGTGTCTCTCAATGCTCGAGATTACATCCCTTTGATCCGGGTCAGGATTTACAAGTTATAGAGGGTAAAATGAAAGATAAAGTTTTACAAGGAACTCAATTAACATGTGGATAACTCGTGGTGTCTCTGAATATCTCCTCCGAGATTATTGATAACCAATTTAAGTATATCCGCAAGTATTTAAGTATACACGAGTCTTAAATTAATAGTGGATTTGGGCCGGGCAGTCCTTCTTGCAAGCTGGGTTGGTCGGCTACATTCTTGGGTTAAGATAAATGGGTCCCCACAATATATATATATATATATATATATATATATATATATATATATATATATTATGTCGTATTACATTTCATTTGGTCATCTCCGTGTTATTATAAAGAAGATTTTGTATTGTTTCGTACTTTAATTGAGTTGTGTCTAACGTTAGTAAAAAATACGATTTCACATCGTTACACATTTTAACAAGATCGTGTTCATTTTAGGTAAAAAAAAAAGGTTAGGTTATGTCGCGCTATAATTGGATTGTGTTCGAATTAGGTAAAAAATACCATTTCATGTTTTGTCACATTTTATTAGTTTTTTTTTTCCATTTTAGGTAAAAAATCGTGTCATGTCGTGTTCGTGTTATGTAAAAAGAGCATAATTTTTTTTGCGTTGCATTTTATTTCAGGCGTGTTCTTGTTAGGTAAAAAAATATCATTTTGTGCTAGTTGACAAAATATGAATTTGTATCGTGTCGTGTTTTATTTGGGTGGTGGTCGCGTTATGTGAAAAAAGAGATTTAACCTCGTGTTTTTTAGATAAAATAGATTGTATGTTTTGTTTTTTTGTATTGTATTAGATAAAAGAGATTTCATGTCATGTTTTTTAATTGTTTCGTATTCGTGTTTGGTAAAAAATACGATTTAATGTTGTTTCACGTTTTATTTGGATGGTGGTCATATTATGTGAACAAAATCGTGTCGTGTCGTATTTTATTTGGATTGTGTTTGTGTTTGTGCTTTAAGTGGGACACAACGTGCTAGATAAAAAATACGATATAATGACGTACTTAAAATCTATCTTTGCGTGTGTACGCATATTTTATACAACTATTTTTTAATTCTCGTTAAAGACTTGATGTGATTTTTTTTAATTATAATATTTTTTAATTTTTATATTTCACAAAACCATATTTATAATATTTATTAGGATTTAAATAGGGGCATATAACAAATAGTCCCTCGAACATTTTTAATACAGATTTAGTCCAAATCTTTTTATTTGTTCCAAAAAGTCCCTCAACATGCCGCTACCGCGGATTTTAAAAATAAGAGAATATTGGTTAAATGGTTGTTTGAGGGACTTTTTAAAACAAAATAAAAAAGCTTGAACTACATGTGTATTAAATATGTTTGAGGGACTTTTTAATATTTAATCCAATTAAAATAAGAGATTTGGAATTCTACCAGAAATTTACATAAATTTATATTTGAATCAAATAATTGAATTGTAATATAATAAAATTGAAATTTATTTAATTCCAATTTAATTTCAATTCCATGCATCCAAACAAACATATTATTATTATTATTATTAAAACTACATGGTGATTTTTGATTTTCCCATTTATTTTAGTTGGCAATACTACACGTGCAGGAACCACACACCCTTATTGTGGAGAAAAACTTTTCCTTATCACCCAAAATCACTTGTACTTTCATTTCAAGATTGGCGAAACATAAAAACCCAAACTTTCAAGAATTCCCATTTTTCATTCTTCCCAAACCAACATGCCACTCTAAAATCCCCCACACTTTTACACTTCATCACTTAAAATGCGAATCTCTTTGAGGCCACCAAGCCTCCCCAATCCCCAAACCTTACCTTTGAGACCAAGCTTCCATTTTTCCCTCTCATCTTCTTCAACCTCATCTTCCTTCATTTTCAGCTTGAAGCCCAAAAGATTTCATTTTTTGAAACCCTGTTCAAAGCTTAAAGAAAATAAGAAGCAGCAGCAACAGACCCTTGAGAAAACACCCACTAGAGATTTTAGGAGGCTGTTGAATTTGAACCCAAATGAAGGGGGTGGGGATGGGGGTGGGGATGATGATGATGGGGATACTGCTGTGAAGGGGACTATTTTGGCTGGGTTGTTGCTTGTGGGAGTGGTTGGTGGGTTTGGAGCTGTTGGGTTTGTTTATAAGGAACAGATTAATTCTTTTTTGACCCACTTTTCAGTCTTCATTGAAGGTTAGTTTGCTTACCCATTTTGGCAGTTTTTGTTTGATTTTAGAATAATTCTAGGGAGTCCTCAAAATTGTACACAAAACTCAAACCCGGTGATGTGTCGCACGGGTATTGGTGGGTGTTTTTGTGTTTCTGGGTCTGTGTTAGCGGCATTAACCAATACATGTTTAACACATCACCGAGTTTTTATTTTGCATACAATTTGAGGGTCTCCCTAGAATAAGTCTCAACTTCATTCAACAAAGCCTTTTACCCAGTTACTTGGGTTGGCCACATGAACTCAATTTCTTCATTCCCCTTTATTTAGCACAACATCCCCGGGTTAAACCACACTATCATGTCCTTCTTAACAATCTCCCATCAAGTCAATTTGTGTCTACATTTTTCCGCGGCGTTATATTAGTATTAATAAAAACTATTTCATTATGGGGGCATTTTTTTCGTTTATGTTTAATGTGTTGAAACTCTCTAAGGTGATTTATCTCAATTGATCTTTTATATGGCAACTTCTATCGTTTAACAAGTTACTTCCAACTTTATGGATTTTAGTTTTACCACACAATCATCTTAACATCTACATTTCTTTGCCAATCCCTTTTTTCGAACATTTTGCTTTTTGTGGTTGCGCAACACCCGTGGACATATAACATGGCAACCATCTTATATTCCTGTCATATAATACGCCAGTAGACATTCCCGGACTTGATCAAGCATGCTTTAATCATCTGGGTAACATTATGGCTAATATTTCCCCACCATAGATGATCGAGTCTAAATAACAAAAATAATTACTCTTACGTATCTCTTGAATCTCAAGGTTCATCACATCTTAAATTTTCTCTTACATATATATTCAGTTTAAGTCCGACTTATTTTAAGCCCTCTTGTTTATAGGGCTCCTCTCTACATTTCCAATTTAGCATCAATTAATGCGTTAGTTGCATCCATAGGAACAATGTCTTCTTCTAGATATAAAATGCAAAACTATACTCATCTTGTGTTCTTCATGTCAAGTCATGTATAGCTAGAGCAAAACGACATACATGTTGGCCTATAGTATTTAAATTCATTATTGTTGTTCTTATTATAGTGATAGACCCGCAATAAATATATCCTTAAATACATTGATGGATTTACTAGTTTTAGGAGGGTAGTAAGTGGCGGATAGTAAATATAGAGAACGACCCTCAAGAATCAAGACATGAGAGATCTTGACCACAGGGGAAGGAGAAGTGGTAAACAAATGGTAATTATGTAAACACAAGCATACAAGTATGAATAATGAGATCGAGGGACTTTTCAAGAGTGCTAGGATGGAGGGTGACAGAGTAAGAAAATTTCAAGGGATAAGACTAAGAGGCAGCCTAAAACATCATGGGCATGATACAAGAATATTGATGATTGGAGGTGATTCTTGTCACTTGTGAGTAAAGGCTCTGGGTGTGTACTAGTTCTCAAACAGTGTTCTGGAGCTACGAGTTCGGTGGGGTATGGAGGTTCGTTCTCTTATATCCCTTGGAGTAAGTGAGGTAAGTGGCCTTATTTATTGGAGAGATTTTGGTACCAAACCAAGAAAGTCAACTCAATTTGTATTAATGAGGTGTGGGCTGATAGCATATCAAGCAACAAGTCTGTCAGGATGATGCTATTTCAATGAATGCTATTTCAAGTATGTTGGGGCCAAAAGTAGCTTATAATGATGATCTAAGGAGATTCGGATGTTGAGGTTAATGGTGCTCTTACTTTTGTACTAGTTAAAGCACACGTGCGTTGCACGTCACTTTATGTTTTAAAAATATCTGGGTTTGGTTTTTATTAGTCTTTTTTTTCCCATCAAATTTTATAAAAACACACTTTAATGATATGAGGGAAAAGTATCATTTCATTCCTATAGAAAAATTATTTTATTTGTACATTTCTCATTTTAATCTACCATCACATTGTACTCTTTTTTGTGATTTGTTGAATCATCCATTAATAGTTATTGCTAAACTTTGCTCTGAGATATGAAGTTGTTTGCATAACCATATGGGTATTTTGATTGATACTTTCATACTACATTTTACTTTTTATTTTCAAAGAGTTTTTATTTTGTTTAGCATATGGGATTATTTGCATTCTCATTTGATGAATCAATTTTTTTTATTGAGGATTTTGATTTAGAGATAGATATACAAACTTCACTCCCGAGGTTTCTAACATAAATTTTTTGTAACTTAATATTTAAAAGATAGCCAATGCATTATCATTTTTTACATTTGACTTACTTTCCATAATTAAAAATGTTTTTATAACAATTGTGCTTCTATCTTATAACTTTTTTTTTAATATTCCTAACCTAAAGACACATTTTGGGGCAACACCCTAACGTGTCGCACTCACATGGGCTCGTGTCCGAACCCACCAACACTAGAGCCCAACCACGAGCTAATATGGGTGCGACACGTCAGGGTGTCGCACCCACATGAGTCGCATTTGGGTGCCGGCTAGAATTATTGTTGTTTTTAATTGTTTCGAATCAATTTTCCCAAAATTCTTGAAAGCCAACATATAATTATTACTCAACCTACCATCTGACACAAATAAACACAGGCCCATTTCAATGCATAACCCTTGTATGTACCTTCATCTTCTAAATGAACCATCCCACCTTAAACCGCAGCAAGAACCCATTGTACTTCTTTACACCCCATACCCATTGTGAAGAAAAAAAACTTATTTACCCATCTGACCTGTCCTAATACCTCTTTCTTTAAAATCTCAAACCATTGTTGTTTGCCTCTACTTTATGAGTAGCTTAGAGGATTTCACTATTTTAAAGGTAAAAAAGGAAATGGAAGGGATTACAATATACTAGGGGTGGAAGCGGTACGGGTTTTTACCGTACCGTACCGTTTTGGTCCGAAAAAAAATGGTTTTGGTTTCATATATTAAAATACCAGAAACCAATCTTACCGAAACCGAAATTACCGCAAAAAAGTTGGTTGGTTTTGGTTTTAATATTTAAAAAACCGATTTACCGTACCGAATTTTATGAAACCAGAAAAAACCGTACCGAAATTACCATACCATACCGAATTTACCGAAACCAGAAAAAACCGTACCAAAATTACCGTGCCATATCGAATTTATCAAAATTACCGTACCGAATTTACCAAAACTAGAAAAAAGTTGGTTTTGGTTTTAATATTTAAAAAAGTTGGTTGGTTTTGTTTTTGTTTTTTGGGGACTTTTAGTGTTGTTTACCGAAACATAAAAAATTGAAACCAGAAACCAGAAAAAACCAGAATTTTATCGAAACCAGAAAAAACCAGAATTTTCCAAAACTGGAAAAAACCGAAATTACCAAAAAAACCGAAATACCAGTCGGTTTGGTTTTTGTATTGATTTTGGTGTACCGGGTGGTAAACTGGTACGGTTTGGTTTTACCATCTAGAGTTTGATTTTGGTATTGGTATCTACTATTTACCGACCAAACCGTACCGCTTACACCCCTACAATATACACACACACGCACACATACTCACACACATGTATAGATTACATTGTAACTGGTAACCGTTGAGAGAGGACAAAATAAGAGGCAAGCAGCAGAGTTCAAAGCTGACGGCGTAGGTATGACTTGCCTATTGTTGCTCCAACTTTACTACAACACACACACGGGGAGAGGGAGAGAGAGATAATTAAAGGGAGGTCGATTTTTATAGGTATGTAGGGAAGCAAGAGAGTCCATTTAATACCACCATTAAAGACTTCATTTATTGGGAGGGGCAGATGAAGATAGAGAGAGAGAGGAGTGAGGGAAGGGACGAAAGCTAGAGTGGAGGTCCTTTTTTATAAACAAAGAAGTGAAGGGGCATAAAGAGGGTAAGGGATATATATGCGTGAATTTATTGGTTGGTTAGTAATGGTTGGTTTGAGATTTGTTTGCCTCCAAGGGTAAAAAATGTCAAAGGTTGTAATTTTTGTTTAAGGTACTTTTTAAGATAGTATAAGATTATGGTGGTTGTGGCATGTGAGAGCCCAACAATCCTTACCCGCCGAACTCCAAGTCAGAATCTTAAAGATCCCAATGCAAATAAACAAATAGCGATAAAATGGATCTTTCACTTCTCATGAGCTCTGCCTAGCTCCAGTCTTTGATTATGATTGGGTAGATTTATAGCAAGCTTCAAAGTGTTCTTACCTTCGATGGTGATAGGTCTTATGGTTCTCGAACTTGATGGCTCTAGTGGTCATCGATTTCACCTTGCATAATGTAATCCTTCCACAATCAGCTTAGAGTTTCCAATTTTGACTATATAATGCTTACCAATTGATGCGTGTGATAATCTTCGATGGTGATTATCGATTGTGAGTGTGTATCTGACATCGATGGTGACTATGTGGGACTATCGGTTGATGTGTGAATTATCTCACCCCTACAATAGTAATTCTTTTTCATATATATATATATATATATAGTTACAAAACGCCAGAGTATATTCTTCTCTAGGTACTATACTATGCGCCTCAATAGATAGATAGCTTCCATTGACTGCCAGGTACAAACCCAAACTGCTGAATTAGAACAGTAGTGATTCAAAATACTTAGGATGAAGTTCTTTATGTGTTTTGGGGTTGATGGTCTATACTAGTGCAAACTTTTCGTAATACAAGATCAAAATCAAATTTACCGGTGCCAGTAAAAATCAAATCAAATGAGGAAGGGGATATTATTTCATGTCATCAAGCAACTTTTGTCTTAAGTGGTTTTCCTTATCTGTTTGATTTGGAATTTAGAATACCATATTCCCTCCACTCGCATTTGTTTAATTTATACATATATATGGCTTACGTATAACGTGATAATATGGCTTAGTATTCTTATCCTTGGGGGCTAAGGCTGGTAATTCATATTGGTGTGGGGCTTAAATCATCATTACATAAATACAATACATTTTTTCCGTTTTACGACGCCATGAAACATTAGCACTAAAACCTCGGTTCTCATTCACAAGCCTATATTAGAGGAATCTTGAAGTAACAATTGCGTAGTGGTATCGATGGGCTTTTTATGAGTTCCTTTGGCTTTCTCTTCCTTCTAAACCAGTGCATTATTTTATGATGTTTCATTATTTCTCAGAAGGTTCTTTATGTGAACAGGTTATGGAACAGCTGGATATGCTCTTTTCATAGCAGTTTATGCTGGACTAGAAGTAAGCATTTGATTCTAGCAGTTTGCGGTATTTTACATAATTAAAAGCTTCAATAATGACATTGCGGTATTTTACACGGACTGCTTGACATTGGATCGCTTTTTTTTTCTCTAGATACTTGCAATTCCAGCCGTTCCACTAACTATGTCGGCTGGTCTTCTATTTGGCTCTACGCTTGGAACTATCCTCGTCTCTATTAGTGGAACAGTAAGTTAATTTTATTTTATTTTTTAATTTTGTAAAATGATTTTGGGGGCTTGTACAGAAAAACAAAAACACGGCAATGGGTACTTGAAGTTGTACATTGAAACCTTTACAGGTGGCGGCAAGTGTCGCGTTTCTAATTGCCAGATATTTTGCGCGTGAGCGAATTCTTAAACTGGTTGAAGGAAATAAGAAATTTCTCGCAATTGACAAAGCAATTGGGGAAAATGGTTTCAAAATTGTTACACTACTTCGTTTGAGCCCCTTGCTTCCATTTTCTCTGGGGAACTACTTGTATGGACTTACATCTGTGAAGTTTGTTCCATATGTGTTGGGAAGGTCTGTTGGTTTTTTATTGCTATTTTATGCTATCCTTGTATGTTCAATGCAATATTTTATTTTTTGTTCATCGCCTTTTGTTAAGTATTTTAGATAAGTACTCCTTCCGTCCCAATTAAGAGTCTTGTTTTCTTTTTCGGGCTGTCCTGAATTAGGAGTCTTGTTTTTAAAAATAATGTATAAAATATTGCGAGATTACAATATTACTTGGGCGTAGAAGCGTAACGTCAGATGAAGTTGGTGATGTTGATATGATAGCTGATGAAGTTAGAGGGTAAAATTGGGAAAATATATATTTCATTAAAATTGATGAATATAAACATGGGCTCTTAGTTGTGGACAAAGGCGTATTTTTGATAGGATTGAATATGAATTTGTCTCAACTTATCTTATGCGGCTGTTAATTTCTCCTTAGATCTTTGTATGACAATTCTCTGCTGGTTTATGATATCTTGGCCTAGTGGTAACTTTATGTGCAAAATAGCAAGGTGTTACTTTCACCAGTTATGATTTATGTAGTATTCTTATGAGCCTAATAATAATTTACACTGAAAATAATTTTGGACTGTTGGAGACGGGAATCTCCTTTTCCAGACATTGTTCAATTTAAATTGTAAAGGAAATTAGTAATTAATATCTAGAATTGTGTTAAGCAGATACTTAAATTTATTAATAGAAAATGAATGGCTATTTCTGTAGAAAACCATCCCATTTAATTTTAAACAGGCCTTCTTTACAAAACTATTAAAATCCCAATAGTTACATTATATACGAGATAGTGACTTTAATTATGACACGTGAAGCTGACTTGGCAGTGCCACATCAGTAGCATTTTTGGCAACTTATCCTGCTAGTTCTCCGAAAATGTTGGCGTGGCATTGTCACGTGTACCAGTCACCTTATAATATTCTGAGACTATTGGGAACTAAAAAGTTTTAAAAAATATTTTGGATTATATATATTTTAGGCTAGCCTATTTTTGTCAAATGCCCCAATCACTAATTACATCGAACTTTGGACATCAAAATGCACAACATTGAAGTGTGCTTTATAACATGCTTAATTTAATTCATGTCTTCCCATTTTTGATACGAATGCAAACCATAATTTTTATGCAGTTGGTTGGGGATGCTTCCAGGAACATGGGCTTATGTGAGTGCTGGTGCATTTGGGAGAGCAATTATTGTAAGTTTTTCACTAATTTCTCTTGTAACTATATATTAATTATGCATTCATTTTTATTATGAAGTTATCAATTCTAGTATCGCACCTTTCAAATATAAAAAAAAGGTAAATTACCGTCCTACTTATGTTAGAAGTGAAGAAAGAAAAAGGTTCAGTTAAAACCTGAGATAGATTATATTATCTGGAATATATCCTCTAGGCCAACTAATTACAATTTGAGTCTCCTTGTACTTTACATTAACTTAATCATTTGTAATCGAATTCGTTAGCTTCAAACATAGGCATCGTGTTGTCCCATGGTTCAAAGTTTCGGTATCGGTCCCGGTATCGGACATTCAATTTTCAATTCGGCCGCGGTATCGGGCGATACGCAAAGATTCGCTATTTAAAGTGCACGAAAAATTCCGAAAAAAATATATAAAATATAAAAAAAATAAGATTAACAATATGTACCAATCAGATATGCCCAAACTTATGTCCAAACCATTATTTAATATGCCTTACATTGTACGAGTAGTTATTCTGAAGTGCGCGGACTTGGCATATTGTTAACGTACTAATTTTATTTTTATTTTTAATTATTTAAAATCTCTAAATAATTACGTATTAGTGACTAATTGTTGATTTTAATTTATGTAGGAGGATGTTTTATATTCATGGACGAGACTAGACTTATGGGGATTCTTTTTTCCCCCAATCTTTGTCTCTTCCATTTTTGGACATCATTATGTGACATTATATTTTGATAAGATATTTTGTTCCAAGTTCAAATATTTTTATGTACGGTGAATGTTATTAGTTTTATATTAGTGACATTTTAATTTTATTGCAATTGTTTAATTTATTCTTAATGTGTAAAATTATTCTGCATGTATATGTTATGTGGACAAACTTATATAGGTCGTGTTTTTGTAAATGTTACAATATATTTTCAACAACTAAGAAATATGGTAAAAGATTAAATTCTATCAAAAAATAAAAGAAAATATGACAATGTGCAAATAATGATGCAATTTTTTTTCCAGAGATTATACAAGGTCGCAATAATTTTCACAACAATTTTTTTTGGTACAAATAATTGTTTTGTAAAAAAATGTACAAATAAATGTCTTACAAAACGTATACATTTTTTTTGTGCAAATAAATGTTTTGTAAAAAAATTTACAAAGAAATGTCTTACAAAACGTATACATATATTTTTGTACAAATAAATGTTTTTTTTTGTACAAATAAAATTTACAAAGAAATGTCTTAAAACATATTTTTGACATCTTTTTACAAACAAAATTAAAAAGTTTTTGGAGAAAAATGTTTTTTGGGTACCAAAAAAAATGTTTTGCTTGAATCTGTCGTCTCGGCCGATATCGCGGCGAGGTGTCTCGAAATCAGTTGTCTCGGCCGATATCTCAGCGAGACAATACAATTCAGTATTTTTTTTGAAACGCCTCTCGGTATCGTATCGGTACCCTCCGATTCCGAGTTGACTCGACTGATACCGAGTCAACTCGACCGATACTTTGAACCATGTGCTGTCCAACGATTAACTATAAAGTATAGAAATAAAATATATTGCATAGTCTGAACCATATTTGTTAAAATCTTTCGATTTGTGATGCAAATCCTCTGATACAATTCTATTTACAACCCCATAGCTTTGGAATCGTGTATAGAATTCAAATTGAACACGTATCTTAGCGAGTCCGACTATTATCTTTATCAAAATTGGAATTTCCATGAATCTTGATTCACTTGCGATACAACTTATATCGTAGTCTTTCGTTGTCCTCGGTATATACAATGGACATCATTTGTGAGGAACTAAATAGAGCGATCGAGCCTTTACGGTGTCACTAGGTTCAAAACGTCAATTTCAACCTCCAAAATGATTATGAGTCTGATTGAATCACAAGTGATTCAATCACGACTTCCACGATTTATATAGATATCAGTTCATTGAAGGAACATATAAAACAAAAGAAATAAACCCTAATATATTTAACAGGTCTTAGAATCAAAGGGAAAATGTAAAAATTTGAGTAATAAAAATTTAAGGGTGTTTTAGACAAGCAACTTTTAACTATATCCCAAAAGACATGAGTCGCATGTCATGGTCGAAACACGTATTATGTGCGCGCTCTAACACGTTACCGACACGCCGGGGACACGCCGGGACATGTAATGGTGATTATGCTTTATTTATGATTTTTAATCTTAAAGTATATTTGAATTTTCTTTTGTATGGTCCATTTTCTTAATTTCATGTTAAGAATGCTTTAATAATGTATTTTATGGAAAAAATACGTTTCATTTCATTAATATATATATATTTAAATATATTGTATATTATACTTATCCTAGTGTGTCGTATCCTAGTTTTTGGAAGAATCTCGTGTCGCGTGTTGAATCGCGTATTACGAGTCCGTGCTCATAGGTTTGATTTCACATATTTTTCCATGAAATAATTTTCACCCACCCCAAATGTAGAACTTCGTAAAGCTTCAAAATTTGTAGTTTCCAGCTTTTAATTTATTAACACCTCCCAAGGAAAATTTTCCAATGCAAATTTTGATTGGTTTGCACTAAATAAGCCATTCTTTTCCATATTTGTACACAACTACAATCAAGCATACCAAAAGATGAATTTTTAGCTTGGAATTTTCTTCCTTTTCCATTTTTTGGGTCAAAGATACCCTAAGAAGAGGTTAGAGAAGAAAAGAGGTGCAAGGAAGTAAAAGTTTTAGTCTAAGAACATTCGGGTGAGAAGAATATTTTGGTTAAGCCGTGTAAGGAGAAACTATCAAGAAGACTCCATTAATAGTATAAAGTATGTGCCACTTCATAACATCACACGAGGTCTGTATAATTTTCAGTTCACTGAATGGGTTTGGTCGGGTCATCCTCACTTTGCACTTGCTGAACGGTCACTAGGTAGTGCACATGTGCATTGCGCGTGTAACGTCGTGCTTAGTAAATCTTACCTAACAGTTATCAAATCAGTTCTGAAGTAAATAAATCAATTATAATTCAAGTTTAACTTTTGTTTTACAAACAGTTTGGTCAAGTGTGCGTGTGTGTATGTGTATATATATATTGAGGAGCATGTTTTTGTATATTGCGTGAAAGGGATGAAAATTAACGTGTAGAACATGCTAAGAAACAAGGAATTGAGGATGTATTGTCGTCTTAATGTATACTCTCACTTTTTCAAAAATAAAATAGATAAAAAACAAAATAACCAAAAGTCACTACTGAAACTATATTGACAAAATTAATTGCCTAATAATTGACTTCCAAACTACAATTTTATATCTAGTACTCTACTCTGCCATGGCTTCCTCCCTTCTCCAATCATGTGAAGGCTGCAATAACACCAAATCATATCACAGAGAGTACCGTTTGACATTAAAGAGTCTCGGAATTTTTTTTGAAATTTTTGATAAAAAAATCTTGATCTCATATATAGACAATGTTAAGCAAAATAAACATGTGAAGTTAAACAAATATTATTAATGTTATACGAAATTGATATAAAGAAACACATAGGAGCACAACACAACAAACATTGAAATTTTTTCCAAGACTCCAACCTTTCAAGACAACAAAGAAATTGTGCACGTGCAATATTATATCATTCATTAAATGTGAAGTTCAAGTTATTTATTTTAAAAAAAATTTAAAACCCTTACTATCCTCTAATGTGCTCGATTGCTTTGTTTAATTATCTAGAGAAAATTTTGCTTCAAGTTTGGCAATTTTTTTTAACACATCACAAATCGCTACTAACTTAATGTACTAATCATTCCGAATCCCCCTCCTGCTATACGAATAAAATTAAATATTTAATTTAAACATTTTATCTTCCAAATTTAAGAATCTTTTAATTTTCTTAACAGCCGCGAAGAAAACGATGTTTAATAAAATAAGCATTTCTAAAACAATAGAACTGATTGAAGAAAAAAAGTAAAATAACTACAAAACTTTTTAACCTCCCTGTATAACTTTAGTCTTTATCTTGTAAGAAATAATCCTAATACCTTAATAGATAGTATGAGCATCCCAAGCTAATTGGCAAGCTAAAATTCTTCACACTCTAAAATTAGAACCAACTATAGATTGCTCATTATAAAATTATACATGTGTATATAATATCGATTATACATGCACACACTCTAGCTAAAAATAGATCATAGCAATAACAAGGAACAATTGTAGTCTTGTTGCGAAAAATTTCTTTGTATGGAGATGAAATATAGAGAGGCTTGCAGTTACCAATTCTTATGTAAGAATGTGATGAGGACCTAAATCTTACTAGTTTAAAACCATTGGCTTTAACCTGCGAGTTGCACACACAAATATTTTATATTTAAAATTCAATATAGCTAATGGTTACTATTGAATACAAAGATAATAATATTTCAAAATTTATAATATTTAAGTTTTCTATCTTAAAATTTTGAATTATGTTAAGAAGTAATAACAACATTGATATTAAGTTAATTTATTATTTCTTACTGAATACTGTTACTATTGAATACAAATGTAATGATATTTCAAAATTTATAATCTCTAAGTTTTCTATCTTAATGTTTTGAAATATGTAATGAAGTAATTGACTGCTATGATCTAATTGGATTTCCATCACTAAAATTGACTGTGTACAAATTTTATACAAGCACCAGTTGATGGAACTACCAAAATGGTTAATAATAGAATTGTCAACAAATAGGTACTTCAGTTAACATGTTTTGGATGATATACATGCTAATGTAGGTGTAAAATGTGGGCCACATGTCGAGTAGCTTAATCTAAACAAATTCGTTTACCATTTATCATGTTGTATAATTATAATTAATTAAGATTAGTGTCACAATTAATATATAATATATAATAAGGATTATGGTATATATGTAACTGGACTCCATAAACCTTATTATATATACATGCAGCCTTAATATATACATGTTTTGTTCTATTCATGCCCAGTACACTGGACTCCTGTTCAGATAATGTAGCTGTTGCGCTCTTATAATTTTTTTTGGGTAAATATAAGCCTACAATATGAAACTTCCAAAATATCATTGTCGGCCCACCGAAAACCCCAAACACATTTCCCTTCGCAGTAACCACCATCCAAATAAACACCTCCCCATCACTCACAACAACAAAATAAATCTCCAACAGCAAAACCATCTCAACACCTTACCTGAAATGAGACCCCATTTTAAACCAAGATTTTCAAGAAAACGAATTTTATTCCAACAGCCTATAGAAATGCTGAATTGGCTACACCAGAGTACTGATTGATGTTATTAAAGCATTACCCAAGAAGATCCATACATTAATTATATATGTATACCTATATATATAACCAGGCTCTCCAGCATACCTATGAATATACCCATTTTTTAAAAATAGTAAAAAAATATATCCTTCAACTAAAATTGGTATACATGATCTCCATAATGAGGAGATCATCTAAAAACAATTAATCCAAAAATACAACTTGCAAGTGGGTGATTTGAAAATTGGATGGATACATGCATTTTTAACCGTTGAAACTTGTGATCATCATCTCACCCTCTTCTAAGTATTTTCGAATGATTTTTTTGTAGATGCTCTTTTCATTATGGAGATCATGTATATCAAATTTGGTTGAAGAAAATATTTTTTTACTATTTTCAAAAATGGGTATGTTCATTGGTATGTTGTTATATATATATATGTGTGTGTGTGTGTGTGTGGATATAGGATATTAAACATATGATCACAAGCTAATTTTGTCCTTCACTCCATCAAAGATCAAAGATCAACTTAAGGAAATTCTTTATCACAAGTTGTATCCATCATTTACATTAAAAAACAAACAATACTAACGTGAACTACACGTCAATGACCTAAAAATCAAGACAATTTGATTTCTAGAGAGAGAAACAAAAGAGTTCTTATATTCAAGAATTGAAAAGTAGATACAAATGAGAGAAACAAACCTATTTATAGGGACTGAATTACTTGCTAATCAAGTAATTGGCTAAATTGACTAAAAGGGCCTACTAAAAATAAAATAATACCTAATTAGTTCCAAACATGTTTGACAACTAATTAAGGAAGAAAAAAGGCCTAAAAAGAACTAAAAAAATAGAAAATACAATGAAAGAAAATAAAAGGAAAATAAAGTGTGGATTCCCATCACTCTCCCCCCTTCAAAAAGGGTTCGTTCACGAACTCAGAGGGGAAGATCAATAGAATCACCCTCTAAAATGGTAATCAATGCAGGACCAGGGGACTGCTCGGCCTCGTCAAGATACTCGGGGGGCTGATTCATCGCTAGCATGGCCCCTCGACGTGGCTGAGGACAATCAGAAGCTCAGTGTCCCACGGTGATGCAATTAAACCAGCGAAATGTGGGAGGGCATGTATGGGTCGTAGCGGAAGTGGCAGTAATTGGAGCAATGGCCGAAGATGTCGATGATGAAGCTGCAGGAGGAGCAGTTTCAAGGAAGATGGAGCTCGGGATGCTGGAGAAGCTGCTAAGGCTGCATGATAGGCTTCAACCTTAGTAGCATACTCTACCGCCTTCAAAAAGGTCGGTATCTCTCTCAATCCTAGGTCACGGCGAAGCGAATATGTGGCTGAAGTCTCAGGATGTAGCGGCTGATCCGCTGATCCTCCGTCTCGGGCAAGCGGGCTTTGGTGCAGAGGAGCTGAAACTGATCCGTGTACTCTACGACCGAAGACGTGTCCTGCTGGAGAGACTGAATACGCGTAAAGAGGTCTCTCTCATACATCGGAGGTATAAAGGACGCCTGAAGAGCTGCCTTGAGATTGAGCCATTCCTGGATAGGTGGGAGTCCTGCAGCCGTCCTACGATAACAAAGATCATTTCACCACACACGAGCAAGCCCCTGAAATTTGGTCGCAACTAGAAGAACACATGAGCGGCCCTGAATCCGCTTTTAATAAAAAAACTGTCTCCATAGCGGTGAGCCAATCGGTTATATCATCCGGGGAGAATCTGCCATCAAATATAGGAATGTCTGTACGAATATCCCCATGGAGACTCTGAGAGTGCTAAAGAGAGCGGGTCTCCATTCTGATGAGCTCTCGGGCCCACCACATCACTTGGTGCAGGTGCAACATAATCAACCGAGTCTGGTGGCATCTGTACAGGTGGTGGGCGAGGAGGATGATCATGAGGAGCCACGGGAGGTGCCCGGGGATCACGCTGATGGTGGGGACACGTGGCAATGAGGTGACCATGTCCTCCACAATAGAAACACTGACGATCCTGTAATGGAATGGGGCAATGGACACCGGGTGGGAGAATCCACTCATAGATACAATGGCGGGTATCTCCAATGTCAGGGGAAGAAGGGGAATCAGTGTAAAGTAAAGAGAGGCCATGATGAGAGGATGTGTGATGTGATGACAGGTGGGGTGGTATGGGTGGTGGTGCGTGGCGATGCAAGCGCGGAAAATACCAAAATCAAATGGATCGGGAGGTCGAATAGGGTTGAGATTGGGTGGATGGTTGAGGGAAATTGTGTTTGGGATTTCTAGGGTTAATTTTTGGGTGGGTGCACATTCTTGGGTACAATTAGGGTTAACATTTTGGTTGGAAAAATTATGGTGAGGTCCGGGTTCAGAATGGGCTTTTACGGTCGGGGTAAGGAAAATGGTCGGTAGATTGGGGTAATGATTTGGTTAAATCCACACGAGCTAGGGTTTCAACCGGGCCAGCAGGTATTAGGGTTTTGGGGTTGATGTTTGGACAACAATTAGCATTTAAAGGGTCTAAATCATAATCTTGGTTGGGATGGGTGGTAAACACACCTGAATCGGGGAGTCCTAGGGCAAAAATACAAGAATCGGCCACCAGGAGGATGGTCCGACGCTGGGGTGGGATCGCAGCTGGCCCTAGGTGGTTGTAGGCGCAAAATTTTTCCTCCGGAGGTGTGTCGGGCCCCCATTTGGGTGGTCCGACAATGCAGAAGTCCTCCCCTGCCTTGTTCGGCGGCCTTAGGGCCTGTTTTTCCTCCGTCCGGCGCCGGAATATAGTGAATTTACTGTCGGCATTTCTGGGGTTGTAGGCAATGTTTTTAATCGTGGTCGCGCAAGGTATCGCGTTTTGGCTCCGGGGTCGCGTCGCGCATCGCGCAAGCAATTTGTGCATTTCAGTTTTTTTATTAGAAAAACATATAAAATAACATTTTAAACTGATATTTGTAAAATAATTAACATTTTAATTGGAAAAATATAGAACAAATAACTATTTGGGCTGAAAATTATTAAAAAAAAACATTTTAAGCTCCACTTTTGTAAACAAGTATCATTTAAACTGAAAATTACAAAAGATTAACATTTTAAACTTAAAATTATAAAATATTAACATTCTAACTGAAATTATAAAGACAAATTACAGTTTAAAATCAAAATTATAAAACAAATAACATTTTAAGCTGAAATTTTATAAATAAGTAGCATTTTAAACTGATAATCTTTTTCATATGCATGCTTCCATCCATAATCTTTTTTGTGTGCCATTTTTTAATCTGAAAAATAAAAAATAGAAAACATTTTACACTGAAATTTATTAAAAAATATACATTTTCTACTGAATTTATTAAAAAAATTACATTATTTGAGATTTGGAAAAAAGTTGCTGAAATATGAATAAAAAAAGTGAGTTATTGAAAAAAAGTTACAAAAAAAAAAAATAAGTTTTTAAATTCCCAAACAAAAAATGTTAACTGAAAAAAAAGTATATTGAGAAATAAAAAAAAAGGTGTTAACAGCCCATAAGTTTAACAGCCCGTAAGTTTTTTGAAGGGTTGAGGGTTGGGTTAAACACCTCTTGCATTTCCCTTATTTCAAAATGGCAGCGCTTTTTTTTTTCTTTTCCAAAGCTCCAATTGCGCTCCAATTGCGCACTTTTGCGCAAAATAGCGCACTTTCGCGCCTAATAGCGCCCAATAGCGCACGCAAAAGGAGCATCTTGTTTAGCAGTGCCAATAGCGTGGCATTTTTCAATCGTAAAAGGCAATAGCACGCTATTGCGTTCGCAATAGCGCGCTTTTTAAAACATTGGTTGTAGGGAGTGAGAGGGTGGTCGCGAGGGGGGCGGAAAGGCTGGGGGTTGGTGGAAGAAGGGTTGGTAGGAGGGAAAACTAGGGTTAGGGTTTTGCAATTTGGAGAATTGCAACATTAGGGTTTCGAATTGTTCTTGATGTCTCTTGGTCATTTCATCCATTCGTTGCGTTAATTCTTGATGATGTTGCTTCAATTCTTGATCGCTTTGTCTCAACTCTTCGTTAGTCTCATCTTGAATTCGGGTTGTCTTCTTTGGAGCCATTGAAAAATATAGTGCACGATTTGTTGATACTCTACACACCGATTCACACGAATACCAATGTTTGGAGCTTCACCCGCTCTAATACCAATTTGACGTGAACTACACGTCGTCAATGACCTAAAACCAAGACAATTTGATTTCTAGAGAGAGAAACAAAAGAGTTCTTATATTCAAGAATTGAAAAGTAAGTACAAATGAGAGAAACAAACTTATTTATAGGGGCTGAATTACTTGCTAATCAAGTAATTGCCCAAAATGAGTAAAAGGGCCTACTAAAAATAAAAGAATACCTAATTTGTCCCAAACATGCTTGACAACTAATTAAGGAAGAAAAAATGCCTAAAAAAACTAAAAAAATAGAAAATACAATGAAAGAAAATAAAAGGAAAATAAAGTGTGGATTCCTATCAAATACCCAATTCACAACCACAATGATCTAAACCACTTTAATTCCTACTATTATACAAAACTAAAACATGATCTGAACTAATAACCTGTATTAGCATTTTGCGGCGGTGTGCGTATCTGATTTCCTGAAAACACTGCCGCAAACATAACATCCATCTTACAAGCCAAACACAGCCTATGATTATTCTCATCTCCCTTTTCAGCAAAAAAGGAGGTCCTCAATGGTGGTGTGAAGCAAAGCTTGCAAAACACAATTCACAATCATGAATTTCAAAGTTTGTTAAGCCCTTTCAATCCCAGCGTCAGGTTCAACAATATAGTGTTATCAATCATATACATAAGATCGAATTTTTTCCAACTAAAGCACAATCTCTCACATCAGGCGTCTACAGCCAGTAATCCATGCGCTGCTGTTTACGGAGATTCTCCTACAACGGAACACAGACGGATTCACTGTCGCCACCGCATTAGTGCTAGCCTGTATCAGTTCACATATAAGATCATCCAAATAGAGAATGATGAATGATTACACGACACAGATAAGTGCTAAACTTACTAACAAATCAAAAACGATTGTACAAATATATGTGGATTGGTTACATGACATACCACATCTCAAGCAACTTTAAATTGAGATAAACTCTTGTACCGAGTATAAAAAAAAATTAGAAAAAATAAAAATTACAAAATCAATACAATAGTACAACAAATAATACATTTATGTCAAAAAAACAAGTGAGAGTGAAACGGACCATTCAAATCTTGATGTTCAAATAAATACACAATAAATATGTGATCAAGAATTGTAAATACGGAAAATACCAATATTAGTGAATATAACAAAGAAAAGGGAAATCTTAAATGCATCCACTAAATTATGCATCTCACCCTCGTTTTAGAAAAATGCAACTCACCCTATCATATCTTTACCAACTAATTTCAAGTCAAAGTCTAAAATACAGTGGGATGAGTTGCATATGTTCTAAAATTGGGGTGAGGTGCATACTTAGGTGAGTGTATTTAAAAGTTCCCAAATGACAGTCAATTTTTTTTTTTTAGCTCAGATATTGTATTCAAATAAAAGTGCCGAACTAAACACTGTTACTGGCAAATGTTTATTGACAAAATTCCGCACAGAAAATTTAAGAAAACTTACAGATTGAAGAGAGTCAGGGAATCACTCATTAGTATGAGAAAATGTATAGAAACAGAGTAAAGGTCGTATTTTTCATTGTATAAGAATAATCATACTGAAAGTAAACTTAATACACTAAAATTTACGACATTTTTTGACTCAGCATATACAAAATTGGCAACAAAATTTCAAGCAAACGAAAACAACACAAATGGTACCACAAACTTTATATAGATTAAAAAAAAACAGTAATCGAAACCGAACTTCCAGCTCTTGAAGTTCAAATATCGCACAACAGATCCGAGATCAATAATTATATATATGAAAAGTATTGACAATTCAAAGATAACCTAATATCAACAATAAAATAACAAAATCATTAGTAAACCAAGATTTTTGTAGCTCATATATTGACTTCAAACTAAAAGATTTAAAAAAAAAAAAACGCTACTTGAAAGTGGGGATTTACCAAATACGTTACAGAAAATTTAAGAAAATTAACAAATATGAAAGATATGAAGGGAGATGAGGGTTAAGAAGAGAGAAGGGTGGGATAATTGAATCGACGACGGTGCGCGGTGTGTGAGAGTGTATTTGATGCGAATGAAGAATATTGAGGATATTTTCGTCATTTTAAAGATTTTATAGTATTCTTGTTATTTCCTTTTATTTTGTTAATTGGTTGTATTTTCCTTTTGTTTGTTTAGTATTTAGAGGTGGGAAGGACAAGTGGCATTAAGGGGTACATTTGTAATTAGATCATTAATAGCATAGAGCCCAAGCTATACTTCTCACCTATAAATACCCCATTTGTAGCCTCATTTGAGGTATTTTATATTTCAGAGAGTTTAGTGATTAGGGGTTGAGACGTGTGATATCTTCCTCTTATTACCCTTTTGGCGTCATTTACGTCAATTGGTATTAGAGCCTCGTTAGTTCCACCCGTTGTTTTTTTTTTAAATAAATAAAAACTCGTAAACAACGTTAAGATGGGTATTAAGAGGAGATATGCTCCCGTGGAAACTCGTAATGATCGAATCGCAAGGATCTTGGATCACCTCTTGACGCGAATGGAGGATCTTGAGGCTCGAGAAATAACTCAAGAAACTCACCCTAGACCCCCAAACTCCTTTACCTACGCTTCCGCAATCCATTTCACACCTCTACCCCCAAAAAATCAAAACCCTAATCTCAAATACCCCCAAAATGCAACCAACACCGGTGGAGGCCCCCCCCCACCGCCTACCCCCACTTCTTGGCCCTTCTCCGTAGTCGGCGAGCCTCGGCAAATGGGGCAGAACCCTTCGGAGCACACCAAATCACTACTGCCAGTAGGGCAGCTTACTATCGACCCTGTCCCGACCACTGCCAACCTCTTCCCCCAGGCCGTCCGACCCGCGATCTTCTCCTCCGGCATTCATCCAGCACTAGTCAGTCCATCCGATCATTTTCCAATCTCAAACAGGTCCGTTCGACCTCCGATCCTTGGAATAGCCCACTTCCGGCACCGATCCAGCCTGCCGACCAAAATTTGGCACCAAGAAGCTCCGTTCCAGTGGTGGCGACCGTTGGGCAATGTCTCCAATCTCAACTCCATGGCCGGACCACCCGAACAGTGGCCGACAACACATTTTTTTTGCCAAAGCCCGCTAGGGTTTTGTCCACCCTATACCCAAGAACCTCTAGGCACAAACCCTAACACCACCACATACCCCCTTTTGTTCGGATCCTCACAAGAGCATGCCACCACCTTTGAAACCCTAAGTCAACACACCCCCACCCTCAAGAATTACCAAGAACCACCCAAGAACCATTCTCCCATAAATTCAATCCATTTTCAACCCAAGGCACAAACTCTAACACCACCACATACTCCCTTTTGTTCGGATCCGCTTAAGAACATGTCACCACCTTTGAAACCCTAAGTCAACACCCCCCCACCCTCAAGAATTACCAAGAACCATTCTCCCATAAATTCAATCCATTTTCAACCCATTTCGACCCAATCCCCTCCTATGCTGACCTATATACCCTCTGCCCTAGGTGGAACCCTCCAACAAATTAAAGAACTAGAGTTTGTCCGTCCAAACTTAGTTTTTGACCCGGGTGGAAGTTATTTTTGATGGTTCTCATGAGAGGCAAGAGGAAGATGATGAATCTTGAAGTAAGAATTGAAAGAATGGCCTCTTCCTCCCAAATTTTTTCAAAAAATTACTTTTGCTCCACAAGTTTTGTCTTTCTTCTGCACATTTTTGGAGCTTTTTAAATGATTCTCCAATTTTGACGATACATTTTGGACCACCCAATATATTTGACAAAAATTCTTTTGGGACCCCATAAATTTTTCTTGTCTTCTCTCGGCTCCATATTTTGAAGATTTTGTGCATTCTCTACTTTCAAAACTCATCCTCGAGCTTTTTCGAAGGCGGGGAGAATGATGTGAATGAAGAATATGGTGGATATTTTCATCATTTTTAGGATTTTATAGTATTTTTGTTATTTTCTTTTCTTTTGTTAATTTGTTGTATTTTCCTTTTGTTTGTTTAGTATTTAGAGGTGGGAAGGACAAGTGGCATTAAGGGTTACATTTGTAATTAAATCATTAATAGCTTAGAGTACAAGCTACTTCCCACCTATAAATACCCAATTTGTAGCGTCATATGAGGTATTCTATATTTTGGAGAGTTTAGTGATTAAGGGTTGAGGCGTGCGATATCTTCCTCTCATTACCCATTTGGCGTCATTTACGTCAATATTGAGGGAGAGGAAAATGGGGACTCGGTTCCATTTCAGATAGAGAAAAAAGGAGAGTTGACGTAAATGACGTCAATAAGAGCAAGAAAAGATAATTCTCTCTCAAACTCTCTCTAATCAAATCTCAAAATATGGAAGAATGACTTAAATGAGTCTACAAAAAGAGGTATTTATAGGAAGGAGGTTGCTTGGCCTCTAAGCTAACAATCTAACTACAATTATTCCCGTAAGTGCGAATTAACCTTCCTTCTTCTATAATACCAAAGAAAAAGAAAAATACAATGAATGCTCAAAATAAAAGAAATACTAAAAAGAACTCAAAGTGATAAAATGATGACCACGTCCCTGATTCACATCACTCTCCCCCCTTGAAAAGAGTTCGTCCTCGAACTCAAATGGGAAGGCCTTCGGTGTCACCATCAAGGATCGTGATGAGAGTTGGCTGGGATGGTATCTCTGGTGCCTCCTCAATGTAGTTAGGTTCCCAAAAGCTATAAGAGAGCGTGACGGCGAGGGAGAGAACAATCGGTGGCGCGATGGCCCATCACCTCGCAATTGTAGCATTTGAAGGTGACCGGATGAGCTGGAGCAAGAGGAGGAACCGTGGCAGCAAGAGGTACAGTGGTAGGAGTCCCAGTAGGTGCCGAAGTCACGGGTGCTGGAGGAGTAGGCGTGGAGCGGCGACGTAGTGGAGGGGCAGTCTGGTAGAAGGACTCAACTTTGGTGGCATACTCCACCGCCTTGGCAAAGGAGGTGACCTCATGCAAAGCAAGATTGCGCTGGATGTAGCCCTGAAGGCCGTGAATATATCAGCTAATGCGCCGCTCCTCACTCTCACCTAGGCGGGCGCGAGTACATAAAAGCTGAAATCACTCAGTGTAGTCCAAAACTGTGGAGTCCTGGCGAAGTGACTGAACTCGAAGAAATAAGTCACGCTCATAAGTGGCTGGGACAAAAGCGAACATCAACTGTGCAGGGAGCTCGGTCCAGGGCTGGATGGGGGAAAGGCCCTCAATGGCACGGCGCTGCTCCAAGTCATTCTACCACACACTAGCGTAGCCTTGAAACTTGGTTGCTGCTAGAAGGACACATCTACGATCCTTCAGTCGTTTATACTCAAAAATCCGCTCCATGGCAGCAAGCCAATCAACAACGGCATCAGGCTGTAGGTGGTCATCAAACATGGGAACATTCACTCTGATATCACCCTGCATATTCCGTGAAAGTAATTTTAGGGCCAACTGAGTGATGGCATCACCACCCTGTGAAGAGCTAGGGTGTCCTCATCTAGATCATCATCGCCTGGCGGAGGCTTGGTAAGTAAGGCTCGTTGTGGGCGCCTCCGAGGCGGTGGATGAGGGTCAGGAGTGGGTAGAGAAATTTTGGGTGCAGGAGGAGCGGTAAGAGGTGGAAGAGTCTCTCGAGGCGGAGAAGGAGGTGGTGCGGGGACCAACGGCTGGTGGTAGGGGTACTAGTTCATCTGATGCCCTTTCTGGTGGCACACAAAGCAATGACGCTCAAAGATGGGGACAGAAAGGGTTACCGTATGGTTGAGGGAATCAAAGGGGGAAACATCAGTGTGCCACTCGGTAGGTGGGGGTGGCTCAAACTCAAGAGTGGAGTGGGGACGAGGTGAAGGAGGATCAGCATGGGGAGGAAGGGTAATACACTCACGTACCCGCTCATGAGAATCAACGGGTGCAGAGTGAAAGGAACGGGTATCCCATGGGGGTAGATGATGAGGGGTATGTAGTGGGTGGCCGGGTGGGGGATAGGTATGTAAAATAGGTGGGGGCGGAAGCGTGGGGAAAGTGGAATGGGGTGGGTGAGGGTGTGTAGTATTGGGTGGGGCAGGGGGTATTGGGGGTATTTGGGGATGTTCAAGGTGTTTTTGCGAGTGGTGTCGAGGTTAAATGGAGATAGGGGGCAACGAATGGTCATGGTGGGGTGGGGTAGAAGATGTGGGTGGATATGGTGACGGGGAGTGGGGAGGGACAAGAATTCGGGGTGGGGGAAGGTGTGGAGAGGGCAATTGGTGGTGTGTTGATATATTTAGTGGTGGAGGGGGAGGTATAGGGGGTGGTGGTGAATTTTGAGGGTTGAAATTATGAGGAATGTGGGAGGGTAAAAATTTTAGGGTTGAGGGTTCAAGATTAGAGTTAAGGTGGGGGTAGGGTTCATTAAAAATGGGAAAGGACATTGGGGGCTGGATTCGGGTTGATTTTGACCCTTTGGCATGGCGGATGTCACGGAGCATATCGGCGATGGTTGGAGAATTCATTCCGAGTGATGGAGGCACCAATGGAGCGCTAAGAGGAGGATACAGATCAGGGGGAGTGTCGGACGACCTTGGCGCTGAGAGAGGATGCACAGTGGTGCCGCCTGAGGTCGCTGATTGCGTCTTGGGCTGGACGAGAGGTATCTGGACCCGCTTGGTCCTGACTGGGAATCTGCCGACTGCGGAGGGTATATCCGAAAGGGAGAAGGGCATTTCTGGCGGGATTTGGTGGAATCGAGGTAGGGTTGTGGTGGCCGGAAGGTTCAGTCAGCTCTTTGTGTGGTTCGGTAGGATCCATGGCATCGGTTTGGATTTTTTTTTAGGTAGGGGTTGTGCCGGATCAGTGGGTGTGTTTTTGGATTTTTTTTTTGCATTCCGGCCAACTGCTGGTGGTGATGAGGCGGTTTCTTGGGTGGTGGTATTTTCTTGGGTGTTGATGGGATTAGGGTTTGTGAAACTAGGGTTTTATTGGGGTAACGGTGTAAAATTGAGTGGATCTTGGAGAATTGGGGTTAGGGTTTTGAGAAATTATCGGGGCGGTTTCAGGGCGGTGGTCTGTGGTGGTTGTCAGTGGTGGAATCCAAGCGTTCATGTCATCCATTTGAGCCTTCAATTGTTGGAAAGCTTCCATGATTTGCTCAAAAGGATTTGATGCGGAGTTGTTCATCTTTCTTGGACCCACGTGACGTTGTTTACGAGTTTTTGTCTACACAACAACAACAACAAGAACAACTGGATGGAGCGACAAGGCTCTGATACCAATTGACGTAAATGACGTCAATGGGAGTAAGAAAAGATAATTCTCTCTCTAACTCTCTCGAATCAAATCTCAAAATATGGAAGAATGACTCAAATGAGTCTACAAAAGAGGTATTTATAGGAAGGAGGTTGCTTGACTTCTAAGCTAACAATCTAATTACAATTATACCCTTAAGTGCCAATTAACCTTCCTTTTTATAAAGAAAAATACAATGAATGCTCAAAATAAAAGAAATACTAAAAAGAACTAAAACTGATAAAATGACGACCACGTCCTTGATTCACATCAAGAGTGGAGTCGTTTAGGATAGCAGAGAGATTAGGGAATGCAGAAGGAATGGGTAATTATTTACAACTATAGGGGTATTTAAGTCCAAATTAACGCATTTGATTTAAAAGACATTTTAAGTTTGTATATATATAGATTAATTGCTTCCAATTATTTTTCAATATTGACCTCTCTCTTCCACATGAATGCGTGTATATCTTGTTCTTTCTTTCATTCCAATTGTTCTCACACATCAATCTGGAATGAGTATCTATTACGTACTAGTTTTGACATGTTATGCTTTTTATGGGAAAAATATTCTATAACAGGCTTGTTTCGGCAATTATTTTCTCTATTACTATGTTATGCGAGAATATATTCTGACTTTACAGGTGATGATCAGACAACACCACTTGAGCACTTTCTTACTTTAACGTAGCTCATATATTATACTAAAGCATCTCCAAAGGTTTTAATCAAAATTCAAAATTTGGCATTTTACGATTTTTTCATGGAAAAATGACTATCCTTGCAAAATGCGTTCCACCCAATTTTACTCTTTTTTTTTTCTTTTTTTCTTTTTAAGGCGATGGACGTGATGCTTTGGTGTGATAGTCGTTCTAAAATGGATTCCAAATCAGTGAATTTACTTGAGAAGACTTCTTTTGTTAAGGCGGGATTTTGGAAATGATCAACGCACGAGAGAGCGTCTTGCAGGTTAGGAGCCTCATCCCTTCTCTCAGAGGGCAAAGATTTTTTCCGATTCTTCTTAATGGAAACACATGATGGGGAATTGATGTTAGTTGCCCGGAGGGGGATTTCTCACCGCTTACATTGGTGCTTTGCAAAATGAAGCTGTCTTGGAATGTTAGGGTTGAGTGACCCAGCTAAAAGGTCTAGGCTGCAATTGTGTCCTCATTTCTTGAATTTAGATGTAAGCTTTTCAAGAGTCTAAATTAGACTTTCAGATGGTGTTGCTTGGAGTGTGCGAGGGATGTTCGGGAATGTAAGTTTGTATAGTTTCGTGAAGGATCAAGGAATTAGATAGGTGGTGTGTCGGGGCTCTTTGTTGGATAACTATAAAGTTGCGAGGGAAAATCTGAAAGCAAGTGTTGTTACGAAGTTTTTGGAGATTGGTTGTAGGCAAAAATCCTGTGCTATTTTTTGCTTTGGAAGGGTGATAAAAACACCAAGGGTCTATTTGATAAGCAATACTTTTCATGGAACTTTTTTTTTCATGTTTACCCGAAGTAAAATTTTCTTTGGTGGGGGGGTATGGAATTTTTTCGAGGGAGATTTATTTCCTTGGAAGTTTTCCTCACCAACTGGAATCAAGCACCCTGTTTTCAAAGATTTAATGCTAATTTTTTTGTTGTACCCAAAAATTGAAGCTTGAGTTTGGTATTGCAATCTCGACACATTTGGTTACAATTGGAACTAGATGAAACAATGAGAAAAATGGACATTAGTGGCATGATAAGATACTTTATTACGTGCCTCTAGTATTTCATGGAATTCATATCCCACGCCCCACCCATACAAGGAATTGGATTCCATAAAAATCCGGAAAAGTAAAAGAACATTTCACCACATCACTAGTCTCTGTTTCATATATTTTTAAACCTCCCGAACAAAATTTTGTCTCTAGAGATGCCCTCCCAGATGTTAAACAATTAGATTACACTCTCCCTCCCCCCCCCAACACACAATAAAAATAAAAATGTGAACCCGCTTGTATCTTATGCATTAGCTTACTCGTACGCTATGAATGTGCAATTGGGTGGGGGGCTAAGTCTAATTATTGAATATCTGAGGGGTGTCTTTAAATAAGACATTCCCCAAGGGGGTGAAGTAAAATAAACTCTAATATATAAATGGACTGGTTTTTATTGTTTTTCTAATTTCTTAATCGAAGGCACCGTAACCGTTTTACCATGCTTGGTTCCCCTTCCAATTTTTTTTTTGATTTTTGATTGTATCCTCAGAATTCTAACTTCTTGTGTTTGAACTTTGGAATGCTTTTAGCAAGAAGAATCTGATGTGGGCTTACATGGAGGAAATGGTCAGCTATTGACGCTCGGGCTAGGATTGTTAGCAACCGCATTGGCTGCAACTTACGTAACACGGCTAGCTAAGGTAATAATAAGTTTTTTTTTTTTTTGATAAAAATCCAGTTTGATGATACGCTCTGTGATTTTGATAATACACTATCTGACTTGACCCTGGATTTTGGAAAAAAAATAGTCATAACACCAATTTCATGCTAACCGGTCTATATTTCATGAAAATCGACACACATTTCAAGCAAATTGACCCATATTTCATGCAATTCGACACCTATTTCATGCAAACTGACACCAATTTCATGTAAAAAGACACCTAGTTCTTGCAAATTGACACTTGTTTGCATAAAAATGGGGTCATTTGCAGTTTGGTGCCCCATAAGTATGTGTATTCAGTTTCGACTCCAAAATTTTACATATTTGCATTTGGGGTTCATTTTGAGGTTTCTATCTACGATTTTGCTAACAGTCCTCACTTTTCGACGGTTTGGAAAATTTCGTGACCATCTATTTATAATTTTTTTGCAAAACGTGGAAATGGACACCAAACCACCTCATACTAACAAACAATAAGAAGAGGTAATAGATCCCAAACTGCAAATAACATTTTTTTTCCTTCATAAAAGTCTTATTTTGGCAATAGAATTAACATGCTTTGTTTTTTCTTTCCTTCTTTTGTGCATGGGTGAGTGGGTAAATTTTCCATAAAAGTAGTCTTTAATTTCTTGCTTCTCATGGTACAGGATGCTGTGAAAGATATTGAGTAGATGCAAGGGAAATTGATTGGCCTCCAATTTATTAAGCATGTTACCATATAAGTGAATTGTAAAAATGACAGCCACCTCATGTAAATTGAAATGTACCCGTTATCAAAATTGAATAGGAGCTCTCTATTTATTTTTAATAATTGTATCATCCGTGATATGATACATAATAAATAATCATAGCTCTCTCTCTCTCTCTCTCTCTCTCTCTCTCTCTCTCTCTCTCACGCACGCACGCACACACGCGCACGCACAATTTACTTTAGGGTATTTTTGATAAAAAAACAAACAAATTGATAATACGATATTTGATTTAACCCTAGTTTTGAAAATAATTAGACATAACATCAATATCGTGCAAGGTGATACTTATTTCATGAAAATTAACACCGATTTCATGCAAATTGACACCTATATCATGCAAATTGACACTTGTTGAATGCAAACAGACAATTTTACTTGCAAATTGAAGCATATTTGCATGAAATTGGTGTTGTGTTTTTTTTTTTGGAAAACAAGGTTGGAGTCCAATATCATACTAAAAAATTGGGGTTTGTCATGAGGATGCCTTAACCAAAATTGTTAGTACACATTATTACCGGAAACGAAAATTCATGAACTAAAATTGTAATTGCATAAGATTGCCCACCTTCACTAATTAGGGCGTGTGTAATTAGAATTTTGGCCCATGAAAAGGTTAAAAAAATATCGCAAGACGTTTTACCTGTTTGTTGCTTTTCCTGGAGTTCAATTCTTTATGGGGTGGAGGAAATTATTTTCATGGAAAAAAACTGAGGAAAATTCGAGTATGTATCACATTTAAGACTATTGTTGATTTATTAGCATGGCATAAAATATTTTTGAAACTATAATGGTGAAAATATGCTTTGAAATTTAGAATTTAAGCATGTACACGGTAAGCAACAAGCTTACAATACATAATTGTGGCAAATTTCAGATCTTCTATTTAGGCAATAAGCCCAAGAAAAAGGTTAAGACAAATACATGAACTAAGAATAAATGGAAATTTTGTAAAACTTATTACCTAGCTTAACATTTTTTTCTCGACAACATTCCATTTATTTCTTCACCAATAATATTTTTTTGCCTCAAGTCCACTTATATATATATATATATCATCCATCACACCTAGTTGTAGGCCTTACAAAACTGTCTTTTCAAATTTTTATTTTTCTCTTGAGCCATATCCAAAAAATTAGGTCAAAATATATTTTGTATCTATTTTTAAAAAATACACAAAAGACTGTTGACGCATACCCTTATAAATAAGGTATTTTGAGCAGTTTTTTGTGAATTTTTAAAAAATAGCTATAAAATACATTTTGACCTAATATTTTGAACATGAGTTTATTGGAAGGTTAATTTCAAGAGAAAAATAAAAAAAATGATTTTTTTGTATTGTAGGGCCTACAACTAAGTGCGATGTATGGATGATGTATAGAGCATGATATAGGTGAGCCTTCTCCTATATATATATATATATATATATATATATATATATATATATATATATATATATATATATATATATTTTAGCACTAAGATCCCTCACCTCTTAAGGTTGTTTTTGTTCCGAGTCTAGGAAAGGGAATGCAGGATTTTGGGAATTTAGAATTCCCCTTGTGCCCAAAATTTGTTATCCAATGATCAAAAGTGACGTGGTATATATATATATATATATATGTTTTTTAGCACTAAGATCCCTCACCTCTTAAGTTTTTTTTTTGTTCCGAGGCTTGGAAAGGGAATGTAGGATTTTGGGATTTTAGAATTCCTCTTGTGCCCAAAATTTGTTCAGACGTGGCATAGTGGCCCACATAAGCACACGAAGATATACTCAAGTGCCTATAAAAGGCCTCGGCCCATAAGAAAAGGCCACAACTTATACCTTAACAGGCCCTGGATGGTACCTCTCGGCATATCTTTACTAACAAAGTTGCTGCCTCATACCTCAGCAACCACAGACTGTACACCTCATCATAGCCATGTCACCATAGGTCGCTGACCCGTACACCTTAGCCATGGACTGCCAATTGTCCACCTTCTAAATAGATTCCTTCACATCATCCTTATCTACAAGGAACATGCACAATGCACGTGAGGTCCAAACAAAATTCTATAAGTAGAGGTGCACGCTCCCTCATTTGGTAGTCAACAACTGGGTAGCAAATCTCTGCCCAATTATCTTTAGCATCTCTCTACACCGGAGTCTACACTTCAGTCACTAGCTCCAGCTTCCCTAGACAGCAGTAGCCTCGGCCTTATATCAGTTTACACTAAAAGCCACGACCTCATTCACACAGTTACATGTATGTTATGCATTTAGTTAATTTCTCTACTCTTGTATGCCTAATAGGCCCCTCATCTTGGATTAATTGTATAGACCTAATGAAAATAAGGCTCCATGGTGGACATGGGCTTGTTTTAATGGCCGAACAACTATAAATTTCGTATTTCTCTCTCTTTCCCCTCTTTTATACTTTTATTTGTTGAGCATAGCTTTGATGGATTGGTTTACTCTAGTGGAACCATTTTTAGACAACAACATATTGTCGCCCTTTGTGAAAAAACGATGTGTTCTATTGAGTTTCTCACAAATCTGGTCGATTGGGCCTTGTTTCATCCATAAGGGTCTTCGGATTTACATCTTATGAGTGAGATTTTTTTGGGTAGACCCATATTTTCATATAAACTCCAGTTAGAGTTCCTTCTACATTTTAGACCTGTTTTCCCAAACCTATTTAGGGTTTTCTAGGCATCTATTTCCAAGGATATTTTCATATCCAAATTTGCCTAAGTTGTTGAAATAGCCATGACCCTATAAGGGCAGGGAACTAGAGATGAGAATATTTGTTGTTTTCTCTCTATTTTATGGTAATTTAGCCATGTTATGACCTATATAATATGTATTTGGTGCTAAACCTGTGTGTATTTGAACGTAAGGACTTATTATGCCTGGGATTAACACCTCAAAATATTTTTAGTCAAATTATTGGGGTGGAACATCGCATTGGGGAAAAATTTGGGTTGTAATCTCCAATACTACCCCCCTCGGACCTAAGGGTCCGCGGCCTTACCCCTCTCGCTATGGTATGTCTACGAATTTTGAGTCACAGTTTATTGCCGAAATTCATAGTTTTGATAAACTCTACCTTTTCAGTGCATAATAGTATTTCCTATAGACTTAAGATGTTATATAATGCTTAAAACCCCCCATGACATGTTTGCTAATTCTTGGGATTGGTGAATTTGCATAACGCTAGGTCTTACGATTTGAAAACCGATGATTTTATGGTTAAAATCTAAAAAGGCTTTGGCCTTAAGGATCACCAAGTCACCTAGGATTGGTTAAGATGTCCTACTAACTTTTTAGTTATCGAAATATTATTCCGTCTAAAGGCTTGTGTTTAGCAAATTAGCCAGAAGATAGAACCACCTCATGGAAGACCGTATTGGGTCATGTTAGTCCCTTTGGAAAACTCCTTATAAAGGACAATAGCCACGACATCATCCCTTTTTGCTTAACTCAGCGGAACAAGCCTCAACTTATTGTTACTGTCTGCTCAATATATGGTTTTGCTTTCTGTATGACTCTTGGATTTCTCACTATGGTTAGTTCATCTTAGAGTAAAAAAATATTTCTAATTAACTTATTATTTAAAAAGAAGACACCATGGAAGGCAACCCAAGATTAGGATGCCATAAGACTAAGAACATAATACACTTGATGGCATGCCTCACGCACCTCTACGAAGCACAAGCCTCACTCCAGGGTCAAATCAATCTCCTCGGCCAAAGAATCCTAATGCTAGAGTCTGAGGCCTTCACTAATGTATTCAAGGACGAGGATACTGAGAGGAAGGCAGAAGTCGCGGCCCCCAAGGGGAAAACAGTAGCAGAAATATGAGAGATGAATAAGAAGGGAGAGCATAAGGCTCACACTTAGAAATTATATGAAGAGTTTACTCCTCTCAATTGTGAGCTGGAAATCATTTTACACATTATCAAGGCAGAAAAGTTCATCAAATGGCTAGGGAAGCTGAAAACTCCTTATAATAAGAGAGCCAAAAGCAAGTGGTGTGAATTCCATAAAGACAACGGCTACTCAACCAATGACTGCCGCAGCCTGAAGAACGAAGTTGTGAGGCTAGTCAGATCGAGGATGCTGGGAAGCTTCACTCAGGCCATGACCTTCAACTGAGCACATTGGAGGGGATGGATAGGTTGCAACCATAGTTATAATTTGGAGGGAGATTTTGTTAATTTTCTACTTTTGTAATTATTACAAGGCTATAGTTAGACCAGAAAAATAAATCTTTTACCCTCTCAAATTAATATCAATGAAAAGTTATTTATTTAACTTAATTCCTTTAAAATTTTGCTCAACGCGTTCATACCCCTTAATTCAACTGCAAAGGTTGTGGATCACCAGATCATAATAGAAGACCGCGGCCAAACATGGCATATGCCCATAAAAGGCCGTGGAGGAAGAGGTGTCCATAAACCTAAGAGCTAAGAGGCGAAGCTAGATTCATCTCCAACAAACAAAACCTGTCATAAGACGCAGACTCTGTTCAATGGAATCAGACTTAGTCTGCACGGAGATCCAAATGACAAGAACTTCGTGTTAGTGGTTCTGGTCGGAGCCTCCATAAACGTGTTACCTGATTGAAGGGAGTTTATTTCATTATAGACACATGGAAAATCTGCATAGCACACGTTCACTTATAAAAAGTTGGTCGAGCCTTGGGGGCTACTTATACCCTACGAGCCTTGGGAGGTTACTTATACCCTATGAGCCTTAGGGAGCTACTTATATCCTACGTGCCTCGGGGGCTACTTATACCTTATAAGACATGGGGGGATTCTAAATATACCTCAACAAATTCGAAGGTTTCAATAAAGGACTAGAAGACCATGATGATAATATAAGATTGTGGAGAACAAGACAACATGTTCTTTGGTCGAACAATGGCAACAGCTGTTCATGCAAAAAACTGTACCGAATCCCATTTTTTTTATCACAGATAAATAGATGAAAGCAATCCAATCAAGCACATGAGAGATAAAGATTTTTAAAGTGGTTCGGCTATAAGAAAGAAGCCTACGTCCACTGTTATTTTATTTCCAGGGATTTACAATAGCACAATGTGGTAGAGAGAGGGAGAAAAAGGGTGTATCTTGTGTATGGTCTCTCATCGTTGTCGGATCTCTTCCTCCCTCTGGCTAAGGGAATACATGTATTTATAGTGATGGGAGATAAAGAGATACAATGTCTTTATACATTCAGACATTTATGTCTACATACAATGAATCTAATTGTTGGCCTTCTATGATGGTTGATCCTCCTTGAATTGCTTGGCATGCTATGTGTTTTCATCTATTAATACAGTATAAATGTACATTAAGGCTCATTAAATGCGTTGTCATCTTCATTAATGCACATTAAATGCATAGTTATCCTTTGATCTTCCTGGTTGGTATGCCGATCAACTCTCCTCGGGTGCCGACCAACTCTCCTCGGATGCCGACCAACTCTCCTCGGGTGCCGAATATTGCCACGTAGGATGACATGTGTCCTTTTTTGATTGGTCCTCGTAGATGGAGAATTTTTGCGTTAACAGAAGCCCCCAATGCTCCATGCTTGATGGTTCATTGAAAGGATGGAGTATTTATTCTGCAGTGTTGCTCGGTGCTCGTGAAATTCTTGATTTATTCAACATAAAGTGCATTATCTCCTGGACGACATATGATGCTGGCTGATCGATGGTTGATAATCTTTCTTTTGAGGAACTCCGTGTGCTATGTATCACCCCTGGGAATTTGGATGCAGCCATGCCATAGTATGAAGCTTGTAGCTTGTAGCTTGTCATAATCTTTAAGTATGTTGGTTGGTTGGCTAACCGACCAATTGCCTCCTATGTCGAGCAACTGAGTGTTAACTTCACGTGCTTGATTTTTCTGATTTATGCTCCTCTGAATACTTTGTAGAGTAACATACTAGATTTTGAACCCAACTCTTCAATCTGATTAGTACCAAGCTTGTGGTGGACTTCGAAACATTTTCATACAACTTCTTCTTCAATGTTGGTCGGGACAGTAGTAGTAAAGATCTTAGTGATGTAGATGCTGAATCTGACTCCTGAACTTCAATAACATGTGCATAATAACTCCTGAATATGCCTCCTGAACTTCAATATGCCTCCTAAACTTCAATAGCATGTGCATAATGACTCCTGAATATGCCTCTTGAACTTCAATAGCCTCCTGAACTTCAATATACCTCCTGAACTTCAATATCAAAACTAATTCCTGAGCAAGAAAAATAACTTCTGAATGATAAATAGTCGGGGCCCCGACTATGTAAGTTTGTGGAGTTGAATTTGATGCTCGACTGCATGATGTTATGAGAATGTGACACCGAATGAACAACCGAATTTGTAGTGAAAGCCTCCAAGTGTGGAATATGAACTCTGAATGCTTTCTTGGCCTTGAAGTATGTTTGCTGATGAACATACATATGTAGAAAGACAAATTGTCTTATTTTGCATAAACAATGAAACTTGCTCCACCTGTTGTATAATTATAGTGACTTGTCACTCTTTGGGCCTAAAAAATGAAACAACGTTCATCCCATGATCCTGCTTAGTTTAACCAACCGGAGTTTATTGTAAATTGATTTGCCGACCAACCGGAGTTGGTGGATTTTATTTACCGACCAACCGTAGATGGTGGATTTTTATTTACCGACCAACCATAGTTGGTGGATTTTTATTTACCGACCAACCGTAGATGGTGAACCGACCAACCGTAGTTGGTGGATTTTTATTTACAGACCAACCGTAGTTGGTGGACCGACCAACTGTAGTTGGTGGATTTTTATTTACCGACCAACCGTAGTTGGTGGATTTTTATTAATAAATGCTAGAGACTTCCTCGGAGCTGACCAACATATTGTTGGGAATAAGATAATATAAATGCTGGAGACCCCCTCGGAGCTGACCAACAAATTGTTGGGAATAAGATAATATAAATGCTTGAGACCTCGGAGCTGACCAACAGATTGTTGGGAATAAGATAATACATGTTGAAGACTTCCTTGAAGCTGAATATATATAGAGAGAAGAAATCTTCTGATCTCCATGCTGAGATAAATATAAAACATGCATAAACATAAAGAATGATTTAGAATAATAATAAACTGTCTTGCTGATCTGTCGAGGCAAAATTTCATACTGCCGAATAAGAGTAATATTTTCCAGAATATAAGAAAATGGCCGAGTACTTTGCCGGGCCTGAATATAAATAAGAATTACCCCGACCAACTATCCGTTGGGGGTGAAATATAACAAATGTTGTAGATCTCTTCAGAACTTAATAAGTATCTCGTCGAGCTCCATGTTGAGATGAATATAGAATATGAATCCCAAGGGATATATAGAATAATTTGTGCTTGAGCTGATATCTGGGCCTGAATATAAATAAGAATTTCCCCGACCAACTATCCGTTGGGGGTGAAATATAATAATTGTTGTAGCCTTTCCTCGGAGCTGAATATGATAATAAGTATTTCGCCGAGCTCCATGTTGAGATGAATATAGAATATGAATCCGAATGGATATATAGAATAATTCGTGCTTGAGCATAAATCAGAGCAATAATAAAATATATAGTTCCTTGCTGAGGTGAAATTTCATAATGCTGAGCAATGATAATAGTTTTCAGAAGTTTAAGATTGTTTTCGAGCATTCGTCGGCGTTGAATCTTGTACCTGTAGAAATTAATAACTTGCTCTACCATATGTGTAGGCTGAATTGATTAGTTATCATGAGAATAATTTAATCATCCAATCAATATATGATAGGTATATGCTTGAGAAATAAAAATATTAATTTCAAAAAATGAAATAATATATGTTGGCTGATATGTCGAGGCAAAATTGTCTGATGTCGAGCAATACTAGTTTCCAGAGGTTTGCGAGAGCTTTCATAGGGATTGAATCTCGTCCTTATGAAATTTTAATAAGCTGCCCGAGCATCTGTCGAGACTAGAGAAAATAATTATTATCATGAGAATAATTATTCAGCCAAACAATATGTGATGTGTATCAGCATAAAATAATAAAAATTTCAAAATATGAAATAATATTTTGGTGCCACACTTGTATTTCGTGAGCAAATTTTGATAAAAATGCTAGGCATTTTAATTTTAAGTAAAAGACTAAATATAAATTGGTTCAGAAAATTTATTCTAAGGTAAAGCTTTGGGTTATATTTTATTTAGCTTTACAAGATTTATATTATTAGAGAAGTGTGAATTAAGAAATAGTAGGGAGCTATGGTGATGATTTTGACTTTGTCAAAATTAATAATCTGGGCAACTAAATATCAATTTCGAAATATGAAATAATATGCCTTGTCCCAAATGTGTGTCATATGAGTAGATTTTTATCGAATATACAAGACATGAGGTTTGATTTGGACTTTTTGAATTATATTTTTAATTTTAAGTGCCTCCCCAAATTTAAGTTGGTTTTAAATTTATTCTCACGATTGTGCAACATATGGCTTTGGTGTTGGTATGAGCAAATTTTTATAAAAAATGCTAGACATTTTAATTTTAAGTAAAAAACCAAATATAAGTTGATTTTTAAAATATTTATTAATTAGTTTTGAAGTATTTAAATTTTTTATTATGTTAGAAAGGTATGAACTAATAAATGGTAGGGGGTGAATTTGTATTTTAAAATCATTGTTGAGATTTTGACTTTGTCAAAATCAATAATCTGGGCAGACAAAATTGCCACTTCTTCGTTCAAGTATTCCTCGTCAGCAGGTGATAACCACCTCCGACCAGTGGCTATCGCCGACCAGCATAGTGTGACGTCAGTGTTGGGAGGCTTTCCTTATGATAAAAAACATTTTGTTTTGTATAAAACTTGTTGCCGACCAACTCTGGCCAATTTCTTTGATGCCTCAAATAATCGCGACCGCTGACCAGTAATGGGAGGTTGAGAAAACCCTTATTTGTTCAAAATACCTGCCACCGACTAGTGATATGATATCAGGTGATGCTAATACAGTGGTGCCGACCACATGGTCGTCGTTCCCAAAAGTTACTGCCGACCAAGAAATACTGATCACCGACCGATGATAGATACCGCCGACCACCATGAGCGTTCCGGTAATTGTTACAGAGATTCTCTTTATTTGAATAGGGTTTGTTGGCCAATAAGGTGGTTATTGATGATCAAAAATAGATGGTAGGGATCTTGTCGTCGCCAAACAGATGTTACCGACTGTCAATAGGTTCTTCCGACCTACTCCGATGTTACAGTTTACCACCGAGCACCAAAAATGGTCTGGTGAAAATCCCGACCAACAAATAGGAGGTCATGGAGATACTCTTGATGTATAATACATGGTGTCGACCAACAAATATGTATGGCCGACCAATATTAGATGGTCTGGAGCCTACGCCGACCAACGGTTGGTGTGTCGACCAACAACTGTACAATAGCTGTTAATAAATTTCTGGTACCTTAATCCATGTTGTCTCCGATCAGTAATAAGGTTCATGATTTGATTTCCAGATAAACAGCTTTAAAATAATAATCATTGACCACGAGGGTTTTGCACTGTGATACACTTTATGAGCTTTTCAACTTGGTCGGAGCTCGGGAAACTATAATTGTAGATCTGTTGGAGGAGTCATATGCATAAATGATTTTAGGTTTTGTTGACCGATTGCTACCAGGTAGCTGGGAAAATAGCCAAAGCTCGGCTGGTAAACCACCTAAAATTTTATTCACAAAGTTGACTGGAGCCTACGATTTGCCTGTCACCGTTTACATTTACAATGGGTAAAACTAGTCTGATCTGGATTAAGGATTAACCTTCATTTTTGGCACCTGTTTCCTTAATTGATTTAAGGTCTGATGTTTTGTCTGAAGGTTTATCATCTGATCTGATGTAGCCTTATGATAATATGGATCTATGGTCACGTCCGTTCACTTTATCCCATTTATCAAAGGTTAGTAAATAGTTTTTTTTAGAGAGAAAGTGGGTTTGGATTGTTATGAAATTTTGGAATCCAACTAATCTTTACCCCACGTAACACTATGGATGGATTTGTCTAAAAATTGCATCAAACCAATAAGATAAAAATGGACAGAAATGGCATACAAAATAAATCAAATTGATGGGAGCTTTTGAAGTAGATATGGGTCAGAATTATGATATCTTTAGTGAGAGAAAATCGTTCTTGACCATATCTCTTCTTATTTCCCCCTTCCAGATAGATACATATGATGGAAATTTGAATAGTCAAAAAATCATTCGACACTTGGCTCAAAATCAACAATAAAAATTACCAAAATTTGACATAATTGTCTAGATCTATATGTGAATAAAACGGTGTGGTTAACATCCCTGAATTTCAGGTTGCATATAATGTGGCAAATCATTATTCATAACAGTGTTATATGAATTCTAAAAATTTATGTAATCTCTGAATATGTGATTCATGATATAAAATTGAAACTTGAGAATCAAGCAAAAAGTTATGATTTATGAAATCCACTATTTTTCAGATTTCTAAATAAGAATGAATTTAACAGTTATGATTTAAAAATCATGATATGCAACATTTTGCAGATAAAAATTGGACAATTAATTTATGTATATAAACATAAAAATCATGATTGAATCAAAAGATGTATGTATAATTGATTATACGTAGAGAAAATAAAAACTTAGCTTTTGATGACGAATAATGCTTGTAACACGTTTCCACAGACGGCGCCAATCTGTTGATGCAAAAAACTGGACCGAATCCCATTTTTTTATCACAGATAAATAGATAAAAGCAATCCAATCAAGCACATGAGAGACACAGATTTTTAAAGTGGTTCGGCTATAAGAAAGAAGCCTACGTCCACTGTTATTTTATTCCCAGGGATTTACAATAGCACAATGTGGTAGAGAGAGGGAGAAAAAGGGTGTATCTTGTGTATGGTCTCTCATCGTTGTCGGATCTCTTCCTCCCTCTGGCTAAGGGAATACATGTATTTATAGTGATGGGAGATAAAGAGATACAATGTCTTTATACATTCAGACATTTATGTCTACAGACAATGAATCTAATTGTTGGCCTTCTATGATGGTTGATCCTCCTTGAATTGCTTGGTATGTTATGTGTTGTCATCTATTAATACAGTATAAATGTACATTAAGGCTCATTAAATGCGTTGTCATCTTCATTAATGCACATTAAATGCATAGTTATCCTTTGATCTTCCTGGTTGGTATGTCGACCAACTCTCCTCGGGTGCCAACTAACTCTCCTCGGATGCCGACCAACTCTCCTCGGGTGCCGAATATTGCCACGTAGGTTGACATGTGTCCTTTTCTGATTGGTCCTCGTAGATGGAGAATTTTTACGTTAACAACAGCCAAGCTCAAAGCCTTGGGGGGGACACAAATGGAGTTGTTCCTTGTAGACTTAGAAATTGGAAGATTCAATAAAAAGAAGACATAAGCCGCGGATTATGATTTAAGACTTCGCGTATCTTTCTTCATCATCTTCCTCGTCTTCAAGGCTAGTCTTCGCTTCCTCAGCTTGAAGCGTAGCAACCGAGGTCTCCTTTTTCTTCCTTGTAATCTCTTCAGCCTCCTTCAGTTCCACTTCACATTGGGTGTGCTTAGCATCAGAAAACCTCCAAGTGAAGATGGTATTCTTGTCCTCAGGAAAATTCTTGGAAACTATGTGCCTCATTTCCTTATAGCCACGGATATAAGCTTTGTTCTAACGAATCCAAAAGTCAACTGAAGTTTTGAAAGATGCCACGACATCTTCAGCATCCTTCTTCAAAGCCATGACATGTTCATCAACCATATTTTGCATGGTCGTGACATGACTTTGTGTTAATGAGGTAATCTTGAGCTCGAAGTTGAAAGCTTTCTGATCACTAGTCGCGACCTATATGGAAGTTTCAAGACATTTGGCCTCTAACGCTTTAAGAGACTTCACGGCCTGTTTAAAGCTATTTTTAGCCTCATTTCTGGCTTTCTCAGCAACCTCCACTTTAGCCGTGGCCTCAAGGTTGGTAGCTTTGACGGAAGCAGTTGCGGATTTCTTTCCAGCTTCGAAAGAGGAAGACCTTACTGCCTCCACCTTAACTTTGTGTGTTGCCTCTGTGGCCTTAAGTTGGGTATATATATATATATGTATACTTTGTCCTCTGACTCATTGCATTGAAAGCAACTTGGAAGAAAAATAAATAAAGAAGTTAACAACGGTAGACGAACTTAAATAAGAGGATGCGAATATGTGTGCTTACCCTAAAAAAGCAATAGAGTTTGCATTTCTCTAAGTCCTCGGCATCTTCCTTAAAGAAACACTTAAGGTCTGAGGATTTGGCAACCTTTTTCATCACTGAGATCACGGTAGCCTCAGTATCCCAGGGAATTCTTTATCAGATGGCCTAACATATGACTTTGGCTGCAAAAACAAACCCCTGTTAGTAGTGGCATTAGCATTAACTGGGGGACCAGTTTGCGGAGGAATCTCACTTATATATATTCAGAGGGATATGACCTAGAATCTTTCTCCCCAAAGTTGATGGGAGAAGTCACATCTACATCAGCACTTGTGGTCGTGGCAATATCATCTTGCAGCAAATTGGAATCGCCTATCATGGCATCAATGGGGACCTCAACCGTGGGAGCAGCATCCTTGTTATCAACCCTTTTTCTCTTCTTGTCCCAAGCCTTCCGTGGGGCCTACTTCAAACCCTGGACGTTCACCTTAAACTCGTCAAGTGAAAAAATAACAACTTTTTGTTTATCTCCATAATGAGCTCACCGTCCATAGATGCACGTGCACCATAAGAGAACATTGAACAACGACAAAAGAAGTCCACGGACAGAAGAAAATAAAATTGACAAAACAGGTCATGAAGAAAATCCTTACCTTTTGGAGCTCCTCTGGTAGGTGAAATAATCACTGGGTAATAACCAAGCATGTATAAGGCTCGTAAGGTGACCACGAAAGTGAAGTACTTTTTTCCATCAAGTATAAGGACCGAGACCTCAATCATTTTCTTATGGCGTTCTGAAGGAGCCAAACATGGACGGACTACAAAAAATAACAAGAAATCGAGTTAGCATCAAGATAAATATAGTGAATTAAGGTCGCAGCCATACAAGATAAATGGTTCTACCTTACTTAGGGGGACGACCCCAAGACCGCAGAATTTTGTTAGTTCTCTCTCTCTCTCCGGCTCCGCGGAGTGAGTCTTCCACTTGTCCCTAGAAATGAAGAAATATTTTCCTTTCTAGTTTTCGTACTGGAAGGCCTCCCAGTCATAAGGTATTTTCTTGAATGCCGTGTAGCCATATAATAATACCATGGATTATCCATGGTATCCTTTGGCTGATAGAAATCAAAGTACTCTGCGATCGTAATGTCTTTGTCAAAATTTTCTTCCAGGCCACTAGAGAGGCCAAAATGACCCTTTACCCACTGAGATCAAACTAGGTCAGGGCTAAGCTCACCATCTTGGAATTTTCCTAACAGACACTTGAACCAGTAGCCTAATTCCAAGGAGGAAGACATGCTGGGGAAAGCAAACTCCATTATGAGGGACTACGAAGCATGCTCTCTGAACCACAAAGGGAATAGTGCATATAGTCCCTTATGGAAATTCTCAAGCCTCACCCAAACGGACCAGCCACTCTTCAGTCATAATACAAGGGTAATTTAAGGTCATGGATTGCCTCTCTAGGTCAGTGCTTCGGTATGAAGGCCTAACTTCAGTATTCCTCAAATCCGTGTTTGTTTGAACTTGTCCACTGGGATCTGTGGCCTCCTCCCCGACATTTCTACTTTCCACTGACGCATGATTATTTGTTGAGTAAGTGTACTCCTCCTCTTTATGGCTTATCCCAACAGTCTCCATAGGCTCCCTACAGTTGGAATATGCGGACACAGTGTCAAAACATTTACAAGTTGGGCACTTTAACAGTTTAAAAGGTCCATAACTTTTTAGAGGTTTTGTATTTGACACCGCGAGAGGGGGTATCCAAAGTTTCTTTTTCAGAAATCTTCCAAGAACTCCCTGGTATTCCAATGTATAAGGTCGCGACAAGTATCTCTAAAAGAGAGAAAATATCCACAGTTAGAGGACCACGCCCATTATGAGAAAAATACAAGGTGGACACAAAAGTTTCGAAGATCACGACCACATGCAATAAGGTAGAAAAAACAAACATAAGTATGGATCCTAAATCCACCGCCAAAATTTAAAAGGCCGCTACATGATTTAAAAAATACCTAAGGCCAAAGACTCTTATGTTTAAGAACATGAACTAGCCAAAAAGTCACAATTTTAGTCATAGGAAGCAGTTATTTATAAAACAGTGACCACATTCTAAATACCTACTGCAATTTTAAGTGTGAAGGGCCAAGATAATGATAAAAAGTCGCGGCTAGATGCAACACATAATGGAATGAAATCCAAGACAACTAAAGTAAACAAAGGCCGCGACCCCTAGAAACGAACCACATGGTACAAGACCCAATTGTAGCCTAAAAGACATGGCTAAGTGTGAATCCTAAAGCAAGGTGAAAAGAGGTCACAACTATATGTCTAAGGCCATAGCTAGGCAGGCAAAAACTTAAACTCATTAACCAAATGAGTGGGGAGATTCAAACCTTAAAACCCTAGGTTTTCCAATTAAGAACACGCAATGAGTAGCAACTCATGTTCTAAATCCAACAAAACACGCCTCTTTCTGACCTAAAAACTAGATTTAATCACTTAAACAAAGCATTCAACCCCTCGCGTACAAAAAAATCAATAATAGCATCCATAAAAAACAATCGAATCCCAAAAATCCTCAATAAACACCAAAAGAAAATGAAAACCCAGAAAGTGTTGAACAATGATTTTGGCACTACTTGGGATCAATTTTTGGATATTAATATTCTAATTTCCAGGTTCAACAAGTTCGAATTAGTTCTAGATTGCAGTGAGTTAAGATTAATATGGGTTTTACTGGGTTAGAATCGTGGATCGAATCGTGAGTTTTAAAACCCGAAAACTAAAAAAAAACTAGTTTCATTTTCTATAAATTCTACTCCGATTTCATAAGATATAACAAAAAAATGGAGCACGAAAATTAAGGAAAATACGTAGGCAAGCAAAATTAATAAAGAAATTCCAAGAAAAGCATTGAAAACCAACCTGAAATTAAGTCTTTGAGGGCTGTCAGAAGAGTCATCGAAAATCGCACTTGAACTGCCAGAAATCACACTGATGTTTGTTCTTAAGGTTTGCAATGGTAAATTAGTCCACGACCTCAATCCATTTATACAAGAGATCGTGGAGTTAAAGCATCGAAGAAGTTAAAGCGCCACAATAAAAAGGCCTTGGCATCCGAAATAATGGTTCGTGGACATGAACAAAGCCCCAATACTGAAACACCAACATCTTAGCACTGAGGCTTGGGGGATTTTTGTTTTGCCGAAAATCTGTCATCCAATGATCAAGAGAGACACGGCATAGAAGCCCACACGAGCACATAAAGATATAATCAAGTGCCTATAAAAGTCCTTGACCTATAAGAAAAGGAAATGGCCTATATCTTAACAGGCCGCTAAATGCTACCTCTTGGCGTATCTTTACTGACAAGGTCGCAGCCTGATACCTCAACATGCCACAAATTGTACACCTGAGCATATCCATGTCACCATAGGTCGTTGACCCGTACACTTATTCCATGGACTAATAGTTGTCCACCTAATAGAAAGATTCCTTAACCTCATCGTTATCCACAAGGCATGTGCACAGTGCATATGAGGTCCAAACCAACTTCTATAAACAGAGGTGCACACCCCCTCATTTGGGAAATAACAAGTGGGTAGCAAATCTCTGCCCAATTATCTCTAGAATCTCTTTACACTGGAGTTCACACTCCGATCACTTACTCCGGCTTTCCAAGATAGCAATAGCCACAACCTCAAAGGAATTTACACTACAAGGCCACGACCTCATTCACACAGTTACATGTATGTTATGCATTTGGCCCATTTCTCTACTCTTGTATGCCTAATATGCCCCCAATATTGTACTAATTGTATAGACCTAATGGAAATAAGGCTCCATAGTGGACGCAAGCTTGTTTTAACGGTCGAACCACTCTAAATCTTGTGTTTATCTCTCTTTCGCCCTCTTTTATACTTTTATCTATTGAGCAAAGCTTTGATGGATTTGTTTACTCTAGTAGAGCCATTTTTAGTACAATGTTTGGTTGGAAATTTGGAAAAAACTTAGAATTCCTGTGTAATACCCCGCATTTTATTTCTTAAATAATTAATGAAATATTATTTTGGGGTAAATAATTAATTTCATAAATTTAATCTAATTAAATAATTTATTCGAATATGTTAAGTGGAAACTTGTTATTTAGTATACTTATGTGTATTTATTCGAATATGTTAAGTGAAACTTGTTATTTAATATGCTTAGGTGTATGATTCATTTTTTTGTGCCTGGATATGTCATTTGCATATAATAAGAAATATATATATAATTTATGTGCGACACAAATAAAAAGTAGTTATTTAGGCATAAATAATTCGGAGCATAATTTCAGAAATTTAATCTAATTAAATAATTTATTCGAATATGTTAAGTGGAAACTTGTTATTTAGTATACTTATGTGTATTTATTCGAATATGTTAAGTGAAACTTGTTATTTAATACGCTTAGGTGTATGATTCATTTTTTTGTGCCTGGATATGTCATTTGCATATAATAAAAAAAATATATATAATTTATGTACGACACAAATAAAAAGTAGTTATTTTGGCATAAATAATTCGGAGCATGTTTTGGAACTCATATGAACTTGTTTAAGCCTTTAAAAATGGTCCCGGGTCAATAGTATAGAGGTTGGGTAACTTTTGGGATTATTGAGTTATGAATTCGGGTCCAATTGGGGGCCCAAAAGTTGGGATTTTGACCTAACTTGGGATTAACACTTAATGAGTAGTTTAATGGGGGTAAACCACTCCCCCTGTATCACAAATAAAAACCTAAAATATCAGCCACGGGAGAGAGAAGAGAGAAACACCAAGAGAAGGAAAAAGGGCAAGAACAAGAGGGAATCTAAAGCTTTCAAGGATTTCTCCACTACAAAATTTCACGCAAGAATTTTCTTACATAATCTATGTTTCTAATTTATTTCTCAATGCATAATTTTATCCTCCTTAGATTTCTGGAAATTAGGGCTTAGGGATTTATTAAGTTTTTAATTTGATGATGATATATTGATGATGATATACACATGTAGAGGAATGATTCACGTGTAGAATTTATTTTCAAAAATTAGGAATAAAAAATCTGGGCATTGAGGTTAGAATTCCTTAAGCTTGTGGCAATTATTTGAGGTAAATGAATAACCCATGTAGACGATAACTGTGATAAATAGAAATTTATATAGCCTCCATAGTAATTAAATCCGTTTCTGGGAGTAAATTAATGGGTCTATATTGTAATACATTTAAGCCCTGATCGTACATATATTATGAGACATTTAGGACTTAGAAATTAGTCTATATGCGAATTATTTCTGGGCAGTGAAGGACCGAGATCTGGGTTCATAAACTTGGAACTGATTGACTGTAAAAGAGAAGAAACGAAGGAAGAAGAAAGCAGAGGGTCGCTCAAACGACCACCCACATCGTTTGAGCGATGACCTATGTCGCGAGAAGTGGGGCCCTGTCGTTTGAGTGACGAGGGCATTTTCTCTCTCCTCCACCCTTCTGTTGTAGCCTTGTTCTTTAAGCCTTCACTTACAAAGTTTGGCAATTCCACGTAGAGTAGACAATTAATGGGTTAATTAACTTGGTTAATTAATGTGGCAACTTTGCTTACTAAATTTGGTTGATTAATTTAAGGAAAAGGAAAATATGAATTTATGAATTAATTAATTTATGAAATAGGATCACACCCATGCTGGAATTTACAATAATTACCTTTAACTAGTAGTCAAGTACTTATTTATGAACTGAAGTTAAGAATTTATGGGATTATAAATTATTAATAAATAAGAAATATTATGAATTATTTAATGAGGAATATTATTGGTAATTGTAGAGAAATTGCCTATACATATTATAGAGATAAATAATATGTACTACTATGTATTTGTGTGGACATACCATATTCGTTGACTGTCTTATCGGCTCGGGGGTTTGCTCGCTCGGGCCGCATTCCACACACCGGCACAGGTGGGCTTGACGATGTGTAGGCCATATAGGTACTACGTAGAGGCTCCACCCACTAGAGGTAGGGTTGGCACTGACCGTTCCTGTATTACCGCTAGGTATGGGTCGTATACAGGTGTCCTGCGTAGGGTCCGCCCCCAGTGTATGAGTGTTTTGTGTTGTCCGCTTAGGAATAAGAGAATTTCTTCGGACTTGCCGATAGAGCACGAATAGACACCAACACGAGATGCCCTTGTGTGTCAAATATATGAAAGGACATATATTATTAATTGACGGGACTTGTATTGAATAAATTGAATTGTCTAAGAAAAATAGACAATATTAATATATGAAATACTATAATGCATAATAGATGTTTATTCTCTTTGGAAAGAACTATGAGACTAGAATAAGTGACTGTTGGGAAAATTTAACGTAGAAATTACATTAAAAATATCTATTACTGTTAACCCCATTATAAATTGAGGCATGGTCACCATTCATTATTTGTGAATTGTTGGGATGCGAATGATATTTTTTTTAGATGAGGGGTGAGGTTTCATACGCATGTTAGGGTCGAAAAGGGGGGATATTTATTGTGCATCGACTATATAATTACATTCATATTTTATTCAAGTTAATTCTTGTAAACCTCGGGCTCTGATCCATATTTAAATATTTTTCCCCTAGGTGCTCCTAGACAGGGATAGTTGGATTGTGCTGTGGTAGTCCCTCGATCTTGCTTACTCTCCAGATTAAGATTCAGTTACTTCTATAATAGGTGCTTTTCAAATTCAGTTATTTATTATTGGAAAAAATTGTAAGGGCATAGGCCCGATACTCTTTTCTTTTATGTCAATTAGGATTTTATCATTCTAGATGGATTTTATTATTATTATTATTATGATGGATTGGACTATTAGATTCTTGGGTATGTGTTCTTTCTTTTAAAAATGCCAAAATATTGGAAAATAACTTATTTATATTTACTATGGTGCTAAGAATGGTATTAATTGACAAGCAAGCCCCATCTTCGGCGCATCATGCCTGACCAGCCTTTACTTGAGAAAATAGGGGTTGTTACAGTTTGTATCAGAGCACGGTTCTAGTGTCCCTAAGATCTGTTTTTGCGCTCATTACGTTCTGCGTTGCGTTCTTTGATATTTAGAGCCTATATTTAGGACTCATTGTGCTCTTGCGATTTATACTGTTTGGATCCTTGTTTGATTTCAGATGGCAAACGGACGTAGGGGCAGACCAAGGAGAGTAGTCCCACCAGTTGGGGAGGAGGAGGCTCTCTCGAGCCTACTCAACCATCACAACCACCACAGTCTCCACAGGTCCCGCAGACCCCACAGTTGATACTCCAGTGGAGATAGCCACTATCGTGTCCCAGACAGTATCCACAGCGATGGCGGCCATGCCACAATATTTTTCGTCGCCTCAGGCACCACAGCAGGTGGCTATTCCACCACAGGTACCGGGATACGCATGGCAAGGTGCAAGGGAGGCCTTTGTTAAAGGATGGTGGAATAAAGACATTGAGAGGCACTTAAGGATGGTGGAGTGCACGCTCGTTCAGAAACAGATGTTAACATCCTGTAAGGACATAAGTTTATAAATGTCCGTTATCAATTTGTATGTCGTATACCACTACAAACGTCGAAGAATGTTCAAAGATCACATATGAAACAAATCGGATCCGAATATCAAGCTTCTTCAATAAGCAAGCCTCTGTGAGATGAATTTGGGAAAGGTTGTGTTTTTATTCCTTAGCATTTCACTTAGAATATTGGCATATTTTTCATAAAAAAATTTCTGAGTGTTGGAGCGGAGTTTTTGAGTTTTTAGTCAAAATTAATTTTCAAAGTTTTAAGGCGTTGCATTGTCAAAATTATTTAAAGGCTCGTTCGAGCGATAGCCCCTGTCGTTCAAACGACATGCTATCTCGCGCGAAGCTCGTTCGAGCGACGCGTGTCATCGTTTAAACGAGATGTGATCTCGTTCGAGCGATCTGCCTCCTTAATATTTTATATACATACACATAAAACGAGGTATTTAGTTAAGAAGTCTTTTCGTTTTTGATTCTGTAAACAGTGAAAATCGACAGAACACTTTTGGCTTATTCATTTAGGGCTTTAAACTCTTGATTTTCAATTCACAAAAATCCCAATGTTTAGGTGAATTGTTTTGGAACCCAAGAACATACTTTGCTATTGTTCAACCTTTGTGGAGTGCGTCTCTACACCGAAAGACTGAGGTCATTGAGGTTCGTTGCGTGTGGATCTTTGCTGAAGACTGGACAGCGGTTCATGTGGGTTTGCTGCGTGGAATTCATTGTTGACTTTAGACTGTGTGTCTATGTAGGTTTGCTGAGGTAAACTTATTGCAAATTTCATTGTGATTTGTAAATTGCGATTTAATTATAGTGAAATAAAAGATTTTGCCCTGAGGGAATTTTTTTCCTAAAATCTGTGAGTTAGCATATTTGTGTTTATGTGGGTTTGACACAAGCACATACTTAGATGTTTGTTTAAGGGATGAATTCACTTAGTTTAAAAATTGACTCTAATTAAATAAGTTTGTGATTGAAATTTACGCATTTATTTAAATTGATATCGCTTACGATTTTACAAATTGGTATCAGAGCGGGTTACGCTAATTTATTACGTGATCCTGATTTTTTGTTTGTCTGATACATTTTTAGTACTCACATTGTCAAATTGGTATCAGAGCAGGTTACTCAAATTTACGGAATATTCCTATTTTTTACAAAAAAATGTGGGATATTGATTTTTTTGAAAAATCATATTTTTAAAAATTATCTAAATGTTTCCAAGTGAAAACTTATATAATCGGTTGCCAATTTTTTACGGGCTAATTATGCTTACTGGAAAGCCCGCATCAGATATCATTTAAAAGCAATCGATAAAAGGGTTTATTTAATTTGTGAAAGAGGTTGGAATCCTCTAACTGTCATCGCAAATAATGTCACGAATTTAAAATCTGTGTCAGACTGGACTGATGATTAGTTTAGGTGGAGCACTTTTAATTCATGTGGGCTTAGTAAAATTTCCGAACATGTCACCCCCGATGAGTTTCGACGTATTATGATGTGCACCACGTCTAAGAAAGCGTGGGATGTTTTACAACTCACCCACGAAGGCACTAACGAGGTCAAAGAGTCTAAAATTCAAAATTTAACTACTCACTTTGAAACGATTACCATGCTTGAGACCGAGTGTTTTGATAATTTTTATGCACGTTTGTCAGATATTTTTAACACTAGTTTTAATCTTGGTGAGCCTATACCCGATGCACAAGTAGTTAAAAATATTTTAAGATCGCTTCCAAAACGGTTTATCCCTAAAGTGACTGTTTTGAATACCTTAGGTAATTTGGGCAATTTAAAATTAGAGTTGGTAGGAGATCTCTAGACATATGAGATTGACATGTTTCCTGACACTGTCAAGCCTATGGATAGAGGGATAGCACTTTAAGCCCAGTCAAACAAGAAAAAGAAAGTGATTTTTTGTGAGTTCGAGTCTGAGGATGAATCTGATTTTGATATGGCCATGCTTGCAAAGAATTTTAAAAAGTTTCTTAAGTTTTTAAAACAAAATTCTTCCAATAAATTTTTTTTTGAGAAAAAGAAAGATAAGGTCAGAGAAAGCGGTGAGAAAGAAAAAGAGGGTGAGGGCGATTTAGAAAAAGTAACTTGTTTTGAGTGTGAGGGCAAAGGGCATAAGTCGTTTGATTGTCCCACTAGACTTAGAAGGGAGGGCAAGAAAGTTATTATGCCAGTCACCCTTAGTGATAGTGAGAATGATGTGAAGGATTCTGGGGATGAGTCTTCACAAGGAAAGTTTGTTGCCTTTTAGCTAGTCATGTGAGCACACTTAGTTTATCCCACGACGATGAGGATACTTGTGCACGTGAGACTCCCGAGGTTGATTTGAGTGTTTCTAGCGATGGAGAGAGTGAGTGTGCTAGTGAGGATGATAGTGAGCTCCGATCACTTTTAGAAATTTGTACGCCGAGACTTTACAGACTAAAAAATTGAATAAGGAGTTAAGTCTTAGGTTGCGAAATTTGGAGAGAGAGTTAGAAAGTTTGAAGGAATGTGAGGCAAAAGTGAGTCAACTCGAGAATATGAAAGTTTCTTTGAGTGAACAGTTGATAGCTTTAAGGCAGGAAAATAGTGAACTTATAACCCGCATGTGACAATTAGAGAGAGATCTTAAGCACGCCCTGGAGTTTAAAGTCACTTTAGAGAACACATCTAAGAAGGAAGGAAAGATGGTTCTCAATCCTATTTTGGGTAGTGGTGAGAGTTTAGGAATAAATCATGATGGTGCATCCACTTCACACGTTGCGCCCGAGCCGGTTCCCGCTTTAGTGTTTGATCCACATAGCTCTCATCCCAACCCATCTAGGTGTCCCGTATCTGACAGGAGGGTGCGTAGGAGACGTTTTGAGAGAGGTGTACCTAGGCCTGTTTATGTTTGCACATATTGTAAGAAAAGAAGACACCTTAAAGAGTTTTGTTTTAAGTTGGTTCTTGTGTCACATTTTGCTACTACACGTGTTCACACACACGCACCCACACCTAACGCTCCAGATGATTACATGAGAGCGTTTGCACATAATAGGGAGCAAATACTATTTTTGGTCAAGACTTCACATGATTTGATGGAGGTTTTTTGTAGCATGTCACCAACTTTAAAAAAATCCACCGCACCTACCGGTTGAGGTCTAGACTTATTTGCTAGCATAGGCTGATTTGCATGATGATATTACTTTTGCCTATTGCTAGTATGTATTTTTTTGTATTAGATTTTTTGCTTTCGATAAATTTTGAAAAATACAAAAAGATTTTAATTTTAGAATTTTTTTTGAAAAAGACAAAAAGAGTTTTGTATTTTGTTTTTACACCGTATATGAATGGACATTTAAGATGTCCGAGTCACGATTTCATTCCATATCCATGTGACTGTTTGATAGTGTTTTGATATGCGTAATCATTTCATTTTTGTGCTTTATAATGTTTGGAGTCATTGAGATGTGATTAGTTGTTACTACCTAAATGTTTGACTCATAAGTTCCTTTAATGCACACTTGCACATATTTGTTTAACTATTGTACTTGTTTATCACATATTGATCGGAGTGTTGTCATCTGAATTCTATCTTTAAAACGAACCATATGCGATAAAACTTGACAATGGAAGTAGTGCATGTAAAAACCATTTAGAGTGAGGAATTTAATTACAACAAAATATGATGAGTGAATCACGAGAAAGGGCTACTAGAGTTCAAAATTAACTCGTCGTGAAAGTCACCGTTTGAAAAGAGCCCGAAAAAATTTAAAGGCAATAAAAAGATAAATATGCCAAAAAGGGACCACCTCAAAAGTAAAGTAAAATAAAATGATTATTATTTATGAGGGAGTTTGGATGGAAAGAAATGAAAAACGGGTTTGCATGTCCTGATAGCATCATGAAAAAACATTTATAGTTTTAGAAGTTATTGGTGTGGGAATCATTTTTGACTTTGATGTGTTGATAGATTGAGTCGATGTCATTTAAATTCAATACTTTTAACACCTACGGACGATTTTGAGATTCATTCGATAGGACTATACGTATGCATCGTGCACGTATATTATGTTTGATTGTGTTGATTTGCCTATTAAATATGTTTACACCCATTCCTTCTGTTTCCATGATTTGGTTGTCTTAGTATAAATTCACGGTAAATGATTTTTGTAATATTATTTTTGCTTTTTTGTTTGAAAAAATTAAAAATTCAAAAATAGTTTGTGGAAGCTTTGCATATTTGTTGTGACAACTCCATGCTTGATTTTTTTATTCGTTTGCATGTCTATTTCGGACAAATAAAAAGAGGGAGAACGAATTGCAGGGGAGATTTGATTATATTGTATGATTTATTTTTATATCATTTCAAACTCGATGCGTCACGAGGTATTTGCTTTGTCTTATGTGTGTCGGTACAAAGTTGACGATTGTTGGAATGCACACCCTGATGAGAAAAGCTTTGAGATTTGAAGATATGATGTTGAAGAATTGAAGAAAAGTTTTGAGACCTACATGTTTTGTACCTTTTCATTTTTGGGTTCATGAGAGTATTTGATTTGTATAGGAATTTTTTTAAGTTGATAATTCAGATGTTTTTATTTTGTACCATCATAGACATATGGGGAGATTTGTAAGGACATAAGTTTATAAATGTCCGTTATCAATTTGTATGTCGTATACTGCTACAAATGTCGAAGAATGTTCAAAGATCTCATATGCAACAAGTCGGATCCGAATATCAAGTTTCTTTAATAATCAAGCCTCTGCGAGATGAATTTGGTAAAGGTTGTGTTTTTATTCCTTAGCATTTCACTTAGAATGTTGGGATATTTTTCATAAAAAAAATTCTAAGTGTTGGAGTGGAGTTTTTAAGTTTTTCATCAAAATTAATTTTTGAAGTTTTAAGGCACTGCATTTTCTGGGAAAAGGAAAAAAAATATTTATTTAAAGGCTCGTTCAAGCGACAGCCCCTGTCATTCAAAAGACATGTTATCTCGCGCGAAGCTCGTTCGAGCGACGCGTGTCATCATTCAAACGAGATGTGATCTCGTTCGAGCGATCTGTCGCCTTAATGTTTTGTATAAATACACGTTAAATGAGGCATATTTAGTTAAGAAATCTTTTCGTTTTTTAGTCTGCAAACAATGCAAATCGGCAGAACACTTTTGGCTTCTTCATTTAGGGCTTTAAACCCTTGTTTTTCAATTCACAAAAATCCTAATGTTTAGGTGAATTGTTTTGGAACCCAAGAACATACTTTGCTATTGTTCAACCTTTGTGGTGTGCGTCTCTACACTGAAAGACTGAAGTCATTGAGGTTAGATGTGTGTGGATCTTTGCTGAAGATTGGATTGCAGTTCATGTGGGTTCGCTGCGTGAAATCCATTGTTGACTTTAGATTGCGTGTCTTGCTGAGGTAAACTTATTACAGATTTCATTGTGAATTGTAAATTGCGATTTAATTATAGTGAAATAAACGGTTTTGCCCTTAGGGGATTTTTTCCTGAAAGTTGTGAGTTAGCATATTTGTGTTTATGTGGGTTTGACACACGCACACATGTAGATGTTTATTTAAGCATTGAATTAACTTAGTTTAAAAATTAACTATAATTAAATAAGTTTATGATTGGAATTTGCGTATTTATTTAAATCGATATCGCATACAATTTTACACATCCTTTAGATTGGTGGGAGTCGCCCTTCAGCGGTGGAGGAAGTGACGACAACCGAGGAAAGAGACAACCTCACGATAGATCAGTTCTAGGAGAGGTTTGAGGGGAAATACTTTCCCCTAACTATGCAGTCCGAGATGAGGACTAGGTTTATGAATCTGAAGCAGGTAGGGCGTACGGTTTTGGAGTACAAGGAGGAGTTCACCGCTCTCTCGTATTTTACAAAGGAGGACGTTCAGACTGATCAGATGAGGATGGAGCATTTCATCAGGGGGTCAGCTTGGCATATTAGGAAGACTCTTCTGAGAAATCTAGCCTTCTTGACGTACAACCAGATGGTTAACACTGTACTTCTTCATTGCCAAGATCATAGGGAATTTCTGAAGAGCAAAGGGTAAAAATGCCATGGGAGAGAGTCGCCTAGGTAGCAGGGCAAGGCGAGTTGATAAGCACCCAAAACTGTACAATTTATACCCCAAATAGACGTACTTTTGTTGCTAATTCTCGACAATTTGGGGCTTATGTGCTTAAATGTTTATTTTGTAGGTCAAATTGTGCATTGCGGAGTTCAAATGCTTAAATCAAAGTAATTGCGCATGAATGGAGCTAATTCCCTCTCCCGTACCCTAACCCGAGCCTAAACCTAGCCCAAACTAACCCCAAGCCTGTGTGTGTTTTGTTTGTGTCATTTTATTATTTTAAATTTTTTTAGTTTGAATCATTTTTATTTTTAGGATTTATTTTATATTTATTTAGTATTTTCTAGGTTTTATTTTCTATTTTTCTATTTAATTTTTATTAGTATAATTTTATTTTATTTTGACTTTTATTAATTTTTAGTTTTATTTTATTTTATTATGATTAGTGTTGATACCAAATTTAATCTGCTGACATGGCTCAATAAAGTGAAGACACGTGGCAGTCTACGTGGCAACAACAAATATTTCCGAGGAACCCACACACTCCGAGGAACCACACTACAACGAGGAACACTGCTTCCCCGAGGAACTCATACGCTCCGAGGAACTCATACGATCCGAGGAACAAGAACTCTCTGAGGAACTCTTGAATACCGAGAAGCTTAGGCGGTCCGAGCAACTCAGGCGGTTCGAGCTGCACCTCGAACAAAGCATTAATAGCTGGATAACCAACAGTTTGACTGTTCATTAAATGCTTATCATTCAGACGCACACGCTTAAGGGGCATTGAATGTATTACCCTTTCATATGTACATCATTTAATGTATTACCCTTTCACATTACAGCCTCAGGGCTATAAATACACTGTACAATCCTCATTGTAAGGGGAGGGGAATTTCTTGATAGAACTTGTAATCGAGAATCCCCAAAACACTTAGCAATAACATAACAGTGGGCGTAGGCCATTCTTATAAGGCTGAACCACTTTAAAATTCTTTGTCTCATTTATTTATCTGTGATTGAATAATTAGAGTGATCTAATTTTTTACATCAACAGATTGGCGCTGTCTGTGGGAACGACTGGTAATATCATTTTTCACCAAAAACAATCCATCACAAATGGCTGATATTCCTGAATCCAGCAATCGCAATGCTGGAACCCCTCCAAATCCATCTGCTCCGCCAAATATTCCAGATTTGGCTGGAATAATGACAAATCTGGCTCAGGGCCAGACCGTCATGCAAGAAACAATGCGACAACTCATCCAAACCCTCCATGGCGGTGCACCAACCCATTCAGGACTGCGGAGTATTCAAAGAAACACCCGTGCACCATCCTCACGTACTAGGCGTACCAATTCATATCGCAATGAAGAGTCTGAAGATTTCTCTTATCAACCTGGACGAACTTCGTCAGTGCGAGCCACATATACTGAACAACGTGTCACTCTCTCTCCAGAAAGGACTAGTGCGCTAGAGAGGTTAAGCAGGGTATCACCTTTTGATCGATTAGGACTTGGAAGGAATAAAAGTCCTCCTAAAGTCATATCGAGGAGTTTTCGACGACCATCAGATTTAAGGGAAGGATCTGCCCAGTCGCAACCAGCTGCTCATCAAGATAGATCTCATGAGCGACCAGCTGCTCGTCAAGATAGATCTCAGGAAGCCACATTCACGCGATCAATTGCTCGAACCAACAGGCCCGAGGAAGGGAATGATGGATGGAAAGGCTCTATTCGAAGGCTGGAGGATAGATTAGGGGAAATGGCTAAGGCAAAGAATCCTCTACAATGAACCTTTGTTCGAGGAACACCTTTTGTCCAGTCAATTGTAGATTTTTCAACACCATCAAAGTTCAAAGCACCTGTTGTGACCCCCAAATATGATGGAAAGACTGACCCTATCCTTCATATAGAATAATACCAAGCTGTAGCCGACATCTATGCTATCCCAGATGAGATGAGATGCAGAGCATTCTCAGGAACTCTTATCGGATCTGCTCAAATATGGTATAATAATCTTCCTCGGGGTAAGATCTCAACCTTTCTTCAACTGGCCGAGTTATTCATTGGGAATTTCTGCTTTGGGGCAAAGCCAGTTAAACGAGTAGCACATTTGTTAAGTGTTAGACAAAAGGCTGGTGAGAGTACCAGAGATTATATAACTCGTTTTAATAACGAGAAACTGGAAGTCATTGATTATGAGGAGAAGACAGCGATTACTGCCTTGATGAGTGGACTACTACCGAACAAGTTGTACTACACTTTGGCCAAAGATCCACCTAGAACCATGTCAGACCTGATGGGAAAAGTGTCCAAGATTATGAATGCCGAGGAGGCTATGGTTGCGAAGAAGAATATGGATGCTAAAGAAACCAAGGTGGAAGGTGATAAAGCTAAGAAGAAAGAGCACAAGAACAATGGTAATGACAAACATTCAAAAAGTAGGTCGGTATGGGATGTAATGAAGAAATATGATAATTATACTCCTTTGAAGAAGGATATCAACCATGTTCTAGAAGAAATCAAGAACAACGAGGAACTAAACTGGCCAGAGAAAATGAAGGCAGACCCTGACAAGAGGAATAAGGCAAAGTATTGCGAGTTTCATAAAGATCATGGCCATATGACCAAGAATTGCATAGCTCTTCAGAATGAGATTGAAACACTCATCAGACGAGGAAAGTTGTCAAAGTATGTTGATCGTGGAAACGAAAGAAGAAACAATGACCGAGCAAGAGAGAGGTCTAGATCTCCTCGTCGAGGAGAGGAGAACAAGAAAAGAAACCATGAAGTTGATCCAGAAGACGACCCCGATCTTCCCAAGAGACCAAGGCAGCCAGAACGAGAGGTATTTTCAATACGCTTTGGGTCATTTGACTGTAATGTTATAACAGGTGGAGATGCAGGAGGAGGAGACCTTATTGCAGAGGGAAAAGCTTACCTCGGTGAGGCTCAAGCTTGCTCGTACATTCAACGAATAAATCTAGCTGGGGATGATCGCCCGAGAAAGGTGAACAAAGAGAAGTTGGTCATTGGGTTCTCAAAGAACGACCTTGCAGGTGTTCTATATCCTCATGTTGACCCACTGGTGATCAAGATGAGAATGAAGGAGGTTATGATTTCAAGAGTACTGGTCGACAATGGTAGCTCGGCAGACATCATGTTCTACTCGTGCTTCGATAATTTAAATCTAAAGCTATCTCAACTGGAGCCTTACCACAGACCCCTCATCGGTTTTGCTGGTGAGAAAGTATTTCCACTTGGGACGATCAAGTTGGATATATTCATTGGTACGTGGCCTGCTTGTCAGACAGAAACAATACGCTTCTTTTTGATGGATAAGAATGTTCAATCATCATACAATATCATCATGGGAAGAGTAGGATTGAAGAAGTTCGAGGCTATACCATCTATAGTGCATCAGTGCCTAAAATTTCCAACAAATTTTGGAGTAGGAGTTGTGAATGGTGATCAGAAAGTAGCTCGAGAATGCTATTATTCATCAATACACCAAATCTGCCGAATTGTCAAGGTCATTGACCTTGACAAATCCAACTTGTCAAGGTCAATGATCGTGACATTTTGAGGCGAGACAACTTTTTTTGTCACGGTCGTGTCACGGTCATTGACCTTGACACAAAACTCGCGTTTTGTGTCACGGTCGTGTCGCGGTCAATGATCGTGACACGTTTGTCACGGTTTATAACCGTAACAAAGCTGTGACCCTTTTTAAAAAATTGTCACGGTCATTGACCGTGACACGTCCGTGATAACTTTTTGTCACGGACGTGTCACGGTCAATGGCCGTGACAATTCTGGGCAGAATTTAAAAAAAAATCTGCTGGGCAGTATGGCCACTGCCTCTGCCCAACAGTATATTTGTACCTGTTATAGCAACGTTGTACCTGTTCCAAACATCATATATCCAAACAAACTAAAGATAATGCAAATATATATTCAAAATAGAAACTATTTAAGAAGAAACAACATCACCATCAATTATCTCAAATCTACAAACTATTTGCATGGAAAAGAGATTTTGTACCGCGACGCTCGGGGAGACCTCCTTATCCTTCCCTTCTCGTCCGAATAGCCACATAAGTATAGAGCATATGTGGCCTACCCTTAGGGACACTCCCTGTCCCCTGAATTGAAATAAAGTTAAATTAGTATCCACCCCTCAAATATAGATAAATATAAATCGTAATTGAAATCGAAGTCGAAATTGACATATAAATATAAATACATTACCTGTAGTGTCACTCAAACAGCTAACTTGAGCTCATATGGCACCTCCTTCCAACTAATGTACCCCGGGCAATCGTGTCAAATATAATTCTCTTCATATCTAAACACTAAGAAATACCATAATCCTATGGAGTTATGCGTTGCAAATTCCTTCCAACCGCTGTGTAGCCAAAAATCAGCAGTTGAAGTTGTCAATTCCACCTTTCAATGGTCTCCCATGTTTTGATAGAAGTTCCAAGTGGTGGGGTATGGAAAGTGGAATTGACAACTTCAACTGGTGATGTTTGGCTACATAACGGTTGAGAGGAATTTGCAGAGCATCGCTCCATAGGATTATGGCATTTCTTAGTGTTCGGATAGACGAAGAGATTCAGTCTCCTCTCCACAAATAGGACACCCCAAATAACTATGTACTAATCACCTATTAAAGGTAAGAAGCGTATATTCATGGATTAGTATAAACAAAACTTAGATGTAGTTGGAATATTTATGTATTAATCTCCTCTCCACACACGCACACTACACAAGAGTGAAAATGATAAAGTGCAGATCAATTAAAAGCATTGAAAATGGATGTTTCGGTAAAAATTGAGTGTTATTTCAATTGGTCAATTGAAATAACAGTCACACTTGTCAATCTAGTATGTACCCAGAGAACATGAAGATACGACTGCAGAACTTCCTCCAAAAGTAACAACTTTAAGCCAGTAAGAATATTATACAGAAATTATACAATCTCAAACTGTCCAAACGGGACAATTCGAGAGATCTCATTACAGGGGTAATGACTCTCGAACGGGTCTAAGGGCTATTGAATGCGTACGCATAAGAACTAGAAGGCTAGTATCTATGCGCACTATATTTAATTTCAAGTATGATTCATATAATGGGCTAATTCAAATACAAAAATAAATTCATGGGTTAATTCAAATACAAAAATACAAATTCATGGGTTAATTCAAATATATACACACACACACACACACACCTCCCTCCACACCCCCCACTCACCACATACACACACACCCCCACCTCCCTCCACACCCCCCACTCACCACATACACACACACCACCACCCCCACTCACCACATACACACACATACACACACACAATAGCCCCCCACCCACCCACCGCACACACACACGCACACACACAGTAGTGACTGTCTATTTAAAATAATCTCAATGTTAATTTCATGTATTGAATTTCTACTATTGTTTTGTGCTTTTTATAAATCATATTCAATGTTAGATATGTGTTTTGTTAAGATATCTAAGCTGTTCTATAGAATTATTTTTTGTATCTTGAAGTTTAAGTTCTAAAATAATCAACCTAAAGTTGTGGTTCATAAAGTATTATCACAAATATAAACTAAGAGTGATAAAATAACTTTGAGGCATATAAATTAATTGTGACAAAGTAAGATTATGCACCAAAACCTAAAATTTAAAATAAGTGTTTTTATTTAAACCCCACTTTTCTTTCTATAACTCCTATTTTATTAAACTTTAAATATAATTAAGGGTGTATAGAAAGAAAAGTTAAATAGGAATAAAAATAACATTTTTAAAATATGAAGGGCTCACCAATTTGATCAAATTTTTCAACAACATAGACTAAATGATATTTTATTTTCCATGCTTTTAGCAATTTCGGATGCCATTTTAACCCTTATTGTAGTTTTTTGTTGTAATGTCATTTAAAAAAAATCATTTAGGTATGTAAATATATTGTGATAGATCTTGCCTTCCACAAAATGATATTTTATGGTAAAATTTTATTTGATGGATATAAAGTCATGTGATACCTATATGTGTTATTTTGCATCTAATAAAAAAAACGCCATATATGGTTTTTTTCTCCATTAGTATAAGTATATAGCGATTATTTCACACTTAAATCACATATGGCCTTCATTTTTTTATGAAATTTGTAGAAAATTACTTATTTATTTTGAATGAACATAAATTGTTATCCAATATTTTTGGATATTATTTATAATTATGAAACTCATACACAAATTAATGTTGTATCAAAATAATATTACATTTTTAACCCCCTACCCCCACCCCCTACCCCCACTCTGCCCCCACCCCCTACCCCCACGCCCTACCCCCACCCTGCCCCACCCCCTACCCCCGCACACACACACGCACATATATACACACATACACACATATATATACACACAAACATATATATATATATATATATATATAAATGGAAGAGAGAGAGAGAGAGAGAGAGAGAGAATTAAACCTGAAAGTAGAGAGAGAGAGAGAGCAGCGTCGAGAGAGAGAGAGGGAGGGAACAACGGGAGGGAAAAAAGAAGGGGGAAAGGGTTTTTGCTGCAAACATTGTCACGGTCGTGTCAAGGTCATTGACCGTGACAATTCTTTGTCATGATCGTGTCAAGGTCAATGACCGTGACACAAAACGCGTGTTTTTACTCACGGTCAATGACCTTGACAAGGGTGACCGGCTGAAAGGTGAAAATTTTGTCATTTTGGTGTAGTGCATCCGCCGAGCAAGAAGAATTGGAGGAATCAAGGAAAAAGACTACTACCTATCAGGTGGATGAAGGTGAAGAAATTGAAACATTGGATCCTAGAGATGAGTCTCAACTCGTGAAGGGTCAAGTGGTGGAAGCTACTGAAAACATCATTCTGGACGACGAACACCCTGAGCGAACCACTCAAGTAGGTTCGTCGTTGGAAGCCTCATTAAAACGGGAATTGATAACTTTCCTTAAAAGCAGAAGACAAACTTTTGCATGGAGTCATGAAGATATGCCTGGGATAGACCCAAACTTCTTATGTCACGAGCTCAATGTGAATAAGGAGATCAAGCCTGTGAAGCAGAGAAGAAGAGTATTCAGTCCCGAGAAGAATCAAGATATACAGGAGGAAGTCGAGAAGCTCCAGAAAGCTTGTTTCATTGAAGATGTTAAATATACAAACTGGTTAGCCAATGTGGTGATGGTAAAAAAGAAAAATAACAAGTGGAGGATGTGTGTAGACTTCACCGACCTCAACAAAGCATGCCCAAAGGATCACTTTCCATTGCCCCGAATTGATCAACTGGTGGATGCTACCTCGGGACACGAGTAGCTGAGCTTCATGGATGCTTATTCTGGCTACAATCAGATCAAAATGAAACCTGAAGACAGGGAGAGTACTTCTTTCATTACCCCTAGGGGAACTTATTGTTATAATGTTATGCCTTTTGGTTTGAAAAATGCAGGTGCGACATATCAGCGGCTGATGAACAAGGTCTTTGCTGAACAAATCAGTTGCAATATGGAAGTCTATGTTGAAGACATGCTGACGAAAAGCAAGAAAGCTGCCGATCATCTAGTTGACTTAAGTCAGACTTTTGATCAACTGGATAAATATCAAATGAAGCTGAACCCGACGAAGTGCATATTTGGAGTAAGAGAAGGCATGTTCCTCGGGTACATTGTCAATCAACGAGGCATTGAAACAAATCCTGAAAAGATCAAAGCTCTATTAGGGTTGCGATCTCCAACGACGAAGAAGGAAGTACAGAGTCTCACAGGACGAGTAGCAGCACTCAACAGATTTGTGTCACGAGCAACTGATAGATGTCTCCCATTCTTCAAGACACTCAGAAAGACTTTTGAGTGGAATGATGAATGTGAGAAGGATTTTCAAGACTTGAAGAAATACTTGGGAGCACCTCCACTGTTATCCAGGCCAGTGATGGGAGAAAAGTTGTATTTGTACCTTACAGTGTCCGAGAATGCAGTTAGCTCGGCGTTGATCAGAGTGGAGAATGGAGTGTAAAAACCAATTTACTACACAAGTAAGGCCTTCCGAGGAGCAGAGATCAGATATCCAAGGCTGGAAAAATTGGCACTGGCGCTGATTGAGGCAAGTAGGAGAATGAGGCCATACTTCCAGGCTCATACCATAGTAGTATATACTGATATGCCATTGAGGCAAGCCCTTTATAAACCAGAAAAATCAGGGAGATTGATGTACTGGGCAATAGAGCTCGGTGAATATGATATAGTCTATGAACCCAGATCATCACTAAAAGGGCAGGCTGTAGCAGATTTTATAGCAGAGTTCACCTATCCTGATACCCCCGAGGAGCAAAAGTTGCTCGCTAATCAACCTGTGGATGTTACAGGATCAACAAACACAAGCTCGGACCAACTCCGATTGGTAAAAGGGCAAGTGGATGTTACAAGATCATCAAATTCGAGCTCAGACCAATTCCGATTGGTAAAAGAGCAAGAAGAGATGATCGACGAAGAGCATAAAATATCCGGGGAGGACGAAAGGAATCAATAAATATTTCACCGAGGAACTCTGACTGATCAGAAATTTGAAGACGAGTTACCTATATGGAGGCTATATGTAGATGGCTCATCTTGCACTGCAGGATGTGGCGCGGGGATAGTTTTGAGCACTCCAGACGAAGTCGACATGGAATACGCCTTGCGTTTCCAATTCAAAGCTTCCAATAATGAGGCTGAGTATGAGGCCATGATTGCAGGACTTAATTTAGCGAAAATTATGGAGGCGCAGCAGGTTATTGTTTTCAGTGATTCTCAATTAATTGTAAATCAAATGTTGGGAGTATATGCAGTTAGAGGAGAATTAATGATCAGATATCATGCAAAGGCAAAGGAGATGGTGTCAGAATTTGCTGCTATTCAGCTGGTCAGAATACCAAGAATGGAGAATGCGAGAGCAGACGCCCTATCTCGACTAGCATCAGCTACTCGCACCGAGCTACGACGAACAATCCCAATTGAAGTGTTGGCTGGTCGGAGTATAGATGAAGATCTGACGATGAACTTTATTACCCTTGATTTAGGACCATCTTGGATGGATCCCATCAGGGCATATATTGAAGAGGGAGAATTACCAATTGACAAGCTCGCAGCCAAGAAATTAAAGTTTAAAGCTGCTCGGTATGTATTAACTAACGGTATTCTGTATAGACGAGGAATTATGGCAGGTTTGCAGAGATGTGTACATCCCTCCGAGGTGAAAGATTTGATTGAAGAGATCCATGAAGGGTCCTGTGGAGCACATGTAGCAGGTCGGACACTTTTACAAAGGGTGATGACGCAGGGATACTACTGGCCGACGATGAGGGCTGATTGTGAAGCCTATGCCAAGAAATGTGACAAGTGCAAACGTTTTTCCTCCATCCGAAGAATTCCACAAGCATTGTTGACACCCATAACTTCCCCTTGGCCATTTGCCATGTGGGGGATAGATTTGGTTGGGCCACTGCCAACGACCAGAGGAAGGTTCAAATACCTCGTCGTCGCAGTGGATTATTTTACTAAGTGGGTAGAAGCTGAGCCACTCATTGATATGACGTACGAGAAGGTGTACCAATTTGTTTGGAAGAATATCATTTGTCGATATGGTCTTCCTCATGCTTTCATTACAGACCATGGAACATAATTTGATAACGAGGAGTTCGCTGCCTATTGTCATCAGTCAAATATTTTGAAGGTCCACTTAGCACCAGGCCATCCTCAAAGCAATGGACAAACTGAAGTGACAAACAGAACGCTGCTAAATGGCTTGAAGAAAAGACTGGATGATGCAAAAGCAAACTGGATCAACAAGTTACAGTCAGTACTGTGGGCTTACCGAACTACTCCCCGAGTAGCAACCGGAGAATCACCATATATGCTGGCGTTTGGAAGTGAAGCTGTTATACCTGCCGAGTTGGGCCTCCCAACACACAGGGTACTGAATTTCAATTCCCCTGTCAGCTACTTAATGAGAAGACTGGATTTAAACATGCTCGAGAAAGTTAGAGAAGAAGCAGCCATTAGAAATGCTGTTTACCAGCAGCGAATAGCTTTGTTCTACAATAAAAGGGTGAAGAATTGCGACCTGAAAGAAGGAGACTATGTACTGAAGAAGGTGATTAAAAAACACAATAAACTGGAGGCAAATTGGCATGGACCATACCGAGTTACAGAAGTTGTTCGACCAGGAACTTACCGAATAGCAACTCTAGAAGGGGAGATAAAAGTGGATGAAAATTCCGAGCTCTTTCAGCAACACATCCCTGGCCCCCCTCCAACTCCTGAAGACTTAGAAGAGGACGAAGCTGCCTTCGAAGAGTCTTCTATGGTGATGGGAGATCATCCCCCAGCCATTCAGCCTGCTGCCGAGGAACTTCAGCAGATCGTTACTTCCTCCGAGCAATTGCCAGTGCTCCCCGAGCAACTATCCATTCCCTCCGAGCAACCTACTTCCTCGTCCCAGCCTCCCGAGAAGGTTTTGGGAGACAAGGAAAAGGTGTAGAGTTGTTCGGGTTTATCTTTACATTTTATTTTTCTTTTATCAAATGTAACCCAGAACTTGTAACTCTGAACTATGATATAATAAAACTTGGACTTTTTACATGATGTTGTCTATCTTCTATTCATACTCTGCTTGTACTTCTTATTGATGATTGCTTTTTCTTTCTCTGCTAGTTTCTGGCCAGGATGGAATTGTTATCTGCCCATGATACAAAGCTGCTGCAACAATGCAATGAATACTTTAAGGCTGGTCACACAGACCTGAGTTCAGCACAATTTGTCGACATCCTCGGCCAAGATGCTTCAGAACAGGCAGTTGAAGCATACCAATATCTGAAGTGTCTTCTTGATCGAGCAGTGGCCAATAATGTGGCCTATTATGATATGATCGAGGATCTCCAAGGCACCCCCGAAGACCTTCAGCTACAATACAAAGAATCAACTGCCCTGTTGCATGAGGGTTACGAGAAGAAGTACCAGCTGATCATTACCGACAAGGGCTACGAGAAGCTTTTTGCTGGGTACGATGTGAGGGAGAGAACCTTGAGGGGTGAGGTCGAGGAGTGCAGACAAATTGCCGAGTTGCTAGAGCAAGAGAACAACAACTTGCAGAAAGAGCTATCACAGTTGAAGTCTGCAGCCTCTTTTTCAAAAGCCTTAATCCCAGTGACCGATGAGGTATTCTCGTTCTTAGAGGTCGAGAATGCCAACTTGAGGGACGAGTTGGAAAACTTGAAGAGGTCTAGCCCTTCCACATCTTCTCGAGGACGAGGAAGAGCACCTCGGGGACGAGCAAGAGCAGCTCGGATTCCTATCGAGGAACAGAGGACTCAGTCTGCCTTAGAAAACCAGGCCTTCCAGCTTATGGCGAAGAACCAGGCTTTGGCTGAAATGTCAAAGAAAATCAGGAACTTACCGAATAGCAACTCTAGAAGGGGAGGAGTTTAAGAATGCATGGAATGCAGAGCAGCTGCGCAAATATTATCAGTGATGAATAAAATGAAGATATTCTACCGAATTCTTTCTTTTTATTGAAAGTTTTTCAGGGAATAGTGCTACACACTACTCGGGGCAAAACTCGGCAAAGCTCAGGCTACTCAAATTTTTTCTCGAAAATGCCAACTAAGGTTGGTCGAGAAACCTATATTCCTCCGGGAAGTAAAGCTACCAATATTCCTCTGGGAAGTAAAGCTACCAATATTCCTCCGGGAAGTAAAGCTACCTATATTCCTCCGGGAAGTAAAGCTACCGATATTCCTCTGGGAAGTAAAGCTACCAATATTCCTCCGGGAAGTAAAGCTACCGATATTCCTCCGGGAAGTAAAGCTATTTGTATTCCTCCGGGAAGTAAAACTTGTATTCCTACTAGAAATAAAATTATGTGTTTCTCGGGAAATAAAAGTATTCTTAAAAATGCCAACTTATGTCGGTTAGGAAGTAAATATATTCTTGAAAATGCCAACTTGAGTTGGTCGAGAGGTAAAATTATTTCAAAAAGACTAACTATGGCTGGACGGGGATAAAAACCCACCAACTATAGTTGGTCGACAAGGAAAATTTACTGACCTTGGTTGGTCGGAAACATTTAAGAGAAAAATCTACTAACTATGGCTGGTCGGGGATAAAAACCCACTAACTGTAGTTGGTCGACAAGGAGAATTTAACTACCTTGGTTGGTTGGAAACATTTTAAACATTTTTATACTCGTAACTTTATTATTAAGTGATCGAGCAACATTTTTATACTCGTAACTTTATTATTAAGTGATCGAGAAACATTTTCGATACTCGTAACTTTTTAATTATTACTGAGTTGGTCGACAAACAACACAATATTGTTATCTTTTTAACAGATATACATGCACAAATATAAAGTGTTTTACAAGACAATAGCAATTAAGATTGCAAATGAAAATGAAAATCTTTCATTAAATTCAAAATAAATTACATTGATAATAAAATGAAAGTTACATTGACATTGAAATGTATACTAACTACTACATCAAAATTCCTATTCTACTGGTCTTTTCCCCTCTGCTTTTGACACAGGTTCCTCGCCAGCAGGCGGATCATTTAAAGCCAGAGGAGAATTTATGAAATTGAGATCCTTCAATATCCTGACATTCATCACGGATGGTCGATCTAAGAGGTGCTCGGGACGAGATATATCGACTTTTGAATGGAGATTGTAGTCATTGAGATACTTTGAAATCAAGCTCCGAGGAATGGCCCGTGCGGGGATCCAACTCATATCCAATTTGTACGGTGGCACAGGTAAGTCGAGCAGCCCGGGATCATGGTAGTCCCACAGGTAATGACCCTGTTCGAGTTGCAGCACACCTAGGGCATTCAACCAGCCCTGCTTGTAGCCCTCATTATTGGCATTCTGGATACGATCATCCAAATGATATAGTGCTTCGTTGTATCCAGCCATCCAGAACTCCCTGGGCTGTTTGTGGAACTGATATGTTAGCCTCTCCAGCTGCTCGTGGAAATTTTTAACGAAGAGCTCTTTGTTCTCCAATATAGATTTCTGCTCAGAGAGTTGCTTTTCCATGTCCCTGATTTTCTTTGACATTGCATCCAAAGCCTGGTTCTTCGCCATCAGCTGGAAGGCCTGGTTTTCTAAGGAAGACTGAGTCCTTTGTTCCTCGGCAGGAATCCGAGCTGCTCTTGCTCGTCCCCGAGGTGCTCTTGCTCGTCCTCAAGAAGATGTGGAAGGGCTAGACCTCTTCAAGGTTTCCAACTCATCCCTCAAGTTGGCGTTCTCGACCTCTAAGAACGAGAATCACTCATCGGTCACTGGGATTAAGGCTTTTGAAGAATAGGCTGCAGACTTCAACTGTGATAGCTCTTTCTGCAAGTTGTTATTCTCTTGCTCTATCAACTCGGCAATTTGTCTGCATTCCTCGACCTCACCCCTCAAGGTTCTCTCCCTCACATCGTACCCAGCAAAAAGCTTCTCGTAGCCCTTGTCGGCAATGATCCGCTGGTACTTCTTCTCGTAACCCTCATGCAACAGGGCAGTTGATTCTTTGTATTGTATCTGAAGGTCTTCGAGGGTGCCTTGGAGATCCTCGATCATATCATAATAGGCCACATTATTGGCCACTGCTCGATCAAGAAGACACTTCAGATATTGGTATGCTTCAACTGCCTGTTCTGAAGCATCTTGGCCGAGGATGTCGACAACTTGTGCTGCACTCAGGTCTGTGTGACCAGCCTTAAAGTATTTATTGCATTGTCGCAGCAGCTTTGTATCATGGGCAGATAACAATTCCATCCTGGCCAGAAACTAGCAGAGAAAGAAAGAGCAATCATCAATAAGAAGTACAAGCAAAGTATGAATAGAAGATAGACAACAGCATGTAAAAAGTCCAAGTTTTATTATATCATAGTTCAGAGTTACAAGTTCTGGGTTACATTTGATAAAAGAAAAATAAAATGTAAAGATAAACCCGAACAACTCTACACCTTTTCCTTGTCTCCCAAAACCTTCTCGGGAGGCTGGGACGAGGAAGTAGGTTGCTCGGAGGGAATGGATAGTTGCTCGGGGAGCACTGGAAATTGCTCGGAGGAAGTAACGATCTGCTGAAGTTCCTCGGCAGCAGGCTGAATGGATGGGGGATGATCTGCCATCACCATAGAAGACTCTTCGGAGGCAGATTCGTCCTCTTCTAAGTCTTCAGGAGTTGGAGGGGGACCAGGAATGTGTTGCTGAAAAAGCTCGAAATTTTCATCCACTTTCATCTCCTGAAGAGCAGCAACCCATCCATCCCTAAAGTATTTGAGGCTACCATAGTCCACTTGCGACACCATGGCAGCCAATTCCTTGTTCCACCCCTTGTCCCAGCCAGCGCTGAAGGACTTCTTCACAACCAGTTTCCTTTTCAACTTTTTCGAGGAAAGCTTCTCGGACAGCAAGTCATCAGTAGCTTTCAGTTTTTTCTTAGCCTCCTCCTTCTGCCGATTTACCTCCCGAAGTTGAGACAACTCCTCTTCAGCAATCCTGAGCTTATCCTCAAGTTCCCCAGCAATTTTGAGCTTCTCTTCGAGCTCTTTATTTGCCTTCTCCAGGGCATTCATTTTTTTCTCCAACTCTTTGGAGACTTCAACAGCTCGAGCTTTTTCCTGCTCGATGGAGGCAAGCTTCTTCTCCCAGACAGCCTTGTCAGTAGCATATGTCTGGCGAGAATCGTCCAAAGACTTGATAGCTTCTTCCAGAGCTCCCTCCACACTGGACGAGGAGCATGAAGCTTTAATTTCTTCATCCTTCTTCATAATTATATTAAAGCAGCTCGTCAACTGTGAAAGTAAAAAGAAAGCAAGTCAAAAATAGAAATGACAAAGGAAATATGAAAAGTTCAAAGTAAGAAGACTTACAGAAGCAAGATGGCGAGCATCTAACGAAGTGACCATGTCCCGAGTAAGGTTTTCTTCAGTACCTTGGACCTCGGGAATGACCCAGGACTTTACCGAGCTAATGGCAGAGCTCGAGGGAACAGAAGTTGGAACCCCAATTCCAGTAGCTGGGGGATGAGTGATGGTGTCAGCCAAATTGACCGAGGAGCTTTTCTTCAGCGTCCTCGGGGGAACAGGAACAGTTTCAACTAAGGAAGAACCCTTGGTCGGTGATATTACAATCACCTCTCCAGGAGCAGCAGACCTGCTCGGAGCCACTGCGGGCTTCTCGGCAACCTTCACAACAGTAGCCGAGGAAGGTGCATCATTCTTCTTTCTCCCCTCCCTGGGACATCAAGTTTACTTCTTTTTGCCTCTCCAGAACCAGAGGCAGGCTTCTCGAAGAGATTGGGAGGTCTTCTCTTCTTCATTCTTTCACTCAAAGGGACGTGAGATTCAGGCGAGGATCTGGTACTGGCTCTGATTCACTTATTACTGGACGAGCAGTAAAAGAGGTTGTGTAGCTCTTGTACTGCAGCAGATATGAGGCTGATCTAATGTGCTCGTCGGCAACAGATTGATGCAGACTCCAGATAAGTTTCAAGTGCCTTATATTAACATCTGCTTCTTTTGGGCACTTTCTTTTGCTATCAACTGCAAATAAATAAACATTTCCATCAGTGACATATTTTATCAAACATAAAGGAAGCATAATTTCAAAATAAATAAACATTGCCATCAGTGACATATTTTATCAAACATAAAGGAAGCATAATTTCAAAATAAATAAAATGAAATAAGAATAACCTATCCCATTGCCATAGGGAGGGCATCTAGGACCCTGATAAACTTCATCTCCTGATAAAGGAGCATGTTGCCAATTTTTTATGACAACCCCATGCTCAAAATAATCCCTATTGGCATCCGGGAGATTGACCACTAAGGCCCTATTTAAAATTCTAGTTTTTAAATAAAAGGTGTTATCACCAACTGCCCATCTATAACAAAACATAATCTCAGGAATTCTTATGCGAGTTCCATGGATTTGATTTAATCTATGCACCCCATTAACTATTCTCCATGTGTTGGGGGCTATTCTTGCAGAACAACGTCAAAGTACTGACAGAATTCCAGACACAAGGGATTTGGTGGAAAAGAAAATCCACACTCAGCAATAAAAAGACTGGGAAACCAATGTCCCTCAGCCAAACGGAAATAATCAGAAGGCTCAGAAAGCTCTTCCAAAACAACCCAGGAGGGAATGGAAAAGTCAGAGCGGAACTTATCAAGAGATTCAACAGGGTAAACCATAATGAATAAAAGAAATGAAGAAGAAGGAAGAAAATCTTACAGAAAAAGAGTGGATCTGATGACAACGAATGATGGAAGAGATGAATACACAGGAGAGAAAGAGACGACGGAAAACTCGAAGATACAAATTTGAAAAGGTAGAAGATGATGGGAGTGTCTGTGAAGTTTAAATACCTTGCCTTGGGAAATGGTAAAGTAATGATTACAAAAAGAAACAATTACGCTACCGGCGGCTAGAGGAACAAAAAGGGCGCGGCAATCGAAGCGAGAAGAAACGATTACGCTACCGGCGGATAAAAGGACAAAAAGTACGCAGAGATCGAGGCGGTTATGAAAATTCAAAAAAGACTGATTCTACGAATTTGGAAAGAGAAATAAATACGAAGGAAACACTCCTAAAAATCAGGAGGGCCATTTAAAGCTACCATATTCCGAGAAAGAATGTTCCCTACTCCTCAAATTTCGAACTATGAAACATTGGGGGCTTCTGTTGATACCAAATTTAATCTGCTGACATGGCTCAATAAAGTGAAGACACGTGGCAGTCTACGTGGCAACAACAAATATTTCCGAGGAACCCACACACTCCGAGGAACCACACTACAACGAGGAACACTGCTTCCCCGAGGAACTCATACGCTCCAAGGAACTCATACGATCCGAGGAACAAGAACTCTCCGAGGAACTCTGGAATACTGAGAAGCTTAGGCGGTCCGAGCTGCACCTCGAACAAAGCATTAATAGGTGGATAACCACCACTTTGACTGTTCATTAAATGCTTATCATTCAGACGCACACGCTTAAGGGGCATTGAATGTATTACTCTTTCATATGTACATCATTTAATGTATTATCCTTTCACATTACATCCTCAGGGCTATAAATACATTGTACAATCCTCATTGTAAGGGGAGGGGAATTTCTTGATAGAACTTGTAATCGAGAATTCCCAAAACACTCAGTAATAACATAACAGTGGACGTAGGCCATTCTTATAACGCTGAACCACTTTAAAATTCTTTGTCTCATTTATTTATCTGTGATTGAATAATTAGAGTAATCTAATTTTTTACATCAACAATTAGTTTTTAGGAATTTAGTTTTATTAGATTTTACTTTTTTTTTAGGATTTTTGTTTTTAAGTTTAATAGGTTTTTAATTTTTTTAATTTTATATCTTTTTATTTTTAGAGTTAAGAATTTATTTATTTAGTTCTTTTTATTTTTGTAGATTTTATTTATTATTTTTACTTTGTTAATTGAGTCTTTTTATTTTATTATTTATAGGTGTCCAAATAAAACACACACATAAACTCCCTACACCTAACACTACTTATCCTACACCCTCAACCCACCACATTCCCCTACACCCTACGACATTAAATCAACCCCTCTTCATCTTCTTCCAACAACCCTCTCTCTCCTCTAAACCCAAAACTTCCCACCTCTTTCTCTCTCTCTCATCAATCCTCCATTACCAAACTTAAACCCCCTCTCTCTCTCTCCTATGCCCCGATCCCAACCATCCCAGCCTCCCATCGTCGCGACCCTACCAAACCCCTCCGGCGCCTAACTTCGACCGCCTCAACCCGATGGCACCTCGCACCCCTCACCGGCACTAATCCGGCAGCACCCCTCTCGACCCGACCTCTCGCCCTCCAGCCCCGTCTCGACCACCACACCACAACCCAACCGCTGCTCCGGTATAACTCCGGCGACAACTCCCAAACCCATACCCTGTCCCATTCAAACCCACCGATCCAACTCACGAAACCCTCCAACCCGGATCCTCACTCTCCGACAGAACCCAAACCGCCTGAAACCCACCTCCGACCCCTCCTCTGTCGGCGACAGCTCACACCCGGCGCCCTCCATGACCAAACCGATCTCAACCATTTGAGTCTGAACCCCATACCCGAAAGCCTCGGTTCAATCCTCCAAACTTGCAACCCAATTCCCATCTCACGTTTTCATCACCTGTTAACAAACCAAAGCCATGGCCAAGTCAACCAAATAAAGCCACATGCCACTTAAATCTCTTTTAAACCCCTTTTCCCATTATACCCTTAAAAACACCCAACTAATCTTTTCTATCTCAATACCCAAAATGACCCCAAACCTTTCATCTCCAAATCTGATTTTATTCCCTCACCTCACTACCCACATGACACACCCAAACCACATGCACACTTATACCAATTACCCTATATACCCCCATGCTTCATACCTTGTATAAATTGAAGACTTGGGCCATTTGCAAAGAGATCTCAAAATTAGTTTTGGGCTTGGTGTGATAAAATTCTTCCCACCCTTCTATGTTGAGTATTTGCATTTTTAGCAAATACCTCAATATAGAGGTGTGCGTTGAAAATTATCTCTAGGATAAATTTCACCCCAACCCTTTATTATGAATTATTGTTTTTTTAGCAATTAATTCAAAATAGATTGATGTAGTGAAATTTATCCCTCATGGGAGGTAAATTCTAACCCATTCCTTTATGTTGAGATTTTGTATTTTTAGCAATTATCTCAATATAAATTAATGATCTAGAATTTATTTCTTTGGGTGAGTTATAATGTACAATTTTATAATTTTATGATTTATATTTTTAGCAAATCTCTTTTATTATTTAATTGTCCATTATGAATTCATCCACTATCCTTTTTATTTTTTTTGTAATTTTTAGTTTAGATTCAAAAAGGAACTTATCATCAAAAGAGCGCTTAGAGATAGGAAAAATCTAGAGAGAGAATTGTAGGGAAAAACACCATTTGTAAATAGTTTTGTTTTATATATTTTTTTTAGATATTTGTGAGGTCAAATATTGATTGAGATTTAATTGAGTGTTCATTTATTTTCAAATTAATTGGATTCTCAATTGGAGGGTTGTATGCTTCTCATTCAAGAAGTGAAGTTTATTGAATTCAAGAGATTGGTTTGATTATTCTTCTCTCTACTCTATTATATTAAATGCCTATTGAATATTTGTTTATTATGTTTGATACCATGTTAGGCTAAATCCCCTTTCAAGGGGTGGGCTGAAACCCTTATTTGATGTTATTTTAGTTTAATTAGTTTGATTACTTGAAATATCCCTTTGAATGTTAATTTTGATCCCTCACCCTTAATTTACGCCTCGAGAGAGGGTAAATGATTTTCGAGAGAAAATCGAAATTCTAGTTATAATACCCATTTTAGATTCGAACTAGAGATAGGGGTTTCTTAAGTGAAGTATTATAACTTGAATTTCAACTCTAAATTTATTTTCTAAGATTGACATAAATTTTAATTGATCGATCCTAGCGGGTGATAAATTAAAAGGAGTGTTGATCTAATTTTCTAGAGTTGTGGGGTGTTAAACTTAATTTTCTAAAATATTACTATTATAATTACACTCGCAACGAGAGTTGATTTGTAGTTTTGATATTAATTTGGGAGAATTAAATTAATTCAATTAATTAATTAGAATAGCTAAAATTTGTGGTGTAATCCCACTCCTTGATTGTTTTCACAATTATTTACCTCAGTTTATCTTTTATTTTAGTGTTAGACTTTATTTTTCATTTTAATCACTTTCTAGTTAGTTATCATATTACATCTTAGTTTAGTTTAGTTTAAAACCTCACCTCACCCTATTGTTTTAATATTGAAAAAGCTAAAAAAAAAGTAGAAAAGTAAAAAGCCCAAAAACAAAATAAAAAGTGAATTACAATTGAATTTGTTCCATTTGCTTTACCCCCTAGAAAGTGGATTGATACCCTTACTTACCTCTACACTTTAGATTGTTATAATTTGTAGGTATTTGAGGATTTTTGACTAACTTGGCTTTAAACAACGACACGCAAAAAGCTTAGTTATCACGAGTGGGAATAATGGATCTGGGACCCAGCAGCACAGGGGTACCCCACCCACCGATCAGAGTAAGAGGTTCAGAGGCAGGAAAAGACATGGCTAGAAGGGCCAGGGTCAAACAGGACAGAGCCAACAGTACAAAGGCTAGCAGGGCCAACAGTACCGAGGCCATCAGGGCCAAGGACAGCAGGGCAGGGGCCAACCGGGTCGAAGAGTTGACAGTGGTCCCTTCCCGATAAATTGTTATACTTGTGGCGAGAGGGGCCATACTTCAAGGACTTGCACGAGAGGGGACCAAGCAGCCCAGGGACAGGGAGGCCATAGAGGACAGCAGGCGCCGCAACGACAACGCCCACCATTTCAGGCTCAGGGAGCCGTTGCACCAGCACCCATCGCCCCACCTCAGGGTCAACATCCATTCCAGTATGGTCGGGTTTACCATGTAGCAGCAGCAGATGGACCTGCACCTCCACAGGCGGCTGAGGATATGTTTCCCATTTTTGGTCACGCTGGTCGTATACTATATGACACAGGTGCATCACATTCTTTTATTAGCACGGGGTTTACATGGGAGTCGGGTATGATAGACTTTGCCTCATATGTAGTATTGCACATAGACTCACCAGTGGGTAGAGGGGCACCCGTACGGTCAGTGTGTAGGGGGGTCAGTATTGAGATATACCGACTTACTTTTGTGGCGAACTTATTAGTGCTTGATATGCATGAGTATGACATCATTCTGGGGATGGACTGGCTAGACATTTATAGGGCATGTGTGGATTGCTTCGGGAGGTCCATCATCTTTGCCATTCCGGGGCAGGAGATGTACCTAGTTCCGATGCCTCACCCCGGGTGTGGGTCGAGCACGCATCTATATTATATTGAGGAGGATACCGCTTCAAAGGTTTTTGTGACTCTAGATTCCATTCCAGTGGTTAGGGATTTTTCATATGTTTTTTGGGAGATTCCAGGGTTACCACCTAGTTGGGAGATCAATTTTGTGATAGATCTGATTTCGGGCACCAGACCTATTACCCTCACTCCGTATAGGATGGCTCCAGTGGAGATGAGGGAGCTACAAGAGCAGATTGAGCAGTTATTAAGGCAGGGGTTCATTAAGAGGAGGACTTCGTCCTGGGGTGCTCCAGTGTTGTTCGTCAAGAAAAGGGACGAATCCCTACGGCTTTGTGTCGACTACAGAGAGTTGAACAAAGTCACGATTCGAAATAAATACCCATTGTCGCGCATAAATGATTTGTTCGATCAGTTGAGGGGTGCTGCATATTTTCGAAGATTGACTTGTGGTCGGGATACCATCAGTTGAGAGTCCGGGATCAGGACATCTCAAAGACAGCTTATCTTACTCGTTATGGGTCGTACGAGTCTTTGGTGATGCCATTCGGGCTAACCAATTCATCGACAGTGTTTATGGATTTGATGAACCGAGTTTTCAGGGACTTTTTGGACTGTTTCGTTATAGTATTCATAGATGATATTTTGATATATTCTCGGATTGCGAAGGAGCACGCAAAGCATCTACGGGTGGTCTTACAGACACTTCGGGATCACCAGCTGTATGCGAAGTTCGAGAAATGCGAATTTTGGTTGAGGTGAGTACAGTTCTTGGGTCATATTGTGTCCGAGCAGGGGATATTCATGGACCCAAGGAAGGTTTTCGTTGTGATGGAGTGGGGATAGCCCACTACACTCATCGAGGTGTGCAGTTTCTTGGGATTGGTCGGGTACTACCGTCGATTCATTCAGGGGTTCTTGAAGATAATCGATCCCTTAACGAATTTGATGAGGAAGGAGGTACCTTTTGTTTGGGATGAGGTGTGCCAGCAGGCATTTGAGGAGCTGAAGACGAGATTTACTACAACACCAATTCTAACTTTACCTCGGGCGGGAGTTGACTATAGGGTTTATACTGATGCGTCCCTGAGGGGACTTGGCAGGGTTCTGATGCAGGAGGAGAGGCCGATAGCTTATGCTTCCCGAAAGCTCAATCCTCAAGAGGGACATTACCCCACCCACGACTTGGAGTTGGTAGCCGTGGTTTTTGCCTTACGAGTGTGGAGACACTACCTTCTAGGGAAAAGTTTTAGCTTTTCAGAGATCATAAGAGCTTCCAATATTTGTTCACACAGAGGGAGATGGACATGCGACAGAGAAGGTGGCTTGAGTTTGTGAAGGACAATCAGTTCGACATTCAGTACCACCCAGGGAAAGCGAATGTCATAGCGGATGCGCTGAGCCATAAGGCGTTTCTGAAGTTGGCAGCTGTGTGGAAGGCGAAGTTGAAGTCGCATCGTGGAGATGATTAGTTGACCCGAGCATTTATGTCAGTTCTCACCATCATCCCCGAGATCATTATTCGGGTGGTGAAGACACAGGCGGAGGATCATCTTTGTCAGGAGCGGGTGAGATAGTTGCTAGCCGAGGGGGTGGAGCATTTTTCTATAGGGTCTGATAGCGGTTTTAGGTTCCAGGGGAGACTAGTTGTTTCGGATAATGAGGAGTTTAAGCGAGCCGTCATGTCGGAGGCTCATGATTCGCTATATACGGTGCATCTCGGTGGGAATAAGATGTACCACGATATGCGTCGTCAGTATTGGTGGGCCGGTATGAAAAGGGATATAGATGAGTTTGTGTCTAGATGCGCTACTTGTCAGCTGGTGAAGGTGGATCATCAGCGTCTCGCGGGTACTCTGTAGCCTTTGGATATCCCGGAGTGGAAATGGGAAAGCATATCTATATACTTTATTACTGGGCTACCTACTTCACAGAGGGAATATGATTCGATATGGGTGATTGTCGACAAGTTGACAAAGGTGGCTCATTTCTTACCGGTCAGGGCAGACTATAGCTCAGAGCAGTAAGCCCGACTCTTCCTTGGAGAGATTGTTAAACTGCACGGGGTACGACTTAATGTAGTGTCAAATGATGTTTGTGTCCCACTTTTGGAGGAGCTTCCAGCAGGCTTTGGGAGCAGAGTTGAGACTGAGTACTTCGTATCATCCTCAAACTGATGGACAGACCGAGAGGGTGAACCTGATGCTGGAGGACATGCTAAGTATGAGTATTTTTGACTTTAAGGGAAGTGGGGATAAGTATTTACCCTTAGTGGAGTTCGCCTACAACAACAACTATCAGTTCACGATAGGGATAGCACCGTTTGAGGCGCTCTACTAGAGACCTTACCATTCACCCTCATACTGGTTAGAGGTGGGGGAGAACAAATTACTTGGGCCAAATTTCATTCAGGATACCTTGGAGAAGGTAGATATGATTCGAGCCAGGATACGTATTGCCCAGGACAGGCAAAAGAGCTATTTGGATGCGGGCTGAAGACACTTGGACTTCGATGTTGGAGACTAGGTGTTGACTAAAGTGTCTCCCATGAAGGGGGTGATGAGATTTGAGAAGAAAGGGAAGTTAGCTCCTTGATACGGAACACTTACAGTGGATTGGACCAATAGCATACTGGTAGGGATTACCGGAGCACTTACAGCGGATGCATGATATTTTTCACATATCCTCACTACGGAGATTCCTTAGAGATGAGGTGGCATACTAGCACATCGATGTCGACGAGATAGAGCTCCAGCCATATGCTACTTACGAGGAGATACCGGTAGCTATTTTGGATAGACGGGAGTGTCGACTGTTGTCCATGATTGTTCCTTTAGTTCGGGTGCAGTGGGGTACCATCGGGAGGACGAGTCGACTTGTGAGAGAGAGGACGACATGCGCACAAAGTATCCCAAACTCTTCTAATTAGGTACGTACTTTCTCGATTCCGAGGACGGAATCTTATTATTAGGGGGGAAGAATGTAATACCCCGCATTTTATTTCTTAAATAATTATTGAAATATTATTTTGTGATAAATAATTAATTTTAGAAATTTAATCTAAATAAATAATTTATTCGAATATGTTAAGTGGAAACTTGTTATTTAGTATGCTTGTGTGTATTTACTCGAATATGTTAAGTGGAAACTTGTTATTTTGTATGCTTGGGTGTATGATTTATTTTTTGTGCCTCGATATGTCATTTGCATATATAATAAAACAATTATATAATTTATGTGCGACACAAATAAAAAGTAATTATTTTGGCATAAATAATTCGAAGCACGTTTTGGGACTCATATGGACTCGTTTAAGTTGTTTAAGCCTTTAAAAAAAGGTCCCGGGTCAATAGTATATATATCGGGTAACTTTTGGGCTTATTAGGTTATGGATTCAGGTCCATTTGGGATCTAAAAGTTGGGCTTTTAACCCAACTCGGGATTAACACTGAATGAGTGGTTTAGTGGGGGTAAACCACTCCCCCATTATCAAAACCTAAAATATCAGTCAGGGGAGAGAGACGAGAGAAGCACCAAGAGAAGGAAAAATGCCAAGAACAAGAGGGGAATCTAAAGCTTTCAAGGGTTTCTCCACTATAAAATTTCAAGTAAGAATTTTCTTGCATAATCTATGTTTCCAATTTATTTCTTAATGCATAATTTTATCCACCTTAGATTTCTAGAAATGAGGTCTTAGGGCTTTATTAAGATTTTAATTTGATGATGATATATTGATGATGATATACGCATGTAGAATTTATTTCCAGAAATTAGGAATTAAAAATCTGGGCATTGAAGTTAGAATTCCTTAAGCTCGTGGCAATTATTGAGGTAAATGAATAACCCGTGTAGAGGATAACTGTGATAAATTGTGGACAGAGATTTATATAGTCTCTATAGTAATTAAATTCGTTTCTAGGAGTAAATTAATGGGTCTATATTGTAATACATTTAAGCCCTGATCGTACATATATTGTGAGACATTTGGGGCTTAGAAATTAGTCTATATGCGAATTATTTCTGGGCAGTGAAGGATCGAAATTTGGGTTCATAAACTTGGAACTGATTGACTGTAAAAGAGAATAAACGAAGAAATCAGAGGGTCCCTCAAACGACCACCCACGTCATTTGAGCAACGACCTATTCGCGAGAAATGGGGCCCTGTCATTCGAGCGACGATGGTTTTTTCTCTCTCCTCCACCCTTTTGCTCTAGCCTTGTTCTTTAAACCTTCACTTACAAAGTTTGGCCATTCCACGTACAGTAGACAGTTAATGGGCTAATTAACTTGGTTAATTAATGTGGCAACTTTACTTACTAAATTTGGTTTAATTTAAGGAAAAGGAAAATAAGAATTTATGGATTAATTTATGAAATAGGATCACACCCATGCTAGAATTTATAATAATTACCTTTAACTAGTAGTGAAGTAATTATTTTTGAACTGAAGTTAATAGTTTATGGGATTATAAACTATTAATATATGAGAAATATTATGAATTATTTAATGAGGAATATTATTGGTAATTGTAGAGAAATTGCCTATACATATTATAGAGATAAATTATATGTATTATCATGTATTTGTGTGGACATACCATATTCGTGGACTGTCCTATCGGCTAGGGGGTTCGCGCATTCGGGCTGCGTACCACACGTCGGCACAGGTGGGCGTGACGATGTTTAGGCCATAAAGGTACTATGTAGAGGCTCCACCCATTAGAGGTAGGGTTGGCGTTGATCGTTCCCGTATTACCGTTAGGTATGGACCGTATACATGTGTCCTGCGTAGGGACTGCCCTCAGCGTATATGTGTTTTGTGTTGTCCGCTTAGGAATAAGAGAATTCCTCTGAACTTGTCGATAAAGCATGAATAGACACCAACGGTAAATGCCCTTGTGTGTCAAATATATGAAAGGACATATATGATTAATTGACGGGACTTGTATTGAATAAATTGAATTGTCTTAGAAAAATAGACAATATTACTATATGAAATCCTATAATGCATAATAGATGTTTATGCTCTTTTGAAAGAACTATGAGACTAGAATAAGTGACTATTGGGAAAATTTAATGTAGAAATTACATTCAAATGATTTTATTACTGTTATGCCCGTTATAAATTGAGGCATGGCGCCATTCATTATTTGTGAATTGTTGGGATGCGAATGATATTTCGTTTAGATGAGGGGCGAGGTGTCGTACACATGTGAGTGTTGAAAATGGGGGATATTTATTGTGCATCGACTGTATAATTATATTCATATTTTATTCAAGTTAATTCTTACACACTTCGGGCCCTGACCCAAATTTAAATATTTTTTTCCCAGGTGCTCCTAGACAAGGATAGTTAGATTGTGTTGTGGCAGTCCCTCGATCTCGCTTACTCTCCAGATTAAGATTCAGATTCAGTTACTTCTAGCATAGGTGCTTTTCAGATTTAGTTATTTATTATTGGAACAAATTGTAAGGGCATAAGCCCAATACTCTTTTTTTTTTATGTTGGTTGGGATTTTATCATTCTAGTTGGATTTTATTATTTTATTATGATGGCTTGGACTATTAGATTCTTGAGTATGTGTTCTTTCTTTTATAAATGCCGAAGTATTGGAAAATAACTTATTTATATTTACTATGGTGCCAAGAATGGTATTAATTGACAAGCAAGCCATATCTTCGACATATCGTGCCTGGCCAGCCTTTACGTGAGAAAATATACATCCTGGAATTTAGAAATCTCACAAAATTAGAATTCTCTCTTTCCCTCTAAAATGGGGAGAATGCTACATTCTCGAGAATTATAGCATACTTTTATGGTGAGACAAAATTACCATCTCACACACACTCTCTCTCTCTCTCTCTCTCTCGGCTCACCTACATCATAATGTATACATCACACCATACATCACACCTAGTTCTAGCTCCTAAGAAATCTTTTCTCCAATTTTTTTTATTTTTTTTCATGAAATTAACCTTCTAATCAACCCATATTCAAAAAATTAGGTCAAAATACATTTTGTAGCTATTTTTAAAAAATTCACAAAAAGCTGTTGGCGCAAACCCTTATAAATAAGGTATTTTGAGCAGTTTTTTGTGGATTATTATAAATAGTTACAAAATGTATTTCAACCTAATTTTTTAAATATGGATTTATTGAAAGGTTAATTTCAAGAGAAAAATAAAAACATTAGAAAAAAAGTTTTTTAAGGCCTACAACTACGTGTGATGTATGGATGATGTATAGAGCATGATATAGGTGAGCCTTCTCATATATATATAGGGAGAGGTTCATAAGTGAACCTAAAAGATGAACTTTTTAATGAACATTAACAAAAAATACTTAATAATTAATTCATTTTAATTCTATGTTGTAATTGGTCCGCGCCAATGGCAACGGACACGTGTGTTGATTGATCCCCCCTGGCAGCCCTGCTGCCATAGTGATGGTGGGGGTGGAGGGGGAGGGGTGAGGGAGTTGGGAATCGATCGACACGCGTGTTAGTTGCCGCTGGCGCGGACCAATTACAACATAGAAATCAGTTGTTAGGTGTTATTTTGTTAAGGTTCATTAAAAAGTTCTTTTTTTAGGTTCACTTGTGACCCTCTCTTACATATATATATATATATATATATGTATAGAGAGAGAGAGAGAGAGAGAGAGAGAGAGAGAGGAGCCTTCTCCTGCAAGGACTCCTTATGTTGCAACCCCGGTACATACCATTTTTTAAAATAGCAAAAAAAATAAATTTTTTGATGAAACTTCATGGATATGATCTCCATGGTGGGAAGATCATCTCCAATTTTTTTCATCAAAAAATTCGATGAAAAAACCGTTGAAATGAGTTGATGTGTAAAAAAAATGGTGTAAATATGCATTTTCGACCGTTAAAATGTTGGCGATCATCTCACCCACTTTTTGATTGATTTTTTTTATGAAACTTCATGGATATGATCTCGATAGTGAGAAGATCATATCCATGAAGTTTCATCAAAAAATTCAAACAATAAAGTGGCTGGTGCCAACCCAATATTTCAACGGTTGAAAATGCATATTTATACTATTTTTTTATATATTACCTCATCTCAACGGGTTTTTTATCGAATTTTTTGACAAAAAAAAATTGGAGATGATCTTCTAACCGTGGAGATCATATCCATGAAGTTTTATCAAAAAATTCATTTTTTTACTATTTTAAAAAAATAATATGTATCAGGGTCTGCACCATAGGGAATCCTTACAGGAGACTTTATATATATATATATATATATATATATATATATATATATATATATATCTTTCTCAAACTCTCTCTCTCGTGCACACACATACATACACAGACTCCCGCACAACACATTCACAGAAACATACACAAACACGCACTCTCTCACGCACATACACATACAAATGCACGTATACGCTTACACTCACATACACACACACCAAACACTCGCATACACACTCAAATCAAGTAGAAAAGTATTTTAGTTAAATAATATTTATTCATTTCCAACTCTTGTCGGACCAAATATGAGGAATGATTTTTATATATCGGCAAAAGAGAATTCATGTTTGAACTAAACAATGGAAATGAATTCAAGATTCCAAAAATTTAAAATTCTTAGAATCAAAATTTTTCGTTCACATTTCAAACCTCGAACCAAATGAGCCCTTAATATCTTTCATTAAACAATTTCTATCAATATTTTGGTGTTCTTAGTTTTCCTTTCCAATGCTAATCAGCCCCATACAGATGTCATATTTTCAACTTTCGATGTTTCTTATTTTCAATATTCAGAAATATAATATAATATAATATACTCATTTTTTACAGGATCAAATATAAAATAATATAACATTAACAGTGTCATTATACTTTTTAATTAAAAAAAATATCGACATTTTGTAATGGTCTCAATTGATAATTTAAAGACTAAAATATATAAAATATCAAACCACAACGCCCATAAACAAGCTAACCACGTGTACAAAAGACTGCCACATTGAAAGTACCAACAACACATTTGAGTTTAAATGCTAAATGAAATAGTTGAAACTATATTACACCTTTAATTATAAGGTCATTTGATAAAAAGTGCGTCAATATTTTTTTTATTTAACATTTAATATAAGCAAATTTTTGTTACAAAAGTTCACCACCATATTAAACAATATCACTCCCCTAGCCACTTTAAACTAAAACAAAACTCTATACCCAAGATTCTAAACTAGAAAAATAAAAAATAAATAAAAAGCCAAAACTCATTACCTAAAACCCTAATAAAAAATGATTAATTACACTTTCTTCCCCCATTTAGTAAAACAGTATGACTTGCCCCCTGAACCCTACCGTGTTATGTTTTGGATTGAAATGATCATATGCATGACACACAAGGGTATTTTTGTCAAAACAAAATAAAGAGTACTTATTTTCATAATTTCAAATTTGAAAAAAATATTAAAAAAAAAAATTCAAACCTTTTATAATAAAATTTAAGAAGTTCGGAAATAGTGAAAAATACTAAAATTACAAAAAAAAAATATTGAAAGATTTAAAAATATTGAAAAAACTTCAACAAAACGAAGCACACACTGAACAAGCCTCGGAGGAGGAAGAACAAATCCAAACCAAAGAAGAACAAACCGAACAAGAACCAGATCAACAACAAAATGAAACCGAAGGCGAAGATCATGTCCTAAACAAAAGAACTAATCACAAAAGAAAGTATTGAACATATCAAATCCAAAGAAATAATCCCCTTCATTTTCATACAGCAGATCACAAAAGAGAACCATCAAAATAACTAAATGAGGTCTAATCAACCCATTAGGAGCTTGCTATTGAATATGTTGACAATGTCGATGAAGAAATGGATCTTCACATTGAAGAAGGTCAATCTTAAACCTTAGAACTAAAATCTTATACCTAAGCCCAAAATAAAAACTGTTACAAAGATAGACGATTAACTTTCTGCAACATAAAAGAGTGAGGTGAACTCAACGCAAAATGTTTCTCCCAAGGACAAACATTATTTGTCTCTAAATTACAATCGTCCACTAAATTTTTTTAAATTGAAAATACCGAATGTAACTCAGTTCTAGTTTAATTTCAGTAAAAGAAAAATTGAAAATACCAAGAAGTACAAGGGCCTTAATCCATTTAGTCCCTTAAATAAATATTAATTCATGATTAGTTCCAACCTTTTATTTTGTTTCAAAAAGTATCACCAAATAAAAACACTCAAAACAAGGACATACACAAACTCATTTACCCACCTCCCTCCAACCCCCCACCCCACCCCACCCCACCCCCGGAGATCAGGCGAGACTGCCGAAGCTCCAACGAGAGCTACCGGAGCTCTAGCCGTGGGAGGTGGGGTGGGGGAGCTGCTAACGCAAAACTGTAAAAATAAAAGAATGTTGGATAGTCGCCGGAACTTCGATTGGGGTCGTCGGAGCTCCAGCAAGGGCTGCCGTAGCTCCGACAGTGGAGGTGAGAGAGGTGGGGAAGGGGGTGCCGCTAGCCCGAACTTTTAAAAATAAGAAAATATTGGGTAAATAGGTGTTTGCGGGACTAAATGAGATAAACTAAATATATGTCTTTTTTATAAAATATGTATTTATGTTGGGGATTATACAGTAATTGATTCAAAATACAATGGAAAAGAAATAGCAAACAGAACCCCCCAATATATATATATATATATATATATATATATATATATATATATATATATATATATATAGAGAGAGAGAGAGAGAGAGCGGTTCTCATACAAACCTGACTGTGCATACTCCGGGGGCGGACCATTTTTGATAAAGTAGTAAAAAAATATTTTTGGACCGATTTTCTTCTTATGGTATTTAAACATTATGGGATCCATAAAAAATCTGCTCAAAATAATTTTTTTTGCTATTTTAATCGGTCAAACTAAGTCAATTTAAAACCTTCTAAAAAAAATTACATAATTTGATCGATTTTTTTAAAATAGTAAACAAATTCATTTTGAGCTCATTTTTTTATGTGTTTCCTGAAATGTTTAAATACCCTATATATATATATATATCAAATAGAAAGAATACAAACACCGTAAAAGCCCAGTTGTTCGTGGTTTACATTTAAAAATACAAAATGCAAAAAAAATTGTTTTGCTATTAAATACGGGCCAAATTGACCGAAGGTCCCAGGCCCATCCAATCGATGTTTTAATCTGATCACACTCCCAGTCAATCCAACACGCTTAAAATTCTCGACACATTTCCAGGCAAGAACTGTTACTTTTCAACATTTTTTAAACAAATTTAAGGAACCTGCGAAGAAAAAATGACGTAAAAAATATACTACAATTAAATTTATTGTACAGTACGATAGATCTTACAGTGCTACAAAAGCTTTCGTATAATTCTAATGAAATTTGGGCTCTATTTGCCATTTTGTGATCCACTGCTTTCATTAAGAAGGTTAGGAGATTCACCAGTTGGATTGAATGGGAGAACTCCTTTGATGTTGAACAAGTCGAATTCAGGTTTTCTTATGCCAGACATGATTTTTTGAAGCTGATCATTAACTCGGGCCTGCAATATTGGTGGTGAAAGCAAGTCTGGCTTTTCAAGAACTTCGATTGTTGAGCTTGCCCCGCGACTTATCTGTTTAAGACAATCAAAATAGATTCTCAGTCGCAATGAATCTGTTAATACTATTTTCTAAGCACAATTAGAAGTGTGAAAATTGCATTCAAAAAGTTTTTTCCTAGTATAGGCATGGTAGCACTGATCATCAGTTCTATGTAGGCTCCGTTTGGTTTAGGGTGATGATTTTTACCTAGGTGAAAAGTAATTTTTTATTTATTTGGAAATAAATTTAAGCATTATTTTTGTCTAAACCATATAACTATGGCATTCAGGCTTATATACGATCTTATTCAAACTTTTTTTAAACTTTAAATCGGCGAATATTCTTTTTGCTATTGGTCTTTTTCACTTGGATGAAAAAAATTCCACCATGAACCAAACGGGCCTAAGTTGCAAAGTCATTGTGGATGACGAAACAATTTGATAGTAAAATAAATAAATAAATTACAAAGTCTTAAATCTCTTTGTAGAATACATACCACATATTTATATATACATGTGGGGGTGGGGGGGAGGGGGAGAAGGGGTGCATGGTTGTGTGTAATTCTATGCTGCCAAATTGTTCATGTTATTACCTCCCATGTCAGCATATTTGGGTCGTTATTGCGTCTATTTTGCTATCTTACCCATAGATGCAAAGAAAATTGATCTACACACTTCCCATCAATAATCTGTATGAAACTACGGCATAGCAGGAATAGGAATTGCATAGAATAAATGGCAATTATATTCCTTGCAGCGACAATTTATTCAAAATTGAGCACTTTTTAAGGTCATTTGGTCTTTGACCCCCATTTATTTGTTGTATTTTACTTTGGGTACCAAAATTTTCACTGTTTACACCTTTGTTTAAGTGTCGAAAAAAGTGCTTCGCAAAAGATCTTGAAAAGTGTAGTAAAAAGTAAGAATTGACCCTGAAGTGTAATTCCTAGATCTTAGATCCACCAGTCTCTTATAGTAATTTCTATCATTCGACACAAACTACAAGCTCGAAGGTGATACCAAGTAGTTGGTTTAGAGTATAATTTTGGGTTTCATATTTTGGATCCAACCAATATTCGGAGTTGATTTCACGTGGACTCAAGTGACAGACCCAATCAAGCAACCCATATATATACCATATCGATCGATTGTCTATTGAACCCTGCCTGAACCACCACAACTAAATCAGAGCATGGACTGGGGATTTGATAGTGCGGAGTGATAGGACAGAAATAAATCAAATCACTTCAATTGAGCAGACTAGAAATATATATAGAGAGAGAGAGAAAGAGAGAGAGAGTGAGAGGATCACAAGTGAACCTAAAAACCGAACTTTTTAATGAACCTAAACGGAAAAACACCTAACAACCAATTAATTTTAATTGTTATGTTGTAAGGCAATGGACCTGACAAACCCCCCCACCCACCCCCCAAAGCCCCAAAGCTGTGTTTAAGTACTAAGAGAAAGAAGGAAAACCTCCACCTTATGCCACCAGCATAACCCATAACCCCACAGCCAAGCTCCGGCAAGAACCACTGCCCCGAATCCATTCAACCCAGCCGAAACCCTTCCAACCCGGTTTGAAAACCTCCGCCGGTAACCATCTCCGGCCAACACTACTCCGGCCGGCGAACCCAGTCTTGTGACCCACTTTTAAGTTCCAGTCGATCGACATTGATATGTTTCTAGATTTCCTAAAAGTGAATGTCCTTGGAATAGAGAATGATATTTTGATTTAAAATTATGGACCGAAGGTACTGGCATCCAGACAGATGCCATGGAGCCAGTTTCTAACATATATTCAAAGATCTTATCACTGGCAAATGAATTCAAGGTTGGCAAGGGGGGTGGGGGTATTAAAAAATACACGTGTCCGTTGCCGTTGGCGCGAAACAATTACAACATAGGAATTAAAATTAATTGGTTGTTAGGCGTTCTTTGTTAAGGTTCATTAAAAAGTTCGGTTTTTAGGTTCACTTGTGAACCTCTCTCTCTCTCTCTCTCTCTCTCTCTCTCTCTCTCTATATATATATATATATATATATATATTTCAAATTCACCTCTCTTGACCAATGTTTTAAATCGCGTTCACGTTTTGGTCCCGGGTGCGCGTCGCGCATCGCGCAAGCAATTCGAGCATTTCAATTTTATAATTAAAAATACAAATAAATAACTTCAAAAAAGTATTCCATATGAGTTATACCTCCATTTGATTTATGATTACAATACTTGCAAAATATACCCCTTTCCCCCTCTTTTAGAAAACCGTATTTCCAGCAAAAATCTTTTCTTGACATTGTAAACTGAAAATTAAATCCAACAAAAAAGAACAGACAGACTTTAAAAAAAAAAGTTGCAAAAATATGAAGTTAAAAAAGAAAAAAATATACCTAGTTTTGAAGTTAAAAAAAAAATATGAGAGTTACAAAAATATACCTGGTTTGTACCGCCGGGTTTTTTTTCCGGGGGTTTTTCAAGTTGCCGATTTTTTCCAGTAGTCAAAGGTTGTTTTCCAGTCGCCAAAGGTTGTTTTCCAGCCGGGATGGGTTATTTCCCAATCACGATTGGTTATTTTTCAGAAGGGTAGGGTTTTGTCTTGAGAAGGGTTTGTTTTCTATATGCGGGCTGTTTGTGCGATGCTGTTAGGGTTTTGCGTTGAGTTGAAAGTATAAAATTAATAAGTGGATAGAAGGTTTTAAGACTAATGGTTTCTAACATTTAAAAAAAATTGAAAAAAAATATCAAAACTACTTAGTTTTGATAATTTTTGTCAAACATACTAAATATATAAATAGCGTTTAAATAGCGCCAAATAGCGTGAAATAGCGCAAATAGCCCACAAATAGCGTGCCACGTCATCAATAGCGCACGCTATTGGTGACTCGCGTAAAAATGGATGAGCTACGTCACGTTTTTGCCCAAAATCATGTTATCGCACGCTACGTCGCGCGCTTTTTAAAACACTGCTCTTGACAAAAGATATTTGGATCGAACCAAACTTGTAACGGAGGATCATTCGCCGTGTAACGCTATCTTTCATGCATTTGATTCTGCAGTGTAGAGAGGGGTCTACAAGATTATTACTGATGAGAAAATGTTTTCATTAACGTCATTTCTTAAATTGTTTTAAAGCTTGCACTTGAGCCACATCAAAAATCGTTTGAGGTACCTTAAGTAGATAAGAACTTCCTCTGAAATCTGTTTAGTTCTTCAGATAATATGCCCATGAACATAATGAAAAGGCGAACATATAAGAATTTTATGCATATAACCAAGTTCATATAGCTAAACTCTTTCCAGCCCAGACAGAAAGGTAAAGACCAACGTATAACAGAAGAAACAGTGAAATTTGAGCAGCTTGAGAAACCACAAACCAACCCCAAGGAATAACTAAAAGATGTTGTAAAACAAACCATGCTTACTCGAGTTCAATCCGTTTTGGTTTGTTTACAAGCACGTGGATGAATGAATCAAGTTCAATTGTATTAAAAAGCTTGTTAGTGTCTTAGCTCATCTCAAATTGGTATAAGTTAGCAATAATCATATGATATTGTATTAAGAATAAAGTTATTTGAGCAGGGCGCTTGATCGGCTCAAGTAGGTCTCATTCAGGATTGACTTGTGAGATAAATGTGACGAGCTTGAGCAACAAATTGCCAGCTCAATTCATTTACACGCTATTAAAAGATGAATAGAAGTGAAGGTTGGGAAAATGCCAAGAGTTCTTATTCCCATAAATCAACAAAGAAAGTTGGAGATTCCACATTGATTTCATCTTTCAAGACAACTAGTGTGTTTCGCCAGATATGAAATTTGAAAAGAAGAAGAATCATGGAACTTCAGACTATTAATGGTGAAACGCGGCAGAAGAATAATAAAAAATGCAACAAACCAAAAGCAATTTTAAATTAACTACCAGTGTCCTAAAAAGGAGAAATCCTACCAAATTTATAGGTAGGGATAGATGAGCCCTTGGCAGACGAGATCTAATTGAAAAGGAAACATAATATAAGGACACCTAGAGATAGTTATAAATATTACACCTAATAAATATCTACTACTAATTAAAAAAAAAAAATCCCTCCTTGATATTCTTACCCCTCCTCTCTCCTTCCTCTTCACATGCTCCCTATGGCACCCACCACCCATCCACATCATTCCCGCCTCCTTTGAAAAACTTGGCCTCGAGCTTAAAGGCAAAAGGTTGTAATGTTGAAGTTCATGATCTCAGGCGGGCTCCCCCACTTGAAATCCACTTGCTTTATTTGAACAGGAAAGATAACTGCTATAGTTCTCTTTTCGAGCGTCCCTTTGCTTTTCCCAAAATTCTAAAAAAATCGCCAAATGAATATAAAAACTTTCTTAACAAAAATCAGATCCTCGCTGAAATACACAAAATATTAAAACTGTGTTTAAATTTTTCTCCCTGCATATTACCCAAAGGGTCCTAAAAGTTCAAACAATAGCCCCTATATTTCCTCTTATTCAATATTTGAACAAGGAAATTTTTTGTTAGCTCGTCTTCATGTCTATATGTGAATGATCGCGGAAGAGGCGCTCTAGGGGAAGGAGATGGAGCACCCACATATGTCAGCACTTTTCCGCCAACACAGCTCATTCGATTCCATTTGATTGTGGGTCTTCACTGTCAGTTTTTCCAACAGAGCAACACAATACAACACAAAAACAACAGGCTATCGTGATAGGTCTCAAGAGCAGTGGCTCTGATGCCATTTTGATGTAAACAAAGAGGAAGCAAGGCTAAAAAACACACGCTGCTGCAAATTAAAACCAGAACTTTTATTAGGGAAAGACTAGAGGAGTCCTTGGCCAACAAGGAAAATAATAAAATGTAAACATAAAATCCTGTGTGCCTATTTCATCATTACGGCTATAAACTCCTCCGTCTCAACGTCACTGAAATTTCTAAACCTTAAGAGAAATTGCAAGAGGTCGAAGGTTCAAAAAAGAAGGAATTGATGCAATATGGAAATTTGTATTCTATGAAAAATTATCTAAACACGGAAACTAAGATTGGAAGGAAGTTCCCCCCCCCCCCCCCCCCCTCCCCTCCCTCTCTCTTCCCAATTAAGTGATCTTATCCTGTCCTAAATCCAACGAGACACGCCTAAGAAAGGAGTCGATGCCTTGTCATATAAATTTCCAAGGGCTTCCTAGGGTACCTCTCACCACTCTCTTGAAATCCCACCATTGAAGTACAATCCGTATTTTTGTTTAACAATGGCTCACCACAAAGAATCTTTCTCTAGAGGGAAACTCCACAACCACTTAGCTACCAAGCTACCAAGGCTTTATTTCAAGATTATGTTTTCGATTCCCAACCCACTATTTTTTTAGGTTTAGTTACCTCCTAATCAATTAAAAGTTCATGTTTCCCCGCACCCCACCCACCCCAGAAAAAGTTTCTTGTGTGTGTTTCAACTAGTTTGGGAGTTTGAAAATACACAAGAAATAAATTGGAATACTACGAAGGACCAAGGCTAACACAAACAATCTCCCCCTTCTCGAAAGACTACGTTTCTTCCACCCGTCCAACCTTTTGCTAATTTTATACAAGATCAGACTCCAAAAAATCAAATCATTTGGGCTCCCCCTAGAGGAAGACGGAAGACCCAAGTAAGACACAGATTAAGCCCCCATACCCAATTTACTACCCAATTCTTCTCCCTCTTTGGGTTCCAAACTTATCCCGCCACTTCACTTTTGCTCAAATTAACCTTAAAACATAAAATTTCACAAAACAACAGAATTGAGGATGCTAAATTATCAATTTTTCTGCTGCCCCACGAAGAAAAGAAAAAGGTGGCATCATCCCCAAATTGCAAGTGTGAAACCTCAATCGCGTCCCTCCAAAATTTAAATCCTTCCACCACCCCACACCCTCTAGCTTTATCCATAATAGGACTTGGGACAACCGTCACCAAGACAGTAAGATAAGGGGATGGTCTATCCCCCTGTTAAAGGCCTCTCTTCCCTTAAACTTCCCTATTGGTCTCCCATTAATAAATGCCTAAAGTTTACCGAACAAACACAACCTTGAATCCATTTACTGAAAAACCTTTATTTTCTATCACATAATCGAAGCACTTTCGATCCACATGGTCATAAGCTTTCTCAAAATCCACTTTGAACTATTCCCTCTCTTTTTCGCTACATATTCCTCGACCGTATCCTTAGCTATCATAATGAGGTCTAATGTTTGTCTCCCCTTCACAAAAGCTCTTTGGGAAGGTGCAATAGTGTCACATTACACTTCCCTCAATCTAAGTGACAACTTTGGCCAATATCTTATAAAAAATAGAGAACAAATTACTTGGTCTGAAGTCCCTCGCATTCACTGAAATTAACTTCTTTGGTACAAGACAAATACAAGTCTCATTCACACATGCATTCACAACCCTTTCCCATTTGAAACATTCCAACAATCCATGTACATCGCTAACGTGAAAGCGTCGGGACGAGGGGACTTGTCTCCACAACACGTAAAAACACTGCTTTAAGCCTCCCAACTCCACCCATCTCACCCTGACTAGAGTATAAATTTTCAAAAAATAACAAAATCTCACCATCAATTTCCTCCTCACCCACAATTAGCTCACCATGCTCCTTTTAAAGTTCGATTATCAACTTATTGTTCTTTTCTCACTTACTACTCTATGAAAAGAGTTTGGAATTATTATCCTATTCTTTAATTCATGTTGTTTCTAATTTTTGGTGTCATGGCCTTTATTCTTTTAGGACAACTTTTTCAAATTAATTTTAAGCTCACATTTTACCTCACACATTGTTCCTAACATTTGGCCATTTCACTCTTTCATATCAATCTCCTCTATTTTTTGCAAAATTGTATTTTTACAAGTGTAACATCCCCAAAAGATTCTTTATTCCATTTTTTTAGATTGTCTTTCATTACTTTTAGTTTTTTACTTTAGTTTATTCCACTTTTTTCATGAATTTGAAACCTTCCTACCCCCGGAATTGGCCTCCTACCAACTTTATATTTTTCTTCAAATCATTATGTCCCATCACATAGTTTCAAATATCACTCTATTACCGACTTCTTGCCTCACCTCCAGGTACCTCATCTCCCATTCCAATGAAAACAAAAACCTGTTGAGTCTTGAACACGCCACCTACTTCCTCAAGTTTGACCATGCAAACTCGTGTCTCTTAACCCCGACTAACATTCAAAAGCATCAAAGTCCATACAATGAGTAACACACGGCCCAGTAACACGACCCACACTCGATTTCTTGGAAATCAATCTAACCACATTAAAATCTATCCCTGCACACCAATTCAGCTGGCATAAGCAAATCAGCCCTGCCAATTCCTACCAAAATTCCCTTATCTCACTCGATCTACAAGGTCCATACAACACCGAGATCACTCGCCTTTTGGTGGTACTATACTAACTGAGACTGAAAGTCCACTAAGAGACACTCACTAACCTTAATGGATCTAGTGTCCAACAATATTAGAATACCTCCCAACCTACCCGACATTGTTAAGAACACACAAGATTTGAACCTAGCACCCCACAAACACAACCAATTTTTTGTCAATTATTTCTTTTTTAGTATCTTGAATAATCAGATTGGGTTTTTCTTTCAACAAAATATCTTTAATTAATTTCGTCGTATTCCTAGAGCACACCCCGTAACATTCAAATTATCTTCATTTATCATTATAAATTTTTCCCCTTGAAAGACCACCTACCACTTCGTTTCTCCTAGTTAATTCCGGATACCAAGTTTTTCAGTTCTCTACCTTTAGCATTCTTAGTTACCCTCCCGCCATATCCAGTGAACAATATGGAACAGAACCTAAGAAAAACGATGTGACTGGATAAGCTTTTGGTAAATGATATGGTCCCGCTAGGCCAATTTGTTATAAGATAACTTATTTGGTAACAATCTGATTGGGCCATCACTTGTTCACCCCTCAGACCCGAATCGACCTCCATAAGTTTTAAAATTCCCCAATTCCATCAAATAAGTTAAATTCTTTAAAATATTCGCCATATGTAGTTTCATCTGTTTCTTCTTCAAAACAGGCCTTCGATGCCCTATCTGAATTTTTTATATCATCAAGGTCATCATACGATTAAAGAGAAAATCTTAAAAAGTTCATTTTCCACATTTTAAATTGAATTTACGATATCATTTTTATCCTCATAAAAATTTCCCAATTGATTTCTCTTCATTGTATTATTTTAAAAGGTGCCCCTGTTCTTTGTCCTTTTATTGAAACCTTAGATCCAGACCCATCATCCTCGCTTTATTCTTCCAGATCATCATTTAATTCAGGGCGAAGATATATGTTTTTTGCACGTTTATTTCTCCTCAAATCAACACCGAAGAAGTTCGATCCTCTTCTAAACCATTCTTTCAAGTTAATCTTGATATTCCCAATTCATTTGGCACCCGTGCTCATCTGTTCTTTCCCTTTCTATAAACCTCAATCTCCACTACATCTTGTTCAGCTGCAATCCTTGCGAAAACTCCATCAAATAGGTGGGCCTTTCTACTCGGACCAACTAGAGGAAAGAAAAAGGTCCTATTGGTGGGACAGACTCATTGATTAAGATATAAAAGCACGTAAACCAATATGAGTCAATATTAACAAAATTTATATTCTTTAAGGAGAGTCGCTTGGAGATTCATACGAGGAGACCTATACAGACTAATGAATTTCATAAGTACACTTAAATTTCTCTTCGAAGCCCTAAAACTGTCACTTACTACCAATGTTAGCAATAGATCTCCCAACTGTGCAGCCAACTTTGACAGTTGTGAGCTGCATTTACCACGATATTCAAAAGGTACTACTGACTTTTTCCCTTCCCAAGCTACCTTCTCCGCTTTGTTCACACAAGGATAATCATACTTCGTAAATAAAAAACATAAGGTTCATTTCATCCCTATTTGTTCTATTATTACTAAAATCACACTCAGATACTCCATATACTAAATTCTAGTCATACTTATTTTGCACCCTCTTACATTCTAGGTTTTCTCGCCACATTTCCAATCTAGCATATTATTATTTTAGTAAATTTCATTTCAATCCACTCATACTAGAGCAAAAAGATGACAAGAGTTAGAACCTCAATATAGGCCTGCAATACTTGGAAATTCACTACTATCTTCTACAATTGTTCATAATCATGGTTCAAAGTCAAGGCCGATACCGCGACGATACGGCCGAGTTGACTAGGTATCGGTGTCCACCGATCCGATTCCGATTTACGAGTTGAGTTTTCAATTATTGATGTGAATCGACCCTATATCGGTAATTTCTCGGTAGGATCGGTGATATAGCGGTATAATCAGTCCATATCGACGATATCGCAGTAGAATCGACCCATATCGGCGATATCGCGATGGAATCTGCCCATATCGGCAATATATCAGCCGAGATGGTATAAGTTACTATGATTCTCTCTCTCTCTCTCTCTCTCTCTCTCTCTCTCTCTCTCTCTCTCTCCAGTGTTGTGTTGGTAAGCGTAGTTTCTTGGGGGGTTACGAAATGCTAATTGTTTTTTAATTTAGTGTGTTGTGTGTGTGGGTTTAATTTAGTGCGTTGTATGTGCCTGTTTTTTTTTTACATAATGCAAATGATCCAAATGTTATTTGTTATTATTTTTTATAATAATGTTCCCAATGTTATATTTTAATATGTTATTATTTATAAAAAACGTAAATGTTATTCTCTTACAAACAAATATACAACTGTAATTATTGTAAAAATAATATTTGTATCCTCTAAACATTTGTAAAAATAATATTTGCATCCTTTATGTAAAAATAACATTTATAACACAAGTAAAAAAAATATTTGCATCTTCTTTGTAAAAAAATAACATTTCCATCAATTTAAAAAAAAACATTTGCAACCCAACAAAAAAAAATAACATTTACATTCCCTCTATAAAAAAAAAACATTTGCATAATTTTTTGCAAGAAAATAACATTTGCATCCTAATTGTAAAAAACGATTGTAAAAAAAATGTAGTGTTTTGTCAAAATCACTATTTGTAAAAAAATAACAATACTAAAAAAGAAACATTTCTATCCTTTTTAGAAAAATATAACATACTTAAAAAACACATTTGTATCCTCTTACTAAAAATAATACTAAGAATATAATAGTTGTATCCTCTTTGTTAAAAAAAAAATTATCCTCGTATTAAAAAGTAACATTTGTTTTTCCTTGTAAAAACATAATATTTGTATCCTCCTTGGAAAAAAAACATTGATTTAATATGGAACATTGAATCTAGTAAATTCGCAGCACGCCAATATAATTAATTGTACAATGTTATGCATATTAAAGGATAGTTTTAAACTTATCTTTTTGGTCCACATTGTTAATCGTATTTTTTTTTAAATTTCTAGATTTTTTTCGGATTTTTTTGCGCTCTCTAAATAGTGTATCTTTGCGTATCGCCCGATACCGTGACCGATACCGCGACCGAGTTGAAAATCGAGTGGCCGATACCGGGACCGATGCCGAGACTTTGAACCATGTTCATAATATAGTCACAACCCCATCATACATATCTTTGATCACATCAATATATCTACAGTTCACTTCTTTTATATTTAAAGCTAAGGAGGGACATATCATACACCTCTCCAAATATATGAAAACATATGATGGTCATTCTTACTCTCTATACCTCTCTTGTTGATCTTTTCAATAAACAGATAACTTCCATAAACCCAAACTTCTCAATAAACAAATAGTGTTTAACTTTTGTCTCAATCTATGTTCAATCACTCATCTAAGGAGAATACAAAGTTAATTCTTCTATAGCATTATATGTATTTTGAAATTACAATAAACAAAGGGCCCACTATTAGTAGATGTAGAATTGTCACATGTGGCCTTTGAGGTTCTAAACATAGAAAATAGCATTAGTAACATTATGGGAAGCTGAGTTGTAATACAAACAAGTCTCACATTTGTATATAACTAACCCAATATGTTTGGATTGTTGGTGGTTGTGTCCACCCTGCACAGCCATATGGCTGATGAGGGAGGTGGTAGGAGGATTACTTTATTTGTACTAAAAAAAAAAATAGATGCAATGAAAAGAGTTCATAAACAAATAAGGTTGACAAATATCAAATGATTTCACCCAAGACTGAGATAACTTCAAAAATTAAAATAGCAGTTATTCCAATGATAAACCACGATACATATAAAAGAACAAAACGTATTTTTAAGCAAAATTTGAGCAACCTATCAAAACACTACAAAAATTCCACATAAGAATGTTATAAACAGAGGAGTATTGGAAAAGAGAAAGGGAAAATGGAGACTTTGTTACCAATTGCGAAGCCATATTTAAGAATCCTTTTGCCAGAGGCACAATGCAAAACCTTCAACAAAGAAAAATCAAAATTGTCAAAATTATAACCTAGAATTCATTTATAAAATTTATCGGAAGCCCCTCAGGTGAGGGGCGTTTCAACACTTCTAAGTGTTTAATGTATAACAGTTTCATAGTTTTTTAGGCTTTAACCCAATCTCAAAAGTTTTATTATGAACCCATCCCATGTATTTTTTTAAATGTACGAGTCTCATAACCCCCCCCTCCCCCCCCCCCCCCCCCACACACACACACACATTTCCTTAGAAAATGATACTCATCCTATATTTGTTACAACAAAACCAACAACTTAAATAATGAAAACTTATGATCTGCTACAAATGAACCTTTACAAATGTAACTAAATATATGTGCGCCCCTGTTTTTAATAGTTAAATTTTATAATATAACACACTCTGATGAGAATTAGGGTTTATTTTAGTATTTTCTTGTAATTTTTCTTTATTTTTAGTGTTTAATTAGTTTCCAAGTATGTTTGGGACTAATATGTTATCTTTAGATATTAGTTACCTTTTTTAGTCTTTTTGGGTATTAGCTTGATTAGCAAGCTAACTCTTCCTATGAATAAATCCCTTGACCCTCATTTGGTACTTAACCTTGAATATTGAGAATAGCGAAGAGAGAGAGAAAGAAACCCATTTCATTTCTTTAGTTGTTGTTGTTGTTGTTGTTGTTGTGTAGTGTAGATGTTGTGTAGTTAGTTGTTGTGTAGATAACTTCTTTTTACGCTTCCACACCCAAATTCACATCAAATTGGTATCAGAGCATGGTTTGTACTTGGATCAACCATGATTAGAAAAGATTGGGACTCCCATTGGAGTCATTCAAATGATGTTAAGAAAAGCCCTAATTTTTCGACACATTTTTCACCGGAGAAGACAACCAGGATAGCCAACAAGCAGAGCCCCTTACCACTAACCACCTCTGAGGCTTCTCCCGTCGGCCGGACCACCCCTAACTCATCAAACTTACCGCCAGCAATCAGGGACCTGCCATCTGCCATCGGAGCTGCAGGCATGATCTCAGCAGGAGGTCCACCCCACCATTTCACTACCGACCCATCACCAATCTGCCCTGCCCTAATCTCTCTTCTGGTCCATCTGGAGTGATACTCGTCCATTCCGACACAGAAGTTCAACCCAGAACTCAAGAACTTCACCGGGATTTCAAGAACCAACCCCGATCAAGTCAAGAACCACCGGAATTTCAAGAAAGCGTTTCCCACAATCAAGATTCATTGTCCTCTCTTTCCAAACAATCCAAGATCCATCCTAATACCAACCCTAACCAATTTCAACAAAAAAATTTTTATTCCAAACCCTATTTACCCCATTTTCAAGAATCCCAAAAGCCCACTCCATCTCAAAACCCTAATCAAATTTTCCCACCGCTCGGACCTATTCAACACGCTAATTCCCTACCTAATTTCTGAAATTTACAATTCAGCCCCTGTTTTTTTCTAAAAATTACAATTCAGTCCCAAATCTATCAAGACCCTACGATTTCATCCCTCCCCCACCCGAAGAATACCTTTCTTCCAAATTATCGTCGGATGGTACCAAATACGTGCTCGATTTGAATGCATGTGCCGATTTCGACAAGATTAGTTGTGCCATCATCAAGAAACTCCAAAGTTTTCAAGCTTCTTGGGCTGAGATGGATTCATATCTCTCTCGACAACTTCACACATTCGCGTATAGTGCTTACTCTATTGGGGAATATGAGATGTACCGTCAACACCTAAATAGTTGTCGAGCCGAGTATTCTGAGATGGAGATGGTACGTGAACAATAGATACGTGCACGAGCAAGATATTTGGTCCCATATTTAGAGTACTTGTCCACCGGTGTACATCCTCCTACATCCGATGTCATTCCCGCGCACACTAATGATACTATCTCTTCGGATATGCTTCACGAGGATGTCTCCAAGGTTGTTGAGACCCCGACTATGCTTGATAGTGACTCCGTGTTCCTTCCTTGTGATTTTTTTCCCATATTCGAGGAGGATGGATCACTCGTACTCGATATAGGGATTTGGAGGCATTTGAGATTATGGACTTCATTCCTATCTTTGGGGTAGAAGATGATGGGTACATTCTATGTGATTTTTTCGATTTATTTGTTGAAGACGGTTGGGAGACTCGCACTCATTATCGCAAGGTGACAATATTTGATTTGATGGATTTTTTTTCCCATTTTTTATCACGATGATGAGCTTTGTGATGATGGTTCGGTGGTTGTTTCCTTTGAGGAGTATATGTTGCATGAGGAGATCACGATTGGTGTGGAATTTGTGGATCCTTTTTGGGTTCCTTATGAGGAGTGCTCTACGCCTCTTTTACATGATTTGATGCTAAGGAGGCTCATCACGGGTAACTTGGATGAAATTTGGCATCAACGGCCTTCTCCGCGTCGATCTTGTGTTGGCTCTTCATATGGACGGATTAGAGGCCGACTTCCTATTCCTCGGCCATGGCGTAAATTTGTGGTTTCTCTTCAAGGCTATTTTGCGAGTCATTCAGCGGGACGCTTTAAAGGACGACTTCCCTTTCAAGTAGGGGAGCCCCCGGATGTTGCCCTCACACACATTTTTGTCGCTCGGGACGAGCTCTCTCAGGTAGGGGAGAATTAGGATTTATTTTAATATTTTCTTGCATTTTCTTGTAATTTTCCTTTATTTTTAGTGTCTAAATAGTTTTCAAGTATGTTTGGGACTAATATGTCATTTTTAGATATTAGTTAGCTTTTTTTAGTATTTTTGAGTATTAGCTTGATTAGCAAGCTAGCTCTTCCTATAAATAGGCCCCTTGGCACTCATTTGTACTTAACCTTGAATATTGAGAAGAGAGAAGAGAGAGAGAGAAAGAAACCCATTTCATTTCTTTAGTTGTTGTTGTTGTGTGGTGTAGATGTTGTGTAATTAGTTGTTGTGTAGATAACTTCTTCTTTTTACACTTCCGTACCCAAATTCACATCACTCTCATTCTGTAATATAAAACTACTACATTGTTCTATTTGACAATTTGTGTGACAATATAATAGTAACATAGCAGTGTTACAGTGTAATGTGATGACCTTGTTATCTTAGAAGATAACAAGGTCATCACATTACACTGTAACACTGCTATGTTACTATTATATTGTCACACAAATTGCCAAATATAACTACGTAATAGTTTTATATTATAGAGTAAGAGTGTTGTGTTATGATATTACAAGGTCCTCTAATTTTTTTTTCTAATGGGATCGGAACCTAAGCACATTCAAACTTTTAAGAGATTTTTACCAATTGCTCCCGTTACTAAGTATGTAGTCAAATAGGTCTTATGATTTTGTTTTCTCCGTTTGGTCCCATTCGAAAATATCTTCACCAAAAGGTCTAATCATAAAACATATACGGAGTAGTAAATAACTTGTTCAAAACAGATAGTAATTTTTTAACTTTAATAAATTACTAATTTTTGTATTTAGATTTTAATACAAATTAATAAGTAGCGAAATTTTCACATTTAGTGACGAAACTGTATTAAAGTCTAATAAACTTATTAGTTTGTATTAAAGTCTAAAATCGATAATTAGTAATGTATTAAAGTAAAAAAAAAATACTATTTGTGCAAACTAATAGTAAATATTAAACGCAATAATATTTATTGAAAAAACGATATGTGCAAACTAATAGTAATTATTAAATGCAATAATATTTACTGAATAATGATATGAGTCCCAAATAATGTGGCATTACAATAAATGTTGTACACTACCATCAGTGTTCTAAAAGGCCCGCCTAGGCTAAAGGCTTGGGAGAAACGTCTCGCCTTAAGCCTTTTACGCCTTATTCTTGGTAAAAGGCTTAAGGCGCACTTTTTAAAAAAAATAAAAACGCTTTAGTGAAACAATATCGCCTTTTAAAGGCTTTTTTTTTAAACGGATCAATATCTCATTCAAAACAATCGAAGGACAAATGGTATCCCAAACCTCTCTGCCTCTCGTCCAAAAAAACGAGTGTTTTTTTTTCTTTTTTTTTCTTAGTATTTAAAAAAAATAGTATTTTAGTTTGCATACATTCATACATATTCTTAGGTATATACCATTTTACTATTTTTATTAGCCTTGTTATAGTTAAAATATATTAAAAAAGGCATAAACGCCTCTTAACGCCTAAGGCCCGCCAAGGGTTCTAAGGCTTAAGGCTTGGCCTCGACGCCTCGGTCACGCCCCGCGTTTTTAAGAACCTTGACTACAATATAATAATGATGCAGAGTACAATCGTTTATTGCTATGCCAACTTGTTTGGTGGATAATTTAGGGGATTTTTTCGGTACTCGTAGCATTACTCATATTTATTAGGGTAAATTACACCAAACCTCAAGTACAGTGATTTTGTAGATAACCACCCTAATCTAAAAAATTTGATAAAGAGCCCCCGAACTATTGAATTTTGACATCTAGCACATTTTCATTGAAAATGAGTTGATAAAAACATGATTTTATGCATAAAATTTCTGGGTGTAAAAATTCAATAATTTGGGGTTCTTTGTCGAGTTTTTTTTATTAAAGTGGCTATCTGCAAAATCGCTACAGTTCAAGGGAGTTTGGTATAATTTACCCTATTTATTACCTTTATTAATAGACCTGTTGGGGAAATAATCTTTAATTGGATCCAATTAGGAAATGTCTAATATAAACAATACTTATATCATTTTGAAATGCTTTGTTTGATAACTAAACAAATGCAATTAAAATTGGAACTGGAAATATGTAATTAGCATTCTAACCCAATTGAAGCCAGTAAAAAATAGACAGTGGGTTTAGGTTATTTTTCTTTAAATAAAGGCAAAAAGAATCAGAACATAGAAAATAATGAAAAAGAAATGAAGAAAGAAGAAGGAATACATTCCCCGGCCACCGGCTAGGGCTTCTTCTGAAGGATCTTTCCATTCATCAAACCTGCCCATCAAATATCAATTTATATTATGATATATATATACACACATGTATACATACAAACATATGTATATATATATATATAGAGAGAGAGAGAGAGAGAGAATACACTAAACCGTAGCGTCTGTCGAATAATAAACGTTTGGAAGGGCGTGTTGAGTTTACACTACAAATTTTGGAGCTCGACTCCATAGTTATCCTCTCTGCTCTGGTTATGGTTAACTCAAGCGAACAAGGTGTATCTGGTAAAAAAAAACAAAAAACAAGAAAGATAGAGATATTACCATTAAGTATCTATTAAATGGACTAATCTTTGGTATTACTCAATTTAGTCCATTAACTATCTTTCGTTTGATTGTTCTAAAATTATAAATTGACTAATATATAAATTAGTTCATTTACAAATTAAATCATTAATTATATTTAATTTTATTAATGAAATAATTTATTATGTGCTCCATTTAATGCATTTCCCTATCTCTTATTTCAAAAAGGAAAATTTGTTAACATAGAAAAAATGTCAAATTTCATGTTTATCCTCATTTAACACCTTTATTAGTCCACCGACTTATTTTTCCCTATTCCACTCCATTTTGGTGTCAAAGTCATCAACACACCATCTCTTAGGCCATCAACAATGGGGGAGCTAAACCTAGTGTGGATCATTTACATGGTATAAAATTGAGTCACAATGGGTAGGAAATCCCATAAATTGGGTAGATGATCTGTTATTCGTCCTTTAGGTTTGAGGGAGGGATAGGAGATTTTATAGGAAGGGGCATACATGTAATAGTTACATGTCCAGGTTCTAGACGTGGTCGTTTGTTTCAACACTAGTAATACCCGTTGCAAACCAGAAATGCCCATTAAAACATGGCTATATTATTTCATCTTTATAAATATTTTATTTTTCACCCCTAACTAATTCACAATAATTTTGTCCCTTCTCCCCTTTCTCCCATTTTAAGTTTGTACAAGATAAGCAAATTCATATATGACTTATCCCTCTCAAACTATAAGACTTTCCAATTTAAGTGAAGTTGATGAAATAGCATTGTGTCAAGCCTATTGTAAATTTTCCATAAATGGAAAAATGGAAACAAACCAAAGAGGGGGAACGATGTGGGAAAACATACAATGTGAGTTCAACAGCACCGATGGTGTGTTATATCATCGATCAATAAAAGTCCTGCAAGGCAAGTTGCAAGCTATTAATTGTGATTGTATGTTGTACGCTGCTAAGATGACTAGTGCATTTGGAGCGATAAGAGGGAGTGGAACATCATGCGCTGACTGGGTATGCCTAAACCATAACATTATGAAGTTATTAATAGATAAATTTTAATTTAGTACGACTTTTTTTTACACTAGTATAGATACCGCGTGATGCGCGGATGTTTTATAAAAAAAACATACATAAAATTTATTTAAAATCGTTTTAATAATATAAATAGATAATAATTGATAACATTGTAAATATGTTGTGCTTAATATTTTATGGTGAATATTCAGTTAGTTGGTACCTAGTTACTTAAGCAACACTGACAACAAATTATCGTTTATAATCTTAGATTCCTAAAAGTTAAAAATAAAGATGTAAAAGGAGTTTCATCAATAAATAACAGATTTAGACGTATACATATGAATACCCTAAAATAAACCAACAATTATGGAAACATAATGAAATTTTTAGAGCTATTTATTATGAAAAAAATTACTTGAGCGAGGGGAAGGGATATGATTGATTATTGCAAAAAAAAACAAATAATCTTTGATTCCACAAAGATCAAAGGAAGTGATCTTAAAAAACTTAACAACAGATAAATATAAAAAAGTAGGGAATTAAAATAAAGTATTTACCTGAAAGATGAGAAGTAAATGGATAAATATCAAGACTGAGTAGATAGATTACAAATAGATAGAGAATGGTTCTCACAAAAAAAAAAGTTAAAAAGTGGAGATTATAGAACGCAAATGTGAAATTGTAACACAAAATATTATACTAATGGGAATATATATAAATGTTGTGACTCATGTATAGATTGCAACCCTAATGAAGTTGACTTTGCATGAATCAAACCTACATGGATGTTGTTTAGCATCACTTTAAAGGACTCGTAAAAATCTATATGTATCCCACTACATACGCCTATTATTTTATACTATAAAATTATAGAAAGAATTTGAAGGGTCTAAAAATGGAATATGAGTTAGAATAGATATATAGAGTCTTTGTACAAATAGAAAATTATAAATAGTTTTTTTTCATTTTGAAGGAAAATATACAAAAAATCTTAAATATTGCAATAAAATTGTGTAAAGATGAGATTCCACGTTAACTACCTTGCTAGAATTAAGCATTAAAGCCTCATTATTAACCTCTCATACTACCGTATTAGAGGTGTAATAAAGATTCTGTGTTATTAATGTATTTTGTATGTTCTAAATTTTTTTTAACAGGTTCAACATGCTCTCGATGACTTTAAAAATGAGATTAGGCGTAAATTTGTGTATGATTATTGTTATGACATTTTAAAGGATATCCAACAATTTAATTTAGCAAATGCTTCCATTCAGTTCATAGATTAAGATTCAAGCCAATCAACATGTGGAGAAGACATTGATTTAAAATGAGGACTTTGAAACAATCCATACCCCATTGGAACGATCGTCAGGGCGTAAGGTTGAAAAATAAAGAACTAAATGCAAGGCGATTTCAGGCAGTCTACAAGCTAACATCATACTAATTGAGAATTCAAATTGTTTTACTGAATCATACAAAGAATTTTTTGTAGCAACACAACATAGCCAATAAGAGCTCAATACGAAGTTGGATGTGTTAATTGTGCTAAGAAAACTGGAAATTCAATCCCAACTTACCAGGAATGAGAATGCAATCACTTTCATGGATACCTCTCATTTCTCTCCAATTCAATTATAGCTTCATGAAATGCAAACAAATCAGATACTTGTGCGTAGACTTGTAGAATGTCAGCAAAATCCACCATCTAAAGGCAATTAATTATTATTTTTGTTTAGTTAGTTATGTTTGGTTAATTTTTATTGTTGTATTAATTTATTGTAATTTTGTTTATTACAGTTAATAAAAGAATTTATTTGAAGTCTAAGCAATATTTATAATAATAATACGAAACTGAATTACAATATAATTTATATCCATACATAGATTTGCAATAATAATATAATAGAAGAATGATAATGTAATATAGGTTATTGGGCTACTCGTCATCCTTTAGTTGATTGTGTTTATCCTTGTTGTACATCTTTGCCTCACGCATTTTGTACTGGTATGCATTAGCGATAGTGTCCCGACTGATTAGTGGCATTGGGGTTGTAGGATCAAACTCAATACGCCAATTAGGATCCCGTCATTTATCCTCTAGTATCATGTTATGCAATATTATACATGCTTTCATAATTAACTTCAACTCATTGTGTTGCCAAAACCTCACCGGGTTCTTAATGAAATGGAACGTTTGTATTCTAAATGCGCGCTTAATATCTTTGCGTGCTCCTTCTTGAAATTTGCCAAACACACTTTGTTTCTAAGTTGTTGGTCGTTGGAAACTCTTAACAATGGTTGTTAATGGTGGATATATACCATCGGTTATGTAATAACCCATGTCATAATTGTTCTCATTTATTTCATATTCGATTGGAGATGTGTTGTCTTTCAGTAATTCGTCAAATATTATTGATTTAGCCAACACATTTAAGTCATTACATGCACCAAACAAACCAAAGAAAGAATGTCAAATCCATATATCATATGAAGCTACTACCTTAAGGATTATAGTTACACCTCATGCATGACCACTATAATGTCCCTTTTAAGTGTGTGGAGATAATTGTGCCACTACAAATGCATGCAGTCAATGTTTCCTATCATTCCGTGAAATACTCTTTTCGCGTTCTCTGCCTGCAACTGTACAACATCTTTTGCGACAGGTGACCGATAATATTCTTTTCGAAGGCACCGCACAATTGCGTATGCAGACCTCTTCACGGACTTAATGGCAGTTATTTAACCAATGCCTATATATTCATCCATCATGTCAGCAGCATAACAGTAGGCTAATATGCGCATTCCAACACAACATTTTTGGAGACAAATGAAACCCTTTCGGCCTAGGGCATCGCTTTTTTTAACAAAGTAATCATCATTTTGTTTAACGGCTTCCATTATTCGCATAAACAATGGGCGTCGCATTTTGAATCGAAGACGGAATTGTTCTGGAGTATACACCGCATTTTCAACAAAGTAATCTGCCCATATAAGGTTGTGAGTAGCCTCTTATCCTGATGTATAACTCTTCTTTTTGAAATTTCTCTAGAATTATTTAATTTTTTCAGTATGGAAATATTTCTTTGGTATTACATATATGCAGAAGCACCTTTTACATGTGCATGTACACGTTGTTTGGTCGATGAAGCTGCAGCCAATAAATATTTGTCTAGCGGATCTTTTGGCATTTTTTAAGAATTTAAGAGTTAAATAATTTTCGTATTGTTGGGTGGTTTTACAATTAACTTGTTGATTTATAAAGGTTTTGCAGAAATGCATGCATAGCGTTGCCAATTTATAGTTTACGTAGAATGGGTTTGCCATTAGTGAAAATATTTCCCATCTGGACAATTATGAAATGACATTTGCCAGATGTGGAAATGTTTTCCGTCTGTATAATTATAAAATGACATTTGCTAGAAGTGGAAATGTTATACAATTATGAAATGACATTTGACAGACATGGAAATGTTTTCCGTTTGGAGATAAAATAACATTTTTCAGACATGGAAATGTTTGTCGTCTGTACAATTATGAAATGACATTTGCAAAAAGTGAAAATGCTTCCCATCTGCATAATGTTAAATTTTGTGGGAATGCGATCTATAAATAAAGGTTTCTGGTATCCTTATATGCAAACCCATTACCAATAGTCTTTATTTTAAACTTCACACAATGAATCACCTACAATGGTCAACAGTCAAGGATTATTATTTCCCCACCTAATTGACAGATAGATACTATGGCAAGGAAATCGAATTGGCTACCCCTACTGGAATACATACCATATGCAGGGGGTGGAAGAACAACACAAGATTTAGTTCCCATTTCCATTATCTAACAAACTTTCAACAGTGTTAGCACGTGTTAAAGTCTACATTAGATCTTTACCATTTGGCAGCAACAACCGACAGATGTAGGTGGAATGAGTCTAGCTTCAAACTCATTGTGTGTAATGACTAAGTGCGTAAAACGTTATGTGAATAAGTACCACGGTGTAAGGATATTCGTGGAGAGACTTTGTATTTATTTAATGAATTTAGGAGAGCCTTTCCCAAGCATCTTTCTTATAAATGACCAATATATAGGTTTCTTTATCCCACCCACAACGCTTATATCTTTCTCGTACAAGTCAAACTTCAATTTGTATATGAACCAATGTGCACAAATCTCGTTTATTGTAGTCCTCTACTAGCATTAGGTGGTGTCATTCATTTTCGCTCAACGGTTGCGAAAGTGCTCGACGATACTCAATAGTGTGGACTGAAACATCAATCGGAGTTGGTTATAAAGTTAAGCAGCTAGAAGTCTTCATTTATTAGCCATGGTCATGAATCCATTTGGTAAAAGTTGTAAATGAATGAGTTACCATTTATGTCATATTTATAATATTTTCCTTCAGCAGTTTTTTTCATTTGATGTGAGGCAGAAGTAGAAATGTTTCATGTTTGCACCTTATTTTATTTGACATGAGGTAGAAGTGGAAATATTTTCCATCTGCACCTTATTTAATTTGACATGGTATACAAGAGGAAATGTTTCCCTTCTCCACTTCAATAGCAAATGTATATAAATACCCCCTTCAAGTCTTATTTAGATGAATAAAACTATGTCTTATCCCATATATGGACATAATTATTTTTACCAAGACCCCTGTTGTGTGGTTTGGTATGGGAGGAAACGACTTTTTAATAATAAGCCAATCGACACGTCAAATAGGTTTGAACACCTGCTAATGTGAGACCAAGAAATACGACGAACGATGCCATCTTAAGGTCTTGTGTCAATATCATAAGATACCCGTACCAATAGGGCGTGCTATCGAATTTTTCATTATATCTCCCCAAACTAACGATGATGACATAATTGATTTATTAGATGAAAAGATTTGACAAATGGAAAGCCACTACAAAGATACCATGATGCCCAATTAGCTAAAAGCAAATAAAAAATGTTAGGGAAAAGTTGTTGGAAATATATTACAACAATACCTTACAATCTAATTGTGAATTATCTCACTTTACGTATTTTAAACATGATATATTTAATTACAAGGATCTGAAAGTTGATGAGGACGACTACGAACCAATTGTTGAGAATTAAAATGCATTATATAATGACCATTGTGAGAATAAATCATACAACCCCCAAGTTTGGTTTATAACGAAAAAGCAATATGTTGTACATTACTGAGTTTCGTTTCATAGGCCAATATTATTAGGTTGAAAATTTTAAATTGTACTTTGCTATACGTAATGTGTTTTTTGTTATGTAATAGTGTTAATCGTGTGACACCTCGCCTAATTAACCCCGGGTGATCAGTCCTAAATTAAGTTAGAACAGGTTTCTCAGTTGGATCGTTCTTAGCATCACTGTGGCCTTTTTAATTACTAACCACCTAAGTGAGAAAATTAGACCGGTGCCAAGTTTTATCTTTCATTAACTTAAATGAAACTCATGCGAAAATTAAAATAACACAATAATCACAATTAACTAAAACAACCATACACAGGTTATTATCTGACCGAATAAACCATCGGCCCAAACTCCAACAAAGATAAAATAAAGACAAGTAATCAATCTCAACAAGTCTGACAAAAACTAAATGAACTGTGAGCGACATGCTCGAAATAACTGATAAAAGTCTCTATACTAGAATGAAAGAGTGAGGCGTCTATCAAAACTCCCGCAACATCCACATATGTTGCAGCAACGGATTCCTGAAATAGAGTCAAGCCTGGCGTCCCTGTGGCTGGACACCTAAAAGGTTTTTAAAAAAAATTATAGCAAGGGTTAGTACCCAAAAACATTTGAAAAATATTTAGCAAATAATTAACTTGCAGTAATGAATAAATATGCATGCTCTCCATATTTTAGTTAGTGTCGCACTCCCTTGAGGACATCCTCACCCCTCCTCTAATGTGCACTACTAACGCCTTAATTAAATTCACCTAATTCTTCATCTTACGACTAGATAAATTATAAAACCTCTTACACCCACCCTACTCTAACCGAGTATGCCTTGGTTGTGATTTTTAAGTTATTATCATCATCAACTTAATTAAATCATTTCCCTCTTTAATTTCATATAACTTTCACATCTGTTATACATATAATACAACTCATGCTTTGTATTAATTCGCCCGTATATAATTATTTACCTAATTATATACTCAATCATATTACAGTATTCACAAACATATTGGTATAACATTTAATAATAGTATTTCCCCCGAGTAAAGTCTCACCGGGTATAAATCCTCTAAAGTGCTATCCCACTAGGTATGATCACATAGCCTAGTTACCCCCAAGTCAGAACCGCTCACTAACTTTGTTAATATATAAATGTTGGAGGCGGTCATATTCCTTCCCTGAAAGTGATATGTCCCTCACCCATATATCGGACGCTATGACCTGGGATTATACTCGCCCTACTCCTCAAGCTAGGGGATTCATCCACTACGCGCAACCTCCCCCTATAGCATTAGAGCATATAATAATAATAATAATATATATCCACTGATATTAATGCACACACCATATATATACTATCACACACCGTATATATATATATATATATAAATATAAAATATCTCGGCTACACCGTGCACTAAGTCCGTGACACAAGCCCATTCCATTTTATTTTTGAGTTTATGGCCCAACTCTAATTATGAATTAATTTGCACATTAATTTCTTTTGGTATTGCCCCAACCAATATATTCGGACTTACTCTCGTGTCCCGAAATAACATTACCCGAGTCTAAATCCCCGACTCTAAATTATTTAGTCTTCACCTAAATAAAATTTCCATTTCGGTATCGCTCAACTATTATCCCCGGATTTGTTTACTACATCCATATTTAATCATTTCGAAATAAACTTTCCAAAGTTTAACCTTAGTGTGTCACACCTAATTTCCTCCAAATCCCCATAAATTTTAATTATGATGTCACACCAAGCCGCCCTCAAATCCTAATTAATCTTGATTCACAATTAATTAGATTTAAACCCCTGTATTAATTACTCAACAATTAAGGCATGGAAGGATTTTTATTTATTTTCCCTATACATTAAAAACTGGGCGAACTGTCAAAATTTCCGGACCATCGATCGATCGATGGTCCACCTTCGATCGATCGATCGATCAGGTCCTCGTCTTCCCCGAGTTGGCTATTTCAGCCATGGACGCCCACCTCCAAACCCTAGCTTCTTTTACACCAAAAACTAAACCTTCTCATCGGCAATAGACATCAAAAACCTTATAGTAAACCTTCCTATAGTCCAGAAACATCACTTAATTCCTTTTCTCTACTGCTTTCACGAGTTTGGATTTAAAATTCAATTCAGTCTTTAACCCATTTAACCATCAATTCCATATCACTAATTCGTTTCTAATTCCTCCGGTTTTACACAACTTACCAGATTATAAGCACACAACTTAGATTAAATATGCATTTCTACTCAATTTAGAAATCAGATTCATAATCTACAAAAATCCATGTTTATACCTTTGTAAATCCCAAAACGAATTTCTTTGATTATCCACATCACATGAATATGAATTGAAATACACTTTAAATGCTACAGCAAGTTAACCACTTGCCTTAGGGTTTGTAGAGTCTGAATTTGGAATCGTGAGTGCCCAAGGTTGAAGATGACTCTTTTTGGCTCTCATGTGATCCCCAAATTTGCCTTTGGCTGCTGTTAAGGTTTCCTAACCCTCTAAGTCTCCTCTAAAAACAATTCAGCCATTTCCTTGTTACTTTTAATTATTTAATTAACCTTAATCCCATTTTTTGCCTAATGGGCCAAGCCCAAGTGACCCAAATGCCCCCGTGTGGGTCCGACTATGCCTAAAAACGTCCCATGATCCGTTTACTACCCCCGGGTACACTTTTCCGACTATCTCGATCCATTCAGACTCAATCGTATACTCAGAATTGACATCCTAATTAAATTAGAAAAATCCTTATTTCACACCCAAATTAGTCTATACCGACTTCCGGCCGAAATAAGTACATGTCCCATCATTAATACTCGAAATGACAAAATTACATTATTACTATTCACTTAGAAATTAAGTTTCCCTAAATATTAACTATTCACTTCCCGATTAATATTTAAATATAACTTGCCATAATTAATTCAATTAAAATTACGACACACAAGTAATTTTAAATTCCTGAATTAATTAAATATTAAATGCATGAAAATACGGGGTGTCACAAGTATTTAAGTGTTATTTGATTAACAACCCATAATAAAATAAATAATGCTAAATAATCAACGAGGAGTGCAACAGTTTATATACAACACTAATTATCTACAATTTTTATACAAGAATAATCTATACATCTCTTATAATTATCCGTAGTTTTTATACAAGAGTAATTAATACATTGATATGTTAAACTCATAAATCAAAGAGATCTTTAGCCTGTTGGAAAAAATCCTAGCATTATCCAATTGCATGCATTGCCAGAATTTGGTGGATCAGGAACATATAAAGACGATGCAAAATCTCACGGCATGAAGTCATTTCGCAGGTTAGGAGTTGGATAAATATGTTGAGATGAGCTTGGTCCTGATTACGCAGATTATTAATTTCTACGATATGCATTCTTTCTCTCTCAACATAATGCCCCCGAACGTTTTTTCAATAATCTTCACACTCTAAGAACATAGTTCTCTAATCCTCCTTGTGTATGTATTGGTCGGAGGTGCATGCCTACGTTCACTGGTCCTTGATATTTCCATCACATTTGTCCTACCGTAAAAAAACAACCTCTTCAACTTCCCACCTTAATTTAATTAAGCATTGAGATGATTCTGTGGGATGTTGTGTCTCGTAAATGACATTACTAGGTGTCGAGGAAGGTGAAGTAGGAATTCTCAGGCCATTAGGTTCCACAGCTGCAAATCCAACCCCATCATGGTTAACCCATCGAAATAATGGAGGCAATATACAAACGCGAGAGACTTTACTCCAATAATTATTCCACTCAGCTTGGTTAGTAAGAATTAAACCGTCACCAACAATCTCTCAATTGTAGTTCCGATAAAAAAAGTGATGGCGTGCCAAATAGGACATTGGGTATGGTAGATTCGGTTGAATGGAGATGATACCTATTGTAAGGGATTATTCATTCAAGCCCAATATTGTATCCGACCAGTGCAGTATGCAAAACGGATTGCACGACCTAACTCCAAATAATTATTTTAGATCCGTGTATTTGAAATGTGCTTAAATGCATGGACATAGACTCATATCGGTTACTAAATATATCGAATGAGATATTCAAGGACACCTACGAGCTATCTACAAGATGGTTGAGTTAATTGTATAATTCAATCACTTATTTTTGCATCTATAAAATGTAAACCCTGACCCGAGGCAAATGGATGTAACTTAAATTATTTGAGAGACACTAATAAGAATAAAATTAACCCTTCGTGGATGTAGGCAAGTTTCCAAACCACGTATCTCTGGTGTTTTGTGTGTGATAATTTATTTTCTCTTCTTGATATTACTTTCTAGATTTCTTATTGTGATAATTTGTGCACTCACAATTGGCACTGCCTGTGGGAATCGATTATTTTTCCTACAAAGTAGTAATCGAAAGAAAGTCCGTGATGTCTCACCATAATAGGAATCTTCCTCAGTTTAGTGACGTGCAGGATGATCCAGTCCCGCTTAGGGTTAGGTCAGAGATTCTCCAACCACTAAATCTCATGTTTCTCCAAGAGAGACAGCCTTTTAAGGAAATTAGGGACCACTTAGTTCTACTCAGAGCAGGAGGAAGTAAAATGCCTCAAGATGGAAGATAATGTTCGCTTATAAAGGCGACTTGGAGGAATGGAGAGAGATCTCCATAGAAATACAAGGAAACATTCCTCAGGTGAGAAAGACTCGCAGTCGAGGGAGGAGCTCCAGGCACACCTAGGATCAATATGAATGCGACAAGTCAGAGCATGATCGATTTGAGTATGGACGATCAGAGAGGTGCCACATAAGTAATGATCGTCAAGATAAGGACATCAGAATTTTGGTCCGTAAGGAGATAGACTAGCATCCAACCCATCGAGGGGCTATGTCCACCAGAGAGCTGGCCAGAAGAGCTCTCAATACCCAGATAAAATCCCTTTTCTTAAGGGCGATTGAAGAAAAGGAACTCCCAAAGAAGTTCGTCATTCGCAGGTTCAAAATATATGATGGAAAGATGGATCCCATAGACCATGTTCGGTAGTACATGCAGGCGATGACCCTGTAGAGACACAATAATGCCTTGATGTGTCGAATATTCCCTTATAGCCTACACGATGTAGCTCAAAAGTGGTTCGAGAAGCTTCCACATAGTTTGGTCATGAGCTTCAAGGACCTAGCAGAGGCCTTCACTTCTCGCTTCATAACCAACAGTTCACACCCTAAAAGGATGGGTTTGTTGTTCACGGTCAATAAAAAGTTGTAAGACAACCTTTATGATTATGACAAGAGGTATTTGGAGGTATTTAATAAAGTGGAGGACTACTCTGATAAGGTTGTTGTCGTATCCTTTAAAATTAGTTTGTCAACCACATCTCTATTGCACCAGTCTCTGGCGTAGAAAGTGGCTAACACCATTGACGACCTCATGGCATGTATTGAAAAATATGCCAAGGTTGAGCACATGGTTCATTCTATCCTATGGGATAACGGTCTAGTAAAAGAAAACAAAAGAGGAGAGAAGAGTGACACTCTAAAGAAAGGGAAGAAGAATGAGGGAAAGAACAATGCTAAGGATAGGAACAAGGTCGACCTTCAAAAGCGTTCCGGATTGTTAACATAGTCTTCAAAGAACTAATATATAAAATCTTGAGCAAGATTAAGGATGAACCATTTGTCAACTGGCCCAAAAATATGGGTGGTGACCAGACAAAGAGGAACAACGTGCTGAGGTGCGTACTCTATAAGGAGGGCGGCCATAGGACAGAGAATTATAAAGCACTGAAGTCCCACTTGGAAGAGTTAGCCTATGTTAGACATTTAAACGAATACCCAGAGTAGAAAGTTGACAAGGTCACAGCTAATGGTGATCAGAAACTAGACGATATTATTGATGACCACATGGGATAGGAATTTGTGGTTATTCATGGAGCATCCAACCTAAAGAATATCTAGGGGAACATTGTTTGGATGGAGCTGAAGAAGGTCACTACCGTCATAGAAGCATTCCAGATTGACCCTATAAAATGCCAAGCTGGTGAGCGTCAGCGACCAAAAAATGTTAACTATACTAAACACGTTGTCTTCACACAGGAAGATCTGATTGGGGTGAGGACTCCCCACCATGATGCACTCATGATTACTCTCAGATTCGTTAACGAGGATATTGTAAAGTTGCTGGTAGATTAGGGAAGCTCGTCAGAGGTGATATACCTAGAGTTGTTCCATAAATTGAAGCTCAACTTAGCCGACCTCAAGGAGGCCATGATTTTATTGGTAAGCTTTACGGGGGAAGTCACGATTCCATTGGAAAAGATAGTCTTACTGGTCAGAAAGAGCAATATCTCAAACTTAATTAAATTATTGGTGGTGGATATAGAGTCTCTATATCACGATATTCTAGGAAGAGGATGGTTTCATGCAATGAGAGTCGTACCGTCTACCTACCACCAGATGTTGAAGTGTGTTATCGAAAGGGGCGTGGTGACCAAGACATTGTAAGAAAATGATTCATCATAGCTATTCACCCATAAAATGAGAAGAAAATAAATTCGTAGGACACCCTAGAGGAAGACCAAGATGGGGCTACACCCTCTAAATAACAACTGTGGTACGATCGATTAGGGGTGGAGGAGACCAGGATCCATCCCGCTGATAGGGTCGTTGAAAGCCTGGAAGAAGTTGGTGATGTTGATAACTTGCCTAATAAAAAGTTTTTGATCGGAACTGCGCTATTCGATCATGAAAAGAAAGAGTTGATTGCCTTCTTGAGATGCAATTTAGATTTTTTGCCTGAGAGTCGTATGATCTGCCTAAAATTGATCCCAATGTAGCCTTCCATCATCTACATGTTAACCTAACCTTCAAGCAGATTACTCATAAGGCACGCCGAACAACCCCCAAAAAGGCTAAAGTGGTGGAGAACAAAATTAGGAAGCCTTTGGATGTAGGATCCATTAGGGAATTTCAATTCCCTAAATATTTGTCCAACTCAATGGTAATACGAAAAAGCAATGCCAGTTAAAGAGTCTGTATTTCATAAACCTCAACAGAGCCTGCCCCAAAGTCAGTTTCCCACTGTCAAAGATTAATCGACTAGTTAACGCCATGACAGCTCATGAGAGAATAAGTTTTTTGAACGCCTACTCAAGGTACCATCAAATTTTGTTGTTCGCCCCAGACCAAATCAAAATATCCTTCATAACCCCATATTATTCGGCCTAAAGAACATAGATGTAACTTATCAGAGGCTGGTTATGGAGTTATTTAAGTAGAAGATGGGTGACACCATGGAAGTATATATTTATGAAATGTTAGTCGAGAGCAAGAACAGAGACGACCACCTCACAGACTTGTCGAGAACTTTTAAAATCCTCGGGAAGTACCAGATGAAACTTAACACAAGTAAGTGTTCATTTGGTGTCTAGTTAGGTAAATTTTTGGGTTATCTAATCAGCTAAAGAGGGATTTAAGTCAATCTAGATCAGATTGATGCGATTAACAAGGTCAAACCCCCAAGGTCGTTGAGGGATATTCAAAAGCTCACTAAAATGCTCATAGAACTCAATCGCTTCATCTCCAAGTCTTAAAAATGCCGTCGACCATTCTTTCAGCTACTAAAGAAGGATACGACCCTCACATAAAATTATGACTGCTCAAGAGCTCTAGAGGAGATCAAGTCTTACATTATTAAACCACCCCTGCTGGTGATTAACGATAATGGAGATCCCCTCTACCTCTACCTCTACCTAGCAGTATTAAACCACGCTGTTAGTTCGGCTCTTGTAAATAAAAAGGAGGGTAGACTGTACCCTATCTATTACACCAGAAAAATGCTCCTTGATGCGGAGCAACGTTACTTGCCCTTGGAGAAGTTAACCTATGCACTGGTTATTGGCTCTAGGAGGCTGAAATACTACTTCGAATCCCACTCAATAACGGTGATCACCTTATTTACCCTCAAAGTCGTTCTTAGAAAAGCCGACCTCTCTGGATAACTCTTAAAGTGTTTAGTTGAGCGTGGAAGGTTCTATATTCACTTTCAACTAATGACAGTAATTAAGGGACAAGTCTTGGCTAACTTCATAATCGAGTTCATAAAGGACAAGCAAATCTACCAATATGTAATGGAGCAATCAATAAATAAGGAAGCATAGTCTAAGGACTGAACCCTATACATTGATAGAGCCTCTAATTATAAGGGGGCGGGCTGGGGATTAACCTCATCACACCAGAAGACGTTGTCATTGAGTAAGAAATCAGTTTGGGATTTGAAGCCTTTAATAATGACGTTGAATACGAAATATTGATAGACGGTCTGCGCAAAGCCCAACTGTTGGGGGCAAAGCATCTTAATGTGTTCGGAGATTCCAAACTGGTTTCTAAATAAGTGAGCGGAAATTTCAATGCAAATGGCGATAGGATGGTAGCCTACTTTGGAGTGTGCGAGATCTTATAACAGGATTTGAGGAAGTTCATGTTTAGCAGTTCCTCTTTTGTGTTGAAGTCTCCACTCACTTATTTAGAGACCAGTTTAGAATTGCCGAACAGGTTGAGGTCCTTTCCCCCAACAGTTGGGCTTTATGCAGGCTATCTATCAATGCTTCGTATTCGACTTCGTTGTAGGAGGCTTCAAATCCAAACCTGATTCATTTCTCAACGACAACATCTTCTGGTGTGATAAGGATGATCTCCACCCTAGGAGAAAAATAATCATGCTGACGCCTTAGCCACCTTAAGATCGAAAGTAGACTCTGATCTCAGAAGAACTATTTAGGTAGAGTTCTTTGCCCAACCAAGCATTGGCCAGACAGTGGTCACTGAGAAGGTCCTCCTCATAGAAAGATCCCTAATTGGATGAATTCCATCATTGCCTACTTACAAAGGGACATGCTGCCGGATGATAGGAAATTGGCTTACTAGATAAGAGTAAAAGCAACCCGTTTCTACCTCGACTTAGGGGAAAACTCTACAAAAGATCCTCCATAGGCCTTACCTCCAATACGTCCACTCGCAAGATACCGAGAAATTTCTTAGCAAGCTTCATGATGGTATTTTTGGGAGTGGCATTATGATCAATCAAAGAAGGCTACTTGTGGACACATATGCAGAGGGATTCAAGTATCTATGTTTGGAGATGCACATTGCTAAAAATTCTCCTGCATCGTTTATCAACCAGCTAGTAACCTGAAATCCTTGACTAGTCCTTTGCCATTTACATAATAGGGGTTGGACATTGTGGGACCACTACCTACCACACCTGAGAATCATAAATATCTGCTGGTTGACACAGACTAATTCACCAAATGGGTATAGGCGGAACAACTAGCGAACATCTGCAATGCCGATATAATAAGACTCATCTGGAAGAGCATAATAACACGCTTTGGGGTACCAAAAGCTATCATCACCGAAAATGACATGCAGTTTAAAAGAAGTTTTTTCAAAGCCTATATGATGAGCATGGCATTAAGCATCATTTCGGCTCTGTAGCATACCCCCAGAGCAACTATTGGGCAGAGGCTTCTAATAAAATGATGCTTGATAGTATGAAGAAGAGGCTAGAAAGAGTAAAGGGGGCCTGGGTGGATGAGATCCCCCATGTCCTTTAGGCTTATCATACCATGCATTGAAGACGTACTAGGGAAACACCCTTCATGCTCACCTACGAAATGGAAGCCACTATCCCACTTGAAGCAAGTCTCCCAACTATGAGAACCAACTTGGTCGACCAAGGACTTAATAATGATGCTTGCGCACTGAACTTATCCCAGTATATGAATAAAGAGAACAAGCCATGATTAAGCTAGCCTCATACCAGCACCAACTGGCGAAGCAGTACAATAAAAATGTCAATCCAAGGAAATTTCAGGTAGAAGCTTACATCCTAAGGAAAGTTCTTGACAATGCAGTAAGACCGTCAGATAGAAAACTGGGACCAAACTGGGAGGGACCTTTCAAGGTGATTAGGGATGACCTTCAAGGAGTTTATCGCTTGGAAACACTGGGGCAGAAAGATACCAAGATCATAGAATGTGGCCAACCTCAAGAAGTTTTATTTTTAGTCTTCTTTTTTTTATTATAGCACATCTAGTTTTTGGAAATTTTTATTTCAAACTTCTGTTGCTCCCAAGATATTACTTAATAAATAAAGTCCCATTGGCTCTCATAGTTCCCTTTTGCATATTTGTTGCTTCAATTTAATTTTATGTATGTCAATATAATTCACCACTTCCAAGCGATAGATCCATTCTCTTATCGTTAAGTAGAATCACACTTGGTTTCAGTAAGTTGTTCAGCCTACTTCAACCAAGGAACTTCCTCCACTATAAGAAAAAAAATAATATGCGACACGTACAATTTATGTTGCTAAAGTTCAAATTGTGTTGCTATATTGTATCAGCAACAGATTTCACTATGTTTCTAGCTTGTTGCCCATTGCCTGTCTAGGCGTCCCTTTGGCAACAGAGAAGGATTGTGTTGCCGAAGGTATATTTTTGGCAACACACAATTATGTCGCCAAAACTATCTTTTAATTTGTCAAATTTATAATAAAAAAATATTATTTATGTTGCCAAAGGTCACTCAATAGCGACAAAAATAGTTATGTTGCTAAAAAGCAATCTTTCAGCGACACAAATTATGTTGCAGAATGTAAGGTAAGCGATATAAAAATAACTTTCGGCAACACAGCTATTATGTTGTCAAAAGCTATACCTTTTACAACACGCTCTTGTTTGTGTGGCCAAAGGTATAGCTTTTGGAAACAGAAGAGTTGTGTTGCCAAAGGTATAGCCTTTGTCAACAAAGCTCTTATGTTGCCAAGAGCTATACCTTTGTCCACACAACTCTTGTGTTGCCAAAAGTACTATATTTTTATTTATTACCTATTATTTTTTCGTAATTGGAAGTACTTTTAAACCTGCACTTTTTTCATCAAAACTCACACTACATAAAATGTGCAACCTTATAATTTAAAATCACATTGCGCATTTTTCATACGATCATAAGTAATACAAAGTTCTACAATTTTCAACCAAATCTCGTAAATATGAATTACAAAATAATATTTCATCACAATCCAAGTATAAAGGTATAAAATAATTGCCTCTCAAATACGAACATAATCAATCCTAACACATCAAAATATGTAAACATGATCTAACCTAATACATTAACACATTAAAATATGTTGAAAAATCCAAGTAAACTAAAACGACGACGACAATATGACTCCCCCACACTATAACACATCGCAGCTCCAAGTCACCACGAATTTAATAGCTCCAAGCAAAATCCATCATCAACATGCGTAAGATACAAAAATAAATGACTACATGGATTTGTATAACTTCAAATGCATGTATGTTTGACTTAATCAATTTAAAACACTATTAAATCTTAGAAAATTTCGATAGAGTTTCCTTTATTTATTCATGAAATCCAACCTGTTTTAACATTAAAATAAACCCAATAATAACAAAAACCGTAGTTAAACTACCAAAAAATCTCTCCCATTGATTTAACATCTAAAAATAGTATATTTAAGCTCGCATGGCCATAAGCATCATACAAGTGTAAAAATATAGTAGAACGATTAAAAGATCATCAAATAAGCCTATCCCGGGCATCAAAATAAAAAGTGAATATCATAACATAAGCTTAAGTATCCAAGTAGCTACATACCTGACTCCTCCGTATCCATTGACTTTTTCATGTGTTGCAAATACATAATCATTCTACACAAAATACAAATTAAATTATTATCAATCCGACTTCAAAAGATAATAACAATTTATAATTTATAAGCAGTGCATATAAAACAATGATCGTTGTGTTTTATTGGAGTGTTAACACGCCATATACCACGTTGTCTGAAGCTTATAATTATAAACAATTAACTGTTACAGCTATATATATATATATATATATATATATAACTATTATATATAATAGGTATATATTATATATAACTGACAATTATATATATACAACTATTATATATATATAACATATAATTGTTATATATATAACTGTACAAGTATATATAACTGTTGTTATATAGAACAATCGTTGTTATATATAACAATTGTTATATATGACAAATGTTATATATAACCTCTTTGTCTCCTCTATTTGCGCCTTCAACAATCGCTCTATATATATATCTATGGTTTACTCAATGTCGACTAATATTAGAGATGCACAGTAAATTTATGTTTTTTGCTCAAATCGAAAGTCACATGACTACGTGATCGATTCCTACAAGTTGCATTGGTCCCGTGTGAGGTGTTCATGCCTCTTACGTGACTATTTTATGGTTGTTTCACGTTTTCATGAATTTCAGCATGTTTTTATCCCAACTCTAACTTTTTACAAATTTACGTCGTATACTCGAATTGAAAGTCTCGTGACTACGAGATCGATTCCTACAAGTTACATTAGTCCCGTACACTCAGATTAGGAGCCCCGTGATTGCGAGGTTGGTTCCTGTGAATTACATTGGTCCCGTAAGAGGTTATCGTGCCTCTTATGATGGCGTATTTTTAAGCCTAAGTCTTAATTTTTTACAAATTTACGTCGTACACTCAAATTGGGAGTCCCGTGACTATGCGATCGGTTCCTACGAGTTGCATTGGTCTAGTGCAAGGTGTTTATACCTCTTACGGGATTGTTTTCTAATTGTTTTGCATTTTCACCCATTTGCGGCGTGTTTTTATGTCAAAGTCTAACATTTTACAAATTTACGCCATGCACTCAAATCGTGAGTGCCATAACTACGCGATCGGTTCCTATGAGTCACGTTAGTCTCGTGCGAGGTGTTCGTGCCTCTTACGAGACCGTGTTGTGATTGTTTAACATTTTCGCCCTTTAATGGCATGTGTTTATGCCTAAATATAACTTTTTGCAAATCTACGTGTACGCGTTACATAAGCCCCTTACAGGTGTCCGTGCTTCTTACGGACTGTTTTGTGGTTAATTTATGTTTTCACCCTTTGACGGCATGTTTTTATGCCTAAGTCCAACTTTTTTGCAAATTTATATTATGTAGTCAAATCGTGAGTCATGTGACTACGTGGTAGATTTCTACGAGTTAGATTGGTCCCGTACGAGGCGTTCTTGCCTCTTACGAGACCGTATTGTGGTTGTTTTATGTTTTACCCTTTAGCGGCATATTTTTATGCTTAAGTGTGACTTTTTGTAAATTTACGTCATGTACTCAAATCTAGAGTGTCGTGACTATGCAGTCATTTTGTATGAGACAAATTGGTCCCGTACGAGGTGTTTGTGCCTTTTACGGAACCGTATTATAACTATTTTACATTTTCATCCTTTGACGGCATGTTCTTATACCCAAGTCTAACTTGTAGAAAATTTACGCCGTATACTCAAACCGCGAGTCATGAAAATATGCGGTCGATTCTTACGAATTACATTAGTCCTGTGCGCATTTTTCGTGCCTCTTACCAGACCGTATTGTGGTTGTATTACGTTTTCACCCTTTGATGGCATGTTTTAATGCCTAAATCTAAATTTTGGCAAACTCACTTCGTATACTCAAATCGGGAGTTCCGTTATTATGCGGTCGGTTCCTACGAGTTACATTGGTTCTGTATGAGATATTTTTGCCTCTTACGAGACCATTTTGTGGTTGTTTTACATTTTCACCCTTTGACGACATCTTTTTATGCCTAAGACTAACTTTTTGAAAATTTACATTGTATACTCAAACCATGAATCATGTGACTACGCGATCGATTTCTACGAGTTAAATTGGTCCCGCCCAAGGTGTTCTTTCCTTTTAAGGGACCGTATTGTGGCTATTTTATGTTTTCACCCTTTGATGGCATGTTTTAATGCCTAAGTATATTTTTTTATAAATTTACGTCGTATACTTAAACCAAGAGTTCTGTGACTATGCAGTCAGTTCCTACGAGTTATAATGGTCCCGTGTGAGGTGTTTGTGCCTCGTATAAGACCGTTTGGTGATTATTTTACGTTTTCATCCTTTGACACCATGTTTTTATGCCTAATTCTAATTTTTTACAAATTTATATCCTATACTCAAACTGTGAGTGCCGTGAGTAAGGGGACGATTCCTACGAGTTACATTGGTATAGTACGAGGTGTTCATGCCTTTTACGGGACCTTTTTGTGGTTGTTTTAGGTTTTCACCATTTGACGAAATGTTTTTATGGCTAAGTCTAACTTTTGGTACATTTATGTCGTATGCTCAAACCAGGAGTGCGGTGACTATGCGATCAGTTCCTACTAGTTACATCAATCTCATGTGAGGTGTTCGTGCCTCTTACGAGACTGCTTTGTGGTGGTTTTACGTTTTCACCCTTAAACGACATGTTTTTATGCCTAAATCTAAATTTTGGTAAATTTATGTCGTATACTCAAACTGGGAGGGCCATGACTACGCGGTCGGTTCCTACGAGTTACATTGTTCCAGTACGAGGTGTTTATGCCACTTATGAGACCGTTTTGTGGCCTTTGACGACATATTTTTAGGTTTAAATCTAACTTTTTGCAAATTTACGTGTGCGAGTTATATAAGTCCCGCACCAGGTGTCCGTGCCTCTTACGGACCGTTTTGTGGTTGTTTTACATTTTCATCCTTTGACAATATGTTTTTACACCTAAGCCTAACTTTTTGCATATTTATATCGTTTACTCAAACCGTGAGTCATGTGACTACTCGATCGGTTCCTACGAGTTACATTGGTCCCGTACGAGGCATTCCTGCCTCTTACGGGACCGTATTGTGGCTATTTTATGTTTTCATCCTTTAGCGACATATTTTTATGCCTAAGTATGACTTTTTGTAAATTTACGTCGTATAGTCAAACCCGGAGTGTCGTTGCTATTCACTCGTTTCGTATGAGATAAATTGGTCCCGTACAAGGTGTTCGTGCCTCTTATGGAACTATATTGTAACTATTTTACGTTTTCACCCTTTGATGGTCTGTTTTTATTCCCAAGTCTAACTAGTAGCAAATTTATGACGTATACTCAAACATTGAGTCATGAGAATACGCGGTCGATTCTTATGAATTACATTGGTCCCGTGCGAGTTGTTCGTGCCTCTTACCAGACCGTATTATGACTGTATTACGTTTTCACCTTTTGATAGCATGTTTTAATGCCTAAGTCCAAGTTTTAGCAAATTCGAGTCGTATACTCAAATCGGGAGATCCATTACTACGTGGTCGGCTCCTACAAGTTATTTTAGTCCCGTACGAGGTGTTTTTGCCTCTTACGAGACCATTTAGTGGTTGTTTTATGTTTTCACCATTTGACGATATCTTTTTATGCCTAAGACCAACTCTTTGTAAATTTACATCGTATACTCAAACCAGGAGTCATGTGATTACGCAGTCGATTCCTACGAGTTACATTGGTCTCGCCCGAGGTGTTCTTGCCTTTTACGGGACCGTATTGTGATTATTTTATATTTTCACCCTTAGGCAGTATATTTTAATGCCTAAATCTATTTTTTGCAAATTTACATCGTATACTTAAACCGGTAGCCCCGTGGCTATGCAGTTGGTTCCTACGAGTTATAATGGTCCTGTGCGAGGGGTTTATGCCTTGTATAAGATCGTTTTGCAGTTGTTTTACGTTTTCATCCTTTGACAGCATGTTTTTATGCCTAATTCTAATTTTTTGCAAATTTACATCCTATACTCAAATCGTGAGTGTCGTGACTAAGCGATCAGTTCCTATGAGTTACATTGGTACAGTACGAGGTGTTTGTGCCTCTTATGGGATCATTTTGTGGTTGTTTTAGGATTTCACCATTTGACGACATGTTTTTATGGCTAAGCCTAACTTTTGGCAACTTTACGTCGTATACTCAAACTGGGAGTGCGGAGACTATGCAATCGGTTCCTACTAGTTACATCGATATTGTGTGAGGTATTCGTGCCTCTTATGGGACCATTTTGTGGTTGTTTTACTTTTTCACACTTAAACGACCTGTTTTTATGCCTAAATCTAAATTTTGGAAAATTTACATCGTATACTCAAACTGGGGGTGTCGTGACTACGTGGTCGGTTCCTGCGAGTTACATTGGTCCGGTACGAGGTGTTTATGCCTCTTACGGACCATTTTTTGGTTGTCTTCGTTTTCACCCTTTGACGGCATGTTTTTAGACCTAAATCTAACTTTTTGCGAATTTACGTCATATACTCAATCCGGGATTCATGTGATTACGCGATCGGTTCCTACGAGTTACATCGGTCCCGTGCAAGGTGTTCGTGCCTCTTACGGGATCGTTTTGTGGCTGTTTTACATTTTTACCCTTTGAAGGCATATTTTTATGCTTAAGTCTAGCTTTTTGCAAATTTATATCGTACACTAAAAGCGGGAGTCCCATGACTACATGGTCATTTCCTACGAATTACATTGGTCTCGTTCGAGGTGTTCTTGCCTCTTACGGGACCATTTTGTGAATGTTTTACGTTTTCACCCCTTAGCGGCATATTTTAAGACTAAGTCTAATTGTTTGTAATTTTTCTTCGTATTCTCAAATCGAGAGTCATGTGATATGCGATCGGTTCCTACGAGTTACATTGGTCCCGTGCGAGGTGTTCATGCCTCTGACGAGATCGTTTGTGGCTATTTTACCTTTTCACCCATTTGCTTCATGTTTTTATGCCTATGTCATACGTTTTGCAATTTTTCTTTGTATACTCAAACTGGGAGTCCCATGACTACGTGGTCGGTTCCTACGAGTTACATCGATCGTCTGCGAGGTATTCGTGCCTTTTACGGGACCGTTTTATGGTTGTTTTACGTTTTCACCATTTGATGGCATGTTTCAGTAAGCTACTTTGATCATGTATGGGGTGTGCCTCATTCTGGCATGTTTATTAGTTATTTTACATTTTCATCCACCAATGCCCAATTTTCAAATGCTTTGTGTTCGACTTAATCAATTTAGAACATTTATTTATTTCATTAAATTTCGGTAAAGTTTGCTTTATTTATTCATGAAATCCGCCATATTTTAACATTAAAATAAACCCCAATAACAACAACAAAAACTGCAACTAAACCACCAATAAAACTCTTCCACTGATTTAACGTCTAAAAATAGTATATAAAAGCCGGCATGGCCATAAACATCATACCAGTGTAAAAAAATAGTAGAACGTTTAAAATATTATTAAAATAATCCTATCTCGACATCAAAGTAAAAACTGAATATCATAACATAAACTTAAATACGTATCCGAGTAGCTACATACTCGGCCCCTCCGTAATGTGTAGCAAATGCGTAGTCATGCTACACAAAATATAAAATAAATTATTATCAATCCAACTTCAAAAGATAATAACAATTTATAATTTATAAGAAGTGCATATAAAGCTGTGATCTTTGTCTTTTATTGGAGTGTTAACATGGCCTATTCCATGTTGTATGGATAATCACAAAACCTTTTGCAAATGCACAACTAGAAACCACCACAAAATTGAATTATTGGTTCAGGATCAACTCAATTGAATCAACCGCTGACTTGATTCCAGTAATATTTATAATAACTAAACCACGCTAGAGATGAAAATTTACCCAACTAACCTTTTTCTATTTCGAAGCAAACTTTGTAAGCTTGGAAAGCATAAACGACAAATCTAGGAGCACTTAGTAACTTAATAACCTATATGTAAGAATTTGGGAATTTTAGACTAGGATACTCCAGTAAGGCTTTATTAGATTCAGGAACCCGATTTAATTTTTTTATTTTGTAGTCAATTACTTTTCTATCCAAGAACTGTGAAAGTGAATTGTGATATAATTTTGCATCGTTACTAGTATCATTTCAATGACAAAATATGAACAACATAGCTCTAAACCACTTGATTCTCATTTCAATAGAAAAGATTTTATTAAGAAACATGAACAACATAGCTCAAGGCTAAACATATCTAACTGTTAACAATAATTAAACATATATAACTATTCAATAGTTATATACCGGGGTATGCTCGTTCCTGAAGGCACGACGCTAATTTTCGAAAGTGTACATCATTGATAGCACCATACGTCATATTTGGTTCGCAACAGATAAACAATTTTTGAAAGAACCTATGGTTAGAAGCTATTATGTTAGAAAAATTGGGCAAAGTCTTCTTCGTTTATGAGACAATCCACGCTCTTTTTAAATGCAAGTATTTTCCTTAGTACATAATAGCATTTTACTACATAATAGCATATACGCATTTTCTACATAAATAAAAATATTACAAATAATCAACTTATCTAATTAACTTTTTAAATGTTTTTATACACAAATTGGGTACGTCTTGATAATAATATTGTTTTGTAAACATATTGAACGTAACTCAGTCCCATCAATAAAAAATAATTACAAAATAAACAATAAAAATTAACAAAACCACCATCTTGATCACTCCTTCCAACAACTACCTATATAATGATAAATCAAAAATTAGAATCTTAGATTACTCAAATAGATATAACACTATAAGCACACAAAACTAAAAAAAATAGAATTATGCACCAGGAAACTTTGATCCAGCAACTTGTGGACTCAACTTCAAGGTTTATTAGACGACCTTGCTTCTGCAACATCTGGAGCAATTGTTATTTTGGATACGTGTGCTTCATGTTGATCCAACTCTTCAGTAGTGGGGGCAGATAAGGCAGTTGATGAGATCCATAGGGCAATTACCTTCTTTGACAATGTTTATCAGAATTCGTTGCTGATAGTTGTGAATATCTTGTTGACACTACTTGTTCAACCATCGGAGCATGTAAACATGCATCTGTTTGCCAACTAATGAACTCTTGTATCATAGCATAATGAACTCTTGTATCATAATCATTATCATAATTATAATATTTATATTAAGAGAAATGCAAAACACTTGTCATGAAAATAACGGTTAAAGATTAATGAAAACATTTGAGTAAAACAATATGCATCGCAAAAAATAGTAAATAGAAAACGACTGAATAACGTAAAATAGAAAACTTATATGTCATACAAAAAGAAGACCAAGAAGAAAAGATCCGTGTGACTGACTGGGTCTAAAATAAGAGATTATATGAATACCAACTTGCTTGGGTAGTGCTCGCCAATTATCATGTCCATAGTGAAGATAAAAGATGAACCACTAATAATAATTGATGAAGATGAATTTTGTGGTGGTGGTTCTGATGATTCACACATTTTTCTGCCAAAACCAATAGAGGGATTAAACGAACCAGGGCCACCTCCATTCTTGAAAAAGATATGCAATTGTTGATGACCTAAAAACAGACCCAATAATCTCATGGACTGCTTTTTCTATAAGCTTTGTAGTTTGGGACCCACATAAATTTTTAAGTGATCTTCTTCCCAAACATTTCAAGCATGGAAATTTCTCAAGCTTCGTTCGCTAGCTCAACACATATGGTTTTAGGAAAATGGATTCGGATCGATGGAATACATGAATGAAGGTTTTGTTGGAGTTTTCTTATGGAAAGAACGAAATATAATAATTAATTTCTGCAAGGCACGTTCTTGGAACGCTTTCTTTTAGGCAAAATTTCTCCCAATCCGGTTGAGACAGAACCAGAACCGCGAGTACACAATGGGTTTTGTAGAACCTGCCTTCAGGATACAATGCAGTATGAACAGTTGTTTGATTCAAACTATGTACTGTTTGATCAAACCCGAGAACACTCTGAATTTGTAACTTGATAATGCCAGAGTATAGAGGACGGAGAGAGGAGAAACTAGCAATTTTCGGTGTTCAAAACAGAGGTCTGGAACTCTTTTTATAGCCATTTCTGTGACTGTTCTTCAACAGTCACAACTCTTCATGGAGTGACTCAGCAACCGTTGGATCGTGCCTGTTTGGAACAGCTACGATCTAACGGTTCAGATTAGGCGTCCCATCGTAAGCGAATGGACATCCCCTACACGAAACGCTACGAGTTCATCTAACGGTTTAGATCAAGCCGTTTCGGATTTTAAACCCTTTGATCAGATCGTTTAATCACAACCGTTGATCTGTTTTACCTCGTCAAAACTTTAGGCTCCCACGCTCCAAGCGACGATGCGCACGTGCGAAGTGCCAAGTGCGCGTCAAAGCGCGCAATGCGCCCTAAGTCGCCCAATCGCCCTTTCGCGCGCCGCGTGTCGCGCTTACGCGCTTACGCGTGTCGCGATTGGTGGTGCTTAAGCACCACCGCGATGCGTAGGATCATAGCCTCTTATTTGACTTGTCAACTAAGAATCTTAGTTGTCCTTTAGTTGATATACCACTACCTTTTGTAGTATTCTTCCAATGTGGGACAATATGGGATTTTGAGCATTCCCCATATCTTTCACACCCATTTGCTCATGTTTCTACTTTCTAAATTAAAACCCAAACTATGTTTAAAATAAAACACAAATAATATCATAAAATATTAACAACTAAAAATTAAACTCAATAAATATTGGAATTAATCCAACATTCTCCCACCAATTTCAATATACACAAGAGAGCAAAGCAAAAAAGACAATAAATAACTTTTGGCATTATCGCTAAAATCTAGTACATAAATGAGAAGTGTCTTTCGGACTTGAACTTCCATATAGTGAAAATAATTCAAAGCTTCATCAAGGTGCTGTGGTGAACGTATCTTGAACCAAGGACCTTTTGAGACTAGCCGGAACTATCACACATACCGATTTATGAGTTTATAAGTGTTCTTCTAGCATGCACTTTTATGGCCTTGTGCTAATCCTGATTTCACGAGCGCTTTAGGATCGGTCTTGATTTCATAGAAAGCGGCCACACTTTCGACACTCGAATAGGTAAATCAACTTTAGTGATTCTGCGAGTCACACTTATATGATTTATTAAGAAGTGAACTTCATCCTCTAACATGCAGAAGACCAACACTAGGCATATAGGAATGGAACTTTTTGTATAAATTCCTAGTGTTCCATAACTATAATTTAACTTGTTTGTACCACATTGAACTCTATCTATATTTTCAAGATATGAGTTGGGTTCCCATTAAATATAGTTGTGTTATTTAATAGACCTTAGTCCCATTCCTTTTGAGGTGATATATATCATCTCTCTTACAAGACCTTTAGTCAGAGGATCTGCTAAATTCTTGTTCGTTTTAATATAGTCGACTGTAATTACTCCTTCCTTGAGTAATTTTCTTATAATTTGATGTCTTAGACTAATGTGTCTAGATTTTCCGTTGTAAGTTTTGTTCGAAACTTTATAAATTGTGGCTTGGTTATCACAACTTATCATAATAGAAGGTGATGGCTTTTTCCATAAAGGAATATCATACAACACATTTCTAAGCCATTCTGCTTCTTTACATGCATCTGCTAGGGCTATAAATTCAGATTGCATTGTTGAATCTGATACACATGTTTGTTTCTTGGATCCCCAAGAGATAGCTGCTCCTCCTAGCGTAAAAATCCAACCAGTAGTTGACTTGGATTTTGATTCAAGATTATTCCAACTTGAATCACTATATCCTTCTAAAACAGATGGATATCCTACATAATGTAAGCCATAATTCAAAGTCCTCTTCAGATATCTAAGCACCCTAGAAATTGCATTCCAGTGCTCTTGTCCTGGATTACTTGTAAATCTACACAATATACTCACTGCATAAGCAATGTCTGGTCTAGTGCAATGCATGGCATACATTAGACTCCCAATAATACTAGCATATTTAAGTTGGTCTATAGCACGCCCAGTATTTTTCATTAATTTGATGCTAGGATCCACAGGTGTAGCAGCTGGCTTAAGTTCAAAATGATTATATCTTTTAAGAACTTTTTCTATATAATGAGATTGAGATAACGCTAAAGAATTATCCTTTCTCACAATTTTGATTCCTAAAATCACATCAGCTTCTCCAAGATCTTTCATATCAAATTTTGATGAAAGAAACCTTTTGGTTTCTTCAACATATTTGAGATTAGACCCAAATATTAACATGTCATCCACATATAAGCATATAATAACACCAACACCATTTTCAAATTTACTATATATACATTTGTCGGCATCATTAACTTTATATCCATGGGATATAACAATATTATTAAACTTCTCATGCCATTGCATAGGAGCTTGTTTAAGGCCATAAAGAGATTTAACCAATTTACACACTTTCTTTTCTTGGCCAGGCAATACAAACCCTTCGGGTTGTTCCATATAAATCTCTTCTTCTAAATCACCATTTAAAAAAGCAGTTTTAACATCCATTTGATGAATAACTAAATTGTGAATAGAAGCAAGAGATATTAATATCCTAATGGAAGTGATTCGAGCAACAGGAGCATATGTATCAAAGTAATCAATTCCATATTTTTGCTTATAGCCTTTAGCAACTAGTCTTGCCTTAAATTTATTTATAGAACCATCCGGATTTAATTTTCTTTTAAATATCCATTTGCACCCAATAGGTTTAGACCCGGGGGGAAGATCGGAAATAACCCAAGTTTGATTTGACAAAATTGAGTTCATTTCATCATTTATTGCTTCTTTCCAAAAGACAGCATCCCTAGATGTTACCGCTTCATGAAATGTGGTCGGTTCATCTTCTACATTAAGAACAAATTTAGTTTTGTTCTTAGTCTCATTTAAATCCCCTTCAACTAAATAAATAACAAAGTCAGGCCCAAATGTTTTTTCAGTTCTTTGTCTTTTACTCCTTCGTGGTTCAACGTCATTCGTTGTTTCTGAAGAAGATATAGGTTGTGAATTTTCTTCTAAATTTGAGGAGTCAACAGTCGAATTATTATTTTCTAAACCTTGATTCAAAGTACTAAACTTTGTTAGATGTTCAAAAAATTGCACATCTACCGACTCAATGATTTCTTGAGTTTCAAGGTTTAAAAATCTATAAGTCGTACTGTTACTAGAGTATCCAATAAAAACACATTTGTAAGTCCTATTTCCTAGTTTAGGTCTTTTAGGTTCGGGTTTTCTTACATAAGCAAGACATCCCCAAACTTTAAGACGTCTAAGATTAGGCTTACGATTAAACCATAATTCATATGGTGTAATATCCTTGTTTTTCAATGGAACTCTATTTAAAATATAACATGCGGATAAAACCGCTTCTCCCCACATCGACAAAGGTAAACCAGAACTGATTAACATTGAATTTATCATTTCAACTAAAGTCCTATTTTTCCTTTCCGCCGTTCCATTTTGTTGTGGCGTATATGGCGCCGTAACTTGATGGATTATCCCATGAGTATTACAAAATTGTATAAACTCACTCGGGTAATATTCACCACCCCTATCGGATCGTAGGACTTTAATTTTTCGATTTTGTTGAGTTTCAACTTCTGCTTTAAAAATTAGGAATTTCTCGAAAACTTCATCTTTACTTTTAAGTAAATATGTATATGCATACTTAGAGTAATCATCAATGAAAGTTAAGAAATATTTATTTCCACCACGAGTCATATTACTCTTCATATCACATACATCACTATGAATAAGATCAAGCATTTCGGATTTCCTCTCAACAGATTTGAACGACTTTCTAGTTATCTTCGATTGAGCACAAATTTCACATTTAGAAAGGTTATCAAATTTACAATCCGAGATTAAGCCGAGATTAGTCATATTTTTTATACTTCTATAATTCACATGACCTAATCTACTATGCCATAAAGAAATAGACTCAACCATATAAGCAGAACTAATATCATTGATTACATTAATTTTAATCATGCCGTTACAAGAGTACCCTTTGCCAATAAATTGGCCATTCTTAGACAATACAAACTTATCAGACTCATACACTAGTTTGAAACCTCTCTTATTGAGAAGGTCCCCAGACACAAGATTTTTACACATATCAGGTACATGAAGTACATCAATTAGAGTAAGTGTCTTTCCAGAAGTTAGCTTCAATTCCACTGTGCCTTTTCCAACTACATTGGCGCGAAGATTATTTGCCATCTTCACTTCTTTTCCATCAATTTCTTGATATGTTTTGAATGAAGAGCGGTCTTTGCATATGTGGACCGTTGCGCCGGTATCCAGCCACCATCCACCATCCACTTTCATTATCAATTGAATTTGCTTCGCAAACAGTAGCAATAAGATCTTCAACATTGTTGGTTTCCTTCGACCCTTGTTTTTCTTTAAATGCCTTCTTTTTAAGACGACATTCTCGAGAATAATGGCCCGGTTTGTCACAGAAGAAACATTTTCCCTTCTTTTTCTTATTTGCACCTTGGTTCTTGAATTTGGAATCATTCTTTGCTTTAAATTTTGAGTCTTTGGTAATCTTGGATTTTTTATCCTCAACCATATTAGCTTTTGAATGACCCTCACTTTGTTCATCCTTCTTTTCTCGAATACGAGTATCATCTTCAATACGAAGGTGACGAAGAAGGGATTCCACAGTATAAGTCTTTTCATCATGATTAATTTTCTTCTTAAAGCCATTCCAAGAGGATGGAAGTTTTGAAACAATCACCCCTACTTGAAATTCATCTTGAAGATTAATACCAGCGGCTTTAAGGTCACCAACAATTTGTTGGAGTTCATGGGCTTGTGCAACGACAGATTTATCATTATTCATTCTAAAATTCATATAGTTTGAAATTAGAAACTTACGATTGCTCGCTTCCTCGTTTTGATACTTTATCTCCAAAGCCTTCCATAATTCCTTTGCCGTCGGAATCATTCTATGAGCGCTATAAACAGTTTGAGACAAAGCATTGAGGATGTGTCCTCGACACATAAATTCGTCTTCTTTCCTCTTCACACGTTTTTGCTTTATTCCTTCGGTGTCTTCGGGTGTGGGCTCGGGAATTTGTTCAAGGTTATCATCTAGAATGTATGCAAGTTTTAGTGATGTGAGGAAGAACATAACTTTCTCTTGCCAACGGGTGAAATTTCCGCCATCAAAACGGTCGAGTCGAATTAAGTCTTGAGTCATGACTTGGATAGATTGTGCCACAGTTCCTTCCATTTGAGTGGAGTAATAAGAATATAAAATTTTTTTTTTTGCCTAAAACTGTTGGAGTTTTCTTATGGAAAGAACGAAATATAATAATTAATTTCTGCAAGGCACGTTCTTGGAACGCTTTCTTTTAGGCAAAATTTCTCCCAATCCGGTTGAGACAGAACCAGAACCGCGAGTACACAATGGGTTTTGTAGAACCTGCCTTCAGGATACAATGCAGTATGAACAGTTGTTTGATTCAAACTATGTACTGTTTGATCAAACCCGAGAACACTCTGAATTTGTAACTTGATAATGCCAAAGTATAGAGGACGGAGAGAGGAGAAACTAGCAATTTTCGGTGTTCAAAACAGAGGTCTGGAACTCTTTTTATAGCCATTTCTGTGACTGTTCTTCAACAGTCACAACTCTTCATGGAGTGACTCAGCAACCGTTGGATCGTGCCTGTTTGGAACAGCTACGATCTAACGGTTCAGATTAGGCGTCCCATCGTAAGCGAATGGACATCCCCTACACGAAACGCTACGAGTTCATCTAACGGTTTAGATCAAGCCGTTTCGGATTTTAAACCCTTTGATCAGATCGTTTAATCACAACCGTTGATCTGTTTTACCTCGTCAAAACTTTAGGCTCCCACGCTCCAAGCGACGATGCGCACGTGCGAAGTGCCAAGTGCGCGTCAAAGCGCGCAATGCGCCCTAAGTCGCCCAATCGCCCTTTCGCGCGCCGCGTGTCGCGCTTACGCGCTTACGCGTGTCGCGATTGGTGGTGCTTAAGCACCACCGCGATGCGTAGGATCATAGCCTCTTATTTGACTTGTCAACTAAGAATCTTAGTTGTCCTTTAGTTGATATACCACTACCTTTTGTAGTATTCTTCCAATGTGGGACAATATGGGATTTTGAGCATTCCCCATATCTTTCACACCCATTTGCTCATGTTTCTACTTTCTAAATTAAAACCCAAACTATGTTTAAAATAAAACACAAATAATATCATAAAATATTAACAACTAAAAATTAAACTCAATAAATATTGGAATTAATCCAACATTCTCCCACCAATTTCAATATACACAAGAGAGCAAAGCAAAAAAGACAATAAATAACTTTTGGCATTATCGCTAAAATCTAGTACATAAATGAGAAGTGTCTTTCGGACTTGAACTTCCATATAGTGAAAATAATTCAAAGCTTCATCAAGGTGCTGTGGTGAACGTATCTTGAACCAAGGACCTTTTGAGACTAGCCGGAACTATCACACATACCGATTTATGAGTTTATAAGTGTTCTTCTAGCATGCACTTTTATGGCCTTGTGCTAATCCTGATTTCACGAGCGCTTTAGGATCGGTCTTGATTTCATAGAAAGCGGCCACACTTTCGACACTCGAATAGGTAAATCAACTTTAGTGATTCTGCGAGTCACACTTATATGATTTATTAAGAAGTGAACTTCATCCTCTAACATGCAGAAGACCAACACTAGGCATATAGGAATGGAACTTTTTGTATAAATTCCTAGTGTTCCATAACTATAATTTAACTTGTTTGTACCACATTGAACTCTATCTATATTTTCAAGATATGAGTTGGGTTCCCATTAAATATAGTTGTGTTATTTAATAGACCTTAGTCCCATTCCTTTTGAGGTGATATATATCATCTCTCTTACAAGACCTTTAGTCAGAGGATCTGCTAAATTCTTGTTCGTTTTAATATAGTCGACTGTAATTACTCCTTCCTTGAGTAATTTTCTTATAATTTGATGTCTTAGACTAATGTGTCTAGATTTTCCGTTGTAAGTTTTGTTCGAAACTTTATAAATTGTGGCTTGGTTATCACAACTTATCATAATAGAAGGTGATGGCTTTTTCCATAAAGGAATATCATACAACACATTTCTAAGCCATTCTGCTTCTTTACATGCATCTGCTAGGGCTATAAATTCAGATTGCATTGTTGAATCTGATACACATGTTTGTTTCTTGGATCCCCAAGAGATAGCTGCTCCTCCTAGCGTAAAAATCCAACCAGTAGTTGACTTGGATTTTGATTCAAGATTATTCCAACTTGAATCACTATATCCTTCTAAAACAGATGGATATCCTACATAATGTAAGCCATAATTCAAAGTCCTCTTCAGATATCTAAGCACCCTAGAAATTGCATTCCAGTGCTCTTGTCCTGGATTACTTGTAAATCTACACAATATACTCACTGCATAAGCAATGTCTGGTCTAGTGCAATGCATGGCATACATTAGACTCCCAATAATACTAGCATATTTAAGTTGGTCTATAGCACGCCCAGTATTTTTCATTAATTTGATGCTAGGATCCACAGGTGTAGCAGCTGGCTTAAGTTCAAAATGATTATATCTTTTAAGAACTTTTTCTATATAATGAGATTGAGATAACGCTAAAGAATTATCCTTTCTCACAATTTTGATTCCTAAAATCACATCAGCTTCTCCAAGATCTTTCATATCAAATTTTGATGAAAGAAACCTTTTGGTTTCTTCAACATATTTGAGATTAGACCCAAATATTAACATGTCATCCACATATAAGCATATAATAACACCAACACCATTTTCAAATTTACTATATATACATTTGTCGGCATCATTAACTTTATATCCATGGGATATAACAATATTATTAAACTTCTCATGCCATTGCATAGGAGCTTGTTTAAGGCCATAAAGAGATTTAACCAATTTACACACTTTCTTTTCTTGGCCAGGCAATACAAACCCTTCGGGTTGTTCCATATAAATCTCTTCTTCTAAATCACCATTTAAAAAAGCAGTTTTAACATCCATTTGATGAATAACTAAATTGTGAATAGAAGCAAGAGATATTAATATCCTAATGGAAGTGATTCGAGCAACAGGAGCATATGTATCAAAGTAATCAATTCCATATTTTTGCTTATAGCCTTTAGCAACTAGTCTTGCCTTAAATTTATTTATAGAACCATCCGGATTTAATTTTCTTTTAAATATCCATTTGCACCCAATAGGTTTAGACCCGGGGGGAAGATCGGAAATAACCCAAGTTTGATTTGACAAAATTGAGTTCATTTCATCATTTATTGCTTCTTTCCAAAAGACAGCATCCCTAGATGTTACCGCTTCATGAAATGTGGTCGGTTCATCTTCTACATTAAGAACAAATTTAGTTTTGTTCTTAGTCTCACTTAAATCCCCTTCAACTAAATAAATAACAAAGTCAGGCCCAAATGTTTTTTCAGTTCTTTGTCTTTTACTCCTTCGTGGTTCAACGTCATTCGTTGTTTCTGAAGAAGATATAGGTTGTGAATTTTCTTCTAAATTTGAGGAGTCAACAGTCGAATTATTATTTTCTAAACCTTGATTCAAAGTACTAAACTTTGTTAGATGTTCAAAAAATTGCACATCTACCGACTCAATGATTTCTTGAGTTTCAAGGTTTAAAAATCTATAAGTCGTACTGTTACTAGAGTATCCAATAAAAACACATTTGTAAGTCCTATTTCCTAGTTTAGGTCTTTTAGGTTCGGGTTTTCTTACATAAGCAAGACATCCCCAAACTTTAAGACGTCTAAGATTAGGCTTACGATTAAACCATAATTCATATGGTGTAATATCCTTGTTTTTCAATGGAACTCTATTTAAAATATAACATGCGGATAAAACCGCTTCTCCCCACGTCGACAAAGGTAAACCAGAACTGATTAACATTGAATTTATCATTTCAACTAAAGTCCTATTTTTCCTTTCCGCCGTTCCATTTTGTTGTGGCGTATATGGCGCCGTAACTTGATGGATTATCCCATGAGTATTACAAAATTGTATAAACTCACTCGGGTAATATTCACCACCCCTATCGGATCGTAGGACTTTAATTTTTCGATTTTGTTGAGTTTCAACTTCTGCTTTAAAAATTAGGAATTTCTCGAAAACTTCATCTTTACTTTTAAGTAAATATGTATATGCATACTTAGAGTAATCATCAATGAAAGTTAAGAAATATTTATTTCCACCACGAGTCATATTACTCTTCATATCACATACATCACTATGAATAAGATCAAGCATTTCGGATTTCCTCTCAACAGATTTGAACGACTTTCTAGTTATCTTCGATTGAGCACAAATTTCACATTTAGAAAGGTTATCAAATTTACAATCCGAGATTAAGCCGAGATTAGTCATATTTTTTATACTTCTATAATTCACATGACCTAATCTACTATGCCATAAAGAAATAGACTCAACCATATAAGCAGAACTAATATCATTGATTACATTAATTTTAATCATGCCGTTACAAGAGTACCCTTTGCCAATAAATTGGCCATTCTTAGACAATACAAACTTATCAGACTCATACACTAGTTTGAAACCTCTCTTATTGAGAAGGTCCCCAGACACAAGATTTTTACACATATCAGGTACATGAAGTACATCAATTAGAGTAAGTGTCTTTCCAGAAGTTAGCTTCAATTCCACTGTGCCTTTTCCAACTACATTGGCGCGAAGATTATTTGCCATCTTCACTTCTTTTCCATCAATTTCTTGATATGTTTTGAATGAAGAGCGGTCTTTGCATATGTGGACCGTTGCGCCGGTATCCAGCCACCATCCACTTTCATTATCAATTGAATTTGCTTCGCAAACAGTAGCAATAAGATCTTCAACATTGTTGGTTTCCTTCGACCCTTGTTTTTCTTTAAATGCCTTCTTTTTAAGACGACATTCTCGAGAATAATGGCCCGGTTTGTCACAGAAGAAACATTTTCCCTTCTTTTTCTTATTTGCACCTTGGTTCTTGAATTTGGAATCATTCTTTGCTTTAAATTTTGAGTCTTTGGTAATCTTGGATTTTTTATCCTCAACCATATTAGCTTTTGAATGACCCTCACTTTGTTCATCCTTCTTTTCTCGAATACGAGTATCATCTTCAATACGAAGGTGACGAAGAAGGGATTCCACAGTATAAGTCTTTTCATCATGATTAATTTTCTTCTTAAAGCCATTCCAAGAGGATGGAAGTTTTGAAACAATCACCCCTACTTGAAATTCATCTTGAAGATTAATACCAGCGGCTTTAAGGTCACCAACAATTTGTTGGAGTTCATGGGCTTGTGCAACGACAGATTTATCATTATTCATTCTAAAATTCATATAGTTTGAAATTAGAAACTTACGATTGCTCGCTTCCTCGTTTTGATACTTTATCTCCAAAGCCTTCCATAATTCCTTTGCCGTCGGAATCATTCTATGAGCGCTATAAACAGTTTGAGACAAAGCATTGAGGATGTGTCCTCGACACATAAATTCGTCTTCTTTCCTCTTCACACGTTTTTGCTTTATTCCTTCGGTGTCTTCGGGTGTGGGCTCGGGAATTTGTTCAAGGTTATCATCTAGAATGTATGCAAGTTTTAGTGATGTGAGGAAGAACATAACTTTCTCTTGCCAACGGGTGAAATTTCCGCCATCAAAACGGTCGAGTCGAATTAAGTCTTGAGTCATGACTTGGATAGATTGTGCCACAGTTCCTTCCATTTGAGTGGAGTAATAAGAATATAAATTTTTTTTTTTTGCCTAAAACTGTTGGAGTTTTCTTATGGAAAGAACGAAATATAATAATTAATTTCTGCAAGGCACGTTCTTGGAACGCTTTCTTTTAGGCAAAATTTCTCCCAATCCGGTTGAGACAGAACCAGAACCGCGAGTACACAATGGGTTTTGTAGAACCTGCCTTCAGGATACAATGCAGTATGAACAGTTGTTTGATTCAAACTATGTACTGTTTGATCAAACCCGAGAACACTCTGAATTTGTAACTTGATAATGCCAAAGTATAGAGGACGGAGAGAGGAGAAACTAGCAATTTTCGGTGTTCAAAACAGAGGTCTGGAACTCTTTTTATAGCCATTTCTGTGACTGTTCTTCAACAGTCACAACTCTTCATGGAGTGACTCAGCAACCGTTGGATCGTGCCTGTTTGGAACAGCTACGATCTAACGGTTCAGATTAGGCGTCCCATCGTAAGCGAATGGACATCCCCTACACGAAACGCTACGAGTTCATCTAACGGTTTAGATCAAGCCGTTTCGGATTTTAAACCCTTTGATCAGATCGTTTAATCACAACCGTTGATCTGTTTTACCTCGTCAAAACTTTAGGCTCCCACGCTCCAAGCGACGATGCGCACGTGCGAAGTGCCAAGTGCGCGTCAAAGCGCGCAATGCGCCCTAAGTCGCCCAATCGCCCTTTCGCGCGCCGCGTGTCGCGCTTACGCGCTTACGCGTGTCGCGATTGGTGGTGCTTAAGCACCACCGCGATGCGTAGGATCATAGCCTCTTATTTGACTTGTCAACTAAGAATCTTAGTTGTCCTTTAGTTGATATACCACTACCTTTTGTAGTATTCTTCCAATGTGGGACAATATGGGATTTTGAGCATTCCCCATATCTTTCACACCCATTTGCTCATGTTTCTACTTTCTAAATTAAAACCCAAACTATGTTTAAAATAAAACACAAATAATATCATAAAATATTAACAACTAAAAATTAAACTCAATAAATATTGGAATTAATCCAACATTCTCCCACCAATTTCAATATACACAAGAGAGCAAAGCAAAAAAGACAATAAATAACTTTTGGCATTATCGCTAAAATCTAGTACATAAATGAGAAGTGTCTTTCGGACTTGAACTTCCATATAGTGAAAATAATTCAAAGCTTCATCAAGGTGCTGTGGTGAACGTATCTTGAACCAAGGACCTTTTGAGACTAGCCGGAACTATCACACATACCGATTTATGAGTTTATAAGTGTTCTTCTAGCATGCACTTTTATGGCCTTGTGCTAATCCTGATTTCACGAGCGCTTTAGGATCGGTCTTGATTTCATAGAAAGCGGCCACACTTTCGACACTCGAATAGGTAAATCAACTTTAGTGATTCTGCGAGTCACACTTATATGATTTATTAAGAAGTGAACTTCATCCTCTAACATGCAGAAGACCAACACTAGGCATATAGGAATGGAACTTTTTGTATAAATTCCTAGTGTTCCATAACTATAATTTAACTTGTTTGTACCACATTGAACTCTATCTATATTTTCAAGATATGAGTTGGGTTCCCATTAAATATAGTTGTGTTATTTAATAGACCTTAGTCCCATTCCTTTTGAGGTGATATATATCATCTCTCTTACAAGACCTTTAGTCAGAGGATCTGCTAAATTCTTGTTCGTTTTAATATAGTCGACTGTAATTACTCCTTCCTTGAGTAATTTTCTTATAATTTGATGTCTTAGACTAATGTGTCTAGATTTTCCGTTGTAAGTTTTGTTCGAAACTTTATAAATTGTGGCTTGGTTATCACAACTTATCATAATAGAAGGTGATGGCTTTTTCCATAAAGGAATATCATACAACACATTTCTAAGCCATTCTGCTTCTTTACATGCATCTGCTAGGGCTATAAATTCAGATTGCATTGTTGAATCTGATACACATGTTTGTTTCTTGGATCCCCAAGAGATAGCTGCTCCTCCTAGCGTAAAAATCCAACCAGTAGTTGACTTGGATTTTGATTCAAGATTATTCCAACTTGAATCACTATATCCTTCTAAAACAGATGGATATCCTACATAATGTAAGCCATAATTCAAAGTCCTCTTCAGATATCTAAGCACCTTAGAAATTGCATTCCAGTGCTCTTGTCCTGGATTACTTGTAAATCTACACAATATACTCACTGCATAAGCAATGTCTGGTCTAGTGCAATGCATGGCATACATTAGACTCCCAATAATACTAGCATATTTAAGTTGGTCTATAGCACGCCCAGTATTTTTCATTAATTTGATGCTAGGATCCACAGGTGTAGCAGCTGGCTTAAGTTCAAAATGATTATATCTTTTAAGAACTTTTTCTATATAATGAGATTGAGATAACGCTAAAGAATTATCCTTTCTCACAATTTTGATTCCTAAAATCACATCAGCTTCTCCAAGATCTTTCATATCAAATTTTGATGAAAGAAACCTTTTGGTTTCTTCAACATATTTGAGATTAGACCCAAATATTAACATGTCATCCACATATAAGCATATAATAACACCAACACCATTTTCAAATTTACTATATATACATTTGTCGGCATCATTAACTTTATATCCATGGGATATAACAATATTATTAAACTTCTCATGCCATTGCATAGGAGCTTGTTTAAGGCCATAAAGAGATTTAACCAATTTACACACTTTCTTTTCTTGGCCAGGCAATACAAACCCTTCGGGTTGTTCCATATAAATCTCTTCTTCTAAATCACCATTTAAAAAAGCAGTTTTAACATCCATTTGATGAATAACTAAATTGTGAATAGAAGCAAGAGATATTAATATCCTAATGGAAGTGATTCGAGCAACAGGAGCATATGTATCAAAGTAATCAATTCCATATTTTTGCTTATAGCCTTTAGCAACTAGTCTTGCCTTAAATTTATTTATAGAACCATCCGGATTTAATTTTCTTTTAAATATCCATTTGCACCCAATAGGTTTAGACCCGGGGGGAAGATCGGAAATAACCCAAGTTTGATTTGACAAAATTGAGTTCATTTCATCATTTATTGCTTCTTTCCAAAAGACAGCATCCCTAGATGTTACCGCTTCATGAAATGTGGTCGGTTCATCTTCTACATTAAGAACAAATTTAGTTTTGTTCTTAGTCTCATTTAAATCCCCTTCAACTAAATAAATAACAAAGTCAGGCCCAAATGTTTTTTCAGTTCTTTGTCTTTTACTCCTTCGTGGTTCAACGTCATTCGTTGTTTCTGAAGAAGATATAGGTTGTGAATTTTCTTCTAAATTTGAGGAGTCAACAGTCGAATTATTATTTTCTAAACCTTGATTCAAAGTACTAAACTTTGTTAGATGTTCAAAAAATTGCACATCTACCGACTCAATGATTTCTTGAGTTTCAAGGTTTAAAAATCTATAAGTCGTACTGTTACTAGAGTATCCAATAAAAACACATTTGTAAGTCCTATTTCCTAGTTTAGGTCTTTTAGGTTCGGGTTTTCTTACATAAGCAAGACATCCCCAAACTTTAAGACGTCTAAGATTAGGCTTACGATTAAACCATAATTCATATGGTGTAATATCCTTGTTTTTCAATGGAACTCTATTTAAAATATAACATGCGGATAAAACCGCTTCTCCCCACATCGACAAAGGTAAACCAGAACTGATTAACATTGAATTTATCATTTCAACTAAAGTCCTATTTTTCCTTTCCGCCGTTCCATTTTGTTGTGGCGTATATGGCGCCGTAACTTGATGGATTATCCCATGAGTATTACAAAATTGTATAAACTCACTCGGGTAATATTCACCACCCCTATCGGATCGTAGGACTTTAATTTTTCGATTTTGTTGAGTTTCAACTTCTGCTTTAAAAATTAGGAATTTCTCGAAAACTTCATCTTTACTTTTAAGTAAATATGTATATGCATACTTAGAGTAATCATCAATGAAAGTTAAGAAATATTTATTTCCACCACGAGTCATATTACTCTTCATATCACATACATCACTATGAATAAGATCAAGCATTTCGGATTTCCTCTCAACAGATTTGAACGACTTTCTAGTTATCTTCGATTGAGCACAAATTTCACATTTAGAAAGGTTATCAAATTTACAATCCGAGATTAAGCCGAGATTAGTCATATTTTTTATACTTCTATAATTCACATGACCTAATCTACTATGCCATAAAGAAATAGACTCAACCATATAAGCAGAACTAATATCATTGATTACATTAATTTTAATCATGCCGTTACAAGAGTACCCTTTGCCAATAAATTGGCCATTCTTAGACAATACAAACTTATCAGACTCATACACTAGTTTGAAACCTCTCTTATTGAGAAGGTCCCCAGACACAAGATTTTTACACATATCAGGTACATGAAGTACATCAATTAGAGTAAGTGTCTTTCCAGAAGTTAGCTTCAATTCCACTGTGCCTTTTCCAACTACATTGGCGCGAAGATTATTTGCCATCTTCACTTCTTTTCCATCAATTTCTTGATATGTTTTGAATGAAGAGCGGTCTTTGCATATGTGGACCGTTGCGCCGGTATCCAGCCACCATCCACTTTCATTATCAATTGAATTTGCTTCGCAAACAGTAGCAATAAGATCTTCAACATTGTTGGTTTCCTTCGACCCTTGTTTTTCTTTAAATGCCTTCTTTTTAAGACGACATTCTCGAGAATAATGGCCCGGTTTGTCACAGAAGAAACATTTTCCCTTCTTTTTCTTATTTGCACCTTGGTTCTTGAATTTGGAATCATTCTTTGCTTTAAATTTTGAGTCTTTGGTAATCTTGGATTTTTTATCCTCAACCATATTAGCTTTTGAATGACCCTCACTTTGTTCATCCTTCTTTTCTCGAATACGAGTATCATCTTCAATACGAAGGTGACGAAGAAGGGATTCCACAGTATAAGTCTTTTCATCATGATTAATTTTCTTCTTAAAGCCATTCCAAGAGGATGGAAGTTTTGAAACAATCACCCCTACTTGAAATTCATCTTGAAGATTAATACCAGCGGCTTTAAGGTCACCAACAATTTGTTGGAGTTCATGGGCTTGTGCAACGACAGATTTATCATTATTCATTCTAAAATTCATATAGTTTGAAATTAGAAACTTACGATTGCTCGCTTCCTCGTTTTGATACTTTATCTCCAAAGCCTTCCATAATTCCTTTGCCGTCGGAATCATTCTATGAGCGCTATAAACAGTTTGAGACAAAGCATTGAGGATGTGTCCTCGACACATAAATTCGTCTTCTTTCCTCTTCACACGTTTTTGCTTTATTCCTTCGGTGTCTTCGGGTGTGGGCTCGGGAATTTGTTCAAGGTTATCATCTAGAATGTATGCAAGTTTTAGTGATGTGAGGAAGAACATAACTTTCTCTTGCCAACGGGTGAAATTTCCGCCATCAAAACGGTCGAGTCGAATTAAGTCTTGAGTCATGACTTGGATAGATTGTGCCACAGTTCCTTCCATTTGAGTGGAGTAATAAGAATATAAATTTTTTTTTTTTGCCTAAAACTGTTGGAGTTTTCTTATGGAAAGAACGAAATATAATAATTAATTTCTGCAAGGCACGTTCTTGGAACGCTTTCTTTTAGGCAAAATTTCTCCCAATCCGGTTGAGACAGAACCAGAACCGCGAGTACACAATGGGTTTTGTAGAACCTGCCTTCAGGATACAATGCAGTATGAACAGTTGTTTGATTCAAACTATGTACTGTTTGATCAAACCCGAGAACACTCTGAATTTGTAACTTGATAATGCCAAAGTATAGAGGACGGAGAGAGGAGAAACTAGCAATTTTCGGTGTTCAAAACAGAGGTCTGGAACTCTTTTTATAGCCATTTCTGTGACTGTTCTTCAACAGTCACAACTCTTCATGGAGTGACTCAGCAACCGTTGGATCGTGCCTGTTTGGAACAGCTACGATCTAACGGTTCAGATTAGGCGTCCCATCGTAAGCGAATGGACATCCCCTACACGAAACGCTACGAGTTCATCTAACGGTTTAGATCAAGCCGTTTCGGATTTTAAACCCTTTGATCAGATCGTTTAATCACAACCGTTGATCTGTTTTACCTCGTCAAAACTTTAGGCTCCCACGCTCCAAGCGACGATGCGCACGTGCGAAGTGCCAAGTGCGCGTCAAAGCGCGCAATGCGCCCTAAGTCGCCCAATCGCCCTTTCGCGCGCCGCGTGTCGCGCTTACGCGCTTACGCGTGTCGCGATTGGTGGTGCTTAAGCACCACCGCGATGCGTAGGATCATAGCCTCTTATTTGACTTGTCAACTAAGAATCTTAGTTGTCCTTTAGTTGATATACCACTACCTTTTGTAGTATTCTTCCAATGTGGGACAATATGGGATTTTGAGCATTCCCCATATCTTTCACACCCATTTGCTCATGTTTCTACTTTCTAAATTAAAACCCAAACTATGTTTAAAATAAAACACAAATAATATCATAAAATATTAACAACTAAAAATTAAACTCAATAAATATTGGAATTAATCCAACATTCTCCCACCAATTTCAATATACACAAGAGAGCAAAGCAAAAAAGACAATAAATAACTTTTGGCATTATCGCTAAAATCTAGTACATAAATGAGAAGTGTCTTTCGGACTTGAACTTCCATATAGTGAAAATAATTCAAAGCTTCATCAAGGTGCTGTGGTGAACGTATCTTGAACCAAGGACCTTTTGAGACTAGCCGGAACTATCACACATACCGATTTATGAGTTTATAAGTGTTCTTCTAGCATGCACTTTTATGGCCTTGTGCTAATCCTGATTTCACGAGCGCTTTAGGATCGGTCTTGATTTCATAGAAAGCGGCCACACTTTCGACACTCGAATAGGTAAATCAACTTTAGTGATTCTGCGAGTCACACTTATATGATTTATTAAGAAGTGAACTTCATCCTCTAACATGCAGAAGACCAACACTAGGCATATAGGAATGGAACTTTTTGTATAAATTCCTAGTGTTCCATAACTATAATTTAACTTGTTTGTACCACATTGAACTCTATCTATATTTTCAAGATATGAGTTGGGTTCCCATTAAATATAGTTGTGTTATTTAATAGACCTTAGTCCCATTCCTTTTGAGGTGATATATATCATCTCTCTTACAAGACCTTTAGTCAGAGGATCTGCTAAATTCTTGTTCGTTTTAATATAGTCGACTGTAATTACTCCTTCCTTGAGTAATTTTCTTATAATTTGATGTCTTAGACTAATGTGTCTAGATTTTCCGTTGTAAGTTTTGTTCGAAACTTTATAAATTGTGGCTTGGTTATCACAACTTATCATAATAGAAGGTGATGGCTTTTTCCATAAAGGAATATCATACAACACATTTCTAAGCCATTCTGCTTCTTTACATGCATCTGCTAGGGCTATAAATTCAGATTGCATTGTTGAATCTGATACACATGTTTGTTTCTTGGATCCCCAAGAGATAGCTGCTCCTCCTAGCGTAAAAATCCAACCAGTAGTTGACTTGGATTTTGATTCAAGATTATTCCAACTTGAATCACTATATCCTTCTAAAACAGATGGATATCCTACATAATGTAAGCCATAATTCAAAGTCCTCTTCAGATATCTAAGCACCCTAGAAATTGCATTCCAGTGCTCTTGTCCTGGATTACTTGTAAATCTACACAATATACTCACTGCATAAGCAATGTCTGGTCTAGTGCAATGCATGGCATACATTAGACTCCCAATAATACTAGCATATTTAAGTTGGTCTATAGCACGCCCAGTATTTTTCATTAATTTGATGCTAGGATCCACAGGTGTAGCAGCTGGCTTAAGTTCAAAATGATTATATCTTTTAAGAACTTTTTCTATATAATGAGATTGAGATAACGCTAAAGAATTATCCTTTCTCACAATTTTGATTCCTAAAATCACATCAGCTTCTCCAAGATCTTTCATATCAAATTTTGATGAAAGAAACCTTTTGGTTTCTTCAACATATTTGAGATTAGACCCAAATATTAACATGTCATCCACATATAAGCATATAATAACACCAACACCATTTTCAAATTTACTATATATACATTTGTCGGCATCATTAACTTTATATCCATGGGATATAACAATATTATTAAACTTCTCATGCCATTGCATAGGAGCTTGTTTAAGGCCATAAAGAGATTTAACCAATTTACACACTTTCTTTTCTTGGCCAGGCAATACAAACCCTTCGGGTTGTTCCATATAAATCTCTTCTTCTAAATCACCATTTAAAAAAGCAGTTTTAACATCCATTTGATGAATAACTAAATTGTGAATAGAAGCAAGAGATATTAATATCCTAATGGAAGTGATTCGAGCAACAGGAGCATATGTATCAAAGTAATCAATTCCATATTTTTGCTTATAGCCTTTAGCAACTAGTCTTGCCTTAAATTTATTTATAGAACCATCCGGATTTAATTTTCTTTTAAATATCCATTTGCACCCAATAGGTTTAGACCCGGGGGGAAGATCGGAAATAACCCAAGTTTGATTTGACAAAATTGAGTTCATTTCATCATTTATTGCTTCTTTCCAAAAGACAGCATCCCTAGATGTTACCGCTTCATGAAATGTGGTCGGTTCATCTTCTACATTAAGAACAAATTTAGTTTTGTTCTTAGTCTCACTTAAATCCCCTTCAACTAAATAAATAACAAAGTCAGGCCCAAATGTTTTTTCAGTTCTTTGTCTTTTACTCCTTCGTGGTTCAACGTCATTCGTTGTTTCTGAAGAAGATATAGGTTGTGAATTTTCTTCTAAATTTGAGGAGTCAACAGTCGAATTATTATTTTCTAAACCTTGATTCAAAGTACTAAACTTTGTTAGATGTTCAAAAAATTGCACATCTACCGACTCAATGATTTCTTGAGTTTCAAGGTTTAAAAATCTATAAGTCGTACTGTTACTAGAGTATCCAATAAAAACACATTTGTAAGTCCTATTTCCTAGTTTAGGTCTTTTAGGTTCGGGTTTTCTTACATAAGCAAGACATCCCCAAACTTTAAGACGTCTAAGATTAGGCTTACGATTAAACCATAATTCATATGGTGTAATATCCTTGTTTTTCAATGGAACTCTATTTAAAATATAACATGCGGATAAAACCGCTTCTCCCCACATCGACAAAGGTAAACCAGAACTGATTAACATTGAATTTATCATTTCAACTAAAGTCCTATTTTTCCTTTCCGCCGTTCCATTTTGTTGTGGCGTATATGGCGCCGTAACTTGATGGATTATCCCATGAGTATTACAAAATTGTATAAACTCACTCGGGTAATATTCACCACCCCTATCGGATCGTAGGACTTTAATTTTTCGATTTTGTTGAGTTTCAACTTCTGCTTTAAAAATTAGGAATTTCTCGAAAACTTCATCTTTACTTTTAAGTAAATATGTATATGCATACTTAGAGTAATCATCAATGAAAGTTAAGAAATATTTATTTCCACCACGAGTCATATTACTCTTCATATCACATACATCACTATGAATAAGATCAAGCATTTCGGATTTCCTCTCAACAGATTTGAACGACTTTCTAGTTATCTTCGATTGAGCACAAATTTCACATTTAGAAAGGTTATCAAATTTACAATCCGAGATTAAGCCGAGATTAGTCATATTTTTTATACTTCTATAATTCACATGACCTAATCTACTATGCCATAAAGAAATAGACTCAACCATATAAGCAGAACTAATATCATTGATTACATTAATTTTAATCATGCCGTTACAAGAGTACCCTTTGCCAATAAATTGGCCATTCTTAGACAATACAAACTTATCAGACTCATACACTAGTTTGAAACCTCTCTTATTGAGAAGGTCCCCAGACACAAGATTTTTACACATATCAGGTACATGAAGTACATCAATTAGAGTAAGTGTCTTTCCAGAAGTTAGCTTCAATTCCACTGTGCCTTTTCCAACTACATTGGCGCGAAGATTATTTGCCATCTTCACTTCTTTTCCATCAATTTCTTGATATGTTTTGAATGAAGAGCGGTCTTTGCATATGTGGACCGTTGCGCCGGTATCCAGCCACCATCCACTTTCATTATCAATTGAATTTGCTTCGCAAACAGTAGCAATAAGATCTTCAACATTGTTGGTTTCCTTCGACCCTTGTTTTTCTTTAAATGCCTTCTTTTTAAGACGACATTCTCGAGAATAATGGCCCGGTTTGTCACAGAAGAAACATTTTCCCTTCTTTTTCTTATTTGCACCTTGGTTCTTGAATTTGGAATCATTCTTTGCTTTAAATTTTGAGTCTTTGGTAATCTTGGATTTTTTATCCTCAACCATATTAGCTTTTGAATGACCCTCACTTTGTTCATCCTTCTTTTCTCGAATACGAGTATCATCTTCAATACGAAGGTGACGAAGAAGGGATTCCACAGTATAAGTCTTTTCATCATGATTAATTTTCTTCTTAAAGCCATTCCAAGAGGATGGAAGTTTTGAAACAATCACCCCTACTTGAAATTCATCTTGAAGATTAATACCAGCGGCTTTAAGGTCACCAACAATTTGTTGGAGTTCATGGGCTTGTGCAACGACAGATTTATCATTATTCATTCTAAAATTCATATAGTTTGAAATTAGAAACTTACGATTGCTCGCTTCCTCGTTTTGATACTTTATCTCCAAAGCCTTCCATAATTCCTTTGCCGTCGGAATCATTCTATGAGCGCTATAAACAGTTTGAGACAAAGCATTGAGGATGTGTCCTCGACACATAAATTCGTCTTCTTTCCTCTTCACACGTTTTTGCTTTATTCCTTCGGTGTCTTCGGGTGTGGGCTCGGGAATTTGTTCAAGGTTATCATCTAGAATGTATGCAAGTTTTAGTGATGTGAGGAAGAACATAACTTTCTCTTGCCAACGGGTGAAATTTCCGCCATCAAAACGGTCGAGTCGAATTAAGTCTTGAGTCATGACTTGGATAGATTGTGCCACAGTTCCTTCCATTTGAGTGGAGTAATAAGAATATAAATTTTTTTTTTTTGCCTAAAACTGTTGGAGTTTTCTTATGGAAAGAACGAAATATAATAATTAATTTCTGCAAGGCACGTTCTTGGAACGCTTTCTTTTAGGCAAAATTTCTCCCAATCCGGTTGAGACAGAACCAGAACCGCGAGTACACAATGGGTTTTGTAGAACCTGCCTTCAGGATACAATGCAGTATGAACAGTTGTTTGATTCAAACTATGTACTGTTTGATCAAACCCGAGAACACTCTGAATTTGTAACTTGATAATGCCAAAGTATAGAGGACGGAGAGAGGAGAAACTAGCAATTTTCGGTGTTCAAAACAGAGGTCTGGAACTCTTTTTATAGCCATTTCTGTGACTGTTCTTCAACAGTCACAACTCTTCATGGAGTGACTCAGCAACCGTTGGATCGTGCCTGTTTGGAACAGCTACGATCTAACGGTTCAGATTAGGCTTCCCATCGTAAGCGAATGGACATCCCCTACACGAAACGCTACGAGTTCATCTAACGGTTTAGATCAAGCCGTTTCGGATTTTAAACCCTTTGATCAGATCGTTTAATCACAACCGTTGATCTGTTTTACCTCGTCAAAACTTTAGGCTCCCACGCTCCAAGCGACGATGCGCACGTGCGAAGTGCCAAGTGCGCGTCAAAGCGCGCAATGCGCCCTAAGTCGCCCAATCGCCCTTTCGCGCGCCGCGTGTCGCGCTTACGCGCTTACGCGTGTCGCGATTGGTGGTGCTTAAGCACCACCGCGATGCGTAGGATCATAGCCTCTTATTTGACTTGTCAACTAAGAATCTTAGTTGTCCTTTAGTTGATATACCACTACCTTTTGTAGTATTCTTCCAATGTGGGACAATATGGGATTTTGAGCATTCCCCATATCTTTCACACCCATTTGCTCATGTTTCTACTTTCTAAATTAAAACCCAAACTATGTTTAAAATAAAACACAAATAATATCATAAAATATTAACAACTAAAAATTAAACTCAATAAATATTGGAATTAATCCAACATTCTCCCACCAATTTCAATATACACAAGAGAGCAAAGCAAAAAAGACAATAAATAACTTTTGGCATTATCGCTAAAATCTAGTACATAAATGAGAAGTGTCTTTCGGACTTGAACTTCCATATAGTGAAAATAATTCAAAGCTTCATCAAGGTGCTGTGGTGAACGTATCTTGAACCAAGGACCTTTTGAGACTAGCCGGAACTATCACACATACCGATTTATGAGTTTATAAGTGTTCTTCTAGCATGCACTTTTATGGCCTTGTGCTAATCCTGATTTCACGAGCGCTTTAGGATCGGTCTTGATTTCATAGAAAGCGGCCACACTTTCGACACTCGAATAGGTAAATCAACTTTAGTGATTCTGCGAGTCACACTTATATGATTTATTAAGAAGTGAACTTCATCCTCTAACATGCAGAAGACCAACACTAGGCATATAGGAATGGAACTTTTTGTATAAATTCCTAGTGTTCCATAACTATAATTTAACTTGTTTGTACCACATTGAACTCTATCTATATTTTCAAGATATGAGTTGGGTTCCCATTAAATATAGTTGTGTTATTTAATAGACCTTAGTCCCATTCCTTTTGAGGTGATATATATCATCTCTCTTACAAGACCTTTAGTCAGAGGATCTGCTAAATTCTTGTTCGTTTTAATATAGTCGACTGTAATTACTCCTTCCTTGAGTAATTTTCTTATAATTTGATGTCTTAGACTAATGTGTCTAGATTTTCCGTTGTAAGTTTTGTTCGAAACTTTATAAATTGTGGCTTGGTTATCACAACTTATCATAATAGAAGGTGATGGCTTTTTCCATAAAGGAATATCATACAACACATTTCTAAGCCATTCTGCTTCTTTACATGCATCTGCTAGGGCTATAAATTCAGATTGCATTGTTGAATCTGATATACATGTTTGTTTCTTGGATCCCCAAGAGATAGCTGCTCCTCCTAGCGTAAAAATCCAACCAGTAGTTGACTTGGATTTTGATTCAAGATTATTCCAACTTGAATCACTATATCCTTCTAAAACAGATGGATATCCTACATAATGTAAGCCATAATTCAAAGTCCTCTTCAGATATCTAAGCACCCTAGAAATTGCATTCCAGTGCTCTTGTCCTGGATTACTTGTAAATCTACACAATATACTCACTGCATAAGCAATGTCTGGTCTAGTGCAATGCATGGCATACATTAGACTCCCAATAATACTAGCATATTTAAGTTGGTCTATAGCACGCCCAGTATTTTTCATTAATTTGATGCTAGGATCCACAGGTGTAGCAGCTGGCTTAAGTTCAAAATGATTATATCTTTTAAGAACTTTTTCTATATAATGAGATTGAGATAACGCTAAAGAATTATCCTTTCTCACAATTTTGATTCCTAAAATCACATCAGCTTCTCCAAGATCTTTCATATCAAATTTTGATGAAAGAAACCTTTTGGTTTCTTCAACATATTTGAGATTAGACCCAAATATTAACATGTCATCCACATATAAGCATATAATAACACCAACACCATTTTCAAATTTACTATATATACATTTGTCGGCATCATTAACTTTATATCCATGGGATATAACAATATTATTAAACTTCTCATGCCATTGCATAGGAGCTTGTTTAAGGCCATAAAGAGATTTAACCAATTTACACACTTTCTTTTCTTGGCCAGGCAATACAAACCCTTCGGGTTGTTCCATATAAATCTCTTCTTCTAAATCACCATTTAAAAAAGCAGTTTTAACATCCATTTGATGAATAACTAAATTGTGAATAGAAGCAAGAGATATTAATATCCTAATGGAAGTGATTCGAGCAACAGGAGCATATGTATCAAAGTAATCAATTCCATATTTTTGCTTATAGCCTTTAGCAACTAGTCTTGCCTTAAATTTATTTATAGAACCATCCGGATTTAATTTTCTTTTAAATATCCATTTGCACCCAATAGGTTTAGACCCGGGGGGAAGATCGGAAATAACCCAAGTTTGATTTGACAAAATTGAGTTCATTTCATCATTTATTGCTTCTTTCCAAAAGACAGCATCCCTAGATGTTACCGCTTCATGAAATGTGGTCGGTTCATCTTCTACATTAAGAACAAATTTAGTTTTGTTCTTAGTCTCATTTAAATCCCCTTCAACTAAATAAATAACAAAGTCAGGCCCAAATGTTTTTTCAGTTCTTTGTCTTTTACTCCTTCGTGGTTCAACGTCATTCGTTGTTTCTGAAGAAGATATAGGTTGTGAATTTTCTTCTAAATTTGAGGAGTCAACAGTCGAATTATTATTTTCTAAACCTTGATTCAAAGTACTAAACTTTGTTAGATGTTCAAAAAATTGCACATCTACCGACTCAATGATTTCTTGAGATTCAAGGTTTAAAAATCTATAAGTCGTACTGTTACTAGAGTATCCAATAAAAACACATTTGTAAGTCCTATTTCCTAGTTTAGGTCTTTTAGGTTCGGGTTTTCTTACATAAGCAAGACATCCCCAAACTTTAAGACGTCTAAGATTAGGCTTACGATTAAACCATAATTCATATGGTGTAATATCCTTGTTTTTCAATGGAACTCTATTTAAAATATAACATGCGGATAAAACCGCTTCTCCCCACATCGACAAAGGTAAACCAGAACTGATTAACATTGAATTTATCATTTCAACTAAAGTCCTATTTTTCCTTTCCGCCGTTCCATTTTGTTGTGGCGTATATGGCGCCGTAACTTGATGGATTATCCCATGAGTATTACAAAATTGTATAAACTCACTCGGGTAATATTCACCACCCCTATCGGATCGTAGGACTTTAATTTTTCGATTTTGTTGAGTTTCAACTTCTGCTTTAAAAATTAGGAATTTCTCGAAAACTTCATCTTTACTTTTAAGTAAATATGTATATGCATACTTAGAGTAATCATCAATGAAAGTTAAGAAATATTTATTTCCACCACGAGTCATATTACTCTTCATATCACATACATCACTATGAATAAGATCAAGCATTTCGGATTTCCTCTCAACAGATTTGAACGACTTTCTAGTTATCTTCGATTGAGCACAAATTTCACATTTAGAAAGGTTATCAAATTTACAATCCGAGATTAAGCCGAGATTAGTCATATTTTTTATACTTCTATAATTCACATGACCTAATCTACTATGCCATAAAGAAATAGACTCAACCATATAAGCAGAACTAATATCATTGATTACATTAATTTTAATCATGCCGTTACAAGAGTACCCTTTGCCAATAAATTGGCCATTCTTAGACAATACAAACTTATCAGACTCATACACTAGTTTGAAACCTCTCTTATTGAGAAGGTCCCCAGACACAAGATTTTTACACATATCAGGTACATGAAGTACATCAATTAGAGTAAGTGTCTTTCCAGAAGTTAGCTTCAATTCCACTGTGCCTTTTCCAACTACATTGGCGCGAAGATTATTTGCCATCTTCACTTCTTTTCCATCAATTTCTTGATATGTTTTGAATGAAGAGCGGTCTTTGCATATGTGGACCGTTGCGCCGGTATCCAGCCACCATCCACTTTCATTATCAATTGAATTTGCTTCGCAAACAGTAGCAATAAGATCTTCAACATTGTTGGTTTCCTTCGACCCTTGTTTTTCTTTAAATGCCTTCTTTTTAAGACGACATTCTCGAGAATAATGGCCCGGTTTGTCACAGAAGAAACATTTTCCCTTCTTTTTCTTATTTGCACCTTGGTTCTTGAATTTGGAATCATTCTTTGCTTTAAATTTTGAGTCTTTGGTAATCTTGGATTTTTTATCCTCAACCATATTAGCTTTTGAATGACCCTCACTTTGTTCATCCTTCTTTTCTCGAATACGAGTATCATCTTCAATACGAAGGTGACGAAGAAGGGATTCCACAGTATAAGTCTTTTCATCATGATTAATTTTCTTCTTAAAGCCATTCCAAGAGGATGGAAGTTTTGAAACAATCACCCCTACTTGAAATTCATCTTGAAGATTAATACCAGCGGCTTTAAGGTCACCAACAATTTGTTGGAGTTCATGGGCTTGTGCAACGACAGATTTATCATTATTCATTCTAAAATTCATATAGTTTGAAATTAGAAACTTACGATTGCTCGCTTCCTCGTTTTGATACTTTATCTCCAAAGCCTTCCATAATTCCTTTGCCGTCGGAATCATTCTATGAGCGCTATAAACAGTTTGAGACAAAGCATTGAGGATGTGTCCTCGACACATAAATTCGTCTTCTTTCCTCTTCACACGTTTTTGCTTTATTCCTTCGGTGTCTTCGGGTGTGGGCTCGGGAATTTGTTCAAGGTTATCATCTAGAATGTATGCAAGTTTTAGTGATGTGAGGAAGAACATAACTTTCTCTTGCCAACGGGTGAAATTTCCGCCATCAAAACGGTCGAGTCGAATTAAGTCTTGAGTCATGACTTGGATAGATTGTGCCACAGTTCCTTCCATTTGAGTGGAGTAATAAGAATATAAATTTTTTTTTTTTGCCTAAAACTGTTGGAGTTTTCTTATGGAAAGAACGAAATATAATAATTAATTTCTGCAAGGCACGTTCTTGGAACGCTTTCTTTTAGGCAAAATTTCTCCCAATCCGGTTGAGACAGAACCAGAACCGCGAGTACACAATGGGTTTTGTAGAACCTGCCTTCAGGATACAATGCAGTATGAACAGTTGTTTGATTCAAACTATGTACTGTTTGATCAAACCCGAGAACACTCTGAATTTGTAACTTGATAATGCCAAAGTATAGAGGACGGAGAGAGGAGAAACTAGCAATTTTCGGTGTTCAAAACAGAGGTCTGGAACTCTTTTTATAGCCATTTCTGTGACTGTTCTTCAACAGTCACAACTCTTCATGGAGTGACTCAGCAACCGTTGGATCGTGCCTGTTTGGAACAGCTACGATCTAACGGTTCAGATTAGGCTTCCCATCGTAAGCGAATGGACATCCCCTACACGAAACGCTACGAGTTCATCTAACGGTTTAGATCAAGCCGTTTCGGATTTTAAACCCTTTGATCAGATCGTTTAATCACAACCGTTGATCTGTTTTACCTCGTCAAAACTTTAGGCTCCCACGCTCCAAGCGACGATGCGCACGTGCGAAGTGCCAAGTGCGCGTCAAAGCGCGCAATGCGCCCTAAGTCGCCCAATCGCCCTTTCGCGCGCCGCGTGTCGCGCTTACGCGCTTACGCGTGTCGCGATTGGTGGTGCTTAAGCACCACCGCGATGCGTAGGATCATAGCCTCTTATTTGACTTGTCAACTAAGAATCTTAGTTGTCCTTTAGTTGATATACCACTACCTTTTGTAGTATTCTTCCAATGTGGGACAATATGGGATTTTGAGCATTCCCCATATCTTTCACACCCATTTGCTCATGTTTCTACTTTCTAAATTAAAACCCAAACTATGTTTAAAATAAAACACAAATAATATCATAAAATATTAACAACTAAAAATTAAACTCAATAAATATTGGAATTAATCCAACATTCTCCCACCAATTTCAATATACACAAGAGAGCAAAGCAAAAAAGACAATAAATAACTTTTGGCATTATCGCTAAAATCTAGTACATAAATGAGAAGTGTCTTTCGGACTTGAACTTCCATATAGTGAAAATAATTCAAAGCTTCATCAAGGTGCTGTGGTGAACGTATCTTGAACCAAGGACCTTTTGAGACTAGCCGGAACTATCACACATACCGATTTATGAGTTTATAAGTGTTCTTCTAGCATGCACTTTTATGGCCTTGTGCTAATCCTGATTTCACGAGCGCTTTAGGATCGGTCTTGATTTCATAGAAAGCGGCCACACTTTCGACACTCGAATAGGTAAATCAACTTTAGTGATTCTGCGAGTCACACTTATATGATTTATTAAGAAGTGAACTTCATCCTCTAACATGCAGAAGACCAACACTAGGCATATAGGAATGGAACTTTTTGTATAAATTCCTAGTGTTCCATAACTATAATTTAACTTGTTTGTACCACATTGAACTCTATCTATATTTTCAAGATATGAGTTGGGTTCCCATTAAATATAGTTGTGTTATTTAATAGACCTTAGTCCCATTCCTTTTGAGGTGATATATATCATCTCTCTTACAAGACCTTTAGTCAGAGGATCTGCTAAATTCTTGTTCGTTTTAATATAGTCGACTGTAATTACTCCTTCCTTGAGTAATTTTCTTATAATTTGATGTCTTAGACTAATGTGTCTAGATTTTCCGTTGTAAGTTTTGTTCGAAACTTTATAAATTGTGGCTTGGTTATCACAACTTATCATAATAGAAGGTGATGGCTTTTTCCATAAAGGAATATCATACAACACATTTCTAAGCCATTCTGCTTCTTTACATGCATCTGCTAGGGCTATAAATTCAGATTGCATTGTTGAATCTGATACACATGTTTGTTTCTTGGATCCCCAAGAGATAGCTGCTCCTCCTAGCGTAAAAATCCAACCAGTAGTTGACTTGGATTTTGATTCAAGATTATTCCAACTTGAATCACTATATCCTTCTAAAACAGATGGATATCCTACATAATGTAAGCCATAATTCAAAGTCCTCTTCAGATATCTAAGCACCCTAGAAATTGCATTCCAGTGCTCTTGTCCTGGATTACTTGTAAATCTACACAATATACTCACTGCATAAGCAATGTCTGGTCTAGTGCAATGCATGGCATACATTAGACTCCCAATAATACTAGCATATTTAAGTTGGTCTATAGCACGCCCAGTATTTTTCATTAATTTGATGCTAGGATCCACAGGTGTAGCAGCTGGCTTAAGTTCAAAATGATTATATCTTTTAAGAACTTTTTCTATATAATGAGATTGAGATAACGCTAAAGAATTATCCTTTCTCACAATTTTGATTCCTAAAATCACATCAGCTTCTCCAAGATCTTTCATATCAAATTTTGATGAAAGAAACCTTTTGGTTTCTTCAACATATTTGAGATTAGACCCAAATATTAACATGTCATCCACATATAAGCATATAATAACACCAACACCATTTTCAAATTTACTATATATACATTTGTCGGCATCATTAACTTTATATCCATGGGATATAACAATATTATTAAACTTCTCATGCCATTGCATAGGAGCTTGTTTAAGGCCATAAAGAGATTTAACCAATTTACACACTTTCTTTTCTTGGCCAGGCAATACAAACCCTTCGGGTTGTTCCATATAAATCTCTTCTTCTAAATCACCATTTAAAAAAGCAGTTTTAACATCCATTTGATGAATAACTAAATTGTGAATAGAAGCAAGAGATATTAATATCCTAATGGAAGTGATTCGAGCAACAGGAGCATATGTATCAAAGTAATCAATTCCATATTTTTGCTTATAGCCTTTAGCAACTAGTCTTGCCTTAAATTTATTTATAGAACCATCCGGATTTAATTTTCTTTTAAATATCCATTTGCACCCAATAGGTTTAGACCCGGGGGGAAGATCGGAAATAACCCAAGTTTGATTTGACAAAATTGAGTTCATTTCATCATTTATTGCTTCTTTCCAAAAGACAGCATCCCTAGATGTTACCGCTTCATGAAATGTGGTCGGTTCATCTTCTACATTAAGAACAAATTTAGTTTTGTTCTTAGTCTCACTTAAATCCCCTTCAACTAAATAAATAACAAAGTCAGGCCCAAATGTTTTTTCAGTTCTTTGTCTTTTACTCCTTCGTGGTTCAACGTCATTCGTTGTTTCTGAAGAAGATATAGGTTGTGAATTTTCTTCTAAATTTGAGGAGTCAACAGTCGAATTATTATTTTCTAAACCTTGATTCAAAGTACTAAACTTTGTTAGATGTTCAAAAAATTGCACATCTACCGACTCAATGATTTCTTGAGATTCAAGGTTTAAAAATCTATAAGTCGTACTGTTACTAGAGTATCCAATAAAAACACATTTGTAAGTCCTATTTCCTAGTTTAGGTCTTTTAGGTTCGGGTTTTCTTACATAAGCAAGACATCCCCAAACTTTAAGACGTCTAAGATTAGGCTTACGATTAAACCATAATTCATATGGTGTAATATCCTTGTTTTTCAATGGAACTCTATTTAAAATATAACATGCGGATAAAACCGCTTCTCCCCACATCGACAAAGGTAAACCAGAACTGATTAACATTGAATTTATCATTTCAACTAAAGTCCTATTTTTCCTTTCCGCCGTTCCATTTTGTTGTGGCGTATATGGCGCCGTAACTTGATGGATTATCCCATGAGTATTACAAAATTGTATAAACTCACTCGGGTAATATTCACCACCCCTATCGGATCGTAGGACTTTAATTTTTCGATTTTGTTGAGTTTCAACTTCTGCTTTAAAAATTAGGAATTTCTCGAAAACTTCATCTTTACTTTTAAGTAAATATGTATATGCATACTTAGAGTAATCATCAATGAAAGTTAAGAAATATTTATTTCCACCACGAGTCATATTACTCTTCATATCACATACATCACTATGAATAAGATCAAGCATTTCGGATTTCCTCTCAACAGATTTGAACGACTTTCTAGTTATCTTCGATTGAGCACAAATTTCACATTTAGAAAGGTTATCAAATTTACAATCCGAGATTAAGCCGAGATTAGTCATATTTTTTATACTTCTATAATTCACATGACCTAATCTACTATGCCATAAAGAAATAGACTCAACCATATAAGCAGAACTAATATCATTGATTACATTAATTTTAATCATGCCGTTACAAGAGTACCCTTTGCCAATAAATTGGCCATTCTTAGACAATACAAACTTATCAGACTCATACACTAGTTTGAAACCTCTCTTATTGAGAAGGTCCCCAGACACAAGATTTTTACACATATCAGGTACATGAAGTACATCAATTAGAGTAAGTGTCTTTCCAGAAGTTAGCTTCAATTCCACTGTGCCTTTTCCAACTACATTGGCGCGAAGATTATTTGCCATCTTCACTTCTTTTCCATCAATTTCTTGATATGTTTTGAATGAAGAGCGGTCTTTGCATATGTGGACCGTTGCGCCGGTATCCAGCCACCATCCACTTTCATTATCAATTGAATTTGCTTCGCAAACAGTAGCAATAAGATCTTCAACATTGTTGGTTTCCTTCGACCCTTGTTTTTCTTTAAATGCCTTCTTTTTAAGACGACATTCTCGAGAATAATGGCCCGGTTTGTCACAGAAGAAACATTTTCCCTTCTTTTTCTTATTTGCACCTTGGTTCTTGAATTTGGAATCATTCTTTGCTTTAAATTTTGAGTCTTTGGTAATCTTGGATTTTTTATCCTCAACCATATTAGCTTTTGAATGACCCTCACTTTGTTCATCCTTCTTTTCTCGAATACGAGTATCATCTTCAATACGAAGGTGACGAAGAAGGGATTCCACAGTATAAGTCTTTTCATCATGATTAATTTTCTTCTTAAAGCCATTCCAAGAGGATGGAAGTTTTGAAACAATCACCCCTACTTGAAATTCATCTTGAAGATTAATACCAGCGGCTTTAAGGTCACCAACAATTTGTTGGAGTTCATGGGCTTGTGCAACGACAGATTTATCATTATTCATTCTAAAATTCATATAGTTTGAAATTAGAAACTTACGATTGCTCGCTTCCTCGTTTTGATACTTTATCTCCAAAGCCTTCCATAATTCCTTTGCCGTCGGAATCATTCTATGAGCGCTATAAACAGTTTGAGACAAAGCATTGAGGATGTGTCCTCGACACATAAATTCGTCTTCTTTCCTCTTCACACGTTTTTGCTTTATTCCTTCGGTGTCTTCGGGTGTGGGCTCGGGAATTTGTTCAAGGTTATCATCTAGAATGTATGCAAGTTTTAGTGATGTGAGGAAGAACATAACTTTCTCTTGCCAACGGGTGAAATTTCCGCCATCAAAACGGTCGAGTCGAATTAAGTCTTGAGTCATGACTTGGATAGATTGTGCCACAGTTCCTTCCATTTGAGTGGAGTAATAAGAATATAAATTTTTTTTTTTTGCCTAAAACTGTTGGAGTTTTCTTATGGAAAGAACGAAATATAATAATTAATTTCTGCAAGGCACGTTCTTGGAACGCTTTCTTTTAGGCAAAATTTCTCCCAATCCGGTTGAGACAGAACCAGAACCGCGAGTACACAATGGGTTTTGTAGAACCTGCCTTCAGGATACAATGCAGTATGAACAGTTGTTTGATTCAAACTATGTACTGTTTGATCAAACCCGAGAACACTCTGAATTTGTAACTTGATAATGCCAAAGTATAGAGGACGGAGAGAGGAGAAACTAGCAATTTTCGGTGTTCAAAACAGAGGTCTGGAACTCTTTTTATAGCCATTTCTGTGACTGTTCTTCAACAGTCACAACTCTTCATGGAGTGACTCAGCAACCGTTGGATCGTGCCTGTTTGGAACAGCTACGATCTAACGGTTCAGATTAGGCTTCCCATCGTAAGCGAATGGACATCCCCTACACGAAACGCTACGAGTTCATCTAACGGTTTAGATCAAGCCGTTTCGGATTTTAAACCCTTTGATCAGATCGTTTAATCACAACCGTTGATCTGTTTTACCTCGTCAAAACTTTAGGCTCCCACGCTCCAAGCGACGATGCGCACGTGCGAAGTGCCAAGTGCGCGTCAAAGCGCGCAATGCGCCCTAAGTCGCCCAATCGCCCTTTCGCGCGCCGCGTGTCGCGCTTACGCGCTTACGCGTGTCGCGATTGGTGGTGCTTAAGCACCACCGCGATGCGTAGGATCATAGCCTCTTATTTGACTTGTCAACTAAGAATCTTAGTTGTCCTTTAGTTGATATACCACTACCTTTTGTAGTATTCTTCCAATGTGGGACAATATGGGATTTTGAGCATTCCCCATATCTTTCACACCCATTTGCTCATGTTTCTACTTTCTAAATTAAAACCCAAACTATGTTTAAAATAAAACACAAATAATATCATAAAATATTAACAACTAAAAATTAAACTCAATAAATATTGGAATTAATCCAACATTCTCCCACCAATTTCAATATACACAAGAGAGCAAAGCAAAAAAGACAATAAATAACTTTTGGCATTATCGCTAAAATCTAGTACATAAATGAGAAGTGTCTTTCGGACTTGAACTTCCATATAGTGAAAATAATTCAAAGCTTCATCAAGGTGCTGTGGTGAACGTATCTTGAACCAAGGACCTTTTGAGACTAGCCGGAACTATCACACATACCGATTTATGAGTTTATAAGTGTTCTTCTAGCATGCACTTTTATGGCCTTGTGCTAATCCTGATTTCACGAGCGCTTTAGGATCGGTCTTGATTTCATAGAAAGCGGCCACACTTTCGACACTCGAATAGGTAAATCAACTTTAGTGATTCTGCGAGTCACACTTATATGATTTATTAAGAAGTGAACTTCATCCTCTAACATGCAGAAGACCAACACTAGGCATATAGGAATGGAACTTTTTGTATAAATTCCTAGTGTTCCATAACTATAATTTAACTTGTTTGTACCACATTGAACTCTATCTATATTTTCAAGATATGAGTTGGGTTCCCATTAAATATAGTTGTGTTATTTAATAGACCTTAGTCCCATTCCTTTTGAGGTGATATATATCATCTCTCTTACAAGACCTTTAGTCAGAGGATCTGCTAAATTCTTGTTCGTTTTAATATAGTCGACTGTAATTACTCCTTCCTTGAGTAATTTTCTTATAATTTGATGTCTTAGACTAATGTGTCTAGATTTTCCGTTGTAAGTTTTGTTCGAAACTTTATAAATTGTGGCTTGGTTATCACAACTTATCATAATAGAAGGTGATGGCTTTTTCCATAAAGGAATATCATACAACACATTTCTAAGCCATTCTGCTTCTTTACATGCATCTGCTAGGGCTATAAATTCAGATTGCATTGTTGAATCTGATACACATGTTTGTTTCTTGGATCCCCAAGAGATAGCTGCTCCTCCTAGCGTAAAAATCCAACCAGTAGTTGACTTGGATTTTGATTCAAGATTATTCCAACTTGAATCACTATATCCTTCTAAAACAGATGGATATCCTACATAATGTAAGCCATAATTCAAAGTCCTCTTCAGATATCTAAGCACCCTAGAAATTGCATTCCAGTGCTCTTGTCCTGGATTACTTGTAAATCTACACAATATACTCACTGCATAAGCAATGTCTGGTCTAGTGCAATGCATGGCATACATTAGACTCCCAATAATACTAGCATATTTAAGTTGGTCTATAGCACGCCCAGTATTTTTCATTAATTTGATGCTAGGATCCACAGGTGTAGCAGCTGGCTTAAGTTCAAAATGATTATATCTTTTAAGAACTTTTTCTATATAATGAGATTGAGATAACGCTAAAGAATTATCCTTTCTCACAATTTTGATTCCTAAAATCACATCAGCTTCTCCAAGATCTTTCATATCAAATTTTGATGAAAGAAACCTTTTGGTTTCTTCAACATATTTGAGATTAGACCCAAATATTAACATGTCATCCACATATAAGCATATAATAACACCAACACCATTTTCAAATTTACTATATATACATTTGTCGGCATCATTAACTTTATATCCATGGGATATAACAATATTATTAAACTTCTCATGCCATTGCATAGGAGCTTGTTTAAGGCCATAAAGAGATTTAACCAATTTACACACTTTCTTTTCTTGGCCAGGCAATACAAACCCTTCGGGTTGTTCCATATAAATCTCTTCTTCTAAATCACCATTTAAAAAAGCAGTTTTAACATCCATTTGATGAATAACTAAATTGTGAATAGAAGCAAGAGATATTAATATCCTAATGGAAGTGATTCGAGCAACAGGAGCATATGTATCAAAGTAATCAATTCCATATTTTTGCTTATAGCCTTTAGCAACTAGTCTTGCCTTAAATTTATTTATAGAACCATCCGGATTTAATTTTCTTTTAAATATCCATTTGCACCCAATAGGTTTAGACCCGGGGGGAAGATCGGAAATAACCCAAGTTTGATTTGACAAAATTGAGTTCATTTCATCATTTATTGCTTCTTTCCAAAAGACAGCATCCCTAGATGTTACCGCTTCATGAAATGTGGTCGGTTCATCTTCTACATTAAGAACAAATTTAGTTTTGTTCTTAGTCTCACTTAAATCCCCTTCAACTAAATAAATAACAAAGTCAGGCCCAAATGTTTTTTCAGTTCTTTGTCTTTTACTCCTTCGTGGTTCAACGTCATTCGTTGTTTCTGAAGAAGATATAGGTTGTGAATTTTCTTCTAAATTTGAGGAGTCAACAGTCGAATTATTATTTTCTAAACCTTGATTCAAAGTACTAAACTTTGTTAGATGTTCAAAAAATTGCACATCTACCGACTCAATGATTTCTTGAGATTCAAGGTTTAAAAATCTATAAGTCGTACTGTTACTAGAGTATCCAATAAAAACACATTTGTGTAAGTCCTATTTCCTAGTTTAGGTCTTTTAGGTTCGGGGTTTCTTACATAAGCAAGACATCCCCAAACTTTAAGACGTCTAAGATTAGGCTTACGATTAAACCATAATTCATATGGTGTAATATCCTTGTTTTTCATGGAACTCTATTTAAAATATAACATGCGGATAAAACCGCTTCTCCCCACATCGACAAAGGTAAACCAGAACTGATTAACATTGAATTTATCATTTCAACTAAAGTCCTATTTTTCCTTTCCGCCGTTCCATTTTGTTGTGGCGTATATGGCGCCGTAACTTGATGGATTATCCCATGAGTATTACAAAATTGTATAAACTCACTCGGGTATTATTCACCACCCCTATCGGATCGTAGGACTTTAATTTTTCGATTTTGTTTGAGTTTCAACTTCTGCTTTAAAAATTAGGAATTTCTCGAAAACTTCATCTTTACTTTAAGTAAATATGTATATGCATACTTAGAGTAATCATCAATGAAAGTTAAGAATATTTATTTCCACCACGAGTCATATTACTCTTCATATCACATACATCACTATGAATAAGATCAAGCATTTCGGATTTCCTCTCAACAGATTTGAACGACTTTCTAGTTATCTTCGATTGAGCACAAATTTCACATTTAGAAAGGTTATCAAATTTACAATCCGAGATTAGTCATATTTTTTATACTTCTATAATTCACATGACCTAATCTACTATGCCATAAAGAAATAGACTCAACCATATAAGCAGAACTAATATCATTGATTACATTAATTTTAATCATGCCGTTACAAGAGTACCCTTTGCCAATAAATTGGCCATTCTTAGACAATACAAACTTATCAGACTCATACACTAGTTTGAAACCTCTCTTATTGAGAAGGTCCCCAGACACAAGATTTTTACACATATCAGGTACATGAAGTACATCAATTAGAGTAAGTGTCTTTCCAGAAGTTAGCTTCAATTCCACTGTGCCTTTTCCAACTACATTGGCGCGAAGATTATTTGCCATCTTCACTTCTTTTCCATCAATTTCTTGATATGTTTTGAATGAAGAGCGGTCTTTGCATATGTGGACCGTTGCGCCGGTATCCAGCCACCATCCACTTTCATTATCAATTGAATTTGCTTCGCAAACAGTAGCAATAAGATCTTCAACATTGTTGGTTTCCTTCGACCCTTGTTTTTCTTTAAATGCCTTCTTTTTAAGACGACATTCTCGAGAATAATGGCCCGGTTTGTCACAGAAGAAACATTTTCCCTTCTTTTTCTTATTTGCACCTTGGTTCTTGAATTTGGAATCATTCTTTGCTTTAAATTTTGAGTCTTTGGTAATCTTGGATTTTTTATCCTCAACCATATTAGCTTTTGAATGACCCTCACTTTGTTCATCCTTCTTTTCTCGAATACGAGTATCATCTTCAATACGAAGGTGACGAAGAAGGGATTCCACAGTATAAGTCTTTTCATCATGATTAATTTTCTTCTTAAAGCCATTCCAAGAGGATGGAAGTTTTGAAACAATCACCCCTACTTGAAATTCATCTTGAAGATTAATACCAGCGGCTTTAAGGTCACCAACAATTTGTTGGAGTTCATGGGCTTGTGCAACGACAGCTTTATCATTATTCATTCTAAAATTCATATAGTTTGAAATTAGAAACTTACGATTGCTCGCTTCCTCGTTTTGATACTTTATCTCCAAAGCCTTCCATAATTCCTTTGCCGTCGGAATCATTCTATGAGCGCTATAAACAGTTTGAGACAAAGCATTGAGGATGTGTCCTCGACACATAAATTCGTCTTCTTTCCTCTTCACACGTTTTTGCTTTATTCCTTCGGTGTCTTCGGGTGTGGGCTCGGGAATTTGTTCAAGGTTATCATCTAGAATGTATGCAAGTTTTAGTGATGTGAGGAAGAACATAACTTTCTCTTGCCAACGGGTGAAATTTCCGCCATCAAAACGGTCGAGTCGAATTAAGTCTTGAGTCATGACTTGGATAGATTGTGCCACAGTTCCTTCCATTTGAGTGGAGTAATAAGAATATAATTTTTTTTTTTTGCCTAAAACTGTTGGAGTTTTCTTATGGAAAGAACGAAATATAATAATTAATTTCTGCAAGGCACGTTCTTGGAACGCTTTCTTTTAGGCAAAATTTCTCCCAATCCGGTTGAGACAGAACCAGAACCGCGAGTACACAATGGGTTTTGTAGAACCTGCCTTCAGGATACAATGCAGTATGAACAGTTGTTTGATTCAAACTATGTACTGTTTGATCAAACCCGAGAACACTCTGAATTTGTAACTTGATAATGCCAAAGTATAGAGGACGGAGAGAGGAGAAACTAGCAATTTTCGGTGTTCAAAACAGAGGTCTGGAACTCTTTTTATAGCCATTTCTGTGACTGTTCTTCAACAGTCACAACTCTTCATGGAGTGACTCAGTCGCGCGCCGCGTGTCGCGCTTACGCGCTTACGCGTGTCGCGATTGGTGGTGCTTAAGCACCACCGCGATGCGTAGGATCATAGCCTCTTATTTGACTTGTCAACTAAGAATCTTAGTTGTCCTTTAGTTGATATACCACTACCTTTTGTAGTATTCTTCCAATGTGGGACAATATGGGATTTTGAGCATTCCCCATATCTTTCACACCCATTTGCTCATGTTTCTACTTTCTAAATTAAAACCCAAACTATGTTTAAAATAAAACACAAATAATATCATAAAATATTAACAACTAAAAATTAAACTCAATAAATATTGGAATTAATCCAACAGGTTTTAATAAGGGTCACCAGCATTTGTTGAAGACAATAAAGAGGAGGAACAAAATTTGCGAAATCACACACACAAGGCATAGAACCACGACCTCGTCTTGATCATTTCCCCAAGCCAGCAGGAATGGAATCGAATCTGCAAACACTTCGTAATGATCATAACACAATGATGATTGAAATTCTCAATCTTAAAGAACAATAATAGAGAACCCACAATCAATTAACTACAGTCGAAAAACGCCCGTGAATCGTCGAGTTTAAGTAGTTGCAAATGGTGATAATCACAACAAGAGCATTAAAAAGGATTCCACTCTATTTTGAGCATTTTGTTGAACAATTGAGAAATTCTCTGCCCTCCTTTGAGCAGTGTACAAAATAGTTGAGACATAAAAAATTAGGTAACGGAGATGGGACGAAGAAACGTAGTTTGTTGGATATTGCAGGAAAAAACCAATCTCAAGAAGTGTTTGCAAATGAATAAAAAATGCTAACATCATACTTTACTGAGAATTTTAGTGAGCAGTTGAGAAGCAAAAAGGAATTTTGTACTGGTGAAGCCTCAAAGAAGAGGACATTATCTGCAGAATCTAAGGCTATGGGTGTGACAGAATAGAATCAAGCACATGAAGAGTTGGCGAAAATTGAATATGAATTACAAACATTGTTCTCTACTAGAGTAACCTTTGGGGAAAATAGTCGAGATTATATTTATGAGAACTTTATATTGTGTGGGAAATTAATGGATGATGATCGAATTTTTGAGAATGAAGCAGTTAGGGAGCTTGTTAACCATCAGATGTCTATTCATATATTAGTATACTTATGGCATAATTAAAAATGTATACACAAAGATTCACAGATGCACAAATGTATATTCATATGAATCAAAGATGCACATATGTAAACGCATAGATGTATATGCAAAGATGCACAAATGTATAAAATGAATCAAAGTATGGTGTAATAATACACCGTATAAAATATCTGATAACATAGCATAATAGTGTGATGTATATAGTGTACACTATTATGCTTTGAGGTTAGTCAGATAACAGAAGAGAAAAGGACCATTATGCAGTGTATAAAATGAATCAAAGTATAGCGTCGCAATTATGTTATATGTATGGTGCCATTAAGCTCTTTGATTCATTTTATACATCTGTGCATATTTGCATATACATTTTTGCATAAATTGTCTACGAAACATAGTAAATAAAGTATAAAGTTCCCAACCCAAGAGTTAAATTATAAAGTTCCCAATCCAAGAATATATACAAAACGACAGCTCAACTAAAAATAAAATATGCCAATGATGTAACATGACTTCTAAAGTTTGGAAAGTCATAATTAATAGTGGCAAGCATCATATTACCTCATATTATCCAAACAATACATTGCGAACATGATACTTTGTAGTGCACGTTATTTATGAATTGTGTTAATCGTGTCTTGTATTGTGTGTCATCTGAGTGAAAGAAATAAGAAAAAAGTTATTAGAGAGAACAAAGATAAGTTTATTAATTGGATTTTGAATTTCAAATCAAACTGTGACCTCTATTTCTAACTTTTGAGACCGAAACTCAAAACTGAGATTAGTTTGTGTGTGTACGTGTGTGCCTGTGCAAATAGCATTAAATCCATCAAATGATCAAATAGAAAGAATTTGATTCATAAGAGGTTCAATCCAGTAGAAAAGCACTGCATGCTTGTATGTATCGTGCATTGTGTCATAATCTATGAATTGTGTTAATTGTGTCATACATTGTTTGCCATCTATGAGTCGTGTTGATCATGTGTGTACACTGTGTGTAGTGAGGCCAAAACTTGACTTTTCACCCCTAATGATGATTACATATTGTAATAATCAAACTCGCACGTTTAAAACACTATAACCATTCCACTAGTTCAAATATAATCAAACAAAAAAACCATTTTCAAGGCCGTGGCATACCATTTTCAGTGGATGGATACTACATCAACCATTTTCAAGGTCGTGGAATACCAAAAAAGAATAGCCCCTATTGTCTATATTGTTGCCCAGAAAAATACTCAAGAGGGGGGGTGAATTGAGTTTTTACAAACTTTTCGGGATAAACTAATATTTCAGAAAATATTTAATTTAAAACACTTAATACTAATTTCAGATTAAATAAATCTTAAAAGATTAAACCAATACTGATTAAATAAATGTAATCAATTAATTTAAACAATATAAATCCGAGATTATAACATACAATAAATAAGTTATCAAATTAATACTTCCAATTGATTAAATAAGAGATTACAACATCCAATAAATAAATAATCAATTTTCGTATTTTATATTCTGGATTTAATCTAAAGTGATTCACACAAGAATATCAAATAAATATTCTCAATAAATTAAACAAGTTATATTTTAAGATTATAAGATCCAAAATAGTTATAAACAATTTTCGTAATTAATAAAAAATAATATTCTGAAATTAATTAAATATTACGAAAATAATTATTTTAATCTCAAACAATAAATTTACCAAATTTTCAGATTTAAATATCTTGCAAGTAAAGGGCTTAAAAATAAAATAAATCAATCACAAGCATATAACTAAATTTAAATGCTGAAAATAAATGACACCGTATTTTTAACGTGGTTCGGCCAAAACCCGGCCTACGTCCACGCGCCAAGAGCAAGCTTCCGTCTCCCGCGCTTCACTAGTCCTGATCCACTTGAAGGTAGGATCAAACCACCTCTTGTACAACCGAGCAGCAAAAACCAGCTACTAGTACAACCACCGAAGCTAAAAACCCAAGCTTCAAATTTTTACACAAATGGAGTAGAAATGATGTACAGTTTCTGAAACTCTTTAAAGATACAAAATGAGACCGAGTTTCTTCTTGGTTGAGACTTCGTAAATGACTTTGAATTTGGCCCAAGTCTTCACTTGAGATCTTTGTAGCAGATAAAGATTGTTTTGCACTTCAATTACTTCTTCAACAATTAACTGAATAGAACTTTGTTGCTATCTCAAATCTGAGTGTCAACTTCAATGCTATTCTTGAACGAGTGTATGAGCTGAATATAAATTCTAGTTGCTCCCTTTTTTTTTTTGAGTATATGGAGCTGAATAAATTTTTTGGATGCTCTCTTGTAGATATTTTCGTGTCTATTTTTCAACTGAATGTGGTCTCTTCTTTTGTAGCCTTGAAAAATAATAGCCGTTTGAGAGTGATTCAACTAAGCTCTCTTCTTCAACTTGGAGCATTAATTGAACTGATAGATAGAGAAGGTGAGGTGCAATAAATCCTCTCCAAGACTGATAGAGAGAGAGACGTTTAGAGACAGATGAGATATTCAATGTGTGTTAGTACAGAGAGAGAGATACAACTATCTATATATGATGTTAGCACTGACATAATAATATTTTTGTTCAAAACTAATAGGAATGCGTAACCCGAGGTATTGATAAATAAAATGCAAATATGCATGAAAGACTTAGCCGTCTTCAGCTTTGGCCAAACTAATAGCAAATATTTATGCACATAGATATATTATAAAAATTATAACTTAATGATTAAAAAAAATGATTTATGCTCCAACTGAAATAATATATAAGAGATTTAGGAACAGATATTTATAAAAAGAATTTCGGACATAAAAATATATAAATAAAAAATTCCGAACAGATACATACGTTAAAAATGATTCGGACTTGAAATATAAATAAAACAGATTTCTGAAAAAGATTTTGGACTGAAATAAAAATATATTTCGGATATAAAAACATTTCGAACAAAAAATTATTATGAACGGATATATATATAAAACCATTTCGAACAGATATATAAAAAAACATTTTGAACGAATATATATGTATAATAAAAAAAATTCGGAACACACATTTTTTTGACCAAACTTATTTATTCATCCAATGCTGTGAGAGACTTGTAACAAAAGATTAGCTGTCAACAGTAGGCATAGCAGGTCTACTCGGCTTCTCAATAAATGTGTATGGCTAAAGCCATGTCCTGCTAAGGTCACATCGCTGCAATGGCATAATATAGTATATAAAACCATATACATACATATGTTAATATATATATATATATATATATATATATATATATGTACACTCGTACAAGAAAAAAATAGCCCAAAGATTTGTTGTGCAGAGGACAAAACACTTATGACCTGCAACGGTCATGTTTGGGGTCAGAAAAAGCAAACATCTAATATGCCACCTAAGAGATCTTGGGTACAAGAAAGTATTACTGCACATGGCATCGAATATCAGTTAACAAAAAAATATTCAGAACAGATATTTTCAAAAAGAATTCGAACAGATGTTTAAAAAAAATATTTCGGATCGGACAGTTTAATATATTAATCATTAAAAAAAATATCTGAGATTTCGTAAAAAAAAACTAACTTTTTAGACCAACAAAAAATATATTAATCATTAAAAAAAATGTCAAAACTTTTCATCACAGTTTAAAAAAAATCTTGCGTGCTTGGACTGAAATGAAAAGATTTCCAAATATACAAATGGGACTTTTTGCAGGAAGTGAAAGACTAAGGCATGAAAGTGACAGGGGGCGGTCAAATCGGCATGGACTAAAAACAATGGCCATGACATGGGGACACTCCAAAGGCTATAAGCCTATATCTCCCAGTGTCAAATTTGTATGGCAACAAATTAATGGACAAAAATTGTCCAGCTAATGGGACGAAACCAATACAAATCCAAATGAGTCTTTAAAGTAAAAGACAACCAAACTTATAACAGTTAGGAACTAAGTTTACCAAGGTAGAAGCCAAAACAAATATTATTTCGAAAAATCATTTTAGTTTTAAGAAAATAATTACGAAAATTATTTTAGAGTAAGAAATTCATTTTAAACAAAGTTGCACCAATTTTACAAAAAAAATTATTTTCAGTAAAATAATATAATTTTTCTTTTAGAAAAAGTTTAGGCGCATAATTAATTAGTCACACAATTAAAAATCATAGATCAAGAAATATGCATGTGTGCCTAATGTGTCAAGTGCAAATGTGCACCACACGTGAATACCTTTTCTCAGATATGTCGTTGAGTAGAGTCGAGGCAAGATAATAAATATCTATAGAGTAACCTAATAAAAACAATATGTTTGGAATCATCAAAATCAATATATTAAGTTAAACTAAAATGTACATTAATTAAGCTAATTTAATTAATTAGGGATAAAATACAATTTCGTTAACATATATTGTTGTCTTCATTTCATCAAACATCTTCAAGGCAACATATAAATCACATTCCATTGTTAGTTGGCCCTTTTCTCTTCTATTATTAGACACCTCAAAAACTTGAAATGTTTGTACAACACCATCACATTTTACAGTCAAATTAACCATCTAGAAGATTATTATTTTAAAGAGTTTTACCAACAACCCTTGCTTCCATGTAGGGGGAATTTTGGACATCGCAAAATTCAATAGCATCATAAAAAAATAACAATAACATACCGAATCATAACACAGCCCCCAAATAGAAATCATAACGGAATCGCAAGTTGCAAATCCCGATTTAAAAATGCATAACAACTTCTAGAAACCTTATTTTCTAAAATCTCAAATCATATAAACCATAACTGAATCAAATGTGAGACAGAACTACGACCATAACTGAATCAAATGATACACCCAAAACCATAACATAATAGAATATCGGTGAGCATTTACAAACAAAATCAAATACCCCAAAATACAAACATGTTGAGCATTTAGAATGAAAACACCACATTTGAAGATAAGTCTGAACCTGGATTTGCAAAATAAATAGCAAAAAAAAAAAAATTGATGTTGAATCTGCAAAACATATTACCAAAAAAAATAGCTTCAATTCATATATTGATGGAAAAAACATTGGCGGGAAGAGGATGAATAATAGTAGAACCGTGAACAATAAAAATTGCAACCTAAGATTAAAAGATTAATAAATGAAAAAAAAAGTTAATATCGCAAACCTCGGGTCGCGCCACAATTTGTCAAGGGTGAAAATTGGTGAATTCGGGTTACCATTAGGTCGGCGGGAAGAGGGTTCCAGATGAGGGTTCCAAAACAATCGATGACACAAACCTAGGTCAAAAGAGAAGGACCGAAGGGGGTCAGGTTTCGTAGATGTGAGAGAGTGGGAACACGATCATTTTTTTTTTGTATAATTTGGTATACTTTCGTATTATACATTTAAAAAAAAATATATATAATACTTTTGGCATCACAATTTTCTTTGTTGCCAAAAGTAAGATATTTTTCTCAACACACTCCTATGTTGCCAAAAGTTAGGTTATGTTTGGAAACAAAAAAATATGATATTTTATTTCGATAGCTTCCCGCTTGAAAATTTAACCTTTGGCAACAAGATTTATTTTATGTTACCAAAAGTACAATGTAAAATGGTGTTTTGGTAACATAATTAAGATTTTGTTGCCAAAAGGGTATCTTTGGCAATAAAAATAGCTTGTGTTGCTAATGGTGCAAATTCTTATAGTGCTCACGCAGAGTATAATTCCTTTGGATTACAATAGGTTATTCAACTTATTTCAATCCAGATGTCTCCTCATGCTGAGTAGGGATCATGCTAATTACAATAAGCTGTTAAGTTTATTTTAATACTGGAATCCTCAGTTTTGTTGTCATGAAAACCACAAAAGACCTCATGAGTTGCCCCGATGATAATAAAATCCCTATAATGGATCTTTAGGAAAAAATCCAACTAAGGTTGATCGCCAACTATGTTGGTCGCTGAAAACGTGATCGGGTGGATGGCCCATTAACCATGTGCATTCTTTCCATCATCTTTCATGGGCCTAAGGGAGTGTGATGAAACAACCTAGAAGGTAAGGCGAATGGAATGATATTTTTGAGGCATATTGGACTGGAAGAATGTTTCGCATGAGTTATCAGTTTAGTTAGTCGAGAAGGGCCCAAAATGATAAACAGTTATTACTAACTCATTTAGTTGACAAATGCCCCAAGTGAGTACCAGTTATTATCGAGTTATCCCGGTGGAGACAATACAAAATATATTATTAACGAGATTTAGTGGGAAAATACCTAAAACACACAACAATTAATAGTTGGCCCTTATTCATAACACTTAATAATACAACATGCACATAGTATTAATTACATGGAAGAGTTACAAAAATATGTGACAACGACACATGTTGTTTATGGGCAACGAGGTAGGAAATCTGTTTTTTTCCTTTGTCGACCATCATCTGGGTTGGGGACGAACTCATCTTCGCTGTCAGGGTCCACCTTAAAGTCATTAAGTAGCTGGTGAGGGATGACATCTAGAGGAACCCACTACTCATCCCTTCTAAGGGGAGGTCGACTATATGCAGTGCACTCCACCTAGAACATGTATTACATGTGGGAGTTCTTGGGTTCTTCGAGCACTTTGAGGGCGTTCAACCACCCATTCTTGTACGCCACGTCCTGTGCCTCCTACAGTCGCATGGGGGCATCCCGCCAGCCTTCATCATAATCAGCTTCCAATGCATCTCTTGGACCCCTCCTAAATAAATGTTTGACTCTCTTGATTTCTCTTTGCTGGCCGGAGATAATATCATTTTTCCTCAAAAGTTCCTCCTCGAGTTCGGAGATTATTTTCTTCAAGGCGTCATTCTCATCCTGAATTAGTTCACCGACCTTTCTTACATCATTGCTCATAGCAAGCGAGGCCTTTAGGCCGGTTATCTCCTCTGGTACAGAGAAGCCGATATTCTCCATGTCCTGGAGGTCGTCCTTTAGCTTGTCAATCACCTCAGTTCGTTCTTATATGCCTCTATTCTGACCTTTAATGCATTACAAACCTTAATGAATGCTCGATGAACTTTCTCGCTCACTCTAGGGACCAAAATCTTTTCAATATTCTTAGAGAAAGAGGAAACATGATGAGTTTGTGGAGAAGAAATATTTGATAAATCAGGGTTGCTTACAGCTAAACTTCATTTGAACTTTGTGCAAAAATGACGGGGAACGATTCCCTAAGAGGATTTTGGCACTTCAGATTTCTGTTTAGACTGACGTGCCCTTATCGTTTCAAGGTTATTACAAGTATGCCACCCCTGTCACTTCTGACTTTACTCGTATGAGCATAACCTCAGTAGTTCCTAAATATTACAAAAGTGCCATGCCAATTTTGAAACGGTCCCAGGCATTGGGCCTTGGACTCACTTAAAAACTATTGGCCCAACTTTTTAGCCCAAAGATTTTAGGGACAATTACGGGGTCTTATTCATTAAATCCCAATATTGTAGCTAACCAACCCAATATGCAAAATGGATTGATCGACCTAACTTGAAATAACTATTTTAGATTGGTGTATTTAACATGTGATTAACTGCATGGAGATAGACTCAAATCGGTTACCAACAATCTCGGATGAGATATTCAGGGACACCTATGAGCTATCTACAAGTTGATTGAGTTACTTGTACAATTCAATCACTTATTTTCGTAACTAAAAAATATAAACCCTAACCCAGGGCAAAGGGATTTAACTTTGATTGTTCGAGAGATACTAATAAGAATACAATAACCTCTCTGTGGACGTAGGAAAATTGCCGAACCACGTATCTCTGGTGATGTGTGTGTGATCATTTACTTTCTCATCTCGATATTGCATTATAGATTTCTTATTGTGATAATTATTTCACTCACACCTATTAATTAACACCTATCGCCTAAGTACCATGTCCCTCCCAATTCCAAATTCAATAACATATAGCGGCATAAGGACAAATCTCTAGCCAATTGGAGCCAACCATATTGATTTTGTATGAGCTTTTCAAATGGTTGTCAGGCAATAGACTTGGGTGATCGAATCTCTAGTTGTTATTGCATTGAGGTTGCTTTCAACTTCATTTAGCCCGTAATAATCGCGCACTGTCAATCCCCCAACTAGTTATTCGAGGCCATGTGTCTTTGACATCGGCTAAGCGGAGTGGAGAAGCGATATGTAAGTACTCGTAGTCCTAATATTGAAAAATTATAAATTAATTATTAGTACATAATTTCTCAAAAATATAATAATAAATATAAAAAATACCCTAAAAGGTATTACCTCCAATAATTGCCATATGAAATTCAATTGTTTGAACTCTAGACGACTCAAATCATTTAATGTGCCAAATATCCTTGCTAATATAGCAAAGCCCCAGCCGAACATTGCTATATTGTGTTAATTGTCTAAGTACTTGGCCCAATCAATTAGAATAACGATATTCGAATTAGGAAAGAATATCGTTCTAAGAACAAACATAATAAATACCCTGGTTATCTGTGAAGTTGTAGTTGGGTGATTGGCCCTTGTAAGCCACCATTCTTGTAAATAAGTTTTAACAAAAAAGTTGTAGCCATATTTATCCCATTTATGTTGAAATTATTAATGCTGAAAAAATATGTGGCAATCATCATTTCGATGGTCCAAGTGGCTTTAGTTGGAAATGGAGGCACTGCGTCTCCCAAACTAATTATAATTCCTGCAAAAATTAACTAAATTCATTTAGTAAAATTGTAGATCAAAATAAATGAACATAATTTAAATAAATACGAACATATTAAATGAACAAAATCGAATGGTGTTTTTCCAACCTTAACATATGGACCATGGAACGTATGGATGACGGAGGACCATCTGGATGCTAGGGACTCCATTAATTTATTGTCTGAATTAGGAAACCTTTGGGCAAAAATCATGGAAAATATGAACATATCAATAAGTTATTTGACTTGTTCGTCACCTTGTATTTGAGAATAAACCTCCCACGCATCGTGAACACTACCCCACATGTTGATAAAATCAACAGTTGGCGACGTTGCCATGTTGATAATTTTGCTACTAGTATGTCACTCATTGTCGAATAAATGACATTGGTCGAGATACACAGCCTCTCATCGGGGTGTCAGAGGGTGCTGATTATCGGGGAAGGGTTGGGCCTTTTTATTTGCAAACATTTGTTTAAATTTTGCAATAATCTTAATAATAAAAATTATTACAAAAATTGATTATTGTGAGTGAATAAGGAGTATTTGGAGTGAAGAATAAAGATATTGTTAAAGAGAATTGTAGTGAAGAATGGAAATATTGTGTGGTTTGAATTATGAATATGAGTATCTATTTATAAGGTTATTACAACGGTTATAAACGGAGCCTTACACTCCATTCTCTTAAAGAAAAAACAGCTGGAAGAAGAAGGGTGGTTTTTTTCTATTACATCCATTTGGTCAAAAAACATACCTCGTGGAACCAACAAAATCCTAACATAACCTTTTTAACATGTCCAAGCCGTACTGAATAAGGTGGCTGTGAATTTTTTATCTGGGAAGACATACTTAACTGGGTTCCCAAAGTTAGAAGAGTTCAAAAGATAGAGAAGTTGTTATGGATTGTTTTGGTGTTGTGTGTTATTGTAATTTGTGTCTTGTTATCCAGGACTGAGGTTGGGGAATGTAAGTGTGAAGTTAGGTAATGGATGAAATGTATGTCATGTTTTGTTGTTTCAATCAGTGAATGAAATGCATAATTTATTTGCCTATGAAATGTAGTAATTGTGAAACACATTAAATGACATCCAAAATCAATCGTATTCATTACATTACAAACATAGTTATCCATTCATTACAAGTAGTTCCAATTATGGAACAATACATTAAAAAATAGTTACATCCAACAAAATACTATCATTACAAGCAGTTCCAACTATGGAACATTACATCCAAGAAGTTCCCACTTCAGTTATTACATACAAAAAACAGTTAAATATGGAAAATTACATCCAAAAGAATATAGTCAACAAAAAACATCCCAAGGTTGCTGCTGCTTTAGCAAAAACATCCAAATCTTCACTTTTAATTAGTCATTTGGGGTAGTTGGCTCTGTGTACATTCTTATTGTTTCAGCTTCCTCACCTACATTTATTAGATTCCAATGAGAATACAACTAAAAAATTAATGATAATAATTTACATAACTAGATTTAAGATGTGATACTTTGATTTTCTTTTCTAGGACATTTTTTTTAGTCTCACTCTTTTTTGGGTAGCTCCTTATATTGTGGCCAAAATAACCACACTTACTAGATTTCAGCTTATTCCTATGTTTACACCAAGCTTTGTTCCACTTGTATGAACTTCACCTTGTTCTTTGTTCCTCTTTTTTTAGTCTTCCTGGCTGGGCCTCAACATTAGGTGTTGATAATGCTTTCTTTGCAAAGTTAGGCCATAAGTATTTGCCATTTGATGGCATGATGATGTTTGTATATGCTTGGAGATATTTTTTCAGTGTATCACTCATCACATAGCTTTCAGGCTTCACTCTATTCAAGTGTGGAATCAGGCATAAATCTTTTATCTACTGAAATATCCAGCCATTCTTTGAAATGTGGGGTTATATTGTCCAATGCTAGCCTTATTTACATAAATTTTAATGGTGAAATCAGACATTGATATTTTCACTTCATCACAACACCTCCACAACACTGCATATTGGTCTTTGAAGCTTCCATCAATTTAGATTTCATATTTTTTCTTTGCCCTATATGCTTGGCTTCTTAAAACCTTAATAGTAAGGTCCCTTTTAACAGTCTCCTTAATTGCCATCGAACTTAGGTTTTGACTTGAATGTGTCCAAGTACATGTTTGATAACTATTTCGATGTCACAAACCTATTGAAGTAGGTTGCCTTACAATTATTTTGTACATTTTGTAGAGTTTTCACTTGAAATGTTTCTTCACCAGTTATTTTTGAAGTATAGATATTCCATTGACATGGTGTAGCACAATTAGCTGTAATCTTCCTTGTATCATTATTTTTAAACTTAATGTCCCTTTTGTTTTAAGTTGCATATCGCCTGACTGCTTGTCTAAATATATGAGTACTTGCATGTAACACCCCGCGCATTCTGGCATCGGTCGTCGCCAAATTGACGCCAGGTATCATTAAATAAGTTATCATTCTCAGCACGTGACAGATATATGAGACATTAAAATTTTTCCCATAATATATAATGCAATTAAATCCAATGAATATATTAAAAAATCTAACCAATAATACTCATCATCATGCTAATCTCCAAAATAAATTCAACTCCAATTTTATTTAAAACTCAAATAATATAACCAACAGTAAGTATTCGACGAAAACTGTAAACAACTGTGGAACCGATTGTCCCACCAAATCCATAAATGAAAGTCTTATAATACAAATGGTGGAATGGAAGTAGATCTAAAGTACTAAAGAAATTAAAATAAATCAGCCGCACTCTTAAAAATATCTCCAATCACTTATGTGCAGCTACTTCATCAATATAGCTGAAATGTTAGTCAACGCAATGGGTCAGAACCAACTGCATGAATACTAGCTTCTCCTCCCAATTAAGGTCCGTAAAATCAGAAAATAGCATTATACACGATAAACATCACAATAGAGTATTTTAAATTAAACGGAATATATATTAATAACGACAATAAGAAAAACCCAACGGTATAAGTCCAAATACTTAATTCCATCTATGATATAAACCTTAGCTCTTATTCTTAATTTAATTATTCAATTGTTTTTTATTCATGTGATACCACTATGGCCAATCGACCCTTTATGGAACCTACACACACTCTTGACGCGCTTAAAGTTCTACACATCACATCCATTCCCTTCACTATATCCATTCAGCCCGAATTTTGTCAGCTTTGCACATACTCGTGAGGTTTCACGCGTGACACGTCACTATAACCAGTCGACCCGTATTCTGTCAGCCCTGCACATACTCACGATGCAAATTTATTTTAATACTCGTTTATTATCTTAGGCATTAATTCTCAATTTCTCATTATTTTCTATTAGCCCCATCCTTTAATCGAGCATAAATCATCAAACCACCCCTAGTCCCATACTAGAGGTCTCCAAAATGCAATCATATCATAACCTATTATTTAGGAAGAGTACCTACCAAAATCACTACCTAGCCTCGCACCCAGGCTAACGATATAACAGAAACAACGTATAATTTAGCCCCACCCTGAAATTACCCATCCATAAAAATCTACACTAACTAGTCCCATACCTAAAAAGTATTTCCAACAACTAAGGCCTACCTACAAGTTGCATACCTAGAAAGCAACCTAAGGTGTCAATTTTTAATAACATAACGAATCATTAATGGCCTATTTACATCTTATCACATCAATTCTTTAAATTAATTGCAAGATTACTATTTATCCCAATTATGTCCATTTAATTATAACATTAATTAAGAAAATTCATTTTCTTATCAATTTATTGGATTTCTATTCATATGTATATTTTTGGGAACATACAACAATAGATCTTTATTCTACAAGATGCATAAAATTAACGTGATTTTATATATTGAAATCAATTTATAACATCCCTACACTTTATTCTACATGTGTACGTCATAATTTCTAACGGAATCACAACCTCTAATCTAAGCATGCAAGGGTTTTGAAGCTTAATTTAGTTTCACATTCCTTAATTAGTCTTTCTAATTTATTTTAAGAAAATAATAATTATTAGTGTTTAGGCAATACTTAAAATGAAAAATACCAAAGGGGAATAATAGTAGTATTCATGCATGTAAAAATTGTTTGAAGAATCTAATTAGATGGTTGTGTTCCTCTCGAGAAAAAAATGAAAACAAATTCTTGAACGATCTTGAGAAAACTCGATTTAGCTCTCAAAATCTTGGGAAGAAAATTAATTTACATGGGGTTTAAGTTTTGTAGAAGAGAGAGAATAAAATTATGGGGGGATACTAATTTTTGAGAAGGCTAAAATTTATTTTAAAAGTCCTAAATCAGTCTATTATGTTTATATACCAAAAAGAATTTGAGTCCTAATCAAATACAAACACTTGAAAATTCATTACGGACGATCGAACCATCAGAAATGGCTGAAATTTTGATATCTTGTAGTGACGGCAAGACGAAGCTAGGAGTAAAAAATTTAATTCGATCGAACGTTCAAATTTTTTCCCTCCTTAGGCCAGATCCTCCATCGATTTGTATATAAAAGTTATAATTTTTAAATTTTAATCCCGATTTAAATTTCACTTAAAACCTCATTTTTATATATAAAACCCAGCCATTTTAGATACCAAAATTAAATAGATTTAAAAAAAATTATTTGTCTGTAATTTTTAATTTGACAAATATTTTTACGACTCAAAAATCACGAGGTATTACATTGCAAACTCCTGCCCAAGTTCAAATTGAGGATTTAACATATCCTGTTCTATATTAAACTCACAAAATCTTACACTTGATTTATATACATTATCTCCCTCATCTACAGAACAACCCAAGATAATAAGATCATCATAGTAATCCACATCAGATAAAAATCCCAAGTTGTCTTCATTAACTTCTACTTCCTCATCTATAGTCATGTTTTCTTTTCCTTTCTTTTTGTCTTATGTTCTCTCTTTAATAAATTTTACCCCCTCATCTATTCTCTCCTTATTCTTCTTCACATTCAAACCTAGGAGTTTCATCTTCATATTATTTTACTTCTATTTCATCAAAATCAAACATTAAACACAATTTTGGGTCCTTGTACCACAATTGGTTGGGATTATGATATCCTAACTCTTTAAGCATTTCAAATTAGCCTTGGAGGGACAATATATCTTGATCACAAAAATAAAAAAGGTTTATAAGTACACCTATATATGCTTTCTTTGGATTCTCTTGAAAAAAACCATTTTGCTTTAACTTAATAGTGAAATAAGGTTCACTTTCATCTGTAATAACACATGCATAATGTAAAAAAGATCACAGTGCAAATTTATGAGACATGTAACATATTTAACATGAGAAAAAAAGGGCTTGCTGCTGAATAAACTAATGACCAACATTAATGTAAGGATAATATATTTCGTAGGTCCAAAAATACAAGAAAATTAGGGGTTTTGTTGTTTAACATAATGATCAACATCAATGTCAAGCTGAACAAGAAAAAAAAATGTAACTAAACTGAACCACAGGCTACACACAAGAAAATTTCACATACCATATATAGTATTAGAGTCAATTATCAATTCTTGATCATCAATACGTTGCAACTTCCACTCCGTTTGGCCTAAGATTGAATGAAATGTAGGATGATAAAAAATTCTAGGGTTTTACGTGAAGGATACTCAGAATGCTAAACATTTGAAATGAGAGATGAGAAATGAGGTAGTAAATACGGTTTTGCCCTTCCAATAGTGACATATGAGGAGCACATTGCATTTTTTTTAATCAAATTACAATGGCTAGATTAGTGGATTCCACTTTCAGAGTAAGTGATATAATTTAGGGACTAACTTTAGTCAAACCAAAGATTAGGGACCGTTTTAAAAACTTGAGAGATAGTTCAGGAATTAAATAGGTAATTTACTCAAAAAAGGTTAATTAGTTCGATTTTACTATCTAAACTAGCTTGCAGGTCACGCATTGCGTGGGCTTTAAATATTACTTTTTGAAGACTCACATTGTAAAAGAGAATATAGTTAAGGAATGTTGAAAACATATTTAACATAGTATAATGAACACCCTTATTTAAGGCGATATTTATATACTAAAAATACCACTGACCGGAGTGAGACTGTTGTTGACCTTGAACATGTCTTGGAGCACCCCCAATAGTTTCGTAGATGGCCTATGCTTTTTTCCCTCGCACACATCGGATAAAGTACTGTTATATTCCTCATGATCACCTATTTGTGCCACTGGTAAATTCATATCAATGCCTTTCACACGATGTTAAATTGAAAACATCAAACAAATAAAAGTAGAGAGTGAAAGTGTTATATATATACCAGAAAAAGATTAAAATAATGGTTTAAACACACATCATTTGAACTTCTACGCATAAACCTCCTAGTACTTTTTATAATAAAATTTACTTGGGTTTTTTTTCCCATTGCATATGACGAACGACTTGAATAGTCTGAAATGTATCGAGAGAGTTCCTTGTTTTCTTTTCAATCCTGAGACGTCCCATATGTAGTGTTGATTTCAGTTGGAAGTTTGGGTTTATTGGACGTGATACTGTAGTATATGGTTGGAGAATGGGTTGAGGGGAAGAGTTTTCAACTCACTATCCATAATGATATAAGGAGGAAGTTCTTGAGACCTCGTCAAGGCTACCGCGCGGTAGCCGGTGTGAGGGCGAATTCAATTATCTCTCTCCTTTTAAACTTGAAGAGATGGATAGAGAAGAGAATAAGACATTTTACGATAGAAATAACTTTACATGATGGGTTTAGTAAACGTAATTGGGTAACCAACCTTCACCACTTGCGCTCAGGTGATGGAAGTTTCCCTCCTATATTTACACAATCATCACAACTATCTAAGGTATAGGGTTCCTAAGAAAGATAAGATTAGGGGATAGACTTGGAGTAAAAGACTAAAGATAGTGAAGAGTCGCCCCGAAGTTGAGTAGGACCTCACCATTAGAAGGGACCCTCATAAGGGGATCATACCCCATGAGGTTTTGAGGAATAAACAATCAAAATTATCAGGGGGCCAAGGGCATTTTGGCTAGTAGGGCCATGACTAAGGAGAACACGGCCGACAAGGCCATATTCAATAGGACTGACCATAAAAATAAGGTTAACGGGGCTTCCAATAAGGACACCACTTCAATGGTTAGTTTAGAGGAGTTGGTATACTTGATGCCTTAAGGGCAACTATCATTTGTAAAAACAACACCGTGGGCTTGTTACATTTTGTTTATAGATCTTGCCCATGAGTATTATTTTGACATCGAAGGGTTCTTATTATTTTATAAGTAGTACATTCATGATGATTTTAGAAAAACTGATTGTATTATCTAGTTTTCTTTTACGTGGATACCTCGGCGGGTAGGGGTGTTATATTACATCGAGATTGTGAAGACATAGTATTTGTGGTTGATCAATTTGGTTTTTAGCTGTTTATTTATTTTAGACATGAGGTCATCATTTTTTTATTGATCATGAATGAGATGGAAATGTATTATGTTTAGGGAGAATAATGTGAGTATGTTGTTATATTTGACATTTTTGGGACTGAGATGTTTTGCTAGTTATGACTCAGCTCGAGAAAAGTTTTAGCACACACTTATTATATATACGTGAGCATATCGAAGGGGGTTACAGATATTTAAATATGTTTTAGATAATCTAAGATTCTTTCAGTAGTATTTGGAGAGGTACCGAGTTAGCACCTATCAAAGAGATTAATTTTAGCTTTAGTTTTGGCACTAGCATTGGGCCTCATGCTAAAGAACCTTTCAGTTAGATCTGTTGAGTGTTGTGAGAGCAGACACTATAATTTTGGGCCAAGGGTTTATTCAGAGTCGTACATAATCAGGGAAAATTTCCAACTGAGTTTATATGTGGACTACCAGGAGCTAGGTAGGGTCATGATATGGAACGAGTGTTTGTTGACACTAATCGATGACCTGCTTGAGCAGTGATAGGAGCATTTTCATTTTTAAAGATGGATTGTGCTCGAGATATCACCCGTTATGGAATCGAGAGGAGATCTCGAAGATAATTTTCTAAAATAATATAGAGCCTACGCGTCATGCCAATTGGGTTGACTAATGCTCTAACTGTGTTCATGAAGTTGATATGTTGTGTATCTAGATTGTGCATATATTAGTTCATTGTTGTGTTTATCGATGAAGCAAAAGTATTCATAGCAGTATTGACCGTTACACTAGATATCATTTCGCAAGTTTTTTAAACGCAAGCATTGAGTTCTTCAACTAAGAAATGGTATGTGAACTATTGTTAGGAGGAGTCACCTTTATTCTTTTAACTAAGATAAGGGTTGTGTTTACAAGGGAGATCGATTGTGCTTAAGGGTCCCAAACTACGCAAGGTAGTTTCGACTGAGGCGCGTGATTCGTGGTTCACTGTACATCCCACGGGGCAATCAGATATATCATAATTTGAGGAGTCAATATTGGTGGTTAGGTAAAGAAAATAGTAGTGTAGTTTGTGTCTATATGTGCCCCTTCCAGTAGTGAAGTTAGAGCACCAGAGATATCCAGAGAATTATAGTTGTTAAAATCTAAGTGTGGAAGTGGGAGGTTATATCCATTGATTTTATTATAGGGAGGTCCCAAATTGTACATGGTTACATCTATGTCAATGGTGTCAGATTGGTCAAAGTGGATTAGAGACGAGGGTTAGTAAGTTATTTATTTCAGATTATGGTTAGGTCCGTCATCATAAAGCACATGAATATTGTCGAAGTAGGAAGAAGAGTTTTGGAGTACGAGAAAGCATAATTTGGAGTCCCCGGATAGAGATCAAGTGATTATGAAAGTCTTCCTAATGAATGAAATTATAAAGTTTGGGTTCCACGGGGAAGTTGGTGCATCGGTGCATAAGTCCTTTTCATGATCTCTTAGATATTGTGGGACCTGTGTCTTTCATCCTCACCATATAACCTTTAGTGTTTGCATGATGTCTTCCATATGTACACAGTAGAGGAATATCCTAAGGGATAGGTTGACATTTTATTATGAAGACTTGATGGATTGAGTTTTAGCTGAACGCAAGCTATGACGAGAGACCTTAGCGCATATTAGGTCGAGGTGAGAGTGATTATTTTAGTGTGAGAAAATGTAATATGGGTGAGATATTCTTATTCTTTCAAGTTAGATATATAAAGAACTAAATTCTGAGGGCAAAATTCCTTATTTAAGGCGAAGGAATGCAATTCCCTATATTTTTGTAGTATTTAAATTAATTGTTAAATAATTATTGGTTCGTGATGAGTTATTATTTGTGTATAACATGACGTATGTCATTTCATGATTTGAGATATTGGACTTTTAATATGTCATTTTATACATTGACATGCCACATATGTTGGAATGGGCATGTTGATTTAACTATATTGCTATAGCTATTAGTTAACTCATGATAATTTATTATGATAAATAATTAAGTGACTTAGTATTATGGGAACCTATGGAATGGTAATGATTAGGTATTAGCAATGTCCTTATTTAGATTATTCCCTAGTCAACCTGTCCCATTGATCGTGAAGTAGGTTCTTATAATACCGCGTTACAACCTAATTAATTTATGATTAAGACTTAACCTACATATGCTGGTTATTTAATAAATATAGTAAGATAATTAATTAAGATATGATGATTTACTCATAAATGATATTAACCTCTGAGTAGGTTTGATGTTTAAAAAGTCTGATTTGATCTTGTTATAGTGGAATTTTATCCCGCTGTGTTAGTATACGAATTAGGCCAAGTTTTAGGCCATTTGGAACATATTTTTGGCCATTTTAGTTGAGGCTAATTTAAGGCCCTAGCCTAATTTTGTGGTTAGTAAGTTAATATACCATTTTAACTTAACATAATTATCACAACATGCCTTTAGAAGAAACCTAGGTACTAAGGAAGAGGTGCGAAAACCCTAGCTTAAAGTATTGAGGGTTTGGCCTAGAGAATTGGGGGAAATTGGGGATTAATTATTCAATCAATCCAAGATAAGTTTACCATGTTTAAGAATATGATTAAATATTTGTTAGAATAGTCGTAAGAGGTTGGAATATATTAAGATGATAATTATAAATATGATTTTATGCATAATTAAACCTTAATTCTTAATTAAGACTAATCCAATGATGAACCCTAAGTTTGTATTAAAGAAGTTATGTAATCTTGTTAAAAAATTAATCAATTGAGACTTGAATCATTATAATTTGACTTCAAAATTGTTAGATATTTGTAAGATTTGTTACAATTTATAAAACCTCGCTTGTAATAATTGATGCTAATTTGTTAGATAATTAAACTATTATTATGAAGAACATAAACCTAGGGTTTCGTTAATGATTTAGGTGATTAGACGTTTTTATGAGCTTGTAATCCTCTAGAACTTGTTGAAATATGTTATTAGCGATCTTATAATTTTGTGAAGAAGAAAAGATGATTATAATATTTAAATTTAGGTTTTATTTTGGTTATGGTCATTTTTGTTCAAGGACGAAGAAATGCAGCTGAGACCATATAGTTTAAATGAGATTGGAGTTTCGTTTGAATAGCATATGGTATTTCATTCTAACTACATGGGGTTCTCGTTTGAAGGAGAAATAATATCTCATTTGGACGACTAAGGAAATTATTTCGAATGATTTGATCAAGGGTTGTTTCGATTTAGATTTTGATTGGGGTTCAGTTTTTTAACTCTAGATCCTTTATATGGAAATTAAGGGAGTAGGTTTTAAGATTAAAACCTAAATTAGAAACTTTAAAGATTTTAGTCGAAGTTTATGAAGTCGGGTAACATTGAGCAATAATGTTTATTACATATGAGGTGAGAATGTAGTTGTTACCCAATGAGTAAGGTATATATTGATTTAGGATGATTATGTAAGTAATAAGTCGGAGATGATACCTAATTTAGAGAAATTGGGTTTCAAGTGAGATTTATGATATTTTATGATACTGGTTGATGATTATAAATTGTGTAAAACCTATAATAGTCTAGAGTATGTTTATTGTGACAACCCGCTCAAAATAATAACGGGTGGCCAACCCTATACTACATTAAATCAGATAACTCAGATGACACAGTCTCAACATCAACATTAGATACTAAATAGTATAAGGCTAACTACCTGAAACTATTAAAAGCGGATTGCCAAAAATTTAAAGCTTTTATTTAACATCAAATAAAACCAACCATGCAACCATTTCCAACAATACAACATCTAACTATGATGAGTGATATGTGAAAACTCCAATAATATAAAAGAGTACAATACAGTGTACAACAAAATCTCTACAATGAAATACCCGAATAAGCTGTCGGGTCACAGACAATACAATAATCTGAGAAATAATATATAAAAGTGTTAATCTACAACACTTGAATATAAACCTGATATACAAACTGAATCCTAATCTAGATATACAAAGATAGGAATCGACTAAAGCAAAGTGCCGCAATAGTCCGCTACTTCCACAGCTCCACGAATACACTGGATGGATGAACATCAATGGTGTCCTTGCGGAGGAACACCTAAAGTAATACAATATATACACATGGAGGGAGAAAATATAAACGGGTCAGATCCCGAGTTGAAAACATTTTATAGCAAGTGCATTAAAATGCATAATAATTATAAATGCATTATTACATGATTAAGGTGGAATCGAACTCTCCATAATAATCTCCCTCACCTCTCAACTTTAATTAAAACCATCTAACCTATCTCCAAATCTACACTTATCTATATCCCTTAAATCATATACTTTAACTTTAATATTATAGTTCTCTTTAGATTTGTTCATTTATTGAACATATAAAGTTGCATAATCATCCTCATAATAACATCATCACAATACATCAACATTTTCTTTTACTAAAATTTCATATATTCTAGTTATGCCCTCATTTGGCATGTAAACATATATATAATTAATTATATATGAGTTATTAGCATCTAAGTGCTAAGGACTAAGCTTCTCCCGATTCTCAATACGGCACTGCGTTTCATGCATGGGACGTCTCGCCGAAGCGAAATCCAATCAAGGACCCCCCCCGTTACACTACTCCTGATAGTATTTATCTTCGAGATCCATTATGCCCTCAATGCATGATGCATGTAACCCAAATTCTTATTACTCCATTTTCAGTTAATTTAATATTCCCAATTCTCAACACTACACGGTGTTTCATGCGTGGGACGTCTCGTCGAAGCAAAATCCAAACAAGGAACCCCCCGTTACACTACTCCTGGCACTGTCGATCGTCGGGATAGGTGATATATATATAAATATGAGCATTAAGGACTAACTTCTTCCCAATTCCCAACATTACACAGCGGTTCGTGCGTGGGACGTCTCGTCGAAGAGAAATCTAAATAAGGAACCCCCCCGATACATTAATCCTGGCAATGTTTGTTGTTGAGGTCCATTATGCCCTCGATACCCAAGTATAAGCGCATCAACAATATAATAACCATCCAACCGAGCTATAACTCGAGGACGCAAGCTCACATGCTATCATCTTCCAGTTGCCCATCCACGTAGCAAACTGGGGCCACCTGGTGGGGTACAACGGCACCCACCTCGTGATCAACTCACACACATAACGTCCCGGGAAACGGTCATAACTCCTAACCGGCAAGTGAGAACGACACATACCCACGACTTCTCACCCCCAAAATAATAATGTATATCATATAATAATCACCATGGACGACTATGACTTGGGGAATATCCACACCCTGCTCTTTGAGCCAGGATGCTCACCCTCAACGCACGCAACTTCCCAAGGATAGCAAGGAGGGGGTATGCTTCACTATATATATATATATATATATATATATATATATATATATATATATAAGGTATACATACATCATCACATCATATAAAGATATACCATCATATAAGGTATACCTGTCACTTTGTTTTCATATTTATTATATGCTCTTAGGCGCAATAGAATTAATCTCATTGTTTAGTATATTTCCCTCTTGATATACTAATCGTCAAGTCTCACACATCTTCCCCACTTAGTATACACTATACTATTTCTCGCTTGAAGGTCACATATCGCTTCTAGTTATGAATTGTCTCTCAATTCTATTTAGGTTAAGGATATTCTCTATATCCTAATGCACTTCATTTAGCATTTCTCATTGTGTGAGACATCTCCCAAATCAATCATCAGTAAGGATATTTCTATATCCGTATGCACATTTATTAGCATTTATAATTCTCCATCCATAATAGGGTTCAATTCATTTTATGAACCCTTAAAGTTATCCCATTTGGGATTTGATCCTAAGATCCAATATCTCTAGGTTATTCTCATTCTTTCATATGAATTTTATTATTATCTCCAAATAAAATTTCCAATAAAGGTGGGCTTCCCCACTTAGAACATACCAAAATCTCTAATCGATCTTCCTCAATTTAAGTCTATATGACTCCAATAATTTCTTATAAGGAAAACTCCCAAAAAGTCTCCAAAACGTACTCCATACGATCCCTATAGAGGTTCCCAATCGATAACCTCGAACAAAACGGAATGAAATTCTCCTTAGAAAAACATCCCTCGAAAAGCCCTGTTTCTGAATCAATTCGGGTCATCAGACCTGGGACTCTGTCTTAGGCCGAATCGATTCGACTAGGGTCCGAATCGATTCGATCACTCAGACCCGGGCACCTGTAAATTTTCGAATCGATTCTGCTAGGGGGCCGAATCGATTCGGCCTACCTGGAGGCTCGAAAATGGCTAATTTTTAGTAAGCCAAAAATCCAAAAATTTGTTTTAATCATCTTATCTTCATTTCTCTTCAACCTAATCACATATATATCATTAATATTCATCCTAGAATACCTATAAACTAATTTCTATCCTCAAATCAAAGATCTAAATATTAAATCTAAGATTATACCCAAAAGTCAAGTTTTGATAAACTAAACCTAAAACCCAAAGATTTAATCCACAAATCATGCAATAAATGGTACACAACAATTATTTAGCAAGTTTAATCACTTGCCTCGGGTTCCTAGGGTCTGATTCGTCATCGAGATCGCGTGGATGCCGGAAAATCCTCTTTCTCTCTCTTTTCTCGTTCTTTCTCTTCTTCTTTTTTCTTCTCTCTTTCTTTCTTTCTATTTCTCTTTCTCTCTAAGGAGAATAAATCTCCCGTAGGCTAAATAAGCCTATTCTCTCAAGATACACAACTTTAATTAATAATGCACACTTTAAATGACTCGGTAGCTTTAATTCGAGTCAAACGATCTTAAAATATTTTGGAACCTAAATAGACCCCAAGTACAGTCATTTCCACTTCTCAACCCTTCCGGACACAACTACATCCTCAGAATCGCCATTCGAAACACTTTCTAACGACTTCAAATTTTGATCCCAATTGCCGATTTAATTAATCTCCAAATAAAATAATATTTATTTCTCCCAAAATAAATATATCATCGTCTCCAAGACCTCAGGTTATTACATTTATAATCCATCGAGTAGAATATTGTTTTTTTAGAATGATTCTTATGAATGTTAGGTGAGATGACTTAGACTTTGAAAGCTTTAAGAGTTCAACTAGTATTATTTAAAAATGACTATAGTTATTGTGCGTGTTAACTTGTAATAAAAGAGATTATATAAGTAACCCTGTTCAGAAGGGTTTGTGTTGGTTACTTGTTTCATGTTCAATTATACCGAGTATTTGTGTATGTGCTCCCGAGGGACATACAAGGAGGGATTTGAAGGGGCCGTGTATGACGTTGACCATGTATGGTATTCCTGGTGGTTGAGGTGGAATCTATCTCCATCCTATTTACCCCGTCCCTACTACTGAGGTAACACACCAATTTTTTTTACATTGGGAGTGTTTAGATCACGATGACATTATACCAGATGTTAAAATTAAATATCATTCTTAGCACGTGACAAAAATATGATATATCTATAACTTTTCCCAAAAGATATAAATCAAGATAATTCAACGAATATAAATTTTTCACGAAAATAATATTCCACCACCATGTTAAACTTTAATAATAAAGTCAAATGAAATAAAGTCAACTACATTAAATATCTCTAACTAAAAACATAAGACAACTATGGAGTCGTATGAAGTGAGAAATCCATAACGATTGTCTCATAATAAAAACGAAAGGAAAGGAAACTAAACTAAAGCAATAAAATCGTGCTGCAAGTCCGTTATCTCCAAAACTATGCAGCTACCCAACAACCCAACTTGAAATATTAGTTAATGATAATAGGTCAGGCCTATCGTAAAAATACCAGCTACTCTTCCCAAATAGGATCTGTAAATCCATCCATAAGCATTATAAGATGGAAATGTCATAATAGAGGATTTTAATTAACTAAGCAATAATGGTAACGAAAGTCCTTCCAAAATTTGGCACGAAACAATAATGCTTATTATGATCCAATGCTTCCCTTAGGAAATAGGAGCCTTTCACAATAGGTGCCAAACCCATTTGGAACATGTTTTAAAAAATACTTGAAATCCACCATCATTAACCCTTGGTGTGCACTTCCGTGTTAATGTAAACATTTGTCCATATTTTGAGCCATGATGTGATGATACCTATGACGAGACATAACCTTAGAGACAAACCTATCTTGGTCACCATAATTATTTTTAAATAAGATATGGGTTCTAAACTAAGGCACCCCTCTTGTGGGTTATAGGCCCACTACATTTCTGCCACGCTACTCTGATAACCCATTTCTACAAATTATGTGACACTCCATAAAATCTAATAATAGGTTGATCAAATATAAATAAATAATACTTGAGTCAATAAAATTTAGTATCATTGTAAGCAGTTAATAATAATATAAAGTGTGTAAAGTAAATGACTAAATTAATTATCACGTGGAAGCCCAATAACATTTGATACCATCACCGATATAACTAAAGTCTGACACATAAGAGTAAAATCGTATCAGCATAATACCAACATCTGAAAATAAACTACTACTCAAATCCGACTCAACAGAATCTAAATAGCAATGAAGTGAATGAATGAGCATAAGTGACACCTACATCCTAAAATTGGCATCAAAGGATGAAATGAAAATAGGGAGATTAGGTCTGAGATAAGAATATTGCCTTAGGTCCTAAAAAGTAAAGTCAACAACAACGTTAACAACAAGTCTAAGTATAATAAGATTATAATTTAATTTGGTTTACAATATCACCACGCATCTTCCTTTTGTCTTTTAGTTGTTTTTAAGCTTATACTAACCCAAACAACCCTAGATATGTCATGCATCTAATCCAAGCCAAAGTGATCCCATAATTAAGTATTATTCATCTCAATTGAATATAACTATTGGATCCTAAATAACTTTATACTAAATATCTCACATCTATAAGCATATACATAAAGACAACCACAAAGTCTACCTTCAACATAAGTATGGTCCCAACCACGTACATGAATAAATGGGCTCTACTCAAGCCTACACACAATGAAAGCCTACTCTAATCCCTTCGGGGATATGTCATGTCTTACTACGTAGAGTTATAACTCATCCCATCCATATAACCCCAAACTATCAAACAAGAGATAATCATTACAACTTCACACCAATCATATAACTTCATACCCAGGATATATGAAGGATCCCCCAATTTTATCACCATGGGATAACACAAGTACATCGGCACATAGTTTTTGGGGTAATATGACCAAGGTAAAACCTTTCTCTATCATCAGGTACCAATGTTGTCGACGTTGTACATGCCATATTAGGATACCCCCTCTACTACCTAATACCACTAGGACTCAATACTAGCTATATTGCATATAAAATACAAAATTAGTAAACCCTAGCACACAAAGTCCACCAAGTCTTAATTAAAATCCTTTACTTTACTATGTTCCGTAAATTTAGGTGTTTAACTCAAATCCCAAATTCAAACCTTCTACATAATAAGTTTCAATTAATCCTATATGAATAAATAACTTCAAGGTTATCCTCACCTATTATAAAGTTCCAAAAACCAACCCAACCAAGCAAACTAGGGGAGGCCGATCGATCGATTGTGAGGGAATGATCGATCGACTTTCAAAGATACGTTCTTTTTCCTAGGGACGAGATTTGACCCCCAAACCTCCATTGAAGTGTTTCAAGCTTCCCAAACCAGAATAAAAACTCAATTTCCTTCATATATAGTTATAGTAACATAAACACCAACCTATATATCAATTTTACATAATTATAACATATTAATTTCATAGTTAAATTAAGAATCCTGTAACATTCAAAACAAGTCAACCACGTGTAGGCCCAGGATTAAACCACGCCATTAAAGAATGCAAGGTGCCACGCGTTTAAGCCTCCAAAAAAACAAATAAAAAACATGCACTAAAAAACCCTGGCTGCCACTAAACTCAATAATTAACAATATTGAGTCTTTTGCAAGTCAAAACAAGCACAACCGTTCTTCAGTCGAATCTAACAAACAATATGACAAACGCTACAACAACTAACTATTCTAATTGATGTTTAGGATGGCATAGTGGGTAAATACATTAACTTTTGGTAACTTAAAGGCATGCTCATTCTAAACTTTGCCTAATATTTCTAGTCATTCTTGGAGCATGCTTGTGTGTGAAAGTGATGATGTCTTCCACCGGTATAAAAAGAGTAGCATTTTGTTTAGCTTGCGATAGACACCCAATCAACTTCACCTCATCTGAAGCAAGAACAACCATAAGTTCGTCGTGGAATATGGGAGCACTCGAGCCTCCTGGATTATTTGCTAAATTAATTCATTATTGACGTTCACATGTATAGAAGCAATCTATATTGCTTAAATGACCTCGTTGCATGATTCAGGCCATCCCGCAATAATAACGCGGTCTCTTTCTTTAAGTTCAACTGCATGTCCTAAACTTAAACAAGGGAAATAGTTCAAGGTAAGCAAGATCCAAAATTTTTGATCTCCAATATGATGAATTCAATTCACGTGTATCTCGTCTAAATCCATTTCAAAATCTACACAAATAATACTCTCAAGGGATAATGCTTATACATACTTAATCCTATCGGATCCGTTACTCTAGTTTTTATTTTCTGACCAAATCTCAATCTTCAAATATAATTAATATTTTAACATAGTGAGGACACCCATTTTTTTTAAAGAGGGATCTTGAATTAAAAATTGAGGTTCGATATAGCAACCCAATAAAAAATAGCTATTTTATTTACCGAATGCATTATATCATGATCCTCAAAAATATGACCCACCGTTAATAGCAACCTTATATTTGTAATGGTGAAACCGATTTTGTTTTTTAGGCCAGTTGTCACTCCATGCCAAGATTGTTGAATAAAAAAATAATTCGAAAGAGGTGGGCCACAAATAAAATTATTTTATTGCACAAAAATAATTATACAAATTTTAGTACAATTATTGACTCAGAAAATACTCACTCAAGTGACCCACTAATATTATAAAATTCACTCAACATTTAGGACACAGTTTTATTACTCAAAGACACGCCTCACTCACTCTAATATTTATTTGGACACTTACTTATTTTGCTTTCTCTCACTTGTTGCTTCTCTCTTTGTTTGCTTGATTCCCAAATGGGAGATGGGTTTTCCAACTTATATTTTCTAATGTTGGTGGGTTACTCCAATCACAGCCACAAATAGTTGCAATGGATGATTGCTCCAGATTGTAAACAATCTAAAGAAATCTCCATAAGAAGAGGAAGGGGGATGGTCTGAGAATATCCTCTAGAGAGAGAGTAATCTAGAAAGGGAGAGAGAGAGTCAGTGATGACCTCTGTTTTCTTTAACAGAGACAAAATAGTAGTCTTCATCCTAAAGACAATTTTCTTCGCTTCTGAATGTAGTCTATAAAAAAAGAACGTAATTAGTGGGAAAAAAAATAATGTTAGAGAATACGTTAAACTAAAATAAGCCACCGAAGTCAATCTCTTTACCGTGGGGATAATGGATTTATCTTTGTTTTCTTGGTAATTGCCTATCAAAACATTAAGAGTTTTAGCAAATGAGTTTCAAACAAAAAAACGAGATATTAAGAGTCCGTTTGATTATATATTTAGAAAACTCGATTTGCACATTGTTTTTAAATACAATTGTAAAACCCAATTTTTTGTGTTTAAATATTGGTATGCATTTTGGTAATCTTGTTTTTGAATTCAATTTTCTAAAAAGTTAACAAAAATGGCAAACATGAGAGAGAGAGAGAGAGAGAGAGAGAGAGAGAGAGAGAGTACATACATCATAAATAAATATATTATGTGTTTTTTATATATATTTAATGAGGTTTGTTGAGGAGTTTGACTATATATACATAAACGTGCATACATGATACAAATGTATATACATACATATATGTAATTTTATGTACATGGACATATATATATATATATATATATATATATATACTTTATTTATTAGAATTACATATACATTAATGTTATGTATGCATATTATATATTAAAGTATAAATACATGAAAATATTAAGAATGAATAATTCTGAATTGAAAATAAAAAACAAAACTTATAAAATATTCTTTTGTTGTTTTCTGAAAAACTTGGTAATAGAACAGAGATAATATAATTCAGTATTTAAAAATAGGTGTGCCAAATACAAGTTTTTATCAGAATTGTATTTAAACACAAAAAAAAAAATTATAATTGACAAACAAACATGCCCTAATATTTACAATTATAAAGATAACAAAAATAAAAATCAAAATAATACCCCATTAAGGTTTGATATGTTAACTATTTTTTTGCATGGCCAAGTTATGACAAAATTAAAGCACTTTTATTTGACTATAAAAATAAATGTTTTTTCTTATATATGTTCAAAAGTAATATGTATAAATACAAATGTGAAAATAAATAACAAAAAAATGGACATAATCTACAAAGTGAGCTACCAAATCATACATACTCGGGACATATAGTGGTAGATTCATCCGGTGGCAGAGCCATATTTTAGTGGGTGGGGCACGCGATTTTTAGTGATAATTTTATGTTTCCACAAAATCCCATATTTAATCAAACATTGTAGAACTTCTCATAAAAAAACATGCCATTTAAACAAACTTGATAAAGAATTTCAAATATCTATACATTAGTACAAAACTATGGATGTTAAGAAATCGTTAGAACTAGGGCTGTGTTTTTTTTCCGAACATTCCGATTTTTCCGATGTCCGATCCGATATTTTCCGATTTTGGAACATATATAAGGTTTCCGATTTCCGATTTTCCGATTTCCGATTTTTCCGAATTAAATTGGATAGGAAATTGGAACTATGTTTTAAATTCCGATTTTCCGATTTTTCCGATATAATTTCCGAATCTTTTTTCCGATTAATATTCCGAATATATCTTCCGATTAATATTTCGAATATTTTTTCCGAATATTTTCTCTATATATTTTTTTACCTTATAAGTTGTATCCTTATGTAATAAGAATGTGTACAATTTAGATTTCCTTTATTTTTTACCTTACCCCATATATTTATATATGCTGTTAGTAGAGAGCAACTAGGGTTGTATGATATTCTTATTAAAATATCTCTCACATCTTTCTCTCTCTCTCGTCTCTCCCCTTTCTCCTCGGCGGTGCATATCTCTCACCTCTCTCTCTCGACCCAATCTCTATACGGTCGTCCAACCCCTTTCTTCTACTTTCGGCGGCGCATATTTGTTTACATCGTCCGACCTTTATAGTCTCGAACATAGGTAAGCCTTTTCTAGTTTATTTTTATCTGTTTATTTTTTTTATTTCTACTTATTTACAGATCTGTTTACATCGATTTATAGGCTCTGTTTACATCTTGTTTACTTCTGTTTATAAGATTGGTTTACATCTTATTTACATCTGTTTACATCTTTTTTATTTCATCTAATACATCTGTTGGGATCGATTTATAGGTTTAATAGGTTTGTTATATTGATCGGTTTATAGGTTTACAGATTTGTTTACATCGGTTTGTTATATTGATGGCTGCGGCAGAACAAAAAAAAACTAATTTCTAATTTCTCATACTGCCTTCATGCGGCAGAACAGAAAAAAATACCATATTTCTAATTTCCGAATTTTTCCTATTTTTTTCCGATTTTCCGATATTTCCGAATTCGGAAACTTTTTTGATTTTCCGAAAAAATTGGATAGGAAATTGGAACAAATATTTTATTTCCGAAAAAATTGGAATTTTTTCGAAAGGTCATTTTCCGATCCGATCCAGCCGAAACACAGCCCTAGTTAGAACTAAAATTTGTGAATGCCCTAAATTCTTTTATATATGGCATCTAAAATAATTGAACTATTCAAACTTCAACACTATTAACTATTGGATATTTTGGCATGCCATATTTTAGGCGGAAATATCTCACTAAAAATTTAAACCATCTTCGGAAGAAAAAAAGGTGCTTTTAACACCACACTTGTATGTCATCCTTTTTATTTTCCTATTTGAACTCATAAATTTGTAGAAGTTTTTTCCTAGATTTACCTTCAACTTTTGATATACTAGCCAATGTACATGTGCATTGTACGAGGATAATTATGATTAATTATTGTTAAATAAATAAAACAATGCATTCCAAACGTTATAAAATAGTCTATAAACTATTATAAGTTGCGAGTACTTTAGAAATAACAAAATATATAACATTGCTTATTAATAATGTATTGCTTTTCCTAAGGTGTTACTAATGAAAAAATAGTATATAAGTGAGTTAGTCATTGAATTATTGATGGACAAAATCATTTAGATATTATATTACATTAAAATAGTTCTAATTTAATACATAAAAAACATGATTTAAATAATAAATGATATATGTTTGTTACCTTTTAAACCAAAATTTGTTACTATAATACAGTGTTCTACATAAATTTGTTCGGGTTGATTATAATCCCTCCCTGAATTTTATCCTGTTTTTCGCATTGCAATCCGAACTTTTATTTTCGATAGTTAACCCACTGAACATATAAAATAACTTCAAAACACCCCATAACGTTAACACTGTTAATTTTTTAATAAAAAATTGAACACGTGTTTGGGTCTCATAGATTTCTATCTATTGCAAGTTTCATTTACATATTTTGTAGGAAAATAATTCTCACCAGTGCATTAAATAAACAAGTTGAATGTCTTAAATATAATTTATAATGTTATATAAGTCCTGATCATTAAGAGCAACCCTTACGGGTAGGGTAAACATGTATTTATGCGGTATATATGTATGTTACGGGTAGGGTAAAAAACCAAATATAACGGTTGGTAGGGTAAAAAATAACAAAGATGCAATTGGCTTAGTTAGTTTTTTGTGGGGTCCATCCCAAAACGGAACATCTTGTTCCGCGCAAAGGAGAAAAAAAAAAAAAAAAAAAAAGCTTAAGCGGAACATCATGTTCCGCCCAAGCTTTCAACAAAGTTTCCTTATTTGCATTTTGTACCCCATATGTTTGCAACGGCTTGATTAATGTATGGCAACGACTTTTTTTTTTATTTTTTATGGCAACGCTACTTTTTTTTTTTAAATGGCAAAGGATATTTTTTTCTTATAAAAAATAGATGATTTTGGGGTACCACATAATAGCATAGGACCTTTGGGGAAGAAAATGGAATTTTGAAAAACCCTTAAGCGGAACATGATGTTCCGCCCAAGGGGTAACATGTTGTCTTCTTTTAACTGCTTACGGCGTCGTTTTAGTCTTGATACCCCATATTTACACTTCCCGTAGCAATTTTGTTAGTTTTGATAGGTTATTTTTGGACTAGTTAAGTGCAATTTTGGACGGTCCATAAGGGTTGCTCTAAGAAAGTCTAAATAATAATTTAAATATTTTATATATATGTATCAGTCAAGTGAAAAATGTGTAGCAGCCTCACCTTGATATTTTGGGATCTTCTAGTAATAATCATAACTAATATTTTTTAGAGTTTGATTATGAAATGAGTCAAACATGCAAGTGACCGCAAACCATGAATGCTAATCCATAAATTTTATCAGAAAATTTACTTGAGAAGTTTTAATTAGTAAAGAAGCCTAATTAAAAAATAAGTTATATTTTAAATATTTTCAATTAATAGAATCATCCTTACACTCATACTAGGAGTGATACCTATCTAATCTAATATCTAAATATAAATATGGTGTCTCTATTTATGAATCTGACACATGGATTAACATTCAATTACTTCCATCGGGTGTGTATAGAATTCTTACCCATCTAAAACAGAGGAAGAAGTCTCTCACTCTCCAAATGGTGCCTAAAAATGACCATTTATTTTTTTCTCTCTCCACTGGCATCTTTTTCTGCTACCCTCCTACCCGACTGTTGAGTTGTTACTAGATGATGGTTTATAAATTATCCATGTAAAGCACCCGAGAGGTTTGTGTTACTTAGCCCTCTCTCTCTCTCTTGATTGTTTATTGGCACTGAAAAATAAACTGATTATGGCATCAAAGGTACTCATATGAATATCTTTTCCAGGTACCTTATGTATGGAGACATATCTGGAAAGGCATCTCACATGCTTTCCAAGCTTGAGGTAATATTTTCAAGCAAAAGAAAGACAACCTTTTCTTAACCACACTTTTATAGTCCATGTCATTATTTCTGCAATAATTAGGGTTTTTGTTCCTTTTTCAGGTTTTTGATTTCTTCACTAGGTTAATGCAGAGGGTGGCTCCTAAAAGTTACCAACAGGCTTTCGGTGAAGTTTATGTCACAAGAAAAATTCTAAAAAACTTTTTGTGGTGATCAGGTATACGTGGATCAATGCAATTTTCTAGAAAATTGCTTTGATTTGCAATAATTAGGCCATTTGTTGGCTTTCCGAATTTTTGAGATTGCGCATGATGAAATTTTTCAAGAAGCCTAAGGGGAAAAAAAAAGTCCTTCGTCAATTTATTATCAAAGAAATATTCTTTTTTCACTTTTTACCTCATCAAACTCACTCTATTTGTGTTTCATTTTTTTTATTTATATGCAATTCATTTGATCGATCCTTTGGTTTTTTCTTATAAGGTGTAATGTAATCATTGAGTAAAATCCACAATGAACAGAGCTACAGAGGTATTTATACTACTTTATACAAATCTACGTGTAACTCATAAGTGGATGGAGATAAATACATTGATATTTGAAGATAGAGATGACATTTAAATCTCTTTCAACTTCAACCTTTAGCAAGTGTAAAAGTTATAAAACACCTTCCATATGTAATTTTGGTGGATGGGACTGTTTCTAATCTTTTTAGGGAACTTTGGCTTTTGTTTAGTTTCAGTGAAAGTTTTCATTTCCTTCAAACCAAAACAGTATTTTATAGTTTTCTTTTACATCCATACTTTTTCTTTGGATAAAATCTAGTCTCCAAAGAACTCTTTAATTTGATGTAATTTGTTTCCTTTCATTTGGTCAACTATGCATCTGGGTTTTTCATTTGATTATTTATTATAAATGTAACTATTTTGATTTTGGAAATTTATTGGGTATATATAAGAATAAGCGCCTTTTAATATAGTTTTAGTTTACGAAAGATGGAGTAAATGATATATTTCTTGGCTATATTAAACACGAGATCTGAAAATCCCACGGAATATTCAATGTATAATATGAAATGAAGACAAGACATTAAACTCCTTTTTGGGTTGTTTTGCATAATGTACCACTTTTCAAATTCATATTATATTTAACATTTATTTTGTAAATGATTATTGTCAAATTTCATGCAATATTTGTTTTTGAAAAATTTATTTATATCATTCTTAAAACTAAGTTTTGTTTAATTTTTTTTTATATTTTAAAAAATTGGTTCGCACTGGCTACGAATGAAATACTAAGAATTGGCGTTCAAACTTTTTTTTTTCATTCATTTTGTTGCTAAATATTATAAATTACTAAATATATGAAGTTCCCATATTTAAGGTTTTGATAATCACATTCCATCATGTGATATCACATACATAAATTAGGATTGCCATTAGTCTCTTTAATTATTTAAGAACATATATATTTATACTCATACTATATTTTTAAAGACAAAATCATACAACATGCTACATAATAGATTTTTAAAATTCATGCGCATCGGGCGGGGGCTAAAATCTAGTAATACTAATGTTGGATACATCTTTTATCTTTTATACACACTAAAATGCTTTACAAGAATTAAGGGTCCGTTTGGTTGGCCTTATTTGCCATGGGTATCGGCAAATAAGTTGGCAAATGGAGCATTTGCCTACAACTTGGTGTGTTTGGTACAAAAATTTGCCTACAAGTTATTTGTCAATGTACAACACCTCCTATGCACAATCTGTGGGCAAATTTTGCTTACCTATTTGAGTGAAAAATATTTGCCAACAAATTTGCCAACTTCTTAAACGGTTTGAATGTTTTAAAAATAATTTAAAAACTGTTTTAAATAATTAAAAAACTGTTATGAATATTAAAAAAACTGTTTTGCAATGTTTTAATAACTGTTTTTAATATTATAAAAAATTGTTAAGAAAATGTTTTACAAATTTTTTTAAAAACCGTATTAAAAAAATATTGTAAAAACTGTTTTTAACATTTTTAAAAATTGTTGTGAATATGTTATAAAAACAGTTTTAAAGTTTGAAAAAATAATTTTAAAAATATTTTAAATAGTTTTAAAAAACTGTTATAAATATTTAAAAATTGTTTTGTAATGTTTTGAAAACAGTTTTTAATATTATAAAAAATTGTTAAGAAAATGTTTTACAAATTTTTATAAAAACCGTATTATAAAAATATTGTAAAAACTGTTGTTAACAATTTTAAAAACTGTTTTGAATATATTATAAAAACTATTTTAAAACTGCTTTAAATAGTTTAAAAAACGGTTGTGAATATTTAAAAATGATTTTGTAATATTTTAAAAACTGTTTCTAATATTATAAAAAATTGTTAAGAAACTGTTTTACATATTGTTTGAAAAACTGTAATATAAAAATATTGTAAAAATCGTTATTAACATTTTTAAAAACTGTTTTGAATATAATATAAAAACAGTTTTAAAGTTTAAAAACAAAATTAAAAAATATTTTAAATCTCTACTATTTAAAAAGAGAGAAGTTCCTCTTCAAATCTCAAAGTACAAAACTACCCTCATTAAATTAATATTTTCTATCATATCCTTAATATTAGTCTCATACATTCATTAAATTAAAATCATTCAATGAATTTTAACTTGATACGTTTTCTCTCCTAATACATTCATCTAACAGAACTTTCAAATTCATTCATCTTGAAACCCTAGAAATCAAAAGTCAACTGTCCAAGTTCATTCATCTTCCCATCAGATTCATATTGTATAGTTTTTTCGTTGTTGTTGTTTCTTGTCCAAAAAATAAGGTCAATACTCCTAATTTTCTTTCTAATTTTTTACTCCCTTTTCATTTGCCATCAAAAGTATGCACTTGTTAATTTGAAAGCAAATACATAATTTTTGTAGTTATGTCTATCTCATTCATGAATGTTGTCTCACTTTTGTGCTCAGATTTTGTATTTTCAATTTTATTGATGTTCTATTGATGTTTTATAATAATTCTAAATTCAATGTTAATTTCAGAAAAATTATATGTATATTTTAAGTTAAGGAATTGCCAAGTTCACTCCTTATTAGATTATTGTTTTTTATGCCTTCATATGTATTTCCAAGTTGGACATGTTTGTATTCATGTTTATTTTTTAAAGATTCTAAAAATTCTTAAAACACTCCAATTACTTTTTAAAAGACTTTGCTCTAAAGCTCAAACAAATACATTTTTATTTGTTAATTTTTTTCAATAAAAAACAGTATTTTAAACTATTTTTAAAACATTTTTTAATTTTTAAAATAAAAAAATAACTGTTTTTTACAAAAACTGTTATGATAGTTTTAAAAACCCTTTATTATTTAAAAACCTATTATGATACTTTTCTAGAAGTTTTTTTTAAGATAGATTTAAAAACTGTTTTTTATTCAAAAATAAATGTTTTTTTACATAAAATTGGGAAAAAAAGTAACAAATAAAAAACAGTTTTTTCAATTGAAAATTGTTTTTATAACCGAACACGACTCAAATAAAAGCTACCCGACACAACACGACACGACAATTTTTTTTTAACCAAACATGAACACGATCATAATAAAAGTGACACGACACAACATGAAATATTATTTTTTACAAAACATGAACACGACCCTAGTAAAAGTGTCACGCCACAATATATATTATTTTTTTAACCAAACACGAACCCAACCAAAATAAAAATGACACGACACGACACGCCTCAAAATCTTATTTTCACCAATAAAAGAAATATGACACAATACGAAATCTCATTTTTAAATTAAAATCATTCAATGAATCTTAACTTGATACGTTTTCTCTACTAATACATTTATCTAACAAAACTTCCAAATACATTAATCTTGAAACCCTAGAAATCAAAAGTCAGCTGCCCAAGTTCATTTATCTTCCCATCAGATTCATATTGTATAGTTTCTTCGTTGTTGTTGTTTCTTGTCCAAAAACAAGGTCAATACTCCTAATTTTCTCTCTAATTTATTACACTTTTTTCATTTGCAATCAAAAGTATGCATTTGTTAATTTGAAAGCAAATACATAATTTTTGTAATTATATCTATCTCATTCATGAATGTTGTCTCACTTTTGTGCTCAGATTTTGTATTTTCAATTTTATTGTTGTTCTATTCATGTTTTATAATAATTCTAAATTCAATGTTAATTTCAGAAAAATTATATGTATATTTTAAGTTAAGGAATTACCAAGTTCACACCTTATTAGATTATTATTTTTTATGCCTTCATATGCATTTTCAAGTTGGAGATGTTTGTATTCATGTTTATTTCTTAAAGATTCTAAAACTTCTTAAAACACTCCAATTACTTTTTAAAAGACTTTGCTCTAAAGATCAAATAAATACATTTTTATTTGTTATTTTTTTTCAATAAAAAACTGTATTTTAAACTATTTTTAAAACATTTTTTTAATTTTTAAAATTAAAAATAACTGTTTTTTACAAAAACTGTTATGATAGTTTTAAAAACCTTTTATTATTTAAAAAACTGTTATGATACTTTTCTAGAAGTTTTTTTTAAGATAGATTTAAAAACTGTTTTTTTTTTCAAAAATAAATATTTTTTTTACATAAAATTGGGAAAAAAATTAACAAATAAAAAGCTGTTTTTTCAATTGAAAATTGTTTTTGTAACCGAACACGACTCAAATAAAAGCTACTCGACACAACACGACACGATAATTTTTTTTAACCAAACATGAACACGATCCTAATAAAAGTGACATGACACAACATGAAATATTATTTTTTTACAAAACACGAACACGACCCAAGTAAAAGTATCACGCCACAATATATGTTATTTTTTTAACCAAACACGAACCCAACCAAAATAAAAATGACACGACACGCTTCAAAATCTTATTTTCACCAATAAAAGTAATATGACACAACACGAAATCTCATTTTAAAATTAAAATCATTCAATGAATCTTAACTTGATACGTTTTCTCTCTTAATACATTTATCTAACAAAACTTTCAAATACATTCATCTTGAAACCCTAGAAATCAAAAGTCAGGTGCCCAAGTTCATTCATCTTCCCATCATATTCATATTGTATAGTTTTATTCGTTGCTGTTGTTTCTTATCCAAAAAATAAGGTCAATACTCCTAATTTCCTTTCTAATTTTTTACTCCTTTTTCATTTGCCATCAAAAGTATGCATTTGTTAATTTGAAAGCAAATACATAATTTTTGTAATTATGTTTATCTCATTCATGAATGTTGTCTCACTTTTGTGCTCAGATTTTGTATTTTCAATTTTATTGTTGTTCTATTCATGTTTTATAATAATTCTAAATTCAATGTTAATTTCAGAAAAATTATATGTATATTTTAAGTTAAGGAATTACCAAGTTCACACCTTATTAGATTATTGTTTTTTATGCCTTCATATGTATTTTCAAGTTGGACATGTTTGTATTCATGTTTATTTCTTAAAGATTCTAAAAATTCTTAAAACACTCCAATTACTTTTTAAAAGACTTTGCTCCAAGGATAAAAAAAATACATTTTTATTTGTTAATTTTTTTTCAATAAAAAACAGTATTTTAAAATATTTTTTTAATTTTTAAAATTAAAAAATAACTGTTTTTTACAAAAACTGTTATGATAGTTTTAAAAACCCTTTATTATTTAAAAAACTGTTATGATACTTTTCTAGAAGTTTTTTTAAAGATAGATTTAAAAACTGTTTTTTTTTTCAAAAATAAATATTTTTTACATAAAATTGGGAAAAAAATTAACAAATAAAAAACTGTTTTTTCAATTGAAAATTGTTTTTATAACTGAACACGACTCAAATAAAAGTTACTCGACACAACATGACACGACATTTTTTTTAACCAAACATGAATACGATCCTAATAAGAGTGACACGACACAACATGAAATATTATTTTTTTACAAAACACGAACACGATCCAAGTAAAAGTGTCACGCCACAATATATGTTATTTTTTTGAACAAAACACGAACCCAACCAAAATAAAAATGACACGACACGCCTCAAAATCTTATTTTTACCAACAAAAGTAATATGACAAACACGAAATCTCATTTTTTTACCAAATACTAACACAACCCACTTAAAATGCAACACGTCAAGTGGCTGTATTCGCATTTCGTAAAAAAAGGAATTTTGTGTCGTGTCGTGTCATGTCACTTTCATATGTGTCATATTCATTTTACGTAAAATTAAGATTTTGAGGTATGTCGTGCCATATCGTGTTAATTTTATTTGGTCGCGTATTATAAAACATTTTGAATAAAATGGAAAAAAAAAAACAATTTTAAATAAACAGTTTAAAATAATTTTTTAAATGCCTAAAGATTTTATTTAAAAAAAATTAAGATTCTAATAGTTATTGTTTTGGAACTACTGACTTTTTATTTTTATAAAATAATTTTTGTAACTATTATAATTTTTGTAACAATTTTTGTAACTATTAGAATTTTCGTAACAATTTTCTTAAAACACTCCCATGCTTGGATTTTACTTAAAACAATTTTTTTTAAATAAAATCTTTAGGCACTTAAAAAATTATTTAAAACTGTTTTTTTTATACTTTTTATTTAAAATGTTTTATAATACTGCCTATACATACCACTGACGCGTACCAACATACTAAAAAAATGGTCCTCGCCAACGGTATGTATAGGTGGTTGGACCGCCTATGCGTACCGCTGGCGTGGACCATTTTTTTAAATAGTAAGAAGATTATTTTTGAAATAATAAATAATGGTCCTCGTCACCGTTATAAAAAAAAAACGACTCCTTGTCACATCGCGTTTTATTTGGATCGTGATCGTGTTAATTAAAAAATCTAAAAAACAGTTTTCAATATAAAAAACATTTTTTTTATTTGTTAATTTTTTTCCCAATTTTATGTAAAAAAACTTTTTTTTTGAAAAAAAATAGTTTTTAAATCTATTTTAAAAACACTTTTTTAAAACTATCATAACAACTTTTTAAATAAAAAAAGGTTTTTAAAACTATCATAACAATTTTGATAAAAAAACAGTTATTTTTTAATTTTAAAAAATAAAAAATATTTAAAAAATAGTTTAAAATACTATTCTTTATTGAAAAAAAATCAACAAATAAAAAAGTCTTTGTTTGATCTTTAGAACAAAGAGCAAGTTTGTCTTTCAAAAATTATTTGGAGTGTTTTAAGATTTTTTGAAGCGTGGTTAGCTTTACCCGTTAATACCACATTAAAAATATTTCCTCTAATTTATATTCGAAATGGTCATATATTTCCTTTGAAACTTTTTAGGATGTTGTCAATATTTGTGGTCAAAGCTTGAATTGTCTATCTCATAGTGAAGGAATCTCACTTTGGTTTACAAGGTAATTGCAATTGATTAATGTATCATTGCTATTTTACTTATCATTTAGAAACTGATCTATATAAGATTCTCTTATGTTGACAAAAATAAAAAAGTAAGCTCCGTCATAATCGTGATGATAATCATTCATACATTTGCCTAACAATTTTCTAATCTCAAATACCTTTTTGTAAAATAAATAAATGATTATATACATGGTTGGAGTATATGCCTTGATCCAATTATGTATTATTATTTTATGAGTGTTGGACAATTAAAATTTGTTAGCATGAATGAAATCCATTGCATATCATGTGTTTGATAATATTCATCTATGTCTTTTTTTAAACATTTTTATCTTCGTTTTCTGTTTTGGGTATCCGATTTGCGAATTATAAAATACAAATGTATACATACATGGTACTTAATACTGAAAGAAATGCAGGTGATATAGTTTTGTAAAATGGGTGTATTTACAAACTACACGTGTATAACAAATTATAGAGTAGAACCAAGTAGACACCTAATTTTTTATAAAATAAGGAAGAACATAATTGTTTGGATAAACAAAATTGCGTCATTGCAATATACATATTAAACTTTCTGATATCATGATAAATGAAACAACCTATGAACCAAAATAATCAAAGACTTTGATGATTCATTATTTAGTGGGCTTTTTTGGAGCGATTGGGTACTTACTGAGTGAAATTTTGGGGCCATTAAGTTTAAAATGACATTCACGCACAAACTTATGTATTGATACATAATTTATTTTTATATTAGCCGAATATATGTTTTTTTAACCTACATTTTTTAAACTATTTTCATTATGCCATAATTGTTGGATTCATATATCTGGGAGACTAGATGGATACGTATATAGAGAGAATGGGGATGAGTTTGGCATTGGTTTTATAGGTTGCGACCTAAATTGTTGAGTATAATGAAGATTTGGCACATATTGTCCCATTTATTTAGTCCTGAAAATTTAGCACTTGGCAAAATACTATCGTCTTTCGCCTACATCAGAGATAAGTTTTTTTTCCCACGTGATTAGTGTAGGGTACATCTGATTGGTAAGTCATAAAAATGGTGAATAACATTTTAATTTTTTATAGTAGTAAGAAAAAGAGACAAGTGGTTAGGTACCCAATTAATAAAGTCAATGATGAGAATCCTATTTCTTTGGTATGGTAGAAAAGTAGACCAATATCAAGTCGAAAGCGTTAGAAAACAATCCACCAACTTAACGAAAAATAATGTGACCGGTGGTTTCGACTGTAACATCTTCCTAGACATGGTTCAAGACCCTGTAACCACCTCTATTGCTGCCCTGTATTTACAGATGGATTCATTACCCAAGTGTATCTGCTGAAATTCAAGATCACCAACAACCTCAATGCCCTGTGTGCAAGGCTGAAATTACAGAATAAACCTTACTACCACTCTACGGACGCGGTCAAACAGAAAAAGCATCTGAAGACAACGTCCCACATGCGGATTTAGTCATACCACGAAGGCCTTCGAGTCCTAAATAGGATTTAGTCATCTGTCGATATCGTCCACATGCATGACAGGCTGGCAACAACAGTAACTGCAGCTGTTGCTTACAGATACCTGTCATCTGGCTGGCACAGAGGAGTAAGCACGAATGAATAACTAAGCAAGAACAGTAGCTGCTGCTGTAACTAGAATTTTAGCGAGAAAAGATTGGATTCTTTCAGCGAAATTAACTTTAGTGGATGCATAATATTTATCTTCTAAGTTTGTTTACTATTGAGCTTATCATCTTTCATTTAATATAATTCATGGTTGAATTCTATACATTTTCCTAGAATTTGTGACAACTTGATTGTTGTGAATATTTGGAGTAATAATTTAATTGGTGAGATAGAAAATTCCCTTTATGTATGCCGTAATATTCAGTATGTTGATATGAGCGCTAACAAATTGAGTGTAGATTTAGGGTTTGAATTTGAGAAGCTGAAAGAGTTTTGGGGATAGGAGAACAGATTAGGAAGCACAATGTCACTCACGGAAAATTGTACTTTACAAACTCTGGACCCGTCGGAAAATGATTTCAGAGGATAATAACCTAGGGGAATTTCAAACTGCCAAAATTTACCTGTATTGACGTTGTGGGGTTACAGGGCCAATTAAACAAGAGATTGGTTTATTTTCGAATCTCCAGGGGCTTTTGTTGGCTAATAAATCCTTAATTCTAGAGTCATTATTAAGCCTGAGAAAATTGCCTTTCCCAGATCCAAGTACAAACAAATTTTATACTCCATATTAACATCCCCTAATTTTTTACCCATTTAATGAGCCACATAAATCGTTTCAACCACTCGGAAGAGGTATTTTTACCTGAGTTTTTGCAGTACCTCTGTTGCAGTTATAGGGATTCTAAATGTCTCATTGTGGTTTTTCGAGGAGAAAATTTTGAGGATTGATTGTGAATTATTTCTACTGGAAGTATTAACCTATCATATGCTTTAAACTGATTTCAATTGACATTTTTTTGTGATTATTCGATAGATAATGATGTCCAGTTCGCTCTTCTTACTATCTTGTTGTATATGTCTTAGGTTTATGTTATATGTATCGTGTGTGTATGCTATGTTTGATCGAATGTACCAAACACAAACTCCTACATACTTCTTGTTTGATATAAACTCAACTCCATAATTAATTTGTAATTTGGTGTATAGCTGTGTTATAAAGTAATAATATTTCTTAAGTAGCTATTGCTATTCTTTGTTTAAGTTTGATGTTCTCTTTCAAATTACACATAACATGTTTAGGTAAAATCGTCAATGAAGAGGAATAAAAGGAATATTTTTGGTTTTCTATTTATTTAAAATAGATACCATAATGTTTGATTTTTTTGTTTTAGAATTCAAAATATCAAATCTTTTGATTGTTAGTATTTTTGTAATCTAATTTAATTCCAATTTCCTCCGTGTTGGAATTTTTTCACACTATATGGTTCAATGTATTCATTTTGTCTCTCTACATACATATATTCTTCTTATTAAGTCTTACGTCGGTTCAGGTTGTAACTCCCCAGCTAAGAAAAACATAACTTCCAAGAACAACCAAATAAGTCAGCAAAATGAGTCCAAATTACCTTACTGAAGCTGCAATTACATGCCTTGGTTGAATTATCTTTGTTAACTCAAACACACACTCTAAACCGTATCTTTAGCATCTTTATATACATAGTGTTCAAAGAATTTTAGTTTGTTCTTCCCTGCTCTTAATATTTAGTACTGAGTATTACTTATTTAGTTCATGGTCTATGGTTACTTATGGAATACATTGCACTTATTCAAGTACCATAATTTTTTTTAATTTTTTAAAATTAATTTACAATTGTTGTTTTCAATTCATCTTATTGTTGAGTAAATTGTTTTAATTTCTTGGAAACTTAGGTTTGACCATACTTATTAACCAGATGAATTCTCTTTGTTATTTTATAATTTCTATTCAATGAACATGAATGCAGTTTCTCTATCTCACGTAATTTATCTTTGAAAGTTGTTGTAATGATATGTTACGACTGATAATCCATCCATCATATTATGTAAATGTAATGACTAAAAAGAACTAATGCCCTGTTTAACTTCATAGTGATGATTAAGTAATTAAACATTTGGGTAGTAATTCCTCACTTAGCAATTTCCTTCTAAGGATTGGCATTGGAACAGAAGCATCAACATATGATGAGAGCCCCGAACAGTCTCTCATTGACGTTATCTTCCCATCATTAAATAGAAATGCCAACTCACCAAACTTCTTGACAGATTGAGCAATTCTTCCAACAACAAACGAGCACGTAGACTCACTCAATGATATGATGATTAATATGTTCGCCGGAGAATTGAAGACATTAAATAGCTTTGATGAAGCTGTGGATGACACGCACAACTATTACCAAGAAGAATTTTTAAATTCTTTGATGCCGAATGGATTGCCACCACACGCATTGAAACTTAAACATAATTGTCCAATCATTCTTCTACGCAATATAAATCCATCAATTGGATTATGTAACGGAACAAGAATGTTGTACAAAGGTTCTTCGGATAATGTCATCCACGTTCTTCGCCCATAAAGTTGAAGAAGAAGAAGAAGAACCTTTGAATCCTAACAAACGTCAAAAACAACATATTTAAACATTAAATTTTCAGTTTTTAGGATTACACACTATTTTTATCAAATGTCATCTTTCAATAACTGCGATTTGAAATTTTCTTTTTTACTTTTTTTAATGATATTTCCCTATAAATTATTTCAAACTAATTTCATTGTGATATATTTATTCGGATTATATGTACATACATGTTTGTGTGTATTTCTTTCTTCTTTTGAGTAAGGAGTTCTGAGTTTGTTTGTGATAGATTTAGAGTATTCAAAGGAATATCTTGTATAGTTTACAGTTGAATGAAGGTTTGGTTTTTGGGGTAATGATTGATGCTTCATACTGGGTACTTTATGTTATATTCTAACAAAACAAATTCTACATAATATGTTGCAAGTATTTTTATTATTTTGTCCTTCACAGATTTGCAGTGGAAGGTTAATATCTGGAAACCGCCACACGTGCAACGTACGTGGGCACAACTAGTAGTTAAAAATAAATGTTGTGAATATTTAAAAATTATTTTGTAATATTTTAAAAACTGTTTTTAATATTATAAAAAATTGTTAAGAAAATGTTTTATAATTTTTTAAAAATCGTAATATAAAAGTATTGTATAAACTATTTTTAACATTTTTGAATATAATATAACAACTATTTTTAAATAAATGAATTGAATTGACTTTAATTTAATCTAATAATTATTTGATAATGTCAAGTGAAAATAAATAAATAAAATAGACAAATTTTATCATGCCCTTTCAACCATAGAGATCCTAAGTCTCCTCTTCAATTAGGTTGACCACGTGGCATATATAGTTCTTATTTATTTCTCATCCCATTCCTTCCGTCCACTAATTTGAAAAGACGTTATTCATCTCTCTCATATACACAATCATCAATGCTATTCTCACCCCTTTTCATTAATGTGGCATTGTTTCTCTCATAATTTTTAACCCATTCTATTCCTCTTTCCAAATAAATATAATCCTCTTTTAGGGCTGCAAACGGATATTTGAAAATCCGCATCCGTCCGATATTCGAATTCGAATTTGCGGATATTTATCCGAAAAAATGGAAACGGATACGAATATGGATGCTCTATAAAAATATTCGAGAAAATGGATACGGATACGAATAGTACTAGTATCCGACATGGATAATCAGTATCCGATGCGGAGTATCCATTTTACCGGATATCTGTATCCGTCAAATATATGTTTAAAATATTACTAATAATATTAGTATTAGTATTACTAATAAACTAATATTAAAAAAACCTTAATCGTTTATTCCTTAAAACAAAACAGACACAATACTCCACTCAAAATAAAAGCACCCTGCAGTTATTATTTTATTGGGTATATTATAAAATTTCATGTATTATTAGTTTATTGAGTATATTATCATGAAGTTAAACTAAAGTTACAATACACCCTATCACACACAACATACACCCACTAAAGAACATATACTCCACAAAAAAAAACTAATTTCATTTCATTTATCTTTCGTACAAAACAAGAGAAAAGAAACCCTCATTTCACTCCACAAAAAACTCTCAATCCTCCACCTCCAACCCGCCGCATCAGCGCACAGCTGCTCATCAACCCCGCCACCGCTTCTCATTAACCAACCCATCAGTTGCGCATCAACTCTGTCTCTACGTCACTCCACATTCCCTCATCCTGTAACAGAAAGTTAGCAACAACAGGTACATACAAAATAAAAATAAATATATATAACTGTATTTTATATGTTGTTTATGTGACTGTTCATTAGTTTTCTTAATTATAAATAAATTTAGGAGAGAAACAAAAAATAAAGTGATGATTTTGATTGTGATGAGAAGTGAAGTGAAGTTAATAGAAGGTATATTATATACAAAATAAATATGTATACTTATTAAAATAAATATATCAGTATGTTTTGAAGACTAAAAGGTCCATGAGGTTATCATTCTCAATAAAATTTGATTTAATCTAAAAGTTGCAGATGTATTTCTACTTTATGGAATGATACTGTTATTTTTTTTGGATGGCTTGACGCTTACATGTTTGTAAAGTATGGATGACTTTAAGCCAAATTATCATTATGGAATGTTGTTATTATTATAGAAGTCAGGAGGGAGTAATTTTGTTATATATTTATTTGGATTGGATTGGATTTCTTGGATTGGATATTTTGACAGTTATTTTTTGCGATGGCTAAATAATGTAAACGGATACGGATATTATCCGAATCTGAGGTATCCGAGCGGATACGGATATGGATAGTTGTTTTAACTATCCGGCGAATACGGATACGGATATGGATAGTGCATCTAGATAGCGGATACGGATATGGAAAACATAGTATCCGATCCGTATCCGTCCGTTTACCACCCCTATCCTCTTTCCACAGAAACCAACCATTACTTAGATCAAGATGATACTCTCTCTCCCTCTCTCCCCCCTACTCCTCTACATTTGGGTTCAAAATAAGGGATTTAAGGTACAGTTTTGAGATTTAATGATATATATGATATATGACAGATTTGAACTTTTAGAGTCGTTAAACATTTTCAATGCAAATTCATTGATTCAAAATAATGCGCGGCTTTCGCTGGAACACCGTTTGGAGCTGAATTGGATTTAGTTCTCGCCAGCGGAAGCCATGAACCGCGAGCGGAGATTAATCTATATATGCGTAAACTAGCTTGGACACCTCGAGATGGTATGAAAAATACATTACCAAAAAAAGAAATTGAACTTGAAAAGACAAGTCCCTGTTCATCCACTCATTTGAAATTGAAAAGACCAGTACCTGTTGTATTCTTCGTTAAGGAGGACGATATGTAATATTTTTGAAGGCTACCGTGTTTCTCATTTATTCTCTCCTTACATATGATATGTTACTAGCTACGGCTTAACTGTTGTTTTCTAATCTCACAATACCCAAGGATTTTAAACTGGTTGTTTGATTTGATTTTGGGATTAATTAAAAAGAGGATTTTGTTTCCTTTTCCGGTCTTATGGATGCCGTCCACTTACTCAATGAAATATGGGGTTTGTTCTCTCTTGTTGAAGGCACCCAAATGACCTTTCCTTCTCATTTGGGTTAGTTCTCGTATTTTTTTGTGAATAAGATATGATTTATTCTTGAATACACCTTAATAAGTCCATACCTCACATTAGTTTAATCACGTGGACTCCTTAATGAATGCTTTAGATATCAATAACCTTATTTCCTCGTGATATCCTCTATTTCTTTTGTTATTTTCACTTCCCTAAAACCCTAAACTTTTGATCTCCCATAAAACTCCGGACTTTTTTTATCTTTATGTACAACCGCATAGACTCTTTCTGAATATCAACAGTTGGATCAGGCCAACTTTAGTATTGAAGGAAGATGGAAGATGGAAGATGGAGCAAGATTTCTAATATTTAAAGGACATCGAACAACCATAAAGTTCAAGTCCTATTTAATGTTTATTTGTCTTCTGTTCTTTTATTTTTGTTGTTGTTTTAAAGTTTTTTTCCAGTTGAATTGTTTTTTGATTTTTTTAAAAATATAAATGTGCACATGTGGGTTTTAGTTTGCATTAGTGCCCGATGCTTTCGTTAATAGAAATTAAGTCTATGTTCTACAAGGTTTGTAACACTTTTATAGTGTATGTGTATTTGTGTACATTTCTATAGGACTAAAGTCAAACAACCTACTCGATCATCACCATGGTCTCTCTATCATTTTACTGATTTATGTATTACTGATTATTTCTATTAAAAATTGAATTTTTGGCTAAAAGTGGCCTCGGTTCTGAATGAGATTGAAATATTTTTTTCATCTTTTAATGTCTTTTGCAGATAAATTAACTATCCATTCACAGGAAGAAATAGTGACAAGGTGAGAAAAATTGTGTTAGAGGAACCAAGTGTATGTACATATGTAAATATCACATATATGATTGGTAAAATTTAAAATGCTAACTCTTTGTTTTAGTAGAGAGATTGTATTCAGTATACCGAAAGAAGAAGAAATATTGGGCTAAAAAATGTATGGCAGCTCGCTAATCTTTTGTATATCTTAATTATAACTTTAATAGGACCTAAGGATAGTCAGGTAGGGGTATCAACACAACACGAAATGATATTTTTAGACACGACATAGACTAAATTAAGATTTAAATACTCAAGCAATTTCCTCTCTACTCCTTTTTTGAAGATTGGTAAGCTTTTTCAGTTTTGGAGAAAGATAAATGGTCGTCAGATCTCTATATTATATCTTTGGAATTTTTACAATCAATAACCTAGTCATTATATTGTTCTACACTTTAACCAATCCCAGGTCTACGTGAAAAATCCAAAAGTCAATAGGACGAAATGAAAAACAAATTTGTGTTGTTCCAAAATAGAGGTGTGTCATATGTTATATGAAAGAACATTTTATGTATATAGAAGAATAAAGGAGATATGCATTCTTAGTAGCTATTGTGTTCTTTCACATCCTTTATATTTTTCATTTTGGACTCTGGTTGATACAAATATAAATCAACACTCTATTTATTGTATATTTCTTTAATTGGCAAAAAAACTATAAATTACTAGAGGTAGTTGAGCATGATTTCTCATAAAATATGTCAATAAAGTCTCGTCATATATTTTGATTGACATTCAACATGAAACTGACAACTCTAGAAAACCATTGTTGTTCACAATGGATCCCCGAGAAGTCGCTCAATGCCATACGTGGAATAATGGAGAAGCTTAAATACAAATATGGTGAGAGAATAACCAACGAGGTTTGTTCTTCTTAATTTCAATTCTTTATAAGGGAATTAACAATTTTGTATTACGGAAGCAATTTTTGAACTCTACAACCAGAATATTTTTTTTAAATGTCGAGGTCCTTCAAACACTCATTTATCTTATACTCCTTAGTTTTAAAGGTTCGTGTAAGCCCTAGCCCCCCCCCCCCCCCCCCCCCCCCCGGGCCCCGACTGGAGCTCTAATGGTAAGGTGGAGGGTTACGCGTGCCTTAAAAAATAATAGAGTACTAGCATGTAGGCCACGCGATGCGTGGCCTGCTTTTTTGTATACAATAAGTTATAATTCTTTTTATCTAAAGTCATACAATAGAATGGAATGATATTGAATGTAGAAATAAAAATATAACATCAGTATTTCTTATATTAAAGTGTAGTGTATGACAATAAATTTCTTTAAAATTGCAATATGCAGGAATTTAAAAATGAAAAACTACAATATGCAGGAATTTAAAAATGTTAGAATCTTTGAATGCCGGCAAAGCATGTGTTTGTTCCATTGAGCCTCTCTAGTATTACTATCTAGAATACATATATGATATTCCTTCCCGCAAGATACGAAGTATGATAAATGGATTTTATATATTTTAGATTTGAAAAAATATAGAATAGAAAATATTTACGCGATTCAGTCGTCGTCTTCAATTGTGTCAATATATTTTCTTTTCCTTTGTCTATGAACCTAATTAGAGTAAATAAATCTAAATGAATGGACATTCGTATTTTAAAACACAAAAGTTATAAATATTTCAAGGACATATATAAAGTATGGAAGTTAATTTAGTTTTGCAATTTTTTTTTTTTTTTTTTTTTTTTTTTTTTTTTTCCAAGACAAGTATAATATCTTCCATAAAACCATAAGATTGGTCCTTCCATTGCCCTAACATTATCGCATACTATTAATCACACCACTTCAACTGAAGAAAAATACAATATCTAACATTTTTAGGTACAGAGATGGGGCCGGATGAAACAACCTTGGCCGAGAAATTTCAATTGAAAAGTTCAATCGCCTTACACGTAAAAAATGATAATCCCCGCTCTTTTTCCACAATATTGATCAAATCTTATCTTGGCGTAGCAACTTTTATCCAAGTCAATAGTCATTGAAAATCTAGAGAATGTACAAGATGATGCAACAGCCAACCAGTCCATTGACAGTTCCACTTATTTTTGCCGTAGCTTTCGAGGCAGGAGAACTTCATCCATATTGCAAAAGATTTTCCGGGAGAACACTAAACAAGGGTCAATTGTTTTCTGGGAAGCCATAACCAGGGCCACACAATTTTCACTAGCCCATGAAGGAACAAATTTTTTGGAGGTTACGAGTCCATCCTCTTCGTCTTCATCATCTGAGCACTGATATGGAGACATCTCATATGATTTTTCTTGACTTAAATTTCTAACTAAGCCGCAGTATACAGATTTGTCTAACACACACATATCCTTTTCGTTGTCACCACAATCACTAAAAGTGTCGCAATCTTCATGAGCAATGCTAATTTGCGGGACATCATTCGTCAAATCCCCAGCTGTTCTTTGTTCAGTCTCTGACTTTTTGGCAATATTGTCATCTCTACTCTCTGACTCCATTTTCTGATTCTTTCCTGATCCGTTGTCAGATTCCTTCCCGCTGTTCAATTTCCCATCCACATTCCCACATTGTTCAATTGCACATAACGCTAAAAATTAAAATTATGAATTTTAAAATTAATAGAGTGTTAGGCAAAAAAAGTATATATATCCGAATATTGTTAAATGTAACACATGTAAAGTATATATCCGAATATTGTTAAATGTAACACATGTATACCGAACATAAAAAAATATTGACATATATAAATTATTATTTGCATTAGGAGGATATACTATAAAATTCGTTAAGAATGTTGATGAATCGTTACAAATCACATAAATATTTCAACGGCATATATGAAGTATAAAAATTAATTTATTTTTGCGATTCAACTGCACATAAAGTTAAAAATGAAAATTATGATTTTTAAAATATAACAGGGTGTAGGGAAAAAATGATATATCCGAAAAAATAAATTATCTTGCGTTAGGAGGATATACTATGAAATGCGTTAAGAATATTGATGAATTGTTACAAATCAATATTAGGGATTAAAATTTTTAACTAACTAAATTTGTCAACATAAGTGAGTATCTTTTTTAGATGTCAACATAAGATGTAATTAAAAGAAAAAAGAGCAAAAATTATATACATATTAACAATTTTTTAAATAAATTTTATAAATATATAAACATCAAACAAACAACATAATTTGAGGAAAACTACATTTCTAGCATATTGCTAAATGTGAAGATATATATTAACATTAGCCATGTATAGAAATGTACATGAATTGAACAAACTAATTACCATGGGATATGCAAAATGTAAATAATAGAAATTATACGAAGTTACCTTGAAAGTGAGAACTCGAAAAGTCGGGTGAATCCAAAATTTGCAATATATGTTTCTGGAGAAACAAAGTGGAAAGGAATTTAAAAACTATGTAATGTTAAATGTAAAAAAGTAGATTATAATTGGAAAATAGAATCTGAAATATATCATTCCTCTTAACCGATTGAATTGGGAGAATGCATTGTGAGATATCTTTGCAGTCTTTTTTTTAAAAAGAAAAGTTTATGACATATAATAAGAAGCGACTGTGTAACATGATTCTTTTAAGGTTAATTAGTGTTTACCCCTAACTTTTATAGTTGGTTTTGTGTATTTAAAAACTTTTATAACTTCTAATCCCTCATAGTTATGGGTAGCAATTTCAAACACGACACGAACGACTCAAAATTGATCCAATGGGAGTATTTTTTGTTTTTGTAAAGTGCAGGGTTTATATACAAATATCTAATTTGGGTTTGATTTTAAAAAGTATGAGGCAAAAATAAAATAAAATAAATAATAATAATAATAATAATAATAATGATAATGATGATAATAATAATAATAATAATAATAATAATAATAATAATAATAATAATAATAATAATAATAATAATAATAATAATAATAATAATAACAACAGCAACAACAACAACAACAACAACAACAACAACAGCAGCAGCAGCAGTAGCAGCATGAGTAGTAGCAGTAGTAGTAGTAGTAGTAGTAGTAGTAGTAGTAGTACTAGTACTAGTACTAGTACTATATGGAGTTGAATACAGTATTATTATCTATATATGGAGTTGAATACAATATTTTTTTTACATCATTTTTCAAAGTCTTGTTTGTTTTTTTACACACTCCTTAAAGTCTTTTTTTTTTCCTTTTCTAAGTCTGAGGCAAAGACTTATTGCAAGACTTTTTGTTCGGTTACTCATTTGAAAGTGGGCCCATGTTTGGATTGTCTTTGAATGAAGGTATGCGAGAGGGTTATGGGAGAGATAGGAAATAAGATCCATCTAGTGTTTCTCCGTTTGGAAAAGAGATCGAACACTGACTACACACTACTCACTCTCTCATTTCTTCCCCTTCTTGGCTGCTATTTTCTTCGCTAAAGTCTTGGCCTTAACAACCTTCTTTACTGGAGCCTTCTTCACTGGATTTTTCTTCAACGCTGACTTAGGAGCCGCAACTTTCTTCCCCGGTGTTGTTCTGGTAGAAGTCTTAGCAACCTTAGCCTCCGACCAGCTTCACTTTTGCCTTAGGCTTGACAACCACTTTAGATTTCACAGCTTCTTTTGGCTAAAATCGCCTTGGGCTTATCAGCAAACTTGGCCTTCGCCTACAACTTTACAACAGCCTTGGATTTTGGCGTGGTTGGCTTTTATTTGGCTTTTGTTTCCTTGACAGCTTTTGGCTTCTTGACAGCTGATGGATTCTTCTTGATATCTTTGCTGGTTTATATAGAAGAATTTGGGGAAGTTTAAAGGGTACAAAATAGATGGAAAATGGAGAGTCCAAATCGTTGTTAATTGGGATTTATGGAGATAGAAAAAGGGGAACGGTTTTAAGTGTGTTTCGTCTTTGGCAGACGGTGAACAGTCTACAACGGTTGCCTTATGGGCTCCTACACAATAGACTGTTAGAGCACCTGATTAACTATATGGGTTCTAATTAATTTATTCTGCGTCAAAGGCAGTAGAATTAAGACAGGGGCCACGTGGAAGTTTAGAATGATTTCGGGCTACTATTATATATATATACCTAGATTCGGTAAATGGGTGTTTGAGGGACCTAGGTGTTAAAGTTCAAAAACTTCTTGCTAGTGACTAAAGTTGTAAGGATACAATCTCCGATTGAGTCTTAATGTAGTGTTGGCTGAATTCCGGACAAAAATATTTGAGTCATAGGATAGAGTTCATGTGTATCCATTCACGTGTTTGTTGAAGACGTAGCGGCCAGATTTGAAAAGCTTCATCATTGTCGAGTTTTTAGTGCCTCGTTTCTACGTCATCAACTTGAAGATTCCTTAGTCTCCAAAACGTATGAATGCATTTTTATATATATAGGGAGACTTGGAACAATTTTATAATGGGTGTAATTTTATTTTAAAATGAATTTTATTTTCAGAAAGTTATTTTAGAACTTTGAATAAAAAGTTTTTGGGCTTAAAATTGAAAAATAAAATTCTGACATTTCGTTCGAACGAGTTTGACAACAACTTTTCCCTTTTGGCCTCTGGAACTTCGTTAGAAGGTCGTTCGAACGAAAATCTCATTTTAACGAGATTTCTGGCAGGAAATTTTTTGGCAGTTTTTGACAGTTTTTCTCCATGTTCCCACTAACTCTTGATAGAATTAATATGTGCGGGAACCAACTTTGAAAAACTGACTTTTGATAACTTCTAAACATTTTTTTGAGAGAACATTTCAGAGAGAAAAATTTCTTAGTTCAAAAGTTCATTCTTTAGTATTTTTGTGTAACCATGATCTAATCTCTACAAAAACACTTACACCCATAGTTTAGTTTATATATCCAAGTATCTTTACACATATATCTATTGCTTGGAGCTTGTTGTTTGGCACCATTGGTTTATCTCTAACAAAAGGAGAAGTTTGGGTTTACTTCTATATCCCACAAAGAAGAAGACATTTGGTTTTTGCTGCTGTGTTCTCATATGGTGAAAGGCACCGTGTGTGGTTGACGAGTTTCAAAGATTTATTGGTGGATTCCAAGGTTCCGGTGGAGTCCGGAATTGTTGACTAAGCAGAGGTTGGTATAAGAAGACGCGTCAGAGGCATGAAGGGAGTCGAGTCGAGTTGAGTAAGTCATTTGTCTTGTACTTGTAAAAATTCCGTACTTAGTGGACTTAAGTCTAGGGCCGTCCGAGATTTTTCCCATTTGGGTTTTCCTCGTACATCGCGGCGTAGTGGTTGTGAATTTAGTTTATCTTGCAAAATTACCTAGAACGCATGCTTAGGACTAAAAGATAAAATATGGTTTAATCCACTACTCTTGTAAGTGAATTTAAAGTGTGTGTGTTTAATCTAATTTCACTTTGAGTTTAGTTTAATTTTAATTTTAATTTGAAAGAAATTAAAATTTGTCTTGTGTGTGTTGTGTTGAACCATCTTTATTCCGCATTTAAAAGGAAATTATAGTGTGAACGTTTAAATTTAGGGGCATACATTTCCAACATGTGGTATCAGAGCCGCAATGCTAAATTATTACGTTAAGGTCCTTTTTAATATTTTTGGTTAAAAATGGAATTTTTCCCATTTTCAAAATTTCCTATTTTCGATGGTTCTAATTACCCGTATTGGAAAGCGTGTATGAAATCGGCATTAAAATCTATCGATGAGAGAGTTTGGTTGTCAGTTGTTAACGGATGGTCCCCACCCACACATTTGGTAGAAAATGAGCATGTTCCCAAACCCGCAGATAGATCGAGTGAGAATGAATTTAAACTTTCAAATTTTAATTCTCGAGGTTTAAATGCCTTGTTTAGCGCGATCACACCGGATGAATTTCGATGTATCATGACGTGTGAAACCTCTAAGGAAGCTTGGGATATTTTACAACTCACTCATGAAGGAACTAGTGTCGTAAAAGCTTCAAAACTCGAAAATCTCACCACTCAATTTGAAACCATCTAAATGAATGAAAAGGAAACTTTTGATGAATTTTATGCTAGACTCTCCGATATAGTAAATTCTTCATTTAATTTAGGAGAAAAAATACCCGACGATCGAGTTGTAAAGAAAATTTTAAGGTCCCTACCCGAAAGATTTATCCCTAAAGTGACCGTTTTAAATTCTTTACCCACCTTGAACTCTACCAAACTTGAGGAATTAGTAGGTGATTTATGAACTTATGAACTAGATATGTTCCCCTCCAAAAATGAAAAGAAATTTGATAAGGGCATTGCTTTGAAAACCCGAAAGGAGGAAAAATAAGTTGTGGTTGATGAGAGTGATAGTGATTCGGAAGATATGGCTATGTTTGCTACAAAGTTTCATAAATTTAACAAAGATAAATTTGAAAATGATTTTAAGAAATTTGAAAATTCTAAGCATGACAAAGTTGAAAAGATCCCTAAAACTTTTAATGAAAATTTAAATAGGGATGAGTCTAATAGGTGTTATGGTAGTGGGGGTTATGGCCATAGGGCTTTTGAATGCCTCACTAAACTAAGGAAAGAAGGTAAACAACCAATTTCATATAATGCTACCCTTAATGATAGTGATAAGGAAGAGGGATCCGCTTCCCCCATTGAGCGCAACTTTGTCGCGTTCATGGCAAGTCATGTGAGCACCGATAATGAATCTTCCCATGAAGATATACAAATACATGACACTTTCGAGGCCAAAGTTTATGATTCCCTTGTTTTTTATGGATGTGAGAGTGAAGAAGAGAGAGAGTGTGAAAATGAAGAAGAGGTTGAAATGAGTGAACTTCAAATTGCTTTTCAAGAATTATATGAAGAATCTATTAAATTAAAAATAACAAATTTAAAGTTAGAAGCTAGTTTAAAAGAGCGTGCCAAGGTCGTTGATGAGATTGCATTAGTTGATGACCTTAGGACACGAGAGAGAGCTCTTCGTGAGAAGCTAGAATATATAGAAGGCGAGAGAGATAGCCTTAGAGGGTTAATTGAATCCATGAAAAAGGAGCTTCTTATGTTTGAAGAGAGAAATAGTTTGCTTGAGTCTAGGATTGTAGGACTTGAGAAGAAAGTGAGAGACTCAAGTAGAGTCAAGTTTTATTTTGCAGAGTCGTTCGGAGAAATTAGATAAAATCTTAGGAACAGTCCAAATTAAAAATGGCACTTATGATTTAGGCTTCGATTCTTATAAAGATTCCACTAATAAAGCCAAAACCAATGTTTTAGGAGAATCCTCTAGGAACAATGTTATAGATCATTCCTTAGGTAAGTCTTTTCATCGAGTCTTTAGGTGCTTACATTGTAGTGGAAAAGGTCATCTTAGGAAATTTTGTTTTGATCTTAAACGACGTCTATAAAATCCCACCGTAAGGAAACTGAGGTAGCCAAGTGTTGATGTAAAAAATTAGATCACTCTAATTATTCAATCACAGATAAATAAATGAGACAAAGAATTTTAAAATGGTTCAGCCTTATATGAATGGCCTACATCCACTGTTATGTTATTGCTGAGTGTTTTGGGAATTCTCGATTACAAGTTCTATCCAGAAATTCCCGTCCCTTTGAATGAGGGTAATACAATGTATTTATAGCCTTCAGTCCATAATCTGAAAGGGTGATACATTAAATGATATTCATATGAAAGGGTAATTCATTTAATGCTCTTCAAGCGTGTGTGTCAAGATGATAAACATTCAATGAATAGTTGAACTGTTGATTATCTGGCAATCAATGCTGTGGTCGAGATGCAGCTCAAACCGCCTTAGTTGCTCGTCGTTCAAGAGTTCCTCGGAGAGCTGGAGTTCCTCGGAGTACACTTGTTGCTCGGAGTGAGTATGACTAGGTCGGGGGAATAAACTTCCTCGTTGCTATTGTGCCACGTAGATTGACACGTGTCTTCTTATTATTCGTCCATATCAGCATACTAATTTTGGTATCAATAGAAGCCCCCAATGTTTCATATTTCGAACTTTGAGGAGTATGGAACATTCTTTCTTGGTATATAGCAATATTAAATGATCTTCCTGGTTTTTAGGAATATTTCTCCGTATTTGAATTTCCTTCCAAATTCGCAAAATCCGCCTTTTTGCATTTTTATAAGCGCTTCGATCTTCGTGCACTTTTTGTCCTTTTAGCGCCGGTAGCGTAATAGTTTCCTTTTTGTAATCATTTCTTTCGCCGTTTCCCAAGGCAAAGTATTTAAACTTCATAGACAATATCACTGGCTTCTACCTTTTCCAATTTCTGCTTTCGAGTTTTCCATAGTCTTTCTTTCTCTTGTGCGTTCATCCTTGTTTTCGTTCGTTGTCAACAGATCTCCCTTTTTCCTGTAAGATCTTCTTCCTTCTTCTTCATTTCTTTTATTCACCATGGTTTATATTATTGAATCTCTTGAGAAATTCCGTTCTGATTTCTCAATTCCATCTTAGGTAACTGTGGAGGATCTTTCTGAGCCTTCAAATTATTTTCGCTTGGCTGAGGGACATTGGTTCCCCAGCCTCTTTATTGCTGAATGTGGATTTTCTTTTTCCACCAAACCCTTTGTGCTTAGAGTTCTGTCAGTATTTCGATGTTGTTCCTGCAAAAATAGCCCCCAATACATGGAGAATAGTTAATGGGGTGCATAGGTTAAATCAAACTCATGGAACTCGTATAGGAATTCCTGAGATTATGTATTGTTATAGATGGGTTGTTCTAGACAATGTTTATTATCTAAAAACTAGATTTTTGAATAGGGCTTTAGTAGTCAATCTCCCTGATGCTAATAGGGATTATTTTGAACATGGGGTAGTTATCAAAAATTGGCAACATGCCCCTTTGGTTGGAGACGAAGTATATGAAGGTCCCAAATGCCCTCCATATGGCAATGGGATAGGTTATTTTCATTTTATTTTATTTCTGAAATTATGATTTCATTATGTTTGAATAAATGTGCGATTGACATTTCAATATGTATTTGTTTGCAGTTGACAACAAAACAAAAACTCCAAAAGAATCAGAAGTTAATATCAAGCATTTGAAACATATCTGGAGTTTGCATCAGAAAGTTGCAGACGAGCACGTCAGGTCTGCTTCATACTTGTTGCAGTACATGAGCTATACATCATCCTTTACTGCGCGTCCTGTGGTCAGCATTAGTGAACCATTGCCAGCTTCTGAGGATTCTTCACCAGACTCTCATATTCCTTTGAGTCAGAAAATGGGCAAAAGAAGAGTTCCTGCCATCTTTGAGGAGACTTCCTCTGCTGGAGATGGAAAAAGAAACAAGAATGACGTCCCCAAGGGGGCAAAGAAAGTAGATGCTGCCCCTTCTGTTGCTCCTCAGAAGGCTGCCGAGAAGCCCCCAGTGGCTCCTAGTAAGAAGGATGCACTTGTGGAAGTGATCACCATTTCCCCAACCAAAAGCTCTTCTTTGGTTGAAACTGTTGAACTGCCACCGAGGAGACTGAAGAAAACCTCCTCGGTCAGTTTTTCTGAAACCATTCCCCAGCTCCAAGCTAGTGGAGCTGGTGTTCCAACTATTATTCCCCAGAGTTTTGCAATGAGCTCGGTAAAGACTTGGACCATTCCTGAAGTCCAAGGAATTGAGGAAAACATGTCTAGGGATATGCTGACATCCCTAGCTACTCGTCACATTGCTTCAGTAAGTTTCTCTTATCCTGAATTTTTCTTTCTTTCTTCAGCTGGTGAGTTGCTTTAACACCATAGTGAAGAAAGATGAAGCAATCAAGGCTTCTATCTCCTCGTCTGGAGTAGAGGATACTTTACAGGGCTTAGCCCAATCTTTGAAGGATTCTCGTCAAAAGTATGACGAGGATAGGGGTGAATGGGAGAAGAAGTTGGCTGCATCTGAGACAGAGAAGGTGCAGTTGGGAAATAAGGTGAAAGACTTGGAGAGAGAGAATAAAAAATATGTCGAGAAGCTCACAACCTTTGGGGAGCTTGAAAATAAGTTGAAATCGGCTGAGGAAGAGCTAACCCTTCTGCGAGAAGTAAATCGCCAGAAGGAGGAGGTGGAGGCCAAGTTGAAAGCCTCCGAGGATCTTCTATCCGAGAAGCTCTCCTCGGAGAGAATGAAAAGAAAAGTGGCTGTGAAAAAATCTTTTCGTACCGGTTGGGATAAAGGATGGGACAGGGGGTAGCAGCCATGATGACCCAGGTGCAGTATGGGAGTTTGAAATACTTCCGAGATGGTTGGGTTGCTGCCCTGCAAGAAATGAAGGTTAGCGAGGACTCTGAGCTTTTTCAACAACATCTTCCTGGCCCCCCTCCTACAATTGAAGATGAGGAAGAAGACGAAGCTGCATCCGAGGAGTCTTCAATGACAGTTGGTGATCAAGTCCTTTCTTCCCAACCTATTCAGACAGTTACCGAGGAGATTTCATCTTTGCCTGCTCCTCCTGAACAAGTTCCAACTCCAGCCGACCAAATTATTGTTTCCACCGAGCAACCGAGCTCCTCGTCCCAGCCTCCCGAGAAAGTCTTGGGAGATAAGGAAAAGGTGTGAAGTTGTTCGGTATCTATTTTCTTTTTTTTTACTTGTACTCTGTATTCTGAACGATGTACTCCTTTTGATGATGTAATAAAAATCATCTTTTTGTTCCTCGTTGTTGATGTTCTGTCTGCTTCTTTTATTAACTCTTGCCTTCTCTTCTTTACTAGTTTATGGCTAGAATGGAATTGCTATCTGCCAATGATACAAAACTGATGCAGCAATGCCATGAATATTTTAAAGCTGGCCATACTGACCTGAGTGCATCAGAAATTGCTGATATCCTTGGTCATGAAGCTTCAGACCAACCAGTGGAGGCATATCAATACTTGAAATGTCTTCTTGATCGTGCTGTAGCCAATAATGTGTCTTATTACGAAATGATTGAAGACTTGCAAGGTACTCTCGATGAACTTCAACAGCAGTATAAAGAGTCTTCAGTTCTTTTGCACGAAGGGTATGCGAAGAAACTCAAACAACTTAGTGCTGAAACAGGTTATGACAAGATGCTTGCTGGCTATGAAGTGAGAGAGAGAACCCTAAAGGGTGAAGTCGAAGCATGCAGACAGATTGCCGAGCTGCTGGAGCAAGAGAATAACAATTTGCAGAAAGAGCTAGCACAGTTGAAGTCTGCAGCTTCTTCTTCAACATCTGTAATCCCCGTGACTGATGAGGGATTTTCATTCTTAGAGGTTTAGAATGCCAAATTAAGGCAAGAGTTGGACACCTTGAAAAGGTCTGGTACTTCTACTGCTACTCGGGGGCGAGGAAGAGGTTCTCGTGGACGAGGAAGAGTTGCATAAAATGTTGTCGAGGAACAAAGTACTCCACCTGCTCGGGGTCGATCAAGAGTTCTTCATCGTATGGTTGATGAAGCCCATACTCAATCAGCGTTGGAAAATCAAGCATTCCAATTGATGGCAAAAGATCAAGCCTTGTCTGAACTGTCCAAGAAAGTTAGAGAATTGGAACCACAAATCTCTGCAAAGGAATCAGCGTTGAAGACTAAGGAACTTTTCATCCAGAGTCTTCATGAGAAGCTTGAGAGGTTAACATTTCAATTCCATAAACAGCCCAGGGAATTTTGGATGGCTGGATACAACGAGGCACTATTCCATTTAGATGCTCGTATCCAGAATGCCAATAATGAGGGCTACAAACAAGGCTGGATGAATGCCTTATGTGTGTTGAAACTCGAGCAGGGACATTATTTGTGGGACTACTATGAGCCCGGATTGCTCGACTTGCCTGTGCCACCATTTAATTTGGACATGGAATGGATCCCAGCTCGTGCCATTCCTCGGAGCTTAATTGCGAAGTATCTTGGTGACTACAGTTTGCATTCTCAGTTTGAGGTATCTCGTCCTGAGCATCTCCTAGATCGACCTTCTGTGATGAACGTTACGATGCTGAAGGACTTGAACTTCATTAATTCTCCTCAGTCTTTAAATGATCCGCCTGCTGGCGAGGAACCTGTATCGAAGGCTGAGGGGAAAAAACCAATAGAATAGGGAATTCTTATGTAATAGTTAGTATACATATCCATATAATTATCAATGTAACTTGTAATTTATTTTGAATTTTAATGAAAGACTTTTATTTTTATTTGCAAATATGTATTGCTATTGTCTTGTATTTGTCAAACACTTTATATTTGTGCTTGCATAAAAATATTGTGTGGTTCATCGACCAACTTAGTAATAAAAAGTTACAAGTATCAGAAATGTTGCTCGATCACTTAATAATAAAGTAATGAGTATAAAAATGTTGAAAATTATTCCAACCAACCAAGGTTGTAAAAATAAGCTTGTCGACCAATTATAGTTAGTGAGATTTTATCCCCGACTAACCATACTTGGTAACTTTTTGTCTTTTTTCATAAAATGTGCCCGACCAACCAAGGTCGATGAATTTCCCTCGTCGACCAACTACAGTTAGTGGGTTTTTATCCCCGACTAACCATACTTGGTTCAGTTTGGAATATTTTATTCTTCGAGGAACTTTTGTATTTTCTGTGATAATCTTACTTCCCGACCAACATAAGTTGGCATTTGAGAGCATATCTTGTTTCCTAATCAACCGAGATTGGCCTTTTTAGGAGTCTCGTGTTCTCGCTCTTTTACCAACCGGAGTTGGTCTGAGTTCGAACTATCGTGTTCTCGCTCTTTTACCAACCGGAGTTGGTCTGAGTTTGAACTATCATGTCCACTAACTCTTTTACCAACCGTAGTTGGTCTGAGCTAATGTACACCTCCTAACCAAAGGAGTATGGGGTGTTCTCGCCCTTTTACCAACCGGAGTTGGTCTGGGTTCGAACTATTGTGTTCTCGCTCTTTTACCAACCGGAGTTGGTCTGATTTCGAACTATCATGTCCACTAACTCTTTTACCAACCGAAGTTGGTCTGAGCTAGTGTACGCCTCCTAACCAAAGGAGTATAGTTTGTTCTCGCCCTTTTACCAACCGGAGTTGATCTGGGTTTGAACTATCGGTGTTGCTTTTATTGCTGAACAGCGTAGTGTTGCACACTAGTATTCCCCGAAAAACTTTCAATAAAAGAAGGAAGATGGAGAAATATCATCGTTTTATTCATATTGATGGAACTGCTTTACATTTTACATCACTGATAATACTTGCGTAGGTGTTCGGCATTCCATGCATTCTTAAATTCCTCTCCTTCTAGAGTTGCTATGCGGTAAGTTCCTGGTCGAACAACTTCTGTAACTCGGTAAGGTCCATGCCAGTTTGCTTCCAATTTATTGTGCTTCTGAATGACCTTCTTTAGCACGTAATCTCCTTCTTTTAAGTCGCATTTCTTCACCCTCTTGTTGTAGAACAGAGATGTTCGTTGTTGGTAAGCAGCATTCCTAATGGCTGCCTCTTCTCTAACCTCCTCGAGCATATTCAAATCCAATCTTCTCATTAAGTCGTTGACTGGGGAATTGAAATTCAGCACTCTGTGTGTTGGAAGATCCAACTCGGCAGGTATTACAGCCTCACTTCCAAACGCCAGCATATATGGTGATTCTCTAGTTGCTGCTTGAGGAGTTGTTCGGTAAGCCCACAATACTGACTGTAGGTCATTAATCCAATTAGCCTTAGCCTCACTTAGCCTCTTCTTCAAACCATTTAGTAATGTTCTGTTCGTCACTTCAGTCTGTCCATTGCTTTGAGGATGGCCTGGTGCTGAATGAATCTTCAAAATGTTTGACTGATGACAATAGGCGGCAAACTCCTCGTTATCGAATTGTGTTCCATGGTCTGTGATGAAAGCACGAGGGAGACCATATCGGCAGATTATGTTCTTCCAAACGAACTGGTATACCTTCTCGTATGTCATATCAATAAGTGGCTCAGCTTCTACCCACTTAGTAAAATAATCCACTGCAACGACGAGGTACTTGAATCTTCCTCGGGTTGTTGGCAGTGGTCCAACCAAATCAATTCCCCACATGGCAAATGGCCAAGGGGAAGTTATGGGTGTCAACAATTCTTGTAGAGTACGTCAGATGGAAGAAAAACGTTGGCATTTATCACATCTTTTGGCATAGGCTATACAATCAGCCCTCATCGTTGGCCAGTAGTACCCCTGCGTCATCACTCTTTGTAATAGTGTCCGACCTGCTACATGTGCTCCACAAGACCCTTCATGGATCTCTTCAATCAATTCTTTCACCTCGGAGGGATGTACACATCTCTGTAAACCTACCATAATTCCTCGTCTATACAAAACACCATTAGTTAGTACATACCGAGCAGCTTTAAACTTCAATTTCTTTGCAGAGAGCTAATCCTCCGGCAATTCTCCCTCCTCAATATATGCCCTGATGGGATCCATCCAAGATGGTCCTAAATCAAGGGTAATAACATTCATCGTCAAGTCTTCATCTATGCTTCGACTTTCTAATACTTCAATTGGTATCGTTCTTCGCAGCTCGGTACGAGTAGCTGATGCTAGTCGGGCCAGTGCGTCTGCTTGTGCATTTTCCATTCTTGGTATTCTGATCAACTGAATGGCTTCAAATTCTGCCAACAACTCCATCACCTTTGCATGATACTTGACCATTAATTCTCCTTTAACTGCATATGTTCCCATCATCTGATTCACAATTAATTGAGAATCGTTGAATACCATCACTTGTTGTGCTTCCATAATCTTTGCTAAATTAAGACCTGCTATCATGGCCTCATACTCAGCTTCATTATTGGAGGTTTTGAATTGGAATCGCAGGGCATATTCCATGTCAATCTCGTCTGGGGTTTTCAAAACAATCCCTGCTCCACAACCTGTTGTGCAAGATGACCCATCTACATACAATCTCCATGTAGGTAATTCGTCTTCAAATTTCTTATCTGACAGAGTTCCTTAGTGAAATATCTGCTGTTTTCTTTCATCCTCCCCTGGTAATTTTCGCTCCTCGTCGACCATCTCTTCTCGCCCTTTTACCAACCGGAGTTGGTCTGGGTTTGAATTTGATGATCTTTCTACATCCACAAGCCCTTTTACCAACCGGAGTTGGTCTGGACTTATGTCTGTTGATCCTGTAACATCCACAGGTTGGTCAGCGAGCAACTTTTGTTCCTCGGGGGTATCGGGATATGTAAACTCTGCTATAAAGTCTGCTACAGCCTGCCCTTTTAATGATGATCTAGGTTCATACACAATATCATATTCTCCGAGTTCTATTGCCCAGTACATCAGTCTCCCTGATTTTTATGGCTTATGAAGGGCTTGTCTTAATGGCATGTCGGTATACACGACGATGGTATGGGCCTGGAAATATGGCCTCATTCTTCTACTTTCTTCAATTAATGCCAATGCCAATTTTTCCAGCTTTGGGTACCTGACCTCTGCACCTCGGAAAGCCTTACTTGTGTAATAAGTTGGTTTCTGGACTCCATTCTCCAATCTGATCAATGCCGAGCTGACTGCATTCTCTGATACTCCCAGGTATAAGTACAGCTTTTCTCCCATTACTGGCCTGGACAACAGTGGATGTGCTCCCAAATGTTTCTTTAAGTCTTGAAAGGCTTTTTCACATTCATCATTCCACTCGAAAGTTTTTCGAAGTGTTTTGAAGAATGGGAGGCATCTATCAGTTGCTCGAGATACAAATCTGTTGAGCGCTGTAACTCGTCCTGTAAGACTCTGCACTTCTTTCTTCGTCGTTGGAGATCGCAACCCTAAAAGAGCTTTGATCTTTTCTGGATTCGCCTCAATGCCTCGCTGGTTGACGATGTACCCGAGGAACATTCCTTCTCGTACTCCAAATGTGCACTTCGTCGGGTTGAGCTTCATCTGGTATTTATCCAGTTGTTCAAAGGTCTGACCTAAGTCAACTAGATGATCAGCAGCTTTCTTGCTCTTCGTCAGCATATCATCGACATAAACTTCCATATTGCAACGGATTTGTTCGGCAAAAACCTTGTTCATCAGCCGCTGGTATGTCGCTCCTGCATTTTTCAAACCAAAAGGCATAACATTGTAACAATAAGTTCCCCTAGGGGTAATAAAAGAAGTACTTTCCCTGTCTTTAGGTTTCATTTTGATCTGGTTGTAGCCAGAGTAAGCATCCATGAAGCTGAGCAGCTCGTGCCCCGAGGTAGCATCCACTAGCTGGTCAATTCTGGGCAATGGAAAGTGATCCTTTGGGCATGCCTTGTTGAGATCGGTGAAATCAACACACATTCTCCATTTATTGTTTTTCTTCTTTACCATCACCACGTTGGCTAACCAGTCTGGATATTTCACATCTTCAATGAATTGGGCTTTCTGGAGCTTGTCGACCTCCTCTTGTATAGCTTGATTCTTCTCGGGACTAAATACTCTTCTTCTCTGCTTTACAAGTTTGATCTCCTTATTTACATTGAGCTCATGACATAAGAGGTTTGGATCTATTCCTGGCATGTCCTCATGACTCCATGCAAAAGTTTTCTTCCTGTTTCTCAAGAAAGTTATCAACTCCTGTTTTATTGAAACATCCAACGACGAACCTATCTGGGTTACTCGTTCAGGGTGCTCGTCGTCCAGAATAACATTTTCTGTAGATTCCACCACCTGTCCTTTTACAAGTTGGGATTCATCTCTGGGATCAAGTGTTTCAATTTCTGTACCTTCCTCCACCTGGTAGGCAGTAGTCTTTTTCCTTGACTCTTCAAGCTCCTCTTGCTCGGCAGATGAATAATAGCATTCCCGAGCTACTTTTTTATCACCTTTCACAACTCCTACTCCGAAATTTGTTGGGAATTTTAAGCACTGATGTACTTTAGATGGGACTGCTTCGAACTTCTTCAAACCAACTCTTACCATGATGATGTTGTAGGCTGACTGCACATTCTTATCCATCACAAAGAAGCGTATTCTCTCTGTTCGACAAGCAGGACAAGTTCCAATGAATACATCCAACTTGATCGTCCCAAGTGGAAAAACTTTCTCGCCAGCAAAACCCAGGAGAGGTCTGTGATAAGGTTCCAATTGAGATAATTTCAAATTTAAACTGTCAAAGCATGAGTAGTACATGATGTCCGCCGAACTACCATTATCTACCAAAACCCTTGAAATCACTACTTCTTTCATCCTCATTTTGATCACCAAAGGGTCGTCGTGAGGGTAAAGAACACCTTCCAGGTCGTTTTTTGAAAAACCAATGACCAACTTCTCTTTGTTTATCTTCCTCGGGCGATCCTCCTCAGCCAAATTTATTCGCTAAATATATGAACAAGCTTGAGCCTCTCCAAGGTAAGCCTTTCTTTCTGCAGTAAGGTCTCCTCCTCCTGCATCTCCTCCTGTAATGACATTACAATCAAATGACCCAAAACGTATGGAAAATACCTCTCGTTCTGGCTGCCTTGGTTTCTTGGGAAGATCGGGGTCATCATCTGGATCATCTTCATGGTCTCTCTTCTTTTTCTCCTCTACTCGACGAGGAGATCTAGACCTCTCTCTAGTTCGATCATTATTTCTTCTTTCACCTCCCCGATCAACATACTTTGCTAGTTTCTCTCTTCGGATGAGTGTTTCAATCTCGTTCTGAAGAGCTATGCAATTTTTGGTCATATGGCCATGATCCTTGTGGAACTCGCAATATTTCTCCCTATTCCTCGTGTCAGGGTCTGACCTCAGTTTCTTTGGCCACTTTACTTCCTCGTTATTCTTGATTTCTTCCAAGACATGATTAATACCCATTTTCAAAGGAGTATAATTATCGAATTTTTTCAGGACTTCCCATGACGACCTACTATTCTTGGAATGCTTGTCACCGCCATTGCCCTTATGCTCTTTCTTCTTAGATTTGTCGACTTCCACCTTGGTCTCTTTATCCATATTCTTCTTCGCAGCCATAGCCTCCTCGGCATTCATGATTTTGGCCGCTTTTGCCATCAACTCTGATATAGTTGTAGGTGGGTCTTTGGCCAAAGTGTAATACAACTTGTTAGGCAACAACCCACTCATCAAGGCGGTGATTGCTGTCTTTTCTTCATAATCTATGACTTCCAGTTTCTCGTTATTGAAACGAGTTATGTAATCTCTAGTACTTTCACCAGATTTTTGTCTAACACTTAACAAGTGTGCTACTCGTTTTACTAGCTTTGCTCCAAAACAGAAATTGCCAATGAACAACTCGGCCAACAGAAAGAAAGTTGAAATCTTACCCCGAGGAAGATTGTTGTACCATATCTGGGCAGATCCAGTAAGAGTTCCTGAGAATGCTCTGCATCTCATCTCGTCAGGGACAGCATAGATGTCGGCAACAACTTGATATTGCTCTATGTGCAGAACAGGATCTGTCTTTCCATCATATTTGGGAGTCACCACAGGGGCTTTAAACTTTGACGGTGTAGGAAAATCCACAATAGCCTTGACAAAAGGTGTCCCTTGAACAAAAGTTCGTTGTAGGGGATTCTTCACCTTAGCCATTTCTCCCAATCTATCTTCCAACCGCTGAATGGACCCTTTCCACGCATCATTTCCTTCCTCGGGCTTATTAGTTCGAGCAATTGATTGTTCTGAAGTGGCCTCTTGAGATCTATCTTGACGAGCAACTGGTCATGATTGCGCTGATCCTTCTCTTAGATCTGATGGTTGTCGAAACCTCCTCGACATGGTCTTAGGCGGACTCCTATTCCTCCTAGGACCTAATCGGCTGAAAGGAGATACCCTGCTCAATCTCTCCAAGGCACTGGGTCTCTCTGGAGAGAAAGTGATATGTTGCTCAGTATCTGTAGCTCGCATTGACGAAGTTCGCCCAGGTTGATAAGAGAAATCATCAGATTCCTTATTACGATACGCATCTGTACGCCTGGATCGTGAACAAAGTAAATAGGTTTGCCTCTGACCACTTCGCTGTCCCGAATGTGCAGGTGCACCGCCATGAAGGGTTTGTATGAGTTGCCGCATTGTCTCTTGCATGGCGGTTTGTCCTTGAGCCAGATTCGTCATAATTCCAGCCAGATCTGGAGGTGCAGAAGGATTTGGAAGATTTCCAGCATTTCTAGCGTTTCGATTGCTAGATTCCGGATTATCTGCCATTGATGATGAATGATTTTTGGTGAAAAACGATAATAACAATCGTTCCCACAGACGGCACCAATCTGTTGATGTAAAAAATTAGATCACTCTAATTATTCAATCACAGATAAATAAATGAGACAAAGAATTTTAAAGTGGTTCAGCCTTATATGAATGGCCTACATCCACTGTTATGTTATTGCTGAGTGTTTTGGGAATTCTCGATTACAAGTTCTATCCAGAAATTCCCATCCCTTTGAATGAGGGTAATACAATGTATTTATAGCCTTCAGTCCATAATCTGAAAGGGTGATACATTAAATGATATTCATATGAAAGGGTAATTCATTTAATGCTCTTCAAGCATGTGCGTCAAGATGATAAACATTCAATGAATAGTTGAACTGTTGATTATCTGGCAATCAATGCTGTGGTCGAGAAGCAGCTAGAACCGCCTTAGTTGCTCGTCGTTCAAGAGTTCCTCGGAGAGCTGGAGTTCCTCGGAGTACACTTGTTGCTCGGAGTGAGTATGACTAGGTCGGGGGAATAAACTTCCTCGTTGCTATTGTGCCACGTAGATTGACACGTGTCTTCTTATTATTCGTCCATATTGGCATACTAATTTTGGTATCAACACCAAGATTCCTATATCCCGAGGTCGTCATTCATCATGAGTTTGGGTTAGGAGATCCGACTTGGTAGCTTTACGAGATGGGATTTTTGATTCTCATTTTCTTTCATATGCTTCCTCACTTGCTAAATCTAAAGGTTGTATGTGTTAGTTTTGTTCGCATACTTTAGCTTTTGTACTTCATGCTATCTTATCATGCTAATTGTATGCTTATTTATCATATTTCTAGTCTATACTCCATGATTTGTCACATGCTATAATTATGATTTGTGTTTATCTATTGTATTATATTTGTTAACGAAAATGTATTTTATCCCTAATTGATTATATTAGTTTAATTAATGTACATTTTAGTTTAACTTAATGTATTGATTTTGATGATTCCAAACATATTTTTATTAGGTTATTTTATAGATATTTATTATGGTATTATCTTGTTTACTCACGACTCAACATACCTCGGCTTTACACAACGACATATCTGAGTATAGGTACACATATATTGATCCTTTGACACATTACGCACACATACATATATATATTGATCCATGTTATTAATTTTGTGACTCACCATTTTATAAAAGTGAAATAAGATTGTTTTTACTGAAAATATTTTTTATTGGTTATATAGCTTGTTCAAAATGAATATCTTATTCTAAAATAATTTTCAAAATTTGTTGATAAAGAGAATTTTTTATTTTGAAAAATACTTTTTTGAGACTCAAATTACATGTAAAACGTTTTTTTTTGTTGTTTAGAAAAATGTCATGTTTGTATATTATATATGTTAGTAATAGTTGCTAGCATTTTGACAAATGCCAAAAGTTGTTGGGCCATTTTTCTTGTCATGTACGATTGTATATATATATATATATGCATGTATGTATGTCCTTTAATATATATATACATTTATATGCATGCGTGTATGTATGATATATTATGTATATATGTGTGGAGATATTCTCATGTATAGCCTTAAGAAATCCGTTATCGATTTAATTTATCTGTTAACAAGTTGATCTCCTTTGTTGTAAAAGATATCTATTATATAATTATCTGTTAACAAGTTGATCTCCTATGGCCGTAAGCTTCTACCGGAATTGACGCCTTCTGTTCTTTTAATTTATCCACACCTGTGCTGTCAGGTTTTAATCAGTCAGTATGGTCACTAAACTGGTGCTGCTATAAAGCCGTACGGTCCTATCTGAGCTTTCGGCCATACACCTGTGCTGTAGCTCCTAAAGCCTCTACAAGCCTATCCGCCTATGGCCTTAGGCCTTTACCATGCTGACGATCTGTTTCTTTTATCAGTCCAAAATATTTTACGCATATATCAGTTCGGAAATTTTATATATATATATATATATATATATATATATATATATATATATATATATATATATCAGTTCGAAATATATATTTTTTTTGTCCGAAATTATCATTATAAATATTTGTCCGAAATCTATTTTTTTGTACGAAATTCCTTTTATAAATATCTGTTCGAAAATTCATTTGAATATATATTTCAGTCCGAAATATTTTCTTTTACGAAAATATCTGTTCTGAATCCTTTTTTGTTCTGATTGCCTTTATCGAAAACATGGGTCTTTGCCCTGTCACATCCATCAAGATTTTTTTTCGGCCACGCATATTTTATGACTCAGCTTAAAGTTTCTTTTATCACCTCATCATCATCATGGGTTCCGTGCTTGCAGAATGATGTAGATCAAAACTTTCAAAAGTTGCGCCTTTATTGGCCGAAAAATGAGTTCAAATCTTTTATTATATTTATATGAACTTTGGAAATTGTTGTTATATATATATATCCGTTCGAAATTTTTTAATCTGTTTGGAAATCTCCTTTTTATAAATATATGTTTAAATGCATGTGTGTACATTTTATACATGAGATGTGACCTTACCTTCTAGTGTAGGGCTTAGGAGTGAGTCTAGCAGATTTTGTTCTTCAAAAATCGTACCTGCTAAGCCCTAGAAATATTTGACCTCTTATCTGTTTTCGTCCTTTCTGGCCATGCCATATCAGTTGCTCAAATATATTGACTAGACCGTGTATATTATTTTATAGACTTTGTCAGTTACCAGCAAACTTCATACATCATAAGATTTACATCAAAACAGTTTACATCAGACTGATTTCATAATTTATATCCAACTGGATAAATTTCTTTTGGACTAACACTTCGTATTAGATTATTCTCTCTATTGGACTCATATACTTTTGCAGGAGTTGTTGAACATACACCTATAGAACCTTCTACTGACATATATTTCAAACATGTCATTTCCATGCGTCATCTGCTATTTTTTATTCAGAAGCAAAACTAAGATTTACAGAGTATTTTATCTCAAAAAAATTCAGTGCAGTTAATGCTACACTTAGACCATTCCAAATCTTCTCCAAACGGTCATAATTTTTTTGGTATCTACATATTCAGATGATCTAGCTCAATTGACAGATACAACAAGCAAGAACAGAAATATCATGCACTAAAAGAAGAAAATCTTTGCATCTTATATACTTCGAGAGAGAGAGCAACTCAAACTTGCAATCAGCTCTACAAAGCAATAATTTCAGCATTCTTCCATTCGTTGAAGATCAAGAGAAACAGAGCACAACAATTCCATTTGCTATAATCTCAAGAGAAGTTTAAGAGACCAAAAATTAGATTTAATTTTGGGTGTCTCAACCAAGAACAAACTCGGACTCATTTTGTATCTTTAAAAGAGTTTCAGAAACTGTACATCATTTCTACTCCATTGTGTAAAGATTTGAAGCTTGGGTTTTTACCTTCGGTGGTTGTACTAGTAGCGGGTTTTTGCTGCTCGGTTGTACAAGAGGTGGTTTGATCCTACCTTCAAGTGGATCAGGACTAGTGAAGCGCGGGAGACGGAAGCTTGCTCTTAGCGCGTGGACGTAGGCCGGGTTTTGGCCGAACCACGTTAAAAATACGGTGTCATTTATTTTCAGCATTTAAATTTAGTTATATGCTTGTGATTGATTTATTTTATTTTTAAGCCCTTTACTTGCAAGATATTTAAATCTGAAAATTTGGTAAATTTATTTTAAGATTAAAATAATTATTTTCGTAATAATGAATTAATTCCAGAATATTAATTTTTATTAAATACGAAAATTGTTTATAAATTTATTGGGTCTTATAATCTTAAAATATAACAACTTGTTTAATTTATTGAGAGTATTTGGTTGTTATTCTTGATTTGAATCATTTAAGATTAATTCTAGAAGATAAATTATTATTAAGCAGAAATTAATTAAATATTTATTTGGGTGTTGAAATCTGTGATTTATCTTATTTAAATTAATTGGTGGTATTATTTGATATTCTTGTGTGAATCTCTTTAGATTAAATCCAGAATATAAAATACGAAAATTGATTATTTATTTATTGGATATTGTAATCTCTTGTTTAATCAATTGAAAGTATTTATTTGATAATTTATTTATTGTATGTTATAATCACTGATTTATATTGTTTAAATTTATTGGTAACTTTTATTTAATCATTATTGGTTTAATCATTTAAGATTTATTTAATCTGAAATTTGTATTAAGTGTTTTAAATTAAATATTTTCTGAAATTTTAATTTAACCCGAAAAGTTTGTAAAAACTCAATTCACCCCCCTCTTGAGTATTTTTCTGGGCAACAATTGGTATCAGAGCCGCTATGGTTGAAAATCCTCGCCTTGGAAGAGGAACCAGTCTCATAGGGGGTTCTCGCTTCTTGACAGTGTGGCGAAGTGATGACTCTTACCCCTAGAGTGTCCCGTCGGTTAAGGCCCGGTGTGGGTTGTAGTTGTCGAGAGGCAACACGCGTAAAAAGCTGTTTTGAGGTACCATTGTTGGCCACGCACGGGTTGTGTGTGACTGCAACAATTGGTATCAGAGCTAGTGCTCTTCTTATTTATTTTGATTTAATAATCATAGAGTTAAAGATCATGGCAAACTTTTCTGTATTTATTTTGAATATTGCACTTTACATTTTTATTATTTGTATGCTAAAATGTTTGATCTCTTGTAGTTACTCCTTGTTTCATTATATGAAAAGAAAATGGATGTGCAGTAGAACATATGTTTCCAACTTTATTTTGAAGGAAAACTTTGTAACACCCCGCTTAAAATAATAACGGGTGGCCAGCCCTATACTATATTAAATCAGGAATTCCAGATGGTCCAGTCTCAACATCAACTAACGGTACTATATAATATAGGACTAACTACCCGAAATCATATAAGCGAGATGTTATAAAAATTTAAAACTTGCAACATACAAAAACCCAACACTATAAAACTACTAATGAATATGAGAGATGTAGGAAAGAACTATAATAATTAAAATGAACCAAATAAATACAACCGAATGCACTACAAAAAGTAGATCCGAATAAGCTGTCGGATCACAGCAAATACAATAACTGAAATGGAATGATTATAAACATATATATAAATATCCCTTGGGTACAAACCCGATATACAACATGAATCCTACCTAGAATTTTAAAGAAGTAGGAAGCGGCTACATGAAACATCCCGCAACAGTCCGCACCTGTCACGGCTCCCAAGACGCAGGATAGAAGGTCATCCGGCATCCATGCGGTAGGATACCTGTGGTAACATATATATATACAAGGAGGAGAGAAAAGTAAACGGGTCAGAGCCCCGAATGTGTAAAATATTTAGCAAGTGTGTTAACCGTGCGTAATAAATACCGGTTTACTTAATTTCATAAATAAGTGAGACCGCACTCTCGTGGAACCCCAACTCACCTCTCATCTAAAGGCGCGCACCTATTCGCATCCTCAAATTTTAGTTAAATTACCCCCATTGATTTTAGGACAACCTAACTTATCAGGCCTAGCCTATAACCACGAGAGCTACCTTCCCGTCATAATCTAAGGATCCACCCATTTCTAATCCTATTAGATTATGATTACTACAAATATGCCATAAAAGGCTTAATGAATTCCGATATATAATTAAAGAATTAATAGTCTTAATACGTTACCCCTATATATATATACATAAATATATATATACATATATATATAGGCTAAAATGTAATAATCTATATACTTAATATCATGCACATGGAATATTGGCAAAACCTCTCTCTAATCTCAAACTTGTACTACGTTTCATGCGTGGGGAGTCTCGCAAAGCGAAATCCAAACAAGGAACCGCCCCGTTACACTACTCCTGACAAGGTCAAGACCAGAGATCCGAGATGCCACAAATAGAATTACTTCTCTCAACTCTCGACATAGCACTGCGTTTCGTGCGTGAGGCGTCTCGCAAAGCGAAATCCAAACAAGGAACCCCCTCGTTACACTACTCCTGGGCAATGTCGATCCTAGAGATCCATAATCCTCAACATACAAGTTAATACTACCATTACTACTAACTATAAGTCCTAAAGAAAGAAAGGAGAAAAGAAAAGAAAGAAAATAATTAAGATAAAATAAAAGAACCTCCAATAATATCCTTGGGATGATGTAACCGAAATGATACCTTATGTGCGATACATCAACCCCCATCAGTCTAGTACACCATTATCACCTAAGATGTACTTTAAAAAGTCCATATCCTTTCATCTATAGGATATATATATAAATATATATATATATATATATATATAGGTATTTATTTCTAACCGTATATATATATCATCATTATCAATCCAATAGCCAAGTGTACATACTACATATGATGTACAAGGCCATGCACATAATATACCCGGCTATATATATCGCCGATAAAATGCATCAATGCTATCATCTTCCCAGTGCCCGGCTCACGTAGCAATGCTGGGTCCACCATAGTGGGACTAAACGACACCCACCTCGTGGTAAACACACGCACACGACGACCCGGGAAGCGGTCATAGTTCCAACCGGCAATGAGACGAAACATACCCACCACGTCTCATCCCAAAAATATATATCTATATGTATAATAATCACAAGGGACGACTATGACCTGGGGGATATCCACACCCTGCATTATAAGCCAGGATGCTCACCCTCTACGCGCGCAACTTCCCAATGATAGCATGAGCGTGGTATGCTTAACCAATTAAGTATATGTATTATTCACATGCACAATATATATACATCCATATGATCCAATTATAGGATCAAATAATAAACCACCATATACGGTTTAAGTATCCATACTGTGTACGTTCATAACGTAAATATATCCATACATTTATATACATACGGATATATATCAACCCATACACACATAACCTTAACTATGTATATGATAAACTAATTCTCGTTCATATGCATAAGATATATATATATATATACCTGGCTATAAGTATACATAGTCCTCAATATACAAGCCGTCATCACAATTCCTTTAATTTACCTCGATACGTGAATATAATCCCATACTTGAAACATATTCGATCATTTTCCTATGATGAATAGTCTCCCAAAACCATATGTATATATCTATACCTATATATATTCAACCTTAGGGCCATCACCCAAGAGTTTGTGTAGGAATCTTTCACTACACATATCATCTATATTTCCGAGTACATTAAAGAATCTAGTAATCATTTTGACTATCGGTATACATATAACTAATAGTCTATCAGCCTCAAGCTCATTCTTTCAATCATCAAATAATCTCATTTCCCTCGATTTCGATTATGGTTCGGTCACTTGTGTGAATACCCTAATCTAAGATCTCTATAAGAGTTCTTAGCCTCACATCACATCTACACTTACTTTTAAATCTACAATTAGGATTCTCAATCCCAAAGGGTTTCCCCAAAATCTCTATACATAACTCCAAATACATACATGGATACATTTCTCCCAAATTACCCTAAGGAGTCCCCAAAACCCTAACGTGTGAGAAACTCCTTATGTGTCTCCAAGAACATATCTCTTTCATCTTAAGAGAAGGCCCCAATTCAATAAACCCAACCAAAAAGGGTTTAAAATCACTATGGAGAAAATACCTCAAAATGCCCTGTTTCCGAATCGATTCGGCCCTGTTCCGAATCGATTCGGACTAGCGAATCGATTCGGCCTCCAAGGCGAATCGATTCAGGTCCAAAGACCTGGGCTTCTGCAATAGGCCGAATCGATTCGGCTTAGGGTCCGAATCGATTCGGTCAATGCAGACCTGCTAGTTTTACCAAACCGAATCGATTCGCTTGAGGGGGCGAATCGATTCGGACCTGCAATTTTTGAAGGTTTCATCTGTTTCTTCAAAACCTACGAATTCTAAACCCTAAATTTCTCATTCCAACCCCCAAACCTTCATCAAATCATGATTTTAAACCCATTAACCAACCCAAAGTTGATCCCAACCATTTCTATGTCATTAATACTCAATTTAATCATTTGATTTCAAGATTAAACCTAAAAATCTAGGTTTTGACATTAATACCCAAAAACCATTTCTTTACCCCACAATTTATGAAATGAAATACACAAATAGCTATTTAGCAAGATTAAACACTTGCCTCGGGTTTGTAGAGGTTGGATCATCCTCGATGTTGCGGTTGGGCCGGAAATCCCAAGCTTTTCTTCCTCTCTCTCTTCTTTTCCTTCTTCTTTCTTTCATCCTTTTTCTTTCTCTCTTCTCTATTTGAGAAGGCTTCATCCGTAAGCCTCCAACCTTTTAAAACAACAAACCCAGTTTTAAATGTTAATACACACTTTAAATGACTCGTTGACTCCAATTCAAGTCAAAACAAATTAAAAACATTCCGGAGCCGAAATAAGACCCAATGACAGTCATTTTGACTATCTCGACCCTTCCGGGATCGATGGTACCCTAAAAAATATCATCCGGAATACTTTGAAACGTCCTCTATTTTTGGACTTAAATTCCCAAATTTTAAAATTCTCCAATTTAATTAAATTTAATTTTCCCAAAATTAAATTTCTCAGTCTCAAAAGTCTTGGGGTGTTACAATCTTCCCCCCTTACAAGAATTTCGTCCGCGAAATTTAAGATGAGCCTAGGACATCAATATCATCTAGTCCTTACATCAATCCTCAAGATCACTATGCCGATCCTTTCTAGTTCTCACGTCGAGCGATATAGATCCTTACCGATCCTTAAAATCAACTAGCTACCCAGGGCGCCCATACACCCTGTACCCGAGTTTCTACTCGAAAAATCCTAATCAGGCTCCATTAGCCTCAAATTGTAAGATAACCCTCGGTAACATAATCTATAACAGTATACTAAATATAAAAGTTTGAAAATTTCCACTGGTTGAACTCTCCTCAATTCCTGATGCTAGCCACCTTCGTGCGGGGGAGGTCTCGCAAGCGAAATCCAAACAAGGAACCCTCCCAATACACTACTGTGTAGCTAGGTCGGGGATTGAGATTAGTTGAACCAGGGTTAAGGTTTTAGAAAAAGATTTTTCATATTTTAGATATTGCCCGAGGGCCTATACAATAATACAATATAAATATATTCCGCGTCTTTCGACACGCCAAACAAACACCTTATGTTTAAGACACAAGGCCTCAACAAATACAATATTCTAACCAATATCTAGTTCTCAAAACTAGCACAACTATGAGCTAAATTATCCGCTCACATACCCCTACTAAACTTTAAATCTCACAACTCTAAAACTCTTTTACATACATTAACGTCTTCCCACAATATAAGTCTCCCTTCTTAGGCGCACTATAATCACATGTCCTACCTACCCATAAGACAATAGTCTTATAGCCACTATTCAGCTAACCTTAACATTCCTCACCTCCGGAATTCAATGTTATAACTCTCGACGTTCCCGGTATCGCACAAAGTATGACTTAAACCCAAAGAAAGGTATTCTACCTTATACTTCCATAATCTAATGGTTTCACCTCATCCAAGGATCTCAATTCAAGACCCTCTACTGCTTCCAGGAAAATCATTATCCCTAAGCCTATTTCTTCACAAGAGAAACATCTTCTTCAAAATCCTTCCTAACCATTTTGAAGGATATACACGATGGCGACAACCAAAAACTCCCTCAGTCCTACACAACGAAACTGAGTCTCCAAATTTCTTACTCCCACTTCCCAGAAGGCAATACTCCCAATATTAGGACAACTCCACCTACCTCACATCGGTAAGAGTCACCAAAACCAGGTTTCCTAACTAAGGTTAACAGATTCTCAATCTAAACCTCCCAAGGACTACACTACATGCCTCACCTCGGACTTTCCTTACCAAGACCAAGATTCGCCATTCGAGTAAATTTCCTTTCTTACTCAACTGCCGATAAATCACCTCGAACCACTGCTAGAAATCTCCTCAATATCTCCTCCAGAATCGGGGAAAACAACTACCCCCGATCAAAGCGTACCCAAAATATGCTATGGGTTCCGTACTTCTAAACCTATTCTTTCCTAGACGACAAAAATCTAGGCGGCGTCTGAAACGAAACAAGAGCAACTGTTATCAGAACGCCAATCAAGTGAATATACTTCACAGAAGAAAACAACGCAGTGAACACAACAGTCCTATTTATAGGGCTTTATGTCAAGAACGTTAACGGAAGAATGCAGAAACTCGCACAGATCCTAAGGACTCTAGAACCTGATGCTCTGATACCATCTGTAACACCCCGCTTAAAATAATAACGGGTGGCCAGCCCTATACTATATTAAATCAGGAATTCCAGATGGTCCAGTCTCAACATCAACTAACGGTACTATATAATATAGGACTAACTACCCGAAATCATATAAGCGAGATGTTATAAAAATTTAAAACTTGCAACATACAAAAACCCAACACTATAAAACTACTAATGAATATGAGAGATGCAGGAAAGAACTATAATAATTAAAATGAACCAAATAAATACAACCGAATGCACTACAAAAAGTAGATCCGAATAAGCTGTCGGATCACAGCAAATACAATAACTGAAATGGAATGATTATAAACATATATATAAATATCCCTTGGGTACAAACCCGATATACAACATGAATCCTACCTAGAATTTTAAAGAAGTAGGAAGCGGCTACATGAAACATCCCGCAACAGTCCGCACCTGTCACGGCTCCCAAGACGCAGGATAGAAGGTCATCCGGCATCCATGCGGTAGGATACCTGTGGTAACATATATATATACAAGGAGGAGAGAAAAGTAAACGGGTCAGAGCCCCGAATGTGTAAAATATTTAGCAAGTGTGTTAACCGTGCGTAATAAATACCGGTGTACTTAATTTCATAAATAAGTGAGACCGCACTCTCGTGGAACCCCAACTCACCTCTCATCTAAAGGCGCGCACCTATTCGCGTCCTCAAATTTTAGTTAAATTACCCCCATTGATTTTAGGACAACCTAACTTATCAGGCCTAGCCTATAACCACGAGAGCTACCTTCCCGTCATAATCTAAGGATCCACCCATTTCTAATCCTATTAGATTATGATTACTACAAATATGCCATAAAAGGCTTAATGAATTCCGATATATAATTAAAGAATTAATAGTCTTAATACGTTACCCCTATATATATATACATAAATATATATATACATATATATATAGGCTAAAATGTAATAATCTATATACTTAATATCATGCACATGGAATATTGGCAAAACCTCTCTCTAATCTCAAACTTGTACTACGTTTCATGCGTGGGGAGTCTCGCAAAGCGAAATCCAAACAAGGAACCGCCCCGTTACACTACTCCTGACAAGGTCAAGACCAGAGATCCGAGATGCCACAAATAGAATTACTTCTCTCAACTCTCGACATAGCACTGCGTTTCGTGCGTGAGGCGTCTCGCAAAGCGAAATCCAAACAAAGAACCCCCTCGTTACACTACTCCTGGGCAATGTCGATCCTAGAGATCCATAATCCTCAACATATAAGTTAATACTACCATTACTACTAACTATAAGTCCTAAAGAAAGAAAGGAGAAAAGAAAAGAAAGAAAACAATTAAGATAAAATAAAAGAACCTCCAATAATATCCTTGGGATGATGTAACCGAAATGATACCTTATGTGCGATACATCAACCCCCATCAGTCTAGTACACCATTATCACCTAAGATGTACTTTAAAAAGTCCATATCCTTTCATCTATAGGATATATATATATAAATATATATATATATATATAGGTATTTATTTCTAACCGTATATATATATCATCATCATCAATCCAATAGCCAAGTGTACATACTACATATGATGTACAAGGCCATGCACATAATATACCCGGCTATATATATCGCCGATAAAATGCATCAATGCTATCATCTTCCCAGTGCCCGGCTCACGTAGCAATGCTGGGGCCACCATGGTGGGACTAAACGACACCCACCTCGTGGTAAACACACGCACACGACGACCCGGGAAGCGGTCATAGTTCCAACCGGCAATGAGACGAAACATACCCACCACGTCTCATCCCAAAAATATATATCTATATGTATAATAATCACAAGGGACGACTATGACCTGGGGGATATCCACACCCTGCATTATAAGCCAGGATGCTCACCCTCTACGCGCGCAACTTCCCAATGATAGCATGAGCGTGGTATGCTTAACCAATTAAGTATATGTATTATTCACATGCACAATATATATACATCCATATGATCCAATTATAGGATCAAATAATAAACCACCATATACGGTTTAAGTATCCATACCGTGTACGTTCATAACGTAAATATATCCATACATTTATATACATACGGATATATATCAACCCATACACACATAACCTTAACTATATATATGATAAACTAATTCTCGTTCATATGCATAAGATATATATATATATATATATACCTGGCTATAAGTATACATAGTCCTCAATATACAAGCCGTCATCACAATTCCTTTAATTTACCTCGATACGTGAATATAATCCCATACTTGAAACATATTCGATCATTTTCCTATGATGAATAGTCTCCCAAAACCATATGTATATATCTATACCTATATATATTCAACCTTAGGGCCATCACCCAAGAGTTTGTGTAGGAATCTTTCACTACACATATCATCTATATTTCCGAGTACATTAAAGAATCTAGTAATCATTTTGACTATCGGTATACATATAACTAATAGTCTATCAGCCTCAAGCTCATTCTTTCAATCATCAAATAATCTCATTTCCCTCGATTTCGATTATGGTTCGGTCACTTGTGTGAATACCCTAATCTAAGATCTCTATAAGAGTTCTTAGCCTCACATCACATCTACACTTACTTTTAAATCTACAATTAGGATTCTCAATCCCAAAGGGTTTCCCCAAAATCTCTATACATAACTCCAAATACATACATGGATACATTTCTCCCAAATTACCCTAAGGAGTCCCCAAAACCCTAACGTGTGAGAAACTCCTTATGTGTCTCCAAGAACATATCTCTTTCATCTTAAGAGAAGGCCCCAATTCAATAAACCCAACCAAAAAGGGTTTAAAATCACTATGGAGAAAATACCTCAAAATGCCCTGTTTCCGAATCGATTCGGCCCTGTTCCGAATCGATTCGGACTAGCGAATCGATTCGGCCTCCAAGGCGAATCGATTCGGCCTCCAAAGACCTGGGCTTCTGTAATAGGCCGAATCGATTCGGCTTGGGGTCCGAATCGATTCGGTCAATGCAGACCTGCTAGTTTTACCAAACCGAATCGATTCGCTTGAGGGGGCGAATCGATTCGGACCTGCAATTTTTGAAGGTTTCATCTGTTTCTTCAAAACCTACGAATTCTAAACCCTAAATTTCTCATTCCAACCCCCAAACCTTCATCAAATAATGATTTTAAACCCATTAACTAACCCAAAGTTGATCCCAACCATTTCTATGTCATTAATACTCAATTTAATCATTGATTTCAAGATTAAACCTAAAAATCTAGGTTTTGACATTAATACCCAAAAACCATTTCTTTACCCCACAATTTATGAAATGAAATACACAAATAGCTATTTAGCAAGATTAAACACTTGCCTCGGGTTTGTAGAGGTTGGATCATCCTCGATGTTGCGGTTGGGCCGGAAATCCCAAGCTTTTCTTCCTCTCTCTCTTCTTTTCCTTCTTCTTTCTTTCTTCCTTTTTCTTTCTCTCTTCTCTATTTGAGAAGGCTTCATCCGTAAGCCTCCAACCTTTTAAAACAACAAACCCAGTTTTAAATGTTAATACACACTTTAAATGACTCGTTGACTCCAATTCAAGTCAAAACAAATTAAAAACATTCCGGAGCCGAAATAAGACCCATTGACAGTCATTTTGACTATCTCGACCCTTCCGGGATCGATGGTACCCTCAAAAATATCATCCGGAATACTTTGAAACGTCCTCTATTTTTGGACTTAAATTCCCAAATTTTAAAATTCTCCAATTTAATTAAATTTAATTTTCCCAAAATTAAATTTCTCAGTCTCAAAAGTCTTGGGGTGTTACAAACTTCCTTGAAAGTTCTGATTTTGATGCACTTAATGAAGATTTGTGCACCCCTTGCCTATTTGCCAATGTTGATGAATCAAGCATTGAAGAATCTATTACTCCTTGTCTCATGGCAATTGGTAATGAAGAGGTACAATCTAACCCTTGCATTAGTAATGATGAATCATATTCTACTTATAGTGCAAATCATGATATTGGAGATGATACTGTTGATGATTATGATGAATTACAAGATGCATTCAATGAGTTTTATGAAAAATATGAAGATATTGGAAAGAAGTTCATTGCACTTAAAAAGACTCATGCTAAATGTGATTTTATTTCAAAAGATTTTGATAATCTGAAATTAGAAAATGAATCTTTAAAGAATGAAATTAAATCTTTGAAAAAGGAAAAATATGTTAGTGTCCCTAATTCTCTTGAATCTGAAAATATTGAGTTGAAAAAGGAAATTGAATATCTAAAGAAATCCATAGACACATTTACTAAAGGAAATGATTATTTTCATAAAATTATGGAAAATCAAAGAATTCGGTTTAATAATAATGGTATTGGATATGGGGAAGAAAATGAGAAAAAGAATTATTCTAATTTATTTAAAAATGATGCCCCATCTAGTCATTCTAACTCTTTATCTTCATATTGTGGTAGACATACACATTATTCCAAATTTTGTAAATTTAGAAAAAGAAAATATAATACTAAATTAGCTTGGATTCCAAAAGAAACAATCATGTATGCTAACCCTAATTTGCCACACTCTTTTTGGGTTCCAAAAGATAAAGTCTTTAGGTGCAAAACCGGTATTGGCACTTGAACAATTTTTTTAAGGTGAATAGAATTAGTGTTAGATTTTTTTTAACACATTCATTACTTGATAATTTTTTTTTTGATATATTGTTTTCATAACTAAATACACTTATTTTCATGAAATATTATTTCATATGATTTTTGAATTTTATATGCTTATTCATGAATAGTAATCTGATTAAATTCATGTTATTACTATATGTATCATTTGTTTGAAAATGTGAATACCCTCACCTTCTGTCCAAAACAATGTATACTAAGGATGACAAATTACTTATATACCTTGATGAATAATATGTTTTGTATATGATAAAATTGACATTGATGATTATTATTTGTTACGTACATTCTAGTATATCATAAGTTGCGTATCATTATTGTTCTTGATGATTATCTCTTATTATGACTACGCTAGAATTTTTGATAAGAAAATGAATTCTGAAATTTTCTATTTAATATTGCTTTATGGATCTAACACATTCTTGGATGGAAAAGAGAAAATCTTTAAAGTTGTGTAGGTTGCATTTTGAGATGGAATGTGAATTTTCAAGGCATATGATTTGGTCATATTACAAATTTCAAGTATCATTGCCTAATGTTGGAAATGCCTCACTTGGAAGAAATCTTCATGAATATATCTTTGGTATTGGTAAGGTTGTAAGGAGCACCCTTCTTGAAATTAAATCATATATGTGTTGATGATTTATTTTATGATATATTTCCATGCATAGAATATTTGTTATAACACATGAGTGTGTTGATTGAGTATTTAGTATTCACGTGTAAATTTGTATATTTATTATTTTTGATGATTCTTTGTTATAACACGCACTTGATTTTGATGATAATTTTTTTTAATGTGAAAATTCATAATCTTTATGTGTTATATATCTGGACATATTTTTGTGAATAATAATATTGGATTAATTGATGACTTTATTGTATATTAAATTGAAACGAAAATGTCATTTGAGAATATTTTGATAAAATGTCATTTGTATATTTGTTAGTCATATGAGCTACTCGTTTATTTTATGATATGCACTCATTAAATTTGATGATATGATCATATTAATCTCAATGAGTTAGTTTTAAGACATGCTACATATTTTGTGCCATTAATTAAATATTAGTGACATTTCATGAAGTATATAATTTTCTTTTATAGTTAACATTTGTGTTGCTTGTGCTTAGTTGAAAATCAGATGATTATTAAGATTTTTATGTTTTAGTTTCATGGCATGTTATATGAACCGATTAGTTGAAAGGTATTCTTTTATAAAGAACATTATTTTTATTGAACAAAATGACTCTTATAATGTTTGTGCTTAAAAATCTGAAAATATATTGAAGTTGATTAACTTGTCACTTTCATTATTGAGAAATTTATTGATGGATGGTTTTTGAAGTTCCTGAACAAATTGTTTGGTATTTGTTGATAGTTTGAATATATTGATTTTGTGTCGAGCTTCTCATTATTTAAAATATGAAATTATTGAGTTTAATTTCTTATGGCCTCATGATATGTTTCATTCTTGAAAATTGATTTAATGAATTTCATGGAAATATTACATCTTATTCGAAGATAATTAAGAAAGAAAAATATTGATAATATTTTATCTCATGAAATAGATGCACCATATTTGTTATATGCATATATACCTTCTTTGGTATCCCTTAGGGGGAGATAAATGTCTATTGGAAATTATTCATGGAAAAATGTTTGATCAAATTTTTTATTGCAATATGGTTGATTATTCCGAGAATTTTAGCTCGTATCTTTAAAACGGCAAAGCTTGAGCAAAATGCTAAATTTTTTTTGCCGCTATTTCTAACTCATGTTATGTGCTTTATTTCAAAACTATTTGAAAACATCGAGTTATGAAATGTTTATTTGTTGTGTGCTTAAAAGTTTATTCTATCATGAGGACTTACACATCAAATTGATATGCTGAAATTTTATTATTGAGAAAGATGATTGAGCTAATTGATATATCTCTCATAATTGCACTATTTGAGAACATTGAGTTAAGATTTGTATTTTTTTTTACAAAAAAGTTGTTCCGAGAAATTATTGTGTGCAACGCACGGTTTGTGTGACTACAACAATTGGTATCAGATTAGTGTGTGACTATAATTGGTATTATTTATCATTGATGAAATTTGAAAAGTTGATCATTTATCTTTTATTATTTTTTTTCATTTTGGTGACTTATGCATTATTTGATAGTATTATTGTCGATTTATAAAACCAAATACATGCTATGATTTTTTATTTATGTTGACACATATGCGTATTGGATATTTCATGCCCTTTGTAATTTTTGGTTATATCCGATGCATAAATTATTTTTGATAGGGGGAGCTTCGCTTTTTACCCGTGTCACTCGAGATTTATTTAAAATATCTTTTTGATAATGTCAAAGGGGGAGAAATATTTATGATTCACTATTTGTGCTTAATATTTCATTTTATGAATAATTGTGAATCATTGTTTGTCATCATCAAAAAGGGGGAGATTGTTAACGAAAATGTATTTTATCCCTAATAAATTATATTAGTTTAATTAATGTACATTTTAGTTTAACTTAATGTATTGATTTTGATGATTCCAAACATATTTTTATTAGGTTATTCTATAGATATTTATTATGGTATTATCTTGTTTACTCACGACTCAACATACCTCGGCTTTACACAACGACATATCTGAGTATAGGTACACATATATTGATCCTTTGACACATTACGCACACATACATATATATTGATCCATGTTATTAATTCTGTGACTCACCATTTTATAAAAGTGAAATAAGATTATTTTTACTGAAAATATTTTTTATTGGTTATATAGCTTGTTCAAAATGAATATCTTATTCTAAAATAATTTTCAAAATTTGTTGATAAAGAGAATTTTTTATTTTGAAAAATATTTTTTTGAGACTCAAATTACATGTAAAACATTTTTTTTTGTTGTTTAGAAAAATGTCATGTTTGTATATTATATATGTTAGTAACAGTTGCTAGCATTTTGACAAATGCCAAAAGCTGTTGGGCCATTTTTCTTGTCATGTACGATTGTATATATATATATATATATATATATATATATATATATATATATATATATATATATATATATATATATATATATATATGCATGTATGTATGTCCTTTAATATATATATACATTTATATGCATGCGTGTATGTATGATATATTATGTATATATGTGTGGAGATATTCTCATGTATAGCCTTAAGAAACCCGTTACCGATTTAATTTATCTGTTAACAAGTTGATCTCCTTTGTTGCAAAAGATATCTATTATATAATTATCTGTTAACAAGTTGATCTCCTATGGCCGTAAGCTTCTACCGGAATTGACGCCTTCTGTTCTTTTAATTTATCCACACCTGTGCTGTCAGGTTTTAATCAGTCGGTATGGTCACTAAACTGGTGCTGCTATAAAGTCGTACGGTCCTATCTGAGCTTTCGGCCATACACCTGTGCTGTAGCTCCTAAAGCCTCTACAAGCCTATCCGCCTATGGCCTTAGGCCTTTACCATGCTGACGATCTGTTTCTTTTATCAGTCCAAAATATTTTACGCATATATCAGTTCGGAAATTTTATATATATATATATATATATATATATATCAGTTCGAAATATATTTTTTTTGTCCGAAATTATCATTATAAATATTTGTCCGAAATCTATTTTTTTGTATGAAATTCCTTTTATAAATATCTGTTCGAAAATTCATTTGAATATATATTTCAGTCCGAAATATTTTCTTTTACGAAAATATCTGTTCTGAATCCTTTTTTGTTCTGATTGCCTTTATCGAAAACATGGGTCTTTGCCCTGTCACATCCATCAAGATTTTTTTTCGGCCACGCATATTTTATGACTCAGCTTAAAGTTTCTTTTATCACCTCATCATCATCATGGGTTCCGTGCTTGCAGAATGATGTAGATCAAAACTTTCAAAAGTTGCGCCTTTATTGGCCGAAAAATGAGTTCAAATCTTTTATTATATTTATATGAACTTTGGAAATTGTTGTTATATATATATATCCGTTCGAAATTTTTTAATCTGTTTGGAAATATCCTTTTTATAAATATATGTTTAAATGCATGTGTGTACATTTTATACATGAGATGTGACCTTACCTTCTAGTGTAGGGCTTAGGAGTGAGTCTAGCGGATTTTGTTCTTCAAAAATCGTACCTGCTTAGCCCTAGAAATACTTGACCTCTTATCTGTTTTCATCCTTTCTGGCCATGCCATATCAGTTGCTCAAATATATTGACTAGACCGTGTATATTATTTTATAGACTTTGTCAGTTACCAGCAAACTCCATACATCATAAGATTTACATCAAAACAGTTTACATCAGACTGATTTCATAATTTATATCCAACTGGATAGATTTCTTTTGGACTAACACTTCGTATTAGATTATTCTCTCTATTGGACTCATATACTTTTGCAGGAGTTGTTCAGCATACACCTATAGAACCTTCTACTGATATATATTTCAAACATGTCATTTCCATGCGTCATCTGCTATTTTTTATTCAGAAGCAAAACTAAGATTTACAGAGTATTTTATCTCAGAAAAATTCAGTGCAGTTAATGCTACACTTAGACCATTCCAAATCTTCTCCAAACTGTCATATTTTTTTTGGTATCTACATATTCAGATGATCTAGCTCAATTGACAGATACAACAAGCAAGAACAGAAATATCATGCACTAAAAGAAGAAAATCTTTGCATCTTATATACTTCGAGAGAGAGAGCAACTCAAACTTGCAATCAGCTCTACAAAGCAATAATTTCAGCATTCTTCCATTCGTTGAAGATCAAGAGAAACAGAGCACAACAATTCCATTTGCTATAATCTCAAGAGAAGTTTAAGAGACCAAAAATTAGATTTAATTTTGGGTGTCTCAACCAAGAAGAAACTCGGACTCATTTTGTATCTTTAAAAGAGTTTCAGAAACTGTACATCATTTCTACTCCATTGTGTAAAGATTTGAAGCTTGGGTTTTTAGCTTCGGTGGTTGTACTAGTAGCGGGTTTTTGCTGCTCGGTTGTACAAGAGGTGGTTTGATCCTACCTTTAAGTGGATCAGGACTAGTGAAGCGCGGGAGACGGAAGCTTGCTCTTGGCGCGTGGACGTAGGCCGGGTTTTGGCCGAACCACGTTAAAAATACGGTGTCATTTATTTTCAGCATTTAAATTTAGTTATATGCTTGTGATTGATTTATTTTATTTTTAAGCCCTTTACTTGCAAGATATTTAAATCTGAAAATTTGGTAAATTTATTTTAAGATTAAAATAATTATTTTCGTAATAATGAATTAATTCCAGAATATTAATTTTTATTAAATACGAAAATTGTTTATAAATTTATTGGGTCTTATAATCTTAAAATATAACAACTTGTTTAATTTATTGAGAGTATTTGGTTGTTATTCTTGATTTGAATCATTTAAGATTAATTCTAGAAGATAAATTATTATTAAGCAGAAATTAATTAAATATTTATTTGGGTGTTGAAATCTGTGATTTATCTTGTTTAAATTAATTGGTGGTATTATTTGATATTCTTGTGTGAATCTCTTTAGATTAAATCCAGAATATAAAATACGAAAATTGATTATTTATTTATTGGATATTGTAATCTCTTGTTTAATCAATTGAAAGTATTTATTTGATAATTTATTTATTGTATGTTATAATCACTGATTTATATTGTTTAAATTTATTGGTAACTTTTATTTAATCATTATTGGTTTAATCATTTAAGATTTATTTAATCTGAAATTTGTATTAAGTGTTTTAAATTAAATATTTTCTGAAATTTTAATTTAACCCGAAAAGTTTGTAAAAACTCAATTCACCCCCCTCTTGAGTATTTTTCTGGGCAACAATATTTATTTTAGTTTGCATTAAATAAAAAATACAAAAAGATTTTTGTTTATCATTTTTGTTTTACCTTTTAGTAATTTAGGCTTAATGAAAATTACAAATGATTTTTGTTTGTCTTTTGAGTAAATATTTTTGTTTATTCGGTTAAAAAATTTCAGAAACTAAAAAAGATTTTTTTTGTGCATTTTAGTTTTACACACCTTTTATGGCATATGATTGTGTTTGAATCCCTTCTTTTTCTCTTCCATGTGGCAAGAACTTTTGGTTAGAATTTTAATCCTTCAAATGTTCTTTATCATGCTTACATGGAGTAGTTTAAGTTTGACTTGCTTAATGGATTCACTTTTATATGCATTTTCACACATGCACGAGCTCTTTTAAACTTTTAACTTCACATGTATATTTGATCTTTGTGAGGTGTTCTCCTACCAATCTAGTCATCTACGTATTATGTGACCTAGGAGGACTAGTGCATGTTAAAATCTGTTGGAAGTGAGATTTGTGTGAGATATAAAAATGATATATATAAATATGCATGGGGAAGGGATCCGAAAGGAAAAATTATCCTTTGCGAGTAAGCCACCGTTTGAATGGACCTAAAAGAAATATGTGGTTCAAAGGCCTAAAAAGACTATGGCATTAATAGAAAATATTTAGCCAAGGCCTATATTTGTTTAGATTGATATTGTCATTCAAAATTATATATGCTTACTTTGAGGGAGTTTGGATGGCATATCAACAGTTTGCACAATGACCGTTTATCCTAGTTGCTCTTTTATTGTTATGACTCTATTGGTTTGTAGAATCATCAATATGCTAGGCTTGTATGCATTGTGGTTGTTTGTTCATAGAGTTCAATTTATCTTGTCACATAAGGCTAAATCTTAAGTTGATAAAGTTTTGCAATCAAATGAGAACTCCGTGAACATGTTTAAGTGATTGGGTTTTAATTAATTGGTATCTTGTTCACACCCTTTCACTTCTGTTTCCATATGACACATTTATACCATAAAAGTGTGAAAAACTCATACTATAATATTTTGTGTCATTTGTGTGTTTATATCTATATATGTGTGCTTGTGCATCCTTTTATATCTATTGTGTATACATATATGATATTTTTATTTGTTTAAGCCTTTGCCAAATCAGCTAGTCCATTTATGCCTTTTACTTCACGATTGATATCTATTGTGTTGCATATTTAGTTTGATATCACATGCTTAGTCTATTATATTAGCCAAATTGATATCAGTTTTGTCGCATCATAGTTGGTATCCATTAATATCTGTTTTGGACTAGTTCTTGTTATTGTTGCCCATATACTTTCATGTTTTTATCACCTTATGCATCATCTTGTTTATTAGTTCTTTTATTCGTTGTCTATTCGTGAACAAAAAGAGGAAGAATAATAGGGGGAGAAATGGTATCTAATTCTATTATAATGGTATCTTAGTTTAGGAGATCTAACTTAGGGGGAGTCGCGACCTTCTTAGGCTGATCATAGTTGATAAAGGAAGAATTAATTTAAGGGGAGCATTTATTTTACATGCATTTAATATTCTTGATATTCCATATGCATTTGATAGTTTGTTTAAGTGTTTAAGAATTTTTCTATGTGGCAACTTTTATCGGCAAAGCTATTTATCCTAAGTGGTCCGTGAGTCAAGCTTCTTATTTTTATTTTTATTTTGAGTGGGAAGTTTTTGAGTCTAGGAGAGCTTGACGGACCTTTAGGATTTTGTTTTGGTTTTGTCCCGGAATAGCCAAAGGGGGAGATTTGTAAGGACACAGGTCTCCGATTGAGTCTTAATGTAGTGTTGGCTCAATTCCGGACAAAAATATTTGAGTCATAGGATAGGGTTCATGTATATCCATTCACATGTTTGTTGAAGACGTAGCGGCCAGATTTGAAAAGCGTCATCATTGCCGAGTTTCTAGTGCATCATTTCTACGTCATCAACTTGAAGATTCCATAGTCTCCAAAAGGTATGAACGCATTTTTATATATATAGGGAGACTTGGAATAATTTTATAATGGGTGTAATTTTATTTTAAAATGAATTTTATTTTCAGAAAGTTGTTTTAGAACTTTGAATAAAAAGTTTTTGGGCTTAAAATTGAAAAATGAAATTCTGACATTTCGTTCGAAATTGTCGTTCAAACGAGTTTGTCGTTCGAATGAGAATTTCGTTCGAACGAGATTTCTGGCGGGAAATTTTTTGGCAGTTTTTGACAGTTTTTCTCCATGTTCTCACTTCCTTTTTCCCACTAACTCTTGACAGAATTAATATGTGCAGGAAGCAACTTTGAAAAACTAACTTTTGATAACTTCTAAACATTTTTTTAAGAGAACATTTTAGAGAGAAAAATTTCTGAGTTCAAAAGTTCATTATTTAGTATTTTTGTGTAACCATGATTTAATCTCTACAAAAACACTTACACCCATAGTTTAGTTTATATATCCAAGTATCTTTACACATATATCTATTGCTTGGAGCTTGTTGTTTGGCACCATTGGTTTATCTCTAACAAAAGGAGAAGTTTGGGTTTACTTCTATATCCCACAAAGAAGAAGACATTTGGTTTTTGCTGCGGTGTTCTCATACGGTGAAAGCACCGTGTGTGGTTGATGCATTCCAAAAGATTCATTGGTGGATTCCAAGGTTTCGGTGGATTTGACTAAGCAGAGATTGGTACAAGAAGACGCGCGAGGGGATTGAAGGGAGTCGAGTCGAGTCGAGTTGAGTAAGTCATTTGTCTTGTACTTGTAAAAATTCCGTACTTAGTGGACTTAAGGCTAGGGTCGTCTGAGGTTTTTCCCATTTGGGGTTTCCTCGTACACCGCGGCGTAGTGGTTGTGAATTTAGTTTATCTTGCAAAATCACCTAGAGCGCATGCGTATGACTAAAAGATAAAATATGGTTTAATTCACTACTCTTGTAAGTGAATTTAAAGTGTGTGTGTTTAATCTAATTTCACTTTGAGTTTAGTTTAATTTTAATTTTAATTTGAAAGAAATTAAAATTTGTCTTGTGTGTGTTGTGTTGAACCATCTTTATTCCTCATTTAAAAGGAAATTATAGTGTGAACGTTTAAATTTAGGGGCATACGTTTCCAACAAAAGTGTATTTATCTCTTCTTTATATTATTTTATTTTTCCTATAATTACTCACTTAGTAAACTTGGAATGCAATTTGTATTTAAACGAGTAATTGTAGTGTTTTACTTTATCAACTATTTTATATGATTTCCAATTGTAAAAGATATAAGTATTGACGGTTCAGAAGCATACAATATTTTATTGGGATTTAGGGAGTGTTTGTGATGGGAAGAAATCTCCCCACAATTTCCCCTTAAAACCATTTATGTTGGGATTTAGGAACACTCCTCACCATTTCCCATTGAAAGCTATGCCCTTCGCCTCATTTAATAGTTGGTTCGCAATTATTATACTACGTAGTTTAACAACCTAATTTAGTTAAAGAAACCCAAAATATATATATTGGTAAATATAAAAAAAATGAGAATTCACAAAATATAGATTTTTTTCAAATGTGAATACTTCGAAAAAAATATTGCAAATAATATAAGATGGATAGATAGATAGATTGATTGTTTACGAAAATAATAAATAAAATATGCAATTAAGTTAGCATTCGTTCCGGCCACCGTGTCATGTCCATTTAATAGTATGGAGTTTATTCAAGTACAAATGTACATGATAAACAATAAAAAAAAAACACAACCCCTGTCACCAATTTTGTGCCCATTTAATAGCATGAATTTTTTCTTGTACTCATTTTCCTCTATTCTTTTATGTCTTCATCCGATCCATGTAAAGCTGCAGATTCTACCCTGGAAAAACATATAAAATAAATACTATAATTTATACTAAGATAGTTAAAATTCAACATAAATTAAGCTTTCGCTATGTAAATTACCCAACACACTAACTAAAATCTTCATGGCCTTGCAACGGTCATTCTTCTGGTCACACAATGAAATTTTGATCCCCACTTTTTGCTACAACAACACATGAAAAAAAATTAGATTAGGAGACATAAAAGAAAAGTGTATAAATGTATTTAGAATACAACATACTCTTTAGTTTGTGTTGGAGATTTTTAAAATAAGAGAGTAAGAGTTTTTTGGGTGTAAAAGCCTTAAGAGCTTGTCCCACATTGGAAGTGTGAGGAAGAGGTGGGAAGCTAACCCAAATATAAAAGTGGATAGTGTCCCACATTGGAAAATGTACAAAGCTAAGTGTCACCACTAAGCTATAAAAGGGGTGGGCAACCTTTGAGTCCCACATTGGAAAAATGTTAAGAATTTGTACACTTAATAAGTACAAATGGAAGATGAAGAGTTAATTCATCTAGCATTTAAGAGGCTATTCAACAGACCTCAATACGGTGCGAAGCACCGTACGCGGGCGCGGGCGCGGGCGCGGGCGCGGGCGCGGGGCAGTGGGCTGTAGAGGCGCTAGCTTTGCACTTTGCACTTCGCGGTAGCTCGGGCGCGGTCACTTTTTGGTTGACCCGTGCAAAACCGATTCGGTATTATTATACCTGTTCGGAAAGGACTTAAGCCTGTTGGTAATTAACAGTCATACCTGTTCGGAACTGACTGAATTCAACAGTCATGACTCTTGAAGACAAAGCCTTTCATTATCTATAAATAAAGGCTGCCTAAAAACGAAATTACATTGATAACAAAAACCAGTTTCAGATTTCCATACCCTGCTATTACTCTCTTACAGTTTTCAGGAGATATAAATTCTCTTATTCTGTTTTGTGCACATAAACAGAATAAGAACTTGATTGACTGTTCTTCGCTGCTACATCCAAGGGCTGTCTTCAAATATACAAGTTGCAGACAGTGCAATTGCTTCATTGTATCTTGAGTACGGATTTGCTGATTCCCGTTTGTATACCGAAATTCTTCGTGTGGGGCAAATACTGTATTTAGGAAAGTGACATCACGCCTTGAAGTTTTATTGTGACTATTCAGAAATTACTTTGTTGTATTGAAGTTGACATTTTGAGATATATAAAGAGTTCCATTTCTGTATTTGCATTCATAATATCCAACAGTTTGTACCCCGCTTTCGAGTATTTATATAGATTATTATATATCATATTGAAGAGAAAGGCATTATTGAATGAATATTGATATTAAATTGGAGCACTATAGTGTTAAAAGGTTCAAATTATATTTCTTTCGTCCCATTTCCATTAATAATGGTTTCTTTATAAGTTCTTATATTTTTCTCTATTAGCTCTTTACATATCCAAATCTGACAATAGTTCTAATCTGGACCTCACCTAGCTAAACTAAAGGGCCCTGCCAAGGTTTTAACATAGATTAATATTTCATATCATTCCTCACCAAGGTACCACATTCTGACCGTAGACAACCCTCCAATTGCTATTTCTCGGTGAGAATTTCTATCGGCAATTTCTCTGTTCCCACCATATTTCCATGCCTGCACCATACGTATACATCAAGGCATTGGATCCATATATTTTAATCTGATTAAGACACAAATAAGGCACCTAAAACTATTTGAGGAATTAAAATACATTTCGAAAGTAGAATTTTTAAGCCAAAACAAAGTTATTCTCAACAACCATTGTTATCATTATCCTAAAAAATTCAAATTAAAGTCAAAAGCCAAAACTAATTCAAAGTGAAACAAAAATCCAAGCAACTGAGTAAGAGGGGGTGGGTGGGCAACTGAAATCCTGCTAGAGCATTAAAAAGGGAGAGTGGACAAAATTGATTGAAAGTTTCTTTAGAATGGAAAATGCAAGGGATATAAAGTCATTTCAAGAAAAAATGTAACAGGAGAGTCTTAGTGGGGTATCTCTCTTCCTTTTTCTAGCAACGCAACCTAGCACTATTGTTGTCCTACAAAAGTCTATTATTCTGTTTACATGTATATATACCTTCATTAATCATACTACTATAAAAAAAAGTCACAAAAACTTGTATAAAATTCAAGGATTTTTTTACATCTACTGTCTCTCTCTCTCTCTCTCTCTCTATATATATATATATATATATATATATATATATATATATATGAACATAGTTTTGGTAAATGAGTTGTGCTATTTGTTGAAGGTGAAAGTGGTTTAGGTAAATGGGGAAGGTTTGATGGGGTTTATACATTTAAGTGGGAGGTGATAGGGTGATGAAGAATGGCGAGAGAGTCGGGTTTGATATGAGAAGGGTAAGTTGTTGTATGAAAGAGAAGGATAATATGAAGAATTATGGCCTATTTTATGGGTAAATAAGGGAGATGATGGGGAGGTGTAGTGGTGTGCATGAGTGTGGAGACAAGTGAGTGTGGTGAGAGGGCTGTAGTATGGTACAGTTTTTAAAGAGTTAGCTAATGAGGCTATTGATGGAGAATAACATGCAGCCTCCTGTTCAATTATGTATTTCTCCCATTTTATAAGTTTTTTTTAAAGCTTTTATGCTATTTAAGTTGTACTTTCTCTTAGTTTTTAATTATAGTTATGATTGATTCATGATATAATCTAATTTCTCTACCCGTTTTCTATTGTGCTCAGAGGAGGATGAACATGATAAAATGGATGTAGAGAATGTAATTGCAGGATCGCCAACTTCTCCGAACAAACTTGACTATGGTTTTTATTTGGAATCTGGATGCTTAATATCCAAAGAAAATAAAGGATCAGAATAAAAGTGACAATGAATTCTTAAGTTTTTCAATCTTCGAAAATATAAACACCAATTATATACTTAAATAAATGGGACATATACCAAATAGTCCCTCGGACATTTTTTAATACCCATTTAGTCCAAACTTTTTTATTTTGCCTCAAAAAGTCCTTTGCCACATATTTTGGAGAGGGAGTGCCGTTGGCGCGGACCTCTAAAAATAAGAGGATATTGAGTGCTTGAGGGACTAAATGGGTTAAACTAAAAATATGTGTCCTTTTTAAAAAATATATATTTATAGTAGGGACTATTTAATAATTGACCCTAAATAAATGCAGAATCTCAATTTTTTTAGCTTTAGGTATTGTTTTTTCAATAATGTCGTTCCTTATTTGCAGCGATGAGTTTATTAATGTGCAAATCATATATTGCGACAATATGCACGAATTTGGGATTCAAACTTTGCAAATGTTACAATCCATACACAAACATATATAAAAAATTATATTTAATACTTCATTCAATTCTTTTTCTATTTGAAATTAAGACAAGTCGATTAACTCGCACATCGTGCTGGTTTACACCTTAAAGACTCGTGGATGCGTTCTTTATTATATGAAGTAATTACGAGTGTGGAAAATTGTGAAATTACTAAATAAATATGGGTAAAGTGGTAAGATGAAACCTTTAGACTCAATTGATTTTTATTAGTATAAATGTTTTCCAGTTATATCAAATTCATCTGAGTTTTATTGAATGGAACACAAATAAGGGAAATATTCTCTGAAGCTACTTTTATAAATAGTTTATATATAAATTAACAAACATTATTATTTTTATAATGTGCATGATTACCACAATCCATTTTGATATGATTCAAATGAAACTGCCCAAATATTATTTTTTTATCTATTCTAGAAGCATAGTAAGAGTTAACGTAAAATGCTCACAATTGATTATTGACACACCTTTTTCTTTAGGAAAAATTATATTTAGATCCCACTTATGAAGTCAATGTTAATATAAGACCTGTTGACTTCTCCACCACCTTTTAAGTCCCAAATACAAAAAACCATCCAAGATCAATTACCCACCCAAATACAAACCCACTTCTCTCTTAACTCCTACACATTCTTCCTTCCGATTTCAATGGAAGATTTGAAATTTCAGTTTTTAAAATTCAAACCATTCAGGTTATACCCAGAAATGAAGGTTAGATTTTGGGATCAACCACATAAACATCTATGTTTAAATCCATTCATGGTTTGCAGAATCCTATTTCAACAGAATCCATTAATTTTCATATTTTTTGCGGCATGGAAGTTATAAAGGTTGAAAGTAAATTCAAATTCTACATTTTACGCTTGTTTTATATGGATTTGTCAACTATTTTATGGCATTTTTTGTGTAATCCGTTGTTGCAGTGGGTATGGAGTATATATAATGTTGTAATTACGTAATTTCTTCTAAAATTGATCTTTATGTTTTAATCGTTTTTTTTTGCGTTTAAAAAGTACAAATTTTGGCAACACTATGTATTTGTTTACTGATTTTTTTATCTTTTTGTAATACCTCGTATTTCTGTGTATATACATTTTAATTAAATTACGCGAGTAAAGTAATTTAATGTGATTAGATAATAATTATGACTATTAAATATTAATCGAGAGATAGATACTGATTAATATTGCATTATGATATTACTAAGTGCGTATAGTAAATAGTTGATAATTATGGTTATACGACATAGTGAGTGATATTTGCGTATTTTATTAATTATGGTTACACGGCATAGCGAGTGATATGTGCGTATTTTATTTTATCTCATCAGGAGTCGCGTGTAGCCTATTTTGTGGTGAGAAATGAGAAATATATTTTAAGTTACTCGAATGACAATTTAGAGGTCGTGAGTGATTCCAGATGGGTCGAAATAGGGTACTCGGGGGTATAGTTTGGGTCCCGAGCCAATTTGCACCAAAGCGGTACCTATTAAGGGCGTTTCGATTATTTTACAAAAAGCGGTTAAGCGACCTACGAAATTTAGAGCCATATATCTGATAATTAGAGGTTGGGGTTAGGGCTCACAAAACAAAAGATTTGAGAGGCCATTAAAGAGAAGAGAGAACCAATTTTCAAAGCTTAAAGATGTATTTTGAAGATGGTGAAGAAATCTTGCACCTCAAGGCAATTGGAAAGGAAGATTGGAGAAGGAAACAATCAACCATCAACCAAGAATCACGAAATCAGATCAATCAATTAAAGGCAAGTGTTTATTGCCAATTAAATTGATGTTATAATACCCATATGTAGGGGTTTCATGAATAGCTTGATTTTATTGAAAAATATTTAATAAAAAGTATGAATTGATTACATGTTTGGGTAGAATTGCATGTAGTTTGTATTTATATCTGTAGAGGATGAAAAAAATCATAAGAGTTATGATTGTTTCTACGAATTTAAATCCGGGTTCTAGATTGAATGAAAGAGAAGAACACAAAACTAGAATTGTGAAAGAGCTTTGAGGATTGATTCATTCTTGATTGATTACGGTAAAGTCTTAATGTGTTTGAAATGTTGGAAACCATCCTATGATATGTGGAAAGGGGTTGGTATTGTGGATTTTGATTTTGGCAAAGGATCATGGAAGAAAATGGTGGAAAACGCATATGATAACTGGGAGGATAAATTTCAAACAAAAACGAATCGGTTCGGCTCGGAAGGGTTTGGTTTAGTTCGGCCTTAACAGAATGATGGACTAGTTTGGTCCTGGGAAGGTCGGATCGGTATCCTGAAAATGTGAAATGTTCCTCTTTTTCCTAATGTTACTAATTAGAGGTGGTGAAAAAACTTTAAGACCTTGTGAAAATAATAGTGAGAGACTTATTATTTATAGTAGGCCTATGATAGAAATATGAATTAGTCTTATTAAGAAATTTAAGACGAGAGCGAATTCGGGATGAAATATGTCGTAATTAATCTGAAAGACGAATCAAGAATTACGAAAATCAAATGAATTAATGTATAGACCAGTAGGGTAAGTTAGTCTTAACAACTGAAATTGGTAAAGGGGTAACTAGGACCTTTAGAGTTATATGAACACTCCTATATATACGATAGTGGGATAAATCGTAAAGTAAATAGTACGATGAGTATGTGAGAGATATATATTACGTACAAACACGTATTATCGGGTTGTGTGAATACCTAAAGTATACTATATATATATATATATATATATATATATATATATATATATATATATATTGGTGTTCGAGGTGTGATTTCGAGCCAATATAATCAATGACTCTTAGTGATCGAGGTATAATTCCGAGCCAAGAGATATAAATCACTATTGGTGATCGAGGTAGAATTTCTGAGCCAATAACCCCTAAAATGTGATACAGGGAGGTGATTATACAATATGTGTTTATACTATATATTGTTTGCGAAATATATATACATAAAGTGTGCATAATGCTGTATTGGGGTCAATGATTACCCGGACCAATACATGAAAGCTAGATTTATGGTCGATGATTATCTGGACCAAATTCGAGGACGAATAATATTAGGGTCGATGATAATGTCGGACCAATCTACATATGTATGACCTTTACTTTAGGGTCGAGGGATATCTGGACCAATGTAAATCTTAGGATTATTGGGGTCGAAGATTTGCCGGAATAATAAATCCTTATAGTATATATTGTGTGTGAAATTTATATTTCATGATATTATACTTATACATATGTGCGAAAGTAGACTTGTAGATGATATATATATATATAGATATACATCCAAATGGTAAATTAAGTAGAGAGAAGCTTAATTTTTAGATTAAAAATAGATTGGGAATATCTGTAGTAAATTAAGTAGTGGAACTTAATTATGGAAGTTCAATGATGTTAGATATGAATTGCTATATGAATTAAGTAGTGAGACTTGATTATGAAAATCAGATTTAACATATGTGATTGGTACATAAGAAATGAAGAACATGTGAGAAATGTTAATAATGGATCGTGCCATATGGGAGGTACATGAGAGTATACTATTGATGAGATCGGTTATATACTTTAGTCGAGATAGCTTGGGGGTTATAGCTAGGTGGGCTAAGGATATAACGTTAGGCGTGCACATTAGATGAGAGGTGAGGAAACTTAAGTAAGTGTGCGTGAACCTAACATGTGTCATCAATGATCGATTTTAATTGCGATAAACTACTTGTTAAATATTTTGAAATGTTTTGAGTACTAACTCTTGCTATAAAAATATTTTCAAAACCTTATAGGTGTCCAGACATAGAGACGCCATACATGATGGTTTCATTCCAGGGACTCGAAGCTGTAGTACTGTGGATGCTGACAGGATTTTGAGTAACCGATTGTTTCATTCATATCTAATATAGGATCTCACTCTTGTATATCATGTTTGGACATGTGGTCCGTTGCCGGTATTATAGTTTCAATTTTGTATCAGTTTCACTTTGCAGTTTGGACTTGGATTATTACTTGGTTTTGGTTGTTTTAGCCGATGGTTTATTTGGCATGACTTTGATTCATTTACATATCATGATGGTTTGGATTCTAGCATATTGTGAATGTTGTTTTAGTTTTCGAACTATTTATTTATTCTATTTAATTGGAAGATAAAATTTGGCACCAGTTTAATTAACTATAAGGCTGTTAGTAATTAATTTAGTTTTTCGACAGTGATGCTAAGAATGAACCATATGAGAAACATGTTTTAATTTGATAAAGGCCTGATCACCTGATATTTAATTAGGCGGGGTGTCATAGATGGTATCATAGCATCAGGTTCTAATGTCCTTAGGATCTGTACGACTTAGTACGTTTTCAGCGTATCGTTTGATTGATATAGAGCCCTATCATAGGACTGTGGTATTCCTCTGCGTACGTGGCTTACTGATGGAAAAAAAAATTGCTTCTAAGTGTAATCGTCGTTGTTGCAAATACTTTCCAATCAAAATTCCTTCAACCTACAAACACATAAAAAATTATGCATAGGATAAGTAAGGGTATAAATCCACCTTTCATGTGTGAAGCACTCAACTTGTGAAGATAATTGCAAAAATCACTTTCATGTTATTATTTTTGGTATTTTTTTATTTATTTTTTTTAGAAAAAGAGGATTAAAACTGAATAAGAACAAAATGCTAATGAGACAAATATATATTTTTAATTAAAACAATTTGATTTAATAAGATTCCTTAAAAAATATTAAAACTAATATAATTGAAAGAAGAAGAATATCGATAATATGTATACATGGATGAACTCCTAAATACTCATCAATGTTTGAATTAAATTTGCTAAAAATTATAAACAATCCTAACAAAGATTTGTATCTAAGTGTTTCTCCCTCTAGATGAACTCTCAATGCACTATTAGATAATGGAAAACATTTGCTAAAAACACAAGACCTCCCATTATAAATTCGTACATAAAAATTCATCCCAAGTGAAATAAATTTAACCCCACCACTCTATATTGAGATGTTTGCTAAAATTACAAACACTCTTTACAGAGTGTTGAGGCATAACCTATCCCATTTTTTTTAAAATCGAAATAAAGATAATCCCTTCAAATGATGCGCCTCTCCTTATTTTATAAGCCACGAGCCTTCATCGGGGGAGGAGATTGTAACAACCCGAGGTCTTGGAGGTGAGGATTAATTTATTTTGGGAGAAATAAATAATATTTTATTGGAGAAATAATTAAGTCAAAATTTGAAGTTGTTAGAAAGAGTGTCGAATGTCGATTCTGAGGGTACCATAATGTCCGAAAGGGTCGAGAAAGTCGAAATGACTGTACTTGGGGTCTATTTAGGTTCCTAAATAAATTAGGACCGTTTGACTCGAATTAAAGTCACCGAGTCATTTAAAGTGTGTATTATCATTTAAAGATGTGTATCTTGGAAGAATAGGCTTATTAAGCCTACGGGAGATTTATTTCTCCAAAGAGAGAAAGAGAAAAAGAAAGAAAGAAAGAGAGAAGAAGAAAGAAGAAGAGAAAGAAGGAGAAAAGAGAGAGAAAGTGGAGATTTCCGGCCAATACGCGATCTCAAGGAGGATTCAGACCCTACAAACCCGAGGCAAGTGATTAAACTTGCTAAATAATTATTGTGCACCATTTATTGCATGATTTGTGGATTGAATCTTTGGGTTTTAGGTATAGTTTATCAAATCCTAACTTTTGGGTATAATCTTAGATTTGATATGTAGATCTTTGATTTGAGGATAGAAATTGGTTTGAATGTATTCTAGGATGAATATTGACGATATATATGTGATTGAGTTGAAGAGAAATGGAGAGAAAATGATTAAAATGAATTTTGGGTATTTTAGGCTTACAAAAAGTAGCCATTTTCGAGGTTTCTGAAGGGCCGAATCGATTCGGAAATATGCAGGTGCCCAGGTCTGAGTGACCGAATCGATTCGGCCTGAGATAGAGTCCCAGGTTTGATGACCCGAATCGATTCGCCTTCCTGGACGAATCGATTCGCTGGGCCGAATCGATTCGGAATTGGCCCGAATTGATTAGGAAACACGGCTTTTCGAGGGAAGTTTTTCTAGGAAGAATTTCTTTCCGTTTTGTTCAAGGTTGTAGATTGGGAACCTCTATAGGAGATATTTGGAGTATGTTTTGGAGACTTTTAGAGAGTTTCCCTTATAAGGAATTTTGGAGTCATATTGACTAAATTTGAGGAATACCGATTAGAGATCTTGGTATTTTCTAAGTGGGGAAGCCCACTTTGATTGGAGACTCTTTTGAGATAATTATAAATTCATATAGAAGAATGATAATTAGTGATGATGGATTTTAGAGTCCAATCCCAAATGGGATAACTGTAGAAGTTCATAAAATGAATTGAACCCTATTATGGATGGAGAATGAGAAATGCTAATTGAGGTGCATTAGGATAAAGAATATCCTTAACTTAAATAGAAGTGAGAGACAATTCACAATTAGAAGCGACATGTGAGCTTCAAGCGAGAAATAGTATAGTGTATACTAAGTGGGGAAGATATGTGAGATTTGACGGTTAGTGTATTAAGAGAGAGAGAGATATACTAAACAATGACATTAAATCTATTGCGCCTAAGAGCGTATAATGAATATGAAAATGATGTGGCAGGTATACCTTATATGATGGTATATCTTTATTATGTGGGATGTATGTATACCCTATAGGATGGTATATATGCATGGTTAGGCATACCCTCTCCTTGCTATCATTGGGAAGTTACGTGCGTAGAGGGTGAGCATCCTGGCTCAAAGAGCAGGGTGTTGATATTCCCCAGGTCATAGTCGTCCATGTGATTATTATGTGATATACATTTATTTATTTTGAGGGTGAGAGGTCGTGGGTATGTGTCGCTCTCATTTGCCGGTTAGGAGCTATGACCGCTTCCCGGGACATCGTGTGCGTGAGTTGATCACGAGGTGGGTGTCGTGGAACCCCACCAGGTGGCCCCAGTTTGCTACGTATATGGGCTGCTGGAAGATGATAGCATGTGAGCCTACGTCCTTCGAGTTATAGCTCGGTTGGATGGTTATTATTTCTTGTGCTTGTACTTGGGTATCAAGGGCATAATGGACCTCAATGACCTACATTTCCAGGATTAGTGTATCGGGGGGGGGGGGGTGGTTCCTTGTTTGGATTTTGCTTCGGCGAGACGTCCCACCAACGAACCGCAGTGTAATATTGGAACTTGGGGGGTAAGTTAGTCCTTAATGCTTATACTTATATACATATATCACCTATCTCGACAATCGACAGTGCCAGTAGTAGTGTAACGGGGGGGTTCCTTGTTTGGATTTTTCTTTGGCGAGACGTCCCACGCATGAAACGTCGTGTACTGTTGAGAATTGGGAATATTAATTAATTAAAATTGGATAATAACTTGGGTTAGATGCATCATGCATTGAGGGCATAATGATCCTGGAGAATCAATACGGTCAGGAGTAGTGTAACGGGGGGGCTCCTTATTTGGATTTCGCCTCGGCGAGACGTCCCATGCACGAAACGCAGTGCCGTGTGGAGAATCGGGAGGAGTTTAGTCCTTAACTCTTGATGCTAATAACTCATATATATAATTATATACTGTTTATATGCCAAATGAGGGCATAACTAGAATATATAAAATTCTAGTAAATGAGCATGTTGATGTATTGTGTTGATGTGGTTATGAGATGGATCATGTAACTTTATATGTTCAACAAATGAACATTATAAAGATAACTATAACTATTACATTAAAGTTAATGTATATAACTTATAGATTATAGAAATAAATGTAGATTGGGTGTTAGGTTAGATATTTTCACTTAAATTCTTCAATTGGGTTTAAGTTAGAATCCTCTTACCTAAATTAGAATCGGGCATCCATTTGGAGATTACGTGCATACGCTTAGTGCGCGCTTTAGTTGAGAGGTGAGTTGAATTATTATGGAGAGTTCGATTCCACCGTAATCATGTAATAATGCATTTATAATTATTATGCATTTTAATACACTTGCTATAAAATATTTTTTAAACTCGGGCTCTGACCCGTTTATATTTTTCTCCTCCATGTATATATTGTATTACTTTAGGTGTTCCTCCGCAAGGATTCCATTGATGTTCATCCATCTAGTATTCGTGGAGCTGTGGCAGTAGCGGACTATTGCGGCACTTTGTTTTAGTCGATTCATATCCTTGTATATCTAGATTAGGATTCAGTTTGTATATTGAGTTAGTATTCAAGTGTTGTGGATTAACACTTTCATATTTCATTTATCAGATTATTGTATTGTCTATTACCCGACAGCATATTCGAGTATTTCATTGTAGCGATTTTATTTGTTCATTGTATTGCACTCTTGTATATAATGGAGTTTACACTTTTCACTCATCATAGTTAGATGTATATTTTTGGTTATGTGCATTATTGGTTTTGTTGTTGTTGTTGTTAAATAAAAAGTTTTAAATTTTTGACAATCCACTTTTAATGATTTCGGGTAGTTAGCCTTATATTACTAGTATTGTCAGTTGATATTGAGACTGTGCCATCTGGGATACCTGATTTATTGTAGTATTGGGCTGGCCATCCGTTATTATTTAGAGCGGGTTGTCACAGATGGTATCAGAGCATCTGGTTCTAGTGTCTTTAGGATCTGTGTGCGTTACTACGATCTTCCGTTAGCGTTCTTGATGTAGAGCCTTATTATTAGGACGATTGCATTCATACGTCCATATTTCTTCTGTGATTTGAAAATATTTGAAAGTCGTCTGATACAATTTTTCTTGTTTCAGATGCCACTGAAGGGAAGTCGTTCAGTCAAGGCAAATAAAGGGAATGTGCAACCCCAACCGCCTCAAAGGAACGTGACTACGAATGAAGTTGCCAATATTGTGGCACAAGCAGTAACTGCTGCCATTTCCACGATGGCGCAGCAATCTGCCGTTCAAGCAGCCCGACGCCATTTAGGATTGTCTTTATGGGAGAGAGTGAAGGAAGATTTTAGTAAGGGGCATCCTCCCGAGTTTGCAGGGGGAGCTGATGCAATGGCTGCAAGTCAATGAAAGAATAGTATACAGAGGCACCTTCGTATGGTTGAGTGTAGTGAGGTGTAGAAATAATTTTTAGCCACCTTTAAGTTATCGGGTGCAGCTCTTCAATGGTGGGAGTCTGCCACCACATCTGAATAGAGAGATACTTTACCTGTAATAGAGTTTTGGGAGATTTTTGATCGAAAGTATTTTCCTTCATCTTCTCGAGATATAAAGATTTTTCAAGGAAATAGAACGGTGGCAGAGTATGAGGAAGATTTTTCTAGATGGGAGAAATTAGTACCTGATGAGGTAAGTACGGAAGAGAAGCGTATATCAAAGTTTGTTCGGGGTTTAGATTGGATAATCCGGTAACATTTGTTAGAGAGTCCTAAGTTAATGACTTTCGTTGAGGTAGTGAATGCGGCACTATTAAAGTGTCATGAATATCGTCTTCGTTCGCAAGAGGGTAAGAACTTTGGAGATTCGAGTTCATCAAGTAAGTTTGGCAAGGAGAGTGCCAGTAATGCGAGTGGGCAGAAGGGATTTGTGGGTAAGTGTTTCTTTTGTAATGAAATAGGTCATAAAAAGATAGATTGTCCTAAAAGAAGTAAAGGACCACGGTTTGATGAAGTTTTGGAAGTGCAACCCCTACAACATATTCGAGGTCATTTTAGACCGGGGGACTTTGTTTGGGATCCCATTGATGAGGAAGGGCAATCGGACTAGAGATGGGTAATGTATGTTAATTTTCCTTTATTAATAGGATGGTTATTATGTAATGTTTTGGGAATATCGTATGGGAGATATTTGTGAATGGGTAGTGCTATAACCCTACTTGTATGTTTGACCTTAAGGGGAATTTTGAGCAAGTTAGGCTCTTATGTTATTATCTTTTGAAAGACTAGATAATTCTGTAATGTGCTCAAAAAGAGCTATAAATTTTATACTGGATGTAAGAATGGTTATGGGGTGATAAGTAGTAATGATAAAGTTACTTCTTTTTAGATAGTCATGATAGACTTATATAATTGTTGTATTCCAGATATGGATGAGCCTTATAAATGGCTATATATTGAAATGATGTAAGGCGTGATTTCTGGTTAAAGTTGAGGTTGTGGATTGTTGGGACGCAGGAAAATTTTAGCTCATGATTATGCTAATTTTTGTGAGCTACACATTGTTATATGTATGATGATTTAAAAGACCTTGTGTTGGACATAAGGCATTTTATATTATATTATATTGTATAAACCGTTTTTAAAATAAACTGTTTTCAAAATAAAACTCTTTATCGGCCCTTGGGCCACTTCAAAATGATTTTTCACTAAAATATTTTCAAACTCTAGTTCGGACTTAACAAACTCTCAATCCCCGACGTCGCCTCATAGTAGTGTATCGGGAGGGTTCCTTGTTTGTATTTCACTTTTGCGAGACGTCCCCCGCACGAAAGTGGCAAATGTCAGGAATTGAGAGGAGTTATTTCTTGGACCATTTAAAATTTGTATAACTATTAAAATGTTAATATTATATCTATGGAATTATGGAACTTTGGGGGAAAATAAAACCTCATTATGATTGCTTTGAGATTAAAGTTCAAATATAAAGGGTGTATGGGCACCCTAGTTGTGGAAATTGGTTTTATATAACTTGTAATCAACTTAAATTAAAATAAACTCGTCGTGGGAAGTTAGAAGTTTGGGGATAGGATTAGTAAGGGTGAGTGTAGTAGGAACTAGTTGAGCTTTGGAGAATTAAGCTTAGCTAAAATTTCGAGGACGAAATTTTTGTAAGTGGGGAAGTTTGTAACAACCCGAGGTCTTAGAGGCGAGGATTTATTTATTTTGGGAGAAATAAATAATATTTTATTGGAGAAATAATTAAATTGGAAATTGGGGTCAAAATTTGAAGTTGTTAGAAAGAGTGTCGAATGTCAATTCTGAGGGTGCCATAGTGTCCGAAAGGGTCGAGAAAGTCAAAATGACTGTACTGGGGGTCTATTTAGGTTCCGAAATAAATTAGGACCGTTTGACTCAAATTAAAGTCACCGAGTCATTTAAAGTGTGTATTATCATTTAAAGATGTGTATCTTGGAAGAATAGGCTTATTAAGCCTATGTGAGATTTATTTCTCCAAAGAGAGAAAGAGAAAAAGAAAGAAAGAAAGAGAGAAGAAGAAAGAAGAAGAGAAAGAAGGAGAAAAGAGAGAGAAAGTGGAGATTTCTGACCAATACGCGATCTCAAGGCGGATTCAGACCCTACGAACCCGAGGCAAGTGATTAAACTTGCTAAATAATTGTTGTGTACCATTTATTGCATGATTTGTGGATTGAATCTTTGGGTTTTAGGTATAGTTTATCAAAACCTAACTTTTGGGTATAATCTTAGATTTGATATGTAGATCTTTGATTTGAGGATAGAAATTGATTTGAATGTATTATAGGATGAATATTGATGATATATATGTGATTGAGTTGAAGATAAATGGAGATAAAATGATTAAAATGAATTTTGGGTATTTTAGGCTTACAAAAAGTAGCCATTTTCGAGGTTTCTGAAGGGCCGAATCGATTCGGAAATATGCAGGTGCCCAGGTCTGAGTGATCGAATTGATTCGGATCCCAGCCGAATCGATTCGGCCTGAGATAGAGTCCCAGGTCTAATGACCTGAATCGATTCGCCTTCCTGGCCGAATCGATTCGCTGGGCCGAATGGATTCGGAATTGGCCCGAATCGATTAGGAAACAGGGCTTTTCGAGGGAAGTTTTTCTAGGAAGAATTTCTTTCCGTTTTGTTCAAGGTTGTAGATTGGGAACCTCTATAGGAGATATTTGGAGTATGTTTTGGAAACTTTTAGCGAGTTTCCCTTATAAGGAATTTTGGAGTCATATTGACTAAATTTGAGGACTACCGATTAGAGATCTTGGTATTTTCTAAGTGGGGAAGCCCACTTTGATTGGAGACTCTTTTGAGATAATTATAAATTCATATAGAAGAATGATAATTAGTGATGATGGATTTTAGAGTCCAATCCCAAATGGGATAACTGTAGAAGTTCATAAAATGAATTGAACCCTATTATGGATGGAGAATGAGAAATGCTAATTGAGATGCATTAGGATAAAGAATATCCTTAACTTAAATAGAAGTGAGAGACAATTCACAATTAGAAGAGACATGTGAGCTTCAATCGAGAAATAGTATAGTGTATACTAAGTGGGGATGATATGTGAGATTTGACGGTTAGTGTATTAAGAGAGATAGATATATTAAACAATGACATTAAATCTATTGCGCCTAAAAGCGTATAATGAATATGAAAATGATGTGGCAGGTATACCTTATATGATGGTATATCTTTATTATGTGGGATGTATGTATACCCTATAGGATGGTATACATGCATGGTTAGGCATACCCTCTCCTTGCTATCATTGGGAAGTTACGTGCGTAGAGGGTGAGCATCCTGGCTCAAAGAGCAGGGTGTGGATATTCCCCAGGTCATAGTCGTCCATGTGATTATTTTGTGATATACATTTATTTATTTTGGGGGTGAGAGGTCGTGGGTATGTGTCGCTCTCACTTGCCGTTTAGGAGCTATGACCGCTTCCCGGGACGTCGTGTGCGTGATTTGATCACGAGGTGGGTGTCGTGGAACCCCACCAGGTGGCCCCAGTTTGCTACGTATATGGGCTGCTGGAAGATGATAATATGTGAGCCTGCATCCTTCGAGTTATAGCTCGGTTGGATGGTTATTATTGCTTGTGCTTGTACTTGGGTATCAAGGGCATAATGGACCTCAATGACCTACATTGCCAGGATTAGTGTATCGGGGGGTGGGGGTTCCTTGTTTGGATTTCGCTTCGGCGAGACGTCCCATGCACGAACCGCAGTGTAATATTGGAACTTGGGGGTAAGTTAGTCCTTAATGCTCATACTTATATACATATATCACCTATCCCGACAATCGACAGTGCCAGTAGTAGTGTAATGGGGGGGTTCCTTGTTTGGATTTCGCTTCGACGAGACATCCCACGCATGAAGCCTCGTGTACTGTTGAGAATTGGGAATATTAATTAATTAAAATTGGATAATAACTTGGGTTACATGCATCATGCATTGAGGTCATAATGAGCCTCGAGGATCAATATGGTCAGGAGTAGTGTAACGAGGGGGTTCCTTGTTTGGATTTCGCCTCGGCGAGACGTCCCACACACGAAATGCAGTGCCGTGTCGAGAATCGAGAGGAGTTTAGTCCTTAACTCTTGATGCTAATAACTCATATATATAATTATATACTGTTTATATGCCAAATGAGGGCATAACTAGAATATATAAAATTCTAGTAAATGAGAATGTTGATGTATTGTGTTGATGTGGTTATGAGATGGATCATGTAACTTTATATGTTCAACAAATGAACATTATAAAGATAACTATAACTATTGCATTAAAGTTAAAGTATATAACTTTTAGATTATAGAAATAAATGTAGATTGGGAGTTAGGTTAGATATTTTCACTTAAATTCTTCAATTGGGTTTAAGTTAGAATCCTCTTACCTAAATTAGAATCGGGCATCCATTTGGAGATTACGTGCATACGCTTAGTGCGCGCTTTAGTTGAGAGGTGAGTTGAATTATTATGGAGAGTTCGATTCCACCTTAATCATGTAATAATGCATTTATAATTATTATGCATTTTAATACACTTGCTATAAAATGTTTTTTAAACTCGGGATCTGACCCGTTTATATTTTTATCCTCCATGTATATATTGTATTACTTTAGGTGTTCCTCCGCAAGGATTCCATTGATGTTCATCCATCCAGTATTCGTGGAGCTGTGGCAGTAGCGGACTATTGCGGCACTTTGTTTTAGTCGATTCATATCCTTGTATATCTAGATTAGGATTCAGTTTGTATATTGAGTTAGTATTCAAGTGTTGTGGATTAACACTTTCATATTTCATTTATCAGATTATTGTACTGTCTATTACCCGACAGCATATTCGAGTATTTCATTGTAGCGATTTTATTTGTTCATTGTATTGCACTCTTGTATATAATGGAGTTTGCACTTTTCACTCATCATAGTTAGATGTATATTTTTGGTTATGTGCATTAATGGTTTTGTTGTTGTTGTTGTTGTTGTTAAATAAAAAGTTTAAAATTTTTGACAATCCACTTTTAATGATTTCGGGTAGTTAGCCTTATATTACTAGTATTATCAGTTGATGTTGAGACTGTGCCATCTGGGATACCTGATTTATTGTAGTATTGGGTTGGCCACCAGTTATTATTTAGAGCGGGTTGTCATAGAGATATTGTTGGGATTTGAAAATGGTTTTAGTTGAGATTTCTTTCGGAGGGATTTGAGGTTTTGCCAAGTCAAGGATTTTTTTTTGAAGAGATATGTATGTGGGTTTTTGGAGGTGACTTTTGTTGTACATGCCTAAATTGGAACGGAGCTCGGGTTAGAGGTGTTCTCGGGTCAGCCCGACCACATGTTCGGGTTTGTTGGTTAGATGTGGGGTTCACTGGTGAGCAGGTCTAGGTAGGTCGGATGTGGGACATAGGTTGGCCGAAGCTCGGTGGTTTTAGTGGTCGAGTTAGTTCGCAGGTTAGGAACGAACTCGTTGGGAAATGGGTTTAGGGCTGGTTTTTGATTTTATTTGGGTTTATGGGTAGGGAGTTGGTTATTTAGTGGGTTGGAGTTTGGTGGTTGGTTTGATGTTGGTTATGGGGGATGAGGAGAGAGAGTTTTAGGAGGTTAAAGAAGATTGGTTAGGGTGTGTTAGTGTGGGTGAGGGTGTAGGCTAGAATGAGTGAGGGTGAGGGTGAGGGTGAGGGTAGAGTGCTTTGTGTGTATGTTAGGTGTAGGGTAGTTGAGTGTAAGTGGAGGTGTAAGAAAGGTAGTGTGTGTGTTTAATTTGGACACCTAACAACAAATACTAAGATTCAAAATAAAATAAAATCAACCTATTAAAATAAAAACATGTAAAATAAATATAAATACTAAACTAAACTAAAAATAAAAATCTACTAAAAATAAAACTCACTAAAAGAATACGACAAAAATAAAAATAACACGACACACAATACAAACTCTAAAAACTAAGCACAACTCAAATAAAAACTAATAAAATAAAATAAAACAAAACAAAAATAATAAGAACTAACTAAAAACAAAAAGCAATCAATAAAATAAAAGAAAAATAAATACTCGACGTACTAAAATAAAAAAAAATCTTATAAAATAAAAATCAAATAATAAAAATAAAAACTACAAAAGAAGTAAAAATAAAACCTAAAGTCCTAAAATATAAAATCTAGCAAAACTAAAAATAAAGACTAAAAATTAAAAACTAATAAAAATATAAACTAAAAAGAAATATAAAATAAATTCTAGAAAATTCTAAATAAATCTAAAATAAATCCTAAAAATAAAACAACTCAAACTAAAAATCTAAAAAAAATAATAAAGGTACAAACTCAGCACATAAAGGCTCGTGTGATGGGCTGGCCTCGATTTAGGCTTAGGTTTAGTTCGGGGACAGGGTTCGGGGCATTGAAACTCTTCGGGGCAAGCTCAATGGGACTTCAGACTTTGCGGTCTCTTTAATTCCTTCGATGCTTTCTTTTAATCGCTACTTTATCGCAATTATGCCAATTCGCGGACTCTTAGGGGTTAGTATGGTTGATTTTAATTTTGGCAAAGGATCATGGAAGAAAATGGTGAAAAATGCATCGAATAACTGGGAGGATAAATTACAGACAAAAACAAATCAGTCCGACCTAAACGGGTTCAATTCGGTTCGGCCTTAATAGATCGATGGACCGGTTTGGTCCTGGGAAGTTCGGATCGGTCCAGTTCCAGAAAATGTGAAAATTTCCACTTTTACCTAGTATTCCTAATTAGAGGTGGTGAACAAACGTTAAGACCTTGTGAAAATAATAATGGGAGACTTATTATTTATCGTAGGCCTATGATAGAAATATGAATTAATCATGGTGAGAAATTTAAGACGAGAGCGAATTCGGGATGAAATATGTCATAATTAATCTAGGATACGGATAGAGAATTACGAAAATAAAATGAATTAATGTATAGAATAGTAGGGTAAGTTAGGTTTAACTACTGAAATTGGTAAAGGGTAACTAGGACCCTTAGAGTTGTGAAAACACTCCTATATATACGATAGTGAGATAAATTGTAATGTAAATAGTATGACGAGTATGTGAGAGATATATACTACGTACAAACACGTATTATCGGGTTGTGTGAATACTTAAAGTATACTATATATATATTGGTGATCGAGGTGTGATTTCGAGCCAATATAATCAACGACTCTTGGTGATCGAGGTATGATTCCGAGCCAAGAGATATAAATCACTATTGGTGATCGAGGTAGGATTTCTGAGCCAATAACCCCTCAAATGTGATACATGGAGGTGATTATATAATATGTGTTTATAGTATATATTGTTTGTAAAATATATATACATAAAACGTGCATAATTCTGTATTGGGGTCAATGATTACCCGGACCAATACATGAAAGCTAGATTTATGGTCGATGATTATCTGGACCAAATTCGAGGACGAATAATATTAGGGTCGATGATAATGTCGGACCAATCTACATATGTATGTCCTTTACATTAGGGTTGAGGGATATCTGGACCAATGTAAATCTTAGGATTATTGGGGTCGAAAATTTGTCGGAATAATAAATCCTTATAGTATATATTATGTGTGAAATATATACTTCATGATATTCTACTTATACATATGTGAAAAAGTAGACTTTTAGATGATATATATATAGATATACATCTAAATGGTAAATTAAGTAGAGAGAAGCTTAATTTTTAGATTAAAAATAGACTGGGAATATCTGTAATAAATTAAGTAGTGGAACTTAATTATGGAAGTTGAATGATGTTAGATATAAATTGTTATATGAATTAAGTAGTGAGACTTAATTATGAAGATCAGATTTAACATATGTGATTGGTACATAAGAAATGAAGAACATGTGAGAAATGTTAATAATGGATCCTGCCATATGGGCGGTATGGGAGAGTATACTATTGATGAGATCGGTTATATACTTTAGTCGAGATAGCTTGGAGGTGATAGCTAGGTGGGCTAAGTATAGAACGTTAGGTGTGCACATTAGATGAGAGATGAGGAAACTCAAGTGAGTGTGCGTGAACCTAACACGTGTAATCAATAACCGATTTTAATTGCGATAAACTACTTGTTAAATATTTTGAAACATGAGTACTAACTTTTGCTATAAAAATATTTTCAAAACATTTTAGGTGTCCAGGCATAGGGACACCATACTTAATGGTTTCATTCCAGGGACTCGGAGTTGTAGCACTGTGGATGCTATCAGGATTTTGAGTCGCCGATTCTTTCATTCAGATTTATACTATGATCTCACTCTTGTATATCATGTTTGGACATGTGGTCCGTTGAACGTATTATTGTTTCAGTTTTTTTATCAATTTTACTTTGGAGTTTAGACTTGGATTGTTACTTGGTTTTGGTTATTTTAGCCGATGATTTATTCGGCATGACTTTGATTCATTTACATATCATGATGGTTTTGATTCTAGTATATTGTGAATGTTGTTTTAGTTTTTGAACTTTTTATTTATTATGTTTAATTGGAAGATAAAATTTGGCAGAGATTTAATTACCTTTTAGGCAGTTAGTAATTAATTTGATTTTTTGACAGTGATGCTAAGAATGAACCATATGAGAAACCTGTTTTAATTTGATAAAGTCCTGATCACCCAATATTTAATTAGGAGGGTGTCACAGGCGGTATCAGAGCATCAGGTTCTAGCGTTCTTAGGATCTGTACGGCTTACTACGTTTTCAACGTATCGTTTGATTGATATAAAGCCCTATCATAGGATTATTGTATTCCTCTACGTACGTGGCTTACGTTCTCCTGCTATTAAGTATAATTTACGTGATTTATATACGAGTTTAATTGGGCATGGTACGTTGAACACTATAGTGACGACCAACGAGGGTCATTAAAGGGACTGTAAGAGGAGAGGAGAGACAAAAGACACAGAGTATCTGAGAACCGTGATGGCGATAGGAGTCACCACGATTATTATTCGGGCAGATGAAGAGCAGGATAATCTTTTGGGGATGGTAATTTCCTAAGCATCGTTGTAGAAAACAATGGTACAACTTCAAACTCGCCCAGTATTGTAGGTAAGGAGATTAGGATTGGATTAGTGAACTTCGTACCCGACGAAGGGATACGGGGACTTGATAAAGGGATCCGTAGGTTGAGTTTAGGACCGTGGGAAGAATACACGGGAGTTATTGAGAACTTAGATTAGGATGACCAGTGTTGATGTCATCAAGATCCTTAGTTTGCAAGCTTACATAAACGCTAGGGATCCATTAAAATATTTTAGATCAATGGAATTTACTACCAAGTGACAGTAGGTTTAGTCAGGACAAGAAAGGCCAATAACGAGTTCCATAGGAATAGTGGGGCCAAAGGAACACTAAAGGTAGCAGCCTGGGTCAAGACTACCAGGTTCATGAGAAGAACCATCCCGTAATAGCTAGTAGGGGCAGAGAAATAGGAATGACACAGAGAGGTGTCTCACGGGTAAAGAATAGGAGCACAAGTGTGACACTAGTCCACAACGAGTTCAGGGATAAGAATATGATGCCAACTGGGGCAACAAATTATAGAAGTGTTTATTCGATTGGGACAAGAGTGTTATGTCCATGAATCATTTGAGCAGCTAGTATTATTTACAATTGGAAGTATGAGTTTTTTCCTCAGGTTAGTGGGGTAAGTTTATGTGACACGAGAGAGTCACAGTATTCTGTTAGCACTAGATTCGCGTGTGAGACGAGTTTAGTGGGTATATCATTGATATCACTATAATGCGTATATAGTTGCCTTTATATAGTGGGGCTCTATTTAGTACTATCCGCAGGGGGAGCGGGTGTAGGCACAGGAAGTATATATATGTTGGAATTACTCGTTCTAGTGATATATCATACGGGTGTGATATCATCCTAGGTGTGGAATGATTAGCGATGTGGGTGGAAATATAGAGGATTGTGATAGCAAGGCCACCATATTTAATGTTCCAGGGCAGAATGTGTTGTTTGATGAGGCCTCACCTGAAAGAGAGTCAAGCTCGCATTTATATTATATTATAGTGGAGACTTCGGAGACCATAGATGTCTCATTGTAGTTAATTTCGGTGCTTAGGGACTTTATGATAGGATTCAAGGAATATTAGGTTTACTATCGAGCAGATAGATTAACTCGTTATTATGATTAGCGCTAATGCCTAGTGATGGTGAGAGTGTAGTGTTAGTTAACTCCTTTAGAGATGCATGAGTTGAGATTTGTAAGTATATGGTTGGATGTAGCATCTGAGTGTCCCAATTGTGTGGTTGAGGCTTACGGAACTCGATTGTCGCTAATACTAAGTGATAGTGCATTGGGGGAAGTTCTTTGTTTGGGTTCTTCTGCGAGATGAAATACACTTGAACTTTTATAAACATCGGGAGTAGAGAGACGTTGACGGATGTCAGGGCATCAATTTTGAATATAAATCCTTGAACGTGTCGAGGAAACACTTTGAGTTAAGTGCTATAATACGGTATAAGGCCAGTGAAGCCGGTAGTGCTGTGAAAAAGCACTAAAATTTTTCTTCTAACCATGAGTTGAAGGGTGGGAGAATCTTGAGAGGAATTAAATGATGAATTTATGAGGTGATTGAGAATACCCATGTAATATAGCCATGCCGAGGAGGCGAGGAAGATATAGAGAAAATCATCTTAGGTAGGTGAAGTTTGTGATGTTTTTACAAATATGCACGAGTTATATGGTGTATGAGCGCCCTGGTCAGTTGGTATATAAATTGTCTAAGATAAAAGGGGCATGGAAATTGATGCATGAAAAGTATACCAGTGGGGCAGCTATCAATTAAGCTGGAATGGGATGATGGATTAAAAGTCGTGTGAGAAAGACGACGATCTAACTATATATATGCAAATAGATCTAGGACAATCGGGATAGGTTGAAAGGCTGTTGGAAGCCATTCAAAGGATATCTCTTGATAAAGAGGAGACCCAACTGTTATGGGAAAATAGAGCGGAGCCTTATTCAGTCAAATGTTGAGAGTGGCTTGCGTGTAAATAGAATGTCGATGATTATGAGGCAAAAAAAAAATCCAAGAAGTGTGCCAGTTACGAAAAGTGCACGGGCCGTGACTTTTGGCATACCGGGGGAAGAAAGGGAGTATAAAGTACCACTTAATCTGAGATATTATAAGTGGGAATCGGTCTTGGGTGAAACGTAGCGAGATTGTCTCGGGATACACCACACATAGATGAAAAAAGGTTGGCTCGAAATTTTCAACCCGAATTTGGTAATAAGCCAATGTTTTCGGTGACGGAATGGGTAGGTAGACTGATAAAATTCATTGATGGGATGTAAACATTGTGACTAGGTCAAGAATTACTTTGAGTGTATGAAATGGATTGGCTGAGATGAAGTAATTGTTATTCTTTCTTTGAAAATAAGGATTACATCGGTGCAATGTGCCTCCCAATATTGTTGTGAATCAGGATGAGATCCTGCAATCCTACCTCTGATAGGTATTATCAGGAAGTGATGGGGAAATTTTTTTATTTTGGGCATATTCTATCACCTATAGCCCGATGGTTAGACGAGAGGTGGTTTATTATGCAGGCTAATGCGAGTAGTGCATGTGGGGCCTTGTAGGGTAATTGAGGGGAGAAATTACCGTTGGTTATATTGTTGATTTGGGCATAGTGTCATGACATTTTAATATGGCATGGAGAATGGGCACCCACCAATAGTCCAAAAACCGTTATATGGATTTGAGATGCCTAGGGGAGGTGAGGTGAGGTCTGGTGACCCATTGATGTGTTGTTGAGAAATTAATATTGATATAATGCTTGAGTAGTGCATTTGATATACGCATTCGCGTTGTTGCAATTTATTCACCATGCTAATTATTTTTGAGCATCTATTTATGTCACATCTGGTGACCCATTACCGTTGGTAGAGTTGTGTGTAATAACTTGTACCGGTTTATCAGGTATGGGGTACCTTTTGAGGTTTTGTGTGGAAAGCCTTAGGTTTATTAGAGGCGAGGTAATAACTAGATATTTGGACTGGCCGTGATTTGGAGTCCGTTGTTAAAAGTGGAGTGAACCACAAACTGTTTTGGGTGGCTTTTGAATGTCGCAAGGGCCACGTCACCGTGAATCAAAGTTTTAAATACTGACATGAGTGGTCAGATGTTATCGTGATTTGCCCCATGAAGGGAGTTTTGATTTATGTGAATAAGGGGAATTGGCATTTAGGGTTGTGCAACATTTTCTCAATATGGAGACGAAATAGCCAGTATTGAGATCACATGACTAATAGAGCATATCAGTATGTAGTGAATTGAGAAAGTGTTGATAAACTTGGGCTAGAGTGATTAAGCCTTTTTGTAGGTGGGTACCACTAGCAGGTGTATAGTGGAGTGACCCTTATGCTTTTAGGATTTGAATTTGGGTACTAAAGGATGTCGTGATGTTAAGGATCCAAAGTGTTAGTATCGGTCTTGCCCTAATTTCGAGGACGAAATTCCTTTGTAAGGGAGGAAGTATGTAATACCCCGTATTTCTGTGTATATACATTTGAATTAAATTATGCGGGTAAAGTTATTTAATGCGATTAGATAATAATTGTGACTATTAAATATTAATCGAGAGATAGATACTGATTAATATTGCATCATGATATTTACTAAGTGCATATAGTGAATAATTGATAATTATCATTATACGACATAGCGAGTGATATGTGCGTATTTTATTAATTATGGTTATATGGCATAACGAGTGATATGCGCGTAATTTATTTTATCTCATCGGGAGTCGCTTGTAGACTATTTTGAGGTGATGAATGAGAAATATATTTTTAGTGACTCGAATGACAATTTAGAGGTCATGAATGATTCCGAATGGTTCGAAATAGTCGAAATAGGGTACCCGGGGGTATAGTTTGGGTCCCAGACCAATTTTGTACCAAACCGACACCTATTAAGGGGGTTTCCATCATTTTACAAAAAATGGTTAAGTGACCTTCGAAATTTAGCACCATATATCTGATAACTATATATTGGGGTTAGGGATCACAACACAAAAGATTTGAGCGGCTATTAAAGAGAAGAGAGAACCAATTTTCAAAGCTTAAAGAGGGATTTTGAAGATGGTGAAGAAATCTTGCACCTCAAGGCAATTAGAAAGGAAGATTGGATAAGGAAACAATCAATAATCAACCAAGAATCATGAAATCAGATCAATCAATTAAAGGAAAGTGTTTATTGCAAATTAAATTGATTTTATAATACCCATGTGTACGGATTTCATGAATAGCTTGACTTTATTGAAAAATATTTCATGAAAAGTATGAATTGATTACATGTTTGGGTAGAATTGCGTGTAGTTTGTATTTACATATGTAGAGGATGAAAAAAATCAGAAGAGTTATGATTATTGCTACGGATTTAAATCTGGGTTCTAGATTGAATGAAAGAGAAGAACACAAAACTAGAATTGTGAAAGAGTTTTGAGGATTGATTCATTCTTGATTGATTCCGATAAAGTCTTAATGTGTTTGAAATGTTAAAAACTATCCTATGATATGTAGAAAAGGGTTGGTATTGTTGATTTCGATTTTGGCAAAAGATCATGGGAGAAAATGGTGAAAAACACATCGGATAACTGGGAGGATAAATTATAGACAAAAATGAATCGGTCCGGCCCAGAAGGGTTAGATTCGGTTCGGCCTTAACAGAACGACAGACCGGTTCGATCCTTGGAAGGTCAGATCAGTCCAGTACCCTGAAAATGTGAAAATTTCCTCTTTTGCCTAGTATTCCTAATTAGAGGTGGTGAACAAACTTGAAGACCTTGTGAAAATAATAATGGGAGACTTATGTCGTAATGGCCTGTGATAGAAATATGAATGTCTTATTGAGAAATTTAAGACGAGAGAGAATTTGGGATGAAATATGTCATAATTAATTAGAGAGGCGGATAAAGAATTACGAAAATCAAATGAATTAATGTATAGACCACTAGGGTAAGTTAGGCTTAACTTCTTAAATTGGTAAAGGGGTAACTAGGACCCTTAGAGTTGTGTGAACACTCCTACATATACGATAGTGAGATAAATCATAAAGTGAATAGTTCGACGAGTATGCGAGAGATATATACTAAGTTTTAACATGTATTATCGGGTTGTGTGAATACCTAAAGTATACTATATATATATATTGGTGATCGTTATGTGATTCCGAGCCAATGTAATCAATGGCTCTTAGTGATCGAGGTATGATTTTGAGCCAAGAGATAGAAATCACTATTGGTGATCGAGGTCGGATTTTTGAGCCAATAACCCCTAAAATGTGATACAGGGAGGTGATTATATAGTATGTGTTTATAGTATATATTGTGTGAGAAATATATATACATAAAGAGTGCTTAATTCTGTATTGGGGTCGATGATTATCTGGACCAATACATGAAAGCTCGATTTGGGGTCGATGATTATCCGGACCAAATTCGAGGATGAATAATATTAGGGTCGATGATAATGCTGGACCAATATAAATATCTATGACCTTTACCTTGAGGTCGAAGGATATCCGAACCAATGTAAATGGTAGGATTATTGGGGTAAAATATTTACTGGACCAATAAATCCTTATAGTATATATTGTGTGTGAAATATATACTTCACGATATTCTAATTATACTTATGTGAAAAAGTAGACTTGTAGATGATATATATATGTATATATATATACATCTAAATGGTAAATTAAGTAGAGAGAAACTTAATTTCAAGATTAAAATAGATTGGGAATATCAATAGTAAATTAAGTAGTGGAACTTTACTATGGAAGTTGAATGATATTAGATATGAAATGCTATATAAATCAAGTAGTGAGACTTGATTATGAAGATTAGATTTAACATATATGAATGTTACATAAGAAATGAAGAACATACGAGAAATGTTAATAATGGATCGTGTTGTATTGGCGGTACGGGAGAGTATACTATTGATGAGATCGATTATATACTTTAGTAGAGATAACTTAGGGGTGGTAGCTAGGTGGGCTAAGTATGGAATGTTTGGTGTGCACATTAGATGAGAGGTGAGGAAACTCAAGGGAGTGTGCGTGAACCTAACATGTGTAATCAATAACCGATTTTAATTGAGATAAACTACTTGATAAATGTTTTCAAATGTTTTTGAGTAGTAACTCTTGCTATAAAAATATTTTCAAAACCTTTTAGGTGTCCAGCCACAGGGATGCCATACTTGATGGTTTCATTCCAGGGACTCGGAGCTGTAACACTGTGGATGCTATCAAGATTTTGAGTAGTCGATTTTTTCATTCAGATCTAGCATAAGATCTCACTTTTGTATATCATGTTTAGACATGTGGTCCATTGAACGTATTAAAGTTTCAGTTTTGTATCAGTTTTACTTTGTAGTTTGGACTTGGATTATTACTTAGTTTTGGTTGTTTTAGCCGATAGTTTATTCGGTATGACTTTGATTCATTTACATATCAAGATGGTTTGAATTCTAGTATATTGTTAATGTTGTTTTAGTTTTTGAACTATTTATTTATTCTGTTTAATTGGAAGCTAAAATTTGGCATCAGTTTAATTAACTATTAGACGGTTAGTAATTAATTTAGTTTTTCGACAGTGATGCTAGGAATGAACCATATGAGAAACCTCTTTTAATATGATAAAGGTATGATCACCCGATATTTAATTCGGCGGGGTGTCACAGATGGTATTAGAGCATCAGGTTCTAATGTCCTTAGGATCTGTACGACTTACTACGTTTTCAGCATATCGTTTGATTGATATAGACCCCTATCATAGTATTGTTGTATTCCTTTATGTACGTAGCTTGCGTTCTCCTGCTATTAAGTATAGTTTGTGTGATTTATATACGAATTCAATTGGGAATGGTACGTCGAGCACTGCACGTCGACCAACGTTGGTCGTTAAAGGGACTGTATGAGGAGAGGAAAGACAGAAGACACAGAGTATTCTGAGAACAGTGATGACCATATTTTAATTTACTACTTCAATAACAATCCAATGTCATAAATTGTTTTGAATAAAAAAATGGGTAGATTGTATATATATATTACGATTTCATATTCCCTGTATAAAATAAAAATATTCATGTGTGTTAAATTTGGGTTTTGTCCAACACTTATCAAGATTATCATTCATAGTCTTTTGGTACTTGATATTCAATTGCCATTTTCATTCGTTCTTAAAATTTTATGTTTCAAATATTAATTATGAAGTTTTATTTATTTAAAAAAACTAAAAAAAAGGTTTTGGTTGAACAATATACATTTCTTAATATTTTATTTTCTGAATTACATTTCTTGTTATGCATAAGTTGCGTAGTGCACAAAATAAGTGATTTTTCACTTTAAGATTGGGATAGATTTTAGTTTTAATATATATATATATAATCGAGGATTAAAAAAATTATTATTGTTTACAAAGTTCCTCTCCACCATTACTTAAAACTGTTTTACCAAAAAATCTTGCTTTTAGTATCCTTGCTTGTGAATTATCACAATCTTCAAGCTTTATTTACTTTACATAATACTTGTCTTTTCAAGAAGGGCACAAATAAAAATATATAAGAAATTTCTTTTGTCCATGAGATAAACGAATTCCCAATAGTTTCATATTTTATGAAGTTCGATAAGAGAAGTTCGTCACATCCCTATTTTTGAAGGATTTTATTTCTAATTCTGTTCTCTTATGTGTAACTACTTTCTCTTGTTTGTAACATATATATGAACCCATCACATCCTTTTCTTCTTTGTAACATACATATGAACCCACCAGCTATATAAATTAATAAACACCTATTAGCAACATCATGGCTGTAAAGTACATGTTGTGTTCAATGTTTACAAATTACAATATAAAACTCTATAGGAAAAAACTAAATTTGAAAATCGTAATAATGATAAAATTTAAGATCTGAGAGCATTGCAACTGAAAACAACACTTATCCAACAAAAATGAGAAAATCTTACATAATATCTCTATCTCTTCATGTATAAAAATTTGCACATCTACCTTACAAGAATCTATGGTATTTTTTTAGTGTTATATATATATATATATATATATATATATATATATATATATATATATATATATATATATATATATATATAGAGAGAGAGAGAGAGAGAGAGAGAGAAAGAGAGAGAGAGAGAGACTAAGGTTGAGGAGACATATAGATATAGGAACGGATGAAGAGGAGACTTATAGTCAGAATATGAAGGAAAAAGAGAAGGGGTTTCGTAGTTTGAGGGATGAGAGCAAGAGGCTTTGGAAGGTTGTTTTAGAGGTAACTTAAACTATTAATGTATTGACACTTGGCATTAAAACATAAAGATACTCCATTTTTAAATAGATATTTTAGATTACATGACAGATTACTCAAAGTTCAGTTTTATCGAAAATAGTAAGCACAATTTACTTTGCCAAACTCAGAATTTGTAGAAAGTTTACGTTTAAGTGGTGGTGATAAGATTAGGGTTAGAGGTAAATGGACGAAAAAAATAATTTTATTTATTGTGAGGATTAAAAATAAACTTCAAAGTGTTGGATGGTTTGTCTCTTATTTTTTACCTTTCATTATGATGTATTTAGTTTTAGGTTTCACTAAAAATTTATACCGTCATTGGAAGAAAAAAAGGTGCTTTTAACACAACCCTTGTACAACATCCTTTCTAATTTCCTATTTGAACTTGTAAATTTGTAGATTTATGTTTTATTCCTAGATTTACCTATGGTTTTTGTTATATAAACTCCCTTTGTTACTACAGGCACTCCTTTTTTTTACTCTTAACGATAAAATATGATGAAATTAAACTCGATGATGGAAAAATGAAGATGAAAATTTGAAAGACCTTTATAATTTCTTACAAATAAATTTAAATTTTTATTATGAAATATATTGGATAATAAGGTGTTATAGCATTAAAACCAATAAATAATAGGCATGAAATTATGCTCAAGTTATGTTGAATTTTATTAGAAAAAAGAATAATGAACGAGGAAGAAGTATTTCTCTAAACATGACATTTTTTATTAACTAGAATCAAATTCTGACCCTTGAGAAAACATTGGGGTTAATGTGAGATTTAGATGATTGAAAATCACAAGATATCGATAAGAAAAACAATGAGAAAAATGACAAGATAAAATTGTGATAAGAAATTCTATTACCCAAAATATTGACTGAAGTTTGGACCGAATGACATGGCATTCTAAAAAAAGACAAAAAAAAAGAAGCAATACTAGTTATACCATTTTTGTTACTCTTTTTTTGTTACCCGACTTATGTGTTAAACATACTGTGGTGACACAAATCTCAACACAAACAATTTATGAAAGGAAAACAATCAGCAGCATGAAAGAAACAACAACAATCACACAACACAAGAATATACGTGGTTCGACAAATTGCCTACGTCCACGGAGAGGTGTATTGTTCTTATTAAGTAACTCTCGAGATAGTTTTTCACATGCCCCTATGCCTCGGGCCAAGGGTACAATATATATTCAACTAAGAAAGAGAGAGTGTTGGTAACCAACACATCAACCGAGTATCCCTTGAATATCTCATCCGAGATTATTGGGGATGGACTTGTTCATATCCTTCTATTCTAACCGTCATTCAAGACACATAAGTTGAGCCGGGTGCCCTTTATTATTTATTTGGGCTTGGCGGGCTACTTTTACGGGCCTGTTCGACAAAAGAGGTACCCACAATTGCCCCTAAAATGTTTGGGGCCACAACTTGGGCTCACAAATTTTAAATAACATCTCCGGTCTTATTTTGATGGCACTGCTGTTACTTCTAGAATTAATAGGGACTTGAATCGTCATTCTGTAGTGAGTTTAGGCGGTAGATCTTTTTCGATTGTATCACATAGGGCTGTGTTTTTTTTTCGAACTTTTCGATTTTTTCCGAATTTGGAATGAAATTTTAGTTTTTCGATTTTCGATATTTGATTTTTTCGAAAAAAACCGGATCGGAAATCGGAAATAATTCTGAATTTCCGATTTTTTTAATTTTTTTCTGAATTATTTTTGATTTTTTCGGAATTATTTTCCAATTTTCGATTTTTCTGATTTCTTTTTCGATTTTTTGAAAGTTCTTCATATCCCACATCGGTTGGGAGAGAGAGAGGGCTCCAAAATAGGCTCTATAAAAGGAGAGCATCCCCCTAACTTCTACACAAATGAAACAATGGCCCAAATCCTCATGTATTTACATGTTGGGTTAAGCCATTCTCTTTGTTTCTTTAAAATGAGAATTTCGAGTGATCAAAAATCCATAATTTATTTTTTTTGAAATTTTGGAATTTGCAAAATTTCTGGATTTTTAATATATTTTGTGAATTTCCGATTTTCCGATTTTTCCGAATTCGGAATTTTTTTTAATTTTCTGAAAAAATCGGATCGGAAATCGGAATAGTTATTTTATTTCCGAAAAAATCAGAATTTTCTCCGAAGAGGCATTTTTCGATCCGATCCGGTCGAAACACAGCCTTAGTATCACACTATCATTGAGGGGTTTAAACCGAGGTGCTGGACGATTCACTTCACCACTTCAACTTCTAGCTTTCTCTTGCTTTCAAACCATCATCCGCTCTCATGTTTCCTCTTGCTTTCAAGCTTGTTCTTCATAGTTTAAAAATCTATTTTCTACTTCTCATCCTCATTCGCCTGTGATTTCTCATTGTTTCAAGCTTCATTATTTTCCTTGTAAGTTCTCAGTCTTTCCTCTTTCTGTATTTCCTTTCATCATTTTTCTTTCTACTGTAGCTAGGGTTTTCCTTATGGCAAGGATAGATAACAAATCCCTAGTAGGATTTAGGAAATGTTATAATATCCCCGACTGGGTGGATATCGAGTGCGCACCCATTCCTCGTAATGTCCACGATATCGAGGATGGTCACTGGATTCACGTCCTTCTCTTGTCTTAAGGGGGTTTAACCTTTCCCCCAAATCGCCTGCTTTTATATTTTTTTCAGTACTTCGATATAGTCTCAGCTCGGTGTTCTCCAAATGTTTGGAAGATTGTAAATGGTATCCATAAAATAAACCATCTTTATGGCACTAATTTTGGCTTAGTTGAAATCTGCTTCTACTATACCTTCTCTCGTACCAATTCTGGTCTTCTTTATTTGAAAGCGAGGAGTCCAGACAGGGTGTTGGTAGTGAACCTACCTGATTCCCATAAGGACTACTGGTCTGAGTGATTTATTGCTAGGAACTGGAAATTCCCTCCCCAAGTAGGGGGAGCAAAGTACAGAGGACCTCGAATCCCTACTTATAGTACATGTGGTTCTAGGTCAGAGAGTTCTAGCGAGGAAGATATGGCTCCCCTAGAAGAAAGAACTTGATCCCTTATGATGATGATGATGATGATGACGACGACGTCCTGTTGTCTAACAGGCTGAAGATTTAGAAGACCAGGTCTGAGGATACTGATAGTGGTTCCCAGACAACAGCTCATGAGAAAGAGCTGGAGATAAAAAGGAAAGAAAAAGAGAAGAGGGAGAGAGAGAGACATAAAGAGGAAGAGATAAAAGGAGAATAGGAGAGAAGGAGATGAGAGGAAAGAACAAAGAAGGCACATGCTTGCCTGTTGTTGTCCCAGCTGAGGGGGTTTCTGTGGCTCTAGCCCCTCATCTTGCCCCTATGATGCTCGAGATAGTAGTATTAACAGCGGACCGTGAGTGATCCTCAAAGATGGGGCCAGACCAGTTAGCACTGAAGGTAGATCAGGGGCTTGCTTTGGTAAGGCCATTTCTCTTCTTCTTCGTTGTTTGTTCTAGTTCTTTTTATCGCTTGCCTTACACTTATTTCTTCTTGTAATTTTTATCTGACTACACCATCCATCATCGTAGTTGAGATGGACTGGCGAGGAGGAATGCTGGGCTCGAGGGGAGCCTGAAGACTGCACCAGAGTCCCCGAAGTCGTCTGAGAGAGATCTTATAGAAGTTGAGGCCTCTTTTGCAAAGAAGAGGGCTGAGGTGGCCAAGGAGCTGAAGGAACTTTGGGAGGCCTATGAGTTGGTTGTGGCGAGTAAGCTTGCCTTCACCAATGAGAACGCATGGCTCATTAAGAAGGTGAAGGGCCTGGAGGCAGAGGCAACCACGGTTAGGGAGAAAATCTATAACGAGGGTTGGGAGGCGACCTATGAAGATGCCGAGAAGCAGATTGAATATATTAGTCGGGCAAACATTAAAAACGACTGTGATCGTGCTTTGGTTTCTGCGGGAGTTTCTTAGGACTCTCCTTTGTTGGCGAGCATAACCCTGACCCCAAGCCTGTCGTTGATGAAGAAACCCATGTTGTCGACCAGCCTGCAGCTCCTGCTACTGATGCTCTTGTCACTCCAGTTGACGATGCCCCTCCACGTGAGGAAGATTTGAGTGAGGCTGCTGCTAATAAGGGGAAAGTGCCAGCCCCCACAGAGCAGGACTAAAATTCTGTTACTAAAGCCGTTTAATAAAATTAAACTATTTAAGTAACTCCGAACAGTTTTTTTTAAGAAACTCTCTTCTTAAAAATGAAAACTATTTTAACACAAGATGTGTTTAATAAAAGTATGTACGAGATCTATTCAAGATTTGATCAACAGGTTTATAATGCAGTTTAAACAAACTTTAAACTCAGCACAACCAAGAATGAGATGAGAAGATGTAGGAAGATTAAGAACATAATTTTTTACGTGGTAAAACCTCTCCCAACTGAGGAAACAGTCACGACTCCCTCTACGGAGTAAAACAAAAATTTCACTATAAACAAATTTTAATAGTTACAAACTATATAACAAACATGCATACAACTCAGACCTATATAAGTTTAGGAATGTACCCTCTGGTGTCCTTATAACTTCTCTGCAGTTCTGATTGTTGATGTTGTTCTCCCAGTTTGTTAACTTCCAATTTGTTCAAGCTCTTTACGTTGACTCTTGTTCACAAGATCTTATTACCAACACTTTTCGTGTGGTAGGGTGAAAGTGTTTGTGGAGGTGCTTTCTAACACATGCATGCACACACACACACTTATTATGTACAATCAGACATAAAAAATTATATATAAGACTATACGCAGTGACTTTTCTTTTTCTCTCTTCTCACAAAACTTAAACTTTTTTACCTTTAAAGCAATCCCGGAATCCACGGCTATCTTGCTCAGAAGACGTATCAAGATCTTAATCAATCTCTATTTTTGAAAAGATTTTTGAGATTGAAAATCACCAAGTGCGATTCCAAACTAGGTCAAAGGTCTTGTTTCAAGAGAACTAGAAACAAAAAACATTATTGTTGATTTCAAAGTTAAAAACATTTACAGAAAGCAAATCAACAATATATTTCTCAAGCTGAGAAAAAAGTGCGAACTAAGTGTAATATACCATGAAGAACTCAGATCTGAAATTTCTATATGCCAGAAAAATAGATCTAAGTAAATGATTAAGTTGGAAACAAGATCTAAAGAACGAAGAGGTTACAGCAACAAACCAACTCTCAAATCACCTCTCAAACACTCAAGGTTGTGTTTGAGAAAAAACAGGGGCTTGAAGGTTTATATTTGGTTTGAACTATTTGGACGATTTAGGGTTAGGGTTAGGTTTTCTAACTCTTTCTCTCTCTTTTCTCTCTTCTCTCTCTACTCTCTCTATTTCTCTCAAAGGACGAAATGGCAAAAAGTCTCTGAATGTTGAGAGTAGGATCCTTTTTATAGGAGGCTGAGAAGGTTCGAGAATGAGGATTGAAATCAAGGGATCAGATTTAGTCAAGATCAATTGACTTGGATCCAATGGTTCACGATAAGCGGTGATTAAAGTTCACCTGATTGGTTCATAAGGGGTTCACATGGCTCATAAAAGGGCGCATGCAGTTCGTTGATAAAAACGATCCAAGGGTTGAAAAACAGACGCTGGTTTACTCTCTATAAACAAACACACTTACCACCAATCAGAAGGCACCAAGTGTTGGACAATTAGAGGAGATGAAACACGCGTCTAAAGTAATTAAAATCACACCCTGAAGTCTCTGCCGCTTTCGGATTCTACCCAAGGTAACTTTAGGCCAATTAAACCAATAATATGAAATAGCAGATTGACCCCACAAACTTTTAAAACCAAGTTTTAATTAATAAAACCTTATTTTTAAAAAGTTTATAAAATCCCAAAAAATATTTAAAAACTAATATTAGGGATTTAAACACACTCAACATATGTACACAAATTATTATGCAATATGAGATGTATATGATCCATTCTACTGTGTGTGAGTGTTGGTAATGAGGTCTAGATCACTTCAATCAAAGATGAAATAGTAGTGCAAGCTCTGGGGTTCTTTGTATTCTAGGTTAGACATAATTTTGTCACAATTTCCAAACTAGATGAACACTTATACAAATAGACTCAAGTGAGTCAAGAGTATAAGGTGCTTCAATCTCCCCCTTTGGAAATATGAGACAAAATATCCTTTGAGTCATCTAGAACTCGTAGGGAAACAAGAATGGGGAAACCTATTCCTACAAAAAGCTACCTACCCAATTCCTAGAAAGCAAAAGTACATAACTCAACTATTTACATTTGAATACCCTATTACAACTGTTGAGAATAAGTGTACAGAATCCTGCAATGAATCACTAAGATCAAGCTGTTTAGCATATATGAAATTCATTAGACTCAAATTTCTCCCCCATTTTGTCTCAAATAGATAAAGGGAAAAATAAAGAGATCAAATAGATTAATCAGCACACACCATACCAATAGATTTACGCAAAGAAATAAATCGATTGTAATCTAAAGGTTTGGTGAACATATCTGCGAGTTGCAAATCAGTAGGAAGATAATTGATTTCTAATTTCTTAGTTTCAACCAATTCGCGTACAAAATGATGTCTTATTTTTATGTGCTTTGTTCGCGAGTGTTGAATAGGGTTTTTAGAAATATTGATCGCACTTTGATTATCACAATAGAGATGCAATTGGTTTTCTTGAATACCATAATCACTCAGCATTTGTTTAAGCCATAGTAATTGAGCACAATAGCTGCCAGCGGCTATGTATTCAGATTCAGCTATTGAGAGTGATGTGCAGTTTTGTTTCTTACTACTCCATCCTACCAAGTTATTACCTATATAATAACATGCTCCTGATGTGCTTTTACTATCATGAGTACACCCAGCCCAGTCAGCATCAGTGTACCCAATTATAGTGCTTGGTGTGTCATTAGTGTACTAAAGTCCTAGATTCAGAGTGCCTTTTACATATTTAATGATTCGTTTAATAGAATTCAGATGGCTCTCTTTAGGGTTATTTTGATAACGAGCACATACACACACAGCATACATAATATCAGGACGCGAGGCAATAAGGTATAATAAGGTTCCTATCATACTACGATATAGAGTAGGATCAATAGATTTTCCAGTTTCATCTTTAGAAAGTTTTACCGTAGTACTCATGGGTGTTTTAGCATTTTTAGCACTCTCAAGGCCAAATTTCTTTACTATCTCTAAAGCATACTTAGATTGCGAAGCAAATAGTCCTTCTAAATTTTGTTTGACTTGAAGACCTAAGAAGAATTGTAACTCCCCCATAAGAGACATTTGAAACTCCTTATGCATTATTTCAGAGAAGGATTTTACTTCTGAGGGAGAAGTTGATCCAAAGATAATGTCGTCAACATAAACTTGAGCAATAATGATTTGTTTGCCAAAATGTTTAACAAAAAGGGTTTGATCATTTCCACCTCTTTTGAAACCTTTATCTAAGAGGAAACTGGAAAGACGCTCATACCAAGCTCTAGGTGCTTGTTTAAGGCCATACAAAGACTTTTTAAGACGAAATACATGATTTGGATATTAAGGGTCAATGAACCCTTTAGATTGTTCTACATAGGTCTCCTCAGTCAATATTCCATTAAGGAATGAAGATTTGACATTCATTTGGTAGAGTGTAAAATGCAAGTGGCAAGCTATAGCAAAGAGAAGACGAACAGATTCTAAATGAGTAACAGGAGCAAAGGTCTCGTTAAAATCTATTCCTTCAATTTGAGAATATCCTTGAGCAACTAATCTAGCTTTGTTTCTAATGATTATCCCACTTTCATCAGACTTATTTTTAAAAATCCAACGTGTGCCAATAACCTTTTTGTGACCAGGCCTAGGTACAAGATACCAAACATCATGAATGACAAGTTGAAGAAGTTCTTCCTGCATAGTAGAAATCCAGTGAGTGTCATTCAATGCCTCATTTACATTCTTTGGTTCCACTAGGGAAAAAAAACATGCATAATGTGCATAATTTCTTAGTTGAGATCTTGTACGCACTGGCTCACTAGGGTTACCAACTACGTTATTTATGGGATGATCTTTAGAGACCCAGTTAGGTACTTCAGGTATCTCAATTGGTAATGAATCATCTATTTCGGGAGAGTCATTTTCTAAAATGTTTGTAGGATCTTCTACAATAGTTGATTCACCAGTCTTATTCTCTACAGTAGTGTCACTCACAATTACATTTATGGATTCCATCAAGGTTTTAGTGCGAAGATTATACACTCGATAGGCTCTACTGTTAGGCGAGTATCCTAAAAATATAGCTTTATCTCCCCGGCTCTCAAATTTGGACAAGTGTTCCATATCTTTGCATACATAACAAGTACTACCAAAGGTTCTAAGGTACATAAGATTGGGCTTTTTCTTATACCAAAGTTCATAAGGAGTATGTTTGAAATTCTTTCTAAGATAGACCCTATTTATGATGTGACACGCAGTACGAATAGATTCTACTCAAAAGTATTTAGGTAAATTCTTGGCAAGTAACATAACACGTGCCATCTCTTGAAGGGTACGATTCTTTCTCTCGGCGATTCCATTTTGTTGAGGAGTCTTAGGAGCACTAAACTCATGTTTGTAACCATTATAGTCACAATACTCTATTATACCAATGTCTTTGAATTCTCCACCTCTATCACTACGGATTCTATTTACTTGAGTGTCCTGTTCATTTTCAATGCGAAGAAGTATTTTTAAGAAAGTTTGAAAAGTGTCAGACTTTTGTTTTAAAAAGGTTACCCAAGTAAATCTGGTAAAGTCATCAACCATAAAAAGAATATAACTGTGTCCACAGAGACTAACAATTTGGGAGGGATCCATTAGGTCCATATGGATGAGCTCCAAAGGATTAGAGGTAAGAACATCATTAACTTTCTTATGAGGTGCCTTAACAATTTTACCTTCCTGACAGGAACCACAGACAATGTTAGGAATGGGTTTGATTTTAGGAACTCCTCTAACTATTTCTTGAGAGGTCAGTCTACTAAGATTATCGAAATTTATGTGACCCATTCTGTTATGCCATATCTCGTTGTCATCCATTCTGGCAACATTACAGATTTCAGACTTATTCATGACAGTATAACAATTATCAGGAGTTCTGAATCCTGTAATTATGCATTCACCTTTTTCATTTAAAATTTTGCAATTGTTTTTTGAAAAGGTAACAGTATGATCTGAGTCACAAAATTGCGAGATACTAAGTAGATTGGCCTTAAAACCTTTAACTAGAAGAACATTTATAAGAACAGGAATTCCATCTTCATGGAGAGTTCCTTTGCCTATGATTTGAGATGATACTCCATCACCAAAAATGACTTTTCCACCAGCGAAGCTGGTTTTGTTCAAAAGTTTAGTATCATCCCCAGTCATGTGCTTAGAACATCCAAAGTCTAAATACTAACCAGATGATGTGTGCTCAGCTTTTAAAGCAGTAATAACTATATTACACATCATCTGAGGTAATAGATCTTCTTTTCTAACCCAAATTGCTGTAGTTTTCATTTTGCGCTTATTAGCTCTTAATTGATAAAATTTGCGAGCATTCGATTTTTGTTGAAAAATGTTTTGAGCATGATTTTGAATAGTATGAAAGACATGAGAATTTGGTTTAGGAAAGTGTTTATGAGTCCTTCTAGGAAATGTTCTTTTAGGTTTGGTCTTTCTCTTCCTATAATTAGAGTTTTTATCTGGTTGTCGAGGAAGTATATAATTGTTGCGACTCCTCCTAGAATAGTTAAAGTTCTGATAGGTAGGAGGATAACAAAAAGGTTTAACTAGTCTCCTAGCATAGCAACTATCAAAAGAGTGACCGTATATATCACAGTAAGAGCAATAAAGATTGCTCAAGGTTGGGGTCTCCTTAGGAAAGTCTCTAAACAGCGGTTTTGAGGAATTTTGAGGTTGGACTCTATTCCTAGGTAGGACAGTCTTGAATGCGGACTCACTCTTCCTAATAGAAGGGCAGACGTATTTAGCCTTAGGTGAACTTTCATGTTTAGAGAAACTTGATTCCCCAATGTTAAATTTTTATGTTTTGAATCAAACTCAGTTTTTAGGGAATGAAAATCTGGGTAGGTTTCAATAGGTCTTTTACCTCCTGACACAAACTTGATAGTTTCAAAAGATTTTGTTTGTGTCTTCAAATTGGGGCAAAACCCTATTCCAGTTCGATCATCAGGATTGGTTTTAGATTCAGCAACAAATTCATCAAAACAGTTTGAATTATTTTCAAATTTTGTAAATTTTTTGAAAACAGTTGCTGTCTTTTCTTTAGTTTGTTCCAATTCTAACAATGTCCCTTTGTATTTTTTCTCCAGAGTTTCATTTGTTTCAGTCAAATCTTTGAGTTTGTTATCAAACATTTTGATTTCACTTTCATGAGTTAAACATTGGGTAGTATACTCTTCAGCATTCAGTTTGACCATTAGGCTTAGATCTTCTAACTTCTTAGTGAGATCTTTCACAATCTTTTCTAGTCTAGAGCTTTTCTTGAGAGTTTTAGCATAGAGTGTGTGAATATCTGGGAGGTTTTTATTGCCCGAGTCACTAAGTGTAGTGTGTGAAGTGACCCCTAGGGCTTCGTTCTTTGAACTCACACACCCATTGACATCGTCATTATCGATTTCCCTTTGACTCACACACCCTTAAGAAGAGATAGCAATATTCTCAGTAATCAAAGCATCTAAACCAGTAACAACATTATTCGAAACATCAGTAGTAAAATTACTAGATTTATCCTCACTAACAAACACAGGCATATCATCATTATAGATAATCTTGGCAAAGAAGGACATGCAAGGGTCAAAAACATCAGATAACTCAAGTTCCTCATTTTCAGAGTCACTTGAATCATCTCATGTCTTGCAAATGTTGGTTCTAGTGTGTTTATTTTGAGTGTTCAAGTTAACTCTGCAGTCTTGTGCAATATGTCCTAGTTTTCCACATCTAAAGCATTCAGTCTTCTTAAGGTCTCTGTTAGGTCTAGTGTGAGAGTCCTTGTGATGTTTGTCATGGCTTTTCTCATGAGATCTGTGATTAAAGGGAGTTGGATAATTGGACTTGCCTTGTTTAATTGCCATGTTGTTTCTAAATTTAATGATTTTCTTAAACTGTTTTGACATCAAGGCAATCTGATTGTCAAAACTCTTTATATCGCATTCCTCATCAGAGTCATCATTGGAAGTATTAAACTCAGGCTTAATCAATTTAGAATAGAAGCTTAGATTGGAACTAGTCTGTTTCCTATGGGATTGGGTCAATTGCTTCTTAAATTCTAGTTCCATTTCCACAGTTTTTAATTTACTACTGAGTAATTCAGGAGTGAGATTTATATCACACATTTCCTCAATAACATATCTTTTGTTGTCAAATTTCTGTGGTAATGATCTTAGAATTTTAGATACAATTTCTTGTCTGTCATATGTTATCCCATTAGCATGCAGTTTTGTCACAATGTCAGTCAGGTTCATATAGAAGTCATCGAATGACTCAGTCTCAGACATAATTAAAGAGTTATACTGTTGAATGAGCATTTGAGTTTTAGCAACTTTAACTCTAGTGTCACCTTTATGAGCAGTAACCAAAGTGTCCCAAGCTTCCTTAGAAGTGGTACAGGATGAGATTCTTTTGAACTCATGTTCATTTATGGACATAAATATGGCATTCTTTCCTTTGTTATTATTTCGAGAAACTTGTTTCTCTTCTTGTGTGAACTCCCTTAATACTTTCTTAACCCTCTCATTACTTCCTTCAGTGGCTGGTTTTGTAGGAAAAATGTAACCAACAATGTCCCAGACATCATCTCCCAGAGTTCCTTGAATGAAAGCAATCATTCTTACTTTCCAGTAAGCAAAATTGGTTCCATCAAAGATAGGAGGTCTGGTCAAGTTACCAATTCTTTCATTTTTCTCGTCCATATTTGATTTTCAGAAAACAATTTCAGAAACACGGGATCTCTTTAAAAGAAGTTTTACAAAGCTCTGATACCAATTGAAATTCTGTTACTAAAGCCATTTAATAAAATTAAACTATTTAAGTAACTCCGAAAAGTTTTTTTAAGAAACTCTCTTCTTAAAAATCAAAACTATTTGAACACAAGATGTGTTTAATAAAAGTATGTACGAGATCTATTCAAGATTTGATCAACAGGTTTATAAAACAGTTTAAACAAACTTTAAACTCAGCACAACCAAGAATGAGATGAGAAGATGTAGGAAGATTAAGAACAAGATTTTTTACGTGGTAAAACCTCACCCAACTGAGGAAACATCCACAACTCCCTCTACGGAGTAAAATAAAAATTTCACTATAAATAAATTTTAACAGTTACAAACTATATAACAAACATGCATACAACTCAGACCTATATAAGTTTAGGAATGTACCCTCTGGTGTCCTTATAACTTCTCTGCAGTTCTGATTGTTGATGTTGTTCTCCCAGTTTGTTAACTTCCAATTTGTTCAATCTCTTTACGTCGACTCTTGTTCACAAGATCTTATTACCAACACTTTTCGCGTGGTAGGGTGAAAGTGTTTGTGGAGGTTCTTTCTAACACATGCACACACACACACTTATTATGTACAATCAGTCCTAACAAATTACATATAAGACTATATGCAGTGACTTTTCTTTTTCTCTCTTCTCACAAAACTTAACCTTTTTGACCTTTAAAGCAATCCCAGAATCCACGGTTATCTTACTCAGAAGACGTATCAAGATCTTAATCAATCTATATTTTTGAAAAGATTTTTGAGATTGAAAACCACCAAGTGCGATTCCAAACTAGGTCAAAGGTCTTGTTTCAAGAGAACTAGAAACAGAAAACATTATTGTTGATTTCAAAGTTAAAAACATTTACAGAAATCAAATCAACAATATATTTCTCAAGCTGAGAAAAAAGTGCGAACTAAGTGTAATATACCATGAAGAACTCAGATCTAAAATTTCTATATGCCAGAATAATATATCTAAGTAAATGATTAAGTTGGAAACAAGATCTAAAGAAAGAAGAGGTTACAACAACAAACCAACTTTCAAATCACCTCTCAAACACTCAAACACTCAAGGTTGTGTTTGGGAAAAAACAAGGGTTTGAAGGTTTATATTTGGTTTGAACTGTTTGGACGATTTAGGGTTAGGGTTAGGTTTTCTAATTCTTTCTCTCTCTTCTGGTTTCTCTCGTTCTCTCTCTTTTCTCTCTTCTCTCTCTACTCTCTCTATTTCTCTCAAAGGACAAAATGGCAAAAAGTCTCTGAATGCTGAGAGTAGGAGCCTTTTTATAGGAGGCTGAGAAGGTTCGAGAATGAGGATTGAAATCAAGGGATCAGATTTAGTCAAGATCAATTGACTTGGATCCAATGGTTCACGATAAGCGGTGATTAAAGTTCACATGATTGGTTCATAAGGGGTTCACATGGATTATAAAAGGGCGCATGCAGTTCGTTGATAAAAACGATCCAAGGGTTGAAAAACAGACGCTGGTTTACTCTCTATAAACAAACACACTTACCACCAATCAGAAGGCACCAAGTGTTGGATAATTAGAGGAGATAAAACGCGCGTCTAAAGTAATTAAAATCACACCCTGAAGTCTCTGCCACTTTCGGATTCTACCCAAGGTAACTTTAGGCCAATTAAACCAACAATATGAAATAGAAGATTGACCCCACAAACTTTTAAAACCAAGTTTTAATTAATAAAACCTTATTTTTAAAAAGTTTATAAAATCCCAAAAAATATTTAAAAACCAATATTAGGGATTTAAACACACTCAACATATGTACACACATTATTATGCAATATGAGATGTATATGATCCATTCTACTGTGTGTGAGTGTTGGTAATGAGGTCTAGATCACTTCAATCAAAGATGAAATAGTAGTGCAAGCTCTGGGGTTCTTTGGATTCTAGGTTAGACATAATTTTGTCACAATTTCCAAACTAGATGAACACTTATACAATATAGACTCAAGTGAGTCAAGAGTATAAGGTGCTTCAAGGTCAAGGTCAACCAATAGACTTTTATGATTATTTCCTTTGTTTGTATTTTTTGTTTTCTATTTTTGTAACTTTGTGTATTTGTACCCGACTAGTGCTATTTTTAATGAAGTGAAGGAATTTTGTTTTCGCATTCACTCATATACTTTGCCATTTGTGTTCCATGCCTTGTAGTTTATTGATCTTGATGATTACATTCCCACCACTTCTCATCTGGGCCAAATCCTTGGTTCTAATGTAAGCGACCAAGCTCGCCGAGCATTTATCAAGATTCACAAATCCCTTAGTGCAAGGAACTAAGATTATAAAGATCAATCCGAGGTAGTTTCCAGGAAGAAGGATAGACTTTTAGAGATAAAAGAGGTTGGTGCCTATGTTCAAGAGGAGATGGAGGCTTTGAAGGCTAAGTTGTTAGATGCCTCCGAGATCAATTTGGTTAGATAGGTTCTGCAGCAAGAAAATGATGCCTTAAAGAGGGAAATTGCATGTCTCATGGAGAATGCATTGCGCATTGCTCCTTTGGTTATGCAGGGTTCTTCATCCTCAATAAGGCAGCGAGCTAGGATTGACGATAGTGGTTTCATAAGGGAGATTGCCGAATTGAGAGGAGATGTGCGCAAAGAGTATGTGATAGCTGCTGGGCTTCAGAGGGACGTTACCAGGCTGAGGCACTTATTCAAAAAGGGTCCTTGGTAAGTGTGGTCATATGGATACAACCAGGGCTGGACAGACGCTCCTATAAAGTTAAAGGAGGTCGAGGAGTTGGCCTTTATCTGGGGGTGGCTAAGTGCCTTCAGGGAGTTAAAGGTGCCTAAGAACTCTGTCCTTTGGTATAGGCAAGAGATTACTCCCTCATCCTTGGAGTCAAATCCGTTTAGAAAGGATGATTGTTGGATCCCAATAGATGCAATTTCGAGGTAGCTGTTAGAGTCGAGCCCGAAGGAAGTTGAGGAGGACTTTGCATGTTATCCAGACGATGGTCGAAGGGCGCGAGTGACTGATTACATTGCTCAGCATTCGGGTCCCTCTTAATAACCGTGTAATCTTGTAATCTTCATTAATAAAATTTTTATGTTATGGGAAGTTGCCGACTAAACATATGTTGTTTGCTTTTATAATCTTTATCATTTTTTAGGCTTCTCACCCGACTAAATATGAGAGTTTATTTTCGAATGAGTATTCTCCCAGTCCAGTATGCCATAGACATACCATTCTACCTCACCTTACCTTTAGGTCGTGTCGTCACACTACCTTAGGCCTAAGTAGGGCGATAAAGAGGATACACCTGATTAATGGGAAATCCACCCGATTAGGATTTTGGAGCCAAGATATGTTGGCGACCAACCTGGGTTGGCCATATTGCCTAAAGGTCCCCTGTAGGTCTTTATTTGTTGTCGGAGCAACCTAAGAGGCCAGTTGTGTGATGAACGAGGGACTGAGGAGGGTTATTATATGTCAACCCCGCTAGCTATGCTTTAGAGAAGTTGAGCTGATAGAAACCCAACCACTGTGGTATAATCACAAGAGGCTAGCTATGTTAAAATAGTGAAGCCTATAACTTGGAAAGGGTGCATATAATAAAATGCACTTGAGATAACCAACATATATAAAATGCTAAGGCCAATCGAGTTTTATTGATAATAGTCAGAAATAGAGAGCAACATTAATTTGTAAATGAAAATTTGCCTAAACTAATGGTGCATGAAAAAATCTAGAAGTAGAATTTCTTTAGGTTGCCGCATTCGAGGCCCTCGTCCCTTATGACCTTGAATGGTGCTTCACAGTTAGGTTCTGGATTTCCATCTGATGGTCTCACAGCACTACCAAGGGCTTTCCTTAGGACACAGTCTCCGACCTGAAATTTCCTTGGGTTGACTTTCTAATTGTATTGTCCGTCTAGCTGTTGCTGGTAAGATGCCAGCTTAACTAGAGCTAATTCTCTCCATTTGTTGGCTAAGTTAAGTTCAGTGAGTAATTCTTCATCATTGTGGCCTTGGTCGACCAACGTAGACTTCATGGTGGGGAGACCAACTTCTAATGGAATAATTGCTTCAATTACATATGTGAGTGAAAATGGCGTTTACTCATTTGCACGCCTTGGGGTAGTGCGATAGGCCTAAAGGATGTGGGACAATTAGTTCACCCATGATCCTTTGGCTCGTTCTAGACGCCTTTTCAGTCTATCGATCACTGTCTTATTGGAAGCCTCAGCTTGACCATTGCTTTGAGGATATGACACATAGCTGAAGTAGTGCGTAATTCCATGATCGTTGCAAAATCTTAGGAAGGGTCCACTCTCGAACTGGGTCCAATTGTCAGTAATAATCATCCTGGGTATGCTGAAGCATGTGATGATATTTATCGATATGAACCTTATCATATCGGTGTCCTTGATGTTCACCTGTGGTTCTGCCTCTATCCATTGTGTGAAGTAGTTTATGGAGACCAACTGATACTTTCGATTTCCTACTGCAGTAGGCAGAGGACCTACGATGTCCAGGCCACACTGGACGAAGGTATAGGGGATAGTTAGAGACTTTAGGTCGTTGTCTAGTTAGTGGACTAAAGGCGAGTGCTTTTGGAATCATTTTTTGTATTTTTGAATATAGACTCCAGCATCCTTCTACATGTATGGCCACCACTATCCCTCCTTCATTGCTCGGAAGGCTATCGATCTTCCTCCTGCGTGACTTCCACAAATTTTTTCATGAAGCTCGCGCAGAACTTTCTCGACGTCTTGTGGATAAACGCACTGTAGGTAGGGGCTAATGAAGTATCTCTTATATAACTTTCCCTCAGGAGATAAGTGAAAGCGAGCGGCCTTGACTCTTATCTGATGCGCTGTCTTTTTATCACTTTGTGATTTATCATTTTGTAAGTAATTTATAATGGGATCCATCCATCTCGAAGCTTTTCTAATATGGAGAATTTGTTCGGGGTTCTATGATTCAGTAGCCTGATGAATGTTGGGTTACGCCATGAAATCAATTTGGATTATCCTTGTCAAGTTGGAGTCTATTGCTGAGCTTAGAGCTACTAGGGCATCTGCATGGCTATTCTGTTCCCTGGGGAACTGCTGAACATCGACTTGATCGAAGTTTCTCATTAATCCCTTTATAACGGTGAGATAAGCTGCCATCCTTTTATCCTTTGCATTGAAGTCACTGCTTATTTGGTTGGAAACTAGTTGTGAATCGCCAAAGACTTGAAGGTGCCTCGCCCCTAGCAGCTGTGCTTTGTGTAGTTCGGCGACCAGTGCCTCGTATTCTGCCTCGTTATAGGCTTCAAATCCAAGTGTGATTCCCTTATTGAGCACTGTGTTCTCAAGAGTCACTAGCATAATACCTATTCCTGCCTCCCTCGAGTTGGAGGCTCCATCAACATATAATGTCCAAACGCTTAAGCATTCCTTTGAACGACTGGTCTCGGGGTGATCGCAAGGTTGCTCCCCTGTGAACTCAGCAATGAAATTTGCTAAAACTTGCCCCTTGATGGCCGTTCTTGGTTGAAAGTGGATATCAAACCTTTTGAGCTCGACTGACCACTGGATAGTCAGTCGGAGAGATCTACTTTCCTTAGAACAACCTTTAGGGGGTGCGAAGTAACTACGACGATGGAGTGAGCCTCAAACTAATGCTTCAATTTCCTTGAAGCTATCATAAGTGCGTATGCGAGCTTCTCCATTGGCAGGTATTGGTGCTCGGCTTCCAAAAGAGTTTTGTTTGCGTAGTAGAATGGATGTTGGCTTCCTTCTCTCTCACATACCAAGGCAGATCTTACAGCATGGTTTGACACTTCTAGGGAGAGGTATAGTGGATCATTCCGCTTAGGAATTATAAGCAAATGGGGCCTATTAAGGTAAACTTTGAGCTCTTTTAGAGCTCTCGATCAATTTTCATCCCATGTTACTCCTTTGTTTCTCTTTAACAATTGAAAGAACGGTTGGGACCATTCCAAAGATTTAAAAATAAACCAGTTGAGCGCGACGAGCATTCCTGTTAGCTTCTGTACATGTCTTACTGTTTGGGGAGATTGAAATTTGTTGATACCATTGATCTGGTCGGGGTTTGCTTCTATTCCTTTCTTACTAACTAAGTATCCAAGGAATTTTCCTGACTGGACGTCGAAGGAACACTTACTTGCTTTAAGTTTCATTCGATACTTCCTGAGGATTTTGAAGGTCTTTTCCAAGTCGAAAAGGTGGTCATCCTTGAGCATGCTCTTAACGAGCATGTCATCGATGTAAACTTACATAGTTTCCCCATATGATGTTTGAATATTCTTGTGACTAGCCACTGATAAGTTTCTCCTGCATTCTTAAGGTCAAAAGGCATAACTTGGTAGCAATATAAACCAATAGTGGTTATAAAGGAGGTTTTATCTTGATCTGGCATATGAAGGGGGATTTGATGGTATCCAGAATATGCATCTAAGAAGCTCATCCTCTCGTGTGCAGCCGTAGCCTCAACTAGTTGATGGATCTTCGAAAGGGGGAAATTATCTTTGGGACAGGTTCTTTTGAGATGAAGTCGATATAAACTCTCCACTTCCTATTGCTCTTAGGAACCACTACTGGGTTGGATAACCATTTGGGGATCTGAACTTCCCGTATGGACCCTGCATCCAGTCGCTTCTCGACCTATTTCTCAACTGCTTTAGCCTTCTCCGGGGCTTTTCGATGAGCCTTCTGTGTAACTGGCCTGAAAGGGGGGTCCATATGTAGTTTATGACAATCAATGCTGGGATCAATCCTAGGTAGATCGTAGGGATCCCATGAGAAAACATCTAAGTTGCTCTAGAGAAGGGTAACTAGTTCTTTCTTCTCGCCATCAGTTAAGGAGGTGTTAATTAAAAACTTCTTTTCAATCGAGCTACTCCCAGCGACGACCTCTTCCAGGTCTTCAACGACCCTTTCAGAGGCACTCCTGATCGACCATACCTCAGCTGCTATTTGGAGGGCATCAACCCCTCCTGGACTTCTACCTTACCTTTTGATTTTTCTACTTTATTATCCTACTTGGGTACTATGGATGCGAAGAAACACTTCCTCACCGCAGCCTAGTCTCCATGGATCTCAACTACTCCTCGCTCAGTTACACACTTTAATTTCTGGTGATAGGTCGATGGAACGACCTTCATTGCATGGATCCATCCCCGATAGAGGATGGCTTGGTATAGTGATTCAATATCAATAAAAATAAACTAAATAAATTTGGAGATGTTTCCTGCCCTGACTGGTAGGAAAATCTTTCCCATAGGGATCGTGATCTTCCTAGCGAAGCCGACTAACGGGACAATGGCTTCCTTAAGATCTGCTATGCTTAGTTTTAGCTTCCTGAATAATTCGAGGTACATTACTTCGGATGAGCTATCTTGGTCGACGAGCAACCTGTCGATATCCCAATTAGCTATCCTGAGTGTAATGACCAGTGCATCATGATGAGGGATTTTCACTCCCACCAAATCGTCATCTGTAAAAATAATATGCTTGTTATAATCGATGTTCTCTGGTCGCCCCCGCTTCCCTGCCTGAGTCTTGTATGGGTCAATCTGGAATTCTTGCATGACTACAGTAAGCTTCTTAACTTCCATTCGAGGTGCATTCCCTTGAATTTTCTTGAGGTCTGACGCCCCATGTATTACCGCAAATTCATGGCCAACATCCACCTCGAGGAAATTATTGGGCCTCTGCTCATCGTTCGCTACTGCTTTATTAGTCTTCTTCTCTACAAATTCATTAAGATGTCTGACCTGGGCCAACTCCTCGAGATGAGATTTTAGGTCTTTGCAATGTTTAGTTTTATGTTCGCCTTCCTTGTGGAATGCGCTTCTTAATGCATTATTCCGCTTAGAAGGATCTCTTCCTATCTTCCTCGGCCATTTGATAAATGGCTCATCCTTGATCTTTCCTAGAATCTTATAGATTGTCTCCATAAAGACTGTGTTTACAGCTTGAAATGCCTTTGAGGCGTCATTCTTGGAGCCGTTCATGCCCCCGTTCTGATTCCTTTTCTTCTGTGGTTCAACCTTCTCGGCTCCTTTGCTAGATTTCGGGCGACTATTTTCCCCTACATTAAGATGGGTCATATCCTCGACTTTAGCGTATTTCTCACTACGGGCCATTAAGTCGTCGACGGTTGTGGCCTCCTTCTTAGTTAAGGACTAGTGCAATAGGCAGGAGCTAGTCAATCTTATTTTGAAGGATGTTACAACGACCTACTCCGAGTAATCCTCGACTTCGTTGAACATTTCCCAGTACCTCTTCGCGTAATCTCTGAGGTTCTCCTATGGTTTTTTCTTCATAGTAATCAAAGTATCCATCCTCTTTGGATGGGAGCTACTCGTAATGAAGCGATCTGTAAACATCTCGACCAAAGATTTGAAACTCTTAATGGATCGGTGAGATAGCTTCTCGAATCACTTTTGGGCCACATCATGTAAGCTCGAGAAAAAGATTCAGCACATGAGTGCATCATTGTGACTCCATAGAGTCATTGCTTACCTGTATTGCCTAACATGGTTGATGGGATTAGTTTTTCCATCGTAAATCTTAAACCTGGGAATTGCAAATTTCTTCGAGGATTCTTCTTCTTCTACTGCCCTTGAAAAAGGGGACTTCATATGAGTTTTGAGAGCTCGTCTTGCTAGTTCCCTTGTTGATCTAGCACCACGGTGAGATGGGTGTTAGTCAATCTCTCTCCGAAACAGGCTTCATATATCATCATCCTGCCAATCAGGACTCCTGTACCGGCGAGCTGGTTGCGAGTATTTAGAATGGTGATCACCCGACCTGGGTCTTTCCGTCCTTTCTGAGCTGCGTCTTGGGCTTCTTCCTCGGCAGCGAGATTTGCTTGTCTGCGAGCTAAGAGTCCTGCTATGGTGTCGCCTTGTCTTTCGACAGAGCTTTCTCTCCAGTTTTTCCAGTCGCCTTTTAAGGTGAGCATTCTTATTTTTCCGTTGGAGAGTGTATTCTTCCTATTCCTGGAGTCTGACCTCCTAGGCATAAATTAACCTAGAGTTTTGCGTGGACCTGGGTGGGCCTTGGCTTTCTTCAAAGACTTGTCTCTCCTGGAAAAGTCTTAGGTTTGAATGGCGCACTTCAGACCTTACCTTTGGGCGGTTTGGCTGCTGCTAAATATCTCCTACTTGAGTAACGTTACTTCTATGATGTGACATTGTTGTTCTTATTGGTGAAGGTTTTCGCAGGAAAAACAATCATTTTTCACAGACGACGCCAATTGTGGTGACAAAAATATCAACACAAATAATTTATGAAAGGAAAAAAATCATCAGCATGAAAGAAACAACATCAATCACACAACACAAGAATATACGTGGTTCGGCAAATGGCTTCCATAGATAGGTCTACTGTTCTTATTAAGTAATTTTCGAGATAGTTTTTCACATGCCCCTATGCTTCGGGCCATGGGTATAATATATATTCAGCTAAGATTGATAGAGGGTGCTGGTAACCAACACATCAGCCGAGTATCCCTTGAATATCTCATATGAGATTGTTGGGGATGGACTTGATCATATCCTTCTATTCTAACTGTCATTTAAGACACATAAGTTGGGTCGGGTGCCCTTTATTATTTATTTGGGCCTGACCGACTACTTTTACGGGATTGTTTGACAAAAGAGGTACCCGCATACAATAGTTGGTATTTGTATGGAACAATGTGAACTACAAACTCCAGCCAATATGTGTTTGACACATTAGTCGGGTAACTAAAAAGAGTATACCTAATATTACTTAAAAAAGGACCCTAGAATTTCAAAGAGTTTGGCAAAGGCTCACATGTTTTTTTTCTTTCTCTGAGCCCTTCTCCTTAGAACCCTTTAACTACTCATTAACTTTAATAATATTTGGACTTTATGTTTCCAAATTTAAACATATTTACTATTAACCCAAAATACTTGCATACATGACTAATTTCACTTGCTTTGTCTGTAAAGGATTTATCTTGTCATATCGTATAATGTTATCTTGTGTAACGAGCACTTTGACGTTATGATTACTTTTTTCACTTAGTTATTAAGTGAAAATATCAAATAAATTAATGGCTTGTATGATACTTATTTAATTACTTCAAACCCAAAATGATTTAAAAAAAATTTTATAGACAAAGTAAGTGAAATTAGTCTTAAATCTAACTATGTTGTTTTGGTAGTAAATATGTCATTCGGTCCAAATTAAGTTAGTTGTGTGTATGTATATATAGGTTGTGTGAATACCTATTATGTGATTAGTTATGTGTGTGAACATACCTACACTACTTGCTATCACGGGAGGTTCCACCCAAAGGGCGATACCACATTGGTGATTCCAACAAGGTCTAGATGTATGCCCCAGAACATAGAACTTAGGGAGGCTCACTATGTGTTGAGTATTAGTGGGACTGGCAGGTCATTTGGGTACATTAAGTATATGTGTACCCCAAAGGTAAAGAACTATGTTCACCTCCATTGTGTGTTGTTTGATTTATAGTTCGAGGAGACATTCCAAATTGGTAATCCCTGACTTGGTACGAGAGGTATATAGACTTGATAGCAGAGTATGCCTGCATCGCAGTAGTCATTTCAAGAGATGCTGTAGTTGTATATATACTATAGTGTGACATGTATATACAAGTGTGGTTATTTTACTTATGTGTGATAGTATAGAAGATAGATAGTGTATATCTAAAAGTAATTTCAGTATGAGAAAACTTAAATAGATGATGGGATAATAATAATTTGGTTAAAATGAATTATTATCTTAACGGTAGTGTATTTTATGGGCAATAGGGGGGGGGGGGGGAGCTCAACCTAGTATGATTAGTTTGATACTTAGGCCTAGTTAAGTTGTGTAGTATGGCTAGGTGGGTAAAATAAAGGACGTTAGGTGTGCACTATAGATGAGGGGTGAGGAACTTAAGGGAGTATACACTGGACTAATGTGTGTATCTAATAACTAATTTTATAACTGCAACTTAAATACTTGCTAAATATTTTACAAATGGTTTTGGGTTCTGACCCATGTCAAAATATTTTCCAAAACATTTTAGGTGTCCAACCACAGGGATGCCTATAATACCCTGTACTTTTATAAATATTTTAATTACATAACAGGCGTAATTTGGTAATTAGAGGAAATTACTGTGAATAGTAATTTTGGAATTTATGAGTGTAATTTAACGAATTTAGAAGTTAAAGTGAATAGTAAATATTAGTTTGCTGGTGCCGGATTTATATTTACTTGGGTTATATTTTCTTAAGTGACTTAGTAAATAAGTTTGAATAATTTTAGGTCTTGTCACAGTTGAGTTAAGTGATGGGAGATAGTTTATGTTGTAGGAAACGCGTGTAGAGAAGTGTCGGGTATGACTAGTGAATTTTAGTTAGGCAACTCAAATGGAGATTTCAACTGCACGGTTGGTTTCAGAATGGCCGAGATAGTCAGAATAGAGTATCCGGGGGTGTTCCGGGGACTTTTGGACTAGTAGGGACTCGCAATTGTGTAAACGAGTCAAAATTGGGTTTTTATAAGGGATAACCCTTATTTATTTCTTATAAGGCATGAGAGAGAGATAAAGAGAAGAAAGAAAAAGAGATATAGAAAGGAAGAGGATAAAGGAAGGGAGAAAAGTGGATTCCGGGCCAAACTCCGCGGGATTAGACTCGAGGTCGTCGGATTTTATCCACGAGGCAAGTATTTACTTGATTTATCCATTTGAGTGTGTATCTCATATTATAGTTGGTAAGCTAGATAAATTTTGGGTTAGAACCCTTAAAATAAATTTGGGAAAATTTGATTTTGAAATCACATATAGATGTGTTGTTAACTCTTGATGATTTCTAGTGATAAACACATATTAAGGATGTGTATAAACGATTAAAAATGGGTTAAAATGATAAGTTAGGGTTTAATGGCTTTAGGGTTTAAATATAAGAGAAATGGTTTAATACCACAAAATAACTGATGTGCTAGTTAGAAATCATAGATTAGATGATTATATTTTTGTTGGCTGAGACTAGAAATCATAAAATGGAGTTTGGGATGATATTTGGGTATTTTGGAGAAAATGATATCGCCCAAAGAGTGAGCTCCGAACATGGCGAATCAATTTGGGTCTAGACCGAATTGATTCGCATAAGGGGACCTGTAAGGCTGTCTCAGGACGAATCGATTCGAATTAAGACCTAATCGATTTGCCTTTGAGGACCTGCTTGCAGAACACTTTCCGAATCGATATGCTAGCCCGAATCGATTCGCATTAGGCGCAAATTGATTCTCCTTTGCTAAATTTGGCAGCTTTCTTCCCTTAAGTGTATGGGGAGTTAAATCAAAAATTGGAGATTTTTGTAGGGGATTCTAGACGTGATATTAGGAATCCTAGATAACGGAATCGGGGGTGGGTATACCTTGGATTAAAAGAGAGAACCTTGGATTAATTAAGGGTACAATCCGGGGTATGGACCTAATGAATGTTTAGGACGAGAGACATTCGAGAAAATTATTCGGCAAGCGTATGTAGATATATTTATGTGGTTAGGATAAATATGGGTCGATTATAATTGAGTAAATCCTAGGACGCGATTAGAATGGAATTTAGGATACAGGTTAAAGAGAATTGAGCGGTTATCCTATACATCTATTGACGACTATAAGTATAGGTGATGCGATACCTATGGAATTGAGATAAGTAATTAGTATACTTTTTTAATTGTTATGAATTGGTATATTCGGCTTTATATTATAACCCTTAAAAGTGATTAAGGTGTGAGTTATATTTTAAGTAAGAGAATACTTATGGGTTTAGTATTTTAAGTGTATGAATACTTTATACTAATACGAATGGGAACATTCGGGTTATTGGCTATCGCTATAAAAGTTCGGCAATTATAGCGAGAGCATATTGAGGAACCTTATACGTTATATATGCGGGTATTGTTACAGTATATATATACGACTTGTTTACAAATATATTGGTATGCAAACGATATCTTTATGCATGTTTATATCTCTAGTACTATCCAGGGAGGTTGCGTGATGAGGGTGAATCCCCTGGCTTGCGGAGCAGGAAAAGTATATCACCAGGTCATATCATCCCGCATATGGGTGCGATATTTTTATCCCACTTTCAAGAGGGAATGTGACCGCCTCCACCGTTTTGTATTTCTACCATGTTCACGAGAGAGTCTGACTTGGTATCGGGGTTAATTTGAGCAAACCCGAATTTGGATTGGTACTTTGAGACTACATCCTCGAGTTATAGCTCAGTGGGATGGTTATTATACTTATGATTTTAAAATATATATAAATATACTCGTTGCTATAGTATATTGCTTGTATATGAAGTTGAGATATCATATAACTTTAAATGGTGTAAGCGTAAAATGAATAAGATGTTATTCTTCTTCCGGTGAATTTATATTCGGATCTATTCAAATGTGAATCGTAGGTTCTAGTGAGAACTATATATAAGGGATATTATATGTGAAAGTGAAAAATGGTAAGTTAAACTAGTGAAAGTTACGGTATATGAACTATATATAAGGGATATTTATATAAAGTCCTACAGGCCTCCACAAATGTTGTAGTTATATATGAATGATCACCTGATATTTTATTAGGCGGGGTATTACAATGCCAAGCTTGAGGAATCATTCTAGGGATGCGTAGCTACAACATTTGTGGAGGCCTGTAGGACTTTATATAAATGCTTTAGTTATTTATTTCTAGATTAGGATTTATGATTCAGTCTTTTATTTGGGCCTAATTGCCCTTTAGTTAATACATTCTTTTAGTTTTATTTATCAGACTATGTATTGTGATTCAGTTTTATTTTCGTAGACTTATGGTTTGGATATTACTTGGGAACCGATGGTTTATTCGACATTTATTTATCTCGTGATGATTTAGACTTCTATAAATTATTTGAATGGTTGGGTTATATTATTTAATTTTTCGCATATTATTATATGTTAATGAAAGATAAAACTTGGCACCGGCTTAACTTAACATAGGTGGTTAGTAATTTAAAAAGTTTCGACAGTGATGCTAAGAATGAACCAAATAAAATTCCTATTTATTTTGATAAAGGACTGATCACCAGTGGTTAAAATAGGTGGGGTGTCACAGATAGTATCAAAGTATCAGGTTCTAGTGTTCATAGAATCTGTGCATCTTACTACTAGCGTCCTTTGATATAGAGCCCTATTTTTAGGAATGTTTCATTCATGATTACGTATTTGAGATTACATTTTTCTGCTATTATATTTGTATTGACTGTGAACTCATACAATTCGATCTGATTTTAGATGCCACCCAGGAGAGGATGATTAGCCAGGGAAACGATAAGAGCCGATGAGAGAGAACCTCAGCAGCAGCTATAGGCACCGCAACCACAACCATCGCAAGGGGCAGTTACGATAGCAGAGGTGGCCGCTATTGTGGCACGGGAAGTTAACGCTACTATTAATGCCATGACACTCAACTTTCCTCAGGCCCAACCACCACAATATCTAGTGGCACTGGTTGTCTAGGCCCACCCGAAACCTTCAGATTGGCAGATAGTTAGGGAGTCATTTCAAAAAGGCCACCTACTCGAGTTTCAGGGTAGTATGGACACGATCTTGGCTTGCCAGTGGGAGAAGGATATTCAATGCCACTTATGCATGATTGATTGTAGCGATGTGCAAAAGCATATGTTGGCCACTTTTAGACTTATTGGGGTAGCTTTATAATGGGGGGAGTCTATTATCACTGCCGAGGAGAGGGATAATATACCCATTGCTGAGTTCTGGTATGGTTTGACAACAAGTAATTTTTGCCAGTCTTTGAGATAAAGATGCAGAAGTGGTTTAACGAGGTGTTTCAGGGTGGTCGTTCCATAGCTGAGTACGAGGAGTAGTTCACACGTTTGGATAATTTTGTGCCCGATAAGGAGAACAGTTAAGAGAAGAAGAAACTGAGGTTTATGGATGGGCCAGCCTAAAGGATCAGGCAACATTTGATAGGTAACCCTGCATTGAGGATTTATATAGATGTTGTCAATGTCGCACATCTGCATTGCCAAAATTATCACTTCTATCTAAAGAGAAGCAAGAGGGGGAGTGAGCCTAGCCAGCAGGGCAAGGAAGGTGGAAATGGTGCTAGTGGAACATCGCAACAACAGACAGGCAGACAATAGGGGTAGGATTCCCGATAGGGGGATTCTACCAAGAGGTTTAAATCTAGGGGTTACCGACCCAAGGGAGGTTTCAAGTAGGGGCAGTAGGGCCTCAGCAGTAGCAGAAACAACATGTTCAGGGCCTCTAGGGCTAAGGGAATAATGGGGGAGGCTAGCAGGGCCAGCAACAGGGGTAGCCTCTACAGGGCCATTAGGGCCAGAGATAGAGAGACTTCCTGGGGCATTATTTTACTTGTGGACAAACGATCCAAAAGAGGAGAGACTGCCCATAACAGGATAGATCGTCACAGTAGGAGACACAGTTATCCTGGGCTGCACCAGTACAACCAGCTCCACTGCAGCAATGGAAGTTACAGTACAAACGTGTCTATAATGTTCGAGATGCAATCATACAGTAGGACCCACTGACACCACCTGTAGTAGTGGGTACATTTCCTATTCACGATCTTGAGGGTTGATTTTATTTGATAAGAGGGCATCACCCTCTTTCATAGAGACCGGATTTTCATAAGCTGCCGATCTATTAGAGAGAGTCGGTAGTCTCCGTATATGTGTAGATCTGTCACCGTTGGGTAGTGGTTCACTTATAAACTCGATCTGTGGAGGTATGGATATTAATATGGGGAGGTTATGTCTAGCCGCCGACCTCTTAGTATTAGATATGGAGGGGTATGACATCATTTTGGATATGGATTGGTTAGCCGGATACTGGCGATAGTGGATTATTTCGGTCGGACCATTGTGTTCTCTATTCCAGGGTAGGAGATGTTCCTAGTGGCAATGCCTTTTCCTGAGGGAGTGTCGAGCACACATCTATATTTCATTGAGGAAGAGACCTCACAGGAGGTATTTATCTCTTTAGACTCAAGTCCAATGGTGAGGGAGTATGATGATGTGTTCCAGGAGATACCCGAGTTGTAGCTTAGCCCAAAAATTAAGTTTGTTATTGACCTATCAATGGGTATGAGGCCTATTGCCTGAGCCCCTTATCGCATGGCCCCATCTGAGATGTGGGATAAGAATGAACAGCTTTTGGGGTAGAGTTTTATTATATGAGTACATTACCGTGGGGTGCGCTGGTGTTGTTCGTCAAAGAAGAGGGATGGATCACTTCGATTATGTATCGATTATAGGGAGTTGAACAAGGTCACAATTCGGAATAAGTACTCACTCCCTCGGATTGATAATCTATTCGACCAGCTAAGGGGAATAGATTACTTCTCCAAGATAGATTTGAGGTCGGGTTATCACTAGTTGTGCGTCAGAGAGGAGGACATTCTGAAGACTATTTTTTTGACACAGTATGGGTCATACGAGTTTAGGGTGATTCCATTTGGGCTCACCAATGAGGCAGTAGTGTTAATGGATTTGATGAACCGGGTTTTCAGAACATTCCTTGACTAGTTCATGATCGTGTTCATCGATTATATTCTGGTTTACTCTCATTCTGAGGATGAGCATGCCCAGCATCTGCGGATGGTCTTATAGACACTATACAGGATAACCAGTTGTACGCCAAATTCGAGGGGTGTGGGTTTTGGCTAATGTAGGTACAGTTTTTAGACCACATTGTGTCTGACAGGGGTATTACTATTGAACCGAGTAAGGTATTGGCAGTGAGGATGTGGGGATAGTCCACGACACCAATCGAGATTCACAATTTTTTAGGGTTGGTCGGATACTATCGACGATTCATTAACGGGTTCTCAAAGATTGTGGGTCCATAGGTTTACATGATGATTCTTAGGATTTGGATGGGTAGAACTCAAGATTTGGGGTAGGAATTCATGCAGAAAAATCCATGTATGTAGATGACAAGAAATCAGTGAATATGGGATGATTAATATGAAAGAAATATGGGTAAAATTATGAATATGCATGAAGAGCACATAAACCAGGGTTTTGATGAAATATGGGGTTTGATCTATTCTTGGGTACATTTCTATTAGTTTTGATGTATTATTTACATTAAAACTTGTCCCTATACATCTAGTTAATGTTTGGGTATGTTGGATGGGAGTTTGGGGAAGTTTCATGGACCTTTGTTAATGTTTTAATGGTGAAAACTCGTAACATCAAGGAAGAAGATGATACATTCAGGTTTGAATCGATTCAATTTGAAGATCAAATTTATTCGGTGGGCGAATTAATTCGAAATCCCTGCCAAATCGATTCGGCTGCCATATTTGATGAAATTTCCTTTTTAAGTTATACTTTCGCATGAAATTAACTACAAGAAATTTTGGTGATAGTTTAGTAATTATACAAAACTTAGAAAAGGTTAGTAGGTATATGACTAAGACTCGATTAATCTTAATGAGGGTAAAATTGGGATTTGTACTGATGATGCTTAACCGATTGAGAGGCGTACCGAGAATTTATAATTTGGGTTACGAAAAGAGTGAACGATAACCTAAGACTTATACCAGTAGTGTAGTGATGTATGAACTATCGAAATAACTTAAGGAATAATTGGGACCCTTCAGGTAGTGAGTAATACTTGAAAAATATGATTATGTGGTAATCATTAGTACGTTGGGAATTCGAGAGAGATAAATACTATGTACGAATTTATATGATGGGTTATGTGTATACATATACTAAATATATGTATATATAGGTTGTGTAAATACCTGTTATGTGATTGGTTATATGTGTGAACATACCTACGCTGCTTGCTATCACTGGAGGTTCCGTGCAGTGGGCGATCCCACCTTTACGATTCCAGTGAGGTCTGGATGTGTGCCCCAGAACATAGAAATTAGGGCGGTTCACTATGTGTTGAGTATTAGTTGGACTGACAGGTCATTTGGGTGCGTTAGGTATATGGGTATCCCAAAGGCTTAAAACTATGTTCGCCTCCATTTTTTGTCATTTGATTTATGGTTAGAGGAGTCTTTATGAACCGGTAGTTCTTGACTTGGTATTGGTGGCACATGGATTTGATAGCAAAGTGTGCCTTCATCATGGTAGTCATTTCGGGAGATGCCGTATTTGTATATATATTATAGTGTGATATGTATATACAAGTGTGGATATTCTACTTATGTGTGATGGTAGAAAATATCGATAGTGTATATCTAAAAGTAATTTCAGTATGAGAAAACTTAATTAGATGATGCGATAATAATAATTTGGTTAAAATGAATTATGGCTTAACGGTAACATATCGTATGGGTGGTATATGGGAGCTTAACCTAGTGTGGTTAGTTTGATACTTTGGCCTAGTTAAGCTGTGTAGTATGATACTCATTCCATGGATGTGTAGCTGCAACATTCGTGGAGGCTTGCAGAACTTTGTATAGACGCTTCAGTTATTCATTCCTAAATTATGCTTTATGATTCAGTATTTTATTTGGGCATGTTGCCCCTTTAGTTGATACATTCTTTTAGTTTTATTTATTACACTATGTATTGGGATTCAGTTTTATTTCCATAGACTTATGGTTTTGATATTACTTGGGAACTAATGGTTAATTTGGTTTTTATTTATCTCGTGATGATTCAGACTTCTATAAATTATGTGAATGGTTGATTTATATTACTTAAAATTCGGCATGTTATTATATGTTAATGAAAAATAAAATTTGGCACCAACTTAACTTAACATAGGTGGTTAGTAATTTAAAAAGTTTTGATAGTGATACTAAGAATGAACCAAACGAGATTCCTATTTATTTTGATAAAGAACTAATCACCCGTGGTTAAAATAAGCGGGTTGTCACACCCTGAACCATCGTAAAATAGGATAATCAACCAACTCTTACCATTTTATCATTTTCACAGATAATCCAAACCTTAACCATCATATGGCTGAGTAATCAACCAATTATGGACCCATCATAAACCAGAAAAATAGTATAACTACTTTAACCAAATAAATTGACAAATAATCCTACTATACATGCGCATTTTTAATCGTTATTAATTCTTTAAGAGTAACCTATTATAAGTTTCTTGTTATGAAAATCTCATTCTTCTTGTGTTGGCTCAATCTTGAGACAAGCAATTATTATTTGCTCTTGTATTTATTTTTTATTAAAATCTATTTTTTATACCTTAAATCATATTTTCCTATCTTGATTATTTTTTGATAAAAATAATTTTTGTGTAGTGTCAAACTATTTTGGGTGTCATACAATTTTTATCTTTTTTCTCTAGTGTGAGTTTTTATATTTTTCTGAATTAAAATTTTATTTTATATTGCAAGTCTTTTATCTCATTTGACTTGATATATAAAATAAAATTTATGTTTAGAATATATTTTTTAGTTACATATTTTTGTAGTATCATTTTTTTTATTCTTTTTTGAATTTGTATTTTTATGGGTGTTTATTTTTTATGTGTTAAATTATAATATTTAATTAAACATGTGCGTTGTTTAATTATCTAGTTTAACATAACATTAAAATAGATAGCTTTTAATTTGTGTTCTAATAGTTTTAGGTGTTGTTGGTTTTGTGTCAAAACCATTTATGGTTTCAAAGCTTTGTGTGGCTCAATGTATGGTTTGCGTGTCTTTTTGGTTTTTGTGTTAGAACCATTGGGTTGTACTAGTGGGGCCTTATAATTTTCGTTTCTCTCTCTTTCAAAAGAGACAATCTGCCAACATTTTATTTTCCCAACCATTTTTGTTTATTTCCTCTCTCTCTCTCTCTCTCTCTCTCTAGAAAGCTACCAAACATTTCTTCCTATTTTGCTCCAAGCATTTTTTTGAGAGATTTTTTTTTGAAAAAACTCTACACACCCGATCTCATATATCTTTGAAGGATGTTTTGGAGTTATTGTTTGTGCCATCATTTCCGGCGATGGGTATCAGTTTTTCGACGGTATTGCGTTTTTTTTGTTTTGATTTGTATTTACGAACAGATGTTCTATTTTTCAGTGTGTTTTTCGAGTCCGATGATTTTTCCACCCAACTCAGTTTGTGTGTGTACACTTGTTTATTGGACTTAAATTTTTTTTGTGTCACACATCTTTTATTTAAATCTGATTTAGATTTAATTTATTTCGATTTAAAGATAATCTGATTTTTGACTCTAACTAGTTACACCCTCTAAGTTGAACTTTTGCGTGTTCACTTTATTTAGTTGGGTTTAATTTGTGTGTGGACTTTAAATCATAATCTTCATTTGTTTAAATTTTATTTTAGTAAAACCCATCCTATTTTAGTGAATCGAATGCTACACTCTTTATCTCGCACTCATTTGACTTGGATTGGACCATTTGACTCATACACTTTTTATTGTCTAAGTAGAATACCTTTTGTTGTATTCTTTTATACTTAAGTGGTGTTTGTGTGTGTATATAAATTTTTGATCCAAACCTTGTTATAGTATTGGTTTGAACTAAAATTTGAATTTAATCTTTCTGATTATTTTTTGTGTTACACATTTTTGAAATTTGAACGTATCTAAATATTTGTAACTATTTTGTGTTGACTTTTATTAAGTTCTAATTTATATGAGCTAAGTGCTACACTTAATATCTTTTACTCATTTTACTTGGACTTAATATTTTAATATAACACCTCTTTAAATTGATTCGTATTCTATTTGGTGTTAAGTTAATTTTTTATTTTAGTTGCGCGACACAATTGTTGGAATTTTATTTCCTATTTTATTTGTGGTCATTTGCGTCAACTAAATCGTTTAGGATTAATCTTTACTTGAATATTAATTATTAAGGAAGACCTTGATTATGTCTTGTGACTTAGTATTTATTCATTCTTTTAGTATCGATTAATTCAATATTGTCTTACCTTTCACTTAGTCACTGATTGGTAATTTTTCTTGATAATTAAAATAGACTTAACCGGGTGTGTGTTTAGTCTCTTATTATAAACAAGATTATTTTGTTGTTTTTGATAAAAACAACTTTTTGATTAAATCTGTTTTGCACATCTACACGAGGTCTCGGGTATGAGTGTGTAGTTGTGTGTGTGTGTCATGCTTACACTACCTGGGTTGTTTAGTTAGATTCAGTATTGTGGGGTTATTTAGTTTGTACCTGGGTGTACTGGTTTTGTATTGGTCAAACTATTTCATTTACACTAGATTGCTGAATTCTTTATTTAAACATTGGTATTAGTGTTGCGTGTGTAGTGAGTGAATGATAGTCACTATTACCTGGGTTTATTAAGTTGACTGGTTTTTAGTCATGTTGGCTTGTTTTAGACTAGGCTGATTATACGGGTGTGTATTTTCTTAGTTTAATTCATTGTGTACTTGGAGGACTGTAATCTGTAACTTGTAATTGGTAATAGTGGACTTGGGTGTGTGAGTTGTACTGGGACTAGAGACACGGGGTTTACCACCACGGTGGGTTCCTCGAGAACAAATATTGTGTCACCTTCGACTTTTCCTCATCTCATTCTTAAAGGGAATTATTTTTATATCTAGCATCACCACTTTTACTTACTAGTGTGCGTGAGTGTTATTAATTTATAATAGCTTTTATCAAAGAGTTTAAAATAGTTTTTTTAAATAACCTAATACGCATTAGCAAGTACCCTTTGGTCCTTTCTAATATCCCATTAGGTTGTTTCATGTTAATCATCATAAGTTTGTTTTTTATGCTACTGATTAAATTTATACATATACTTTTAATCCCAGGTTAGTTTTACAATAATTTTAAATTCTCGATTATACCTATATATGTATAAACGTAAAAAATACCGACCAATCCATACCCATCAAATCACACATATTTGAATTATACACAAAACCTGAACTCATATCCTATATCCATTAATTTGGATATTAGTACCCTAACCTCCCAAGCACACACACCCTCCTCCCGCCCCCTTTAGGTTTCCCTAAACCATCCTTATACCCAAGCCAAAACATCCGAGACAAACCAACTCAAAAACCAATAACACATTAGCCTAAACTCACTCAACCACCCTAAACGCCCCCTAATTCGTGGCTTGTTCTACATCACAGCCTAGAAGTGTCACACACATAGAGTCCAGATCTGCGATCATTTGCCAAACCACCGCACTCACAACCTCCCTCTAACCTCCATCCCCAAACAATGCAGTTTAGTTATTTTTTTTCCAATTAGACCGAAGTTATAAATTTTAAAACCCTAGTTTACCATAAATGAGTCTTTTAAAGCTCCTAACTCCTCCAGAACACCCTGTTATGATTTTTGATCACTTTAAATTCATAACCATACCTTTAAATGATTATAAAAAATGTTTGATTCCATTATTAAGGGCATAAACATTTGTTTTTACATGTTTTCATATGAGTCATCATTAAGCATGAATTTAAATTGATAATCAATTAAGAACTCCATTAAACATGCAATTTAGCAATGATTAACAGTTTCATCAACTATTCCAATCAAATCCACAGTCTATATATTGTTCTACAATACATTATTCAAAGTTTTCATCATCACAACAACATATTCCTATATTAAACATACAGTTTACTCATGAATGTGGATTTCATCATTTGATCGATTCAAATTTATATCTAAATAGGCTTAATAATCAAATTTACAAATCATTAATAAGATTTAAATTCAAATACCATGATTCTTATCAATTGATTAACATACATCAATAAATCATAAACAAGTTACATAAATACGGTAAGAAAGATAATATTTCTTGCCTTACTGAAGATTACTCTTGATTAACCCCTATTATTTGCTCCCATTCTCTCCTAAAATTTGATTTTTCTGCTAAATTATGAAATATGATGGGTTATGATGATTATCGAGGTTTAATTATCTATTTATTACATTGATCCCGCAAGTTCCCTATAAGCCCACTTTTGGACCGCCAATTAAGCCTAAAAGACAGTTAGATAATCCTAAAGCTTGGTTCAAATGGGTACCTACCCTAGGGTCCCAATTTGACATTAAAAGCACCACTTCGGGCATTTGTATGCCCCCATAGCACGATCCAACCATACTAACTCGTAACATAGTAATTAATCACCATCACATTATTAAATTAAGGAATCAGTCACATATTATATTAATTCCCACTTTAAATTCTGATTACTAATTCGAACCAACAATTTCTGTAAATTGAAGGTTAATTTACGCGAGTATACATTAATTAATTATTTTTTATTTAATTCATAAAAATACGGGGCATTATAATAAGTTTATATATTTGATTATAAACATGAAATGAAGCAGAAGGTAGAGAAATGAAATATTTTATATGGGTTTGAAGAGTATGATGAAGTAAAAAGACACTTAAAATATTATATTCTTACCCGTATGCTGGATATTTATTTAAGTATTATTGGTAATTACGACCCAGATTTACTGGATAATGCATAGTGCAAAGTGCACTCTTGATTTAGTATGTTTGTTTTATCCTAATTGCCGATATTACGATAAAGTGCAAAACAATCCATTATTTATTATGAAAAATGAATTCATAGATGCTTTGAGGCAAGAATTTATGGATTGTGGCAACGAAACTTCAGTTCAGAATTTGGAGTTGTAGACACTATTATCAAGCTGCTGATACATAATGATGTTATCGTTGCAATATTCTTTATAAGGAAGTGATAAGTATTCAAATGTATCTAAGCACATTAAATGGAATTACCTTTAAATTAAAGAAGAAATTATGAAATAACGAGTGTCGCTTGAACATATTAGTACAAGTGTCAACATATCAAATTCACTCATAAATTGACTATCAACAAAGATATTAGTGACGCATGCTTAAGATATGTATCTTAAAGTGCAACCAATAAAGTGTCACTGTTGTAAATTGCTAGTGTTTATTTATTTGACACTACATTATGACATCAATGAAGTGTTAATGAAATTCACATTTTTTTTCTTCTATATTGTATACATGCATGTGAATTATTGAATTTTACAGAAATAATTTTTTTATAAAAATATTACGGGGCCATTATTGACGACCCACAATATATGACTAATTAAATAAGACATTAATGGCGTAATACATGGAATGAATTAGGCTTTTGAATTAGTGTGTAATCGTCATGACTCACATTGGTGGATAATTTGAATTAAAATAAATAATTAATGATGACTATTTTAGAGTTTATTGCGCGCCTTATGTTCCTCGAATCAAATTATAAGTGAAATTATTAGATGGAAAAACTAGGAGAATCTATGATTTATATAGTAGATATTTTAATTTTGGAATTAAGTTAAATTCATAATTAATTATATAATTAAATACCAATGACCTACTGAACGTAATCTGATAAGGATTTCTTTGGACAAGTCATCTGAATTTAAGGATAATTATGGTGGGTAGATTTCCTAATCAAACTCTACTGTAATGGATGATAGAATTTAAGTCTAACAAAAAAATTGAGTCTTTACTCTCCACACATATATATATATATATATATATATATATATATATATATATATATATATATATATATATATATATATATATATATATATATATATATATATATATATATATATATATGTATATATATGTATTCCATTAGTAAGCGAGGCCGAAAACAACTCGCTAATGTTATGGGGAAAATGAAGAATATCAAAATTTTCAAATTAATTTGTTTTGGTCAAAGTAATAAAAGGTTATCCTTGAGCTATTCTTAAGATGATTCAAAGGCAATAACAAATTGAGCCATAGTATTGGATTGAGGTAAGTTGTCTTGTTTAATTAATTTAGGCATACTTAATAAAAATATGAAGATCAAAGATCATTTTATTAAGAACAATTGCTGGTTAAATTTTAATAAAATTACTGAATTCGTCATTAATATTATAATTTTCACACCAATAACGACACCACATAAGATACTATTTACTTGAGAATTTTACACCACGTAAGATAATATTTATTTGAGAATCTTACAATTATTCATACGCTTTAACTTGGTCTTATAAATAGAAAGAGAGAAAGTGTTTTTAACTTGTTATGCCTGCTGAGATCATGTTACATAGCATTAAGTTGGGGATAATTTTACATGAGCTTATAACTTCTCTCAACGTCAAAATTTGTGAAAGTGGGAGCATAATGTAAATAAGGGTAATGCTGATAGTTCATGGTAATTAGTGGCGGAGCTAGTGCAAAGTTTTGCATAAATGTTGGATGTTTAGCGATGAGAGCATCCAATCGGCCTTTTTTTGGTGTTTTTTTTTTATTTTTCATGATATTCAACCAACGGGAAAATTTATGCAATTATACATTCTAAGATCAAGAATTATAATTCTAGTAAAATGTCTCTTAAACAACAACAAAGAAAGGTTAAACTATAGATTAAGATAAAAATAAGTTCAAATTAAACAAATAGCTCTCTATTATAATTGAATAAAATTTCGGCGTATTTTCGAAGTCCTAAACAACAAACAAATAAAACCCCAAATAACAATCAAAAACATTTATCAATATATATGTATGTGCGTGTTCTTCAAATAAATTAAGCTACAAAATGGCATTTACATGGATGAAACGTTCACATGGAGATGGATTTTTTTTTAGAATAGAGATGGATATTTGAATATTCACATACATAAGGAAGTGAAAATAATATAAATTATGACTTGTTATGGTTCCACCATTTATCCATTTTTGTTTCATACTTTCAAAAATAATAATGAGGAAATAATGATCGACAAAGTTTTGCCATTTTGGACATGAGCAGACGAAAGGTTCAATATTATTTATTAGGGCTATATGTTCTGAATTAGGAAGTAACAAAAAAGTGAAAATATTGTTTTTTACCCTAAATTATCCTAAAATACAGTTTTGCCCTTGTAGCTTTTTTTTAAAACCTAGGTGGGACACTTTCCCACCCCAACAGCAACGTGGCTCTACCACTGATAATAGTGGTTTAATATAATAAAGTTTTATTTTAAGGCCCACAGTCTTTATCAAGTTAGTTATCTAGACGATGAGTATGTGTTATTTAGTGTTGATAGTAAGAGTTGTAATAGGTAGTGTATATAATAATTTAGTAAATTACGTGTATATATCGTAAGATAAATTATACATAGCAAATATTTATATGTGATTTTTTTAAAGTAAAGTAACTCATACATATCACATTATAGAAAAATAATAAACTAAATGTATGTAAAAACATTCTTAAATGTAAATTCTATATATAAATGAATAAATATTTCTTTTAATAATTCTTAAACTTAATACGCTACATGAAAGATGTAAAAATCCATTTTAAATGTAAATTCTAGTGATAAATGCTTAAATATTTTCTTATAATTCTCAAACTCACCACTAGTATCTTAATAAATCATCAAGGGGCCATGTTGAAAATTTAATTGAACCATACATGTATTCAACAGTCAACGCTTATGATGTACAACTTGAATAGATAATGGCATATTTTTTCTTATATGGTTGTCTCCCACTTGATTAATATATAATGAGATTACCACGTCGTATTATAGTTGATAAATGAACCCATTAATCATTAACCATACTCGAAATAATCCTTGCAAATAGTAATAACAATAACAATAACAATATAAATAATAATAATGATATCTTTGGTTTATACTCAAAAAAATAAATTAGAAATAACTAACAATATTTTTTTGGGTAAAATGAAATGCATTAAATCAAAAGGCAAGAGTCTAAATATGAACCAATACCTTCTAAAACAAAACAAAACAAAACAAACGGCAGTCCAAGTAACTAAACCCATTCAACACAAGTCAACCACGTGTAGGATTAGGATTAAACCACACCATCGAAGCATGCAAGCTGCCACGCATTGAAGCCTCCCAAACAATCAATCAAAACCAGGCACGAAAAAACCTTGTCTGCCATTAAACTTTATAACTAACAAGGTTGAGTCTTTTGCAAGTCAAAACAAGCACAACCATTCTTCAGTTAAATCTAAGAGACAATATGACAAAAGCTACAACAACTAACTATTTCAATTGATGTTTGGGAGGGCATAATGAGTACATATATTAAGTTTTGGTAACTTAAAGGCATGCTCGTTCTAAACTTCGTCTAATATTTCTAGGCATTCTTATAGCATACTTGTGTATGAAAGTGCCGATATCTTCCATCGGTATAAATAGAGTAGCATTTTGTTCAGCCCAATCAATTTCACCTCATCTGAAGCAAGACCAATCACAAGTTTGTCGCGGAATATGGGATCATCTGAGACTCCAGGATTATTTGCTGCATCAGTTCGATATCGACGTTCTGGTATATAGAAGAAATCTATAGTGCTTAAGATGTCAAAAGTAAAAACGACATCGTTACATGATCCAGTTGATCTTGCACTAAGAATGCGATATCTTTCTTTTAAGTTCAGCTGCATGTCCTAAACTTAGGAAAGGGAAAACAGAAATCAAAGTTAAAATAAAGTTATGGTCATGTAGTTATGTGCATACATGGTTGCCTATTCTGATAAAACAATACCCGTTAAGGTCTGTTTTATTAACTATTTTTTGCATGTCTAAGTTAAGACAAAATTAAAGCCCTTTTATTTTACTATAAAACTAAATTTGTTTTCTTATATATGTTCAAAAATACTATGTATCTATAGAAATGTGCAAGTGAATAACAAAAATTAGATATAATCTACAAAGTGAGCTACCAAATTTGTTCTCTCTCCATTTATGGCATATAGTGGTAGATTCATGAGTGGGGGAACCAAAAAATTTTAGCGGGTGGGGCGCTAAAGATCCACAGGGTTAGGGGTGGAAGGCAACAGTAAAAACAAATACCGGATTTAAACAAACTTAATAAAGAATTCCAAATATCTATACATTACAAAACTATGGATGTTAAGAAACCGTTAAGAGTTAAAATTTGTGAACGCCCTAAATTATATTATATATAGCATCTAAAATAGTTGAACTATTCAAACTTCAACACTATTAACAACCGAATATTTTGATACGCCTTTATAAGTTTGTCTTGGTGAAATATAGTGCACAACGGTTATCTTTATAACATAATGCATATATTTATTTTTGGAGAAAATTTTGTATTTTTTATGTGGGGGTAGGGGTGGGGTGAGGGTGGGGTGGAATTTGAATTTCTGGGTGGGGCACTTGACAACCCCTTATACGACATTGGAAAATTCTGTTTTTTTTTTTTGGGGGGGGGGGGGGGGGGGAGGGGCAGAAATCTTTTATAACATAATGCATATATTTAATTTTGGGTTTTACTAAAATTTATGCAGTCTTTGGAAACAAAAAAAAAAGGTGCTTTTAACACCACCCTGGTATGACATCCTTCTATTTTCCTATTTGGACTCATAAAATTGTAGATTTATGGTTTTTCCTAGATTTACCTTCGATTTTTGATTTACTAGCCAATGTAGATGTGTGTTCCACGTGGATCATTATGTTTAATTACTATTATTAAATAAATAAAACACTGCATTCCAAACACTATAAAATAGTCTATCAATTATTATAAGTTGTAAGTACGTTAGAAATAACAAAATATATAACATTGCTTATAAATAATGTATTGATTTTTATAAGGTGTTACTAATGAAAAAATAGTGTCAAAGTGAGTTAGTCATTGCATTATTGATGGACAAATCAATTAGATATTGTATTACGTTGTAATAGTTCTAATTTACTACACAAGAAACACTATTTATAATATATGCCTGTTACCTTTTCAACCAAAATTTGTTACTATAGGACAATGTTCTACATAAATTCATTCGGGTTGATTACAATCCCTCCCTGAGCCCGAACTTTTATTTTTAGTATTTAACCCACCGAACATATAAAACAGCTTCAAAATACCCCATAATATTTACACTGTTAATTTTTTAACAGAAAATGAACATGTGTTCGGTTCTCATAGAGTTCGATCTATTGCGAGTTTCGTTTACATATTTTTTAGTCCAATAATTATCACAAGTTCATTAAATACAACAAGTTAAACGTCTTAAATATAATTTATAATATTATATCACTCCTGATCATTAAGAAAGTCTAAGTAATAATTTAAATATTTTTTGTATATTTATCAGTCAAGTCAATAATGTTAAGCAACCTCACCTCGATATTATGGGATGTTCGAGCAATATAACTAATCTATATTAGAGTTTGATTATGACATGAGTCAAACATGCAAGTGACAACAAATCATGAATAACAATCCATAAATTTAACTAGAAAATTTACTTGAGAAGTTTTATTTAGTAAGGAAGCCTAATTAAAAAAAAAGGTTACATTTTAAATAATTTCAATCAATAGAATCAATTTTACACCCATACTATGAGTTATACCTATAATTAACTAATGTTGGATACATAGTAAACAAAGACTCGTGGATGCCTTATTTATTATATATTAAGTAATTAAGAGTGGTAAATTGTGAAGTTAGAAAATAAATATGGGTAAAGTGGTAAGATGAAACTTATAGACTCAATTGAGTTTTATTAGTATAAATATTTTCCAATAATATCTAGAATTCATCTGAGTTTTAATGAATGAAATATAAATATGGGTAACATTCTCTTAAGCTACTTTTATAAACTCTTCATATAAATTAACAAACATTATTATTTTTATAATGTGCATGATTATCACAATCCATTTGAAAATGATTCAAATAAAACTGCCCAAATATTATTTTTTATCTAGAATTCACCTGGCGGAGTGTTAGGTCCATGACCACCTTGACCCCGGAAAGCACCACCGGGTGGAATATGAGATCCATGAGCACTTTTACCCCGGAATGCACCACAGGGTGGAATAAATTAATTTTAAAAATTGAAATAGTAACCTAATATAGGACAATTTATTATTTATACATTATCTTAAAAAAATCGTTTCCAATGCGAAAATTTAAGTACAATTTTTTAGTATTTAAAATTACTTCACCTTGTGAAAATTGTCCTTTAAATGTACTCTTTACATTTACTTATTATATATGGCTCGTTTACTTTTTATTTTCTTGGAAAGCTCGTTTACTTAAAATCACGAAATAAATGGTATATTTTCACTTTCCGGAAATCATCCCTTGAATGTAAATAGTTTCTTTACATTTACTTATTATGTATGGTCTATTTACATATACTTATTATATATAGCTTGGCCAGGCAGGGTGTCATTGGGTTTTAATTGTCTAAATATGTATAACAACTACATAAAATGTAAAAGTGCATGAACAAAAACACAAAATTTCATGTTAAATTCTAATAAACTTAAAAAATTAAAATACTAACCTCTTATATTTTTGCCTACACCATCCATTCCAAATCAGACTAAACATAAATCGAAGCAGGGCTTGATCGGATATGTGGGGCAAATATTCCCTTAGCTCCATAGGCAATACCACAAAACATTTCAAAATGAGCTAACAGAAACTTGAAAATTCAATTTACAATATGGAATAAAACAATTGAGAAAGCATAAAGGAGAGAAAGTGGGGCAAAGAATTTATAGAGGTTTGAGAGCGGTAATAAATGTCGTTAGGTGAGAAATGAATGCATATTTTCATTTTCTATAAAGCTGGTCACGGGTCTGCTATGAGTTCGTCATCGTTTTCAAAATATAACTGGTATCCCATGTTATTAATTATTTAAAGTAATATAAAATTTATTTTTAGACATTGAAGTTAAAATATTTTGTACAATTTGTGGGACAATATTGTCTTGGGTGGAGCTATTAGCACTCCACCCAATTCTTTTAGCACTCCAAAACTTTTGATACTTACAAATTTACCCTCATTTCTTTTATACATTTTCAAATAGAATAAAACATCCATCTTCTCATTTAAGATTTATTTTTTTTTCTACAAACATTACTAAACATATGCATAAATATCAGCATTTCTAGCAAAAATTTATGGAACTAAATATTTCTGTAAAGAATAAAAAACAGCAAAAGTAAAAAAAAATCTAAACAAATAAAAAAAGCAGTAAAAGTAAAAAAGAGCATCAACAAATATTCCCAACAAATAAAAAAAATAAAAAAACTCAACAAACAATCCTATTTATCAAGCATATGAGTTTTCAAGTAAAATGACAAAAATAACTATTTTTCCAAAATAAAATGGGTGGAGCGACGCGACAAAATGCAAAATCTTATTTTTATAATCAAATCCGTATAATTGAAACAGATTTTGGAGCAAGGCTCTCACAGCCATAAGAAAATTGATCATAAAACCCTTTGGTTGGCATCACATATCATCATCTCTCAACCCTCGTCAACTTTGTGTTAATTTTTATATGGATAAAACTATGTCTTCTCTTTTTGTGGATAAGTGTACACTTAATCTTTTTATTTATTTCTTAATACTTTATTTTATAGATATATATATATCTATTAATATTTACATTAATATATTTAATACACATAAATACGAACACGATACAAAATAAAAGCAACACGACACGAAATTAAAACTACACGAATTTATATTAATTAATATTTACATTAATATAATTTGATCATGTTTACTAATAAAAAATACGATCCAATTAAAACTACATGAACCAAATAAAACTCGACACACAATCTTATTCTTTTACCAAGTACAAACACGATCCAAATAAAATCAACACGAGACAAATATATTTTGTTTCGTATTTTAATTTGATCATGTTTGTGCCATGTTAAAGAAAAAGAAAATAATTGTGTCGTGTTTGTACTAGGTAGAAAAATAATTTTGTGTCATGTTGTTTTACTTTTACCTAAAACGAAACACGACTCCTATAAAAGTAGGGAAATATTTTTTGCACCGGTTTGAACACGACTCCTATAAAATAATTGAATTTATAAAATAAAATATTTCAATTGTGTTTGATATTGGACAGTTATGAAAGTAATTTTATACCAGACAATTATGAAAGTATAATTTTATACCGAACACGATTAAAATTCACCTATAATTTTATACTGGACATTTATGAAAGTAATTTTTTTTTTATAAATTCATCACACACCGCCATTATAGTTATGAAAAGTAATGTTTGTGTTTGATAAGTTACGTCGGATCGTGCTTGTGATTGTTAAAAAAAATCATGTTATGTCGGTAGTGCGGACTCATATCATTGAATGAATGTAAGTCCACGTCAACAAATTGCTTTTATATAAAAAAAAAAAATTTATTACAAAAAAACTCTACGTTTATTAGATTTTATTTTTTTTATCAAGAAATCTGTGCTACTTAAAAAAATAGATTTAAAAATTTATGAAACAAAATATTTTTGTGCACACCCATATTATTTAATGAATGTGAGTCCACGACAGTAAATTGTTTTTACATAAAAAAATTATTACAAAAAAATTCTACATTATTAGGCTAATTTTTTTTATCAAAAAATATGTGCTACTAATTTTTTAATAAACTGTTTTTCACTTTTTTTTTAATAAAAAACTATTTTAGAAGAAATTACTTTTAAGAAATAAAAAACTGTTTTTTTTTAAAAAAGGTTTCAACAATTTTTTTTAATTGTTTTAAAAAAAATTAGCACTTTTTTAACAAGTTTTAACATTTTTCTCGTCTTTTAGTGAGTGTGTTTAATTTATGTGTACAGTTAGAATTTTCTTATAATTAACTCTAAACATAAGGTCAATTGAAGTTAAAAAAAACTCATATATTAAAGGAATGAGTGAGATGGTGGTGAGCCGAGGTGAAGAAAAGAAAGATTGAAATGGGATTTGCTTGGCATAAAGGGTAATATTGTCAATTCAAAAATAAATGGAGTGTTTTCAGAATTTGAGGAGTGTTAATAGACATCCTTTTTTATGTGTATCTATACGTGTTTGTGAGAGGTAGTAGGTTGACTCCTGCCAAAATTTATTTCTATTACAGAAACACAAACTATCATTTTCATGCTGAGTGTAGTTGTAGGGAGTAATTTTGGAATTATTTTAGCATCACCCATTACACATAACTCCCGAAAATCTTAAAAAATATCTGGCATAAATATGAGTTAGTTGATGCTCCTAAGAGTTTTGTAACGTTTCTCCAGTGCCTATGAAACTTAGCGTGAATACTTTATCACCCCCATGTCATTTATAAGACAGTTTCATTGTAGAGCCTAATGCGATAATGTATGTGCATATAAAATAGCAAAGTGGGTTAATAATAATATGCTACCAAAAGAAAAAAAGTGGGTTAATAATAAATATTTTGTTTTTGTCCTCCAACTGCTTTTGGTACCTTCTGAAGCTGGTTCTGAGGTACTTTGGATATGATATCTTTGACCTCGTCAGAGTTTCTGTGTAATCAGCTTTTGCTGAGTTAGTTTTTTGGCTTGTTCTTGTATTTGATCAAAAAGAAAAAAAGAACAGGGTACCTTCTGAAAGGTACGGTTGGGGTAGGGTACTTTAAAAAAATATGTGTCCGCCATGCGAGTCTGGTACCAAGCAAGTTTAGTTAATGACTATATTTAATTTTGTTGTATTTTTAAAATTAGGGGTGCAATTTGTATGTGTTTTTATCGTATTGTACCGTTTTGGTTAAAAAAAAATGATTTTGATTTCATATTATGAAATATCGAAAATCGATTTTACCGAAACCGAAAATACGGTCAAAAATTTGGTTGGTTTTGGTTTTTAGATACAAAAAATCGATTTACCGAATTTACCGTACCGATATCGTACCAAAATTACCGTACTAAACATTTTGTGCAGTGTCAAATTATTTTGGGTATCATACTACTTCTATTTATTTTATTTCTCATGAGTGAGTTTTTATATTCTCTTTGAATTTAATTTAATTATTTGAGTATTTGGTTTAAATGTTAAATAATCATGTTAATTAAACATATATTTTGTTTAATTAATCAAACATTTAACACAAAATGAATTAGGTAGCATTTTGTTAAAATAAAAAGAGCCGTTTGTTTTGTTGGCTATATTTCCGTTTTGCCCTTATTTCATTTGGGCTTTATATTGTGGTTTGTGTAGAGATCGTTTTTTAGGGTTTCCATTTCAATTTTTTTACCTCTTTCTCTCTCAAAAAGTGTGGCGGTCATTTTTGTTTGAGCTCTCTCCCTCTCATTTTTTTTTTCTTCTTCAACCTTGGGTTGATTTTGAGAAATAATTTTTTGGGGACTTTTATTTGAGAACAACATTTTTTTGTTTTGAGATTTGGCTTTCGATTTGGTGTGGTTACTTCGTTTTGAGATCGGGTTTTCGGTGACAATTTTTTCGGCGCCAGCTATATTCGGATCTGAGTTCCCTCCGTGTTTTCCGGTGATTTTTTTTTTCGACGATTTGGCTTTTCCGGTGAGTAGGCTTTTTCGGCGAAGGTTTGTTTTTTCAGTGTTGGAGGTGTGGATGATTTTGACTTTTCGACGAACATTTTTTGAGGTAACAGCTCCCTCATTTTTTGAGGCTCATCATCTTGTCTCACTCTCCTCAGGCACCATCTCCCTCATCTCATCACACTCTACTCCGACTTCGGTAGAGGCAAACCGATCAGTTTGATCTCGTCTCACTCTCATCCGTCTCTGACGGAGGTAAACCGATCATTTTGGTCTCGTCTCACTCTCCTCCGGCTCCGACAAAAGCAAACCGGTTAGTTTGGTCTCGTATCTGTTTAAATCTATTGTTCCAAATGCTACAAATTGTACCTGTTTGTGTATGTTTCTAATTGTTCCAAACAACTAGAAATGCTAGAAATTGTAATAGCTAGAAATGCTAGAAATTGTAATAGCTAAAAATGGGTATATCGAATATATACCAGATTTACCGATTGCATAAACCGATTTGAAATTCTGGCATTTACCGGGAAAAAACCGAATTGAAACCGAAATTACCGAAACCAAAAAAACCCAAAAATACCGAAAAAACCGAAAAACCAGTCGGTTTGGTTTTGGTTTTTGTTTTGATGTACCGGTCGGTAAATTGGTACGGTATGATTTTACCATATAGAATGTGGTTTTGGTATTGGTAAGGGGTTGTTACCGACCATACCGTACCGATTGCACCCCTATCTAAAACAGTCTTCCAGTTTAAGATAATTTCTGAAAAGATTAACTAATTCTTAAATATTTTAAAGGGAATTGATTCGTTTGTTTGCCTTTGATGAGCTTTTGTGGTTGTATTCGCTATTTAGAATTAAGATATGATGTAACATTACAAATGATGATGGTCCTTTGTTGGACGAGTCCTGCTCTATTTTAAATTGAGTGTTCAGATTTGTCATTATTTATATAAACATCCCTTGATTTTTGTTAATTTGGCTCCTTACTCGTTTGAATCTAAAGGTTTTTAAAGAAGGTTTACCGAAAATTAGTGGTATTAGTTTACATTTTTTTATATATCGAAACCGGAACTATCGAAACCAAAATTACCAAATTTTTTGTGGTTGGTTTTGGTTTTAGCATTTTAAAATCCGATTTACCGACTGTACCGTACCAAAATAAAAAACCGAAATACCGTACCATATATTACCGTATATAACCATATGGATATTTGAATATACCTATACATATGGAAGTGAAAATTGTTATGTCCACTGTTTAATAAATACAAAAGTACAGAATTATTAATTATAATATAATTACAGAAATAAAACGAAATTACAGAAATGAAATACTTACTTGTATTTGCAGAAATAATATTAGAATAGAAAAAGTAATCCGAGCCCTGTTTAGAACAGTCTCCTTAAGACAAATTTATTCCCTCCACAAGGTGCCAAAGGTAATGAATAATTGTCTCCCAAGATAGAACGGATTTCCAAATTAATCAAGCAGCACAACAATGATTAATTTCTTCGAACACAATTCTGTATTTATGTTCAACCAGACCAAAGAATGATATGTAGGAATGTATGCAGTAGCAGTAGAAAAGTTTGTATTTTTTCTGGGAAAAGATGCAGCATAAATTCGGAATTATTGGAGGGCAATTTTTTCAGTAGTCAAAACTGAAGGGATAAGGTTTAATTTATAGCTTTTGTGTTGACTGTTGGAACAGTCAACCGAAATTAACTGTCAAAACAGTTAAACGAATTAACTGTTGACTCTTGGCATTAACTGTCAAACAGCTAATTAATTATTAATTAATTTCGTAATGAATTAACAATTAAAGCCCAAAAAATTAAATAAAATGTAGGAGATTTTTATAAGCCCAAGCCCAAGCCCAAGCCGAACCCAACCGAGCCGGCCGGACAAACGGACGCGCGCGCGCGTGGACCTTTGACCGGAAGTCAATCCGTGCATAGCTTAGGTCATCTCCCCTTCAAAGAGTTGGGATACCCTCAAGGCATCCAAGCCTTAGTCCATCATTTGGGTTTTATTAACTCATCATTTTCCCACTACTCTTCCAATGTGGGACAAGAGTTAAACATACCCAATTCATGAACTTTCATTGCTTTGTGAGTCACTTTGAGGGCATATTTATCATTCATAACTTATTGAAATTGGACATATGAGTATACTACGTTAATCTCCTTGCAGAGGAGAACGCGTTCGTATATGGTCCCACAATTATCGTAGTGTGGGTTCCACCTAAATTTGAGCTCAAAGTTGCTCAAAATTCTGTCCAGAAAAATCTGGACAGCTTTCGAAAATCAATTTAAGTCCAATTTTTCCAACAACCCCCCACATGAATGATATATTGCTATAAATAAAACATAACAGATGCTAATGCAGATGCAGACAAAAGTTGAGTAAAACTGAAGATTTATTGCATCGGGAGAAGTAGCCTAGTGGCCTTGAACTTTCCTTAGTGATATACTATCGGATTTACTTGGTTAATCAATAGACTTCACGTCTTTGAACTGTTAACCGTTTTGTAAACCTAGACAACAGTATTCACACAACAATTCTTCAACACAGTTGGTTCTCATGTTTGTGTTCATTTTGGCCATGAACACCACTTGGTTCCGTGAATATTTTAGAGAATATGCCTTTCATTATTCTCATAGAAGTGGCCCCCTTCTTACTCACGTAGGTGACTTCCATAAAGAGTATCCTGCAATACCCCACTTAGACATACTAAGATATGGATGTCATTAAAAGCATAACTTATCCTAATTTCGCGGCAGATATGCACTGTCTCATATTTGGAATAGATAGGATTTAATCTCCTCCAGTGCTTACTGAATACAATGTGGTTCGGTTTGTCCATTGAACCTAGATCTTGGGATCTCCAGTCAGCTAGGTTGGGTTGACACTATATTGATTCTTATTTATTTATAGGCTTTAGACCCATTCCTCTCAATGATCTTTCAACTTGCTCTCGGTCTAAACCTTTCGTTAGTGGATCCGATATATTATCTTTTGACTTTACATTGTCAATTGAGATAATTCCATTTGAGAGAAGTTGTCTAACGGTATTGTGTCGACGACGAATATGTCGTGACTTTCCGTTATACATGTGATTTTATGCCCTTCTGTATACATATTGCGGGCACAGGTTTAGACCAATTTGGAACATCCTCTAAGAAATTTCGAAGCCATTCAGCTTCTTCTCCATCTTTGTCTAGTGCAATGAATTCGGATTCCATTGTCGATCTAGCAATGCACGTTTATTTTAAGGATTTTCAAGATACGGTTGCACCTCCGAGGGTAAACACATACCCACTCGTAGACTTAGAGTCTTTTGTATCGGATATCCAATTTGCATCGCAATGTCCTTCAAGAACAACTGGATATTTTGAGTAGTGCAGTCCATAGTTTTGAGTATATTTTAAATAATCCAAAACTCTCAATGTAGCTTTCCAGTGATTTCTTCCTGGATTACTCGTAAATCGACTTAGCTTACTTATTGAGTATGCTATGTCCGGTAGCGTACAGTTCATGATATACATTAAACTGCCGATAATATGAGAATATTCTAGTTGAGATATGCTTTCACCATTATTTCTTGCAAAATGTAAATTTACATCTACAGGTGTCTTGGTAGGACTAATATCATACTTCTTGAATTTTTCAAGTACTTTCTCTATGTAATGAGATTGAGTTAATATAAGTCCATCCGATGTTCTAGAAATTTTAATTCCTAATATAACATCGGTGATTCCCATATCTTTCATGTCAAATCTCTGACTCAGCATTTGTTTTGTAGTTTTGACAATTTCCAAGTTACTACGCATGATAAGCATATCATCAACATAGAGGCATACAATGACATATCCATTATGAATGTATTTAAAGTAAACACATTTATCGCATTCATTAATTTTGAAGCCATTTGATAACATTGCATTATCAAAATTTTCATGCCATTGCTTAGGTGCTTGTTTTAATCCATATAGTGATTTAACAAGCTTACATACTTTTCCTTCTTGTCCGGGAGCTTTGAACCCTTCAGGTTGCTCCATGTAAATTTCCTCCTCTAGTTCACCATTTAAGAATGCGGTTTTTACATCCATTTGATGTATTTCAAGTGCATTAATAGCCGCTATTGCTATTAACATCCGAATGGACGTTATTCTTGTTACCGGTGAATATGTGTCGAAGTAATCCAACCCTTCCTTTTGCCTATAGCCTTTAGCTACAAGTCTAGCTTTATATTTATCAATTGATCCATCGACCTTCAATTTCTTTTTGAAGATCCATTTATAACCTAACGGTTTTGAACCTGGTGGAAGATCCACTAGTTCCCACGTATGATTTTGTAATATGGATTCAATTTCACTATTAATTGATTCTTTCCAATTGGAAGCATCGGGTAAGGATATAGCTTCTTTATACGACTGGGGTTCATTTTCTAGCAAATATGTTAGAAAATTCGGACCGAAAGAAGTTGAGGTTTTTGCTCTTTTACTACATCTTGGTTCATCCTCTATTGATTCAATAGGTTGATGAGTACCACTTGAGTAGATTGATATGTCTACTGTTTAATAAATACAAAAGTACAGAATTATTAATTATAATATATTTACAGGAATAAAATGAAATTACAAAAATGAAATACTTACTTGTATTCGCAGAAATAATATTAGAGTAGAAAAAGTAATCCGAGCCCTATTTAGAATAGTCTCCTTAAGACAAATTTATTCCCTCCACAAGGTGCCAAAGGTAATGAATAATTGTCTCCCAAGATAGAACGGATTTCCAAATTAATCAAGCAGCACAACAATGATTAATTTCTTCGAACACAATTATGTATTTATACTCAACCAGACCAAAGAATGATATGCAGGAATGTATGCAGTAGCAGTAGAAAAGTTTGTATTTTTTCTGGGAAAAGATGCAGCATAAATTCGGAATTATTGGAGGGCAATTTTTTAGTAGTCAAAACTGAAGGGATAAGGTTTAATTTATAGCTTTTGTGTTGACTGTTGGAACAGTCAACCGAAATTAACTATCAAAACAGTTAAACGAATTAACTGTTGACTCTTGGCATTAATTGCCAAACAGTTAATTAATTATTAATTAATTCCATAATTAATTAACAATTAAAGCCCAAAAAATTAAATAAAAATGTAGGAGATTTTTATAAGCCCAAGCCGAACCCAACCGAGCCGGCCGGACAGACAGACACGCGTGCTCGTGGACCTTTGACCGAAAGTCAACCCATGCATAGCTTAGGTCATCTCCCCTTCAAAGAGTTGGGATACCCTCAAGGCATCCAAGCCTTAGTCCATCATTTGGATTTTATTAACTCATCATTTTCCCACTACTCTTTCAATGTGGGACAAGAGTTAAACATACCCAATTCATTAACTTTCATTGCTTTGTGAGTCACTTTGGGAGCATATTTATCATTCATAACTTATTGAAATTGGACATATGAATATACTAAGTTCATCTCCTTGCGGAGGAGAACGCATTCGTATATGGTCCCACAATTATCGTAGTGTGGGTCCCACCTAAATTTGAGCTCAAAGTTGCTCAAAATTCTGTCCAGAAAAATCTGGACAGCTTTTTAAAATCAATTTAAGTCCAATTTTTCCAACAAAAATAAATATAGATTATGACCTGTTATGGTTTCACCTATTATCCATTCTTGCTTCATACTTCCAAAAACAATAATGAGGAAATAATGATCGACAAAGTTCTACCATTTTGGACATGTGCAGACGGAAGGTTCATTATTATTTGTTAGGGCTATATGTTCTGAATTAGGAAGTAACAAAAAAGTGGAAATATTTTGTACCCTAAATTATCCTAAAATACAGTTTTAATATAATAAAGTTTTACTTCAAGGCCTACAGTCTTTATCAAGTTAGTTATCTAGATGATGAGTCTGTGTTATTTAGTGCTGATAGTAAGCGTTGTAATAGGTAGTGTATATAATAATTTTGTAAATAACGTGTTGATATCGTAATATAAATTATACATAACAAATATTTATATGTGATTTTTTTAAAGTAAATTAACTCATACATATCACATTATAGAAAAATAATAAACTAAATGTATGTAAAAAACATTCTTAAATGTAAATTCTATATATAAATGAATAAATATTTTTTTAATAATTCTTAAACTTAATACACTACATGAAAGATGTAAAAATCCATTTTAAATGTAAATTCTATTGATAAATAATGCATAAATATTTTTTTATAATTCTCAAACTCACCACTAGTATCTTAATAAATCATCAAGGGCCCATGTTGAAAATTTAATTGAACCATACATGTATTCAACAGTCAATGCTTATGATGCACAATTTGAATAGATGATTGCATATTTTTTCTTATATGGTTGTCTCCCACTTGAATAGTCTATAATGTGATTACCACGTGGTATTATAGTTGATAAATGAACCCATTAATCATTAACCATAGTCGAAATAATCCCTGCAAATAATAATAACAATAACAATATAAATAATAATAATAATAATAATAATAATCTTTGGTTTATACACAAAAAAACGAATTAGAAATAACGAACAATATTTTTTTTTGGGTAAAATGAAATGCATTAAATCAAAAGGCAAGAGTCCAAATATGAACCAATACCTTCTAAAACAAACGACAGTCGAAGTATCTAAAACCATTCAACATAAGTCAACCACGTGTAGGGTTAGGATTAAACCACACCATCGAAGCATGCAAGCTGCCACACAATGAAGCATCCCAACCAATCAATCAAAACCAGGCACCAAAAAACCTTGTCTGCCATTAAACCTTATAACTAACAAGGTTGAGTCTTTTGCAAGTCAAAACAAGCACAACCATTCTTCAGTTAAATCTAAGAGACAATATGACAAAAGCTACAACAACTAACTATTTCATTTGATGTTTGGGAGGGCATAATGGGTACATATATTAACTTTTGGTAACTTAAAGGCATGCTCTTTCTAAACTTCGTCTAATATTTCTAGGCATTCTTAGAGCATACTTGTGTATGAAAGTGACGATATCTTCCACCGGTATAAAAAGAGTAGCATTTTGTTCAACCCAATCAATTTCACCTCATCTGAAGCAAGACCAATCACAAGTTCGTCGTGGAATACGGGACCATCCGAGACTCAAGGATTATTTGCTGCATCAATTCAATATCGACGTTATCGTGTATAGAAGAAATCTATAGTGCTTAAACTGTCAAAAGTAAAAACGGCCTCATTACATGATCCTGGTCATCTTCCAGTAACAATGCGATCTCTTTCTTTAAGTTCAGCTGCATAACCTAAACTTAGGGAACTGAAAACAAAAATTAAAATTAAAATAAAGTTATGGTTATGTAGTTATGTGCGTACATGTGTGACAACCCAGTCAAAATAATAACGGGTGGCCAACCCTATACTAAATTAAATCAGGTATCTCAGATGGCTCAGTCTCAACATCAACGGACAATACTAAATAATATAAGGCTAACTACTCGAAACTATTAAAAGTGGATTGCCAAAAATTTAAAACTTTTATTTGACATCAAATAAAACCAACCATGCAACCATTTCCAACAATACAACATCTAACTATGATGAGTAATATGTGCAAACTCCAATAATATGAATGGGTACAATACATTGTACAACAAAATCTCTACAATGAAATACCCGAATAAGCTTTCGGGTCATAGACAATATAATAATCTGAGAAATGAAATATAAAAGTGTTAATCTACAACACTTGAGTATAAACCTAATATACGAACTGAATCCTAATCTAGATATACAAGGATAGGAATCGACTAAAGCAAAGTGCCGCAACAGTCCGCTACGGCCACAGCTCCAGGAATAAACTGGATAGATGAACATCAATGACGTCCTTGCAGAGGAACACCTAAAGTAATACAATATATATACACATGGAGGGAAAAAATATAAACGGGTTAGAGCCCGAGTTGAAAACATTTTTATAGCAAGTGCATTAAAATGCATAATAATTATAAATGCATTATTACATGATTAAGGTGGAGTCGAACTCTCCATAATAATCTCCCTCACCTCTCAACTAAAGCGCGCAACTAACGTATGCACGTGATCTCCAAATGGATGCCCAATTCTAGTTAGGCAAAAGAGTCTAACTTAGACCCAATGGGATTATTTAATTAAAACCATCTAACCTATCTCCTAATCTACTCCTATCTATATTCTTTAAATAATCTACTTTAACTTTAATGTTATAGTACTCTTTATATTTGTTCATTTGTTGAACATATAAAGTTGCGTAATCAACCTCATAATAACATCATCACAATACATCAACATTCTCTTACTAGAATTTCACATATTCTAGTTATGCCCTCATTTGGCATGTAAAGATATATATAATTTATTATATATGAGTTATTAGCATCAAGTGATAAGGACTAAACTTCTCCCGATTCTCACTACGGCACTGCGTTTCGTGCGTGGGACGTCTCGCCGAGGTGAAATCCAAACAAGGAACCCCCCGATACACTAATCCTGGCAATGTTAGTCGTTGAGGTCCATTATTCCCTCGATACCCAAGTACAAGCACAATCAACAATAACTATCCAACCGAGCTATAACTCGAGGACGCAGGATCACATGCTATCATCTTCCAGTTGCCCATCCACATAGAAAACTGGGGCCACCTGGTGGGGTTCAACGGCACCCACCTCGTGATAAACTCATGCACACGACGTCCCGAGAAGCGGTCATAGCTCCTAACCGACAAGTGAGAACGACACATACCCATGACTTCTCACCCCCAAAATAATAATATATATCATATAATAATCACCATGGATGACTATGACCTGGGGAATATCCACACCCTGCTCTTCGAGTCAGGATGCTCACCCTCAACGCACGCAACTTCCCAATGATAGCAAGGAGGGGGTATGCTTCACTATATATATATACCATCATATAAGGTATACATACATCACAACATCATATAAAGATATACCATCATATAAGGTATACGGGTCACATCATTTTCATATTTATTATACGCTCTTAGTCATAATAGAATTAATGTCATTGTTTAGTATATTTCCCTCTTGATATACTAATCGTCAATTCTCACACGTCTTCCCCACTTAGTATACACTATACTATTTATCGCTTGAAGCTCACATGTTGCTTCTAATTATGAATTGTCTCTGAATTCTTTTTACGTTAAGGATATTCTTTATCCTAATGCACCTCAATTAGCATTTCTCATTTGTGTGAGTATCTCCCAAATCAATCATCGTTAAGGATATTTTTATATCCATATGCACATCAATTAGAATTTATTATTCTCCATCCATAATAGGGTTCAATTTATTTTATGAACCTTTAAAGTTATCCCATTTGGGATTGGATCCTAAGATCCGGTATCTCAAAGTTATTCTCATTATTTCATATGACTTTAATTATTATCTCTAACTAGAATCCCCAATTGAGGTCGGCTTCCCCACTTAGAGTATACCAAAATATCTAGTCGGTATTCCTCAAATTTTAGTCAATATGACTCCAATAATTTCTTATAAGGGAAACTCTCTAAAAGTCTCCAAAACATACTCCAAATAATCCCTATAAAGGTTCCCAATCAATAACCTCAAACAAAACGGAATGAAATTCTCCCTAGAAAAACATCCCTCAAAAAGCCCTGTTTCTGAATCGATTCGGGCCAATTCCGAATCGATTTGGCCCAGCGAATCGATTCGGACTTTAAGGCGAATCGATTCGGGTCATCAGACCTGGGACTCTGTCTTAGGCCGAATCGATTCGACTGGGGTCCGAATCGATTCAATCACTCAGACCTGGACACCTGAAACTTTTCGAAATGATTCGGTTAGGGGGCCGAATAGATTCGGCCTACCTGGAGGCTCGAAAATAGCTACTTTATAAGTAAGCCAAAAATCCCAAAATTTGTTTTAATCATTTTCTCTTCATTTCTCTTCAACCCAATCACATATATATCATCAATATTCATCCTAGAATACATATAAACTAATTTCTATCCTTAAATCAAAGATCTACATATCAAATCTAAGTTATACCCAAAAGTTAGGTTTTAATAATTTAAACCTAAAACCCAAAGATTTAATCCACAAATCATGCAGTAAATGGTGCACAACAATTATTTAGCAAGTTTAATCACTTGCCTCAAGTTCGTAGGGTTTGATTCGTCCTCGAGATCGCGTGGATGCCGAAAAATCCTCTTTCTCTCTCTTTTCTCCTTCCTTCTCTTCTTCTTTCTTCTCCTCTCTTTCTTTCTTTCTATTTCTCTTTCTCTCTAAGGAGAATAAATCTCCCATAGGCTTAATAAGCCTTTTCTCCCAAGATATACATCTTTAAATGATAATACACACTTTAAATGACTCGGTAACTTTAATTCGAGTCAAATGAGCTTAAATTATTTCGGAATCTAAATAGACCCCAAGTACAGTCATTTCGACTTTCTCGACCCTTCCGAACACAACTACACCCTCAGAATCGCCATTCAAAACACTTTCTAACGACTTCAAATTTTGACCTCAATTGCCAATTTAATTCATCTCCAATTAGAATAATTATCTATTTCTCCCAAAATAAATAAATCATCGTCTCCAAGACCTCGGGTTGTTACAACATGATTACCTATTCCGATAAAATAATACCCGTTAAGGTCTATTTTATTAACTGTTTTTTGCATGTCTAAGTTAAGACAAAATTAAAGCCCTTTTATATGACTATAAAACTAAATTTGTTTTCTTATATATGTTCAAAAATACTACGTATCTATAGAAATATGCAAGTAAATAACAAAAATTAGATATAATGTACAAAGTGAGGTACCAAATATGTTCTCTCTCTCCATTTATGACATATAGTGGTAGATTCATGAGTAGGGGAACCATACAATTTTAGTGGGTGAGGTGCTAAAGATCCACAGGGTTAGGGGTGGAAGGCGAGAGTAAAAACAAATACACGATTTAAACAAACTTAATAAATAATTCCAAATATTTGTACAGTAGAAAACTATGGATGTTAAGAAACCGTTAAGAGTTAAAATTTGTGAATGCCCTAAATTCTATTATATATAGAATCTAAAATAGTTGAACTATTCAAACTTCAACACTATTAACAACCGGATATTTTGATACGCCTTTATAAGTTTTTCTTGGTGAAATATAGTGCACAATGGTTATCTTTATAACATAATGCATATATTTATTTTTGGAGAAAAAATTGTATTTTTTTATGTGGGGGTGGGCTGGGTGGGTTGGGTGGGGGTTTGAATTTCTAGATGGGGTACTTGACAACCCCTTGTACGGCATTGGAAAATTCTATTTTTTTTTTTGTTGAAATTTCTTTATAACATAATGCACATGTAAGGACATTTTTGTCCATTATCAATTTGTATGTCGTACGCCGTTACACCGTTGAAGAAACTCAAGATCGCATCTACATCAACGGATCCGAATATCAAAGCATCTTCAAAACATCATAGCCTCTGCGAGAATGAACTTGGTAAAATTTTGTTTTTACGTTCCTTAAAGTTCATATTTAGTATTGGGAAATTTTTATAAAATGCTTTTTATAAAAATAAGAAGTAAGTTTTTTCAAGCAAAATGAGGCTTTTAAAAGTTTTTTTATTTTTCTGGGAAGCCGGACCGGTCCGCCTCCCTACCAGACCGATCCGCCTCTGGACCGGTCCGCCCTTTACCCGGACCGATCCGCCTTGCTGAAAATCCAATATACCCCGGATCGATTGCAAACCGATGGAGCCAAATTTTAAAAGAACCGATCCGAGGTCGGACCGATCCGCCTCCAAGCCGGACCGGTCCGCCTGGGATAAACTCGATCAGTTCCGTCTGTTTTTTATCTACCATATTTTATTTCCTATAAATATTACTATTCCGATGGTGTATTTTTTTAAGTCTTTGAGAAAACGTTTCTAAGAGATAAAACACAACAAGACTTCGTTTTTTGATGTGCCAAACATCTTTTTGATTCACACACAAAAATCCCAATTACTTTTGTGAATTTTTTGGAACCCTAGAACACAAACTTTGTTGTTGTTCATCTTTGTGGAGAGATCTTTGCAACCGAGGGCTGCGTGTCATTGCTGAGGGAGTCTCTACAAAGTGTTATGACTGCGTGTCATTGAGGAAAGCTGCGGTTCTTCCTTTGTTGTTTGGACTGCGAGTCCTTGGAGGGTGCTGCGTGTATTCTCTTGCTGAGTTCAAGACTGCGTGTCTTTGTGGGTTGGCTGCGCGTTGATCCATTGCAGATTTCTCTATGTAATTGTAAGTTGCGACTTGTATATTCATAGTGAAATAAAGGTTTTACCCGAAAGGTTTTTTTTTCCTGAAATCTGTGTCTCAGCATATTTTTGTGTCACATGCTTTCTTGATTTATGGAATGAAACACACACCTTAGATGCATGTGTAGGGACTCTAATTAAATAAGGGGTACTTGGAAACTTGCGAATTTAATTTAATTAATTATCACTGTTACGACTTTTTCAGCATATATTTAATTTTGGGTTTCACTAAAATTTATGTAGTCTTTGGAAGCCAAAAAAAAAAAGGTGCTTTTAACACCACCCTGGTATGACATCCTTCTATTTTCCTATTTGGACTCATAAAATTGTAGATTTATATTTTTTCCTAGATTTACCTTCGATTTTTTATATACTAGCCAATGTAGATGTGCGTTCCACGTGGATCATTATGTTTAATTACTATTATTAAATAAATAAAACACTGCATTCCAAACACTAAAATAGTCTATCAATTATTATAAGTTGTGAGTACTTAAGAAATAACAAAATATATAACATTAAATAATGTATTGAAATTTATAAGGTGTTACTAATGAAAAAATAGTAACAAAGTGAGTTAGTCATTGCATTATTGATGGACAAATCAATTAGATGTTGTATTGCATTGTAATAGTTCTAATTTACTACACAAGAAACATTATTTATAATATATGTTTCTTACTTTTTCAACCAAAATTTGTTACTATGGGACAATGTTCTACATAAATTCATTCGGGTTGATTACAATCCCTCCCTGAGCCCGAACTTTTATTTTTAGTATTTAACCCACCGAACATATAAAACAACTTCAAAATACCCCATTATATTAACACTGTTAATTTTTTAACAGAAAATGAACATGTGTTTGGGTCTCATATAGTTCTATCTATTACGAGTTTCATTTACATATTTTTTAGTCAAATAATTATCACAACATCTTTAAATATAACAAGTTAAACGTCTTAAATATAATTTATAAAATTATATCAGTCCTGATCATTAAGAAAGTCTAAATAATAATTAAATATTTTTTGTATATTTATCAGTCAAGTCAATAGTGTTAAGCAACCTCACCTTGATATTATGGGATCTTCTAGTAATATAACTAATCTATATTCGAGTTTGATTATGACACGTGTCAAACATGCAAGTGATCGCAAATAATGAATAACAATCCAGATATTTAATTAGAAAAGTTACTTGAGAAGTTTTAATTAGTAAAGAAGCCTAATTAAAAAAAGGTTACATTTTAAATATTTTCAATCAATAGAATCAATTTTACACCCATACTATGAGTGATACCTATAATTAACTAATGTTGGAAACATTGTAAACAAAGACTCGTGGATGCCTTCTTTATTATATTAAGTAATTAAGAGTGGTAAATTGTGAAATTAGAAAAAAAATATGGGTAAAGTGGTAAGATGAAACTTATAGACTCAATTGAGTTTTATTAGTATAAATATTTTCCAATAATATCGAATTCATCTAAGTTTTAATGAATGGAAAATAAATATGGGTAACATTCTTTTAAGATACTTTTATAAACTCTAAATATAAATTAACAAACATTATTTTTTTTATAATGTGCATGATTATCACAATCCATTTGGAAATGATTAAAATAAAACCGCCCAAATATTATTTTGTATCTATTATAGAGTTAACGTAAAGTGCTCACAATTAATTATTGACACACCTTTTTTTTTATTGTTTTTACTCTTATCGTTGAATTATTAAAATATATTTTTAAATACATATGTGATGAAACTTTAATATTTGAACTAGTTTATTATTATTATTGTATTATTATTATATTATTATTATTATTATTATTATTATTATTATTATTATTATTATTATTATTATTATTATTATTACTATTATTATTATTATATGAAACTTAAACATTTATGTAGTGTTGGTTTATACAAATATTAAAATTTTGTTGTTAGTTTTAGCTTAAACTTAAAAATAAGGTCAAATTCTTAAAAACAAATATTGTGCCAAATGAATTTTCTCTTACATTGAAGGGGAGTTACGTCGTATGTGCTACTAGGGGAGGGATGGTTATTTTCTTTGCTAGTTAATATTCTTAAAGAAGTTAATTTCAAAAAAAAAAAAATTCTTACACTACACCAAAATGGTCAAATTAGCACTCTTCAAGCGGCCAACCTTGCCACAGGCAATGACTTTGACAGAGCCGTGACAAAGGTTTGTCACGGTAAGTGACCGTGACAAGATCGTGACATTTACGGTTGTCATGGTCTTATCACGGTCAATGACCGTGACAAACCTTATAAACTTGACACGGTCAAGGATTGTGACATGTCCGTGACAATTCTGTCAGTAAAAAAACCTTCCATCTTCTTTTTTCCCACAGATTTCTATTCCCTCCATTTCTCTCTCTCTCTAAGCGACTGCACTCTCTCTCTCTACGATTTTGGCACGTTTTCTCTCTCTCTCTCTCTCTCTCTCTCTCTCTCTCTCTTCCATTTGTATATATGTGTGTGTATATGTGCGTGTGTAAATATATGTGTGTGTAAATGTGCGCGCGCGTGTGTGTGGTGGATTGAGGGGTGGGGAGGGGGTGTGTGTGTGTGCATGCGTGTGTGTGTGCGCGCGCGTGTGGTGGGCAGTGACAATGGGGGGGAGGGGGCAGGGGGGCTATATGTGCGTGTGTGTGTGTGTATATATGTGCGTGTGGGTGGGTGGGGGGCAGGGGAAATGGGCTCGGGGGGTGCTTTTTAATTTTATTTAATCAAATTTTGATTGGTTTATTAGATATTGCCCACCATATGCAAGTAATGCCCTTGCAAAAGAATTTATTGATTAAATATTGATTGGTTATTAATTTTTTTAGTAAATTAATAATTAGTGCCCCTTTCATATGCAAATAGGATTGCTCCTCATTGTAAATTAGTAAATTAATAATTGTATACTTTAATTGTTAGTTTAATTGATGAAATGAATTAATTGAGTAGACGAATTAAAAGGAGTACGTGATACACATTTATTGTTGCTCTTACGGTTGGATTATAGTGGATCGATGTTCGCTTGGTTAATTTTAGAAATGGCATTACCACTGGATTATTATCCATATGGGGGTGGGATATTTCAACTTTTTTTAAAAAATTACTTTGTATCACGAATAATATATATATAGTATGATAATTAAATGAAACATACTTGAAATTACATATAGTGCGCATAGATACTAGCCTTCTAGTTCTTATCTGTACGCATTCAATAGCCCTTAGACTCGTTCGAGAGTTATTACCCCTGTAATGAGATCTCTCGAATTGCCCCGTTTGGACAATTTAGGACTGCATAATTTCTGTATAATAATATTCTTAGTGACTTAAAGCAGTTACTCTTGGAGGAAGTTCTGCAGTCATATCCTAATGTTCTCTAGGTACATACTAGATTGACAAGTGTGATTAATATTTCAATTGATCAATTGAAATAACACTCACACTTGCCAATCTATGTCGTGTACTTGGAGAACTACAGAGATATGCTGCCGAATGTTTCTCAAATCGTAACAATGTGCATGAGCTGTTAAGTATATTACAGAAATATATGGTCTTGAATGGGATAGGACCACTTGTGACACCCCGCCTAATAAAATACCGGGTGATCAGTCCTATACCAAATTAAAACAGGAATCTCAGTTGGATCATCCTTAGCATCACTGTCGAAAACTTTTTTAAAACTTACTAACCCCCTAGTATTCCAAAAGCTGGTGCCAATTTTAACTTTTTAATTACACAAAACAGTACATGCGGAGATAAATATAAACCATTCACACAACTGAATAAAACTCAACTGAATAATTAATTAAACAATTTTTCGAATAAACCATCGGCCACCAAAGTGAAATAATTCAAAACAAATATCCAACACAGGAATAAACCAAATCTGAAAACTAAACTGAAAGTCTGGGCGCCATACCCTAAATAAAACTGAAACTGATACAAGATTCCTACTCTAGGAATGAATGAATGATGCGTCTAATCCAATCTCCTGCTAGCATCCACATACGCCGCAGCTCCGTGTCCTTGGAATAGAATATCAATCCTGGCGTCCCTGTGGCTGGACACCTAAAAGGTTTTGAAAATAGTTTTATAGCAAGGGTTAGAACCCAAAACATTTTGAAAATATTTAGAAAGTGAATTAACTTTAGTAATTTAAAATGCATGAATGCGCTTCATATTTAAGTTAGTGTCGCACTCCCTTGTGGACATTCTCACCCCTCCACTATTATGCACACCTACCGGTTACCTTAACCCCACCTAGTTGTACTACCCCGTCCAACTAGTCCTGGTATAACCTTCCCTTGCCATACTACTCTAACCCGAGTATAATAATTTCTTGAATTATAAGTTATCTCACAATTAACTGAATTAATTCCTTTTAAATAATAGCATATAACCGTATCACAAGTTATATAAAGTAAATACATCACACACTGTATTATTACCCGTATATAATATTTACTACCATTATATATGTACCTTTACCACAACATCCACACATATAACATACGTATATCCATCCCTTCGAGTATACCCTCGCCGGATGATTTCCTCTAAAATGTTATCTCACTAGGTGTGCTCACAAAACCTAGTTCTCCAAGTTGGAATCGCTCACCAACTTGGCCCAAAATATAAATGTAGTGGAGGCGGTCATATTCCTTCCTTGAAAGTGAGATAAATCCCTTACCCATATATACCGTACGCTATGACCTGGGGATATATTCGCCCTACTCCTCAAGCTAGGGGATTCACCCACATCGCGCAACCTCCCTTGATAGCATTAGAGTATATAAATTGAATAAATATCTAGTCACTGATATTTAATATCACACACAATAAATACACGTATATATATATATATATATATATATACTATCACTACACCGTATATATATAATATAAACCCCGACTTTACCGTGTACTCAAAATCCCGTACACTGCCTGTAATTTCCTGAGTCTGTGGCTCGACTCAACACAATTAATTTTTTCACTTAATAATTTATCATCTTCCCGAGTCTATGGTACGACTCTAATATAATTAATTCACGCCTCAATTAATATAATGCTTTCCCCGAGTCTATGGTCCGACTCTAATTAAATTAATTAACACACCCATTAATTTAATACCTACCCGAGTCTATCGTCTGACTCTAATTAAATTAATTAACACTCTTATTAATTTAATACCCCCCGAGTCTATCGTCCGACTCTAATTAAATTAATTAACACAATTATTAACTTAATACCTCCCCGAGTCTACAATCCGACTCTTATTAAATTAATTAACACACTCATTAATTTAATACCTACCCAAGTCTACAATCTGACTTTTATTAAATTAATTAACACACCCATTAATTTAATACCTACCCGAGTCTACAATCCGACTCTTATTAAATTAATTTACACATTCATTAATCAACACAAATCCGAGTCTGTGGTCTGACTCTAATATGATTAATTTACACATTAATTAATCAACACAAATCTGAGTCTGTGGTCCGAATCTAATATAATTAATTCACACATTAATTAATTCATACCAAACTGAGTCTGTGGTACGACCCCCAGTTAATTAATTTACACATTAATTAATTTATACCAAATCCCGGGTCTACAACCCGACCCTAAACTAATTAATTACAACATCAATTAATTTAATACGTTTTCGAGTCTACCCTCCGACTCTACCTTCATTAATTATCACATCCATTAATTTAATAACTTGGTGTCACCCAACCATTATCCCCGGACCCGCTCACTTGGCCCATGCCTTAATATTTTCCGAGTCTATGTTTCGACTCCAAATTAATTTCTGTCTCTCAATAATTCATTTAATACTTTGATGTCACTTATCCAACATACCCGGACTCGCTTAATTGGTCCATTTTACATCTCATAATTTCATTCCGACATATTCGCCCACAATGTGTCGCACATTTATCACCATCAAATTTCCCAATTATATTTACCTATAATTATCAACATACCCGGACTCGCCCACTTGGTTCATAATTAAATATTTCACCTAGATTCCTTTAATAATGTAGTGTCACCCAACTACAATACCCGAATATTATTCCTCGGCCCAATAACAATAATTATGAATTATTTCTCCAAATTCGTTCATCTCATGACATACCGTTCACACCCTCCTAGACCCAATTATACCACCCTATAATTGTTAAGGAAATATATGCCACATATGAATTTATCACTATATAAAAGTAGGGAATTTAATCTTAAATAAATTTCTCTTTGTAATAAAAATTATCCGAACTGCCAAGATTCATGTACCATCGATCGATCGAACCCCCTGGGTCGATTGATCGATCGATCCAGACTTCGTCATCTCCAGGCCACTGTTTGGCCATTGACAAAAAACTAAGGTTCTTTTCTCCAATTTCCAACCTCAACCCAGTCTGTTAATCATCTTAGTATATTTCTCATGAACTATAAACATCATCCAAACCTTTTAACATCGTTAACACTATGAATCTTTACCCACTAAAGAACACAAATTCTTATGGTAAAATCCCAATTTCAGATTCAAATTCCACTGTTTCCTGTCCCGGGTTTTCTCATTCAAATCAGATAATCATACTCAGAAATATACAACCAATTCTTACCTTGAATCTCATCCGATAGTTCCATGAATAAAAAATACATTTTTGTACCCATTTATCCCCAAAACGAGTTTTGGTTTACACATCACTAAGATATGAATTGATTATCATCAATTTAGAAACCACAACAGTTAACCACTTGCCTGGAATGGTTCTTAGTGTCTGATCCGTTGGTGTAGTCCCTTAATTTGGCTCCAACATTCCCAAATTGGCTCTTTAATTGCTTTCCCCCAATTTCCCTCTCAAGCCCTAGGCTTAGAGTTGAGTTGACTGTCGTTCCCTAATCTCTCAATTAGGTTAAAAATATCCAATCCCCTTTTTTGCCATGTGGGTCTAATTAAAAAGGCCCAACTCACCCCGTGTGGGCCGGCTATGCCCAAAAATACCCCGAGACCCAATTACTACCCCCGGGTACTCTTTTCTGACTATCTCGACCCATCCGGACGCAACCGCGCACTCGAAATTGCCATCCGAAATACTTTTCAAAATTTCCATATTTCGACCTCAAAATGTGACACACGAGATTTTGAACCATTAAACTTAAAAGTTGCCAATTATAAATAATTCGTCTCACTCAATTAAATTCTCCAACTCATGAATTTAAGTTTCTCCTATTTAAATATTTTTATAACTCCCAAAAATAATTAAATATGAAATCCTCAAAATTACAGGGTGTTACACCACTCACCCTTTAGCGGTCTTGAATACCGAATTTAAAAATCGAATATAAATAAGACATAATTAAATGAAACATACTATAAATATAGGTTTTGTTTATACTAATTCATGAATATACGCTTCTTACCTTTAATAGGTGATTAGTTGTGGTAGCTGTGATGGGATATCCTAAATACAAAGAGTGGATAGGTGAGACAAATAGAATGGGGGATGTGTTTCGCAGAGGTGCTAATGAATTTGTGAAATATGCAAAGAGATGTCATAATGATGAAGAGTTTTCGTGTGGTAGGTGTTAGAATGGTAAGGTGTTTGAGTGGAAAATAGTTGAACTACGTTTGTTAAGATGGGGTATGCAAGATATTTATCGATTTTAGAGTTTTCACGGTGAATTGAAAGTTGCTTTTGTCCCCGAACAACCTTCACAACAACCTTTAACAAGTAGAATAGATGTAAAAAGGGATGACATATATCATAATATATTAGAGGATTTAGCTGATGATGCGTACGGAGTTTATGAAGCGGAGGAGAATGAGGTTACTGATGATGTACAAGGTTCAGGTGCTCGTGAAGATATCACGATAAACTTTGACGATGAATAAGAAAGTTTAAAATTTAAGGCAACCCAACCATTATACTCTAGCTGTGAGAAAGATCAAACAACTTTACATGCCATGGTTGGTTTGCACAGTTTGAAGACGCGATACGGTTTGTCTGGCAATAGCGTGACATGAATTCTGAATTGGGTGAGGGGATTACAACCCAAGGAGAATACGCTTCCAAATAGCTATCCTGTTATGAAGAACAGTTTGAAAGGTTTGGGAATGAAGTATAAATCGATTCATGCTTGTGTGTATGATTGCATACTATACCGAAAGGAGTATGAAAATCTCGATTGTTATCCTGTATGCGATGAACCTAGATATGTCCAATCTGCTGGCAAGGAATGCACAAGCTCAAAAGTGCCTCAAAAAGTGTTGAAATATTTTCCCGTTGGGCCTAAATTAAAGTAATTTTTCACAGTATCATGGATAGCGGAGGAAATGACTTGGCATGCTAGGGAAAAAGTAGGGGGTAATCTCATGCGTCATCCTATTGATTCTACAACTTGGAGGAGGATGAATTACGAGTATCCCGATTTTGCTCGAGAATAGCACAACATTCGTTTGAATATATCAACAGATGGTTTCAATCCATTTGGAAATCTAAGCACCAATCAGAGTGTATGGCCAGTGATCCTAGCCCCACTCAACCTCCCTCCTTCACAATGTATGAGACCTGAATTTTCGATGTTGTCTTTGTTGATACCTGGGCCTAAAGAACCAAGTGATGACATCGACGTCTACCTGGCTCCTTTGTTAGAAGAATTAAATGAGTTGTGGGAAGAGGGTGTGCAATAATTTGACTCTTTTAGAAAAGAAAAGTTTACGCTGAAAGCTATGTTGATGTGGGCAATTCATGATTTTCTAGCTTATGGGACATTATCCGGTTGTGTAGTACATGGTTATTTGGAGTGTCCTATTTTTGGAGAGGAGACTGAATCGCTTCGTCTATCCGCTAGCTCAAAAATGTATACCCCGGCTCATAGTGTTAGATTTGAGAAACGTTCCAATTTTTTATCGGGCGGGGTTGAACATAGGCTACCGCCGAGACAACGAGTGAAATTAACGAGTTTGCAACATGAACAAGTAGCTCGTTATCTATTTGACACACATGGAGATGTCGAAGAATGGAAAAAGTAATTTTAAATTATTTTAAGTTTTACATTATTTTAGATTATTTTATACATGATTAATTTTGTAATATGCAGAAAATATGAAGCCTGTGAGAACAATAAAAGATGAAAAACAATGGTACAATCAGACAACGAATTTAGGTTGTGGTTGTCACAAGAGGTAATTATAATGAAAATGGTCATTATATAACGTTACATTACACTCAAACTTTACAACTAACCTAATTAATTTATCTATATTCTCAGATCTTAAAGACGGGTGATGCGATATCAAGGCTTACTCGTCTAGCCACGGGATCTTATTCAAGGCACAAGAGTTCAAAAATTATCGATTAAACGGTTACGTATTCGGCACAAAAGTGTACGAGGAAAGTACAAATGTATAGAACTCGGGCATTTCATACAAGGCTCTTACTTTCTTTCGAGCGAGCACAAAAGATAAAAACCTTGCTGAAGATGAAATGACTTACTATGGTGTAATTCGAAATATATTTGAATTGGATTATATAGGCTTCAAAGAGGTTGTATTTTATTGTGACTGGGTAAGAGTTGAGAATAAAAATGCTTGTAAAATTGATCGTGGCATCAATTTGATCATGGTTGACTTGTCCAAGTTGAATAGCAACGACCACGTGAGCGATGAGCCGTTTGTTTGTGCATTTCAAAAGGTCAACCTAGTGTTTTACTCGAAATATATCAACAACGAGCCGTGATCAATTGTCCTACATGCGCCAAAGCGTCTAAATAGTAGTGTGTATGATTTGGCTGCTCCTACCGAATATCAATCCATTTTTTATGATACCCTGAATTTGAAACAATTTTTCAATTTGTAATAAATATTTCAATTTGTACTTTATCAATCCATTTTTAATTCTTTTAATTTATTTCCATTTTATCATTTTCACTCTTTTTATCGTTCTCTCTTTCCTTTGTATATGGATGTGTGTGTGTTGGGGGGGGGGGGGGTCGACAATGTGTGTGTAGTGTGTGTGTGTGGGTAGTAGGGGTGGGGATGTTTCCAATTTTTAGTAATTGTACATATTATGAGTTAGATATTATTGTTTTGTAATTCATAATTGAGGTGTTAAACAGTAATAATTCATTTGGATTTATACTAATTGTACATATTTGCATGCCTTCTTCTAATTCATTTGGATTTGTACTAATAACAACATTTTTTTAAAAGAAAATGTCTCATTCAGGTTTTAAGGCGAGGATGATAATGCTGATTATGATAATGTCGTCTGGGCTCAGTGGTAGAGGAGGCCATGAGTGCTCCTCGGCCCCTAGGGTCCCCAAATGGGGTAAATTGGGGATGGCCGTTGAGAACAATATGGGACTATTAGCGAGATCCCTCAAGATGGTAAAAATTATCATCGGCCTGGGGTACACTAGTTGGAGGGAGGTGCCAAATGAGCTCAAGTTAACTATTTGGGTGGCTTTACAGGTAATATATTTATATTTATATTTATATGAATATTTCAATTTCAATTTCGATTTCGATTTCAATTTCAATTTCATTTAATATTTATATTTATATTTATATTTATATTTATATTTATTCGCAACTAACATTGTATTTGTTGGAAAAGAACAATTCAGCCTCGACGCAAAACTATGCGATTACGTCTTGGAGCACTTGAGGGAGAAACACAAGACGTGGAAGAAAAATATGCGGACCCGGTACTTTGGGAAGACCCGAGACTCTGTTATCCGAATGAGTGACTCCGTCCTGCCGAAGGAGCCGATCTCATTGGCACAATGACAAAAGTTTATTGATAATGTGATCGGGGAGCGACAATTGGCATCTCGCCAATCGGGGAGGAAAAATCGAGTGAAAAAGACGGACGTGCACTACTCCGTCCGGACGTCTTACGCCGAGGTGGAGCATATGATGATGGTAAGATTTAATTTTTCTATAATTACAGAAAATATTATTCTGCATTATTTTACTTTGCGGGGCCGATACTAATTTTGCATTATTTTATTTCAGGAGACGGGGAGTGGCCCTTGGGGTTTGCCACATAGGCTCGATACTTATGTGGCTATTCGGACGAAGAAGGGGAATGATAAGGAGGTGTCCCCGATTGCTGCATCCACGATTGTAAGTAATCGGACAGTTTGCTTTTTGTTAATTACATTATAATTTTTTTGTTTAATTATTTAACTAATCTTGTGCTTTTTGTCATTTTAGGCAAAGCTTAAGGAAGTGCATGAGTCGCAGTTTGATGCCGACAAGACATCTTTGTCCACAGACGCATTTAGCCAAGTGCTTGGCGCTGATCGCAAGGGGAGGACAAGGGGTGAGCTCGCGGGTGGCCAAATCTACGATCACCGAATTGGAGACGAGCAAAACCGGGTTGGCTCGAACGGTGGACTCGCATGACGCGAAGCTGTCCCATTTGGAGGCGACGTTCCAAGATATGTTCTCATTCATGAAGCGTTCATTGGGAAAAAATCGTAAGGGGAAAGGGAAGGAGAAGGTGGTGGAGGAGGAGGTGGTGGAGGAGGAAGTCTAGGTATGTCGACACTTGGTTGACCGAGCGTGTTTATACAAGACATATTTGATGGCCAGCGGATAGGGCCGGGGTTGAGGGACCCGCATACCGTTGAGGGTATGCCAGTTCATGGACGTTTGCTTCAAGACATCGAGGCCAAGGTGCTCGTCACACATGTCATACCCGGAAGGAGAACTCCTCATTGTGGTTGCATGAAGAATGCGGCACGATGCATATTGCTGTGTGTATCAATTCGTATACCGTGTGGCCTACTCACCTCCTCAGAACTACCCCAGACATGTAGTGACATTATTTGAATTGAATTATTTTAAGTTGTTTCATTTGAATTATATTTGGATTATATCGTGATGCATATTGTTTGGAATGTATATTTGCATTATCTCTATTTTATTTGGATATATGATGCTTGAACAGGTACAATGTTGCTATAATAGGTACAAATATACTGTTGGGCAGTGGCAATAACCATACTGCCCAATAATTTTTTTTTCAATTCTGCCCAGAATTGTCACGGTCAATGATCGTGATAATTTTTTTAAAAAAGTCACGGGTTTGTCACGGTTATTAACCGTGACTAAGCTTGTCTGGGTCATTGATCGAGACATAACCGTTACAAGTCTAATGAACTTGTCACGGTCAATGACCGTGACAAGTCCGTGACGTTGTCACCCCCAGACTTGTCAAGGTCATTGACCTTGACAAGTTGGACTTGTCACGGTCAATGACCGTGACGAGTTGGAAGATTTGGTGTAGTGTTAAGAAGTTTGATAATACTTGTTAATAGACATAAAAGTCAAATAAAATAAGTATTTTTAAATCCAAAAAGTTCAAACTCCACTTTAGTCAACCCTGTGACCACACATACGTGGCCAATAGTTTTCGCTCCTTGACTGGCGAATGAAAAATCTCATTTAGCACCACCATGGGCATCACCATGAACTCTTTGACTGATAAATCAACCATAAAAATCCTTGCTCATCAAATCTAATATGACATCTTAGGACTGCAAATCCACCACCACGAGGTGCTCCCGCAAATGCACCTCCGAGTGCAAATGCAAAACCTGCTCTACTAGGTTGAATGTGAGCACCTTGATTCGCGGGGCGTTTTAGGTCCATGAGAACCTTGACCCCGGAATTCATCACCGGGCGGAATATGAGATCCTTGAGCACCTTTACCCCAGAATGCACCATAGGATGGAATACATTAATTTTAAAAACTGAAATGGTAACCTAACATATGACAAATTTTTTATTTATGCATTATCTAAAAAAAATCGTTTCCAATGCAAAAATTTAAGTATAATTTTTTAGTATTTAATATTACTTCACTTTGTGAAAAGCGTCTTTTAAATGTACTCTTTACATTTACTTATTATAAATGGCTCGTTTACTTTTTATTTTCTTAGAAAGCTCGTTTACTTAAAATCACGAATTAAATGATATATTTTAACTTAGCGGAAATCATCCTCTGAATGTAAATAATTTTTTTACATTTACTTATTATATATGGTCTCTTTACATATACTTATTATATATGGCTTGGCCAGGCAGGGGGCCATTGGGTTTTAATTGAGTAAATATGTATAACAACTACATAAAATGCAAAAGTTCATGTAAAAACACACAATTTCATGTTAAATTCTAATAAATTTAAAAAATTGAAATACTAACTTCTTATATTTTTGCCTTCACCATCCATTCCAAAACAGACTAAACATAAATCGAAGAAGCACTTGATCGGATATATGGGGCAAATATTCCCCTAGCTACACTGGCAAGACCACAAAACATTTCAAAATGGGCTAATAGAAACTTGAAAATTCAATTTACAATGTGGAATAAAATGAAAGAGAAAGCAAAAAGGAGGGAAAGTGGGGTAAGGAATTTATAAAGGCTTGGGAGCGGTAATAAATGTAGTTAGATGAGAAATGAATGCATATTTTCATTTTCTATAAAGATGGTCACGGTCTAGTATCGAGTTGGCCATCTTTTTGAAAATTTTCAAAATACAAGTGGTATTCCATGTTATTAATTATTCAAAGTAATATATAATTTTTTTTTGACATTGAAGTTTAGAAATTTTGTATAACTTGTGGGACAATATTGTGTGTGTAAACGTATTTGTGAGAGGGACAAAATTTGTTCGCATTATTTCCATTAGAGCATCCGTAGTGGTGATACTAAAAGTCAAAAGAATTTATAAGTTTACACATCAGAAGTTTTGGAATTGGGGATTGAACGCAACAAATTTTGTAGGATAAATGGTAGTGGGTTTGTAAAGTTACGGAATGCCTGCTGAATTTGCAAATGTTTCTTACGAACTTCATTTGTTCATGGGAATTCCTACGAACAAATGAAGTTCGTAACAAATAGAAATAATTATTTTTATTATATTTTTGGGTTCTTACGAACAACATTTGTTCGTAACATTTTCTTACGAACAAATGTTGTCCGTAAGAAAGGGATTTATAGTTCCTACGAAAAATAGTAGTTCGTAGCAACTATTTCCTTAACAAACTTTGCTGATGCTTACTTATCCCCATTGTGAAGACATCCGCTGACGAAAGGTAAAAACCTGTAACCTTACCTGTTAAGAGAAACCTGTAAAGAAAAGGTGGGGCTGGGTGTCTGCGTCAAGGAGAAAGAGTGGTGGGGTTAATAATATATATTTTGTTTTAGAAAATGTTAGTTGTTTGGCCAGTTCTTGCATTTGATCAATAAGAAAAAAAATAAAAATAAAAAGAGAACATGGTACCTTCTGAAAGGTAGGGTTGGGGTAGGGTACTTTAAAAAAAATGTGTTACCCACGTGACTCTGGTACCAAGCAAGTTCAATATATATATATATTATCGGCACCCCACATAAAATCTATGGTGCTGGCATACTCTGCTATCAAGTCCCCGTATCACTCGTACTAAGGGAAATACTAGTTAGGAATCACTCTCGATCTGTATTAACGTAAAACACATAAAAATGGAGGCGAAGCATAGTTTCAAGTCTCTAAGAGGTCATCACATACCCTCACGTCTCTTAGGACCGTCTGACTATCAATCAGATAGCCTGTACCAAGGAATCCTAAGTTCTAGGGTACAAGTCAATATCCCCCATAAAGGCCCAATCGAGAGAAGATTATCCCGACGCGGAAACCCCCGTGATAACAAGTAGCTCGGGTATGATTTTTACACACATATATATAATATGCACATTCACACGGTCATATATATATATATAAATATTCACATTTCTAAATTAGGTGCGCCCACGACCCATAATTATAATTAACCGTTTTTAGAAAATTTTACTCGATTATCTCGCATAGCGATTTCGTCACTTTTATTCTCATATATAATTTAATTCATACTTACTCCTCATTTCTTGAAGTATTCTATCTTCCTAAATATAATTTCAGTAGGCATACTCTCACTTACCTTCTGGTCTAACTCCCTTTTGGTCTCGATCTTTTATTAAACGCGCGCATGATTTCTTATACGTATGGATAACTCCTCGTTAACCCAAAATCTCATCCTACATTAAGTTTCATTCAACGGGGTCTACCTAGACCCTACTGGTCTTCTCTTTATCCCATTTTGTTCTAATAATACCACTCAAGGGTTCTTACGCATTTTAACCGGATTAAACAAACAGAAGAAAAATACGCAGTTTTCGAGGTGGGATCGATCGATCGATCGAGGAAAGGGGGTCGGTCGATCGATGTTCTTGATCTATCGATCGATCAAGCAGTTATGACGAACCCTGTTATTGTCCAGTTACGGGTTTACCTCTCCAACCTCAACCAAACCTCCATTAACGATCCCCAAACTCCCAAACAACATTACTACAAGTACTATATACCTAACTACGTGATTTTCTATGTAAAATATGTCCGAATTCATCAAGTATAACGATTTGATGGGGTAAAATGACATAAACTTCAAGAACCCTAATTTTTCTTTACATTCCGTTCTTCCAATTGTTTTCCAGATTACTTGCTTCTAAATCCATACAAATTCGTGGCTTATCCTCTACATGTGATTTAGATGTCCAGAATATGTCTACTTCCTTTACAACATATGATTTTACGTCTCAAAATTATTGGTTTTCCTCCATGAAATATGTTCTAAACAACCTTAGACTAACATGATTGAAACATTAACTAAAATAAGACAAGATAGATACTTGCCTGGAATTTGAGTTTCTCATTTGTGGACGAAAGAGGCATGGTTGCGTTCCTTGTCACGCGATCTACGCTTTGGTGGTGGTGGCGATGTAAATGGGTGAGTCTTTGGCCTTGAGTTGCTTGAAAAGCTCTCCAACTTCTTCTCTAATGGTCGTTCTTTGATTTTGTGTTTGTTAACCCTAGAAGACAACTCCTAAAGGCTGATACATCCTTAGGAAATTCTTGTGTTTAATTACCCAAAAATATAAAATGACTATAATACCTTCCCGGAATGCAAATTAGGCCTAAAAAAGTCTCGAGACCCAAACTAAACTCCCGGGTACACTTTACTGACTATCTCGACCCTTCCGGACATGTTAGCTCACTCAAAATGACCATACGAACGATTTATAATTTGTTCACTTATAATAATAAATTAGTTCCGACATGACACAGGCACGTCCTGACTTAATTTCCATAATTTTCATATTATTTCCTCGTGACAATTTTAATAAAAATTCGATTCTACATGTTACTCTACTTAATAAGTAGTATTTAACAATCAATAATTTTTTTTCCAATAATTACTAACTCTCGTCACGCTAGTAAATATTTAAAATAAATTTCTGGATTAATTATTAAATTAATCTATCTTAATTAAATTTAATAAATCCCTAAATTTAAAAGCCATAAAAATAGGGGGTATTACATGCATAAGATCTAAGTGATTATTATTTTTTTTTTATTTTTTTTGGTAGCATACCATGAGGTGTCCGGGCCAGCTTGCGCGCACCTCGACTAATTCCCATTCTCGGTTCGTGGCTTCCGCTGACCAAACATTATTTTGACACAACCCAATCCACCCCCAAGACTGTCCCAGTGACAACCTTATACCACTGGACCAAACTTTAGGTCTTATATTTTGAAAAATGAATTGTTATATCTAATTAGTGCATTATTTTAGGGACAATAAAAAAAATTACGATAAACCATATATTTGATTTGCTTAAAGCTTATTTTGTCCAAAAATGTTGTACAAGGGTGGATGGAATGATAGTAAAGTACGGGATGAAGCCTTATAATAATAATTCTTTTACATATATTTTAGTATTTCTTATTCAAGGTAAATGTTATTTTATTTTTCCTGAATTAAGAGTTCATTATTTTTTTTTGTCGTCCCTAATTTAAGAGTTCACTTTCCTTTTATGAATATTATTAACGAACTACATTTCACAATAGTAAACTAGTATTGATTTTGATTATTGATTGAGATTGAGTATATCCTTAGTCTATATAAAAAGAAAATACATACTCCTGATTTGAGATAGAAAGAATAATAATTTTTTAATCACAAGACAATATGGAATGGTGGTCGAGGATCTCTCCATAAAAAAACACGCTTTTTCTGGGTTAAAATCTTATGAAGCAGTGGAAACTGCAAATCCGCGACTCTATGTGGCAGACAAACCTAGATAAATGAATACTATCAGGATCGAAAAATATTATTATCTTAACGGGATTATTTATTTATAGATAAATAAAATTTCGTGTTAGGTAAAATTTCATGTTAGATAAATATCGTGTTCGTATAAGGTTAAAAAAAATATTGCTTATTGTTTGCGTTAGGTAAAACAATTAATATTTCATGTCGTGTTTGTATAAGGTTAAAAAAAGGATTTCTTATTGTCTTACATCGTGTCGTATATTAATTAGTTCGTGCTCGTGATTGGTAAAAAAAAAATAAAAATAAGTGAGTACGTAAGTTTAAATAAAATAAAGAGTAGGTTTAAAATTCTGAATCGTATTATTTACTTAAACAACTGTTTTAATTATTTAAAGTAAACGTACTTGAAAAAATAATAGTTTTTTTTTTAACTTTAGTCCTATTGACAAAGATTTTTTTAGGCTTCCATTGCAACTGTTTTTAAACTTGGAATAAGTCCGTAACCATTTAAAACTGTCCATATATACTTGGTAATAACCCATCTTCCTTTATAAAAAGTATAACACTTGTCTCATAGTGATTACAATAGAACTATCAGATAATAAATGAAGATGTATAAAGACGTGAGAGTAATTACAAATAAAAATCTTGAAAAATGAGATTAAACACTTCAATTCCCAAAAGATAATGATTAATAGATTTTTTTTAATAGGTTACCATTCATCCTTTAATAGTATGTGGTTAGTTCAGCGAAATAATAGAAAGAGATGTTAGAATGTTAGTATGTGTCACAAGGGTAACATTGTCCTCTATCATAATTATAATTGAGTGCTATAAGGAATTGAGGGGAGCGCGAATAGCGCTACCCTTAGAATTAATATATGATGCAGCATTACAAATGTCTGATGATGGTCCTTTGTTTGACAAGTCCTTCTCTGTCTCACTGAGGGTTCAGATTTGTCATTATTTATGGAAACATCCCTCAATTTTTCTTTAGAATTCCTCTAGAGACTAATTGTTCACAATTAATAGACACACCTATGTTGAACTCCACATAGAGTAGAGAAAAATAAATCCATTAAAATCCAGTCACACAAAAATATTTGTCCTCGCCACAACCTAATAATTTGTTAATACCATAACTTTATGTTCGAATCACCTGAACAAATCCTTAATAATATTTATAAAATTATTCATTTAAAATGCATTCTAATGTAATAAAACTTGTGAACACTATAATCTGTAATGAATAAAATCAAAACGAAAACAAAATCTTAATCAATAATCAAAGTTAAGCTGTGAAACACATAACCTTTATTGGGTTTGGAATGCGCTTAGAACTTTTTTTCCAACTAAAATACATCAACAAAAGAGATGAACCGTTTTACTCATAATTTTTTTATAAAACTGTTTCTATATAACGTTGTGACAAAAAGAAGAAAACTACTTTTATGATATTTATAAAAAACTATTTTTAAATAAAAATGTAAATCATTACTATTAATTTTCGGTACAAAACGGTACAGTATGAGTTTTTACCGTACCACGAACGACCTAAGTTTAAGAGAATCAATGCTTAAGATCTAAGTGATTTGATACTCAACTGGGGTTCTAATATTTTGAAAATTTGATTGTTATATCTAATTAGTGTATTATTTTAGGAACCATAAAAAAATTGAATTACGATAAAACCATATATTTGATTTGCCTGAAACTTATTTTGTTCAAAAGTGTTGTACAAGGGTGGAGGAAACGATAGTAAAGTAGGGGATTGAGTCTTGTCATAATACATTTTTTACATATATTTTAGTATTTCTTATTCAAGGTAAATGTTATTCCTTCCGTCCCAAATTAAGAAATTACTATTTTTTTTTGGTCCCCAATTTAAAAGTTCACTTTCCTTTTATAAATGTTATCAACAAACTAAATTTCACAATAGTAAACTAGTATTTATTTTGATTATTTGTTGAGTATATCCTTAATCCACACAAAAATAAGATACATACTCTTGATTTGAGACAGAATGAATAATAATGTTTTTTAATTACAAGGCAACATGGAAGGGTGGTCGAGGATCTCTCCATAAAAAAACACGCATTTTCTTGGTTAACATCTCACAAAGCCATGGAAACCGCAATCTGCAACCTTATATGGTAGTAAAAGCTCGATAGATGAATACTCCCGGGATCGAAAAAATTATCATCTTAATGGAATGATTTATTTATCGATAAATAAGATTTCGTGTTAGGTAACAAAAATTAAGATTTTGCATCGTTTTTGAATAAGGTTAAAAAAGATTTCTTATTGTTTGTGTTAGGTAAAAAAATTAGGATTTTGTGTTGTGTTCGTATAAAATTAAAAAAAAAATAGATTTCTTATTGTGTTACACTGTGTCATGCATTAATTAAGTCGTGATTGTGATTGGTTAAAAATAAAAATAGTATGTAAGTTTAAATCAAACAAAGAGTAGGTTTAAAGTGTGAATCGCATTATTTACTTAAATAGCTCTATTTAATTATTTAACGTAAAAATAGTGAAAACAAAATAAAGATTACTAGACTTTTTTTAACAGTTTACTGGACCTTTGATCCTTTAACAATGTGTGGGTTAGTTCAACAAAATGAAAGAAAGAAATGTTAGAATATTAGTATGTGTCAAAAGGGGTAACAATGTCATCTAACATAATTATAATTGGAAGTGGGCTACTAAAACGAGTTGAGGGGAGCACGAATAACACTACCCGAATTAATATATGAGAAACTAGGCCTGTAAATCGGGTTGGGTGAGCCGGGCTTGGGATAGCTCAGGCTCGGCCCGAATTTTCATACCCATTTCCCAAGCCCGAGCTCGGCCCGAATTGAAATAAGAAGTATATGCTCAGGCTCAGCTCACCAAACTCACGGGCTTCGGGCCCATTTTCGGACAGGCCCGATTTAAAATCTGAAAAACGTTTTGATTGAAAAATATTTGAATTTAAAAAATCAGCCCACTTTTAGTCTTGAAATGTTCAAAAAATCAGCATAATTTTTTAGTTTAAAAAAATCAACACACTTTTAGTTTAGAAATTTTCAACAAATCAGCACACTTTTTAGTTCAAAAAAATCAGCACACTTTTTTAGTTTAAAAAAATCAGCATACTTTTAGTTTAGAAATCTTAAAAAAATCAGCAACTGTTTTTAGTTCAAAAAAATCAGCACACTTTTTTAGTTTAAAAAAATAAGCATACTTTTAGTTTAGAAATCTTAAAAAAATCAGCACCTGTTTTTAGTTCAAAAAAATCAGCACACTTTTTTAGTTTAAAAAAATCAGCATACTTTTAGTTTAGAAATCTTAAAAAAATCAGCACCTGTTTTTAGTTCAAAAAAATCAGCACACTTTTTTAGTTTAAAAAAATCAGCACACTTTTAGTTTAAAAATATTCAAAAAAAAATCAGCACACTTGTTTCAAGTCCAATAAATGATGCAGCATACTTTTGTCACAATATTGTGCATGCATACAGTTGCACAACATGATATAACTCAGAACTAAATCAGTCATGCATACATACATAATATAACTCAGCACTAAATCAGCATTGTGTCCAAAACAGTTGCACAAAACGTGGAGAAAAAATGGACAAAACAGCCTTTACATCGCTAAAACATAACAGTGTCCAAAACAACGGACAAAAAATTGGAAAAAAAATCAGCACTTTAAATCAGCTACTCACACCACACGAATCATTCCTTAGAGATGGTCAAATCTGAAAATGGGTAAAAAAATAGTCGTCAATAAATAAAGATGAAGTTAAAGCATAACAGTTAATAAAAAATAGTAATCAATTAAAAAAGAAGTTAAAATATATGTACCGAATCACAAACATACCAGAAAATGCAGAATCAACTTCCTCCTCAAATTCAGTTTGCACGGGTGCATTTTGAATCCAATCTTGAGTGCAAATCAATGCTTCAATCGTAGAAGGAAGTAAAGAACTACGAAATGGGCTAAGAACACGACCCCCGGTGCTAAAGGCACTCTCAGAAGCAACAGAAGATACGGGAATAGCTAGAATATCTCGTGCCATCCTCAATAAAATAGGAAACTTGGAAGAACTATACTTCCACCATTGTAAAACATTAAATTCGTCATTTGTATTTTTGCTAGGGTGAAGTTTTTCTTCCAAATAGACATCCAACTCCGACTTACTGTGTGACATATCTTCCTCTTCATTAAACTTGTAAAACTCTTCCATAAAATCCAATTTTTTTGAAAGTGTAGATGAGGTACCACAAGACAAATCATCCATTTCTTTATCATTTTCATTCATCTCTTCCAAATGAATGGAAGATTCATATGAAGACTTGTACTCATCAAAAAGATCTCTAAAAACATTATCGACACGAGCCATCAAGCTATAAACCGTTGAAGAACCATAAATCCTACAATAGCAAAACTTCAAATACTTATCTTTAAATCTTGGGTCAAGGATAAGAGCAATGGAGAGTAAAATGTTTGGTTCTTTTTCTGCCCAATATTTCTCAAATTTTACAAGCATGTTCAAAGCCATTCGTCCAAGCAAAGAGTTCAAATCCAAAGAAGTTTCACGCAACAATATTAAAATTCTATAGACCTCACGAAAAAAGAGATTTGCGGTGCAAGAATTATTTGACGAAAACACTTTTGTCACAATAAAAAAAGCCTCCAAAAATTGATGAACAATTGCAGCTTTCTCCCAATCCTCCGAATTTGGTGGATTTTTAAAATGCGGGTCACGTGTTTTCATACGTTCATATGATTTTTTATAATGCAATGCAGCCCCAAGCATCAAGTATGTTTAATTCCATCGCGTGGGCACATCAATAACCAACATCTTACCCCGAGGAATACGTTCTTGGTCGGCATATTTAAGGAATTCAAGTTTCCTTCTACCGGGCCCTTTAACATATTTAACTGCATTTCGGACTCTACGAATGGAATCTTTAATCTCATTTAAACCATCTTGAACACACAAATTTAAAACATGCGCCCAATAACGTACTTGAATATGTGCACCACCAAGTAATAATAATCCTCGAGAAGAATAATGATCCGCAAGATTCCTAGCAATAACATCATTAGCGGTATGATTGTCCATTGTAATGGTGCATATCTTTTCAACATTCCACTGAAGCAAGCAACTTATAATAACATCGGCAAGATTTTCGCCACTTTCTTGCATAGGCACCATTACAAAGTTTACAATTCTCTTATGCAACTTCCACCCATTATCAATGAAATGAGCTGTTAGTGCCAAAAAGGGTAAATCTTGACGAGATGTCCAAGTGTCGGTTGTTAGACAAATTCGTGGACATTTGCTTGATTGCAACATATCCTTCAAAATGTCTTTTTCCTGTTTGTAACGTTTCATGCAATCACTCCTCACCGTGGCTCGAGAATTAAATTTATACTTACGGCATAAACCACGAATATACTTATGAAAAGCAGGGTGTTCCACAAAACTAAAGGATAGCTCCGCGCATATGACAAGCTCACTCAAGTCTTGCCTAGAACGTTCTTGGTCAAATTTCCATGGGACAAGAGTACAATATTCCCCCGATTTCCCTTTTTCAAACTTGAGAACACTTTGGGACGTATCTCCTTCGATGGGATTCAATTTGTTATAATTATGACACAATCAATTATCAATATGGCGAAGTAAATGGGTGGTTCCACCCTTGCTTGGACAAGAAAATAACTTATTACAATAATTGCACTTACATTCATCACGTTCACCGGGCTTAGGTGGAACCTTTGAGAAATGCAACCACACTTTAGATCTTGTCTTCACTTCTATTTTTCGCTTATCACCCACACTTGAATCAGGCGGATCATTTGGATTGGTATTAGAATTATTTGCATCGACTTCATTGTTTGCATCCGACATCTACAAAATTGAGTATATATAGCAAGATAATTAGAATTTATACCATAAAAATTATACAAAATTGAGTATATATAACAAGAGTAATTCATACCTCAGAATTTGCCGTTTTGAACTCTACGAATATTAAGTATTGCTAATAATGATCCCAATCTAAATTGTAATGCAAGTTGCAATTATAATCTGCAAAACACAAAACCATATATGTTAAAAAAATAACTATAAATAAATTTTTAAAAGAGAAACTAATGAGTTCATTTAGATTTATTCACGACACAAGCAAATGAACTTTTTCCTTTGTAAAAAATAGATCTTTATTAATTGAGCAAATATTTGAATATGGAAATTGATTCAATGTGAATTAGTGAATTGTAAATGGATGAATTTGAAATGAATTTAAATCAATTATTATGAAATTAATGTTAAAGTTCTATGAAAAAAAAAATTAAGAGTGAGAGGAAGGGAGGGGGAGGAGGAAAGAGATGGAAAGAGAGAGGGGAACATGCACTTTATACAACTCATACTTCAAATGGATGCATTTTATATTTGTTATGAAATAATCAAATTTCAGATTTTACACATGAATTAAAATGAGACAATTAATGAGTCAATTTATAATTTATTAATGAGTCAATTTATAATTTTAGATTTTTTCGGCTTTTTTCTTCTTTAAGCTAAAAAAACCTTTTGCTTTTTTATCTACCACTAATAAAAAAAAATTTAAGCAAACTGTCATTGATTTATCCATAATAAGCCCATTCTTTTTATTCCCGTACATAACGATAACAAAAACACATGAAAGAGAAATTTGTGTATGGACAAATTTCCCTTTTTCTACTACACACCCTAAGATCAAAATTGACATAATGAACCTTTTTCCACCTCAGGTCCCATTTACATAATGAACCTTTTTTCTATTAGTTTTCGCATTGCATAGAACATGTACATCAATAGTTAATGCAATTTTGTCTTGTTTTCAAACTATCAGCTTTAGTATATGTCAAGGCATCATAAACTGCAACCTTTATTCCCTAACAACCCAAATTTAAATTCCTCACTTTTTATATCAAACATTAAAAACGAAAAGAAAAATAGTGTTGAACCAAACAGCAAACATCTGAGTTATATCAGTAGCTCAGTAGATTTTGATGCTATAACCAAACAGCAAAAACGAAATATGCTATAACCAAACATGTTAAAACCAAACAGCAAACATGCTATAACCAAACAGCTGAGTTATATGCTATAACCAAACAGCAAAAACGAAATATGTGTTGTTGAACTCACAACATCAAATGCACACAGCTGTGGCGGCAGATCAGTACATCGGCAGATCAATAGCGGCGACAGATCAGTAGCTGTGGCGGCAGATCAGTAGCGGCGGTAGATCAGCACAACAGCGACGGTGATGAATCAGTAGCGGTGACGGAAGATCAGTAGCGGAGCGACGGTGGCGAATCTAGGGTTTGTAAAATGAGATGGGTTTTCTCCACCACCAGAACGAGAGAAAGAGAGAGAGTTTAGTTTAGTGTGTTGTTTTGTTTGTAAATGAAAATGGGGGTGTGTTGTTTTTTTACCCCTTATCTGCTATTGTAAAATGACGAAATAGTCACAACAAGTTAACTCTACTCTAGTAATGCATTTTTAATAGGGGGGACTAAAAGGTAAATATACTTAATTATATACATAATTATATATATTTATATATTTATAAATATATATATATATGAGTTCGGGCCGGGCCGGGCCCAAATCGGGCTTTACACTGCTCTGCTCAAGCTCGGCCCGAATTTCAAACGGGCTTCAAAATTTGGCTCAAGCTCGGCTCGTCCCAAACTCACTTAAAGCTCGGCCCGAATTTAACGGGCCGAACGGGCGGGCTTCGGGCTTTCTCGGCTCAATTTACAGGCCTATGAGAAACACTAGAGAGACCTGAAAAAGTACACAATAAATGGACACACTTACGTGTACTGCCCAACTAGGAAAGAGAAAAAGGCTAAACTATCCAAACCCACTTTCTTCCAAATCCACTAAAAACTCTATCCAACAACAACTTTCTTCCAAAAAAAAAAAAACCTCTATCCAAAATCCCACCAGAAAAATTTCCCAGATTGTTACTACCCGCTTGGGCAAGCCCACCAGAAAAGTTCTCCGACGATTATTCCATCCAACCATAAAACATTGCTTCGACGAGATTCCGATAACTTTCTCTCTATTTTCTACCATACATTTATTTAATAAAAAACAATTAATGTTAATATTTATTAAACGGATTAAGTGTTTTATCGAGAGGTTTATTTGCTATTCATTAATATTAACACGTTTTTTGGTTTTGATTTAATTGATTAACTCGTTGGTTAGTGGGATTTGTTTCCATTTAACTGATTAACATGTTATAAAATTTAATTAAAAAACATGTAATTATCATTATTTGCAAGTTTTTACCTCGTGTACAAGTTTTTTTTAACACTATTTACCAGTTTTTCAACAAAATGTTTTACACTGTTTACAAGTTTTTTGACAAGTCTTCCCCAATACAAATTTTATTACACTGTTTAAAGTTTTTTTATTTGATTCTAAATTATAGTGTTTGCAAGTTTTTTTTACATTAGAATGCATTTCAAATGAATATTTTTGTAATTGTTATTATCATTGTAGTAATGGAAAAAATAACTTTTGAAGGCTCCTGGAGTAGTGAAAATGATGAATACATTGGTGAGGATGATGTGGAGGAGGTGAACATGGAGCAAAATGAAGTTGTTGAAGATGAGGAAATAAGAGACCCAGAAATAGGGATGGAATTTGATACCGTTGTAGAGGTGTATTGGTACTATAAGAAATACGCTAATGTAAAGGGGTTTCCTGTGAAAAAAAGATCTTCGGTAAAAGATGATGACGGGGAGCCTAATTTTGTTGTTTTTTCGTGCTCTCATTGTGGAAGGCCTAAAAGTAAATCCAACAATGCATTCACAAGGCGCCCACTTGCGAAAACTAATTGCAAGGCCAGACTTCGAGCTATTATATGTCGCGGGAAATGGCGAGTGTCTACGATATTTCTTGAGCATAATCATTAGTGAGACCCAGAAAATCAAGATATTACAAGAATAATTGGGTCGTGAGATCTTATGTTAAAAGGAGACTTGAAATAAATGACAAGGATGGAATCCATCCAAACAAGAATTTTAATTCAATATTGGTCGAATTGGGTGGGCATGAGCATGTTCCTTTTTTGGAAAAAGATTGTTACAATTTCATTACTAAAGTTAGGCAGTTAAGGCCTGGGGAGGGTGATGCTATGTCAATTCATGATTACTTTATGAAGATGCAAGCCAATAATGCCAACTTTTATTATTTGATAGATTTGGATGATGAAGGTAGTTAAAAAATATTTTTTGGGCGGACGCGAGAAGTAGGTCAACATATGATATCAAATGATGATGTTAAAACATTCACTTGGCTTTTTAAAGCTTGGCTTCCTTGTATGAATGGTCGAGCTCCAACCGCAATAATTACCGATCGAGATAGGGCAATGAAAAATGCCATTGAAGATGTCTTCCCCAATACAAAACATCGATGGTGTTTATGGCATATTATGAAGAAGTTACCTGAAAAGTTGAGAGGTTTTAGAGAATGAGTCGATGAAGTATACAATGCAACATGTCGTGTATGATTCATTGACACCCGAGGAATTTGAATGATATTGCATCAATTTTATTAACAAATTTCAGCTCCTAGATAATGATTGGTTGAGTGGGTTATACGAAGAGAGGCATCGCTGGGTCCAACTTTTCTAAAAAGTACTTTTGGAGCGAGAATGTCAATGACTCAAAGAAGTGAGAGTATGAATGCCTTTTTCGATGGCTATGTGAACTCAAAGACGACACTGAAACAATTTTTTGAGCAATATGAGAATGCGTTACGAAGCAAGGTACAAAAATAGGATCAAGATGACTTTAACTCCTTTCATTCCTTTGTCCCCTGAATTACTCATTGTGCATTCGAGAAAAAATTTCAAGATGCTTACACCACTATGAAATTTAAAGAGTTCCAAAATGAGTTGATTGGGAAGCTTTATTGCGACGTGGTTCATATTAAAGAGGAATGTGGTTGTGTTGTGTATAACATATCCGAAGATATGATTGGATAGACAAATCGGCATGCCAATCTTACAGTTTGGTTTAAGTTGGAGGGTTGTGAAATTTAGTGTAGTTGTCGGTTATTTGAGTTTAGGGGGATATTTTGCAAGCATGCTATCACAGTCTAATTAACCAAAAGTTCAAATGGTACCTGAGAAGTACATTCTTCGTCGATGGAGAAAAGATGTGAAGAGGTTCCACACAAAGGTTAAAATTATATACTCTGACTGGAAATTTCACCATGAGAATGAACGTTTTAATAGGATGTGCAACGATTTTTATGTAGCGGTAAACTTAGGAACCGACAACGAAGAGAAAACAAAATTACTGATGCGTTGGACTAAGTTCTTAGTTAATGAATTAACAAGATGGGGTAGTGCATGTGGAAGTAGTGAGCAAAGTCTTTCGGATATAGTCAGTCAATTTCAAACATCATCACCTAGTGACAATCCCAATGTGGAAACAATCATCAAAGAAAATGACATTATTCGTAGCCCAATTGCAGTCCGTAGTAAAGGTCACCCACCATTGAAGCGAAAACAATCAAAGTTAGAGCAAGTTGTCCGAAAGAAAAAAGAGAAAACCAAGAAGATGAAAGCAAAAGAGAAAGTTGACAAAGTTGGTGAGGTAAAGTTTTCTATTTGAATTTTTTTTAAAGTTTATTGTTTAAAAAAGTTAAATTTTTTTGACAAAGTTTGTTGTTTGAACAAATTGGTGACATAACAGTTTGATGTTTGAAGATATTTCTTTGAAAAATTTTGCTCTTTCAAAAGTTTTAATGTTTTTAGAGTTTCTAATTTTTGTGCTTTCTGTCTTTGGAATTAACGAGACTTTATGGTGCTTGAATCACAAATTCATTCTTATGAAAACCTCATGGCACAATGTTCACATCATCATTTTTTTCAAGATTTATTGACACAAGGTTCATATGGTCCGGGCATATTCGATCCATTTTGGAGTGGTACATCCGGTGCGAGCACATTCAATGGGCATATTCCAGACAACCAATGAAAAATTTGTCATTTGAGATGAAATCGTCAATTTTGTGGTATTGGAATGAACATGTGACGATGTTATGATTATGGTGGGTTTTTTGTTGGGATGAAGTTGCAATTATGGTGGGTTTTTTGTACAACAGTTTTGTTGGAATGATACTGTGATTTATGATGTTCTATTTTTGTAATTAATTTCTTTTGGAATGAAAGAGTGATTCATGGTGTTTTATTTGATTTGCACATAACGTTTTTTTTTATTGTTTTTGAAAGTGTGTTTAGTAACGTAAGAAGCTATTGAATTTTTTTTAAGAAAGCTGTTCTGTTGGATTTTGGATAAATTTTTTTTTTGAAGAAAGCTGTTGTTGTTGGATAAAAATTTTAGTGTGAAAGTGCGGAACCTCCGGATTTTTAATTTTCCTCAATTGAAAATAAATTTATAATTTCCTTTTATATAGAACACGAGATGCGTAAGCGTTAGGGTGGTTCAACAAAACAAACGAATACCGAGTTTTAATTTTCTTTAACAAATTAAACTAAAACAAGTGAAATTAACTTAAACACACAAAAGTATTAATTTTCACTTAAACAAATGTTAATTAATCCAAGCCCTAGAAATTTGCCTAAGTCATAATTGTTAATATCCCCACGTTAGGCCAAACCAATTTTAGCAAATGACTTGAATTAAACAACTTTACCCAATGTTTAATTTAAGTCCAAATTAAATAGAGTGTGATAATTTAAACCAAATTTTATCTTCAATTATCCTAAGCATGCGTTCTAAATTATTTATGCAAGATAAAATAAATCAATCACACTATGCCGCGATGTACAAGGAAAAATCCAAGACGAGAAAAAACGTCGGACGGCCCTAGCCACAAATTCACTAGATACGGAATTACAAGTACAAGACAAAAGACTTACAACACACCACTTGATCCCTCTCAAGCCTCGACGCTTCTTCTTGTAGAAACCTGTTCGTAGCGAATAACCTTGGAACACCACTGTGGTCTCGGAATCCACCGATAGGACTTTCTATGGTCACCGTCACCCGTACATGAAGTCTTTCTCCAAGTGGGTAGATTAAAGCAAACTTCTCTTCAATTCGGTGTAGAGAAAATCGGTGCCAAACTCCAAGAAATAGATATGTATATAAGAACTTCGAATAAACTCAATTGGGTGTAAACACTAGAGTGATGGATATTTTTCTCTAAAAATCTCACTCAAAACTAGAACATTTTCCTTAAAACAATTTGCTCTCAAACTCTCTCTAAGAGATCAAAATAGAATGGAAAAGTTATGAAAATGTTAAGTTGGAAAATGCTCTTCCCGCACAAGATAAAATCTGAAAAAGTTGGTTAAAAACTAAGTGGGGAAGTGGGTGAAAAATTGCCAAAAAACTGTTCCCGCCTGGCATCTCGTTCGAACGACATTTCGTCCGAACGACATTCTCGTTCGAACGAGTCTTCTAACGACGCTCCAGTATGGACTCGTTAAAAACTCGTTGGAAATCTCGTTAGAACGAACAATCTCGTTCGAACGACATTTCAAACGACGGACCAGTATACCTTAGTGGGAAGTCGTTGGCAAACTCGTTCGAACGGCATCTGGTTCGAACGAAAAAACTCGTTCGAACGACCTATCGAACGAACTCCCAGAAATTTGAAAAATTTGATTTTAGCCCAGAAAACTTTATAAACTTATTTTAAAGTTTTATTTAATTCTTTCTGAAAATAAAACACAGTTTTTATTAAACCTAACACCCAATAAACATGTTCCAAGCTCCTATATATATAATATTGCATTCATACCTTGGGAGCATGGAACCACAGTTGATGACGTAGAAACGAGGCACGCAAACCGACATATTTGATGAAGCTTTATACTCTTTGCCGCTACGTCTTCAACAAACACTTCATAGGCTTGAGAATATTACAATTAAATACTATCCTATGAATAAATGTTTTTGTCTGGAATTGAGCCAAAACTATATATGGACTCAATTAGAAATTTGTGTCCGTACAAATCTCCCCCTTTGGCTATTCCGGGACAAAAACCAAACAAAAATCCTAAAGGACCGTCAAGCTCACTAGACTCAAAACATAACCCACCCAAACTTGACTCAACCCAAGGATTAAACACTTTGCCATTGAAGGATGCCGCTTTAGAAGAATTCCTGCACACTTAAGCAAACTCATCAAATGCATAGGGAATATCAAAATATTAAATGCAATTAATTAATTACTCCCCCTAAATTAATTCTCCCCTTTATCAAACAAATGACAATCTTAGAAAGACGCCTCCCCCTAAGATAAATATCCCCCAAACTAAGATACGATAATAATAGGATTAGATACCATTTCTCCCCCTATCATTTTCTACCCCTTTTTGTTTAGGAATAGGCAAAGGATAAAGAACAAATATAAAAGCATGTTGAAGCTCAAAGTGATAAGACATGAAAGCACATGGGCAACAAAATCAAGGCAAAGACTAAAAAAAATATCATATATATATGTACTAGAAATATATCAATAATGCACATGAACATATATATAGATATAAACACACACATGACACAAAAATACAATAAGTTTGCACACTCGTATGGCAAAAATATGTCATATGGAAACAGAAGTGTAGGGATGTGAACTAGCATCAATTAAATTTAGACCCAAACACTTAATAAACGTTCACGGAGTTCTCATTTGATTACAAACTTCATCACATTTAAATATAACCTCATGTGACAATATAGATTGAACTCAATGAACAAACATACACAATGCATACAAGCCTAGCTTATTGATGATTCTATAAACCAATAGAGTCCTTACATGAAATACGCAACTAGGATAAACAGACATTGTGCAAACCGTTGATATACCATCCAATCTCCCTCAATATGCATTTATATTAAATTTGAATGAATATATCAATCAAACATAGGCCTTGGCAATTTATTTTCTTTTTAATGCCATATTTTCTGTTTTTAGGCCTTTGGACCACGTATTTCTTTTAGGTCCATTCAAAACGGTGGCTTACTATCGCAAAGGATCACTTAGTCCTTTCAGAGCCCTTCCCCATGAACATTTATATATATCATGTTTTCATTTTTCACACAAATCTCACGTGCAACGAATTTTGACATGCACTAGTCCTCCAAAGTCACAAATATGTAGATGACAAGATTGGTAGGAGAACACCTCACATAGCTCAAATATACATATGTAGTTAAAAATTCAAAAGAGATCGTGCATGTGTGAATAGAGGCATATAAAAATAGAATCCATTTAAACAACACAAAATCCAACTACTCCATAAAACTATGGTAAAGAACATAATTAGGATTGATAATCTAAACCAAAAGTTCTAGCCACGTGGGAGCGTAAAAGATGGAATTCAAACACAAGTATATGCCACATAAAGTGTGTCAAACTAAAGACCACAAAAAAATCTTTTTGAGTTTTTGAAATTTTTAGCCAAAAATAAAAACTATATACTCAAAAGACAAACAAAAATCATTTGAATCTTTCATTAAGCTTAAATTAACGAGAGATAAAATCCAAATGATAAACAAAAATCTTTTTGTATTTTTCATTTAATGCAAACAAAATGAAGGAAATATAATACAAAAGATAAACAAAAATCATAATTCTAGCATGTGATAAGCATGGAGCATAGACTAGAAAATGATTAAACAAGCATACATTTAGCATGTGAATATAGCATGAAGTACAAAACGCTAAAGTATGCAAACACTAACACATTCATCCTTTAGATTTAGCAAGGGAGGAAGCATGTGAAAGTAAATGAGAATCAAAAACCCTATTTTGCAAGGAAACCAAGTCGGATTTCCTAACCCAGATTAATGAAGAATGATTATCTTGGGGTGTTGGAACTTTAACTATCGTGGTTACATTACTATGGGATTTTCTAGGAATTCGTTTAAGATCAAAACAAAATTTCCTAGGATGACCTTTTCGACCACAATGTGTACAAGTAAAAACATGTCGAGAAGATTTATCTAAGGAGTGATCTATAAATGTTTTCCTAGTAGATTCTCCTAAAATGTGGGTTTTGGCTTTAGGGGTAAATTCATTACAAGTTTTGAAGCCTAAACCACAAGTGTCATTTTTAATTTGGACCGTTCCTAACATTTTATCTAGTTTTTCCGAACGACACTCCAAATCAAATTTGACATTACTAGAATCTTTTAATTTATTTTCCAATTCTAAAATGTTAGATTCTAGTAAAACATTTCGCTCTTCAAAAGCAAGAAGCTCCTTTTTCAAGGATTCCATTAAACCCCTAAGGCTATCTCTTTCGCCTTCTACATATTCTAGCTTCTCTTGAAGAGTTCTCTCTCGTGTCCTAAGGTCTTCTATTAAAGCATTTTCTTCAATGACCTTGACACTCTCTCTTAAACTAGCTTCTAACTTCAAATTAGCATTTTTCAATTTAATAGATTCTTTATAAAGTTCTTGAAAAGCATTTTGAAGTTCACTCACATTAACCTCTTCTTCATTTTCACTCTCTCTTTCTTCTTCACTCTCACTATCATAAAAAACAAGAGAATCATACACAATGACCTTGGAAGTTTCATGTGTTAAAGTTTCATCAATCGATGAATTCTCACTATCACTCACATGACTAGCCATAAAAGCCACAAAATTTTTCTTAGTGGAGGAATCGGGTCCCTCTTCTTTATCACTATCACTAAGGGTCGCATTATATGCAGTGGGTCATTTACCCTCTTTCCTTAGTTTAGTGGGGCACTCATAAGCCCTATGGCCATAACCTTCACAACCAAAACACTTATTAGACTCGTCCCCATCTAAATTGTCATTACTAGGTTTAGGGATCTTCTCGGCTTTAGGGATTTTCTCGCTTTTGTCATATTTAGAAGTATCAAATTTCTTAAAATCATTTTTAAGTTTATCTTTGTTAATTTTAAGAAATTTTCTAAATTTACGAGCAAATAAAGCCGTGTCTTTCGAGTCACTATCACTCTCGCTCTCTACTACTTGTTTGACCTCTTTTCGGGCTTTTAAAGCAACGCCCTTTTCGATTTTATTTTCAGATTTAGAGGGAAACATATCTAGTTCATAGGTTTGTAAATCGCCTACAAGCTCTTCTAATTTTGTAGAGGCTAAAGTTGGTAAAGAATTTAAAACGGTCACTTTTGGAATAAATCTATCGGGTAGGAACCTTAAAATTTTCTTTACAACACGGTTGTCAGGTATTTTCTCTCCCAAGTTAAAAGTTGAATTAACAATATCAGAAAATCTAGCATAAAATTTATCAAAAGTTTCTTTATCATTCATTTTGATAGTTTCAAATTGAGTGGTGAGGTTTTGGAGTTTTGAAGCTTTAACGACACTAGTTCCCTCATGAGTTAATTGTAAAATGTCCCAAGCTTCTTTAGCGGTCTCACACATCATAATACGTCGGAATTCATCCGGTGTGACAGCGCTAAACAAGGCATTTAAACCTTGGGAATTGAAATTAGCAAGTTTAAACTCATTTTCAGTCCATCTATCGGCGGGTTTGGGAACACGTTCATTTTCAACTAAATGAGTTGGTGGGGACCACCCGTTAACAACAGACATCCAAACTCTCTCGTCAATAGATTTTAGTGCCGATTTCATTCGCGCTTTCCAATACGCGTAATTTGAACCATCGAAAATAGGAAATTTTGAAAATGGGGAAAATTCCATTTTAAGCCAAAAATTATTTAAGGATCGTTAACAAAATAATTTATCGCTTTGGCTCTGATACCAATCTGAAAGTGAGGAACCCCCGGATTTTTAATTTTCCTCAATTGAAAATAAATTTATAATGTCCTTTTATATAGAACACGAGATGCGGAAGCGTTAGGATGGTTCAAAAAAACAAACGAATACCGAGTTTTAATTTTCTTTAACAAATTAAACTAAAACAAGTGAAATTAACTTAAACACACAAAAGTATTAATTTTCACTTAAACCAATGTTAATTAATCCAAGCCCTAGAAATTTGCCTAAGTCATAATTATCAATATCCCCACGTTAGGCCAAACCAATTTTAGCAAATGACTTGAATTAAACAACTTTACCCAATATTTAATTTAAGTCCAAATTAAATAGAGTGTGATAATTTAAATGAAATTTTATCTTGAATTATCCTAAGCATGCGTTCTAAATTATTTATACAAGATAAAATAAATCAATCACACTACGCCGCGATGTACGAGGAAAAACCCAAGACGGGAAAAAACCTCGGACGACCCTAGCCACAAATTCACTAGATACGGAATTACAAGTACAAGACAAAAGACTTACAACACACGACTCGATCCCTCTCAATCCTCGACGCTTCTTCTTGTAGAAGCCTCTTCCTAGCGAATAACCTTAGAACACCACCGTGGTCTCGGAATCCACCGATAGGACTTTCTATGGTCACCGTCACCCGTACATGAAGCCTTTCTCCAAGTGCCAAACTCCAAGCAATAGATATGTATATAAGAACTTGGAATAAACTCAATTGGGTGTAAACATTAGAGTGATGGATATTTTTCTCTAAAAATCTCACTGAAAACTAGAACATTTTCCTTAAAACAATTTGCTCTCAAACTCTCTCTAAGAGATAAAAATAGAATGGAAAAGTTATGAAATGTTAAGTTGGAAAATGCTCTTCCCGCACAAGATAAAGTTTGAAAAAGTTGGTTAAAAACTAAGTGGGGAAGTGGGTGAAAAACTGCCAAAAAATTGTTCCCGCCTGGCATCTCGTTCGAATGACATTTCGTTCGAACGACATTCTCGTTCGAACGAGTCTTCTAACGACGCTCCAGTATGGACTCATTAGAAACTCGTTGGAAATCTCGTTAGAACGAACAATCTCGTTCGAACGACATTTCGAAGGACGGACCAGTATACCTTAGTGGGAAGTCGTTGCCAAACTCGTTCGAATGACATCTGGTTCGAACGAAAAAACTCGTTCGAACGACCTATCGAACGAACTCCCAGAAATTTGGAAAATTCGTTTTGATCCCAGAAATCTTTATAAACTTATTTTAAAGTTTTATTTAATTGTTTCTGAAAATAAAACACAGTTTTTATTAAACCTAACACCCAATAAACTTGTTCCAAGCTCCTATATATATAATATTGCATTCATACCTTGGGAGCATGGAATCATAGTTGATGACGTAGAAACGAGGCACGCAAACCGACATATTTGATGAAGCTTTATACTCTTTGCCGCTACGTCTTCAACAAACACTTCATAGGATTAAGAATATTACAATTAAATACTATCCTATGAATAAATGTTTTTGTCTGGAATTGAGCCAAAACTATATATGGACTCAATTGGAAATTTGTGTCCTTACATAGTGGATTTTGAAGAAAGTGGGTTTGGATAGTTTTGCCTTTTTCTCTTTCCCAGTTGGGCAGTACACGTAAGAGTGCCCATTTATTGTGTACTTTTTTCTAGTCTCTCTAGTGTTTCTCTAGTGTCTCTCTTAATGTCTGATGATGGTCATTCGTTTGACGAGTGCTTCTCTATCTTAGTGAGTGTTCAGATTTGTTATTGTTTATAGAAATATGTCTCGATATTTGTCAATTTGTGTCTTCACTCTTTTGAATCTTAAGATTTTTAAAGAATGTTATTTAACATGAGGTTGTTAGAAAATAATTCAAACAATGTTAGTAGACTTTGTCTAATTTAGGGAGAAAATTGTGATGTCTTCAAAGATATCATCTTTTTATATTTCTTATTAGTTGAAGTCTAAGTGACATTTAAGAGAAAACTCTCTTTCCATTATTAATGCATCGAACTAACACACATGTATGGACCAAACAATCATACATATAAACTTTTTATTTAAAAAAAAACCTTTTTTATATAAGTTATTTTTTCAAAAGTTGTTTTTATATAAAGAAAAGTTATAAAACTAAAAAAAAAAGGTTTTTAAAATTTTCTTATATATATCTTGAAAAAATGTTCTCTTTTTTATATAAGTTATTTTTTAAAGATGTTTTAGTATAAAAAAGTTACAAAACTAAAAAAAAGTTTGTTTAATTTTTTTTTATATATAAAAACATTATAAATCATAAAAAAATAGTTTTTTTTAATTATAAACTGTTTTATAAAAAATGTTAAAAAATCATTTTTAAAATATAATATATAAATTTATTTTAATAGATTCACACACACACACACACACACACACACATATATATATATATATATATATATATATATATATATATATATATATATATATACACACACACACAATATAAAATGTATATAAATTGTTTTTTATATATAAACAATTTTTTAATTTATAAATTGCAACAACCCCCATTTTTTCACGTAGACGTTGATCATGCACGATACGACAATGATGGGGCTTATCCATAATTTATACTATTCACCACAATAAAAGAATATATGCGTTGCTTTATCAATCACCAAATTTCACAATTTAATAACAATGTCTGAACAAAATGATTTAATGCAATAATATAAACTGAATCATCACACAATGCTCATAAAGTAAATACAAGTGTAAACTAATATAAATAAACTCTCAGTCTTATGCCCATACAATTTTAATATACAAAACTAACCAAATGAAAAAGTACCGCCTACACTAGAATCGATGAAATGGAATCCGCTATGTCCAATGTAACTGCAAGTCTGATCCATCGTCAGTCTTGTTGTCCTTGTTTATGAGAACACCTGGGGGGAAAACATTTATAATTTTCGGTCAGAGCTCTAGAGTTGCAAGGATTTGCACCAATAAATATGCAAAATATAACTAAGTTGTAATTCCCGTCTCTCCATCGACGCTCGCATGTATCGAGTATCTCACCTCTCGTTTAGAAGAAATCGTTCTCGCATCCTCAAACAAATATCAATTATAAATTCCAATGTTTAAATCTGACATATGACAATAAAGCTATCTAACCATACATTAACTAAAAGTGGGTGCTACATCTAACACTACAATCCCAGGATTTAAGTTCATATTGTTGACCACTAAGTTCAGTATAGTTTCAGTTATATTTCTATATTGGATAATGTTCCTTATCTTTAGTCTATCTCGTTAGACTATTTAACTATTAATTCACACTAATTATCGTCTACGCCATTAGACTATAGGTTTCATTCTCTGTAAATACTGTCTACATCCTTAGATTGCTCAATTATTATTTTCGTTAATAATTGTCCACCGCATTAAACATTAAAACTTGTTTTGTTTATCAATTATACACATGGATAAGTTAACCCATCTTGGTTATCATTAAGTATTGTCTACATTTATGGACTATGAGAACGTATTCTCATATAAGGCACACCACAATGTGTATATAGATAATTACATATGTCCGCATATAGGTATGACACATGAAGACATCTATCTTCGGCATCCTGTTCGTGATCTATTGGTAGTACCTAGAGGAGTCCCTCATCCTAAAGCGGGTAATAACAAAACACAAGCAAGTAGGGAGGCACCTAAGTAGTACACCAGTTCACGGCCCATACCCAGCGGTGATAAATAATCCCAGCATCAACACCTACCTCTCTTAAGTAGTGCTGGTACATAGTACCTATAATATGAAACTACACCAAATCTGCCATATTTTCACGGTCATTGACCTTGACAAGTTGTACTTGTCAAGGTCAATGACCGTGACAATACTAGGCGAGACAACTTTTTTTGTCACGGACGTGTCACGGTCATTGACCTTGACAAGTTCATTAGATTTGTCACGGTCGTGTCACGGGCCACGACCGTGACACGTTTTGTCACGGTTATTAACCGTGACAAAGTCTTGTCACCTTTTAAAAAAATTGTCACGGTCAATGATCGTGACAATTCTGGGCAGAATTTAAAAAAAATGTGCTGGGCAGTATGGCCACTGCTACTGCCCAGCAGTATATTTGTACCTGTTATAGCAACGTTGTACATGTTCAAACATCATATATATCCAAAAAAACTAAAGATAATGCAAGTATATATTCAAAATAGAAACAATTTAAGAAGAAACAACATCACCATCAATTATCTCAAACTATTTAGCTTGAAAAGAGATTTTGTACCGCGACACTTGGGGACACCTCCTTATCCTTCCCTTCTCGTCCGAATAGCCACATAACTATCGAGCATATGTGGCCTACCATCAGGGACACTCCCTGTCCTCAGAATTCAAATAAAGTATAATTAGTATCCGTCCCGCAAATATTGTTAAATATAAATCGAAATTTAAATCGAAATTGACATATAAATATAAATACATTACCTGTAATGTCGCCCAAATAGCTAACTTGAGCTCATATGGCACCTCCTTCCAACTAATGTAACCCGGGCAATCGTGTCAAATATAATTCTTTTCATATCTAAACACTAAGAAATGACATAATCATATGGAGTTATGCGCTGCAAATTCCTTCCAACCGCTGTGTAGCCAAAAATCAGCAGTTGAAGTTGTCAATTCCACCTTTCAATGGTCTCCCATGTTTTGCTAGAGGTTCCAAGTGGTGGGGTATGGAAAGTGGAATTGCCAACTTCAACCGGTGATGTTTGGCTACATAACGGTTGTGAGGAATTTGCAGAACATACTCCATAGGATTATGGCATTTCTTAGTGTTCGGATAGACGAAGAGATTCAGTCTCCTCTCCACAAATAGGACACCCCAAATAACTATGTACTAATCACCTATTAAAGGTAAGAAGCGTATATCCATGGATTGGTATAAAGAAAACTTAGATGTAGTTGGAATATTTATGTATTAATCTCCTCTCCACACGCACACCACACAAGAGTGAAAACGATAAAGTGCAAATCAATTAAAAGCATTAAAAATGGATGTTTTAGTACAAATTGAAATATTTATTATAAATTGAAAAATTGTTTCAAATTCGGGTTATCATAAAAAATGGATTGATATTCGGTAGGAGCAGCCAAGTCATCCACACTACTATTTAGATGCCTTGGAGCGTGTTGGACAATTGACCACGGCTCGTTGTTGATATACTCCGAATAAAACACTTTCTTAACCTTTTGAAATGCACAAACAAACGGTTCATCGCTCACATGGTCGTTGATCTACAACTTGGACAAGTCAACCATGATCAAATTGGTGGCAGGATCAACTTTACAAGAATTTTTATCCTCAACTCTTACCCAGTCACAGTAAAATTCAACCTCTTTGAAGCTTATATAATCCAATTCAAATATATTTTGGATTACACCATAGTAAGTCATTTCAGCTTCAACGAGGTTTTTATCTTTTGCACTCGCTCGAAAGATAGTAACAGCTTTGTATGAAATTCCCGAGTTCTGTACATTTGTACTTTCCTCGTACACTTTAGCCCCGAAAATGTAACCGTTGAATCGATACTTTTTGTACTCTTGTACCACGAACAAGGGTCCAGTGTCTATACGAGCAAGCCTTGATGTCGCATCACCCGTCTTCAGGAGCTGAGAATATAGATAAATTAATTATATTAGTGGTAAAATTTGAGTGTAATGTAACGTTATATAATGGCTGTTTTCATGATAATTACCTCTTGTGTCAACCACAGCCTAAATTTGCTGTCTGATTGTACAACTGTTTTTCGTCTTTTATTGTTCTCATAGGCTTCATATTTTCTGCATATTACAAAATTAATCATGCATAAAATAATCTAAAATAATGTTAAACATTATAATAATCAAAACTTACTTTTTCCATTCTTTGACATCTTCATGTGTGTCAAATAGATAACGAGCTACTTGTTCATGTTGCAAACTTGTTAATTTTACTCGTTTTCCCATCACATGACCACCATCATCGACGAATTCATCAGTGTCATCAACACTGGTTGAGTCAGACATATATTCCTGAGTATATATTGATGACTCCACGGTGATGTATTCCTCTGCAATTGATCCTGTAATGTATCGCGTATTCTTGACGTAATCTTTAAAAACTTTCATCAATCTTTCAAACGGATACATCCACCGATATCTAACTGGACCACAAAGAAGTGCCTCGTCACATAGGTGTACCAACAAGTGAACACTTATGTCAAAGAATGCTGGGGGAAAGTACTTCACCAATACACAAATCGCTTCGATCACAGCCAATTTTGCGGCCACTATGTGTTCTCGATTCACTACCTTCTCACACAAGAGGGAGAAGGTAATACTAATTTGCATAATACCCCTACGCAAATCCTTATGCTTGGAGAAACAGTGCTTAAACAATAGAGGAACCAATTGCACGATCACATGCCAATCGTGGGACTTACACTTATGTAAATCACGAGTAGCATAATTCACAATCCTTTGCAAGTTGGACGAAAAAGTAGATAGGCCCTTCAAATTATATATTGTGTCTAGAAGCACCTTCCTTTCCCCACTCGTCAAAGTAAACACACCAGTGGGAATTATTGTCCTTCCCCTACTATCTTCTTTCAACCATAGTTGTGGTTTAAGTTTTAACGTTTTAAGGTCTTTTAGTGCATTTTCTCCATCCTTCGAATGACTCCCCCCAAGGCAAGTACCCACAATATGTTTAGCAAAGTTCTTCTCTGCATGCATCATATCCAATACATGGCGCACATGGTTATTCTTCCAATAAGGCAAGTCAAATAAAATTGACCTCCGAGGCCATGCCTTTCTTATCTTAGTTTCATTCCCAGTTGGGGTCTTCTTATGCTTGACATTCTTAAATTTGGGATTCTTACCTGTCATATTAGGGCCACATTCAGAAGATTTACTTTCAATTTCTGAACCCGAAAGTTGTCTCGGCGGTAACCTATGTTCAACTCCGCCCAATAAAAAATTGGAACCTTTCTCAGATCTGAAACTATGAGCTGGGGGTAAAAACCTCCTGTGGCAGTGGTATACATTTTTTAAGCTATAGGATAGATGAAGAGATTCAGTCTCCTCTCCACAAATAGGACACCCCAAATACCCATGTACTACACAACCGTATAATGTCCTATAAGCTGGAAAATCATGAATTGCCCACATTAACATAGCTTTCAGCGTAAACTCGTCTTTTCTAAAAGAGTCAAATGATTGCACACCCTCTTCCCACAACTCATTTAATTCTTCTACCAAAGGATCCATGTAGATGTCAATGTCATCACTTGGTGCCTTTGGCCCAGGTATCAACAAAGACAACATCGAAAATTTAGGTTTCATACACTGTGAAGGAGGGAGGTTGAGTGGGGATAGGATCACTGTCCATACACTCTGATTGGTGCTTAGATTTCCAAATGGATTGAAACCATCTGTGGATATAGCCAAACGAATGTTGCCACTACACCAAATCTGCCCATTTGTCAAGGTCATTAACCTTGACAATTCACCTTGTCAAGGTCAATGACCATGACATTTCGAGGTGAGACAACTTTTTTTATCACGGCCGTGTCACGATCATTGACCTTGACAAAAAACTCGCGTTTTGTGTCACGGTCATTGACCTTGACACGTTTGTCACGGTTTATAACCGTGACAAAGCCGTGACCCTTTTTAAAAAAATTGTCACAGTCATTGGCCGTGACACGCCCGTGTCAATTTTGTCACGGACGTGTCACGGTCAATGACCGTGACAATTCTGGGCAGAATTAAAAAAAAATTACTGGGCAGTATGGCCACTGCCACTGCCCAGCAGTATATTTGTACCTGTTATAGCAACGTTGTACCTGTTCCACACATCATATATCCAAACAAACTAAAGATAATGCAAATATATATTCAAATAAGAAACTATTTAAAAAGAAACAACATCACCATCATTTTATCTCAATTCTACAAACTATTTGCATGGAAAAGAGATTTTGTACCGCGACGCTCAGGAACACCTCCTTATCCTTCCCTTCTCGTCCGAATAGCGACATAAGTATAGAGCATATGTGGCCTACCCTTAGGGCCACTCCCTGTCCCCTGAATTGAAATAAAGTAAAATTAGTATCCGCCCCTCAAATATAGATAAATATAAATTGTAATTGAAATCGAAATCGAAATTGACATATAAATATAAATACATTACCTGTAGTGTCACTCAAACAGCTAACTTGAGCTCATATGGCACCTCCTTCCAACTAATGAACCCCGGGCAATCGTGTCAATTATAATTCTTTTCATATCTAAACACTAAGAAATACCATAATCCTATGGAGGTATGCGTTGCAAATTCCTTCCAACCGTTGTGTAGCCAAAAATCAGCAGTTGAAGTTGTCAACTCCACCTTTGAATGGGGTATGGAAAGTGGTGGGGTATGGAAAGTGGAATTGACAACTTCAACCGGTGATGTTTGGCTACATAACGGTTGGGAGGAATTTGCTGAGCATCGCTCCATAGGATTATGGCATTTCTTAGTGTTCGGATAGACGAAGAGATTCAGTCTCCTCTCCACAAATAGGACACCCCAAATAACTATGTACTAATCACCTATTAAAGGTAAGAAGCGTATATTCATGGATTAGTATAAACAAAACTTAGATGTAGTTGGAATATTTATGTATTAATCTCCTCTCCACACACGCACACTACACAAGAGTGAAAATGATAAAGTGCAGATCAAGTAAAAGCATTAAAAATGGATGTTTCAGTACAAATTGAAATAATTATTACAAATTGAAAAATTATTTCAAATTCGGGTTATCATAAAAAATGGATTGATATTCGGTAGGAGCAGCCAAGTCATCCACACTACTATTTAGACGCCTTGGCGTGTGTTGGACAATTGACCACGGCTCGTTGTTGATATACTCCGAGTAAAACACTTGCTTAACCTTTTGAAATGCACAAACAAACGACTCATCGCTCACGTGGTCGTTGCCCTTCAACTTGGACAAGTCAACCATGATCAAATTGGTGACATGATCAACTTTAGAAGCATTTTTATCCTCAACTCTTACCCATTCACAGTAAAATACAACCTCTTTGAAGCTTATATAATCCAATTCAAATATATTTTGGATTACACCATAGTAAGTCATTTCAGCTTCAACGAGGTTTTTATCTTTTGCGCTCGCTCGAAAGAAAGTAAGATCCTTGTATGAAATTCCCGAGTTCTGTACATTTGTACTTTCCTCGTACACTTTAGCGCTGAAAATGTAAACATTCAATCGATATTTTTTGTACTCTTGTGCCACGAACAAGGGTCCAGTGGCTAGACGAGCAAGCCTTGATGTCGCATCACCCATCTTTAGGAGCTGAGAATATAGATAAATTAATTATATTATTGGTAAAATTTGAGTGTAATGTAACGTTATATAACGACTGTTTTCATTGTAATTACCTCTTGTGTCAACCATAGCCTAAATTCGCTGTCTGATTGTACAACTGTTTTTCGTCTTTTATTGTTCTCACAGGCTTCATATTTACTGCATATTACAAAATTAATCATGTATAAAATAATCTAAAATAATGTTAAACATTATGATATTCGAAACTTACTTTTTCCATTCTTCGACATCTTCATGTGTGTCAAATAGATAACGAGCTACTTGTTCATGTTGCAAACTCGTTAATTTCACTCGTTTTCCCATCACATTAACACCATCATCGAGGAATTCATCAGTGTCATCAACGCTGGTAGAGTCAGTCATATATTCCCGAGTATATATTGATGACTCCACGGTGATGTATTCCTCTGCAATTGATCCTGCAATATATCGCGTATTCTTGACGTAATCTTTAAAAACTTTCATCAATCTTTCAAACGGATACATCCACCGATATCTAACTGGACCACAAAGAAGTGCCTCGTCGCATAGGTGTACCAACACGTGAACACTTATGTCAAAGAATGCTGGGGGAAAGTACTTCTCCAATACACAAATCGCTTCGTTCACAGCCAATTTTGCGGCCACTATGTGTTCTCGATTAACTACCTTCTCACACAAGAGGGAGAAGGTAATACTAATTTGCATAATAGCCCTACGCAAATCCTTGTGCTTGGAGAAACAGTGCTTAAACAATAGAGGAACCAATTGCATTATCACATGCCAATCGTGGGACTTACACTTATGTAAATCATGAGTAGCATAATTCACAATCCTTTGCAAGTTGGACGAAAAAGTAGATGGGCCCTTCAAATTATATATTGTGTCTAGAAGCACCTTCCTTTCCTTACTCGTCAAAGTAAACGCACCAGGGGGAATTATTGTCCTTCCCCTACTATCTTCTTTCAACCATAGCTGTGGTTTAAGTTTTAACGTTTTTAGGTCTTTTCGTGCATTTTCTCCATCCTTCGAATGACTCCCCCCAAGGCAAGTACCCACAATATGTTCAGCGAAGTTCTTCTCTGCATGCATCACATCCAATACATGGCGCACCGGGTTTTTCTCTCCAATAAGGCAAGTCAAATAAAATTGACCTCCGAGACCATGCCTTTCTTATCTTAGTTTCATTCCCAGTTGGGGTCTTCTTATGCTTGACATTCTTAAATTTGGGATTCTTACCTGGCATATTTGGGCCACATTAAGAAGATTTACTTTCAATTTCTGAACCCGAAAGTTGTCTCGGCGGTAGCCTATGTTCAACTCCGCCCAATAAAAAATTGGAAGCTTTCTCAAATCTGAAACTATGAGCTGGGGGTAAAAACCTCCTGTGGCAATGGTATACATTTTTTAAGGTGGAGGATAGACGAAGAGATTCAGTCTCCTCTCCACAAATAGGACACCCCAAATAACCATGTACTACACATCCGGATAATGTCCCATAAGCTGGAAAATCATGAATTGCCCACATCAACATAGCTTTCAGCGTAAACTCTTCTTTTCTAAAAGAGTCAAATGATTGCACACCATCTTCCCACAACTCATTTAATTCTTCTACCAAAGGAGCCAGATAGATATCAATGTCTTCACTTGGTGCCTTTGGCCCAGGTATCAATAAAGCCATCATCGAAAATTCAGGTCTCATACACTGTGAAGGAGGGAGGTTGAGTGGGGCTAGGATCACTGGCCATACACTCTGATTGGTGCTTAGATTTCCAAATGCATTGAAACCATCTGTTGATATAGCCAAACGAATGTTGCGTTGTTCTCGAGCAAAATCGGGATACTTATAATTCATCCTCCGCCAGGCAGTAGAATCAATAGGATGACGCATGATATTACCCCTACTTCTTCCCTAGCATGCCAAGTCATTGCCTCTGCAATCCATGGTACTGTGAAAAATCGCTTTAATCTAGGCCCAACGGAAAAATATTTCAATACTTTTTGAGGCACTTTTGAGCTTGTGCCTTCCTTACTAGTAGATTGGACATATCTAGGTTCATCGCATACCGGACAACGATCGAGATTTTCATACTCCTTTCGGTATAGTATGCAGTCATACACACAAGCATGAATCGATTTATACTTCATTCCCAAACCTTTCAAACTGTTCTTCATAATAGGATAGCTATTTGGAAGTGTATTCACCTTGGGTAATAAGCCCTTCACCCATTTCAGAATTCCCGTCACGCTATTGCCAGACAAACCGTACTGCGTCTTCAAACTGTGCAAACCAACCATGGCATGTAAAGTTGTTTGATCTTTCTCACAGCCAGCGTATAACGGTTGGGTCGCCTTAAATTTTAAACTTTGGTAGTCATCGTCAAGTTTTATCGTGTTATCTTCACGAGCACTTGAATCTTCTACATCATCAGTAACCTCATTCTCCTCAGCTTCATAAACTCCGTACGCATCATCAACTAAATCCTCTAACATATTATGATCTACGTCGTCCCCTTCTTCATCTATTCTGCTTGTTGAAGGATGTTGTGAAGGTTGGTCAGGGACAAAAGGAACTTTCAATTCACCGTGAAAACTCCAAAATCGATAACTATCTTGCATACCCGATCTTAACAAATGTAGTTCAACTGTTTTCCACTCAAACACCTTACCATTCTTACACCTAGCACACGGACACGGAAACTCTTCATCATTACGACATCTCTTTGCATATTTCACAAATTTGTTAGCACCTCTGCGAAACACATCCCCCATTCTATTAGTCTCACCCATTCACTCTTTGTATTTCGGATATCCCATCACAGCTACCACAACTAAACACCTATTAAAGGTAAACAAAACTTAGATTTATAGTATGTTTTTTTTAATTATCCCATCATTTAATTATCCTATTAAAGGGTATGTGGTTCTAGCCCATTCAAGAATGCATTTTTCTGTAATATACTTAACAGCTCATGCACATTGTTACGATTTGAAAAAAATTCGACAGCATATCCCCTTAGTTCTCCAAGTACACGATGTAGATTGACAGGTGTGAGTGTTATTTCAATTGGTCAATTAAAATAACAGTCACACTTGTCAATCTAGTATGTACCCAGAGAACATTAAGATACGACTGCAGAACTTCCTCCAAAAGAAACAACTTTAAGCCAATAAGAATATTATACAAAAATTATACAGTCTCAAACTGTCCAAATGGGACAATTCGAGAGATCTCATTACAGGGGTAATGACTCTCGAACGGGTCTAAGGGTTATTGAATGCGTACGCATAAGAACTAGAATGCTAGTATCTATGCGCACTATATTTAATTTCAAGTATGTTTCATATAATGGGTTAATTCAAATACAAAAATAAATTCATGGGATAATTCAAATACAAAAATAAATTCATGGGATAATTCAAATACAAAAATAAATTCATGTATTGACCACACACACACACACACTATCTAAGCTGTTCTATAGGTATAAAAACAATTATTAACCAATTATTATCCAACTATTATCAATTATTTATTTTGAATGTAAATAATATTCAAAACCTCAACCACCCCCACCCCCACCCCCACCCCCTCAGATTAATTCAAGACATAAGACCCTAAAGGGAATCCTATCTGCAACAAGATTCTAGTTAGTAAAGAAGACATAACAGAATATGGTGGAATCCACTACACTACAAAACTATTTAATAATATTTAAAAAATTCAAAACCATTTAATAATATTTAAGCACTAAAATTAATTTAATTTAATTTAACCTAGGAATTAATCAGATATTTTTATCCTATGTTTACTAATGCTAAAATTATGAAAAATGACACCACCACACACACACACACACCGCACCCCACCCCACCCCACCCCCTGCCCCCTCCCCCACCCCCTCCCCCACCCTGCCCCACCCCGCCCCACCCCCTGCCACCCCTTCTCCACCCCCTCCCCCCCTGCCCTACCCCATCCCACCCCCTGCCCCCTCCACCACCCCTCCCCCACCCTGCCCCACCCCGCCCCACCCCCTGCCACCCCTTCACACCCCTCCCCCTCCCCCACCCTGCCCCACCCCACCCCACCCCCTGCCCCCTCCCCCACCCCCTCCCCCACCCTGCCCCACCCCTCCCCGCCCCCTTCCCCCCTCCACCACCCCTCCCCCACCCTGCCCCACCCCACCCCGCCCCACCCTGCCCCCCCCCCCACACATACACACAGATATATATACACACACACATAACTATACAGACAAATATATATATAAATGGAAGAGAGAGAGAGAGAGAGAAATTGGACCTGAGAGAGAGAGAGAGAGAGCAGCGTCGAGAGAGAGAGAGAGAGAGAGAGAGAGAGAGAGGGAGGGAACGGTGGGAGGGAAAAAGAAGGGGGAAAGGGTTTTTGCTGGAAAAGTTGTCACGGTCGTGTCAAGGTCATTGACCGTGACACGAATTGTCACGGTCGTGTCATGGTCAATGACCGTGACATAAAACGCGTGTTTTTTTGTCACGGTCAATGACCTTGACAAGGCTGGCCGGCTGAAAGGTGACAATTTGCCCATTTTGGTGTAGTGTGCGTTGTTCTCGAGCAAAATCGGGATACTTAAAATTCATCCTTCGCTAGGCAGTAGAATCAATAGGATGACGCATGATATTACGCCCTACTTCTGCCCTAGCATGCCAAGTCATCGCATCTGCAATCCATGGTACTGTGAAAAATCGCTTTAATCTAGGTCCAACGGGAAAATATTTCAATACTTTTTGAGGCACTTTTGAGCTTGTGCCTTCCTTACTAGTAGATTGGACATGTCTAGGTTCATCGCATACCGGACAACGATCGAGATTTTCATACTCCTTTCGATATAGTATGCAGTCATACACACAAGCATGAATTGATATATACTTCATTACCAAACCTTTCAAATTGTTCTTCATAACAGGATAGCTATTTGGAAGTGTATTCACCTTGGGTAATAAGCCCTTCACCCATTTCAGAATTCCCGTCACACTATTGTCAGACAAATCGTACTGCGTCTTCAAACTGTGCAAACCAACCATGGCATGTAAAGTTGTTTGATCTTTCTCACATCCAGAGTATAACGGTTGGGTCGCCTTAAATTTTAAACATTGGTAATCGTCATCAAGTTTTATCGTGTTATCTTCACGAGCACTTGAATCTTCTACATCATCAGTAAACTCATTCTCCCATGCTTCATAAACTCTGTACGCATCATCAACTAAATCCTCTAACATATTATGATCTACGTTGTCCCCTTCTACATCTATTCTACTTGTTGAAGGTTGTTGTGAAGGTTGGTCGGGGACAAAGTAACTTTCAATTCACCGTGAAAACTCTAAAATCGATAACTATCTTCCATACCCGATCTTAACAAATGTAGTTCAACTGTTTTCCACTCAAACACCTTACCATTCTTACACCTAGCACACGGACACGGAAACTCTTCATCATTATGACATCTCTTTGCATATTTCACAAATTCGTTAGCACCTCTGCGAAACACATCCCCCATTCTATTAGTCTCACCCATCCACTCTTTGTATTTCAGATATCCCATCACAGCTACCACAACTAAACACCTATTAAAGGTAAACTAAACTTAGATTTATAGTATGTTTTATTTAATTATCCCATCATTTAATTATCTTATTAAAGGGTGAGTGGTTCTATCCCATTCAAGACTGCATTTTTCTATAATATACTTAACAGCTCATGCACATTGTTACGATTTGAAAAAAATTCGACATCATATCCACGTAGTTCTCCAAGTACACAACGTAGATTGGCAGGTGTGAGTGTTATTTCAATTGATCAATTGAAATAACAGTCACACTTGTCAATCTAGTATGTACCCAGAGAACATTAAGATACGACTGCAGAACTTCCTCCAAAAGTAACAACTGTAAGCCAATAAGAATATTATATAGAAATTATACAGTCTCAAACTGTCTAAACGGGACAATTCTAGAGATCTCATTACAGGGGTAATGACTCTCGAACGGGTCTAAGGGCTATTCAATGCGTACGTATAAGAACTAGAAGGCTAGTATCTATGCGCACTATATTTAATTTCAAGTATGTTTCATTTAATTATCATACTATATATATATTGTTCAATATACCGAGTAATTTTCAAAAAAAGTTGAAAATTCCCACCCCCATATGTACAATAATCCAGTGGTTATGCCACTTTTAAAACTAACCAACCAAACATTTACTAAACAAAATAATTCAACAGCAATGTCAATAACAAATGTGTATCCCGTACTCCTTCTAATTCATCTACTCAATTAATTCATTTCATCAATTAAACTAACAATTAACGTATATAATTATTAATTTACTAATTTACACTGAGGGGCAATCCTACTTTCATATGGTACTCCTTCTAATTCATCTACTAATTTATACAACAAATTGACAAATTCATGGGTTAATTCAAATACAAAAATAAATTTGTGGGTTAATTCATGGGTTAATTCAAATACAAATATAAATTCATGGGTTAATTCAAATACAAAAATACAAATTCATGGGTTAATTCAAATACACACACACCCCCACCCTCACCCCCACCTCCCTCCACACCCCCCCCACTCACCACATACACACACCCCCCACCCCCACCCCCACCCCCACCCACCAAATACAACCCCCTGCCCCACCCCCCACACGCGCACACACATACAGGCACACACGCACACACATGCACACACGCACACACACACACACACATGCACATATACACACACACACACACACACACACATATATACACACAAACATATATATAAATGGAAGAGAGAGAGAAATAAACCTGAAAGTAGAGAGAGAGAGAGAGAGAGAGAGAGAGAAGCGTAGAGAGAGAGAGGGAGGGAACGTCGCGAGGGAAAAAAATAAGGGGTAAGGGTTTTTGCTGACGAAGTTGTCACGGTTGTTTCAAGGTCATTGACAGTGACAATTCTTTGTCACGGTCGTGTCAAGGTCAATGACCGTGACACAAAACGTGAGATTTGTGTCACGGTCAATGACCTTGACAAAGGTGGCCGGCTGAAAGGAGACAATTTTGTAATTTTGGTGTAGTGATGACCTAACCCTATGCCTAGCCCACCTATGTCGACATGTGCTCCAGTCCCGAATGCTCGCGCAACCCCAACTGATAGGACGACCCACGAACCCAGGTATATCCATACAATATAATGTAATACATATTATCATCCAATATGTACAAGCAGTTACTCTATAACTACTTTTACCTAAGGAATCTCCATCCATATAGATATAGTCTTTGGCATAACCCTAACGTTTTAGTAAATTTTTTCATAATCCATTATTAAGTCTTCATATTATGGCCATTTCCCAATTAACTATTAAGTTCCATATCTTGCCTCCTAGACTTAATAGTCACATTTATTTCTCCATACATATTTAGGTATAGTTATCCCAAACTAAGCTTCTCAAAACCATTATAGGTACAGTTATACCGAAACTACCCTTACCAACACAATTATAGGTATAGTTATTACCAACTACCCTTACCAATACTATTAATGGATTTAACAAGTTGTCTTCTTGGCTTAGACTAAATCCTTCTAGATTATTAATAGTTATTCGCTTCCTGTCACCTTTTCGATAAGGTTTATATGTACATATATAAGGAATCCACTAATATGAATAAGTAGTTTCACCCTAACAACTATCATAATCGATACTAAACATTTAAACTTAGCTCACTAGGTTTCGGGTGCATTTTTGCTTGGTATCTTCATACGATAATAATTCGAGGGAGCTAACCATTAGTTAAATTCTCAAGCGTTCGACTTATCTCTAACAAGTATTTATTTCATCAAAACTTACCTTGAATTAATCATAATAGCCTCAACGTATCTTTTAATGCCTTATCATCTATGTGCCCTTACCAAAATTTCCTAATCATCTAGGCACATCCTTGTCTTTTAATATATTTATTACGTATAACGTTATTCAAGAGTCCCACATAAATCATATTATTCATATAGTTAACTTGTACTTTAAGTTATCGCCATATCACAAACCCATCTTGGTTTAACGACATATATAAGTTCATAATAATATCCTTAATATCTTGGAATAAGTCTCTATTTATCACTTGGACAAAATTGTCTCACACACCCTTTCGTAGAAAAAATCATAACTAATTAAAAAAAATCAGAAAATACGCCTCCAACACCCACACGATCATAATGAAAAAATATATAAGTACGTGCACCGAATAGATTAGGTAGGGAGGCCGAACCGTTTAGATTTTTCCAGTAAGCCGAGAATAGGTTTCTTCCAAGATGGGATTTTTCCAAAAAAATTAATATGTGTCTCCAATTTCCAAAAGACTTCAAAAACCTAATATATAAGATGGTTATAATCTTCAAAACAACATGAGATCATTCTAATGATTCAACATCTAAATCATTTTTAAACCAACATTAAATATTCAACAACCCATAAGAATCTCTAAGCATGCAAGTTCTGAAGTTTTATCTTAAATCTCAACAATTCATTTCTTCCAGAATATGATATCAATCTTACAACATGATTTCTCGAGTCAAATCAATAGATTACATAAAATCAATTCATATATCTAACATGGGATTTATGGATTTACGTATGGATCATCAAATTTTTATCAATTCTTTCACAATATAAAAAACCTCTAGATATGCATCCCTAGATGATGATTCAAAATCTATTCCACATGGATTGAACAATAATACAATAAAGAACACTTTGAATAAGAATGGCAAGAGAATATTTGTCTGAAAGGGGTGGAGAAACTCCCCTTTTCTCCCTCCTAGGGTGGTGCTTCCTCTTCTTTAAAGGTGGGTGTATTTAGGCTTCTTGGCTATAATTCCCAAGGAGTGTGTTACCTCTAAATAAATATTATTAGTCTTCAAATTCCTAGTTGGGCCTTAGGCGATGACTTTGGACCCCTAGATGAGTCCAAATACATTATTTAATTAACCCGATAACTACCCAACTCATATATATATCTACCTCGGGACTATTCCTAAAGGTCTAAAATGCCCTAACGAGTCCGTAATGTTTCCCAAAGTGTGTCCCGCATATTTTTATCCAAAATATATTTTGATAATGACATAACACATGTAATTTTTCTTGTTTACAAATAAAAATCCAACTTAGATTTATTCACACCATTAAATTCAAATTTTAGAATTTATAAATAATAACGAGTCTAATCATTCTCAACCTTCATTAATTTATTCCACCGAATTAGATTAATTTCCACTAAGTTTTGATTTTATTTTATAAAAATATGAGGTATTACATAAACTCTTTTATATATAAAACTGTTTTTATACATATAAAAACAGTAAATATATCATTTCTTACATATATATATATATATATATATATATATATATATATATATATATATATATATATATATATATATAAGTTACAATGGTGTTTTCACTATTCATAAGATGGGAAGACACTTCAGGGTTCAGATCGAAGCCAACAAGGCACGAAATGGAGGGTTGATATTACTTTGGACCTCACACTTACCCCCAAACCCTAACCCAATGTCTCAGACTTTTGCCTCCCTCTTCTCACTCATCCGATCCCCACGCACTCACCCCCACAATCTCCCTCCCTCTCTTTCTCTTGCTTCCATACTTCCATATTTCCATCTGGTAACTCATGACTCCATCCATATAACATCCTGATACACCAACTCCATAACCAATATCTCTCACGCTGTCACTCACGCGGTACAATTTTGTGGTATTATTTTTCTTTCAGATCTGTTTTCTTTCTGTGTCTTGCAGAATTAACCCTACTCTTACTATTTGTTTCTAAACGTTTTTACAGATCTAGCTAGATTTATTTGGTTTTTTTGCATCTCATTTTGTTAGGATTTTCATATTAACTCTTGAGAATTTTTTTTGCAGATCTAGCAAATCTAGCTCGATTTATTTGTACTTTTTTGCATCTTATTTTGTTAGGGTTTTCATATTAACTCCTGAGCATTTTTTTGCAGATCTAGCTCGATTTGTGATTACAATTATGTTTACATTTGGTGTTGTGACACCTCGCCTAATAAAATACCGGGTGATCAGTCATATATCAAATTAAAACAGGAATCGTAGTTGGTTCATTCTTAGCATCACTGTCAAAAACCTTTTTAAAACTTACTAACCATCTAGAATTCCAAAAGGTCGGTAACAAATTTTGTCTTTTTTATTTAAACAAAACAATAACATGTGAAATTATACTATGAGTCATTCACAACAATTGAATTAAATCAATTGAATAAATAAATAAACTACTTGCCGAATAAACCATCGACCACAAAAGTAAATAGTCCAATAACAATCGTCCAACAACTGAATAAACGAATATAAAAAATACACTGAAAATTCTGGGCGACAAGCCCTAAGTAAAACTGAAACTGATAGATGATTCCTACTTTAGGAAGGAATGAACGATGCGTATAATCCAAGCTCCTTCTAGAATAATGGTTCCATAGCTACGTCTCCCTGGAATAGAATGTCAAGCCTGACGTCCCTGTGGATGGACACCTAAAAGGTTTTGAAAACAGTTTTATAGCAAGGGTTAGAACCCAAAACTTTTTGAAAATATTTAGCAGGTGAATTAACTGCAGTAATTAAAATGCATGAATGCTCTTCATATTTAAGTTAGTGCTGCACTCTCTTGAGGACATATCCACCCCTCCACTAAGGTGCACACCTAACGGTTACCTTAACCCCACCTAGTTATACTACCCCATCCAACTAGTCCTGGTATAAACTCCCCTTGCCATACTACTCTAAACCGAGTATTATTATTCATGGGTTATAAGTTATCTCTCACATTAACTTAATTAATTCCTTTAAGATAATATCATATAACCGTGACACAAGTTATATAAAGTAAATACAGTACACTCTGTATTATTACCCGCATATAATATTTAATACCAATATATACGTATCTTTACAACAACATCCACACATATGTCATATGTATATCTATCCTTCCTAGTATACCCTCGCCTGATGATTTCCTCTAAAGTGCTATTATACCAGGTGGGCTCACTTAACCTAGTTACCCCAAGTCGGAATCTCTCACGAACTTCGCCAAAAACATAAATGTTGGAGGCGGTTATATTTCCTTCCGGAAAGTTAGATAAGCCCCTCACCCATATAACGGACGCTATGATATGGGAATATATTTTCCCTACTCCTCAAGCTAGGGGAATCATCCACATTGCACAACCTCCCTTAATAGTAGTAGAGTACAAAATTTAATTAAAAATCAAGACACTGATATTTATAAGCACACACAATATATATATATATACTATCACACACCGTACATATATAATTTAAATCTCGGCTTTACCATACACAAAATTCGTAACTGTAGCCTATTTTTTTCTTGAGTCTATGGTCCGACTCTAATTTAATTAAGTTGCTCATTAATTAATTTTTTTACCTTGGTGTCACTCAACCAATATACCTGGACTCGCTCAGTTGGCCCGTATCTAATTATTACTTGAGTCTATATTCCGACTCCAAATTAATTTATTTTTCTCAATAATTAATTTAATACTATGACGTCACTCAACCAACATACCCGGACTCACTCACTTGGCTTGTAATTAAATAATTCGAATTTGTTGCCCAAATTCCCCTTAATATGTTCGACACCCTTATTAATATATTCTTTTACGTGCTCCTCTTGCTACATTTATTTAATCCCACAAAATTCCTATTATTTGTCCCTTCAAAACCTCAATCAACTTAGGCTAAAAGTAAGTGCACTTGCTGTACAAATTTAACCTTTAAATTTCATCATCAGTCCAAGCAGTAAAGGAAACAAATGTCGTCGGATTTTATCCCGTCGTTCGAACGATACACCTGTCGTTTGAACGACACTGTACGTCTTTTAAACGATATCCAACGTCGTTCGAATGACCCCTGGGTCTCTACCTCTCTTCTTCCTCGCTCAGTCCAGTCCACCATTAAAACCCAACTCAAGCTTTTTACCGAGATTTCTCTACTGTAATCCATTTTCAAAACAATTCCTTCTTAATTATTTTAAATCACAAACTTATACACAATAAACCACCCAAATCCGAATTTAAAGATGATTTCTCCTAATATCTTTACAAGTCATACATCTAACCTAATTAAACCATAAATTTCTTACATGCACAATATGAATTTATCAGTCCTCAAGAGTCCAAAAATTGATTTGAATATCCACAAATTTAAAACCCAATTTCATGCAATAACCCACCCAAAGAAGGATTTCGATTTACACCCACCATAATATGAATTGATTATCACACATTTAAGTATCACAGTAGTTAACCACTTGCTTTGAAAGTTCGTAGAGTCTGATTCGTTGGTGTAGAGAAAGGGTTGATGAAGAACACCCAATTTGTTCCTTATTTGTCTAAAATAAGATCCCCAATTGCTATCCAATGGCTTCCTCTACGTTCTTATATTTTTCTCAGATGAGTTATGGCAGCCCACAAATCCCAAACCTAGGTTTATATCCCCTAATCCCGTTTTTATTTACATGGGCCTAATTAAAATGGTCCAATTACCCCTGTGTGGGCCCGGCTATGCCCAAAAATGCCTTGAGACCCATTTACCACCCCGGCTACACTTTTTCGACTATCTCGACCCATCCGGACACAATCATGCACTCAGAATTATCATCCAAAATACTTTATAATTTTCTCTAATTTAGACCTCAAAATGCAACACAACAATAATTCGAATAGTCAAACCTAAAGTCGCAAAATATAAATAATTCTTCTCACTCAATTAAATTCTCCAAATCATAAATTTAAGTTTCTCCATTTAAATAGTTTTATTTCTCCCAAAAATAATTTAATACTAAATCCTCAAAATTATGGGGTGTTACAGGTGTGAGGGTTTCGCTTATGATTCGTATTGTTTTTCTTAGGCTTTTCTTTTGGCGTTGGTTGGAGGTACAACAGTTTACGTAATCTCCGTTCCCCATTTACACACGCATATGTATTCTTCCATTGATTTGTTCATTTCTTAGGGATTTTTAATGTTCTATGATAATTTTTCATGTAGGTAGTTTTGTAGATCTAATTATCTTTCATTGCATATCCAAATAGTTATTTTTTGACTAAAATATTCTTTGCAGATCTAATCATTTATTCATTTTTTTCTTTGATTGGAACGTTGTGTTTTATTTTTTTGGTTCAAATAAACTTTTTTGCAAATTTAAATTTTTGTTTGACAAACAAGCCATGATGTTTTTTCAGATTTGGGACTCATACAATTTTTATGCTTTTATTTAATTTTGATCTTCATTTGACATATCTAATTATTAGTTAATACTTTTCTTGGCAGATATTTTCTTGGCAAAGATTAGTTAATAATTTTGACACTCATTCGAAATATCTAACTATATCTAATTTTAATTATTTCTCCTTATTTATACAGGTTCATTATCTGTATTTTTATATTAATTTCTATATATTTTGCATTAGATACTACATTAGTTTTCTTAGACACTACATAGTTATTTCATATTTTTGTTGGCAGAGATTAGTTTAATGTTGTGCTAAGTTTTATGTTTAGGTGTGTTGTTAAGTTTAATGTTGGGGACTAATGTTTCATGCTCATTTCAGATTTTCTTTTGTTTTTGGTTTTAATTCAGGGGTTCATCCATTTAAAGTTCCATTGCGTTTATTCAAAAAATTGCATTACTCATACGGGTTTGAGGATTATTATATCTTCCATTTTTTTTAAATGCACTTATTCTCATTGTGTAGGCATGTGAATCTATGGCAATTGGAGATTGAATAATGCAGCATCCATTAGCTTCCCGACTAATTGGTTTCTTTTCCTTATTGCTAAATTTTTCGATCAATATTGATTAATCATTAGTCAAATCCCGCTCCTTTATACACAATAGTTATATTATTTCTAAATATATATGATTATGATAGTCTAATTACGAGTATGTTGATGCACTTACTAATTTCTATTACCATTTAGGAGTTTATGTTCTTCAAAATGGAGATGACAGTATTTTTATGAACTTAGGGATGCAGTGGGATTGGGATCTAAGTATGGTACTTGATGTTAAGACTAGAATTGGAGCTGGATTACCTGTTTGGATAACGTAAAACCTTTTAACTAACTTCTTGCATTCTTATAAGTTCATTACTTATGTTAGTTTGTAATTTGTCTGCTCAAAATCTACATTTATGTTACTTATTTTCTACCATGTTCTATTTTTGCACCATTTTTGATTGGTACAGATACTTGATAACGCCGTATTGTTGGCGTCTTTTAGTATTTCGTATTGTTGGCATGTTTTAGTAATAATCTACTATAAGGTGAGCCCCTCAAGCTCATGCACAGTCAGGCATCTTGCTTAAATGATTTTGAAGATGTATCTCAGTGCCACTTTCACTATGAATATCATCTATTCCAGCTACAAAGGAATTAAGGGAATTGGTTTGGTAACTAAAAATATTAAGTAATGCCTCTTTCAGTGAATCCCAATTACTTTTCGATATTTAAGGCTCTTTGATCAGACAAGAATCTGACCATTCTAAATCTTACACTAAAAGCACATCCTCACCTTGCTTGTTCCCCACATAATTGACAATAATAGAACGGACAGATCCTTACGTCAAGTCATCTCCCACAACCATGGTATGGAACTGTAATGTGGAAGTTGTTGATCTTGCCCCTATATTTGCTTTAGCAATTGAGAGGGAATATGCGTCCATCATGTTTGAGAAAATTCTCACATGCTATTAGAATATTTCTCCATGTATAAAATTTGTATACAAAGGATTTTTAGTATTAGAAAATATGTGTTATCTTGCATTTTTGGGGACTATGTTTTTTAGGGTGAATGATTCTAGATTTTTTATTATTCATTCTTTACTATTGTGTTTTTCTTCATTTATGCAGTTCCACAGTCTTAATCTCCAAGAGATGGAATTCACTTCTTTCTTTATGTACAACCTCATCGGACAACTTCCATATGTTAATACGGATGTGGTGCGTGTAGTATGTTAATAATATGGGAAATTACTTACTGATATATGTTACCTCACAGTTTGATTAGCTGACATTGATACACTTCCAAGAGACTATCAATAGAGAAAAGCCAATAAAATGTTAATACACTTCGTTTGTGTTGATTAGTTTTATTCAATAAAATGTTTTCATGAAATTTGTACCTATAATTATTTTGAAGACCATAGATGAAAAATGGATACATTTCCATTTGTATTATGATGTTTCCAAAATGCAGAAGACCATGGACTAGATCGTATTATTTTAATATTGATATTATTTCTTTTGTTTTAAATTATGTTTGTATGTTTTTCTCTTATCTCTAAGCTATTTTTGTAAATACTAAATTTTCTTCTGAATTTTTTAAAATATTACTAAGTAACGTTAAGAACAATCACTTTTGTCGACAATGAAAGTTTGTGCACTTTGTTCTTGGGTTAGTGACCATGTTATTTTTAGTTCTATATCTTTAAGTTCTTATAAGACTTATATATATGATGTACAATAGATTTTGTTGATAGCGTAATTTTGCATGGTTTTTGTTCTTCTCTTAACAGGTGCATAGTGAATTGTGGAAGTGGAAGGTTTGATGACAAAACTAATTATGGAGGATTCAGAGTTCTCTTGACCTTCATTATCTTTTCAATGTTTGGTGGATTTATTATTTTTATTATTTAATTTAATGTGTCTACTATATGTTCTGCAATACTCATCATTTTGGTAGATCCAGAATTTTAGACGTGGAGCGTGTCATTTTAGTAATACTCATCATTTTTATTATCTTTCTCATTATGTGTTAATCTCTGCAGTCTGATTGAATGGAAGCCAAAGGATGATTCACCCACATAACAAATTGATGTTTCTATTTATTTCTATCCATTATACTTCAATCTATCTATCTCTGTTATTTATCTACTAATAATGTGTGTATGTGTGTTATATGGGTATTAATTATAATTGGATGGAAAGGCGTGGCCTAAAATTAAACCCAACGAGCAAGTATTGTATGAACTCTATTTGGAACTTATTTACATAAATTGTTCAAATTAGGCAAACAATAATTAGTTTCCAAGAAAGTGATCATCATCCTTTTGCTGTATGTTTGTGCTTCATTTCATTCTTACGTCTATGAAATAATTTGAGGTGCAGTCCCAAAAGTTCCCCAAGGTTGAAAGCCATTATGATATGCCAATGCAGTTATAACCGTACCCCAGCAAGCGAATGCACAGAGATGGTAATGAATAAAGCTATTAATGACTGTCATATCAAGAGAATTGCTGATGGTAACAACCTTTTAAATATACACTTTTGTTTGATTATCTCTATATTTATATGTTCACGTCATATTACGTTTTAGAGCATTGTATAAATTGGTAAATTAGTCTCATAACATTGTATCAATGCTGATGGCATCTTAGATTTTCTATATGGTAATGAAGTTCGGTATATATTCATTTTAAATTTGAAATCTTATTCTTGAAAATCAAATATGTCACTACTGTATCACAAAGTATGGTAGAGGGAGTACCATTTTCTAGATTATGGCCATCTTAATACTGCAGATAGTCCGATACGATGCTTTAATATTCTTTATATGATGGAAAAAATTTCTTTTTGAAAAAAACGAACCTTTGGTGGTTACAGATTGTTTGTATTTAACAAACTAAGTGCGGATTATCAAATTCTATTATGAAATAGTTTATGGTGGTTATAGATTGATATACACTAACGATGTTAAATTAGTAACCTGACAGCGGATAACTGAGCTCTTTTCTTACTTTTGTTTGTCTTTAAAATTAATGCAAGTATCTGGTTTATGGATTTGAGTTTTCATCTTCTTCATGGTCTGAGGGGAATTTTGTAAATCTGTCCTCGGGCAAGTACAACAACAGTGTGGTTGGGAAATTTTTGAAAGAATCTTCTGAAGATCAGTCAGCTAGGATTATCCGTGAGTTGATGGATAGTCCACACTTTGTGAAGCTTCTCACGCATGCTTAAAAACTCAGAGCATATTTAGTATAATAGGGGTTTATTATATAATGATTTGTAACAGATTCTAATAGCATATTTAGTATAACAACATATTTCGTATGATTTGTAACAACATATTTAGCATATTTAGTGTAACAGGTTCTAACAACATGATTTGTAACAGGTTCTAACAACATATTTTTTATTAGTTATTACGATTCTTGAGTTTGGATCTAAACTTTGGGTTCTCTAACATCTCCACACTTTTGTTAGGAAACTATGCGTGGGCAGTGTGAAGGAGAATCGAAAGGAGAATTTCACACCACGAAGAGGTAATATGTGAAATTAAGAACTGTTCATGAATAGTTTTTACATTTGTAGTATGGCACCATTTATGGTTTTTAATTTTCCTTATCATTTTTTTCATAATTTGTACAGGAATCCTCCCAAAAAATCAAATTTGAAGAGCATTTGATAATAAGGCTGGGTACGGACATAGTTAACCAGTACGAAGTCATTTCGATACACCTTGAGATCTGGAAAGAACGTTGAGAGACTTCCGTGACCCTACTCCGCCAATCGTCTAAAAATTTTCTCTCACTTGCAGTATAGTGAAAACTAGGTTCCTCTCGAATCCTTATATATAATCAGTTAGAGTGTGTTTGATTGGACTGAGCAACTATCTAACTCGAAGAAAATGATGGTGAGTTTTCGATCTTATTATCTCGCCGATTCCTCATGTGGAAACACAATGCTATACTCCATGTGGAAACAAAATACTATGGATCAAAGCCTCATCTTGCATTATGCTCCATTTTTAATTTTGTTGATCAAAGTCTCAATTTATGTGTCTGTAAACAGTTACTCAGAGCTCTATCCACATTGGTATGCTTATTTTGTTGGTCGAGTTGCCAAGGTAACCGCCTATTCTCTATAATTTTGTATATATTTGAGGTTTTAATGTTTAAGAGATTCTACAGATGAATGTTATGACATTATTAATGATCATTATCAAGACATTTGAATCCCATCGAAATTACAACATTTTATAGTTTTCCAAATTTCCTAAAATATAAAAACGCACAGATCAGAATTGAGGAAATATAAATAAGAAAGTATACTGGACTATTTAAACATATGAAGTGCAATATCTACTTCTTAAAGCAATTCTTTTGTTCAACTTTTGAATTTTAGCATCAATGGGCACTGCATCATGAAGAAGCTTCCTGGAGAATATTGACATTTTTAGGGGGCGAAAGATACCAAATAAATTATAATTTCGTAGGTATCAAAGTATTAGGTATTAAAATGCTGCCACATAAATATAATTGTGTTTTAGTATTTTCTCTATTTATTACTTATTTGCATTTACATCGGTTGGTACAGATCTATGGTACCACCACCTGTTTAATGGTGAGCATGACACATTTGATTGCAGTCTGAATGAGGAGGAATACAATTGAAGTAGGAAAACATGGGAGTATGATGTTCAGGGCTTTCCAAACCATGTAACAAGATGACAGTGATGAAAGATGGTACTAAATGTTGTATTGCTAGGGCGATTCAAATGAGTGAATCAGCAATGCTTCCTTGCTTTATGAGTTTGTCTTTAGTAAATATTTGTTAGAGATTTCATTGCTAATGAAATATACTTCAATTCAATTCATTAATAGAGTCACTTTATTTTGTTTTTAGGTTACTTGAATTCAATTCAATCTATCCTGAGATCCATCTGTTGGTTAATATCAGTATGACAGTAACAACATTCTTGACTGTTGGCTTTTGTTAATGGTTATATTGTTTTTACCAATGATGCTTGAATGATAATGGGGGTAGTTAAGTAGGTATGGAATTTGGCACTTGATATAGCATTATTCATAAATTTGGATAACATAAGATATTCACGAGGTCCATGACGGACTATTAATATTGCTTTGTTGTATTTTTTTATTTCTTAAACATGATGGGTAGTCCTGTAAATAGAGGAAATTATGTCTAAATTTTCTAGATTTTTTTTCGGGGAATGAAATTTTTGCCATTTTGTAATTAAACACTTTGGAAATTTTTATCGTTTTGCGATTACGTACTTTAAAAAATTTTCGTTGTTTCGCGATTACATACTTTTGAAAATTTTCGTTGTGCCTTCAGGAAAAGCATACACTAGTGTGTGTGTATATATTGTAACACCCCAAGACTTTTGAGACTGAGAAATTTAATTTTGGGAAAATTAAATTTAATTAAATTGGAGAATTTTAAAATTTGGGAATTTAAGTCCAAAAATAGAGGACGTTTCAAAGTATTCCGGATGATATTTTTGAGGGTACCGTCGATCCCGGAAGGGTCAAGATAGTCAAAATGACTGTCATTGGGTCTTATTTCGGCTCCGGAATGTTTTTAAGTTGATTAGACTTGAATTGGAGTCAACGAGTCATTTAAAGTGTGTATTAACATTTAAAACTGGGATTTTGTTTTAAAAGGTTGGAGGCTTACGGATGAAGCCATTTCTCATTTGAGAGAAAGAGAGAAGAGCCCTAGAGAGAGAAGAAGAAGAGGAAGAAGAAGAAAGGAAGAGAGAGAGGAAGAAAAGCTTGGAGATTTCCGGCCCTACCGCGACATCGAGGACGATTCAACCTCTACAAACCTGAGGCAAGTGTTTAATCTTGCTAAATAGCTATTTGTGTATTTCATTTCATAATTTGTGGGTTAAAGAAATGGATTTTTGGGTATTAATGTCAAAACCTAGATTTTAGGTTTAAATCTTGAAATCAATGATTAAATATGGATTTAATGGAATAGAAATGTTTGGGATCAACTTTGGGTTGACTTATGGGCTTAAAATCATAAATTGATGAAGGTTTAATTGTTAGAACTAAAAATTTAGGGTTTAGAATTCGTGGGTTTTGATGAAGAAGAAGAACCCTTCAAAAATTGCAGGTCCGAATCGATTCGCCCCCTCAAGCGAATCGATTCGGTTTGGTGAAGTTGGCAGGTCTGCATTGACCGAATCGATTCGAACCCAAGCCGAATCGATTCGGCCTATTGCAGAAGCCCAGGTCTTTGGACCCGAATCGATTCGCCTTGGAGGCCGAATCGATTCGCTAGTCCGAATCGATTCGGAACAGGGCCGAATCGATTCGGAAACAGGGCATTTTGAGGTATTTTCTCCATAGTGATTTCAAACCCCTTTTTGGTTGGGTTTATTGATTTGGGGCCTTCTCTTATGATGAAAGAGATATGTTCTTGGAGACACATAAGGAGCTTCTCACACATTAGAATTTTGGGGACTCCTTAGGGTAATTTGGGAGAAATGTATCCATGTATGTAGTTGGAGTATGTATAGAGATTTTGGGGAAGCCCTTTGGGATTGAGAATCCCAATTGTAGATTAAAAGTAGGTATAGATGTGATGTGAGGCTAAGAACTCTTAGAGAGATCTCAGACTAGGGTATTCACAAAAGTGATCGAACCATAGTCGAAATCGAGGGAAATGAGATTATTTGATGATTGAAAGAATGAGCTTGAGGTTGATAGACTATTAGTTATATGTATACCGATAGTCAAAATGATTACTAAATTCTTTAATGTACTCTCAGATATAGATGAAATGTGTAGTGAAGGATTCCTACGCAAACTCTTGGGTGATAGCCCTAATGTTGAATATATATAGGTATAGATATATACATATGGTTTGGGAGACTATTCATCATAGGAAAATGATCGAATATGTTTCAAGTATGGGATTATATTCACGTATCGAGGTAAATTAAAGGAATTGTGGTGACGGCTTGCATATTGAGGACTATGTATACTTATAGCCAGGTATATATATATCTTATACATATGAACGAGAATTAGTTTATATATATAGATAAGGATATGTGAATATGTGTTGATATATATATATATATATATATATATCTATATGTATATAGATATATGGATATCTTTATGTTGTGGACATACATGGTATGGATATTTAAACCGTATATGATGGTTTATTATTTGATCATATGATTGGATCATATGGATTATATATATTATGCATGTAAATGATATATATACTTAATTGGTTAAGCATACCCCGCTCATGCTATCATTGGGAAGTTGCGCGCGTAGAGGGTGAGCATCCTGGCCAGAAAAGCAGGGTGTGGATATTCCCCAGGTCATAGTCGTCCCGTGTGTTATTATATGATATATATATTTATTTTGGGATAAGACGTGATGGGTATGTTTCGTCTCATTGCCGGTTTGGAGCTATGACCGCTTCCCGGGACGTCGTGTGCGTGAGTTTACCACGAGATGGGTGTCGTTTAGTCCCACCATGGTGGCCCCAGTTTTGCTACGTGAGCCGGGCACTGGGAAGATGATAGCATTGATGCAGTTTATCGGCGATATATATAGCCGGGTATATTATGTGCATGGCCTTGTACATCATATGTAGTATGTACACTTGGCAATTGGATTGATGATGATATATGTACGGTTAGAAATAAATACCTATATATATATATATATATATATATATATATATATATATATATATATATATATATATATATATATATATATATATATTTATATATATATATCCTATAGATGAAAGGATATGGACTTTTATGAAGTACATCTTAGATGATTATGGTGTACTAGATTGATGGGGGTTGATGTATCGCACATAAGGTATTATTCGGTTACATCATCCCAAGGATATTATTGGAGGTTCTTTTATTTTATTTTATTTGTTTTCTTTTTCTTTTCTTCTTTCTTTCTCTAGTAGTTATAGTTAGTAATAATGGTAGTATTAACTTGTATGTTGAGGATTATGGATCTCTAGGATCGACATTGCCCAGGAGTAGTGTAACGAGGTGGTTCCTTGTTTGGATTTCGCTTTACGAGACTCCCCACGCACGAAACGTAGTACAATTTTGGGATTAGAGAGATGTCTTGCCAACATTCCATGTGCATGTTATTAAGTATATTAATTCTTACGTTTTTAGCCTATATAGGTATATATATATATATATGTATATATATATATATATGTATATATATATATATATGTATATATATATATATATATGTATATATATATATATATATATGTATATGTATAGGGGTAATGTTTTAAGAATTATGATGATTATAATTCATAAGATTATTAATCGAAATTCATTAAGCCTATTATGGCATAATTGTTGCAATCACAATCTAATAGGATTAGAAACGGGTGGATCCTTAGATTATGACGGGAAGGTAGCTCTCGTGGATATAGGCTAGGCCTGATAAGTTAGGTTGTCCTAAAATCAATGGGGGTAATTTAACTAAAATTCGAGGACGCGAATAGGTGCGCGCCTTTAGATGAGAGGTGAGTTGGGGTTCCACGAGAGTGCGGTCTCGCTTATTTATGAAATTAAGTACACCGGTATTTATTATGCACGGTTAACGCACTTGCTAAATATTTTCACATTCGGGGCTCTGACCCGTTTTCTTTTCTCTCCTGCTTGTATATATATATGTATTTCCACAGGTATCCTACCGCATGGATGCCGGATGACTTTCTATCCAGAGTCTTGGGAGCCGTGACAGGTGCGGACTGTTGCGGGTTGTTTCATGTAGCCGCTTCCTACTTCTTTAAAATTCTAGGTAGGCTTCATGTTGTATATCGGGTTTGTATCATAGGGATATTTATATACATGTTTATATTTATTCCATTTCAGTTATTGTATTTACTGTGACCCGACAGCTTATTCGGGTTTATTTATTTATGGCATATTCATGTATAGTGATTCCTTTCATTTCTTATAGTGCTTCTTGCATCTCTCTCTCTCTTATTCTTTTGTAGTTTCATAGTGTTGGGTTATTGTATGTTGAAAGTTTTAATTTATATTAACATCTCGCTTATATGATATCGGGTAGTTAGTCCAATATTATATAGTACCGTTAGTTGATGTTGAGACTGGACCATCTGGAATTCCTGATTTAATATAGTATAGGGCTGGCCACCCGTTATTATTTTAGGCGGGTTGTTACAGATGGTATCAGAGCATCAGGTTCTAGAGTCCTTAGGATCGATGCGAGCTTTATGCATTCTTCCGTTAACGTTCTTGACATAAAGCCCTACAAATTGGACTGTTGTGTTCATTGCGTTGTTTTCTTATGTGAAGTATATTCACTTGATTGGCGTTCTGATAATAATTGCTCTTGTTTCATTTCAGACGTCGCCTAGATTTTATCGTCTAGGAAAGGATAGGTTTATAAGTACAATACCCATAGCATATTTTGGGTACGCTTTGATCGGGGGTAGTTGTTTTCCCCGATTCTGGAGGAGTTATTGAGGAGATTTCTAGCAATGGTTCGAGGTGATTTGTCGGCAGTTGAGTAAGAAAGGAAAATTTACTCGAATGACAAACCTTGGACTTAATAAAGTAAGTCTGAGGAGAGGTTATTGTAGTCTTTGGGAGGTTTGGATTTAGAAACCCGTCAACCTTCGCTATGAAGGATTTTGAGGAAGATGGTTCTCTTGTGAAGAAATAGGCTTAGGGATAATGATTTTCCTGGAAGGGGTTTAGGACCCTGAGTTGAGATTCTAGGGTGAGGGGAAACCATTAGGTTATGGAATTGTAAGGTAGAATACCTTTCTTTGGGTTTAAGTTACGCTTTGTGCGATAGTGGGAACGTCGCGTGTGAGGTGTGATGAGTAGCTAGCCACTATACCGCTAGGGGGTATGGAATTTTCCTAGAGAAGGAAGTGAGCAAGTGTGGCCTTGGTATGGCATCTTGGGAGATGATACACCTTTTCGTAACGAAATAGTAGGGAAGTTTTAGAATCCCAATGAGCGAAGGATTTATTTTTATATAAAGGTGTTAATATGATGTATAGGAATTTCATAACTGAGAGGTTCAGAGTTTGGTAGATTTGTGAGGAGCGGATAGTTTAGCTCATAGTTTTGCTAGTTTTGAGAACTAGGCATTGGCTAGAGTATTGTATTAATTGAGGCCTTGTGTTTTAAACATAAGGTGTTTGTTTGGCGTGTCGAAAGACGCGAAAAATATTTATATCGTATTATTGTATAGGCCCTCGGGCAATATCGAAAATATGGAAATCTTTTTTTTATATATAAAACCTTAACCCTGGTTCAACTAATCTCAATCCACGACCTAGCTACACAGTAGTGTATTGGGAGGGTTCCTTGTTTGGATTTCGCTTGCGAGACCTCCCCCGCACGAAGGTGGCTAGCGTCAGGAATTGAGGAGAGTTCAACCAGTGGAAATTTTCAAACTTTTATATATTTAGTATATTGTTATAGATTATATTACCGAGGGTTATCTTACAATTTTGAGGCTAAGGGAGCCTGATTAAAATTCTACGAGTGGAGACTCAGGTACGGGGTGTATGGGCGCCCTGAGTAGTTAGTTTATTTTAAAGGCTATATGGTTCGACGTGAGAACTAGAAAGGATCGGCATAGTGATCTTGAGGATTGATGTAAGGACTAGATGATATCAATGTCCTAGGCTCATCTTAAATTTCGCGGACGAAATTTTTGGAAGGGGGGAAGATTGTAACACCCCAAGACTTTTGAGACTGAGAAATTTAATTTTGGGAAAATTAAATTTAATTAAATTGGAGAATTTTAAAATTTGGGAATTTAAGTCCAAAAATAGAGGACATTTCAAAGTATTCCGGATGATATTTTTGAGGGTACCATCGATCCCGGAAGGGTCGAGATAGTCAAAATGACTGTCATTGGGTCTTATTTCGGCTCCAGAATGTTTTTAAGTTGTTTTGACTTGAATTGGAGTCAACGAGTCATTTAAAGTGTGTATTAACATTTAAAACTGGGATTTTGTTTTAAAAGGTTGGAGGCTTACGGATGAATCCATTTCTCATTTGAGAGAAAGAGAGAAGAGCCCTAGAGAGAGAAGAAGAAGAGGAAGAAGAAGAAAGGAAGAGAGAGAGGAAGAAAAGCTTGGAGATTTCCGGCCCTACCGCGACATCGAGGACGATTCAACCTCTACAAACCTGAGGCAAGTGTTTAATCTTGCTAAATAGCTATTTGTGTATTTCATTTCATAATTTGTGGGTTAAAGAAATGGATTTTTGGGTATTAATGTCAAAACCTAGATTTTAGGTTTAAATCTTGAAATCAATGATTAAATATGGATTTAATGGAATATAAATGTTTGGGATCAACTTTGGGTTGACTTATGGGCTTAAAATCATAAATTGATGAAGGTTTAATTGTTAGAACTAAAAATTTAGGGTTTAGAATTCGTGGGTTTTGATGAAGAAGAAGAACCCTTCAAAAATTGCAGGTCCGAATCGATTCGCCCCCTCAAGCGAATCGATTCGGTTTGGTGAAGTTGGCAGGTCTGCATTGACCGAATCGATTCGAACCCAAGCCGAATCGATTCGGCCTATTGCAGAAGCCCAGGTCTTTGGACCCGAATCGATTCTCCTTGGAGGCCGAATCGATTCGGAACAGGGCCGAATCGATTCGGAAACAGGGCATTTTGAGGTATTTTCTCCATAGTGATTTCAAACCCCTTTTTGGTTGGGTTTATTGATTTGGGGCCTTCTCTTATGATGAAAGAGATATGTTCTTGGAGACACATAAGGAGCTTCTCACACATTAGAATTTTGGGGACTCCTTAGGGTAATTTGGGAGAAATGTATCCATGTATGTAGTTGGAGTATGTATAGAGATTTTGGGGAAACCCTTTGGGATTGAGAATCCTAATTGTAGATTAAAAGTAGGTATAGATGTGATGTGAGGCTAAGAACTCTTAGAGAGATCTCAGACTAGGGTATTCACAAAAGTGATCGAACCATAGTCGAAATCGAGGGAAATGAGATTATTTGATGATTGAAAGAATGAGCTTGAGGCTGATAGACTATTAGTTATATGTATACCGATAGTCAAAATGATTACTAGATTCTTTAATGTACTCTCAGATATAGATGAAATGTGTAGTGAAGGATTCCTACGCAAACTCTTGGGTGATAGCCCTAATGTTGAATATATATAGGTATAGATATATACATATGGTTTGGGAGACTATTCATCATAGGAAAATGATCGAATATGTTTCAAGTATGGGATTATATTCACGTATCGAGGTAAATTAAAGGAATTGTGGTGACGGCTTGCATATTGAGGACTATGTATACTTATAGCCAGGTATATATATATATATCTTATACATATGAACGAGAATTAGTTTATATATATAGATAAGGATATGTGAATATGTGTTGATATATATATATATATATATCTATATGTATATAGATATATGGATATCTTTATGTTGTGGACATACATGGTATGGATATTTAAACCGTATATGATGGTTTATTATTTGATCATATGATTGGATCATATGGATTATATATATTATGCATGTAAATGATATATATACTTAATTGGTTAAGCATACCCCGCTCATGCTATCATTGGGAAGTTGCGCGCGTAGAGGGTGAGCATCCTGGCTAGAAAAGCAGGGTGTGGATATTCCCCAGGTCATAGTCGTCCCGTGTGTTATTATATGATATATATATATTTATTTTGGGATGAGACGTGATGGGTATGTTTCATCTCATTGCCGGTTTGGATCTATGACCGCTTACTGGGACGTCGTGTGCGTGAGTTTACCACGAGATGGGTGTCGTTTAGTCCCACCATGGTGGCCCCAATTTTGCTACGTGAGCCGGGCACTGGGAAGATGATAGCATTGATGCAATTTATCGGCGATATATATAGCCGGGTATATTATGTGCATGGCCTTGTACATCATATGTAGTATGTACACTTGGCTATTGGATTGATGATGATATATGTATGGTTAGAAATAAATACCTATATATATATATATTTATATATATATATATCCTATAGATGAAAGGATATGGACTTTTATGAAGTACATCTTAGATGATTATGGTGTACTAGATTGATGGGGGTTGATGAACGCACATAAGGTATTATTTGGTTACATCATCCCAAGGATATTATTGGAGGTTCTTTTATTTTATTTTATTTATTTTCTTTATCTTTTCTTCTTTCTTTCTCTAGTAGTTATAGTTAGTAATAATGGTAGTATTAACTTGTATGTTGAGGATTATGGATCTCTTGGATCGACATTGCCCAGGAGTAGTGTAATGAGGTGGTTCCTTGTTTGGATTTCGCTTTGCGAGACACCTCACGCACGAAACGCAGTGCCATGTCGAGATTTGAGAGAAGTAATTCCATAGGTGGCATCTCGGATCTCTGGTCTTGACCTTGTCAGGAGTAGTGTAACGGGGCGGTTCCTTGTTTGGACTTTGCTTTGCGAGACTCCCACGCACGAAACGTAGTACAATTTTAGGATTAGAGAGAAGTCTTACCAACATTCCATGTGCATGTTATTAAGTATATTAATTCTTACGTTTTTAGCCTATATAGGTATATATATATATATATATATATATATGTATATGTATAGGGGTAATGTTTTAAGAATTATAATGATTATAATTCATAAGATTATTTATCGGAATTCATTAAGCCTATTATGGCATAATTGTTGCAATCATAATCTAATAGGATTAGAAACGGGTGGATCCTTAGATTATGACGGGAAGGTAGCTCTCGTGGATGTAGGCTAGGCTTGATAAGTTAGGTTGTCCTAAAATCAATGGGGGTAATTTAACTAAAATTCGAGGACGCGAATAGGTGCGCGCCTTTAGATGAGAGGTGAGTTGGGGTTCCACGAGAGTGCGGTCTCGCTTATTTATGAAATTAAGTACACCGGTATTTATTATGCACGGTTAACGCACTTGCTAAATATTTTCACATTCGGGGCTCTGACCCGTTTTCTTTTCTCTCCTACTTGTATATATATATGTATTTCCACAGGTATCCTACCGCATGGATGCCGGATGACTTTCTATCCAGAGTCTTGGGAGCCGTGACAGGTGCGGACTGTTGCGGGTTGTTTCATGTAGCCGCTTCCTACTTCTTTAAAATTCTAGGTAGGCTTCATGTTGTATATCGGGTTTGTATCATCGGGATATTTATATACATGTTTATATTTATTCCATTTCAGTTATTGTATTTGCTGTGACCCGACAGCTTATTCGGGTTTATTTATTTATGGCATATTCATGTATAGTGATTCCTTTCATTTCTTATAGTGCTTCTTGCATCTCTCTCTTATTCTTTAGTAGTTTCATAGTGTTGGGTTATTGTATGTTGCAAGTTTTAATTTATATTAACATCTCGCTTATATGATATCGGGTAGTTTGTCCTATATTATATAGTACCGTTAGTTGATGTTGAGACTGGACCATCTGGAATTCCTGATTTAATATAGTATAGGGCTGGCCACCCGTTATTATTTTAGGCGGGTTGTTACATATATATATATTTTTTTTTTAGATAATAAACTAATTTAGAGAATGAATATTGTTAAGTTTCATTGATTTGAAATGAGTCGAAGTTGCAGAATGTATAACCAAAGTTGTTGTATAGCTAACAACTAAATACAAGGAACAACTTAGACCAAGTAGTCTTCAACTTTATATGAGAACTACTGAGTTTACGAAAACAACATACATAATATCAATACTTCTTGTAAAATACACTAGCTTTTGCGCTTCATTATAGATTTTTGCTAGGTGTATGCTTGTTTGTTATATTCCAGTATAAGATTTATCATATATGTTTTGCTATAATTATGACATGTTTATCTTTTGTATTTAAATTTAAATTTTTATTTTTGGGTCTTATTGAAAAAATACAAAAAAGATTTTGTTTGTCTTTTGAGTTGATTTTTATTTTGTTTATTTACTTAAAATTTAGAAAAACTCAGAAAGATTTGTTTTGTGTACTTTAGTTTTACACATTTTTTGTGGCATATCCTTGTATTTGAATCTTATATCACCCCCCTGGCTTCCATGTGGCTAAAGCTTTTGTCTATGAATTTTAATTCTTAAAATGTTCTTTATCATGTTTTGATGGATAAGTTTGATTTTGAGTTGCTTAATAGATTCTCTATTTATATGCCTCTCATACACATGCACGAGCTCTTTGAACTTTAACTCTACAAGTATATTTGAGCTAAGTGAGATGTTCTCCTAACAATTTTATCATCTATATATTTTTATGACTATGGAGGATTTGTACATGTAAGAACCATTGCACGTGAGATATGTTTGGATTGTATAAAAAATTTATATATAAGGGTGCACGGAAAGGGCTAGGAAAGAAGAAAATCACCTTTGCGTGAAAGCCACCATTGGAAAGGGCCTAAAAAGTATGGCATTGTACAAAGTATCCAAGGCCTACATAGTTTAGTTTGGTATGTTCATTCAAAAGAAAAGAAAATAATAATTATTTTTGAGGGAGTTTGGATGGAAATATCAACGGGTTTGCACAATGACAATGTATCCTAGTTATGATTATTTTGTCAGGCTTGTATGAATTATGCTTGTTTGTTCAATGAGTTCACTTTATCTTGTCACATGAGGCTAAATCTATTTTTGATAAAGTTTTTGCAATCAAGTAGAACTCCTTAAACATTTCTAAGTGATTGGGTCATAATTCTTTTTTTCTCTACTTCACACTCCTTCACTCCGTTTACCACATCATTATTTAGACAGATTTATGTCATATGAGTGTGAAAAACTTGTTGTATTTTATGTCATGTGTGGTATATATATATATGTGTGTGTGTGTGTGTGTTTGTGCGTCATTAGTACCCTTTAAGTATTTATATATGTGGTATCATTTTTTTTAGTATTGTTCTTTCTACCTAGTCCATGTATGCCTCTTGTTGATATAGGTATCTATCTTGTTACGACTTTTCATTGATATCCCATGCTTATATTAGTAAATTCTAAGTGGTATCTTTTTTCGATCGCATCGTAGTTGGTATCTATTAATCTTTGTGTGGATTAGTTGCTCTTTTGTTTCCATGTTGCTTTATTGTACTTGTACCTAAATGCACCATTGCATAATATACTTGTTTTTCCATCGTACTTATACCTTGTTACATTTAGAGGCAGAATTTGATTTAATTGTGGATAAAGGGGGATATTTTATGCATGATTACCTTTGTCTATTCCAGAACAAAAAGGGGGAGGAAAGGCATCTAACTCTTTTAATTTGGGGAGATCTAACTTAGGAGGAGACTTCTTTCATTGGTAGATCATGTTAAACAAAGGGAGGATTTAGTAATGCACTTTATGTTATTATATTCCCTATGCATTTGATGGTGTGTTTAAGTGTGCAAGTTTTCATCTTATCGATAATATTTTAAAGCAAGCAAAGATTATCATCCCATGTGTTAGTCAAGTGTCTGTAATTTTTTATTTTTGGGTGGGATTGTGATTTTTAGATGATCTTGATGGCCTATAGGATTTTTATTTTCGTTTTGTCCCAAAGGGGGAAATTTATAAGAAAAAAATTCTAATTGAGTCAATTTGTAAGTGTTGGCTTAATTTTGGACAAGACTATTTGAGTCGTAGGATAGAAGTTTGTGACCTTCAAGCCTATATGAAGTTTGAGTTAAAGATGTAGCGGCCAAGCCAAATGAAAGATATCATCATTGTCGATTTTTCGTGCCATGTTTAACGTCATCAACCTTTCAATTCTTCCATGGTCTCTAAAGGTATGAATGCATATGATATATGTAAAGACTTGGAATTTTTATTGTGTGTCATTTTGTTTCTAAACAAAATTTATATTGAATTTTTATTTTTTAAAGAAAAATAAATTCTCATTTGAACGAAATTTGAATCTCGCTCGAATGAGATTCCCAGGTCATTCGAACGAGATATCAAACGAGGTTTTGTCTACAATCTCGTTCAAAGTCTCGTTCGATATAGTCGTTCGAATGACATTTGTTTATGCAATCTCATTCGAATGAGATTGAAAAGTTGTTCGAACAACCGATAGTTTTCACCAGTTTTTCAACAGTTTTTTTTTTGAAAAATTCCCATTTCCCCATTACTTTCTTACCTACTTTTAAGTGTAGGGGAATAAAATTTTTATGTGACTTTTCCAGATTTTCAAGAGCCTTTGAGAGCCAAAACTCTAACAAAAAAGTCCCTTTTGTTTTTGTGAATCACAATGCTTTAGTTTCAACACAAAACCTAGTTTACATCCTGTAGTATATTTTGATCCAAGTACCAATATATATATTCTGTTTGAGATCATCATTTTGGCACCGGGTATCTTTCTTTACCACAAAAAAGATAGTTTCCTATGAAGGATTCCGTTTTGTTGATTCGTGGTGTACATACGGAGGAGAACTTTGTGTGTTGACGGTAATTGTACCCCATCGGTGGACTTTGAAACGAAGGTGGATTCCTGAGTTATCGACTAGGCTGAGGTAGAGGAACAAAGAAGCATTAAGTCTTGAGAGGGAGTCAAGTTGCTGAGTAAGTCTTTTTGTTGTGTCTTTTGTAAAACTATACCTAGTGGACATGTGGCTGGGCCGTTTGAGGTAACCCGTTGTGGATTTTTCTCGACATTGCGGCGTTGTGGTGCATTTATTTTTATCTCTCATATGATCACAAAGATGCATGCTTAGGGGTAAGAAGATAAAATTTTGTTTATTCACAACATTTGTTTAAATTGATGCTAATTTAATATTGAGTAAAGTTTAGTATAATTTAATTCAACTAAATTTTGCAAAATTCATGTTTGGTTTGTTTGGAACTTGAATTGAATTAATCTTATATAAGAAACATTTAAATTTTTTTTAGTTTCATTTCAATTTTGAAGAAATTAAAAAATTTGATCTTAATTGTTATTTTTGAAAGATTTTAACATTTGGAATATTGTGTGAACCATCCCTGTAGAAAATAAAAAATTGGTATTTTTTGGGAACCTGCATTCCAACATTAATTTTTTCTCATTTAAATTTAAATCTCTCTGATTTAATTCGTTCGCAAATGTAATCCAAAAATTTTAATTTAATTTTCATCATAATATTTTATTTTGAAAATACGGGTACTACATTCTCCCCCAAAATAATAGAATTTCATCCTTGGAAGTCACGTTTTAATCCATATCATTATCTTAAGTTTATACCCAGTTAGTCCATACTTATATCCCATGAGATAAAAGAAAAGGCTCATTTATGCCTATCATAACATCACTAAGACAACTATATATTCCATATTACATTCACACACACACACACACACACACAGGTACCAATATGAAATAAGAATGACTCATATAAATCCAGTTTATACCACTCACACCAAGTATATCTTTAAAGAAAGGAATACCTCCACATATGTAAGCCAAAAAACACATCTTAGTATTCAACTTCTCTCAACTCCCGACATTTGCCAATTTTGTGTGTGGGACGTCTCGCAAGAAAAATCCAAACACGAAACACTCCAGATACACTACTAAACGGCTTAATCAGTTATTGATATCCATCGGTACAAGACTTAAATTGAAAAAAAATATATATAAACATTTATGCTAATCAAATAAATTCCAGTTTGCGACCATTTTTAACAAAAGTTTCATCATTTCTAAGGGATACACCAAATCCCAATAGATAAACCAGTTTGACAATATCAAGAACTAAAATAAAATATCCTAGGATCCAATAGCTCTTAACTCCCGACATTTTCCAACTTCGTGCGTGGGACATCTCATAAGCAAAATTCAAACAAGGAACCCACCCATTACACTACTATATAGTGTCGTCGGTCACTGAGATCTGTCGGTCCATGATGTAAGCCTAGTAGGGTACTTAATCATTTCTAGGTCTCCAAAGGCATAATCATTTCGCTAAAGGCTACTAATGATTATATCCAAATGACCTCTCAAACACAATATCATGTAACCGAGACTACCACTAGTCCTAATGTCCTCAAAGGAACCAAATACTTATAAAATACGAATTTAGTCAAAACTAAAAAAGACTTTTAGACCTTTCAAAATATCTGCAGATCAAGGGGGAATCTTGTTGTGAAATATCCAAGATCCTAACACTTTAGGGTTTCAAAAATATTATGTAGAAAGTGCAAATCCCAGTCAAAATCTCAAAACTAGATCTTAGTCTGATAGTTTGAGTAAAACGAAATCAGAAAGAAGATTGTTGGTTTAGGGTTTAAAAACACAAAATCAGTTTTAAAAATAACCAATAAACAAGATTTCTCGAAAAGAGAAATCAAAATAGAAATCTATCTATGTGAGATGTATCATAGAAATGAGATCTCAAGTTTCTATAAAGAGAAACTCAAAAACTCAACGTGATTAAGTTGGAAATATGATCAAGAACAAAAGAGGATAACTTCTCAAAACACGATCTAAACACTCACGTTTAAAATCTCAAAAAATTATTTCTGGATTTAGGGTTTGACAAACTTAGGGTTAGGGTTTCCTTTCTCTCTATTATTTTTTTCTCTCTTCCCTCTCTTCTCTCGACTCTCTTTTTTTTTTTTTTATCTCAAATGAGGAACTTTCAAAAGTCTCTAAATGCCTCACAGATGGAATCTATTTATACTGGCGTCCTAAGGATCTGGAACGTAGCCATAAACCAAGGTCTGAGATTAAAGGAATTTGAAATGATACAAATACAAGGGTTCACATAAAGCGGTGCAAAGCTCAAATCTGATTGGTTAAAACTAGGGTTGTGTTTCGGCCGTATCGGATCGAAAAATGACCTTTCGAAAAAAATTCCAATTTTTTTGGAAATAAATATTTGTTCAAATTTCCTATCCAATTTTTTCGAAAAATAAAAAAAGTTTCCGAGTTCGAAAAAATCAAAAAATCGGAAAAGAATTGAAAAAATTCGAAAATTCAATTGAGGTGTTCCAAATATGGAGATTTTGACACCAATTTAAAATTTAGAAACAATTATCAAAATTATTTGACTCCAATTGGGAAATATAATGAGGCATTGACAAAGGTTAATTCAAATATTTAAAAGAAATTTAGAAGCAGTTATAAAAAAATGCCTTGACTCCTATTAGAAGAAGTACTGAGGCATTCAAAAATTTAGAAGCAGCTATCAAAATGCTTGGAGTCCAAAATGCTTCGACCCCAAATGTGTTATAATATTTAATTCAAATGATATTTAATAGTTAATTCAAAATGACAGTTATAAGTTATAACAATTGTATTCCATTTCCACAGTTTAACATAAACTTGCAACCTAACAGACCCACACCCCTCTGAAAATTGTAGAACCCATTACACATCTATGATATAAAACTGCCCACAGAAAGACATTGGTCAAACAAACATAAACATATCGCAAATTTCAAGTCTAAACACAGATAAACCTAAATCAGAATAGAAAACCTTTCTCATACGAACCTACACATACATAGTAAATAATAATTTCTTTTAAAAAAACATAAACCCATCCAAAAATTGCAAAACCCACTACACATTTTTTTAGATAAATCTGTACAGTCCAATATCACAGCATTCAAGAACCCATTCAATCCAGTCAATATCACAGCATCAAAATGGCAGTCATCAATCCAAAAATTGCAAAACCCATTCAAGAACATAAACCCATGTCATTATCACATCATAAACACACTTATGGTTAGAATAAAGCATGCCCAATAGTTCAAGAACATAAACCCGGTTAAAGTCTTCTCGTATAAACCCACACAAACTAAAACCGATCGTTACAAATCCTATAAACAATGATGTTCCAAAATAAACAAAATAAGGGGAATGATGAAATAAGAGAAACGAAAGAGATAGAGTAAATGATGAAATAGGGGATCTATTTTACCTTCGTACAAATGATGATCTGAGAAGAGTAGAAACAAAAGAGAGAGAGGCGAGTAGACGGGCAAGAGTTGAAAGAGAGAGAGGTGAGTATAAGGTATGCGCCGCATAGCGAGAGAGGAGATATATGTTAACCCTAAAACTAACAGCATATATATATGGGGTAAGGTAAAAAATAAGGAAAATGTAAATATACACATTATTATTATTGGACAAGGGAAATCTAAGGTAAAAAATATATATAAAATGTTCGGAATATTAATCGAAAAAAAATATTCGGACAATTAATCGAAAATTATATCGAAAAATCGGATCGGCTAAAAAATCGGAAAATCAAATCGAAAAAATTAGAAAATCGGAATTTAAAATATAGTTCCAATTTCCAATCCAATTTAATTCTGGAAAATCGAAAATTGGAAAATTGGAAATCGAAAACCTTATATATGTTCCAAAATCGGAAAATATCGGATCGGACATCGGAAAAATCGGAATGTTCGGAAAAAAAACACAGCCCTAGTTAAAACCAACGCACTTGGATTAGATCCAAACGCATGCAGAACGTTGATTGAAATGTTCCAAGGGTCAAGAATGATGTAAATGTATGTGAATTAATAAAAACAAAAATCGAGCCATTGTCAGTGCAACACGTGTAGGTTCACGATCAAGGCTCAAATGCGTGTTTTTGAGTTTATAAAAATTCAATTTTCACCCACATATGTTTCTCCCACTTTTGCATTCTACCCAAGACAATTTTAGGGTAAATGAAATATTTGCAAATCAGCCCACAAACTTTATTAAGTCCCAATTTTAATTTTAAAAAATTAATTAAAATCCTTAGAAAATATTAATTAAATCCCCAAAAAATATTGAAAAATCATATTAGGGGATTTAACTCAAACAAGGTCATAATGAAAATGAAATATAATATGTATGCAGTCCTAGTGTGTGGTGTATGTGAAATACCATCAAGAACTTGTAAAGGAATATCAAAGTTGCTAAGAGAGTTCTGAGGCTTTTTGGTTTATCTAGGGATGGACACAATTTTGTCACTATTTCCAAACTAGATAAGCTCCTATAAAATTCAAACTCAAATGAGTCAAAGATATAGGGTGCTTCAATCTCCCCATTTGGAAATATGAGACAAAATCTCCTTTGAGTCAACAAGAACTCGTAAGGATACCAAAAAGAAATAACAAAATCCTATTCCTATACAAAATCTATCTACCCAATGTCCTAGAAATAGAAGAATTACATAACTCAACTATGTACAAACCATTACCCTATCAAAATCTGATGCAATAAGTAGGTACTGAAATCTACAAAAAGATATCTAAGATCAACTTCAGTAGATAATAAGGTACAATAATGTCCAAGTGGACTCAAAATTTCTCCCCCATTTTGTCTCAAATGGACAAAGGGCAACAAGAATCAGATAAGAGAGTTATAAGCAGGTTGGTATAAAAATTGTTCAGCTAAAACCATCCCAATTGATTTGCGTGAAGATTCAAAATGCTTAAAATCCAAAGGTTTTGCAGACAAATCAGCCAATTGTAAATCAATAGGATGGTAATTAATCTCTAGTTCTTTTGATTCAATTAATTCTCGTATGAAGTGATATCGAATTTTAATGTGTTTAGTGGGAGAATGTTGAACTGGGTTCTTAGAGATGTTGATCGCACTCTGGTTATCACAATAGATATGGAGTTTCTCTTATTTTATACCATAATCTCCCAGCATTAGTTGCAGCCATAATAACTGGGCACAATAACTTCTAGCTGCGATATATTCAGATTCTGCAGTATATAAAGAGGTGCAGTTATGTTTTTTACTGTTCCAACCAACCAAATTGTTACCGATGTAGTAACATGTGCCTGGTGTACTTTTACTATCGCCTAAACACCCAGCCCAATCAGCGTTACTGTATTCAACTATAGTGCTCGATGTGTCATTAGTGTACCACAACCCTAAATTATGGGTGCCTTTTATGTATTTAAGTATTATTTTTACACATAATAAATGGCTCTCTTTGGGATTATTCTGATAACGGGCGCACACACACACACAACAAACATGATATCAGGGCGTGAGGTAGTTAGGTAGAGCAAACTTCCTATCATACTACGGCATAAGGTAGAGTCAATGGATTTACCATTTTCATCTTTGGAGAGTTTGACCGAGGTACTCATAGGTGTACTAGCTTCCTTAGCAGTATCTAAGCCAAACTTTTTTACAATCTCTAATGCATATTTAGATTGCGAAACAAATAAACCTTTTGAGTTTTGTTTAACTTGAAGTCCTAAGAAAAATTGCAACTCCCCCATTAGCGACATTTGAAATTCTCTATGCTTAATGTCTGAGAAAGACTTGGCTTCTGAAGGCGAACTGGATCCAAAAATGATATCATCAACATATACTTGAGCAATAGTAAAATTATTGTCAAAATGTTTGACAAACAAGGTTTGGTCATTTCCTCCTCTCTTAAATCCATTATCTAAAAGAAAGGTGGACAGCCGCTCATACCAAGCTCTAGGAGCTTATTTTAACCCATAAAGAGCTTTCTTAAGACGATAAACATGATTAGGATGATGAGGGTCAATAAACCCTTTGGGTTGTTCTACATAGGTCTTTTCAGTTAAAATTCTGTTAAGGAAGACAGACTTTACATCCATTTGGTAAAGTGTGAAATATAAATGACATGTTATAGCAAAAAGTAAACGAACGGATTTGAGTCGAGTAACAGGAGAAAAAGTTTCCTCGAAATCTATTCCTTCAATTTGAGAGTAGCCCTGGGCAACTAATTTAGCTTTATTTCTAATGATCGTCCCAGATTCATCAGTCTTGTTTTTAAAAATCCAACGTGTGCCAATAACTTTTTTATTTTTAGGTCTGGGTACAAGATACCAAACATCATGAATGACAAATTGTAAGAGTTCTTCTTGCATTGCAGTAATCCACAATGGTCATTCAAGGATTCATTTACATTTTTGGGCTCAATAAGAGACACAAAACATGAAAAATTAGCAATATTACGAAGTTGGGATCTTGTACGAACAGGTTCTATAGGATTACCAACAGCGTTATCAATGGGATGGTCTTTAGTAACCCAGTTAGGTACTTTGGGGGTCTTTGTTGGTAAAGACTCAGTTATTTGAGGAGAGTCCCAATTTAAAAGTCTTTCAGACTCTTCTGTAATAGCTGGTCTAGTAGTTTTGATTTCTATAGATGTGTCATTTATAATCACATTAATGGATTCCATCATGGTCTTAGTACGCAAGTTGTAAATATGGTAGTCTCTACTGTCAGGTGAATATCCTAGAAATATAACTTTATCGCCTCTTATTTCAAACTTAGAAAAATGTTATCTGTCTTTACAGACATAACATGTAATGCCAAGCGTCCTAAGATATTTAAGATTTGGCTTCTTGCTATACCAAAGTTCATATGGGGTCTGTTTAAAATTCTTCCTACGGTAGACTCTGTTGATAATGTGACATGAAGTACGAACTGACTCAACCCAAAAGTATTTAAGTAAGTCTTTGGCATGTATTATAACTCTTGCCATTTCCTGAATAGTCCTATTTTTACGCTCGGCTATCCCATTTTGTTAGGGTGTCTTGGGAGCACTAAACTTGTGTTTGTAACCATTATAGTCACAATATTCGATGACACATGAATCTATGAATTCTCCTCCTCTCTCACTCCGGATTCTATCTACTTGGGAGTCTTTTTTATTTTCTATACGAAGTAAGATTTTTAAAAATGCTCTAAAGGTTTCAAACTTCTGTTTTAGGAAAGCAACCCACATGAATCTTGTGCATTCATCAAACATAACTAGAATGTAACTATTGCCACTAAGACTAATAGTACGAGAAGGACCCATTAGGTCCATATGGATAAGTTCTAATGGTTTAGAAGACAGAATATCTTTAACCCTTTTGTGAGATGCCTTAACTATTTTGCCTTCTTGACAGGGACCATAGACTATGTTCGAAATAGGTTTTATTTTAGGAATACCTCTAACAATTTCCTGAGAGGACAATTTACTATGGCTGTCATAATTTATGTGACCCATTTTGTTATGCCATAATTCATTGTCATCCATTCTGGAAATGTTACAGACCTCTGTACTAGGATGTCTGGAGTACAAAGTCCTGTAATTATTCACTCGCCATTTTCATTTAAAATTTTGTAATTGTTCTTCAAAAAGGTGACAGTATGATTGGAGTCACAAAATTATGAAATACTTAGTATATTAGCCTTAAGACCTTTTACTAGTAAAACATCTTCAAGAACAGGTAATCCTTCTTCTTGGAGTGTTCCTTTGCATATGATCTGGGCTGAAACACCATCTCTAAACAAGACTTTGGCCCCTGAGAAGTTAGTTTTGTTTAAGAGTTTGGATTCATCCCCGGTCATATGCTTAAAACATTCAGAGTCTAAGTATCATCCAGATGTGGTGTGTTCAGCTTTCAAAGCGCTTATCACTGTGTTACATTTCATCTGGGATACTAGATCATCCTTTCTTACCCAAATAGCTCTAGTTTTCAATTTTCGCTTATTAGCTCGTATTTGATAAAACTTGGGAGCTTCAGCTTTTTGTCTATACAAATTTTGCGCAATTTTATTGTTGTTATAAACATTTAGAGCATTTGGTCGAGAAAATACTCTAGGATTATTTCTTGACGATTGCCTTTTAGTGTTAGATCTTGTCTTTCTCTTTTGATAGTTAGAGTTTCTGTCTAGTGGTTTAGGAAGGACATAATTATTATGGCTTCTCCTGGAATAGTTAATGTTCTGATAGGTAAAGGAGGGATAAGTATTTTGCTATAGGCATTTGAAATAGCAACCATCTAAGGAATGTCTGTACACATCACAATATGAGCAATAAAGATTGCTCGTAACAATTATGTCTTTAGGAAAGTTGTTGAACATAGGTTTCCCTAAATTATGACATTTGGCATTATTTCTAGAGGGAACAGTTTGAAATGAGGTCTTACTCTCTCTGATGGGAGGGAAAACGTACTTGGCTTTAAGTTGCACATTATGCATAGAGGTACTTGTCTTATCAAAGTTTAACTGCTACTGATTTTTATCAAAATCATTTTTTAAAGATTGAAAGCCAGGATAAATTTCCATAGGTCTTTTCCCACTAGTAACAAACTTTATGGTTTCAAAAGGTTTAGTGTGTTTAATACTTTTGGTGCAAAAACCTATTCCAGATCTATCATCAGAATTGATCTTGCTATCAGCAACACAGTCCTCAAAACAATTAGAATTGCTTTCAAATTTTGATTATTTTTTTAAGATTGTTGAAGCCTTTTATTTTGTTTGTTCCAATTTTAATAATAATCCTTTATACTACTTTTCCAAAACATTATTGGATTCAGTCAAGTCTTTCAATTTTTATTCAAAAGCTTTTATTTCCTCATCATGAGTTAAAATTTGAGACGTATACTCTTCAGCATTTTTTTAACTATTTGGTTTAGGGACTCGAATTTAGTGGAAAGATCTTTGACAAGTTCTCTAGTCTAGCGCTTTTCTTGAGAGTTTTGGTGTAAAGTGTGTGAATGTCAGGAAGGCCCTCATTATCGGGGTCACTGAGTGAGTTGTGTGTTGTGTCCCATATCGATTCAATTTTAGGACTCGCGAACCCATTGGCATCAACGATAAGACTATCATTTTGACTCACACACACACACGATTTTCAGTATTACAGTCATTCTCAAGAAGTAAGGCAGACATATCAATAGAAGCACCATTAGTAATGGTATCATCAGTTTCCTCATCATCATTGTAGAGTATCTTAGAAAAGAATGACATGCAAGAGTTGGATTACTCAGGTTCTTAATTTCAGAGTCACTTGAGTCATTTCGAGTCTTGCATAGTTGAGCCTTATTATATTTGGGGTGTTTGTCTAAGTTAACCCTGCTGTCACTAGCCATGTGTCTTAATTTGCCACATCTATAACATTCAATATTTTTCAGGTCTTTCTGAGGTCTCTTATGATCATTAGTCTTTCATTTGTTAGGTCTTCTCTCATGAGGCCTGTTGTTAGAAGTGTTGGAGTAATAAGGTTTCACTTGTCTAGAAGAAACTTTGTTTATAAAGTTTACAATTTTTTTTAATTGCTTAGACATAAGAGAAATCTGATTATCCAAGTTATCTAAGTCATAGTCCTCATCAAAGTCAAGGTCAAGGTCAAGGTCAGGTTTGATCAACTTTGATGAAAAAACAAGATTAGAATTACCCTTTTTTTTACTGGTCTGGATCAATTATTTCTTGAATTCTAGTTCCATTTCCACCGTTCTTAGTTTACTACTGAGGAGTTCTGGAGTAAGATTTTGATCATCATTTCCTTAATAGATATCTTTTGTTATCAAACTTCTGTGGAAGTGATCTTAGAATTTTTGTAATAATTTCTTTCCTATCATAGGTTATACCATTTGCATGCAACTTAGTCACAATGTCAGTTAACCTAATATAGAAATCATCAAAGGTTTCAGTCTCAGACATGACAGGAGAGTTATACTGTTGGATAAGCATTTGGTTTTAGCAGCTTTAACTCTCGTATCACCCTCATGTGCAGTTACAAGTGTATCGCATGCTTCATTAGAAGTAGTGCAGGATGAGATACTCTTGAACTCATGTTCCTTTATAGACATAAATATGGCATTCTTGACTTTATTGGTACATAGTGAAATTTATTTTTCGTATTTAGTGAGTTCACTTAGTAACTTCCTGATTCTCACAAGACTTCCTTCAGCTGTTGGTTTAGTAGGAAAAGTGTAACCATTTTCTATAACTTTTGAGACTTCATCTCCCAGAGTTCCTTGAAGGAAAGCAATCATCCTTACCTTCCAGTAAGGAAAATTGGTTCCATTAAAGAGAGGAGGTCTGGACAGGTTACCTAGTCTCTCAAATTTCTCATCCATACTTTTGTTTTGAAAAAAACAATTTCAGAAACACAGGATCTAAAAGATTTTAAAATAGCCAAGCTCTGATACCAATTGAAAAATGCCACTTAAGACGTTTAATACAAAGTTAAACTATTAAAATGGCTTGGAACTGTTTGTTGAAGAAACTTTTTTAGTCAAAACAAAACTTAACACAAGATGTGTTTAAAAAGCTTACCAAAATAGTTTGAATGAGTGTGAACGAGTTATTTCAGAACTAGAGTAAACCAGTTTTGAAAAACAAAACTTAAACTATTAAATCAGCACAGATAAGAAGAAGGTGATGAGAAAATGAAGAAGAACACAAGTAATTTTTAACGTGGTAAAACCCGACCCAATTGGGGAAACATCCACGGTGACCTCTACGTCACAAAACAAAAATCCACTAAAAGCAAAGTAACAAATTACAAGATATTTAACAATCAAACCACACAAACACACCTAAACTAAGTTCAGAATCATTACCAACTCCTCTCGATTAGATTTGACTTCTCTAAAGGTTGTTGTTGTTGATGTTCTCTCGAGATTTCGTCACTTTACTTGATTCCAGCCTTTACGTCGACTCAAACAAGTTCAAGATCATATAACCAACACTTTAAGTGTAGTAAAGTGAAAGTGTAATGGTGATGTGTTCTCTAACATATGCATGCAACACACTCACACTTAATACCGACAGAATGACTTAATCAAATTACAAAATCACTAGATATGCAAGAAATTCCAAAATCAATTTAGTTAAAACTAAAACACACTTTTAGAACTTTCAAAATATCCGCAGATCAAGAGGTAATCTTGTTGTGAAATATCCAAGATCCTAACATTTCTGGGTTTTGAAAATATTATGTGGAAAGTGAAAATCCCAATTAAGATGTCAAAACTAGATCTTAGTCTGATAGTTTGAGTAAAATGAAATCAGAATGAAGATTGTTGGTTTTGGGTTTGAAAACATACAATTAGTTTTAAAAATAACCAAAAAACAAGATTTCTCTAAAAGAGAAATCAAAATAGAAATCTATCTATGTGAGATGTATCACATAAACGAGATCTCAAGTTTTTATAAAGAGAAACTAAAAAACTCAACGTGATTAAGTTGGAAAGATGATCAAGAACAAGAGAGGACAACTTCTCAAAACACGATCTAAACACTCACGTTTAAAATCTCAGAAAAGTGTTTCTGGATTTAGGGTTTGATGAAGTTAGGGTTTCCTTTCTCTCTCTTATTTTTTTCTCTTCTATCTCTTCTCTCTACTCTCTTTTTTTTTCTCTCAAACGAGGAACTTTCAAAAGTATCTAAATGCCTCACAGATGACATCAATTTATACCAGCGTTCAAAGGATCTGGAACGTAGCCATAAACCAAGGGCTGAGATTAAAGGAATTTGAAACGATGCAAATCTAAGGGTTCACATAAAGCGGTGCAAAGCTAAAATCTGATTGGTTAAAACCAGCGCACTTGGATTAGATCCAAACGCATGCAAAACGTTGATTGAAATAATCCAAGGGTCCAGAATGATGTAAATGTATGTGAGTTAATAAAAACACAAATCGAGTCATTGCTAGTGAAACACGTGTGGGTTCAGGATCAAGGCTCAAACGCGTATTTTTGAGTTTCTAAAAATTCAATTTTCACCCACATATGATTCTGCCGCTTTTGGATTCTACCCATGACAGTTTTAAGGTAAATGAAATATTTGCAAATCAGCCCACAAACTTTATTAAGTCCCAATTTTAATTTCCAAAAAATTAATTAAAATCTTTAGAAAATATTAGTTAAATCCCAAAAAAATATTTAAAAATCGTATTAGGGGATTTAACTCACACAAGATCACAATGAAAATGAAATATAATATGTATGTAGTCCTAGTGTGTGGTGTATGTGAAATACCATCAAGAACTTGTAGAGGAATATCAAAGTTGCTAAGAGAGTTCTGAGGCTTTTTGGTTTATCAAGGAATGGACACAATTTTATCACTATTCCCAAACTAGATAAGCTCCTATATAATGTTGACTAAAATGAGTCAAAGATATAGGGAGATTCATAAATATGGAGGCGTCTAATACCGAGGCCCTGTATCTTCCACAACAGCTACATCACGTCAACTGAATGGAACTCCTATGCTTGGCGTCCCTTTGGCTGGGCACCTAAAAATATTTTACAAAAGAATAGATTTGAAAGAAAACGGGTCAGAGCCTGATTTGAAAATAGTTTTAAAATAACAAGTATTTAAATGCATAAATAGCATATAACTATATACATGTTAGTCACGTGCTCTCACTTGAGATTCTCACCTCTCAATTTTTGTGCACACCTAATGCATAATTATTACCCTTCCTAGTTATGTTACTCCACCTAACTAGATTTTAACAGTTCTCCATCTATGCCAACTAACATATTATGCCCACTTGTATGATAGAATCATACGTTATATAATTCCTCATATTTTGTTAATTAATTCCTAGTAGCTCATTAATCTATTAAGTTCTTACACACTTAATATATATTGGCATCATTAGTATGTTCTACTAAACAACACAGTAGAATAAACACAGTGTGTGTGTGTGTGAGTATATATATATATATATATATATATATAAATCTCACTTTTATAATATATACTAATACCACACCCCACATAGGCGAAACTAACGGTACGTACATACTCTGCTATCAAGTCCCGGTACCTCACGTACATAATAAGGGCTATCGATCCCGAATCACTCAGGAATTGTAATAAAACAAATCACACACAAACTGGAGGCGAACATGGCTCACGGAGTAATGGGTCACGTACATACCTACGCACCCATATAACCCAAACTTATCCACTCACAGATAAGTCCTCCTTAGATTCTATGCTCTGAGGCACCAATCTACCCCCCCCCCCTCCCGAAGGGCTACTCAAGACAAGATTGTCCCCTTCAAAGACCTCCCAGTGATAGCAAGTATAGTAGGTATGTCATACATATAAAAATTCATACAATAGACATTCACACAACCTAAGTACTTATACGTTCAATATTGGTATTCACACATCCCATATTACAAATCTCACACATTATATTTATAACCCGTATATCATACGTAAATTTAATTAATGTCAAAACTCTAGTCATATAAATTCAAATACCTTTCCCTATCCCAAAGGATTATGAAGTCACCCAATTATTCCTTAGGTTCATTCAGTACTATAGTGTCCCCCTACTACTGTTATTAACTCTAAGTCATCATTTGTTCGAATTAAACCCCAAACCATAAAATTTCCAATCGTAACGCATTCAAAAAACTCTCATAATTCTCCCCACTCAAACCCATACATAATGATACTTTATGGGCCTTAACTATAACCCTACTGACCTTCCTTAAGTCCCATTATATTCAATTAATCAATATTAAGGGTTCTTAAAAGTTGGGGTTGAATCAAAACTAAAAAGGAAAATAAGTTACAATTTTCAGGGGAGTCAATCGATCAAACAAATTGGTCGATCGGTCGACATTCTTGGGTCGATCGATCGATCGAACATGTACCAACCTGTTTTTTCTGCAATTTAAGGCTACGGGTTTCTTTAATAAGAATTCTCCATAACCTTCTTAATTCATTCTCAAACTCCAAAACAAAGGTGCTAAACATAAAATTAACACATATAGACAATTCCTAACGTACAAGAATCACTTAATCATCAAGATTCATTAACTTTTCAATTGAATTCTAATTTAACTACCAAAACCCTAGTTTACGGCTTTTCTTCAAGAACATGTTCAAAAATATAAATTCTCTACATAACGATTCCTAAAATGTATTAAATTTCATTTTTCCATAACAGTACTTCAATCCTAATCATGAATTCTACCCAAAATATGATTGAATGGAAAATTTGTCCTCAACATACATGAAATGTAATTCTTAATCATATTCTACTAACATGGATAATTTATCCATCTGAATTTAAGAAAGAAAAATACTTGCCTTGTAGCAGTAGGTCTGATCCTTTGATGATGAAGGGTATGGCTACGTTCCTTGTCTTCCGATATACACTCCAGTGGCTTTAATTGTGAAAGAGGTGCAACTATGGGTGGTTTTTGGCTTGGGATCTCTTCTCCTTCCTCTTCCAATAGCCTCTATTGTTTTTGTGTTTGATCACCTTAGAATACCTAACCCTAGCAGCTGATATAACATTAGGAAATTCGTTGGTTTAATTACTCCTAAAATTAAAATGTCTAAAATACCCTCCCGGGATGCCGATTTGGCTTAAAAATGCCCCGGGACAAAAACTAAACCCCCGGGTAGACTTTTTTTACTATCTTGACCCTTCCGGACACTTTGACGCACTCGAAATGACCATATGAGTGACTTATAAATAATTTACTTGTATTCCATAAATTTTAGTCCCGACACGGCTGACACGTGTGCCCCGACTTAATTATCATAAATGTCTTATTATTCACTCGACAATTTGAATATATTTATAATTACATATTACTTTACTCACTAAGTAATATTAAACATCATAATAAATACTAACTCTCGTAACCCTAGTCATTATTTAATTAAATTCGAATTAATTATAAATAAATTCCCCATTTTTAAGTCAATTAATCCCACAATTAAAATCATTAAAAAATATGGGGTACTCGGATATTCTATCCATTCATTGGTAGTTTCTTTGATTTGATTAAATGTTATTTTCAAGCATACTTTTCTTGTAAAAATTAAAATTTTCAAAAAGATTTTCTTTCTTTTTTCTCCTTTTTGGGCATTTTGCCTTTGTTTCCGATGATAAATTTCAATAATTGACCAATCCAATAGACAACTCAATGATGCATGTTCTCGATTTTAGAACTTATTAAAATTTAGTCCTCAATTAAATATACTATGAATAACTTCATGAATTAAACTTTTATCCCATGAACACATGCACTTTTCTTGCTTTATTGATTTGGTTGAAGATTTTTATAATTTGGTAATCTTTTGTTGCATTGTATATACTTACACCGAGTAAGTTTTGTACCTTTCGTCATTTGTGAGTGTCATACACTATTCTTTCCTCTTTGAAAATGTTACACCCGTTGGTAATCTCTCCATTCTTTCATTTGATCGTTCATTAATTGAGTTCATTCTTGAAACGTGTTACTTGAGCATGATTTTCAAAGTTTATTTTGACTCGAGAATTGCGTAAATTTTGGGAAATGGTCATGGGCCATCTTTGTTATATTACCTATATTAGCCTTGACCTTACCTTATATGTTTACCCTCGTCAACCCCTTTGAGCCTGAATACTAGCCTTTTATTTCATAACCCAAAATTCCTATAACCAACTTCCAATTGGAGTTATATACCATATATATTACCTTCCATACCTTTGTTTGGAATATTACTTGGGATTGAATGATGTTGCATTGCGGTTGAAATTAAGGTATGTGAGAGTGAGAAAAGTAAATAAAAGAAAGAAGTAAAGAAGAGAAGAAAAAGAGAAAGAAGAAAACAAAAGAAAAAGTGAAAAAGAAGAAAAGAAAAAGAAAGTGTAAGAGGGTAGTTTAGATAAGATGGAGGCGTAACCCCTTTTGGAGTATGGTAATGATAAGTTAATTAGCCAAAACCTCGGATTAATGATAGCACATGCAAACACAAACTAAATGAAGATAAGACTCAGTTTAAACTCACAAATCTCTCGTGTATAACTCAGAAGATAGTAAAGAACTTTAGATGTAACTCAGCTAGATGGAGACCGAAGTAAACACCCTAGATACACCTTGGTAAGCAGGTAGAAACACACCAAACCCCCTCAAGAATCTCTGTCAAGTATTAAAAGATTCGTAATAAATAACAATGGTGAGTGAGTAAATCCTCTGGTTTGCAAAAACTCTCTCTTTGATGTGTATTCTCTCTAGCAATAACTCCCCAACTCTCAAAAAGATCATCCTCTCCTCAAAGGTGGTTGGGGTCCTAAAATAGCCCCCCACACCACCCCTGAGGCAACTCAGTAATTAACGTCTACGAAAGACATCCATCATACTTTATGTCACAACATTAAATGCCTGATGCACTAGTTATCTCCACGTCTTAAGCATTAAATGCCAAGACATGCCTTTTGCCTAACCACTGTGTGTCAGGGGGCTGTTATCGCAGAGGTGGCTCACGAACTGCCTGACAGCCCCAAATACCATGGTGGTTTATCAAGTGAAGGTCTGACATTGGTTAGCTGTCTAGTGACATCACCTACAGTAGATGTGATATTAAGTAGAGGGTTGTTTGGTTCATAACTCAACTCTCGATGGAACTCCAAGTTGCTTTGCCCGAGGTTCCACGGTCAGGGTCCTTCGATGTTTTACTAGGTGTATCTAAGATGGTCAGGACAAGCCCCAATGGTGCCTCACTTCTTAATCCTCCAAACCAAGTACCTCTAAAGTTCCCACGGTGAGGTCATTCGATAGAGCATGAAAGCTCTCCCAGGCCCTGCCAAACCTGGTCTCTCGCGAGTACCATTTGACCTCACACTAAAACTCATTATTATTCTCTTTGCAACATTACAACCGTTACAACTCATAGTCAACATAAATAGAAATACAATATGACTAATACAACAAGCTAAAGTATGAGTTACCACATCAAGTTGCCTCGCTGAGTTGCCACGCTTGAGCTACCTCGGTTGCTTAATCTCAAAAAGTATTGCCAATTAGAGAATTATCCCTAATCTCAAGATTACCTTCAAGCCCCCTTTACATTTTCCCCTTCGTGGAGAGATTTGTTGGAATACAAAATGTCTGCATGAAACTTCTCAATCCGATGAACCCTCTCTGTGTTAAAAAATTATGGCCTCCTCTCTTCGTTAGAACTGCAGCGTTATAATCTCCTGGAAAAAGTAAAATTCTCCCCAATGTACCTGAGTCGAAGTGCCATAACTCATTAGTGCTTGGGCAAAGGGAAATCGCCACTTTTTTCTGATGCTGAGCCTCAACCGTTCTATCTGTACTATTTAAAATTCTCCCGAAAGGCCTACTAACTTTCTCAAATACTCGTTTGGACTCTTGGAAAGTGAAATTCTCCCTTGTAATGCTTCGCTATGTTCGGAAAAGTAGAAATTATCCCCGATGTAACTGAGTCACAATTTAAACAACGTTTGGATATGTGGCGAGGGGACATCGTAGCTTTTTTGAACCGTTGAGGCACTGTCTTCGTTAGGAGTCATTGGATATGTCTGATAAAAATTCTGGTGCCAAAATTTAAACTGCGGGAGAAGGAAACTCCCTTATTTTCCCAAAGCGTCACTTCATTAATGATGTGGCGCTGTCTTTTCAACTGTTGAGACCCTTCCCGAAGTGCCACGCATTCATTTGAAATGATTATAGGCGGATGGCCCTTGCACGTGCGATCGTGGGAAACTCAAAAGTCAGTTTTAAAACCCTTCAAACGTCTCTTTTATTTCAAAACCCTTCTCTTTCTTTCATCTTCTTTAAGCTCCTCGCTTTTTTTTAGAGAGAGAAAGTCTGTGCAAAATCTGTGCGAACTCCATTGTTGCCCCATTCTTTACTCAGTCTCCTCCCTCTTTCATCTTTTGCGCCACCACCTGCGGTTGTGCACCTCCCTCTTCATTCCCAAACCTTCTTCCACCAAGTTTTTTCCTTACCTCGCTATTTTCAGCAATGGCCTCCTCCAGCCACACTTCCACACCTGCTACCAGTGCACCACCTGCCATCTCTGGTGCCACCGCCGTCTCAAGCGTCGCTGCCCTAGACGCTGCTCGTCAGGAGCAACTTCACTTCTATCGCCGGGCCCCCATCATTAGTGAAGGTGATAAATTCTCTGAGGCATGCAAGACTTGCCATTTCTCCTCCAAGTTCGTCCCCTTACTATTAGGTGATGAGGAAACGGATTCATCAAAGTGGGGCTATCTTCCACCCTAGGGAACTCTGCATTTTTGCCTGAACCGTCGTGACTTTTTCTATTCCCAGATCGACTTCGAAGCACCTGGGGGGTCACCAACCCATTTCACTGCATGACATACACATATGCAGAGCTCCCACGCCGCTGCTCTTGCTAAGGCTGGGCTTCATCGCGCATACTAGTTTGGGGAGTTAACTCTCTCAAAGAACAACGCGGCATTATAAGTGCTAGTTTCTCGATGGAACACCACGACTCACACCTTCGTTACTGCGTGGGAGGAGTTCACTGTTACAATGGAGGACATCTGTGAACTCTTTGGGTTTGAGCTCATGGGTGAGTTCACCTTCCACGATGAGCCTCTGGGTGCCAAAGAGGCTGCTGATCGAGTTGAGTTGGATCGGATTTGCTGTAGTTGCACCAGTTTCTCAAACAAAGCGATATTTACCCCCCTTATTAATTATTTTTTCAAATCTTCAATACCGAAGGACGTCAGTGATGTAACGGGCCACTGTAGAGGTACCTCCCTGAAACTACCAGCATACATACTTGTATTGTTTTCATGCTTTTTCCTTACTAGGAAACCTAATGATCAGCCCAGGAGGGACCTAATAAACATTTTCGTTCGTTTGGCCAGAGGGTTCAACCTTCCTATGGCCTCCATTGCCCTGGGGTCCCTCTACACCTAGTTGGATCGAACACACATCGATATGGCACGATCACTAGGTCGTTACAACTTGGAAAATTTTGCTAACACCATCATCTTGATGGGCTTCCTCTACACCCGCTTTCCTGCTATTACTACTAAGTCTGTTTCTCTGCATGTGAGCTAAGGTATCAAGCCCCCACGCCTCCTATGTTTTCACAAAAAGAAAAGTCGAAAGGAGATAATGGAGTTTTTTGATCATTTAGACTCCTTCGTGGTGAGGCCATATAGTGAGTCTATCTTTGCCCATAGTTGGGGCTTCTTTCCTTCTGCAGCCACAACGGTCAAGTTCAATCCGGTTGTAGAATATCCCTCGCAAGCCGTAGTGCTTCTTTTCACCCTGGGGTTTCTCCCCTACTATACTAAATGGGGATACACCTCAGAGACTTACAACCCTGATAGATGCAATAGGCAGTTTGGGTTCGATTAGGGGGCCCCTCGACCTGTGTTCTAGGATAACCACTCAAAGGCCACCTTCGCTGAAGCTTGCACCTTTTATACTGCAGCCACGGTGCTTGGTATGACATCCACTATCGATGGATGTGTCACCCTTCCTAGTGCTACAAGGAAGGGACACATATCCACCTCCTTTACCACTAGGTTCCAGTTGGAGCAGTTGGCAATGATCCGTGAGTACACTCAGTCCCCCCTTAATATTCCCCAGTTCTCTCCTTCTCTTCTTCTGAACTAGGTCTTAAGGGGAACTCCGTGCTTGGGGTTGAGTTTCCCTTAAGTAAAATCATTAAAGAATCTCCCCAGGAGCTACCCCCCATTGCCCGATGATCCTAACTACCACCCCAAAACCCAAGTCCATTACAGCTCCTAAACAAATTTCCCCTTCGACCGAAGCTGCCACGAGAGAAGGGCCTTCTGAGCCACCTGCTAAGAAGGCTAAGAAGTCCAAATCCAAGTCCTCGAAGCCTAAGGCCTAATTTCAAGCGAAAAATCCCCTGGAGGCATTTCCTATTGCATCTATTCTCCCTCCGATGTATCTAGAGATGGCTGAAGAGCCGAGGAGGCAGGTGCAAGCTGAAGTCGACAGAATACATGCTGAATTTCAACGGCATGCTATCGCCGATCCTCCTCTGGGTGCATTTCCTGCGATCTTGGTTGATCCCATGGAGTCAATGGCAAAAAGGAGAAGAAGGATGAGGGTACCCGAAGCTGGTGGTGCAACGAGTTCCGAGAAGAAAATTCTGGTTACCAAGACCCAAAAGAAATAAACACTCGAGAAACGTCCATCACCAGTTCCTTCTGCTACTTCCTCTTTGCTGCCTTCACCGTTAATTATACCTTCTCGTTCTCCCTCTTAATCTAAGGTATGTGTGAATTCTTTATTTCTTATTCCTCTTCTCTTAAAGTGTGTTGTATTTGCTCATTTCTTAATAAGAAAATGTTTTGGTGCAGGGAGTTGAAGAAGAAAGGCCCAATCCTCCCAATCCCCCCAGTCCCCCAGTAAGCTGCTTTATAGGGGCACTGCGGTATTTCGCAAGCTGATACCACTCCTCCTCGTTCCCCTATGATAGGCCTTACTTGCTCACAGAGATTATCCTCCCAATGAGCCCAAGAAGCCGCTGCGAGGGCTGCTACCATTGGGTCTACTGAAATGCCTGGCCAACCAGAGGCAACTACCGTAGCCTCTTCTGAGTTACCATCGGAGCAAGAGGTCCCTCTGCCCCTCGTTCTGGTCGAAGAGAGTGCCTCGCAGATAAATTTCTTTCCAATCCTTACATCTTTTATTTATCCCATTATTTTGTTTATCATTTCTAATATGTTGGGCCGTTTTAAGTGGAAGTGGCATCACTGATAGCTAATATTCTCCTTCCGCCTGCATTGACAAGACCCCTTACTGCAATTCCTCTTTTTACTGCCATAACGGGGGTAAGTTAGATGCATTCCTGCCTCTTATTATTTTGTATTTACTCTTTGTGTCTAACACTTGGCTTTTCATTTGCAGCTTTCTCCCAGCCTCTCGCCACCCTTTGCCCAGAGTGGCCTTTTCCTTTCCCAGGCCCAGGTTGGTGCTACTTCTCTCGTTGGGGCATCTCTTGAAGGTTTAACGTCTTCTTTCGATGATGCGCTCATGTTGGCTTTAGTACCTTATTTCAGTGAGGGAAGTTCGCCTACCACCCTTAAGGCTTCTTCAGCTAAGGTCCCTGTTGAGGCTTCTGAGGTAATGAGCCCGCCTCTAACGGTTTCTACCCTTATAGCCCCCCGTGATGACTCCCCTTCTTGCTCCTACTACTGCTGAGGTACCTTGATCATTTGTCTATACTTCTCAGCTTCTCAAACTTCACCTATGTGGGTGACTTAACAATGAAAACACTTTATAAGTTTTTTTTTTCAAAAACTCCACCTATATCGGTGATTTAACAACGAAAACACTTGTTAAGATTTTTCCAAAAACTCCACCTATATCGGTGACTTAACAACGAAAACACTTGTTAAGATTTTTCCACAAACTCCACCTATATCGGTGACTTAACAACGAAAACATTTGTTAATATTTTTATCATAAACTCCACCTGTATCGGTGACTTAACAACGAAAACACTTGTTAAGCTTTTTTTTCATAAACTCCACGTGTATCGGTGACTTAACAATGAAAACACTTGTTAATATTTTTTCATAAACTCCACTTGTATCGGTGACTTAACAACAAAACACTTGTTAAGATTTTTTCTCATAAACTCCACCTGTATCGGTGACTTAACAACGAAAACACTTGTCAAGATTTTTTCTCATAAACTCCACTTGTATCGGTGACTTAACAACAAAACACTTGTTAAGTTTTTTTTTTCATAAACTCCCCCTGTATTGGTGACTTAACAATGAAAAACACTTGTTAAGATTTTTTCATAAACTCCACCTGTATTGGTGATTTAACAACGAAAATACTTGTTAAGATTTATTCATAAACTCCTTGTTTTCTCTACTTGTTTTCAAGTTGCTCACGAGGATTCTCCAATAATTCCTTCGCCCATTGCCTCTCCCCCTCATGAACCTGTTGCTTTCGAGGAAACTAGCCCTCAAGATCAAGGTTCCACGATAGGTGCTGTTGTGAAGAGCCAATCTAGATACGAGCTTCCTCTGTCTGACCTAGCTCCTCATGCTTTCGACTAGATGGTGCTTCAGCACTCCCCTCCAATGCCTGGCAACCATCGTCTGGCCATTGAACAACTTATAAATCATTATCCTGAGACATTCACGGTGGACTGCCTTCATTCAAACATCTCCGTTATGAGTTACAAGCTACAAGGCATGGCCATCGTTGTTACTGAAATTACTAACACTCCAACCTCGAACGTTACCAGACCCCTCCTTAACCAATTTTTGGGTTATCTGAGGGAGTTGGATCACGACGACTTCCATTTTGACTGTCTTATCACACATTTGAAAACCTTGAAGAGCCAATGACTGGACAGCCAGAGGGAACTCTTGAGGAAGCATCGGGAGGATCAGTGGGCTGAGGAAGCTAAGTTGGCCGAGCTAGCACCTCTCCTCGAATCCATTGACAAAGAGGTGGAGGACCTCAAAGAATTTCTACGTTTGGCGAAGCTAAAATGAGAAAAACTTCTTATCGAACGCACACAAGCATAGACTAGGTTAGAAGTTTCCATTAATGCCTAACGGTTTTGCTTAGAAGCTTATTCGGTCCTTCTTGGATATTTTTTCTCCTCCCCAGATTTGTGGTTCATCCTAGGCCAATGAGTTTTTGTATATGCATATTTTTCTCTTCTCATGTAATTATTGGGAAATATCTCCCAATTTTATAATTCCCCAAAGTTTATAAATGAAGAAAGATATCAATTTTCTCATGCCATTTCTTTGTGTTACAACTGTTTGCCTAGCTTGTCAAATTCTGTAATTCTTTTATCTCTACTTGAGTTATAGTAAAAAGAACTTACATACTCATCATAACAAGAACTTGTGTATTCATAACAACAACCAAACACATCAGTGGTAAAACATAGCTGTCTACACATGATAGACTTTCAACCATTTATTCTTAATATTAAATGGCTTGTCTTCTTCTATCTTTGAAATTCAGCAATAACCTGAGTCATGAGCCTACTTTACGATGAAAGGTCCCTCCCAATTCACTACAAACTTAGGTAGAGGAAGCTCCCTAATATGTTTCACTATTGCCTTCAATACCAGGTCTCCCTCCACAAACTTCCTTGGTCTTACTAAGTTATCATATGCCCTGGAGAGTTATCTCGTATACTTTTGAAAGTGTTCCATTGAATTATCTCTGTGTTCATCCAACGCTTCCAACTGTAGATGTCTACTCTGAGGGAGCATGCTACTTCGCAGAGCATATCGAGTAGAGGGAACTTCTAACTCCACTGGGAGAATCGCCTCAATGCCATAAATAAGAGAGAATGGTGTATACCATGTGGGCTTCCTCTTAGTCATCCGATAGGTCTATGAAATGGCTGGTATTTTGTCATCCCACGATCTTGGGAAATCCTCCATAATTTTAGCTAAGATATTGACCAAAGTTTTATTAGTCGCTTCGGCTTGACCGTTTCCCTTTGGGTATGCCACCGTCGAAGTGTGATGGATAATGGAGTATTTGTCTGTGAGCAACGTTACTTCTAAATTGATGAAAGGGGTTTCATTATTTGAAAGGATAACCTTTGGGATCCCGAAACGACAAATGATGTATTCTTTGATGAAGTTGCTCACTACTCCCGCTATTGCCCTTCTCAGTGGTATCGCCTTAGTCCGCTTTGTAAAACATTTTGTTGCCACTAATATCTATATCTTCCCCCTCGAAGAAGGGTGTATTGACCCTACCAGGTCAAACGCCTAAGTGGGAAAAGGATAAGGCGTTACCAGGGAGTGTAGGTCTACCGATGGGGTATGGATTATATTTCCATGAAGCTGGCAAGCCTTGCACCTTCGAACGAACTCAGCAGAATATTTCTCCATCGTTGGCCAATAGTATCCCAGAGTCATCAACTGGTCATATAACTTGGCCCCTCCTATATGAGCTGGATCATGCGCCTATTTGAGAACCTCAGCTACCTCATCCTTTGTGATGCAATGCAATGGCCTATTGAAGTATCCCCTTCGATAAAGCTACCCCTCCTAAACATAAAAACTCGGGGCCCTTCGCTTGAGTCCCATTGCATCAATTTTCTCCGTTGGGATGACTCCATCTTTAATAAAGTCAATATAGGGCTGTCTCCAGTCAGGTTGATCCTCCACGAAATGACATTCAGCTACCTCGAAGAATAATTGGCATTTATCGCACTTCCATTGTAACTCAGCTGCATTCTTCTTCACGCCATTCTAGAAATATCCCTCCCTTTGAATTCTTGGGTAAAGAGTGATCTCAGTCATTTTGCAGTGCTCTTCGTGCGTTTTCTTCAACCTCTGCCCCGCTTTCTTTGGTTCGATGCATCTTGACAGCCATCCTCCTGCATTTCTGAAGTAAAGGTTACCCTAGTTTGTAAAGTATTGGGCTAATTCTCCGAGCCCCATTGTTCCTTTACTAGTCTCTAGTTGCCTCTTAACCTCTCTCCTCCAGTCCCTATCCTCTTCCATTAGTAGAATTGACTGTAACATCAAAGGATATATTCTTCATTGAATCACGACGGTAGTTATATCGCTCCTCATGATCATCTTTTGGGCAATGGTGGCATAGGCGTCTGGGTGACATTTCATCATTCTGGGCTGCCTCTTGATCTTGGTCCCATGGAACTGGTAAAGAAGTCTTCGGATAATTGTTCTGTACGGTGCCAGGCTAATGTGCTTCAACACGTACTCTCCATTCACTTACTGAGCCACTAAGTTTGAATCCCCTTTGATGTACAGTGAACGAATCCCCCTTCGAAGAGCCTCTAGCAACCCCAATACCAATGCTTTATATTCTGCCTTGTTATTGGAACAAGGGAAGTCTAACTTGTAGGAAAGGAAAATCTCCTCCATTCCTTTTGAAAGAATAACCCCTGCTCATCCTTTCTTCTTCGTCTAGGATCCATCGAACTGCATTGTCCATTCCTCATCCGTTGCATCTAGGTGATTGGCCTGTAAGTCGTCTCTTGGAATATTTTCTTTGGGTGGCTCAAACGTCCCTGAGGGGAAAATAGCCAATAGATCAGCATATGCCTAGCTTTTGATTGTGTGAGGAACCACGCACTTCAAGTCATATTCAGATAGGATGAGGAACCACCTAGCTGCCCTATCAATCAAAATCGCTCTTGCTAGCAAATACTTAATAGGATCACATCTAGTTACAATATGAATTGTAAAAGACAACATATAATGCCTAAGTTTTTGTGCTACAAAGACTAAGGTTAAACAATGCCTTTCTAAGGTCCTATATCTGACTTCTGTCCCATGGATGATCCTGCTGAGGTAGTAAATTGGTCGTTCTTGCCCCTCACTCTCTTGTGCCAACAAAGCTCCTACGAACCTCTAGGTGGATGTGAGGTACAGCTGCAACGATATTCCTGCCTTTGGGGGAACCATGGTCTGTGATGAAACTAGCAGTTTCTTCAGCCCGTCGAGAGACTCCCGATGAACCCCCTCCCACCTGAACTTTGTGTTCTTTTGCAACAGCTGCATCAACGGATGTGTTATTTTGGCTAATCTAGGCATAAATCTCCCAAGGTAGGAGACTTTAATGAGGAAACTCTTCATCTCTTTCGCCGTTCTCGGACATGGCATTTCCAAGATCGCCCATTATTTGTCTTGGTCCATCGGCACCCCTTGTTGATCAACCACAAAGCCTAGGAATTTCCCACTTGTTAGCCCAAAAATGCACTTCAGTGGGTTCATCTTCAATTTATACTTCCTGTAATGAGAGAACACCTTCCGCAAATCACTCAGATGGGACTCCTCCTTCCTCGACTTGATGACCAAATCATCCACATAAAATTCCACAAATTTGTAAAAGAAATTATGGAAATTTCCATCATTCTTCTTTGGTAAGTTGACCCAGCATTCTTGAGTCCAAACGGCATTACCCTGTATATGAAGTTACCCAATGGGGTTCTGAATGTTGTCTTCTCTACATTCGAGGGGTCCATCTTGATCTGGTTGTACCCTACATACCAATCCATGAAGCTATACATCTCATGACCCTCCGTTGCATCTATCAAGCTATCAATGAAGGGTAGAGGGAACTCATCTTTGGGAAAATCTCTATTTAAATCTCTGAAGTCCATGCACATCCTTATTTGGTTTTTATTTTTCTTCCCCACCAGGATATTGATGGATAGCCAGAGTGGGTACTGTATCGATGTGATGAACCCTACCGTTGGTAAGCGTTGAACCTCTTTCTTTATCTTCAAATCTAGCTCAGGCTTATACGTTCTCATTGCTTGCTTCACTGGAATGGCTGAAGGCATTACATTCAACTTGTGGACGCTTACTTCCTCATCCAGCCCCTCTATCTCTGTGTATTTCCACGCGAAGACATCTATAAACTCCCAAATTAACTCCACCAAGGCCTCTCGTTTCTCTTTACTGAGATCCTTCGAGATGAAGATGGGCCTTGGATCTTCCCCTTCTTTTACTAGATTCAACTGTTCCAGTTCTTGTGCCTGTGATTTTGGTCAGTCCGTCATGTACTCTGGTTCCTCAGCGACTTCCTCCACCAATTCCTGTATATTGGAATTATCTATCACCATACATTATCACCGTTGATCCACTAGAAAGTAATAATATATCGGGTCAACCTCATCATCAGCTTCCTCGGTCGGCCGCTCACACCGTTATAATTGATACACCACCTTTCCCTTTTCGGTAATGACCTTCTTGAATTGTCTACTGGTAGTGGTGACTGCCTTCCTCTTCTTCTATCTAGAAGCCTCGACCCCTCTTTCTCCTAAGAACTGGCTCAGCACGCTTTGTCATCGGACCTCATGCTCTATCGGATCCACTCTGGGTCTCATTCTATCTTTGAGCGGCTTCGAGATGCCTTGGGACCGTGGGACCACCTGGTGATCTTCTTCGGTAATTTTCCTTGTGCTACTCGCAACCTCCTCCCTATGCTCGTTCAAGGTTCCCATCCTTTCTCTGATCGAGGGAACCCATGCTCCCTCCATTCTTCTCGTTAGGACCCGGACATCTTCCATTAACTCTATGTAAAATGTTACGTCCAACAAGTGAGCCTCCTCAATAGCGAAGGGCCTCTTCGTAGCCCTAACGGTCACCTCTGTTCCCTTAATATTCGCCTTAGCGCATTGGTGGTACGTTAAGGAAACTAGCCCTTGGTTGTGAATCCATAATCTTCCTATCAACAGATGGTAGTAAGTTACACTTTCTATCACGTGGAACTTGATATGGGAACTCAGATTTCCCATCACAATCCCAACATTAACGTACCCAATGGATTTGGAGGATTGGTTATCGTACCTCAAAATTACCAAAGGCATGGGAACCAACCTTTCTTCTAGAATATTGGCTATGAGGAAAGTGTTGATTGGCATGATATTGATGGAAAGAGCCTCTTCGTACTCTTATTGCCTCGTCAATGACTCTCTTTCTCTTTTCTCGGCCTCCTTATCATAGGCCAACATGAGATTGGCCCCATGCGCCGGTAACAGATTGTTGTTAACATTCTGTGGAGGGATTTGTAATGTCCCTGCCTTCACGTATTTATCGATGATTCTTCTTAATGTGAAACAACTCTCGATTGGATGCTGGATCCTCCGATGAACCTGACAGTACTTTGGATCTTCCTTCGTTACCACATCAAGATCCCTAGCGGGAACGTCCTTTGGCTCATAGATCGTTCCCCCTTGGACAATCGCGTTGTAACATCTGACAGCTTCTTTCACTGTACAAAGAAAAGGTGGTGGGTCCTCCCTGTCTCTTCTAAACTTCCTATTATTATCTTTGTTTGGTGCTTTGCCCCTATCTCACCTTTCGGTGTATCCTACCCGTGGGGTCTGAGACCTCCCCCCCGCGGGTTGCATCGGATGCCTAAACATCATGGGAACCACCACTAGATTAGGCTGCACCACAAAGTCCCCTCGCGCATCTTATTGATAAGATGGAAGATGTACTCAGGAAGCAGCCCCTCAGCACAGATCTGCAATAACTTGGATTCTTTAGCCTCCTTCCTCACGTCGAGGTATCTTTCTCTGAACCTTCGAACGTAGGGCACCACTTCTTCCCTAGGTCATTGCTTCTCCCTACCCAGTTGGGTCAAAGTGAATTCTTCTTCTACCATAAAGAACTTCTGGACAAACAATACATGCATCTCCTCCCATGTAGAAACGCTGTTAGGAATCAAATGGGAGTACCAGGTGTATGCTTTATCGGTTAAGGATTTGGAAAACTCCCTCAACCTAAGCTTCTTATTATTGCAATGCGCTCCCAAGTGTTCAACAAAGCGCTTAATATGTTCCTTCAGGTTCCTGCCTTTCCCTGTATATTTTTCAAAGACAGGGGATATAGTCCTTTGGATAGGGATCATCGTTGTATTCCTGAGGATAAGGTGTTCGAAATTCATCATAAACCGAAGCCACCTCGCCCGCAGATTGCGAGGAGGCTTGCACAAACTTCAACATCTCTTTCTGCATTTCTTTTCTCATTTGGTCAATGGGTGATGCTACTTGAGAAACAAGCAACGGGGCCATGGGTTGAATGCCCGTTGTAGTTGGAATGAACATTACAGCTGGGGCCGTTGATACTCCTGAGGTTCCTACTGCTGGATTCATAACAGAGGGTATGCTTGCTGGGATCATCCTCGTTACACCTGCACCTGTTGGGACCGTTGGGGCTACCCCTGGGATTCCAATCCTTTCAGCATCGTTGAAGCTACCGGAGTTTGCAAAAACTCATAAAACTTACTCATGAGGAGCGCTACCTGAGTGGGTCCCAACCCCGCACTTGCGGAAGCTTGTGCCACCCCCTGAACACCTGTCGTTGCTTGGACCAGAGGTACCTCTATTTGAGGAGCCCCATCCCTTAGGGCCTCTAGTTCTCTTGCAGCATGTTCTTCATCATGTTGGATGTCATCAAAATTAAGCCTTCGAGTAGCATTATCTTGCACCATACTCCTTACTTAGAAGAATGCCTCCCCGGCATAGTCGCCAAATGTAAGAGGATAGTTTAGATAAGATGGAGGCGTGACCCCTTTCGGAGTATGGTAATGATAAGTTAATTGGCCAAAACCTCGGATTAATGATAGGACATGCAAACAAAAACTAAATGAAGATAAGACTTAGTTTAAACTCACAAATCTCTCGTGTATAACTCAGGAGATAGTAAAGAACTTTAGAAGTAACTCAGCTATAGGGAGAGAGAAGTAAGCATCCTAGATACACCTTGGTAGGCAGGTAGAAACACACCAAACCCCCTTAAGAATATCTATCATGTATTAAAAGCTTCGTAATAAATAACAATGGTGAGTGAGTAAAACCTATGGTTTGTAATAACTCTCTCTCTGATGTGTATTCTCTCTAGAAATAACTCCCGAACTCTCAAAAATATCATCCTCTCCTCAAAGGGGGTTGGGGTCCTTAAATAGCCCCCCACACCACCTCCGAGGCAACTCAGTCATTAAAGTCTACGAAAGACATCCCTCGTACTTTATGTCACAACATTAAATGCCCGATGCACTAGTTGTCTCCACGTCATAAGCATTAAATGCCAAGTCATGCCTTTTGCCTAACCACTGTGTGTCAGGGACTGTTGTCGCAGAGGTGGCTCACCAACTGCTTGACAACCCCAAATACCATGGTGGTTTACTCAAGTGCAGGTCTGACATTGTTTAGCTGGCTAGTGACATCACCTACTGTAAGGACATAAATTTCCAATTGAGTCCCTGTATTGTTTTGACTTAATTTCGTGAACAAAATTGTGTTTGTAATATGTCATAGGGAGAATTTTAATTTGTCACGATCCCACTTGGTCTATGACGAATTGAAGAAATTGAAGACATTGCGGCAAAGGTTCAAAGAAATAATCATGCCGATGTTTATTTGGTGCAAGTTGACTCGTCTTCAAAGTTAATTTCATTTCGAGATCACTCAGGTATGAATGCTTATATTTAATGGTGCTCGAAATTATTTTATAAAAATGAGGATGTATTTTTTTATAAAGAAAAATATTTCTAAATGTTTTTAAAAGTGTTTTAAAGGTTTAAACATCGTTTTATGATGATAAGATCGAAGTAGAGTTTGACTAATTTGAATCTCTTTGTTAAGAGACGTTTTATCTGAAAGTCAAAGAAAGTCAAACTTTCGTGAGGTCGCTCGAACGACATGCCAAGTCGCTCGACGACATGCTTAGTCCCTCGAACGACATGCCAAGTCTCTCAAACGACATTCAAATGACACATTTTTCGAGGCGGTGTTTAAATCCTATTTAAACAGTGTTTGCATCATAATTTCGATAATGTGCTTTCTGGAAAAAGTTTTTACGAACCAGAACCTTGTTTGCACATGTTTTCTAAGGTTTACAAAGCATAAACATATCCTTAGAGTTTGCAAAGATTCGAGTTATCATTCTTATATGTTTACATGATCTTGCTGCACCAAAGTTGTTTGTTCTACACATTGAACACAAAGGGTTTTGCGGTGAAGAAGCGACAGACATCGTGTTCGACATCGTAGACGAATCAAAGCCATATCGGTGGACACCGAGACACACATGGAGGCGTGTGTTGTGGAAAGAGATCGTGGAAGATGGAATTTCTGCGTGGGCACTATTGAAGAACGGTTGAAGATCAGAAGGAGCGTTAAGACCCGTGGGGATCGAGTCTTAGTGTAAGGCTAATCTGTCTTTGTAAAACCATTATTCATAGTGATTGTCTGGCTTGGGCCGTCCGAGGTTGTTTTCCCATTTTGGGTTTTTTCCTCGTACATTTGGCATTGTGAGTATTCTTTACTTTACTTTACTTGCTTTAATCACTAGACGCATGTTTAGGATTAATCAAGATAAAATTGGTTCAAAGTGAGAATTGGGTTTTCACAATTTGGTTTGGTGCATTATTAAAAGTTGTATCTTTTTCGATGAAAAATTGGTTTTGTTGAAACACACACATATTGGGAACTCTTTCAAATTGGTATCAGAGCTTGAAAACATATTTTTATTTGTTTTGTGATCCCGTGTGTTTTCAAAGATGAATTCTGGATATAATGAATTTTCTCGAACTCCTATTTTTTATGTCACTAATTACACTTATTGGAAGATGAGGATGAGATGTGATTTAAGATCTATGGATGAGCGAGTTTGGCTTGCAGTTGAAAAAGGTTGGACACCTCCTGTCACTATTGTAGGTGAGGTCACTAGTTTAAAGCCTGTTGAGTCATGGACCGAAACTGAGCAAAGACTTGCACAGTATAATTCTAAAGGTCTGCACGTTATTTCTTCACATGTCACACAGGAAGAATATAATAGAATTATGGCTTGTGAAACATCAAAAGAGGCTTGGGATATTTTGGCACTCACTCACGAGGGCACTAGCACGGTTAGGGCGTCAAAACTTCAAAATCTCACTACACAGTTTGAGACCATTAGGATGTTAGAGAGTGAGATCTTTGATGAGTTTTATGCTAGGTTGTCAAATATTGTCAACTCGTCGTTTAACCTAGGTGAGAAAATTCCCGATAACCGTGTCATTAAGAAAATCCTTAGGTCATTGTCTAGTAGGTTTGATGCGAAAGTGACCATTTTAAACTCCTTGGCTAGGTTAGAATCAACGAAACTAGAAGAGATTGTAGGTGACTTACAAACCTATGAAATCGACATGATTACCTCCAAGCAAGTGCCTAAGAAAGAAAAGGGTATTGCTTTGAAAACTCGGAAGGAGGAAATTAAAGTTTCGGATTCCAATTTCGATTTTGAGGATGTTGCTTTGTTCGCAAAGAAATTTAAAAAATTTATTAAGTTTCAAAAGCAATCGAAAGATGCCAAGAAATTTGAAAAATTCAAGAACAACAAAGTGGATCCCACCTCTAAGGATAAGTTTGAAAAGCCTAAGAGAGATGAGTCAGATAAGTGCTTTGGGTGTGAGGGGTATGGTCACAAGGTTAAGGAGTGTCCCACTAGACTTAAGAAAGAGGGCAAGCGACCCATTGTCTATAGTGCCACCTTAAGTGATAGTGAACCGGAAGAGGGAGAGAGTTCTCCCATTAAGCGTAACTTTACTGCGTTTATGGCATGTCATATGAGCGACGACAACAATACTCGTGTGAATGACACTTCCGAGGAGGTTTTGAGTGTATCCCATGTTAGTGAGGGAGAAGAGAGTGACGAGGAGGAGGTTGATGTGAAAGAGTTGCAAAATGCGTTTAATGAGTTATATGCCGAAATGGTGAAGGTGAAAAAGGCTAACTCAAAATTGCAATCTAAGTTGAATGAACGCGCCATAAAAAATAATGATAGTTTGATTGAGGATCTTAGGGCACGAGAGAAGAAGTTTAGGGAGAAATTAGAGTTTGTGGAGAGAGAGAGAGATAATCTCCGTGGTTTGATGGGGTCCTTGAAAAAGGAGATTTTTGAGTTTGAGGAGACTAGGCGTTTACTCGAGTCTAGGATTCATGAGTTGGAGGAGAGACTGAGAGTCTCGTCTAGAGTCATGTTTGATTTGGAGTCTAGGTCGGAAAAGTTAGATAAAATCCTAGGCACCGTCCAAATTAAGTGAGATAGGGGAGGTATAGGTTTTGGTGAGAGAGTTGTTCCCATTCCCCCCGCACGTGTGAGAAACACTAGGTTGGTTAGAAAAGGTCCACATAAAGGTAATCATTCCCACCACCGCTACACTTGAACATTTTGTGGTAGGAAAGGTCACCTTTGGTGTTATTGTTACGACCTTATACAATCTCCTAGGAAGTTTAAGAATAAAGTTACCCCGGTTACCAAAACCCCCATGCGTCATTTTACACCTACCTGGGTTAGGAAATCGGATTTAGTGGCTTTTGGAATTAAACTTCATGATTCTCGTTTGGGTGCACTTGATTCTTACCATGCTAAATCTAAAGGATGATAGTGTTGCCATGTTTGTCATATCCTAGTTTGCATCATGATATATTCATTGCTAGTTTCGCAAGTTATCACCCAGGACTCCTCTCTCTCTCTTATATATATATTCATTGTTCTGAAAGGCACGCATAGTCGGCGCCAATGTGCGAATATGCATGATGCTTTTTAAAAACGCAACGCATTAGGGGTTTGCCTGGTCAACAAATTTTAAGGCGGTCAACGGGGGTGATGCGCGCATAGGCACGCAATGCATGCATTAAGCGTTTTTTTAGCTAAACGATGTTGTTTGACCCTTTTTTTTTCAAGGTACTAAGTTGATTAAACAAATATTAAAAAAAAAGAGCCGATATTTTTACAAACTTTAAAAACGATCTTTGCTTTTTAAGAAACTTAAAAAAAAAATTATAACAAAAAAACAAACCTAAACAACAAAACGATCTCCCCTTTTCCCCTACTTGTTCACCTAAAACCCTAAAACCCAAGAAAGAAAAACCTCCTGCCGAAAACCTTAAAATGCTACCTCCGACCTCTGATTTTCGACCGAACTTTACCGAAAAACCTTAAAGCCCTACCTTCTAACCGACCTTTACCCCAAAACCAACTAAGTTTTCTTATTTCTTTTGATTTCTTTACCGCCGAGAAACAACCTCTGTTGTAAGTTTTCTTGCCTTTTGATTTCTTTCTTTACCTTTATTGTAAGTTTATAATGTTTATAATTTCTTTACCTCTGTACGAAATGTTTCTTTCTTTACCTCTTATTTCTATTTTGGTTTACAATGCGAAATATTTAAGAAATATCACTAAAGGCTGAAAATTTAAGAATTGTTTATGAAATGAGCCATTTTTTATGAAATGTTTATAATGTCACTTAAGGTTTACTGTACAAAAATTTAAGAAATATTTATAATGTTTTTAAGAAATGTTTATTAAAATTTAAAAATGTCAGTGTATAATTTTAAGAAATTATACATTGAAGGTTTATATTTCATCTTGTATTATTTTACAAGCCTGGGTATAATTAAAAAATATTACAAAAAAGGTAAAATGACTTTTTCACGCATAGGCATGTATAGGATCCGCATAGGCGCGTCTATGCCATGCTTGACCTCCACCCATCGATCACACATCGCGCCTTTTAGAACCTTGATATATATATATATATATAAACATCTCTCCAGCGTAAACCATTTAACATACCTCATGAACATAACCCCCCCTTAAACAAAATTAGGTATAGATGCCAAATTTGATGAAAAATTCATTCATTAAATGAGCACTATATATGTTAAATGTGGTATTTATGGGAGTCGGTCTACATACATAAACGTAGAGACACAGTCACACACGCGTATAACTATACAGACATATAAACACATGTCTGTATATATGTGTCTGTAGAGGTTTAATTTAACCTAATCATATTCCTTCACTTCTCAACCCCCCCTCTTCACTAATTAATTTAAACATCTCATTCACGCACAACTCTCCCTCACACTGTACACAGTCCTAAATCCAGTGTGAGTACCGTTGATTTTGATCCTTCTCCGGCTAAGACTGCGGCTGTGTTTTGTACAAAGATCCATCGCCCCTCATAATGTCACCTGGATCGCAGTTCGATCAGGTATGGGGAACGGTATGGGGTATGCTAACTTGGCCAGTACGGGGTTCGATTGGAGTAGGTTTAGTCAGAAAGCTATTTCAGTATGCGGTTCGTTTTAAAAATGATATACAAATCGCGACAACACTTTGTGCTTTTATATGTCACATAGATACATGTTTAAGACTAGTATTAATTTATTATATAGTTGAATCTTTTAATGAAATGCAATAACTATTACAATTAATATATTCATTACACATTAATATGGAAAACTCAAAGTTTATAATTAATTAAGTTTTTGTAATCATACAATAATCAAGTTGTGCAGCAACAATCATAAATAAAAGTTAATATCTTGAAATTACCGGACAATCATAATTATTTTGCAATTTTTCCCCTATGAATTATTCTCTTCTTCAATATCTTCATCTTGAGATGAGTCATCTAAATTCTCAAAATTCAAGTCCGGTTGCAAATTATCATCCTCTTCTTGCCTTGGTCTTTTTCCAAAAGCCATTGTTCTTGATAATTTTTTTAACTTTTTTAAACAGAATGAGAGAAAAATGGACTAAAGAGTTTTAAAGTTATACTCTTTGTTTGAAAGAAAAATGGATTCTTCGTTTTTAAATGAGTGGCACATTATAGTTTTCAAGACCCTTTGTTTTTTTTGTGAGACTCTTTGTTTTTTTAAAAGACTCTGTTGATGTAAAAAATTAGATTATCTCTAATTATTTAATCATAGATAAAATAAATAAGACAGAAGAATTTTTAAAGTGGTTCAGCCTTAAAAGAATGACCTACGTCCACTGTTTTGTTATTGCTGAGTGTTTGGGAATTCTCGATAACAGGTTTTTACCAAGAAGTTCCCAGTCCCCTTACAATGAGGATGATACAACGTATTTATAGCCATGAAGCTGTACATGTGAATAGGTAATACATAGTTGTTCAATAAGCGTATACATCCATATGATAATAATCAACATTTAATGCGCATTTAATCCTCTTAATTGCCTGAGAATAAATGCTCTGATCGAGGTGCAGCTCGGACCGCCTAAGCTGCTCGGACCGCCTAAGTATCTCGGTATCCCTGAGTTGCTCGGTGCAATAAAGTTCCTTGGTGAGCACCTACTGCTCGGAGTATCTGAGTTGGTCGGGGAAATTGAGTTCCTCGAAGTCAAGGTATTGTTCAAAAATGTTTGCTAGTGCCATGTAGATTGAAACGTGTCTCCACTTAATTGAGCCATGTCAGCAGACTGAATTTGGTATCAACAGAAGCCCCCAATGTTTCACAGTTTGAGACTGAGGAGTGTGGAACATTCTTCTCGAAATATGGCGGGATTAAATGGTTATCCTGAATTTTATGAGCGTTTTCTTTGCATTTATTTTTCTTTTCGAATTCATAGAATCAGACTTTTCAAAATTTTCTAACTCTGCTTCGATCTTCGTGCCCTTTATGTCCTTTTAACCGCCGGTAGCGTAAACGTCTCCCTTTGTAATCATTATTTTTACCTTTTTCCAAGGTAAGGTATTTAAGCATTGCAGAAAATCATTTCGTCTTTTACTTTTTCAAATCTGTATCTTTGAGTTTTCCATTTTCTCTATCTCTCTCTCTCTTGTGCGTTCATCCTTTTCATCATTCGTTGTCAACAGATCCATCCTTTTTCTGTAAGATCTTCTTCCTTCTCTTTTATTTCCTTTATTCATCATGGTTTACCTTGTTGAGTCGCTTGATAAGTTTCATTCCGATTTCTCTATTCCTTCATGGGTTGTTTTGGAGGAACTTTCTGAACCTTCTGACTATTTTCGTTTGGCTGAGGGACATTGGTTCCCCAGTCTCTTTGTAGCTGAATGTGGTTTTTCATTCCCCCCAAACCCTTTGTGTCTAGAATTCTGTCAATATTTTGACGTGGTCCCTGTAAAAATAGCCCCCAACACATGGAGAATAGTTAATGGAGTTCATAGATGAAATCAGATTTATGGAACCCATATAGGAATTCCAGAAATTATGTTTTGTTATAGATGGGTTGTTGGTGACAATACTTTTTATTTAAAAACTAGGATTTTAAATAGGGTTGTAGTGGTCAATCTCCCAGATGCCAATAGGGACTACTTCGAGCATGGGGTTGTTTTGAAAAATTGGCAACACCCTCCATTAACTGGAAATGATGTCTACCAGGGTCCTAGATGCCCTCCCTATGGCAATGGGATATGTTGTTTTTATTTTATTTTATTTTATTTTTGAAATTATGCTTCCTTTGTGTTTGATAAAATGTGTCACTGATATTTTAATTTTCATTTATTTGCAGTTGACGGCGAAAGAAGGTCTCCGAAAGAGACTGAAGTTAACTTAAAACAACTGAAACTTATCTGGGGTTTGAATCAGACTGTTGCCGACGAGCATATCAGATCAGCTTCATATTTGCTATAGTATAAGAGTTACACCTCGTCTTTTACTGGTCGTCCGGTGATAAGTGACGTAGAACCAGTACCAGTTTCTGTAAGTTCTTCACCTGAGTCCCATATTCCTCTGAGTGAAAGAATGAAGAAAAGAAGAGCTCCTGCCCTCTTCGAGAAATCTTCCTCTATTACTGGAGAGGAAACGAAAAGCAAGCATGATGTCCCAGGAGAAGGGACAAGAAAAATCGATGCACCTCCTTCGGCTGCTACTGTGAAGGTTACCGAGAAGCCCCCAGTAGCTCCGAGCAAGGTCGCTGCTCCAAGCGAGGTTATAGTCATATCACCGATTAAGACTACATCCTTGGTCGAGACCGTTGATGATCCTCTAAGAAGGTTGAAGAAAATCTCCTCGGTCAATTTGGCTGAATCCATCTCTCAGCCTCCAACTAGTGGTGTTCCCACTTTCATTGCTCCGAGATCTGCCATGAGCTCGGTGAAATCTTGGATTATCCCCGAGATCCAAGGCACTGAAGAAAATCTTTCTCGGGATATGGTTACCACATTGGTTGCTCGTCATATTGCTTCCGTAAGTATTATTGTCCTAAACTTTCATTTTTCAACTGTTATATCTTTGCGCTCACTTGCTATTATTTTCTTTTCCCAGTTGGTGACCTATTTCAATACAATTTTGAAGAAGGATGAAGCTATTAAAGCTTCAAGTTCCTTGTCAGGTGTAGAAGAAGCTTTGGTGGGTCTGACGCAGTCTCTGAAGGATTCTCGTCAGAAGTATATTGATGATAAAGATGTTTGGGAGAAGAAGCTTAATTCCACCGAGCAGGAAAGGGATCAGGTTATTGAGGTCTCCAAGGGATTGGAGAAGAAAATAAAATACTTGGAAAGTAAAAATAAAGAGCTCGAAGGGAAGCTCCAAAATGCTGGGGAGCTTGAAGGTAGGCTCAAGTCTGCTGAGGAAGAATTGGGCAAACTTCATGAGGTGGATCGCCAGAGGGACGAGGCAAAAAAGAAATTGAAGGCTGCCGAGGAACTCATGACACAGAAGATTTCCTTAGAGAAAGTGAAAAGGAAAATGGCTATTAAGAAGTCCTTCAGCGCTGACTAGGATAAAGGATGGAATAAGGGTCTGTCTACCATGATGTCACAAGTGGAATATGGTAGCCTTAAGTACTTTAGGGATGGCTGGGTCGCTGCTCTGAAAGAGATGAATGTTGACAAAAATTCTGACCTATTTCAGCGACACATCCCTGGCCCCCCTCCAACTGAAGAAGAAGAAGAGGACGAAGCTGCCTCTGAGGAATCCTCCATGGTGATGGGAGATCAAATTTCTCATCCCCTAGTTTTCCAGTCTTCCTGCGAGCAACTTCAACCATCCATTATTTCAACCGAGCAGCTTCCATCACCCACCGAGTAACCATCTGTGCCATCCGAGCAACCTACCTCCTCGTCCCATCCTCCCGAGAAAATTTTGGGAGACAAGGAGAAGGTGTAGAGTTTTTCGTATTTTTCTCTCTGTTTATTTTTACCAATTGTAACTTTGAACTAGGTACTTCTCTTTTATGATATAATAAAATTTGAAATTTTGACTATTCATAATGTTGATTCTCTTCCTCTTGCTCCTTATTGATTCTTGATATCTCTTCTTTTTACTAGTTTATGGCCAGGATGGAATTGTTATCTGCTCATGATACAAAATTATTGAGGCAATGCAATGATTACTTCAAAGCTGGTCATACAGATATGACTGAAGCTCAAATCGTTGATATCCTTGGTGAAGATGCTTCAGAGCAAGTAGTTGGAGCCTACCAGTATTTAAAGTGTTTGCTCCATCGGGCAGTAGCTAATAATGTAGCATATTATGAGATGATTGAAGACCTCCAGGGAACTCTCGAGGAGCTTCAACAACAATATAAGGAAATGAGAATAAGTATCAGCAGCTGAATGCTGGTAAGGGATATGATAAATTGTTTGCTGCTTACGATGTGAGGGAGAGAACTTTGAAGGCTGAGGTCGAAGAGCACAAGCAGATAGCTGAGTTGTTAGAGAAGGAAAATAATAACCTGCGAGGAGAGGTGTCTCAGTTGAAATCTGTAGCGTCTTCCTCGAACGCTTTGGTCCCAATCAACGACGAGGGTTTCTTTTTCTTGGAGGCTGAAAATGCCAATCTGAGAGATGAATTGGAAACCTTGAAGAGATATGGTCCTTCTACCTCTGCTCGTGGACGAGCAAGAGGTTCTCGGGGATGAGCAAGGGCTGCTCGGCTGACTGTTAAAGAGTCAAGAAGTCAAGCTTCTCTGGAAAATCAAGCAGTTCAGTTAGTTGCGATGAATAAATCTCTGGCAGAGATGTCCAGGAAGATCCGAAATCTGGACGAGCAGCTCTCTGCACAAAAGTTTGCCTTGGAGAATAAAGAACTCTTTGTAAAAATTCTTCATGAGCAATTGGAAAGGTTGACTTATCAATTCCACAAGCAACCTAGAGAATTTTGGATGGCTGGATATAATCAAGCCCTCTATCACCTTGATGATCGGATTCAGCGGTCGAACAACGAGGGGTACAAGCAAGGATGGTTAAATGCCTTGGGTGTGTTACAATTGGAACAAGGTCATTATTTGTGGGATTTCTATAATCCTGGGTTGCTCGACCTGCCAGTGCCACCATTCAAACTCGACATGAGTTGGATTCCTACTCGGACAATCCCTCAGTGCTTGATTTCCAAATATCTTGGCGACTATAGTCTCCATTCCAATGTTGAGATATCTTGCCCAGAGCACCTACTCGATCGGCCATCTGTGATGAACATCAGGATGCTCAAAGACCTTAATTTCATAAATTCCCCTTATGCCTTAGACGATCCTCCTGCTGGAGAGGAACCAGTTTCAAAAGCAAAGGGGAAGAAACCAATAGAATAGGAATCTTGATGTAATAATTAATATGTATTTCATTCTCAATGTATTTTCTTTTGGATTTAATGAAAGACTTCTATTTTTCTTTGCAATCTTGATTGCCATTGTCTTGTAGGTATTTTGTAAAACACTCTACTTATTTACTAATGAATGTGCATGTATATCTGTTATGAAGATAACAACATTGTGTTATTTTCCGGCTAACTAAAGTTGGTGACACTTATTATTGACTATCTTAAATCATAATAATCATTTGTCGACCAACCAGAGTTGATGATATTTTGTTTCTCGACCAACTTGGTGAAATGTTTCAAGTATTAAAATTTTGCTTGATCATTTTTAATTCTAAGCCATTATTTGTTTAACCAACTATTTCCGACCAAAGAGAGTTGGTATTTTTAATTCTCGACCAACCTTAGTTGGTAATTTCTTTTAATTCCCAACCAACTATAGTGGGTGAATCTTCTTCCCAACCAACCGGAGTTGGTATTTCTGGGAAATATTTTTTATTCCCGATCAACCGGAGTTGGTGGATTTTCTTCCCAACCAACCGGAGTTAGTATTTCTGGGAAATATTTTTTTATTCCCGACCAACTGGAGTTGGTGGATTTTCTTCCCAACCAACCAGAGTTGGTATTTCTGGGAAATATTTTTTATTCCCGACCAACCGGAGTTGGTGGATTTTATTCCCAACCAGCCGGAGTTGGTATTTCTGGGAAATATTTTTTATTCCCGACCAACTGGAGTTGGGGGATTTTCTTCCCAACCAACTGGAGTTGGTATTTCTGGGAAATATTTTTTATTCCCGACCAATCGGAGTTGGTGGATTTTCTTCCCAACCAACCGGAGTTGGTATTTCTGGGAAATATTTTTTATTCCCGACCAACCGGAGTTGGTGGATTTTCTTCCCAACCAACCGGAGTTGGTGGATTTTGCTGAGTAGTGTGTAGCACTAGTATTCCGCGAAAAAAAAAATTCAACAAAAGGAGAGAGTTGGGTAGAATATTCACATTTTATTCATACTGATGAAACTGCATTACATGAGGGTTTACATTACTGATAATATTTGCGCAGGTGCTCTGCATTCCATGCATTCTTGAACTCCTCCCCTTCTAAACTCTCTATTCTGTAGGTTCCTGGTCGAACAACTTCTGTAACTCGATAAGGTCCATGCCAGTTCGCTTCCAGTTTGTTATGCTTTTGAATCACTTTCTTTAGCACATAGTCTCCTTCTTTCAGGTCGCACTTCTTCACTCTTTTGTTGTAGAATAAAGCTGTTCGTTGTTGGTAAGTAACATTTCTGATGGCTGCTTCTTCTCTAACTTCCTCGAGCATGTCTACGTCTAACCTTCTCATTAAATCGCTGACATGGGAATTCAAATTCAGTACTCTGTGTGTTGGATTATCTCTGTGTTTTTTTTGTGAGACTCTTTGTTTTTTTAAAAGACTCTGTTGATGTAAAAAATTAGATTATCTCTAATTATTTAATCACAGATAAAATAAATGAGACTGAAGAATTTTGAAAGTGGTTCAGCCTTAAAAGAATGGCCTACGTCCACTGTTTTGTTATTACTGAGTGTTTGGGAATTCTCGATAACAGGTTTTTACCAAGAAGTTCTGAGTCCCCTTACAATCAGTATGATACAATGTATTTATAGCCATGAGGTTGTACATGTGAATGGGTAATACATAGCTGTTCAATAAGCGTATACATCCGCATGATAATAATTAGCATTTAATGCGCATTTAATCCTCTTAATTACCTGAGAATAAATGCTCTGATCGAGGTGCAGCTCGGACCGCCTAAGCTGCTCGGAGTATCTGAGTTGGTCGGGGTACCTAAGTATCTCTCTCTCAACGTTCTCAGAGACGGTTGCTCCTCTTCACCATCAGAGTTTCTCACGCCTTCGGCCGATCCAAGCAAACATCAATAAACTATGCTGTCAACAATTGGGGATTATGATTTACTCCGGCCTGACAAAACGAGTTTATTAGGGTGTCGTTTGATCTCTAAAAAAGGTACGCATCTTTCATTTAGTTTTTGGTTCGTAATTTTTATCGATCCAAATCACGAACCAACCCCGTTTGGGTACGGTCCGTTCCAGTTCGGGGTTCTTAAGGGGTACAAGCAAACCAGGTAACTTTGGTCCCTCCTCTTCTCCGAGTCTATTCTCTCACACCCGCACATGTTCTTAATTTGATCTCTCAAAAAATTTATTTATGTTTATATACGTCAAAATGTGTTGATTGGGTTCTAATCAATCTTTAAAAAAATTAATTCGGCTTTTCGCTTTGTTTGCACAGTGGATTGGAGCTCTATATATATTTTATTGTTGTTGTCTACTTTTCATGTTCTTCCACTATGCCCTCTAATATGCTTTGCATGTTCCTCCACTGTGTCCCTGGTCCTTACTAATTCATGAGGAGTTTAGGTTTATGAACAACTTTATTCGAGTGAACCACATTCAAATCCATAAAATAGTTAGGGATTTTGAATTTCATTGTGCTATAGGGGTTTGTAATTTAACTGTGGTATAGATTTGATACTAAATTGAAATTGTTTTGGCTAATTATGTAATTAAATTGTTCTTATTGATCTGCCATTAATTCTTTGCCAAATTTGAAATTACATTAAGTTGTTTGGTTGAGATTTAATTTAATTTATTTAAAATTAGGTTCACTTGTTTATCTAATTTGGTTAGAATTAGGTTTCGTTGGGCTGTTTTGGAATTTAGATTAGTTAATACTCCCATATTTTTGGTCCTCGGATTTGTGATTTGTCTAGAGGTGTGTGTCGTGTCATGTTCGAGTCCTGTCATATTCGAGCTCTTTTTAAGTACTAGTCATTTTAATCTACTAATTTCGTCGAACCTTGTTAATGTATCAGGTAAAAAAGATTGCCATATGTTGCCCCCTGGATTAAAATCTTGGAGCATATTTAAGCATACACAAAACATGTTCGGATCATGTCATATTTAGAGTAAAGAAAAGGTATTAACAACCTGCACTAAAAAGATAATTTGTGAGAATCCTGACTTTGAAAATGAGTAAAAGGGAATTAATTGCTTGTATTCTAGAGACACATTTAAGGAATTTGGTTGTTTAGGAATTCAAGTGTGTCATATTAACCCTCGTTTGCACATAAATACACACACACACACACACACACACACACACACACAACATATCTCCCTTTTAACCAAATTAGGCATAAATGCCACATTTGATGAAAAATCCACTCATTAAATATGTATAAGGAGTCATCCTACATATACTTATATGTATACAGTTAATCTATCTAATACACCTCATTAAACATACCTAAAAACATATCTCCATATCTTGGGGCTAAATAGCTAAATGATGTAATTTTCAACTAAACTTGGTAAATATGATCTCCTCGCCATGAAATCATATCCACCACATTTCATAAAAAAAAAACAATTAGTGGGTGACATGATACTCATAAGTTTCAATTGAAAAGAATTGCGCATATATATCCAATTTTTATTTCACCCACCAAATGGTTGAACTTTTTGATAAAATTTGGTGGAGATGATCTCTATCATCTTCACCAAATTTCATCAAAAAACTAGTTCATTCACCCTTGACAAAAAGTGGAGGTATGTTAGAGAGCCAAAATTGTGTGTGCGCATCAATTAGTCTCTCCAAAATATCTAAAAAGACATGCAATATACAATGTGGACAATATTTGGATACATATACATGCATATACATATGTTTATCCAATTTGCACGCACACATCACTACACCAAAAACACCAATTTGGCACACCTTGATATTAAAAATCTGGCACACTTTAAAACTGTGCCAAAATTTGGCACAATTTTATAACAATCTGGCACACTTTTAATTGGATTACATTTAATTTTATTTCATTTTGCAATTCTCGGTAGTTACATAGGTCATGTCATTAATGAAAAATGTATGATATTAATGTGAGACACGCGTGTACACTATATATTGCGACTGTCACTGCTACACTTTACTCGGGTTAGTAGGTATATTATGTTTTTGGTGTTACATATAGATTCTTTAGCATCTAACAAGAGCATTGTACATTCGAGTTCAATGCTTTAAGTGAAATAACCCTCACGTGAGCTCAAGTTCATATAACAATGATGACTTTATTCTTTTATCATTTGTTTTTAAGTAACTTGACTCAAGTGCCTTTGCTTTTGAAGACATTTGAATCCTCCAGATACATGTTAGGATGAGATGTCTTGCACACTAATTCCGGTAAGTAAAGTGCCACACTTTTGAGTTTTTTTTATTTTATTTTTATATTCACATCCCGGTCCCGATTCCATTGGAGTCGCTGCTATTTCTCATAGTTTCACTTGCGTGGCACCACGAGCCCATGGATTGATTGGTTTAGAGCCTACTAGGGTAAGTTCATCAGGTTTTGTATTGTTACTTAATTTTTAGTGCTGTGCCTTAAGAATATTATATGGATTGATTGGATATTTCCTTTCCAAGTTGCAGAAATCTTCAAGGATCGCCATCATAGTTTCGTGATTGCCGAGCCGTGGAAGTCCTCAATGTGCTACTCACTACCAATGGTGGAATTATGGAGCTAAAAGTGCGTAAAAGTGGCCGAGGACATGAGTTTGAGAATAGTTGTTCTCTAACCTAAGACGACGTAATTCTCTAACCATTCGAAGCCCATATGGTGACCACTGCCAATTTGCAACAAATGGTAGTAGACGAGCCTGCTCATATGGTGACCACTACCAATTTGCCCACGACATTGAGGAGCTTCGCCCAGTTCTTCGCAACCCACGCTACAAGACTGATTTTTTACTATTTGGGACTCGTATAATGATTCAATATTTAATGCCCTTAATATTATTGAGCTAATTGATTATAATTTGGCAGGTGTGTCATATGGTACTTAATGGTAATCCATGTCCTTATGGCCATCGCTAACACTTTTGGCATTCCCTCACAGAGGAGGAGAGGCTCATCGCCACAGCCAAGCTCATACCGCTTAATGCTCGCATGTACTCTTTTCTCAACACGACATCCTTTTACTAAAGAATGTGTTCTCAATGTTTTATTAAACTTAATATTCATTTTAATGTCAGTTGGTGGAATCTATGTTAGGTTATCTTAGATATGTGCCTAAACCCATGTCTGTAGTGGCCTTTGAAGGAAGAAGAGAATCGATGGCCTCAGGGGAGATGAAAAATGTTGACTCTACTGATGGAATTGGTGAAACTGAGGACAATTCAACTCATCTAATTTCACAAGCTCCAAAAGAACTTGTGCAAAAGGTATGGTGAAAACAAGCGTAGGAACACCCCATGTATCGTCCTCTTAAATTAGTTTCTATGAATTCGGCATTTCAAGGTTCTTAGTATTTTAATTTTTTTTGTTCTATTAACACAACCATGCTTTAAGGCATGAATTGACATATAAAATCAATTGTTCTTGAATACTTGATTTGCCTTTGTTTGTTTGATAATTTTTTTGTACTATTAACATGTGGTGCTTTAAGAAATCATGGTTGTAATTCAATAAGAATATAAGAAGAGTTTTTTCACAGTAGCCTATTAGGAAGAAGCTCAAAATTCCAATGATAATTGACTCTAGAATAAGTAAAGGAGTTTGTCGGAGTAATTAAAATGACAACTATCAAATATCTCACATTATCACTTCGCTAAAAAAGATTACTATGGCGTGATGTTGTTTGAGTTAGTGTATTTGATTTACCTAGAGTGTGCTTGGTTGCCGAGCTCACAATAGTCTCGATTTATGTTTTGATTGGAAAATATTGTAAATGTATGATCTGGTATAAAATTGAGAGATGTAATCCATCATCGTAATTGTTAACATACGCAAATTTACTGCTAAGGGGGAAACTTTGCTCCTTAAATCTTTTGAGTGATGTAATCCATCATTGTAATTGCTAACATATGCAGATTTACTGTATATCCTACCGTGGGGACCGATCGACTCGGTTTTGCAAAATTTCCTTTGGAAGGAGGCAGAGCTGAAGGAACACACCAATCGATCTACTGAGGGTCAGGCACTAGTCGACCGAGGCCCCTTTTTTGTTGAACATAAGACTTGCTCGTTTTTTATTTGCATTGAAATCCTCTTTTTTTTGTTTAGAATGCTTGCATTATTCAAACATACACTTGGATTCTCATACACTTTCTCTTTTTTTTATGCCAACAAATGCCTGCTCACAAATTTTAACCAAGGACCTGCTTTCTTTTAGGACCAAGACCTCCTCGTTTTTTAGTTGCCTTAAAAGTCTTTTTTATTTTATTTTTATGTGATTTTCTGCTATTAAAGAATGCATGAAATGTTCCCTCGCTTTATATAATAGGAGATGAAATTCTCGATGTGGAATTGGACTTGGAGAAAGATTACTAATAATTATCTAACGCGGTGTTAAATTCCGAATCCAAAATATAGCTTCCATCCTGCCAAAAGAGGTCGGTCAACTGACTGCATTACGTTAATTCTGAAGTTACTTTTTGTTATTTCCGTTCCAAATTCAATGAGAAGTTTAACATTTATCATTATTATTTTGTAAGTACGTATAAACTCTAATACCTCACTGCTTTGTCAGTTTTCCAACCATAGGTTTCGATTTGTGAACAAATGTGAACATTAACACAGTGACTAAAACCAATAATTGAACAATTCTTACTAAAAAATGGTAAATATTTCATCATTGTAGGAGCATGCAACCTAAAACAGAACCAAGAAAGTGAGGAGTGAATAATTTATAGCTTTAATACACACCAATGAAAATAGTATTTATTAACTTATAAAATTTGTCTCGTCTAATATTCGAGATCCAAAATCTATGTCCATTGTCCTTCATCGAATAACAAGTAGTAGACGAAATGATATATAGTCACATTAATCATACAGATCTAAATCCAAATAAGACTTAAAATATCAATCATACAACATCAAAAGTAGAAAATCGCATAACAATAACATGAATGAAAAACAAGCCGCGTAGATTAGGCTTTATAAACAATGTAACTCGTAGGAACGGGACAAATGTAACTTGTAGGAACTGATCGCGTAGTCATGGGTCTCCCAGTTTGAGAATATGACGATAATTTGGAAATATCTGAATTAGTCTTAAAAATAAGCTGTTTGAGGGTGAAGACCCAAACCAGTTGCCAAACGGTCCCGTAAGAGGCACGAACATCTCGTACGGGATCAATGTAACTTGTAGGAACTGATCGCGTAATAGCGGGTCTCCCGATTTGAGAATATGACGATAATTTGTAAATATCTAGATTAGGCTTAAAAATAAGCCGCTTGATGGTGAAAACCCAAACCATCCTCCAAATAGCCCTGTAAGAGGCACGAACATCTCGCACGGGATCAATGTAACTTGTAGGAACTTACCGCGTAGTTGCGGATATCCTGATTTGAGAATATGATAATAATTTGTAAATATCTATATGAGGCTTAAAAACAAGCCGTTTGAGGGTGAAAACCCAAACCAGTCGCCAAACGGCCCCGCAAGAGGCACGAACACCTCGCACGGGGATAATGTAACCTGTAGAAACTGACTATATAGTCGCGGGTCTCCCGGTTTGAGAATATGACGATAATTTGGAAATATCTAGATTAGGCTTAAAAAGAAGCCGTTGAATGGTAAAACCCCAAATCAGCTCCCAAACGGCCCCGTAAGAGGCACAAACACCTCGCACGAGACCAATGTAACTTGTAGGAACTGATTGCGTAGTCACGGGTCTCTCAGTTTGAGAATATGACAATAGTTTGAAAATATCTAGATTAGGCTTAAAAACAAGCCGTTGAAGGGTGAAAACCCAAACCAGCCCCCAAACGATCCCGTAAGAAGCACTAGCACCTCACACGAGAGCAATGTAACTCGTAGGAACTGATCAGATAGTCATAACTTGCGTAAGATTTTCAATTTTAGAATATATTAATAATTACAACTCCTATATGTAATTTTTTAGCTTGAGTAAGCCTTTTTTATAAATTACTTGGTTACTAATGTCGTCTCTCTTTTGTGTCCTATTTTTTTTGCAAGATAACATTTTATCGTTAGCATTTATTCACGTGGAACACACGGAGAAGCCAATGGTTTACAACAAGGGGTTTATTTATTTAATATCGTTAACATTCATGATTCTATTTTTTTGTGTTATGATCGTGCGCGCTTTTGTAGTTTTCTTGTTAACTTTTATGGCCGTGCGGGTTTTATGAGTTTAATATTATATTTTGTGGCCATGCGGGCTTTATATTACGCAGGTTTTATATTAAAAGGTTTTAGAATGTCCAGAAAATAGAGGAAATTCTGCCCAATTTTTTTTTGTCTGTGAACTACTAAAGACTTATAATATCTTGAAGTTTGTATGTACATTAGTTTATTAACAACGTGCAAGATTTCTAATTTGTGAATTTTCTTGTTTTCAAATAATTTTTTTTTCCTTTATCCAAAAATTTGGCACAATTCAAAATCGTGCCAAAAGTGTATCAAATTTTGACACGGTTTTGAACTGTGCCAAAAGTTTATCAAAATGTGCTCAATGTGGCACAGTTCAAAATTGTGCCAAAAATGTGTCAGAAATATTAAATTCTGGCACGGTTTAAAAGTGTCCCAAAAATGTTCCTGTTTGGTCAAATCCGACACACTTTTAAACCGTGCCAAAAAAATGGCCATTTTGAAACATTTGATTCTGGCACAGTTCAAAATCGTGCCAGATTTGATTTGGCACAGTTTTAAACCGTGTCTGATTCCTGTTTTTGGTGTAGTGCGTGCGTACGTGTGTGTCTGTGTATCTATCTATCTATCTATCTATCTATCTATCTATCTATCTATCTATCTCTCTCTCTCTCTCTCTCTATATATATATATATATATATATATATATATATATATATATATATATATATATCCAATTTGCACTTCACCCACTAAATTTTTATTTCTTGGAAAAAATTGTCACAAATGCACGCACACACACATATCCAAATTGCATTTCACCTACTAAATGGTAGAATTTTTTGATGAAGATTGGCACGCGCAAGCGCACACACATCCAAATTGTATTTCACCTCCTAAATGGTTGAACTTTTGAACAAAGCAAACGAGCGCGCGCGCGCACACACATATATTATATACCCAAACTGTATTTCTCCTAATAAATGGTTGAATATTTTAATTAAGTTCAACACACACATGCCCCCCACCCCTGCGAGTGCGCGCGCGCGCGCGCACACACACACACACACACACACACACACACACACACACACACACACATATATATATATATATATATATATACAGAATCGATCAGGTGCGTGGCCAAAATAACTGGCTAGCAAACCACATTAAAACGTCATAGTTTTGGTGTGAAAATGAGGTTAGAATTGTAAGAAAACTCCAACACTTCACCTCAAAACTACATCAATTTGTGGTGGTCCATATATATATAACTATATTGCATTTTAAACTACTAAATGGTTAAATTTTGTTTTTTTTTGCTTTAATTCATTATTAATTTTCAGATTTAGACTTTAATACAATTTAATTAGTTTATTAGACTTTAGTACATTTTTCATCGCTAAATGTAACGATGAAAAATGTATTAAAGTCAAATAAACTAATTATGTTGTATTAAAAGTCTAAAATCAAAAATTAGTAATGCATTAAGGTAAAAAAAAACTTTAATTTTGTAATAAAGTTGCGCGCACACACGTACACGCATATATATACATATATAACGTGTCTGTATTGGTCCGTTCAGACACGATACCTAAGTCTATAGATACGATTATGTACGAATCCTATTCCGATAGGGATAGTCTAGACCAAATTTCATAAAAATGTATATACATTACTTCATTTATCCCCAAATGTGAAGGTATAACACAAACGCACATAATGTGCGGTTCTCTACAAACTCAACTACAAGCCAAACTGCATAAAGCTCCAAACAAATTCCTATTTTTTTTTGTGTGTAAGAGAGAAAAAGAGTAAAAAGAGATGCATGCAATACCTAGCTCACCGATATTATCCTCCAAACGAGGTCGTTTTGGTTCAGCCTCCTCATGCTTTTCCTGCTCATCATCAAATTTTTCAATCTCTAAATCCCCAAGCTTCCTCTTGTTATCTGTTACCTCAGGATTCTCAACACCTAAATTTTCTTCCTCCACCATCTAAACAAATAGAAAAAAAAGTGAAGTGGTGTAGTGAAGTTAGGGTTTTGTGAGGAAATAGAGAGAGCTCAATGATAAAATGGATGGATTCTTATAAAATATCTTATCTTTTGGACTCACTTGGATAACTTTTAAGGGTTTTTTCTATTCCTTTTATTTTTTTTGTTATTAGTTTTTTTTGTAGGGGTAGGACGGGCAACATGGACGGATTGGAATGAATCCGCTTATAACTTGTTCGGTAGAAAACAGTTCGGTCTTGCATGTCAAAAATGGGTTATAAAATAATCAGCTAGTCGGTTTAATTGTGAATGAACTACGGGTCAGTATCAGGTCAAGAAGGAAAACTAGAAACCAAGAACCCATTTGAATCGCAACAACCTCTTCTCTCTCTTCCTTTCTTCGATTTGAAGATTATAAGGGTTTCAATAGTATTTTTTAATTTTCTGAAAAAGCAATGTTTGAATGTCTCTTTTGAGATCTATTTATACCAAATTTCAATACGAACTTTTGATCCTTGTTGAAGAGAGAGAGAAAGAGAGAAGTGGTTGACTTCAATCCAAACCGCTTCGTACCGAACCAAATTTGACTCGCACCCTACATCCAATCCATTTTTTACCTGCCCAAAATCAACCGACCCACTTTTGACCCATCCATATCCATTCATATCCACCCATTTATCGGGTCTAGTAGGTGGTAAGCTCGCTAGTGGGTTTGTAAAAGTATCAGTTAAATTCGATAATCAAGTGGGTCAACAATATGGACTCGAATTCAAAAGTTCGGTTTGATTACCAAGTTGCATGTCGTAAAAAATGCATGTTTAGATCTATTGATTTAGAATTGAGAGTGAAGGTCAAATGAATGAAATTGAATTGTGAATTTCAGTATATCGATCCAAAAATCTCACTTTTACTTAAAGTCGTGACATTGTGCATTTAATAGTCATTATTTAAATCGACGTGTAAAGGTATATCAATTGTTTTTTGAGAAAAATCGTGATCAACCTTACATTCAATATGTTAACTATTTTTTGTAGGTCTTGAGTTTCTTTAATCTTACAAAAGTACCGATATTTTTGTGTAAGTATAATAAGTTATAGCATTAAAGCTACCTTTTTTGAGATTCTTTTTTAAAGAAAAATTGTGTGAGTGTTAATCTCAAAGGACTACAGTATATATAAATAGTTATGTATTTTGTAAACATATATATATATTCTTTAAGACTTTTTCAAGTCCTTTAATATGTATTTTTTACATTTTTTCTAAGTCAAATTAATTTTTGAAAGGATTGTAGGCGAGCTTTTCAAAATTTTTTTTTGTTTATGTCGTTTAAAAAACATATCAATTTCGTTCAAATTACATTGATAAGTCATTCAAACAACTACTTCTAACGACATGCAATGTCGCACGAAGGGTCGTTTCTTTACTTCTTCAAACGACCACATACTGTTTTGTGTTTTAAAAGGTTATTTCTTAAGTCATTAGTAAAGACATCTAATGTTGTTCAAACGACATAACAATGTCGTTCAAGATTCACAAATAACATTTTTTTCTCTCCCACGTAATATTCTTTCTCTCTCCCACGTAAACCCTAATTAGGGTTTGCGTGGCTTCCCCTTCAAACATTCATCACGTGGATCCTAAACCCCCTAAAATTCCCAATGTTTGGAACAATTCATTTGCTTCAGTGGTTGAAAATTCTTCTCCAAATGAGGTCCAAGTTGCGATGAAATCCCCTACAACATATAAAGGAGAACCAACGGTATTATTTTCTCAAGAAGATATTGAATCATTGGCTCAACCTTTCAAGTTTTCCCTTGTTGGGAAGTTCTCTCATGGAAGGCCATTAATGGAAGTTATTAGAAAGGTATTTCAAACCTTCTCACTCAAAACATCATTCAATAGAGATTTTATCGACCACAAATATGTTTTGATTCGTCTTAATAGTGAAGAAGATTATTCTCGTTTGTAGCTTAGAGAATCATGGTATATTGGGAAATACCCTATGAGGATCTTTAAGTGGTCTACATACTTCAAGCCAGATGTAAAAAGTAGCATAGCCCCTATATGGATCTCCCTACCCCTATTACCAATTCATTTTTTCACCAAACCTTCCCTTTACTCTATTTCCCAACTCATTGGTAAACCTCTAAAACTTGATGCATAAATAGTAGAAATCAATAGACCCAGTCTTGCAAGAGTTTGTGTTGAAGTGGATATTAACAAGAAGATTTCGAAGAGAGTATGGATAGGGTGTGGGGATAAAGGTTTCTGGCAAGAGATTCAGGTGGAGAACATGCCTCAATATTGTAATATTGTTTCAAGAAAGGACATAAAGAGATGGATTGTATAGTTATACCATTGAATTATGAAAGGGGACCAAAAAAATATGCAGTTATGAATGGGAAGCAGCCTTCTAAAAATCAAGGAAAACACACACATGAGTATAGGGTGAAGAATTCTGTGCAACCGATCGTTGAAGAGGCAAAGAAAGATAGAAATCATCAAGAAGTCCAAGAAGTAACTGAAGCCAATCACAATTTAAACCTCACTCAATCCAAGAAAGTGTTTATCAACATTAATGAGGAGCAAGACAAGGTTGGTCACGAATTTATAGAGATCACTGATACTGCTGCTGAAGAGGCTACAGAAGAAGGTGAAATCACAGAGAAAATGTGGCAGCCAACAAACCAGGATCAAGAACCAAATCAGTGGAGGGTTTATAAGAAAAAGGCAAGGAAGAAACAAGGAATCCAAACCATGATAAAAAATCAAGTATTGGCTGGAGAAGGAATAGAAGGGGTCAATAGTTTCTTTTCTCCCAGTAGTACTGGGAAACTAGAATCTGGAGAGTCTCAAGATAAGCAAAAAATGTATTTATCTGCAGGTGAAGAAGATTATGAATATCATACTCCTTTAATTGAGGAATTGATAATGTTTTATTAAAGAGTGGGGTACAAGATAAACAAGAGCAAGGGGTTAGATGACAAGCAGATAACTAATCATGAAAGTGCTATCAGTGCTGGTACAGGAGAAAATAAGGTGAAAAAACAAGATCCAATGTTCACTAGATGCATTAGATCCCAATCTAGAGGAATCAAAAACTCAAATACCCCCAAATTTCAATTTTAAACTTTATGGTTTGGAATATTAGGGGTGCCAGAAAGAGATCATTCACTAGAAGAATCAAGAATCTCTGCAGAATTCATAATCTTCCTATTATAGCTGTATTGGAGACTATGGTTGATAAGGAGAATTTAAGGACTTTCAAATTGAAGTGGGGTTTCGAAGGAGGCAGCAGTAACAAGAATGGAAAAATCTGGATTCTATGGGGATTTCACATTCAAACTGAAGTGGTATTGGATCAAGATCAAATGTTGGTAACTAAAACCTCTCATCCAGTTCTGAAATACCAAGTATGTGTCTCAGTAGTGTATGCTAAATGCTCTAAAATTGAAAGAATGGACCTGTGGCTCCAAATGATGGAGGTTTCTCATGAAATGGTTGCAATGCCTCATATCCTGATGGGGGATTTTAATATAGTGGCTAACCAAGAAGAAAAGGTAAGAGGTAATAAAGTGGATGTGTCAGCTGTTTATGAGTTCAATCAGGCTATTGAAAGTAGTGGTCTTCAAGATATGGGGTACAAAGGATCTAGGTACACTTGGTGTAATAACAAGGGAGAGTCAAATCTCATAATGGCTCGGCTTGATAGGTGTTTGTACAACACTCAATGGCTGCTAACCTTACCTAATTCTTCTATTAAGCATCTGAAAAAACCCACCTAAGATCATTCTCCCCTTCTTCTGTCAGTTGAAAATAATGGAGATATAAAAAAATCAGAGTTCTAATTTCTCAATTTTTGGATTTCTAGCCCTGAATTTATGAAGATAATTGCTGAATCTTGGAGTGAAAATACATCAGCTACTGGTATGTGGAACTTCTCTTTAAAGCTTAAAAGGCTTAAAGGAGTGCTAAAGACTTGGAGCAAGGCTTCATTTAGGAATGTTAATCAAGCAGTGGTGGATTTAGAAGATGATATCATTTAGCTAGAGCTCAATTATGAGATGTCTAACTCTGATGCAAATAGAGAGGCTTTAAATAAAGGCAGGGAAAGACTCCAACATGCTTTACAAATTGGGGAGATGTACTGGAAGCAAAAATCTTCTATAAAATGGCTGAAGTTGGGTGATTCAAATAAAAAATTCTTTCATGCTAGCACAAAAGCAAAAATCAAAGTCATTATATTTTTAGGATTAAAGATGATTCAGGTGTCTGGGTTGAAGAAGAGCTAGCCATCAAGAATTAATTTGTTATGTTTTTTGAAGCTCAATTATCTATAGTGCAGACTGTGACTGATGAGTTTAATGAAGACTATATTCCAAAATTGATCAATCAAGAGGCTAATTCTGTTTTAGGAGATTATTCTTGTGAGAAAGAATTCCTGGAAGCAATTCAAAGCTTGAGTCGTGATGCCTCTCCAGGACCTGATGGCTTTGGTGGTAAATTCTTTGTAACTTGTTGGAGCATAATTAAGGATGACTTATTATCTGCTATTAACTCTTTTTTTGCAGGTGCTAAATTCCCCAAAAGCTTCTCTTCAACTTCCATTGTGTTGATTCCCAAATCCAAGAACCCAAAGTCATGTGGGGATTTTAGACCTATAAGCTTATGCAATTTTTGTTCTAAGATTATTTCAAAGATCTTATGTACAAGACTTGCTAAGTTTCTTCCCAACATTATCTCCCAAAACCAAAGTGGATTTACTCAAGGCAGATCTGTACAAGACAATATATTGTTTGCTAAAGAGATGGTGCATAATCTAGTAAAGAAGATTCATAAAGGAAATGTAATTATAAAGATGGACATGGAGAAAGCTTATGACAGGCTCCACTGGGGTTTTCTTATCAAAGTTCTAAGAGGGTTTGGGTTTGGAGAAAAATTCATAGGCTGTATTTGGAGAAGCATCTCTAATAATTGGTTTTCTATCATGATTAATGGGCAATCTATTGGATTCTTTATGTCAAATAGAGGGATTAGGCAAGGAGATCCAATCTCTCCTAGCCTATACATTATTGCTGCAGAGTACCTAAGCAGAGGTTTGGATAAGTTGATGGAGAATAGAGCCATTAACCCTTTCTACCTGCCAAGTGGTAGTCCCCTTATTTGTCACTTGGCTTTTGCAGATGATGTGGTCATTTTCAGCAGGGGTGACAAAAGGAGCTTGAAGAACTTAATGGATTTCTTTCAGACTTATTCCAGAACTTCAGGTCAGATAATTAACTTTGATAAAAGTTCCTTTACTATTGACTCAAAGATGCCTCCTAGGTATAAATCTAAATGGCTGAAGTATTGGGTCTGAATTCAAAAGACCTTCCTCTCAAATACTTAGGATGCCCTATTTTTAAAGGTAAAAATAAGGTAAGATTCTTTGATCCCTTAATTTCCTCTTTGAGAAGAAAAATAGCAGGATGGAAGGCTAAAATTCTATCCATTGGTGGTAGATTCGTTCTCATCAAGCATGTTCCCTCATCGATTCCTTTATACCTTTTAGCCTTCATCAATCCTCCAAAAATGGTGATTAATAGAATTCATATAATGCTGAACAAATTTTTTTGGGGAGGGAATGAAGACCAGGGATGGAAACATCAATGGAAGAACTGGATTGAGCTGTGTAAAGATCAAGATGAAGGAGGTTTGGGATTTAAAGACTTTGGAATTACTACTAAGGCATCTAGTATGAAAATCTATTGGTAGCTTAAAACCAGAGATTCTTTATAGTCCAAATATTGTTCAAATAGATACAAGAACTGGAATAACAGAAGAGGAGGATCCCTAACTTGGATGCAAACGAAGCAAGTGGAGGATGTATGTTTAAACTAGATTGAAGCAGTGGATGATAACCTGATCTGGAAGGCTGAAAATTCTGGTAACTTTTCTATTTCATTAGCCTATGGTTGTTTAAAGGATCATTTCCCAACTTCTATAGTTCATTGTAGAATATGGGATGATAAAATTCCAAAGAAAATCTCTATCACTGTTTGGAGAATCTTATAGAAGTGCATTCCTACTGATGATAATGTCAAAAAGCTTGGGATTATAATGGGTTCTAGATGTCACATTTGTTTCAATAGCGAAGAAATGTCTGATCATTTATTCTTTTCATGCTCAGTTGCATCTCAACTTTGGGTATCAAGCTAGATAGGAACAATTTGTCTACTATAATTCTGAGCTGGTGGCTTCAAGTGGGGAGGTCTGAAGCATATCAATTTTTGGGTAAGGCTATTCCTCTGGTAGTCATTTTGGAAATTTGGAAAGCCAGGAATAAATCGCTATTTGAAGGAATTAAATGTAATTTTCATTATGTTAAGAGTCAAATTGTTAACTTGATCTCTAACATATGCAAAGATCATTAATTCCTTAGTATTTATTCTCCATTTTCCCAAATCGATTATGAGACCTTTGGATTGAAATTCATATCTAAATCAGTTAATGTTGTTAAAGTTAAATGGATTTTCCCTCAAGTTGGTAGGCTAAAGCTGAATATTGATGGGGCTAGCAAAGGTAACCCAGGTATAGGGGGTATGGGAGGTATTTTGCGTAATGACAAAGGTGAAATGTTATTTTCCTTTGCCAAAGAAGGAGAGGTTGAATCTAACTCTATAATGGAGCTGAAAATTTTAAGCTTTGGTATCAAGTTATGTGTGCAGAAGAACATCTCAGATATTGATATAGAATCAGATTCTTTTTTTGTGGTTAAGTTGATCAAAGGAGAATGGAAGCCCCCATAGATAATGAAGACAATTACAGAAGGTATAATTTTAGATCTTAGTGGCCTTAACTACTCTATAAATCATTGCTATAGAGAATCCAACATGTTCGTTGATTTTTTAGCCAATGTCGGAGTCAATTTGAAAGGGGTTAGAATCTATGAGGAGTTGAAGGATCTCCCGTAGTTTGCCAGAGGAGCTTACAAGTTAGAGAAGATTAATTGTTAAATTTTAGGTCGGTGTCGTATTGAGTGTCTTATTATGGGGTCATAATTAACCCCTTCATTATGATTTAGGCTTTAGTTTCTTTTGAAGTTTTCCATAGATTTTAAGCTTGTAATAACCTTGGAGAGGTTTTCTCCTCCATTAATAAATCGTGCGGGGGTTTTGTCCCATTTTTTTTTAAAATGTCGTTCAAATGACATGTGCCGCCCCAAGAAGTTTGTTTTGCTATAAATACCTGTTTTGGAGACCTTTTTCATTAAAACTTTTGATACATGAAAACTGCAAATCTGCATACTTTTAGGGTTAAAAACCCAGTTTTTGATTTACCAAAACATACCAATCCTTTTGTGAATCATTTGTGAAGCCCAAACACTTCTTAAAAGTTTATCTTTGTGGAGTACCATCTATATTGCTAGATTGGTAGTTTTTACGGAAGATGTTTGCTACCAACTGCGGTCATTGGGGTTCTCGAGGGGATCTTTGATGGTGCTAGGCTGCGATCTATGTGGATTTGCTGCGGGAAATTCATTGCATATTTTTCTATGTAATTATAAGTTACGCTTTACATTAGATAGTGAAATAAAAAGATTTTACTCCAAAAGGAGTTTTTCCTGAAATTTATTTATCTCGTGATTTGTGATTGTTTGATTTGCATATTTAATTTATATCACATAGATGAATGATTGGGGTTTAATAAAATTTGGAAGGAAGATTGACTCTAATTAAAGAAGCTTAAAATTGAAAATTTATGAATCCCATGAAGAATCAATATCACGTATTCTCAAATTGGTATCAGAGCTTTAGCTCGGGATTTATACCTCCTATAGGCATAGGTGGGATTCTCGGGGTAACCCTGAGAGGTCCTTTTATTCCAAAGGACTTACAACCCTTGGTATCAAAGAATAAAACTATTGAGAAGGTGGTTGTCCATCAGGAGGAAGAGAAATTATCAGGGGTGCATGAGGTTCCCACTTAGTCAAATGGGATAAACCCTATACCTCTACTGTGGATGCCCTTCATTCGCTGGCGAAGTCAAATAGCTATGACATGGTGGTTACTATGAGGGGCAGAGGTACCCCTGACAATGCTGAGGAAATGGTTCACTTGATGGTCAAGGTACTTGCATATTTTCCTGATGTCTTCCTTATATTTCATTATGTTCCTTGTCCTCATATATTTTGCTCTTGAAGGTTCAGTGCTTGATGAAGGATCTCTTAGCCAATTCTCTTGATGGTAATAGAGAATGGAAAAGGGCGAATGAGATGGATAACATTTGGAACCTCGCTCGATAGCACTTAGATTGGGTTATTGATGGTTAGAGGATACATATATAGTTTCTTGAATGGAGAAGGATGCTTAGAAGACTCCAACTACCGTTTTGGAATAGATAAAGGTCTCTAATGAGAAGACCTTTATAGATAGTGCCTCTTTACTGACTATTGCTCAGGAGTATTTTACCAAGGTTAAGGAGTTGTGTGCCCTTGACCACGTTGAGCTTGTGCTGACATCAAAGGCCTTTCAAGGTAAGAATATTGAGATCCAGAGCTTTCAAGGTGGACTCCTTAGGCTAAAAGTTAAGGTGGGGATCTTAAGGCAAATGATCAAAGACTTGTCTACTAAGAAGAAAAAGCTAAACTCTTAAGGTTAAGAGATTCAAGGGAACTATACTAAGGTCCTGGATTAGTACAAATCACTTCAATAATTGGTGCGCACTGCAGTTCGGAGCTAAGTGGATGCCTATTAAGAGTCTGATGTTTTAAGATACACTTCTTTCATAACTTGGTGCTAGATTTGAAGCTTTCAAAGCCAAGGTCTATGTGCTATTTCCTAAGGTGGATGTCTCTAGTACATTTCCTTAAACCCCTCAATCGGAGTAAGAGAGCTCTGATGATGAAGGCAACGGTGGTGATGACACTGAAGATGCTTCTTCTCCTAAGGCCAACAGGCAGAGATCTTAAAGGAGACCTCTACCTCTATTATTATAACAAGTGAAACCCATGTAAGCCCCCAAATAATCAAGCCTTGAAAGGATTTTTATGTAATCTTTTTTTTATAAATTGTTGATTGGTCATGGGTCGCTTATTTGTAATCTCCTTTTTTACCTTTAATGAAGAGGTATTTTTAGTGGAATTGTGTTGTTTTTTAACCTTAACTTCATGTTTGTTTTACTTTTTTTTTATTTGCTAAGGAATTTTACACACCATTTGATATGTTCGTGATCTAACCTGCATGTAGTATACTCTTAGTCCCCCAAGATTCCTTGGTAAAATAAGATAATTGGGGAAGAAATTTTAATAAAGTAGATCCAAGGGCCCTGAGACCTCTATTTCATACTTGCATAGTTTATCAAAGTCAATACAATGGTTTTGTTTTGCGGCATTGAGACTTGGAACCTTATCACTTTTTATTCATGTAATTTTGTGAAATTAGAAGGTCATAATTTTTGTTCAAATACTTAGCCCCCCAACATTTGTGGGCGTAAAGATGCACAAATCAAACCTGTAATGGTACCTAAGACCTTAGGCTTTAAAACTTAAAGTTGAACATTTGAAATATAAAGTCCATATAAGGGTCCTAATACCTCTAGATTGAGTAAAACAGAAACCTGAAGTCCCCAAAAGGTCATAAGGTCTCTGAACATAGGAGAATTTGAATTATGAAATCATTACAATGGTTCCAAGACCTCTAGATTTAGAAAGAGTGCAACCTGAAGTCCCATAAAGGGTTATAAAACCTCTGAACTTAGGAGAGTTTGAATTCAAAAATCCTTATAAGGGTCCTAAGACCTCTACATTTAGAAGATTGTGTAATTTTAAGTACTTGTAAGGGTTTGGGACCTTTGGACTTTAAAAAATTGAAAATTTAAAGCCCTTACAAGTGTTTGAGACCTCTGAACTAATTTTTTTTCCGATATGAAGTCATTACAAGGATCTCGGACCTCCGAAGTTGGAAAAAAATTGAATCTTGAGAATTCCTTGTAAGGATCTGAGACCTCCAGACTTAATTTTTGTGTAATATGAGTCCTTATAAGGGTCTAGGACCTCCGGACATGGAATTGCTTTCAAATTTTGACGTCCTTATGTAGGGACGTAGGTTCCCAAAAAATTCTAATTTTAATTTCTAAAGGGATGGTTCACCGAATATTTCTAATTTTTAATTTCTTTCAAAATTAAAATTATCTTCTTCTAAAGCATAACTTTAATTCAAGTTCAAATATACACAAACCAAATTAAAGCATACTTAATTCAATATTAACCTGAATTTTGCCTAAGTAATAATTTTGACTTGAATTAAAGTCGACTAAAATTGCTTAATTTAATTAAGCACCAATTAAACAATTTTTTTATTGTTAAACCAGATTTTATCTTATTAAATCTAAACATGCATCTAGATGAAAATGCAAGATAAAATAAACACAACCATAATGCCGCGATGTACGAGGAAAATCCACAACGAGAAAAATCTTAGACGACCCATCCACAAGTCCACTAAGTAAGGAATTACACAAGGACTTGATAGAATACTTACACAACAACTCGACGCCCTCGCAAGCGTTGATGCTCTTTTTTCCTTGCACATCTGCCTAGTGACAATGCAGGAGTCCACCTACGTCTCGGAATCAACCGATGGGGAAATTCTACCGTCACGAACACGGAGTCCACCGTATGAAAAATCCACGAACATGGAATCCTCCGCAAGAAATAATCTCTATGATTATTGATGATGAAAATTATCCACCTACATGGACCAATCGAAAGTGAACATGTGTCCTCTAACATGAGAAAAATCCCAGTCAGTATATATCAACCTGGCCAACCAACATAAGGAATGCCGACCCTAAACCTTCAGGGCACTATAAATACATTATAACCCCTCCATCAAGGGCAAGCACACAAGCAAGCAATCTATTAGTACTATAACAGTGGATGTAGGCTTTCTTACATAGCCGAACCACTTTAAAATCTTGTGTCAATCTCTTTTATTTACCATTGCAATTAGATATTTTATTCGTGATTATGAAATTAGATCAAGTCTAGTTTTTTTACATCAACAGATTGGCACCATCTGTGGGAATATGTTTCTTATTACCTTTCTCACTCTCATATATTTTTGTTCTAGCAGGATGAATGATCCCGAGTCTAGTACCAGCAATTATGGCAACCCGCCTGTTCCACCTGCTTCGCCAATAAACAACGATTTTAATGAAATTCTTATCAGTCTCGCCAGAGGACATGAGGTCATGAAAGACACAATAAGACAATTGGCTCAGTCATTGCAAGTCAAACAGAGAGAAATGTTGCCTCTACCTCCAAGATCCAGCAGACACAATTTTTCCAGAACTTCATGAGACACCTCTTATCGTCCAGGAGCAAGTTCATCACTCAGGTCCACAGAACCCTATAATATTCATTCTTTTTCTCCTGAAAGGGCAAGTGTCTTGAAAAGGCTAAGAAGAGATGCGCCCTTTGACCGTCTAGGTTCTAAAGGAAATAGAAACCCTCCTAGGGTGTTATCCCAGAATTCTCAACGTCCAATCGACCACCATGATGCCTCAGTCCGATCAAGATCAAGCGTTCGACAATCTGTACGCGCCGAGCAGACCTCTCAAGAGGAGAGTTCAGCACAAATAAATGGTCGGAATAACCGAGCTGCATCTCATAGATCTGATACAGGTAATCCTTCATGAGAAGGATTAATGCAGAGGTTGGAAGATCGGTTAGGTGAAATGGTGAAATCAAAGAATCCTTTGCAACAGAGTTTTGTTAAAGGATCTCCTTCTATTCAAGCAATCATGGATTTTCCTACTCCCTCTAAATTTAAAGCTCCTATGGTTATCCCCAAATATGATGGTAAAATTGATCCAATTATCCCTATCGAGCACTATCAAGTTGCAGCGGATATTTATGCGGTTCCTGATAAAATGAGGTGCAAGGCATTTTGACGCGACTAATAATTTGTCTCAAAAGTGCGTTTTATCTAGGCTCAAGTACAAGCCTGTCGCTCAAGTAATAAACCCGGTAAGTCGGTATCGTATCTACAGGGATCAAAAATTGGCAAAAATTAATAGGGAAAGTTATTAAATCTTGAAATGATTTCTCAAAAGAAAAATAAAAAGATGATTAATGATTGAAAAATTTCTAAAAATTTTACTTAAGGAAAACAAACTGAAAATTGTGAAGAATTTAGGTTTGATAAATGAAAGAAAATAGGGTAGGGTACAATCCTTCAAACTTTAGCAAATTACCATGTAGAATACTAGAATTGTACATCAAAATTCTTGACTAAATCCAGTCTTTATAAATTCTAAGCATTACATATATGAAGGATCTAGCCCGCATCATATGAAATCAAAGGTAGATATAAAGCGATGAATGAACAATTATACTTGCAAAGCGTTCTTAAACATCTCAAGTACCTAGGGTAAGAAAGATTAAAAGATTGACAATGTTTGTATGATTTTCATTCACGATTCAATCAGTATTTTAATTTATCCTCTATTTTCAACATAAATAATTTGCCTCGGATTGAGTTCATGTACCCCAACCCTTGGGAATATAGCTAGACATGATTTGGTTAAAGAACAAATTCATACACAAAATTATAGATCTACAAGACATTGGAAATAACTTGCAAATAATCAAACAAGAGAATGAAATGGTTTTACCTGAATTCAGCAACAAGAAAGCAATTGAAAACCCGAAATCCTTACAAACTAGGGTTCATGAAAAACTCTTAAAGAAATTGGAAATTTTCTCTCTCAAAAACTAACCCTAGAATTCCACTCCCCAAATGATGTAGGGCATGGGCCTTTATATCATGAATTAACACGAGTTTAACAGCCAAAATCGCTTGTGGCGCAAGTTTTCACCAGCTATGCACGCCAAAATCTTCACAATAAATGCCAGGATTTCGCATGACCGGACCGGTCCGGATTACCCTCGGATCGGTCCGATTTTCTGCCACCGGATCGGTTCTTTTTTTATTCTATCGGACCGGTCCGGTACCCACCGGATCGGTTCTGCTTCCATCGGTTTGTCATCCATCCGGGGTCTACTGGACTTGGGACATTTTGAATCGGTCCGGTTCCCACCGGATCGGTCCTATTTTCTTTCATTTTGACTTTTTCCTTTCATCTTTGACTGGCCATAACTTTTGATCTTGAACTCCGATTTGAGTGTCGTTTCTTCCGATACTCTTTTGAACTCAAGCTCTTCAACTTCCCTTTTGGTGTCGAGTTCAAATTCTGAGTATAACTTTACACTTTTGCCCTTTGACTTTCTTCCTTTCATCTTTGACTTTCTTCTGGTTTCTTTTCTCCTTTCTTGCATTCCATTCCTGAAAAATCTATCAGAAATACACGAAAACTTGGGAAAATTGTTAGAAATAGTTAATGGAAAGATATGGAATAATAATGGTTCAATTACCTTGTTCGAGATATTAAAATCACTAACTTAAGGGGCTAAATTCAGAAGAATTTACCCTGTGTCAAATCCCCATAACTTAAGACTTTGCACGTCCCGGGCAATGTAACTGAATCTAACAAAAATAAAATTCCACTTTCGCAGGCATACGATTGCATTTAGAGTATTCAACAAGCCTTTAAACCTCTAGGTTACCCTAGTAGGACGAGTTTTGTCTCGTGAGGGTTTGCAGTGAATGTACCCACAAAATTCTCTATTGACTCAAATAAATATCAAAATACTTAAAAATTGTATAATTGAAACTTTTCAAAAAATAATCACCATAAATTCATATTCAAATGTTTCAAACCATAGTGTGTGTGTGTGCAAAGCCAAAAATTCAACCTCAAATTTCCACCGATTGAGCATTACGTTACTTTCCGAAAAATCGTTTTGATTCAAATTCTTACGGATACACTCACAAACGAATCACTCGGATTGTGGCTATTTTCTCTCGGTATGCATGATATAAAGAGTAAATATAATGGACACAAATTCATGCATACAAAATTGAAAAGAAGGAAATATATGGTGAAAAGATCTCATCATCGGAATACAGTTATTTGGAAATGGGAACATCACCTCTATTTCACACCATTTAATCTCTCATATTATCTTTTCGTGTCTTAGCTCTCCATGCAGTAATTAATTTCGCCATTCGACTTGGTTAGGACTTTCTTGGGTTTAAAAAGTGTAAAGGGTAAAAATGGGAATGGATGGAATGTTCGGAATTGGAAAATGTCCTTATGACGTCCATTAGTGCTTTTTCGGGCATTTGCTCATTTTTTTCATTTTTTTTCATGAATGAGCATATGTATTTTTTTCTTCTTTCCCCTTTTTATAGCACAATTTGGACTTTATTTGATGAATTTTCAATTTTCACAATTCCGGGCTATTTGGGTTTTTCGGTTTATCAAACGAAAAGGAAAAAATTTATTAGGCTCAAATTGGGTTGCAAAGGGATAATTTTATTTTCACAACTTTTTATGGCTAATATTTTTGGGTAACAAACGAGGGCCTACTTCATTGTCCAAATTGGTAATCACATTACCATATGCATCTCGAGATTAATTAAGTTTAGAGATATATTTAGCACGAATTTCGAGACAACAATTCACACATTTCCCATAACCGATCAAAACAAAAGATTGAGATCATCAACGACTTATTAAAACGCTGAAAAGAACTTTGAGTTAATCATAAACTCGGATTTATTTAAAAACTCAAAAAGATCGATAGGCTCGAAATCTCACCGGGTTTGATCAATCTCCACACTTATTCATAAAGTCGTCAATTTTCTTTCAATTTCCATCTTTGGTCAATTTTGGCTTAGTGCAATTGAGATTTAACAATTTGAGACTTTAAATAGAATAAAGGTGATATTTTTGAAAAATTTAAATTCCAATTTTTATTTATTTTGAAGAAAAATATTTTTGGCTTTTTCAACATTTTTCAATTTTTTTTTACACACAAATATATATGCGAAGTTTTATGAATACACACCTGTCATCCCCCTAACTTAGTGATTTACATTGTCCTCGATCAAATGGACGAGAGAGATAAAGAAGGTAACAGTAAGAGTGGGAGAAATAAAACAAGCAAATATCATACTAAAATTGTATATTACAAACCAACTGTGTAAGCAAATGTGTAAGAAAATATGACAAACGTAGTTATAAAAACCTAAAGGGGTAGCTGGGCATCCTAAGGGGCGGGTGGGGGATGGGAAGGTCCTGGAGCAGCAGGATCATAAGGATTGTAGTAGTAAGGAGGAAGGGGGGCCTCGGGACCCAAGTGAAGACGGTACAAGTCCGCCTGCATGCGAAGGACCAAACTCATGTCCCTCTCGTAGGACGACACGAACCCGTCGAAACGCGTTTCAAGAGAGAGAAAGCGCTCAGTAAAGCCCATACCAACCGGAACATAATTCGGATCAGCAGTTTCATCATATTCTTCCTCCTCTCTTTCGTCCATCTCAACATCCTCATCAGCAACGTCCTCTTCTTCATCGGTCTCCTCGTCACTCGAATTGCCAACGCGCCGATTAGCTGAATTTTCCTTTCAGTTCAAGTGCGGTACTCTTGTCATAAAGGCTTAGGCAAGTTGATAAGATCTTGTGGAGGCTCAATCCCGACATCCTTAAGCAAGGATGTAATGAGACGACCATAAGGAAGAGGTGCCCGACCCTTTTTATCGTAAGCCACAAAGAGGATATCGGCGTAAAATGTACGGGCCAAATTGATAACACTTGCATGGTCAAACAAATGATACATCATTGTAGCTTGACGTGGCCTCATTGCTGAATCATTGGATGTTTGCAAAATATTAGCACAAACGATGTGAAATGTGAACCGTGCCTTGTCGAATAACCGACCAACGGGAAAGGTCTCGGTAGTCCAAACCGCACCGGGCTTGATTCTTAAAATGCAAACTGCCTTGGTGAGAACGAGTTCAAGACTTGGATAGTCAAATTGAGTCGGAGTGGTCACACCGTACGACTCGAGTTTCCGTGCCAGAATTTCAAGTGAGAACGGGATAGGTGTGGAATCCACAAAGGCTTGGGATTCAAATTCAGCGGTACGGACAAGTGAACCGTAAAATTGACAGATCTCATTCTCCCAAACAGATTCATAGGGATCATTGAAAAATTGGCACCATCCCCTTGACATGAACATGGCTGTGACATAATTGGGCAATTGATCCCACAACACTTGACGTTCAATGTGAATTTTGCGGGTCGGACTGAAAAACCGACGACACCAATTTGCTTCGCGGCGAGAACGGTATTATCCATTGCCGTCGGGGAGGACTTCAATGGAGGTATATTTCTGGGGAGCAGCCATTGATATGGAGGAGGGAGATAGGAAGGGAGAGAGAAGAGAGAATGTATGGAGGTGTGAAGAAAATGGGTGGGGAAATGGATGTATTTATAGGAGGGGAATGAAAGGGTGGGAAATGGGGGGACAAACTTTTGGAGGGAAATTAAGGGATTGGGGGAATGAATGTGGTGTGGATTGAAGAGGTGTGAACCATGGGAAAATAAAATTCTGCAGATGACCGGACCGATCTGCCTTAACCGGATCGGTTCTTTTTATTTTCACCCGGACCGATCCGCCTAACCGGATTGGTTCTTTTAATTCAGGACCGGACCGGTCCGGTCTGCTGAATTTTTAGAATTTATTTCTCTCACTTCTTTTCACCATTTATGATCTTTTTCTCCATTCCATTGATGATCTCTCACTTCAAAATACCCGTAATGCTCATCAAAACCTTAACGCCCCTCACACATCGGATTCCCATCCCCGGGACTGACACAAACCTACGATTCCTAACTCCTAAGACTCTTATGTACAACAATCACCCCATACATGTCGGGGGTGCGACGACCTCACCTTGCTTTTTTTAGTCAATTCCCATAAATGGGGTCCGATAGCCAGATTGTGTCGGCTTCTTTGACAATCGCTTCCAAATACGGCTTGAGACGATGCCCATTAACCTTAAATGTGTTTCCCCCTTTCTCATCTATCAGTTCAACAGCTCCATGGGGAAATACCTCTTTCACAATGAACCGACCTGACCATCTTGACTGCAACTTTTCGGGAAACAAGTGCAACCTCGAGTTGTAGAGAAGTACTTTTTGTCCCGAATGAAACTCTTTCTTACGAATGATTCCGTCATGAGCTCGTTTCATTCGTTCCTTGGATATTTTAGCACTTTCATACGCATCATTGCGTATTTCTTCCAACTCATTCAACTGAAGTTTACGTGTGTCACCGACTTTATCTATGTTGAAGTTCACCCTTTTGATAGCCCAATACGCTTTGTGTTCGATTTCAACCGGAAGATGACAAGGTTTTCCATACACAAATCGAAATGGGGACATCCCAAGGGGATTCTTGTATGCGGTTCTATAAGCCCAGAGCGCATCATTCAATCTGAGAGACCAGTCTTTCCTATTAGGGTCGACCGTTTTTTCCAAGATATTTTTGATTTCCCGATTGGCGAGCTCGGCTTGGCCATTCGATTGAGGGTGATAAGTTGTTCCAACTTTATGGACAATTCCATACTTTCGCATTAGTTTCTCCATAGGCCTATTGCAAAAATGGGTTCCATTATCACTGATTATGGCCTTAGGCATTCCAAAATGAGAAAGTATGTTTTCTTGAATGAATTTTATCACCACCTTGCTGTCATTCGTCCTTGTAGCGATCTCCTCTACCCATTTTGAGACATATTCTACAGCGACGAGGATGTATAGAAAACCAAAAGAAGGTGGAAAGGGGCCCATGAAGTCAATACCCCAACAATCAAATAACTCCAAGACTAGAATTGGGGTTAATGGCATCATGTCACGGCGAGTAATAGCTCCCATTCTTTGGCATCTATCGCATGATTTACAAAAAGTATTCATATCCCGGAAGATGGTGGGCCAGTAGAGACCACTTTGAAGGATTTTCGCAGCAGTTTTATTTTTGGAAAAATGACCTCCACATGCTTTCGAATGACAGAATCGAATTACCCCTTGGATTTCTTCATCGGGTACACATCTCCGGATGATTTGATCAACACAATACTTAAACAAATATGGATCATCGTAAAAGAACATGCATGACCATGTTATGAACTTCCTTCTCTCTTGCGGATTCCAATTAGATGGAACGACTCCAGTGACAAGGTAATTGACTATATCCGCAAAACAGGGGAGAGAAGAAGTAGCAAATAGATTTTCATCCGAAAAATACTTGTATATGGGAATAGGATCAATAGGTACGTCGGACGAGAGTCGTGTCAAATGGACAGCAACGACGTTTTATACTCTTTTCTTATCTTTAATCGAGAGATTAAACTTTTGAAGAGTAGGATCCACCTGATTAGATGGGGTTTGGCATCTTTCTTGCTCAAGAGATATTTAAGGGCCGAATGATCAGTGAAGCAAATGATAGGCGACCCAACAATGTAAGAGCGGAATTTGTCGAGGGCAAAAACAAATGCTAGTAACTCTTTCTCTGTAGTAGAGTAGTTAAGCTGAGGGGCAGATAATGTTCTGCTAGCATAGTAAATAACATGAGCTTTCTTATCTTTCCTCTGTCCAAGAACAGCCCCAATCGCGTAATCACTTGCATCACACATAAGCTCAAATGGTAATGACCAATCCGGAGCTTGCATGATAAGCGCAGAAATAAGCATGATTTTTAGTTTATCAAAAGCTTCTTGACATGCTTTATTCCATTCAAATGGAGTGTCTTTCATGAGAAGATTACTCAAAGGTCTAGCGATGGCACTAAAGTCTTTGATAAATCTCCTATAAAATCCAGCATGGCCTTGAAAGGACCTCACATCTTTAAGTGATTTTGGCGGGGGTAACTCAGCTATTACTTTAATTTTTTCTCGATCAACTTCAATCCCCCTAGATGAGACTATGTGGCCTAAAACTATGCCCTCGGTAACCATAAAATGGCATTTTTCCCAATTGCGGACTAAGTCTTTCTCCACACACCAAAATAGAACTCTTTCAAGATTAGCTAAACATTGGTCAAAAGATGGACCGAAAACGCTGAAATCGTCCATGAACACCTCAAGACCTTTTTCAATCATGTCGCTAAAGAGACTTAGCATGAACCTTTGAAAAGTAGCTGGCGCATTACATAACCCAAATGGCACACGTTTATAGGCAAACGTACCAAACGGACATGTAAAAGTCGTCTTTTCTTGATCAAGTACATCCACTTCAATTTGATTATAACCAGAATACCCATCTAGGAAACAGTAATAAGGATGGCCCGCCACTCGTTCAATCACTTTATCGATGAACGGTAAGGGAAAACGATCTTTTCGAGTTCCGGCATTGAGCTTTCGGTAGTCAATGCAAACACGCCACCCAGTGGTGGTGCGTTGAGGTATTGATTCTCCCTTAGCATTTTCAACCACGGTCATCCCTGATTTTTTTGGAACGACCTGAATTGGGCTCACTCATTTACTATCCGATATGGGGTAGATAATCCCAGCATCTAGCAATTTGATGATTTCCACTCTTACTACATCTTTCATGGTTGGTTTTAATCGCCTTTGCATCTCACGCGAGGGCTTCACCTCTTCCTCAAGATGGATTTTATGGGTACCAATCAATGGACTTATACCTTTCAAATCTACTATAGTCCAACCAAAAGCACTCCTATGCTTCCGTAACACATCCAACAACATACCCTCTTACTCTTTTTCTAATCGGGAAGACCCAACAACAGGAAATGTATCATTCTCTCATAGAAAATCATATTTTACATATGAGGGTAGTTTCTTCAACTCAAGACTAGGAAATATATTTTCAGAGGGACTCATGGTTGTCTCCCTCGGAGGCAATTCTTCAAACCTAGAAATCCAGTCAACATCTCTTAAACTCTCAAAACTCTCTTCCTCTTGTAAGCAAGTTTCCAACTCTTCCACCGCACGCTCAAACTTAGTATAAGGACTCTTTTTCTCACCATTTTTCACTAAGCACACTTCCAATGCATCTCCCCCTATAATTTTCTCGATGTTCTCATCCACCACTTATTCAATAAGATCAACCTCAAGAATTTCATCCTCATCACCCATTTGGTTAGCGACATTTAAAATGTTGGTCTCGAGAGTCATGTTTCCAAAAGTGAGTTGCATTTGGCCATTCCGTGTATTGATCAAAGCATTAGCAGTCGCTAAGAATGGACTGTCCAATATTATTGGAACATGATTTCTCGCATGGGGAGCAGGCTCAGTGTCCTAAATGACAAAATCAACAGGAAAGTAGATTGTGTCCACTTGAAATATCACGTCTTCTATAACCCCACGAGGCACTTTCACTGTTCGATCTGCTAACTGTAGAGTGATTCGGGTAGGTTTTAAATCACCTAAATCAAGCTGCTTATAGATGGAGTATGGAAGGATGTTTACACTCGCACCTAAGTCAAGCAATGATTTTTCCACTCTTTTTTCTCCTATGACGCACGAAATTGTAGGTGCACCTGGATCCTTGAATTTTGGTAGAAGATCATTGAGAAGGACCGATCTCACATTTTGTGCCAAGAAAACATTCTTCTTTACCTTAAGCCGTCGTTTGACAGTCAAAAGATCTTTGATGACCTTAGCATATGCTGGAATTTGTTGAATAGCATCAAGGAACGACAAGTTCAATTTTACTTGCCTCAACACATCCAACACCTCTGTACGGAAAGCTCCTTTTTTGGGTGGTACTAAGTGTTGAGGAAATGGAACAGCAGTGGGCAACTTAAATTAAATTTCAGTTTTAACTCCCTCATCTTTCAATTCTCTTTCTAACGAAATCTCTGTAGACTCGGAAGTTTTAGATTCCTTGGGAATTTCAGATTCATCTCCATCATCTTTCTCCTTTGGAAGTTTTAGTGCTAGATCAATTACGCGGCCACTACGAAGAGTAGTAATAGCTTGACATTGTTCTTGCAAATCCAATGATGTGGAGCTAATCGTGGGTTGTCCTTGAAGAGGAGGTTTTTGTCCTTGGGCTGGGAGTTTACCCTTCTCCTGAGTATTCACTGCAGATTGCAACCTAGAGATGCTAGTATGAATTTCAGTGAACATTCAATCATATTTGGCATTGCTTTCTTTTTCAGATTGGATGAATTGATTGAGGTTATCTTAAAGAGATCTTCTAGGTGGAGCTACATACGGACCAGGAGGTAGTACCTGCATAGGATTTGGCATGGAAGGAGCCACTTGCTGAAATTGAGGAGGTGGTGGTAGAGCTATACCATCCCCGCTTGGGGTTGTCCATAATTGAACCCAGGATTATTCCTCCAAGATTGATTATATGCATTCCCTTACTGTGCATTATAATTTCCTCGAAACCCCCCTATTGCCTCAACTTGTTCAGTGTACATTGCCTTGTATGAATGGATGGTAGAACATCCTTTGGTAGAATGACCCACATTACAAATGGCACATACTTTCTCCTTTCCGGCTTGTACGGGTCCAGCTACTTCTCTCAAACGCACTTCAAGCATATCTCTGAAATTCTTCTCCAATTGGTCAAATTTCCGATCCAACAAATTGTCCTTGTCCAAGTGATAAATACCGAACGCAGCAGGCCAGTTAGGCACTTGTCGATTTCGATTTTGACTATTGGGATAAAAAATGTCCCATGCTTGGGTAGTCTCTGCTACATATTTCAGATGAGCCTCAGCATCGCTTGAATCTAACTCCCAAAAAGGTCTTTCACACATGGTTTGAACAAGTTGTTTGGATGCTAGAGTAAGGCCTTGATTAAAGAATGAAATCAGATGATGCTTTTCAAATCCATGATGTGGGCAAGAACTAACTAACTCCTGAAATCTCTCCCAACATTTATCAAAAGCCTCGTTCTCATTTTGTCGAAAAGCTTGAATTTGGGCTTTAACAGAATTGGTTTTGTTTTGTGGAAAGAATTTGGAGAGAAACTTGGTTTGTATATCTCTCCAAGATAACACAGAATTTGGGGGTAGGGACCATAACCAATTTTTAGCTTTATCCTTTAAGGAAAAATGGAAAAGCTTTAACCGGATTACATCTTGTGGACAAGCTTGGTCTCCAAACGTCTCACACGCTTCCTCGAACTCTCTAAGATGGAGATATGGTTTTTCAGAATCCATCCCATGAAATGTAGGAAGAATTTGGATCATACCATTCCGAAAGTGGAACTGACCGGCATTATACGGGAGTAAAATGCAACCAGGGGTAACAGTTCTCTCAGGAAATAATAAATCTTTCATGGGAAGGTATGGTATCTCATCCTCTCCAGCACCAACACCAACACTACCGTGCTCCGATATATTGCTACCGAAAGATTCAGAATTCTCACTCAGTGTTTGACTCAATGAACGACTTGTCATTGAATTATTAGGCGAAGGAGGTGGAACCCAAAAATGAGGAGACCCAGTGGTATGAGAGTTTTCGGAATTTGCTTCGGCAATAGGGTTTTCAGGAACTTGGGTGGAAGATGAATTCTGCATATAAGCACATAAGAGATGAGATGATTTTTTTTTTTGAAATCACTTGTAGATAAAAAGAACTTTCCTAAAACTATAACAATTAATGATCCCCGGCAACGGCGCCAAAAACTTGACGCGACTAATAATTTGTCTCAAAAGTGCGTTTTATCTAGGCTCAAGTGCAAGCTTGTCGCTCAAGTAATAAACCCGGTAAGTCGGGATCGTATCCACATGGATCAAAAATTGGCAAATATTAATAGGGAATGTTATTAAATCTTGAAATGATTTCTCAAAAGAAAAATAAAAAGATGATTAATGATTGAAAAATTTCTAAAAATTTTACTTAAGGAAAACAAACTGAAAATTGTGAAGAATTTAGGTTTGATAAATGAGAGAAAATAGGGTAGGGTACAATCCTTCAAACTTTAGCAAATTACCATGTAGAATACTAGAATTGTAAATCAAAATTCTTGACTAAATCCAGTCTTTATAAATTCTAAGCATTACATATATGAAGGATCTAGCCCGCATCATATGAAATCAAAGGTAGATATAAAGCGATGAATGAACAATTATACTCGTAAAGCGTTCTTAAACATCTCAAGTACCTAGGGTAAGAGAGATTAAAAGATTGTCAATGTTTGTATGATTTTCATTCACGATTCAATCACTATTTTAATTTATCCTCTATTTTCTACATAAATAATTTGCCTCGGATTGAGTTCATGTACCCCAACCCTTGGTAATTTAACTAGACATGATTTGGTTAAAGAACAAATTCATACATAAAATTATAGATCTACAAGACATTGGAAATAACTTGCAAATAATCAAACAAGAGAATGAAATGGTTTTACCTGAATTCAGCAACAAGAAAGCAATTGGAAACCCGAAATCCTTACAAACTAGGGTTCATGAAAAACTCTTAAAGAAATTGGAAATTTTCTCTCTCAAAAACTAACCCTAGAATTCCACTCCCCAAATGATGTAGGGCATGGGCCTTTATATCATGAATTAACACGAGTTTAACAGCCAAAATCGCTTGTGGCGCAAGTTTTCACCAGCTATGCACGCCAAAATCTTCACAATAAATGCCAGGATTTCGCATGACCGGACCGGTCCGGATTACCCTCGGATCGGTCCGATTTTCTGCCACCGGATCGGTTCTGCTTCCATCGTTTTGTCATCCATCCGGGGTCTACTGGACTTTGGACATTTCGAATCGGTCTGGTTCCCACCGGATCGGTCCAATTTTCTTTCATTTTGACTTTTTCCTTTCATCTTTGACTGGCCATAACTTTTGATCTTGAACTCCGATTTTAGTGCTGTTTCTTCCGATGCTTTTGTGAACTCGAGCTCTTCAAATTCCCTTTTTGTGTCGAGTTCTAATTCTGAGTATAACTTTACACGTTTTCCCTTTGACTTTCATCCTTTCATCTTTGACTTTCTTCTGGTTTCTTTTCTCCTTTCTTGCATTCCATTCCTGAAAAATCTATCAGAAATACACGAAAACTTGGGAAAATTGTTAGAAACAGTCAATGGAAAGATATGGAGTAAAAATGGTTCAATTACCTTGTTCTAGATATTGAAATCACTAACTTAAGGGGCTAAATTCCGAAGAATTTACGCTTGGTCACATTTTCAAGTTCCATCACGAGTTCAACCCAAATATGGTACAATAAACTGCCCCGAGGACAAATTGCCAACTTCAATCAGCTTGTCGAGCTATTCATTAGAAACTTCTATTTTGGAGCTAAGCTAGTGAAACGAGTAGCTCATCTTTTAAGTGTAAGGTAAAAAGTGGGGGAAAGTTACAGGGAATACATTATGCGTTTTAACAATGAAAAATTATAGGTGATTGATTATGAGAGAAACACATTTATTACTTCTCTTATGAGTGGTTTTCTCCTCGAGAAACTCTATTATACTCTAGACAAAGATCCTCCCAAAACTATGGCTAAACTCATGGAGAAAGCAGTAAAAATAATAAATGCCAAGGAAGCGATGGCCGTAAAACAGAGTCCAGCCACGAAGCCTAAAAAGAAGGACCAAAAGGATAAAAAAGAATCAAAGGAGCAGAAGGAGAAGAAAGAAGACAAGATAAAAAAATATGGAACCTACACTCCATTGAGTGTTAGCATTCACCATATCCTGAAAGAAATCAAGCACAATAAGGATTTACGATGGCCTGAGAAGTTGAGGGAAACTCCTAATAAGAGAGATAGATCCAAGTATTATGAGTTCCATAAGGATCATGGTCATATGACAAATAACTGCTTTGCTTTACAAAATGAGATAGAATCTTCCATCTGTCGAGAAAAACTCAATAAATTTATTGATCAGCGTGATAATAGAGAATTAAGAGGAAGGTCAAATTATCCATGCAAGCCCGGAGTTGATAGGAAAAGAAATCATGAAAATGATTATGAGGATGATGCAGACCTGTCAAAGAAGTCCAAATCACCAGAGCGTGAGGTAGCTATGATCAGTTTTGGTTCATTTGATTGTCATATGATTACAGGCGGCGATGCAGGAGGAGGTGATCGCACTGCCAAAAGGAAATATTACTTGAATGAAGCTCAGGATTTCTCCTATATCCAGAGGATTCATCTGAATGAAGATGATCGACCGAGGAAGGTCAATAAAGACAAGCCAGTGATTAGTTTTTAAAAAAACAACCTCTCTAGGGTACTTTATCCCTATGATGATCCGTTGGTTGTCAAATTCAGAATCCAGGATATTATCATTGCCAAAATTTTAATTGACAATGGGAGTTCAGCCGATATTATATTTTATCCTTACTTTCAGAGTTTGGACTAAAGCTCATAGAGCCCTACTAGAGACCATTAATAGGTTTTTCTGACGAAACAGTTTACCCTTTTAGAACGATCAAGCAAGAAGTGTTGTTCGGCACCTGGACAGTAAGTCGTACAGAGAAAATAGGCTTCTTCGTGATGGATAAGAACGTTCAATCTCCCTATAATGTGATCCTCAACAGGGTGGAGTTAAGGAAGTTTGATGAAGTACCATCAATAGTCCATCAATGCTTGAAGTTTCCAATTCATTTTGGGTAGGTGTTATGAAATGCGACTAAAAGGTGGCCAGAGAGTGTTACTACTCATCAGTCGAGCAATAGCACCTGATTGAATTGAAGAATAAGACTACAACTTACCAGGAGGATACTACTGAGCCTAACGTTGAATCTGAGATTGAAACCTTAGATCCACGAGATGAAACAGATTTGGTCAAGGGACAGATTGTGGAAGTAACTGAAAGCATCATTCTGGATGATAACAAACTAGAAAAGACTACGCAGATCGGCTCAACACTAGATTCTATCCTTAAACACGAGTTGATTATGTTCGCGAGGCAACGAAGAAATATATTTGCTTGGAGCCATTAGGATATACCTGGGATAGATCCCAATTTCCTCTGTCATGAGCTCAATGTCATTAAGGATGCCAAGCCGGTCAAGTGGAGACGTAGGGTTTTCAGTCCTGAGAAGAATCAAGTTATCCAAGAGGAAGTAGAAAAACTTTAAAAAGTTCAGTTTATTGAAGATGTGAAGTATTATGGTCAAGAAGAAGAATGATAAATGGAGGATGTGCGTGGGTTTTACTGATATAAATAAAGATTACCCAAAAGACCATTTCCCTTTGCCTCGAATTGATCAACCGGTTGATACTACGTCGGGACATGAGCTCTTAAGCTTCATGGATGCTTATTCGGGTTATAACCAGATAAAAATGAAACCCGAGGATAAGGAAAGTACAACCCTTATCACCCCCCAAGGAATTTATTGCTATAATGTAATGCCCTTTGGTCTAAAAAATATAGGAGCAACATATGAAAGGTTGGTGAACAAGGTCTTCGAAGAGCAGGTAGGCAAGAACATGGAGGTTTATGTGGATGATATGCTGATAAAGAGTAAAAAATCATCATATCATATCGCCGACCTTCGTTAGACTTATGATCAGTTGGAAATGCATCAGAGGAAACTGAATCCGACCAAGTGTGTGCTCGGAGTACAAGAAGGGATGTTCCTCAGTTTCGTAGTTAATCAGAGGGGAATTGAGGCTAATTCGGCAAAGAGAAAAGTTTTAACCGAATTACAGTTGTCGACTAATAAGAAAGAAATATAATGGCTCACTGAAATAGTAGCAGCTTTAAACATATCTGCTTCTCGAGCAATGGACAAGTGTTTATAATTTTTCAAGGTGCTAAGAAAGACTTTTGAATGGAATGAAGAATGTGAAGAAGCATTTTAGTAGTTGAAAAAGTACCTGGGATCACCACCATTGCTCTCCCGACTAATTTTGGGTGAGAAATTATACTTATACTTAGTTGTTTTTGAGTCAGCGGTGAGCTCAAATCAGGTACTCGTATTTGGAAATCGATCTACTATACCATCAAAGCATTCAGAGGAGCTGAAATCAGGTACCCGTATTTGGAAAAATTAGCCCTAGAACTTATTGAGGCTTCTAGACGTATGACACCTTATTTCCAAGTGCACACCATAGTTATGTACATTGATCTACCTCTTCGGCAAGCACTCACTTGGGAAGTCAGGAAGATTTATGTTTCGGCCAGTAGAATTAGGAGAGTACGACATAGTTTATGAACCAAGGTCTATATTAAAAGGCCAAGATTTGGAAGATTTTATTGCTAAATTTACTTATCCGTAGGTTCCCGAGCAATAAAACTTGCATGCTAAGCAGACTTTGAAAGAAGAGAGATCAACTCAAAAGCAAGCTAAAATTATTGTCGATCAACCTGAGTCATCTAGAATTCAGAAAATGTCCCAAAGATATGCGGAGGAGAGTAAGAAGATATTCCATCATAGATCACTGATATCAGAAAGTTTCAACAGTGATATTTAGTTATGGAATTTGTGCGTGTATGGATATTCATGTGCTACTGGCAGTGGAGCAGGTATAATACTTAATACTCCTGATGATATTGATATTGAGTATGCTCTCAGGTTTCAATTCAAAGCATCAAACAATGAGGTGGAATATGAAGCCTTGATAGTTGAGCTGAATTTAGCTTGTTCATTAGGCGTCGAGCAAGTAGTTACGCATAGTGATTCATAGATGGTTGTCAACCAAGTGATGAATTTGTATGTAATTAAAGGAGAACTGATGACCAAGTATCTTGCTAAGTCCATTGAGGTTATAACCAAGTTTCCTGTTGTCCAAATGAACAGGATCCTAAGAATGGTAAATGCCCAAGCTGATGTACTTACTCAGCTAGCATCAGCAACAAGAATTGAGCTCAGAAGAACAATCCCTATAGAAATCTTAGCTAATCGGAGTATTGATGAAGACCTGATGTAGAAACTTTAAACAGATTTTTTTCCCGAGCAACGGACAAGTGTTTATCATTTTTTAAGGTGCCGAGAAAGACTTTTGAATGGAATGCATAATGTGAAGAAGTGTTCTAGGAGTTGAAAAAGTACCTAGGATCACCACTATTACTCTCTCGACCAGTTTTGGGAGAGAAATTATACTTATACTTAGCTGTTTCTGAGTCAGCGGTGAGCTCGGTCTTGGTCAGACAGAATAATGGAATTCAAAAACTGATCTACTATACCAGCAAAGCATTTCGAGGAGCTGAAATCAGGTACCCGCATTTGGAAAACTATCCCTAGAACTTATTGAGGCTTCTAGACATATGGAACCTTATTTTCAAGCCCACACCGTAGTTGTGTACACTGACTTGTCTCTTTGGCAAGCACTCCAAAAAACTGAGAAGTCATGAAGATTGATGTACTGGGCAATCGAATTAGGAGAGTACGACATTGTTTATGAACCAAGGTCTTCATTGAAAGGCTAATATTTGGCAAATTTTATTACTGAATTTACTTATCCGGAGGTTACCGAGCAATAAAATCGCCTGCCAAGAAGACTTCAAAAGAAGATATCTCATCTTAAAAGAAAACTAAAATTGTTTCCAATCAACCCGAGTCATCAAGAATTCAGGAAATGGCCCAGAAATATGCGAAGGAGAGTAAGAAGATATTCCAGCATGGATCGCTGATAGCAGAAAGTTTCAACAGTAATGTTTTGTTATGGAATTTATACGTCGATGGAACTTCATGTGCTACTGGAAGTGGAGCAAGTATAATAATTAATACTTCTGATGATATTGATGTTGAGTATTCTCTCAGGTCTCAGTTCAAAACGTCAAACAATGAGGCGGAATACGAAGCCTTAATAGTTGGGTTAAATTTCGCTCATTCATTAGGCGTCGAACAAGTAATGGTGCCGAGAAAGTAGTGGCGCATAGTGATCCACAGCTGGCTGTTAATCATGTGCTAAATTTGTATGTAGTCAAAGGAGAACTGATGAGCAGGTATCTTGCTAAGTCCATGGAGGTTATAATCAAGTTTACTACCCTCTAAATGAACAAGATCCTAAGAATAGTAAACGCCCGAGCTGATGTACTTGCTCGGCTTGCATTAATAATAACACTACACCAAAAATGCTAATCTGGCACGTTGAGGCAAGGAGATTCTGGCACGGTTTAAAATCGTGCCAGAATCTGGCGCGGTTTTATCATAATCTGGCACGGTTTAAAACAGTGCCAAAATCTGGCACGATTTTAAACCGTGCCAAATATGAGTACGTTTTATTAAAAAAATAACACCCCAAAATTTCAAGCGGGGACCAAAATTTCAAGAGGACCATATCATTCTAACCTAACTCTCTCTCTCTCTCTCTCTCTCTCTCCACGCTACCGACTTCACTCCACTACCGCGCTCATCACCATCGCTTCTCATCACCATCCCCACGAAATCGAACAAAAAAGGTATGACTGCATATTTCATCCATTTTTGAATGTTAAACGACCCATTTTTGTTTCGCCCATTTCTTCAACACTCAACAACTCACTTTTCCAATAACTAAAATACCTATTTTGTAAAAAAATTCAAAAATTTAATTCTTTGTTTATGGGCCAACCCCTAATCTAACGTTACCAGGTAACATTCTCATCATATTAATCTATTAGACTATTTTCCCATTTTCAGTACATATGATTAGGTATAGGCATATTCCTTTAAGTTGGTTTTTGATTTGGATTTTGTTCTTGAAATTTAATCTATAATAGATTTTGCTACATTTCTTGAGATAAAATTGAAAGATTAATGCCGTTCTCATGTTTATTGGTGAAATTATGAGTAATTATGCTGTTCACATTTTTATTTGAATATGATAAGATGCTTTATGAGTAATAATGCATAGACTGGTCAGATGTTGTACTAAATATTTTAATGTATATTTTGATGTTTAATCTTGACTTGATATCAAAACATATTAAAATTTTCTTAGATTCATGTCACAACACTGTTTCTGTATATCAAGTATAATTCATACTAAACATTGCTTGGATTTGAATATATATTTTGATGTTTATTCTTGACTGATCAAATACTACCATGTTTGCTCTGCATTTTCTCACAAATTTTCGTCAGATTTCCTTTTCAAGGCATTTATTGTGTTTGATAAAATTCCCCAATGGTTTCGAAAAAGCAAGTGTCATTGTGTGTTACTGTTGATAGTTTTATGTTGGGACTCTTTCAAAATGTCTGCATTTTATGATGTACGGAACACTATGTTACATTGATTCTATATTTTTCTTTCATATAAGGCATTATGATTATTTTTGCATTATGTTTTTTTTTTGAATTATTAGCTATGTTTTAAGGTTATGTTTATTTTTTCCATTGTAGTTTTAATTTCAATGGTAAGGGTTACATACTTGATTAAAATGAAGGTGGGCACATGATTGCAATTCACTAAGGCTATAATCTACTTTGTGAGATATACATGTAAAATAAAAGGGAACCAACCATTAATGTTGATATTTGATTGAAATTCATATTTGTGTTTTTATGTTTTAGAGATATTTGAAAATATGTTCTTAGAATACAAATGGTACCATGTGAATTCATGTCTAATAACTGTTATCGTATATGTTTATTTTTTCCAAACAATATTTCTACTTCAAGATTTTCTTTTCATCGTAATCTAAACTTTGTTTTGGTTGTGTGAAGAGGCATATTTTTAGAGTTATTTGATGTACGTTGTGCGGGACATGTTGTAAAATATATTATTCAAGAAGCTACGGACTAATGTTGGAGTCACTTAGAATGAGTTTTTTTTAAGTATTTTTAGAAAGAGGACCAATGTCATTTTTCCTCTCAAGCTCACTATTCTTTTTTTAGTGAAGAATTTATTTTAATAGTTTCTAATGGTCACTAACGGTGGTATGGGTTAGGGTGCTTTTGGGATTTTCATTTGTTTACAAACATGGATGTATTTGCCTTATATCTATTTGTTCTAAAACTATGTAACGCATCTGTGAATAAATGTATGTGAATAATTATTCCTTTAAATGTGTATCAAGTAAATAATTTGGTCGGGGTTTAGAATTTCTTTCCCTTTTCTCTCTTGAATATCAATGTATTTGATCCAAGTGGTGGTCACATATTTGGATGCCAGGAGAAGATTAAAGAGCCGAAGTTGGAGAAGAACAAGCTCCGTGATGAATAACAAAGGATAGATGCTGAGAAAGAGAAGTTAGCTTCTAGCTTTTGTTGCATATGTTGCTCAGGGCCAAGTTGGATATGCTGCTGCATATCTTGTCTGTCCATATGCAATCCACGTTGCTTCAATTAGGTTGGTGACACTGTCTTCTATAATTTCACACATACGCGACATATTCAATAGATTATGCTAGCAAGTCTAGCTGGCAATCTTTTGCTATTTTTCTTGGCCTCGACCCTCCCTCTCTCTCTTACAAAAAAGACCAAAGAACTTTATGTTTTTATTTCTTGGATATCTTTATTATTGTTCCTTATATATATTTCTTTATTATTTTCCTACATATTCTAATGTTGTATAATTCATGTAGGTATTTTGTGTAGGGATTTGGTGTTTAGATGAATATGGTATTACAGTCTGTTCACCCTGTTCATGTTGTTTATGTTCGAGTCGATAATGGCGAAAAGCCGCTTAAAAAATCTATCTGAGCTTTGACGTGTAAGAGTAGATAGACAAATTTTGATGGTGTATCTTTGCAGAAAGTGCGTTATCAAGGAATTGATTAGCATTCATTTTTTTATTTTTTATTTTCATCATGTTTTTATAGTGTAGTCGTTTGCAAATTCTTTGTGCTGACTGTTGAAAATTGGCCACTCTAGGGGGTGAAACTATCTGGAACATAACTTCTTCTTGGGGATATTGTGTCCATTGGGAGATCTACTGATCAGAATGGAGACGACAAGTCTGTACCAGCAGACATGGATATTTTAGCTAGAAATTGTATTGTCAATGAAGCGATTCTCACCGGCGAGTCTACACCCCAATGGAATGTGCTTTTCCTTTCCTGTTTACTTTGTTTATTTTCAACATCTAGCATTTGTGGATCTGATACAATATGTCTGCATGTTGTCAAAAAATATTTGATCATCAACTGCTATCAGAATATGTAATTGAGGCTGTGCTCAGAAGTGGAAAGAGCATTACTAGTTATATAATTATGTTTGGACCTTCTAAGGCTTTTAATTATAATTCGCTGAATTATAATATCTTCAAAATATAGTACTATATCAATTTTCAAATCAAATAGAGAACATATAAAAGAAACAGAAAGGTAAGGATATTAACATGTATAAACATAAATGTTGAACAATAAAATACAACTGTGATGTAAAACTAACCTTATGACATTACTTATTTATATTTTGTTTACTAAATGTATAATCCAATATGCATTGTTTATCATTCAAAAGTTTGAGCCCTTTCTACATGCTGACGGTGGAGTCGGGAGAGCGGTAATTTGCAAAAATAACACTTAAAAATAGGCCGTTAAAGGGTGAAAACCCAGACCAGCCCCTAAACGACCCCGTAAGAGGCACGAACACCTCGCACTTGACCAATGTAGCTTATAGGAACGGACCGCGTAGTCGCGGGTTTCCTAGTTTGAGAATACAACGATAATTTGCAAAAATAACACTTAGACTTTATAACAAGCCGTTAAAGGGCGAAAACCTAAACATGCCTCCAAACGGACCCGTAAGAGGCATGAACAACTCGCACGGGACCAATTTAACTTATACGAACTGACCGCGTAGTCCCGGGTCTCTCGGTTTGAGAATATGATGATAATTTGAAAAAATCAATTCTTAAACTTAAAAACAGGCCGTTAAAGGGTGAAAACCCAAACCAGCTCCCAAACGGACCCGTAAGAGGTACGAACACCACGCACGGGACCAATGTAGCTTGTACGAACCGACCGCGTAGTCCCGGGTCTCCCGGTTTGAGAATATGATGATAATTTGCAAAAATTAACATTTAGACTTAAAAATAGGCCGTTAAAGGGTGAAAACCTAAAGCAGCCACCAAATGGACCTGTAAGAAGCACTAACACCTCGCACGGGACCAATGTAACTTTTAGGAACTGACCGCGTAGTCCCGGGTCTCCCGATTTGAGAATACGATGATAATTTGTAAAAATCACACTTAAAAATAGGCCGTTAAATGGTAAAACCCAAACCAGCCCCCAAACGACCCCGTAAGAGGCACGAACACCTCGCACGGGACCAATGTAGCTTGTAGGAACAGACCGCGTAGTCGAGGGTCTCCCGATTTGAGAATACGACGATAATTTGCAAAAATAACACTTAGACTTAAAAACAAGCCGTTAAAGGGTGAAAACCTAAACAAGCCCCCAAACGGACTCGTAAGAGGGATGAACACCTCGCACGGGACCAATGTAACTTGTACGAACTGTCCGCGTAGTCTCGGGTCTCCCGGTTTGAGAATATGACGATAATTTACAAAAATCAACACTAAACTTAAAAACAGGCCATTAAAGGGTGAAAACCTAAACCAGCCACCAAATGCCCCTATAGGAGGCACGAACATCTCGCACGGGACCAATGTAACTTTTAGGAACTGACCGCGTAGTCTCGGGTCTCTTGGTTTGAGAATACGATGATAGTTTGCAAAAATCAACACTTAGACTTAAAAACAAGACATTAACGGGTGAAACCCTAAACCAACCCCCAAATGGATCCGTAAGAGGCACGAACAGATCGCACGGGACCAATGTAACTTGTACAAACTAATCGCGTAGTCCCAGGTCTCCCGATTTGAGAATACGACGATAATTTGTAAAAATCACACTTAAAAATAGGCCGTTAAAGGGTGAAAACCCAAACCAGCCTCCAAACGACCCCGTAAGAGGCACGAACACCTCGTACGGGGCCGATGTAGCTTGTAAGAACTGACCGCGTAGTCGCAGGTCTCTCGGTTTGAGAATACGATGATAATTTGCAAAAATAACACTTAGACTTAAAAACAAGCCGTTAAAGGGTGAAAACCTAAACAAACCCCCAAACGGACCCGTAAGAGGGAGAACACATCGTACGGGACCAATGTAACTTGTACGAACTGATCGCGTAGTCCCGGATCTCCCGGTTTGAGAATATGACGATAATTTGCAAAAATCAACATTTAGTCTTAAAAACAGGCCGTGAAAGGGTGAAAACATAAAACAGCCACCAAATGGACCCGTAAGAAGCACTAACACCTCGCACGGGACCAATGTAACTTTTAGGAACTGACTGCGTAGTCCTGGGACTCCCGATTTGAGAATACGATGATAATTTGTAAAAATCAACACACAGACTTAAAAACAAGCCGTTAGAGGGTGAAAACCTAAACCAGTCCCCAAACGGACCCGTAAGAGCCACGGACACCTCGCACGGGACCAATGAAGCTTGTAGGAACTGATCGCGTAGTCACGGGTCTCCCGGTTTGAGAATATGACGATAATTTGCAAAAGAACACTTAAAAATAGGCCGTTAAAGGGTGAAAACCCAAACCAACCCCTATACAACCCCGTAAGAGGCACGAACACCTCGCACGGGACCAATGTAGTTTGAAGGAACTGGTTGCGTAGTCACGGGTCTCCCGGTTTAAGAATGTGACGATAATTTGCAAAAATAACACTTAAAACAGGCCATTAAAGGGTGAAAACCCAAACCAGCCCCCAAACGACCCCGTAAGAGGCACGAACACCTCACACGGGACCAATGTAGCTGGTACAAACTGACCCTGTAGTCGCGGATTTCCCGATTTGAGAATATGACGATAATTTGTAAAATAACACTTTGACTTAAAAACAAGCCGTTAAAGGGTGAAAACCTAAACAAGCCTAAAAACGGACCCGTAAGAGGGATGAACACCTCACACGGGACCAATGTAACTTTTACTAACTGACGGCGTAGTCCCGGGTCTCCCGGTTTGAGAATATGACGATAATTTGTAAAAATCAACACTTAGACTTTAAAACAGGCCGTTAAAGGGTGCAAACCTAAACCAGCCACCAAATGGACCCGTAAGAGGCACGAACACCTCACACGGGATAATTGTAACTTTTAGGAATTGACCGCATTATCTCGGGTCTTTCGATTTGAGATACAATGATAATTTGTAAAAATCAACACTTAGACTTAAAAATAATCCATTAAGGGGTGAAAACCTAAACCAGCCCCCAAACGGACCCATAAGAGGCACGAACACCTCGCACGGGACCAATCTAGCTTGTAGGAACTGATCGCATTTTCACGGGTCTCCTGGTTTGAAAATATGATGAAAATTTGCAAAAATAACACTTAAAAATAGGCCGTTAAAGGGTGAAAACCCAAACGACCCCGTAAGAGGCACGAACACCTCGCACGGGACCAATGTAGCTTGTAGGAACTGACCGCGTAGTCGAGGGTCTCCTGGTTTGAGAATACGATGGTAATTTTCAAAAATAACACTTAAACTTAAAAACAAGTGGTTAAAGGGTGAAAACGTAAACAAGCCCCCAAACGGACCTGTAAGAGGGATGAACACCTCGAACAGGACCAATGTAACTTGTACGAACTGATCTTATAGTCCCGGGTCTCCCGATTTGCGAATATGATGATAATATGCAAAAATCCACACTTAGACTTAAAAACAGGCCGTTAAAGGGTGCAAACGTAAACCCTCCACCAAATGGACCCGTAAGAGACACGAACACCTCGCACGGGACCAATGTAACTTTGAGGAACTGATCGCGTAGTCCCAGGTCTCTTGATTTGAGAATAAGACGTTAATTTGTAAAAATCAACACTTAGACTTAAAAACAAGTCGTTAAAGGGTGAAAACCTAAACCAGTCCCCAAACGGACCCGTAAGAGGCGCGAACACCTCACACGGGACCAATGTAGCTTGTAAGAACTGATCGCGTCATCACGGGTCTCCCAGTTTGTGAATATGATGATAATTGGCAAAAGTAACACTTAAAAATAGGCCGTTAAAGGGTGAAACCCAATCCAGCCCCCAAACGACCCCGTAAGAGGCACGAACACCTCGCACGGGACCAATGTAGCTCGTAAGAACTGACTGCATAGTCGCGGGTCTCCCGGTTTGAGAATACGACGATAATTTGCAAAAATAACACTTAGACTTAAAAACAAGTCGTTAAAGGGTGAAAACCTAAACAAGCCCCCAAACGAACCCGTAAGAGGCATGAACACCTTGAACGGGACCAATGTATCTTGTACGAACTGACCGCGTAGTCCCGGGTCTCTCGGTTTGAGAATATGACGATAATTTGCAAAAATTAACACAAACTTAAAAACAGGCCATTAAAGGTTGAAAACCAAAACCAGCAACCAAATGCCCCTGTAGGAGGTACGAACAACTCGCACGGGACCAATGTATCTTGTACGAACTGACCGCGTAGTCGCAGGTCTCCCTGTTTGAGAATACGACGATAATTTACAAAAATAACACTTAGACTTAAAAATAAGCCTTTAAAGGGTGAAAACCTAAACCATCCCCCAAATGGACCCGTAAGAGGCGTGAACACCTCGCACGGGACCAATGTAACTTGTATGAACTGACCGCGTAGTCTCGAGTCTCCCGGTTTGAGAATATGACGACAATTTGAAAAAATCAACACTAAACTTAAAAACAGGCCATTAAAGGGTGAAAACCTAAACCAGCCACCAAATGCCCTTATAGGAGGCACGGACATCTCGCACGGGACCATTGTAACTTTTAGGAACTGATCGCGTAGTCCCGGGTCTCTCAGTTTGAGAATACGATGATAGTTTGCAAAAATCAGCACTTAAACTTAAAAATAGGACGTTAAAGGGTGAAAACCTAAACCATCCCCCAAATGGACCCGTAAGAGACACGAACATCTCACACGGGACTAATGTAACCTTTATGAACTAATCGCGTAGTCCCAGGTCTCCCGGTTTGAGAATACGATGATAATTTGCAAAAATCAACACTTAAACTTCAAAACAAGCCGTTAAAGGGTGAAAACCTAAACCAGCCCCCAAACGGACCCGTAAGAGGCACGAACACCTCGTACGGGACCAATGTAGCTTGTAGGAACTGATCGCATAGTTACGAATCTCTCGGTTTGAGAATATGTTGATAATTTGTAAAAATAACACTTAAACACAGGCCGTTTGAGGGTGAAAATTCAAATCTGCCCCCAAACAGACCCGTAAGAGGCACGAACACCTCGCACTGGACCAATGTAACTTGTACGAACTAACCGCGTAGTCGTATATGCAATTTTTCTGCTTGAATACAATTTTTTTTAAAAATGGCTTGGTTACTAATATCGGATCTTTTTTGTGTCTTATTTTTTTATAGGATGATGTTCAATCGCTAGCTTTTTTCCACTTAGAACGAACGAAGAAGTCAATGCTTTACAATAGGGGGATTATTTATTTACTATCGCTAATATTCAGGATTCTATTTTTTTTGTTATGGCCGAGTAGGCTTTAGTAGTTTTATTGTTTACTTTTATGGTCGTGCTGGCTATAGTAGTTTTATTGTCGACTTTTATGGTCGTGCGGGCTTTATATGGGCAGATTTTATGTTAACAGGTTTTGGAATGCTAAAAAAATAGAGGAAACTCTGCCCAAATTTTTTGTGATCTGGGAACTATTAGCTCTTGTAATTTTTTGAAGTTATTGTCGACTTTTATGGCCATGTGGGCTTTATATTGGTATTAACTCTTGTAATTTTTTGAAGTTTGTATGCACATTAGTTTATCAACAACCTGCGATATTCATAATTTGTGAATTTTCTTTATTTTTTTTTGCAAATAATAAATATTTATCCTATCAGATTTGGAATTTGCAGATTTTCCAAATTTGTTTCCTATTATTATTTTTTTTATTAACTGAAACATCTGGCACGGTTTTAAACCATGCCAAAACAGTGCCAATTTATAAAAAAGAGAATGCTTATAAAACAAATCTGGCACGCTTTATAACCGTGCCAAAAGCGTGCCAGAAAATAGACAATTTGGCACGGTTTCGGCATGTGCCAGATTTAATATCTAGCACGGTTTAAAAGCGTGCCAGATAAAAAAACTGGCACAGTTTAAAAGCGTGCCAGTTTGGAAAATCTGGCACGGTTTTAAACCACGCCAGAAAATATTTCACGCCTGATTCTAGAACGGTTTTGAACCATGCCAGATTGCATCAGGCACTGTTTTAAACCGTGCCAATTTCCTATTTTTGGTGTAGTGTAAGAATTGAGATCAAAAAAATAATCCCTATAGAAATCTTGGCTAATCAGAGTATTGATGAAGACCTGATGGTTAGTTTCATTGCTCTATACCTGGGACCTTCCTGGATGGATCCCATTGAGGCTTATATTGAAGATGGAACCCTACCACCTGATCCATAAGAGGCCAGAAAGCTCCGATATAATGCAGCGAGATATGTGTTAGATAAACGAGTGTTATACAGAAGGGTATTGACGATCTCCTTGCTGTGTTGTGTCCATTCAATGGAGGTGGAAGAATTAATCAAAGATGTTCACGAAGGTTCCTGTAGAGCTCATTCAGCTGTAATATTATTTCTCCAACACTCAAGGATACTACTAGCCGACTGTGAGGACAGATTGTACAGCCTTTGGGAGAAAGTGTGATAAGTGACAAAGATTCTTCTCCATTCATAACACTCCTAATGCTGCTCTAACAGCAATAACTTCACCTTGGTCATTCACTATATGAGGAATTGACTTGGTCGGCCCACTACCGACCACCAAAGGTAGGTTCAAATACTTAGTTGTTGTTGTGGATTACTTCACCAAATGGGTGGAGGCAGAGCCATTGATTGATATGCCTTATGATAAAGTGTATTAATTTATCTGAAAGAATATAATCTATCCATATGGTCTACCATATGCTTTTATTATAGATCATATCACCCAGTTTGACAATGAGGAGTTTGAAGCATATCGTATCCAGTCCAAAATCCAGAAATGACATTCTGCACCAGGCCATCCTCAAAGGAATGGTCAAACATAGGTGACAAATAGAACCTTGCTGAACGGGTTGAAGAAGAGGCTGAATGCTGCTGAGGGTAACTGGATTAATGAGCTACACTATATTCTTTGGGCCTACAGAATAACGCCAAGAACAGTAACTGGAGAGACACCATGCATGCTTGTGTTTGGGACTGAAGCCATGGTACAAGCTGAGCTCAGCCTATCAACCCAAATGGTACTCAACTTTGATTCCCCGGTTAGTGATTTGATGAGGCGATTAGATCTCAGCGTGTTGAAGGAAGTATGCGAAGATGATGCTCTGAGAAATGCCGTCTACCAACACATAACAGCACGCTTTTATAATAATGGCCCAGAAGAAATTTATTAATAAATTTATCCAGAAGAATAACAAGCTTGAAGCCAACTATCATCGCCCATATCGCATATCAGCTATCATCCGACCAAGAACTTATCGGATAGAGACTTTGGATGGTAAAGAATTCAAAAATTCTTGGAATGCCGAACATCTCCCAAAGTATTATCAATAATTCAACGGATTTCCATTATTGTATTTCATTTTCTTTTATTTGAAGTATCAATAAATTATTGATTTCAGTCTCTTCAGTTTTTCTATTTTTTTTGGAGTACAGTGATGATATAAATCATCCAGAACAAAGATTCAGCTCTGACCAAATCAAAATAGGATTATAATCCTTAGAACTTGGTCGGTAATTAAAATATCATCTCTGACCAAGTCAAAACAGGATTTACAATCCTCAGCACTTGGTCGACAATAAAAATAATAACTACCAAAGTCAAAATAGGATTAAAATCCTCAGCACTTGGTCAAGAACAAGTGGTAAAACTTCGTATAAAATTCGCACAGTTACAAACAAGTTTGACCCGAACTAAGTCAAATGTAGGAAGATATGTAAAAATTCCTAACTATAGGAATATAAACATGTATTCCTCATACGCTTGGTCAACACTGATAACTAATGCTAAACTTAGGTCAATAAATCTAAGTGCATTAGTAGAATCTATGGCATCACCAGTGGTAACTAATACTAAATTTGAATTAATATATCTAAGTGTATTAGTAAAAAACAAAGGTAATATAATCACAAGTTAACTGTTTGATTAAAATAATCATAAGTTAACCAAAAAACAAACATATTTCATTCATATAAATTATATTACATTCAAATGAATCACAAAATACAGTATAATCATTCAACATGTCGTTCTCCTTCAGATTTGGAAGCTGATTGCACTTTCTCCATACCAGTAGGAGGATCATCCAGTATATAAGGAGAATTGATAAAGTTAAAAATATTGTAGCATTCTTTAGCTGCTGCTGCTCGACGTGTTGATCATATGAGGAGGTCGAACTCTCTCAAGTTCATCATGTAATCCATAATCCCATAAATATTTGGATACCAAGCATTGATGAATAGATTCAACAGGAATCCATCTACATTCAACTTGAATGGAGTCTTTTAGGAGTCTAATAAACTGGGATCATTCCAATACTAGAGTTTACTATCTTGATCAACCTTCATCACAGTCAAGCAATTTGTCCAAACCCATTTATAGCCTTCACGCTGAGATTGAGCAAGGTGATCATCTATATGGCCCAAAGCTTCGTTGTAGCCTTCCATCCATACCTCTCTGGGTTGTTTGTGAAATTGGAAGGTTAACCTTTCAACTCTATGTTTAAGTTTCTTCAAAACTTCATCCTTTAATTTTAATTGAGAGGATTGGTCGGCAAGGGTTTTGTCTTTAACTTCCAGCTTTATGGATAAGGAGGCAATAGCTTGACTCTTGGCCTTCAACTGGGTAGCCTGATCAGTTAAAGTTTTCTTGGTCTTATCCTCTTCTACATTTGGTCGACGATTTCTTTATTTGAAAGATTGGGCAGGTTTGGGTTTTTTCAAAGCTTCAATCTCTTCCCTCAATTTGGCATTTTCCTCCTCTAGAAAAAAGCCACCTTCATTGGCACTAGAAGCAGAAGATTATTTTAGGGCTCCAAGTTTATCGCTCAATCTATTATTTTCTTCTTCCAGAAGTTTAGCAATATCTCTGGCTTCATCAACCTCACAGTTCAATAAAAACTCCTTATTTCTAAAATCAGAGGCATATTTTTCCAACTTCTCTTCAAATTACCGAGATTCTCTCATGGTCTTGTACTTGGCTTGATAGTCGGCATGAAGTAAAGCTTTGGCTTCATTATGCTCTACCTATAATTCTTCGATCATCTCATAGTATGCAATATTATTAGCCACAACCGATCAAGAAGAAACTTGAGATAAGTGTATGCATCCCTGGCCTTATCAGAAGCTTTCGCATCGAGCAAGTTTGTTAATTATTCATCAATCAAGTCCAAGTGACCAACTTTAAATAGACTGTTGCAACATTTGAGTAGGTCGAAATCAGTGGAGGTAATTTGTTCCATCTTGGCCATAAACTATAAAGATAAAGTAACAATGGATCAATAAATAGAAAAGGACAGAGCAATAGTAGGGCAATAACAAACAGTAGGATAATTGAAGAAAAAGTTCTTTCATTGATGAATAAGGAACGTTACAGATACATCAGAGTAGAGGTAAAAAGAAAATAAAAGAAAGGCACAAAACATAAAGACCGAAAGCCTAATAAGTCTACACCTTCTTCTTATCCTTTTCAGTGTCAAGGTTTTTACCCTAGTCGGCAGAAGGGGCAGCTGAGTCAACAAGAGTTTAATCTTGTTCGATAGGATGGATAACTAAGTCAACAATAATCTTGTCTCGATCGGTAGAAGGGGCAGTAGACTCAACCACTAAATAAGATTATTTGGAACAAACATCATCCTCAATTTCATCATTAAGGTTGGGGGGAGAGCCAGGGTCATGCCTAAGAAAAAGATCAAAATCCCTAGCAGTACTAACCTATTTAAGAGATGCTAACCAACCTTACTTATAAATTGTTTTCTTTTCGTACCCAATTTGTGCAGAGGTAGCAGAGATGGATTTATCCCAACCCTTGTTGAAGGATTCTTCCCTAGCCGATATTTTGCCAATTTGTCTGCTTAACCTTCAGCACCCTTTGCGTTCATCTTGAGTAACTGTTGAATTATCCAGAGATAAAGTTGTATCACCCCACTATTGTGCTTCTTCAACAGTCTTGATTTTCTCCTCCCAAGCCTTTTTTATATATCCAAAGCTTGTTGGGAATCAAACAAAGATATCCTAAGACCTGCAAAGGCCTCCTCTACGTCTCCCGAAGAATAACGAAGAAGATCATCCTTCTCCAGCATTTGGTTGTAGTAAACCAAGAACTGCAAGAAAAAGCCAAGTTAATATAAAATAATGAAGACATGCATAGTATCTGACCAACATCAAATATGAAAACTCCCCAAGGATAAGCTTTGATTAGTTCTTGCTGATAGTTTTAAACAACTCTATGGTCTGGGAGGGTACCAGACTTGATCAACTTCTTAACCATGCTAGGACTCAAGTCTATAAATGGGATAATACCGACCAAGCCCTGTTGATCGGCATCAATAACCTTTTCAACCTACTTATCAGAAGTACCTCTCCTAAGTCTTTGATAGGACCTTCTTGGCTGAGGTCTTCTTACTGGTGTCAACCTTCTTGTTTGAGGCATTAGTATCCACTAGTTTCTTAGCACCAGTTGCAGAATCATCCTCCAAAAGGTTGGGAATTTTCCTCTTGCCCATACTGATAGAAAGGAGAAGGTCAGAATCAAAGGAAGAAGATATGCTAACTTCAGCTCCAACCTCAACAGATTTAGTGGCGGGGGAAGTAGACACTAGATCCTTCTCTAAGTCAATTACAATGGATGACACAATTGTTGTTGGCCGATCTATAAAGGAAGTGATGGAAGTTTTGTACTCCAATAATGTAGAAGCTGATCGAGGATGATCTTCTCCTGTTCTTTGGTTCAGACCCCAAAAGAATTTGAGTTCTTTCAAATTCACTTCTCCCAGCTTGGGGCACTTTCTCTTATGTTCTTCTGCAAAAAAACAATAAGCAAGAGCGATTAACATATATCATAAGAGAAATCAGTAAATAAAGGCAAAGTATTGAAATAACAACCTATCCCATTCCCTGATTGAGGGCATCTGGGACCATAATAGGCTACTCCATTCTTAAGGGGAACATGTTGCCAATTTTTTACTATTAAAGCATGATCCCAATAATCCTTATTTGAATCAGTAAAGTTCAACACTAAAGCCTTATTGGCTTGTCTGGTTTCAAATAATATGTATTATCCTCTGTAATAGACCATTTATAGCAGAACATAATCTATGGAATCCTAATATGGGTTCCATAGATTTCATTCAATCTATTCACACAATTGAGAACTTTCCAGGTATTGGGGGCTACTCTCGCTGGAACAATGTCAATGTATTGGCAGAAATGAAGAAGAAAAGGGTTTGGGGGAAAGGTAAAACTGCACTCAACTATAAACAAAGTTGGGATCCAATGACCCTCAGCTAGAGAATATACATCTATGGGGTTAGGTGGTATTTCTAAATCAACCCAAGAAGGAATTTTTTGTTCTTCCCTAAATTCCTCTAGATAATCAACATCAACTATATAAACCATGGTTCAAAAAGAAGGAAGGAAATGAGGAAAAAGAAGAAAAAGAAAGAATTCTTACAGAACATTAAGAATTTAGCAAGAACTGTCAAAAGAAAGGAGGAACGATGTCAAACGATCGTACAAAAGCTGAGAGATTGCTACTATAGTTCGAAAATGCGGCGTAAGTCAAAACCTACAAAAGTCTCCCTCCTTTTACAAGTTGCCTTGAAAATAGCGAACGTAATGATTAAATGTATCAACGATTGATATTTCGATGGCTTCGCCATGCAGAAGGTGAAAATACCCATTTAACCTTTGGCGGTTTGCTAAAATTCAAATTATTTGAAAAAATGCCATTTTCAAACAGTGCCAATAAATTTTACAAGTGTGGGAGGTCGACTGCCGACCAAGCATCCTGAAAATACTCCGAGCTACTTCCAAAATCAAATGCACCATACTTCAAGCAAGAATCAAGCATGGAACATTGGGAGTTTCTGTTGATGCCAAAAATTGTCAACCTACATGGACCAATCATAAGTGAACACGTGTCCTCTAACGTGGCCAAAATCCTAGTCAGCATATTTCAACCAGGACGAGCAACATAAGGAAGGCGGACCAACACAATGAAGGCCGACCAACAGGACCAGTTAAGCGACACCATACCAAAAGTCATACTATATGTGATTTATACAATCAATCGTCACAGTCATTATCTAAGGATGTAAATGCTTTAAAGTATAAAGTCATTCCATCCCTTGACATTCAAACCCTACACCTTCGGGGCATTATAAATACATTGTAACCCTTCCATCAAGGTCAAGCACATAAGTAAGCAAGATATTAATACTATAACAGTGAACGTAGGCTTTCTTACATAGCCGGACCACTTTAAAATCTTTTGTCATTCTCTTTTATTTACCATTGCAATTACATATTTTATCTGTGATTATAAAATTTGATCAAGTCTAGGTTTTTTACATCGACAATAATGTAGAGAATAAAATTCGATGCCAAAAATGATCTCAAACAAATATCACGTTGAAACTTGGATCATACAAACAATTAGGTGTAAAAAAGTTTTGGTTTTGGAAATTATTCATTAAGGATCAACAAAAACTAAAGAACGTTTTGAAAAAGTGTTTTTACCTCAATGGATGGTAAAAGTATCTGCAAAAATAAACTCTCGCACTACTAAAATGGTTGGAAAAAAGAGTGGGAGTAATGGGGAAAAACTGCCAAAAAACTACCCATTTTTGGAGAAAAACTGTAATCTTGTTCGAACAAAAAATCAGAGTCCTTCAAACGACATGTCAAACGAGAAATCAGCGAACCAAAAAATAATCTCATTTGAAGTCTCATTCGAACAAGGTTTTTCAAATGAGATTTCAGGACACGAATCTAGATAATTTTGATTCAAATGCGTGCCCGCCAGTTTCATATTTTTCTAGATTTTTTTAATTAGTTATGATTTTTCTACGGAAAGGTGTCCGAGAAAAAAATCTTTAGATAGTATGAATTCAAAAAAAAATTGACAAAAATTCTAACACCCAATAATAAATTTCCAAGTCTCGATATAATATAAACATTTATATCTGAGAGATCCTTGGGCTGTTGATGACAAACACAAGGCACAAAACATGGCATAGGATGTGATCTTCTTTGACTTAGCCACTACCTCTTCAACATTAATGCCATAGGCTTGGAAGGTCATAACTAACTTTTATCCTATGACTCAAGGAGTTTTGTATGGAATTAAGCCAACACTTACGAATTGACTCGATTGGAAATTTATCCATACAAATCTCCCCCTTTGGCTATTCCGAGAAAAAATCAAAATTAAAAATCTATGGACTGTGAAGCTCATCTAAAAGACACAATCCTAACCCAAAATAAAAAAATACAGACGCTTGACCGACACATATGTTGAGTAGCTTTTATTTCTTGAAAAAATTTGTCGCATGGATGAAAACCTGCATACTTAAACACACCATCAATTGCATATGTAATATAACATAATTAAATCATCTCCCTTTGTCTAACAATATATACATAAGAAAGACGTCTCCCCATAAGATAGATCTCCCCAAATTAAAAGAGTTAAATAAAATTTCTCCCCCTTTTTGTTCAGAATAGACAAAGATTAAGATGCATAAAACAACCCATTTCTCCCCGATTAATTCAATTCTCCCCCTACATGAAATAAGGGATAAGCATAATGGTAAAGCAAGTATATCATGGAATGGTATACAGTGATACAAGAGACAACAAAGAATAAACTAATCTACACAAAGAGTAATAGATACCAACTAAGATGCGATAGAAAAATGATACCAATTAAAATGTACTAAGATAAGTATGGGATATCACTAAAAGTTACAAAAATAGATACCTATTTGAACTAACAACATACAAGGACTAGATGACAAAGCAAAGACTCAAAACAAACGATACCATATATATAAATATACACAAAGATATCAATGAAGCATAAGTACATATATATAGGTATAAATATCACACAATACACAATAAAATTTTCACACTCATATGGCATAAATGTGTCTAAAGAAACATGTGATAAACAAAGTGAAAGGGTGTGAACTAGATACAAAAGAATTATGACCCAATCACTTAAACATGCCAAGGTGTTCTATTTGATTACAAAAATTTATCAAACTTAGTTTTATCCTCATGTGACAAGGTAAAGTGAACTCAAAGAACAAACAAGCACAATGCACACAAGCTTAGAATTTCGATGATTCTACAAATCAATAGCGTCTGCAAAATTAAGCATAACTAGGATTCATTGTCATCGTACAAACCCGTTGATATTTCCATCCAAACTCCCTCATAAATAATGATTATTTTCTGAAGCACCCTATATGTTTGACTCACTTGAGTCCATATTATATAAGCGCTTGTCTAGTTTGGAAATAGTGATAAAATTTGAGTCATATTCTAGTCTACCAAAGAACCTCAGACTCTACATGATATTTTCTTTATTAGTCTCAAAGGTATAATACCAACACTGCACCTAGGATTTCATTTCTATGTTGCATTAACATCATATTAGGCGTGTGAGTATTAGTTCCCATTAAAATAATTTTCTAATAATTTTTGGGATTTTTTAATAATTTTTAGGATTTAATAAAAAAAATTTAACATTTAAAATTGGATTTTAAAATTTTTTGGACTTATTTGTAAGTTCTTTTATATTCTAAAAACTTTGGTTGGGTAAAAATCAAAACCGATAGAAACATTTGTGGTAACAAATTATATTTTAAAAGTTTCAAAACGCGCATTTTTGGTTTGATCTCTGCCCTACACGTGTTGGCTAGTTAACTATTAGATTAGTGCTTTTCCTCTCTCACAATCTTGAGACTCAATCAAAACTGTTGAATTTATGTTATTGATGGTTTTCATGTCTTTTATCTCAATCCATGTCTTTATATATTGGACCAATCAGATGGATTTTAAATGCGGACGTTTTACAGCCTTAGGATTTTATTCGATTTGATAAGAATCAATCCAAGCCGTTTATTTGGTTCGTCATTCTAGATCCTTCTCTTGGCTGTATAAATAGAGACCAAGTGTTATATGTTTTCAATCTTTGGATCAGTTGTGTTTTGAGAGAAAATAAGAATAGAGAAAGGGAGAGAGAGAAACGAAAGAGAGAGAATATCAAATCCTAAATCAAACTCGTGTGATTTTTCTTCGGAAAACACCTTGTGAGTTTGAGCGTGTTCGATTGTGTGAAGATCCATCCTCTCTGGTCTTTAATCACTTGTCCAACTAAGTCACGAAGTTTGGATTTCATTTTCTTTTCATAGAAAGTTTAGATCTGACTTGTGTGTGATACAAATACTTATACATACTTAGGTTTATTTCTTTCTTCAAGAAATCCATAATTATTGGTTATTTTACTTGTAAATGTTTTTTATTAAAACTTTTACCAACAAATCCCTTTCTGTTTCTAATTTTGAGAAAAACCAGATTTAAATATAGTTAAGATCTTGAATGGAGTTTTACACTTTCATATTTTTCACAATTTTGTGAAATAATTATGTAAATAAAATAAAGAGAAAGTGTTTAGGACCTTGGCTCTTTCTAATATCAAGGTTGCCTCGAGATCTGTTGATATAAATAAAGATAAGAAGTTTGAGATTTTCAAACAAACTGAGATTCAGAAATCATATCTTCATTTTAGAACGAAATCTGTAATTTGATAGATATATTGTCTGTATAAGTGTGAGTGTGTTGCATGCATGTGTTTAGGAACTTCACCACTTACATTATTCACACTACAACACTAAATAAGTGTTGGTAGAGAGATCATTGACTTTAGAGTCGACTGAAAGCTAAAAAGGAGAAGAGGAACAAAGTTGGTAGAACAAATTCAACATTAGAGCCTTCAGAAAAGTCAGAATAACCTCACGGAGTTGGTATATTTTCTGGACTTAGAGTAGGTCTGATTGTGTGTTTAGTTTGTTATATTTTTTCAATTGGTATCATAGCTTTGGCTTTATAAAATCTTTTTGATCCCGAGTTCCTCAATTTTTTTTTTTCAAAACAAAACAATGGACGAGAAATTTGAGAGATTAGGTAACCTATCCAGACCCCCACTCTTTGATGGAACCAACTTTCCTTACTGGGAAAATGAGGATGTTTGCTTTCATCTAAGGTACATTGGGAGATGACATCTGGGATCCTATTAAAAATTGTTACACTTTCGCTACTAAACCATCCGCAGAAGGAAGTACTATGAGGATTAGGAAACTGCTAAGTGAATTCACCAAAGAAGAGAAACAAACCTCCCTTAATAATAATAAAGGCGAAAATGCCATCTTCATGTCTATTAATGAACATGAATTAAAGATGATATCTTTCTATACTACCTCCAAGGAAGCATGGAACACTCTAGTGACTGCACATGAAGGAGACACACGTGTTAATGCTGCTGAAACCCAAATGTTAATCCAACAGTACAACACTTTGTTCATGACTGAGACTGATTCATTTGATGACTTTTACATTAGGTTGACAGACATAGTGACTAAGCTACATGCTAATGGTATAATTTATGATAGGAAGGAAATTGTTTAAAAAATTATAAGGTCACTTCCACAAAAATTTGACAATAAGCGATATGCCATTGAGGAGATGGACAATCCAAACTCAACTCCTGAACTCCTCAGTAGAAGGCTAAGAATAGTGGAAATGGAATTAGTGTTTAAGAAGCAATTAACTCAGACCCAAAAGAAATAGTCCACTTCTAATCTTGTCTTCACCTCTACGTTGACCAAACCTGATTTTAATTTGCCTAAAATTGACTCAAACTCTAACGAGGATTGTAACTTAGACAGTTTGGATAATCACATTTCCTTAATGTCTAAAAAATTTAAGAAAATTTTGAAATTTTGAAATAAAGTTGCAAACAGATAAGGCAAACCTTCTTATTCAAAGTTATCTAATAATAGGCCTCATGAGAAAAGACAAGAAAAACACCAGAAGTCAGAGGGAACATTCTACTGGCGATGAAAATGTGTGTATGAGTCCGAAAAATGAATCTCTATGGGACACTACACAATGTACACTTAGTGACTCCAACAATGAGGACCTCCCAGATATTCACATACTATACACGAAAACCCTCAAGAAGAGTACTAAACTTGAAAAAGTAGTCAAAGACCTTACCCAGAAAATAGAAGTCCTAAGCTAAATGATCAAACAGAATACTGAAGAGTACACCTCTCAATGTCTAGATCATAAGAATGAGACTAAGGTTTTTTCTTAAAAAATTAAGGAACTTTTAGAATCAAATGAAATTCAGGAAAAGAAATATAAAGGGACATTGTTAGAATTGGAACAAACTAAAGAAAGAACATCAAAACTCTTCAAAACATTTAAAAAATTTGAAAATAACTCAAACTGTTTTCAACACATTGTTGCCGAAAGTAAAACAAATTCTGATGATAGAACTGGAATATGATTTTGCCCCAGTACTAACAAACAAACGAAAAATCTAGAAACTATCAAATTTGTGTCCGGTGGCAAAAAACCTATTGAAAGCTATCCAGATTTTCATGCCTTGAAAAATAACTTTGATTTGAAACAAAAAAAGATAGACATTGGTGAGGCCAGTACCTTTAAGCTTAATGTTTAACATAAGGCTAAATACGCCTTCCTTCTAATTAGGAAAAGTGATTCATCTTTTCAATATGTAACTTTCAGGAATAAGGCTAGAGTCCAACCTTTAGGCAAACCTTTGTCTAATAATTTTCCTAAGGATACGTCTCCTACGAGCCATCTTTATTGCTCATACTATGATGTCTTTGGACATTCCCTTGATGGATGTTTTTCTAAGCATCTATACAAACCTGTCCTTAGTTCACTTGTCTATCATAACTTCAACTACTCTAGGAAAGGCAAAAATAACTATATTCTTCCTAGCAACCAAATAAGAACTCTAACTATCGTAATAGGAAGAAAAGATCTAGTACTAAAAGATCTTCAACAAGAGGAAATCCTAAATTCATGCCTAAACCAAATGCTCAAAAATGCACAAAAATATTTTAAAGAAAAGGCTAATGCTCGCAAATTGTACCTTATTCGAGCTAAACAACGCAAACCAAATGAGATTTGACATAATAGGTTGGGTCACATAAATTTTTATAGCCTTGGTAAATTGTGTTCTCAAGAAACAGTTAGAGGTCTTCCCAAGATAAAGTCTATATCAAACATTGTTTGTGGACCTTTCCAAGAAGGAAAAAAGGTTAAGACTGACCATAGGAAAGTCAAAGACGTTTTGACTACTAACCCTCTAGAACTTATCCACATGGACGTAATGGGTCCTCCTAAATTGGTTAGTCTATGTGGAAATAGCTACATCTTAGTGATGGTTGATGATTTTACCCCCTTTACTTGGATAGCTTTCTTAAACAAAAGTCCGATACTTTTCAAGAATTTCTAAAAATTCTTCTATATATTGAGAACAAAAAAGATAGTCAAGTAAATCATATCCATAGTGATCATAGGGGAGAGTTTAAAGACTTAGGAGTTACTGAATATTATACCTATAATGATTATCAACACGAATTCAGCGCTCCTAAAACCCCTATGCAAAACGGTATAGCAAAAAGAAAGAATATGACTATTCAAGAAATGGTACGAGTTATGATTCATGCCAAAGGCCTTCCTAAGTATTTTTGGGTAGAAGCTATTAGGACTGCCTGCCACATCATAAATCGTGTCTATCTTAGAAAATATACCAAACAAACTCCTTACGAACTTTGGTACAGTAAGAAACCTAACCTAAAATATTTTATAGCCTTTGGCAGTGCTTGATATGTGTGTAAGGACATAGAATATTTGTCCAAATTCGAAAACAGAGGTGATAAATCCATCTTCTTAGGTTACTCTCCAAATAGTATAGCATATCACGTCTATAACATTCGAACCAAAACCGTCATGGAATCCATTAATATGATTGTTAGTGACACTAATGTTGAGTATAAACCCACAGAACCAACTATCGTGGAAGAGTCTGAAGATATTTTTAATTGTGACTCTTCAGATATAGATGATCCTTTACCATATGAGATGCCCGAAGTACCTAACTGGGTTTCTAAAGGTCACCCCTTAGTAAATGTGATTGGTAATCTTACTGAGCCTGTTCGTATAAGATCCTAGCTATGTAATGTTGCTCATTACGCATGCTTTGTGTCTCTTGTAGAACCGAAGAATGTAAACGGAGTCTTAAGTAACTCCTTGTGGATAAGTGCTATGCAGGAGGAACTTCTTCAATTTGTCACTCTTGATGTAGTCATTTCCAATTCACCCACTACCAAATGGATGTGAAACCTATGTTCCTTAATAGTATTCAAATCGAGGAAGTTTATGTAGAGCAACCAAAAGGGTTTATTGACCCTCACCATGTGAATCACATTTTTCGATTGAAAAGGCCTTATGTGGTCTAAAATAAGCACCCCGCGCTTCGTATGATCGATTGTCTACATTTTTATTAAATAACGGTTTTAGAAGAGGCAAAAAATGATCCGATGTTATTTGTCAAACATTTTGACAAAACTGTTATTATATCTCATGTCTACGTAGATGATATCATTTTGGGAACTACATCCTTAACAAAAGTTAAAAATTTCTCGAAAGTTATGCATGGAGAATTTCAAATGTCTCTTATGGGGGAGTTGCAATTCTTTCTAGGACTTCAAGTTAAACATAATTCAAAAGGTTTGTTCATTTCGCAACCCAAATATGCTTTAGAGATTGTTAAGAAATTCGGCCTAGAAAATGCAAAAGATGCTAGGACACCTATGAGTACCTCCGTAAAAATGTCTAAGGATGAACATGGGAAATCTATTGATCCCACTCTTTACCGTACTATGATAGGAACCTTACTATATCTCACTGCTTCACGCCTAGACATTATGTATGCTGTTTGTGTCTGGGCTAGATATCAGAATGCACCTAAAGATAGTCATTTATCCTGCGTTAAGAGAATTATTAAATATGTTAAAGGAACTCTCAATATAGGACTTTGGTATACCAATGACACACCCACCACTGTAATTGGTTACATCGATGCTGATTGGGAAGGGTGTTCTGATGACAGTAAGAGCACGTCAGGATCCTGTTATTATATAGGATATAATTTAGTAGGATGGTCTAGTAAAAAATAGAATTGTACATGGTTATCCACTACTAAATCTGAGTACATTGCAGCAGGAATCTATTGTTCACTATTACTTTGGATAAAACAGATGTTAAAAGATTATGGCATAATTGAAGATAAGTTTCACATCTATTGTGATAATCAAAGTGCAATTAATATTTCCAAAAATCATGTCCAACACTCTCGTACAAAACAAATTAAGATTTGATATCACTTTATTCGTGAATTAATAGAATCTAAGGAATTAGAAATTATGAATTTGCCCACAGATCTTCAATTAGCTGATTTATTTACAAAGCCTTTAGATAATATCAGATTTAGGTCTTTATGGAAATTTATTGGCATGATATTTCTTGAATAAATATTTATCATCCCATAAAATATCATCCTGTCATATTCACACTCATAATTTATCTTTGAGGATATACGACATGAATGTTTCAAAAATGACAAAAGACACCTCATATATATGTTTTATGTAGGAGATCCTTGATGTGACTCGTTGATGTTTGTGTGTTGATGAATATTTATGTTCTTTCTACCTTATTTGTTCATGTATATTTGTTCATGCCCTTTGTCCATTTGAGAAAAAATGAGGGAGAAACTTTGAGTCCACTTGGACATTATTGTGATTACTTCAACTAAAATACTTGATCTTAGTTATCTTATTTTCAGGAAATCAGTACCTCATTTTATTAGAATATTGTTAGGGAATTGGTCTGTATTTAGTTGAGTAATGAAATTTTCTTTTCTAGGATTGGGGTAGATAGAACTTTGTATAGGAATAGGATTTTCTTATTTTCTAGTATCCCTACGAGTCCTCGACGACTCAAAGGAGATTTTGTCTCATATTTTCAAAGGAGGAGATTGAAGCACACTATATCTTTGACTCACTTGAGTCTATATTATATAGGCGCTGGTCTATTTTGGAAATAGTGACAAAATTTGAGTCATATCCTAGTCTACCAAAGAACCTCAGACTCTACATGATATTTCCTCTATTAGTCTCAAAGGTATAGTACCAAAACTGCACCTAGGATTTCATTTCTATATTGCATTCATATCATATTAGGTGTGTGAGTATTAATTCCCATTAAAATAATTTTTTGATAATTTTTGGGATTTTTAAATAATTTTTAGGGTTTAATAAAACATTTTTTAACATTTAAAATTGATTTTAAAATATTTTGGACTTATTTGTAAATTCTTTTATATCCTAAAAACTTTGGTTGGGTAGAAACTGAAACCGACAGAAACATTGTATTTTAAAAAGTTTCAAAACATGTATTTTTGGTTTGATCACTGCCCTACACGTGTTGGCTAGTTAACCTTCAGATTTATGTTTTTCCTCTCTCATAATCTTGAGACTTAATTTAAACCTTTGGATTTATGTTATCGATGGTCTGCATGTATTTTATCTCAATCCATGTCTTTATTATTGGATCAATCAAATGGATTTTAAACGCGGTCATTTTACAACCTTAGGATTTTCTTCGATTTGAAAAGAATCAATCCAAGTCGTTTATTTGGTTTTTCCTTCCAGATCCTTCTCTTGGCTGTATAAATAGAGACCAAGTGTTATACGTTTGCAATCTTTGGATCAATTGAGTTTTGAGGGAAAATAAGAAGAGAGCGAGAGAGAGAGAGAGAGAGAGAGAGAGAGAGAGAGAGAGTATCATATCCTAAATTAAACTCGTGTGATTTTTCTTCAGAAAACACCTTGTGAGTTTGAGTGTGTTCGATTGTGTGAAGATCCATCCTCTCTGGTCTTTAATCTCTTGTCCAACTAAGTCACGAAGTTTGGATTTCAATTTCTTTTCATAGAAAGTGTAGATCTGACCTATGTTTGATACAAAACATGTATACACACTTAGGTTTATTTTTTTCTTCAAGAAATACATATTTGTTGGTTGTTTTACTTTTAAATGTTTTTTATGTCAATACTCTTACCAGTAAATCCCTTTTTATTTCCAGTTTTGAGAAAAAACAGATTTAGATCAAGTTAAGATCTTGAACGGTGTTTTACACTTTCATATATTTCATCATTTGTAAAATAACCGTGTAAATAAAATAAAGAGAAAGTGTTTAGGACCTTGGCTCTTTCTAATAACAAGGTTGCTTCGAGATCCGTGGATATAAATAGAGATCAAAAGTCTGAGATTTTCAAACAAACTTAGATTCATAAATCATATCTGCATTTTAGAACGAAATATGTAGTTTGATATGTATATTGTCTGTATAAGTGTGAGTGTGTTGCATGCATGTGTTTAGGTGCTTCACCACTTACACTATTCACACTACAACACTAAAGGAGTGTTGGTAGAGATATCATTGACTTTAGGGTCAACTGAAAGCTAAAAAGGAGCAGAGGAACAAAGCTGGGAGAATAAGTTCAACATCAGAGCCTTCAGAAAAGTCAGAATAACCTAACGAAGCTGTTATATTTTCTGGACTTAGAATAGATCTGATTGTGTGTTTAGTTTGTTATATAGCTTGTAACCTATATTCATTTGAGTGGATTTTTGTTTTGAGGTGTAGAGACCTCCATGGATGTTTTCCCAATTGGGGTGAGGTTTTACCACGTTAAAATCTTGTGTTCTTGCATGTTTCATCTTCCTCTCATCACCTTTTACTTGTGTGCTGATTTATAATTTATTTAGTTTTATTTTTCAAAACTTGGATACTTAATAACTGAAATATCTCATTCATAATTTTTATACACATCTTGTGTTAGTTATTGTTTTGTAAAAAAAAGGAGTTTCTCAAACAAACTGTTCAGAGCCATTTAAACTGTCTTAAACCTTTTAAATAACTTAAGTGACATTATCTTTTTCATTTTCTTCTTTTTTGAATGAACATACCAAACTAAACTATGTTGGCCTTGGCTACTTTTTTCAATGCCACACATTTTAGGCTATTTTTTAATGGTGACTTTTCAAGTAAAGTTAACTTGACTTTTGTAGCCCGATATCATTGCTAAACAAAATTTTACCGGATAAATGTTCATCTATTTTTCTCAATTCGGAGAACGATTCTTACATGCACAAATCCCCCATAGTCACAAAACATGTAGATGAAAAAATTGATAGGCGAACATCTCGCTTAGCTTAATATAACATGTGAAGTTAAACTTCAAAAGAGCTTATGCATGTGTGTGTGTGAAGGCATAAACAAAGAGAATCGATTAAGCAAGTTAAAGCCAAAATACTCCATGCAAGCATGATAAAGAACAATTTAAGAATTGAAATTCATAACCAAAAGTTCTATCCACATGGAAGTGTGGAATGACATAAGATTCAAACACAAGGATATGCCATATGAAATGGGTAAAACTAAAATACACACACACACAAAAAAAAATCTTTAGAGTTTCAATTTTTTAAAAAATAAAAAATTAAGACAAACAAAACTTAAAGGAGAAACAAAATCATTTTGAATTTTTCAATAAGACTCAATAAAGGCAAAAATAAAATACAAAAGATATACTCGTCATGATTACAGCAAAACATATATGATGATGCATAGACTAGAATATGACTAACAAATATACAACTAGAAAGAATATATTATGAAGTACAACTAGTGTATGTAAACATAACTAACACAATCAACCTTTAGATCTAGCATGGAAAGTATCATGTGAAAGTAAATAAGAATCATAAAGTCTATCATGTAAAGCTTCCAAATCGGATCCTCTAACCCGCATAGGTGTCAAATGATGCCCTAAGATCTTCAATGAAAAAACTCTCATCATGTCCTACGGCACGATTTGTCATCCTAGCTTCCAACTTTAAGTTAGCCTTTTTCAATTTCAAAGATTCCGCATACAACTCACGGAAGATAACTTAGAGTTCGCTCCCTTTCTCCACTTCTTCATCTCCGCTCTCTTATCCACTCTTTTTACCATAAAAAACATGGGATTCACAAACAATGGCATCAGAAGTATCATGTATAAAGTCATCTTCATCAGAAGATTTTTCACTATGGCTCAGATGACTAGCCGTGAATGCGGTAAAATTGCGCTCAATGGGGGAATCTGGTCCCTCTTCCGGTTAACCGTCGCTAAGGGTGGCATTGTATGAAATTGGTTTCTTTCCCTCCTTCTTTATTTTAGTGGGACACTCGGGTTCCCAATGTCCATAACCCTCAAAACCAAAACATCTATTCGAGTCGTCCCTATTAAGATCATCATTACGATTTTTAAGGATTTCTTCGGCTTTGTTATACTTTATGAGGACACAAATTTCCATTTGAGTCCATATGTAGTTTTGGCTTAATTCTAGACAAAACCATTTAAGTCATAGGATAATAGTTTTTTCCTATCATGCCTATGACGTGTTTGAAGTGTTAAAGACGTAGCAGCCGGAACTTAAAATTACATCTTTGCCGGTTTCAAGTGCCATGTTTCGCGTCATCAACTTTATATCATCCCAAGGTCTCCAAAGGTATGAATGCAATTATATATATTTAGGACCTTGGATATTTAATTTGGGTGTAAACATTTTTATATATCGAATTTTTATTTTTCACATAAAATCATTTTAGAACTTTTTATTAAAGTTTTTGGGCTTAAAAGTAATTTTTAGTTTTTCTGAAAAGTCATTCAAACAAACCTGGAATCTCGTTTGAACGAAATTCTCAGGTTGTTCGAACAAGAACTCTAACGAATTATCTCTGCTTTCTCGTTAGATATTTGTTTCGAACGAAAAATTCACACGAACTATTTCTGAAATGTCGTTGGATAAACTCGTCTAAAATCTCGTTCGAACATGATCATTTGAACGACATCAAAAAGTCGTTCAAATCAGATTTCAGCGGGAACAGTTATTTGACAGTATTAATCCATTTTTCCACTTCTTTGCCAGACTAATTTTTGACAAACTTATGTAGTGCGGGAACCAATTTTTTTATAAGACTTTTTAGAACTTCCGAAGGCTCTCTGAGAGCAAAATACGTTTCACAAAAAGTCTCCTTGGTGTTTGTTTATCAAATTGATTATCTTAAGCACAAAACCAGGTTTTACACCCAATATTTGTTTGTTTTTAAATCCAAGTTAACATATATATATATATATATATATATATATATATATACACTAGCGGATACCCGTGCTGGAAGGCACGACAAAAACTTTAAAATTTCCTAATATCAAAACGACGAAAATTTCTAAAGTACGTAATCCCAAAACGACAAAAATATTATTCCCCAAAAAAATCTATATATCATTCGAAATATATACAATTGCATAACCGTTACATGTAACTTGACTTTTTTACACCATACATCTAATTGTGTGGTACTTAATATAACTGTTAACATATATTATTAATTGTTACATGATTACATTGCGTGGAATACATAATTTTAATACAATTGTTACTATATATATAGAGAAAACTCAGTAATGATTGACATTGGTGTGCTAAAGTAGTTGATAAATGAATTTCCCAACTAATCAACATTCTGGTCAATAAAGGAAATTTTGCACCTTTAGAACACATACTACACATGTCAATGGAAATTATTAAAAAAAAGTGTCATCAACACACACATAATTTAATCGAACATTCAAAGAAAACAATCCAGTTTCACCACTAAATTTGCATCACAAGATGAGCGTCAGAGGCGCGGTGTTCCTCAAAAGATTTACTCATCTTCAACATATATTTTTGATGTGAACATCAATCTACAAACAAAGGAAAAATGATGAAAATTAGTATAGGCTATTTTACAATGTAAGATAAAGCATTAAAACAAAAGCAATTTATTAAAAAACAATCGTTAAAAGGTCAAGCTACATTAGATAGTTCCTGCAACATGGAGGTTTTCAAGTTTAGTAGAGAGGTATTACCGGTCTTAGAATACCCAATAAACCTCTTAGTGTAAAAATTCCTATTTTTTTCAAATTATAAAATATAGATCAATATTTCCAAATTCAAATGAAGTGTAGTGTCCTACACAAAAAATTAAAAAATGAAAGGTATAAGAAAAAATTAATCACGCCCATAAACATACATAAGGAGAAGATAAATATTAAAACATATCATGGATAAAATGTCAATATCAAGATAGTGAATTTAATGGTTGGTAACTCAAATTTCAATATCTCCTAATAGACGTTACAACTAAATCTGAAGGAAAATTTGAAGGAAAATCAAAGCTTGCAATCATCATAAATCTACAAACTTAGCAAATTGTAGTGTTAGTAAGCACATGTACTATAACAAAAACAAAAACAAAATATTCCATTTAAAATTACAAACGTTTGATGCCTAAGTGTCAGAATAAACTGGGCATAACTAATTCAAAACAGACATTGAAAACTAACTATTGGTTTAAAATATGAAATTGTTGTTGAATATTTTCACAACCCAATACTTTAACGAAAAATATCGAAATTTAATTCAATATCGTACCACAATAAAGATCAATATCATATTTTTATTTGAACCGAAAAAATATCCATATAAGAAAACCCCCATGTTAAAAAAATATCAAAATATAAAATTGAAAATAAGGTAAATATCAAAATAAAAACCCTCATGTTAAAAAATATCCATATAAGAAAAATGATTAAAATCAATCTAACTTATTAATGGAATCAAATTCAAATACGATATTACATTGGGGGTATCATAAGGTATACGATAAAGTCCCGGATAACTTATTGTACAAGAGACATTTCAGAATTGAACCAAACAAAATTAATGAAAATTGTACAAAACAAAGTCAATCCAAGCCACGTATACCAACCTCACGGTCAATTATTATTAGAACATCTCTGTTAGAAGCTCTAACCTCAATTTCCAGACATGGTTCAGTGACAAATACATCTGAGACGTTCTTATTAGAGGAAGAGTTTTCATCATCAGTAAAAACCCCTATTTCTTCTTGACAAAAACTGTTATTATATAGGCATATCAGAAATCCTTCATATTTGATGCCAATGATAACACTGAAGCACCCATATATCAGAAAATTATTTAAGCATATGAATCCTATTCCAAAACAAAAATATATTGCTTATTCAGATTTTATTTTCTTTAAGGGTGGAGACTAGGGACTAAACTTTTTGCTTCTGTTTTCAAACTATATGAAAACACCTACACATAATTATACCAGGATCATATGAATCTCAATAAAAGCAAAGAAGACCATGCTTGATTTTAGGAACATAATCCTTGATTTAAGGAAAAAGAACACAGAGCCATAACGAAAAGGTTATACAATTCGACGAAAAATCTATATTGACCTAAATATAGACTCAAAACTAATTGCCAACTGTACTTTCTGTTGAAGTTTAATAACATTCAAAATAGAGAAACCAAATAGAACCCTAATTGTTAATACATGAACAGCCCGGGGAGACAAAAAAGATTATATACTTCAAATTAATGTTGTGGAAACTATAAAAAATTAGTTTCCCTCTGAACTAACCGAGATTTGGTTGTCCTATTTTGAAGCAATTATATTCGTCTGGCTAAGCACGACATTTTCAACTTCTATGGCTGCTTCCAAAGTTTCAATTTGCTGTGTAGACGTTCTAATATTGTTAGAAGTTGTAGAGGTGGGATTCCCTTCCCCCATTATGTTCATACGTTTGATAGCATCATTAATTTGGTACAGGACAGGGACACACAGTTGAATAACACCACAGTGAGGTGGTTGGACAAAACCCTCCCAGTATTTAGGGTCAAAATCTAAGACGAGATGATCTAATGTGTTAATTTTCCCTTCAACAATGGGGGTTTCAACCGTACTATGGCCAGAAAATTTGTGAACAACCCAATCTTTTGTGATGATAAGGTCATCATCGTTGGTGGGGGTTTAATATGTTGAAATCTGCAAAACAAATCCAATAGAGAAGTGAAATCAAACCAAAATTATTAATATAAACCCACCCAAATAGAAAAAGCACAAAAAATATACATCACCAAGATTAAGTTTTATGTTTGATAAAAGAAAATATTCCAAAAATTGATCAACGAAAAACCTTAAAAAAATTTCTAATGATAAAAGAAAATATATTGACAAATAACAAAGTTGGAACGGAGCAGATATGGAATTTCGGTCGTGTGATATGTAATTTTAGTGTACTCCCATGATTTTGTCGAAGCAGATATGGAACCCAAACATATTTGGAACAAAACGGAGCATGATTCAGAACGGAGAAATCAAGGGAGCAGATATGGTCCCAGCGTCGTACTTTTAGAAATCGTGGGAGCAGAACAGAGCAAAAAACCTTGGTTGAAGGGAGCAAATATGGAACCCTGATTTCAAACCCTAAAACAATGCTAACCAAATCGTGTGAGACACAAACCTTGGTCGAACGGTGCTGCTGGAAATTTTAGAGGTGGAACGAAGTTGGGAGATGAGGGTTAAGTTTTAGGGAGAAAATAAGTTTAGGAAGAGAGATGAAATGAGGAGGGTTAAGAGAGGGATCTCACGCACCTCAAGAGTGAGTTTTGAAATTAGGGATAGAGAGACTTTGTGAAATGAAGTCGTAGAGAAATATTGTACGGGAATTTGAATTAAAGTGAAAGTAGGTGAATTTGTGAAATTTATGAGGCGAAAAGTTAAAGACTTAATTTAAGCCCTTCATTTTTAGTGGAGGATGTGGCAAAATATGGATCGTTATTGTGCTTAAACAATTCAAAAATCATGCTATTTTATTATATATATATATATACACACACACACACACACACACTAGCGGATACCCGTGCCTGAAGGAACGAATAAAATTTCAAAAATTTCCTAATCTCAAAACGATGACGAAAATATTATTCCCCAAAAAAATTTATATATCATTCGCAATATATATAATTGCATAACCGATACATGTAACTTAGCTTTTTTGCACCATACATCTAATTGTGTGGTACTTACTATAACTGTTAAAATATTTTATTAATTGTTACATGATTACATCGCGTGGAATACATAATTTTAATACAATTGTTACTATATATAGAGATAAAACTCAGTAATGATTGACATTGGTGTGATGAAGTAGTTGATAATTGAATTTCCCAACTAATCAACATTCATGTCAATAAACGAAATTTTGCACCTTTAGAACACATACTACACATGTCAATGGAAATTATTAAAAAAAAGTGTCATCAACACACACATAATTTAATCGAACATTCAAAGAAAACAATCCAGTTTCACCACTAAATTTGCATCACAAGATGAGCGTCAGAGGCGCGGTGTTCCTCAAAAGATTTACTCATCTTCAACATATATTTTTGATGTGAACATCAATCTACAAATAAAGGAAAAATGATGAAAATTAGTATAGGCTATTTTACAATGTAAGATAAAACATTAAAACAAAAGCAATTTATTAAAAAACAATCGTTAAAAGGTCAAGCTACATTAGATAGTTCCTGCAACATGGAGGTTTTCAAGTTTAGTAGAGAGGTATTACCGGTCTTAGAATACCCAATAAATCTCTTAGTCTAAAAATTCCTATTTTTTTCAAATTATAAAATATAGATCAACATTTCCAAATTCAAATGAAGTGTAGTGTCCTACACAAAAAATTAAAAAATGAAAGGTATAAGAAAAAATTAATCACGCCCATAAACATACGTAAGGAGCAGATAAATATTAAAACATATCATGGATAAAATGTCAATATCAAGATAGTGAATTTAATGGTTGGTAACTCAAATTTCAATATCTCCTAATAGACGTTACAACTAAATCTGAAGGAAAATTTGAAGGAAAATCAAAGCTTGCAATCATCATAAATCTACAAACTTAGCAAATTGTAGTGTTAGTAAGCACATGTACTATAACAAAAACAAAAACAAAATATTCCATTTAAAATTACAAACGTTTGATGCCTAAGTGTCAGAATAAACTGGGCATAACTAATTCAAAACAGACATTGAAAACTAACTATTGGTTTAAAATATGAAATTGTTGTTGAATATTTTCACAACCCAATACTTTAACGAAAAATATCGAAATTTAATTCAATATCGTACCACAATAAAGATCAATATCATATTTTTATTTGAACCGAAAAAAATATCCATATAAGAAAACCCCCATGTTAAAAAAATATCAAAATATAAAATTGAAAATAAGGTAAATATCAAAATAAAAACCCTCATGTTAAAAAATATCCATATAAGAAAAATGATTAAAATCAATCTAACTTATTAATGGAATCAAATTCAAATACGATATTACATTGGGGGTATCATAAGGTATACGATAAAGTCCCGGATAACTTATTGTATAAGAGAGATTTCAGAATTGAACCAAACAAAATTAATGAAAATTGTACAAAACAAAGTCAATCCAAGCCACGTATACCAACCTCACGGTCAATTATTATTAGAACATCTCTGTTAGAAGCTCTAACCTCAATTTCCAGACATGGTTCAGTGACATATACATCTGAGACGTTCTTATTAGAGGAAGAGTTTTCATCATCAGTAAACCCCCTATTTCTTCTTGACAAAAACTGTTATTATATAGGCATATCAGAAATCCTTCATATTTGATGCCAATGATGACACTGAAGCACCCATATATCAGAAAATTATTTAAGCATATGAGTCCTATTCCAAAACAAAAAATATATTGCTTATTCAGATTTTATTTTCTTTAAAGGTGGAGACTGGGGACTAAACTTTTTGCTTCTGTTTTCAAACTATATGAAAACACCTACACATAATTATACCAGGATCATATGAATCTCAATAAAAGCAAAGAAGACCATGCTTGATTTTAGGAACATAATCCTTGATTTAAGGAAAAAGAACACAGAGCCATAACGAAAAGGTTATACAATTCGACGAAAAAACTATATTGACCTAAATATAGACTCAAAACTAATTGCCAACTGTACTTTCTGTTGAAGTTTAATAACATTCAAAATAGAGAAACCAAATAGAACCCTAATAATTAATAAATGAATAGCCCAGGGAGACAAAAAGATTATATACTTCAAATCAATGTTGTGGAAACAATAAAAAATTAGTTTCCCTCTGAACTAACCGAGATTTGGTTGCCCTATTTTGCAGCAATTATATCCGTCTGGTTATGCACGACATTTCCTACTCTTATGGCTGCTTCCAAAGTTTCAATTTGCTTTGGAGGCGTTCTATTATTGTTAGAAGTTGTAGAGCTGGGATTCCCTTCCTCCATTATGTTCATACGTTGGATAACATCATCAATTTGGTACATGAATGGGACACACAGTTGAGTAACACCATGGTGAGGTGGTTGGACAAAACCCTCCCAGTCCTTAGTGTCAAAATCTGAGCTGAGATGATCTAATGTGTTAATTTTCCTTTCAACAGTGGGGGTTTCAACTGTACTATGGCCAACAAATTTTTTAACGACCCAATCTTTTGTGTTGATATGGTCATCATCGTTGGTGGGGGTTTAGTATGTTGAAATCTGCAAAACAAATCCAATAGAGAAGTGAAATCAAACCAAAATTCTAAATATAAACCCATCTAAATAGAAAAAGCACAAAAAATATACATCACCAAGATTAAGTTTTATGTTTCATAAAAGAAAATATTCCAAAAATAGATCAACAAAAAACCTTAAAAAAATTTTTAGTGATAAAGGAAAATAGATCGACAAATAACTAAGTTTGAACGGACCAGATGTGAAATTTCGATCGTGTAATATGTAATTTTAGTGTACTCCCATGATTTTGTCGAAGCAGATATGGAACCCAAACATATTTGGAACAAAACGGAGCATGATTCAGAACGGAGAAATCAAGGGAGCAGATATGGTCCCAGCGTCGTACTTTTAGAAATCGTGGGAGCAGAACAGAGCAAAAAACCTTGGTTGAAGGGAGCAGATATGGAACCCTGATTTCAAACCCTAAAACAATGCTAACCAAATCGTGTGAGACACAAACCTTGGTCGAACGGTGCTGCTGGAAATTTTAGAGGTGGAACGAAGTTGGGAGATGAGGGTTATGTTTTAGGGAGAAAATAAGTTTAGGAAGAGAGATGAAATGAGGAGGGTTAAGAGAGGGATCTCATGCACCTCAAGAGTGAGTTTTGAAATTAGGGATAGAGAGACTTTGTGAAATGAAGTCGTAGAGAAATATTGTACGGGAATTTGAATTAAAGTGAAAGTAGGTGAATTTGTGAAATTTATGAGGCGAAAAGTTAAAGACTTAATTTAAGCCCTTCATTTTTAGTGGAGGATGTGGCAAAATATGGATCGTTATTGTGCTTAAACAATTCAAAAATCATGCTATTTTATTATATATATTATATATATAGACACACACACACACACTAGCGGATACCCGTGCCTGAAGGAACGAATAAAATTTCAAAAATTTCCTAATCTCAAAACGATGGCGAAAATATTATTCCCCAAAAAATTTATATATCATTCGCAATATATATAATTGCATAACCGATACATGTAACTTAACTTTTTTGCACCATACATCTAATTGTGTGGTACTTACTATAACTGTTAAAATATATTATTAATTGTTACATGATTACATCGCGTGGAATACATAATTTTAATACAATTGTTACTATATATAGAGATAAAACTCAGTAATGATTGACATTGGTGTGATGAAGTAGTTGATAATTGAATTTCCCAACTAATCAACATTCATGTCAATAAACGAAATTTTGCACCTTTAGAACACATACTACACATGTCAATGGAAATTACTAAAAAAAAGTGTCATCAACACACACATAATTTAATCGAACATTCAAAGAAAACAATCCAGTTTCACCACTAAATTTGCATCACAAGATGAGCGTCAGAGGCGCGGTGTTCCTCAAAAGATTTACTCATCTTCAACATATATTTTTGATGTGAACATCAATCTACAAACAAAGGAAAAATGATGAAAATTAGTATAGGCTATTTTACAATGTAAGATAAAACATTAAAACAAAAGCAATTTATTAAAAAACAATCGTTAAAAGGTCAAGCTACATTAGATAGTTCCTGCAACATGGAGGTTTTCAAGTTTAGTAGAGAGGTATTACCGGTCTTAGAATACCAAATAAATCTCTTAGTCTAAAAATTCCTATTTTTTTCAAATTATAAAATATAGATCAATATTTCCAAATTCAAATGAAGTGTAGTGTCCTACACAAAAAATTAAAAAATGAAAGGTATAAGAAAAAATTAATCACGCCCATAAACATACGTAAGGAGCAGATAAATATTAAAACATATCATGGATAAAATGTCAATATCAAGATAGTGAATTTAATGGTTGGTAACTCAAATTTCAATATCTCCTAATAGACGTTACAACTAAATGTGAAGGAAAATTTGAAGGAAAATCAAAGCTTGCAATCATCATAAATCTACAAACTTAGCAAATTGTAGTGTTAGTAAGCACATGTACTATAACAAAAACAAAAACAAAATATTCCATTTAAAATTACAAACGTTTGATGCCTAAGTGTCAGAATAAACTGGGCATAACTAATTCAAAACAGACATTAAAAACTAACTATTGGTTTAAAATATGAAATTGTTGTTGAATATTTTCACAACCCAATACTTTAACGAAAAATATCGAAATTTAATTCAATATCGTACCACAATAAAGATCAATATCATATTTTTATTTGAACCGAAAAAAATATCCATATAAGAAAACCCCCATGTTAAAAAAATATCAAAATATAAAATTGAAAATAAGGTAAATATCAAAATAAAAACCCTCATGTTAAAAAATATCCATATAAGAAAAATGATTAAAATCAATCTAACTTATTAATGGAATCAAATTCAAATACGATATTACATTGGGGGTATCATAAGGTATACGATAAAGTCCCGGATAACTTATTGTATAAGAGAGATTTCAGAATTGAACCAAACAAAATTAATGAAAATTGTACAAAACAAAGTCAATCCAAGCCACGTATACCAACCTCACGGTCAATTATTATTAGAACAACTCTGTTAGAAGCTCTAACCTCAATTTCCAGACATGGTTCAGTGACAAATACATCTTAGACGTTCTTATTAGAGGAAGAGTTTTCATCATCAGTAAAACCCCCTATTTCTTCTTGACAAAAACTGTTATTATATAGGCATATCAGAAATCCTTCATATTTGATGCCAATGATGACACTGAAGCACCCATATATCAGAAAATTATTTAAGCATATGAGTCCTATTCCAAAACAAAAAATATATTGCTTATTCAGATTTTATTTTCTTTAAAGGTGGAGACTGGGGACTTAACTTTTTGCTTCTGTTTTCAAACTATATGAAAACACCTACACATAATTATACCAGGATCATATGAATCTCAATAAAAGCAAAGAAGACCATGCTTGATTTTAGGAACATAATCCTTGATTTAAGGAAAAAGAACACAGAGCCATAACGAAAAGGTTATACAATTCGACGAAAAAACTATATTGACCTAAATATAGACTCAAAACTAATTGCCAACTGTACTTTCTGTTGAAGTTTAATAACATTCAAAATAGAGAAACCAAATAGAACCCTAATAATTAATAAATGAATAGCCCAGGGAGACAAAAAGATTATATACTTCAAATCAATGTTGTGGAAACAATAAAAAATTAGTTTCCCTCTGAACTAACCGAGATTTGGTTGCCCTATTTTGCAGCAATTATATCCGTCTGGTTATGCACGACATTTCCTACTCTTATGGCTGCTTCCAAAGTTTCAATTTTCTTTGGAGGCGTTTTATTATTGTTAGAAGTTGTAGAGCTGGGATTCCCTTCCTCCATTATGTTCATACGTTGGATAACATCATCAATTTGGTACAGGAATGGGACACACAGTTGAGTAACACCATGGTGAGGTGGTTGGACAAAACCCTCCCAGTCCTTAGTGTCAAAATCTGAGCTGAGATGATCTAATGTGTTAATTTTCCTTTCAACAGTGGGGGTTTCAACTGTACTATGGCCAACAAATTTTTAACGACCCAATCTTTTGTGTTGATAAGGTCATCATCGTTGGTGGGGGTTTAGTATGTTGAAATCTGCAAAACAAATCCAATAGAGAAGTGAAATCAAACCAAAATTCTAAATATAAACCCATCTAAACAGAAAAAGCACAAAAAATATACATCACCAAGATTAAGTTTTATGTTTCATAAAAGAAAATATTCCAAAAATAGATCAACAAAAAACCTTAAAAAAATTTCTAGTGATAAAGGAAAATAGATCGACAAATAACTAAGTTAGAACGGACCAGATGTGAAATTTCGATCGTGTAATATGTAATTTTAGTGTACTCCCATGATTTGGTCGAAGCAGATATGGAACCCAAACATATTTGGAGCATAACGGAGCATGATTCAGAACGGAGACATCAAGGGAACATATATGGTCCCAACGTCGTGCTTTAGAAATCGTGGGAGCAGAACGGAGCAAAAAACCTTGGTCGAAGGGAGCAGATATGGAACCCTAATATCAGACCCTAAAACAATCCAAGCTAAATCGTGTGAGACACAAACCTTGGTCGAATGGTGGTGCTGGAAATTTTAGAGGTGGAACGAATTTGGGAGATGAGGGTTATGTTTTAGGGAGAAATGAAGTTTAGGAAGAGAGATGTAATGAGGAGGGTTAAGAGAGGGATATCACGCACCTCGAGAGTGAGTTTTGAAATTTTTGATAGAGAGACTTTGTGAAATAAAGTCGTAGAGAAATTGTGTAAAGGCATTTGAATTAAAGTGAAAGTAGGCGAATTGGTGAAATGTATTAGGCGGGCTATGCATTGGGGGGAAATTTTCAACTTTTCAAATTCAAACAAAAGTTCAAGACAATCTAATCCCAACATTTTTAGTGGAGGATGTGGCAAAATCTGGACCGTTATTGTGCTTAGGAAATTCAAAAACCATGCTATCTTATTATATGGATATCTTTGCTTGGTGAGTGTTTAGCACCGATTTTTTCTTCTCTACCCATAAAGAAGACAATTTGGGTTCTTCTCTATCCCAAAAAGGAGAAAAGTTTTCTTTGGTGTTCTCACATGGTGAAAGGCACCATGTGTGGTTGGCGATTGTTTTGCCTCCATTGGTGGACTCCAAGATTCCGGTGGACTCTGGAGTTATCTACAAGGCAGAGGTTGCAGAGAAAAGGAAGCGTCGGGGTTTGAAGGAGTCGAGTCGAGTGTTATAAGTCTTCTTGTCATTATCTTTGTAAACATACCGCACCTAGTGGATTTGTTAGGCAGGGCCGTCCGAGGTTTTTCCCGTTGTGGGTTTTCCTCATACATCGTGGCATAGTGTGATTGTGTTTAATTTATCTTGCAAATCACTTAGATGCATGCGTAGGTTAATCAAGATAAAATTTTGTTTTAATCACAGTAAAGTTTAATTTGGTGCTAATTAATTTTTGGTAATTTTATTTAATTCAACATTAGTCTTAATTAATTTAGATAAATTCATGTTTGTGTTATTTGGCCATATTTAGACCTTGAATTGAACTAATTATTGTTTAATTGAATTTCAAATATTTGTTTAGTTTAGTCCTATTTAAATTTTGAAGAAATTAAAATTTGGTTATTTTTGAAAGTATTTGAAAATTTGGAATTCATTTTTCAACCATCCCATTAAAGAAAATTTTTAATATTGGTATTTTTTGGGATCCTACATCCCAACAAGTCTTATCAGAGCAGGTTATACTAAAATATCGTGTAATCCCAATTTTAAGGAATTTATTTTTGAAAAATATGCATTTTTCAAAGTTTTCAGTTTTTGTTGGTTCTAACATGCTTGCTCATGACTCTTCACTTGTTATATCCTATGAGTAATGGCTGGCATGTTTGTATACTCTAGATTTTGTGCTACATGTCATATATTCTTGCTAGTCGTATGCTTGCTTGTCATTTTCTAGTCCATGCTTCATCAAATATGCTTTGCTAGAATTATGACCTGTTTATCTTTTGTATTTTATCTTTTATATTTTTGGCTATTAAATGAAAAGTATAAAATGATTTTTGTTTATCTTTTGAGTTAAATTTTTTGTTTGGGTAAAAACTTTGAAAAACTCAAAAAGATTTTTTTTTTTGTGTGTTTGTAGTTTGACACACTTTTTGTGTCATATATCGTGTTTGAATCATTTATTTCGGTTTCCATGTGGCTAGAACTTTTAGTTGTGTATTTCAATTATTAAATTGTTCTTTATCATGGTTATATGAAGTAGTTTGAATTTAAATTTCTAAAAGGATTCTTATTTTTATGTCTCTTTTGCACCCATGCCCGAGCTCTTTTAATTTTAACTTCACATCAATATTTGCGCTATGTAAGATGTTTTCCTATCAATTTAGTCATCTACTTCCTTTGTGACTATGGAAGATTTGTGCATGTTATTCTGTTGCACATGAGATTATTGTGTTAAAATGATATATGAAAGTGAACGAGTAAGGGCTACGAAAGTAACAATCATCCTTTGCAATTAAGACACCGTTTGCAATGGACCTAAAAGAAATATGTGGTCCAAAGGCCTAAAAGAAAAAATGGCATTAAAAAAAATATATAGCCTAAACCTAGTTTGTTTAGATTGATATTTTCATTCAAAAGGAAAGAAAAGAATAATGGTATATTTGAGGGAGTTTGGATGGAATATCAACGATTTTGCACAATGTCTTGTAGAATCATCAATATGCTAGGCTTGTATGAATTGTGTTGGTTTTGTTCTTTGAGCTCATTTTCTTTCACGTGAGGCTTTATATATGTTTGATAAAGTTTTGCAATCAAACGGAACTCCTTGAACATTTTTAAGTAATTGCGTCATAATTTAATAGTTGGCAGTTCATACCCCTTCACTTTCGTTTCCATATGACAGATTTGTGCCATACGAGTGTGAAAAGCTTAATGTATTTTGTGTCGTTTGTGGTGATTATACCTATGTATATGTGCGTGTGCGTTAGTGATACTATATATATGGTATTTTTATTTTTGAGTCTTTGCCTTACTTACTAGTCCATAGCTTCTTTGAATTCATAATTGGAATCTATCTTGTTGTGAATTTTGGTTGATATCCCATGCTTACGTTTAGTACATCTTAATTGGTATCATTTTTTTTTTGTCATCGCATCGTAGTTGGTATCCTTTGTTATTATGTGGATTAGTTGCATTTTATTGCTGCCATATGCTTTATTGTTCCTGTCTATGCACCATTGTATGTTTTAACTTGTTTCTTCTTAATTCATATCCCTTGTTTAAACTTTAGAGGAAGAAATGTTCTTTACTTTAAATAGAGGGAGAAATGAGTTAGTTTATAATTCTTTAACCTTTGTCTATTCCTGAACAAAAAGGGGTGGGAGATCTAACTTAGGGGGAGTTGCACAATCTTATTAGGTAGACATTAGTGGATAAAGGGGGAGTAATAATTAAGGGGGGTATTTATTTTCTGCATTTAGTTGTAATACCCCGTATTTTTATGGCTTTTAAATTTTGGGATTTATAAAATTTAATTGAGGTAAATTAATTTAATTTTTATTCGGAATGTTGATTTTAATATTTACTAGCGTGACGAGAGTTAGTAATTATTGGAAACTTGCTATTAGTTGAATATTACTGATTGAATATAGAAATATATGAGATTTACTTTTATAAAATGGTCATGTGTGAATAAAATGGCAATTATGGAAATTTGAGTCGGGACGCGCCCGTGTCGCGTCAGGACTAAATATTAATAAATAAAAGTGAATATTTTATGAGTTGTTCATATGGTCGTTTTAAGTGAGCCAACGCGTCCGAAAGGGTCGAGATAGTCAGAAAAGTGTACCCGGGGGTTTGATTTGGGTCTCGAGGCGTTTTTAGGCCTAATTAGTAACTCGGGAGGGCATTTTAGTCATTTTGCATTTTGGGGTAATTAAACCCACGAAAATTAATAACCTATATCATCCATTTAGGTTAGTCATTTAGGGTTAGAATACTAAAAACCCTAGAACGGCCATTGGAGAAGAGAAGAGAGAGCTCTCAAGGCATTCCAAGGCTCAAAACTCACCCGTTTGCACCGCCGCCACCACCAACGCGTAGATCGCGAGACGGGGAACGCAACCACACCGAATTTGACACCAAACTAGACTTCTTAAAATCCCAAGCAAGTGTTTATCTTGCTTATATCGTTGGTGCATCTTTCATATTTGTTTAGGAATGATTAAGAATGAATTATAGGGATGAAAAACCCAATTTGAGATAGGAAAATTCATGTAGTTATGGTTTAAACAAAAATTCAGGAAACCCTTGCCATGTAGAGGATTTACCCATGAAATTATGATGTTTATAAGAAGAAAGTTCTGGAAGTACTTGTTAGAACCATGTTTAAGAGAATTCTAGGGTTCTTGTTAATCATATAATTTTTTGGGCCGTTAATCCATGATTGGTGTTAGAAATCTACATGCTTTACGTTAGAAATACCTAATATGATGATATAATGTTTGTGGTATGAATTTTGGGTCGATTGGGTATGAAAAATATGAAATTGGTTAAGGTTGGAAGATGAAAACCGTAACTGCAAATCTACAGATTTCGCAGACCTGCTTGATCGATTGATCGAGCCGAGAGCTTCGATCGATCGAAGGCTCGATCGATCGAGACACAGACCTCGATCGATCGACCCCTCCCGACAGATTCCTATTTCCTTTTTTTAAATGAGTTAAATTCAATTTATCGTGAAATAATTCTTGGACATCCTTAATAAAATGTTTGGGGAGATATGGAAGACCAGTAGGACATATGAAAATTTTTGGGACTTTTATTATGAGATGAAAATCGTGTCTTGGGATAATTACATAAGGAACGATGAAACTACGTATTTAAAGTGAGAGGTTACGTCTTGTAGTTACGATAGAGAATGGATGTATACATACTGAATTTTATACTTGGGAGGATAGAGTCCATAAGAGTTACGTAATAAGTTGGAAGAATCCTTCGGATTATGGTTAGAGACTAACCCTTATACGCGATACTAATAATGTGAAAATAAGGATAAATGTTGTAACTATGGGATTTGAGATATACCAAATATTGATATGGTAATATTAGTATAGTTATATGATTGTGTATGCATATACTATCTATGTGTGAAAATCATACCCACGCTACTTGCTATCCCTGAGGTTATCGCACTGGGACGATCTTATCCTGTGTTGCCTTCAGGGGGATATTGATTCGTACCCTAGGAGATAGATATCCTTGCTACAGGCTATCGAATGGATAGTTCAGACGGTCCTAAGAGAAGCAGGTATGTGCCATCCTCTTAGAGACTTGGAATCTATGCTTCGCCTCAATATTGTTTGTGTATGTGTTAATACAATTCGAGAGTGATTCCGAATTTGTATTCCCCTTAATACGAGTGATACGGGGTTTGGATAGTAGACTATGCCCGCACCATAGTTTTTATTTGGGGTGCTGTGATAATATATATATATATATATATATATATATGAAATTCTGGAATTTGGAACTGCCTACTGTGATTTGGTAAGTAGGACATGATTGATGACTCAAAATTGTAAATACTTGTTTTGAGAAAGTATAATATGACACTGGAAAACTTCATTGGTTACTAAGTTAAAATGAGAACTTTGATCACAAATTGAAATCTTACTTTGTAAACGATTGTGTTGTTTAGTTTTAAATCTTGCGAATAACCTAAGATAATCTGAAATCGTTGGGGGAGATTAGTGTGATATATGATAGATAATCCGTTGGGAAGGTTAGTACGATAGGCGTGCACATTAGAAGAGAGGTGAGAATTTCTCAAGAGAGTTTCGCACTAATATGTTGTTGCATTGGTCTGTAATCAATTTAAATACTTGCTAAATGTATTTTTAAATCATACACACTATCGATCTCTGACCCATTTCCATTTCTCTTTCTCTCTTGTGTATATATGTATATTACAGGTGCCTAGCCACAGGGGCGTTTTGCTTAGGATTCCTTGGAAGGAACGTGCTGCAGCTTAGGTGGGAGTTGCAGGCCACTTGCGTAGACGATTTCATTTACTTGATTCCACTTCTATTATTCTCAGTTATTTGGGCATGTGTCGCCCTTTCCACTATTTATCTGTTTATTGGGACATTTGTATTTCAGTTATTTCTAGTACTATTTCCTTTGGGATTTATTCAGTATGGATGTTTTACTTTAAATTTTAAATGTTGGGATTCGCTTGTCGAATGTTGTAAATTAATTGGATCATGTTGCAGGATTATTGTGGTGTGATTCTTACTTATTGAAATGTTGTTAATAAATAAATAAATGATTTTCCTTTAAATAAAATTTGGGAAGTAATGTTATAAAAAAATGGTTTTTGACACTTAGCTTAATTAATTAGGGTGTTTAAATTGGAAAAGTTATTTTTATGACAGTGATGCTAAGAATGAACCAACTGTTCACCTTGATTTAATTTAATAATGGAGTGATCGCCCGGTATTTAATTAGGCAGGGTGTCACATTAGTATTGTCATATTCCCTATGCGTTTGATGGTTTGTTAAGTGTGCATGATTTTTATCTTAATCGGCATCTTTAAAGTGACAAAGAAGTTTATCCTTGGGTCGAGTCATATCATCTGTATTTTTATTTTTTTGGTGGGATGTTGTGTCTAGACGAGCTTGATGCCCCCTAGGATTTTTGGCTGGATTTTTTTCCCGGAATAGCCAAAGGAGGAGATTTGTAAGGACACAAATTTCTAATTGAGTCCATTTATTGTTTTGGCTTAATTTCGGACAAAACCTTTTGAGTCATAGGATATAAGTTTGTTCCTATCAAGCCTATGACATGTTTGAAGTGTTGAAGACGTAGTGGCCATAACCTAAAGTTACATCTTTGTCAGTTTCAAGTGCCATGTTTCACGTCATCAACATTTTATGACTCCAAGGTCTCCAAAGGTATGAATGCACTTTTATATATTTAGGACCATGGATATTTTATTTGGGTGTAAACATTTTATATATAGACTTTTCATTTTTCTCAGAAAACCATTTTAGAACTTTTTATTAAAGTTTTTGGGCTTAAAAGTAATTTTTAGCTTTTATGAAAAGTCATTCGAACGAACCTGGAATCTCATTTGAACGAAATTCCCAGGTCGTTCGAACGAGAAATCTAACGAATTTTCTCTGCTTTCTTATTAGATGTTTGGTTCGAACGAAAATTTCAAACGAACATTTTCTGAAATTTCGTTGGATAAACTCATTTGAACATAGTCCTTCGAACAACATCAAATAGTCGTTCGAGCGAGATTTCAGCGGGAACAGTTATTTGACACTTTTGATCCATTTTCCCACTTCTTTGCCCCACTACTTTTTGGCAGACTTATCTAGTGCGGGAACCAATTTTTTTGTAAGACTTTTCAGAACTTCCAAAGGCTATTTGAGAGAAAAATAATTTTCATAAAAAGTCTCCTTGGTGTTTATTTATCAAATTGATTATCTTAAGAACAAAACCAAGTTTTAGACCCAATATTTGTTTTTGTTTAAATCCAAGTTCCCATATATATATATATATATATATATATATATATATATATTTGCTTGGAGAGTGTTTGTCATTGTTTTTTTCGTCTCTACCCATAAAGAAGACCATTTGGATTCTTCTCTATCCCAAAAAGGAGAAAATTTTGCCGTGACGTTCTCATATAGTGAAAAGCACCATGTGTGGTTGGTGGTTGATGCGCCTCCATTGGTGGAATCCAAGATTCCAATCGACTCCGGAGTTATCTACAAGGCAGAGGTTGAAGAGCGAAGGAAGCATCGGGGCTTGAAGGAGTCGAGTCGAGTGTTGTAAGTCTTATTGTTATCGCCTTTGTAAACATACCATACCTAGTGGATTTGTTAGGCACGAACGTCCGAGATTATTCCCGTTGTGGGGTTTCCTCGTACATCACGGCGTAGTGTGATTGTGTTTAATTTATCTTGCAAATCACTTGGATGCATGCTTAGGTTAATCAAGATAAAGTTTGGTTTTAATCACACTAAAGTTTAATTTGGTGCTAATTAATATTTGTGTAATTTTATTTAATTCAAGATTGGACTTAATTAATTTGGATAAATTCATGTTTGTTTTGTTTGGCCATATTTAGACCTTGAATTGAACTAATTCTTGTTTAATTGAATTTCAAATATTTGTTTAGTTTAATCCTATTTTAATTTTGAAGATATTAAAATTTGGTTATTTTTTAAAGTAGTTTAAAATTTGGAATTCCTTTTTGAACCATCCTATTGAAGAAGATTTTTAAAATTGGTATTTTCTGGGATCCTATGTCCCAACATACTTAGACTTATCAAAATTTCTTATAATCATCTTTATGATTTTCTTTATTCAACTTAAGCAAATTTCTAAACTTCCTAGCGAACATAGCCATATCATCGGAGTCGATGTCAAACTCATTATCTGAAACTTGTGTTTCCTCTTTTCGGCTTTCAAAGTTATGCCCTTATCCTTCTTCTTCACATCCTTTGAGGTAAACGTGTTTAGTTCATAGGTTTGTGATAAGTCATAAATATTTAAGAATTATCCCCTTAATTTCGGTACTTTTATGATCCCGTGCATTGCATTTAACCCAAAATTATCTCATGTTTTTGTTATTAACCCCTTTTGGCGAGTATTTCTTGTTGTGTGTGTTTCTCATATGTTATATAGGTATTTCATGAAAGTTAGTGCGAAAGAGAACTTGAAATAGAGGAAGAAAACACAGAAATGGGGAGTTGAAGGGCATTTTCATAATTTTCAGCCTTAGTTCGGAGGGGGGGCCAACTGAAATTTTGAAGAGCTCGAAATCACAAGAGCACTGGAAAAAATGGCACCTTAATTCGAGCTACGGTGTAAAGTTATGCGAATTTGAAGCTGAGAAAGAAATCCAAAAGAAAGAGAAGATCTAGGGTTTGCATGGCTCCTCCACCTGCCTCCTAATGGGAGTAGGAGAATCATCCTTCCATTTTCTCTAAACAAGCTGCAATAATAGCCTCCAAAAAGACCACCATGCTAAGCCAAACCTAGATAGTGATCCAAAAAAAACATGAACCTTTGCTTCTATCATAGACTCACAAGTGAACCCTATCACCTTACAGAAGGTATCTACATATAAGGGAGAACTATCCATACTTTATGAAGAGTCAGCATTAATGGCAATGGTAAAACCTCTCCAGCATTCAATTGTTGTAAAAATTCTCGCATGGATGGCCAAAAATAGATGATATTCACAAATTCTTTTCTATCTTGCAACTCAAATCCTCATTTCATATTGCTCTCGTAGATAAAAAACAAATATTGATAAGATTAGAGAATGAAGAAGAGTTCCATAGACTCTGGCTAAAGGAAACTTGGTTTATTAGCGGATATCGCATGCGTACTTTCAAATGGGATATTAATTTCCACCCTGAATTTGAATCATCTATAATTCCTTCTTGGATATCTTTACCTTTCCTCCCTATACATCTATACAACAGGGAAGCATTATTCTCAATTGCACAGGTAGTAGGGAAGCCTTTAAAAGTGGACAATGCAATAGATAACCTGGCAAGACCTAGCCAAGCGAGCGTGTGTGTAGAAACAGATCTTAAGAAGACCTTTCCATCGAGAGTGTGGATTGGGAATAAAGGAGAAGGTATAGGATTATGGAAGCCAAACATATATGAATATCTTCCTCCGTATTGATATTATTCTGAGAAGAAAGGTCATGTGCAAGATATTTGCTATATAAAGAAAAATGCAGAAGAAAAAGAAAAGATACTAGACTAGCATGTGAAGAAGAAAACTGAGACTACCAAAGAATGGGTGAAGAGAACTTTTGTGGAGAAACCAATCGATATGTCAGATACGTAAATAGAAGAAGGGTAGGTACAAAAAGATCCTAGAAAGGTGGCCAAACGAAAGCTCAATACCTCATTTATGATAAAGTAAACAAAAAGCCAAAAGTACAAAGCAAAGGAGAATTTTAATGATATCAAGATGTCTACAACAGTGGAGACCAATAATAGAGAAATTGTAGTGCAAGAAAGTAGTGAGGAGAAACAAAAACTTAAAGAGTCAGGTGATGGGAATTTAGAGAATGCAGTAGTCAGCCTTTCTACAGAACCTCTACAAGACAATGTAACTGACCTGGAAGTGCAGCTACAACGACAAAAGAATGAAGAATGGTATAATCAAGAAGAGGATGATCCAGGAGAAGGTAGTCCTAAGAGTAAGTCCAATATGGATGATGGATTTACTATGGTGGTATGGAATAAGAAGTATAATAAAGGTGGAGCCAGGAAAAGTGAAGCATATGGATTTATCAGAATTCTCGCCATGTATGAGTTTCTTGAAAGCATTGAGAATAATTGTCTTAATGATTTGGGTTATATAGGATATAAATACACCTGGCACAATAAGAGGGAAGCTTCTCATATCATCTGGTGTATATTAGATAGAGTTCTTATGAATCAATCTTGCATGGATATGGATGTGAATTGGCAAGTTAATCATTTGAATAAAAGTATGTCAGACCATTCCCCTCTTCTGCTTCAAGGAGAACTTCAATCATTCAATAGGCATAAGACATTCAAATTTCTTAACTTCTGGACTGAGAAGCAATAATGTGTTGACCTAGTTAAAAAGGCTTGGAAGGAAGTAGATTTCCATAATCCTATAGTTGACCTTTCATAAAAATTAAAAGGAGTTAGGAGGTGCTTGAGTACCTGGGGCAAACAAACATATGGGGATATTCATTAAGAAGCAAGGAAAACTGAGGATAGACTATTAGCTACATAAATAAGCTATGAATAAGATACCATAGAAGATAATAGAGAGGAGCTAAACTTTGCTACATTAATTCATAACAGTAAGCTTAAGATTGAAGAAGAATTTTAGAGTAAAAAAGAAATTGAAAAGTGGGTAGCTAAAGATGAAAAGAACACACCTTATTTTCATAGAGTAGTGAGATGCAAATAGAAGAGAATGCTGATTCAGAAAATCAAGAATATGGAGGGTGATTGGGTTGAATCTAAGGAGGACATCCAAGCTGCAACCATAGAGTTTTTCTCAAAGAAATTCTAAGCTGAAGAAATGATAGATCCATTTGGTTAGGAAAAAGTGATGTCTAATATCCCAAAATTAATAAATGAAGAGATGCATTCTGTTCTAAATTAATGGCCTACTATGGAAGAAGTGGATAAATTTGTTAAAGGTTTAAATGCCAAGAGTAGTCAAGGGGGTGGATGGTTTAATGGTTTATTTTTTCATTTCTTTTGGGAGGACGTTAAAGAGGATATTATGAAAGAAGTTCAGCTTTTCTTTGCAGGCAATAGTCTTCCCAAGATATGTACAAGCACTAGAATAGCTCAAATTCCAAAGATAGATCATCCCCAAAATTTCAATGATTTTAGGCCTATAATCATGCATAACTTTGTTAATAAGATTTTTTCTAGAATCCTAAATGACAGAGTTTCTACCATTCTTCTAGAAATTATCTCTCTAATGCAGTCAGGTTTCATTAGAGGAAGGTATATTAGTGAGAATGTGATGCTTTCTCAAGAATGTATGATAAGAATTAACTCAAAAAATATGGGGGGTAATGTTATAATGAAGTTGGATATGTCTGAAGCTTATGACAGAGTTTCATGGTGGTACCTGATTAAAGTTATGACAAAAATAGGATTTTGTGAGCAATGGTTGGATTTAACTTGGAGAATTATCTCTAACACATGGATCACCATCAATGTGAATGGAGAAAATGCTGGTTTCTTCAAGACTTAAAGGTGTTTGAGGTAAGGTGATCCATTATCACTTAGTCTATTTATCATAATGGACGATGTTCTTTCCAAAAATCTATAAAATCTAGCAATGCAACCTTCATATGTAGGTTATAAGATGCCTATAGGTGGTCCAATTTTTAGCCATCTAGAATTTGCAAATGACTTGATTAGTTTTAGCTTGGGTATGAAAAGTGAAGTGAAGAAGTTGATGGACGTTTTAAGGTCTTACGAGAATGTTTCAGGCCAGATGATAAGCATTTCTAAAAGTTATCTTGTTGTCTCAAAAAAAATAAACCATGTGCTCTATCATTTTTAAAACAACGTACTGGTATGATCATAAAGAATGGTCCTATGACATATCTTGGTCGTCCTTTGTATAGTGGAAGAAAGAGAATAATTTACTATGAAGACATGATGAAAAAAGTGAAAAGGAAGATTACTGGATGGAAATCTACATGCCTTTCTACATGAGGTAAAATTGTGCTCTTAAAATCTTTGCTAGTATCTATACATATATATCTAATATCTTCTATGTCCCCTCCCAAAGATGTCATAGAAAGGCTGCATAATTTAATGACAAAGTTTTTTTTGGAGTTCAAATTATGGTGAGAACAGGCATCGATGATGTAAATGGGATAACATTACAAGGCCTACAAATGAAGGTGGATTGGGAGTCAGGAACTTATATGATATTGCTAATTCTCTTAGTATGAAAATATGGTGGAATTTTAGACAAAAAGATTCTATGTGGGCTCAATTTATGAAGGCAGGGTATTATAGGAAGTTCCATCATACTATAGCTCACACTAGAGTAGGTGCTCATATGTGGAATATAATAGTATCAAGTAGAGCTTTAACTGAAGAACACATGTTATGGAAGATTGGTAGTGGCGACATAAGAATATTCTTGGATAATTGAGGAATTGAAGAGGCAAAAAATATGGAGGTATTGGAGGATCTACCAGTTAAATCTTTTTGGAAGGAGAGGCAAAAATTGGGCAGTAAAAAAATTGAGAGCTATTTCTCTGTTAAGATATCAGGAAAGATTTTACAGTTTGAGGAAATATGGGATAACCAATCTAATAAAGTTATATGGAAGCCAAATAACAGTGGAACTTTCTCTATCTCTTTAGCATGGAATTGAGTAGAAATAAGAAACCATCTCAGATCAGCTCAAAATTCATCTAGTACAGTACAATTTTGGTTAAGATATCAGTGTTGATGTGGAATATTCTAAATAACATGCTTCCTACTTATGAGAAGATAAAATCAATAGGGGTAAGGGGCCCTTCAAAATGCCAATGTTGTCTCAAGCCTAAAGAGGAAACTCTTGATCATATATTTGAGAATGGGGATGTTGCTTCTAAAGTGTGGGATAAGATGAATCAAGAGTATAGAATCAAGAGGGCTACTGGTGGTATTAAAAGTCAACTTTTCCAATGGTGGATACATGGTACCAAGACAGATCCAGTTACAAACAAGCTTATCCCAGCTATAGTGTGTTAGAGTTTGTGGATTCAGCAAAATAAAAGCAAGTATGAGGATTATTCAGCTAACGTTTATTCAATTTTTTATCAGGTACACCAATTGAAGAAGATGATGTCTTTCAATTAATGAAATCACTCCCAAATCAAAAGGCTGTAAATTAAATGGATGAATCCTCCCCTTAGAGTATTGAAGCTAAATACAGATGGAAGTGCGATAGAGTCAACATATCATGGAGGAGGTGAAGGAGTTCTCAGAAACCAGGAAGGAGATATGCTATGGGCCTATACGAGATCTTATCAGAATGCTACTATCATGGAGGCAGAGGAAAGTGCTTTAAAAGATGGTCTTGATCTCTATAGGGATTTAAAGGACTATGAGCTCATTATTGAATGCAATTCAAGAGTTCTAGTGGATATCATTAAAGGAAACTCCTCTATTCATTGGAAAATCAGCTGGACTATTAAAGCAATTCAACAAATGGTTCAGAAATTCAAGTACTCTATCTTCCATATATATAGAGAGGGCAATTAGGTGGCAGACTTTTTAGCGAAAATGGGAAGTAAAGAAGGGATCAATAGTTTTTCTCAGTGTCTAGAGGACTTCCCAAGAAAAATGAAAGGAATAGTAACAATGGATAAATGGGGCATGCCAAATTTCAAATATGATTAAGATCTAAAGGAGTTTGTTCATATCAAGTAAAGGTTACAAGACGCACTCATTTTGTTTTAAAAATTCATTTAATTGGTAAGGGATCTCATGTATAAATATCCTCATTTATGTTACTAGTATCAAAGGTTTAGTAGTAGTGACCTGCTGTAAGTTCCTAAAAAGAATTTTCTTCTTAGTAATTCAATAAAGTATAATTTTATTTAAAAAAACAAAAGAGAAGAAGTAAGACAATGCAACAAGATATTTTGAACCAAACCTCGAACCGGTTAGGCTTTAGTCATGCTCCGAAACTATGACAAACAGTTAGTCATGCCTAAAAAATGTGAAAATTTATCTGAAGCGAGATTTTTATTTTGACCCTATTTTTTTTATCCTATAGAGTTTTATATTTTGAAGTCTCTTCTAAATGACTTCAAACCTATATATAGAGTCATTAGGGTTCTTTTAAATTAGATTTCATTCATGTAAAAGCTTCTAATCAAGGAGGAACATCTAGGAGAATAATTTATAAGTTTTGTACCTTCAATTCAAAAGCTTTTTCGACTCTTCTTCAAGCTTTGATTTTTTCTTGCATGCTTATGTTCTTTTATCTTGGTAACCTTAAATTCCAGCATTTTTATTTTTATTTCATTAGGTTTTCATTCATGTTAATGGTTTCTTACATAGAGATTTACAATATCATGTACGTCTAGATATTTAGAGGGTTGGGGTACATGAACTCAACCTAGGTTAATAAGTTGGATATAAGTTGGATGAAATTGTATAGATAATTTGTAGGTTTGATATTTTAACTAAACAAGTATTGTAGGTCTCTTAACTTCATTGTCCCTTGGTAACTAAAGTGCTTGAGGGTATAATACGCGTGTAAAAAATCTTGTCATTCACGTTAAATTATTTATTGACCAGATATTGTGCGGAGTAAAATTTTCATATATTTAGTACTTTAAAAAATTTAATGTTTTCTTCTAATTATATATATAGTTTTTGAAAATTTTGTATCCAACGAATTTACCGACGGTTCGGGGGATCGTATTCCAATCCCATTTTTCTCGCATAGTTTACGATAAAAAGTTTTCAGTCTTTGCATATTTTAGTTAATTCTCACTTGTTGATTAAGTTGCATTAGTTCAGTAGAAGATTCTATAACATCATCATCTTTTCCTTTTCTTTTTCGGAGCCGATCGTTAGGACTAGTCATCTTTCTTAGTAGTCGTTACATTTCACATCTTAGTCCCTGAGTTCTCTACCCAAATTGCTCGGATTATTACTTATGCGACCAATTGACACTTGAATCGTATTTACATGAACTAGAGACACTTTTTGAATCGCGTTAGTTTGTAAGTAACCTAAAAGATCTTTAACTTTTATAGAGTTTAGAGTTCCTAGAAAATTTAAAACGGTCACTTTTGGATTGAACATATTGGCTAATGAACCAAAATCTTCTTTATGACACAGTTGTTGGGTATCTTCTCTCCTAAATTAAAAGATGAATTCACAAGATCTAACAATCTAGCATGGAACTCATCAAAAGTCTCACTTTCCAACATCTTAATGGTTTCAAATTGAGTGGTGAGGTTTTGCAGTTTAGAAGCCTTAACAACACTTGTAACTTCATGGGTGAGCTGGAGTGTGTACCAATCCTCTTTAGACATTTCATACGTTATAATTCGATGGAACTCCTCCGGTGTGATGGCACTAAAAAGAGCATATAAACCTCGAGAATTGAAATTTGCTATCTTAACCTCATCCTCACTCCATATTTCTACGGGTTTATGAACACGTGCTTCTCCTATTAGACACCCTGGTGGGGGCCACCCTTTAACGACCGATAGCCAAACCCGCTCACCTAACTACTTAAGTGTCGGCCTCATATGCGCTTTCTAGTACGCGTAGTTAGAACCATCAAAAATAGGAAACCTCAAAAATGAAAAGTTTTCCATATTCAAACCTAAAGGACCTAAAATGATAAATTATTGTTCCTGCTTTGATACAACTTGTAAGGGCCAAATTTCTATGAATATACGCTCCGATACCCCTTATAGGGACGTAGGTTCCCGAAAAATTCAAATTTTATTATCTAAAGGGATGGTTCATCGAATATTTCTAATTTTTAATTTCTTTCAAAAATTAAATTATCTTCTTCTAAACCACAACCTTAATTCAAGTTCAAATATACACAAACCAAATTAAAACATGCTCAATTCAAGATTAACATGAACTTTTCCTAATTAATAATTCTGACTTTAATTAAAGTCCACTAAAATTACTCAATTTAATTATGTACAAATTAATAAAATTTTTGTGGTTAAACCAAATTTTATCTTATTAAACCTAAGCATGCATTTAGATGGAATTGCAAGATAAAACAAACAAAACCACAACATCGCAATGTATGAGGAAAACCCACATTGGGAAAAACTTCGGACGATCCAACCACAAGTCCACTAAGTACGGGATTATAAAAGGACACGACAAAATATTTACACAATGACTGGTTGCGCTCGCAAGCCTTGACGCTCTTCATTCCTTACACCTCTACCTAGTGACAATGGAGGAGCCCACCTACGTCTCGGAGTCCACTGATGGGTCAATGCTACCGTCACGCACACGGAGTCCACTATATGAAAAATCCAAGATCATGGAATCCTCCGCAAGAAACAATCTCTATGATGTAGAGAATAAAAATCGATGCCAAAAATGATCTCAAATAAATATCATGTTGAAACTTGGTTCATACAAACAATTGGGTGTAAACGAGTTTTTGTTTTGGAAATTAATTCATTAAGGATCAACAAAAACTAAAGAACTTTTTGGAAAAATGTTTTTTCTCTCAAAGGATGGTAAAACTCTCTGGAAAAAATCAACTTCATCACTACTAAAAAGGTCAGAAAAAAGTAGTGGGATTAATGAGAAAAACTGCCAAAAAACTACCCATATTTGGAGTAAAACTGTAATCTCGTTCGAACGAAAAACCAGAGTCATTCGAACGATAAATCAGCAAACCAAAAAAGAATCTCGGTTGAAGTCTCATTCAAATGAGGTCATTTGAATGAGGTTGCTCGAATGAGATTTCAGACCATGAATCTAAATAATTTCGATACGAATGCGTGACCACCCGTTTCGTAATTTTTTGATTTTTTTGAATTAGTTATGATTTTTCTACAGAAAGGTGCCCGAGAACAAAATCTTTATATAGTGTAAATTCAAAAAAAAATTGACAAAAATTATAACACCCAATAATAAATTTTCCAAGTCTCAACATAATATAAGTATTCATACCCGTGTGATTCTTGGACTATTGATGATGAACACAAGGCACGAAACACGACATATATGTGATCTTCTTTGTCTTGGCCACTACGTCTTCAACATTAATGCTATAGACTTGAAAGGTCACAGATAACTTCTATCCTATGACTCAAGAAATTTTGTCCGAAATTAAGCCAACACTTAAAAATTGACTAAATTAGAAATTATCCTTACCCCTTATAATGGTCCGAGACCTCTGAACTAAAATTTTTATAGTCTGAAGTCGTTATAAGGGTTTGGGACCTTCCGACATAGAAAAAATGAAGCCTTGGACAAATTCTTTTTGTATTTGAACACTTAACCCTGAAAGTTTTTTAAAAACACAAGTTATTTTCTTTAAATGTCTTCACAAATGAAAGGTATAAGGTTCGTACTTCCTTTTATGTAACTCTAAGGTAAAAGAAATATTTTTTTTATAAGGAAATGGGTTGTTCATGGGTCTTTAGACCTTATCCTTTTGGAATTATGAATGAAAATATCAAGAATTCTTTGTCTTTTATGGGTCTAAAGACCTTTTTACTATGATTTTTGGGTAAGATTCTAGTCATTTTGGGTCATAAGACCTTTGACTGTTAGTTTTAAGCCAAGTATAAAATCCTTGCAACTTGAATGGTGGGTCCTGAGACCTTAGTTTTCTAGAGGGATACATCATAAGTAATAAAAAGTCTATTTTTTCATTGAAATGGTAGAGTACATGACTCACAATGGTCTTTATTGGATAACATACATCTTCTGAGGCCTCTGTTTTTCTTGATGATCAACCTTTACATGGAATTTTATCCGTGTTGATAATCATCCTTATTTTATGGGGTTGATGGTCCTATGTAAAGTATCTTTAAACGTGGGTTGAGATCAAGGGAATGGGAGAGATCTTCGAAGATAAGAAAAAGGCTCGGGAGTGCTACGTCACTTTCATGAAGGACAAAAATAAGTTTCTCATCGCTCCACAAATCTTAGCAGGGGCTCCATCGAAGATTCAAAAGATCTCTATGATCTCTCCATAGGTCTTGCCTCCACCACCACCAATGTTTGATAGAGCCTGTCCTAAGATTTGTAGTGCAATGAGAAACTTATTTTTGTCCTTCTTGGAAGTGATGTAGCACTCCCTAGCCTTTTTCTTATCTTTGAAGATCTCTCCCACTCCCTTCAAGTTTGGAAACCTCATTATTAACCCGTGGGTTGACATCGGATTAGCCAAGTAATTGAAATAGGGTCTTCCCAGGATGATATTATCGGCTGAGGGGAGGTCCACCAATATGAATTTGTTCCAAACGGTGGTGCAACAATCGTTGAAACTAAGGGTGAGGCAGAAAGTGACATACCCCAAGGAGTAGGTCCGATCGCCGTTGAATCCAATGAGAGAGATAGTGGCCAGATACAAATGTTTGGTGCAAAGGCCCATAACCTTAAAGGTGTCCTATAGTATCCCACAATTTTGATAATAATTAATTGCTTAATTGTATGAATTTAATTGGGAGAAAGTTAAATTGGAGTTTAGTAAATATTAATTAGTGAGATAAAGAATTAATATTTATTAGAATTATTATGTGCTTATGTGTGATAAGTAAATAGTTATATGTTATATGTCGCGTATGAGTGTCAACGACGGTTAAATTTGTGATGGGCCGATAGGATGTTGTATTCACGGATCAATATAATTTATGAGCGATACGTAAGGGACACATGTGTCACACCCGAATAATAAAAAGTTAGTATAATTGGAGTTAGGTGACTCGGATAACCTTTTTGAGTGCACCGATGACCCGAAATGGGTTGAAATAGTCCTGAATAGGTACCCGAGTGTTGTGTTTATGTTCCGGGGGCTTTTTAGACTTAAAATGGCCCGTATAAGGGTAGGAATGTCATTTTATATTTTTAATTAAAAGGAAAAGCGGGATTAGGCTTTTGGGAAGGCTTTGGGAAGGTGGGTGATAACCCACCTTTCACTTTCCAAACGAGAGGTTCAGAGCAAAGAACCCTAGAGAAGAGAAAAAAGATAATAAGGAAATATCTTGAAGAGGAGATTAAACCTGAGTTAAAGAACTTCGGATTTGTAATCCATAAAGGCAATTAAATACTTTCTTTATGTCACATTTTAATTTGTAGTTAATTATTTTCTTGATTCATGTTAGAAATTGGGGATTTGGTCATGAAAAATTAAAATTGATGATTGGGTAAAGATACCTATCGATAAAAGTTGATTGTTCATGAATAAAAGATAAATTAGGAGTGATTATACTTATGAATAAAGATAAAATTCTTGGTTTCTTAATGAAGGGGGATGAATTTAGACGAAAGATAAAATCTTTGGTGATCTTGGTATAAGATTTTTAAATATTGAATCTGTGATGATTTCTATGTTATATGTATATATGTAGCGATGAGATTGTGTTTTATGGATGATTTATGAACTAAAATTCTAGGAATTTGGGTATATAGAACCCTAAAAACGAAGTTGGGAGGTTGGGGGTGAATCCCGCCTAAGAAACGTGCTTTAGGACCATTATGTGGAATCTCGTTCGAAACTCATTCGAATGAGGTACCCTTTTTTGTTCGAACGAGGCTCGTTTTTCGTTCGAACGACCCGTGGGTTTGGGCCGAGTTTGGATCGGAGAAATGCTATGGGTCTATTTATGAACTTAAGAGAGTATGTGGAAAATTATACAAGTGAGTGGATACTTAGTTAAAAATAGATTTGTGTCACAACCTATTTGTGGGAATCTAAAATTAACTAGGGTGCTCAAATATAGGACTAGTTACATAAATAAATCGGGACATTGGAATGAACTTCAGGATTTGGGTGAAATGTTCGCGGTTTAATACGCGTACGAATTCGGTGATAATTATATATACATATTAAAACGACGTGTATATGTATATGATTTGTGTGTATGCTACTTGTTTATTCAAATATACCTACTCGGGGGGTGCTTTCATAGAAGGTTGTGCATAATGGGCCGCCCACCCTAGCGTTAACAGTCAGGTGTTGGGTTGATTCCCCAGGTTATAATACTGTTGAATGACCATTATCCGTGCGAGTGAATAAATGTTGGTTTCGTGTCCGGTTAGTCATAATGTGGTATGGTTACAACCCATGGATGTATGCATGTGACCGCCTCAATTGTATGTGTATTTATTTGGGATCGGTAGTGAGATTCAGACCTGATGGATCAATGTGAGGTGTGATGCTTGGAGCCAATTATCACATGAGGAATTTATTCGTGAGGTCTAAGACCTGGTGATACGATTATACGTATATAATGAGTGATATGTATAGCATGGACGTAGCTATGTATGTTTATTACATGATTATTTAATTATAGCGAGTGTGTCGCTAAAATACTGTTTTAAATGAATACTTAATGAAGGTAGTGGACTTAGCTAATAAATAGTATTAGCGGGGTTGGTCCTAGTTAAACCGGGTAGTTTAATTAGGATAATTAAAATGAAACCCGTTAGGTGCGCAATGTAGTTGAGAGGTGAGGCTTCTCTCAATTGAGTGTGACCGATTAATCTTAAAAGTAAAACACTACTGTTTTAAACGATTTAAAATAATTATTTATTTGTGAAATATTTTACTCTACGGGATCTAACCCATATATTCCTCCCTTTTTTTGTTTTCCCTTTTTACACCCCTGGTGTGTATCAACAGCAGTCGGGACAACAAGGATAGACACGTTCTTGCCGATGGTAGCTGTGGATCCTTGCATAGACACTGTAATCATTTCTATCCTATTTAGGATCGGTTATTTTTCCTTTTACTATTGGGCATGATGCCCGTAGATGATAACACTTATCCTATTACAGACTTTATATTATGTTAGACTTGTACTTCCGTAGTAAGTTATTATTCAGTTTACATTGTGAATGTTATTTGGTGACCGATGGTTTATTCAATTCACCCTTATTATTTATTTATGCATGATGTTTAGCTCAACTATTGTGGTTGTATTGATTATTCGTATTCTTTTTGTTATATTATTATTGCGATAGTAATGTTTAGGATGATCCATACTGAGATTCCTGTTGTATTTTAGTAGAGGATTGGTCACCCAATATTAAAATAGGCGGGTTGTCATATTAGTATCAGAGCATTAGGTTCTAGTGTCCTTAGGATCTGTGTGGTGTTGCTACATTATCAATGTTGTGTTTCTATTGATGTAGAGCCCTATATCTAAGAGTCCTGCTATTATTTATTATTATGTATTTATGTTCTCCTACTATTATTTATGATTGGAGTGAACCTCATACAATTTTGGTTTGGTTTCTGATGCAAAATAATAGCAGAAGATGACCAACACGTGCCGCTAGGAGGGCCTTAGGGGAGAAGGCTCAGCCGGAGCCGCATGCCATTCAGAGGACAGTGATCGAAGCAGAGGATGACACCATTATTGTCCATGCAGTTATTGCCGCGATAATTGCCTTGGCACAACATTTTCTCCAGGCACAACCATAGCAGCCAGTGGCACCAGTTGTTCAGGATCACCCATTTCCATGTATTTGAAAGAGATTCAAAGAGGCATTCCAAAAGGGCCAACCGATAGAGTTCTAGGGGAATACATATATGATCGTCACTAGCCAATGGAAGAAATACATCCATAGGTGCTTTCATACGATTGGGTGCAGTGACACTCAAAAGAAGATACTGGATACTTTTAAGCTAGTAGAAGCACCACTTCGGTGGTGGGCGTCGGTCACCACAGCATAGGAGAGAGATATCATGGCCATAAAGGAATTTTGGGTGAGGTTCGACCGCAAGTTCTTTCCGTCAGTAGTTTAGACGGAGATGAGAAGGAGATTCCTTGACCTTTTATAGGAGGTCCGGACTGTGGCCGAATATAAGGAGGAATTATTGCGTCTATCAAAATTTATGCCAGACGAGGTGAATACAAAGGATAAGAGGGTCCTTAAGTTCACTGGTGGATCATATGGATGATTCTCCGGCAATTGTTGGGGAACCTGACATTACAGACCTACATTGAGGTCATAATTTCTGCGTTACTCCACTATCAGGATCATCGATTCCACATGAGGGAAGAAAAGAGGACCAAATAGTCTAGCCAGCAGGGAAAAATAGGGGGTAGTGGTTCCAGAGGGGAGACATAATAATAGCAGCAAAGGAAGCATGATTGGGGTTCCCAGCAGGGGGATTCTTTTAAAAGATTCAGGCCGAGTAACGACAACTTCAGGCAGGGCCATCAGGGTCATCGGGTCTAGGGGAATCAGGTGGCTAGTAGGGCGTGGATATCATGGCCAACAGGGCGAAAGGTAGGGGCAACCTCCTTAGGTATATAGGTAGGTGAATTTATTGGTAAATATTTCCTGTATGGGGAACAGGGCCGCATGTGGTGTGTATGCCCGAACAGGTCTAGAGTTCAGGAGCAGGGCGCTTAGCAGGGGAAGCATCATCAAGACCTATTGGCAGTTCTAGTGTTGCTTCCTCCATAGCTATAAGGGCAAGGATAGTTTGGGAGTGTGTATCATATCCTAGGAACGATTTTACAGCCAACGATTAAGGGTATGTTTCTTATCCAGGGGCACATGGGGTGGGTTTATAGTTGATATGGGAGCTTCACATTCATTTTACAGCACTAGGTTTTCACCTGTGATGGGTTTAGTGGATTTATCCATGGATATTATCATGACAGTAGATTCACCTTTGAGGGGTGGGATTCTCATTCTCTCCATCTTCAAAGGGGAAGGTATGGACATGGGGAGGTTGTATTTAGTAGCAGATATACTCGTGTTATATTTGGACGAGTATGTCCTTAGTTTGGGTATAGACTATCGTGTTCTCTATACCAGGATGGGAGACATTTCTTGTGGCGATGCCTCATCCGGAAGGAGAGTCAAGCATGTATTTGTATTATATTGAGGATGAGAATTATGAGGGTATAGTCATCGCGTTGGATTCGATCCCTATTCTTAAGGATTATGCTAATGTGTTTCAGGAGATACCGAGGTTACCATTAAGTCGGGAGATTAAGTTTGTGATCGACTTAGTATCGGGGACTAAGCCGATAGCACATGCATCGTATCTTATGACTCCTTTAGAGACGCGACAGCTACGAGATCTAATTTAATAGTTATTAGGGCAGGGTTTCATCCCTAAGAGTAATTCACCTTGGTGTGCCCCAGTAGTATTTGTGAAGAAGAAGGATGGGTCTTTACGAATGTGTATAGATTACCGAGAGTTGAATAAGGTCACGATCCAGAACAAGTATCCATTTTCGCGTATCGATTAACTTGTTCAATCAGCTGAGATTAGCATCATACTTATCTAAGATTGATTTGATGTTGAGATACCATCACTTACATATCAAGGAGAAGTATGTTCCTAATACCATGTTTTTAACGAGATACGGGTCTTATCAGTTTAGGGTTATGTCGTTCGGGATAATTAATACCCCAATAGTTTTCATGGATCTCGTGAACAGAATGTTCAGGATTTTTTTTTATCAATTTATCATTACTTTCATAGATGACATCTTTATTTATTCTCGAACAAAGGGAGATCACGCAAAGCACTTACGTACGATTGTTAAGACTTTACAGGACCACCCGTTGAATGCGAAGTTTGCGAAATGTGGATTTTGGTTACGGGAGTTGGAATTCTTATGTCACGTTATCTCTGAGAGAGGGAATTCTATGGATTCGAGTAAAGTATCAGTGGTGAGGGAGTGGGTCCAGCCCACGACACTAATGAAGGTGCACAATTTTTAAGAGTTAGCAGGGTACAATCGCTAGTTCATCAGAAGATTTTCGAAGATTAAGGGTCCCTTGACAAATTTAACTCGTAAGGGAGTACTTTTTGTATGGGATAGGAATTCTCAGTTAGCTTTTGATGAGATAAAGGACAAGTTGACTTCAGTGATAATACTCTCATTGCCTAGGTGAGGAGTGGAGAACCTTATTTTTATCGATGCGTCCTTACACAAACTTGGGGGAGTTCAGCAGCAGGAGGAGTGGGTCCTAGCTTACGCACCTCACAGGATTAATATCCATTGAAAGAACTATCCCACTCAAGACTTGGAGTTAAAAGCACTTGTATTTGCCTTGAGGATTTGGAATCACTACCTTATAGGGTAGATGTTCCGATTATTCACAGACTATAAGTCACTTCAGTATCTTTTCATGTAGAATGAGCTGAATATGAGGTAGTATAAGTTGCTCGAGTTTGTGAAGGATTACCAATTTGATATCTGGTATTATCCGAGGAAGGCTAACATAGTGGCAGATACATTGAGCCGTATGCCGAAAGATCATTTAGCAGCAGTATGGAAGGCGAAGTGGGCAGAGCTTCATTAGGAGAAATAGGTGGTCCAAGCGTACTTAATTGTGATGACCATCACACCCAGGATCATTTTAAGGGTTGTGAAGGCACAAGTAGAGAATCCATCTTGTCAGGAGAGAATTCAAAAGTTATTGGCAAGTGGAGAGGAGTATTACTTAGTCAGTTCTGAAGGTGGCACACTTTAATAGGAGGTTTCTTATTCCAGCGGATGAGGAGCTATGATGCGCAGTTATGCAGGAGGCACATGGGTCACAATTTTCGATATATGTCAGAGGGCATAAGATGTACAAAAATATGGGGCGATAATATTAGTGGGCCGGGATGAAGTAGGACATAAAAAAGTTTGTCTCCAGGTGCACCACTTATCAGATGGTGAAAGTCGATCATCAGAGACCAGCAGGGGTTTTACAACTGTTAGAGATTCTGGTGTGGAAATGGGAGAGTATTTTGATGAACTTCATCACAGGGTTACCAACATCAAAATAGGGTCATGATTCCATCTGGGTCATTTTGGATCGATTGACTAAGGTAGACCATTTCTTGCTACTTTGGGTGGATTACAAGACGGGATAGTATGCGCTATTATTTATAGCAAAAGTAGTGAGATTATACAGGTGCCTCTCAACATTTTTTCAAACTGGGATAAGATCTTTATGTCCCACTTTTGGCAGAGCTTTCAAGAGGCAATGATGACAGAGTTGTGTTTGAGCACAACATATCACCCTCAGAGTGATGGGTAGATGGAAAGGGTGAATATAAAATTTAAGGATATGCTGAGGATGTGTATTCAGGATTTTAAAGGTAGATGGGAGCAGTATTTGCCTTTGGTTGAGTTTGCGTATAGCAACTCGTACTAGTTCACTATTAGCATGGCACTGTTCACCATCTTTTTGGTTAGAGGTGGGGAACAACAAGCTATTTGGGTCGGATTTGATTAAGGAGACATCAACGAAGACCGAGTTGATTAGAAGTCGCATTCGGGTAGCTCGGGATAGGCAGAAGAGTTACGTCGATGTGAATTGGAGATTTTTAATCTTGACGTGGGTGATCAGGTGTTATTGCAGGTATCTCCAATAAAGGGAGTGATGCTGTTCAGTAAGAAAGGGAAATTGGCACATTGATATGTTAGTCCTTTTCCCATTATCAAGAGGATTGGGCCGATTGCATATAGGCTCTCCTTGCTAGAGAATTTATAGAGGATTCACGACGTGTTCCATGTGTCGTCGTTGAAGAAGTAGCGCAGGAGTGACACGACTTACTTATATATACCCTTAGAGAAGTTTGACTTCCAACCAGGTATCTCGTACGGGAGAGATCTATTCCCATTTTAGATCGTAGTGAGCATAAGCTTCGATCAAAGGTAGTACCATTAGTGCATGTACAGTGTGAGCACCACAATGTTACCGAGTCGATGTGGCAGCATGAGGATGGTATGCAAGAGAAGTATCCGAAGCTCTTCGTGGCAAATATGTTCGAATTTTGAGGACAAAATTCCATTGTTATGGGGGAAGAATGTAATACCCTATAATTTTAATAATAAGTAATTATTTTATTGTATTAATTTAAATAGGAGAAAATTAAATTGGAATTTAGTAAATATTAATTAACGAGATAAATAATTAATATTTATTAGAATTATTATTTACTTGTGTGTGATAAGTAAATAGTTATATGTTATATGCCATGTATGAGTGTTACCAATGGTCAAATTGGTGATGGGTCGATAGGATGTTGCATCGACTGATCAATATAATTTATGGGAGACGTGTAGGGGACACACGTGTAGGACCTGAATAATGAAAAATTAGCATAAATGGAGTTGGGTCACTCGGATGACCTTTTTGAGTGCACCGATGATTCGAGAAGGGTCGAAATAGTCTAGAATAGGTTCCTGAGTGTTGTGTTTCAGTTCCTGAGGCACGATTCTATTTGGGTGATCATTGACCGATTGATGAATATGGCTAACTTTTTATCAGTCTGAACAAACTACACATCAGAGCAGTACGCTAGGCTTTTCCTTGCGGAGATTGTGAAATTGCATGGGGTACCGCCCAATATGGTATCGGATAGGGATAAAATATTCGTGTCACACTTTTGGAGGAGTTTCCAACAGGCCTTGAGGTCAGAGTTGAGGTTAAGCACCTCGTACCACCCACAGATAGATGGTCAGACAAAGAGGGTAAACTTTATGCTTGAGGATATGTTGTGGATGTGCCTCTTAGACTTTAAGGTTAGTTGGTAGCAGTATTTGACTTTGGTGGATTTTGTTTTCGACAACCACTATCAATTTACTATTGGGATGGAACCCTATGAGGTGTTATATGAGAGACCTTGCCTCTCACCCTCAGGTTGGTTGGAGATGGGGGAGAACAAACTTATTAGACCAGAGTTCATTCAGGACATCTTGGAGAAGGTGGAGATGATTCAGGCCAGGATTTAGATTTCCCAGGATAGACAGAACAGCTATGTGTATGCGGACATAAGGCACTTGGATTTTGAGGTCGGGTATCATGTGTTGATAAAGGTGTCTCCCATGAAAGGAGTAGTGAGATTTGGGAAGAAGAGGAAGTTGGCTCCTCATTATATGGGACCATTACCTATTATTGAGAGGATTGGGCCCGTGGCGTATCGATTGGGATTACATAACCACTTGTAGAGGATGCACAATTTCTTTCATATATCAGCATTGCAGAGGTTTTTGAGAGATGAGGTCGCTTACCAGCATATATATATCAACGATATAGGTCTCTAGCCTGATGTAACTTACGATGAGAGACCCGTAGCTATTCTGGATCGGAGGGAGCGTATACGCCATTCTAAGGTGGTTCCCTTAGTATAAGTGTAATGGGGACACCATAATGAGGATGCGTCGACATGAGAGAGGGAGGACGACATGCGAGAGAAATATTCGGAACTATTTTAGTCAGGTACGCATTGAATTCCAAGGACGGAATTCAATTATTATGGGAAATAATGTAATACCCCATATTTTTATAATACAATAAAATCGATAAAAATTAAATTAATTCAGTTAAATTTAATTTAAATAAGTCATGATTAACTTAATTAGCTATAATTTCTTATTATGTGGATTCATTTATACAAGTTAAAATTTCTCGTAGAAAATAATTGCATGATTATTAAATAATTGATATGTGATGTTCAATCAATTAAAAAAATATAGATGTCGGGTAAAAATAATTCGGGCACATTCCAGGATGATTAGAGGACATTTTTAGGTGTTTTAAACATATAAAATTGGACCTAGGGTATATGTATACCACATGAGGAGTCGTTGGGCCAATCCGGCTATGGGTTCTGGTTTATTTGGGGGCCCAAATATGGAGGTTATGGGGTAACTAGGGATTTCGAAATAATATAAGTTCATTAGGTGTTTTGTGAACCCCTTTTGTAAGGGAAAATTTCCAATCGAGTCTATTTGTAGTGTTGGCTTAATTCCGGACAAAACTAATTAAGTCATAAGATAGTACTTTGTCATATCATTTCAAGGCTATGACGTTTGTGTTGAAGACGTAGTGGCCAAGAGTTTGAAGTTTACATCATTATCGGTTTACATGCCAAACTTTTATGTCTCCAACATTTCAGTATTTCCAAGGTATGAATGCATTAATATATATAGGGACTTGGAAATTTATTTTGGGTGCTATTTTTTACTAAAATTATGTTTAAAATGCTTTTATATATTTTAAAGAAAAAAAAACTGAAATGTCGTTAGAAATTTGGTTCGAACAACCATGTTCGAACGACCTTGGCGATTTTGCAAACGAACTTCTTTGCATATTATTCTGAATTATCGTTAGAAGTTTCGTTCCAACATAGATGTTCGAACAACCATGTTTGAATGATCATGTTCGAAAGACCTGGGATTTTTTTGCAAATGAACTTCTTTGCATATGGTTCTAAATTCTCGTTAAAAGTTTCGTTCAAACATAGATGTTCGAATGACCATGTTCGAACGACTTGTCGATTTTTTTTCACAGTTTTTCGGCAGTTTTCATTTTAACTTCCCACTTTCTCCACTTTGTTTTTATCACTTTTAATATGTGGGGGAACAAAGTTTTCTACAGGAGTTTTCATACTTTCTAAGTTCTCTTGCGAGCAAAAACCTTTCTCGAAAAATCTCCTCAGTGTTTGTTAATCAAATGATTTAATCTTTAGAACAAAACCAAGTTTTTGCACCCATTATTTATTTTTATCCAAGTCCTATATATATATATTCTTTGAGATCTACATTGTTGGAACCAAGTATTTTTCTTAGCCCCAAAAGCGAAGTTTCCTACAGAGGAATCCATTTTGTTGTGATTCATGGTATGCATACGAAAGAGAGGCTTTCGTATGTTTAATGGTATCTGAGCTCTATCAGTGGATTCTGAGACTACAGTGGATTTCAGAGTTATCAACTAGGTGGATGTAGAAGCGAGAAGAAGCGTCAAGGCTTGAAAGGGAGTCGAGCCGAGGAAGTAAGTGTTTTGTCTTGTTTATGTAAAACCATATGTAGTGGATTTGTTGGCTGGGCCATCCGAGGTTTTTTCCGTTGTGGGTTTTCTCCGTACATCGGGGTCTTGTGTTGTGATTGTTTCTTTTTGTCTTGCAAAATCAATTAGATTCATATGTAGGACTAAAAAGATAAAAATTTATTTAATCATAACTTTAGTGTAATTTTGGTGCTAATTATCTTTCGGTGATTTTGTTTAATTCAAGTCAAGGAATTTAATTAGAAAATAATCATGCTTAGTTTGTATGGCATAAAAGAACTTGAATTGACTTTATTTAATTTTTGTTGGAAATAAAATTAAATATTTATTTAGTTGAGTTTAATTTTAATTTTGTGGAAATTTAAATTTGGGAACTTTAATTGTTAAATTTCGAAGAAAGTTTAAGTTTGGTATTTTGTGTGAACCATATCTTATTTGGAATTTTAAAATTGGGGTACCAAAGCATATACTCTAAGAAATCACCCCTTTCAGATTAAAATCAGAGCGTTTTTATCCCCAACAAGTGGTATCAGAGGGGGTTATGCTAATTTATCATGTGATACTGATTTTTAAGGATTTTTTTCAAGAAAACATGGAAAATTTATCATTTTTGATGTTTCCTACTTTTGATGGTTCTCAATACGTGTACCAAAAAGCACGTATCATTTTTAGAATGGTTGATTTCCCCATGTTAGCACATGGCTCCTCACTTGTTATATCTTATGAGTAATTGCTGGCATTTCTTTACATACACAAGCTTTTGTACTACATGATATATTCTTGCTAGTTGTATGTTTTTTTGGTCATTTTTTAGTCTTTGCTTCATCGTATATGTGTTGCTAGAATTATGTCTTGTGTATCTTTTGTATTTAGATTTTAGTTATCATGTCTTAGTTGAAAAAAGACAAAAATATTTTTGTTTTTGTTAAAAAATTAGAAAACATTAGAAAAACTTAGTCCTTGTGTTCGGTTAAAAAATTAGAAAAACTCAAAAAAATATTTTCTATTTTTATGTATTTTAAGTTTTAGCAGTCTTTTATGTGGCATATACCAGTCTTTGAATCAAATATCGTCCCCGCTTGCTTGTGGCTAGAAAATTTGGTTAAGATTTCCAATCCTTAAAGTATTCTTTATCATGCTTGCATGGAGTAGTTTGACTTTGACTTGCTTAATGAATTCTCTTTTTATATGCCTTGATTCACACATGCACGAGCTCATTTGATCTTTAACTTCACATGTATATTTGAGCTAAGTGAGATGTTCTCCTATCAATTTAGTCATCTACATGTTGTTATGACTATGGAGGATTTGTGCATGTAAGAACCGTTGCTCAAATTTAAAAAAAATAGAAAAAATGTTTATCCGGTGTAGTTGTTTATCAATGGAATCGGGCTGCGAAAGACAAAATTCCTTTGGGTGAATAGCCACCATTGAATATGGACTAAAAAATGTGGCATTGTTAAAATAAGCCAAGGCCAAAGTAGTTGCGTTTAATATGAACATTCAAAAGAAAAGAAAAGAATTATTATATATTGAGGAAGTTTGGATGGATATATCAACGGGTTTGCACAATGGCAATGTATCTTAGTTATGCTTATTTTTTTCATGACTCTATTGGTTTGTAAAATCATCAAAATTCTAGGTTTGTGTGCATTTTGTATGTTTGTTCATTGAGTTAACTTTATATTGTCACATGAGGCGGTATTTAAGTGTGATAAAGTTTTACAATCAAATAAGAACTCCGTGAACATGTTTAAGTGGTTGGGTCAATATTCCTTTAGTCTCAAGTTCACCACCACTCACTTCCGTTTACCACATGTTATTTAGACACATTTTTGCCATATGAGTGTGGAAAGATTAATGTATTTTTGTGTCATGTGTGGTGTTTATACATGCGTGAGTGGTATATTTTGTGTGTGTATATATATACGGTATTTCTTTTATTTTTGAGTCTTTGCCTTATTATCTAATCCATGTATGCATCTTGTTCAAACTGGTATCCATGTTGTTGCGACTTTTGTTTGATATCACATGCTTATGTTTCATGCATTTAAGTTGGTATATTTTTGCTATCGCATCCTAGTTGGTATCTATTACTATTTTTGTGGATTAGTTGATTGTTAATTGCCAAGTTGCTTAATTGTTCTTGTCACTTTATACACCCATTGCATCTTATAGTTGTTTTACCATTATTCCTATCCCTTGTTTCATTTAGGGGGAGTATTTTATTTAATTCGGGAGAAATATTTTTATTTATGCATTTTTAATCTTTGTCTATTCCTGAACAAAAAGGGGGAGAAATGGTATCTAAACCTTTTAATTTGGGACATCTAACTTAGGGGGAGACGCGACCGTTTTAGGTAGATCATGTTAGACAAAGGGATAGCATTTATTTATTTACTTTATATTGTTATATTCCCATTTATTTAATGCACTTGTATGTGTTTTGTGTTGTGTTTTTCATTTGGATGAGCGACTCCTTTGGACTTATCGACAGAGCACGGACAAGGCACTAAGGGTAAATGCACTGTAGTTGAGAGGTGAGGTTTATCTCAGGTGAGTGTAACCAATTAATCTTGAAATTAATACACTACGATTGAAAAAAATTATATACTTGAAAAAATAATTTACTTTATGGGTTCTGACCCTCATATTCCTATCTTTCCTTGTTTTTTGTTTTTACACCCCCGGTGCACAGCAGCAGAAGCAGGGACAACAAGGTTAGACCCGTTCTTGCTGATGGTAATTGGGGATCCTTGCTTAGACGTTTTAGTCATTTCTATTCTAGTTAGGATCAATTATTTTTCTTTTACTATTGGACATGATGCTCGTAAATAATAACACTTACCCTATTGCAGACTTTTATATTGTGTCAGACTTGTACTTATGTATCAATTATTATTCAATTTACATTTTGGATGTTAAATGGTTACCGATGGTTTATTCGATTGACCCTTATTATTTATTTTTGCATGATGTTTAGTTTACCTATTGTGGTCATATATATTATTCGAATTCTTTGTGTTATATTATTGCGACCGTGATGCTGAGAATGATCCATACTGAGATTTCTATTATATTTTAATAGAGGATTGGCTACCCGGAATTAAAATAGGCGGGTTGTCACACGTCTAAGAACAAGATATATGCGGAGCTTCCTATATTAATAAAAATCCTTCTCATGTTAGCATTCCCTATGATTATTGTGGTCACAAGAGTAACGTCATGAGGTTGTCGGATCCTCCTAAGGTCTGTTTTCGGGAAGGCCATCATCAAAACCTCCTTGGGGTCTTGATGTTGGAGAACAACATGGTTGACTTATACCTCTTCATGTTGAAAACTCATGAGGTGGGACTTTCTGGATGTGGCAGAGAGCCCACCTCCGATAAAGCCTCTGTGATGTATTGGACATCAATTAAAGGGACATCATCCTTGTTCCTATTGTTGTTATTGTTGGCTTGCTGACCTCTTCTAGCGTTCTTGGCTATAAATTCTTTGAGGTAGACCCTCTTGATCACCTGTTTAATGGGCTTCTTCAATCTGATAGAATTGTTGGTGTTGTAGCCATAATTTCTATGGAATCGATAATACTTGGACTTGTCTAACTTGTTGCACCCAGATCTCATAGGCTTTAGATGAGGTATAATATCTTGAATTTTTTTCAATTACAGAGACCTCTTCCACCGTGATTGTGAGGAACATGATGTGTTTTATCTTTAGAGGCCCACTATTCTTAGCCATGTTCTTCTTCCTTTTGGCCTCAGCTTTGCCTAGGGTCTCCCTAAGATAGGAAAAGATGTCTTTTATCTTCCCCTGCTGGGGAGAAAGTATATCATTTCTTATTGAGATAATATCCTCAGAATTCATGTACTTCTGAGCTCGTTCGAGCATCTCAGTTATTATCTTGCAAGGCTTCTTGCTGAAGGACCACACTAAATCCACTAAGGTGAGGCGTAAGATGAAGGTGAGAACAAAAATGGTTTCAATCAAGTTGTCAACCTGGAGAGCTTCTTCGTTTAACCTCTTGGCATAATCTCCTTGGAATTCTCCAGCCTTCTGTCTAAAGTGGAGGAGGGAAGTGACAATGTTTCTCATTTTTTGAGCTTCGATAAAATGGTTAACAAAGGACCTTAACAACTTTGTAAATCTTGTAATTGTTCTTGGTTTGAGTTTGGCAAACCAATTCCTAGTCATCCCTATTAAGGAAACATGAAAAGCTAGACATAAAACCTCATCTAGGGTGTCCTCGAGGAACATTAGTGGTCTATAAGTTTATTTATGATCTATGGGGTCCTTGAACCCATCGAAACGTTTAATATTAGGCGTTTTCCACTTTGGGGGAAAGGCGTTGAAGTGACAAATACCCTCAATTATAAATTTAAAAAAATTAATTTCCTTTTATTGGTGCGGCATAAGGATGGTTGAACTCAACACACACAAACCACTAATTTTAATTTCTTTTCAAATTAAAATAAACAAAACACAAAGTGAAATTAAATAAAACAACTTATAAATTTTTCACTTAAACCAAATTAATTTAACCCAGGCCCTATAAAATTTCCAAATAAGTAATTGATTCAATTTTGCAAATTAGGCCAAACGAAATTTTATCCAAACAAATTTGCACAAAATTAAACAATCCAATTCCATCTTTTTACCTAAGCATGCATCTAATGTGATTTACAAAAGATAAAATAGATAAACAACCACTACGCCGTGATGTACGAGGAAAAACCCACAACGGGAAAAAACCTCGGACGACCCTAGCCTCAAATCATCTAAGTATCGTTTTACAGGTACAAGAAAAAAGACTTACAACACTCGACTTGACTCCGTCCAAGCCCCGATGCTTCTTTGTGTACACACCTATGCCTAGAGAAACCACTGAGATCCACCGCGGTCTTGAAATCCACGGATTAAACTTTAGGAACAACTGTCAACCACATATGATGTCTTTCACCATGTGAGAATGCCGTAGCAAAACAACGAACTTCTTCTTTATGGGATGTAGAAGTAAAACCAAACGAACTCTTCACCTCGGTAGAGTAAGACCCGGTGCTAAAACACTCCAAGAAAGATATATATGGTAACTTGGAATAAACAAACTATGGGTTTAAACTAAAGTGTTTAAGAATAATGTTCTTAAAAATGCAAACACTTTAAAACATGAACTTTTGAACTTAGCGATTTCTCTCTAAAAAATGTTCTCCCAAAAAGGTGTTTAGAAAATGTCAAAAGTTTTTTTCTCAAACATGGTTCCTGTACATATAACTTATGTCAAGAGTTAGTGGGTAAGAGTAAGTGGGAACATGGGAAAATCGATTAAAACTGCCAAAAAAATATCCCTCCAGAAATCTCGTTCGAACTAGATTTTCGTTCGAACGAAGTCTCGTTCGAATGACACTTCTAACGAAGTTTTAGAGGAAAATGGGGAAAATTCATTGGAAAACTCGTTCGAACGACATTCTCGTTCGAACGAAAAACTCTTTTGAATGACAATATCGAACAAAGTTCCAGAATATTTAAAATTCGATTTTTAGCCCAAAAACTTTATTTTAAAGTTTTAAAGAAACCTTCTGAAAATAAACATCAGTTTAAAATAAAAGTTGCACCCAATAAATATTGTTCCAAGATCCTATATATATTTAAAATTCATTCATACCTTAGGAATATTGGAACAAATGATGTTGACATAGAAACGAGGCACAACAAAGTCAGCATTTGATGAAGCTTTATAATCTTGGCCGCTACGTCTTCAACTAACACGTAGTAGACTTGAATGGATAAATTTGAACACTATCATATGACTTAAATTTTTTTCTCCGAAATTGAGCCTACACTATATTGAGACTCAATCGTAGAGTTGTGTCCTTACAAATCTCCCCCTTTGGATATTCCGGGATAAAAACCAAAACAAAATTATAAAGGTCTGTCAAGCTCTACTAGACTCAAACATCCCACCCAAACTTGACTCAAGACCCAAGGATCAATATCTTTGCCGATGAAGGTTTCCATTTAGAAGAATTCCTGCACACTTAAGCAAACTATCAAACACCTAGGGAATATTAACATATGTTAAATGCATATAAAATAAATACTCCCCCTAAATTAATTCTGCTAAACTTAGATAAGATTCTAATAGGATTAGATACCATTTATCCCCCTATCATTCTCCCCCTTTTTGTTATGGAATAGACAAAGGTGATGGAATTAAACAAATGTGCATACAATGCAAAGAACATGAAAGCATATAGGCAATAAAATCATAACTAATCCATATAAATCATAAAGGATACCAACTGAGATGCAAGAACATGATACCAAAATAATACATGAATAATAAGCGTGGGATATCAACAACAATATGCAACAAGATAGATACCAATTATACATTAAGAGCATAGATGGACTAGCAAGCAAGGCAAAGAAAACAAATATCATATATATACATACTCTAAATAGACCAATAATGCACACGCACATATATATAGATATAAACTCATAAATGACACAAAATACAATAAGTTTTTCACACTCGTATGGAAAAAATGTGTCATATGGAAACGGAAGTGTAGGGGTGTGAACTAGTAACAATTAAATTTAGACCCAAACACTTAAAATATGTTGACGGAGTTCTCATTTTATTTTAAACTTTATCACATTTGAATATAACCTCATGTGACAATATAAATTAAACTCAATGAACAAACATACACAATGCATACAAGCCTAGAGTTTTGATGATTCTACAAACCAATAGAGTCATGACATTGAAAGTACAACTAGGATAAATGGACATTGTGCAAACCGTTGATATACCATCCAATCTCCCTCAATAAGCATATATATTTTGAATGAATATATCAATTAAAAATGGGCCTTGGCAATTATTTTCCTTTTTAATGCCATATTTTCTTTTTAGGCCTTTGGACCACATATTTCTTTTAGGTCCATTCCAAACGGTGCCTTACTCGCAAAGGATGATATTTCCTTTCGGAGCCCTTGCTTGTGCACATTTATATATTATTTTTATGTCTCACACAAATCTCACGTGCAATGAATTTTAACATGCACCAGTCCTCCTAGGTTATAAAATATGTGGATGACTAAATTGATGGGAGAACATCTCACTAAGTTGAAATATACATGTGAAGTTAACATTTCAAGTGAGCTCGTGCATGTGTGAATTGAGGCATATAAAAATAGAATCCATTTAAGAAACATAAAATCCAACTACTCCATGTAAGCACGGTAGAACATTTTAAGGATTGACAATCTTAACCAAAAGTTCTAGCCACATGGAATCGAAAAAGAAGGGATTCAAACACAAGTATATGCCATATATAGTGTGTGAAACAAAAATACACACAAGATAAAATCTTTTTGAGTTTTTGAAATTTTTTGCTAAACATAAAAATATTTACTCAAAAGACAAACAAAAATTATTTGTATTTTCATAAAGCCTAAATTACTAACAAGGTAAAACACAAATGATAAACCGAAATCTTTTTGTATTTTTCAATTAATGCAAACAAAAATGAAGGGAATATAATACAAAAGATAAACAAAAATCATAATTCTAGCATGTGATTAAGCATGGAGCATAGACTAGAAAATGACTAAAGATGCATACACCTAGAATTGCTATATAATATGAAGTACAAAAAGCTAGAGTATGCAAACAACTAACACATTCAACTAGGGTTGGCAATTTTTGACACGATAACCCGTTTATGGTAATAATCCAAAATGACCCGAAGATGTCACGATTAACTTATATAGATTTAAGAGTGCTCAAAACTTATACTAAAATAAAAATCAACTCAACCCGAAAATGACACGACTAACCCGAATTGCCACCTTTGCATTCAACCTTTAGATTTAGCAAGTGAGGAAGCATGTGACAGTAAATGAGAATAAAAAATCCTATTTTGTAAAGCTACTAAGTCGAATCTCCTAACCCAAACTAATGACGATTGACGGTCTAGGGGCGTAGGAATCTTGGATGCCTCGGTTGCCTTACGTTGGTGTAGAAGGGTGTATACCTACAAAAACATAAAAATATTTTTTTATTCGAAATATTGAGAAGGAACCCACCTAGGGTCTCGACAGAAACTCATATTGAGCAGGAACATCCTAGGGTCCCGATAGAAACTCATATTGAGCAGGAACCCACCTAGGGTCCCGACAGAAACACATATTGAGAAGGAACCCACCCAGGGTCCCGAAAGAAACTCATATTAAGCAGGAACCCCTAGGGTCCCGACAGAAACTCATATTGAGAAGGAACTCACCTAGAGTCCCGCCAGAAACTCATATTAAGCAGGAACCACCCCAGGGTCTCGGCAGAAACTCACATTAAGAAGGAACCACCCTAGGGTCACTGCAGAAATGGCATTCGAGAGGTGACGCCGCAAGGGTTACTTCGAAAATGACATTTGAGAAGTGCCCGCAAAGGCCACTGCAGAAGTCCAAGATTGAGAGTGGCCGTCGCAAGGGTCACTACCACTGCAAGGGTCCCTACAACAATGACATTCGAGGGGTACCCCGTAAGGGCCACCGCAGAAGTTCAAGATTGATAAGTTCCACTACAAGGGTCACTGCAACTGCAAGGGTCACTACAACAATGATATTCGAGAGGTGCCCCGCAAGGTCCACCACAGAAGTCCAAGATTGAGAAGTGCCACTACAAGGGTCACTGCCACTACAAAGGTCACTGCAGTAATGACATTCGAGAGGTGCCCTGCAAGGGCCACCGCCGTAGAAGTCTAAGATTGAGAAGTGCCACTACAAATGTCACTGCAGTAATGACATTCGACAGGTGCCCCGCAAGGGCCACCGTAGAAGTCGAAGATTAAGAAATGCCATTGCAAGGGTCACTTCGATGGCAAGGGTCACTGCAACAATGACATTCGAGAGGTTCCCCGCAAGGCCACCGCAGAAGTCCAAGATTGAGAAGTGCCACTGCAAAGGTCACTGCAGTAGTGACATTCGAGAGGTGCCTCGCAAGGGCCGCCGTCGCAGAAGTTCAGGATTGAGAAGTGCCACTGCAAGGGTCATTGCCACTGCAAGGGTCACTATAGCAATGACATTCGAGAGGTGCCCCGCAAGGGCCACCGCATAAGTCATAGATTGAGAAGTTCCACTACAAGGGTCACTACCACTGTGAAGGTCACTATAGCAATGACATTTGAGAGGTGCTCTGTAAGGTCCTCCGCAGAAGTTCAAGATTGAGAAGTGCCATCGCAAGGGTTCCGGTAGAAACTCATATTGCGAAAGAACCCACCCAGGGTGGCCAGGATAAGGGAGTGGATACCACGAGTAACTCCTCATCATGAAACGTCATTCATTAAAAGAACAACAGTATTAACACTTTGCTTTTTATACAGGTTACCTAGTTGAGCAAGCAGTGCTCAAGCAGGCTCATTGGGACCTCCTGGGAGTCTTGGCTTGGCGGCTGAGGGACAAAGTATGTTGAGCAAGCTCAACCACTTAGCACTATAGTATTGAGAGAATACTAGTAGGAAGACCCAAAAGTTACTCAAGACTACACACACTTCACACTTGGTCACAAGTGAAGTGAGCAGCCAAAGAGCTGGCTACTCACAAGAAATAAACCCTTTATAAGAAAATGACTTTTCCAGAAGAAGGGGTCATCAAGGTCCCTCTCAAGAAAAACAACAATTTTAGAGGAGAGGGGTCCTTAAGGCCTCCTCCCTCAAGTTTACAAAGTTTGTACCAAAAGTTACCATTTCAAAAGATATTTAGCAAATCAGATATTTTGTCTCCATTAGAATACATATTTGCTTTTGAACTTTGGTTGGCACCAGGGGGCATCTGCCAGAGATGACAGCCAGAGCTGCCTGCAGGTAGGAACAAACAGTACACTGCAGACTTTATCCCTCATCAACCCTCTAAGTTTTGGCGCCAAAAGTACCAACCCAACCCTAGTGCCCAAGTATAAATAGGACCCCTGGGCAAGGTCGTAAAAAAGAGGGAAAAACTTAATAGCAAAGTCACTCTATCAAAATCACACCAGAACCTCTCTAGTATTCTCTCCCCTCTCTCTCTCTAGTGCTGAGTGCCTTGTTCTTTCACTCCCCACTGATGGCCATCACTCTCAGGAGCTCCTCTTGAGAAAATTACTATTATTGTTATGGAAGTTCATCTTATTGTAGGGAGGGAGTTCCATCTTGAGCTCCATTTTTACCAGAAGGAGAAGGTCTCATCAGAAGCTGCTCCAGAAGTTCTTGAGAACCTTGCACACATCGTCCATTGGAGTGGGTCACGCCTCACCCTTTCCAGTTATTCATAGACCCCAGTCTCACTACCCTCCTACATTTGGTGACTCCGTTGGGGAGGTATCCTCACTTCCATGGAAAAATAAGGTTTTAATGTTTCTAAGTAGCTAGCGTTTGAAGACATTCCATCTGGAAATGGAGCTCAAAGAGACCAGGCCACTCAGGTGGATGTGGTGGTGACCAGAGCAAAGGTATCTGCTCCTCTGGGAGGGCAGACCAGCTCATCGGCAGCAGTTTCGGTGGCAGAGGCTTATGAGTATGTTTCTTGAGACTTAACAAGTTCGGATCCAGGTTGTGTAACACCAGCAACAACCCCCTTTGGAGGGGCAGCCGTTCTAGTGACAATTTCGATAGAAGTAGCGCAATCACGGAGGACGATGCATGAGCAAGTTGTGACAACCGTCAAGTTCATTGGCAGGAACCCTAGGAACCCTAAGTGTTTGGTGAGGGTATGGTCGAGGAACTCCTCGCACTCAATGATAGCGATGAGGAACCCTCCATCGTGGTAGAAATTCCATGTAAGGAACTCTCAGCTACAACATCCCCTCTTGAAAGACCAACTCACGAGGAACCCATGGATGAGAAACCCTAGGTCTCCCTCGTCACAAAAAAAGGGAAGTAGTGGCAGAAACCCTTATATAAATGTCAACTCGTGAGGAACCCTGGGTGTCCCTCGTCGCCAACAAAAAAGTCATGGTAGAAGTCTCGACGAAGCATGAGGTCGAGACACCCCCGGATGGAAAGTCAAGGCTCGAGTAACTCATGGGAGAGGAACCCTGGGTGTCCCTCGTCGCCAACAAAAAAGTCGTGGCAGGAGTCTCGACGAAGCATGAGGTCGAGACACCCCTGGATGAAAAGTCAAGGCACGAGGAACTCATGGACGAGGAACCCTGGGTGTCCCTCGTCGCCAATAAAAAAAGTCGTGACAGCAGTCCCGACGAAGCATGAGGTCGAGACACCCCCGGATGGGAAGTCAAGGTATGAGGAACTCATGGGAAAGGAACCCTGGGTGTCCCTCGCTTCCAACAAAACATCGTGGCAACAGTCTCAACGAAGATTGAGGTCGAGACACCCCCGGATGGGAAGTCAAGGCGCGAGGAACTCATGGTAGCAAACTCGATCCAGGAACTCGCGACCGTAAATAGTTTGGAACCCTTCCTTGGTAGTAACTCTTGTGAGGAACCCTCAGTAGTGCGTACGCCAAACGAGGATAGCCTAGTTGGTACATGCTCTTGTGAGGAAACCAGGGTGCCGTCCACTCTAGATATTGAAATCAGGTGCGAGGAACCTTATCAGTGTGATAAGGTCGCGAGGAACCTTCCCCAGGGGTAATAGACGTTGAAAGGAACTCTTAATTCGGTGAGGAACCCTTGGTTGCAAAAGTCTCTGGCGAGGGACCCATCATGCGCGAGGTGCCAGGCGCAAGACCTAAAATCGTGCTCATAGGTACTGCGAGCGAGGAACCCAAAAGTGTGTTTGAAGTCGCATGCGAGCAGACCAAAGGTTGCGAGGAACCTCCTGTCAATATTACGCATGGGAGAGGGATGTGTGCCAGCGTCACGAGGTTGCGAGGAACCCTCAACCTCTAGAGAAGAACCCTTAATGTTTGGGGAGGGACAAAATTCATGTGGCACCTTTGACGACGGCGCAAGACCCAAGGTCGTCCCAAATATCATATCGCCAAAAACAGCGCGCGAGGGACCCAAAGGGATCTGTGAGGAACCTTCTTCTATGATAGAACCTAAATTATTAACACAAAAGACACCGCCGATGGTTGCAACGAGTAAGCCATTCTGATAGTCACGCACGATCGCGAGGGGTTGAGTTGCGTCTCGCTAATAACAGGTAGCGACGAGGAACCCTTGATAGCATGGGAAGTCAGCGAGACACTCTCAGACATGAGGTCACGAGGAACCTCTATCAACATCAGTAAATGTCGAGACACCCTTAGAGGTGAACTCGACACATGAGGAACCCTCGACGCGACATAAGGTCGAGGAAGACCCTAAACGAAATGCAAGGTCGAGATACCCTTGACAACAGTCGCGACGAGGAACCCTTAGCGAAATGAGTACTAGGGGTAGAGATACCACCTCCTCTTGAAATAAAGAACCAGGGGTCGAGAACCCCCCTCTCCAAATAAAGCTCCACCAGGCGAGACTCCCTCGGGCACGAGGTCAGTACACGAGGAACCCTTGATAGCATGGGAAGTCGGCGAGACACTCTCAGACATGAGGTCGACCCGCGAGGAACCTCTATCAACATCAGCAGATGTCGAGACACACTTAGAGGTGAATTCGATGCGCGAGGAACCCTCAACGTGACATAAGGTCAAGGAACCCTTAACAAAATGTAAGGTTGCAATACCCTCAGATAACCTTGACGAAATGCAAGGCCGAGATACCCTTGACGGTAGTTGTGAAAAGGAACCCTTGGCGAAATGAGTAGCCTGGAACCCTCGAATATTGGGTCCACCTGTGACGAACCTTTGGCAGCGGATGCCTCAAATGAAAATCCCAAAGACGCGTGTAAATCAGACGAGATCCCCCTCCCCAACAAAGCTCCACCAGGCGGGGAACCCTTGGGTCAGTGCCTTGTACGAGGAACCCATAAATAAAGAAGTATTAACTTTCGAGGAACCCAAGTCGGCGCCAGCAGCAGCCTCCTGCGAGGGACCCTCACCCATCATGACCCTCGACAAGGAATCCATACCAGTTTGCATTTCAAAATAATTTTCCCTACCAGCAGTAGGGTTGGGGTAAAAAAACCACTTCTCCAGATGTGATACCCGTGGTCCAGGAAACCTTTGTATTGGAAGCAATAGGCGAGGAACCCGTGGTCTCCCTTACGTGGTGCAAGGAACCCTTCAAAATCAAGGGGTGAATGAAGTACCCCTCAAGTTTAAACTTTCAAATGAAAAACCCACAGTAGCAAAGCGTCTGACCGAGGAACCCATCGAATCCAAAGCGGCGGAAGAGGTTTCCCTAAATTTAAGGCCTCAGACGAGGAACCCTCGTCTACCACAGAAAGCGGCGAGGGACCGTTAGAGGTCCTCGCCCCAAAATTCAATCCACCGTTAACAAATCTCCTTTCCAGACAGACTTCTAAAAACTAGTACGAGAAGGGGGGTAACAGGACTCCCTCACTCAAATCGGGAAATCCCAACAGTAACAGACAAGGAGGATGTAAAGTTTTGTGAGCTCCACCAGAGGGATCAACATGCCACCAAAGATTATTTTCATTTGGCGAGCAGGTAGCCAATGGAACTTTGCAGATTCCACCAGTAGTGGTTAATGAGAACCCCTCCCTAGCTTACCACTATGGTTGACAAGGTACTATACCTAACTCTTGTTAAGTTTCATTTTCTTAAAAGATTGAACCACTTGCTCTAAGTGCAGAAAAGTTTTTTTTTTTGAAAAAAAAACATTATATGAACACGCTCTTTGTAAGAAATACAAGTAGTGACTATAATACAGAAATGAATACTAGTTATATTTTATTAGAACTTAAAAATTTGTGCATGACTTATTTACCTACATTGTGCGGTGGGTACACCAGATTTATGTGTTCTTTTATCGTAATAAGGGTAGAACCTCTACTAGATTAGAAGAGGGCCCATGATATATGGAACTTTCCTCATTATACTTAGGGGTATATCCAACCCAAAAGTAAAAGTATAGTGAGTAAAATCCCTACAGACCCGAGAGGACCAGCAGGAGGTTATCCTCCAAGTAATAATAATAAAAAAAATTCACTACATTTTTTTTATTATTATTACATACAGATTTATAGCCTAAAGAACAAGTCCTAACATCTGTTCTCAAGAAAAAAAATATAATTGACCAGTTTTCAGAAAATAGGGAGAATCGGGTCTACTCCCCTCTCTAAACTTGTTATTTTTTTCCAAGACAAAAAGGTTCCTAGGAAAAGTTTGGAACAAGGACCCTGCAGACCAAGGGAAATTTTTAGTATAAAGAAATAATTATTTCTTTACTTATGATATATGTGAAATTTTATTCAAAGTGTGTGGGAACGAGAAGGTCTAACCCCATCTCCTAATTACTCCCTAGGAAATGAATGTGCATAACAAAATACCCCAAAGTCACAGGGGTTGTCTAAACAAAATATACCCCAAAGTCACACGAGGTTGCACTAAAAACTACCGCACAGTCACACGGGGCTGCGTTAAAAAAATTTAAGAACTTGCTCAGTCATATGCAAGTACCCCGCAGTTAGAGGGGCCACTTCAAAAATTTTAACTTGCTCAAATATATGCAAGTACCCCACAGCTAGAGGGGCAACTTCCAAATTTTACTTGCTCAGTTGAATGCAAGTACCTAACAGTTAGAGGGGTAGCTCCAAATTTTAACCCGCTCACCTATATGCAAGTATCCCTCAGTTAGAGGAGCAGCTTCAGAAAAGATAACTTGCTCATACCTCATGTCGGGTACTTAAGGCTATGGGGCAATTCAATCCTAAAATTCTCATAGAAAGTAGATCAACTCACAGTACTTAAGGATCCCAGGGCACCGGAGCGCTCACAGTCATGAGCAACTGCCAAATATAAACATAAGGTACAACAGTTTAGTACCTAAGGCTCCAAGGGCATCAGAGTGCTCATAGTATAGAGAAAGTGTCAAGTATAAATATAAGGTACAACTATTTAGTACCTATGGCTCCAAGGGCACCGGAGCGCTCACAGTCATGAGAAAGTGCCAAGTATAAATATAAGGTGCGCCAATTGAGCACCTAAGGCTCTAAGGGCATCGGAGTGCTCACAGTCTTGAGAAAATGCCACGTACAAAAGTAAGGTGCTCCAGATGAGCACCTAAAGCTCCAAGGGCGTCGGAGCGCTCACAGTCTTGAGCAAATGCCAAGTATAAATATAAGGTGTGCCAGTTGAGCACCGAACGCTCCAAGGGCACCGGAGTGCTCACAATATTGAGCAACTGCCAAGTATAAGTATATGTGCGACAGTTTAGCACCTAAGGCTCCAAGGGCGCCGGAGCGCTCACAGTCTTGAGCAAAGGCCAAGTACAAACATAAGGTACAACTATTTAATACGTAAGGCTCCAAGGGCATCGGAGCGCTCACAGTCTTGAGCAAGTGCCAAGTATAAATGTAAAGTGCTCCAGACGAGAACCTAAGGCTTCAAGGGCAATGGAGCTCTCATCATATCGAGCAACTACCAAATATAAATATAAGATACGACAGTTAGTACCTAAGGCTCCAAGGGAACTGGAGCTCTCACAGTCTTGAGCAACCACCAAGTATAAATATAAGGTACGACTGTTTAACACCTAAGGCTCCAAGGGCATCGGAGCGCTCAAAATAATGAGCAAGTGTCAAGTATAAGTATAAAGTGTGACAGTTTAGCACCTAGGGCTCCAAGGGCGCCGGAGCGCTCATAGTTTTGAGCAAAAGCCAAGTATAATGTCAAGTACGATAGTTTAGTACCTAAGGCTCCAAGGGTGTCGGATCTCTCATAGTCTTGAGCAAAGGCCAAGTATAATGTCAGGTACGACAATTTAGTACCTAAGTCACCAAGGGCGCCGGAGCAATCATAGTCATTAAGCAAGTTCCAAGCATAAATAAAAGGTACGACAGTTTTGTGCACAAGTCTCTCGACATTGCAAGACACTTCTGCACGAGGGGGATAATATTGAGAAGTCCTCAAGCAAGTGAACAAATAATAAAATAGCTTGGAGTGTGGGGATCCACTTAGAGTGGCTCCACCTTCCCAAGATTGCAAGTGTGACAGAAAATAGCCTAGGGCGAGGGGATCCACCTTGAGTGACCCCTCTTCCCAAACTTGATGCTAGTGCAAAGAACTCAGGGCAAGGGGCTCACCGCGAGAAACCCCTCTACCTAATATGAAAGCCCATAGAAGAAGGCCAAAGGCGAGGGGCCCACCATGAGTAACCCCTCCGCGCAAGATGAAAGGCCACAGAAGAAGGCTAAGGGCGAGGGGCTCACCGAGAGTAACCCCTCCACCCAAGATAAAAGGACACAGAAGAAGGCTAAGGGCGAGGGGCTCACCGCGAGTAACCTCTCCGTCCAAGATGAAAGGCCATAGAAGAAGGCCAAGGGCGAGGGGCCCACCGCGAGTAACCCTCCGTCCAAGATAAAAGGTTGCAGAAGAAGGCCAAGATCGACGGGCTCATCGCGAGTAACCTCTGCGCCCAAGATAGAAGGCCACAGAAGAAGGCCAAGGGCGAGGGGCTCACCGCGAGTAACCCCTTTGCCCAAGATAGAAGGCCACAGAAGAAGGCCAAGGGAGAGGGGCCCATCGCGAGTAACCCCTCTGCCTAAGATGAAAGGCCATAGAAGAAGGCCAAGGGAGAGGGGCTCATCGCGAGTAACCCCTTCGCCCAAGATAGAAGGCCATAGAAGAAGGCCAAGGGAGAGGGGCCCACCGCGGGTAACCCCTCTTCCCAAGATAAAAGGCCACAGAAGAAGGGCAAAGGCGAGGGGATCACCACGAGTAACCCCTCCGCCTAAGATAGAAGGCCACAGAGGAAGGCCAAGGATGAGGGGCCCATCATGAGGACCCCTCCGCCTAATAGGAAAGGCCAACTAAAGAAGGCCAATGGCGAGGGGCTCACCACGAGTAACCCATCCGCCCAAGATGAAAGGCCACAGAAGAAGGATAAGGGTGAGGGGCTAACCGTGAGGGGCGAGGGGCTCACCGCGAGTAACCCCCCGGAAGAAGGCCAAGGGAGAGGGGCTCACCGCGAGTAACCCCCACCTAAGATAGAAGGCCATAGAAGAAGGCCAAAAGTGAGGGGCCCACCGCGAGTAACCCACCGCCTAAGATAGAAGGCCAGAGAAGAAGGCCAAGGGTGAGGGGCTCACGTTGATCAATTCCTCTACCCAAGATAGAAGGCCACAGAAAAAAGGCCAAGGGCGAGGGGCTCACCATGAGCAACCCCTTTAAATAAAGTAGAAGTCCATAGAAGAAGGCTAAAAATGAGGGGATCACCGCGCGTAACCCCTCCGCCCAAGTTTATATTCAGATAAGGATGTCCACTATAAGTGGCCTCAATTATAAAACTTGGGATGAAGTGACATAACATTTAATGAACCTAAGGGGAATGATGAAGAAACCCTAGGGTCCCTGAAAAAAAATTGAATTTATGGCGTACGAAGCCTTTCGGTCTACCCAACACAAAAGTCTTTGCACGAGGAAAAATAAAAATATTTTTTATTGGAAATATTGAGAAGGAACCCACCTAGGATCCCGACAGAAACTCATATCGAGCAGGAACCAACCTAGGGTCCCGATAGAAACTCATATTGAGCAGGAACCCACCTAGGGTTCCGGTAGAAACTCATATTGATAAGGAACCCACCCAGGGTCTCGGCAGAAACTCATATTGAGAAGGAACCCACCCAGAGTCCTGGCAAAAACTCATATTGAGCAGGAACCCCTAGGGTCCTGGAAGAAACTCTTATTGATAAGGAACTCACCCAGAGTCCCGACTGAAACTCATATTAATCAGGAACCACCCCAGGGTCTCGGTAGAAACTCACATTAAGAAGGAACCACCCCAGGGTCACTGCAGAAATGACATTTGAGAGGTGACACCATAAGGGTTACTACAAAAATGACATTTAAGAAGTGCCCACAAAGGCCACTGCAGAAGTCCAAGATTGAGAGTGGCCGTCGCAAGGGTCACTGCCACTACAAGGGTCACTGCAGCAATGACATTCGAGAGGTGCCCCGTAAGGGCCATCGCAGAAGTCCAAGATTGAGAAGTGCTACTGCAAGGGTCACTTCAACTGCAAGGGTCACTGCAGCAATGACATTCGAGAGGTGCCCCGTAAGGGCCACCACAGAAGTCCAAGATTAAGAAGTGCCACTGCAAGGGTCACTGCCACTACAAAGGTCACTCCAGTAATGACATTCGAGAGGTGCCTCACAAGGGCCGCCGCAACAGAGGTCCAAGATTGAGACGTGCCACTGCAAGGGTCACTACCACTGTAAAGGTCACTGCAATAATGACATTCGAGAAGTGCCCCGCAAGGGCCACCGCATAAGTCCAAGATTGAGAAATTCCACTGCAAGGGTCACTGCAGCAATGACATTCGAGAGGTGCCCTGCAAGGCCATCGCAGAAGTCCAAGATTGAGAAGTGCCACTGCAAGGTTCACTGCCACTGCAAAGGTCACTGCATCAATGACATTCGAGAGATTCCTCGTAAGGGCCACCATCGCAGAAGTTCAAGATTGAGAAGTTCCACAGCAAGGATCACTGCAGCAATGACATTCGAGAGGTGCCCCGGAAGGGCCACCGCAGAAGTCCAAGATTGAGAAGTTCCACTACAAGGGTCACTTCCACTGCGAATTTCACTGCAGCAATGACATTTGAGAGGTGCCCCGCAAGGCCTCCGTAAAAGTTCAAGGTTGATAAGTTCTACCGCAAGGGTTCCGGCAGAAACTCATATTGAGAAAGAACCCTCCCAGGGTGGCCGGGATGAGGGAGTGGCTACCACGTTCAACTCCTCATCATGAAACATCATTCATTAAAAGAAAATCAGTATTAACACTTTGGTTTTTGTACAGGTTGCCTAGTTGAGAAAGCAGGGCTCAAGCAGGATAATTGGGACCTCCTGGGAGTCTTGGCTTGGCGTCTAAGGGACAAGGTATGTTGAGAAAGCTCAACCACTTAGCAGTATAGGATTAAGAGAATACTACTAGGAAGACCTAGAAGTCACTCAAGACTACACACACTTCACACTTGGTCACAAGTGAAGTGAGCAGCCAAAGAGCTGGCTACTCATAAGAAATAAACTCTTTATAAGAAAATGACTTTTCCAGAAGAAGGGGTCATCAAGGTCCCTCTCAAGAAAAACAACAATTTTAGAGGAGATCGGTCCTTAAGGCCTCCTCCCTCAAGTTTACAAAGTTTGTACCAAAAGTTACCGTTTCAAAAGATATTTAGTAAATCAGATATTTTGTCTCCATTAGAAGACATATTTTCTTTTGAACTTTGGTTGGCACCAGGGGGCATCTACGAGAGGGGACAGGCAGAGCTTCCTGCAGGTAGGGACAAACAGTACACTGCAGACTTTGTCCCTCACCAACCCTCTAAGTTTTGGCGCCAAAAGTGCCAACCCAGCCCTAGTGCCCAAGTATAAATAGGACCCCTGGGCAAGGTCATAAAAAAGAGGGTAAAACTCAATAGCAAAGTCACTATATCAAAATCACACCAGAACCTCTCTAGTATTCTCTCCCTGCTCTCTCTCTAGTTCTGAGTGCCTTGTTCTTTCACTACCCACTAACAGCCATCACTCTCAGGAGCTCCTCTTGAGAAAATTACTATTATTGTTGTGGAAGTTCATCTTCTTGCAGGGAGGGAGTTCCATCTTGAGCTCCATTTTTACCAGAAGGAGAAGGTCTCATCAGAAGCTGGTCCAAAAGTTCTTGAGAACCTTGCTGACAGCATCCATTGGAGTTGGTCACGCCTCACCCTTTCCAGTTATTCATAGACCCCAGTCTCACTACCCTCCTACAGTTGGGATTTTCTAGGACCTTGTTTAAGATCAAAACAAAATTTCCTAAGATGACCTTTTCGACCACAATGAGAGAACCTAAAGAATCGTAGAAAATATTTTCCTAAGGAATGATCTATAACATTGTTCTTAGAGGATTCTCCTAAAACATTGATTTTGACTTTAAGAGTTGACTCATTTCAAGTTTCGAAGCCTAAAACACAAGTGTCATTTTTAATTTGGACTGTTCCTAATATTTTATCTAATTTCTCCGAACAACACTCCAAATCAAATTTAACTTTAGTAGAGTCTTTTTATTTATTTTCTAATCCTAAAATGTTAGACTCTAATAAAACATTTTTCTCTTCAAACTTGAGAATCTCCTTTTTCATTGACTCCATTAAACCCCTAAGGCTATCCCTCTCGCCTTCTACATACTCAAGCTTCTCTCGAAGAGCTCTCTCTCGTGTCCAAAGGTATTCAATTAACCCACTATCATCAATGACCTTGACACTCTCTCTTAAACTAGTTTCTATCTTCAAATTTGCTATTTTTAATTTAATAGATTCCTCATATAATTCTTGAAATGAAAATTGAAGTTCACTCACATCAACCTCATCATCAATTTCTCTCTCTTTTTCACTCTCACAACCATAAAAAATAAGGGAATCATAAACTTTGACCTTGGAAGTGCCATGTGTTAAAATTTCTTCAATAGAGGAGTGTTCACTTTCACTCACATGAGTAGCCAAAAAAGCCACAAAGTTGGGCTTAGTGGAGGAATCGGGTCCCTCTTCCTTATCACTATCACTAAGGGTTGCATTATAGGAAATAGGTTGCTTATCCTCTCTCCTTAGTTTAGTGGGGCACTCAAAAGCCCTATGGCTATACCCTTCACAACCAAAACACCTATTTGACTCATCCCTATTAATATTTTCATTAAAAGTTTTAGGGATCTTTTTGACTTTTTCATGCTTATATTTTTCAAATTTCTTAAAATCATTTTTAAATTTATCTTTGTTAAATTTAAGAAATTTTCAAAATTTCCTAGCAAACATTGCCATGTCCTCCGAGTCACTATCACTTTCACTCTCTACTACTTGTTTTCCCTCCTTTTGGGATTTCAAAGCAATGCCCTTCTTTTCACTTTTAGAGGCAAACATGTCTAGTTCATAGGTTTGTAAATCACATACGAGCTCTTCTAATTTCGTAGAGGCTAAAGTGGGTATAGAATTTAACACGATCACCTTAGCAATAAATCTATCGGGTAGGGACCTTAAAATTTTCTTTACTACTCGGTTTTCGGGTATTTTCTCTCACAAATTAAAAGATGAATTAACTATATCGGAAAGTATAGAATAAAATTCATCAAATGTTTCTTTTTCATTCATTTTGATGGTTTCAAATTGAGTGGTGAGGTTTTGGAGTTTTGAAGCTTTTACGACACTAGTTCCTTCATGAGTGAGTTGTAAAATATCCCAAGCTTCTTTATCAGTTTCACACGTCATAATGCGACGGAATTCATCCGGTGTGACCCAGCTAAACAAGGCATTTGAACCTCGGGAATTAAAATTTGCAAGTTTAAATTCATTCTCATTCCATCTATCGGCGGGTTTGGGAACACACTCATTTTCTACAAAATGTGTGGGTGGGGACCACCCGTTAACTACAGACAGCCAAACCCTTTCATCGATAGACCTAAGTTCCAATTTCATACTCGCTTTCCAATACGCAAAGTTGGAACCATCGAAAATAGAAAATGGGGAAAATTCCATTTTTAGTCCAAAATATTTAAAAGGATCTTAAACGCAATAATTTAGTGATCCTGCTCTGATACCAATCTGAAGTGACAAATACCCCCAATTATAAATTTTACAAAAAGTAATTTCCTTTTATTGATGCGAAATAAGGATGGTTCAACTCAACACACACAAACCACTAATTTTAATTTATTTTCAAATTGAAATAAACAAAACACAAAGTGAAATTAAATTAAACAACTTATCAATTTTTCACTTAAACCATATTAATTTAACCCAGGTCCTAGAAAATTTCCTAACATGCAATTGATTCAATTTTGAAAATTAGGCCAAACCAAATTTTATCCAATAAAATAATGACTTGAATTAAATTAATATTTATCTAAACAAATTTGCACCAAATTAAACAATCCAATTTTATCTTTTTACCTAAGCATACATCTAATGTGATTTGAAAAAGATAAAATAGATAAACAACCACTATGCCGTGATGTACGAGGATAAAACCACAACAGGAAAAAACCTCGGACGACTCTTGCCTCAAATCCACTAAGTATGGTTTTACTGGTACAAGACATACAAGACTTATAACAATCGATTTGACTCCGTCCAAGCCTCGACGCTTCTTCTTGTACACACCTCTGCCTAGAGAATAACTATGGAGATCCACTACGGTCTCGAAATCCACCGATCGATACTTTAGGAACAACCGTCAACCACACATGATGTCTTTCACCATGTGAGAAGGCCGCAACAAAACAACGAACTTCTTCTTTATGGGATGTAGAAGTAAAACCAAACGAACTCTTCACCTCAATAGAGTATGACCTGGTTCCAAAACACTCGAAGCAAGATATATATGGTAACTTGGAATAAACAAACTATGGGTTTAAACTAAAGTATTTAAGAATAATGTTCTTGAAAATACAAACACTTTAAAACATGAACTTTTGAACTTAGCAACTTCTCTCTAAAAAATGTTCTCCCAAAAAGGTGTTTAGAAAATGTCAAAAGTTGTTTTTTCAAACATGGTTCCCGTACATATAACTTATGTCGAGAGTTAGTGGGTAAGAGTAAGTGGGAACATGGGAAAAATCGAATAAAACTGCCAAAAAAAATTCCGCCAGAAATCTCGTTCGAACGACACTTTTAACGAAGTTCCAGAGGAAAATGGGGAAAAATCATTGGCAAACTCGTTCGAATGACATTCTCATTCGAACGAAAAACTCGATCGAATGACAATATCAAACGAAGGTCCAGAATGCTTAAAATTTGTTTTTTATCCCAAAAACTTTATTTTAAAGTTTTAAAGAAACCTTCTGAAAATAAACATTGGTTTAAAATAAAAGTTACACCCAATAAATATTGTTCTAAGACCCTATATATATTTAAAATTACTTCATACCTTAAGAGGATTGGAACCAATGTTGTTGACGTAGAAACAAGGCACAACAAACTCAACATTTGAGGAAGCTTTATAATCTTGGCCGCTACGTCTTCAACTAACACGTAGTAGAATTGAATGGATACATTTGAACACTATCCTATGACTTAAATGTTTTTGTCCGGAATTAAGCCAACACAACATTGAGACTCAATCGGAGACTTATGTCCTTACAGGCGTAATATTGGACATCATTAGGGAACAAAGACAAATTCTTTTGGAGGGCGAACTCTATAGTATTGTGAGTTTCTGTTGTGTACTAGTTGAGAAAATTCCCCAACCGATCTTGCATCTTCTTCAGATCTCCATCCTAGGGTCGAGCTGCCCTGGAACCTCTTTGAGACTGGTCTCTGAGGAGTTATAGCATTTCCTTGACACGGATGCGAGTTGTTGATCACCAGGGGCATTAGGAAGCGAACATTCATCCTTATTGTTCAACGAAGAAATATCTTACTTTTTCAACAGATAATTTATTAGTTGTTTATGATTTAAATGTTAATATACTGATTTAGGATTAGAAATGTGTTTAGGATATAAATATTGTATTTAATTATGTTAATATTTGGTTAATACGAGTTAATAATCTAGATTGTTGATGGGCTCAATAATCTAATTTCATGTTTGGAGACATTATAGCGAATCTTTGTTTGATCCATATTGGTCTATGGTATTGAGGTTGTAATCCAATTTTTGGATCGATTTACCTATAATGATCACGTCTTTCATTGAAAGATATTAATTAATGATGTAATTAATTAAGAAAATTTAATATGTATTATTGTTCTGTTAAAGTTGGGATTTCTGGGACATTATAATTCTATTGGGTTTTGATATATTCACGTGAGGAATTTATTTTGGGTTCCGTAGGATTGATCGGAATGTAATTTGGAGCTACATTAAGTTTTTATGAGTAGTTAATGACAAATTTTTAAACATGTTATGAAGCAGAGAAAGAACGAAGAGGTTTGGAAGACGTGGACAACCCACTACGACGGGTGGTCAGATTTGTTGGAATATAGGTTCTCGAAAATTCAAAATTTTTTAAAAATAATTTTAAAAGGGATGGTTCACCGAATATTTTGATTTTTATAAAATCTTTCAAAAGTAAATTTTCACTTCTAAACAAGACTTCAATTCAAGTTCTAAATTATGCAAATCAAACCAAACATGAATTTTGCCAAATTAATGATTCCGACTTGAATTAAAGTAAATTAAAATTTCCCAATTTAATTAAGCACAAATTAAACAACTTTTTATGGTTAAACCAAATTTTATCTTATTAAACCTAAACATGCATCTATATTTGAATTTTAAAGATAAAATAAACACAACCAGAATGCCGCGATGTATAAGGAAAATCCACAACGGGAACTCCTCAGATGACCCAACCATAAGTCCACCAAGTATGGAATTACAAAGGAAACAATAGAATACTCACACAACAATTCACTCCCTCGCAATCCTTGACGCTCTTTGTTCCTTCAACCTTTGTCTAGTGACAACGTATGAGTCCATCTATGTCTCGGAGTCCGCCAGTGGGGCAGTACTACCGTCAAACACACGGAGTACACTGTATGTACATCAGAAACACGAAATCTACTGCAAGAAACAATCTCAATAGTGTAGAGAACAAAACCCAGTGCCAAAACTAATCTCAAACATATATCATTTAGAAACTTCGATCATAAAAATGAAATGGGTGTAAACTTGTATTTTGTTTTGAAGATTAAACCATAAGTTTAGAAAAAAATACAAGGGAATTTTTGGAGTATTTTCTCTCTATAGTTTTGGAAAAAGTCTATGGAAAAAGTTAAGTCCTGCAGTACATAAATGGGTGGCAAAAGAAGTGGGGGGTTATGGAGAAAAACTGCTCAAAAACTGAAATTTTTCGTAAAAAATGTCCAGTCATTCAAACTAGTCTCAATTTTATTCAAACAACATTCAAATGGGGAACAAACCATAAAAAATCGTATCTTTTGAAGGGTCATTTGAATGACATCTGAATCTCATTTGAATGAGGTTGTTCAAATGATATTTCAAACCATGAATCTAAATAATTTCGATGCAAATATGTGGCCGCTAGTTTCGCATTTTTCTGACTTTTTTTAATTAGTTATTATTTTTTACTGAAAGGTGTCCGAGAAAAAAATCTTTAGATAGTATGAATTAAAAAACTGACAAAAATTCTAATACCCAATAATAAATTTCCAAGTTTCAATTTAACATATGCATTCATACATGAGAGATCCTTGAAACGTTGATGACGACACAAGGCACGAAACGCAAAATATAATGTGATCACATTTGACTTGGTCTCTACGTCTTTAACTCAAATGTCACTGGCTTGAAAGGTCACAAACTTCTATCCTATGACTCGAATTGTTCTGTCCGAAATTAAGCCAACACTTTCGAATTGACTCAATTGGATATTTGTCCTTACAAATCTCCCTCTTTGGCTATTCCGGGACAAAGTAAAATAAAAAACCTATGGGCCGTCAATTCATCTAAAAGATACAATCCCACTCCAAAATAAAAAATAAAGACGCTAGACCGACACATATGTTGCGAAACCTTGCATGAAAAACTTTGCCGCGTGGATTAAAACCTGCACACTTAATCACACCATTAAATGCATTAGAAATATAACAATATTAAATTGCATAATTAAATTATCCCCCTTTGTCGTAAGGACAAATTTCCAATTGAGTCCATTTTTAGTATTGGCCATTTTCGTTGGACAAAACATTTAGAGTCATTGTGTGTCATACATCTATCATTGATGAAGAATTTGAGCATCCGGGCTTTCTCAACAAATCGATTCGATTGCTCTTTTTCCCAGAGGTATATGACTCGGTTCTTTTCTATGTTGTTGGAGACATTTTGAATTTTGTTAAATGCCTTTTGATGGATTTTTCAAATCAATTTAAGCCATTTATAATTAAATTTTATTTTGCAAAATTGCCCAGGTCGTTCGAACGAGCATGTTCGAATGACTTCTCTTATGGATTTGTCTGAATTGTCGGTTGGAATCTTGTTCAAACAATGTCTTTCGAATGACTTCCCTCATATTTTTGTCAAAATTCTTGTTAGTAATCTCGTTCAAACATTGTCGTTCGAATGACTGGTTATTTTTTTTTTTAAATTTCAAATTTCGTGCTGTTTTTGTCCATAGATTCCTTAGTCCACTTCTTTCACTTAAGTTACTAAACAAAGGACGAAAATTTGTACTTGAACACTTTTGAAGTTGAAGAGAAATATTCATATCTTTTTTCATAAAAGTCTCTAATAATTTTATGTGATATTTTGATCATTTTTCAAGAACCAAAACACCCAAACATATCCTTTCATATATTCATCCCTAGTTAGGTGTAGTTGATCTTCGCACAAGTTTGGATTGGAGATGGATTTTGACTTTTGATGGATAGTGGGACACTAGAGGTATTGTGTAGCGCGTTAGACTTTTGCGTACTACGGACGAAGGTATTGAAGACATCATCAACGGGTCTTGTTGTGTCAAGTTTGTAAGTTTTTTGTGTCTTTTTGTAAAACCATATTGTAGTGGATTTGTCTAAGCCTAACTGCTCGAGGCTTTTCCCATTTGATTTTTCCTCGTATATCGGTGTGTTGTGGTTGTGCTTTCTTGTTGCATTTTTATAATCTTGCATGCTCACTTAGGATTTAGTAAGTAAGATTAAAATTTGGAAAGTATCAACTTGGTGGCCTAATTATTATTTGTATCAAGGAGTATATTCTATGAAATTGAACTAAATTCATCTAACCCGGGAACTTTAAATTGGTATCAGAGCGGGTTACACTAAGATATCGTGTGATCATGCATTTTAAAGAATTTTTTTTAAGGATTTGTCATGCTATGTCATTTTAGGCTTGAATATGAAAATTTATCATTTTTGAGGTTTACTATTTTATATGGTTCTCACTACGCATTTCAAAAAGTACGTATGAGTGTTAGAATGGTTTATTTCTGCATGCTTGCACATGACTCTTCACTTGCTATATCTTATGGGTGAATGCTTGCTTGTTTTATATACACTAGCTTTTGTACTTCATGAAATATGTGTTTGCTAGTTGTATAAGTTTTGAGCCTTTAGTATTTTTATTTTTCATTTATTGATTCTTATTGAAAAATACCAAACGATTTTAGTTATCCTTTGAGTTATCTTTGTCTTAAAATTCGATTAAAAATTTGAAAACTCAAATTTTTTTTTTGTGTATTTTAGTTTTACACATTTTATGTGGCATATCCTTGTGTTTGAATCATATATATCTCCATATCCATGTGGCTAGAACTTTTGGTTATGAATTTCAATTCTTAAATTGTTCTTTATCCTGCTTGGATGGATTAGTTTGACTTTGAATTTCTTAATGGATATTCTTTGTTTATGCCTCCACACACACATGCACGAGCTCTTTTGAAAGTTAATTTGACATGAACATTTGACCTTTGTGAGATGTTCTCCCATTAATTTTGCCATCTACATGTTTTGTGACTATGGAGGATTTGTGCATGTAAGAACCGTTGTTCGTGAGATTTATTTGAATTGTATAAAAAAATAGAAGAAGGTGCACGAGAAAGGGCTGCGAAAGGAGAAAATCTCCTTTGCGTGAAAGCCACCATTGGCAAGAGCCTAGAAAAATGTGGCATTGTAAAAAGAATCTAGAGCCAACATAGCTTATTTTGATGGTCATTCAAAAGAAAAGAAAATAATTATTATTTTTGAGAGAGTTTGAATTGATATATCAACGAGTTTGCACAATGACAATGAATCCTAGTTATGCTTATTTTGTCATAACTCTATTGATTTATTGAATCATCAAAATTCTAGTCTTGTATGCATTGTGTTTGGTGGTTCTTTGAGTTGACTTTATCTTGTCACATTAGGCTAAATCTTAGTTGATAAAGTTTTACAATCAAATAGAACTCCTTGAACATGTTTAAATGAGTGGGTCATAATTCTTTTGTCTTTGGTTCACACCCCTTCACTCCTTTTACCACGTGTTTATTTTGACACATTTATGCCATATGAGTGTGGAAAGCTTATTGTGTTTAGTGTCCACATGTTTATTTAGACACATTTGTGCCATATGAGTGTGAAAATCTTATTGTGTTTAGTGTCTTGTGTGGAGTTTATACCTATATATATGTGCTTTTTCTTCATTGATATCTTTTTCATATTTATATATATAATATCATTTTTTTAGTATTCTCTTTTACATCTAATCCTAGTATGTTATTTATCCATATAAATATCTATCTTGTTGCAATTTTTCATTGGTATCCCATGCTCATTTTAGTTCATTGTATTTGATATCATTTTTCTATCGCATCATTGTTGGTATATATTGTTCCTCATATGGATTAGTTTTTCTTGTGTTGCTATGATTTTTTTTGGGTATCTCTTGTATCAGTGTAAATCATTGCATGATATACTTATTTTTTTCATTATGCTTATCCTTTATTTCATTTAGGGGGAGAATTAAATTAATCGGGAAGAAATGGGTTATTTTATGCACCTTAATCTTTGTTTATTCTTGAATAAAAAGGGGGAGAAATAGTATCTAAACCTTTTCAGGCCTTCATAATATGTAGTTTTTCAAATTTTCTGGTTTTTATAGTGTTTTTGAAGATTGTATTCTCGTTAGATTTCTCGTTTGAACGAGATTTCGAACGACCTTATCCCTGGCATGCTCAAATTTTTCATTCGAAAGGCATCCGTATGTCATTCGAACGAGATTTTAAAAATTCATTCGAACGACCGGTCTTTATTCTAGGCGGTTCAGTTAATTTTTTCCTGTCAGTTCATTTCATTTCTTCTCTCTCTCTCTCTTCAGTCAGTCTTGAGCTCTAAAACCTCCATTTCTCCACTCTCTCCACTTTCCCTCTCTTCTCTCCATATTTCCACTCCCCATTTTCTCCACTACTCTCTTCCAGCATATTTCATTTTTAAAACCACTATTTCCTATTTTCAACAACTCCATATGCTCTCAAGGTCTTGGATTCGTGTTCTTTAGCAGGTATCTTCTTAGTTTTCATCTCTTTTAGTTTTCTTTGAATTGGTTGAACATATATGATTCGGGTATATTTTTAAAAACATACAACATTTTTCAGTTATTTTTTTCTTACCCATTTCATATAACCTCAAAAAAAAAAACTATTGGGGCTTGCGTACAAAATTTTTTACAAAACAATTATTGTCTTGCCCCTATTATATGTTCTCTCATGATTTTTTGACATTTTTTTAAACTTAATTTTTTTCTTGTAAAATAATCATGGCATTGCATTAAAAATTTTTATATGCTTTATATATTTCTATCTCTTGTTGTTGATGGAATTTGGGATTTTTTTGGTGCTACTTGTTTTGTTGGTGTTGTGGTAGTTTGGTTGGTTTTGTTTTTGTGGAGGTTGTAGTTTCCTTTACTCTCGCCCATATGGCTAGAGGAGGTAGGCGCTCTCGGCGTGTTGATTCATCCGATCAGGATCATTCCTCAGGTAACCATGCGACCATCCCTAACCTATGACTTCGTTGAAGGACACATGCCAATCACACACTCTACTACACTTAGGGCTTTGAGACTAGGTCTTTTGTTGACGAAAAATATGTCAACCTAGCCTCACTTTCCAGAACTATAATTTACACTTGTCTTGCTACTCTAGGTTAGAATCCTATCTTTAATCTTCAAGACCCCGTTTATCCCGATCTCATCCATGAGTTTTTCTTTGGTATGCTTATGACTGAGAGCGAACTAGCTTCCACAGTCCGTGGTAGGGAAATCACCATCATCCCCGACTCAATTGCACATCTCACAAGTTTGCGCTGCGTCCCTAACCCCGCCTTTCCTTGGCCCAAGGAATCTAGGCCTTCTTTTCACCATATTCTTAAGACTGTCTATCGCATGGTCCAACCGGGTACCACTATTTTATATCACAAAAACCTTCATGTTGATTTTATGATCCTCACTTGGATCGTTTGTGCGTGCCTCCTTCCACATGAAAACCATACTCAAATTTCTAAGGATCATGTGGATTTGATGTACGCTATTAGCATTAGGGCATCCATTGACCTTCCTGATTTTATTTTTGGAGTTCTTGTGGTTGTTCATATATCTCCTTCTAATCTGGTCATGCAAGCCTTAACCTTTGAGGCCAGAGTTGCTCGTCACTGTTTAGATGTCGGTTGCCATTTCTTTCATCGAATGTTACTATCACTCAATATCAGACCATTAATAGCTCCTCCATTGGTCGTTCCCACGTTCACCTTCCTCAAGACATACCTTAGCCCACTCCACCCCACTCCGAGTCATCACACTCTGTTACCTCTTCCACTCTAGCTTAGTCTAGACCCTCCACCTCTCATTATCCCCCTACTGAGTTGGAGGATATTAGGTATGTGCGCTTAGAGGTTGAGCATATGCAGGAGGAGTGTTGTTAGGATAGAGCTATATTGCAGGAGCGCTTAGATACTATTCAGAGAGACCGAGAGAGAGACTAAGAGGATCGGGCTTATAGAGAGGAGGCCCAGTCTCGTCAAGATAAGGCTCAGGCTAGGAAGGACTATATTCTCATGTAGAATTTTGAAGAGGAACGTCATTCTGAGATGCGTCATGGTGCAGGATCTTCCGGTACTGGGTTCGCTCTTGGTGATGATGATACCGATGCTCCAGCTCCATAATTATGCTTTCTTTCTTTAGTTGTTTCACTTTATGTACTCGTGAGAGAGAGATTTTTATATTCTTTATGTATTGCTCTCATTTGTTCTAGATATTTTTATTTCCCTTTCCAGTTCTTATCTTTGGATATTGATGTCTTTATGTTGGAACCTCTTGAATATTATGTCTTTAATGTTAATCATCACATGTTTCATCTTATATTATTTTATTTTTGTGGATGATTTTCTTTAGTTAATATGTTGTGGATATTGTCTTGATTTTATTCGTCATTAAATTGTCTATTTTTTGGTTCATGCTCTATTCACTAACATTTTAGGTTTAGTTCTATCCCTTTGTCTTTTCTAGACAAAAAGGGGGAGAACATGTTTATGGGAAGCCTAAAAAAATTGGCTATTATACTCTTAATTTCCCCATGCATTTTAAATGTTTGATTATTTCTTGTGTATAGGACATGTATTTCCAGCTTCTTGTCTACTTTCAAAGATGCAGCTTTATAGTCAATCGAGTTTGTCTATCCTTTTTCTTGGGTTTGGGGGATGGGCATTAGGATTGGTTTGGCTAGGATTTTTAAAGTCATTTTCTTTTATATTTTATGTTTTATGTTTTGTCCCGTAATAGCCAAAGGGGGATATTTGTAAGGAAAAAATTCCAATTGAGTCCATTTGTAGTATTGGATAATTTCGTTGGACAAAACATTTAGTGTCATATATCTATCATCGATGAAGAATTTGACCATATGGTCTTTCATCTCTCACCAAACCGATTCCGATTGCTCTTTTTCCCAAAGGTATGTGACCCGGTTATTTTCTATGTTGTTGGAGAGATTTTCAATTTTGTTAAATGATTTTTGATGGAATTTTCAAATCAATTAAATCCATTTAAAATTAAATTTTATTTTCTAAAATGGCCCAGGTCCTTCGAACGACTTTCGAACGACTTCTCTTATGGAGTTGTCTGAATTGTCATTCAAAGTCTCGCTCTAACAATGTCTTTCAAACGAGTGTGTTCGAAAGACTTTCGAATGACTTCCCTCGTATTTTTTCTCACTTCTCGTTACCAATCTTGTTCAAACATCGTCGTTTGAACGAGACTATTAAGTCGTTCTAACGCCCGATTATTTTTTCGAAAATTTTCAAATTTTGTGCAATTTTTGTCCATAACTTCCTTGGTCCACTTATTTCACTTAAGTAAATGAACAAAGGACGAAAATTTGTACTTGAACACTTCTTGAACTTAAAGAGAAATATTCATATCCCTTTTCATAAAAAAAGCCAAAAATTTTATGTAATCTTTTGATCATTTTTCAAGAACCAAAACCCCCAAACACATCCTTTTATATATTCATCCCCGGTTGGGTGCGGTGGATCTCCGTAAAAGTTTGGAATGGATATGGTTTTTGGCTTTCGATGGATATCGAGATACTGGAGGTATTGTGCAGCGCGTTGGACTTTTGCGTACTACGAACGGAGGTCTTAAAGATGGCATCAGTGGGTCTTGTTGTGTTAAGTCTGTAAGTCTTTTGTGTATTTTTTTGTAATTCGTAGTGGATTTGTCTAGGCCCAGTCATTCGAGGTTTTTACCATTTGGGTTTTTCTCATATATCGACATGTTACGGTTGTGCTTTCTTATTGCATTTTTATAATCTTGCATGCTCACTTAGGATTTAGTAAGTAAGATTAAAATTTGGAAAGTATAAACTCGGTGGCATAATTAATATTTTTATCAAGGAGTATATTCTACGAAATTGAACTAAATTCATATAACCTTGGAACTTCAAGATTTGCTGTAGTACCTCCCTTGGTCTCTATAGAGGCCTCCCATAGCCGCTATGACGGTGGCTGGATAGGCCTATGGAGCTAGAAACTCTTGTTTTTATACTTTTTATTTGTTTATTTTTTTAGTTTGTTCCCCTGGTTAATTCGTTCAGTTCTTACTTCATTATGTAATTTTCCTCCTAGTTTTGGGTATGGATTTCAAGAAGGATATATATATATATATATATATATATATATATATAGAGAGAGAGAGAGAGAGATTTAAATGGATTTTGGACCATGTATCATACTCCTGGATGATGAGAAGGTTTGGTGGAGGTCATTATATATTTGATCACAGGTTCAGTTGATCATCACCTCGTGATGTGATTCGTGGATAACTTGATCCAATGAACAAGTTTTATTACATGACTAGTCGATGGTGTGATTGTGTAGTAATCCCATGTTCTTTATTGTCTGCACGTTTTTAATATGTTAGGCGAGGGACTCCTACGGGTTTACCGATAGAGGCACAAGAAGGTCCTCTAAGGTTAATTCCTTTGTGTAGTTGTTATGAGACTTACAAATATATGGCATAGTTTGGTGATGGGCACTTTAATTAAAGATCACAATGTCACGTTAATGTATTATGTTACTAAATTGCGTGTATCTTACATTATGGGTGACTTTAGTGGGGTTTTGTACTGGGTTTTATTCTTTACATGTGTAGTTAATTGTATTCCGATGTAGTGTATTGATACATAATAGTATTATTAGTCAAGTTATTGATACTTATTGTTAGTTATGCCTTAGGTTGGGACACTAGTTTAGAATTTCACTTCTGATAAGGGGCGAGGTATCTCTTGCATGCGAGTGTCGACGGGTTGACATGTTTATCGTAAATGATTCGCACGATTTTAACTGCATCGATATATTGAGATATTTCTTGAAACTTTCTGGGATCTGAACCAAAATATATATTAAATATTTTCTAGGCATTTTTAGATAAGAACAATAGGGCTAAGGAGTTTCAACGTTTCCACTTCATCACTATCCAATCGTTCATTTGATTCATTGATTAGGTTGCTATTTCACTTCAGTCTTTCAATTTCAGACTCTATTATTTCATTGATTATATGGCCATGATGGTCATGTTTTATTTATTTACTTGAGTTAATTAGTGGCATTTAAGGCAATACTATTTGTTTATGTTAATTGATGAGACATTTGGTTATTCTAGTTTTTATCTATTTTATCGCAAGTTTGGTATGGTTTAAATTTAGTACAATTACTATTATTTTTTGGTCCAGATGATCAGAATGATATAAATTACTTAACACCCCCTATATTCTTCATATTGGAATGGCTAACTGGTATGTGAGAAAATATGGGGTTGTTACATTGGGTACGATGGTAAGAACTATTTAAAGGCATGCACCAAATCATTTGCTAAGCGGTGAGAGCCCCACTTCAACTTCAAAATAGTCAATGGTGTAACTGTCGGCCTGTGGCTCAAGGCGTCTTCCATTATGTTCCCCTTGTCCGGGTGATATTGAATATCAAACTCGTAATCCTTCATGAATTCTAGCCATCAATGTTGTCTCATGTTTAACTCCATTTGAGTGAACATAGACTACAATCCCTTATGGTTCCTTAACAAATGAAGTCTCTCCCCTAATAAATAGTGCCTCCACACTCAAAGTGCAAAAATAACTACGACCAACTCTATATCATGGGTGGGGTAATTCCCCTTATGAGGCATAAGATTATGGGAAGCCTAAGATATAGGCCTTCCTCTTGCATTAGTACACCCCTAAGTCCCTATAGCGAGGCATCGGTATAGGTCATAAAGTATACCCAAATACGAGGTAAAACAAGAAGCGTAGCTGAATTTAACTTCACATTCAACTCATCAAAGGCCTCTTGGCGAAACTCTTTCCAAACAAATTATACCCCCTTATTAATCAAGTTCATCAAAGTCTCTACTATCTTTGAGAAGCCTTGGATGGGCCGATGATAGTACCCTTCCAAACTAATAAAATTGCGCACCTTCATAAGTGTCATGGGTTGTCCCTATTCCAAAATTTTTGAAACCTTACTTGGGTCCACAAATATTCTTGTCTCTATCATAATATGACCCAAGATATGAACATTTCGTAAACATAATCCGTACTTCTCTAACTTAGCATAGATTTTATGGTCTCGTAACATCTGTAAGACAACCCATAAGTGTTGAGCGTGGTCGTCTACAATCTGAGAAAAAAATCATGACTATTATCTATGAACATGATGATATAATGATCCAAATACTCTTTAAACACTTGGTTCATCAAGTCCATGAACGCATCTGATGTATTGGTCAACCCAAATGGCATGGCCATAAACTTGTAAGATCCATAATGAGTCAAACACGTTGTCTTCATGATATCCAACTCCTAAATCCTCAGCTAGTGATACCTTAAACTCAAATCAATATCTTAGAAGTATAAATCATCCTTTAACTCAATGAATAAGTCAACATTATGGGGTAACAATTACTTGTTCCATAAGGTGACATTATTCAAATCCCAATAATTTACTCAAAACCTCACTATACCAAAACTAGCGAATGGTCACGACCAAAATCCCTGACCAAGATTGTGGGTCGCAGACTTAGGCCATGACCATTTCAAGCATGACCAATTTCGTGTGTCGCGAGCCAAGTCCGTGACCAAAAAATGGTCATGGCCCGCAGGGGGCACAACAAATGGTCGCGGACTTGGGTCGTGACCCATACTGCGACGGGAAAAAAATGGTTGCAGCCCAAGTCTGTGACCCACAACCGTGATAAAAATTGGTCGTGGCCAAAGTTCGTGACCCACACCTCGATGAAAAAAAAGAAGAAATGGCCGCGGCCCAAGTTCGTGACCCACAACCGTGACAAAAATTGGTTGCGACCAAAGTCTGTCACCCACACCGCGACGAAAAAAGGAAAAAAATGGCCGCGGCCCAAGACCGTGACTCACAACAGTGAAAAAAATTGGTCGCCGCCAAAGTTCGTGACTCACACCGCAACAAAAAAAAGGAGAAAACTGATCATGGCCAAAGTTCGTTACCCATGCCGTGGCCATTTTTTCCATTTTCGTCGTGTTGTCGGTCACGAACTTTGGCCGCGAAGATTTTTATGCGCGACGAAAAAATAAAAATGACCATGGACAAAGTCCATGACCATATTTAAATATAATTAAAAAACAAATGTTTTTTTTGTCCAATCCTAAAATTGGGGGTCCTACGACTGCACAGTCGGTTGCTACCTGTAACGTTGGATGCATACGAGGTTTTACAAATATTTATTATTGGCAAAACGATAAAAAAAATCACAAATTGCGAATCGGGAACGTTGTTAATAAACTAATATATATACAAACTTAAAATTATTATACGTCTTAATAATTCACAGACCAAAAAAAATTAGGCAGAGTTTCCTCTGTTTTGTGGATATTCCAAACCCTGTTAATATAAAACCTGCTTATTATAAAGCCTACACGACTATAAAATTTAACAATCAAATTATAAAAGCCCGCACGGCCATCAAACTAAACATTAAAAAAATAAAAGCCCCCATGGCTGTAAGACATAAAAACATATTCCTGAATGTTCGCAACATTATATAAACAACATCATGTTGTAAACCATTGCCTCCTTCATTTGATCCATGTGCAAAAAGGCAAAGTATACAATGTTATCCTACAAATGATAGGATATAAAAAAAAGTAATATCAATAACCAACTAGTTATACAAAAATATTTTTCAAATTATCAGTAACCAAGTTTTAAGCCTAAGTCTAGATATTGTCAAATTATCATCGAATTCTTAAATTGCGAGTACCGTGATCGCGCGGTCAGTTCCTACGAGTTACATTGGTCCCGAGCGAGGTGTTGATGCCTCTCATGGGGATATTTAGGGGATGGTTTGAGTTTTCGCACTCGGACGCCAAGCTTTATGCCTAAGTCTAGATATTATCAAATTATCGCTGTATTCTCAAACCTCGAGTACTGTGATCACACAGTCAGCTCCTACGAGTTACATTAGTCCCGTACGAGGTGTCGATGCCTCTCACGGGGCCACTCGAGGGTTGTTTCGAGTTTCCTACCTCTAGCGCCATGTTTTTAAGCCTAAGTCTAGACATTTCCAAATTATCGTAGTATTCTCAAATTGAGAGTACTGTGATTGCGCGGTCAGTTCCTACGAGTTACAGTAGTCTCGTGCGAGGTGTCCGTGCCTCCCATGAGGCCACTCGAGGGCTATTTCGGGTTTCCCACCTCTAGTGCCATATTTTTAAGACTAAGTCTAAATATTTACAAATTATAATTGTATTCTCAAATCGGGAGTACCGTGATCATGTGGTGAGTTCCTACGAGTTACATTGGTTCCGTACGAGGTGTTGGTGCCTCTTACGGGGCCACTTCGGGGCTGTTTCGAGTTTTCGCACTCTGACGCCAATTTTTAAGCCTAAGTCTAGATATTGTCAAATTATCGTCGTATATTCAAACCGCGAGTACCGTGATCGCGCGGTCAGTTCCTACGAGTTACATTGATCTCGTGCAAGGTGTCGGTGCCTCTCACGGGGCCGTTTCAGAGATGGTTCGAGTTTTCACAATCTGACGCCAAGTTTTAAGCCTAAGTCTAGATATTGTAAAATTATTGTCGTATTCTCAAACCGTGAGTACGATGATCACGCGGTCAATTTCTACGAGTTACATTGGTCTCATATGAGGTGTCGGTGCTTCTCACGGGGCCGTTTAGGGGTGGTTCGATTTTTTGCAGTCTGATGCCATGTTTTAAGCCTAAGTCTAAATATTTCAAAATTATCATCATATTCTCAAATCAGGAGTACCGTGATCACGTGGTCAGTTCCTACGAGTTACATTGGTCCCGTGCGAGGTGTTGGTACCTTTTAAGGGCCACTCGAGGGCTGTTCGAGTTTCCCACCTCTAACGCCATATTTCTAAGCCTAAGTCTAGATATTTCTAAATTATCATCATATTATAAAACAAGGAGTACCGTGATCACGCGATGAGTTCGTACAAGTTGCATTGATCCAGTGCGAGGTGTTCGTGCCTCTCACGAGGCCGTTCGAGGGATGTTTTGGGTTTCCCACCTGTAGCGCCATGTTTTTAAGGCTACGTCTAGATATTTCAAAATTATTGTCGTATTCTCAAATAGGGAATACCATGATTGTACGGTCAGATCCTATGAGTTACATTGGTCCCGTGTGAGATGTTATTGCCTCTTATGGGGCCGCTCGGGGGCTGTTTCGAGTTTTTTCTCTCTGACGCTAAGTTTTAAGCTGAAGTCTAGATATTTACAAATTATCTTCGTATTTTCAAATGGCGAGTACCGTGATCGTGAGGTCAGTTCCTACGAGTTACATTAGTCCCGTACAAGGTGTCGGTGCCTCTCACAGGGCTATTTCGGAGCTGGTTTGAGTTTTCGCAATCTAATGCCAAGTTTTAAGATTAAGTCTACATTTGTCAAATTATTATCGTATTCTCAAACCACGAGTACCGTGATCATACGGTCAGTTCCAATGTGTTACATTGGTCCCGTGTGAGGTGTTGGTGCCTCTCACGGGGCCGCTTGAGGGCTGTTTTGAGTTTTCGTAGTCTCACGCCAAGTTTTAAGCCTAAGTCTAGATACTGTCAAATTATTGTCATATTCTCAAATCGCGAGTACCATGATTGTGCGGTCACTTCCAACGAGTTACATTGGTCCCGTGCGAGGTGTCTGTGCCTCTCACGGGGCCGTTCGGGGGCTGTTTTGGGTTTTCCTCCTGTAGCGCCATGTTTTTAAGGCTAAGTCTAGATATTTCCAAATTATCGTCCTATTCTCAAATCAGGAGTACCGTGATCATGCGGTAAATTCCTATGAGTTACATTGGTCCCATGCGAGATGTTGTTGCCTCTCATGGGGTCGCTCGGGGGCTGTTTCGAGTTTTCGTACTCTAATGCTAAGTTTTAAACCTAAGTCTAGATATTTACAAATTGTCACCATATTCTCAAATTAGGATTATCGGGATTGCGCGATCAGTTCGTACGAGTTACATTGGTCCCGTGCGAGGTATCGGTGCATCTCACGGGGACGCTCGAGGGTTGTTTCGAGTTTTGACACTCTGAAGCCAAGTTTTAAGCCTAACTCTAGATATTGTCAAATTATCGTATTCTAAAACCGTGAGTATCATGATTGCGCGGTCTGTTCCTACAAGTTACATTCGTCCCGTGCGAGGTGTCGTCTCTCACGGGGCTGTTCTGGAGCTCGTTCGATTTTGCGCAATGTGATGCCAAGTTTTAAGCCTAAATCTAGATATTGTCAAAATATTGTCGTATTTTTAATCCATGAGAACTGTGATTGCGCGATCAGTTCCAACGAGTTACATTAGTCCCGCGCGAGGTGTTGGTGCCTCTCACAGGGACGCTCGGGGTCTTTTTTGTGTTTTCCACCTCTAGTGCCATGTTTTTAAGCCTAAGTATAGATATTTCCAAATTATTATCGAATTCTCAAACCGGGAGTACCGTGATTGCGCAGTCAGTTCCTACGAGTTACATTGGTCCCGTAAGAGGTGTTGATGCCTCTTACGGGGTTGCTCGGCTTTTGTCTTGGGTTTTCCACATCTAGCGCCATGTTTGTAAGCCTAAGTCTAGATTTCCAAATTATCATCGTATTCTTAAACCGGTACTACAGTGATCGAGCAGTCAGTTTCGATGAGTTACATTGGTCCCGTGCGAGGTGTCAGTTCCTCTCACGGGGCCGTTCGGGGGCTGTTTCAGGTTTCCCACCTCTAGCGCCGTGTTTTTAAGCCTAAGTCTAGATATTTCCAAATTATCATCGTATTATCAAATTATGAGAACCCTGATCACATGGTAAGTTCCTACTAGTTACATTGGTCCCGTGTGAGGTGTTGGTGCCTCTTACAGGGCCGCTCGGGGGCTGTTTTGAGTTTTCACACTCTGATGCCAACTGTTAAGCCTAAGTCTACATATTTTCTAATTATCATCGTATTCTCAAATCGGAAGTACCATGGTCACGCGGTCATTTCCTATGAGTTAAATTGGTCCCGTACGAGGCGTTGGTGCTTCTCACGGGGCCACTTGGGGCAATTTGGAGTTTTTGCACTCTGACGCCAAGTTTTTAACCTAAGTCTAGATATTGTCAAATTTTTATTATATTCTCAAACTACGAGTACCTTCCTCGTGCGGTCATTTCCTGCAAGTTCCATTTATCTCGTGCGAGGTTTTGGTGTATCTCACGGAGACGTTCGGGGCCTGGTTCGAGTTTTCGCACTCTGACACCAAATTTTAAGCCTAAGTCTAGATACTGTAAAATTATTATCGTATTCTCAAACAGCGAGTATCGTGATCGCGCGGTCAGTTCCTACGAGTTACATTGGTCCCGTATGAGGTGTCGGTGCCTCTCACGGTGCCGCTCAGGGGCTGTTTCATTTTTCCCACCTCTAACGCCATATTTTTAAGCCTAAGTCTAGATGTTTCCAAATAATCATCGTATTCTCAAACTGGAAGTCCCGTGGTCGCGTGGTCATTACTACAAGTTACATTAGTCCCGTGCGAGGCGTTGGTGCCTCTCATGGGGCCGCTCGGGTCTGTTTTGAGTTTTTGCACTATGACGCCAAGTTTTAAACCTAAGTCTATACATTGTCAAATTATTATCATATTCTCAAACCGCAAGTATCGTGCTCATGAGGTCAGTTCCTACAAGTTACATTTGTCTCGTGCGAGGTGTTGGTGCCTCTCACGGGGACGTTCAGGGCCTGGTTTGAGTTTTCTCACTCTAACCCCAATTTTTAAGCCTAAGTCTAGATATTATAAAATTATATTTGTATTCTCAAACAGTGAGTACCATCATCATGCGGTCGGTTCCTACGAGTTACATTAGTCCCGTGCGAAGTTTTAGTGCCTCTCACGGGGCCGCCCAGGGCTGTATGGAGTTTTTGCACTATGAGACCATGTTTTAAGCCTAAGTCTTGATATTGTCAAATTATAGTCGTATTCTATAACCACGAGTACCATTATTGTGTAGTCAGTTTCTACGAGTTAAAATTGTCCCGTGCGAGGTGTTGGTGCCTCTCACGGGGTCGTTCCGGGGATGGTTTGAGTTTTCGCACTCTGACCCCAAGTTTTAATCCTAAATCTAGATATTGTCAAATTATCGTCATATTCTCAAACCGCGAGTACCGTTATCACGCGGTCCATTCCTATGAGTTACATTGGTGCCATTCGAGGTGTCGGTGTATCTCACAGGGCCGCTCAGAGGCTCTTTCGTATTTCCCATCTCTAGCGCCATATTTTTAAGCCTAAGTCTAGATATTTCCAAATTATCATCGTATTCTCAAATCGGGAGTACTTTGATCGCACGGTTAGTTCCTACAAGTTACATTGACTCCGTGCGAGGTGTTGGAGCCACTCACGGGACCGCTCGGGGGGGTGTTTCGGGTTTCCCACCTCTAGCGCCATGTTTTTTAGCCTATGTCTAGATATTTCCAAATTATCATCGTATTATCAAACACGGAGTACCCCTGTCACGCGTTTTGTTCTTACGAGTTACATTGGTCCTGTGCGTGGGATTGATTCCCCTGGCGGGGTCGTTTGGGGGCTGTTTCAGGTTTCCCACCCTAGCGCCATGTTTTTAAGCCTTTGTCTAGTCATTTTTGAATTATCATCATATTCTCAAATCGAGAGTACCGTGATCACGCAGTCAGTTCCTATGAGTTACATTGGTTCCGTGCGAGGTGTTGGTGCCTCTCACGGGTCCACTCTGGGGCTATTTCGAATTTTCGCACTCTGATGCCAAGTTTTAAGCCTTAGTCTAGATATTTTCAAATTGTCATCGTATTACCAAACCGTGAGTATCGTGATCGCGCAGTCAGTTCATATGAGTTAGATTGGTTTCATGCGAGGTGTTGGTGCATCTCACGAGGCCGCTTGGGAGTTGTTTCGAGTTTTCATACTCTGACGCTAAGTTTTAAGACTAAGTCTACATAATTTCTAATTATCGTTGTATTCTTAAATCGCGAGTACCGTAATAGCGCGATCAGTTCCTATGAGTTAGATTGGTCCCGTGCGAGGTGTCGACGCCTCTCACAGGGCCGTTCAGGGGCTGGTTCGAGTTTTCGCACTCTGATGCCAAGCTTTAAGGCTAAGTCTAGATATTATAAAATTATCATCGTATTCTCAAACTGGTAGTACCATTATCATGGGATTACTTTATACGAGTTACAATGGTCCCGTGCGAGGTGTCGGTGCCTCTCACGGGGCCGTTCTGGGGCTGGATCGAGTTTTCACTCTTTAATGCCAAGTTTTAAGCCTAAGTCTAGATATTTAAAAATTATCATCGTATTCTCAAACTGGGAGTACCGTGATCACGTGGTCAATTCCTATAAGTTACATTGGTCTCGTGCGAGGTGTTGGTGCTTCTCAAGGGCCGCTGGAGGGCTATTTCGGGTTTCCCACCTCTAGCGCCATGTTTCTTAGCCTAAGTCTAGATATTTCTAAATTATCATCGTATTCTCAAACTAGGAGTACCGTGTTCACACGGTTAGTTCCTACGAGTTACATTGGTCTAGTGTGAGGTGTTGGTGCCTCTCACGGGGACGTTCTGGGGCTGTTTCGAGTTTCCTACCGCTAACGCCATTTTTTAAGCCTAAGTCTAGATATTTCCAAATTATGATCATATTCTCAAACTGAGAGTACCGTGATCGAGCGGTCAGTTCCTTCGAGTTACATTGGTCCCGTACGAGGTGTCCGTGCCTCTCACGAGGCCATTCGGGGATTGTTTTGGGTTTCCCACCTGTAGCGCCATGTTTTTATGGCTAAATCCAGATATTTACAAAGTATTGTCGTATTATCAAATCGGGAGTACCGTGATCTTGCGGTCATTTCCTATGAGTTACATTGGTCCCAAGCGAGATGTTATTTCCTCTCATGGGGCCGCTCGGAGGTTGTTTCGAGTTTTCGCACTCTGACTCCAAGTTTTAAGCCTATGTCTAGATATTTAAAAATTATCTTCATATTCTCAAATTTTGAGTATCATGATCACGCGGTTAGTTTCTACGACTTACATTGGTCCCGTACGAGGTGTCGGTGCCTCTCATAGGGGCCGCTCGGGGGCTAGTTACATTGGTCCCGTGTGAGGTGTTGGTGTCTCACACAGGGCTGCTCGAGGGCAGTTTCGAGTTTTCACACTCTGATGCCAAGTTTTAAGCCCAAGTCGACATATTTTAAAATTATCTTCGTATTCTCAAACCATAAGTCCCGTGGTCACGCGATCATTTCCTACGGGTTACATTGGTCCCGTGCGAGGCGTTGGTCCCTCTCACGGGGCCGCTTGGGACTGTTTTGATTTTTCGCACTCAGACGCCAAGTTTTAAACCTAAGTTTAGATATTTTCAAATTATTATCGTATTCTGAAGCCGCGAGTACCATGCTCGTGCGATCAGTTCCTACAAGTTACATTTGTCTCGTGCGAGGTGTCGGTGCCTCTCACGGGGACGTTCGAGGCCTGGTTCGAGTTTTCGCACTCTGACCCCAATTTTTAAGCCTAAGTCTAGATATTGTCAAATTATTATCGTATTCTCAAACAGCGAGTATCATGATTGTGCGGTCAGTTTCTACGAGTTACATTGATCCCATGCGAGGTGTCGGTGCCTCTCACGGGGCCGCCTAGGGCAGTTTGGAGTTTTCGCACTCTGACGCCTTATTTTAAGCCTAAGTCTAGATATTGTCAAATTATAGTCGTATTCTCAAACCACAAGTACCATGATCCTGCGGTCACTTCCTACGAGTTTCAATGGTCCCGTACGAGGTGTTGGGGCCTCTCACGGGACCGCTCGGGGCTGTTTCGGGTTTCCCACCTCTAGCGGAAAGTTTTTAAGCCTAAGTCCAGATATTTAAAAATTATCATCGTATTATGAAATCGGGAGTACCCCTATCATGCATTTTTTTCATACGAGTTACATTGGTCCTGTGCATGGGATCGATGCCTCTGACGGGGCCATTCGGGGACTGTTTCGGGTTTCCCACCTCTAGCACCATGTTTTTAAGCCTAAGTCTAGATATTTCCAAATTATCATCATATTCTCAAAATGGGAGTACCGTGATCGTGCGATCAGTTACTATGAGTTACATTAGTCTCGTGTGAGATGTTGGTGCCTCTCACGGGTCCACTCGGGGGCTATTTCTAGTTTTCTCACTCTGACACCAAGTTTTAAGCCTAATTCTAGATACTGTCAAATTGTCGTCGCATTCTCAAACCGCGAGGACCGTGATCACGCGTTCAGTTCTTATGAGTTAGATCGGTCTCGTGCGAGGTGTTGGTGCCTCTTAGGAGGCTGCTCGGGGGCTGTTTCGAGTTTTCACACTCTGATGCCAAGTTTTAAGCCTAAGTCTACATATTTTCTAATTATCTTTGTATTATCAAACCGCGACTACCGTGATTGATCGGTCAGTTCCTATGAGTTACATTGGTCCAGTGTGAGGTGTCGATGCCGCTCCCGGGGCGGTTCAGGGGCTAGTTTGTGTTTTCGCACTCTGACACCAAGTTTTAAGTCTGAGTCTAGATATTATAAAATTATTGTCCTATTCTCAAACTGCGAGTACCGTGATCGCGCGGTCGAGGGCTAGTTCGAGTTTTCGCTCTCTGACGCCATGTTTTAAGTCTAAGTCTGGATATTGTCAAATTATCATCGTCTTCTCAAACTTTGAGCACCGTGATCGCGCGATGGTTCCTACAAGTTACATTGGTCCCATTCGAGGTGTCGATGCCTTTCACAGGGCTGTTCGGGTGCGGTTTCGGGTTTCCCACCTCTAACGCCATGTTTTAAGCCTAAGTCTAGCTCTTTCCAAATTATTGTCGTATTCTCCAACAATGAGTTCCGTGATCGCGCGGTCAGTTCCAACGTGTTACATTGGTCCCATGCGAGGTGTTGGTGCCTCTCACGGGGCTGCCCGGGGGATTTTCGAGTTTTTGCACTCTCATGCCAAGTTTTAAGGCTAAGTCTAGATATTTTCAAATAAATGTCATATTCTCAAATCGTGAGTACGGTGATCACGCGGTCAGTTACTACGAGTTACATTGGTCTCGTGCGAGGTGTTAGTGTCTCTCACGGGGCCGTTCGGGGGATGGTTTGAGTTTTCATAGTCTGATGCCATGTTTTAAGCCTAAGTCTAGATATTTCCAAATTATCATCATATTCTCAAACCGGGAGTACCGTGATCTCGTGGTCAGTTTCTACCGGTTACATTGGTCTCGTGCGAGGAAATGGCGCCTCTTAAGGGCCACTCGAGGGATGTTTCGAGTTTCCCACCTCTAGCACCATGTTTCTAAGCCTAAGTCTAGATATTTCCAAATTATCATCGTATTCTCAAACAGGGAGTACCGTGATCACACGATTAGTTCCTACGAGCAACATTGGTCTCGTACGAGGTGTTGGTGCCTCTCACGGGACCGCTCGGGGGCTGTTTTGGGTTTCCCACCTCCAGCGCCAAGTTTTTAAGCCTAAGTCTAGATATTTACAAATTATCATCTTATTCTCAAACCGGGAGTACCCTTGTCTTGCCTTTTGTTCTTACAAGTTATGTTGGTCTGTGCGTGGGATCGATGCCTCTAACGCAGCCGTTCGGGGCTTGTTTTGGGTTTCCCACCTCTAGCGCCATGTTTTTAATACTAAGTCTATATATTTCAAAATTATCTTGGTATTCTCAAATCGGGAGTACCATGATCACGTAGTTAGTTCCTATGAATTACATTGGTCCCGTGCAAGGTGTTGGTGCCTCTCACGGGTCCACTTGGGGGCTATTTCGAGTTTTCGCACTCTGACACCAAGTTTTAAGCCTAAATATAGATATTGTTAATTTTTTGTCGTATTCTCAAACTGTGAATACCGTGATCGCGCGGTCAGTTCTTATGAGTTAGATCGGTCCCGTGTGAGGTGTTGGTGCCTCTCATGAGGCTGCTCGGGGGTTGTTTCGAGTTTTCACACTATGACGCTAAGTTTTAAGCATAAGTCTACATATTTTCTAATTATCATTGTATTCTCAAACCGTGAGTGCCGTGATAGCGCGGTCAGTTCCTACGAGTTATATTAGTCGTGTGTGAGGTGTCGGTGCCTCTCACGGGGCCATTCAGGGGCTGGTTCAAATTTTCGCACTTTGACGCCAAGTTTTAAGCCTAAATCTAGATATTAATAAATTATCATCGTATTCTCAAACCGTGAGTACCGTGATTGCACGGTCAATTCCTAGGAGTTACGTTGGTCCTCTATGAGGTGTTAGTACCCCTCACGGGGCCGTTCGGGGGTTATTTTGGGTTGTTGCACTCTGACCTCAAGTTTTAAGCCTAAGTCTACTTATATTTCAAATTATCGTTGTATTCTCAAACCGAGAGTACCGGGTTAGCGCCATCATTTCCTACGAGTCACATTGGTCTCGTGCGAGGTGACGGTGCCTCTCACGGGGCCATTCGGGGGCTGGTTTGAGTTTTCGGTCTCTGACACCAAGTTTTATGTCTAGGTTGAGATTTTGTCAAATTATCATCGTCTTCTCAAACCACGAGAACAATGATTGCGCGATCGGTTCCTACTAGTTTCATTGGTCCCGTTCGAGGTGTCAGTGCCTTTCATAGGGTTGTTCGGGTGCGGTTTCGGGTTTCCCACCTCTAGCGCCATGTTTGTAAGACTAAGTCTTGCTATTTCCAAATATTGTCGTATTCTCAAACCTCGAGTTCCGTGATCGGATGGTCAGTTCCAGCGTGTTACATTAGTTCCGTGCAAGGTGTTTTTGCCTCTCACGGGGCCGCTCGGGGGCTGTTTCTAGTTTTCCCACTCTCACGCGGAGTTTTAAGCCTAAGTCTAGATATTGTCAAATTAATGTCTTATTCACAAAATGTGAAAACGGTGATCACGCGGTCAGTTTCTACGAGTTACATTGGTCTCGTGCGAGGTGTCGGTGGCTTTCACGGGGCCGTTCAGGGGTTGGTTTGACATTTCGCAGTCTGATGCCAAGTTTTAAGCCTAAGTCTAGATATTTCCAAATTATCATCATATTCACAAACTGGGAGTACCGTGATCTCATGGTCAGTTCCTACAAGTTACATTGGTCACGTGTGAGGTGTTGGCGCCTCTCAAGGGCCGCTCGAGGGCTGTTTCACGTTTCCCACCTCTAGCGCCATGTTTCTAAGCCTAGGTCTAAATATATCTAAATTATCATCATATTCTCAAACTGGGAGTACCATGATCACGCGGTGAGTTGCTACGAGTTACATTAGTCCAGTGTGAGGTGTTGGTGCCTCTCACAGGGCTGTTCGAGGGCTGTTTCGAGTTTCCCACCTCTAGCGCCATTTTTTCAGCCTAAGTTGAGATATTTCTAAATTATCATTGTATTCAGAAACTGGGAGTAACGTGATCACGCGGTCTGTTCCTACGAGTTACATCGGTCCCGTGCCAGGTGTCGGTGACTCTCACGAGGCGGTTTCGGAGATGGTTCGAGTTTTCGCACTTTGAAGCCATGTTTTAAGAATAACTCTAGATATTATCAAATTATTGTCCTCTTCTCAAACTGTGAGTACCATGATTGCGTGGTCAGTTCCAACGAGTTACATTGGTCCCGTGCGAGGTGTTGGTGCCTCTCACAGGGCCGCTCACGGGTATTTTATGTTTTTCACCTCCAGCGCCATGTTTTTAAGCCTAAGTCTAGATATTTCCAAATTATCGTTATATTCTAAAGCTGGGAGTGCCGTGATTGCGCGGTCAGTTCCTACGACTTACGTTGGTCTCGTACGAGGTGTTGGTGCCTCTCACGAGGTCGCTCGGTGGCTGTTTTGTGTTTTCCACATCTGGTGCCATGTTTTTAAGCCTAAGTCTAGATATTTCCAAATTATCATCGTATTCTCAAACCAGTACTACTATGATCGAGCGATCAGTTCCTATGAGTTACATTGGTCCCGTGCGAGGTGTTAGTGCCTCTCATGGGGCCGTTCGGGGGCCGTTTCAAGTTTCCCACCTCTAGTGCCATGTTTTTAAGCATAAGTCTAGATATTTCCAAATTATCATCATATTGAGTACCGTGATCGCGCGGTAAGTTCCTACTAGTTACATAGATCCCGTGCGAGGTGTTGGTGCCTCTCACGGGACTACTTAGGGGCTATTTTGAGTTTTCACACTCTGACACCAAGTTTTAGGCCTAAGTCTACATATTTTAAAATTATCATCGTATTTCGGAAACCGAAAGTCTCGTGGTCACATAATCATTTACTACGAGTTACATTGGTCACGTGCAAGGCGTTGGGCCTCCCACGGGGCCGCTCGGGGCTATTTTGAGTTTTTACACTTTGACGCCAAGTTTTAAACCTAAGTCTAGATATTGTCAAATTATTATCATATTCTCAAACCGTAAGTACTGTGCTCATGAGGTCAGTTCCTACAAGTTACATTTGTCTCGTGCGAGGTGTCGGTGCCTCTCACTGGGATGTTCGGGGCCTGGATCGAGTTTTCGCACTCTGACACCAAGTTTTAAGCCTAAGTCCAGATACTGTCAAATTATTATCATATTCTCAAACAACGATTACCGTGATCGTGCGATCAAATCCTATGAATTTTATTAGTCCTGTGTGAGGTGTTGATGCCTCTCACGGGGCCGCTCGGGGGCTATTTCGGGTTTCCGACCTCTAGCGCCAAGTTTTTAGGCCTAAGTCTAGATATTTTCAAATTATCATTGTATTATCAAATAGGGAGTACCTCTATTACGTATTTTGTTCTTACGAGTTACATTGGCCCAGTGCGTGGGATCGATGCCTCTAACAGGGCCGTTCGGGGGCTGTTTCGGGTTTCCCACCTCTAGCGCCATGTTTTTAAGCCTAAGTCTAGATATTTTCAAATTATCATCGTATTCTCAAACAGGGAGTACCGTGATGGCGCGGTCAGTTCCTATGAATTACATTGGTCCCGTGCGAGGTGTTGGTGCCTCTCAAGGGTCCACTCGGGGGCTATTTCGAGTTTTCGCACTCTGACTCCAAGTTTTAAGCCTAAGTCTAGATATTATAATATTGTCGTTCTATTCTTAAACCGTGAGTACCGTGATCATGCAGTCAGTTCCTATGAGTTATGTTGGTCCCGTGCGAGGTGTCGATGCCTCTCATGGCAACATTCGGGGGATATTTTAGGTTTTTGCACTCTGACGCCATGTTTTAAGCCTAAGTATAGATATTATCAAATTATAGTCGTATTCTCAAACCACGAGTACCGTGATCGTGTGGTCACTTCCTACGAGTTACAATGGTCCCGTGCGACGTGTCGGTGCCTCTCACGGGGTCGTTTGGGGGTTAGTTCGAGTTTTCGCACTCTGACGCCAAGTTTTAAGCCTAAGTTTAGATATCATAATATTATCGTTGTCTTCTTAAACTGTGAGTACCATGATCGCGAGGTCAGTTCCTACGAGTTATGTTGGTCCCGTGCGAGGTGTCGATGCCTCTTACGGGGCCGTTCGAGGGGCCATTTTGGGTTTTTCCACTCTGACGCCAAGTTTTAAGCCTAAGTCTACATGTTTTGAAATTATCATAGTATTGTCAAACCACGAGTACCGTGATAGCGCGGTCAGTTCCTAAGAGTTACAATGGTCCCATGTGAGGTTTCGGTGCCTCTCACGGGGCCGTTCGGGGGTTGGTTCGAGTTTTCTCTCTCTGACGTCAGGTTTTAAGTATAAGTCAAGATATTGTCAAATTATCATCGTCTCCTCAAACCGTGAGTACCGTGATCACGCAATCGATTCCTACGTGTTACATTGGACCCGTATGAGGTGTTGGTGCCTCTCACGGGGCTGTTCGGGGGCTGTTTCAAGTTTCCCACCTCTAGCGCCATTTTTTAAGCCTAAGTCTAGATATTTCCAAATTATCATCGTATTCTGAAACTCGAAGTGCCGTTATCGCGCAGTCATTTCCTACGAGTTACATTGGTCCCGTGCGACCTGTCCGTGCCTCTCACGGGGCCATTCGGGGGTAATTTTGGGGTTCCCACCTGTAGTACCATGTTTTTAAGACTAAGTCTAGATATTTCCAAATTATCGTCATATTCTTAAATCGGGAGTACCGTGATCGTGCGGTCAGTTCCTACGAGTTACATTGGTCCCGTGCCAGATGTTGTTGCCTCTCATGGGGCCGCTCGGAGGCTATTTCGAGTTTTCGCACTCTGACGCCAAGTTTTAAGCCTAACTCTAGATTTTTACAAATTATCATCGTATTCTGAAATCGGGAGTACCGTGATCGCGCTATCAGTTCCTACGAGTTACATTAGTCCCGTGCGAGGTATCGGTGCCTCTAACGGGGATGTTCGGTGGCTGTGTCGAGTTTTCGCACTCTGATGCCCAGTTTTAAGCCTAACTCTAGACATTGTCGAATTATCATCGTATTCTCAAACCGTGAGTACTGTGATCACGTGGTTGGTTCCTACGAGTTACATTGGTCCCGTGCGTGGTGTAAGTGCCTCTGACGGGGCCGCTCGGCGACTCCTTTAGGTTTTCCACATCTAGCACCATATATTTAAGCCTAAGTCAAGATATTTCCAAATTATCATCGTATTCTCAAACCGGTGATACTGTAATCGAGCTGTTAGTTCCTATGAGTTACATTGGTCCTGTGCGAGGTGTTAGTGCCTCTCACGTCGTTCGGGGGCTGTTTTAGGTTTCCCACCTCTAGCGCCATGTTTTTAAGCCTAAGTTCAGATATTTCCAAATTATCATCATATTCTTAAACCGTGAGTACTGTGATCACGCGGTAAGTTCCTAGTAGTTACACTGATCCCGTGCGAGGTGTTGGTGCCTCTCAAAGGGCCACTCGGGGGCAGTTTTGAGTTTTCACACTCTGACGCCATGTTTTAAGCCGAAGTCTACATATTTTAAAATTATTATCATATTCTGAAACTGACAGTACCGTGGTCACGCGATAATTTCCTATGAGTTATATTGGTCCCGTGCGAGGCGTTGGTGCCTCTCATGGGGCCGCTCGGGGCTGTTTTGATTTTTCTCACTCCGACGCCAAGTATTAAACCAAAGTCTATATATTGTCAAATTATTGTCGTATTCTTAAACCACGAGTACCATGATCGTGCGATTAGTTCCTACAAGTTACATTTGTCCCGTGCGATGTGTCGGTACCTCTCACGGGGACGTTCGGGGCCTGGTTCGAGTTTTCGCACTCTGAGCCCATGTTTTGAGACTAAATCTATATATTATCAAATTATTATCGTATTCTCAAATAGCCAGGACCGTGATCATGCGATCAGTTCTTACGAGTTACTTTGGTCCCGTACGAGGTGTCGGTGCCTCTCACGGGGTCACCCAGGGCTATTTGGAGTTTTTGCACTCTGACGCCAAGTTTTAAGCCTAAGTCTAGATATTATCAAATTGTATTCATATTCTCAAACCACGAGTACCATGATCGTGTGGTCACTTCCTACGAGTTACAATGGTCACGTGCGAGGTGTCGGTGCATCTCACGGGGTCGTTCGGGGGCTAGTTCGAGTTTTCGCACTCTGACACCAAGTTTTAAGCCTAAGTCGAGATATTATGATTATCTTTATCTTCTTAAACCCCGAGTAACGTGATTGCGCGGTCAATTCCTATGAGTTATGTTGGTCCCGTGCGAGGTGTCGATGCCTCTTACGGGGCCGTTCGTGGGCTTTTTTGGGTTTTTCCACTCTGACGCCAATTTTTAAGCGTAAGTCTACATATTTTAAAATTATCATAGTATTCTCAAACCGTGAGTAACGTTATAGCGCGGTTAGTTCCTACGAGTTACATTGGTCCCGTGCGAGGTGTCGGTGCCTCTCCCGGGGACGTTCGGGGACTGGTTCGAGTTTTCACTCTCTAACGCAAAGTCTTAAGTATACGTCTAGATATTGTCAAATTATCATCATCTTCTCAAACCGCGAGTATGATGATCGCGTGATCAGCTCCAATGATTTACATTAGACCCGTTCGAGGTGTCGGTGCCTTTCATAGGGTTGTTCGGGTGTGGTTTCGGGTTTCCCACCTCTAGCGTCGTGTTTTTTTGCCTAAGTCTAGCTATTTCCAAATTATTGTCATATTCTCAAACCGTGAGTACTGTGATCACGCGGTCAGTTCCAACGTGTTATATTGGTCCCGTGTGAGGTGTTGGTGCCTCTCACGGGGCCGTTCGGGGGCTGTTTCGAGTTTTGGGACTCTCACGCCAAGTTTTACGCTAAAGTCTAGATATTATCAAATTATTGTCATATTCTCAAACCACGAGTATGGTGACCACGCGGTCAGTTCCTATGAGTTACATTGGTCTCGTGCGAGGTGTCGGTGCCTCTCACCGGTCGTTCTGGGATTGGTTCGAGTTTTCGCAGTCTGATGCCAAGTTTTAAGCCTAAGGCTAGATATTCCAAGTTATCATTGTATTCTTAAACCGGGAGTATCGTGATCACGTGGTCAATTCCTATGAGTTACATTGGTCCCGTGCGAGGTGTTGGTGCCTCTCAAGGGGCGCTCGAGCGCTATTTCGGGTTTCCCACCTCTAGCGCCATGTTTCTAAGCCTAGGTCTAGATATTTCTAAATTATCATCGTATTCTCAAATTGGGAATACCCTGATCACGCAGTGAGTTCCTACGAGTTACATTGGTCCAGTGCGAGGTGTTCGTGCCTCTCACGGGGCCGTTCGAGGGCTGTTTTGAGTTTCCCACCTCTAGCGCTATTTTTTAAGACTAAGTCTAGATACTTCAAAATTATCATTGTATTCTCAAACTTAGAGTACCGTGATCACGCAGTTATTTCCTACTAGTTATATTGGTCCCGTGCGAGGTGCCTGTGCCTCTCACGGGGCCGTTCGGGGGTTATTTTAGGTTTCCCACCAGTAGCGCCATGTTTTTAAGACTAAGTCTAGATATTTCCAAATTATCGTTGTATTCTCAAATCGGAAGTACCGTGATCGTGCGGTCAGTTCCTACGTGTTACATTAGTCCTGTGCGAGGTGTTAGTGCCTCTCACGGGGTCGCTCGGGAGCTGTTTCGAGTTTTCGCACTCTGACGCCAAGTTTTAAGTCTAACTATAGATATTGTCCAATTATCATCGTATTCTCAAATCGTGAGTACCGTGATCGCTCGGTCAGTTCCTACGAGTTACATTAGTCCCGTGCGAGGTGTTGGTGCCTCTCATGGGGTCGCTCTATAGTTGTTTTGGGTTTTCGACATCTAGCACCAAATATTTAAGCCTAAGTCTAGATAATTCCATATTATCATCGTATTCTCAAATCGGTACTACTGTAATCGAGCGATCAGTTCCTATGAGTTACATTGGTCCCATGCGAGGTGGCAGTACCTCCCATGGGGACGTTCGGATACTGTTTTAGGTTTTCCACCTCTAGCACCATGTTTTTAAGCTTAAGTCTTAATATTTCTAAATTATCTTTGTATTCTCAAACCATGAGTACCGTGATTGCACAATCAGTTCCTACGAGTTACATTAGTCTTGTGCCAGATGTCGTTGCCTCTCACGGGCCTGCTCGGTGGCTGTTTCGAGTTTTGACACTTTGACGCCAAGTTTTAAGCCTAAGTCTACATATTTTAAAATTATCATCTTATTCTCAAACCGTAAGTTCCGTGGTCACGCGATCATTTCCTACGAGTTACATTGGTCCCATTCCAGGCGTTGATGCCTCTCATGGGGCCGCTCAGGGCTATTTTGAGTTTTTGCACTCTTACGCCAAGTTTTAAGCCTAAGTCTAAATATTGTCAAATTATTGTCGCATTCTCAAACAGCGAGTACCATGATTACGTGGTCAGTTCTTACGAGTTACATTGGTCCCGTGCGAGGTGTCGGTGCCTCTCAAAGGGCCGCCTGGGGCAGTTTGGAGTTTTTGTACTCTAACGCCAAGTTTTAATCCTAAGTCTAGATATTGTCAAATTATAGTCGTATTCTCAAACCACAAGTACCATGATCGTGCGGTCACTTCCTACGAGTTACAATGGTCCCGTACAAGGTGTCAGTGCATCTCACATGGTCATTCGGGGGCTAGTTCGAGTTTTTGCACTCTGACTCTGAGTTTTAAGCCTACGTCTAGATATTGTCAAATTATCATCATATTCTCAAACCACGAGTAGCGTGATCGAGTGATTAGTTTCTACGAGTTACATTGGTCCCGTCTGAGGTGTCGCTGTCTCTCACAGGGCCGCTCGGGGACTGCTTCGTATTTCCCACCTCTAGCACCATATGTTTAAGCCTAAGTACAGATATTTCCAAATTATCGTCGTATTCTCAAATTAGGAGTACCATGATCGTGCGATCAGTTCCTAGGAGTTACATTAGTCCCGTGCGAGGTGTTGGTGCCCCTCACGGGACTACTCGGGGGCTGTTTCGGGTTTCCCATCTCTAACACCATGTTTTTAAGCCTAAGTCTAGATATTTCCATATTATAATCGTATTCTCAAACCGGGAGTACCCCTGTTACACATTTTATTCTTTCGAGTTATATTGGTTCCGTTCGTGGGATCGATGCCTCTGACGGGGCGATTCGGGGGCTATTTCGGTTTCCCACCTCTAGCACCATGTTTTTAAGACAAAATCTAGATAGTTACAAATTATCATCGTATTCTCAAACTGGGTGTACCATGATCGCATGGTCAGTTCCTATAAATTACATTGGTCCCGTGTGAGGTGTTGGTGCCTCTCACGGGTCCATTCGGGGGCTATTTCGAGTTTTTGCACTCTGACGCCAAATTTCAAGCCTAAATCTGGATATGGTCAAATTGTCATCATATTCTCAAACCCCAAGTACCGTGATCGCGCGTTCAGTTCTTATGACTTTGATTGGTCTTGTACGAGGTGTTGGTACCTCTCACGAGGCCGCTCGGGGGCTGTGTCGAATTTTCACACTCTGACGCCAAGTTTTAAGCCTACGTCTACATATTTTCTAATTATCGTTATATTCTTAAACCGCAAGTACCATGATAGCGTGGTCAATTCCTACGAGTTACATTTGTTCCGTGCGAGGTGTCTGTGCCTCTTACGGGGCCGTTCAGGGCTTGCTTCGAGTTTTCTCACTCTGACGCCAAGTTTTAAGCCTAATTGTAGATATTATAAAATTATTGTCATTTTCTTAAACAGCGAGTACCGCGATCGCGCGGTCAGTTCCTACGAGTTATGTTGGTCCCGTGCGAGGTGTCGGTGCCTCTCATGGGGCCGTTCGGGGCTAGTTTGGGTTTTTCTACTCTGATGCCAAGTTTTAAGCCTAAGTCTACTTTTTTCAAATTAACGAAGTATTCTCAAATCACGAGTCCCGTGATAGCGCTGTCAGTTCCTATGAGTTACATTAGTCCCGTGCGAGGTGTCGGTGCCTCTCACGGGGCCGTTCGGGCGCTAGTTCGAGTTTTTGCTCTCTGACGCCTAGTTTTAAGTCTAAGTCTAGATATTGTTAAATTATCATCGTCTTCTCAAACCGCGAGTACCGTGATCGCATGATCAACTCCTACGAGTAACATTGGTCCCGTTCGAGGTGTCGGTGCCTTTCACAGGGCTGTTCGGGTGCGGTTTTAGGTTTCCCACCTCTAGCGCCATGTTTCTAAGACTAAGTCTAGATATTTCCAAATTATCGTCATATTCTGAAGTCGGGAGTACCGTGATCGTGCGATCAGTTCCTATGAGTTACATTGGTCCCGTGCGAGATGTTGTTGCCTCTCACGGGGCCGCTCGGGGGCTATTTCGATTTCTTGCACTCTGATGCCAAGTTTTAAGCCTAAATCTAGATGTTTAAAAATTATCGTCGTATTCTCAAATCGGGAGTATCGTGATCGCGCGTTCAGTTCGTACGAGTTACATTGGTCCCGTGCGAGGTATCGGTGCCTCTCACGAGGCCGCTCGGGGGATATTTCTAGTTTTTGCACCCTGACGCTAAGTTTTAAGCCTAACTCTAGATATTGTTAAATTATCGTCGTATTCTCAAACCGTGAGTATCGTGTTCTCATGGTCAGTTCCTATGAGTTACAATGGTCCCGTGCGAGGTGTCGGTGTCTCTCACGGGGCATTTCCAGAGCTGGTTTGAGTTTTTGCACTGTGATGCCAAGTTTTAAGCCTAAATCTAGATATTGTCAAAATATTGTCGTATTTTTAAACCGCGAGTACCGTGATCGCGCGATCAGTTCCAACGAGTTACATTAGTCCCATGCGAGGTGTTGGTGCCTCTCACAAGACCGCTCGGGGTCTGTTTTGTGTTTTCTACCTTTAGCGCCATATTTTTAAGCCTAAGTCTAGATATTTCCAAGTTTATATCAAATCCTCAAACTGGGAGTACCATGATTGTGCGGTCAGTTCCTACGAGTTACATTGGTCCCATACGAGGTGTTAGTGCCTCTCATGGGGCCGCTCGACGGCCGTATTGGGTTTTTGACATCTAGCACCATATTTTTAAGCCTAAGTGTAGATATTTCCAAATTACCATCGTATTCTCAAACCGGTACTATTGTGATCGAGCAAATAGTTCCTATGAGTTACGTTGGTCCCGTGCGAGGTTTTGGTGCCTCTCACAGGGCCGTTCGGGGACTGTTTCAGGTTTCCCACCTCTAGCGCCATGTTTTTAATCCTAAGTCTAGATATTTCCAAATTATCATCCTATTCTCAAATCGAGAGTACCGTGATCGCGCGATCAGTCCTACGAGTTACACTGGTCCTGTACGAGGTGGTGGTGCCTTTCACGGGGCCACTCGACGGCTGTTTTGGGTTTTCCACATCTAGCGCCATATTTTTAAGCCTAAGTCTAGATATTTCTAAATTATTATCATATTCTCAAACCGGTACTACGTTGATTGAGCGGTCAGTTCCTATGAGTTACATTGATCCCGTGCGAGGTGTTGGTGGCTCTCACGGGGCCGTTCGGGGGCTATTTTAGGTTTCCCACCTCTAGCGCCATATTTTAAGCCTATATCTAGATATTTCCAAATTATCATCGTATTCTTAAACTGTGAGTACCGTGAGTGCACGGTAAGTTCCTACGAGTTATATTGGTCCCGTGAGAGGCGTTGATGCCTCTCACGGGGCCGCTCGGGGATATTTTGAGTTTTCACACTCTAATGCCAAGCTTTAAACCTAAGTCTAGATATTGTCAAGTTATTGTCGTATTCTAAAACTGTGAGTACCGTGATCCCGCGGTCATTTCCTACAAGTTCCATTTGTCCCGTGCGAGGTGTCGGTGCCTCCCACGGAGACGTTCGGGGCCTGGTTCGAGTTTTTGAACTCTGACCCCAAGTTTTAAGCCTAAGTCTAGATATTGTCAAATCATTATCATATTCACAAATAGTGAGTACTGTGATCGTGCGGTCAGTTCCTACGAGTTACATTGGTCCCGTGCGAGGTGTCGGTGCCTCTCACGGGGTCGCTCGGGGCTGTTTGAAGTTTTTGTACTCTGACACCAAGTTTTAAGCCTAACTCTAGATATTGTCAAATTATATTCGTAATCTCAAACCACGAGAACCGTGATCGTGAAGTCACTTCCTACGAGTTACAATGGTCCCGTACGAGGTGTCGGTGCCTCTCACAGGGTTGTTCGGGGTAAGGTTCGAGCTTTCGCACTCTGACGCCAAGTGTTAAGCCTATGTCTAGATATTGTCAAATTATCATCATATTCTCTAACTGCAAGTACCATGATCACGCGGTCAATTCCTACGAGTTATATTGGTCCCATCCGAGGTGTCGGTGTCTCTCACAAGGCTGCTCGGGGTCTGTTTCGTGTTTCCCACCTCTAGCGCCATATTTTTAAGCCTAAGTCTAAATATTTCCAAATTATCATTGTATTCTCAAATCGGGAGTATCGTGATCGCGTGCTCAGTTCCTACGAGTTACATTGGACCCATGGGAGGTGTTGGTGCCTCTCACGGGACTGCTCAGGGGCTGTTTTGAGTTTCCCACCTCTAACGCCAAGTTTTTATGCCTAAGTCTAGATATTTTGAAATTATCATTGTATTCTCAAACCAGGAGTACCCTTGTCACGCATTTTTTTCTTACAAGTTACATTGGTCCCGTGCGTGGGATCGATGCTTCTAACGAGGCCGTTCGGGTGCTGTTTCGGGTTTCCCACCTCTAGCGCAACGTTTTTAAGCCTAAGTCTAGATATTTACAAATAATCATCGTATTCTCAAACCGGGAGTACCATGATCGCTCGGTCAGTTCTTATGAGTTACATTGGTCCCGTGCGAAGTGTTGGTGCCTCTCACAGGTCCACTCGGTGGGTATTTCGAGTTTTCGCACTCTGATGCCAACTTTTAATACTATGTCTAGCTATTGTCAAATTTTCATTGTATTCTCAAATCGTGAGTACCGTGATCACGCGGTCAGTTCTTATGATTTAGATCGGTCCCGTGCGAGGGTTGGTGCCTCTCACGAGGCCGCTCAGGGGCTATTTCAGGTTTTCACACTGTGACACCAGGTCTTAAGCCTAAGTCTACATATTTTCTAATTATCATTGTATTCTCAAACCGTAAGTAGCGTGCTAACACGATCAGTTCCTACGAGTTACATTGGTCCCGTGCGAGGTGTCAATGCTTCTCACGGGTCCATTTAGGGGTTGGTTCAAGTTTTCTCACTCTGACGCCAAGTTTTAAGCCTAAGTCTAGATATTATAAAATTATCATCGTATTCTCAAACCTCGAGTACCATGATTGCACGGTCAGTTCCTACGAGTTACATTGGTCCCATGCCAGGTGCCGGTTCCTCTCACGGAGCCGTTCGGGGGCTATTTCGGGTTTTTGTACACTGACGCCAAGTTTTAAGCCTACGTTTTCAAATTATCATTGTATTCTCAAACCGCGAGTACCGTGAAAGCGTGGTCAGTTCCTATGAGTTACATTGATCCCGTGCGAGGTGTCGATGCCTCTCACCGGGCCGTTCGGGGGCTGGATCGAGTTTTCGCTCTCTGATGCCAAGTTTTAAGTCTAAGTCTAGATATTGTCAAATTATCGTTGTCTTCTCAAATTGCGAGTACCATGATCGCGCGATCGGTTCCTATGAGTTACATTGGTCCCGTTCGAGGTGTCAGTGCCTTTTACAGGGCTGTTCGGGTGCGGTTTCGGGTTTTCCACCTCTAGCGCCATGTTTGTAAGTCTAAGTCTAGGTATTTCCAAATTATCATCGTATTCTCAAACCGAGAGTACCATGATCGCGCGGTCAGTTCCTACGAGTTACATTGGTCCCATGCGAGGTGTTGGTGCCTCTCAGGGGCTGTTTCGAGTTTTTGCACTCTGACACCAAGTTTTAAGCTTAAGTCTAGATAGTGTAAATTATCGTCGTATTCTCAAACCGTGAGTACCGTGATCATGCCATTAGTTTCTACGAGTTATATTGGTCTCGTGCGAGGTATTGGTGCCTCTCACGAGGCCGCTTGGGGATTGTTTTGAATTTTCGCACGCTGACACCAAGTTTTAAGCCTAAGTCCACATATTTTGAAATTATTGTCTCAAATCGCGAGTACCATGAACGCACGTTCAGTTTCTATGAGTTACATTAGTCCTGTGCGAGGTTCCGGTGCCTCCCACGGGGTCGTTCGGGGGTTGGTTCGAGTTTTCACACTCTGATGCAAGTTTTAAGCCTAAGCCCAGATATTATCAAATTATCATCATATTCTCAAATCGCGAGTACCGTTGTCACGCGGTCCATTCCTATGAGTTGCATTGGTCCCGTGCGAGGGGTCGCTGCCTCTCTGGGGGCTATTTCGAGTTTTCTACCTCTAGCGCCATGTTTTTGAGCCTAAGTCTACATATTTCCAAATTATCGTCATATTTTCAAACTGAGAGTACTGTAATCGCGCGATCAGTTCCTACGAGTTACATTGGTCCCGTGAGAGGTGTTTGTGCTTCTTACGGGGCCATTCGGGGGCTATTTTGGGTTTCCTATTTTTAGCACCACATCTTTAAGCCTAAGTCTAGATATTTCCAAATTATCATCGTATTCTCAAATCGGGAGTATCGTGATCGCGCGTTCAGTTCCTATGAGTTATATTGGTCCCGTGCGAGGTGTCAGTGCCTCTCACGGGGCCGCTCGAGGGATGTTTCGAGTGTTTGCACTCTGACGCCAAGTTTTAAGTCTAAGTCGAGATATTGTCAAATTATCGTCATCTTCTCAAACAGCGAGTACTGTGATCGTGCGATCGGTTCCTATGAGTTACATTGGTCCCATTCGGCGTGTCAGTGCCTTTTATAGGACTGTTCGGGTGCGGTTTTTGGTTTTTCACCTCTAGCGCTATGTTTGTAAGCCTAAGTCTAGATATTTCCAATTTATCATTGTATTCTCAAACCGAGAGTACCATGATCGCGCAATTAGTTCCTACGAGTTATATTGGTCCCATGTTTGGTGTGGGTGCCTCTCAGGGGCTGTTTTGAGTTTTTCCACTCTGACACCAAGTTTTAAGCTTAAGTCTAGATAGTGTAAATTATCGTCGTATTCTCAAATCGTGAGTACCGTGATCGTGCTGTCAGTTCCTACGAGTTATATTGGTACCGTGTGAGGTATTGGTGCCTCTTATGAGGCCTCTTGGGGGTTGTTTTGAGTTCTCGCACGGTGACGACAAGTTTTAAGCCTAAGTCTACATATTTTGAAATTATTCTCTCAAATCGCGAGTACCTTGATTGCACGTTCAGTTTCTATGAGTTACATTAGTCCTGTGCGAGGTGCCGGTGCCTCCCACAGGACCATTCGGAGGCTGGTTCGAGTTTTTGCACTCTGACACAAGTTTTAAGCCTAAGCCCAGATATTATCAAATTAACATCGTATTCTCAAATCGCGAGTACCATTGTCACGCGGTTCGTTCCTACGAGTTACATTGGTCCCGTGCGAGGGGTCGGTGCCTCTCTGGGGGCTATTTCGAGTTTCCCACCTCTAGCGCCATGTTTTTAAGCCTAAGTATACATATTTCCAAATTATCATCATATTCTCAAACTGAGAGTACTGTAATCGCGTGTTCAGTTCCTACGAGTTACATTGGTCCCGTGCGAGGTGTTTGTGCCTCTTACGGGGCCGTTTGCGGGCTCTTTCGGGTTTCCTATTTTTAGCGCCATATTTTTAAGCCTAAGTCTAGATATTTCCCAATTATCGTCATATTCTCAAATCGTGGGTACCATGATCGTGCGGTTAGTTCCTACGAGTTACAATGGTCCCGTGCGAGGTGTTGGTGCCTCTTACGGGGACGTTTGGGGGTTGTTTCGCGTGTTCCACATCTAGCCCCATATTTTTAAGCCTAAGTCTTGATATTTCCAAATTATCGTCGTATTCTCAAATAGAGAGTATCGTGATTGCACGGTCAGTTCCTACGAGTTACAATTGTCTCATGTGAGGTCTTAGAGGCTCTCATGGGGCCGTTCGGGGGCTGTTTCAAGTTTTCACACTTTGACGCCAAGTTTTACGCCTAAGTCTACATATTCTTAAATTATCATCATATTCTCAAATCGAAAGTCCCGTCACTAGGTGGTCAGTTCCTACGAGTTACATTGGTCTTGTGCATGGTGTTGGTGCCTCTCACGGGGACGCTTGGGGGTTGTTTCCAGTTTCGCACAATGACACCATGTTTTAAGCCTTAGTCTCGATATTCTAAAATTATCATCGTATTCTCAAACCGGGAGTACTGTGATCGTATGGTCACTTCCTACGAGTTACCTTGATCTCGTGTGAGGTGTTGGTGCCTCTCCCGGGGCCAGTTTGGGGCTGTTTCTAGTTTTCTCACTCTGACGCCAAGTTTTATGCCTAAGTCTACAAATTTTCAAATTATCTTCATATTCTCAAAACGGGATTACCATTATTGCGCAGTCAGTTCCTACGTGCTACATTGGTCCCGTACGAGGTGTGTGTGCCTCTCACGGGGTCGTTCGGGGGCTGTTTCGGGTTTTCGCCCTCTAACGCCAGGCTTTTAAGCCTAAGTCTACAAATTTTCAAGTTATCATCGTATTCTAAAACCTTCCTTGACTGATTTAGTGTAAATTTACACCTGCTTAGATTATAGTAACAATTAATGAGGGTGAAAAGTTAATAAGTAATTGTATACATGTTGCTTTAGTGTAAATTTACACCTGCCTAGATTATAGTAACGAGAATAGTCTAAATCAACTTGTATACGATTACTTATTACTTAATATATTTTCTCCCTCGTTATTTGTTATTTATATATACACACACATATATATATATATATAGAGAGAGAGAGAGATGTGCCGAAATATGTGTAGAGAGAGATGGTCGGTAGAATATGTTAGGAAGAGGAAAGAGGGTCATCACTACTGCAACCAAAAGAGAAAATTATCGTCATATTCACATATTTAACAAATTTAGTAAAAAAAGAAACTGTGAACAAACATATTTAAGACCCCCACCCCACCCCCACCCCCTAACAGTTTTGGACTATACCCCCCCCCAACCGATATGGGCCTGCCCTTTTTGCATTGGTTTTTCTTGGATCCTTTAACCCGTTGGATAGATGGGCTCTGTTTGGTTAGGCCTTGGGGAGATTTTGGTTGCTATAATCTCTCCCCACACTCAGGTTTGGTCTCCCTAGAAGATACTCAAACCTGCTACATATAACAGCTATATACAGTTGCTTCTCCTATATATAGCTGTTGTTGCTTGCTGCTATATATAGAAGATATATATAGCTGCTGTTATATATAGCTACTATATATAGCTGTTGCTACATATAGTTCCTGCTATATATAGATGTTTCTATATATATCTACTATATAACTGCTGCTGCTATATATATGCTATATATAACTACTATAATAGCTGTTGCAGTCGATATAGCTACAAAATCCAAGTGACCTTAAAGTTATAAAATATGTTAACCCTCACCAAAAAATATATAACTTTTACCTTTTTGAGTGACTTTCCATGTAATATGCAGAAACACCTGCTTGGCTTCTTCACCCATCACTACTAACATCAGTAGAAATTTTTATGTTTCCCACTTCTCGTGCAAATAACATACAAATCAGTAAGCCAACTGTAATAGTAAAATAAGTAAATGAAAATGTATATATTCTAAACAAAAGAATTGATCGAGGTCACCTACCATATATAGTCTAGATAATCTAAAATTATCATCGTATTCTCAAACCGAGAGTACCGTGATAGCGCGGTCAGTTCCTACGAGTTATATTGGTCCCTTGTGAGGTGTAGGTACCTCTCACGTGGCCGTTAAGGGGTTATTTCGGGCTTTCCCCCTCTAACACCATGTTTTTAAACCTAAATCAAGATATTTTAAAATTATCATCATATTCTCAAATCGCGAGTCCCATGACCACGCGGTCAGTTCCTACGAGTTATAATGGTCCCGTGCGAGGTGTCTTTGCCTCTCTCGGGGCCGTTTGGGAGATTTTTCGGGGTTCTCCCCTCTAGCGCCATGCTTTTAATCCTAAGTCTATATATTTTCAAATTATTGTCATAATTTCAAACCAGGAATCCCGTGACCACGCGGTCAGTTCCTACGAGTTCCATTGGTCCCGTGCGAGGTGACAGTGCCTCTCATGGGGCCATTTCGGAACAATTTTGATACTCAATCTTCCTCTAAATTAACTAAAAGATCCTTCACATTAGGGTTGTCATCAAGAGCTAATTGGAACTCTTTTTTATCCTTTAATGCGTCTACTTAAGTATTCATACCCTTTGGTGCATGCACAACAATGGACCAATTGCCATCGTTTATGCACTTTGAGTAGAATACCTTCTTTACATTCTGAAAGACACAAATAAAAGGCTCATGGACTATGCAATCTTTAGTCTTCAGCTTTGATAAATCTACTATAATAAGTTTGGAGTTGGGATCTACTTTGCAAGCATTCGTTGTATCCTCCACCTTTACCCAATCACAATAGAATACGATTTCTGTGAAATCCAAGTAATCAAATTATAGGATTTATTGAATTATCCCATAATAGGTTAGCATCGTATTCTTTGGATGTTTATCAATTTTTCTAGCGATATAGGTGGTCAAGGTAGAAATTGATATTCCACTATTTTGCATTAAAAGATTTTCCTCATACGGATATGAAATGGAATCAAAACCGTTGGTGCGTAATTTCTTAAACTCTTTCACACGAAAACTAGGACCTTCTGCTAGGCGTGAAGTCTGGAAGAGACATCACCTCTTTTTAGAAGCTGCATTTATTAATGAATTTGTATTAGGGCATATTTTTACCACATATGAATAAATAATTGCACAAATAAGATGTGAAAATTACCTCTTTCGAAACCCATGCCCTAAAATCAGTTTTCGTGCAATTTATCCTTTGATTTTGGATAATTTCGTTCTCATACTTCCTACCTAAAAAATTGTAGAGTTTAAATCATAAAATAAATAATACACATAATCAAAGAAGAAGAATTCAGCAGATACTCACTTTCTCCAGTCTTCGACTTCATTTTGCGATTCAAAGACATGACGAGTTGCTTGCTCGTATTGTAGGTTTGTGAGTTTAACCTCTTTAGGATTCCCGAACGACAATTCGTCCTCAAACTCGTCAGGTTACCCTATCACTCGTTCTCCATGAGGATTAAACCTCCTCACCTCTTGTTCTTGAATATGTTCCCTAGCGTATATCGATGATTCCACTGTTACGTATTCTTCGGCAATCAACCCTCCAATATATCGTGTATTCTTTACATAATCTTTGAAGGTTTCCATCAAGCGCTCAAAAGGATACATCCAACGATACCTTACGGGACGACATAATAAAGCTTCATCGCATAAATGCACAGGTAGGTGGATGCTAATATCGTAGAATGACAGAGGAAAATATTTCTCTAATATACAAACAGCCTTGGCTAAAGTTGATTTCGCAGCTTTAATGTGCCTTATGTTTATCACTTTTGCACAAAGTAGGGTAAAACAAAAACTGATTTACTAAACCCTAATATTTTTTTTGACATAAATCTATACATACACACACATACAATTTAGGGTTTACTAAATCCTAATAAATTATTTGACATAAATCTATTCATACACACACATACAATCTATACATACACACATCCAAACATAAACATAAACATAAACATAAATCAATACGTACACACACATAAATCTGCACATACATACACATAAATTAGGGCTTTAGATAGAAATCACGGAATTCAAATGAAATCAAAATGAATCTATACATACTAGCCCTTAGAAATCGAAATCAAATCCCTAAAACTGAACAACCTTTGGAAATCACACAGCCCCTTACACACAACCCTTAGAATTCGCAAATGAAAATGCAACATTTTTAAGTACTGAATCTGGTCACGGCCTAGTGTCGTGACTCACCAAGCACGCGAACAATAAATAAAATCAGGGTGATGATAGATTATTTTTAGTCACGGCCTAGAGCCGTGACCCACCATGCGCGACCCTTTTCCTATCATCCCTAGTGCTTGAATGAGGTATGGTCACAACCCATCGTCGTGACCCACACGAAAAAATGGTCATGACCCCTAACCGTGACCCATAGTGTGTGTGTTTTTTGCTTCGTCATGCCTTTAGTCATGTCCCAAGTCCGTGACCCATTCACGGCCAATCTTGGAGAGAATTTTGGCATGAATTTGGCACCAAAATGGTCACAGCCTGATCACGACCCAACTCCGTGACCCACAGTGTCCAGGGACTTGGGCCGTGACAACTTCTAGGGCATCCATAACTTAATGTGGTAATGAATATGGTCACGCCAAAAAAAATAATGGTCATGGCCCAAGTCCACGACCCGCTGGTCGTAGATTTGGGCCGTGACCCACTGGGCGTGACCATTCCCAAGATTTTGTGTAGTGTCAATGATCCATCATTCTTCTCCACAAAGAGCACCGGATCTCTCCATGATCAAGTACTACATGGAATGAACCTTAATCTAGTTAACTAATCAATATTCTCTCTTATCTCTAATTGAGCCATATGGTATGGTGCTCGGGAGTAATACCCGACCCGTATTTTTTGTTTACCCGTGAGTCGACCCGATCCGAATCAATCCGTTAGGTGTGAAGTGCAACGAAACAACCTAAATAATGTTGCTAGTCCAGTTTTATTATAATTAACATTTCACTTGTTAGCATGTGATTCCAGTTTCAAGATAAACTACATGAGGGACTTGTGGTGAGCACCCCTAAGTCCAAGTAAATAGATCTACTAACGCAAACATAAACAAAATATACTTACCTATAAAATGCCTTCAAAACACGAAACCGCTTCCAACCTCCGGTAACAAAGTGGGGACGTGAGCTTATGCCCAGTGGGATTTATACAAGCAGCATAGAAACAAACGACAGAAAGGAATAATCACACGCTATAAAACCACATGCATGCAAAAATATGTATATATGTACATATGTATACTTTTGAAATACCCATGCCAATTCTTTAACCAATTTATTTTTGAAAACCTTATTTGCCCAGATTAATTAACCTTAATCTTATTTAGGGCTTTCTTTACTCATATTTAGCAATTTCCCACTTTATTTAACACACCCGGTTCAACACTTGAAACCATTACACTTGATTTACCCAACCCATTCCTTTACTGAAATTTAACCCCTTTCATTCATTACTATACACTTTAGTATTTTCATTGAAATCTCCATTTCAACTCCTGCATTCATCGTGTTGGAAAATACCTATTTAATCTTTGATAATCCTTGTGTTAAGTATGGGTTTAACCATTTAGGTTTCTTAACCACCCATTTATCCACTTTCTTTAACCCTTTTTCATTATTTTACGAACATTAATAGATTTACGCATTTACTTGTCCATTTCACTTTTATCGGAATATTTATTACATTCATTCAAGTTAGATTGTTTTAACACATTTACTACACGACCCATTTCTTGATATATTCCATAATTTCCTTTATCTTTTCTCAGAATCTTCCAATACCGCATACTTACACGGGCTCTACACCGACGGCTATGCACACCATATGCTCTATCTAGTGACTTAGAGATTTTCACCTAAGGGCTCCGGGCCCTTCTTTCTTTATCCTGGTGTCATCCGAGTACCTTTAATGTGTTTTAACATTTTTCAAATTTCCACATTACTTCCTTTTCTTTTTATCCAACCGAAGCCAAAACTCGGGACTTTACCGTCCCTATTTGTGTTACACTTAAAAATGCATCATTTTGTATCCTTTATACTTTAACCTTGATTTTTTACTCTAAAAATCATATTCGTTTAGGACCACTTTGTGCAACACCCCTTTACAACATTTTTATTTCATAAAATTTTTTCACTTTAAGTAAAATTATCATTTTACCCATTTATTCCCAGAATCACCTTTTTACTCTGTTTCGTAATTGTTATTTTCACCCAAAAACAGTACTAAGTTATGCACCCAAGTGTTTTAACCCTTTAACACCTTTTTACACTTGGATTAATCTCTCTACTTGATTGTAAACACCTTTACGCCTTTAATTTCCCTTTAATTTCAAAAGTGTTAATATTTATCGATATTAGTAAGTTACATTCACTAACCATTCGATATTTACCCATTAACACTCACTCAATACTTTTTACCAATATTCATATTTCTTTACTTATTTATTCAAGAAATACATTTATACTTAAGACTATTTTCATAAGAAAATACCATTTCTTCAATTAACATGTAGTCTTTTAACTTCATACCCACTATATATTTTAGTCCCAATTATACATACTTTGAAGACTAAAATTTCAACCTGTATTAATTTTTATTCAAACCTAACAAAAATCCTGTTTAAACTTGTTTATACATTCTATGTCAAAATACTACAAGTTTATGTGGAAGAGAAGATGAATTTTAAACCCAAAATCCTATTACATGGTTTACACATATTTTTCACCAATTATTTATCGAATGATTGTTTATTTCTAAATATTTTATTTCAGAAAATATTTAAAACCAATATTTCATGACATGCTCATTTCTACAAAAATATATCATCTTCCATTATTTCAAACTTGAGGTAATTACTCATATCTTATTTTCAAAAAAATATCATTTTTATTTCTTTCACTAGAAATACACAAATTATATTTTCTACATTTTTATCCCATAAAAATATCCATTATTTCTTTTTACTAAAGATACACCAAAATGACATTTTCTCACATTTTTATTTCCATAAAAATGTGTATTATTTCTAAAAATACATCAAAGTGACATCTTCTTAAACTTTAATGTGCATTATTTCTTTTTATTAAAATTACATGAAAATGACCTTTTCTTACATTTTTAGTTTCATTAAAATGTGTATTATAAGATTTACTAGAAAATATGCACAATAATATTTCATGCAATTTTTATTCCATAAAAATTGTCTGTTTTCAATTTATTAGGGACACACCATTATATCATAATAATTACTCTCTTTAATCAACAACAACAAGACTACAATATATCAAATTGAGTCTCAAATACAAGAAGAGTAGGTTACCCACCTAAAATGACTCCAAAATGGTGGTGGTGATGAAGATGGGTGACTCCCCCACCTCCAAAGGTGGCCCTAAAGGGAGTCACAAAAAGCTCCACCAGCCCCCATAGAAGCTCCGTTAAGTTCCACTAAGAACCCTCTATAAAACCTCTAGAAATAAAATCATCTTCTTCTAAAAATATCCCCGTAATTATCCATCAAATCCCCAACAACAGATCTCGTATCTTCATAGCTATGTTTTCTTTACGGTGGGGAGTAACTATTTAAGGTGTGAGTGTGTGGGTTAGAATCTTCAACAATGGCGCAGTAGGGAGAATGAGCTCTTTAGAAAGCCCCGTATATTGATACTGCATTTTCCCCAATATATCACGCTTCTCTTCCTCTTATCGCTCAACAATAAAACACAACACTTGCACTGAACAAATCCAAGGCTCCAAGAGGTGACATAATTTTTTGGATCAACGATCCTAAGGGTGCCAACAATTCTGGCAGACCTGTTGCCATCCACTTCACGTTTCACATCTCTCTCTCTGGTTCAATATCAATCTGAAAAACTCTCAAAGACTTCGACCCACTAATATGGTTTAGTTTGACCATAGAGAAGTAGACAACTCATAAAGGGGGATAGACGAACCAGACGTTATTTGAGAGACACAGTCCCTCATTAGAGCGATGTTGCAGGTCATTTGAGTGGGGATGCCTCGCGTTCGAACAACGGAATTCCTACCCAACTCCTAAGTCTTCCGTATAGCTTTCGAGATTAAATCATAGGTCCACATGGTTTATTTCATTTGCTTTTTAATTTATTACTTTCATTTGTTACTTTGGTCCCAATGATTTACAATTTAAATAAAAAGCACCGATAAATATTAATTAATCAATGACCATAAATTCTATAATCCACTAATTTTCTTATTTAATTCAACTATAATTTTATTCCTCCTTGTAAACGATCCATATATATTATTTATTTAATTTACTGGGACAAGGTATTACATCAAGCTATCAGTATAGTGACTCAAGCCAAATAAATCATAAACTCGATCTCCTTACTTGGTGGCAATCCCCAAATATCCTTCAATACGTTAAAAAATCGTTAACCATCAAAATAGAGTCCAAAGGTAAAATGACTATATTATAAGTGTCATCCTCAATATAATACAAAAGCGTGATTGACCCTCCATTGGGACACAACATCACAGCCAAGTACATTTCCTACGCTCGAATGGCAAAGATGATGGACATTCCAAAACAATCCCCACACGCATTATAATTAACTAACCAATTAATCCGTTGAATAACATCATACTGATACATGTCTAATATCAAAAAATCATCTACAAAATGTAGCCTCCCAATATCCACACCTATCCCTCTACATACAGAACGAATAGGAGAACCTCTACCCAACAACGAATCAATGTGCAATAATGTATCCGATGTTATATCAATCATGCAATGCACCAGTGTAAAATAAAATACATCCAACATGCCCATAGGTAGGAAATGTAACCTCTACTACCTGGGATGGTTCTTGTGTATATCTAGGTGTGATGTGATACACATGACCATACTGTAACTAGTGTTTCCCCTGTAGCTGAGTTGGTGGTGCTGGTATTGTTGGCACCACAACAACTGGTGGGGATGATAACTACTGACACTACCTTTGTGGTGCCTAGTACCCCTATTGTCCTCTCTGTTCCCGAGCACCCTGATTTCCATTAGGGCACTTCTTGGTTGTATGTGCCCTACTTCCCCACATCCAAAGTAAGTTCCAGGAAATATCTCGTGTTGGAGTTTCCCCTACAATTGGTCCGAACGCTACTATCGGCCCTGATGACCTCTACTTAACTATGCCTGGGCTTACTAGCCCTGATAGGACTATTGGCACTGTCACTGATAGTTACGATCATTATAACCCATGTGCCTCTTGTATGTCTGATCTTCAATTTGAGGTCCCTTAGATTATTAGGCCCACGTGTTGTGAAATAATCTCTTGAATTATGTCCACCTATCTTGACAAATTGGCTAGATAAATATCCATTGGGTATCCATTGGGCCTCTTCTCTCCCTTACCCTTTTGGAACTTTTAGTGGTTGGAACAATGTAATAATGCAACTTTCACCACCTATGTATAAGTTCTGTGATAAGTGTATTATTTTGTTTAAATTGTGCCCAGATATAGGCTTTGTTAGGCCCGTTGTATGACAAATAATGAATGTCATTTATGTAATTCAAAAAAAAATTAAAAGTTATAAGAGCATAGTTTAGATAAGATGGAGACATAACCCCTTTAGAGTATGGTAAGGATAAGTTAATTATCCTAAGACCTTGGATCAATGATAGGACATACAAACCCAAACCCAATGAAGATAAACTCAGTTTAAACTCACACAACTCCCGTGTATAACTCAGAAGATAGTAATGAACTTAGAAGTAATTTATCTAGAGGGAGAGAGAATTAAGAACCCCAGATACACCTTGGTAGGCAGGTAGAAACACGCCAAACACCCTCAAGAATCTCTGTCAAGTATTAAAAGCTTCGTAATAAATAACAATGGTGAGTGAGTAAAACCCTTTGGCTTGCAATAACTCTCTTTGAGGTGAACTTTTCTCTAGCAATAACTCCTGAACTCCCAAAAAATATCATCCTCTCCTCAGAGGTGGTTGGGGTCCTTAATTAGCCTCCCACACCATCCCCGAGGAAACTTAGTCATCAAAGACTATGAAAGACATCCCTCATACTTTATGTCACAGCATTAAATGGCTAATGCACTAGTTGTCTCCACGTCATAAACATTAAATGCCAAGACATGCCTTTTGTTTAACCACTGTGTGTCAGGGGGATATTGTCATAGAGGTGGCTCACCAAATGCCTGACAGCCCCAAATACCATGGTGGTTTACTCAAGTGAAAGTCTGACATTGTTTAGCTGGCTAGTGACATCACCTACACTAGATATGACATTAAGTAGAGGGATATTTGGTTCATAACTCAATGCCGATGGAACTCCCAGCTGCTCCGCCTGAGGTTCCACGGTCAGGATCCTTCGGTGTTTTACTACGTGTATTTAAAACGATCAGGACAAGCTCCAATGGTGCCTTACTTCACAATCCTCCAAACCAAGTCCCTCTAAATTTCCCACGGCGAGGCCATTACATAGAGCATGAAAGCTCTCCCAGGCCATGCCAAGCCTGGTCTCTCGCGAGTACCGTTTGACCTCAAACTAAATTTCATTTATTATTTTCGTTACAACATTACAACCGTTATAGCTTACATTCAATATAAACAAAGATACAATATAACTAACACAACAAGCTAAAGTATGAGTTGCCACGCTAAGCTGCCTTGCTGAGTTTCCATGCTTGAGCTACCTCGGTTGCTTAATCCCCAAACACCGTTTGCTAATTTTTGAATTTATCCTTAATCTCGAGATTACCTTCAAGCCCCCTCTACATTTTCCCCTTCGTGGAGATATTTGTTGGGAAAAGAAATGTTTGCACGAAAACTTCTCAATCCGATGAAACTTCTCTGTGTGAAAAAAAATTCTAGCCTCTTGGCCTTTGTTAGGACCACCGCGTTAGAACCTCTAGGAAAAAGTAAAATTCTCCCAATGTGCCTAAGCCGAAGCACTACGGCTTGAAGGGATATCGCCACTTTTTCCTTATACTGAGCTTCAACGGTTCTGACTTTATTATTTGAAATTCTCTCGAAAGGCCTACTAACCTTCTCAAATAGTCATTTGGACTCCTAGTAAGTGAAATTCTCCCTTGTGATGCTTCGTTGTGTTAAAAAAAGTAGAAATTCTCCCCGATGTAACTGAGTCACAACTTAAACAATGTATGGACCTGTGGCGAGGTAACATCGTAGTTTTTTGAACCGTTGGCACATATTTTCCGTTAGGTGTTACTGGATAAGTCTGACATAAATTTGGCGCCAAAACTTAAACTTGCTTAGGAAGGAAACCCTTTCTATTCCCCAGACGTCACTTCGTATTCGACGTAATACTGTCTTTTCAGCTACCAAAACACTTCCCTAAGTTCCACGTGTGCATTTGAAATGATTATAGGCGGCCTTGCACGTGCGAGGGTGGGAAACTCAAACGACAGGTTCTTAAAAGGGTTTAAAAGTTTCAAATGTCTCCTTATTTCAAACCTTTCTCTTTCCTTCTTCTTCTTCTTCTTCAAGCTTTCATATTTCCTCAGAGAGAGATCTTTCTGCGAACTCTGTGCGACCTCCATTATTGCCCCATTATTTACTCAGTCTCCTCCCTCTTTCATCTTTTGCGCCACCATCCGCGGTTGTGCTCCTCCCCTCTTGTTCTTAGCCCTTCTTACCTAGCTATATCATTCACCACTTACTTTACCATGTCTTCTCCAAGTGTTTCTAAGGTTTCCGCCATCACCACCCAGCCAGACTCCCCCTCCACCACTTTTGGCACTGCTGCTGCCCCTAACGCCACTTCCCTTACTGCTGCTCGTCAAGAGTAACTATGTTTCTATCGTCGGGCGTCCATCTTTGACGAAGATGATAAATTTTTTGAGGCATGAAAGACCTGCCATTTCTCCTCCAAGTTCGACACATTACTGTTGGGTGATGAAGAAGTGGATTCATCGAAGTGGGGATATCTACCCCCAGAGGGGACTCTGCATTTCCATTTGGATCGCGGCGACTTCCCCTACTCTCAAATTGACTTCGAAGAACCCGGAGGGTCGCTAGCTCACTTCCGTGCTTGGCATACACATATGCAAAGTTATCATGCCATTACTTTTGCCAAATTTAGACTTTATCGCGCATTCTAGTTTGGGGAGTTCACCCTCTCGAAGCACAATGCGACATTACAAGTTCTAGTCTCCCGATGGAACATCACAACCCATAGTTCCTTCGCTGCATGGGGGGAATTTGATGTTACGCTGGAGGATGTCTATGAACTCCTTGGGTTTGAATCCATGGGTGAGTTCACTTATCATGATGAGACTCTGGATGTCGAAGGGGATACTGATCGAGCTGAGTTGGATCGGATCTATCGCAGCTGCACTGGTTCCTCAAACAAAGCCACATTTACCCCTCTTATCAACTATTTTTTTTAAGCTCCAACTCCGTGAGTGATGTAACGGACCGCGGTCAAGGTACCTCCCTGGAACTACCAGCCTACATACTGGTATTACTTTCACGCTTCTTTGTTACTGGAAAACCCAACGATAATCCCAGGAGGGACCTGATAAACATTTTCATTCATTTAGCCAGAGGGTTCAACATTCCTCTAGCCGCCATCGCCTTGGAGTTCCTCTACGCCTGGTTGGATCGAACCCATATTGACATGGAACGATCGTTGGGCCGTTACAACTTGGCAAATTTTTCCAACACCATCATTTTGACGGGCTTCCTCTATACCCGCTTCCCTACTATTACTGCGAAGTCAGTTTCTCTGCCTGTGAGCGAAGGTATTAAGCCCCCATGCCTCTTATGTTTCCACAAGAAGCAGATCCAAAAGGAGATAATGGAGGTTTTTGATCGCCTAGACTCCTTCGTAATGAGTCCATACAGTGAGCCCACCTTTGCCCATAGTTGGGACTTCTTTCCTACTGCAGCCACATCGGTCAAATTTAACCCAATTATAGAAGATCACTCACAAGACGTAGTGCTACTTTTCACCCGGGGTTCCTCCCCTCCAACACTGAATGGGGATATACTTCTGAGCCTTACAACCCTGATAGATGCAGCAGGCAGTTAAGGTTCGATCAGGGGGCTCCTTGACCTGTGTTCCAGGACAATCATTTCAAGGCCACCTTCGTTGAAGCCTGCACCTTCTACACTGCAGCCGCGATGCTTGGTGTGGCATCCACCATTGATGGCCGTGTCACCCTTCCTAGTGCTACTAGGACGGGATACATATCCAACTCCTTTTCCACTAAGTTCCATCTAGATCAGTTGGCCATGATTCGTGAGTACATCCAGTCCCCCCTTAATATCCCCCAATCCTTTCCTTCTTTTCTTCTGAGCTGGGTTTAAAGGGGTACTCCGTGCTTGGGGTTGAGTTTCCCTTAAGTAAAACTATTAAAGAGTCTCCTCATGAACTAAACACTCATTACCTAATGATCCCAACTGCCACCCCAAAACCCAGGGCCGCTGCGACCCCCAAACAATCTTCCCCCACGGCCGAAGCTGCCATGGGAGAAAGCCTTTTTAGCCACCTGCTAAGAAGGCCAAGAAATCTAAAAAATCTAAGGCCCAAGGTCAAACGCAAACTCCATTAGAGGCATTCCCAATTGCCTCTGTTCCCCCTCCCATGTCTCCATAGATGGCTGAAGAACTAAGGAGGCGGGTGCAAGATGAGGTTGCCCGAATAAATGATAAATTCCAATAGCACGTAATCGTTGTTCCTCCTTTAGGTACGTTCTTTGCGATCGTGGTTGATCCCACGGAGCCAACGAGAAAAAAGAAAAGAAGGGCAAAGGTACCTGAAACTAGTGGTGCAACGAGCTCCAGGAAGAAAATGCTGAGTACCAAATCCTAGAGGAAATTAACACATGAGAAGCCTTCCTCCCCAGCTCCTTCGACTACTGCCTCCTTGCCACCTTCATCAGTGGTTATACCCTCTCTTTCTCCCTCTGGATCTGAGGTATGTGGTCATTCTTTATTTCTCATTCTCCTTTTCTTAACATAACGCCATTACTTATTGCCTGATAACTTTGGTGTAGGGAGTTGAAGAAACGAGGGTCAGTCTTCCCAGTCCCCCCAATCTCGCAGTGAGTCATTTCGTGGGGGGACGTTGCAGTACCCCTCCAGCCACTGCCGCCCTTCCACGTTCTCCTTTAATAAGCCTCACCTATTCACGCCATTCATCCTCTCATTGAGCTAGGGATGCTGCCACGGGTACTGTTGAGATGTCTGACCAGCCCGAGGCACCTATAACAACTTCCTCTGAGTTACCCTTGGAGCGAGAGGTCTCTCTGCCCCTTGTTGTGGTCTAAGAGAGTGCCCCGTAGGTAAATTTCTTTCCAATCCTTAAATCTTTCATTTGTCCCATTAGTTTATTTATCAATTCTAACATGTTGGGCTATTTAAGGTAGAAGTGGCGTCGGTGATAGCCAACATTCTCCTTCCTCCTGCATTGTCAAGACCTATTACTGCGATTCCTCTTTTCATTTCCATAATAGGGGTAAGCTAGGTGCATTTCTGTCTCTTATCATTTTTCGATTACTCCTTCTATCTAACACTTGTCTTTACATTTGTAGCTTTCTCCTAGTTTTTCTCTGCCCTTTGCGTTGAGTGGCCTTATCCCTTTCCAAGCCCCGGTTGGTGTTGCTGCTCTCATTAGGGTATCTCTCGAAAGTCCAACATCTCCTTTTGATAATGCGCCCGTGTTGGCCATAGTAAACTATGCTGGGGAGGGGAGTGTGCCTACCTTTGAGGCTTCTGTATCCAAGGGCCCCGTTGAGGCTACTGAGGTAATGAGCTCACCTCCCACGATTTCTAGCATTATGGCTCCCGTGGTAACTACCAATCTCGCTCCTATTGCTGCTGAGGTACTTCTCTAATTTCTATGTATTTCTCAACTTCTCAAACTCCACCTATATTTCTCAGCTTCTCAAACTCCACCTGTATAGGTGACTTAATCAATGAAAACATTTGTTTAAGATTTTTCCATAAACTCCACCTATAGTGGTGACTTAACAATGAAAACACTTGTTAAGGTTTTTTCATAAACTCCACCTGTAACGGTGACTTAATAATGAAAACACTTGTTAAGTTTTTTCATAAACTCCACCCATAACGGTGACTTAACAACAAAAACGCTTGTTAATATTTTTCATAAACTCCACCTATAATGGTGACTTAACAATGAAAACACTTGTTAAGGTTTTTCATAATCTCCACCTATAATGGTGACTTAACAACAAAAACACTTGTTAATATTTTTCATAAACTCCACCTATGATGGTCAATTAATAATGAAAACACTTGTTAAGGTTTTTCATAATCACCACCTATAACGGTGACTTAACAACGAAAACACTGGTTAAGATTTTTTTCATAAACTCCACCTGTAATACTGACTTAATAACGAAAACACTTGTTAAGATTTTTTCATAAACTCCTTGTTTCCTCTAACTGTTTTCAGGTTGGTCATGAGGATTCTTAACCAGTTCCTTCGCCTATTGCCCTGCCCCGTCGTGAACTTGTTGCTTACGAAGAAATCAGTCCTGATGATCAAGGTTCCACGACCGTTGCTGCTGTGGATAACGAAATTGGGTACGAGCTTCCTCTGCCTGACTTGGCTCCTCACGCCTTCTGCCTGATGGTACTCCAAAGTTCTCCCCAGTACCTGCTAATCACTGTTTGGTGATTGAGCAACTTGTGAGCTATCATCTTGAAACCTTCATGGTGGAGTGCCTTCATTCAAACATCTCAGTTATGAGCTACAGGCTTCAAGGCATTACCACCATCGTTGCTGAAATTTCTAACACCCCAACTGCCAATGTTATCAGACCCCTCCTCAACCAATTCCTGGGTTATTTGAGAAAGTTGGGTTGTGATGGGTTCCTCTTTGACTGGCTCATCGCGCATTTGAAGACTTTGAAGAGCCAATGGTTAGACAGCCAGAGGGAGCTCTTACAAAAACATCAGGAGGAGCAGCGGGCCGAGGAAGTTAAGTTGGCCGAGCTAGCACTTCTTCTTGAAATAGTTGACAAAGAGGTCGGGGACCTCAAAGAATCTCTTCGCGTGACGAAGTTAAAATGAGAGAAACTCCTGATTGAGCGCACACAGGCGCAGACAAGGTTGGAGGTCTCCATCAACGCACAACGATCTTGCCAAGTAGCTTCTTCGGGCCTTCCTGGGGACTTTTTCTCTTCTCCTGACATGTGGTTCCTTCTTAGTTAATGAACTTGTACATGTATTTTTTCTTTTCTTATCATGTAATTTTTGGGCAATAGCTCCCAATTTTTTGTAATGCCCCCAAAGTTTATGAATGAAAAAGATACTTATTCTCATGTCATTTATCCGTGTTACAAATGCTTACATAGATTGTAAACTATGTTTTGTAATCTTTCCATCTCTACTTGAATTATAATAAAAAAAGAACTTTCATACTTTTCATACAAAGGACTCATGTATTCATGATATCAATCAACTACATCAGTGGACCAACATGATTTCCTACACATGATAGACTTTCAATCATTTATTGTTAATCTTAAATGGCCTATGCCCTTCTATCTTAGAAATTAAGCAATAACCTAAGTCATGGACCTCTTTTACGATGAAAGGTCCCTCCTAATTCGCTGCAAACTTAGGTAGAGGAAGCCCCCTAATATGTTTCACTGTTGCTTTCAATACAAGATCTCCCTCCACAAACTTCCTTGGTCTCACTAAATTATCATATGCCCTAGAGAGTTATTTCGTGTACATTTGAAAGTGTTGCATCGCATTATCTCTGTGCTCATCCAACACTTCCAATTGCACATGTCTACTCTGAGGGAGCGTGTTGCTTCGTAAGGCATATCGAGTAGAGGGGACTTCTAATTCTATCGGGAGAATTGCCTCCGCCCCATAAACAAGAGAAAATGGTGTATACCCTGTAGGCTTTCTCTTAGTCATCTGACATGCCCATAAAACGGCTAGTATCTTGTCATCCCACGATCCTGGGAAATCCTCCATCGTTTTAGCCAAGATATTAGCCAAAGTTTTGTTAGTCGCTTCGGCTTGACTGTTTCCCTTTGGGTATGCCACCGTCAAAGTGTGATGGACAATGGAGTATTTGTCTGTTAGTATCATTACTTATGAATTGATGAAAGGGGTTCCATTGTCTGAAAGGATAACCTTTGGGACCCTAAAATGACAAATTATGTATTCTCTGATGAAGTTGCTTAGTACTCCCACTATTGCCCTTTTTAGTGGTATCACCTCAGCCCACTTTGTGAAACACTCTGTTGGCACTAGTATCCATATCTTCCCCCTCGAAGAAGGGTGTATTGCCCCTACTAGGTCGAGCGCCCACGTATGAAAAGGATAAGGTGTCACCAGGGAATGTAAGTCCACTAACGGGGCATGGATCATATTTTCATGAAGTTGTCAAGCCTTGCACCTTCTAACAAACTTAGCTGAATCTTTCTCCATCGTTGGCCAGTATTATCCCAAATTCATTAACTGGTCATATATCTTGGCTCCTCCTATGTGAGCTGGATCGTGTGCTTGCTTGAGAACCTCGGCTGCTTCCTCCTTTGTAATCCAACACAATGGCCAGTTGAAGTACCCTCTTCGGTACAGCTGACCCTCCTGAATATAGAATCTCGAGGCCCTTTGGCAGAGTCCCATCGCATCAATTTTCTCTATTGGAACAACTCCATCTTTAATTAAGTCAATGTAGGGCTGACTCCAGTCAACTAGAGCCTCCATAAAATAACATTCAGCTGCCTCAAAGAACAATTGGCATTTGTCACAGTTCCGTTGTAACTCAGTTGCGTCCTACTTCATAATAGGCCAAAAATATCCCTCCCTTTGAATTCTCTTGTAAAGAGGAATCTTAGTTGTTTCGCAGTGCTCTTCGTGTGTTTTCTTCAACCTTCGCTCTTCTTCTTCTGGGCCGATGGATCTTGACATCCATCCTCCTGCGTTTCTGAAGTAAAGATTTTCTTAGTTTGTAAAGTATTGGGATAATTATCTTAGCCCCATTGTTCCTTCACCAGACTCCAGTTGCTTCCTAATTTCTCCCCACCAGTCCTCGTCCTCCTCCATCGGTAGAATTGACTATATCATCGAAGGGGTTGTTCTTCATTGGATCATTATAGTAGTTGTATCGTTCCTCATGACCATTTTCTAGGTAATGGTGACATAAGCGTCTGGGTGATGATTCATCATTCTGGGCTGCCTCTTGATCTCGGTCTGATGGAACTGGTAAAGGAATCTCTGGATGATTGTTCTATATGGAGCCAGGCCCATATGTTTCAAAGCGTACTCTCCATTTACTTGTTGAACCACCGAGTTTGAATCCCCCTTGACGTAAAGCGAACGATTTCCTCTACGAAGAGCCTCTAGCATCCCCATCACTAATGCCTCATATTCTGCCTCATTATTAGAATAATGGAAATCTAATTTGTAGGAAAGGTATATCTCCTCCATTACTTTTGAAAGGATAACCCATGCTCCTCCTTTCCCTTCTGCCAAAGATCCATCGAACTAGATTGCCCACTCCTCTTCCGTTGCGTCTATGTGATTGGCCTGCAGATCGTCTCCCGGAACGCTTTCTTTGGGTGGATCAAAATTTCATGAGGGCAATATTGTCAATAGGTCAGTATATGCTTGACTCTTGATTGCGCGAGAAACTATACATTTCAAGTCATATTCGGAAAGAATATGGAACCACCTAGCTTCCCTGCCAATTAGTATAGTTCTTGCTAGCAAATACTTAATATCATCACATCTAGTTACAATATGAATTGTAAAAGACAACATATAATGTCTAAGTTTTTGCACTACAAATACTAAGTCTAAACAATGCCTTTCTAAACTACTATATCTAACTTCTGGCCCATGGATGATCCTGTTGAGGTAGTAAACTGACCGTTCTTGCCCGACGATCTCTTGTTCCAGCAAAGCTCCTACAGACCTCGTGGTGGATGTGAGGTACAGCTGCAATGGTATTCCTACCTTTGGGGGCACCATGGTCTATAGTGAGACGAGTAGTTTCTTCAGCCCGCCAAGAGACTCCTGGTGAATCTCCTCCCATTTGAACTTGGTGTTCCTTCGTAACAGTTGCGTCAATGGATGTGTTGCCTCGGCTAATCCAGGCACAAATCTCCTAACGTAGGAGACTTTACCGAGGAAACTCTCTAACTCCTTCACCGTTCGAGGACTTGGCATCTCCAAGATCGCCCGCCGTTTGTCCTGGTCCATCTGCACCCCTTGTCGATCAACCACAAAGCCTAGGAATTTCCCACTTGTCACCCCAAAAACACATTTTAGTGGATTCATCTTCAATTTATATTTCCTACAACGAGAAAATACCTTCCTCAAATCGCTCAGATGGCACTCCTCCTTCCTTGATTTGATAACCAAATCATCCACATAGAATTCCAAAAATTTGTGGAAGAAGTTGTGGAAAATGACCATCATTGTTCTATGATAAGTCGCCCCAGCGTTCTTAAGGCCAAACGGCATCACCCTGTACATGAAGTTACTCAACGGGGTTCTGAATGTTGTTTTCTCTGCGTCGAAGGGGTCCATCTTGATCTGATTGTACCCTACATACCCATCCATGAAGCTATACATCTCATGACCAACCTTTGCATCTATCAGGCTATCGATGGAGGGCAGAGGGAACTCATTTTTGGGACAAGCTCTATTCAAATCAAATTTCTAAAATCCACACAAATCCTTATTTGGTTTTTATCTTTCTTTCCCAGTAGGACAATGCTAGATAGCCAGAGTGGGTGCTATATCGGTACGATGAACCCTGGTGTTAGTAAGCGTTGGACCTCTTCCTTGATCTTCAAGTCTAGCTCAGGATTGTACGTTCTCGTTGCTTGTTTCACTAGAATAGCTGAAGTCATTACGTTTAACTTGTGGCAGCTCACTTCCTCCTCTAGCCCCTCCATCTCTGTGTACTTCTACGCGAAGATGTCTATAAACTCCCGAATCAACTCAACCAAGGCCCCCCGTTTCTCCTTACTGAGATCCTTAGAGATGAAGATGGGCTTCGAGTCCTCCCCTTCCTTCTCTAGGTTTAACCGCTCTAACTCTTGTGCCTGGGGTTTCGAATGATCTTCCATGTAATCAGGTTCCTCGACGACTTCCTCCACAAATTCCTGTATGCTGGAATTGTCTATCACCATGCATTGTCCCTGTTGATCCACTAGAAAGCATTCATATATCAGGACAACCTCATCATCATCTTCCTCAGCCACCCGCTCACACCATTACAATCGATACACCACCTTTCCCTCTTCGGTAATGACTTTCTTGCATTATCTGCCGGTAGCGGTGACTGCTTTACTCTTCCTCTCTATAGAAGCCTCGACCACTCTCTTTCCTGAGAACCGGCTCAACATGCTTTGTCGTTGGACCTCATACTCCATCAGATCCACTATGGGACTCATCCCGTCTTTGAGCTGCTTAGAGATGCTTTGGGGGTGAGGGACCACTTGGTGAGCCTCTTCGGCTATTACCCTCGTGCTGCTTACAACCTCCTTACTTTGCTCATTCACGGGTCCCATCCTTTCTCTGATATAAGGAACCCACGCTCCCTTCATTCTTCTCGTTAGGACCCAGACATCTTCCTCTAACTCTGTGTAGAATTTTACGTCCACCAAGTGAGCTTTCTCAATAGCGAAGGGCCTTTTCGTTGCCCTGATGTTCACTTCTGTCCCCTTAATATTAGCCTTAGCGCATTGGTGGTACGTTGAAGGAACCAACCCTTGGTTCTGCATCCACACCCTTCCTATTAACAAATGATATGAAGTTTCACTCTCTATTACATATAACTTGATATGGGAACTCAGATTTCCCATCACAATCCCAACGTTAACATACCCAATGGATTTGGAAGATTAGTTATCATACCTCGAAATTACCAATGGCATGGGGACCAACTTTTCCTCTAGAATTTTGGCTGTATGAAATGATTTAATTATCATAATATAGATGGAAGATCCCTGGTCTATAAGAGTACTTGCAAAGTTAACTCCGTTAACACTGGTAGTCATATACATTGGCCTATTGTGAGGGAACCTTACAACCCTATCTACATCGTTGAAAGTTACTTCTGACAAAAACCTCCTTACCAACCTGGCCATGCGTTCCTTCCATCTCAGCGAAGGGATCACATTCTTCCTCGCAATATCAAGTATTTCCTGGGTTATCTCCAACCTACTCTCCTTTGGAATCCCCACTTTCCCGAATAACCAAGTGAACTTCAGGGATTTTGAAGCTGCACAATATTCTAGAGTTGGGTGTATCTCTTCACCTTCAACAACATATACATCCTCCACATCCTTGGCGCTTGCTTCATCATAAGCCAACACTACATTAGCCATTCTCTTAGTATAAATCTACAAAGCTTCCTTGTACTCCTTTATGTCTCCTCTCTCTGCTTCTTCATCATAGGCCACCACTAGATTGGCCCCATGTGCTGGTAGTGGGTTGTTGTTGACATTCTGTGGAGGGATTTGTAATGTCGCTGCGTTCACGTATTTATCGATGATTGTTCTTAACATGAAACAACTCTCCATCGGATGCTGGATCTTCCGATGAATCTGACAATATTTAGGATCTGCCCTTGTTGTTGCATCAAGTTCCCCAACGGGAATGCCTTTTGGTTCATATATCGTTCCCCCTTGTACGATTGCATTATAACAGCTAATAACTTCCTCCAAGGTATAAGGCAATGGTGGTGGGTCCTTTCTGTCTCTTCCAAACTTCCTCCTATTGTCCTTCTTCGGTGCTATGCCACCATCTTCTCCCTTGGTGTACCCCACCCGTGAGGGCTGATACCTCCCCCCATAGGTTGTATCGGCTGCCTAAACATCATGGGCACCACCACTAGATTTGGTCGCACCACCGATGAGATATTTCTTGCTACTTTTAAGAACACCGAAAAAGTCCCCTCACGCATCTCGTTGATAAGATGGCAGATGTACTTAGGAAGCAACCCCTCAGCACAGATCTATAATAACTTGGATTCTTTTACCTCCTCCCTCACATCGAGGGATCTTTCTCTGAATCTTCGAACATAGTCCACCACTTCTTCCCCAGGTCGTTGCTTCTCCCTACCCAGTTGGGTCAAAGTAAACTCATCTTCTGGCAGAAAGAACTTATGAACAAACAACACATGCATTTCTTCCCACGTAGAAACGCTATTGGGAGCCAAATGGGAATGCCAGGTATATGTTTTATCGGCCAAGGACTTAGAAAAATCCTTCAACCTAAGCCTTTTATTATTACAATGTGCCCCTAAATGTTCAACAAAGCGTTTAATATGCTCCTTCGGGTTCCCGCCTTTTCCTATATATTTCTAAAAAATAGGAGGAATATAGTCCTTCGGATAGGTCTCATCATTGTATTCCTGAGGATAGGGTGTTCGAAAGTCATCATAAACTGAAGCTACCTCGCCAGCATATTGCGAGGAGGCTTGGATGAACTTAAACATCTCTTTTTGCATTTCCTTTCTCATTTCCTCCATGGGTGATGCTACTGGGGCAACAACTAATGGCACCAAGGGCTGAGCACCCGTTGCAGCTAGAGCCATTATCACAGTTGGGACCGTTGATACTCTTGATGTCCCCCTATTGGGTTCACAACAAAGGTATGCCTGCTGGGACAGTTCTCGCAACACCTACACTTGGTGGGGCCGTTGGAGCTGCCTCTGGTGTTACGAAGGCATTAGCCTCCAATCCTCCCATCATAGTTGAAGCTACAAGAGTTTGCAAAAACTCATAAAACTTAATCATGACGAGCACGACCTGAGTGGGTCCCAACCCCACACTCGTGGAATCTTGTGTAACCCCCTGAACCGAGGGTACCTCTACTCGAGGAGTCCCACCCCTTAGGCTCACTAGTTCTCTCGCATCTTTTTCTTCATTATATTGGATGCCATCAAAGTTGAACCTTCGATTAGCATTATCTTGTGCCATACTCCTTACTTAGAAGAATGCCTCCCCAGTAGAGTCGCTAAATGTAAGAGGATAGTTTAGATAAGATGGAGGCGTAACGCCTTTAGAGTATGGTAAGGATACGTTAATTAGCCTAAGACCTTGGATCAATGATAGGACATACAAACACAAACCCAATGAAGATAAACTTAGTTTAAACTCACAAAACTCTCGTGTATAACTCAGAAGATAGTAATGAACTTATAAGTAATTAAGCTAGAGGGAGAGACAATTAAGCACCCTAGATACACCTTGGTAGGCAGGTAGAAACACACCAAACACCCTCAAGAATCTCTGTTAAGTATTAAAAGCTTCATAGTAAATAACAATGGCGAGTGAGTAAAACCTTCTGGCTTGCAATAACTCTCTCTGAGGTGTATTTTTCTCTAGAAATAACTCCTGAACTCCCAAAAAAGATCGATCAAAAGATTATCCTCTCCTCATGGGTGGTTTGGATCCTTAAATAGCCCCTCACACCATCCCCGAGGCAACTTAGTCATTAAAGACTATGAAAGACATCCCTCATACTTTATATCACAGCATTAAATGCATGATGCACTAGTTGTCTCCACGTCATAAACATTAAATGCCAAGACATGACTTTTGCCTAACCACTGTGTGTCAGGGGGATATTGTCGCAGAGGTGGATCACCAAATGCCTGACAACCCCAAATACCATGGTGGTTTACGCAAGTGCAAGTCTCACATTATTTAGATATCTAGTGACATCACCTACAATAGATGTGACATTAAGTAGAGGGCTGTTTGGTTCATAAATCAACGCCCGATGGAACTCCATGCTGCTCCGCCTGAGGTTCCACGGTTAGGGTCCTTCGATGTTTTACCAGGTGTATTTAAGATGGTTAAGATAAGCCCCAACAGTGCGTTACTTCTCAATCTTCCAAACCAAGTCCCTCTAAAGTTACCATGGCGAGGTCATTCGATAGAGCATGAAAGCTCTCCCAGGCCCTGCCAAGCCTGGTCTCTCACGAGTACCGTTTAACCTCACACTAAATCTCATTTATTATTTTCGTTACAACATTACAACCGTTATAGCTTACAGTCAATATAAACAAAGATACAAATATGACTAACACAACAAGCTAAAGTATGAGTTACCACGCTAAGCTGCCTCGCTGAGTTACCACGCTTGAGATGCCTCAGTTTCTTAATTCCCAAACACTGTTTGCTAATTGGTGAATTTATCCTTAATCTTGGGATTACCTTCAAGCCCCCTCTACAAAAGTAATAAATGAATCCTACGTTCTAGTATCCTCTCATACGTGTTACTTATCTTTTGTGGGCACTCATTATTTTCATTTAACTTATTTATTCTCTACATCTTATTTTTATAAAAATATTGTCTAGTTGGATTCTTGATATTTATACGAATTGACCAAAACTCTGCGGGTTCGTCCCGTTCTTACACAACATTAACTGCAATAGTTCGTGCACTTGTGATAATTTTATAAATTTCATAACACTAAGATGGTGGGGGTTCCCCAAAGGTATCTTCTTAATCCTCCATGTCAACCTACAGATGAAACACTCCATCTTTTCTCCTTAGTGTCCACTTCCTCGGTTACAAACATAGAGAGACTAGTGAACTCTTGCTCTTAATCTGCAATAGTGGAGCTCCTCTGTGTAAAACCCAAGAACTCTTTCTTCTTATAACCCCTGATGGTTTGTGTAAGGACATTGTCCGTTATCAATTGAGTATGTCGTATATCGCTATAACCGTCGAAGAATGTTCAAGATCAAATATGCAACAAGACGGATCCAAATATTAAAGTTCTTCAACATTCATGCCTCTGCGAGATAAATTTGTAAAGGTTGTGTTTTAATTCCTTAGCATTTTACTTAGAGTGTTGGGATATTTTTCCTCAAAGATTTTCTATGTGTTGAAGCGTAGTTTGTGAGTTTTTCGTAAAAATTAATTTTCAAAATTTTAAGGCGGAGCATTTACTGGGAAAAAGAAAAATATTAATATTTTAATTTCTCGTTCGAGCGAGATGGACTGTCGTTCAAATGATAGGACTATCTCACGTGAAGCTCGTTCGAGCGACGCATGTCACCGTTCGAGCGAGATGATGATTTTGTTCGAGTGAGCTGCCGCCTTGATTTTTTTATAAATCCATTTTTCCAGTTTTGTTTTTGTTCAGAAGACCTGAGATTATTGTCTTACGAAAACTGCTACTGCAGAAATGTTTGTCTTCTCTTTTAGGGCTTTAATCCCTTTTGCTTTCAATTCACAATAATCCCAATAGTTTAGGTTAATTATTTTGGAACCCATGAGCACATCTTTGTTCAAGTTTTTTTTGAAGATAGGATCTCTACTGTTGATTAGGTTCCTCTTGAGGGAGGTACTGGGCTGACTACGACTGCGTGTCGATAGGGATTACTCGCGGGTGTTCTTGGGCTGATTCGGGCTGCGTATTCGTGTTAACTGCCGAGGTTGTTCCATTTCTTACTCTAGGTTGTGGTCTATGTGGGTTTCATGTGGTTAACTCATTATAGATATCATTGTAAGTATCAGTGGTACATATTATAGTGAAATAAAGGTTTTACCCAAATGTTTATTTTTTCCTGAAATTTGTGAGTTAGAAATTTTAATTGTGATGGTTTGACACACACACACACACCCACACACGTAGTTGCATGTTTAAGGACTGAATTAATTTTATTTGAAAATTAAATCTAATTAAATAAGTTTGTGGTTGGAATTTGAGCATTTATTTAAATCGCTATCGCACACGCTTTTCAGTTTGTTAAAAATACTTATCATCAAACTTGATCCATAAATTAGTAATAGTCATTGTACTCTTCTTCTCCATGGTGGTGATAAACTCCCACCACTGTAGTGCCTCACCCAGTAGTTCAAAGTGAGAAAACATTTGTATATGGATGTTTGTGCACTCAATCGTCCTCAGGTGCCTTTGGATGTCATTTTAACCATTGATGTGTCACCAGAATATTAGTGGTCCCGATGAAATCAGGTGGGAACCTTTAGCAAAGTCCCTATATGCCCTCTTTCAAGTAGAAATCAGTTACTAAGATGGAACTACCCTTACGACTATGATTCTTGGGGCTACAGAAGGTGTTGTAACACGATGACCATCCCAGTGGTGACTGCCTAAGTAATAATATTAGCCATATTTGCTAGGGTTCTATCTATGGTACCTATTTCTATTGTGGCTGCTGCTTCAGATGAGCATATTGATCAGTATCCCTATTGGAAAACGTCGTCCTCTTCTTCCTTATCTCTTTTCATTCGAAAATCAAGTCAAGATTCATATTAGCTAATGGTTAAAACAAGAATACAGTGATTCTTAAATATAGGGCTCTAACACATCAAATAATGCTACATGGAATGTAACAAAAATCCCACAGAAAATGAGATGCTAGAACCTGGGATGCTCTGATACCAATTGTAACAACCCCCTTTTTTCACATATCGGTCGACTGTTCCAATAGATCGAATATAGATCATGTTAATCAATTTATAACATTTTCAACATTAAGGTAATAGTAATAAAATAATTGAACTGAATTTAAACCGTCCACAACATGCGATGAAATAAACTAATACTATAATAACCAAATATCTCATCAACGAATATAAATAAATAATATGGTTTCAACTCCCATAAATCAACTCTTAAGTGAGTAATTGAAATGGGACCAATATGGTCCATCCAATCTCTGAAATAAATGAGTTTGAATTGAAAAGATTCAAATGACATAACAACCTAATTTATGAATCAAATGAACGATTGCATGTGATGAAATGGTAAGTACGAATCTACTCATCCATACTTCTCTTGTCTAAGAATTCTTGGATAACATTTTTATATATTTTGGCTGAGAGCCCTGAAAGTCGCAAGAAATATATCACTATATTGATGTAGTAATGTTACTCTTTTACGATAAGCATGTTAACCCATTGACACTTACTTGCAAGAGATATCATGCTCCTCATCATAAATGAAATAACTAAACAAGTGTCCTAACCAAGGAATGACTAATAATAAGTCTTAATCACTAGACTAAAAAATACAATTTCATATTAATACACGACATAGATAGGAAACTAACTACACACATAAAGACTACAACCCAATACCAATCCTCATTGATGTCACTCGCATAATAAGATACATAAGATCTCATAACATATAAATGAATGTGACATAATGTCCTTTAATTAAAAATTCCATCATTAGACTATATCATATATTAGTATACATCACATAACAATCACACAAAGGCATCGACCTTTAGGGACTTTCTCCTACCTCTGTCAGTAAACCCATAGGATTCCACTTGACAGATTTAAAAACATGTCCACAACAAAGAATGGGGGATCGCTATGAAATCACACCATCGGTTAGTCCCATATCAAAACTCGTCTGATGGATCAAGACATCCACATATCCTCATTGTGAAGTGATGACCAATTGATCATATGATCCAATAAATTAACCTCGATCAAACTTTCAACAACTTGGTGTGCGATACCCGGTCATAAATTCTTCTAAACCAAACCTCGATCGATAGATGCCCCATGATCCAATATATGGTATGTTCACACAAACACATACAATTTATATATATTCAACACAATATATCAAAATAGTATGCCGCATACTCTTAAGCGTATCTGAAACTATCCCAATTCGCATTACCAGATTGTCCAATTAATTAAAATATTATTTCATCTCAAACTCGAATTAACCGTCTCTTTCGTTTCCCTAAATTACATATATATATATATATATATTAGATATAATGTTTTAGGAGATAATCCAAACATTTAATAAGAAAGAAGAGAATGAGAAAGAAAAAAATATCAAGCCACCCTGGCTTCCACCCCACTGCCATAACAATAAGGAGGAGGAGCTATAGCAGTGAAGATGGTAATTATATTGGGTTCCCCTCCCACTCTATGGTGGGTAGCCACTCCTTTATCACCTCTTCCTTCGTTCTCTATTCCATTATGTAACTAAATCAAGTGATTATTGAATTATAACTCCTTCATTTTAAGTCCAAAATAAATTCCGATCACACCTAATTAACCTAAATTAAATTCCTCAGATGAATATATTCTAAACTGACAAAATCATAATGTCAAAAATTATCAACTTTAGCCTATCATTAAATGGATTAACTTTTCAGATTAGATTCACCATTTATTTACTTCTCTTTCATGGCAAGATATCAAAAAAAGTAAAAGATTAATCCTAAACATGAATTCTAACATCAAATCATTCCTACTATATGTTTTTAAAAACGACTCTTTAACAAGATCATATTTTTATACTCAACTCATAAACGATTTATAACCTCAACTCGTACAAATCCAATCCCAACATGATTAAAAAGTAGATTTATATCCAAAACATACTTCTCATTTGTAAGGATAAATTTCAATTGAGTTAATTTGTATGTATTTTGGCTTATTCTGTGTTAGGACAAAACATTGGATTTATAGGTTAGGACTTGAGTGTGTTGACCTTTCAAGCTTATGACATGTTTGATTGAAGATCGTAACGGCCATGTTATAATGTCTATATCATCGTGCTGTGTTTCGTTCCATATTTCGTCTTGAACATCGGAGGAATCTCAAAAAGGTATGGCTGCATTTTAGTTTGATTCCTAGATATCATTGGATGTTTGTTTTATATGCCTGAGGCTATTTTTCATAAAAGGATTTTTAAAATATTTTTTTAGTTTTTGCATAAAGTCATTCGAACAAGTTTTTAAAGATTTTTAAACAAATTCATGTAGTTCATTGGATCGAGATTTTCTATTGGTTCAAACGAGATAGTTATGTCGTTTGAACGACATTCAAACAAGGAATTCTGTCAACAATGAAAAGTTCTTTCAAAACTCGTTCAAAGTATAAAGAACAAGATAGGTTGTTTGTTCGAATCAGTTTCATTTTGGTTCGAATGAGATTATGAACTTTGTTTGAAAGAACCTCTGTTTCATTCGAATGAGATTTTTTCGCCTAAAAAATCGTGTTTTCGGTAAATAGGCGTGCTGGGAACTTTTTAAGTTTCGAATTTCAGCGAAATTCACTTTCTAATGAAAAAACAAAAGCCTCAAAACCCTAGTTTCACCAAAAATCTTTGAGATCCTAGATTCAATGCTTATGCTAGTTTGAGATATCCAATTTGTGGTCACCAAGGTTCAATACTCTTTCACATCTGAGTATTCTTTCTTCGAGGTGGAATCCTTCTTTGTTTGTGTTTACACACCGTGAACTCCATGGTTTGGTGTTGCGGTAAAGGAGCAGTAGACTCCGTGTTCAAGATCCGTAGACATTTGTTGAGCCTTATCGATGAATATTGAGGTGTGTGTGTCACTCTCACGTTATGGCTCGACTCTTACATGTCACTATGCATATAGTTCATTCGATCGATATTTTCTATTGGTTCAAATGATATAGTTCAAACAAGGAATTATATCAATAATGAAAACTTCTTTCAAAACTCGTTCAAAGTATAAAAAATAAGATAGGCATGTTCGTTCGAATGAGGTTCATTTTGGTTTGAATGAGATTATGCACTTCGTTTGAAAGAACCTCTTTTACATTCGAATGAGATTTTTCCGCCTAAAAATCGTGTTTTCTATAAATAGGCGTGCTGGGAACTTTTCAAGTTTAGAATTTTGGCGAAATTCACTTTCTAATCAAAAAACAAAAGCACTAAAACCATAGTTTCACCAAAACTCTTTCAAATCCTAGATTCAATGTTTATGCTAGTTTGATATATCCAATTTGTGGTCACCAAGGTTTAATACTCTTTCACATATGGGTATTCTCTTTTCGAGGTGGAATCCTTCTTTGTTTGTGTTTACACACGGTGAACTCCGTGGTTTGGTGTTGCGGTAAAGGAGCAGTAGACTCTGTGTTCAAGATCTGTAGACGGTTGTTGATCCTTATCAATGAATACTGAGGTGTGTGTCACTCACACGTTATGGATAGACTCTTACATGTCACTATGACTATGTTGAGAAAGGAAGAGCGACAAGGCTTGTTAGGGCGTCGAGTCTATTTTATAAGTCTACAAGTAAACAAAGTGAATATGCGTGGTTGGGTCGCCTGAATTTTTTCCCGTTGTGGATTTTCCTCGTACATCAATGTGTTATGGAATTGATTTTATTTTATTTGCTATCACTTAAATGCATGTTTTAGGAAAAGATAAATTTGGTAAATTATTTATCACAACAATTGTTCAGAAATGGTGCTTTGTTTATTTGGGTTACTTATTTTGAAATGAAAATTAACATTTGGGCTATTTGTTTCAGATACCATTCAAATTACTTCGTTATAGGACTTTTAAATTGGTATCAAAGCGATAAAACTAAGTTATTTTGTTAGATTTGTGTTTAGGCATAAATTCTAGTGGATTTATATGAAGGGTCAATCATTTTCTAGACCACCTTTGTTTGATAGGTCTAACTATGAGTATTGGAAAAAGCTTATGAATCAACTCTTAAGTTGATAAATGAGTAAGTATTACAAGTGGTTGTTAAGTTTGGGTCCCCACGCACATCCTTAGCAGGTAATTATGCAATTACCAAACCCATAGAAACCCAGAGTGAGGACGAGGATAAGTTGTGTAATTATTACTCACATGGTTTGAATGCTTTCTTTTATGTCATCACACCGGAGGAATTATGTCATATTATGACATGTGAAATGTCTAAATAGGGTGGGACATACTCTAACTCACCCATAAGGGAACTAGTGCTGTCAAGGCTTTCAAACTCCAAAACCTCACCACTCTGTTTGAAAACATTAGGATGGTGGAGAGTGACTCCTTTGATTATTTTTATGATAGACGTCAGATATTGTGAACTCGCCGTTTAACTTGGGAGAGAGAATATTCAAAATCCATCAAGAAAATCTTAAGGTCTTTAATTGAAAGATTTAAGTCAAATGTGACATTTTGAATTCCTTGGGTACATTGAAATCTATGAAATACGAAGATTTAATAGGTAATATTCAAACTTATGAGCTCGACATATTTTCTTCCAAAAATATGAAGAACAATAAGGGCATTGGTTTCAAATCTCGAGAAGAGAAAACACATGTTTCGGATGATGTGTCTGACATTGATTGTGATGATATGGCCATATTTTCTAAGAAGTTCTGAAAATTTCTTAAGTTTAATAAAGATAATTCTAAGTATGATGAAAAGAAATTTGAGAGTTCTAAGTTTAATGAGGTTGTGAAATTCCCAAAAAATGTAATGATAATTTTAAGAGGGATAATCTAGATAGATGCGTTGGGTGTAAGGGTTATGTCCATAGGGCGACTAAGTGTCCAATAAGCTAAGGAAGGTAGGAAAGAAATCGATTGCATACAAAATTCACCCTTAGTGATAGTGAACCAAAAGAAGAACCCAATTACCCTAATGAACGCAACTACATGGCGTTCATGGCTAGTCATATGATCCTTGATGAACAATATTTTGATAAATATCATTCTGATAATGACAATTAGGGGACCATTATTTGTGATTCCTAAATGAATGATGGTGGAATGAGTGGAGAAGAAGAAGATGATGATGATGAAGAGGAGAAGGAGGAGCAAAATGAACTTTATGTAGCCTTCCGTGAATTGTACGCAAAAATGATGAAATTCAAAAACTAACTTGAAGTTGGAAGCTAGAAAAAAATAATGTGCTATAGGAAATGATGAGAGTATTTTGATTGTCGATCTTAGGCCGCGTGAGAAGACTCTTAGGGAAATGCTCGCGTTTGTTGAGTGGGAGATAGATAACATTTGATAATTAATGGATATTTTGAAAAAGTATTCCCTAGTTTTTTATGAGTCTCCTAGCTTGATCGAGTATATGATTGTGTAGTTGAAAGAGAGATTGGGAGACACTAATAATGTCAAATTTGATTTGGAGTCTAGGTCAGAAAAGTTGGATAAGATGTTAGGCACCATCTGAAATCAAAGATGACAATTATGGGATTGGCTTAGATGATCCAAATTCTTCTACTTTTAAAGCCAAGACCATGCTTTTGAGAGATTCAACCACCGCTAGGAACATTAGAAAAGGTCAACCTAAGGGTAACATTCCTCGTGTTTGCACATGCACATATTACGGTAGGAAAGGTTATATTAGGATTTTTTTTCTCTGATCTTAGAAATGGTCCTAGGAACTCTACGTTTAGAGTCACCGAGGTTCCCAACACCTAAGAGCATCATATCACACCTATATCGATTAGAAAATTATATTGGAAGGCTTTACATGTTAAACTTGTTGATTCTCTAATGCTTGCAAATGATACTTCTCATGATATGTCCAATGGTTGATTGTGTTCGCATGTTTTAATACACTAGCATTTTATTCTTCATGTTATATGTGTTTTATAGTTTTATGACATTTGAGTCTTTTGTAGTTTTATTTTCTATATTTTTGGTCTTATTGAGAAAAGTGCAAAAAGATTTTGTTTGTTATTTGGTGTCATAAAACATTAAAAAAACTAAAAAGATTATGTTTAAGTGTAGTTTGGTTTTACACATTTTATGCGGCATATCGGTGTGTTTGAGTCCACTTCCTTCAATGTTTCCATGTGTCTAGGACATTTGATTAATATTTTCAATGCTTAGATTGTTCTTAATCATACTTGAATGGAGTTGTTTGACTTCCATTTGCTTAAGTGATTCATTTTGCACATGCCTTTTCGAATACATGCATGAACTTTTTAGATTTTAACTTCACATGTTATATTTGAGATAAGTGAGATGTTCTCGTATCAATCTTGTCATCTACATATCTTTTGACAATGAGATATTTGTGCCTATAAGAATCGTTTCCCATGAGTTTGTTGATTTTTATTGAATATATTAGGGTTCAAATGAAAGGGTTACGAAAGAAGCAAATCTCCTTTGGGGAAAGCCACCGTTAGCAATAGCCTGAAAATGAGAGGCCAAAAGAAAAGATTAAAGGCCAACATATTTTTTTATTTGATTTTTAAAAATGGTATCTAGATATTTGTTTAACTTTTGATGGTGTTATATTGGAATATCAACAACTTTGCACAATGAGTCCTAATTAATTAATGTTTGACGCCATTGACTTGAGAATCATCAATATATTCTAGGCTAGCGTACATTGGGCTTGTTTGTCCATTATAAGTTCACTTTATCTATCACTATGAGGCTAAATCTCTGTTTGATAAAGTTAATGTAGTCAAGTAGAACTCATTGGACATTTTTGAGTGATTGGGACATAATTCATTTGTTTAGCCACATCGATAATATACTAGTGTGGAAATATTATTGTGTTTGTGTCTTGTTTGTGGTGTTTATGCCTATATATATGCATGTGTGTCATTGGTATCTTTTTCATATTTATATGTGTGGTATCATTTTGTTTCGAGTCTTTATATTTGCATTTAATCTATCTGCCATCGTTTTGTATTAGTTTCAAGTAGTTTGGATTATTTATGCTAAGTTGTGTTTGTTGTTGCTTATTGCCTTTACACATCATTGCATGATATCCTTGTTTTTCCTATATGTTCACCCATGTTTCATTTTGGGGGATAACTGGTTCTATTAGGGAGAAATGATTTTATTATGCACTTTATTCTTTGTCTATTCCTGAACAAAAAGGGGGAGAAACGGTATTTTAATATTTGTAGTCTTAGTGGGTGAGATTTTTGCCTTGGGTGAGACATCCTAACTTAGGTAGATATTGTTGTACAAAGGGGAGGATTTTATATTCATATTTATACTGTTATTTATTCTATTTGCAATTGAAGGTGTCTTTAAGTGTCCAGGTTTGCAATGATAAAATATTATTTACCCAAAAGCAAAGCTATTCAGAGTATGTGTTTGTCAAGTCTGTATTTTTTCCTTTTAGGGGTTGAAAATTGTGTCTTTTAGTAGAGTTTGACAACCCATAGGCTTTTATTTTCTGTTTTATCACAGAATAGCTAAAGGGGGAGATCCGTAAAGTAATTTTTCAATGGAGTCAATTTGTAAATATTTCGGCTTATTTTGTGTTTGGACAAATACTTCGAGAAATAGGTTAGGATTTGATTGTATTGACCTTTAAAGTCTATTAAATTTTTGATTGAATATTGTGGCATCCAAGTTAGAACGTCTACGTCATTGTAGACACCCCATTCCGTTACCCCCTAAACTCTCCTTAGGTTCCTAGCACCTCCCTTCATCACTACAAATCTAGGCTATACCTTAAGTATTAACCTAAAAGCCATCGGGCACTCCCAGGCTCCATTTGACCAAAAGTCAAACTCTTCAGCGAGACCGAGACTGAATGAATCTTCAAAAGGCCCTGAAACCCCTTTCCAACGGTCTGCCCCATGCACGATTCTGACTTACCATGCGGACGAATGACCCATTTTCCCCCGAAACTCAATTAGGAGGCCACCGGTCGCTCCCGGGATCCATTTGACCTAAGTCAACTCTACCGAGACTGAATTAATCTTTGAAGGTCACTAAAACCCCTTTCAAACGATCTGCCCTGAGCGCGATTCGGACTTACGGTACGGACGAATTCGTTTTACTCTGAAAGGTCACCAAATACTTCCAGGGCCCGATTGACCGAAGTTAACTTCCTGAACCAGACAAAACTCTTTGGAATGTCGAATTACTTATCCTAACCTTTCTAATAGTCTGCCCCATGCATGATTTGGACTTACCATGCAGACCAACGATTCGTTTGCATTCGATGATTCCCCATCCAATGGACTGACGAATGCTTCTGATCCGTATTTGACCCAAAGTCAACTCTCGAACCTGGGAGCAGTCCAAAGGACTTTCAAAGGTCTCTAAATTACCTTTCCAATGGTCCACTCCGTGCACGATTCTGATCAATGGTTTGCATTCTGAGGCCAATTTTTCTGAAAAGTCCTGAAAGACACTGCCAAACGGTAGTGTGCCTAAACGCACCTGCCGATTGGCAGGAGCAGGTCTATGCCGATTGACAATGCATTGGTCCTATAAAAAGGAGGTCTGACCTCACTTGAAAAAGGAGCCCAGATCATAAACATATACTCTCAGAAAATCCAGAAAACCTCTCTCGAAGTCAGTGCGATTTCCACATCCAAATCCCTTTCCAACCTTCATTTTTCATCAAACTTGGTGAATTCACTACCCTCCATCATCATCTAAGTGCAAGGGATTCTCTCCAACACTCAAGATCAAGCTCAAGATCTTCAAGAAGGTCCAATTTTCTCAACTCTATCCATAAATTTTCATAAATTTTCATTAACTTGTTTTATTAATGAGCACTTTTATTCTCTCTTCTCACGCAACCTAATATACTTTTTATTTAGTATTATTTCACATCTCTTATTTTCATACAACTAAAAAACCCAAAAAATAAGAAAAGGAGGGTTTGTTCATGAATTCCAATCGGGAATTCTAACACTTTTTCTACAGAAATAAGAGAATCCCCCGATTGGATTTATGGGATAAACCCCACCCCTCGTTTTGCATGCGAACTACGTGGACTTTGATGCCTCTATAGGCTATGTCGGCATCTCGGGGTAAAATCCGAGATTCAAGTCCTATTTCTGCTTTTTCTCCCATTTCTTATTCTCTCTAAATACAATTCTCCTAGATTACATATAAATACATATATTTGTCCTTAGTGGCGTATTATTCCGCATGCATTATCGTTCCATTACAACGGTCAACGTAAGGGTAATCGCATAAATCCTATTTTCTAATATCCTTATACCTTCTTATGGATGACTCGCTTTACCTCTTCCATGGTACAAGTCGTTGATTTATATCTCCACTGTATATATATACATGCACACATATCACGGGGAAAATAAAGGAAAATAGCAAAAACCCATGAGAGACCGTAAGGATGGAATGGGTGCCTAACACCTTCCCATTTCGTAACTTAGACTCCGGACCTTTTTCGAATCATTTTGAATTCGTATGCATCAGTATGTCCTTGGATGCTGTCCTTCAGGGTTGCTTGTTTTCTTTTGTCCGTTTTGAGTAAAATAGACTGGCGACTCTATCGCTCTACATTTTTCACCTCACCCAAATGACACCGGCCGAAGCTCTCCCGAGAGGGATGCGCGGGACCTAGGATCCTCCATCATGCGCCCACCCGCCGTGAGGATCGGGGGATGGCCACAATGGTGACTCCGATGGGGACATTTTATTTTCAGGGCTAGACTCTATTTACATGGATGTTATGTTTGTTTATATTTCCCCCTAATTTTGTGTGTTCCCCTTTTTCATGTATATCCCATACTTATGCTTCTATTCACACACTTGTAGAAAATTCTCAACGTACACTTCGCACCACTTGCACCTATGGTCACATATATCCACATGTTACATGTATCACCCATCCATACTTGGTGTACCATTGGTACTTGTACTTTGCTCCCTGTTTGGCATAATCAAAAAAGACATTCTCATAAGATACTAATAAAGAGAATCATGCATGATTCACACGACATCACCAAAGAGCATTGTTATTGACCAAATTTTTACCCATTAACTGGAGGGTCATTTCATGATGGGCGCTGGTACGGTAGGGCGCAGTTAGCCTAAGCGATATGACTCTCACCTTCCATTGGCCAAGTACCTTCGACGTACATCGAATGGTTCCCTCGCATCGTACCACTTGACCGAAGTCATAACGGGAGGTATATCACAGGGAACTCATTCACGTACGCCGAGTATATCGAATTTTCTCTCACACGTACCGTCCCCATGAGGTATATGGTGAGGTAATTCATGTACACTCGGGTATATCAAATGGCTTGTCCACACGTACCGATTGCCCGCAAGAGCAAGATGTATATCATGGAAGTCAGACCAAAGGGGGAACCCTTTTCGATTCACCCAACCAACTGCATACCTGCATACCTGCATATAGGTGTCAAGCCTAGGACACACATGTTAGATTTTCGGTTTCTACCCGAAACTCTGTCGAACTTCTGGGTCGACCTGCCGCCCAAATTTTTGCGCATTTTTAAAATAGGACCCTGCCCATGAGCCTGGTCACAAGTCCAGCCATAGCTTTGCATATATTACAAACCTAATTTTTCCAGGCTCGAATCCCGTCCGGCATTTCATTTAGCATTTAGGATAATTAATACAAGTGAAAACATAATAATTATAATAATCATGTTGGGATCGTCTCCAAAAAGAAAATTCTTTTTTTATCCAAAATCCAAAAACATTTTTTCTTTCCTTATCAAAAATCCAAAAACATTTCTCCTATCTTTATCAAAAATCCAAAAATATTTTGTCTTTCAATAAAAAAAAATGTAAAAAAAAACGTATATTCATTCCCTTTTTCTAAAAAATAAATCCCATTTTACGCCTTCTCAGGTCGATCGCAAACCCTTGGCCTGGCTCCTTATTGTCTTTGGTCTTCAGTCAAGTCACCCAGGAGTTTCGTCCGTTCCCATGTTACGTCTTTTGAGTTCGGAATCCATACGCTTTCCATGGAGAACACAGATCAAGGACCCATTGTGTCTAAGATTGACAACCTCCAGACTGAGGTCCGAGAGATGCAATGAAACCAGGTTCCCGTTCCTCAAGAGCCTGAGGCCCTATTCCCTCATTCTATGGATCCACCTGAGCCTATATGGGTTCCTGAAGAGTATCATCATGCTCCACGTGTCCCTCCTATTAATGGGCCATAGCCTGCTCAACTTCCAATGTCGAACCTTGCCCACCATGGGGTTAACTTGCCCATGATCGTTGATCCGAAGGAATAAGAGATGAACAAAGTCAAAGAGGACATCAATATGCTCACCAAGAAGTTTGACCAAGTCAGAATCTCAGTAAATTACATGGACTACACCCACATGTCTCCTTATCCTAAAGCGAGGTTACCCGAGAAGTTCAAGTTGACAAATATCGTGAAATTCGGAGGAAGTGGACCCCCGATTGTTCATCTCTGAAGTTATCACCATTCCATGACTCTACTAGGGGATTTTAAAGAAGTGATGTCCCAATTATTTTAGCAAACTTTGAAGGATAACGCCCTCCGATGATTTTTGTCTCTCGAAGAGTTCAGAATCCGTAGCTAGAAGGATGTGGCTCGAGAATTCATGTCACAATACAAATACAATGAGGATCTTGAGGTCACTCACTGTGATTTAGAGATGCTCAAACAGAACCCTAGAGAATCAGTCAGTAACTTCATCGCCTAATGGAGGGAAAAAACAGCTACCATGACCAATCGGCCATCCGAGGAAGAACAAGTCAACATAGTGAAGAAGAACTTCTTAGTCCATGTCCGAGCAATGATGGGAGGACAATACTATCCCCACTTCCGAGCTTTTAGAGAAGAAGGAGTAGAAATCAAGGAAGGTCTTGCCAAAATAGAAGTTGACCCAAAGAAGGTGTTCGGATAGTTCACCCGCATAAAATATGACAAGCCTACCAATGTCACTGTCTCAACCATCAACAAAATCCACTACACCAAATCCTACGAATGGTCACGCCCAGTGGGTCACTGCCCAAGTCCGCGACCAACTGGTCGCGGACTTGGGCTATGATCCACTCCATATTTGGCGTATCACGAACTTGGGCAGTGACCCACTCCATATTTGGCGTGACCATATTTATTACCACACTAAATTATCGATGCTCTGGAAGTGGTCACGGACTTGGGCCGTGACCACAATGGTCGCGGACTTGGGCCGTGACCATCTTGGTGCCAAACTCGCGCCGAAATTCCCTCCAAGCTTGGTCACGGATGGGTCACGGCCCAATTCCGTGACCTATGGCATGAGGAAGAAGTGAATAGACACATTGAGGGTCACGGCTTAGGGTCGTGACCATTTCTGGGTGTGGGTCACGACAATGGGCCATAACCATACCTCATTCAAGAACTATAGGGTGGATGATAAGGGTCGCGCATCACAGATCGAGGGTCACGACTTTGGGCCATGACCACGTCTTGGTATGGGTCACGGATACGGGCCGTGACCATACCTCATTTGATAGCTGCTGTAGGTAGCGCAAGGGGGACACGACTGTAGGCCATGACCATTCTTCGTCAATCAGGTTGCAGGCAGAGCTCTAAGAGTGTGGTGGGTTGCGATGGTGGGTCACGACTTTAGGCCGTGACCACGTCATTTCTAAAAAATAAAGAGGTGCGCTAATTTCATTTTTTCATTTACCCGCTTCTCTCTCTCTCTCTCGTCAGATGTTGATGAACTAGCGCTAAAACATGGCGATTCTCTATCGTCAATCGGTTGGAGTTCTAAGGAGGTTAGTCAAACACATGTATTCCTCAGCTCCTCCCTAGCAGCAGCAGCCCCAGCTCCTCCCTAGCTCACTCCAGCTCTCTCCTAGGTAAATTTTATTCTTTTTCTCCATTAATTTATGTAGATTCCATTAATATATGTATATATAGTTTACATGTCTTTACAATTTATACACAGTATATATAGTATATATAGATAATTTATATGATTTGAATTTGGGATAATATTGTGGCAGAGCTAATGTAAAAGAAAAAATAGTGTGAGATAATGTTTTTGAAACTTTAGTCTTACAACCTACTAGGTTGTTAATATTAGTAAAAAAAACTTTGGGTAAGCCAATTTATATCACATATTTAGATTTTAGGATGTTAATATTCATATTAATCGATTTTAGTTGAACTTCTAGAGCTATTTTAGTATATTTGGTATTTTAGTCCTAATTTTTATTTTTATCATTTTTTTTCCTTTTTGTATTATATGGTTAATGGAAAACCTCATAGAAAGTACACTAAAGGAAATGGTCGCAGAGTTGATTACTCAAGTTCCTGAATCTACTAGGTCTCTTTTGAGGCAGATTGAAATTATGCAGGTTCATAAGTAAATTATATTTACATTTGTTTCTTGAATATTATGATCTACTACACTAACTTTATAGTCATTTTCTTTGTTTCATGTTCATGACTTGAGTCCTTTCTCTACTGGATTAACTAGACCCTCATAGTGCCCCTGAAATTAACCTAACCAGACCCTCATAGTGCCCATGGAATTAACGTTTCAGGGGAAATATGTCGTCATAGTGACCCGCATATTTTAACGGAATATTGTCCCTGAAATTAACGGAGTGTTTAAATTAACCAATTATTTTAACGAAGTGTAAATATTTTTTCAGATTTGGTATTTCACAGTGAGTGAGCATCCGGATAGGGGTGCAGCGCTACTACCTACACATATCATGGTAAACTTTATGATATTTTTTATTTGTTCATCAAATTTTATAGAAATTGAATGCTCACATACATTATTACATATCAATTAGATACCAGTTCTTTATTACATACCAATTCTTCATTACACACCAGGTACTCTTTACTTTAACTAAAGTAGTTATATAATTGATATACATTATCTATTAAATCTTTCAGATGATAGAAGGAGTACGGGATAATTATTGGTTTTGTTTGGTTTGGTTGTTGGATAATTATTGGTTGTTGACGTGTTGTTGGATAGTATGTTAGAAGGAGTATGGGATAATTAGAAGAAGTATGGGATATGACGACAACTTGCTAATGTCTAGGCTTAAACTTAACAACATGACATCAACACCTCTCACGGGACCAATGTAACATGTAGGAACTGACCCTCCGATCACGGGACTCCCGGTTGAGAATACGACGATAATTTAAAAATATTAGGACTTAAGCTTAAAACAAGGCGTTAGATAGCAAAAATACGAAACAACCCTCGTACGAACCCGTTAGAGGCACCAACACCTCTCACAGGACCAATGTAACACGTAGGAATAGACTGCGCGATCAAGGGACTCCCAGTGTGAGAATACGATGATAATTTAAAAATATGAGGACTTAATCTTAAAAACAAGCCGTTAGAAAGTGAAAATCCAAAACAATCCCCGAACCGCCCCGTGAGAGGCACCAACTCCTCGCACTGGAGCAATGTAACTCGTAGGAACTGACCGCGCAATCATGAAACTGCCGGTTTGAGAATACAGAGATAATTTGAAAATATAAGGAATTAGGTTTAAAAACATGGCCTTAGATTGCCAAAAACTGGAAATAGCCCTCGAACGGCCCCGTGAGAGGCACCAACACTTTGTACCGGACGAATATAACTCGTAGGAACTGACCGCGGGATCACGGGACCCTAGATTTCAGAATAGGACAATAATTTGTATAAATAAGGAATTAGGCTTAAAAAATGGCATTAGATAGCAAAACACGGATACAGCCCCCGAATGGCCCCATGAGAGGCACTAACAACTTGCACGGGACCAATGTAAGTCGTAGGAACTGACCGCATAGCCACGGGACTCCCGATTTGAGAATACGACGATAATTTGCATATTTCTAGACTTAGGCTTAAAAAGCTGGCTTTAGAGGGTGAAAACTCGAAACAGCCCCCGAACGGCCCAGTGGGTGGCACTAACACCACCCATGGGACCAATGTGACTCATAGGAACAGACCGCGCAGCCGTGGGACTCTCGGTTTCAGAATATGATGATAATTTGCATATTTCTAGACTTAGGCTTAAAAACATGGCGTTAGGGGGTGAAAACCCGAAATAGCCCCCGAACAGGCCCGTAAGTGGCACCAACACCTCCAATGGGACCAATGTGACTCGTAGAAACTGACCGCGTAGCCCCGGGACTCCCGGTTTGAGAATACGATGGTAATTTGAATATTTCTAGACTTAGGCTTATGTGAAACAACACCCGTACGGCCTCGTGGGTGGCGCCAACACCTCCCACGGGACCAATGCGACTCGTTGGAACTGACCACGCACCCGCGGGACACCCGGTTTGAGAATAAGATAGTAATTTGCAAATTTTGAGACTTAGGCTTAAAAACATGGTGTTAGAGGGTGAAAACCCAAAGCTGCCACCGAACGGCCCTGTGGGTGGTACCAACACCTCCCACGGGACCAATGTGACTCGTAGGAACTGACCGCGCAGCCGCGAGACTCTTGGTTTGCGAATACGATGATATTTTTAGACTTAGGCTTAAAAACATGGTGTTAGGGTGAAAACCCAAAACAGCCACCGAACGGCCCCGTGGGTGGCACTAACACCTCCCATGGGACCAATGTGACTCATAGGAACTGACTGTGCAGCCCCGGGACTCCCGGTTTGATAATACGATGGTAATTTGCGTATTTTTAGACTTAGGCATAAAAATATGGCATTAGTGCATGAAAACCCGAAACAGCCCCCGAACGGCCCGTGGGTGGCACCAACACCTCCCACGGGACCAACGTGACTCGTAGGAACAGACCCCATTGCCCCGAGACTCCCGGTTTGAGAATATGATGGTAATTTGAATATTTCTAGACTTAGGATTAAAAACATGGCGTTAGTGGGTGAAAACATGAAATAGCCCCCATACGGCCCCGTGGGTGGAACTAACACCTCCCACGGGACCAATGTGACTCGTAGGAACTGACGACGCTGTCGTAGGACTCCCGGTGTGAGAATACGACGATAATTTGCATATTTCTAGACTGAGGCTTAAAAACATGGCTTTAGAGGGTGAAAATCCAAAACAGCACCCGAATAGCCCCGTGGGTGGCACCAACACCTCCCACGGGACTAATGTGACTCGTAGGAACTAACCGCGCAGCCTCGGGAGTCCCGGTTTGAGAATACAACGGTAATTTGAATATTTCTAGACTCAGGCTGAAAAAGATGGCGTTAGTGGGTGAAAACGAAAAATAGCTCCGTACTACCCCATGGGTTGCACTAACACCGCCCACTTTACCAATGTGACTCGTTGTAACTGACCGCACAGCCACGGGACTCCCGATTTGAGAATACAACGGTAATTGTAATATTTTGGATTAGGCTTAAAAACATGGCTTTAAAGGGTGAAAACCCAAAACAGCCCCCGAACGGCTGTGTGGGTGGCACCAACACCTCCCTCGGGACCAATGGGACTCGTAGGAACTGACCGTACAGCCCCGGGACTCTCGGTTTGATAATATAATGGTAATTTGAATATTTTTAGGCTTAGGCTTAAAAACCTGGCTTTTAGAGGGTGAAAACCCGAAATAGCCCCCGAACGGCCCCGTGGGTGGTACCAACACCTCCCATAGGACCAATATGACTCGTAGGAACAGACCACGCAGCCGCGGGACTCCCGGTTTGAGACTACAACGATAACTTGCATATTTCTAGACTTAGGCTTGAAAATATTGTGTTAGGGGGTGAAAACTCAAAACAGCCACTGAACGGCCCCGTGGGTGGCACCAACACCTCCCACGGGACCAATGTGACACGTAGGAACGGACTGCATAGCCCAGGGACTCCCGGTTTGTGAATACGATGATAATTTGAATATTTCCAGACTTAGGCTTAAAAATATGGCGTTAGTGGGTGAAAACTCGAAACAACTCCCGTACAGCCCCGTGGGTGGCACCAACACCTCCCACGGGACAAATGTGACTCGTAGGAACTAATCGTGCAGCTGCGGGACTCTCGGTTTGAGAATACGACGGTATTTTACATATTTCTAGACATAAACAAAACTTGGCATTAGAGGGTGAAAACTCAAAACAGCCCCCGAACGTCCCCGTGGGTGGCACCAACACCTCCCACGGGACCAATGTAACTCGTAGGAATTGACCGCGCAGCCGCGGGACTCTCGATTTCAGAATTCAATGATAATTTGCATATTTCTAAACTTAGGCTTAAAAACGTTTCTTTAGAGGTTGAAAACCCAAAACAGCCCCCGAACGGCCCTGTGGGTGGCACCAACACCTCCCACGGGACCAATGTAACTCGTAGCAACTGAACGCACAGCCTCGGGACTCCTGGGTTGAGAATACGAAGTTCATTTGCATATTTCTAGACTTAAGCTTAAAAACCTGGCTTTTAGGGGGTGAAAATCCGAAACAGCCGCCGAACGGCCCAGTGGGTGGCACCAACACCTCCCACGGGACCAATGTGACTCGTAGGAACTGACCACGTAGCCGCGGGACTCTCGATTTGAGAATACGATGATAATTAGCATATTTCTACACTTAGGCCTAGAAAATGGCGTTAGTGGGTGAAAACCAAAAACAGCCCCCGAACGTCCCCGTGGGTGGCACCAACACCTCTCATGGGACCAATGTAACTCGTAGGAACTAACCGCGCAGGCCCCGGGACTCCCGGTTTGAGAATACCATGATAATTTGCATATTTCTAGACTTAGGCTTAAAAACCTTGCTTTAGAGGGTGAAATCCCAAAATTGCCCCCGACACAGCCCTGTGGGTGGCACCAACACCTCCCACGGGGCAAATGTAACTCATAGGAACTGACCGCTCATCCGTGGGACTACCGATTTGAGAATATGACGGTAATTTGAATATTTCTATACTTAGGCTTAAAAACATGGCGTTAGTGGGTGAAAATGCGAAACAGCTCCCGTACGGCCCCGTGGGTGGCACCAACACCTTCCACGGGACCAATGTGACTCGTAGGAAATACTCGCATAGCCGCGTGACTCCCGGTTTGAGAATACGACTGTAATTTGCGTATTTCAAGACTCAGGCATAAAAATATGGCGTTAGAGGGTGGAAACTCGAAACAGCCCCCGAACGTCCCCGTGGCTGGTTCCAATACCTCCCACGGGACCAATGTAACGAGTAGGAACTAGCCCCGCAGCCGCGGGCTCCCGATTTGAGAATACGACGGTAATTTGCATATTTCTAGACTTAAGCTTAAAAACATGGCGTTAGAGGGTAAAAACTCAAAACAGCCCACGAACGTCCCCGTGGGTGGCACCAACACCTCCCATGGGACCAATGTAACTCGTAGGAACTGGCCACGCAGCCGCGGGACTCCCGGTTTAAGAATACGACAGTAATTTGCATATTTCTTAACTTACACTTAAAAATATGGCGTTAGAAGGTGAAAACTCGAAACAGCCCCGGAACGTTCCCGTGGTTGGCACCAACACCTCCCATGGGATCAATGTAACTAGTAGGGACTGACCACGCTGCCGCGGGACTCCCGATATAAAAATACGATGGTAATTTGAATATTTCTAGACTTAGGCTTTAAAACATTGCGTTAGTGCGTGAAAACCCGAAACAACCCCCGAACGGCCCCGTGGGTGGCACCAACACCTCTCACGGGACCAATGTAACTCATAAGAACTAACCACACAGACGCGAGACTCCCAATTTGAGAATACGACGATAATTTGTATATTTCTAGACATGGGCTTAAAAACATGGCATTAAAGGGTGAAAACTCAAAACAGCCACCGAACGTCCCCGTGGGTGGAACCAACACCTCCCACGGGACCAATGTTACTCTTAGTAACTGACCACCCAACCGCGGGACTCCCGATTTGAGAATACGACAGTAATTTGCATATTTCTAGACTTACGCTTAAAAATATGGCGTTAGAGGGTGAAAACTCGAAACATCACCCGAACGTTCCCGTGGTTGGCACCAACACCTCCCACGGGATCAATGTAACTCGTAGGGGCTGAACACGCTGCCGCGGGACTCCTGATTTGAGAATGTGATGGTAATTTCAATATTTCTAGACTTAGGCTTAAAAACATGGCGTAAGTGAGTGAAATCCCGAAACATCCCCCGAACAGCCCCGTGGGTGGCACCAACACCTCTGACGGGACCAATGTAACTCGTAAGAACTAACCACGCAGACTCGGGACTCCCGATTAGAGAATACGATGGTAATTAGTATATTTCTAGACTTAGGCTTAAAAACATGGCGTTAAAGGGTGAAAACTCGAGACAGCCACCGAACGAACCCGTGGGTGGCACCCACACCGCCCACGGGACCAATATAACTCTTAGGAACTAACCACCCAACCGCTGGACTCTCGGTTTGAGAATATGATGGTAATTTGCATATTTCTATACTTAGGCTTAAAAATAAGGCGTTAGAGGGTGAAAACTCGATACATCCCCGAACGTCCCCATGGGTGGCTCCAACACCTCCCACGGGACCAATGTAACTCGTAGGAACTAACCTCATAGCCGCAGGTCTCCCAGTTTTAGAATACGAAGATAATTTGCATATTTCTAGAGTTAGGCTTAAAAACATAGCGTTAGAGGGTGGAAACTCGAAACAGCCCACTAACGTCCCCGTGGGTAGAACCAACACCTCCCACGGGACTAATATTACTCGTAGGAACTGACCACGCAGCTCGAGGACTCCCGATTTGAGAATACGATGGTAATTTGCATATTTCCAGGCTTTAAAACATGCTGTTAGACGGAAAAAACACGAAATAGCCCCCCAAACTTTCCCGTAGGTGGCACCAACACCTACCACGGGACCAATATAACTCGTAGGAATTGACCCCACAGACGCGGGACTCTCGGTTTGAGAATACAATGCTAATTTTCATATTTTTAGACTTAGGCTTACAAACGTGGATTTGGAGGCTGAAAACTTGAAACATCCCTTAAACGTCCCCGTGGGTGGCACCAACACCTCCCGAGGGACTAATGTGACTCGTAGGAGCTGACCGCGCAGCCCCGGGACTCCCGATTTGAGAATACAATGGTAATTTTAATATTTCTAGACTTCGGCTTAAAAAGATGGCGTTAGTGGGTGAAAATGCAAAACAGCTCCTGTACGGCCCCATGAGTCGCACCAACACCTTCCATGGGACCAATGTGACTCATAGGAAACTGACTGCGCTACCGCGGAACTGCCGTTGTGAGAATACGAAGATACTTTGCATATTTCTAGGTGTAGGCTTAAAATCGTGGCTTTAGAGGGTGAAAATTCAAAACAGCCCCCGAACGGCCCCGTGAGTGGCACCAACACCTCCCACAGGACTAATGTGACTCGTAGGGACTCACCGCACAGCCCCGAGACTCTCGGTTTGAGAAAATGACTATAATTTGAATATTTTTAGACTTAGGCTTAAAAACATGGCTTTAGAGGGTGAAAACCCTAAATAGCCCTCGAACGGCCGCGTGGGTGGCACCAACACCCCCCACGGGACCAATGTAAACGTAGGAACTGACCCCACAGCCGCAGGACTCCCAGTTTGAGAATACGACGGTTATTTGCATATTTCTAGACTTAGACTTCAAAACGTGGCGTTAGTGGGTTAAAATATGAAACAACCCCCGCACGGCCCCGTGGATCACACCAACACCTCCCACGGGACAAATGTGACTCATAGGAACTGATCACGTAGCCGCGGGACTCCCAGTTTGATAATATGATGGTAATTTGCATATTTCTAGAATTAAAGAAAACATGGCGTTAGAGGGTGAAAACTCAAAACAGGCCCCGAACGTCCCCGTTGGGGGCACCAACACCTCTCACGGGACCAATGTAACTCGTAGAACTGATCGCGCAGCCGCGGGACTCTCGATTTCAGAATTTGATGATAATTTGTATATTTCTAGACTTAGGCTTAAAAACGTGGCTTTAGAGGTTGAAAACCCAAAATAGCCCCCGAACGGCCTTGGGGGTGGCACCAACACCACCAACGGGACCAATGTGACTCGTAGGAACTGATCGCGCTGCCACGGGACTCCCAGTTTGAGAATACGATGGTAATTTGCATATTTCTAGACTTAGGCTTAAAAACATGGCGTTAGTGCGCGAAAACCCGAAACAGCCCCCGCACGGCCCCGTAGGTGGCACCAACACCTCTCACAGGACCAATGTAGCTCATAGCAACTGACTGCGTAGCCTCGGGACTCCCGATTTGAGAATACGACGTTAATTTGCATATTTCTGGACTTACGCTTAAAAAACTAGATTTTAGAGTGTGAAAACCCAAAAGTGCCCCCGAACAGCCCCGTGGGTGGCACCAACACCTCCCACGGGACCAATGTGACTCGTAGGAACTGACCACGTAGCCGTAGGACTCCCGGTTTGAGAATACGATGAGAATTTTCATATTTCTAGACTTAGGCTTAAAACCATGGCGTTAGGTTGCGAAAACCCGAAACAGCCACCGAACGGCCACGTGAGTGGCACCAACACCTCCCACGGGACCAATGTGACACGTAGGAACTGACCATGTATCCCAGGGACTCCCGGTTTGAGAATACAATGGAAATTTGAATATTTCTAGACTTAGGCTGAAAAACATGGCGTTGGTGGGTGAAAATGCGAAACAATCCCGGTACGGCTCCGTGGGTGGCACCAACAGCTCCCACGGGACCAATGTGACTCGTAGGAACTGACCGCGCAGCCGTGGGACCCCCGGTTTGAGAATACGATGATAGTTTGCATATTTCTAGACTAAGGCTTAAAAGCATGGCGTTAGGGGGCGAAAATCAGAAATAGCCCCCCAATGGTCCCGTGGGTTACACCAGCACCTCCCAGGGGACCAATGTCACTCGTATGAACAGACCGCGCAGCCGTGGGGCTCCCGGTTTGAGAATACGACGGTAATTTGAATATTTCTATACTTAGGCTTAAAAACATGGCGTTAGTGGGTGAAAATGCGAAACAACTCCCGTACGGCCCCGTGGGTGGCACCAACACCTCCCACGGGACCAATGCGACTCGTAGGAACTACCCGCACAGCCGCGGAACTCCTTGTTTGATAATACGACCGTAATTTGCATATTTCTACACTCGGGCTTAAAAACATGGCATTAGAGTGTGAAAAATCAAAACAGCCCCCGAACGTCCCCGCGGGTGGCTCTAACACCTCCCACGGGATCAATGTAACTCGTAGGAACTGATCAAGTATCCTCGGGACTCCTTGTTTGATAATACGACGGTAATTTGCATAATTCTAGACTTTGGCTTAAAAACATGGCGTTAGAGGGTGAAAACTCGAAACAGCCCCGAACGTCCCCGTGGGTGGCTCCGACACCTCCCACGGGACCAATGAACTAGTAGGAACTAACCCGACAGCTGTGGGACTCCCGATTTGAGAATACGATGGTAATTTGCATATTTCTAGACTTAGACTAAAAAACATGGCGTTAGAGGGTGAAAACTCGAAACAGCCAACGAACGTCCCCGTGGGTGGCACCAACACCTCCCACGGGACCAATGTAACTCGTAGGAACTGACCACGCAGCCACGGGACTCCCGGTTTTAGAATACGACAGTAATTTGTATATTTTTAGACTTATGCTAAAAAACATGGCGTTAGAGGGGGAAAACTTCGAAACAGCCCCCGAACGTTCCCGTGGTTGGCACTAACACCTGCCACGGGACCAATGTAACTAGTAGGAACAAACCCCACAGCCGCAGGACTCCCGATTTGAGAATACGATGGTAATTTTCATATTTCTAGACTTAGTCTTAAAAACATGGCGTTAGAAGGAGAAAACTCGAAACAGCCCACGATCGTCCCCGTGGGTGGCACCAACACCTCCCACGGGACCAATGTAACTCATAGGAACTGACCACGCAGCCGCGGGACTCCCGGTTTGAGAATACGACAGTAATTTGCATATTTATAGACTTACACTTAAAAACATGGCGTTAGAGGGTGAAAACTCAAAACAGCCCCCGAACATTCCCGTGGTTGGCACCAACACCTCCCACGGGACCAATGTAACTCTTAGGAACCGACCCCACAGGCGCAGGAATCCCGATTTGAGAATACGATGGTAATTTGCATATTTCTAGACTTAGGCTTACAAACGTGGATTTAGAGGTTGAAAACTTGAAACACCCCCTAAACGTCCCCATGGGTGGAACCAACACCTCCCGCGGGACTAATGTGACTCGTAGAAACTGACTGCGCATCCTCGGGACATCCGATTTGAGAATACAATGGTAATTTGAATATTTCTAGACTTAGGCTTAAAAACATGGCGTTAGTCAGTGAAAATAAAAAACAACTCCCGTACGGCCCCGTTAGTCGCGCCAACACCTCCCACGGGACCAATGTGACTCGTAGGACACTGATCGCACGACCGCGGGACTCCCGGTGTGAGAATACGACGATACTTTGCATATTTTTAGGCGTAGGCTTAAAAACGTGGCTTTAGAGGGTGAAAATTCAAAACAGCCCCCGAACGGCCCCGTGAGGGGCACCAACACCTCCCACGGGACTAATGTGACTCGTAGGAACTGACCGCGCAGCCCCGGGACTCTTGGTTTGAGAATATGATGGTAATTTGAATATTTTTAGACTTAGGCTTAAAAACATGGCTTTAGAGGGTGAAAACCCAAAATAGCCCTCGAACGGCCCCGTGGGTGGTACCAACACCTCCCACGGGACCAATGTAATCGTAGGAACTGACCCCACACCTGCGGGACTCCCGGTTTGAGAATATGACGTTAATTTGTATATTTCTAGACTTAGACTTAAAAACATGGCGTTAGTGGGTGAAAATGTGAAACAACCCCCGCACGGCCCCGTGGATCGCACCAACACCTCCCACGGGACAAATATGACATATAGGAACTGATCACGTAGCCGCGGGACTCCCGGTTTGAGAATATGACGGTAATTTGCATATTTCTAGAATTAAACAAAATATAGCGTTAGAGGGTGAAAACTCGAAACAGCCCCCGAACGTCCCCATTTGGGGCACCAACACCTTCTACGGGACCATTGTAACTCGTAGAACTGATCGCGCAGCGGCGGGACTCCCGTTTTCAGAATTTGATGATAATTTGTATATTTCTATACTTATGCTTAAAAACGTGGCTTTAGAGGTTGAAAACCCAAAATAGCCCCCGAACGGCCTCGTGGGTGTCACCAACACCACCCATGGGACCAATGTGACTCGTAGGAATTGAACGCACTGCCACCGGACTCCCAGTTTGAGAATACGATAGTAATTTGCATATTTCTAGACTTAGGCTTAAAAACATGGCGTTAGTCCATGAAAACCCGAATAAGCCCCGTACGGCCCCGTAGGTGGCACCAACACCTCTCACGGGACCAATGTAGCTCATAGCAACTGACCGCGTAGCCTCGGGACTCCCGGTTTGAGAATACGATGTTAATTTTCATATTTCTGGACTTAGCCTTAAAAACCTAGGTTTTAGAGGGTAAAAACCAAAAAGAGCCCCCGAACAGCCCCGTGGGTGGCACCAACACCTCCCACGGGACAAATGTGACTCGTAGGAACTGACCACGTAGCCGCAGGACTCCCGTTCTGAGAATACGATGAGAATTTGCATATTTCTAGACTTAGGCTTAAAACCATGGCGTTAGGGGTGAAAACTCGAACCAGCCATCGAACGGCCCCGTGGGTGGCACCAACGCCTCCCATGGGACCAACGTGACACGTAAGAATTGATCGTGTACCCCAGGGACTCCCGATTTGAGAATACAACGATAATTTGAATATTTCTAGACTTAGGCTGAAAAACATGGCGTTGGTGGGTGAAAATGCGAACCAACCCTGACACGGCCCCGTGGGTGGCACCAACAGCTCCCACGGGACCAATGTGACTCGTAGGAACTGACCGCTCAACCGTGGGACTCCCGATTTGAGAATACGATGGTAATTTGAATATTTCTATACTTAGGCGTAAAAACATGCGTTAGTGGGTGAAAATGCGAAACATCTCCCGTACGGCCCCATGGGTGGCACCAACACTTCCCATGGGACCAATGCGACTCGTAGGAACTACCGGCACAGCCGCGGAACTCCCTATTTCAGAATACGACTGTAATTTGCATATTTCTACACTCGGGCTTAAAAACATGACATTAGAGTGTGAAAACTCAAAACAGCCCAAGAACGTCCCCGTGGGTGGCTCCAACAGCTCCCACGGGATCAATGTAACTCGTAGGAACATATCACGTAGCCGTGGGACTCCCAGTTTGAGAATACGATGGTAATTTTCATAATTCTAGACTTTGGCTTAAAAATATGGCGTTAGAGGGTGAAAACTCGAAACAGCCCGAACGTCCCTGTGGGTGGCTCCAACACCTCCCACGGGACCAATGTAACTAGTAGGAACTAACCCGACAGCTGTGGGACTCCCGGTTTAAGAATATGATGGTAATTTGCATATTTCTAGACTTAGACTTAAAAACATTGTGTTAGAGAGTGAAAATTCGAAACAGCCCATGACCGTCCCCGTGGGTGGCACCAACACCTCCCACGGGACCAATGTAACTCGCAGGAACTGACCACGCAGCCGCAGGACTCCCGGTTTTAGAATATGACAGTAATTTGAATATTTTTGGACTTATGCGAAAAAACATGGCGTTAGAGGGGGAAAACTTCGAATACAGCCCCCGAACGTTCCCGTGGTTGGCACCAACACCTCCCACGGGACCAATGTAACTAGTAGGAACTAACCCCGCAGTCGCAGGACTCTCGATTTGAGAATAGGATGGTAATTTTCATATTTCTAGACATTGGCTTAAAAACATGGCGTTAGAGGGAGAAAACTCGAAACAGCCCACGAACGTCCCCGTGGGTGGCACCAACACCTCCCACGGGACCAATGTTACTCGTAGGAACTGACCATGCAGCCGCGGGACTCCCGGTTTGAGAATATGACAGTAATTTGCATATTTCTAGACTTACGCTTAAAAACATGGCGTTAGAGGTTGAAAACTCGAAACAGCCCCCGAACGTTCCTATGGTTGGCACCAACACCTCCCACGGGACCAATGTAACTCTTAGGAACTGACCCCATAGCCGCGGGACTCTCGATTTGAGAGTATGATGGTAATTTGCATATTTCTAGACTTAGGCTTACAAACGTGGATTTAGAGGCTGAAAACTTGAAACAACACCTAAACGTCCCCATGGGTGGCTCCAACACCTCCCGCGGGACTAATGTGACTCGTAGGAACTGACCGCTCAGCCCCGGGACTCCCGATTTGAGAATACAATGGTAATTTGAATGTTTATAGACGTAGGCTTAAAAAGATGGCGTTAGTCGGTGAAAATCCAAAATAGCTCCCGTACGGCCCCGTTAGTCGCGCCAACACCTCCCACGGGACCAATGTGACTCGTAGGAAACTGATCATGCTATCGCGGGACTCCTGGTGTGAGAATACGATGATACTTTGAATATTTCTAGGAGTATGCTTAAAAACGTGGCTTTAGAGGGTGAAAATTCAAAATAGCCCCCGAACGTCCCCGTGAGGGGCACCAATACCTCCCACGGGACTAATGTGACTCGAAGGAACTGACCGCGCAGCCCCGGGACTCTCGCTTTGAGAATATGATGGTAATTTGAATATTTTTAGACTTAGGCTTAAAAACTTGGCTTTAGAGGGTGAAAACCCGAAATAGCCCTCGAACGGCCGTGTGGGTGGCACCAACACCTCCCACGGGACCAATGTAATCTTAGGAACTGACCCCACAGCCGTGGGACTCTCGGTTTGAGAATACCATGGTAATTTGCATATTTTTGGACTTAGGCTTACAAACGTGGATTTAGTGGCTGAAAACTTGAAACAACCCCTAAACGTCCCCGTGGGTGGCACGAACACCTTCCGCGGGACTAATGTGACTCGTAGGAACTGATCGCGCAGCCCCGGGACTCCCGATTTGAGAATACAATGGTAATTTGAATATTTCTAGACTTAGGCTTAAAAAGATGGTGTTAGTGGGTGAAAATGCAAAATAGCTCCCGTACGGCCCCGTGAGTCGCACCAACACCTCCCACGGGACCAATGTGACTCGTAGGAAATTGACCGCGCTACCGCGGGACTCCCGGTGTGAGAATACAATGATACTTTGCATATTTCTAGGCGTAGGATTAAAAACGTGGCTTTAGAGGGTGAAAATTTAAAACAGAGCCCAAACGGCCCCATGAGTGGCACCAACGCCTCCCACGGGACTAATGTGACTCGTAGGAACTGACCGCGCAGCCCCGGGACTATCGGTTTGAGAATATGGCGGTAATTTGAATATTTTTATACTTAGGTTTAAAAACATGGATTTAGAGGGTGAAAACCTGAAATAGCCCTCGAACGGAGGCGTGGGTGGTACCAACACCTCCCACGGGACCAATGTAATCGTAGGAACTGACCACGCAGCCGCAGGACTCCCGATTTGAGAATACGATGGTAATTTTCATATTCCTAGACTAAGACTTAAAAACATGGCGTTAGTGGGTGAAAACGTGAAATAACCCCCGTACGGCCCCGTGGTTCGCACCAACACCTCCCACGGGACCAATGTGACTCGTAGGAACTGATCACGTAGCTGCGGGACTCCCAGTTTGAGAATACGATGGTAATTTGCATATTTCTAGACTTAAACAAAACATGGCGTTAGAGGGTGAAAACTCGAAACAGCCGCCGAACGTCCTCGTTGGGGGTACCAACACCTCCCATGGGACCAATGTAACTCGTAGAACTGACCGCGCAGCCGCGGGACTCTCGATTTCAGAATTTGATGATAATTTGTATATTTCTAGACTTACGCTTAAAAACGTGGCTTTAGAGGTTGAAAACCCAAAACAGCCCCTGAACGGCCTCGTGGGTGGCATCAACACCACCCACGGGACCAATGTGACTCGTAGGAACTGACTGCGCTACCACGGGACTCTCGGTTTGAGAATACGATGGTAATTTGCATATTTCTAGACTTAGGCATAAAAACATGGCGTTAGTGCATGAAAACTCGCAACAGCCCCCGCACGGCCCCGTAGGTGGCACCAAAACCTCTCACGGGACCAATGTAGCTCGTAGCAACTGACCGCGTAGCCTCGGGACTCCCGGTTTCAGAATATGATGTTAATTTGCATATTTCTCGACTTAGGGTTAAAAACCAAGCTTTTAGAGGGTGAAAACCCAAAAAGCCCCCAAAAAGCCCCGTGGGTGGCACCAACACCTCCCACGGGACCAATGTGACTTGTAGGAACTGACCACGTAGCCGCAGGACTACCGGTTTGAGAATAGGATGAGAATTTGAATATTTCTAGACTTAGGCTTAAAAAGATGGCGTTAGGAGGTGAAAACCCAAAACAGCCACCGAACGGCCCCGTGGGTGGCACCAACACCTCCCACGGGACAAATGTGACACGTAAGAACTAACCATGTAGACCAGGGACTCCCGGTTTGAGAATACAACGGTAATTTGAATATTTCTAGACTTAGGCTGAAAAACATATCGTTGGTGGGTGAAAATGCGAAACAACCCCGGTACGGCCTCGTGGGTGGCACCAACAGCTCCCACGGGACCAATGTGACTCGTAGGAACTGATCGCGCAGCCGTGGGACTCCTGGTTTGAGAATACAAAGATTGTTTGCATATTTCTAGACTAAGGCTTAAAAACATGGCATTAGGGGGTGAAAATCCGAAATAGCCTCCGAACGGTCCCGTGGGTTGCACCAGCACCTCCCATGGGAACAATGTCACTCGTATGAACAGACCACACAGCCGTGGGACTCCCGGTTTGAGAATACGACGGTAATTTGAATATTTCTATACTTAGGTTTAAAAACATGGCGTTAATGGGTGAAATGCAAAACAGCTCCGGTACGGCCACGTGGGTGGCACCAATACCTCCCACGGGACCAATGCTACTCGTAGGAACTACCCGCACAGCCGCGAAACTCCCTGTTTGAGAATATGACTGTAATTTGCATATTTCTACACTCGGGCTTAAAAACAAGGCATTAGAGTGTGAAAACTCAAAACAGCACCCAAACGTCCCGGTGGGTGGCTCCAACCCCTCCCACGGGATCAATGTAACTCGTAGGAACTGATCACGTAGCCGCGGGACTCCCAGTTTGAGAATATGATGGTAATTTGAATAATTCTAGACTTTGGCTTAAAAACATGGCGTTAGAGGGTGAAAACTCAAAACATCCCCGAACGTCCCCGTGAGTGGCTCCAACACCTCCCACAGGACGAATGTAACTAGTAAGAACTAACCCCACAGCCGTGGGACTCCTGATTTGAGAATACAATAGTACTTTGCATATTTCTAGACTTAGGCTTAAAAACCTGGCGTTAGTGGGTGAAAACTTGAAACAGCCCACGAACGTCCCCGTGGGTGGCACCAACACCTCCCATAGGACTAATGTAACTCGTAGGAACTGACCACGCAGCCGCGGGACTCCCGGTTTAAGAATACGATAGTAATTTGTATATTTCTAGACTTCTGCTAAAAAACATGGCGTTAGAGGGTAAAAAATTCAAAACAGCCCCGGAACGTTCCCGTGCTTGGCACCAACACCTCCCATGGGACCAATGTAACTAGTAGGAACTAACCCCGCCGTCGCAGGACTCCCGATTTGAGAGTACGACGGTAATTTGCATATTTCTAGACTTAGGCTTAAAAACATGGTGTTAGCTGGTGAAAACTCGAAACAGCCCACGAACGTCCCAGTGGGTGGAACCAACACCTCCCACGGGACCAATGTAACTCGTAGGAACTGACCACGCAGCCGCTGGACTCCCGGTTTGGGAATATGACAGTAATTTGCATATTTCTAGACCTACGCTTAAAAACATGGCGTTAGAGGGTGAAAACTCAAAACAGCCCCCGAACGTTCCCGTGGTTGGCACCAACACCTCCCACGGGATCAATGTAACTAGTAGGTATTGACCACGCTGCCGCGGGACTCCCTGTTTGAGAATACGACGGTAATTTTCATATTTCTAGACTTAGGCTTAAAAGCGTGGATTTTGAGGGTGAAAACTTGAAACGGCCCCTGAACGTCCCCGTGGTGCCACCAATACCTTCCACGGGACTAATGTGACTCGTAGGAACTGATCGCGCAGCCTCGGGACTCCCGGTTTGAGAATACAATGGTAATTTGAATATTTCTAGACTTAGGCTTAAAAGATGGCGTTAGTGGGTGAAAACACAAAGCATCTCCCGTACGGCCCCGTGAGTAGCACCAACACCTCCCATGGGACCAATGTGACTCGTAGGAAATGACCGCACAATTGCGGGACTCCCGGTGTGAGAATACGACGATAATTTGCATATTTCTAGGCGTAGGCTTAAAATCGTGGCTTTAGAGGGTGAAAATTCAAAACAGCCCCCGAACGGCCCCGTGAGTGGTACCAACACCTCCCACGGGACTAATGTGACTCGTAAGAACTGACCGCGCAGCCCCGAAACTCCCAGTTTGTGAATACAATGGTAATTTGAATATTTCTAGACTTAGGCTTAAAAAGATGGTGTTAGTGGGTGAAAATGCGAATCAGCCCCCGAGTGGCCCTGTGGGTGGCACCAACACCTCCCACGGGACAAATGTGACTCGTAGGAACTGACCGCGCAGCCGCGGGACTCCCGGTCTGAGAATATGATGGAAATTTGAATATTTTGTAGACTTAGGCTTAAAAGCATGGCTTTAGAGGGTGAGAACCCAAAACAGCCACCGAACGCCCCTGTGGATGGCACCAACACCTCCCACGAGACCAATGTGACTCGTAGGAATTAACCCTGCAGCCTCGGGAGTCTCGGTTTGAGAATACGACGGTAATTTGAATATTTCAAAACTTAGGCTTAAAAACTTGGCGTTAGTGGTTGAAAACGCGAAACAACCGTCGTACGGCCCCCGTGGGTGGCACCAACACCTCCCACGGGATTAATGTGACTTGTAGGATCTGACCGTGCAGTCGCGGGACTCTCGGTTTGAGAATTCAATGGTATTTTGAATATATCTAGAGTTAGTCTTAGAAAGATGGCATTAGTGGGTGAAAACGGGAAACAACCCCCATACGGCCCCGTGGGTGGCACCAACAACTCCCACTAGACCAATGTGACTCGTTGGACATGATCGCGAAGTCCCGGGACTCCCGATTTGAGAATATGATGGTAATTTGAATATTTTTAGACTTAGGCTTAAAAACATGGTTTAGAGGGTGAAAAGCAAAAATAGCCCTCGCACGGCCGCGTGGGTGGCAACAACACCTCCCACGAGACCAATATAACTCGTAGGAACAAAGCACGCAGCCGCGTGACTCCCGATTTGAGAATACGATAGTAATTTTCATATTTCTATACTTAGACTTAAAAACATGGAATTAGAGGGAGAAAACTCGAAACAGCAGCCGAACGGCCCCGTGGGTAGCACCAACACCTCCCACGGACCAATGTAACTCGTAGAACTAACCCCGCAGCCGTGGGACTCCCAATTTGAGAATACGATGATAATTTGCATATTTCTTGACTTAGGCTAAAAAAACATGACGTTAGAGGGTGAAAACTCCAAACAGCCCCCGAACGTCCCCATGGGTGGAACCAACACCTCCCACGGGACCAATGTAACTCGTAGAAACTATCCACGTAGCTGCAGGACTCCCGGTTTGAGAATACGACGTAATTTGCATGTTTCTAGACTTAGACTTAAAAATATGGCATTAAAGGGTGAAAACTCGAAACATCTTCCGAACGGCCCCGTGGGTGGCACCAACACTTCCCACGGTACCAATGTAACTCGTAGGAACTGACCTCGCAGCCGCGGGTCTCCTGATTTTAGAATACAATGATAACTTGCATATTTCTAGACTTTTGCTTAAAAACATGGAGTTAGATAGGGAAAACTCAAAACAGCCCCCGAACGACTCCGTGGGTGGCACCAACACCTCCCACGGGACCAATGTAACTCGTAGGAATTAAACTCGCAGTCTTGGGACTCTCGATTTGAGAGTACGACGGTAATTTGTATATTTCTAAACTTAGGCTTAAAAACATGGCGTTGGAGGGTGAAAACTCGAAACATCCTCCGAACCGCCCCGTGGGTGGCACCAACACCTCCCACGGGACCAGTGTAACTCGTAGGAACAGAGCCCGCAGTCATAGGTCTCCCGGTTTGAGAATACGACGGTAATTTACGTATTTCTAGACTTAGGCTGAAAAACATGGCGTTAGAGGATGCAAACTCAAAACAGCCCCCGAATGTCCCCCTGGGTGGCACCAACACCTCCCACGGGACCAATGTAACTCGTAGGAACTGACCTCACAGCCACGGGACTCTCGTTTTGGGAATAGGACGGTAATTTACATATTTCGAGACTTAAGCTTAAAAACATGGCGTTAGAAGATGAAAAATCGAAACAACCCCCGAACGACCCCGTGGGTGGCACCAACACTTCTCACGGGACCAATGTAACTCGTAAGAACTGACCCTATAGCCGTGGGTCTCCTGGTTTGAGAATACGACCATAATTTGCATATTTCTAGACTTAAACAAAACATGGCGTTAGAGGGTAAAAACTCGAAACAGCCCCCGAACGTCCCCGTGGGTGGCACCAACACCTCCCACCGGACCAATGTAACTAGTAGGAACTGACCCCGCAGCCGCGGGTCTCCTAGTTTGAGAATACGACAGTAATTTGCATATTTTTAGACTTAAGCAAAACATGGCGTTGGAGGGTGAAAACTCGAAACAACCACCGATCGTCCCCGTGGGTGGCACTAACACCTCTCACGGGACCAATGTAACTCGTAGAAACTGAACCCGCAGCCACGGGACTCCTGGTTTGAGAATACGATGATAATTTGTATATTTTTAGGCTTAGGCTGAAAACTCGAATCAACCCCCTAACGGCCCCATGGGTGGCACCAACACCTCCCACGGGACCAATGTAACTCGTAGGAACTGACCACGCAGCCGCGGGTCTCCCAGTTTGAGAATACGATGATAATTTGCTTATTTCTAGACTTAGGCATAAAAACATGGCGTTAGAGGGTGTAAACTTGAAACAGCCCCCGAACCGCCCCGTGGGTGGCACAGCAACCTCCCACGGGACCAATGTAACTCGTAGGAACTGTCCACCCAGCCGTAGGACTCACGGTTTGAGAATACGAAGGTAATTTGCATATTTCTGGACTTAGACTTTAAAACATGGCGTTAGAGGGTGAAAACTCGAAACAGCCGCCGAATGGCTCCGTGGGTGGTACCAACACCTCCCACGGGACCAATGTAACTCGTATAACTAACCGCGCAGCCGCGGGACTCCCGATTTCATAATTTTATGATAATTTGTATATTTATAGACTTAGGCTTAAAAACATGGCTCTAGAGGTTGAAAACTCGAAACAGCCCCCGAACGTCCCCGTGGGTGGCACCAACACCTCCAACGGGACCAATGTAACTCGTAGGAACTAACCCCGCAGCCGCAAGACTCCCGGTTTGAGAGTACGACGGTAATTCGCATATTTCTAGACTTACGCTTAAAAACATGGCGTTGGAGGGTGAAAACTCGAAACAGCCCCCGAACCGCTCCGTGGGTGGTACCAACACCTCCCACGGGACCAATGTAACTCGTAAGAACTGACCCCGCAGCCACTGGTCTCCCTATTTGAGAATACGATGGTAATTTGCATATTTCTAGACTTAAGCAAAACAAGGCGTTAGAGGATGAAAACTCGAAACAACCCCCGAACGTCCCTGTGGGTGGCACCAGCACCTCGTACGGGACCAATGTAACTCGTAAGAACTGACCCTGTAGCTGCGGGACTCCCGGTTTGAGAATACAACTATAATTTGCATATTTCTAGACTTAGGCTTAAAAACATGGCATTAGTGTGTGAAAACCCGAAACTACCCCTGAATGGCCACGTGGGTGGCACCAATACATCCCACGGGACCAATGTAACTCGTAGGAACTGTCCGCGCATCCCCGGGACTCCTTGTTTGAGAATACGATGATAATTTGCATATTTCTATACTTAGGCTTAAAAACCTGGCGTTAGAGGGTGAAAACTCGAAACAGCCCCTGAACGTCCCCGTGGGTGGCACCAACACCTCCCACTGGACCAATGTAACTCGTAGGAAAGAACCCCGCAACCAAGGGACTCCCGATTTGAGAATATGATAGTAATTTTAATATTTCTAGACTTAGGCTTAAAAACATGGCGTTAGTGTGTGAGAACCCAAAACAGCCCCCGAACGGCCCCGTGGGTGGCACCAACACCTCTCACGGGACCAATGTAACTCGTAGGAACTGATCGCGCAGCCACGGGACTCCCTGTTTGATAATACGATGATAATTTGTATATTTCTAGACTTAAGCTTAAAAATCGGGCGTTAGAGGGTGAAAACTCCAAACAGCCCCCGAACGTCCCTGTGGGTGGCACCAACACCTCCCACGGGACTAATGTAACTCGTAGGAACTAACCCCGCAGCCGCGGGACTCCCGGTTTAAGAATACGATGGTAATTTGCATATTTCTATACTTAACAAAACATGGCGTTAGTGGGTAAAAACTCGAAACAACTACTGAACGTCTACGTGGGTGGCACCAACACCTTCCGCGGGACCAACATTACACGTAGGAACTGACCCCACAGCCACGGGACTCCCGGTTTGAGAATATCATGATAATTTGCATATTTCTAGACTTAGGCTTAAAAATATGGCGTTAAAGGGTGAAAATTCGAAACAGCCGCCGAACGGCCCCATAGGTGGCACCAACACCTCCCACGGGACCAACGTAACTCGTAAGAACTGATCGCGCAGCCGCGGGACTCCCGGTTTGAGAATACGATGATAATTTGCATATTTCTAGACTTAAGGATTAAAGACATGGCGTTAGAGGGTGAAAACGCAAAACAGCCCCCGAACATTCCCGTGCGTGGCACCAACACCTCCTACGGGATCAATGTAACTCGTAGGAACTGACCCCGCAGCCGCAGGACTCCCGGTTTGAGAGTACGATGGTAATTTGCATATTTCTAGACTAAGGCTTAAAAACATGGCGTTGGAGGGTGAAAACTCGAAACAGCCGCCGACCCACCCCGTGGGTTGCACAACAACCTACCGTGGGACCAATGTAACTCGTAGGAACTGACCCCGCAGCCACGGGTCTCCTGGTTTGAGAATATGACAGTAATTTGCATATTTGTAAACTTAAGCAAAACATGGAGTTAGAGGGTGAAAACTCGAAACAACCCCCGAACGTCCCTGTGGGTGGCACCAACACCTCCCACGTGACCAATGTAACTCATAGGAACTGACCCCGCATCCACGGGACTCCCAGTTTAAGAATACGACGATAATTTGCATATTTCTAGACTTAGGCTTAAAAACCTGGCGTTAGTCTGTGAAAATCAAAAACAGCCCCCGAACGGCCCCGTGGGTGGCACGAACACCACCCACGGGACCAATGTAACTCGTAAAAACTGACGGCGTAGCCGCAGGACTCCAAGTTTTAGAATACGATGATAATTTGCATATTTCTAGAGTTAGGCGAAAAAACCTGGCCTTAGAGGGTGATAACTACAAACAGCCCCCAAACGTCACCGTGGGTGGCACCAACTCCTCCCATGGGACCAATGGAACTCGTAGGAACTTACCCCACAGCTGCGGGACTCCCGGTTTAAGAATACGACGGTAATTTGCATATTTCTAGACTTCTACTAAAAAACATGGCGTTAGAGGGGGAAAACTGCGAAACAGCCCCCGAACGTTCCCGTGGTTGGCCCCAACACCTCTCACGAGACCAATGTAACTAGTAGGAACAGACCCCGCAGCCACGGGACTCTCGATTTGAGAATATGACGATAATTTGCATATTTCTAGGCTTAGGCTTAAAAACATGGCGTTAGAGGGTGAAAACTCGAAACAGCCCCCGAACGGCCCCATGGGTGGTACCAACACCTCCCACGGGACCAATGTAACTCTTAGTAACTGACCCTGCAGCCACGGGACTCCCGGTTTGACATTACGACGGTAATTTGTATATTTCTAGACTTAGGCTTAAAAACATGGCATTGGATGGTGAAAACACAAAACAACCCCAAACCTCCCCGTAGGTGGCACCAACATCTCCCACGGAACCAATGTAACTCGTAAGATCTAAACCTGCAGCCGCGGGTCTCCCGGTTTGAGAATACGATGGTAATTTGCATATTTCTAGACTTGAGAAAAACATGGCGTTAGAGGGTGAAAACTCGAAACAACCCCCGAACGTCCCTGTGGGTGGCACCATCACCTCGTACGGGACCAATGTAACTCGTAAGAACTGACCCTGTAGCTGCGGGACTCCCGGTTTGAGAATACAACTATAATTTGCATATTTCTAGACTTAGGCTTTAAAACATGGCATTAGTGTGTGAAAACTCGAAACTGCCCCTGAACGGTCCCGTGGGTGGCACCAATACATCCCACAGGACCAATGTAACTCGTAGGAACTGTCCGCGCATCCCCGGGACTCCTGGTTTAAGAATACGACGATAATTTGCATATTTCTAGACTTAGGCTTAAAAACCTAGCGTTAGAGGGTGAAAACTCCAAACAGCCCCTGAACGTTCCCGTTGGTGGCACCAAAGCCTCCCACGTAACTAATATAACTCGTAGGAACTGACCCCGCAGTCGCGGGACTCCCGGTTTGAGAATACCACGATAATTTGCATATTTCTATACTTAAACAAAAAGGGCGTTAGAAGGGGAAAGCTCGAAACAGCCCCTGAAAGTCCCTATGGGTGGCACCAACACCTCCCACTGAACAAAAAATAACTCGTAGGAACTGACCCCGCAGCCACGGGACTCCCGGTTTGAGAATATGATGGTAATTTGAATATTTCTAGACTTAGGCTTAAAAACATGGCGTTAGTGTGTGAGAACCCAAAACAGCCCCCGAACGGCCCCGTGGGTTGCACCAACACCTCTCACGTGACCAATGTAACTCGTAGGAACTGACCGTGCAGCCGCGGGACTCCCGGTTTGAGAATACGATGATAATTTTTATATTTCTAGACTTAAGCTTAAAAATCGGGCGTTAGAGGGTGAAAACTCTAAACAGCCCCCGAACGTCCCCGTGGGTGGGACCAACACCTCCCACGGGACCAATGTAACTCGTAGGAACTAACCCCGCAGCTGCATGACTCCCGGTTTAAGAATACGACGGTAATTTTCATATGTCTATACTTAAACAAAACATGGCGTTAGTGGGTAAAAACTCGAAACAACCCCCGAACATCCCCGTGGGTGGCACCAACACCTTCCGCGGGACCAACATTACTCGTAGGAACTGACCCCACAGCCACGGGACTCCCGGTTTGAGAATATGATTATAATTTGCATATTTCTAGACTTACGATTAAAAATATGGCGTTAAAGGGTGAAAACTCAAAACAGCCGCCGAACGGACCTATAGGTGGCACCAACACCCCCCACGGGACCAACGTAACTCGTAAGAACTGACCCCGCAGCCGCGGGACTCCCGGTTTGAGAATACGATGATAATTTGCATATTTCTAGAATTAAGGATTAAAAACATCGCGTTAGAGGGTGAAAACTCAAAACATCCCCCGAATGTTCCCGTGGGTAGCACCAACACCTCCTATGGGACCAATGTAACTCGTAGGAACTGACCTCGCAGCCGCAGGACTCCCAGTTTGAGAGTACGATGGTAATTTGCATATTTCTAGACTAAGGCTTAAAAACATGGCGTTGGAGGGTGAAAACTCGAAACAGCCGCTGAACCACCCCGTGGGTTGTACAGCAACCTCCCAAGGGACCAATGTAACTCGTAGGAACTGACCCCGCAGCCACGGGTCTCCTGGATTGAGAATACGACGGTAATTTGCATATTTGTAGACTTAAGCAAAACATGGCGTTAGAGGGTGAAAACTCGAAACAACCCCCGAACGTCTCTGTGGGTGGCACCAACACCTCCCACGTGACCAATGTAACTCGTAGGAACTGACCCCGCATCCACGGGACTCTCGGTTTAAGAATACGACGATAATTTGCATATTTCTAGACTTAGGCTTAAAAACATGGCGTTAGTGTGTGAAAACCCAAAACAGCCCCCGAACGGCCCCGTGGGTGGCACCAACACCACCCACGGGACCAAAGTAACTCGTAAAAACTGACCGCGTAGCCGCAGGACTCCCAGTTTCAGAATACGACGATAATTTTCATATTTCTAGACTTAGGCGAAAAAACCTGGTGTTAGAGGGTGAAAACTACAAACATCCACCGAACGTCCCCGTGGGTGGCACCAAGTCCTCCCATGGGACCAATGGAACTCGTAGGAACTGACCCCGTAGCTACGGGACTCCCGGTTTAAGAATACGAAGGTAATTTGCATATTTCTAGACTTCTGCTAAAAAACATGGCCTTAGAGGGGGAAAACTTCAAAACAGCCCCCGAACGTTCCCATGGTTGGCACCAACACCTCCCACGGGACCAATGTAACTAGTAGGAACAGACCCCGCAACCACGGGACATCCAGTTTGAGAATATGATCATAATTTTCATATCTCTAGACTTAGGCTTAAAAACTTGGCGTTAGAGGGTGAAAACTCAAAACAGTCCCCGAACGGCCCCGTGGGTCGTACCAACACCTCCCACGGAACCAATGTAACTCTTAGGAACTGACCCCGCAGCCACGGGACTCCCGGTTTGTGATTACGACGGTAATTTGTATATTTCTAGACTTAGGCTTAAAAACATGGCGTTGGATGGTGAAAACACAAAACAGCCCCAAATCGCCCCGTAGGTGGCACCAACACCTCCCACGGAACCAATGTAACTCGTAAGAACTAAAACTGCAGCAGCGGGTCTCCCAGTTTGAGAATACGTTGGTAATTTGCATATTTCTAGACATAAGCAAAACATGGCGTCAGACGGTGAAAACTCGAAACATCCCCTGAACGTCCCCGTGGGTGGAACCAACACCTCCCACGAGACCAATGTAACTCGTAGGAACTGACCCCGCAGCCACGGGACTCCCGGTTTGAGAATACAACTATAATCTGCATATTTCTAGACTTAGGCTTTAAAACATGGCATTAGTGTGTGAAAACCCGAAACTGCCCCTGAACGGTCCCGTGGGTGACACCATTACATCCCACGGGACCAATGTAACTCGTAGGAACTGTTCGCGCATCCCTGGGACTCCTGGTTTGATAATACGACGATAATTTGCATATTTCTAGACTTAGGCTTAAAAACCTGGCGTTAGAGGGTGAAAACTCCAAACAGCCCCCGAACGTCCCCGTGGGTGGCACCAACGCCTCCCACGTAACCAATGTAACTCGTAGGAACTGACCCCGCAGCCGTAGGACTCCCGATTTGAGAATACCATGGTAATTTGCATATTTATAGACTTAAATAAAAATTGAGTTAGAAGGGGAAAACTCGAAACCGCCCCTGGACGTCCCTGTGGGTGGCACCAACACCTCCCACGAGACCAATGTAACTCGTAGGAACTGACCCCGCAGGCACGGGACTCCCGGTTTGATAATACAACTATAATCTGCATATTTCTAGACTTAGGCTTAAAAACATGGCATTAGTGTGTGAAAACCCAAAACTGCCCCTGAACGGTCCCGTGGGTGGCACCAATACATCCCACGGGACCAATGTAACTCGTAGGAACTGTCCGCGCATCCCCGGGACTCCTGGTTTGAGAATACGCCGATAATTTGCATATTTCTAGACTTAGGCTTAAAAATCTCGCGTTAGAGGGTGAAAACTCCAAGCATCCCCCGAACGTCCCCGTGGGTGGCACCAACGCCTCCCACGTAACCAATGTAACTCGTAGGAACTGACCTCGCAGCCGCGGGACTCCCGGTTTGAGAATACCACGGTAATTTGCATATTTTTAGACTTAAACAAAAATGGCGTTAGAAGGGGAAACTCGAAACCGCCCCAGAACGTCCCTGTGGGTGGCACAAACACCTCCCACTGGACCAATGTAACTCGTACGAACTGACCCCGCAGCCACGGGACTCCCAGTTTGAGAATATGATGGTAATTTGAATATTTTTAGACTTAGGCTTAAAAACATGGCGTTAGTGTGTGAGAACCCAAAACAGCCCCCGAACGGCCCCGTGGGTGGCACCAACCCCTCTCACGGGACCAATGTAACTCGTAGGAACTGACCGCGTAGCCGCGGGACTCCCTGTTTGAGAATACTATGATAATTTGTATATTTCTAGACTTAAGCTTAAAAACCTGGCGTTAGAGGGTGAAAACTCGAAACAGGCCCCGAACGTCCCCGTGGGTGGCACCAACACCTCCCACGGGACCAATGTAACTCGTAGGAACTAACCCCGTAGCCGCGGGACTCCCGGTTTAAGAATATGACGGTAATTTGCATATTTCTATACTCAAACAAAACATGGCATTAATGGGTAAAAACTCGAAACAACCCCGAACGTCCCCGTGAGTGGCACCAACACCTCCTGCGGGACCAACGTTACTCTTAGGAACTAACCCCGCAGCCACGGGACTCCCGATTTGAGAATATGACGATAATTTGCATATTTCTAGACTTAGGCTTAAAAATATGGCATTAAAGGGTAAAAACTCGAAACATCCACCGAACGGACCCATGGGTGGCACCAACACCTCCCACGTGACCAACGTAACTCTTAAGAACTGACCCCGCAGTCACGGGACTCCCGGTTTGAGACTACAACGATAATTTGCATATTTCTAGAATTAAGGATTAAAAACATGGCGTTAGAGGGTGAAAATTAAAAATAGCCCCCGAACGTTCCCGTGGGTTGCCCCAACACCACCTACGGGACCAATGTAACTCGTAGAACTGACCCCACAGCCGCAGGACTCTCGGTTTGAGAGTATGTTGGTAATTTGCATATTTCTAGACTAAGGCTTAAAAACATGGTGTTGGAGGGTGAAAACTCGAAACAGCCGCCCAACCACCCCGTGGATTGCATAGCAACCTCCCACGGGACCAATGTAACTCGTAGGAACTGACCCCGCAGCCACGGGTCTCCTTGTTTGAGAATACGAAGGTAATTTGCATATTTGTAGACTTAAGCAAAACATGGAGTTAGAGGGTGAAAACTAGAAACAACCCCCGAACGTCCCTTTGGGTGGCACCAACACCTCCCACGTGACCAATGTAACTCGTAGGAACTGACCCCGCATCCACGGGACTCTCGGCTTAAGAATATGACTATAATTTGCATATTTCTAGACTTAGGCTTAAAAACATGGCGTTAGTGTGTGAAAACCCAAAACAGCCCCCGAACGGCCCCGTGGGTGGCACCAACACCACCCACGGGACCAATGTAACTCGTAAAAACTGACCGCGTAGCCGTGGGACTCCCAGTTTCAGAATACGATTATAATTTGCATATTTCTAGACTTAGGCGAAAAAACCTGGCGTTAGAATGTGAAAACTACAAACAGCCCCCGAACGTCCCCGTGGGTGGTACCAACTTCCTCCCATGGGACCAATGGAACTCGTAGGAACTGACCCCGCATCTGTGGGACTCCCGGTTTAAGAATACGACGGTAATTTGCATATTTCGAGACTTAAACAAAACATGGCGTTAGAGGGTGAAAACTCGAAACAACCCCCGAACGTCCCCGTAGGTGGCACCAACACCTCCCACGGGACCAACGTAACTCGTAGGAACAGACCCCGCAGCCACGGGACTCTCGGTTTGAGAAATGACGATAATTTGCATATTTCTACACTTAGGTTGAAAAACATGGCGTTAGAGGGTGAAAACTCAAAATAACCCCCGAACTGCCCCGTGGGTGGTACCAACACCTCCCACGGGACCAATGTAACTCTTAGGAACTGACCCCGCAGCCACGGGAATCCCAGTTTGAGATTACAATGGTAATTTGTATATTTCTAGACTTAGGCTTAAAAACATGGCGTTGGAGGGTGAAAACACAAAACAGCCCCAAACCGCCCCGTAGGTGGCCCCAACACCTCCCACGGAACCAATGTAACACGTAAGAACTTAACCTGCAGCCGCGGGTCTCCCAATTTGAGAATACGAAGGTAATTTGCATATTTCTAGACATAAGCAAAACATGGCGTTAGACGGTGAAAACTCGAAACATCCCCTGAACGTCCCCGTGGGTGGCACCAACACCTCCCACGAGACCAATGTAACTCGTAGTAACTTTTCCCGCAGCCGCGGGACTCCCAGTTTGAGAATACGATGATAATTTTCATATTTCTAGACTTAGGCTTAAAAACATGGCGTTAGAGGGTGAAAACAATAAATAACCCCCGAACGGCCCCGTGGGTGGCAGCAACACCTCCCACGGGACCAATGTAACTCGTAGGAAGTGACCCCGCAGCCGCGGGTCTCCAGGTTTGAGAATACGACGGTAATTTACATATTTCTAGACTTAGGCCTAAAAACATGGCGTTAGTGTGTGAAAACTCGAAACAGCCCCCGAACGGCCCCGTGGGTGGCACCAACACCTCCCATGGGACCAATGTAACTCGTAGGAATTGACCGCGCAGCCCCGGGACTCCTGGTTTAAGAAGACGACGATAATATGCATATTTCTAGACTTAGGCTTAAAAACCTAGCATTAGAGGGTGAAAACTCCAAATAGCCCCCGAACGTCCCCATGGGTGGCACCAACGCCACCCACAGGCCCAATGTAACTCAGAGGAACTGACTCCGCAGCCGCGGGACTAATGGTTTGAGAATACCACGGTAATTTTCATATTTCTAGACTTAAACAAAACATGGCGTTAGAGGTTAAAAACTCGAAACAACCCCAGAACGTCCCCGTGGGTGGCACCAACACCTCCCACGGGACCAATGTAAGTCGTAGGAACTGACCCCGCAGCCACGGGACTCCCGATTTGAAAAAATGACGATAATTTGCATATTTCTAGACTTAGTCTTAAAAACATGGCTTTAGTGTGTGAAAACTCGAAACAACCCCCGAACGGCCCCGTGGGTGGCACCAACACCTCCCACGGGACCAACGTACCTCGTAGGAACTGATCGCGCACCTGCGGAACTCCCGGTTTGATAATGTGACAATAATTTGCATATTTCTAGACTTAGGCTTAAAAACCTGGCGTTAGATGGTGAAAACTCCAAACAGCCCCCCAATGTCCCCATGGGTGGCACCAACACCTCCCACGGGACCAATGTAACTCGTAGGAACTAACCCCGCAGCCGCGGGACTCCCGGTATGAGAATATGATGGTAATTTTCATAGTTCTAGACTTAAACAAATCAAGGCGTTAGAGGGTGAAAACTCGAAACAGCCCCGTGGCTGGCACCAACACCTCCCGCGGGACCTATGTAACTCGTAGGAACTGACTCCGTAGCCGCGGCACTCTCGGTTTGGGAGTACGACGATAATTTGCATATTTCTAGACTTAGGCTTAAAAACATGGCGTTGGAGGGTGAAAAATCAAAACAGCCCTCGAACCGCCCCGTGGGTGGCACCAACACCTCCCACGGGACAAATGTAACTCGTAGGAACTGACCCCGCAGCCACGGGACTCCCGGTTTGAGAATATGATGGTAATTTGAATATTTTTAGACTTAGGCTTAAAAACATGGCGTTAGTGTGTGAGAACACAAAACAGCCGCCGAACGGCCCCGTGGGTGGCACCAACCCCTCTCACGGGTCCAATGTAACTCGTAGGAACTGACCGCGCAACCGCGGGACTCACTATTTGAGAATAGGATGATAATTTGTATATTTCTGGACTTAAGCTTAAAAACCTGGCGTTAGAGGGTGAAAACTCCAAACAGCCCCCGAACGTCCCCGTGGGTGGCACCAACACCTCCCACGGGACCAATTTAACTCGTAGGAACTAACCCCGCAGCCGCGGGACTCCCGGTTTAAGAATACGACTGTAATTTGCATATTTCTATACTTAAACAAAACATGGCGTTAGTGGGTAAAAACTCGAAACAACCCCCGAACGGCCCCGTGGGTGGCAGCAACACCTCCCACGGGACCAATGTAACTCGTAGGAAGTGACCCCGCAGCCGCGGGTCTCCCGATTTGAGAATACGACGGTAATTTACATATTTCTAGGCTTAGGCCTAAAAATATGGCGTTAGTGTGTGAAAACCCGAAACAGCCCCCGAACGGCCCCGTGGGTGGCACCAACACCTCCCATGGGACCAATGTAACTCGTAGGAATTGACCGCGCAGCCCCGGGACTCCTGGTTTAAGAAGACGACGATAATATGCATATTTCTAGACTTAGGCTTAAAAACCTAGCATTAGAGGGTGAAAACTCCAAATAGCCCCCGAACGTCCCCATGGGTGGCACCAACGCCACCCACAGGCCCAATGTAACTCAGAGGAACTGACTCCGCAGCCGCGGGACTAATGGTTTGAGAATACCACGGTAATTTTCATATTTCTAGACTTAAACAAAACATGGCGTTAGAGGTTAAAAACTCGAAACAACCCCAGAACGTCCCCGTGGGTGGCACCAACACCTCCCACGGGACCAATGTAAGTCGTAAGAACTGACCCCGCAGCCACGGGACTCCCGATTTGAAAAAATGACGATAATTTGCATATTTCTAGACTTAGTCTTAAAAACATGGCTTTAGTGTGTGAAAACTCGAAACAACCCCCGAACGGCCCCGTGGGTGGCACCAACACCTCCCACGGGACCAACGTACCTCGTAGGAACTGATCGCGCACCTGCGGAACTCCCGGTTCGATAATGTGACAATAATTTGCATATTTCTAGACTTAGGCTTAAAAACCTGGCGTTAGATGGTGAAAACTCCAAACAGCCCCCCAATGTCCCCATGGGTGGCACCAACACCTCCCACGGGACCAATGTAACTCGTAGGAACTAACCCCGCAGCCGCGGGACTCCCGGTATGAGAATATGATGGTAATTTTCATAGTTCTAGACTTAAACAAATCAAGGCGTTAGAGGGTGAAAACTCGAAACAGCCCCGTGGCTGGCACCCACACCTCCCGCGGGACCTATGTAACTCGTAGGAACTGACTCCGTAGCCGCGGCACTCTCGGTTTGGGAGTACGACGATAATTTGCATATTTCTAGACTTAGGCTTAAAAACATGGCGTTGGAGGGTGAAAAATCAAAACAGCCCTCGAACCGCCCCGTGGGTGGCACCAACACCTCCCACGGGACAAATGTAACTCGTAGGAACTGACCCCGCAGCCACGGGACTCCCGGTTTGAGAATATGATGGTAATTTGAATATTTTTAGACTTAGGCTTAAAAACATGGCGTTAGTGTGTGAGAACACAAAACAGCCGCCGAACGGCCCCGTGGGTGGCACCAACCCCTCTCACGGGTCCAATGTAACTCGTAGGAACTGACCGCGCAACCGCGGGACTCACTATTTGAGAATAGGATGATAATTTGTATATTTCTGGACTTAAGCTTAAAAACCTGGCGTTAGAGGGTGAAAACTCCAAACAGCCCCCGAACGTCCCCGTGGGTGGCACCAACACCTCCCACGGGACCAATTTAACTCGTAGGAACTAACCCCGCAGCCGCGGGACTCCCGGTTTAAGAATACGACTGTAATTTGCATATTTCTATACTTAAACAAAACATGGCGTTAGTGGGTAAAAACTCGAAACAACCCCCGAACGTCCCCGTGGGTGGCACCAACACCTCCCGCGGGACCAACGTTACTCGTAGGAACTGACCCCGCAGCCACGGGACTCCCGATTTGAGAATATGACGATAATTTTCATATTTCTAGGCTTAGGCTTAAAAATATGGCGTTAAAGGGTGAAAACTCAAAACAGCCCCCGAACGGCCCCGTGGGTGGCACCAACACCTCCCATGGGACCAATGTAACTCCTAGGAATTGACCGCGCAGCCCCGGGACTCCTGGTTTAAGAAGACGACGATAATATGCATATTTCTAGACTTAGGCTTAAAAACCTAGCATTAGAGGGTGAAAACTCCAAATAGCCCCCGAACGTCCCCATGGGTGGCACCAACGCCACCCACAGGCCCAATGTAACTCAGAGGAACTGACTCCGCAGCCGCGGGACTAATGGTTTGAGAATACCACGGTAATTTTCATATTTCTAAACTTAAACAAAACATGGCGTTAGAGGTTAAAAACTCGAAACAACCCCAGAACGTCCCCGTGGGTGGCACCAACACCTCCCACGGGACCAATGTAAGTCGTAGGAACTGACCCCGCAGCCACGGGACTCCCGATTTGAAAAAATGACGATAATTTGCATATTTCTAGACTTAGTCTTAAAAACATGGCTTTAGTGTGTGAAAACTCGAAACAACCCCCGAACGGCCCCGTGGGTGGCACCAACACCTCCCACGGGACCAACGTACCTCGTAGGAACTGATCGCGCACCTGCGGAACTCCCGGTTTGATAATGTGACAATAATTTGCATATTTCTAGACTTAGGCTTAAAAACCTGGCGTTAGATGGTGAAAACTCCAAACAGCCCCCCAATGTCCCCATGGGTGGCACCAACACCTCCCACGGGACCAATGTAACTCGTAGGAACTAACCCCGCAGCCGCGGGACTCCCGGTATGAGAATATGATGGTAATTTTCATAGTTCTAGACTTAAACAAATCAAGGCGTTAGAGGGTGAAAACTCGAAACAGCCCCGTGGCTGGCACCAACACCTCCCGCGGGACCTATGTAACTCGTAGGAACTGACTCCGTAGCCGCGGCACTCTCGGTTTGGGAGTACGACGATAATTTGCATATTTCTAGACTTAGGCTTAAAAACATGGCGTTGGAGGGTGAAAAATCAAAACAGCCCTCGAACCGCCCCGTGGGTGGCACCAACACCTCCCACGGGACAAATGTAACTCGTAGGAACTGACCCCGCAGCCACGGGACTCCCGGTTTGAGAATATGATGGTAATTTGAATATTTTTAGACTTAGGCTTAAAAACATGGCGTTAGTGTGTGAGAACACAAAACAGCCGCCGAACGGCCCCGTGGGTGGCACCAACCCCTCTCACGGGTCCAATGTAACTCGTAGGAACTGACCGCGCAGCCGCGGGACTCACTATTTGAGAATAGGATGATAATTTGTATATTTCTGGACTTAAGCTTAAAAACCTGGCGTTAGAGGGTGAAAACTCCAAACAGCCCCCGAACGTCCCCGTGGGTGGCACCAACACCTCCCACGGGACCAATTTAACTCGTAGGAACTAACCCCGCAGCCGCGGGACTCCCGGTTTAAGAATACGACTGTAATTTGCATATTTCTATACTTAAACAAAACATGGCGTTAGTGGGTAAAAACTCGAAACAACCCCCGAACGTCCCCGTGGGTGGCACCAACACCTCCCGCGGGACCAACGTTACTCGTAGGAACTGACCCCGCAGCCACGGGACTCCCGATTTGAGAATATGACGATAATTTTCATATTTCTAGGCTTAGGCTTAAAAATATGGCGTTAAAGGGTGAAAACTCAAAACAGCCGCCGAACGGCCCCATGGGTGGCACCAACACCTCCCACGGGATCAACGTAACTCTTAAGAACTGACCCCGCTGCCACGGGACTCCCGGTTTGAGACTACGAGGATAATTTGCATATTTCTAGAGATAAGGATTAAAAACATGGCGTTAGAGGGTGAAAACTAAAAACAGCCCCCGAACGTTCCCGTGGGTTTCACCAATACCTCCTACGGGACCAATGTAACTCGTAGGAACTGACCCCACAGCCGCAGGACTCCCGGTTTGAGAGTACGATGTTAATTTGTATATTTCTAGACTAAGGTTTAAAAACATGGCGTTGAAGGGTGAAAACTCAAAACAGCCGTCGAACCACCCCGTGGATTGCACAGCAACCTCCCACGGGACCAATGTAACTCGTAGGAACTGACCCCGCAGCCACGGGTCTCCTGGTTTGAGAATACGAAGGTAATTTGCATATTTTTAGACTTAAGCAAAACATGGAGTTAGAGGGTGAAAACTAGAAACAAGCCCCGAACGTCCTTGTGGGTGGCACCAACACCTCCCACGTGACCAATGTAACTCGTAGGAACTGACCCCGCATCCACGGGACTCTCGGTTTAAGAATACGACTATAATTTGTAGGGGTGTGCAAAATCCAAACCAAACCGATTAAACCGACCGATCCAATCCAATCCAATCCAATCCAACTAGAAAACCGACCTCAATTGGATTGGATTGGATTTTAATTTTCAAAAACCGATTTAATTGGATCGGTTTCGGTTCTTGGATGCAAAACCGATTAGAAAACCGAACCGATCCAATTAAAATAATTGTGGTTATAAAAAATACCCATTCCCAATACCCACCCAATTTAATACCCATTATATATATAGCTTTTAAAAAAAACCTACCCACCCATTCACTTTCACTTTCACTTTGCCCTAAGGCCCTTCACTTTCTTATCTACCTACGGTGGCTGGCGATCCCTCCCAACCCGACTTCTCCCACACTCACTGACCAGAGCTTCCGGCGGTAATTTCTCCCCCTTCCGGCGGTAATTCTCTCTCTCTCTCTCTCTCTCTCTCTCTCTCTCTCTCTCTCTCTCTGTACCGCCGATCTGTACCCTTACTGCCGATCTGCCTGTACCGCCGATATATATATATATATATATATATATAGATCGGCGATCTGTTCTGTATATATACCGACGATCCCCGATCTGTTCTGTATATATACCGCCGATCTATATATATATATATATATATATATATATATATATATATATATGGATAATACATACATACAGAAATTTTTAACAGTTATGGATAACAGATTTGTTGATGAATTTGTTGTATGTATGGATAACAGATTTGTATTCCATTACTTAATTTCTGTATGTATGGATAACAGATTTGTTGATGAATTTTTATATATGGATAACAGTTAATGAATTTTCAACAGTTATTGATTTGTTAACCATTACTTAGTGAGTTAATAGTTTGAGTGAACAATTAATGGTTTGATTTTTAACATTTGTAGGGATTTTCATTGTTTACTGCTTCCATATTTTTAAATTAAACAGTAATCACGGCTCAATCTTCAGGCGCATCGTGTCAGGTAAATTTGAATGTAAATGGTTTGATTCATTTTTATTTATATTTTCAGATTATATTATGATTAATTATATGTGTTGTTAATTAGTTTTTTTTACTTTTAGATGGAAGATGATCCTAGCAAGGAAATTAATGGAATACCTTCAAATGATCATCCGCCCGATCTCAATGCTTCAAATAGTGATCAAGTGGATCAACAAGATGCATCTCAACAACCTAGTTCAACACCGAGTCAACAAGAAGCAACTGTTAAAGGTAAAAGAAAACCGACTCGGCCCCCCTCAATCGCGTGGGATCATTTTACAAAATCACTCGATGGATTCCATGCAACTTGTAATTATTGTGCCAAACAATATGCTTGTGATAGTAAAAAGAATGGAACATCTAATTTGTTGAGCCATTTAACTCATGCATGCCCCACTTATCCTAATCGAGAACCAAAAAAACAAAAGACATTGTCCTTCCAACCAAAAAAAAGTGGAGAGGGGGGTGGATCAACTCTTGTGGCTACATCTTATATTGTTGATCGATGTAGGGATGCAATTTCTAGAATGTTTATTATAGATGAATTATCTTTTAAATTTATTGAGAATGAAGGGTTTAGAAATGTACTTAATGTATTTGAGCCTAGATTTCCAATCCCGTGTCGCACCACCATAGCTAGAGATTGCTTGAAAATTTACGTAAATGAGAGGGATATGTTGAGGAATTATTTCAAGAAATCGGGGCAGCGAGTTTGTCTTACCACGGACACGTGGACATCTTTGCAAAATCTTAATTACATGTGTTTGACAGCTCACTATATAGATAGCAATTGGAACTATAACAAAAAAATTCTAAATTTCTGCTTAGTTCCAAATCACAAAGGTGAAACAATTGGCCAACATTTGGAGAAGTGTCTATTGGGGTGGGACATTGTGAAGGTTTTTACGGTAACGGATGATAATGCTAGTTCCAATGATATAGCTGTTGCGTACTTGTCTGACAAAGTTAACAATTGGGGTGGGGCAATTTTGGGGGGTGAGTTTATGCACATGAGGTGTTGTGCACATATTTTGAATCTAGTTGTCACCGATGGTTTGAAAGAATATCATGTCTCTATTAATAGAATTCGTAATGTGGTGAGATATGTTAGGGCTTCCCCATCGAGGTTAGATAAGTTTAAGGCTTGTTGTGAAAGGGAAAGGATATCATCGAAAAAACTTGTTTGCTTAGACGTTCCCACAAGATGGAATTCGACTTATTTGATGTTAGAGGCGACTGAAAAATTTCAAAAAGCATTTAAACGGTTAGAGGTAGATGATTCACAATACCGTCGTGAGTTTTGCTTATCTAGTGAGAGAGGTGCTCCAGATTTTGAAGATTGGGAACATGCCCGCTCATTCATTAAATTTTTGAAAACGTTTTATGATGCAACACTTAAGTTTTCTGGATCATCGTATTCTACTTCTAATTCTTTCTTAAGACAATTGAGTTTGATTCGCACTCAAATAAGGTCATGGGCTAATAGTAGAGATCCTTTTTTGAAGAAAATGGGTGAGAATATGGGTAGAAAATATGACAAATATTGGGGTTCTTTGTCAGTGATTAACCCGATGTTGTTTATTGCTGCCTTACTAGATCCACGGCATAAGGAAAGATTTTTGGGTTATTGTTTGAGTGCCTTGTTTGGGGAAGATAAGGTTAGTGAGTTAACAAGTAAGGTGAGAAAGAGTTTGGATGACTTGTACGATCAGTACGTATTGCTTTACTCTAGTAAACCCGTACAAAATCGCAATTCACAACAAATAGCCAATGAGATTGAGGTTGATAGTGCCGAAGTTGATGTTGATGCATTATTTAATGCGGGTTTTATGAGGTTGTTAAAAGAGACAAATGAGAAAGAATGCAAAACAGAGGTGGACCGATACTTAATGGAGTCATGCGAGGACCCCACTGATTTGGAGTTTGATATATTGGTTTGGTGGAAGACTAACTCACCCAAGTATAAGATTTTATCTTTAATTACACAAGATGTTTTAGCTATTCCCGTCTCTACGGTAGCTTCTGAATCTGCATTTAGTACCGGGGGTAGAATTCTTGATCCATTTCGGAGTTCTTTGTCTCCAAAGACCGTGGAGGCCCTCATTTGCGCACAAAATTGGATACGTACAAAGCCTCAAATTGATTTTCGTGCATCAATGGATGAAATTGAAGACGTTGAATCAGGTAATAATTTAATTAATGCTTATTCTATTTGTTTAATTTATCTTAATTATTTTGTTTGATGACAAGTCATTGTTTAATTTGTTGTAGAGATTTTGGGTTCGTCCACCTCGACAGTTACGGGAGTCGGCTTTTAGTACTAATTGGAATCAGGTAATATTTTTATTTTTTAAAGTTTCTATTTTTCCATTACTATTCAATTACTAATGCCAATTTTTTGTTTGAATGCTTTATAGGAGTAAAGGCAGCGTACTAATATTTGGGTACAAGCTTGGATCTTGGAAGTTTTGGGAAGATTATGTGAAGGCTTTTTTCTGCAGATTTTGGGAAGTTGAATGTCATGTGTTTTTTTGTAGTAATTTAAACTTTTGGCCTACTATAATATTTGGGCTAACAAGCAAGTTTTGGTTGGATTATGTGAAGGCTTGTATGAAGTGTCTATTGTAATTTGTACTAATTGGGAAGATTATGTGAGAAGGTTAATTTGTATTTGGTTCTTTTCTTTGGTTTAATGTATTTGTATTAAATTCTGGTTTATTATTTATTATCTGGTTTAAAAAAATCAAGTTTATTATTTATTAAATTCTGGTTTATTTTATTATTTATTAACTGGAATTACAATTTATCAACTATGAAATGGATTTGATTGGATTGGATCCAATTGGCTCAGTTAATTGGATTGGATCCAATTGGCTCAGTTAATTGGATTGGATTGGATTGGATCCAAATCCAATCCAACTACGAAAAAATGGGACCCAAATCAGATAATCGAAACCGATTACAAAAAACCGATCCAATCCAATTACAATTGGATTGGATTGGATTGGATTATAACTCATTATCGGTTTGGATTGGATTGCAAAATATAAAAACCGATTTTAATTGGATTGGATTCGGTTTGATCCAAATAGGTCGGTTTCGAACCGATCCACACCCCTAATAATTTGCATATTTCTAGACTTAGGCTTAAAAATATGGCGTTAGTGTGTGAAAACCCAAAACAGCCCACGAACGGCCCCATGGGTGGCACCAACACCACCCACGGGACCAATGTAACTCGTAAAAACTGTCCGCGTAGCCACGGGACTCCCAGTTTCAGAATACGGCGATAATTTGCATATTTCTAGACTTAGGCGAAAAAACCTGGCGTTAGAGAGTGAAAACTACAAACAGCCCCCGAACGTCCCCGTCGGTGGTACCAACTTCGTCCCATGGGACCAATGGAACTCGTAGGAACTGACCCCGCAGCTGCGGGACTCCCGGTTTAAGAATATGACGATAATTTGCATATTTCTAGACTTAAATAAAACATGGCGTTAGAGGGTGAAAACTCGAAACAACCCCCGAACGTCCCCGTAGGTGGCACCAACACCTCCCACGGGACCAACGTAACTCGTAGGAACAGACCCCGTAGCCACGGGACTCTCGGTTTGAGAAATGACGATAATTTGCATATTTCTACACTTAGGCTGAAAAACATGGCGTAAGAGGGTTAAAACTCGAAACAACCCCCGAACGGCCCCGTGGGTGGTACAAACACCTCCCACGGGACCAATGTAACTCTTAGGAATTGACCCCGCAGCAACGGGACTCCCGGTTTGAGATTACGATGGTAATTTGTATATTTTTAGACTTAGGCTTAAAAACATGGCGTTGGAGGGTGAAAACACAAAACAACCCAAAACTGCCCCGTAGGTGGCACCAACACCTCCCACGGAACCAATGTAACTCGTAAGAACTGAACCTGCAGCCGCGGGTCTCCCAGTTTGAGAATACGACGACAATTTGCATATTTCTAGACATAAGCAAAACATGGCATTAGATGGTGAAAACTCGAAACATCCCCTGAACGTCCCCGTGGGTGGCACTAACACCTCCCACGAGACCAATGTAACTCGTAGGAACCGTTCCCGCAGCCGCTGGACTCCAAGTTTTAGAATACGATGATAATTTTCATATTTCTAGACTTAAGCTTAAAAACAGGGCGTTAGAGGGTGAAAACTCAAAATAAGCCCCGAATGGCCCCGTGGGTGGCAGCAACACCTCCCACTGGACCAATGTAACTCGTAGGAACTGACCCCGCTGCCGCGGGTCTCTCGGTTTGAGAATACGATGGTAATTTGCATATTTCTAGACTTAGTCTTAAAAACATGGCGTTAGAGGGTGAAAAGTCGAAACAGCCCCCGAACTTCCCTTGGGTGGCACCAACACCTCCTACGAGACCAATGTAACTCGTAGTAACTGACCCCGCAGCCGCGGGACTCCCGTTTTGAGAATACGACGATAATTTCATTTTTCTAGACTTAGGCTTAAAAACATGGCATTAGTTTGTGAAAACCCGAAACTGCCCCTGAACGGTCCCGTGGGTGGCACCAATACATCCCACGGGACCAATGTAACTCGTAGGAATTGACCGCGCAGCCCCAGGACTCTTGGTTTAAGAAGACGGCGATAATTTGCATATTTATAGACTTAGGCTTAAAAACCTGGCATTAGAGGGTGAAAACTCCAAATAGCCCCCCGAACGTCCCCATGGGTGGCACCAACACCTCCCACAGGCCCAATGTAACTCGTAAGAACTGACTCCGCAGCCGCGGGACAAATGGTTTCAGAATACCACGGTAATTTTCATATTTCTAAACTTAAACAAAACATGGAGTTAGAGGGTAAAAACTCAAAACAGCCCCAGAACGTCCCCGTGGGTCGCACCAACACCTCCCACGGGACCAATGTAACTCGTAGGAACTGACCTCGCATCCACGGGACTCCCAATTTGAAAAAATGACGATAATTTGCATATTTCTAGACTTAGTCTTGAAAACATGGCGTTAGTGGTGAAAACTCAAAACATCCCCCGAACGGCCCCGTGGGTAGCACCAACACCTCCCACGGGACCAACGTACCTCGCAGGAACTAATCGCGCACCTGCGGAACTCCCGATTTGATAATATGATAATAATTTGCATATTTCGAGACTTGGGCTTAAAAACCTGGCGTTAGAGGGTGAAAACTCCAAACAGCCCCCGAATGTCCCCGTGGGTGGCACCAACACCTCCCACGGGACCAATGTAACTCGTAGGAGCTGACCCCGCAGCCGCGGGACTCCCGGTATGAGAATACGATTGTAATTTGCGTAGTTCTAGACTTAAACAAATCAATGCGTTAGAGGGTGAAAACTCGATATAACCACCCGAACGTCTCCGTGGGTGGCACCACCACCTTCCATGGGACCAATGTAACTCGTAGGAACTGACCCCGCTGCCACGGAACTCCCGGTTTGAGAATACGACGATAATTTTTATATTTCTAGACTTAGGCTTAAAAACATGACGTTAGAGGGTGAAAACTCGAAACAACCCCCAAACGGCCCCGTGGCTGGCACCAACACCTCCCCCGGGACCTATGTAACTCGTAAGAACTGACCCCGTAGCCGCGGGACTCCCGATTTGGGAGTACGATGATAATTTGCATATTTCTAGACTTAGGCTTAAAAACACGGCCTTGGAGGGTGAAAAATCCAAACAGTCCCCGAACCGCCCCGTGGGTGGCACCAACACCTCCCAAGGGACCAATGTAACTCGTAGGAACAGGCCCCGCTGCCGCAGGACTTCCGGTTTGAGAATGCGATGATAATTTTCATATTTTTGGACTTAGGATTAAAAACATGGCGTTAGAGGATGAAAACTCGAAACAGCCCTCGAACGTCCCCGTGGGTGGCACCAACACCTCCCACGGGACCAATGTAACTCGTAGGAACAGAACTTGCAGCCGCGGCACTCCCGGTTTGAGAATATGATGATAATTTGCATATTTCTAGACTTAGGCTTAAAAACATGGCTTTAGTGTGTGAAAACCCGAAATAGCCTCCGAACGGGCCCGTGGGTGGCACTACCTCCTCCCACGGGACCAATGTAACTCGTTGGAACTGACCGCGTGGCCCCGAGATTCCTGGCTTGAGAATATGGTGATGATTTGCATATTTCTGGACTATGGCTTAAAAACCTGGCGTTAGAGGGTGAAAACTCCAAACAGCCCCCGAACGTCCCCGTGGGTGGCACCAACACCTCCCACTGGACCAATGTAACTCGTAGGAACTGACCCCGCAGCCGCGGGACTCTCGATTTGAGAGTACAATGGTAATTTGTATATTTCTAGACTGAGGCTTAAAAACCTGGCGTTAGAGGGTGAAAACTCGAAACAGCCCCCGAACCGCCCCGTAGGTGGCGCCAACACCTCCCACGGGACCAATGTAACTCGTAGAGACTGACCCTGTAGCCACGGGTCTCCCGGTTTAATAATATGACGGTAATTTGCATATTTCTAGACTTAAGCAAAACATGGCGTCAGAACGTGAAAACTCGAAATAGCACCCGAACGTCCCCGTGGGTGGCACCAACACCTCCCACGGGACCAATGTAACTCGTAGGAACTGATCCCATAGCCGTGGGACTCCGGTTAGAGAATATGATGATAATTATCATATTTCTAGACTTAGGATTAAAAAGATGGCGTTAGAGGGTGAAAACTCGAAACAACCCCCGAACGGCCCCGTGGGTGGCACCAACACCTTCCACGGGACCATTATAACTCGTGGGAACTGACCCCGCAGCCGCGGGTCTCCCGGTTTGAGAATACGACATTAATTTGCATATGTCTTAACTTAAGAAAAACATGGCATTAAAGGGTGAAAACTCAAAACAGCCCCCGAACGTCCCCGTGGGTGGCACCAACACCTCCCACGGGACCAACGTAACTCATAGTAACTAACCCCACAGCCGCGGGAGTCCCAGATTGAGAATACGATGATAATTTCATATTTCTAGACTTCGACTTAAAAATATGAAGTTAGTGTGTGAAATCCCGAAACAGTCCCCGAACGGCCCCGTGGGTGGCAGCAACACCTTCCACGGGACAAATGTAACTCGTAGGTACTGACCGCGCAGCCCCGGGAACCCTGGTTTGAGAATACGACGATAATTTGAATATTTCTAGACTTAGGCTTAAAAACATGGCGTTAGAGAGTGAAAATTCGAAACAACCCCCAAATAGCCCCGTGGGTGGCACCAACACCTCCCACGGGACCAATGTAACTCGTAGGAACTGGCCCCGTAGCCGCGGGTCTCCCGGTTTGAGAATACGCCGGTAATTTGCATATTTCTAGACATAAGCAAAACATGGCGTTGGAGGGTGAAAACTCGAAACAGCCCCCGAACGTCCCCGTGGGTGGCCCCAACACCTCCCACGGGACCAATGTAACTCGTAGGAACTGACCGCGCAGCCCCTAGACCCCTGGTTTGAGAATGCAATGATAATTTGTATATTTCTGGACTTAGGCTTAAAAACCTAGCGTTAGGGGGTGAAAACTCCAAACAGCCCCCGAATATCCCCGTGGGTGGCACCAATACCTCCCACGGGACCAATGTATCTCGTAGGAACTAACCCTGCAGTCGCGGGACTCCCGTCTTGAGAATACCAGGGTAATTTGAATATTTCTGGAGTTAAACAAAACATGGCGTTAGAGAGTGAAAACACAAAACATCCCCCAAACGTCCCCGTGGGGTGGCCCCAACACCTCCCACGAGAACAATGTAACTCGTAGGAACTGACCCCGCAGCCATGGGGCTCCCGATTTGAGAATATGACGATAATTTGCATATTTCCAGACTTACGCTGAAAAAGATGGCGTTAGTGTGTGAAAACCCGAAACAGCCCCCGAACGGCCCCGTGAGTGGCACCAACACCTCCCACGGGACCAACGTAACTCGTAGGAACTGACCGCGTAGACACGGGACTCCCAGTTTGACAATACGACGATAATTTGCGTATTTCTAGACTTAGGCTTAAAAACATGGCGTTAGAGGGTGAAAACTCGAAACAGCCCCCGAACGGCCCCGTGGGTGGCACCAACACCTCCCACGGGACCGATGTAACTCGTAGGAACTGACCCTGCAGCCGCGTGACTCCCAATTTTAGAGTACGATGGTAATTTGCATATTTCTAGACTTAGGCTTAAAAACATGACGTTGGAGGGTGAAAACTCAAAACAGCCCCCGAACCGCCCCGTGGGTAGTACCAACACCTCCCACGGGACCAATCTAGCTCGTAGGAACTGACCCTACAGCCGCGGGTCTCCCGGTTTGAGAATACGATGGTAATTTGCATATTTCTAGACTTAAGCAAAACATGGCGTCGGAGGGTGAAAACTCGAAATAGCCCCCGAATGTCCCCGTGGGTGGCACCAACACCTCCCACTGGACCAATGTAACTCGTAGGAACTGAGCCCGCCGCCGCGGGACTCCGGTTTGAGAATGCGACGATAATTTTTGTATTTCTAAACTTAGGATTAAAAACATGGCGTTAGAGGGTGAAAACTCAAAACAACCCCCGAACGGCCCCGTGGGTGGCACAATACCTCCCACGGGACCAATGTAACTCGTAGGAACTGACCCCGCAGCCGCGAGTGTCCCGGTTTGAGAATACGACTGTAATTTTCATATTTCTAAACATAAGCAAAACATGGCGTTGGAGGGTGAAAACTCGAAATAGCCCCCGAATGTCCCCGTGGGTGGCACCAACACCTCCCACGGGACCAATGTAGCTCGTAGTAACTGACCTCGCAGCTGCAGGACTCTCGGTTTGAGAGTACGATGATAATTTCATATTTTCTCGACTTAGGCTTAAAAACATGGCGTTAGAGGGTGAAAAATCGAAAGAACCCTCGAACTTCCCCGTGGGTGGCACCAACACCTCCCACGAGACCAATTTAGCTCGTAGGAAATGACCCCGCAGCCGTGGGTCTCCCGGTTTGAGAATTCGACGGTAATTTGCATATTTATTGACTTAAGCAAAAGATGGCGTTAGAAGGTGAAAATGGAAACAACTCCCGATCGTCCCCGTGGGTGGCACTAACACCACCCACGGGATCAATGTAACTCGTAGGAACTGACCCCGCAGCCGCGGGACTCCCGATTTGAGAATACGACGATAATTTTCATATTTCTAGACTTAGGCTTAAAAACATGGCATTAGAGGGGGAAAACTCGAAACAACCCCCGACCGTCCCCGTGGGTGGCACCAACACCTCCCACGGGACCGATGTAACGGGTAGGAACTTATCGCGCTGCCGCGAGACTCCCGATTTGAGAATACGACGATAATTTGCATATTTTTAGACTTAAGCAAAGCATGGAGTTAGAGGGTGAAAACTCGAAACAGCCCCCGAACGGCCCCGTGGGTGGCACGAACACCTCCCACGGGACCAATGTAACTCGTAGGAACAGATCCCGCAGCCGCGGGTCTCCCAATATGAGAATACGACGGTAATTTTCATATTTCTACTTGGTTACTCATAATTTTAACTCATATATGCAATTTTTCTTCTTGATTAATTTTTTTGTAAAACTACTTGCTTACTTATACTTTTTTTTATGTATCCTATCATTTGTAGGATTTTTTCACGCGGAACAAACGGAGGAGGCAATGGTCTACAGCATGAAGATTGTTTATATGTTGTGGTCATTCAGGATTTTGTTTTTTGTGTTACAGCCATGCGGGATTTTATTGTTTAGTTCTTGAATATTATGGTCGTGTGGGCTTTATAATAAGTAGGTTTTTCATTTACAAGTTTTGGAATGACAAGAAAATAGAGGAAACTCTGTCCAATTTTTTTTGTCTATGAATTATTAAGACGTGTAATATTTATAAGTTTGTATATATATTTGTTTATTAACAACGTTCTCGATTCGCAATTTGTGATTTTTTTAATGATTTTGCCAATAATAAATATTTGTAACACCTCGTACGCGTCAAACGTTACACGTAGCAACTGATGGTGTACTCACAGGACCCCCAATTTTTGGATTGGACCAAAAAAATACATTTTTTTAAATTATAGTTAAATATGGTCATGGACTTTGTCCATGACCATTTTTATTTTGTCGTCACGCATAAAAATGGTCCCGGCCAAAGTCTACGACCATTTTTTTCGTCACGGTTGTGGGTCACGGACTTGGGTCGCAACCATTTTGTTTTTATTTTTTTTGTCATGATTGTGGGTCGCGGACTTTGTCCGCGACCAATTTGTCATGGTTGTGGGTCACGGATGAGGACTGAGACCAATTTTTTTCATATTTTTTTTTTCACGGTCATGAGTCGCGGGCTTTTGACGCAACCAATTTGTCACGGTTGTGGGTCATGGATAAGGGACGCGATAATTTTTTTTTAAAAAATTTTGTCACGGTCGTGGATCGCAGACTTTGGCCGCGACCAATTTGTCACGGTTGTGGGTCACGGATGAGGGCCGCGACCCGTCACGACATGGGTCACGACCTAATTCCGCGACCATCTGCCGTGACCCCTCTTGGCCGTGACAATTTTTTGGTCACGGACTTGGGCCGCGACCCACGAAAATGGTCACAGTCGAAATGGTCACGGCCCAAGTCCACGACCCACGGCTTTGGTCAGGGATTTTATCCGTGACCAATCGCCTGTTTTGGTGTAGTGATCTCTCAACCAACCATATCATGGGCACCAAAAATCCGCCCTGTCCCAGTTCAAAAGAAATACACCAAGCTCCATTCTCCCCTCTCCAAAGTTTATCAAGCCCTGTTAAGCCGAAACCTCATCAAACCCTTGGATCCTTGTCCATTACCAAATCCACTCCCAAGAAACTTCAAGGCAGATGCCCATTACGCCTTTCACCAAACTGCTGGCCACACCACCCACCAATGTTTTCACCTTCGAAACGTAATCCAAGGTCTAATTGACCGGGGTACCATTGGCCCACCAACCAATCTTAATCCAAACACTACTCGCAACCCACTTCCAAATCATACCAATGCCATCTTTCCAGAAGAGAACCCAAAATTCGACCCCTCAACTCAAATCACACCCATATACTCTCCTAAACCTCTCCAAATTTGCCCATATTTCCTCCTACACCCTACTAGCCTAGCTGATCAGGCACTGTCACTCCTTACCAGAGCATGCATCACTGTCCGTACCCATTATAAAAATGGAATCATGGAATTATCAGAAGTGTTAAACCAACTCCTAGAGTTTGGGCTGAAATTGCCCTAAAAATGATCATTAATTGCCAGAGATTTAGTACGCTATTCTTGGAAGCAAGAAAATGGGCCTGAGAATCAGACAGATGGGTAGTACTAATCGATGAAGTCAGCCTGGATGATGTTGTCCAGATTATGGCAAAATTATTCAAACAGACCGATAATATTTGAAGTATCACCGAGTAACTCGATGCTTTAAGGCTACAAGGGTGTCTGGTACCTTCACCCCTACACATCCCCAAAAAATGGGATGACCTATATGAAGAAGTCGTTGAAGTCATGGAATGCATCGACTTTACATGGAAATACATAATTGTCGCCACCGAATGGGGGGAAGAATTCGAAGATTCGAATGAAGAAAAAGCTTTCGAGAAAACTGGCCCGGTAGACGACATGTGTGGGATGATATCATTTGAAGAACTCCTCAGAGAAATAAATAAGGTGGCAGAACAACTCAAGATTGACGAGGAAATGGGATTCATGTTCATCCCTTCTTCAGTAAATCACATGACCCGATCAGGGAGGCATTACCAGATCCCAAGCTCACTACCAGCCAATGACAAAGGGAAGGGCGTTGAAATCCTTCCTATACTAGAATTGACCCTCGAGGAGAGCAAGATCCTCGATCAACCGAAGAAAACTGAAGCTAACATCACTCTATGGGGGCTTTTCATGTCTTCTCAGCTGCACAGAAATGCTTTGATCAAGTTGCTCACTGACCCACAGTTCCTCCTTCTACCACACCAGAAGAAGCAATAAATTTAGTCGAATCCTTGACCTCTACCCGAATGTTATCCTTTTTATAAGAAGAAATACCAAAGATTGGGCCAAACCACAATGATGCACTCAACAACTCCGTCGAAGCTATGGGAAAGGTTGTAACACTATCTCTTGTCGATAATGGATCCACCCTGAATGTCCGCCCACTAAGAACCTTCAAATTTTTAGTCTTGAAAGAAAGTGACCTCGTTCCAACCTCCGCTGTTGTGTGTGCCTGCGATAATACTCGTCGGGAGGTGATGGGATCCATAAAGCTTGTAATTGGGGTTGTCCCTATAAACCCTGTCATTGAATTCCAAGTTATTCACATCCCAACTTGTTTTAATATGTTGCTAGGACGACCTTGGCTTCATAGTATCAAGGGTTTGTCTTCCCCACTCCATCAGAAACTAAAATTCTTCGTTGATGGACGTGTTATCACCATCTTGGGAGATGATGACAATGCTGATAGTGCAAGTACCAGCAGTCCAATTTTTTAGATACAACACGGGTAAAATGATATGCTCCTATCAGGATTCCGAGTTGAGCCACTTCTACTCCAGGTAAGGAACAACTTTAAAGAAAGGGTTTGTCCAGAATACAACCATCATGGCAACGTTAATGTGATTCAGATGTTCAGAAATACGAACTTTATGCTCGAACTGGGGCTAGAACAAAGACAACAAGGGATACTTGAGCCCATTGAACTGAAGAAGGCTTTCCCTCCTTGTGGTTTGGGATATCAACTATCAGAACAAGAGCTCAAAATGATCTGATAGTCTCGACTAAAGAGAGGAGTATACTGCATCCAGACTATCGCAGGTGTCTCCTTGAATGGATGATTCATCAAAGAGGGTTAGGAATTCCCCTTTTACCACTTTTCGTAACCATAGTATGACCATACCGATAAGAAGATGAAGCCTAGAATGGAGATCTTATTCTAAGATAGCTACCCATGGGCCGAGAGTTCCCAACACCATGTACAACCACTCATCAAAGATACCTAAGAGACTAAGGAAAGTGACTCCGATGATTCCTTCAACTTACAGACACTGGGCTGACACTCTGCATAGTTCACTCAGGCACTACATCACCGTATCCATCCCAACTGATTAGAGCTGCTGATATACCTCTCCTCTACTGGCATGCTGCGCCAGTTCTACCTGCTGAAATCTCCCTTAATCCTAATGTTTACCCCATTTCTTCTTCTGTTGTCTATCCTTATTCAAATGTAATCGAGTCCTCCTTTGATGAGGTTCTCAATGTTGTTTTTCCTATTAATGAAATAAATGAAGATTTTGAGTATCTTGTTGTGCCTTACATTAACTGTTTAGATTCTCATTAAACTTTTCATGATGATGATTGTGCAAATGAAAAATTCTTAACTGATCTAAATAAGGTTAATAATAAACAACATAACCACACTCAAGTTAATGAAGACGAGACTGTTGTTATTAAGCTCAGTTCTAGTAGCCAATTGCGTAAGAATAGGATAGGGGCTACCCTCGACGAGCATGAGAGTGCACAACTCGAAGAATTTTTAAAATATGTATGTCTTCGTATGGTACTACGATGATATACCCGGCACTAATCCTGAAATAGCTCAGCATGAGATCCCCACTCTCCCAGATTACAAGCTGGTCAAACAGTTGAACGTAGGCTTCATTCGTGTGATCAAATATCCCACGTGGCTAGCCAATATAGTGCCCAAGCCGAAATCAGGAGGAAAAGTTCGAATGTGTGTAGACTATCGGGATTTGAACAAAGCCTCTCCAAAGGATGATTATCCGCTACCCAATATCGACGTGAACGTAGGCAGTAGAGCCAGTCATGCTCTTAAGTCATTCGTCGACAGGTTTGTCGGATACAACCAAATCAAAATGCACCCAGACCACCAAGAAAAAACCTCATTCATAACCCATGGGGATCCTTTTGCTACACTGTCAAGTCATTTGGTCTCAAGAACGTTGGGGCTACCTACCAGAAGGCTGTCGCAACCATCCTGCACGATCTGATTCAAAAAGAAGTTGAGGTCTATGTGGATGATATGATTATCAAGTAAAAAATAAGAGAAGGTCATGTTCCTTCTCTCCAAAAGTTCTTCGAATGACTGCGACAGTATTAGATGAGACTCAATCCGTAGAAATGCATCTTCAACGTTACAAAGGGAAAACTCATGGGATTCATGGTTAGTGAGAAAGGGATAGAAGCAGATCCTTCCAATTTGAAGGCTATACTTGAGATACCACGTCCCCGAACAGAGAAAGAAGTCTGAAGTTTCCTTGGAAAATTGCAATACATCAGTCGGTTCATCAGCCAGTTAACTTCCATCTGCAAACCGATATTCAAACTCCTTTGAAAGGATTCTACTAAAGTTTGGAATGAGGACTGCCAAGAAGCTTTTGACCGAATCAAATAATATTTTACCCACCCCCCGATACTCATGCCACCATAGCCTAGTCTCCCCTTGCTCCTATACCTAACCATAACTAACACTACAACTGGGGCTTTGCTAGCCCAATACCTTGAAGATTCCCACAAAAAAAGAGCCATCTATTATACCTGTCACAAATTGGTCAGGTACGAGGTTAACTACACTGCTTTGGAATAGACATGTTTTATGCTTGTCTGGGTCACCCAAAAGTTGCGGCACTACATGCTTGCCTTACCCATCAAACTTTTATCCCGAATGGACCCCATCAAATATCTTCTTGAGAAACACGCCTTGTCCAGTCGAATGGTCTGATGGTTGATGCTCTTAGCTGAGTTCGACATTGTGTACATCGCGCAGAAAGTCATGAAAGGAAGAGCCATCTCTGACTACCTAACTGATTACCCCATGGATGACGCAGATGTTTGGGTTTCCAAATTCCCAGATGAAAACATTCTCTGTGCTTCTGAAGACTGCCTTCGATGGAAAATGTTCTTTGACGGCGCTGCCAACAAAAAAGGATATGGCATTGGGATACGTCTCATCACCCTAGATGACTCCCACACTCCCATCGCCATTAAATTGGATTTCCCCTGCACCAATAACATGACTGTGTACGAGGCATGTAGGGTAGGACTCAAAGTTTCTCAAGAAAGGTATTCAATGCCTAGACGTCTACAGGGATTCTTCCCTCATCATCGGTCAATTTCTCAGAAAATGGAAAGTCAAGGACAAGAAACTCCAACCCTTCCATGCCCACTTAGAAGAACTAGCTCCCCAATTCCAAGATATCACCTTCCACTACCTACCTCAAGCAAAGAATAACCTAGACGATGCCCTTTCTACCTTGGCCTCCATGGTCGACATGCCCGAAGGAATAAGAATGACCCCCTTCCAGATTTAGAAGCAAGACAAACCAACCCATTGCTATCACATTGAGCTCGTCAGAAGATCCTGAGATATTCAATTATTAGTACTACAATATCTGGTGCCTCCTCAAGCATGGTAGGTATCCTGAGGGTTCCAACAAGAAAGATTGGGCAAACCTGTGAAGGCTGGGTGCACAGTACATTATCTATCACAAATCATTGCTCAAAAGGAACTTCGATGGAACTCATTTGCACTACATCGCAAGGACGTACATTGAAATGATAATGCTAAAGATCCACAGCGGGGAATGTGGACCCCACATGAACAGTCACATGTTTACCAAAAAGATCATTCGACAAGGCTACTACTGGACCACCATGACCCAGGATTGCACCGCTTATGTCCGAAGATGCCTCAAATGCCAACAATTCTCCAACCTTCAGCATCTGCCTCCGCGTGAATTATACAACATGACCTCTCCCTGGTCGTTCTCCACATGGGGAATTGACATCATAGGGAAGGTTACACCTAAGGCTTCCAATGGGCATGAGTTCATCTTAGTGGCCATTAATTACTTCACTAAATGGGTCGAATCTGAGTCATACGCAGTGCTGAACACTAAGAAAGTGGCCAATTTCATCAACAAAAACATCATCTGCCGGTATGGGGTCCCGTTCGAGCTAGTAACAGATAATGGGTTACATTTCGAGGAAGAAGTCATAGAGGTGGTCAATGAATATGGGATTCAGAGACACAAATCTTCTCCCTACCGACCTCAGACCAACAGTGCAGTCGAAGCCACCAACAAGAACCTCAACAAAACACCGAAAGCTGTCAGGATTGGGCCAATCGAATCCCGTACGCCCTCTAGGGCTACCAAAACTCAATTCAAACCTCTACTGGGGCTACCCCCTACTCTCTAGTCTATGGCATGGAAGCAGTCCTACCCGTGGAGCTAGAAATACCCTCGTTGCGCGTCATGCTTAAGAGCAAGGTCAGTGAAGAAGACTTGTGCCAAAGACGTCTTGACGAGATGACCCTCCTAGACGAAAGGAGATTAAAAGCACTATACCACGTACAAGGGTACCATCGCCGAATAGCGCATTCATTCAATAAGAGAGTCAAGGATCACGGTGTCCGAGAAGGGTACCTATCTCTCAAAGAAATCATATAACCCATCTGGGAAATTCAAGCCCAATTGGAGCGACCCCTACATTGTCAAGGAGATCTTTTTCGGCGTTGCCGCCATGATTACCGACTTAGATGGGGAAGAGATGGCTCATCCAGATAACCTGTACCATCTTAAGAAGTTCTACCCCTAGTTCGAAATCTCGACAAGCTACGACTCTTCTCATCTATCTTCTATTCTTAAAAAAAAATCTCTTCATTTCCATCTACCCAGAACTACGTGGGCCTCATCCTCTGCAAAAAATGATTTTCAAACAAAGTATAAAATTTCAAAACCCTAGAGGTACGTAGGCATCTGATACACCTTACATGAGCACGGTCCTTTCTTTTTCACAACATACTATTCTTTTCTTATCTCCGAGAACGACAATCCAATCTAACATATACTTGAACAAAAGTATTATGTATGACTTAGCGATCGGTATAGATAATTCAAACAACACAAAACTCATCAAAAGGCACAACTGGATGATAAAAAACTTATTTATTTTACTAATAAGAAATTCCGGTACATATTACATAAGAAAAGGAACGAATAACTCCCTTCTCCCCTACCTTCCTAAAAAAGCCAAATAAAAGCCCCACATTTATTCCCCATTACAAAATAAACTCTCCAAGAGACCTACCCACAGCAGCCCGAGGATCTTGCTCCGTCATCATCATCTACATCCTAGGGTCCCTAAGCTTTCCCTGCCTGAATAGAGTGTCGCAAATGCTCTATAAACCAATAAGCCCGAACCAGCTTCGAAAAAACCACTACACCTCCATCCATGGTGTTAAACAAAATCAGCCACCTTTCCCCAGTCTCCACTGCCAACATCTTGCTAACCACTCTCCTTCACAATTGCTTCATATAAGTCCCGGGGATATGCCAAACTCTCCCAACAGACTGAGAAGGGTGAGTCGACGGATGCCGACTCTCCCAAAAAGAGCCAAGATGCTTGCACAAACGCTCAGTCAAATCCTCTACTGAAAAGAAGTCTAGTGTCCGAGGTGGCACGGCCTGCTCCTAACCAAATTGATGTAGAAGCCGCCAAAGGAAGTAGAAAGAGGTCTGTCTGAGACCAACGAGCCGAATATATGGGTATTCTCCCAGCTCCATAATAGGCAGCAACTGTCCCCACCAGGGCACCGACCAGCACAGATTCAGAGCCCCGTGCTCTATAAACCAATTCCCCCAGATCTCGATGTCCAAGACAACGCTAATAAAATAGCATAAAAAAAGTTGGGTACAACCGATAAAAGGGGATTCCGGAGGAGTCACCAGGAGGAGTCTCTCAGACAACCACATGAACAGCATCATGGGGCTACCCCTTAGGAAGTCAAAACAACCTTCTCTCCAGGCATCCAAGCCATTCAAGGTCTTCGCTAGTATCACTGTCACAGGATTGCGACGGTATGACATCCAGGAAATAATGGCTGCAAGTAATGGTTCCACCAGCAATTCCCCAGTCATCAACAGTAATTTTGATACTAAGCCTAGAATAACGACTCCGGTGTATCCAGCATCGCCAACCTCCTGTAAATGCACGGACTATAAAACCGCCGAAAGGGAGATCATTCCTCCATTAACTAGTGGTCTAGTCACCGACAGTGAAATGCGAAGAAGCCCGACCAACAAATCCCTGGGAGAATAGGAAAATTCAGGTAAAGCCACAGTAACACTGGGATTTATCCCCAGCATGGCATAAAATTCCTCGTAGGTAGGACAAACTTCATCCAACCCAAAGTTGAATACATGGTCTTCAGGGTACCAAAATTATACCTCGGCCATCAACATGTTCCTCTCAATGGGCCGAATGCGCCACAAAGAGACTCGACGCATGTTGAAAGCATCGTAGTCGACATTATAAGATCACATCACTTACAAGGTTTCTAGGTAGCTAGCAGAATCAATGCTACCAGGGAGAGCCATCTTGCAAGACTAAGAGATAGTAGGCAAGTATGTAAGAGTGTGAAGGTGTGATGAAAACACTCCACCCTTACCCCTTTTTATACTTGAGAACACTCACAAAAGACGTAACCCCTACAGAAATTGGAAGGAATCCTACCCCACAAGGTACAAGAGGCTGAAGAGGGCCCTAATCAAAAGCTTTGAATTAATAGGACTAGACTTGACTGCCAATAGGCAGGACAAGGGGCTTGCCGATCGACAACCCACTATTTTTGGAAATTTTCCTTTTTCCTCTTTTGTCAAAATCAGAAGCTCAATAACAAATAAATTGATGTTCTCAACAGAATTTCAAAAAAATCCTTTTCCACCCTTAAATAATTTCTCATTAAAAAAAAGTCCTTCAAAAATCCGAAAAACATCTCTTTTTACGGTCTCAGCAGCAAAGTAAAAAGCGCATGTGCATGCATTCACTCACCATTAACAAAAAAAATAATAAAAAACTCCATTGCATTGCATATGTATTTTTCTGTGTTACATCAATTTTGCAGGAAATGAAGAAAAACACAAAAATAACAGGACTCAGTCTGAACCCACATTTTCTCTCTCTCTCACCTACCCTTCACCCCTCTCTCTAAGAGCTTCCACCCATGTGACACGCTCTCTTTCCCCTACGGAGAGACGACGCAGCACCGCTACCCGAGCCAGAGTCCTCCCCGAATGAAGCAGATGGAACCAAACAAGGAGGAACTGGGATTGCATCCCGAATATGGGTAGTCATCGAAGATATCTAGTCTCTAATGACCTTCAGCCAAGTGGTCGACACCCAGACTTGATGCAAGTAAAAGGTAAAATCAGTATCAAATAGGGTCAAAATAGAAAAGAAACCAAAAAGAGGAAGAACATATATCGTAGGATGAAGGACCTCCTCTGTCAAACCGAACTCCTCCGGATCCATCACATGAGGACGGTGCAACATAGGCATCATGCATCCATTATCCTGTCGAATGTTGTATGAAGGAGTATGTAATCTAACGAAGGGAACCTCTAAAGTCATCGCCGCTGCAGATGCCGACGGACCACCGTCATTGTCGGAGGACCCCACCACCCGACTCTAACCCACAGGAGGGAAAGTCGGGGTATTGTATATGCTGGGCGCCATCACCCAGCTCGTCATAATGTCCATATAGTCATATGGCGCAATCGTATCAGTATACAATAGGTAGGACTCGCCGATCATCGCCGCGATCCTCGCATCTTTCGACAGAAGCCACTTTTGCCTCATAGATGTAGGAGGCTGCGCAGGTGGCACCACTTGCACCTCCTTAGCAATCTGCCAAACCACACCCTCCCCCAGATACCAAAAATGGCCAAACTCATGCGCCAACAAATGCCTCATCTGCGCATTTACCCCGGTCGCCCCCGTATCCTGAATGGATGTCCCCCAAGGGTAAAAAGTCACCTGAAAATCCCCAGCAGGAATAAGTCAATACATAATCAGAACATGCAAAAACCGAGGATGAAAAGAAAAAGTATTACCCTACGACTGGTCAGACCATTCAAGACCTGACGCACCACCTCCAGAGAAAGAAATCCCTTCGACTACCGATTGGTCTTTCGCCATCGATACAATCCATAGAAGTCCCCAATGGTATCGTCCTTCAGAGATATCAATTGGGTATTGTACCCAATCACCTCATAGAACCATGTCTGCCAAAGACAAGAATTCACAATAGAAAAGAGACGCATAAGGAAAATGTGCAAAATTAAAGGATACCTCGAGGAGATACGTGGCTCCAATAAAAGTTTGCTGGCAGCACCGGCTGAATGCATCCAAAGAAAAATAGAGGGTCACCAAAGTTAGGCTCCCCCAATCATAGAGAGGGATGTTCGAAAATATCCTCAAATACGACAAGAACCACAAATGGACGACGTCGCTGCTCGATGCCACCATGAAACCTCCCAGCACCAATAATATGAATAACCAGGCCATCTACCTCACCTAAAGCCCATCCTCCACATCAACCACCCTACTCAGCAAGACATCATTCAGCAAGGACAGTCGGATAGAATCCCCAGACACTATCCTCCCTACGTCACCAAGCACTGCACGCACCGCCTCAGGTCTCACCCTCAGAGAGCAATCCACCTCTATCTGCTCCCCATCGCAATCTAGCCCCAGTAGCTGATGGACATCTATGGGATTCACGGTTATCTCCCCAAAATGAAAATTGAAGTTATGGGTAGTATTCCACCATCTCTCCCCCAGAGCGCACAAGATCGCTGTCGATCGAGGCCTCTCATCTAGCGCAAACGCTAACCTCCAAAAACCCGTTGATGATACCACCCAACGCACCACGGGTGGAAGATGCTCCCAAATGTCCTTAATCCCCGTCATCCTGTGGGCATGCATGTTCTTCAAAGAGATATCAGATTGCCAAAAGAAGAAACCATGTCAAAATTCAAGAAGGAAGGAAAAATCACCAAAAAGAGAAGAATGCCAAAACTCAGGTTGCTTATATAACCGCTGGGGCTCACCACCTTAGAAGATCGATGATGCGACGGTTCCCATAGCAAAGTCCGCTCATATGTAATCGGCCCGAATGCGTCAAAGGAGTGCTAACTCCCCAAAGCAAGAGGCACCCTAGCCCTTCACTCCACGTTCACCCAGTCATCGAAAGTCAACCATTCCCTATGCACTGCAGTCCTCACATTGGCGAACATTTCTTAGAAATTGGAATGCTAGAATGATTTACAAAGGAAAATCGCAGAAAGAAAGAAAACAAGAAGATGTGAAAAATGAAGGGAATTCACCCCTTTATATAGGATGCCAATGGTCATGCCGATCGGCATTAACCCACCACCCACCGATCGACACTATCTCCTTACCTTCCTGAGGCAATCCAAAAGTCCATGCCACTGTCGAATGGCACCCCTCATACCATGCCGACCAGCACCCCCTTAATATTTTGTACAAAAATTCCCAGAAAATGCCAGACATCCCTGAAAAATTCTCAGAAAATTCCTAAAAATCCAAGGAAGGATTTAGAACATTTTTACCAAGAAAATTTCACACTCCCTCAAGAAGAACCTCTATTTCCCCAGCGGATCTCTCGAAATCCAACTAAAACTCCTCCCGACAACATCCCCGGAGGATCTCTAAAGATCACCCCCTATGCCCCAAAGGCCTCAATTTTCCCCAAGCAATACATCCAAACCTTGGGCCACTTAAAAATCCGTAATGGAATTTTGGCTATTCCCTCAGAGGATGCAAAAATTTCCCTAGCAATCGGCCCCCCAGCCCAAAACAAAACCTCAAGATAATCTCCCTGAAAGAGTTCCCCAAGAACATCTCTAATTAAGCCCACATAATTGGCTTCGACCCGTAGAATTGGTCATCCCACCTTAAACCCTCAGAATTGGCTTCGACCCGCCGAATTGTTCATCTCTACTTAAGCCCGCGGAATTGGCTTTGACCTGCAAAATTGGTCATCTCATCTTTAAGCCCGCAGAATTGACTTCGACCTGCAGAATTGGTCATCTCACCTTAAGCCCACAAAATTGGCTTCGACCCGCAGAATTGGCCATCTCTACTTAAGCCCACAGAATTGGCTTCGACCCCCAGAATTGGTCATCTCACCTTAAGCCCGCAGAATTGGATTCGACCCGCAGAATTGGCTTCAACTTGCATAATTGGTCACCTCAACTTAAGCCCGTAGAAATTGGCTTCGACCAGCAGAATTGGTCATCTCATACTTAAGCCCGCCGAATTATCTTCGACCCACAGAATTTGTCATCCCACCATAAGCCCTCAGAATTGGCTTCGACCCGCAGAATTGGTCATCTCATACATAAGCTCATCGAATTGCCTTTGACCCGCAAAATTTGTCATCCCACCATAAGCCCTTAGAATTGGCTTCGACCCACATAATTGGTCATCTCATCTTTAAGCCCGCAGAATTGGTCATCTCATCTTCAATAGAAGCCAAGAGACCTATGTGTACATCTAGCAATGTCTTATCGGAGTATATATAGTATTTAGATTAATTATAGGAGATTATGGATGATGAAAGGACACCCCAGATCCACCAGATTAGAAAGGATACGTGAGGTTTTTTTTATGCGCTCGATCATTTGTTCTTCTATTTAGTAATATCAAAGTCCGCCTGGGTTATCTCCCCCTCACTTATCGATATGGATTAGTAACCATAGTCTGACTGACGCAATACCCATCTTTACAGTGGTATGGCATCATTAATTAGTGATGGTGCCAATAGAAAATGTTGTATAACCGACGACACACACACACACACACACATAAAGAGAGATGTCCATATGACCTAATATTAGTTTTGAGATGACAAATCTCTTGTCGTTGTCACCAATTGGGGGATACCTAATCAGACCCTTTTAGATGGCCTCCTATATCCAGTTAAAGAGCCTATCCACCTCATCTCGCAGATCCACGGTGTGTCATTATTTGAAACAAAAAATAAATAGTTATTACAGTTGACTATGTTGGTCAGATTTATGAGGTCGACTAAGATTTAGCCGACTTCTAATGATGTCAAATGTGATAATCTGACATATGAAACATTCTTATATAAAATCTCCTCAGTTATGAGTGTGATTTTTTATCCCTACATGATAGGATGTATGATGCATTCTTGGAAATATCACGCAAATGTGATACATTATAAGAAAACACATTTTTCTTGACACAATCATTGTCTAACATAACGATGTTGCAAAATGCATTTAGGGACATACCTTTTCATGTTACCAATGTGTCAAAGATTGTAAATGTAGGAATGCGAAAAAGGTGATTCACTATGAGGGACCTTACTCAATTGAGGGTTAACATGGACGTATAATGTGTCTGGTTCAAATAATAATGACATAATAATGGTCCCTTTAGTTTTTAATGAGCACTTTATATTTCGACAAATCACATTATAGAGGAGTGTTATAATTTTATCACAATATTCTTAAGAAGGAAACCCTCTAGCACCTTCTTCCAATTTCAAAGATAGTTTGAGAAGGAACCCCTCTAGAACCTCCTTCCAATTCAAAAGATGTTTTGGTTAGGGACACCTCCCTCACCTCCTTCAAGTTCCAAAGATAATTTGGATGAGGGACCCCTCCCCCACCTCCTTCTAATTCAAAAGATATTTTGGGCGAGTGACCCCTTCCCCCACCTCCTTCAAGTTCCAGAGATAGTGTGTCTAGGGACCCTCTCACCTTCTTCAAAATTCAATATGTTATAGCCTGGGTGAGGGATCCACTTCCCTAGTTCCTTCTAATTCCCAAAATGATATAGTTAGGGTGAGGTACTTCCCCTTGCCAAGACCAGTTGAAATGATACCTGGGCGAGGGAGTCCATATACGAGGGACCCCTTTGCCAAGACCAGCTAAAAATGTAAAATCTAGTGATGAAGTGCACAGTGAGGGACCCATCTAGTAAATGTTCAAATAGTATTTGTTTTGCAGACATAGGGTCCAAGAAGTGACACAAGGAACAATATAGTCCAGGATGAGGGGGTATGTCATGAACATCCCCTCGTCATGAAAAAGATATTCTTTTTCATAACAAAAGTACTAATGTTTGTTCACTTGTATAGGTAGCCTAGTCGAGCAAGTTGGGCTCAAATAGGACAGTTGGGATCTTCTGAGAGTTTTGGCTTGGTGGCTGAGAGACAAGATTTATTGAGCAAGACTTAACCAGTTAGCACTTTAAGATTGGGAGAATACTAGTAGAATGAACCATAGGAGTGACTCAAGTACTAGCATAACCTACCCTTAGTTGTAAAATAAGTGGGTGGTCAAATGTCTGTTGACAAAGAAAAATACTTTTACGAAATGATTTTAGAGAGGGTGGTCGTCAAGGCCACTCTCAAGTTCCACGAAGTTTCTACAACAACTTACCATTTGAAATGTTATTTACCAAATCAAATATTTTGTTATCATCCAGAGACACATTTGCTTTTTGACTTTGGTTTGCACTAGGCGTCGTATGTCAGAGGGGAAAGGCGGCTGCAGACCTAGTAGGGCTAAAAGGTACATTTTAGACCTTGTCCCTCTAAGTCTCTCTCTCATTTTCGGCACCCCAAAGTTCCAACTCAGCCCTAGTGCCCAAGTATTAATAGGACCCCTGGGCAAGGTCATAAAGATAGAAAAAATATGTTAGCACTGTTACTCTATCAAAATCACACCAGACCAGACCTAGTATTCTCTCTTTGATCTCTCTCTAAGTGTTGAGGGCTTGTTTCTTCACTTCCACCATTACAACCATCATTCCCAGGATACTCTTCTTCTCTAAATTGATATTACTATTTGTGAAGTTCCATATTTGCATGGGAGGTTCTAGCATCAACTTCATTTTTACCATAAATAGAAGGTTGTCATACCCAGCTGCTCTTAAGACCTTGGAGACTTTGAGGGCAGAGTCCGTTGGAGTGGATCACGCCTTACTCGTTCCAATTATTCATGGACCCCAGTCACACTACCCTCCTACGCACATTATAAGGTCATTTTAACCCTCACCAAAGAGGGACAAAAAATTTAAATGTGTTTCAAACATAGAGGAAGGTATATAAAAATGACTATTTTCTACATGGAAAGATAAAGGGGTAAGGATAATGACATGTCAGTAGATATAGGTTACTTAAGGGGTATAACTTATAAGTGTTTAAAATGGCAAAATCGGAATTAGATTCTTTTTTAGGGATTAAGGATAAATATCTCGATAAGCTAAATATATTTGAAGAAAGAAAAAAAAGGACGAGTGAGACCAACTCCAAGGAATAGAAACCCAACAAAATCCCAAATATAGAGATCCTAGTGGGAAATTTATAAATCAACCCAACTCGTGTAGATATCTAAAACATTACAAAGCAAGTTGTCCTAGAGGAATCTCCCTCTAAGGCGGTCACTATGGAGGAGATAAATAAGTTGATTTCCTCTCAAAGGTAATCCCCTCATATGTACGAGGAGCTACAAAACCCTACCCAAAAAGTATCAATGAGAATCCCCCAATCACTTCATTCAAGGGGGCAATGGCGCCAGAGGTTGCACCGGTCAAGAAAGTGATGGTCGAGCAACCTCCCACTCAATTAATTGGATGTGGATGCAAGAGGAAAAGAAAATATTACATCGAAGAACCATGTCCAAAAAGCCCTCAATCTTGACCAGCTAAGTAATTTTCCTTACTTTATTACTTGTTGAATATATTCATTTCATAAATCTTTATTTATTTTTTACCAAGCATTTCATATATATATGCCAACTGATTTAATTGATAAAAAAATCATACATGCTATAATTTCTCGAGATGGCCAGTGATGAAATAAAAGAACATGCATAATAGTTCTTTGTTAGTATAGGTCACTAAAAAAAATAACATCCATAATTAATTTTGTGGATTTTATTCACAGAAATGTTTACAGCTTTCAAAGTCACGTGTCTTCTAATTAGTTATTGTAAATCTTAGATGAGAGAAAGCATGTTATTTATTATTTTATTTATATCATGATGAATAAAAGAAGATAGAAAGGAAAAAATTAGATCATGTGGAATGATTAATGATTATCGTCAAAAAGTAAATTGGCATGCAAAGATTGCTTGAATCAGATTTGAAAAAAAAAGCCAAAATCTTGTTCATCACTTTCACAAGAGACCCATAAAAATAGAAAAAATGAGTAATATATCTGCCTGACCCAAATTATGGGCTACTTCACCTAACTAAAATGTGTTGGAATTTCAAAATAATATAATTTATTAATTAAATTTTATTGTTGAGTTTTATTTTTGAAATATAATTTAGTATTTATTTTGTGTAAGTGATTTTTTATTTATTGGGGTTTTATATTCGGTATTCTAGTATAGAGAGAGAGAGAGATAAAGCAAAATGGGTGTAAATGAGGTGGTTATGGTTTTAGTGTTCCACATAGAAACTTTATAAGAAAGTGGAAGGGTATATAACTAAAAGACAAAAGAGGACTATTAGTCTTCTCGTCAAAGAGGCTATGTTATGGTGCTTTGCGGTGGTACGAAACACAATGAATCATGACATGCAACATGCGTTCGTGTGATTGTGAACTTTGTTAGCGCACGTGCGCATCGTCGCTCGGGACGTGAGAGCCTAAAGTTTTGGCAAAGTCAACCAGATCGATGACTGCAGTTAATCGATCTAATCAAGGGATGTTATAACCCAAACGGGGTGATCTGAACCATTATATTGACTGGCGGTGATTCGTATAGAGGTTCATCCATTCGCTTATGATGAGACGATAAATCTAGACCGTTTTATCAAAAGAATTCCAAAAAGACTTGATCTGGCGGTTGCTGAATTGCAGGCGTAAAAGGCGATAACTATTCATGAACAACCACCAAAATGGCTATAAAAAGAGTTCCAAGCCTCTGTTTTGGACACCAAAAATTTCTCTGTTCTCCTCTCACCGTCCTTTACCTTTTGGCATTATCATGTTAAAATTTCAGAGTGTTCTTAGTTTGATCAAATCATACATAGTTTAAATCAAATAAGAAACATCACTACATTGTATCCTGAAGACAAATTTCTACTTTAACTCCATTGTGTACTCGCGGTTTTCATCTGGAAGGGGAGGAATATTGCCAAAAAGACAGCGTTCCTAGAACGAGCCTTGCAGTAACTTGGATTCACAATCATTATAATTTTTTCATAAGTTTTCAACAGTTTTAGGCAATAATATTTCTAAAAAAGTGGAAGGAACGGTAACACAATCCATCCAAGTTAAGTGTTAATATTTGGGGCGACTGGATCAATTCGATTAGCAAAAATTTCACCCCTTGGCAAGAGAAAATCATGTTTTTTCTTACATCTCTCAAACTGGCATATATTCTTGATGACGGGCTTGAACCTATTCCCGAACCTACACCCGAAGACACTGAAGATATAAAGCAAAAATGTGTGAAGAGGAAAGAAGTTGAATTTATGTGTCGAGGACACATTCCTAATGCATTATCTCAAACTATCTATAGTGCACATCAGATGATTCCTACGAAAAAGGAATTATGGAAGGTGTTGGAGATTAAATAACAAAATGAGTAAGCGAGTAACCGTAAGTTTCTTATTTTTAACTATATGAAATATTAAATGACTAATGAAAAATATGTCATTGTGCAAGCCCATGAACTCGAACAAATAGTCAGTGTTCTTAAAACCGCCGTAATAAACCTTTAAAATTAATTTCAGGTGGGGGTGGTTGTTTCTAAACTTAATTTTGCTTAGAATAACTTTAAGAAGAAAATTAAACATGATAAAAAGACATACACAGTGGAATTCCTTCTTCGCCATCTTCGTATTGAAGAAGATTCTCGTATTCGAGAAAAGAAGGAAGATCAAATTGATAATCAATCCAAGGTACATATGGTTGAGCTCAAACATCCAAAAGTTCCAAAGATTCCAAACTCAAAGCAAAGAATGATTCAAATTTCAAGAAACAAGGTGAAAGTAAAAGGAAGAAAGGTAAATGCTTCTTTTATGACAAACTGGGTCACTTTGCTCGAGCATGTTGACTTAAAAAGAAGACATTTAAGGGAAAACAAGTGGCAAAGGAAACCAAAATTATTGAAGAACTTATTGCAGTGGTGTGCGAAGAAAATTCTGTGGATAATGAAAGTTGGTGGTGGTTAGATATCGGCACAACCATCCATATCTACAAAGATCTTTCTCTTTATTATTCATTTAATAAAGATATTTGTTTCATTTATATGGTTGATTCTATTTCTTTGTTGCATAATATATTAGGTAATGTTAATTATATAAGTATAAAAAATATGACTAATCTAGGATTAATTTATAATTGTAAAATTGACCATTACGATAAATGTGAAATTTGTGCTCAATCTAAGATAATTAGAAAGTCATTTAAATCTGTTGAGAGGACATCCTAAATGCGTAATCTTAGATATAGTGGTATATGTGATATGAAGAGTAATGTCACTCATAGAGGAAATAAATATTTTTTAACTTTTATCGACGACTACTCCAAATATGCACATATATATTTACTTAAAAGTGAATATGAAATATTCGATAAATTTCTTATTTTTAAAGTGAAAGTTGAAACTCAACAAAATGTGAAAATCAAAATCCTACGATCCGATAAAGGTGGTGAATACTATCCAAATGAATTTATTTAATTTTATAATAGTCATGGAATAATTCATCAAATTACATCACCATACACACCGCAACAAAATGGAACACCAGAAAGGAAAAATAGTACTTTGGTTGAAATGATAAATGCCATGTTAATCAGTTCTTGGTTGCCTTTGGCTGTGTGGGGTGAAGCAGTTTTATTCGCATGTTATATTTTAAATAGAGTTCCATTGAAAAATAAGGATATTACACTATATCAATTATGGTTTAATCGTATACCTAATCTTAACCGTCTCAAAGTTCGGGGATGTCTTTCTTATGTAAGAAAATCCGAACCTAAAAGACCCAAGTTAGGAAATATAATTTACAAATGTGTTTTTATTGGATACTCTAACAATAGTATGACTTATAGATTTCTGAATCTTGAAACTCAAGAAATTAATGAGTCGGTGGATGTGCAATTTTTTGAACATCTAACAAAGTCAAGTACTTTAAATCAAGGATTGAAAAATAATAATTTGACTATTGATGTCTCACCTTCTAATGCTTCATCATAACCAATATCACCTCTGGAATCAATGGATGATGTTGAACTAAAAAGAATTAAGAGACAAAGATATGAGAAGACATTTGGACCTGACTTTGTAATTTATCTTATAAAGGGAGATGTAAATGAAACTAAGAACAAAACCAAGTTTGTTCTTAATGTGGAAGATGAAATGACTACATTTCATGAAGCGGTAACATCTAGTGATGTTATCATTTGGAAAGAATCAATCAATGATGAAATGAGCTCAATTTTATCCAATCAAACTCGGGTTATAAGAGATCTCCCCCTCGAGCAAAACTAATTGGGTGAAAATGGATATTTAAAAGAAAATTAAATTCTGATGGTTCAATTAATAAATTTAAAGCGAGATTAGTTGCTAAAGGCTATAAACAAAAACATGGAATTGATTGTTTTTACACATATGCACCCGTTGCACGCATTACTTCCATTAGACTATTAATATCTCTTATTTCTATTCATAATCTAGTAATTCATGAAATGAATTTTAAAATAGCCTTTCTAAATTGTGATTTAGAAGAAGAGAGTTATATGGAACAACCTGCAGGGTTTGCTTTGACTGGCCAAGAAAAGAAAGTGTGTAAACTAGTTAAATCTCTTTTATGGCATTAAACAAGCTCCTATGCAATGGCATGAAAAGTTTGATAATATAATAAGATCCCATGGTTTTAAAGTAAATGATGCCAACAAATGCATTTATAGTAATTTAAATAATGGTATTAGATTCATTATTTTCTTGTATGTGGATGACATGATTATATTTAGGTCTAGTCTCAAATATGTGGAAGAAACTAAGAGGTTTATATCATCAAACTTTGATATGAAATATTTAGGGGAAACTGATGTGATTCTAGGAATCAAAATAGTAAGAAAAGATAATACATTAGCATTATCTCAATCTCACTATATTGCAAATGTTCTTAAGAAATATAATAATTTTGAACTTACGCTGACAACCACACTTGTTGATCCTAGTATCAAATTATTGAAAAATACTAGGCTTGTAATGGATCAACCTAAATATGCTAGTGTCATTGGAAGTCTAATGTATGCAATTCATTTCACTAGACTAGACCGTTGCCTATGTTGTGGGAATGTTATGTAGGTTTATAAGTAATCCAGGACAAGAACCTTGGAATGCAATTTCAAGATTACTTATATACCTAAAGAGGACTACGGATTACGACTTACATTATTTAAGGTATCTATATGTATTAGAAGGATATAGTGATTCCAGTTGGAATAAGCTCGGATCAAAATCCAAGTCCATAACTGATTGCATATTTACGCTAAGAGGAACATCCATGGGGATCCAAGAAACAAACATGTGTGTCTGATTCAACAATGCAATCAAAATTTATAGTCCTAGCAGATGCAAGTAAAGAAGCGAAATGACTTAAAAACTTATTATTTGATATTCCGTTTTGGAAAAAGCCATCTCCTGCTATTATGATTAATTGTGATAAGCAGGATATAATCAAGGTTTCAAGCAAAGCCTATACTGAAAAATCAAGACATATTAGTCTAAGACATCAAATTTTGAGGCAATTACTCAAAGAAGGAGTAATTACAGTTGACTATGCTAAAACGTACAAGAATTTAACAGATCCCCTAACTAAAGGTCTTTTTAGAGAAATGATATATATCACCTCAAACAGAATGGGACTAAGATCTATAAAATAAATCAACTATATTTAATGGGAACCCAACTTATGTCTTGAAAATATAGACAAAGTTCAATGTGGTACTAACAAGTTAAAATAAAAGTTATGAAACAATAGGAACTTATATGTAAAAGTCCATTCATATGTGCCTAGTGTTGGTATTCTGCATGATAGACAACGAAGTTTACTTCTTAATAAATCATATTAATGTGACTCGCAGAATCACTAAAGTTGATTTACCTATATGAGTGATGAAAGTGTGGTCGCTTTCTATGGAACTAAGACCGCTCCTAAGACACTAATGAATTCAGGATAAGCACAAGGTTGTAAATGTGCGTGCTAACAGAATACTCTTCAACAGGACATCAATATGGTACTTAAATAAATGTTGAATGGTACCGAGATGCTCCCTTCAATCTAGGCCACATTATGCAAAAAAAAAAATGCCTGACTTTGACACGTACTAAATTTTTTGTAATAGTTAGAACCCCTTTTTAGACCCTAGAGAAAAATTGCAATAGAAGTTAACAACTAGAGAAAATAAAAACATAAGGGTATTAGGAACATGCCTGAAATTAATTTCTGATGCACGTGGAATACATAATAATATAGTAAGAATAAACTCACTCGATTTTTATTAATTAAATTGGCATATAATAAACTACATTTAAACTCATATTGGCATTATAATTTACATTGCCTAAACCTAAATATTTTCCATGCAGAAACATATCCTTTTACTTATACATGAGTAAACATGTTATTATAAGATCATAGTAATAATATTGAACCTATGCTCCATATAGTTCAAGAGAAAAGCAAAGTTAGTCAAGACATATGTAAAAGCTCTGATAAAGATGTAACGCTTAGAAAATGAACATCTAGCTTCTACTTAAGTTTTTCACCTAAAACCATGAAGAATGAAGAGAACAAATAAAAATTATTTTCATTACAAAATTTCAAAATGAGTTTAAGAAATATATAAAGAGAAAAGATTAGAAAATATTGTTAAAGAAAATTAAACTAACACCATCAGATTAGTTTGGGTACAAAAATAAAAATTCATTTAGAAATTGCTTGTATAAAAATTCCAATCATTTATCTCCTTATCCACAACCTAGAATATAAAAAAAAATGTTAAGACAGTCTTTTATCTTTTAATATAAATATGAGTCTCAAATTAAAACTAAAATGTCATGAAAAAACCTCAAAAATTTGAAAGAAACCTACACATATTCAACTATTCCTGGGTGTGTTGCAACTAAGAATAATATAAAATATATAGGAGAGACAAAAATCATCCCAATAAAGAACCAACAAACAAACCAGCCAATATTAAAAATAAAAATGACAGAATAAGAGAGGATCACCTCGTAATTGATGCACCATCGATGGGGGATATACTCGTCGAGAAAGAGAGAAATGTAGAGAGGTCATATGCTTATAACCGGGTCTGAGTCGGTATGAGAGAAACGGAGTTAGTGTGAAACTTTATATATATTTAGGAAAGAATATAGAGAGTCACCGTGCATTCATATGACTTTTAATTTTTCTAAGTGGACAAAAGAATGAAAAAGTGAACAAATTTATAATATGAATAGACTATGTTTGGAAAAGAGAGTTGCTTACTGTTCAGCTGATCATATTCTAAACTAATAGGTGTCATCTTTTGAAGTTTGTAGGCAACAAATTAGGAGTACAATTTCTTCCACGTGGCGCAATAACAGATGTAGACACCATTTTTAATATTAGATACTAGCATGCAACCCCCGCGATGCGCGGGTGCTTTGGGATGAAAATTAGGACTTCTTAAAACAAACATTGAGTTTGATTTTTATACAAATTTTTTGGTTATGGAATGAAATTTTTGGATCCTATTACATAAACTTTGAATGATTAAAAGTACAAAAAAGTGAATTCATATAATGTAGAGATGGGATCTTGAATTTAAACATTAAAAATAACATCTAAAACCAATCACAAGTAGAAAGACCAAGACAAATTCATTGAAAACCCAAATTGTGCTCTTCACGATTCCCCCATTACATTTTAAACATGCGCACAATATGAACTCCCATCCTTGTTGATTAAAATTTCAAAACTGCAATTTAAATGGGAATTAAAGAAATTGTATTGTTGTGATTTTAACACATCAAAATAAACATTCAAAAGAATGCTCTGTCGTTTCTAAAAAAGAAAGATTACTGTATGGAAACTTTTAATTTTGACATCTTTTTAACTAAACTGGACAATACATCAAATGTATTTTTTTCGTCAAAACTGATAAAACATGGATTATTATAACAGATTAATGAAAATAAATGATGAATTGTCACAAAAAATAAAATCACAAATGAGTGTGGGATCATATAGTTGTTTAATGGAGGGGGAACTATACCATAAGTGGCACTCACATATTAAAGCCAACTCATTTGATTACAATAAAAGACAAATCTTCCAACCATTAATAATTTAAAATATTTGAGGTGTAAACATAGCTTTAAAGATATTATAAAGTAAAGACAATCACTTCCATTTATGAAAGGTAGCAAATGATAGAATACTATAGGCGAGAACTAAAAGTATGAAAGGTAGAAAATGATAAAATAGGCGAGAACTAGTGAAAAGTAATACCAATTTTATATGGATACAACACTAATTTACATTAATATATACGTATTTTTTGGAAGCAATTTTATAGTTTTCTTTATTAAAAAATATGTTAATGTTCCACACACCTTTTTTCACAAAAGACTTCTTGGGAAAATCAATATGATACACCGTCAAAACGGTTTTTAAAAACACGCTTGTTTATTGCCGATTTTTTGCATCAACACCGTTATGCCCATGATAAGAAATCATTGGATACTCTCCCCAACCCCATATCTGAGTCAAAAAATAATGTAAAATAAATGATAATCTTACTTTGTTTAATAGCTCTATGAGATCAAAATCAAAGAGAGATTAAACTTGGATGGAAAAATGTAAAAAGGCAAAAGTAGTTGAATTTATATGTAAAGTTATTTAAAAAAAAGGAAATTTGATGAAATTCGTTCTGATTATTTATTGTAAACTATCACAACTCCTACAATATTTTATTATCAAAATTATTGCATTACTAAGACATATGAGTAAAAAATAATTCAACTAAAGTTCACTATGATACTTAAAAGATCAGACCCGTGGAGAGAAATTCACCGTAAATTGATCGGATGTTTTTTAGGTTGAAAAATGAACTATTTTATTAGCTAACTAAAATCCCCAAATCACGACAGGAGTTGAACTAAACATAATTTAGCTCACGGGCCTATAGATAACAATTAAGGTAGCACACATACTCAAATGAGTATCAAAACATCAGTAAATGATTTAACTTCTAAGAGAGTGAGTTGGATCCATTCCAAGCCTCATCATAGCATGAGTTGCTAACATTGAACCCCTGTGAGAAGTATCCATGATTCGGCCAAGTAATGACAGCTTAGCCGTGTATCTATTTTGTAGATGCTTCTTAGCCCACCAGTCTTCGTGACAAACAATCTTCCACTCCTACACATAGAGCTTGATAAGAGATATCATACCTATGTCTTTCCCCCATATCTTGTAGTATTAGTTTTTGTCAATGAGTATCTTTTCTTTTCCATGAGAATTCAAATTCTTTTTGATGTTGTATTCCACAATTATTGATTCACTAAAGATCTTGGGAAGTGAATATAATGCTGATTTGATTTTCTTTATCCCATAAGCACACATGAGTGGGTCCTCAATGGTTGCATTCGGGGCATAAATTTCAAAATCTTGAGGTGTGGCGCAGGATCCATATAAATTGAGGATATGAGGGAGTATATCATCTGAAATAGTTCCTGATGGAATGTGATCATGGGCTCCGTTGCAATGCCCTTCTTTCTGCTGATGTTTTATGGGATCTTCATGATCCATAGAAATGATTCATGTGAACTATGAGATGTGGACAACATGGAGATGCAATGTGAATTTATTGAATGGGTGTAATACATTTAAGAGATATGGGACGACAGATGAATTTGCAAGGTCAAACAATGAAGGGATGGTGGAACGGGAGCTGGTTGGGGAGGTAAACGAATAAAGCAAAAATAGATAACTTCACAATTTGAAAATCTAAAGGCCTCGCACCTTGAAATCTAAAAGGAAAAAACTTAAAAGGAAATTTGAATCGGTTCTTTGAGAGAGAGGTGGGAGAAATAAGCCTGTCACATGGAGTAGCTGAAAATGAGCTGACATTAATTCAATGCTTCCGTTTTATAATATTAAAATAGATTTATTTTGTGTAAGTGAGTTTTTATATTGGGTATTCTAGTAGAGAGAGAGAGCTAAAGCAAAATGGGTGGGTATGGTTTTAGTGTCCCACATATAAACTTTATAAGAAAGTGGAAGGGTATATAACGAAAACACAAAAGATGACAATTAGCCTTCTAGTCAAAGAGGCCATGCTATGGTGCTTTATGGTGGTACGAAGCACCACCAACTGCAACACGTAGCGCGTGTTCGTGCGATCGCACGACATGCAAAAGGGAGATTGGGCGACTTAGGGCGCATTGGGCGCTTTGATGGCGCACTTGGAACTTCGCACGTGCGCATCGCTTATGATGAGATGCCAAATCTAGACCGTGCAATCAAAAGAATTCTGAAAAGACTTGATCCAATGGTTACTAAATCGCAGGTCTGAAAGGAGGTGACTGTTCACGAACATTCACCAAAATGGCTATAAAAAGAGTCCCAGCCCTCTGTTTTGGACACAAAAAATTGCTCTATTCTCCTCTCTCAGTCCTCCACCTTCTGGCATTATCAGGTAAACATTTTAGATTGTTCTTGGTTTGATCAAATCATACATAGTTTGAATCACAATAGAAACATCACTGCATTATATCTTGAAGGCAAATTTCTACTTCAACTCCATTGTGTACTCGCGTCTTTCATCCATAAGGGGAAAAATATTGCCTAAAAGACAGAGTTCCTATAACGTGCCTTGCATTAACTTTAATTCATAATTATTATAATTCCTTCATAAATTTAAAGGAAAATGTGCTCATCTTGCATCGAAAAAAAAGTATACACAGATTACTCAATTTTGTCTAGTGCAAGAGAAAAGGCATTACTTGCAAGTTATATCTGAAAACAAATATTACAAAGAAAAATACACGAGGAATCATAATAAGAACCCCCATATTTATAAGTCTATATACATGAGTAAGAATAATCTCAACAAACCCAAATGACTAGTTCGAGTAGTCAACCATTTAATTAAACTTTCTCGACTCAAACAGTTTTGAGACTTGCTCCAAACTGTTTGCGCCTTGTTTCAATCAAAACTATTTGAAGCCTTGATCGAACCTAAAAACTGTATTCGCCACGCTCGAACTGAAACTATTTCCAAATATTCATTCCGAATATCTTAACCACTCGTGGACAAAAAAACCCAATCCCTCATTGTTATTTCATCAAATAGCTGATGACACAAAAAAAGAATACTCATGCCAGACAGGTTTCTCGCCCTCAAATTAAAAAAGTGTCAGCTCACACTTGGTCTCGAGTTCACCATTCAGAGCCATTTGGGTTTGGAGCATTTTAAACCCATTAGGAAAAATGACTATTGTTTTACATACTTGAGCAAGATAACGTACATGCACACTCAAATATATAGTATGCAAATATTCATGAAAGGATATTGCTCAAAAATTACATAATCCTTAACATAAAATAGACACGTCAAGAAATATTTAGCCAATAACAAATCAGTTGCTCGTTTTAAAGTTTAAATTATTTTTCTTGAATTAAGTTATTGATCTTTCTCCAAATTATGAATTCAAAAGATAAATACACAGTGTTAGAGTAAAATTTAATATATGGGTTTACATATGAAATAAATATGAATTATAGGATATTTAATGAAGTTAGGCTAATTAAAGTAATTAATTTAAGTTTTGGGCCTTAATAATGTATTATTAAAGTGTGGGTTTTAATGTGTAGAGTCAAGCGTAATTTATATTTTTATGATGGGTTAAAATAGAAATATATGAAATATGAAAAGACACGATTGTCTTATAAATAAGGGTGATGGTCCCCAGATCACACAATTCTCTTCTTCTGATTCCCATTGTCCTACAGAAATCCAGGCGTAAAATAAACGTGTTGATCTGGAAGATCATAAGACCTCAAACTCAGATATTTTATTTTTCTCGTTATGGATTCAGGTATGCTTCCGCAAATTCAATATTTTTATTTCTTGATAATTCAATATGAATGTTCCTGTTTGTGTGATGGTTTTCACGAAATAGAAGTTAATCCAACACACTGGACTGTCGTATTTCTTACGCATTGATCGACAACTTACATTCACATCGAATAATTTTGCACCGGGCTAGATAATTAATATAATAATATAATAATGATGATCATTAATGTTATTGTTATTATTGTTGTTGTTGTTGTTGTTATTATTATTATTATTATTATTATTATTATTATTATTATTATTATTATTATTATTATTATTATTATTATTATTATTACTATTATTATTATTATTATTATTATTAGTATTAGTATTAGTATTAGTATTAGTATTAGTATTAGTATTATTATTACTACTACTATTATTATTATTATTATTATTATTATTATTATTATTATTATTATTATTATTATTATTATTATTATTATTATTATTATTATTATTATTATTATTATTATTATTATTATTATTATTATTATTATTATTAGTAGTAGTAGTAGTAGTAGTAGTAGTAGTAGTAGTAGTAGTAGTATAATATAAAGAATTGATACATTTTGATAATTCTCAAGTTGTATTCCAAAAATAGTTTATGTGATTCACCCCACACAATATTATGAGTTGATTTAAAATGAGAGGTAAAGTAAAATAAGCCCAAGTACATAAGTATAATAGTTTTGTACCTAAGGCTCCAAGGGCACCGGAGCACTCATAGTATTAACCCCAGAACAAAGAAACAGGTTGAGTAGGCGAGCAAGTGCAAATTATGAATAAAATAGTAGAAAAGGTACGATAATTTAGTACCTAAGGCTCCAAGGGCATCAGAGCACTCATAGTATTAACTTGATAATAAAGAAACACATTGAGTAGATGAGCAAGTGGAAAGTATAAATAAAAGGTATGAGAGTTTAGTATGTCAGGCTCCGAGGGCAAAAGAGTGCTCACAGTATAAACCTGAAAATTAACAATCGAGATTGTGAAAACGAGCAAGTGCCAAGTATAAATAGAAGTTACGGTAGTTTAGTACCTAAGGATCCAAGGGAATTGAAGCTCTCATAGTGTTAGCCTGAGAACAAAGAAATAGACTGACTAGATGAGAAAGTGCCAAGTATGAATAAAATAATACCAAAGGTACGACAGTTTAGGACCTAAGGCTCTAAGTGCACCGGAGCGCTCTTAATATTAACGTAAAAACAAATATATAGGCAATGTAGACGAGCAAGTGCCTGGTAAAAATAATAACCTATAAAAAAGGTACAAAAGTTTATTACTTAAGGATCCATAGGAATAGTAGCGCTCGTGGTGCTCACCTAAAAATAATGAAAAAGGTTGAGAAGCCGATCAAGTATTTGCAAAGTACAAGCAAAAGATTAAATATGTACGACAGATTATTACTCGAGGCTCGACTTTAGTAGGAGAACTCGAACTCAATATATGTGAAGCCTGAAAATAAGGAAACGAGTTGATCACATAAACAAAATCTGCAAAGTATACGTACAACACAAAGTATAAGTGCAAGTAAATATTGTACTTAATAGTCCACAAACCTTCGAGTATCTATACATAAGCCTCTACAAGTTTATTTTATACACATGTAATCTGGACAAGGGGATAATGTTGAGAAGTCCTCAACCATGTGAACAAATTGTGAAATCTTGATTATGATGATAACAAAGTAGTAAATATTTCGTGCATAAGACTCTCGACACTACAAGACACTTATGTACGAGGGGTCTAATGTAGAGGGGTCTAGAAATAACAATGTACGAGTTATGAATTTTACCCTAAGTACTATACGGTATGTATGAGAACCTCAAAACATAAGGATGAAAGTGAAACAATGTTGAGGTTGTTTTGCTCAACAAAAGTAGCAAATATTAAAATATTCATCAAACTGTGTGTACACAACTCTCTCACAAAACAAGAGACTTATGTACGAAGGGGATAATGTAGAGGGGTACATGAGAAATACCTCAATTACCTAAGGGTGAAATGATAAAATATAAAGAGGTAAGAAGGTTTCAAGAGCAACCCCTCAAGTTACCCGACGTAGATGTGCCAAGAGAAGTGGGTGCCAATAAATAACTGGCTAACTGAAGTGAGGGACAAGTGAAGAGGAACCCCAAGATATCGAGGGGGTACTCTGTGAGGGAACCCAAAGAAAGAAAGAGATGCTCATAGAGAAACTCCAATATTTTAGAGAGGGTGACAGTCAAATGGGCCCAAGTCACTAAAGAGGGTGCTTTAAGAGGAAGAGACCCCAAAGCAACAAGGAGATGCTCATAGAGCAAATCTAATATTTCAGAGAGGTTGCCACTCAAATGGGCACAAGAACCCGCATAAGTGATCTAATAGAAACCCCAAGCTATCGAGGGCGTGCTCTGCGAGGGACCCCAAAGAAGCAAGGAGCTCCTCATAAAGAAAATCCAATATTTTAGGGAGGGCACCACTCAAATGGGCCCAAGTCACTAGAGAGGGTGCTCTAAGAGTAACCCCAAACTATCGAGGGGGTGCTATGAGAGCAAGACCCCAAAGTAGGAAGGAGATGTTCATAGAGAAACTTCAATATTTTAGAGAGGGTGCCACTCAAATGGGCCTAAGTCACTAAAGAGGGTGCTTTAATAGGAACCCCAAGCTATCGAGGGGGTGCTCTGTAATGAACCTCAAAGAAACAAGGAGATGCTCATGAATTAGAATGTGAAGGGGGTCCACCTCCCTCAAATATTTTTCTTAAAAGATTTAAGAGTTCAAAAGTGAAGTATAAATCAAGTACACCGCGGGCTAGGTCCAGTTTTACTAAAAAAGAAATGGTTATTCTCTTAGCTTATTTCTATTATTATGATTGTCATTTATGAGTTTGGGAAGGAGAAGGGGTCACCCTCCTCCAAGTTATTTCGAAAAAATATATATATGTGCAAGTATGAATACACCATAGTTTTATATTTATATTTAATTGGATTGAATATTTAAATTATGTGGGTGACACATAATTTAATTAAGTCGAGAAATAATGAGAAAGAAATTAAATATTAATTTAAAGTGAAATGAATTAATATTTATGTGATTATCTACTTACTAGTGTGCTACAATAAATAAAATGGAATGAAGTCATAAGTGAGTAAACGCGAGGAAATTTGATATTATCCCAACTGGAATATGCGTGATTAAATTAAAATACATTAAGATGGGAAAATATTGTTAAGTGACTCGGGTGACGATTTCGAGTGCACGTCTGATTCAGAATGGTTCAAAATAGTCAAAATTGAGTACTGGGGGTTGTGTTCGGATCTTGAGGCACTTTTTAGCTTAATCGAGACTTATTTAGGTGTCTTTTGGACTTCTTAATGGCATATGAATAGTAAAAAATGGGATTTGAACTTACATAATGAAGGGTTTGGGTGAAAGGAAAAGTCATTTCATAATTCCAAAGGTTTAGTTGAGTTATACCAAGTGTTAAAGAGAAAGTGAAAATAATTAGAGAGAAAATCCAAGAATTCGAGTGAGAAAGTGGAGAACAACTCAAGAACACTAAGGGATTGACAATTTAGGAAGTGGATTCTAGGAAGATCATCATCACCTTCATCAAATCTAGACACTACGAGTTTTTAAGTCAATTGATTATCTTTCTAATTAATTATGCTTTCATTTTCTTTCATATTAAAGTTACAAAAAACTATTTTTGGGATGGGATTCACATGTTAAATTTTAGGATTTGGGGGAATGGTTATGCAAATGGATTTTGACATTTGATGATAGAACATTATGAATGAATTTTTAATCATGAAACTTTGGGGTTATGACTTCTTATATAATGGAATTTATATAGGGAAAACTTGTGATGAATTAGTGTTATAGCATGTAAAGATGATATTTATCCCCATGAAAATTGTATGTTTAGATGACAATTATGTGTAGCGATGAGTCCAATTGATATAAAAATTTATCAAACATATTTGATGTTGAAATAACTCATGTTTATGATCATGTTTGAGGTTGAATTTGTGAAATTCGAATTTGGAGAAAAATCGAGTTTGGAGAGTTTTAGGTCTTTTTTTTTACTGCTTTCGGAAGATATTTGAGAAAAACTCAAACACATACACGAGTTGATTTTTCGTGTCGAATTGGTCTTTGCTAATGTAGACATTCTTGAAATTCCTTGGAGACACAATGAAGTATTAATGACTTAGCTTAATTTTGTCTTCTTTTCCAAACTAGTTGAGCTCCTATATAGTATAGACTCAAGTGAGTCAATTATAGAACGTGCTTCACTTTCTTCTGGGGGGGAAGTTTATACTATTCATAGACCACAAATCACTTCAGTATCTCTTCACCCAGAAGGATCTGAATACGAGACAATGGAGGTGGCTTTAGTTCATGGAAGACTACCAGCTTGACATTCAGTATCATCCTGGTAAGGCTAACGTGGTGGTAAACGCGTTGAGCCAATGACCTATGGGGGAGTTAGTGAAGGTCTGAAAGGAAAAGTGGAGGGAGCTTCGACAGGATGATGAGATCGCCAGAGGATGCATGTCAGTTTTATCTATCACTCACAAGATTGTTATGCGGGTAGTGAAAGCACAGGTGGAGTATCAGTTCTGCTATGACGGGGTAAGCTAGTTATTAGCTAGGGGAGCAGAGTTCTATTTTATTAGGTCAGAGGGAGGCTTTCACTTCAATGAGAGAATTTTTGTGATAGGGTATGAGGACTTCAGACATACGGTTATGACAAAGTCTCACTGTTTGAGATTTATGGTACATCTCGGCGGGGATAAGATGTACCATGACATGAGGAGATAATATTGGTGATCAAGGATAGAGCATGACATAGCAGAGTTTGTCTCAAAGTGTGTTACCTGTTAGTTAGTTAATTAAGTTAGACCACCGGAGGACTTCAATGGTGCTATAGCTACTTGATATTCCCGTGTGGAAGTGGGAGAGTATTTCGATGGATTTCATTACAGGGCTTTCGACTTCACAGAGGAGCCATGACTCCATTTGGGTGATAGTGGATCGGTTGACTAAGGTAGCCTAATTTTTGCCAATTCGCACTGATTCTGAGATGATTCAGTATGCGTAGATGTTCATTACGGAGATAGTTAAGCCTTACAGGGTACCAATCAACATCGTGTCTGACAGAGATAAGATATTTGTATCTCATTTCTGGAAATTTTTTTTAAGTCTATACACACAGACTTGTGATTGAGTATCGTCTATCATCCATAGATAGACAGACTGACTGGGAGGGTTAATTAAATGCTAGAGGGAATGTTGAGGATGTGTATACTTAATTTTGGAGCAGGATGGTAAAGATACTTCCAATTGGTAGAGTTTGCGTATAACAACTCTTACTAGTTCACCATCGGCATGGAACCATTTGAGGCACTTTATGGGAGTCCTTGTCGTTCACCCACTTGCTGGTTAGAGGTGGCAGACCACAAGTTATTGGGACCAGAGATGATACAACAGACTACTGCCAAGATCGAGCTGATTTGGGGGCGTATTAGAATAGCTCAGGACTGGTAAAAGAGTTATATCGATGCAAACCGGAGACACATTGAGTTAGAGGTGGGAGATCAGGAGTCGGTACGAGTGTCTCCCATGAAGGGGTAACGTGGTTCGGTAAGAAGGAGAAACTAGCGTCGAGGTATGTATGACCCTTCCCTATTGAGAAAGTTATACAAGTAACATATAGACTGGGTTTACTAGAGCATCTACAGCGGATATACGATGTGTTCCATGTGGCATCGCTATAGAAGTATCAGAGGAGAGAAAGAGATTTATGGCACGTTCCACTCGAGGAGATCGATTTACATCTAGACGTCTCATATTAGGAGATACCCGTGGCTATTCTGGATCCTAGTGAGCATAAGTTGCGGTCTAAGGTGGTACCATTAGTCAGGATTCAGTGCGGACACCACAGTGTCGATGAGTCGACAAAGGAGCGGGAGATGTCATGCGAGAGCAGTATACAGAGTTATTCTTCGTAGGTATGACCTAATTTCAGGGACGAAATTCCTTTGTAAGGGGGAAGTATGTTACACCCCGTATTTTTCAGCATTAAATATTTAATTAATTTGGCAAAATTTAAATTACAAGTGCGTCATAATTTAATTGAAATAATTGTTATGCATTTATTTAAATATTAATCGGAAGAAATAATGATTAATATAAATGAAATAAAATTTACTAACTTTGTATTAAATAATACGTGACTATTATTATACGTCGTAGCGAGTTAAACGACGAGATTTTATTATATCTCAATTGGGAGTCGGGGATAGACTATGTTGAGGTCGAGATGTGAAATTGTAATAAAGTGACTCTGATGACAATTATGAGTTCACGGTTGATTCTGAATAGGTCGAGATAGTCAAAATAGAATACCCGGGGGTAGTAATTGGGTCTCGGGATATTTTAGGCTTAACTGAGCCCACACGGGGGTGTTCGGGTAATTTGGTCTTGGCCCTTAAGTCTAATTTCGGGATTTACAATATCAAACTTAAATTATGATGTTAGTGGCGTCCATAACTCAAATAGAAAACCCTAGATCTGTAGAGAAGAAAGGTGGTAGGAAGTGGGGAGCTTTTGGGAGCCAATCTGAAGAGGGATTGAGGTGCTTGTGTCAAATTCATCCTCTTCATAAAAGGAATCAAACTCTACGAGTATAATCAGGCAAGTGGTTAGTCCTTTGGGAGAGATTTCGTGGGGTGAGTGGTTCTTCTGATTTCTGCTGGGAAAAATACCATGTGATATTGTACCGCACCGGATAGCCAATGGTTGTAAAGTCTGATGAGGAGGTGCTTCGTAACTAATAAAAGTGAGAATTATGAAGTGATACAATTCTAGGTTGTAGACATATGAATTTTATGAGAAATCCAGTAGATGATGATGTTTAGTTTCAAATTATAGAATCTAAGTTGACAACGATTGAATTGAAACTCGGAGAAAAACCTAAATTAGGAAATATTGGATGATGAGTTAATTCGATGATGATTAAAGGTTTATAGGATGATTAGGACATGGTGTTACATAAATTAAATGTTGATTTTGATTGGGTGAAGTGTGGAAAAAAAACCAAAAGCTTTAAGGGTTAACAATGGTGAATTTTATAACAAAGCACATGAACAAGGAGACATGTTCGCAGCGAATCGATTCGGTTCCTAAGACGAATCGATTTGGCAATGTGAATTGATTTGGAATAAGGCCGAATCGATTTGGCTGCCTATGAAAAGGGGAATTTTTATCTTTGTGCCCTAAATATATAATTAATCAGCGAGAGACATTTTTTGTTATTTTTAAAATATAAGGATGGACCTATTTAATTCCAGTAGGCCAGTAAGGAAGTAGTTAGACAATTTGGGAGGATTTTAGGGCTAGGATCTTTATGCACGTATTATGAAATGGAGATAATTTCGGATATCAGGATGGGATTTCGGGTAGAGTGAGTAAATCCAAATTGTGAACCAGTATAATAACAAGAAATTAAAGTCGGGTAGATATAATCGATTATTATAGGCCAGTGCCATGACCCTCGTGTGTGGCAAAGTGTTTTACACTTTCTTAATACATTTCCGTATGCGTTCCATTATAGATTTCACTTTTGTTTTCATTACCATTGATGTATTTAACTCTCCCTTCTTATGTAGATGAATACATGCCATGATTGTTCTAGTGGATCTGGGAATAGTGAGCTCAAGAGCATGGAATAAGCTGTGTATCACCTTACCGGCTTCCCCTTTCAGTAACAAAGAGCCAATCGTAGTGGGACGATTGAAAGAAACACTTCTGCCTCTATCTTGAAGGAGTTCAGGAGGCTAAACCCACTGACCATTAATGGGGCAGCTGGCCCTGATGCTGCAGAGGAGTGGCTAAATGAGATCACTAGGGTTATGGACATTCTTGATGATCTAACTGTGTACATGTTTAATATAGCGACCTTTTAGCTCGTCGAGTAAGCTCAACGTCGGTAGAGCACATACTCAGTCAGCGTGATGGTTGGGAAATCTTTAGAGTTGTATATCTGTACCGATACTTTCCTCAAGCATTCAAATATGTGAAGAAGGATGAGTTCCTTCACTTGATCTAGGGGAATATATTTGTCAACGAGTAACAAGTCAAGTTTAAGATTCTGTCCAGGTATGTGGATGCGGTTCAGAAGGATGAGGTTGAGAAGACAAGGTTCTTTATCAATGGCCTTAACCTTAGCATTCTATGGATTATGGTTGGTTTGGATCTGTTAAACTTTAGGCCCGTAGTTAACAAACTATCAGGTTTGAGCCTGAGGCAGAGGAAGACAAGGACATCCATGAGAAGAAGATGGAGACTAGTGGGTCCCAACGCAATGGCCATAAGAAGTTTAAGAGTGGTTCTCGAGGCTTATTTACAAATCTTAAGACCGCTATGGGTGTTTGTGATTCCCTAACCCGGATTTAAGTGTTATTTAAGGGCTAGCCCAATCCGATCACACGTTAATTGTGAAGTGCGATGAAACACCCTAAATAATGTTACTAATCTAGTTTTATTATTGTTTAACATTACACTTATAAGAACATGAGTTTGATTTATTGTCACCGTGTGATATAACCCAAGGGAAGTGCCCCCAAGGACAAGTAAACAGAGCTACTAATCGTAAATGTAAATAACTACTTACCCGTACAACGCTCTCAAACTCGGAACAACATACCATAATAAAAGGAGGGATATGAGCCAAATGCACAGTGGGAACTTATACAAATGCAGTATAGAAATGAACGACATAAAGAACACTCACACGCTACAACTACATGCATGTGAAGATATGTATATATCTACATATAGACCTTCAAAAATTCAAGTACCATTGTATTTTACCATTTTTTTTTATCAAAAATGTTAATTTATCCCAAATACTTCCATATCTTACAAAAATAGCCATTTTGTATCATTATGCATAAACTAACACTTGTTTCTCATTAACTCACATAGTTAAACAAATAGAATTTGTTAGGGAAACTCTTACGTTTATTTCCAAAAAAGTTTATTACCCGATGTTCATTAACTCACGCCAGACTTACTTAACCATATTTTAAGACTTCCATTTGAAACACGCACACACACTGTGTTAGAAAAATACTTTTATTTCTTGAAAGTCCTACGCAACACACACTTGTGCTCATTATGGTTTGAACCTCATTATGTGGATTAAATATCATTAAGTCACCTTCTTTAACCATTCCACTTCCCATATGGACATCTATCATTTTTCTCAATTTACTTGTCCACATTCGTTAATCGGAACTTTAATCACTCACACAAGTTAGGTTATTTTTATCTTATAACCCATCTCTTATCATATTTCGATTACATCATTATCATTGGGATTTAACCAACAACTTCATGGCCCCTCACCACCGGTATCCGTCGCCATATGCTATTGCAGTTACTTTGGGGTCTTTCACCACTAAGGACGTCATTCCCTGCTTAATTATTTCTCCGAAATGATCTGAATATTCCATTATCTTTTCAATGTGCTCAACATTATTCCAATGTTCATATTATTCAACATTTACGGCCTGCAGCCTAAAGCCTGGACTTAACTGTTCATTTTTCCATTAACACTTGGAAGATTATTACTTTCTCCTTTAAGTCCTTTATGTGTACACACGTTGATTTTATACCAAAAATCATTCATGTTTTAGGACTTAATTCATTTTCACCCATACTAGTGTAAAAACATTCACTAACATTTTTAATTCATAAAAATGTTCCACTTTAAGTAAATTCCCAATTTATCCTTTTTATTGACAAACTTGCAATTTGGTCCTTTAACAGATGTCAGTTTTTGAAAAGGTAGTTTAAGTTTCTATTTCAACACTTAAACACATTTAACCATTTAACCATTTGTCCATTGTCAACCTTTGCTCAAATTTCCCATTTTACACTTTACACACCTTTAATATATAATTTCATGCATTTTGTATATTAAATCCTCATTTTCCACATACTTGATAAACACACTTTAATTATGACATTTTGCATTTCAACACTTACCTGGCCATTTATTTCACACTTAGCCTTCCTTACTTTTACTATTTACACGAAGACCTTAGTTTCACAAGTTTACACATTAAACCCACTTTATTTTCTTATTATGAGTTCACACACTTTAAAATACTCACTTTAAAGTGAAAACACCTATTTACATTTTAATCTCTTTATTTAATGTAAAAAAACATATAATCATTTTTATAAAAATGTCCATGAATAGTGTTCATAAATTTCCAACACTTTTAAACCCATTTAAGTAAAATTTTATCTTCTTATTCTACTTCATCATTTGAGGAAGGAAGCTCCACTTTTATTTCATAAAAATGGTTCAAACATGACCAACACCTTTTATTGGACAAAATCATATTGTTTTCCTTTAAAACATCCTTAAAACACATATTTTTGCATAGAATGTTCAATGAATATATTATGAAATTTCTATGGCATGTGCCCTAGATTGAATCACTAATCACGATTACCCATTTTCAAAGGCAACGTCTTGGGAACCTATTCATTCGGGAAGCTAGAACTCTAGGCTCCCCTCCTTAAGACTGGGGTTATTTTTTTTTATCCTTCATATAAAAGTGAAGTTACATTACTCATTTCTTAATGTTAGTCAGTGATCGATCTACTCAAGTCTCCACAATCTCCACATGTGATTGCTAACTTTCAGACCTTAAGATCTTTCTCATCTAGTGAAACACAACACTCACATAATTTTACCTTGCGGACCATCACTACAATCCTTATCACTATGCTATGTGATCCCAAATAATAACTATCAGACAAGTTACAATGACACCTCGATTTTTTTCAAGCATTATCCATGTATAATACCTAATGATTCTCATCACTAGAATCATACTAAGTCATGCGGGTAGCACACATAGGTGCTATAATCAAGCCTAACACTTCATTTCAAGTGCTATATCTAAAACTATGATAAACATCATTGTGTCCTAAGTTAAAACCTAGCACGTATCAACCTATTTTTTTTATATTATCCACAAAGGTCATATCTTAACATAAGCTTATAAACAAGCCATGATGCTAACTCCAAAATATTGCCAAAAATTATACAACTAAATCGTACTACAACATCAACAGCCTATGCATCCACACAATAAATTTCCCAATGCTCCATGGAAAGGACACCAATTCAATCATCTCCAACGATCTTGCACATTCAAGAGTATGAGTGATCACGACAAAATCCTCCCAAGTATAACAACCGATCATGGTCGTTAATTTTTTTAGGGTCGAACACTAACCCAACTACTACGTGTTACACCAACTATAACTCTACGTACTTGATATCATAAGAAACCCCCAAAGTTCAAATAGAGACATCCTTTTTACTGTAATGCACAAAGTGCAATCTAAAGTTCACCATTACTGGGGAGTGTCTATCACTTGTACTAATAACTCATTCTAACCACACCCATTTTCTCATGTAAAGGCTAGCCAATCACGATATGCTTAAGACGGGGCTTGTCAATCAATTAATACCATTCTCAGCACAACGTAATATAAATATTGTTACTGAAAAATCCGATACTTTAAAACTTCATAAATATCTCAATGTCAATAATTCAAACTCAACTAAACTAACTAAAATAATAAATTTAGCATCAAGTAAATATCACAACTCCAACATAATATAAATAAATAAATAAAACTTGGGCTTATGCCTTTACAAATTTCTCTAAATAAAATATCTGAACTATGACACAAAAGCACCTAAACTAGAGTCAAGAATCTTGAAATATGCTAAGCACTAAGAAAACGCAAGGCTGGTACAGCAACAGTCCTACTATCACTCTCTATAAAATAATCTGGGGGGGGGGGGATATTTATAATTTGGGTCAGAGCCTGAGGTGTGCAAGAATTAACTTATTTAATTTATGATACAATAATACAGTCAACTCAAATTAATTATCGCCCCCTTTCGTCACACACATGCACGTAACACCTCACCCCTCATCTAAGTGTGATATGTCTCGCATCCCAAAAGTCCCCAAATAATAACTACGACTGCCAATTTTATACAATAATTAAATGATACAAATATGCCGACTACAATAAATTATCGATTTCCATAATTTTCCAGTCTCATAATTTCCACATAAGAAGCATAAATATCCATTATGCAATAAATGATCACTATTTTAATTTATATCCGCATCCTTAGATAATTAATTTATTTCCATAGTATCCAGGGAATTAATAATATATGTCCTTCCATATATGTGACACATGAGGGCATCTACCGTTGGTGTCAAATTCATGCTATATCTACAAGTTCGAAGGAATCCTTACATCCTAAGCGGACACCACAAAACACACATAAATTGGGGGTCATCCCTACTCCGGACACCTGCATACGGCAAATAGCGGTGATACAGAAAGGATAAGTGCCACACCTACCCCAAGAGGGTGGAGTCCCTACGTAGTACCTATATGGCCTACACATTGTCAAGCCCGTCTGTGCCGACATGCGGTCTACGGCCCGATGAGCGAACCCCCGAGCCGATTGGACGGTCCACTAGAATGTCCACACATAAATATATAATTGTACATATTATTATCCCATATAATATGTAAGGGTATTTACTCCATAATTACCATAAAAATCCAACTAGTGTCCACAATATCTTTCCATTTATTAATAATTTACCATCTAATAAATTAGTAATTCCATTTCATAGAATAATTTCTAGCCATTTAATTAAATGTAATTTTCCAAAATTAAATGTGGCATATTGGTATTTTTAATAAATTTCCAAAAATTCAGAGACAGTTTTATTAAATCGCATGGCCTCCTAATAAAAATCCTTAGCTAAAATCCCAGGCCAAGTCACACAAATTATGAATTGCCAAACACTCCTTCACGTCGCTCAAACGACATCTGGGATCGTTTGCTCTCTAACACCCATAGCACTAGTCCAAAGACACCCAAGTCTATATCCCAACTTGTAATTTAATTAATCTCTCGTTAATTATTTTGCTATTAAAGTAGTGTCACCCAACTACAATAATAAGACTCATTGATTCGGTCCGTAACTTCATCTCTTAGAATATATTACACAAGGTCCCGCTATCAAGTTTAACACTCCTCATTAATTTTAATATTCGATAATTTATTATGTCTCTATGATAAATTAAATCGGCTACCCCGTGTCTAACTCCTCGTAGCACTCCACCTAAAAATATCCGAGTCACAACCCCGACTCTTAATTCCATAATTATTAACTTACAATCATATTATTATTTTTTCAAGATACTAAGCACATATCAATCCAGCCGTTTCCCAATTTCAACCGAAATTCCCATTAGAATTTGTTCATATATTTTCGAGTGTTGTTCATCCAAAACACTCTAATTCCATACCCCAAATTCATTCCCATCCAATTTCAAGGTAAAAATAATGTTCCTTAATATTTTTCCAAGTCCTACACTCATCTATGAACATCCCTAAGTAATCCAGATTTGATTTCTCAGAAAGGATTTTAGTTTCGGACACCCTTCAGTAATAAAATCATAACTAATTAAAAAAAATCAGAAAAATACGAAACTGACGGCCATACGTTCATAACGAAAAGATTTGTCTTCATGTCCAAAGTCATGGTCATTTGAAGGAGATAACAATCTTGTTCAAACAAGATACCAATCTCATTCGAACGAATTTTAATATCATTCGAACGACCCTTCGTCTTCCCCCACTACACCTTCTCCATTTAAAGTTCTTCCTGTTCAATATATCTAACCCAAAAAACAGTGTACGGAAACCCAAAAAAAATAACATGGGGCAATGTATATCTAAACCCAAAATCTCTCATTTGTTAGGACTTTTTGCAAGGGAAGTATCCTTAAATTCTAAATCAAATCAATTTATTTCATGAGGCAATCAGCGTGATATTTATACTAAAATTCAGTCCATAAATTTACAATAACATCTCTACATCAATATATCAAAGAATCCCCAATTTAACTATCAAAACCCTAAAGGAATCTATCACCAATTTTTTAGATTTACAATACCTAATTTCTGGGACAAATTCTACACAAAAACAATCAGTCCTCTACATGTTTTGTTCATCATAAAATCATTCATATTCAAACCTAAATCCCCAAAATTAAAGGGGTCATTACATTCATCAAGAAATAAATTGGAAACATAAGTTAAGCAAGAGAATTATTGACTTAAAAACTGTAGAAGAATTCCTCTTGAACCTCCCTTGCTTTTCCCTTTGGTTCTTCCACTTTTTCCCTTCTTTAGCGTTTCTCCTTTTTATCTCCTGTGGCCGCTAACTTAGGTTTCCTCTAAAGATAGTGGGGGAGTGGTTTACCGCCACTTAAACACTCATTTAGTGGGTAATACCGAGTTGGGCCCAAAACTCAATTTTTGGACCCAAAATAAGCCTGAATCCATAACTCAATTAACCCAAAAGCTCCCCAACTTATATACTTATGACCCGGGATCAATTTTAACTTTTTAAAATAGTAAATCGAGTATCTAACGCTTCCCAAAATGCAGCCCAATCATTTTTATTTCACTTGGACATTTTACTATGCTAAAACGACACACGCCCAAAATTTTAATTATGTGTTAATTATCTTTCACTCGCAAATCCATTACGTACAATTGAGTTTGCTTTTTTATAAAATAATAACTTTTACTTGATTTAAACTTCTACTCACTTAAATTTCAAATCTTCCCAATTTAATCTATTCTAAACAATAAATCCGAAATCATTAAAACCTTTTATATCATACTATTTTATTTCTAAAAATTATGGGGTATTACATTCTTCTCCCCTTATAATAGAATTCCGTCCTCATAATTCGCTAAAGTCCAACCTTATGTTTTAATCCTTGTTACTAACCCAAAATTTACACCCAATTAGTTCACACTCATATCCCATGAGGTAAAAGAAAAGGCTCACCCATGCCTATCATAACATCACTGGGGTGTTCACATATTCAGCATTATATGTACACACACATAACATAATCAAAGATGGATGGAACATTTAAATCTAATTTGTACCATTCATACCATGCATAACCATACACAAAATATACCACCATATATGTACGTGTAAGAGAAATAAGGATCTTAGTATCCGATTTCCCTTAACTCCTGAATTTTGTCAATTTCGTGTGTGGGACGTCTTGCAAGCGAAATCCAAACAAGGACCTCTCCCGATATACTAATGTACGGCTTAGTCAGTTATTAAGATCCATCGGCCCAAGATTAGAAGAAAAAGAAATATACATGAATGTGGGCAGCAATGATATAAATTTTAACTTTTACCCGTTGCCCATTAAAGTCTCATATTGCCAAAGGAATAAACTAAATCCCAATAAATATACCCATTTAATTACTCAAATCAATAATAAAAAATTCCCTTGAGTCTAACATCTATCAGCTCCCGACCTTGGATACTTTCATGCGTTGGATGTTTCGGAAGCGAAATCCAAGCAATGAGCCCTCCCGATACACTACTATATAGCATTGTTGATCGCTAAGATTCGTCAGTCCAGGACCCATGTGTGTAATGTGCTTAATTAATTTACAAGGATCTCCAGGCCCTATAGTCGCCCATTTACCCATATTTAAATTCAAGGTGTCCTAATTCCTTTAGTATTTTCTACTGAGAAAATAAATATTAATGCCCGATAAACTACCAATATGACAGTATCAAGAAGAATAACAAAACATATCCTGGAATCCAATATCTCTCAACTCCCAACATTTACTACTTTCATGCGCGGGACGTCTCGCGAACGGAATTCAAAAAAGGAACCCTCCCAATACACTACTACGCAGCTCTGTCGGTCATTGAGATCTGTTGGTCCAGGAGCTAAGTCTATTAATATTTTTAAATCAATATATGTGGCTTCACAAACCTACTCATTCCCATAAAGTCTATCACTGCCCATTTTCATTGACATCATCAATATAATAACATTGTTTTTGATTGTACACCTCATCATGTAATCGGGACTACCACTAGTCCTAATACTCCCAAAGGAACCAAATACTTCTAAACTACGAATTCCTCTCGCTTTGCATACTCTTAATACACATAGGATTTACTAACCAACCTAAGATTTCCCTTTCTCACCCACGGTGAACCAATGTAAAACACTATCCTAAGTACGAAGTCCAACTTCTCCAATGTACTAACAATCCTAAATGAATATTAAGTTCCAATATCAAACAAAACATATGCTACATACTCCACAATAGGGGAAAAACATGTCCTTTTCCATCGATGCTATCACTAGTTTCTTTTCTCAAATAGTTTCATTTATAATCCGATGCTCATCTCGATGTGGGTCCTAGTTTACACGAACTAACCTCTGCTGATGCATTATTACACATTATCGCTTCCTGAAATTTTCTAAATGTCTTCCATTAAATTACTAGACACTAAATTTCCCAAACTCCTCAAAATTCAATCAAGTAGCCCACACTAAGGGCCCTATGACTCTCTCTCCAAACTGGCCCCTTCCCGAAAGAGGTAATAATTACTAGCAAGGAATACAATTATTCCTAATCATAGGTGTCAACAATAAAGAAAGCAATGCAGAATGTAACGAGCTCAAACACAGATCCTAAGGACACTAGAACCGTGCTCTGATACCAACTGTAACAACCCCCATTTCTCACGTAAAGGCTGACCAGGCACGATATGCCGAAGATAGGGCTTGTCAATCAATTAATACCATTCTCATCACAACGTAAAATAAATATTGTTACTGAAAAATTCGATACTTTAAAACTTCATAAATATCTCATTGTCAATAATTCAAACTCAACCAATCTAACTAAAACAATAAATTTAGCAGCAAGTAAATATCACAACTCCAACATAATATAAATAAATAAATAAATAAAACTTGGGCTTATGCCCTTAGAAATTTCTCTAAATAAAATATCTTAACTCTGACAGAAAAGCACCTAGACTAGAGTCAAGAATATGGAAATTTGCTAAGCACCAAAAGAACACAAGGCTGGTACAGCAGCAGTCCTACTATCCCTCTCTATAAAATAACTTGGGGGAAAAATCATTTATAATTTGGGTCAGAGCCCGAGGTGTGCTAGAATTAACTTATTTAATTAATGATACAATAATACTGTCAAAGCACATCAATTATCCCCCCCCCTCCCCCCCCCCCCCCCCCGCGTCACTCACATGCATGTAACACCTCACCACTCATCTAAGTGTGACATGTCCCGCATCCCAAAAGTCCCCAAATAATTACTATGACTACGTGCCAATTTTACACAATTATTAAATGATTTAAATTTTCCGACTACAATAAATTATCAATTTCCATAATTTTCAGTCTCATAATTTCCGCATAAGAAGCATAAATATCCATTATGCAATAAATGATCAAAATTTTAATTTATATCCACATCCTTAGACAATTAATTTATTTCCATTGTATCCGCGGAATTAATAATATATCTCCTTCCACATTTGTGATACACAATGGCATCTACTGTTGGTGTCAAATTCGTGCTCTATCGGCAAGTCCGAAGGAATCCTTACATCCTAAGAGGACATCCCGGAGGAATCTTTACATCTGAAGCGAATACAACAAAACACACATAAATTGGGGGTCGTCCCTACGCAGGACAGCTGTATACGGCCCATACCCAGCGGTGATACAAGAAGGGTCAGCGCCATACCTACCCTCGAGGGTGGAGCCTCTACGTAGTACCTATCTGGCCTACACATAGTCAAGCCCACCTATGCCAACATGTGGTCTACGACTCGACGTGCGAACCTCTGAGCCGATAGGACGGTCCACTGGAATGTCCACAAAAAATAAATATAATAATACATATTATTATCCCATATAATATGTAAGGCTAATTACTCCATAATTACCATAAAAAGCCAACCAATGTCCACAATATCTTTCCATTTATTAATAATTTACCATCAAATAAATTATTAATTCCATTTCATAGAATAATTTCTATCCATTTAATTAAATGTAATTTTCACAAATTAAATGTGGCATATTCGTATTTTTAATAAATTTCCTGTTAATTCAAACACTGTTTTATTAACTCCATGGCCTCCTAATAAAAATCCTTAGCTAAAATCCCAGGCCAAATCACACAAATGATGAATTGCCAAACACTCTTTAACGTCGCTCAAACGACATCTGGGATCGTTCGTGCTCTATCACCCGTAGCACTAGTCTAAAGACACCCAAGTCTATATCCCGACTTGTAATTTAATTAATCGCTCATTAATTTTTTTGCTATTCAAGTAGTGTCACCCAACTACAATAACTAGACTAACTCATTCGATCCGTAACTTCATCTCTTAGAATATATTACACAAGGTCCCACTATCAAGTTTAACACTCCTCATTAATTTTATTATCCGATAATTTATTATATATCTCTATGATAAATTAAATCAGCTACCCCGTGTCTAACTCCCCGTAGCACTCCACCTAAAAATATCCGAGTCACAACCCCGACTCTTAATTCCATAAGTATTAACTTACATTCATATTATTATGTTTTCAAGATACTAAGCACATATCAATCCAACCGTTTCATAATTTCACCCGAAATATCCATTTGAATCTGTTCATATATTTTCGAGTCTTGTTCATCCAAAGCACTCTAATTCCATACCCCGAATTCATTCCCATCCAATTTCATGGTTGAAATAATGTTCCCTAATATTTTTCCAAGTCTTACACGCATCCACGGACATCCCTAAGTAATCCAGATTTGATTTCTCATAAAAGATTTCAGTTTCGGACACCCTTCAGTAATAAAATCATAACTAAATAAAAAAATCAAAAAATACGAAACTGACGGCCACGTATTCGTAACGAAAAGATCTATCTCCATGTCCAAAGTCATGATCGTTTGAATGAGATAACAATCTAGTTCGAACAAGATACGAATATCATTTGAACGCCTTTTAGTGTCATTCAAACGACTCTTCGTCTTCCCCCACTCAACCTTCTCCATTTACAGTTCTTCCTGTTCAGTATCTCCAATCTAGAAAATAGTGTGCGAATACCCAGAAAAAACAACATGTGGCAATGTATATCTAAACCCAAAATCTCTCATTTTCTAGGACTTTTTGCGAGGGCAGTATCCTTAAATTCTAAATCTAATCAATTTATTTCATGAGGCAATTATCGTGATATTTATACTAAAATTCAGTCCATAAATTTACAGTAACATCTCTACATCAATTAATCAAAGTATCCCCAATTTAACTATGAAAACCCTAAAGGAATCTATTACCAATTTTTCAGATTAATAATACCAAATTTCTGGGACAAATTCTACAAAAAAATAATCAGTCCTCTACCTATGTTGTTCATCATAACATCAATCATATTCAAACCTAAATTCCAGAAATTAAAGGGGTCATTACGTGCGTCAAGAAATAAATTGGAAACATAAATTATGGAGGAGAATCCTTGCCTTAAAAACTATAGAAGAATTCCTCTTGAAGCTCCCTTGCTTTTCCCTTTGATTCTTCCACTTTTTCCCTTCTTTGGTGTTTCTCCCTTTTATCTCCCATGGCTGCTAAATAGGTTTCCTCTAATGATAGTGGGGGAGTGGTTTACCCCCACTTAAACACTCCTTTAGTGGTTAATCCGGAGTTGGGCCCAAAACTCAACTTTTGGACCCCAAAATAAGCCCGAATCCATAACCCAGATAACCCAAAAGCTCCCCAACTTATAAACTTATGACCTGAGATCAATTTTAACTATTTAAAACACTAACTCAAGTGTATTACGCTTCCCATAATGCATCTGAATCATTTTTATTTCTTTTGGACATTTTACTATACTAAAACAACACGCGCCCAAAATTTTATTTATGTGTTAATTATCTTTCACTCGCAAACCCATTACGTTTCTTTGAGTTTTATTATTATAAAATCATAATCTTTACTTGATTTAAACTTTTACTCACTTAAATTTCAAATCTTTCCAATTTAATTTATTTTCAAAAATAAATCCGAAATCATTAAATCCTTTTATATCGTACTATTTTATTTTTAAAAATTATAGGGTATTACATTCTTCTCCCCTTATAACAAAATTTCGTCCTCAGAATTCGCTAAAGTCCAGCCTTATGTTTTAATCCGTGTTACTAACCCAAAGTTTACACTCAATTAGTTCATAGTCATATCCCATGAGGTAAAAGAAAAGGCGCACTCATGCCTATCATAACATCACCAGGGTATTCACATATTCCGCATTATATGTACACACACATAACATAATCAAAGATGGATGGAACATTTAAATCTTATTTATACCATTCATACCATGCATAAGCATACACCAAATATACCACCATATATGTACATGCAAGGGAAATAAGGATCTCGGTATCCGATTTCCTTTAACACCCGACTTTTGTCAATTTCGTGTGTGGGACGTCTCACGAGCGAAATCCAAATAAGTAACCCTCCTGATATACTACTGTACGGCTTAGTCGGTTATTGAGATCCATCGACCCAAGATTAAAAGAAAAATAAATATACATGAATGTGTGCAACAATGATATAAATTTTAACTTTTACCAATTGCCAATTAAAGTCTCATATTGCGAAAGGGATAAACTAAATCCCAATAAATATACCCATTTAATTACTCCAATCAATAATAAAAAATGCCCTAGGGTCTAACATCTCTCAGCTCCCGACCTTTTCTACTTTCATGCGTGGGATGTTTTGAAAACAAAATCCAAATAAGGAACCCTCCCGATACGCTACTATATAGCATTGTCAATCGCTAAGATCCGTAAGTCCAGGACCTATGTGTGTAATGTTCTCAAATAATTTACAAGGATCTCCAGGTCCTATAGCCGCCTAGTTACCCATATTTAAATTCAAGGTGTCCTAATTCCTTTAGTATTTTCTGCCAAGAAAATAATTATTAATGCTCGATAAATTACCAATATGACAGTACCAAGAACAATAACAAAACATATCATGGAATCCAACATCTCTCAACTCCCGACATTTACTACTTTCATGCGCAGGATGTGTCGCGAATGAAATCAACACAAGGAACCCTCCCAATACACTACTACACAGTTATGTCGGTCATTGAGATCTGTTGGTCCAGGACCTAACTCTATTAATATTTTTAAATCCATATATGTGTCTTCACAAACCTACACATTCCCATAAAGTCTATCACTGGCCATTTTCATTGACATCATCATTATAATAACATTGTTTATGATTGTACACATCATCTTGAAATCGGGACTACCACTAGTCCTAACACTCCCAAAGGAACTGAACACTTCTAAAATACGAATTCCTCTCATTTTGCATACTCTTAATATAAATAGGATTTACTAACCAGCCTAAGATTTTCCCTTCTCACCCGCGGTGAACCAACGTAAAACACTATCCCAAGTATGAAGTCCAACTTCTCCAATGTACTAACAAACCCAAGTGAATAATAGGTTCCAATACCAAACAAAACATACACTATATACTCCAAAATATGGAAAAAAACATGTCCATTACCATCGATGCTATCACTAGTCTATTTTCTCAAATAGTTTTATCTATAATCCGATGTTTATCTCAATGTGGGTCCTAGTCTACAAAAACTAACCTATCCTGATGCATTATTACACATTACCACTTCCTGGAATTTTCTAAATTTCTTCCAATAAATTACTAGGCACTAAATTTCCCGAACTCCTCAAAATTCTAGCGAGTAGCCCACACTAAGGGCTTTAGGACTCTCTACAAACTAGCCCCTTCCCGAACGGGTAATAATGACTAGCAAAGAATACAACTATTCCTAATCATAGATCTTTACAACAAAGAATGCAATGCAGAATTTAACGAGCTCAGACACAGATCCTAAGGACACTAGAACCGTGCTCTGATACCAACTTTAACAACCCCCATTTCTCACGTAAAGCTTGGCCATGCACGATATGCGAAGATATGGCTTGTCAATCAATTAATACCATTCTCATCATAACGTAATATAAATAGTGTCACTGAAAAATTTAATACTTTAAAACTTCATAACTATCTCATTGTCAATAAGTCAAACTCAACCAAGCTAACTAAAATAATAAATTTAGTAGCAAGTAAATATCAGAACTTCAGCATAATATAAATAAATAAATAAATAAATAAAACTTGGGCTTATGCCCTTACAAATTTCCCTAAATAAAATATCTGAAGTCTGACAGAAAAGCACCTAGACTAGAGTCAAAAATCTGGAAATCTGCTAAGCACCAAGAGAACATAAGGCTGGTACAATAACAACTATACTATCCATCTCTATAAAATAACTTGGGGGAAAAACATTTATAATTTGGGTCAGAGCCCGAGGTGTGCAAAATTAACTTATTTGATTTATGATAAAATAATACAGTCAATGCACATTAATTATCCCCCCCCCCGCCTCGTCACTCACATGCATGTAACACCTCACCCCTCATCTAAGTGTGACATGCCTTGCATCCTAAAAGTCCCCAAATAATAACTATGACTACGTGCCAATTTTATACAATGATTAAATGATTTAAATATGTCGACTACAATAAATTATCAATTTCCATAATTTTCCGGTCTCTTAATTTCCACATAAGAAGCATAAATATCCATTATGCAATAAATGATCACAATTTTAATTTATATCCACATCCTTAGACAATTAATTCATTTCCATAGTATCCGGGGAATTAATAATATATGTCCTTCCATATATGTGACACACAAGGGAATCTACCGTTGGTGTCAAATTCGTGCTCTATTGGCAAGTCTGGAGGAATCCTTACATCCTAAGTGGACAGCCCGGAGGAATCCTTACATCCGAACCATACACAACAAAACACACATAAATTGGGGGCAGTCCCTACGCAGGACAGCTGTATACAGCCCACACCTAGCGGTGATACAGGAAGGGTCAGTGCCATACCTACCCCACAAGAGTGGAGCCTCTACGTTGTACCTTTATGTCCTACACATCATCAAGCCCACCTCTACCGACATGCGGTCTACGGTTCGACGCGCAAACCCCCGAACCAATAGGACGGTCCACTGGAATGTCCACAAAAAAATATATGATAGTAAATATTATTATCTCATATAATATATGAGGGTAATTACTACATAATTACCATAAAAATCGAACCAATTTCCACAATATCTTTCCATTTATTAATAATTTACCATCTAATAAATTATTAATTCCATTTCATAAAATAATTTCTAGCCATTTAATTAAATGTAATTTTCACAAATTAAATGTGGCATATTCGTATTTTTAATAAATTTCCCGTTAATTCATACACAGTTTTATTAACTCCATGTCCTCCTAATAAAAGTCCTTAGCTAAAATCCCAGGCCAAATCACACAAATGATGAATTGCCAAACACTCCTTAACGCCACTCAAATGACATCTAGGATCGTTCACGCTCTAACACCCGTAGTACTAGTCCAAAGACACCCAAGCCTATCTCGTGACTTGTTTTTTTTATGGAAGAGGGACGGAACCCCCACACATATTATTAATTATAGGAGAAAAAGCCTCTCAAAGTGGCTGAACAAGCTCAAGAAAAAAAAAAGCTTTGGGGGAGCCAATAGCCAAAAGCTAAGGAAAGGAAAAAATTTGGACATCTGATCTTATCTAGCTTTTAGGCACCTCTGCCCATCTTTCGAAGATACTTCACCTCTTCATAGATTTGAGTCCCTTTCAAATTAACTCCAACATTGGTAAGGGAGTCAGCAGCCATGTTTGATTCCTTATAACAATGGCCAATTGAATAATTGAATTCAAATAGATCTGAAAGAATTTTTTTAGAAAAGAATTTAAGATGCCATGGAGGTCTCCATTCACTGTTGATCAACTTCACCACAAAAAGAGAATCAAATTCAATATCAATCTCTGTGATATTCCTTTGCTGACATGAATGAATACCCAGACTTAGGCTTTTGAGCTCCATATCAAAGTTTGTAGCATACTCTTCTTCTTTAGCAAAAGCAAAAACCATGTCACCTTTATCATTTCTAACTATACCTCCCATACCTCCTTTGCCTGGATTTCTTTTACTAGCCCCTTCAATGTTTAACTTATACCTACATGGATTTGGAGGATTCCATTTAACTTTAAGAATTTTGATTGGTTTTGATTTGAATTGTAAACCAAATAACTCCTGTATTCCGTGAGAGAAACCTGAACCTCTTCTTTCAAATAATAAACCTTTGCAAACATTTTAGGTCAAAGTCACGATTTGATTTTTTATACTGGTGACATTGCATTTTATGCCTTCAAATAAATCTTTGTTTCTAGCCTTCCATATTTCCCAAACCACGAAAAGATGAATAGATTTGGTCAAGAATTGTTCGGAATCAGAACTACAAGCTTGCATCCACCAACTAAGAAGAATTGAAGACATAGAATAGAAAAAAAATCCCATACATTTGAAGTAACTAAGTAGTTAATGAACAAATGAATAGAAGATTCTTCTCCTTGGGTACATAAGTGGCGACTGGATCCCATTCTAATACCTAGCTTTTTAACATTATCATCATTGGGAATACACTTGTTTATTATCTTCCACAAGTTTATTGAAATTTTATTAAAATTTTAGCATCCCAAATATTGCAATGAACTATGGAAGAAGGGGAGTGGATCTTAATACTATCATATGCAGTAGATAGAGACAAACTACCTGAATTTTCTGGCTTCCAAACAATATTGTCCTCCAGCGTCTCCATATGCTTTAAGCAATCTTCTTTAACACGAAATATATTCTTCCAGGAGTGAAATCATCCCAAGGAATTAGAGTTCCAGTTCTTGTATTTATTTGAGAAGAATTTAGACCACAAGGAGTCTTCAGATTTGAATTTTCAATACCTATTAATAGAAGTTGCCCTAGACAGCAGGACAACATCTACAAAACCCATGCCACCTTTATTTTGATCTCTCCATAAAGATGACTAGTTCTTCCATTGAAATTTCCCGCCCTGATCTTCATTACCTCCCAAAAACAATTATTTAACATCACATGGATTTTATTGATCACCAGCTTGGGAGGGTTAATAGAGGCTAACAAATGTGAAGGCATAGAGGAAAGTACATTTTTAATGAGAGTGAATCTTCCACCAATAGAAATCAATTTTTACTTCCATCCAACTATTTTTCCCCTAATGGAAGAAATAATAGAGTTTAATTATAAGATCTTGTTTATACCTTTAAATAAAGGACAACCCAAATATTTGAGAGGAAGGTCATGAGCCTTCAACCCCAAAGCTTCAGCTACCTTTCTTTTGAAACTCAGAGGCTTTCTAACATCAACAGAAAATGAACTTTTAGAAAAGTTAATTTTCTGACCTGAGGTGGAAAAGTAACTATTAAGGAAAGCTATAGTATTCTTCAAACTTTTATTATCCCCCTGCTGAATATAACAACAACATCTACAAAAGCTAGGTGGGAAATCATAGGGCTTCCACTAGGCATATATAAAGGCTTAATGAGACCTTTTTCCACCATACTCTCCAAACCTTTACTTAAATACTCTGCTACAATAATAAATAAGCTTGGAGAGATTGGATCCCCTTGCCTGATCCCTCTATTAGACTTGAAAAAACCAACAGATTGACCATTGTTTAAAATAAAAAACCAGTTGTTGGAAATGCATCTCCAAATAGAATCTATGAACCTCTCCCAAAAAAACAAAACCTCTGAGAACTTTGATCAGGAACCCCCAGTGAAGTCTGTCATCAGCTTTCTCCATATCCAATTTAATAATGACATTTCCTCCATGGATTTTCTTACCAATATTGTGAACCATCTCCTGAGCCAGCATCGCATTATCATGAATAGATATCCCTTTAACAAAGCCACTTTAATTCGGGGATATGATATTAGGAAGCAACTTAGCAAGTTTAGAGCATAAGATCTTTGAAATAATATTATAATAGAAGTTGCATAGGCTAATAGGCCTAAATTCACCACAAGAATTGGGGCATTTAACTTTAGGAATCAAAATTATAGATGTAAAAGACCAACTTTTAAGAAATTATGCACCTGCAAAGAAAACATTAATAGCAGAGAATAAATCCTCCTTTATAATACTCTAGCACTTCTTAAAGAAAAGACCTCCAAATCCATCAGGATCTGGGGAGGATTCAGAGTTCATATTTTGAATAGCTGACCACACTTCTTCCTCAGCAACAAAGCTTTCTAACTCTGAATTTGAATCTGCAGAGATGATTTTTGGGATAAGCTCTTCAATAAAATCTTCTGACAAAGGTTGAACTGTAGTTAATTGAGTTTCAAAGAATTGGACTATATGCGTTTTAATCCCCTATCTGTCTTCAATCATAGCTCCATTTTCCTCTTTTATCCTATGAATCAAAAAATTTTGGTGTTTTGCTTTTGTACTGGCATGAAAGAATTTAGTATTTGAGTCCCCAAGTTTTAACCATTTAACTGAAGATTTTTTCTTCCAGAACATTTCCTCCCTTTGAAGATCAGATTGGAGCTTAGCCCTACCTTGATTCAAAGCTTCTCTATTAACATCTGATCTCACCAATTCATAGTTGAGATCTAATTGCAATATCTCATCTTCTAAGTCCACCACTGTTTGATTCACATTCTTGAATGCTTACTTACTCCAATGTTTTAGCACCCCTTTAAGACTTTTAAGCTTAACTAAGAAATTCCATAAACCTATAGAATTTGTGTTAGCACTCCAAGAGTCTGCAATAATATTCAAAAAATCTGTATGAGTACTCCAGAAATTTAAAAACGTGAAAACAGTTTGGAATTCAGCTTCTTAATTCTTAACTTATAGGAGGAGAGGAGAATGGTCTGAGGCAGTTTTGTTCAGGTGTTGGATAGAGGAATAGGGAAATAGAAGCTCCCATTGCATATTAATTAAGCCACTGTCAAGTCTAGCCATATCATGTTTGCATCACCTCTATTGTTACTCCAGATGTACCTTGTCCCTTGATACCCCAATTCCTTTAGACCACTATCATCAATAGCCTGTAGAAAGTCTTTTATAGTTGAATGATCAACATCATTACCACCAAGATTCTCATCTTTATTAGTCACTACATTGAAATCTCCCATTACAATGTGGGGAGTAGAAACCATATCATTTTCTACTTCAATCATATGATGCTAGAGAGGTCTCCTCTCAACTTTTGTGCATTTAGCATACACAACTGAAACATAGACCTGAATTTTCAGAATTGGATGAGAGATTAGAACAGTCAACATTTTATCCTGATCCACCTTTACTTGAGTATGAATATTAGATCTCCATAACAGCCATATTTTTCCATTGCAATTACTGATCCCACCTTCGAAACCCCATTTAATCTTGAAAGAATCCAACTTATCCATTTGAACTTTTGGCTCCAGCAAAGATAATAAAGGAATTTTATGAATTCTGCACAGATACTTGATTCTTCTATTCGCTGATTTCTTGATAACTCCTCTTATATTCTAGAATATATAATTTAACATTGAAAATTAGGGAATTAGGATTATATGGTACCTCTTGCTAGAGATCCTGTGAGTCTGGTATGCATCTGGTCTTGTTTCCTCTTCATAGTACCAATTTTTCCACTACTGGTAGGTGTCTTTTGTATTCGAAGCAATTCTTCATGCTTGCCTCTGCATTTAGAAATTTTTTGTTCCACTGATGTTGAAAAAATTAACAATTCCTCAATCATTGGAATATGGAAATGATAATCCTTTTTTCCATCTGATAAGTAATGCTTCTACGTAGGTTTTGGTTGTTCACTAACTGAAATCTCAGTTCCTCTAGGGGAAAGAGATCTTTGTTCCACTATATATATATGCTTTTTCTCTTCTTTTGTCTTGATACTTGTTATGGTGTATTAAGTCTTGATCCTTCTTTAATTTTCTTTTTGTTTTCCTCCAGTGAGTTGGCACAGCCAAAGTTGAGACCTAGTTGGTAGGCTTCTCCATTGCCTTCCTGATTTCACCCTCTTCTGCTTCTGCTTAACCAGGTCTTTCAGTAAATTCAACAAACACCTCATCACCATGTGATTGCTGCTCCTTATTTTCTTGGATGAATACCTTCTTTGAATGAATTGTGTTTATGTTTTGGTGTTTTTTAGTAACCATTTGGTACTGTTGCTCTATCTTATCTGATCTGGCAGCATCTTCACTTACTAACACCTTCTTTTTAATACGATATTCCACATTCTTATCCTTCAGATGGTGATTAGTTTTAACCTCATTTTTTTTTTAGTTTCTTTCTTTGATACCCCTTCAATGATTTTTGGTTTAAACAGACATTTCTCCTCTAAATGGCCTTTTTTGTTGCAGCAAAGGCAATATTGTGGCATATTTTCTACTTGAACCTCCTTCCAGAATCCAACATCTCCACACCCTATCCATATTCTTCTTGTAAACTTCTTTGTAAGGTCCACCTCCACACACACTCTAGCTAGACTTGGTCTAATTAACTCAACTGTTCAAGTATCAATTTTTAAGGGCTTTCCAAGCAATTGGGAAATTGAATACAATGAAGGTTTGGAAAAAAGGTGAATTGGAAGCTAAGGGAAGGAGATCCAAAATGGGGCTATACTACTTTCAACATTAGGCCTAAAATCATTAGACCATTTAAAAACCCTCATTGGATATTTCCCTATGAACCATGAATTTTTAAGCCATAAACGAGAGTAATCTTCTTCACTATCCAATCGAATCAACACATGTTTCTTGTCAATCAATCCAATGCTAAATGCAGTTTTTAAAGAAAAGGTTTGAAATACCTTTCTGATTGTTTCCATTGAATGCCTCCCATCGGAAAACTTCCCAATAAGGGCAAGCTTGAATGGGCGTGCTAATGTTTCTATTTCTTCTTTGGAAAAAACAATTGGAGGCTCTCCTTTGTAGGTGGTTGGTTTTTTCATGGCAACATCAGTTTCTATTGAAGAATTAATAGCCACCACTGATGCGAATGACTTCTTCCAAACATTTGGTATATTAGGAGGCTTTGGATCCACATAATGGATGCTTGACGAGGCTGCCATCAAAATCTCTCATTCACTCTCTCTCTATCTCTCATTCACTCTGTATATCCCAACTTGTAATTTAATTAATCTCTCATTAATTATTTTGCGATTAAAGTAGTGTTTCCCAACTATAATAACTAGACTCACTCATTCGGTTCGTAACTTAATCTCTTAGAATATATTACATAAGGTCCCACTATCAAGTTTAACACTCCTCATTAATTTTAATATTCAATAATTTATTATATATATCTATTATAAATTAAATCGGCTACCATGTGTCTAACTCCCCGTAGCTCTCCACCTAAAAATATTCAAGTCACAACCCCGACTCTTAATTCCATAAGTATTAACTTACATTTATATTATTATTTTTTCAAGATACCAAGAACATATTGTAGACACCCCATTCTGTTACCCCTCAACTCTCCTTAGGTCCCTAGCACCTCCCTTCATCAGTATAAACCCAGGTCACGTCCCGAGTACTGACCTGGAAGCCATCGGGCACCCCCCGGCTCAGTTTGACCCAAAAGTCAAACTCCTCGTCTCGACGAAGAATCAATGAATCTTCGAAGGGCACTGAATACCCTTTCCAACGGTCCGCCCCGTGCGCGTTTCCGACTTACCATGCAGGCTAACGCTCCATTTGCGTTCAAAACATGACCTAGATGCCACCGAGTGCTCCCGGGCTCTATTTGACCTATGTCAACTCTTCATCTTGACCTAGACTCAATGAATCTTCGAAGGTCACTGAATACCCTTTCCAACGGTCCATTCCGTGCTCAATTTTGACTTTCTATGCGGACGACCGATCCGTTTGACTCTGGGAAGCCACCGAGCGCTTCCCAGGCTCGGTTGACCAAAGTCAACTCTCCAAACTGGGTCAAACTCTTTGTAATGTCGAAGTACATCTCCTAACCTTTCCAACGGTATGCCCCGTGCGCAATTCAGACTTACCATACGGACGAACGCGCCGTTTGCGTCCGCGCAATTCCCCGTCCAATGGACCGACAAACGCTTCTGAGACACATTTGACCCAAAGTCAACTCCTGAACTCGGGAGCGGTACAAAGGAATTCTAAGGTCTCTGAATTACCTTTCCAATGGTATGCCCCGTGCACGATTCTGACCAACGGTTTGCCCTTAGCGGCCAATTTTCCGAAAAAGCCTGAGGCACACTGCCAAATGGCAGGTCCCAGATCCTGCCTATCAGCACCTTCCGATAGGCAGTGCCATGACAGGGCCGATAGGCAGTCCCCTGGGGCTATAAAAGGAGGCTTTGGCCTCATTTGAAAGGAGAGCCCAGATATGATAGAAATCTCTCTGAAAGAATCCCCGAAACCTCTCTCGAAGGAAGCGTGATTTCAACTCTCAAATCCCTTTTTCACATCCACTTTCCATCATCCTTTTCATCAAACTTGGTGAATTAACCACTCTCCATCATCATCCAAGTGCAAGGGCTGCTCTCCAACGTCCAAGATCAAGCTCAAAATCTTCAAGAAGGTCCAACTTTCTCAACTTTCTCTTGAATTCTCTTAAATTCTCAGTAACTTGTTTTTTTTTATTACTTAGCACTTTTATCATCTCATCTCAAACATCCTAATATACTTTTTATTTAGTATTATTGCACATCTCTTATTTTCATATAAATAAAAAACCCAAAAACAAGAAAAAGAGGGTTTGCTCATAAATTTCAAATAGGGATTCTCACACTTTTTTCCACACTTTTCTCACTACTAAAATACCTTTTCTACACACACACACACACTTACAAATAAGAGATCCCACATTTGGATTTATGGGATAAACCCCACCCCTTTGCTTTCTTTGCGAACTACGTGGACTTTGATGACTTTATAGGCTACGTAGGCATCTCGGTGTAAAACCCGAGACTCGAGTCCTTTCTCTCATTTTTCTCTTCTCTAAATCCATTTTTCTTATATTATACATATATTTGTTCTTAGTGACACATTACCTCATATGTGTTATCGTTCCCTTATAACGATCAACGTAGGGGTAATCGCATAAATATTATTTTTCTTATATTACTTCTATAATCTTCCTATGGATGACTCGCTTTATCTTTTCCATGATACAAGCCGAGGATTCCTACCTCCATTCTATATATACACATGCACACATCTCACGGGGGGGGGGGGGGGGGGGGAGGGGGGAACATAAAGGAAAATAGCAAATATCCATGAGAGACCGAAAGGGCAGAATGGGTGCCTAACGCCTTCCCATTTCGTAACTAAGCCTCCGAACCCTTTTCGAATCATTTTGGTTTCGCACGCACTAGTATGTCTTTGGATGCCATCATTCGGGGTGGCTTCCTCTTTTTCTTTTGTCTGTTTTGAGTAAAATAGACCAGCGACTCTGAATCTCTCTACATTTTTCACACCTCACAAAAATCGACTCCGGCCGAAGAGCTCTCCCGAGAGGGGACGCGCGGGACCCGAATGATTCCTCTTCCCTCCACGGAGGGGATCGGCGGGGATGTCCACAGTGGCGACTCTGCTGGGGACAATTTTCTATTTTGAGGGCTTGACTCTATTTACATGTATGCTATATTTGTTTATGCTCCCCCCTATCTACATGTTCTCCTTTCTCACATGTGTATCCCATGCTTATGCTTATGTTCACACACTTGTAGAAAATCCTCCATGTACACCTCACACCACGTACACCTAGGGTCATGTATATTCCCATGTTCCACGCATCACCTATCTATACTTGGTGTACCTTTTGGGGTACTTGTACTTCGTTCCCGGTTTGGCATAATCAAAGAAATGCATTCTCATCACAAGCTACTAATAAGAGAATCATGCATGATTCACATGATATCACCAAAGAGCATTGCTATTGACCAAATTTTACCCAGTAACTGGAGGGTCACTTCGTGATGGGAGATGGTCCGGCAGGTCACAATTAGCCTAAGCGATATGACTCTCACCTTACATTGGCCAAGTACCTTCGACGTATATCGAACGGTTCCCCCGCATCGTATCGCTTGACCGAAGTCATGATGGGAGGTATATAGCAGGGAATTCATTCACGTACGCCGAGTATATCAAATTCTCTCTCACATGTATCGTCCTCACGAGGTATATGGTGAGGCAATTCACGTACACTCAGGTATATCAAATGGCTTGTCCACACGTACCGATTGCCCACAAGAGAAAGACGTATATCATGGAAGTCACGCCAAAGGGGGGAACCCATGCCGATTCACCCAACCAACTGCATACCCGCATATAGGTGTCAAGCCTAGGACACGAACTTTAGATTGTCGGTTTTGACTCGAAACTCTGCCGAAATTCTGGGTCGATCTTTTGCCCAATTTTCGCACATTTTTAAAATGGGACTCTGTCTGCGGGCCTGGTTACAAGTCCAAACCGTAGCTTCGCATATACTAAGAACCCCACTTTTCTAGGCTCGGATCCCGTCCGGCATTGCATTTACGAGAATTAAATACAAGTGAGAATATAATAATCATAATAATCATGATGAGTTCCGCCTCCAAAAACATTTCCCCCTTTTTTTTATCAAAAATCCAAAAACATTTCCCCCTTTTTATAAAAAATCCAAAAACATTTCTCCCTCTTTATCAAAAATCCAAAAATGGTTCCTTCCCTTTTCTCAAAAATAAATCTCATCCTACGCCTTCTCAGGTTGATCGCACGCCTTTGTCCTGGCTCCCTATTAGCTTAGGTCTTCAGTCAACTCACCCCGGAGTTTCTTCCGTTCTTCTACTACTTCTTCCGAGGCCAGAATCCATCCATCTTCCATGGAGAATCCAGATCAAGCAGCAGTCATACAACCGGATCTGCCGACAGTCCTAGCTCAGCTCGTGGCCAAGATTGACAACCTCCAAGCTGAGGTCCGAGAAATGCAACAAAACTAAGGTCCTATTCCTCAAGAGCCCGAGGCCCTATTCCCTCATGCTATGGGTCCACCCAAGCCCATCTGTGTCCCGGAAGAATATCATCACGCTCTGCGCACCCCTCCTGCTAATGGGCCACCGCCTGCCCAGCTTCTAATGCCAAATATTTCCCAGCCTATGGCTAACTTGCCTCTGGTTGCTGATCCAAAGGAGGAGGAGTTGAACAAAGTCAAAGAGGATCTCAAGATGCTCACCAAGAAGTTTGACTAAGTCAGGATCTCTGGAAATTACATGGAATACACCCATATGTCTCCTTATCCTAAAGCAAGGTTACCCGAGAAGTTCAAGATGCCAAATATCGAGAAGTTCGTGGGGAGTGGTCCCCCGATTGTTCATCTTCACAGTTAACATCGTTCCATGACTCTGCTAGGGGCTTCTGAAGAAGTAATGGCCCAACTGTTTCAGCAAACTTTGAAAGACAGTTCTCTTCGATGGTTTTTATCTCTTGAGGAATCCAGAATCCGTAGCTGGGAGGATGTAGCTCGAGAATTCATGTCGCAGTACAAACATAGCGAAGAGCTTGAGGTTAGTCGCCGTGATTTAGAGTTTCTCAAATAGAACTCCGGAGAATCAGTCAGTAACTTTATAGCCCGATGGATGGAAAAAGCGGCTACCATGACCAATCGACCGTTTGAAGAAGAACAAGTCAGCATAGTGAAGAAGAATTTCTTGCCCCATGTCCGAGCAACCATGGGAGGACAGTACTACCCCCATTTTCGAGCTCTTAGAGAAGCAGGAGTAGAAATCGAAGAGGGTCTTGCCAAAATAGAAGTTGAACCAAAGAAGGTGTCCGGACAGTTCACGCTCAGAAAATATGACAAGCCTGTTAGTGCCGCAGTCTCAACCATCAACAACATCTCTCAACCAACCACATCATGGGAAAAATAAAGCCGCCCTGCTCCCGTCCGAAGGGAATACACTGAGCTCCATGCTCCCCTCTCCAAAGTTTACCAAGCCCTGTTAAGCCGAAACCTTATAAACCCCCTGGATCCACGTCCATTACCCAATCCACTTCCCAAATCACACCAATGCCCTCTTCTTAGAAGAAAACCCAAATTTCGATCCATCAACTCAAATAACACCCCTATACCCCCCTAAACCTCTTCTAATTTGCCCATATTTCCTCCTACACCCTATTAGCTTTGCTGATCAAGCACTGTCACTCCTTACCAGGGCATGCATCACTGTCCGTACGCGTTCTGAAAGTTGAAGTATGGAATTATCAGATGTGTTGAACCAACTCCTAGAGTTCGGGCTGAAATTGCCCTCATGAATGATTGTCGACTGCTAGAGGTTCAGTACGTTGTTTTTGGAAGCACGGAAATGGGCTCGAGAATCAGATAGATGGGTGGTCCCAACTGACGAAGTCAGCTTGGATGATGTTGTCCGGATTATGACGGAAGCATTCAGGTAAACCAATAGCATTTGCAGTATCACTAAGTTACTTGACACTTTGAAGCTACAAGGGAGCTTGGTCCCTTCACCATTACACATCCCAACAGAATGGGAAAACTTATACGAAGAAGCCGTTGATGTCGTGGAATGCATTGATTTTGCAGAGGAAAACACAATTATTGCCACTGGAAGGAGGAAAGAATTCGAAGACTCGAATGAAGTGCCAGCTTCAGGAGGAAATGGCCTAGTAGCTGACATATGTGGGATGATATCATTTGAGTAACTCCTCAGAGAAATAGATAAGGTGGCAGAACAACCTGAAATTGATGAGGAAACTGGATTTAAGTTTTTCCCCTCTTCAATAAATCACATGACTAGATCTGGGAGACATTACCAAGTTCCGAGCTCCCAACCAGTAAATGACAAGGAGAAGGGTGTTGAAAACCTTCCTATGCCAGAGATGACCATTGAGGAAAGCAAGATCCTCGATCAACTGAAGAAAACTCAAGCTAGCATCACTCTATGGGGGCTTTTCATGTCTTCCCAGCAGCACAAAAATGCTTTAATCACATTACTTGATGGACCTATAGTTCCTCCTTCTACCACGCCGGAAGAGGCCGTAAACCTGGTCGGATCCTTGACCTCCACCCGAATGCTGCCCTTTTCTAAAGAAGAAATCCCCAGAATCGAGCCAAGTCACAATCATTCACTCAACATTTCTGTCGAAGTTATGGGAAAGGCCGTACCACTTTCGCTCGTTGATAACGGATTCGCTTTGAATGTCTTCCCATTGAGAACCTTCAAGTGTTTAGGCCTGAAAGAAAGCAAACTCGCTCCAACCTCCGCCGCTATGCGTGCCTATGATAATACCCGTTGTGAGATGATGGGATCCATAAAACATACAATAGGGGTTGGACCTATAAACCCTTTCATTGAATTCCAAGTCATAGACATCCCAGCTTGTTTCAACCCGTTGCTCGGACGGCCCTGGATCCACAGTATAAAGGGTGTGTCTTCTTCACTCCATCAAAAATTGAAGTTCTTCGCCAATGGGTGAGTCATCACCATCCTGGGTGATGATGGTAACGCCGAGGATGCAAGCACCAGCAGTCCAATTCTCGAGATACAACATGGTTAAAATGATATGCTCCTATCAGGTTTTCGAGTTGAACCATCCCTACTCCCGGCAGGGGACGATTTCAAAGAAATGGTTTGTCAAGAATATGACCCTCATGGCAATGTCAATGTGATTCAGATGTTCAGAAACATGCACTTCATGCCCGGACTGGGGCTAGGACAAAGGCATCGGGGGATACTTAAGCCCATCAAATCGAAGAAAGCTTTCCCTCCTTGCGTCTTGGGACATCAACCATCAGAATCAGAACTCCGAATGATCCGCCAGACTCGATCAAAGAGAAGGTTAGACTTCGTTCGAACTATCTCGGGAGATTCTTTAAATGGACGATTCATCAAAGAGGGTGAGGATTTCCCCTTTTACGGTTTTCTAGAACCGTTGTATGACCATATAGATAAGAAGATGAAGCCTGGAATAGAGATCTTCTTCGAAGATAGCTACCCATGGGCTGAAAGTTACCAATACCCAGCGCAACCGCTTATCAAAAATACTGAAGAGACTGAGGAAAGTGACTCCGAAGATTCCTTCAACCTGCAGACACTAGGGCTGACACTCTACATGGTTCATTCAGGCACTACATCAAGGGACCCATCCCGTCTGATCAAAGCCATTAATACACCTCTCCTCAACTGGCATGTTGCGCCAGTTCTACCTCTTAAAATCCCACCTAACCCCAATGTTTACCCTATTTCTTCTACTGTTGCCCATCCTTGTTCAAATGTAATAAAGACCTCTTTTGATGAGGTTCTCAATGTTGTTTTTCCTATCAATGAAATAAACGAAGATTTTGAGTATCTTGCTGTGCCTTACATTAATTGTGTAGATTCTAATCAAACTTTTGATGATGATGATTTTGAAAATGAACAATTCTTAACTGATCTAAATAAGGTTAATAATAAATAACCTAACCGCGTTCAAGTTAATAAAGAAGAGACTGTTGTTATTAATCTTGGTTCTAGTAGCCAACTGCGCGAGATTAGGATAGGGGCCACCCTTGACGAGCATGAGCGCGCACAACTCGAAGAATTGCTAAAGGAGTTCGTGGATGTCTTCGTATGGTCCTACGACGACATGCCCGGTATTGATCCCAAAATAGCTCTGCATGAGATCCCCACTCTCCCAGATTATAAGCCGGGTAAATAAAAGTTGAGTAAGCTCCACACCGAATGGTCGCTTAAGGTTAAAGAAGAGGTAATTAAACAGTTAAATGTGGGTTTCATTCGAGTAATCGAATATCCCACGTGGCTGGCCAACATTGTGCCTATATCGAAAGCAGGAGGAAAGGTCCGAATGTGTGTGGGCTACCGAGATTTGAACAAAGCCTCTCCGAAGGATGATTATCCGCTACCCAGCATCGGCATGATCGTTGATAACACAGCCAGTCATGCTCTCAAGTCATTCGTCGACGGGTTTGCCGGATACAACCAAATCAAGATGCACCTCGATCATCAAGAGAAAACCTCATTTATCACCCCATGGGAAGCCTTTTGCTACACCGTCATGCCATTCGGTCTCAAGAATGCTGGGGCTACCTACCAAAGGGCTGCCACAACCATCCTGCATGATTTTATTCACAAGGAGGTCGAGGTCTATGTGGATGATATGATTATCAAGTCCAAAACTAGAGAAGGTCATGTTCCCTCTCTCCGGAAGTTCTTCGAACGACTGCGACAGTATCAGATGAGACTTAATCCACAAAAGTACGTCTTCGGCGTTACAAAGGGAAAACTCTTAGGATTCATGGTCAGTAAGAAGGGGATAGAAGCATATCCCGCCAACCTGAAAGCCATACTTGAGATGCCACCTCCCCGAACAGAGAAAGAAGTCCTAGGTTTCCTTGGGAAGTTATAATATATTACCCGTTTCATCATCCAGTTAACCTCCATCTGTGAACCAGTCTTCAAGCTCCTCAGAAAAGATTCCACCAAGGTTTGGAATGAGGCCTGCCAAGAAGCTTTTGACCGAATCAAACAATACCTAACCCAACCACTAGTTCTCATGCCACCTCAGCCTGGTCTGCCTTTGCTCCTGTAGCTAACCACAATCGACACTGCAGCTGGGGCTTTGCTAGCCCAATACCTTGAGGATTCCTTAAAAAAAAAGACATCTATTATGCCAGTCGTAAATTAGCCGAGTATGAGGTCAAGTACACTGCTTTGGAAAAGGCATGCGTCGCGCTTATTTGGGTCACCCAAAAGTTGCGGCTCTACATGCTCGCCTTCCCCATCAAACTTATATCCCGAATGGATCCCATCAAATACCTACTAGAGAAACCCGCCTTATCTAGCCGAATGGACCGATGGTTGATGCTCCTAACAAAGTTCGATATCGTGTACGTCACGCAGAAAGCCGTTAAAGGAAGAGCCATCTCTGACTACCTCGCTGACTACCCTGTGGAAGAAGCAGATGTTTGGATCTCTGAATTCCTAGATGAAAATGTCCTTTGCACCACTGAAGACTGCTGCCGATGGAAAATGTTCTTCGATGGAGCTGCCAACAAAAAGGGATATGGCATTGGGATACTTCTGGTCGCCCCAGATGCCTCTCATACTCCCATGGCCATAAAATTGGATTTCCCTTGCACCAACAACATGATGAAATACGAGGCATACTCAGTGGGCCTCAAAGTTGCTCTCGAAAAGGGTATTCAACACCTCGATGTCTACGGGGATTGTGCCCTTATCATCGATCAAGTGCTCAGAAAATGGTAAGTCAAGGATGAAAAGCTTCGCCCCTTTCATGCCCAATTAGAAGAGTTAGCCTCCCAATTTCAAGATATCACCTTTCATTACCTACCCCGAACGAGGAATAACCTAGCTGATGCCCTCGCTACTTTGGCCTAAATGGTCGACATGCCCGAGGGAATAACAATGACCCCCTTCCTAGTTCAAAAGCAAGACAAACCTACTCATTGCTACCACAATGAGCTTGCCACCTTAGAAGACTCTGAACTAACCAATTACTGGTACTATGATATCTGGTGCCTCCTCAGGTATGGTAGGTATCCCGAGGGTTCCAATAAGAATGACCGAGCTACCCTCCGAAGGTTGGCCGCTCAGTACATCATCTGCCATAAAGCACTACTCAAGAGGAATTTCGATGGAACTCATTTGCACTGTATTGCAGGGGCTGACATTGAAAAGATAATGCAAAAAATCCACAGCGGGGAATGTGGACCTCACATGAACGGTCACATGCTTGCCAAGAAGATCATTCGACAAGGCTACTATTGGACCACCATGGCCCGGGATTGCACCGCCTATGTTCGAATATGACCTAAATGCCAACAGTTCTCCAATCTTCAACATCTACCTCCACGAGAATTATACAACATGACTTCTCCCTGGCCATTCTCCACCTAGGGTATCGACATCATAGGTAAGGTTACGCCAAAAGAGTCAAATGGGCCTGAGTTCATCCTGGTCGCCATCAATTACTTCACCAAATGGGTCGAAACTGAGTCATACGCAGTATTAAATGCCAATAAGGTAGCCAAATTCATCAAGAAGAATATCATCTGTCGATATGGGGTCCCTCATGAGCTAGTATCAGATAACGGTTTGTAGTTCAAGGAAAAAGTCACAGAAGTAGTCAACGAGTACGGGATTCGAAGACACAAATCTTCTCCTAACCGACCTCAGACCAATGGTGCGGTTGAAGCCGCCAATAAAAACCTCAAAGCCATCATCAGCAAGATGACCGAAAGTTGTAGGGATTGGGCCGACCGGATCCCATACGCCCTCTGGGGCTATCGAACCTCAATCCGAGCTTCTATCGGGGCTACCCCTTACTCCCTGGTCTATGGCATGGAAGCAATCCTACCTGTGGAAATGGAAATAACCTCGCTACGCGTCATGCTCGAAAGCAAGGTTAGTGAAGAAGACTGGTGCCAAAGCCGTCTTGATGAGTTAGCCCTCCTAGACGAAAGAAGGTTAAAATCACTATACCACATACAGGGGTATCATCGCTGAATAGCGCGATCATTCAATAAGAGAGTCAAGGACCGGGGTGTCCAGGAGGGAGATTTGGTCCTCAAAGAGATAATAGAACCCATTTGGGACCCCAGAGGAAAATTCAATCCCAATTGGAGAGGCCCTTACATTGTGAAGAAGATCTTGTCTAACGGTGCCGCCATGCTCACTGACCTGGATAGCGAAGAGATGGCTCGTCCAATTAATCTGGACTGTCTCAAGAAATTCTACCCCTAGTCCAAAATCTCGGCACGCTATGACTCCTCTCATCTTCCCTAAAAAACAAACTCTTCATTTCCCTCTACCCAGAACTACGTGAGCCTGATCCTCTGTAAAAACTATTTTTAAACAAACAAGAACTTTTTTCCAAAACCCCAGAGGCACGTAGGCATCTCATACTCCTCACATGAGCACGGCCCCTTTTTTTTCACAAAATACCATTCTTTTCTTACCTCCGAGAACGACAGTTCATTCTAAACATCTACTTGAACAAAAGGATTATGTATGCCTTAGTGATTGGTATAGATAATTCAAAATACAAAATTCATCGAAAGGCCCAGCTGGATGATCAGAAACTTGTTTATTTCATTAATAAGAAACTACAGTACATATTGCATAAGAAAAAGGAACGGATAACTCCCTTCCCCCCTACTACCATAAAAACCAGACAAAATCCCCCACATCTGCCACATAAATAAACTCCCCAGGAGTCCTACCCACAGCTACCCGAAGTGCCTGCACCCTCATCACCTACATCCTGAGGACCCCAAATTTCCCCTGCCTGAATAGAATGTTGAAGACATTCCATGGATCGATGAGCCTTAACCATCTTCGAAAAGACCACAACACCCCCTTCCATGGAGTCAGATAAAACAAACCACCTCTGACCAGTCTCTACTGCCAACATCTTGCTGACTATGTTTCTCCACAATCACCTCATATAATCTTTGTGGACATGACAAACGTTCCCAACGGACTGAGAGGGATGGGTCGACGGATGCCAATTTTCCCACAGAGATCCAAGCAACAGACGCAGGCGCTCAGTCAAATCTTCTACCGAAAAGAAATTTGAGGTCGTAGGGGCATGACTTGCGCCCAGCCAAATTGACGCAAAAGCCGCCAAGGGAAATAAACGAGGTCTGCCTGAGACCAACCAACCGCACATATGAATATTCTCCTAGCTCCAGAACAGGCTGCAATTTCCCCCACCAAGGCACTGACCAATACAGCCCACGAGCCCCATGCTCCACAAACCAATTCTCCTAGTTCTCGACATACAAGCCTATGCGGATGAAGTAGCGCGAAAAGAAGTTGGGTACAGTCGACAAACGATATTCTGGAGGAGTCGACAAGCGAAATCTTTCAGACAACCACATGAATAGCATCACAGGGCTACCCCTCAAAAAGTCTGAATGACCTTCTCTCCAAGCATCCAGGCCATTCAGAGTCTCCGCCAATATCACCGCTGCAGGATTGCGACAGTATGACATCCATGAGGTAATGGCTGCAAGTTGTGGGTCCACGCGCACCCCTCAGTCACCAACAATAATTTTGAAACCAAACCCAGAACAACGGCTCCTACCTAGCCAGCATCACCTGCTTCCCGCAAATGCACAGACTGCAACACCATCGGGAGGGATATCATCCCTCTAGCAACAAATGACCTGGCCGTCGAAGGAGAGATATGAAGAAGCCCGGCCAACAAATCCCTAGGATAAAGGGAAAATTTGGGCAAAGCCGCAGCAACTCTAGGATTCACAGCTAGCATGGCAGAAAATTCCTCGTAGGTAGGGCAAACTTATTCTAACCCAAAACGGAATACATGGTCTTCGAGGTACCAGAATTGTATTGCCGCCATCAGCATATTCCACTCAAAAGGTCGATTACGCCACAAGGAAACTCAGCGCATGTTAAAGGCATCATAGTCGACATTATAAGAGCACATAGCTTCCAAGGCTTCGATGTAGTTGACAAACTCAATGCTACCAGGGAGAGCCATCTCGCAAGACTAAAAGATGATGAGTGGGTATGAAGAATGCAAAAGGTGTGAGGAAAACACTCCACCCTTCTCCCTTTTTATACTTAAAAATCCTCATAAGAGACATAATCCCTGCAGAAATCGGAGGGTATCCTACGCCACAAGGTACAAAAGGCTGAAGAGGGTACCAATCAAAGCCTTCAAATGATGGGACCGGACTAAACTGCCGATAGGTAGGCCAGGGTGCTTACCGATCGGCAACCCCCTTTTTTTGGAAATTTCCTCCTTTCCTCTTGTGTCAAATCAGAAAACTCCATAAAAATAAATTGATATCAAGAATCATGTTCCCTCCTTATGGGATTACCCATTTTGAATAAAATAACTTTCCTTTGAAAGATTTCTAAAAATATTCCTTTCTTTACGGTCTCGGCAGCAAATTAAAAAGCGCATGCATTCATTTCATCATTAAAATAAAAGATAGTAAAAAAACTGCATTGCATTGCATATATATGTTTTCTGTGGTACATCATTTTTGCAGGAAATAAAGAAAAGCCAAAAACAACGGGACTCAACCCGAACATACATTTCACTCCCTCTCTCTCTCTCAAGAATTCCCATCCCAGCGACGTGCTCTCTTTCCCCTATGGAGAGACAACACACCCCCACTACCCGAGCCAGAGTCTCCCCCGGACGAGGCTGAAGGTACCAAGAAAGAAGGAACAGGGACAACCTCCCGAATGTGGGCAGTCACCGACGATATCCAATCCCTGATGTCCCTGAGCCAAGTGGTCGACACCCGGCTTTGCTGGAAAGGAAAGGCAGAATCAGTATCAAGAAAAAGAAATCAAAAAAGAGAGGAAAAGGACCGAAAGGTTTACCGTAGGACGAAGAACCTCCTCTGTCAAACTAAACTAACTCGGATCCATCGTAAGAGGACGGTGCAGCATCGGTACTGTCCCTCCATCAGCCTATCGGATGTTGTACGAAGGAGTATGCAGCCGAACAAAAGGGACCTCCGAAGTCGCCGCAGGTGCCCACGGACTACCACCACTGTACGAAGACCCCACCGCCTGACTCGAACCAGCAGGAAAGAAGGGCAAGGCATCATGAATGTTGGGCGCCATCAACCAGCTCCTCACAAAGTTCATATAGTCATACGGCGCGGCCGTATCAGCATATAATGCATAGGACTCGCCGATCATCGCCGCGATCCTCTCATCCTCCAGCAACTGCCGCTCCCGCCTCATAGAAGTAGGAGGCTGCGCGGGAGGCACCACCACCTCCTCCTCAGCGATCTGACGAATCACCCTCTCCCCGAAGTACCAGGAATGGTCGAAACCGTACGCCAACAAATGCCTCATCTCCGCGTTCACCCCAATCACCCTCGTATCCTGAATGGCGGTCCCCCAAGGATAAAAGGTCACCTAAAAATCCCCAAGCAGGCATAAGTCAATACAGAATCAGAATGTGCAAATATTAAGGCCGAAATGGAAAGAGTCTTACCCTACCACTAGTCAGGTCATTCAAGACCTGACGCACCACCTCTAGGGAATGACATCCCTTCGACTGTCGGTTGGCCTTACGCCAGCAGTACAGGCGACAGAAGTCCCCAGCAGTGTCATCCTTCAGAGAAATCAGTGGGGTGTTGCACCCAATCACCTCAAAGAACCACGTCTGAATTCACTAGCAAAAAGAGACGCATAAGGAAAATGCGAATGCATGAAAGAAAAATGTGAATGCATGAAATGCAAAAATGCACAAAATAAAGAATACCTCAAGAAGATACGTGGCTCCTGTAAAAGTCTACCGGCATCACCGGATGAATGCATCCAAATAAGGGTAAAGGGTCGCCAAGGTCAGACTCCCCCAATCATAGAAAGGGATGCTCGAAAACATCCTCAAGTATGGCAGAAACCACAAATGGACGACGTCGTCGCTCAACGCTACCATGAAACCTCCCAGCACAAATAAAATGAATAACCGGGCCATCTGCCTCACTTACAGCCCGTCCTCCACATCAATCACCCTGCTCAGCAGAACATCCTTCAGCAAGGACAGCTGGATAGAATCTCCAGAAACTATCCTCCTCACATCACCAAGTGCCGCATGCACTGCCTCCGGCCTCACCCGTAGGGAGCGATCCACCTCTATCTGCTCCCCGTCACAATCTAGCCCCAGAAGTTGCTGCACATCTATGGGGGTCACTGTCATCTCCCCGAAGCCAAAATGAAAGGTATGGGTAGTGTCCCACCACCTCTCCCCCAAGGCTCATAAGACTGCTGTCGAGCGAGGCGTCTCATCTAGCACAGCCGCCAACCTCCCAAAATCCGTTGATGATACCATCCAGCACACCATGGGTGGAAGATGCTCCCAAACATCTTTAAGCCTCGTCGTCCCGCGGGCACGCATGTTCTTCAAAGAGATATCAGACTGGCAAAAGGAAAAATCTCATCAAAAGTCAAGAAAGAAAGAAAAATCACCCAAAAAGAAAGGAATTCCAGAGGTCATGTTACTTACATAACCACCGGGAATCAATCTCGAAGAGCGATGACGAGACGGCTCCCGCAGCAAGGTCCACTCGTCCGCAACCGGCTCGAATGCATCAAAGTCATTCTCATTCCCCAAAGCAAGAGGCACCCAGTCCCTCGAATCCACATTCGTCCAGTCATCAACGGTCAACCACTCCCGGTGGACAACGGTGATCACAAAGGCGGCCATTTCTTAGAGATCGGAATGATAGAACGATCCGCAGAGAGAAAACGCAGAAAGAGATAAGTCAAGAGGCTGTGAAAAATGAAGGGGATTCGCCCCCTTTATATAGGAGGCCAAACGCCATGCCGATCGGCAACCCCCCTCACCATACCGATCGGCACTGTCCCTTCACTTTCCCGAGGTAGCCCAAAAGTCTGTGCCACTGCCGAATGGCACCTCTCATCCTATGCTGATCGGCACCCACTTTAAAATTTCGTATAGAAATTCCCAAAAAATACCGGGAAGCCTCGAAAAATCCCTAAAAAATTCCTAAAAATCCCACGAGGGATTTAGAACATTTCCACCAAGAAATTTCGCACTCCTTCAGGCGACACACCGTTTTCACCTACAGAGTTTGCAAAACCCAAGCGAATGATCTCTCGAGCAAGGTGCCCGGACCACCTAATCACCTCCTCATCAGACTTTACAACCATTGGCTATCCGGTGCGGTACAATATCACATGGTATTTTTCCCAGCAGAAATCAGAATAACCACTCACCTCAAGAGATCTCTCCCAAAGGACAATCCAAATTTCCCCCCGCCCATTCATCGTTTCCCGGCGAAATCTCAGATCCAAATTCTTATTCCTAGCGGAACCCCTCTTCCCCAGCGGAATCCTCAAAAACTAAGTGAAATCCCTAAGGATCATCTGATCACTTCCCTAGCGGAATTCTCTCACGGCACTCAAAATAGGTTGCTCCCCCTCGCGCGGCCTCCCATAAAGCTTCCCCCAGCTATCAGCTCCCTAACTCAAATCGGAATCACAAAGCTCTTTCTCCAGCAGAATCAAAATACAAACTCTTGGGACAGAATGGGCCCCGGTCTTGGATGGTCACCTTAGTTAGGTCAAAATTGACCTCGGTCCTTGGTCGTCACCACTCTTGGGTCAGAATTGGCCCCGGTCTTAGATCGTCACCTTAGTTAGGTCAGAATTGACCTCGGTCCTTGGTCGTTACCACTCTTGGGTCAAAATTGACCCCGGTCTTAGATCATCACCTTAGTTAGGTAAGAATTGACCTCGGTCCTCGGTCGTCACCACTCTTGGGTCAGAATTGTCCCTGGTCTTGGATCGTCACCTGAGTTAGGTCAGAATTGACCTCGGTCCTCGATCGTCACCACTCTTGGGTCAAAATTGGCCCCGATCTTGGATCGTCACCTTAGTTAGGTCAGAATTGACCTTGTTCCTCGGTCGTCACCACTCTTGGGTCAGAATTGGCCCCGATCTTGGATCATCACCTTAGTTAGGTCAGAATTGACCTCGGTCCTCGATCGTCACCACTCTTGGGTCAGAATTGGCCTCGGTCTTGGATAGTCACCTTTGTTAGGTCAGAATTGACCTTGTCCCTCTGGTCTTCACCACTCTTGGGTCAGAATTGGCCCCGGTCCTGGATCGTCACCTTAGTTAGGTCAGAATTGACTTCGATCTTCGATCGTCACCATTATTGGGTCAGAATTGGCCCCGGTCTTGGATTCTCACTTTAGTTAGGTCATAATTGACCTCGGTCCTCCACCGTCACCATTCTTGGGTCAGAATTGGCCCCGGTCTTGGATCGTCACCTTAGTTAGGTCATAATTGACCTCGGTCTGAGGTCGTCACCACTCTTGGGTCAGAATTGGACTCGATCTTGGATCATCACCTTAGTTAGGTCAGAATTGACCTCGGTCCTCGTTCCTCACCACTCTTTGGTCAGAATTGGCCCAGATCTTCGATCGTCACCTTAGTTAGGTCAGAATTGACCTTGGTACTCGATCGTTACCACTCTTGGGTCAGAACTGGCCCCAATCTTGGATCATCACCTTAGTTAGGTCAGAATTGACCTCGGTCCTCGGTCGTCACCACTCTTGGGTAAGAATTGACCCGGCCTTGGATCGTCACCTTAGTTAGGTCAGAATTGACCTTGGTCCTCGATCGTCACCACTCTTGGTTCAGAATTGGCCCCGGTCTTTGATCGTCACCTTAGTTAGGTCAGAATTGACCTCGGTCCTCGATCGTCACCACTCTTGGGTCAGAATTGGCCCCAGTCTTGGATCATCACCTTAGTTAGGTCAGAATTGACCTCGGTCCTCGGTCGTCACCACTCTTGGGTTAGAATTGACCCTGGTCTTGGATCATCGACTTAATTAGGTCAAAATTGACCTCGATCCTCGGTCGTCACCACTCTTAGGTTAGAACAGATCTCGACCCTCTGAATCGGTCATCCTCATCTCCTTAGGTGCTCAGAACTGACTTCAATCCTCCATCCGCAGCATGCTTCTTAGGTCCTGAGAATCGACCTTGACCCTCTAAATCGGTCATACTCCCTCAAAAGCATCTTGCGGTGTCTAATCGATGGCTATCATTTATTCCAAACTCACCCGTCGAGGGGCTCTGTAGACACCCCATTATGTTACCCCTCAACTCTCCTTAGGTCCCTAGCACCTCCCTTCATCACTATAAACCCAGGTCACGTCCCGAGTACTGACTTGGAAGCCATCGAGCACCCCCTGCTCAGTTTGACCCAAAAGTCAAACTCCTCATCTCGATCGAGACTAAATGAATCTTCGAAGGGCACTGAATACCCTTTCCAACGGTCTGCCCCATGCGCGTTTCTGACTTACCATGCGGACGAACGCGCCATTTGCATCCGAAACTTGACCTAAAGGCCAGGGTTCTATTTGACCTATGTCAACTCTTCGTCTTGATCGAGACTCAATGAATATTTGAAAGGCACTGAATACCCTTTCCAACGGTCCATCCCATGCACAATTCTGACTTTCCACGCGGACGACCGATCGTTTGACTCCGAGAAGCCACCGAGCGCTTCCCGGGCCCGGTTGACCAAAGTCAACTCTCCAAACCGGGTCAAACTCTTTGGAAGTCGAAGTACATATCCTAACCTTTCCAAACGGTATTCCCGATGCGAAATTCGGACTTACCATGAAGACGAATGCGCCATTTGCGTCCGCGCAATTCCCCGTCTAATGGACCGACAAACGATTCCGAGCCACATTTGACCCAAAGTCAACTCCCAAAGTCAGGAGCGATCCAAAAGACTTTCAAAGGTCTCTGAATTACCTTTCCATTGGTATGCCCCTACACGATTCTGACCAGCGGTTTGCCCTCGGTGGCTAATTTTCCGGAAAAGCCTGAGGCACACTGCCAAATGGCAGGTCCCAGATCCTGCCTATCGGCACCTACCGATAGGCAGTGCTATGACAGGGCCGATCGACAGTCCCCTGGGGCTATAAATGGAGTCTTTGGCCTCATTTGAAAGGAGAGCCCAGATCTGATAGAAATCTCTTTGAAAGAATCCCCGAAACCTCTCTCGAAGGCAGCGTGATTTCAACTCTCAAATCCCTTTTTCACATCCACTTTACATCATCTTTTTCATCAAACTTGGTGAATTAACAACTCTCCATCATCATCCAAGTGCAAGGGATGCTCTCCAACATCCAAGATTAAGCTCAAAATCTTCAAGAAGGTCCAACTTTCTCTTGAATTCTCTTAAATTCTCAATAACTTGTTTTTTAATTACCTAGCACTTTTATCATCCCATATCACACATCCTAATATAATTTTTATTTAGTATTATTGCACATCTCTTATTTTCATATAAATAAAAAACCCAAAAACAAGAAAAAGAGGGTTTGCTCATAAATTCCAAATAGGGATTCTCACACTTTTTTCCACACTTTTCTCACTACTAAAATACCTTTTCTACACACATACACACACTTACAAATAAGAGATCTCACATTTGGATTTATGGGATAAACCCCACCCCTTTGCTTTCTTTGCGAACTACGTGGACTTTGATGACTTTATAGGCTACGTAGGCATCTCGGTGTAAAACCCGAGACTCGAGTCCTTTCTCTCATTTTTCTCTTCTCTAAATCCATTTTTCTTATATTATACATATATTTGTTCTTAGTGACACATTACCTCATATGTGTTATCGTTCCCTTATAACGATCAACGTAGGGGTAATCGCATAATTCTTATTTTTCTAATATTACTTTTATAAGCTTCCTATGGATGACTCGCTTTATCTTTTCCATGATACAAGCCGAGGATTCCTACCTCCATTCTATATATACACATGCAAACATCTCACGGGGGGGGGGGGGGGGGGGGGACATGAAGGAAAATAGCAAATATCCATGAGAGACCGAAAAGGCGGAATGTCTGCCTAACACCTTCCCATTTCGTAACTAAGCCTCCGAACCCTTTTCGAATCATTTTGGTTTCGCACGCACCAGTATGTCTTTGGATGCCATCCTTTCGGGTGGCTTCCTCTTTTTCTTTTATCTGTTTTCAGTAAAATAGACTTGCGACTCTGAATCTCTCTACATTTTTCACACCTCACAAAAATCGACGCCGGTCGAAGCGCTCTCCCGAGAGGGAACACGCGGGACTCGAAGGATTACTCATCCCTCCGCGGCGGGGATCGGCGGGGATGGCCACACATATCAATCCAGCCGTTTCCTAATTTCATTCGAAATTTACATTTGAATCTGTTCATATATTTTCGAGTGTAGCTCATCCAAAACACCCTAATTCCATACCCCGAATTCATTCTCATCCAATTTCAAGGTAAAAATAATATTCCTTAATATTTTTACAAGTCCTACACTCATCTACGAACATCCCTAAGTAATCTAGATTTGATTTCTCACAAAGGATTTCAGTTTCGGACACCCTTTAGTAATAACAAAATTAGAAAATTATGAGATAAGAATCTCGTTTGAATGAGATACCAATCTAATTTGAATGACTTTTAGTGTTATTGGAATGACCCTTCATCTTCCCCCACTCCGCCTTCTCCATTTACAGTTCTTCCTTTTCAACATCTCCAACCTAGAAAACAGAGTGCGAAAACCCAGAAAAAAACATGGGGCAATGTATATCTAAACCCAAAATCTCTCATTTGTTAGAATTTTTGACGAGGGAAGTATCCTTAAATTCTAAATCTAATTAATTTATTTCATAAGGCAATCACCATGATATTTCAACTAAAATTCAGTCCTTAAATTTACAATAACATCTCTACATTAGTAAATAGAATTATCCCCAATTTAACTATCAAAACCCTAAAGGAATCTATCACCAATTTATCAGATTTACGATACCTAATTTATGGGATAAATTGTGCACAAAAAAAATGAGTCCTCTACATATGTTTGTTCATCATAACATCAATCATATTCAAACCTAAATCCCATAAATTAAAGGGGTCATTACGTGCATCAAGAAATAAATTAGAAACATCAATTAAGCAAGAGAATTCTTGCCTTAAAAACTGTAGAAGAATTCCTCATGAAGCTCCCATGCTTTTCCCTTTGGTTCTTCCTCTTTTTCCCTTCTTTGGGGTTTCTACCTTTTCTCTCCCATGGATGCTACTTTAGGTTTTCTCTAATGATAGTGGGGTACTGATTTACCCCCACTTAAACACTCCTTTAGTGGGTAATCTCGAGTTGGGCCTAAAACCCAACTTTGGTCCCGAAAATAAGCCCGAATCCATAACCCAATTAACCAAAAGCTCCTCAACTTATATACTTACGTCCTGGGATCAATTTTAACAATTTAAAACACTAAATCGAGTCTCTAACGCTTCCCAAAATGCATCTAAATCATTTTTATTTCACGTGGACATTTTATTATGCTAAAACGACACTCGCCTAAAATTTTATTTATGTGTTAATTATTTTTTGATCGCAAACCCATTACGTCCAGTTGAGTTGTATTTTTTATAAAATCGTAATGTTTACTTGATTTAAAATTGTACTCGCTTAAATTTCAAATCTTCCCATTTAATTTATTCTCCAAAATATATCTGAAATCATTAAATCCTTTTATATCGTACTGTAATCCAAGATCAAACTCATCATAGCGTATAACTTAACCTTATTGAACCCTCAACTATGACAGCTAAGTTGTCTCACTACATAGCCATCACTCTCATTTTCTAGATGACAAGTTATCATCACTATAAAACTTTTGGTTAGATACGGGGCATTGGGTACTACCTATAGAACTTTGGGCCAATACCTTTGATGCCAGAAGAGGTCCTATTCTTCAATACCACTTTAATTTTCAAAAACCATAATTCAATACCACCATTTTTAATACTAATTCCCAAGGGCTATATATATTCATTCTTAAATTACCGCGAATCAATATGGTTATTTAAAACCAAATCATAATCAAGTCACTTAGGCATTGTAATTTCCATAGAATTATTTATTCACAAGTCACGGAACTTAGTTACCTAATCTTATAGATGAAACCACAAGCATGCCAGCTAGGCTGAAACTGAAATCATTAGGACTTTCTAATCATCAAACTTCCACATGATACATCTCACACAAGCCTAAGGTGCCACCACTTAACGGCGTACACCAAAACTCGATCCTTTCTAATTAATATTACCAGAATAAATGTTGCGGAATAATAATGGCTACTAACTTAGCCAATCACCAACTCAAAGAGAATGGCGCAATGTGCTCAATACCTCGACTTTACCATCAAGGAACAGGTTGAAACCGTCACCAGGAAAGTGTGACCGGCTCGACGCCAAAAGATCCACTACCCACCTCACCATGTCACACCCGAAAGGAACATAAACCTAAATCTCTGATACCAAGTTGTAATGCTTAGGCCCAGATTTAAGGGTTATTTAAGGGCTTGCCCGATCCGGTTCACACTTTAATTATGAAGTGCAATGAAACAACCTAAATAATATTTCTGACCCAGTTTTATTATTATTTAACGTTACAGTTATAAGCATGCGAGTTCAATTTACAGTCACTACATGATATGACCCAAGGGAAGTACCCCCAAGGTCAAGTAAACAGATTTACTAATCGTAAATGGAATGACTACTTACTTTTGCAACACTTTCAAAATTCGATACAACATACAAACTGTGAGCCAAATGCATAGTGGGAACTTATACAAATGCAGTATAGAAATGAACGACATAAAGAACACTCACATTCTATAACTACATACATGTGAAGATACGTATATATCTACATATAGACCTTCAAAAATACTTATACCAATGTATTTTATCATTTTTTTGTCAAAAATGTTAATTTATCCGAAATACTTCATTCTCTTACAAAAATAGCCATTTTGTATCATTATGCATACCGTTAACTCACACAGTTAAACAAATAGCATTTGTTAGGGAAAATCTCACATTTATTTCCAAAAACATTTATTACCCGACGTTCATTGACTCACGCCAGAGTTACTTAACCATATCTTAAGACTACCATTTGAAGCACGCACACACCGTGTTAGAAAAATACTTTTCTTTTTTGAAAGTCCAATGCAACACATGCTTGTGTTCGTTATGGTTTGAACCTCATTAGGTAGCTTAAATATCATTAAGTAACATTCTTTAACCATCCCACTTTCCTTCTGGGCATTTGTCATTATTCTCAATTTACTTGTCCACATTCGTTAATTGGAACCTTAATCACTCACACAAGTTAGGTTCTTTTTATCTCAATACCCATCTCTTATCATGTTCCGATTACATCATTGTCTCTAGAATTTTGCCAATAACCATGGACTTCGTGGCCTCTCACCACCGGTCTCCACCTCCATATGCTACTACAGTTACTTTGGGGTCTTTCACCGCTAGGGACGTCATTCCCTGCTTAATTATTTCTCGGGCATCATCCAAATATTCCATTATCTTTTTAATGTGCTCAGCATTATTCCAATGTTCATATTATTCAACATTCCAATGTTCATATAAGTTCATGCATCTTGTATATTAAATCTGTAAGAGGGTACTTTAGATTATAAATGGAGGCGTGACCCCCTATTGAGTGTGGTAATGATAAGCCAGTTGGTTAAAGCTTAGGGTTAATGACTGAACATATAAACATGAACCCAATGAAGGTAAACTCAGCTTAAACTCCCAAAATCTCTCATGTATAACTCAGGTAATAATAATGGACTTTGGAAGTGGCTTAGCTAGAGGGAGAGGGAAGTAAGCACCCTAGATATACCCTGGCGGGCAGGTAGAAACACACCAAAACACCCTCAAGAATCTCTGTCAAGTATTAAAAGCTTCGTAATAAATGACAATGGTGAGTCAGTGAACTCTCTAGTTTGCAATAACTCTTTTCAATTCTCAAAGGGATCATGCTTTCTCAGAGGTGGTTGGGGTCCTTAAATAGCCCCCCACACCACCCCCGAGGCAACTCAGTCATTTAATACTATGAAAGACATCCCTCATACTTTATGTCACAGCATTAAATGCCTGATGCCCTAGTTGTCTCCACGTTATAAACCTTAAATGCCAAGACATGCCTTTTGCCTAACCACTGTGTGTTAGGGGGCTGTTATCGCAGAGGTGGCTTACTAACTGCCTGACAGCCCCAAATACCACGGTGGTTTACTCAAGTGCAGGTCTGACATTGTTTAGCTGTCTAGTGACATCACCTATAGTAGGTGTGACATTAAGTAGAGGGATAATTGGTTTATGACTCAACGCCCGATGGAACTCCAAGCTGCTCCGCTTGAGGTTCCACGGTCAGGGTCCTTCGGTGTTTTCCCACGTGTATCTAAGATGGTCAGGACAAGTCCCAACGGTGCCTTACTTCTCAATCCTCCAAACCAGGTCCCTCTAAAGTTCCCAGAGTGAGGTCATTCGATAGAGCATGAAAGCTCTCCCAGGCCCTGCCAAGCCTGGTCTCTTGTAAGTACCGTTTGACCTCATACGAACTCTTTTGTTATTATCGTTACGTCATTACAACCGTTAAAGCTTACAGAAATCAATAATGAAAATACAATGTGACTAATACAACAAGCTAAAATATGAGCTGCTGCGTCAAGCTGTCTCGCTAAGTTGCCACGCTTGAGCTGGCTCGGTTGCTTAATCTCGAACACTGTTGCTAATTGGGAATTTGTCCCTAATCTCAGGGTTACCTTCAAGCCCCCTCTACATTTGCCCCCTTGGGAGAGATTTGTTGGGACAAGAAATGTCTGCACGAAATGACTCAACTTGATGGATTTTTCTTTGTGTAACTGTTGGGACATCTTCTTCATTGGGGCCTTGTTAGATAAGTCTGACAAAAAGGTTGGCGCCAAAAACTCAAGCTTGTTGAAGAAGGCAACACTTCCTGTTCTCTATGCGTCATTTCATTAATGATGTGGCACTGTCTTTTCAACTGTCACAGCGCTTCCCGAAGTGCCACGTGTTCATGTGAAATGATTACAGGCGGCCGTGCACGTGCGAGGGTGGGGAAATCTAAACGCCAAACTCGAAATTCTCAACAGCCATATTCAAAATACTTTGAACCTTCTCCTTTGTTTTTTTTTCCTTACTTCATTATTATCTTCTTCCTCAGACTGTCACTTCTTTTCTAGAAAGAGAGAGAGAGAGACTCCATTGTTGCAAGAGCTTTATTCTTCATCTGCTATACCACCACTTGTGATCGTCCGTCTCCATTCTTGCTCTCAATCCCTTTTCTCTTGAAGCTTTCTCTGTTACAGCTTCACTGTTTGTCATGGCGTCTTCAAGCAACCCCACCATTTCTGCCACCAGTGTTCCGTCTGCCACCACCACTGCTGCCTCCGCCCTGGGTGCTGCTCGCCAAGAACAGCTGAGATTTTACCATCGCTCTCCCATTTTTGGGGAGGGTGATGGCTTTGCTGTTGCCTGTAAGGCTGTCTGCTTTTCCTCCAAGTTTGACGCCCTCTTGTTGGGTGATGAGGACGAAGAGGTGTCTAAGTGGGGATTTATGCCCCCAGAAGGAACTCTCAGATTTTCCTTGGAGCGAGGGGACTTCCCATGGTCCCATATTGATTTTGAAGCACCCGGGGGGTCCCCCGCGCACTTTGCTGCCTGGAACTCTCACATGCAGAGTTCTTATGTTGATGTCGTTGCTAAGATAGGCCTTCAACGGGCTAGATGGTTTGGTGAGTTTACTCTATCAAAGAACAACGCTGCCCTGCCTATACTGGTCTCTCACTGGAACATGGATACTCATACGTTCATTGCTGCCTGGGGTGAGTTTACTATAACTCTGGAGGACGTGTGCGAGTTCCTGGGCCTCGATGCAACAGGCCATGAGCCTTACACCGATGAGGCTCTTGATGCTCGAGAGACTGCAGATCGTTTGGATTTGGATCGCATATGCCGAAGTTGCATCGGTTCTTCCAACAAAGCTACTTTCTCTCCCTTGATCAATTATTTCTTCAAGGGTGCTGGTGAAGGCAGTTCCTCATCAACTGCCCCTGGTCAAGGTACGCCGTTGGAGCTTCCCGCCTATATTCTTGTGATTCTTTCCCATTTCTTTTTGACGGGCAAGCCCAACGACCAGCCCCGAAGGGACCTTATCAACCTGTCCCTTCGCTTGGCTCGAGGCATAAAGCTTCCCCTAGCTGCAATTGCCTTGGGATCCCTGTACACCTGGTTGGATAGGGCTTTATTTGACATGGAAGGCTCCATTGGCCGTTATAACTTGGCCAATTTTTCCAACAGCGTGCTTCTGAATAGATTTATCTACTTCTGCTTTCCTGCCGTAGCGGCCAAGCCCAACAGTCCTCCTTCGGCTAAAATAATTTTGCCTCCTCGGTCCTTCATTTATCATAAGAGACAAAGTCGAAAGGAGTTGATTTTCGTGATTGATCATTTTGAGAGTTTCGTTATGAGGCCCTATCAAGAAGAGGCCTTTTTTCATACTTGTAAATTTTTTCATCATGATGCCAGAGTGATACGGGACCCTTCTCCCGACATTGAGGATCCCTCGCTTGCCGTGGTTCATCTCCTTTCTCCTGGATATTTGCCCTCCTACACCGAGTGGGGATACTCGAGCGAGCATTATAACCCCAGCCGATGCGGCCGTCAGTTTGGGTTTGACCAGGGGGTGCCACGTCCAGTTTTCCAATCATCAAACCCCAAAGTCTCATTTGGCGAGGCATGCTCCTTGTTTTCTTCGACTGCTGCGTGGGGGATATCTTCAACAATGGCTGGGCGTGTCACCGTTCCCAGTATTACTAGGCATGGGGATGTGACCCCTTTATTTGCCACCAAGTATTGGCCAAAACAACTAGCTGAAATTGCTAAGTTCATTGAGGGAGAGCCGGTGTACCCTCCCGTTTCTTCATTCTCTGCCCTAGAGTTGTGGATAAAAGGCAACTCTGTGCTTGGGATAGAATTCCCCCCAAGTTCAACCCACAAAGAACCTCCTACCGAGCTTCCCCCACTTTGCCCCATGGTTCTAGTTGCAACGCCAAGACCGAGGACTCTTGCTGTTTCGAAGAAGGTTGCCCCCTCTACTGCAGCTACTACCCACAAGGGGGCTTCTCCACCACCTGCCAAGAGGGCAAAAACGGCCCAGAGTGGGTCATCCAAGTCGAAGTCCCAAAAGCCCAAAACTCCTGTAGCGGCTCTTCCCATAGCCTCCGTTCCACCTCCCATGCCTGCCGAGATGGCTGAGCGTGTAAGGAGGGAGGCCCAAGCAGAGCTAGACCGAATAAATACCGAGTATCAATGGCATGCCGTCATTTTCCCCTCCATCGTTTCTTTTCCCACGGTGGTGGTGGATCCTTCAGAGCCAACGGCTAGGAAGAGGAAGAGTTCTAGGGTTCCTCAAGGGGTCAGTATTAGTGCAGCTGGCTCGAGGAAGAAGACTCTGGGCACCAAGTCCCAGAAGAAATGGACTCCTGAGGCACACTCGACCCCTGAGGTGCAATCCACCCCTTCCCCCTCAGTTGCTGCTACTCCTCCCTCTTTGCCCGTGGTCGTGTCTTCTCATTCTCCTTCTGAATCGGAGGTATGTATGCCTAATTTAGTTATTATTTCCCTTTTGCTTAAGGAGGACTATCTTTACTTATACATATATTTTCCCTTCTCTTTTTTTTTTTGACAATTGTGGTGCAGGGAGCTGAAATAGAAAGACCAGACCCTTCCAGTCCTCCCGTGAGCCCTTTTGTGGGGGGACGCTTCGATGCATCTCATACCGATGTGACTCCTCCCCGTTCCCCCATGACAGGGCTTACGTATTCTCGCCGTGGAGTCACCCAACGTGCCAGGGAGGTCATTGTGGGAGGTGATGTCGTTGACCCTGCGAGTGATTCCTCGCCTGAAGTGGTAACCCTGCCTGAAGTGGCACATCCCGAGATAACACCCTTGGTCCCTTCTGATGTACAGGCCTCACCTGAGGTTCCTCTGCCCATTGTTCCTATTGAGGAGAGTGGACCCGAGGTATGGTTTCCTCTTTAATTTGTTTGTTATTATCCTTGGTGCCATTCTTTTCTTGTTTGGCCTACTGAACACTGAGGTGTTTTTGTGCACCCCAGGTTGAAATGTCCTCGCTGTTGGCAAGCGTTCTTCTTCCAATGACGCTGATGAGACCTCTAACTGCCATTCCTCTTTTTAGTATTATAACTGAGGTAAGTAGAACGTAGGGGTATTCTTCATATTTTCTGTGCTCATTCTTCTTTACTAACATTTGTCTTTGTGCACAGTTTTCTCCCGATCTTGCACCAACTCCTGTAGTGAGGGCCCAGGTTGGTGTGTTTACAGCTCCTCCTGATGTGGCTTTGTTTGAGGGCTCAGTGTCTTCCCATGATGAACCCAATATGCTGGCCCTTGTGCCCTATACGGGTGATCAATTTTTGACAAGCGTGGAGGCTTCTGCGTCCAGGGATCCCGTTATGGCTTCTGGGGTAATAATCTCTCCCCCAACGGTTCATGTCCCTGTGGCTGCCTCAAATGCTCCCGTTGTGACTGAGGTATATTTTCCTTGCTATCTTTTGTTAAGATTTTCCATAATCTCCATCTTATGATTTTTCATAAGATTGTTCTTAAACTCCCCCTTATAACGGTGACTTAACAACGAAAATACTTGTTAAGTTTTTTTTTCACAAACTCCACCTTATAACGGTGACTTAACAACGAAAGCGCTTGTTATTTGGGCTTTTTCTTTTCAGGTTGCTCGAGAAAATTCGCCCTCAGTTCTCTCACCTGTAGGCTCGCCCTTCCGAGAACTTGATGTTTCGGAAAATTCTATTCATGATGATCAAGGTTCTATGACTGGTGCTACAGTCGAGAGCGAGTCTGGGTGCGAGTTGCCCTCTCCCGACCTGGCTCCTCATGCGTTCTGCCTCATGGTGCTTCGGCAGTCTCCTCAAATGCCTGTCAACCATCGGTTGGTGATCGAGCAGCTGGTGAATCGTCATCCTTATACCTTCACACCAAATTTCCTGCACTCCAATATTCATGTGATGAGTCATAGACTGCAAGGCATGGCGATCGTTGTTGCTGAAATTGTCAGTACCCCTACTGCAAGTGTTACCAGATCCCTTCTTAACCAATTTTTGGGTTTTTTGAAGGAGTTGGGACGTGATGGTTTCCGTTTTGACTGGCTTATAACGTATCTGAAGTCCTTGAAGAACCAACAACTGATCGGCCAGAGGGAGGTGTTATGAAAGCACCAGGAGGACCAGCAAGCTGAGGAAGCTAGGTTGGTCGCATTGGCACCTCTTTTGGAAGCAGTGGATGAAGAGGTGAAGGATGCCAAAAAAGCTTTGTGCCTGGCCAAACTGAAGCGTGAGAGACTCCTGATCGAACGTACGCAAGTGCAAATGAGGCTGGAGGTTTCCATTCACGCCCAACAGTCTTTCACAGCAGCTTCTTCGGGCCTGCCTGGAGATTTTTTTTCTTCCTCAGATTTATCTTTTCTTTTAGAGTAGTTACTTCTTGTATACAGATCCTTTACTGCTTTTGTCTATGTAATTCTTGGGCAATAGCTCCCAAAAGAAATTTTGTAATGCTCTATTGTTTATGAATGAAGAACATATACTTTTCAATCCCTTCGTGTGTTGTAACTGCTGTTGTGTGCTATAGAGTTTTGTATTTCTGCAATTCTTCCATTATTCTAAAAAAAATGTCACCCAAAACTTGTACATTTATAACAATATCTAGTCATAACATCAGTTCAAACTTGGTTGTTTTGAACATGATAAACCTTCAGCCACTTATTGTTAATCTTAAATGGCTTGTCTTCTTCTAACTTCGAAATTAAGCAATAACTTGAGTCATGTGCTTCCTTCACAATGTAAGGTCCCTCGCAGTTGGCTGCGAACTTTGGTAGAGGAAGTCCCCTGATGTGATTTACTGCCTCTTTCAATACGAGGTCTCCTTCCACGAACTTCCTTGGTCTCACCAAGTTGTCATATGCCCTGGAGAGTTGTTTCGTATATATTTGAAAGTGTTGCATCGAGTTATCTCTGTGCTCATCCAACGCTTCCAGCTTTACATGTCTACTATTAGGGAGCATGCTACTTCTCAAGGTATAACGGGCAGAGGGAACTTCCAATTCTACTGGGAGGATTGCCTCAGCCCCATAGATAAGAGAGAACAACGTGTATCCTGTGGGTTTTCGCTAGGTTGTTCGATAGGCCCACAAGACAGCTGGTATCTTGTCATCCCACGCCCCTGGAAAGTCTTCCATCATTTTGGCCAAAATATAAATCAGGGTTTTGTTAGTTTCTTCGGCCTGACCATTTCCCTTTGGGTATGCCACCGTTGAAGTGTGATGAACAATGGAGTATTTGTCCGTTAGCATTGTTACTTCAGAATTGACGAAGGGGGTCCCATTATCTGAGAGAATTACTTTTGGGATCCCAAAACGGCAAATGATGTATTCTCTGATGAAGTTGCTCGCAACCCCAGCCGTTGCCCGTTTGAGTGGTATTGCCTCGGCCCATTTTGTGAAACATTCTGTTGCTACTAGTATCCATATCTTACCTCTCAAAAAGGGGTGGATTACCCCCACTAGGTCGAACGCCCAAGTATGAAATGGATAGGGCGTTGATAGAGAGTGCAAGTCTGCTAATGGGGCATGGATCATATTCCCATGAAGTTGGAAAGCCTTGCATTTTCGAACAAACTCAGTAGAGTCTTTCTCCATTGTTGGCCAATAGTACCCCAATGTCATCAACTGATCATACATCTTGGCACCTCCTATATGTGCTGGATCGTGCGCTTGTTTGAGGACCTCCACTGCTTCTTCCCTTGTGACACATCGCAAGGGCCTGTTAAATTTCCCCTTTCGATAAAGCTGCTGAAGCACCTTATACCTTTGACTTGCTTAAGTCTATACTGTATAAGTGTTCATCTAATTTGGAAATAGTGACAAAATTGGTTGTCTAACCTAGAATCCAAAAAGCCTCAGGACTTATCTCTCTATTCCTCTTCAATGATCCATGAAGGTATAAATTGAATCACACTACACCCAATTAGAAGTGCATACATGTGTACATATTGCTCAAAATTGATTGTGTGATTAATTCCCCTTAAAATGTGGTTTTAATTATTTTTTGGGAATTTTTAAACATTTTTTAAACATTCTTTAAATAATGTTTTCATTAATGAAAATGTGTTTATAAAATTTGTGGGGTTAATATTCTATTTTGAAAACTTCGGTTTTCACTGAAATGTTTGATTGGGTAGGATATAAATGCGCTAGAGACTTCAGGGGGGCTGCTTGTAAATATTTTAGACGCACGTTTGAACACCTATCACATGCCAACACTTGTCACTTGCTAGTTGCATCAATTTGTGTTTGTTTTGTGAGAGGATTGCCTGGTGAATTGCTGAACGTTGGATCATTCCTAATCGATGGTCTACATATGTTTTAGTCAATCCTGGTGCTATATCTATGAACCAATCACAATCATCTTAACCACCGCTATTTCATAACCCTTGGATCAAGTGAAAGTTAGAAAGACTTGATCTCATCCATTGATTCCCTTCGTCGTTCCAGAACCTTCCCTCACCCCTATATAAACCCTCCACTTCTCAGCATTTCAAGACTTTTGGGCATTCGTCATTTCTGAGAGAAAAAAATAGAGAGAAGAGAGAAGTGAGAGAGAAGAGAGAAAAGAAAAGAGAGAAGAGAGAGAAAGAAAACTGTGTTAGCCAAAACCAAACCCTAACCCTAAACACTTCATTTTTCTGAATCAAACCTTCGTATACACCTAACCCCAAACACAACCTTGAGTGTTTGAGAGAGAGAGTGGTTTGTTCATTTGAAATTGTAACCTCTTTGTCTATGATCTTATTTACAACTTAAACATTCGTGTGAAGATCTGTGTTTCTTTTTCATAGAAACTTTAGATCTACACTCTGCATGTTACATTTTCACTAAATCTGCATATTTCTTACTTGATTTAAGAAAATCTTTACTGATTTGGTTTTGAAAATGTTTTATGGTTTCTATTCTTACGAAACTTAACCTTGACCTAGTTGGATTCACACTTGGAGATTTTTAATCTCAAAAATATTTTTAAAACAGAGATTGATTAAGATCTTGACTGATTTTGAAGCGAGATATCCGTGGAATCTGGGTTATATTAAAGGTCAAACAGGTTTTTAGTTCTGTGAGAAAGAAAGAAAACAAAATCACTGCATATAGACTTTATATGTAATTTTTCTTGGACTGTCTGTAAATCTAAGTGTGTGTGAGTTCATGCATGTTGATAGGAATCACTTCACAAACACTTAACACACTACTACACTGGAAGTGTTGTGTATAAGATCAAAGATCATTGAGTCGACATAAGGAAGCTAAAGCAAAGGAAGTTATCAAATTGGAAGAACATCATCAACAATCAGATCTATGAGAAGTTAGAAGGACACCAAGTGGGGTATACTCTTAAACTTAGAATAGGTTGATTTGGGTGCATGTATGTTGTATTGTTTGTAACTATTATTTGTTATTAGTGGATTTTTGTTTTTTTGACTTAGAAGTCACCGTGGATGTTTCCTCTGTTGGGAGAGGTTTTACCACGTTAAAAACTGTGTGTTGATTATCTTCATCTCCTCATCTCAGTCTATAGTGTGCTGATTTTTAAAACTGTCTTGTTTTAAAAACTGATTACAAAGTCTTGATTACTCTCGTACATAAGTTTTTTGTAAACACAATTTGTTGTTTATAATTTTTATTTTCAGAAGAAAAGGGTTTCTCCAACAAACACCTCGGAGTTGCTTATACAGTTTAATCTTGTATTAAACGGCATTAGCAACGTTTTTCAATTGGTATCAGAGCCCTGTTAACTTTTATTTGAAAAAGATCTTGTGTTTCTGAAATCATTTTCTAAAAAACCTAACTATGGACGAGAAGAATGAAAGGTTTGGTAATCTGTCCAGACCTCCACTCTTTGATGGAAACAACTTTGCTTACTGGAAAGTAAGAATGGTTGCCTTCATCCAAGGGACTTTAGGAGATGATGTCTGGGACATTACTGAAAATGGATACACTTATCCTACAAAACCCGCCACTGAAGGAAGTGATGAGAGGGTAAAGAAAATCTTAAGTGAGTTTACCCAAGAAGAGAAAACCATTTCTCGAAATAACAATAAAGGCAAGAATGCCATTTTTATGTCTATTAATGAGTATGAGTTCAAAAGAATATCCTCTTGTGCCACTTCTAAGGAAACTTGGGACACATTAATCACTGCCCATGAAGGAGAGTCAAGAGTTAAAGATGCTAAAACTCAAATGCTTACCCAGCAGTACAACTCTTTGATTATGTCTGACTCTGAGTCTTTTGATGACTTTTACATGAACTTAACTGATATAGTTACTAAGTTGCATGCTAATGGTATAACTTATGATAGGAATGAAATTGTCTCTAAAATCCTAAGATCATTACCACAAAATTTTCACAGTAAGAGGTATGCTATTGAGGAAATGAGCGATCAAAACCTTACCCCTGAGTTACTCAGTAGCAAACTTAGAACTGTGGAAATGGAATTAGACTTTAAGAAACAATTAAATCATTCCCAAAGAAAACAACCCAACTCTAACTTGAGTTTTGCCTCTAAGATATCTAAACTTGAGACTAATTTGAGCAACTCTGACTCTGATGAGGAGTGTGATATAGACAAACTAGATAATCAGATTGCCTTAATGTCTAAACAATTTAAGAAAATTGTTAAATTTAGAAACAAACAGGCAACTAAATAAGGCAAGCCTAATTATCCTACTCTGTCTAATCCCAAACCTCATGAGAGAGGACTTGACAAACATCCTAAGGATAACAACTCCAGAACCACTAGAGACCTTAAAAAGATTGAATGTTTTAGATGTGGGAAATTAGGTCATATTGCTCACGATTGCAGAGTTAATCTGAATAAAGCCAACATACACAATAGAGCCAATGTCTGTAAAACTTGGAATGATTCAAGTGACTCTGATGAGGAGGAACTTGAGTCATCAAATGTACTTGACCCTTGCATGTCTTTTTATGCTAAGATCATTTACAATGATGATATGCTTGTGTGTGATAATGATGATCCTACTCCTGCTTGTGTGAATACTGTTTTGATTGGCCTAGATGCTTTATTATCTGAAAATGTTGCTAGTTCTAGTTCCGTGTGTGTGAGTCAAAGTGATCTCGATAACGACGATGTAAATGGGTGCGTGAGTACTAAAACTGAATCGTTAGGGGTCACTACACACACTTCACTTAGCGACTCAGACACAGATGACCTCCCTGATATCCATACTTTGTATGCTAAAACTTTTAAAAAAGGAACTAGACTGGAGAAGACTGTTAGAGACCTGACTAAGAAATTAGATGATCTAAGTCTTATTGTGAAGCTGAATGCCGAAGAGTACACTAACTAGTGTCTGTCTCATCAATCTGAAATTGAAACTTTCGATCAAATATTAAAAGAGTTGACTAAAACTAATGAAATCCTGGAAATGAAATATAAGGGAACATTATTAGAACTGGAGGAAGCAAAAACACAGACAGCTACTGTTTTCAAAAAAAATTCTAAGTTTGAAAACAATTCAAATTGTTTTACTGACTTTGTTGTTGACTCCAAGACCAATTATGATGACAGAACCGGTATTGGATTTTGCCCTAAGAACAAACCACAAACTACAAATTTTGAACCTATTAAGTTTGTGTCTGGGGGAAAAAGACCAATTGAAACATGTCCAGACTTTCATTTTATTAAAAAGGAATTTGATCAAAAGCAACAACAGAAAGACATTGGAGAGTCTAGTAATTCTAAGGCTGACACTGCACTTAAGACTAAATACGTCTGTCCTTTGATCAAAAAGGCTGAATCTACCTTTAAAACCATCCCTCCTAGGAATAGGACTTCTGAACAGAATGCTGTTAAACCCATCTTTAGAAGTTTTCCTAAGGAAATTCATCCCTCAAGTAATCAATATTCCTCGTACTGTGATATTTATGATTCCTTTGAAGGTTGTTATGCTAGGCGTCTAAACACCCGTGTGTACAACACTTCTGTCTACAAGAACTTTAACTATTCTAGGCAAAATCGTAACCATTATGTCCTTCCAAGACAACCTGATAAGAACTCTAACTACAGGAATAGAAAGACCAAAACTAAGAGTTCATTTAAGAGAAAGGCTCCCAGAAACTTTCCTAAACCAAAAGCTCAAATTTTCCACAATAATCAGTTTGCTACTCCAAATGTTTTTCGATAAAAAACTGTTTCTCGAAAATTTTATCAAATGAGGGCAAACTTGCGCAAAATTAAAACTAGAGCTATTTGGGTTAGAGAAGATGATCTTTTACCCCAAATGAAGTGTAAAATTGTTATCACTGCCTTAAAAGCTGAACACACTTCATCTGGTTGGTATTTAGATTCAAGATGTTCCAAACATATGACAGGAGATGAAACCAAACTTTTAAACAAAACCAGATTTGCTGGTGGGAAAGTAGTTTTTGGTGACGGAGTTTCATCCCAGATCATAGGTAAAGGAACCCTAAAAGAAGAAGGAATGCCAGTTCTGGAAAATGTACTTTTAGTTAAAGGCCTTAAAGCCAACCTCCTAAGTATATCACAATTTTGTGACTCTAACCATACAGTTACCTTTTCAAAGAACAATTGTAAAATTCTAAATGATAAAGGTAAATGCATTATTACAGGATTTAGAACACCTGACAATTGTTATACTGTCAAGACTAGTTCTGAAACCTGTAACATTATCAGAATGGATGACAATGAAATCTGGCATAATCGTATGGGTCACTTGAGTTATGATATCCTTGGTAGATTGTCTAGTCAAGAGATTGTTAGAGGAATTCCTAAACTTAAACCTATTTCAAGTGTTGTCTGTGGTCATTGCCAGGAAGGAAAAATAGTTAAGACTTCGCATAAAAAGGTTAAAGACATTCTCACCTCTAGACCTCTAGATCTCATCCATATGGACCTTATTGGTCCCTCTAGAACTGTTAGTATTTGTGGACACAGTTATATCCTTGTCATGGTTGATGATTTCACACGATTCACTTGGGTTGCCTTCTTGAAACAAAAATCTGACACGTTTCAGAATTTTTTGAAAATTTTACTAAGAATTGAAAATGAGAAGGACACACAAGTCAATCGCATTCGTAGTAATAGAGGGGGAGAGTTCATAGACACTGGAATAGTTGAATATTGTGACTACAACAGTTACAAACATGAATTTAGTGCCCCTAAAACTCCTCAGCAGAATGGTATTGCTAAAAGGAAAAATCAAACTCTTCAAGAGATGGCACGTGTCATGTTGCATGCCAAATCTCTACCTAAATACTTCTGGGTAGAATCTATTAGAACTCCATGTCATATCATTAATAGGGTTTACCTTAGGAAAAACTCTAAACAAACCCCTTATGAGTTGTGGTACGGTAAGAAGCCTAATCTGAAATATCTAAGAACTTTCGGAAGTCAGTGTTATGTCTGTAAAGACAAAGAACATCTGTCTAAATTCGAGACACGTGGTGATAAATACAACTTCTTAGGACACTCCCCCAAACATTCGTGCTTATCGTATATACAATCTGCGTACTAAGGCCCTTATGGAATCGATAAATGTAATTGTAAGCGACACTATTGTCGAAAATAAGATATCTGAATCACCTATTGTGGTTGAATCTGAAAATGATTTCAAAACTGATTCACCAGAAATAGATGACTCATTACCTAGTGAGAGTCCAGAAGTACCTGGCTGGGTCTCTAAAGATCATCCCATTGACAACGTGGTCGGTAATCCTAATGAGCCAGTTCGTACTAGATCCCAGTTAAGAAATTATGCTAATTATGCATGTTTCGTCTCCCTTGTGGAACCGAAAAATGTTAATGAAGCATTGAATGACACACACTGGATTTCTGCTATGCAGGAAGAACTTTTACAATTTGTCATTCACGATGTCTGGTATCTTGTACCGCGGCCTCAAAAAAAAATGTTATTGGGACACGTTGGATTTTTAAGAACAAATCTGATGAAAATGGGGTAATCCTTAGAAACAAAGCTAGACTAGTTGCTCAAGGTTACTCACAAATAGAAGGAATAGATTTTAGCGAGACTTTTGCCCCTGTCACTCGTCTTGAATCTGTTCGACTTCTTTTCGCCATAGCGTGTCACTTAAAATTCACACTTTATCAAATGGATGTCAAGTCTGCCTTCCTCAATGGAATTCTGTCCGAAGAAACATATGTAGAACAACCCAAAGGGTTCATTGATCCTAAATACCCTGACCATGTCTTTCGTCTAAAAAAGGCTTTGTATAGCTTAAAACAAGCTCCTCGAGCTTGGTATGAACGCCTTTCCAACTTTTTGTTGGATAAGGGTTTTAAGAGAGGAGGAAATGACCAGACTCTCTTTGTCAAACATTTTGACAAAAACATTATAATAGCCCAAGTCTATGTAGACGACATCATTTTCGGGTCAACTTCAAACTATGAAGTTAAATCTTTTTCTGCTATTATGCATAAGGAGTTTCACATGTCCCTTATGGGGGAGCTACAACTTTTCTTAGGATTTCAAGTGAAACAGAATTCTGATGGTCTATTTGTCTCTCAAACTAAGTATGCCTTAGATCTTGTTAAGAAATTTGGTTTAGATAATGCTAAAGTTGCCAAAACGCCTATGAGTACTACTGTTAAATTATGTAAAGATGAAAATGGAAAGTCAGTTGATTCCACACTCTATCGTAGTATGATTGGTAGCCTACTCTATTTAACTGCCTCTCGACCAGACATAATGTATGTTATATGTCTGTGTGCTCGTTACCAGAATAACCCTAAAGAGAGCCATTTATCGTGTGTAAAACGTATAATAAAGTATATAAAAGGCACTCTTAATCTTGGACTTAGGTATACTAAGGATACCTATAGCACCATTATAGGTTATACTGATGCTGATTGGGCCGGGTGTACTGATGACAGTAAAAGTACATCAGGTTCCTGTTATTATGTCGGCAATAATTTAGTTGGTTGGAGTAGCAAAAAATAAAATTGCACATCTTTATCTATGGCTGAGTCCGAATATATAGCAGCAGGAAGTTGTTGTGCTCAATTGTTATGGATAAAACAGATGTTAAGTGATTATGGGATTAAAGAAGATCAATTACAATTGTATTGTGACAATCAAAGCGCCATTAACATATCTAAAAACCCGGTTCAACACTCGCGAACTAAGCATATTAAAATAAGGCATCATTTTATACGCGAACTTGTTGAAACTAAGGAAATAGAAATTCATTTCCTGCCTACTGATCTGCAACTTGCAGACATGTTCACTAAACCTTTAGACTATAACAGATTTCTGTATTTGCGTAATTCTATGGTTATGGTATGTGCTGATTAAACTCTTAAGACCTTAACTTTTACCCTTTGTCCATTTGAGACAAAATGGGGGAGAAATTTGAGTCTTACGGGTTCAATGTTTTGTTCACATTTCATCTAAACTGCTTGATCTTAGTGTGCATATTTGCAGGAATCTCTTCTACTGATTGTCTACCATTTCTAGTGTACAAATTTGTAAATAGTTGAGTTGTGTAATTTTTTACTTTCTAGGAAATGGGTAGATAGTATCATTTGTATAGGACGAGGTTTTATTTTTTTTGGTTCCCTACGAGTTTTAAGCTAACTCAAAGGAGATTTTGTCTCATATTTCCAAAGGGGGAGATTGAAGCACCATATACCTTTGACTTGCTTAAGTCTATACTGTATAAGTGTTCATCTAATTTGGAAATAGTGACAAAATTGGTTGTCTAACCTAGAATCCAAAAAGCCTCAGAACTTATCTCTCTAATCCTCTTCAATGATACATGAAGGTATAAATTGAATCACACTACACACAATTAGAAGTGCATACATGTGTACATATTGCTCAAAATTGATTGTGTGATTAATTCCCCTTAAAATGTGGTTTTAATTATTTTTTGGGAATTTTTAAACATTTTTTAAACATTATTTAAACATTATTTAAATTAATAAAAATGTGTTTATAAAATTTGTGGGGTTAATATTCTATTTTGAAAACTTCAGTTTTCACTGAAATGTTTGATTGGGTAGGATATAAATGCGTTAGAGACTTCAGGGGGGCTGCTTGTAAATATTTTAGACGCACGTTTGAACACCTATCACATGCCAACACTTGTCACTTGCTAGTTGCATCAATTTGTGTTTGTTTTGTGAGAGGATTGCCTGGTGCATTGCTGAACGTTGGATCATTCCTAATCGATGGTCTGCATGTGTTTTTAGTCAATCCTGGTGCTATATCTATGAACCAATCACAATCATCTTAACCACCTCTATTTCATAACCCTTGGATCAAGTCAAAGTTAGAAAGACTTGATCTCAGCCATTGATTCCCTTCGTCGTTCCAGAACCTTCCCTCACCCCTATATAAACCCTCCACTTCTCAGCATTTCAAGACTTTTGGGCATTCGTCATTTTTGAGAGAAAAAAATAGAGAGAAGAGAGAAGTGAGAGAGAAGAGAGAAAAGAAAAGAGAGAAGAGAGAGAAAGAAAACTGTGTTAGCCAAAACCAAACCCTAACCCTAAAATCTTCATTTTTCTGAATCAAACCTTCGTATACACCTAACCCCAAACACAACCTTGAGTGTTTGAGAGAGAGAGTGGTTTGTTCATTTGAAGCTGTAACCTCTTTGTCTATGATCTTGTTTACAACTTAAACATTCGTGTGAAGATCTGCGTTTCTTTTTCATAGAAACTTTAGATCTACACTCTGCATGTTACATTTTCACTAAATCTGCATATTTCTTACTTGATTTAAGAAAATCTTTACTGATTTGGTTTTGAAAATGTTTTATGGTTTCTATTCTTACGAAACTTAATCTTGACCTAGTTTGATTCACACTTGGAGATTTCCAATCTCAAAAATATTTTTAAAACCGAGATTGATTAAGATCTTGACCGATTTTGAAGCGAGATATCTGTGGAATCTGGGTTATATTAAAGGTCAAACAGGTTTTTAGTTCTGTGAGAAAGAAAGAAAACAAAATCACTGCATATAGACTTTATATGTAATTTTTCTAGGACTGTCTGTAAATATAAGTGTGTGTGAGTTCATGCATGTTGATAGGAATCACTTCACAAACACTTAACACACTACTACACTGGAAGTGTTGTGTATAAGATCAAAGATCATTGAGTCGACATAAGGAAGCTAAAGCAAAGGAAGTTATCAAACTGGAAGAACATCATCAACAATCAGATCTATGAGAAGTTAGAAGGACACTAAGTGGGGTATATTCCTAAACTTAGAATAGGTTGATTTGTGTGCATGTATGTTGTATTGTTTGAAACTATTATTTGTTATTAGTGGATTTTTGTTTTTGTGACTTAGAAGTCACCGTGGATGTTTCCTCTGTTGGGAGAGGTTTTACCACGTTAAAAACTGTGTGTTGATTATCTTCATCTCCTCATCTCAGTCTATAGTGTGCTGATTTTTAAAACTGTCTTGTTTTAAAAACTGATTACAAAGTCTTGATTACTCTCGTACATAAGTTTTTTGTAAACACAACTTGTTGTTTATAATTTTTATTTTCAAAAGAAAAGGGTTTCTCTAACAAACATCTCGGAGTTGCTTATACAACTTAATCTTGTATTAAACGGCATTAGCAACATTTTTCAGCTGCCCCTCCTGGACGTAGAACCTTGGAGCCCTTCGCCTCAGACCCATTGCATCTATTTTCTCCGTTGGGACAACCCCCTCCTGAATGAAGTCGATGTAGGGTTGCCTCCAGTCCGTTTGAGCTTCAATAAAATGGCACTCAGCTGCTTCGAAGAATAGCTGACACTTATTATATTTCCATTGTAGCTCTGTCGCATCTTGCTTCATTCTATGCCAGAAATACACCTCCCTTTGAATTCTCCTGTATAGAGGTATCTCGGTCATTTCGCCGTGTTCGTTATGCGTCTTCTTCAATATTTGCTCGGCCTCCTCTGGGCTAACGCATCTCGACAGCCATCCTCCTGTATTTCTAAAATAGAGATTCCCCTGGCATGTAAAATATTGGGCCAACTCTCTTATCCCCATCGCCCCCTCACCAGACTCCAATTGTATCTTAATATCCCTTCTCCAACCCACTTCTTCCTCCATTGGTAGTATTGACTGTACTACCGAAGGGGCTGTTCTTCATTGGATCACAATTGTAGTCTCATTGGTTTTCATTATCATCTTCTGGGCAATAGTGGCATAGGCGTCGGGATGGCGGTTCATCGTTCTGGGATGTCTCCTGATCTTGGTCCGATGGAACTGGTTGAGGAGCCTTTGAATGATTGCTCGATAGGGCGCCAGGCTCATGTGTTTCAACGCATATTCTCCGTTTACCTGCTGAATTACCAAGTTCGAGTCACCCTTAATGCAGAGTGAACGGATTCCCCTCCGAAGAGCCTCTAGAAGCCCTAGTACCAACGCCTCGTACTCTGCTTCGTTATTAGAGCAAGGGAAATCTAGTTTGTAGGAAAGGCAAATCTCTTCCATCCCTTTTGAAAGAACAACCCCTGCTCCTCCCTTCTTTTTTGCCGAAGATCCGTCGAACTGCATCGTCCATTCCTCCTCAGTTGCATCCAGGTAATTGGCCTGCAGATCATCTCCTGTAATGTCTTCCCTAGGTGGCTCAAAGGTTCCTGAAGGGAAGATAGCCAATAAGTCAGCATACGCCTGGCTTTTGATTGTGCGAGGGACCACGCATTTTAAGTCATATTCAGAGAGAATGAGGAACCATCTAGCTGCCCTACCAATCAATATAGTCTTTGCGAGCAAATATCTAATTGGGTCACATCTAGTTACAATATGAATGGTAAAAGACAGCATATAGTGCCTAAGTTTTTGTTCTACAAAGACCAGGGCTAAATAATGCCTTTCTAAGCTAGTATATCTAATTTCTGGCCCATGTATAATTCTGCTGAGGTAGTAAACCGGCCGTTCTTGTCCGTCTACTTCTTGTGCTAGCAGAGCTCCAACGGACCTCGTGGTGGATGTGAGGTATAGCTGCAACGGGGCTCCCGCCTGAGGAGGAACCATGATTTGTGGTGATACGAGCAGCTTTTTCAGCCCAACGAGGGACTTCTGGTGAACCTCCTCCCATCTGAATTTCGTGTTCCTTCGTAGCAGCTGCATCAGTGGGTGTGTTATTTCGGCCAATCCAGGCACAAATCTCCTAAGGTAGGAGACTTTACCAAGAAAACTTTTCATCTCCTTCGCCGTTCTTGGACATGGCATTTCCAGGATTGCCCGCTGTTTGTCCTGGTCCATCTGTACCCCTTGCCGATTAACCACGAAGCCTAAAAAGTTACCACTTGTTACCCCGAAGACACACTTTAACGGGTTCATCCTTAACTTGTACCTCCTACACAGAGCAAACACCTTCCTTAAATCATTCAGACGGGACTCTTCCTTCTTCGATTTGATGACCAAGTTGTCCACGTAGAATTCCATAAATTTATGGAAGAAGTCATGAAAAATGGCCATCATCATTCTTTGGTACGTAGCTCCGACGTTCTTGAGTCCAAACGGCATTACCTTGTACATGAAGTTTCCCAACGGTGTTCTGAATGTTGTTTTCTCTGCGTCAGAAGGGTCCATCTTGATCTGGTTGTATCCCATATATCCATCCATGAAGCTGTACATCTCATGACCAGCCGTGGCGTCTATCAAACTGTCGATGGAGGGTAGGGGAAACTCATCCTTAGGGCAGGCCCTATTCAAGTCTCTGAAATCCACGCAGATCCTTATTTATTTTTTATCTTTCTTCCCTACTGGCACAATGCTAGATAGCCAGAGGGGGTGTTGTATAGGCTTGATAAACCCTGCTGCTAACAAGCGTTGGACCTTTTCTTTAATCTTTAAATCTATTTCAGGCTTGTACGTTCTTGTTGCCTGCTTTACTGGAATAGCCGAAGGGATCACGTTCAACTTTTGGCAGCTCACTTCCTCATCCAGCCCTTCCATTTCAGTGTACTTCCATGCGAAGACATCTATGAACTCCTGAATCAGGTTAACCAAGGCTTTTTGTTTCTCCTTAACAAGATCTTTCGAGATGAAGATAAGCCTTGGGTCTTCCCCTTCTTCTGCTAGGTTTAGTTGCTCCAACTCTTGTGCCTGGGCCTTGGTTGGTCTGTCATGTAGTCTGGTTCTTCGGCGACCTCTTCTACGAACTCTTGTATGCTAGAGTTGTCTATCACCATACACTGCCCCCGTTGATCCACTAAAAAACACTCGTATATTGGGTCAACCTCATTGTCAGTCTTTTCGGCCGCCCGTTCACACCATTACAAGCGGTACACCACTTTTCCCTCTTCAATGACAATCTTCTTGCATTGCCTGCTGGTAGCTGTTGCCACGACCTTTCTCTTCCTTTCTCTGGAAGCCTCAGCGATTCTTTCTCCTGAAAAACGACTTAACATGCTTTGTCGTTGGACCTCATGCTCGCCTGGGTCTGCCCTAGGCCTCATCTTTTCTTTGAGCTGCTTCGAGATGTTCTGGGGTCGGGGGACCGTCCGGTATGTTTCCTCGATCCTCTTCCCCTCGCCACTCTCATTTAAAGGTCCCATTCTTTCTCTAATCGAGGGGACCCAGGTTCCCTCCATTCTCCTCGTTAGAACTCGCACGTCCTCTTTGAGCTCTGTATAAAAGGCTGCATCCACCAAGTGTGCTTCTTCGATAGCGAAAGGCCTCTTAGTTGCCCTAATAGTCAATTATGTCCCCTTGATATTCACCTTAGCACATTGGTGGTAAGTTGAGGGAACTAACCCTTGGTTGTGCATCCATACTCTCCCTACTAACAAATGATAGGAAGTTGCGCTTTCTATTACATGGAATTTGATATGGGAACTCAGATTTCCCATCACTATCCCCACGTTTACATACCCAATGGACTTGGAAGATTGATTATCGTAGCCCGAGATTGCCAAGGGCATGGCAACCAACCTTTCTTCCGGAATATTAGCCGCATGGAAGGAGTTGATTTGCATAATGTTGATGGAAGCACCCCCGTCCATAAGAGTCCTGGCAAAGCTAACCTCGTTAGTACTGGCCGTTACATACAGGGGCCTATTATGGGGGAACCTTATAGCTCTATCCGCATCGCTGAACGTTACCTCTGATAGGAACTTCTTTACCAGCTTAGCCATGGGTCCCCTCCACCTTAGCGATGGGACCGCATTTCTTCTTGCAATATCCAAGATCGCCTGCGTTATCTCCATTCTGCTCTCTTTTGGGATTCCCACTTGGTCGAAGAACCAAGTGAACTTTGGAGATTTTGAAACTGCGCTATATTCTATGACTGGGTCCGTTTCCTCGCCCTCAACGCTGTAGGCGTCTTCTACGTCCCTAGAACTTGCTTCATCATAAGCCAGAACTACGTTAGCCATTCCCCTAATGCAATGCTCCAGTGCTTTATCGAACTCCATTGTTGCCCCTCCCCTCTCCCGCTCTGCCTCCTTATCGTAGGTCGTCACTACATTGGCCCCATGTGCCGGGAGTGGGTTATTGTTAACGTTATGCGGGGGGATTTGTAATGTTCTCGCCTTCATGTACTTGTCGATGATTCTTCGCAGCGTGAAGCAACTTTCTGTTGGATGCTGGACCTTTCGATGAACCCGACAATATTTGGGATTGGCCCTAGTTGCCGCATCGGGCTCTTCCACCGGGACACCCTTTGGTTCGTAAATCGTTCCGCCTTGGACCATTGCGTTATAGCAACTCACAGCCTCCTCCACCGTACAGGGTAACGGTGGCCGGTCTTCTCTATCTCTTTCGAACTTTATTTTGTTGTCCTTCCTCTGGGCCTTGCCCCCATCTTCCCTCTCGATATATCCCACCCGTGGGGCCTGAGACCTTCCCCCGATGGGTTGTATCGGCTGTCTGAACACCATGGGAGCTACTATCGGGCTAGGCAGCACCACCAAAGATATATTTCTTGCGGATTTTAAGAATGCTGAAAATGTCCCCTCGGGTGTCTCATTGATCAGGTGACAGATATAATTAGGAAGTAATCCTTCAGCACAAATCTGTAGTAACCTGGCCTCCTTAGCTTCTTCCCTCACGTTGAGAGATCTTTCCCTAAACCTTCGAATATAGGCCACTACCTCTTCTCCTAGCCTTTGCCTCTCCCTGCCAAGTTGGGTTAGGGTGAACTCATCTTCTGCCAAGAAGAACTTTTGGACAAACAATACATGCATCTCGTCCCACGTGGAGACACTATTGGGAGGCAGATGAGAGTACCAAGTGTATGCTTTATCAGTCAGGGATTTGGAAAACTCCCTCAGGCTAAGCTTTTTGTCATTGCAGTGCGCTCCTAAGTGTTCAACGAAACGCTTAATGTGTTCCTTTGGGTTCCCACCCTTCCCTGAGTATTTTTCAAAGGTAGGGGGAATATAGTCCTTTGGGTAGGGTTCGTTGTTGTACTCCTGGGGGTAAGGTGTCCGGAAGTCGTCGTAGACCGCTGCCACCTCGCCCACAGCCTGCGAGGAAGACTGCATGAACTTCAGCATCTCCTTCTGCATCTCTTTTCTCATCTCTTCCAAGGGCGAGGTTACTGGGGCCACGTGCAACGGGGCCGACGGTTGAGCGCTTGTTGCAACCGGAGCGAACGTTATCGGTTGTGCCGTTGAAACTCCTGAGCCGCCCACAGTTGGGTTCACAACAGAGGTTACACTTGCTGGGACCGCTCCTGTAATGCCTGCCCCTGGTGGGGCCCCTGGGGCCACTCCTGGTGTTACGAAGGCATTAGTCTCCAATCCTCCCAGCGTAGTTGAAGCTACTGGGGTTTGCAAAAACTCGTAAAATTTCCTCATGAGGAGCGCCATATGGGCAGGTCCCAGCCCCACACTCATGGAAGGTTGTGCAGCCCCTGGGACGCCTATCGTTGTTGGAGCCAGCGGTACCTCTACTCGAGGAGCCCCATCTCTTAGGGCCTCCTGCTCCCGCTCCCTCGCAGCCTGTTCTTCATTATGCTGTATGTCATCGAAATTGAGTCTTCTAGTAGCATTATCCTGGGACATACTCCTTCCCTAGAAGGATGCCTCCCCAGCAGAGTCGCCAAATGTAAGAGGTTACTTTAGATTATAAATGGAGGCGTGACCCCCTATTGAGTATGGTAATGATAAGTCAGTTGGTTAAAGCTTAGGGTTAATGACAAAACATATAAACATGAACCCAATGAAGGTAAACTCAACTTAAACTCCCAAAATCTCTCGTGTATAACTCAAGTAATAATAATGGACTTTGTAAGTGGCTTAGCTAGAGGGAGAGGGAAGTAAGCATCCTAGATACACCTTGGCAGGAAGGTAGAAACACACCAAAACACCTCAAGAATCTCTGTCAAGTATTAAAAGCTTCGTAATAAATGACAATGGTGAGTTAGTGAACTCTCTAGTTTGCAATAACTCTTTTCAATTCTCAAAGGGATTATGCTTTCTCAGAGGTGGTTGGGGTCCTTAAATAGCCCCCCACACCACCCCCGAGGCAACTCAGTCATTTAAGACTATGAAAGACATCCCTCATACTTTATGTCACAGCATTAAATGCCTGATGCCCTAGTTGTCTCCACGTCATAAACATTAAATGCCAATACATGCCTTTTGCCTAACCACTGTGTGTCAGGGGGCTGTTGTCGCAGAGATGGCTTACCAACTGCCTGACAGCCCCAAATACCACGGTGGTTTACTCAAGTGCAGGTCTGACATTGTTTAGCTGGCTAGTGACATCACCTATAGTAGGTGTGACATTAAGTAGAGGGCTACTTGGTTTATGACTCAACGCCCGATGGAACTCCAAGTTGCTCCGCTTGAGGTTCCACGGTCAGGGTCCTTCGGTGTTTTACCAGGTGTATCTAAGAATTTGTCTCAGAAATGCGTTCACTCTAGGCTCAAGTGCAACCCTGTCGCTCAAGTAATAAACCCAGTAAGTCGGGATCGTATCCACAGGGATCGAGATTGCCAAATAGTAATAAGAAAAATTATTAAATCTTGAAATGGTTTCTTAAAAGAAACGAAAAGATGATTAATAATTGGGAAAATTTAACAAACTGAAAAGTGCAAAAGAAATTAGATCTGAGAAATGGGAGAAAATAGGGTAGGGTACAATCCCTCAATCCTTAACAAATTACCATATAGAATACTAGAATTGTAAATTAAAATTATTGACTAGATCCGGTCTTTATACATTCTAAGCATTACATATATGAGGGATCTAGCCCGCATCATATGAAATCAAAGATAGATATAAAGCGGTGAATGAATCCAGTCTTTATATATTCTAAGCATTACGCATATGAGGTTCAAGCCCGCACCATACGAAATCAAAGGTATATATAAAGCGGTGCTTTCATGATTCAATCAATATTTTAATTTAACCTCTATTTTCTACAAAAATAATTTGCCTTGGATTGAGTTCATGTACCCCAACCCTTGGGAATTTAGCTACTCATGATTTGGTTCAAGAATAAATTCACACACAAAATTATGGATCTACAAGACATGGGAAATAATTTGCAAATAATAAAACTAGAGAATGGAAATATATTACTTGAATTCAGCAACAAAAATGGAATTGGAATCTTCATGAAAACTCTTGAAGGAATAGAAAATTTGTTCTCAAAATCTAACTCTAAAATTTAATCTAGCACTTCTAACCTACTCCTAACCTAGCCTCTCTCTAGAATTCCACTCCCCCTGAAAATGAGGTAGGGCTTGGTCTTTTATAGCACCAAGTTTCATGAATTTGGCATCAAATTTCGCTTGTGGCCCAAGTTTTCCAAGAGTTGCACTGCATTAAATGCATAATTAATTACAGAAATTCGCACATCCAGACTCTTCATTATCGCGCAACTTCAAAACATCGTAACTTCTTCACCGTAGCTCGGATTGAGGTGCCGTTTTTTCCAGTATTCTTGTAATTTAGAGATCTTCAACTTTATAGTTGGCCCCACCTTCCGACTAAGGATGAAAAATTACGAAAATGCCCTTCAACTCTCCATTTCTTGGTTTATTTCACTGTTTTGAGTTCTCCTTCGCACTAACTTGCGTGAAATACCTGTAAAACACATGAGAAATACACAAAACACGAAATACTTGCCAAAAAAGGTTAGTAGCATAAATAAGAGACAAATCCAAGCTAAATACACTGCACGGGATCATAAAAATACCGAAATTAAGGGGATAAATGTGAAGAATATGTGCATAATCAGGTGTTTTACCAGGTGTATCTAAGATGGTCAGGACAAGTCCCAATGGTGCCTTACTTCTCAATCCTCCAAACCAGGTCCCTCTAAAGTTCCCACAGTGAGGTCATTCGATAGAGCATGAAAGCTCTCCCAGGCCCTGCCAAGACTGGTCTCTCGCAAGTACCGTTTGACCTCATACGAACTCTTTTGTTATTATCGTTACGTCATTACAACCGTTAAAGCTTACAGAAATCAATAATGAAAATACAATGTGAATAATACAACAAGCTAAAATATGAGCTGCCACGTCAAGCTGCCTCGCTGAGTTGCCACGCTTGAGCTGCCTCGGTTGCTTAATCTCGAACACTGTTGCTAATTGGGAATTTGTCCCTAATCTCGGGGTTACCTTCAAGCCCCCTCTACAAAATCCTCATTTTCCACATACTTGATAAACTCACTTTAGTTATGACATTTTGCATTTCAACACTTACTTGGCCATTTATTTCACACTTAGTCGTCCTTACTTTTACTATTTACATGAAGACCTTAGTTTCATATATTTACACATTAAACCCACCTTATTTTCTTATTATGAGTTCACAGACTTTAAAATACCCAGTTTAAAGTGAAAACACCTCTTTACATTTAAATCTATTTATTTAATGTAGAAAAACATATAATTATTTTTATAAAAATATCCATGAATAGTGTTCGTAAATTTCCTACAGTTTTATTTCGTAAAACATATAATCATTTGATGAATGAAGCTCCACTTTTATTTCATAAAAAATGGTTCAAACAATACCAACACCTTTTATTGGACAAAATCATATTCTTTTCCCTTAAAACATCATTAATACACATATTTTTGAATTGAATGTTCAATGAATATATTCTGAAATTTCTATGTTTAAAAACCCATTCTAAATCATTCCTTTTGAAACCCATTTTCATCCAAATAATAAGATTACCACTAATCAAGACTTAGATGCAAACTAATATCAATCCTACTTATATTTAGTCTAATATATGTAAATAAGCATGTTGATTTTTACTCTACTTTAAACTTGAATCAAAGTTGGTTTTTCCCACCTTAAATGAGCTCTAGAAAGAGAGTGGAGATGGTGAAGAAGATGGAGGACCCCCACCTCCAAAGGGGGCCTCAAGGGAGTCACTAAAAGCCCTCAAAGTTAGCCCCAAGTGTGCTTCATGAATTTTCTTCCTCATCCTCAAGAACACCCTCTTCAAGTCCCCATCAAATATCAAGAACTTCATCTTCTACATTACACAAGGTGTCTAGGATTTACTGAGGTAACACAAGGTGGTTATAAGCTTGATAGTGATGGATTACATGGTTGACATAGTGGTTTTAAAGTGTGGTTATGAATTTCGGAGCTCTTCTAATCTTTGAGAGCTCAAATGAGAGATGGGAGAATGGTGAGAATCAGATTTTCCAACCAAGGGTATATCTCTCTCTTATAACCCATCTACACCTCATCCTTAATTCTCAATCCATCTAACATCTCCTTATTACATAAAAGGAAAACAAACGTTCCTTACAAGGTCTCGAAAAGGTGACAACGACTACAAACTCACCCACCAGAGATTCCCTAAAGGCAGTTGTGAAACCACACGGCAGCTTGTAACAGATCTGGAAGCGCCACTCGACGAGCCAAAGTGTAAAAAGTTTCTCTTTTCTTTTTCAATTATAAACATAAGGGTCGTAATCCTTGTATTTTTTGAGTGAAAAATCATATTTAGACTAATTTTTTACCTCCCGAAATATCCTATACATGGCGCGCAAAATCGGCACCTCCGTATAAAAGTATTTTTTTTATTTTTCCCTTCATAATAATATTCCTTATATATTTGTGAGTCAAAAAACATATTCACAGTATTTTTTTTACCTTCTGAGACGTCCTAAACAACACGCGCAAGAAACGGGACCTCTGCGCAAAAATATTATTTTTTTATTTTTCTCATCATAATAATATTCCTTATATTTGTTTTAGTCAAAAAACATATTAATAATATTTTTTGACCTTCCGAGACGTCCTAAACAATACGCGCAAGAAATGGGACCTCTGCGCAAAACATAGTTTTTTTCAATTTTTCTTCACATGATTATATTCATTACATTTTTATGAGTTTAAATATATGGTCGGAATATTTTTTTACTTACTAATTGTCCTAAATAATTCGCGCAAAACTGGACTTTCGTTGTGTCGCGCACCGTCAGATAATTTGTACCCACGATCGCGTAGCGCTCGTTTCTTGTCCGAATCGTGTGAAACTTAACCGAAGTACATAAAGTAATTATATAAACTCAAAATCAAACTCATGTCAACCATGCAACATAAAACTTTCTCGTTTAATCCGTATTACGGTACTTTTCTTTTCATACCATTTAAATGTGGCGTCGTATTAACCTTGTTCGTGTCACATCCATTCTTTGATATTTTTTCCTCAAACTTAACGGACATTCTAGATAATACTATTAGAGATTTAATACGTATTCATGTGACACATGCATCGTGGATTTTTTGTTTTTCCGTTTAAACTATTTACGTAATATGCCACCTTAAGTATTACTTGATGTGTTACACTTTGATTATTTATTCCTCGAATTTTCATTTGGACAAAACATTTCAAATAACATTAAATACCTATTTTGTAGGGCGGAGTATTACAGTGTTGGTTCACCTTCTTCCCAGTGCACAAGTGATTAGAATCCTATAGCCCCTATCCAAAGAACGTGTTTTGCATATGTAAGGAAATTGTCCGTCACAATTTATTATGTCGTATACCGCTACAACTCGTCAAAGAATCAAGGAAGTTATCATCTACAAAATCTAAATCCAAATTTCAAGTGCACTTCAACATTCAAGCTCCAACGAGATAGTTTTGGTAAAAATAAGTTTAAGTTCCACATGCATTTTATATTTAAAAGTGTTGGAATTTTAAAAAAAAAAATTTTTTAAACTTTTATTTATAAAATCTCTTTTGTATAAAAGAAGTTTTATTTAAAAAATTGAAACAAAAGCTGTTTTTAAAAAATCAAATCGAGGAGGTTTAAAGAATATTTTTTTTTAAAATGGGATTCAAAAAGTGTTTTGTCAAATGATTTCTTAAACGTTTTTTTAATAAAAAAAACAACAACGAAAATCCTTGGTATTTTATTGTTGCCGCGGCTGTCGAGTTAACAAAAAAAATGAGTTTTTTTTATAATGCTCTCGGCAGGAAGTAAAGTTTTACAAAGGGGCTTGTCTTTGTTTTTAGAAAGTTGTCGCCACCTTTTTTTTCCAGTTATTGGCATATGGGAACAAAGATTGGAAGTTTTTTTTTATCATGTTGCGTACAGTTTGGTTTTACCAAACAAAAGCTTATCTTCTGCTCAGAGCTTTTGTACCTTGCCACGCTACTTGGTAAAAGATATATATGGGGCGCCGTTTTTTTTTGTGCCAGTCATTGGCATGCCAATGATTGGAATATGACAAAGACTCCTTGAAAAGTTGTTTATCCAAAACTTGCGTACAGGAGGTTTCCTTTTTAAAGTATATCTGGGATGTTTCTTTTATAACACGCAGCATTGCCAATGGATGAAAAATCTGTAACGTGCCATTGTTTAACTTTAACAAATCTTTTCTATATAAAGGTCATGCACGTAAAGTTTTCAAAAGAGAAGAAAAGTTTTGACATAGCACTTTTCCAGAAGAATTTTTTGTGTGTTCTATAATTTTTTTTAGTATGTCTTGTTCTCACTTTTAAGGGTCCAAAACTTTTGTCCATTTAATTCATAATCCCAACTACTTTTTATGAATTGTTTTGTGGTACCCAAGAAATATTTTTCTGAAATATTATGCTGCTGATTTTGGTACTGTTCTTGGTGCTAATCGAAGACTGCGATCATTGAGATTCGCTGCATGTGGATCTTTGCTAAAGATATAACTGCATTTTCTTATAGAGTAGCTGCGATTATTCCATTGCTGCCGACACCTGCGGGTATTCGTGTATCAAATTATTTCATTGTAATACATGTAAGTTGTGAGTTACAAAAATTATAGTGAAATAAATAGTTTTGCCCTTCGTGGATTTTTTCCTGACATTTTATGTCGCATGCTATATCTTATTTATGATTTGACACACGTACACACGTAGTTGCATGTTTAGGGGCTGAATTAATTTGGTTTAAAAATAGACTCTAATTAGATAAGTGTGCCAAATTGGATATTTTCAAATTTAATCAATTATCACACAACATAATATTTTTCAAATTGGTATCAGGGCAGGTTACGCTAATATATCGCGTATTCCTATTTTCTGTAAAATTGTGTGAGATTGATTTTTGTTTTAAAATCAATTTTGTGAAAAATTGCAATTTTTCAATGGAACGTTCATTTAATAAGGTGCCTATTTTTTATGGGAATAATTATGCCTATTGGAAAGTTCGCATGAAATCTAGTTTAAAAGCCAATGACGAGCGTGTTTGGTTGCTTTGCGAAAATGGATGGAATCCTCCCACTGTCACCGTTGAAAACATAACTTCTTTAAAACCTATGTCAGATTGGACTCGGAACGATTTTAAATTGTCGAATTTTAATTCCCGTGCATTGAGTGCTATTTTTGGAGCTATCACTCCTGATGAGTTTCTCCGAATTATGACGTGTACCACGTCTAAAGTAGCTTGGGATGTTTTGAAATTGACACATAAGGGTACGAACGTTGTTAAAGAATCAAAATTATAAAATTTGGCCACCAAATTTGAGACTATCACCATGTTTGAGTCTGAATGCTTTGATGATTTTTATGCACGTTTATTGGACATTATAAACACCAGTTTTAATTTGGGTGAGGTGATTGATAACACGTGTGTCGTTAAAAAGATTTTGAGATCTCTCCCAAAACACTTTATTCCTAAAGTCACTTTTTGAACTCTTTGGGAAATTTGAAATCATTTAACTTGGAAGAACTTGTCGGAGATCTTCAAAGCTATGAGATTGACCTGTTTCTCCAAACCATTAAGGCTAATGATAAAGTAATTTCTTTAAAGACTCATTTTAAGAAAAAGAAAGAAAAAGTTTGTCAGTCCAATTCTGAGGAAGATTTTGATCTTGAAGATATGGCCTTGTTTGCGAAAAATTTTAAAATAATTCTCACCATAAACAAAAATAATTCTTCCAATAAGAGATTTTTTGAGAAAAATAAAAAGTCCAAAGAAAGTTGTGAGAAGGAAAAAAGAGAATGACTTAGATGAGGAGTGTTAGGAGGAGTTTGAGAACGTGACTTGTTTTGAATGTGGGGGTAAGGGGCATAAGTCTTTTGAGTGTCTTACAAGACTTAGAAAGAAAGGGAAGAAAGTAGCCATTCCCGCCACACTTAGTGATAGTAGTGAAGGTGAGGGTGATGTGACTAGTGGTGAGAAGTTTGTTGCTTTTTTAGCAAGTCGTGTGAGCACACCAACTTTGTCCCAAATAGTGCACACGAATGCGACGGTGATGATTTGAGTGCTTCAAGTGAGGGAGAAAGCGAGTGTGAAAGTGAGATTCAAAAAGCCTTTAGAGATTTGTACATCGAGACCTTAAAAACAAAGAAGTGTAATAGGGATTTAGGTCGTCGAGTGTTAGATTTGGAGAGAAAAAAAGGAGGTTTTAAGAAAGGAAAAATGTGATTTGACCGACATGGTGTCTATTCTGACAACACGTGTATCCCAACTCGAGAGTGATCTCGAACGTCCCAGGGAGGTCAAAGTCAATTTTGAGAACGCACCTAAGAAATTTAAAAAGGTGGTTCTTAATCCCGATAAGGGTAGAGTTGACGGGCAAGGAAAAGGTCATGACGGTACTTCCACTTCTTTTGTTGCACCCGAGTCGATTACTACTTTACTGACAAATTCACATGGCCCAAAAATTAACCCACCTAGGCGTCCGTTTCCCATTAGGATATTTATGTTTGTTCCTATTGCAAGAGGAGAGGGAACCTTAGGGAATTTTGCTTTAAGTTGGGTTATGTCTCACGTTTTGCTTCTGCATGTGTTTCTGCCTCACATGCGCCCACACGTGATACTTTACAATCTTCTGGAGACTACAAGAGAGAATTTGCACATTTAGGTGAGCAAGTTAAGCTTTTGGTCAAAACTTCACAAAATTTGATGGAGGTTTTTCATAAGTTGCCACCACCCTTAGAAAACCCCTCCGCACCTATCGATTGAGGTTTGAATTGTTTACTAGCATAGGATGTTTTACATGATAACATTATTTGCCTATTTCTAGTATGTATCATTTTTGTACGTTTTCCATTTATTTTTGAAAAATGTAAAAAGATTTTATTTTGATAAATTTTTTGAAAAATCCAACAAGAGTTTTGTATTTTGTTTACACCGTTTATGGATGGACACTTAGGATGACCAAGTCATAATTTCATTCCATTTATCCATGTGACTGTTTGATAGTGATTTGAGACAATATGTTATGTCATTCATGTGCTTTACAAAATTGGAGTCTTTGAGTTGCTATAGTGATGCTTCCTACATGTTTGACTCACTCTATCCTTTATTGCACACATGCACGGATTTATTTAATGTTTGTTCTTTACAATTCACAAGTTTGTTACGTGTTTTCATCTCAATTCTTTCTATCACAACGAACCAAATGTGATAAAATAAGATAATAAAAGGTGTGCCTATTTTTACCGTTGTGCCATAAGTTTGTGTGAATTTTATACACGGTGAAGGGCTACGAAAGGTACTTATATATCCTTTGCGATTAAGCAACCGTTTAAATTGAACCTAAAAATTTGAGAAATTTTAATTATCCGGGGTCCAAAGAGGTTTAAAAGAGCCCGAAAATATTGAAAGGCAATAAAAAGAAATACATTCCAATAATGGGACATTAGGTTTATTCGCCAATTCTCCAATGTTTGAGAATTTAGATCACCTCAAAAAGCAAATATATTGAGGGAGTTTGGTTGGAAAATTAAAACGGCTTTGCACATCCTTTAAAAGTCTTGAAAAAGCATGAAATCGTTTTGGACGTCATTGGTGTGAAAATCATGTTGACTTTGATTTGGTGATTTTGCTTTAAGATGATGTCATCTAATTCAACAATTTTACACCAAAGGACCATTTTTTATGTTCATTCGTTAGGAGTACACTTATGCTTCCTGGCCATATAATATGATTGAGTTGATTTTCCTATCGAATTTGTTCACACACATTCATTCCATTTCCATTATTTGGTCGTCTTAGTATAAATTCATGGTGTGTGATTTTTTTGTAACATCTTTTTTATAAAAAAAAATTGAAATATTAAAAAATAGTTGGTTTGTTCAGTTTACCGTGACACCTCGATTTGTTTTATGTGATTTATTCTTTTCCTTTTCTATTTCAGACAAATAAAAAGAGGGAGAATAAATTATGTTATTACGGGGGAGTTTTAGAATGGGGGAGATTTGATTGTGCTATCATTCATTATTTTTATATCATTTCAAACTTGATACGACAGGAGGTCTTTGCTTTATCTCATGTCTGTAGGTACGAAGATTTAAGATCAAATTGTTGCACACCCTGATGAGAAAATCATGGAGTTTTTGAAAACTTGATTGTTGAAGTAATGTTCGAAAGTTTGAAGACTTGTCATTTTATCTTTCCATGATTGTCTTGGGAGGGTAGATTTGTATAGGTCATTATTGTGATTGATAATGTGAATTTTTTTATTTTTTACTGGCATAGACATAGGGGAGATTTGTAAGGACATTGTCCATTACAATTTATTATTTTGTATACCTCTACAAGTCGTCAAAGAATCAAGGAAGCTATCATCTACAAACTCCAGATCCGAATTTCAAGTACCCTTCAACATTCAAGCTCCAACGAGATAGTTGTCGTAAAAATAAGTTTAAGTTCCACATGCATTTTATATTTTAAAGTGTTGGGACTTTTAAAACAAAAAGGTTCGAACTTTTATTTATAAAATCTCTTTTGTATAAAAGAAGTTTTATTTAAAAATAATGGAAACAGAAGTTGTGTTTAAAAAAAATCAAATTGAGGAGGCATTTAAAGAATATTTTTTTAAAAATGGGGATTCAAAACATTTTTTGTGAAATGATTTTTTAAAAGTTTTTTTTAATAAAAAAAAAACAAAAATCTTTGGTATTTTATTGTTGTCGCGGCTGCCGAATTAACAAAAACAGGAGTTTTTTTTATAATGCACTCGGCAGGAAGTAAAGTTTTGAAAAGGGGCTTGTATTTGTTTTTAGAAAGTTTTCGCCACCTTTTTTTTCCAATCATTGGCATATGGGAACAAAGATTTTAAGTTTTTTTTATCATGTTGCGTACAGTTTGGTTTTACCAAACAAAATCTTATCTTCTCCTTAGAACTTTTGTACCTTGCCACCCTACTTGGTAAAAGATATATACCTTGCCACGCTACCTGGTAAAAGATAGATATGGAGCGCCATTTTTTAATGCCAATCATTGGCAAGCCAATGATTGGTATATGGCTAAGACTCCTTGAAAAGTTATTTATCCAAAAAATGCGTGCATGAGGTTTCCTTTTTAAAGTATATCTGGGATGTTTCTTTTATAACACGCAGCATTGTGAATGGGTGAAAAATTTGTAACGTGCCATTGTTTAACTTTAAGAAATCTTTTCTATATAAAGGTCTTGCACGTACAGTTTTCAAAAGAGAAGAAAAGTTTTGACAGAGCACTTTTCAAGAAGAAAAATTCTTTCCATTCTACAATTTTTTTAGTATGTTTTCTTCTCACTTTTAAGGGTCCAAAACTTTTGTCCATTTAATTCATAATCCTAACTACTTTTTATGAATTGTTTTGTGGAACCCAAGACATGTTTTTCTGAAATATTATGCTGCTGATTTTGGTAACGTTCTTGGTGCTAATCGAAGACTGCGGTCATTGAGGTTCACTGTGTGTGGATCTTTGATAAAGATAGAACTGCGTGTTCTAGTGGAGTAGCCACGGTTATTCCCTTACTGACGACACAGGCCGACACCTGTGGATATTCGTATGTCAAATTATTTCATTGTAATCCATGCAAGTCGTGAGTTACAAAATTATAGTGAAATAAATGGTTTTGCCCTTTGGGGATTTTTTCCTGAAATTTTGTGTCGCATGCTAGATCTAATTTATGGTTTGACACATGCATACACATAGTTCCATATTTACGGGCTGCATTAATTTGGTTTAAAAATAGACTTTAATTAAATAAGTGTGCCAAATTGGATATTTGCGAATTTAAGCAATTATAACACAAAGTAATATTTTTCAGCGTACCAGTAGGGTTTTCAGTAGACTAGCAATTATTTACTAGGCAAGAGTTCCAGTTATATGGGACCAACCCAAATGCAGTAGTTTTCATCCAATTATCATTAGCTATCAAGGCATAGTGTGGTTGGTTCATCTCCTATTCATGGTTAGAGCAATTGTGGGCGAGATCGGGTGCCAGGTGGTTAGGGTAGTGAGTTCAATGTCAAATGCGCTAATTCCAGGTCTCAGTTTGTAGCTCCCCGATGATCCATCGATTATGTAAGGTATGATTCTATTGTTCAACACTTGGGATAAATGCATTATTTGATCCAGACGCATTCCATTCTTTTATCTCCAGTTCTTTAGAATATGATTTTGGTTTAAAGGTGGACCAGTTTTACCCTCCAATCTTCATAGGACTTTCGACCGGAGGCGGTATAATTCTCGATAGGGTGTGCCATAGTTGCATAGTTATGGCTATGGATTTTATTCTGGAGTATGACTTGATTCTCATAGACATAGATGGGTTCAAGATGATCCTTCGTATAGATTAGTTGCCATGCTTTGACGCTACCATCGAATGCCATTGGCATAATGTCTTGGCATCTCTTCCAGGTAAATCTCGCCACCGTTTCAGTAGCGAGCAGGATGTGGGTTATTCTTGTAAGTTTTATACCGTGCGATAATAGAATTGGTATTTTGGCTGGTTGAGTAGCATAGTGTCTTAAGAGGATCCTGATCGAATAATGTTTAATTATCCATTGGTACGATAGTTGTCAGATGTGTTTCCACATGATCTTCCTAGTTTACCCCCGCACTGGGAGGTGGACTTCGTTATAGAGATGCATCAGGGAATCTCGCATATCTTTATACCACCTCATAGGATGGCTCTGGCCAAATTGCCGGAGTTGACCAACAAGGATTTCATTCGTCCCAGTATGCCCCCTTGGGGAGCTACAGTCCTCTTTGCTAAAAAGAAGGACAACTCCCTATGACTTCGTATTGACTATAGGCAGCTGGACAAGGTAACTGTGAAGAATAATTACCATATGCCTTGTATCATCGATTTATTCGATCAATTACGTGGTTCGGGAAGGTTTTTGAAGATTGAACTTTAATTTGAATATCATCAGTTATATGTCAGAGAGGAAGACATTCCAAAGACAACGTTCCGAACGTGGTATGGGCATTATGAGTTCTTAGTGATGCCCTTCGGTTTGGCAAATACTCTGACATCTTTCATGGATTTGACGATTCATATCTATCGTCCTTATTTAGACCGATTCGTGGTGTTCATTGTGGATGATATTTTGGTATACTCGGCTTCGAATGTGGATCGCGAGGATCATTGTCGCACGATGCTACAAATGCTCAGAGAGAATCAGTTATTTGTCAAATTTAGCAAGTGCGAGTTTTGGATGTACGCGGTTAAGTTCCTTGGCCATGTAATTTTTGGTGAGTGTATTTCCATTGATCCATCTAAGGTCAAGGACGTTCTGAGTTGGGATAGGTCAAAGATAGTTACAAAGGTGTGCAATTATCTAGATTTAGTTGGTTATTATAGGAGATTTGTGCAATATTTCTCGAGGTCTCCTCGGACTCTGTTAACACAAAATGATATTCTCATCGAGTGGTCAGAGGATTGCGAGTCATCTTTTCAAGATTTGAAGGTTAGGTTGACTTTAGCACCTATTTTTATCCTCCCAGAATGCGGTAAGGTTTATACCATGTACTGTGATGCTTCTGGATCCGGTCTCAGTACAGTGTTCATGCAAAATGGTCAGGTGGTAACTTACACATCCCGATAGTTAAAGTTTCATGAGAGGAACTATCCAAACCACAACTTGGAGTTAGTCGCGATGTTGTTTCCACTAAATATTTGTTTAGAAGTACTAACTATACAGTGAACGATTTGAAGTGTATATGGATCATTAGATCTTGCGGTACATTTTCACTCAGCATGATCTAATTCATCATCAGAGGAGATGGATTGACATGATGAAAGGCTACAAATTTTCCTTAGAGTACCATCTCGGTAAGGCTAATGTGGCGGCAGATGCTCTTACTCAGAAGTTTAGGCTCACTTTAAGAATAATGAAGTCTTATCCAGCAAAAATGTTCAACGGGTAACATAAGTTCAATTTACATGTCCAACAGGGTTGCAACAGGGCATGTTTTTGGGGAGTGGTATCTAGACCGCTCATTCAATAGAAGGTGTTATAAGCTCAGGATTGAGATCCCAAGTTTCCACATTATTGTAACCGCATCCAAAGTGGTGGGGTATTTGAAACTCTTATTGTGGACAAGGACGGGGGTGTGCGGTATAAGGGGAGGTTTATTATTCCAGTCATCGATGAACTTTAGGATGAAGTGATGGCGGAGGCCCATCATTCATGCTTCAGTATACATCTCAGTTCCACTAAGATGTATAAGGACCTATTCAGAGATCTCTAGTGGTCCGGTATGAAGAGAGATGTAACAATGAGTGCATCAAAGTGCTATACATCCTAGCAGGTGAAGGCAGAGCACCAGAAGAAGATAATACTGTTGAAACCACTACCGGTAGTGGAATGGAAGTGGGAGGAGCATATTGCGATGGATTTTATCACAACCTTACCACGGTCTGATGGTGATCATGACTCAATATGGGTTATAGTGGATTGTCTTATGAAGTCAGTGCAATTTTTACCGATCAACGTCACAGACAGCGTGGTAAAGTTGGAAAGGTTATATATTAGAGACATAGTCAGTATTCATGGAGTCCCACTCTTGATCATCTCATATAGGGATCCTCGATTTCTATCTCAGTTCAATAAAAAGATTTAACAGTAATTGGGTACCAATTTGAATATGTGTATAACTTACCATCCTGAGACAGATGGTCAGTCAAAACGGACCCTTAAGATTCTGGAATATATGTTGAGGGCTTATGTGCTTGATTTCCAAGGTAGTTGGGTGGATAATCCCTATCTAGCATAATTTTCCTATAATAATAGTTATCAGGACAACATTAGTATGGATCCCTATAAAGCTCTTTATGGGAGGCCGTAATGCTCTCAAGTCTGTCAGAGAGAAGTGGGAGAGGAGCACCTCATTAACTCGGGCATGATTAAAGAGACGATCAATAAAGTTCGGGTAATATTACAGAGACTCGTGATGGCTCAAAGTTGACAGAATAATTACGCTGATAATCGATAAATATCTATAGAGATTGGGGGTGGGTGACCATACATTATTAAAGGTTAGGGATAGATCCAGTGATTTTTCTAGAAGGGGAAGCTTTTGCCTCACTAAATTGGTCATTTTGAGATCCTGTAACAAATTGGGGAAGTATCATATCTCTTGGTGTTACCTTCTCAGTTACCCTACGTTCATTGTGTGTTCCACTTGTCTATGCTCAAGAAGTACATCTGAATTCTTGACATGTCATCGATTAGAACCATATCAAGTTATAGGAAGATGTTAAATTTCTTACGCGACCTTTGTCCATCTTTGACTGCGAGGGCAGAGTCTTACGCAACAAGGTCATCCCATTGGTGAAGGTTTTTTGGGAGTTCCAATGTGTAGAAGGTGTGACCTGGTAGAGCGAATCATAGATGAGTGAGAAGAACCCATAACTTATTGCCTAGCTTGGCCGTGTTGATTTAGGGGGTGAAATATCCTAAGGAGTGGAGATGGTGATGACCGTGCCGGAGATTGAACTTTATTTCCTTGTAATTTGCACGCTTATTGGCCATGGATTTAATATAATGGATGATAATATATTTTCAACTATACATATGGCCTTTGTGCAATTAAAAAGGTATTTAATGGCCTGAAATATATACATGAATAGTTTTGGGGTCGTTCGAACAAAGTGCTTGGTCATTCGAACGAGAAGGCTTGGGTTGTTCGAACGAGAAGGCCTGAGTCATTCGAACAACTCTTCTAATTATCGTCGAACGAGAAATACAAGTTCTCATTTATAGCCTCGTTAGATTATTTTTAGAACCCCGTTCGAACAAGATGCGATGTCGTTTGAGCGAGGTTTATTATCATTCGAACGAGTCTGCAGAAAATCAAAAAATATACAAACTTTTTGTGATGTCAAAATGTGGTCCCTTGGATGGGTTGCACTGTCAAGCTCCTAAGGGAGTAGATCAAACGGTCCATAGGTCTTTGGATGGACCAAAGGATAAAAGCTAGCGATTTTTTGGTATATATAAGAGAAACAGAGAGTGTTGGGGGGGGGGGGGATTTAAACACTCCTCCATTAGATTTTTATGCTCTCTCTCCCCATTTTCAAGGTCTCTCCCTCCATTTCCAGCCCTCATCCATCACCCCCAAGCTTTAAACTTTCATTCTTAGAAATATTTAGACCATTTCCAAGGTTATAACACCCATTCCAAGCCTTTTCCAAGGAAGCAGTCGGGTAGAAGAATTGTTCTTAGAGATTTCAAGAGGCATTGGTGAATTTCTTCGAGATTTGGTGTTGCTAGGAGCTTTCTTGGAGTTTTAGAATCTTTGAAGTCATCATTCTTACTTTCTCCTCTTCAAATTAAAGGCAGGCTTTTCCTCACTATGTTTTCAAGTTTAAAACCTAAGCTACATGTTAGGTTGCATGCTAGAATGTAGCGACTCTTGCAAAGTTATTTTCCAGTAAGTTTATTTAATGTTTTCCTATGAAAAATGAAAGTTTTCAAGAAAGCTAAACTTGAAGGGATTTTTTAGGAACGAGTACCATTTTAGTCTTGAAATATGATGAATATGCATACAAAATATGGTTTTAGGGCAATATCATGTTTAGGTTCTTATTTATGGGATTTTTAGGTTGAAATTCATCCTTCCATGTGTGACATCTTGTAGTATGTTAGTAGATTACATTTAAACATGATAAATGAAGATTAAAATAAGTTTCAAGATGAAATAAGAAAGTTGGAAAATTCAGCCCCTAATTATGTTATAAAATGTTGATAAAGTGAGGAATAATGATGTTCAAGACAACATATGAGCATAAGGTTTAAATGGAAATTATGGTAGAAGGGTCTTCATAACATTAAATATATTTCTTGTTAAGAAATATGAAGAAATGGGACTTTCTTGAAGTAAATGATGAAGTATGGGTTTTGGACATAAAATGAGGATTTTTAATGTCATAATGATGAAAATGTGTTTTTCACTAGGTATTGGAAAAATACATGACAAAATGGTATTTTTGGTAAAATAGAGGGTCTTAGTGATTTGACTTCTTCATTTGACCTTATCAGTCATTTTTGTGAAGAACATATGAAATAAATAAAGTGGCACGAAAAATAGTGTGAAACGTGAATGTGAAACGTAAGATTATGAGAATGGTAGAATAATGTGGACATTTGATAAAATATTAAAAAACATTAATACGGACTCGGATGCAACCAAAAAGAATTAATAAGGGCCCGAAGCCATGGAATGAAAGATAAAAAATTACTGGCAAGAGCATATGGTAGCATAGCATAGCTAGTGGTGTGGAGTCCGTCAAAGTATGCAACTAATTGATAAATTTCAAGAGTAAGATAATGTTGATAATGAAATGATGGAAATGAATAAGATTGTTCTTAGAAAATGTAAGAATGACAACCTAATGAAAATTGTAAAATGGCGACTAGTGAATTAAGGTGATTAAATGGTCTTTAATTATGTGAAAAGTTGGTGTAAATAGATAAGTGTGGGCATGAGCACATAACTCGGGTTGCATTGCATAGTAATTGAATTTGTACTCGTTAAATGATAAGATTTTCAGAATTGCTAAAAGAAACATTATACGTATAATATTTTTGTATGAAAACGTATTTCTTAGTACTTCCCACCCTGCTGAGCACTTTTCTCACCCCTATTTTTTATGTTAAAACCCCCACCACCAGGTACCTCCGGTAGGGACGTTGGTAAGGCCCCAGAGGGCACAAATCGTCATTTGAGCTCTATCATGGAATTTTAATAATATGTGTTTTGGACAATCTTTTATTCAGGCCTTAGGCCATGTGTTGAAATAATATAAGAGTTTAATGGTTTATTTCCCTTATTATTAGCATTGTTGAATTGAACAGAATTTTCCTAAATAATTCTTGTTAATTAACTTAATCACTTAAAGTGGCAACTTATTTCTTAAATTAAAACTAGTTAAATTATATTATTTTCCTTATAAAATTGTACAAATTAAAGGCTTTTCTTAAATTATAAAATTGGACTTTCCCCCTCTCCTTTAACACCTTAACTCGGGTTCAGGTTGACCCAACGATAGCCCAAATTCGGGTTGGGGCATTACATACGATTACTTAAACCTTAGGGTATTGCCTAATGGATTACACACCTATTATTATTTATGCTTATATGTTTGAGAAACGAAATAATTTTCTTATTGGGTAAATATAATGAATGGAAATGGAGTAGAACATAATTTAGGTTATTTCACCTTATTCCACACTTAACGCGATCGGATCGGGTTGACCCACGAGAGACCCTTAAATTCGGGCAGGGCATTATAGGAAATCATTATAAGTAACATCCTAGAGAAATTAGAATCAATGTTTGTTTAGTGACACATGACTATGCATGGGAAAAGACGTGTGGTAGTTGTTAAAAATAAAGGGGTTGTACATCATAGGGCTCACTGCTAATAGTCAATTCAAAATTTAACAAAGTTCACAATTGTATACATAAACCTCAAAAACAACAATCCTAAACATGCATCTAATTGTATTTTCATATAATACTGGTTAAAAATAGTTTTCTTGCGGTTATTATATATATTTCAGCCTAATAAGTTATAGCATTTAAATGAAGCTTAATTACACCTACCCCTGAACAATACCCCAATTTTCACTTTAATACCCAAAATTTCATTTTTTGATTTATCCCATGAACTTTAAAAACGAATTCAAGTAATTCTAACACTAACCATTATCTTTTTGGATGCAATGACATGTGGAACCATTTCACTTCTTTAAAAGTGTATTTTTGTATTTTAATATGTTTGGATAAAACCTCCATTTTATATCTCTTTATATTTTTCTTTTTATATCCTCTATTTCTTTTTCTTCTATGGAAGCCATCTATAGTTGTACATCTTCTCTCTCTCTCCCTCTCATCCCTCTTCATCTTCTCACAAACACACAACACACACACACAAACAAACACACAAGACATACGCGCACACACCTGAACACACATATGAGGGAACATACAATGTACACACAAAATCTACTCAAAAATGATTTTTGTAAAAAACATTTGGAAGGTTATTCAAATATAGATCCAGATTTAATTGTTTATCCTGGAAATATGTTGGTTATTATTGGTTTGAATGTTTAAAATTTTCACGTTTGTGTTTTTTAGATTATTGGCTTGAATCCACATTTAGAGTTTTGTTGGAGATTGTTGTTCGGAAAAACTTGTAATTCTTGGGAGATATTTAGTTTAATAATTTTAGATTCATTCTTTACGGAGATTCTTGGTTTGAAATTTTAATATTTGGGGGGTTTTATTTGGAGATTTGTTCTTTTAAATATATTTTTTGTCCCATCCAGATTTTTAAAAGTATATTTAGTATTTATTTTTTAATACTCATTTAGTATTGATTACGATTTCTTTTAGTTCATCTATATCTTGTAAAGGAAAAAAATCCTGAGCTAAAGCTCAGATACCAATTTGTAAATGTCCGTGATATCGATTACTTTTGGGATTTACAAATTTCCAATTAAAACATATTTAAATAGAGCCAGTCTTAGATCCAAATTAATTCTAATTTTATTTAAAACCTAATCATGCATCCATTTGAATAATTATGCCATCACAAAAATCACAAAATGATAGATAAATAGATTTCAGGAAAAAACCTCAGTAAATGTTTGCAATTCATAGCTTACAACACACTTACAGAAATATGAATTTAATTTACCACAACAAACCCACATAGACCGCAGCCTAGTAATCAACAATGGACTCTCACAAGAACCCGCAAGAACCGCAGCTCTCCTCAGCAAAGAACACACACAAGTATCTCAATGATCATAGTCATCAGCATGAAACTCCCTCAAGAGCTACTAATCAATAGTAGAGATGTCACTTCATAAGATCAAACTTCAATAAAAGTGATTTGGTTTCCACAAATGATTCACAAAGAATTGGGATTGATTTTGGTGAATCAGAAATATAAAAAGCCCTAAACTTTGAAGACTAAAAGGTCTGCCAAAATGCAGTTTCATTTTGCAAAAAGTCTTAATGAAATAGGTCTCCAAAACAGGTATTATAGCTGAACAAAAAACTTGAGGCAGCGCAGGTCGTTAGAAATCATTCGAACAACATATTTATGTCGTTTGAACGACATCTCATGTCATTACTAGCTACCTTAAAAACAATAGTAAAAACATAAAACAGTATGCGTTCGTTTGAAGCAGTAAAGAAATGACCCTTCGAGGGACCCTTCAAACCACATGTGATGTCGTTAGAAGCAGTCGTTTGAACGACATTGGCATGTTATTTTAATGACATTGCCTTGTCATTTGAACGATGTGACACCCAGCTTAATTAAATACTGTGTGATCAAGCCTTTATTAAATTAAAACAGAATATCCAGATTTGTTCATTCTTAGCATCACTGTTGATTTTTTTTAACATTTACTAACCACATAGTATTTGAAAAGCTAGTGTCAAATATTTTTTTTATACAAGAAAAGATTTAAAATAATTAAGTATCACATCCACCATACTAAATAAATCAACACCACAAATAATGAAATACTGAATCAAATAATATATGGCGGGAGTAAACACCCCAGTCTAAAATTTTAATACAATAATCCATGTAACAACTAAATCCACAACTGAATAGTAAAGGAAATACAATGTCTCTGAAAACAACTACTAATAGAAGAAGGGCGACATGCCCGAAAAATAAAGGATAGATCAGAGCTTAAAGGAATGGAGGCCTCTACCAAGTAAGTCCTACAATCGACCAGAGCAACTGCAACAACGGTAAATGATAATGAATTCCTAAGCTGACACTCCCTGTGGCTTGGGACCTAAAAGTGGTTTTTACAAAAGAAGATAGATTTGGAGAAAACGGGTTAGAGACAGAGTAAAACTAATTTAAAATTTTAGCAAGTGTTTAAATGCAAAATTTTCCAAATATAATATACAAGTTAGGTTTACGTGTTGTTACTTGAAATGCTCACCTCTCATCTAGTGTGCACACCTAACGTATCTATCTAACCCGTTCTAGTAATGCTTCTCGTCTTAACTAGTCAAAACCAAATCTATTCTTACCATTCACTCGCCTTGCCCACGCAATACATTATATCATTTTCCTATCCATACGTCAATTATAAAATTATCATTTTATAGTTAAATACTCATATACTAGAATTATTTTAAATATTATTATCTTACTCTTCTACAAGGCACACAAAGTAGAATAAGTCATCAGTATATATATATATATATATATATATATATATATAAACACACACACAATACTACTGCACCCTTAGGCTGAGTCCTCCCGGCGCATGCATACTCTACTATCATGTCACAATACATCTCGTAATAAATAAAGGACTACTGGTTCAGTGTCTCTCTTGAACCATAAATACAAATCACATCTATTGGAGGTGAGCATAGTCCCCGACCAAATGGGTCATGCACATACCTACGCTCCCATTAAACCGTCAAAACTATCATACTCTCAGATAGCACGTATCCAAGGTTCTATGTTCTTGGTACGAGTCTAAAATCCCTCCAATGGGCTCAGCAGGATAAGACCGTCCACATCGCGAAACCTCATCCCGATAGCATGCAGCGTAGGTATGTCATACACATAATATATCATTTAATAGGTATACATACAAACTATGAAACACACAACTCAAGTACGTAGTATATTTCTCCCTAATACTCACGGTACTTTATAACTTACGATCATTCTCTCTATCGCGATTCATCCCTCCAAAGCATTTCATTACCATTTTCATATTTCTATTAGTTAACCCAAATTTCTCGCTACTAGATCATGACATAAAATGACACACCCCAACCCAGTTACTTATAATTAAGTTTGAAAGTCAAAGTGAGTCAAATCATAATTACCTTAACCAAACCATAATCATGAGTATCCTCTTTCTAAATATTAGCAAGAATCAATAAAACTAAAATCTTAGGCAACTTTAAGGTAATTAGGATTATTCAAACTTACTAAAACGATAAGTGGTCTTAAATTACCCCATTTACGTTTGACCAAAATCTTATTTTTATGCATCCCTTGCTAACCCCCACCGACCTCCTAGATTTGGCAATGATATCACAATACTTGAAAAACATAAACATAAGAACCATGAGCAAAATAGCTCAGCAACTGCATCACCACTACCCTATTGCATAAAATTAACTACGATAAATCATATCCCCGTGACGATATATACATACTTATCTGGACCATTCATAAGCATTGCCAATTATATACTCATACATTTCATTCATAAATAATTATATATCTAATCCAAAAATCTCTAATTTGTTTGAATTTTTAACGAGGGAACTATCCTTAAATTCTAAATCTAATTAATTTATTTCATAAGGCAATCACCATGATATTTCTACTCAAATTCAGTCCTAAAATTTACAATAACATCTCTACCTTAATAAATAAAATTATCCTCAATTTAACTATCAAAACCCTAAAGGAATCTATCACCAATTTATCATATTTACGATACCTAATTTATGGGATAAATTGTGCACAAAAAAATCAGTCCTCTACATGTGTTTGTTCATCATAACATCAATCATATTCAGACCTAAATTCCATAAATTAAAGGGGTCATTACGTGCATCAAGAAATAAATTAGAAACATAAATTAAGCAAGAGAATTCCTTCCTTAAAAACTGTAGAAGAATTCCTCATGAAGCTCCTATGCTTTTCCCTTTGAGTCTTCTCTTTTTCCCTTCTTTGGGGTTTCTACCTTTTCTCTCCCGTGGATGATACTTTAGGTTTTCTCTAATGATAGTGGGGTAGTGATTTACCCCCACTTAAACACTCCTTTAGTGGGTAATCTCGAGTTGGGCCTAAAACCCAACTTTGGTCCCGAAAATAATCCCGAATCCATAACCCAAATAACCAAAAGCTCCTCAACTTATATACTTATGTCCTGGGATCAATTATAACTATTTAAAACACTAAACCGAGTCTCTAACGCTTCCCAAAATGCATCTCAATCAATTTTATTTCACTTGGACATTTTATTATGCTAAAACGACACGCGCCTAAAATTTTATTTATGTGTTAATTATTTTTCGCTCGCAAACCCATTACGTCCATTTGAGTTGAATTTTTTTATAAAATCGTAATGTTTACTTGATTTAAAATTGTACTCGCTTAAATTTCAAATCTTCCTAATTTAATTTATTCTTCAAAATAGATCTGAAATCCTTAAATCCTTTTATATCGTACTATAATCCAAGATCAAACTCATCATAGCATATAACTTAACCTCATCCCGATAGCATGCAGCGTAGGTATGTCATACATATAATAAATCATTTAAAAGGTATACATACAAACTATGAAACTCACAACTCAAGTACGTATTATATTTATCTCTAATGCTCACGGTACTTTATAACTTATGATCATTCTCTCTATCGCGATTCATCCCTCTAAAACATTTCATTACCGTTTTCATATTTCTATTAGTTAATCCAAATTTTGTCGCTACTAGATCATGACATAAAATGACACACCCCAACCCAATTACTTATAATTAAGTTTGAAAGTCAAAGTGAGTCAAATCATAATTACGTTAACCAAACCATAATCATGAGCATCCTTTTTCAATTATTAACATGAATCAACAAAACTAAAATCTTAATCAACTTTAATGTAATTAGGATTATTAAAACTTACTAAAACGATAAGTGGTCTTAAATTACCCCATTTATGTTTGACCAAAATCTTATTTTTATACCATTCATAAGCATTGCCAATTATATACTCATTCGTCTCATTCATAAAGAATTATATATCTAATCCCAAAATCTCTAATTTGTTAGAATTTTTAACGAGGGAACTATCCTTAAATTCTAAATCTAATTAATTTATTTCATAAGGCAATCACCATGATATTTCTACTAAAATTCAGTCCTTAAATTTACAATAACATCTCAACATTAATAAATAAAATTATCCCCAATTTAACTATCAAAACCCTAAAGGAATCTATCACCAATTTATCAGATTTACGATACCTAATTTTTTGGATAAATTTGGCACAAAAAAATCAGTCCTCTACATGTGTTTGTTCATCATAACATCAATCATATTCAAACCTAAATCCCATAAATTAAAGGGCCATTACGTCCATCAAGAAATAAATTAGAAACATAAATTAAGCAAGAGAATTCTTGCCCTAAAACTGTAGAAGAATTCCTCATGAAGCTCCCATGCTTTTCCTTTCTTTGGGGTTTCTACCTTTTTCTCTCCCGTGGATGCTACTTTAGGTTTTCTCTAATAATGGTGGGGTAGTGATTTACCCCCATTTAAACACTCCTTTAGTGGGTAATCTCGAGTTGGGCCTAAAACCCAGCTTTGGTCCCGAAAATAAGCCCGAATCCATAACCCAAATAACCAAAAGCACCTCAACTTATATACTTATGTGCGGGGATCAATTTTAACTATTTAAAACACTAAAAAGAGTCTCTAATGCTTTGCAAAATGCATCTCAATCATTTTTATTTCACTTGGACATTTTATTATGATAAAACGACACGCGCCGAAAATTTTAATTATGTGTTAATTATTTTTCGCTCGCAAACCATTTGAGTTGAATTTTTTATAAAATCGTAATGTTTACTTGATTTAAAATTGTACTCGCTTAAATTTCAAATCTTCCTAATTTAATTTATTCTCCAAAATAGATCTGAAATCATTAAATCCTTTCATATCGTACTATAATCCAAGATCAAACTCATCATAGCGTATAACTTAACCTCATCTCGATAGCATGCAGCGTAGGTATGTCATACACATAATAAATCATTTAAAAGGTATACATACAAACTATGAAACTCACAACTCAAGTACGTAGTATATTTATCTCTAATGCTCATGGTACTTTATAACATACGATCATTCTCTCTATCGCAATTCATCCCTTTAAAGCATTTCATTACCCTTTTCATATTTCTATCAGTTAATTCAAATTTCTCGCTACTAGATCATGACATAAAATGACACACCCCAACCCAGTTACTTATAATTAAGTTTGAAAGTCAAAGTGAGTGAAATCATAATTACGTTAACCAAACCATAATCATGAGCATCCTTTTTCAATTATTAACATGAATCAACAAAACTAAAATCTTAGACAACTTTAATGTAATTATGAGTATTCAAACTTACTAAAACGATAAGTGGTCTTAAATTACACCATTTATGTTTGACCAAAATCTTATTTTTATGCATCCCTTGCTAACCCCCACCGACCTCCTAGATTTGCCAATGATATCACAATACATGAAAAACATAAACATAAGAACCATGAGCAAAATAACTCATCAAATGCATCACCACTACACTATTGCATAAAATTAACTACGATAAACCATATCCCCGTGACGATATATGCATAATTATCTGGACCATTCATAAGCATTGCCAATTATATACTCATCCGTCTCATTCATAAAGAATTATATATCTAATCCCAAAATCTCTAATTTGTTAGAATTTTTAACGAGGGAACTATCCTTAAATTCTAAATCTAATTAATTTATTTCATAAGGCAATCACCATGATATTTCTACTAAAATTCAGTCCTTAAATTTACAATAACATCTCTACATTAATAAATAAAATTATCCCCAATTTAACTATCAAAACCCTAAAGGAATCTATCACCAATTTATCAGATTTACGATACCTAATTTATGGGATAAATTCTGCACAAAAAAATCAGTCCTCTACATGTGTTTGTTCATCATAACATCAATCATATTCAAACCTAAATCCCATAAATTAAAGGGGCCATTACGTCCATCAAGAAATAAATTTGAAACATAAATTAAGCAAGAGAATTCTTGCCCTAAAATTGTAGAAGAATTCCTCACGAAGCTCCCAAGCTTTTCCCTTCTTTGGGGTTTCTACCTTTTCTCTCCCGTGGATGCTACTTTAGGTTTTCTCTATTGATAGTGGGGTAGTGATTTACCCCCACTTAAACACTCCTTTAGTGGGTAATCGCGAGTTGGTCCTAAAACCCAACTTTGTTCCCGAAAAGGGGCCATTACGTCCATAACCATGTTTAATAAATCTTACTCGTAAATGAGATTCAAATCATCTCCATAACCATGTATAATACATCTCTTTGCAGTGAGTACATTCACTTTGGCCAGTTCATGTATTTTTCCTATGCCTTTGTCTGGCACTTGTTCAATCGGTTCTTATTCCCTTTCACATATAAATTCTTAAAATATTAGTATCATCATAAGTATATTATTAACAATCTAAAGAACGACTTAACACAATTCATAAGCATCATATAATCCCATTCAAATCATATATCGTAAATGAAGTCCAATCTAACTTCATGGTAAGATATTTACCATACCCAAATCATATGCCAAATATATTTTAATTTCTTCTAATTAATTTCATCCTTAATATATTGGGTTACCAATCCAAAATACGACATGTCATTTCAAGTTTCCTAAAGCAGGATATGCCCATTTCTTTGCTACATAGAAAATCTGCCCTATAGGCTCCTTTATCGTTCAATCAATGTCCAAGAATTTTCATAATTTTTTTGTAACATAACTTTCTATGATATTTCACCCAACATAAATAAACTTATTTAAAAATACAAAGTTAAATTTTTATATTTTTTAAGGTTCATTTTCTATGTCAAGCAAAACATCGAACACGTGGTGTGCATACTTACTCTTTTGGGGAAGATTTTATACCTGAACTTTAAACTATCACTAAAGATTCATTTATTTGTATTTTCAAGTAATATTTGGAAATTTTATACATATATGAGTCTATTTTCATATCCAACTATAATTATTCAATTCCAATAAATATAAAAAGAAAGTTATATAAGTTTGAATACACAAGGTTTCCAATCGAAGCAATGTACATGATTTACACGTTCAACTTTGCTTAAACTTGCATCTATCCATACATATACACCAAGGCATGAAGTTTCAATAAACAATCAATTATTTATATCATTTCAATCAATAATACCAAAATACTAACAAGATTAATGCGTAGAATTACCTTAGGGACTTTTTCATAATTTCCTACTGAATTTTCTCAATTTTTCCCCTCACTTTCTACTTCCCGATTCTCTCTCCTCAAGCCAAACTCTCTCAATCCTGATTTTGGCTGAAGGAGGAGTTAATTTAAAGGCTTTAAAGTCATCATAAGTCACCTCCCCTTGGTCCAATCAAAATATGACATGTGTCCCCATATAACACAAAATATCCTTTAAAACTAAATGACTACTTTACCCCCCTATTCGTAATTTCAGCATAACTCCTTCCTTGGACCTTTATTTTACACACCGTTTATTATGTTACAAACTTAACTCATATATCTACAACTATCTTTTTTTCACTTCAAGTTAATTATCATATTGAAGTGGCCAAAACTAGTCCCGAACGTGATCATTCCTACCAGAGACTTCACAAATTTGTGTTTGTGACTAATTCAATATTTCATAAGTTATGAAGGTAGGATTAGACTAAACACAATAACTTAACATTATATATTATAATAACACATTATCCCCATCCCATACGGTAAGCATTATTTAAACATTGTACGAACATTTTTGTCATGTCCGATATCTTACATTTATGTATGTCGTACGCCGCTACATTTGGCACGTCTCTTCACGATCTCACACGACGGCCTCAATCCAAATTCTAGGAATCAAGCATTCAAAATATCCATGATGTGTCCCACATCTTACTCAACGACTTCACGTTCCGTGATTTTAGGCACTTTATGCAAGTGGTACGCAAAAGAAGTCAAAATAGTGAAAGAAGGCAAGATATGGAAGTTCAAGGGCACATAGGTTATTTTACATCCATTTTCTAGAGGTTCGGTCAACTGAAAAGTTGTAAATCTTGTCACAATAAAGATACTGGAAGAAACGATACCTCAATCCGAGCTATGGTGAAGAAGTTATGGCCCTTTAAAAATGGAGAAAATTCTGAGAAAAACCCTTGGAAAAATGCTAAGTGTTTCAGCCCCATGTTCCAGCGATTTTCTGCCAACCGAAAGCCAAATCGGTTCGGGGGGAAAAACGGTTCTTGGTACACCCGAACCGATTTGAGGTACCTATACGCTAGCAGAGTTCTGAAATTTTAAAACTCTTTTGGTTTCCTTATAAAAGCCAACTTCGGGGGAGTTATTTTTCAAGACTTGGAAAGACGTTTTTGAGAGGTCTATCACCTCAAGTCTTCATATTTTTGAGTCCCAAGACTCATGTTTTGATTCACACATTCTTGTCAAACCTTTGTGAATCCTTTTGTAACCCAAGAACACAGCTCTACTTTTGTTCAACCCTTGTGAAGAAGCCGTTCTCTTCTTCATTACTACCCTCCTATAAAGGGAAAATTCCAGCTGACGACATCAAAACCGACACCTGCAGGTATTTTTGTGCCAATATTTCTAGCCTTTGCTTTAGAGTTTTGACGAAGACACTGTGCGTTACACTTGTGGTCGATTATCAGGTTGTATCTAAGTCCATGGTCTTGTAAATTCTTCAATGTTCTAGAAATAAAAGGTTATACCCGAAAGGTTTTTTTTTCCTTAACTTTATGTCACATGCTTTATCTATTTATGTTTGATGGGTTGATTTATATGCATATTTAAGGGCTGAATTTATTTGGTTTAAAATTAGACTCTAATTAAATAAGGTTTACTTGGAAACTTGCGATTTGAATTTAATCAATTATCACACAATCACACTTTACAAATTGGTATCAGAGCGGGTAACGGTAATTTATCGTGTGATCTTTATTTTTCGCAAAATTTGTGTGATATTGTTTTTTTTTAAATTCAATTTTGAAAATCGCATTTTTTTCCTATGGAGCACTTATATAATCAAATGCCTATTTTTTACGAGTCTAATTATGCCTACTGGAAAGCTCGTATGAAATCTATTTTAAAATCTATTGACGACCATGTTTGGTTGCTTTATGAAAATGGGTGGACTCCTCCCACGATCACCGTTGATAATATCACCTCTTTACAACTCGTGTCAGCCTGGATTTTAATTCTTGTGGTTTGGGTGCTATTTTTGGACCCGTCACTCCCGACGAGTTCTGTCGAATTATGACGTGCACCACATCTAAATAGGCATGGGATGTTTTGAAATTGACACATGAGGGTATGAATGCGATTAAAGACTCAAAACAAAAAAAAATTGGCCACCTAATTTGAGACTATTACCATGTCTGAGTCTGAATGCTTTGATGATTTTTATGCTCATTTATCGGACATTGTTAACACCAGTTTAATTTGGGTGAGGTAATTGATAACACGCGTGTCGTTAAAAAGATTTTGAGATCTCTTCCAAAACGCTTTATACCAAAAGTCACTGTTTTGAATTCTTTGGGAAATTTGAAATCACTTAAGTTGGAAGAACTAATAGGAGATCTTCAAACCTATGAGATTGACATGTTTCTCATAACCATTAAGGCTAAGGATACCGACATTTCTTTAAAGACTCATTTTAAGAAAAAGAAATAAAAAAATTGTGAGTTCGATTCTAAGGAAGAGTTTGATTTTAAAGATATGACATTGTTTGCGAAAAATATTTAAAAGTTTCTCAAAATGAATAAAGAAAATTCTTCCAATGAAAAGAGATCTTTTGAGTCAAATAAAAAGAAAGTGGAGGGCAAATATAGTGATAAGGAGAATGAGATCAGGTGCTTTGAGTGTGAGGGCAAAGGGCACATCGCTAGAGAGTGTCCTACTAGGATAAGGAGAAAAGGCAAAGAGATTGCTATTCCTACCACACATAGTGATAGTGAGGGTGGTGAGGGTGATGAGGGAGATAAGTCAGATAAAAGTTTAGCTCATGGGATTGTAGTAGATTTTTCTAGTCATGTGAGCACACCCACTTTGTCTCACGAGAGTGCACATGAGAGAGATTATAGTGATTTTTGTTCTTCGAGTGAGGAAGAAAGAGATGAGGAGAGTGGAGATGAAAGTGTGCTCCAAAAATCTTTTAGAGATTTGTACGTCGAGACCTTGAAAACAAAGAAGTATAATCGAGATTTAGGTCGTCAAGTTTTAGATTTGGAGAGAGAGAAGGAGGTTTTGAGAAAGGAGAAGTGTGAATTGAGCAACACGTTGTCTAGTGTGACGACACATGTATCCCAACTCAAGAGTGATCTCGAACGTGCCACGGAGGTCAAAGTCAATTTTAAGAATGCACCTAAGAAGGTTAAAAAGATGGTTCTCAAGGGTAAAGGTGAGAAGTGTGGAATAAGTCATGATGGTGCTTCTACTTCCCAATTAGCACCCTAGCCGGTTCCCACTTTAGTGTTTGATTCACGTGAGTCTCACCATAACCCACCTAGGCGTCCCATTCCTGTTAGGAGAGCGCGTCCGAGAGTTTTTGAGAAAGGTGTTCCTAGGCCTATTTAAGTTTTTAGTCAAAACTTCACAAGAATTGATGGAGGTTTTTCATAAGTTGTCACCACCTTTGGAAAACCCCTCTGCACCTAACGATTGAGGTTTGACTTGTTTACTAGCATCAGATGTTTTTCATAACTATATTATTTGCCTATTGCTAGTACGTATCATGTTTGTATGTTTTAAATTTTTAAATTTTTTTTTGAGAAAATCCAAAAAGATTTCTGTATTTTGTTTGGATCGTTTATGGATGGTCACTTAGGATGACTGAGTCACAAAATCATTCCATTATTTTCATGTGACTATTTGATAGTGTTTTGAGACAATAGGTCAATTCATCCTTGTGCTTTATAATGTTTGGAGACAATAAGATGTAATTAAGTGTTACTTCCTACATGTTTGACTCATGTTTTCCTTTATTGCACACATGCACGGATTTGTTTTATTATTGTTCTTGTCTTATCACATGTTGGTTGGGTGTTTTCACTTCAATCTTGTCCTTAAAATGAACCAAGCGCGATAAAACTTGATAAGAAAGTTGTGTATGTAAGAGCCATTTGTGAGTTTTTGTGCTTTATTTGAAAACGGTGAAGGGATACGAAAGATTTTCATTTATCCTTTGCGATTAAGCCGCCATTGAAATTGGACGTAAAAAATTGAGGAATTTTATTATCCGGGGTCCAAAGAGGTTTAAAAGAGCCCTAAATTTTTTAAGGGCAATAAATAGAAATTCATGCCAATTATGGGCCATTTAGATTTTTGCACCAATTCTCCAAAGTTTGAGAATTTAGTTTAACACCTCTAAAAGAAAATATGTGTGAGGGAGTTTGGATGGAGAATTAAAATGGGTTTGCACGTCCTTGAAAATTTTGAAAAAATGCTGATAGTTTTGGACGTTATTGGTGTGGAAATCACTTTGACTTTGATTTGTTGATTTGCATAAGACGGTATCATCTATATTCAACAATTTTTACGCCTAAGGATACTTTTGATGTTCATTCGTTAGGAGTACACTATGCATCGTGCCCATATGATTGATTGAGTTGATTTTCCTATCGAATGTGTTCACACCCATACATTCCGTATCCATGACTTGGTTGTTTGAGTTTAAATCCACGGTGTGATTTTTAGTATCTTATTTTTTTATGAAAAATTTTAAAAAAATCAAAAATAGTTTGTCATTTGATTGATCCTTGTTTTAAATACCGTGACACCCCATATTTGCTTGTTTGATTTATTCTTCTCATTTGTCTATTTGGGGACATAATAAAAAGGGGGAGAAAGAATTATCATATTATGGGGGTGTTTGAATTTTGGGGGAGTTGACTTATACTTTCATCATAAATTGGTATCTATGTTTTTATCTCATTTAAAACTTGATACGTCACTTGGTATTTTTCTTTATCTCATGTGTGTAGGTACTATATTGATGATCTCTTAATTGCACACCCTGATGAGAAAAGTGTTTAAGATCAAACGATGAAGACTTATTCATTTGTATCTTTCCAGTTTTGGGTTCATGGAAAGGTAGATTTGTATAGGCAATTTTGTTATTTGATAATTCGAATTTTTTATGTATGTACCGGCATAGACATAGGGGGAGATTTGTAAGGACAATTTTGTCATGTCTGATATCTTACATTTATGTATGGCGCACGTCGCTAAATTTGGCACGTCTCTTCACGATCTCACACGATGGCCTCAATCCGAATTCTAGGAATTAAGCATTCAACATATCCCTCATGTGTGCCACATCTGCCTCAACAACTTCACGTTCCATGATTTTAGGCAATTTATGCAAGTGGTACGCAAAAGAAGTCAAAACAGTGAATGAAGGCAAGATATTTAAGTTCAAGAGCACTTCGGTAATTTTACATCCACTGTCAGGAGGTTCGGTCAACTGGAAAGTTGTAGAGCTCTTCGCAATGAAGTTACTGGAAGAAACAGCACCTTAATCCGAGATGCGGTGAAGAATTTATGGCCCTTTGAAAATGGAGAAAATTTTGAGAAAAACCCTTGGGAAAATGATAAGTGTTTCATCGCCATGTTCCAGCTATTTTGTACAAACCGAAAGCCAAACCGATTTGGGGGTGAACCAGTTCGTGGTACACCCAAACCAATTCGAGGCACCTGTATGCTGGCAGAGTTCAGAAATTTTAAAACTCTTTTGGTTTCCTTATAAAAGCCAACTGCGGGGGAGTTATTTTTCAAGACTTGCAAAAACGTTTTTGAGAGTTCTATTACCTCAAGTCTTCATATTTTGAGTCCCGAGACTCATGTTTTGATTCACACATTCTTTCCAAACCTTTGTGAATCCTTTTGTAACCTAAGAACACAGCTCTGCTTTTGTTCAACCCTTGTGAAGAAGTTGTTCTCTTCTTCATTGTTTCCCTCCTAGAAAGGGAAAGTTCCAGCCGGCGACATCAAAACCGACACCTGTGGGTATTTCTGTGTCAATATTTCTAGATGTTGCTTTGTAGGTTTGACAAAGACACCATGCATTACACTTGTGAGCGATTATCAGGTTGTATGTAAGTCAATGGTCTTTTACATTCTTCAAAGTTCTAGAAATAAAAGGTTTTACCCGAAAGGGGTTTTTTTCCTTAACTTTGTGTCACATGCTTTATCTATTTATGTTTGATGGGTTGATTTAGATGCATGTTTAAGGGCTGAATTTATTTGGTTTAAAATTAGACTCTAATTAAATAAGGGTTACTTGGAAACTTGCGAATTGAATTTAATCAATTATCATACAGTCACACTTTACAAACATGGTTTATCATAATCATATTTGGGTCGTCACATAAAATTACTTAAATGTTATCGTAAGTTATTTTCCTTCCCTTGAATATACTACATCAAATTTAAACTTTTCAAGATAAAATTCTCATTTTTCTGAAACATCAATCGAATGAAACTGGCATCTCGTTCAAATGAAATGTCCAGGTCGTTCGAACGAGATGTATTCTCGTTTGATCCTAGTCGTTCGAACGACTTCTCAGGTCATTAGAAACATAATTTTTCAGTCCATCTTCTTCCTCCAAAATCTGCGTTTTCCCACCATTTTTGATATACCAACTCTTCATTGTACAACTCCAAATTCCCATACAAATATTCCGAGCAATATGTTAACCTTTGTACATGATTTCTAACCTTTTGTATACATCAAATCATCAAAGAACCTCAAATAAATTGGATTAATTCATGATTGTTCTCTAAAACACTATTTTACCATTTATCATCAAGAAAACACATAAAACCAAGATTTCTTCAACTTTTAATTGTAAAAATTCATTCATTTTCATCTTCTGACATAAGAGTCAAATATTACTATCAATTCTACCCAAAAATATAATTTTTCAATTCCTCAAATTTATCATAAACTTTAATGAAATCTAAAGTTGTAAATATCCTATTCTAACATGGATATGATATTCAACAAACATTCAACAAGATAAACACTCGCCTCTTATAGTAGTTCTGATCCGTTGAAGAAGAAATATATTGTTGTGTTCTCCTCTCTTTGATCTACAGTTTGGTAATGCTTTTGGTGCAAGATGACTTATGGCCTTAGAACTCCTAGGAACTCTCTCCGTATCCCTCATGTTCTCTCCCTTTCTTTTGGTAAGTGTAAACTCTCATGTCCTTTATGTACCAGTACATATAACCTTTCAATTTTTGTCTACCTCTCTTCCCTAAAATTTTAAAAGCCCAAAATACCCCTCTGGGGTGCCGGTTTGGCCTAAAAGTTTCCCGAGACCCAAACTAAATCCCAGTAGAGTTTTCTGACTATTTCGACCCTTCCGGACACACTGAGGCACTCAAAATGACCATATGGAATACGAAAAATGAAATTATTTTTTATTTCCCATTTTAAGTCTCAACACGACTGACACGCGCGCTCGTCTAAATTTATCCTAATTGTCGTATTTTTCATTCACGATAATTTTAATCGTCTCGTATCATTATTATTACTCATTCACTAAGTAATATTGAATATAAATAAATATTAACCTTTATCTCACTAATTAATATTTATTTAAATCTAGATTAATCTCCAATTAAATTTTCCCATTATTTAAATTAATCACAATAATTTAATCACACATTTAAAATTATTAAAATTACGAGGTATTACAAATGACAGGAGCGAGAAAATTTTATTTTAAAAGCTTGCCTACGGGTCTTGAAAAAAAAATTGACTTAGAAAAAATGCCTCATTTTGTTTAAAATCAGTTTCAAAAAATATCCCTATATAAATTTAAACCATTTACGAAACTTAACCACATTCTATTGGAAATTGTACCTCATGTTGTGAAAATGTTGAAGATACTTAAAATTCAGATTCGTCTCCATGAACCAATGATCGTGAGCTTGTTTGATGGTTGTATCGCTATATGACAATCCTATGTAAACTATGAATAACGAAATAATGACCTTACAAATCCTCCATATGTCTATGCTGGTACAAAATAAAAATATCCGAATTATAAAAACAAAAAAACCTATACAAATCTAATACCCTCTCCTGCAAGCAAAAAGAGAAAAGGTATTAAAAATGCAAGTCTTCAAATTCTTTAAAAATCTTTAACTTTGACATCTTCAAATCTTTAACGTTTCGTTGTCATCATCAAGGTGATAATAGCCCTCAAAATTTTTACCTACACACATAAGACAAGAAACAAATATCTTTGTGACGTATCGATTTTGAAATGAGATAAACATAAATCAAGGAACAAATCTAAAATCTCCCCCATAATCCAAACATTCACTCCCTCATAATTCATAATTCGTTCTCCCCTTTTTTATTTGTCCCAAATAGACAAGTAAAATATTAAACCAAAAAAAAATATGGAGTCTCACGAAAAGTATAGCAACCATATAACAATTATGTTCATGAAAGGATAAACTCAAAAACATTCGCAAACTATTTTTGATTTTTTCAAAATTTTTAATGGGGAAAATTTTAATAAAAACAACATACCCATGAATTAACCCTAAGATAACCAAATCGTGGATACAGAATGAATGGGTGTGAACAATTTCGATAGGAAGATCAAAGCAATCAAACATAACATAGGTGCATGATGAATATGGATACTCCTAACGAATGAACTCAAAATCATCCTCAGGTGTCAAAATGTGATTTTAAATGACATCAACACATCAAGGTCAAATATGATTTACACACAAATAACGCCTAAAACTATGTAATGATTTTTTAAGACTTTGTCATGATGTGCAAACCCGTTGTTTTATTTCCAACCAAACACCCTCACAAATAATAAATCGTTTATTTTTCTATTGAGGTGCTCTAAATACTAATGGTCCCCTTTTGGCATATTTATCTTCTTATTGCCTCAATACTTTTTTTTGAACTCTTTTCAAATGGTGGCTTTCATGACATGATTATTAGTCACTCGCAGCCCTTTCCCGCATTCACTCATCATTTTTTTCAAATTTTAAACAAGTCCTCACGGGCAATGGTTCTTACATGCTCTTCTTTCATTATCAAGCTTTATTGCCTTTATTTCGTTTTAAATACATGATTGAGATGAAAATATTTCGACCAATATGTAATAGACAAGTAAAATAATCAAATAAATTTGTGCACGTGTACATTAAAGGAAACCACGAGTCAAACATGTAGTAAGTAATAACTAATTACATCTAAATGACTCCAAACATTGTAAAGCACAAAATGAAATGATGATGCGTCCCAAATCACAATCAAATTGTCACATGGATATGGAATGATGTTGTGACTTGGTCATCCTAATTGTCCATTCATAAACAATGTAAAACAAAATACAAAAATCTTTTTGTCTTTTCCAAAAAAAAATTCAAAAATAAAAAATATTTTTTAGTTTTTCTAAAAGTTTATCAAAAATGAAAAAGATAAATATAAAAGTGGTACACACTAGCACTAGACATAAAATATCATCATGAAAATCACCCTATGCTAGAAAAGAAGTCTAAACCTCAACCGTTAGGTGCAGAGGAGTTTTTCAAATCTGGTGACATCCTATGAAAAATATTCATCAAATCATGTGAAGTTTTGACCAAAACATAACTTGCTCTCGAATAGTTGAAAACTCTCTCATGTGATGTGCAGGATCAAGTGGAGCATCGTGTGTAAGAGCACGTGTTATAGCAAAACGTGGTAAAAATTTGTGTGACACATTACCCAACTTAAAATAGAATTCCCTAAGGTGTCCTCTCTTCTTACATTGGGTGAAAACATACACGGGCCTAGGAACACCTCTCCTAAAACATATAGGATGCACTCTGACATCAGGTAATGGATGCCTAGGTGGGTTGGGTTGAAAGACCTATAGATATATCACAAACTTTGGAATCGGCTTGGATGCAACAAGAAAAGTAGACGCGCCATCATAACCTATTCATAATATCTCAATATTATCCAAAGCATAATCGAGGCACATCTTACCAACCTTCTTAGATGTGTCCTCTATAGTGACCTTGACCTCCCGGGCACGTTCGAGATCTCACTCTATTTTTAACACAGGGAATTCAAGTTCACTCTTTTCCCGACCTACGACGATCAACTGCTCACTCACGAAAACCTTCACCTTCTCGAGTTGACTCGCCAATGCCTCAAATTCCCTCAAAACTTTTATCTTTCTCTCAAAGTCTAACACCTTAAGACCTAACTTCTAATTCAACTTCTTCATCTAAGATCTCGGTGTATAAATCTCTAAACACTTTTTGGAGTTCACTTTCACCCTCAGTTGCACACTCACCATTGCTCTCATGCTCAACTCATCATTGGGTCTCTCACGTACACAAGTATCCTCATTGTCGTGGGACAAACTAGGTGTGCTCACATGACTTTCCATAAAGGCGACACACATACCATGTGAGGACTCATCCCTAGAATCATTCACCTCCTCGTCACTATCGCTAGGAGTGGCTGGCATAGTAATTTTCTTGCCCTTTCTCTTTAACATAGTGGGACATTCAAACGCTTTGTGCCATTCTTCCTCACACTCAAAACATCTCTCCTCTTACTCTTTATCTTTCTGACCGCTCTCATCAGCATCTTCTTTCTTTTTATTTTTCTCAATAAACTTTTTATTGGAAGAATTTCCTTTTAAAAATTTGAGAAACTTTAAAAAAAAAAATGCAAACATGGACACATCATCAATTGTAAACTCTCCCTTAGACTAGGAATCAAAAACTCTCTCTTTCTTATTGTTCCCTCTCTTCCTAGACACTTCCTCACTCTTTCTCGAATGTGCCGTAAGTGAAATCCTCTATCTTTAGGCTTAACAGTTTTGGGAACACATGTCGATCTCACAAGTTTAAAGGACTCATACGAGTTCTTCTAACTTAAGTGTATCTAATATCCCCAAATAATTTAAAACAGCGACCTTATGTATAAAACGGGATGGAAGTGGCCTCAAAATATTTGTAATAACCCTCGTGTCATCAATTTTCTCACCCAAATTAAATCTCGTGTTGACTATGTCCTATAACCTAGCATAAAACTCTTCAAAAAATTCAGACTCAGACATCGTGTTTGTCTCAAATTGGGTGGTTAAATTTCGCAACTTAGATAGCTGAACTGATTTTCCAACCTCATGAGTCAATTGGAGGATATCCCATGCCGCTTTAGACATGGTGCACATCATAATACAACAAAACTCGTTAGGGGTGATGGCTCCATAAATAGCACTCAGGCCACGGGAGTTAAAGTTGATCCATTTAAAACCATCATTAGTCCAGTTAGACATAGGTTTGGGAGAAGTGACATTATCAACGGTGACAGTGGTAGGAGTCCACCCTCTTTCACACATAATCCAGACACATTCATCAATAGCCTTTAAACCAAATTACAAGGGGGATTTCCAATAGGCACAATTTGTGCCATCAAAGATGGTAAACCGATTATATAAATTGACCATAAAAATGAGAATTTTTTTTAAATCAAAATTTTCAAAAAAAAATGATATCACAAATTTTTTTTCACAAAAAGGATCTCATGGTAATTTGGTGAAACCTTCTCTGATACCAATTTGTAAAGGTAAAACTCCCGAGTATAGCTCTGATACCAGTTTAGCGTGATATCGATTACTTTTGGGATTCGTAAATTTCCAATTAAAACTTATTTAATTAGAGTCAGTCTTAGATCCAAATTAATTTAAACCCTAATCATGTATAAATGTGAATATTTATGTCATCATAAAAAATCACAAAATGTTGGATGAACAGATTTCAGGAAAAATCCCCCGAAAGGGCAAAACCTTTTATTTCAAAAAATGTTTGCAAATTGCAACTTACAATACACTTACAGAAATCTCTATTGAATTTACCGCAATAAACCCACATAGATCGTAACCTAGTTACCAACAATGGACTCTCGCCAGAACCCACAAGAATCGCAACTTTCCCCAGCAAAGTACACCCTCAAGTATTCTTAATAACCACAGCCGTCAGCAAGCATCTCCCTCAAGAGCTACCAATCAGCAGTAGAGATGGCACTCCATAAGAACAAACTTCAATAGAAGTGATTTGGGTTCCGCAAATAATTCACAAAGAATTTGGATTGACTTTGGTGAATCAAAAACATAAAAGCCCTAAATTTTTGTAAGGACATAATTTTATAAATGTCCGGGGGTAGAATCGAGGATTTTTTTATCTTCCCTAGATCACAGTTATATGTATAATACCTCTACATTCGGCACGTCATCACGATCATCCACGACTGCCTTTTTCCAAATCCATGCATTCATCATCTTCACATGTGCATCATGCTACATGCGACGTGCTCAACCATTTCCCACAACTCCACGATGCATTATTGGTAAAATGTTTTATTGGAGTTGTTTATATTTGCATAAATATTTGGGAATTTTTTAGAAAATATTTTTTGAAGTCTGAATCATTGTGTTTCAAAAGCGGAAATTTTTTTATGTGAAAAAGCGGACTTTTCTTGGTAGTTGTGCTCGTTCAAACGAGATGACCTGTCGTTTAAGCTAGATAAGCATCTCGCGCGATGTCGTTTGAACGACACGTGTCCTTCGTTCTAGAGATGCTATCTCCTTCGAATGATGCCGTCGACCTCGATTTTGTATCAATTTCTATCCCTTTCTACTTGATTGTTCAAGTCATTTTTTCAACACGGTTTCTACAAAAGAAGAGCACCGAAAGCAGCTCTCAAATTAGACTTCCTTTTTAGGCTTTAAGCCTCTTTATAAGAAAACTTCTCTCCCATTTATCAAGTGAACATTTTAAACCTTCAAGAGGTCATCTTTACTCATCTGGAGTATTTTGTGGAGAAGCCAGTCCCTTCTTCATTGCTTCCCATGTAGAGTTCTTGCAGGAGATTCCAGCCGACAACATTGGAACTGGCACCTACAGGTATTTCGTATGTCACACTTATTTTCATTATAATCCGTGTAACCATTTTTACAAATTATCGTGAAAATACCTGATATTTTTCCCTCTGGGGATTTTTCCTGATATTTTCTGTCACGTGCTTTATTTATTTATGGTTTGACACACACACTCACGTAGGTGCATGTTTTAGGATTTATTTAAAAAATTGAGTTTAATTAAATAATTCCTTAATTTGAACAAAAGCGCACTATTCAAATTGGTATCAGAGCCAATTACACAATTATACAGTGTAATTTTTGGCAAAATTTTTCTAAGATATCAATTTTTTGATAAATTGATATATGAAAAACGGCGTGTTCAATGGAGAAATTATATAATAAAATTCTAGTTTTTTACGGGACACACTATGCCTACTGGAAAGCACGCTTGAAATATTCTTTAAAAGCCATTCATGCATGTGTTTGGATTTTGGTTGAAAGAGGGTGGACTCCTCCCTCCATCACTGCTGATAACGTGACTAATTTAAAATATGTGACTGAATGGATTGAATAAGAATTTAAATGGTCATCTTTTAATTCTAAGGGTTTAAGTGCTATTTCTGGATCTGTCACACCTGGCAAGTTTCGACGGATTATGACTTGCACCACGTCAAAAGAGGCATGGGGTGTTTTGCATCTTAGCCATGAAGGTACTAATGCTGTGAAAGAATTTAAACTGCAAAATTTAACAACTCAATTTGAAACTATCACCATGATTGAGACGGAATGTTTTGATGAATTTTATGCTAGGTTATCTGATATTATAAACACTAGTTTTAATCTTGGTGAACAAATTCCTAATGCTAGAGTTGTTAAAAAGATTCTATGATCACTGCCTACGCGTTTTATCCCTAAAGTCACTATGCTAAATTCTATTGGTAATTTAAACATGCTTATATTAGAGGAACTTGTAGGAGACTTAAAAACGTATGAAATTGATATGTTTCCTAAATCTGTCAAGCCTAAAGATAAGGGAATTGCACTTAATGCCCAGGATAGAAAGAATGAGGGTCGGCAAGAAAGAAAGTTGAGTTATCTAGAAAAAGGGAGATAGAAACGACAGATTCTGAGTGTGACTTTGATTTAGATGATTTGGCTCTATTCGTTAAAAATTTCAAGAAAATTCTCAAATTCAAGAAAAATGGAAATTTCAAAGATAAAAAGAATTTTGAGAAAAATATAAAAAAATGAAAAAGATTTTAAATACCCTCCGAAAAAGGTTGGTGAGAGATGCTATGAGTGCGACGGTAAGGGTCATAGAGCTTTTGAGTGTGCTACTAGGCTGAACAGACTTGCAAAAGAAAAGGGTAAAGTTGTCCTTAATGATAACCTTAGTGATGATAGTGAGGTCGAGTCGGTGGACTCTGGAGACGAGTCACCGCATGAATATAACTTCACCGCATTCATGGCTAGTCATACTTCTAGTGATCCTCACGACATTGAGGATGCCGCTTCACAGGGACACCTCGACAGTGAGAACGATGTGAGTGAGGGGGAGAATGATGCAAGTGAAAGCTAGAGTTATCTTCAACACTATATGGAGTCATTTAAAACCAGAAAGCGTAATAAAGCATTAGTTCTTAGGATCAACACTTTAGAGGAAGATTTAGAAGAAGCGAGAGAGAGAGAGTCCTCCACCTGCACTACCTTGAGAGAGAGAGAGAGTCTGCCTATGTTAAGAAAGAAAGTTTGTTTAGAGAGAGGGAGAGAGAGAGACTGTTTGGAGAGAGAGTGTGGTGTTGAGAAATAAAAAGGAGACTTGACTAATCAAGTGGCTAGTCTTACGAGTGAGCTCCATTCCTCCATGGAGACTCGGAAGAAACTTGAAGCCCTTGTTGCCAAGCTTACTCATGATCTTAAGAGAGCACGAGAAGTCAAGGTTCAAATCGAGGACAGATCTGGAAAGATGGGAAAGATGCTCCTCGGCCCCACTTTAAGTTTTGGTGATAGGTAGGGAATAGGTTTTGATGGTTCTTCCATGACCCAAATTACACCTGGACGAGTTCATGTGTTTACCACGACTCCATATGACCATCGTCAAAAACCACGAAGAAGAGTTTTACCAAGGAAAGCAAACCCATGTCCGCCTAATACTGTGTTCTTTTATACTTACTACAAAAGAAAAGGCTGCCTCAGTGAGTTTTGCTATAGTTTGGTTTGGATACAATGTACTACTGCTCCACCACATTGTACTGATGCTTTTGCCAGTCTAAGAGAGTGTATTGAGATCTTAGCCGCCACCTCACAGAGTTTGATGGAGTAATTCTGATAGAGGTCTTTAATGTCAGTGAATGCTTCCTACATCCCAGATAAAACCAACAATAACAAGGGTAAACAAAAGGTTACCACTTCTTGGGTACCTAAGAAAGACGAAAAGTCCCTTGTTGTTCATGTCTCTCTCAAAGCACGTAATACCTCACAGTGGTATTTGGATAGTGGATGCTCTAGACATATGACAGATGATGTCTCATTTTTTACCTGCATAGGGGATTATAAGGAAGGTAGAGTCACTTTTAGAGATGGGAGCAAGTCTAGCATCGTAGGATGAGGTACAATAGTATTACCAGAATTTCCTAAGCTAGAGAATGTTTTGAACGTAAAAGGTTTGAAGGCAAACCTTCTTAGTATTAGCTAGCTATGCGATGCTGACTTTATCATAAAGTTTGACCGGGATGCATGTAATGTCTATAATCAAGTTGGTAAACTTTTAGTGCAAGGGTTGAGGATAGAAGATTATTGATATGAGACTGTGCCCACGTCCTCACTTATCTGTAATAGCACTACGATCACTCCTATGGATTTGTGGCACCAACGTCTAGGTCACGTGAACATTAGATATTTAACACGTTTAGCTAAAAAGGACCCAGTACGTGGCTTACCATCTCATAGAAAGCCAACTTCCACGGTTTGTGGACCCTGTCAGCCGGGAAAGCAAATCTGTAGCCCCCACAAGAAGTTGCATTCCATTACCATCTCCCTTGTGCTTAAGTTAATTCACATGGATCGTATGGGTCCTACTCCTACTGAGAGTCTAGGTGGTAATAGGTATATCCTCGTGATGGTAGATGATTTCTCCATATATTCGATTATAGGTTTTTTAAGAGAGAAATCTGATGTTGTAGAGTTTTTAACGACCAAGTGTCGTGTCTTAAAAAATCAACACAGAGTCACTATTAACAGGATACGTAGGGACAACGGCACGAAATTTAAGGAAGCAAAGGTAGATCTTTACTATGACAACCTAGGAATCAAACATGAGTTTTTTGCTATAAAACTCCTCGGTAAAATGGGATTATTGAGATAAAGAATAGGACGATTCAAGAAATGGCTAGATCTATGCTTCTAGGTCGTAAGGTTGCTAGGAGATTTTGGGTAGAGGCAATGTCTACTTCATACCATACGGTGAATAGGGTCTACCTACGTCCACACACACTTAAGACGCCTTATGAATTATGGACTGGAAAGAAACCCAACCTTGCATATTTTCGTGTCTTTGGGAGTAAATGCTACATCCTACTAGATAGAGAGCAATTGGGAAAGTTTGACTCCTGGACCGATGTGGGAATATTGCTAGGATATTCATCAAATAGTAGAGCGTACCGGGTTTTTAACCTGAAGATCTCTAAGGTTATGGAGTCAATAAACGTCACTATGCAAGATGACGAACCTTCGACGTTTATTCATCAAATAGCTCAGCTAACTGGTGAGATCTGGAAATTTGTCCCCGGGGAAGGCTATTATACCGGATTTGGGCAGATCTAGTAATTGTTCCAAATAATGCCCTACACCTCATTTCATCAGGGACTGCATAAATATCAGTTGTTGCTTTGTATTGTTCTATATAGAGGACTGGGTCAATTTTCCTATCGTATTTGTGTGTAACTACTGGAGCTTTGAACTTTGATAAAGTGGGTAAGTCCACGATTGATTGCGGAAACGGAGATCCTTTTACAAAGCTTCTTTGTAGTGGGTTTTTGGCCTTAGCCATCTCTCCTAGCATGTCCTCCAATCTCTGGATAGGACCTTTCCAAGAATTGCTACTCGCATCAGACCTATGTGTTGCTGTTTTATTGTTCAAGATGAACTCTCCTCTTGGGATTATTACTTGGCCTGAATAGTACGTCAATCATCTAATCTAAACCGGGCAGAGCCTTCCCTTCGATCAGATGGTCGTTGAGTGTTTCCTAACATTACCCTAGAAAAAGTTTTGTTCCCTATGGGTCCCAAATGATCAAAGGGAGAAGCACGACTTAGCCTTTGTAAGGCGCTTAGTCTTTCTAGAGAGTAGGAATGTGTATTGAAAGATTTTGATGCCCTGGATAATGAATTGGATCCTAGACGATAAGATGTATCCCCTGTAGTTCTTAACTGACTTCGCTTGCCAACTCTTGGTGGTGGTGGTGTCATATATCCATGGGTAGACAGAAAAGTGCTCCTGGTTGAAGAGTCTGTGTGAGTTGCCTGATAGTGTCCTACGTAGCTTTTTGTCCTCTTACAAGATTGGACAGAATTTCAGTCAGCTCATTCGTCGTTGGTGGGGGCAGAAAGGACAGACGGATTGCCATCATTACTGAGACTTAATTGAGGAATATCAGCCATTTAGGTGTTTGAATGAATGAGAACGATTAAAAATACGTTCCCACAGACGACTCCAATCAGTTGATGCAAAAAACTAGATCATACTAATTAATTGATCACAAATAAATGTGAATAAAAGAGACAAAGAAATTTTAAAGTGGTTCGGCTATAAGAAAGAGCCTACATCCACTGTTGTATATTGCCTTGGGCTTGTTCAATTGACTCTTGTCTCGTTTTTCTCATATCCCTTGGATGTAGAGTTTACAATGTATTTATAGCCCTTTAAGGGTATACAAGAGTTGGAATACTAAAGGATGGAATGCGTTTATAATACAGGTATTTACACCCGTACAACTTTAATGTATACAATTGTTGACGATTTGCTATTATTGTTGGTCGGTCTTCCTGGTGTTGGTCGGGCTTCTTTAATCGGTTGGTTGGAAATCCTTCAATTGGTCGGTGACTCATCTTTGTTTACTTATGTTAATGCCCACGTAGCAGGATAATTTTGGGTATCAACATTGACAACAACTCTTCTATTGAATTTACGAACTTGATTGAGAGACAAAACGATTAAGACATAGATATAACCCTTTTAGAATTTGAAGAATATTAAATAATGTTTCCTTTGGGGTGAATGTCCACTCATATTCTATGTATTTTAGGATACCTAACCATGTCCTATAAATAGCGAGATCCTCGTATGATTTTGTACAACATATAACATACTTGAGAAATAAAATACTCTATCTCTAAATTCTCTCCATGCCCTTTATTTTATCACGTTATCAACACGAGTATCTAAAAACCTCATGAATATATAAGTTTGCATAAAATCATTAGGCATCGATTAAAGTATAAATCAACGCAAGAGGGTAGTCGGATCAACACAAGAAGGTGGTCGGACCACTGTGACTTCATTACTTTATGTATCATCAATATGACTTCATTAATTTTTGTATTAGGTTTGCTTCTTGAACCCATATAGACAAGATAGCATATGTAATAAGGTTTTTACATAAAATATCTATCTGCTATTCATATTACTAGATAGGGTATCTATATAAAAGTTAACTATAGTTAAAAATTACACGATGTTTCCTACCCCTTTCTTTATCAAAGCCATTAGTAATTCACTTTTTCTTTATTTTGATGTTCCCGCTTTTGATAGTGCAGTACATAACATAAGCCATTTATTAGTCGTTATATTAGTGGTTCAATTGGGGAACATTTCATCAAAATTTTAATAGTTAAAACATCATACAATTTAGTAATAAAATAGTTTTATCCTAACTACGCAATAAAAGTTTAATCTTTCATTCAAAATAAACAGTTCTCATTTCTTTTTTTATTATATCCAAAATTAATAGTTATGCTAAAGGAAAAAAATAGAATAATTAGAAAAAATATTATCTAAAAAACAATCAGGAATGGTATTAAAAATATTAGGAGGATAAATTCAGAATTTTTTATTTCAGATTTTAATAACGAATATTAATTTTCATGCACTGAACATATTTACATTTACATAATTATTGGACATTTAATTCCCTACTAAATACTTGGACTTGAACGCGTCAATTTTTATTAAATTTTTAGGGATGAAGTTCCTAATTTACATTTAGATTTCGGACCTGAAGCTCCGAATTGCTATTTAATTTTTGGCCTGAAGTTCCAAATGAATACCCCAAATCATTACTTAATGTCTTGATTATCTATAAGGGACATTAAATGTACCTAAATAAATTGTAATCTGAACCTGAAGTTCAAAATATATGTTGTGATCAAACCTGAAACTTTGACACAATGGGGTGTATATTTTAAAATTCTAAAATATTAATTGAACTTGAAGATCAATAAATTTATGTGCTAAACCCCAAATACACAAATAAATAGCAAGTAAATGAAATTCCAATTGATAAGTCAAAGATTTTAAATTAAATATTAAGAACTTGAAATTTCAATTATAATTTAAATTATTAATTTCATTGTTTAAATTTTGCATTATATGTTTGTAATTATTACTAGTTAAATGAACAATTTAAAAAATGTCAAACATCGCTAAACTTGAATTTGAAGCACTTGATAAAAATGGGGACAATTATCTCAATTTGTCTTAAGAATCATAACTTCATCTACAAGCTAGAAATCTCGGTGATGCCATTACTAGTGATAACACTATGTCACGAGAGGACAAGGAAAAAGCCCTCATATTTCTTAGGCATCACATATATAGTGATTTAAAATGTGAATACTTAATGAAATATGTGACAACCCACCTACTAAAATAATAGGTGGTCAGCCCAATACTCTAATAATCACAGGAATCATAGAAGGTCCATTCTCAGCATCTCTGTCGATTAAAATAATAGTACGAGATAACCACCAATCATTTTAGAAAACGGACTGTCAATAAAAAGAAAATTTGTAAATAAAAGAAAAAAAATTTAGACAATCCCATTTGCAAAAACGGTGGATATCAAAAGTCGATGGATAAATAATGACCATATAATAAATAGTCACCGAATAAGCTGTCGGTGTGAACAGACTAATACAAATAGTTACACCGAGTATTACATTTCAATATTTACCATATAATCAATGAATGCAAAAATTGGACAAACACGCCCGAATAAAACTGAACATAACTAAAGTACAAGGGAAAGAAGCGTCTAAACAAGGAACCTACAACATCTGCAATATGTCGTAGCTCCATGACAACCGGAATGGAAATGTAAATACGGGTGTCCATGCGGTAGAGCACCTGTAACGACAAGAAGTACACGAAAAAAGAAGGAAATATAGATGGGTCAGGGCTCGGTTTGATATGATTCCCATGTGAATAAAATGCATGATAGTTAAGTGCTTATTTCTCTCACAGTTAACAATATCATTTCACACCTCTCAATCTAAAAGCAACCTAGCGCAATATCAATGATTATGCTCTAGTTAAACAAAGAACAGAAGGCTAACTTATCCCCAGTCTCAACACTATGCCCTTATTCGTGCGTGGGGCGTCTCACAAAGCGAAATCAAAACAAGGAACCCCCCCCCCCCCCCCAGATACACTACTACTAGGCAAGGTTGATCATCGAGATACATTAGACCCTGTTCTAAATAATCCAACTACTAAAGGTTAACTTCTCCCCAGTCACAACACTATGCCTTTATTCGTGCGTGGGGTGTCTCGCAAAGCGAAATCCAAACAAGGAACCCCCCTCCCCCGATACACTACTACTAGGCAAGGTTGATCGTCGAGATACATTAGACCCTGTTCTAATTTATCCAAGTACTAAAGGTTAACCTCTCCCCGGTCACAACACTATGCCCATATTCGTGCACGGGGTGTCTTGCAAGGTAAAATCCAAACAAGGATCCCCCCCGATACACTACTACTAGGCAAGGTTGATCGTCGAGATACATTAGACCCTTAGCACATAATTAATTAATATATATATATATATATATATATATATATATATATAAATGAGAGGTCTTATTTACAGCTACTCAAGAATACATAATTAAATCCATTCACCATCTAAAACATGATTCCCATTTTTTTCTTTAGGAATATATATGAATGGTACAACACTTTATCAAATGTTTACCAAGTTAATTTCATCGTGTACACTTGTTCATTTCATAGTTCCATTGCTTATCAGGAAATATAATCACAGTTTTTATGCTCTTTATGGCATTTCATTGTGCTCTTTATGGCACTTATCATGCATCAAGTCCCACTTGATTTAGAATAATTATAATTATATATATATATATATATATATATATATATATATATATATATATATATATATATATATATATATATATATATATATATATATATATCGATTCTAAGACCGCCCGCCCGGGCGCGCCCCTAAATGACCATCATCTTCCAGTGCCTATCAATTACGACACCTGGGCTCCTACAACGCAAACGTTGGGAAGCGGCCATATCCCTATGGGGTAGTCATAAACACACCCCAGAATTACCTACCCATCGCAAAAAAATATACAACAAATGCTCATATGGCCTAGGGACTATATCCACCCTGCATTCACTAGCCAGGGGGCTTCACAACAGCAAGCAAACTTCCCTTATGATGTCATTTAGAGAGGGTGTGTAACCATAAATTAACATTTATGAAAACCATTTCTTTTTCTTTTTGAAAACATCCAATTTTACATTCTCAAAATCATGTGTACTTGTTTATTTAGTACCACATTATATAATATTCATTTCTTATCCTTAGAGTTATATTATATTAATGGCCTAAGACCCGAAGTGCCATTATCCTCAAACTAGTCTCCAAAGGTTTATACAATTTCATAAACCATCAAAGTGAATCTCCCTCAAGGAGTGTCTCCCAAAAGTCTCATTATGAACATTTTATCTCCAATTTATCTTTAGGTTAATCTCCTAAATCATTCGAATATCAACCTACGCAAAGTAGCCCTCAGTTAACCCCAAACATCCCATTAAATCCTAGGGAATTTGTCTACCCAAAACCACCCTCAAGGACTCCCCATTACTTCCCAAAGGAAGGTTTCTAAACCTTGGACCTAAATGAAAAGGGCTAAAACTAATCTAGAAAAGCATCACAAAAATTCAGGGATTCCGAATCGATTCGCCCTGGCCAAATCGATTCGGTCCCGGAAGCGAATCGATTCGGTGAGTCCGAATCGATTCGATCAAGAAGACTCGACATTCTGCATAACCCCGAATCGATTTGGATGGTCTGAATCGATTCGGTCAACTTAGACCTGACACTTTCCCTCTTACCGAATCGATTCGCTAGGGCCGAATCGATTCGGTCCTGTAGAATTTCCAAGTTTGGTTTACGGGTTGTTTAAACCCCAAATCCCTCAAACCCTTGATTCTTCCCAACATCAATAACCACAATTCAACCCAAATCATTTCTACACCATTACTAACTACTAATTTATCCTCAAATCAAGTTAAAACCAAGAATTTAGGGTTTAATCATCAAAATCAACAAAAACCAATTTATGGTTTAAATCTCCAAAACTTAACTAAACATGCAATGTATCACAATAAATCAATATCTAGAAAGTAAGAAACTAGCCTTGAGGTTGTAGTCTCGGATTCTTTTCTCGAAGCAACGGATTTCGGCTCCAATCTTCCATTTTTTTCACCCATTTTCTCCCAACTCTCTCTTCTCTCTCTCTCTCTCTCCTTTGGTTTCTAACACAAATGAAGAAAGAAAAGGGGTGGGGGAACTTAAACGGGTCTTCAAACATAATGCCCTTTTTTAATTGCTAATACACCATTAAAATGACCCGTATCAGCATAATTGAGTCATAACGCGTCAAAAGTGCCCGAAACTCCAAAATACAACATGGCACATATTTCGACTATCTCAACTACTCTAAAAATAACCGCACCCCCTATTTGGGCATTCAGAATAAAGTGAACTATTTTTTGTTCCAATTTCATTTTATTTCATAAATTATGCTCCAACTTATATATGATCCATAATCGTCGTTTTACATATAACGACGCAATAATACACCATATAATGCTATTTACCTTCTCATACGGTAAATAGACAAAACATAGTAAATATTATCCCTTAATATCACGGAAAATAATATTTACTCCAACTTTCCCTATTTTATGATATTAGCCCATCGGGCAAAATAATATAAAATAGCCGCTCAAAAACCTGGGTTGTTACATACTCCCCCCCTTAGACGGGAATTTTGCCCTCAAAATTCAGGCATACAGTATAGCCATATAAGGGTATACCATAATAAACTAATGTTCTATCATTCTTAGCAAACCCCTCTTTTTTTTTACTTGGGCTAAGGTCATCATTTTTTATCTTAGCCTACATCCCTAGTGCTCTATATAGCACCAAATCTCTCCTCAAGAACTATCGATCCTACCTTTCTACTACCGAAGTAGATACCTATACATCTCGGCACAAATTGCCTTTCTTCTCAAATCACGTTACACCCTTCCTAGGGAATTACTATACTAACACTACATCGGTCACCCCAACACAACTTACTTCTATTCGCATTGGCATAGCCCTTAAAAGTATGCGGCTCAATGAGACCAATCCTTAAAGAAACATTCTCGGACCACTCCAAGCCTAAAGAATATGTTGTCCACTGGTTCCATTCCAATGAACAGGTGAATTATTCAGCTGACTACGCTAGGCCACATACGGCACCATACTTATAGGAAATGATCCGAACTATTGTACGAAAATTCGATCCATAAAAGCTACTACTCCCATCCTTCCCTATTCCACCATTAGTCTCTTCACACTAGTAGGTGAATCGGTCGACCATGGATACGAACGCTCTTTCCACATGGCATTCCATGCCTCAACTCATCTCTCCGACGATTTTCTATTCGGTACATCTACTACCCTATCCGTATTTCCTTAGCGAAAAGGGAACATCCAATTAATAGTCCTTCATGAACTCCAACTTCTTGCTCGTGAAAAGACCAAATTCCTGCCCAGGAAGTAGTTCCTCTATTCTTTAAGGCAAACACTACCGCTACGAATTCTAAATCGAGCGGGGGATAGTACTTCTCATATAATATAAGTCTGTGAGATGCATAATCAATGGGTTCATGCTCCAGTATTAATACTTCCTGTTCCTGGCAAAGACTCGTTCGTTAAATCCACTTTCGATCCTTAACGACACCAGTGCAGGAGTAAAAGTCATCTCATACTTCAACTCCTCTGAAGATAGGTTACCGACGTAACACTCTATTTAAGAAAGGACCCCACCATCCTACGGCCTAAATTTCCGAATCACTCAAGATCCTAAAGTTCTTCGTTCTAAGGACCTAATCCCACTTAGAGTTAACCCACAAACCTATTGTGGTTAACTCCCTACCGCCTTCCTAAAACCGCGTCGGATGCCCTAAAGTCCTAACGCCCTAATAATCCTAGAGTCTATCTACATCCTAATCTAATCATATAAGTATTATCCTAATTATATCCCTAGTGTCCAAGACCTTTCCCAGCTCCCGACATTCGCTTGGTTTCATGCGTGGGACGTCTCGCTGAGGTGAAATCCAAATAAGGAACCCTCCCATTACACTACTCCCTTGCATCGTCGGTCATTGAGAAGTAACGGTCGAAGACACATGATCGGGATCGCTAAAATCCTAACTCTAAGTCTTAACACTATAACAAAAATGAAAATTTAACTGATCGAGCGCTTACTTTCTGTAAGACGCTACCAATACTTTATCCCAATATACACACATACATATTTTATAGATGGCCTTTTCGTTAAGGCATAACCATGAGTCTCTATTCGACTTTCATATCTCAATCTTCCCCACATCGATCAAAGGAAAAACTATCATAGTGCTCATATATCGCACATCAACTTAGCCCTTAATCACTCAATTACGTGATTCTTGGCTAAACCTTCCAACCCAGCATCTCAACCAACAGAAAAGAAAAGAAAGAAAAATAAATAGCATCTATCCACTCCCAACATCGTTAAGGTTCATACACGGAGTGTCTCGCAAAACGAAATCCAAACAAGGAACCCCTCCGACACAATCCCCTTAACTTGTTGGTCGTGGAGATAAAGCACATCATACACAAGCAAAGCAAGTAAACAAACAATCAGACAAAACAAACAAAGCAAAACAAATAAAAATAAAAACTACCTACACACCATAAACCACCTCTATAAAGTCTCAATCCTATATCTAGGTGAGATATTATAAAACAACTAGTCCTTCTCTAGAACTAGAAATAGGGTAGCCTCGCAATTTATTTGCTTGCTATCACACCAACCACACCAAGAATATCTCTACTCGTATTTTACATATAATACAAGTAGCACGTACCACACATATACTTAAAATATCATCACCCGCCTCATAACGAGTGAAGGAAAAATATAGGACCTCCCTTCCACGGAAGTCATATAAGTGTACTTACTATAAAAATATCAATATTTCCACAAGCTCGATATACACACCCGAATTTAAGGTGATACAATACTGCTCCATCCTATCATAAGGAATACCCCACCCTCAACTACGGTCGAAATTCCCGCCAACATACTTTTTAATCACTATGGCCATTACTAATGGTTCTCAGCCACATCATTCTAGTATTGACCGAACCCAACTACTTCCATCTCTAGCTACCTTGGCGATTACTCGCGTAGTTCCCTTAATCTCCTCAATAAAGGAAATATTCTACTAGCCTACCCGGCCTTAGTTCAATGAGTCTTCCCCGGGTGGATGTCCACCGATGGAGTCTCATGAAAATTACTTATCCACAAGTGTTAACAACATTTACTTATGAACCTATCATTTCCACTGAAGGGCTCCCTCTATGGGCAAATCTTCCTGCACCACCCTACTATGGCGACTACTATGTCCGCCACTTCAACCTCACTCCTATGGGTGAAAGATTTTCCACCAATCTCCGCATATGGGCACCTCTACGCCCCATTTTAGGCCAAACTCTTGGGCCTTATATTCTCATCAAATGAGATTACACTTCCTCCAATCCGACCGAACTTCAATATGTGGTCCTCGTCAAGGACTTCTCGACTCCAACTTAATGTAGCTTGGAATCCCAAGCTTAGTACCACTCTCCACTAGCAGCAGTACTTGGAAAACTATATCTAATGCACTTAGTAGTCACAGTAGCACAATAGGATAATGCTACAAAGGGAGCAACCTCTGAAGCGTCCCTCATCCCCGACGACAGCCCACAGCTCATTGAAATCCCATCTCGTGACACCTTCACGACAGCCTTCCTTGACGCACTTCATCTGACGACTTACAAGTCTCACACGAACGCATAAAAGATTTTTGGGGTTCTCATATCATAACAGAAGAACGAAATCTCACAAGAGAAATCAACGATCTTAATCTTAAGGCTCTATATCAAATAGAAAGAAACGCAGAAGGTGCAATACATCCGCACAGATTCCTAAGGACTCTAGAACCTAATGCACTGATACCATCTGTGACAACCTGCCTACTAAAATAATAGGTGGCCAGCCCAATACTCTAATAATAAAAGGAATCATAGATGGTCCATTCTCAGCATCACTGTCGATTAAAATAATAGTACGAGATAACCACCAATCAGTTTAGAAAATGGACTGTCAATAAAAAGAAAATTTGTAAATAAAAGAAAAAAAAATTAGACAATCCCATTTGCAAAAACGGTGGATATCAAAAATCGATGGATAAATAATGACCATATAATAAATAATAACCGAATAAGTTGTCGGTGAACAGACTAATACAAATAGTTACGCCGAGTATTACATTTAAATATTTACCATATAATAAATGAATGCAAAACTTGGGCAAACACACCCGAATAAAACTGAACATAACTAAAGTACAAGGGAAAGAAGCGTCTAAACAAGGAACCTACAACATCCGCAATATGTCGTAGCTCCATGACAACTGGAATGGAAATGTAAATACGGGTGTCAATGCGGTAGAGCACCTATAACGGGAAGAAGTATGTGCAAAAACAAGGAAATATAGACGGGTCAGGGCCCGGTTTGATATGATTCCCATGTAAATAAAATGCATAACAGTTAAGTGCTTATTTCTTTCGCAGTTAACAATATCATTTCTCACCTCTCAATCTAAAAGCAACCTAGCGCAATATCAATGATGATGCTCTAGTTAAACAAAGAACAAAAGGCTAACTTATGCCTAGTCTCAACACTATGCCCTTATTCGTGCGTGGGGTGTCTCGCAAAGCAAAATCCAAACAAGGAACCCCCCGATACACTACTACTAGGCAACGCTGATCGTTGAGATACATTAGACCCTATTCTAATTAATCCAAGTACTAAAGGTTAACTTCTCCCCAATCATAACACTATGCCCTTATTCGTGCGTGGGGTGTCTCGCAAAGCGAAATCCAAACAAGGAACCCCCCCGATACACTACTACTAGGCAAGGTTGATCGTCGAGATACATTAGACCCTATTCTAATTTATCCAAGTACGAAAGGTTAACTTCTCCCAGTCACAACACTATACCCTTATTCGTGCGTGGTGTGTCTCGCAAAGCAAAATCCAAACAAGGAACCCCTCGATACACTACTACTAGGCAAGGTTGATCGTCGAGATACAGTAAACCCTCAGTGCATAATTAATATATATATATATATATATATATATATATATATATATATATATATATATATATATATATATATATAAATGATAGGTCTTATTTACAACTACTCAAGAATACATAATTAAATCCATTCACCATCTAAAACATGATTCCCATTTCTTTCTTTAGGAATATATATAAATGGTACAACACTTTATCAAATATTTACCAAGTCAATTTCATCGTGTACACTTGTTCATTTCATAGTTCCATTCCTTATCAGGAAATATAATCACAATTTTTATGCTCTTTGTGGCATTTCATTGTGCTCTTTATGGCACTTATCATGCATCAAGTCCCACTTGATTTAGAATAATTATAATTATGTATATATATATCGATCACCCCTAAATGACCATCATCTTCCAGTGCCTATCAATTACGACACCTGGGCATTTACAACGCAAACGTCGGGATGTGGCCATATGCCTACGGGGTAGTCATAACCACACCCCGGAATTACCTACCCATTGCAGAAAAATATACAACAAACGCTTATATGGCCTAGGGACTATATCCACCCTTCACTCACTTGCCAGGGGGCTTCACCACAGCGCGCGAACTTCCCTTATGATGTCATTTAGAGAGCGTGTGTAACCATAAATTAACATTTATGAAAACCGTTTCTTTTTCCTTTTGAAAACATCCAATTTTACATTCTCAAAATCATGTGTACATATTTATTTAGTACCACATTATATAATATTCATTTCTTATTCTTAGAGTCATATTTTATTAATGACCTAAGACCCGAAGTGCCGTTATCCTCAAACTAGTCTCCAAAGGTTTATACAATTTCATAAACCATCAAAGTGAATCACCCTCAAGGAGTGTCTCCCAAAAGTCTCATTATGAACATTTTATCTCCAATTTATCTTTAGGTTAATCTCCTAAATCATTCGGATATCAACCTACGCAAAGTAGCCCTCAGTTAACCCCAAACATCCCATTAAATCCTAGGGCATTTGTCTACCGAAAACCACCCTCAAGGACTCCCCATTACTTCCCAAAGGAAGGTTCCTAAACCTTGGACCTAAATGAAAAGGGCTAAAAACTAAGCTAGAAAAGCATCCCAAAAATTTAGGGATTCCGAATCGTTTCCCCCTGGACGAATCGATTCGGTCCCGAAAGCGAATCGATTCGGTGACTCTGAATCGATTCCGTTAAGAAGACCCGGCATTCTTCATAACCCCGAATCGATTCGTATGGTCCGAATCGATTTGGTCGACTTAGACCTGACACTTTACCTCTTACCGAATCGATTCGCTAGGGCCGAATCGATTCGGTCATGCAGAATTTCCAAGTTTTGTCTACGGGTTGTTTAAACCCTAAAACCCCAAATCCCTCAAACCCTTGATTCTTCCCAACATCAACAACCACAATTCAACCCAAATCATTTCTACACATTTACTAACTACTAATTTATCCCCAAATCAAGTTAAAACCAAGAATTTAGGGTTTAATCATCAAAATCAACAAAAACCAATTTATGGTTTAAATCTCCAAAACTTAATTAAACATGAAATTTATCACATTAAATCAATATCTAGAAAGTAAGAAACTTGCCTCGAGGTTGTAGTCTCGGATTCTCTTCCCGAAGCAACGGATTTTGGCTCCAATCTTCCATTTTTTCTCTTTTCTCCCATTTTCTCCCAACTCTCTCTTCTCTCTCTCTCTTTCTCTCTCTCTCTCTCTCTCTCTCTCTCTCTCCTTTGGCTTCTAACACAAATGAAGAAAGAAAAGGGGTGGGGGAACTTGAACGGGTCTTAAAACATAAATGCCCTCTTTTAATTGCTAATACACCATTAAAATGACCCGTATCTGCATAATTGAGTAATAACGCGTCAAAGGTGCCCGAAACTCCAAAATACAACATGGAACTTATTTCAACTATCTCGACTATTTTAAAAACAATCGCACCCCCTATTTTGGCATTCAGAATAAAGTGAACTATTTTTTTGTTCCAATTTCATTTTATTTCATAAATTATGCTCCAACTTATATATGAGCCATAACCGTCGTTTTACATATAACGACGCAATAATACACCATATAATGCTATTTACCTTCTCATACGGTAAATAGAAAAAACATCGTAAATATTATCCCTTAATATCATGGGAAATAATATTTACTCCAACTTTCCCTATTTTATAATATTAGCCCATCGGGCAAAATAATATAAAATAGCCGCTCAAAAACCTGGGTTGTTATAAAATATCCGTTAAAACTTTAAGACTCGCTGAAAGAAGGATATGACCGTAAAAAGATTAGTCATACTTCCATGTGCACGCGCTATGTTTAAAATCACCTCGCAACTCAAACTCTGTGGAGAAAATATAGATGATGCAGATATTCTAAAGAAAAATTTCTCCACTTTTTATGTCGCGAATATGTCCCGAAACCGCAATATCGAGTGCAGGTCTTTAAAAGGTATTCAAATTTGATATCATGTCTCCTAGTTGCTGAGTAAAATAATGATTTACTGATGAGGAATCCTTCATCAAGACCCACTGGATCTGTAGCACCCCCTGAAGTGAATGCCAACTCAGCTCGAATTTTTTTAGCAAATCAACAATTCATCCTACCAAGTGACCATTTTGCACTCCTTGTACACAAGGCTACACCAAAATGCATAAAAGGTCATTATTCACCCGGCTAGTATTTTAACGGTAAAAAAGTGTGACAATAAACACGCAGTTGTTATCATGGTCAATGATCATGACAAGGCCGTGACAACGGATTGTCACAGTCTTATCACGATCATTGACCTTGACAAGTATGTTGTCACTGTCTTGTCAGGTTAATGACCGTGACAATGTTTAATTTTTTCCACGGTTATTGACTGTGACAATATAGAAAAACTAATATCCTATTCAGCTCTCTTTTTTTTTATTTCCCCTCTCTCTCTACTCCACCGTCTTTCCCTCTCTCTACTCCCACTGTCTCTCCATCTCTCTCTCTCTCTATCTCTCTCTACTACCACCTTAGTCTACCACCACCACCATCACCACGACTTCAGAGGGATTTTTTTATTTTTAATTGTTTTCACCATTTTTTGTCATGTATTTGTTTGGTTATTGACATGTGTTTGGACATTGACATATATTACTTTGTAAAATTATTTTTTGTCTGATAAAATTAATTTGTGAAATTATATTGATTTGGATAATATTAATTTATGAAATTATTTTAATTTGGATAATTAAAGTGTCTATATATTCATGACTCCCTTGTGACTGAATATGACAAATTGTGTGAATAAATTTTATGACACGCTCTAGTTGACAAATTGTGCGAATAAATTTTTAACTGTGCTATCGAGGCGGATAAACACTAGCTGACATATACTTATTCATGCATGAATTTTTTTTATTGATCCACATTATTGGGTAATATACAATAAATTACAAAACCTAAAATGCCCAAACCTCTCTACGGCAAATTCGGCACAACCCATCAAAACAAACCCCACATAAGCTAATTAGCAATAAGCCTCCACGTGTAGGGCTAAGAAAAAACCTTACACACACACATGCACCTAATAAAACATATGCTACTCATCTCAAAACACAAAAGCCACAAACAAAACATAATTTGGTTATATAGGATATAGATTAGGTTCTAAAAGCATACCAAAATATAGAACGTTCTACAAAACATAAATGATTAATTATCACTTAGGGATTTGAATTTATTTTGGATTCATGTTTTTAACCGCTATAGTGGAATTTTATTGCGATTTCAGGTGATTTCTCTGGTTGCATTTGTGGGTTTTGTTGCATTTGTACCATTTCAGGTGATCTCAGGCCACCGCCGCCACTGCCAATTTCAATCTCTTGATTTTTCATCTTCTTCAAGGTATCTATATATAATATGTATCTATATATATAAAATGTAGGAAAAAATTAAGTGCATGTATTTGGAAATAATTAGTGAGTAATAATAAAGCTAGAATGGTTTATCGTTGTGTAACTGATGAATATTTTAAATGAAATATAGATGTATCACATGCATGTAGCTCAAAAGGCATTTTTATCTTAAATGATGTTAAATGAAATGAAATGTAGATGTATCACATCCTGAAACTTTATTGAATCTTTTGGTGAAATTATGTTGATCATATTTAATATGTTGAAAACATGAAAATCATTTACATGCTGAAAAATAGTGGCTTGGGCTTATAAATTTAAATGTTGAAACTTTGTCTTCTTTCAAGTATAGTTATATGGAAAAAGTTTCACATTAATATTTCAATTGTTGTTTGGGATTCTTGAATTGTCGTTGACGGGTGAATTTGAACATTTAGATGGCCATTGAGTTGGTTGGCCCTAGGCATTTCTAACATTTAGGGTTGTGATTATACCGAATAGTGACATGTGATGTGAAAATATAAATAAGACATAAATGAAACATATTTACCATGGAAATATAAATAAGACAAAAATTAAACATACTATAAATTTTAAAAGCTTGATGTTAAACAATTAAACATATATGAAACAAAACTATGTGTAAATGATTACTATAGACTTTATTTGGTAATTGGCGGTAATGTCAGAAACATGCATTATTTGGTGATTCACATTTATAATAAATTAGAAAATAATACGGTAGGAAATAATCGCACACTCAAAAAGTATATATGGTTCTAACTCTTGTGTGAGTAACATTATTCATTTAAAAAGTATATACTTTTTTAGTGTAAGATTGTTTCCCACCGTATTAAGTTAAAATCCAATTCATTGTTGAATCATCAAACAATGCATGTTCCGACGTTACCGCCAATTACCAAATAAAGTCTATAGTATTAAATTATACATAGTTATAAGCCTCTTTAGTTACAGATAGCGCGTATAGATACTAGTCTTCTAGTTCTTATTCATGCGCATTTAATAGTCCTTAGACCCGTTTGAGAATCATTACCTCTGTAATGAGATCTCTTGAATTGTCCCGTTTGGATAGTTTGGGACATCATAGTTTTTGCATAATAATGTTCTTATGGGCTTACAATTGATACTTTTGGGGGAAGTTCTGCTGCCATCTCTTAATGTTCTTTGGGTACATACTAGGTGATGTGGTTTTAAGTGTTATTTCAATTGATAAATTAAAATAACACGAACACTTTAGAATCCATGTCGTGTACTTGGATAAATATGGGGATATGCTGCCAAATTTTGCTCAAATTGGAACAATATGGATGAGTTTCTTAGTGTATTACATAAATAGGAGGTCTTGAATGGGATAAGATCACTCACCCTTTAGAAAAGATGAAGTAAATAGGATTCATCATGCATCTTATGTTAACAATGAAATTAATTTATAATGTTTATATAATATAGCATCGAAAGATGAAATGTCAATGTTGAAGTAAAACATTTACTAGGAACTAAATTTTCACGCTCTTGTTTATACCAATCCATGAATATATGATTCTTACTCGTAATAAGTGATTGTGTGTAATAGCTGTGATGGGATATCCTTTATACAAAGAATGGATAGGTGAGAGAAATAGACTACACTACACCAAAACAGGAATCTGGCATGGTTTAAAACTATGCCAGATCAAATCTAGCACGGTTTTGAACTGTACCAGAATCAGGTGTTCCAAAATGGCCATTTTTTTCTGGCACGGTTTAAAAGTGTGTCAAATTTGACCAAACAGGAACACTTCTGGCACACTTTTAAACCGTGCCAAAATATGATATTTTTGGCACAGTTTTGAACTCTGCCAGATTAAGCACATTTTGATAAACTTTTGGTACAGTTCAAAATCGTGCCAAATTTTGATACACTTTTGGCACTGTTTTGAACTGTGCCAAATTTTTGGATAAAAGGAGAAAAAAAATTTATTTGAAAACAAGAAAATTCAAAAATTGCAAATCTTGCACGCTGTTGATAAACTAATGTACATACAAACTTCAAAATAATACAAGTCTTTAGTAGTTCACAGACCAAAAAAAATTACGCAGAGTTTCCTCTATTTTCTGGACATTCTAAAACCTGCTAATATAAAACCCGCGTAATATAAAGTCAGCACGAAAAATAACAATAAACTTACAAAAGCCCGCACGGCCATAAAAGTTAAAAATAAAACTACAAAACCCTGTACGGCCATAACACAAAAAAATAGAATCATGAATAAACCCCTTGTTGTAAACCATTAAGTTTTCCATGTGTTCCCCGTGAATAAATACTAACGATAAAATGTTATCCTGCAAAAAAAATTGGATACAAAAAAGATACGATATTAGTAACTAAGTAATTCATAAAAAAAAGCTTACTCAAGCTAAACAAATTACATATAGGAGTGGCAATTATTATATTATAAAATTGAAAATCTTACGCAAGTTATGACTACCTGAGAGGCCCGTGACTACGTTGTCAGTTCGTACAAGTTACATTGGTCCCGTGCGAGGTGTCTGTGCCTCTTACGGGGCCGTTTGGGGGCTGGTTTGAATTTCATCATCAAACGGCTTATTTTTATGCCTAATCTAGATATTTTGAAATTATCATCATATTCTTAAATCGGGAGACCCGTGATTATGCAATCAGTTCGTACAACTTACATTGGTTTCGTGTGAGGTGTTCGTGCCTATTACGGGGCCGTTTAGGGGCTACTTTTTGTTTTCACCCTCAAACGGGTTATTTTCAAATCAGAAGACCTGTGACAACATGATCAGTTCGTACAAGTTACATTGGTCCTGTGCGAGGTGTACTTGCCACTTACGGGGCCATTTGGGGATGGTTTAGGTTTTCACCCTCAAACGGCTCATTTTTAACCCTAATCTATGTATTTTCAAACTATCATGATATTCTCAAACCGAAAGACCTGCAACTACGCGGTCAGTTCGTACAAGTTACATTAGTCCCGTGCGAGGTGTTCGTGCCTCTTACGGGGCCGTTTAGGAGGTAGTTTGGGTTTTCATCCTCAAACGGCTTGTATATCAGCCTAAGCTATGTATTTTGAAATTATCATCATATTCTCAAACTGGGAGACCCACGACTACGCTATTAGTTTGTACAAGTTACATTGGTCCCGTGTGAGGTATTAGTGCCTCTTACGGGGACGTTAGGGGGGTGGTTTGGGTTTTAACCTCAAACGGCTTATTTTTAACCCTAATCTAGATATTTTGAAATTATCATCATATTATCAAACCGGGAGACCCTCGACTACGCGATCAGTTTGTACAAGTTACATTGGTCCTGTGTGAGGTGTTCGTGCCTCTTACGGGGCCGTTTGGGACTGGTTTGGGTTTTCACCCTCAAATGGATTATTTTTAACCCTAATCTATGTACTTTATAATAATCGTGATATGATCAAACCGAGAGACCCGCGACTACGCGGTCAGTTCATACAAGTTACATTAGTCCCATGCGATTCGTTTATGCCTCTTACGGGACCGTTTAGGAGCTAGTTTGGATTTTCACCCTCAAACGACTTCAATATCAGCCTAATCTTTGTATTTTGAAATTATCATCATATTCTGAATCCGGTAGACCCGTGACTACGCTGTCTGTTCGTACAAGTTACATTGGTCCCGTGCGAGGTGTTAGCGCCTCTAACGGGGACGTTTGGGGGCTGATTTGAGTTTTAACCCTCAAACAGCTTGTTTTTAAGCCTAATCTACATATTTTGAAATTATCGTCATATTCTCAAGCCGAGAGATCCATGACTACGTTGTTAGTTCATATAAGTTACATTTGTCCCATGCGAGGTGTGCGTGCCTCTTACGGAGCCGTTCGGGGGCTGGTTTGAGTTTTCACCCTCAAACGGCTTATTTTTAAGCTCAATATACATATTTTGAAATTATCGTCATATTCTCAAATCGAGAGACCCGCGACTACGCGATTAGTTCGTACAAGTTACATTGATCCTGTGCGAGATGTTCGTGACTCTTATGGGGCCGTTTGGGGCTAGTTTGGGTTATCCTCAAACGGCTTATTTTTAACCCTAATCTATGTATTGTCAAATTATCGTGATATTATCAAATCGAGAGACCCGCAACAATGCGGTCAGTTCATATAAGTTACATTAGTCCCGTGCGAGGTGTCCGTGCCTTTTACGGGGCCGTTTAGGAGCTAGTTTGGGTTTTCACCCTCAAACGACTTGTATATTCGCCTAATCTACGTATTTTCAAATTATCGTCATATTCTTAATCCGGGAGACCCGTGACTACGCTGTCAGTTCGTACAAGTTATATTGGTCCCGTGCGAGGTGTTAGTGCCTTTAACTAGGATGTTTGGGGGCTGATTTGAGTTTTAACCCTCAAACGACTTATTTTTAAGCCTAATCTACGTATTTTGAAATTAGCGTCATATTCTGAAGTCGAGAGACCCGTGACTACATTGTCAGTTCATACAAGTTACATTGGTCCCATGCGAGGTGTGCATGCCTCTTACGGGGCCGTTTGGAGGTTGGTTTGGATATTCAACCTTAAACGACATGTTTTTAAGCTCAATCTACATATTTTGAAATTATCGTCATATTCTCAAACCGAGAGGCCCATGATTATGCAATCAGTTTGTACAACTTACATTGGTCCCGTGTGAGATGTTCGTGCCTATTACGGGGCCGTTTAGGGGCTACTTTTGGTTTTCACCCTCAAATGGGTTATTTTCAAATCAGGAGACCTGTGACAACACGATCAGTTTGTACAAGTTACATTGGTCCTGTACGAGGTGTTCTTGCCTCTTACGGGGCCGTTTGAGGCTGGTTTGGGTTTTCACCCTCAAACGGCTCGTTTTTAACCCTAATCTATGTATTTTTAAACTATCGTGATATTCTCAAACCAAAAGACCCGCAACTACGCGGTCAGTTCGAACAAGTTACATTAGTCCCTTGCGAGGTGTTCGTGCCTCTTACGGGGCCGTTTAGGAGCTAGTTTGGGTTTTCATCCTCAAACGGCTTGTATATCAGCCTAAACTATGTATTTTGAAATTATCATCATATTCTCAGACTGGGAGACCCGCGACTACGCTATCAGTTTGTAAAAGTTATGTTGGTCCCGTGTGAGGTGTTAGTGCCTCTTACGGAGACGTTTGGGGGCTGGTTTGGGTTTTACCCTCAAACGGCTTATTTTTAACCCTAATCTAGATATTTTGAAATTATCATCATATTATCAAATCGGGAGACCCGCGACTACGCGATCAGTTTGTACACGTTACATTGGTCCTGTGCGAGGTGTCCGTGCCTCTTACGGGGCCGTTTGGGAATGGATTGGGTTTTCACCCTGAAATAGATTAGTTTTAACCCTAATCTATGTACTTTAAAAAAATCATGATATTCTCAAACCGAGAGACCCGCGACTACACGGTCAGTTCGCTTAAGTTACATTAGTCATGTGCGAGGTGTTCGTGCCTCTTACGTGGCTGTTTAGGAGCTAGTTTCGATTTTCACCCTCAAACGGCTTCTATATCAGCCTAATCAAGGTATTTTGAAATTATCCTCATATTCTCAATCCGGGAGACCCGAGACTACGCTCTCAGTTTGTATAAGTTACATTGGTCCCGTGCGAGGTGTTAGTGCCTCTAACAGGGACGTTTAGGGGTTGATTTGAGTTTACACCCTCAAACAGCTTATTTTTAAGCCATTATACGTATTTTGAAATTATCATCATATTCTTAAATCGGGAGACCTGTGACTACAAAGTTAGTTCGTACAAGTTACATTGGTCTCGTGAGAGGTGTTCGTGCCTCTTATGGAGCCGTTTGGGGGCTGGTTTGGGTTTTCACCCTTTAACGGATTATTTTTAACCCTAATCTATGTATTTTTAAATTATCTTGATATTCTCAAACCGAGAGACTCACGACTATGCGATCAGTTCATAAAAGTTACATTAGTCCCGTGCGAGGTGTCTGTGGCTTTTACGGGGCCGTTTAGGAGCTAGTTTGGGTTTTCACCCTCAAACGACTTATATATCCGCCTAATCTACGTATTTTCAAATTATCGTCATATTCTCAATCCGGGAGACCCGTGACTACGCTGTCAGTTCGTACAAGTTACATTGGTCCCGTGCGAGATGTTAGTGCCTCTAACGGGGACGTTTGGGGGTTGATTTGAGTTTTAACCCTCAAATGGCTTATTTTTAAACCTAATCTACGTATTTTGAAATTAGCGTCATATTCTCAAGTCGAGAGACCCATGACAACGTTGTCAATTCATACAAGTTACATTGGTCCCATGCGAGGTGTGCATGCCTCTTACGGGGCCGTTTAGGGGTTGGTTTGGATTTTCACCCTTAAACGGAATGTTTTTAAGCTCAATCTACATATTTTGAAATTATCGTCATATTCTCAAACCGAGAGACCCGTGACTACGCGATTAGTTCGTACAAGTTACGTTGATCCTTTGCGAGGTGTTCGTGCCTCTTATGGGGCCGTTTGGGGATGGTTTGGGTTTTCACCCTCAAATGGTTTATTTTTTACCCTAGTATATGTATTTTTGAATTACCATGATATTCTCAAACCGAGAGACTCATGACTACGCGATCAGTTCATACAAGTTACATTAGTCCCGTGCGAGGTGTTTCTGCCTCTTACGGGGCTGTTTAGGAGCTAGTTTGGATTTTCACCCTCAAACGGCTTCTATATCAGCCTAATCTACGTATTTTGAAATTATCTCCATATTCTCAATCCGGGAGACCCGTGACTATGCTATCAGTTTATACAAGTTACATTGGTCCCGTGCGAGGTGTTAGTGCCTCTAATGGGGACGTTTAGGGTCTGATTTGAGTTTTCATCCTCAAACGGCTTGTTTTTAAGCCGAATCTACGTATTTTGAAATTATCGTCATGTTCTCAAACTGGGAGACTTTTGACTACACTGTCAGTTCGTACAAGTTACATTGGTCCCGTGTGAGGTGTTCGTGCCTCTTATGGGGTTGTTTGGGGGCTGATTAGGATTTTCACCTTCAAACGGATTATTTTCAAGCCTAATCTACATATTTTGAAATTATCATCATATTCTCAAATCGGAAGACCCGTGACTACGCGGTTAGTTCGTACAAGTTACATCGGTCCCGTGAGAGGTGTTTCTGCCTCTAATGGGGCCGTTTGGGGGCTGGTTTGGCTTTTCACCCTCAAACTACTTATTTTTAACCCTAATCTATGTATTTTCAAATTATCGTGATATTATCAAACCCGGAGACCTACAACTACGCGATCAGTTCGTACAAGTTACATTAGTCCCGTGCGAGGTGTTCGCGCCTCTTACGGGGTGGTTTGGGAGCTAGTTTGGGTTTTCATCCATAAACGACTTTTTTTCAGCCTAATCTACGTATTTTGAAATTATCATCATATTCTCAAGCCGAGAGACCCGTGACTACACTATGAGTTCACAAAAATTACATTGGTTCCGTATGAGGTGTTAGTGCCTTATACGGGGACATTTGGGAGCGAATTTGGGTTTTCACCCTCAAACGGCTTGTTTTTAAGCCTAATCTATGTATTTTGAAATTATCGTCATATTCTCAACCCGGGAGACCCATGACTTCGTTGTCAGCTCGTACAAGTTACATTGTTCCCGTGCGAGGTGTTCGTGCCTCTTACGGGGCCATTTGGGTGTTGGTTTGGGTTTTCACCCTCTAACGGCTTATTTTTAAGCCTAATTTATAGTATTGAAATTATTATCGTATTGTCAAACCTACAGACCCGCGACTACGCGGTCAGTTCGTACAAGTTACATTAGTCCCATACGAGGTGTTCGTGCCTCTTACGGGGCCGTTTGATGGCTGGTTTGGGTTTTCCACCTTTGAGGGCTTATTTTTAAGATTTATCCATATATTTTAAAATTATCGTCATATTCTAAAACCGAAAGGCCCGTGACTACGCTGTCAGTTCAAACAAGTTACATTGGTCCCGTGTGAGGTGTTCGTGCATCTTATGGGGCCGTTTGGGGGCTGGTTTGGGTGTCACCCTCAAACGGCCTATTTTTAACCCTAATCTACATATTTTGAAATTATTATCATATTCTCAAATCGGGAGACTCGTGATTGCGTTGTCAATTCATACATGTTACATTGGTCCCATGCGAGGTGTGCGTGCCTCTTACAGGGCCGTTTGGGGGCTAGTTTGGGTTTTCACCCTCAAACGGCTTGTTCTTAAGCTCAATCTACATATTTTGAAATTATCATCATACTCTCAAACCTAGAGACCCGTAAATATGCGGTCAGTTCGTACAAGTTAAATTGGCCCCGTGCGAGGTGTTCGTGCCTCTCACAGGGTCGTTTGGGGCTGGTTTGGGTTTTCACCCTCAAACAGTTTATTTTTAACCCTAATCTATGTATTTTCAAATTATCGTGATATTCTCAAATCGAGAGACCCATGACTATGCGGTCAGTTCGTACAAGTTACATTAGTCCCGTGCAAGGTGTCCGTGCCTTTTACAGGGCCGTTTAGGATCTAGTTTGGGTTTTCACCCTCAAATGACTTCTATATCAACCTAATCTACGTATTTTTAAATTATCATCATATTCTCAATCCGGGAGGCCTGTGACTACGCTTTCAGTTCGTACAAGTTACATTGGTCCCTTGCGAGGTGTTAGTGCCTCTAACTGGGACGTTTAGGCAATTATTTGAGTTTTCACCCTCAAACGGCTTGTTTTTAACCCTTTTCTACATATTTTCAAATTATAGTCATATTCTCAAACGGGAAGACCTGCGACTACGCGGTCAGTTCGTACAAGTTACATTGGTCCCGTGCGAGATGTTCGTGCCTCATACGGGGCCATTTGGGGGTTGGTTTGGGTTTTACCCTCAAACGGCTTATTTTTAAGTCTAATCTAGATATTTTTAAATTATCATCATATTCTCAAACCGGGAGACCCGTGATTATGCAGCCAGTTCGTACAAGTTGTATTGGTCTCGTGAGAGGTGTTCGTGCCTATCACGGTACTGGTTTCGGTTTTCACCCTCAAACGGCTTATTTTCAAGCCTAATCTATGTATTTTTAAATTATTGTGATATTATCAAATCGGGAGACCCGCGACTACGCGATCAGTTCGTACAAGTTATGTTAGTCCCGTGCGAGGTGTTCGTGCCTCTTACGGGGTGGTTTGGGAGCTAGTTTGGGTTTTCATCCATAAACGGCTTGTTTTTTAGCCTAATCTACGTATTTTGAAACTATCGTCATATTATCAAGCCGAGAGACCCGTGACTACACTGTAAGTTCGTACAAATTACATTGGTTCCTTACGAGGTGTTAGTGCCTTATACGGGGACATTTGGGTGATGATTTGGGTTTTCACCCTCAAACTAACTGTATATAAGCCTAATCTACGTATTTTGAAATTGTCATCATATTCTCAACCCGGGAGACCCATGACTTCATTGTCAGTTCGTACAAGTTACATTGGTCCCGTGTGAGGTGTTCGTGCCTCTTATGGGGCCGTTTGGGTGTTGGTTTGGGTTTTCACCCTCAAACGGCTTATTTTTTAGCCTAATTTATAGTATGGAAATTATTATCAAATTCTCAAATCGAGAGACCCTCGACTACGAGGTCAATTCGTACAAGTTACATTGGTCCCATGCGAGGTGTTCGTGCCTCTTATGGGGCCGCTTGGTGGCTGGTTTGGGTTTTTCCCCTTTGAGGGCTTATTTTTAAGATTAATCGATATATTTTTAAATTATCATCATATTCTCAAACCGAAAGGCCCGTGACTACGCTGTCAGTTCGTACAAGTCACATTGGTCCCGTGTGAGGTATTAGTGCCGCTTACGGGGACGTTTGGGGGCTGGTTTGGGTTTCACCCTCAAACGATCTATTTTTAACCCTAATCCACGTATTTTGAAATTATTATCATATTCTCAAATCGGGAGACCCGTGATTGCGTTGTCAAATCGTACAAGTTACATTGGTCCCGTGTGAGGTGTTTGTGCCTCTTACGGTGCTGTCTGGGGGCTTATTTGGGTTTTCACCATCAAACGGCTTATTTTTAAGCCTAATTTACGTATTTTGAAATTATCATCATATTCTCAAATTGGGAGACCCACGACAACGCGATCAGTTCGTACAAGTTACATTGTTCACATGCGATGTGTTCGTGCCTCTTACGGGGCTGTTTGGGGCTGGTTTGGGTTTTCACCCTAAAACGGCTTATTTTTAACCCTAATCTATGTATTTTCAAATTCTCATGATATTCTCAAATCGAGAGACCTGCAACTACGCAGTCAGTTTGTACAAGTTACATTAGTTCCGTGCGAGGTGTTCGTGCCTCTTACGGAGCTAGTTTGGGTTTTCACCCTCAAACGGCTTCCATATCAGCCTAATCTACGTACTTTGAAATTATCGTCATATTCTCAATCCGGGAGACCTGTGACTACGCTTTCAGTTCGTACAAGTTACATTGGTCCCTTGCGAGGTGTTAGTGCCTCTAACTAGGACGTTTGGGGGTTGATTTCAGTTTTCACACTCAAACGGCTTGTTTTTAAGCCCAATCTACATATTTTGAAATTATCGTCATATTCTCTAACCGAAAGACCTGCAACTATGCGGTCAGTTAGTACAAGTTACATTGGTCACGTGCGAGATGTTCGTTCCTCTTAAGGGGCCGTTTGGGGGTTGGTTTGGGTTTTACCCTCAAACGGCTTGTTTTTAAGCCTAATCTAGATATTTTTAAATTATCATCATATTCTCAAACCGAGAGACCCGTGATTATGCGACCAGTTTGTCCAAGTTATATTGGTCTCGTGTGAGGTGTTCGTGCCTCTCACGGGGCTGTTTGAGGGATGATTTGGGTTTTCACCCTCAAACGGCTTATTTCAAAGCCTAATCTACATATTTTTAAATTATCATTATATTCTCAAATCGAGAGATCTGTGACTACGCGGTTAGTTCGTACAAGTTACATTGGCCCCGTCCGAGGTGTTCGTGCCTCTCACAATGTCGTTTGGGGGCTAGTTTGTGTTTTCACCCTCAAACGGTTTATTTTTAACCCTAATCTATGTATTTTCAAATTATAGTGATATTCTCAAACCGAGAGACCCACGACTATGCGGTCAGTTCGTACAAGTTACATTAGTCCCATGCAAGGTGTTCTTGCCTTTTATGGGGCCGTTTAGGAGATAGTTTGGGTTTTCACCCACAAACGACTTCTATATCAACCTAATATACGTATTTTGAAATCATCGTCATATTCTCAATTCGGGAGAACCGTGACTATGATGTCAGTTCGTACAAGTTACATTGGTCCCGTGCGAGGTGTTAGTCCCTCTAACGGGGACGTTTGGGGGCTGATTTGAGTTTTCACCCTCAAACGGCTTGTTTTTAATCCTGTTATACATTTTTTGAAATTATCATCATATTCTTAAATCGAGAGACCTGTGACTATGCTGTCAGTTCGTACAAGTTACATTGATCTTGTGTGAGGTGTTCGTGCCTCTTATGAGGCTGTTTGGGGGCTGATTAGGGTTTCAACCTCAAAGGGCTTATTTTCAAGCCTAATATACGTATTTTGAAATTATCGTCATATACTGAAATCGGGAGACCCGTGACTACGCGGTCAGTTCGTACAAGTTACATTGGTCCCGTGAGAGGCGTTCGTGCCACTTACGGGGCCGTTTGGGGGTTGGTTTGGTTTTCACCCTCAAATGGCTTATTTTTAATCCTAATCTATATATTTTCAAATTATCATGATATTCTCAAACCGGGAGACACGTGACTACGCGGGCAGTTCGTACAAGTTACATTAGCCTCGTGCGAGGTGTTCGTCCCTCTTACGGGGCCGTTTTGGAGCTAGTTTGGGTTTTCACCCACAAACGGCTTATTTTTCATCCTAATCTATGTATTTTGAAATTATCATCATATTCTCATGCCGAGAGACCCGTGACTACACTATTAGTTCATAGAAATTACATTGGTCCCGTGTGTGGTGTTCGAGCCTCGTACAGGGTCGTTTGGGGGCTGGTTTAGCTTTTCACCCTCAAACGGCTTCTATATCAACCTAATCTATGTATTTTGAAATTATCATCATATTCTCAATCCGAGAGACCTGTGACTACGCTTTCAGTTCGTAAAGTTACATTGGTCCCTTGCGAGGTGTTAGTGCCTCTAACTCGGATGTTGGGGGGGCTGATTTCAGTTTTTACCCTCAAACGGCTTATTTTTAAGCCTAATCTACATATTTTCAAATTATCATCATATTCTCCAACCGGAAGACCTGCGACTACGTGGTTAGTTCGTACAAGTTACATTAGTCCCGTGCGAGATGTTCGTGCCTCTTACGGGGCCGTTTGGGGGTTGGTTTGGGTTTTACCCTCAAACGGCTTGTTTTTAAGTCTAATCTAGATATTTTTAAATTATCATCATATTCTCAAACTGGGAGACCCGTGATTATGCGGCCAGTTCGTACAAGTTATATTGGTCTCGCGTGAGGAGTTCGTGCCTCTCACGGGGCTGTTTGAGGGCTAATTTGGGTTTTCACCCTCAAATGGTTTACTTTCAAGCCTAATCTACATATTTTTAAATTATCATCATACTCTCAAATCGGGAGACCCGTGACTACGCGGTCAGTTCGTACAAGTTACATTGGCCCCGTGCGAGGTGTTCATGCCTCTCACAGGGCCGTTTGGGGCTGGTTTGGGTTTTCACCCTCAAACGGCTTATTTTTAACCCTAATCTATGTATTTTCAAATTATCGTGATATTCTTAAATCGAGAGACCCGCGACTATGCAGTCAGTTCGTACAAGTTACATTAGTCCTGTGCGAGGTTTCCGTGCCTTTTACAGGGCCATTTAGGAGCTAGTTTGGGTTTTCACCCTCAAATGACTTCTATATCAGCCTAATCTACGTATTTTGAAATTTTCGTCTTATTCTCAATCCGGGAGACCTGTTACTACGCTGTCAGTTCGTACAAGTTACATTGGTCTCGTGCGAGGTGTTAGTCCCTCTAACTGGGACGTTTGGGGGCTGATTTGAGTTTTCACCCTCAAACGGCTTGTTTTTAAGCCTAATCTACGTGTTTTGAAATTATCATCATATTCTCAAATTGGGAGACCCGTGACTATGCTGTTAGTTCGTGCAAGTTACATTGGTCCCGTGTGAGGTGTCCGTGCCTTTTACAGGGCTATTTGGGGGCTGATTAGGGTTTTCACCCTCAAACGGCTTATTTTCAAGCCGAATCTACATATTTTGAAATTATCATCATATACTGAAATCGGGAGACCTGTGACTAGGTAGTTAGTTCGTACAAGTTACATTAGTCCCGTGAGTGATGTTCGTGCCTCTTACCGGGCCGCTGGGGGACTGGTTTGGGTTTTCACCCTCAAACGACTTATTTTTAATCCTAATCTATATATTTTCAAATTATCATTATATTCTCAAATCGGGAGACCCGTGGCTACATGGTTAGTTCGTACAAGTTACATTAGCCCCGTGCGAGGTGTTCGTGCCTCTTACGGGGCCGTTTGGGAGCTAGTTTGGGTTTTAACCCACAAACTGCTTATTTTTCTGCGTAATCTCTTTATTTTGAAATTATCATCATATTCTCAAGACGAGAGACCCGTGACTAAACTGTCAGTTCGTAGAAATTACATTGGTCCCGTGTGAGGTTGTCGTGCCTCATACGGGGTTGTTTGGGGGCTGGTTTGGCTTTTCACCCTCAAACGGCTTATTTTTAAGCCTAATCTACGTATATTGAAATTATCATCATATTCTCAAGTCGGGAGACCCGTGACTATGTTGTTAGTTGGTACAAGTTACATTGGTCCCGTGCGAGGTGTCCGTGCCTCTTACGGGGCCATTTGGGAGCTGGTTTGGGTTTTCAGCCACAAACGACTTATTTTTAAGCCTAATCAATATCTTTAAAATTATTATCATATTCTTAAATCGGTAGATTCGCGACTATGCAGTCAGTTCATACAACTTACATTGGCCCCGTACGAGGTGTTCGTGCCTCTTGCGGGGCCGTTTGGTAACTGGTTTGGGTTTTCACCCATTGATGGCTTGTTTTTAAGATTAATCAATATATTTTAAAATTATTGTCATATTCTAAAATTGAGAGGCCCCTGACTACGCTGTTTGTTCGTACAGGTTACATTGGTCCCGTGCGAGGTGTCCGTGCCTCTCATGGGGCCGTTTGGGGGTTGGTTTGGGTTTTACCCTCAAACGGCCTGTTTTTAACCCTAATCTACATATTTTGAAATTACTGTCATATTCTCAAACCGGGAGACCCGTGATTGCATTGTCAATTCATACAAGTTACATTGGTCCCGTGTGAGGTATTCGTGCCTCTTACGGTGCTATCTGGTGGTGGGTTGATTTGGGTTTTCACCATCAAACGGCTCATTTTTAAGCCTAATCTAGGTATTTTGATATTATCATCATATTGTCAAAGTGGGAGACCTGCGACTACGCGATCAGTTTGTACAAGTTACATTGGTCCTGTGTGAGGTTTTCGTGCCTCTTACGGGGCCGTTTGGGACTGGTTTGGGTTTTAACCCTCAAACGACTTATTTTTAACCCTAATCTATGTATTTTCAAATTATTGTGATATTCTCAAACCGAGAGACCCGCGACTATGCGTTTAGTTTATACAAGTTACATTAGTCCCGTACGAGGTGTTCGTGCCTCTTACGGGGCTGTTTAGGAGCTAGATTGGGTTTTCACCCTCAAATGGCTTCTATATCAGCCGAATCTACATTTTTTTAAATTATCATAATATTCTCAATCCGGGAGACCCGTGACTACACTGTCAGTTCGTACAAGTTACATTGGTCCCGTGCGAGGTGTTAGTGCCTCTAACGGGGATGTTTGGGGGCTGATTTGAGTTTTCACCCTCAAACGGCTTGTTTTTAAGCCTAATCTACGTATTTTGAAATTATCATCATATTCTCAAGCCGAGAGACCCGTGACTACGTTTTCAATTCGTAAAGTTACATTGTTCCCATGCGAGGTGTGCGTGCCTCTTACGGGGCCATTTGGGGGCTAGTTTGGGTTTTTACCCTCAAACGGCTTGTTTTTAAGCCTAATCTACATATTTTGAAATTATCATCATATTCTCAAATCGGGAGACCCGTGATTATGCGGTTAGTTCATACAAGTTATATTGGTACCGTCTGAGGTGTTCGTGCCTCCTACGGGGATGTTTTGGGGTTGATTTGGTTTTCACCCTCAAACGACTTGTTTTCGAGCCTAATCTACATATTTTCAAATTATTGTCATATTTTTAAATTGGGAGACCCATGACTACGCGGTCTGTTCGTACAAGTTACATTGGTCCCATGCGAGGTGTTCGTGCCTCTTATAGGGCCGTTTGGGGGATAAATCTATGTATTTTCAAATTATCATGATATTCTCAAACCGGGAGACCCCCAGCTACGCGATCAGCTCGTACAAGTTATATTAGTCCCGTGCGAGGAGTTCGTCCCACTTACAGGGCCGTTTGGGAGCTAGTTTGAGTTTTCACTCTCAAACGACTTGTTTTTCGACCTAATCTACATATTTCAAAATTATCATCATATTCTCAAGCCGAGAGGCCCATGACTACACTGTTAGTTCGTACAAGTTATATTGGTCCCGTGCGAGGTGTTAGTGCCTCTTACAGGAACGTTTGGGGCGGATTTGGATTTTCACTCTCAAACGGCTTGTTTTTAAGCCTAATCTTCGTATTTTGAAATTATCATCATATTCTCAGGCCGAGAAACCCATGACTACGTTTTCCGTTCATACAAATTACATTGGTCCCATGCGAGGTGTCGGTGCCTCTTACGAGGCCGTTTGGTGGCTGGTTTGGGTTTTCACCCTTAAACGGCTTATTTTTAAGCCTAATCTACATATTTTAAAATTATTATCATATTCTCAAACTGAGAGACCCGCAACTACACTGTCAGTTTGTTCATGTTACATTGATCCCGTGCGAGATGTTAGTGCCTCTTACGGGGCCATTTGGGTGCTTGTTTGGGTTTTCACCCTTAAGCGGCTGGTTTTTAAGATTAATCGATATATTTTAAAATTATTGTCATATTCTCAAATCGAGAGGCCCGTGACTATGCTGTGAGCTCGTACAAGTTACATTAGTCTCGTGCGAGATATTCGTGCCTCTTACGGGGCCGTTTGGGGGTTGGTTTGGGTTTTCACTATCAAATAGCTTGTTTTTAAGCCTAATCTATGTATTTTGAAATTATTGTCATATTCTCAAATCGGGAGACCTGTGGCTACGCTGTCAGTTCGTACAAGTTACATTGGACCCATGTTAGCTGTTCGTGCCTCTTACGGTGCCGTTAGGGGGTTGGTTTGGCTTTTCACCATCAAACGGCTTTTTTTTAACCCTAATCTACGTATTTTGAAATTATCATCATATTCTCAAACTAGGAGATCCGCGACTATGCGATCAGTTTATACAAGTTATATTGGTCCCGTGCGAGGTGTTCGTGCCTATTACGGGGCCGTTTGGGGGCTGGTTTGGGTTTTCACCCTCAAACAGCTTGTTTTTAAGCGTAATCTACATATTTTAAATTATGGTCATATTCTCTACCCGGGAGACCCATGACTACGCGGTCAGTTTGTACAAGTTACATTGGTCCCGTGCGAGGTGTTCGTGCTTCTAACAGGGCCATTTGGGGGCTAGTTTGGGTTTTGACCCTCAAACGGCTTATTTTTAACCCTAATCTATGTATTTTCAAATTATCATGATATTCTCAAACCAGGGGAACCGCGACTACGTGGTCAGTTCGTACAAGTTACATTAGTCCCGTGCGAAGTGTTCGTGCCTCTTACGGGGCCGTTTGGGAACTAGTTTGAGTTTTCACTCTCAAACGACTTGTTTTTCGACCTAATCTACATATTTTAATATTATCATCATATTATCAAGCCGAGAGGGCCATGACTACATTGTCAGTTCGTACAAGTTACATTGGTCCCGTGTGAGGTGTTAGTGCCTCTCATGGTGACGTTTTGGGGCAAGTTTCGATTTTCACTCTCAAACGGCTTGTTTTTAAGCCTAATCTACGTATTTTGAAATTATCATCATATTCTCAAGCCGAGAGACCCATGACTACGTTTTCCATTCATACAAATTACATTGGTCCCATGCGAGGTGTCGGTGCCTCTTACGAGGCCGTTTGGGGGCTGGTTTGGGTTTTCACCCTTAAACGGCTTATTTTTAAGCCTAATCTACATATTTTAAAATTATTATCATATTCTCAAACTGAGAGACCCGCAACTACACTGTCAGTTTGTTCATGTTACATTGATCCCGTGCGAGATGTTAGTGCCTCTTACGGGGCCATTTGGGTGCTTGTTTGGGTTTTCACCCTTAAGCGGCTGGTTTTTAAGATTAATCGATATATTTTAAAATTATTGTCATATTCTCAAATTGAGAGGCCCGTGACTACGTTGTGAGCTCGTACAAGTTACATTAGTCCCGTGCGAGGTGTTCGTGCCTATTACAGGGCCGTTTGGGGGTTGGTTTGGGTTTTCACTATCAAACGACCTGTTTTTAAGCCTAATCTACGTATTTTGAAATTATTGTCGTATTCTCAAACTGGGAGATCTGTGGCTACGCTATCAGTTAGTACAAGTTACATTGGACCCATCCGAGTTGTTCGTGCCTCTTACGGGGCCGTTAGGGGGTTGGTTTGGGTTTTCACCATCAAACGGCTTGTTTTTAAGCCTAATCTACGTATTTTGAAATTATTATCATATTCTCAAACCAGGAGACCCGTGACTACGCGATCAGTTCGTACAAGTTATATTGGTCTCGTACGAGGTGTTCGTGCCTCTTACGGGGCCGTTTGGGGGCTGATTTGGGTTTTCACCATCAAATGGCTTGTTTTCAAGCCAAATCTACATATTTTGAAATAACCATCATATTCTCAGACCAGGAGACCCACGACTACATGGTCAGTTCGTACAAGTTATATTGGTCCCATTCGTGGTTTTCATGCCTCCTACGGGATCGTTTGGGCATTGGTTTGGGTTTTCACCCTTTAAGGGCTTATTTTTATGGTTAATCGATATATTTTCAAATTATCGTCATATTTTAAAATCGAGAGGCCCGTGACTACGTTGTCAGTTCGTACAAATTACATTGGTCTCGTGTGAGGTGTTCGTGCTCTTACGGGGCCATTTGGGGGATGGTTTGGGTTTTCACCCTCAAACGCCTTGTTTTTAAGTGTAATCTACGCATTCTGAAATTATCGTCATATTTTCTAATCGAAAGACCCTTCCGTGACTACGTTGTCCGTTCTTACGAGTTACATTGGTCCCGTGGGGGTTGTTCGTGCCTCTTACGGGGCCGTTTGGTGGCTGGTTTGGGTTTTCACCCTCGAACGGCTTGTTTTTAAGCCTAATCTACGTATTTTAAAATTATTGTCATATTCTCAAACTAAGAGACCCGTGGCTACGCTATCAGTTCGTACAAGTTACATTGGTCCCGTATGAGGAGTTCGTGCTTGTCACGGGGCTGTTTGGGGGGCTGGTTTTGGTTTTCATCCTCAAACGGCTTATTTTTAAGCCTAATCTACATATTTTGAAATTATCATCATATTCTTAAATCGGGAGACCCGCGACTACGCGGTCAGTTCGTACAAGTTGCATTGGTCCCGTGCGAGGTGTTCGTGCCTCTTACTAGGCCGTTTGGGAGCTGGTTTGTGTTTTCACCCTCTACGGGCTTGTTTTTAAGCTTAATAGATATATTTTCAAGTTATCATCATATTCTCAAATCGAGAGGCCCGTGACTACCCTATCAGTTCGTACAAGTTACATTGGTCCCGTGCGAGGTGTTCATGCCTCTTACGGGGCCGTTTGGGGGCTGGTTTGGGTTTCACCCTCAAATGGCTCGTTTTTAAGCCTAATCTACATATTTTGAAGTTATCATCATATTCTCAAATCAGGAGACCCTCTTGACTACGCTGTCAGTTTGTACAAGTTACATTGGTCCCGTGCGAGGTGTTCGTGCCTCTAACGGGGCCGTTAGGGGGATGGTTTGGGTTTTCACCATCAAATGGCTTATTTTCAAGCCTAATCTTTGTATTTTGAAATTATCGTCATGTTCTCAAATCGAGAGACCCGTGACTTCGCGCCAATTCATACAAGTTATATTGGTCTTGTGCGAGGTGTCCGTGCCTCTTATAGGGGCCGATTTGGATTTTCACCCTCAACCGGCTTGCTTTTAAGGCTAATCTATGTATTTTGAAATTATCTTCATATTCTCAAACCGGGAGACCTGTGTCTATGCTGTCAGTTCATACAAGTTAAATTGGTCCCGGGCGAGGTGTTCGTGCCTCTTACGGGGCCGTTTGGGGGCTGTTTTGGGTTTTCACCCTCAAATGGCTTGTTTTTAAGCGTAATCTACATATTTGAAATTATCGTCATATTCTCTAACCGGGAGGCCCAAGACTACGCGGTCAGTTCGTACAAGTTACATTGGTCCCGTGCGAGGTGTTGTGCCTCTTACGGGGTCGTTTGGGGGATGGTTTAGGTGTCCACCCTTTAAGGGCCTTTTTTTAATCTTAATCGATATATTTTCAAATTATCATTATATTCTCAAACTGAGAGGCCCGTGACTACGCTGTCAGTTCGTACGAGTTACATTGGTTCCATGCGAGGTGTTCGTGCCTCTTACGGGGCCGTTTGGGGGCTGGTTTGGGTTTTCACCCTCAAACGGCTTATTTTCAAGCCTAATCTATATATTTTGAAATTATCATCATATTCTCAAACCGGGAGACCCATGACTACGTGGTCAATTCATACGAGTTACATTAGTCTCGTGCGAGGTTTTCGTGCCTCTTACGGGGTGTCCGTGCCTCGTAATCAGTGTTTTGCATAAATCATGACTAGGCAGTGAGTTCCTACGTGTTACATTAATCCCGTACGAGGTGTTCGCGCCTCTTTGGGGTTGTTTTGGGTTTTCATCCTCTTACGGTATGTTTTTAATCAATTTGGAACATTTATTGATTTTAGAAAACTTTGACATAGTTTCATTTGTTTATTCGTTAAATCCAACATGTTTTAACATTTAAAATAAACTCAACAGCAACAGGAAATTACAACGAGCAAATCCCTTCCACCAATTTAAGTAAATAAGCTCATAAAGTAAGCCATTTTACGTTTGGCTACTTGTTGCCGCTATTTTAGGTCATTTTTTTATTTAATGCTGCAACATTTAAAGAGAATTTGAGACTTTGAGACTAACAAGATTTCATTTGTATTTTGATAGCCACCCGATGAACTCTTCGCGCCATAACTTCTCGAAAGTATCCCATTTGGTCCAATAATGTCTGCAAATTCTGAAATCTTCCGTTGACATGGAAAATACAATAAAGATAAAGAAAATATGTAATTACAAGCAGAAAATTATACATGTTGCGTTTTCATTTTTAAATTTATAAATATCTTCTTTGAATGTGGATTTTGGAAGGATAAAGTTTATAAATTTGCTTACATGAAGCTACTTAATCTTCTTTGAAAACTTCTATCAGAGTATTAATACTAATACTGTTTATGAGGTATACCTTCTTGTGAGGTATACCTTATTAAACTTCTATCAGAGTAATAAAAAACTTCTATCAGATTATTATACCCAACATTTTATTTGGCATACTGCATAGACAATTGCAATACTCATCTATGTTTCTGTGATCAGGTCTTCTGAAGCAGATCTAAAATAAGTGTGGAATGATACATTGACAAACATTGATCACTCTTACATCAATATTATTATTAGGTCCAAATATGGGCATGTAACTTGTTTTATTCTGTGTGTACCTTAACAAAGAGGTGAAGAAATCAACAATTCATGTCAATGTTAATCTATGTTTACCTAAAAAGATAGGGCGATAAGGAAGAGATGAAATGTGGTTGTGCTAATGCAGCAATAGAAGACAGAGTGACTGAAATGGGCTCAAATACTACAAAACCAAGGCTATTACTATGTGTATGTGAACTTTACCACAAAACCAAGAAAATTAATCAATATAATTACTCAAAGAATACATACAACTATTAGACAAGACCTATAACTTAAATTAAAAAATTATATGAGCACAATATTGATCATGTTTTCCATTGCCACCAATATGTAAATAAAATTAAAGTGGTATTCATGTTTTTTATACCCTATCGGGTGCTTGACTCTCCTTATTCTTTCCATAAATGGTCGGCTTGGAAGTATTGTTTGCTATAAAACATTATCGTCTCCGGTTGGAGTTTCTTCACTCAAAGTACCACGCAAATGCTTTGTAGTTTAAATTATAATTTATAGAATCCATGAGTAAAGATGGGAATATACCTATTTCGTAATGAGTTTTTTTTATGTATAATGGTTCACCCATGTAATAAAATCGTCATATTGATGTACACTTTTAACGAAATAAATCTCGAATTCCCTCATCCAATCAAGTGGTACACAAATATAAAATAAGAAGCTCAAGAACTTACTAAACTTACATTTGAATGCTCACAATCCAACCAAAGTGCATACAACACAAAATACAATAGAACAGAAGAGGAAAAACATCAAGAGCGTATATACTGATCGTATCAGGAATGGTGCGTTAACATGATACTAAGAACCTTTTAAGGAGGATATGTCAATTAAATTGCCAAAATAGTGTTAACCAGGTATTACTACCAATTTGACATCCTTACATACTATATATAATTCAATCTAATGTTAAATACATTCTTACAAATATCATTCAAGCCATATGTACATTCAATCTCAGAATAATCCGAAGCCAAAGAGAAAAATACATGTAGTGAAAATAGAACCCAATACATGGATGTGTTTAAGTCCAACAGGGGTCATGACCCAATACATGATCATTATAGACACATAAAAGATGAGAAGGTAAAAGGTGAAAAGGGTACGACTATTAGAACTACACTTTGATACACTAGCACTCCAAATTACTTCCTCTAACACTCGGTAAAGGGATTTTGGGACAAGTATGTGAGATTTTCAATGATAGATGTGGAGTGATAGAGTACTAAAGTGGAGTGTAAATAACCATACCCTGTTAAAATTGAGATATAGTTATTTTGGAAATCAACATAGGTGATGCACAACTAAACTAAACATCACATTATTTATACAAGAAATTATTGGAAGGGATGTCTAACAATATTTTATGATGAGATTGATGCCATTGTTATTATATTGGTGGATTGAGATGAAGATACCTCCTTGTGATTAATCTTACCACCATCAAAGAAAGTGATTTCGATTAAAGCCCATTAAATTCTTTATATTATAATATGAATAGTAGATTATTACTAAGAAAACCATAAAATCTCCCATGCATAGAAACGAATATCTCAAGATGAAAATAAAAGATTACCAGCTTTCAAATAAAGTAAGCACTAAGTGCTTGTTTAGCAAAGACTGTGGGCTATTATTCAGATTATGTTTTTCTACTGTGAATGGACACAATTCCACATGGCCAACTCAATAACATGGACTCAATTATTTAATTTCATTTAGAAATTATCAATGAACTGAATAATATTTTGAAATGATAACTCAGAGTATAGGTGATACAAACTTATAGACTAAACAAATCAACCAAAAAAATACTACAAACAAAAATCTATGCAAAAAAATACATTAACAAAGTGAAAATTCTAAGTTTGAGATTACGTCAAACACTTGTTAAGAAAATACTAATAAACCCAAATTCTATTTTGAAGCCAAAAGAAATAGCATAAAATCAAATCTGAACCACATAAGTAGAAAAATAAAACTCAAATAAAAATGATTTCAAAATTTCAACCTAAAAGCACTAATCAAAATATAACTAAAAATGCGAATATTCTTGATTTTGCATAACCAAACACACAACGGGTGAGAGAAGAAAAATAAACTTGGGAGAACCCAATTTCAAATATACATGTACAGAGGAGTTGATGGGGTAACCCAATTTCATCTTCGAATTTGAGCTGAAACCTAATCTGAAACAAATCAAAATCTCCACTTGAAACATAAACCAAAACCACACGCATATATAGATATAAGTGATAAATACAACAAAGAATCAAAAATTTGAAACCTAATCGGAAACATAAATGTAAATCCATTCACCTAAAAATGCTTATTTCTGGATATAATCTCGATCACTTGATCATTTAAAAACCAAAAAAACAGAAATCTATTGCATCTGCAGTAAAGAAGAACACATCATGATACAATTAATTCAGCAAAACGTAAGATATAAAGGAAAAGAAGTCTGAAACCCTAAAAGGGAAGTCGACGAAAGAGAGTACTTATAGGAAGAAGAGAGAGTGAGCAAAAGTTTAAGTTGATGAATGGAGGAATGTACATTTGAGGTTGGTTGGTTTGGGTAATGGGTCTTGGTGGGTTTTGTGCTGTGGGTACGGGTTTTGGACATTTCGTCCTTAGGTTGTGAGGCAGAGGGGGTTTGGGTTTAATGGAAGGGGGCTCGCCAGTGTTGTGGGGTCGTCGGGTAAATGGGATTATAAGGCTTGAGGTCGGCTATGGCTGCCGATGTGGTTAGAAGTGTTGGTTCGGTTTTTATGGACGTCGTCGTTCGGAATAGGAGTGGGTCACCTGCTATGGTTTGCTCGATTTTTAGGTGTGGGCTCTGCCGGCGTAGGGGAAAGCATTTTCGGTGGTTATGGTTTTCGACAGGGTAGATCGGGTCGATTGGTGTTGTGGGCATTTCAGTCGATGAATCGGAGAGAGAGGAGAGAAAGCGCATCTGATAATGCAAGAGGGGAGAGCGAGCGAGCGGGATATCAAAATATTTGGGGGCAAATTATTTTTTTAAGGTATTTATATTTTGTTTAAGTGTGTTTAATTTGGCACGCTTTTAAACTGTGCCAAAATTTGGCACAGTTTTAATGTGTGCCAGATTGTCATTAAACCGTGCCAGAATTTGGCACGATTTTAAAGTGTCCCAGATTTTTAATATCACTGTGTGCCAAATTGATGTTTTTGGTGTAGTGCTAGGGGAAGTATTTCGTAGATGTGCTAATGAATTAGAGAAATACACAAATAGATGTCATAATGATGAAGAGTTCATGTGTTCGTGTGCTAAGTGTAAGAATGGTAAGGCATTTGAGTGGAAAATAATTGAACTACATTTGTTAAGATGGGGTATGCAAGATAGTTATCGCTTTTGGTTTTTTCATAGGGAATCACATGTTCCTTTTATCTCCGATCAACCTTTACAACAATTAACAAGTAGGATAAATGTACAAAGGCAGGAGGATAATGTATATCATAATATGCTAGATGATTTAGTTTATAACGCGTATGGAGTTCATGAAATGGAAGAAAATGAGGTCACTAACGATGTACAAGGTTCAGGTGCTCATGAAGATATAGGGATAAACCTTGGTGATGACTATCAAAGTTTAAAACTTAAGTCAACCCAACCATTATACCCTGGCTATGACAAAGATCAAACAACCTTACATGCCATGGTTGGTTTTCATAGTTTGAAGACCCGATATGGTTTGTCTTGAAATAGCGTGACATGATTTTTGAATTGGATAAATGGATTTATACCTAAGCGGAATACGCTTCCAAATAGTTATCCTATTATGAAGAACAGTTTGAAAGGTTTGGGAATGAAGTATAAATCAATTTATGCTTGTGTGTATGACTTCATACTATACCGAAAGGAGTATGAAAATCTCGATCGGTGTCCGGTATATGATGAACCTAGATCTGTGCAATCTACTAGCACGCAAGACGCAAGCTCAAAAGTGCCTCAAAAAGTGTTGAAATATTTTCCCATTGGGCCTAGATTGAAGCATTTTTTCACACTACCATGGATAGTGGAGGCAATGACTTGACATGCTAGGGCAGAAGTAGGGGATAATCTCATGCAGCATCCTATTGATTCTACAGCTTGGGAGAGGATGCATTATGATTATCTCGATTTTTCTCAAGAATATCGTAAAATTAGTTTGTCAATATCAATAGATGGTTTCAATCCATTTGTAAATCTAAGCACCAATCAGAGTGGATGGCCATTGATCCTGGCACTACTCAACCTCTCTCCTTCAGAGTGTATGAGACCTAAATTTTTGATGTTGTCTTTGTTGATACCCGGGCCAAAGGTTAGGAGATCAATGCCTACTTGGATCCTTTGGTAGAAGAATAAAATGAGTTACGGGAAGAGGGTGTGCAAGCATTTGACTCTTTTAAAAATAGGGCCATCGGAGATTTTTACCTCCCGCTCATAGTTTTAAATTTGAGAAAGGTTTCAATTTTTACTAGGTGGAGTTGAACATAGGCTACCTCCGAGAAAACTTTCAGGTTCAGAAATTAAAAGTAAATCTTCTAATTGTGGCCCTAATATGCCGGTACGAATCCTAAATTAAAGATTATCAACATAATAAGACCCCAATTGGGAATGAAACTGAGACAAAAAAGGCATGATATAGGAGGTTAATTTTATTTCACTTGCCTTATTAGAAGAATAACCTGGTGCACCGTGTATTGGAGGTGATGCATGCAGAGAAGAACATCACTGAACATATTATGAGCGCATGCCTTGGGGGGAGTCATTCGAATGATGGACAAAATGCACGAAAAGACCTTAAATCGTTAAAATTTAAGTAACAACTATGGTTGAAAGAAGATAGTAGAGGAAGGACAAAAATTTTCTCTAGTACGTTTACTTTAACGAGTGTGGAAGGAAAGAGTGCTTTTAGACACAATATATAATTGAAGGTTCCATCTACTTTTTCATCCAACTTGCGAAGGATTATGAATTATGCTACCCATGATTTACATAAGAGCAACTCCAACGATTGGCATGTGATCATGAAGTTGGTTCCTCTTTTGGTTAAGCACTGATTCTCCAAGCACAATGATTTACAGAGGGACATTATGCAAATTAGCATATGCATCAAACTTTGAAGTGAGAAGGTAGTCAATCTAAAGAACATAGTGGTCTCAAAAGTAATCGTTGCCGAAGCGATTTACGTATTGGAAAAGTACATTACCCCATCATTTTTTGACATAAGTGTTCACTTATTGGTACACATATGTGACAAGGCACTTCTTTGCATCATAGTTAGATCGATGGATGTACCCGTTTGAAAGGTTGATGAAAGTTTTCAAAGGTTATGTCAAGAATACACGATACATTGAAGGATCAATTGCAGAGGAATACATCACCGTGGAGTCATCAATCTACACTCAGGAATATCTATCTGACCCAAGCAGCATGGATAACAGTGATGAGTTTGTCGACAAGGGTGTGAAAGATAATGCGGTGTGATATCGATTAAAATAAATTTACAAATTTCCAATTTATTTAATTGGAATCAATATTTAAACCAATTTTAATTGAACCCTAAAACATGAATCTACGTGGATTAAATAAATCATGAAAATCCAAGAAATACAAATCGAGATTCAGGGAAAAAACCTTCCGAATAAAACCTTTATTTCACGATGAACAGTAAATCATAACTTACATCTACACAATGAAATCAGAAATGAATCTCATGCGATACATCCATATAGACACGCATCTTAGATCAGCAATGGATTGACCGCAGCAAACCCATAAGAACCATAATTCTGTCTTCAGCAAGGAACACCCGCAAGCACTCCTAATTTAATCGCAATCGCCAGTCGTTGATATGGCACTCCACAATGAGAAACTTCAACAAAGTTATTCCTTGGGTTCCAAAACAATTCGCTAAAGCTATTGGGATTATTTTTGAATTGAGAAACAAAAAACTCCTAAAAGTGAAGACTAAAAATTCTGCAGTTTGCAGTTTCATTTTCGCCAAAGCCTTGAAGAAGGGGTCCTCACAAAATAGGTATTTAAAACAAAATTGAGTTGGCGGGGTCGCTTGAATGATAAATCCATGTCGCTCGAACGACTTGAATGTCGATCGATCCTAGATCACGCGACCTATCAAGTGACGTAATAAAAACCAAAACAGTACGTTATCGCTTGATGAACTGTTTCACGTGAGCCTTTGCGTGACATGTAATGTCGGTTGAAGTCCACATTCGTGCGACAACACAATGTCGTTTAAACGACATAACGATGTGGTTTGAGCAACCAAAGAGAAAAATCTTATTCTTTTAAAACTCCGCCTTAGAACTTAGAAAAAATATTTTAATGAAACTTGACGCATCATATGTTTAAAAACATTTTAGAAAAATTATCCCAACACATTAAATGAAACATTAATGAACTTAAACATAACCTTACCAAAATCTATCTTGCAAAGGCTTGTTTGTTGAAGTATGTTGATATTCGGATCCATCTTGATGTATGAATGAGCTTGAACGTTCCTCAATGGTTGTAGCGGTATACGACATACTCTAATGTAAATGGACTATGTAAAATATGTCCTTTCAAATCTCCCCCCGTGTCTATGCCGGTACAAACTAAAAACATTCGAATTATCAAATCAAATGATACATAGAAGTCTAATACCCTCCCATAATCCCGAAAATGAAAAGGTACTAAAAATTCAAGCCTTAAACTTTCTTAAAAAGTTCTTCAACTTGAAATCTTCAAATCTCTAACTTTTGCTTTGTCATCATCAGGGTGTTCAAAGTAATGACCAATAATTTTGTACCTACACACATGAGAGAAGAAACAAATATCTTCATGACATATCGAGTTTGAAATGAGATAAACATAAATCAAAACAAAGATCAAATCTCCCCCATAATACAAACTCCCCCATTAAATAATAATTTGTTCTCCCCATATTTATTTATCCGAAATAGACAAGGAAAAGACAAAACAAAATAAGCATGGAGTGTCACGACAAGCAAAGAAAATCAACCACAATCATCAAGGATAAACTTGAAAGCCTTCACCGACTATTTTAGATTTTTCAGTTTTTTCAAACAAAATGCAAAAATAATTTACCAAAAATCACACACCATGAATTTGCACTAAGATAAACAAATCGTGGAAATGGAATGAATGGGTGTGAACAAATTCGATTAAAAAATCAATGTAATCAAACATAACATATGTGCAAGATGAATATGGATATACTCCTAACGAATGAACTCAAAATCGTCCTTACGTGTCAAAATGTGAATTTAATGACATCGACTTAATCTAATCGACACATCAAAGTCAAGAATGATTTCCACATCAATAAGGTCTACACCTTGTAATGATTTTTCAAGACTTTGTCAGGACGTGCAAATCCGTTGTTTAAATTCCAACCAAACTCCTTCGTAAATAATAAATCTTTTATTTTTCTATTGAGCTGATCTAATACCTAATGGCACCTTATTAGCTTATATATATCTTTTTATTTCCTTTAAATTTTTTCGGGCTCTATTCAAACTCTTTTGGACCTTGTCAAATTTTTACAATGCTACACTTTTTGATGTCCGATTTAAACGGTAGCTTAATCGCAAAAGATATTATGAGTACCTTTCGTAGCCCTTACCCATTTTTCCCATATATGTATTAAACAACTTCCTCACGGTCAATGGTTCTTACATGCACTACTTTCATTATTAAGTTTTATCGCATTTGGTTCATTTTAAAGACAAGATTGAGATAAAAACACTTCGACCAATATGTGATAGATAAGTACAATAACCAAAAAAATCCGTGCAAGTGTGCATTAAAGGAGACCAAGAGTCAAACATGTAGAAAGTAATCTCAAATTACATCTCAATGACTCCAAATATTATAAATCACAAATGAAATGATGACATATCAAAACACTATCAAATAGTCACATGGATATGGAATGATGTTGTGACTTGGTAACAAAATACAAATTTTTTTTGTCTTTTTCCAAAATTTTTATCAAAATAAAATATTTTTGGCTTTTCAATTTTTCTCAAAAAATAGAAACTTTTTTGTATTTTTCCAAAAATTTTCAAAAAAATAGAAAATGTTTTTGGTTTTCCAAAAAAAATATATCAAAAATGGAAAAAAAATAAAGACACAAATGGTACACACTAATAATAGTAAATATCATCATGAAAATCAACCTATGCAAGCAAACAAGTTTAAACCTCAGTCGTTAGGTGCAGTGGAGTTTTCTAAAGATGGTGACATCCTATGAAAAACATACATCAAATCATGTGAAGTTTTAAACAAAAACTTTACTTTCTCCCTAATATGTGAAAATTCTCTCATATAATCATCGGAAGCATCATGTGTGGGTGCGTGTATGGGAACACGTGGCAAAACTCTATGTGACACACTACCTGTAATACCCGCCCCTTTTATTTTGTACTCATCATCCGGTGGTAATCGAATTATTCGATAATATTAATTTTTTGTGCTCTATTTTCATGTTGCACGAGCTCATATGATTATTTATTCATATTCCCCGTATTATTCTAAAACAATAAGAATTGTCTGAACGAATATTGGTTAGATGTAACAGAAGTTGTAGAATTATGACATAAATAGTACCGACACGTAAATTGCAACTTGCGCAATTTTAGTATAATTTTTATTGGGGTTAAAAATAATTTGACCATATTTATGGGATGCTAAAAATAGGCCTAAGAGTGCCATATGGTCAAAAGTCAAAAAATGAATAAATAAATAAAATATTATTATTTTAGTCAAGAAATAAAAATGCTCAAAAAATTCTGAATTTTTTTAGATCGACCTAGAATTTAATTTTGAGCAACTTTCTCTTCTTCGACATCTCCAAAAAACATCATTTAGACCCATTTTAGAGCTACTTTATGTTGTAAAAATAGTAAAAATATTATTATTATTATTATTATTATTATTATTAATAATAATAATAATAATAATAATAATAATAATAATAATAATAATAATAATAATAATAATAATAATAATAATAATAATAATAATAATAAAATTTGGTTGGCATGTATCCAACAACTCTTCCTTATTTTATGTCCTTTTTTCCACTGTATTCCTAATTATTTTTGGGGTCGTCTCACTCCTTTTAAGACCTTGGTTGAAGAGATTTTGGTTTATTTTGTGTGTGTGTGGGGGGGGGGGGGGGGGGGAGGGGGATGTATCACATGGGTTTGTTGGTTTTTGTAGGATAGAAATGAATTATAAAAAGGGGGGATGGTCTTAGACTTCATTATTCATTTCCCATCATATTTCTCCACTTTCCTCTCACTCCTTTGAGATCCCTAAAACATAGAGTTCTTCCCAAAAACGTAGCTAAACTTCACACCCCTCAAATACCCGCTAAACCACCATTAAAGAAGCCCAAACACATCTCAAAATAACCATTCAAGGAGTATATAACTTGAGGAAGTTTTGGGAGCTAGTATTTTTTATCTTGTAGTTGGAGTTCTTGGAGCCTTTCTTGGAGCAAGTTTGGTCTTCTTTCTTCTTGATTATCATCCTCCATATTATCCAAGTATGGTTCTCCTCTTAACTCTTTTTTTTAAAGTTAAAATCATGTGTAGAAGTAGATAATTTCATGCTAAAATGATGAAGTATTTTGCCTATTTTTCTTTGTTGAAAATCATTATTCATGCTAGAAACTTGTCTTGAAATTGAAATAATTATATTTGATGTTTTTAAGTTTCTAATGGGTAATCATGGCATGAAAGCTTGAAAAATTAAGTAGGATGAAAGACTACACAATTATGAGCATGTTAGTGGCATATTAAGGGATTTCTTAGGTAGAAATCCATGTTTCATGTTGAAAGATGATTTAAAATGACTTTAAGAATATTTCATGTTGGTAAAGTTATTTTAATGATGATTCATGTCTTCAAAATTGAAGGATAATGTTAGTAATGAAGTACTACATAAACCTGACATGAATAGTGGCATATTAAGGGATTTCTTAAGCAGAAATCCGTGTACCGTGAATATTATGTTGTAATAATTGGTAGACTTAATTTTTAACATGACTAAAGTATGAATATGTTTCTTTTAACATGTTTTAAGGAAATTACAAAATGCATCCCCCGAATTGTTAAATTCACAACTTGGTATTCAAAGGCATAAACATGATTAGAACACCCATTTAATTTAAAATAAAGTCTATTTATGAAATCAGGAATTAATCACGAAATAAATGTTGGTAATAATCAGAAATACACTTTCAGAATTTATAAATTGGTTTTTGGTGAAATTAGTGTGTTTAAACCCATTTAAAATGATAACATTTGTGTAAAACAAATAGTAGTGCCATTGTCCTAAATACAGTGAATTGTATGCTGCCAAGAAATTATTTTGCAATAAAATGTATTAAGTGAGTTTGATAAAGAGATTAATGATAATTTTTTTCTAAATAAAAATAATGAGTTTCATATAGATGATATTCGAAGACGGTGTTGCATTATGGCCTCCTCGACCGAGTTTAATTGAAGAAGTTAATAAAGTGATAAATAATAAAGTGTGACACAAGTGAAAGTGAAAAGAATAATGAACTTGGAAAATGATGACAATAATGAAATATATGAAATCTGATAAATGTGAAATACATGGAAAATATAATAAAGGATACTTGGATGATGCCAAGAATTAAGCAGGGCATGACGTCCCTAGTGGTGAAAGTCCCCAAACCTTGTACAGAAGAGCATATGGCAACTAGAGACCGATGGTGTATAGCCCGTGAAGTCCAGGACTAATGGCTAGACTCTAAGGCAAAGATTGATAAATATTGCGATGAATAATTAAGAATGAGAACATTCTTAAGTTAAAGGCACTTAAGTAAATGAATTGCTAAGGACTAATATTCAATTAAATAAGTATCTGGAACGAGAGATGAAATGGCTTAAGTGTGAGTTTGGGCACCTAGCCCGGGAACATTGCATATAGTTCCATTCATTTGCATAAATTGAATAAATTTTTTTCTTGAAATATTAAAAGATATTGTATATGTATAGTATTTTAGTACAAAATTATTACTTAGTATCTCCCACCCTAGTGGGCATTCCGCTCATACCTACTTTCCAAAACCCACAGGTACTTCAAGTAAGGACCCAAAAGCTTATGACGGTAAGGTTCCCGAGAGTTCCAATCATTATTAGATCTCTGATTACCGCTATCTCGCAGCGGAAATATTTGATATTTCAGTTTTAACTTTGTATCAGTTGTACTATTTAAATTCGGACTTGAACTTGGAGCTTTTGTTTGTAATAATACAGGGCATTTTCTATTAATTGTGGTTTGATGATATTTTAGCTGGACTCTTTTGCAAAATAATTAAATGAGATTTATTCAAATTAATGGAATGAAATTATTATTGAATAATTGGATAATAAATGGTTTTTCTTTTTATTGCCTTTAAATTTTTTCGCGCTTTTTTCAAACTCTTTTGGACCTTGTCTAATTTTTACAATGCTACACTTTTTGAGGTCCGATTTAAACGGCAGCTTAATTGCAAAGGATATTATGAGTACCTTTCGTAGCCCTTACCCATTTTTCACATATATATATATTAAACAAATTCCTCACGGGCAATGGTTCTTACATGCACTACTCTCATTGTTAAGTTTTATCGCATTTATTTCACTTTAAAGACAGGATTGAGATGAAAACACTTCGACCAACATGTGATAGATAAATACAATAACCAAACAAATCCGTGCAAGTGTGCATTAAAGGAGACCAAGAGTCAAACATGTAGAAAGTAATGTCAAATTACATCTTAATGACTCCAAACTTCATAAATCACAAATGAAATGATGACGTATATCAAAACACTATCAAATAGTCACATGGATGAAGAATGTTGTGACTTGGTTAACAAAATACAAAAATATTTTTGTCTTTTTCCAAAAATTTTATCAAAATAAAATCTTTTTGGCTTTTTCAATTTTTCTCAAAAGATAGAAACTTTTTGTATTTTTCGAAAAAATTTCAAAAACAAAAATCTTTTTGGTTTTTTAAAAAATATATCAAAAATGGAAAAAAATAAATACACAAATGGTACACAATAATAATAGGAAATATCATCATGAAAATCATCCTATGCAAGCAAACATCTCCAAACCTCAGCCGTTAGGTGCGGTGGAGTTTTTCAAAGATGGTGACATCCTATGAAAAACATCCATCAAATCATGTGAAGTTTTAAGCAAAAAATTTACTTTCTCCCTAATATGTGCAAATTCTCTCATGTAATCATCGGAAGCATCATATGTGGGTGCGTGTATGGGAACACATGGAAAAACTCTATGTGACACACTAGCCAACTTAGAATAAAATTTCCTAAGGTGTCCTCGCTTCTTGTAATGGGTGCAAACATACACGGGCCTAGGAAAACCTCTCCTAAATCGTCTAGGATGCACTCTCCTCTAGGGTAACGGACGCCTAGATGGGTTGGGTTACGATCCATAGGGATCAATCACAAACTCGGGAACCGGCTCGGGTGCAACGTGGGAAGTAGACTCACCGTCACGACCTATTCCTAGTCTCTCAACATTACCCAAAGCAAGACTGAGGAGCATCTTTCCTACCTTTTTAAATGTATCCTCTCTAGTGACCTTTACCTCCCAGGCACGATCAAGATCTCTCTCTAGTTGTGACACAAGGGCTTCAAGTTCACTCTTTTACGGACCTACGGCGATCAACTGCACACTCAAATAAACCATCACCTTCTCGAGTTGGCTCGTCGACGCCTCAAATACCCTCAAAATCTCTCTCTCTCTCTCTCCAAATATAACACCCTAAGACCTAATTCCTTATTCAATTTCTTCATCTTTAAGGTCTCGACCTACAAATCTCTAAACGTAATTTGGATCTCAGTTTCACCCTTACTTGCGCATTCACTCTCACACTTGCTAGAAACACTCAAATCATCCTCGGGACACTCATGTGCACAAGTATCCTCACCGTTGTGGGACAAACTAGGTGTGCTCATGTTACTAGTTAAAAAGGTGACACACATCCCATGTGAATACTCATCCCAAATATCTTTGACCTCTTCATCACTATCGCTAAGAGTGGCTGGCATGTCAACTTTCTTTCCCTTTCTCTTTAGCCTAGTGGGACACTCAAATGACTTATGCCCCTTTCCCTCACATTCAAACCATCTCTCATCTTCCTCTTTGTCTTTGTCTTTATCTTTCTCACCGCTCTCTTTGGCCTCTTCTTTCTTTTTATTTTTCTCAAAAAATCTTTTATTACAAGAATTTTCTTTTGAAAATTTGAGAAAATTTTTGAAATTTTTAGCAAGCATGACCACATCATCAAAATCAAACTCGCCCTCAGACTCAGACTCACAAACTTTCACTTTCTTTTTCTTCTCTCTCTTAGACGCTTTCTAAATCTTCCTATACTAAGCTCTAAGTGCTACCCTTTTATTCTTAGGTTTGGTATTGTTAGGAAACATGTTAATTTCATATGTTTGGTGGTCTCCTACCAGTTCTTCTAACTTAAGATTGCTCAAATTCCCAAGTAATTCAACACAGTCACTTTTGGGATAAAATGTTTAGGCAATGATCTCAAAATATTTTTAACCAATCATGCATTAGGAATGTGCTCACAAAGATTGAAACTAATGTTGACAATATTAGACAAACCTGTATAAATGTCATCAAAACCCTCAGATTCAAGCATGATAATTGCTTCAAATTGAGTAGTTTAATTTTGCAATTTATACTCTTTTACTACAGTCGTGCCTTTATGGGTAAGTTGTAAAACATCCCATGCTTCTTTAGACGTGGTACATGTCATGATACGTCGAAACTCGTCGGGGTAACAGCTCCAGAAATTGCACTTAGCCCTCGAGAGTTAAAAGTGCTCCATTTAAATTTGTCCTCAGTCGAGTTAGTCACAAGTTTAAGATTAGTGATATTATTAGTGGTGACAGTGGGAGGAGTCCACCCTCTTTCACAAACAACACAAACACTTTCATCGATTGCTTTTAGATGAGATTTCATATGATCTTTCCAATAGGCATAATTAGACCCATCAAAAACTGAAAACCGATTATATAAGTTTCATTCAAAAACATCGCAAAATCTTAAAATCAATATCATAAAATTTTGCAAAATATAAGAATCACTCAATAAATTAGAGAAAATCGCTCTGATACCAATTTGACAACGTGAGTAGTTAAAAGTTATGAGAACGAAAAAATAAAAATATTAGGATCATTCTATAACTTGGAGAAACCTTCTCCGATACCAATTTGTGAAGGCTAATGCGGTGTGATATCGATTAAACCAAATTTGCAAATTTCCAATTTTAAACTTATTTAATTGGAGTCAATCTTTAAACCAATTTTAATTAAACCCTAAAACATGCATCTATGTGGACTAAATAAATCATATAAATCCAACAAAAACAAATCGTGATTTAAAAAAAAAACTTTCGAGTAAAACCTTTATTTCACTATGAACAGTAAATTTCAAGTTACATATACGTAATGAAATCAACAAAGAATTTCACGCAGTAGATCCACATAGACACGCAACCTAGATTAGCAATCGATTGACCGTAGTAAACCCAGACGAACCATAGTTTTATCTTCAGCAAGAAACACCCACAAGCACTCCCAATTTAACCGCAGTCGTCAGCCGTAGAGATGGCACTCCATAATGAGAAATTTCAACAAAGTTGTATCTTGGGTTCCAAAACAATTCACTAAAGCTATTAGGATTATTTGTGAATTGAAAAACAAAGTTAAAACCCCTAAAAGTGAAGACTAAAAATTCTGTAGTTTGCAGTTTTGTTTTTGCCAAAGTCTTGAAGAATGAGTCCTCACAAAATAGGTATTTATAACAAAATTGAGTAAGGGGTCTCGCTCAAATGACAATGCCATGACTTTTGATCCAAGATCGCAGAACCTATCAAGTGACGTAATAAAAAACAAAACAGTACGTTGTTGCTTTATGAACTGTTTCACGTGAGCTTCTCGTGAGCCTTTGCGTGACATGCAATGTCGCTTGAAGTCCTCGTTCGCGCAACAACACAATGTCGTTTGAACGACATAACGATGTCGTTTGAATGACCAAAGAAAAAAATATTTTTTCTATTAAAACTCCGCCTCAGGACATAGAGAAAATATTTTAACAAAACATGACACCTTAGATGTTTAAAAACATTTATGAAAATTATCCCAACACTTTAAAAAAAATAAGTGACTTAAACACAACCTTACCAAAATCTATCTCGAAGTGGATTGTTTGTTGAAGAATGTTGATATTCGGATCCATCTTGATGCGAGAATGATCATGAACGTTCTTTAACGTTTGTAGCGGTATACGATATACTCTAATGTAAACGGGCTATGTAAAATATGTCCTTATAGAGGGTGGTGAGGTGATGGGCACACGATTGAAATTAACGAGTTTACATCATGAATAAGTAGCTCATTATCTATTCGACACACATGAAGATGATGAAGAATGAAAAATATAAGTTTATATTATTTAACTTTAATATTATTCAAATTTTTATGCATGATCAATTTCGTAATACGTTCATCACGATCAATGCAGGAAATATGATGCGTGTGGGAACAATAAAAGACGAAGAACGATGGCACACTCAGACAACGAATATAGGTTGTAGGTGTCACAAGAGATAATTATAATGATAATTGCTCTTATTAAATGACATATTAAAAGAGATGTTTAAAACTAACCTAATTAATTTATCTATAATCTCAACTCTTAAAGACGGGTGATGCGACATCAAGGCTTGCTCATCTAGCCATTTGACCCTTGTTCACAGTACACGAATACAAAAAGTATCGACTGAACAGTTATGTATTCGGTGTAAGGGTGTACAAAAAAAATACAAATGTACAGAACTCGGGCATTTCATACAATGATCTTACTTATTTTTTAGAGAATGCGAAAATTAAAAACCCCATTGAAGGTGAAATGACCTACTATTGTGTCATTAAAATATATTTGAATTGGACTACATAAGCTTCAAAGAGGTTGTGTTTTACTATGATTGGGTAGGAGTTAAGGATAAAAATGTTGGTAAAGTTGATCCTGGTACTAATTTGATCATGGTTGACTTGTCTAAGTTGAATAGCAACGAGAACATGAGCAATGATCCATTTGTTTGTGCTTTTCGAAAGGTCAAGCAAGTGTTTTACTCAACATATCAACAACGAGCCGTGGTCAATTATCCCACACACGCCAAAGCGTCTAACCAGTATCTTGGATGACTTGGCTGTTCTTACCGAATATCAATCCATTTTAGATGATAACCTGAATTTGAAATAATTTTTAGATTTGTAATAAGTATTCCAATTATTTGAAATAATGCTAAGTTTGGTTTATGATACAAATTTGTATTCTTATAATGTCATTAACTTTTATTTTTCTAGTGCTATATTATTATCGGACAACAGTCTAAGGCTTTTATTCAATTGGATTCGATTAGTTTTTCTACATTGAATTAATATTGGTTGGTTGGTTAGTGAATATGGTAATTTGGATTTTAATCAATTTAAGGATTAATTCAAAGTCCGTGACATGACCCGAAATTGAAATAATTTTTGTATATGTAGTAAGTATTCCAATTATTTAAAACAATGCTTAGCTTGGTTTATGATATGGATTTATATTCTTATAATGCCATAAACTTGCATTCTTCAAGTGCTTTATTATTATCGGATGAAAATTTAATGCTTTTATTCATTTGGATTTGATCAGTTTTTGTGGATTTAAATTAAAATTGGTTGGTTGGTTACTGAATATGTTAATTTGGATTTTAATCAGTTTAAGCATTGATTCAAAGTCCGTTACATGATCAAAATTTGAAATAATTTTTAGATTTGTAATAAGTATTCCAGTTATTTGAAACAATGCTTAGTTTATTTTTTGATATGGATTTGTATTCTTATAATGTCGTTAACTTGTATTATTTTAGTTATTTAATTCATTTGGATTTTCATCAATTTAATGCTTTTATTCATTTGGATTTTATTATTTTCTCATATATATATTTCTACTGATAACAACATTTTTTGCAAGAAATATGTACATCGGGGCATTAGGGAAGTAGGGGCGAGAAAGGCTCATCTAGCACTAGGCCCCCAAAATGGGGAAAATTGGGGACCGTAATGGAGAACAAGACGGACTTACAAGCTAGGACCTCAGTGTTACTGAAGACGATTATTGTCCATGGGTACACGGATTGGAGGAAGGTGCCCTACGAGCTTAAGATGGCCATTTGGGGGGCATTACAGGTACTTGTTCACTTTCTTATTGTTTTGTATTTGTATTTGTATTTATATTTATATTTTATTATATTTTATAATTTAAATACTACTATCTCACTTTCCTTCCCTTTTGTATTTTTTTGAAAAGAACAACCCGACTTGCACCCACATTTATTCGACTCCAGGTTGGAACAATTAAGATATCAATATAAAATGAGAAAGAAAAATATGCACGTACGCTACTTTGGCTCGGATCGGGAGTCCCTCTTTCGACTTAGGGACACGGTACCCTCGAAGATGCCAATCTCATTGGCAAGCTGGCAACCGTTTGTTGATAATGAGTTCTAAAAGAGTAAAATGTCCTCTCGTCAATCGGGGAGGGCTAGTCGGGCCAAGAAGATCGACGTGCACTACTCTGGGCGTACATCTTACGTTGAAGTGAAGCACAAGATGGTAAATTTTTAATGTTCTTTCACTTTAGTTTTATTTTATTCTATTTAGTGATAATTATATAATAATTTACTAATTTTGCATTATTTTATTTCATGAGACGGAGAGTGGCCCTGGAGGTAAGCCACATAGGCTCGATGCCTATATGGAAATTCGAGCGAAGAAACGGGAAGGATACGGAGGTCAATCCATACGTGACCGTCACAATTGTAAGTTAAAATATTAATTACGTTATAAAAATAAAAATTCATAATCACTAATTTTTTTTTATTAATTTAGCTAACTGTGTACCTTTTATTGTTTCAGGAAAAGCTTAAAGAGGTGCATAACTCCCAGAGTGATGCCGACAAGGCATCTCTCGCTAAGGACGCACTCAACTAAGTGGTCGGGCGAGATCGCAAGGGCCGTACTCGGGGGGTGAGCACTCGGGTGGGGAAGCTGAAGCTTGTCAGGATTACGTCGAGATATACTAGGCTGGCTCGCAAGGTGGGCGACTTGTCGACCAACCATTGCGAGAAGTTAGAAAACTTGGAGCGAACGATGAATAAAATGTTCGAATATGTCAAGGGTTCTTTTAAAATCCAGGTTGGGTTCAGATCGGGGAAGGGAAAAGAGAAAGTGGTGGACGAGGGGACCATTTCTTCGTCATTTCACCCTCACTGATACCCCCACCCCCCTCATCTACATATGAAATATTAGTCACCCCAACCCATACCCCCATCTCAAAGCCAGTTTCAACTATTGGTTAGCCTATTATGTATATAGTAGGAACACAATGTGGTGATAAAATAGATAGGGGTTAAGGGACCCATATACGTGCCTTGTACTATGGTGCATAACAATCTATTGCAACTGCACGAGGCATGGGTCCGCGTCACAGATGTGTACGCGAGAAAAGAGAATGAACTCGTGTGGTTGAATGAGCTATGCGGCGTAAGTACTATTGAGGATTATCTCAATTCCTATATAGTATGACCTACCTTCCTCCTTCAAAGTGATGACGAATGAACAATTATTTATAATAATTTGATTACTATTTGTTTATTATGATTCTGAACAACAACTTTAAGTATTGAATATTTAATGTTATTTATTATTTAATATAACGATTGAATGAATTTTGCATGGCTTTAAATCGTATGAGTGAATGAATGTCGGTTGATATATATATATATATATATATATTTGATGTAACAGATTAAAATAAACTATTGGGTAGTGACAGTGGCCATACTGCCCAGTAGTTTTTTTAAATGCTACCTAGTATTGTCACGGACTTTGATCGCGACAAGTCTGTGACAAAGAAAAATTATCACCGACTTTGACCATGACATGTTCTCTCTCTCTCTCTCTCTCTCTCTCTCTCTCTCTATATATATATATATATATATATATATATATATATATATATATATATATATATATTTGTTGTAACAGATTAAAATAAACTACTGGGTAGTGACAGTGGCCATATGTCCCAGTAGTTTTTTTAAATTCTACCTAGTATTGTCACGGACTTTGATCGCAACAAGTCTGTGACAAAGAAAAATTATCACCGACTTTGACCGTGACATGTTCTTGACAAGTTAATAATTGTTAGGACACATCATGGTCTAAGTCCGTGATAAGTTTCCTTTGTCATGGATGTTGATCCCAAATTTAGTCTGGTGACGTGGATCAATTATGTGGAGACACGAGTCAATCTACATGTCACCTACAAACATTTTTGAACAACACCTTGACTTCGAGGAGCTCAACATCCCCGACCAACTCAGGCGCTCCGAGCAACAAGTGTTCTTCGAGCAACTCATGTATATCGAGCTACTTAAGCGGTTCGAGCAGCTTAGGCGGTCCGAGCTGCATCTCGTACAGAGCATTAATATCAGGATAACCAACAGATTGACTGCGCATTAAATGCTTATTATTATCATACATATGTACACGCCTATTGGATAGCTATGTATTACCCTTTCACATGTACAACCTCAGGGCTATAAATACATTGTATCACCCTCATTGTAGGGGGACTCGGAATTTCTTGGTAGAACTTGTTATCGAGAATTCCCAAACAGTCAAGAAATAACAAAATAGTGGACGTAGGCCATTCTTTCAAGGTTGAACCACTTTAAAATTCTTTTGTCTTATTTATTTTTATTTGTGATTGAATAATTAGAGATAATCTAATTTTTTACATCAACAGATTAGCGCCGTTTTTGGGAAACGACTGTAATTTTCGTTTTTCATCAAAACAATTCATCACCAATGGCTGATAATCCTGAATCCAGTAATCGAAACTCCGGAAACCCCCTAAATCCATCCACTCCTCCAAATACCCAAGATCTGTCCGGAATAATAGCTAACCTAGCCCAAGGCCAAACAGCCACGCAGGAAACTATGCGACAACTCATTCAAACTGTGCAGGGTGGAGCATCTACTCATTCAGGACAATGATGCATTCAAAGAAATATACGATTGACTTCTAGGCGAACGTTACACTCAGTGGAATCTCGATCTAGATGTGCCGATTCATATCACACTGAGAGATTTGATGATTTTTCTTATCAACCTGGTCGCACTTCATCAGTACGAGCTACAGATACTGAACAAAACATCACTCTCTCTCCAGAAAGTACTAGTGCATTGGAAAGATTAAGTAGGGTCTCTCCTTTTGAGCGTTTGGTCCCTAGGAGGAATAGAAGTCCTCCTAAGGCTATGTCGAGGAATTTTCGATGACCATCCGACATAAGAGAGGGTTCTGCCCAATCATGACACTGCTTGTCATGAAAGATCCTAGGAAGTGAATTCAACACGATCAGTTGCTCGAACCAACAAGCCCGAGGAGGAAAATGATGCATGGAAAGGATCTATTCAAAGGTTGGAGGATAGACTAGGAGAAATGGCTAAGGCCAAGAATCCCCTACAAAGAACTTTTGTCCAGGGGAAACCTTTTATCCAGATAATTGTGGATTTTCCTACACCATAAAAGTTCAAAGCACCTGTTGTGACTCCTAAATATGATGGAAAATTTGACCCTGTCCTTCATATAGAACAATACCAAGCTGCTGCCGACATCTATGTCATACCAGACGAGATGAGATGCAGGTCATTTTCGAGAACTCTTACCGGATCTGCTCAAATATGGTACAACAATCTTCCTCAGGGGAAGATTTTGACTTTCTTCCAACTAGTCGAGCTCTTTATTGGAAATTTCTATTTTGGGATGAAACCAGTTAAACGAGTAGCACACTGATAAGTGTTAGACAAAAAGCAGGTGATAACACCATAGATTACATAACTCGTTTTAATAACAAGAAGCTCGAAGTTTTTTATTACGAGGAGAAGACAGCAATTACAACTTTGATGAGTGGACTGTTGCCAAATAACTTGTACTACACTTTGGCCAAAGATCCGCGTAGCACCATGTCAGAACTAATGGCAAAAGCAGCCAAAATCATGAATGCCAAGGAAGCGATGGCTGTGAAGAAGAACATGGACATTAAAGAGACCAAAGTTGAGGCCGAGAAGGGTGAGAAGAAAGATCAGAAGAACAATGGTGGTAACAAATAGTCAAAAGCAAATCCATCATGGGAAATGTTGAAAAACTTTGGAAATTATACTCCTTTGAAAGTAGACATAAACCACGTTTTGGAAGAAATCAAGAACAGCGAGGAGCTAAACTGGCCAGAAAAAATGAAGACAGTTCCTGACAAGAGGAATAAGGCCAAATATTGCTAGTTCCATAAAGACCATTGTCACATAACCAAGAATTGCATAGCCCTTCAGAATGAAATCGAAGCACTCATTAGACGAGGAAAGCTTACCAAGTATGTTAATCATAGAAATGAAGGAAAGAGCAACGACTGAGCAAGATAAAGGTCTAGATCTCCTCGTCAAGCAAAAGAAGACAAGAAAGGAGATCATGAAGATAATCCAGAAGACGACCCCAACCTCCCCAAACGACCAAGACAGCAAAACGGGAGGTATTTTCAATTCATTTTGGATCATTTGATTGTAATGTTATTACAGGTGTAGATGCAGGAGGTGGAGACCTTACTACAGAAAGGAAAGCTTACCTCAATGAGGCCCAAGCTTATTCATACATTTAACGAATAAATCTAGCTGAGGATGATCGCCCAAGGAAGGTGAAAAAAGATAAACTGGTCATCGATTTCTCAAAGAACCACCTCGTAGGTGTGCTATATCCTCGTGATGACCCCTTGGTGATCAAAATGAGGATGAAGGAAGTAGTGATTTCAAGAGTACTGGTGGATAATGGAAGCTCGACGGACATCATATTCTATTCATGCTTTGATAGATTAAATTTGAAATTATCTCAGTTGGAGCCATATCACAGGCCCCTCCTCGGTTTTATTGGCGAGAAAGTTTTTCCACTTGGGACGATCAAGTTGGATATGTTCATCGGTATATGGCCTTCTTATCGAACAGAAAGAGTGCACTTTTTCTTGACGGATAAGAATGTCCAATCATCTTACAATATTATCATGGGAAGGGTTGGTTTGAAGAAGTTCGAAGCAGTACCATCTACTGTACATCAATGTCTAAAATTTCCAACCAATTTTGGAGTAGGAATTGTGAAGGGTGACCAAAAAGTAGCTCAAGAATGCTACTATTCATCTGCCGAGCAGGAAGAAGTGGAGGAATCAAGGAAAAAACTACTACCTATCAAGTAGATGAAGTGGCAGAAATTGAAACATTAGATCCCAGAGATGAATTGCAGCTCGTGAAAGGCCAGGTTGTAGAAGATACTAAAAATGTCATTCTGGACGACGAGCACCCGGAACGAACAACTCAAATAGGTTCGTCGTTGGATGCCTCACTAAAATGGGGACTGATATTTTTTCTAAAAAGTAGGAAACAAACTTTTGCATGGAGTCACGAGGACATGCTAGGGATAGACCCAAATTTCTTATGTCGTGAGCTCAATGTGAATAAGGAAATCAAGCCAGTGAAGCAGAGAAGAAGAGTGTTCAACCTCTAAAAGAACCAAGCTATACAAGAGGAGGGCGAGAAGCTCTCGAAAGCTTACTTTATTGAAGATGTAAAATATCCAGACTAGTTAGCAAATGTGGTGATGGTGAAGAAAAGGAACAACAAATGGAGGATATGTGTAGACTTCACCGACCTCAACAAGGCATGCCCAAAGGATCATTTTCCCTTGCCCCGAATTGATCAATTAGTGGATGCTACCTCGGGACACGAGCTATTAAGCTTCATGGATGCTTATTCTGGTTATAACCAGATTAAAATGAAACCTGAAGACAGAGAGAGTACCTCTTTCATTACCCCTAGGTGAACTTATTGTTATAATGTTATGCCTTTTGGTTTGAAAAATGCAGGTGCAACATATCAGCGACTGATGAACAAGGTGTTTGATGAACAAATCAGTTATAATATGGAAGTTTATGTTGATGATATGCTGACGAAGAGCAAGAAAGCTACTGATCATCTAATTGACTTAGGCCAGACCTTTGATCAATTAGATAAATATCAAATGAAGTTGAACCTTACCAAATGCATATTCGGAGTAAGAGAAGGCATGTTTCTCGGGTATATTGTCAACCAATGAGGTATTGTAGAAAACCCTGAAAAGATCAAGGCTCTATTAGGACTACGATCTCTAACGACGAAGAAGGAAGTGCAAAGTCTCACTGAGTGAGTTGCAGCACTTAATAGATTTGTATCACGAGCAACAGATAGATGCCTCCCATTCTTCAAAATGCTTCGAAAAACATTTGAATAGAATAACGAATGCGAGAAGGCCTTTCAAGAGTTGAAGAAATACCTGGGAGCACCTCCACTACTGTCCAGGCTAGTGATAGGAGAAAGATTGTATTTGTATTTGGAAGTTTCTAAGAACGTAGTTAGCTCGGCATTGATAAGAATGGAGGATGGGGTGAAAAAACCAATTTATTACACTAGAAAGGCCTTCTGAGGAGCAGAGATCAGATATCCAAGACTAGAAAAGTTGGCGCTAGCTTTGATCGAAGCGAGTAGAAGTATGAGGCCATACTTCCAAGCTCATACCATAGTTGTGTATACCGATATGTCATTGAGGCAGGCTCTTCATAAATCGAAAAAGTCAGCAAGATTGATGTACTGGGTAGTAGAACTTGGTGAGTACGACATAGTTTATGAGCCTAGATCATCGCTTAAAGCGCAAGCAGTAGCAGATTTTATAGCAGAGTTTACCTATCCTGACACGTACGAAGAGCAAAATCTAAATACCGACCAACCTGTGGATGTTACAGGATCATCAAATTTAAACCCCGATCAACTTAAATTAGTCAACGAGCAAGAGAAGATGGTCGACAAGAAGCAAGAAGTACTAGATGAGGATATAAGGAAGCAATGAATATTCCACCGAGGAACTCTGTCTAACCAAGAGTTTGATAATGATATACCTGTCTGGAATTTGTATGTAGATGAATCTTCGTGCACTGCAGGTTATGGAGCAGGGATTGTTTTGAACAACCCGAATGAGGTCGATGTGGATTATGCTTTGCGCTTCTAATTCAAGGCTTCTAGTAATGAGGCTGAGTATGAAGATATGATTGCAGGTCTTAGTTTAGCAAAAACCATGGGGGCAGAGCAAGTCGTCGTATTCAGTGATTCACAACTAATCGTGAATCAAATATTGGGGGTATATGCAGTCAAAGGAGAATTAATGATCAAGAATCATGAAAAAGAAGTGGAGATTTTATCAAGTCTGATAGCAGTGCAGATAATTAGAATACCAAGACTAGAGAACGCAAGAGCAGATGCCTTAGCTCGATTAGCCTTAGGAACACGCACCGAGCTACGAAGAACAATCCCAATAGAAATCTTAGCTAGTCGAAGCATAGATGAAGATCTGATGATGAACTTTATTACCCCTGATTTAGGACCATCTTGGATGGATCCCATCAGGTCATATATTGAAAAAGGGGTTTTGCTAACTGATAAACTCGCACCCAAGAAACTGAAGTTTAAAGCTGCTCATTATGTACTGACTAATGGCATTTTATATAGACGAGGAATCATAGCAGGTCTGCAGAGATGTGTACATCGCTCCGAGGTGAAAAATTTGATTGAAGAGGTCCATAAAGGGTCTTATGGAGCCCATGTAGAAGGTCGGACGCTTTTGCAAAGAATAATAACACAAGGATACTATTGGCCAACGATGAGGGATGATTGTATAGCCTATGCCAAGAAATACGATAAATGTCAACGCTTCTCCTCTATCCGAAGAACGCCCCAGGAATTGTTAGCACCCATTACTTCCCCTTGGCCATTTGCCATGTGGGGAATAAATTTGGTCGGGCCACTTTCAAGGACGAGGGGGAGATGTAAATATCTCATGGTCGCGGTGGATTATTTTACTAAGTGGGTGGAAGCTGAGCCTCTCATTGAAATGACATATGACAAAGTGTATCAATTTATTTGGAATAATATCATTTGTAGATATGGTCTTCCCCATGCATTCATCACAGATCATGGAATTCAATTTGACAACGAGGAATTCGTTTCATACTGTCATCAATCAAACATATTGAAGACCCACTCTGCACCAGGCCATCCCTAGAGGAAAGGACCAATGGAGGTGACAAATAGAACGCTACTGAATGGTTTGAAGAAAAGACTGAATAATGCGAAAGAAAATTGGATCAATGAGCTACATTCTGTACTATGGGCTTATCGTACTACTCCCCGAGCAGTAACAGGAGAATATCCATACATGCTGGCATTTGGAAGTGAAGCTGTCATACCTACCGAGCTGGGCTTCCCAACACACAGAGTGTTGAATTTAAATTCTCCTATCAGCGACTTGATGAGAATATTAGACTTGGATATGCTCGAGGAAGTTAGAGAAGAAGCGGCCGTCAGGAATGCTGCATACCAGCAATGAACAACTCTGTTTTACAATAAGAGAGTGAAGAAGTGCAATCTGAAAGAAGGAGACTATGTGCTAAAGAAAGTAATTCAAAAGCACAACAAACTGGAAGATAACTGGAATGGGCCTTACAGAGTAACAGTGGTTGTTCGAGCAGGGACGTATAGGATTGAAACCTTAGAAGGAGAGGAGTTTAAGAATGCATGGAACGCATAGCATCTGCGCAAATATTATCAGTAATTCAATCTCTATGTAATGCAATTTTTTTCGATACGAATAAAGTTTTGGATATTTTTCGCAATTCTCTCCTTTTGTTGAAGTTTTTTCGAAGTACTAGTGCTACACACTACGCATCAAGTCCAGAATAAAAATCCACCAACTCCGGACGGTTGGTCGGGAATAAAAATCCACCAACTCCGGTTGGTTGGGAATAAAAATCCACCAACTACGGTTGGTCGGGAATAAAAATCCACCAACTTCGGTTAGTCAGAAATAAAAATCCACCAACTCCGGTTGGTCGGGAATGAAAATCCACCAACTACGGTTGGTCGGGAATAAAAATCCACCTACTACGATTGGTCGGGAACATTTGGTTAAACAAAGATGGATCATATGATGAAAGTCGTTTCATGGTTTAAGAATTAAAAAGTGATAAGTCACTTCAATCAAAAAATAAAATAAAATTTCTCTACTTGTGACATTTTAAATTACCACCAACTCTAAGTTGGTCAGAATATCACCAAACTCTAGTTGGTCGTCATATACTTATTACCAATTACTACCAACTCAGGATGGTTAATAAATTTTTACCAACTCTAGTTGGTTGGTAATTTAAAATAACTTTATCTTTTTAATAGATATACATGCACATTCAGTAGTAAATAAAAGAAATGTTTTACAGAATATTTATAAGACAATGACAATCAAGATTACAAAGAAAACTAGAAGTTTTTCAATAAATCCAGAACAAATTACATTGAGAATGAACTACATATTACATAAGAAAATTATTACATCAAGAATCCTATTATATTGGTTTCTTCCCTTCTACCTTTGAAACGGGTTCTTCACCAGTAGGAGGATAGTCTAAGGCATAGGGGGAATTTATGAAGTTCAGGTCTCTGAGCATCCTGACATTCATCACGGATGGCCAATCAAGTAGGTGCTCCGGGCGAGATATCTCAAAGTTAGAATGTAGATTGTAGTCGTCGAGATACTTGGAGATTAGGCACTGAGGAATCGCTCGAGAAGGAATCCAGCTCATATCAAGCTTGAAAGGTGGAATTGGCAACTCGAGCAACCCAGGGTCATAGTAATTCACAAATAGTGACCATGTTCCAATTGCAGCACACCCAAGGCATTCAACCATCCTTGCTTGTATCCTTCGTTGTTCGATTATTGGATCCGATCATCAAGGTGATAGAGGGCTTCATTATAACTAGCCATCCAGAACTCTCTGAGTTGTTTATGAAACTGGTAGGTTAACCTATCTAGTTGCTCGTGGAGGTTCCTCGTTAAAAGTTCTTTACTCTCCAAGGTAGACTTTTGTGCAGAGAGCTGCTCGTCCAGGTTCAGATTCTTCTTGGACATCTCAGCTAATGCTTGATTTTTTTCCATTAACTGGAAGGCCTGATTGTCCAAGGATGATTGAGTTATTTGTTCTTCAATAGTAACCCGAGCAGCCCTTGCTCGTCCCCGAGAAGTTCTTACTCATCCGCGAGCAAAATTAGAGGGTCCAATCCTCTTCAAGGTTTCCAATTTGTCTCTCAGATTGGCATTTTTAACCTCCAAGAGAGAGAAACCCTCATCGTTGACAGGGACCAAGGCTCCTGAGGTAGAGGCTGCAGATTTCAGCTGAGATATCTCTCCTCACAAATTATTATTTTCCTGCTCTAACAATTTGGCGATATGCCTATGCTCTTCAACCTCGGTCTTCAAATTCCTCTCCTTTATATCATAAGCAGCGACCAACTTATCATGTCCTTTGTTAGCACTTAGTTGCTGATACGTTTTCTCATATCCTTGGTGCAAAAGGGCTGTAAACTCCTTGTATTGTTGTTGAAGTTCCTCGAGAGTGCCCTGGAGGTCTTCAATCATCTCATAATATGCTACATTGTTAGCCACTGCACGGTCGAGCATGCACTTCAAATATTGATAGGCTTCTACTGCTCGGTCAGAAGTATCTGGATCGAGGATATCGATGATTTGAGCTTCGTTCAAGTCAGCATGGCCAGCCTTGAAGTAGTCGTTACATTTTTTCATCAGTTCTGTATCGTGGGATGATAAAAGCTCCCTTCTAGCCATAAACTAGTAAAGAAAAGAGATAGAAAGAATCAATGAGAATGCAAACAGAGCAAGAAGAATAAAATAGAGCAGAGTAAGAAAAAAGAGCTTAAGATGCACAACCAGACCTTCAAATTTTATTACATCATGAAAAGAAATACATGGCCCAAAATTACATTCAACAAAAAATAAAAAACAAATAGCCCGAACAACTCCACACCTTTTCCTTACTCCCTAAGATTTCCTCGGGAGGCTTGGACGAGGAGGTAGGTTGCTCGGAGGGAAGATAAAGCTGCTCGGTAGACATATTAGTTGGTTGGGGCTGCTCGTAGCGAAGTTTGACAGTAGGGACTTGCTCCCCAACTACCATTAAAGACTCCTCAAAGGAAGCCTCATCCTCTTCTTCTTTGCCAGGAGAGGGAGGAGGACCATGAGTATGACGCTGAAACAACTCGAAACCCTCAGAGACCTTTAGCTCTTGAAGAGCTGCAACCCAGCCATCTCGGAAGTATTTGAGACTGGAAAAAATCCATCTGAGAGGACATGGCAGCTAGGCCTTTATTCCAACCCTTGTCCTAGCCAGTACTGAAGGACTTCTCAATAGCAAGTTTTCTCTTTGTCTTTTTTGAGGAAATCTTCTCAGAAAAAAGTTTCTCAGCAGCCTTCATCTTTCCTTCCAGCTCCTGTTTCTGACGATCAACATCATGAAGTCTGCCAAGCTCCTCTTCTGCAGTTTTAAGATTCGTCTCAAGCTCTCCAGCATTTTTTAGCTTTTCCTCAAGCTCAGTATTCTTTTTCTCGACTTCTTTCATTTTCCTCTCCAACTCCTGAGAGGCCTCCACAGCTTTCTCCCTCTCTTGCTCGACAGATTTTAGTTTTTTCCCTAAGCAGCTTTATCTTCATCATATTTCTGATGAGAATCCTTTAAGGACTGTGTCAGACCCACAAAATCTTCCTCTACACCTGACGAGGAGCTTGAAGCTTGAATAGCTTCATCCTTTTTCAGAATGGAGTTGAAACAAGTTACCAACTGGAAAAAGAAAATAATTGTAAGTCAGTACAAGAACATAACATTAGAAAAATGAAAGTTTAGATTAGCAATACTTACTGAGGCAATATGTTGAGCTGCCAAAGTGGTAACCCTCTCTCGAGAAAGATTGTCTTCAATGTAATTCCCCGTATTTTTGGCGATATTTATTTTTGGGATTAATTAATTAAATGAGAATTAATTTGGAATTAATCCGGATAGAATACTAGTGAGATGTGAGTTGGTATTTGACCATATTGAGTATATATGATGTTATATGAATATTGAATTATGAAATTTGTCGTGAGATTGATATACGGCAATTTGGACATTTTATTGGGACGTGGGTGATAGTCGCGTCTGGATATAATTATTTTATTATAAATGGTGAATTTAAATTCTATTAACCGTATGGTCGTTTTGAGTGTGCCAACGCGTTTGGAAGGGTCGAGATAGTCAGAAAACACTAGCCGGGGGTTTAGTTTGGGTCCCGGGGCATTTTTAGGCCATACCGGCAACATAAAGGGTATTTTGGTAATTTCGTATTTTTGGGAATTAAAAGTGACGAAAATTAAGAGTTTTTATCTGATTGGGAATTGACCCACTAAACCCACTAACCAACCCTTAATGACCCAATAAGCTACGGGGGTTATTAGATTAGGTTTCCAAAACTTTCCCAAACCAAACCCTAGCCACCATAGCCACCTTTGGAGAAGAAAGCTTGGAGAGAGAGAGAACTGCAGCAAATCGTCATCAAAATCAGAGATTGAATCAAGGCAAGTGGTTTAATTTCAATTATTATAGAGAATGCTTCTTCCATGTGTAGGAATTTACATAAATCAAATTGTTCTTGAGAGTTTAATAAAAAAAACCATTTTAATTGGACTTAGAACTTGAATGTTGAGGAGTAATTGCATGTAGAATCGTAGAGAAATGATTACCCTGATGTAAATATGTGTTGGATGTAACAAAAACGGATCTAATTTGAGTAAATTGATGATCATAAATTCTAGGGTTTATGTTCTTGAAAATTGGGGAAAAGTGTAGAAATTTGATGAATTGATGATGATTAGGATGAATTGGTTCTTTAAAATACGTTAGTATATAACCTTAATATGTTTGGGATTGATTAGAGACCTTTAAACATTGTTAAGACGAATTTTGGTTGAGATTTGAGGTGTAGAAATTGGTGAAAAACGAGATAGGATTTCTGGTTTTGAATCTGGTCACTCGTTAGAAGACCTACCCAGGTCGTTCGAACGAGCTCGTTCGAACGAGCTTCTAACGAGTTGACAGTTTGGGGTTCTAATGAGAGGGATGTTCGTTCGAATGAGATCTCGTTAGATAGCCCAGTTCGTTCGAACGAAATCTCGTTCGAACAGCCTCGTTCGAACGAGACTTCTAACGAGCTGGCAGTTTAGGCCTTTTTGGCCTGTTTTGATTTTGGGAGTCCCGTAAACTTGTTCGAGGATAGAGTTAACATTCCTTTGATGGTGTATTAGTATACTTGGGACATTTGGGATATAATGAGGAGTAAATTATATAAGTATGGATCAAATCAAATAGGCATTATGAGCTGAGACGTGAGTGCCTACTACGACGTGAGAATAAATTATGGCGCGTATAAATATAGACTGGGATTATATAAGTTGTATATGTATTAAGTTGGTACGAGAATGCGATAAGTACTACAATTAAACTACGGTGATTACTAAGATGCGTGTTTACTTAGTATTGATATATGATTTGTGTGTATGACATACCTACCATACTTGCTATCACGGGAGGTTTGCGTTCTCTTAGGGCCCTCTAATCCTTGTGTTGCTCGGATTTAGACTGGTTACCTCGATGAACATAGGTCAGAGAAGGACTTATTGGGATGTTAATAAGTCTGCTGATCGTGGGAGCGCAGGTATGTGCGTGACCCATGTGATGTGACTGTGTTCGCCTCCATTATTTGTGATTTGTGTTATCTGAACGATTCCTGAGAGATTCGGAATGTGTGATCCTTATGTACGTGATGTACCGGGATGGATAGCAGAGTATGTGTGCACCGCAACTTAGTCTTAGGGTGCTTATATTGTATATTTATGTTGTGGAAAATATACACTTAATAAACTGGGAACTTTCATATGGTATTGTGTGTATAACTATGGAATAACAAAAGGGATGATCTATAATGAGTTGTTTTACTTTTACGTGACAACCTGAATTTATGTTAAGCCCCTATTTAATTGCGAGCGTTATAATGTTAATGAGAACCGAGTAATAAGGGTAGAACTTATGACAGTCTAGGTAGATATGATGTTACTTAGCTAGTGGGTTGTGTCATTTTAGATGGGTACTTACGTTAGGAGTGCACAGTTAGACGAGAGGTGAGAATTTCATGTGAGTGCACGTCCTAACATGTACTTTGCATTTAATGTTTTAAATGTTTTTAAATCACTTGCAGGTTTTTAAAATATCCCCACATTCGGGCTCTGTCCCGTTTGATTTCAAATCTATTTTTGTAAAACCATTTTAGGTGCCCAGCCACAAGGACATCATGCATAGGATACTCATTCAGATGACGAGCTGTAGCTATTTGTGGAAGTTACAGGGATTTGCTTTTAGACGCTTCTATCATTTGGATTCCATGTTCAGTATTCTACAGTTGTAGGGCATGTTGCCCAAATTCTATTAGAGACTTTTCCATTTCAGTTTTTCAGACTTTGGCATGTATTGATTCAGTATTCAGTATTTAGTTATTCTTTTCAGTTGTGGATTTTGTGGTGAAGAGTTTTTCCTCCGGATTTATTTATACCGTGTGATGGTTATTCTATTATTTTTCGTTATAGTGAATGGTGATATTATTCTTGCTTTAAATCTTTCACTGCATGTTAATCAAACTTTAATTAAAATTTGGCAACTTACTTTTTAAATACTAGGTGGTTAGTAATAATAAAATGTTTTCGACAGTGATGCTATTAACTGAGCCAACTTGGCATTTTGATTTAATTTAATAAAGGAGTAGCTACCCGGTATTTAATTAGTCGGGGTTTCACATTCAATACCTTGGATCTCGGGGATAATCCAAGACTTCACCGAGCTCATGGCAGAGCTCGGAGCAACAAAAGTGGGAACACCACTTCCCGCAGTTAGAGGCTGAGAGATGGATTCAACCAATTTATCCGAGGAGCTTTTCTTCAACTTCTTCGTGGGAGCAGGAACATTCTCGAACAAGGAGGTTGTCTTGGTCGGTGATATTACTATAACCTCTCTTGGAGGAGAAACGGCTACAACCTTTCTCAAAGCCATAGGGTGCTTCTCAACAACCTTCTTAGTAGCAGCTGGAGGAGGTGCATTAATTTTCCTTGTCCTTTCTTCTGGGACATCATGCTTACTTCTCTTTGCCTCCACAGAGGCAGAATCAGATTTGTCAAAGTAGGAGGGAGCTTTTCGTCTCATCATTCTGATGCTGAGGGGAATATGCGATTCAGGGGAAGAACCTTCAGAAGCAGGTACTGGTTCTATGTCACTTATCACTGGACGAGCAATAAAAGACGAAGTGTAACTCTTGTATTGCAACAAGTACGAGGATGATCTGGTGTGTTCATCAGCAACAGTTTGCTGCAAACTCCAGATAAGTTTCAAATGCTTTAAATTAATCCCTGTCTCCTTTGGAGACTTTCTTTTGCTGTCAACTGCAAACAAATAAAAATTAAAATGTTAATGACACATTTTATCGAATATAAAGAAAACATGATTTCAAAAAGAAAATAAAATAAAAACAACCTATCCCATTGCCATAGGGAGGGCATCTAGGACCCTGATATACATCATTTTCAGTTAGTGGAGCATGTTGCCAATTTTTCATAACAACCCCATGCTCGAAGTAATCCATGTTGGCAACTGGGAGATTGACAACTAAAGCCCTATTTAAAAACCTAGTTTTTAAATAAAAAGTACTATCGCTGACAGCCCATCTATAATAAAACATTATTTTTGGAATTCCTAAACGGGTTCCATGAATCTGATTTAATCTATGGACTCCATTAACTATTCTCCATGCATTGGGGGATATTTTTGCAGGAACGACGTCAAAATATTGACAGAATTCCAAACACGGGGGATTTGGAGGAAAAGAAAATCCACATTAGGCTACAAAGAGAATGGGGAACCAATGTCCCTCAGCCAAACGAAAATAATCAGAAGGACCAGAAAGTTCTTCCAAAATAACCCAGGAAGGAATGGAGAAATCAGAAAGAAATTTATCAAGCGACTCAACAAGGTAAACCATGATGAACAAAGAAAATAAAAGAGAAGGAAGAAGATCTTACAGAAAAAGGGTAGATCAGTTGACAACGAACGATGGAAGGAATGAACGCACAAGATAGAGAAAAAATGGAGAACTCAAAGATATAGATTTGAAAAAGTAAAAGACGATAGGATTTTCTGCAACGCTTAAATACCTTACCTTGGGAAGGGGTAAAAATAATGATTACAAAGAAAGACGTTTGCGCTACCGGTGGCTAAAAGGACAAAAAAGGCACGGAGACCGAAGCAGTTAGAAAAATTCAAAAAAGTCTGATTCTATCAATTCGAAAGAAAAAATAAATACAAGGAAAACACTCCTAAAATTCAGGATGACTATTTAATCTTGCCATATTTCAAGAAGAATGTTTCACATTCCTCAAACTCGAACTGTGAAACATTGGGGGCTTCTGTTGATACCAAATTTAATCTGCTGACGTGGATCAATTATGTGGAGACACGAGTCAATCTACATGGCACCTACAAACATTTTTGAACAACACCTTGACTTCGAGGAGCTCAACATCCCCGACCAACGCAGGCGCTCCGAGCAACAAGTGTTCTCCGAGCAACTCATGTATATCGAGCTACTTAGGGGGTCCGATCTGCATCTCGTACAGACCATTAATATCAGGATAACCAACAGATTGACTGTGCATTAAATGCTCATTATTATTATACAGATGTACACGCCTATTGGACAACTATGTATTACCCTTTCACATGTACATCCTCAGGGCTATAAATACATTGTATCACCCTCATTGTAGGGGGACTCGGAATTTCTTGGTAAAACTTGTTATCGAGAATTCCCAAACAGTCAAGCAATAACAAAATAGTGGACGTAGGCCTTTATTTCAAAGCTGAACCACTTTAAAATTCTTTTGTCCTATTTATTTTTATCTGTGATTGAATAATTAGAGATAATCTAATTTTTTACATCAACAACGGACATGCCACGGTCTTTGACCATGACACGTCCATGATAAGGGAAAACGTGTCACGTACTTTGATCGTGACATTAACGTGACAAAAAAATTATCACACCCAAACTTATCACGATTTATTACCGTGACAAGTTTGCCTTATCAAGGTTTTTGACCATGAATATACACCAGTTTGCCTTGTCCTGAAGACCGATGGAAAATTGATTATACCCAGCTGAATGTTGATGAGTTTTTTAGGATGAGGATGGAAATCCTATTGATAATGAGACATTTGATGCCATGATTGGCTCTCCCCCGCATAAGACTAAGAATAACTGAATAAGTTATGTTTTCCTTATATCACTACAATAATGTTTTTTTATTATTCCTGAAACATGCTTATGTTTTTTCCTTTAAATGCTTATTATAATAAATTTCATGGTCTTACATTTATCTTTTTAATGCATATATGGTTTGTAAACTTTAATTGTGTTAATCGTACAAAAGGTATGGATCTAAAATGCAAGTAAGCGATGACATTTGTCTAATTGGTAGTGGAAGAACTCATACTATTTTAAAAAGCGAGAAATTTTTCTCCGACTTGGTGTATGATATGACAAATGTTTCAACAATAGCCGGGCCTACTAAAATTATAGAAGGCTCCGGAAGAGCCCACGTGGTGCTACCTAATGGTACCCAGTTATTAATAAAAAATGCAATAAATTCAAGTAATTTCAGAAGAAATTTTCCGAGTTTTAAAGACATCAGAATGAACGGTCGTCATATGGAAACAAGTAATGAAATTAACAAAGAGTTCCTTTGCATTACTTCTAGTGTTGCAAGCCAGAAGCTTACACTAGAAAAACGTTCTGCATTATCCATGGGGTTATACCACACAATACTTAGTGTTGTAGAATCACACTCTATCATGAGTCGAAATCTTATCGATCCTAATGCATTGATATTATGGAATGATCGTTTCGATCACCTCGAATTCATCGTATTTTGAAATATCATCAATAACTAGATGGACATTTTTCCAGCAAATCGTCAACTCACTCTACCAAGTGACTATTTTTGCACCCCGCGTAGAGAAGGAAAATTAATCATCAAACCATATTTTCTCAAAAAAGCCTCTTACTCACCTCCCTTTTTATAACAAATTCAAGGGGATATGTGTGGAAATGTTCACCCTTTTAGTGGACCTTTTAAATATTTTATGATTTTAATTGACGGTTCCACTAGATGGTCACATGTTTGTTTACTATCCACTCGCAATTTGGCTTTTTCAAAATTACTTGCTCAAATCATTAAACTTAGAGCATATTTTCTTGATCAACACATCAAATCGATTCGCTTAGATAATGTAGGAGAATTCATTTCTCAAGTTTTTGGTGAATATTGTTTATCCATAGGAATTGATGTTGAGCACCCAGTTCCCCATGTTCATACCCAAAATGGTTTGGCTAAGTCATTAATAAAACGTTTACAACTGATAGCACGACCTTTGCTTATGCAATCCAAGCTACCAGTCTTCGGTTAGGGTCATGTCGTCCTACACGCTACCAAGTTAATTCAACTTCGACTAGCTGCTTACCATTCTCTTTCCTCTTCACAACTCGTGATAGGATGTCAGCCAATTATTTCACACCTACGTAAATTTGGTTGTGCCGTGTATGTGCTTATCTCGTCGCCACAACGTACCACAATGGGGCCCCAACGACATTTGGGCATATATATTGGTTATGATTCGCCATCAATCATTCATTATATTGAACCATTGATAGGTGATGCGTTTACCGCTAGATTTGTAGATTGCCACTTTGATGAGACCATCTTCCTGCCGTTAGGGGGAGGGAAGAACATACCTGAAGTACGATAGGTTCCAGAAGGACAATGAGAATTAAAGTGGAATACTTCCACCTTGTTTTATCTAGACCCCCGTACTGCTCAATGTGAGCATAAATTGTGGAGGATAATACATATTCAATTGCAAAACAATTAACTGATGCATTTAGTGATCCTACAAAAATGACCAAGTCTCCTGGACGCACGACTAATATACCAACCAGAATTGATGTTACAGTGGGACAAACTTTGATTTCAGTAGAAAATGAATCTGTTGCACACTAGAAACGTGACAGACCTATAGGTTCCAAATATTACACTCCCCGTAAAGCGGAGATCAAATGAAAATTCATGCCCTCGTAACGCTCCAAATAGGTTATGAATAAAATATCCACTTTCTCTAAACCCCCTGAAGAGTTTAGTGTCCCTCAAAAGACATAAGTCCCTGAAGTGACTATAAAAGCCCCTGAAGAGGCAGAGGTACCTAAAAACAATAATGAGATCTCTATAGTTTATACATATTCAAGAGAAATGTGGGATCACAATAAAACAATCATCAATGACATATTTTCATATGTAGTAGCTACACAAATTTCAAAGGGCATTGATGATGATTATAAATCGCACACTAAAAATGAATGTCGACAAAGAGAAGATTGGACAAAATGGAAAGTTTCCATCAAGGAACAACTTGAGTCCCTAAATAGACGTTGTGTATTTGGACCTATAGCACAGATCCAAAAAGATGTTAACCCAATAAGTCACAAATGGGTGTTTGTAAGAAAGCGCAATGGGAAAAATGAAATAACTTGATAAAAGGCATAATTTGTGGCACAGGGTTTATTGAAGAAACCCGGGATCGATTATGATGATACATACTCCCCCGTTATGGACAACATAACGGGGGATCTTATTTCCAAGGGGAGAATAAAAAATCATGCTCTTTTGGGACATAAGTGCGTTGTACTCTTTCTCCTTTAACTAGGTTTTTTCCATTGGATTTTTCTAGTAAAGGTTTTAATGAGGCAACATTAAGTACATCCAACACCAATTCAATGATAATAAGAGTTGTACTCTTTTTCCCTCACTTTGGTTTTTTCCCACTGAATTTTTCCTTAGTAAGGTTTTAATGAGGCAACAATCATTGAATGATGGAGAAGGTGTATATCCAAAGGATAGTGTTAAATAATGTTTCATTTTGGGTTGATGTTCACTCATATTCTATGTCTTTTGGGATACCTCACTATGTCTTATAAAATAGGGAGATCCTCATATGATTTTGTACTATGCACAATACACTTGAGAAATAAAATATCCTTTCTCTAAATTCTCGTCAAGCCCTTTATTTTAACAAAGAATTTATTCTCCTGCTTTATTATTCCTAAAACTAGGGAATCCTATAGCTTAGTTTACAAATCGAGGAAAAATACCATGGCTATATCGTTCCCATAAATGGTGCTAAAGTGTCGAGTTTAAAAATTAGTATTGAGATAGTCTTAATTATGATTTAACAATTAGTTAGCAATCAAATGATTAAGGGAGAGAAAGAGAAAGAGGCATGCCATTCCCAATATTAATTCTAACAATAAGACAACATGGCTACACTATTCATATATATATATATAAAGAGAGAGAGGGCGAGAGAGAGAGAGAGAGAGAGAGAGAGAGAGAGAGAGAGGCAGACTCCTATGCACACTAAGTTTGCACACGTGCAGCGCACACAAATTTTTTAAAAATATTAAAAAAATTTGAGTTGATTTTTTATGTGATATTTAAATATTTCAATGGACCCATATAAAAAATTGGCATAAAAAACTTTTTCTGTTCTTTTTAAAATATCGGTCAAACTTTTGTAGCTTTTAAACTTCTTAAAAGTAACGAAAATTTGACCGATTTTTTAAAAATAGCAAAAAAAGTTTTTTTGAGTTGATTGTTTTTATATTGGTCCTTTGAAATGTTTAAATATCACAGAAAAAAAAAATCAAATCAAAAATATTTTTTTATTATTTTAAAAAAATGATGTGCAAACTTAGTGTGCATATATATATATATATATATGGAGAGGATCACAAGTGAACCTAAAAATCGAAATTTTTAATGAACCTTAACAAAAACACCTAACAACCCATCAATTTTAATTGCTATAATGTAATTGGTTCGCGTCAGTGGCAACGGACACACGTGTGACCCGAGACCCCCTTGCCCCCTCCCCCCCCCCCCCCCCCCCCCCCGCCCTACCCCCACCATGGTAGACAACTAGTTAAAAAAATTAAGTTGTTGTAATGTTTACTCAAGGGTAGGGACTGCCATGGTGGTGGTGGTGGGGGGTGGGGGTGGGGGGTTAAAAAAACTATTCGATCAACACGTGTGTCCCTTACTGCTGGTGCGAACAAATTACATCATAGGAATTAAAATTAATGGCTTGTTAGGTATTTTTTTTGTTAAGCTTCATTAAAAAGTTCAATTTTTAGGTTCACTTGTGATCCTCTCCCTATATATATATATAACCCTAGGTGTTCCTCGAATATTTTTAAGGGGGTCTTAGTCTATTTGAGAGACTAAGTAATGGGTAGCTGAGACTCCTACATGATAATCAATATGAATCATATGCCGAAAATTGTACGAAATGATGGGTGATTTATGAGTGGTCCTTGGGTATTCCTCGTGGGTTTTTAGGACTTTGTCCTGAGTGTAATGGGAGAAAATGTTTTGCGTCGGTTAGTCGTGCTCATGTCGAATCGAGTTTGAAATGAACACGCGATGGTTTGAAAATCTTAGGAAATTTATGGGTTGTTACTAGGTATTGGCCCAAAATTTTAAAGAGTTTATTTCAATTATATTGGGAGACTGAATATTGTGCATGTTGGTTGTGCATATCGAAATTATATGTGAAATAAACACACGAGCATTTGGAAGGTCTTCGGGTATTTCTCGAAGAATTTTAAGAGTTTATCCTATGTATCTTAGGAGACTGAGTGTTTGTGTAAGTTGACCATGGTACCAAAAGTAAGTGCATAATGAACACCTAACAATTTAGAAATCTATGTGATTTATGTGTGGTCCTCATGTTTTGACTCGAGAATATTAGGAATTAGACCTAAGTGTCCTAGAAGTTCGGATTTTGTGCATGTTGGCTGCATTTAAACATATTATGAGAATTATGTGTAGTCTTCTGGTGTTGCTTGCGGAATTCATTAGTTTGCCCTAAATGTTTTGGGAGATCATGTGTTTCATAGTTTGGTTGCGCACATTATTGAAGATGGTGCACAGTTCTGGGAGATTAGAAGTTTGTCCTAAGTCCAATCCTTATGGATTCTCCACAACTATATCTCTAAACTTATGACATTTGTCATTGCGAGGAGCCAACGAGGTATCTTCACACGTATATCAATATCTTCTTTAACAATTGGTGTAATATGATTAATATTAAGCTCTTCCAAGGCTGAGAGAGTTGGAGCTTGCGTTCAAATAAGAAATAATATAATAAACACCAATTTTAACCCAAATTAACCCTAAGCATGCAACTAGGTGTGAATGAAACAATATGAAATCATGCACAAGATATTCAACACACAAAGTTTAAGGAAAAATCCCCCACAGGGGCAAAACCATTTGTATATCACTATAATTTGTAAAATACGGTTTACAATCGGATTACAATGAAATACAGATTGACTAAGAATTACCCTCGGGTATCGGATTCTGTAGTCGCGGCTGGAAGAAAATCCCTTTCCAGTAGGGCTGCAATGAAGAGGAAGAAGCGGTCCACTTCACAAGGGTTGAACAACAGTAATGGTGTTCTTGGGTTACCAAACTTTGATTCACATAGATATGGAAGATGTGTGAATCTAAAAACCTAGAATCATAGGACTCAATAGGTGAAGACTTTAGGGTTGATATGCTCTGATAATCGTGGGAAAGTCTTCTGAAAACCAACTGCTGATCGTGGTTTAAATAAGGGATCGAAACCCTTCAAAATCGGCTGCACGATCTGGCAGTGATTATCCTCACCGGATCGGTCCGGTCGATTAGGCGGATCGGTCCGGGTAAGTCGGATCGGTTCTTTTTCTGAAACCGGATCGGTCTGGATGGCATCGGATCGGTCCGGGACTTTTGCCTTCATCGGTTCGCTATGGATCCGGTGGCTACTGGAGTCTGACAAAACGGATCGGTCCGGTAGATGGTCGGATCGGTCCGGTAAACCGGATCGGTTCTTTTTCTGGACCGGATCGGTCCGTCCAGGTCTGATTCCCGAATTCTTCTTTTGATCTTCGGATTTTGTTGATGACGATGTGATCTTTTCAACCAACAATCTTGTAACGGCGTATGACATAACATATACATAAAGATGGACAAATTGTCCTTACAAATCTCCCCCTATGTCTATGCCGGTACATACATAAAAAATCCGAATTATCAATTCACAACTGCCTATACAAATCTACCCTTCCATGAACCCAAAACTGGAAAGATACATATGAATAAGACTGCATCGTTTGTTCTTCAATTCTTCAGGAATCTTCACGCTTTTCTCATCAGGGTGTGCAATTCAGAGATCATCAAGATAGTGCCTACACACATGAGATAAAGCAAAATACCAAGTGACGTATCGAGTTTTGAAATGAGATAAACATAAGCATATATATGTAAGATGATATTTTCAGAATTTCAAAAACTCCCCCATAATCAGATAATTCATTCTCCCCCTTTTTATGATGTCCCCAAATAGACAAATGAGAGAAATAAATCAAGCAATCAAGTACCGGGGTGACACAAGGCATAAAATCACACCATGAATGAACATAAAACAACCAAGTCGGTGATAGCGTACAAGAATGGGTGTGATCAAAATTCGATAGGAAAATCAAAGCATACAAACATGACATATGTGCACGATGAATATTGGATATTCCTAACGAATGAACTCAAATGCTTCCTTTGGTGTAAAAGATTGGAAATATATGACATTGACTATCAAATCTACAAATCAAAGCTCAAAGTGATTTCTACACCAATAACGTCCAAAATGATTTTCATGCGTTTTCAGGACTTTCAAGGAAGTGCAAACCCGTTTTTCAATCTCCAAACTCCCTCAGATTTATATTATGAATAGAGGTATACTAAATTCTCAAACATTGGAGAATTGATGGTGAAGCCTAAATGGCCCATATATGGCATGTATTGCTTTTTATTGCCGTTTCAATTTTTCGGGCTCTTTTAACCTCTTAGGACCTCGGATATTAAAATTCCTCCATTTTTTAGGTCCTTTTTAACGGTGGCTTTTGCGCAAAGGATAAGAATCAACTTTCGCAGCCCCTCCCCGTTATGAAAAAATACACACAGTCTCACCAAAACGGTTTTTACATGCAATCCAATCTTGTCAAGTTTTATCGCATTTTATACATTGTATAGACAGGATTGAGATGGAAACACTCAAGCCAACATGAGATTGACAAGTGCAATAATCAAATATAGCCGTGCATGTGTGCAATAAAGGATATAGGAGTCAAGCATGTAGGAAATATCACTAATTACATCTCAAGGACTCCAATCAATGTTAAGCACATGGATGAAATGATGTAGCCTCTCAAATCTCTATCAAACAGTCACATGGATATATGGAATGAAGTTGTGACTTGGCTATCTTAAATGCACATCCATAAAAGGCAAATCTCTTTTTGAATTTTTCAAAAAATTTTATCAAAATAAAATCTTTTTGTGCTTTTCTCAAAATTTTTAAAAAAAATCTTTTTGTATTTTTCTAAGAATAAGAAACAAATACATAAAAGCTGTACAAGAAAGCTATGGTACATATAAACAGACTAGTAATAGGAAGCATATGATATGAACATGAAGAAGCATCCTATTCTAGACATAGACCAACCCCTCAGTCAACAGTGCAAATCCCCAAAGACTTCCTAAGACTCTCAAATCTAAGGGCATCTAAAGGTTTCGTGAAAATATCGGCTAATTGACAGTCGGTAGGAACAAAACTCAGGGTTACGACTTTCTCTTCAACTAACTGACGTATAAAGTGCTCGCGTAACCTGATGTGCTTTGTGCGCGAATGTTGGACAGGATTGCGGGATATGTGTATCGCGCTCGTGTTATCACAGGAAATGGTCATGGTGTCCTGTGAAATCCCATAATCCTCCAACATTTGCTTCATCCACATGAGTTGCATGCAACAACTCCCGGCGGCGATGTACTCAGCCTCCGCAGTGGACAAAGAGATGGAGTTTTGCTTCTTGCTCAACCAAGAGACAAGAGCAGAACCAAAGTAGAAACACCCACCAGAAGTGCTCCTACAACCATCTACGTCCCCAGCCCAATCGGCATCCGAATAGGCGGACAAACGGGCATTGGTATCAAAGGAATACCAAATACCATATGAGAGAGCCCCACTCACGTATTTGATAATACGTTTTAGAGCGAGTAAGTGTGACTCTTTGGGAGACGCCTGATAACGCGCACAGACTCCAACACTAAAGGCAATGTCGGGACGACTAGCAGTCAAGTAGAGAAGACTGCCTATCATACTCCGATACAAGGTTTGCTCTACGTCCTTGCCTGAAGTGTCTTTACTAAGCTTGGTAGTGGTACTCATAGGTGTACGAGCATGCTTAGCGGAGTCTAAACCAAATTTCTTTACTAGGTCTCTAGCATACTTGGATTGGGAGATGAACATCCCATCCTCTAGCTGACGAACCTGGAGACCAAGGAAGAATGTAAGCTCACCTACCATGCTCATCTCAAACTCACTTTTCATCTCCTCCTCAAAGTGGTGAGCATGCTGGGAGCATGTGGATCCAAAGACTATGTCGTCCACATAGACTTGGGCAACCAAGATAGCACCGTCATCTCTCCTGACGAACAACGTCATATCAACTCCCCCTCTCTTGAAGCCATGGGCTAAGAGATAGGAAGTAAGCCTCTCGTACCAAGCACGGGGTGCTTGCTTCAAACCATACAAGGCTTTCCTCAGATAGTAGACGTGTTCAGGGTGCTTAGGGTCTTCAAACCCTTTTGGTTGTTCCACATAAACCTCTTCCTGTAGAATGCCATTCAGAAAGGCACTCTTGACATCCATCTGATATACCTTGAAGTGCAGATGACATGCGATGGCGAGTAATAAGCGGACGGACTCAAGCCTCGCAACAGGAGCAAATGTCTCTCCAAAGTCTACACCCTCTATCTGTGTGTAGCCTTGAGAGACCAACCTAGCCTTATTTCTGATTATGGTACCATTTTCATCCATTTTATTCTTGAAAATCCACCGGGTACCAATAACATTAGTATCACTAGGTCGGGGGACAAGTTCCCAGACATTGTTCTTCTTAAACTGAAGCAACTCATCCTGCATAGCAGATATCCAGTGTTCATCTTTGAGTGCTTCCTTGTGATTCTTGGGCTCGACTTTGGACGTGTAGCAAAGATGGCTAACAACGTTCTCTAGCTGAGCACGAGTCTTGACCCCTAGAGTGGGATCACCAACAATGGCAGAAGGGTCATGACTCTTGCGAACCCAAGCAGGTGTGTCCCCTAACACAGGAATAGGGTCCACAGAGTGTGGGAGAGGAACAGGTAAATCACTGTCAGAATTGTTCTCATCCTCACACTGAAGGTTGGGATCAATAACCGTCGGAGGTTCGTCATCTTGCACAGTGACGTTTATTGATTCCATAACCTTAGAGCTCTTCAGGTTAAAAACCCGGTACGCTCTACTGTCCGATGAATATCCTAGCAATATTCCCTCGTCGCTCCGGGAGTCAAACTTTCCTAATTGCTCTCTATCCCGTAGGATGTAGCATTTACTCCCAAAGACACGGAAATAAGCCAGGTTGGGTTTCTTGCCTGTCCACAATTCATAAGGCGTCTTAAGTGTGTGTGGACGCAGATAGACCCTATTCACCGTGTGGCATGCAGTAGACACTGCCTCTGCCCAAAATCTCCTAGAAATTTTACGACCTAGAAGCATAGATCTAGCCATTTCTTGGATCGTTCTATTTTTCCTCTCAACAATCCCATTTTGCTGAGGAGTTCTCACAGCAGAGAACTCATGTTTGATCCCAAGGCTATCACAGTACAAATCCACCTTTGCTTCCTTAAATTCAGTGACGTTGTCACTACGTATTCTGGTAATAGTGACCCCGTGTTGATTTTGCAGGACACGGCACTTAGTCGTTAAAAATTCTACAGCATCAGATTTCTCTTTTAGAAAACCTACAATGGAGTATCTGGAGAAATCGTCTACCATCACGAGAATGTATCTCTTACCACCTAGACTCTCCGTGCGAGTAGGACCCATAAGATCCATGTGAATCAACTCAAGAGCACGGGAGGTGGTAATGGAATTCAACTTCCTATGTGGGCTACGGATTTGTTTTCCCAACTCACAGGGTCCACAAATCATGGAAGTTGGCTTTCCAAGTGAAGGTAAGCCACGTACTAGGTCCTTTTTGACTAAACGAGATAAGTCTCTGACGTTCACATGACCTAGACGTTGGTGCCACAGATCCATAGGAGTGATCGTGGCGCTGTTGCAGACAAGTGAGGATTTGGGCTCAGTCCCATAACAGTTATCTTCTGTCCTCACCCCTTGCACTAATAGTTTACCGGCTTGATCATAGACCTTACAAGTTTTCCGGTCAAACTTCACTGCAAAGTCATCGTCGCACAGCTGGCTGATGCTAATAAGGTTTGCTTTCAAACCTTTGACGTACAGCACGTTCTCTAGCTTTGGAAATCCTGGTAACTCTACTGTACCTCGTCCTACTATGCTAGATTTGCTACCATCTCCAAAGGTGACTCTCCCATCATTATAATCCTCAAGATGGGTAAAATATGAGGTATCACCTGTCATATGTCTGGAGCAACCACTGTCAAAATACCACTGTGAGGTATTGTGGGCTTTGAGAGCGACATGGACAACAAGGGCCTTTTTCTCTTTCTTAGGAACCCAAGAGTAGGTACCTTTTAGTATTCCCTTGTTGTTGTTGGTTTTAGCCGGAATGCGGGGCGCATTCATTGATGGTAAGGTCATCCGTCGGAATTCCTCCATCAAGCTCTGTGATGTGGCGGCTAGAAACTCAACACGCTCTCTCAGACTGGCAAACTCATCAGTCTGAAGTGGTGGAGCAACCGTACGTCGTGTCCGACCCAACTTATAGCAATCATCCCTAAGGTGTCCATTTCTTTTGCAATGGGAGCAAAAGGGCACAATATTAGGAGAACCTTGGTTTGCTTTTCTTGGTCGAATTCTCCTTCTTGGTTTTTTATGACGGCCATAAGGAGTCATAGTAAACTCAGGAATTGGTCCGGGTGCAATTTGAGACGTGGAGGCACCATCAAAACCTATTCCATTCCGGTCACCAAAACCTAAAGCGGGACCGAGGAGCATCTTTCCCATCTTCCCAGATCTGTCCTCGATTTGTACCTTGACTTTCCTAGCTCTCTCAACGTCATGAGTAAGCTGAGCAACAAGGGATTCAAGTTTCTTTCGAGTCTCCAGGGAGGAATGGAGCTCACTCGTAAGACTAGCCACTTGTTTAGTCAAGTCCGCTTTCTCTTTATCAAAACTGCACTCTCTCTCTTTAAGCAAATTTTCTTTACTAACCCAGGCAGACTCTCTCTCTTTCATAGCGGTGCAGGTGGAGGACTCTCTCTCTCTCATCTTTACTAACTCTTCTTCTAACGCGGTGATCCTAAGAACTAACGCCTTGTTACGTTTTTTAGTTTTGAAGGACTCATCATATAACTCGGCGTAGGCGCGTTGAAGGCTACTCTCGTCCTCACTACCTTCCTCCTCTCCCTCACTCTCTTCGCTTTCGCTGTCGAGGTGTCCCTGTGAAGTAGCATCCTCATCGTCGTGAGATGCACTAGGAGTACTCACATGACTAGCCATGAACGCGGTGAAGTTACGCTCATGCGGTGACTCATCTCCCGAGTCCACCGACTCTACCTCACTGTCGTCACTAAGGGTAGCGTTTAGGACAGCTTTACCCTTTTCCCTATTCAGACGAGTGGCACACTCAAACGCTCTGTGTCCCTTACCGTCGCACTCAAAACACCTCTCACTGTCTTTAGGGGGTTCTTTAAAGTCTTTCTTTTCAAACTTATTTTTCTGAAAATTCTTTTTATCTTTGAAATTCCTATTTTTCTTAAATTTCAGAATTTTCTTGAAGTTTTTAGCAAAAAGTGCCAAATCATCTAGGTCAAACTCACATTCAGAATCAGAAGTTTCTATCTTTCTAGACGACTCGACTCTCTTTCTTGCTGACCCCTCACTTTTTCTCTCTTGGGCTTTAAGGGCAATCCCCTTATCTTTTGGCTTGGCAGATTTGGGAAACATGTCTATTTCATAAGTTTGTAAATCTCCTACCAGTTCTTCCAATTTTAGAGTATTTAAATTACCCAAGGAATTCAGCACAGTAACTTTAGGTATAAAGCGCTTAGGAAGGGAACGAAGAATCTTTTTAACAACCCTAACATTTGGAATATGTTCACCAAGATTATAGCTAGTATTAACAATGTCAGAGAGCCTAGCATAAAATTCATCAAAACATTCATTTTCATGCATGGTGATGGTTTCAAATTGAGTTGTTAAATTTTGCAATTTTGACTCTTTAACAGCATTTGTTCCTTCATGGGTAAGTTGCAAAATATCCCATGCTTCTTTTGACGTGGTGCACGTCATTATGCGTTTGAACTCATCAGGAGTGACAGACCCAGAAATAGCACTTAGACCTTTAGAGTTAAAAGACGACCATTTAAATTCATCATCAGTCCAAGTGATGTCAGGTTTCAAGTTGGTCACATTATCAACAGTCACGGTTGGAGGAGTCCATCCTCGTTCAACCAAAATCCAGACACGTTCATCAATGGCTTTTAAAGCCGACCTCATACGGGCTTTCCAATAGGCATAATTCGACCCGTCAAAAATAGGCATTTTATAATATGACTTCTCCATTTGAACACGCTCTTTTCAAAAATCAATTTATTTCAAAAATTGATATCTTTAGAAAAATTTTGCGGAAAAAGGAATACGCGATAGATTAGCGTAACCTGCTCTGATACCAATTTGAGAGAGTTGGAGCTTGCGTTCAAATAAGAAATAATATAATAAACACCAATTTTAACCCAAATTAACCCTAAGCATGCAACTAGGTGTGAATGAAACAATATGAAATCATGCACAAGATATTCAACACACAAAGTTTAAGGAAAAATCTCCCACAGGGGCAAAACCATTTGTATATCACTATAATTTGTAAAATACGGTTTACAATCGGATTACAATGAAATACAGATTGACTAAGAATTACCCTCGGGTATCGGATTCTGTAGTCGCGGCTGGAAGAAAATCCCTTTCCAGTAGGGCTTGCGGCTGGAACTATCCCTGTCCAGTAGGGCTGCAATGAAGAGGAAGAAGCGGTCCACTTCACAAGGGTTGAACAACAGTAATGGTGTTCTTGGGTTACCAAACTTTGATTCACATAGATATGGAATATGTGTGAATCTAAAAACCTAGAATCATAGGACTCAATAGGTGAAGACTTTAGGGTTGATATGCTCTGATAATCGTGGGAAAGTCTTCTGAAAACCAACTGCTGATCGTGGTTTAAATAAGGGATCGAAACCCTTCAAAATCGGCTGCACGATCTGGCAGTGATTATCCTCACCGGATCGGTCCGGTCGATTAGGCGGATCGGTCCGGGTAAGTCGGATCGGTTCTTTTTCTGAAACCGGATCGGTCTGGATGGCATCGGATCGGTCCGGGACTTTTGCCTTCATCGGTTCGCTATGGATCCGGTGGCTACTGGAGTCTGACAAAACGGATCGGTCCGGTAGATGGTCGGATCGGTCCGGTAAACCGGATCGGTTCTTTTTCTGGACCGGATCGGTCCGGCCAGGTCTGATTCCCAAATTCTTCTTTTGATCTTCGAATTTTGTTGATGACGATGTGATCTTTTCAACCAACAATCTTGTAACGGCGTATGACATAACATATACATAAAGATGGACAAATTGTCCTTACAAAGGCTGAAGGAACTTTTCAGGTTTCAGGTTCTAAGTCGGAGCCTTCATATGTTATTGCATCATTTTTTGTGTTTTCCCCATATTTGGGAGAATTCAATGAAAATTCTATATGTTAATCGTTGGTCAGTCTTCTCTCCCGATATCAATACTAAGATTTGGATGGAAAGAAATTTACACATCAAGATTTTAATTATCCCGAGTGGTTTCAACACAAAAATATTTTAATTCAAGAAATAAATGAACAATGTAGTCAAATTGACAAACAACTAGTCTATCGAATTTACGAATTTGATTAAGAGACAACTGATTAAGACATATGGATAACCCTTTCTAACTTTCAAAAATTTATTCACCTGCTTCATTATTCTCGAAATTAGGGTATCCTCGAACTTAATGTACAAAATAGGGGAAATGACACGGATGTCGTTCCCATTGATGACATCAAATTATTGAGGTTAGAAATTAATACTGAGACAATCTTAATTATGATTTATTAATTAACTCTCAATCAACGACTACGAGAGAGAGAGAGAAAGAGAGACATAGAGAGATATGGCATTCTTAATACTAATTCTAATAATTAGACAACATGTTTGTGCCATTACCATAAATACACACACACAGGGGGGACGATTTTAACATTGTTCGACCCAACCTACATCCGCGGGTGAACAATCTTCACTAAATCAGTATAAATGCTCCCCTAAATTACAAGCTCACTCTCACTCTCATTCACTAGGATGGCATAACAACATAAAATTTGATATTACATATGTTTTGAATATGCCTATGGATTCTACTGATAGGCTTGTGAGGTGTTGTCATAAAGGACCCATGACTCATTATCATTAAGAGAGAGTATCATACTTTACATGATAAAGATATAGTTACAAGTTAGTTATTACACATGGGCGAGAATATTTTCAGGGTTTCTTTTTATCTCGTGCAACCGCTTCGTACTAATGTTTTGGTCATGTGATGTATCTTACTACCTTAGTAATCACTCTAACAGAGTAATTACCTAGTTAACTACATTTTCCTCGACCGAGGCCAAGGGCGAGCCTTTTTTATGATCCTATCTCACTTTGAAAGAGGTTTCCCTTAGGGGTGTTCTGAATTTATCTTCTTATGATGGCACATGTCACTCATCTTCTCCATGCGTTTTATTATATTTAGGGCACAATAGCATTATCTTTCATGGCTATGTAACTAACATTCCTTGCTCGGTTTTGAAATTATTGTGACACCCCGACTAATTAAATACCGGATAGCTACTCCTTTATTAAATTAATTCAAAATGCCAAGTTGGTCCAGTTAATAGCATCACTGTCGAAAACATTTTTATGATTACTAACCACCTAGTATTTAAAAAGTAAGTTGCCAAATTTTAAATTAAGTCTGATTAACATGCAACAAGTGTAATGAAGAATAATAACACCATTCACCATAACGAAGTAAATAGAATAACCATCACATAATGTAAATAAAGTCTGTAGGAAAACTCCTCACTACAAACCCACAACTGAAATAAGTAAACTGAATACTAAATCCATACATGCCAAAGTCTGAAAACTGAAATGGAAAGATGTCTCTAATAGAAATGGGCAACATGCCCTACAAATGATAGATAATGACTCTGGAATCCAAATGATAGAAGCGTCTACAAGTAAATCCCTGTAGCTTCCACAAACAGCTACAGCTCGTCACCTGAATGAGTATCCTATGCATGGTGTCCTTGTGGCTGGGCACCTAAAATGGTTTTACAAGAAAAATAGATTTGAAAGCAAACGGTTCAGAGCCCGAATGTGGAGATATTTTAAAAACCTGCAAGTGCTTTAAAAACATTTAAAACATAAAATGAAAAGTACATGTTAGGACGTCCACTCACATGATATTCTCACCTCTCGTCTAACTGTGCACTCCTAACGTAAGTACCCATCTACAATGACACAAACCATTAGATAAGTGACATCGTATCTAGCTAGACTGTCATAGGTCCTACCCTTATTACTCGATTCTATTAACAAAATAACGCTCGTAATTAAATAGGGGTTTAACGTAAACTCAGATGCTCAATAGGCAATATATATCACTATCAGCTAACCCGTTATGTTTTTCTCGAAATAGTACCGTAATTATATTCACAACATTAACATGAAGTTTCCCATAAATTAAGTGTATATTATTCACATCATAAGTATACAATACAAGCACCCCGAGAACTAAGCTGCGGTGCATAGATACTCTGCTATCCATCCCAGTACATCATGTACATAAGGATTACATATTCCGAATCTCTCAGGAATAGTTCACAAATAGCAACATCACAAATAGTGGAGGCGAACACAGTCACATCACATGGGTCACGCACATACCTACGCTCCCACGATCAGCGGACTTATTAATATCCCAATAAGTCTTCCTATGACCTATGTTCATCAAGGTAACCAGTCTAAATCCGGGCAACACAAGGATTAGAGGGCCCTAAGAGAACGCAAACCTCCCATGATAGCAAGTATGGTAGGTATGTCATAAACACAATTCATATACCAATACTAAGTAAACACACGTCTTAGTAATCCCGTAGATTAATTATAGTACTATTCTCATTCTAGTACCAATATATAATTTACACACTTTATACGATTCCGGTTTATAATCATACGCGCCCTAATATATTCTCACGTCGTAGTAGACACTCACGTCTCAACCCAACTATCCCTTTAATTTAAATCGCTCAAATATAATTTACTCCTCAAAATATTACAAACGTCCCAAACCTATCGATACATCATCAAAGGAAGGTTATCTATATCCTCGAACAAGATCACGAGACTCCAAAAATTAAAACAGGCCAAAAAGGCCTAAACTGCCAGCTCGTTAGAAGTCTCGTTCGAACGAGGCTGTTCGAATGAGATTCCAGTTCGTTCGAACTAACTGTACCTTCTAACGACATCTCGTTCGAACGAATGTATTGAACGAAAATGCAGTTCGTTCGAACGAAGGTATCGAACGAAGTCTCCCCTCGTTAGAAGCGATTGGTCAACTCGTTAGAAGCTCGGTCGAACGAGCTCGTTCGAACGACCTGGGAAGGTCTTCTAACGAGGGACCAGTTTCGGCCCAGAATTTTTCCTTCTTCGTTTTTCATCAATTTTTACTCCTCAAATCTCCTCTAAACTTCTCCCTAACAATGTTTAAAGGTATCTAATCATTCCTAAACATATCAAGGTTATAAACTAACGTGTTTTACTGAGTTAATTCATTCCAATCATCATTAAATCATCAAATCTCATCACTTTTCCCCAATTATTCAAGAACACAACCCTAAAATTTTAATCCATGAATTAACCCAATAAAAATCCGTTTTAATTTCACCCAATCACTAATATCCTCAGTATAATCATCTACCTATCATTCTACATGCAATTCTCCTCAAGATTTCAAGTTCTAAGTTTCAAAATACATGGGTTTTCATATTACACCAAGAACAAATCAATTTTAAACAATTCCTATAAATGGAAAGAACATTCTCTGAAATTAAATGATATTAAACAACTTGCCTTGATTGTCTCTTGATTTGGTGTTGATTTTGTAAAGGTTTTCTGCAGAATTCCCTCTCTCTCTCCCTTTCTCCAAGCTTCTTCTCCAAAGGTGGCTATGGTGGCTAGGGTTTTCTTTGGGAAAGTTGAAAACCTAAATGATAACCTCCGTAGCTTAATGGGTTAATATGGGTTGGTTAGTGGGTTTAGTGGGTCTATTCCCAATCAGATTTACTTCTCTAATTTTCGTCATTTTTAATTCCTAAAAATACGAAATTACCAAAATACCCTTTATATTGCCGGTATTGTCTAAAAATACCCCGGGACCCAAACTACACCCCCGGCTAGTGTTTTCTGACTATCTCGACCCTTCCGGACGCGTTGGCGCACTCAAAATGACCATACGGTTTATAGAATTTAAATTCACTTTTATTAATAAAATAATTATAACCCGACGCGACTGTCACACGCGTCCCAATAAAATGACCAAATTGCCGTATATCAATCTCACGACAATTTTCATAATTCAATATTCATATAACATCATATATACTCAATATAGTCAAATACCAACTCACAGCTCGCTAGTATTTTACCCGGATTAATTTCCAAATAATTTACATTTAATTAATTAATCCCAAAAATAAATATAGCCAAAAGTACGGGGTATTACATACTTCCCCCTAATAACTGAATTTCGCCCCGAAATTCGAAACTAGAAAGTACCTGCTAAAAATAACTATGGATAACGTTCGCGCATCTCATCCTCGCGCTCCCATGTGGACTCCTCGACATTGTGATGTCGCCACTGAACACGCACTAACGGAACTATCTTTGACCACAGTTTCCTCTCGCTTCGGTCCAAAATAGCAATCGGCCCCTCCTCGTAGGAGCTATCCGGCTGGAGATCGATGTCCTCCACAGCAATGTGAGAATGAGCCAAATTATCTCTAAGGTATTTCCTCAGCGAGGAAATATGGAACACATCGTGAATCCGATGCAGATGCTCTGGTAACCCAAGTTTATACGCAACCGGTCCGATCCGCTCAATAATAGGAAACGACCCCACATACCTTGGTGCCAACTTCCCCTTCTTCCCGAAACGCATAATCCCCTTCATAGGAGATACTCTGAGCAAAACCTGGTCCCCTACTTGGAACTCCCTGAAAAATATCTTCGCATCAGCATAACTCTTCTGCCTCTCTTGATCTACCTGAATGCGACTCTGAATCAACTCAATCCTTGCCGAAGTATCCTGAATCACTTCCGGTCCAAGTAGTTTGTTGTCCCCCACCTCCAACCAACATGCTGGGGAACGACACGGCCTACCGTACAATGCCTCAAACGGAGCCATGCCAATAGTGAACTGATAGGAGTTGTTGTAGGCAAACTCCACCAGTGGAAGGTATTGCTCCCATCCACCCCCAAAGTCAATAATGCACATGCGTAGCATGTCCTCTAACATCTGATTTGTGCGCTCGGTCTGCCCATCGGTATGCCCATTGGTCTGCGAATGATAAGCCGTACTTAACCGCAATTCCGTGCCCATGGCCTCCTGGAAACTCTCCCAAAACTGCGAAACAAATATCTTGTCTCTGTCAGACACGATATTTAGGGGTACACCGTGAAGTCTCACAACCTCTGAAATGAAGAGCTGGGCATACTGTCTCGTAGTGTAGTCAGTCCTTACGGGTAAAAAGTGAGCGACTTTGGACAACCTGTCCACAATTACCCAAACGGAGTCGTGACCCCTCTGCGACGTAGGCAACCCCGTGATAAATTCCATGGATATGCTCTCCCACATCCACACCGGGACCTCCAACGGCTGTAGAAATCCTGCTGGTCTCTGATGGTCCACTTTTACAAGCTGACAAGTGGCGCATTTCGAAACAAACTCAGCGATATCTCTCTTCATACCGCTCCACCAATACTGGCGTCTCATGTCTTGGTACATTTTGTCCCCTCCTGGATGTACCGCGAACCGTGAGTCGTGCGACTCTGCCATCACATCGTGTCATAATTCCTCTCCTTTCGAAACTACCAATCTCCCATTGAAGCGTAATCCCCCGTCTGAGCTGACGGTATAGGACTCGGCTCCCTCTGCTAGTAATCAAACTATCTGCTCCTGACAGAACGAGTTATTAGCCTGTCCCCGTACTACCTTCGTGAAAATCTGCGGTGTAACGATCATCACAGACATGAAAGATCGGGCCACTACATCCTGGTGTCCCAATTCCTTCCACTTTGCCTTCCGCACCTCTGCCACCTCATCTGCTGGCCTATGGTTCAACGCGTCTGCTACCACGTTAGCCTTACTTGGGTGATATTGGATATCGAACTGGTAGTCTTTCAAAAACTCAAGCCACCTACGCTGCCGCATATTCAACTCCTTCTGCGTGAACAGGTATTGTAGGGACTTGTGGTCCGTGAACAGTTGGAACTTCTACCCCAAAAGATAATGCCTCCAAATCCGTAGGGCAAATACCACAGCTGCCAACTCCAAATCGTGCGTGGGGTAATTCTTCTCATGAGTCTTAAGCTTACGGGAAGCATAAGCTATGGCCTATCTCTCCTGCTGCAATACACCTCCAAGTCCTTGTAAAGATGCGTCGGTGTAAACCAAATACTCAACTCTCGGTCTCGGCAATGCTAACACAGGTGCTGAGGTCAATTTGTCCTTCAATTCATCGAATGCCAACTGACAGGCATCACTCCAGATGTAAGGCACACCCTTACGAGTCAGATGTGTCAAAGGACCTGCTATCTCAGAGAAACCCCGGATAAACCTCCTGTAGTATCCTGCTAGACCCAAGAAACTACGAATCTCCGTCGGTGTCGTGGGCTGTCCCCACTCCCTCACCGAGGATACTTTCCCCGGATCAACAGATATTCCCCGGTCGGAAATAATATGCCCCAAAAACTGAACTTTCTTCAACCAAAACCCGCACTTCTCATATTTTGCATATAACTCGTTCTGACAAAGTGTCTGCAAAACTTGCCTCAAATGCTCGGCGTGCTCCTCCTCTGTCTGGGAGTAAACCAGAATATCATCAATGAAGACAATGACAAACTGGTCTAGGAAATCCCTGAACACTCTGTTCATCAAGTCCATAAACACTGCTGGAGCGTTGGTCAAACCAAAAGGCATAACCCGAAACTCGTAAGAACCATATCTCGACAAGAACACAGTCTTCGAGATATCCTCCTCCCTGATACGCAACTGATGGTATCCCGATCTCAAATCAATCTTTGAGAAGAAAGAAGCTCCTCTCAACTGGTCGAATAAGTCATCGATTCGAGGCAATGGGTACTTATTCCGTATGGTGACCTTATTCAATTCCCGGTAGTCCACACACAATCTCAGTGAACCATCCCTCTTCTTCACAAACAAAACTGGAGCGCCCCATGGTGAGGTACTCCTACGAATAAAGCCCTGACCTAACAGCTGCTCTATCTGATCTCGTAGCTCTCGCATCTCTATCGGAGCCATACGATACGGTGCACGTGCTATAGGCCTCGTATCTGGCAATAGGTCTATAACAAAGTATATCTCTCTACTGGGTGGTAAGCCTGGTATCTCCTGAAACACATCCGAATACTCCCTGACAAACGGGATCGAATCTAAAGGAATCACAACCTCCTTAGAGGTATCCTCCTCTATGTAATATAAATGAGCGATCTAGCCTCCCTCGGGGCGAGGCATCACCACTACGAACATCTCTTGCCCCGGAATGGCAAAAACAATGCTCCCGCTGAAGCAATCAAGCATGGCCCTATAAGCTACGAGCCAATCCATACCGATAATCACATCGTGAACATGCATATCTAATACCAACATGTCTGAAGGTAATACCAGACTACCAATCCATACTCCCACTCCCCGGTATATAAAGAAGATAAGTGACCCACTCCCCAATGGTGAGTCGACACACGTCACTGTGCTCTCTGCTGTAGCTAACAATCCTAAGGCTTTCGCGAAGTGTGTAGCTATAAAACAATGTGTAGCACCCGTATCAAATAATACCCGACCCATAGTGCCATGGATAGGAAACGTACCCTCAATCGCAGGCGGTGCCTGTGGAACTGCAGCCTGGTGGACGTTATAGACACGTCCATACTGTAGCTGCCCTTGCTGAGCTGGGACTACTGGAATGGGTGGCAATGCTGCCATCTGCGGCGGTGCGGGGAGAGCGGCGGGAAACATAAGCCTCTGCGGCTCCTGGCGAGCACCCTGCTGCTGCTGCTGTGGGGCCCTGCCCCTATCAGGACAATCCTGTCGCTTATGGCCAGTCTTGCCACAAACAAAACACTTCCCTGGGAAGTTCCCTCCTCTCTGCCACTGCAGTCCCCGGCCCTGGTGGCCGTTACCGTTCCTCCCTTAGCCCTGCTGGCCCTGGTGAAACTGCTGCCCATTCTGCCCCTGTTGGCCCTGATGGCCGTTTGGACCCTGATGGCTCTGACAGAAACCTCCTTGTCCCTGTCTATAGTTCCCTGTTCGGAGCCTCTTCTGATCCCCCTGCTGCGAACCCTGCTCACCCTGTCTCTGCCCCTGAACAGATTGTGCCCCACCGGCACCATGTCCTCCAGTCCTGCCCTGATGGCTAGACTCTCCCGACCTCTTGCCCTCAGCCATATGAAAGCGGTGGTCCTGGCAGTGTAACAAAGCAGCGTTAACCACATCAGAATACGTGGCCAACGAAAGGTTCCCTAGCAGATGCTGACGGATCCTCCAAGTCAACCCGTCGGTGAACTTCTCAATCTTCTTCTTCTCTGTTGGTATCTCATCTGGAACTATATTCAACAGATTTGTGAACTCGGACTCATACTCGGCCACAGTCTTACGCTCCTATTTCAGACTCATCAATTTCCTCCTCATTTCCGTGTGAACAGCTGACGGAAAGTACTTGCGGTCAAACCGCACCCAGAAGTCCTGAATAGTGAGAGTATCCCTCTCCTCCATGGTGGTAATAGACTCCCACCACTGCAGTGCAGATCCAACTAGCTTGAAAGTAGCTAGCACATGCTTCTGAACATCCGTGCAATCATACATCCTTAAGTGCCTCTGCATATGCTTCCTCCACTGGCTCGAGACTACCACATCTGAGCTACCTGCAAACTCTGGCGGATGCGCTTTCTGAAAAGCGTCACATACACGCTCCCAAGCAGACGGGAATGCATTTGCCTGCACTGGCGCGGCAACCGGTGCCTGAGGTGGTGCCTGCTGAACAACGGCAATTGCGACATTTACCGTTTGGGCTACTATAGCTTCAACCTCAGCGGTGTTCATCATGACCTGAACTAGAGCGGGCTGGGGTTCGGGCGTTGCATCCCTGGGAACTCGTCGTGCACGTCGTGCAGGCATCTGAAATAAGAACAAAGTTTATAAGTTCGCTGTTTATAAACTTAAAATACCTGAAAAACGAAGTATACACAAAAAGAGTACAACAGTCCTAAAATATAGGGCTCTATATCAAAGAAACTTAGCGGAAACATAATAAGCCGTCAAATCCTAAAGGACACTAGAACCTGATGCTCTGATACCACCTGTGACACCCCGACTAATTAAATACCGGGTATCTACTCCTTTATTAAATTAATTCAAAATGCCAAGTTGGTCCAGTTAATAGCATCACTGTCGAAAACATTTTTATGATTACTAACCACCTAGTATTTAAAAAGTAAGTTGCCAAATTTTAAATTAAGTCTGATTAACATGCAACAAGTGTAATGAAGAATAATAACACCATTCACCATAACGAAGTAAATAGAATAACCATCACATAATGTAAATAAAGTCTGGAGGAAAACTCCTCACTACAAACCCACAACTGAAATAAGTAAACTGAATACTAAATCCATACATGCCAAAGTCTGAAAACTGAAATGGAAAGATGCCTCTAATAGAAATGGGCAACATGCCCTACAAATGATAGATAATGACTCTGGAATCCAAATGATAGAAGCGTCTACAAGCAAATCCCTGTAGCTTCCACAAACAGCTATAGCTCGTCACCTGAATGAGTATCCGATGCATGGTGTCCTTGTGGCTGGGCACCTAAAATGGTTTTACAAGAAAAATAGATTTGAAAGCAAACGGGTCAGAGCCCGAATGTGGAGATATTTTAAAAACCTGCAAGTACTTTAAAAACATTTAAAACATAAAATGCAAAGTACATGTTAGGACGTGCACTCACATGATATTATCACCTCTCGTCTAACTGTGCACTCCAAACGTAAGTACCCATCTACAATGACACAAATCACTAGCTAAGTGACATCATATCTAGCTAGATTGTCATAGGTCCTACCCTTATTACTCGATTCTATTAACAAAATAATGCTCGTAATTAAATAGGGGTTTAACGTAAACTCAGATGCTCAATTGGCAATATATATCACTATCAGCTAACCCGTTATGTTTTTCTCGAAACAGTACCGTAATTATATTCACAACATTAACATGAAGTTTCCCATAAATTAAGTGTATATTATTCACTATCAGCTAACCCGTTATGCATTTGCCTCGATTGTCTCTGGATTTGGTGTTGATTTTGTAAAGGTTTTCTGCAGAATTCCCTCTCTCTCTCCCTTTCTCCAAGCTTCTTCTCCAAAGGTGGCTATGGTGGCTAGGGTTTTCTTTGGGAAAGTTGGAAACCTAAATGATAACCTCCGTAGCTTAATGGTTTAATATGGGTTGGTTAGTGGGTTTAGTGGGTCGATTCCCAATCAGATTTACTTCTCTCATTTTCGTCATTTTTAATTCCTAAAAATACGAAATTACCAAAAATACCCTTTATATTGCCGGTATGGCCTAAAAATACCCTGGGACCCAAAACTACACCCCCGGCTAGTGTTTTCTGACTATCTCGACCCTTCCGGATGCGTTGGCGCACTCAAAACGACCATATGGTTTATAGAATTTAAATTCACTTTTATTAATAAAATAATTATAACACGACGCGACTGTCACACGCGTCCCAATAAAATGACCAAATTATCGTATATCAATCTCACGACAATTTTCATAATTCAATATTCATATAACATCATATATACTCAATATAGTCAAATACCAACTCACAGCTCGCTAGTATTTTACCCGGATTAATTTCCAAATAATTTACATTTAATTAATTAATCCCAAAAATAAATATAGCCAAAAGTACGGGTATTACAATTATGGTTTAGAAAACCCTTAGTCATCATTTTAAATTTTCCTTACCTTTATCAACAATCGAACTATGATGAGTTTGAGGTTGTTCTTAATGATGACCTAAAACTAACTCATTATCGATGCTTTTTGTTGTTGTCGACATGGTGCACGCCTTTGAAACATGACATATACGCATGCATTAATCACAATAATTAGGGATATTTTTGTATAACACTAGTGTTAGATTCCTCATTGCTTCATATCCATTCTCTTTAAGAAAACCATTTTTGCATGTTACCTTACCTACGCTAGGGTGCATCACCTCTATTGTGGATGGATCCATTTTCATGGAAGTACCTCGTAATCTTCAATGAATTATAATGGGGATTTAGGAAATAAGTGGATGGAGATTTGTGGAAGAGTTGTCTAACGCAGTTTCATACTCTATGTATACATTCAGGCCCTTGTGAGGTCATTAAATGATGATCAAAATTTTGAAAATAGTAAAAAATTATGTTGGATATGTTTTTTGGAGGGTATCTATAAAATGTTAAGGTACCTACAAAAAAAATAACCAAAAATATTTTAATTTACTTTTCCTCAAAAATCGATAAATATATGCAAGCTTTTAAACCGCGTAAAAAATGAACTAACATAATGCAACTAAACACTTTCCATGAATGTCTACTTTAACGGAGGTTTGACATTACATCATGAAGTGTTCATTAGGTTTAAGGCAGTTTTTTTAATGCGATGAAAAGTAAAATTGCGATTTTTTTTTCATATATCTAAAGTTAAAATTTGTTCACTATTTATATTAAAATAACATCATTATATGGTGTACATTTATTCATAATTTCAAAACCAAAACTAATTATTCTCTGTCCAAAATTAAGAGTCCACTATTTGTTTTTGAATTGTCCCAAATTAATAATCCACTTTCCTACTTGATCATAATTTACAATTGATTGAACATGTCCTTAATCTATTAAAAAAGAATACAGACTCTTAATTTGGAACGAGTGGAGTATTAAATAAATGAAAAATGTGTCCAAATCCTGTGTCCATCAAAATTTGTTTGAATCTGGTGTCCCTTTACAATTACTCAATGTATATATATGAAACGAGTTTTCTCCATTTAACCCGCAGTTGATAGGGTCATTAAAATGCAAGGAATGTTCCACTCGCTAGGGAAATTTTTTGATGTCTCTAAGAGATTAAAAAGACGTGATTGATTAGTCCGCTTACACGAATCCACATCCATTAAATAATGTGGGTATGCTCCGGCGACAATAATCAATCCCGTCTAGACAGATCACCTTTTTTTTGGTCAGTCATATTTTGGATATGTTTTTTTTAGGGAATCTATAGAATGTTAAGGAACCTGCAAAAAAGAAATAACCAAACATAATTTAATTTACTTTTCCCAAAAAAACCGACAAATATATGTAAGATTTTAAGCCACTTAAAAAATGAACTAACATAATTCAATTAAACACTTGCCATGCATGTTGTCTACTTTAACGGAGATTTTACATTACATCATTAAGGGTTCATTAGGTTTAAGGAAAAATTTATTTTTTACGCAATGAAAAGTAAAATGGTGAATTTTTTTTTCCACATATCTAAAGTTAAAAGTTGTTCACTATTTTTATTAAAGTAACATCATTATATGGTGTACATTTATTCATAATTTCAAACCAAAATTAATTCATCTCTGTCCAAAATTAAAAGTCCACTATTAATTTTTGAATTGTCCCTATCATAATCCACAATTGATTAAACATGTCCTTAATCTATTTAATCCGCATTTTGATGTCTCTAAAATATCAAAATTTTAATTTTAAAGACGCGAATAGGGACTCACATTCACAAAACAAAAATGCTATTGTGACATAATTTTTAACAGAATTTTCATGAAAAAATTGACGTGACTTGCATCTATTGATTAATTTTTGAGGTTTACGCTAATAAGATCAAGAAATCATTGTGTTCATAAAATTATGTTATAATAGAATTACTCTTCACTCACAAAAATGGTGCGAGTCTCCGCGCAAGAGAGAGTCAGCAACCACGTCAAGGACATAGTTTTGCTCTGTTTTGAGGTCACCCACTTTTTCATACCAAAACTACATAACTCAAAAACTTCTTCGCTGATTTTTTTTTTACAGTTTCTTTTGCTTTGGAAAAGTTATAGGGAACAGGGTTATAGGTTTGAGGGTTTTAAATTTTATATTCTGGATGGTTTATTTTTTATTTAGGGTATAAGTATTATTAGGGTATATTGTTTCTTATTTAATTTTTTTTCCCTTTTCTCTCTTAAGAGTTATTTTTTAGTTCTGGGTTTTTAGATTTTAGGGTAAGAGAACAGAGAATGTTTGTGAGTTATATCCGTTAAGAGGCTTTTTATTTTTGAAAAAGGACAGAATAACTTGGACTAACTATTAATTAATGAAATCCCAATGGACTATTTGCCAAATGACCCTTTTTATGTCAGTTTTGTGCAACCGTCATAAATATTGGTCGATTTCAAACATGGAAAATAGTTTGTTTGAATATACTTGAGTTTTTAGTCTTACTTTTTAGGTGGATAAGAAATATTTTTCACTAACAATAAGGTTTGAGATGAACCACTTGTTATGTGAATGAGTGTTGTTTTCATGTCAATCAAACACACCCTAAGGGTAACAACAATTGTCATGGCAAATAATGAAATCTTTCTCATTTTTCAGTTTTTAGGCGCATTTGATTGCCTGGAAAATACTTCCATCTTACACTTATTTGCCATGGAATACCAATGACATGAAAATTAATTCCACCATGATCAATCAAACAAGGCTAAGAGATGTCTCTTAGATTTATTTAACTTCCTTTTTCTTCATATGTGTGATGTTCTGTTTGTGATTGGTTTTGATGCCTATATAAATATATATACCTACTTTTTTTTATGAGATTTGGTGCAAGACTACTTGTATATATATATATATATATCACCTATTAAATTTTTTTCTTATATAAAAAGAGAAAAAAAATAATTTTTTATGTCGAGGTTCCAAACTCTTATTTGTGATTTATTGCTATTACAGGTTTTTGTCATTCACATAATAATAACCACAGTCAATGTTATTAATATCGGCCGATACACGATACATATCGGAGGCATCGTATCGTATCGGGGGTAAAACGTGTTGTATCGATGACTGTATCATTTTTTATAAGTATCTCCAATAACTAAATCGAATAGAAGGTAAATCTTTTAAATCAAATGGAAAATCACAGTAAATGCAAAATGTATATAACACATTTTCATATTAGAATTGGTTGAATTGATGGGTGCTTTGCACTAAAATGACTTTTAAGTCTTCAATCATTTCAAGTCTTTTACAGAAGACTGATTCATCCATATATTTAAAACCACCATCTCTCTCAACCTCTTGCCCTCTGTTTTGATATAATTTCTTGCATGGGTTTTAAATTTGTTATGATGATTTTCCCATTTTTATTTGAACAAGTTGCAATCCATGAATGAAATGGCTTGTTGTGCTGTGTTTGTTCTTTATGTGCTGAAAATAATAACATGGTGAAGAGTAATTTATTGTTCATTTCTTGTGTGATAAAACTTCCATATAGAAACCCTCCGCCCCTCATTAATGGCCGATTGGGGTTAAGTTCAGAAGTGAGTCAAGTGACATAGCAACCCTCTTCTAGTAGCAAATCAATGAGGCTCCCTCTTCGCCCAGGCAACGGTAGCACTGGAGTCACGTGTGTTGTCAAGGCCAACCACTTCTTTGTTGATTTGGCATGCAGTGATGTACATCAGTATGATGTGAGTTTGTGGCTAAATTTTCGTCATCGTACTTTTCCTCCTTTACCCTGAGATAATTCGGCCTTTAGACTTACTGTCTACATGTTCACTAATTATACTTCACTCACTGCCATGCAATGCATAATGCATAAGGTAATGGTACATGTACAAGTCGGTTGATGAGGGGGAAGTCTACTTAATGAACTTGTAATGGGTGAATCTAAATACTGAATTATCTCAGGTGTAAAGTTAAAAAAAACATGTATTTACTTTTACTACGTCGGGTGTGGCATGGATTAAAGTTTTGATTTGGAATGGAACATCCGAAACATTTTTAAATGTTCTGAAACGAAATCAGCATGTAATATCGAAACATAATTTTTTCACACAAAAGCAATTAGTTTTTGGTATTTTTCTAAGAAAAATTATTTTTTACCAATTATATGGAGATAATGAATCGACGTTATATAGCCCCGTATATAAAATACTAAATTTTGTATAGAAACAAATATCCAAATTCTCGCTTATAAATTAATAGTGTTTCCATTTCTTATTCGGTAAGTTTCCAAAACATTTTCATAAAGTTTTCATTTTCTAGACTTTCGAAACATATTCTCAAAACAAAACTGTATACCATTGGTTCGGGAATTTATCTACTTTATTTGGTTTCTATGCTGTGTAGGTGACAGTCACCCCTGTGGCCACATCACGTGTTCATCGTGATGTGATGGAACAGTTGGTGAAGCTGTACAAAGAATCTCATCTTGGCCATCGTCTTTCGGCATATGATGGAAGAAAGATATTATATACAGCTAGACCGCTTCCTTTCATAGCAAAGGAGTTTTAAATCACTCTCCTCAATAAAGATGAAGATGATGGAACAAGGTTTTTGACTCTATTACACTCTTTCATTATTCTGTTCATTTGATGTTATAATGAGGTTCGTATTAGCTACATATATATATATATATATATATATATATATATATATATATATTGTGTAATAATGAGATCCCTATTGTTTTTCACTTTTCAAAATTTAGGAGGGGAGAGAGGGAATTCAATGTTATGACCAAGTTTGCTGCACGTCTTCACTTGAACCAGTTAAGAATGTTTTTAGAAGGGAGGCAAAAAAGTGCACCTCAAGCAGCTCTTCACTTTACGAATAACGTGTTGCAACTAGTACCAGTTACTCGGTACGAATTATAACCATTCTTTCGATTCTACTTTTTATCATTCAGTGTTATGCCTGCCTATTTACCAATGGTGTAGCTAGGGAATTACATCTACCCGGGGTACTGAAGAAGTAGTCCCAAAATATAGTTAAGATTAAGAATTAGAAATTGTTGATACCAAATTTAGTCTGCTGGCATGGCTGAATTAAGTGGAGACACGTGGCAATCTGCATGGCAATAACAAACACATCTGAACAACACCTTGACTTCGAGGAACTCATTTTCCCGACCAACTCAAATACTCTAAGCAGTAGGTACTCTCCGAGAAACTTTACTGCACTGAGAAACTCAAGAATACCGAGATACTTAGGCGGTCCGAGCTGCACCTCGATCAGCGCATTTATTATCAGGCAATTAAGAGGATTAAATACGCATTAAATGCTAATTATTATCATACGGATGTATACGCTGATTGAACATTTATGTATTACCCATTCACATGTACAGCCTCATGGCTATAAATACATTGTATCACCCTCATTGTAAGGGACCCGAAATTTCTTGAGATAAATCCTACCTCGAGAATTCCAAACAGTCAATAATAGCACAAATAGTGGATGTAGGTAGGCCATTCGTTCAAGGCTGAACCACTTTAAAATCTCTTGTCTTATTTATTTGTTATCTGTGACTAAACAATTAGAGATAATATAATTTTTTACATCAACAGATTGGCGCCGTCTGTGGGAAACGACTGTAATTTTTGTTTTTCACCAAAAATAATTCATCACCAATGGCTGACAATCTTGAATCCAATAATCGAAATGCTGGAAACCCCCCAAATCCATCCGCTCCTCCAAATATCCAAGATTTGGCTGGGATCATGGCCAATTTGGCTCAAGGTCAGACAGCCATGCAAAAAACAATGCGATAACTTATGCAAACTATCCAGGGTGGAGCATCAACCTATTCAGGACAACGAAGTGTTCAATGAAATAATCGTTTACTTTCTTCACGCATTAGGCAAAGCGATTCATATCGCACTGAGAAATCTAAAGATTTTTCTCATCAACCGGGTCAAACTTCGTCAGTACGAGCCACAGATACTGAACAACACATCACTATCTCTCCAGAAAGGACCAGTGCACTGGAAAGATTAAGTAGGGTCTCTCCTTTTGATCGATTGGGCCCTAGGAAGAATAAAAGTCCTCCTAAGGCTGTGTCGAGAAACTTTCAATGACTATTTGATCTAAAAGAAGGTTCTGCCCAATCACAACCAGTTGCTCAACAAGATAGATCCCAAGAAGCAATTTCTGCACGATCAATTGCTCGAACCAGTAGGAATGAGGAGGGCAATGATGCGTGGAAAGGCTCTATTCAGAGGTTGGATGATAGACTAGGGGAAATGGCTTAGGCCAAGAATCCTCTATAAAGAACTTTTGTCCAAGGGACACCTTTTGTCCAAACAATTGTGGATTTTCCCACGCCATCAAAATTCAAAGCACCTGTTGTAACTCATAAATATGATGGCAAAATCGACCCTGTCCTTCATATAGAACAATACCAAGCTGCTGCTGACATCTATGCTGTGTCGGATGAAATGAGATGCAGGGCATTCTCAGGAACTCTTACAGGATCTGCTCAAATATGGTACAATAATCTTCCTCGGGGTAAGATTTCAAATTTTTTTCAACTAGTCGAGCTCTTCATTAGTAACTTCTATTTTGGAGCAAAACCAGTCAAACGAGTAGCAAACTTGTTAAGCGTTAGACAAAAAGAAGGTGAGAGTACCAGGGATTATATAACTCGCTTCAACAATGAGAAACTTGAAGTTATTGATTATGAGGAAAAGGCAGCGATTACTGCTCTGATGAGTGAACTGTTGCCCAACAAGTTGTACTACACTTTGGCCAAAGATCCACCCAGAACCATGTCAGAACTAATGGCAAAAGCAGCCAAGATAATGAATGCCGAGGAGGCTATGACTGCAAAGAAGAATATGGATACCAAAGAAACCAAGATAGAGGGTGATAAGACTAAAAAGAAAGAGCATAAGAACAATGGTGGTGACAAGCATTCAAAAACGAAGCCATCATGGGAGGTATTGAAGAAATTTGAAAATTATACTCCTTTGAAGGTAGACATCAACCACGTTCTAGAAGAAATAAAGAATAACGAGGAGTTAAACTGGCCAGAGAAAATGAAGTTAGACCCTGATAAGAGAAATAAGGCCAAATATTGCGAGTTCCACAAAGATCATGGCCACACAACCAAAAATTGCATATCTCTTCAAAATGAGATCGAAGCACTCATTAGACGAGAAAAACTGGAAAAGTATGTTGATCGTAGAAATGAAAGAAGAAATAGAGACCGAGTAAGAGAAAGGTCTAGATCTCCTTGTCGAGCAGAGGAGAACAAGAAAAGAGACCATGAAGATGATCCAAAAGACGACCCCGATCTTCCCAAAAGACCAAGGCAACCAGATAATGAAGTATTTTCAATAAGTTTTGGATCATTTGATTGTAATGTTATTACAGGTGGGGATGCAGGAGGTGGAGACCTTACTACGAAAAGAAAAGCTTACCTCAATGAGGCTCAAGCCGGTTTATATATTCAACGAATAAACTTGGCTGAAGCTGATCGCCCGAGGAAGGTCAACAAAGAAAAACTGGTCATTGGTTTCTCAAAGAACGACCTTGCAGGTGTGTTGTATCCTCATGATGACCCATTAGTGATCAAAATGAGGATGAAGGAAGTGATGATCTCGAGAGTATTGGTTGATAATGGTAGCTCAGCTGATATTATGTTCTACTTGTGCTTCGACACCTTAAATCTAAAGTTGTCTCAGTTGGAGCCTTATCATAGGCCCCTCCTCGGTTTTGCTGGCGAGAAAGTTTTTCCACTTGGGACGATCAAGTTGGATATGTTCATTGGTACATGGCCTGCTTATCGAACATAAAGAGTACGCTTTTTCGTGATGGATAAGAATGTTCAATCAACTTACAACATCATCATGGGAAGGGTAGGATTGAAGAAGTTCAAAGCAGTACCATCTACGGTACATCAATGTTTAAAATTTCAAACCAATTTTGGAGTAGGAGTTGTGAAGGGTGATCAAAAAGTAGCTCGAGAATGCTATTATTCATCTACCGAGCAGGAGGAACTGGAGGAATCTATGAAAAAGACTACTACCTATCAGGTGGATGAGGGTGCAGAAATTGAAACATTGGATCCTAGAGACGAGTCACAACTTGTGAAAGGACAGGTGGTGGAAGCTACTGAAAACATCATTCTGGATGATGAGCACCCTCAACGAATAACTCAGATAGTTTCATCATTAGATGCCTCATTTAAACAGGAGTTGATAGTTTTCTTAAAATGCAGAAAACAAACTTTTGCTTGGAGTCATGAAGATATGCCCGGAATAGACCCAAATTTCTTATGTCACGAGCTCAATGTGAATAAGGAAATCAAGCCAGTGAAGCAAATAAGAAGAGTGTTCAGCCCCGAGAAGAACCAAACTATACAAGAAGAGGTCGAGAAGCTCCAGAAAGCTTGCTTTATTGAAGATGTTAAGTATCCAGACTGGTTAGCAAATGTGGTGATGGTGAAAAAGAAGAACAACAAATGGAGGATGTGTGTAGACTTCACCGACCTCAACAAGGCATGTCCAAAGGATCATTTTCCCCTGCCCCGAATTGATCAACTAGTGGACGCTACCTCGGGAAACGAGTTGCTGAGCTTTAGTGATGCTTATTCTGTTTACAACCAGATTAAAATGAAACCTCAAGACAAAGATAGTACTTCTTTCATTACCCCTAGGGGAACTTATTGTTATAACGTCATGCCTTTTGGTTTGAAAAATGCAGGTGCGACATATCAACGGCTGATGAATAAGGTGTTTGCAGAACAAATCAGTCGCAATATGGAAGTCTATGTTGATGATATGCTGACAAAGAGCAAGAAAACTGCTAACCATCTAGTTCTCTTAGGCCAGACCTTTGATCAATTGGATAAATATCAAATGAAATTGAACCCGACCAAGTGCATATTTGGAGTACGAGAAGGCATGTTTGTCGGGTATATTGTCAATCAACGAGGCATTAAAGCAAACCCTGAAAAGATCAAAGCTCTATTAGGGCTGCGATCTCCAACGACGAAGAAGGAATTACAAAGTCTTACAGGGCGAGTAGCAGCACTTAACAGGTTTGTATCGCAAGCAACTGATAAATGCCTCCCATTCTTCAAAATGCTCCGAAAGACTTTTGAATGGAATGAAGAATGTGAAAAAGCTTTTCAAGAATTGAAGAAATATTTGGGAGCACCTCCACTATTGTCCAGGCCAATAATGGGAAAAAGATTGTACTTATATCTGGCAGTTTCAGAAAATGAAGTTAGCTCGGCATTAATAAGACTAGAGGATGGATTACAAAAACCAATTTACTACACTAGTAAGGCCTTTCGAGGAGTATAGATCAGATATCTGAAGCTGGAAAAGTTGGCACTAGCACTGATTGAAGCAAGTAGAAGAATGAAGCCATATTTCCAAGCTCATACCATAGTCGTATATACCGATATGCCATTGAGGAAAGCTCCTCATAAACCAGAAAAATTGGGGAGATTGATGTATTGGGCAATAGAACTCGGTGAATATGATATAATTTATGAGCCTAGATCGTCACTAAAAGGGCAACTAATAGCATATTTTATAGCAGAGTTCACTTATCCTGATACACCCGAGGAACAAAGGCTGAACACCGACCAACCTGTGGATGTCACAGAATCATCAAAATTAAACCCCGATCAACTTAAGTTGGTCGGAGAGCAAGAGGAGAGGGTCGACAAGCAGCAAAGTGTGGTAGAAATGGAGATAAAGGAGCAATAAATATTCCATCGAGGAACTTTGTCCAATAAGAAGTTTGAGGACAAAATACCTGTATGGAACCTATATGTGGATAGCTCATCATGCACCTCGGGTAGTGGAGCTGGGATTGTGTTAAAAAGTCCAGACGAGATCGATATAGAATATGCTCTGCGCTTTCAATTTCAAGCATCTAATAATGAGGCTGAATATGAAGCGATGATTGTTGGTCTTAGTCTGGCAAAAACTATGAAGGCAGAGCAGGTAATCGTTGCAGTGACTCACAGTTAATTGTAAACCAAATGCTTTGTGTATATGCAGCAAAATGAGAGTTGATGATTAAGTACCATGCAAAGGCGATGGAATTGGTATCGGATTTGGTTACTGTTCAACTGGTCAGAATACCAGGAATGGAGAATGCAAGAGCAGACGCTTTAGCTCGATTAGCATCGGCTACTCGTACCGAGCTACGAAGAGCAATCCCAATTGAAGTTCTAGCTGGTCGGAGCATAGATGAAGATCTGACGATGAATTTTATTACCCTTGATTTAGGGCCATCTTGGATGGATCCCATCAGGGCATATATTGAGGAAGGAGAATTACCGATTGACAAACTCGTAGCCAAGAAATTGAAGTTTAAAGCTGCTCGTTATGTACTAACTAATGGTATTCTATATAGACGTGGAATCATAGCTAGCTTGCAGAGGTGTGTACATCCTGCCGAGGTAAAGGATTTGATTGAAGAAGTCCATGAAGGGTCTTGTGGAGCCCATGTAGCAGGTCGAACACTTCTGCAAAGAATAATGACGTAAGGATACTACTGGCCAATGATGAGGGCTGATTGTATAGCCTATGCCAAGAAATGTGACAAGTGTCAGCACTTCTCCTCCATCCGAAGAACTCCCCAAGCATTTTTGACACCCATTACTTTCCCTTGGCCATTTGCCATGTGGGGAATTGACTTGGTCGGGCCACTTCCAACGACTAGAGGAAGATTTAAATATCTCGTCGTCGTAGTGGATTATTTTACTAAGTGGGTAAAAGCCGAGCCTCTTGTCGACATGACATACGAAAAGGTGTACCAATTTATTTGGAAAAGTATCATTTGTAGATATGGTCTTCCCCATGCATTCATCACCGACCACGGAACACAATTTGACAATGAGGAGTTCGCTGCCTATTATCATCAGTCAAATATCTTGAAGATCCACTCGGCACCAGGCCATCCCCAAAGAAATGGAAAAACTAAAGTGACAAACAAAACGCTTCTAAATGGCTTGAAGAAAAGACTGAATGATGCAAAAGAAAACTGGATCAACGAGCTACATTCAGTACTCTGGGCTTATCGTACTACTCCCCGAGCAGCAACTGGAGTATCTCCATATATGCTGGCATTTGGAAGTGAAGTTGTTATACCTGCCAAGTTGTGTCTCCCAACACACAGAGTACTAAATTTCAATTCCCCTCTCAGCGATTTGATGAAAAGACTAGACTTGGACATGCTCGAGGAATTTAGAGAAGAAGCACCCACCAGGAATGCTACTTACCAGCAACGAACAGTTTTGTTCTGCAACAAGAGAGTGAAGAAGTGCGACCTGAAAGAAAGAGACTATGTGCTAAAAAAAGTGATTCAAAATCACAACAAGCTGGAATCGAACTGGCATGGACCTTACCGAGTTACAGAAGTTTTTCGACCAAGAACCTAAAAAATAGAAACTCTAGAGGGGGAGGAGTTTAAGAATGCATGGAATGCAGAACACCTGCACAAATATTATCAGTAATGTAAACTCTCATGTAATGCAGTTTTATCAGTATGAATAAAATGTGAATATTCTACCCAATTCTCTCCTTTTATTGAAGTTTTTTTTCGCGGAATACCAGTGCTACACACTACTCAGCAAAACCCACAAACTCCGGTTGGTCGGGAATAAAAAATATTTCCCCAAAGTGCCAACTCAAGTTGGTTGGGAAGAAAATCCACCAACTCCAGTTGGTCGGGAATATTTTAAAGCATGAGTATGGCTTAGAATTAAAAAGTGATCAAGAAAATTTTTTAGATACTCGTAACATTTTAAATTACCACCAAGTTGGTCGAGAAACAAAATATCATCAATTTTGCTTAATCGTCAAATGATTATCACAAATTCAGGATAGTCGACAATAAATTTTAACCAGCTTTAGTTGATCAGCAAATAACACAATGTTATTATCTTTTTAACAGATATACATACACGTATGTAAAGTGTTTTACAAAATATCTACAAAACAATGGCAATCAAGATTTCAAAGAAAAATACAAGTTTTTCATTAAATCCAAAACAAAGTACATTAAGAATAAAATACATAAAAATTATTACATAAGAAATCCTATTCTATGGGTTCCTCGCCAGCAGGAGGATCGTCTAAGGCATAAGGGGAATTTATGAATTAAGGTCTTTGAGCATCCTGATGTTCATCACAGATGGTCGATCGAGTAGGTGCTCGAGGTGAGATATCTCAACATTGGAATGGAGACTGTAATTGCCAAGATATTTGGAAATCAAACACTGAGGGATTGCCCGAGCAGGGATCCATCTCATGTCGAGTTTTAATGGTGGCACTGGCAGGTCGAGCAACCCAGGATTATGGTAATCCCACAAGTAGTGACCATGTTCCAATTGCAATACACCCAAGGCATTCAACCACCCTTGTTTGTAACCCTCATTATTCTCATTTTGGATCCGATTATCCAAATGGTAGAGATCCTCATTATAGCCAGTCATCCAGAATTCTCTGGGTTGCTTGTGGAATTGATAATTCAACCTTTCCAGCTGCTCGTGAATATTTTTTATAAAGAGTTCTTTATTTTCCAAGGCAGACTTCTGTGCAGAGAGCTGCTCATCTAGATTCTGGATCTTCTTGGACATCTCTTCCAAAGCTTTATTCTTCGCAACTAACTGGACTGCTTGATTTTCCATAGAAGCTTGAGTTCTTGCCTCTTCAACAGTAAGCCGATCAGCCCTTGATCATCCCCGAGAACCTCTTCTCGTCCCCGAGCAGAGGTAGAAGAGCCAGCTCTCTTCAAGGTCTCCAATTCGTCTCACAGATTGTCATTTTCAACCTCCAAGAAATAGAACCCCTCGTCGTTCATAGGGACCAAAGCATTTGAGGAAGAGGCTGCAGATTTCAACTGAGATACTTCTCTTTGCAAGTTATTGTTTTCTTGCTCCAACAACTCAGCTATCTACCTGTGCTCTTCGACCTCGGCCTTCAAAGTTCTCTCCCTCACGTTGTAAGCAGCAAACAATTTATCATACCCCTTATCATCACTGAGTTGTTAATACTTCTTCTTATATCCCTCGTGCAAAAGGGCTGTAGATTCATTATATTGTTGTTGAAGCTCTTCAAGAGTGCCCTGGAGGTCTTCAATCATTTCATAATACGCTACATTGTTAGCCACTACACGGTCGAGCATGCACTTCAAATACAGATAGGCTTCACTTCTCGTTCTGAAGCATTTGGACCGAGTATATCAACGATTTGAGCATCAGTCAAATCTGCATGGACAGCCTTGAAATATTCATTGCACTGTTTCATCAATTTTGTATCATGAGCAGATAACAATTCCATTCTGTCCATAAAATAATAAAAAGAAGAAAGAGCAAGAATCAATAAGGAGCAAGAGGAAGAGAAACAACAGTATGAATAGGCAAAACTTCAAATTTTATCATATCATAAAAGAGAGGTACATAGTTCAGAATTACAACTGACAAAAATAAACAAAGAGAAAAATCTGAACAACTCTACACCTTCTCCTTGTCTCCCAAACCTTTCTCGGGAGGCTGGGATGAGGAAGTAGGTTTCTCAGATGGCACAGATCGTTGCTCGGGGGGTGTTGGAAGCTGCTTGTTTGTAATAATGGATGGTTGAAGTTGCTCGCAGGAAGACAGGACAACTGGGGAATGAGGAATTTGATTTCCCATCACTATGGAGGATTCCTCAGAGGCAGCTTCGTCCTCTTCTTCTTCTTCTTCAGGAGTTGGAGGGGGGCCAGGGATGTGTCGCTAAAATAGATCAGAATTTTCATCAACCTTCATCTCTTGCAGAGCAGCGACCCAGCCATCCCTAAAATACTTGAGGCTGCCATATTCCACTTATGACATCTTGGTAGCCAGACCCTTATTCCACCCCTTATCCCAGCCAGCACTGAAGGGCTTCTTTATAACCATTTTCCTTATTACTTTCTCTGAGGAAATATTCTCAGTCATGAGTTCCTCAGCAGTTTTCAATTTCTTCTCTGCCTCATCCCTCTGACGGCTTACTTCACAAAGTTGGCCCAACTCTTCCTCAGCATCTTTGAACTTACTTTCAAGCTCCCCAGCATTTCTGAGCTTCCCTTCGAGCTATTTATTCTTCTCCTGCTCGATGGAATATATCTCCTTCTCCCAAGTAGCTTTATCATCGCCATACTTCTTATGAGAATCCTTCAGAGACTGCGTCAGACCCACCAAAGCTTCCTCTACACCTGATGAGGAGATTGAAGCTTTAATAGCTTCATCCTTCTTCAAAATTGTATTAAAACAAGTCACCAACTGGGAAAAGAAAATAATAGCAAGTTAGTGCACAGATATAACAAGGGAAAAAGGAAAGTTTAGGACAATAATACTTACAGAAGCAATATGACGAGCAGCTAATGTGGTAGCCATGTCCCGAGAAAGATTTTTTTCAATAACTTGAATCTTGGGAATGATCCAAGACTTCATCGAGCTCATGGCAGAGCTCGGGGCAACAAAAGTGGGAACACCACTTCCAGTAGTCGGGGGCTGAGCGATGGATTCAGCCAAATTGACTGAGAAGCTTTTCTTCAGCCTCCTCAGAGGAGCATCAACATTCTCGACCAAAGATGTAGTCTTAGTCGGGGATATGACTATCACCTCTCTTGGTGCAGCGACCTTGCTCGGAGCCGCTGGGGGCTTCTCGGCAACCTTCACAGGAGTAGCCGGAGGAGGTGCATCGATTTTTCTTATCCCCTCTTCTGGGACATCATGTTTGCTTTTCTTTGCCTCTCCAGCAACAGAGGAAGATTTCTCGAAGAGGGCAGGAGCTCTTCTTCTCTTCATCCTTTCACTCAAAGGAATATATGACTTAGGTGAAGAACTTGTAGAAGCTGGTATTGGTTCCACGTCGCTTATCACCGGACGAGCAGTAAAAGATGAGGTATAACTCTTATACTGCAGCAGATATGAAGCTGATCTGATATGCTCATCGGCAACAGTCTGATGCAAACCCCAGATAAGTTTCAGATGTTTTAAATTAACTTCTGTCTCTTTTGGCGACCTTCTTTTGATGTCAACTGTAAATAAATGAAAATTAAAATATCAGTGACACATTTTATCAAACACAAAGGAAGCATAAGTTCAAAAATAAAATAAAATAAAAACAACCTATCCCATTACCATTGGGAGGGCATCTAGGACCCTGGTACACATCATTTCCAGTTCGTGGAGGGTGTTTCCAATTTTTCATAACAACCCCGTGCTCGAAGTAGTCCCTATTGGCATCTGGGAGATTGACCACTAAAGCCCTATTTAAAAACCTAGTTTTTAAATAAAAAGTATTGTCACTAACAGCCCATCTATAACAAAACATAATTTTTGGAATTCCTATACGAGTTCCATGAATTTGATTTAATCTATGAACTCTGTTAACTATTCTCCACGTATTGGGGGCTATTCTTGCAAGAACCACGTCAAAATATTGACAGAATTCGAGACACAAAGGGTTTGGGGGAAAAGAAAATCCACATTCAGCAACAAAGAGACAAGGGGAACCAATGTCCCTCAGCCAAACGGAAATAATCTGAAGGTTTAGAAAGTTCCTCCAGAACAACCCATGAAGGAATAGAGAAATCAGAACAAAACTTATCAAGCGATTCAACAAGGTAAACCATGATGAATAAATGAAATAAAGAAGAAGGAAGAAGATCTTACAGGAAAAGGATGGATCTGTTGACAACGAACGATGAAAAGGATGAACGCACAAGAGAGAGAGAGAAAATGGAAAACTTAAAGATACATATTTAGAAAATTAAAAGACAATATGATTTTCTGCAACGCTTAAATACCTTACCTTGGGAAAAGGTGAAAATAATGATTATAAAGGGAGACGTTTACTCTACCGGCGGCTAAAAGGACAAGAAGAGCGCGGATATCGAAGCACTTAGAAAAATTCGAAAAGTCTAATTCTTTGAATTCGAAAAAAAAAATAAATGCGAAGAAAACACTCCTAAAATTCAGGATGACCATTTAAATCCGCCATATTCCGAGAAGAATGTTCCACACTTCTAACTCTCGAATTGTGAAACATTGGGGGCTTCTGTTTATACCAAATTTAGTCTGCTGACATGGCTCAATTAACTGGAGACACATGGCAATATGCATGGAAATAACAAACAAATCTGAACAACACCTTGACTTCGAGGAACTCATTTTCCCCGACCAACTCAAATACTCCAAGCAGTAGGTACTCTCCGAGAAACTTTACTGCACCGAGCAACTCATGGATACCGAGATACTTAGGCGGTCCGAGCAGCTTAGGCGGTCCGAGATGCACCTCGATCAACGCTTTTATTATCAGGCAATTAAGAGGATTAAATACGCATTAAATGCCAATTATTATCATACGGATGTATACGCTGATTGAACAGTTATGTATTACCCATTCACATTTACAGCCTCATGGCTATAAATACATTGTATCACCCTCATTGTAAGGGACCCAGAATTTCTTGAGATAAATCCTACCTCGAGAATTCCAAACATTCAATAATAACACAAATAGTGGATGTAGGCCATTCGTTCAAGGCTGAACCACTTTAAAATCTCTTGTCTTATTTATTTGTTATCTGTGATTAAACAATTAGAGATAATCTAATTTTTTACATCAACAGAAATAATGCATCATCTATTCATGGTTAATTTAAGATTTTATTTATTTATGAAATTGAATATACGTGTTATAGTATTGCTAGCAAAATATAGAAAATTATGACATGATGTATATGCATGGCCCGAGGATATTAATTGAACTTTTTATTTTTATTTTATTACTTTATTATTAGAATAATGTTTATTGGTGTTATTAATTTGTATTTTCTATTGTTATAGGTATTGTCCAGTGGGTCGTTCATTTTATTCCCCTGATATAGGTCAAACCCATCTATTGGGTAAGGGATTGGAAAGTTGGCAGCATTTTCATCAGAGCATTCATCCAACTCACATGGGATTGTCTCTAAATATCGATATGTTTTGCGCTCGGCATTTTCTTCCATTCTTGCATGTGATTTCTCGTTCCATCTTTTGTTAGTTTCCCCAAGTACGTGTACCTTTCTTGGAGACTTTTTTCCCTGATCTAGAAACAATTTTATAAAATTTTCTAATTGGGAAAACTTTTAAGTTTCATTTTTCCTAAATATTTTACAAGAACATGATTCCACAACCCTCCCCTGTCATCCTCCTTTTATTAAATTGTTCACCACCGGCTATTAATATCGATCCCTCACTGATGGGAACAACAAATGCGGATCATCTAAACCTATGGTTGCCTTGGTTCTAACATTGACTACCATATCCGATAAAAATATTATCCAAAAATTTCGTCACATCCTCCTTCAAATACATTAGTAGAAAGTTTACACTCACTAAAAGAGGAAATAATCAAAATAACTCTCACTAGTTCTCAGTCATTCATAATAGTTGGATACTATAAAAAGAGAGGCTACATGGGTATTCATTAGCTCCCAATACTTGGTGGGCAAGCTAAATGTGATGTAAGGGCTGATGTCATGCGCATAATGACCTAAGTCATGACATCACTATTCCTAACTAAGATAGTCTAGAATATTCCAAACAAATATTCATGTATATTATTCATAATAAAGTATTAAAAATTACAATTAATGACAATGAAAAATACCCATCATCGTCGAATCCACCCCACACACGTTCCATATACTTGCGTACATTATTCTCCCTTCCTTTGAAGAATCTCGACCTCAAGCTTCAGGGGTGAATTGGATGAAGCCGTGCTAATAGAAAAAATATTTCGAAATTACTTTTTATATTTCAATGAGGACCCAAATGTCCGTCTCTATATTTTTCTAGCCCAAATGAAATTTTTATCACTCTTTAAAAGTTGAAGGTGGTTTAATATACACTCCCATTCTATTTGATTACCAAGGAGAGGCCCAAAGTTGCCCAAAGTTGGCCCGAACTTCAAATGAGCCCAACCTAGCAGCTTTATATTACATCCCAGCCTCTTCCATCACAAAATCCTGGGCCCAAAAGCATTTGATGTAAAACATGCCCTATTTTTAATTTAACCACATATCCAACCAAATAAGGCCATTAGTTCATAGGGCCAGTTTAGGGCGTAGGCGGATAATTCAATTGCATAGGGCCTATATTTTATGAGGCCTCATGTGTAGGAATGTAAGTTTAATGTTTTTACTTAAAGAAGACTCCCTATTTTAATCACTTAAAGAGGTAAAGAGGACCACATCTTATATGGTGGTTCTGCTCTTTCCATTTGGTAGTTCCATTAGCCTTACTTGAACCACATCAGTTGTCACTTTTACTTGGGCTTTTCTATTGAAAGGCTTGGGAAGTGGGGGTGTGAAATGCTCTGTGAAAGTGTGTTTCTATTGCTTTCTTTCTACGACCTTTAATATTTATTACTGTTGTTTCTAATAACTTAATCTTGTAAGGTTACTTTTAAAGGTGGAGCATTGTAATGTCGTAGTAACTTAGTCCCGAAGGGTTATTTTAGTCATTTAGTCATTAGGTTACTTAGTGGCCAAATCTTGTAAAGGCTATATATATGTTGAGTCATGAAGTAACCAAACCCTAGATTATGTTTATGAGAGATTAAGGTATAAAAGAGGAAGAAGAGAGAGAAGAGAGAAATTTGATATGGGATGAGGAGAAAGAGTGAAATGAATCAGGTCATTCATTCTTCCATCTCATTTTCTTTATGACATAAAGTTTCACCAATTACACATAGGTACCTTATAGAATAAAAGTACTATACATAAGATTCCAAATAAGCCCCTGATAATACTCCCCCTCAAGCTGGTGTAAAGATATCTATCATGCCCATCTTGACCAACATATGTTGCAAGGTAGTCTGATTTACACTCTTAGTCAACACATCAACTACTTGTTCACCCGTGCTGACATACGGAGTACAAATCACTTTAAGACGAAGTTTTTTCTTAAAAAAATGTCGATCTAACTTTCACATGCTCTGTTTTATCACGTTGAACTAGATTGTGAGAAATAATAACGGCAGATTTGGTATCACAATACAAATTCATTGGATCACGAATGGGGTGACCTAACTGAATAACATAGCGTGTAACCACGACAACTTACAAATATCCAGTGTCATGGATATGAATACTGCCTCTGCACTAGATCTGTCTACTACAAATTATTTCTTAATGCGCCAAGAAACAAGATTACCCCTAACAAATATAAAATATCCTGAAGTGGATCTCTGTTCTGTCATGGACCCTGCCCAATCTACATCTATATATGATTCTACCCACTAGTGGCATGCCAATCAAACAATATCCCTTTATCCGGAGAAATCTTAAGATAACAAAGAATGTGATGTGTTGCCTCAAGGTGAATCGTACGTGGAGAATGCATAAACTGATTAATCACGCCTACAACATAAGCAATATCTGGACGCGTAAGAGAAAGGTATATTAGTCTCCCAACCAAATGATGGAATCTGCCCAAATCATCTAATAACTCACCATCCATATCACTGAGCTTATGATTTTTCTTAATAGGAATATCAACATGTTTAGCTCCAAGTTTTTCCGCTTTAGTCAACATATCTAACACATACTTCCGTTGTGAAATGAACACTCCTTCCTTGGATATACATATTTCGGCGTTAAGAATGTATGTCCATAATTCAAGATCTTTAACCTCGAACTTCGTATCCCCCAAAGACTTCATCCATTGTATCTCTTCTCTCCATCATCAACATACAAAATAAGGGCAATGGTGCGATCTTAATACTTCTTGATAAAGAGAGTATGTTCTGCCCGACTCTGTGTGTACCCACCCTTTTTACAATTATGCTAAATATCTCAAACCACGCACGTGGAGGCTGTTTTAACCTATACGAGGCCTTATTTTGTTTGCACACCAAATCTAGATTATCACCTAGCTTGAATTCTGGAGGCATCATTATGTACACTTCTTTCTCCAAATCACCATGAAAAAAGGCATTCTTTACATCTAGATGGTGCAAAGGTCAAGAAAAATTAGATACCAATGATATAAGAGCTCGTATGGAATTCATCTTGGTAACAGGGGCAAAGTGTAATGCCCCGTATTTTTAGTATCTATTTTTGAGCATTTTAAATTACACGTGTGCATGTAATTTAAATGAAATGGGAAATAACGAGAATTTAATCAATATTAATTAGCGATAAAATGATTAATATTTGTGTGAAAATATATTTACTTGTGCGATAAGTAAATAAAATTATGTCCAATGATATTACGTCGTAAGTGAGTAAAAAGTCACAGGCTTTGAGGGTTTCTCATTCGGGACGTGCGTGTGGGGTCGTGTTGGGAATGAGATGGAAAATTTATGTTAAGTGACTCAGATGGTAATTTCGAGTGCACAGATGATCCGGGATGGGTCGAGATATTCAAAATTAGGTACCTAGGGGTGGTAATCGGGTTTCGAGGGCTTTTTAGACAAATTAGGACCCGTATGGGGGCGTTCGGTTCATTTTACACTTAGCCTACAATCTAATTTAGGGATTTGTGATATAATTAGGGAGGGTGGACGGAATGGGCAGTCATTCCACCATCCCAAAAGGCTTAGAGTTGAAAGAGAAGATAAAAGAGAAGGGAGAACTCTAGAGGAAGCCAAGAAAATCAATTCGGGAGGGAATTATACCAAATTTTGGGCAATAATAAACACATAAAGAGGATCCTAAGAGGAAGATCAAATTCTCTATGATTAAAGACAAGTGTGTAAACTTGCTTTGATACTTTATGCTATATAAATAATTCATATTATGATTGGTGTAAAATGTGGATTTTTGGGTGGGATTCACATGATAAAAGTGGGATTTTTTGAAATGATTTTATAGAAGTTGATTTAATTATAATCCCACATGAAATTTGAGATTGATTTAGATATAAAAGATGGGATCTTGAACAAAATCTGAGCTTGATTCATAGAAAGATGTGATCTTGAAGGGTTCTTATGAGAATTAAAGGAACCTTGGAATTTAATTATGAAAATAGATGATTCTTGTTGATAATGTTGAATCCCATGGATTAATAATATTGTAGGATGAATCGAGATATAAAAAAAATGGGTATCTATATGTTTCAAATTGATTGGATGATGTTAGGTTGAGTTTTGATGATGATGGGTATCCAAATAGTGTGAGGAATATTGGGGAAATTCTTCGAAAATGTAACAAAGCCGCCCAGGCCAGAACCAGGGGCGAACCAGTTCGGAAAACTTGTTCGACCCAGGTTATTTACTTTGGTTAATTCGCAAATTGATTGGGGTCCAAGTTAATTTAGGAGGTTCTTAGATGAGATTTAGGACTTATGAAAAATATTTGGGACATTATATTACCTGGGCAAGTCGGGAATAAAATCCGGGGATATGGAAATATGGGTGTTTAGGATGAAAGACACTCGGAATTTTATTTAATGAAATCGGTTTGGGATTTCAGATAGAATCGGGATACGGGTTGGAGTAAAATAGCTTAGTGTCCAGAATAATTATAATGTTTGTGAATTAATTACAAGTAAGTGACTACTTTTGTATTTGGGAGTCGGGGTTAGACTCTGGGATTTATGTGCTAGTGCTACGAGTGATATACGCATGTTTAGCCTACATATATATATATAGTTCTGTAAGGACTCCTTATGATACAGATCTCGGTATATACCATTTTTTTAAAATAGTCAAAAAGTGAATTTTTTTATGAAACTTCATGGATATGATCTCCATGGTGAGAAGATCATCTCCAATTTTTTTCGTCAAAAAAATCAATAAAAAAAACGTTGAGATGAGGTAATATGTGAAAAAATGGTATAAATACGCATTTTCAAATGTTGGGTCGGTGCCAGTCGCTTTATTGATTGAATTTTTTGATGAAACTTCATGGATATGATCTTCTCACTATCTAGATCATATCCATGAAGTTTCATAAAAAAATTCAATCAAAGAGTGGGTGAGATGATCGCCGACATTTCAACTGTCAAAAATGCATATTTATACCCTTTTTTTACCCATCATCTCATGTCAACGGTTTTTTTATTGAATTTTTTGATGAAAAAATTTGAGAATGATATTCTCACCGTGGATATCATATCCATGAAGTTTCATCAAAAAATTCATTTTTTTTACTATTTTAAAAAAATGTATGTACCGGGGTTCGCACCATAAGGAGTCCTTACAAGAGAGGGTCTCTCTCTCTCTCTCTCTCTCTATATATATATATATATATATATATATATATATATATATATATATATATATGTACCGGGGTTCGCAACATAAGGAGTCCTTACAAGAGAGGGTCTCTCTCTCTCTCTCTCTCTCTCTCTCTCTCTCTCTCTCTCTATATATATATATATATATATATATATATATATATATATATATATATATATATATATATATATAACTCAACTCAACTCAACAAAGCCTTTTCCCAACTATTTGGGGTCGGCTACATGAATCCTATTTTTCCATTCCATTCTGTCCAATGCAATATCTTCGGTTACACCACATGATATCATGTCCTTTTTTATAATATCCCACCAAGTTAATTTAGGCCTACCTCTACCCCTTGGGTTACCATCAATACTAACTAAATCACTCTTCCTTACAGGAGCATCCATTGGTCTACGCTTGACGTGTCCAAACCATCGAAGTCGATTTTCTCTCAATTTATCTTCTATAGGAGCTACTTTCACCGTTTTACGAATTTGTTCATTTTTAATTTTATCCTTTCGAGTTTTACCACAAATCCATCTTAGCATTCGCATCTCCGCCACACTCATTTTCTGCACATTTTGTTTCTTGGTTGCCCAACACTCTGTCCCATATAACATGGCGGGTCTAATGGCCGTCCTATAAAATTTTCCTTTTAACTTCAAAGGTATACGCCTATCACACAGAACGTCGGTCGCACTTCTCCACTTAACACAGCCTGCTCTAATCCTATGCGTAACATCATCACTAATATCTCCATCTTTTTGTATAATCGATCCTAAATAACGAAAATGATCATTTCTAGGTATTTCTTGACCCTCCAATTTCACCACATCTCCATTTGTCTCCCTATTACTACTAAAATTACACTCCACATATTCTGTTTTAGTTCTGCTTATTTTAAATCCTCTTGTTTCTAAAGTTTCTCTCCACAATTCCAACCTAGCGTTTATCCCCATCTTAGTCTCATCGACTAAAACAATATCATTTGCAAATAGCATACACCATGGCACCTCATCTTGTATTTGTCCAGTCAACTCATCCATAACAAGAGCAAAGAGATAAGGACTTAATGCTGAACCTTGGTGTAGCCCTACCGTAATTGAAAATTCATTACTTTCTCCAGCTGATGTTCTTACTGTAGTCATCGCACCATCATACATATCCTTGATCACGTCAATATATCTGTGAGTCACTCCTCTTTTATGTAGAACCCACCATATTATATCTCTGGGTATCCTATCATACGCCTTCTCCAAATCTATAAAAATCATATGAAGATCCTTCTTTTTCTCTCTATACCTCTCCATTAATCTCCTCAATAAATAGATTTCTTCCATTGTTGACCTCCCAGGCATAAACCCAAATTGATTCTCAGATGCTGTTGTCTTCAATCTCAATCTATATTCAATCACTCTCTCCCAAAGTTTCATTGTATGACTCATTAACTTAATACCACGATAATTTGAACAACTTTGTATGTCCCCTTTATTTTTTTAAATAGGTACTAAAATACTTTTTCTCCATTCATCGGGCATCCTATTAGTCATTAAAATTCTATTAAATAATTTGGTAAGCCATGATACTCCATCCCCCCCTAAGCACTTCCAAACCTCAATAGGGATACCATCTAGTCCTAAAGCCTTCCCTGTTTTCATCTTTTTTAGAGCAATCCTGACCTCTGTTGTCCTAATTCTACGAAAAAATATATCTTCTCGAGTCTCCCTAAGTTCTTCTATATCTAATCTACTCCCATTATCTCCATTTAATAACCTCTCAAAGTAGTTTTTCCATCTTTCCATAATTTCATCATCTTTGACTAGGACTCTCGAATCATCACTTTTGATGCACTTAACGTTATTGAAATCTTTTGTTTTCCTATCCCTAAGTTTAGCAAGCTTATAAATACTTTTTTCCCCTTCTTGTGTTCCTAATTTTGTATAAAGATCATCATACACTTTTAACTTAGCATCTCTTACCACTTTCTTAACTTCCTTTTTAGCCCATTTATATTTCTCAAAATTCTCTTCATTTCTATTTGTTTGCCATGTTTTAAAGCACTCCCTTTTAATTTTTACTATATTCTGTACTTCTTCATTCCACCACCAAGTTTCTTTAGACTGTGGCCCTTTGCCTTTTGATTCTCCAAGAATTTCGTTTGATATTTTCCTAATGCATGTGGCCATCTTATTCCACATTATGTTAGTTTCTTCTTCACAATTCCATGTTGCTTCATTTAATACTTTATCTTTAAATAGTTCTAATTTCTCTCCTTTTAAATTCCACCACCTAGTTCGTGGGTTAATCTTCACTTTTCGCATTCGTGATTGATTTTTAATATTTATATCCAACACCATTATCCTATGTTGTGAGGTTAAGCTCTCTCCCGGGATAACCTTACAATCTTTACACGTTAATCGGTCTCCTTTCCTAGTAATGAAAAAATCTATTTGGCTCTTATGTGTTCCACTTTTATAAGTTATTAAGTGTTCAAGCCTCTTTTTAAAACATGTATTTACTAGTACAAAATCATAAGCCATCGCAAAATCTAAGATAGACTCTCCCTCGTGGTTCCTATCTCCAAAACCATGTCCGCCATGCACTATCTCATATCCTACACGATCTTCTCCTACATGGCCATTAAAATCTCCACCTATATAGATTTTCTCACCTAGGGGTATTTCTTGAATTAGTTCATCCATTTGTTCCCAAAATTGTACTTTAGTGTGCTCATCTAATCCTACTTGAGGTGCATAAGCACTAACAATATTAATTATGTTTTCACCTAATACCAATTTTACAAGTATAAGCCTATCACCTTTCCTAATAATGGTTACGATATCGTCCTTAAAGTTTTTATCTACTATTATTCCAACTCCGTTCTTATTTCTATGTTTTCCTGTATAATATAATTTAAATCCTGTATTTTCTATTTCTCTAGCTTTCTCACCGACCCATTTAGTTTCTTGTAAACAAGCTATGTGAACTTTTCTTCTTATCATGGTATCTACTAACTCCATCCCTTTTCCTGTCATAGTCCCTATGTTCCAAGTCGCTAACCTAAGTCTAGTATCCTGGACTAGCTTCTTTACCCGCACACGTCCAGCTTGTTGAAGGAACCCTTGCGTATTTATCGTCGCATCCGGGCGCCGATGCGACGCCCCTTGCCTATTTTTCGAGACACCCGGTAGCAGGCGCAACGCCCCTTGCCTATTTTTCGAGACACCCGGTGGCAGGAGCAATGCATCGCTTAAGGGGAATGCCCTAGCATTAGCACGTATATTCATAGGATTCATGTTCATAAGGATCTGACAAAGTTTTACGCTGGCTGTCAGCTACCTAACGCAACCCTCCTCCTTTTTCCGGGCTTGGGACCGGCAATGTCAAAAAAATAAGAAGTTAAGCACGACACAGGCGGAGTTATATATATATATATATACACGTGTGATTGATATATGTGAAATATATCTACTCTATAGATGCTATCATTGGAGGTTGCGCATAGTGGGCGGTCCACCCTGGCGCTGATCAACAGGTGTTGGATCGATTTTTCTAGGTCATAGGACTGTTGCATGACCACTGTATGTGAGTTTAGAGTCTAGTGGGGTAATGTGGTATGATTATGACCCACGAATGTATGTCTATGACCGCCTCCAGTTCTATATTTACGATTTGGGTTCGGTGGCCCAGGAATGGTACGTGATGTACCTGGAGTTTGATAGCATGCTAGAGAATGCATCCGCGGGTTAAGCTCTACGGATGCGGTTATACGTATATAGTGAGTGATATATATGTATGTTCGATATGTGATATGTATATACGTATATATCTATGCTAAATATAAACAGGTGAATTAAATGAATGTGTGAACAATAAATTATATGCATCCGGAAGGATAGCTGTCATGTTTATATACTTATATAAGAGTGATAGAGATAGATGTTTACTTAAGGTTTATTTCGAGCATGTCGCCCAGTTAGGCAGTCATTGTATTTATTCAGACTTTATTCATTTCATTTTCAGTCGGATTATTGTATTTGTAATTACCTAGAGTTATCGGTTAATTTAATTATTTCATCTTATTCAGTATTCATTGTATTAATGTGGTGAATGTGTATTTAAGTAGATGGAATAGTTTGTTGTATGAATGGAAGTTTTATTAAAGCAAGTTAAGTTGTTAATAAGTTTTTAAAATTTTGACACCAGGCCTAATAGGGTATTAGTAACTAAATTAATTTTCGACAGTGTGATGCTAAGAATGAACCAAACTCGATGTTTAAAAAGGCGTTTGAGGCGTACGCCTCGAGTCGAGGCGGGAAAAAAATGCCTCGAGGCTTAAGCCTCAGGGTTTAATTTGAGGTTTACGCCTCAATGCGCCGATGCAACGCCTCACCTCGCGCCTTTTCGCTGAGGCGCAGAAAAAAAAAACAAAAAAACACTAAGTCTATTTTTTTAAAGGTTAAAGTTCTTCATTTTTCTAAAATTGCACTTAACCTAAAAAAATGTTGTTTTAATCTACTAACTCTTGTTTTTTTTTTTCTTTTTTTTTTTTAAAACTGCACTTTAACTTATACTATTTACTATTGTAACTTGAGAGAAATTTTTAAAAAATAATCAATATATTAATGAAACTTAAAAAACTGATTTTGTCATTTTGATTTTGTTTGAAATAAATGTACTAAATTAACTTCAATATGACTTTTTTAAAAAGTTTTATGTTTTTTGGTTTTCAACTTAGATTAATATATTTTCTTTAACTAAACTGAATATATTTTAAGAAATAATATATTTTAAAGGTTGCTATTTTTTTTTAATAAACTTAGGTTGATATGCTTTATTATTTTTTTAAATAAAATTGCTCCTTTTTTTTTAATCTTAGATTGAAACTCAATGTTTTTAAGTAAGTTTGCTTGTTAAGTTCCATTGATTAGTTTATTGTCGTATTATAAAATAACCAATATGTGAATGAAACTAAAAAAATGATTTTGCATTGATTAATTTATAGTCATATTGTAAAATAACCAATATGTTAAAATTGATTTTCTCAAATTACTTTTTTTTTAAAGTTATCTCGGGGGAACAAAAAAATGTCAAACTATGTGAGAAAGTCCTCAAGGATGTTTTTTTTGTAGTTTTATTTTATATTTCTTTGTTATTTTATTTTTATGGTTTTATTAGAATTTTTTTAATATTATTTTGCACCTTTATTTTCTTTTCGGTGAGGCTTACGCGTCGCCTCGCTTTCAACTTTTTAAACATTGACCAGACTGAGATTCTTATTTTATTTTAGTAGAGGATTGATCACCCGTTATTAGAATAGGTGGGGTGTCATACAAAGGTCTTATGATAATCAATCTCGTATGTTTGAGTGAAGTGCCCTTTGCAACTAATCGAGCTTTATAGCTTTCAATATTTTCACCAGCCTGGTATTTTATTGTATAAACCCACTTGTAACTTACTGGTTTCTTACCTTTAGGTAATGAAACAACAATCTATGTCCAATTCTTCTCAATGGCCTTCATTTCCTCAATCATAGCTTTCTTCTATTGAGTTTGCTTTAAATTATTTGAAAGGTTGGAAGGAACAAAAGCCGACGATATGGAGGAATTGAAAGCACGATATGTTGGAGGTAAGGCACTGTAGGATACAGATTGAGATATGGGATATTTTGTACAATGACGAGCACTCTTACTTAGGGCAATAGCAATATCAATATCAAGTGAGGATTACCTGAATGACGAGAGATTTTTTGGTCCTGAGGTGAGTCAATGGTTTGTTTTTCTTTTCTTGTATACACAAGAATGTCCCTTTTTTTATGTTGCAATTCATTAGTATTAGTAGTAGAAAACATAGGCATAGACTCCCCCGAGTAAAGTTCGACAATGGAAGAGGACATTCAACTCTAGAGAAGGACGGGAATGGATTCTTTACACTAAGTGGAGTCTTCCCCTGTAGAGAATCCTGAGCAGCAGAAAAAAAGAACCGTCTCAAAGAATATCATATCCATTGATACAAAGCAATGTCGAGTGATAAGGTTATAACAACGATACTCTTTTTGAGTCACTGGGTAACCTAATAACACACTGAACTGCTTTATAGGGTCCATTTTATCCGTCCGATGATGAATATGAATATAACAAACACAATTAAATACTTTTGAAGGAATGATAAAAAATGGAGAATTATTATACAAGATAGATATATGAGTTTTATATCCTAAAATATTAGAGGGCATGAGATTGATAAGATAAGTAGTTGTTAGGGTGGCATTAACCCAATAAGGTTTAGGTACTCCCGTATCTATGAGAAGAGAATGGTTCACTTTTATAATATGATGATGTTTTCGTTCAGTTACGCTGTTTTGTTGTGGCGTATTAACACATGAGGTTTGATGAACAATTGAAAAATGAGGCAAGACCATCATATATAAACTTCCCTCCATTATCGGATCGAAGAATTTTTAGATAGCAATCAAATTGAGTACACATTATTTTTTGAAAGGTCTTGAAAATAGAGTGCACCTCGTTTTTATTTTTGAGAAGATAAAGTCATGTATAATGACTAAAATCATCAACAAACACCACATAATGTCGAAAACCAAGTAAGGAAGTTATAGATTCAAGACATCAAACATCATAATGAACAAGTTGTAATTGAGAAACAGTTGCATTAAAACTTATAGGATTAGGAACATGACATTGTTTTGCAAGTACACAAGGTTCACAATTTAATTCAAAATTGAAAAGGTTCAATAGAAGAAAATTCTGGTAGCACACACTTCTTAAAAGTAAGAGGAATATGACCTAGTCTATTATACCATTTCATTAACATATATTCATCCACACAACTAACCCTAATACTATGTTGATTTGCAAAATGAAAAGAAAGGGTCTTGACATCCAATAAGTATAAGACACTGTCTTAACGTCCACTCTCAATGTACCCTTTGAATTGTATCTCAGAGGAACCATGTACCCTTTGAATTTCTTTTCTTTTTCAATTGATCATAGCTATGCTATTCCATGAATCCCACTAAGGATAAAAGTGATTAGGTTCCAAACTTCACAGATTTTTAAGTTGCGTCATAGATTTTTGTCTTTCTGTTACGCGACAGCATCATGGTGGATTTGATCCTCCATGGATTACTTCTCTTCAATTGCCAATGTTCTACCCTTTTCCACTAGACGAGTCTCCTGTCCGTCCTTCCATAATGCTATTCAAATAGACTTGAATGATGTATATATGGTTTTGGCTCAAGGAGAAAGGCGCAAATATAAAAAAAAAAAGTAAGGAAAAGAGAGGGAGATGAAAAGATGCTCAACGAGAAAAGCCATAGGCTTCACATGTCGATGATCAATGTAACTGAAGAGGTGAAGATGATCAAACATCATTCCCAAATACTCTTATTCGGTCTTAAAAAAGATTATGATATGGCTATATATGTTTTATTATCCGCATGTAACAATCTTCTGCATACTGCTCCTATTTCTTAAAAAACCTTCCTCTTTCCCTAGATTAAACGGAAGCTCAACAATGGCTATCCATACACATGAGGAAATCAACTTTGTTTCTGACCATAAAATTGATGTGGACCATTATTTTTGTTCCATAACACTACACCAAAAAAAGGAATCTGGCACGGTTTTAAACTGTGCCAGAATCAGGTGTTCCAAAATGACCATTTTTTTCTGGCACGGTTTAAAAGTGTGCCAGATTTAACCAAACAGGAACACTTCTGGCACACTTTTAAACCGTGCAAGAATTTGATATTTCTGGCACACTTTTGGCACACTTTTGAACTGTGCCAGATTGAGCACATTTTGATAAAATTTTGGCACAGTTCAAAACCGTGGCAAAATTTGTTACACTTTTGGCATGGTTTTGAACTATGCCAAACTTTTGGATAAAAGAAAAAAAATTAATTTTTTGAAAACTAGAAAATTCACAAATTGCAAATCTTGCAATTTGTACATACAAACTTCAAAACATTACAAGTCTTTATTAGTTCAAAGACCAAAAAAAAAATTGGGCAGAGTTTCCTCTATTTTCTGGACATTCTAAAACCTGCTAATATGAAACCTGGATAACATAAGGCCCGCACAACCACAAAATATAAAAAATAAACTTACAAAAGCCCGCACGGCTATAAACGTTTACAATAAAACTACAAAAGCCTGCACGACCATAACACAAAAAAATAGAATCATGAATAAACCCCTTGTTGTAAGCCATTGAGTTCTCCGTGTATTCCCCATGAATAAATGTTAGCGATAAAATGTTATCCTGCAAAAAAAATAGGATATAAAAAAGATACGATATTAGTAACCAAGTAATTTATAAAAAAGGCTTACTCAAGCTAAAAAATTACATATAGGAGTGGCAATTATTATTGAATTCTAAAATTAAAAATCTTACGCAAGTTACGACTACCCGAGAGGCTTGTGACTACGTTGTCAGTTCGTACAAGTTACATTGGTCCCGTGCGAGGTGTTTGTGCCTTTTACGGGGCCGTTTGGGTGCTGGTTTGGGTTTTCACCCTCAAACGGCTTGTTTTTAAGCCTAATCTACATATTTTAAAATTTTCATATTATCAAACTGGGATACCCACTACTACGCAGTCAGTTCGTATAAGTTACATTAGTCCCGTGAGAGGTGTTCGGGCCTATTACGGGGCCGTTTGGGGGCTGGTTTGGGTTTTCACCCTCAAACGGGTTGTTTTTAAGCCCAATCTACGTATTTTGAAACTATCATCATCTTCTCAAATCGGGAGATCCGTGACTACGTGGTCAGTTCATACAAGTTACATTAGTCCCGTGCGAGGTGTTCGTGCCTCTTACAGGGTCGTTGGGGGGCTGGTTTGGGATTTCACTCCTTTAAGGGCTTGTTTATAAGCTTAATGGTAATATTTTCAAATTATCATCATAATCTCAAATCGAGAGGCCTGTGACTACGCTGTTAATTCGTATAAGTTACATTGGTCCCGTGCGAGGTGCTCATGGCTCTTACGAGACCAGTTCGGCGCTGGTTTGGATTTTCACCCTCAAAAGGCTTATTTTTAAGCCTAATCTACATATTTTGAAATTATCGTCATATTATCAAACCGGGAGACCCGTGACTATGCGGTCAGTTTATACAAGTTATATTGGTCCCGTGCGAGGTGTTCGTGCCTCTTACGGGGCCGTTAGGGGGGTGGTTTGGGTTTTCACCTTTTAAGGGCTTGTTTTAAGCTTAATCGATATATTTTCAAATTATCGTCATATTCTCAAACCGAGAGGCCCGTGACTACGATGTCCATTCGTACAACTTACATTGGTCCCGTGCGAGGTGTTCGTGCCTCTTACGAGGCCGTTAGTGGGGTGGTTTGGATTTTCACCCTTTAAGGGCTTGTTTTTAAGATTAATCGATATATTTTCAAATTATAGTCATATTCACAAACCGAGAAGCCGGTGACTACGTTGTCAGTTCGTACAACTTACATTGGTTCCGTGCGAGGTGCTCGTGCCTCTTACGGGGCTGTTTGGGGGCTGATTTGGGTTTTCACCCTTTAAGGGCTTATTTTTAAGCCTAATCTATGTGTTTTGAAATAATCGTCATATTCTCAAATTGGGAGACCTGTGACTACTCGGTCAGTTCGTACAAGTTACATTGGTCCCGTGCGAGGTGTTCGTGCCTCTTACGGGGCTGTTTGGGGACTGATTTGGGTTTTCACCCTTTAAGGGCTTGTTTTTAAGTTAATCGATATATTTTCAAATTATCGTCATATTCTCAAACCGAGAGGCCTGTGACTACGCTGTTCGTTCGTACAACCTATATTGGTCCCGTGCGAAGTGTTCGTGCCTCTTACGGGGCCGTTAGGGGGGTGGCTTGGGTTTTCACCCTTTAAGGGCTTGTTTTTAAGTTTAATCGATATGTTTTCAAATAATCATCATATTCACAAATCGGGAGACCCGTGACTACGCGGTCAGTTCGTACAAGTTACATTGGTCCCGTGCGAGGTGTTCGTTCCTCTTACGGGGTTTTTTGGGGGGTAATTTGGGTTTTCACCCTTTAAGGGCTTGTTTTAAGTTAATCGATATATTTTCAAATTATTGTCATATTCTCGAACCGAGAGGCCCGTGACTACGTTCTTCGTTCGTACAACTTATATTGGTCCCGTGCGAGGTGTTCGTGCCTCTTACGGGGCCGTTAGGGGGGTTGTTTGGGTTTTCACCCTTTAAGGGCTTGTTTTTAAGCTTAATCGATACATTTTCAAATTATCGTCATATTCACAAATGGGGATACCCGTGACTACGCGGTCAGTTCGTACAAGTTACATTAGTCCCGTAAGAGGTGTTCGTACCTCTTACGGGCTGTTTGGGGGATAATTTGGGTTTTCACCCTTTAAGGGCTTCTTTTTAAGTTAATCGATATATTTTCAAATTATCATCATATTCTCAAACTGAGCGGCCCGTGACTACACTGTTCGTTCGTACAACTTATATTGGTTCCATGCGAGGTGTTCGTGCCTCTTACGGGGCCGTTAGGAGGGTGGTTTGGGTTTTCACCCTTTAAGGGCTTGTTTTTAAGCTTAATCGATATATTTTCAAATTATCGTCATATTCACAAACCGAGAGCCCCGTGACTATGTTGTCAGTTCGTACAACTTACATTGGTCTCGTGCGAGGTGTTCATGCCTCTCACGGGGACGTTTGGGGGCTGGTTAGGGTTTTCACCCTCAAATGGCTTGTTTTTAAGCCTAATCTACGTATTTTGAAATAATCATCATATTCTCAAACTGGGAGACCTGTGACTACGTGGTCAGTTTGTATAAGTTACATTGGTCCCGTGGGAGGTGTTCGTGCCTCTTACGGGGCGGTTTGGGGGTTGGTTTGGGATTTCACTCCTTTAATGGCTTGTTTTTAAGCTTAATGGATATATTTTCAAATTATCATCATATTCTCAAACCGGGAGACCCACGACTACACAGTCAGTTCGTACAAGTTACATTGGTCCCGTGCGAGGTGTTCGTGCCTCTTACGGGGCCGTTTGGGGGCTGGTTTGGGTTTTCACCCTCAAACGGCTTGTTTTCAAGCTAAATCTACGTATTTTGAAATAATCGTCATATTCTCAAACCGAGAGATTCGCGACTACGTTGTCAATTCGTACAAGTTACATTGGTCCCGTGCGAGGTGCTCATGCCTCTTACGGGACTGTTTGGGGTTTAGTTTAGGTTTTCACCCTTTAATGGCTTGTTTTTAAGCTTAATCGATATGTTTTGAAATTATCATCATATTCTCAAACCGGGAGACCCACGACTACGCGATCAGTTTGTACAAGTTATATTGGTCCCGTGCGAGGTGTTCGTGCCTCTTACGGGGGCCATTTGGGGGCTGGTTTGGGTTTTCACCCTCAAACGGCTTGTTTTCAAGCTAAATCTACGTATTTTGAAATAATCGTCATATTCTCAAACTGAGAGATTCGCGACTACGCGGTCAGTTCATACAAGTTATATTGGTCCCATGCGAGGTTTTCGTACCTCTTACGGGACCATTTGGACGCTGGTTTGGGTTTTCATCCTTTAAGGGCTTATTTTTTAGCTTAATTGATATATTTTCAAATTATCATCATATTCTCAAACCCAGAGGCCCGTGACTACATTGTCAGTTCGTACAAGTTACATTGGTCCAGTGCGAGGTGTCCGTGCCTCTTACGGAGCCGTTTGGTGGTTGGTTTGGGTTTTCACCTCAAATGGCTTGTTTTCAAGCCTAATCTACGTATTTTGAAATAATCATCATATTCTCAAACTGGGTGACCCGCGTCTGCGCAGTTAGTTCGTATAAGTTACATTAGTCCCGTGCGAGGTGTTCGTACCTCTTACGGGATCTTTTGGGGGCTGGTTTGGGTTTTCACCCTCAAACGGCTTGTTTTCAAGACTAATCTACGTATTTTTTTTATTAAACATGTATGTTTTCTAATCTTTCTAGCTCCTTTAATGAAACAACTATAACCACAAGATGAGTCAATCGAACATGAACATAAAGAAATTTACAAACCTGTAGATACGGTGTGTCGATTTCAATAAAGCCTTTAGATTTCATCGTCTTGAGTATCTCCGATACAATCTACATAAGGAAAACATAGATCAACAAACTAAGCTTTACGCACATAGATTTACCAATACTTTAGGGAATATATCGCAAACTTAAATAATGGGTTATAATAAATAAAAGAAAAGGAGGTTGTGAGAACAAACACAAAAACCAGTAATTAATTTCAAATATTTTTTACCTTCTCAAGTGAGCAACATATTCTTGGCGGATCACATTCTTCATATATGCCAGGTCTTGTTGGTAGTTTTCCAACTGCCAAAATATCACCGAAATTTGTATTTACATTTCAATAACCTGAAATACAATGCCCATAAAGGAGCTTGATATCTACTTGTCCACATATGCCTCTAGATCATAAATGAAACCAAACATATACCATTGAGTAACATCACATGATTCAACAAAATGATACATATTGAGCATTATTGGAGTAACTGTTGGTGATCAATCTCCTGCTAACCCGAATAGGGTCCGGATAACTATTATATAAACAGTTATATAACTGTTATAGAGCATTATTGGAGTTGCACTTCATAGGAAAGTAAAGTATTAATAAACTTAATTCATCCATCCGTGATGATGTAATGCAGTGAGATTTTCGGGTGGAAGTGTCCACTACAATGAATTTTGTAAATTTGGTGAGCTTCCCAAAAGAATTGAAGGAGGTATTGATTGTACAGGATTACCTTCTTTTAGGTTTAGTAAGGTAGTTTGTTTCGGTTTGAGTGTTGCCTTGTCCACACTCATTGTGAGCCAATGGGCATTAGCACCTGATAAGGAAACCCAGTGTAGATTAATGTTCTGCGTCTTTTTACTTCATTTCTATTTTTTATAAGCAATCACACAGCGTTTTCATGCTAATAAATTCAACTCTAAAGCAAAAATAGTAGAAAACATTATCTATTACCTTTGAAGCCAGGTGCGATCACATTAGCCATCACCCTCTACTGCCAAACATCGAAGCACAACCTCAATGCAGTAACAGTCCCTTGATGAAACAAAGACTTTCACCTGTTGATGAAATGAGGAACAAACGAAGGAAAATCTAGCCCGTTTGAGAGAGAATCAGAGAAACAGAGAGAAAGCTAAATAGAAAACTTAAATCTCCTGAAACGAGTTTTTCGAAGTAAATGATGTTGTCATATTTTAGAATTTTTCAAAACCGTTGGAAAGATATCAATTTTTCTTTTAGACAAATCTTGTTCTACAAAGAAGTGAAGACCAACAGTCCTCAAACTACATTCCATACAAGAGAAAGATGAAAAAATTGAAAATGACAGAGAATAAGCGAAATTTCCATTGTCTGATTCAATCTTTTAATGTACAAAAAGGCACACATGATCATTTCCTTTATCCTTCTTAAGCTCACAAATACAAGCCTGGAAAACAGTAGCGGTCCATTTAGTTCATGGAATACGAAGAATTGGCAAGAGAGGAAGTATTGGAAACAAAAAGATAGCTCTGTCAAAACTAAATGTCAGGAGTTGACTATACCTGTGAAAGATGCAACACCATGCTTTCACTGGGATCTACCACCAGAAGCTCGCCTCTTTTGACCTCAATACCTGGACAATGAAACATGTTAGGTTTCAAGATTCTAAAAATTGGTATTTAATTAATATCATCAGAGCGAGACACAACAAAATCATAATAGAAAAGGCACGATAGAAAAATTATAATAGTAAAAGCAAGACAACACCATAACACATCTAACATCATAATAGATGATAGCTAGCATATATGGATAAACATTGTTGTATACTCTATGGGCCTATTTGGTTGTCCCCAAAATTATAAATTAGCCCATTTAAAATTAACTCATTCATGAATTGCCTTATTATTAGTGTTTGGTTGCAAGAATGAACGAATTCAAAAATGAACCAATTCATGTTGATTCACAAAAACTTAAATTAGTTCATTTCACCAAAAGCTTGAAATTACACAATTTATAATTACAACATGAATCTTAAATGCACCACTCCCATAGAGTACTCTCACCATACTTCTCTCCCCCCCCCCCCCCCCCCACACACACACACGTATATCAAAAGTAAATAACTCCAATTTTCTTTTCCAAAGACAACATAAATTAGATTTAAACCCATATAAAATTAGTACATTGACAATTTATTAATTTCAAATTGATCAATTTATAAAATTAAATAATTTACGCAACCAAACGGGCCCTATATATATAAGAAAAATAAGAATTCACTTTAGAGAACTTGGCTTAATCATAGACCTATATTGAGACAAAAACATCATTTATTCATTGCTATATTCTAATGAATTATGCTCTTAAAACTTTTACAGTCCTCCACGAGATATTATTCGCTCCCTCGAAGTTAATTTAACATTTATTAGTTCTGAGACACACGCGACATAACTAAAGTCTGCTGAAGTTAGTGTAAACGTGTTTATCTCTTTCAAGATTTATATCCTAACAAAAAGGGAGGCACCACTAAACCTAAAGTTGCACCCAAGCCTCAGTCAAAAGTCTTAGAAACAATCATATAAAACACACTACATAACCATCTCAAAACAAGTGATGATGCTTGGAATCACCACCACCAGGTAAGGTGTTTCCAAGCTCTATATGTATATAACAATGGCAGCACAGCTATAAAAAGAGGTAAGAGAAGGAGGTGAGGATATGAGGAGATCAACACCGGAATATGGGTGGTTCAGCCTGCCTGGCCTACGTCCACAGTGAGTGTGTGAGTAATATCACTGAAAGATGGTACTAATGACCATGGGTACAATTCCCTCAAGCTCTCTCTCTCTCTACAGTATATTTTGACAGGGTTTCTGCTAGGGTTGCATGAATGAGATCCCTTTGCAAGGTAGGGGATGACCCCTATATATAGTGCCTAGGGGGTGTAATGTACCCCCCATGCATGCAGTGAGCATGTGTGTGATATCCTCACCAATGTGGGAATGCCACCTGTCCTAGTCACATGTAAGCAATGCTGATGAAATATTCTCCCCCATGTGGAGAATAATCTTATTACAACTGATTTGTGCCCAGGTGTCTTTATCCAAATGTCAACAGATGTTCAGAAGTCATGTTGGTAAATGACCTCGGCCTGGGAGAGGCCGAGCTGTAGAGGCTTGATATCCGCTCAATCTGGGAAGTGTCATAAGGAGTCTCGGCCTGATATTAGCCGAGACATATGCTTGGGTCGGCCCGATCCGAGGTTGGGCATGCAGCATGCTGATGATTATTAATACCTCTGGTAGGCTCGGCCCAAGCCGAGGTAGGATCCGTGTTGAAGATGGTGGCTTCTTGTCCTCTCGGCCTACTGATGGCCGAGGTTGCTATTCTTGGGTACTTTAGGATGCTGTTGATGTCTGCGACGTGTTTAGTGTCCTTGGGGAGGTGTAAGTAGTAGTGTCGGCCTGGGCCGAGGTAGTCCTGGCCGAGGGATGATACCATGGGCCCTTACCCCTCATTGGGTCGATCAATGTCTCAGCCATTATCTCGGCCGAGGTAGGCATCCCTGAGACGAGGTTATACTTGGGCATATCAATCACCCCCCAGCCCTTAGTCATTTGCGAGAGCAGGGGGCTAGGGGATTCTCACCTCCGAGGTCTGTTCACCCCAATGCCAGCACCTGCGCGACACCTGTCCCAGGCTAAGGCGTGCCCACTTGGCTTGCGTGCGCTGTCAGTTGTCCCTCTGGTTTCCCAAGGCAATGATGAGCCTTGGGAAGTGTGCCTAGGTATTTAAGGGTTAAACCCTTTCTTTCTCTTTCTACTTCCTCATTTCTCTCTTTCGCGCACCCATGTACCAACTTCTTGAGGACTTCCCTTCTCTTAGAGAAAAGACCTTAGAGAAAATTAGGCAAATAGAGAGAGCTCAGGAAGAAGCTCGTAGGTCACAGGAATTCCCTGTCAGCCCCCTCTTTCCTCCACCTCTCAAGGTGGTATACCCTCGTCCACCTGAGAATTTCTATTAGACAGACGTCTCTGCCAATAACTTGCCGATGTCTGAGTCTGAGTCTTCCACCTCCGACCCAATGTCTGTGGACTCTTTCCAAGAGGCCATGGATTTTACTCCTCAGACTGGTCAGGACCCTGACCAGTCCGAGGTCTCCAGCCGCGCCTCGTCTCAAAACGGCACAGGTACCTCAGGTTCTTCTTCCGAGGTTGAACTTGTTGAGCCAAGTGTGGCTGTGCCACCCATTCTAGATGCTATCCCTCTGTCGGCCGTTACCGGGGCCGAGTTTGCTCAGAGGTTCCCTGGTAACCCATCTACGTCTGCTCTGGCCGACGTTGAGCCTGACGATGATGAGGACGCCTAAAGTGATGTTGACGTATCTGAGGCGGCCGAGTACGAGAGAACGGTCACTGAGGTGGATCTATTGCACTTCAGATACCTATAATCCATCAGTCCCTCAATCTAATTAAGGAGACCTCTGAGGGAAGAGAGGGCCTACCATGGTCAAGATGGAGAAGTATGCTTGTACGAGCAGATGTTCAAACTAGGTTTTCGTCTTCCCTTTCACCCTGTCATTAGGTCCATTCTTTCCTTCATCAATTTTTCCCCCTCGCAGCTCTCTCCCAATGCTTGGAGAGTTATTATAGGGTCCATCATCTTATGGAGGGCAGTCCACCACTCTGACCTCCCAGTTCAGGTCTTTGCTGGGTGTTACGTTCCCACCTCGGCCAAGAATCATCCGAGCTACTATCACTTCGTGGCTCAGAGGCCTGAGAAAAAGATGCTCTTGGTCACTCAGACCTCGAACCATAATTGGAAACCTCGGTACTTTTTCGCTTCAGGGCCGTGGGAATTTGGCCCATCTATTCCCTCTTCCATTTTTGAGCCGAGAATACCCCTTAAATGGGGTAAAGTCACCATGTCTGCTAGGGCCGATCCTGGACTAAGTGTTCAAAATAGCAAAAAGGTTAAGGCCCTACAAGACCAAGGGGCACATGGGCTGTTTATCAAGTTCGAGCATCTGCTGACCCCTCAGTATCTCTCGAGGACGAGCTTAGGTGGAAGTCCCTTAGTTGACTTTGGTAAGGATTTTTCTTTTTAGTTCGCCTAACCTCTGATCATTCATATTTGATTCCTAACCCTTATCTTTTCACTTTTGCAGAGAGACCACCAGGCATTTCGGACGAGTTGTGGGAGATGGCAGCTCCAAGTTTAGCTAGGCTCGTTAAGAAGACTGGTTTGAGCGCTCCTCCACCTACTCCCTCAACATCCAAATCCAAGAAGAGGGCCCCTGAGGTCCATGCCTCTGAGGATCAGAGGCCGACCTCTAGGCAAAAGAAGACTTCGGATGCTGCGATCCCTATCACAGCCGACACATTATCAGCTCGTCTGGACCAGCTAAAGCTTACCGACAGCGTGGTTGGCAATAGCAGGCAGGCCATAGACGCCCTTGCCAATGTGATGACTGATGCCGACAAGCATTTTTACAGGGCCATGGACACTCATACGATGGTTGAGTTCGGCCTCCACAGAGCCGTCCAGGTATGGCTTGTTCATTTTGCCAATAATTTTGTAAGTGCAACGTCTGAATTTATTTCCCTCTAACCTCTTTATTGTCTGTGCAGGGTGTGACCGCCATGTACCAGCTATCTAACTGGGCCCTGAGGAAATTGCCTCTGATTCAGAAGGGTCAAGAGGCTGAGAAGGTTGAAAGCACCCTGAAGGCCGAGGTTGACCGTCTAAGGTCAGAGTTGCTGAATGCCGAGACCAAGGCCCAGAACTCTGAAAATAAGGCCCAGGGTCTAGAAAAAGATATCTCTGCACTCGTCTAAGCCACGCCAAGGCCCTGAAGGACAAGGATGATTCCCTGCAGAGGAAGGTCAATGCTGCTGTGAAGTCCTCTCTTGCAGATGCCTCAGAGAAAATAATTGCTGATTACAAGGTCTCTGGGGAGTTCATAGGTTTTTGTCTGGAATACCTCGAAAGAGGTATCAAGTCCACCACCAAATGGGCCGAGGTAAGGGAAACCGAGGTTGGCACTATAAAGGCCTCCGACTTTGTGGACCTCGGCCTCGCCGACCCTCAGTTTGCCCAGGCCTTGCAAGAGATAGAGTACGAGGTTACTGCCCCTGGTCAGACTGTTACTCTGGAAGGGACTGATCTCGGAGGGACTGATCCTGCCGATGAAGCGGCTGAGGTGACCAATGCTGAACAGGCCAACCCAGACGAGACATTGAATGTTCCTCCCTCAGATGCTTAACTTAGCCTTGTATTTTGTATTTTTTGATTTGTAACTCTGGACTTGTAAATTATCAGACACCTAAATGTTGTAATTTCTTCCTTTTATTGAATGCCAATGTCTTCCTTCATCTTGATCTCTGAATGTATTTGAATGCTATGCAATCTCTGAAGTCATTACTTAGTATGATGTTGTCATAACCATTACTTAAGGGTCTGAGGTTATCTAACCCAGGTGTCTGAGCTCAAACCTCGTCACCACCGAGTGATGTTATGAGGGTCTGAGGTCATCACCTAAGAGGTTAGCCTCATAATAAGTATCACCAAATTAATGATGTTAAGGGTCTGAGGTCATCTAAACCAGGTGTCTGAGCTCAGACCTCGTCACCACCGAGTGATGTTATGAGGGTCAGAGGTCATCACCTAAGAGGTTAGCCTCATAATAAGTATCACCAAATTAATGATGTTAAGGGTCTGAGGTCATCTAACCCAGGTGTCTGAGCTCAGACCTCGTCACCACCGAGTGATGTTATGAGGGTCTGAGGTCATCACCTAAGAGGTTAGCCTCATAATAAGTGTCACCAAATTAATGATGTTAAGGGTCTGAGGTTATCTAACCCAAGTGTCTGAGCTCAGACCTCGTCACCACCGAGTGATGTTATGAGGGTCTGAGGTCATCACCTAAGAGGTTAGCCTCATAATAAGTATCACCAAATTAATGATGTTAAGGGTCTGAGGTCATCTAACCCAGGTGTCTGATCTCAGACCTCGTCACCACCGAGTGATGTTATGAGGGTCTGAGGTCATCACCTAAGAGGTTAGACTCATAATAAGTGTCACCAAATTAATGATGTTAAGGGTCTGAGGTCATCTAAACCAGGTGTCTGAGCTCAGACCTCGTCACCACCGAGTGATGTTATGAGGGTCTGAGGTCTTCACCTAAATGGTTAGCCTTATAATAAGTGTCACCAAATTAATGATGTTATTTCCCTATAATATCTTTGATCTAAGAATGGAACAAGAATTTGCCACGGAAACTGATCTTTATTAACAACCTGTTCTCGATAAGATGATACATTTACAAATTACAAATCCTATGGAACATCATATAAAATATCTCTTCAGGTGGTCAGCATTCCATGGGTTGGTGAAAGGTTCTCCCTCTAGGTTCTCTAGCCTATATGTGCCAGGCACAACCTCTTCTGTTACTTTGTAGGGGCCATGCCAGTTCGAGTGTAGCTTGTTTGCCTTCTGTAGGGTCTTCTTAAGCACTACGTCTCCCACCGCAATGGGTCTTGACTTCAGCCTTTGATTGTAGAATCTTGCTGCCCTCTGCTGATAGGCTGCTTTCCTGACCTCTGCGTCTTATCTTCTCTCTTTAATGAGATCTAGGTCTAGCCTTCTCTTCTCCCCATTGCTGTCAGGGTCGTAGGTCTGAATCCGATGAGTCGGGAGTCCTACCTCCGTTGGTATGACTGCCTCGGAGCCATGTGCCAGCATGAATGGGGTTTCTCTTGTGGGTGTCCTTGCCGTAGTTCTATAAGCCCATAGCACAGCGTAGACTTCTTCTATCCATCTCCCCTTAGCATCTTCTAACCTCTTCTTGATTCCATCAAAGATAGTCCTATTTGTGACCTCGGTCTGGCCATTTGCCTGAGGTCGACCAGGAGATGAGAAGAACTGCTTAATCCCCACACTTTGGCAATACTTCTCCAAGGAGGAGTTCTTGAACTGGGTCCCATTATCCGAGATGAGCGTGTTTGGGAGGCCATACCTATATATGATGTTCTTCCAGATGAACTGAAAGGTCTTCTGCTCTGTAATTGTTATCATTGATTCGTCCTTTACCCATTTTGAAAATTAGTCAATGGCAACTATCAAGAATCTATAGTTGTTGACAGCTCTTGGCAAAGGTCCTACCAAGTGAATCCCCCATACCGCAAATGGCCATGGAGAAGAGATCGATGTCATAGGCTTATGGGGTTGGTGAGGGATAGTGGCGAACCTCTGACATTTGTCACACCTCTTCACATAGTCGGCAGCGTCCCTAAACAAGGTGGGCCACCAGTATCCCTGAGTGATGATTCTCTTGGCTAAGGGTCTTCCTCCTATGTGACTGGAGCAGGAGCCTTCATGAACCTCCTGTAAAATCCGAGGTACCTCCACATGATGCACACATCTGAGGAGGGGCAAGAGAAACCCCTTTTTATACAAGACGTCTCCTACCAATGAGAATTTTGCAGCTCTGTATCTCAACTTTTTTTCTCTCCATCTTAGACTCAGGTAGCTCCCCCTCTCTTAGGTATCTGACAATCGGGTCAATCCACGAGTCTCCCAGGTTAACATTGTGACAAGGGTTACATACCTCGTCCTCCTCGATACTTGCCTTTCCTAAGACTTCAATTGGGATGGTTCTTCCCAAGTCTGTCTTCATTGCTGAGGCCAGCCTTCCCAATGCATCAGCGTGATTATTGCTCAGTCTAGGCACTCTCTTCAGTTTGGCCTCTTCAAAGTACTCTAACAACCCTCTTACCTTCTTTAGGTATTTGGCCATCCTTTCATCCTTGGCCTCGTATGCCCCCAGCACTTGATTGACAACCAACCTCGAGTCGCTATGGAGTAGGAGCCGCTTTACTCGAAGAGCTGTTGCCAATAAGAGACCTGCTATCATGGCCTCATACTCAGACTCGTTGTTGGAGGCCTTAAAGTCGAATCTCAAGGCGTACTCAATGTTGGCGCCATCTGGAGCCGAGAGTACCAGCCCCGCGCCGCTTCCATGGTCACAAGAAGAGCCATCAACGAAGAGGCTCCACACATCCGCATCGGATGAGAAGACCCCTTCACTCATAACCCCTTCTTGAAGAGGTACCGATCCTCTTCGTTCTCTTCCACTCTGCTCCGGGTTTTTCCTGGTACAACCTCTTCTCGGCCTTGGAAAACGTTTGGTGCCGCCTCTTCCGAATTTTGGAAGATACTACGATTTGTCTCTTCGCCTTCATCCAGGCCTCTCTCTATCTCGGCCTCTTCCGAACCTCTATCTACCTCTTCCCAAGTGAACTCTGCGATAAAATCTCTGAGGGCCTGCCCCTTGATGGCTGTCCTGGGCTGGTAGGTAAGATCATACTCTCCTAGCTCGATGACCCAGGTCATCAATCTTCTGGACTTTTCAGGCTTTTGTAGAACATGCCGTAGTGGTGAGTCGGTGAGGACTATCATAGAGTGAGCTTGAAAGTAAGGCTTCATCTTCCTTGAGGCATGTATCAGTGCATAAGCCAACTTCTCTATCCGGGGATAGTTTTGTTCAGACCCTTGAAGGGCCTTACTATTGAAGTACACGGGTCTCTGAACCCCATCCTCTTCTCGTATGATGGCCGCGCTAATGGCTGACTCAGAGACTGCCAGGTACACAAACAACCTCTCTCCCGCGATGGGCCGGGACAGCAGCAAGGGAGACCCCAAGTAGGACTTAAGTTGATCAAAGACCTTTTCACATTCTTCGTCCCACTGGAAGGCCTTTCTCAGAACTTTAAAGAACGGAAGACACTTGTCTGTGGCTCTAAAAACAAACATGTTAAGGGCCGCCACCCTTCTAGTGAGTCTCTGAACATCCTTGATACTCCTAGGAGTCTTCATGTCGAGTAACGCCTTGATTTTCTCCGGGTTTGCTTCAATCCCCCTCTGATTAATGATGAACCCCAGGAACTTCCCGGATCCTACGCCGAAGACACATTTCGCCGGGTTGAGCTTCATTCTATAGGAGTCCATGACATCAAAGGTCTTCTCAAGGTCCGCTACGTGAGTACATGCTTTCAGGCTCTTCGTTAGCATACCGTCCACATACACCTCCATGGTCTTACCTATCTGCTCCTCGAACATCTTATTGACAATACGTTGATACGTTGCCCCAGCATTTTTTAGACCAAAGGTCATCACCTTGTAACAGTACGTCCCCTTGTCAGTAATGAAGGTTGTCTTCTCAGAGTCCTCGTCATCCATGAAGATTTGGTTATAACCTGATTATGCATCCATGAAACTCATAAGCTCGTGCCCTGATGTTGCATCCACCATCTGGTCTATCCTAGGAAAGGGATAGATGTCTTTCGGGCAAGACCTGTTCAGGTCTGTTAAATCTACACACATCCGCCACTTTTCATTGGCCTTAGGCACGATGACTGCATTTGAGAGCCACTCTAGATAAGTAACCTCTCTTATGAACTCGGCCTCCTCCAACTTCATCACCTCTTCCCGGATGACCTCATACTTCTCTCTGGAGTAGATCCTTCGCCTCTATTTAATAGGCCTAGCATCTCCATCCACGTTGAGCTTGTGGGTCATGATCCCAGGGTCGATGCCAGGCATGTCTGCATGACTCAACGCGAAGACGCTCTGCCTCCTCCTAAGGAAGTTTATCATCTCTTCCTTGATCCCTTGATCCAGGGCCTTGCCGACTTGGACGGTTTTTTCTAGCTCGTCCTCATTGAGGATGATGGATTCTACCTCTTCCACGGCCTCTCCCTTCTTTAATTTTGTTTCATCTCTGGGATCAAGTGTGTCAATGCTGTAAGTGGCGGTTGCTCTCTTATGGGCCTCTCGCTCTTCGGCCGAGTTGAAATAACACTCACGCACTATGGTCTGGTCCCCTTGCACTTCCCCTACCCCATAAGGAGTCGGTAATTTTAGCATCTGGTGGATCGTTGACGGCACGGCTTCAAACTCATTGAGGGCCACTCTTCCGATGATGAGGTTGTAGGCCGAGAAGACATTTTTGTCCATGACAAAAAAGTTTATCTTCTTAGTCAGCCTCTTAGGCCACTCATTTCCCATCCGTACATCCATTTCATACATGCCCAATGAGTGTACCTTCTCACCACTGAAGCCTATCAATGGGTGATGGTAGGGCACCAGCCTTGCCCTGCTCAGACCCAAGCTCTTGAAACAAGGCCAGAACATCACATCTGCTGAGCTTCCCCCGCCTATGAGGATTCTCCCTACATCGTACCCATGCACCCTTGTTGTTATGACTAGAGGGTCATCATGGGGGGGCTAAGATGCCCTTGAAGTCAAGTCTGGAGAATCCCACCACTAGGGTGTCCATGTCTACCTTCTTTCTCTTCTGTACTGCATCAGAAGAGGTCAGATTCACAACCTCAGTCTTGACCACTGACTTGGCCTCCGCTACATGAGCCTTCCAATCGGCTACCTCAGAGCCACCTCCCGTGAATCCCCCACATATGGTGCTAACACCAAAGGAGATCATTCCCACCCTCTTCACTGGGGTGTTGTCATCCTTAGGTGGGAGGTCCGGGTCATCACCATCATCATCCTCTGAATCATCATGCCTTTTAGTTGGGACATCGCCGCGGCACCTGTCATCTCTTCTCTTCCTAGGGTCTTCTCTTCCACCTTTCGGGGCCTTGCCATCCACATACTTTCTCAGTTTCCCGAATTTCAGCATCTTCTCGATCTCGTCCTTCAGAGCGAAGCATTTTTCTGTGACATGTCCGTGATCCTGATGGAACTCACACCAGAGGTTTTTATTCCTCTTATGTTGTGGGGCCTTCAATTTCTCTGGCCAACTCAGAGCCCGGTCAGTCTTGATCTCATTAAGGATGTGCTCACAGCTCACAGTCAGAGGAGTGTAATGAGCAAACTTGTCATCTGCTGACCTCTTCTTCCCCTCTTTCTTACCCTGGGACCTCCCAGTGCTACCACGGTTCTACTCCTCATATTTGGCATCCATTGCCTCTTCCGCATTCATCACTTTCCCTGCGGTGGAAAATAGTTCTGCCATAGGCTTGGGGGGGTCCTCTGCCAGCTTCCACAATAACTTCCCCTTCTGGAGACCTCCTATCAGGGCAGCCATGGTTATGCTCTCCTCGTAATCCTCTACCTCCAACTTCTCCTTGTTAAATCTTGCTATATAGTCCCTTAGGCTTTCTCCCTTAGCCTGTTTGACATATAGGAGGTGGGTAGTCTTCTTCTGAGGTCTTACCCCAAAGCAGAAGTTATGGATGAACTGCTCTGCCAGGCCCTTGAAGTTTTCAATCGAGTTCTTTGGAAGAGAGGTGAACCAACTATGAGCTCCCCCTGTCAAGGTCCCTGAGAAGGCCCTACACTTCATCTCATCAGGGATCGAGTAAATATCTGCCGCCGACTGATACATCTCGATATGGTGCACTGGGTTAGTGCTGCCATCATACTTAGGCGTCACTGTAGGAGGCTTGAACTTAGCTGGGGTTGGGAATCCCACTATCCTAGCTATAAACGGGGAACCCTCCGAGTAGCCCCTCTGTAATGGGTCCCTGATCCTGATGAGGTCCCCTATCTTCTCTTCAAGACGTTGGATTGAGTCATTCCAGGTTCTTCTCTCTTTAGCTAGGCCGAGGTTATCCCCTTCCACCTCCCTACGATGGACAGAGGGTTCCCCAGCCACAACACGCTGACTATTGACCTCTTCCTGCTCCCTAGTTCTTCTCTTCAAGGGTCGGCCTTGATCTGGCCGAGCCGGCCTATTACCTCTTTGAGAGCCTGCTGCGCTCCTTGACCTCGATAGCCTTTGCCTCAGGTCATTGACTGGGCCCAGCCTTTCGAAGGATGACTCTCTGCTCAACCTATTAAAGGCCGACCCTCTCTGCTGGGCCTCATCTCTTCCTCGGCCGACACATCCTTGACTCTGCCTGTCAAAGGCTGACCCTCTTTGTTGGGCCTCGTCTCTTCTTCGGCCGACACATCCTTGACTCTGCCTAAGAGGTCGTACAGTGTTATCTGACACCTCATACGGCTCCCAGCAGTCTTCCGGGGCCTCTTCAACTTCTAGGTCATCATACCTGTCCTCCGGGCAAGGGTTTCCTTGCCTCCCCAGGCGCAAGCGCCTAGGGTCGGTAACGTCCCTCCTCCGCTGGGGTGCAGGTTGGTCCTTCATGGGCGCCTGCGGTGGTCCCCTGGCGTCGGGATAAGGCTGAGCTCCCGCTGGAGTTATCATATCCGGGGAGATCCCAGGTGGCCTCATCATCATGGTTTGGCTGATCTGAGCAAATTTCTCCTTCATGTCTTGCTGTGTTGCAGCTAGAGATTTTAAAGCTGCAGCCACCTCCGCCATTTCGGACTGGGGAGGAGCCTGACTGGAACTAGCCCCTCCACCTCCAGGCGGCGGAAGAGGCGGTGGTAATTCTGGTGCCATGTATTATCAATAAAGAGCATGAATAGCAAGTGAGCTTAATACCTTAAAGGACCTCTTTCAATGCTGAAACAGCTCCACATAAGGGGTGGTTCCTGGCTCACCACCAGAGTCTCCGGTGAGGTAAAGATGAAAATTAGGAAGAGACAGCCTCTCGATTCTCACAGACGGTGCCAAAATGATGATGCTGGGAATCAACACCACCAGGTAAGGTGTTTCCAAGCTCTATATGTATATAACAATGGAAGCACAGCTATAAAAAGAGGTAAGAGAAGGAGGTGAGGATATGAGGAGATCAACAACGGAATATGGGTGGTTCAGCCTGCCTGGCCTACGTCCACAGTGAGTGTGTGAGTAATATCACTGAAAGATGGTACTAATGACCATGGGTACAATTCCCTCAAGCTCTCTCTCTCTCTACAGTATATTTTGACAGGGTTTCTGCTAGGGTTGCATGAATGAGATCCCTTTGCAAGGTAGGGGATGACCCCTATATATAGTGCCTATGGGGTGTAATGTACCCCCATGCATGCAGTGAGCATGTGTGTGATATCCTCACCAATGTGGGAATGCCACCTGTCCTAGTCACATGTAAGCAATGATGATGAAATATTCTCCCCCATGTGGAGAATAATCTTGTTACAACTGATTTGTGCCCAGGTGTCTTTATCCAAATGTCAATAGATGTTCGGCAGTCATGTTGGTAAATGACCTCGGCCTGGGAGAGGCCGAGCTGTAGAGGCTTGATATCCGCTCAATCTGGGAAGTGTCATAAGGAGTCTCGGCCTGATATTACCGAGACATATGCTTGGGTCATCCCGATCCGAGGTTGGGCATGCAGCATGCTGATGATTATTAATACCTCTGGTAGGCTCGGCCCAAGCCGAGGTAGGATCCGTGTTGAAGATGGTGGCTTCTTATCCTCTTGGCCTACTGATGGCCGAGGTTGCTATTCCTGGGTACTTTAGGATGCTGTTGATGTCTGCGACGTGCGTAGTGTCCTTGGGGAGGTGTAAGTAGTAGTGTCGACCTGGGCCGAGGTAGTCCTGGCCGAGGGATGATACCGTGGGCCCTTACCCCTCATTGGGTCGATCAATGTCTCGGCCATTATCTCGGCCGAGGTAGGCATCCCTGAGACGAGGTTATACTTGGGCATATCAACAAGATTTTACAAAATCAAAAGCATGTACGCAATTCAGCTGTATTTTTTCGTTCTTTCTTTCTTTTTTGGGTTTTCAGCTTAATAAAATGCACAAGGAGATCAAACAGGTTAGAAATGAATGTAAAACCCCAAAATACTAAAAAGCCCTAATAGATAGAACATGTCAAAAATGAAATCGAGCATCACCGTAACATAATATAATTGAAACCTAAATGGAAAGAACACACATAGTTCAAAATCACCCGGGCCACTGGATGAACGGCGGTGGGGAGAAGCGGTTGGGGGAAAGATTAGCAACGGGTCATCGAGGAGAGGGGTGACAGCGATTAGCAGTGGGATAAACGATGGATGGTGGATGAATGGTGGCTGCAGGGAGAAGGGGTGACGGTGAGGAGAGGAGGCGGTAACGAGGAGAGGGGCCGAAGCTAGGAGGGGCGGAGATTAAGGGTTAAGAGGAGAGGGACGCTGCTGGTAGTGAGGAGAGAGAAATGAGTAAAAGAGAGAAAGAGAAAAGAGAGACTTAGGTTAAATTGGTTGGATCCCGCTTAAATTTTTAAGATAATATTTTTTAATAAATCGTATCGATATTTGGCACACTTTTAAACCGTGCCAGATTTTGGCACTGTTTTAAACTGTGCCAGATTATTAATAAACCGTGCCATATTCTCGTTGTCTCAGTGTACCAAATTAGCAGTTTTGGTGTAGTGCAGCCCAATGGTCTTTAATGCGAATAATTCTCTTCCCCTCACCCACCAAATTTTGTTAACTTTCTCGATGACACAGCTTTATAAGGAAGAAATGGTAAAATCGCTCCTCAAAATAGTACAAGCTCCGTGACAATTTTAGAAAATTGATCCATAGAATTTTTTCTTCCCCTCATTAACACAGCTACGTTATCCCATTTAAACTTTCCCACCATGAGTGAAAATGTTTATAAACACCAATGCCTTCTTTTGCTCCGCATCTGCCTCCAGGAATCTACTTCCGTTAACGCCTTCACTGAGCCATGCGGGTAGTTGAAGAAAGTTACTTTGGGTACAAAATATTTCCAAATTTGACTATTATTTTCTAAAGAATGAATGTTTTTTAAAATTCCTTTGAAACCATAACCAGTTCTCCGCTCAGCCAAGTCACCCTTCAATATCTCATGTGATACGTGTTGTGTTAGTTTTTCTCGACGATCTTCAAATTTGGGCCATCTTTCTCCAACTCAAACTTGACATACTTGTGTTGAAAATGATATTCACCCGAAGGGTTTCCTTTTGCATTCCATCGACGGCAAGGAATTATGTGATGACCTTGCGCCAGTGAAGATGAGTCGCAATAGATTTGTCACTTGTAGGGCGCCACGTGCTAAAACAACTTCGGAGACTGTATGGATCTGTGTTTGAAGTTCCTAAGATCTAAACTTGAGTATCTGGGAATTCCAACGATTAATGTAGACCAATTTGGGAAAAACCTCTTCCGAGTCTCTTTCGACGCAGTCGGTAATGTTTAGAGATGTCAACGGCGATGGTCGTGGTTCCGCCCAAAGTTTATCTGCTCCTAAAAATATTAGGTTGTATCTTTGTATTTCATTCTCTTCCTTTAAATTAGGGTAAGGTCTGCCAAAATGATAGAAATACACTTGCTAGAGAAACTACGAATTGAACAAAATGAGAGAACTACAGTTGCTAGAGAAACCACGAATAAAACCTTCAATTCACTATGCTGTTGCATTATTTTGTTTATAAATATATCACTTTTGTTAAACTTCCAAATCAGTCTCCTCATTGTTTTTGATGTTCTTATTTTGGTTTTGTATCACCCCTTGACATGAACTGATGGTGCAGATATGTCCTCCACCATTTTTATGGAGTCACTGCCTGTAATCAAGTTTGTCATGCAGCTGCTGGCAAGGAAGGATTCTTCTAGAAAATTGTTCCCTTCTGATCGTTTGAAGGTTATATTATGTTTTGTTCTATCTCAATGGTTACTTGCACTTATTTTTGTGATTATATTATTGTCTTCTACTTATCGTCAATGTCTAAGCTTGTTTAGTACTAGGTTCATTTCTTTCCGAATTTTGTGACTGTGCTTGGTTTATTGGAGTAGCATAGTTGTTGTTTCTACTCTTAGAAGCTTGATCCACACTTTGTTAATGGAACTGATGATGGTATTTTGAGTGTTATTTACTTTCAAATAATCATTTTCCTACTCCCACTTTATATTTTTCAAGACTCATTTCCTTAAATCTATATTTCAAGAGTTTATTTCTCTGTGTTTTGTTTTTTGAAGGGACTATGTTTGATATATTGGAATATCATAGTTATTGTTTTCGGTCTGAGAAATTTGTGCCATCCTTTTTTGATGAGAATATAGGAGTATGGGGCTTAGAATATATTAATTGTACTCTATTTATTTCATTCCCTGCTATTGTATTTAATTTAATTTAGGTTAGTATTATAAGTTAGGGGTAATATTCTTTTGAATATTCGAGTGTGCCTCTTTTAGTCTTTGTATCCGTTTAGATTATCTTGTCTAGCAATATAACTTTTCCTAATTAATAAAGTCTTGGGCCACACATTGTAATCAATTAATATGATGTGAATGAAGATTAGGGGTTATTTTTAGTATTTTTAGGGTATTTTTGTTATTTTTTAGACTTCCTTTTATTTTTAGTATTCATTGTAATTTTCCTTTTGTTTAGTATTTAGAGGAAGGGAGGTTAATTGGATCTTAGGAACATAAATGTAATTAGATTCTTAGCTTAGAGGTCAAGCAATCTCCTTCCTTCCTATAAATACCCCTTATGTAGTCTCATTTGAGGCATTCTTCCATATTTTGAGATTTTATTAGAGAGAGTTTGAGAGATAATTATCTTTTCTTCTTCCCATTGACCTCATTTACGTCAATTGATATTAGTGCCTAGTCGCTCCACCCATTGTTGTTGTTGTTGTAAAAAAACTCGTAATCAACGTCACGTGGGTTCAAGAAAGGATGAACATCTCTACGGCAAATCCTCTCGAGCAAACATTGAAAGCCATCAATCAAATGAAGGCCCCAATGGAAGAGATGAATGTGTGACTTCCTCCACCAGTAACCACCTCGCACCCCCCACCCCCTACAAAAAAAAACACCTCGAATAAGCCACCATTATTAACCCTAATTCTAATTCAAGAAACCAAAACCCTAGACCCCAAAACCCATCTAACCACGCTTTCGCAACCATTTCCACCTTTCTACAAAAAAAAACACCTAACCCTAGCTCCATTTATCGCCAAACCACCACCATCACACCAAAATAGCCCCACCCACTATCAAAACCCCAAGATGAACATTTCCCGACCCAAAACCCATCCGTCCCTAACCCTACCCACCCACAGCCCACCAGAAATGAACCCCAACCCCCAGTCTACAATTCCCGCAGCCGGACAACCCAATTTCCATCCAAAAACAGCCACAACTACCCAATTCAGCCACAATCAATATCTATCACCACTTTCGAACCCCTTTGGCCGACCCAAAAAATATCATCATCCCAAGGCCGACTAACCTCCAAGAACCACCAGCGGGTTCTGCCCCCTTTGCTGCCACCGAAACAGGACAACCCCAACTTTCTCCCCCTTTGGCCGGATCACTACTCCAGTGGTCAGCAATAATTTTCCAGCCTAGCAGTAGCCGCAGGCCTGTTCCAGTGGTGCCAAAACTCGGACAGCCCTGTCATCTCATACCCCATTGTTGGATCACCCAAACGATGGCCGCCGATAAATTTTTTGTTCAAAAATTGGTGTTTCTTTATCCCAATCCACCCAAAAACCCTCCTCCCACTAAATCAATAAAATTTTAGCCCATTTTGCCCCAATCCTATCAAGGACAAAATCAAGAATTAGGGTTTGGCACTAAAATCTTGGTTTTTGACCCCGGTGGTTGATATTTTCGATGATTGGGCAGGTGTGGCATGAGGAAGAAGATGAAAATTAACGTAAGAATTGAAGACTCTTCCTCAAATTTTCAGAAATTACATGTTGGCCCCTCAAGTTTTGTCTCTTCCGCAATTTTGGCAATTTTGGCATTAGACCTCAATTTTAAAGTTCGAGGACAAACTTTTTCGAAGGCGGAGAGAATGATGTGAATGAAGAATTGGGGTTATTTTTAGTTTTTTTAGGTTTTTATTATATTTTTTAGTCTTCCTTTTATTTTTAGAATTCATTGTAATTTTCCTTTTGTTTGGTATTTAGAGGAAGGAAGGTTAATTGGATCTTAGGGACATAAATGTAATTAGATTCTTAGCTTAGAGGACAAGCAACCTCCTTCCTATAATAGCCTCATTTGAGTCATTCTTCCATATTTTGACATTTGATTAGAGAGAGTTTGAGAGAGAATTATCTTTTCTACTTCCCATTGACATCATTTACGTCATAATATTTTAGTGATTGATGGATTATTCTAATTTGTGATTACTTTGGTGTGCCATTTGTTGTGTTACATCGGATCAACAACAAGAGCTCCCATGTTGTAAAATACAAATCGTGACAACTTTAATGGCGACCGGGTGATCAGGACAAGTTTGACTCGAAAGAGGCCTCCTCCTTGGAGGAGACACAAGCCTCCTTCATTTGCAAGGTCAGATACCAATTCGCACAATTTTATCCCCCACCCACACCGCCCTCTGTACCACCTTTCCACTACCACCACTACAAATCCATAGGCCCACCCTTCACCCATTTATCAAAACCCAACATCAACAGAAAAAGAACAGGGGAAGGGTGGAACCATCGATGCTCCCATCTTCCCCAAAGACTTCGCAAGAAAGAAACCTAGAAGAGAGGAAAAATTGGATGGAGGAGGGGCTAGAACAACCAAAACCACCGTCGATTCCACCCAGCACCATTTCGAGGGTCCCAACGTCTTCTGATGGCAACCGCAAGGCTCAGTGATGGACATAAAGAGTTTGAACACCCTAAGCTGATGTTCGACCCCGGTGGAAGCCATCAAGGGCGAGTTCATGGTGTTGAAGAAGATGGAAGAAATTGCCAAATCAGTCTGTGCTCGGAGAAAGTGATACATATAAAAATTCTAGAGTTCAATAATTCTGGTTTGGCCTAATGTTTGAGTGATAAAATTTGACCCTTTTTAATACAATGAAAGGGGAGAGTGATGAGAATAGAGGAGTATGGGGCTGAATTGTAATATCATTTATTGTACTCTTTTCCCTTTTTGTTGTAGTCACTTTACTTTAGGTGAGTATTTTATGTAGGGGAGGGGGTATTCCTTGGAATATTCTAGTCTCCCACTTTAGTCTTTCTACCCTTTGGCTAACAAGATAACTTTTTAGTCTTTGGCCACCCATTATAATCAATTAATATTTTAGTGAGACAGTGTTTATTTTAATTAGTGCTCCTGTGGCCATTTTTCATGTTACCTCATTTCTTAATAGACTTTGGTATTTTATTATAGGTGTTATTTACTTTAAGATACTATATTCTAACACTTCCACATCGTGTTAAAGTTCATTAAATTTTCTGTTCGTCTTGTATTTCAAGGTCCCTTTCCTTGGCATTGTTTTGCTGGATTTTCTGGGCCGTAGTTTTATGTGGTTGTCCTTTTTTGGTGTGTACCTGGTTCCGCCCCTTTTTGTGAATCTTTCTCTATATATCATTTTACTTATGAGAGAGAGAGAGAGAGTTGGGGGGGGGGGGTTCATCTTTCATTGTGTTGCATATTTGTATCCAATTATGATTGTTAAATATCAATTTGAAGACGAGCTTTTGTACATCTAAAAATTGGTAACCTTGTGGTGGCAGACTTTTTTACTAGCACTTGTGCGTGTATGCTGGTGTTTTCAATTGTCCGCTATTGCGAACACAATCGTTCATTATTGTGGCTTGCAGACCAAAAACTCTATGTTGCATATTTGATTTTGCGGGACTTTTAAATAGCGTGGGCAATTAGTTAACATGGCACACATTTGCGCACTATTTCACGTTATTTTGCGCAATTGTATACAATTGTGTGCAATTTGTACGCTTTCTGAGTTTGTTTTGAAACTTCGTATCTGAAATAGAAGGGAGAGGTAACCAAAAACAACCCTTGTTGTTCATTATTACCTCTTTCTATTACAGTACCCAAACTCTGGAACTTTGTAACCCAAATCAAATAAGCCCTAGAGATTACTACCTAAAGCTCGTCGGTCCATTGCGAAGTCGTCCGAGGTCAAAGTCGAAGTCGTGGGAGCTATTCGACTTGGACTTTGTGTTGTTGGATTTTGAGGGTTTTTGTGGGATTTGGACGTCGTCGGAGCTTTGGCTCCCGACTCTGCAAGTTTGAGTCATTTTCAGTTTATACGCAGGATAGCTTTTGATTTGTTTATGTTTTTTTCTATTTCAGTTCACCCGAACGCTTTAAAAAACATATTTCATGTTAAACGTTCTCTCTTACGAATTTCAATTTAGAATGTTACCTTAAAAAATGTCACTTTTTTTTTAATAAAATTGAATTTTAAATTTTACTTTTTTATATAACATATTTCAGTTTAATTTTTTTATACAAAATTCATTTTTAAATGTTATTTTTTTTTAAAATAGGTTTAAATTGTTATTTTTCCCTTACAAATATTAGTTTAAAATGTTACTTATTTTACAAATTTCACTTTAAAATGTTATTTTTAAAAGTTTTTTTTTTAACTTTGATACATCACTCATCTTCGATTTTAGACTTGAATGCAATTTTTTTTAATCCAAATCCATATCCGTTAATATTAAACGGATTCGGATTAGACCCGATTATCCATTTATCTTAAACTTCATTTGCAACATTTTTATTTTCAACTCTTATTTCATAAATTTATTTTGCAAATGTTTCAAAAAAAAAATCGATAATGAAATAAAGAACTATTATAATAAATATTTAAAATATATATTAAAAATATTATTAAATACAATATATATTAATTAAAAATATATTATATATAATTTATATATGTATATTAAAAATATTAATTGGATCGGATTATTAACGAATCGGAGTATATGAATCCAAATCCGCTCCATTTAATAAACGGATAATCGGGTAATTGGATAATCGGATTTTAGGCATGATCCATATCCGCTTAAACGGATCGGATTCGTATTCGGATTCGGATAAAATCCGATCCATTGACAGGCCATAATACATATATATATATATATATATATATATGTGTGTGTGTGTGTGTGTGTGTGTGTGCATCTATAGGCGTGTACATAAATATATAGATGTGTATATATGTGTATATTTGTATCTATACACATAATATATCTATATGTATATTATGTGTATAGATATTGTGTATATATACACCATAATATATCTATACACATATATACACCATAATATATCTATACACATATATACACACATATATAATATATCTATACACCATAATATATCTATACACATATATACTCCATAATATATCTATACACATATATACACACATATATAATATATATATACACATAATATATCTATACACCATAATATATCTATACACATAATATATATATACACCATAATACATATATACACATATATACACCATAATATATCTATACACATATATACACCATAATATACCTATACACATATATACACATTATCTATACACATATATCTATACACATATATACACCATATATGTGTATAGACACATATATATATATACACATTCACATGCATACACATATATACATATGTGTAAACACATATATCTATATACATATATACACATACACATATATACACATATAAATATGCATCTATATATATATACTAGGGTATGCCCGTGCCTGAAGGCACGATGATATTCGGAAAAGCTAACATAATCACAACAAAATTTAATATGTTTAATATTCAGTTAGATTTAAAAAAAAATGAACACACTTTTCTTTATTTAGAGGATTATCCACCTATTTAAGGTATAAAAAATAGTACAACAACAATAAGCCCAATAAAATTTAATGGACCAAATTTCATTAATGTAAAATTCATTTCAATACATATGAAATTCTACTTAATCTAATATGTGTCCCTGGCGTAAAACTAAATGAATAAATGTAAATGGAGACACGTGATACACAAAGTAATAAGGGCCAGTAAAGTAAGTTCCGCTGTGTACATTGCATGCCCTTACTGTGTCCCTTGTCTGTCTATGTTGTGTCCCCCATATCACCATTTTGTCTCCCACCTATTTTTTTTAAACCCCCTGAGGCACATATCCATTTTGTGGCATATACCTCCTCGTGTCCCAAATTATCCAACATTTGTATGGAGGCCTCCGGCAAAGTACCCCTGCTTCAAAGTATATGTGCATCAAGACCAAACCTTGTTACCACAATCTTGTGCCAATTTGCAAGTCCTTAAAGTGTGCCCTATATCCACCAAAAAATCGAGAAAAGTGAGTAAACCTCATGAAAAAATATTCATGTAAGACTATAGGTCATCAAAAATTCACAACAGGTAGAAAGACAAAAACTCAAAGTCATTATTCATTAATGCTAACTTGACATATATTGGTTAATTCTAGATTTTTTTGCGTGAATTAAACCATAATTTAAACAACTTCTACACAAAATTTAGAAACACAAAATGAAATGACAACGCAACCGAAATCAACTCCATAAAATGGCTAGCAACATGGAACTAATAGAGTGTATTACATAAGAGAAAACTCAAAAGAGAACAATTTAGTAACACATAACATGGAACCAATTGGATATATCTTTATTGTGTCGCTGCTTCTCACTTGAAATTCAAAGAGAACAATTTAGTAACATCTAAAACCACATGAATAAGAGAAAACTAAAATCAAATCAATTACTCACCCTGAAGAAGTTTATCGGGTTCATTTACTCTGCATTGTGCTCTGGGATTAAAAATATCTCGTACATGTGTGTATAAGAGAGAGATTACCTTGCAAATCGAATAGTGTGTGTTCGTGTACCTGTAACTTGAAACCCCCAATTGTCACAGTGTGTACCTAATCTAAATAGGGGCCCAAAGTCTGTACCAAATGTCATAGCGTGTGCGTGTACCTTATCTACTGCAATAAAAAAAACTCACAAATCAACCATCATAGAAAAACCCATCAAAAATAGGGGCTCAAAGTCTGATCTAAAGTGTACAAATGCAACACCAAAATAGTGTGTCTGCGTGTGTATGTAAGAGAGAGAGAGAGAGAGAGAGAGATTATCTCATTTCAGGAGGCAACGTGGGATGAGCCATTGGGAGGGATGTTGGAAGAGATGAAGTATGCACTAATGTACATAAACAGTTAGTGCATCAGGGATAAACTCATACAATGCATCAGATCATACTATCTGCATATTGGGTTCCCCAAGCAATATCTCCCCGACCCTCTTTGCCTTCTCATACAATGCATCAACATTAACCATTAATGGATAAGACAGTGGGGTCTCGTCCTTAAAATCAACCATGGCATACATTGATGTATCGCTACTTGGATCTCTATATGGAAGCCTAATGAACGGTTTAATCCACATATTAGACAGTGACTAAACATTTTTTTATTTCAACAACACATCGCCATCATCATCGTCATTAAAAGATATATGGTTGCAAGTAATTTCAACAAATTAAATTTCTCTATTCCTACCAGTTTCTCCTCAAAAGTTCGATTTCTCTCTAACCAAACGCACTAAGCAAGAGCCAAAATAGCATGCTCCAAACTTTTGTTTTCAGTAGGAAGTACACAACAAATTAAACAAAAACAAACCTGCATTCGGAAGGAACTACATGAGGCAAGTTTGAGGATGCCACTGTGGTACTTCTTAGCTTTCTTATTTATTTGAGTAGTGCACATAGCTTCCCATTCAGCATGAGAATTATTCTGGGTCTGGAATTGTCGTTCATGCAGTTTTCCTATTTTTCCTACTATGTCAAAATTTCTCCCGTGAACATTCAAGTCCATTAGAGGCTTATGGTCTCCTTGACTTTCTTCAATGTCCACCAAGTAACCATCGATATGCACAGGTGCAGATGTTAGTCAGCTAGAGGTCTGTATTTTTAGTGGACTCAATAACTTGTGCCTGTAGTTGTGAGGCTCGACCTTCCATGTCAGGAACCTTGAACACATCTTTGTCACTCTCCTGTACATAAATTATATATAAAATTTTATTGAACAAATACATGAGAAGAGAGTGACACAATATATAATTCCAATTAATTCTAGTCAAAAGCGTAATTGAAAAACAACCAACTCGATACTCAACACCCTAATGTGTGCATGTACGTGTGTGTTGATAAAGAGGGAAGGAGGAATCTAGTTTGGGCTTATGATGAGACAAAGAGAGAGGAAGAGGGGAGCATCCATGATAAATAAGAAGAATCACTTTGATAGTATGATGAAGATGCTGCTGGTGCTGCTTTAAAGCTAAACAATCTTCAAACCAAGCCCAATGTTACAAATTTTTCTGATGAATTACACAAAACAAAACATCCCCTCCACCATATCTTTAAATCATATTCTATCTATAGTAAAACTGTATATTATTCGAAGACTGTTTATTACACAAAATTGTATATTACACAATATAAAACATCCCCTCACATTATATCATCTTCATCAAAGTTCAAAGAATGTATATTATTCTTTAGAGCTGAAAAGTCTTCAAAACTCATATAACAAAACCTTAAAGTTCCAATCTCAAACAATTATTCAACCACCATATACTCACAATCTTCCTATAGATAGGAATCAAAGTCTGTAAAAAAAAGATAATAGTCAAAATGTTGTATTTAAGAATCCAAGTAAACTTCTCCAAAATAACATGAGCTAAGGTAAAAACCTATGAAAAAATGACAAAGGAACCAATAACAATCTAAAGGAAAACACGATGAGTTCAAGGTAGAAAGAAGTAAACTCTAACGCACCTCAACTCCCTCAAGCGTCAATAGCAGCAGTGAGAACATACGTGAGTGAGAGGTCTCCGTGGGATTATTTCGTAGACTCATAAGAACAATTCAAATATGAACCACTATTTATTTCCTCACAGCATCGTATCTAACATTATGTATGTTAGAAGGAAACAAATCAGGCAGATCTCTGTCTATCAACTTTGATAGGCAACTGAGAACCAAATTCTTGAGTACCTTCATTAGCAGATGGCTCTCTGTCTATCATCATAATGTGGAACAACTGAGAACCAAAAGAATGATCAACGCGTGATGCTTAGTAAGAGTGTTTCGATATAAGCTTTTGATAGCTTAAAATATAAAATTTCAAGGTGTACTTAAAAAATTCGATAATAGAAAGAAGCAAAGAAATGAACTTCTCTTATCGCGATAATAGTGCACAGTACCTTAGCGTGACAAATACGCAAGTACCACAAAAAATTGAACAAAAACCTCTTCTTAAGTATGCGACTTGCAGTTTTTGCAGTAAACTTACCTGAATTACTTTTAATAAAAGTCCCCCTGCTCTATGCATTTGTTGCAAATTTGTTGGAGCTATCTCCCACCAGATGTGGGACGGATACCGACCAGAGCATCCTCCATAGCACAAAAAATTTAAGATCTATCTCCCTATCAATACCAATTGTCTATCCACCTAGTGGAACCACAGTTTGCACCTGCAGGTATAGTGGTATCATTGTTATCTCCCCAAAAGTGAAGTTAAAAGTTTTAGAACAAATATAGGAAATAATTAAGTCAGTCAAACTATATTAGTTCACCAAAACAATTTTTATCAAAATAATACCTAAAATTTAATGCAATCCCTGTAAGCCAACATGAAATGAAATATTTTATCTTACAAATATGTTTCAAATTAACTCCAAAAATAACTAAGAAACGAAACAAGGTCTTCAAAGTAATTAGACAACCCAAAATTAAAGAGATAGAATTGTTGTTACGACATTACATGATTACCTATTTAAAGAGTTAAGGAAGGTAGGATGCTGGAGTAGGCAGTCGAGTTCTCAATCTAACAGAAAGAATCTACTATTAATACTTCATGGAGTTTATGCTATTGGGCAGCCACTGTCATGTACAACAATCCAGTTTCTAGTTCTCCAACCCACACCTCCTGGTTAATTTCATCTACTGTTACCATTTTCACCATATCGTTGCTTGATGGGGAACCTATCTCCTTTATCATGTGTCAATGTGATCCTAAAATCCTAACCTCAAACCTAAATCAACTCACATGCCTTCTTTGCTATTGTTGTGACCTTATGCTAGGGGCCTCACTTTGTCCGCGACGACTTATCCTTTATTTTAGTAAGCATGTATAAAACATTGTCAGTACATGTAAATGTTAAGTTATTAATTGAATGTTTAAATTCTTATCATATATAATATTCGATGCATTTAATTCACACATTGAACATGAACAGTACTCTGAATGTCAGGACTGTAAATCTTTGTTGGTTTAAATGCAACACATGTACTGACATTTAAACCAACACATGTAATGACATTTAAAGTTTAAGTTTAAGTGCTTATCATATATGAAAGTGTAAGTGCCCATCATTCTTCATCCCACCTATAAACAAACACAATATAAATATGAAAACCAAAATCAGGACTGTGAATTAAAATTAAGGTCGGCATTAGTTATCATTTTAATGTATCCCTGCATGTGAACTAAGACAGCTACTGTGTCAAATATAAAAAAACATCAATGTGATTACCATACTTTGAGGTTGTGAGGATTATGCGAGATGTTATGATGGATATTGCTTAATGCTCTGGTAAGAATCAACAGCGGAAAGCTAATTCATCTCTTTGCTAGGTGAAAACATGGGCATAATTAACTGTTTCAAAATGTTCAAAACAGTCTTGTGAACTGAAATACCTTAGAGCCTATATAAAGGCAGGGGATGTAGGTTGGTTGATTAGAACCTGAAAAATCAGAGAGGCTTGGTTTATTATCGATCAAACCTGAAAAATGAAAATAAAATGGAACAAAATCACATGAAAATCAAAACTAATATCGAACCCAAGAACCATTTTAGCGGCAAGTCATACAACCTGAAAAGTAATGTAGTATGGCCATAATTTCCCACTGTGGTGATCACCCCTACAAATGTACACGAGTTCCAGAAAAAATTTATACATGAGTTAGGCAACTGAAAAGATAAATGATGAATATTTAACACTTACCAAACACAAAACAAATATAGACTATATTGTTCAATAGTTGCCTGCAAACTATAGGAAGAGAAAATAATCAAAGAACTTCTGCACAGTAGAAACAAAACGGGCTGCTTATGACAGTCAAAAACCAATAGCCTATAATATTCAATATTGAAAAATTGGGGTTTTCACCTTGTAGTGTTTTTTATGTGCTTAAAGATTAAGCTATTGCAAATCGAAATCAATATGTATATCAATATAGATAGAAAGTTGTATATCGAGAGCAATATAAAAAACACATCAATACGTATTACAATCAAACACCGTAAAAAATCAATAAATATTATTTGTAATGGCTATTGCATAAGTTTTTAAAAAGAAAGACTTACCATAAATATTAATCTTTATATTGGTTAGATCTAAAATAGTAAGCGATGTTTGGAATGTTTGCACAGTTTCTCTTGTTGCAAACACTTGCAAAATAAGCTATTGAATTAGCTGCTGAATCCAAAAGACTTCACTATTTCTTCTCCCAAAGTTGTGCCTCCGATGAACAAAATAAGCAGCTGAATTCTCATGCTACTTCTAGACACTCCAATACTAAGGTGGTTATAAAGCGCCATCGAAGGTGATACACTGTGTTTCGGTGGCATGGCATTTTGTCTCTCTTCGGAAACGCAACAATGAAATGATATGAAAGAGGAACGAGTTTGAAAAATCATGTCTTGTATATTTAATGTGAGAGTTTTGCTTCCTGTAAATGATCAAGTATGTGTTTATCTCCCCCACATATCCAAGTCAAGTTAAAGCAAGGTACAGTAACCAATATAACTATAGATAGAAGCGGAAAAGTTTACCAACATCGCGATGTTAGACTTGTGTACCTTTTAAAATCCAGAAAATATTTTCCCTTCACTTGCGTATTGATATATCCATGATCGATCGATAAAAGTGTGTTCGTGTGAGGACACAATCGTTGTGTGTTTTGCCGCCACGATGCAAAAACCTAAGCTACTACTACACTTGACAAGCAAGCACAGCGATAAGTCGGGTATCGTAAGAAATCCACATGGAGTGATTGAATTTTAGATGTTAATTGTTTAATTACTTCAGGAATAAAAGTGTAAAATAAATAAATGAAAAGGTGATGGTTGGTCGTGGTGACAAAAGAAAAGAATAAGTTAACGCTAAATTAAAGGAAAGCGAGGATCGGGATCGCATCCTACCACACAGATCGAAACAACTACTAACTAGAGTTAAGGCTCAAAAGCAATTTAATCGAGCATATCCAATTAAGCATAAACATCACACAATAAGGAATTTAAGCCAAAGTTGCGAGATTAAACATTTAATGGAAAATGGTCGCACGCGGATTAAATTCGAATTGTTTCTATAAACACTAAAGTTGCATGACAAATAAAGTTAAACGCATAACAATCCAACTTTAATACACACGGTTTCAATTAAATGCAATTTTGCACGAAACCTAGTTTTCGAAGCTCGGGGCCCGAAAATGGCGAAAATGAAATCCCGACCCTATTTATCTAAGGGTGCATGGTGAGTTAAACTAAATTATGTTAATTAGACTAGGAAAGAAAGAATTAAAGCATGTAAACTAGTCAGAAATCATGGAAACTAAATTACAAGGCAAGGAAAGATGAAGAATAAACTATATTAATGGAGAGGAAGTGAATAGTTCAATCTTATAAAACCACATGGGTTGTCAATCCAAGAAGAAGAGAAAATGAACTCTCCAAACCAAACCCTAACTAAAACTATCTATTTCAAAATATCAGAGTCTCTGGTATATTACAACAAAAACTAGCTTATATAGTATGTTGGAATAAAAGAAAAGAAGAAAGAAAAGAAAGAAAATGTCTGCAGGGAAAAACAGGGGATCGATCGATCGACCACAGGGGTCGATCGATCGACAGTGTAAATCGTGGTAAAAATAAGAAGGCTCGATCGATCGACCCCCAGGCTCGATCGATCGATCAAGCAGTGGCATCCTGCAATTTCCCCTGCATTGGCATACAATCCATCTCCGCTCAAATCGCCGTAACTATGTCATATGAACTCGGAATCACACACCGTTCACGGTCACGTGAAGATAGAGAGGAGACCTACAACTTCTGTGTGGATGTCGGTCCAGATGCCCAATCTGTGAAATGACCGGATTGCCCTTGAACGTGCAGTTGCGTACGGGAATTGTGAGGAATGCGTCCGGTTCCCATACTTTGTACCTAAATACCTACAAAAGCCTAATTATACCTCATATAGCATGTTAATAGTATAAACCGAGGTTGTCTGGTTAACGGGCTTAAATATAGCGATTAAGGCACCCGAGGGGGCTAAAATGCGTAGGTTCGACGGATGAAAAATGCAATATTTGTGTCGTATCACACCCCCTAACTTACACATTGCTAGTCCCTAGCAATGATATAGGATGCAACAAGAGGAACAAGTAAACCAACAAAGGAGAGAGTACAAAAGTATGGTATAAAAGCAACAAAAAGATAAGGCCACTTTCGCGGGCGATTCGATTGCATTTAGTGTATGAAATAATCCGTTAAACCCCTAGGTTACCCTAGTGGACAAGTGTCATCTCGTGAGGGTTTTCAGTGATGGAACCCACAAACATCATACAGTTTCCTCAAAATATGCCCAATCAAGTAAGACAAACTCATCAGTGCGAACAAGATTTCAACATGTTATTAGCATAGCAAACGAATTCGCATGAGAAGTCCGTAGTTATTAACATTATCGAATGCACCTCAATGAATTGGAACTCTAACATGTGGGAGGGGAGTGAGCATATGCAAAGTAGGATTTGGCGAAAAACTTAAATAACTCGGATACTAAATATCAAAGCATGCATAAATTCAATCCTCACGGGCATTACACTCATCAAATGAATTCACTTGAAATAGGGAGGTAACACACGGGACATGCGGGCATAAGGAGTAAATGTAAATGGAAACTAGGCCGCACACATGTCACAAATGAAGAACGCTATATAGGAAATAAAAGTTGCAATCTCAGTGAAAGGATACCGCACATATAAAAGAGGCGAAATGCATTTTCACGGATTATCAACACTATTTAAACATATGAGTTACATCTACTTAAGATCACATAGGACTTGAATAGGGTTGTAATGTATGGCTAGGTTAAGGCACGAAATGAAAGGGATGTATATACGGATTCAAAGTGTTTGGGGATGAAACTCAGAATAATGTGAAAAAGTGGGCAATATCAAAAGTTGGAAAAAGATGTCCAAACGAGTATTAGATATAACAATCGAGAGAGTAATCAAAGCTTATTGAAACACTACAAACAATATAAACAGCTTTCTCTTTCTTTTTCTTTTCTTCCTTTTTCTCACTTTTTCTCTTTTGTTTTCTTTTGTTTTCAACTTTCTCTTTTTCACTCTTTTTCTTTCTTTTTCTTTTCACTTCTTACTCTTTTCATACTCAAATTGCAACCACACAACAATAATAACATTCAATTCCAAGCAACAATCCAAACAAGGGTATGTAAGGTAATATATATGGTATAAAACTCCATTTTGGAGTTGGATATGGGATTTTGGGTAGTGAAAAGAAAGGCTAGTATTTAGGCTCAAGTGGGTTGACTAGGGAACATATAAAAGGTGAGGTCAAGGTCATATGGGCTATAAAACAAAGATGGCCTATGATCATTTCACAAAGTATACGCAATTATCGAGTCAAAACAATATATGAAAATCATGCTCAAGTAACACATTTCAAGGATGAACTCAATTAATGAACGGTCAATGAAAGAATAAAGAGATTACCGACGAATTCAACGTTTTCAAAGAGGAAAGAATAGTGTATACACTCACAAATGAAGATAAGTCTCTAATCTCACTCGGTGTAAGTATATACAATGCAAGAAAAGCATACCGAGTTATAAAAATCTTAAACCAAATCAATATAACAAGAATGGTGCATGTGCTCAAGGATTAAAGTTTAATTCATGAAGTTATTCATAATATCAATGATTTAGGGACTAAAATCTAATAACTTCTAAAATCGAGAACATGCATCGTTGAATTGTCTATTTGATCGGGCAATTATTAAAATTTATCATCGGAAACAAGGGCAAAATGCCCAATAAAGGAGAAAAAAGAAAGAAAACATTTTTGAAAATTTTCAAATTTTCAACAAAAACATGCTTTGTAACTAAATTGTAATCAAATCCATGGACTAAACAGCAAAATGGATAGAATATCCTACACCCCCTAACTTAAATGTTGCATTAGCCCCAATGCGTCCATTAAAGAACACAACACAAAGCGAGGAAAAGAATGATATTACCCAAATGTGGAGCAATCTCTATAAGTAGAAGTCCAAATGAAGCTGCAAAACTAGTTAGTAAAAGGCATATGAAGAATATGTACAGATGTATTAAGTTAAGAGAATCTATGTCACAAGTCACAATAATATAGAGGGGCTGAAGTGCAAATACTAGATAAATTGATGGTGAACTTTTTGATTTTATAAAATGGAAGGTCACACATCAAAATCCAATAAACAACCACAAACTACATTTTCATTTCTCATTTCATAAGTTCAATACAAAATCACTTAATACATTACAACTAGTGAAATAAAAGAAATAAAAAAAAAATAAAACTAAAAATAAAAAGTACAATATACTATCCGATCCCAGAATACAAAAATAACCCAGTACAGCAATAGCCTAGTGGCCGGAACCACTAGGATCAAAGGGGTCCTGAAAATGAGGAGGCAACGGTGTGTCGGAATCAGTGCGCTGCAGATAAAGATCTCTCATCATCCGCTGCATCATCCGGTAATCCTGTATGTGCTGTGCCCTCGCCTGCCTCTGCACAGCCCACTCTTGCCGCTGCTCGGCATAAAACTTCTCCTGCTGAGCTTGCTGCTGGTCCAGGCGGGACTCCCAAGTTGCCCACCTGAGCTGGGTCTGCGATGCCACAAAGCGGGCATCATCATCGGTGTGTAGCGCGTGAGAACCCTCACCCATCTCCATCTCACGTATCTCATCCTCCTCGTCGTCCGGCAAGTCAGCCATCTCTGCCCTCTGTCTCTTACCCGCCTGTTGCCCCCACTCGTGCTTCAGCATTTTTGAGATGTTGTCCTTAGAGAGAAGCCCGAGTGGGTCATGCTTACGGTCAGCGTCCATTTCCGGGAAACCGTGAGAAGTATGTATCATCGTGATGAGGGCAGGAAAAGGAAGGGAATATCTCCATGCGATCTCCTTCACAGTCGCGCACATCATGTCTAGAAAAATACTGGGCAAGCTGATACTGCCCAATCCATTGATCATCGTGTAGATCAATGCGGCATGCTTGTGACGAACCTCAAACCGGTTGTTCGTCACCATGAAGGAATGAACATTGATGTAGTGTAATAATCGAGGCAAGTCCTCCATTGCAGCCGAACGGAAAGAACCCTTCTTCCACGCCTCGCCCGGTGCAAGAACATCTATCAATGTCCCTCGGCCGAAAATAGTCCCATCAAGAAAACAGACTGAATCCGCGGGAAGTGGAACATCCATAAAATCTGCTAAATCTGATATAGTGAAGGGAATTCTCACCCCACGGACCATGGCCTCGTATGCTGTCGGCCCACTGCTGCTCTTTACCTCCACTAACGTCGCGTAGAATATTCGGACCAATTCCTCGTTGACACGCCCGTTAGTAGCAAGAAAGGGCTCCCACCCCTGACGGCGCAACAGAACATGCGCCTCCCTCGGTATCTCCTCAAGGACCCATGCAAAGTGATGACCAAGCGGTCGCTCGAATGTATGAAAGTGCGCACGGAACCAATCCCGCTCCTGCTCGCAGTGGAAACCATCAACGCCCCCGGCGGGCACACACCTAGTAGACGAGTATTTCTTTGGTTCCATTTCAACCTACAAAACAAGAATTACACAATACAAAGCAAAGTGTAAGAACAATTTATGGTTAGTAGTGTACAAGTTGAAATGGTGGTGCAAGTGCACAAAACGGTGAAAATATGCAACATTGCGGTGAAAAATGTCGGAATGTGACAAGGCATGAAAATCACCCAAGTGTGGGTCAAAAATTGGATTGAAATCTGTTTTAGCCATTTTGACCAATACTTGGCGTGCGCAATGTGCGTCAAGGTTGAAAATACCGATTTGAACCAACGAAATCACCCCACTTATGAACAAAACAACAATGCAGCAATATAAACTTGTTCATGAGTGGATTTATATCAAGAATCATTAAAAACAAGGGTTGGAACAACAAACAATCAGGGGCAAACAACCACATTCAAACATATGTCAATCTAGGGTTTAAACATGTAATTAGTGACACAAATCAAACAAAAGCTACAAATTCATGTAAAAGTAATGTAGATTATACCTTGAATATGTAGAATTTGGATGAAAATGGAAGAAAAGTGTGTGGGGAAAAACTAGGGCACGATCGGTTTGAGAGAGGAGAGGAGAGAATAAGACAAAAGAGGGGAAAAAAGTAGCAGCCCTCGGCTTTAACCTGCTCGATCGATCGATCGAGGCCAGGCTCGATCGATCGATCGAGCAGGGCCAGGCACACTGCATCCTTTTTAAAATAGGGGGGGGGAGAAATGCAAATAAGGGATAATAGGGGGGTCTAAATATAAAATAACTATGTATATAGCATATATATATGTATATACATAAAAATATGAAATAAAAATATAAAAATAAAAATAAAAATAAAAATAAAATTAATTACACATAGGCTTAAATATACACACAAAAAGGCCTATGCTAAAAAAAATAAAAATATGTACAATGAGCAACACACACGCATGGTCACGACAAAATGAAAAATAAAAGAAAATAAAAAAGAAAAACAAATGCAAATGCGTGAGAATGCGCGTGTGAAAAATAAAGGAAAAAATGTTTTTGCAACTTTTTTTTTATTGTTTTCTTAAGAAATGTGTGCCGGGATGAATAGTCTCCGCAACAAGTGCGTTGAACCTACAAAAGAGTTTGAACCAAGCATACAAAAAGAAATAAAAAGAGATTAACTAATTATACTAGGCTAAAATTAAGAAAAACAAAAATGAAGAAGTTAGTATATACAACCTACATTTAGGATGTGCAATTAACTATATACCAAAAGTTTAAACTTTTGAGGGTCCATCCAAAACACAATTTGAATTTGGCGGATCAACGGTGGACCCTCCCGAACATGCATGCCTCCCCGAAAATAGGAATTCCATTTGAACAACGGAAGGCATGTGGGTGGTGAAAGAAATGAACCATCGCCAATTTGAAATTCTGGGTGGACGATGGGGGATTTGGATAACAAGGGGGAAAGGTACACCTAAGGTCCAAGAAAAGTTAACTCATCTCCCAAAGATTTTTCAAACGGAATGGAGATGGTGCACACGTCGGGATACCATCCATCGAAACAAGTCCTGTAAAGAGTCATCATCGGCAAAAAGTGTAGTTTTAAAAGTTTCTACCGACTCATAGAAATCAACCGGTAATTCTAATGGTTCAATGACGGAAAACGTATATGGTAATGAAATAAATTCAATCTCCATCAACTTATCGTCGGATGGAGATTGAATTTCGGGGGAGAGAGATTCACATTCGATGAGAAATTCTTTGAAAAATTGAGGTGAAACACAAGTTTCCACCTCCTTGTTGTTTTGTGCATAAGAATTCATCTCATCGCAAAGTGCTCCAAGTCTCATTCCAACATCATTTAGGATTTCCAAACCTTGGAAGTAAAGAAGAAAAGTTTCTTCCAAAGTAGGCTTCCTCGGCTCAAGAGCCTCGGACTCCTCATTTGGTTGAAACTCGTCTTCGAAAGTAATGAAATAAGAATCGTCATTGGATTCGAATAATGAATCCAACTCAAGCTCCCAATAACGATTTTCATTCCGATAAATGTTTTCAAGTCTTTCAAACTCAAGAAACTCTTCAAAATGGAAAACTTGAAAACTATCCCCAAAGTAAGAATCATTCGAATGACCGTAATAACTATAATAGTAGGACATGATTACCTCGTTGTTTGTAGATGGAGAATCCGAGCAAGAAAGTGAGCAACCGCGAATCAACGTTTCTTAGCGCTCCAATATGCTATCCTGCAAAAAAGGTTAAAACAAAGAATACAATTACAAAAGGAAAAATACTACGACATAATAAAACAATTACTACATATAACACAGTCCCCGGTAACGGTGCCATTTTGATCGAGCGGTAAAAGTGTGTTCGTGTGAGGACACAATTGTTGTGTGTTTTGCCGCCATGATGCAAAAACCTAAGCTACTACTACACTTGACAAGCAAGCACAGCGGTAAGTCGGGTATCGTAAGAAATCCACAGGGAGTGATTGAATTTTAGATGTTAATTGTTTAATTACTTCAGGAAGAAAAGTGTAAAATAAATAAATGAAAAGGTGATGGTTGGTCGTGGTGACAAAAGAAAAGAATAAGTTAGCGCTAAATTAAAGGAAAGCGAGGATCGGGATCGCATCCTACCACACGGATCGAAACAACTACTAACTAGAGTTAAGGCTCGAAAGCAATTTAATCGAGCATATCCAATTAAGCATAAACATCACACAATAAGGAATTTAAGCCAAAGTTGCGAGATTAAACATTTAATGGAAAATGGTCGCACGCGGATTAAATTCAGATTGTCGCTATAAACACTAAAGTTGTGTGATAAATAAAGTTAAACGCATAACAATCCAACTTTAATACACGCGGTTTCAATTAAACGCGATTTTGCACTAAACCTAATTTTCGGAGCTCGGGGCCCGAAAATGGCGGAAATGAAATCCCGACCCTATTTATCTAAGGGTGCATGGTGAGTTAAACTAAATTATGTTAATTAGACTAGGAAAGCAAGAATTAAAGCATGTAAACTAGTTAGAAAGCATGGAAACTAAATTACAAGGCAAGGAAAGATGAAGAACAAACTATATTAATGGAGAGGAAGTGAATAGTTCAATCTTACAAAACCACATGGGTTGTCAATCCAAGAAGAAGAGAAAATGAACTCTCCAAACCAAACCCTAACTAAAACTATCTATTTCAGAATATTAGAGTCTCTGGTTTATTACAACAAAAACTAGCTTATATAGTAAGTTCGAATAAAAGAAAAGAAGAAAGAAAAGAAAGAAAATATTTGCATGGAAAAACAGGGGATCGATCGATCAACCCCTGTGGTCGATCGATCGACAGTGTAAATCGTGGCAAAAATAAGACGGCTCGATCGATTGATCAAGCAGTGGCAACCTGCAATTTCCCCTGCATTGGCATACAATCCATCTTCGCTCAAATCGCCGTAACTATGTCGTACGAACTCGGAATCATGCACCGTTCACGGTCACGCGAAGCTAGCGAGGAGACCTACAACTTCCGTGTGGATGTCGGTCCAGGTGCCCAATCTGTGAAATGACCAGATTGCACTTGAACGTGCGGTTGCGTACGAGAATTGTGCGGAATGCGTCCGGATCCCATACTTGGTACCTAAATACCTACAAAAGCCCAATTATACCTCATATATCATGTTAACAGTATAAACCGAGGTTTTCTGGTTAACGGGCTTAAATATAGCGATTAAGGCACCCGAGGGGGCTAAAATGCATAGGTTCGACGGATGAAAAATGCAATATTTGCGTCGTATCAATACATGAGCAGGTAAGCTATGCAAGCAGTGAATAAAAAGAAAAATACAGATGTCAACATCCATGGTTCTTCAAGCATGAAAATTGGATGGAAGTTGTGTTAATCACTACTAAAATTTTTGAAGCCTTTAGAGTATTGTGGCAAAACTCAAGCCATTGAAAATTGAAAAGGGATGTGTGAGGTTAAAGGGTTGAATTTTTATTACTGCCAATTAATATATCCTGGCCACTGTGAAATGTACAAAAATTCACGAACACAAACACCACCACCGGAGGTGAAAATCGATGGTAATGTCAAAACAGTGGGTCCAAACCATAATGATATTCAGGGTACCATATCTTCTGGTGAATCTGTTATATGTTGATCAAAAGAAGGCCGAGCTCGCAAGAATAAGGAGCAGAAGATGCCTAAGCCTAAAAATATTAAACCAAACAACTATACTTAAAACGTCAAAGACTCGTTATAAATTGGTATACTTGACGAAGTTATGGTGAAGTTTGTTTCCTGGTCACACGATAAGAATCTTCGTGCAATTATGAAAAGGACTGCCAATTTGTGTGGTTGTAACGACTGCAACTTCTCCAAACATGCCAATGCTGTTGAGTTGGAGTTCATGTTAAAGGCAAGACAAAGCATTGAAACAATCACATATACTTTGAATGTGGAAGGAACATTTATGTATTGAACTGAACTTAAGCTAATTTAACTTGAGCATAATAACTGATATGCAACTCATTTCTTCCAGTTTAGAAATTAATTATTGATTTAAGTTGAGCATAATAAATGAACTGCAAATAAAGACATCCAAGGAGGACGTGCCATCAAAAGCACTCCCTAGACATGTGCAACCAATGCCAATCCATCCTCTATTGCCTTCTTCTGTTTAAGTTGACACTCTAAAAAATGCCAAGAAATCACGTAAGTTCTGCACCCCTGGACATTTGAGTCTTAATCACCTTGTGCAAATTTGTTATTTCAAAAAAACATAGTGAAAAGTGCATATCAGTTAACACTTAAATCTGCAGCATCAATCTTAAACATAGAGCTTTAATAAACCCATAGTTAAATACATAGGGGTTTCATTAATAGAAGAGGAACATAAAGGTTTATTTAAGGAGTTGAAAAAAATAGAAGAGGGATAGAGAGGTTTCATTAATAATGTTGTAAAATACATCCAATTTCACCTCATCAATAAATGGTCTAGTTAGGTTCTTGGCAGTGAATCGTACAACGATCCTAAGAAGACCACCATAAATTCTCTGTTAGTTAAAAACTCACATAGAAAGACACAATGCTTATGCATTTGAATGTAAATAAACCTTTCATGTTCAAATAAGACGGAAGCATATTATTGGATTTTAGTTGATCATTAAAATTTTCTTTATAGAAATGAACACAAACTGAAAAAAGTAATATTTGGTGATAGGGATGCCCTGTATTTGCCCCAAAACATAATATCCCAAGTCAAACCCCTCAATATTTCATGGTATAAAAAGTAAAATAATACCCCATAAGAATAATCGGATCTTGCTACCTCCTCTATAAAAAAATAAAAAGAATGGAACTTGTCTAGTGGGCTTTATCTTCTCTGTTTTTTGCCCATCCCTTCCAAAAACTGAACCCATTGCGGTATCACTGTCTTACTTTTAAACACTGAACCAAATAAAGGAATAAATCAAAATATAAACTTGAAGAATAACAAACCAAAAATGAACCACAACCTTTTAACAAACCCACAATACTACTCTAAGAAATGAAAATATAATAAATCAGCATATATTTGGCATGTGGCACACACATAAACACACCCTCAGAACCCTCACTTGCACACTCATTTATGAAGGACCTAGAAAGGTGACTTTTAGAGCTATGCATAGATTAAGTTAAACAACTATATGAACCTAACACAAAATAGAGACATACTCAGGAGAATATTAAAGTCAGGTATATACAAAAATTGAGATTTACAAACTCACTTGATACATCTAGAGTTGGAAGGTTAAATAAAACCTAATATGTTTGCGTGAATTGATTGAATACAATTGCAATCAAAAAATAAAAGTATGCGTGGGGTGAGACCTTTGCAAATAATAAAAACACGCGATACAAAATAAGTGTAAAGTGTATGGTGAAATAAAGACATCGACTTGTTCATTGACACACTACTTGCTTTTAAAATAAATTCCAAGGGTGTGCAATGATGAGATGTTCCTAAGTGTACGTCTAATACCTGATTCCTATAAAAAAAATACTTGCATTCATTTAAATAGTGTCGTGTACAAACTGACTTTGAAAATGAATGGATTATTTCTAAATACTAATAAAAAATATACATAAATCACATGGAAATAGTATAGATAAGACAAACCATCACTACGAACTCAAACTCCCCTGAACATAATAGTAATTATAGCTTGAGACTGAGACATCTGCTCAGATGCTTATACTGACCCATTCGGCATTCGGGTGTCTATGCTTATATCCGGACCCATTCACCCCCGGATGTCTATGTCCATAAAACCAAAATTAAAAATGAATGCAATAATTAACAGAGTTCTATATATCAAGAATATGTACTTCCATTTGCATTGGAATAAAGCGAGGACTTATGGAGTGCCATATGTTCTGCAAGAAAAATTATTTTATAACACAAAAAGTAAATGTTATAATGCAGGAATAAAAACTCGGAAGAAATGAATCTTACCCAAAGCGACTGTGAACAGTTCTGTCACTGGATGAAAACTCAAGTGACTCATAAAAACATGAAATATGTGTAATATCCTGTTGACGCTTAGTTCATTTGAAGATGAAGATCATCAGATTGTTAGACTAGCTCCACCCACCATAGCCTCTTCGAAGAACTTGTTAATGCTCACATCTTCACTCATACCCTTTTGCCGCCTTGTCTTCACTATGAACTCGCGAGCTAGGTACTGAATTGGGGCAGGCTCCAATGTTCGTAGGACTATGATATTGTCAAGGGGATCCCCGGGAACTATAGCCCAATGGCCAAATAACAATTGGCAAAATGCTTGACCTTGTGTGTGATACCTCAAGTCCGTCTCGAAATCGAATGATTCAATAACAAGTAAAAATGCCGACAACATAGGCTGGAGTCCCAGGTTAAGGAACATCAACAGTAATCCAATTTTAAGCTTTCCATCACAATTTATGTAACATTAAGGGCAAACACACAATAGTAACTTCTTGCCCCATCAATGGAAAATAATAGACTACACAAAAAACATCTGCATCGTTGAATAGTCAAAAATATATAAAAAGGGAATCAAACAATATAAGCAACTACTCGACATGATATTCCATAAAAAACATATGCATCATTGAATAGTCTATGGCCAAGTTAAATAGTATGTCCTATCCATGTTCCCATTGGGCTCAAACACTTTCTTTTCTTATGTCTACTACATATCCGTTATAATTTTGAAAACAAAAGGTTGTAACGCCATACCTTATTCAAAATGAACAATATTTTAGAGAATAGTCTTTTGCAAATTTAATAAACAAAGTCTCGGTGAATTGAGAACAATCCATTAATAAAAAAACTCAGCAATTAAATATCATTGTAGAGTTTGTGCAATGAAATGTTGACAAAGTTATATTTTATCCATTCCATTCCCCGTCATTTATGTACGCACATACCCGCAAGCATAACATGAATACAAAAATTGGCATAATACAAAAGATCTACAGTTGAATAACTCATTTGTGAATTGTAACTTTGGATTTAAACATGATAGAAACAAAAATACAAACTAAGAGAAAATTAGATACGCAAGATTCCAAGAGAAACACAAAATGATAATTATAGTGAAAGAAAGAAGACGATGATAATTATATAGAAAGACAGAGAAGCACAAAATGGTATTCCCTAAACTCTTTCTCATTGTTAACTGACATGATTTTCAAGCAAAGAGGAAGTAAAGATAAGAGATTCCAACCATGGAACCACACCAACCATTTCTTCCCTTTGCGTGATAATCACACAAAGACATGAAAACTTGTTGCAGCATACATAAATTTACCAAGAGAGGAGATCTGTTATTGGAACTAACCCTCGCGGTGTGGATACACCCATCTATTGATGGACTTAAAAGAGAGAGGAGATCTACTGTTAGTTAGAGCCTGCAACAGAATCATACCTTACATTAAAACTCCTAAACAACACAAATGGCTGTAAGGAAAACCAAAACTCCACGGGCAGTGATGGTCAAATTGTTCCACACAACGCTTGCATGTAGGGAAATGATGCAAGTACCCACATTATAGGACTTATTTCAACCACAACTTTGAAGTCCTCTTCAAGTGATCTACTGATATATTTCTAAAAATAGAATTTATCAACTGAAGTGTGGAACTCTCAGAAGATACACACCACAGAACAATCGATGACTTGCTCTAGAAACCCAAATGCCTACGTCCAAATGATATCTCCCTAGCAAACCTGAAACCAATAAAAATGGAATACATATATGAGTTAAAAATGATGATAATAAGATCGATATAAATACCTACCCATTTCAACAAAAAATCTAAAGGAATTGTACCAATTTTCATTCTAGGATATCATTTGCATCATAAACACATGTTCCAATATAATGTTACTCCCCATAGTTTGCAAAGAGCCATTTGAGACCAAATAAGAAACAAAATTATTTACAATCAATTGTATTACCAAAATTAATAACAATTTTGTAACAACCCTCGCTTTTGAGATTCTATTTTATATTTAATTTACTAATTATAGTGATTAGATATAAAGATGTTGATATGTGGAGTAGGTATTAATGTAAGAAAGAAAAGTTAATATCTAATATGGTGTTGCACATTTACCGCCTGTAAAGGTGAATTTTGCTATGATATGTTTTGTAATGTCATAAGAATTTGAAATAACATTTGGCTTAAAATGAAACCGGAACCTAAAATGAATTATAAAATTTCCAAACGATAATTTTGAGGGTGCCATTAGTTCCGGGAGGTTCGAGATAGTCAAATTGTGTACCATATTGTATTTCTAGTTTACGGGCACTTTTGACTGGTAGTAACATAAATAAGTAATTGCGTATTATTTTACCGCATGTTAATCACTTAAGCTGGAATTTTAAACCTAAGCCACGATTTATGTCTTGAGTTAAGTCATTATTTCCCCAAATTACCTTGTTAAGCCTAGAGAAAGAAAAAGGAAGAAGAAACCTTGGGAGAATAGGAGAGATTGAAGCTTGGGTGATTGTCTTGCTTACTACTTCATCGAATTCTGACTTGCAAACTTGAGGCAAGTTTTCTACTTGCTATTTTATGATTTAAGTAGAGTAATTTGCATTAATAGTTATGGAAATGTATGGTTTATGGAAGTTAGGGTTATTTGTTTGATTTATGGGCTCTAAATCTTTGGAAGTTAAATTGATATGGTTTGGAGGTAAATTATGGTTGGATGTTGCATTTATGATCAGTTGGTAGCATTAAAGGATGGGGTTTTAAGTTGGGTGAAGTTGAGTAGAATTTTGGAGTCAAAGACTCCATAAACAAAACTTGGAATTTCTTCATAATCGAATCGATTCGGCATGGCCGAATCGATTCGCGGTGAGACAGTTTCCAAGCTTGGGTTGTCCGAATCGGTTTGGCTTGTCCGAATCGATTCGGCCTTATGCAGAATCCCACTTTTCCTGATCGAATCGATTCGGCTAGTCCGAATCAATTCGCCTTTAAGTACCCAAATCGATTTGGCCAGTCTGAATCGATTCGAAAGGCCTGCATTTTTCCCTTATTTTTCTTTTGAATTTTGACCCCTTTTCTTTAGTATTATGACCTAGGACCCTTCTTGTAAGAAGTAAACATAGGATCCTAGAGTTTTAGTCGAGTTTGGTCATTACCCTATGGTTGAATGGGATCACTTGGGGTTAATTCAGGGGTACTTAAAGTGATGCTTAGGTTTCACTTCTCTTTTGGTAAATTAGTTAAAGTTAGTGTTCTAAGCCCATATGTGGAGATGTTAGAAGCCCTTTGGTGGTATATAAAACCTTGGGACTGATGAGATTTCGGGAAATTGTTTAGAGAATACTTCGGCACATATATATATATATGATGAAATTGAATAAGAAATATTCAAAGATAATTGTTTCAAGTAAAATGAAACACATGATATTCATGGTAATGAAAATGAGATTTAATCGGTAATTGCTAAATTACTTAAACACACCTCTCTAAATGCTATCATAAGGGAAGCTCGCGCATGAGGTGATATCCCCTGACTATTGAATGCAGGATGACTATAGTCCTCGGCCATATGCGGGTTTGTATATGTTTTTCTGCACTAGTGAGGTAATTTAGGGTGTGGTTATGACTCACTCGCAGGCATATGGCCACTTCCCAACGTGCGTTAGGTGCCCAGGTTGTCTTGTATAGATAGGCCCTGGAAGATGATAGTCATTTAGGGGCGCGACCAGTGGTAAAACTCGGAGGGGCGGTCTTAGAAACGTTATATGAATAAGAATATAACCTTTCTAACTCAAGTGGGACTTGAGGTATGTAAATTTCCATAAGATATAAGACGGCAATTATTCCTGCTAAGGAATGGAAAATGGAAAGATATGATGGAAGCTATATTCCTATTAAGGAATGGAAAATGATAAAATATGAGAAGTGAATGAGATTTAATTTAATTTCTCTTGCCTAATTTCATAACTGTTATAAATTTATAAAATTGAATTATCACATGTTATTACTAGGTTGCTAGATTCTCACCCACATTATTTATGATTCATTGTCCATATCTATCATGTTTCTTACTCTTCTGGGAATCATATATAAATCGGGCCCTGGCCCATTCATTTTTCTATGTTGTGCATATGTTGTATCCGCTCAGGTGCTCCTCCGCAAGGGCGCCCGTTATGATTTTTCCTACTCTTATGCTTTTGACGAGCTATATGACCTTGCAGATTATTATAGGATGTTGGTTAGAGGCCTTCATTTTTGGAATCTAGATATGATCGGGTCTTATTATCGGGTTAGTGGCCCATCTTTTGTACTTGTTAATGATTGTAGTATGTAAAATATATTGATTGTTGAAACACTTAGATGTAACTGTGGACCGACAGTTTATTCGGTTCTTTTATTTTATATTATTTTGGATATTTATCTATATGTTCTATGGAAATTCCACTTTTATCAAATTTGGGTTGTTTAATTTATTCCTTAAATATTTATTAAATCAAAATTTTTGACAACCTGCTTTCTGATTTATGGTGTGGCTTACCCATATACCTATTTAAATTGTTATGATGCTAATGATGATATTCATCCATGATTCCGTTATGTCGAGGTGTCGGGCTGGCCACCCCTTATTTCGGAGAGCGGGTCGTCACAAATTTCTAGATCGAGAATTACATGGGACCTTTGAGGGCGAGTAAGGATTACTGAATTCAGTACCAATATATGATTTAGTACCGTGGGAAACAAAAATACAACATATGATTGAAACCCGTGCCCAGTTACAAACTTACCATTCGATGTCGCAACATTGGTTCAAACATGCTTCTTTAACATTTTTCTATGTAAGAACCCACAACCCCAATTGAGTAGTTGTTTTCTCACGTGACCCTCAAAATTCAAAATGAGGGTTTTACCTTAGGTGTATCTAAAAATTACTCATGTAGCATAAGTTTTCTCTATAAAAATATCAACAAAAATTATGCACAAAAAACTAAATCTAGAACAAAAACCCTAAATTGGACATTTTGGATTCTAAAAGTGACTATTTTTAAACATGTATATCCTTACATCTCTAAAACTCTAAAAATAATTTCAAACTACATTTATCAACCAAATCTTCTTTAGCTTCTATGGTATAAAAACTAAATCATCAATTGTTCAAAAAATAAATAATTAATGAATAGAAATTACCTTAGTTACCTTAAAATGTGGTTGAATTTAAGGCATAGTTTACATAGTAAAGGAATACGAAATGTCTACTTAATAATCCACATAAATCCACTCACGACTTTGATTTAAGTACATTTTTCTTCAATATCCTGCAAAAAAATTGAAAAATAAACTTTTGCAAAATAATCTCACAAACTCATAACCCAAAGTTAATAAATTTCAAAAGTCACTTAGAATTGTGAATGAAAGATTTAAGGCCATGAATATCAACAACGGTGATATCTAAGAATCTTGAATACAAATATGAATTCAAAGATAAATTCATAATTACCATAAATCAAAAACCCAAAATAGGTTCAAAATATCTTTACATGGAAACACCCAAAAGCTTTGCCTATAGCAGCCGTGAAAAACTTACCTATAGCATATGTATAGTTAAAGAAAATAATAACGAATCAGGGGAAAAAAGGAATCAATAATAACGAATCCCCATTGATAAACCTAAACCTGCTGAACAAAAAAAATACCCATTGATAAACCTAAACCCATTGATAAACCCATTACCTGTTGAAAAAAAAATTCGGTTGGGAGAGAGAGTTATTCCGGCTGAAGAACAAATGGAGGGAGAGTTGTTCAAGTGATAGAGACAGAGTAGTGTAATCGGTAGTGTAAAAAGGCTCCAAAGGTGTAATTTCCTATTTCATCCATTTACTTGAATTTTGGGTAAGAGAAGAAAAGGAAATGAAGGGTTAAAAAAGAGGGGGAACTCAAATATTGAAGGGGTAAAAATGGTAAGAGGGGTATTTTAATCTCAACCATTGGATCGTTGCTTTGTTGGCTTCGATCGGAACCGTGAAGTGTCGCCCAAACTTATGAATAGTAAAAATCCCATTGTAACTTATTATATAGATATATATATATGTACACACACACACACACAAACACAAACATACACACACACACACACACACACACACACACACACATATATATATATATATATATATATATATATATATATATATGTGTGTGTGTGTGTGTGTGTGTGTGTGTGTGTATGTATCCCATAAGAATCTATCTCTACCATCTCCTTCTTCAACCAGGTTACCCATGACCCATACTCCGCATATATATATATATATATATATATATATATATATATATATATATATATATATATATAGCAACAAATCTCATATCAAGGATTTCAACGAGTAGGATTTCATTTGGGTTTTGGATTTGAAATTGTGATTCTTGGTTTTGAATTGTGAATTTGATTTCATTTTCCTTTTTCTGTTTGGATTTGCGATTTCAACCGGATATGTGATTTTTATTGGCTTGGCTGGTGGTCGGAGGTATGTGTTCGTGTGAGGAAGAGAGAGAGAGAGAGAGAGAGGGGACAGCTGTCGGGAGTGGAGGCGTGATTGCCGATGTGGTTGTTGTGTGTGGGGGGGGTGGTTCCGCTGGTGAGGTTGGTGTTGGGTGGGGTGTTTACGAAGGAAGACAAGGGGGAATCTTGTGGGGTTTTTCCCCCCATGTTTGGCACGCCTTTTTTATACATATGTATTATTTTAATTAGGGGTGCAACCGGTACGGTATGGTCGGTAACGTCCCCTTACCAATACCAAAACCAAAACCACATTCTATATGGTAAAACCTTACCGTACCAATTTACCGACCGGTACATCAAAATAAAAACCAAAACCAAACCAACCAGTTTTTCGGTATTTTAGGGTTTTTTTTGTTTCGGTAATTTCGATTTCAATTCGGTTTTTTCCCGGTAAATACCATAATTTCAAATCGGTTTATACATTCGGTAAATCTGGTATATATTTCGATATACCCATTTCTAGCTGTTATAATTTATAGCATTTCTAGCTATTACAATTTCTAGCATTTCTAGTTGTTTGGAACAATTAGAAACATACACAAACGGGTACAATTTCTAGCATTTGTAGCATTTGGAACAATAGATTTAAACAAATACGAGACCAAACTAACCGGTTTGCTTTTGTTGGAGCCGGAGGATAGTGAGACGAGACCAAAATGACCGATTTACCTCCGTCAGAGACGGATGAGAGTGAGATGAGATCAAACTGACCGGTTTGCCTCTACCAAAACCGAAGTAGAGTGTGATGAGATGAGGGAGCTGGTGCCTGAAGAGAGTGAGCCAAGATGATGAGCCTCAATAAATGAGGGAGCTATTACCTCAAAAAATGTTCGCCGGAAAGTCAAAATCATCCACACCTCCAACACCGAAAAAACAAACCTTCGCCGGAGAAGCCAACTCGTCGAAAAAAAATCACTTGAAAACACGGAGGGAACTCAAATCCGAATACAGCTGGTGCCGAAAAAATTATCACCGGAAACCCGATCTCAAAACGAAGTAACCACACCAAATCGAAAGCCAAATCTCAAAACAAAAAAAAATGGTGTTCTTAAATAAAAGTCCCCAAAAAATTATTTCTCAAAATCAACCCAAGGTTAAAGAAGAAGAAGAAAAAAATGAGAGAGAGAGAGCTCAAACAAAAATGACGGCCACACTTTTTGAGAGAGAAAGAGGTAAAAAAATGAAATGAAAACCCTAAAAAAAGATCTCTATACAAACCACAATATAAAGCCCAAAAGAAATAAGGGCAAAACGGAAAGATAGCCAACAAAACAAACGGCTCTTTTTATTTTAACAAAATGCTGCCTAATTAATTTTTGTTAAATGTTTGATTAATTAAACAAAATATATATTTAATTAACATGATTATTTAACACTTAAACTAAATACTCAAATAAATAAATTTAAATTCAAAGAGAATATAAAAACTCACTCATAAGAAATAAAATAAATAGAATTAGTATGTTACCCAAAATAATTTGACACTGCACAAAAAGTTCGATACGGTAATTTTGGTACGATATCGATATGGTAAATTCGATAAATCATTTTTTTGTATCTAAAAACCAAAACCAAGCAAATTTTTGACGGTATTTTTGGTTTCGGTAAAATCGGTTTTCGGTATTTCATAATATGAAAACAAAACCATTTTTTTCGGACCAAAACGGTACGGTACGGTAAAAATCCGTACCGGTTGCACCCCTAATTTTAATTAAAAAAATGCGTGGCGGTTACACTTAACGGATCTATTATCGATTTTCGGCGAAGTTTGATTTTTAATAAAAATTTATTGAAGTCTAAAATTGAAGAATGGTGATGTATTAAAAAAACAAACTTAAAAAAAAAAATCAAAATTAGTTTAAAATGTAGTTTTTTAGGTTTAGTCCCATCTCCTATGATTTATTAGGCTCCCATCCCATATGTTTTTAAAATCGTAGTAAATCCCATAACCACCCAAAGCCGTCCACAACTACTTTGTAACCACCCATCTTCCTTTTCGCAAATACTGACACTTGTCCCTTAGTGGTTATAATAAGTAACAACTGAAAAATAAAATCATGGGAGTGGCTACAAATAAATTAAAAACTGGGGCTAAATACTTAAGCTCCCTTTAAAATGTCATTTATTTACAAATTACAATTTAATTTATTACTTTATTTGGAATGATGTAGTACTATATTTGGTGCGATTGTTTAAAATTATTTATTTATTTATTTATATGTTTTTCTAATTAAAAACTAAAATGCACGAATTGGTTGCACGATGAGTGACCTAATACTAGAACCAAAACGCGACACCGTGCACGATCACGGTTTAAAACATTGGTTTGTGCATATGCGTGGGGTTGTATTTTTTATGTAATTTATGTTTGCTATCTATCTTAACCAAGGTTCTAAAAGGCGCGAGGCGTAGAGGTCAAGTCTCAAGCCTCCTCAGGAGCGTAGGTGCGTCTAGGCGAAGCTTAGACATAAGGACGTTTTTCCTTTTTTATTATTTTAATTGTTCTAATGCTAGTAATATAATAAAATAATATATACCTTGATTTTTAAAAATATATGCGTACGTTTGGTAGACATCTTTCTCATATGCATGCTCTATAATAAATATACAACATGTATTTCTCAACATTTAATCAACAATATTCAAACTGTATTTTTCACAATTCGATAATCAATATCAGTAATCATTCAATAATCGATAATTAACAATCAATACAAAATAATTTAATATAAGAAATATATTTTTTTTACCTTTCAAATGAAACAGACAGACTTTTTGTCGGAAGTCGGTCGACAATGTTAGGATTTTTTTTTTACGAGAGGCAGTGTTTATCTTTTAATTTTTTTGGAGTAGATATTGGTCATGTTTGTAAAAAAAAAAGAATATTTAAAAGGTGATATCGTTTCACTAAAGCTCAAAGAGGAAATCATGTCCAAGAGAACCTTCAAAGGGAAGTTAACTCTATCTTTAAAACCGCAAATAGGACACTTACTATGCACCACTCATAACAGTTCTTCTGCACTTCAAGTCATTTTTAAAATCAATTTAATTCAATTCAAATCATTTTATATACTTTTAAATAATTTTAAAATGATTTTTGAATTAATTAAAATGTGTTTTTAAAAAGTGTGTGGGTAAAAATTTAATTTCAAAAACTTTTTTCTTTGCTGATTGTTTGCCTAGGTATAATCCAAAAGCGCTAGAGAATTGGAGGTGTGCTTTGTAATTACATTCATACACGCGTTTTTCCCTTCATCCTGTGCATACACGTGTTGGTAGCCTATCGATTAGATTTGTGCTTTCTGATAGACACAATCTGTTTAACCAATCTCAACCCTTAGATCAACATTATCAACGTCTTGCATGTGTTGAGAGTCAATCCACGTGAACCCAGTTTAAACCAATCACGAAATGTTTAAGCCACCGCTTTTGTTGAACCGTTGGATTAAAGTCAATCAGTCAAGACTCAATCACAGCCATTGGATTGAGTTCAAGGTTCTGGATTATTCTACGTTTAGTATAAAAAGAATCCAAGCCTCAGCATTTTGAGACTTTTGCCATTTCGTAAAATCTGAGAGAAAAGAGAGAGAAGAGAGAGAAGGGAGAAAAGAGGGAAAGAAAATAGAGAGATTGGAAAGAAGAAACCCTAGTTTCTTCGAAGTTCAAACCTCTGAGTGATTTCTCCCAAACTAAACACCAAAACCTAAACTGTTCCAAACACCAGAAAATCCATTCTTGAGAGTTAGACATTTTTAGGGTTTCTGTGTTTTAGGTGTTGTGTTTTCGTTTGAAGACCTCTTCAAATCTTTGATTCTCTCAGAACTCATCTCTAAGAGAGATTTAAGATTCATTGTTGAACTGAGTTTTTCTAAAAGAGAACATCTCACGTCTTATTTTATATTCTCTTTTTAGATATGGCATTTTAGATCTATTTTGTTTCAACAAATTTTGAAATAAAAACTTTTATGTTTTTAAAATATTTTTCAGATCTAGTGAGTTGTGTGTTTCTAGTTTTCTATTTCATGTTTTATGAAATACTGGTGTACAAAAATAAAAAGGAACACAAAGAACTCTTGCTAAAGTTTTAAGGGGTATCCATAGATCTGAAAAGAAGTTTTATCATAAAATATGTTGAATCAGTCTCTGTATGTTAAGTCTGAATATGTTTTAATAAAGTAGACTTCTAGTCTAGTTTGGATCTCAATTAGAGGTTTACAATTTCAAAAATATTTTCCAAACACTGAAATTTTTTAAGACCTCGAACCGTCTTCTGAGCAAGTTATCCTTGATACTTGTGTATAAATAAACGATCAAGAAGTCTTGGCTTGAAAAATCAAGATTCAGAAATAACCTGTCATTTTAGAACTGTTGTAATTTGTTAGTAAAGTTTGTATAAATCTTGAGAGGGTGAGTTCCATGTTTGCATGTAGTACCACATCACAAACACTATCTCACATGAACACTTAGACACTATGGTTCTGTCTGGGAATCTTGGATTTTGAAAGAGTTGCTGGAATCAGAATTCGAACAGAAGGAGATCAAGGAAAAAGAAAAGAAGCAGCAAGAAAAGATCAATCCAATTCATAATACCTTCGGAGTGGAGAATCTCAAGTAGGTATATTCTGAATTTAGGTTAGGATCTTTGTGGTTTGATTAAGCATTGTAACTTGATTCTTTGTTCTAGTGAATTTTAGTTTTGTGCTGTAGAGGGCATCGTGGATGTTTCCCTTGATTAAGGGTTTTACCACGTTAAAAATTCCTGTCTATTTCTTTGAATGTTCTGAACTATTTTTGTGATCGGGACTGCATGATAACTTTAGTAGAGTAGAGGGGGCTTGAAGGTAATCCTGATATTAGTGATAATCCCCCCATTAACAATAATGTTTGGGATTAAGGCAGCCTAGCGTGGCAGCTCAAGCGAGGAATCTTAGTGAGGCAACTCAAGTGAGGAATCTTGGCGTGGCAGCTTAGCGTGGCAACTCATACATTATCTTGCTGTGTTAGTTAATCATATTATATTTTTGTTTATCTTGACTATGAGCTATAACGGTTGTAATAAAATAATGAGAATGATAATAACTTAATGTGAGGTCGAACGGTACTCGTGAGAGACCAGGCTTGGCAGGGCCTGGAAGAGCTTTCATGCTCTATTGAACGACCTCGCCGTGGGAACTTCAGAGGGACTTGGTTTGGAGGATTGAGAAGTGAGGTACCGTTGGTTCTTGTCCTACCCAACTTAGATACACCTAGTAAAATGCCGAAGGACCCTTACCGTGGAACCTCTGGCGGAGCGGCTTTGAGTTCCATTAGGCGTTGAGCTGTGAACCAAAAAACCCTCTACTTAATGTCACATCTACTGTAGGTGATGTCACTAGACAACTAGACAATGTCAAATCTGCACTTGAGTGAACCACTGTGGTATTTGGGGCTGTTAGACGGTTGGTAAGCCACCTCTGTAGCGACATCCCCCCGACGCGTAGTGGTTAGGCAAAAGGCATACCTTAGTATTTAATGTCTATGACATGGAGATAACTAGTGCATTAGATATTTAATATTGGTGACATAAAGTATGAGCGATGCCTTTCATAGGCATTGATGACTGAGTTGCCTCGGGAGTGGTGTGGGGGCTATTTAAAGACCCCAACCACCTCTAGGGAGATATATATGTTCTTTTTGAGAGTTCAAAAGTTATTGCTAGAGATAAATATACAAGAGAGAGAGTTATTACAAACCAGAGAGTTTTACTCACCCACCATGCCAAGGCGTATCTAGGGTGCTTACTTCTCTCTCCCTCTAAAATGACTTACTTCCAAGTTCATTGTTATCTGATTGAGTTATACTCGAGAGATTTGTGAGTTTATCAAAGATTTCTCTTCACTAAGTTGTGTTTGCATATGCTATAGTTAATCCAAGGTTTTACTAGTTAACTTATCATTATTGTACTCAAAATGGGTTACGCATCCATTGATCTAAACTACCCTCTTACATTTGGAGACTCCGCTGGGGAGGCATTCTTCTAAGCAAGGAGTATGACGCAGGATAATGTTAATCGAAGGCTCAACTTTGATGACATTCAACACAATGAAGAATAGGCGGCGAGAGAACTGGAGGCTCTAAAGGAAGGGGCTCTCGAATCTCCAGTTCAGGCGACGAAAGGCGTTTCAGGGGTGACGCAAGGTTCCACGAGTGCTGGGTTGGGACTAGCTCAAGTGGCACTCCTCAAAAATAAGTTTTATGAGTTTTTGCAAACTCCGATAGCTTCAACGGTGTTGGGAGGATTTGAAGCCAATTCCTTTATAACACTCGGGGCAACCCCAATGGCCCCACCAAGTACAGGCTTAACGGGAACGGTCTCAGCGAGTATACCCTCCGTTGTGAATCCATCAGTGGGGGCCTTGGGAGTATCAATGGCTCCAACTGTGATGATCGCTCCAGCTGCAATGGTCTCTCAACCTATGGTTCCATTGGTCGTTGCTCTAGTGGCATCACCCATGGAGGAAATGAGGAAAGAGATGCAGAAAGAGATGCTGAAGTTCATACAAGCTTCCTCGCAATCTGCGAGCGAGGTAGCTTCGGTATATGATGACTTTCGAACACCTTACCCCCAGGAATACAATTATGAGCCTTATCCAAAAGATTATATCCCTCCTATCTTTGAAAAATATACATGAAAAGGTGGAAACCCAAAGGATCACATTAAGCGCTTCGTTGAACACTTGGGGCGCATTGTAATAAAAGAAGCTCAGGTTGAGGGAGTTTTCTAAATCCTTAACCAATAAAGCATATACCTGGCATTCTCATTTAGCTCCCAAGGGTGTTTCAACATGGGAGGAGATGCATGTGTTGTTTATCCAGAAGTTCTTTCTGGCAGAAGATGAGTTTACTCTGACCGTACTGGGGAGGGAGAAGCAACGACCGGGGGAAGATGTGGTGGATTATGTGCGCAGATTCAGGGAAAGGTCCCTCGATGTAAGAGAGGATGCCATAGAATCCAAACTGCTGCAGATCTGTGCGGAAGGGCTACTTCCTGAGTACATTTGCCACCTTATTAATTAGACGTGCGAGGGGACTTTTGCGGAGTTCCTAAAAGTAGCGAGGAATATCTCATTGGTTGTACGACCAAATCCAGTAGTAGTGCCCATGATGTTCAGGAAACCGATACAACCTATAGGGGGAGGTCTTAACCCCCACGGGTAGGGTACACCGAAGGAGCAGATGGGGGCAAGGTACCGAAGAAGGACAACAAAAGGAAGTTTGGAAGAGATAGGGAGGACCCACCACTATTGCCTTGTACAGTAGAAGAGGCTTTCAGCTGTTACAACGCAATGGCCCAAGGAGGAACAGTCTATGAACCAAAGGGCATTCCCATTGGGAAACCCGATGCGACAACAAAGGCAGATCCCAAATATTGCCAGATTCATCGAAATATCCAACGTCCAAAAGAGAGCTATTTTACGCTAAGAAGAATCGATAAATATGTGAAGGCAGGGACGTTACAAATCCCTTCGCAGAATGTTAACAACAACCCACTCCCATCCCATGGGGCCAATTTGGTTGTGGCCTATGATGGGGAGGCACAAAGAGAGGAAAGAGAGTTAACGACGAAGCATGAGGAGTTTGAAGCATCTTTGAAAGATTGTACTAAGGGAATGGCTAACGTAGTGTTAGCCTACGATGAGGCAAGTGCTAAAGACGTGGCGGATGTATACAGCATTAAAGGTGAGGAAGCAGACCTAGTCCTAGAATACAGTGCAGTTTCAAAATCCCCAAAGTTCACATGGTTTTTCGACCAAGTGAGGATACCGAAGGAGAGTAGGTTGGAAATAACCCAGGCAATACTTGACATTGAGAGGAAGAACACAGTCCCCTCGCTGATATAGAAGGGACCCATGGCCAGGTTAGTAAAAAGGTTTCTGCCAGAAGTAACTTTTAGCGATGCTGATAGGGCTATAAGATTCTCTCATAACAGACCATTGTATGTGACCGCCAGCGTCAATGGAGTGAGTTTTATAAGGACTCTTATGGATGGGGGGCCTCCATCAATATTATGCCAATCAACTCTTTACGCACAGCTAATATTCCTGAAGAAAGGTTGGTCCCCATGCCTTTAGTAATTCCGGGGTATGACAACTAGTTTTCCATGTCCATTGGGTATGTAAATGTTGGGATTGTGATGGGAAATTTGAGTTCCCATGTCAAGTTCCACGTAATAGAGAGTGCAACTTCCTACCATCTGCTGAGAGGAAGAGTGTGGATGCACAACCAAGGGCTAGTTCCTTCGACGTACCACCAATGCACTAAGGCGAATATTAAGGAAATGGAGGTGACCATTAGGGCTACGAAAAGGCACTTCATTGTCGAGGAAGCTCACTTGGTAGATGCGGCATTTTACACCGAGTTGGAGGAGGATGTCTGGGTCCTAACGAGAAGAATGGAGGGAGCATGGGTTCCCTCGATCAGAGAAAGGATGGGGCCTTTGAACGAGCAGAATAAAGAAGTTTCAAGCATTAAAGGAGTGATGGCCGAAGAAGCCCATCAGGAGGTTCCTCGGCCCCAAAACATTTCGAGGCAGCTCAAAGATAGGATGAGGCTTAGAGGGGATCCAATGCAGCATGAGGCCCAATGATAGAAACTGCTGAGTCAACTTTCAGGAGGAAGAGTCGTTGATGCTTCTGGAGACGAAAAGGAAGGCAGTGGTGACTTCCAGCAGGCAGTGCAAAAAGGTTATTACTGAAGAAGGAAAGGCGGTGTATCATTTATAATGGTGTGAACGGGCGGTCGAAGAAACTAATAATGAGGATGACCCGATATACGAGTGTTTTCTGGTAGATCAACGAGGATAATGCATGGTGATAAAAAACTCCGACATACAAGAGTTTTTGGAAGATGTAGCCGAAGAACCAAATTACATGACAGATCAACTGAGGCCACAGGCACAGGAGTTGGAGCAGTTGAACCTGGCTAAAAGATGGGGAAGATCTGAGGCCTATATTTGTCGCGAAAGATCTCAGTAAAGAGATACGAGGGGCCTTAGTTGAGTTGATTTGGGAGTTCGTAGACGTTTTTACGTGGAAATACACGGAGATGGAAGGACTGGATGAGGAAGTAAGCTACCATAAGTTGAATGTGATTCCCTCATCCATCCTAGTAAAACAACCAACGATAACGTACAAGCCAGAGTTAGACTTAAAGATCAAAGAAGAAGTCCAACGGTTATTAGCGGCAGGGTTCATCAAACCGATACAACACCCGCTTTGGCTATCTAGCATTGTGCCGGTGGGAAAGAAAGATAAAAACCAAAAAAGGATTTGTGTGGACTTCAGATCTTTGAATAGGGCTTACCCTAAAGACGAGTTCCCTCTACCCTCCTTCGACAGCTTGATAGATGCAACGTCTGGTCATGAGATGTATAACTTCATGGATGGGTATGTAGGGTACAACCAGATCAAAATGAACCCCACAGATGCAGAGAAATTGGTATTTAGAGCCCCGTTGGGCAATTTCATGTATAGAGTAATGTCGTTTGGACTCAAGAACGCTGGGGCTACTTACCGGAGAACAATGATGGCCATTTTTCATGATTTCTTTCACAAATTTGTGGAATTCTACGTGGATGATTTGGTCATCAAGTCGAGGAGAGAGGAGTCCTGTCTGAGCAATTTAAGGAAGGTGTTTTCCTGATGCAGGAAATATAAACTGAAGATGAACCCACTAAGGTGCGTCTTTGGAGTAACAAGTGGAAAATTTCTAGGCTTCGTGATTGACTGACAAGGGGTGCAGATGGAACAGGACAAACAGTGAGTGATCTTAGAGATGCCATGTCCAAGAATGGAGAAGGAGCTAAAGAGTTTCCTTGGTAAAGTTTCCCACCTTAGGAGATTTGTGCCTAGACTGGCCGAAATGACACAACCATTGATGCAGCTGTTGCGAAAGAACACGAAGTTCAAGTGGGAAGAGGTTCACTAGGAGTCTCTTGTTGGACTAAAGAAGCTGCTCGTTTCACCATAAATTATGGTTCCCCCACATGCAGCAGTACCGTTGTCGCTGTATCTCACATCTTCCACGAGGTTCGTTGGAGCTTTGGTGGCACAAGAGATCGACGGGCAAGATCGGCCAGTCTACTACCTCAGCAAAATCATACATGGGCTAGAGGTCAGATATAGTAGCTTGGAAAGGCATTGTTTAGCCTTAGTCTTTGTAGCAAAAAAACTTAGATATTATATGTTGTCTTTTATAATTCATATTGTCACTAGATGTTATCCAATTAAGTATTTATTGGCAAGAACTATATTAATTGGTAGGGTAACTAGGTGGTTCCTTAACCTCTTCAAATATGACTTGAAGTATGTGGTTCCTCGCACAATCAAAATCCAAGCGTACGCCGATCTGTTGGCAATCTTCCCCTTGGGAACGTTTGAGCCACCCAAAGAAAGTATTCCAGGAGACGATTTGTAGGCCAATCACCTAGACGCAACAGATGAGGAATGGACGATATAGTTCGATGGATTTTCGACGAAAATGAAAGGAGGAGCAGGGGTTATTCTTTCAAAAGGAATGGAGGAGATTTGACTTTCCTACAAATTAGATTTCCCTTGTTCCAACAATGAAGCAGAATATGAAGCATTGGTGTCGGGGTTACTAGAGGCTCTTCGAAGGGGGATTCGTTCACTTTGCATCAAAGGTGATTCGAATTTGGTGATTCAACAATTGAATGGAGAGTATGTGTTGAAACACATGAGTCTGACACCATACAGAACCATCGTTCAGAGGCTCCTCTGCCAGTTCCACCGGACCAAGATCAAGAGACATCCCAGAACGATGAACCACCACCCAGACGCATATGCCACCATTGCCCAGAAAATGGTCATGAGGAACAATACAACTACCGTCATGATCCAACAAAGAACAGCTCCTTCAGTAGTACAGTTAATTCTACCGATAGAGGAGGACACAGATTGGAGGGGAGAGATTAGGAAGCAACTGGAATCTGGGGAAGGAACGATGGTGCTAAGATAATTAGCCCAAAATTTTACAAAATAGGGAAACCTTTACTTCAGAAACGCAGGAGGATGGCTGTCAAGATGCATCGGTCCAGAAGAAGTAGAGCAAAAGTTGAGGAAAACACATGAAAAATATTGCGAAACAACTGAGATACCTCTTTACAGAAGAATTCAAAGGGAGGGATATTTCTGGCCTAGTATGAAGTAGGACCCAACCGAGCTACAATGGAAGTGCGACAAATGCCAGCTATTCTTCGAAGCATCTGAATGTCATTTTGTAGAAACCCAACCTGACTGGAGATAGCCCTATATTGACTTCATTAGAGATGGAATTTTCCCAACAGAGAATATTGATGCGATGGGACTTAAGCAAAGGGCCTAGAGGTTCTACGTTTAGGATGGAAAGCTTTACCAAAGGGGCTACTTCAACAGGCCACTGCGTTGCATCACAAAAGAAGAAGCGTCCGAGGTCCTTAAACAGGCACACAATCCAGCTAACATAGGAGGGGCCAAGTTCTATGGCCAATTAATGACGTTGGGATATTATTGGCCAACAATAGAGAAAGACTCTGCTGAGTTCGTTCGAAAATGCTAAGCTTGTCAACTTCATAGAAATATGATCCATGCCGCATCGGCAGATCTACACTCCCTGGAAATGCCTTATCCTTTTCACACTTGGGCGTTCAACCTGGTAGGGGCAATACATCCTTCGTCAGGGGGAAGATATGAATACTAGTAGCAACGGAGTGTTTTATAAAGTGGGCTGAAGCGATACCACTAAGAAGGGAAACAGCAGGGGTGGTGAGTAACTTCATCAGAGAATACATCATCTGCCATTTTGGGATTCCAAAGGTTATCCTCTCAGATAATGGAACCCCTTTCGTCAATTCAGAGGTAACATTGCTCTCGGACAAGTATTCCATCGTTCATCATACTTCAACGGTGGCATACCCAAAAGGAAATGGTCAGGCTGAAGCAACTAATAAAACTTTGGTTAATATCTTGGCTAAAATGATGGAGGATTTCCCAGGAGCATGGGATGATAAGATATCGGCTGTATTATGGGCTTATCGAATAACTAAGAGGAAGACCACAAGGTATACTCCGTTCTCCCTCATTTATGGGACTGAGGCAATCCTAAAAGTGGAGTTAGAAGTTTCCTCTGCTCGATATGCCTTGCGAAGTAGCATGCTCCCTCAGAGTAGATATGTGCAGTTGGAAACGTTCGATGAACACAGAGATACTGCGATGCAACACTTCCAAATGTATACAAAACAGCTTTCTAGGGCATATGATAACTTGGTGAGACCGTGGAAATTCGTGGAGGGAGACCTCGTGTTGAAAGCAGCAGTGAAGCACATCAGAGGATTGCCCCTACCTAAGTTTGCAGCAAATTGGGAGGGACCTTTCATTGTAAAAGAAGCTCATGACTCCAGTTATTGCTTAATTTTTAGGATAAAATAAGATAAACCATTCAAGATTAACAATAAATGGTTGAAAATCTATAATGTGTAAACAGTTATGTTTGGACCACTAATGTATCTAGCTGTTGATATGAATACACAAGTTCTCTTTATGATGAGTATGCAAGTTCTTATAACTCAAGTGGATATGAAAGAATTATAGAACTTCATAATGTACGTAAATAGTTGCAACACAAAGAAATGACATGGGAAAACATACATTTTTCTTCATTCATAAACTTTGGGGCATTACAAAATTGGAAGCTATTGCCCAAGAATTACATAAAAAGAAGAAAAGGAAAATATTTACAACAAAGCATTGACCTAAGAGGAACCAAAGATCTGGTGTAGAGAAAAAATCTCTAGGAAGGCCTGAAGAAGCTGTCAGGCATGACTGTTGGGCATTTATAGAAACCGCTAGCCTCGTTTACGCTTGTGTATGCTCAATGAGGAGTCTCTCTCACTTCAGCTTGGCCAGACACAGAGCTTCTTCGATATCCCCCACCTTTTTGTCAGCAGCTGTAAGGAGAGGTGCTAACTCAGCCAACTTAGCTTCCTCAGTCCGTTGATCCTCCTAATGTTTTTAGAGCAGTTCCCTCTGGCTATCCAGTCGCTGGCTCTTCAAAGTTTTTAAGTGAGTGATAAGCCAGTTAAAACGAAAGCCATCACGAGCCAACTCCCTCAGGTAGCCCAAGAATTGGTTGAGAAGGGATCTGGTAACGTTTGAGGTCGGAGTGCTGGCGATTTCAGCAACAACGGTAGCCATGCCCTGAAGCTTGTAACTCATCACGGAGATGTTGGAACGCAATCAATCTACAGTGAACATTTCAGGATCGTGGCTTGCAAGTTGCTTAACTACAAAGCGATGGTTGGTAGGCATCTGAGGAGAATGCTAAAGCACGATCAGACAGAAGGCATGAGGAGCCAAGTCAGGAAGAGGAAGCTCACAGCCAGATTCGCTCTCAGCAGCAACACCAGTCGTGGAACCTTGATCGTTGTGACTGGGGTCTTCTGAAATAATGGGTTCCCGACAGGGTGAAGCGATGGGCAAAAAAACTGGTGGAGAATCCTCCTGAGCAACCTGAGAACAGTTATAAGAAATAATGAGTTTATAAAAAAATCTTAATAAGCATTTTCATTGTTAAGTCACCGATGTAGGTGAAGTTCATGAAAAAATATTAACAAGTATTTTAGTTTTTAAGTCACCGATATAGGTGGAGTTTATGAAAAAATCTTAACAAGCGTTTTCGTTGTTAAGTCACCGATATAGGTGGAGTATGAAAAAATCTTAACAAGCGTTTTCGTTGTTAAGTCAACGTCATAGGTGAAGTTTGAAAGGTTGAGAAATGCAGAGAAATTAGCGAAGCACCTCAGTAGTTAAAGGAGCGAGAATTGGAGTCACCGTGGAGGCCATAGCGGCAGGAACCGTTGGGGGCAGGATTACTTCCTCAGAAGCCTCAACGGTGCCCCTATCTGAAAAAGCCTCAACGGTCAGCAAAACTCCCTCGCCAACAAAAGGTCCCAAGGCCAACATAGGAGTTTCACTCAAAGAAGACGATAGACCTCCAACCGATACCTCAGCACGGGTAGGCACCGAAGAATCATCACGCTGGGCAGAAGCATCGATCCTTGCCTTGGAAAGAGGAAGACCACTAAGATAAAAGGGCGGGTAAGACTTGGCGAAAGCTACAAATATGAAGCCACGAGTTAGACACGGGGAGAAACTACGGGAAAAATGGAGAAATGCATTTAAGTGTTACTTACCCCCGTTATGACACCAAAAAGTTGAACCTCAGTTATAGGTCTCGTCAGCATAGTGGGGAGAAGAATGCCAGCTACCAAAGATGTCATTTCCAGCTAAGGTATCTCATCATATTACAATCATATTACAGTTCAGCGTGAAAAAAAAGAAAGGGGATGGGACAAGAAAAGATGTGAGCCATGAAAAGTAATTATTTATGTTACCTCAGGGGTACTCTCCTTAGCTGTAACGATGGACAGAAGGACCTCTTGCTGTGATGAAAATTCAGAAGGGGCTGGGGGAGTTATCTCTGGTTTAGAGGAGACGCCCCCAGATTTAACGAAACCTCCCCCCACAGTAGCGTCCTTCGTGCGACGGGAATAAGTAAACTCGATTATGGGGGAACGGGGAGGAGTAGCATCGACATGAGAGATACAGAAATGTCCCCCCCACGAAAGGGGTCACGGGGGGACTGGGTCTTCCTTCTTTAACTCCCTACATCAAAGGTATCAAGAGATAAGCAGATGCAGCTTGCCTTAAGAAAAAATGTGAATAAGAGCAAAAACATGAACACATACCTCAGATTCGGAAGGAGAATGAGAAGATATAACCACCGACTAAGGAGGAGAGGAGGCAGCAACAGAAGGAGATGGGGAGGGATATATCTCGGGAGTCCGTTTCTTCTTGGACTTGGTACCTAGAGTTTTCTTCCTCGTACTCGTTGCACCAGCACCTTGAGGAACCCTCGAACTTTTTCTCCTCTTTGTTGTTGGCTCAGTTGGATCAACTATGATTGTGGGAAAGGCAGCCGAAGGAGGAACGACGACAGCGCGTCGTTGAAACTCAATATTTATTCTTTCGACCTCAGCATGAACCTGCCTCCTCAGCTCTTCACTTACCTCCGCAGACATGGGAGGGGGTACGGAGGTGATGGGGAATGCCTCCAAAGGGGTTTGTGTTTGAGCTTGAGATTTGGATTTCGAGGACTTAGATTTTGAGGAAATCCCACTCTTGGACTTCCTGGTCTTTTTGGCTAGTGGCTGGGAAGGCCCTTCGCCAGTAGCAGCTTCGGTTGAAGGGACAGGCTGTTTGGCAGTTACAACGGCCTTGGGCTTGGGCGTGGCAGTGGGGATCATCGGGCAATAAGGGGGTAGATCGTGGGGAGTTTCTTTAACGGTTTTACTCAGAGGGAACTCAACTCCAAGAACGGAGTTGCCCTTGAGACCCAGCTCGGAGGCAGAGAAAGAAAGGACTGGGGGATATTGGGGAGGACTCTGTATAAAATCACGAATCCTGGTCAGTTGCACCAGACGGAACTTGATGGCATAAGATTTAGATACATCCCCCTTCCTAGTGGCACTGGAAAGGGTGACTCGCCCATCGATAGTAGAGGTCACACCAAGTACCGCTGCTGCAAGCTTCAGCGAAAGTGGCCCTTGTATGGTTTTATTGAAACACAGGTCGAGGGGCCCCCTGATCAAACGCGAACTGCTTGCTACATCTATCGGGGTTATAAGGGTCGGAGGTGTATCCCCATTCAGTAAAGGAGGGAAGAAACCTAAGGGTAAACAGAAGCACCACGACCTGGGAAAGATCTTCTACAGCTAGAATGAATTTGACCGTTGAAGCTGTAGAAGGAAAAAAATCTCAAGAATGGGCAAAAGTAGATTCGATGTATGGCCTCATTATAAAGGAGTCAAAACTATCAAAAACTCCCACTATATCCTTTCGACTCTATTTTTTATGGAAACGTAAGAGGCCTGGGGGATTAATACCTTGGCTCATGGGGAAAGGGATAGACTTAACTGCAATGGCAGGAAAACGGGTGTAAAGGAAGCCCGTTAGGATAATGGTGTTGGCAAAATTGGCCAAGTTATAACGACCCAGTGACCGTGCCATGTCGATATGAGTTCTATCCAGCCAGGTATAGAGGGACCCCAGAGCAATGGAGGCCAGAGGACGGTTGAAACCCCTGGCCAAACAGATGGAAATATTAATAAGGTCCTTCCGGGGCTGGTCGTTGGTTTCCCAGTCAGAAAAAATCATGAAAGTAACACAAGAATGTAGGCTGGCAGTTCTAGAGATGTACCTCTACCTTGTCCCATTGCAGTACTGACATCCTTCGGAGTTAGAGCTTTGAAAAAATAACTAATGAAGGGAGTAAAAGTGGCCTTGTTTGAAGACCTAGTGCAACTATGGAAGATTCGATCAAGATCAGCTCGATCTGCAGTCTCTTCATCATTTAAGGCCTTATCGTGGTATGCAAACTCACCCATGGGCTCAAACCCAAGTAGCTCGCAGACGTCCTCTAACGTGATGGTGAACTCTCCCCACGCAGCAAAGAACGTGTGAGTTGTAATGTTCCATCTGGAAACTAGTACTTGGAGCGCATCGTTATGCTTAGAAAGTATGAACTCCCCAAACCAGTAGGCTCGATGAAGACCAACCTTCGCAAGAGCAGCAGCGCGAGAGCTCTATATATGTGTGTGTGCCAGGCAGTGAAATGGGCTGGCAACCCCCCAGGTGCCTCGAAGTCGATATGAGAATATGGGAAGTCACTACGGTCCAACCGAAAGCGCAGAGTCCCCTTTGGGGGAAGGTAGCCCCACTTCGATGAATCCTTATCTTCATCATCCAGCACTAAAGGGTCATACTTGGTTGAGAAATGGCAGGTCTTACATGCATCAGAGAAATCATCATCTTTACCAAATATGGGAGACCGGAGGTAGAAGCTTAGTTCCTCTTGACGAGCAGCATTCAGGGTAGTTGTGCTAGGGGTAACAGTGGCGCCAGAGGTGGCAGAAGGGGAGCTTGGATGAGCAGTGGTGGTGGTAACCTTTGAGGCACTTAAAGAAGCTATAGTAAGCAGGTATGAACGCAACCATTCGATAAAAGAAGGACTAGGAACAAAGAGGGAGGAGCACAACCACAGGTGATGGCATAAAATATGAGATAAGGAAGAAGCCAAGTAAAGAGCTGGACAACAATGGGGTTTTCGCACAAAGTTCTATCTCTAAAGAAGACGGGACATTGAAGAAGAAGAAGGAAAGAGAAGGGTTTTGAAAAAAGAGATGTTTGAAACCTTTTAAACCTGTATATTGAGTTTCCCACCACCACAGGTGCAAGGCCGTCTATAATCATTTCAAATGAACACATAACACTTCAGGAAGTGTTTTGACAACTGAAAAGACAGCGCCACGTCATTTACGAAGTGACACCTTTGGAATAGAAGGGGTTGCCTACTTAAGCATGTTTGAGTTTTGGCGCCATAATTTTTATCATACATATCCAATAATTTCCCAACGAAGATGTCCCAACGGTTCAGAAAGCTACGATGTCCCCTCACCATAAGTCCAAACGTTGTTTGAATTGTGACTCGGCTACATCAGGGAGAATTTCTGCTTTTTCAAACGTAGCGAAGTGTTACAAGGGAGAATTTCACAAGTCCCAATGATAGGGGCAATCCTAACGAAAAAAAAATCACTGCTCACAACTATACTCCACAACAGCATGAACAAGAGAATTTCACTTCCCCGGAGAAAAAACGAGTATTTGAGAAGGTTAGTAGGCCTTTTGGGAGAATTTTAAGTAGTAAAACTAGAACGGTTGAAGCTCAGTGTAGGGAAAGAGTGGCGATGTCCCTTCGCCAAAGCACCAATAAGCCACAGTGCTTCGGATCAGGTCCATCGGGGAGAATTTTACTTTTTCCTGGAGATTCTAACATTGTGGTTCTAACTAAGGCTAAGAGGTCAGAATTTTTCCACGCAGAGACGGTTCATCGGATTGAGAAGTTTTCGTGCAGACATTTCTTATTCGAATAACAAATCTCTCCACGAAGGGAAAAATGTAGAGGGGGCTTGAAGGTAATCTTGTGATTAGGGATAATCCTCCCATTAACAACAGTGTTTGGGATTAAGGCAGCCTAGCGTGACAGCTCAAGCGAGGAAGCTCAGCGAGGCAACTCAAGCAAGGCAGCTTGGCGTGACAGCTTAGCGTGGCAACTCATACTTTAGCTTGTTGTGTTAGTTAGTCATATTGTATTTATGTTTATCATGACTATGAGCTATAACGGTTGTAATAAAATAATGAGAATGATAATAACTGGGTGTGAGGTCGAATGGTACTCGCGAGAGACCAGGCTTGACAGGGCCTGGGAGAGCTTTCATTCTCTATCGAATGACCTCGCCCTCGGACCTTAAGGGGGACTTGGTTTCAAGGATTGAGAAGTGAGGCAATATTGGGGTATGTGCTGACCATCTTAGATACACCTGGTAAAATACCGAAGGACCCTTATCGTGGAACCTCGGGCGGAGCGGCTTTGAGTTCCATCGGGCGTTGAGCTGTGAACCAAATAGCCCTCTACTTAATATCACATCTGATGTAGGTGATGTCACTAGCCAGCTAGACAATGTCAAATCTTCACTTGAGTAAATCATCATGGTATTTTGGGCAATCAGAAGGTTGGTAGGCCACCTCTATAGCGACCGCCCCCTGACACACAGTGGTTAGGAAAAAGGCATAGCTTGGCATTTAATGTCTATGATGTGGAGATAACTAGTGCATCAGGTATTTTATATTGGTGACATAAAGTATGAGGGATGTCTTTCACAGGCATTGATGACTGAGTTGCCTCGGGAGTGGTGTGGGGGCTATTTAAAGACCCCAACCACCTCTGGGGAGATATATATGTTCTTTTTGAGAGTTCAGAAGTTATTACTAGAGATAAATGTACAAGAGAGAGATTTATTACAAACCAATGAGTTTTACACACCCACCATTGTCACTTATTACGAAACTTTTAATACTTGACAGGGATTCTTGAGGTGGTTGGTGTATTTGGCTGCATGCCAAGGCGTATCTTGGTGCTTACTTCTCTCTCCCTCTAAAATGAGTTACTTCCAAGTTCATTGTTATCTGATTGAGTTATACACGAGAGATTTGTGAGTTTATCCAAGATTTCTCTTCACTAAGTTGTGTTTGCATGTCCTATAGTTAATCCAAGGTTTGGCTATTTAACTTGTCATTACTCTACTCTAAAGGGGTTACGCCTCCATTGATCTAAACTACCCTCTTACAAGTAGATATTTATTGAAACTTAAAAAAGGAAAGGTAATCAACTATCAAATTTAATCCATATATTCAAAAAGCTTTTAAAACACATCTTGTGTTTTTCGAAAAGAGTTTTGCCCAAAAAGTTTATTTGGAGTTTACACAATTTATAACATTGTTTTATTAACCTTGTAAACAAGATTTTTGTATTAAAGTCTTTCTTCATCATGAATCATTATTTTACTTGCATAACAGGTCGAAAATGCTTTGAGAGGTGTGAAGGTTGAAGTTATACATCGTGGAAAAATGCGTAAAAAGTATCGGGTAGTTGGTTTAACATCACAGTGAACCGAAGAGCTGACATAAACATCAATTCCTATTTAGTGATCTTTCATTTAATAATTCATTTACTCAACAAATTCTTTTCTGACTTGCTTTACTTTATTTTTTTTATATATTAGTTTTGCAGTTGATGATCAAGGTACTATGAAATCAGTTGTTGAATACTTTCGAGAGAAGTACCAATTAGAAATTCGGCATATTCAATTTCCTTATTTACAAGTCGGAAATCCGAAGAGGCCAAATTATTTGCCTATGGAGGTTCGTACTTAAATGGAGAAAATATTGAATACTACCAGAGAAAATGTTTAACACAACAGTTGTACGGATGACATGGTATCACAAGTCAATAGAAACCAGGTCAATCATTGAACATATGAGAAAAAACTGAGTTGGACGAGAGAGAAGGATAAACATTTTCAAAAGTTATGCTATTATGTGATAATGTCATCTGTTAAACAGTTGTATTTAATATTTTCTCACTTTAACTGTTGCACCTAGCCAATAAGCTTGTGCAGTATATGTGCTGAAGTGTTCATTGGTTTCGGTTTGCAAGATTGTGGAGGGACAGAGGTACTCTAAGAGCTTAGATGCGAGCCAAATTACTGTTTTGAGGGAGGTTATGTGTTAGTGTCCTTTGGAAATGGAGAATGAGATTATTAAGGTATGTTTGTGGGGATCGGTTGTTCATGGCATTGCTTGAGTTTTTTTTCCCTTGGTTGTTATCCTTAAACATGAAGTAGACATACTTATATTAAATAAAATTGACCTTTTTAATATAATGGAAGGGAGCCACCTGTCGTATACCTTGGGGATCCTAATTTTTATGATTTTCTCCACGTGTTTACGCACGTGATAAAAAGGGAAGAAGAATGTGTTAATAGTTCAATGTAATTTTTCACAACTGAAGAGAACCCTCATCATGTTGATAATTACCTTGGACGTGCTATATAAGCCTAAATAATTTGAATCCTTCTGCAGGTGGTCCGTAACAATGCTTATGATGAACATCCATTAATGAAGGAATTCAAGATTAAAATAAGTGAGAATCTAGTCCCTATTGAAGCTCGGATTCTGCCTGCTCATGTGGTACATCTTTCTTTTGTTACTTTATCTTTCTTGTTTCCCAGTTTGAAGTGGCCAATGACTTGTACTATTAGTGTAGCTTCAATACCATGAAACCAGTCAAGAGAAGAATTGCCTGCCTCAAGTTGGTCAGTGGAGTATGAAAAATAAGGTGCATTTTTTCCTGTACTTGTTGCTATAGTCTACTTTTATACGGTGGACACTTTGAAGTGTCCTAATTACTAAGTTGACTGACACATATTACAGAAAATGGTGGAAGGAGGGGTGGTAAAAAATTGGATATGCATTAATTTTTTGGCTACGGTCGATCTTTTCTGTTATTACATCGGGCACACGTGTAACACCTTAGGCATGGTATTGTCTCTTAACCCATTATGTAATCTGACCCCCCCCCCCTCTCTCTCTCTCTCTCTCTCTCTCTCTCTCCTCCTTTTAATATATGATTCCTCTTACATGTATGGATTTTGTTTACAGGCATTTAACCCAGTACCTGTCCTCCCAAGTTATCAAGTCATATCTTATAAATATTCGCTTAAGAAATTTTTAAGAGATCAGGTCCGTGATGCGTTACTCAAACTCAAAGGGGAGTAGTTGGACTTGCTGATTGCAATCCTACCGGAGCGTAAAGGATCATTTTGTGGTATGAGTATGAATGTTGCTTGCGTATCCATATACTGTAATTTATTTCATCGTTATATTGATTTAAAGGAAAAATTTCAGGTGGATTGAAAAGAATTTGTGAGACAGAACTTGGGATTGTTTCCCCGTGTTGTTCTGCAAAGTACGTGATGAAGATGACATATAATTACCATGAAAATTTGGCTTTGAAAATCAATACCAAAGTTGGAGGAAGTAATGTCGTCCTTACTGATGCAATATTAGGGCGGCTACCCATAGTGAACAGGCCTACTATCATTATTGGCGCTGATGTTTCCCATCCCCACTCTGGAAAAGATTCAAGTCCCTCTATTGCAGCTGTATGTCATATACATTAATCGCTTTTTTATTGCATTTTGTAAATATGTTTATTAATTAAATTGTATTTCTTGCAGTTAGGTTGTTGCTTCTCAAGATTAGCCCCAGATGACCAAGTTTGCTGGCTTGGTTTGTGCTTAAGCCCCTCGGCAAGAGCTCATTGAAGATTTGTTTAAGAGTTGGCATAATCCAGTTAGTGGGAGTGTGACTGGTGGCATGATTAAGTACAGTCTCTCTCTCTCTCTCTCTCTCTCTCTCTCCAATAAGAAGAAAATAGAAGGAACTCGTTTGTAAGGTGCTATTGTTAGTTTTAGAAGGTAGTATGGAATGTAGTTAAATGTTTAGTTTAGGAAATTAAGATTACTAGATATGGGCAACCAAGAATTTGGACGGAAATATTGAGGAGAATTTGGAAATATAGAAAAGAAGGAATGTTTTTCTATTAGACTTGATGATACAATGCTTAGTTTTGGATTGAGATGGTTTGGCCAAATGACCTCACCACCTATTTATAGGCACCACACCTCCTTAATGGATGGTGAAGATTAAAGTACATCAATGGTGTAGATTAATTCTCTAGAAGGTTCCCACCTCCTTATGGAAACATTCTAGAAGCCTACACACTTCCCTAATATTCTAGAATATTCTATACTATTCCAGAACTTATCTAGAATATTCTAGGAATTATCTAGAATATTCTAGACTATTCTAAGAATTAGTATCACATTTCAACAACTATCAGGTGTGTGACTGAATGAAATGTTTTTCTTTGTTTGATTTAGGGAACTCCTCATATCTTTTCGTCGAGAAATTGGGCTGAAACCACATCACATTATTTTCTACACGTATTGTCACTTTGTTCTGGTTTCATTCGACTTACATTATATGTATGTTTGTTGTGCCTGATAACGAACTCCTCTTAGGGATGGTGTTAGTGAAGGACAGTTTTATAAAGTTTTACGTTACGAACTTGATGCCATTCATAAGGTATGTTCAATTTACATTCTTTCCAGTCTCCCATAATTGTTTTTTCTTTTAAAAAAATTATATACAAGTGCTTAGTGGATGTTAGAACCAATCTGATTCTCTTGCCTTATCCATTGTTTCCATAAAAAACTAAATTCAGGCATGTGCATCCTTGGAGTCAAATTACAAGCCTACTGTTACATTTGTTGTTGTTCAGAAACGTCACCACACGAGATTTTTGCCAACAGTCATTGTGACCGAAATTCAGTTGACAGTAGTGGAAATATATTGCCTGGTATTTTGGTTGAATTCTCTCCGGTTTGAGTATTATGTATTGAAATGTTGTTTATGATTTATTAGAACTTTATTATTATAATTATTCCAATTGTACAGGCACAGTTGTAGACTCTAAGATCTGCCATCCCACAGAGTTTGACTTTTACCTGTGCAGCCACGCTGGCATTCGGGTAAACATAAATTGCTCAGAGAGACTCAATGGTTTATAATTTAGTGAATTTTTTAAAGACATTCTAGTTTGTGATATCTATTTGCATGCCACTTTGTATAAGAGGGTACCAGCAGGCCGGCACATTACCATGTTCTATGGGATGAGAACGGATTTACAGCTGACACCCTGCAATCACTCACAAATAAGCTTTGCTATACGTAAGTACATCACTGTACAGTTAATTTTTTTGGGCTCGATTCTCTTCAACTAGTATAAAGAGTTTCTGTAGGCGAATTGTGAAGTGGTTTCTTTAATATTTGCAGATGCGCAAGGTCCACTCGATCTGTTTCTATTGGTAAGATTCTTCCTTACCAATTAACAAATATAGAAACTTCGGATTTGCCCTCTAGCAATTTTTATTATACATCTTTATTATATATCAGGAAAAAAAAACTTGTTAATCACCATTTTTTGGAGCTTGTTTGTTGCTGCAACATTCACATTATTGCATGAATTGTCGTGTGGAATATTCAGAGGATTGTTTTATTTTATTTAATTTTTTAATGCTTCCAGAGTCTTGTTCTTCATTGAGAGGGTCTTAGTTTACCCTTTTTTGTTGTTTGTTGTTTGTTATTGCTCAAGGGGAACAGATGTGTTCGCCCTCATCTCTGTCTGCTCTGTGGATTAAAGTTTCCACACATTACCTACGAGAAGTTCAAAACCTCTCTTTTTAACTGTTTTGGAATGAAATAAGTATGTAATGTCGAAAAAGAATAATTTAACACAAATCTCATTAGTTTTTGGTATGTGTGAGAAACATATGAAAATACTTTTACTAGATCGTTTAACAAAAGTTAAATCAGTTACGTAAGATCCGAGTTGCTTTCTTGAGGAAACTCTTCTAAAACAATATGAGAACACAAGATGTGTTTGATTATTATGAACGAACTATTTCAGATTCAAGAAATCAGGTTTTTAGTTTAAAAAACCTAAGTTTGATTTTTGTTGCAGCAGTAGTAAAGTAGTAAAAAAGCATATACAGGGTAGACATAATTTTAACATTGTAAACCCAACGGGGAAACATCAACGGAGGTCTCTACACCTCAAAATAAATAATCCACTAAAATAGAATTTAGGTTACAAGCATTCAACGAATCATACACACAAAAATACAGACCTATTCTAAGTTCAGAAGTTAAACCAACTCCATTAGGTTACTCTAACTTCTTTAAGGCTCTGGTGTGGTCTTTAGCTTTCTTTAGCTTGGCTCCGTTCTCCTTTAGCTTTCAGTCTACTCAAACGATCAAAATCTCAGAACCACACACTGTTTAAGTGATGTTGTGTGATTGTGTTGTGAGTGAAGTGCCTAAACACATGCATGTACTCGCACACACTTATACATGCAATTTTCTACAAATTACATAAATCTTCATAGTATGATATGCAATTTTTCACACTACTGAGATTAGGTTTGATCTTGAAAACTTACTATTTTCAAATCTGCTTTTCGTAAAGATCTTTAAATAACTTGAGATCTTTTTGAACCTTATCAATATACAAGTTTTTCAAAATGAAAAACTCAGATCTGACATATGCAAACCCTAATTTTAGTTTTGTAAAACAAAATGGAGATTGTTGGATATATACAGTAATAAAAACATTTTCAGGAAAAATCCAACAAGAAAGAATGATATCTAAGTAAAGAAATCAGATCTAACAAAACTATGTGACTATATCACTTTTGAATCAGATATACAAGTTTCAAAACTAGAAATGAGATCCAACTCTAGTGAAGGTGTTAGATAAGAGATTAAAACCAAATAGGATTTGTAAAACTACGATCCAGAAACCCAGAAAGCCTTAACTCTCTCTAACAAATTTTCGGAAGTAATTTTGCGAGAGTTTGGTTTGGTTTTTAAATTTTTCTCTCCATTTATTTTTCACTATTCTCTCTCTCTCTCTCTCTCTCTCTCTCTCTCTCTCTCTCTCTCTCTCTCTCTCTCTCTCAGACCTCAAGTCTCCTAAAGATTGGAAATGTTAGGACGATGGTCTCTATTATAGGGAGGTTAGAAGGACCTGGAACTCTAAGGCAAATCAAGGGATGAGATTTCTTTGGCTATTCGAATGATTAATCTAAAAGCTCACAATGCACCGCCTATAAACGCATGCTGATCGGTCCAAATGGATAACACATGGATTGAATTTAAACACATGCATACCTTTGATTAAAATGATCTAATTTCCTAGATTGAAAGCTATATATGTGAGCGTTAGAAAACACAAATCCAACCATTCTGAAATCAACACGTGTATGGCCACGATGCACCATCACACGCGTGTTTTAGAGTTTCAAATAATACCAATTGCTACCCCAATATTCTCAAGCGATTTTGGATTTTACCCAAGGCAGCTTTTAATATTTGCAAATTGAACCCAAATATTTTAAAACCCTAAACATTAATTTCTTGAAACATAGATTTTAAATATTTTAAAAATTCCTAAAAATCCCAATTAAATGTAAAAAATTATTTTAATCCAAATTTAATACACACACACACATTCTAAATGCAATGAAATGCAATCCTAAAGTGTGTAGTGTTGTTGGATTTCTACCTTGAGGATGATTGTACCCTTATTGATGTAGACATCCTTGAAGAGGCAATAAGGCAATGAAATGAAATATGAATTACTCAAATTTTGTCTTCTTTTCCTAACTAGATGAGCTCCTATATAATATAGACTCAAGTAAGTCAAAGATATACTGTGCTTCTATCTCTCCCTTTGGAAATGAGAGACAAAATATCCTTTGAGTCATCTAGGACTCGTAAGGATAACCAAGACTAAGAAAAAAATCCTATTCTTATACAAAATTTCTATTTACCCCATATCATAGAAATGAAAAGTACAAAACTCAACTATATACAGACCAATGCCCTAAATATATCCGATGAAAGTAATGGTACTGAATCACTGAAAAATAAAACAATCTCAAGGCAAAGATCAAGGATTTTAGTTGAATTATACGACAAATAAAACAAAATGTCCAAGATGGACTCAAAATATCTCCCCCCCCCCCCCCCCCCCCCCATTTTGTCTCAAATGGACAAAGGGTGAACAATCTGATAAAACAAATTTGTCAACCAAATTATACAAAGGGTCACTACACGGATCCCCTACGTAAAACAGATATATGAGATGTCTTTTGTCATTTATCAAACGACCGCGTCCTATATCCTCGAAGATCAATTATTAACATGTAATTAACCGGAGGTTATTATATCGGTTGATAATATTTTATTCGGCCTTTACAATCCCAATGGATTTTCTTAATGATTCAAATCGATTATTATCCAATGGTTTAGTGAACAAATTAGCTAATTGATATTTAGTTGGTAAATATTTTATCTCCAATTCTTGTGATTCAACTATTTCTCGTATAAAATGAAGTCTTATCTTAATATGTTTCGTACGGGAATGTTGAACATGATTCTTAGAGATATTAATCGCACTTTGATTATCGCAGTTTGTCCTCTTTAATGCCATAATTACTAAGCATTTGCTTAATCCACATTAATTGAGCACAACAGCTTCCAGCTGTGATATACTCTAATTTTGCTGTGGAAAGAGAAGTGCAGTTTTGCTTTTTACTACTCCATCCTACCAAGTTATTACTTATGTAATAACTGGCACCTGATGTGCTTTTGCTGTCATTAGAACAACTAGCCCAATCTGCGTCGGTGTATCCTATAATTCTGCTAGATGTATCATTTGTGTATGATATTCCTAGGTTGATTGTCCCTTTAACATATTCAACAATGCGTTTGACACATAAAAGGTGACTTTCTTTAGGATTGCTTTGATAATGAGCACATACACATACTGCATACATTATATCTGGATGCGAGGCTATGAGGTATAACAGGCTTCCTATTATACTTCTATATAAGGTATGGTCTATAGATTTCCCGTGTTTATCTTTGGAAAGTTTGATTTAGGTACTCATGGGAGTCCTAGCAATTTTGTCATTTTCTAATCCAAACTTTTTAACTAACTTTATAGCATATTTGATTGCGAAATGAATATCCCATCTTTGCTTCAGCTGAAGTCCTAAGAAACACCAAAGCACCTCCATTAATGACATTTGGAACTCCCCATGCATAATATTAGAAAACTGTTTAACCTCAGTAGGGGAGGTAGATCCAAAAGATGTCATCTATGTAAACTAGAGCTATTAAGTCTTGCTTGTTGAAATGTTTAACAAATAAGGTCTGGTCATTACCACCTCGCCTAAAACCTTTATTGATAAGAAAGGTCGACAAGCGTTCGTACCAAGATCGGGGGGCTTGTTTTAAACCATATAAAGCCTTTTTTAATCGATAGACATGATTCGGGTAATGTGGGTCAATAAACCCATTCGGTTGTTCAACATAGGTTTCATGTGTCAAAATTCTATTAAGAAATGCGGATTTAACATCCTTTTGATAAAGTGTGAATTGCAGATGACAGGCTATAGCTAAGAGTAGACAAACAGATTCGAGACGAGCAACGGGGGTAAAATTTTCCTCAAAATCTATCCCTTCAATTTGAGCATATCCTTGGGCCACTAATCTGGCTTCATTTCTAACTATCATCCCTGATTCATCGATTTTATTTTTAAAAATCCATCTAGTTCCGGTAATACTTTTATTTTCTGGCCGAGGTACTAGATACCACACATCATGAATCTTAAATTGAGCGAGCTCATATTGCATAGAATCAATCCAAAAATATTCACTGAGTGCTTCATTCACATTTCTTGGTTCAAATGAGGACAAAAAGCGTTCAAAATGAGCAATATTACGTAATTAGGATCTTGTAGCACGGGCTCATTAGGATTACCAACTATTTTATCTGAGGGATGATCTTTAGACACCCAGTTAGGAACTTCGGGTGTCTCAGAAGGTAAATAACAAACAATCTCTGGAGAGCCAGAGGTAAGAATATTTTCAGACTCATCCACTATAGTTGGCTCTTAATTTCTACTCTCAATGTTAGTGTCACTCACTATCACATTTATTGACTCCATCATAGACTTGGTACGTAAGTTATAGACATGATAAGCAAGGATGTTAGAGGAGTATATTAAGAATATGGATTTATCACCACGAGTTTGAAATTTAGACAGATGCTCTCTGTCTTTACAGACATAGCATGTACTCCCAAAGGTTAAAAAAAATCAATAGACATATGCTCTCTATTGATTATATGAAATGCTATCTGAACTATCTTTACCTAAAATTATTTTGGCAAGTTCTTTAGATAGATCATTACCCTAGACATCTCTTGAATTGTACGATTCTCACATTCAGCTATACCGTTCTGTTAGGGGTGTTTAGGAGCACTGAATTCGTGTTTGTAACCATTATAATCAAAATATTATTTTACGTCTAAGTCTTCGAATTCACCTCCTCTATTGCTTCTAATTCGATTTACTTGGGTATCCTTTTCATTTTCAATAGTTAAAAGGATTTTCAAAAACTTGTGACATGTCTTGAATTTTTATTTGAAGAAGGCTATGCAAGTGAATCGTGTGAAATCATCCACTATTACCAAAATGTAACTATTACCACAAAGGCTTACAGTTCAGGAGGAACCCATTAGGTCCATGTGGATAAGCTCTAGAGGTTTTCTTGTTAAGGTATCTTTAACCTTCGTGTGAGCGGTTTTAACTATTTTCCCTTCCTGGTAGGGTCCATAAATAATGTTTGAGAAAGGTTTAATTTTGGGCAGACCTCTAACTATATATTGTGAGCTTAATTTACCAAGATTATCGTAATTTGTGTGGCCCAACCCGTTATGCCAGATTTTATTGTCATCCATCCTGGCAATATTACAGATCTCAGTACCAGAATTTACTATGTAACAGTTATCTGGTGTACGGAGGACTGTAAGGATGATGTATGGTCAGAGTCACAAAATTGCAATATAGTTAACAAGTTAAATTTTAGACCTTTTACTAAAAGTACATCTTTGAGAGTAGGTAGTCCCTTTTCTTGGAGTGTCCCCTTACATATGATCTGAGATGATACTCTGTCTCCAAACATAATTTTTCCTCCTAAGAAGTCTATTCTATTGGTTAATTTAAAATCATCTACGATCATATGTTTGTAACAACCCGAGTCTAAATACCAACCAGAAGCAGTGTGTTCATCCTTTAAAGTACTAATAACAATATTACACTTCAATTGGGGTACTAGATCGTCTTTTCTAACCCAAATTGCTCTAATTTTAAAAGGTTTGTGCGCATTTGCTCGAGTTTTGAAATGTTTGTGATCATTTTCTTGTGTTTTGAAAGACTTATGTGCATTTAGTTTATACATGAGTCTCAGACTCTTTCTCTTGGACTTCTTTTTAGTATTACATATCTTCTTCCTATTCTCGTAGTTAGAGTTTTTGTTGGGCTGCTCAGGGTGAAAATAGTAGTTCATGTTCTTTGTAGAAGAGTTAAAGTCTTTGTAAACCAGTGAAAGAAAAACAGGCTTGTACATACATTTTTGAAAACATTCTTCAAAATAAGTGTACATAAACATCATAGTACGAGTAGTATGGATGGCTAGATGGTTTCTTCACATTTTCTAAACCTTAAAAAATAGGTTTTTTATATTTTGGACTTTAGCCTTATGTCTAGCTAGAATAGGTTGGAACGATTAATCTTATTTCCTTATAGGGGGTAGACTTATTTAGTCTTAGGTTCAACATTTAGCTTGGGATTATTTTTCATCAAAATATTTGGCCCTTCGTGATTTTTGTCAAAATCATTTTTTAAGGCTTGAAAGTCTGGACACAGGTTAATAGGTTTTTTTCCAGCAGACACAAATTGAATAGTTTGAAAAGGTTTAGTTTGTGCCTTGGAATTTTGTTCAAATACCATCCCAATTTTATAATCAGAATTGGTTTTGCTTTGAAGCTAAACAGTCTTCAAAACACTTGAGTTATTTTCAAATTTAGAGAATTTTTTGAAGACTGTGGAAACTTTTTCTTTGGATTGTTCCAATTATAACATGTAGCCTTATATTTCTTTTCTAAAATATATTTCTTTTCTTAAACTTCATTTGCTCTAGACAGATCTTTGATTTTATCAACAAAAGCCTTAAATTTAGTTTCATAGGCGAGACATTGATTAGTATAATCTTTGACACACTGTTTTACCATAAGATTTAGGGCTTCTATCCTTTCAGTAAGTTCCTCGACAGTCTTTCCAAGCTTTGTGCTTTTCCTAAGAGTTTTTGTGTAGAGTGTGTGAATGTTTGGGAGGTCATCATTTTTAGAGCCACTAAGTGTGATGTGTGGATTGTCCCCCAACGCTTCCTTTTTAGGGCTCACGCACACATTCAATTCGTCATTCAAACGTTTCCTTTTACTCACACACCCTTTGATGAACTACTAACAATATAAACAACATTAACAGAATCCAGGCATAGAGCAGATAAACCAGTAGGCAAGTTAACACTAGACATATCAAGAGTAGGTATTCCAACATTAAGTTCAACATGATTTGCGGGCATATCATCAATCTGTATAATTTTTGCGAAAAAGAACATGCAAGGGTAAAAGGTATTGGATGATTAAGGATCATCATTATCAGATTCTCTTAAATCATCCCAAGTCTTACGAACGTTGGCCTTGTTGTTGTTGTCTTTCAACTTAACCTTACAATTAATAGCAATGTGACCTAATTTCCCACATCTAAATCATTAAATTTCCTAGGGTCTCTGTCAGGTCTACCATTGCTGTTATCAGCATTGTTTTTGCCATGTCTATTCTCATGAGGATTGCTATTATAATAACTTGGATATGCAGGCTTCCCTTGTTTAGTAGCAATTTTGTTTCTAAATGTAAGGATTTTATTAAGTTATTTAAACATGAGGGCAAGCTGATTGTCCAAATTATTTAAGTCACAATGTTCATCAGAATCCAATTTAGTATTAGGAACAACAAGGTGTGGTGAGGTCACCTTAGATTGAAAAACAAAGTTGGAACTGGTGCGTTTCTTTTGGTTATTGAAGAGTTGTTTCTTAAATTTAAATTCCATTTCTACAGTTCGAAGCTTGCTACTGACGAATTCTGGAGTTAGATTAGGATCGTCCATCTCCTCAATTGCATAGCATTTATTATTAAATTTTGGTGGAAGTGATCTCAGGATTTTAGAAACTATCTCTTTCCTATTATATATAATGTCATTAGCATGTAATTTGGTAATCACACAAGCTAACCTAATGTAAAATTCATCACAAGTCTCAGTCTCAGCCATTAAAAGTGTGTTATACTGTTGGATAAGCATTTGGGTCTTGGCAGCCTTAACATGGGTGTCAACTTCATGGGGAGTGACCAATGTGTCCCAGGCTTCGTTGGAAGTTGAACATATGGATATTATTTTAAACTCGTGTTCATTAACAGACATAAATATGACATTCTTTCCTTCATTGTTACTTAGGGAGGCCATTTTTTCTTCTTTTGTAAACTCGCTGAGCGTTAGTTTTTTTATTCTAACATTACTACTACATCAGGATTAGTTGGGTGATTATAACCATTTTCAATGGCATCCCAGGCATCATGTCCCAAAGTCCCTTGGACGAAGGCTATCATACTTACTTTCCAATAAGAAAAATTAGTCCCATCGAAGAGGGGAGGCCTATACTGATTTCTCAGTCTCTCAAATTTCTCGTCCATAGAGGTTTGTTTTTTACAATAGTTTTAAAAAGCACAGGATCTTGAATAGTTTTAGAAAACCAAGTACACAGCTCTGATACCAATTGAAAATACTCTTACTAGATCGTTTAACAAAAGTTATATCAGTTTAAGTAAGATCTGAGTTTATTTCTTGAGGAAACTCTTTTCTAAAACAATGTGAGAACACAAGATGTGTTTGATTATTATAAACGAACTATTTCAGATTCAAGAAATGAATCTTTTAGTTTAAAAAACGCAAGTCTGATTTTTGTTATAGCAGTAGTAAAGTAAGAACAAGAAGGATACACAAGAGAGACATAATTTTAACATGGTAAAAACCCACCCAACGAGGAAACATCCACAGAGGTCTTTACACCTTAAAATAAAAAATCCACTAAAATAGAGTTTTAGGTTACAAGCATTCAACAAAATATACACACAAATACAAACCTATTCTAAGTTCAGAAGTTAAACTAGCTCCATTAGGTTACTCTGACTTCTTTAAGGCTCTGATGTGGTCTTTAGCGTTCTTTATCTCGACTCCTTTTTCCTTTAGCTTTCAATCGACTCAAACGGTTAAAATCTCAGAACCAACACACTGCTTAAGTGATGTTGTGTGATTGTATTGTGAGTGAAGTTCCTAAGCACATGCATGTACTCACAAAAACTTATACAAGAAATGTCCTACAAATTTCATAAATCTTCCAAGTATATTATGCAATTTTTCACACTACTGAGATTAGGTTTGATCTTAAAAACTTACTATTTTAAGATCTATTTTTCATAAAGATCTTTAAAAAACTTGATATCTTTTTTAACCTTATTTATTTAGAAGTTTTTCAAAATGAAAAACTCAGATCTGTCATATGAAAACCCTAGTTTCAATTTTGTAAAACAAAATAGATATTGTAGGATATAAACAGTAATCAAAAGGTTTTCAGGAAAAATCCAACAAGAAAGAATGATTTCTAACTAAAGAAATCAGATCTAACAAACTATGTGACTATATCACTTTTAAATTAGATATAAAAGTTTCAAAACTAGAAACGAGATCCAAATCTATTGAAGGTGTTAGATGAGAGATGAAAACCAAAGAGGATTTGTAAAACTACGATCCAGAAACCTAGGAAACAAAATCTATTGAATTTTTCTCACGATATATTTTTCTCTCCTCTATATTTTTTCCTCTAAGAGCTTAAGTCTCCCAAATATTGGAAATTTTAGGACGATGGTCTCTATTTATAGGGAGGTTAGAAGGATCGGGAACCCTAAGGAGAATCAAGGGGTGATATTTGTTTGGCTGTTCGAATGATCAATCTAAAGGCTCAAATGGATAGCACATGAATTGAACTTAAACGCATGCAAACCTTTGATTAAAATGATCTAACATTCCAGAATTAAAGCTATGTATGTGAGTGTTAGAAAACACAAATCCAATTGTTCTGAAATTAACACATGTATAGCTACAATGCACCCTCACACGCGTGTTTTAGAGTTTCAAATAATACCAATTGCTACCCCAATATTGTCAAGCGGTTTTGGTTTCTACTCAAGGTAGTTTTTTGAAAGTTTATATATTTTCAAATTGAACACAAACATTTTAAAACCCTAAATTTTAATTTATTAAAAATAGGTTTTAAATGTTTTAAAAATTCTTAAAAATCCCAATTAAATGTAAAAATTATTTTAATCCAATTTTAACACACACACTTCATAAATGTAATGAAATGCAATCCTAAAGTGCGTAGTGTTGTTGGGTTTTCTATCTTGAGAACCATTGTACCCTTGTTGATGTAGATATCCTTAAAGAGGAAATTAGGCAATGAAATGAAATATGGATGACTCAAATTTTGTCTTCTTTTCCAAGCTAGATGAGATCCTATATAATGTAGACTCAAGTGAGTAAAAGATATAGTGTGCTTCAAGATATATTTTTTGACCATTTGCTAAGATACAAATAGTTATATTTCCCTAATTTGTAAAATATTAAATTTTATGTAGAAAAAAAAATCAAAATTCTCACATATCACGTTTATAATTATTCTCATAAATTAGCAGTCTTTCTGTTACTTTTTTTGAAACGTTTCCAAAGTGTTTGTATTTTTTGGATTTCCGTAACATAGTCTCAGAAGAGATACTTTAAACTACTGATGTGCTGAAAGGTGAACTGGTTCTTTAGCAAAGTCTCATTATTGTGGTCTGCCTTTTAGATTCACGCCACTAACTCTCAGTTTTAGGTATTATGCATGTGCGCATACACACGTAACCACCCCACACGCTTATATATATAGGAAGTCTTAGATCTTTGTGTTTTTTTCCTTCGTTCCAAGAAGGTGAAAGTTATGTATTTTATACACTCTTCAAAGCATGGGATTTATGCCATCTTTTTCCCTTGTTGTTATTTTTTTGTTTGGTATTTGAATGCGATTCTCCTTTCAATGTTCGAGGAGAAGTTTATATTTGAGGAACATTGAGTTATGGTACTGGTACATTTCAATATTCTATTTGGCTTCAAATGCTGAATTTGGTTATAGGGCTATTCAACTCTATTGGACAGTTAAGTATGGGTTGTAGTTACCACATTACCTAGTTGTAGGGTTGTAATTACTAAAACATGAAAACATGTTCCTTAAACCATGCAATAGTTTATGGGAATCATTTATGTAAATATTTGACTATCTTAGGCTTACTCTTAGGTATAAATCATACTTGTATGTTCCCTTGATATACATTGTTGGAGCTATATATATATAAGCCTCCAAATGAAGAAGAAACATAAGGAAATTACGTTTACCAATTCTTTTATGGTATCTGCCTAACCCACGATCCTCTTTCCAAGAAACAAACTCTTCCTTTTTCTTTTTCTTCTCCATCCCCGACTACAACTCTTCCCTCTTCCATAATGCAGACACCACACTGCAATACCTCCTCTATCTTCTCTTCTCTGTGGTATTGTTCATCTCGGTACTTTCCATTGTGTTATATTCACATTGTTACTATTTGTCATGACACTGTTCACAAGACAACCCATTATCTCAAATCTGATTTAAAAAAAACTATGTTTTTGCAATTTCAGCCTTAACCAAGTCAACCAACACTACAAAAATCTCCTCTGCCCAAAGCCATCCTACTCATACCCAAATCCCCAACATTACCCATCTTGTAACAATCAAACTAACTGATGATACTTTTCTTTTGTGGTCCCACCAAATTGAAGCCTTTTTCTGTAGGAAAGATTATTTTCATTTTGTTGATGGCTCTTATCCTCGCCCCACCTTTGAATCAAAATACACCGCCTAGTTCTGTGCTGACAAAACTCTGGTCAATATCATCTCTGTTACATTTTCTGAATCTATACTGGTCACTGTGATTGGATGGTCAACATCTGTCGAATTTCGGGCAATTATTAAAACTAAATTTTCTCTAAAGTAAGTTACAAATGCCTCACCCTATCGAAAAAGTCTCACAAGTCTCAATCGGGACACCCGCTCCATTCTGAACTACCTTTAGGAAGCCAAGTCTATTATTCATGCTCTTGTCACTATTAGTTAACCTGTCTCTAACACGAATCCTGTCAACTTTGTTCTAAACGGTATGAGCCCTAAGTTTGAGATTCTTGTCACTGCCATTGAGAGCTTTGATGCTTTTTTGGATTTTTTTCAAACTCCATCCTCATTTGCTGAATTATGAGGCCCGCTATAAGTCCACTCCCATAACCCCACCTAGTGCCCTCCTAGTCTCTAAGAATGCCTCTCATTCTCATTCCACCTATTGGAATAACCACTACCGTCAGAAAGGACGACGAACCCAAACCCAAAAACCGCTCATATATCAATAACACCGGTTACCCTCAGTCTAATATTCTTGGATCTAGTCTTACACAACTCCTCATGACCTAATGCCAACTCTACTTTGGATTTGGTCACTCAGCCTGCACTTTCTCCCGCCTCTCCACCTTTACCTAACCATTAGTGCCCTTCATTACCTCAACTCTGCCTTTGCTGTACTTCAGATAGACCAAGATCTAGAGCCTTCCTATGACCCCAACTGGTATTCTGACACCAGAGCCTCCACCCATATGATCGAAAATTCTATGCTCCTTCAGCAATATCATCCTTATTCTGGACCAGACACCGTTTGACTTGGAAATAGTGATCATCTTCCCATCAATTATGCGGGTAATATGGTACTTTCTCTTGGTTCTTCCTCTTTTTATTTTAACAATGTCTATATTGTTTCTTCCAAGCGCAAGAATCTATTATCTATTGATTATTTTTTTAATGATAATAAAGTTCTTTATGCTTTTGATACCAATCATTTCTATATATTTGATTTCACTACTGGGTCTTTTCTTTATCAAGTCCTATGTAAGGATGGTCTCTACAAGATTCCTGCTCTTCCATCTCGTGTTCAAGCTCTCCCTACTTCTCACAGTTCCTCTACATTGTGGCATCACAAATTTGGCCACCCTCTGCTAAAATCCTTTTTCATTTAGGGTCGCATAAATTTTATCTCCTACCTTTGAAACTAATTCTTCCTTTTGTAAGAGGTGTGCCTAGGGAAAATACACACACATCCCCTTTCTCCAATTAAATGAAATAAATAGTCTTGCTCTTTTTTCTTAAATACATTACGATATTTGGCAATCTCCTAATCTCCCCATTGTTGGTTATAAATAATGTGTGATTTTTACCTATGGTTATACTTGTTTTTTCCTGGTTATATTTTATGAAATGTAAATTAGAAGTTCTTATGCACTTTAAGAATTTTGTCATCTATATACACACAATTCTTCACTTTCGTCAAACAATTTCAAAGTGATGGTGGGGGACAATATGAGGGCCATTTTCAGGAATTTTGCAAGTCCATCGGCATTCAATGCCTTCTTTCTTGACCTCACACATCTGCACGGAATAGTCTTACTGAACAAGAGCATTGCCATAATAGGGATATTTCCTAAACTATCCTTATCTCTAGTCGCATTTCCCTATGCCACTGGCCCGATGTTGTCTCCACCTTTGTTTATTTTATCAATCGTCTCCCCTTTCCCGTTCTTAATTGGTATTCCCCATTATTCCATATCTATGGGCGCTCCCCCCTCGTACTCCGACCTCCGTGTTTTAGTTATGCCTGTTATCGACATTTGGGTGCTTATTTCACTAATAAATTATTGCCAAGAGTTGCCGAATGTGTATTTTCAGGTTATAACTCACAACATAAAGGATATAATTACTTGGGTCGCTCGACAAGCCGTGTCTACATACTCCGCCATATTCGTTTCAATGTACACCATTTTCCCTTCTCTACTTATACCCACACCTCCACCCGTTGTCCCTGAATATCCGTACCCCTTCTCCCCCCTTCCCCTTACACACCTCCCCCTCCTTTCCCCCACCCATTCCTCGACCTTCTCCTCATGAACCCTATCCTCTACACTATTATCGTCGTTCACCCAACCACCTATTGACACCTATGACCCTCCCTCCAACCCCACATGCATTCCATCCTCCTCTACCTCCAACTGACATCCCATGATCACCCGATAATAAATCAGTACCCATAAGACCCTTAACCGAGAAGATGGCACCATCAGACATCCCCTTCCCAAATATCTTCTGTCTCACTTACCATCCTCTTCCTTTGAACCCACAGTTACTCTCAAGCCTCCCACATTCTTAAATGGAGCAAGGCCATGACTACAAAGTTCAATGCCTTACTTAAGAACTCTACTTGGGTTGTTATTCTACCAGATCCTGCTCAATATGTAGATGCGTGCAAATGGGTGTTTAAGCTAAAGCGTCGTGCTGATGGTTCCATTGAGTACCATAAAGCTTGCCTGGTTGAAGAGGGTTTCCACCAACAGGTCAACATTAATTTCTAGGAAACTTTTAGCCTGATCATCAAGCACACTACACTTTGCACAGTTCTCAGTTTTACTATCTCATAAGACTTTGGTCTCTTCATCAACCTAATGTGAAAAATGCATTTCTCCATGAAATCCTTAACGAGACTAATTACATGATTCAAGATCCTAACTTCACTAATTCTGCACATCCTGATCATGCCTTCCTTCTAAAAAAATACCATATATGGCATCAAACAAGGCCCATATACCTAGTTCTAACGGCTCACTAGTTTTTTTTCTCCAATACGGGTTCATTCAGAATTATGCCGTTAACTCTCTGTTTATCTACAAATTCGAGTATGTGGTTCTCTGACTTTAGCTTTATATGGATGATATCATTCTTATTAGCAACACTCCGCACCTCCTCACTTCCTTTATTACCACCTTGGGTAAGAAATTTGAGTTAAGTGACCTCGACCCCCTCTTCAACTTCCTTGGCCTTGAAGCCACTTACCCCGATAACCGCCTTCACCTCTCCCAAACTAAATACTGTATCGACCTTATCCATCGCTTCAACATGACCGACTGCAAGTCCTACTCTACACTCATTTGTGCTAAAATCCATCTCTCATCAGTAACTAATGACCTAATTTATGATCCCACAGAGTATTACCATTTAGTCGGCTCCCTTAAGTACCTCACATTCACCCACCCTCACATAGCCTACCATGTCCATCATGTGGCTCAGATCATGAGTCAACCGTGTCACCTTTACATCATAGTCATCAAAATAATCCTTCTGTACTTTAAAGTTTCTCCTGATCATGGTCTCGTCTTCTGCCCTTCCTCTAATCCCTTTATCATTACTGCCTCTTATAATTTTGACTCGGTTGAGTGCCTTGACTCCCTCCATTCCACTACTGCCTCAATGTCTTCTTGGGCTCCAACCTTATCTCTTGGACTGTAAAAAAGAAACTCACCGTTTCCCTCTCTAGTTCTGAAGCCGTGTCCCTCTATTTAGTCCCATATTTATGCCGAAATGACTTGAATTTCCCATCTCCTCACCTAGCTTGCAATTCCCTCTCCTAAGCTTGTCACCCTATAGTGTGATAATCTCAGCACCAACTACATAGCCCCCAACCCTATTTTTCAATCCCGCACCAAACACATTGAGTTGGACTATAACTTCATTTGAGACCGTCTCATGACTGTCTCTCATCGAGTTCATTTTGTCCCCTCTCCGGATCAAATTACGAATAATTTTACCAAAGGGATCTGAAGGCCCCCTTTTTTAAAAATGTGCTTTAAGGATGTCAAAATATTTTTTCTTTCAAAATATTTTCCAAATTTATACGCACCAAGTTTGTGACCCAATTTCAATTATGTCCAATTTTATCTTTTTTAATCCTAAACATGCATCTAGGTGATTAAATCAACTAAAATAAATAAGTTCACAATACTGAATGTTTGAGCAAAGAACAAAAGGAAAAAATCTCAAACGGTCCAAACCAGATAGTCACTATGATGCGGAGTTTTACCAAGGAAGACACACATATTTATATAAAGAATCGATCCCTACAAGTCTTGATGCACTTCTTCTATTTAACCGTTCCTCCACAGTGCCCACGCAGAAGTCCTTCTACGATACCTATCCACAGCACACGTGTCCAAGAGTAGTTCGGTGTCCATCGATGCATCTTGGCAAACCGTCTATGGATTCGAAACACCAACCGTCCATTTCTTCACCGCAAAACCCAACGATCAATGTTCACTGTGATGAACAAACCCAGATGGTGCAAACAAGATCTCTGTCGCAATAGTATATGAAATCTCGGATAATTTTAAACTCTAAGGATGGTTTTTAACTTTGAAAAAATTGGAAAACTTTTGTGTAGAAAAATGAAATTGTTAAACTGTATTCTGGTTCTGTACACCTATGAAATTCTGAGAAAAAAACTCTTTAAATAAAAAGTCTAAGTCGTCATGTCGTTCTATCGACTTCAACATGTCGTTCTGATGACCATGACATGTTATTCGAATGACATCACATGTCATTTGAACCATCAAATTGAAATGGGATGATTCTATATGACTCTAAATGATGTTTATCTAAGAATAAATGAAGTTAAAATTTTTAAAATCATTTATAATAAAAATTCCATCCTTTAAAACATTTTTCGAGTCTCATAGACATTTTGCATTCATACCTGAGAGATCAGAATGCAATGAAGATATAAAATGTACACCTATAAAACTCGACTTGATATAATCTATGAAGCTTAGCCGCAACGTCTTCAATATAAACACCTCATAGACTTTATCAAGTTTTGTTCCGGAATAAGTTAAATACTTACAAATGGACTCAATTGGAAATTTTGTCCTTACAAATCTCCCCCTTTGACTATTCTCGGACAAAACCCAAGCAGTGGAATGCCTAATTTGTGACGTCAAGCCGTATAGCACCTGAATCCCATCCCATAAAACCCAAAATCAAAAAGTACATGACAAGGACTAGTATATGGAGGCTCGACAAGCTTGAGCTATCTGAATGTGATGTAGTCTTGAAATCTTAACTCGCTGAAGAATACTTACACACATGAAACAGATAAATATCCATTGAAGTATGGAGGAACAAATTATACAAAATACTAATATATAAAACGAATCATTTGTTAAACATGTGAGAAAATCATGATATCAATTTATAATCAGGATACTAATATGTGTATGACGCGACTTTAAAAGTGTACCTAGTGTGTGCTTATATCAACTTAAGTGTAAGCCAATCGCGTAATTAATAATCTGAGCAAGTCGGGTATCGAACACGGAGAATAGGACGTAAGACATGATAACGAATTGGAAGGATGATTAAACCTTTCAAATGACTCAATAAAACAAATATAAAAGATGATTTGATTGTTTTGGGAAAATTCTGATGAACTAAGGCAACTAAATTAATGGAAGTAAACTAACTATGAATGCCAGAACAACTACTTTTATTTTTTAACTAAATGAGCAAAATAGGATTAGAATACACTTTTCCGAACTTTCGATAATTAGGTTGGATATAAAACTTTCAAAAATTTAATTCATAATTCAAAGAATCATTAAATATTATCTAAACATTGGATAGATACGAATTTTACTCCTTACAATATCAAATCAAAAATATATTTAAAATGAATGACAAATTATCAAAACTCATATTTGAAAGATCGTGTGCGATATTGATTCAAATATATTCACAATTTCCAACTTAAACTTATTTAATTAGGTGTCAAACTTTGAACAAACTAAATTCAATTTTAGTTCAACCCCTAAACATGCATCTAAGTGACATAAATCATTCTAACCATGCATGAAAAATAAAGACGATCGATTCAGGAAAAAAAATCCTTTTGGGTAAAAACCTTTTATAACACTTTGAAGAAGTTACAAGACCTTTGACTTACATACAACCTGATAACCGCCCACAAGTGTGTAATGCACGGTGCCTTCAGCAAATCTACAAAGATACAAGAGACAACGAAAATACCCTCCAGGCTTCGGTTCGTCATTTTTGGCTCGTCCACACGCAGACCCCTATGCTCGGTATCCACCGATCAAATGTGGAGATGCCTTCTCCACCGAGGTTGAACTTCCAAAAAATTCCCAGCAAACAAATGCTTTGGGTTCCACAAAATAACTCACACAAAAGTCTGGGATTTGTGAAAACAAATTTTGAACCCTCAAAAGTGATGGAGAATAAACAAAAAACACTACAAACGTATTCTGTGAAAACCAATGTTTTCTCCACACGAAATAACGAAGTTTGACACCCTATTTATAAAACTTTTAAGGTTGTGATGTGTCAAATAAAAAGACTTCTCATTCGAACAAACTGTCATGTCATTCGAACTACTTCTGGTCTCGTTTGAACGACCAGACACAACTCTCGAGATTCGATTTACAGAGTTTTAAAACATTTGGAGACTTAGGAACCAACACTCTTACGAATCTGAGAATAGTTATCCAAAAATCTTTTATGATAGAACTGTTTTTGAAAAAATAAAAACCATTTAAAAAAATTCAAAAATCACTTTTCATAAAAGAAAAAATATACCAACACTTTTATGCAAATTGTAAATGGAACTTAAACACATTTACCAAGTTAGTCCTTGTTGGGCATGATTGTTGAAGTCGCCTTGAAATTCGGATTTTCGATTGTAGATTTAAGCTTCACAATTCTTCGACAAACTTGTAGCTATATACGACACGCTAAATGTGACGGGCAATGTCCTTACAAATCTCCCCCATGTCTATGAAGGTACAAAATAAAAACATCCGAATTATCAATAAAAATATGACCTATAAAAATCTACCCTCCCATGAACCAAAAAATGAAAAGGTAAATGACAAGTCTTCCAACTTTTTCAATCTTCAACAAACATCAAACATTCTTTGTCATCATCAGGGTGTGCAATCAAAAAATATTTAATTGTACCTACACACAAGAGACAAAGCAAAATACCTCGTGACGTATTGAGTTTGAAATGATATAAACATAAAGCATGTAAGCATAATAAAATCTCTAGCATACTTAAACTCCCCCATTAAATTATAATTCGTTCTGCCCCTTTTATTTGTTCGAAATAGAAAAGGAAAAGAATAAACCAAATAAAGCAAATCGGGGTGTCACGTAAACCAAAGCAAACAAACTATTTTTTGAATTTTTCAAATTTTTATACAAAAAAATGCAAAAATATGATGTTATAAAAAGATCACACACCATGAATTTATACTAAGACAATCAAATTATGGATACATAATGAATGGGTGTGAACAAATTTTATAGGAAAATCAACTCAACCATATCATATGTGCACGATGCATAAATGTACTCCTAATGAATGAACATCAAAATCGTCCTTAGGTGTTAAATGGTTAATTTAGATGACATCGTCTTAAATCAAAATCAACATGATTTTCACACCAATAATGTCTTAAACCCCTTTTAATGCTTTTTCAAGACTTTTTAAGGACGTGCAAATCCTTTTAAATTCTCCAACCAAACTCTCTCATATATATTTTCTTTGCGAGGTGATCTAAATTCTCAAACATTAGAGAATTGGAGAATTGGTGAATAAACCTAATGGGCCATAATTGGCATATATTTCTTTTTATTGCCATGCAATTTTTTTCGGGCTTTTATTAACCTCTTTAGACCCCGGATAATTAAAATGCCTCAATTTTTTAGGTCACTTTAAATGGTGGCTTTATCTCAAAGGAAAAATGAAATACCTTTCGCAGCCTTTTTCCGTTTTCAAAATTCACACAAATTCACGGCAAAACGGTAAAAAAAAATGCACACCTTTTATTATCTTGTTTTATCGCATTTGGTTCATTTTAATAGACTGAATTAAGATGAAAACACGTAACCAACATGTGATTTAACAAGAACAAATGTCAAAAAAATCCGTGCATGTGTGCAATAAAGGATAAAGTGAGTCAAACATATAGGTAGCAACACTGTAGCAACTAAAAGACTCCAAACTTTGTAAAGCACATGAATGACACAATATATTGTCTCAAAACACTATCAAACTGTCACATAGATATGGCATGACTTGGTCACCCTCAGTGTACATTCATATACGGTGCAAACAAAATACAAATCTCTTTTTGGATTTTTCAAATTTTTTCTAAAAAAGAAAAATCTCATTGTATTTTTCAAACACTGTTCAGAAACAATCCAGCAGTACCAATAACATGTAGCAGTAAGAACACAGGGACTGCAAACAAAATCCAGGGGTCGTTCGAACGAAATGCCGTGAGAGGTCCATTAGGGTTGAGAGATGCAGAGAGTAAAGGACGGCAATAGAGGATGTGAGGGAGAAAAAATTTCAAGAGGGAAGGCCCAAATTAACACCACCTTGCACAACCATCACCGCCATCGTGTAGATCGGAAAAAGAGGAACACGCTCATACCAACAACATCAAGAAATCAGACGACAAATTCGAAACAAGTGTTTATTACTTTCTTTTCTTTAGCAATAACCATATTCATGTTAGTATAGGGATGATATAAACACATATTGTTCATAAAAGTGATGAAAAATTGGAGATTTAGGATGTATGATTTGAATCTGAGAATTATTTAAGTGAACTCTTCATGTATGTAAGATAGAAATTACGTTTTGATGAACTTATGTGAAGAACGAATCTAGAAATGTGTTCTTGAATAAGAATTTGAAGAACTAGGGTTTTAGTAATTAATTTGGGGATTTCATATTTCTTTGATGATTCGTAATGATTTAATGATTTTAGGATGTTAGAATCCATGTATAATGGTTAGGATTCGATTTGGGATTGATTGGTTTGAGTTTGGGATGATAATTTAGAGGTTTTAGGGTTAAAAATGGGGGGAGAATGCTGAAATTCGGTGTAGGAGACGAAATAGTAGGTCTCGTGCGAAGTCGCACGAAGTCGTTCAAGCGAGATGGGCATCTCACATGAAGTCATTTGAACGACAAGTGGCAGTCATTCAAACGACATTGCCATCTGGTTCGAGCGACAGGGTGAATCACTGTGAATCTTCTTAGGGGTAGTTTTGGAATTTTCCAGTCTATTCTAGTGAGAGAAGTTTCCAGTTAATAGATTCAAAACGAGACAGGTCTATGAGGAAGTATGTGAGTTTTATACTTTAATTAACCTGGAAAGAACAATTACTTAGGAAATTACTAAGGAGTTGTGATAATTTAGTAATACTATAAAATACGTAATAATGGGAATGAAATACGTATGGTAAGTATACAAAGAGGCTGGGACAATACCTATAAATATTAATAGGATGTGTGGATACCTATTACATGCTAAAGATTATGTGTATGACATACCTAGCTACTTGCTATTGCGGGAGGTCGCCTAGAGACAGTCTTATCCTGGGTGACCTTCGGGGGGATTAATGACTTGTATCTCAGAACATAGGACTGTGAAGACTTATTTGTGAGTTGATAAGTCAACTGACTATGGGAGCGTAGGTATGTGCGTGACCCATAGGCATGTGAACTATGTTCGCCTCCACTATGTGTGTTTTGTGTATATGGTTCGTGGGAGACTTTCGAGACGATAGTCCTTATTGGAGTACGAGATGTACCGGGACATGATAGCAGTGTATGCAATGCACTACAAGCTTAGCCTTGATGTGCTGTACATAATGCACTACAAGCTTAGCCTTGGTGTGCTGTATTAGTATATGTATATTATGGTGATGAATATGTATATGTATACTTGTGTTATTCCAACTCTGAGATAATGGTAGGTTATTAGGATAGTACAATCTTAAGTGACGTAAGTTGTGAGTACTTAACTTAGTGTGATAACACTTAACCGAATTAATAAATGATGATATTAATAATGTGGAAAGCTAGGATTCATGCGTTGCTATCACGAGGTATAACTACAAGTAAGTTTTTATCTAGTTAGAAGTGTTACGGATGCCTAGGTGAGAATAGATGTACGTTAGGCGTGCACAATAGACGAGAGGTGATAATCTCATGTGAGAGTTCGAACTAACATGCATTTGATACTTGCTTTATTGCAAATTTTAAATACTTGCTAAAACAAATATTTTTACACATCGGGCTCTGACCCATTTTTTGCATCTCTTTTCTCTCTTGCTATATATATATATATATATATATATATATTACATCAGGTGCTCAGCCACATGGAGAACATAATTAGAGATTTGGATTTCTTGGCGTGCTGCAGCTGCTGTGGAAGCGGTAGGTCTTTGCATTAGACGCCTCTATCATTTCACTCAGTTCTAGATAGACTATCCATTTAGGGCATGTGTCGCCCATTCCTTAGACATTTTCAGAGATTGTATTCAGTTTAATTTCCTTTCATTTCAGTTGGATTTATTATTACTATGGTTCTTGGTTTAGAGTTTTGAATTGGAATGTTTTTATCCAGCCTTATCTATCTAAGTATGTGATTCAGATTCAATATTTACATTAATTAGTTGTGGTGTATGGATTATAATTATATTCATGGATTAATAATTGAATGCCTGCTTTTAAAAGGAAAATATTTTTACACTAGCATAATTAAATTATTAGGTGGTTAATAAGGTTATTACGTTTTCGATAGTGATGCTAAGAATGAACCAACCGAACATTCTATTTTAAACTGGGCGGGGTGTCACACATGGTATCAGAGCATTAGGTCCTAGCATCCTTAGGATCTTTATGTCTTGTTATATTTTCGCGTAGCGTCATTTGATATAAAGCCCTATTATTAGGACTTTTGCACTCCTTGATTACATTTTGTAGACTACGTTCTTCTGCTACAATGATGTGTATGGTCGATTGACTTATATAATTCATTTGAATTTCATATGTCACTCATGAGGAAGATACAAACTAACATTGCTGAAGGTGCAAATGCGGGATAAGACCAACAAGTACCTCAAGTACACCAAGAAAGAGCAGAAATTGTTGAGATAGTGAATATCGTGGCACAACCAGTGACTACAACAATATTGCAGTACCAAAATAGCAGTGTATAGCTTGCAAGGGGCAAAAAAACGAGAGAAGTTGATCAATTTGACATTGCTAAAGTATTTTCTTAGATTTATTTAGTATTTTCTTAGTTTTATTTTTTATTTTTCTATTTTTCTATTTTATTAATTTTATTTTATTTTTATTAGTTTTTAGTCTTAGTTTTTATTTTATTTTATCTTATTTTATAAGGATTAGATTTTTAGGATTTCATTTAATTTTTTTAGTTTTATTTGATTTTACATTTTTAGGATTTTAGTTTTAATTTTATTTTTTATTTCTTTCATTTTTAATTTGAGTCTTTATTTTATTATTAGAAGTAGGATTTTTATTTTAGATTTTTAGTTTTATTAGTTTTAGATTTTTTTAGTGTTATTTTTATTTAGGTCCAATTTAAACACACTTACCCCTATACCCACAAACTGAACCTACCCCTCAACACACCTTAACACCCTAAACACTCATCTTACCCACACCCAACCCTCATACACCCACAAACACAAAACCATTCCCCCTTTTTTTACTATTCATCATCATCTACCTCCTAACCCACTCTCTCTCCTCACTAAACTCCATTGCCAAAATCAACTTAAACCTCAAACCCAAATTTCCAAATACCCATCTCCTACTCCCCCACCATTACCCAAACAATCACCAATCAGCTAAACCTATCTCTAGCCACCGGACCCTCCGCCGACGAGTCATCCAAACCCATCTCCGGCGATCAACCCCCTGTACAACCAAAAATCACGGCCAACAACTGCGACCCCAACACCGGTGCGACCTCCACCCAATGGCCATCAACCCGGAACTCCCCAACCCGTCATTCTTACCAACCCCCTCCACCGATTACCCCTCGTTGTCCATGCCCCTGCCGGCGGAAACCGCAACCCAGCGTCGTCTTCTACCCAAGTCGCCGGACCTCCAACCTCCGACCACCTCTCCGGTCCGTGAACCCTAGCTCCGACCCAGTCTTGACCCACCATTCGACAAACCCATTTCCCATCCAATCCCTTACCCAAATTCAAAATGAAGACCCATTTCATCCTTTTCCCATTTAACCCACGACTTATCTCCTACAATTACAAAGCCAAGACCAAACTAATTCCCATATGTGCCTATTAAACCAACTTAACCCAGTTATTCCCTTTAAACCCCTTTTTTCCAATATACCCTTAAAAACCCCCCAATTAATCTTTTATATCTCAATACCCAAAATGACCCCAAACCTCTCATCCCCAAATCAGATTTGTATTCCCTCTTCCAAATATCCTCACACCCCCATGCACATGTGCTCTCACATTTCCCACATGTTCACCATAGCCAATTCTCATTTTTACCCCCATGCTCCATGCCTACTATAAATGGAAGATAGAAGACTCCAAAAAAAGAGAAGAGCTTTTAGATAGGAATTTTAGAGAGAGAATTGTAGAGAGATAACACCATTTGTATATAGTTTTATTTTATTCTTTTTATTTTTGTTAGATATTTGTGAGATTAAATATTGTAAGAGAGTTAATTAAGTGAATAATTAATTTCAAAGCATTTGGATGCGTAATTGGAGGGATTGTATGCTTCAATTTGGAAGAGTAGAGTTCAACTTTCTCAAAGAGATTTTGTTTGCTTGTTCTATTATCTTCTCTTTTATTTTAGTAGCCTTGATTATTAATTTGTCATGCTTAATATCATGTTAGGCTAAATCCCCTTTCAAGGGGTGGGGTAAAACCCTTATTTGATGTTTTTTTTTTTTTATTAGTTTAATTACTTGAAAATACCTTTGAATGTTAATTTTGATCCCTCACCCTTAGATTTACGCCTCGAGAGAGGGTAAATGATTTTCGAGAGAAAATCGAAATTCTAGTGATAATACCCATTTTAGATTCGAACTAGAGATAGGGGTTTCTTAAGTAGGGTATTATCACTTGAATTTCAACTCTAAATTTATTTTATAAGATTGACATAAATACTAATTGATCGATCCTAGCGGGTGATTAATTAAAAGGAGTGTAGATCTATTTTTCTAGAGTTGTGGGGTGTTAAACTTAATTTTCTGAAATGTTATTATTAAAATTACACTTGCAACGAGAGTTGATTTGTAATTTTGATATTAATTTGGGAGAATTCAAATAATTAAATTAATTAATTAGAATAACTAAAATTTATGGTGTAATCCCACTCCATGATTGTTCTCACAATTATTTACCTCACTTAATCTATTATTTTAGTGTTAAACTTTGTTTTCATTTTAGTCACTTTTTAGTTAGTTGTTTAGATCTTTATTTTAGTTTAGTGTTATTTCATCATCACCTCACCCTATTGTTTTAATATTGAAAAAGCTAAAAAAATTAGAAAAGTGCAAAAGCCCAAAAGCCCAAAAAGAAAATAAAAAGTGAATTACAATTGAATTTGTCTCTAGCTTACTCCCTAGAAAGTGGATTGACATCATTACTTTCCTCTACACTTGAGTTGTTATATTTTGTAGGTACTTGAGAATTTTTGACTAACTTGGCTTTCATCAACAACGATAAATATACGCAAAAGTCCTAGTTATCAAATGGCATCGTTGCCGTTCTTGGGATTGTGAAGCACTCGGAGCGGATTCAATTTTGTAGTTCATTTATTCCTTGTACTTTATTATTTTTTGTACCATTTTTTTATTTTAGAAGTCTTGTATTAGGACTTTATTATCTTGGCTTGTATTGCGGTGCATAGGACACCATTTCATTTTAATTTAAAATTGTAATAATTGAAGAAAGCGTGATAGGGAAACAGGACAAGGTAGAGAGAGGGCATCCAAAGGCGAGGATTTAGAAGCCTCTCTACCTTGGATTGGTAGGACTCCCGGGGACGACTGAGATATGCGTGATCTTCCCCGGGTGACTCAAATTTTTTGGCACCCCACGGCCTAAAAATCGTGGGAGGTACATTTTCTAAACCCTCGCGCCTCTCCTGTTAGCGAGTCAATTCTTTTGTGTTCTCTTATTTGATTTTATTCTCGCATTTATTTTCAATGGTGTGATGAATTAATTGACTAAGACCTACGCCCGGTCACTCACGGGAAACAATTTCATCACCCGACTCACTCGCTTACCATTTTGTGCTACCCTAGCCATCATTAAAATTTAAAATCCATTAACTAGATAGCCCACTAGGAGAAAGTTTTGCAAAGGCGATCACTCAGATTTCCCAGATTTTTATCGCCCTCGGACTTAATCAAAATTTGACTACCCTTTCACTAAATTAAAAGATAAAAATTGGCTATGTGCTAGTTAGGATTTCTCCTTGACTTGTGTGTGTGTTCAATTTATTTTTCGGTAGTCGGATTTTAGGTAGTTCGTCCAATTCAAGAGTCCACATTTTTTCCCCACCTTTTCTTCCACAAAAAAAATCCAAAAATATTTTTCCACATTTTCTTCCAAAAAATCAAAAAAATATTTTCTTTCTTTCCTTTTTAGAAAAATCAAAAAATATTTTCTTTCTGTCCGTTTTAGAAAAATTCAAAAATATTTTCTTTCTATTATTTTTATAAAAAAATCCAAAAATATTTTTTCTTTATTTTCCACAAAACTCCAAAAATATTTTCTTTTTCTCATTTTTAGAAAAATCCAAAATTATTTTCTTTCCTTTTGAAAAAATTTAAATACCAAACAAAATATATTTCTCTCCACATGGCCGAAGAACGTCCTTTACGGGACTACTTTGGTCATTTTCCTTTGACACGTGACACGTGTGAGAGTGATCTCGAGCCATCTCTTTATGATATTCTTAGTCGTTTCACCTCTCTCACGAGTACCGTTGGTACTCTTGACCCATCCATGACTGCACCTCCTATTCCATCACCCTCGGTGTCAAGTGTCACCGTGCCTCCTCCTTTGTTATGCACCCACTGTTATTATGCTGATCACATGTCCCATGAGTGTCCATACTTGTCATATCCATTGGAACCCACCACTGACCATGTGTATCCATATGACTCTGTCCCGGAACCCACCTCGGCCTACTATCCCGATATACCTAAACTCGAGTTGTGTGAGTACCCGAGCTATTCGTGGAGGCTTGATCACCCTTCCACGCAATACAAATCCCAACCCGATGTTGTGGATCCTCACACGTTCCAACAGTCGTCATGGCAACCTTGTGCACCTGTTCACAATCAGTTCCCTCACTACGCACTCCATGCGCATCAACCATTTGTCCATCACGAAAGCAATCCTTTCGTGTATGATAAACTTGCCCCCACCCCACACACTTCCTTTGAGTATTCTCCATACACTCAAGATAATAGAGAGTTGTGTCCACCTCAACCACCACCACCACCCATCATTCCACCAACACCTTCATCCACCTCCACTCTCGAAACCCTCTTGCAAAAGTTCATTCTTGAGCAAGGGCAAGCAATTCAAACTCAAGCTCTCCAAAGTCTTGAACAAAGGTTAAATTAATTGGAGTGCGTGAGAGAGTCGGATATTCCCATGACCCCACCCATCGTTGCCACCGAGTGGGACGATGATGTGTCATCTTGTGACACAGATTTTGAGTGTCACAAACCCTACCACCCTGAGAATCTCGAAGTTGATACCATTCCATGGTCCGGGTCCCAAGTCGACAATTGTGTTGACTTACCTTTCGATAGTGAGCCTGATCCAATCCTACCATATCCATATGAACCCCACTTTGAGGTTCCCATTCACACTCCCGTCATATCCAAAAAAATGCCCAAGTCTATACCTATAGATCTTTATCCTTGTGTTCCCGAGGAACCACTTCATCCTAAGTTAGCTCCGGCTACGAGTGCTCACCATTTTCCCGAGATAGAATCTGTGATAGTGTCTACCTATCCGGATATGGATGATGTTATACCATGCATGGCTCCCGTTGAGCCTGATATTTCTTGTGATTCTTCTATCTCTGATCTTGGTGCCTCGTTTTACCCACCCACCACATTCACCAATGATACCTTTTTGGAGAAGTTGACAACTCCATCTTTAGAAACCACACTCCCTTATGAGTATTCCTTTACTCCTCCCAATGAGTGTCTGTCTCCCACTCTTGAGTTGGATCATATTCCTCCACCATTTATCCCACCTAACCCACCCATTGTCCCTTCCACCCCACCACCTGGTTTGGATCTTGATTTTGCACATTTCAAGTTTCCATCTACATATTTAGATCCTCACCTACAACCATCCTCCACCTTTCACGAGAGTTGTGATGATACTCTCCACTTTCGTGACACCGAGCTTGTTATTCCATGCACACCACTCTCTTGTGGTATTGATTTTTCTCAATAGATCCCTAGTGTGTCACGGCGCGACCAATATCATCGCCCATTTATAGAACGGTTGTTTGATTTATATGAGCGTCACCCCATTCCTATTACCAAACCCTTTTGCCTTCCCATCCAACTCAAACACCATGCTTATAGGGCCCTAGTTGCCCTCACCTTCCGGCTCAATAAGGCCCGTGACCGATACCTTTCCACCCTCACCTTAGCCCTTTTTCCCACCCCCCTTGGTCCATCGATTCTTTGCATCGCGTGATGCACTTTTCCATACAAGTGCATTGACCCTTTTAGCCTGTTTCCAGCAAGAGTGACGCTTCAGTCTTGTTTGGGGGTGATTCTCATCACCCCAATTTTTCTGCCAACTCGTGCTTTCCTAGTTCCTATCTTTAAGGTGAGAATGGATCGGTCTGGCTGAAGACATTAAACTTAGCGCTACCGGGAGGCAGCCCGCGTTTCTTGTACTAGTCTCATCTTGTTTGGGGGTGGTGTTTCACATCACCCTATGCTTTCTCATGCGTATGGACTTGTACACATTTTTTTTCTTCTGATTTCTTATTCAGGTTTATTATTGGCTATATCTGTCCACTTCATTAGCGGTTCATTCTTGTAATCTCTTTCCTACCTTATGCTCTCAATTTTAAACATCATTTTACCTAACATCGAGGACGATGTTCCTTTTTGTTTGGGGGTGGGGAATTTTATCAAAATCGTACCTCTTTTGGAAAATTTTGTGTTTTAAACCTGATTTTTTAAAATTTCGTGCAGTTCTTTCATCTCACTCATTGATGTGAATTTTCAATCATCCATCTTTCAAAGTCTAGGAATCAAGCTAGAGAATATTTTTTTTCTAAATAGCTTATGCATTACATAACAAGGCATGTTGCACCATGAATTTCTAGACTCAACAAAATTTGCGCACTTATCACGTCTATACGATTTAGAGTTGAGGAGTACTACAATTCTAAAGAGAACCTTAAGGATCACTAGTAGAGACTTTAGCTTGTGAGATTTGTGCCTTTCACCCTTTTAGAGTGTTTTACGCAATCTCCGAGTCACAAGTTGATTCAACTTCCTTTGGGTTCGTACTTAATTGTTGTATGATCTCATTATCCTTCACTAAATTTTGGCTTGATCACTGAGAATGACATCTTTTTCGAGTTGTAAGAAACACGTGTCTTGAAATTTGTCCCGAACACTAAATTTTCATCCATACACTTACCACTTTTCCATATACCATTTATCATTCACTCACCCATTACATTACCATATTCTAGCCTTTTTCCATATTCCCCACATCATACATTCCCCACTCCATTCAAATATCATCCATCATTATTTTTGAGAAAAAGAGTGTGATTTCAAATGTTAAATGTCTTCAGTGTTGTTTTGAAAAGAGAGAGAAAAAAAAAGAAAAAAAAAAGAGAGAAACATAAAAATAGAAAAAAGAGAAGAAAAGAAAAAAAAGGAAAAATAGAGAAAAAGAAAAGAGAGAAAAGAAAAGAACGAGAGTTTGTAGTTAGTAATAAAGACATTTGTGCCTAAATTGTATACACTCTTCTTTAGCATCCATTTCGCATCCATCTTTTACCCATCACATATCCATCACACATCAATCCCATCACATTTCTCGCTCATCCATTTTACATCGATCATATTACCATCCTACCTCATATCATCATATCTTTCCCATCTCATTTTCCCCTAACCATTAATCATCCATATATTTCCCCTAGGTGTTCGGGTAAATGAAAGTTAAACGCGGTGAATAACTCGACGTTCTCACTATAGTGGTTAGCATTCTTTCATGAGATCATTTTTCTCTCTAATTATTCGTTCTTTCATATATGTGTGTGAGACGTTTGAACTTGATTACATTTACTCACCTCCTCACACACAAGAGCGATACACTAATCCTAATCTCGAGAGTTCATTTGAGAGAGATATATCCGTGAGATTTGAAGTTGAAGCGTTGATTTTGATAAGACAATCTAGGAATTACTCTTATGATACTCGACTCATTTTGACTGATTCACACTACACACGTTGAGTTCTAGGGAGGATGTGCCTTGAGTATTTACTTCGCTAAACTTTTTACACATTCTAGCTTGTATTTCTCAAATCATTTCTCATATGATGGATTGTGCGATTATTCTATGTCTAATAAGAGATTGACTGCCCTTTTGCAAATAAGAATTTTGTGGGTATATTCCCTGCAAACCCTCACGAGACACAACTCGTCCTGTAGGGAAACCTATAGGTTTAAAGGCTTATTGCACACGCTAAGTGCAATCGCAAGTGCTCACGAAAGTGGTACACTTTTGGTTTCTTATCTTTCTCTTTCTCTCTATCTTATTGTTCGAGGACTAGCAACACTCTGTTTGGGGGTGGTGTGATAAGCACCCCAAACTGTACAATTTATACCCCGAATAGATGTACTTTAGTAGCTAATTCTCGGCAATACGGGTCTTATGCACTTAATTGTTCAATATGCAAGCTTAATTGCAGTTGTAGTGTCAAAAGTTATAATTCGAGGCAACTTGCAATAAAATGGAGCTAAATATCCGTATCCCGTAACCCTAGCCTAGCCTAGCCTAAACTTACCCCAAAGCCCGTGTGTGTTTGTTTGTGCCCTTTTATTATTTTTTAGATTTTTAGTTTGAGTCTTTTTTATTTTTTTTAGATTTATTTAGTATTTTCTTAGTTTTATTTTTTATTTTCTATTTTTCAATTTTATTAATTTTATTTTATTTTTATTAGTTTTTAGTCTTAGTTTTTATTTTATTTTATCTTATTTTATTAGGATTAGATTTTTAGGATTTCATTTAATTTTTTTAGTTTTATTTGATTTTACATTTTTAGGATTTTAGTTTTAATTTTATTAGATCTTATTTTTATTTTTTATTTCTTTCATTTTTAATTTGAGTCTTTATTTTATTATTAGAAGTAGGATTTTTATTTTAGATTTTTAGTTTTATTAGTTTTAGATTTTTTTTAGTGTTATTTTTATTTAGGTCCAATTTAAACACACATATCCTAAACCCCTATACCCACAAACTTAACCTACACCTCACCACACCTTAACACCCCAAACACTCATCTTACCCACACCCAGCTCTCATACACCCACAAACACAAAACCATTCCCCCTTTTTTTACTATTCATCATCATCTACCTCCTAACCCACTCTCTCTCCTCACTAACCTCCATTGCCAAAATCAACTTAAACCTCAAACCCATATTTCCAAATACCCATCTCCTACTCCACCACCATTACCCAAACAATCCCCAATCAGCTAAACCTATCTCTAGCCACCGGACCCTCCGTCGACGAGTCACCCAAACCCATCTCCGGGGATCGACCCCCTGTACAACCAAAAATCACGGCCAACAACTACGACCCCAACACCGGTGTGACCTCCACCCAATGGCTATTAACCCGGAACTCCCCAACCCGTCATTCTTGCCGACCCCCTCCTCCGATTACCCCTCGTTGTCCACGCCCCTACCGGCGGAAATCGCGACAAAGCGTCGTCTTCTACCCAGGTCACCAGACCTCCAACAACCGACCACCTCTTCGGTCCGTGAACCCTAGCTCCGACCGATCCTTACCCAACATTCAACAAACCCCTTTCCCATCCAATCCCTTACCCAAATTCAAATTGAAGACCCATTTCATCCTTTTCCCATTTAACACACGAATTATCTCCTGCAATTACAAAGCCAAGACCAAACTAATTCCCACATGTGCCTATTAAAACAACTTAACCCAGTTATTCCCTTTAAATCACTTTTTTCCAATATACCCTTAAAAACCCCCAACTAATCTTTTCTATCTCAATACCCAAAATGACCCCAAACCTCTCATCCCCAAATCAGATTTTTATTCCCTCTTCCAAATATCCTCACACCCCCATGCACATGTGCTCTCACCTTTCCCACATGTTCACCATAGCCAATTCCCATTTTTACCCCCATGCTCCATGCCTACTATAAATGGAAGATAGAACACTCCAAAAAAAGAGAAGAGCTTTTAGATAGGAATTTTAAAAAGAGAGCTTTTAGATAGGAATTTTAGAGAGAGAATTGTAGAGAGATAAACATCATTTGTATATAGTTTTATTTCATTTTTTATATTTTTTTTAGATATTTGTGAGATTAAATATTGTAAGATAGTTAATTAAGTGAATAATTAATTTCAAAGCATTTGGATGCTCAATTGGAGGGATTGTATGCTTCAATTTGGAAGAGTAGAGTTCAACTTTCTCAAAGAGATTTGGTTTGCTTGTTTTATTTTCTTCTCTTTTATTTTAGTTGCCTTGATTTTTAATTTGTAGTGTTTAATATCATGTTAGGCTAAATCCCCTTTCAAGGGGTGGGGTAAAACCCTTATTTGATGTTATTTAATTTTTATTAGTTTAATGACTTGAAAAATCACTTTGAATGTTAATTTTGATCGCTCACCCTTAGATTTACGCCTCGAGAGAGGGTAAATGATTTTCGAGAGAAAATCGAAATTCTAGTGATAATACCCATTTTAGATTCGAACTAGAGATAGGGGTTTCTTAAGTGGGGTATTATCACTTGAATTTCAACTCTAAATTTATTTTATAAGATTGACATAAATTCTAATTGATCGATCCTAGCGGGTGATTAATTAAAAGGAGTGTAGATCTATTTTTCTAGAGTTGTGGGGTGTTAAACTTAATTTTTAAAATGTTATTATTAAAATTACACTTGCAACGAGAGTTGATTTGTAATTTTGATATTAATTTGGGAGAATTCAAATAATTAAATTAATTAATTAGAATAACTGAAATATGTGGTGTAATCCCACTCCTTGATTGTTCTCACAATTATTTACCTCATTTTATCTATTATTTTAGTGTTAAACTTTGTTTTCATTTTAGTCACTTTTTAGTTAGTTGTTTAGATTTTTATTTAAGTTTAGTGTTATTTCATCATCACCTCACCCTATTTTTTTAATATTGAAAAAGCTAAAAAAATTAGAAAAGTGCAAAAGCCCAAAAAGAAAATAAAAAGTGAATTACAATTGAATTTGTCTCTAGCTTACTCCCTAGAAAGTGGATTGACATCCTTACTTTTCGCTACACTTGAGTTATTATATTTTGTAGGTATTTGAGGATTTTTGACTAACTTGGCTTTCATCAACAACGACAAATATAGGCAAAAGTCCTAGTTATCAAATGGCGTTGTTGCCGTTCTTGGGATTGTGAAGCACTCGGAGCGGATTCAATTTTGTAGTTCATTTATTTCTTGTATTTTATTATTTTTTGTACCATTTTTTTATTTTAGAAGGCTTGTATTAGGACTTTATTATCTTGGATTGTATTGCGGTGCATAGGACACCATTTCATTTTCATTTAAAATTGTAATAATTGAAGAAAGCGTGATAGGGAAACCGGACAAGGTAGAGAGACGGTGTCCAAAGGCGAGGATTTAGAAGCCTCTCTACCTTGGATCGGTAGGACTCCCGGGGACGACTGAGATAGGTGTGATCTCCCCAAGGTCAACTCAAATTTTTCGGCACCCCACGACCTAAAAACCGTGAAAAGTACATTTTCTAAACCCTCGCACCTCTCCTGCTAGCGAGTCAATTCTTTTGTGTGCTCTTATTTGATTTTATTCTTGCATTTATTTTCAATGGTGTGATGAATTAATTAACTAAGACCTACACCCGGTCAATCACGAGAAAGGATTTCATCACCCGACTCACTCGCTTACCATTTTGTGCTACACTAGCCATCATTAAAATTTAAAATTCATTAACTAGGTAGCCCACTACGAGAACATTTTGCAATGGCGATCACTCAGATTTCCGTGATTTTTATCGCCCACGGACTTAATTAAAATTTGACTACCCTTTCACTAAATTAAAAGATAAAAATTGGCTATGTGCTAGTTAGGATTTCTCCTTGACTTGTGTGTTAGACCAATTTATTTTTCGGTAGTCGAAGTTTCGGTAGTTTGTCCAATTCAAGAGTCCACATTTTTTTCCCCACCTTTTCTTCCACAAAAAAAATCCAAAAATATTTTTCCACCTTTTCTTCCAAAAAATCAAAAAAAATATTTTCTTTCTTTCCTTTTTAGAAAAATCAAAAAATATTTTCTTTCTGTTTGTTTAAGAAAAATCCAAAAATATTTTCTTTCTATTATTTTAATAAAAAAATCCAAAAATATTTTTCCTTTATTTTTCACAAAACTCCAAATATATTTTCTTTTTATCATATTTAAAAAAATCCATAAATATTTTCTTTCCTTTTGAAAAAATTTAAAAACCGAAAAATTAATAAATTTCTCTCCAAATGGTCGAAGAACGTCCTTTACGGGACTACTTTGGTCAGTTTCCATTGACACGTGACACGTGTGAGAGTGATCCTGAGCCGTCTCTTTATGATATTCTTAGTCGTTTCACCTCTCTCACGAGTACCGTTGGTACTCTTGACCCATCCATGCCTGCACGTCCTATTACATCACCCTCGGTGTGAAGTGTCACCGTGCCTCCTCCTTTGTTGTGCACCCACTGTTATTATGTCGATCACATGTCCCATGAGTGTCCATACTTGTCATATCCATTGGAACCCACCACTGACCATGTGTATCCATATGACATTATCCCGGAACCCACCTCGGCCTACTATCCCGATATACCTAAACCCGAGTTGTGTGAGTACCCGAGCTATTCGTGGAGGCTTGATCACCCTTCCACGCAATACAAATCCCAACCCGATGTTGTTTATCCTCACACGTTCCAACAGTCATCATGGCAACCTTGTGCACTTGTTCACAATCAGTTCCCTCACTACGCACCCCATGCGCATCAACCATTTGTCCATCACGAAAGCAATCCTTTCGTGTATGATAAACTTGCCCCCACCCCACACACTTCCTTTGAGTATTCTCCATACACTCACGATTATAGCGAGTTGTGTCCACCTCAACCACCACCACCACCCATCATTCCACCAACACCTTCATCCACCTCCACTCTCGAAACCCTCTTGCAAAAGTTCATACTTGATTCTTAGATAGAGGGATATCAGTAGACCTGGGGAAGGTGTCAATGGTTAGGCAGTGGGGACATCCCATGATGCCGACGGAGATACGTAGTTTCTTAGGCTTATCAGGATACTACATGAGGTTTATTCGGGGATTCTCTAATATAGCCGGTCCATTGACTCATTTGACTCATAAATGGGTGACATTTATCTAGGACGATGCCTGCCAGTTAGCTTTTGATGAGATGAAGGACAAGTTGACTTCAGCACCAGTCTTAGCATTGCCCAGATCAGGAGTGGAGTATCTAGTCTACATAGATGCGTCCTTACTAGGACTTGGGGGTGTGCTTCAGCGGAAGGATCAAGCTATAGCTTATGCTTCCCGTAAGCTTAAGCCTCATGAGAGGAACTACTCCACCCACGACTTGGAGTTAGCAAAAGTTGTGTTTGCACTTTGGATATGGAGGCACTATCTCCTGGGGGAGAAATTTTGCCTATTCACGGATCACAAGTCACTACAGTACCTCTTCACTCAGAAAGAGATGAATATGCATCAACGTCGATGGCTCGAATTCGTGAAGGATTATCAGTTAGATATCTAATACCACCCAAGAAAAGCTAATGTGGTAGCAGACGCGTTGAGCCGTAGGCCAGTGGATGAGAGGGCAGAGGTGTGGAAAACGAAATGGAAGGAATTGGGACACCAGGATGACGTGGCCCGATCATTTATATCTGTGATGATAGTTACGCCTCAGATTGTTACGAGAGTAGTACAGGCTCAGACAATTGATTCATTCTGTCAAGATCGGATTAGGCAGCTTTTAGCTGGTGGAGCCGAGTCTTATTCAGTGAGCTCCGAGGGCAGTTTGTGCTTCAATGGGAGACTCGTTGTTCTAGAGGGAGAGGACCTTCGACATACAGTGATGACGGAGTTGCATGGGTCCTGATTTGTGATACATCCCAGTGGGGATTAAATGTACTAGGATATGAGACGGCAATACTGGTGGAGCGGAATGAAGAGAGACATCGCGGAGTTCGTCTCCAAGTGTACCACTTGTCAACTAGTGAAAGTGGACCACCAGAGGCCACTAGGTTTACTTCAGCCGTTAGAGATCCCTACGAGGAAATGGGAGGGCATTTCCATGGACTTCGTTACCGGTTTGCCTACTTCGTAGAGAGGATAACATTCTATATGGGTTATTGTGGATTGGTTGACGAAAGTAGCCCATTTTTTGCTAGTCAGGACATACTATATAGCAGGATAGTATGCTCAACTATTTATTACAGAGATAGTGAGACTGCATGGTGTGCCTCTTAATATAGTGTCGAATATAGACACGACATTTGTATCTTATTTTTGGGAGAGTTTCCAGGAGGTTACGGGTACCAAGTTGTGATTGAGTACAACATATCACCCGCATACCGATGGACAGACTGAGCGCACTAATGATATGCTTGAGGACATATTACGCATGTGTATCCTTGATTTTAGGGGAGGTTGGGATCAGTATCTTCCACTGGCGAAGTTTGCATATAACAACTCCTATCAGTTTATAATTGGCATGGCCCCGTTCGAGGCTTTGTATGGTAGACCTTGTCATTCTACAGCTTGTTGGCTAGAGGTGGTAGACAACAAGATACTCGGGCCAGAGGTAATTCAGGATACGCCGAGCAGGATTGAGATGATTCAGGATCGCATACGGGTAGCCCAGGACAGACAGAAAAGCTACGCCGATGCTAAGAGGTCCTTCTGAGAGTTCGAACTGGGGACCAAGTTTTGTTGAGAGTATCTTTGATGAAGGAAGTAATGAGATTTGGAAAGAAAGGGAAATTGGCTCCCAGATACGTAGGACCTTTCCCTATTATAGAGAGGGTCCGACCAATTTCTTACAGTCTTTGGTTGCCGGAGCACTTGCACCGTCTCCATGATGTGTTCCATATTTTGTCACTGAGGCGGTATCTTTGGGATGAGTTAGAACACACTCACATCGCGATTGAGGAGATTGAGTTATAGCCAAACAGTTCATATGAGGAGAGACCAGTGGCTATCCTAGATCATAGTGAGAGGAGGTTGAGGTCAAAGATAGTTCCAATTGTTCGGGTACAATGGCATCATCACAATGTGGAGGAGTCTACTTGAGAGCGTGAGGCGGATATGCGTGAGAAATATCCAGATTTATTCATACTAGGTATACCTTATTTTCTGAATTTCGGGACGAAATTCCGTTATTAAGGGGGGGGGGGGGGGGGGGAGTATGTAATACCCCATATTTTTGTGATTTAAATGATTATGGGATTAATTATTATCTTAGGAATAATTGAATTAAAATGTGAGAATTTAATTGTTAATTAATACGGATTTAAAATAAATATTAACTAACGTGCCACGAGTTAATACTTATTGATTGAATACTAGTGTGTGATATGTAATATGGAACTATCACTTCAATAAATTTTCAAGAGTAAGAAACACGTCAGTTTAGTAAATTAAGTCAGACCGCGTGTGAGTCATGTCGGGACTAATTTAATGGAATAAAAAGATTAATTATTTTTGGTAACTTGTATGGTCTTTTTGAGTGCGCCGTTGAGTTCAGAAGGGTTGAGATAGTCAGAATAGTATACCCGGGTATTTAGTTTGGGTCCCGGGGTAATTTTAAGCCTAACCGGCACCCCAAGAGGGCATTATGGTAAATTGTATTTTTGGGTTTAATTAATGGACGAAAATTAGGAGTTATTTTATCAGCCACAAGAGGTTAGGGTTGAGAGATAAAGAAAGTAAATAATGGACACAGAGGGTGTGAGGGAGAACAAATTCCAAGAGGAAAGGCCCAAATTAACACCACCTTGCACAACCATCACCACCATCGTGTAGATCGGAACAAGAGGAACACGCCCATACCAACAACATCAAGAAATCAGATGACTAATTCTAGGCAAGTGTTTATTACTTGTTTTTATTTATAAATAACCATATTCATGTTAGTATAGGGATGATATAAACATATATTGTTCATAAAAGTGATGAAAAATTGGAGATTTAGGATGTATGATTTGAATCTGAGAATTATTTAAGTGAACCCTTCATGTATGTAAGATACAGATTACGTTTTGATGAACTTATGTGAAGAATGAATCTGGAAATCATGTGTTCTTGAAAAAGAATTTTAAGAACTAGGGTTTTAGTAATTAATTTGGGGATTTCATATTTCTTTGATGATTCGTAATGATTTAATGATTCTAGGATGTTAGAATCCATGTATAATTGTTAGGATTCGATTTGGAAATGATTGGTTGGAGTTTGGGATGATAATTTAGAGGTTTTAGGGTTAAAAATGGTGGAAAATGCTGAAATTCTATGTCGGAGACGAAACAGTAGGTCTCGCGCGAAGTCGTTCAAGCGAGATAGGCATATCGCGCGAAGTCACTCGAACGACACGTGGCAATCTTTCAAATGACATTGCCATCTGGTTCGAGCGATAGGGTGAATTTCTGGGAATCTTCTTAGGGACAGTTTTGGAATTTTCTAGTCTATTCGAGTGAGAGAAATTGCAAGTTAATAGATTCAAAACGAGACAGGTCTATGAGGAAGTATGTGAGTTTTATACTTTAATTAACCCGGAAAGAAGAGTTACTTTGGAAATTACTAAAGAGTTGTGATAATTTAGTAATACTGTAAAATACGTAATAATGGGAATAAAATACGTATAGTAAGTATACAAAGAGGATTGGAGAATGCCTATAAATATTAATTGGATGTGTGGATACCTATTACATGCTAAATATTATGTATATGACATACCTAGCTGCTTGCTATCGCAGGAGGTCGCGTAGAGACAGTCTTGTCCTGGGTGACCTTCGGGGGGATTATTGACTTGTATCTCAGAACATAGGACTGTGAAGACTTATTTGTGAGTTGATAAGTCAACTGACTATGGGAGCGTAGGTATGTGCATGACCCATAGGTATGTGAACTATATTCGCCTCCACTATGTGTGTTTTGTGTATATGGTTCGTGGGAGACTTCCGATCCGATAGTCCTTATTGGAGTACGAGATGTATCGGGACATGATAGCAGAGTATGCAATGCAATACATGCTTAGCCTTGGGGTGCTGTATTAGTATATGTATATTATAGTGATGAATATGTATATGTATAATTGTGCTATTCCAACTCTGAGATAATGGTAGGTTATTGGGATAGTACAATCTTAAGTGACGTAAGCTGTGAGTACTTAACTTAGTGTGATAACACTTAACCGAATTAATAAATGATGATATTAATAATGTGGAAAATTGGGAATCATGGGTTGCTATCACGAGGTATAACTAGAAGTAAGTCTTTATCTAGTTAGAAGTGTTACGGATGGCTAGGTGAGAATAGATGCACGTTAGGCGTGCACAATAGACGAGAGGTGATAATCTCATGTGAGAGTTCGAACTAACATGCATTTGATACTTGCTTTATTGCAAATTTTAAATACTTGCTAAAACAAATATTTTTACACATCGGGCTCTGACCCATTTTTTGCATCTCTTTTCTCTCTTGCTATATATATATATATATATATATATATATGTATGTATTACATTAGGTGCTCAGCCACATGGACAACATAATTAGAGATTTGGATTTCTTGGCGTGCTGCAGCTGCTGTGGAAGCGGTAGGTCTTTGCATTAGACGCCTCTATCATTTCACTCAGTTCTAGATAGACTATCCATTTAGGGCATGTGTCGCCCATTCCTTAGACATTTTCAGAGATTGTATTCAGTTTAATTTCCTTTCATTTCAGTTGGATTTATTATTACTATGGTTCTTGGTTTAGAGTTTTGAATTGGAATGTTTTTATCCAGCCTTATCTATCTAAGTATGTGATTCAGATTCAATATTTACATTAATTAGTTGTGGTGTATGGATTATAATTATATTCGTGGATTAATAATTGAATGCCTGCTTTTAAAAGGAAAATATTTTTACACTAGCTTAATTAAATTATTAGGTGGTTAATAAGGTTATTACGTTTTCGATAGTGATGCTAAGAATGAACCAACCTAACATTCTATTTTAAACTGGGCGGGGTGTCACACATGGTATCAGAGCATCAGGTCCTAGCATCCTTAGGATCTTTATGTCTTGTTATGTTTTCGCGTAGCGTCATTTGATATAGAGCCCTATTATTAGGACTTTTGCACTCCTTGATTACATTTTGTAGACTACGTTCTTCTGCTACAATGATGTGTATGGTCGATTGACTTATATAATTCATTTGAATTTCATATGTCACTCATGAGGAAGATACAAACTAACATTGCTGAAGGTGCAAATGCGGGATAAGACCAACAAGTACCTCAAGTACACCAAGAAAGAGCAGAAATCGTTGAGATAGTGAATATCGTGGCACAACCAGTGACTACAACAATATTGCAGTACCAAAATAGCAGTGTATAGTGCAATAGAGCAGAGGTGATACTATGAAAATTATATGGACACAAAATCGGTGTAGAATGCAAAAAACTAACACAACCATTATCAAAATAAATAAAGCCCACAACATAGTTAATTAAAGAAACAAAAAAAACATTGAATAAATATCTACCCAAACCCTGGAACGAATTTAGATATCTACCCAACCCTCCTTTTTTTTCTTCGTTGCATGACATAGAAGGTGGTTCCCCATGTTTCATCTCTCTCTCATAGATTAATCGGTGAAAAATATCTACCCAAAGCTTGGAACAAATTTAGATGGGGCGACCGTCAGAGATGGAGATGGATCCGGCGAAGAGATAAAGAAGGATGTATACCTCACAACAGAGATGGTTCCGAATAATCAAAAAACTTTTGTAGCATTGACCCAACAATGTGATCTGTAAAAACAAAAACCAAATCAGAAAACCTTACATATAAAACTTCATAATATTGAGAGAGAGAGTTCCCTTATGTGCATGAAATATTTATAGATAGAAAACTGAAAGGACAACACTGTTATTTGTAAGCTCAAATCTAAAAATTCATTCAAAATTGACTCCAAAAATGGAGTTCCCAAAAATCGACTCCAAATCGACACCAGGCATAACCCCAACAACAGAGAGAGAGAGAGAGGGAGAGGGGGATAGAGAGAGAGAGAGAGAGAGAGAGAGAATACCTGTAAAATAGAGAACTGAGAGAAAATGGGGTTCCGAGTTTGAGACGTTCGAGTTTGAGAGGTGTGGGGGTTCCGAGTTTGACAGAGGGTTTACAGTTTCAGAAGCAATTTGGGGGGTGGGGGGGAGATAGGAAATAGGTATAGAGAGTCGTGAAAGAGAGGTAATTTACCAAAATAGGCTTGAGTTTGAATTAAAGTGAAAGGGGGGAATTAATTAGTGAGAAGAAAAAGAGGGGGAAGTCAAAATTTTAAAAATTTTAAGGGACAAAAAAGGCATTGTTGAAGAAAATTAGTTGATGACATCATGTATCAAAATTGTGACATACACAAATTTTATACTTTATTATATATATATATATATATATATATATATATATATATATATATATATATATATATATATATATATATGTATTACATCAGGTGCTCAGCCACAGGGACACCAGACTTAGAGATTTGAATTGTTTGGTGTGCTGCAGCTGTTGTGGAAGCTGTAGGTCTTTGCATTAGACGCCTCTATCATTTCACTCAGTTCAAGATAGACTATCCATTTAGGGCATGTGTCGCCCATTCCTTAGACATTTTCAGAGATTGTATTCAGTTTACTTTCCTTTCATTTCAGTTGGATTTATTATTACTATGGTTCTTGGTTTAGAGTTTTGAACTGGAATGTTTTTATCCAGCCTTATCTATTTCAGTATGTGACTCAGATTCTATATATACATTAATTAGTTGTAGTGTATGGATTATAATTATATTCATGGATTAATAATTGAATGATTGTTTTAAAAGGAAAATATTTTGGCACTAGCTTAATTAAATTATTAGATGGTTAATAAGGTTATTATATTTTCGATAGTGATGCTAAGAATGAACCAACTGAACATTTTGTTGTAAATTTTATAAAGGACTGATCACCCGATATTTAATTAGGCGGGGTGTCACAAAAATGGGATTGAGAACCATCTTTTCAACCTTCTTAGATGCATTATCTAAAGGGACTTTGACCTCCCGATCACGTTCGAGAGCACTATCGAGTTGGGATACACGTGTCATCAGACTAGACACCGTGTCGGTCAAGTCACACTTTTTCCTTTTCAAAACCTCCTTCTCTCTCTCCAAATCCAAAACCCAACAACCTAAATATCTATTATACTTATTCGTTTTCAAGGTCTCGGTGTACAAATCCCTAAATGCTTTTTGGAGCTCACTTTCATCTCCATTCTCAAACTCACTCTCATCTCCACTAGAAACACTTGACACATCGTCATCGCTCTCGTGGACACTATCATCGAGGGACAAAGTTGGAGTGCACACGCGACTCGAAAAAGCTATACATATCCCATGTGCTAAACCTTTATTGGACTCATCTCCCTCATCTTCCTCATCTCCCTCACTATCGCTAAGTGTGGCGGGCATAGCAGTTTCTTTTCCCTTTCTCTTTATCATAGTAGGACACTCTTTAGCTATGTGGCCTTTGCCCTCACACTCAAAACAACTGATCTCATCTTCCTTATCACTTTCTTTAGCCTCCTATTTCTTTTTATTTTTCTTAAAAGATCTCTTTTTATTGGAAGAATTTTCTTTAGACATCTTGAGAAAATTTTTAAAATTTTTCACAAAGAGGGCCATATCATTAAAATCAATATCCCCCTTAAAATCATAGTCACAACACTCTCTTTCATTTTCTTCTCTCTCCTTCTAGAAGCATCCTCACTCGATATCGACTGTGTCCTAAGTGCAATCCCTTTTTATTTAGGCTTAACATTTTGGGGAAACATATCTCAGTCATAAGTCTGAAGATCACCTACCAACTTTTCTAACTTAAGTGTGCTCAAATTCCGTATTGAGTTTAAAACAATGACTTTTGGAATAAAACGTTATGGAAGGGATCTTAAAATATTTTTCACAACCCGCATCCTATGAATTACCTCACCCAAATTAAAACTAGTGCTGATAATGTCCGACAAAGTGCGTAAAACTCATCAAAGGTCTCAGACTATAACATAGAAATGGTCTCAAATTGGGTAGCTAGATTTTGCAATTTTGACTCTTTAATAGTGGTTGTACCTTCATGTGTCAATTTTAAAACATCCCATGCCTATTTAGACGTGGTTCACGCCATAATACGGTGGAACTCGTCGGGAGTGACGGCTCTAGAAATAGCACTTAAACCACGACAATTAAAGTTAGACAATTTAAAATCGTCCTCAGTCCAGTTTGACATAAGTTTTAAAGAAGTGACATTATCAACCGTCAGGGTGGGAAAGTCCAACCATTTTCAACCAATAACCAAACGAGCTCATCTATGGCTTTTAAAACGGATATCATGCGAGCTTTCCAATAGGCATAATTACTGCCGTCAAAGATGGGCATATGATTATATAAGTGATCCATTGAAAAACTTGCGATATTAAACAAAATCAAAATTTTCAAACAAAATCAATATCACACAAGTTTGCGAAAAATAGGAATACGCGATAGATTAGCTTAACCTTCTCTGCTACCAATTTGAAAGACTGTGTGCGATATTGATTCAAATATTTTCACAATTTCTAACTTAAACTTATTTAATTAGGTGTCAAACTTTGAACAAACCAAATTAAATTTTAGTTCAGGCCCTGAAAGAGTGCGCGTGTGTTCAAATAGAGATATTATTTAATTAAACTCAGTTTTTATCAATTGAGTCCTAAACATGCATCTATATATGATTGAATAAGATGAGGAAACATGCAAGAATATTCAAACACACACATGTGAGAAAAATCCCCCAAAGGGGAAAAACCTTTTAGTTTCACTATAATTTTGTAAGATACAATTACACGGATTACAATGAAAATAAAGTGACACAGAAATACCCACGAGTGTCGATTCTGTAGTCGGCGGCTGGAATTTTCCATTTCCAGGAGGGAAGCAATGAAGAAGAAGGACGATCTTCTCCACAAGAGTATGAACAAACACAAGGTTGTGTTCTTGGGTTGCAAATGGATTCACAAAGATTTGGCAAAGTTGTGTGAATCAAAACATGAGTCTTGGGACTCAAAAATTATGAAGACTAGGAGTATTTGGACTCTCCAAATCATCTATCAAAGTCTTAGAAAGTACACCACCGAAATAGGTATATATATAGGAAACTTGGTCGGAAAATCTAAGCGGATCTGTTCTTGATTATCAAATTCGGATTGGTCCGATTTTGATGCCGGATTAGTTCGGTATCGAATCGGTTCATTTTTAAAATCACTTCATCGGTTCAGCTTCAATCCGAGGTATACTGGTTTTGATGCAAATCGGATCGATCTGTTTTTTATGCCGAATCGGTCCGGGGCTGGATCGTTTCATTTTTAAAAGGACCGGATAGGTCTGGTTTACCAAATAAAACTTTACCAAGTTCATGACGCTCTGATATTTGGATCCGTTGATGTAGATTCGACCTTGAATTTCTTCAGCGGTGTAACAACGTGCGATATACATATTGACAATGGTGAAAAATGATCTTAAAAATCTCTCCCTATGTATATACCAGTACAAACATAAAACATATTCGAATTATCAAATATCAAATTTCCTATACAAATCTACCATTCCATGAACCCAAAGCTGGAAAGATACAAATGAATAAGTCTTCATCGTTTGCTCTTCAAATCTTCAAAACTTCTCAAAGCTTTTCTCATCAGGGTGTGCAATATGTGATTATCAATTTTTGTACCTACACACATGAGATAAAGCGAAATACCAAGTGACGTATAGAGATTGAAATGAGATAAACATAAATATCAATTCATGAGAAAAAACTCGTAACTTCAAAACTCCCCCATAATATGATAATTCTTTCTCCCCCTTTTTATGATGTTCCCAAATAGACAAATGACAAGAATAAATCAAACAAGCAAAGCCGGGGTGACACAAAGAATAAACTTCTATTTTTGAATTTTTCCAAATTTTTTCACAAAAATAAAAAAAATCACACCATGAACAAACACAAAACAACCAAGTCGATGATAGCGTAAATGTAGAGTGTGATAAATTTCGATAGGAAAATCAATGCATACAAACATGACATATGTGCACGATGAATATTGGATACTCCTAATGAATGAACTCAAATTCTTCCTTTGGTGTCAAAAAATGGTATGAGACATTGACTTAATCAAATCAACAATTCAAAGCTCAAAGAGATTTCCACACCAATAACGTCCAAAATGATTTCATGCTTTTTCAGAACATTAAAGGAAATGCAAACCCGGTTAAATTCTCCAACCAAACTCCCTCATATTTATATTTTGAATAGAGGTAATCTAAATTCTCGAACTTTGGATAATTGATGGTGAAACCTAATGGCCCATATTTGGAATGAATTGCTTTTTATTGCCTATAAATTTTGTCAGGCTCTTTTAACCTCTTTGGACCTCGGATAATAAAATACCTCAATTTTTTTGGTCCTTTTTAATGGTGGCTTAGAAATCGTAAAGGCTAAATGAACCTTTCATAGCCCTTCCCCATTTTCAAATAAACACACAGTCTCACCAAACGGTTTTTACATGCATTCCAATCTTGTCAAGTTTTATCGCATATTGTATGTTGTATAGACAGAATTGAGATGGAAACACTCAAGCCAATATATGATAGATAAGTGTAATAATCAAATAAAGCCGTGCATGTGTGCAATAAAGGAGATAGGAGTCAAACATGTAGAAAGATATAACTAATCACATCTCAAAGACTCCAAATAATGTAAAGCACATGGATGCAATGATGTATGATCTCAAATCTCTATCAAATAGTCACATGGAAAAATGTAATGAAGTTGTGACTCGACTATATTAAATGCTCATCCAAAAAAGGTGCAAATAAAATACAAAAATCTTTTTGTTCTTTTCTAAAATTTTTATAAAAGGAAAATCTTTTTGGATTTTAAAAAAAAATATAAAAAGCAAATAAATAAAACAAACTAATGATACATGCTAGCAATAGGAAAAAGAGACATTATGTAAATCACCCTATGCTAATAGACATGTCAAGACCTCAACCGGGAAGAGCGGTGGAGTTTTCCAAAGATGGTGACATCTTTTAGACCAACTCCATAAGATCATGTGTGGTCTTGATCAAAAACTATACTTGCTCACGAATATGTGCAAACTCTCTATCATTATGTGCAAGCAAAGTATCATGAGTGGGTGCATGTGCGGGGACGTGTGAAGTGGCATGATATGGAACAAAACCCAACTTAGAACAAAACTCCCTAAGATGTCCTCGCATCTTGCAGTGGGAGCAAACATAAACCGGTCTAGGAATTAATTTATCAAGTATTTTGGGATGAGCTTTCCTAGACGGACATCAATAAGACTCTCTCACAAAAGTGGAGATAGGATCGGGCACATTAAAAGTAGAGAATGCATCGTCATGACCTTTTCCGACATGCTTACCATTATTCAAAACGGGATAGGGAACCATCTTATCAACCTTCTCAGATGCGTTCTCTAATGAAACTTGGACCTCCCGTGCTTATTTGAGATCATCCTTGAGATGGGATACACATGTCGTCAGACTAGACACCGTATTGGTAAAATCACATTTTTGACTTTTTAGCTCATCATTATCTTCCTTCAACTCATAAATACGAAGACCTAGGATCCTATTTGACCTCTTTGTTTCCATGGTCTCGACAAACAACTTTCTGAAGGCTTTTTGGATCACACCATCATCACCATTTTTATCCCCGCTATCTCTTAGGGTAGCGGGGATTACAACTTTCTTGCCCTCTCTCCTAAGTCTAATGGGACACTCAAATTTCTTGTGCCCTGTCCCATCACACTCAAAACATCTTATCTTTTCAAGGTTTTCCTTTCTCTCTTTTTTATTCTCACACAAATTCTCTCTTTCTCCAAACAATCTTAAATCTTTCTCTAAAGCGGTGATCCTAAGAACTAATGCTTTGTTACGCTTTTTAGTTTCAAATGACTCAGAATATAACTCAGCGTAGGCGTGTTGAAGATCACACTTGCTCTCACTTGCATCATCCTCCCTCTCACTCTCTTCATTCTCACTGTCGAGGTGTCCCTGTGAAGCAGCATCCTCATCGTCGTGAGAAGCACTGGAGGTACTCACATGACTAGCCATGAATGTGGTGAAGTTACACTCATGCGGTGACTTATCTCCACAGTCCACCGACTCGACCTCACTGTCATCACTAAGGGTAGCATTAAGGACAACTTTATCCTTTTCTCTTTTCAGCCTAGTAGCACACTCAAAACCTCTATGACCCTTACCATCGCACTCATAGCATCTCTCACTGTCTTTCTTAGGAGGATCTTTAAAATCTTTTTCATCTTTCTTTTCAAACTTATTTTTCTCAAAATTCTTTTTATCTTTGAAATTTTCATTTTTCATTTTTCTTGAATTTGAGAATTCTTTTGAAAATTTTAGCAAACATGGCCAAATCATCTAGATCAAACTCACACTCAGAATCTGACGTATCTATCTCTCTTTTTCTAGATGACTCTCCCCTCTTTTTTGCTGACCCCTCACTCTTTATCTCTTGGGCATTAAGTGTAATTCCCTTATCTTTAGTCTTAGCAGTTTTAGGAAACATATCAATTTCATATGTTTGCAAGTCTCCTACAAGTTCCTCCAATTTTAGCGTATTTAAATTACCCATAGAATTTAGCACAGTGACTTTAGGGATAAAATGCTTAGGCAGTGATCTAAGAATCTTTTTAACAGCTCTACCATTAGGAATATGTTCACCAAGATTAAAGCTAGTATTAACAATATCAGATAGCCTAGCATAAAAATCAATAAGACATTCAGTTTTAAGTATGGTGATGGTCTCAAATTGAGTTGTTAAATTTTACAGTTTAGACTCTTTCACAGCATTAGTTCCTTCATGGGTGAGTTGTAAAACATCTCATACCTCTTTTGACGTGGTGCACGTCATTATGCGTTTGAACTCATCAGGTGTGACAGATCCAGAAATAGCACTTAAACCCTTAGAATTAAAAGATAACCATTTAAATTCTTCTTCAGTCCAAGTGGTGACAGGTTTTAAATTGGTCACATTTTCAACAGTGACAGAGGGAGGAGTCCACCCTCTTTCAACCAAAATCCAAACACGTTCATCAATGGCTTTTAATGCATATCTCATGCGGGCTTTCCAATATGCATAGTTTGTCCCGTCAAAAACTGGCATTTTATTATATAATTTCTCCATTATGAACACACACGTTTTCAAAAATCAATTTTTCTGAAAATTGATATCTTAGAAAAATTTTGCGGATAATTACACGGTAAAGTTGTGTAATTGGCTGTGATACCAATTTAAAAGAGTGCGCGTGCATTCAAATAGAGATATTATTGAATTAAACTCTATTTTTATCAATTAAGTCCGAAACATGCATCTATATGTGATTGAATAAGATGATGAAACATACAAGAACATTCAAACACACACATGTGAGGAAAAATCCCCTAAAGGGAAAAAACCTTTTATTTTCACTATAATTTTGTAAGATATAATTACACGGATTACAATGAAAATACAGTGACATATAAATACCTGCGGGTATCGGTTCTGTAGTCGGTGACTGTAATTTTCCCTTTCCAGGAGGGAAGCAATGAAGAAAAAGGACGGTCTTCTCCACAAGAGTATGAACAAACACAAGGTTGTGTTCTTGTGTTGCAAACGGATTCACAAAGGTTTGGCAAAGTTGTGTGAATCAAACATGAGTCTTGTGACTTAAAAATTATGAAGACTAGGAGTATTTGGACTCTCAAAATCGTCTGTCAAAGTCTTAGAAAATACACCACCGAAATAGGTATATATAGGAAACTTGGTGGAAAAATCTAAGCGGATCTGTTTGTGATTATCAAATCCAGATCGGTCCAATTTTAATGTCGGATCGGTCTGAGATCGGATTGGTTCATTTTTAAAATCACTTCATCGATTCGGCTTCGATCCGAGGTATACTGGTTTTGATGCAAATCGGATCGGTCTATTTTTTATGTCGGATTGGTTCGTTTTTAAAAGGACTAGATCGATCTGGTTTACTAGACAAAACTTTACCAAGTTCATGACGCTTTGATATTTGGATCCGTTGATGTAGATTTGATCTTGAATTTCTTCAACGGTGTAACAACGTACGACATACATATTGACAATGATTAAAAATGATCTTATAGCCCCTAAACATGCATATAAGTGACACAAATCATTCTAACCATTCATGAAAAATAAAGATGACCGATTCAGGAATAAAACCCTTTCGGATAAAAACCTTTTATAACACTTTGAAGAATTTATAAGACCTTTGACTTACATATAACCTGATAATCTCCACAAGTGTGTAATTCACGGTGCCTTCAACAAACCTTCAGATATACGAGAGATAGATAAAATGCCCTCCAGGCTTTGGTTCGTCATCTTCCGCTCATCCACTCGCAGACCCCTACGCTCGGTATCCACCGATAAAAATACGAAGATTCCTTCTCCACTGAGGTTGAACTTCCAGCAAAATTCCCAGCAAACAAATGCTTTGGGTTCCACACAACAACTCACACAAAAAGTCTGGGTTTTGTGAATTGTGAAAAGAAATTTTGAACCCTCAAAAGTGATGGAAAATAAAAGAAAAACACTAAAAATGTATTCTGTGAAAACCAGTGTTTTCTCCACACGAAATAACGAAGTCTGACACCCTATTTATAAAACTTTTAAGATGGCGACATGTCAAATAAAAAGACTTCTTGTTTGAACTAACTGTCATGTCGTTCGAACGACTTCTAGTCTCATTCGAACGAGATAGGATATCGTTTGAACGACTAGCACAACTCTCAAGATTTAATTTACGGAGTTTTAAAATATTTGGAGACTTAGAAACCAACACTCTTACAAATCTGAGAACAGTTATCCAAAAACATTTTATGATAAAATTGTTTTTGAAAAAATAAAAACCATTTTTCATAAAAAAAAATATTTTCATTTTTATAAAAAATATCCCAGCACTTTTACGCAAGTTGTAAATGGAACTTAAACACATTTACCAAGTTAGTCCTTGTTGGGCATGATTGTTGAAGTCGCCTTGAAATTCAGATTGTCAACTGTAGATGTAAGCTTCCCAATGCTTCGACAAACTTATAGCGGTATACGACATACTAAATGTGACAGACAATGTTCTTACAATATTATATTCTTGTACAGTCCGGTTACCTAGGGTAAACGGAATTAAAAGACCTACAACAATTGTCTCAATAAGATTTCAAACTTGTAAATTAATCATTAATTTTTATTTAATTTTATATCCATCCGTAATACCTAGGTTGGGTTCATCTATCCCAAACCTCTATAAATCTAGCCTGACATGGTGTAACTACACTTAAACATGATATCTATGTTGTATGGAATCAATGTTACATAAAAATTGTAATTAAACATGTTGAAAAGATCTCCAGTAAGAAAATGAACAATAATAAACTAGAAAGATGAGAAAACTTGAAAGCAATAAGAGAAGAATACTTGTATTGATGAAATCCACACAAAATAAGGAAAAATATGATGAATTATTGAAGAACTTTGCTCTATGGTTGCTTCCCTTCAAGATGTCTCCAAAAAATAGGTTAAACTAAAGTTAAAGTATGTCTAATTATGAATTAACTCCATATGGGTCATTTTTTGCGAAGTATTTTAAACCAACTCAATCTGTAATTAAAAATATAAAAAATTGAACTTTCGCGTCTAGGTCATCCGAACCGGTTCTGGGCAAACCGATTTTCTTTCGAACTGGTTTGGTATGCAGTTTGGGTGACATTAACTGCATCATTTTTCTTGAATTTCTGATTTCAAGTTCACGTAACTCCTTCACCGTAGCTCATATTGAGGTGCCATTTTTTCGAGTGTTTTTGTGACTTCAAGCTCTTAAACTGATTAATCATTAAGTTACTTTTTGAAAATTTATTTTGATTCAATTTCTCTCAGATGCACTAATAAATGAATAACTTGGAATGTAGCTATTTCTCTCAGTATGCGTGATTTATAAGAGTAAATATAATGGAACACGAATTCACGTACACAAATTGGAAATACGGAATTTTTATGCTGAAAAGATCTCATCATGGAAATACGATCGTTGGAAAACGAAAAACATTGTGTCTTAGTCACACCAATTAATCTTTCTTATTATCCTTTTCGTGTCTCAGCTTTCCACGCGGTAATTAATTTCAAAATTCAGACTCAGTTATGAATTTTTTGGGTTGTAAGGTGTATTGGGTATAAAGATGGGAATGGCCTGGAAATTCGGAATTGGAAAATTTTCTTACGATATCAGTTTGTGATTTTTCGAGCTGTTGCTCATTTTTCTCTTCTTTTTCCATTTTTTATATTTTTCACAATTTTCTTTTCTTGCTATTTTTGTTGAGCATTTTTCTTTTATTTTTTCTTGCCCCTTTTTATTGCACCATTTGAACTTAATTGATGATTTTTTTTTCACAACTCCGGGATAATTAAAATTTTTTAGGTTTTCAAACAAAATTAGGAAATTTATTTGGCTCAATTGGGTTAGAAAAAGGGTAATTTGTGGCAACTTGTTATGGATAATATTTTTGGATAAACAAACGAGGGCCTAACTTCATTATTCGAATTACTCATTATTTTACCATATGCTTCTCGAGATGAATTTAGTTTACTAATATTTATAGCGAACTTTTTATGACAACATTTCGCTCGTTTCCCGAAAAATGAACGAATAAAGATCCTCAAAGACATAGTTAAACACTGAATTTGAACATTAAGTTAATTATAACTTGGATTGATTTAAGTGATCACAAAAATCGATAGGCTCGAAATCTCACCGGGTTAGTTAATCTCCACACTTATTCATAAAGTCGTCAATTTTCTCTTAATTTCCATTTTTGGTCAGTTTCGGCTTAGTGCTCATGATTTTTTTTTCAAATTAGGACTTAAAACAAAATTTTGTGATATTTTCGAAGAATTTAAATTCCAATTTTTATTTATTTTGAAGAAAAATATTTTTGACTTTTTTTGAAAATTTTCTATTTTTTTGGAATTTTGGCATTTTGAAATTTGTGATATTTTTAAAGAACGCACGTGTACCCCCCCAACTTAGACTTTTGAATTGTCCATAATTAAAAGGACTAAGATTCAAGAATAAAAGAAGAGTGCAGAATAAAAAGCAACAAATATCAAAATGAAAATTTGTATTACGACCACAAGATATTACAAAGCGAGAAAGAATAAAGTACATAGTGCTTGCAGTGATGATATAATAAAGCTGACAAGAACTACATAGGGAAGGAGCAACAAAACCTCACAACATAAGAGATAATGCAAGGGGCTGGTTGTGTGGGATATTGGGTGAAAAGGGGAAAAGAGTGAAGGAATTTGGTGGAAAAACACAACAGGGGGAGAATCTGGCCTCGGGTACATCAAAGCGGTTCGGTATGGGCAAGCAAACTGATTTACATGAGAACCAGCTCGACCTGCGGTTCGATCCATATGTTCTGCATAAGGCCCAAATTTGCCTAGTTTTTAATGTTATAAAGATTCTAACTCTCATCCTCTCCTCTATAATGCATCTTAAGACTCCTTAAACTCTCCGGGATCCTGGGGAGTCGTATCCTCTTCTTGAAATTGCACGTGCGCTCTCCCGTGCATGAAAACTCAAACTAGTGCTCAAACCTTTCCTCACTCTAGACTTATACAAACTTCTAAACTATTCTAAAAACAACTCAACTCACTACTATACAACACAAATTCACCCCCTATGCGTCGGGGGTGTGACAACCTCTCTATCTCTTTCTCTTCTAAACTTATTTGACCCCGTGTATGGGGTCAGGGTATCTACTCCTTTCTCTCTTCTTCACATTGTAAACCAATAGTCATAACAAGTTAGGATCAGTCCCATAGATTAGGGAGATACCTTGAGGCTCGTGATAACTGAAGTGAGTAAGGTCCTTATAGTGTCCAATCGAATCGCAACGTATTTTTCCCGACTTGGAGAGAACATATCGGTGAAAATTAGTAGGACATGCTAATCCTAGATATCCCTAAACTAATGTAATGGATGGGTCGGGCTCTAAATCGATCGAGACTCGAGTCCTTTGCTCGATCGCATCAGAGAACTCAAGTGGTATGGGTGATGGTCACCAAGAAGGAATTCATCCATCATATCCTTCCATTCTCTCTGTTCTAAGTGACTACATGAGTCCAATAGAGATTGAACTTCAACAGCGAGGCTCTCATCCACCGGCCCAAATTATTTCTCAAAATTTTCTAGGCTCATGTCTCCTAACTCCCTTTCTCGTTCATCCTTGGAATACTCTCTCACACTCTCTCTCCCGCTCATGCCTACGCGCCCTCTCTCGCTCTCAATAGAGATCACTAAACATGCCTCCCCCACCTCTCGATCAATATCAGGATTATCACTCTCACTTGATGTAATAAGACATTCCCCTACAGACCCTCTTGTGTGATTATTCTCGTGCTCGTGTACTATCTCTTCCATAAGATCCGTCTCTCGCACTTCGCCCTCATCACCCTCATGGTTGGTGATGTTGAAGATATTTATTTTGAGAGCTATATTCCCGAACGTGAGTTGCATTTGCCCACTACAAGTATTAATAATTGCATTAGCTGTAGATAATAATGGCGGCCAAGGATCAAGGGAACATGATTACTCAGTAAAGAGAAGGGCTCGTCATCCTAAATGACAAAATCCACGAGGAAGTAGAAAGTGTCAACTTGGACGATCACGTCTTCAATGACCCCCCGAGGTTTCTTAACGGAACGATCTGCAAGTTTGAGAGTCATCTTTATAGGCTTAAGGTCCCTAAAAGGTAATTGCTTATAGATGGAATAGGGGATAATATTAACACTCGCCCTTAATATATTAACGCTCTCTCAATTTGATTCTTCCCCATGATGCACGAAATGGTTGGTGTACCCAGATCTTTAAATTTTGGTGGAAGGTCTCTTAACAGTACTGAACTGACATTCTGTGTTAAAAACACATTTTTATTTACCTTTAGCCTACGATTCACCATGAGTAAGCCCTTAAGAAACTTAGCATATGTGGAAATTTTCTTTATGGTCTCGAGAAGAGGTAAATAAATCTTTACTTGCTTAAGAACGTTTAAAATCTCGTCACAAGAGGTATATTTGGAATGGGATACTAACCGTTGAGGTTATGGATTAGTAATAGGAGGTTTCACAACCACCTCAGGCCTATTTGTGTCGTCATTTCCAGTCTTTCTCAAAGGGATATCTTCAGCCTTTTTCATACCGGGAAAAATCTCCTTGTCATTCTGCTCATCGTGTGGGGGAGGTGACAAGTCAACTACTCTCTCACTACGTAGAGTGGTTAGCATGCTACATTGCTCTTGATTTGCATTAGAAGTAGGGATAACACTATTTTGACATTGAGGAGGTCTTTGGCTTTGGGCCAGAAGCTTGCCTTTCTCTTGGACACTTAGGGAGGATTATAACATAGAAATGTTCACATTTATTTTGGCAAACATTCAGGCATTTTGAACGTTGGTTGGTGATTGAGCTTGCATAAATTGACTCAATGTGTCCTCGAGATTTCTACACGGTGGGGTGATATGCGGTGCAGAAAGTGGTGTTTGCACATGTGGGGCTTGTTGGAAATACGACGGCGGTGGTGAAGGAGGGGCAACGTGTGAATTAGGATTCAACGCGGCATTTTATTTCCCATAGCTAAAACTATGATGGTTCCTCCATGAAGGGTTGTAATAATTCCAGTGAGGGGCATTGAAATTAACTTTAAATTCTCCTATCACTTCCACTTGCTCATGAAGCATGACTTTATAGGCGGGTATCGTCGGTCATTCTTTCGTTGAATTGCCCGCATCACAAATTGCAAACACTTTATCTTTTATTGCTCAGGTGTATTCAGTTGTTTCTCTTTCCTGTGATTTGACTACGTCTTCCAATCTTTTCTCATGTTGGCTGACTCAAAGTTTCCTCTTGGCTTCCTTGTCCAATTGATAGATACCGTATGCAGAAGGAGTTGTGGACGTTTATTAAGTCCAGGTTTGGGAAGTAGGATCGGATGTGTCTCACTCTTGACTCGGTGACATACTTAAAGTGGACCTCTACATCGTTACCATATAACCCAAAAAGTTCTCCATCACACATGGTCTTAATGAGTTATTTAGAAGCGATGCTTAATACGTGGTCGAAGAAATATTTAAGATGATACTTATCAAAACCATGATATGGGCATGCATTGACTAACTCGTTGAAACACTCCCAACATCGATCAAATGGCTCATTTTCCTATTGTCTAAACGTGTGAATTTGAGCTTTGATGGAATTCATTCGATGTTGGGGGAAGAATTTCAAAATAAATTTGTCTTGCATATCCCTCCACAATCCAATTGAGTTTGGTGATAAAGAACATAACCAGATCTTGTCTTTATCCTTTAAAGAGAAAGGAAAAAGTTTTAGGCGAATGATGTCTTGCGTTCATGTTTGATTTCTAAAAGTTTCGTATGCCTATTCAAACTCACGGATGTGGAGGTATGGTTTCTCTGGATCCATACCATGGAACATGGGAAGAATTTGGATCATCCCATTATGAAAATGAAATTGTCACGCATTGTACGGAAGTAGAATGCATCCTGGAGGGACGGTTCGCTCGGGATATAAGAGGTCTATTATGGGACGATATGAAAATTCACCCTCACCCATACCATAAATAGCTTGGTCCGACATCACTTTCTCTCCAATTGACTCGGTATCCTCACTCCATACCCTAGAAGTGTGACTCATGATGGAGTTGGGTGTTGTAGGAGGTGGAACCCAAAATTGTGGAGAGTTTGGAATGTGTGGACTATTGGATCGTACTCTAATACTAGATTTTTGTGAATGCGGGTAAGAGTGGATTGAGGAGTTTGTTGAGGATTTTGCATGTAAGGATTTTAGAGGTGCTATATTTTTTTCTTTTTCTGATTTTTTTTGAATTTTTGATTTTATGATTTAAAAAAAATATATTTAAGAATTTGAGTCAAATTTTGGATTAAATCAACCTAACCTAAAAGTCTACCTAATCCCCGGCAACAACGCCAAAAACTTGAAGTAATTTCAAAAGTGTCTCTAGTGCTTGCTTATATCGACTCAAGTGTAAGACGATCGTGTAAGTAATAACCGAGCACGTCGGGTATCGAACACAGGGAATAAGATGTAAGACGTGAAAACGAATGAGAAGGACAATTAAACCTCTCAAATTACTCAACAAATGAAATATTAAAGATGATTTGATTGTTTTGGGAAAATTTTGATGAACTAATTCAACTAAATTAATGGAAGTAAACTAACTATGCATGCGAGAACAACTACTTTACTTTTTTAACTAGAGGAGCAAAATAAGATTGGAATACACTTCCCCGAACTTTCGATAATTACGCTGGATATAAAACTTTCAAAAATTTAATTCATAATTCAAAGAATCATTAAATATTATTTAAGCATTAGATAGATGCATATTTTACTCCTCACAATATCAAATCAAAAATATATTTAATGTGAATGACAAATTATTAAAACTCATATTATATTCTTCAACATTTTGGTTACCTAGGGCAAATGGATTTAAAAGACCTACAACAATTGTCCCAACAAGATTTCAAACCTCTTAATTAATCATTAAATTCTATTCAATTTTATATCCATCTAAAATACCTAGGTTTGGTTCATGTACCCCACCCCTTTATAAATCTAGCCTGACATGGTAAATCTAGCCTGACATGGTGTAACTACACTTAAACATGATATCTATGTTGCATGGAATCATTGTTACTTAAAAATTGCAATTAAACATGTAGAGTAGATCTCTAGCAATAAAGTGAACAACAATAAACTAGAAAGATGAGAAAATTTGAAAGCACTAAGAGAAGAATACTTGTATTGATGAAATCCACGCAAAACAAGGAAGAAGATGATGAATTATTGAAGAACTTTGCTCTATGGTTTCTTACCTCCAAGATGTCTCTAAAATTAAGTTAAACTAAAGTTAAAGTATGTCTAATTATTAATTAACTCCCTATGGGTAATTTTTTGCCAAGTCCTTTAAACCAACTCAAACTCTATTTAAAAATATGAAAAATTTCCCTTTCGCGTTCAGGTCATCCGAACCGATTCTGGGTGAATCGGTTTGTTTTTTTATCTCGTTTGGTATTTGTTTTGGGTGACATTGACTACATCATTTTTCTTGGAATTCTGACTTCAAATTCACGTAATGCCTTCACCGTAACTCAAATTGAGGTGCCGTTTATTTCAGTGTTCTTGTGACTTCAAGCTCAATAACTTTCCAGTTGGACCCACTTCCGGACTAAGGCTACAAAATTATGAAATGCCATCCAACTCCCTCTTTCTTAGTTTTTGTCACTGTGTTGAGTTCTCTCTCACACTATCTTTCATGAAATACCTGTAAAATACATAAGAGACACACAAAACAAGAAATACTGGCCAAAAAGGATTGTAGCATAATTATGAGACAAATCCTAATTATGATGCAAGGGAACATAAAAATACCAAAGCTAAGGGGATACATATGAAATATTTATGCCTTATTATTGTAAACTAATTTGTGCAAGTTAACATGATATCACTAAAATATAAATATGCATAACATGATACCAATATGAAAAGTCAATGATCACAAAAACATGATACCAATTTACAGTAAACTACTCCCCCTACATCATATACATCTCTCCCCTTTTTTTATCTCGAATAGACAATAAGTGAAAAATACAAACACATCACCAATAATATAAAATGAAATAATCAATAAAGCATATCTAGATGAACATGAAACGCCAGGTAAAAATAATCGGACGATACCAAATCTTAGCTAGCAAATAGTCACAATGAATGAAATCATCAATCTAAGAAATGATGTGACTAAACGAATCAAAGAAGCATAAGAATCAACATATGAATAATCAATATCAACTTCATGCAAATTGTCCAAATGAGCCCAAAAGTACTGAAAGAGAATGATATAATCATATATACGAAGCACGCACAAAAGAAGAATAAGGGCTCAAAAATCCAGACAGGTCGTTCGAAGGACTATGCCATGTCATTTTAATGACAAGGCATGTGGTTTGAAGTGTACATCAAATGACTTAAAATAGTGCGTTGTCATTTGAAGTAGCCTTCTAACAATCCTAAAAACGACCATCTAATGACCATATCTAATAAAATCGATGCCTAAAAAAACATGTCATTAGTACTAGACTTCGAACGACTTCGATATGTTATTCGAACGAACTCCATATGTCATTTGAACGACATTATCAAACTCTGTATTCCAGTTCCAAAAATGTTAAAGCTTTGCCCAGCGAAAAAATTCATGAAAACAGGTATTGGAGATACGAAACAGTAACAAATAGACTCAAAACTGAAAAATAAAACAAATAAAATTATGTGAGCTTCATGCTAACATAGTATTAATGTGCTCAAACATGGATATGGACTGATGGGCATGAAATGCAACAAGTGAATCAAAATATAAACATATCGAACCGATCAAGGAGCTCTAATTGATAGCTAAATGTCATCAAAATTAGTTTTAGCCATATGTGACAATTAATAAATTTAGCTAAATGAGCTAAACAATCAATATGCACACAAATTCAGAATTTTGACAATTCTACAAATAATAACATCATGATACGATTTTCAACATAAGGATTTTGTGGTGCAAACCCATTTATTTTTCCGTCCAAACACCCTCAAATATATATTTTTCTTATTCAAGCTCTTTTGAGGTTTCTATTTTTCTCAACTTAGAGAAGTCTTAGTGTCCCAATTTCGGCATATAATTCTTTTAATTGCCTTAATTTTTTTCTCGGGCTCTTTTAAACGGTGGCTTTCACGATAAGTTAATTGTACTCTCGCAGCCCTTTCCTTCTAATACTCATTATTTTTCAATATATGCAATATAAATCCTCACGTTAAATGGTTCTTATATGCACACATCCTCCGAAGTCTTATTACGCATAGATGAAAAAATTGAGATAAAAACGTCTCACCAAAATCAAATATGCATGAGATGTCAAACATTCGTATAAGCTAGTTCATGTGTGCAAAGATGGCATATATACAAAATCGAATCCAAATGCATATCAACTTCGAAACAACCCCATTAAGACACTAGTTAAGATCATTCAATGCATCAATAATTATGACCAAATGTCCTAGCCACAAGGATAATGAAATGACGGGGTCAAAGCACACTAATATGACACATCAAACATGAAAACTCAAGACACAAAAATAAATCGAAAATCTTTTTTGTTTTTCTAAAATATCTTTGTCTTTTTCAAAAATATATGAAACCAAAAATCTTTTTTTATTTTCAAAAAATTTTATCAAAACAAAATCTTTTTGTATTTTTCAAATAAGACTCAATAAATTAAAAATATAATACAAAGAGATACACATGTCATATGACTAGCAAGATATAAATCATAATGCAAAGACTAGCATATGACAAACATGGCAACACAATCATCTTTTAGATGTAGCATGGGAAGAATCAAGTGTAACCAAACAACAACCATGAAGTTTAATTCCTAAAGCCTCCAAGTTCAATTATCTATCCCAAGTAGGCGTGTAATGATGTATGGGGTTTTGGGAACCGAAATGAATTTATTCCTCCTAGGAGCATTTTTAAGGTCATAATAAAAACGCCTAAGGTGACCCTTCCTACCGCAATGTGGACAAGTGTAAATATGGCAAGGAATGTGACCTAAATGTGGACCTCTCCTAACGTTCCTATTCAGCTCCCTCACATGATTGGTATTGTATTTGGGAATCGGAACAACACTATTATCATAGCCTATAGCAAACCTATCTTCCTTCATTTGGATGGTGCCTAACATCCTATCCAACTTTTCCTACCTTGCCTCCAAATCAAACTTCACATTACTTGAGTCTCTCAATCATTCCTCAATCTCACTAATCCTCGAATCAAGGAAATACCTAGACTCCTCAAACTCTATAATCTCCTTCTTTAAATCCTCCATCAAACCATAAAGACTATCTCTCTCTTTCTCAACATAATCTAGTTTCTCCCTAAGAGTGTTCTCCCGTGCCCTAAGATCCTCAATCAAAGAATCATTATTTTCTAGGGCATGCTCATTCAACTTAGCTTGCAATTTAAAGTTTGCCATTTTCACCTTTATCGCTTCCTTATATATATCATTAAAGGCAATTTGCAATTCACCCTCACTCATTTGGTATTCACACTCAATGGCCTCAGAAGTTTGATTCTCATGAGAATCTTCATGGGAAGATTTATCGTCGTCACTCACATGACATGCCAACAAAATTAAGCTCAATGGTGGAACTCTCTCAGTCTTTTGGTTCATGTAACACCCCGTATTTTTGCTGCACTAAATATTTAAGTAATTCGGGAATTCTAAATTACTAGTGCGTCATAATTTACAATGAATTAATTATGGCAAATAATATTTAAATATTAATCGGGGAGTAAATGGTTAATGTTTATGGGAAATTATTTACTAAGAGAATAGTAATTAATTATTTAAGTCATTTCGAGTATTAATGACAGGGTATGCACTTGTCTCAACCGGGAATCGGTATAGACTAAAGGGGTGGGGGGATAAGTACTTTTATAAATTAATTCGGATGCCAATCCTGAGTGTACGGTTGAGTCCAGATGGGCCGAGATAGACGAAAAAGTGTACCCGGGGGTAGTAAACGGGTCACGGGACATTTTTAGACATAGCCGGGCCCACACAGGGACAATTGGGTCACTTGGGCTTGGCCCATTAGGCAAAAAAGGGGATTTAGGTTAATTATTAAATTAGAAGGAATAAGGAAATGGCTAAAGAGAGTTTGAAAAAAATCTAAGTCTATTAAGGAACCCTAATAGCAGTTAAAAGTAGTTTTGGGATCACTAGAGAGCCAACAAGGATCATCTTCAACCTTCAAATTCATCTCCAAATCAGACACTACGAGACCTAAAGCAAGTGGATAACTTGAAATAGTATTGAATCTGTTTTTCAATTCATATTCATGTGATGTGACTGATTAAAATTCGTTTTGGGTATTCATGGCATAAACATGAGGTTGTGGAAAATAATAATCTGATTTACGAATTTGAATGAGGATTCATGTAAAATCTGATGTTATAAATTGATACATATCTGATAGGATGATATCTGGATAATTAGAAACGAATTTGGTGAAGGAAATTTGGGGTGTAAATGGGTAAAGGGTTAAAGATGAAATTTTCCCCAAATTTAGAAATTGTAGTTAATGGACGAATTAATAATGTTGGTGGAAATTCTGTAGGTTCCTAATAAGTTTTCTAACATGTATTGAGGTTAAGAGGGCTTGAGGTTACTGATAAAAGAAACTAGGGTTTGAGAAATTTCGTCCATGGCTGATTCTGTCTTCGCGACGAAGATGAAGACCTGCTCGATCGATCGATCAAAGGTCTGGGGTCGATCGATCGAAGGTCAGCAGTATTTGGCAGATTCCCCTAGTTATGTATATATGAGGGAATTTATATAATAACCTGTATGTAATTGATTATTGAGAAATTAATACACGAGTTAAATCTAATTTAATCGTGAGTAAAGTTAATTATAATTTGAGGGAGTTTTTGGGTGACACGTCATGATTATAAATTCAGGAGTCGGGAATTTAGACTCGGGTGAGGTTATTTTGGGCTACGAGAGTAAGTCCAAATTTATAGTGGGGGCGAAACCAAAGGTGATGAAATTAATTAATGTGCAAATTAATTAATAATTAGGGTTGGACCATAAACTCTTAATAAATTAAATAGGCTTGTGTTACGGATTTTGTACATGGTGTAGCCGGGACATTTATATATATATATATATATATATATATATATATATATATAGTGTGCATTAATATCAGAGATTGACTATTATTATTATATACTCTAGTGCTATAGGGGGAGGTTGCGCGTAGTGGATGAATCCCCTAGCTTGAGGAGTAGGGCGAGTATATTCCCAGGTCATAGCGTCCGTTATATGGGGTGAGGGGCATCTCACTTTCAGGGAAGGAATATGACCGCCTCCAATCGTATGTGTAACCAAATTAGTGAGCGATTCTGATTTGGGTAACTAGGTTATGTGAATATACCTAGTGGGATAGTACTTTAGAGAAATTATATTATGTGAGTATTTTTACTCGGTGGGGTATTAGTATTAAATGTTATTTCAAGTATGGTTGTGAATACTGCAATATGATTAAATATATAATTAGGTAAATAATTATATATGGGATACTTAATACACAGTGTGAAATGTATTATGTGCATAACAGATGTGAGTGTTATATAAAATTAAAAAGGGTAATGATTTAATTAAGTTGACGTTTATGATACCTTAAAAATCATGATTTAAAGCATACTCGGTTAGAGTAGGTTAATTGTAAGGGTTAACATAAGTATTGGGTCAGGAGCGTAGGACCTAGGTAAATTAAATGGAAGCGTTAGTAGTGTATATTAGAGGAGGGGTAAGGAAGTCCTCAAGAGAGTGCGACACTAACTAAAATATGAAGAGCATGCATATTTATTTATTACTTCCAGTTAATTATTTGTTAAATGTTTTCAAATGTTTTTGGGTACTAACCCTTGCTATAAAAAAATTTAAAAACCTTTAAGTGTCCAGCCACAGGGACGCCAGGCTTGACTCTATTCCAGGTATCCGTTGCTGCAACACATGTGGATGTGCGGGGTTTTTGATAGACGCCTCCTTCTTTCATTCGTGTAGAGACTCTCTAGTAGTTATTCGAGCATGTCGCTCACAGTTCATTTATTAGTATTTGACTTGTTGAGATTGTCTTCTTGGCTTTACTTGTATTGGATATTTGGACCGATGGTTTATTCGGTTAGGTATTTTATTTGTGGATGGTTATTTTAGTTAACTGTGATTGTGTACTATTGTTTGTTCCGCATGAGTTTCATTTAATTAATTAAAAGATAAAAATTGGCACCAGTCTTATTTTCTCACTTAGGTGGTTAGTAATTAAAAAGACTACAGTGATGCTAAGAATGGACCAACTGAGAAACTTGTTCTAACTTGATTTAGAACTGATAACCTGGGATTAATTAGGCGGGGTGTCACCGTTCACTACCACTTAAGGTGTCATTATAAGGTGTCAGTTTCTTTCCCTCCTTCTTAAGTCTAATGGAACATTCGACTACCTTGTGACCATAACCCTCACACCAAAAACACCTATCTGACTCATCCCTCTTAACATTCTCTCTCTTATTCTTAGGGGTGGGATCTACTTTGTTGTTCTTGGATTTCTCAAGTCTTTTGGCATCTTTCGATTGATTTTGAAACCTAAGAAACTTTTTGAACTTCTTTGCCAACAAATCTAAATCCTCAAAATCAAAATCAAAATCGTCATTTGAAACTTTAGTCTCCTCCTTATGGGCTTTCAAAGCAATGCCATTTTCTTTCTTTGGCACTTGCTTGGAAGTAAACTTGTCAAGCTCATAAGTTTGTAAGTCACCTACAAGCTCTAGTTTTGTTGATTCAAGCATAACCAAGGAGTTTAAAATGGTCACTCTGGGATCAAATATACTAGGCAACGACCTTAAGATTTTCTTTTTGACTCGGTTGTCTGGTATTTTCTCTCCCAAATTAAACAACGAGTTGACTATATTGGACAATCTAGAATAAAAATTATCAAACGACTCACTGTCTAACATCTTAATCATCTCAAATTGTGTAATGAGGTTTTGAATTTCAAATGCCCTAACTGTGCTAGTGCCCTCATGAGTAAGTACAAGAATATCCCAAGCCTCTTTTGAAGTTTCACACGTCATGATTCTATTACACTCTTTCGGTGTGACATGTGAGGAAATATTATGAAGACCGTTAGAGTTGTAAAGTGCAAGTCTATGTTCGGCTTCGGTCCATGACTCAACGGGTTTTAAATTAGTGGACTCTCCCTATCGTGCGATCGGTGGAGTCTAACCCCTTTCGACCGCTAAATAACACACTCATCAATTGATTTTAAATCATTTCTCATTCGCATTTTCCAATAAGCATAATTTTTGCCATAAAAAATAGGAGCTCTAAAACTTTCAAAATTTCCAAAATTCATCCTTGAAAACACTAGGGACCAACACAAAAAAAAAAATGTTTCTATCTTTGATACCAATTTGAAGGCCCTTTTTTTAAACGTGATTTATGGATGTCAAAGCAATTTTTCTTTCAAAAACTTTTCCAAATCTTATACGCACCAACTTTCTGAACCAATTTCAATTAAGTCCAATTTTATCTTGCTTAATCCTAAACATTCATCTAGGTGATTAAAGCAAGTAATATAAATAAATTCATAATATCAAATGTACGAGGAAACCATAGAGGAAAAAACCTTGGACGAACCAAGCCAGACAATCACTATGATGCGGTGTTTTACAAAAGAAGACAGAAAGCACTACACCAAAACTGTCGACTTGTCACGGTCATTGACTGTGACAAGTCTAACTTGTCAAGGTAAATGATCATGACAACTCTGGGGTGACAACTTCTTTATCATGGACTTGTCACGATCTTTGACCGTGACAAGTTCATTAAAGTTATCATGATCCTATCACGTTCTTTGACCTTGACAAGTTTTTTGTCACGATCAAAGACCGTGACAAAACTAAAAATATTATCATGGTAAAAGACCGTGTTAATTTCTTTGTCACGGACTTGTCACAATATTTGATCGTGATAATTCTGGGTAGAATGAAAAAAATACTACTAGGCAGTATGGCCACTGCCACTGGCCAACAGTATATTTGTACCTGTTATAACAAAATTATACTTGTCCAAACAACATATATCTAAATAAAATACAAATAATATACCAAATCAAGGCATATATATAATCCATATCCAAATAAAATATAAATTAATACATCCATCTCCAAACCAGCATGTACCAGAATCAAAAAAATACAAATACAATGCAATGTCCAAATAAAAAGGATATAAATAATGTCAACCATCAGCAGGTCGGAGGAGAAAGGAAGGCCACACAACATATGAATTAAGACACCCCGCAATATGTTGAATGACGCATTATTCGCGCATCCACACAAGTGAGTTCTCCTTTCCCTCCACCACGTGCATGATGCACACTCTTGCCTCAATGTTTTGGAGGGGATGTCCATGAAGCGGCATACCCGAGAGGAAGTTCGAATCCTGTAACCCCCTCGCTATCGGTAGTCCATAATATATGTCGAGTAGATGCACGCTCAACCAACCTATTATTAACATTGGTCGCTTGACAGGGGTCACGATGGGAAATGGATTATCATATGGATCTGAGTCCGTGCGTATCGATGATGAAGTTATGGCGTCGGCATCATTGTCCTCGTTCTTATCTACCTTTACCACCTTATCCTTCTCCTTACCCTTCCCCTAGCCCTTTCCCTTTCCTAACTAATGCTTCAGGATGGCTTACATATCTAGGATCATTGCCTCCAACCTTGATAGCTTATCTTCATGGTAGTCCACCTTATGTTCCAACCCATTGTTGCTCATCTCCATGCCGATGGTCCTAGACTTACCAACCCGATAGATCACCCCCGGTCCTCCCCTTGCGATCCGGCCCGAGCACTTGGCTAAGTGAGTCCGTAGCCAAAAATGCATTTTTCGGCATTAGACTACGACTCATGCACTTCCTTAAGCTTTGCCTGAAAAAATAAAAAATACACGATTAGTCAATTAAGTAAATAAAAAAATTATAACATGATTAAAAAAATTAAACATTTAGAACTTACAATGGTGGTTGCGATGCTCGGGGTGACCTCCTTGTCCTTACCCTTTTTCATCTGAATTTCCACATAGGCATCGAGCCAATGTGGCCTACTCCAAGGCCACTCCCCATGTCCTAAAATAAAATAATACAGAATTAGTAAGTTACACAAAGTAATGATAAATTAGAATAACTAAAACTAAAGAAAAATATAACTTACCACCATGTAATCCACCTCGGCGTAAGATGTCCGCCTGAAGTAGTGCACATCCACCATTTTTTCCCGGTTGTCTCTCCCCAATTAGCGAGATGCCAATTTCCGCTCATTGGTCCCATTGCCAATAAACTTTTTCCACTGTGCTAATGACATTGGCTCTTTGGGGGATGATTTCACGGAGTCTCATAATGGACTCCCTGGTTCTTCCCAAAGTACCGTGCCTGCAAATTCTTCTTCCATGTCTTATATTGATCCCTCAATTACTTCAACGTGGGGTCTCGGAGATATATGGGAATGCTAAATTGTTCCTGTCAAACAAATACAAACCATATTGTAAGTAAGTGTTACGGTTATAAATATAAATATAAATATAATTATAATTATAAATATTAAATACACAACCTATAGTCCCCTCCCCCCCCCCCCCCCCCCCAGATGTTCATCTTGAGGTCGATAGGCACAGCCTTCCAATCTGTGTACCCTAGGCCGACAATAGCCTTCAATAACTCTAGTGCTCTAGCTAAAAATGCCGTCTTATTCTCGATAACGGCCCCCAATTTTCCCCATTTTGGAGGCCTACTGACCGAGGATCCCTCATCGCCTCTGTTACCACGCCCTGATGAAGTCATTTTCTGCAAAAATTATTATTATTAGTACAAACATGTATATGAACTTTGAATTAATGCTCAAATCCGATAATAATAATACATACCAATACCAATTCCAATTTCAATTTATACCAATTTCAATTTACACACATGCAGACTACCCCCCCCCCCTCCCCCCCACACTCACACACACTTTAGGGTCATGGACGTTGAATTAATGCATAAATTGATTAAAATTCTAATTACCCTATTCACTTGGTTATTACAAGCATTAAAATGATCAAGTACAAATTAATAAAAGCATTAAATTGTCGTCCGATAATAATAAATCAATAGAATAATACAACCACTGGTCATTACAAATAATTTGAATACTTATTACAAATAAAAAAATCGTTTCAAATTTGGGTTATCATAAAAAATGAATTAATATTCGGTAGGTGCAGCCAAGTCATCCAAACTATTGTTTAGACGCTTTGGCGTATGTAGGACGATTGACCACGGCTCATTGTTGATATACTCCGAGTAAAACACTTGCTTGACTTTTTAAAAAGAACAAACAAATGGCTTATTGCCCACGTGTTCGTTGCTCTTCAACTTTGACAAGTCAACCATGATTCAATTGGTGCCAGGATCATATTTACAAGTATTTTTATCCTCAACTCGTACCTACTCACAATAAAATACAACCTCTTTGAAGTTTACATAGTCCAATTCAAAAATATTTTGAATTACACCATAGTAAGTCATTTCAGCTTCAACGAGGTTTTTATCTTTTATGCTTTCTCGAAAGAATGTAAGATCCTTGTATGAAATTCTCTACTTCTATACATTTGTATTTTCCTCGTACACCCTTGCACCGAATACATAATCGTTCAATCGATACTTTTTGTACTCTTGTGCCATAAACAAGGGTCTAGTGGCTAGACGTGCAAGCCTTGATGTCGCATCACCCGCCTTTAAGAGCTGAGAATATAGATAAATTAGTTAGGTTAGTTGTAAATCTCTATTGTAATGTGACATTTGATAACAACCATTTTCATTATAATTACCTAGTGTGACAACCACAACCTAAATTCACTGTCTGATTGTGCCATTGTTTTTTGTCTTTTATTATTATCAGAGGCTTCATATTTTCTGCATAGATCATGATGAAAGTATTACAAAATTAATCATGTAAAAATTAAAATAATTTAAAAGTTAAAATAATTTAAATTTAATTTTTCCATTCTTCGATATCTCCACGTGTGTCAATTTATTCATGCATTCAAATTCAATTTAATTTGAAATTTAAATTAGACTTCAATTTATAATATTAATTCATATTTCCTCCATCTCCTCTAAAGGATGAGTGGTCCCATCCCATTCAAGACCTCATATCTCTGTAATATACTTAACATCTCATGCACATTGTTCCAATTTTAGGAAAACTCGGCAGCATATCCCCATAGTTCTTCAAGTACACGACATAGATTCGCAAGTGCGAGTGTTATTTCAATTTATCAATTGAAATAAAACCTAACATCGCATCATCTAGTATGTACCCAGAGAACATTAGGATATGAGTACAGAACTTCCCCCAAAAGTAACAAGTTTAAGCCACTAAGAATATTATTATCAAGAAACTATGCAGTCCCAAACTGTCTAAACGGGACAATTCGAGAGATCTCAATACATGTGTAATGACTCTCGAACGGGTCTAAGGTCTATTGAATGCGTACGCATAAGAACTAGAAGGCTAGTATATTTGCGCACTATAATTAATTTAAAGGATGTTTCATTTAATTATGTCTTATCACAATTCGAGAGATTTCATTTATGTTTCATTTAATTTAAAGTACACATAAGAACTAAAACTTATACCTATACCATGAATTGTTATTATGAATTTGTGAGATATATGATTAAATTCCAAACAATCGAATTCACTTTTCAACACATCTATTATTATGAGAAGTGCTCAGATTATGAATTATGCTACTTCTTAAACAATTGTTTGCCGCCATTTTCTTTAGTTCTTGCTGAATCCTTAAATCTCTGTAAACCCCACTTCCTCTTCATAAAAGGCTTGGACTAAATGAGCATTAAAAAATGTTTGAGGGACATTTTGGTTTTTGATCCAATTTATAAAGTTTAAAGGAGTTAAATTGGAATTTAAATGCTAATGGGTTAATTATTAAAGCTTTTGGGTTAAAATTTGAATTATATAAAAAATTGGGGTCAATATCGTAATTAATATAAGTTATTTAAATGAGTTGGACTTATGGGGTATTTTTGGTTTTAGGCTAGGAGCTTTAGAGTTTTTTAGTGTATATATGTGTAACAAGTATTAGGGCAATATGGCTTTAAGTAGGGAAACAATTTTTTTTTTACCAACTTGACCGGTTACTATCATCTCTCTCTACATTTCTGAATTTATTTTGTTTTAAAGGTTATATGTATTTACTCAAGTGTCTTTTAGGGCTTTGTGTTGTCCAATTTTAACTCATTTCATTTTCTCATAGTCATACGTCCCTCGGAGCTTCATATGTGTTATATGCCTATTTTTCAACACATCCATTATCATGTCATAATGTCTAAATAATGTATTTTTTGTCCCACACATTTTTTGAGAAAAAACTCGGCATCTACGAAATTCGTGGGACAACAAATATACGAAATTCTTAGAAAAAACTCTTTAAATAAAAAGTCTAAGTCAGCATGTCGTTCTAATGACCGTGACATGTCGTTCGAACGACATCACATGTCGTTTGAACCATCAAACTGAAAAGGGATGATTCTACACGACTCTAAATAATGTCTATCTCAGAATAAACGAAGTTCACACATTTTAAAATCATTTATAGTAAAATTTCCATCCTTTAAAACGTGTTTCGTGTCTCATAAACATTTTACATTCATACCTGATAGATCGTACTGCAATGAAGACGTGAATAGTGTACCAATAAAACTCGACATGATATAATCTTTGAAGCTTGGTCGCAACGTATTCAATACAAACATGTCATAAACTTTATGGGAATCTTGATAATACAAAATATATCTTTGACTCAAAATAAGTTTTGTTTCGAGAATAAGTCAAATAATTAAAAATGGACTCAATTGGAAATTTTGCCCTTTCAAGCTCCACAAGCATTGCTTCACTCTGCTAAGGTTAAACCTCATCTCCCTAGGACATTCAAGTTTACGGGGAGTATTAAATGTCCTTAGAACATGTTCTTTAAAACATGGAAACATGTTCCATAAAACATTTCATAGTTTATGGGAGTCATTTGTATAAATATTTGACTATCTTAAGATTAATTTTAGGCATAAATTATGCTTGTATGTTCCCTTTAAAAACATTATAAGAGCTATATATATAGGCATCCAATTGGAGAAGAACCATAAGGAAATTCAATTTACCAATTCTTTCAATTACCACCTTTCCTAGTGATGGGAGGTAATAGTTATTTTATTGTTGTTATCATTGCTGTCGTATAATAGTTGTTATAGGATATGACCTTAAGTATGGAAAATCATTTCACCCTTTTCCTCATTGTATATATACTTGTATTCTTATATTAACACATATAAAATATCAATATACAATCTCTTTATTGAATTTTCTACATGGTATATAAGAGCAGGATCCTTAATAGGCCTGTCTTTGTGTCATTTCATATTTCTTGTTCTTTTTTTTGGCATTCTACACAAGAATGGCGAAAGATAATCCTATTGGCTTTGACGCTGAGAGCTCTCTAGTTCCTCTTACAAGTTTTCATGAAGTTGATGTCAACCCAAACCAGTGACTATATTCGTGGTTACTAAATGAATTCTTCTATCTTCCATGGTCCATAGTTGTTACACTAGATCTTAGAGGAAGGTACAAACTTGCGTTTATCAATGGGAATTTATAAGTTCCTGAAACTTTTTCTCTTTCATATGAATCCTGGTTATGCAAGGACTAACTTGTGATTTCATGGCTTCTCAACTCCCGAAAACCTAGGGTTGCTGAAGTTTTAAGTTTCTCTGAGTCATCTTAGCATCTCTAGGAGGTAGGTGAAGAAATGTATGGCAATCAAAATAACTCAGGTAGAGTCTTTTATATTAAAAAGGACATTACTAGGATCCAACAAGGAGGAAAACCTTTTGTTCAGGACCTTAGTATCATAAAGAGCATATGGAACGATCTTGATATGCATCGATCACACACTATTGATGCAACTGTGTTGCTAAAAAGAGTTGAAAAAGATAATATTTTATAACTATTGTCAAGCTTAGGTTCTAATATAAAGACCTTTGTAGTCACATCTTAATAAGGACTAAGATTCCATCATTTGTTAAAGCCTGCACCACTATTCAGTGAGAAGAATTTTATAGAAAGGTCATGAATATGGAGTCAAGGGATAGTGTCTATGAAGCTAGAGCTTTTATGACCAACCACAAGAACACTGAAGAAATGGTGTACAAAGGTAAGAGACCGACCTGAAAAGCACATATTACAACTCTGTTGGTCATGCGAAAGATCAATGTTGGATTCTAAATCCTGAGTTGAAATCGAAGTTTGAAAAAAACCATAACTTTTACAAGGGTTCCCAGAGGTCCTCAAAATCAAAATCGCAAAGATAACTATGAAGCTATTATTTCTACTGATGGGTTGTTGAACTTCACTACAAATCCAACTTCCTTAATCAATGAGCTCGTAGCCTATTTCCAATAAAAGAATAAATGAGGTACTAAAAATTGAGGGATGACTGGTGCTAGTGGGAATAATAACAATTCGATTGTACTTCTTAGTAAATTTGATGGGATCTTAGCAAAAGATAAAGGTGTATCTCATGAACAAATTCCAAGTATTTTGAATATTTTTTACAAACTGCTCTTAATGTCAGTCTCATGTATGATTTTTGGATTATATATTCAAGTTACACTAATCACATGACAAAGCAAACCATACACTTATATGATTTTGAGATATTGTCCAAACCATATATAGTCTCTGTTGTTAACGATAGAGGTGTTTCAGTTTTAGGTAGAGGGATGATAATACTTCTCTTAGAATATGGTGAGTCCATAACTTTACATGTTACATCATTTCCCGTTAAACTATTATCTGTTGGAAGAAATGCAAACCTCTCTAAACTGTCTTGCAATTTTCTCTCCTCATAATTTTTTTAGGATCCAGTCACCAAGAAGATGATTGGTGAAGGTTTCTACCTAAATGGATTGTATTACCTTCCAAAGGATTTTAGAGTTCCAAAAGTGTTTCAAGTCAGTTATAGTCTAACTCAAGACCATCATTTATGGCATCAATGTCTAGTACATCCATTTAAACCTGTTTTGTCCATTTGGTTACCCAAATTATGTAAAACTTTTCTCAACTATGAAACCTTTCACTTGTCAAAATTTGCTTGACTTTCTTTTAAGTATACCATGTCTAGAGCTAGTAAACTTTTTAAAATTGTACAATTTGTTGTTTGGAGTCCAACACCATTAGAATCCTTTAATGGTTACAAGTATTTTGTTATTTTCATTCATGATTTCTCTAGAATCACCTGGTTGTATCTATTGAAATTCAAAAGTGAAGTAGTGACTCTTTTTAAAGATTTCCACAATATTGTCACAAATAAATTCTCATCTCAAATTCATATTCTAAGATTAGATAATGGCACTAAATACATATCAAATAATATCATGTCATAATACTTGAGCACACATGGCATTATACATCAAACAAGTTGTGTAGGTACACCCCAATAAAATGGGGTAGCTGAGTGAAAAAATAGGGATCTACTTGAAAAACTAGGGTCTTTATGTTTCAAATGAATGTTACTAAAAAATTTTGGACTCAAGGGGTCTTACTGCCACCTATCTCATAAGCAGGCTACCTAATAGTGTCTTGGATTCAAAATCACCTTATGAGGTCATGTAGGTTAGAAAAATTGACCTATGACATATAAGGATTTTTGGATGTACATGTTTTGTTCACACACAAACACCTCACTGAGACAAGCAGGATCCTAAGGGTGTCAAATGTATTTTAATGGGGTATTCTTCAACTCAAAAGGGCTAAAAATGTTACAATCCCTACAATAAGAAGCTATTTTTCTCAAAAGATCTTAGGTTTAATGAAACCAAACCGAACTTCCTCAAACCATCAGAGTCAAATATTCAGAGGGAGAATTTCCTTGATTGCTTACCTTAACAAATCTAGATACAAGCATTGATTGTATTCCTTCAGTATCTATCAACACAGATGTATTTGTTAATCCAGATAGTAACTTGATAGTTAAAGAACTAGAAGCTTCAGAAGCACAAGTGGACTCTAATGACGCCTCCACCTTAGTTGAAGTTGTAGAACATGTCTTAACTTCAGTTCCACAAAAAAGAAATCCAAATCGTGATCGACGTTAACTATTAAGGTTGGCTGAAAGAGTATGTGACTTATAGTGCAAGGTATCCAATTGATAAATTCATAAACTACAATAAAGTGTCATCCTCTTATGTGAATTTCCTCAGTAAAATATCAAATAAGAGTGAGCCAAGAAATTTTCAAGAGGTTAACCACCAAGATGTGAAGAGCAAATCAATGCAATAAGAACTTCAAGCATTGGATGAGAATAAAACTTAAAGTATAGTCAAACTTCCACACATAAAGAAGGTGGTAGGCAGCATGTTAATTTATAAGATAAAGTTTCACTCTGATGGTTTGATTGAAAGACACAAGGCAATATTGGTGTCTCGAGGATTTACTCAAATATTTGGAGTTGATTACAAGGAGACATCTTCTCCATTTGCCAAGACGAACATTTTGAGGGTTCTATTAGCTGTTGCTATTAATCAAGGGTGGCCCTTATATAAAATGGATTCCAAAAGTTCTTTCTTACATGGATACCTAGATGAAATATACATAAAACTACCTCATGGTCATCCACTACTGAATAAACTTCACGAGTTAAATAATCCCCTCGTGCCTTGTATGACAAGTTAAGCTCAATACTAGTAGCAAATGGTTTCAAAAGATGTAATGCTGGTTCATCTCTATTTGTTCATAATGGTTTGATGGGAAGAATGGTTGTTCTTATTTATGTAGATGATATTATCATCACAACTGATAATGTTGATGAAATCGACACTCTTAAGAATTGACTTCATCAAAATTTTGCAATTACATAATTCAGAGTGTTGAAATAATTTCTTGGGATTGAAATGAAAATTTCTAATAAGGGTTTATTTTTTAATTAAAGAAAATATAAACCTGATTTGCTCCAAGAAGGTGAGATGATGGACAACAAACTAGTTAAAACTCTTGAAAACAAGCTCAACTTAAATTTAGAAGGACAACCACTAAGAGACATAAGTTATTATCAATGATTAGATGGAAAACTCATTTATCTAACTATTACAACACCTGACATTACATATGCAGTCAGCCTAGTGAGACAGTTCATGCATTCCCTAACTTTAAAAGACTTGCAAGTTGTCAATAGGATTTTTTAAGAATCTCAAGGGTTCAATTGGTCAAGGAATTCTTATGAAGAAAAATGGCCACAGACAGATTATGGGTTTCACCGATTTTGATTGGGAAGGAAATCATCTAGACAGAAAATATACCACGGGATACTGTACTTTCGTTGGAGGAAACTGATGATACTGGAGATATCACCACTTAAACTTGGATAGAGCTTAAGCTAGAAATCTATAGTAATCGAGATAAGACAAATAAAGTAAATATAGAAGTAGAAGAGGGTAAGAGAATGGAAACGATCATATACTACCACACTGTGCAGGTGTTTTAGTGTTTGTATATTAAACAAAGGAGCTCTAATGGCTCAAAATACAACTCTCTAGAACTTTCCCTCTCTAGGATGAGTTTAGTAGAGCTTGGGATAGGGTTTTATAAATTCTATCTCCTTCAAGGAAGAAGATAATAGGTATTTACCCCCCAAACATGTAATAAGCATGCATAAGATGAAGCAACCAATTAGAATCAGCCACCTGTCCCTGTCATATACATGCTATGATGATGAAATGTTTCCTCACATCCTCGTAAAGATCTTGTTATAATGGTTTGTACACATAGGATAGTAACTTACTGAATCCACGTGTGTTCTGTCAAGTGTTAAGGGTCGGCCGTCATAGAACAGGCCGAGTCGAGTCATCAGGTCAATCTTCTAAAGGGATGACCATCAGAGTGTTGAGTTAGGTTCGAGTCTGCATATAAGCCTTGGTACCCTTGCTCATGGACGAGTCCCAGGAGGTATCTAAGAGAACTGGGATCACTAGTGTGTCAATTATCTTAGTGGTGGCTGAGGACAAGGCCACTTGAGTTGGGCTTCTATCGAGTCATCCCATATTTGTTCCCCTTGATGAGCATCTAGGGTCGACTTTAGCCAGATTGATATCTATTGAGGATGAGACCACACTTATGTATATAAATCACCCCTAGACCTTAGCCTTCAATTGGAGTGGAAGGCTGAGGGGTATAAATGTTATTTCATTATCCCTGGGCGAAGTTCCTTAAATTGGACACCTGTCAGTAGGTGTGTAGGCGGTCATACTTGTCAAGGGATGGAGGCTGTAGGACTAGTAAGTTGTGCCCTCATGATTTGTCTCTTGGATAATCATGCCCAAACATTAATTGGTTTAAATACCAAAAATCAAAGCCATTTCTATTTTTTCTCCATTCACTTTCGTGATTAAGCTACGTTTTCTGCAACCTCTCTCTCTCTCTCTCTCTCTCTCTCTCTCTCTCTCTCTCTCTCTCTCTCTCTCTCCATTTTTAGGTAATCCAACAAGTTTTTAGGGGTTCCCTAGCTTCCCAGGTCTCTTTATTCACTTATGTAACACTTTAGGGCCCTTATTTTGAGTTTTCCTCCACTATTTAGCGTTTGTTGAGTGTTTTACATTTTTCAGCCACTCTTTTATTTTTCGATGACCTATCAAGATGTCTTTAGGGATATCTTTAGGGGGTTGAGTGGTGTTATAGTGGTTTAAAGTTGGTTAGGTGTGTTTTAGTGACATTTCTGGGTGGTTTCTTACCCTGTTTTCCCGTTTTGAAGGTCACCGGTGTAACTCTGATTATCTTCTTTGGTGAGGCTAGCTTGAGCGTTCTTCATATTCTTAAGTAAAAATGCTTGAGTTCCCTCTTTTGATCTTTTATTCAACTGCAATCAAACCCTTAGGTGTTTAAAATGATGTACGAGATTTTAGATAAATACCCCCATATTAGCGCTAAGATCCTTAGGGAGATAAGGAAAATTGAGGTTGAGGACGAGGCAAAGAGAAAATTCGGACCTGACCTTACCCGTCCAATCTTCCCAGCCCCCCTAGCTGTCAATCCTTACCCTGTAATTGAGGTTAGTGGGGATAAGATGTCTAATCATTCATCCTCATCTTTTTTAGGGTTAAAGTCCCTAGTCTTCTAGAGTTTCATCATAAGATAACTCTTTTGAGGGGGCTCTTCATGTCCCCTTGTCTCGTACGACTGAGTCTAATGTGCCTAATTATTCACACAACCACTACTCTTCTACCTCCCAGTCCTTTGAGGAGTCGAGGGTCACTGTGGCAACACCCCCTATGGTTGTTCCCTTATCGGCCATGATCGAGGTAGAGTTCCACAAAAGGTTTCCAAGTGAGGACCAGACTGTTGAGGTTATCGATGATGATTATGATTTCGAGGCTAGGGACTCGAGTTTTTTCGATACACAAAAACTGCAAACTGCAGACTAATTTTGTCTTCTTCATTTAGGGTTTAAAACTTTGTTTTTTAATTCACAAAAATCCTAATAGTTTAGTTAATGGTTTGGAACCCAACATACAATCTTGTTGAAGTTTCTCTTGTGGACAGGGTAAATCTACGGCTGATTACGACTGCGAGTCATTGGGAGTACTAGTCGATGTTCCTGACTGATTTGGAGCTGCGTGTTCTTATGAGTTTTCTATTTTTGATCCATTTCTGACTCTAGGTTGCATGTCTATGTGAGTCTCTGCGTGATATTCAATGCAGATTTCATTATATGTATGGTGCGATTTACTTTTCATAGTGAAATAAAAAGGTTTTTCCGTTTGGATTTTTTTCCTGAAATCTCTGTGTCAGCAAATTTATTTATGATGGTTTGATTTACCCACCTTGATGCATATGTTAGGGATTAATTAAATTGGTTTAAAAAATTGACAATTAAGCTTTTAATTGGAATTTGCGAACCCATATTTAATCAATATCACATTAGCATTCTCAAATTGGTATGAAAGCTTTTCAAGAGATCATACATTCTCAAGAATTATTCTTGGCATGAAAGGCTACAGTTGGTAAGAGCCTAAAAAATTAAAAGGAAAATTAAAAAATAATATAGTAAAGGCCAAGTGTTTCATTGATGCTTCAAATACATTGGTATCTTCAAAATGATAGAGAAAAAGAAAATATCAAATATCTATAATTTTGAGGGTGTTACAAGTTGTACATCAATGTATTTGTACACTGAGTCCTAGTTAATTCACGTTTGACACTATTGATTTGAGAATCATCAATATTTTCTAGGATAGTATACATTGTGCTTGTTTGTCCATTTATGAGTTCAATTTATCTGTCACTATCAAACTAAATTTTTATTTGATAATGTTAATGTAGTTAAATAGAACTCCTTGGATATTTTTGATTGATTGTGTCATAATTCTTTTGTTTCTAGTATACACCCCTTCACTCCGTTTACCCCATATTTGTTTAGACACATCGGTACTACATTAGTGTGGAAAACCTATGTATTTTGTGTCTTATTTGTGGTGTTTATACTTATATATCTATGCTTATGTGTTATTGGTATCTTTATATATATGGTATCTTTTATTTTGGGTCTTTTCATTTGCATTTAGTCCATGTATTCCATATGTTTTATCTTTAAGATTCATGTAGTTTTAAATTGGTATGCTTAATGAATAAATTGGTATCATTTGTTCATTGTTTGGATTATTTGTGCTCGTGTTGCTACGTTGTGTTTGTCATTGTTTGTTACACTTTACACCGTTATATGATATACTTATTTTTCCTTATGCTTACCCATGTTTCATTTAATGGGAAAATGGTTATATTGGGGAGAACTGGTTTATTTTGCATCTTTAGCTTTATCTATTCCAAAACAAAAAAGGGGGAAAATGGTACCTCAATTTTTATAGTCACAAGGAGATTTTTTTGCTTAGGGGGGGGACGTCCTAATTTATGTGGATATTATTAGACAAGGGAAGATGGTTTATTATCATGTGGATTTATATTATTATTGATGATACGAGAAATCGTACATATGTAGAACTCGTATCAGCAAATCAAGTGTAAAGTATTTGATGAGCAAATGAAGTAAGTAAATAGAGAGAAGACACGATATCGAGTGGTTCAGCCATTAAAATAGGCTTACATCCACTGTGTTGCTCTGTTCTCATTATATGCGTTGCATTGTACAATAAAATCGTGCCTAAAGAGGCGTAAAAGTATGAGAATAAAGGGGAGTACATGTAAGTATTCAGGATTCTGGTGTGCCGGAGAGGTGGCTGCGATGTAGATGTGTGGCCTCCAAGTCGTATGTTGAGGTTGTATAGAGAGAATCTGTATTGTAGAATCTACCCCGAGTGTGTGGAAAAAATCCCCCTCATTACGAGGTATGGGCCTCTATTTATAAGAGATACGCTCTTGTGCCGTGGGAACGTGACGCATGAAGTCTGGAGTAGTTGTTAATGGGAGGGATGCGGCCTGTAAGGTAAGCAGTGTTGTATCTTGGCTCTGATGACAAAGCTGCCGTGCCCTGTATCGACGTGTCCGCGGCTTCTTGGTGAATAATTACTGTGTCGTACCCTATAATTGACAGGGACACACTGTGCTAGCCCTCTCCGTGGCGTTTTGTTAGGGGTCATGCTCTATATTCTGAAGGGCCGTTCCCTGTATTTCTATAGGGTCGCGCCCTGTATGTGGCATGAGGTATGGCCTCACCCTTTATATGGAGTAGAATACGATCTGTGGCAGGGTGCTATATTTGTACTATCAATAAGCCCCCAAGTCATAGTGCTAAGAGAAATCAATTGGAGCTGCAACTTAGATCAGTCTGATTAGGTGCCGCGGTGCCTCCAAAGCGACGATTTGTCTTCCGTTCTCTATTATATAAATTGTTTCTAGCCGTGGACTTCATTATGTTTCCAAAACTTTGAGAGCAAATCGAGAGCGAATCTCTGCATGTGCAACTCCGTTCATTTTCCAGTGACCCTTTGAGGCTGTGGTTGGCGGTTACAAGGTGGTGTGAGGCTGAGCATCGCTAACTTCTTCATTTCCAGGTAACTTTTTGATCAATCATCCTTTTCGATCCGTTTCATAGCTTATATTTTTGCAATAATCAAACACAAAAGCTTCTTCATTACTTAATAGGATTTTAGGGTTTCAATTGAACTGCCGTCACCCTAGGATCAAACATACGTACGATAAAATAATTGTAATAGTTGTTTGAATCGATATTCGTATGTTGAATCCCATGTTGAATCCCATGAAATCATACAATGGTTCTTTCTATTCATAATGTTCTTGAGGTTCTCGGTACAACTTCTTCATATTCTGGGTATTGGATCTTAAAAACGGGTAAACAATGGATACTTAACTATTTGAGAGAGAGGCCGCGGCATGATAGGATTTCAATAATCCATTCCCCTGAACTGTTTTAGTCCTTATCTGCGTCATACCGTGCCCGATGGCCGCGGTCCCTTAAATTCTGGGATTTATCCTTCACGACACTTTGATGCATATCCACTTATTATGTTTTGGCCGTGGGGTATTTTAAGGCTCTGAGTCACCACCCCTGTATTTTTGAACAACCTTCAAACCTTCATGAACCAAATACACCCATGTTAAATAACCGTATTTGCTACTAGAGTCCCTTGAATCGACTTTTAGCAATTTTAGTAATGATTGTGTCCAAGAATCTCTAAATCACTTTGATCCTATATCCGCGGCAGTATATGTTCCCCTGCTGATATGGGAGGTGGTTGCGGCTAGTAGGGCCATAGGACGATCCCTTATGTTCAAGTAGTAGAGTTGGCCCATTAATAACTACATTAGGGAAATGATTCCCAATAAATCTTTACTATTTATATATAGTCTTCCCGTGGCTTTGTGAAGTCTTTTACAAACCATACTGGTTGCGGCGCCTAACTGCGAACTCTACTTTTCAGATACTGCTGCAGCCATACGCGCTTTGACCCAGACGAGTTCCTGAGAGGCTTTTGGGCAAAGAACTTTGGAACCTCTCCTCCTGAACTGACTTCCGTGCCCCCTCTAAGATCAATAGGGCCTTACAAACTAAAGGATTGCCCAAACTGCATGATACTAGACTCGAACTTCACGGACTCTGCGTCTGGGAAGGATTTTCAATCCGTGCCGATGGAAGAAGAAGCCAACTCAAGTAATCATCCAGTGGGTACAAGAGATGATGCCGCGGAAGTTAGGGATAACCCAACTAGTACATCTAGGAGGGCTGAGAGACCCTTAGCTGCACTTGATATCCGCAGCGCCATGAACAAAGACTGGGTTGAGCAGGTGGCTGAGGCCTTAGAATTTCCAGAAAATTTGATGTGCTCGGCACCTGTCGCGAACCAAAGACCTTGCACGGTTCTGGCCGATGGAGTTTTCTTCCCAGTCCATGCCTTTATTTACGGGCTGCAACTGCCTGTTCCTGTTCCCATCTGTCACTTTTTTCAGATAATGAAACTGGCCCCAGCCCAGTTAGATCCTAATGGTTGGAGAGCCATTCTAGTCGCGATTGGCCTTTGGGAGAATATATTCAAGAAGGACATCACTCCCGCATAATTCTTTCACTTCTACCGCCCAAAGGATAACTCAGTGAAGTTCGCGGGTTACTAACACTTCTCTGTCCGCGGCAGGGACGAGACCCTTTACACTGGGAGGCCGACCAGTGTGAAGAACTGGAAGGGGAAATATTTTCACATCTCCGGAGAAGGCTGGGAGATTCACCCCTAGGAGAATGAGAGGGAAAGGTCATATAGAATGCCGCGACAATGGGGGTCTCCCTCTAAATTAGGTACTAAGACTATAGTCGTGTCCTTTCATCGTATTTTGTATGTTAACTTCCACTAACCTTTACATTGTCTTTTCTGCAGTTGTTGACAATTTTCATTTGAATAAGCGACAGGAGAAGAGAGTTGCTGAGGCCGCGACAGTTCCTGCTGAACATAAAAAGTTCTGCACACTTGTTACATCAGCGACCGTATTCGAAGTAGGATTTTTTCCCAACAAATCCATTCCTCATGTTATGGGCGCGGAAGGTAATACACTGCATCATGATTTTTATTAAGCGGTCAATTATGCTCTTAAATTCCTTTTCCAGCATTTGCCGTTGCTTTTTCAGGTGAGGAAGTTGACAGGGAATTACTGGCCGTGCAACTGGCGAAAATGAATGAGGACGCATTCGTCCTAAACAACACTGCGCGGAGTAGAAAGAGAAAAAGGTCCAAAGCCAAGGCAGCTGTCGCGGCTCCATCAAATGATTTGGAAACACCGGCCGCGAACTTGGCTCTTGCCACGGAGAAAACTGGTGTTTCCGCCCATCCAACGTCTGAATTTGATGACGACATTAGGGCCAACCTAGATGCGGAAGGTTTGATGTTCGATGATGTCCCTCTTGATACAACTTCTCCATCTCCGCCACCTGTTGTTGAAGTAAATGCAAATCTGGCACTTCCTCAATTCTGCGGCGGAGCTGGTCCCGATGGTAGACCGCGGCCCCAATTGAGACAACCTGACCCAGAGTCTTCATGGGACACTACGGTAAAGGCTGCACGGATAATGAAAATAATTATTAATGCTGCTGACTTGGACCAGTTGGTGGGGGTAGACCACGACGACTTGGAGGACTGTGGTCTCCATAGCCTTCTGAGGGTAAGTGCTATCATTCTTTAATTTTGCTACTAACTTTTTTGCCTCCCAAATCTTACTTATAAATTATTTTATTATAGACCGCGGATGTTATGTTGGCCCTAAAGTGGAAGTATGAGGCCCTTTGTAAGCTGAAAGAGGCTGCAGATAGGGTACATACTCTTGACTTAGAAGCTGCACGGACCTCGTCCTTTGAAGCCGGCAAGAAGTCTGCTGCCGCGGCTCTTCAGGCAGCCCAGATAGACTTGGAGAGAGAAAATAAGGAGAGGGAGGAAGCCGAAGAGAACTTTAAACAAGCCGCAGACTCCCTTAAAGCCTCCCAAGCCCAGACTGTTGAAGCTGCTTGTGCCGCGAACATTTCAAGTAACAAGCTCTCCCTCCTCCAGAAGAAGAATGAATAGATAGAGGCCAAGTTCGCTCAAGAAGCATTAGACCATGTCGCGACACTAGAGAAGATTGAGGAAGATCATGGTGATGCTCTTCAGTTGGCTATTGACCACACCGTGGAGTCATTCAAGGGCTCCAAGGACTTCTTCCTCATCAACAACAGGGCCTACCTCCATGGCTACCAGGAGCTTCGGCAGAGATTCATAAAAAACTTTCCTGAGACCAAGGATTCGGTCCTTGCTTGGGAACTTAGTGATGCAGAACATCAGGAATGCATTGCTGAGCTTAAGGCCGTGGCCGAAGAAAAAGAGAGGTAGAGGGCCAAAGAAGAAGTAGAAGCCGCAGATGGAAAAATTGAGACATCCGTGGATGAGGAGGGTGAAGAGCATGATAATGCAGCTTCTTGAACTTGTATTCATAGTTTCTGAACTGATCATTAATACATGGATGTGTACCTCTTGCTACTTTACTTTTGTTGTGGTTGCGGCCTACTTTTCTGTAATCTCAACTGCTAATATCAAGGCTACGACCATATTTGATTGCTTGCAACTCCTTACTCTTTTACTTTGCTTGCTTTAATGAATGGTTGAACTTAACTACTCTCATATTTGAAAATGCATTCTTGATTGGATGAATATAATATTTTGAATCCGCAGAAAGCATGCGATTTCTTCATAGGATGATTATTTGCTAATGTCCGCGTCCACATAAATAGTGCTACGGCACCTTCAGAAGTACATGCCATAGTCTGTGTTGTTTCATATTGCTGATGTATATGGGCCATGGCCCTTTCTCCATTTTTAATGAATTCTTGGACTGCCCCTTGAATAAGGCCGATTCCTCTAAACGATTTCACTTGATGGCCGCAGATGTACTTACAAGGCTGTGGCACTCTAAGTACATGGATCTTCCCAGGCTGCTTTCATTACACTTGGTTTCCTAAACCGCTTAGCTGTTGTTATCTCATAAACAATATGGAACTTAGTGTAATACCATGTAGAGAAGTCCCTTCTTCTAGTGCTTCAAGATGTCAGTGCCTCAGCACTTTCATGAATGAATGTCCCCTAGATATCTGCAACCATATCGGTGGCCTGCGACACATTTCTAGCCCTTGCATCTGAAAAATGTGCCTTTGTAGACATACATGGTATTTTCAAGCCTCCTCAGGTTGGGTTATGTTATTAAGCCACCCACAGCTATCAGAAAGGTATTTTCAAGCCTCCTCAGGCTGGGTTATGTTATTAAGCCACCCACAGTTATCAGAAAGGATATTTTCAAGCCTCCTCGGGCTGGGTTATATTATTAAGCCACCCACAGCTAATATATGGGATACTATCAAGCCTCCCCGGGCTGGGTTATGTTATTAAGCCACCCACAGCTAATGTACGGGATACTATCAAGCCTCCCCAGGATGGGTTATGTTATTAAGCCACCCACAGCTATAGGTATATTTAAAGCCATCTCTGGCTAGATGTTTTAAGTATCTCGACTTACTGACGCATCCCGAAAGCTGAGAACGGGCAATGGAAGCCCTCATGAGAGACGTTGCAGTCCAATCTTGCATAACTGCTTCCAATATTTGCTATTGCCCCTTTTAAATACCATCAACTTTTGGGTGATCAGATGTCTTGTCAGTCTACACCGCCCATTTAGATATTACTATTCCCGAAATAACATATTACCTCGGATCGGGATCTGTTTAAGACGAAAGTGGTCTTTATAAGATAACATTTCATGGAAATAAGAATCAAAATATTACACTATAAAAGTGAACTTGATTTTATAACTATTCATATATATGACTTTGTAGAGATAACATAAAGTTTAGTCTAAAACAACATAAGCGAAAGTTGTCATTGTAGAGTAGGGACAGATGGAACATAAGAAGTAAGCATGAAAAATGGGCATGTGGCCTGTGAGATTGGGTTGCATCCCCTAATCATCTTTGAGGAACCTCCTCAGCATCCCTTGCCCAATTAGCCTTTCAATTTCATCCTTCAGAGCATAACATTGCTCAGTTTCATGGCCATGGTCCTGGTGGAATCTGCACCAGGTATCTTTGTTCCTCTTGTGGGATGGAGCTCTCAGATTTCTAGCCACCTCAACATCTTGTCCTCTTTGATGAACTCGAAGATCTCTTCAATCGGGAAGGTGTCCCCCGATTTCTTCTCTGCCTTCTCCATTTCTGGCTCCTGCTGGCTGCTTTCGCGGCCATCTCCTCTTGAAATGCGATGGCATTATAGACTGTTGGTGCTTTTTTCATGGGTGACGCACCCACAGTGGGAGATGCCGCAGCCTCTAGCATTAGAACCCTCTGAGTTATATAGTTGACCTGGGTCTGAAGTGAGGCCTGGCTATCATAGAGATGGTTGAGGTGATTGTATAGTTGCACAATCTCATTTTTGACTTCTGTGCACTGGCTGAATTCTCCTTCCATTTCTGCTTTTGTTAGTCTTTATAAGGTATATAGAATCTGAGATAAAACTTAACAGAAGTGAGTAATCATAAAATATTTGATTAGTCAAGTCAGAAATTGGGATGTAGCATTTGAACTGCTTCATGATATGCTGACGAGGCCGCGACCAGTAAGGGACACGAGTGCACTGCCGCAGCCCTTGAATGGTATTCACCAAGGTTGAGCTGAGGGCCACTCAAGTCCTTTTCGTGGTGATTAAGATGTTGGAATAGAACCGCATTAGTAGTGGTCGCGACATTTGGGGCTGTTGAACTGACAAGCCGCACCCCTGCCTAGGCAGTGTGGAGAAATCCAAAAATAGGAACCCAGAAACTAAGTTTCTCTCCCCCAACACGTGAAGAATGCATACTTGGGTCTATCGATGAGAGAATACCCTCGTTGTGCACAAAACGGCACGATTCCAATAATAAACCCTAGATCATAGGTCAATGATAGAAAAAGGGAGTAAATGTAACCCTTCCCTAATCATCCATCCTTTCGGGATAGAAGCCCATCATGTTTTCAGCATTATCTAGATGAAATGATATCTTAGGGGTATGTAAAATAGATCTAAAGTCATCAAATGAATACCCAAGAGCAAATTCGGATATAAGAAATACCCATTTAAGGGTGCAAATATAGCACGGAGCTCAATAACCAGAATCGACCCGTGAGGAGGTGATCCGACGGATCCTCAGGGATCGAATAAGGTGTTTAAGAACTAAAATATATAGATAAACAAGATTGAAAATCATTCCCATAGACGATGCCAAATTGATGATACGAAAAATCGTACATAGGTAGACCTTGTATCAGCAAATTAAGTGTAAAGTATTTGATGAGCAAATGAAGTAGGTAAATAGAGAGAAGACATGATATGGAGTGGTTCATCCTTTAAAATAGGCCTACATCCACTGTGTTGATCCATTCTCAATATATGCGTTGTATTGTACAATATAATCATTCATAAAGAGGTGTACACGTATGAGAATAAAGGAGAGCACATGGCAGTATTGAGGATTTCGGTGTGTCAGAGAGTGGATGCGATGTAGATGTGTGGCCTCCAAGTCGCATGTTGAGGTTGTGTAGAGAGAATCTGTATTGTAGAATCTTCCCCGAGCGTGTGGAAAAAATCCCCCTCATTACGAGGTGTGGGCCTCTATTTATAAGAGATACGCTCTCATGCCATAGGCACGTGACACATGAGGTCTGGAGTAGTTGTGAATGGGAGGGATGCGACCTGCAAGGCAAGTAGTGTTGCATCCTGGATCTGATGACAAAGCTGTCGCGCCCTGTATCGAGGTGTCCGCTGCTTCTTGGTGAATAATTACTATGCCGCACCTTATAATTGACAGGGCCTCACTGTGCTAGCCCTCTCGGTGGCATTTTATTGGGGGCTGCGCTCTATATTCTGAAGGGTCGCGCCCTGTATTTCTGTAGGTCCACGCCCTGTATGTGGTATGAGGTATGGACGCACCCTGTATGTGGAGTAGAATACCATCTGTGGCAGGGTGCTATATTTGTACTATCAATTATACATTCTCTCTGGATTTGAAGGTGTGTTTATGTATGCAGGTTTGCAATGATGCGACAAAGTCTACACAAGATCAAAGCTATTTAATGTGAGTCTGTCAAGTATCTGTAATTTTTTTAAGGTTGTGGACGTATCGTGACATCCCGTTTAATTAAATACCGGTTAGCTACTCCTTTATTCAAATTAATACAAAATGTCAAGTTGGTTTAGTTCTTAGCATCACTGTCGAAAACATTTTTAAACAATTACTAGCCACCTAATATTTAAAAAGTGAGTTGTCAATTTTAATTAAATTAAATTAACATGCAACCAAATAATTTATTAACTAAAGGCATCACATTCACATTACAATCACAATGTAAAATACTGGAATAAATTAGATTCACACTCCCCTGAATAATCCCAATACTGAAGAAAACTAAATACAAAGTCTAAATAATTAATTAATTAAATCCAAAACCGAAATGAAACTAAGCATGAAAAAGCTGTCACTAACGGAAAAGGGTGACATGCACTACAGATGAATAAATCTGAAGTGGAGTCAATGTAAAAAGTGGAGGCGTCTACTATCGAGGTCCTGTAACTTTCACAGCAGCTACAACATGTCACTGGAATGGAACTCCTAAGCTTGGCATCCCTGTGGCTGGGCACCTAAAAGGTTTTTACAAGAAAATAGATTTGAAAGCAAACGGGTCAGAGCCCGATGTGAAAATAGTTTAAAATATAGCATGTGTTTAAAACATTAAACAGTGAATATAAAATACATGTTAGTTACGTGCACTCACATGAGTTCCTCACCTCTCAACTAATTGTGCACACCCAACGTATCCGTAACCCGTCCTAGTTATACTGCTAACTAACTAGTCTAATTCACAACCTGACTTTACGTTATTATATGAGGGTCAAAACAAGACATTCTAATATAACTTACGCGTGTCTTCCTTTTTGTTTCTCAGATTTTTTTATAATAATTATTATGTGAAATTCCCATTTTTAACGCTACTAAAAATGTCACAAGTATCCACACTTACACTTAAATAAAGAGTCTATTTCAATTACAAGCATACTAATCTCATAATAAATATACAATTAGGGCACCCCTAGGCTAAGCTGCGGTGCACACATACTCTGCTACCGAGTCCCGGTACATCACGTACATAAGGACCACATATTCCGAATCTCTTCGGAACTGTCTAAATAAGCAATAATCACACGTAATGGAGGCGAACATAGTTAACATACCCATGGGTCACGCACATAGCTACGCTCCCATGGTCAGCTGACTTATTAACTCACAAATAAGTCATTCACAACCTATGTCCTTAAGGTACTAATCTAAATTGCCCCGTAGGCACATAAGGATTAGATGGCCCAGTTCGAAAGCCGACCTCCTGTGATAGAAAGTATGGTAGGTATGTTATACACATAGGTCCGTATACTAAGCATTCACACAACTTAGATATCTTAAAATATTAATAAAGGTATATTCTACATTCCTATACCGTTATTCCAATTTGTACATTTTTAAATCTCCAGATAATATATAATATAGACCGCCGACACATCTCACGTCGTAGTTTCAAGTACCTAAAGCCTAACCCACAAAGGTTACCAAGTCTCCTATTATTCCCACATTAAAATCCACTATTCTTAAGGTCCTCATTCTTCCACTAACCTTATATTATCCAACTATATAAAATTTACTCCTGAAATCTCAATATCAAATAGTATCACACTCGTCGAGCCTTATTATGTTTAATAAAATTCCCAATTTCACTTCTAATTATAATTCGGGTCTCACAAACATGGCTACTAGTCTTCCTTGAATCTAAGAGTATTCACAAAGTCCCCACCAATAATTCTCTAGGGTCGAAATTGTTAAAATCCAACAAAGGGAAAAATATAACTGATTCTGGGAAGGTCGATCGATCGATGGTGGTCGATCGATCTACCTATGAATGTCGATCGATCGATCGCACCAGATGGGCTACGGACTGCTTCATTTTTCAGTCCAAAATTCATCCCAAAACTTCATTACAAGGTATGAAATTCTAGCCTAATGTTATAGGATCAACATACAACCAAAATACATCATTGTTAACGTTCCAAAACCTTTTAATCATCAATTATTGGCCTTATATGGATCAAAACTTCAATAAAACCCCTAGTTTTCTCTTTTCTTCAAGAACAATGATAATTCTCCTCTTTAATCCAGTTTTAAATCATCAACAGTTATGTTTTGGGTACTGAATTCATCCAGAACAATTCTAGATGTAATTCCTAACCAAAGTATAGAGTTGTACATCAAATTCATTAGGTTTTCATCAAATCTTCAAAGACAATTATTAATTTCTACACTAAACATGGAGGAACTATTCATTGAAACTAATGAAACCAAATCACTTGCCTTAAGTTTGATGTTCTGATTCATTGTTGATGTTCAAGGTCTGATTCTCTCTTCTTTCCAATCACAATTCAGTCCAAAATGGTGGTGGTGGGTGGTGGTTTTTGGTTTGGAAACCCTTTTGCAACTTTTCTCTAACTCACATAGCCCACTCTCTTGTTTTTGGTTGATAATGGCCTTAATGGATTTTCTAATAATATATAAATAAATTTTAGAATTCGTGGGTCATAATTCCTTAATTTTTAAAATTCCCAAAATACCCTTCCGGGTTGCCGGTTTGGCCTAAAAAGGCCCCGGGACCCAAACTAAACCCCCGACTAGTGTTTTCTGACTATCTCGACCCTTTTGGACACGTTGGCGCACTCAAAATGACCATACAGTTGATAAAATTATAATTTACTTTTTAAATCTAATTAAATTGATTTCTGACGCGACTGATACGCGCGTCCCAACTTAATTTTCCCAAATAGTCGTATTTATAACTCTTGGCAATTTTGATGCTTTCAATACTCATATATTACCATATATACTCCATAATATATAATATGATAATCATAATCAAATACCAACTCTCAGTAATATATAATATCATCATCATAATCAAATACCAACTCACGTCTCGCTAGTATTTAAATTCGAATTAATTTCTAATTAATTCTCATATAATTCAATTGATCTGTTAAATAAAAACCAATAAAATTACGGGGTATTACATACTTCCCCCCCCCCCCCCCAATAACAGAATTTCATCCCGAAATTCAAAACTAAAGTATACCTAGTAAAAATAACTCTGGATAACGCTCGCATCTGATCCTCGTGCTCCTATGCGGACTCCTCAACATTATGATGCCGCCACTAAACACGTACTAACGGTACTATCTTCGACCTCAGTTTCCTCTCTCTATGGTCCAGAATAGCAATCGCCCCCTCCTCGTAGGAACTATGAGGCTGAAGATCGATGTCCTCTAAAGCAATATGGGTATGGGCCAAATCGTCCCTAAGATATCTCCTTACCGAGGAAATATGGAACACGTCATGAATCCTCTGCAAGTGTTCTGATAACCCAAGTCTATACGCTACTGGCCCAATCTTCTCGATGATAGAAAATGAGCCCACGTATCTAAGTGCCAATTTCCCTTTCTTCTTGAAACTCATAATCCCCTTCATCGGAGATACTCTGAGTAACACCTGGTCCCCCACCTTAAACTCTCTAAAGAATATTTTGGCATCGGCATAACTCTTCTTTCGGTCCTGAGCTACTCGAATACGTCTCCGTATCATCTCTATCCTCGCCGAGGTATCCTGAATCACCTTCGGTCCAAGAAGCTTGTTATCCCCCACCTCTTGCCAACATGCTGGGGAACGATAAGGTCTACCGTATAACGCCTCGAATGGATCCATGCCAATAGTGAATTGGTAGTAGTTATTATAGGCAAGCTCCACCAGTGGAAGGTACTTCTCCCAACCACCTCCAAAGTCTAGTATGCACATACGCAACATGTCCTCTAACATCTGATTCATCCGCTTAGTTTGCCCATCTGTCTACGGGTGGTATGTCGTACTCAGCCGCAATTTCGTACCCATGGCTTCCTGAAAACTCTCCCAAAATCATGAAACAAATATCTTGTCTCGGTCAGACACGATATTGAGAGGCATCCCGTGAAGTCTCACTATCTCCGCTATGAAAATCTGGGCATGCTGTCCCGTAGTGTAGTCTGTCCGGGCTGGTAGAAAATGAGAAACTTTGGTCAACCTATCCACGATTACCCATATGGAGTCGTGACCCCTCTGTGATGTAGGTAACCCCATGATGAAGTCCATGGAAATGCTCTCCCATTTCCACATAGGAACCTCTAATGGCTGTAGAAGTCCTGCCGGTCTCTGATGGTCCACCTTTACCAGCTAACAAGTGGCACATTTAGAAATAAACTCGGCGATATCTCTCTTCATCCTGCTCCACCAGTACTGTTGCCTCATATCCTGGTACATCTTATCCCCACCAGGATGTACCGCAAACCGCAAACCGTGCGACTCTATCATAACCTCATGGTACAAATCTTCCCCCTCAGGAACAACCAGTCTCCCATTGAAGCGTAAGCCCCCGTCTAAACTAACAGTATAGGACTCGGCTCCCTGTACTAGTAATCGAACTATCTGTTCTTGATAAAATGAGTCTTTTGCCTAGGCCTGTATCACTCTCGTAACAATCTGGGGCGTAACGATCATTACCAACATGAATGATTGGGCCACTGCATCCTGGTGTCCCAACTCTTTCCACTTTGATCACCACACTTTGGCCACCTCACCTACTGGCCTACGGCTCAACGCGTCCGCTACAATGTTAGCCTTCCCTGGGTGATATTGGATATCGAACTGATAATCCTTTATGAATTCAAGCCACCTATGTTGACACATATTTAGTTCCTTCTGCGTGAAGAGGTACTGTAAGGACTTGTGGTCTGTGAATAAATTGAATTTCTCCCCCAGGAGGTAGTGTCTCCAAATTCAAAGAGCAAATACGACTGCCGCTAACTCCAAGTCGTGGGTGGGGTAATTCTTCTCATGAGGCTTAATCTTACGGGAAGCATAAGCTATAGCCTGACTCTCCTGTTGCACTACACCCCCAAGTCCTAGTAAGGACGCATCGGTGTAGACTAGATACTCAACTCCCGATCTAGGCAATGCTAACACTGGTGCTGAGGTCAACTTGTCCTTCAACTCGTCGAATGCCAACTGACAGGCATCGCTCGAGATAAATGTCACACCCTTACGAGTCAGATGTGTCAAAGGAACCGCTATCTTAGATAATCCTCCAATAAACCTCCTATAGTATCCTGCTAGGCCCAAGAAACTACGTATCTCAGTCGGTGTCATGGGCTGTTCCCACTCCCTCACCGCTGACACCTTCCCCGAATCAACAGAAACTCCCCTGTCTGAAATGATGTGCCCCCAAAACTGAACCTCCTTCAACAAAAACCCACACTTCTCGTAGTTTGCATATAACTCGTTCTGACGTAGCGTCTGCAAAACCAACCTCAAGTGCTCTGCATGTTCCTCCTCTGTCTGGGAGTAAAATAGAATGTCATCAATGAAGACAATGATAAACTGGTCTAGGAACTCTCTGAGCGCCCTATTCATCAAGTCCATAAACACAGCTGGGGCATTGGTTAGGCCAAAAGGCATAACTCAAAACTCGTAGGAATCATATCTCGTTAAGAAGACAGTCTTCAAGACGCCCTTCTCCCTGATACGCAACTGATGGTATTCCGATCACAAGTCAATCTTTGAGAAGAAGGTCGCTCCTCTCAACTGGTCGAATAAGTCATCGATTCGGGGCAACGGATATTTGTTCCATATCGTGACTTTATTCGACTCCCAGTAATCTACACACAACCTCAAATATCCATCCCTTTTCTTCATGAATAGAACTAAGGCACCCCACGACGATGTACTCCTACGGATAAACCTGACCCAACAGCTTCTCTATCTGATCCCGTAACTCCCTCATCTCCGCTGGATCCATACGGTAAGGCACGCGAGCTATTGGACGACTGCCCGACATCAAATCGATAACAAAGTCTATCTCTACACTAGGAGGTAATCCTGGAATACATCATCGAACTCTCTAATAACTGGAATCAAATCTAGTGGTATTACCACTTACTTAGAGGTCTCCTCCTTTACGTAATACAAGTGTGTAGAGGGGGCCTGAAGGTAATCCTGGGATTAGGGATAATCCACCAATTAGCAACAGTGTTCTGAGGATAAGAACAGCGTGGCAACTCAAGCGTGGCATCTTGGTGAGGCAGCTTAGCATAGCAGCTTGGGGAGGCAGCTTGGCGTGGCAACTCGTACTTTAGCTTATTGTTACTTTGCCATATTATAGCTTTGTTTATATTGACTACGAGTTGTAATGACTGTAATGTTGTAACGAGAATAATGAATGGGTGTGAGGTCGAACGGTACTCGCGAGAGACCAGGCTTGGCAGGGCCTGGGAGAGCTTTCATGCTCTATCGAACAACCTCACCGTGGGAACTTTAGAGGGACTTGGTTTGGAGGATTGAGAAGTGGGGCACCGTTGGGGCTTGTCCTGACCATCTTAGATACACTTGGTAAAACACCGAAGGACCCTGACCCTGGAACCTCAAGCGGAGCATCTTGGAGTTCCATCGGGCATTGAGTTATGGACCAAACAACCCTCTACTTAAATGTCACATCTACTGTGGGTGATGTCACTAGCCTTCTAAACAATGTCAGACATGCACTTGAGTAAACCACCGTGGTATTTGGGGCTGTCAGACAGTTGGTGAGCCACCTCTACGACAACAACCCCCTGACACACAGTGGTTAGGCAAAAGGCATGTCTTGGCATTTAATGTTTATGACGTAGGAGACAACTAGTGCATCAGGAATTTAATGTTGTGACATAAAGTATGAGGGATGTCTTTCATAGTCTTTAATAACTGAGTTGCCTCGGGGGTGGTGTGGGGGGCTATTTAAGGACCCCAACCACCTTTGAGGAAAGGATGATCTTTTGAGAGTTCAAAAGTTATTATTAGAGATACACATCAGAGAGAGAGAATTATTGTAGACTAGAGGGTTTATCCACTCACCATTGTCATTTATTACGAAGCTTTTAATACATAACAGAGACCCTTGAGAGTTTTTAGTATGTTTGCCTGCCTACCAAGGTGTATCTAGGGTGCTTACTTCTCTCTCCCTCTAGCTAAGTTATTTCTGAAGTTCTTTATTATATTGTGAGTTATACACGAGAGATTTGTGAGTATAAGATGGGTTCCATACATTCCAAACTGCTCTTTGTGTCTTGTGGCTAAATCACTAATGTCTTTCTAACTAACCTTGTGATCACCATACTCAAAAGGGGTTACGCCTCCATCTTATCTAAACTACCCTCTTACATTTGGCGACTCTGCTGGGGAGGCATTCTTCTAAGGAAGGAGTATGGCGTAAGATAACGTTAATCGAAGGCTCAACTTTGATGATATCCAACACAGTGAAGAGCAAGCAGCGGTAGAATTGGAGGCTTTAAGGAGCGGAGCTCCTCGAATAGAAGTGCCCCCAGTTCAGACAACAACTGGCGCTCAAGGAGTGACGCAGGCTTCCACGAGCGCTGGGCTGGCACCTGCCTAGATGACCCTCCTTATGAGCAAGTTCTATGAGTTATTGCAAACTCCTACAGCTTCAACGGTGCTGGGAGGACTTGAAGCCAATTCCTTCGTAACGCCAGGGGCAGCTCCGACTGTTCCACCGGGCGCAGGTACAATGGGAGCAGCCTCGGTAAGCATACCCTCCATCGTGAATCCGACAATGGGAATCTCCGGAGTATCAACGGCTCCAGCTGTAATGATGGCTCCAACTATAACGGTCATTCAGCCAACACCCCCATTGGTCGTTGCCCCATCGCCCATGGAGGAAATGAGGAGAGAAATGCAAAAGGAGATGTTAAAATTTGTGCAGGCTTCCTCACAGTTTATAGGCGAGGTAGCTTCAGTCTATGACAACTTTAGGACACCTTATCCTCAGGAATACAACGATGAGCCTTACCCGAGCGATTATATTCCCCCCATCTTTGAAAAATACACAGGGAAGGGTGGGAATCCGAAAGAGCACATTAAACGTTTTATTGAGCACCTAGGGGCGCATTGCAATAACAAGAAACTCAGGTTGAGGGAGTTTTCCAAATCCCTAACCGATAAAGCATACACGTGGTATTCTCATTTGGCCCCTAAAAGTGTCTCCAGGTGGGAAGAGATGCATGTGCTGTTTGTCCAAAAGTTCTTTCTAGCAGAGGATGAATTCACTCTGACCCAACTAGGGAGAGAGAAGCAACGACCAGGAGAAGACGTGATGGCGTACGTTCGGAGGTTCAGGGAAAGGTCTCTGGACGTGAGAGAGGAGGCCAAGGAATCCAAACTATTACAAATCTGTGCCGAAGGACTACTCCCGGAGTACATCTGCCATCTTATCAATGAGACGCGCGAGGGAACTTTTTCGGCATTCTTAAAATCTTCAAGGAACATCTCATTGGTCGTACGACCAAACCCGGTGGCGGTGCCTATGATATTCAGACAGCCGATACAACCTGGGGGAGGAAGGCCTCAACCCCCACGGGTGGGATACACCGAAGGAACAGATGGGGGTAAGGCGGTGAAGAAGGACAACAAAAGGAAGTTTGGAAGGGATAGAGAAGACCCACGACCGTTACCATGCATGATAGAAGAGGCGGTGAGTTGTTATAACGCCATGGTCCAAGGTGGAACGGTCTACCTGCCAAAAGGCATTCCTTCGGAGGAACCCGATGACGCAACGAAGGCGGATCCTAGGTATTGTTAGGTTCATCGAAAGATCCAGCACCCGATAGAGAGCTGCTTCACACTAAGAAGAATCATTGACAAGTACATGAAGGCATGGACGCTGCAGATCCCCCCACAGAACGTTAACAACAACCCACTTCCAGCGCATGGGGCCAACTTGGTGACGGCCTACGACGATGAGGCGGAAAGAGGAGAAGGAAGGTCAACAATGAGGCAAAGGGAATTCGAAGAAACTCTGGAACATTGCACCACAAGAATGGCTAACGTAGTTTTAGCCTACGATGAAGCAAGCGCTAAAGACGTGGAAGACGTATACAGTGTTGAGGGCGAGGAAATGGAGGCAGTCGTTGAGTACAGCGCAGTTTCAAAATCCCCAAAATTCGCTTGGTTCTTCGATCAAGTGGGGATACCAAAGGAGAGCAGACTGGAAATAACTGAGGCGATCCTTGACATCGCGAGGAAGGACGCGATTCCCTCGTTGAAGTGGAGGGTACCCATGGCGAGGCTGGTGAAAAAGTACCTATTAGAGGTGACCTTCAGCGATGCAGATAGAGCTGTAAGGTTCCCTCATAACTGGCCCTTGTATGTGACGGCCAGTATTAATGGGGTTAGTTTTGCAAGAACGCTTATGGATGGGGGGCTTCCATCAACATTATGCCGATCAACTCCTTCCACGCAGCTGATATCCCAGAAGAAAGGTTGGTCCCCATGCCCCTGGTAATTTCAGGGTATGACAACCAATCTTGCAAATCCATTGGGTATGTGAATGTGGGAATTGTAATGGGAAATCTGAGTTCCCACATCAAGTTCCATGTAATAGAAAGTGCAACTTCCTATCATTTACTAATAGGAAGAGTGTGGATGCACAATCAAGGTTTAGTTCCTTCAACATATCATCAATGCGCCAAGGCGAATGTCAAAGGAACAGAAGTGACCATTAGGGCTACTAAAAGGCCTTTTGCTATCGAGGAAGCTCACTTTGTAGATGAGGCCTTTTATACGGAGTTGGAAGAGGATGCTCGAGTCCTAACGAGAAGAATGGAGGGGGCATGGGTTCCCTCGATCAAAGATAGAATGGGGCCTCTGAACGAGCAAAGTAAAGAAGCCACGAGTAACGAAGGGGTAAGGACCGAAGAAACCCATCAGGTGATCCCTCGACCTCAAAGTACCACAAGACTGCTAAAAAATAAAGTAAGGCTTGGAGTGGATCATATGGAGCATGAGGCCCAACGGCAAAGCGTGCTGAGTTGCTTTTTAGGGGGAAGGATCGCTGAGGCTTCGAGAAAAAGTAAGAGGAAGGCCGTGGCAACAGCTACCAACAGGCAATGCAAGAAGGTGGTCACTGAAGAGGGGAGGGTGGTATACTGTTTATAATGATGTGAGCGGGCAGCCGAAGAGACCGAGGATGGGGCTGACCCGTTATATGAGTGTTTCTTGGTGGATCAGCAGGGATAGTGTATGGTGATAGACAACTCCAACATACAGGAGTTCATGGAGGAGGTCGCCGAAGAACCAGACTACATGGCAAATCAACCAAGGCCCCAGGCACAAGAGTTGGAGCAGTTGAACTTAGCAGGAGAAGGGGAAGACCCAAGGCCCATCTTCATCGCGAAGGATCTCGATAAGGAGAAGCGAGAAGCCCTGGTTGGGCTAATCTGGGAGTTCATAGATTTCTTTGCATGGAAGTACACCGAAATGGAAGGGCTAGATGAGGAAGTGAGCTGCCAAAAGCTATACGTGACACCTTCAGCCATCCCGGTGAAACATGCAACAAGGACTTATAAACCTGAGTTGGACTTGAAGATCAAGGAAGAGGTTCAGCGTTTGTTGGCAGTAGGATTAATCAAACCAATACAGCATCCCCTGTGGCTATCTAGCATTGTGCCAGTAGGGAAGAAGGACAAGAGCCAAATAAGGATCTGTGTGGATTTTAGATATCTGAATAGGGCTTGCCCCAAAGATGAGTTCCCTCTACCCTCCATTGATAGCCTGATAGATTCCATGACTGGGCATGAGATGTATAGCTTCATGGATGGGTACGTAGGGTACAACCAAATCAAGATGGACCCCGCGGACGCAGAAAAAATGACATTCAGAACCCCGTTGGGCAATTTCATGTACAAAGTAATGACGTTTGGACTTAAGAACGCGGGAGCTACTTATCAAAGAACAATGATGGCCATTTTTCACGATTTCTTCCACAAATTTGTAGAATTCTATGTGGACGATTTGGTCATCAAATCGAAGAAGGAGGAGTCCCACCTAAATGACTTAAAGAAGGTGTTTACTCGATGTAGGAAGTATAAATTAAGGATGAACCCATTGAAGTGCGTCTTTGGAGTAACATGCGGGAAGTTTCTAGGATTTGTGGTTGATCGACAAGGGGTGCAGATGGACCAGGATAAACAACGCGCGATCTTAGAAATGCCGTGCCCAAGAACGGTGAAGGAGCTGAAAAGTTTCCTCGGTAAAGTCTCCTACCTCAGAAGATTTGTACCAGGATTGGCCGAGGTAACACACCCGTTGATGTAGTTGCTGCGAAAAAACACAAAGTTCAGATGGGAAAAGGACCACCAGAAGTCTCTCGATGAGTTGAAGAAGCTGCTCGTTTAACCACAAATCATGGTTCCTCCACAGGCAGGAGTACCGTTGCAGCTGTACCTCACCTCAACTACAAGGTCCGTTGGAGCTTTACTGGCACAAGAGATTGACGGGAAAGAACGGTCGGTGTATTACCTCAGCAGGATCATACATGGGCCAGAGATTAGATATAGCAGCCTGGAAAGGCATTGTTTGGCCTTAGTCTTTGTAGCACAAAAACTTAGACATTATATGCTGTCTTTTACAATTCATATTGTAACTAGATGTGATCCTATTAAGTATTTGTTGGCTAGAACTATCTTGATTGGCAGGGCAGCTAGGTGGTTCCTTATTCTCTCCGAATATGATTTAAAGTGTGTGGTTCCTCGTGCCATGAAGAGCCAGGCGTATGCTGATCTGTTGGCAATCTTTCCATCATGAAAGTTTGAACCACCTAAAGAAGACATTCCGGGAGACGACTTGCAAGACAACTATCTGGATGCAACCGATGAGGAATGGACGATGCAGTTTGATGGGTCTTCGGTAGAGAAAAAAGGAGGGGCAGGGGTCATCCTTTCAAAAGGAACGGAGGAGATTTGCCTTTCCTACAAACTAGATTTGCCTTGCTCCAATAATGAAGCAGAATACGAAGCATTGGTGCTAGGGTTGCTGGAGGCTCTTCGAAGGGGAATTCGTTCTCTCTGCATCAAGGGTGACTCGAACTTAGTAATTCAGCAAGTTAACGGAGAATATGCGTTAAAACACATGAGTTTGGCACCGTACAGAACGATCATTCAAAGGCTCCTCAGCCAGTTCCACCGGACCAAAATCAGAAGACATCCCAGAATGATGAACCGTCATCCAGACGCTTATGCCACTATTGCTCAAAAGATGGTCATGAGGAGCGATACGACTATCGTTACGATCCAACAAAGAACAGCTCCTTCGGTGGTGCAGTCAATACTACTGATGGAGGGAGACGCGGATTGGAGAGGATAGATCAGGAAACAACTGGAATCTGGAGAAGGAGCTATGGGACTAAGAGAGTTAGCCCAATACTTTACAAACCAGGGAAATCTTTACTACAGAAATGCAGGGGGATGGTTATCGAGATGCATTGGGCTAGAGGAAGCAGAGCGGAGGTTGAAGAAAACACATGAGGAGCACTGCGAAACAACTGAGATACCTCTCTATAGAAGTATTCAAAGAGGGGGATATTTTTGGCCTAGAATGAAACAGGATGCGGCAGAACTACATGTCAGCTATTTTTCGAAGCAGCTGAGTGCCATTTCATAGAAGCCCAAACAGACTGGAGGCAGCCCTATATCGACTTTATTCAAGATGGAACTGTCCCAACGGAGAAAGTGGATGCGATGGGACTGAAGCGAAGCACCCCGAGGTTCTATATCCAAGAGGGGCAGCTTTATCGAAGGGGGTACTTCAACAAGCCATTGCGTTGCATCACGAAAGAAGAGGCAACTGAGGTCCTCAAACAAGCCCATGACCCAGCTCACATAGGAGGGGCCAAGTTATATGATCAGCTGATGACGTTGGGATATTATTGGCCAACGATGGAGAAAGACTCTGCCGAATTTGTTCGAAAATGCAAAGCTTGCCAACTTCATGGAAATATGATCCATGCCCCATCGGTGGACTTACATTCTCTGGCAACGCCTTATCCTTTCCACACTTGGGCGTTCGACCTCATGGGGGTGATACACCCTTCGTCGAGGGGCAAGATATGGATACTGGTAGCAACGGAGTGCTTTACAAAATGGGCTGAAGCAATACCACTCAGAAGGGCAACGACTGGGGTAGTGAGTAACTTCATCAGAGAGTATATCATTTGCCGTTTTGGGATCCCAAAGGTTATTCTCTAAGATAATGGGACTCCCTTCGTCAACTCAGAAGTAATGATGCTTACAGACAAGTACTCCATCGTTCATCACACTTCAACGGTGGCATACCCGAAGGGGAACAGTCAGGCCAAAGCAACTAACAAAACTCTGGTTAATATCCTGGCTAAAATGATGGAGGACTTTCCAGGATCGTGGGATGACAAGATACCAGCGGCATTGTGGGCCTATCGAACGACGAAGAGGAAGCCCACAGGGTACACTCCATTCTCCCTTGTCTACGGGGCTGAGGCAATCCTTCCAGTGGAGTTGTAAGTTCCCTCTGCTCGATACGCCTTGCGAAGTAGCATGCTTCCTCAGAACAGGCATGTGCAGATGGAGGCATTGGATGAACATAGAGACAACGCAATGCAACATTTTCAAATGTATACAAGGCAGCTCTCTAGGGCATATGATAACCTAGTAAGACCAAGGAGGTTCGTAGAGGGAGATCTCGTTTTGAAAGCAGCGATGAAACACATTAGGGGACTTCCTCTGCCAAAATTCACAGCCAATTGGGAGGAACCTTTTGTCGTGAAGGAAGCTCATGATTCAGGTTATTGCTTAATTTCTAAGTTGGAGGAAGATAAGCCGTTCAAAATTAATAATAAATGGTTGAAAGTCTATCATGTGTAAACAATTAAGTTTATACCATCGATGTATCTAGTCTTTGATTATGAATATACAAGTTTTATTAATGACGTGAAGTATAGACATTGATATGAAAGCAGTCATAACTCAAAGATAAAACTGGAAAATATACATTCTTTCATTCAATAAACAAGAGAGAATTACAAAAAATTGGGAACTATTGCCCAAGAATTACATAAATGGACGAAGAAGGAAAATATATATAGGAGTTTGCTACCCTAAGAGGAACCATAGGTCCGGGGAAGAGAAAAATCCCCTGGAAGGCCCGAAGAAGCTGACGCAAAGGAGCTTTGAGCGTTGACAGCAACCTCTAGCCTGGTTTGCACCTGTGCGCGTTCAATAAGAAGTATCTCCCGTTTTAGCTTGGCCAAACGCAGAGCCTCTTCGGCATTCTTTATTTCTTCATCCGTCGATTCCAAAAGAGGTTCCAGCTCAGCTAACTTAACCTCCTCAGCCCGTTGATCCTCCTGGTGCTTTCTCAGCAGTTCCCTCTGGCCGATCAGCTACTGACTCTTCAAAGTTTTCAAATGCGCTATAAGCCAGTCGAAACGAAAACCGTCACGACCCAATTCCTTCAGAAAACCCAGAAACTGATTAATGAGGGCTCGGGTAACACTGGAAGTAGGAGTATTGGCAATCTCAGCAACAACGATCGCCATGCCTTGCAGTCGATGACTCATCACGGGAATATTGGACCGTAGGAAGTCCACGGTGAAGGTCTCGGGGTGATGGTTCACCAACTGCTCAATCACCAAGCGATGGCTCACAGGCATTTGGGGAGAATTGTGAAGCACCATTAGGCAAAAGGCAGGAGGAGTTAAGTCAGGGAGAGGCAATTCGCACCCAGATTCACTTTCTGCCTCAACACCAGTCGTGGAACCTTGGTCAGCATGGTCAGATTCTTTCGAAACAGCAGGTTCCTGACGTGGTGTGCCCATAAGTGAAATAGCTGGTGAGGAATCCTCCCGAGCAACCTGAGAAGAGATATAAGAAACAGTGAGATTATAGTGTTTTCATTATTAAGTCACCATTATAAGGTGAAGATTATATAAAAATCTTAACAAGTGTTTTCATTGTTAAGTCACCGTTATAAGGTGGAGATTATATAAAAAATCTTAACAAGTGTTTTCGTTGTTAAGTCACCGTTATAAGGTGGAGATTATATAAAAATCTTAATAAGTGTTTTCATTGTTAAGTCACCGTTATAAGGTGGAGATTATATATAAATCTTAACAAGTGTTTTCATTGTTAAGTCACCGTTATAAGGTGGATATTATATAAAAATCTTAACAAGTGTTTTCATTGTTAAGTCACCGTTATAAGGTGGAGATTATATAAAAATCTTAACAAGCGTTTTCGTTGTTAAGTCACCGTTATAAGAAGGAGTTTATGCAGAGAATTAAGAAAGTACCTGAATCACAACAGGGGCAGGAATGGGAGTCATCACGGAGGTTAAAGCGGCAGGAAGTGTTGGGAGGGGACTTGTTACCTCATCAGCCTCAATGGGGTCTCTGGCCGCAGAAACCTCAACCATCGGCATAGTTCCCTCGCCCACATAAGGTACCAAGGCAAGCGCAAGGGGTTCATTGGGAATAGATGAGGGTGGTGAAAGATCAGGGGAAAGATGCAATATAAAAGCCAATGTTAGTAAGGAGGAACAAGTACAGAAAAAGGGCGAAATGTATCCAAGAATAACTTACCTCAGTCAGAACGTTGAAAAGGGGCACTGTGGTCAGAGGTCTCGCCAGCACCGGTGGACGAAGAATGTTTGCTAGCAGCAAGGATACTTCGACCTAGGGCAACCAACATCCTAAATTCAGCACACAGAACGGGGTGAAAGAGAAGGAATGCCATATCAGATAAATTAAGTATGAAATAATTACCTCAGGATCACCTGCAGCAACCAGAACAATGGGGAGAACAACCTCAGAGGAAGCCAGTGAGCCAGAGGGGACTGAGGTAGTCGTCTCAGATTGTGTTGTCTCTAGTGGCGAAGAGACATCCATGGGCTCTATAACCTCACCCTCCACAACTGCCTCCCTCGCCCGTCGTAAGATTGAACAACGGGCGTAAGTAAGCCCGGTCATTGGCGAACGGGGTGGGGTAGTATCGGATGAGATGGCCCCACAGCGACCGCCCACGAAACGGCTTATGGGGGGACTTGGGGGGCTAGGAGAACGAGGCCCCGTTTCTTTAAGTCCCTACACCAAAGTAGTTAAGAACAATATATATAAGCAAATGCAGCTTGCTCTAAATAAAGAGGAAAAGAGAACAAGATAAGTGTACATACCTCAGATTGGGAAGAAGAATGAGAAGCTTGCACCGTGGGAGCTTGCTTCCGCTGGGACTTGGTGCATAAAGTCTTCCTCCTTGACCTTGTCACATCACTGCCAATGGCTTGAGGAACCTTCGAACTTTTCCTCCTCCTTGCAGCTGGCTCGGTGGGATCGACGACGATCGTGGGGAAGGCAACCGAAGGAGGAACGACGACAGCGCGCCATTGAAACTCTGCATTTACCCGATCTACCTCAACCTGCGCCTCCCTCCTTAACCTCTCGGCCCTTTCAGGAGACATGGGAGGAGGAACGGAGGCTATGGGAAGGGCTGCCATAGGAGTCTGGGATTTGGATTTTGTTTTTTTCGTGGAGGCCACCCCACTCTTGGCCTTCTTGGTCGATGGCTACGAAGACCCTTCATCAGCAGTAGCTCTAGTCGAAGGAGCAGTCTTCCTAGATACCCCAGCACTTTTCGCTTTGGGTATGGCAGTATGAGTCATGGGGCATAATGGAGGAAGCTCTTCGGAAGGCCTCTTAGGGGTTTTGCTTAGAGGGAACTCAATCCCCAGAACGGAATTGCCTTTAAGTCCCAGCTCCAACGCAGAAAACGAAAGAACTGGAGGGTACACAGACTCGCCATCTATGAATTCAGCAATGTTAGCCAGTTGTTTCGGCCAGAACTTCGTGGCAAAAAGACTGGTCACATTCCCTTGCCTCTTGTTGGAGGGAATGGTGACTCGCCCAGCCATTGATTCACTTATCCCCCACGCAACAGTGGAGGAAAATAAGGAACATGCCTCGCTAAAGCTAACCTTTGGGTTTGAGGATTGGAAAACTGAGCGAGGAGCCCCCTGATCAAACCCAAATTGACAACTACACCGATTGGGGTTATAATGTTCGCTGGAATATCCCCACTCGGTGTAGGAAGGCAGATACCCCGGAGAAAGGAGAATCACCACGGCTAACTGAGGATCTTCAATGTGTACCCCCACCTGAATCACCCTGGATTCGTGCTGGAAGAAATCACAAGTATGAACAAAGGCGTCCTCTCCGTAAGGCCTCATAACAAAGTCCTCAAAACGGTCAATTGAGGCGACCAGCTGTTTTCGGCTCTGCCTCTTGTGATAAATATAAGATCATGGGGGCAGAATGGTTTCCCCAGAAGGAGGTCGGTTGGCCTTGGCCGCTACAACAGGAAAGTGCACGTAAAGAAAGCTGGTTAGAAGGACGCTGTTAGCAAAATTGGCCAGGTTATAATGGCCAAGTGATCGTTCCATGTCGAACAATGTTCTGTCAAGCCAGGTGTAGAGGGACCCTAAGGCAATTGCAGCCAAAGGAAGTTTGATGCCCCAGTCCCAACGAAGGGATATGTTGATAAGGTCCCTTCAGGGCTGATCGTTTGGTTTTCCCGTCAAAAGAAAACGGGAAAGAATCACAAGGATGTAAGAAGGGAGCTCTAACGAAGTACCTTGGCCAGGGGCATCCATTGAAGTTGAAGAACTACCTTCACTAGAACCCTTGAAGAAGTAGTTAATCAGCGGAGTGAAGGTGGCTTTGTTTGAAGAATCGATGCAACTTCGGCATATTCGGTCCAACGCCAAACGGTCAGCAGTCTCTTGGGTGTCGAGAGGCTCATCGGTATAAGGCTCATGACCTGTTGCTTCGAGCCCCAGAAGCTCGCAGATATCTTTTAGGGTTATCGTAAACTCGCCCCACGCAGCAATGAATGTGTGAGTCGTCACGTTCCAACGAGAAACAAGAATGGGGAGAGCAGCATTATTTTTGGAGAGAGTAAACTCACCAAACCATTTGTCCCATTGAAGGCCAATCTTACTCAAAATATCACCATGGGAACTCACCATGTGAGAGTTCCAAGCAGCAAAATGGGCAGGAGAATCCCCTGGTGCTTCGAAATCAATGTGGGACCATTGGAAGTCCTCTCGCTCCGGACAAAACCGGAAAGTCCCCTCTGGAGGAAGAAAGCCCCACTTCGAGGGTTCTTCGTCCTCGTCACCCAGCACTAAGGTCTCAAACTTGCATTCAAAGTTGATAGTCTTGCAGGCAGCAGAAAAGCTATCATCCTCGCCAAAAATGGGAGAGCGACGATAAAACCTTAACTGTTCACGATGGACAACGTCCAAAGCAGAAGCATAAGTAGTGGTAGCAACAGCAGTAGCAGGCGGTGCATTGGTTGAAGATATGGTGGGGTAACTTGGAGACGCCATGACAGAGTGTTAGAGCAAACAAAAAACAACCTTGAGTAAGAGGAGCCTGAGCACGACAATGGCGGAGAGCAACCACAGGAGGTGGCGTAGAAGATGAGAGCAAGAAAAGGAAGGCACAAGCTTGAACAGCAATGGAGGTTTCAGATGCTCAACAATGGAAGCTCTCTCTCTCTCTCTCTCTCTCTCTAAAAGCGAAGGAAATTTGAAGAAGGTAGTGGCAAAGTAAGAGAAAGAAAGGTTTTAAGTGTTTGGGATATTTGGCCGTTTAATTTTTTAAGTTCGTCGTTTAAGTTTCCCACCATTGCACGTGTGTGGCCGCCTGTAATCATTTCAAATGTAAACGTGGCACTTCAAGAAGTGTTCTGACATGGAAAAGACAACGCTACGTCATTTAATGAAGTAACACCTGGGGAACTTCCATCAATTAATGAAGTGACACGTAGGGAACAGCCACCGTTACCTTCCTAAGCAAGATTGAGTTTTGGGCGCCAAGATTTTCTCTGACATATCCAATACACCCCCCAACAAAGAAGGTGTCCCAACGGTTCAAAAAATCCACGATGTCCCCTCGACAGAAGCTCAAACGTTGTTTAGTTATGACTCAGTTACATCGGGGATAATTTTTCGCTTTTCGAACATTACTGGGAGAATATTAGCAGGTCCTTCGGGAGAATTTCAGATATTCAAGCTGGAACGGTTGAGGCTCAGCATTAGGAAAAAGCAGCAGGCCAGACAGAGAAGGTTCATCGGATTAAGAAGTTTTCGTGGAGGCACTTCTTATTCCCACAACAAATCCCTCCACGAAGGGGCAAATGTAGAGGGGGCCTGAAGGTAATCCTGGGATTAGGGATAATCCACCAATTAGCAACAGTGTTCTGAGGATAAGATCAGCGTGGCAACTCAAGCGTGGCATCTTGGTGAGGCAGCTCAGCGTAGCAGCTTGGGGAGGCAGCTTGGCGTGGCAACTCGTACTTTAGCTTATTGTTACTTTGCCATATTATAGCTTTGTTTATATTGACTACGAGTTGTAATGACTGTAATGTTGTAACGAGAATAATGAATGGGTGTGAGGTCGAACGGTACTCGCGAGAGACCAGGCTTGGCAGGGCCTGGGAGAGCTTTCATGATCTATCGAACAACCTCACCGTGGGAACTTTAGAGGGACTTGTTTTGGAGGATTGAGAAGTGGGGCACCGTTGGGGCTTGTCCTGACCATCTTAGATACACCTGGTAAAACACCGAAGGACCCTGACCGTGGAACCTCAAGCGGAGCAGCTTGGAGTTCCATCGGGCATTGAGTTATGGACCAAACAACCCTCTACTTAAATGTCACATCTACTGTGGGTGATGTCACTAGCCTTCTAAACAATGTCAGACATGCACTTGAGTAAACCACCGTGGTATTTGGGGCTGTCAGACAGTTGGTGAGCCACCTCTGCGACAACAACCCCCTGACACACAGTGGTTAGGCAAAAGGCATGTCTTGGCATTTAATGTTTATGACGTAGGAGATAACTAGTGCATCAGGCATTTAATGTTGTGACATAAAGTATGAGGGATGTCTTTCATAGTGTTTAATGACTGAGTTGCCTCGGGGGTGGTGTGGGGAGCTATTTAAGGACCCCAACCACCTTTGAGGAAAGGATGATCTTTTGAGAGTTCAAAAGTTATTACTAGAGATACACATCAGAGATAGAGAACTATTGCAGACTAGAGGGTTTATCCACTCACCATTGTCATTTATTACGAAGCTTTTAATACATAACAGAGACCCTTGAGAGTTTTTAGTATGTTTGCCTGCCTACCAAGGTGTATCTAGGGTGCTTACTTCTCTCTCCCTCTAGCTAAGTTATTTCTGAAGTTCTTTATTATATTGTGAGTTATACACGAGAGATTTGTGAGTATAATATGGGTTCCATACATTCCAAATTTCTCTTTGTGTCTTGTGGCTAAATCACTAGTGTCTTTCTAACTAACCTTGTCATCACCATACTGAAAAGGGGTTACACCTCCATCTATCTAAACTACCCTCTTACAAAGTGAGTGGACGATCCTCCCTCCGGATGAGGCATCTCCACTAGGAACATGTCTTGCCCGGGTATGGAAAAAATAATACTCCTACTGAAATAATCAATCATGGCTCGATACACAACTACGCAATCCATACCAATAATCGCATCGTATTCAGTCATATCTAATACTAGGATATTAGTAGGTGAAGTAAACCTCCTGATCTCTATACCCACACTTCTACATATAAGGGATATCACAGAACCCCTACTCAACGGTGAATCCATGTAAGTAACCGTGCTCTCCGTAGTGTCTAACAACCCTATAGTACGCGCAAATATCATGGCAATGAAACAGTGTGTGGACCCCTATCAAATAAAACAATCCCCATAGTTCCCTGAATAGAAAACATACCCTCAATAGGTGGATCATATAGGACTGCGACCTACTGGAGCTAATAAACTCGCCCATATTGAAGTTGTCCTTGCTGGACTGGGACTGCTAGGATGGGTGGTAAAGCTGGCATCTATGGTGGTGCTGGGAGGGTGGCGGGAAACATAGGTCTCTAGGGCTCGTGTCGAGAACCCTGCTGCTACTGTTGTGGGGCCCTGCCCCTCTCAGGACACTCCTGGCATTTATGGACAATCTTACCGCAAATAAAAAATTTCCCCATAAAGTTTCCTCTTCTCTGACCCTGCTTCCCATGACTTTGATGACCATTGCCATTCCTCCCCTGACCATGCTGGCCCTGTTAAAACTGCTGTTGTTGGCCATGCTGGCTGTGCTGACCCAAATGGCCGTGCTGACACTGCTGGCCATGATGAAAGCCTCCCTGACCATTTCTGAAACCTCCAGATTGAAATCTCTTAGAATCACCCTACTGGGAATTTTGATCACTCTGCCTGTGCTGACCCTGAGCTGATTATGCCCCACTGGCACCGTTTCCCCCTGTCCTGCCCTTATGGATGGACTCTCCTGATCGCTTACCCTTTGGCAAGTGTAAGAGTTGGTCCTGGCAGTGAAGCAGTGTTGCGTTAACCACATCAGAATAAGTGGCCAATGAGAGATTTCCTAGCAAGTGTTGACAAATCCTCCAAGTCAATCCTTCCATGAATTTCTGTATCTTCTTCTCTTCAGTCGGAATCTCATCGGGAAAGATGTTCAGAAGATTAGTGAACTCAGCCTCATACTCTTCCACTGCCCTCCCCTCCTTCTTGAGGTTCATCAACTTCCTCCTCATCTCGGTATGAACTGCTGAGGGAAAGTACTTGTGGTCAAATCGCACCCAGAACTCCTGAATGGTAAGAACATCTCTCTCCTTCGCGGTGGTAATGGACTCCCGCCATTGCAACGCTGACCCTACCAGCTTAAAAGTAACCAATATCAGTCTATGTACATCCATACACTCGTACATCCTCAAATGTCTTTAGATGTCCTTCTTCCACTGACTGGACACAACGACGTCCGAGCTACCTGCAAACTCCGGAGGGTGTGAGTTCTGAAAGGTATCACAAACACGTTCCCAAGCAGATGGGAATGCATGAGCCTAGACTGGGACTACCATCGGCGCCTGAGGTGGTGCCTGCTGCACAACTGCTAAAGCGGTATTTACCTCTTGGGCTACAATGGCGGCAACCTCTGCGGTGTTCATGGAACCCTGAACTGGTGCAGGCTGTGGCTCGGGCTGAGCATCCCTGGGAACTCTCTGTGCACATCGTGGAGGCATATGAAATGAGAGAGAAGTCTTATACGTTCACAGTTATTATCTCAAAATAGCTGAAGAGCGAAAGATATACAAAAGAGTACAACAATCCTAAAATGTAGGGCTCTATATCAAAGAACGCTACACGAAAACATAAAAAGCCGTACATATCGTAAGGACACTAGAACTTGATGATCTGATACCACCTGTGACACCCCGTCTAATTAAATACCGGGTAGCTACTCGTTTATTCAAATTAATACAAAATGTCAAGTTAATTCAGTTCTTAGCATCACAGTCGAAAACATTTTTAAACAATTACTAGCCACATAATATTTAAAAAGCGAGTTGCCAATTTTAATTAAATTAAATCAACATGCAACCAAATAAATTATAACTAAAGACATCACATTCACATTACATTCACAATGTAAAATACTGAAATAAAACTGAGCCAGGATTAACACTCCCCTGAATAATCCAAATACTGAATAAAACCAAATACAAAGTCTGACTAATTAATTAATTAAATCCAAAATTGAAATGAAACCGAGCATGATAAAGCTGCCTCTAAGGAAAAAGAGAGACATGCCCTACAGATGAATAAATCTGAAGTGGAGTCAATGTAGAAAGTGGAGGCGTCTACTATCGAGGTCCTGTAACTTCCACAGCAGCTACAGCACGTCACTGGAATGGAACTCCTAAGCTTGGCATCCCTGTGGCTGGGCACCTAAAAGGTTTTTACAAGAAAATATATTTGAAAGCAAACGGGTCAGAGCCCGATGTGAAAATAGTTTAAAATATAGCAAGTGTTTAATAACATTAAACAGTGAATATAAAATACATGTTAGTTACGTGCACTCACATGAGTTCCTCACCTCTCAACTAATTGTGCACACCTAACGTATCTATAACCCGTCCTAGTTATACCGCTAACTAACTAGTCTAATTCACAACCTGACTTTACATTATAATATGAGGGTCAAAACAAGACATTCTAATATAACCTGCGCGTGTCTTCCTTTTGTTTCTCAGATTTCCTTATAATAATTATTATGTGAAATTCTCATTTCTAACTCTACTAAACATGTCACAAGTATCCACACTTACACTTGAATAAAGAGTCTATTTCAATTACAAGAATACTAATCTCAAAATAAATATACAATTAGGGCACCCCTAGGCTAAGCTGCGGTGCACACACACTCTGCTACCGAGTCCCGGTACATCACGTACATAAGGACCACGTATTCCGAATCTTTTCGGAGCTGTCTAAATAAGAAACAATCACAAATAATGGAGGCAAACATAGTTAACATACCCATGGGTCACGCACATACTACGCTCCCATGGTCAGCTGACTTATTAACTCACAAATAAGTCATTCACAACCTATGTCCTTAAGGTACCAATCTAAATATCCCCGGTAGGCACATAAGGATTAGATGGCCCAGTTCGAAATCCGACCTCCTGTGATAGAAAGTATGGTAGGTATGTTATACACATAAGTCCATATACTAAGCATTCACACAACTTAGATATCTTAAAATATTAATAAAGGTATATTCTACATTCCTATTGTAAGAAGGTACTTTAGATTATAGATGGAGGCGTGACCCCCTATTGAGTATGGTAATGATAAATCAGTTGGTTAGAGATTAGAATCAATGACTGAACATATAAACATGAACCCAATGAAGGTAAACCCAACTTAAACTCCCAAAATCTCTCGTGTATAACTCAGGTAATAATAATGAACTTTTAGAAGTGGCTTAGCTAGAGGGAGAGGGAAGTAAGCACCCTAGGTACACCCTGGCGGGCAGGTAGAAAACACACAAAACACCCTCAAGAATCTCTGTCAAATATTAAAAGCTTCATAATAAATGACAAAAATGGCGAGTCAGTGAACTCTCTAGTTTGCAATAACTCTTTTCAATTCTCAAGAATGGATCCCTCTTCTCAGAGGTGGTTGGGGTCTTTAAATAGCCCCCCACACAACCCCCGAGGCAACTCAGTCATTTAAGACTATGAAAGACATCTCTCATACTTTATGTCACAGCATTAAATGCCTGATGCACTTGTTGTCTCCACGTCATAAACATTAAATGCCAAGACATGCCTTTTGCCTAACCACTGTGTGTCAGGGGGCTGTTGTCGCAGAGGTGGCTTACCAACTGCCTGACAGCCCCAAATACCATGGTGGTTTACTCAAGTGCAGGTCTGACATTATTTATCTGGCTAGTGACATCACCTATAATAGATGTGACATTAAATAGAGGGCTACATGGTTTATGACTCAACGCCCGATGAAACTCCAAGCTGCTCCGCTTGAGGTTCCACGGTCAGGGTCCTTCGGTGTTTTACCAGGTGTATCAAAGATGGTCAGGACAAGCCCCAACGGTGCCTTACTTCTCAATCCTCCAAACCAGGTCCCTCTAAAGTTCCCACAGTGAGGTCATTCGATAGATCATGAAAGCTCTCCCAGGCCCTGCCAAGCCTGGTCTCTCGCAAGTACCGTTTGACCTCATACAAACTCTTTTTTTATTATCGTTACGTCATTACAACCGTTAAAGCTTACGGAAATCAATAATGAAAATACAATGTGACTAAAACAACAAGCTAAAATACGATCTGTCGCGTCAAGCTGCCTCCTTAGTTTCCACGCTTGAGCTGCCTCGGCTGCTTAATATCGAACACTGTTGCTTAATTGGGAATTTGTCCCTAATCTCAGGGTTACCTTTAAGCCCCCTCTACATTTGCCCCCTCGTGGAGAGATTTGTTGGGACAAGAAATGTCTCCACGAAATGACTCAACTTGATGGATTTTTCTTTGTATAACCATTGGAATATCTTCTTCGTTGGGGCCTTGTTAGATAAGTCTGACAAAAAGATTGGCGCGAAAAACTCAAGCTTACTGAAGAAGGAAACACTTCCTGTTCTCTATGTGTCATTTCATTAATGACGTGCGCTGTATTTTCAACTGTCACAACACTTCCCGAAGTGCCACGTGTTCATGTGAAATGATTACAGGCGGCCGTGCACGTGCGAGGGTGGGGAAATCTAAACGCCAAAATCGAAAGTCTCAACAACCATATTCAAAATACTTTGAACCTTAAACACGTGGACCTCAGGGGTCTCTTTCCACTTCTTCCTTCTTCTTTGCTTATTTCCTTACTTCGTTATTATCTTCTTCATCAGACTGTCACTTCTTTTTTAGAAAGAGAGAGAGAGAGACTCCATTGTTGCAAGAGCTATACCACCGTTTGTGATTGTCCGTCTCCATTGTTGCTCTCAATCCCTTTTCTCTCGAAGCTTTCTTTGTTACAGCTTCACTGTTTGTCATGGCGTCTTCAAGAAACCCCACCATTTCCGCCACCAGTGTTCTGTCTGCCACCACCACTGCTGCCTCCGCCCTGTGTGCTGCTCGCTAAGAACATCTGAGATTTTACCATCGCTCTCCCATTTTTAGGGAGGGTGATGGCTTTGATGTTGCCTGTAAGGCTGTCTACTTTTCCTCCAAGTTTGACGCCCTCTTGTTGGGTGATGAGGACGAAGAGGTGTCTAAGTGGGGATTTCTGCCCCCAGAAGGAACTCTCAGATTTCTCTTAGAGCGAGGGGACTTCCCATGGTACCATATTGATTTTGAAGCACCCGGGGGGTTCCCCGCGCACTTTGCTGCGTGGAACTCTCACATGCAGAGTTCTTATGTTGATGTCCTTGCTAAGATCGGCCTTCAACGGGCTAGATGGTTTGGTGAGTTTACTCAATCAAAGAACAACGCTGCCCTGCCTGTCCCGGTCTCTCACTGGAATGTGGATACTCATATGTTCATTGCTCCCTAGGGTGAGTTTAATATAACCCTGGAGGACGTGTGGGAGCTCCTGGGCCTCAATGCAACAGGCCATGAGCCCTACACCGATGAGGCTCTCGATGCTCGAGAGACCGCAGATCGTTTGGAGTTGGATCGCATATGCCGAAGCTGCATCGGTTCTTCCAACAAATCTACTTTCTCTCCCTTGATCAATTACTTCTGCAAGGGTGCTGGTGAAGGCAGTTCCTCATCAACTGCACCTGGTCAAGGTACGCCGTTGGAGTTTCCCACTTACATTCTTGTGATTCTTTCCCGCTTCTTTTTTACGGTCAAGCCCAACGACCAGCCCCGAAGGGACCTTATCAACATGTCCCTTCGCTTAGCTCAAGGCATAAAGCTTCCCCTGGCTGCAATTGCCCTGGGATCCCTGTACACCTGGATGGATAGGGCCTTATTTGACATGGAATGCTCCATTGCCCGTTATAACTTGGCCAATTTTGCCAATAGTGTGCTTCTGACTAGCTTTCTCTACTTCCGCTTTCCTGCCGTAGCGGCCAAGCCCAACAGTCCTCCTTCGGCTGAAACAATTTTGCCTCCACGGTCCTTCATTTATCATAAGAGACAAAGCCGAAAGGAGTTGATTTCTGTGATTGATCGTTTTGAGAGCTTCGTTATGAGGCCCTATGAAGAGGAGGCCTTTTTCCATACTTGTAAATTTTTTCATCATGATGCCGGAGTGATACGGAACCCTTCTCCCGACATTGAGGACCCCTCGCTGGCCGTGGTTCTTCTTCTTTCTCCTGGATATCTGCCCTCCTACACCGAGTGGGGATACTCGAGCGAGCATTATAACCCCAACCGATGCAGCCGTCAGTTTGGGTTTGACCAGGGGGTGCCACGTCCAGTTTTCCAATCATCAAACCCCAAAGTCTCCTTTGGCGAGGCATGTTCGTTGTTTTCTTCAACTGCTGCGTGGGGGATATCCTCAACAATGGCTGGGCGTGTCACCATTCCCAGTATTACTAGGCATGGGGATGTGACCCCTCTATTTGCCACCAAGTATTGGCCAAAACAACTAGCTAAAATTGCTAAGTTCATTGAGGGAGAGCCGGTGTACCCTCCTGTTTGTTCATTTTCTGCCCTGGAGTTAGGGCTAAAAGGCAACTATGTGCTTGGGACAGAATTCCCTCTAAGTTCAACCCACAAAGCACCTCCCAACGAGCTTCCCCCACTTTGTGCCATGGTCCCAGTTGCCACGTCAAAGTCCAAAACTGCTGCTGCGAAGAAGGCTGCCCCCTCAGCTGTAGCTACTATCGATGAGGGGGCTTCTCAACCACCTGCTAAGAAGGCAAAAACGGCCAAGAGTGGGACATCGAAATCGAAATCGAAGTCCCAGAAGCCCCAAACTCCCGTGGCAGCTCTTCCCATAGCCTCCGTTCCACCTCCCATGCCTGCCGAGATGGCTGAGCATGTAAAGAGGGAGTCCGAAGCAGAGCTAGATCGAATAAATGCCGAGTATCAATAGCATGCAGTCGTTGTACCCTCCTCCATTGCTTTTCCCACGGTGGTGGTGGATCCTTCAGAGCCAACGGCTAGGAGGAGGAAGAGTTCCAAGGCTCCTCAAGGGGTCAGTATTAGTGCAGCTGGCTCAAGGAAGAAGACTCTGGGCACCAAGTCCCAGAAGAAATGGACTCCTGAGGTACACTCGACCCCTGAGGTGCAATCCACCCCTGCCCCCTCAGTTGCTGCTACTCCTCCCTCTTCGCCCGTGGTCGTGTCTTCTCATTCTCCTTCTGAATCGGAGGTATGTATGCCTGATTTAGTTATTATTGCCCTTTTTCTTAAGGAGGACTATCTTTTCTTATACATATATTTTCCCTTCTCTTTTTTTGACAATTGTGGTGCAGGGAGCTGAAATAGAAAGACCAGACCCTTCCAGTCCTCCCGTGAGCCCTTTTGTGGGGGGACGATTTGGTGCATCTCGTACCGATGTGACTCCTCCTCGTTCCCCCATGACAGGGCTTACATATTCTCACCGTGGAGTCAGCCAACGTGCGAGGGAAGTCATTGTGGGAGGTGATGCCGTTGATCCTGCGAGTGATTCCTCGCCTGAAGTGGTAACCCTGCCCGAAGTGGCATATCCTGAGATGACAGCCTTAGTCCCTTCTGATTCACAGGCCTCACCTGAGGTTCTTCTGCCCATTGTACTTGTTGAGGAAAGTGAGCCTGAGGTATGATGTGCTCTATAATTTATTTGTTGTAGTGCTTTCGGTCATACTCTTTTCTTATTTGGCTTACTGAACTGTGATATGTTTTGGGTACCCCAGGTGGAAATGTCCTCGTTGTTAGCAAGCATTCTTCTTCCAACGATGCTGATGAGGCCCCCGACTGTCATTCCTTTGTTTAGCACCATAATCGAGGTAAGTAACACGTCGAGATATTTCTTCATATTTTATGTGCCCATTCTTCTTTTCTAACACTTGGCTTTGTGCACAGTTTTCTCCTGATCTTGCACCAACTCCTGCAGTGAGGGCCCAGGTTGGTGTGTTTACACCCCGTCCTGATGTGGCTGTGCTTGAGGGCTCAGTGTTTTCGCATGATGAACCCCGTGTGCTGGCCCTTGTGCCCTATACGGGTGATAGAGTTTTGCGAAGGGTTTTGCCAAGCGTGGAGGCTTCTGCGTCTAGGGACCCCGTTACGACTTCTGGTGTAGTAATCTCTCCCCCAACGGTTCCTGTCCTTGTGGCTGCCTCATATGCTCCCGTTGTGACTGAGGTATATTATTCATAAGATTCTTCTTAATCTTCACCTTATAACGATGACTTAACAATGCAAACACTCGTTAAGTTTTTTTTCATGAACTCCACCTTCTAACGGTGACTTAACAATGAAAACACTTGTTAAGTTTTTTTTTTTTTTTTTTTTTTTTGTAAATTCCACCTTATAACGGTGACTTAACAACGAAAGCGCTTATTAAGATTTTCCCATAAACTCCACCTTATAACGGTGACTTAACAACGAAAGCGCTTATTAAGATTTTCCCATAAACTCCACCTTATAATGGTGACTTAACAACGAAAGCGCTTGTTAAGATTTTTCATAAACTCCACCTTATAACGGTGACTTAACAACGAAAGCGCTTGTTAAGATTTTTCATAAACTCCACCTTATAACGGTGACTTAACAACGAAAGCGCTTGTTAAGATTTTTCATAAACTCCACCTTACAACGGTGACTTAACAACGAAAGCGCTTGTTAAGATTTTTCATAAACTCCACCTTATAACGGTGACTTAACAACGAAAGCGCTTGTTAAGATTTTTCATAAACTCCACCTTATAACGGTGACTTATCAACGAAAGAGCTTGTTAAGACTTTTTCATAAACTTCACCTTATAACGGTGACTTAACAACGAAAGCACTTGTTAAGATTTTTCATAAACTCCACCTTATAACGGTGACTTAACAACGAAAGCACTTGTTAAGATTTTTTCATAAACTTCACCTTATAACGGTGACTTAACAATGAAAGCGCTTGTTAAGATTTTTCATAAACTCCACCTTATAACGGTGACTTAACAACGAAAACGCTTGTTAAGAGTTTTCATAAACTTCACCTTATAACGGTGACTTAACAACGAAAACGCTTGTTAAGTTTTTTTTTCATAATTTCATCATGTGCTCTTTTTCTTTCCAGGTTGCTCGGGAAAATTCTCCCCCAGCTCTGTCGCCTGTAGGCTCGCCCTTCTGAGAACCTGATGTTTCGGAAAATTCTATTCATGATGATCAAGGTTCTACGACTGGTGCTGCAGCCGAGAGCGAATCTGGGTGCGAATTGCCTCTTCCTGACCTAGCTCCACACGCGTTCTGCCTCATAGTGCTTCGACAGTCTCCTCAAATGCCTGTCAACCATCACCTGGTGATTGAACAATTGGTGGATCTCCATCCTGAGACCTTCACACCAGATTGCCTGAGCTCAAATATTCATGTGATGAGTCACAGACTGCAAGGCATGGCGATCGTTGTTGCTGAAATTGCCAGTACCCACACTGCCAGTGTTACCAGATCCCTTCTTAACCAATTTCTAGGTTTTCTGAAGGAGTTAGGACGTGATGGTTTCCGTTTTGACTGGCTTATTACGTATCTGAAGACCTTGAAAAACCAGCAACTGATCGGCCAGAGGGAGGTATTGCGCAAGCACCAGGAGGACCAACAAGCTGAGGAGGTTAGGTTGGTCGCATTGGCCCCTCTTTTGGAAGTAGTGGATCAAGAGGTGAAGGATGCCGAAGAAGCTTTTTGCCTGGACAAACTGAAGTGTGAGAGACTCCTGATCGAACGTACGCAAGTGCAAACGAGGCTGGAGGTTTCCATTAACGCCCAACGGTCTTTCACAGCAGCTTCTTCAGGCCTGCCTGGAGATTTTTTCTCTTCCTCGGATTTATCTTTTCTTTTAGAGTAGTTACTTTTTGTATATAGATCTTTTACTTCTTTTCTCTATGTAATTCTTGGGCAATAGCTCCCAAAGGAAATTTTGTAATGCTCTATTATTTATGAATGAAGAACGTATACTTTTCAATCCCTTCATGTGTTGTGACTGCTGTTGTGTGCTATAGAGTTTTGTGTTTCTACAATTCTTCCATTATTCTAAAAAAAATGTCACCCAAAACTTGTATATTTATAACAATATCTAGTCATAACATCAGTTCAAACTTGGTTATTTTACACATGATAAAACTTTAGCCACTTATTGTTAATCTTAAATGGCTTGTCTTCTTCTATCTTCGAAATTACGTAATAACCTGAGTCATGCGCTTCCTTCACAACGTAAGGTCCCTCCCAGTTGGCTGCGAACTTTGGTAGAGGAAGTCCCCTGATGTGCTTCACTGCTGCTTTCAATACGAGGTCTCCTTCCACGAACCTCCTTGGTCTCACCAAGTTGTCATATGCCCTGGAGAGTTGTTTCGTATATATTTGAAAGTGTTGCATCGAGTTATCTCTGTGCTCATCCAACGCTTCCCGCTGTACATGTCTGCTGTGAGGGAGCATGCTACTTCTCAAGGCATAACGAGCAGAGGGAACTTCCAATTCTACTGGGAGGATTGCCTCAGCCCCATAGACAAGAGAGAACGGCGTGTATCCTGTGGGTTTTCGCTTGGTTATTCGATAGGCCCACAAGACAGCTGGTATCTTATCATCCCATGCCCCTAGAAAGTCTTCCATCATCTTGGCTAAAATATTAATCAGGGTTTTGTTAGTTGCTTCGGCCTGACCATTTCCCTTTAGGTATGCCACTGTTGAAGTGTGATGAACAATGGAGTATTTGTCCGTGAGCATTGTTACTTCAGAATTGACAAAGGGGGTCCCATTATCCGAGAGAATTACTTTTGGGATCCCAAAACGGCAAATGACGTATTCTCTGATGAAGTTGCTCACCACCCCAGCCGTTGCCCATTTGAGTGGTATTGCCTCGGCCCATTTTGTGAAACCTTTTGTTGCTACTAGTATCCATATCTTGCCTCTCGAAGAGGGGTGGATTGCCCCCACTAGGTCGAACGCCCAAGTATGGAATGGATAGGGCATTAATAGGGAGTGCAAGTCTGCCGATGGGGCATGGATCATATTCCCATGCAGTTGGCAAGCCTTGCACTTTCGAACAAACTCAGCAGAGTCTTTCTCCATTGTTGGCCAATAGTACCCCAATGTCATCAACTGATCATACAGCTTGGCACCTCCTATATGTGCTGGATCGTATGCTTGTTTGAGGACCTCCACTGCTTCTTCCCTTGTGACACATCGGAAGGGCCTGTTAAAGTACCCCTTTCGATAAAGCTTCCCCTCCTGGACGTAGAACCTTGGAGCCCTTCGCCTCAGACCCATTGCATCTATTTTCTCCATTGGGACAACCCCCTCCTGGATGAAGTCGATGTAGGGCTGCCTCCAGTCCGTTTGAGCTTCAATAAAATGGCACTCAGCTGCTTCGAAGAACAGCTGACACTTATTGCATTTCCGTTGTAGCTCTGCCGCATCTTGCTTCATTCTAGGCCAGAAATACCCCTCCCTTTGAATTCTCCTGTATAGAGGTATCTCGGTCGTTTCACTGTGTTCGTTATGCGTTTTCTTTAATACTTGTTTGGCCTCCTCTGGGCTAACGCATCTTGACAGCCATCCTCCTGTATTTCTAAAATATAGATTCTCTTGGCATGTAAAATATTGAGCCAACTCTCTTAGCCCCATTGCCCCCTCACCGGACTCCAGTTGTTTCTTAATATCCCTTCTCCAGCCCACTTCTTCCTCCATTGGTAATATTGACTGTACTACCGAAGGGGCTGTTCTTCGTTGGATCACAACTGTAGTCTCATTGGTTTTCATTATCATCTTCTGGGTAATAGTGGCGTAGGCGTCGGGATGGCGGTTCATCGTTCTGGGATGTCTCCTGATCTTGGTCCGATGGAACTGGTTGAGGAGCCTTTGAATGATTGCTCTATAGGGATCCAGGCTCATGTGTTTCAACGCATATTCTTCGTTTACCTGTTGAATTACCAAGTTCGAGTCACCCTTAATGCAGAGTGAACGGATTCCCCTCTGAAGAGCCTCTAGAAGCCCTAGTACCAACGCCTCGTACTCTGCCTCGTTATTAGAGCAAGGGAAATCTAGTTTGTAGGAAAGGCAAATCTCTTCCATCCCTTTTGATAGAACGACCCCTGCTCCCCCTTCTTTTTTGCCGAAGATCCGTAGAACTGCATCGTCCAATCCTTCTCAGTTGCATCTAGGTAATTGGCCTGCAGATCATCTCCTGGAATGTCTTCCCTTGGTGGATCAAAGATTCCTGAAGGGAAGATAGCCAATAAGTTAGCGTATGCCTGGCTTGTAATTGTGCGAGGGACCACGCATTTTAAGTCATATTCAGAGAGAATGAGGAACCATCTAGTTGCCCTACCAATCAATATAGTCTTTGTGAGAAAATACCTAATTGGGTCACATCTAGTTACAATATGAATGGTAAAAGACAGCATATAGTGCCTAAGTTTTTGGGCTACAAAGACCAAGGCTAAACAATGCCTTTCTAAGCTAGTATATCTAATTTCTGGCCCATGTATAATTCTGCTGAGGTAGTAAACAGGCCGCTCTTTCCCGTCTACTTCTTGTGCCAGCAGAGCTCCGACAGACCTCGTGGTGGATGTGAGGTATAGCTGCAACGGGGCTCCCGCCTGGGGAGGAACCATGATTTGTGGTGATACGAGAAGCTTTTTCAGAACAACGAGGGACTTCTGGTGAACCTCTTCCCATCTGAATTTCGTGTTCCTTCGTAGCAGCTGCATCAGTGGGTGTGTTATTTCGGCCAATCCAGGCAAAAATCTCCTAAGGTAGGAGACTTTACCGAGAAAACTTTTCAGCTCCTTCGCCGTTCTTGGACACGGCATTTCCAGGATTGCCCGTTGTTTGTCTTGGTCCATCTGTACCCCTTGCCGATTAACCATGAAGCCTAAAAACTTACCGCTTGTTACCCCGAAGACACACTTTAACGGGTTCATCCTTAACTTGTACCTCCTACACCGAGCAAACACCTTCCTTAAATCATTCAGATGGGACTCTTCCTTCTTCGATTTGATGACCAAGTCGTCCACGTAGAATTCCACAAATTTGTGGAAGAAGTCATGAAAAATGGCCATCATCGTTCTTTGGTACGTAGCTCCGGCGTTCTTGAGTCCAAACGGCATTACCTTGTACATGAAGTTGCCTAACGGCGTTCTGAATGCTGTTTTCTCTGCATCCGAAGGGTCCATCTTGATCTGGTTGTGTCCCACATATCCATCCATGAAGCTGTATATCTCATGACCAGCCATGGCGTCTATCAAACTGTCGATGGAGGGTAGGGGAAACTCATCCTTAGGGCAAGCCCTATTCAAGTCTCTGAAATCCACGCAGATCCTTATTTGGTTTTTGTCTTTCTTCCCTACTGGCACAATGCTGGATAGCCAGAGGGGATGTTGTATAGGCATGATAAACCCTGCTGCTAATAAGCGCTGGACCTCTTCTTTGATCTTTAAATCTATTTCAGGCTTGTACGTTCTTGTTGCCTGCTTTACTGGAATAGCCGAAGGGATCACATTCAACTTGTGGCAGCTCACTTCCTCATCTAACCCTTCCATTTCTGTGTACTTCCATGCGAAGACATCTATGAATTCCCGAATCAGGTCAACCAAGGCTTTTTGTTTCTCCTTAACAAGATCCTTAGAGATGAAGATAGGCCTTGGGTCTTCCCCTTCTCCTGCTAGGTTTAGTTGCTCCAACTCTTGTGCCTGGGGCCTTGGTTGGTCTGTCAGGTAGTCTAGTTCTTCGGCGACATCTTCTACGAACTCTTGTATGCTGGAGTTGTCTATCACCATACACTGCCCCTGGTGATCCAATAAAAAGCACTCATGTATCGGGTCAGCCTCATTGTCAGTCTTCTCGGTCACCCGTTCACACCATTACAAGCGGTACACCACTTTTCCCTCTTCAGTGACAATCTTCTTGCATTTCCTACTGGTTGCTGTTGCTACGGCTTTTCTCTTCCTTTCTCTGGAAGCTTCAGCGATCCTTTCCCCTGAAAAATGACTTAACACGCTCTGTCGTTGGGCCTCATGCTCGCCCAGGTCTGTCCTAGGTCTCATCTTTTCTTTGAGCTTCTTCGGAATGTTCTAAGGTCGAGGGACCGCACGATATGCTTCCTCGCTCCTTTTCCCTTCACCACTCTCGTTTAAAGGTCCCATTCTTTCTCTAATTGAGGGGACCCATGCTCCCTCCATTCTCTTCGTTAGGACCCGCACGTCCTCTTCGAGCTCTGTATAGAAGGCCGCATCCACCAAGTGTGCTTCTTCGATAGAGAAAGGCCTTTTAGTTGCCCTAATAGTTACTTCTGTCCCCTTGATATTCTCCTTAGCACATTGATGGTACATTGAGGGAACTAACCCCTGGTTGTGCATCCATACTCTCCCTACTAACAAATGATAGGAAGTTGCGCTTTCTATTACATGGAATTTGATATGGGAACTCAGATTTCCCATCACTATCCCCACGTTTACATACCCAATGGATTTGGAAGATTGATTATCGTAGCCCGAGATGACCAAGGGCATGGCAACCAACCTTTCTTCCGGAATATTAGCTGCGTGGAAGGAGTTGATTGGCATAATGTTGATGGAGGTACCCCCATCCATAAGAGTCATGGAGAAGCTAACCTCGTTAATACTGGCGGTTACATACAGGGGCCTATTATGGGGGAACCTTATAGCTCTATCCGCATCACTGAACGTTACCTCTGATAGGAACTTCTTTACCAGCCTAGCCATGGGTACCCTCCATCTTAGCGAGGGGACTGCATTTCTTCTTGCAATATCCAAGATCGCCTGAGTTATCTCCATTCTTCTTTCTTTTGGGATTCCCACTTGGTCGAAGAACCAAGTTAACTTTGGAGATTTTGAAACTGCGCTATATTCTATGACTGGGTCCGTTTCCTCGCCCTCAACGCTATAGGCGTCTTCTACGTCCCTAGCACTTGCTTCATCATACGCCAGAACTATGTTAGCCATTCCCCTAGTGCAATACTCCAGTGCTTTATCGAACTCCATTGTTGCCCCTCCCCCCTCCCGCTCTGCCTCCTTATCGTAGGCCATTACAACATTGGCCCCATGCGTCGGGAGCGGGTTATTGTTAACGTTCTGCGGGGGGATTTGTAATGTTCCCTCCTTCATGTACTTGTCGATGATTCTTCGCAGCGTGAAGCAGCTTTCTGTTGGATGCTGGACCTTTCGATAAACATGACAATATTTGGGATTGGCCCTAGTTTCCACGTCGGGCTCTTCCGTCGGGACGCCTTTCGATTCGTAAATCATTCCGCCTTGTACCATTGCGTTATAGCAACTCACAGCCTCCTCCACCGTACAAGGCAACGGTGGCGAGTCTTCTCTATCCCTTCCGAACATTCTTTTGTTGTCCTTCCTCTAGGCCTTGCCCCCATCCTCTCTCTCGACATATCCCACCCGTGGGGCCTGAGACCTTCCCCGGATGGGTTGTATCGGTTATCTGAACATCATGGGAGCTACTACCGGGCTAGGTCGCACCACCAAATATATATTTCTTACGGACTTTAAGAATGCTGAAAATGTTCCCTCACGTGTCTCATTAATCAGGTGACAGATATACTCAGGAAGCAATCCCTCAGCACAAATTTGTAGTAACCTGTCCTCCTTAGCTTCTTCCCTCACGTCGAGGGACCTTTCCTTAAACCTTCGGATATAGTCCACTACCTCCTCTCCTGGCCTTTGCCTCTCCCTGCCAAGTTGGGTTAAGGTGAACTCATCTTCTGCCAAGAAGAACTTTCGGACAAATAATACATGCATCTCCTCCCACATGGAGACACTATTGGGAGGCAGGTGAGAGTACCAAGTGTATGCTTTATCAGTCAGGTATTTGGAAAACTCCCTCAGCCTAAGCTTTTTGTCATTGCAATGCGCCCCCAAGTGTTCAACGAAACGCTTAATGTGTTCCTTCAGGTTCCCGCCCTTCCTTGAGTATTTTTCAAAGGTAGGGGGAATATAGTCGTTCGGGTAGGGTTCGTCGTTTTACTCCTGGGGGTAAGGTGTCTGGAAGTCATCGTAGACCGCTGCCACCTCGCCCACAGCCTGCGAGGAAGACTGCATGAACTTCAGCATCTCCTTCTGCATCTCTTTTCTCATCTCTTCCAAGGGCGAGGCTACTGGGGCCACCTGCAACGGGGCCAACAGTTGAGCGCTCGTTGCAATCGGAGCGAACGTATAAACATGAACCCAATGAAGGTAAGAGGGTACTTTAGATTATAGATGGAGGCGTGACACCCTATTGAGTATGGTAATGATAAATCAGTTGGTTAGAGCTTAGAATCAATGACAGAACATATAAACATGAACCCAATGAAGGTAAACCCATCTTAAACTCCCAAAATCTCTCGTGTATAACTCAGGTAATAATAATGAACTTTTAGAAGTGGCTTAGCTAGAGGGAGAGGGAAGTAAGCACCCTAGGTACACCCTGGGAGGCAGGTAGAAAACACACAAAACACCCTCAAGAATCTCTGTCAAATATTAAAAACTTCGTAATAAATGACAAAAATGGCAAGTCAGTGAACTCTCTAGTTTGCAATAACTCTTTTCAATTATCAAGAATGGATCCCTCTTCTTAGAGGTGGTTGGGGTCTTTAAATAGCCCCCCCCACCACCCCCGAGGCAACTCAGTCATTCTAGACTATGAAAGACATCCCTCATACTTTATGTCGCAGCATTAAATGCCTGATGCACTAGTTGTCTCCACGTCATAAACATTAAATGCCAAGACATGCCTTTTTCCTAACCACTGTGTGTCAGGGGGCTGTTGTCGCAGAGGTGGCTTACCAACTGCCTGACAGCCCCAAATACCACGGTGGTTTACTCAAGTGCAGGTCTGACATTGTTTAGATGGCTAGTGACATCACCTATAATAGATGTGACATTAAGTAGAGGGCTACTTGGTTTATGACTCAACGCCCGACGAAACTCCAAGCTGCTCCGCTTGAGGTTCCACGGTCAGGGTCCTTCGGTGTTTTACCAGGTGTATCTAAGATGGTCAGGACAAGCCCCAACGGTGCCTTACTTCTCAATCCTCCAAACCAGGTCCCTCTAAAGTTCCCACAGTGAGGTCATTCGATAGAGCATGAAAGCTCTCCCAGGCCCTGCCAAGCCTGGTCTCTCGCAAGTACCGTTTGACCTCATACAAACTCTTTTGTTATTATCGTTACGTCATTACAACCGTTAAAGCTTACAGAAATCAATAATGAAAATACAATGTGACTAAAACAACAAGCTAAAATACGAGCTGCCGCGTCAAGCTACCTCGCTTAGTTGCCACGCTTGAGCTGCCTCGGCTGCTTAATCTCGAACACTGTTGCTTAATTGGGAATTTGTCCCTAATCTTGGGGTTACCTTCAATCCCCCTCTACACCTATACCGTTATTCCAATTTGTACATTTTTAAATCTCCAGATAATATATAATATAGACCGCCGACACATATCACGTTGTAGTTTCAAGTACCTAAAGCCTAACCCACAAAGGTTACCAAGTATCCTATTATTCCCACATTTAAATCAACTATTCTTAAGGTCCTCATTTTTGCCACTAACCTTATATTATCCAACTATATAAAATTTACTCATCAAATCTCAAATATTAAATAGTATCACACTCGTCGAGCCTTATTAAGTTTAATAAAATTTCTAATTTGACTTCTAATTATAATTAGGGTCTCATAAACATGCCTACTGGTCTTCCTTGAATTTAAAAGTATTCACAAAGTCCCCACCAATAATTCTCTAGGGTCGAAATTGTTAAAATCCAACAAAGGGAAAAATATAACCGATTCTGGAAGGTTGATCGATCAACCTTGAATGTCGATCGATCTTTGGTGGTTGATCGATTGACTTATGAATGTCGATCGATCGACTTATGAATGTCGATCGATCGATCGCACCAGATGGGCTACGGACTGCTTCGTTTGGCAGTCCAAAATTCATCCCAAAACTTCATTATAAGGAATGAAATTCTAATCTAATATTATAGTATCAACATACAATCAAAATATATCATTGTTAGCGTTCCAAAACCTTTTAATCATCAATCATTGGCCTTATATGGATCAAAACTTCAATAAAAACCCTATTTTTCTATTTTCTTCAAGAACAATGATAATTCTCCACTTTAATCCGTTTTTAAATCGTCAACAGTTATGTTTTGGGTACTGAATTCATCCAGAACAATTCTACATGTAATTCCTAACCAAAGTTTAGTGTTGTACATCAAATTCCTTGGGTTTGCATTAAATCTTCCAAGACAATTGTTAATTTCTACACTAAACTTGGAGGAAATATTCATTCAAACTAATGAAACCAAATCACTTACCTTAAGTTTGATGTTCTTATTCATTGTTGGTGTTTAAGGGCTGATTCTCTCTTCTTTTCGGTCACAATTTCCGTCCAAAATGGTGGTGGTGGGTGGTGGGTGGTGGTTTTTGTTTTGGTAACCCTTTTGCAACTTCCCTCTAACTCACGTAGCCCACTCTCTTATTTTTGGATGATAATGGCCCTAATGGATTTTCTAATAATATATAAATAAACTCTAAAATTCGTGGGTCATAATTGAAACCAAGGATAATCCATAATATCAATTGAACTCCCATTGTCAATAAAAACTCTATCGATGATAACATCCTAGATACGAATTTTGATAACCAATGGGTCATCATGGGGATAAAGTAACCTAGAGAGATCATTTTTTGTAAAAAAATTCAACAATTTGTCTTTCTTGACCTTCCTTGGAAGATCATCTTCATTCAGATTAATTCTATGGATTTAGGAGAAATCTTGGGCTTCATTCAAGTAAGCTTTTATTTCGGTAGTATGATCACTTCCTCCTGCATCGCTATAATCACATGACAATAAAATGAACCAAAACTAATCATACCTACCTCACGTTCTGGTTGCCTGGGCTTCTTTGATAGGTTTGGATCATCTTCATAATCGTCTTCATGATTTCTTTTTATGTCATCTCCAGTCTTGCATGGATAATTTGACTTTCTTTTAGATTCTCTACTATCGCGCCAATCAACAAATTTCTTGAGTTTTCCTAGGTGGAGGAGGGATTCTATCTCATTTTCAGAGCGACGCATTTATTATTTATATGGATATGATCCTATTGGAATTAATAATATTTGGACCTATCCCTCTTGTTAGGAGGTGCCCTTAACTTCTGAGGCAAACGAAAATGCTTATTATGCTTGATTTCTTCCAAGATATGGTGAATGCTAATAATTAATGGAGTGTAGGTTCCATATTTTTTAAGCTTGCCTTCTTTCTTCGGCTTCTTCTCCTTCTGTTATTTTTTCTCCTTCTTTTCAGGCTTTGTATCAGAATTCGTAGCAGGACTCTATTTTATGACCATCGCTTATTCGAAGTTTTTTTTTTCCTGCTTTTTCCATGAGTTTCGCCATAGTTTTAGGAGGATCTTTTGCGAGAGTATAATTTAATTTCGTAGGAAGCAAACCACTCATGAGAGGAGTGATGGTTGTTTTCCCCTCATAATCAATCACCTCCAATTTCTCATTACTAAAATTCATAATGTATTCCCTGGTACTTTCCCTCACTTGTTAGATTACATGAAAAAATGGGATACTCTTTTCACTAGCTTCACTCCGAAACAAAAGTCACTAATGAATAGCTCGACAAGCTGATTGGAGTTAGCAATTTGTCATTGGGGCAGGTTATTATACGATGTTTGGGTTAGACCCTTAACGGTACTTGAAAATTCTCTACACCTGTTTTCATCAGGAACTGAATAAATATCAGCTGAAGCTTGGTATTACTCAATATGGAGAACATGATTAGTTTTATCCTCATATATGGGGGAAACCACAGGAGCATTAAATTTAGGTGGAGTAGGAAACTCCAAAATTGCCTGAATAAAAGGAGATCCTTTAACGAATCTCCGTTGCAAGGATTTTTGTCCTTTGCCATCTCCCCTAGCCGATCTTCCAACCATTGGAATTATCCTTTACATGAAGGATTACCTACATCTGATCTATGTAAAGTAGCTCAGTTACTACGCCCATGTGTTGGCGCTGAACTCTCCTCATGATATGTTTTCTTAGTGCATATAGATCGTCAGGTACATCATCTTAAGTTTACTGAGGCTTCTCGCTGGCCAGGCATATGTTAAGTGTTCGTAGATAACGATCTGGGAGGGTTTTTATTTGCTCGGGGTCCCAGGCGATCAAAGGCAAAATATTTACTTAGCCTTTCCAATACACTTCGATTTTCATGAGAAAGAGAGTGGATATCATAGGGTTCTATGGACCTGAGTAATGAACTTGCTCCTTGATGATAAAACATGTCTTATAAAGTTCTAGAATAACTATACAGGTTGGATCTTATAGGTGGAGGCGACATTTCTCTTCATGGTGATAGAACTCCGTGTTGTTTCGATAAGGCCAGAGATCTGGCTTGAATATACTGGGCTAGTTGTCTCACCATTTCCTGCATGGCCTCTTCTCCTCTAGCAATACTAGCAATGATTATAGTTGGGTCACTTGCCATAGGCTGAGTAGATGAAACAAGTGGGTTGCCGTCATTTCTGGAGTGGGACTCCGGGTCATTCATCTTGTTTTTAACAAAGGTATATGAGAGTGAGAATGATACTTAGAAACACGTCCCCACGGATGGCGCCAATTTGTTGATGTAAAAAACTAGACTTGATTTAATTTTATAACCACACATAAAATATGTAATGATAAATAAAGAGAGAGAGTTTTTAAAGTGGTTAAGATATGTAAGAAAGCCTAAATCCACTATTGTTTTATTGATTTTAAAGGTTACAGAAAGCTAGGTAATCTCATAGATAAGATTATCCCAAAATCCGTTCGATCATTCCCTTGATGAAAGGGATACAACATATTTATAATGACCTGAATGTCAAGGGGAAGAACATTAAGGGATGGAATGCTTTTATACAATTAAGTATTTACATCCCTACATAAAGAATGTGATGATTGGTTATATAAACCACATGTAGTACGACCCTTGGTATGATGACGCTTCATTTGTCTTGCTGGTCGGCCTCCTTTATGTTGGTGGGCATTCTTCATGTTAGTCAATAGATTTATTATCTGCTGACTAGGATTTTGGCCATGTAGGAGGACTGGGTTCACTTCTGATTAGTCCACGTAGGTGGATAATTTTTGGAATCTACATACGGGGTGTTACATTCTGCCTTCCTAATAATAGAATTCCATCTTCAAAATTCAAAACGTACTTGGCTAGAAATGTTCCACATATTTCTCTCCATGTCATTTTCTATATCAACGTTGACTTATCCTCATTATCATGTCCCTAATGGTCATGCACTAAAGGAAAAACCTTGGAATAAAGCCTACGGTCCTTATGGTCCAAAATAACTAAGGGTCTCTCCTTGTAATGCGCCTTAAGTTAAACACCTATCTCGTCAAGATCTATGTGTCGGTAGGCTACCTTATCTCCAAGAAGTCTATGTAATGCCAAAATATGTAAATCATCATGCATCATCTTCTAATGATATAGTAAGGCTAACTGATATACCAGTGGTTCAATCATCTAAATAATTAGGAACGATCATATATACTAGGGATCCAACACCCATTTCTTACCAAATATCATCACTCCCTTAAAGGGATACACTTTAATTACCACAAAATTACCAACCTTAAAACTAAGTGCCTTTTCTCTGCTTCAACCTAACTCTTTTGTTTATCCTGGGTAATTCGAATCCTAGCCCGAATCATCTCCACCTTCTCCGAAGTATCTTGAATAAACCTCAATCTCAGAAGTTTGTTCTTCACAACTTTTAACCAACAAGAGGGTTAACGATAAGACCTCCCATAAAATGCCTTTAAAGGTTCCATCCCGATAGTAAAATGACAACTTTTGTTATGAGCAAACTTCACTAATGGTAAGTACTTCTCCTAACAACCTTTAAAGTCCAAAATGCATATCTGCAACATGTCCTCCAACATAAAATTTATCCTCTCTATTTGCCCATCTCTCTATGGTTGATACTAGCTACTAAACCTTAACTTCGCTCCCAATGCCTGCTAGAAACTCCTCAAAAAGTGGGACACAAATGTCTTGTCATACTAGTCACCTTTGTCAAACAATCAACGATTCATTGATATGCCCAATACTGGTACCTAGCCACCGAAAGGCTTGAGTACACTGCTACTTCTCGGGGCATATTCATGCCACAGTAGTCCCTATATTCACAGCATATAATCATTGCCTCAGATAAGTCATGGGAGCCTCCCCTATCACCACATGGTAAGGCCGTGGTTGCATCCATAGCAGGTCGCGAACACACACCTCTTCATCAATACATACCCTATCACAGACTTAGCCATGTTAGCATGTACTTGCCAACTACCCAAATTCAATAAGGATTACCTACTTGCATGACTTATCCCTATGTCACATGATCCATGCACATGACCCTTACTTTTGACTTCTATAAATTAAAACTCTCATGCCACAATTAGTAGGACAAGATTTAACTGCCAAGCCTTGCCCAAATCGCAACACACACTCTCTCTAGAAGTTCTCGAGTCACCTGGGCCCCTATAATTCACAACACTCTACACACATTCTCTCTAGAAGTTCTTGTGCTGCATAAAACTAGATTTCTCATTTATTTGACTCTTTATCTCCGTGTGTGTGTGTGTGTCTTATACACCTCTATCTACAAACCAATATTTCATTAAAGGTTGTATATAATGAGAGTATGGCACCAAAGTGGATGTAGGCTCATTTAATAGCCGAACCAGTCTATCTCTTGCGTCATACTTCGTTATTTTCTTTTTTTATTCTTTTACACTTGATATGATGGTTAATTATGAACATGATATGGTTTATTGCATCATTATGTTTGCTCTTCTGGTGGGAAACGAGGTGTTCTATGAAGTTTCCTCTTAGATCGCGTTCATAACACCTTATTTCATCCATGGGGACCTCCGGATGATCATCTCATGGGTGAGATTTTTGTTATTAGACCCATATTTTTCATAAAACTCCCTAAAGGGATTCTTCTTTCTAGATATATTTTATAGGCCTTTTTTATGGATTTTGAAAAAGTTTTCTTACCCCAATCATGTTACCCTAGCTTGGTTGTGTTGAAAAACACAATAGGCAATGGCCTCATAAAGGTGGGTAACTAAGAATGCACCTCTCTCTTTTTATCTCTCTTTTTGGCCATCTTATGACATTTAATACCTTTACTTTAGTTTTTTTCTACCAAATTTATGCTATTTTATTCATAAGGGCTTTTATGTCTTTGGTTAGATCCTAAAGGACATTTTTTCGATCATGTTTTTCTGGGTGAAACCCAAATTTTAGGTCTATTTTGGGAAAATCCCTCACTGCATCTTGCTAAAAGCGGCTTGGAAAAATAATTTCCCATAGGCCGCATCCGCTATGCGGTAGCTTAGCCAATTCTTATATTTTGGCTTTTTTTACTTTTTATTATTAAAATTAAAATTCTTAGGATCAAAGATTCCATGAAATGATAAAGAAACTACCACCATGGGCCTTATAGTTTGTGAGGGGAGTTAAGTTACAATGGATAGGTCAAATCGTTAAAAAACTGATGATTAAACGGACAAAGTGCAACTAAGAATTCTCCATAAGGACCGATAAATTGTTCGAGATAGGTTATGATATGCCTTCTTACTAAATTTTCAGTTACTTTACAACCCGAAAAAAATAGCCTGATAAGAGATCTAATCTAATGAAACACGTGCATCATGGAATTGATTTTGGTTGATAAATTACTCATGGAGGCCATGGAGGCAACCTTAGACGCTCCACAGGTCGCGACTTCAGCCCTCTTGCCTTAGGAGGCCACAACAGTCTGCTCTTATTTAAGATAAAGCATAACTAGTGATAACTAGGCAACATCGTTATATTCATACTCTGCTTTTTCTCTACATATCTTTGTTTTATCAACATGGATTAGTTCATCTCAGAGAATATATTTCTAAATACTAACACAATAGAAGCCATGGAATGAAGCTTTGAACGAGGTCCTCAACTGAATGAAGACATGGGCCATTTGTTAAGATGTATCAACCATATATATAATTGCCAACCCTCAGTCCAAACCCATATTAACCTCCTATGGTCGAGGGTTATGATGCTAAAGTACACAACCTTCACCTTCCCTGCAAAATATCATAGTAATTGAAGATAAGGCTGCAACCAGTGCATTGAAGAGAAAGAAGAAAGGTCTAGGGGAAGAAACGACCTATAAGGACTTCATCCCACTGAAATCTAGTCCATAGGACATCCTTGAGGTCATCAAGGGGGAGAAACTACTCAAATGTCCAAAGAAGCTGAATTCACCACCACATTAGAGAGACATAACCAAATGGTGTGAACATCAAAATCATAGACGCACCATTAATCAGTGCTTTTCTTTGAAGAATGAGATTGAAACGCTCGTCAAACAGAGGATGTTCCTAAGTGATTCAACCCCTAACTGAGACAACTGCATGTTAGCCGTTTTCTTAGAATACTTCTGTTTTTTAAATATTTTCAAACAAAGAAACTCTATGTTTAATCTTATATGTTTTGTATTTCTTTTACTTCTTCATCTTTTAGTTCTTAATATACCAATCAAAAGTCTTTCGAAAGATTCTCATCTTAATAGGTTTGAAAAAAACCTGACAACCGATTATCCCGAAGATTAAAGAAAACGGGAAAAGGTGTATGTAGAAGAAAAGTTAGTGATGACCATAAATGACATTTAACACCTCTCTCATCGTGAACTCTTTCAAAGGTACATGATGCTTCTATTAGCCTTAGCAAGTCGTAATATTCAGTCTTAGCCTTAAGGGCTCTTAATTCTCATTATTAGTCATGGATGGCTTGATAATACACATATATAGCTCTGGTTGACTTTATAATGAACCCAACCTAGGGAGGCTTAAAATAATTATATATAGCTATGCGTGGATTTAAAATGAACCAAGCCTAAGGAGGCTTAAAAAACCCATATATAGTTATGGGTGGATTTATAATGAGCACATCCCAAGGAGACTTGAAAAGTTTGGTGGGCTATGAACATTATGTCTGCAAAAGGTGCATTAATTCCTAAAGAACAACCACAGCCTAATAACGCTACATCAGGAATTCTACAAGGGCTCGAGCCTATTCTAGGCTTTACGGAAGGGGGGTTCAATACCCAACTTCAGTCTTGATAACCACTGCGATAGGCATCTTAAGAAAGTCTAGAGGCATAAGACCTAGAACCAAAGTTTGATACACATGATTGAAGCCAAAACCAGTTTTGCTCCTAATTTTAAACTACTGCAACCTATTCCTAGAGCTACGAAGCTATTATCTACGTTTTATTACAACCCACTCCCCAACACTATATGTGAAATGAGCATTCAAAACAAGATATATAGAGGTAATACAAACATTTAAATATAAATTCGGTAAGACTACAAAAGTATTTAAATATAGCAAAAAAAATGACAAAGATCATATGTTTGACTTGTGGTAAAAACTAAAAAGTTAAAAACATGTAAGTTTATGGAAGAAAATTAAAGGTTCAAAAGATCAAAAATGGAAAGTATAGATTAAGAGGTCGTATCTTCATCTTCATGATCCTCAGCATCATCGGTTGCAGTCTCAATTTCTTCTTCCCCTGTTGTTGCAGCCTCTTCCTACTACTTTGTTACAAGTTCATCTATAGCCCTAATCTTTGTTATGAAGTCCAGGTGCTCAGGGTCTTTGAACCTTCAGACATAAATTTTATCCTTAGCCAATGAAAAGTTATTTGCCACCCTGTGCCTCAGATCTTTATAGCCATGGAGGTAAGCTTTGTTATTGATGAGGAAGAAGTACTTTGATGTCTTGAAGGAGGCGATAACATCTTCAAATGCCTTCTTTATCATTGTAGTGTGATCTTCATCCTTCTTTAAATTAGCTGCAGTACGTTGATGTTGACGTTTCTTCAAGGATATTTCATGGTTGTTTAAAAGCTCCTGATTATTTTCTTCTGAAGCATTCAACTTTTGTTGAAATGCCTCAGCACGCCTTGCTATCTCCGCTGCCTTTTCGTCTGAAATTATTAAGGTTGACGCGGCTTAATTAAAGTTTTGATCATCCTCACCTTGAGCCTTGACCGCAACCTCAACTTTCTTATTTGCATCCATTTTATAAAGTTGGAGGGTTATCTCTAAACATTTCTTACTAGCCTCAAAGGAAACAGACCTGGTACCCTCTAACTGGGATTGATAGCTAGATTCCACAACCTTGTGCTGTGTATAGAGATTTTCATATTTGAGCCTTTTGGGCGTAACAGTTTCCACAGACTAAAGAATTTTTTAAAGTAATTAGTACCAGTACACAAGAAATAGCTGTAGTAAGGAAACAAGGTGAATGAATGCCTACGCTTAGAGATTGTGAAATCTATATTCCTCAAGATCCTCTGAATCCTCTTAAACAAGGAAATTGATATCAATGGACTCTGTAGCTTGCCTCATCTTTGCGATAACATTTGTTGTTATGTCCCAAGGGGATTTTTGGATTAGGTTTCCATAAATGGGGCCCTAGATGTCGTTCAATACAACTCTTTACCTTGCTTTGGGGAGTGGAAAAATTGGCATTAATAGCCACTACAGCCCACAAAGGGGGCGCTACGTTGGAAGCATGGATGGTGTTGGAACCTCCATTGAAGTCCCCCATGAATAAGAAGTTGAACTAGATGCATCTAATTGCTTAGCAATATTATCATCAACAATTTAAGGAACAACAACAAGCACCTTATCCTTTGGAACAATGTCCATGGCACTATCATATACATCTAGCTCTTTCTCAGTTGGAGGAGCAACCTCTTTTTCAACCTGAATGGAAGCCTCTTTGGCCAGTCTCTTCCTTTTTTCCCTCTTAGGGCTTAATTAAGGCCTTGGAAAAACCCCTCTAACTCATCATGTTGGGAAATTAGGAGCTCCATGTAGATCTCCTCTGCGGAACGACCTAAAAAAGGAAAAATGTCAATTGATTAAGTGAAAGGAAACTACCTTTCATAACCTTCATTGATGCTTGATGTGAGTGGAAGTATCCGTGTTTGAATAATGATCGTAGAGGAACTACATAAGGGAAGGTTTATTCATCATCATAAATTGAGACCGTAGACTCATTTATCTCTTGGAGGGTACCAGACCAGCACAAACTTGAGAAAGTGGTTAGCAAAGTCCAAAGATATCATTAACAAAGAGTAAAGAGGATGTAGTCGGCAAATAATTAGAGAAAGAAAGAAATGTTAAGACAATAATTACATCTTCTTTAGGTGGGCGACTCCATGTTCACGACATCCTAAACGTTTTTTCTCTCTCATTTCTTTCTAGATGAATCTCCCAACTATCCCCCAAAATTAAGAAAAAATTTCCCTTCAAGTTTTTAACACTAGAAGGACTCCATCTCATCAAATACATTTCACTGTAACACCCCGTGTTTTTATTTATTATTTTAATTAATTAATCGGAATTTTTGAAAAAAAATAAAATTTTGAATTTAATAATTTTTATTGGCTAAATATGTTGGTTATGATTTTAGAAGAATAAAACTTCAAGCGGAATTAAAATCGGAGTTCAAACGAATTTTATATTAATTTTATAATATTTTTTCCTATAGGCAATTTTTAGGCAAACTGTCAGTTTTCCGGGGTGATCGATCGATCGACCCCTGGGGGTAGATCGATCGACCCTCCTAGAAAACGTGCGCTGCAATCCATTTTTGGACGAATTTGACTTACTTTAAAACTCTTACTCTTATATATAATTAAAGGGACGGGGCTAGATTTTTAAACACTCATTTGTGAAAACCCTAAGAGTAGAAAACTCTATTTTCTCCATCTTCTTCTACCTCAAAACCCTAGCCACCATTAAAATAACTTTTAAAGCTCAGTTTTGAAGGCCAAGGCTTATCTGTCCCGAGTCGGTTCAAGAAGAGGTTTTGACCCATTTTTCGAGAGGAACACATTCATGTAATCAGGTTTTTCTGTCGAACTAATCCCAGGCATGTTGACCCTATTCTTTTCGTTTAGTGTTATGTGTCTTGATTGTAGCCTCCAATAAACTCATGTTTTCTAAAATAAGATTTGAATATAAGGATTGAAGAGATAAATTTCGGGGCTGTTTTAGATAAACAAAAATTAATGATACCGAATACTTATAACTGTGTATTCTTTGGGTTGTGTCGGTGTAGTCGATTTTGCTATGGGCATGTGCATGTAGAGGAGCCCCTTTAAAAGTAAATTTTGATATTTTATGTGAAAACCCTAGTTTAATTTAATTTCTTGTGTTGGAAAATAAGGATCATGATATGACTTTCATGTAGCGATTATTCTGAAAATCATAATATTTAGGTGTCTTTGATTTCCAATTTTTTTAACTGAATTATTTAAATGGGAATTTGGTATTATTATGAATGTTGTTATAATTTGGAATTGTGTTACTCTATGGAAATATGATAATTTTTCGGGAAGATTGGGTATAATAGAAAATTGGTTTTCACCCTTGTTATAGTACACTTGTTAGGTATGGGACTAGTAAGTGGCCCTTAATTACGATTTATGCTAATTAGGTATGAGACTAGTTAGTGTAAGTCTATGCGGGTTATATAATTTGGGTTGGGGGCTCATTTTCTATATTATACCTTTGTTGTGATAGCCTAGGATTGATATCTAGGTGGAGTGAAATTTTGTAATCATTCTTTGCTTAGGATAGGACGATATTGTGTTTTGGGGAACCCTTAGTTGGCACTAAAGGTTATTTTGAGGATTTTCACATCACTTTTAAGGGTGGGGGAAATTAATGTGATTAATGAAAACAAGGAATGTGGAATTTAATATCGCAGGACTAAAACAGATATTAGAAATTTATTGGCGACACATTGTGTCTAGGGCCGACAGTTTGAACGGGTCAGAGGACGAAATACGCTGTGTCGTGTGTGGAACCTTGTCATAGCGCGAGGGTCGCAGGATAAAAATGAACCAGACGGCGGACTTGACAAGGGGATGGGTGCGTGTGTGGTACCTTGTCATATCGCGAGGATCGCAGGATAAAAACGGATCAGACGGCGGACTTGACAAGGGGACGGGTATTGGTAACATTCTTCACGGTTAAATTAAATAAAAGTTACATTGTTGGGAAGGTGGGTTAATTAAAATTATATTGGTGTGGCTTTTATGAAAACCTTGCGGGTAATTGTGAATTTATTTTTGGTGATTATTAATCTTGTAATTAAAAGATTCTATTATTGTAGTCGATATACATAGCACTATTGTCTGGGTTCAAGGACCCTATTTGAGGAGAGTACCCAGTTTACATTCTCGGGGCTTTGGCTCTGACACATGCGTTGACTAATCTTTTTCAGGATTTTTGGGAGTTGCTGCATAGGATTCATTAGAGATCTTTTGGAGGTGCAGCTGGATTTATGTTACTGCTTTAGTAGTTGTATTTTCTCTTTCCATTCAGTCGTTTCATTTATGAGACTATTTTGGAGTTATTGGGCCTTTTTGGTTCCAAAGTTGTTTTAAGTTTTCAGTTGGATTGATTTATTTCATTATTGAGATGTTGGGAGATTATGTGATGGATTTAATCGCATTTTGGAGCTTTATCGGGTTAATGTCATTTCATATTTGGGTTTGTTTAAAATAAATTATATTGTGGATTAAAAATTGATGTCTCATATATGTCACATGCTAAGGATGGTATTTTATTTACTCACGCCCGACTTAGTTTTGGTGGCGGCCTACGCCGGAATTAGGCGGGGTGTGACAAATGGTATCAGAGCATGGTCTTAGGTCTCGTAGGTTGTGTGTCCGTTTAGTTTTCGTGTTATCGATCTTTGATTCTCTTTATTGACTCGTACTCCTTAAGATAGAGGGTCTAGCATACGTGTTAGATGTGTTTCTTGGAGATAGGGAGTTTTTTTGTTAAGGATGTTGTAGGCATTAAGGCTAGAGATAGAGATCTTGATGTGAGAATCCTTAGAACTTAATTTTGGAGATGAGGATTTATTTTGGAGAAATCGTTGGTATGAATTGTGGGTACCAATGATATTGAGGTAGCAATGTAATTTGACTTAAGGAGTTAAGTGTCGTGATGATTGTTGGAGATAGGATCAAGTGAAGATCCGGGTAGAGAGCGTGGGATGTCATTACTTTCTTAGATACTTATATATATAGGAGTTATATATATTGTATTTTATCATGGGATTTCGAACATGTAGGATTGGGTGTATGGGCGCCCGATCGTGCTATGGGTAGGCATATATGAGCCTTATTTTATTTTTCACAAGTTGTGCTTGGCATGTATGCTTCATCTAATTTCAAGGATGAAATTCTTTGCTAGTGGTGAAGTATGTAACACCCCGTGTTTTTATTTATTATTTTAATTAATTAATCGGAATTTTCGAGAAAAAATAAAATTTTGAATTTAATAATTTTTATTGGCTAAATATGTTGCTTATGATTTTAGAGCAATAAGACTTCAAGCGGAATTAAAATCGGAGTTAAAACGGATTTTATAATATTTTTCCTTATAGGCATTTTTAAGCAAATTGTAAGTTTTTAGGGGTGATCGATCGATCGACCCTCCCAGAAAACGTGCTCTGCAATCCATTTTTGGACGAATTTGACTTACTTTAAAACTCTTTCTGTTATATATAATTAAAGGGACGGGGCTAGATTTTTAAACAGCCATTTTTGAAAACCCTAAGAGCAGAAAACTATATTTTCTCCATCTTCTTCTACCTCAAAACCTTAGCCACCATTAAAATAACTTTTCAAGCTCAGTTTTGAAGGCCAAGGTTAATCTATTCCGAGTCAGTTCAAGAAGGAGTTTTGACCAATTTTTCGAGAGGAACACATTCACGTAATCAGATTTTTCAGTCGAACTAATCTCAGGCATGTTGACCCTATTCTTTTCCTTTAGTGTTATGTGTCTTGATAGTAGCCTCCATTAAACTCATGTTTTATAAAATAAGATATGAATATAAAGATTGAAGAGATAAATTTTGGGGTTGTTTTAGATAAAAAAAAATTAATGATACCGAATACTTATAACTGTGTATTCTTTGGGTTGTGTTGGTGTAGTCGATTTTGCTATGGGCATGTGCATGTAGAGGATCCCTTTTAAAAGTAAATTTTGATATTTCGTGTGAAAACCCTAGTTTAATTTAATTTCTTGTGTTGGAAAATAAGGATCATGATATGACTTGCATGTAGCGATTATTCTGAAAATCATAATATTTAGGTGTCTTTGATTTCCAATTTTTTTTAATTGAATTATTTAGATGGGAATTTAGTATTATTATGAATGTTGTTATAATTAGGAATTGTGTTACTCTATGGAAATATGATAATTTTTCGGGAAGACTGGGTATAGTAGAAAATTGGTTTTCACCCTTGTTATAGTACACTTGTTAGGTATGGGACTAGTAAGTGGGCCTTAATTACGATTTATGCTAATTAGGTATGGGACTAGTTAGTGTAAGTATATGCGGGTTATATAATTTGGGGTGGGGAATGATTTTCTATATTATACCTTTGTTGTGATAGCCTAGGATTGATATCTAGGTGGAGTGAAATTTTGTAATCATTCTTTGCTTAGGATAGGACGATATTGTGTTTTGGGAACCCTTAGTTGGCACTAAAGGTTATTTTGAGGAATTTCACATCGCTTTTAAGGGTGGGGAAAATTAATGTGATTAATGAAAACAAGGAATGTGGAATTTAAAATCGCAGGACTAAAACGGATATTAAAAATTTATTGGCGACATAATGTGTCTAGGGCCGACAGTTTGAACGGGTAAGACGATGAGTTATGTCGTGTCGTGTGTGGAACCTTGTCAAATCGCGAGGGTCGCAGGATAAAAACGGACCAGACGGCGGACTTGACAAGGGGACGGGTGCATGAGTGGAACCTTGTCATATCGCGAGGATCGCAGGATAAAAACGGATCAGACGGAGGACTTGACAAGGGGACGGGTATTGGTAATATTCTTCACGGTTAAATTAAATAAAAGTTAACATTGTTGGGAAGGTGGGTTAACTAAAATTATATTGGTGTGCCTTTTATGAAAACCTTGCGGGTAATTGTGAATTTATTTATTGGTGATTATTAATCTCGTAATTAAAAGATTCTATTGTTATATTTGATATATATAGCACTATTGTCTGGGTTCAAGGACCCTATTTGAGGAGAGTAGCCGGTTTACATGCTCGGGGCTTTGGCTCTGACACATACGTTGACTAATGCTTTTAAGGATTTTTGGGAGTTGCTGCATAGGATTCATTGGAGATCTTTTGGAGGTGCAGCTGGATTTATGTTACCTCTTTAGTAGTTGGATTTTCTCTTTCCATTCAGTCGTTTCATTTATGAGACTATTTTGGAGTTATTGGGACTTTTTGGTTCCAAAGTTGTTTTAAGTTTTTAGTTGGATTGATTTATTTCATTATTGAGATGTTGGGAGATTATGTGATGGATTTAATCACATTTTGGAGCTTTATCGGGTTAATGTCATTTCATATTTGGGTTTGTTTAAAATAAATTATATTGTGGATTAAAAATTGATGTCTCATATATGTCACATGCTAAGGATGGTATTTTATTTACTCACGCCCGACTTAGTTTTGGTGGCGGCCGACGCCAGAATTAGGCGGGGTGTGACATTCACCACATTGCAAAACCATGTAGAAATACCGTGGTTCTCCATAGATTTCTCCTTTGGTCTGTAAACGTTAAAGAACATCGTAGTCATTATATTTCGAATGGAATATTTCTTCCAGATGACTGGGGTAAAAATGATGGTCCTCTTACCATTGGGACCAACATGGGCATGGGCTATGTTCATTGTCCTTATAATTTTTAATTAGAGACTGGGATAGGGAGTCACCGCCCTAATAGATATGCATGAAATATTTTGGACTGTGAAGCATGACCTTTGCTCAAAAGAAGGTAGTGTAAAAATTATTCCATCTAGGACCTCACAAGCCCCAACCAAGGAATCCAGCCACTCTTTGTTCATAATACAAGAGGGTGAAGTGCCTCAGACTCTTTTTATGACTCTTGGCAGCTTCCAAGAGTTCCAGCTTTAGGGTTTCGTTCCTCTGCAGCCACAAATTTCATGGGGGTATCTACCACGTCATCCCTTTTTTGAGGGGGATTATTTCTTTAGCAAGTGTCTTCCTCCATGTTAATGTTTCCTGCAGCCTCCTTGGGATCCTACACCTAGAAGAAGCTGTGGAATCAGAAAATACTGGATGAAGTTTGGGTAGTCATTAAGCCTACAAGGCCCATTGGAATTTAAGGGTTTTATATGAATCATCGCAGGAGGAGGAACACCAAAGTGTCTTTTCGAGAGGTCCTCCAAATACTCCCAAGTATGCCAATGGATAAGGCCTCTATAATAATATGTAAAAGCAGGAGGAATCCATAATTAAGTTTTTGCAGCCAACATGAGAAGAATACAAAGATTGAAGTCTATCTAATTATTCATTTTGCGATAACATGCAATGAAATTACAAAATTGTGCAAAAGTTTCAAGTTTCAGGTCAAGTATAAGTCTATACCCAATTTGTTCAAGTTTCCTAACATGTCGCAGCCACGAGAAAAAAGAGGAAATTAGGATTCCATCTTAGGAAGGTGTGAATTTAATTGTATTTGCCGCAGTCAAGTAGTTAGATTTTGAATATCCCGTAGCCTTGGGGAAAAATAGGTAAATAGTTTGGTTTTCTGATTTCTAAAATTTAAAGAAAAACCCTAGGGTTCTGGCCAAGAATACCATGAATGGCCTATTGGTTTTCTTGGCTTCTGACAAAAATATAAAATCCTAAAGAACTCCCTACATGTGAACTCTAACCAATACTAATCATCAATAACCTAAAATTATATTAAAATTCTTGACTACCTTGCTTGGAAAATAATTAACGACGAGAAATCTCCCATCTAGAATAATAAGTACCAAAAAGAGAAACGAATTAAATAATGAAACAACAATAATATTGCGTTCCTTTGTAGATAATGTTGTTGCATGAAAGGTAGCATATTGCAAACATGCAAGTGAAAAATGTTATACTCTCACAAAATAATATGTAGAAGAAAGCATCTCAAACCACTCAGATGTTGTTATATAGGAAACCAACACAAATGCAACTACTATCACAATAACGTCTGTCACGTTAGCCTCAATTCAAGAAGAAGTGGAAGAGGATAAAATCTTTCTTTTACAATCAAGGAACCCTGAAGTAAAAAAAATCTCAAGAACTCCACTTATTGCATGGAACGAAATTGTCAGTGAGGAAATATATTATTCTTCCTCTCACTAGAGTTATGCCACAGTCACTGAAGACGCTCAACTTTCTTCATTTTATAAAGAAAACAAATTAATCAATCAATCAGAATTGATTAGTAACTCATTTAGTGATTCTCTTTATGCTAATTAATTATCTAAAGAATAGATAAAACAAGCATTTGATAGTCCTCATGATATTTACCTAAGAATAATAGTTAGTTATAAGAAATTGGTTGACCGTCACATAAAAATGCAAAATACTAACAAAATATATTTTCCAAAAAAATGAAAAATGAAGTTTGGGAAATCAAAGGCATAAACAACAAAAAAAGATTTAATAAATAAAATCAACATTTAAAAACGAAATCACCCCAAGATAACTCGGTAATAAAAGAAAATGTAAAATTAAAAGAAGTGAAATATTAAAAAAATACCTTTCGCAAATATGAATGAAGTGGCTATACTTTCAATTAAATTATGAATAATTATGAGAACCGGTAAAGAATCGAATGTCTAGGCTTCTCTGAAGAATCAAAAAACACAAAAAAGGAAACATTTTTTGTAAAATTAAAAATAGTCAGGATGAAAATAGTAAACCAAACAAAGAAACTATTTCTTTAAAAAAAATAATTTGATTGACTGACAAATGTAAATGAAAATAATCTTTGAACATTAATTAAACACAATTAATACTTAATCATAACTTTGCCTAAATAACTTTAAAAATCATAATATTGTGATAAGACAAATAGAAAATAAACCAATGCGTAAAAGGGTCATATGTTGTATAACACATAAAAAGGGTGACCACAAGTATATGAATTGTCCAATCAAAGTTCCAACTATTCCTTATAAAGAAAAAACCTCTAAAAATAAAAATCAAATGACCATTCTATGTTGGATATGAACATGAACTATTAATAAATAAAATTCAAAAAACTTGTTTCAAAACCAATACAAGAATTTAATCAATTCCAAAGGTTACTATCATTAGTTATATGGTTTTATCTATTATGAACAGATGAATGAAAATGGTGAAATATGGAACAAACAACTAGGAAGAAACATTTAATCCACAAAAAACTCCTTGTTTGAATAATTTATCCCTGAAATACCCTTTTAATAAAAGTTACTGAGAGAAGAACTTTATAGTACACTCACATGCAACACCTTTAATTTGTCCAAAGAATGCCCCTTTCACATAAAAGTTTCCATTATCCAAAAAGTGCGAGTAAAAGAAGCTAATAGAAACAATATTTATTCATTAAAACATGATCATGCTAGAAAACACAAAATATATAATCTTTCCATATGCATCTCAAATATTCCAAAAACCTTCAAAATACACTAATTCTAACAATTTTTCTCCAATCAAATACCAAAATTTAGTCAAATAAACCTACACAACTTAAGGGTTTATCTTTAATTAATCTCTTACTTTTCATCTAATTATAAAAATTTAAGAACATCTCTCCTCTAACATATATTCAAACCGATTAGCCAAATGTTCTTCCTCTTGCATTCCTAGTCTCCAAAAATAAAATTCTCTCTAAAATAGTACTAGGAGGCCATAATGTCATCCTTACCTCTCCATTTTCCTCAAACAACCACTTCATTTTTTACTCCTACAATGAAAGATACTTCAACAAACATTTTTCGTCTATTCATAATTGAACAAGAATCTATCATATGTCATTTCTAAGAAGAGAACACCCAGACATCTATAAGATGTTTCTCATGCAAAGGAGTTTAGTATTTCTAAAAATATCGAAATCCATTTTTCCCGATCTCACCCGCCTGTTCTATACAAACTTTCAATCTGAAAATAATGTTATTATCTCGTCCATTTTCTTTTGACCCATCATTATTTCCCAAAAGATGCTCAGTAATCTCTTCCTTCCGGCCCCTGGAGGATTAACCCTCCATGCCACCCATAAGTGGATCAATAATGTAACCTATAATCCTGTCCTGGCTATGAACATCCTGGAAATCAACAATGTTCCTGAATCACCTCGCTTTTCACTCCATTACAACCATATCTTCAACACCTCCGAAATCATTCAAAACATCATTACAAAAAGCATTATTCCCCAATCTAGACAACATCCCGTCATTCTAAAAATGAATGTATTTGTCAATTAGTGTATACAAAGAGGAATCAACCTAGACATTTCCTTCCTTATTATCAAACATGTGATATCCACCCAAAGAAGGAGCGTAACTTGCCTTCCCTGCATCATGCTATTAAACCAAGTCCCAAAAGAAATTAAAGAAAATCCCGAAATTTATCCACTTGAAAATCTTGAAATGTTTTTTCATACCTCCAAAGCCAAGGCACTTCCTCGAATCCTAATAACCTCACCCTCGAAAGTATTTCCCTCTCTATGGAAGACTTACTCCATTTTTCCCATAACAATGTAGTACCTTTCATCGACAACATAACTTCGTCGATTGACTCTATCTCTAACTAAGTTTCCACCAATTTTAACATCCAAAATGTCCTCTGGAATAATAATAATAATAATAATAATAATAATAATAATAATAATAATAATAATAATAATAATAATAATAATAATAATAATAATAATAATAATAATAATAATAAACCGGTGGCCTTCTTGGATGTCACAATACTCCATCCCATCTCCAAACCCTTATGAATAACATTTCCAAAGAAATGAGAAATTTAACACACTTATGTATAATATGACGCACCCTGCCAATAACAATGAAATCTCTCCTTCTAGAAAGCTCCACCCTATTAATGGCAAAGCGCCTATGTTTCCTCCTTTAGAAAATTTTACGGCTGTTCAAATTATCCATAGTTTCCATAGTAGATAACTATATCCACGTAAATTCGTTGTTTGAAATAATTTCATGTTTCCTATATTTATGAATATTGCTTATGCATGTTACCTACCATAAAATCTCAATGTAATCATATTTCATCATTATCAATACATTGAACTAACCCATCTAGAGAAGTGAATAAAGACAATGTCAAGCCCCGTAAAAATGTCCAATAAAAATTCCCTTGTCATAATACTCTCCCATCATTTTTGATAATGACAAAGGAGGATAAATATTTTTTATAAGAATAGCTACAACAAGAAATGTGAAGAAAAACAATTTTCTCAACATAGACCTTTTTCCAAAAACCAAGTCTCATAAAAAGGCGGAGACTTCTCAACCTTTAATCAAATTATATAAATTATAGTGTCATCATAAAAAGGGGAAGATTGTGAAGTTAAAAATGCATTCTAAAAGGATTTTGTATGATGGAAACATAATTCATATAGAAACGTAACTTCACTATTTTCTCTCTAATGTAATTGAGATTAAAACTAGGAATCACTACTGTTGATACCAAAATTAATATGCTGACGTGGATGAATCACAGGAAGACATGTGTCAGTCTAAGCGGAACATTTCTACAATTACTTTAGCAATGAGGAACTTTACTTCCCCGATCAAGTCAGGCGCTCCGAGTAACAGGTGTACTCCGAGGAACTTCATTGCTCCAAGGAACTCCACTGCTCCGAGGAACTTCTGAATGACGAGCAACTAAAGCGGTCCGAGTTGCATCTCGACCATAGCATTAATTGCCAGATAATCAATAGTTCGACTATTCATTGAATGCTTATCATACAGACGTATACGCTTAAAGGGCATTAATTGTTTACCCTTTCACATGTACAGCCTAAGGGCTATAAATACATTGTATCATCCTCATTTAAGGGGACCGGAATTTCTTGATCAATCCTGTAATCGAAAATTCCTAAACATTCGGCAATAACAGAAACAGTGGACGTAGGCCATTCTTATAAGGCTGAACCACTTTAAAAATTATTTGTCTTATTTAAATTTATCTGTGATTAAATAATTAGAAGCAATCTAATTTTTTACATCAACAGATTGGCGCCGTCTCTGGGAAACGACTGTTGTTATCGTTTTTCACCAAAAACAAGTCATCATCAATGGATGATAATCCTGAATCCAACAATCGAAATGTTGGAAATCCTCCAAATCCCTCTGCACCTTCAACCGTTCCAGATCTGGCTGGAATAATGACAAATCTGGCCCAGGGTCAGACCGCCATGCAAGAAATCATGCGGCAACTCATACAAACCCTTCATGGCAGTGCACCCGCTCATTCAGGACAGAGAAGTGGTCAGAGGCAAACCCATTTACGTTCTTCACGATCCAGGCGTACTGATTCATATCATAATGAGGAATCTGATGATTTCTCTTATCAACCTGGGCGAACTTCGTCCATACGAGCCACAGATACTGAACAACGTATTACTCTCTCTCCAGAGAGGACTAGTGACTTGGAAAGATTGAGCAGGGTGTCTCCTTTAAGTCGATTAGGCCCTACGAGGAATAGAAGTCCACCTAAGGCCATGTCGAGGAGTTTTCGACAACCATCAGATCTAAGAGAAGGATCAACGCAATCACTACCAGCTGCTCGTCAAGATAGATCTCAGGAAGCCACCTCAGATCGATCAATTGCTCGAACTAATAGGCCCGAGGAAGGAAATGATGCATGGAAAGGATCCATTCAGAGACTAGAAGATAGATTGGGAGAAATGTCTAAGGCGAAGAATCCCTTACAACAAACTTTTTTCAAGGGACACTTTTTGTCCAGGCCATTGTGGATTTTCCCACACCGTTAAAGTTCAAAGCACCTGTGGTGACCCCCAAATATGATGGAAAGACAGATCCTGTTCTTCACATAGAGCAGTATCAAGATGCTGCCGACATTTATGCTGTCCCCGACGAGATGAGATGTAGAGAATTCTCGTGAACTCTTACTGGATCTGCCTAGATATGGTACAACAATATTCCTCGGGGTAATATTTCAACTTTCTTTCAACTGACCGAGTTATTCATTGGGAATTTTTGTTTCGGAGCAAAGCCATTAAAACGAGTAGCACATTTGTCAAGTGTTAGATAAAATGCTGGTGAGAGTACTAGAGACTACATAACTCGTTTCAATAACGAGAAACTAGAAGTCATAGATTATGAAGAGAAGACAACAATCACCGCCTTGATGAGTGGGCTTTTGCCCAATAAGTTGTATTACACTTTGGCAAAAGACCCACCCACAACCATGTAAGAATTGATGGCAAAAGCAACCAAAATCATGAATGCCGAGGAGGCTATGGCTGCGAAGAAGAATATGGATAAAGAAACCAAGGTGGAAGTCGACAAAGCTAAGAAAAAATAGCATAAGGGCAATGGTGGTGACAAACAATCAAAAAATAAGTCGTCATGGGAAGTCTTAAAGAAGTTTGATAATTATACTCCTTTGAAAATGGGTATCAACCACGTCCTGGAAGAAATCAAGAACACCGAGGAGATAAAATGGCCAAAGAAGATGAAGGCAGACCCTGACAGGAGGAATAGGGAAAAATATTGCGAGTTTCACAAAGATCATGGCCATATGACTAAAAATTGCATAGCTCTTCAGAACGAGATAGAAACACTCATCAGACGAGGAAAACTGTCAAAGTATGTCGAGCGTAGAAATGAAAGAGGAAACGACGATCGAACAAGAGAAAGGTCTAGATCTCCTCGTCGGGCAGAGGAGAACAGGAAAAGAGATCATGAAGATGATACCGAAGATGACCCCGATCTTCCCAAAAGGCCAAGGCAACCAAAAGGTGAGGTATTTTAAATACATTTTGGGTCTTTTGATTGTAATGTTATTATAGGTGGAGACGCAGGAGGAGGAGATCTTACTGCAGAAATAAAATCTTACCTCTGTGAGGCTCAAGCTTGCTCATATATTCAACAGATAAATTTGGCCGAGGAGGATCGCCCGAGGAAGGTAAACAAAGAGAAGTTGGCCATTGGTTTTTCAAAGAATGACCTCGCAGGTGTCTTATACCCTCATGATGACCCGTTGGTGATCAAAATGAGGATGAAAGAAGTGATGATTTTGAGAGTTCTGGTGGATAATGGTAGCTCGGAAGATATCATGTTATACTCGTGTTTCGACAGTTTAAATCTAAAGTTATCCCAATTGGAGCCTTATCATAGACCTTTCCTCGGTTTTGCTGGCGAGAAAGTTTTTCCACTTGGGACGATCAAATTGGATATATTCATTGGAACATGGTATGCTTGTCGAACAGAAAGAATACACTTCTTTGTGATGGATAAGAATGTTCAGTCAGCTTACAATATCATCATGGGAAGAGTGGGTTTGAAGATGTTCGAAGCGGTCCCATCTAAAGTACATCAGTGCTTAAAATTCCCAACAAACTTTGGAGTAGGAGTTGTGAAAGGTGATCAAAAAGTAGCTCGGGAATGCTATTATTCATCTGCTGAATAAGAGGAATTGTAGGAGTCGAGGAAAAAGACTACTACATATCAAGTGGATGAAGGCACAAAAATTGCAACATTGGATCCTAGAGATGAATCTCAACTTGTAAAAGGTCAGGTGGTGGAAGCTATAGAAAATGTCATTCTGGACGACAAGCACCCTGAACGAACAACTCAAATAGTTTCATCATTGGATGCCTCAATAAAACAGGAATTGTTGACTTTCCTAAGAAGTAGAAATAAAATTTTTGCATGGAGTCATGAAGATATGCCTGGAATAGATCCAAACTTCCTATGTCATGAGCTCAATGTGAATAAAGAGATTAAGACGGTAAAGCAGAGAAGAAGAGTATTCAGTCTCGAGAAGAATCAAGCTATACAAGAGGAGGTCGAGAAGCACCAGAAAGATCAATTCATCGAAGATGTTAAATATCCAGACTGGTTAGCAAATGTGGTGATGGTAAAGAAGAAAAATAATAAATGGAGGATGTGTGTTGATTTCACCGATCTTAACAAGGCATGCCCAAAGGATCACTTTCCATTGCCCCGAATAGATCAACTGGTGGATGCTACCTCGGGACATGAGCTACTCAGCTTCGTGGATGCTTACTCTGGTTACAACCACATCAAAATGAAACTGAAGACAGGGAAAGTACTTCTTTTATTACCCCTAGGGGAACTTATTGTTTTAATGTTATGCCTTTTGGTTTAAAAAATGAAGGTGCGACATACCAGCGGCTGATGAACAAGGTCTTTGCCGAACAAATCAGTTGCAACATGGAAGTCTATGTTGATGACATGCTGACAAAAAGTAAGAAAGATGCTGATCATCTAGTTGATTTAGGTCAGACCTTTGATCAACTGGATAAATACCAAATGAAGCTGAACCCGAAGAAGTGCATATTTGGAGTACTAGAAGGAATGTTCCTCGGGTACATTGTCAATCAACGAGGCATTGAAGAAAATCCAGAAAAGATCAAAGCTCTTTTAGGACTACGATCTCCAACGACGAAGAAATAAGTGCAAAGCCTTACAGGACGAGTTGCAGCGCTCAATAGATTTGTATCCCGAGCAACTGATAGATGCCTCCCATTCTTCAAAACACTCCAAAAAACTTTTGAGTGGAATGATGAATGTGAAAAATCCTTTCAAGACTTGAAGAAGTATCTAGGAGCACCTCCACTGTTGTCCAGGCCAGTAATGGGAGAAAAATTGTACTTGTACCTGGCGGTATCAGAGAATGCAGTTAGCTTGGCATTGATCAGAATGGAGAATGGAGTGCAAAAGCCAATTTATTAGAAAAGTAAGGCCTTCCGAGGTGCAGAGATCAGGTATCAAAAGCTGGAAAAATTGGCACTGGCATTAATTGAAGCAAGCAGGAGAATGAGGCCATATTTCCAGGCCCATACCATAGTCGTATACACCGACATGCCATTGAGACAAGCCCTTCATAAGCCAGAAAAAACAGGGATATTGATGTACTGGGCAATAGAGCTCGGTGAATATGATATAATTTATGAACCCAGGTCATCACTTAAAGGGCAAGCAATAGCAGATTTCATAGCAGAATTCACCTATCCTGATACCCCCGAGGAGCAAAAGCAGCTCGTTGATCAACCTGTGGATGTTACAGGATCAACAAACACTGGCTCAGACCAACTTAGTTTGGTAAAATGGCAAGTGGATGTTACAGGATCAACAGACACTGGCTCAGACCAACTTAGTTTGGTAAAAGGGCAAGTGGATGTGACAAGATCATCAAATTTGAGCTCAGACCAACTCAGGTTGGTAAAAGGGCAAGAAAAGATGGTCGACGAAGAACACAAAAACTCAGGGGATAGTGAAAAGAAGCAATCAATATTTCATCGAGGAACACTGTCAGATCAGAAATTAAAAGATGAGTTGCCTATCTCGAAGTTGTATGTAGATGGCTCATCTTGTACTACAAGCTGTGGAGCAGGGATCGTTTTGAACAGCCCAGACGAAGTCGACATGGAATATACACTGCGATTTCAATTCAAAGCCTCCAATAATGAGGCTAAGTATGAGGCCATGATAGCGGGACTTAATTTGGCAAAAACTATGGAGGCGAAACATGTGATGGTCTTCAGTGATTCTCAATTAATTGTGAATCAAATGTTGGGAACATATGACGCTAAAGGAGAATTAATGATCAAGTATCATACAAAGGTGATGTAGTTGGTATCAAAATTTGTTTCCATTCAGTTGATCAGAATACTGAGAATGGAGAATGCAAGAGCAGATGCCCTGGCCCGACTAGCATTAGCTACTCGCACCGAGCTGTGAAGAACGATACCAATTGAAGTGTTAGATAGTCGGAGCATAGATGAAGACCTAATTATGAATTTTATCACCCTTCACTTAGGACCATCTTGGATGGATCCCATCAGGGCATATATTGAGGAGGGAGAATTACCACTAGATAAGCTCGCTGCCAAGAAATTGAAGTCTAAAGTTGCTCGGTATGCACTAACTAATGGTGTTTTGTACAGACGAGGAATTATGGCAGGATTGCAAAGATGTGTACATCCCTTCGAGGTGAAATAATTTATTGAAGAGATCCATGAAGGGTCCTGTGGAGCTCATGTAGTAGGTCGTACTCTTTTACAAAGGGTAATGACACAGGGATACTACTGGCCAATGATGAGGGCTGATTGTATAGCCTATGCCAAGAAATGTGACAAGTGCCAGTGTTTTTCCTCCATATGAAGAACTCCACAAGCTTTGTTGATGCCTATCACTTCCCCTTGGCCATTTGCCATATGGGGGATATATTTGGTAGGGCCATTGCCAACGACCAGGGGAAGGTTTAAATACCTCGTCGTCGTAGTGGATTATTTTACTAAGTGGGTAGAAGCTGAGCCTCTTGTCGACATGACCTACGAGAAGGTAAAACAATTTGTCTGGAAAAACATCATCTGCAGGTACGGTCTTCCTCATGCATTCATCACCGACCATGGAACACAATTTGATAATGAGGAATTCGCTGCTTACTGCCATCAGTCCAACATTTTGAAGCTCCATTCAGCACCAGGTCATCCCCAAAGTAATGGACAAACTGAAGTAACGAACTGGACATTGCTAAATGGTTTGAAGAAAAGGATAAGTGAGGCTAAAGCAAATTGGATTAATGAGCTACAGTCAGTACTGTGGGCTTATCGTACTACTCCCCGAGCAGCAACTGGAGAATCCCCATATATGCTGGAATTTGGAAGTGAGGCTGTAATACCTGCCGAGTTGGGTCTCCCAACACACAGAGTGCTGAATTTCAATTCCCCAGTCAGCGACTTAATGAGAAGATTGGATTTAGACATGCTCGAGGAGTTTAGAGAAGAAACAGCCATTAGGAATGCTGCTTACCAACAACGAACTACTCTGTTCTACAATAAGAGGGTAAAGAAGTGCGACCTAAAAGAAGGAGATTACGTGCTAAAGAAAGTCATTCAGAAGCACAATAAGTTGGAGGCAAACTGGAATGGACCGTACCGAGTTACAGAAGTTGTTCGACCAGGAACTTACCGAATAGCAACTTTAGAAGGAGAAGAGTTTAAGAATTCATGGAATGATGAACACCTACGCAAGTACTATCAGTGATGTAAAATGTAAAGCAGTTCCATCAGTATGAATAAAATGATGATATTTTTCCAGCATCTCTCCTTTTATTGAAAGCTTTTTCGGGAATACTAGTGCTACACACTACACTTCTCAGCAGTAAAAACGACATTCCTAAAAATGCCAGCTACGGTTGGTTAGGAAAATATACTCCTAAAAATGCCAACTCGTTTTGGTTACGAGGCAAAAATATCCATAAAAATACCAACTCGGTTTGGTTAGGGAACGACATTCCTAAAAATGCAAGCTCCGGTCGGTTAGGAAACCATACTCCTTTGGTTAGGAGGCAAAAATATTCCTAAAAATGCCAACTCCGGCTGGTTAGGAAACCATACTAATGCCAACTCCAGTTGGTTAGGAAACCATACTCCTTTGGTTAGGAGGCAAAAATATTCCTAAAAATGCCAACTCCGGTTGGTTAGCAAGAAAAATATATTTTCCAAAAAATACCAACATTGGAAGAGAAAAATTCACCAAGTTATATTAATTGAAAATAAAAAATGTTGACAATTAAGACCAATTTAAAATTTTATTACTTGTAATTGGTCGAGAAGCAAAACATCATTATTTTTGGGTCAACCAAATGATTATTACGAATTTAAGCTAGTCGACAACAAGTTTTAATCAACTACAGCTGGTCGACAAATTACATAATGTTGTTATCTTTTTAACAGATATACATTCAAGCTAATCAACTACAGTTGGTCGACAAATTACATAATGTTGTTATCTTTTTAACAGATATACAGTCAAGCTAGTCGACAATCAGTTGGTCCACAAAATACAAAATGTTGTTATCTTTTTAACAGAGATACATACACAAATGAAAAGTATTTTACAACTGCAAGATGATGGCAATCAACATTTGCAAAAAAAATTATATGTATTTCATTAAACCCAAAAGTGAAGTACAAAAATACATTGATGAATAAACAACTATTACATTAAGAACCCTATTCTATTAGTTTCTTTCCTTGTGCTTTTGAAACAGGCTCCTCTCCAGCAGGAGGATCTTCCAAGCAAAAGGGAGAATTGATGAAGTTAGGGTCTTCAAGCATTCTGACATTCATTATAGATGGTCTATCTAATAGGTGCTCGGGACGAGATAACTCTACCTGTGAATGGAGATTATAGTCACCGGGATACTTTGAAATCAGGCACCGAGGAATGGCCCGAGCAGGGATCCAACTCATGTCAAGCTTGAAAGGCGGAACTGGTAGATCAAGCAGCCCTGGGTCATGGTAATGCCATAAATAGTGACCTTGCTCCAGTTTCAGTATACCCAGAGCGTTCAACCATCCCTGTTTATAGCCTTCATTGTTAGCATTTTCAATACGAGCATCTAAATGGCAAAGGGCTTCGTTGTAACCTGCCATCCAGAATTCTCGAGGCTATTTATGAAACTGGAAGGTTAATCTTTCTAATTGCTCGTGAAGGCTTCTGGAAAAAACATCCTTATGCTCCAAGACAGACTTCTGCGTAACAAGTTGCTTCTCCACACTCTGGATTTTCTTGGACATTTCAGACAAAGCTTGATTTTTTTCCATCAACTGGAATGCTTGGTTTTCCAACGCTGCTTGAGTACGAGCTTCTTCAATAGTAGGACGAAGAACTCTTGGTAGAACTCTGGGTCGTCCCCGATCAGGTGGAGTACCTTGTTCCTCGACAGCACTCAGAGCAACTCTTGCTCGTCCCCGAAAACCTCTTCCTTGTTCCCGAGCAGCAGTAGAAGGGCCAACTCTTCTCAAAGCCCTTCTCGTAATTTGTCATTCTCAACTTCTAAAAAGGAGAATCCTTCGTCGGTCACAGGTACCAAGGCATTTCAAGAGGAAGCAACAGACCTCAACTTAGCTAATTCCTTTTGTAGATTATTATTCTCTTGCTCCAGCAGCTCAGCGATTTGGCTGTGCTCTTCGACCTCTATCTTCAAAGTTCTCTCTCTCACTTCATAACCAGCAAGCATCTTGTCATAGCCTTTCTCAGCACTGAGTTGTTGGTATTTATTTTCATACCCTTCATGCAAGAGAGTTGAAGATTCTTTATACTGCTGTTGAAGTTCATCAAGAGTACCTTGTAAGTCTTCAATCATTTCGTAATAAGCCACATTATTGGCTACAGTACGATCAAGAAGACATTTCAGGTATTGATAGGCCTCAACTGCCTATTCTGAAGCATCTCGGCCAAGGATGTATATAATTTGTGACTTGTCCAAATCAGTATAACCTTCCTTAAAGTATTCATTGCATTGTCTCATCAGTTTTGTGTCATGAGCAGACAACAATTCCATTCTGGCCATAAAATAATAAAGAGGAGAAGGCAAGAGTTAATAAGAAATCAAACATAGCATCAACATCATAGATGATCAAAAATGCGATTTTTGTTACATCATAGAGAAGATTACAATGTTCAGAGTAGATATGACAAAAGAAAATAAAACAAAGACAAATATCAAACAACTTCACACCTTTTCCTTATCTCCCAAAACATTCTCGGGAGGCTGGGACGAGGAGCTAGGTTGCTCGACGGGAACAAAATGTTGGTCGGCAGGAGCAGGAAGTTGTTCAGATGGAGCAGGCAGAGATGGAAGCTCCTCGTTGACTGGCTGGATAGTTTGTGGGGCAAGGATTTGATCACCCACAACCATAGAGGACTCCTCGGAGGCAGCTTCGTCCTCTTCTTTATCCTCAATAGTTGGAGGGGGGCCAGGAAGATGTTGTTGAAACAGTTCAGAACCCTCATCAACCTTCAACTCCTGTAGAGCAACAACCCAGCCATCTCTGAAGTATTTGATGCTTCCATACTCTACTTGGGACATCATTGCCGCCACCCCCTTATTCCATCCTTTGTCCTAGCCAGGGCTGAAGGACTTCTTCACAACAACTTTTCTTTTCATCTTTTCGGAGGAGAGCTTCTCGGATAGAAGTTCCTCGGTAGCCTTCAGTTTACCTTCCACCTCCTCCTTCTGACGATTTATATCTCGAAGAAGGGTTAGTTCTTCCTCAGCAAGTTTAAGCTTATTCTCAAGCTCACCAAAATTCTTGAGCTTCTCATCAATCTCTTTGTTCTTACCTTCTAAATTCTTCACTTTGCACTCCAACCCCTTGGAGACTTCAGCCATCTGAGCTTTCTCTGCCTTGACCAAGGCCCGTTTCTTCTCCCAATTAGCTTTATCCTCATCATATTTCTGACGGGAGTCCTTCAGGGATTGGGTCAAACCTATTAAAGCATCCTCTACACCAGATGAGGAGCTAGAATCCTTGATTGCTTCATCCTTCTTCACGATTGTGTTAAAACAACTCACCAACTGGAAAAAGGAAATAACGACAAGTCAGTACAGAGATATATGTCATAAGGGAAATAAGGAAATTTCAGAATAAGATAAACTTACTGAAGCAATATGGCTAGTAGCTAGAGATGTAAGCATATCCCGAGGAAGATTCTCTTTAATTCCTTGGATCTCGGGGATGATCCAAGTCTTCACCGAGCTCATAGCAGAACTCGGGGGAATAATAATAGGAACCCCAGCATCACTAACTGGGAGCTGGGGGATGGTTTCAGTCAAATTGACCGAGGAGCTTTTCTTCAGCCTCCTCGGGGGCACAGGGACAACTTCAACCAAGGAAGAACTCTTTGTCGGGGATATGGTGATAACTTCCTTGGGAGCATCACTCTTTCTTGAAGCCACTAGGGCTTCTCGGTAGCCTTCTTGGGTGCACCAGAAGGAGCAATATCTACTTTCTTTGTCCCCGCTGGGACATCAGACTTATTTCTTTTTGCCTCACCAGCAGAGGCAGCCTTCTCAAAGATAGCAAGAACTTTTCTTTTACCCATCTTCTGACTCAGAGGAATGTGAGATTCTAGAAAAGAGTCCTCAGGAACTGGAGCTGGTTCAGTAGTGCTGATCACAGGACGAGCAGTAAAAGAGGATGTATAGCTCTTATACTGCAACAAATATGAAGCAGACCTAATGTTCTCATCTGCAACTTTCTGATGCAAGCCCCAGATAAGTTTCAAGTGCTTTATATTAACTTATGTTTCCTTGGGAGCTTTTCTCTTACTATCAACTGCAAATAAATACACATTGAAATATCAGTCACACATTTTATCAAACATAATGAAAGCACAATTTCAGATATAAAATAAAATAAAAATAACCTATCCCATTCCCATAGGGAGGGCATCTGGGACCCTGGTATACTTCATCTCCAGCTAAAGGGGCATGTTGCCAATTTTTAATAATAACCCCATGTTCGAAATAGTCCCTATTGGCATCAGGGAGGTTGACTACTAAAGCCCTATTCAAAAATCTTGTTTTTAAGTAAAAAGTATTATCTAGAACTCCCCATCTATAACAAAACATAATCTCAGGAATTCCTATGCGAGTTCCATGAGTTTTATTTAACTAATCCACCCCATTAACTATTCTCCATGTGTTGGGGGCTATTTTTGCAGGAACGACATCAAAGTACTGACAGAATTCTAAACATAAGGTGTTGGGTGGAAAAGAAAATCCACACTCAGCAATAAAGAGGCTGGGGAGCCAATGTCCCTCGGCCAAGCGAAAATAATCTGAAGGCTTAGAAAGCTCCTCCAGAGTTACCCAAAAAGGGATAGAAAAATCAGAATGGAATTTCTCAAGAGATTCAATAAGATAAACCATGATGAATAAAAGAAATGAAGAAGAAGGAAGAAGATCTTACAGAAAAAAGGAGGATCTGTTGACAACGAACGACAGAAAAGATGAACGCACAAGAGAGAGAGAGACAAGGGAAAACTCGAAAACAAAAATTTGAAAAGGTAGAAGACAATGGGATTGTCTGTGACGCTTAAATACTTTGCCTCGGGAAACGGTGAAGGAAATGATTACAAAAAGAAAATATTACGCTACCGGCGGCTAAAAGGACAAAAAATGCACGAAGTTCGAAGCGTTTATAAAAATTCAAAAAAGGCGGATTCTACGAATTTGGAAGGAAAAATAAATACAAAGGAAACGCTCCTAAAAATCAGGAGGGTCATTTAATATTGCCATATTCCGAGAAAGAATGTTCCATACTCCTCAAATTTCGAACTATGAAACATTGGGGGCTTCTGTTGATACCAAAATTAATATGATGACGTGGATTAATCACAGGAAGACACGTGTCAGTCTAAGCGGAACATTTCTACAATTACTTTAGCAACGAGGAACTTTACTTCCCCGATCAAGTCAGGCGCTCCGAGTAACAGGTGTACTCCGAGGAACTTCATTGCTCCAAGGAACTCCACTGCTCCGAGGAACTTCTGAATGACGAGAAACTAAGGCGGTTCGAGCTGCATCTCGACCATAACATTAATTTCCAGATAATCAACAGTTCGACTATTCATTGAATGCTTATCATACAGACATATACGCTTAAAGGGCATTAATTGTTTACCCTTTCACATGTACAGCCTAAGGGCTAAAAATACATTGTATCATCCTCATTCAAGGGGACTGGAATTTCTTGATCAATCCTGTAATTGAGAATTATGAAACATTCGTCAATAACAGAAACAGTGGACGTAGGCCATTCTTATAAGGCTGAACCACTTTAAAAATTCTTTGTCTTATTTAAATTTATCTGTGATTAAATAATTAGAAACAATCTAATTTTTTACATCAACAAATACATTAGAAGATATGCAACTAGGAACACTTCAAATAGGCAAGCCATGCAACCATCCCATGCAAGAAAATGAAGTCCTTCAAACCATAGACATTAATGATCATGGAACCTTAAATAATGAAATCCACAAGATAGACTTGAAGTATGCATACTGAAAATTAACCAATCAGTCAACCAATCATCAATCAGTATCCAGTTCACATCACATATGACTCAAACACAACCTATTATCCAATGCATACAAGTAATATATTATAAGCCTCTGATTGATTTCATAAATACGTCAAATGAGTTCTCAAAAGATTCAAATAAGTATTACTTTATTTTTTTGTACTTTAGGTGTAATCCCCCATCCCGAATTTATGTGTTACTTATGGGTCAACCCGATCCGGATTGAACGTTAGGTATGAAGTGCAATGAGACCACTTAACTAATATTACTAGTCAAATTTCATTTGATTAACCTTTAACTTCTTTAGAATGAAATTTCAACTCATATCAAACTATGTTTGGGACCCGTGGGAAGCATCCCCAGAGTCAGAGCATTCAGATCTACTAACGTAAGATAAAAAGGATACTTACCTATGAAATGATCTTAAAATACGGAACCACACACAACCTGCAAAAACAAAGAAGGGGGAATGAGCCGAATTTGTAATGGGAAATATAATAATGCAGTATAAAATCGAACTGCAGAAAAAAGACTCTAACATGTTATACCTATGTGCACAAGAAATTACCTCATACACACACACACACACACGCACACACACACACACACATTAATGCATGGAACCGTTGTTATTCTAAAGACATTCCTTGTTCCCATTAAATCACATTAATCCTTTGAAGAGACCTTTTTATCATAACATACCAAATTTCTCGATTTAATGCACCCGGTTGATTACTTAAACAAAATTTCATTTGTTTAGAGAGAATACTTTTTTTCCTTGAAACAGCCCTTCAACACATGCACGTACTGCATTGGAAAACACGTTTTTCATTGAAAGGCTTTCACAAACACACTTGTGTTAGTTATGGTTTAAAACCTCCTTAGGTTTCTTAATTACCCATTTAATCACTTCCCTTTACCATTACTTTAACTTCACATTGACATTAGTCACTTTCTCATATGGCTTGTCCACATTGTTTTTTCAACCGAAACATTTACTAATTTTAGGTTGACTTTTCTTATATTCAAAACCTAACCCAATTCTTTACCATTTTCCATTCTCCATTTCTTAGAATCTTGAAAATAACTACGCACTTTAATAGAATCCACATCGTCAGTAACGCTACCATATGCTCTGGCCAGTGTTTTGGGTCTTTCACCCGAGGTCTTTATGCACTTCTTAATTCTTTTCTGGTCTCATCCGAGTCCATATTAATGTGTTTTAACATTTATAATGTCCACATTATTCCACTTTTACTAGCTGAAGCCAAAAAGTCGGGTATTTCGCCCCACCTTGTCTTAGACTTTGAAAATCACCATTCATTGTCCTTTACACACTTGCGTTGATTTTATCCCAAAAATCAATTTCATTTAGGCCCATTTTTGTAACACCTTTTGGAACTTTGTATTTCATAAAAATGTTCCACTTTACGTAAAATTACCATTTTATCTCTTTATTTCCAAACTCATCTTTTTATCCATTTTCAAAAGTGTTGATTTTTCAAAAACATTATTAAGTTATACACACTAATTTCTTGAATGTTTTACTCATTAACACTCATTCAACCCGTTGGAGATAACACAATTTTTTAGTTGAAAATCCCTTTATTTATTTACTTTCTTTGCTAAGGAAGCCATTTGTTAGTTTGAACACTACTTTGCGAGAAAATACCATTTTCCCTTTATTCTCGCATGTAGTATTGAAATACCCACTTATCACATTTTCTACACTTTTTCAAACACTTTAAGGGATGAAATTTCTATTTTTCTTTGATTCATGTTAAAACTCCTTAAAATCTTCATTAAATATATCTATAGGCTCATTGCCAAACTACTACAAGTTCATATCCATAGGAAGAGGGATTTTATGTCCAAAAATCCCATTAAATGGGTTAACACATGGTTGATTATAGAAATATTTGTAAAAGCATGCTTTTCAAGATAAAGAGACATTTTTGTTCTTCAAAGCTTGAATAAATGCATATCTTTATAAAAATTCCAATTTTTACAAGAAAACTTTGAGACATTTGTCCATAAAATATCTTTAACAAGATAAATATTATTTCATACATTTCATTCCATAAAATGTTTAAATAGCAATATTTCTTGAAATATATTATTTTACTCAAAACTCTCGAGATAAATTATAAACAATTTCACTCAAAACCATAAGAAATAACTTTCTCAAATTATATATGCACTCTACTCTTACAAACTCTTACTACACGACCAATACTATGGAAAATAGAGTATTTAAGCGAAAGAGTGGAGCTTCCCATGTCATAGAAACTCCAAAACTGGTAGGATGAAGAAGATGGTGATGACAACCTCCCACCTCCTAAGGTGGCCTCAAGGAGGTTGACTAGATTCACAAAATGTGTACCACAAAATCTCCAAGTAAAACCCCCTTCTTCTTCTTCTTCTTCTTCTTCTTCTTCTTCTTCTTCTTCTTCTTCTTCTTCTTCTTCTTCTTCTTCTTCTTATTATTATTATTATTATTATTATTATTATTATTATTATTATTATTATTATTATTATTATTATTATTATTATTATTATTATTATTATTATTATTATTATTATTATTATTATTATTATTATTATTATTATTATTATTATTATTATTCCCCAAAAATCCCTAACAACATCTCCATGAAATCCCATCTTGCTTAAATGCGTGTTTTATAAAGGTTTTATAAGCTTAAATATGGTGGAAATGGGTTAAACTATAGTGGTGTTGGGTCGGAGGATGGTGGTGCTAGGGTGGTGTATGGTGGTTGGTGGAGGAGGAGCTCTAAGGTCTAGAGAGAGCCAAAATATGATTAGGTTGCTCAAATGTTCCAAGACCGACTTTAAATACTCCCCAAAACCTAAGCGTTAAATCCCAAACTGCTACTAAACTCAACTATTTACACAATGGTCTAACCAAGCTTTGATCCACGATCTGATCTGAGCCTCTGAGGGCTCGAGAGCTCATCCGCTCCCATGATCCATGTTTCGACTCCACACATTGAAATATGTAGAAACTTATGATTTTTGTAGATTCATTCAAATGAATTCTCATCTTGTTCGAACGAGAGTTCTAAAGAGGGTGAAACGAATTTTAAAAATAAGGTAAGATCATTATCATTCCAACGACAATGTACCCTTCGTTCGAACGATAATGCACCTCATTCGAATGTGGTCAGTCCAACGAGATTCCAGAGGGCGATGGAAAATGAACATCTATTTCTCGTTGGAAGGTTATTCGAAACTCGTTCAAACGACATAGCCTTTCTTGTTCGGATAACACCCTTATTCATTAAAATGATAAAACTATCACCGTATACAAACTTTAAGCCGCAAAAATTCATTTTAACAGCACCAAGGCCACTACATTACGTAAATTTTACCCATGATCCATATTAACATGTCTAAAGCACATATGGGTTATACCAAGTCACCGAATTTCATGGGTACAATTATTAACACAAATGTGGCTGATACATTCATCCTCAAAATTTTTGACCCATTAATTCCTCGAGACCTTGGAGGTGAGCAATCATTAATCTATGTTACAGGGATACTTCAACGCTAAATTATCGAAATCCTAATCCACTAGGAAGCACCATATCCCTTTTCATGAGAGAGATCATCCAATAACTAAACATGGGGTTAGTCTTAATGATTGTCGTTAGGCTCATCATCAAATTGCATAATAATCCTTAAATCTCCATTTTCCTGGTGATCATACTCAAATCAAATCTTAAGGCTTCCTTAATAATACTAAGGGCTTACCCGAAACATCTAGTGGAGCAACACTCCTTAGTGATTAACACTCACCTAAGAGAAAACATATATGAAAGTATGTAAGGACATGAATTTCCAATTGAGTCACTGTTCGGTTTTCACTTAATTGTGTGATCAAAACTGTGTTTGTAATATGTGATAGGGAGATTTTATTTTGTCACAATCCCACTTGGTCTATGTCGTATTGAAGAAATTTAAGACATTGCGGAAAAGATTCAAATAATTAATCATTCCAAAGTTTAATTGGTGCAAGTTTATTCGTCTTCAAGTTAATTGCATTCCGAGATCACACAGGTATGAATGCGTATAATTAAAGGAGCTCGAAATTGTTTTTATAAAAGATAAGGATGTAATTTTATAAGGAACAATATTTTAAAATGTTTTTAAGTGTTTTAAATGCTTTACACTTCGTTTAATTCTGATAAGCTCGAAATAGATTTTAACTTATTTGGATCTGTTTTGGAATAAATGTTTTAAAGAAAAAGTCAAAAAGTCAAACGCGCATGTATGTTGTTCATACGACAACTCAGCTCGTTCGAGCGAGATGACCATGTCGCGTGAATGACATGTCATTCTCGTTCAAGCGACTTAGTTTTTGAGGCAACGCTTAATTCCGATTTAAAGTGTATTTTTGTCAGAATTTAATAGGTTTGCATTTGGAAAAATAGTTTACGATCCAGAAACCTGTTTGCATATGTTTTTTGAGGTTTTAAAAGCTTAAACACATCCTTACAGTTTGCAAAGATCTAAGATATCATTATTATATGTTTATGTGATCTTGATGCACCAAGAAGGGTTGTTCTATACTTGAACATTTGGGTTTTGCGGTGAAGAAAAGAGAAAGTCTTCTCATTCGACATCGTAGACCTATCAGATCCATTCGTTGGACATCGAGACATACGTGGATGTGTGTGTTGTGGACGAGTATCGTGGAAGACGAAATTTCGGTATGGGCACTATTGAAGAATGTAGAAGATCAGAAGGAGCATTAAGACACACGGGAATACAGTCATTGAGTAAGGCTAATCTATCTTTGTAAAACCATTGTTGATAATGATTATCTGGCTTGGGCTGTCCGAGGTTTTTCCCGTCTTGGGTTTTTCCTCGTACATCCAGCCTTGTGAGTATTCTCTACTTTACTTTATTTTACTAGCTTTAATCACTAGATGCATGTTTTAGGATTAATCAAGATAAAATTAGTTTAAAGTAAGAATTGGTTTTTCACAACTTGGTTTGGTGTTAATTAAAAGTTGGATAATTTTTGGTGAAAATTGGTTTTGTGATCCCATGTGTTTTCAAAGATGAATTTTGGAAATAATGAATTTTCTCGAACTCCTATTTTTTATGGCACTAATTACACCTACTGGAAGATGAGAATAAAAAATGCATTAAAATTTATTGATGAGCATGTCTGGCTAGCAGTTGAGAAAGGTTGGACACCCAATTTCACTGTTATAGGCGAGGTCACTAATTTTAAGCCTATCGAGTCATGTACCGAAACTAAACATATACTTTCACGATGGTTTGCACGTTATTTCTTCACATGTCACACCGAAATAATGTAATTGAATTATGACTTAGGAAACATGGAAAGAGGCTTGGGATATTTTGGCACTCACTCACGAGGGCACTAGCACGATTAGGGCGTCAAAACTTCAAAATCTCACTACACAGTTTGAGACCATTAGGATGTTAGAGAGTGAGACTTTTGATGAGTTTTATGCTAGGTTGTCAAATATTGTCAACTCGTTGTTTAACATAGTTGAGAAAATTCCCAACAATCGTGTCATTAAGAAATTCCTTAGGTCGTTGCCTAGTAGGTTTGATGCGAAGGTGACTATTTTAAACTCCTTGGGTGAGTTAGAGTCGACGAAACTAGAAGAAATTGAAGGTGACTTACAAACCTATGAAATCGACATGATTACCTCCAAGAAAGTGCCTAAGAAAGAAAAGGGTATTTCTTTGAAAAACCGAACGAAAGAAATTAAAGTTTCGAATTTCGATTTCGATTTCGATTTTGAGGATATTGCTTTGTTAGCAAAGAAATTTAAAAAATTTATTAAGTTTCAAAAACAATCGAAAGATGCCAAGAAATTTGAAAAATTCAAGAACAACAAAGTACATTCCACCTCTAAGGATAAGTTTGAGAAGACTAAGAGAGATGAGTCGGATGAGTGTTTTGGGTGTGAGGGGTATGGTCACAAAGTTAAGGAGTGTCCCACTAGACTTAAGAAAGAGGGAAAACAACCCATTGTATATAGTGACACCTGAAGTGATAGTGATCCGAAAGAGAGAGACATTTCCCCCATCGAGCATAACTTTGTTGCGTTTATGGCCAGTCATGTGAGCGATATCGATTCACATGTGAATAAAAATTCCGGGGAGTTTTTTTAGTGAATCCCACGTAAGTGAGGGTGAAAAGAGTGAGGAAGAGGATGTAGATGTGAAAGTGTTGCAAGTTGTATTTAATGAGTTGTATGTCGAGACCATGAAGGTGAAAAAGGCAAATGCAAAATTGCAAGCTAAGTTGAATGAGCGTGCTAAAGAAAATAATGACAGTTTGATTGAGGATCTTAGGGCAGGAGAGAAGACTATTTGGGATAAACTAGAGAATGTCGAGGGTGAGAGAGATAATATCCATGGTTTAATGGAGTCTTTGAAAAAGGAGATTTTAGAGTTTGAGTAGTCTAGGTGTTTGCTCAAGTCTAGGATTAGTGAGTTGGAGAAGAGTTTGACAGACTCATCTAGAGTTAAGCTGGATTTGGAGGCTAGGTCGGAGAAGTTAGATAAGATCTTAGGCATCGTCCAAATTAAGGGAGATAGTGGAGGTATAGGTTTTGATGATAGAGTTGTTCCCATTCCCCCTGCACATGTGAGAAATACTAGGAAGGTTAAAAAAGGTCCACATATATGTAATCATTCCCACCATCGCTACACTTGCACGTTTTGTGGTAGGAAAGGTCACCTTAGGCGTTATTGTTACGACCTTAGACAAGCTCCTAGGTGAAAACTGTCACTTAAGTCGTTTAATTTAAGATTAAACTATCTAAGTAACTCCGAACTATTTTTTGGGGAAACTCTTTCCTTTAAATCAAACAGATTAACACAAGATGTGTTTGATAAAAATGTGTACGAAATATGTTCAAGATTATGTAACAGTTTTCAAAAATTAGTTTAAGTCGATTAAACTCAGCACATCAACAAGAATGAGATGAGGAGATGTAGAAAGACTAAGTACACAGAGTTTTTAATGTGGTAAAACTTCACCCAACTGAGGAAACATCCACGGTGACTTCTAAGTCACAAACCAAAAATCCACTAAAACACAATATAAAAGTTACAAGCTATTTAACACACATGCAAAAAAAAACAGACCTATAAAAGTTTAGAATATGTACCCACTGGTTTGATTCTAACTTCTCTACAGTTCTGATGTTGATATGGCTTTCTTATCTTGATAACTTCTCAACACTTTGTTCCATCTTTATGTCGACTCTTGATGATTTAAGATCTTATAGACAACACTTTTGTGTTGTAGTGTGTCAAGTGCTTGTAAAAGTGATCTAACACACGCATGCACACACGCACACTTATATTTACAAACATGTCCTATCAAATTACTGAACAAATCTAAACGAATAGGTTTTTCAGTTTCTCTCTTTTTTAGAAACAAGAAACTCTTTAATATTTAAACTAACCCAGAATCCAAGGTTAGCTTGCTCTAAAGATGGTTCAAGGTTTTAATCAATTTCAAAGTATTTTGAAAATATTTTTGAAATTGAAAACCATCAAATGCGATTCCAACTAGATCATAAGTCTTGTTTCATAAAAAAGTAGAAACATAAAAGAAATTTGTTAATTCTTGAGTTTTGAAAAACATTTAGAGAACAATAATCAACAAATCTGATTCCTCAAGACGAGAAACTAAATAATTCAGATCTAAGTGTAATATAATATAATATAGCAAGATCTACAATTTCAATAAAAAAGAAATATAGATCAAACCGAAATGCTTAAGTTGGACACAAGATCTCAAACACAGAGGTTATAACCCACGAACAGGTATCAAAGCATTTCTAAAATAACTCTCAAACACTCAGGTTTGGTTTTAGTTGAAAACTGATTTTGGAAAAGGAATTTTAGGGTTTGAAAAGTTATTAGGATTTGAAAAGATTTAGGGTTTTATCTCCGGTTTCTCTCTCTCTCTTCTCTCTCTCTCTCTCTCTCTCTCTCTCTCTTTCTCTCTCTCTCCCTCCCTCTCTCTCTCTCTCAGTTAGATGAACTGTCAAAAGTTTTTGAAATGCAAAGACCCAACCTCCTTTTATACTAAGCAAGTAAGGTTTAAGAATAACAACCCAATCCAATGGCTGAGATTTTGTCATAGGCTATTGACTCTCATCGAACGGTTTAACAAAAGTGGTGGATTAAGAGTAAGATGATTGGTCTAACGAGGTTCACAGGGATTGTGATCAAACACATGCTGATCGTTGACAAAAACAATTTAAAGGATGAGATAGAGAACAAGTTATGAGTCTAAGAGGAAGCACAAATGAAGCCGTCATAATGCTGACAGGTTTAGGGCTTAGATCAAATGAAGAACACATATTCAAACTTAATTACACAGACACCCTGAAGTCTCAAGCGCTTTAGAATCCTACCCAACCAAACATCCAGGTAATCAATGATAAAACCAGTATTTACAAAATGACCCCATATGTTTTAAATTCCAAATTTTATTAAGTAAAAAATCATTTAAAAAAGTTTAAAAAATCCCAAAAATTATCAAAAGCAAATTTAAAAGGAATTTAACTCACACAAGCAAATAATGCAATATATAATATGTATGCAATCCTAGTGTGCGTGGGGTTGATAATATACCTTTAAATGAATCAATTGAGGTAACAAGTGTTAATTTTGAGGTTCTTTGGTATCTAGGGGATATGAATCAAATTTTGTCACAATTTCCAAACTGATGGGCACTTATACAATGTAGACTCAAGTTAGTCAAGAGTATAAGGTGCTTCAATCTCCCCCTTTGGAAATATGAGACAAAATCTCCTTTGAGTCATCTAGGACTCGTAGAGATACAAAAAATAAATAAAAAAATCCTATTCCTACACAAAATTATATCTACCCATATCTTAGAAAAAGAAAATTACAAAACTCAACTAATCGTAAACTAATACCCGAATAACATCTGTTGTAGATAAGGATACATATTCCTGCAAATAAGACTAAGATCAAGCTTTTTAGGAATATGTACAAGAAAGAATGAACTCATACGACTCAAATCTCTCCCCCATTTTGTCTCAAATGGACAAAGGGAATAAATACTTAAGTCACACAAGTTTATTTAGCACAAACCATTCCTATCGATTTTCGCAAAGAATGAAATATAATGTAGTCAAAAGGTTTTATAAACATTTATGCGAGCTGCAAATCAGTAGGAAGGTAGTTAATTTCTAATTCCTTAGTTTCAACTAATTCGCGAATAAAATGATGTCTTATTTTTATATGTTTTGTTTGCGAGTGTTGAACAGAATTTTTAGATATATTGATTGTGCTTTGATTATCACAATAAAGATGCAAATGGTCTTCTTGAATTCCATAATCATTTATAATTTGCTTAAGCCAAAGTAATTGGGCACAACAACTTCCCGCAGCAATGTATTCAGATTCAGCTCTAGATAAAGAAGTAAGGTTTTGTTTCTTACTACTCCATCCTACCAAATTGTTACCGATGTAGTAACATGCTCCTGATGTTCTCTTACTATCATAGTACACCCTCCCCAATCGGCATCAGCGTATCCTATTATTGTACTAGGAGTGTCACTGGTGTACCAAAGTCCTAAATTTGGAGTGCATTTTTATGTATTTAATGATTTTTTTTACACATACTAAGTGGCTCTCTTTAGGATTATTTTGATAATGGTCACACACGCAGAAGACGTACATAATTTCAGGACGCGAGGTAGTAAGGTATAGTAAACTTTCTATTATACTAATATATAGAGTAGGATCTATGGATTTACCACTCTCATATTTAGCTAATTTGACCGTAGTACTCATGGAAGTTCTAGCTTCTTTGGCACTTTCAAGACAAATTTTTTTAACAATCTCTAAAGAATATTTAGATTGTGAAACAAATAAACCTTTTGAATTCTGTTTGACTTGGAGACCCAGAAAAAATCGCAATTCCTCCATAAGAGACATTTGAAATTCTTTATGCACAATATCATAAAATGATTTAACTTCTGAAGGGGATGTTGATCCAAAAATGATATCGTCAACCTATACTTGAGCTATAATGATATCTCTGTCAAAATGTTTAACAAAAACAGTTTGTTCATTTTCACCTCTCTTAAAACCTTTATCTAAGATAAGGTTGGAAAGACGCTCATTCCAAGCTCTTGGCGCTTGTTTCAGACCATACAATGCCTTTTTAAGAAGATAAACATGATTAGGATACTGAGGGTCAATAAACCCTTTGGGTTATTCAACATAGGTCTCTTTAGTCAAGATTCCATTAAGAAAGGCTAATTTTACATCCATTTGGTAAAGCGTAAAATGCAAGTAACAAGTTATTGTAAAGATAAGACGAACAGATTCTAAATGAGTAACTAGAGCAAATGTCTCATTAAATTCTATTCCTTCAATTTGAGAATATACTTGAGCCACTAATATGGCTTTGTTTCTGATGATTATCCCACTTTCATCAGATTTATTTTTAAATATCCAACGTGCGCCAATAACCTTTTTATGATTAGGCCTAGGTACAAGGTACCAAACATCATGAATGACAAATTGAAGAAGTTCTTCCTGCATTACAGAAATCCATTGTGGGTCATTCAATGCCTCATTTACATTCTTTGGTTCCGTAAGGGAAACAAAACATGCATAATGAGCATAGTTTCTTAATTGAGATCTTGTATGCAAAGGCTCACAAGGGTTACCAACAACGTTATCTATGGGATGATCTTTAGAAACCCAGTTAGGTACTTCAAGTGTCTCACTTGGTAAATAATCATCTATTTCGGGAGAGTCATTTTCTAAAACAATTTCAGACTCTTCCACAATAGTTGGTGCGCCAATATTACTTTGAACAGTAGTGTCACTTACAATAACGTTTATGGATTCCATTAAAATCTTAGCGTGAAGATTATAGACACGGTTTGCTCTACTATCAGGAGAATATCCTAGAAATATAGCTTTATCTCCACGAGTCTCAAATTTGGATAAGTGTTCTCTATCTTTGCAGACATAACAAGTACTACCAAAAGTTTTAGGGTATTTAAAATTGGACTTCTTCCCATACCATAATTCGTAAGGAGTTTGTTTAGAATTATTCCTAAGATAGACCCTATTAATAATGTGACACGCAGTATGAATAGATTCTATGCAAAAATATTTTGGTAAACACTTGGCATGAATCATAACATGTGCCATCTCTTGAAGGGTACGATTATTTCGCTCAGCAACACCATTTTGTTGAGGATTCTTAGGATCACTAAACTCATGTTTGTAACCATTATAGTCACAATACTCTATAATACATGTATCTATGAATTATCCTCCTCTATCACTACGAATTCTATTTACTTGAGTGTCCTTCTCATTTTCAATACGAAGTAAGATTTTAAAAAAATCTCTGAAAGTGTCTAACTTTTGTTTTAAGAAGGCCACCCAAGTAAACCTGGTGAAGTCATCTACCATAACTAGAATGTAGCAGTGTCCACATAGACTAACAATACGAGATTAGGTGCATATGGGTGAGCTCCAAAGGTTTAGAGGTAAGGATATCTTTAACTTTCTTATGAGGTGGCTTAACAAGTTTTCCTTCCTGACATGATCCACAGATAATATTAGAAATAGGTTTGATCTTTTGAATTCCTCTAACTATTTGTTGCGTAGACAAGCTACTAAGGCTATCGTAATTTATGTGACCCATCCTATTATGCAATACTTCATTGTCATCCATTCTAGCAATATTACAGATTTCAGTACTATTCATGACAGTATAATAATTGTCAGGAGTCCTGAATCCTGTAATTATGCACTCACCTTTTTCATTTAAAATCTTGCAATTATTCTTTAAAAAGGTGACAATATGATTTGAGTCACAAAATTGGAAGATACTATGTAGATTATCCTTAAGACCTTTTACTATAAGAACATTTTCAAGTATAGGAAATCCTTATTCTTGGAGTGTTCCTTTGCCAATGATTTGAGATGATACACCATCACCAAAAATAACCTTTCCTCCAGCAAAGTATGTTTTGTTTAAAAGTTTTGTATCATCACCAGTCATATGTTTGGAACACCCATAGTCTAAATACCAACTAGAAGAGGTGTGTTCAACTTTTAAAGCATTAATCATAATGTTACACTTCATCTGGGGAACTAACTCTTCTTTTCTAACCCAAATAGCTCTTGTTTTTATTTTGCGTATATTTGCTCTTATTTGATAAAATTTGCGAGCATTAGATTTTTATTAAAAAATGTTTTGTGCATGCAATTGAGTTTTATGAAGAATATGACCAATTGGTTTAGAAAAGTGCCTGTGAATTCTTCTTGTAAATGTTCTTTCGGGTTTGGTCTTTCTCTTTCTATAGTTAGAGTTTTTGTCTGGTTGTCTAGGCAGAACATAATTGTTATGGCTTCTCCTAGAGTATTTAAAGTTTTGGTATAAAGGAGTACTGAATACAGGGTTAACTAAACGTCTAGCAAAGCAACCTTTGAAAGAATGATCGTATATATCACAGTAAGAGCAATACATATTGCTTGAAGAGGGTGTCTCCTTAGGAAAGTCTCTAAATATAGGTTTCATGGGATTTGATTTTGAGACTTATTCCTAGGGAGTACAGTTTGAAAAGAAGAATCACTCTTCCTAATCGGGGTGTAGACGTATTTAGCCTTAGGAGGACTATCACACTTAGAGTGATTTGATTCCCCAATATCCATCTTTTGATATTTTTGATCAAACTCATTTTTTAGGTATTGAAAGTTTGGACAGGTTTCTATAGGTCTTTTGCCACCTGACACAAACTTGATTGATTCAAAGTTTTTAATTTGTGCCTTTAAATTTGGGCAAAATCCTATTCCAGTTCGATTATCAGAATTGGTTTTTGAATCGGTAACACAGTCATCAAAATAGTTGGAATTATTTCCAAACTTAGCAAATTTTTTAAAAATCGTTGTTGTCTTTTTTTTAGCTGGGTTCAATTCTAATAATGTCTGTAGACACCCCATTCTGTTACCCTTTAAACTCTCTTTAGGTCCCTAGCACCTCCCTTCATCACTTTAAACCTAAGTCATACCCCGAGTACTGACCTAAAAGCCATTAGGCACTCCCAGACTCCGTTTGACCAAAAGTGAAACTCTTGAGCTCAATCGAGACTGAATGAATATTCGAAGGGACCTGAAACCCCTTTACAATGGTCGGTCCAGTGCGTGATTCTGACTTACCATGCGGACGAATGACCCGTTTCCCGCGAAACCTGATCGAGAAGACACCGGACACTTTCGGGCTCTGTTTGACCAAATTCAACTCTTCAGCTCAATCGAGAATAAATTAATCTTCAAATGGAAATGAAACCCCTTTCCAATAGTCGACCCCGTGCACGATTCTGACTTACGGTACGGACGAACGATCCATTTTACTCCGAAAGGTCACCGAATGATTCGTCGGCCCGATTGACCAAAGCCAACTCCCCAAACTAGGTTAAAATCTTTGGAATGTTGAAGTAGATCTCCTAACCTTTCCAATGGTCCGCCCCATGCGCAATTTTGACTTACCATGCAGACGAACGATCCATTTGGATCCGAAGTTTCCCTATCCAAAGGTCCGATGAGCGCTTCCGAGCCACATTTGACCCAAAGTCAACTCCTGAACCCAGGAGCAGTCCAAGTACTTTTGAAGGTCTATGAATTAACTTTTCAATGGTCCTCCCCATGCATAATTTGGATCAATGGTTTGCGGTTTGCGAATGATTTTCTGAAAAGGCCTAAAAGACACTGCCAAACGGCAGGTGCTAATAGGCAGGATCAGGGCTATGCAGATCGACAATGCCCTGGGCCTATAAAAATGAGGCCTTGACCTCGTTTTCAATAGGATCCTATATCTGAAAGATATCACTCTCAGCAAATCCCGAAAACTTCTCTCGAAGTCAGCGCAATTTCCACATCCAAAACCCTTTCCAACCTTCACTTTTCATCATTCTTTTCATCAAACTTGGTGAATTAACTACCCTTCATCATCATACAAGTGCAAGGTATGCTCTCCAACATTCATTATCAAGCTCAAGACGTTCAAGAAGGTCCAATTTTCTCAATTCTCTCCTTAAATTCTCATAAATTTGCAACAATTTGTTTTATTACCTAGCACTTTAATTCTCTCTTCTTACATACCCTAATATACCTTTTATTTAGTAATATTGCACATCTCGTATTTTCATATAAATAAAAACCCAAAAAATAAGAAAAGCATGGGGAGGCTTGATAGTATACCATATATTAGCTGTGGGTGGCTTAATAACATAATCCAGCCTGGGGAGGCTTGATAGTATCCCGTCTAATAGCTGTGGGTGGCTTAATAACATAACCCAGCCTGGGGAGGCTTGATAGTATCCCGTGTATTATCCGTGGGTGTCTTAATAACATAACCCGGCCGAGAAGGCTTGAAAATACCACCATGTCTACAGAGGCACATTGTTTAGATGCAATGGCAAAAAACGTGTCAGGGCACATAATTAGTCATTCATGAAAGTACTGAGGCACTTGCATCCTGAAGCATGAGAAAGCTATAAGGTCAAATACCACGGTAGAAGAGGATCAATTGTATCAAGGCTGGGAAAAATAGAAAAGGTATAACATCCGTAAAAGTCGTTCTTCTCTGGCACGGTGATTTGGCAATTGAAGCACTAAAAGAAAGGCCTTCTCTACATGTTCCATATTGGTTATGGGATGACAATAACTAAGCGATTCAGGCAACCAAGTGCAATGAAAGCAGCCTATGAAGATCCATGTACTCAGAGTGCCGCAGCCTTGAAAGTACACCCACGACCATCAAGTAAAATCATTTAAACGATGTGGCCTTATTCAGGGGCAGTGCATTCTTTGAAAATAAAGAAAAGGCCGTGGCCCGTATACAGCAGCCGTATGAGACAGGGCAGTCAATGACCTATACTTCTGAAGTAAATGTAGAACTATTCATGTTGACGCGGACATAAAAAATAATCATCCAATCAAGAATGCATTTTCAAATATGTACAAAGTAGTAAAAATGTCCGTATTTATAAATATGGCCGTAGCCTTGATAATAACAGATTACAGAAAAGAAGGCCGCAACCAAAACAAAAATAAAGCAGAAGGAGGGACGCAACCCTGTATTAAGAATTACTTCAGAAACTTATGATTACAAGTTTAAGAAGTTGCGTCATTATGTTCATCAACCTCCTCACCTTTCGAAGCTGTCTCAGTTCCTCCATCTGCGGCCTCTGCTTCTTCTTCCACCCTCAGCCGCGCTCTCTCTTCGACCGCGGCCTTAAGCTCAGCAATGCATTCTTGATGCTCTGCCTCGTTGAGTTTCCACGCAGGAACATAATCCTTGGCCTCAGTAAAGTTTTTTATAAATCTCTGTCGAAGCTCCTGATAGTCGCGGAGGTAGGCCCTGTTGTTGATAAGAAAGAAGTCCTTGGAGCCTTTGAATGACTCCACGGCGTGGCCTATGGACAGTTGGAGGGCATCCCCATGATCAGCCTCCATCTTTTGAATTGTCAAGACATGCTCTTGGGCTTCTTGAGCAGACTTCGCCTCCAGCTCTTCGTACTTCTCCTGAAGAAGGGCGAGCTTACTGCTTGAAATCTCTACGACACGGGCAGCTTCCGCAATCTGGGCCTGGGAGGTTTTAAGGGATTGTGCGGCCTATTTGAAGTTCTCTTCCACTTCCTCCCTCTTCTTGTTTTCTTTCTCCAGGTCCATGTGAGCGGCCTGAAGAGCCGCGGCAGAAGACTTCTTGCCTGCTTCAAAGGATTAAGTCCGTGCAGCTTCCAGGTCAGAAGTATGCACCCTATCTGTAGCCTCTTTCAACTTATAAAGGGTTTCATACTTCCTCTTTAGGGCCACCATAACATCCGTGGCCTGAAATAAAGCGAGTTAGAAGCGAAGTATGGGATGCAAAAAAGTTGGTAGCAAAATTAAAGGATGGTAGCACTTACCCTCAGAAGGCTATGGAGACCACAGTCCTCCAAATCGTCGTGGTCTACACCCACCAACCTATCCAAGTCCGCAGCATCAATAATTCTTTTCATTTTGCGCGCAACCTTTGCAGTAGTGTCCCATGAGGACTAGGGGTCATGCTACCTCAATTGGGGCCGCAGTCTACCGTCACGACCAGCTCCGCCGCAGAACTGGGGAGGTGCTAGGTTTGCATTTATGGCCACCACAGGTGGCGGCGGCGGAATTGCTGAATGATGGGATGCGTCAGTTGACATCAATACCGTTGCGGCCAAGTTTGCCCCTATATCATCATCAAATTCGTCCTGCGGGGGGTTCTCAACGTTTTCCATTTTTTTCCCGACAAGAGTTGTATTCCTGTCTGCTGAATGAGCCGCGACAGTAGTTTTATTTTATTCCGAGGAATGAGCCGCGACAGGAGCCTTGGCTTTGGACCTTTTTCTCTTTCTGCTCTATGCAGTGTTATTTAGGACAACTGCATCCTCATCTATTTCCGCCAATTGGGCGGCCAACAATTCCCTGTCAACTTCCTCACCTGAAAAAGAAGAAGCAAATATTGGGAAGGGAATTTAAGAGCATAAATGACCGCGGAATAAGAATCATGGCGCAGTGAATTACCTTTCGCGCTCATCTGTTGAGGAATGGATTTGTTGGGGAAAAATCCTGCTTCAATTATGGTCGCTGATGTAACAAGTGTGCTGCACTTTCTATTTTCAGCAGGAACTACCGCGGCCTCAGCAACTCTCTTCTCCTGCTGCTTGTTCAAATGAAAATTGTCAAGAACTATAGGAAAGACAATTTAAAGGTTAGTGGAAGTTAATATAAAAAATATTATGAAAGGACGCGGCTATAGTCTTAGTACATAATTTGGAGGGAGACCCCCATTGCCGCGACATTCTATATGACCTTTCTCTCTCATTCTCCTCGGGGTGAATCTCCCAGCCTTCGCTGAAGATGTAAAGATATTCCCCCTTCCAGTTCTTCACACTGGTCGGCCTCCCAGTGTAAAGGGTCTCATCCCTTCCGCGGACTGAGAAGTAGTAATAACCCGCGAACTTCATTGAGTTCTCCTTTAGCCGGTATAAGTGAAAGAATTCTGCGGGAGTGATGTCATTTTTGAATAGGTTCTCCCAAAGGACAACCATGACAAGAATGTCTCTTCAGCCATTAGGATCCAAATGGGCTGGGGCCAGTTTCATTGTCTGAAAATGGCGACGGATGGGAATAGGAATAGGCAGCCGCAGCCCATAAATAAAAGCATGGAGTGGGTAGCAGACTCCATCGGCCAGAACCGTGCAAGTTTTTTGGTTCGCGGCAGGGTCCGAGCACATCAAATTTTGTGTAAATTCGAAGGCCTCAGCCACCTGCTCAACCCAATCTTGGGTCATGGTGCTACGAATATCAAGCGCAGCTAAGGGTCTCTCTGCCCTCCCAGATGTTCCAGCTGTGTTACCTCTAACTTTCGCGGCATTATGTCCTACACCCATTCGATGATTACTTGAGTTGGCTTCTTCTTCCATCGACGTGGATAAAAATCCTTCCCAAATACAGAGTCCATGGAGTCTGAGTCAAGTATCATGCAATTTGGGCAATCCTTTAGTTTGTAAGGACCTATTGATCTTAGAGGGGGCATGGAAGTGAGTTTCGGGGGAGAACTTACAAAGTTCTTTACCCAAAAGCCTCTCAGTAAATCGTCTGGGTCAAATCTCATATGGCTGCAGCAGTACCTGAAAAGTCGAGTTCGCAGTTAGGCGTCGTAGCCAGTATGGTTTGGAAAAGACTTCAAGAAGCCGCGAAATTATTATTTATAAATAGTAAAAATTTGTTCAAACCCTACTACTTGAGCACAAGGGGTCATCATCTGTCCCTACTAACTGCAACCATCTACTTCATCAGGGGACCATATACTGCCGCGGATACATGCTCAAATTAATTTAAGATATTCTTAGCCATGGCTATCCTAAAATGGCTAAGTTGATTCAAGGGATTCTAGTAGAAAATACAGTTATTTAACATGGATGTGTATTTGGTTCATAAAAGTTTGAAGGCTGTTCAAAACTACAAGAGTGGTTATTCAGAGCCAAAAAAGACTATACCACCACGGTAGAATACGTTGTATGCATCAAAGTGCCGCGGATGATAATTTAAGGGACCGTGGCCATTTGGCATGGTGTGATGTTGATAAGGACCAAAACAGCTCCGGGGAATGGATTATTGAAATCCTATGACGTTGATAAGGACCAAAGCTCCGGGGTATGACGTTGATAAGGACCAAAGCAGCCTCTCTTTTAAAAAGTTGAGTATCTTATGCTTAATCATTTATAGAATCAAATTCACAGAACATGAAGAGTTTGTTTATGAACAGCAAGAACGACTATATAACTTTCATGGCGTTTGGAAGATCAGGGGTCATGTGCAGCATATGAGGGACAGAGCAAAATGTTCAAACAAAACCCCAGATTTCTATCAAATAATCCATGAAAATGCAAGTCATCATGTCAAAAGGGATGAATTCATGTGCACCACCACACACAGCCTCGGAAGGTTGTCGGAATATGCAAGAGAAAGGAAGAACATAATTCGCTCTCGATTTGATCTCAAAATTTTGGAAACGTAATGAATTCTACGGCCAGAAACAATTTATATAAAAGAGCGCGAAAGATAAATCGTCGCTTTGGAGGAATCGCGACACCTAAACCGATGCACATTCTAAAGTACTTGTCCGCCGTCTGGTATCAAATAGGCCGCGGCTCGTCCTAAATTACTAGGTCATCGCCTGGACTCGCACAGGCCACGACACGGATAGATCCCACTTATGCAGGGCCTAGGAAGATGAGACTTCGCCTCATAGTCTCTGCAACAGTCACATAATTCAGCTGTAGCCCCAAGATCGCTACCTCTTGGCACTATGATTTGGGGGCTTATTGATAATACAAATATAGCACCCTACCGCGGATAGTATTTTACAATACTAATGCTAAGATGTCACGTTCTTAGAGAAATACAGGTCGCGGCCCTATAGGATACAGGGAGCAGCCCATCTCACCAAAGGGCGCGACCTCCATCAAGACGCTGCGGAGATTGGTGGCATGGGGTGCAGCCCTGTCTATTATAGAGCGCAGCACCTAATAATTATTCCCCAAGAAGAAGCAGCAACACTACTTAGTACAGGGCATGGCATCTTTGCCACCAGCGCCACAGGTTCAACACTGCTTTCCTTGCACGCCGCATTCCCCTCATTCGCAACTACTCCATACTTGATATACATCATGTGCTCAGGGCACGTGACACGTCACACATACCTCTTATAAATAGAGGACCACACCTCGAGATGAGGAGGTTGGATCGATTCTAAACACGCCCGGGGCAGGTTCTACAATACAGATTTTGTCTACACAACCTCAACATACTCCTTGGAGGCCACGAATCTACATCACAGACACTTCCCCGGCACACCGGAATCCTTATTACTGTCATGTACTCTCCTCTATTCTCATAATTGTACGCCTCTTTAGGCATGATTATATTGTACAATGCAACCATATAATGAGAACAGGGCAACACAGTGGACGTAGGCCTATTTTAAAGGCTGAACCACTCTATATCTTGTCTTCTCTTTATTTACATGCTTGGTTTATTCATTACATATTTTACACTTTGACTTTCTGATATGAGAACGACTTGTGAGCGATATCTTGTATCATCATAGGGTTTTCTCATAAATTCCAAACGGAAATTCTCACACTTTTCTTGCACTTTTCTCATAACTAAAACACTTTTTTTACACACACACACAAATAAGAGAAGCCCCGGTTGGATTTATGGGATAAACCCCACCCCTCGTTTTGCGTGTGAACTACGCGAATTTTGATGCCTCTATGGGATACTTAGGCATCTCGGGGTAAAACCCGAGACTCAAGTCCTATTATCACTTTTTCTCTCATTTTTATTTCCTCCAAACTCAACTCTATTAGATTACATATATATTCATATACTTGCTCTTAGTTGCATATTATTCCACAAACGTTATTGATCCATTATAACGATTAACGCAAGGATAATCCCGTAAATCCTATTTTCTAATACTACTTTTATGAACATTCCTACAGATGACTCACTTTATCTCTTCCATGGTACAAATCAAAGATTCCTATCTCCACTACATATACACATGCACACATATCACGGGGAAAGTGAAAGAAAATAGCAAAAACCCATGAGAAACCATAAGGGCGGAATGGGTACCTAACACCTTCCCATTTCGTAACTTAGCCTCCGGACCGTTTTCGAATCATTTTGGTTTCATATGCATCAGTATGTCTTTGGATGCTGTCCTTTGGGATGGCTCCCTTTCTTTTTTCTGTTTTGAGTCAAATAGACTAGAGACTCCATCTCTCTACAATTTTTAGCTCATCAATGATGTCGGCCGAAGCGCTCCTGAGAGGGACGCGCGGGACCTAGGATCCTCACTCTCCCGCCCGCCGTGAGGATCGTGGATGGCCATAGTGGCGACTCCGCTGGGGACTTTATATTTTGAGGGCTAGACTCTATTTACATAGATGTTATGTTTGTTTATATTTCCCCCCGTTTTTGCATGTTCCCATTTTCCATGTGTCCCCCATACTTATGCTTCTATTCACACACTTATAGATAATTCTCCATGTACACTTCGCACCACGTGCACCTATGGTCACATATATCCACATGTTGCACGCATCATCCATCCATATTTGGTGTACCATTGGTACTTGTACTTTGCTTCCTATTTGGCATAATCAAGAAAGGCATTCTCATCATAAGATACTAATAAGAAAATCATGCATGATTCACACGACATCATCAAAGAGAATGGTTATTGAACAAATGTTACCCAGTAACTGGAGGGTCACTTTGTGATGGGCGCTAGTCCGGCAGGGCGCAGTTAGCCTAAGCGATATGACTCTCACCTTACATTATCCAAGTACCTTCGACATATATAGAATGTTTCCCTTGTATCGTACCTCTTGACCGAAGTCAAGACGGGAGGTATATCGCAGGGAAGTCATTTACGTACGCTGAGTATATCGAATTTTCTCTCACACGTATATTACCCACGAGGTATATAGTGAGGCAATTCACATACACTTAGGTATATCAAATGGCTTGTCCACAAGTACCGATTACCCGCAAGAGCAAGATGTATATCGTGGAAGTCACGCCAAAGGGGGGAACCCTTTCTGATTCTCCCAATCAACTGCATACCCGCATATAGAAGTGAAGCCGAGGTCAAACATATAAGATTACCAATTTCAACCCATAACTCGATCGAAATTTTGGGTCGGCCTACCACCCAAATTTTCATGCATTTATAAAATGGGATCCTGCACGTCAGCCTGGTCACAAGTCCAGCCATAGCTTTGCATATATTACAAACCCAATTTTTCCAGGCTTGGGCTTCGTTCGGCATTTCATTTTGCATTTAGGAGAATTTAATACAAGTGAGAACATAATTATAATAATCATGATGAGATTGTCTCCCAAAACATCGCTCCTTTCTTTATCAAAAATCAAAAAACATTTCTCCTCCCTTTATAAAAAATCTAAAAATATTTTGTCTTTCGGTCTCAAAAGGAAAAAAAATTTCATCCTTTTTCTAAGAAATAAGTCCCATTTTGCACCTTCTCAGGTCGATCGCACGCCCTTGGCCTGGATCTTTATTGACTTCGATCTTCACTCAAATCACCCCGGAATTACATTTGTTCCCCTGTTACTTATTTCGAATCCAGAATCAATTTTCTTTCCATGGAGAACACATATCAAGTACCCATTGTGCAGCCAGATCTGACGACAGTCCTAGCTTAGCTCGTGTCCAAGATTGACAGCCTCCAGACTGAGGTCTTAGAGATACAATGAAATCAGGTGCCCGTTCGTTAAGAGTGCGAGGTCCTATTCCTTCGCGTTATGGTTCTACATGAGTTCTCGAAGAATATCACCTCGCTCCATGTGCCCCTCCGTTTAATGGGCCGCCGCCTGCCCATCTTTCGATGCTGAACCTTGCTCAGCCTGGGGCTAACTTGACTATGGTCGTTGATCCAAGGGAGTAGGAGTTGAAAAATGTTAAAGAAGATCTCAAGAATCTCACTAAGAAGTTCGACCAAGTCATAATCTCTGAAAATTACATGTACTACACCCACACGTCTCCTTAACATAAGGCGAGGTTACTCGAGAAGTTCAAGATGCCAAATATCGAGAAATTTGGAGGAAGTCGACCCTCAATTGTTCATCTCTGTATCTATCACCGTTCCATGACTCTACTAGGGGCTTCTGAAAAAGTGATGGCCCAATTTTTTATGCAAACTCTTAAGGATAGAGCCCTCCGATGGTTTTTGTCTCTCGAGGAGTCTAGAATTCTTAGTTGGGAGGATGTGGCATGAGAATTCATATCACAGTACAAATGAAATTAAGAGCTTGAGGTCACCCGTCGTGATTTAGAGCTTATTAAAGAGAACTCTAGGGAATCAGTCAGTAACTTCACAGCCCGATGGAGGGAAAAGCAACAACCATGACAAATCTACCATCCGAGGAAGAACAAGTCAGCATTGTGAAGAAGAATTTCTTACCCCATGTTTGAGAAACCATGGGAAGACAATACTATCCCCAATTCCAAGTCCTCAGAGAAGAATGAGTAAAAATCGAGGAGGGTCTTTCTAAAATAGAGGTTGAACCAAAGAAATTGTCCGGACAGTTCACGCCAAAAAATATGACAAACCCTACATACTGCAGTTTCAACCATCAATAACATCTCTTAACCGACCACCTCATAGGCACTAGAAAGTCATCATGTCCCGTCCAAAAAGAAAACATAGACCTCCATGCTCCCCTCTCCAAAGTTTACCAAGCCCTATTAAGCCGAAACCTTATCAAAACCTTGGATCCCCGTCCACTGCCAAATCCACTCCTAAGAAATTTCAAGGCTAATGCTCATTGTGCCTTTCACCAAACTGCTGACCTTACCACCGAACAATGCTTTCACCTCTGAAACATTATCCAAGGCCCTATTAATCGGGGTACCATTGCCCCACCAACCAATCCTAAGCCAAATACTACTCACAACCCACTCTCAAAGCATGCCAATGCCATCTTCTTAGAAGAGAACCTAAAATTTGATCCCTTTACTCAAATCACACCCATATACTCTCCTAAACCTCTCCAAATTTGCCTATATTTCCTCCTACACCCTGCTAGCCTCGCTGATCAGGCATTATCACTCCTTACCAGAGCATACATCGCTCTTCGTACCCGTTCTGAAAATGGAAGTATGGAATTGTCAAAAGCCTTAAACCAACTCCTAGAGTTTGGGATGAAATTGCCCTCATATATGACCATTAATTGCCAGAGGTTCAGTACCCTATTTTTGGAAGCATGGAAATGGACCCGAGAGTCAGATAAATGGGTAGTACTGGCAGATGAAGTCATCTTGGATGATGTTGTCCATATCATGAAATAATTATTCAAGAAAACCAACAATATATGCAGTGTCATCGAGTTACTCGACACTTTGAAGGTACAAGGGCACCTGGTCCCTTCACCCTTACACAACCCCGCCGATTGGGAAAACCTATATGAAGAAGCTATTCAAGTTGTGGAATGCATTGACTCTACAGGGAAAGAAAAAATTGTTCCCACCGGATGGGGGGAAGAATTTGATGATTCGAATGGAGAGCAAGCTTCAGAAAAAACTGGCCATCTAGATGACATATGTGGGATGATATCATTTGAAGAACTCCTTGGAGAAATAAGTGAGGTGGAAGAATAACCTGATATTAATGAAGAAACGAGATTCACGTTCTTCCATTCTTCGGTAAATCACATGACCAGATCAGGGAGGCATTACCAGATCCCAAGTTCATTACCATCCAATGACAACGGGAAGGGAGTTAAAAACCTTCCTATTCCAAAAATAACCATTGAGGAGAGAAAGATCCTCGATTAACTAAAGAAAAATCAAGCTAACATCACTCTATGTGGGCTTTTTATGTCTTCCCAACTACACAGAAATGCTTTGATCAAACTTCTCACGGACCCACAGTTCCTCCCTCTACCAAACTAGAACAAGCGGTAAATTTTTATCGGATCCTTGACCTCTACTCGAATGCTATCCTTTTTTGAAGAAGAAATCCCCAAAATTAGGTCGAACTACAATTATGTACTCAACATCTCCGTCGAAGTTATGAGAAATGTCGTACAACTCTCTCTTGTCGATAATGGACCCGCCTTGAATGTTTGTCCACTAAGGACCTTCAGATGCTTAGGACTGAAAGAAAGTGATCTTGCTCCAACCACCGCTGATGTGCATGCCTACGATAATACCAATTGTGAGGTGATGGAATCCATAAAACATGTAATAGGGGCTGGCCCTATAAACCCTGTCGTTGAATTCCAAATTATTGATATCCCAACTTGTTTCAACCTGTTGCTCGGACGACCTTGGCTCCACATTATCAAGGGTGTGTCTTCCTCACTCCATCAGAAATTGACGTTCTTCGCTAATGGACGGGTCATCACCATTTTGGGCGACGACGACAATACCGAGGTTACAAGCATGAGTAGTCTAATTCTTGAGATACATCACAGGTCAAATGATATGATCCTATCAGGATTCCGAGTTGAGCTACCTCTACTCCCGACAGGGGACGAATTCAAAGAAATGGTTTGTCCAGAATATGACCCTCGTATCAACGTCAATGTGATTCATATGTTCAGGAACATACACTTCATGCCCAGACTGGGGTAGGGCAAAGACAACAAGGAACACTTTAGCCCATTGAACTGAAGAAAGCTTTCCCTCCTTATGGTTTGAGGTATCAACCGTCAGAATAAGAGCTCATAATGATTCGTCAATCTTGACCAAAGAGAGGACTAGACCGTATCCAGACTATCCCAGGTGAATACTTGAATGGACGATTCATCAAAGAGGGAGAATAATTCCCCTTTTCCAGCTTTCCAGAACCATGGTATGACCATAAAGACAAGAAGATGAAGCCTGGAATGGAGATCTTTTTCCAAGATATCTACCCATGGACCGAGAGTTCCCAACACCATGTACAACACTCATCAAAGATATCGAAGATTATAAGAAAGGTGAATCCGAGGACTCGTTCAACTTATAGACACTCGAGTTGACAATCTTCATGATTCACTCAGGCACTACATCACTAGATCCATCCTAACTATTTAAAGCTGCTGATACACCTATCCTTAACTTCCATGCTGCGCTAGTTGTACCTGTTGAAATCCCACCTAATCCCAATGTTTACCCCATTTATTCTTCTATTGTCTATCCTTGCTCAAATGTAATCGAGTCCTCCTTTGATGAGGTTCTCAATGTTGTTTTTCGTATCAATGAAATAAATGAAGATTTTGAGTATCTTGTCGTGTCTTACATTAATTGTTTAGATTCTAATCAAACTTTTAATGATGATGATTTTGCAAATGAATAATTCTTAACCAATCTAAATAATTAATAATAAACAACATAATCGCGTTCAAGTTAATGAAGAAGAGACTGTTGTTGTTAACCTTGGTTCTAGTAGCCAACTGCGTGAGATTAGGATAGGATTTACCCTTGACGATAGTGAGAACAACTCGAAGAGTTGCTAAAAGAATTCGTAAATGTCTTCGCATGGTCCTATGACGATATGCCCGACATTGATCCTGAAATAGCTCATCACGAGATCCCTACTCTCCGAGATTATAATACGGTTAAACAAAAGTTGAGAAGGCTCCACACCGAATGGTCGCTCAAGGTCAAAGAAGAGGTGGTCAAACAGTTGAACGTAGGATTCATTCGTGTGATCGAATATCCTATATGGCCATCTAACAAAGTGCCCGTATCGAAATCAGGAGGGAAGGTTTGGATGTGTGTAGACTACCGGAACTTAAACAAAGCCTCTCCAAAGGATGATTACCCTCTACCCAATATCGACATGATCGTGGACAACACATCCAGTCATGCTCTTAAGTCATTTGTCGACGGGTTTTCCGGATACAATCAAATCAAAATGCACCCAGATCACCAAGAAAAGACCGCGTTCATCACCCCATGGGGAACCTTTTACTACACTATTATGCTATTTGGTTTCAAGAATGTTGGGTCTACCTACCAGAGGGTTACTACAACCATCCTGCACGATCCGATTCATAAATAAATTGAGGTCTATGTAGATGATATGATTATTAAGTCCTATTTCGATGCCTTCCAAAAACGCCATTGGGCCGAACAATATTTCTCGGCCACGTGCCCAATACATATAAAGCGTTTTATCAATTGAAAGAAACTTCCCGGCGACATCACCTCCCTTTTCAGCTACCTTGGGTGGTGCTCCTTTCTCTCTCCTACGAGCAAGACCGTGTTTAAAGCTGCTATTCGCCAATTTTGCATGACACTCATTTGAAAATCATCCACGCTTCACGAGGCCTACCCTGACGGTATCCAAATTCTGTTCTTCACCGCCATCATCGCGCGCAAAATGCTTGCCAAAGGGGTTGTCCTCCCCGTGCCCTTTTCATATCCCACAAATGGTTCCCTCTGCACCAAAGAAGAATCCATTGCTGAAATGGAACTCGGGTAGGAATGGGCGCGGGATTATTTTCCCACAGGAAGTCTCTCGGATACGATGCTATTCACGCACCTAATTGCATGTGGAGAAAGCCACCAAACCACCAATGAATCGGTGGTCCGGCTACGTCACATCAACTTCCTCGACCCCGAGAGCACAATAAATCTGGCAAAACTCTTCTACGCAGACATCATCAATTTTGCCTACGAAGAGTGGGGAAAATCCGCACTCCCCTATGCTCGCCTCATTACGGAACTTTTGATGGATGCTGGGATGGAGGACCCGGGGCAGGAAATCCGACTTCCTCGCCCTATTGGAAGCACCTCCACCACTCTAAGCGAATGCCAAATGCTGGTGGCTCACCCCAACAGTCCCATTCTCGATGAGGGTGTGGGGGAAGAAGCACATGATGCCCCTATGATGGATGTGGAGGAGGAAAAAGAGGAGTATGAGGAAGAAGAGGTCATTAGAAACTTGTCAATATCAAAGATATGATATAAATCCACTTGAATTACACTTCGCGGAGTGACAAAAGCCTCTAAATTACGGGTATAAATGGGAAGAATTTATGCCTAATCAGTGCACAATGAATATGTGTAATTCCTACCGAATGAATCTTAAAATTGTCCTTAGGTGTCAAAAATGTGAATTTAGATGACATCGTCTTAATATAATTGAAAAATCAAAGTCAAACATAATTTTCACACTAATAATATCTAAAATTATGTAATGCTTTTGATGACTTTGTCAGGACGTGCAAACCCATTTTTTTACATTTTTCCATCCAAACTCCCTCCTAAATAATAATGATTTTCTTTTTTCTTTTCTGGTGATGAAACTAAATTCTCTCCTTAGAGAAATCGGATTGGCCCATTTTTAGCATAATTTTCTTTTTATTTCCTAAAGTTATTCTGTGGGCACTTTTAAATGGTTGCTTTCATGATGAGTTAATTTTGTACTCTCGTAGCCCTTTCCCATGTACACACATCATTTTTTCAGTTTAATTCCTCGCGGTACATGGTTATTACATGCACTACTTTCATTGTCAAGTTTTATCGCATTTGACTTATTTTAAAGACGTAATTGAGATGAAAACACATCGACCCACATGTGATAGACATGAAAAATAATCAAACAAATTCGTGCAAGTGTGCAATAAAGGAATTCATGAGTCAAACATGTAGGTACTAACAACTAATCACATCTCAATGACTTCAAACATTGTAAAGCACATAAATGGAATGGTGATGCATATCAAAACAACACAAGGATATGGAATAAAATTATGACTCGGTCATCCAAAATATCTATTCATAAATGATGAAAAACAAAATACAAAAATCCTTTTGGCTTTTTTAAAAAAAATTATCAAAATAAAATCTTTTTGGCTTTTTCAATTTTTCTAAAAAAATGATAATCGTTTTATATTTTTCAATTTTTTTAAAAAACCAAAATGTACACAAGTCATAACACTAACAGGGATATATCATGAAGCATAACTAATGTATGACAAATAGCCAACACGATCAACCGAAGTACCTAACATTGGGTGAATTACGTTCAAGCAAATGAGAGTCATGAACAGTCGGTCCAAAAGCCTCAAAATACGATTTCCTAACCCAAACAGATATGTAACGACACGTGGGGATTTGGGGAATCAAATTTATTCTTTTATTAAACTTCCTAGGAGTAATTTGAAGTTTATAACAGAAATGTCTACCGCAGTGTGCGCAAGTGTAAATCGGGCGGTGAGTGTAACCTAAAGGCAACCCTCTCCTAAAGTTTCTTAGTGGCGCTCTTATAAAATTCCTACCTGTCTCTCTCACAATGTTCCTAGGTGGCTCTCTCCCAACGACCCTAGGTGCCTCTTTCTTAACAACCCTAGGAGGTTCTCTCACACGTGTCGGGTTGGCTTTGGGAATGGGTGGAACATTATCATGGAAGCCTAAACCACACTTGTCATCCTTTATTTGGACAGTGCCTAGCATTTTATCTAGATTTTTTGACCTAGACTCCAAATCAAACTACATCTTACTTGACTCTCTTAAACTCTTCTCAAGCTCATATATCCTTGACTCAAGTACTCATATAGAATCCTCAAACTCTAAAAGCTCCTTTTCATAGTCTCCATCAACCCTCTAAGATTATCTCTCTCATTGTAGACATATTTTAGCTTCTCTCTAAGCATCTCCTCACGTGTCCTAAGATCCATAATTAAAGCATCGGTGTTATTCTTATCTAAGGCACGTTCTTTCAATTTAGATTCTAATTTCCACTTTGCCTTCTTTATCTTTATATATTCCTCGTACAAATTAGTATAGGCAACTTGAAACTCACTCAACTGTTCCTCTTCCTCTTCACTCTCATCACTAGCCATGGGGTGGGAAGCTCTCGCTTAGAAGCAAAAAACACTTCTTTTCATAATTACAATCACTAAGTGAAGAAACATGGGATGACGGTTTATTAAAGAAAAATATATTAGTTGGACACTCATTTATCGTATGACTAATTCCCTCACAACCAAGACACATCTCGGAGTCATTTTCGAAGGATGATTTAAAACAAGAATTCATGTGAACTTTTCAATTAGACCTTTCAAAAAGTTAACATCTAAAATCATCAATACCACAAAAATCCATACTTACGAAAATATGGATCAAAACACAATAACTTAGTGAAACCTGCTCTGATACCAATTTGTGAAAGTGGCGATCTTCTTAAAAATCTTTGATATCAATTTGTAAACTTCTGCAGTACATCGGAATATTTAAAGTGTTTTCAAATTGATTTAATTGCATGATAAATCAATGTAATTAAATTAATACCATATTTTAGTTAAACTGTAAATCATGCATTTAAGTGATTTGAAATCATTAAATCAGGAATCATGCAAAGTAAACCGATTTTCATGAAAAAATCCCCAAAGGGCAAAAACCTTTTATTTCACTAATAATTTGCAAATCACAACTTACAATATTACAAGAGAAGTCAGTAAATAAATTACCACAACAAACTCTCATAGGTCACAACCTAAATCAGCAATGGATTCCCACAGCGAATCCATAAGACAACAAGGAACACTCGTAATCATTCTTAATGACCGCAGTCGTAGTAAACCAGCACCTCCCTTAAGCAGTATCAAGTCAACCGTAGATTTACCCTCTCTATATGAGAAACTTCAACAAAATTGTGTTCTTGGGTTCCAAAACAATTCACATAAACTATTGGGACGATTGTGAAATGAAAACAAAAGGGATTAAAATCCTAAAAGTGAGAAGACAATGATTCTACCAAAGCAGTTTTCTTATCTGATAAAAATGCAAGTCTTCTTGTGAAAAATGGAGTTCAACGACCCTATTTATATAAAAAGTCAAGGCGGAAGTTCGCTTGAACGAGATGTCAGTGTCGCTCGAATGATTACACGTGTCATTCAAACGTCTTTGCACGACATGCCATGTCGTTCGAATGGCGACCTTATATTGCTTGAATGAAAAATTAAAAAATAAATATTTTTGTTTCGTCAGAAAATAGTCCGCCTCAACACTTAGAAAAAAAATTTTGATGAAAAACTCCACTCTAACACTTAGAAAATATTTTAGAAAATATCCTAACGCTTTTATATGAACCGTTAACTTAAACACAACCTTACTCAAATCTATCTTGCGGAGGCTTGAAAGTTGAAGAACTTTGATATTCGGATCCGTCTCGATGTATGAATGATCTTGAATATTTCTTCGATGGTGGTAGAAGTATATGACATACTAAACGGACAATGTAAAATAAATTCCTTACAAAATGCATTTCGTTGAAATTTAACTAAATTGAGAATTTAATTTATTAATTACAAAAAACTATTTGTGTTTATGCCGTAATCATGTGTGCTTCATTTTTGTTATGTTAATAATTATAACAATTGCATGTATAGTAGAAAATTTATAAATGACGTGTGATACGATTATAAAAAATATAATTGTGGATAAAATAATTGTGACACCCCGCCTAATTAAATACCGAGTTATCAGTCCTATATCAATTAAATAGGAATCTCATCTGGATAATTCCTAGCATCACTGTAAAAAACCTTTTAAAACTTACTAACCACTTAGTATTCACAATACATGTTGCCAAATTTTATCTTTTGATTTAGCATCTCTAACAACATGAAAAAGTATATAATTAACCAATCAGACAATCACTAAATTAGTAATACAAAAAAGGAATAAATATAATCCTTTTCGAAATAACCACCGGCTACAAATCAAATACCAAAAATATAAACAACAAGAGGAATAGCTGAATACATCAACTAACTGAAATAAAATGGAACAACTAGGGCGACATGCCCAAAATGAATACTGATCGCATCCTACTCCAGGAGTGAAATGACTGAAACAGCTAAGTCAAAGTCCTCCAACATCCACATGTGCCGCAACTGTGTAATCTTGAAATAGAACAATTATGGCGTCCTTGTGGTTGGACACCTAAAAAGTTTTGAAAATATTTTATAACAAGGGTTAGAACCCAAAACATTTTAAAAATATTTAGCAAGTGAATTTAAATGTAGTAAATTAAAATGCATGAATGCTCTTCATATTAAGTTAGTGTCGCACACTCTCTTGAGGACACCTCACCCCTTGACTAATGTGCACGCCTAACGTACCTATACATGACCCATCTAGCTATCTACCCATTAACTAGTTTTATATATATATATATATATACATATCCTACTTTTCCGACTACTCTCTCCCTAGTGAGTTTTGTATACAAGTTTTCAGTTATTAATCACAGTAACTTATTTAAATCTCTTCTCAATTAACACCATATAACATTTTCACCAGTTATATAATTTATACATTTCACATCATGTCTTTACCCATATATAAATTTGCACCATATATATGTATCACCATGTCACAATATTTACACACATGTCATAGATATATAAATGTTATCACAAACGCGTAGGAGGCGGCCATAATTCCCCCAAAAAAGTGATCGTCCCATACCATAACGGCTCACCCCTAATAATAGACGCTATGACTTGGGGATTATACTCGCCCTGCATTCGCTAGCCAGGGGACTCACCCACATCACGCAACCTCCTAAGATAGCATTAATAATGGTATGCTTTACTATAAATATTATTCACACAAATATTTATAAATCAAATATATATATATATATATATATATACACACACACACCCATACATACATCACCGTGTATATATATATTCAATCCATGCTACCGGTGTACTACATCCATACACAAGCGTTATGCTTTACTATAAATATTATTCACACAAATATTTATAAATCATATATATACTACACATCACCGCATATATATTAAATCCAGGCTACCGGCATACTACATCCATACACAAGCCTAAAAAATGCAAGCCTACAATCCGACTTAATTTCAATTAATCATACACAAATTAATTTCATTATCTTGGTGTCTCTCTACCAAATATACCCGAACTATTTCTCTCTTGGCCCGAAATTCAAAATTCCCATTTCATTATTCAATTTCAATCAATTATGTTTACCCACTTAATTAATAAGGTTTCAAATCACTCAATCATAAATCTTAATTCTCTAATTGGATTTATCATCTACTTAATTCAAGGGTGATTTTCATAATTTCAAACCCTAAAATATAGAAATAAAATTCAGATTCATCCAACATAGGAATTGTTCATCACAAAATAACAATCAGGTCTGAATTAGGGAAGGGAAAGAATCTGATGGATTAAAATTCGTTGTTCAAGCAAAAAGACATGTCGTTCAAACGACTCTGGAAGTCGTTTGAATGAGACACCAGGTCGTTCGAACGACCCTGGTGTTCTCTCTCTTCTACATTCTACTCAGAAAAACCCAGTCCTCCATTAAAACAGTAAAAACTTCAATTCGGTACATATTTCATCCCTAAAACCTTCTAAGATTCATCCTAAATCCACCCGTTTAATTTACTCAATTTAACTACATCATCTACACCAACTGGGGCATCAAATCTACAAAATCTTATCATCTCTACAGATTTATAAATCCCAAACATGAAATCCCTAAATTCTAATGTATAATAAATCCTAACATATTAATTAATTCACACCTTCTTTAATATGAATAGGAAAATGCAATTTAGCAAATGCAAGTTAAAGCACTTGCCTTAGGGTTTGTAGAATCAAATCCTTTGATGAAGATGACAGGCTGGATTCAAGGGTCTCCTCTAGTTCTTGAAGTAATCTCCCAAAATCACTTTTAATTGTTCTCTACTAAGGCTCTCCCCAATTCTGGTCTTCTAAAATGAATTAAAGTCCCCTCACCCTTTCACAATTAGGTTATTAACTCTAATCCCGTTTTTGGGCTTATGGGCCTTCTAAAAAGGGCCCAGACACTTAATTGGAAGCTCAAATGTGTCTAGAAAAATTTTGAAATCCATATTATACCTATGGACACTCTTTTCCAACTATTTCAACCCATCCGGACTTAACCCTGCACTTCGAATTGCCATCTGAATTAATTTATAACATTCTCCAAATTCTTGACCTCAAAATGCGATACACAAAATAGTCCAAATTAATAAATTCCTTAAATAAAAAATTTATCCCAAATCATGAATTTAATTCCTCCCAATAAAATATATTATTTTTCTCCCCAAATATTATTTTAAGCAATGGTCCTTGAATTTACGGGATGTTACAATAGAAAGGACACATTTCGGGGGTCATATGGGCTCATTTAGGTGTTTTAAATATTTAGAAAAGGTCTCGGGGTCTTGGTATATAAGTTGGAAAACTTTTGGACTAGTGTAATTATGGGTTCAGGCCCATTGGGGGGTCCAAAACTTAAGTATTTAACCCAACTCGGGATTTGGGAATAATTATAAGATTAAGGGGAAGATTAACCATCCCCACACTTGATCAAATACACAACCCTAACTACCCCACCTCAAGAGAGAAAAATATAGAGGCCAAGAAGGAGAAGAATAAAGGAATTCAAAGGGGAATTCATCAATCGTGTATCTAGGCAAGAATTTTCTTGCTAAATTTAACATTCAATGTGCTTTTTGACACATTGTAGTAAACCTCCTATGATTTTTGGGTTTTAGGTTGTAATTTGGTGATTTAATGTTAGGGATTAATCTTATTCATTTATATAATTAATTGGAACATAGGTTGTAACCTAGAAATCTAGGATAATTCGATGATGGATGCCTTAGGGTTCCTCGAATAAATTTGGAATCACATGTAGAGTTTTTTTATGCATGTTTATGATCTGAAAATTTGTGACTTTTAATCCATGTTATGTGCCCCATAATATGATTTATACATCGTTGATATTGTGGTATAAATATAGGCTAAGAGTCTTGAATCTAGGAAATAGGGAAAAGAATTTATGTTAATATATGAAATTCATGACTCTAAGATGAGTAACAAAGTAGTAGGGACCTATTCATATGATTATGTAAATGATTTGACCATTGGAATGGATTTTTGGAAAGAACTAAGAAATCCTGAAATAAAGAAAACTATCAAATCTAGGCTACTATGACATTTGGAATCGATTCGGCCTTGATTCGAATCGATTCGGATGGAAGCGAATCGATTCGGCTAAGGAACCAAATCGATTCGGTTCTGGGGACAGGTTGAGTTGGGTTCGGGGTTAAATCCTGGACATTTTTAGAAGTCCATACGATTTGGTGGGACGGTGTTTGGGTCAACAATTATTTTATTGAAAATGTAAATGTGGCACATATATTTATTTATATTGGGAATTTATATTTAACAAGATGGTGTAATACCCCGCTCAGTTAAATACCAGATGATGAGTCCTATACCCAATTAAAACAGAATTTACAGTTGGTTCATTCTTAGCATCACTACCGAAAATATTTTTTTGTTTATTTAATCACCTAATATCTAGTTAATCAGGTGAAAAACTTTTCAAATTTTAATATAATTAAAATTTCCACTTTTAAAATATAAACCATTTATCACAATCTATTCACATAATGAATAACAACTTATTAATATCAAAACTGAATTAAATGCAACTGGAATAAAACTCTCCAGTTTAAATACCTCAATACAATAATCACATCAAAAATTAAATGTAACAAAACCGACATAAGAACTTAATATGTCTAAGATAGAAAGTAAATAACTAAAATATTCTTAGGCGACATGCCCAAAATGAAAGATCAACTGCAGAGTATGAATCAATGAATATGAAAGCGTTTAAACAAAGTCCAAAACTTCATAGCATCCATAGATCGTCAAAAATCTTTACGCTCTATGGTTGGCATCCCTGTGGCTGCACACCTGATAGAGGAGATACAAGATAAAAGAGAATATGCATGAAAACGGGTCAGAGCCCATTGTAAAAATAGTTTAGAAAACATCAAGTGAATAAATGTTATATTCGACAATTATTATATGCATGTTATATTTATATAACTCTCTCTTGAGATCCTCACCTCTCATCTAGAGTGCACACCTAACGTACCTTAAAACCATACTAGTTACTATTCCCATGCCAACTAGTTCATATCAGTGCCAACAAACCATAGCCCATCTTTCCAATGAATTTCTCTCGCAATACAGGTAATACATATATATCCAATTTCTCTTTAACATGGATAAGCCCTTTTTCCAATTCAATATAATTAGTTATTTACTTACTTAATTCATTTCTGATTTCATTATCTTCCATGTCTACTAAATTCATCCAGTAAACATAATCACAAGTATATATACACATTCACTCTATTATATATAAACAATACTGTACCCCGAGGCTCAGCTACGGTGCATGGGTACTCTTTTATCATGTCCGAGTATATCTCATCACGATATAAATGACCATAGGTTCGGTATGTCCCACGGACCATAATTAATAGTCACAAATAGTGGAGGCGAACATAGTCCTAAGCCTTTGGGATACGCACATACCTACGCACCCAAAAGACCGTTCAATACCATTGTTCTCACTAATGGCAATCAAACCTAAGTCCTATGTTCTGAGGCAACAAGTCAAAGATCCTCCTTAAGGCTCATTAGGATATGACTGCCCTCTACGCGTAAACCTAATGTCGATAGCAGGTAGGCTAGTTATGTTATACACATAAATCAACAATCAATAGGTATACACATCAACCTATATTAAATTCGGTACGCACTTGACCAATATCATATTAGGATTTCATTCTACCCCAAGTACTCGTCGTATTTCTCAAATTTCACTTGTACTTGTTAATCACAATTATCATCGTATATTTAATATGTAGTTATCACTCACATAATCCCAAGTACCTCTCTCTCTCTCTCTCTCTCTCTCTCTCTCTCTCTCTCTCTCTCTCTCTCTCTCTCTCTCTCTCTGTATATATATATATATAACCAATATTAACCCGTACTTGACCATGACGTTTATTCATCTCTTAATTGTATTATTATTATTATTATTATTATTATTATTATTATTATTATTATTATTATTATTATTATTATTATTATTATTATTATTATTATTATTATTATTATTATGTAGATATCTCTCACATAATTTTATTCCTCATTTTAATATTTAATTTCCCAACATTAACCCAAGTCTCTCACTCTTTGTTAATGTACCAAAATTATTCAGAACCCATTGTGGGCTAAAATACAATTCTCCAAACTTTTCTGGGCTAAAACAGAATTTATGGAATCTTGTCAGAAACCCAGAATTCTCGTTCAAACGAGATGGCATCTCGTTCGAATGACAGCGTGTCTCATTTAAACAAGATCAGCGACATTCCAGTTCGTCTTCAACCTCAGTTTTCTGGGTTTTTCTTCATGTTCTTAGATCCGAAACCCTCTTGGATTATATTCTACCCAAAATCTAGATATTCAAATATTGTTCTAACATGTTTTAGGGTTATGTTCACATAAGAGCAACATCAAATCCATATGTTCATAAGGGTATTATCATCAAACCCATTAAATCCTTAAAATTTTCAATTTATCTAAATTCTCCATTTTTATACTTCTTAAAAACCCAGAATTTAGAACTATCATTTCATATCTAAATCATCAAATTTCCATATTCTGCATGAGTAGGATTTATGTACATGCAATAAATATCATTATTTTCATATTTATAATATATATATATCCTCTACATGTAAAACCTCTACATGTAAAACCTATTCATTTTCACGTTCATGGTCTGTACATGTATAAATCTCCAACTAAACGAATTTTCCTATCCATTAAACTTGATTTATCTATAATTTTAAATCCCAAATGCATAAGTTAATCAATCCAAAAAGAAATCCTATTCTAACATGGATAATATAAGCACCAAAATAGAGTAAGAATTACATTTGCCTTATGTGTAGGTCTGAACCTTTGGAGAAGACAAATGTTTAGCACCTCCTCTTCCTTTTTCCAGCGACTATCCAGTGGTGGTAAAAGGTGTAGAGATGGTGGTTGTCCCTATAATTTTCCCTAGATGAATCTTCCTTTCCAAGGAACTTTTCCTCTCCTCAAGATAACCTTTCACTTTATCTCCAAGTCTTTTCACTCTCTGAAAAGACCTCACTTTGTATTTTGATGAAATAAATCTTACGTACAATCTAAAATCACATATATAACAAGTCTCCAAGGTTAGCTAAAAGACAAAAAAATGTAGGTACTATTCATCTCCCAAGTAGAATGACTAAAATGCCCATTCGGGGTGTCCTTTGATCTTTCAATTGACTCGAGACCCAAATCAAACCCCTTGGTAGATTTTTCGCCTATTTCGACCCTTTCGGACTCAATGACGTACTCAAAATAATCATCCGAATGATTAAAAAATAAATCTCATTTTATTTCCCAACTTTAGTCCCGACACGACTCATAAGCGCGTCCTAACTTAATTTCCATTATTGTCGTATTTGTAGCGCCCGACAATAATTATTATATTCACACATTACTTTTATATCACTAAGTAATATTCAAAATAATATATTACTTTAATCTCTAGTAATATTCAATCTGAATTAATCCCAATTAATTTCATAATTAATCCCCATTTATTTGGCCCGTTAATTTTCAATTTATCTCTTATTAAAAGTCATTAAAATTAACGGGTATTATATACTCCCCCCCTTATAACAGAATTTCTTCCCGAAATTTGGAAAATAAAAGCATACCTGGTAAAATTACTCCGGGTATCTGTCGCGCATCTCATCATCCCGCTCCCAAGTATACTCCTCAATGTTATGGTGCTCCCAATGGACACGCACCAATGGAACTACTTTTGATCTCAACTGTTTCGTAATATGGTCCGAGATCACTGTCGCTCTCTCCTCGTAAGAACTGTCTGGCTGAAAATTGATCTCCTCTAATGCAACATGAGTGTGAGTCAACTGACCTTGGAGATATCGCCTCAGCGAAGAAATATGGAGCACATCATGTATCCTATGCAAGTGCTTCGGCAACCCCAATCTATAAGTAACCGGTCCAACTTTCTCAATTACATGAAATGGTCCTACATATTTAGGAGCAAATTTCCTCTTCTTTCCAAATATTATTATCCCTTTCATAGCAGATTCCTGTAATAACACTTGGTCACCCCACACTGAATTTATGGAAGAACCGCTTTGCATCGGCATAGCTTTTCTGTCTATCTTGGGCTACCAGAATACGACTTCTAATTATTTCAATCCTAGAAGACGTGTCCTGAATTACCTATGGCCCAAGTAGCTTATTTTCCCCCACCTCTAACCAACATGAAGGAGAATGACAAGGTCTACGATAAAGTGCCTCAAATGGAGTCATACCTATGATGAACTGATAGGAGTTATTATACGCAAACTCCACTAGTGGAAGGTACTGCTCCCAACCTCCCCTAAAGTCTAGGATACACATATGTAACATATCTTCTAACATATGATTTGTATGTTTTGTCTTCCCATCTATCTACGGGTGATAGGTTGTACTTAAACACACCTCGGTACACATGGCCTCGTGAAAACTCTCCTAAAATCGGGATACAAAAATCTTTTCTGATCGAACACAATATTAATTGGTACCCCATGTAACCTCACTATCTCGGCTATAAAATCGGGGCGTACTATCCTATAGAGTAATCAGTCCGAACTAGCAAAAAGTGATCTACCTTATTCAATAAATCTACTATCACCCATATGGAATAGTGACCCCTCTGAGAAGTAGGTAACCTCGTGATGATGTCTATAGAAATGCTCTCCCATTTCCACATCGGGACCTCTAATGGATGAAGAAACCCAACTGGCTTCTGATGATCCACCTTTACTAACTGACAAGTGGCGCACTTAGAGACAAACTTAGAAATGTCTCTTTTCATCCCGCTCCACCAATACTACCGTTGCATATCTTGGTACATCTCACTACACCAAAACTGGCGATTGGTCACGGCCAAAATCCCTGACCAAAATTATGGGTCGCGGACTTGGGCCGTGACCATTTCGGGCGTGACCATTTTCGTGGGTCGCGGCCCAAGTCCGTGACCAAAAAATGGTCACGGCCAAGAGGGGTCACGGCAGATGGTCGCGGACTTTGGCCGTGACCCATGCCGTGACGGGGTCGCGGCCCTCATCCGTGACCCACAACCGTGACAAATTGGCCGCGACCATTTTTAAGCGCGACAAAAAAAATAAAAATGGTCATGGACAAAGTCCATGACCATATTTATCTATAATTTAAAAAAAATGTATTTTTTTTGTCCAATCCTAAAATTGGCGGTCCTGTGAGTCCACCGTCGGCTGCTACGAGGTGTTACAAATATTTATTATAGGCAAAACAATAAAAAAAATCACAAATTGCGAATTGAGAATGTTGTTAACAAACAAATATATATACAAACTTAAAAATATTACACGTCTTAATAATTCACAGACCAAAAAAAAATTGGGCAGAATTTTCCCTATTTTCTTGACATTCCAAAACCTGTAAATGAAAAACCTGCTTATTATAAAGCCCGCACGGCTATAAAATTCAACAATCAAATTATAACAGCCCGCACGGCCATAAAACTAAACAATAAAAGCCCGCACGGCTATAAGACATAAAAAACATTATCCTAAATGTCCACAACATATAAATAATCTTCATGTTGTAAACCATTGCCTCCTTCATTTGTTCCACGTGCAAAAACCCTACAAATGATAGGATACAAAAAACAAAAATATCAGTAACCAAGTAGTTTTACAAAAAAATTAATCAAGCTGAAAAATTGCATATATGAGTTAAAATTATCAGTAACCAAGTAGAAATATGAAAATTACCGTCGTTTTGAGAGGTGTTGGTGGGAGGTGTTGGTGCCACCCACGGGGCCGTTTGGGGGCTGTTTCGAGTTTTCACCCTCTAACGCCATGTTTTGCTTAAGTGTAGAAATACGCAAATTATCGTCGAATTCTCAAATCGGGAGACCCGCGGCTGCGGGGTCAGTTTCTACGAGTTACGTTGGTCCCGTGGGAGGTGTTGGTGCCACCCACGGGGCCGTTCGGGGGCTGTTACGAGTTTTCACCCTCTAACGTCATGTTTTTAAGCCTAAGTCTAGAAATAAGCAAATTACCATCGTACTCACAAACCAGGAGACCCGCGGCTGCGAGGTCAGTTCCTACGAGTTACGTTGGTCCCGTGGGAGATGTTGGTGCCACCCACGGCGCCGTTCGGGGGCTGTTTCGAGTTTTCACCCTCTAACGCCATGTTTTGCTTAAGTGTAGAAATACGCAAATTACCATCGTATTCTCAAACCGGGAGACCCGCGGCTGTGAGGTCAGTTCCTACGAGTTACGTTGGTCCCGTGGGAGGTGTTGGTGCCACCCACGGGGTCGTTTGGCGGCTGTTTCGAGTTTTCACCCTCTAATGCCATGTTTTTAAGCCTAAGTCTAGAAATATGCAAATTATCGTCGTATTCTCAAACCGGGAATCCCGCGGCTGCTGGGTCAGTTCCTACGAGTTACATTGGTCCCGTGGGAGGTGTTGGTGCCACCCACGGGGCCGTTAGAGGGCTTTTTCTAGTTTTCACCCTCTAACGCCATGTTTTTAAGCCCAAGTCTAGAAATATAAAATTACCGTCGTATTCTCAAACCGAGCGTCCCGCGACTGTAGGGTCAGTTCTTACGAGTCACATTGGTCCCGTGGGAGGTGTTGGTGCCACCCACGGGGCCGTTCGGGGGTTGTTTCTAGTTCTCACCCCCTAACGCCATGATTTTCAGCCTAAGTCTAGAAATATGCAAATTATCGTCGTATTCTCAAACCGGGAGTCCCGCGGCTGCGGGGTAAGTTCCTACGAGTTACATTGGTCCCGTGGGAGATGTTGGTACCACCCACGGGGCCATTCAGGGGTGTTTCGAGTTTTCACCCTAAAACGCCATGTTTTGCATAAGTGTAGAAATACACAAATTACCGTCGTATTCTCAAACTGGGAGACTCGCGGCTGCGGGGTCAGTTCCTACGAGTTACATTGGTCCCGTGGGAGATGTTGGTGCCACCCACGGGGGTGTTCGGGGGCTGTTTCGAGTTTTCACCCTCTAACGCCATGTTTTGCTTAAGTGTATAAATACGCAAATTACCGTCGTATTCTCAAACCGGGGACCCGCGGCTGCGAGGTCAGTTCCTACGAGTTACGTTGATCCCGTGGGAGGTGTTGGTGCCACCCACGGGGCCGTTCGGGGGCTGTTTCGAGTTTTCACCCTCTAACGTCATGTTTTTAAGCCTAAGTCTAGAAATAAGCAAATTACCATCGTACTCTCAAACCGGAAGACCCGTGGTTGAGAGGTCAGTTCCTACGAGTTACGTTGATCCCGTGGGAGGTGTTGGTGCCACGTACGGGGCCGTTCGGGGGCTGTTTCGAGTTTTCACCCTCTAACGTCATGTTTTTAAGCCTAAGTCTAGAAATAAGAAAATTACCGTCGTACTCACAAACCGGGAGACCCGCGGCTGCGAGGTCAGTTCCTACGAGTTACGTTGGTCCCGTGGGAGGTGTTGGTGCCACCCACGGCGCCGTTCGGGGGCTGTTTCAAGTTTTCACCCTCTAACGCCATGTTTTGCTTAAGTGTAGAAATACGCAAATTACCGTCGTATTCTCAAACCGGGAGACCCGCGGCTGTGAGGTCAGTTCTTACGAGTTACGTTGGTCCCGTGGGAGGTGTTGGTGCCACCCACAGGGCCGTTCGGAGGCTATTTCTAGTTTTCACCCTCTAATGCCATGGTTTTAAGCCTAAGTCTAGAAAAATGCAAATTATCATCGTATTCTCAAACCGGGAGTCCCGCGGCTGCTGGGTCAGTTCCTACGAGTTACATTGGTCCCGTGGGAGGTGTTGGTGCCAACCACGGGGCCGTTAGAGGGCTGTTTCTAGTTTTCACCCTCTAACACCATGTTTTTAAGCCTAAGTCTAGAAATATAAAAATTACCGTCGTATTCTCAAACCGAGCGTCCCGCGGCTGTAGGGTCTGTTCCTATGAGTCACATTGGTCCCGTGGGAGGTGTTGGTGCCACCCACGGGGCCGTTAGAGGGTTGTTTCTAGTTTTCACCCTCTAACGCCATATTTTTAAGCCTAAGTCTAGAAATATGCAAATTACCATCGTATTCTCAAACAGGGTGTCCCGCGGCTGCAGGGTCAGTTCTTACAAGTTACGTTGGTCCCGTGGGAGGTGTTGGTGCCACCCACGGGGACGTTCGGGGGTTGTTTCGAGTTTTCACCCCCTAAAGCCATGTTTTTAAGCCTAAGTCTAGTAATATGAAAATTATCATCGTATTCTCAAACCGGGAGTCCCGCGGCTACGGGGTCAGTTCATACGAGTTACGTTGGTCCCGTGGGAGGTGTTGGTGCCACCCACAGGGCCGTTCGGGGGCTGTTTCGAGTTTTCACCCTCTAACGTCATGTTTTTAAGCCTATGTCCTAAAATATGCAAATTACCGTATTACTCTCAAATCGGGAGACCCGCGGCTGCGAGGTCAGTTCCTACGAGTTACGTTGGTCCCGTGGGAGGTGTTGGTACCACCCACGGGGACGTTCGGGGGCTGTTTCGAGTTTTCACACTCTAACGCCATGTTTTGCTTAAGTGTAGAATTACGCGAATTACCGTCGTATTCTCAAATCGGGAGACCCGCGGCTGCGAGGTCAGTTCCTACGAGTTACGTTGGTCCCGTTGGAGGTGTTGGTGCCACCCACGGGGACGTTCGGGGGCTGTTTCGAGTTTTCACCCTCTAACGCCATGTTTGCTTAAGTGTAGAAATACGCAAATTACCATCGTATTCTCAAACCGAGAGACCCGCGGCTGTGAGGTCAGTTCCTACGAGTTACGTTGGTCCCGTGGGAGGTGTTGGTGCCACCCACGGGGCCGTTCGGGGGCTGTTTCGAGTTTTCACTCTCTAACATCATGTTTTTAAGCCTAAGTCTTAAAAAATGCAAATTACCGTCGTATTCTCAAACCGGGTGTCCCGCGGCTGCAGGGTCAGTTCCTACGAGTCACATTGGTCCCGTGGGAGGTGTTGGTGCCACCCACGGGGTCGTTCAGGGGCTGTTTCTAGTTCTCACCCCCTAAAGCCATGTTTTTAAGCCTAAGTCTAGAAATATGCAAATTATCGTCGTATTCTCAAACCGGGAGTCCCGCGGCTGCGGGGTCAGTTCCTACGAGTTATGTTGGTCCCGTGGGAGGAGTTGGTGCCACCCACGTGGCCGTTCGGGCGCTGTTTCGAGTTTTCACCCTCTAATGTCATGTTTTTAAGCCTAAGTTCTGAAATATGCAAATTACCGTATTACTCTCAAATCGGGAGTCCCGTGATCGCGCGATCAGTTCCTACGAGTTACATTGGTCCCTTGTGAGGTGTTGGTGCCTCTCACGGGACCGTACGGGGGCTGTTTCATGTTTTTACCCTCTAATGCCTTGTTTTTAAGCTTAAGTCCTCATATTTTCAAATTATCGTCGTATTCTCAAACCGGGAGTCCCGTGATCACGCGATCGGTTCCTACGAGTTACATTGATCCCGTGCGAGGTATTGGTGCCTCTCACGGGACCGTACGGGGGCTATTTCTAGTTTTTGCACTCTAAACCCAATTTTTAAGCCTAAGTCCTTATATATGCAAATTATCCTCGTACGATAATAGTTTTTATATGATCCACACAAGTAAAAGATACAGATTTGCAATGGAGATCGTTTAAGTCCACACAACGATAATAATTTTGATATTGAATACAATACCTGAGATAGCGAGAAACGAGGTTGATGAATCCAGATTTCCCATTTTCACTGCAAAATAAAGAATTAGCCAAACGTTCACATTCTGTAGCTAGATCCATGATTCAATGCTAAACAAAATAAAATAACAAACAAAGTGGCAAATATATCACAAGTGAAATGAAATGAAATGAAAATGAGAATGGAGACTTGATCTGATTGAGGCCAACAACAGCAGAGCGTTGTTTATTAAGTTTGTCGGTATCAACAGAGCTCAAAGTGGCCATTGTAAACTAATACAAAGAGTGAAATGCGAAATGTAAAATGAGGCGTAGAGAGAGAATGTATTGCCAAATATGAAACTAGAAGAAAGTCGCAACCTTATATAACAACAGTTATATAACTGTTATGTAATGACAGTTTTATAACAATAGTATAACTGTTATAATAACATTAGAGGCCTTGATATAGCTAGCATGTTCCCAAATAAGGCCCAAATATAGCTAGCAATAGGACCTGTTACGAACAAGTGTTCAATATGCTCTTCTGATCTATAGCGGCATAAACATCTGGAGGTAATAGGAATACCTAACTTTTTCACATTTAGATCAATGGGGAGAGCATTGTTCAAAATTCTCCATGAGAAGGTGGATAAGTTTGGAGGGATATTAGGATCCCACATAAAAGATTGAGAGATAGAGATAAGGTTTGGAGATCTGACTTTCATATGCAGACTTGAAAGAGAAATTCCCTAAAGCAGTTGGCTTCCATATATGGATGCCATTAAGAATCGTAGTATTTTGCTCACAAAAAGACCAAGCTTAAGAAGTTCTTCTAGCAGCCATTGAACCTGGAAAAATAGGCATGGAGGTGTACTTTTGATTCATGAAAGTAGACCACAAGGAACTACCTGATTTGAAAGACCATGCCAACTTAAGATTAGAGGCCTTGATAAGGCTGCTTAAATTCCTAATACCCAAACCACCTTCATTCTTTGGAGCACAAATTGAATCCCAGTTGATCCGATATTTTTTCCCATAGTTCTTATTAGACCCCCACAGAAAGTCACTAAGGACTTCATTCAGAACAAATATTGTCTTTTTATTAGGACTTAGAGCAAGAAAAGTATAAACTTGCATATATTGAAGCACTGACTTTAAGAGAGTAATTCTACCCCCTATAGAGAGAAATTTGGATTTCCAAATGTGAATTTTGAAGTTTATAGCTTGCACCAAACCAAAAAATAACACTGCCTTCTTCCTACCTTTGAAAAGAGAACATCCCAAGTATTTAATACTGCCTTTTTCTTGTTTAATGCCTGTGAGATCCGCAACAGTTTTAATATGGCTCCTGGTTTCTTTATTCCCCATAATGAAGCTACTCTTTTTGCAATTAATTGAAAGACTTATCTTCCAAAATTTGGATTAATACTTTTAAGAGCTTCCAAAATTTCTATGTCATCAGGAATACTTTCCATATCTTCATTCATCTGGTTAGTCAACCAGGCAAGGATATAGTTCAACACTTCAAATGACTCAGTAGAACCTGTAGTGACTAAATTTTAAAAATAAGAAATAAAAGTGTTAAAAATTCCTTCAGTTGACTCCTCTAAGCTGCCATCCTCATTTTTGATGCTATGAATCAATCATTTCCTTCTATGTTGATTCACCAATGAGTGATAGTATTTAGAGTTCCTATCTCCATCTTTGATCCACTGCCTTTTGAACTTTTGAAACCATAATTGCTCCTCAAATGACAAGGCGACATTTAATTTAGCCTTAACTTTGTTTAGATCCACCAAAAGGCCCTGAGTTTCATTCTCTTCATAATAGATCTATGCTTTGAGAACCTTATCCTCCAGGTTAATACAGTTTTGAAAAATGTTTTTGAAATTTTCTTTCCTCCAATTCCTCAAAATCCCCTTAAGTTTTCTAAGTTTGAAAGCAAAGACATTTAAAGGTCATCCTGTAGAGAATGATTTCCAAATGTTACAAACCAATTGGTAGAAAGAATCAGCTGAGGTCCAAAAGTTTAGGAATTTAAAAGGTTTCTTGATAAAGTCTATAGAACTAGGAATAGAAATAAGAAGAGAACTATGGTCAGAGCAGGATCTATGAAGGTGTTTAAGATTAGAATTGAGGGAAAGAATAAGACCAAGACTCATTAATTAGACCTCTGTCTAGTCTCTGAATAACCAAAGAACCATTTGAAAGTCTTTACCAAGTGAATTTAGAGCTTGAAAATCCAAATCCATAAGATTACTGGCTTAGATGCAATTATTAAAATCTGAAGATGCATCTAAGCAAATAGGCAATCCACTTGCCTTTTCTTTTGAGAATGGGGACGTTGCTTCTAAAGTGTGGGATAAAATGAATCAAGAGTATGGAATCAAGAGGGCTACTGGAGGTATTAGAAGTCAACTTTTCCAATGGTGGATACATGGCCCAAGACAGATCCAGTTACAAACAAGCTTATTCCATCTATAGTGTGTTGGAGTTTGTGGATGCACAGAAATAAAAGCAAGTATGAGGATTATTCAGCTAACGTTTGTTCAGTTTTGTATCAGGTTCACCAATTGAAGAAAATTCAGACTTTCAATCAATGCAATCACCCCCAAATCAATAGGCTGCAAATTAAATGGATGAATCCTCTCACGGGACCGTACGGGGGTTGTTTCGTGTTTTCCCCCTCTAACGCCTAATTTTTAAGCTTAAGTCCTCATCTTTTCAAATTATCATCGTATTCTTAAATCGGGAGTCCCGTGATAGCGCGGTCAGTTTCTACGAGTTACATTGGTCCTATGAGAAGTGTTAGTGCCTCTCATGGGACCGTACGGGGGCTGTTTCGAGTTTTCACCCTCTAACGCCTTGTTTTCAAGCTTAAGTTCTCATATTTTCAAATTATCGCTGTATTCTCAAACTAGGAGTCCCGTGATTGAGCGGTCAGTTCCTACGTGTTACATTGGTCCCACGAGAGGTGTTGGTGCCTCTCACGGGACCGTACGGGGGCTGTTTCGAGTTTTACCCTCTAACACCTTATTTTCTAGCTTAAGTCCTCATATTTTCAAATTATTGTCGTATTCTCAAATCAGGAGTCCCGTTATCGCGCGGTCAGTTCCTACGTGTTATATTGGTCCCGTGAGAGGTGTTGGTTCCTCTCACGGGACCGTACGGGGGCTGTTTCGTGTTTTCCCCCTCTAACGCCTTATTTTTAAGCTTAAGTCCTCATATTTTCAAATTATCGTCGTATTTTCAAACCGGGAGTCCCGTGATCGTGCGTTCAGTTTCTACGAGTTACATTGGTCCCGTGAGCAGTGTTAGTGCCTCTCATGGGACCGTACGGGGGCTGTTTTGAGTTTTCACCCTCTAACGCCTTGTTTTCAAACTTAAGTTCTCATATTTTCAAATTATTGCCGTATTCTCAAACCGGGAGTTCCGTGACTGCGCGGTCAGTTCCTACGTGTTACATTGGTCCCACGAGAGGTGTGAGTGCCTCTCATGGGACCGTACGGGGGTTGTTTCGAGTTTTCACCCGCTAACGCCTTGTTTTCAAGATTAAGTCCTTGTATTTTCAAATTATCATCGTATTCTCAAACCGAGAGTCCCGTTATCGCGCGGTCAGTTCCTACGTGTTATATTGATCCCGTGAGAGGTGTTGGTTCCTCTCACGGGACCGTACGGGGGCTGTTTCGTGTTTTCTCCCTCTAACGCCTTATTTTTAAGCTTAAGTCTTCATCTTTTCAAATTATCGTCGTATTCTCAAACCGGGAGTCCCGTGATCGTGCGGTCAGTTTCTACGAGTTACATTGGTCCCGTGAGAAGTGTTAGTGCCTCTCATGGGACCGTACGGGGGCTGTTTTGAGTTTTGACCCTCTAACGCCTTGTTTTCAAGCTTAAGTTCTCATATTTTCAAATTATCGCCGTATTCTCAAACCGGGAGTCCCGTGACTGCGCGGTCAGTTCCTACGTGTTACATTGGTCCCACGAGAGGTGTGAGTGCCTCTCATGGGACCGTACGGGGTCTGTTTCAAGTTTTCACCCTCTAACGCCTTGTTTTCAAGCTTAAGTCCTCGTATTTTCAAATTATCATCGTATTCTCAAACCGGGAGTCCCGTTATCGCGCGGTCAGTTCCTACGTGTTATATTGATCCCGTGAGAGGTGTTGGTTCCTCTCACGGGACCGTACGGGGGCCGTTTCGTGTTTTCCCCCTCTAACGCCTTATTTTTAAGCTTAAGTCTTCATCTTTTCAAATTATCGTCGTATTCTCAAACCGGGAGTCCCGTGATCGTGCGGTCAGTTTGTACGAGTTACATTGGTCCCGTGAGAAGTGTTAGTGCCTCTCATGGGACCGTACGGGGGCTGTTTTGAGTTTTCACCCTCTAACGCCTTGTTTTCAAGCTTAAGTTCTCATATTTTCAAATTATCGCCGTATTCTCAAACCGGGAGTCCCGTGACTGCGCGGACAGTTCCTACGTGTTACATTGGTCCCACGAGAGGTGTGAGTGCCTCTTATGGGACCGTATGGGGGCTGTTTCGAGTTTTCACCCTCTAACGCCTTGTTTTCAAGCTTAAGTCCTCATATTTTCAAATTATCATTGTATTCTCAAACCGGGAGTCCCGTTATCGCGCGGTCAGTTCCTACGTGTTATATTGATCCCGTGAGAGGTGTTGGTTCCTCTCACGGGACCGTACGGGGGCTGTTTCGTGTTTTCCCCCTCTAACGCCTTATTTTTAAGCTTAAGTCTTCATCTTTTCAAATTATCGTCGTATTCTCAAACCGGGAGTCCCGTGATCGTGCGGTCAGTTTCTACGAGTTACATTGGTCCCGTGAGAAGTGTTAGTGCCTCTCATGGGACCTTATGGGGGCTGTTTTGAGTTTTCACCCTCTAACGCCTTGTTTTCAAGCTTAAGTTCTCATATTTTCAAATTATCACCGTATTCTCAAACCGGGAGTCCCGTGACTGCGCGGTCAGTTCCTACGTGTTACATTGGTCCCACGAGAGGTGTGAGTGCCTCTCATGGGACCGTACGGGGGCTGTTTCGAGTTTTCACCCTCTAACACCTTGTTTTCAAGCTTAAGTTTTCGTATTTTCAAATTATCATCGTATTCTCAAACTGGGAGTCTCATTATCGCGCGGTCAGTTCCTACGTGTTACATTGGTCCCGTGAGAGGTGTTGGTTCCTCTCACGGGACCGTACGGGAGCTGTTTCGTGTTTTCCCCCTCTAACGCCTTATTTTTAAGCTTAAGTCCTCATATTTTCAAATTATCGTCATATTCTCAAACCGGGAGTCCCGTGATCGTGTGGTCAGTTCCTACGAGTTACATTGGTCCCGTGAGAAGTGTTAGTGCCTCTCATGGGACCTTACGGGGGTTGTTTCGAGTTTTCACCCTCTAACGCCTTGTTTTCAAGCTTAAGTCCTAATATTTTCAAATTATCGTCGTATTCTCAAACTGGGAGTCCCGTGATCGCTTGATCAGTTCCTAAGTGTTACATTGGTCCCTACGTGTTACATCAGTTCCTACGTCTAGACATTAGCAAGTTATCGTCGTATTCTGAAACCGGGAGTCTAAAATATTTTCAACATATTATCCAACAATCAAACCAATAATTATCCTGTATTCCTTCTAATTATCCCGTACTCCTTCTAACATACTATCCAACAACAAGCCAACAACCAATAATTATCCAACAACCAAACCAAACAAAACCAATAATTATCCCGTACTCCTTCTATCATCTAAAAGATTTAATAGATAATGTATATCAATTATATAACTACTTTAGTTAAAGTAAAGAGTACCTGGTGTGTAATGAAGAACTGGTATGTAATGAAGAACTGGTATCTAATTGGTTAGATCTGCAATACGTAAACAATGTGTTATGCAGAACGGGTATGTAAAATTAAAGAAAGTACCTCACAAAACCACTGAAGAATTAGATCTGTTGCCTATAATATGTCGTAGATTTACATATGACGCAGATTTATTCCCACATTTTAACACCGTAATTCGAACGAACGTGAGCAACCTGCTGCCTATAATATGTAAAGAAAAGTGCACAAAGGCAAAGGAGAACAAAAATCTATAATATCAACCCGGTGCCTATAATATCAATGTAGTTGTGATTATTACGCCGCCATTTTAAGGTTTTAAAATACATATCCAATCAAGTTGATCACAACAAATCTCAAACTAAACAGAACTGTATGAAATCAACAGAATTATCGTATACATGTCAAGTTAAAATATGAATGAACGGAATCAAGTTGTATTTGTTCCATGTCAAGTTGTAGCCTCCTAATATCTTGACGTAAACGTCAAAAAATGCACATTAATCGAAAGATATGTAATATACTTTTTCATAGGCAAATCAAGAGCACACCCAACAAATTTAATAACATGTACATTTATCGACACTAGTTTCAATTCAATAAATTCAACATAGTATCCAACAACCAATCCAACAATATCTCACTATAGTAATGTGCACACGTGTTTGCGACTCGTATGTTATAAAAAATCATTTAATTATATTTTGTCAAAAAAAAAACAAGACTAGCATATCTTGTCAAAAAAAATACACACATGTACAATCTAGGGTTTATTGACATAATCTATACATACACACACATACAATTTAGGGTTTACTTAAACCCTAATATTTTTTTGACATAAATTTATGCATACATATAACCCACAACAAGGCGGTTATAATTTTTTTTACTTATTATAAATCCATTTAATTATATTTTGTCAAAAAAATACACACATACAATCTAGGATTTATTGACATAATCTATACATACTCACACATACACACACACATACACACACATAATGTCTAGCGTTTTGAATACTATTTTGTAAAAAAAAAATACACACACATACAATCTAGGGTTTATTGTCGTAATCTATACATACACACACACACACATACACACACATATACACACAAATATACACACAAATAGCTGCCACACAAACACACAAATATACATACACACACACACACATACGCACATAGCTGCCACAAATCAAAACAAATCGAAATGCACACACATATACACATACCTTTCACGAATCTTAGATGAAATCAACAAAAAACCCAAATAGCCGAAATCCCAAATCGCCCAAATCGTCCAAAGCTAAATCGCGAATGGCAGAAACGAAAGTAAGCTAAATCGCGAATGGTTCCCAAATTGTTATTTAATATGTTGACCTGGTCACGGCCTAGAGCCGTGACCCAACCTCCGCGACCAATAAGTTATCCCCCATGACCACTGGTCACAGATCTAGGCCGTGACCCACCATGCGCGACCAACAATAGTCCCACCATGCGCGACCACCAGCCCTTCGAATGAGGTATGGTCACGGCCCCAAGCCGTGACCCACTTCAAAATTTGGTTTCGGCCCCCAGTCGTGACCCCATTTGCGCGACCATTTTTTTTCCTTGGAAGTGGTCACGGTCCAAGTCCGTGACCCATCCGCGACCATGCTTGGAGGGAATTTTGGCGCGAATTTGGCGCCAAGATTGTCACGCCCTGGTCAGGGACTTTGGCCGTGACCACTTCCAGAGCATCCATAACTCAGTGTGGTAATGAGTATGGTCACGCCAAAAAATGATATGGTCACGGCCCAAGTCCGCGACCAGCTGGTCGCGGACTTGGGCCGTGACCATCTGGGCGTGACCATTCGCAGGATTTGGTGTAGTGTCTTATCCCCATCGGGATATATCAAAAATTGGGATCCGTGCGACACTGTCATCAGTGCATGCCGCAAATCCATATCTTTTGGAATAATCAATCTACCATTGAAGCCCAAGCCCCCATCTGAACTCACTGAGTAAGACGCTTCTCCCTCGGCTAAAAGTTATCAAATTTTCTCCTGACAAAACAAATCTGTTGCTTGAGCTTGAACTACCCTTGTCAGAATCTGAGGTGTAACAGTCATGGATGACATAAATGATCGGGCAACTTCAACCTGATGTCTTAGTTCCTTCCATTTTTCCTTCCACACTGTGGACAACTCACCTACTGCTTTTCGGCTCAATACTTTTGCTACCACGTTAGCCTTCCCCAGGTGGTAATGTATCTCAAACTGATAATCCTTCATGAACTCAAGTCACATGTGCTGACGCATGTTCAACTTCTTCTGAGTGAACAAATACTGAAGTGACTTATGATCTGTGAATAGGCAAATTTTCTCCCACAATAAATATTGTCTCTATATTCGAAGAGCAAACACGACTGCTGAAAGCTCCAAGTCATGGGTGGGGTATTTATTCTCACGAGGCTTAAGATTTATAGAGGCATAAGATATAGCCTTCTCTTCCCGCTGTAATACTCCACCAAGCCCCTGTAACGATGCGTCAGTATAAACCAAGTACTCCACTCCTGACTTGGGCAATGCTAGTATGGGTGCTGAAGTCAGCTTATCTTTCAGCTCGTCAAATGCCAACTGACACGCATCATCCCAAACAAATGGTACGCCTTTACGGGTTAGATCTATCAACAAACTCGTAATCTTTGAGATACCCCGGATAAAACATCTATAATAACCGGCTAATCCCAAGAAACTACACACCTCTATCTGTGTCGTGGAATGTCCCCACTCTCTCTCCACTGATACCTTTTTAGGATCTACCGATATTCCCATCTCAGACACAATATTCCCAAGATACTAAACTTCCCAAAGCCAAAATATACACTTCTTTTATTTAGCATGTAACTGATGCTCACGTAGTGTTTGTAGGAACCGTCGTAAATGCTCGGCATGCTCCTTCTCGGACTAAGAATAAATCAGGATGTCATCTATGAAAACAATGATAAACTGGTTTTAATAACTCTCTTAAGAATCTATTCATCAAGTTCATGAATATTGTCGACGCATTAGTCAGCCCAAATGGCTTAACTCGAAACTCATACGATCCATATCTGGTCAAGAATGAAGTCTTTGAAACATCTTGCTCTCTTATACGCACCTGATGATAACCATACCTTAAGTCTGATTTCGAGAAGTAGTCTGCTCCTCTAATTGGATCAAACAAGTCATCGATTCTAGTCAATGGATACTTGTTCCATATCATGACTTTAATAAGTTCTCGATAATCCACTAACAGCCGTAAAGAACCATCTCGCTTCTTTACAATCAACACTGGGGAACCCCAAGGCAATGTACTCCTGCAGATAGACCCCTGCCCCAAAAGTTGTTCTCTTTAGTCCCTGAGCTCCCTCATCTCTGCTGGAACCATACGGTAAGGCATACGAGCAATATGCCAAGTGCCCAATGCTAAATTAATCAGAAACTCAATCTCCCTACTGGGAGGTAATCCCGATATATTTTGGAATACATTCGCAAACTCACAAACTACTGGTATCGAATGAAGGGATATTACTACTCCCACAGAGGTCTCCTCCTCTACATAATACAAATGAGTAGACGAACCTCCCTCAGAATGAGGCATCGCCACTAGGAACATCTCATGTCCCAGAATAATAAAAATAAGACACCGACTATAACAGTCGATCATGGCCCTATATGTAACAAGCCAATCGATTCCGACAATCACATCATACTTGGACATATCCAAAATAAGTAAATTCATCGATAAAATCAGACTCCCAATCTCTATACTCACACTACGACATATAAAGAAAATAGGCATCCCACTACCCATCGATGAGTCTACATAAGTAACAATATTGTCGGCCATGTCTAGTAACCCTCTGGCATGTGCAAATCTAGTGGATACAAATGAATGTGAGGCCCCCGTGTCAAACAAAATGCGCCCCATAGCCCTATAGATAGAAAACATACCCTCAATCGCGAGTGGTGGCTTCTAAACTGCTGCCTGATAGACTTTATACATACATCCATACTGTCCCTACTGTGTTGGAGTTGCTAAAATGGCAGGTAATGCTGTAACCTGAGTTGGTGCTGGGAGAGCAACTGGTGGAAATATTGGTCTCTGTGGCTCCTGACGAGCTCCCTGCTGACGAAATTTTCCCTTATCACGGCAATCCTGTCTCTTGTGGCCAGTCATGCCACACACAAAATATCTTCCAGTAAACTTTCTCCTAGGCCTATAAATGGGTCGGATTCGGACCGAATCACGCTAATCTAAATCCGAATTCGATCCGATTATCCGACGAATTATCTGTTAGGGTTTCGAATCCGAATCCGTTAAGAATCCGTTAATCTGATTCGTTTATCCGATCTGATCCGATAATAATATTATAAATAACTTTTATAAATTTCAAAATATAGTATATATAATAAATAACTATCATAATATATATTTCAAAAAATATATTTAAATAACTATTATAATATAAATTACTATTATAAATAAATAGAATATATATTAATATAGGACTATTATAAATAACTATTAAAATATATATTTAAAATATTAATAAATTTCTAAATACAATATATATTAATTAAAAATATTATATATATAGATATATATTAATTATATCGGATTATTAACGGATCGAATCATATGAATCCAAATCCGCTCCATTTAATAAACGGGTAATCGTGTAATCGGATTTCAAGCGTGATCCAAATACGTGTAAATGGATCGAATTCGGATTCGAATAAAATTCGATCCGTTGACAAGCCTACTTTCCCCCATTTTATCCCTGTTGTCCCCGACTCTGTTGGCCGTTACCACCTCTCCCTTGGCCTACTGGCCTTGATGGCCCTTCCTGTTACCTCCCTGCCCAAAATGAAATCCTCTGGATCGTAAACGTTTAGCATAGTCCCCCAGCTGGGAACCCTGCTCACCCTAGCTCTACTGCATCTGACCCGGATGTGTCCCGCTAGAAATTCCTCCACCAGTCTTTCCATGTTGGCTTGACTTAATCCCCCACTTGCTACCCTTAGCATATAAGCGATTATCATGTCCGTGAATCATCGCAGCATTAAGAACATCTGCATAAGTATGTAACAAAAGATTACCCAAAAAGTGATGGCGAATCTTCCAATTCAGGCCACCTATGAACATCTGAATTCTCTTTTCTTTAGTAGGTACCTCACCTGGCACCAAATTAGTCAGTCGAGTGAATTCATCTTCATATTCTTCCACTGTCCTTCTCTCCTGGATTAGGTCGAGTATTTTCCACCTCATCTCAGTTTGAATAGTGGAGGGAAAGTATTTACGATCAAACCGTACCCAAAAATCCTGGATAGTCATAGTATCTCTCTCTTTGGTTGTGGTCATAGCTTCCCACCACTATAAAGCTTCCTTGACTAGCTTAAATGTAGCTATTAACTGGCGCTGAACCTCCGTGTATTCAAACATTCTCATGTGCCTATGGATGTCCTTATTCCATTGGCTAGCAATCACGACATCAGAACCTCCCTGAAACTCGGGTGGATGCGCCTTCTAAAAAACATCCCTAACACATTCCCAAGCAGTAGGAAATATCGGCCTTGGTGTGAGTGGCACAGCTGGTGCCTGCTGAACAACAGCTAAAGCTGCGTTGACTACCTGAGCAACAATGGCAGCAAGTTCTAAAGCATTTATTGTACCCTGAGCTGGGGCAGGCTGAGGTGCACGTCGAGGAGGTATCTGGAATGGGAGAAAAAATTTCATCAATATTCAATTTAAATTTCAAATAATAGCTGAAGATCGTATATGTGCAAATAAGGATACAACAGTCCTAATGATAGGCTCTATATAAAAGAACGCTAAGCTGAAAGCATAATATACCGTTCATATCCTAAAAGACTCTAGAACCTGATGCTTCGATACCACCTGTAACACCTCGCTCAATTAAATACTGGGTGATCAGTCCTATACCCAATTAAAACAGAATTTACGGTTTGTTCATTCCTAGCGTCACTGTTGGAAAACATTTTTTTCTTTATTTAATCACCTAATATCTAATTAAACAGGTCTTAAACTTTTCAAATTTTAATATAATTAAAATTTCCACTTTTAAAACATAAACCATTTACACAATCCATTCACACAATGAATAACAACTGATTAATATCAAAACTGAATTAAATGCAACTGGAATAAAAATCTCTAGTTTAAATATCTCAATACAATAATCCCCTCAAAAATTAAATGTAACAAAACTGACATAAGAACTTAATCTGTCTAAGATAGAAAGAAATAACTAAACTCCTCTTGGGGGACATGTCCTAAATGAAAGATCAACTACAGAGTATGAATCAATGAATATGAAATCATCTAAACAAATTTCATAACTTCTTAGCATCCACAGATCGTCAAAAATTTTAATCCTCTAAGGTTGGTATCCCTGCGACTGGAAACCTGATACAGGAGATACAAGAGAAAAGTGAATATGCAAGAAAATGGGTCAGAGCCCGAGGTAAAAATAGTTTAGAAAACGGCAAGTGAATAAATGCTATATTCAGAAATTATGACTCTCTCTTGAGATCCTCACCTTTCATCTAGATTGCAGACCTAACATACCTTAAAACCATACTAGTAAGTATTCCCATGCCAACTAGTTCATATCAGTGCGAACAAACCATAGCCCATATCTTTCCCACGTACTTCTCTCGCAATACAGGTAATACATATATATCCGATTTCTCTTTAACATGGATAAGCCCTTTTTCCAATTCAATATTATTAGGTATTTACTTACTTAATTCATTTTAGATTTCATAGGCCTATGCCTTTGGGCTACGCACATACCTACGCACCCAAAAGACCGTTCAATACCATTGTTCTCACTAATGGCAATCTAACGAAAGTCCTATGTTCTGAGGCAACAAGTCAAAGATCCCCCTTAAGGCTCATCAGGATATGACTGCCCTCTACACGTAAACCTCCCGTCGATAGCAAGTAGTCTAGGTATGTCATACACATAAATCAACAATAAATAGGTATACACATCAACTAATATAAAATTAAGTACGCACTTGACCGATATCATATTAGGATTTCATCCTACCCCAAGTACCCGTCGTATTTATCGAATTTCACTCATACTTGTTAATCACGATTATCGTCATATATTTATTATGTAGTTATCACTCACACAATCCCAAGTACCCGTATATATATATATATATATATATCACCAATATTAACCCGTACTTGACCAAGACGATTATTCATCTCTTCGTATTATTATTACGTAGATATCTCTCACATAATTTTATTCCTCATTTTAATATTTAATTTCTCAACATTATTCCAAGTCTCTCACTCTTTGTTAATGTAACGAAATTAATCAGAACCTATTATGGGCTAAAATATGATTCTCCAAACTTTTTCGAGCTAAAACAGAATTTTGGAATCTTATCAGAAACCCAAAATTCTCGTTTAAATGAGATGGCATCTCCTTCGAACGACAACATGTCTCGTTCGAACAAGATCAACGTCATTCCAGTTCGTCTTCAAACTCAGTTTTTGCATTTTTCCTTATGTTCTTACACCCAAAACCCTGCTGGATTATGTTCTACCCAAAAACCAGATATTCTAACATTGTTCTAACTTGTTCAAGGGTGATTTTCACATAAGAGCAACATCAAATCCATATGTTCGTAAGGGTATTATCGTCAAACCCATTAAATCCTAAAAATTTCGATTTATCTAAATTCTCCATTTTTATACTTTTTAAAACCCAGAATTTAGAACTATCATTTCATATCTAAATCATCAAATTTCCATATTCAACATGAGTACGATTCATCTACATGCAAAACCTATCATTATTTTCATACCTTCAATATATATATATATATAGTTCAAGATTTATACATGTAGAGACTATGAAGATATAAGCACCAAAATAGAGCAACTACATAAATTTGCCTATCCATTAAACTTGATTTATCAATCATTTTAAATACCAAATTCATAAGTTCATCAATCCAAAAAGAAATCCTATTATAACATGGATAATATAAGCACCAAAATAGAGCAAGAATTACACTTGCCTTATGTGTAGGTCTGAACCTTTGGAGAAGACAAGTGTTTGGGACCTCCTATTCCTTTTTTTGGCAACTATCCAGTGGTGGTGCAAGGTGTAGTGATGGTGGTTGTCCACTTAATTTTCCCTAGATGACTCTTCCTTTCCAAGCAACTTTTCCTCTCCTCAGGATAACCTTTTACTTTCTTTCCAAGTCTTTTCAGTCTCTCTCAAAAGACCTCAATTTGTGTTTTGATTAAATGAATCTTACGTACAATCTAAACTCACATATATAAAAATTCTCCAAGGTTAGCTAAAAGAAAAAAAAAATTACTATTCATCTCCCAAGCAAAATGACTAAACTGCCCCTTCAGGGTGTCCTTTCATCTTCCAATTGACCCGAGACCCAAATCAAACCCTCGGGTAGACTTTTCGCCTATTTTGACCCTTCTGGAATCATTGGCGCACTCAAAGTGATCATCCAAATGACTTAAAAATAAATCTAATTTTGTTTTCCAACTTTAGTCTCGACGCGACTCATAAGCGCGTCCCGACTTAATTTCCATTATCATCGTATACGTAGCTCCCGAAAATTATTATTATATTCAAATATTACTCTTATATCACTAAGTAATATTCAAAATCATATATTATTTTAATCTCTAGAAATTTTCAATCCGGATTAATCCCAATTAATTTCATAATTAATTCCAATTAATACCCATTGATTTGGCCCATTAACTTTTAATTTATCTCATATTAAAAGTCATTAAAATTACGGGGTATTACAGATGGTTAAATAATTTTTTTAAAAGGAAAAGGGATTAATAATTAACTAGATAGTTAATTATTAATGGATGAATATTTGTGGACATCATGGGAAAATTTTTAGGTAATTATAGAGTAAGTACCTACACATGTTATATAAGAATAATAATATGTATTTATATCTATCTGTGTGGACATACCAATGTTCATGAACGGTCTTATTAACATGGGGTTTTGCGCATTCGGGACAGTAGCACATATCGTCACAGGTGGGCTAGACATCGTGTAGGTCATTTATTGGTACTACGTAGCAGCGCCATCTACGAAAGGAGGTGTAGATGCTGGGATTCTTTGTCACCGCTGGGTATCGTCCATGGACTGGTGTACTACATTGGGACCACCTCACTTATGTGTATTTTGTGATGTCAAACTTGGATGCGATTTTCTTTGGACTTGCCAAAATATCACAAACGAGACACCTTTGGTAGATGCCTTCGAGTATTTCATATATGAAAGGATATATATATAAACTACCCGAATTATATGAGATTGATAAATTGTTTAAGAACATTGGTAGTAAATTACGAACCCATTCTATGTTCTGCATAATAGATGTTTATGGCACCTTTATGATATATATATATACTAGCGTATGCCCGTGCCTGAAGGCAAGAAGAAATTTTCCAAATTACGTAACAGCGAAACGACGACAATTGTTCTAAGTACGTAATCGCGAAACGGCGACAATGTCAAATTTTAAAAAAAAATTGGGCATAATCTCCTTTGTTTATGGAACTATTTACCCTGCTTAACAAATAACAAATAGTTCAACATCAAAATTGTCTAAATTCTTCAAACAAATTCACATATAAAATGAAATATACAATATTCACCAATCAAATTAACTGTCTCAAAAAAACTAAGTGTCAATTTTTAAAAAAAATTGGGCATAACCTCCTTTGTTTATTGGACTATCCACCCTATTTAAGGGGTAACAACAAATCCAACAAATTAAAAAAAATCCCAAATTCGGAGATGGGAGCTAGAAGGTAGGGAAAGGAGAATATGTGAGACTTCCTCAAAATGTTTGTGCCATGGTGCTTCTGGATTAGGTGCTACTACTACTGTGTTCCCATCCTTCTTCCCACCTCTTGCCATGATCACTCTCCCTCTCGATTTTCTGTACGATTTGACAAACAATAAACATAATTAATCAGTTTCTCGAACAAAGATACAGTCACATAAGTAAATATACAATCACATCCAAAATTGTCTAAATTCGAGATTGATTCAACCGGATCCAATTGGATTACCTCTTTTATAAAGAAATGCAGTTTCGAGTCTGATCCCATCATATTTGGTCTACAAATAAATAAAATAACAATATTAGAAAAAAAGAACTATTTGAATAATTGCATATGCATATATGCGAGTGCATATATGCAGTGCGTGTGTGGGTGTTTGTGTGTGCGCGCGTGTGCGTTTGAGTGGGAAAGGGGTGAGGGGATGGGCAGGGGCGCGTGTGTGCATGTTTGTGTGCGCGCGTGTGCGCGTGAGTGGGGAAGGGGCAGGGGACACGTGTGTGCATGTGTGTGTGCGTGTGTGCGTGCGTGTGCATGTGTGTGAGTGGGGAAGGGGGAGGGGGCGGGGCATGTATGGATATATGCAATCTGCATACATGCAGTGCATATATGCATATGCATATATGTGTGCGCGTGAGTGGGAAAGGGGGGAGGGGACGGACAGGGGGCGCGTGTGTGCGTGTTTGTGTGTGAGTGAGTGAGGAAGGGGGAGCATGTGTGCGCGTGTGTGTGTGTTTGTGTGCGCGTGTGTGAGTGGGGAAGGGGGGAGGGGACGGGGCGCTAGTGTGCATGTGTGTTTGTGTGTGAGTGAGTGGGGAAGGGGGGAGGGGACGGGAAGGGGGAGCATGTGTACGTGTGTGTGTGTGTGTGCGTGCGCGTGTGTGAGTGGGGAAGGGGGGAGGGGACGGGGCGCGAGTGTGCGTGTGTGTTTGTGTCCACGTGTGTGTGTGTGCGTGTGCGTGGGGAAGGGGGGAGGGGACGGGAAGGGGCAGGGGCAGGTTTGCATATATGTAGTGCGAGTGTGTGCGTGTTTGTGTGCGCGTGTGAGTGGGAAAGGGGGAAGGGGACGGGGAGGGGGCGCGTGTGTGCGTGTGTGCGTGTTTGAGTGTGTGAGTGTTGCGCTGCATATATATGCATATGCCCATATATATGCAGTGCATATATATGCCATATGCATATGCACATATATGGGCATATGCATATATATGCAGCAGCAGCACTCACACACGCACACACTCAAACACTCAAACACGCCATCATATTTGATCCCATCATATTTGGTCTACAAATAAAACAATTAACAATATTAGGAAAAAGGAACTATTTGAATAAGTGCATATGCATATATGCGAGTGCATATATACAGTGCGTGTGTGCGTGTTTGTGTGCGTGCGCGTATGTGCGTTTGAATGGGAAAGGGGGGAGGGGATGGGCAGGGGGAGTGAGGAAGGGGGAGGGGACGGGCAGGGAGCGCGTGTGCATGGGTGTGCGTGTGTGAGTGGGGAAGGGGGGAGGGGGCGGGGCAGGGGCAGGGGGCGCGTGTGCACGTGTTTGCATGTATGCATATGCATATGCATATATGCCAATGCATATATGCAATGCGCGTGTGCATGTTTGTGTGTGTTTGTGTCCATGTGTGCGTGTGTGAGTGGGGAAGGGGGGAGGGGACGGGCAGGGGGTGCGTGTGTGTGTGTTTGTGTCCGCGTGTGGGCGTGGCATATATGCATACCAGTGCATATATGCAATGCGTGTGTCTACGTGTTTGTGTGCGCATGTGTGCGGGGAAGGGGGGAGGGGACGGGCAGGGGGCGTATGTGTGCGTGTGTGTTTATGCGCCTGTGTGCGTGTGTGAGTGGGGAAGGGGGGAGGGGGCAGGGCAGGGGGCGCGTGTGTGCATTCCTCAAAAGTAAGAGAAGAACTCAGATCTGACATGTATAAATCAAAAGTAAGAGAAGAAGATCACACCTCAAAATTAATAGAGAGAGAGAGAGAGAGAGTATACTTGATTTGACTGAGAGTCGGCCTCTAAAATCAAATTTGATCAAGATTTGGCCTCCAAAATCTGAGACAAAATCACAATCAAATCACACAAAAATCACAAAACATATAATAACAATGCATTTATGCTAATAGTCATGAGACTTTTACTGTGTGTCACCAAATAACGTCATGGAACTTACTAAAATTATACACACAACCTCGCTTAAGGACATATAATTGAAGTCATCCGATAAATAATCCTCAATCATGTTGTAACTCATCACTATAATATGGCAAATGAAGATTAATTGAAAAAATATCAACTAAGAGATCTTGAAAATTGGGCTTTGAAACCTTATAATGAAGTTTAATTTATGAAAATCTAACCCACGGAACATAAGCTTCGAATTCAACAATATAGGTAAACACACGATGTTTATAAGGCTATTGACATAACAGTCTACTATAAGATTGTCGGATAGCAAGGTTTCAAAAACTATATGTTAACACATGAATGTTGTGTTTGGTGTGATATGCATATATATGAAATTTGCGAGGCAGTGTTTGGTAAACACACGATGGTTCGCATATATGCAGTAACATATATTCATCTGCATATATGAATTTGCATATATGTACCAGCATATATGCAAGCTGCATATATGAATATGCATATATGTAGCTGCATATATGCAAATTCATATATGCTGCCCAATCCCCATCATACCTAAATTTATCCCACCACTAATCAGAATAGGTCCATGCTCTGAGATTTATATTCTTTCACCAGCAAGAACCCATGCTCTGAGATGTCAAATTGCTAGCTCTAGATGTCAACTTGAATCACAAAAGGTCTAATCTAGATTGAATCACCAGCACCCATGCTCTGAGATGTCAAATTGCTAGCTCTAGATGTCAACTCCATGTGAATCACAAAAGGTCTAATCTAGATTGAAATATTTACCAACAAACTTTGTAACACTATCGCGTTAATGTGTCAAGTTTCAAGCCCAAGACCTAAATAAAGTGTGGTGATTTGAACACATGAATCAACATTTTAACAACCAAATCAAAGTTCAAAAACATTATATAAGAACTACTAAAGAGGAGATATAACAGCGGTGCCATTGCTCATGTATGGAGTAGTACAGAGAATCGATATAACACCAAAAATCATATGCTCTAAAATCATCTCAATGCTTATGAGTTCCTAATACTCTAGGACACAATTTCAACGGTATCTAATCCATACATCAGTGACATAATGCACCTAGGACAAAATGGATTGAGTGTTGGATAAAACAAATTCACCATACACAATCCTTGGCGATACACGCAATTGGTTACATTCTAAATTAAAATTTGAACTCACTTATTACTTGTGCAAGTCAAATTCGTTGAAATGATAACATAATTTGATTAGAACATCAAAATTACCAATAGTTGTTGACTACGTCCAAGATACACATAAAGAAGGTAAATATTGTCAATTACTTTACTTAGAAGATCAAGAACCCCTAATGTATTAAGCATTATCAGCAAAGAAATTACAAATCCCAAAATAATTATTCACATGTTTCAAAAATGAAAGTATGAAAAAGTACCTCTTTTGAGAAATGGATGTGTATACATTACCTCATTAATCTCACCAAAAAATCGTTCAACCCATAAAATTGTTCAGTCCATTGACGGGAGGGCCTTCTTCCAAACTCTTGAGTTTGATGTCACAGGCAGATGAGTAAAATGAAATAAAATGAATAGATGAGTAAATTAATAAAATGAAATAAAAAGGTAATCAAAATAATTTGAGGTTGCTTATTCCCACAAATGATTTCAGGAACAATATAACTTTCGGTGCCTCCTTTCGTTGTTTATTCTCCCGACCGGTTCACCTCTTGCAAACGGCAATGCCTCCTTTCGTTGTTTATCCCTACACATATGCATAAACAAAAAACACAAAACAAAAACATAAATGAAAACCCATAATTGACCACAAAAGCTATAAAGCAAAAACCCAAAATGTCAAAAGTCGATCCAAACTTTGAATTGGGCAATCGCGAATTACTCGCAACCTTTTGAAACATAAATGATATAACCTTTTGAAAGCTTCAACCTGACAAAGAAAATGAAATACATTATAATTAATCGCAATCTACAAAAAAAACTACCCAGCAATGGAATCAACAACATATAAATACGAATATGTAGACAAACTTTGCCTAATAAACTATTTAGCTGCAGTGCAACCTATATAAACAATAAATGACCAAGAAATTAGAAATTAGTACCAACCTACTATTTGACAAAGACTGTCTACAGTGCAACCTATATAAACAATAAATAAGAATAAATAATCAGTACAAAAAAAATTAACATTAAAATATAAATCACCAAGAAAATAGTGTTATAAAACACCCCCAAATAAAATTACCTCTGTAACATGAAACAGAGTTAGTGGTTATGTATTGAATAAGAGGTAAAAAAAATTGTATCAAAACCCTAAAAATAAATAGAAATAATACAATTAACAACTACATTCAGTCTTAGTGGCACAAAAAACTTGCTACTGAGTGGTTCAAAACCCTAAAATAAATAGAAATAATGCCCACTGTGAATACTGCTCAGAGTTAGTGGTTCTGTATTGAATAAGATATGCCCACTGTGAATGTTACATCCATCTCTTCCAATAGAGCCTCAACAACACCTCAAAGATTCAGCAAGTTCAAACATAAATGAAAACATAAATCATGACTAATTATTTGTTGTTGTTTGAAGAGTTGCTTGAAGGATCTAAACAACACCTCAAAGATTCAGCAAGTTCAAACATCAACCTAGAGTAACTGAAAAACCCTAGCAACTCAATTCACGCAAAAATGTAAAGCGATTGTGAAAATCGAAACTTACTTTGATGAAATCAATGTGGAGATCTTCAATTGCTGAAACGGATTGTTGACTTGCAAATCTGATGATGGTACCTGTGATGATGGCCATGGATCGATTCTCTCTACCAGCGGTTGGGGGAGAAGTAGTGAATCGGAGGCTGGCAGCGGGGGAAGGCAGCAGAGGGCGAGGGCGAGAGGGCGAGCAGCGGAGGGCGAGGGTGAGGGCGAGCAGCGAACGGAGGAGGGAGGGAGGGGCGTTGGGAGGAGAGAGAACGTAGAGAGAGGGAGTGAGGGACGGCTGAGTGTGGGTGAGTGAGGTATGTCGAGAGAGAGAGAGAGAGAGAGAGAGGGTGGTGTGTGTAATAGGAGAGTGTTACCAAAATAACCTCACATTTGAATTAAAGTGTAAGATGGGTGAGTAAAAAATGGGGGAAATCAATTAATTGAAGGGTAAGATTGTAAAAAGAAACTATATATGATCTCAACCCTTAAAATATGTAAGGAGGTGGCATCGATCTAGACCGTTAAAAATGTGTATATTTTCAAAAACCAAGCTCCCATATTATATGGATATATATATATATATATATAAGACTGGGATACCTTGCGGATTGATAGATGAATGTAGATGGCTTAGTCTTAGTAATTGATTTAGCTAATGCATTTAATATTAAATTGGTACCATTGCAACGTATTATTTCGGGACATGTTGGGATACGAATAATATCGCACTTAGATTAGGGGTGAGATGCTAATCGTATGTGGGTAACGATGGGGGATATTTACTTTGAATTGAATGTATTTATTACACTTTAAATTAAATAAGTTAATTATTGCACATCTAGGGCTCTGACATATATTGAAATATTTATCTCACCCAGATGCTCCTAGACAGGTATAGTGGAACTGTTGATGTATCATCCTTGCAGTCACCTTTTGCTCCTCAGACATTTCAGATTTATTGACTCTAGGTTAGGTTCTATTCAACATCTAGTTACTTATTTCATTTGATATATTTGTATGGGCATAAGACCAAGATTTATTTGTTTCGTGTCAATTTTGATATTTACTGTTATATTGGATTTATCATACGATCTATGCTCAATGAGGTTTTATTATTGTGGAATTTTAATTTAAACTCAGTGATGTCTTATCAATATATGTTTTATATGATTTTGATGCTAAGAATGGTATTATTTGACGAACAAGCCATATCTTCAGCGTATTGTGCCTCGCTTGCCTTTAGTGAGAAAATAAGGATTATTACATGAAAGAACTTTATATGTAGGGTATTTTCACATACAGTAAACATTTATTGTATTGATATTACAAAGATAGTAAATTTTTTTAGGTTTATTGGAAAATGAAACCGTTTTATATCCGAAAGATTTTCATAGACATTAAACATTTATTGTACAAATATTATACAGACAATAATATTTACAATTTGCCTAACAATGAGGAAAAGACGTCATCTTCATTTTTTAACATTTTCTATTGAATATGAGTCTTGTTTTATAGTGCTCGATTAGTAGCTTTCAAAAACATGAATTTCGTAAATTTTACAATTGTATATCAAAAAGTATAGTTCTTTAAAGTTTGAAGGAGAAAAAAATAACTATCGTATTTATATTTGGAAGAAATATGGGGCCAAGAGTATATTAGTAATAAAAAAATCCGTAAATTCTAAAATAAAACTTAATTAATGATTGATTAGTAAAAAAAACTTAATTAAAACAAACATTCAAAACATTTATAAAACAATCTTTAAGTTTAAGATCGTTTTTGAAAAGGTTAACTAATTCTTAAAATATTTTAAGAGCAATTGAATTGTGGATTTGCATTTGACCAGCTTTTATGATTGTATTTTCTATATAAAATTAATATATGATGAAGCAATACAAATGTCAAATGAGGGGACTTTGTTTGATGAGTGCTTCTCTATTTTAATGAGTGTTCAGAGTTGTCATTAATTATAGAAACATGTCTTGATTGTTTTCAATTTGGCTCATCACTCTTTTGAATCTTAAGGTTTCTAAAAAATGTTATTTAACATGAGTTTATTTTAGTTGTGAGGTGTTTAGTGTTGAATTAGGAAAAAAGTTTGATGTCACTTAGATATCAAAATTTTTGATTTCTTAGATAGTGGTTGGTCAGTACCGCTGACGCAGACCCACATCACTTATGGAAATGGGTCCGCGCTAGTGGTATTGACCAACCACAATCCAAGTCATCAAAAAGTTTTATGTCTCAGAGACATCAATTTTTTTTCCATTGAATTAGTCTTTAACCGTCTCAGATTCATGTATGAAGTCATGGGACAAGTGTCATGTTTTTATTTGAGTTTCCAAGTAACGTAGGATTTTGTTGTTGTTTTGTAGCTAGTGGGTGTGTGGGATGCTAAAGGTATAAATGTAGGTGTTGTGTTTGTGTTTTGGTATTAATGAGTAGAGAATCATCTTCCCTCCCATGCTCATTTTTCCTACTTTTTTTTCTTCTTAAATTTACATCATGAACAACTCAGACCCTTAATATGTGAAAAAGTTGTAGCTATTAAAGAAATTTTAAATGAAAATAAGAAAATATTTGATGAATACATATGTTTGTTTTTTTCATTTGCCCCCTAAAATAATTTTTTAATTTTTCAATAATTAAACTCACCTTTCATGTCAATGCATAACATATAAGCAAGTCAATGCATACGGTTTAAGCGATTCACTGCAAAAGATCCAAGTGAGTTGATACATAAGTGGGGTTGAGTCTAATATATTGAAAAATGGATTGTTATGTATAATTACTGTATTATTTTGGGAACAATCTACAAAAAATAAGATAAACCCATATATTTGACTTTCCCAAAGCTTATTTTGTCCAAAACTGTTGTTTAAGGGTGGATGGAATGATCGTAAAGTAGGGGATGGGGTCTTATCATAATATTTTTTTTTGCATATTTTAGGTATTTTTTATTCAAGGAAAATTTATTCCCTCCAGCCCAAATTAACAATCCACTATATCTTTTTTGTCCGTCCCAAATTAAGAGTTCACTGTCCTTTTATGGATATTATCAATGAACTAAATTTCACAATAGTAAACTAGTGTTGATTTTTATCGTTACTCAGTATATCCTTAATCTATATGAAAAGAAGTTACATACTTTTAATTGGTTCTCAAGGATCTCTCCATCCAAAAACACGTCTTTTCTTGGTTAACATCTCATAAAGTTACGGAGACCGCAAGTCTGCAACCAAAAACCTTGATTAATGAATACTCCCAGGACCAAAAAAAATTATTGTCTACTGAGATTATTTATTTGTCGATAAATGAATAATTTATCAATTTATCGATAAATTAATATTTATAATTTATAAAGAGTTTATGTTATCAAACTAAATTCATATTTGCTTGTATTGTAATACCTAGTATTTTAATTTGAGTAATTTTAAATCACAAGTCAGGCGTAATTTAATTGAATGAATTATTATGTGCTAATTAAAACATTAATCGGGATAGTTAATGGTTAATATTTATGAAATATAATTACGAAGTGAATAGTAAATTATTAATTTTATGTCCTAGCGAGTGATAGTGACATGACGGTATTTTATCTCAATCGGGAGTCGGTATGGACTATTTGGGGACAAGATAGGACTTTATTGTAGAGTGACTCACATGGCGATTTCGAGATCATGGTTGATTCCAGATGGGTCGAGATAGTCGAAATAGTGTACCCAGGGGTAGTAATTGGGTTCTGGAGCTTTTTTAGACAAAATCGGTCCCATATGGCGGTGTGCGGGTCATTTGGGCATGGCCCATAAGCCTGAAGACGGGATTAACAATATTAAAGTTAAATTATAGAGTTAGTGGCGGCCATAACTCAAATTGAAAATCCTAAATTTGGAGAGAAGAAAAAATGAATAAAGTGACGTGCTTTGAGGAGTCAATTTGAAGAGAGATTAAGGTGCTTGTGTCAAATTCCTCCTCTTCATCAATGGAATCGGACTCTACGAATATAATCGGGCAAGTGGTTAAACATGGGTTTGATTTACATGGAGGAATTTCATGTTCATATTATAGTATGTGTTGACAAATCCGTTTTTTGGGGAGGGTTGTCATATGAAATGGATTTTTGATGACTTTAACAGCTTGTGTATATTACACATTTAATTGATCATGAGTTATCATGTATTGCTATTAGAAACAAACTTATGTTCGAAATCCAGAATTAAGCTTCATTTAAATGATGATGGTGATATCGAATTTAGGAAGAGGATTTCTTAATTATTGTTTAATCCCAATTTGTAAACTTCAGAATGATTATCGAAATCAATGATGTTTGGGGTTGCTATTATGATTAGAAATCGTCTTAGTTGTTCTATAAAAATTGGGTACACTTTGGTTGAAGTTTGGGATAAATCCATGGAGGTTTGAGTGAACACAAATTGAGTAAAAACGAGTTAAAGAAAAAGATTGTTCACAGATCTGGAATGGCGAACCAATTAGGTTTTGAGGCTTTTCTCGCTGAACTGGTTCGGTTTACCCCCTTGTCCAAAATATGGAATTTATATCTTTCTGTTACGATCACGTGGGCGCTAACCCCGTATATTTTTTTAATTAGTTATGAATTTATTGTAAAAGGGTGTTTGAAACCGAAATCCTTGGTGAGATCTCAAATCTGGATTATTTAGGGATGTCCGCAGATGAGTGTATGACTCTGGAAAATATTAAGGAACATTATTTTTACCTTGGAATTAGATGGGAATGAATTCGGGGTATGAATTCAGGAGTGTTTAGGATGAATAACACTCAAAAATATATGAACGGATTCAAATTGGAATTTCGGATGAAATCGGGATACGGGTTGGATTGAGATGTTCTTAGTATCTTGAATAATAATATGTTGTGACATATATAAATGTAAGTCAATACTTATGGAATTAAGAGTCGGGAAATAGACTTGGGTATTTTGGGCTAGTGCTACGGGTGTTAGGCGTAGGTTAATCGGACTTTTATTAAATATTTGCATACGATTAGTGTGATAATATATATATAGAGAGACAAAGAGATATATTTGTGTGATTTATATATATTAGTGTGAATGATATTTATAGGAATACATACCCATCTACTAATATCATAGGAAATTGCACGATGTGGGTGAATGTGACACCTTGTTTATTTAATATAACGGGTGGCTAGCCCTATACCAAAATACAACAAGAATCTCACGTTTTATCATTCTCAGCACCAACTGTCGAATACAAATATAACCGGTAACCACCCTATATAAAATAAACGGGTGCCAATTTTTTTTCTTTTTATAAATTGTACCAACAATAAATCATTCACATACTACGGAGCATAAACATAATAGACAAATAAAGGACTAGATCATTAACATGCTATAAGTAGTCATACATAAGAATATTCCCGAATATGCGGTCGGGCAACAGACCATACAAAATCAAGAGACAACTATATAAGAAATCAACATATAAGACCTTTGCGTATACACGCATGATTTACAATTGTGAATTCTTAACTAGATTACAAAAAGAGATTCGTCTATAACAAATCCTGTAACATCTCGCACGTGCTACAACTCCTAAAACTCTAGAACAGATAACCATTATGGGCGTCCTTGCAGAGGAACACCTAAAATAGACACAATATATATATATATATATATAGCAAGGGACAGATAAAAACGAGTCAGAGCCCTAGGTTGGAAAATAGTTATAGCAAGTGAATTAAATGAATAGTAATTAAAAATGCAAGATTTCATAATTGATGTGGAGTCGCACTCCCTTGAGACTCAACCTCACCTCTCAGCTATAGCGCGCACCTAAACGTACACATTAAATATTAATTAAAGATACCCCACTAAATCTACGAACCATACCCCCTCAAGCCTATGCAAAACTCCCATTTGGGTAACTATGACTTATTATCATAGTTAGATGTCATTCCCCTTAATTATGAAAACTCAACTACCCCATGTACTGATGACCCAACATTTCCCCACTTCCGACATAGCTCTACATTTCATGCGTGGGACATCTCGCAAGAGAAATCCAAACAAGGACCCCCCCAATACACTACTACCTAACAGTGTTAGTCGTCGAAATACGTTAGGCCCTCAGTCCATACTACGTACTCCTAAATTTCAATCTACAAACATAGAGCATACTTATCCAATCTCATGCTAAAAAGGGAAATATATAATACACATATCATATAAGTAGGGCAATACATAACACATATAGTACACATATACTAACAGTCTCTACATTGCTATCATCTTGTAGGGAATTACTCACATATCATCCTAGGTTACCAGTGGTCAAGCTCTCACACCAACTTGGTATATAACCAATTCACAAGCGTATGGGAAGCGGCCATAGTTCCTTTCCTAAAGATAAGAAGAATCAGACCCAAGACATCTTACCCCGGCCTCACACGTGGTAAAATACTAGACGCTATGACCTGGGAACTATACTCTCCCTGCTCCTCGAGCCAGGGGATTTTCCACAACGCACAACATCTCATGATATCACTAGAGGGGTATGTACCACATAACATATATATTACACACCCAATATACATTCACATCATATATACAAACTGTCACATTTTAGAATATATATATATTAATAATCCTAGCTATATGTAAATATCACACCTTAAACTAGATAATGATGTGACAACCCGCACTCTGAAATAAGGGGTGGCCAGCCCGATACTCCGACATATACGGTAATCATGGACGGAAATCATTCTCAGCACCACAAATATAGTAAGAGTAACCGAGAAAACCACCCAATAATTTAGAAAACGGGTTGCCAAAACAATTTATGCAATTAAAAGTTAATTTAAGAAAAACAATTTAAACAACCCATTTTAGAACAATAGTGGAATTCAAAGAAACATAATAAATATACATCTAAAACCACAATATACAAAGATAAGGAACGAATATGCTGTCGGTTCATAGCTACACCAAAGTAATCACAACAGTTAGATGTTATGCTTTACATTCATTGTACAATTACAAGATTGTGCCACTCGCCCGAGTGACAGACCCGATCATAACTAGATATCAAAAGAATGACGGCGTCTAACAAAACATCCTGTAATATCCGCAATTTCATACAGCTCCTCAAAAGTAAAAGAGTAGGAATATCAACACGGGCGTCCTTGCGGAGGAGCACCTGGGCGGATACAATAACAAGTACAACATAGAGGAAAAAGATCGGGTCAGGACCCGATTTATATATAGTTCCCACATGAACAAAAAGCATGCTAGATATGAATAGCAAAACATGGGTATAGAAATCAACACTCTAACAACCTAAGCATGGATCATAAGAAAACAATTGAAAATGACATAATTAAATGAGACCATGCAAGAAGATGAAATTATGCAAGATTAAATTAAAACTAAATTAAGAGCTTGTATTCCCCAAATTCCACTTTAATCCAGTTTCAGTTCCTTAACTGGAATATACTAACATTATCTTCTTATTTCATTCCAATTCCCAATCCATAGCAGGAATGTAATTGTAATAATATCATTAGTGGAATTATACAACCCTCAAGTCCCACTTGAGTTTTAGAAAAGCTATATTCTTATGCATATAACGATTCTAAGACCGCCCCTCCGAGTTTCCCCACTGGGCGCGCCCCTAAATGACTATCATCTTCCAGGGGCCCATCAAACAAGGCAGCCTGGGTACCTAACGCACGTCGGGAAGTGGCCATATGCCTGTGAGTGAGTCATAATCTCACCCGGAATTACTTCACTAGCGCAGAAAAATACATATAATAAACCCGCATATGGCCGAGGACTATAGTCTCCCTGCATTCACTAGTCAAGGAACATCACCTCATGCGCGAGCTTCCCTTATGATAGCATTTAGAGAGGTGTGTTTAAGTAAATTAGCATTTACTATAAAAACCATACTTTTCATTTTCATTTACATTTACATGTTTCATTTGTTTGAAACCGTTATCGTAGGATAGTTCATTACTCATCCTAGGTTATGACTCGAATAAATCTCCAAGGGATCATATTCACTTCCCAAACATGAGGTTTTGTATAACTCAATTTAAGCCCCTAAAGTCTCCAAGTATGGGCCTACAATTCCCATCCATATTTATTAGGATGCACAAAGAAAAGTGATGCCTTAACATCACTTAGGACAACCCTTCCCCCCTAACTTAACCCCAAGTGAACCCATTCAACACTGGGGTGAAAACCAACTCAACTAGGACTCTAAAAGCCAAGGTTTACTTCATTCACGAAGAGTCCTGAGTTCCTAGGGGAAGGAAAGAATTAAAAGCAAAAGTAGGAAATGGGTTGAGAAAACAGGGGACCGGTCGACCGATCCCAAGACCGCGGTCGACCGCGTCTCAAATTTTAGCTTTTGAAAGAAAGCAAAAAGTTCATTTCGGATGGACCGGTCGACCTGTGGTAGAACCGCGGTCGACCGCGACCTTATTTCATGCCTTTGAAAGAAAGCAGTGCGCCCTCCTCCGAAGGCCCGGTCGACCGGTCTGAGATACGCGGTCGACCGGCCATTGCAGACCTAGACCCCTTCTCCTAATATCTTCTAAACCGAAAAATCATTAACCAACCAAAATCATCCAACAACATTTAATGATACCAAAAGATCATAAATGCTCCCAACCACATTTTTCTACCTCAATTAATAATCTATCTCTACCAAAGATGTTGATACCCATAAATCCAACCAAAAACCACAATTATACTACATCAAAACTATACATATCTACCCATACTAATTATTCATCTTAAAACATATAATAGCAAGTAGAAAACTTGCCTTGGGGCTTCAATTTCAGGCTTGGTTGAAGAAGAAAGCAAGATCAAACCACCAATCCTCAAGATTTCTCTCTTTCTCCAATCTTCCACTCTCACTCTCTCACACACTAGGGCTAGAACACTTAGGGAAAATAAGAGGAAATGAAAGACTTGGGGAAAGACTAAATGTGGCTTAAGATTAAAATTCTCCAACCTTTAAGTAAAATACCGCAATAGTTACGTTCTAATACCCAATGTGCCAAAACCAGTCAAAAGTGCCCAAAATCTCAAAATACAATATGGCACACATTTTGACTGTCTCGCACCTCCCGGAACTAACTACACCCTCCAAATTATCATTTGGAGATTTTATAAGCCAAATTAAGTTCTGGTACCATTTTAATTCAAACTGCCATATTAATTCTCATGACAAAATAGAACACCACATGGTAACATGCAACTTAATTGTAAATATTAACTTATTTCATCAAATTAATACTTACCCACATGCAGCATTTTATATATGAAACTACTCAACATAAAATAAATTTAAAATGGGCTCCGAAAAGCGAGGGTTGTTACATACTCCCCCCCTTATGAGGGAATTTTGGCCCCAAAATTCAAGCGTACCTTGGATAAAAAGATGCGGATACTTTTCCCGCATATCATCCTCACGCTCCCAAGTAGATTCATCGACACTGTGATGACTCCATTGTACTCTAACCAAGGGCACCACACGAGATCTCAATCTACGTTCCCCATGCTCCAAAATGGCCACGGGTTGATCTTCATAAGAAATATCGGGTTGTAACTCTATATCCTCGAAAGGAATGTGCCTAAGGGCACCATCACACCTCTTATACTTCTTCAAAGAGGAGATGTGGAAAACATTATGAATCTGTTGCAATGGTTCTGGTAGGGCAATTTGATACGCCACGGGGCCTACTTTAGCAAGTACAGGAAAAGGCCCAACGTAACGTGGTGCAAGCTTCCCCTTCTGTCCGAAACGCTTAACGCCTTTCATAGGCGACACCCATACCAACACTTGGTCTCCAACTTCTAACTCCACATGCCTTCTCCCCGCATCGGCATAGCTCTTTTGTCTATCTTGGGCTATTCGAATACGATCTCGAATAAGCTCGATCTTTGAAGAAGTATCCCAAATCATTTCAGGTCCGAGAAACTTGTTATCTCCCACTTCTAACCAACACGTGGGGGATCTACAAGGCCTACCATACAAGGCCTCATAGGGCGCCATCCCAATAGTGAATTGGTATGAGTTATTATAAGCAAATTCAACCAAAGGGAGATATTGTTCCCAACTACCCTTGAAATCAAGCATGCACATACGAAGCATATCCTCCAACATTTGGTTAACCCTTTCAGTCTGGCCATCTGTTTGAGGATGATAAGAAGTACTTAATTTCAATTCGGTTCCCATGGCCTCTTGGAAACTTTTTCCAAAAGTGGGAAACAAAGATCTTGTCTCTATCGGAAACAATCTTCAAGGGCACCCCATGCAATCTAACAATCTCTTCAATGAACAATCGAGCGTAACGAGCGGTATTATAATCAGTAGGGACGGGAAGGAAGTGCGCCGACTTTGTCAAGCAATCCACGATAACCCAAATAGAATCGTGACCTTTTATGACGTTGGCAAATCGGTTATAAAATCCATTGAAATGCTCTCCCATTTCCAAACAGGAATTTCCAACGGTTGCAACAGACCTGCCGGTACCTGATGATCAACCTTAACTAACTGACAAGTAGTGCATCGAGATACAAACTTTGAAATATCTCGTTTCATACCCGGCCACCAATATTGACGGCACATATCTTGATACATTTTATCATTTCCCGGATGTACCGAAAATTTAGAGCCGTGAGATTCCGCCGTCACAGCCCGTCGCAAATCTCCATCCTCCGGAACAATAAGCCTTCCATGAAAGCGCAATCCACCCTCAGAACTTACCGAGTAGTAATTCGCTCCCCCAGTCAATAACTGGCGAATGTGGTCTTGAAATTCTTTATCTCTGCCTTGGGCTTCCACCACCCTTGCCACAATCGTCGGAGTAACGGTCATCACAGACATAAAAGCCCTAGCAACCGCATCCGCATGACTGAGTTCCTTCCATTTACCTTTCCACACATCAGCTAATTCTCCCTCGGGTCTCTTACTCAGGGCATCTGCCACTACGTTCGCCTTGCCCGGATGATAATGAATATCAAATTGGTAATCTTTTATGAACTCCAACCATCTTCTCTGCCGCATATTCAGATCTTTCTGAGAAAATAAATATTGCAACGACTTATGGTCCGTGAAAAGACTAAACTTCTCCCCGAGAAGATAGTGCGTCCAAATCTTTAAGGCAAAGACAACGGCGGCTAATTCCAAATCATGCACCAGATAATTTCTTTCATGAGGCTTGAGTTTTCTAGAAGCATATGCAATAGCTTGTCGCTCCTGCTGAAGCACACCTCCCAAACCTTGTAGAGATGCATCGGTGAAGACTAAATATTCCAACCCTGGCTTGGGTAAAGCAAGGATTGGAGCCAAAGTCAATCTATCTTTAAGCTCATCGAACGCATCTTGACAGGCGTCATCCCACACAAATCTAACCCCTTTCCGGTTCAAATTTATCAAAGGACTAGCAATCTTAGAAAATCCCTTAATAAATCGGCGGTAATAGCCCGCCAAACCCAGAAAACTGCATATCTCGGTAGGCGTCGTGGGCTGACCCCACTCCCTTACCGCAACAACTTTACTTGGGTCCACCGATATCCCTTGTGATGTCATGACGTGACCCAAAAATTGCACTTCCTGCAACCAAAAACCACACTTCTCAAACTTAGCGTACAATTGGTGATCCCTCAACCTTTCCAGGACCGACCCCAAATGAGTAGCATGGTCATCTTCCATTTGAGAATACACAAGAATGTCATCAATAAACACAATGACAAACTGGTCCAGGAAGTCCCAAAATACTCTATTCATAAGATCCATGAATACTGCAGGGGCATTGGTTAGCCCAAAAGGCATAACCAAAAACTCATAAGACCCGTACCTCGTCAGAAAAGAAATTTTGGATACATCTTGCTCCCGTATCCTCAACTGGTGATACCCCGTTCTCAAATCTATCTTAGAGAAGTAGGTCGCTCCCCTGAGCTGATCAAACAAATCATCTATACGAGGCAAAGGGTATTTGTTCCGGACGGTGACCTTGTTCAACTCTCTATAGTCAACACACAACCGGAGAGAACCATCTTTTTGTGACACCCCGACTAATTAAATACCGGGTAGCTACTCCTTTATTAAATTAATTCAAAATGCCAAGTTGGTCCAGTTAATAGCATCACTGTCGAAAACATTTTAATGGTTACTAACCACCTAGTATTTAAAAAGTAAGACGTCAAATTTTAATTAAAGTCTGATTAACAAGCAACAAGTGTAATGAAGAATAATAACACCATTCACCATAATGAAGTAAATAGAATAACAATCACATAATGTAAATAAAGTTTGGAGGAAAACTCCTTACTACAATACCACAAACTGAAATAACTAAACTGAATACAGAATCAATACATGACAAAGTCTAAAAAACTGAAATGGAAAGATGTCTCTAAAAGAAATGGGCAACATGCCCTACAACTGATAAATACTGAATCAGGAATCCAAATGGTAGAAGCGTCTAAAAGCAATTCCCTGTAGCTTCCACAAACAGCTACAGCTCGTCACCTGAATGAGTATCCTATGCATGGTGTCCTTGTGGCTGGGCACCTAAAATGGTTTTACAAGAAAATAGATTTGAAAGCAAACGGGTCAGAGCCCGAATGTGGAGATATTTTAAAAACCTGCAAGTGCTTTAAAAACATTTAAAACATTAAATGTAAAGTACATGTTAGGACGTGCACTCACATGATATTCTCACCTCTCGTCTAACTGTACACTCCTAACGTAAGTACCCATCTAAAACGACACAAACCACTAGATAAGTGACATCATATCTAGCTAGACTCTCATAGGTCCTACCCTTATTACTCGGTTCCCATTAATATTATAACGATCGCAATTAAATAGGGGCTTAACGTAAATTCAGGTTCTCATATAAAAGTAATAAAACTCATTATAGATCATCCCTTTTATTTTATTCCATAGTTGCACACAATACCATATGAAAGTTCTCAGTTTATTAAGTGTATATTTTTCCACAACATAAATATACAATATAAGCACCCCGAGACTAAGCTGTGGTGCACACTTACTCTGCTATCCATCCCGGTACATCACGTACATAAGGATCACATATTCCGAATCTCTCAGGAATAGTTCACAGATAACAACATCACAAATAATGGAGGCGAACACAGTCACATCACATGGGTCACGCACATACCTACGCTCCCACGATCAGCGGACTTATTAACATCCTAATAAGTTTTTCTCTGACCTATGTTCATCGAGGTAACCAGTCTAAATCCGGGCAACACCAGGATTAAAGGGCCCTAAGAGAACGCAAACCTCCCGTGATAGCAAGTATGGTAGGTATGTCATACACACAAATCATATACCAATACTAAGTAAGTTCACATCTTAGTAATCCCCGTAGTTTAATTGTAGTACTTATTGCATTCTCGTACCAACTTAATATATATACAAGTTATATAATCTCGGTCCATATATATACGCGCCATAATTTATTCTCACGTCGTAGTAGGCACTCACGTCTCGACTCAAATGTCTATTTGATTTGATCCACACTTATATAATTTACTCCTCATTATAACCCAAATGTCCCAAGTATACTAATACACCATCAAAGAAATGTTATCTCTAACCTCGAACAAGTTTACGGGACTCCAAAAATCAAAACAGGCCAAAAAGGCCTAAACTGGCAGCTCGTTAGAAGTCTCGTTCGAACGAGGCTGTTCGAACGAGATTCCAGTTCGTTCGAACGAACTGTACCTTCTAACGAGTTCTCGTTCGAACGAAGTTATCGAACGAAGTTCCCTTTCGTTAGAAGCGACTGGTCAACTCGTTAGAAGCTCGTTCGAACGAGCTCGTTCGAACGACCTGGAGAGGTCTTCTAACGAGGGACCAGTTTCGGCCCAGATTTTCTCCAATCTCGTTTTTCCTCCATTTTAACACCTCAAACCTCTTCCAAAGTTCATCCCAACAACGTTTTAGGGTCTCTAATTCATCCTAAACATATTAAAGTCACCTCCTAACATGTTTTAAGGAATTAATTCGTCCTAAACATCATTAAATCACAAGTCTCTACAATTTTTCCCAATTTTTCAAGAACATGAACCCTAAAAGTTTTAGATCCTTAATTTATCCAATCAAATCCGTTTTTGTGTCTTACAAGATATATCAACATCATATTAGTCCTCTAAATATGATTCCACATGCAATCCTTTCATCAAAGTTTAGTATTCTACTTCCAAACTCATGGGTTTTTCATTATCTTCCAAGAACAAACATAAATTTGAATTATCTAACATGGAAGGAACATTCTCTGAAATTAAATGGGATTAAGTCACTTGCCTTGATTCGATCTCTGATTTTGATGACGATTTCCTCTCTCTTTCTGCAGAATTCCCTCTCTCTCTCTCTTTCTCCAAGCTTCTTCTCCAATGGCTATGGTGGCTAGGGTTTTCTTATGGAAAGTAATTAGAAACCTAATTCTAATAACCTACGTAACCTATTGGGTTAACATGGGTTGGTTAGTGGCTTAGTGGGTCAAACCCACATCAGATTTACTTCACTAATTTTCGTCATTTTTAATTCCTAAAAATACAAAATTACCAAAATACCCTTTATATTGCCGGTATGGCCTAAAAATACCCCGGGACCCAAATTAAACCCCCGACTAGTGTTTTCTGACTATCTCGACCCTTCCGGATGCGTTGGCCCACTCAAAATGACCATACGGTTAATAGAATTTAAATTCACTTTTATAATTAAAATAATTATATCCTGACGCGACTGTCACATGCGTCCCAATAAAATGACCAAATTGTCGTATATCAATCTCACGACAAATTTCATAATTTAATATTCATATATCACCATATATACTCAATATAGTCAAATACCAACTCACATCTCACTAGTATTTTATTCGTATTAATTTCCAATTAATTCTCATTTAAATAATTAATCCAAAAAATAAATATAGCCAAAAATACGGGGTATTACATACTTTCCCCCTAATAACTGAATTTCGTCCCGAAATTCAGAACTAGAAAGTACCTGCTAAAAACAACTCTGGATAACGTTCGCGTATCTTATCCTCGCGCTCCCATGTGGACTCCTCGACATTGTGATGTCTCCACTGAACACGCACTAACGGAACTATCTTTGACCGCAACTTCCGCTCACTTCGGTCCAGAATAGCAATCGACCCCTCCTCGTAGGAGCTATCTGGCTGGAGATCGATGTCCTCCACAGCAATGTGAGAATGAGCCAAATTATCTCTAAGGTATTTCCTTAGCGAGGAAATATGGAACACATCGTGAATCCGATGCAAATGCTCCGGTAGCCCAAGTCTATAAGCAACCGGTTCGATCCGCTCAATAATAGGAAACGGCCCCACATACCTCGGTGCCAATTTCCCCTTCTTCCCGAAACGCATAATCCCCTTCATAGGAGACACTCTGAGCAAAACCTGGTCCCCCACTTGGAACTCCCTGAAAAATCTCTTCGCATCAGCATAACTCTTCTGCCTATCTTGGGCTACCCGAATGCGACTCCGAATCAACCCAATCCTTGCCGAAGTATCCTGAATCACTTCCAGCCCAAGTAGTTTGTTGTCCCCCACCTCTAACCAACATGCTAGGGAACGACAAGGCCTACCGTACAATGCCTCAAACGGAGCCATGCCAATAGTGAACTGGTAGGAGTTATTATAAGCAAACTCTACCAGTGGAAGGTATTGCTCCCATCCACCTCTAAAGTCAATAATGCACATGCGTAGCATGTCCTCCAACATCTGATTTGTACCCTCTGTCTGCTCATCGGTCTGCGGATGATAAGCCGTACTCAACCGTAATTCCATGGCCATGGCCTCCTGGAAACTCTCCCAAAACCGCGAAACAAATATCTTGTCTCTGTCAGACACGATATTTATGGGTACACCGTGAAGTCTCACAACCTCTAAAATGAAGAGTTGGTCATACTGTCCCGTAGTGTAGTCAGTCCTTACGGGTAAAAAGTGAGCGACTTTTGACAACCTGTCCACAATTACCCAAACGGAGTCGTGACCCCTCTGCGACGTAGGTAACCCCGTGATAAAGTCCATGGATATGCTCTCCCACATCCACACCGGGACCTCCAATGGCTGTAGCAGTCCTGCCGGTCTCTGATGATCCACTTTTACAAGCTGACAAGTGGCGCATTTCGAAACAAACTTAGCGATATCTCTCTTCATACCGCTCCACCAATACTGCCGTCTCATGTCTTGGTACATTTTGTCCCCTCCGGGATGTACCGCGAACCGTGAGCCGTGCGAATCTTCCATCACCTCGTGTCGCAATTTCTCCCCTTCCGGAACTACCAATCTCCCATTGAAGCGTAATCCCACATCTGAGCTGACGGTATAGGACTCGGCTCCCTCCGCTAGTAATCGAACTATCTGCTCCTGACAGAACGAGTCATTAGCCTGTGCCCGTACTACCTTCGTGACAATCTGCGGTGTAATGGTCATCACGGACATGAAAGATCGGGCCACTGCATCCTGGTGTCCCAACTCCTTCCACTTTTCCTTCCACACCTCTGCAACCTCATCTGCTGGCCTATGGCTCAACGCGTCTGCTACCACGTTAGCCTTGCCTGGGTGATACTGTATATCGAACTGGTAGTCTTTCATAAACTCAAGCCACCTACGCTACCGCATATTTAACTTTTTCTGCGTGAACAGGTATTGTAGGGACTTGTGGTCCGTGAACAGTTGGAACTTCTCCCCCAAAAGATAGTGCCTCCAAATCCGTAGGGCAAATACCACTGCTGCCAACTCCAAATCATGCGTGGGGTAATTCTTCTCATGAGGCTTAAGCTTACGGGAAGCATAAGCTATGGCCTGTCTCTCCTACTGTAATACACCTCCAAGCCCTTGCAAAGACGCATTGGTGTAAACCAAATACTCAACTCCCGGTCTCGGCAATGCTAACACAGGTGCTGAGGTCAATTTGTCCTTTAACTCATCAAATGCCAACTAACAGGCATCACTCCAGATGAATGGCACACCCTTACGAGTCAGATGTGTCAAAGGACCTGCTATCTTCGAGAAACCCCGAATAAACCTCCTATAGTATCCTACTAGGCCTAAGAAACTACGAATCTCAGTCGGTGTCATGGGATGTCCCCACTCCCTCACCGCAGATACCTTCCCCGGATCAACAGATATTCCCCGGTCGGAAATAATATGTCCCAAAAACTGGACCTCCTTCAGCCAAAACCCGCACTTCTCATACTTTGCATACAACTCGTTCTGACGGAGTGTCTGCAAAACTTGCCTCAAATGCTCGGCGTGTTCCTCCTCTGTCTGGGAGTAAACCAGAATATCATCGATGAAGACAATGACAAACTGATCTAGGAAATCCCTGAACACTCTGTTCATCAAGTCCATAAACACTGCTGGAGCGTTGGTCAAACCAAAAGGCATAACCCGAAACTCGTAAGAACCATATCTCGACAAGAACGCAGTCTTCGAGACATCCTCCTCCCTGATACGCAACTGATGGCATCCCGATCTCAAATCAATCTTTGAGAAGAAAGAAGCTCCTCTCAACTGGTCGAATAAGTCATCGATTCGAGGCAACGGATACTTATTCCGTATCATGACCTTATTCAACTCTCGGTAGTCCACACACAATCTCAGTGAACCGTCCCTCTTCTTCACAAACAAAACTGGAGCGCCCCAAGGTGAGGTACTCCTGCGAATAAAGCCCTGACCTAATAGCTGCTCTATCTGATCTCGTAGCTCTCGCATCTCTCTCGGAGCCATACGGTATGGTGCGCGTGCTATAGGCCTCGTATCTGGCAATAGGTCTATAACAAAGTCTATCTCTCGACTGGGGGGTAGGCCTGGTATCTCCTGAAACACATCTGAATACTCCCTGACAATCGGGATCGAATCTAAAGGAATCACAACCTCCTTAGAGGTATCCTCATCTATGTAATACAGATGAGCGGTCGATCCTCCCTCTGGGCGAGGCATCGCCACTACGAACATCTCTTGCCCCGGAATGGCAAAACCAATGCTCCCGCTGAAGCAATCAATCATGGCTCTATAATCAGCGAGCCAATCCATACCGATAATCACATCGTGAACACGCATATCTAATACCAACATGTCTGCAGGTAATACCAAACCACCAATCTCTACCCCCACTCCCCGGCATATAAAGAATATAAGTGACCCACTCCCCAATGGTGAGTCGACACACGTCACTGTGCTCTTCGCTATGGCTAACAACCCTAAAGCCTTCGCGAAGTGTGTAGCTATAAAATAATGTGTAGCCCCCGTATCAAATAATACCCGACCCATAGTGCCATGGATAGGAAACGTACCCTCAATTGCAGGCGGTGCCTGTGGAACTGCTGCTTGGTGGACGTTGTAGACACGTCCATACTGTAGCTTCCCCTACTGAACTGGGACTGCTGGAATGGGTGGCAATGCTGCCATCTGTGGCGGTGCGGGGAGAGCGGCGGGAAACATAGGCCTCTGCGGCTCCTAGCGAGCACCCTGCTGCTACTTCTGTGGGGCCCTGCCCCTATCAGGACAATCCTGTCGTTTATGGCCAGTCTTGCCATAGACAAAACACTTCCCTGGGAAGTTCCCTCCTCTCTGCCCCTGTGGTCCCCGGCCCTGGTGGCCGTTACCGTTCCTCCCTTGGCCCTGCTGGCCCTGCTGAAACTGCTGCCCATTCGGCCCCTGTTGGCCCTGATGGCCATTTGGACCCTGATGGCCCTAACGGAAACCTCCCTATCCCTGTCTGTAGTTCCTTGATCGGAACCTCTTTTGATCCCCCTGCTGGGAACTGGGATACACCGGATCTATTGGTTATAAAATCCTTTAAACCCTCTCGACCCGGAACCCCTTTACTTGATGAATGGAATCGCTCAGCGCGCGAACCTTACAATTCCACTTTTGATAGGACCAAAAATTCTTTCACAAAATAATCCATCCTTTTCCGGTTTATTGGTTTTGTAATGAAAAGTATAGGGTTTTGTCACCTCTCCAACTGCCCCACCGACACCATGTCCTCCTGTCCTGCCCTGATGGCTAGACTCTCCCGACCTCTTGCCCTCAGCCATATGAAAGCGGTGGTCCTGCCAGTGTAACAAAGCAACGTTCACCATATCAGAATATGTGGCCAACGAAAGGTTCCCTAATAGATGCTGACGGATCCTCCATGTGAACCCGTCGGTGAATTTCTCAATCTTCTTCTTTTCTGTTGGTATCTCATCCGGAACGATATTCAACAGATTTGTGAACTCGGCCTCATACTCGGCCACAGTCTTACCCTCCTGCTTCAGACTCATCAATTTCCTCCTCATTTCCGTGTGAACAGCTAACGGAAAGTACTTGCGGTCGAACCGCACCCAAAAGTCCTGAATAGTGAGAGTATCCCTCTCCTCTACGGTGGTAATAGACTCCCACCACTGCAGTGCAGATCCAACTAGCTTGAAAGTAGCTAGCACCTGCTTCTGAACGTCCGTGCACTCATACATCCTCAAGTGCCTCTGCATATCCTTCCTCCACTGGCTCGAGACTACCACATCTGAGCTTCCTGCAAACTCTGGCGGATGCGCTTTCTGAAAAGCGTCACGTACACGCTCCCAAGCAGACGGGAATGCATTTGCCTGTACTGGCGCGGCAACCAGCGCCTGAGGTGGTGCCTGCTGGACTACGGCAATTACAGCATTTACCGCTTGGGCTACTATAGCTGAAACCTCAGCGGCGTTCATCATGCCCTGAACTGGAGCGGGCTGGGGTTCGGGCGTTGCATCCCTGGCAACTCGTTATGCACGTCGTGGAGGCATCTGAAATAAGAACAAAGTTTATAAGTTCGCTGTTTATAAACTTAAAATAGCTGAAGAACGAAGCATACACAAAAAGAGTACAACAGTTCTAAAATATAGGGCTCTATATCAAAGAAACTTAGCGGAAACATAATAGCCGTACAGATCCTAAAGGACACAAGAACCTGATGCTCTGATACCACCTGTGACACCCCGACTAATTAAATACCGGGTAGCTACTCCTTTATTAAATTAATTCAAAATGCCAAGTTGGTCCAGTTAATAGCATCACTGTCGAAAACATTTTAATGGTTACTAACCACCTAGTATTTAAAAAGTAAGACGTCAAATTTTAATTAAAGTCTGATTAACAAGCAACAAGTGTAATGAAGAATAATAACACCATTCACCATAACGAAGTAAATAGAATAACAATCACATAATGTAAATAAAGTCTGGAGGAAAACTCCTCACTACAATACCACAAACTGAAATAACTAAACTGAATACATAATCAATACATGACAAAGTCTGAAAAACTGAAATGGAAAGATGTCTCTAAAAGAAATGGGCAACATGCCCTACAACTGATAAATACTGAATCAGGAATCCAAATGGTAGAAGCGTCTAAAAGCAATTCCCTATAGCTTCCACAAACAGCTACAGCTCGTCATCTGAATGAGTATCATATGCATGGTGTCCTTGTGGCTGGGCACCTAAAATGGTTTTACAAGAAAATATATTTGAAAGCAAACGGGTCAGAGCCCGAATGTGGAGATATTTTAAAAACCTGCAAGTTCTTTAAAAACATTTAAAACATTAAATGTAAAGTACATGTTAGGACGTGCACTCACATGATATTCTCACCTCTCGTCTAACTGTGCACTCCTAATGTAAGTAGCCATCTGAAACGAAACAAACCACTAGCTAAGTGACATCATATCTAGCTAGAATGTCATAGGTCCTACCCTTATTACTCGGTTCCCATTAACATTATAACGATCGCAATTAAATAGGGGCTTAACGTAAATTCAGGTTCTCATATAAAAGTAATACAACTCATTATAGATCATCCCTTTTATTTTATTCCATAGTTGCACACAATACCATATGAAAGTTCTCAGTTTATTAAGTGTATATTTTTCCACAACATAAATGTACAATATAAGCACCTCGAGACTAAGCTGCGGTGCACACATACTCTGCTATCCATCCCGGTACATCACGTACATAAGGATCACATATTCCGAATCTCTCAGGAATAGTTCAGAGATAACAACATCACAAATAATGGAGGCGAACACAGTCACATCACATGGGTCACGCACATACCTACGCTCCCACGATCAGCGGACTTATTAACATCCCAATAAGTCTTTCTCTAACCTATGTTCATCGAGGTAACCAATCTAAATCCGGGCAACACAAGGATTAGAAGGCCCTAAGCGAACGGAAACCTCCCGTGATAGCAAGTATGGTAGGTATGTCATACACACAAATCATATACCAATACTAAGTAAGTACACATCTTAGTAATCCCCATAGTTTAATTGTAGTACTTATCGCATTCTCGTACCAACTTAATATATATACAAGTTATATAATCCCGGTGCATACATATACGCGCCATAATTTATTCTCACGTCGTAGTAGGCACTCACGTCTCGACTCAAATGTCTATTTGATTTGATCCACACTTATATAATTTACTCCTCATTATAACCCAAATGTCCCAAGTATACTAATACACCATCAAAGAAATGTTATCTCTAACCTCGAACAAGTTTACGGGACTCCAAAAATCAAAACAGGCCAAAAAGGCCTAAACTGCCAGCTCGTTAGAAGTCTCGTTCGAACGAGGCTGTTCGAACGAGATTCCAGTTCGTTCGAACGAACTGTACCTTCTAACGAGATCTCGTTCGAATGAAGTTATCGAACGAAGTTCCCTTTCGTTAGAAGCGACTGGTCAACTCGTTAGAATCTCGTTCGAACGAGCTCGTTCGAACGACCTGGAGAGGTCTTCTAACGAGGGACCAGTTTCGGCCCAGATTTTCTCCAATCTCGTTTTTCCTCCATTTTAACACCTCTTCCAAAATTCATCCCAACAACGTTTTAGGGTCTCTAATTCATCCTAAACATATTAAAGTCACCTCCTAACATGTTTTAAGGAATTAATTCGTCCTAAACATCATTAAATCACAAGTCTCTACACTTTTCCCCAATTTTTCAAGAACATGAACCCTAAAAGTTTTAGATCCTTAATTTATCCAATCAAATCCGTTTTTGTGTCTTACAAGATATATTAACATCATATTAGTCCTCTAAATATGATTCTACATGCAATCCTTTCATCAAAGTTTAGTATTCTACTTCCAAACTCATGGGTTTTTCATTATCTTCCAAGAACAAACATAAATTTGAATTATCTAACATGGAAGGAACATTCTCTGAAATTAAATGGGATTAAGTCACTTGCCTTGATTCGATCTCTGATTTTGATGACGATTTCCTCTCTCTTTCTGCAGAATTCCCTCTCTCTCTCTCTCTTTCTCCAAGCTTCTTCTCCAATGGCTATGGTGGCTAGGGTTTTCTTATGGAAAGTAATTAGAAACCTAATTCTAATAACGTACGTAACCTATTGGGTTAACATGGGTTGGTTAGTGGCTTAGTGGGTCAAACCCACATTAGATTTACTTCACTAATTTTCGTCATTTTTAATTCCTAAAAATACAAAATTACCAAAATACCCTTCATATTGTCGGTATGGCCTAAAAATACCCCGGGACCCAAATTAAACCCCCGGCTAGTGTTTTCTGACTATCTCGACCCTTCCGGACGCGTTGGTGCACCCAAAACGACCATACGGTTAATAGAATTTAAATTCACTTTTATAATTAAAATAATTATATTCTGACGCGACTGTCACATGTGTCCCAATAAAATGACCAAATTGCGGTATATCAATCTCACGACAAATTTCATAATTTAATATTCATATATCACCATATATACTCAATATAGTCAAATACCAACTCACATCTCGCTAGTATTTTATCCGGATTAATTTCCAATTAATTCTCATTTAAATAATTAATCCCAAAAATAAATATAATAAAAAATACGGGGTATTACACTCTTTTCTTCACAAATAACACAGGAGCACCCCACGGCGATGTGCTACACCTGATAAACTCCTGTTTCAACAACTGCTGAATCTGATCTCTTAGCTCCCTCATTTCCATAGGAGCCATACGATAAAGAGTTCGCACAATCGGTCGAGTTCCCGGCGCTAAGTCAATAACAAACTCAATCTCTCTACTAGGAGGCAAACCCGGTATCTCCTGGAAAACGTCCTCAAAGTCTCGAACAACAGGAATAGAATATAAGGGAACAACTACATCCCGAGAATTCTCATCCGCAATACAATATAAATAAGTACCAGAATCTCCCTCTAAACGAGGCATAACCACCAGGAACATATCTTGTCCCGGAACGGCGAAGACTATACTCTTACCGTAGCAATTTACTATAGCATGATACTTAACAAGCCAATCCATGACCAAAATAACATCATACCCGACCATGTCTAGGACGAGTAAGTCGGCCTCAAAAAACAAATTACCAAGAGTGATCCCTACGCGTTTATAAACAAAGAAAATAAGGGAACCGTCACCCATAGAGGACTCCACACTAGAAAAGGTACTTTCCGCAGATTTTATCAACTCTGTGGACTCAGTAAAACTTCTGGAAATAAAAGAATGTGTCGCACCCGTATCAAACAGAACGCGACCCATATGTCCCTGAATAAGGAACTTACTCTCTATAGCTAGCGGCGCTGGCTGAATAGGAGGAAGCATAGCATCTTGAATGTGGTAGACTCTCCCATAATGTAGTTGACCCTGCTGCAGAGGGACAACTGGATTCGGTGCTTGTGGAGGGAACTGCACATAAGGCTGCTGAGGAACTCGTGGAGGTTGTCCCCCAATCACCTGAGGACAATCTCTCTTAAAGTGACCAGCTTCTCCACATTGGAAACATTTCCCCACCATATTCTCCTGACCTCGACCTCTATTATTTCTGAACTGCCCAAAACCTTGGCCCGGTTGGACCCTACCTCCCTGGCCACCTCGACCCGCTTGCTGTGGTACGACACCCTGACCTTGCCTGTTAGCATTTCCACTAACATTAAACCCGCCAGAGCGTTGTCTTTTCGATCCATCCCCTTGCTGGGGATCCCTATCTCGTTGCTTATTACCCGCTGGCTGGGACGAAGGAAAGGATCCTCCTCCATTACCACTCACCCCGGGCTTCCCTACTTTCCCAACTCCTGAAGCTTTCTTGCTATTCTGAATAAACAACCGATGCTCCTGACAATGAAGCAATGCAGCATTCATCACTTCACCAAAAGTTTGTAAAGCCGGATTACCCAGTAAATGCTGTCGGATTCTCCAGTTTAGACCTCCTATGAATTTTGAGACTTTACTTTCCTCCGGGGTTACCGCTTCCGGCACAAAACTAGCTAGCCGGGTAAACTCCTCCTCATATTCGGCCACCGATCGTTCTCCTTGAACTAGATCTTGAAGTTTCCTCCTCATCTCCCTCTGAATCGCGGGAGGAAAATATTTCCGGTCGTACAAGACCCAGAAATCAGTAATGGACATAGTATCCCTATGTTCTGGCGTAGTCATTGACTCCCAACAATGTAACGCTGCCCCAACCAACTTGAAAGTAGCAAGGACTTGCTTCTTCTCCTCACTACAGTCCACCATTCGTAAATGGCGTTGCATATCCTTCTTCCATTGATTTTCTCGAACAATGTCAGAACCTCTGTCAAATTCTGGGGGATGGCCCTTTAAAAAGGACTCCCTTACTCTTTCCCACGGAGAGGGTCCCGTAGGTTCTTGAGCATCCTGTGCCCATTGTTGAGCTGTTGGCATCTGTTGAGCTACTGCGGTCATAGCAGCATTAACTGCATGAACCACGATATTGGCTATGTCCACAGCATTAAAAGTTCCTTGGGGCGGTGGAGGACCAACATCCTCTTCTACAACTCTATTGCATCTCGCAGCGCGACCTCTCTTAGGCGGCATCTGCGATGAAGGGACAATAGTGTTAGAATACAATTCACAACAATCTATTTCACAGAAGATCGCAATTATAAGCAGTAAAGAAGTCTTATCATTAGGCTCTATATCAAAGAACGCTACGGTAGATCGTGACAAGTACACATAGATCTTAGTACTCTAGAACCCAGTGCTCTGATACCATCTGTGACAACCCACACTCCGAAATAAGGGGTGGCCAGCCCAATACTCCGACATATTCGGTAATCATGGACGGAAATCATTCTCAGCACCACAAATATAGTAAGAGTAACTGAGAAAACCACCCAATAATTCAGAAAACGGGTTGCCAAAACAATTTATGCAATTAAAAGTTAAGTTAAGAAAAACAATTTAAACAACCCATTTTAGAACAATAGTGGAATTCAAAGAAACATAATTAATATACATCTAAAACCACAATATACAAAGATAAGAACCGAATATGCTGTCGGTTCACAGCTACACCAAAGTAATCACAACAGTTAGATGTTATGCTTTACATTCATTATACAATTACAAGATTGGGCCACTCGCCCGAGTGACAGACCCGATCATAACTAGATATCAAAAGAATGACGGCGTCTAACAAAACATCCTGTAATATCCCCAATTTCATACAGCTCCTTAAAAGCAAAAGAGTAGGAATATCAACACGGGCATCCTTGCGGAGGAGCACCTGGGCGGATACAATAACAAGTACAACATAGAGGAAAAAGAACGGGTCAGGACCCGGTTTATATATAGTTCCCACATGAACAAAAAGCATGCTAGATATGAATAGCAAAACATGGGTATAGAAATCAACACTCTAACAACCTAAGCATGGATCATAAGAAAATAAGTGAAAATGACATAATTAAATGAGACCATGCAAGAAGATGAAATTATGCAAGATTAAATTAAAACTAAATTAAGAGCTTGTATTCCCCAAATTCCACTTTAATCCAGTTTCAGTTCCTTAACATGAATATACTAACATTATCTTCTTATTTCATTTCAATTCCCAATCCTTAGCAGGAATGTAATTGTAATAATATCATTAGTGGAATTATACAACCCTCAAGTCCCACTTGAGTTTTAGAAAAGCTATATTATTATGCATATAACGATTCTAAGACCGCCCCTCCGAGTTTCCCCACTGGGCGCACCCCTAAATGACTATCATCTTCCAGGGGCCCATCAAACAAGGCAGCCTGGGTACCTAACGCACGTTGGGAAGTGTCCATATGCCTGCGAGTGAGTCATAACCACACCCGGAATTACTTCACTAGCGCAGAAAAATACGTATAATAAACCCGTATATGGCCGAGGACTATAGTCTCCCTGCATTCACTAGTCAAGGAACATCACCTCATGCGCGAGCTTCCCTTATGATAGCATTTAGAGAGGTGTGTTTAAGTAAATTAGCATTTACTATAAGAACCATACTTTTCATTTTCATTTACATTTACATGTTTCATTTGTTTGAAACCGTTATCATAGGATAGTTCATTACTCATCCTAGGTTATGCCTCGAATAAATATCCAAGGGATTATATTCACTTCCCAAATATGAGGTTTTGTATAACTCAATTTAAGCCCCTAAAGTCTCCAAGTATGGGCCTACAATTCCCATCCATATTTATTAGTATGCACAAAGAAAAGTGATGCCTTAACATCACTTAGGACAACCCTTCCCCCCTAACTTAACCCCAAGTGAACCCATTCAACACTGGGGTGACAACCAACTCAACTAGGACTCTAAAAGCCAAGGTTTACTTCATTCACGAAGAGTCCTAAGTTCCTAGGGGAAGGAAAGAATTAAAAGCAAAAGTAGGAAATGCGTTGAGAAAACAGGGGACCGGTCGACCGATCCCAAGACCGCGGTGGACCGCGTCTCAAAGTTTAGCTTTTGAAAGAAAGCAGAAAGTTCATTTCGGAGGGACTGGTCGACCTGTGGTAGAACCGAGGTCGACCGCGACCTTATTTCATGCCTTTGAAAGAAAGCAGTGTGCCCTCCTCCGAAGGCCCGGTAGACCGGTCTGAGATACGTGGTCGACTGGCCATTGCAGACCTAGACCCCTTCTCCTAATATCTTTTAAACCCCAAAATCATTAACCAACCAAAATCATCCAACTACATTTAATGATACCAAAAGATGATAAATGCTCCCAACAACATTTTTCTACCTCAATCAATAATCTATCTCTACCAAAGATGTTGATACCCATAAATCCAACAAAAAACCAAAATTATACTACATCAAAACTGTACACATCTACCCATACTAATTATTCATCTTAAATCATATAATAGCAAGTAGAAAACTTGCCTTGGGGCTTCAATTTCAGGCTCAGTTGAAGAAGAAAGCAAGATCAAACCACCAATCCTCAAGATTTCTCTCTTTCTCCAATCTTCCACTCTCACTCTCTCACACTCTAGGGCTAGAACACTTAGGGCAAATAAGAGGAAATGAAAGACTTGGGGAAAGATTAAATGTGGCTTAAGATTAAAAGTCTCCAACCTTTAAGTAAAATACCGCAATAGTTAGGTTCTAATACGCAATGTGCCAAAACCAGTCAAAAGTGCCCAAAATCTCAAAATACAATATGACACACATTTTGATTGTCTCGCACCTCCCGGAACTAACTACACCCTCCAAATTATCATTTGGATATTTTATAAGCCAAATTAAGTTCCGGTTCCATTTTAATTCAAATTGCCATATTAATTCTCATGACAAAATAGAACACCACATGGTAACAACTACTTACACACATGGTAACATGCAACTTAATTGTAAATATTAACTTATTTCATCAAATTAATACTTAACCACATGCAGCATTTTATATATGCAACTACTCAACATAGTAAATAAATATAAAATGGGCTCCCAAAAGCGAGGGTTGTTACAAATGATCCACACAATCATTTCAAGTTCATATTATAATTTACTTGCTTACTTGATTATTGATAATCAATCATACCCATGATCATTCCTCAAGTTTGCCCTCGTTAAAGACCCATGAACTCTCGCTCATTAGCCCATACCCTCCTCGAAAGAATCCCCACTCCTTAGAGGATTTACAAAAAGGAAACAATATTATACCCTCTCATATATATGCTTCTATAATAGCCCCAAAGTATCCCCTCCATCGAGTCATATCTTACACACCATATGCCCTATAAACATGTTTACCCAATAATATAAAAGGATTTCCCAAGTATTTAAAATCAACTAGAGAGGAATAGTATCAAAATTTAAAACTGCAGTAATCGGACTGAACCGAAAGTTCCTAAAAACGAATCAGTCATGTTCTTTAAAACTGGAAGAAAACTATTAATTACCGGACCGATCCGATATCCTTACAAAATAAACCGGTCCGATTCCTTAAATTTTACAGAAAACGTTTAACCTCCGAATCGATCCGATATCCTTGAGAACGAATTGGACCGAACTGCACAGTTCTGAATCCTACGAAATCTTCTTATTTCTCCAAAAAACCTTTCTTATACAATATTTTACATCATAATCCATCCAAAATATGACGTCTACCATTTCTATACCTTCAATCTCATATATACTCAACAAAGAATAAACTTCTACACTAAAGTCTAGGGTTTAACATATATCTCTAACATTACCAAATCCTTCCACAAATTATTAAATAAATCACACAAATAAAAATTTAGCAAGTTAATCCACTTGCCTTAAAGATATTGGGTCTGATTCTTCCTCAAAGTCACGGATTATACAAGATTTCCAAGGTTCCCAAGCTTCCTCTTCTCTTTCTCTACTTCTCACGTTTTCTCTCCAATTAGTCTTTTTCTTAATTGAGATTAAGTAACTCTTTGAGCCTAATAACACCCTATTATAGTAATCCAAACTTAAAATGATACTACACACATAAAAATAATTCATATACCCTAATTCAAGTCAAACTAGTCAAAAATATTCCGAAACCCAAATAAAAACCCCAGGGCAGTCATTTTGACTTTCTCGACCCTTCCGGAATCAACCGCACCCTCCAATTTTTCATCCAAAACATAGAATATAAAAACCATCTCCCAACGTCATATAACTCATTAAAATATGCCATGGTTGATAAATAACTAATTCTCGCCGCCAATACACACATATACGGCGAAATTGCATACAACAAGAGTATATTTACCATATCACACTAGTAAATGTGAAATTATCAGAAATATAATCCATTCTACCCAAATCAATGTTTATGTTAAGTCCTTATTTTAATTCTCAATTATATTAAATGACCCACCCTCAATAATTTAATATAAAAAAATTCACGAAAGTAACGGGTATTACATACTTCCTCCCTTAAAAGGAATTTCATACATGGAATTCAGACATACCTTATGGAGAGAGGTAAGGTTACATGGATCTCATATCATACTCTCGTTCCCAGTTGACTCATCTACCTTATGGTTCCCCCATTCGACTCGAACTAAAGGTACTACTTTCAATCGTAGCCTACATTCACTGTTATCTAAAATGGCAACCGATCGTTCTTATACGAGATGTCAGGTTGCAACTCAATTTCCTCAAATGGAACATGCTAATGATCCCCCTCACATCTTATATACTTTTTCAAAGATGAAACGTGGAACACATTATGAATTCTTTGTAAATGATCTGGCAAGGAAAGTCACCACAGGATCTATCCTCTTAATAATCGAGGAATTCCCTACATACCTCCACGAAAGTTTGCCTTTCTTGCCAAACCTCATAATGCCTTCCATTGGAGAAACTTTCAACAACACTTGGTCTCCCACTTCAAACTACACATGCCTACGGTCCGCGTCAGTATAATTTTTTTGGTAGTCATGTGCAACATGTATGCGGTTACGAATCACTTCAATCTTTGTCGAAGTATCCTGGATTAATTCTGGGCCAAGAAGTTTATTGTCGCTAACTTCCAACCAACACGCAGGTGAACAACACGGGCATCCATACAATGCCTCATAAGGCGCCATGCCTATAGTAAATTGGTAAGAATTATTATAAGCAAATTCTACCAATGGTAGGTATTGCTCCCAACTTCCTCCAAAATCTAACATACACATCTGGATCATGTCTTCCAACATTTGATTTACTCGCTCCGTTTGCCCATCGATCTAGGGATGGTATGTCATACTCAACCTCAAATCAGTCCCCTTGGCTTCTTGAAGGCTCTGCCAAAAATATGAGATAAATATTTTATCTCTATCAGACATGATATTAATCGGCACTTCATGCAATCTCACAATTTTGACAAGAAAGAGCTGAGCATACTGCGCTGTCATAAAATCTGTCCTCACCAGTAAAAAGTGTGTCGACTTCTTCAAATGATCCAGGATAACCCAAATGGAATCATGACTACGTTGCATCATTGGTAATCCCGAGATAAAATCAATGGAAATGCTTTCCCATTTCCATACATGAATTTTTTATGGTTGTAACATTCCCGAGGGTCACTGGTGATCCAATTTTACTAAGTCACAAGTGGTGCACTTGGAGGCAAATTCATATATGTCCCTCATCATACCTGCCCACCAGTATTGTCATTGCATATCTTGATACATCTTACCTCCGCCTGGGTGAACAACAAATTTTAACCCGTGAGATTCTAACATAACTGCCTGTCGCAGATCAAAATCGTCTGGGACTAACAACCTACCATTGAATCATAATCCACCCTCAGAACTGATGGCGTAGGATTTCTCTCCCTCAATCAGTAATTTATGTACTATGACCTTACAATCCGCATCTTCAGATTGAGATTTCCCAACCCTCATCACCATCTCGGGTGTGACTGATAATACGACCATACAAGCCCTGGCTACCCCATCATCCCAATGAAGTTCCTTCCACTTGGATTTCCATGCCTCTACTAACTGCCCAGTGGGACGATGACTCAACGCGTTAGCTACAGCGTTATCTTTTTTCAAAAGAAATTAGATATCGAACAGATAATCCTTTACATACTCCAACCACCTACGTTGCCTCATGTTTAAGTCCTTCTGGGTGAACAAATATTGCAATGACTTATGGTCCGTGAAAAGTCTAAACTTCTCACCCAGTAGATAATGCCTCCAAATTCTCAATTAAAAAACTACTGTAGCTAATTCCAAGTCATGATTAGGATAATTACGCTTGAGGGGGTTGAGTTTACAATACACATACGCAATTTCCCTCTCCTCTTATTAAGCACGCCTCCTAAACCGTCGAAAGATGCATCGGTAAAGACTAAATACTCCACTCCTGCTTTATGAAAGGCAAGAACGGGTAACAATGTCAATCTTTTCTTTTAATTCATCAAAGGACAATTGACAGGAATCATCCCACAGAAACTGGACCCCCTTTAGAGTCAAATTCATCAAAGGACTGACAATCTAGAAAAGCCCTTTATAAAATGGCGATAATAACCTGCCAAACCCAAGAAACTTCTAATCTCCATCGCTGTTGAGGGATGACCCCACTCCTTCACCGCTTCAACTTTACTTGGGTCCATGGAAATACCCTTCTTCGACACTGCATGACCTAAAAACTGCACTTCTTGCAACTAAAATCCGTATTTCTCGAACTTGGAGTACAATTAATGGTCCCGTAATATCTGCAAATCCATCCTAAAATGTTCGGCATATTTGTCCACCATTCGAGAATAGACCAAAATATCATCAATGAACACATTTACAAATTGGTCCACAAAATCCTGAAAGACCGTATTCATCAGATCCATAAACACTGCGGGGGCATTGGTTATCCCAAACAGCATAACCAAGAACTCATAGGATCTGTATTGGGTCAAAAATGCAGTTTTAGAGATATCATGCTCCCTAGTACGAAGCTGGTGATACCCCGTACGTAAATCTTTTTTTGAGAAGTAAGAAGCTCCTCTGAACTGATCAAATAAATCATCAATACGAGGCAGCGGGTACATATTCCTGATTTCCACCTTATTTAATTCTCGACAATGTACACATAAGCGTAGAGAACCTCCCTCTTCTTCTAAAACAACACAGGGGCTCCCCAAGGTGATGTACTCCGATGAATGATAACTTGTCCCAAAAGCTACTGGATTTGGTCTTATAACTCCCTCATTTCCATAAGATCCATGAGGTACGGAACTCCCGCAATCGGCCTAGTCCCCGACTCTAAATTTATAACAGACTCGTTCTCATGACTTGGAGGTAAGCCTGGAATATTCTGTAAAATATCTGTGAATTCCTAAATCATTGGGATCGAGTCTAAGGAAACAACCACTTCCTGCAAAGTCTCCTACTAAATATAGTACAAATGGGTGCTTGAACGTCACTTCGAAAGAGGCATAGCAACAAGAAACATTTTCTGGCTCGAAATAGTAAATACGATCACCCTCCCAAAGCAATCCACCATCGCTCGATAACTAACCAACCAATCCATACCTAATATAACATCATATGCACGTATATTTAATACAAGTAAGTCGACAGTTAAACATAATCTCCCAAAATCTATCTTTACCCCTTTACAAATAAAATGTATAAGCGGTCCATCTCCTAAGGGAAATTCTACCCACATTTGAACAATTTCAGCCGACTCTAACACTCCCACCGCACGTGCAAAATGAACAGCTATAAAGGAATGGGATGCTCAAGTATTAAGTAATAGCCGACCCATATGCCCATGGATAGGGAACTTACCCTTAATGGATGGCGGAGGCTGCTTTACCGGAGGTAGCACTGCATTTTGAACATTGTGCATTCGCCCATATTACAACTATCCCTTTGTATGTTAGACAATATGAATGGGCATCGGAGGTGGTAAAGCTGCTTGCTGACCCTGTTGAGCTCCTTGCACCTGCACCCTATTCGACTGCGGGTAATCTATCTTCATGTGACTCGCATTACCACACTTAAAATAACTACCTATAAAGTTCCCCGACCTCTATCCCTGTTGGCCAAATTTGGCTCATCCTTGTCGCTAACCCGTACGACCTCAGCCTTGTTAACCTTCCCCATTGTTCCCCCGGCCTGCTTATCCCTGAGGAATATTTTGTTGCTGCTGTTGTTGGTTACCTTGAAGATTCTACCTAAAACCACCACCATTTAATTAAGAGCCTCCTGAACACTTGCTTTTTACTGAATCCCCCGAAGGGAGATCCTGATCCTTCTGCTTATTCCTTTGTTGTTACACCTACTATGCCCCACTGGCACTATCTGCTCCCGTCTTACTCAACGAACCCATGTACATCAATTTCTTACTCCCCTTCAAATGCAAACGATAATCCTGACAATGTAACATTGAAAAATTCATTGCATCTGAAATGTTAACAAAGTCAGGTTCCCCAATAGGTGTTGCCGAATTCTCCAATTCAGACATCCCATAAACTTTAAGATTCTCTTCTCCTCGATATTGATTTCATCTGGTACAAAATTTGCTAAGCAGGTAAATTCCTCTTCGCACTCAGCCACAGTTCGGTCCCGTTGGGTTACATCCAACAACCTCCTTATCATCTCTATCTGAACTATAGGAAGAAAATACTTACGATTAAAAAGTACCCATAAATCGGCTATGGGCATCGTATCTCTTTGCACCGAGGTAGTAACCGCCTCCCACCACAGGAGAGCCACACCAACTAATTTAAAAGTGGCGAGTATTTATTTTAAACGCCGCTACATTCAACCATACGTAATTCATTTGAATATCCTTTTTCCGTTGACTAGCAAGGATAACGTCAGCTCCTCCTCAAAATTCTGGAGGGTGACCCTTCTGGAAAGCTTCTCGCACCCTCTCCCACTTGGATAGTCACGTTTGGGTTTGAACTGCTAGAGCTGCAGGCTGTTGCGGATCCTAAGGATACTTTGGTGCCATCCTTCATCGCATTGACGGCTTGTGCCACAATATTGGGAAATTATGTCGTAGTGATAGTCCCCTAAGGCACTTGGTGTTCCACATTCTCGGATCCTCTATTTTCCCTAGCAGGGCAACCTTGTTTTGGTGGCATCTATAGAAAAACAAACTGCATCAACACACAATTCAAGAAATTTATCAAAGTAGAAGATCGAGGACGAAATATGAACACAACAATCCTAATAATAAGGCTCTATATTGAAAACGCTACGGTAGAACGTAGAAGTCTGCACATATCCTAAGGCTGCTCTAAAAGCTGATGCTTGACACCACCTGTGACACCTCGCTTATTTAATATAATGGGTGGCCATCCATATACTAAAATACAATAGGAAAATCAGGTTGTATCATTCTCATCACCAACTGTCGAATATAAATATAATCGGTAACCACCCTATATAAAATAAACAGGTGCCAATTTTTTTTCTTTTTATAATGTGTACCAACAATAAAACATTCACATACTACGGAGAATAAACATACTAGACAAATAAAAGACTAGATCATTAACATGCTATGAGTAGTCATACAAAAGAATATTCCCAACTATGTTGTCAGGCAACAGACCATACAACATCAAGAGACAACTATATAAGAGATCAACATATAAGACCTTTGCGTATACACACCCGATTTGAAATTGTGAATTCTTAACTAGATTACAAAAAGAGATGCATCTATAACAAAATCTTGCAACATCCCGCACATGCTACATCTCCCAAAACTACAGAATAGATAACCATTATGGGTTTCCTTGAGGAGGAACACCTAAAATAGACACAATATATATATATATATATATATATATATTGCAAGGGAAAGATATAAATGGGTCAGAGCCCTGGGTTGGAAAATAGTTGTAGCAAGTGAATTAAATGCATAATAATTAAAAATGCAAGATTTCATAATTGATGTGGAGTCGAACTCCCTTGAGACTCGACCTCACCTCTCAGCTACAACGCCCATCAAAACGTACACATTAAATATTAAGTTAAGCTACCCCACTAAATCTACGAACTATACTCCCTCAAGCCTATGCATAACTCCCATTTTCATAACTATAACGTATTATCACTGTTTGATGTCATTCCCCTTAATTATGCAAACTCAACTACCCCATGTAGTGATGACCAAACAATTCCCACTTCCAATATTATGCTAGTTTTCATGCGTGGGACGTCTGACAAGCGAAATCCAAACAAGGAACCTCCTCGATACACTACTACCTAACAGTGTTAGTCGTGGAAATCCGTTAGGCCCTCAGTCCATAGTACATACGCCTAAATTTCAATCTACAAACATAGAGCATACTTTTTAATCTCATGATAAAAAGGGCAATACATAATTCTTATTTCCTACAAGTAGGGCTATACATAATACATATCATACATGTATACTAACAGTATCTACAATGCTATCATCTTATAGGGAATTACTTATATATCATCCTGGGTTACCAGCGGTCGAACTCTCACACCGACTTGGCATAGAACCAATTCACAAGCATATGGGAAGAGGACATTAATGATGATAAGATTCAGTACCACCTGATAAGAGGTGATGATCTCAAATAGTAACAACAATGGCAGCAACAGAGTTATGTATGTGCATAGATATATAGAAGGGGATGAGGATAAGAGGAGTGAAGGCAATGATGTATAGTGGTTCAGCCAATCAGGCCTACATCCATTGTGAGTGTGTGATCCACTAAATATGGGAACTAATGGCCTTGGATACAATGCTCATGAGCTCACTCTCTCTTCTTTCTTTACTATTTGTACAAGCAGAGTTTTTACTAGGGTTTTTAATGATAGATCCTTTACAAGGTTGAAGATGACAAGTACATATAGGGCTTGGGGTGTGTGGTGTACCCCCCAAGCATGTATGCATCATGTGAATGATGATCTGGCTAACCCCATGTTGACACCTGGATGGGTCACTTGTTGGTTAATGATGACATAATATTCCCTCACGTGAGGGCATAATGTTGTTATAACGGTTTAGTTCACTTGCTACATGAGTCCCATGCGCACTGTCCCACACGTCTCCCAAATCACGTGCCGCGGTGATGTCATCCTCAAATTAAATATTCAGGCCGAGACTAAGGATTAATGATGGAATGTTAGGTCATCTGCTTAATGTAGCCCCCTCGTATTGTCGGCCCCTCATAGGGTCGGCCAGTTGCTTGGAGTGACTCAAGACGAGGCTTCTGTCTCCACGAGCTTGAGCTGACTCTAACCATTAGAGTTAATATTGGGGTCGGCCTTCCAAGGTCATATCGTCGTACTATCATCCTGTCATCCTAGCTGGGTCGCCAATGAATCGGCCGACCCGTATGACCCCTATCTTTTGTATGACCCCTTGGGGTTAGTAGTGTTGAACCCTCATCTAGGACGAAGCATACCCTCAGCCTGGCCGAGGGTATATTTTGGCATATCAATCACCCCTAGACCTTAGCCATCAATGATGTTGAGAATGTTAAGGGGTAATGTTGTCTTTGGATGCCGAACGAGTGGTCAGGTTGATGAGTGACATTTGTCTAAGTTGATTGACTTCTTATTAGGTGTCAATCATCATTTTTGTTACTTAGAAATGATGGTTGCACATCACACTAAGGACTTTGTGCCCTAATGATGTTTCTCCTCGTGGGTTGTGCAATAATTTGGTTAGTGGGCCCACTAATGACAAAGTATTTAAGCCCTTTTTTAATCAATTCTCTTTCTTCTTCTTCTTCTTCTTCTTCACGCGCACGCTCTCTCTAGCTTCTAGTAGCACAAATGCCATTTCTGCAATTTCTGCCTTTTACCCATGCGTTCAAAGGTTTGTTCAGTCTCAGTCTTCAACCTTAGGTAATTTCTCTACCCTAAATTCCTTTTTATCTTCCATTTTCATTGATTTCTTGCGCATTTTCTTGGTTATTTTACATTTTTTTGGGGTGAGAACCTGCCTTCCTGTGGTGGTTATAGGGATAGACATTAGGCAATAGATTTTCCCCGCTTCCTTTTCCACTGTCTAACGGAGGTTTGGCCTTGGTTTTTGGTGCTTTGAGGTTCTCCGGTGAACTTTAGGTTTTCTTCTCTGGTGAACTGTGTTCTTCCGGTTCTTGGGTGTTCATTCAAAAAAACCTTTCATTTCTCTAGGTTTAATCCAAAAGTCAACTTTGTCAACTGTCTATTTTGTTTAAATGTTGTTTGAGAAAATACCTGCAAGGGTAGGGTCTCCCTCTTAATGCTCAAAAGTCTTTATAATTTAACCGAGGAGTTTCCAACTTTGAGAGAGAGGTGTTTTACAGAGATTAGGCGAATAGAGGAAGAGCACGAGCGTAGATGAGGGGTCGACCCTATCTGGGTATGACCCATCTTCCAAATTCCATTAGCCATAATTTCACCCTATGAGCCCTTTAAGTCTTCCTACATCCAACTAAGTGTTAGACGCAAGAGGGAGAAATGGACGAAAGAGCATCATCACCAACGAGCGCTAGAACATCTGGGAGAAGAGAGGCATCAGCACTTAGCCCAAATTGACAAGCCGAGGGAATGGTTCATTCTGAGTCTGTCCCTGTGACAGCCATCTCCCCCCTTGCCTTCTAAGATTCTTTTCCAGATGGCCCTCCAATAAATGATGAGGCTGAGATATCTGGAGACGGGAGAGGGGAGGACGATAGTGAGGATTCTGATAATGATCTAGTTGATACTTCAGGGGCCTCAACTTTCGTCTCGTCTGTTAGGGATCATGACCTTATACTATGGAGGAATCTATTTGGTATAAAGCCCAACATAAAGGTGATGGTCCCAAATAAAGATGAGAGGGTCTTTCAGGGGGAATAAGGGGAAGTTCTGTTTATGAGCAGATGCTTAGGGTCGGCGTTTGGTTCCTTATGCACCCTATGATAGTTGACATACTTTCTTCCCTCGGGGTTGATCTTTCCCAACTTCCTCCCAACTCCCGTAGGACCATCATCGGCTACATCTCCTTCTGGAAGAACACGGTTACTGATGAGCCCTTGGCTGATTTGTTCTTGGCCTGCTACAACATAACCTCCTCATCCAAGAAACCTGGATACTTCCATCTAGGGGCTAGGAGGTGAGATAAAAAACATCTCCACGTAGCACAAACTCCCAACCATGATTGGAAGAAGAGGTTCTTCTTTGTTTCTGGGGACATAGAATTCCCCGCTGGGGTTGATCCTCCTAAAGACAGTCCGAGAGTCCCAAGGGAATGGTCTAACCCCTCCATGAAAGTAAGGTCAGACCCTGGACTTAGCTTGGATGAAAGGGCAATAGCCGAATAGCTGAGGGAACAAGGGAAAGAGGGTGAACTTGCCAAGTTTGAAGATTTAATGACCCCTCATTTCCTCAAAGTAACTGGTCTGAGGGTCGACCCATTGACAGAATTATGTGAGTTGCTTTCATTTCAATTTTTTCTAAGTGTTTCCTCATTATTGTTGCTTTTTTCTGATGTATCATCTCATTTTTTCAGATCGACCTCCCAACACATGTGATCAATTTTGGAAAATGACTGCCCCTAGCTTGATGTCAGATCTGGATAAGAAGAAGGTTAAGGAGGTTAGCTTCCCTATAAAAAGACAAAGGTCGTGGGGTTGACCCAAATAGAGCCGATAGTTGATAACCGCAAGCGAAAGGAGCCAAAAGTCCCTGTTGGCCCTCAGTCGGACTGGCGTGCAAGGTTAAGGGTAAAAGTCCCACAAATAAACACCGAGGGGACTAGATCTTCCTCGTGCATGGGCTCTTACTGGTCATCTAATTTAACCTTCTTGAAGGCCGACCCTTTCTCTCTAATTACCAACTTGAGAGCTACCAAGGCCTCTATATTCTCTGCACCGTCGGCTTCAGATTATTACTTTTTGGCCAAGATTCCCCCTACCAAGGTTTATGACTATGGGCTTCACACTCTGGCTTAGGTACTTAATTAATCTCTTCTATTTATATTTCATCAATATTTTACTAATTGTTCCCTCAGCACTTCAATATGACCTTTCTCTCGTCTTTTACAGTCTGTCCGCGCCTTTACCTCTGCCACCAAGTGGATGGCTGAGAACCAACAAAAGTTTAGGAGGCCGAGAGAGATATTCAACATAAGGCCGACCTGAAGACTGAGTTGGATACTGTGAAGGCTGAGCTGGATAATGTTAAGGCTAAGCACGCGAGGGTTCTGGGTGAGCTTATAAAGGAGCATGCTGCTCAGCTGAAGTTGAAGGATGACATTATCATAGCCAAGTATGAGGCTTTGACCAACCAGGGCACCCAATTCAAGGATGATCTTACTGTAGTTGTCCAAAGGGTCGAGGCCAATGCTGTGGAAGCCTACAAACTCTTCAATGAATTGTAAGGCTTCGGTATTGAATACTTGGAGAGGGTAATCAAGACGGCATGTCGATGGGTTGTCTTGAAGTTTACTGACATAGTATCTTCTATCCATCCTTCTTTAGAAGCAGTGGAGTTAGATGACCCCCTGATCTTTGAGGCCCAAGCTCACAAGGAGTCTCATGTACACATTGAAGGCAATGGTACTTCTAAGGATCATCCATCTACCGTGGTAGCTGAGGGGACTCTATCGGATGATGCTAGGCCTATGCTTTCTGATATTGCACGTTAGGGTGGCCGTCTGTGGCTTGTACCCTCTTCCTGTAAAACTTTTCTTTTGGACATGTATTGTAATTCTTAACAATTGTAATAAAAGTTCTTTCCTTTTCCTTGAGTCTTCTATATTTTCCTCTTTTATGATTTGTGTTGATGTTCCTTGGCTATGGTGTTTTAAAATAACAAGTCCACCCTTATCTCTCTTGAGAGTGAATGGAGGGTTGTACCTCCAAACTAATGACGTTTTCGAATATAAGTCCACCCTCGTCTTTCTTGAGAGTGAATGGAGCGCCGTCCTTACCATTCACCTCATATTAGCCGAGGGTTTTTATCCACCAAACTAATGATGTTTTGAAATACAATTCCACCCTCGTCTTTCTTGATAGTTAATGGAGGGTTGTCCCTACCATTCACCCTCGCCTTAGCCGAGGGTAGTTTCCACCAAACTAATGATTTTTTGGAATATGATTCCACCCTCGTCTTTCTTGAGAGTGAATTGGAGGGTCGTCCCTACCATTCACCCTCATCTTAGCCGAGGGTTGTTATCCACCAAACTAATGATGTTTTGAAATATAAGTCCACCCTCCTTTTTCTTGACAGTGAATGGAGGGTCGTCCCTACCATTCACCCTCATCTTAGACGAGGGTAGTTTCAACCAAAATAATGATGTTTTGAAATATAAGTCCACCCTCGTCTTTCTTGAGAGTGAATGTAGGGTCGTCCCTACCATTCTCCCTCATCTTAGCCGAGGCTAGTTTCCACCAAACTAATGATGTTTTGAAATATAAGTCCACCCTCATCTTACTTGAGAGTTAATGGAGGGTCGTCCCTACCATTCACCCTCGTCTTATCCGAGGGAAGTTTCCATCAAACTAATGATGTTTTGAAATATAAGTCCACCCTCGTCTTTATTGAGAGTTAATGAAGGGTCGTCCCTACAATTCACCCTCGTTTCAACTGAGGGTAGTTTCCACCAAACTAATGATGTTTTGAAATATAACTCCACCCTCGTCTTTCTTGACAGTGAATGGAGGGTCGTCCCTACCATTCACCCTCATCTTAGCAGAGGGTAATTTTCCACCCAACTAATGATGTTTTTAAATACAAGTCCACCCTCGTCTCTCTTGAGAGTGAATGGAGGGTCGTCCCTATAATTCACCCTCATCTTAGCCGAGGGTAGTTTTCCACCAAAGTAATAATGGTTTTTAAATACAAGTCCACCCTCGTCTTTCTTGAGAGTGAATGGGGGGTTGTCCCTACCATTCACCCTCATCTTAGCCGAGGGTGGTTTATCCACAAGACTAATGATGTTTTTAAGCACATGTTCTCCGATGTTATTGACAATGTTGTGATTAGGTGGTCCCCATTCGTGTTGTCGTATCATCAAAGAGCATTTAGGTCTATTTCACCACAGATGATGTTTTATGGCGTAGCGTGAATTACCCCGACAGATATCTAAATTGACGAACATAAGATGTGGGGCTAACAGAATATTCTCATTAACATTTCAAGTGTTCTATGAAGCAACACATTCATTACAACTATCATCTGATTGGACATTAACTAAAACATTATTGATAGTATTTCTTCAGATGATCTGCGTTCCAGGGGTTTGAAAATGGATCCCCTTCAAGGTTCTCTAATCTATAGGTTCCAGGGAAAACTTCATCAATGACCCTATATGGGCCATTCCAATTTGGGTGGAACTTGTTTGGTTTATGCCATGTCTTTTTTAGGACTAGGTCTCCTACAACGATTGGCCTTTTTTTTCCCTCTGATTGTAAAACCTGGCAGTCCTCTGCTGGTAGGTTTCTTCTCTTATCTCAGCATTTTCTCTTCTCTCCTCGATCAAGTCTATATCAAGTCTCCTTTCTTCCATATTTCTTTGGGGGTCATATATTTGAACTCTATGAGTAGGAAACCCAATTTCGGTGGGTATGACGGCTTTTGAGCCATATGCCAATATAAAAAGGGTTTCCTCGGTAGGAGTTTTTGCTGTTGTCCGGTAGGCCCACAGAAGAGCGTATACCTCCTCAACCTATCTTCCTTTTTCCTCCTCGAGTTTTTTCTTAATCCCGTCTAGGATTGTTGTGTTTGTGACCTCAGTTTTCCCATTAGACTGATGTCGTCCTGGGGTAGAGAAGAACTATTTGACCCCCACTATTTCGTAGTATTTATCTAGGGATGCATTATTGAATTGAGTCCCATTATCTAAGGTGAGGGTATTAGGGAGATCATACCTGCATCTGATGTTCTTCCAGATGAACTGAAAGGTCTTCTTCTTGATGATTGTGACCATTGGTTCTGCCTCCACCCATTTTGAAAAATAATCAATTGTTATGATCAAGTATCGATAGTTATTGACAACCCTAAGCAGGGGCCTACCAAATCGATTCCCCATACTACAAATGGCCATGGGGATGTGATGGAGGTAAGAGGCTGATTTGGCAGATGAGGAATGGTGGTGAACCTCCAACATTTATTACACTTCTTCACGTATGTTGTAGAATCCTTTGCCAAGGTCGGCCACCAGTATCCCTGGGTGAATATCCTCTTTGCTAACAACCTACCCCCAATATGGCTTAAGAAAGACCCTTCCCGCACATCCTGCAAGATACATGGGACCTCCTATGGGTGCACACATCTAAGCAAAGGGAGCAAGAATCCCTTTTTGTACAAGGTGTCTCCGATGACAGTGAATTTTGCTGCTCTGTACCTCAACTTTTTTCTTTCTTGTTTTACTTCTGGCATCTCCTCCTCTTTAATGTATCTGACTAGAGGGTTAATCCATGAGGGTTCCCTGCTTATATTTAAGCAATGGCCGAGTGTTCCATATGCATCTTCAATCATTGGTTGAAGCAAAATTTCCACTAGAACTATTCTCCTGATATATGTCCTAGTTGCTGAGGCTAGCCTAGCAAGTGCACCAGCTCGACCATTATCCAGCCTAGGTACCCTCTTCAACTTTACTTCTCTTAATCTCTTCAAAACTAAATTTAATTTTTGAAGATATCTAGCCATTCTCTCATCTTTAGCCTCATATTCTCCTAGTATTTGATTCACCACTAGTATTGAATCACTATGGACCAAGATTTGGCCAACACTAAGTGACCTAGCCAGGGAGAGGTCTCGTATTCAGACTCATTATTGGAGGCTTTAAAGTTGAACCTACGAGCGTACTTAATGTACATGCCATTAGGTTTTGATACTATTAGTCCAGCTCCACTTCGGCTCTCGCAAGAGGACCCATCAATGAAGAGATTCCACACAGCGTATTCCTCTGAAAAACTTCCCTCAATAAGGGATCCCTATCTAAAGAGGTATCTTCCCTCATCGTTCTTGACATCTTTTCCTCTAGCGGTGCTTGTCTCAGCCATATTTTTGGACAGGTCAGTAATTCTGCCTTGCTGGATATCTTTCTCGAGGTTCTCATTTTCAGCATAATCCTCTTCCCAAGTAAATTCATCCACGAAATCTACTAATGCTTGACCCTTGAAGGAGACCCTAGGTTAATACAAAATATCGAACTCTCCCAGCTCTATAGCCCAGTCCATTAGCCTTCCATGATTTTTTTGAGCTTATGTATGACCTGCCTAAGAGGGGTCGGTGAGGATGACCATTGTATGGAACTGGAAGTAGGGTTTTATCTTTATTGAGCATGAATCAAGGCACAGGCCAACTTCTCAATCCTGGGGTATTATTCCTTTGCCCCTTGGAGTGCCTTACTATTAAAATACACCAGCTTCTGCACCCCGTCTTCATCTCTCATGATAGCAGTGCTGATGGCTGACTCCAAGACGGCTAAGTACACATACAATCATTTGCCTTGCACTTGACATGATAAGAGTAAGGGGGACCCCAGGTAGGACTTTATCTCTTGGAAATCCTTATCACACTCTTTTTTCCATTTAAAATCCTTTTTGAAAACTTTAAAGAATACTAGACACTTGTCCGCGGCTCTGGATACGAACGTATTCAAAGCAGCCACTCATCGTGTGAGCCTCTGAACAACTTTAATGGTCTTAGGGATATTCATTTCTAACAGAGACTTTATCTTTAATATTATCCTCGATGCCTCTTTGAATGATGATGAAGCCCAAGAACTTACTTGCTCTTACTCCAAAGACACACTTCGTTGGGTTGAGCTTCATCCGATACCTGTCCATCGTGTCGAAGGTCTTCTTCAGAACGGTCATGTGATCTTTGGCATTCAAAATCTTGGTCAATATGTCATCCACATAGACCTCCATATACTTCCCAATTTGTTCTTCGAACATTTTATACGCAAGGCGCTGATACGTTGCCCCCGCGTTCTTTAGGCCAAAAGGCATGACCCTATAAAAGTATGTCCCCTTATCGGTAATAAAAGTCATTTTTTTTAATTCTCAGGGTCCATGGAGATCTAGTTGTAGCCTAAATATGCATCCATGAAGCTCATTAGCTCATGGCCTGTAGTAGCATCCACCATCTGATCAATGCGGGGAAGAGGGAAACTGTCTTTGGGGCAATGTTTATTGAGGTCAGTGAAATCTACGCACATCCTCCACTTTCCATTGATTTAGGGACTATGACCGCGTTAGATAGCCATTCGGGATAGATGACCTCCTTGATAAACTCAGCCTCTTCCAGTTTCTTGACCTCGTCCCTTATGACCTCATATTTTTCATGAGAATAAATTCTCCTCTTCTGCTTTATGGACTTCATGTCTTCCACCAAGTTGATCTTGTGGCATATAATCTCAGGGTCAATTCTTGGCATGTCTGCATGACTCCATGCAAAGACGTTTTGTCTTCTCCTTAGAAACTTGATGAGGTCTTCTTTTATATCTGTCTTCAGAACTTTGCCAACTTGGACAATTTTTTCTGGCTCATCCTCATTGAGGATGATGGATTCTATCTCTTTTGCGGCATCCCATTTATTTAGACTTGTTTCATCCCTGGGGTCTAGGGTATCAATATTGTAAGTAATAATTACCTTCATATGTGCCTCTCATTCCTGGACAGAGTTGAATTAGCATTCCTTTACTGTCGTCTGGTCTCCCTAAACTTCCCCCACCCCATAAGGGATCGGGAATTTTATCATCTAGTGGACCGTGGAGGGCGCAACCTCAAATTCCTTTAGAGCTACTCGTCCGAGTATGATATTATAGGCTCAGAAGACGTGTTCATCCATCACAAAAAGTTGACCCTCTTGGTAAGCCATATTGGCCCCTCGTCTCCCATTCTTACATCAGCCTCATACACTCCTAGGGTATGAACTATTTCCCCACTAAAACCTATCAAGGAATGATGGTATGGGACCAGTCTAGCATGGCTGAGTCCCAAGGCTTTAAAATATGGCCAAAACATCACGTCCGTAGAACTACCCCCATCTACCAACATCCTTGGCACCTCGCATTTGTGTACTCTGGTAGTGATGATGAGAGGGTCATCATGTGGGGCAAAGAGGCCCTTGAATTCCATCCTTGAGAAACCCACTATTAGGGTATCCATGTCAAATTTCTTCCTTTTTTTCGGCTTGGCTTCGATAGAGTTTGAGTTCACGACTTTCGTCACTACCTTGGCTTTAGCTACATGGGCTTTCCTGTCGGTGACTTCTTACCCTCCTCCTGCTAGGGACCCGAAGATCATTCTAACATCGAACGAGATCATATTAAGTCTTTTCACGTGGTGGTCTCTTGGTGGGAGGTCAGAGTCATCATCATCCTCTGAAGGGTCATCTCTTATGTTGGTAGGATCTTCTCTCCATGCATCGCTCCTCTTCTTCCTGGGGTTTTCCCTTCGGCCCCTCTTAAAGGCACACTTGTCCACGTATTTTCTCAACTTCCCTTCTCTTAGCATTTTTTCAATTTCATCTTTTAGAGCAAAACACGTATCGATCAAATGGCCATGGTCTTGGTGAAATTCACACCACAGGGTTTTGTTTCTCTTGTGAGGAGGTTCCCTCAACTTCTTAAGCCATTTTAAGGATCGATCGCTATTTATCTCAATCATAATGTGTTCGCAGCTAACTGTCAGAGGGGTGTAATCAGTGAATTTGTCCTCTTCTAGCCTTTTCTTTCCCTCTTTATTATTTTTTTGGTACTTACCCCCACTAGTGACACCTTTTTCATCTTCGTATTTGGTGGCCATCACCTCTTAGACATTCATCACCTTTCCCGCCGTTGCCAGCAACTCAACCATTGATTTTGGTGGGTCTTCTGCAAGCTTCCATAATAGCTTCCCCTTTTGGAGTCCTCCAATTAGGGTTTCCATGGCTATACTTTCCTCGTAATCTTTGACCTCTAGTCTATCTTTGTTAAACTTGGCTATGTAGTCTTTTAGGCTCTCATTCTTCCCCTGCTAACATAAAGCAGGTGTGTGGTCTTCTTCTGAGGCCTCACTCCAAAGAAAAAGTTATGGATGAACCATTTTTCTAGCGGTTTGAAACTTTCAATGGAGTTCTTTGTACGAGAGGTAAACCATACATGTGCACCCTCGGTTAAAGTGCTGGAAAAAGCAAGGCACCTCATCTCATTTGAGATAGAGTATATGTCTACTACTTATTGGTACATCTCGATATGGTGGACCGAGTTGGTACTCTCGTCATACCTTGGGGTGACCACAGGTGGCTTAAACTTGGACGGCATTGGGAAGTTGACTATCTTCGCCACAAAGGGTGAGCCTATGGAGTATCCTCTTTGAAGAGTGTCTCGAATTTTCAGGATATCACCATATTTATCCTTTAACCTTTGAGTTAAGTCGTTCCACGGCCTAATAGCATCGACTTGGCCGATGTTATCCCCTACCACTTCTCTGGGGTGTACCGAGGGATCTTCTATAGCCGATCTATGTCAGTTGTTCACCTCTCCCTAATCGTCATCCCATCCATGGGGTCAGCCCCTGTGGGATCGGACTTCTTCTTCCTCTCTTCAGGAACTTACGAGACTTCTCAATCTGGACAATATTTCCCTCAGGTCATTTACCGGGCCCAACCTCTCAAAGTCTGACCCTCTACTTAGACGATCGAAAATAGAGCCTCTTGGGTGATCATCAGGATCCTACCTTCTACACTTCCCTCTTCTCTGTTAGACAGGTCGAATAGTATTACTGGAGACCTCATACGGCTTCCAGCAGTCTATGGGAGCCTCTTCTACTTCTACGTCATCATATATATCCTCCGGGAAAGGGTTTCCTTGCCTCCCCAGGCGTAGATGCCTGGGGATAGCAATATCCCTCAGTCGTTGTGGAGGTGGAAAATATTTACGTGGTGCCTGGGGTGGTCCCCTAGCCTCATGTTTCCCTGGTGCAGCTACCGGAGTAATCATCTCTGGTGAGACTGTGGGTGGTCTCAGTATGTTTTAGCTAAGAGCTGCAAATTATTTTGTCATAATCTTTTGGCTTGCTATTAAAGACTTTAGAGAAGCAGCCACATCAGCCATCTCAGACTGAGGTGGTATATGACTAGAACTAGGTCCTACTCCACTAGCTGGTGGAGGAGAACGTGGTAACTTCAATGCCATATATTTGAGTTATGAAGAGATGAATGATCAAAAGACTGATGATCTTGAGAACCTAAATGGATCTCTTTCAATGGTGAAACAACTCCACATGAAGGAGGATAACGGGTTCACCACCAGATTTTTCGGTGAGGTCAAGCTGCATAAAGGAAGACATGACTTCTCATTGCCATAAGCGGTGCCAAATTCAACACCACCAGATAAGAGGTGATGAGCTCAAATACTAACAACAATGGCAGCAATTGAGTTATGTATGTGCATATATATATATATATATATATATATATATATAAGGGGATGAGGATAAGAGGAGTGAAGGGAATGATGTATAGTGGTTCAGCCAATCAGGCCTACATCCACTGTGAGTGTGTGATCCACTAAATATGGGTACTAATGGCCTTGGATACAATGCTTATGAGATCACTCTCTCTTGTCTCTCTACTATTTGTACAAGCAGAGTTTTTACTAGCGTTTTTAATGATCTATCCTTTACATGGTTGAAGATGAAAAGTATATATAGGTATTGGGGGAGTAGTGTATCCCCAAGCATGTATGGAGCATGTGAATGATGATATAGATAACCCCCTTTTGACACCTGGCTGGGCCACTTGTTGGTTAATGATGACACAATATTCCCTCACGTGAGGGGGTAATGTTGTTATAACAGTTTAGCCCACGTGCTACATGAGTCCCACGTGTACTGTCCCACGTGTATCCCAAATCACGCGCCATGGTGATGTTATCCTCAGCTTAAATAGTCAAGCCAAGGCTGAGGATTGATGATGGCATGTTGGGTCATCTGCTAAATGTATCCCCCTAGTAATGTCGACCCCTCATAGGGTCGGCCAGTTGCTTGGACTGCCACAAGAAGAGGCTTATGTCTCCACGAGCTTGGGCTGACTCGGGCCATCAGAGTTAATAATGAGATTGTCCTTCCAAGGTCGTACCGTCGTACTATCATCCTATCATCCTAATTGGGTCACCAATGATACGGACGACCCATCTGACCCCTATCTTCAGTATAACCCCTAGGGGTAATAGAGTTGAACCCTCGTCTAGGACAAGGCATACCTTCGGCTTGGCCGAGGGTATATTTTGGCATATCAGCCATAGTTCCTTACCTAAAGGTAAAAAGAATCAAACACAAGACGTCTTACCCCTACCTCACACATTGTAAAATACTGGACACTATGAACTGGGGACTATACTTTCCCTACTCCTCGAGCCAGGGGATTTTCCCACATCACACAATTTCCAATGATAGCACTACTGGGGTATGTACCACATAGCATATGTATTTCACACCCAATTTATATTCACATCATATATACAAACCTTCACAGTTTAGAATGTATATATTAATCATCCTAGCTATATGTAAATATCATACCTTCACTATCTAATGATCCACACAATCATTTCAAGTTCATATTATAATTTACTCGCTTACTTGATTATTGATGATAAATCACACCTATGATTATTTCTCAAATTTTCCCTCGTTAAAGACCCACGAACTCTCACTCATTAGCCCATAACCCTCCTCAAAATAATCCCCACTCCTTGGAGGATTTACAAAACGGAAACAACAGAATACCCTCTCCGATATGTCTCTATAATAGCCCCAAAGTAGCCCCTCCATAGAGTTATATCATACACACCATATCCCCCGTAAACTTGTTTACCCAATAATACAAAAGGGTTCCCTAAGTATTTAAAATCATCTAGAGAGTAATAGCATCAAAATTTACAACTGTAGTAACTGGACATGACCGAAGGCCCCAAAAATCGAACCAGTTCGGTTCCTTAAAACTGGAAGAAAACTTTTAATTACCCGACCGATCCGATATCCTTAGAAAATGAACCGGTCCGGTTCCTTAAATTTTACAGAAAATGTTTAACCTCTGAATCGATCCGATATCCTTGAGAACGAATCGGACCGAACTGCACAGTTCTGAATCCTACGAAATCTTCTTATTTCTCCAAAAAACCTTTTTTATCCAATATTTTACATCATAATCCATCCAAAATATGACGTCTAGCATTTCTATACCTTCAATCTCATATATACACAACAAAGACTAAACTTCTAGACTAAAGTCTAGGGTTTAACATATATCTCTAACATTACCAAATCGTTCCACAAATTATGAAATAGATCACACAAATAAAAATTTAACAAGTTAATCCACTTGGCTTAAAGATGTTGGGTCTGGTTGTTCCTCAAAGTCACGGATTATACAAGATTTTCAAGGTTCCCAAGCTTCCTCTTCTCTTTCTTTACTTCTCACATTTTCTCTCAAATGGGTTTTCTCTTAATTGAGATTAAGTAACTCTCTTAAACATAATAACCCCCTATTATTAGTAATCCCAACTTTAAATCATAATACACACATAAAAATAACTCATATACCCCAATTCGAGTCAAACTAGTCCAGAAGATTCTGGAACCCAAATAAAAACCCCAGGGCAGTCATTTTGACTTTTTCGGCCCTTTCGAAATCAACCTCGCCCTCCAAATTTTCATCCGAAACTCAGAATATAAAAACCATCACCCAACCTCATATAACTCACTAAAATATTCCATGGTTGAGAAATAACTAATTCTCGCTGCCTATACACACATATACGATGAAATTGCACACAACAACAGTATATTTACCATATCACACTAGTAAATGTGCAATTATCATAAATATTAATTATTCTACCCAAATCAATATTTATGTTAAATTCTTATTTTAATTCTCAATTATATTAAATCACCCACCCCCAATAATTTAATTTAAAAATAAATACACGAAAGTAAGGGGTATTACATACCCATGGCTAGTGAATGCAGGGAGAGTATAGTTTCTAAGTCACATCGCCTGATGTTTTATTGTGTGATTTAATTTTTGAGGTGAGACACGTTGGGTATAATTTTGTTTCACTTTTGGGAGGAATATGACCACCTCCACTACGTTTGCAATATTTGTATCCAAGCGCGTGAGTGAGTCTGACTTGAGGTAACCGAGTTAGAGTGATCCTACCTGGGATATGATTACATTTTAGAGAAAGTATCCAGTGAGTTATTACTCGGGAATGGTTGGTTATTATACGCGACATATGAGTGAATGATGTAGTATAATAGTACGTATATAATATGAGAATATAACTATATTCATGATTAATACGTAAGTGTGAATGTATTTCTAATATAACTAGTGTGAAAGTTATATGATTAAAAAGGGTTTTCCTATATAACTAGTGTGAATGATATATGACTTAATATAGTTTAGTTGATTAATAAGTTAATGGGTAGATAACTCAATAATCAAAATAAGAATACTTGGGTTAGAGTAATGCGATAGAAAGAGGTGTAATAAGATTAGTTAGGTGGGGTAGCGTAGCTAGTAAGGTTATAAGGAAAGCGTTAGGTGTGCACATTATATGAGGGGTGAGTTATTCCTCAAGAGAGTGCGACACTAGCTTAAATATGAAAAATGTGCATGCATATATGATAAATTTCAATTTCACTTCTTGCTAAATATTCTCAAAAATGTTTTACTTAGGCTCTGACCTTTGCCAAAATCATTCCCAAAATATTTTAGGTGTCTAGCCACAGGGACGCCCAACTTGATGATTTTATCCAGGGATGCATAATTGTAGCTCGTGTGGAAGTTGAAGGGCATTTCTATAGACGTCTCATTCGTTTATCCCTATTGTAGGGACTTTATTTCATTACTCATTTGGGCATGTCGCCCTTAGACTATTTCAGCATATCCATTTTATGGATTGGACTTTGTGTATCCAGTTCATTATTTCAGTTTATCGTTGAATTTTATTGTTGAACTGATAGTTGATTCAGTCTTCTTTATTCATATTATTTATTTGTGTTGGATTCAGTTATCAGTTTGTGTGGATGGTTAAATTATTATTTATTTTCACGTATTGTTAATTAATGTAAGATAGAATTTGACACGAGAGTATTTAAATTACTACGTGGTTTGTAAATTTAAAAATGCTTTCGACAGCGATGTTAAGAATGAGCCTTATGATACCAACGTTTTATTTTGATAAAGGGATAGCAATCCGATATGTTAATAGGCAGGGTGTCACATGTATTTTATGAAAATTCATAGCCATAAATTAATGTACTGGTCAAACTTTCTAATAAATATTAAAAATAAGAAGATACAAAGGTTTTAAAAATACACGTATCCCATAACTAGAAGAAAAATTGGTTTAGAAGTTAATGTTCATGTATATACATAGAACATGACCTCTATATAAATAATGTATGAGACCCAAAATCATGTCATCTTGTTCCTCCATGGCATTTCATTTGAATGGAGTGGAAAAATCTATATTAACTGATGAGAAAAGTATAAACATAAATCAAAATGTTTAGTTTATTCTATGAGGCATGGACAATAATCTAAAATCGAATTATAACCAGTCATGCATGTTAATAAGGATTTTTAATCTCATATGAGTTCACATATAAATCTGCCTACATATTGGTATCATAAAGATGCATACCTTGGTCCGTATTGTGACACTTGGTTCCGTTAAAATAATAAAGAGCCAAAATTTCCAAAAAATTAGGATCATGTGACATTTCGCGGTTGTAAAATTAAGATAAGATAAAATAAAAATAAAAATTCTTGGTATGGACCCAACAATTTCGGATTGATCTGAAATTATTCCTGATCGATCCTGACGACCGGACTACAGAAATTTATGTTATATTTTTAGATGTCGAGGTGTGTAAGTTTAGAGCATGAACTATAGTGATTTCTCATCAATGGGGACCACTTTTCTCTCAATATCAGATTGCCTTAAGAATGGGGGACTGCCCTAAAGGTTTGGAGCATTTAATGTGTCTTATAAGGTCATTAAAGAGGGTTTTAAAGAAAAATATAAACCCCATATCCTCCATTAAAGCAGAGAAGAATAATGCACTTCGACCAAATCCAAAATTCCATTTATCTCTACTTTGTTTGCTTAGCGGGAAGTTTTTTTATCCTCCCTATATTCACACAAACTAGAATACATTTTCATCTTTCATTTCTAAGTGTTTAAGAGTTTGGTAAAATAATGTTATTGGGTGAAGAAATACATTTTTTGGAAGAACACATTTTTAGAAAGTTTGGAGCTAGTTAGGAGCTTATTCAACATCTTATCTAAAGTTTAATTACATTCTTAAGAGGTGGGGTTTCTGCACTCAATTTTTAATTTTAAAGACAATCAAGCTAGATATATGTATATATGTAAAATTCAAATGATTATTTATTCTTATTATCACTACATACGAATATACGTTGAAGACTGACGATAAAATGAATGAAAGCTAAAGATTGAAATAAGGTTATGAAAATACCATCTTTAAACTCCATGGGATTTTTATTTGGCTCAATTTTGTAACAATTGTCCCATATACCTTCGGATCTTCGCTCACATTATACACATTCCTAAAAAGAATTTTACTAGTTTTTTAAACTCAATTTCTTAAATTTAAAAACCTAAATTGTATTTTCTTTAATATACTAAATATTTTGTATTTATACATTATATATACATTTTATACCTAAATACATTTTATAATTTTACAATATTTTAAAATTAATTTTTATAATTTTTTAATTTAAAAAGGCTGAATAAATCATTTCAAAAAATATTTTTAACATTCTTATTTGTTTCTTAAAATTAATTTGACCCACATCAATAAGGCACCGTTTTTTTTATATTTAAGGGTTGTTTTTATTCGATCATTGTCAACTATTTTTTACCAATAACAGTTTAGCATCTGGCCCATGTAATTTCATCACACGTGAGCATGTGGGGTGACCGTTGCACGATAGGTTTGTCGAGGGTCGTTTTCCTTATTTACCCTCCATAGTGGGTTATCTTATTACGATTATAACCCCGTCGAACCTATTGTTATGGGTTATCAGTCATACCCTTTGAACCTCTTGGTTGTTTAGCTATATTACTTATCTCCCAATGAATTTCTACGTAATCAGGGCACCTCACGTATCTTTATCAATAGCAGCCTTGAGTTAGTTGAATAATTCGAATAAAAAATTTCAAAACATACCAAAACTCTGCCGAAATTTACAGGTACATTCTCTCATACTAAAACCTATTTTCCTATCTATTTAGAGTTAGTTTCTTTACATTTAAACTTCTCTAAACCCTATTTTGTTCTTAAATATATATATATATATATATATATATATATATATTCTCTGAGCCAATGTGTTTACATTTTGTTTTGTGTTTGAGAGTTTAACTTATTTTGGAGTAGTGGATTGTGAGTTCGAAAGACTTTTAACCATCTCGGCTTGATTTTTGAGGTTTTCTATTCTGAATCTTACAAAATTGTTGGTGCATGTTATTTTTTTGCTTTATTTGGCCTACGAACCTTATCGGGGTATAATGTTCGGTCCTTAGTTCAAATAAACTCATATATATAATTTTTTTTATAGCAAAACTAAAATTTTTGAAACCCAAACTTTGTTTTTACCCTTTTTGGGGTCTAATCTCTCTAAATCTTATTTTGTAACTTTGTGTACTTTACATGTTTAACATATCTTGTTTTATAAACCTACTCCTTATTTATATTTTTTATACCTTTAAAATAAGAATTGGTTTGTGTTTTGTCTTAGTTTTGTGTAGATCCAGTTATAGTGTGTTAAATCTCTTAATCTCAAACTTCATTTTACACAAAACTATTAAACCTAAAGATAGACTCTTATTATCTAGTCTTTAGGGTTTGAAACATTCACCGTTCTCTTAAAACAAAAAATTATTTAAAACTTATTTGTTTTCATCTTCACTTATAAACCAGACAAAGAGTATGACTACTCACACACAATCAATTGAAAAATAATCCTATCATACACGCTCATGTTTAATCATAATTAATTCTTTATCAGTAACTTATTACAAGTATCTTTTTAATCATCATAAGTTTGTTTGTTACACCATTGATTAAGTTTATACATATTCAGTTAATCCTATATTAGTTTTACAAACAATTTTCATTTCCTGAGTATACATATGAATGTATACACATAATAATTACTAATGAATCCATACCCATCAGATCATACATGTTTTAATATGCACGAAACCCAAAATCATATCCTATATACATTAATTTGTATGATACTATACTAACCTCCCAAGAACCCCCACCCCCCCACCCCCTCCCCAGGTTACCCTAAACCATCTGTAAACTCAATCCAAAACATCGTATTCAAACCCACACAATGAGACAAAAAGTCAATCACACATTAGCCTAAGCTCACTAAACCACCCTAACCACCACCTAGTTTCAAACTTGTTCTATAACCATGGCCTAGAGTGTCACGCCCATGGAAAGTTGACCCGCGGTCATGCCCCAAACGACTGCACCCCTAACCTCCCTCTATCTTCCAACCCAAAATGATGTAGTTTAGTTCTTTTTCTCTAACCATCCCTAAGTTACGAGTTTTATAACATTAGTTATCTATAGATGAGTCTTTTAAAGCTCTCAACACCTCCAAAACACCCTATTATGATTTATAATCACTTTTCATTCGTAACCCAACCCTTTTAATGATTATAAATAGTGTTTAATTCCATTATTAAGGGCTTAAACCTCTATTTTATATTTTCTTTATACGAGTCATCCTTAAACAAGAATTTAGATTATTAATCAACTCAAAACTCCATTAGACACCCGATTTAACAATGACTAACGACCTTATTAACTATTCTAGTCAAATTCACAATTTAAATAATGTTTTACAACAAATTATTCAAGGTGTTCATCATCAGAACAACACATTCCTAAATTAAACATGCAACTTAAGAATGGACATGGTTTCTATAATTTGATCAATTCAAATATATATATACACATGCTTTACAAATAAATTTACGAATCATCAATCACATTTCAATTATAATAGCTTGTTTCTAATTAATTGATTAACATACAGTAATAAAAATCCAAAACAAGTTACATTGATACGATAAGCAGGATATTATTTCTTGCCTGAATTAAGATTACATTTGATTAAGCCCTCTTATTTTCCCCCCCTCTTCTCCTAAAGTTTGCCTCCGCCACTAGGCTATGAAATATGATGTGCTAAGATGATTAATGAGATTTGACTATATATTTATAACCATAATCCCACAGGTTCCCAATGGGCCCAGTTTCGAACCACCAATCATGACCCAAACAATAACCAAATACTCCTAAAACTTGGTCCAAACGAGTACCTGCCCCGGGGCCCCATTTGACATATTAAAAACACCACTTTGATCATTTGTGTTCCCCCAGAGCCCAGTCCAACCATACTGACCCGTAACATAGAAATTAATTGCCACCATATTATTAAATTAGGGAATCAGTCACATTTTATTTATATTCCCACTTTAAACTGTGATTATTAATCATAATCACAATCTAAATCGAGAATTTAAATGATATGTATAATTTATGAAAATCAAAAGTTAACTCAAGCAAGTAAATATTAATTAATTAATTATTTAATTCGTAAAAATATGGGGTATTACAGTAACTTTATACATTTGATTATAAACAATCAAGGAAGTAGAAAATAGAGAAATGAAATATATTTATGGGTTTTAAGAATATGATGAAGTAAAAATATACTTAAGATATTATATCCTCACATTTATGATGGATGTTCATTTACATATTATTGGATATTATGACTCGAATTTACTGGATAATGCATAGTGCAAAGTCCACTCTTGATTTAGAAGGTTTATTTGGTCCAAAGTGCCAGTATTGCGATAGAGTGAAAAACAATCCATTATCTAGAGTTCATAGATGTCTCGACGAAAGAATTTATGGGTTATGGCAATGAAATGTCATTTCTAAATCTGGAGTTGCCTATTATCAAGCTGCTGAAATATAATGATATTGTCATTGCAATCTTCTTTACAAAGAAGTGATAAGTATTATAAAGTATCTAAGAACATTGAATGGAAATACTTTTCAATTAAAGAAGAAATTATAAATAACGAGTATCACTTGAACACATTTGTACAAGTTTTAACATATAAAATTCGCTCATAAATTGACTATCACCAAAAATAGTATTAATGCATGCTTAAGATATAGGTATTCAAAGTACTTAATAGTATCAATGTTGTAGATTGCTATTGTTTATTTGTAGACATTATGTTATGACATCAATAAAGTATTTCTGAAATTCATTTTGTTCTATATTGTATACATGCATGTGAATGAATGAATGTGACAAGACATAATTTTTTATAAGAATATTATGGGACCATTATTCATGACCCACATTGTATGCCTTATTAAATTAGACATTAGTGGTGTAATCCATGGAATAAATTACGCTCTTGAATTAGTGTGTAACCACTGTGACTCAAATTGGTGGATTATTTGAGTTATGATAAATAAATAATGATAACTATTCAATAGTTTATTGCACGCCTTATGTTCCTTCATCCAAATTATAAATGAAATTATTAGATGGACAAACTCGGAGACTGCATGATTTATTTAATAGATAATTTAATTTTGGAATTAAGTTAAATTAATAATTAATTATATAATTAAATATCAGTTTCTACTTAATGTAAGTTGATTAAGATTACTTTGGGCACGTCATCAGAATTTTAAGGATTATTGGAGATAGTAAGATAGAGAGAGCCTTGTTAGATTTAGGGGCGAGTGTCACATTTTACCTTGTTCAATCTATAGAAAGCTCGATCTAGGAGATCTTAAACCCCTAAAAATCACTCCCTAACTTACGAATCATTCCGTGAAGCTTCCTCATGGGGTACTTTAGGACGTGATCATCCAAGTTGACACTTTCTAGTTTTCGATAGATTTTGTCATTTAGAATAAGGAGATCTCGTTCCATCAAGACATCATGTTCATGTCATTCTTTACTTCCCTTTCCTGGCTACAGCTAACCCTATGATCATTACGCGTAATGATAAATGTAGCTAACATTTGGGAATATGATGCTTGAAATGAATATCTTCAACATCACAAGGAAAATGGGTGATGTGGATGATTTACACGACACAGATCTTATCGAGGAGGAAACATAAGAGAATTTAGAGGGTAATGATTTTAAGGATCCACTTGAGAGGTGTTTAGTGACAACTATTGAGAGCGAGAGAAAGTATTCCAAGTTCGATCGTTGGTTGAGTATAATGAGGGAGATTTTAGGTGAGGGCGAGATTGACAACGACATGAGAGATGTGAGTTAAGTCTCGTGATTCGAGGAGTTACCACCGAGGGAATCCTCTGAGGTTCCCTCCGACGTTAAATTTCCTATAATCTAATTGAAGAAGATGCCTTCCAATTTTAATTATGCTTATATAGGAGATAATCGGATATATCCCATTGTTGTCTCCTCTTGCCTAGATAAAGAGCAAGAAGGGAAGATTTTGGCGATATCGAAGAAGCAAAAGGGTGCTTTTAGCTGGTCTATTATGGATTTAAAAGGTATAAGTCCCTTTATTTTTACCCAAAAAATCCACCAAAAGGAGGACGTGAAGACCTTTAGGAAGATGCAAGGAATATTAAACCTGATAACGAATGATGTGGTTAGAATGAAATTTATATAGTTGTTGGAAGCGGGCAAAATATATCCCATTTGGGATAGTAAGTGGGTTAGTCCAATCCAGGTCGCTTCCAAGAAGTCGGGAATGATCGTGGTTAAGATTACTAAGGGATAACTTATTCCAAAAATGTACAACCGTCGGATGGTGCATTTGCATAAATTATCAAAACTCAATGTCCACACTAATAAATATCACTTCCCTTTGTCGTTCATGGACCAAATGCTCAAGAAAGTGTAGGTCCAACCATTTTACTATTTTTTAGACAGTTATTCTAGGTATAGCCAAATAGAGGTAGACGTGCTTGATCAATAAAAAACTACCTTCACATACCCTTTTGGATTTTTTACCTACAAAAGGATGCAATTTGGGTTATGTAATGCACCCGTGACATTTCATGGTGCATGTTAAGTCTTTTTAGTGACATGGTTCAGATAGGCCTTGAGGTGTTTATGGATGACTTTAGCTTTTTCATATCCGCTTTTCAAAAATGTCTTGCTAATCTTGAGTAAGTAATTCCTCGATGTGTGGAAATGAATCTAGTGCTAAATTGGGAGAAATTCCATTTCATTGTTACCAAAGGAGTATTTCTAGGCCACATAGTTTCTTCCAAGGGGATAAAAGTGGATAGGGAGAAAATTGACATCATTGTCTAACTTCTCCCACCAAAGTCACTCAAAAACTTGGCTCATTTTTGGGACTTGCAGTATTTTATCATAGGTTTATTAAGGACTTTAGCTACATAAGTATACCCTTAAATAACTTACTTGTTAAGGATGCCCCATTTGAGTGGAGGAAGCATGCCAAAAGGCATTTGTGAAATTGAAGAGTATGCACATCTCCGCTCCCATCATACAAGCTCTAGATTTGACCATTCCGTTGGAGCTAATATATAATGCGAGTGACTTTGTGGTAGGGTATTTTTTAGGGAAATAGAGAGATGAGAAGTCCCATGTCATTTATTATGTTAGCCGAACATTAATCGGACTATAGTTAAACTACTCCACTATAGAGAAAGAGTTGATAATGGTAGTGTTCGCCCTTGATAAATTTCGTTCATATCTTATCGGATTCCCTATCATATGCTTTGCTGACCACGCAATACTAAAATAACTCCTTCCCAAGAAGGATGCCAAGACACACTTCATTAGGTGGATTTTGCTACTCCAAGAATATTACCTTTCCATCAAAGATAATAAGGGAGTAGAGAGCACCGTAGTCGACCATTTGTCTAGGCTTTCCTCTGATGTACCGCAAGATCCTGTACCCATAGATGAATTGTAACACCCCACGTTTTTGGGACTGAGATATTAAATTTTGGGAGGAATAACAATTTAATTAAATTGGAGAATTTTAAAATTTGGGGATTGAAGTCCAAAAATAGAGAACGTTTCCAAGTATTTTGGAGGATGATTTTGAGTGTACCATCGATCCCGGAAGGGTCGAGATAGTCAAAATGAGTGTCATTGGGTTTTATTTCGGATCCGGAATGTTTTTAAGTATGTTTGACTCGAATTTTTTAAAGTGTGTATTATCATTTAAAATTGGGACTTTTGTTTTAAAGGATTTAAAGTCTTACGGATCAAGCCTCTTCATTTAGAGAAAGAGAGAAATAGAAAGAAAGAGAGAGAGAGGAAGAAAACTTGGAGATTTTCGACCCAAATGCGATCCCGGGGATGATATAACCTCTACAAAATAGAGGCAAGTGTTTAATCTTGCTAAATATTTCATTTGTGTATTTCCTTTCATAATTCGTGGATAAAAGAATTGGACTTTTGGGTATAAACCTAATTTTTGGTTTCAATCTTGAAATTGAAGTTTACACTTTGGTTTGAGGGATATAAACTGATGAGAATAGATATAGGACGAGTTTTGATGTTTGAAAACATCTTGGGATTGAAGATTAAGGGTTGGAAGAAGTATAAATTGAATTTTTGGACAATTTGGGTTTGGAGAAATAAGCCATTTTTCGTGGCTTTCTGAACTGGCCGAATCGATTCGTCCCTAGCGAATCGATTCGCCAGGTTGCAGAAGCCACAGGTCTTTAGGGCCGAATGGATTCGCCCCTAGAGAATCGATTCGGTATGTAGCAGAGTTACAGGTCTGGTTGGGCCAAATCGATTCGCTGAGGCCGAATCGATTCGCTGTTGAGGCAAAATCGATTCGGAGGGGCCGAATAGATTCGAAAATAGGGTATTTTGAGAAATTTTCTCTAAAATGATTTCAAATCCTTTTTGGTTGGTTTTATCGATTTGGGACATGGTTATATGATGTGAGAGTTATATTTTGGAGACTTAGAAGGGGTTTCTCAATTATTATGAATATGGGGACTTCTTTAAATAATTTAAGGAAGGTATATGTTTACGAGCATGCATTGAAGTTGTGTGTGTTTATGGAGATAGTGGGAGACCTCATTAGGATTGGAAATCCTAATTATAAATCAAAATTGAGTGTAGATATGATGTGAGGTTAAGAACTCTTGGGGAGAGAGTTGTGAGAGTACGTTGTGAAATTCTAGGTCGATATTTGTATCGAATCCTTACAGAGTTAGGATGCTATTAGGATACAATTTGGGGACTCTTTGAGAGAGAGTGGTGAGGGCATGGATCGAAATCATAGGCCAAATTGTGTGTGCCGAATCCGTATTGAAATAGGGTCCTATTTAGGATAAGATTGGGGACCGATGAAAGAGAGTGGTCGCATATCCTTAGCAATGTTTAAATAAAGGAATAAATTGTAATGCAATAGGATTAAGGGTTTATAAGAGCAATTGAACCATAGGCAAAATTGGGAACTATTAGATCGTACTATCAATGAGGATAGGTTGTAGAGAAATTCTAGTCAACATAGTTTATACATATAATTTTGTGGGAGTAACAATTGGAACTCCAATACTTGAAATGAACTTGAGATAAGATTGAGGTTTATAGACTATTAGTTATGTGCATACCAATAGTCAAAAGTAGTATTAGAAATATTTATGTACTTTTGGGATATAGATTAGAGGTGTAGTGATTGTTCCCTACACTAAACTTTGGGTGATAACCTTAATGTTGGAGATATATTTATGTTGGAAAATTATTTATATCATAGGTGATATATTTATGTTGGAAGATTAGTTATATCATGGGAGAAATGAATGAAAATGCCTCAAGTGATGGATTACACTCACATGTCGAGGTAAGTTAATGTGTTTTGGGATGACGGCTAGTATATTGAGGATTATGTACACTTATGGCCGAGATTATAAATCTTATACATTGAACAAGAGATAATATATATATATATATATATATATATATATATATATATATATATATATATATATATACTCATGTTATGAATATCTAAACCGTATGTGATGGTTTAATTATATGATGGGATCTTATGTATGTATATATATCTATATGTGATGATATGTATGCATTTAGATTGGCTGCTTTCCATGGGATTTTATTTGTTATAGGGTTAGAACAACCAGGTTATATGTTACTCTAGTGTGATCTAGGGAGGTTGCGCAATGTGGGTGAATCCCCTGGCTCGAGGAGCAGGGAGAGTATAGTCCCCAGGTCATTTCACGTCCAACGTTCGAGTATGATTTATGAGATCTCCCACTCGCAGGGGGAACTTGACCACCTCCACCATTGTGTATATGATTACCATGACCATTGAGTAAGTCTAGCTTGGTACCGTGGTATGATGAGTAAACCCGAATTTTTTTTTTGGATAGGCACTATGAGACCGCATCCTCGAGTTATAACTCGGTGGGATGTTTTCGATCCATGTGTGAATGATATATTACTTGTGTATGAGAACAAGGTAATAAAATTCTCTAATGAGAATAATGAAGTAAAAATGAATATAGAATACACCTCAGTCCAGGAGATAGATCCGGATGTGTATAGAATACACCTCAGTCCGGGAGGTAGATCCGAATGTATATTATAAAGATGAAAAATAGAATAAATACAATATGTATAGTCACATATTAGTATGTATTTATATTACAGACGGTAGTACGGACCTAATGGATCTCTTCCATTAACCCTGCTAAATAGTAGTGTATCGGGGGGGTTCCTTGTTTGGATTTCGCTTTACGAGATGCCCCATGCACGAAACGTAGTGCAAGGTTGAGGGTAGAGATAAGTTTTGTCCTTATTAAATTATGCATGTCATTTAGAGTGTAGACTCTTCATTTGAAGCTAAATGTTAAAATCTGAAGTAATAACTTTGATAACTGTTTAGGTTATAAAGTGGACTTAATAAAGCCTAGTATGGCATAAATGTGTGTATATAATTAACCGTAAATATAATGGGAAAGATGCTCGAGTTATGTTTGGAAGGCGGCTCTTGGGGGTATAGGTCGTGCCTATGCTAAGTTAGGTTGTCCTTATGGGTGGGGTAACTTAAATTAAGATTTCAGGACGTGATTATATGCGCACCATTAGATGAGAGGCGAGTTTGTGGTCTCACGAGAGTGCGAATCCACTTTAATTATGAAGTAAGTTCATTTATATTTATTATGCAGGGTTAACACACTTGCTAAACATTTTACACTCAGCCTCTGACCCGTTTGTATTTCTCTCCTGCTATATATATATATATATATATATATATATATATATATATATATATATATATATATATATATATATATATATATATATATATTACTACAAGTGTTCTACCGCATGGATGCCAGATGCCCTTCTATCCCGAGTCTTGGGAGCCGTGACAGATGCGGACTGTTGTGAGATTTAGTTGTAGTCGCTTCCTATCTCTTTGTATATCTAGATAGGACTCATGTTGTATATCGGGTTTATGCCCAAGGGATATCCATATATGTTTACATTTTTTCCATTTCATTTATTGTACTGTCTGTGACCCAACAGTTTATTCGGGTATATCCATTTGTATACACTCATCTCATTTTATTCTAGCATTTCCTTTATCTTAGTACTTATGCATTTCTTGTTCATTAGTAGTTCTACAGTATTGGTTTGTTATTTGTGGTGTGTTTTATTTAAATTTTAACATCTCGCTTATATGATTTCGGGTAGGTAGTATTATACTATATAGTATTGCCAGTTGATGTTGAGACTGAGCCATCTGAGATTCTTGATTTAAGGTAGTATAGGGCTGGCCACCCGTTATTATTTTAAGAGGGTTGTCACAGATGGTATCAGAGCATCAGGTTCTAGAGTCTTTAGGATCTGTGTGGGTTTTCCACGTTCTTCCGTTAACGTTCTTGGTATAGAGCCCTACTGTTAAGGTTGTTGTGCTCACTGCATTTATATTCTTCTGCGAAGTGTATTCACTTGATTGACATTCTGACAACAGTTACTCTCGTTTCATACGTCGCCTAGATTATGTCATCTAGGAAAGGACAAGATTAGAGGTGCAATGCCCATAACAGATTTTGGGCACGCTTTAACTGGAGGTATTTTTATTCCATGATTCAGGCGAAGATAAGAAAGAAAACTCTAGCAGTGATTCAGGGTGTTCTATCGGTGGTCGAGTAAGAAGGGAGTGAGAAATTTAGAGACTTGGGTTTTTTGAGTAGGACTGAAGGAGTTATCAGGGGTCACAACCGCTTCTTATCCTTCAAAATGGATAAAAAGGATTTTCGGGTAGATATTTCTCTTTAGGAGAATTAGGCTTTAGGAAGGAAGATTGTCCTGGATGATGTAGAGGACTTTAAATAAGGATTCAAGGATGAGGTAAAGCAATTGGATTATGGAAGTGTAAGGTAGGGTACCTTTCTTTGGGATTAAGTCACTCTTTATGCGATATTGGGAACGTCGCGCGTAAGATATAGGCGATCAACCATTACACCTCTAGCGTGTACATAATTTCCCTTAGAGGAAGGAGTGAGCCAATACGACCTTTTTACGGCATCCTTTGAGATGATAGACTGCCTCGTGAGGAGATATTAAAGAGTTTTGCTATTGAATTCTGGAAGAACGGAATGTCAAGGTTTGTTAAGTAGTGGTTATAAGGTCATGGTCCTATGGATAGGTTAGGGCGTGTAATTATAGTGTTCCAATGAGGGAAGGACTTACATCGAGGCAATGCTTTGGTATTATGTGAAGGATTTTCACAGCTGAGAGGTTAGAGTTTAGGAGATTCGTTGTTGAGCGGAGAATTTAGCCCATGGTGGTGCTAGCTTGGAGAACTAGGTATTGGTTAGAGTATTATATTTGCTAGGGCCTTGTGTATTAAACATAAGGTGTTTGTTTGGCGTGTCGAAAGACATGGAATTATTTTATATTATGTGTTGTATAGGCCTTCGGGCAATATCTATAATTTGAAAATCTTTTATTAAAAAAAAACTTAACCTTGGTTCAACTAATCTCAATCCCCGGCATAGCTACACAGTAGTGTATTGGGAGGGTTCCTTGTTTGGATTTCGCTTGCGAGACCTCCCCCGCACGAAGGTAGCTAGTGTCAGGAATTGAGAAGAGTTCAACCATTGGGAATTTCAAACTTTGATATACTTAATATGTTACTATAGATTATGTTTGTAGAGAGTTATATTACGATTTGAGGCTAGTGTAGCCAGGTTATGTTTTACGAGTTGAGCTCGGGTACAGGGTGTATGGGCGCCCTGGGTAGATAGTTTGATTTTAAAATCTATATGGTTCAACGTGAGAACTGGAAACGATCGGTATAGTGACCTAGAAGGTAGAGATAAGAACTAGATGAGATTGAAGTCCTAGGCATGTTTTAAATTTCGCGGGTGAAATTCTTGTAAGGAGGGGAGAGTGTAACACCCCCAAGATTTTGGGACTGAGATATTAAATTTTGGGAGGAATAAAAATTTAATTAAATTGGAGAATTTTAAAATTTGGGGATTGAAGTCCAAAAATAGAGAACGTTTCAAAGTATCCCGGAGGATGATTTTTAGTGTACCATCGATCCCGGAAGGGTCGAGATAGTCAAAATGACTGTCATTGGGTTTTATTTTGGCTTCGGAATGTTTTTAAGTATGTTTGAATCGAATTGGAGTAAACGAGTCTATTAAACTGTGTATTAACATTTAAAATTGGTACTTTTGTTTTAAGGTATTTAAAGTCTTACGGATCAAGACTCTTCATTTAGATAAAGAGAGAAATAGAAAGAAAGAGAGAGAGGAAGAAAACTGGGAGATTTCCGGCCCAAATGCGATCTTGGGGACGATACAACCTCTACAAAATCGAGGCAAGTGTTTAATCTTGCTAAATATTTCATTTGTGTATTTCATTTCATAATTTATGGATAAAAGAATTGGACATTTGGGTATATTTATCAAAACCTAATTTTTGGTTTCAATCCTGAAATTGAAGTTTACACTTGGGCTTGAGGGATATAAACTAATGAGATTAGATATAGGATGAGTTTTGATGTTTGAAAACATGTTGGGTTGAAGATTAAGGGTTGGAAGAAGTATAAATTGAATTTTTGGACAATTCGGGTTTGGAGAAATCAGCCCTTTTCGTGGCCATCTGAATTGGCCGAATCGATTCGCCCCTAGCGAATCGATTCGCCAGGTTGCAGAAGCCTCTGGTCTTTAGGTCCGAATCGATTCGCCCCTAGTGAATTGATTCGGTATGTAGCAGACTTAAAGGTCTGGTTGGGCCGAATCGATTCGCTGAGGCCGAATCGATTCGCTGTTGAGGCCGAATCGATTCGGAGTGGCCGAATCGATTCGAATACAGGGTATTTTGAGGAATTTTCTCTAAAATGATTTCAAATCCTTTTTGGTTGGGTTTATCGATTTGGGACATGATTATATGATGTGAGAGTTATATTCTGGAAAGTTACAAGGATTCTCAATTATTATGAGTATGGGGACTTCTTTAAATAATTTAAGGAAGGTATATGTTTACGAGCATGCATTGAAGTTATATGTGTTTATGGAGATAGTGGGAGACCTCATTTAGATTGGAAATCCTAATTGTAAATCAAAAGTGAGTATAGATATGATGTGAGGTTAAGAACTCTTGGAGAGAGTTTTAGGAGAGTACGTTGTGAAATTCTAGGTCGATATTTGTATCGAATCCTTACAGAGTTAGGATGCTATTAGGATACAATTTGGGGACTCTTTGAGAGAGAGTGGTGAGGGCATGACTCGAAATCATAGGCTACAGTGTGTGTGCCAAATCCGTATTGAAATAGGATCCTATTTAGGATAAGATTGGGGACCGATGAAAGAGATTGGTTGCATATCATTAGTAATGTTTAAATTAAGGAGTAAATTGTAATGCAATACGATTAAGGGTTCATAAGAGCAACTAAACCATAGGCGAAATTGAGAACTATTGGATCGTACTATCAATCAGGATAGGTTGTAGTGAAATTCTAGTCAGTAAAGTTTATACATATAATTGTGTGGGAGTAACAATTGGAACTCCAATACTTGAAATGGACTTGAAATGGACTTGAGATAAGATTGAGGTTTATAGACTATTAGTTATGTGCATACCAATAGTCAGAAGTAGTATTAGAAATATTTATGTACTTTTGGGATATATATTAGAGGTGTAGTGATTGTTCCCTACACTAAACTTTGGGTGATAACCTTAATGTTGGAGATATATTTATGTTGGAAACTTATTTATATCATAGGTGATATAGTTATGTTGGAAGATTAGTTATATCATGGGAGAAATGAATGAAAATGCCTCAAGTTATGGATTGCACTCACTTATGGCCGAGATTATAAATCTTATACATTGGGATGTGTTTTGGGATGACGGCTAGTATATTGAGGATTATGTACACTTATGGCCGAGATTATAAATCGTATACATTGAACAAGAGATAATATGTATATATATATATATATATATATGAATATGTATATATGTATATACTCATGTTATGAATATCTAAACCGTATGTGATGGTTTAATTATATGATGGGATCTTATGTATGTATATATATCTATATGTGATGATATGTATGCATTTAGATTGATTGCTTTCCACGAGATTTTCTTTGGTATAGGGCTGGAACAACCAGGTTATATATTACTCTAGTGTGATCTAGGGAGGTTGCGCAATGTGGGTGAATCCCCTGCTTCGAGGAGAAAGGAGAATATAGTCCCCCAGGTCATTTCTCGTCCCGCGTTCGAGTACAATTTGTGAGATCTCCCACTCGCAGGGGAACTTGACCGCCTCCACCATTGTGTATATGATTACCATAACCATTGAGTAAGTCTGGCTTGGTACCGTGGTATGATGAGTAAACCCGATTTTTTTTTGGATCGGCACTATGAGACCGCATCCTCGAGTTATAACTCGGTGGGATGGTTTGGATGCATGTGTGCATGCTATATTACTTGTGTATGAGAACAAGGTAATAAAATTCTCTAATGAGAATAATGAGGTAAAAATGAATATAGAATACACCGCAGTCCGGGAGATATATCCGGATGTGTATAAAATACACCTCAGTCCGGGAGGTAGATCCGGATGTATATTATAAAGACGAAAAATAGAATAAATACAATATGTATAATCGTATATTAGTATGTATTTATATTACAAATGGTAGTACGGGCCTAATGGATCTCTACCATTAACCCTTCTAAATAGTAGTGTATCGGGGGGGTTCCTTGTTTGGATTTCGCTTTGCGAGACGCCCCACGCATGAAACGTAGTGCAAGGTTGACGGTAGAGGGAAGTTTTGTCCTTATTAAATTATGCATGTCATTTAGAGTGTATACTCTTCATTTGAAGCTAAATGTTAAAATGTGAAGTAATATCTTTGGTAATTGTTTAGGTTATAAAGTGGACTTAATAAAGCCTAGTATGGCATAAATATGTGTATATAATTAACCGTAAATAGAATGGGAAATATCCTCGGGTTATGTTAGGAAGGAGGGTCTTGGGGGTATAGGTCGTGCCTATGCTAAGTTAGGTTGCCCTTATGGGTGGGGTAACTTAAATTAAGATTTCAAGACGCGATTAGGTGCGCGCCATTAGATAAGAGGCGAGTTTGGTGTCTCATGAGAGTGCGAATCCACTTTAATTATGAAATAAGTGAATTTATATTTATTATGCACGGTTAACACACTTGCAAACATTTTACACTCGGGATCTGACTCGTTTATATTTCTCTCCTGCTATATATATATATATATATATATATATATATATATATATATATATATATATATATATATATATATATATATATTACTACAGGTGCCCCACCACATGGATGCCGGATGCCCTTCTATCCCGAGTCTTGGGAGCCATGACAGATGCGGACTGTTGCGGGATTTAGTTGTAGTCGCTTCTTTTCTCTTTGTATATCTAGATAGGACTCGTGTTGTATATCGGGTTTATACCCAAGGGATATCTATATATGTTTACATTTTTCCATTTCTGTTATTGTACTGTCTGTGACCCTACAGTTTATTCGGGTATATTCATTTGTATACACTCATCTCATTTTATTCTAGCATTTCCTTTATCTTAGTACTTATGCATTTATTCTTCATTAGTAGTTATATAGTATTGGTTTATTATTCGTGGTGTGTTTCATTTAAATTTTAACATCTCTCTTATATGATTTCGGGTAGTTAGTCTTATACTATATAGTATTGTCAATTGATGTTGAGACTGAGCCATCTGAGATTCCTGATTTAAGGTAGTATAGGGCTGGCCACCTGTTATTATTTTAAGCGGGTTGTCACATGAATATTTTTCGAATGTGAAAATTTTTACCACTTTCTTTTTACCTTGTTTTGCGGACATCGTGAACTTTCAAGTGACGGGGGTCGTTCCCTCTGATTGGACTTCTCAAAAGAAGAGGAAGTTTTTTACTTGGTCACGCATGTTCTTTTATGATGATCCCAATTTATTTAAGTATTACGTGGACCAAATTATTCAAAAGTGTGTACTGTATGACGAGATCCAAAGTGTCATCTATTTTATCATTCGGAAGCATGTGGAGGCCACTTTACCACAAAGAAGACGAACGTAAAGATTCTTCAATGTGATCTATATTAGCCCACTATCTTTTGAGATGTGAACGTATTTTGTCGATCTTGCAAGAGATGCCAAAATATGGGAGCTATTAATAGATGCGACATAATGCCTTTGACTCTTATCCTTAGTATTGAGATGTTTGACGATTGGGGCATTGTCTTCATAGGACCCTTTCCTCCTTTTCATTTTCTCTACATCCTTGTTGTAGTAGATTATGTGTCTAAATGAGTAGAGGCAATAGTTACCTGCACGAATGACAATAAGGTGGTATAAAGTTCATCCATGATCACATACTTTCTCATTTCGGTGCTCCCAATATCATCATTTGTGAAAATGACTCGCACTTTGCAATAAGCCATTCGAGAAGTCAATGAGAAAGTATGGAGTTGCCCATAAGGTTGGGACAACTTACCATCCGAAAACAAATGGAAAATCTGAGGTAGCTAATCGAGAGATAAAAAATATACTGAAAAAGAATGTTGATCCCAATCGTCGAGAATGGTCTATTCGACTACTCTATACGCTATGGTCTTATCGGACTGCTTATAAGACCCCCTTGGGATGTCCCCATTATTCTTTATGTATGGCAAGCCTTGCCACCTCCCCGTCGAGTTGGAACACATGGCATTTTGGGTCATCAAGAGGTTGAACTTCAATTTGGATAAAGATGGTGAAATATGAAAGCTTCAGTTAAACGATTTGGAAGATATATAAAATGATACGTATGTGTTGGGAACGTAGACCCCCAATTTTAAAAACTTTCACTTTAATTTCCTTAAGATGCAGAATAAAGATGGTTCACACAAAACACAATTTTAATATACAAAAATTTATTTAATTTTCTTTTCTTTAAAAGATGGAAAAATGAAATTAAAACAAAATTTAAATTTCTAAAAACAAAAATAAAATTAAACCTGAACAAGTGAATTATGGTGAACACACGCACACACAAAAATTCATACAAACCAATTTTTTGGATTTTCTCACAAACAAAAATATCACTTGATGTTGACTATGAGAAATTTACCTTTACCCCAAAATTAATTAAACACAAGCCATAAAATTTTCCTACACAATATTTTTAATATAATCAAATTATGCCAAATCAAATTTAAGAAATTAAATTACGAACTTGAATTAAATTAACTTAAATTTCACCCAAACTTAAATTAAGCACCAAATTAAACTATAGTGTAAATTAAACCATATTTTATCTTTTAATCCTAAACATGCATTCTAGGTGATTTACAAGATAAAATAAATTCACAACACACTACGCCGCGATGTAAGAGGAAACCCCAAATGGGAAAAACCTCAGACGACCCTAACCTTAAGTCCACTAAGTACGAAATTTTAAACATATAAGACAAATGACTTATACAACTTGACTCGACTCCTTTCAAGCCCCTGACGCGTCTTCTTGTACCAACCTCTGCTTAGTCGACAATCCCGGACACCACCGGAACCTTGGACTCCTCCAATGAAGCTTTTGGACAACCGTCGACCCGCACCCGAAGCCTTTCTCCGAGTAGGAACGCCGTAGAAACAAACAAGTCTTCTTATTTAAGGGATGTAGAAGCAAACCCAAACAACTCTTCAAACGGTAGAGTGAAACCCGGTGCCAAACAAACTCCAAGCAAGAATATAACAGTAGGAAGTTTAATTAAACTTAAAACTAATGGGTGTATGTGTTTTCGTAGAAACTAATTCATGAAAAGTTGAAAATACAAAAACATGAACTTTTGATTTTGGAAATTCTCTCTCAATATTTCTCTCTCAAAGTGTGTCAAAAGTTATCTGAAAAAGGTTGATTCCCGCATATACAAAATCTGGAAAAAAGTTAGTGGTAACAAAGGTGGGAAAGTGGGATAAAACAGTGAAAAAACTGTTCCCGCCAATTTCATTCGAACGACACTTCTAACGAAGAGGCAGAACAAAAAAATATTTCGCATTTGAAAACCCGTTCGAACGACTTTGGATCTAGTTCGAACGAGAATCAATATCGTTTGAACGACTGGCCATGATTGTAGATAATTTTGAAATGAACGCGTGGCTGCTAATTTCATATTTTTCTGATTTTTTTTATTTGATATGATTTTTCTACGAAAAGGTGTCTGAGAACAAAATCTTTAGAACTATGAATTAACAAAAACATTTAACAAAAAATACTAACACCGAAAATAAATTTCGGATCTCCTATATATATTTTAATGCATTCATACCTTTAGGAGACATTGGAATCCACATGTTGATGATGAGAAACTTGGCACAAAAATCGCCAAGGATATATTCTTCAATTTCTGACCGCTACATCTTCAACATACACTTGCCATAGACTTGAAAGGATACAACATGAACACTATCCTATGACTCAAATGTTTTTGTCCGGAATTGAGTCAACACTACATAAGACTCAATTGGAAATTTGTGTCCTTACAAATCTCCCCCTTTGGCTATTTCGGGACAAAAATCAAACAAAAATCCTAAAGCGCCGTCAAGCTCAACTAGACTAAAATCATCCCACCCAAAATAAAATATACAAGCTCGACTCAAAACCCAAGGATGACGATCTTTGCCGCTATAAATATGCCGCTATAAGTCCTGCACACTTAAGCAAAACATTAAATGCATAGGGAATATCAAAATATTAAATGAAATTAAAATAATAAGGCCCCCTAAATTAATTCTCCCTTTATCAAATATGATCAACCTAAGAAGATAGAGCTCTCCCCCTAAATTAGATCTCCTAAATTAGGTCTCATAAACTAAAGGATACAAACCACTTCTCCCCCTTTTTATTCGGAATAGACAAAGGTAATCATTTCTCCCCCAATATAACTAAGTACCATTTCTCACCCTAAAAACTACATAAGGGATAAATATGGGAAAAGCAAGAAAAACATGATGGAGCATAAAGTGATAAGAACATTAAAGCATGTGGACAACAATGAAGTTCGACTAACCCATTCAAATAAAAATATCAACTTAGATGCGATGACAAAAGATACCACTAAAATGTACTATTATAAGCATGGGATATCAACCAAAATACGCAACAAGATAGATACCGATTATGAATTAAAATCATATATGGACTAGCTAGCATGGCAAAGACTAAAAAACTAAAAAATATATCATATATATCTATGCGTAATGAATATTTCTAATGCACATTTACATAGGTATAAACAACACACACGACACAAAATATATTAAGCTTTTCTCACTCGTATGGCAAAAGTGTGTCGAAAAATATGTGGTAAACGGAAGTGTAGGGGTGTTAACTAGTAACAATTATATTTCCACCCATTCACTTAAAACATGTTCACGGAGTTCTCATTTGATTGTAAAACTTTATAATATTTAGATACAGCCTCATGTGACAATATAAATTGAACTCAATGAACAAACATACAAAATCCACATAAGCTTAGAATTTGGATGATTCTACAAACCAATAGAGTCATGACAATAAAAACGCAACTAAAATAAACGGACATTGTGCAAAACCATTGATATACCATCCAAACTCCCTCAAAATATGCATATAGTTATGGAATGACTATATTAACTAAACAAAATAGGCCTTGGCAAATATTTTTCTTTTAATGCTATTTTCTTTTAGGCCTTTGGACCACGTATTTCTTTTAGGTCCATTAAAAAATTGTGGCTTACTCGCGAAGGATAAAATTTCCTTTCGGAACCTTCCCCGTGCACATTCATATAATATTTTTTTATATATATATCACACAAATCTCACGTGCAACGGATTTAACAAGCACAAGTCCTCCTAGGTAAAAAAATATGTATATGACTAGATTGGTAGGAGAACACCTCACAAAGCTCAAATATACATGTGAAGTTAAAATTTCAAGAGAGCTCGTGCATGTGTGAATTAAAGCATATTAAAATAGAATCCATTATAGAAACACCAGATCCAACTCCTCCATTTAAGTATGGTAAAGAACATTTTAAAGAATGACAATCTAAACCAAAAGTTCTAGCCATATGGAAGCAAAAAAGAAGGGATTCAAACACAAGTATATGCCACATAAAGTGTGTCAAACTAAAATACACACAAAAAAAAATTCTTTTTGAGTTTTTTGAAAATTTTTAAGCAAGCAAAGAAAAATATTTACTCAAAAGACAAACAAAAATCATTTCAATTTTTCATTAAGCCTAAATTACTAAAAAGGTAAAACACAAATGATAAACAAAAATCTTTTTGTAATTTTCATTTAATGCAAACTAAAATGAAAGAACTATAATACAAAAGATAAACAACAATCATGATTTTAGCATGTGATAAAGCATGAAGTATAGACTAGAGCCATGATAAATAAGCATACAATTAGCATGATAATTTAGCAAGAAGCACAAAAGCTAAAGTATGCAAACAACTAACACATTCAACCTTTAGGTTTAGCAAGGGAGGAAGCATGCGAAAGTAAATGAGAACCAAAAACCATATTTTGTAAAGCTACCAAGTCGGATATCCTAACCCAAACTAATGAAGAGTGACTATCTCGGGATATAGGAATCTTGGCTACCTCGGTTGCCTTACGTTGGGATTTTCTAAGACCTCATTTACGATCAAAGCAAAACTTCCTAAGATGACCTTTTCGACCACAATGTGAGCACCTAAAGACTCGGCGAAAAGACTTGCCTAAGGAATGATCTATAACACTGTTCCTAGAGTATTCTCCTAAAAAAATAGTTTTGGCTTTATGAGTTGACTCATTACAAGTATCGAAGCCTAAACCACTAGTGTTATTTTTAATTTGGATCGTTCCTAATATTTTATCTAATTTCTCCGAACGACACTCCAAATAAAATTTGACTTTATTAGAGTCTTTCAATTTATTTTCTAAATCTAAAATGTGAGACTCTAATAAAACATTTCGCACTTCAAACACAAGAAGCTCCTTTTTTAACAATTCCATTAAGCCTCTAAAGTTATCTCTCTCGCCTTCTACATATTCTATCTTCTCTCGAAGACCTCTCTCTCGTGTCCTAAGGTCATTAACTAATGTACTCTCGTCAATGACCTTGACACGCTCTTTTAAACTAGCTTCTAAAATTAAATTTGCTCTTTTTAATTTAATAGATTCTTCATATAATTCTTGAAAAGCAATTTGAAGTTCACTCACATCAACCTCTTCTTCATTTTCACACTCTCTCTCTCTCTCTCTTCTACACTCTAACAACCATCAAAAACAAAGGAATCATAAACTTTGACCTCGAAAGTGTCTTTTATTTATATATCTTCATGGAAAGATTCATTATCAGTGCTCACATGACTAGCCATGAACGCGATAAAATTACGCTCAATGGGGGAATTGGGTCCCTCTTCCTTATCACTATCACTAAGGGTTGCATTGTAGTAAATTGGTTGCTTACCCTCTCTCTTTAGTTTAGCGGGGCACTCAAAAGCCCTATGACCATACCCTTAACAACCATAGCACCTATTTGACTCATACCTATTTAAATTTTCATTGAAAGTTTTAGGGATCTTTTCGGCTTTGTTATGCTTAGAATTTTCAAATTTCTTAAAATTATTTTTAAATTTAAGAAATTTATGAAACTTCCTAGCAAACATAGCCATATATTCCTAGTCACTATCACTTTCACTCTCTACTACTTGTTTTTCCTCCTTTCGGGCTTTCAAAGAAACACCCTTATCTATTTTCTTTTCTGTTTTGGAGGGAAACATGTCTAGTTCATAGGTTTGTAAATCATCTACGAGCTCTTCTAATTTCGTAGAGGCTAAAGTGGGTAAAGAATTTAACACGGTCACCTTAGGAATAAATCTATCGGGTAGGGACCTTAAAATTTTCTTTACTACTCGATCGTCGGGTATTTTCTCTCCCAAATTAAAAGATGAATTAACTATATCGTAAAGCCTAGCATAAAATTCATCAAATGTTTCTTTTTCATTCATTTTTATGGTTTCAAATTGAGTGGTGAGGTTTTGGAGTTTAGAAGCCTTAACGACACTAGTTCCCTCGTGAGTGAGTTACAAAATATCCCAAGCTTCTTTAGTGGTTTCACACATCCTGATACGTTGAAATTCATCCGGTGTGACCGCGCTAAACAAGGAATTTAAACCACTGGAATTAAAATTTACAAGTTTAAATCCATTCTCACTCCATCTCTCTATGGGTTTGGGAACACGCTCATTTTCTACCATAGATGTAGGTGGGGACCACCCGTTAACAACTAACAAGCAAACCCTCTCATCTAGAGACCTAAGTTCCGAATGCATACGTGCTTTCCAATATGCGTAATTAGAACCATCAAAAATAGGAAATTTTGAAATGGGGAAAAATTATATTTTTAACCAAAAATATTTAGAAGGACCTTAACGCACTAAATTAGCGCTCCGGCTCTGATACCACTTTGTTGGGAACATAGACCCCCAATTTTAAAATCTTTCAGTTTAATGTCCTTAAGATGCGAAATAAATATGGTTCACACAAAACACAATTTTAATATACCTAATTTTTTTTATTTTCTTTTCTTTAAAAGATGGAAAAATTAAATTAAACACAAATTTTAATTTCTAAAAACAAAATTAAAATTAAACCTGAATAAGTGAATTATGGTGAACACACACACACACACGCACACACAAATTCACACAAACCAATTTTTTTGATTTTCTCACAAACAAAAATAACACTTGAAGTTAACTATGACAAATTTACTTTTAGCCCAAAATTAATTTAACACAAGTTCTAAAATTTGCCTACACAATATTTTCAATATAATCGAATTATGCCAAATCAAATTTAACATATTAAATTACCGACTTGAATTAAATTAACTTAAATTTCACCCAACGTTAAATTAAGCACCAAATTAAACTAAAGTGTAAATTAAACAATATTTTATCTTTTAATCCTAAACATGCATTCTAGGTGATTTACAAGATAAAATAAATTCACAACACACTACGCCGCGATATAAGAGGAAACCCCAAATGGGAAAAACCTCGGACGACCCTAGCCTTAAGTCCACTAAGTACGGAATTTTAAAAATACAAGACAAATGACTTACACAACTCGACTTGACTCCTTTCAAGCCCCTGACGCGTCTTCTTGTACCAACCTCTGCTTAGTCGACAATCCCGGACACCACCGGAACCTTGGACTCCTCCAATGAAGTTTTTGGACAACCATCAACCCGCACCTGAAGCCTTTCTCCGAGTGGGAACATCGTAGCAACAAACAAGTATTCTTCTTTAAGGGATGTAGAAGCAAACCCAAATAACACTTCATATGGTAGAGTAGAACTTCAAACAAACTCCAAGCAAGAATATAACAATAGAAACTTGAATTAAACTTAAAACTAATGGGTGTATGTGTTTTGGTAGAAATTAATTCATGAAAAGTTGAAAACACAAAAACACGAACTTTGATTTTTGAAATTCTCTCTCAATATTTCTCTCGCAAAGTGTGTCAAAAGTTATCTGAAAAAGGTTGGTTCCCGCACATATAAAATCTGGGAAAAAGTTAGTGGGAACAAATGTGGGAAAGTGGGATAAAACTGTCAAAAAAATGTTCCCACCAATTTCGTTCGAACGACACTTCTAACGAAGAGACAGAACAAAAAAAAATTCTCGTTTGAAAACTCGTTCGAACGACTTTGGATGTAGTTAGAGCGAGAATCAATATCGTTCAAATGACTGGACATGATTGTAGATAATTTTGATATGAATGCGTGGCCGCCAGTTTTGGATTTTTTATAATTTTTTTTGGATTTGATATGATTTTTCTACGGAAAGGTGTCCGAGAACAAAATCTTTAGAACTATGAATTAACAAAAAAATACTAACACCCAAAATAAATTTCCAAGATCCTATATATATATTAATGCATCCATACCATTATGAGGCATTGGAATCCACATGTTGATGACGAGAAACTTGGCACAAAAATTGATAAGGATATATTCTTCAATTTCTGACTGCTACATCTTCAACATACACTTGTCATAGACTTGAAAGGATATAATATGAACACTATCCTATGACTCAAATGTTGTTTTCCAAAATTGAGCCAACACTACATAAGACTCAATTGGAAATTTGTGTCCTTACAGTATGAGAGCTCCCGAATCGCCAAAGAACGGATGAAACTCGCACATGACCAGAACATTAATCGGAAAGAGTTTCATTAGGGCCAAAAGGTTCTACCCTACAACTCAAGTTTATATTTGTTTCCCAAAAACTTATGGTGAAGATGGTTAATATCATTTTTTATGAAATAAGTGTTCCCACAAGGTGCGATAGAGGTGGAAGAATCGAAGGATGTGAGCATGTCTAAGGTAAATGGACAATGCCTAAAGCCATATTTTTAGTCATGCATCAGGGTAGTGGAGACAATTCTTTTATCAGCACCTGAAAATGGGGATGGTTAGGCTTTGGAGAGAGTTTGTCGGACGTGTACGGGGTGAGTGTTAGTTGTATATAAGATTCATGTGAGTGCATCGTGTGTGTAGGAGTCGGTCGTGTGTGTATAAGCGAGAGTGGAGTATCCTAATATTTGAGACCCGTGTTGAGATTTATCCAACAAGTCCATGGACATTTGGATGAAATTCAGTCGAAAAAGTTATTTTAGGTTGTATCCACGAAGATTTTTAGGAATCCCACACTAGTGCCCGAGAGAACGTGAAATTGTAAGGAAAATGAGAAAACATAAAAAAAAATCACTCCAGAAAATTAAACCCGTTCACTTAAAAGTTGAACCCTGAGGAAGAGGTTTGGTTTGAACATAACTAAAAATCGAATAGGTTTGGTTTCTAAACGAGCATGTTCGGTGAGAGAACCCATTCGATTCCTCATGCGAACCTATTCACTATTCTAAAGACGTTACCCAAAATTTTCACCCAAATTTTCTCACTTCCCTCTCACTTTTTCACCTCCTTTCCACCAAAACTCTTTCCCATTCCCTCCATAAACAAATTTACCTTCAAATACACTCCATCCATCTTTACCTTCAAATACACAAATTTCCAAACCTTTCATAAACCATTCCCAATCCTTCCCCCTAAATAAAACCTCCCATTGTCCCTCCATTTCCAACCTATATATACCCTCATAACCCCCATTCCTCCTCACACCTACCATTATCGTCATTTCCTAAAATTCTACCAAATTCCTCCCAAATTCCCATTCTATAATCTCGATGTCACCCAAGCAATACCTAAAAAATATAACTCGACCGAAGTGCAATAAAGTGATGAGTGTGGCATGTTCCGTTCACCCCAATAACGGGATTGGTGTCATGCATATTTCTTCACGTCGGAACTTATTTATTGAGAGATTCATTGTTTGGGACGATCTCCTCGAGAATGTTTATTCCTCTTCTCTAAATTCAGGTGGCACAATTATTATGCCTGTGACGAAGACCCGGTCTATGACCACATTGCTCGACTATTTTAGGGGACCCTCATCTATATTTTCAACGACTATAATGAGGCCTATATGGATCGAGTTATCATCCTATTTTCTTTAAAAATCATCAGAAGAAAAATGCAAGCGGTGGGTGTGAAATACTATTATTCCTACCCATATCCATACCGCCAAAAGGACAACTCCCCAACTATGCTCTCCATGGGTGAATGAGACATTTCCATCTGGGCACCCGACACTCTATGGGTGAATGAGACATTTCCATCTGGGCGAATACCCTTACGTACCTCATTTGCCAATATCATTACGCCTGGGACAAGTTTTCCAATGAAGAATGATTCTGCTATTTGCCTGCGATATGGAATTTTTCTATACTTTTTATTCAACATCGCGAGCAAGATAAGATAATTGAATATATACTTTGGCAGAATCACGAATGCGGTGTATGACTCCATAGGTACAACTTCCTTGCCGTATGGCCGTTCATCACCTCACTATGTCTTGATGCGGAGTCAAACTGTGGAGTGACAAGGATATGGAGCCCAAGCCCATCAAATAAACCTTGGTGGATAGGAGCATCCGAGAGGCTTGCAATCAATTCCTTCTCCCACACTATTTTTTTAGCACGTTAAAATGGACGAGGGAGGAGAAGAGACTGAAGAAAAAGAAAACATGGGTGGGGATGTCGTCTCTGACTAAATAGAAGACGAAGATTCAACGAAATCAAATTTTGTGGGCGATTTTGATGAGCGAGCATATGAGACGGCGGTCATAAATAGACACATGGAAATCCTCGAGTCTTAGATTGACAGTTTTCTTATGGAATACCACCAAGACCGAGATGATTTTTAGCCAGACTATCGCTGACACACTTCGATGATGATGCGACTTCGAGCTGATTTATATAGGCTTAGCTTCTGCCTAGGGGCCGATTTGCCTTCCTGTTGGATTTTCTTATGGAAAGAACGAAATATAATAATTAATTTCTGCAAGGCACGTTCTTGGAACGCTTTCTTTTAGGCAAAATTTCTCCCAATCCGGTTGAGACAGACTCAGAACCGCGAGTACACAATGGGTTTTGTAGAACCTGCCTTCAGGATACAATGCAGTATGAACAGTTGTTTGATTCAAACTATGTACTGTTTGATCAAACCCGAGAACACTCTGAATTTGTAACTTGATAATGCCAAAGTATAGAGGACGGAGAGAGGAGAAACTAGCAATTTTCGGTGTTCAAAACAGAGGTCTGGAACTCTTTTTATAGCCATTTCTGTGACTGTTCTTCAACAGTCACAACTCTTCATGGAGTGACTCAGCAACCGTTGGATCGTGCCTGTTTGGAACAGCTACGATCTAACGGTTCAGATTAGGCGTCCCATCGTAAGCGAATGGACATCCCCTACACGAAACGCTACGAGTTCATCTAACGGTTTAGATCAAGCCGTTTCGGATTTTAAACCCTTTGATCGGATCGTTTAATCACAACCGTTGATCTGTTTTACCTCGTCAAAACTTTAGGCTCCCACGCTCCAAGCGACGATGCGCACGTGCGAAGTGCCAAGTGCGCGTCAAAGCGCGCAATGCGCCCTAAGTCGCCCAATCGCCCTTTCGCGCGCCGCGTGTCGCGCTTACGCGTGTCGCGATTGGTGGTGCTTAAGCACCACCGCGATGCGTAGGATCATAGCCTCTTATTTGACTTGTCAACTAAGAATCTTAGTTGTCCTTTAGTTGATATACCACTACCTTTTGTAGTATTCTTCCAATGTGGGACAATATGGGATTTTGAGCATTCCCCATATCTTTCACACCCATTTGCTCATGTTTCTACTTTCTAAATTAAAACCCAAACTATGTTTAAAATAAAACACAAATAATATAATAAAATATTAACAACTAAAAATTAAACTCAATAAATATTGGAATTAATCCAACATTCTCCCACCAATTTCAATATACACAAGAGAGCAAAGCAAAAAAGACAATAAATAACTTTTGGCATTATCGCTAAAATCTAGTACATAAATGAGAAGTGTCTTTCGGACTTGAACTTCCATATAGTGAAAATAATTCAAAGCTTCATCAAGGTGCTGTGGTGAACGTATCTTGAACCAAGGACCTTTTGAGACTAGCCGGAACTATCACACATACCGATTTCTGAGTTTATAAGTGTTCTTCTAGCATGCACTTTTATGGCCTTGTGCTAATCCTGATTTCACGAGCGCTTTAGGATCGGTCTTGATTTCATAGAAAGCGGCCACACTTTCGACACTCGAATAGGTAAATCAACTTTAGTGATTCTGCGAGTCACACTTATATGATTTATTAAGAAGTGAACTTCATCCTCTAACATGCAGAAAACCAACACTAGGCATATAGGAATGGAACTTTTTGTATAAATTCCTAGTGTTCCATAACTATAATTTAACTTGTTTGTACCACATTGAACTCTATCTATATTTTCAAGATATGAGTTGGGTTCCCATTAAATATAGTTGTGTTATTTAATAGACCTTAGTCCCATTCCTTTTGAGGTGATATATATCATCTCTCTTACAAGACCTTTAGTCAGAGGATCTGCTAAATTCTTGTTCGTTTTAATATAGTCGACTGTAATTACTCCTTCCTTGAGTAATTTTCTTATAATTTGATGTCTTAGACTAATGTGTCTAGATTTTCCGTTGTAAGTTTTGTTCGAAACTTTATAAATTGTGGCTTGGTTATCACAACTTATCATAATAGAAGGTGATGGCTTTTTCCATAAAGGAATATCATACAACACATTTCTAAGCCATTCTGCTTCTTTACATGCATCTGCTAGGGCTATAAATTCAGATTGCATTGTTGAATCTGATACACATGTTTGTTTCTTGGATCCCCAAGAGATAGCTGCTCCTCCTAGCGTAAAAATCCAACCAGTAGTTGACTTGGATTTTGATTCAAGATTATTCCAACTTGAATCACTATATCCTTCTAAAACAGATGGATATCCTACATAATGTAAGCCATAATTCAAAGTCCTCTTCAGATATCTAAGCACCCTAGAAATTGCATTCCAGTGCTCTTGTCCTGGATTACTTGTAAATCTACACAATATACTCACTGCATAAGCAATGTCTGGTCTAGTGCAATGCATGGCATACATTAGACTCCCAATAATACTAGCATATTTAAGTTGGTCCATAGCACGCCCAGTATTTTTCATTAATTTGATGCTAGGATCCACAGGTGTAGCAGCTGGCTTAAGTTCAAAATGATTATATCTTTTAAGAACTTTTTCTATATAATGAGATTGAGATAAAGCTAAAGAATTATCCTTTCTCACAATTTTGATTCCTAAAATCACATCAGCTTCTCCAAGATCTTTCATATCAAATTTTGATGAAAGAAACCTTTTGGTTTCTTCAACATATTTGAGATTAGACCCAAATATTAACATGTCATCCACATATAAGCATATAATAACACCAACACCATTTTCAAATTTACTATATATACATTTGTCGGCATCATTAACTTTATATCCATGGGATATAACAATATTATTAAACTTCTCATGCCATTACATAGGAGCTTGTTTAAGGCCATAAAGAGATTTAACCAATTTACACACTTTCTTTTCTTGGCCAGGCAATACAAACCCTTCGGGTTGTTCCATATAAATCTCTTCTTCTAAATCACCATTTAAAAAAGCAGTTTTAACATCCATTTGATGAATAACTAAATTGTGAATAGAAGCAAGAGATATTAATATCCTAATGGAAGTGATTCGAGCAACAGGAGCATATGTATCAAAGTAATCAATTCCATATTTTTGCTTATAGCCTTTAGCAACTAGTCTTGCCTTAAATTTATTTATAGAACCATCCGGATTTAATTTTCTTTTAAATATCCATTTGCACCCAATAGGTTTAGACCCGGGGGGAAGATCGGAAATAACCCAAGTTTGATTTGACAAAATTGAGTTCATTTCATCATTTATTGCTTCTTTCCAAAAGATAGCATCCCTAGATGTTACCGCTTCATGAAATGTGGTCGGTTCATCTTCTACATTAAGAACAAATTTAGTTTTGTTCTTAGTCTCATTTAAATCCCCTTCAACTAAATAAATAACAAAGTCAGGCCCAAATGTTTTTTCAGTTCTTTGTCTTTTACTCCTTCGTGGTTCAACGTCATTCGTTGTTTCTGAAGAAGATATAGGTTGTGAATTTTCTTCTAAATTTGAGGAGTCAACAGTCGAATTATTATTTTCTAAACCTTGATTCAAAGTACTAAACTTTGTTAGATGTTCAAAAAATTGCACATCTACCGACTCAATGATTTCTTGAGTTTCAAGGTTTAAAAATCTATAAGTCGTACTGTTACTAGAGTATCCAATAAAAACACATTTGTAAGTCCTATTTCCTAGTTTAGGTCTTTTAGGTTCGGGTTTTCTTACATAAGCAAGACATCCCCAAACTTTAAGACGTCTAAGATTAGGCTTACGATTAAACCATAATTCATATGGTGTAATATCCTTGTTTTTCAATGGAACTCTATTTAAAATATAACATGCGGATAAAACCGCTTCTCCCCACATCGACAAAGGTAAACCAGAACTGATTAACATTGAATTTATCATTTCAACTAAAGTCCTATTTTTCCTTTCCGCCGTTCCATTTTGTTGTGGCGTATATGGCGCCGTAACTTGATGGATTATCCCATGAGTATTACAAAATTGTATAAACTCACTCGGGTAATATTCACCACCCCTATCGGATCGTAGGACTTTAATTTTTCGATTTTGTTGAGTTTCAACTTCTGCTTTAAAAATTAGGAATTTCTCAAAAACTTCATCTTTACTTTTAAGTAAATATGTATATGCATACTTAGAGTAATCATCAATGAAAGTTAAGAAATATTTATTTCCACCACGAGTCATATTACTCTTCATATCACATACATCACTATGAATAAGATCAAGCATTTCGGATTTCCTCTCAACAGATTTGAACGACTTTCTAGTTATCTTCGATTGAGCACAAATTTCACATTTAAAAAGGTTATCAAATTTACAATCCGAGATTAAGCCGAGATTAGTCATATTTTTTATACTTCTATAATTCACATGACCTAATCTACTATGCCATAAAGAAATAGACTCAACCATATAAGCAGAACTAATATCATTGATTACATTAATTTTAATCATGCCGTTACAAGAGTACCCTTTGCCAATAAATTGGCCATTCTTAGACAATACAAACTTATCAGACTCATACACTAGTTTGAAACCTCTCTTATTGAGAAGGTCCCCAGACACAAGATTTTTACACATATCAGGTACATGAAGTACATCAATTAGAGTAAGTGTCTTTCCAGAAGTTAGCTTCAATTCCACTGTGCCTTTTCCAACTACATTGGCGCGAAGATTATTTGCCATCTTCACTTCTTTTCCATCAATTTCTTGATATGTTTTGAATGAAGAGCGGTCTTTGCATATGTGGACCGTTGCGCCGGTATCCAGCCACCATCCACTTTCATTATCAATTGAATTTGCTTCGCAAACAGTAGCAATAAGATCTTCAACATTGTTGGTTTCCTTCGACCCTTGTTTTTCTTTAAATGCCTTCTTTTTAAGACGACATTCTCGAGAATAATGGCCCGGTTTGTCACAGAAGAAACATTTTCCCTTCTTTTTCTTATTTGCACCTTGGTTCTTGAATTTGGAATCATTCTTTGCTTTAAATTTTGAGTCTTTGGTAATCTTGGATTTTTGATCCTTAACCATATTAGCTTTTGAATGACCCTCACTTTGTTCATCCTTCTTTTCTCGAATACGAGTATCATCTTCAATACGAAGGTGACGAAGAAGGGATTCCACAGTATAAGTCTTTTCATCATGATTAATTTTCTTCTTAAAGCCATTCCAAGAGGATGGAAGTTTTGAAACAATCACCCCTACTTGAAATTCATCTTGAAGATTAATACCAGCGGCTTTAAGGTCACCAACAATTTGTTGGAGTTCATGGGCTTGTGCAACGACAGATTTATCATTATTCATTCTAAAATTCATATAGTTTGAAATTAGAAACTTACGATTGCTCGCTTCCTCGTTTTGATACTTTATCTCCAAAGCCTTCCATAATTCCTTTGCCGTCGGAATCATTCTATGAGCGCTATAAACAGTTTGAGACAAAGCATTGAGGATGTGTCCTCGACACATAAATTCGTCTTCTTTCCTCTTCACACGTTTTTTCTTTATTCCTTCGGTGTCTTCGGGTGTGGGCTCGGGAATTTGTTCAAGGTTATCATCTAGAATGTATGCAAGTTTTAGTGATGTGAGGAAGAACATAACTTTCTCTTGCCAACGGGTGAAATTTCCGCCATCAAAACGGTCGAGTCGAATTAAGTCTTGAGTCATGACTTGGATAGATTGTGCCACAGTTCCTTCCATTTGAGTGGAGTAATAAGAATATAAAATTTTTGCCTAAAACTGTTGGATTTTCTTATGGAAAGAACGAAATATAATAATTAATTTCTGCAAGGCACGTTCTTGGAACGCTTTCTTTTAGGCAAAATTTCTCCCAATCCGGTTGAGACAGAACCAGAACCGCGAGTACACAATGGGTTTTGTAGAACCTGCCTTCAGGATACAATGCAGTATGAACAGTTGTTTGATTCAAACTATGTACTGTTTGATCAAACCCGAGAACACTCTGAATTTGTAACTTGATAATGCCAAAGTATAGAGGACGGAGAGAGGAGAAACTAGCAATTTTCGGTGTTCAAAACAGAGGTCTGGAACTCTTTTTATAGCCATTTCTGTGACTGTTCTTCAACAGTCACAACTCTTCATGGAGTGACTCAGCAACCGTTGGATCGTGCCTGTTTGGAACAGCTACGATCTAACGGTTCAGATTAGGCGTCCCATCGTAAGCGAATGGACATCCCCTACACGAAACGCTACGAGTTCATCTAACGGTTTAGATCAAGCCGTTTCGGATTTTAAACCCTTTGATCGGATCGTTTAATCACAACCGTTGATCTGTTTTACCTCGTCAAAACTTTAGGCTCCCACGCTCCAAGCGACGATGCGCACGTGCGAAGTGCCAAGTGCGCGTCAAAGCGCGCAATGCGCCCTAAGTCGCCCAATCGCCCTTTCGTGCGCCGCGTGTCGCGCTTACGCGTGTCGCGATTGGTGGTGCTTAAGCACCACCGCGATGCGTAGGATCATAGCCTCTTATTTGACTTGTCAACTAAGAATCTTAGTTGTCCTTTAGTTGATATACCACTACCTTTTGTAGTATTCTTCCAATGTGGGACAATATGGGATTTTGAGCATTCCCCATATCTTTCACACCCATTTGCTCATGTTTCTACTTTCTAAATTAAAACCCAAACTATGTTTAAAATAAAACACAAATAATATAATAAAATATTAACAACTAAAAATTAAACTCAATAAATATTGGAATTAATCCAACACTTCCTACTTCATGGACCCTTATGCTTAGGATCCAAATGCTCCTAGCCCATCTCGTTGAGCATCTATTGGGTGCTCACCATTTATGTAGTTTCTCTGCGTTAATTTTTCTAGCTTTAAGAAACTAAGTAATATTTACTCCCACTTATGAATAAAATTTGTGTTCTGTCATATAGTGTCATTGTTTCATTTTAAATATGGTTTGTTCTACATTCCACACCTACTCGTTCACATTGAGGATAATGCAAAGTCTAAGTTAGGGGGTCCAAGTGCGTCTTTTAAACAAACTTCACAATTTAAAAATGCCCAAAAATAAAATTTTCAAAACCCCCTAAAAAATCAAAAATTTTGAAAAAATAAAAAATTATTAAAAAATCAAAAATATTTTTTTTTCAACAAAGGTAAAAATTGGAATTAAAAATCCATAAAAATATCATAATTTTTTTGTTTCAAATCTTAATTTGTAAAAATTGCGTGCACTAAGCTGAAATTGATCTAAAATGGAAATTGAACAAAACTTAACGACTTATATGAATAACTGTGGAGATTTTAAGCCGGTGTGATTTTTGTGCCATTCCTCATTTTCGAGTAATTTAAATCAATTCGAGTTAAAAATAATTCAACTTTCCCTCTGTGGTAAAAATCATTGTAGATGTCTAATTCATTGTTTTGATTGGTAACGGGAAACGTGATGCCTCAAAAATAGGAATAAAAATTAATCTCGAGAAGCATATGGTAATTAGATTAGTAATTCGGACACATGAAGTTAGGCCATTGTTTGTCATCCAAAAATATTAGCCATAAAAATTCCAGAAAAATAACTATCTTTTAAAAGCCAAATTGAGCCAAAAATTATATCCCTTTCGTTCATTAACCCGAAAAATCCATTTGGCCTAGAGTTATGAAAATTGAAAATTTTTGAATTTAAAGTCCTTCCGGTACATAAAAAAGGCAGAAAACTAGAAAAAAATGCCCAATTGAATAAATAAATAAATAAATAATATGGAAAAGAAAAAAAAATAGAAAAATTAGCCCAAAAAAGTACCAACAGACCTTCGCAAGAAATATTTTCCAACTCTGAAGGTTTTGGAATTTCTATTAGTCCCCAAAATACCTCTAACTCGAAAGAAATTGTAATCGAGTCTGAATAACGAAATCGATCACCACGTGGAGAGATAAAAAAACACAAAAATATGATAATGAGATAAATCGGTGTGAATAAAGAATGTCATTTTCCCATTTTTCAACGACCGTAATTCGTTCATGAGATCTTTTCACCATAAAAATTTTGTTCTTCGAATTTGTGTGCGTGAACTCATGTCCATTATATTTACTCTTAATTACAAGCACACCTATCCAAGTGATTCATTTGTGAGAAATTGAAATAAAAATGAACTTTTGAAAAGTAACGTGATGATCAATCAGTGGAAGTTAACAGTTAATTTTCGGCTTCACACACACACTCTCACACACACACACACTCACACACACACACACACACTATAAATTGAGATTTATAAAAAAAATGATTATTTTTAGGGAATTTTAATTTTTCCCTTAATTTGTACCATGTGGTACAAAATCAATTTTATGGGTAAATTCACTGCAAACCCTCACGAGACACCATTCGTCCTACTAAGGTAACTTAGGGGTTTAACGTCCTATAGCATATGATAAATACAATCACGCGTCAGCAAAATAGGTATTCTTTCCTTTAGTTAATAAGTTCTATATATACATCCTATTTCTAATTCCTTTGCATTTCTCAGGACTATCAACGTTCCAAGTTACGGGGTTTGATTCAACACGAATATTCCATAATTTTCCCTCTAATTTCATTTTTTTAGGGTCTCAAACATCACATATATCCCAAACTTAGCTCATATCTTTTACAATTAACCTTTGTGGCAAGTGTTTCCTGTTTTTTTATATTTTCTTGTGTTTATCTGAAATTCATACAAGTGGACGGAAGAGAATAACGCAAAGTGAGGATAACAATGCAAGAAAGGATTGTCAATGGAAAAACGATAATTTTTCAACCAAAACCAAGAAAAGTATCCAACAAGAAAGTTTAAGATCTTGAGTTCATGATAACATAAAAAGAAATAACACATCATCTTGAGTTACGATGAAGAAGTTATAGCGAATTGAAGTTGGACAAGTTGAGGGATAGAAACAACAAATAGTGTAAAGACATCACATTTCCATGCGCAAAAACCAGTCCCTTCCATTATTAAGAGAATATCTTCGTTTGCCTTGTGTGTTCGGTCCAAACCAGTTCGTTTTGGCTCATGGGTTCGGTTTTCTACAAGATTTCTTATCTTTTCCTATTTTGTAGCTGGAGTTGTTAGGATTCATGTTTAGCAGTTTTTGCCCCTTGTTTGGACCATATATAATGCATTTAGGAGTATAAATAAAGATACTTTACACATTATTAATTAGAGAATTAACCTATAATCATTGGAGATTCATTTACATGGATAAAGTATCGTTTTTACTTTATTAAATTCAAGTTCTTGCAATTTTCAGATTTCCTACTTAGTATGAAGTTCTTCTTTCATATAATTTAATTTCTTCTCAATTGGTATCGAAATCTAACTCCTTTCTTCTTGATATATCAATATGAATGCTTGCATGATTAATATTAGTTGCGTATAATTAATTTCCATATCTGGCAAAACTATTTGTTTTTTACTTTAAATGTAAAATTCTCCATAATTAAATAAACAATTCCTCGATTTTGATATATTGATCGGGATTATTAGTGTAGGTCTCTTAACTCAATTTGGTTAAAACAAATCGAGTGTTTAAGGATGTATTGTCTGTGTAACATTCGTGCATATTAATTTATTTACCAATTATAGCGCGCGTTAATGCCCAAACATATTTGGTACTTCAAATTAATGTGTCGCTTTTCTTATAATTAATTAATTTATAGAATTTTTTATTTATTAGAGGAACCCTATAGTTCGGTGGATTGAATTCGAAACTCATTTTTAAAAACAAAATTCATTCTTTGCTTTGATTAGTTTAATTTGCAAGTGCACACCTTAATTTGCCTAGATATTACAAATCATTTTGCATAAGAATCATCATCTTTTCTTTTCCTTTTTATTAGTCAAAGCCTAGATTTAAGAAACCAACCCGATTTTCATCATGATCACTTGATTACCTGAGGATTCGAGCCCATCTTATCGGGTGTATTACTTGAACGACTGACTTGCACTTGAGCCGTAGGTACACACGTAACTCACATTTTTTATTGGTCATCAAGTTTTTAGCACTGTTGCCTGAGAGTAGTTAGATTGTAGGCTAATTTGAATTAATCTTAATTTGACTCTAATCCCTAAGATGACAAAAAATCATAACTCCTAAAAATACAAAAAGTAAAAAAAAAATCAAATATCTAAAAAATTATGAAAATAAAAATAATCTTGCCATGAGAAACATATCCTGCCCTAGAATTGCAAACATGATAATTCTACAATAACACTCCACCACCGCTCTACACTTTTGCTAACCACCCTATCCCCAATAGAATGTCATATGCGTACACCTCCAAAATTAAAAAAATCCGCTACCAAACATAACCATCCAATGTCCACACCAACTCCCCTGCAGACGGAATGGATGAGAGCCCCGCTACCCAACGGTGAATCTATGATCATAATAATATCAGACGTTGTATGTAGTAAACCCGTCTCTCGTTTGAATTTAGTGCTAAAAAAATAATGGTGATGCTCCCATGTCAAACAATACTATCCCCATATGATCATATATAGGAAACATACCCTCAACTATTGGCGTCACTGGCGATGAAATTGGCCCACGCACATTATAGACACGCCCAAATTCTAACTACTTTTACTGAGGTGGGACTGCTAGAATTGCTAGTGGGGCTAGTAGCTGTCGTAGCTGTAGCCCCTGCTTGGCATCCTGTTGCTGACCTCGAGACTTATTCGAGAAAGTACACCCTATGTGGACCTACTCCCCACATACGAAATACCTCCTTATAAAGTCTGTCGACCTTTGGCCTTGCTAGCCCTAATTAGGCTACCCTAGTTACTAGACCTACTTGACCTGATATCCCTCGCCCTTATGGCTTCCAATTTGGTTCCCCTGGACCCACTTTCCCTAAGGAGCGCGTCGTTGGCCCTACTTGTACCCACCATCACCCGGTATAAACATTTTAGCAGATTTCCTTTGCTGGTAACCCCGCTCATGCTACCTCCCTACTGTCGTGATGCCTCATCAGCATAGTTGCCTGCAGTTTTACCCTGCTGGCTCGACTCTCCTATCCTCTTTACTGCACTCAAATGGAAGTAATGATCCTGGAAATGTATCAATGCAGCTTTAATGATATCACTGTAAGTCCTCAACATCAGGTTACCCAATAGATGATGACGATCCTCCATGTAAGCCAATCCATGAAATTTAGTATCCTTCTCTCATTCGTATTCACCCCATTTGGCACAAAGTTTACCAAATGAGTGAACTCCTCCTTATACTCAACCATTGTCCTTCCTTCCTGTGATAGATCTAGAAATTGCCAACTCATCTCTATCTGAACTGCTGACAATAAAAAACATGCAATCAAACCGAACCCAAAACTCCAGAATCATGATAGTATCCCACTACTGTAGATTTGTCCCAACTAGATTAAAAGTAATTAGTACCTGCTTTTGAGTCTTGTTCACTCAACCATACGAAGATGCCTCTTCATATCCTTATTCTATTGGATATATACAACCACATCTACACTCATCTAGCATGGTGTCTATACCGCTACTAACACTAGTGGTTATGGTTGTGGTTGTGCCTGAGGCAAGTAATGTTCCATAGCTATCATGGCAGTGTAACTGCCTGCGCTACGATGATTGTGATGTCTGCTACAGTCACAGTCCCCTGGAGAGCCTGCAGCTCTGGCTGAGCCTCCCTTCTTGCTACCTTTTTTACAACCTTTGTTGGTCTCCCTCTCCTAGTGTTTGGCATTAGAAACCAACCCAAAATTTTATGATATTCCACCTAAATATACAAAAGTAGAAGAAGAACAGAAAAAATATGCAATATGAAAGTACAGTCCTAAACTTAGGGCTATATATGAAAAAAATGCAACACTGACAACAGAGAAAGTTCGCACAGATCATAAAAGACACTAGAGCCTGATGCTCTGATACCAACTGTGACACCCCCAATATTTTAATACGGTTTGATCAGGCCTTTATTAAAATTAAATGGGAAAAACATATTATTTAATTCTTAACATCATTATCATAACAAATATAAATATAACTAACATTAACATACGCCACATAAAATGACAATAGAACTGATAAGAAAAAAAGCATAAAGAATTTAAATCGAATAAATCGAAGGTTACCATAATTAATATCCAAGATAACAAATATTGAGAAGTTCGGTACTATAATGGTGGGAGTCTATTACCACCGCTGAGGAGAGAGACATTATGCCAGTACAGGGGTTTTGGGAGCGGTTTAACCACAAGTACTTTTCGTTAGTCATTCATACTGAAATGAGGCAGAAACTACTGGATCTGACTCGAAAGGGTAGGAAAGATTTCGAGTTAGAAGAGGAATTTACGAGGTTGACAAATCTTGTGCCAGGAGAAGTGCCTAATGAAGAAAGAGGATCTAGATGTTTATGGATGGCCTGACTTGGAGGATCCGAAAACACCTATTGGGTAACCTTTCATTATGGACATACACAAAAGTTTTAAATGTTGCCTTATTACATTGCTAAGACTACAACTTCCATCTTAAGGGGTGAAAGCGAGGAGGAGAGTCCGACCACCAGGGATGGATCAAGGATGAAAGTGCCAGCAGAGCACCATCAGCTCACAGTCAGCCTAGGCATGGTGCGTAGAGTTCTCACTGGGGGACCTTGCTAAGAGATTCAGATCCGGTGATTCGAGACAGGGACATGGAGGTTTTTGTTAGGGCCAACTGAATCAGTCGGGCCAATAGCATGTATAGTAGGGACAGCAAGGCCAATAAAGGGGTGGCAATAGCCAGCAGGCTAAGGACAACAGGGTCAGTAGTGAAGAAACATTGCTGGGAGGTGTTTAACATGTGGTAGGACTGGCCATAGGAAGCAGGATTGCCCTAATAAGGGTAGGTCTCAACAAAAGCAGGGTACTCTCTAGGAGCCACAAAGATCGATTCTTCCAGCTGCCTTCCCCCCACCAGTAACGATGCTAGCCTTGCCCACCATTCCAGTCATTCCAATGGTCCCGCCTCAGCAGGGACAGTAAAACTATGGGCGTTTGTATAACGTTCATCAGGAAATAGTTCCTTAGGCCCCACCTGCAGTTGAGGGGGTATTCTCTATCCATGGTACTTTGAGGCACATTTTATTTGATATTGGGGCCTCACACTCATTCGTAGACACTAGATTTGCACGGACAATGGGGTTACTGTCACGACCCCGACCCAAAAATAGTAGGGAACGGGTGTCTTGACATGCCACAAAGGCATCCAATATTCTGGCCTTAAAATTTTTGTTTTAAAATATATGTAGCGGAAGTATAATCACATGGTTATGAATCGTAAAATACTGAAAGTGAAGGAATTACATCATCAGAGCTTTCTAAAGGGACTTCATTTGTATTAAAATATCAACGAGTTACAACTCGACACAAAGAGCTAAACATGCTCTATCTAATTAAACAAACTTCTACTTAAGGTAAAAAAGAGCTTTAAAAGTTAAATCTTCAACATAGTCCTTTTTCTTTCCATCCACGAACTTAATTATTTCCTGAAAAATGGTTATTTATACAACGTCAGCTAAAAGCCGAATGAGATTCAATCTCCAAATATTCCAAGGTTTTCAGAAAATAGATACCTATTCAATTTAGAACAGAAGGTATATACATAGAGATAGGAATTTCAAGTAATATATATAAAGTAAATGATAATATATATATTCAGAATAAATAGTTCAGAACAGAACAGATAAAACAATTGAGCATGTGTGAATTATTCAGTTTTAATGGCCATGTACACTCTAATACCCAAACAGATAGTGTTACCAAGTGTTTCCACCCGGTAACATCACAGACAGAAAATCATGATTTCTGGAACAACGCCTTGTTTAGGGCACACCAGCGATAAACCAGTTGGGAAGGTACCACCCAAATATTTCCACCCGGTAGTCAAGGCCAAAATAGTAAAAGAGTTTCCATAGGCCGAATCAATAATTTCATAATTCAAATCAGATGTTTATATGGAGAGATATAAACAGATAACAGTTGACGTAATCATCGGTATCAGATGCATTTTGAGAATAAAAGCATTTCACAAAATATACATAGTTTGCATAATATAATATTATCAAAATGCGCAAGAAATTGCATAGAGTACTCACCTAAAATAGAGGTCGAAATTATAGATAACGAGTCTTCGATCGCACGTTTAAGTATATGTTCTAAACAACGTCCAGTCTATATATTGTATTTTAATAGTAACTTGTTTCAAAGGATTACTAAAAAACCATTTTCTTAACTTTTAAAACTTATTGATCGTAATTAAAGGATTCAATTCATAGTTCTTCCTAATCAGTCAGTTCCCAGTAGAGATGGAGGGTCACAGGGGCACCACTTAAATACCATCTCATCTAGACAGAACATTTCCGGATTCATTCCCAGTAGAGATGGAGGGTCACAGGGGAACCACTTAAATACCATCTCATCTAGACAGAACTTCACCGAGCCTGACTTTGGAATTACTTAAATCGGATTCCATAATAACGATCAATTTCTTTAAAAAGAATCATTTTTAAAAGAGTATAATTTCAAACAAGTTTATAAAATCAACTTGGATTTGTTCTAAATTTTAAGTTTTGATTAGTGAATTCTTTATCATATTTTACCAGCCTAACTACTAAGTAAAGCTACAAAAAGAATAAATTAAAACTATAAAGATGCATTATAACATTAAGATTACCTTAAGATGAATATCCTTAAGAACTTCTTCTTAAACTTTCTCACACTTTCTCTCACTATTTCTTTCTATAATTCTCAAGGAATTGGTGTGAGTTTCAAATTATCCCCAAAGGCCCTATTTATAGCTTTCCAAAGATATTTAGGTGTTGACACGTGTCCGGGTGATAAGGTTTTACTTTGGTGAGTCGTCGTTCACGTGTCGTGCAACGGATCAGCCTTGCAGTCTTGGTTTACCAAACGGCGACACGTGTTTTTCCTTTTTCTAGAGGATTTATATAAGTTTTATCCTTTCCTATAGAGGTGACACGTGTGCAGTGGATATGCTCAAAAGACAGCACGAGGTGGAAAGCACGAGGTGGAAAGTTATTAGGGGTATAAGGGTCATTTTACACCTTAAGGGTACTTTGGTAATTTCACACTATATATTTTGAATATTTCTTAGAGGTCCTTGAAAATATTTTATTTACAAAATGGCCCATTTTTATATTTTTATTTTAGTCCTTAAAGTTTCATAAAATTATCTTTTCTACCCCAAAACTTATTATTTGCCTTAAGATATGTCATAAGACTTCGATTTGATCCAATTTACAGTTGATTCTTCGTAATTAAAAATGGGGTTTGTTATATTGATAGCCATTAATACCACATATCTAATAATACAACATTTATAAGATAATAATTAACACAAGAGTGTAAAATTAAACTATATATAAAAGTGGGGTCATTACATCCTACCCTCCTTATAAAATGTTTGGTCCCCAAACATTACTTGCATAAATTTTCAAAAAGATATGGATATCGCTCCTTTATCTCATCTTCCCACTCCCACGTTGATTTGTCAACAGAATGATTCCGCCATAATACTTTAACTAGTGGAATAACCTTGGTTCGTAATATTTGATCTTTAAGATCCAAAATTTCCACTGGATGCTCAAAGTACGATAAATCTTCTCTAACTTGAAGAGGCTCATGACTTAAGATATGTTTTGGATCTGGGACATATTTCTTTATCATTGATACGTGAAACACATTATGTAAACTAGAGAGTTCCGGTGGTAAGGCTATTTTATACGCAACAGCTCCTATCCTTTCAATGATTTCAAAAGGTCCTACGTATCTTGGGCTCAATTTCCCTTTCTTCCCAAATCGTATTACTCCCTTTGTAGGTGATACTCGTAAGAACACATAATCTCCTCTTTGGAATTCTAACTGTCGGTGTCGATTGTCAACATAACTTTTTTGACGGCTTTGAGCGGTTCGAAGTCGGTCTTGTATTAATTTCACCTTCTCTGTTGTGATCTGAATTAATTCTGGTCCCAACAATTTTCTTTCCCCAACTTCTACCCAACATGTAGGGGAACGACACCTTCTACCATAGAGTGCCTCATACGGAGCCATTTGAATACTTGCTTGATAGCTATTATTATATGCGAATTCCACTAACGATAAATGATCATCCCAATTCCCTTTTAAATCAAGTGCACATGCCCTAAGCATATCCTCCAAGGTTTGAATAGTTCTCTCTGATTGTCCATCCGTTTGAGGATGAAAAGCGGTGCTAAACTTCAATTTTGTTCCCATGGCTTCTTGTAGGCTTTTCCAGAAGCGAGACACAAATCTAGGGTCACGGTCAGAAATAATTGAAATTGGGGTTCCATGAAGCCTAATAATTTCCCGCACATACAACCTAGCTAACTTCTCTAAAGAATGAGTAATCTTAATGGCAATAAAATGAGAAGATTTAGTTAACCTATCAATAATTACCCAAATAGAGTCATTACCATTTGAACTCCTCGGTAAACCTGTCACAAAATCCATAGTAATATGTTCCCATTTCCACTCAGGGATAGGTTGGGGTTGTAGTAATGCTGATGGTTTTTGATGTTCTGCCTTTACTTGTTGACAAACCAAACACTGAGATATAAATTATGCTATCTCCCTCTTCATGTTATTCCACCAAAATACTTCTCGAAGATCCCTATACATTTTTGTACATCCGGGATGAAATGTGAATCTTGAGTAATGACTTTCCTCCAAAATTTGCCTCTTTAGTTGGGCATCACATGGCACACACACTCTATTTCCAAACCTCAATATCTCATCTCGCATCGCAAATTCAGTTCTCTTACCCTCGATGACTTCTTCTCTGATCTTCTTCAGTTGTGGGTCATTTACTTGTGCAAGTTTGATCCTCTCCATCAACATGGGTTGTACTTGTAAGTTTGCAATTATTCCTCCTTTGCTATAGATACGTACATCTATTTCAATACTTCTCAATTCCCTTTACAGTGCTTCCTGGCTTGTAATAAGACATGCTAAATTTGGTGTAGACTTCCTACTTAAAGCATCGGCTACTACATTAGCTTTCCCTGGGTGATAGTGAATATTTACATCATAATCCTTCATCAATTCTAACCACCTCCTTTGTCTCATATTCAAATTTTTCTGAGTAAATATATACTTTAAACTCTTATGATCGGTATAAATCTCACAAGTCTCACCATACAAATAGTGCCTCCAAATCTTAAGAGAAAAAATTACAGCTGCTAATTCAAGGTCATCGGTTGGATAATTCTGCTCATGGCTTTTCAACTGTCTCGAGGCGTAAGCTACTACTTTTCCATTTTGCATTAGCACACATCCCAAACCATTTTTAGAAGCATCACTATAAATCACAAATCCCCCTATCCCAGAAGGAATAGTCAAAATTGGGGCAGTTACTAATCGATTCTTAAGTTCTTAAAAACTTTTCTCGGCTTCCTCAGACCATTCATATTGTACCTTCTTTTGTGTTAACCTAGATAGAGGTTTGGCAATGGTAGAAAATCCTTCAACAAATCTTCGGTAATAACCTGTTAATCCAAGGAAACTACGAATCTCACTCACATTAGTTGGTCTGGGCCAATCTAGTATGGTCTCAATCTTTTGAGGGTCAACTGATACTCCCTCTTTGGATATGACATGTCCTAGAAAAAGAAACGCTAGGCATCCAAAACTCACACTTCTTTAATTTTGCATATAATTTCTCTTTCCTAAGGATTTGTAATACCGTCTCTAAATGTTTTTCGTGTTCTTCAATATTTTTGAATAAATAAGGATGTCATCGATAAAAACAACAACACATTGATCCAAATATTTCCTAAAGACTCTATTCATCATATCCATAAAAGCGGCTGGTGCATTAGTTAGTCCAAATGGCATTACAAGAAATTCATAGTGACCATATCTAGTGCGAAAATATGATTTTGAAATATCATCATCCTTAATCTTCAATTGATGATAGCCTGACCTAAGGTCAATCTTAGAGAATACTTGTGAACCTTCTAATTGATCAAACAAGTCATCTATACGAGGTAAGGGGTATTTATTCTTAATGGTTACCTTATTCAGTTCACGATAATCTATACATAGTCTCATTGTCCCATCCTTCTTTTTCACAAATAACACTGGAGCACCCCAAGGCGATATACTTGGTCTGATAAAACCCTTGTCTAAAAGGTCTTCTAATTGAACTTTTAACTCCCTTAATTCTAAAGGTGCCATACGATATGGTGGTTTTGAGATTGGTATAGTTCCTGGAATAAGGTCAATCGCAAATTCTATTTCTCTATTAGGAGGTAGGCCTGGTAAATCATCTAGAAAAACATCCGTAAATTTCTTAGCGATAGGAATATCTTCTAAGCTAGGCCCTATTATCTGCAAACTGGTAACAGTTGCAAGAAATCCTTGACATCCCTTCTTAAGAAAACTATAGGCTTGCATTGCAGAAATAATACACATCGGAGATATGATGCCAGTTCCTTCAAAACTAAATTTTGGTTGGTGAGGAATTTGGAAAGTAACACTCTTCTCAAAACAGTCTACCTTAGCATGATGTGATGCTAACCAATCCATCCCCAAAATGACTTCAAAATCTTTAATGTCTAAAACTATCAAATCAACAAATAGTTTATGACTATCAATATCTAAAGGGCAAGCCTTGTATACTAATTTACCCATCAATAACTCACCCGAAGGAGTAGAAACATGTAAGTTATGATTCAAGGGTTCAGGAAATTTATGAAAGCGATTCAGTACATGTATAGATATGAACGAATGGGTAGAACCAGGATCTATCAAAGCCTTAAAAGGATGTGCACATATAGAAAGTGTACCTGACACTACCGCATTAGAAGCTTGGGTATCAGAAAGTCCGAAAACTCTACCATATCTGTCTTGATCCTTCTTTGCACTTGAAGGCTTTATCAAAACCCATGCTGGGTTTGGGTAGTCTTTTATCTGATGTCCTTTATGTCCACATCTAAAACAAGCTCCTGAATCCTTATAACAAGGTTGTCCTCCATGCATCTTTCCACATTGCTGACATGTCTGGTTATTATACTGTTTGTTATCACTAGATCCCCCAACATTGGATGTGTTCCTAAAGAAATTTCTATTATTTGGGTTCTTTCCTTTTCGTTCCCCAAACTTCCTCTTGCCATCTCTAATTCGATTGTACTCCTCACCATCCCTCTCAGCTATTGTAGCCCTAGTCACGACATCAATATATGATGTTAATTTCAGGATGGAAATTCGACTACGAATATTCAACCTTAACCCACGCTCAAACTTCTTCGCTCTTAAAACATCAGTTGCTACCACATGACGTGCAAAATGGGATAACTCAGTAAACTTTGCTTCATATTGACTAACTGTCATATTCCCTTGCACTAGACTCATGAAGTCAGCTGCCATTTCGTCTTTCACCGTTTCCGGAAAATATTTCTCATAAAAGATTACTAAGAAATCATTCCAAACTATGTAAGTATTCCTTTCCCCATGTATTCTCTTAGTCATCATCCACCAATGTTCAGCCTCCCCTTCTAACATAAATTTTGCAAATGACACCCTTTCTTCGTCGGTACACTTAAGAACATCGAGTATCTTTTCCATCTGCATCACCCAACTTTCTACCTCGGTGGGGTTAGGAGTACCTTTAAAAGATGGAGGATTCAACTTCTTGAACTGTTCAATAGTACATCTACTTAGTTCAAGATTCTTTGGTACTCCGTTGTTCACCTGCTGCTCCACAATCTTTGCTAGACTTTCAATTGCCTTGTATGCACCTTTCAGTCCTTCTATACTCGAATCACTAGTTCCCATTGATGATCTTCTCTTGGTCATTTTCTACAGTCATGGCCAAACGTAAGATATACTATACTATATAAATATTGAAAACTAAAAGACCAATTATAAATAATATAACACATAGGGAGGGTTATCACATAAATTAGATTTTTAATACTATCTCCTAAGGATGGAAACATAAAATCTACAACATTCGAAACCTATGCTCAGTAGTCTACGGGTTCATAACATATGCTCTGATACCACCTCTGACACCGACCCAAAAATAGTAGGGAACGGGTGTCTTGACATGCCACCAAGGCATCCAATATTGTGGCCTTAAAATTTTTGTTTTAAAATATATGTAGCGGAAGTATAATCACATGGTTATGAATCGTAAAATACTGAAATTGAAGGAATTACATCATCAGAGCTTTCTAAAGGGAACTTCATTTGTATTAAAATATCAACGAGTTACAACTTGACACAAAGAGCTAAACATGCTCTATCTAATTAAACAAACTTCTACTTAAGGTAAAAAAAGAGCTTTAAAAGCTAAATCTTCAACATATTCCTTTTTTGTTCCATCCACGAACATAATTATTTCCCGAAACATGGTTATTTATACAACGTCAGCTAAAAGCCGAATGAGATTCAATCTCCAAATATTCCAAGGTTTCAGAAAATAGATACCTATTCAATTTAGAACAGAAGGTATATACATAGAGATAGGAATTTCAGGTAATATATATAAAGTAAATGACAATATATATATTCAGAATAAACAGTTCAGAACAGAACAGATAAAACAATTGAGCATGTGCGAATTATGCAGTTTTAATGGCCATGTACACTCTAATACCCAGACAGATAGTGTTACCAAGTGTTTCCACCCGGTAACATCACAGACAGAAAATCATGATTTCTGGAACAACGCCTTGTTTAGGGCACACCAGCGATAAACCAGCTGGGAAGGTACCACCCAAATATTTCCACCCGCTAGTCAAGGCCAAAATAGTAAAAGAGTTTCCATAGGCCGAATCAATAACTTCATAATTCAAATCAGATGTTTATATGGAGAGATATAAACATATAACAGTTGACGTAATCATCGGTATCAGATGCATTTTGACAATAAAAGCATTTCACAAAATATACATAGTTTGCATAATATAATATTATCAAAATGCGCAAGAAATTGCATAGAGTACTCACCTAAAATAGAGGTCGAAATTATAGATAACGAGTCTTCGATCGCACGTTAATCTAAGAAATACGATAAAGGTTTAAGTATATGTTCTAAACAACGTCCAGTCTATATATTGTATTTTAATAGTAACTTGTTTCAAAGGATTACTAAAAAACCATTTTCTTAACTTTTAAAACTTATTGATCGTAATTAAAGGATTCAATTCATAGTTCTTCCTAATCAGTCAGTTCCCAGTAGAGATGGAGGGTCACAGGGGCACCACTTAAATACCATCTCATCTAGACAGAACATTTCCGGATTCATTCCCAGTAGAGATGGAGGGTCACAGGGGCACCACTTAAATACCATCTCATCTAGACAGAACTTCACCGGGCCTGACTTTGGAATTACTTAAATCGGATTCCATAATAACGATCAATTTCTTTAAAAAGAATCATTTTTAAAAGAGTATAATTTCAAACAAGTTTATAAAATCAACTTGGATTTGTTCTAAATTTTAAGTTTTGATTAGTGAATTCTTTATCATATTTTACCAGCATAACTACTAAGTAAAGCTATAAAACAATAAATTAAGACTATAAAGATGCATTATAATATTAAGATTACCTTAAGATGAATATTTTAAGAACTTCTTCTTAAACTTTCTCACACTTTCTCTCACTATTTCTTTCTATAATTCTCAAGGAATTGGTGTGAGTTTCAAATGATCCCCAAAGGCCCTATTTATAGTTTTCCAAAGATATTTAGGTGTTGACAGGTGTCCGGGTGATAAGGTTTTACTTTGGTGAGTCGTCGTTCAGGTGTCGTGCAACGGATCAGCCTTGCAGTCTTGGTTTACCAAACGGCGACACGTGTTTTTCCTTTTTCTAGAGGATTTACATAAGTTTTATCCTTTCCTATAGAGGTGACACGTGTGCAGTGGATATGCTCAAAAGACAACACGAGGTGAAAAGCACGAGGTGGAAAGTTATTAGGGGTATAAGGGTCATTTTACACCTTAAGGGTACTTTGGTAATTTCACACTATATATTTTGAATATTTCTTAGAGGTCCTTGAAAATATTTTATTTACAAAATGGCCCATTTTTATATTTTTATTTAGGCCTTAACATTTCATAAAATTATATTTTCTACCCCAAAACTTATTATTTGCCTTAAATATGTCATAAGACTTCGATTTGATCCAATTTACCGTTGATTCTTCGTAATTAAAAATGGGGTTTGTTATATTGATAGCCATTAATACCACATATCTAATAATACAACATTTATAAGATAATAAGTAACACAAGAGTGTAAAAACAAACTATATATAAAAGTGGGGTCATTACAGTTACTAGATACGAAAGATAGTAATATTATGTGTGTAAATTACCCATTGGGTAATGGGACGTTGATATTATTTATTTGTCGGGGTGTGAGTGCAGAAATTGGGAAACTGATTTTCCTTGCAGACATGCTTGTGTTAAAAATGACAGAGTATGACGATATTATAGTCATGGATTGGCTAGCTACTTATAGGTCCATGATTGACTGCTATAATAAGAGTATTGTGTTTGCTATACCGAGCCAGGAGATGTTTTTGGTGGCGATGACTCGTCCTGAAGGTACATAGAGGAGGAGACCTCTAAGGGGGTGGAGATTCCCCCAAATTTGATTTTGGTCATTTGTGAGTTTATTGATGTGTTTCAGGAGACACAGAGATTACCACCCAGTAGGGAGATTGAGTTTGTGATAGATTTAACTTTGGACACTCGGTCGATAGCTCATGCTCCCTACCGTATGGCTCCAGCGAATATAAGGAAGCTAAGTGATCAGATCGAGTATCTTTTGGGGCTAGGTTTCATCCATAGGAGTGACTCGCCTTGGGCTTCCCTAGTGCTATTTGTGAAAAAGAGAGATGGGTCATTGCGATTGAGGGTATGTTTTCTATCCAGGGGACTATAGGGTATATTTTATTTGATACGGTCCACACATCGTTTTATTACCACACGGTTTGCACGTGCTTTGGGGTTATTAGTTACAGTAGAGAGTACTATTACTTTTGTAGATTCACCTTTAGGTAGTGGTTCACTAACTCACTTTATATATTGAGGGGTGGAATAGAGATTGGGAGACTTACCTTACCGGTCGACATGCTTGTATTTGAAATGTCTGAGTATGATGCGATCATCGGCATGGATTGTCTTGTTACATATAGAGCCATTATCGATTGTTTTAGAAGGACTATTATTTTTGCCATACCTGATCAGAAGATGTTCTGGGTGGCGATGCCTCGTCCTGAAGGAGGATCGTCCACTCATTTGTATTATATAGAGGAGGAGACCTCTAAGGAGGTAGCGATACCGCTTGATTCGATATCGGTGGTGAAGGAATTCGCTGATGTGTTCCGAATATTTTGGGATTACCACCTAGCATGGAGGTAGACTTTGCTATAAATTTGACGTCGGGCACTCGGTCGATAGCCCACGCACCATACCGTATGGCCCCAGCGGAGATGAGAGAACTTCGGGGTCGAATAGATCAGCTGTTGGTCCAGGGGTTCATTCGTAGGAGTACTTCACCTTGGGGTGCCCTTATACTGTTCATTAAGAAGAGGGATGGTTCGTTACGATTGTGTATTGATTACCGAGAGTTGAATGAGGTCACGATACAAAATAAGTATACATTACCCCGAATCGATGACTTATTCGACCAGTTGAGAGGAGGTGCTTTCTTCTCGAAGATTGACTTGAGGTCGGGATACCATCAGTTAAGGATCAGGGAGCAGGATGTGACGAAGACTACTTTCCTATCAAGATATGGTTCATATAAGTTTAGGGTTATGCCTTTTGGGCTAACCAATGCCTCAACCGTGTTTATGGACATGATGAACATGGTGTTCAGAGAATTCCTGGATCATTTTGTCATTGTCTTCATAGATGACATTCTGATTTACTCTGAGACTGAGGAGGAGCATGCCGAACATCTGATACAAGTTTTGCAGACACTGCGCCAGCACGAGTTGTATGAAAATTATGAGAAATGTGGATTTTGGCTGAAAGAGGTCCAATATTTGGGCCACATTATTTCAAAGGGATATCCGTAGATCTGAGGAAGGTGTCAGCAGTTAGAGAATGGGGACATCCCACGACGTAAACGGAGATACGTAATTTCTTGGGCCTAGTGGGATACTACAGGAGGTTCATTCGGGGATTCTCTAAAATAGTGGGTCCGCTGACTCATTTGAATCTCAAAGGGGTACCATTTATCTAGGACGATGCCTGCCAGTTGGCTTTTGATGAGCTGAAGGATAAGTTAACTTCAGCACCAGTGTTAGCACTGCCCAGGCCAAGGGTGGAGTATCTAGTCTATATAGATGCATCCTTACTAGGAAATGGGGGATAGCTTCTGCTTCCCATAAGATTAAGTCGCATGAGAGGAACTACCCCACTCACGACTTGGAGTTAGTAGTAGTCGTGTTTGCGCTTCGAATATGGCGGCACTATCTCTTGGGGAGAAATTTTTCTTATTCACGGATCATAAGTCACTACAGTACCTCTTTACGCAGAAAGAGCTGAATATCTGTCAACATAGCTGAATATGTGAAGGATTATCAGTTCGTTATCCAATACCACCCAGGAAAGGCTAACGTGGTAGCAGACGCGTTGAGCTGCAGGCCCGTGGATGAGAAGGCCTAGGAATGGAAAGTGAAGTGGAAGGAATTGGGACATCAGGATGTCATGGCCCGATCATTTATGTCTACGATGATAGTTACGCCTCAAACTGTTACGCAAGTAGTACAGGCATAGGCAACGGATTCATTATGTCAATATCGAATTAGGCATCTTTTAGCCGGTGGAGCCTAGTGTTACTCAGTGAGATCCGAGGGCGGTTTATGCTTCAATGGGAGACTAGTTGTTCCAAAGGGGGAGGACCTTCGACATGCAGTGATTACGGAGTCGCATGGGTCCCGATTTGTGATACACCCCAGAGGGGACAAGATGTACCAGGATATGGGGCGAAAGTATTGGTGGAGAAGAATGAAGAGATACATCACAGAGTTCGTCGCCAAGTGTGCCACTTGTAAGCTAGTGAAAGTGGACCACCAGAGACCACCAGGTTTACTTCAACCATTAGAGATCCCTACGTGGAAATGAGAGGGCATTTCCATGGATTTCATTATCGGGTTATCGACTTCATAGAGTAGACACGATTCTATATGGGTTATTGTGGACCGATTGATGAAAGTAGCCCATTTTCTGCCAGTTGGGAAGACTATACAGCGGGACAATATGCTCAGCTATTTATTGCATAGATAGTGAGACTGCATGGTGTGCCTTTTAATATAGTGTCGAATAGAGACACGACATTTGTATCTCATTTTTAGGAGAGTTTCTAGGAGGCTATGGGTACCGAGTTGTGATTGAGTACATTGTATCACTCGTAGACCAATGGGCAGACTGAGATCACTAATTAGATGCTCGAGGACATGTTACGCATGTGTATCCTTGATTTTGGGGGAGGTTGGGAGCAGTACTTTCCACTAGTGTAGTTTGCTTATAACAACTCCTATCAGTTCACGATTAGCATGGCCCCGTTCGAGGCATTTTATGGTAGACCTTGTCGTTCTCTAGCTTATTGGCTAGAGGTGGGAGACAACAAGCTACTCGGGACAGAGGTAATTCAGGATACGTCAAGCAGGATCGAGATGATTCGAGATTGCATACGGGTAGCCCAGGACAGACAGAAAAGCTACGCCGATGCTAAGAGGTCCTTTCGAGAGTTCGCAGTGGAGGACCAGGTAATGAGATTTGAGAAGAAAGGGAAATTGGCTTAGAGATACATAGAACCATTCGCTATTATAGAGAGGGTCAGACCAGTTTCTTACAGGCTTGGGTTACCGGAACACTTTCATTGTATCCATGATGTGTTCCACATTTTGTCACTGAGGCGGTACCTTCGGGATGAGTTGGCACACACTCACATCGTGATTGAGCAGATGGAGTTACAGCCAGACAGTTCATATGAGGAGACATCAGTGGCTATCCTAGATTATAGTGAGAGGAGGCTGAGGTCAAAGGTAGTTCCACTTGTTTGGGTGCAGTGGCAGCATCACAATGTGGAGGAATCTACTTGGGAGCGTGAGGCGGATATGCGAGAAAATATCCGGACTTATTCATACCAGGTATACCTTATTTCCTGAATTTCGGGAAGAAATTCCGTTATTAGGGGGAAGTATGTAATACCCCATATTTTTATGATTTAAATAATTATGAGATTTACTTATTATTGTGGGATTAATTGAATTTAATTGATTAATTAATCATGATTTAAAATAAATATTAACTAGCATGCCAAGGGTTAATACTTATTGATTGAATATTAATGTGTGATATGTAATGTGGAACTATATGCTTCGGTAAATTGTCAAGAATAAGAAATACGACAGTTTAGTAAATTAAGTCAGACGCGCGTGTGAGTTATGTCAGGACTAATTCAAAGGAATAAAAGATTAATTATTTTTGGGTAACTCGTATGGTCATTTAGAGTGCGTCGTTGAGTCCAGAAGGGTCGCTATATTCAAAATAGTATACCCGGGTGTTTATATTGAGTCATGGGGAAATTTTAGGCCTCACTGGCACCCCGAGATGGAATTATGGTAAATTGCATTTTTGGGTTTAATTAATGGACGAAAATTAAGAGTTATTTTATCACCCAAGGAAAGTCCATTAGGGTTGAGAGATACAGAGAGTAAAGAACGGCCATAGGAGGTGTGAGGGAGAACCAATTTCCGAGAGGGAGGGCTCAATTAGAACCACCTTGCACAACCACCACCACCACCACCACCACCGTGTAGATCGGGACAAGGGGAACACACCCATACCAACAACGTCAAGAAATTAGACGACTAATTCAAGGAAAGTGTTTATTACTTGCTGTAACTTAGCATTTATCATACTCATGTTAGTATAGGGATGTTATAAACATGTTTTGGTTCATAAAAGTGATGAAAATTAGAGAATTAGGATGTGTAAATTGAATCTAAGATTTATTAAATTGAAACCCAGAATTTATGTAGAATAGAAATCACGTTTTGATGAACCTATGTGAAGAACGAACCCGGGAAATATGTGTTCTTGAATAAGAAATTAAAGAAGTAGGGTTTTAGTGAATAAATTTTAGGATTTCAAAACTCTGTGATGATTCATAATGATATAATGATATTAGGATGTTAGAATCCATGTGTAATTGTTAGGATTCGATTTGGGACTTATTCATTGGAGTTTGGGATGTTAGTTTAGAGGTTTTAGGATTAAAAATGGTGGGAAAACGCTGAAATTCTGGGTAGGAGACGAAATAGTGGGACTCGCGCGAAGTCATTCAAGCGATATTGCATCTCGCGCGAAGTTGCTTGAGAGACACATGGCAGACGTTCAGACGACAGGCCATCTAGTTTAAGCGACAGGGTGAATTTTTGGGAAATTCCTTAGGGGCAGTTTAGGAATCTTCCAGTCTTTACGAGTGAGTGAAATTACGAGTTAACCGATTTGAAAGGAGGCAGGTCTACGATAAAGTATGTGCGTTTTATACTTGAATTAATCCAGAATGAAGGGTTACTTTGGAAATTACTAAAGAGTTGTGGTAATTCAGTAATAATATAAAATACGTAATAATGAGAATGAAAGTACGTATGGTACAGATACAAGAAGGTTGGGAGAATACCCATAAATAATAATAACATGTGTGGATACCTATTATATGTTTAATTATATGTGTATGACACACCTAGTTGCTTGCTATCATGCGAGGTTGTGTAGAGACGATCTTATCCTGAGTGACCTTCGAGGGGGATATTTGACTCGTATCTCAGAACATAGTACTGTGAAGACTTATTTGTGGGTTGATAAGTCAGCTGACTATGGGAGCATAGGTATGTGGGTGACCCATAGGTATGTGAACTATGTTCGCCGCCACTATGTGTGTTTTGTGTATATGGTCCGTGGGAGACTTCCGACACGACAGTCCTTATTAGATTACGAGATGTATCGGGAATGGTATCAGAGTATGCAATGCACTACAGGTTTAGCCTTGGGGTGTTGTATTAGTATATGTATATTATATTGGTTAATATATATATATATATATATATATATATATATATATATATATATATATATATATATATATATATATATATATATATATATATATATACTTGTGTTATTCCTACTCTGAGGTAATTGTAGGTTGTTGGGATAGTATAGTCTTAAGTGATGTAAGCTGTGAATACTTAACTTAGTGTGATAACACTTAAACGAATTAGTAAATGATAGTATTAATATTGTGGAAAATTGGAAATCAAGGGTTGTTATCACGAGATATAACAAGAATTATAAATCGTTATCTAGTTAGAAGCGTTACGGATGGCTAGGTGAGAATAGTTGTACATTATGCGTGCACAATAGACGAGGGGTGAGATTCTCATTTGAGAGTTCGAATTAACATGCATTTGATACTTGCTTTATTGAAAATTTTAAATACTTGCTAAAACAAAGATTTTTACGCATCGGGCTATGACCCGTTTCTTGCATCTCTTCTCTCTCTTGCTATATATATGTATTATATCAGGTGCTCAGCCACAGGGACACTAGCCTTAGAGGTTTGGATTGCTTAGCATGATGCAGCTGTTGTGGAAGTTGTATGTCTTTGCATTAGATGCCTTCGTCATTTCATTTCCATTCTATCTAGACTTTCTATTTAGGGAATGTGTCGCCCATTCCCTAGACATCTTACCAGAGATTATGTTCAGTTTACTTTCTTTTCATTTCAGTTGGATTTATTCTTCCTATGGTACTTGGTTTAGATTTTTAAAAATTGGAATGTTTTATCCAGTCTTATCTATTTCAGTTTGTGATTCAGATTTAGTATTTATATTAATTGGTTTTGGTGGACGATTGATGTTTATAAACTTGGATTAATAATTGAAAGATTATTGTTAAAAAGGAAAATATTTTGACACTAGCTTAATTAATTATTAGGTGGTTAATAAGGTTATTATATTTTCGACAGTGATGCTAAGAATGAACCAACCAAACATTTTGTTTTAAAATTTTATAAAGGATGATCACACGATATTTAATTGGGCGGGGTCTCACAATTTGCTAAAATTTTAAACTATTTTACTCGGGCTCTGACCCATTTCCTTCCAATCTATATTTTTTTTTTGTAAAACATTTTAGGTGTCCCACCACAGGGACACGAAGCTTAGCAGGTTCTATGTTTTGGCCTGCTGTAAATACTGTCGAAAATGCATGTCCTTGATATTATATGTCTCAACATTTATTCATTTTGCGCAGTTATATCATTTCAGTCGAATATGTCATGCATTTCCATCTAGACATTTTCAGAGATGTTGGATTTTATTTTATTTGGGAGATCGTAGAGTAATATTATTATGTATGAAAATATTTTTATTTCAGACTCGATGATGTATTCCAGACACTCTTATTTATTCTATTGTCTTATCTATCATATGGTTGATGATTGTATGGTGAATGGATTATTATTATTATTATTATTATTATTATTATTATTATTATTATTATTATTATTATTATTATTGTAAATTGGTCTCATGTTAACAAAAAAAAAGATAAAATTTGACTCCATCTTTTCAAATACTAGGTGGTTAGTAAATATTAAAATGTTTTCGACGCTGATGCTAAGAATGGATCAATTGGATATTTTGTTTTAGTTTAATAAAGGTCTGATCACTCGGTATTAAATTTAGCAGGGTGTGACATCAAACATGTAACAAGTTGTCATTATATCACATCTTAATGACTCCACACATTATAAAGAACATAAATGGAATGATGTCACGTTTCAAAACACTACAAAATAGTCACGTGGATATGGAATGAATGGGTAACTCGAACATCTTTAATGTTCATCCACATATGGTGTAAAACAAATTCAAAATACTTTTTGTATTTTTTAAAAAAATTAAATAAAATATTTTTGCCTTTTTCACTTTTTCTTAAAAAGAAACCAAAACTATTTTTGTATTTTTCAAGAATTTTCAATAAAAACAAAACTCTTTTTGGAGTAAAAGGAAATGCAATTAAAAATTATGTGTATAAACATACAAATTATTGTCCAAACACATAAGATAATCTACCTTAAAACATAATTTCAGTTTTATTTTGTGTTACACATCCTCTTTATCAGTTTTGTTCTTGATTTCAGTTTCAACATACTTTTTCAAATCTTTGTTTAAATATACAATGAAATAGATATAATCTATGTTGCAAAAAACATATTTTAATTTACTAATGCAATAACAATCCAAAGTCATAAAATTGTTTTTAATAAAAACATTGGTAGATATATATTACGATTTCATATTCCCTGTATAAAATAAAAATATTCATGTGTGTTTTTGGGTTTTAGTCCAACACCTATCAAGATTGTCATTCATAGTCTTTTAGTACATGACATTCAATTGCCATTTTCAATTGTTCTTAAAATTTTGTGTTTCAAATATTAATTATTAAGTTTTATTTATTTAAAAAAGGAAAAAAAATATTTTCAGAATAATATTTCTTGTTGTGCATAAGTTGCGTAGTGCATAAAATAAGTGATTTTTCACTTTAAGATTAGGATAGATTTTACTTTTACAAAAATTATATACATACATATATATATATATATATATACACACACACGTACATAAAATCGAGGATTAAAAAAAAGTATAGTTGTTTACAAAGTTCCTCTCCACCATTACTTAAAATTGTTTTACCCAAAAAATCTTTTTTTGAGGCTAAAATATTGAAAGGTATAAGTAATAGTACTCTAGTATCCTTGTTTGTGAATTATCATAATTTTCAAGATTTATTTACTTTACATAGCACTTGTCTTTTCAAGAAAGGCACAAATAAAAAGATATCAAAAATTTCTTTTGTTCATGACATAAACAAATTCCCAATAGTTTCATATTTTATAAAATTCTATAAGAGCAGCTCGTCCCATCCCTATTTTGAGGGATTTTATTTCCAATTTTGTTCTCTTATATGTAACATACTTTCTCGTGTTTGTAACATACATATGAACCCATCACATCATTTCTCTTCTTTGTAACATACATATGAACCCACCAGCTATATAAATTAATAGACACCTATCAGCAACATAATGCTTGTAAAGTACATCTGGTGTTCAATGTTTACAAATTACAATATAAAACCGTATAGGAAAAACTAATCTTGAAAACCATAATATTAAAAAAAATAAGATCTGAGAGAATTATAACTAAAAACAACACTTATCCAACAAAAATGAGAAAATCTTACATATTATCTCTATCTCTTAATGTATAAAAATTTGCACATCCACCGTAGAAGAAACTATGGTCTTTTTTGGGTGATATATATATATATATATATAGGCAGGCTCCTGTGCACACTAAATTTGCACACTAAGTTTGCACATTACCTTTTAAAAGTGTGCAAACTTAGTGCTGGCGCACACCAATTTTTTTATATGATATTATAACATTTCAACGGACTCACGTAAAAAAAATTAGCTCAAAAAAACTTTTTTTGCTATTTTTAAAAAATCGGTCAAACTTTCGCAGTTTTTAAAGGACTTAAAAACTGCGAAAGTTTGACCGATTTTTTAAAAATAGCAAAAAAAGTTTTTTTGAGCTGATTTTTTTTATATGGGTTCCTTGAAATGTTTAAATATCACACAAAAAAAATCAACTCAAAAATATTTCTTTTACTATATATAAAAGGTAATGTGCAAACTTAGTGTGCAAACTTAGTGTGCACAGGAGTCTGCCTCTATATATATATATCTGTGTGTGTGTGTGTGTGTATGTGTGTGTGTGTGTGTGTGTGTTGGAAATTTGTGTAAATTTTAAAAATATATCCAAATGCATCTTTGACCAGTAAGTGGAGAGAGAGTGGAGAAAGTGGAGAGAGTTATTAGCTTTTGACTTTTAGGCTAATTTTTGATAATTAGATCCGGGAGTGGGTTGGTTCTCCTTGGATTCCTATACCACTACTTGTTGCTTTCCTCTCCCACTAACAATAAAATTCATTATATCTAAATGGTCTTAAGCCATTGTTTTAAAAGAGAGGAGATGGACTACAAAATGTGTAGAACATAAAACTTGAAAAAAAAACCCGGATGTTTTGGATTCAAAACAAATCACATAAAAATCTTCCTTTCTCTCCCTCTAACATTGAAAATATTTTCTTCATGAAATATTTATTTTCCAAAATATTTTTAGAACAGTTTGTTCCTCCAAACTGAAATTTCAGATATTGAGCAATTAATTTAGAATGGGTGTTAGAAGACATATAACTACGATGCATGCGTATATGATACATAGGTTGTTCTGGGCTTATTTTATCCTGGGGACGACGTGACTGAATACTACCTGCACAAAGAGGGTAGAGCCGCGAAACGTCTTAAAGAGAGCGAGCTAGTCCGCGACTCAACCCAAGAATCGTCTACGACGAATTTATAAACGATTGAGCTAATATTGTTTAATTTTATTGGCCAGTATTTATTTGGACTTAACGATTGCGGTTCATATTTGCTATAATCATATGAGGTAATAATTTAATTTTGAGTCGTACACTTAAAATTAATTTATGATTTTATTTTTTGATTTCTCCATAAAACTCTTTGATGTGATTTTTTAGTCACAATATATAAAGTGTACCAACAATTTTAAGATGATTCTTGTCTACCATGGAGACCGAAAAATAAATCTTATGGGCATATATGATTATTTTTATGATGTCGAAATGAAAAAAGGCCAACTTAGTTTCTATGTCTAGAAATTATAATTTTGACCTTTTACCTCTAGAAATTACCATTTAGCCCCCGAACTTCCTAAATATTATATTTTGCGAAGTAGATATATAAATTTCAGTATTTTTTGTCAATTCAAAATCGATCAATAATTTCTTGAGAAATTAAAATTTGAACAAAAATGAACCCCTTCATGGAAAACTTTTAAATTAGTGAATCTTATTTTTTAGTTATGAATGTGAAATATTATTTCACATAAGACGTTATTGTTGGAAATGGAATTGTATACTGCTTTTGGACAATTCATTTTTGAGCCATTTGTGGTTAAGAAAACAAATTAAAAGTTGTTAGATGGAATCAAATTAAAAATTTGATATTTGGAAACAAGTGAAAAATTGTTATATGAAAACATTGAACATTTGTTATATGGATTCGAAGGATAAGTTATAAACATTTTTGTCTTTCTCTATGTTTACTACAAAAGGAATTTGTTCAAATATTTTTTGAACTGTTTATGTGAAAGTGTAGTCGATATTTTTCAACCACACTAAACTGATCGATGATGAAAAAAAAACTGAAATTTTTGTTATGAATTTTGTTGGAATATCATCTCAGTTTTTTTATGATATATAGACTGAAATTTGGTAAATTTTGGCATGCATGTAGTATATTAAGATTATAAATATTGGGATTTCGAATTTCTGAAAAAAGAGTTGTATATCTTTTATTATGATTTTTTCAAATGGGATGCGCAATGCTGAATTTTTTGGACAGCTTGTAGTAAAACAAGTTTATCTTCAATTGTACTTAATATTTTTGAGTGATTCCAATTTTGGATAATACTAGACTCATAAAGGATGAAATATGGAAAATTTCATAAATTTTCAATAAGCAGTTTGGTCGTGGTGAAATTTCAAACTTAAAGTTTTTCTGTTTGAACAAAGATTTTGGACAACATTTTCTTACAAAAATGTATCATGTCATATTCCCAACGGATTCAAAATATTTTAAAGCCTTTATAAATTTCTTATTCAAGTATTTATGAAGTACTTATAAAAATTTGGACTCAAATTTATAGAAGATTAATTTCATAGAAATTGTATAATGACTTATACTATATTTGAGTTTGGAGAGCAACCGCTAGAATTTTATATGAATGGTTTTTTGTATTATTCATTTATATGAGTTGGAAAAGGTATTTAATAAAATTGTATTCTTCTATGTTGGAATCAATTTGGTGTGCTTCATACGCGTGTAGAAATAATTTAGTTGGGTAAAATTATTTTGACCGTATGATTTGATTTGGGATAAATGTTTAAACTCTAATACGCAGTATTATTTTATACATTGTGAAAATTTGTATATTATATTTGTTTATAAAATAGATTGTATAATCTATATGTGACTTTCAGACCTTTGAAAATCTGAAATTATGACTAAAATAAATGAACATGTATTTTTTGATTCGGCTATACATGATGACATTAAGCATGTATTTATTTAAGAAATAAGATTAATTCTTATTTAATGTTCAAACTCTATATGTTTAGATTCTATTTTATGAATTGAAGATATAGTGGGGACACATTATATGTTGCTTCTCAATAGTATACCTAGATAATAGTGGGGGCGCTCAATCGAGTACCTCTCAACTATAATTAAAGAACATTTAATAGAATCTGAAAGTTTGGTGAGAACTCTTCTTTTTTGAGTTGAGAGTTAAAACTAAAAGCTTGCTTATGTTATTGAAAAGGATAAGAAAATCCTTAGAGAAGTCATATCATAAATGATTGATTGAATTTCTTGGAATGAACTAGAAATTAGTTTATAATTGACTTATCTTATAACTTTAAGATAATGAGGTGTATACACATACTTTGAAGGAATATTGAGACCATTATCATTTATGAATATAAGCTTTGTTTAAGATCCGAAATTCATCAATATAACTTAGTTATACATGTTGCACGTTAAATTATTCTCATGAAAAGGAAGAAGCTTCATTTAATTTGAATGCCATTGATATTATATATGATATTGAGTTAAAAACTAAATATATAGAATAGTGTTTTTCGAATGGTGACCTATGTAAGGCAACTTACATGGACCAACTTGAAGTTGGAAAATTAATATGGAAGGCACCAATAAATGGCATGATATTTTGATAAATTATCAAATGAAAATGAATTGAGAATAATATGAATCATGTTTATCACTAAGCATGTTGAAATATGAATGCACTCTTATTTATTATGCAAGAATGATTAGCTAATATTTGGTTATAATATTTTATTACCTAGAAAATCAAAATCATGCTAAGTCAAAGTGTTAGCATAAAGAGTTTCAATGAAACAAGAATATTACTTGTCAATATTACAAAGCTATATGGATCAATTAATTGATCGAGTACATTGAAATACAAGAATATTTATTTATTAGATATATGATTTTTATGAACCATCTTGTACTCCACATGATCCAAGTATAAGAACACTATATACAGTGATAAGAAAAGATGAATATGCGAACATCTTAAGTAGTCTCAATTGAGCTACTAAACACAGTTGACTTGGAATAATTTTTGTGGGAGTACTATGAAGGTTTATAATTAAAAAGTTCATTCTTATGCTATTGAGAAAGGTTATGTGTTTTGATAAAATCATGAACCTAGAATTGATTCTGAATCAATAATGGACATGTGTTTAACACATATTATGATGCTATTTTTTGGAACTCCCATAAATATTAATTATTAGCATAATTAATGATGGAGTATATGGTGGTACCATTAGCTATGGCTAGTGAGTAAATGAAAGGTTAAAAGACCTATTATAAGATACCATTTATGGTAGAGATTGACACAGTCATTTTATCCACAACAATAGAACCATGGCTATTGTAAAATTTTAAAACCGTTATTTTTAACGGAAAGAACGACAAATATGTCGTAAGCACAACATAGTTTGAGAATTTAAAAACTAATGAGTTGTGAGTGTGGATTATGATCGGACAGATGAGAATAGATCCTGACTTATACTTTGACGAAAAGACTAGTGCAGGAGAAGGTGTTTAACACCTAAAAAGGGATCGGACTAAATCCCGTTGATATTGAATCATTTGTGGTGGTAACCCAACCTATAGACTGGACATCCCAATAAATAGGTTCAAAGGGTAATAACAAGTCACAGTGATATGGGTTGAATCATGCTAATTATTATTTATGGGGTTTTACTCCGAGTCCATCCCTATGGAGCATGATATCCTGAAGTGAGTTAAGGTTGAGTTAATTATAACTCTTAGTAAATATCTATAGCTCTATTTTGAGTGGGGTACCTAGCTGCGGGAGTATCCTTGATAGATTCACCTATGTTGATGAGGAAGTGTGGTCGCTTCCTATGGTAATTATGGGAAAATTCCCTAGATCTTTCACATAATGGGATAGAAGAACATGTTCGTAAAGTGCTGGCTTGAGGACTACACCTAAGTATGGTTGTGTGTGGGATGTTGTCACAGATAGAGTTCAAAACTATGAGTTACTCTAGTATAATCTTAATCATCTTGTAACAACCCGAGGTCTTGGAGATGATGATTTATTTATTTTGGGAGAAATGGATATTATTTATTCAGAGAATAATTAAATTGGCAATTCAGGTCAAAATTTGGAATCGTTAAAAAGTGTTTCGAATGGCGATTCGGAGGGTGTAGTTGTGTCCGGAAGGGCCGAGAAAGTCAAAATGACTGTACTTGGGGTATATTTAGGTTCCTAAATATTTTAGGATCGTTTGGCTCGAATTAAGGTTACCGAGTCATTTAAAGTGTGTATTATCATTTAAAGATGTGTTTCTTGGGAGTTAGGGCTTAAAAGCCTACGAGTGATTTATTTCTCCAAAGAGAGAAAGAGAAATAGAAAGAAAGAAAGAGAGAAGAAGAAAGAAGGAGAAAAGAGAGAGAAAGAGGATTTTTCGGCATCCACGCAATCTCGAGGACGAATCATACCCTACAAACCCGAGGCAAGTGATTAAACTTGCTATATAATTGTTGTGTACCATTTATTGCATGATTAGTGGATAAAATTTATGGCCTTTATGTTTAGTTTAACAAAACCTAACTTTTTGGGAAAACCTTAGATTTATAGTGTATAAATAGATTTGAGGTTATAAATTAGTTTATATGTGTTCTTGGATGAATAATAATGGTGTATATGTGATTGGGTTGATGAAAAATGGTTGGATGATGGTATAATTGATTTTTGGGAATTTTGGGTTTTGAGGAAAATAACACATTTTGTAGCTTGCTGCACTTACTGAATCGATTCGCCCCTTCCGAATCGATTCGGTCTGTTGCAGAAGCCACAGGTCTTTAGGGCCGAATCGATTTTCCCCTTGCGAATCGATTTGGTATGTAACAGACTCCCAGGTCCATAGGACCGAATCGATTCGGATGGACCGAATCGATTCGCTTTTAGGGCCGAATCGATTAGGAGGGGCCGAAATGATTCGGAAACAGAGGAATTTTTGGAAATGTTTTTTTAGGAAGAATTTCATCTGGTTTCGTTTAAGGTTATCGATTGGGAACCTCTATAGAAGTTATTTGTTATATGTTTGAAGACTTTTAGAGAGTTTCCTGTGACAACCCGCAATCCGAAATAAGGGGTGGCCAAGGCGATACTACAACATTTGGGAATCATAGATGGAAATCATTCTCGGCATCATAACAATAAAATGAGTATACAGGAAAACCACCCAATAATTTAGAAAACGGGTTGCCAAAAATTTTAGTTTTATTATGAGTTAAGAAAATAATTCAAACAACCCAATCTGAAGAGAAAGTGAAATTCCAAAAGAACTTATATTACATCAACAATAATTATACAATAAAGGACCGAATATGTTGTCGGTCAACAGGCAATTACAATGGGTTACAACAGTTTAATAGTTTACATAATACATCCATTAAAAAGTTACAAAAGTTTGGGCCACACGCCCGAGTGTAAACCCGATCGTATCTAGAATACAAAAGAAGGAAGCGTCTAACAAAACATCATGTAATATCTGCAAAATCTTACAGCTCCTCAAACGCATAGGAGTAGAAATATCATAACGGGCACCCTTGCGGCGGAGCACCTGAGCGGATACAATTTCATACATAACAAGGAAAATGAACGGGTCGGGGCCCGATTTTTATGTAATCACCAGATGAATAAGAAGCATGACAGTTATGAAATATTAATTATGAATGATAAGGATAAGAGTCTAACAACATAATCCTAAAGCATAATAAAGCAGTTTAAATGATTATGTCTTTTATTAAATTATGCAGGAGAATATAATTAGACATCATAAATTTAAAATCCTCCATCATTATTTACCATATCATTCCAATTTCCATTCCTTAACAGGAATATAATACCATCATATGTTCTTATGGAATTTTACATATCTCAAGTCCCACTTGATTTAGAATGGTCATATTCTTATACATATAACAATTCTAAGACCGCCCCGCCGAGTTTCCTCACTGGGCGCGCCCTTAAATGACTACCATCTTCTAGGGCCCATCAAACAAGACAACATGGGTACCTAACGCACGCCGGGAAGTGGCCATATGCCTGCGAGTGATTCATAACCACACCCGAAATTACCTCACTAGTGCAGAATAAAACATATAACAACCCCGCATATGGCCGAGGACTATAGTCTCCCTGGATTCACTAGCCAGGGGACATCACCTCATGCGTGAGCTTCCCTTATGATAGCATTTAGAGAGGTGTGTTTAAGTAAATTAGCATTTACTATTTAAATCTCAATTTCATTTCCATTATTCATATTTGTTTCATTTTATCCGAAACCACAATCATTGAATATTCTCATTAATATTCATCATATTTTATGTCCCAAATTATTCTCCAAGTGATCACAATAATGCTACAAGTCCCAAGGTTTTATATACCTCAATAGAGAACCTAGAGTCTCCAAGCATAGGCCTACAACTCCAAGACACTTAATGGATTAAGCCCCTCACCTCATTTTGTACACATCCAGAATAAGCCCCATTTAACCCAATCCTAATGTAGGGTAGTGACTTGACTCAACTAAAACTCTAGGACTCTAAGTTTACTTCATTCAATAAGGTTCCTAGGTCCTTAGCCTAAAGAAAAAGAATAAAAATTGAGTTGGAAAAATCAACTCAAAACTACAGCGTCCGAATCGATTCGCCCAAAAAGCGAATCGGTTCGGAAGATGAACCCAACTTTCTTCTTCAGCCGAATCGATTCGGTCTTAACCCGAATCGATTCGGGTTTGCAGACCTGGAAACTTCCCATTGGTCGAATCGATTCGGACATAGTCGAATCGATTCGGACATAGCCGAATCGATTCGGTCCTGCGAATTTGCCAAGTTTGGCTATGGAGTCTTGGACTCCTAAATTCACCCAACACCAATCTACCCAAACCAAGATCATTTATTGCCACCAACTGATTATAAATTCATCCAACAACATTGATCACCAATAAATATCCAAATCACTTCCAAAGATTCAAAACCCATAAATCCATAAAACCCTAACTTTGATAATCCATAATTAATACACAACTATCAATACTACTTATCCAACTCAAATCACATAATAGCAAGTCGAAAACTTGCCTCAAGGTTGCAAATTCAGATTTGAGGAAGATGAAACAAGATCAATCTCCAAATCTTCAATCTCTCTCTTTCTCCACAAGTTCTCTTCTTCTCTCTCTTACTCTAGGTTAACAATTTCACTTAAGAGAAATAAGGGGGCTTGACAAGACTAAATCGTGGCATTAGTCTAAAATTCTCCAAACTTAAATGATAAATACCACATTATAATGATTCCCAATACGCATTTATGCTAAAATCAGTCAAAAGTGCCCGAAACATAAAAATACAATATGGCACTTATTTCGACTATCTCGCACCATTCGGGACTAACTACACCCTCCAAATTATCATTTGGAAATTTTATAACTCATTTCAAGTTCCGGTTTCATTTTTAAACCTCAGCGTCATTTTAATTCTTATGACACAATAAACTGCAACATGGTGATATTTACCCACATATAAGGTAAACATACAACATTTTAGTAAATATTAAGTTATATCATTAAATTAATACTTACTCCACATTCCAACATTTTATATATAATTACTTCACATAGTAAATAAATATAAAATATGTTCTCAAAAGCGAGGGTTGTTACATTTCCCTTATAAGAAATTATTGGAGTCATATTGACTAAATTTGAGGAATACCGATTAGATATTTTGGTATACTCTAAGTGGGGAAGCCCACCTCCATTGGAGATTCTAGTTAGAGATAATAATTAAATTCATATGAAATAATGAGAATAACTTAGAGATACCGGATTTTAGGATCCAATCCCAAATGGGATAACTTTAAAGGTTCATAAAATGAATTGAACCCTATTATGGATGGAGAATAATAAATGCTAATTAATGTGCATATGGATATAGAAATATCCTTAATGATGATTGATTTGGGTGATATCTCACACAAACGAGAAATGCTACATTAAGGTGCATTAGGATAAAGAATATCCTTAACTTGAATAGAATTGAGAGCCAATTCATAACTCGAAGAGATATGTGAGCTTCAAGCGAGAAATAGTATAGTTTATACTAAGTGGGGAAGATGTGTGAGAAATGACGATTAGTATATCAAGAGGGAAATATACTAAACAGTGACATTAATTCTATTACGCCTAAGAGCGTATAATAATTATGAAAATAATGTGACAGGTAAACCTTATATGATGGTATATCTTTATATGATGTGGTGATGTATGTATACCTTATATGATGGTATATATATATATATATAGTGAAGAATACCCCCTCCCTGCTATCATTGGGAAGTTGCGTACATTGAGGGTGAGCATCCTGGCTCAAAGAGCAGGGTGTGGATATTCCTCGGGCCATAGTTGTCCATGGTGATTATTATATGATATACATTAATTATTTTGGGGGTGAGAAGTCATGGGTATGTGTCATTCTCACTTGTCGGTTAGGAGCTATGACCCTGTGACACCCCGACTAATTAAATACCGGGTAGCTACTCCTTTATTAAATTAATTCAAAATGCCAAGTTGGTTCAGTTAATAGCATCACTGTCGAAAATATTTTTATGATTACTAACCACCTGGTGTTTAAAAACTAAGATGTCAAATTTTATATTAAATATGATTAACATGCGGTGAAAGAAGTGTAAAAAAATAACATCACCATTCACAATAAAATCTCAATAAGGTAACCAACAGATAATAATAAGTCCGGATGAAAAAAACTCCTCACAACAATCCCACAACTGAAATAAATAAAACTGTATATCCTGAATTAATTACATGCCAAAGATCTGAATAACTGAAATAAGAAATATCTCTAACAGAAATGGGCGACATGCCCTACAAATGATGAAACTGAATATGGAGTCAAGACAAAAGAAGCGTCTACTAGCAAGGCCCTGTAACTTCCACAATAGCTACAGCTCGTCACCTGAACAGAAATCCTATGCATGGTGTCCTTATGGCTGGGCACCTAAAAGGTTTTTACAAAAATAGATTTGAAAGCAAACGGGTCAGAGCCCGAAAGTGGAGAGTATTTTAAAAATAGCAAGTGTTTTAATAACATTAAAATAAAGAATGAAAAATACATGTTAGGATGTGCTCTCACATGAAATACTCACCTCTAGAATACTTGGGCACTCCTAACGTACCGTAACCATATAATTGACATTCATATCTAACTAAACCGTCATAAGTTTTACCCCTTTCCACTCGATTCCCATTATACATTCTAACGTTATTAATTAAATAGAGGGCTTTACTTAAACTCGGATTCTCAATTATTAGTAACACAATTCACTACAGATTATCCCTTTTTATCTTCTCAAAGCGTTACCATAATTATACACACCATACCAACATGAAAGTTCGCATTATTTAAGCGTATATTATTCACGTCATAAATATACAATACAAGCACCCCGAGACTAAGCTGCGGTGCAAACATAATCTGCTATCCATCCCGATACATCACGTACATAAGGATCACGCATTCCGAATCTCTTAGGAATCGTTCTCAGATAACCACAATCACAAACAATGGAGGCGAACACAGTCACATCACATGGGTCACGCACATACCTACGCTCCCATGATCAGCAGACTTATTAACTTCCCAATAAGTCCTTCTCTGACCTATGTGCTTGAGGTAGCAATCTAAATCCCCCCCGTAGGCACACAAAGGTTAGATGGCCCTAAGCGAACGCAAACCTCCCGTGATAGCAAGTATGGTAGGTATGTCATACGCATAAAATCATATATACTAAGCATGCACACTTATTAGTAATTACATAACTTATTAGAGGTATTATTCTCATTCTCATACCAACTTATAATGTTACACCATTCACCTATCCCCGGTTAATATAAATATATAAGTCGTCAATAATCCTCACATCGTATATAGTCACTAGCATCCTAATCCACAAATATCATTTGGTTCAAATCACACTACTATGTTTCACTCCTCAAAATATCCCAAATTTCCCAATAATACCAAATAGTTAACAAGGGAAGGTTATCTCTACAATTAAACAAGGTTACAGGACACTACAAATCAATTCAGGCCAAAAAGGCCAATCTGTCAACTCGTTAGAAGTCTCGTTCGAACGAGAGTTCGTTCGAACGAAGTGGGTATCTAACGAGATCTCGTTCGAATGAAAGTCATCGAATGAACATCCCAATCATTAGAAGTCAAACAATCAACTCGTTAGAAGCTCGTTCGAACGACCTGGGCAGGCCTTCTAACGAGGTGACAGTTTCGAGCCCAGAATTCCCCTATTTCGTTTTTCCCAATTTTTTTCACCTCTAATCTCATCTAAACGTTATTCCAACAGTATTTTAAGGTTTCTAATCATCCCTAAACATAGTAAATCGTGTTACAACATTTATATGGGGTCAAATCATTCTAAACCACATCTAATCATCAATTCTCCCCAATTATCCCCAAATCCCACGAACATGAACCCTAGAAATTTAAAGTCATCCATAGACATAATTAAATCCTTTTTTGTGGTATAAAAGATGTAATTCTATCAGAGTAATCACCCAAAAAAAATTCTACATGCAATCTCTTTATCAAAATGTAAATTTCTAAATCCAATTCAATGGGTTTTTATCAATCTCCCAAAACAAATGCAATTTTCATAAATTCCTACGCATGGAAGAAACATTTGTTGCAATTAACGTAATTAAACCACTTGCCTATGATCTTTCTCTGAATTTGATGTTGAATTGATGAAGGTTGGTCTCTCTCTCTCTCTCTTTCTCTGCATAATTTTCCTCCTCTCTCTCTCTACTAGTTTTTCTCCAAGATGACAATCGTGGTTTAGAGGTTGCCCTAGGAAACTCTTAGAACTTTTTCCAATAACTCCCGTAGCCCATTAAGTCATTTAGTCTTGTTAGTGGGTTTAGTGGTTAAAGACTAAATCAGATTTTAACCTCTAATTTTCGTGGGTTTTAATTCCCAAAATTCCAAAATTACCAAACTACCTTTTTGGGTTGCCAGTATGGCCTAAAAATGCCCCGGGACCCAAACTAAACTCCCGGCTAGTGTTTTCTGACTATTTTGACCCTTCCGGACACGTTGGTGCACCCAAAATGACCATACAGTTGATAAAAATAAAATTCATTTTTTTTTAGTATTACAATAATTATATTCCTGACGTGACTGTCACACGCGTCCCAACAAAATTTTCAAATTGCCGTATTTCTATCTCGCGACAATTTCAATATTTCTAATATTCAAATATTGCCATATATACACATTAAAATCAAATACCAACTCATATCTCGTTAATATTTATCCGGATTAATTCTCAATTAATACACATTTAATTTAATTAATCCCAATAAATAATTATCAATAAAAGTACGAGGTATTACATACTTCCCTCCTAATAACAAAATTTCGTCCCGAAATTCGGAAAAATTAAGGCATACCTGGAAAAATTCGGTACCCTCCAGTGTTTCAAACAAGACATAAAGAAAATCTCAATCACTAAAGCCCTTGTTCACAACAAGCTTATTTAACATACTTGATACCTTATCAGAACAATATTCGATAAACGCATCTCACGTTGTGCTCTTATTAAACAACATTCGAATAAAAATAGTCTATACATCATTAGCCGCATTATTTTTATTAGTATTGTGAGTCCGCACCTCACTACTAACTCCCGCGTTTATCAAAACTCCAAACTCCCATCTTGGGATGAATCAATAACACATCTGACTACGCTTGTCCATTCCTTGAAGTATCTCGACGTTGTGACTTTTACACAAGGGAAAACCACTTCAGCCTGTTGGTGTCACACAAACCTTTATAAGCACCTTGTCCACCATAAATAGATACGGGTGCTTTTCCCCCAACTCTACCATTAGGTAATATCTCCTCCTCATGACTACAATATACCTCCCTAGTTATACCCGATTTGGAATTGAAAATATCGCAATGAATCCAAAATTTATTTCATACAATCCATCAGTCGTGAATCACCTTGCGCTTGCACCTCGGGTTATAGGTTATACAACCCTCAGTTTGAATCGTTATTTCCCACTACTTATTGTCACCCCACCTAAATGTGGAATTCGGGGATTTCATCCCAGTTCTAAATTATACTACGTCGAACCACGTAGCAGCGTGTTCACTATCTAATAGAGTAAATCAATCAAGTATATAACAATTTGTCTCCTTCTGAACAACATGACTCACGTATTTGAAGGAATTTGTTACCCCTCAAGGAATTTACTAACTTGACTCTTCCATCACTGGAATCATCGGTTGGATAGAAAATTAATTGGTTAATCATCTAACACCCAACCGTTCTACTACTTACTACACCCCTTTAAATGCTGACTTTCTTGTGAATGTTCCTTCCCGTTAAGTGATACTTAACGATCCTCTGCTTCTCTTGGCGTATGCCAAAGTTTCAACCCTTACACTTTCTCACTTCTTTGTGAAAATCCGGACTCCTTATACCTTATTAACATTCTCACTCTATTTACTCTTGAGTCACCCACAACATTTGATTGATCGGAACTCTACTCCAAATTGCTCATAATAATTTATTCGCCTTCTCAAGAGATATCATTTTATTAAATGGTTTTCTACTGCCTTTTCTCCAAGTTTGAATGTGCTACACTGAGTACACATGATATTCATTTACACCTTTTCTTATGACGTTTAATATCATAAGTAATAATCTCACCCGTCTGTGTTCCCTCTTCCTTTGATTTACACTTTAGCAAATCAATATGTCTACGCCCCTTATAACTCAACCATACGGTTTTTAAACATTATATACGCTTCATACAAATCCTAAACTCTTTATTGTCACTGTAAATATAACGGTGCTATACCACTTGGGCGTTCTCAATCGCTTCTGAATTAGAAACCCTAAATCCTCCTTACCCTCAATGCGTCCTTCAACGTGCCGTGACAAAACCAACATTATTAGTACTTATATTTTAGCAACTGGCTTTAATGGCCTTACATCATAATTTACTCCTTGTAACTTCCCGTTATAACTACGTACTCCCACAATGATAGAGGTATCCAAATCATGAACGAAGGGCCACACATTTCCTTACTACCAACCTTACGCTAAGTTTCATGCGTGGGGTGTCTCGCAAAGCGAAATCGAAACAAGGAACCCCCCGATACACTACTACCTAACATTGTTGGTCATCGAAATCCGTTAAGACCTGTCCATAATATGTACCCCTACACTCTCGTCTTTTAACAGCAAAGTTTCATCTCAGTTCGCAATTATACATAAACAAAGAACTCATTCTGAAAGATACTTTTCTCTTTACAGTGATGGAAATCACATTTCATATACAGCATGCGAGACATTTTGAGACCCTCAAATTCCCGTCCCAAGACATAAAACTATGAGTATAAACTCCCAAATCTCTAACGGGTGATAAAACAATGCACTCTTTGTTACGACCTCTCTATCGTTAATTATAAAAACTAACTAACTTTTTTTTAACTAGTAAATCAATTACATACAACTCATAACAATGAAATCCCTACGCATACTGGGATTAAATATCCAAGACCATTATACCCCTTTGAAATCACAATATATATATATATATATATGTGTGTGTGTGTGTGTGTGTGTGTGTGTGTGTGTGTGTACATATATGCACGAAAGTACAATTGCGAGCCCGACCCTCTAATAGATGGTGCCTCGCCAGAACAAAACATGCTACCCCGATGTAGTAACCCCAATAAACTTGCAATACCAGCACACTATCGGTATAATCATATATGTAAAACAATAATTAAGATCATATCATACTCGTATAACACAGCACTAAAACGAGTAATTTTGATAAAGCATAAATCGCTATTAATATACCTATTCATCCTCCGCGGATGACAATAAAAGTAACCCCCACACTATCAGGGAAATTGTTCTTATATATAATAAAATTACTGCTATACTCACTAAACTCGATTCTCAAGTGAAAATTACAATTGTAACAAATGTAGTAACTCATCTATGCCACAAATAACATTCATCCTCATCTGAGGATATAACTCATACTTCTATCCTAATAATCGTCCCGGTTGCTCAAATGGTTCCTAGACTTACCACACATGTTGTCCCGAACCGGATATTTCAATAACTGTTTCCCTTGCCAGGCACAATACCTTGATCCCTACTCTTGTATGGGGAAACATTTATAATGTATGGGTTTTCACTCCCACAAAGTACCTCTACACATACTCCACTTATTTCTCGTCATCCTGACCATGTTAAAGTGGTCCTTTCCTCGGACGTTGGTAGTCTCAGCTCTGAAGACTATCTCCGTTGTTCCCTTAGCTTGATGTACCTAAGGAACACACTACTAGTTTTCCACCTCTCTTACTGAAATTACCATTGCTCGGTAGTGATTCCGCTATCGAATTATTTTAACGGTTTCTCTATTGGGTCTTCCTCCTTGTGGTGTTTCTCCAACACCATTTTCCCAGTCTTATTCTATAAAAAAATTCTTAGATTTTTGTATCTCCCTACCCAAGGGAACACTTACCTCTAAATTTACACCATGCGATATTATTACTATCTGTATTTATCATCCAAGCAGAATTCCCCATAAGAGCTAACAATTCTTCTTGTATGTAGATTCTCCCTTTAACATTCTCTTCTCCATACCACCTTCTCCACCCGGTGTAAGGTTCTCTACGACATTAAATTTCTCCTCACAAGTTGACCCCTGTTTTTCCCTCTTATGTGAGTTCAGAATAACATTCGCCTTTCAACTAGAACATCTGATCAAGGAACTTATGGTCAAACCATTCGTGTACGCCTTCTCTCGACGTCACATTCCACTTATAAGTGTGGTGATTGTTTCTCCCCATTGAAACTCCGCTCCCACGAGACGAGAAAAAATTTTCCTCAAATTTTCACTCTCGATTGGCCATACTCCGACACAAGTCCAAGACTTTGCATACATTGCGTTCGTTTGGCTAGCACATGCCGTCTTCGCCTTTCGAGTATTGCTACTGCTAGTTCTCTTCAATGTTACACCTAACTCTTTCTCTCCCATTCCAACCTTGTTAGATGTGTCTAATTTGACCCCACCTTCAACTATTGTTGTTCTTGGAAGTCACAAGTCGCGCCTTAGCCGTCTGGACCGTCCAGGACTTTCGTACCTTGGTATGGGTGACCTTGACAACGGTCTTCCTTTAATTAATTTTATTAATCTCAACTGATCCTTGCCTCCTGTTGTTCGTCCAACTGTCTTCACCTGACGTACTACATCGTTTGGCACATGAACACACCTGATTGCAAATAAGATTCACTATCATATATATCGAAGTAGGAGAACGAAATCTCACCAAAGATATCAACAATCCTAAACATAGGGCTCAATATCAAAGAAAGTTACGCGGGAAGCATAATAGGCCATACAGATCCTAAAGGACACTAGAACCTGATGCTCTGATACCACTTGTGACACCCCGACTAATTAAATACCGGGTAGCTACTCCTTTATTAAATTAATTCAAAATGCCAAGTTGGTTCAGTTAATAGCATCACTGTCGAAAACATTTTTATGATTACTAACCACCTGGTGTTTAAAAAGTAAGATGTTGAATTTTATATTAAATCTGATTAACATGCGGTGAAAGAAGTGTAAAAGAATAACATCACCATTCACAATAAAATCTCAACAAAGTAAAAAACAGATAATAATAAGTTCGGAGGAAAAAAACTCCTCACAACAATCCCACAACTGAAATAAATAAAACAGTATATCCTGAATTAATTACATGCCAAAGATCTGAATAACTGAAATAAGAAATGTCTCTAATAGAAATGGGCGACATGCCCTACAAATGATGAAACTGAATATGGAGTCAAGACAAAAGAAGAGTCTACTAGCAAGGCCCTGTAACTTCCACAACAGCTATAGTTCGTCACCTGAACAGAAATCCAATGCATGGTGTCCTTATGGTTGGACACCTAAAAGGTTTTTACAAAAATAGATTTGAAAGAAAACGGGTCAGAGCCCGAAAGTGGAGAGTATTTTAAAAATAGCAAGTGTTTTAATAACATTAAAACAAAGAATGCAAAATACATGTTAGGACGTTCTCTCACATGAAAAACTCACCTCTCGACTACTTGTGCACTCCTAACGTACCGTACCCATATAAGTAACATTCATATCTAACTAAACCGTCATAAGTTTTACCCCATTCTACTCGATTCCCATTATACATTCTAACATTATCAATTAAATAGAGGGCTTTACTTAAACTCGGATTCTCAATTATTAGCAACAAAATTCAGTACAGATTATTCCTTTTTATCTTCTCAAAGCGTTACCATAATTATACACACCATACCAACATGAAAGTTCTCATTATTTAAGCGTATATTATTCACGTCATAAATATACAATACAAGAACCCTGAGACTAAGTTGCGGTGCACACATACTCTGCTATCCATCCCAGTACATCATGTACATAAGAATCACGCAATCCGAATCTCCCAGGAATCATTCTCAGATAACCACAATCACAAACAATGGAGGCGAACACAGTCACATCACATGGGACACGCACATACCTACGCTCCCACAATCAGCAGACTTACTAACTTCTCAATAAGTCCTTCTCTGACCTATGTTCTCTAGGTACCAATCTAAATCCCCCCCGTAGGCACACAAAGGTTAGATGGCCCTAAGTGAACGCAAACCTCCCGTGATAGCAAGTATGGTAGGTATGTCATACACATAAAATCATATATACTAATCATGCACACTTCTTAGTAATTACATAACTTATTAGAGGTATTCTTCTCATTCTCATACCAACTTATAATGTTACACCATTCACATATCCCCGGTTAATATAAATATATAAGTCGTCAATAATCCTCACATCGTATATAGTCACTAGTGTCCAAATCCAAAAATATCATTTGGTTCAAATCACACTACTATGTTTCACTCAAAATATCCCAAATTTCCCAATAATACCAAATAGTTAACAAGGGAAGGTTATCTCTACAATAAGGTTAAAGGACACTACAAATCAATTCAGGCCAAAAAGGTCAATCTGTCAACTTGTTAGAAGTCTCGTTCGAACAAGGTCGTTCGAACGAGAGTTCGTTCGAACGAAGTGGGCATCTAACGAGATCTCGTTCGAACGAAAGTCATCGAACGAACATCCCACTCGTTAGAAGTCAAACAGTCAACTCATTAGAAGCTCGTTTGAACGAGCTCGTTCGAACGACCTGGGCAGGCCTTCTAACGAGGTGACAGTTTCGAGCCAAGAATTCCCCTATTTCGTTTTTCCCAATTTTTTTCACCTCTAATCTCATCTAAACGTTATTCCAACAGTATTTTAAGGTTTCTAATCATCCCTAAACATACTAAATCGTGTTACATCATTTATATGGGGTCAAATCATTCTAAACCACATCTAATCATCAATTCTCCCCAATTATCCCCAAATCCCATGAACATGAACCCTAGAAAATTAAAGTCATCCATAGACATAATTAAATCCGTTTTTGTGGTATAAAAGATGTAATTATATCAGATTAATAACCCAAACAAAATTCTACATGCAATCTCTTTATCAAAATCTAAATTTCTAAATCCAATTCAATGGGTTTTTTTCAATCTCCCAAAACAAATGCAATTTTCATAAATTCCTACGCATGGAAGAAACATTCGTTGCAATTAACGTAATTAAACCACTTGCCTCTGATCTTTCTCTGAATTTGATGTTGAATTGAAGAAGGTTGGTCTCTCTCTCTCTCTCTTTCTCTGCAAAATTTCCTTCCTCTCTCTCTCTACTAGTTTTTCTCCAAGATGACAATGGTGGTTTAGAGGTTGCCTTAGGAAACTCTTAGAACTTTTTCCAATAACTCCCGTAGCCCATTAAGTCATTTAGTGTTGTTAGTGGGTTTAGTGGGTAAATACTAAATCATATTTTAACCTCTAATTTTCGTGGGTTTTAATTCCCAAAATTCCGAAATTACCAAACTACCCTTTTGGGTTGCCGGTATGGCCTAAAAATGCCCCGGGACCCAAACTAAACCCCCGGCTAGTGTTTTCTGACTATTTCGACCCTTCCGGACACGTTGGGGCACTCAAAATGACCATATGGTTGATAAAAATAAAATTCATTTTTTTTATTATAACAATAATTATATTCATGACGTGACTGTCACACGTGTCCCAACAAAATTTTCAAATTGTCGTATTTCTATCTCGCGACAATTTTAATATTTCTAATATTCAAATATTTCCATATATACACATTAAAATCAAATTTCAACTCACATACCGTTAGTATTTTATCCGTATTAATTATCAATTAATACACATTTAATTTAATTAATCCCAATAAATAATTATCAATAAAAGTACGGGGTATTACTGACCGCTTCCCGGGATGTCGTGTGCGTGAGTTGATAACGAGGTGGGTGTTGTTAAACCCCACCAGGTGGCCCCAGTTTGCTACGTGTATGGGCTGCTGGAAGATGATAGCATGTGAGCCTGCGTCCTCGAGTTATAGCTCAGTTGGATGGTTATTGATTGTGCTTGTACTTGGGTATCGAGGGCATAATGGACCTCAATGACTAACATTACCAGGATTAGTGTATCGAGGGGGGGGGGGGGTTCCTTGTTTGGATTTCGCCTCGGCGAGATGTCCCACGCACGAACCGCAGTGTAATGTTGGAAATCGGGAAGATGTTAGTCCTTAATGCTCATATTTGTATGTATATATATATATATATATATATATATCACCTATCCCGACTATCGACAGTGCAAGGAGTAGTCTAACGGGGGGGAGGGGGGTTCCTTATTTGGATTTCGCTTCGGCGAGACGTCCCACGCATGAAACGTCGTGTACTATTGAGAATTGGGAATATTAATTAATTAAAATGGAGTATTAATAATTTGGGTTAAATGCATCATGCATTGAAGGCATAATGAATCTCGAGGATCAATACTGTCAGGAGTAGTGTAACGGGGGGGTTCCTTGTTTGATTTCGCCTCGGCGAGACGTTCCACGCACGAAACGCAGTGCCGTATTGAGAATCGGAAGAAGTTTATTCCTTAGCACTTGATATTAATAACTCATATATAATTAATTATATATATGTTTACATTCCAAATGAGGGCATAACTAGAATATATGAAATTCTAGTAAGAAAATGTTGATGTATTGTGATGATGTTATTATGAGGTTGATTATGCAACTTTATATGTTCAATAAATGAAAAAATATAAAGAGTAGTATAACATTGAAGTTAAAATAGATGATTTAAAGAATATAGATAGGAGTAGATTGGGAGATAGGTTAGATGGTTTTAATTAAATAATTCCATTGGGTTTAAGTTAGACTCTTTTGCCTAACTAGAATTGGGAATCCATTTGGAGATCACGTGAATACGCTTAGTTGCGCGCTTTAGTTGAGAGGTGAGTTGGATTTTAAAGAAGAGTTCGATTCCACCTTAATCATATAATAATGCATTTATAATTATTATGCATTTTAATGCACTTGCTAGAAAATGTTTTCAACTCGGACTTTGACCCGTTTATATGTTCGCCCTCCCTGTATGTATATTGTATTACTTTGGGTGTTCCTCCACAAAGTCGCCATTGATGTTCATCCATCCAGTATATTGTGGAGCTGTGGCAGTTGCGGACTGTTGCGACACTTTTCTTTAGTCGATTCCTATCTTTGAATATCTAGATTAGGATTCAGTTTGTATATCGGGTTTATACTCAAGTGTTGTAGATTAACACTTTTATATTTCATTTCTCAGATTATTGTATTGTCTATGACCCGACAGCTTATTTGGGTATTTCATTATTGAGATTTTGTTGTGCATTGTATTGTACCCTTTCATATTATTGGAGTTTGCACATATCACTCATCATAGTTAGATGTGTATTGTTGGTTATGGTTGCATAGTTGGTTTTGTTGTGGTGTTAAATAAAAGTTTTAAAATTTTGACAATCCACTTTTAATGATTTCGGGTAGTTAGCCTTATATTATTTAGTATTGTCAGTTGATGTTGAGGCTGTGCCCTCTGAGATACCTGATTTAATGTAGTATAGGGCTGGCCACCCGTTATTAATTTGAGCGAGTTGTCAGAGATGGTATCAGAGCATCAGTTTCTAGTGTCTTTAGGATCTGTGCGGGTTACTACGATCTTACGTAAGCGTTCTTGATGTAGAGCCTTATTTTTAGGACGGTTGTATTCTTACGTCCATATTTTTAGTGCGATATGAAAATATTTGAAAGGCGTTCTGATACAATTGTTCTTGTTTCAGATGCCACCGAAGGTAGGTCGGTCAGTCAGGGCAAATAAAAGGGCTTAAAATGTGCAACCCCAAATGCCTCAAAGGAACATTACTACAAATGAAGTTGCCAATATTGTGGCACAAGCAATAACTGCTGCCATTTCTACGATGGCGCGATAATCTTCCGTTCGAGCAGCCCAACCCCATTTAGGATTATCTCTATGGGAGAGAGTGAAGGAAGATTTTAGTAAGGGGCATCCTCCTGAGTTTGTAGGTGGAGTTGATGTAATGGCTGCAAGTCAATGGAAGAATAGTATGCAGAGGCACCTCCGTATGGTTGAGTGTAGTGAGGTGCAGAAGCAATTTTTAGCCACCTTTAAGTTATCGGGTACGGCACTCCAATGGTGGGAGTCTGTCTCCACATCTGAACAGAGAGATACTTTACATATAACAAAATTTTGGGAACTTTTCGATCGAAGGTATTTTCCTTCCCCTACCCAATATATGAAGATTTTTCAGGTCAATAAAACAGTGGCAGAATATGAGGAAGATTTTTCTAGATGGGCGAAATTAGTACCTGATGAGGTAAATACGGAAGATAAGCGTATATCAAATTTTGTTCGAGGTTTAGATTGGAAAATTCGGCAACATTTGTTAGAGAGTCCTACGTTAGTGACTTTCGTAGAGGTAGTAAATGTGGCACTACTAAAGTGTCATGAATATCGTCTTCGTTCGCAAAAGGGTAAGAACTTTAGAGATTCGAGTTCATCAAGTAAGTTTGGCGATGAAAGTGCCAGTAATGTGAGTAGGTATAAGTCGGACTATGGAGAGTCACAACGACATTTTGTTCCTCAAGATGTGTCGAGAGGAATTTTGGTCAGATGTTTCTTTTGTAAGGAAATAGGTCATAGAAAGAGATATTGTCCTAAAAGAGGTAAAGGACCACAGTTTGATGAAGTTTTGGAAGTGCAACCCCTACAGCAGATTCGAGGTCATTTTAGACCGGGGGACTACATGTGGGAGCCCATTGATAAGGAAGGGTAATCGAACTAGAGATGGATGATGTAAGTTAATTTTTCCTTTATGAATATGATAATTACTAAAATGAATTTTGGGAATATCGTATGGGAGATATATATAACAGGGTAGGGCTATAGCCCTATTTTGTATGTAATGACCCTAAGGGGAATTTTGAGCAAGTTAGGATCTTATGTTATTATCTTTTGCGAGACTAGATAATTTTGTAATACGCTCAAAAAGAGCTATAAACCTTGTGGTGAATATAAGAATGGTTATTGGGTAATAAGTAGTAATGATAAAGCTACTTCTTTTATATAGTCATGTTAAACTTATATAATTGTTGTATTCCAGATATGGATGAGACTTATAAATGGCAATATGTTAAAATGATGTAAGATGTTATTTCTGATAAGAGTTTAAAGATTGTGGATTGTTGGGACGCGGGAAAGTTTAGCTCATAATTATGCTAATTTTTGTGAGCTACATATTGTTATATGTATGATGATTGCTAATACCTTGTGTTGGACATAAGGCATTTTATATGAAGATTCTCCTACATAAACCTTTTTTTAAAATAAACTGTTTTCGAAATAAAATATTTTTTTATCGACCTTTGGGCCATTTTCAAAATGATTTTCATAAAATTATTTCTTTCAAACTCTAGTCCAGATTTAACAAACTCTCAATCCCCGACGTTGCTACATAGTAGTGTATTGGGAGGGTTCCTTGTTAGGATTTCGCTTTTGCGAGACGTCCCCTGCACGAAAGTGGCGAATGTCAGGAATTGAGAGGAGTTATTTCTTTGGACCATTAAAAATTTTTACACTATTAAAATGTTAGTATTATTTATATATATGGAATTGTGAAACTTTGGAGGCAAATGAAGCCTCATTATGATTGAGACGAACATAAAGCTCGAATATAAAGGGTGTATGAGCGCCCTAGTTGTGGAAATTGGTTTTATAAAACTCAAAATTGACTTAAAAAGATGAATTAAAATAAATTCGTCATGGGAAGTTAGAAGTTTGGAGATAGGATTAGTGGGGATGAGTGTTGTAGGAATTAGTTGAGCTTTGGAGGATTAGGCTTAGCTAAAATTTCGAGGATGAAATTTTTGTAAGTGGGGAAGTTTGTAACAACCCGAGGCCTTGGAGATGATGATTTATTTATTTTGGGAGAAATGAATATTATTTATTAGGAGAATAATTAAATTGGCAATTGAGGTCAAAATTTGGAATCGTTAGAAAGTGTTTCGAATGGCGATTCTGAGGGTGTCGTTGTGTCCGGAAGGGTCGAGAAAGTCAAAATGACTGTACTTGGGGTCTATTTAGGTTCCAAAATATTTTAGGATCGTTTGGCTCGAATTAAGGTTACCGAGTCATTTAAAGTGTGTATTATCATTTAAAGATGTGTATCTTGGTAGTCAGGGCTTAAAAGTCTATGGGAGATTTGTTTCTCCAAAGAGAGAAAGAGAAATAGAAAGAAAGAAAGAGAGAAGAATAAAGAAGAAGAGAAAGAAGAAGAAAAGAGAGAGAAAGAAGATTTTCCGGCATCCACGCGATCTCGAGGACGAATCAGACCCTACGAACCCGAGGCAAATGATTAAACTTGCTAAATAATTGTTGTGTACCATTTATTGCATGATTAGTGGATAAAATTTATGGCTTTTATGTTTAGTTTAACAAAACCTAACTTTTTGGGAAAACCTTAGATTTATAGTGTATAAATAGATTTGAGGTTATAAATTAGTTTATATGTGTTCTTGGATGAATAATAATGGTGTATATGTGATTGGTTTGATGCAAAATGGTTGGATGATGGTATAATTGATTTTTGGGAATTTTGGGTTTTGAGGAAAATAGCCCATTTCGTAGCTTACTGCACTTATCGAATTGATTCGCCCCTTACGAATCAATTTGGTCTGTTGTAGAAGCCACAGGTCTTTAGGGCCGAATCGATTGGCCCCTTGCGAATCGATTCGGTATGTAACAGACTCCCAGGTCCATAGGACCGAATCGATTCGGATGGACCAAATCGATTTTCTTATAGGGCCGAATCGATTCGGAGGGGCCGAATTGATTCAGAAAGAGGGGAATTTTTGGAGATGTTTTTTTAGGAAGAATTTCATCCAGTTTCGTTTAAGGTTATTGATTGGGAACCTCTATAGAAGTTATTTGGAGTATGTTTGGAGACTTTTATAGAATTTCCCTTATAAGAAATTATTGGAGTCATATTGACTAAATTTGTGGAATACCAATTAGATATTTTGGTATACTCTAAGTGGGGAAGCCCACCTCCATTGGAGATTCTAGTTAGAGATAATAATTAAATTCATATGAAAGAATGAGAGTAACTTAGAGATACTGGATCTTAGGATCCAATCCCAAATGGGATAACTTTAAAGGTTCATAAAATGAATTGAACCCTATTATGGATGGAGAATAATAAATGCTAATTGATGTGCATATGGATATAGAAATATCCTTAACGATTATTGATTTGGGAGATATCTCACACAAATGAGAAATGCTAAATTGAGGTGCATTAGGATAAAGAATATCCTTAACTTGAATAGAATTGAGAGACAATTCATAACTCGAAGCGATATGTGAGCTTCAAGCGAGAAATAGTATAGTGTATACTAAGTGGGGAAGATGTGTGAGAAATGACGATTAGTATATCAAGAGGGAAATATACTAAACAATGACATTAATTCTATTGCGCCTAAGAGCATATAATAATTATGAAAATGATGTGACAAGTATACCTTATATGATGGTATATCTTTATATGATGTGGTGATGTTTGTATACCTTATATGATGGTATATATAGTGAAGCATACCCCCTCCTCGCTATCATTGGGAAGTTGCGTACATTGGGGGTGAGCATCCTTGCTCAAAGAGCAGGGTGTGGATATTCCCCAGGTCATAGTCGTCCATGGTGATTATTATATGATATAAATTATTTATTTTGGGGGTGAGAAGTCGTGGGTATGTGTCATTCTCACTTGTCGGTTATGAGCTTTGACCTCTTCTCGGGACGTCGTGTGAGTGAGTTGATCACGAGGTGGGTGTCGTTGAACCCCACCAGGTGGCCCCAGTTTGCTACGTGTATGGGTTATTGGAAGATGATAGCATGTGAGCTTGTGTCTTCGAGTTATAGCTCGGTTGGATTGTTATTGATTGTGCTTGGACTTGGGTATCGAGGGAATAATGGACCTCAACCACTAACATTGCCAGGATTAGTGTATCGGGGGGTTCCTAGTTTGGATTTTGCCTCGGCGAGACCTCCCACGCATGAACCGTAGTGTAATGTTGGAAATTGGGGAGAAGTTAGTCCTTAATGCTCATATTTATATATATATATATCACATATCCCCGACTATCGACAGTGCCAGGAGTAGTGTAATGGGGGGTTCCTTGTTTGGATTTCGCTTCGGTGAGACGTCCCACGCATGAAACGCCGTATACTGTTGAGAATTGGGAATATTAATTAATTAAAATGGAGTAATAATAATTTGGGTTTCATGCATCATGCATTGAGGGCATAATGAATCTCGAGCATCAATACTGTCAGGAGTAGTGTGACGAGGGGGTTCCTTGTTTGGATTTCGCCTCGGTGAGACGTCCCATGCACGAAACGCAGTGCCGTATTGATAATCAGAGAAGTTTAGTCCTTAGCACTTGATGCTAATAACTCATATATAATTAATTATATAAATGTTTACATTCCAAATGAGGGCATAACTAGAATATATGAAATTCTAGTAAGAAAATGTTGATGTATTGTGAAGATGTTATTATGAGGTTGATTATGCAACTTTATATGTTCAACAAATGAACAAAAATAAAGAGTACTATAACATTAAAGTTAAAATAGATGATTTAAAGAATATAGATAGGAGTAGATTGGGAGATAGGTTAGATGGTTTTAATTAAATAATTCCATTGGGGTTTAAGTTAGACTCTTTTGCTTAACTAGATTTGGGCATCAATTTGGAGATCACGTGCATACGCTTAGTTGTGCGCTTTAGTTGAGAGGTCAGTTGGATTTTAAAGAAGAGTTCGATTCCACCTTAATCATGTAATTATCCATTTATAATTATTATGCATTTTAATTCACTTGCTCTAAAATGTTTTCAACTCGGACTCTGACCCATTTATATGTTCTCCCTCCCTGTATGTATATTGTATTGCTTTAGGTGTTCCTCCTCAAGGACGCCATTGATGTTCATCCATCGAGTATATTGTGGAGCTGTGGCAGTTGTGGACTGTTGCAGCACTTTGCTTTAGTTGATTCCTATCTTTGAATATCTAGATATGGATTCAGTTTGTATATCGGGTTTTTACTCTAGTGTTGTAGATTAACACTTTTATATTTAATTTCTCATATTATTGTATTGTCTGTGACCCAACAGCTTATTCGGGTATTTCATTGTTGAGATTTTGTTGTGCATTGTATTGTACCCTTTAATATTATTGGAGTTTGCACATATCACTCATCATAGTTAGATGTGTATTATTGGTTATGGTTGCATAGTTGGTTTTGTTGTGGTGTTAAATAAAAGTTTTAAATTTTTGACAATCCACTTTTAATGATTTCGGGTAGTTAGCCTTATATTATTTAGTATTGTCAGTTGATGTTGAGACTGTGCCATCTGAGATACCTGATTTAATGTAGTATAGGGTTGGCCACCCGTTATTATTTTAAGCTGGTTGTCACACATTTTTACTACGTAAAGGTTCAAATAAAAAGGCACATTTGCTTATGCACAAATCTATTAATTATTATTGCTCAATAGATTTTCTAAATTTTCAAGTGGAGGATTGTTGGAACTTTGTGTAAATTTTAAAAATATATCCAAATGCATCTTTGACCAGTAAGTGGAGAGAGAGTGGAGAAAGTGGAGAGAGTTATTAGATTTTTACTTTTAGGCTAATTTCTGATAATTAGATCCGGGAGTGGGTTGGTTCTCCTTGGATTCCTATACCACTACTTGTTGCTTTCCTATCCCACTAACAACAAAATTCATTATATATAAATGGTCTTAAGCCATTGTTTTAAAAGAGAGGAGATGAACTACAAAATGTGTAGAACATAAAACTTGAAAAAAAAACGAATGTTTTGGATTCAAAATAAATCACATAAAAATCTTTCTTTCTCTCCCTCTAACATTGAAAATATTTTCTTCATGAAAATATTTATTTTCCAAAATATTTTTACAACAGTTTGTTCCTCCAAACTGAAATTTTGGATATTGAGCAATTAATTTGGAATGGGTGTTAGAAGACATATAACTACGATGCATGGTTATATGATACAGAGGTGATTCTGGGCTTGTTTTATCCTGGGGACGGCGTGACTGAATAATACCTGCACAAAGAGGATAGAGCCGCGAAACGTCTTAAAGAGAGTGTCCTAGTCCGCGACTCAACCCAAGAATCGTCTACGTCGAATTTATAAACGATTAAGGTAATATTGTTTAATTTTATTATGCAGTATTTATTTGGACTTAACGATTGCGGTTCATATTTGCGATAATCATATGAGGTAATACTTTAATTTTGAGCCGTAGACTTAAAATTAATTTATGATTTTATTTTTCGATTTCTCCATAAAACTCTTTGATGTGATTTTTTAATCACAATTTATAAAGTGTACCAACAATATATATATATATATATATATATATATATATATATATATATATATATATATATATATATATATATATATATATATAGAGAGAGAGAGAGAGAGAGAGAGAGAGAGAGAGAGACCGAGGTTAGGGATATGTACAGATATAGGAACAGATGAAGAGGAGATCTATAGTCAGAAGATGAAGGGAAAAGAGAAGGGGTTTCATAGTTTGAGGGATCAAAGTAAGAGGCTTTGGAAAGCTGTTTTACAGGTAACTTAAACTATTAATGTATTGACACTTGGAATAACCACATGAAGAGACTCCATTTTTAAATAGATATCTTAGATAGATGACAGATTACTCAAAGCTCAATTTTATTGAAAATTGGCAGCACAATTTATTTTGCCAAACTCAGCATTTGTAGAAAGTTTAGGGTTAAGTGGTGGTGATGATATTAGGGTTAGAGGTAAATGGATTGAAAAAACAATTTTATTTATTATGAGGATTAAAAATAAACTTCAAAATGTTTAATGGTGTGTCTATTATTTTTTAAATTTCAAAATGATGTATTTAATTTCGGTTTCACTAAAAGTTTATATTGTCATTGGAAGAAAAAAAGGTTCTTTTAGCATGACCCTTGTACAACATCCTTTATAATTTCCTATTTGGACTCGTAAATTTGTAGATTTGTGTTTTTTCCTAGATTTACCAACGATTTTTTTATATATCTCTCTTTGTTACTACACACCCTCCTTTTTTACTCCTAACGATAAAAGATGATGAAATTGAACCCAATGATGGAAAAATCAAGATGAAAATTTTGAAAGAACTTTATAATTTCTTACAAATAAATTTATTTTTTTATTATGAAGAATATTGGATAATAAGGTGTTATAGCATTAAAACCAATAATTAGTGGACATGAAATTATGCTCAAATAATGTTGAATTTTATTAGCAAAAAGAATAGTGAACGAGGAAGAAGTATTTCTCCAAAAAATTACATTTTTTATTATTTTGAATTAAATTTTGACCCTTGAGAAAACATAGGGGATAATGTGAAATTTATATGATTGAAAATCAAAAGAAATCGATAAGAAAAATAATGAGAAAAATGACAAGATAAAATTGGAATGAGAAATTCTATTCTACCCGAAATATTGATTGATGTTTAGATCGAATGATGTGGAATTCTAAAAAAAGATTAAAAAAAAAGTAATCCTAGGTATACCATTTTTGTTACCCTTTTTTTGTTACTTGACTTATGTGTCAAACACGCATTGGTTGGTATTTGTATGGAACCATGTGGACTACAAACACCAGCCAATGTGTGTTTGACATATCAGTTGGGTAACTAAAAAGATTATACCTAATATTACTAAAAAAGGGACGATGGAGTTTCAAAGTGTTTGGCAAAGGATCACATGTTTTTTTCTTTCTCTTAGGCCTTTCTCCTTAGAACCCTTTAACTTCTCTTTAACTTTAGTAACATTTGTGGCTTTATGTTTCCAAATTTAAACATATTTACAATCAAACCAAAATAGTTGCATACATGACTAACTTCACTTGCTTTGTCGGTAAGGATTTATCTTATCGTATCGTATAACATTATGTTGTGTATTGAGCACTTTGACGTTATATTTACTTTTTCACTTATTTATTAAGTGGAAATATCAAATAAATTAATGGCGTGTATGATATTTATTTAATTACTTCAAATCCAAAATAATTTAAAATTTTATTTATAGACAAATTAAGTGAAATTAGTCTTGTATGCAACTATGTTAGTTTGGTAGTAAATGTGGCATTCAGTCCAAACTTCAGTAAATTTTTCCAGTACAATAGAATTTCTCAATTGAAAAAAGAATTATGAGAAAATGATGACATTGAGAAACTAAAAATGACGATGATACTTGGTGATTCGATTGGGGTTCAGAAGAGATTCTATTGGGTGTAATTACGGTTTTGGAGATGATCTAATGGGTATTCCACTCATCTAATTTATTTCCTTTTTACCTTAATTGGTAATAGTATGATCATTGAAATGTCGGGTTGTGTGGGATACAAGGGGTCATTAATGAGTTAAGGATAAAAAGAGTTGAATTCAAATTCTTCTAATATAATATTTGGTTTAGTATGGGTCGAATCAAGCTTTAATTTGTGTTGGTTTCGAGTTAACTATAACGACTCCCCTTTTTTAAGATAAAAATTATAACTTCTCTAAAAATATCTAAAATCCTATCATCTTTCTTAATCTATTTGGGGTCGTACCTTGGAGCGATGGCAAGTGACCTTGTCCAGACTATGGTTAGTCTGAGGTTCGAGACTTGAGAGCGGACTCTTTATATTATAAAACAATATTGGAGTAAACAGTTATTCCCTCTTTAAAATTCTAATAATTTTTATAATAAAAATTCATCTCTCTAAATTTCTAACATGTTACTTCTGGCAAAAATGGGTGTTCTCTAAAATGTTAAATATTTTATCTCTCTTACTTTTTTTATCTCTAAAATGTTAAATACTTTCTCTCTCTACTTTTTTTGCTACCAATTTGAAAAATCAATATTTGTAATAATTTTTTTTACGTTGATACGTTAAGATTTTTTATTTCAAAATTAAATACATTTTACCAAAAAATTAGATTGTGCCCAAAATTGTTTAAAAAATCGTGAAATTTAACTATCTCAAGACATTTTTTTTAATTAAAATAATTTTTAAACCTAAAGAAATCTAAAAATTAAAAACTAAAATAAAAAGAATTTTATATTTAGATAAATTAGAAAATACCTTTATATTGGCCCCTTTTTTGGACCGAGTGACGTGTCAAGGATACATTGAGTGATGTTTTAAATGAAGCACATGTGAACTACAAACACCACCTAATGTATGCTTGACAAATCACCGAATCCAAAAAATGGTCCAATTTTAGGGTCCCCTAGTATTACTCATGGAAAAACAAAAGAAAACAATGGGACAGTCATGTTTTGAGATGTATCTCAACTAAAAGGAATGGATTTGGTTTTTATGATTGGCGTATAAAGACCACTCAGATAACAACTAAATATCATTAGACTGTTGGGATTAATTACGCTAAGGATAATTACAACTCGGAGGCACTTTAACATAGAAAAATATATGTTTGATTATTTTAGTGCAACCTCCACCTCTAAACTCCCCAAAATCCCAAACTCCTCACTCACATTCCCAAAAAACACTAACAAACAACAACCTAACACTGATTTTTTTCCTCTATCATTGCATAAATCTCAAACCTCTTCCTCTCCCCTCCATCATCCACTTACTTAGCTTCCATCCCCTCCCTCCCACTCCATGTGGTTTGTGGGGGTGGGGGGGGGGGGGGGGGGGGTGGGGGGGTGGGGGGGGTATCACCCGTTCTCCCCCAAATCCCAAAATATACAAAAATTCAAACCTTTCTCATGGATCTTGAATGGTTTTTTCACACTATATGGTGACACGAGAAAAATCTTATCCTCGTCTACAAAAGACCCTCTCGAAGAGAAGATCGGAGTGGTTTCGGCTAGAGCTAAAAATTTGGTGGTAGATCACACTCGTGACTATGAATATTTGTTTGTTTATTATAATTATTTTATATGTATTTTTTGTATTTTCAGGCTTCGTTTAGAGACCTATCTCATTTTCGTTGTGGGGTTTGGTTCAACATTCCTAACGATTGTTCAGCTCATGTAGAGAGGCTCACAAGGACTTTGGTTCTTTTTGGGTATCTCCTACCTTAACTAAGGTGTATCTAATTTTAAATACCTTCGATTTTGAGTCCCCCTCCTTGGCTTTGGGGCTTAACACATGTTTGTCTTACATTATTCCATCGTCTGTGTTTGCCATGTGCGCAGACTTCATTCAAAGTGATTCATCCTCTAGTGCACAAATCACCATTTTCTCGATTTCATTGTTGGGATGAGTTGTTATCATGAACCCAGACTTGTATGTTATTCAAAAATTTTACTCTAGGTGTTGTCCTAGTTTCCTTTAATATGTATGATCTTCTCTACAGCCCCCCTTCTTAAACCGAGTTTGTTTGGGTTAGGCTATTTTTTTCATCTCATCGTTGGGATGATAAAGATTGATGAAAACACTCCCAAATTTCAAGAGAAGAAGTATCCCCCTTGGCCCCACATACAATACATTGTTTCACACTCAAAACATAATGTAAGAAGTCCATACGGGTGCTTAGATAATAATGGTCACAAACAAAAAGTCTACTTTTAGATTTTTTTATTGTAAAGAATAAAATAAAAGATTAACCCAATAAAAACTTGTGCACCAATTTAAACCTATGTGTTGTGAAAACTCGATTTATCCTAGTTTATCTTTTTAACCTAAAATGTGCATCTAGGTCATTAGAAAATAAAATAAGTAAAACAATCGCATAACATGTTAATGTACGAGGAAACCTCACAATGAGAAAAATCTCACATGACCTATCTAAATAGATCACTATGATAAGGTTTTAGAAAAGACAGATAGTAGAATTACTTAACAACTCATCTCCCTCGCAATTCATGATGCTCTTTTATCTTCAACCTCACCTCCATGGTGCAACGTAGGATCCCACCCATGCAAGCTACCACAGTACGTGAATCCATATGCACCTTTATGAGGCTTCGCAACCATTTATGAAATCAGAACACAAAACACTGCTTCTTCACCATAACACATCAATAAGTTTTAATCTCAAGATGATGAGAAATAAAATTCAGTACTCCATACAAAGATCTCAAAATATATGAATATAGAAACTTGGATCGTTAAACACAATTGGTGAAACTAGGGCTTTGGGACTTTGGTAAACAAATAGGAATTTAATTCTTGCAAAAGTTCTTGAAAAATCTAGGTCCCAAACACCTAAAAATAGTAAAACACGATTTTTAAGGTGGTGACTTGATTCAAACAAAAACTTATAGTTCTTTCAAATGAAAATCCAATTGCGTTCTAAAGAATCTCAAGTTCATTAGAACGAGAAGGCATTCTCGTCCAAACAATGTGTAAATGTTTAACGGATCATTGTATAAAATTAAGTAAGTTTCCCATAATAGAGAAATATTATTATATCTAATCATTGTATATTTATATACACCTAAGATAATTAGAGTAAGTGTGCACCCCTAATTTTTCATGTAGTAAATAATAAGGCTGATACGCCGGAAGATTGGATGTGTTATTCAATTTTTAACATAACAATAAAAGTAACAATAGTAATAAAAAAACATTCACATCATAAAAATAATAAACGGTATAAACAACTCAAATCGAATAATAAATTCAACAAATATTGAATTAACAAGAAGCGAGTTTGAACAAAATATGTGTCTCAAGTGAAACCATTAATCAAACCTAGCATCCACAAATATGTGTCGACCGTTTGTAGCGCAAAATGGAAATGTTGCCTAAATATTTCCTTTAATTCATTCAAATAATGCTCAACACTATACGCAAGGAACCAAGGTTCCTAGAAATGTTTGATACAAGGGGTCGCCAAAAACTACACGACTGTCGACCGATCGACATAGCACGTCGCTCAACCTTTTCCCGCGCACAATGGAACCATCGCCGAAATGTTTCCAGAAAGTAATTTGAACAAGGTGAAACATCTAGGAAAGGTCAAGAATGATCAGAGGCCCCTATAAATGTCCGATACAATGGTCGCCAAAAATAGCCCGCTCGTAGGCCAATCGACACGGCACGTCGATCGACCGTTTCCAGCACACAATCGAAACGTTGCCCAAATGTTTCCTGAATGTCATTTGAACGACGTAAAACACCTAGGCAAGGTCCACATTGATCAAGGCCCCTATAAATTTCCGACACAATCGTTCCCTAAAAGTTGTCCGACCATTGACCGAATGACACAGCACGTCGGTCAACCGTTTCTAGTGCGCAATGGAAATGTTGCCTGAATGCCCATGCAAGTTAGCACCCCTTGGGGTATCATGGCAAGGTAACCCACGGACAAAATAAATAGAGGCGCCAACCTCTGATGCCCAACCCAAGATGAAGTATGGCACCCACAAAAGTCCCAACACGATAAATAAGCATCTTTCATGTTGTGCCTAGGCCAATGTAATGCCTCAAAATTGATGCCCAAATGACCCAAAAATTTAGTCGATCTATTCCAATGCACGTCCAAGTGACTCCCAAAAAATGTAGTAAAGTCGGTCAGGTCATGCCTAAAATAATGGCAATTTTGGTCCGGTGACGATGAAAAATAGGAGAAAAACCTCACATGATTCTTAACGGTAAGGAAATGTCTTCATTGTGATGCCCAGTGATACCAGTTAACCAAAACAATGTCTTCGACGTGACACCAAAAAATAAGCATAAAACCTCATGCGATGCCCGAATGACCAAGTAGACGTTGGTCGACCGTATATAATGCGAGATTTTCTGAACTTATTATAGTCCATGTCAACTGGTACCACTTTTGGAATTTTCGTTAAGAAGTTATATGAGGGGGTGGTGTTCCTGGACCATTTCCCTTCTCCCCACCCGATCACGGGTGAGGGGATAGGGTTAAGGGAACGAGCACATAGGCGTTCCCCATGGAATACGGGGGACATCATGCATACGGATTTGCATTTGATCTTAGAGAAGCTTCGGATTAACCGAAATGGGATGATAATCCGAAAGGTGATTTTCCTCGTGGGGGGATACGAAATCCTGGCATCTCCCCGAAAGGATGGGGGTGTTTAAATGTTCGAATCGCTTTGGGTTTCTGATGCGTTCGTGTGATATTTGATTAAATGTTCTAACTGCCTCCGTGTTGAGATGCAATCGTGTAATCTAAGATTACATGTTCTATCTCCTTGAGGTTAAGATGAGTTTGTGCAATCTCCCTTGTCCTATCCCTGGTAATGACGCATCAGACAGGTGTTACTCGTAACTTACCTTCCCATACTCCTGCTTTGTAATCCAATGTGTTCTAGTGAACGAAGAATGTAGCATGTAAAGGTACTTTGTTCTACGTGCATGTCTCGGTTGGAGGAATCTAGAACATGTTCGATTACCGGTGTGGTTTATGGGTTCTTAGGTTATGTCAGGCTGAAAGCTCTTGCACTCCTAAGGAGCATGAGTTCATCAAAGTAAACTAATGTTGTGTGTACTTTGATCCTCCCCATTGTCCTTAAGGAAAAGAAGCGAAACATGCATGGAATCAGTGCGTGTGAGCCTCCTCTTGTCCCTTCTTTTTTAAAAGGAAAGAAATGTCTCACCTACAGTCCCATTCAAATATAAGCTTGTGTAATCGAATACTCTTGTTTCCTCCATGTTGTTGGAATTTTGACCACTACTTTTGCTTATGCAGCACCTCAAGCGCGTGGGTTGTGTTTGGTATGTGCGGGTTGGTAAAATCCCTATTTGCGCAGTGATGATACTTTGTGCAAACCTATTCATGTTGCCTTCAAGAGCTATGTACCTTGGGATCAAGTTGGTTTCCTATGTTTTATACTCGTTAATGAAGGAATTCGCTAGTGTTATTGTCCTTTTTCTCCTAATGTTTGTTAAGCAGAATTGGTAAACCTCGAAGTGCTATTTGCGATCCATGTTTTCCTCTCCATTGTGCATGTTCATGCATGGCGCATAGAGGATGCTTGATCTCACGGATATGGATACTTCTTCGAGAAAGGTTTCTTTTGTCTTAAGTTTGCCCTAACTAAGTGTTCTCACTTCTTGCTAGGGGTGCAAACGGTACGGGTTTTTATCGTACCGTACAGTACAGTTTTGATCCGGAAAAAAATGGTTTTGGTTTCATAATATGAAATACCGAAAACCGATTTTACGGAAATTGAAAATACCATCAAAAATTTGGTTGGTTTTGATTTTTAGATACAAAAAATCGATTTATCGAATTTCCCATACCGATATCGTACCAAAATTACCATACCGAAATACTGTGCCAAACTTTTTGTGCAGTGTCAAATTATTTTTGGTATCATACTACTTGTATTTATTTTATTTCTCATGAGTGAGTTTTTATATTCTCTTTGAATTTAAATTTATTTATTTGAGTATTTGGTTTAATTGTTAATTAAACATATATTTTGTTTAACTAATCAAACATTTAACACAAAATGAATTAGGCAGTATTTTGTTAAAATAAAAAGAGCCGTTTGTTTTGTTGGATATATTTCCAATTTGCCTTTATTTCATTTGGGATTTATATTTTGGTTTGTGTAGAGATCTTTTTTAGGGTATTCATTTCATTTTTTTTACCTCTTTCTCTCTCAAAAAGTTTGGTCGTCATTTTTGTTTGAGCTCTCTCTCTCTCATTTTTTTTTCTCCTTCAACCTTTGGTTGATTTTGAGAAATAATTTTTTGGGGACTTTTATTTGAGAACACCATTTTTTTGTTTTGAGATCAAGTTTTCGGTGACAATTTTTTCGGCACCAGTTGTATTTGAATCTGAGTTCCCTCAGTGTTTTTCGGCGCCAGATGCTAGAAATTATAACAGCTAGAAATAGGTATATCGAAATATATACCAGATTTACCGAATGCAGAAATCGATTTGAAATTCTGGTATTTACCGGAAAAAAACGAATTGAAACCGAAATTACCGAAACCAAAAAAACCCAAAAGTACCAAAAAAACTGAAAAATCGGTCGATTTGGTTTTGGTTTTTGTTTTGATGTACCGTTCAGTAAATTAGTACGATATGATTTTACCATATAGAATGTGGTTTTGGTATTGGTAAGGGGTCGTTACCGACCATACCGTATCGGTTGCACCCCTACTTCTTACATACGATGATTGGATTCCATCTTGACTCGTCGATTACATCGGTCAGGGTAATGCAGTCTCAGACTCAATGAGGAATGCTACCTGGTTGATCTTGCGAGTAGTCATATTCTTGTCTCACAGATTAAACCATGCTTGTGTAAGTATGAAGTAATTCAAACTGTGAAACTGGGAATGGCTCATTAAATCAATTATAGTTAGGTTGATGGTACTTTCTACTGGGATAGCTGTAGTACTTCAAAAATAAATACGTGAAATAAACCCTGACTTCTGGAAGGGACACATTTTTTTAGATAAACGGTCGATGCAGGCTCTCCCATTGCTATGATGATTCATGATCACTCAATGAATTGCATGGCTTTTGTGCAGGCGACTAATCATTCAAAATTTCTGCCATATCAGCTTTCGATGGCAGGATAGTGGCCTACTATGGTAGTGACAAGTGATAGAGAATTAAGGTTAGATCCTGCAGAGGGAGCTTGAAAAATGGCTACGACATCCAAGGAAGGCAGTAGGCGCGCAAATTACCTTGTCCTGATATAGGGAGGTAATGACAATACATAATAATATCGGGCTCATTAAGTGTGCTATATGGAATGAGTACAATCTAATTCCCTTAACTAGGATGCATTATAGGGAAAGTCTGGTGCCAGCAGACGCGGTAATTCCATCACCAATACCATATATTTAATTTGTTGCAGTTAAAAAGTGCGTATTTGGACTTTAGGTCGGGTCGATCGGTCCACCTATCGGTGTGCACTGATCATCTTGTCCTTTTTTCAGGCGATGCGCTCCTGGCCTTAACTGGTCAGGTCATGCCTCCGGCGCTATTACTTTAAATAAATTAGAGTGCTCAAAACAATACTACTCTCTGGATACATTAGCATGGTATAACATCATCAGATTTTTGTGATATTACATTAGCCTTCGGGATCAAAGCAATGATTAGCAGGGACTTTCGCGGGTATTCGTATTTTAATAGGTAGAAGTGAAATTCTTGGATTTATGAAAGACGAACAACTTTGAAAGCATTTGCCAAGGATGTTTTCATTAATCAAGAGCACAAGTTGGGGGCTCGAAGATGATCAGATTCCGTCCTAGTCTCAACCATAAATGATTCCGACCAGGGATTAGTGGATGTTATATTTATGACTCCACTGGCACCTTACGATAAATCAAAGTTTTAAGATTTTGGGGAGAGTATGGTCGCAAGGATGAAACTCATAGGAATTGATGGAATGGCACCACTAGAAGTGGAGACTACGGCTTAATTTGACACAATACGGGGAAACTTACCAGGTATTGATATAGTAAGAATTGACAAACTGAGAGATCTTTATTAATTTTATGGGTGGTCGTGCATTGTCATTCTCAGTGTGTGGATCAATTTATCTGGTTAATTTTGTTAATGAATGAGACCTCAACCTTCTAATTATATATATGGAGGTATCCCTCCACTTACATCTTCTTAGAGGGACTATGGCCTTTCATGCCATGAAAGTTTGAGGCAATAACAAGTATGTGATGTCATTAGATTATCAGGGGATTTACGTTCGCTACAGTGATGTATTTAAAGAGTCTATAGCCTTGGCTGATGGGCCTAGGAAATCTTTGAAATTTCATTGTGATGGGGATAGAATCATTGCAATTATTCATCTTCAACGAGCAATTCCTACTAAGCACGAGTCATCAGCTCGTGTTAACTAGTCTCTGCCATTTGTACACATCTCCCATCGCTCTTACTAATTGAATGGTCCTGTGAAGTGTTTGGATCGTGGAGATGTAGGAAGTTCATTGTCGGTGACATCGCGAGAAGTCCACTAAAACTTATCTTTTACATGAAGGACAAATTGTAACAAGGTTTCTGCAGGTGAACCTGCGAAAAGATCATTGTCAAAACTTGCACAGTAGATTGACCTGCAAACTCGTTTCTACATTGGGGCTCGCTGGCCTAGGTGTGCAAATGCTCGACCGACAGACTTTTTTCTGGGAGCCCGCGATTTACTGACCAAATAATAAACCTTGGAGCCATTTGTGCTAAGGAAGTTTTCTAAAGAGCGTGTCTGCTGTTGCCCCATTCGTGGTGTGCACGGGAGGCCCGTGCCTTTAAAGCACAAATGAATTTAGACAATATATATCTCAACTCTTGATGAAGAATTTAGCAAAATGCGATACTTGGTGTGAATTGTAGAATCTAATGAGCCATCGAGTTTTTAATCCCAAGTTTCACCCGAAGCCATTAGGCTGAGGGCATATCTGCCTGGTCATCACATTGTCATTGCGCCTTCTAATTTCCCATTCTTGGGACGTTGGTAGTCGGGAGAATATTGGTCTCTCGTGATCTCGAGCGCGGTTGGCAGAAAAGCGAGTCCCCAAATATGGAAGTCAAGATAAGTGGTGGTTGAGAATCCTTCTCATCCTTTCAGGCACTAATTTATTATCACGGGTATCGAATTGACCTTAACGCAATCATATTTGATGTCGCTCCGATGGCGAGGTGGGAATACCCATTTATTTTAATCATATATGTAGACACCCCATTTTGTTACCCCTAACTCTCCTTAGATCCCTAGTACCTCCCTTCATCACGACAAACCTGGGTCATACCTCGAGTACTGACCTAAAAGCCATCAGGCACTCCCAGGCTCCGTTTGACCAAAAAGTCAAACTCTTCAGCTCGACCAAGGCTAAATGAATCTTTAAATGGAACTGAATTCCCTTTCCAACTGTCCGTCCAGTGCGCGATTCTGACTTACCACGCGGACGAATGATCCGTTTGAGTTCGAAATTTGATCCGGAGGCCACCGGGCGCTCCCGGGCTCTGTTTGACCTAAGTTAACTCTCCATCTCGACCAAGACTGAATGAATATTCAAAGGGCACTAAAATCCCTTTTCAATGGTCCACTCCATGCATGATTCCGACTTTCCATGCAGACAACGATCCGTTTGACTCCAAAAGGTCACCGAATGCTTCTAGAGCCCGGTTAACCAAAGTCAACTCCCCAAACCGGGTCAAACTCTTTAGAATGTTTAGGTATATCTCCTAACCTTTCCAGCAGTCTTCCCCATGCACGATTCGGACTTACCATATGGATGAATGGTCCGTTTGCGTCCGAATGATTTTCCATCTAATGGACCGACAAATGCTTCCGATCCATATTTGACCTAAAGTAAACTCCCGAACCCGAGAGCCGTCCTAATGACTTACAAAGGTCTCTGAATTAACTTTCCAATGGTCTGCCTCGTGCGCGATTCTGACCAACGGTTTGCCCTCGGCAGCAAATTTTCCGAAAAGGCCTGAAATATGCTGCCAAATGGAAAGTCCAAGACCCTGCCTATCGGCAGGTGCTGATAAGCAGGACTAGGTCTTTATCGATCGGTAGTTACCTGGGCCTATAAAAGGAATCCTTCACCTCATTTTCAAGGGGGCCCAGATCTAATACAAATCGCTCTCAGTGAATCCCAAAAACCTCTCTCGAAGGCAACGCGATTTCAACATACAAATCCCTTTCTAACTTCCACTTTTCATCAAACTTGGTGAATTATCCACTCTCCATCATCATCCAAGTGTAAGGGCTTCTCTCCAACATTCAAGGTCAAGCTTAAGATCTTCAAGAAGGTCCAACTTTCTCACCTTTCTCTTTAAATTCTCTTAAATTCGCAATAACTTATTTTATTACTTAGCACTTTTATTATCTCATCTCACACATCCTAATATACTTTTATTTAGTATTATTGCATTTCTCTTATTTTCATATAAATAAAACCCAAAAAATAAGAAAAAGAGGGTTTGCTCATAGACTCCAAATAGGGATTCTCATACTCTTCCCACACTTTTCTCACAAGTAAAACACTTTTTTCTACACACTCACACACTCACAAATAAGAGATCCCCCATTTGGATTTATTGGATAAACCCCGCCCCTCATTTTGTATGCGAACTACGTGAAATTTGATGCCTTTATAGGATACGTAGGTGTCTCGAGGTAAAACTCGAGACTCGAGTCCTTTTCTCGCTTTCTCTCCCATTTTCTATCTTCTCTAAATCAAATTTCCTTATATTCTATATACTTGTTCTTAGTGACGTATTACTCCATATGCGTTATCGTTCCATTATAACGATCAACGTAAGGGTAATCGCGTAAATCCTATTTTCTACTATTATTACTATACCTTCCTATGGATGACTCGCTTTATCTCTTCCATGATACAAGTCGAGGATTCCTATCTCCACTATATATATGCACATGCACACATATCACGGGGAAAAATAAAGGAAAATAGCAAATATCCATGAGAGACCGAAAGAGAGGAATGGGTGCTAACACCTTCCCATTTCGTAACTTAGCCTTCGAACCCTTCTCGAATAATTTTGGTTTCGTATGCACCAGTATGTCTTTGGATGCCGTCCTTCGGGGCGACTTCCCCTTTTTCTTTTGTCTATTTTGAGTAAAATAGACTGAAGACTCTAAATCTCTCTAAATTTTTACACCTCATCTTAAATAACGCCGGTCGAAGCGCTCTCGAGAGTGACGCGTGGGACCCGAGGATCCTCCATTCACACGCCCGCCCGCCCGCAAGCTAGGATCGGGGATGGCCACAGTGGCGACTCTGCTGGGGACTTATATATGTGTTGAGGGCTTGAATATGCTTACATGGATGATATATTTGTTTATATTTCCCCTATATCTGCATGTTCCCCTTTTTCATGTGTATCCCATGCTTATGCTTTTGTTCACACTTGTAGAAAATTCTCCATGTACACTTCACACCACGTGCACCTAGGATCACATATATCCCCATGTTTCACACATCACCCATCCCTACTTTGTGTACCTTGGGTACTTGTACTTTGCTCCCTTTTTGGCATAATCAAGAAAAGCATTCTCATCATAAGATACTAATAAGAGAATCATCCATTATTCACACGACATCACCAAAGAGCATTGTTATTGACTAAATTTTACTCAGGAACTGGAGGATCACTTCGTGATGGACGCTGGTCCGGGAGGGCGCAGTTAGCCTAAGCGATATGACTCTCACCTTCCATTGGCCATGTACCTTAGACGTATATTGAACGGTTCCCCTGCATCGTACCACTTGACCGAAGTCATGAAGGGAGGTATATCGCAGGGAATTCATTCACGTACGCCGATTATATTGAATTCCCTCTCACACGTACCGTCCCCACGAGGTATATAGTGAGGTAATTCACGTACACTCAGGTATATCAAATGGATTGTCCACACGTACCGATTGCCCGCAAGAGCAAGACGTATATCGTGAAAGTCACGCCAAAAAGGGGGGAACCCATTCCAATTCACCCAACCAACTGCATACCCGCATATAGGTGTCAAACCTAGGACACGCACTTTAGATTGCTGGTTTCAACCTGAAACTCTACCGAAATTTCGAGTCGATCTGCCGCCCAAATTTTTGCGCATTTTTAAAACGGGACCCTGTCCGTGAGCCTGGTTACAAGTCCAGTCATAGCTTCGCATATATTAAAAAACCCCACTTTTCCAGGCTCGGGTCCCGTCCGGTATTGCATTTAGGATAATTAAATACAAGTGAGAATATAATAATTATAATAATCATACTGAGTTCCGTCCCCAAAAATATTTCTCCTTTCTTTATCAAAAATCCAAAAATAGTTTCTTCCCTTTTTTCTAAAAAAAAAATATAAATCCAAAAATAGTTTCTTCCCTTCTTTCTCAAAAATAAATCCCATTCTACGCCTTCTCAGGTCAATTGCAAGCACTTTGCCTGGCTCCCTATTGGCTTCGCTCTTCAGTCAAATCACCCCGAAGTTTCATCCGCTCCTCTATTACTTCTTTCGAGTTAGGAATCCATCCACTTTCTATGGAGAATACAAATAAAGTACCAGTCATACAGCCGGATCTTACGGCAGTCCTAGCTCAGCTCATGTCCAAGATTGACAACCTCCAAACTAAGGTCTGAGAGATGCAACGAAACTAGGTTCCTATTCCTCAAGAGCTCGAGGCCCTATTCCCTCGTGCTATGGGTCCACCCGAGCCTATCTGGGTTCCCGAAGAATATCAGCACGCTCTACGTGCCCCTCCTATCAATGGGTCATCGCCTGCCCAGCTTTCGATGCCAAACATTACCTAGCCTGTGGCTAACCTGCCTTTGGTCATTCATCCAAAAGTGGAGGAGTTAAATAAAGTCAAAGAGGATCTCAAGATGCTCACCAAGAAATTCGACCAAGTTAGAATCTCTGGGAATTACATGGACTACACCCACATGTCTCCTTATCCTAAAGCGAGGTTACCCGAGAAGTTCAAGATGCCAAATATCGAGAAGTTCTGAGGGAGTAGACCCCCAATTATTCATCTTCGCAGTTATCATCGTTCCATGACTCTACTAGGGGCTTTTGAAGAAGTGATGGCCCAATTATTTCAGCAAACTTTGAAGGATAGTTCCCTTCGATGGTCTTTATCTCTCGAGGAATCCAAAATCCGTAGCTGGGAGGATGTAGCCTGAGAATTCATGTCGCAGTATAAATACAACGAAGAGATTGAGGTCACCCATCATGATTTAGAGCTGCTCAAATGGAACCCTGGGGAATCAGTCAGTAAGTTCATAACTCGGTGGAGGTAGCAAGCAGCTACCATGACCAATCGGCCACTTGAGGAAGAACAAGTCAATATAGTGAAGAAGAACTTCTTGCCCCATGTCCGAGTGATGATGGGAGGATAATACTATCCCCACTTCCGAGCTCTCAGAGAGTCTGGAGTATAAATTGAGGAAAGCCTTGTTAAAACAGAGGTTGAACAGAAGAAGGTGTCTCGACAGTTCACCCCTAGAAAGTATGACAAGCCTACCAGTGCTACAGCCTCAACCGTCAACAACATCTATCAACCAACCACATCATGGGCATCGAAAAGCCACCCTTCCCCCATCCGAAGGGAATACACTGAGCTCCATTCTCCCCTCTCTAAAGTTTACCAAGCCCTGTTAAGCCGAAACCTCATCAAACCCTTGGATCCCCGTCCATTACTAAATTTACTCCTAAGAAACTTCAAGGCCGATGCTCATTGCGCCTTTCACCAAACTGCTGGCCATACCACCGACCAATGCTTTCACCTCCAAAACTTAATCCAAGATCTCATTGACTGGGGTACCATCGCCCCACTAGCCAATCCTAAGCCAAACACTACTCACAAGCCACTCCCAAATCATGCTTATCCCTCTTCTTAGAAGAAAACCCAAATTTCGATCCCTCAACTCAAATTACACCCATATACTCTCCTAAACCTCTTAAAATATTCCCATATTTCCTCCTACACCATACTAGCCTCGCTGATCAGGCACTGTCACTCCTTACTAGAGCATGCATCGCTGTCCATACCCGTTCTAAAAATGGAAATATGGAATTTTCAGAGGTGTTAAATCAACTCCTAGAGTTCAAGATGAAATTGCCCTCACAGATGGTCATCGATTGCCAGAGATTCAGTACACTGTTCTTGGAAGCACGGAAATGGGCTCGAGATTCAGACAAGTGGCTGGTACCGACCGACAAAGTCAGCCTAGATGATGTTGTTCAGATTATGGAAGAATTATTTAGGCAAACCGACAACATTTGTAGCATCGCCGGGTTACTTGACATTTTGTAGCTACAAAGGCGCTTGGTCCCTTCAACCATACATATCCCCACATAATGGGAAGACCTGTATAAAGAGGCCATTGAAGTTGTGGAATGCATTGACTTTACATGGAAAGACGAAATTGTTGCCACCGGATGGGGGGAAGAATTCAAAGATTCTGAGTGAAGAACAAGCTTCAGGAAGAACTGGCCCAGTAGCCGACATATGTGGGATGATATCATTTGAAGAACTCCTCGGAGAAATAAACAGGGTGGCAGAACAACTTGATATTGACGAGGAAACGAGATTTATATTCTTCCCTTCTTTAGTAAATCACATGACCAGATCAAGGAGACATTACCAGGTTCCAAGCTCACTACCAGCAAATGAAAATGGGATGGACGTTGAAAACCTTCCTATGCCAGAGATGACCATCGTGGAGAGCAAGATCCTCGATTAACTGAAGAAAACTCAAGATAACATCACTCTATGGGGGCTTTTCATGTCTTACCAGCTGCACAAAAATGCTTTAATCAAGCTGATCACGGGACCCATAGTTCCTCCTTCCACCACACCAGAAGAAGCAGTAAATCTGGTCGGATCCTTGACCTCTACCCGAATGTTATCATTTTCTGAAGAAGAAATCCCCAGAATTGGGCCAAATCACAATAATGCACTCAACATCTTCGTCGAAGTTATGGGGAAGGCCGTGCCACTCTCTCTTGTCGATAATGGATCCACCTTGAATGTTTGCCCATTGAGAACCTTGAAGTGTTTAGGCCTGAAAGAAAGAGACCTCGCTCCAACCTTCGCCGTTGTATGTGCCTACGATAATACCCGCCGAGATGTGATGGGATCCATAAAACTTGTAATAGGAGTTGGCCCTATAAACCCTGTCGTTTAATTCCAAGTCATAGACATCACAGCTTGTTTCAACCTGCTGCTTTGACGACCCTGGCTCCACAGTATCAAGGGTGTCACTTCCTCACTCCATCAGAAATTGAAGTTCTTCACCGAAGGGCTAGTCATCACCATTTCGAGCGACGACAAAAATATCGAGAGTGCAAGCACCAGCAATCCAATCCTTGAGATACAGTACGGGTCAAATAACATGCTCCTATCAGGATTCCGAGTTGAGCCACTCCTACTCCCGGAAGGGGACGATTTCAAAGAAAGGGTTTGTCCAAAATATATCCCTCATGGCAATGTCAATGTGATTTAGATGTTCAGAAACATGCACTTCATGCCCGGACTGGGGCTAGGGTAGAGGCAACAAAGGATTATTGATCCCATCGAACTGAAGAATGCTTTTCCTCCTTGTGTCTTAGGGTATCAACCATCAGAACAAGAGCTTAGAATGATCCACCAGTCTCAACCAAAGAGAAGATTAGACCGCATCCAAACTATCCCGAGAATTTCTTGAATGGAAGATTCATCAAAGAAGGCGAAGACTTCCCCTTTTACGATTTTAAAGAACTATGGTATGACCACATAGATAAGAATATGAAGCCTAGAATGGAGGTCTTTTTCCAAGATAGCTACCCATGGGCCGAAAGTTTCTAACACTGCGTACAACTGCTCATCAAAGATATCGAAGAGACTGAGGAAAGTGATTCTGAAGATTCCTTCAACTTACAGACACTAGGGCTAGCACTCTGCATGGTTCATTCAGGCACTACATCAATGGATCCATCCCATATGATTAAAGCTGCTGATACACCCCTCCTCAACTGGCATGCTGCGCCAGTTCTGCCTCTTGAAATATTCCCTAACCCCAATGTTTACCCTATTTCTTCTTCTGTTGTCTATCCTTGTTCAAATGTAATCGAGACCTCTTTTGATAAGGTTCTCAATGTTGTTTTTACTATCAATGAAATAAATGAAGATTTTGAGTATCTTGTTGTGCCTTACATTAACTGCTTGGATTCTAATCAAACTTTTGATGATGATGATTTTGCAAATGAACAATTCTTAACTGATCTAAATAAGGTTAATAATAAACAACATAATCGCGTTTAAGTTAATGAACAAGAGACCGTTGTTAATAATCTCGGTTCTAGTAGCCAACTATGCGAGATTAGGATAGGGGCCACCCTTGACGATCATGAGCGTGCCCAACTCGAAGAATTGCTAAAGGAATTCGTGGATGTCTTCGCATAGTCGTATGATGATATGCCCGGCATTGATCCTAAAATAGCTCAGCACGAGATCCCCACTCTCCCAAATTACAAGTCGATTAAATAAAGACTGAGAAAGCTCCACACCGAATGGTCGTTCAAGGTCAAAGAAGAGGTGGTCAAATAGTTGAACGTGGGCTTCATTCGTGTGATCGAATATCCCACATGGCTAGCGAACATAGTACCTGTGCCGAAATCAGGAGGGAATGTTCGAATGTGTGTGGACTAGCGAGATTTAAACAAAGATTCTCCAAAGGATGATTATCCGCTACCCAATATCGACATGATCATGGACAACACAGCCAGTCATGCTCTTAATTCATTCATCGACGGCTTTGCCGGATACAACCAAATCAAGATGCACCCAGACCACCAAGAAAAAACTACATTCATCACCCCATGGGGAACCCTTTGCTACACCATTATGCCATTAGGTCTCAAGAATGATGGGGCTACCTACAAAAGGGCTGCCACAACCATACTGCACGATCTGATTCACAAAGAAGTTGGGGTTTATGTGGATGATATGATTATCAACTCCAAAACTAGAGAAGGTCATGTTCCTGCTCTTAAGAAGTTCTTCGAACGACTGCGACGGTATCAGATGAGACTCAATCCACAGAAATGTGTCTTTGGCATCACAAAGGGAAAACTCTTGGGATTCTTGGTCAGTGAGAAGGGGATAAAAGAAGATCCTATAAAGCTGAATGCCATACTTGAGATGCCACCGCCCCGAACAGAGAAAGAAGTCCGAGGTTTTCTTGGGAAATTATAATATATCGGCCGGTTCATCAGCCATCTAACCTCCATTTGTGAACCGATCTTCAAGCTCCTCTGAAAGGATTTAACTAAGGTTTGGAACGAGTCCTGCCAAGAATCTTTTGACCAAATCAAACAATATCTGACCTAACCTCCAGTGCTCATGCCACCACATCCTAGTCTCCCTTTACTCCTATACCTAACCGTAACTGACACTGCAGCTAGGGCTTTGCTAGCCCAATACCTTGAAGACTCCTGTAAAGAAAGAGCCATTTATTATGACAGTCGCAAATTAGCCCGGTACGAAGTTAACTACACTGCTTTGGAAAAAGGCGTGTGTCGCACTTGTCTGGGTCACCCAAAAGTTGCGACACTACATGCTCGCCTTCCCCATCAAACTTGTATCCCGAATGGATCCTATCAAATAACTTCTTGAGAAACCCTCCTTATCCATTCGGATGGCCCGATAGTTGATGCTCCTAACCGATTTCGGTATCGTGTACGTCATGCAGAAAGCCATTAAAGGAAGAGCCATCTCTGACTACCTCGTTGATTACCCCATAGAAGAAGAAGATGTTTGGATCTCTGAATTCCCAGATGAAAATATCCTCTACACCGCTCAAGACAACCTTCGATGGAAAATTTTCTTTGACGGCGCTGTCACTAAGAAGGGATATGGCATTGGGATACTTCTGATCGCCCCAGATGACTCCTACACTCCCATCGCGATCAAATTGGATTTCCCTTGCACCAACAACATGAAGGAATACGATGCATGCACAGTAGGCCTTAAAGTTGCTCTCAAAAAAGGTATTTAATACCTTGATGTCTACGAGAATTCTCCCCTCATCATCGGTCAAGTGCTCAGAAAGTGGAAAGTCAAGGATGAAAAGCTCCAACCCTTTCATGACCAATTAGAAGAGTTAGCCTCCCGATTTTGAGATATCACCTTCCATTACCTACCTCGAGCAAAGAATAACCTAGCTGGTGCTCTCGCTAGCTTGGCCTCCATGGTCGACATGCCCGAAGGAATAACAATTACCCCCTTCCTAGTCCAAAATCAAGACAAACCAACCCACTGCTACCATATTGAGCTTGTCTCCACCAAAGATCCTGAACTAGCCGATTGCTGGTACTATGATATCTGGTGCCTCCTCAAACATGGTAGGTATCCAGAGGGTTCCAACAAGAAAGACCGAAAAACCCTTCGAAGACTGGTCGCCCAGTATATCATCTGTCACAAAGCTCTACTCAAGAGGAACTTCAATGGAACTCATTTACACTGTATCGCAGGGGCTGAGATTAAAAAAATAATACGGAAGATCCACAGCGAGGAATGCGCGCCCCATATAAACGGTCACATGCTTGCCAAAAAGATCATCCGACAGGGTTACTACTGGACCACCATGACCCAAGATTGCACCGCCAATGTTCGAAAATGCCTCAAATGCCAACAGTTCTCTAATCTTCAACACCTGCCTCCGCAAGAATTATACAACATGACCTCTCCCTAGACGTTCTCCACCTGGTGTTTCGACATCATAGGGAAGGTTACACCAATGGCTTCAAACGGACATCAGTTCATCCTAATTGCTAATGATTACTTCACGAAATGGTTCGAAGTTGAGTCATACATAGTATTCAATGCTAAGAAAGTGGCTAAATTCCTCAAGAAAAATATCATCTGCCAATATGGGGTCCGGCACGAGCTAGTGTCAGATAATGGGTTGCATTTCAAAGCAAAAGTCATAGAATTAGTCAACGAGTATGGGATTCAGAGACACAAATCTTCTCCCTACTGACCTCAGACCAATGTGTGACACCCCGCCTAATTAAATACCGGGCGATCACTCCTTTATTAAATTAATTCAAGGTGAACAGTTGGTTCATTCTCAGCATCACTGTCGAAAAATAACTTTTCCAATTTAAACGCCCAAATTAATTAAGCTAAGTGTCAAAACCCTTTTTATAACATTACTTTCCAAATTTTATTTTTGAAAACAAGATTTAATTGTTTACAACAATTTAATATATAACGAATCACACCACAAGTATATCGGAACTAATCAATCCAATAATTTAACATACAACAACTGGCTACTAACAGTAAAACTTAAAGTGAACCATCCAGATAATAATAAATCCCAAAGTGACAATACTAGAAATAAACGAAGTACAATATCCAAATAACAACTGAATAATGGAAATAGCGACACATACCCCTATAATGAACATGCTAGGAGTAGAATCAAATGGATGAAGTCATCTAAACAATAGGCCTGCAACTCCCACCTAGCTGCAGCGCGTTCCTACCAAAGGACCATATGCAAGACGCCCCTGTGGCTGGGCACCTGTAATATATACATATATATATATATACAAGAGAGAAATAGAAATGGAAACGGGTCAGAGCTCGAATAGTGTATATGTTTTAAAAATTCGTTTAACAAGTATTTAAATTGATTACAGGATAATGCAACAACATATTAGTGCGACACTCTCTTGAGAAATTCTCACCTCTCTTCTAATGTGCACACCTATCTCACTAACCTTCCCAATGGTTTATCCCGTCATATATCGCACTAACTTCCCCCAATGATTTAACTTATCGTAGGTTATTCGCAAGATTTAAAACTGAACAATACAATTGTTTAAAACGGTAGATTTCAATTAGTATCCCAAGTTCTCATTTTAACTTTATTAATTAATAAAGTTTTCCATTGTCATATAATACTTTCTCAAAACAAGTATTTACAATTTGAGTCATCAACCATGTCCTACTTATCAAATCACAACAGGAAGTTCCAAATTTCAGAATTTCATATATATATTAACTACTCGTATAATATATATATTATAACAGTACCCCAAATAAAAACTATGGTGCAAGAATACTCTACTATCCAATCCCCGTATCACTCGTACTAAGGGGAATACAAATTCGGAATTACTCACGAATTGTATTAACACATACACAAACAACATTGAGGCGAAGCATAGATTCCAAGTCTCTAAGAGGATGGCACATACCCGCGTCTCTTAGGACCGTCTGAACTATCATTCTGATAGCCTGTACTAAGGATATCTATCTCCTAGGGTAAGAATCAATATCCCCCATAAGGCACACAGGATAAGATTCATCCCAGCGCGGTAACCTCAGGGATAGCAAGTAGCGTGGGCATGTTTTTTACACATAGATAGTATATGCGTACACAATCATATAACTATACTAATATTACCATATCATTATTAGGTATATCTCAAATCCCATAGTTATGACATTATTTCTCATATCTCATTATTAGTTAACACATATAACAGTTCGTTTCTAACCTTGATTCGGTATTATTCCAACTTACCACATAACTCTCATGGCTTTATCCTCTCACTTATAAAAAAATTCAGTAGGTATTCATCTATTCTTTATCGTAACTATTTTACGAAATCTCTCACTTTAAATACGTAGTTTCATCGTTTCTTATATGCAACCTCCCGAAAATACTACTCTCATCTTACCTTAAAGGTCCCAAAATTTATTCATATACCCTACTGGTCCTCTTTATTTCCCAAAACATACATATAAGGGTGTCCATATATATTCCTCATTAAAGTGAATTTCAACTAATTAAGGAGGGAAAATATAAGTCTGCCAGGAGGGGTCGATCGATCGAGGTCTGGGGCTCGATCGATCGAATCTTCGATCGATCGAAGCTCTGGGCTCGATCGATAGATCAAGCAGGTATGCGAAATCTGCAGATTTGCAGTTACGGGTTTCATCTCCTAACCTCAACCAATTCCATATTTTCCAATCCCAAACGTCCCAAAATTTATACTACTAACATTATATCATCATATTATGAAATTCTAACGTAAAGCATGTAGATTTCTATTATTAAACATGGATTAACAGGCCCCAAATTCATATAAGACCTCAAGAACCCTAGAATTTCATTAATATTGTTCTAATCCATCTTTTCCAGAATTTTCTTCATCTACAACCTCATAAATTCGTGGTTTAATCCTCTACATGTTAAGGCTTTTCCAAAATAACAATTAATCTATCACTACAAGTGATTTCCTATCTCATATTTTAGGTTTTCTTCCATAAAAACTCATCCTAATTACTCCTAAACTAATATGAAAAATGCATCAACGAAATAAGCAAGATAAACACTTGCCTGGGATTTTCGATGTTCTGGTTTGGTGCCGAATTTTGTGTGGTTGCGTTCCCCGTCTCGCGATCTACGAGTTGGCGGTGGCGGCGGTGCAAACGGGTGAGTTTTGAGCCTTGGAATGCCTTGAGAGCTCTCTCCTCTCCTCTCCAATGGCCGTTCTAGAGTTTTGAGTTTTCTAACCCAAAGAGATAACCTAAACATCTGATATAACCCCTTTAATTTTCGTGGGTTTAATTACCCAAAAATACAAAATGACTAAAATGCCCTCCCGGGTTACTAATTAGGCCTAAAAATGCTCCGAGACCCAAACTAAACCACCGGGTACACTTTTCGGACTATTTCGACCCTTCCGGACACGTTGGCGCACTCAAAACGACCATACAAACAACTTATAAAATATTCACTTTTATTAATCAACATTTATTCCCGACGCGACACAAGTGCGTCCCGACTTAAATTTTCATAATTGTCATTTTATTCACACGTGACAATATTACAAAAATAAATCTCATATATTACTGTACTCATCCAGTAATATTCAACAAATAACAAATTTCCAATAATTACTAGCTCTCGTCACGCTAGTAACTATTTAAAACAACATTCCGGATTAAAGTTTAATTAAGTTATCTCAATTAAATTTAATAAATCCCATAAATTTAAAAGCCATAAAAATACAGGGTATTACACAATGGTGCAGTTGAAGCCTCCAACAAGAACCTCAAAGGCGTCATCAGCAAGATGACCAAAAGCTGTAGGGATTGGGCCGATCGGATCTCGTATGCCCTATGGGGCTATCAAACCTCAATTCGAACCTCTACTGGGGCTACCCCTTACTCTATGGTCTACGGCACGGAAGTAGTCCTACCTATGGAGTTGGAAATACCCTCGCTACACGTCATGATCGAAAGAAAAATTCGCGAAGAAGACTGGTGTCAAAGCCGTCTTGATGAGATGACCCTCCTAGATGAAAGGAGATGGAAAGATCTTTATCGCATATAGGAGTACCATCGCCGAATAGCGCGATCATTCAACAAGAGAGTCAAGGACCGCGGTGTACGGGAAGGGTATTTAGCCCTTAAGGAGATAATATAATCCATCTGGCACCCTAGAGGGAAGTTCAAGCCCAATTGGAGCGGACCTTACATTGTGAAGAAAATCTTATCCGACGGTGCCGCCATGCTCACTGACCTAGATGGGGAAGAGATGGCTCGTCCAGTCAACCTGGACCATCTCAAGAAATTATACCCCTAGTCTGGAATCTCGGTGAGCTACGACTCTTCTCATCCCCCTTCTATTCTTAAAAAAAAATTCTCTTCATTTCCCTCAACCCAGAACTACGTGGGCCTGATCCTCTGCAAAAAACCATTTTTCAAGAAAAAAAAAAAAAAAATCAAAAGCCCCAGAGGTACGTAGGCAGCTCATACATCTTATAGGAGCACGACCCTTTCTTTTTCACAAAATACTATTCTTTTCTTATCTCCGAGAACGACAGTTCATTCTAACAAATACTTGAACAATAGAATTATGTATGCCTCAGCGATCGGTATAGATAATTCAAAATTCATCGAAAAGCACAGCTGGATAATCAGAAACTTGCTTATTTCATTAATAAGAAATTACAGAACGGATTACGTAAGAAAATGAACGGATAACTCCCTTCCCCCTACGGCCATAAAAAGCCAAATAAAATCCCCACATATATTCCCTATTACACAAATAAACTCTCCAAGAGTCCTACCCACCGCTACCAGAGGAGCTTGCACCCTCATCATCTATATCCTGGGGTCCCCAAGTTTCCCCTGCCTGAATAGAGTGCCGTAAACACTCCATGGACCGATAAGCCCGAACCAGCTTCGAAAAGACCACAACACCCCCTTCCATGGTGTTAAATAAAATAAACCATCTTTGTCCAGTCTCCACTGCCAACATCTTGATGACTACTCTCCTCCACAACCACTTCATATGCTCTTTAGGGATATGACAAACTCTCCTAACAAACTGAGAGGGACGGGTCGACAGACGTCGATCTTCCCACAGAGATCCAAGCAACAGACGCAGGCGCTACGTCAAATCTTCTACCGGAAAGAAATTTAGTGTCCGAGGTGGCACGACCTGTGCCCAGCCAAATTGGCGCAAAAACCGCCAAGGTAAATAAAAAGAGGTCTGCCTGAGACCAGCCAGCCGCACATACGAGTATTCCCCTAGCTCCAGAACAGGCAGCAACTGTCCCCACCAAGGCACTGACCAGCGCAAACTCCGAGCCCCATGATCCATAAGTCAATTCTCCCAGCTCTCAACATACAGGCCAACGTTGATGAAGTAACGCAAAAAGAATTTGGGTACAACCGACAAAGGATATTCTGGAGGAGTCGCCAAGCGGAGTCTTTCAGACAACCACATGAATAGCATCACGGGGATACCCCTCAGAAAGATAGAACGACCTTCTCTCCAGGCTTCCAGTCCATTCAGGGTCTCCGCCAGTATCACCACCGCAGGATTGCGACGGTATGACATCCATAAAGTAATGACTGCAAGTTGCGGGTCCACCAGCAGTTCCCCAGTCACCAGCAGCAATTTTGAAACTAGGCCCAGAGCAACAGCTCCAGCATAGCCAGCATCACCTACTTCCCACAAATGCACAGACTACAGCACCGCTGGGAGGGAGATCGTTCCTCCAACAACCAATGATCTGACCGTCAAAGGCGAAATACGAAGAAGCCCAGCCAATAAATCCCTGGGAGAATGGGAAAATTCGGGCAAAGCCGCAGCAACACTGGGATTTACACCCAGTATGGCAGAAAATTCCTCGTAGGTAGGACAAACTTCATCCAACCCAAAGCGGAATACATGGTCTTCGGGGTACCATAATTGTACCGCTGCCATCAGCATGTTCCACTCAATAGGACGATTGCACCACAAAGAGACTCGACGCATGTTGAAAGCATCATAGTCGACATTATAAGAGCACATTGCTTCCAAGGCTTCGAGGTAGTTAACAAACTCAATGCTACCAGGGAGAGCCATCTTGCAAAGCTAAGAGATAGTGGGCAAGTAGGTAAGAATGCAAAGGAGTGATGAAAACACTCCACCCTTACCCCTTTTTATGCTTGAGAACCCTCACAAGAGACATGATCCCTGCAGAAATCGAAGGGAATCCTACCCCATAAAGTACCAAAGGCTGAAGAGGGTACCAATCAAAGCTTTGAATTTATGGGACTGGACTGAACTGCCGATAGGCAGGACAAGGTGCTTGTCGATCGACAACCCCCCATTTTTAGAAATTTCCCTTTTTTTCCTCTTTTGTCAAATCAGAAAACTGAATAAAAATAAATTGCTATTCTCAACAGAATTTCAAAATCCCTTTTCCTCCTTATATAATTTCCCCTTTTAATTAAAAACTTTCCTTCAAAAAATTCCAAAAATACTCCTTTTTACGGTCTCAATAGCAAAGTAAAAAGCGCATGTGCGTGCATTCATTCATCATTAATAAAGGATAATAAAAAACTCCAGTGCATTGCATCTATTTGCTTTCTGTGTTACATAAATTTTGCAGTAAATAAAAAGAAAAAAAGAAAAAACAACGGGACTCAGCTCTAACCCACATTCTCTCTCTCTCTCTCTCTCTCACTAAGAGCTTCCACCCTTGCGACGTGCTCTTTTTCCCCTATGGCGAGACGATGCACCACCACTACCCGAGCCAGAGTCCTCTCTGAACGAAGCAGACGACACTAAATAAGAAGGAACCGAAACTGCATCCCAAATATGGGCAGTCGTCGAAGATATCCAGTCTCTGATGTCTCTTAGGTAAGTGGTCGACACTCGAACTTGCTGCAAGAAAAGGAAAAATTAGTATCAAAGCAGAGATGACAAAACAGAATAGAAAGAACGAGAAGAACAGAAAGGTATACCGCAGGTCGGAGGACCTCCTCTGTCAAACCCAACTCCTTCGGATCCATCGCATAAGGACGGTGCAACATAGGCACTATCCCTCCCTCAGCCCGACAAATGTCGTACAAAGGGGTATGTAATCGTATAAAAGGAACCTCCGAAGTCCCCTTCGCCGCAGATGCCGTCGGACTACCGCTACTGTGGGAAGATCCCACCGCTCGACTCGAACTTGCAGGAGGGAAAGGCAGGGCATCATATATGCTGGGTACCATCAACCAGCTCGTCATAAAGTCCATATAGTCATACGACGTAGCCGTATCAGTATACAACAAGTAGGACTCACCGATCATCGCCGCGATCCTCACATCCTCCGACAGCAGTCACTCCCACCTCACAAACATAAGAGGCTGTACAGGTGGAACCACCACCTCCTCCTCAGCAATCTGGTGAACCACCCGCTCCCCGAGATACCAAGAATGGCCGAACTCATGCGCCAGTAAATGCCTCATATGCACGTTCACCTCGATCGCCCCCGCATCCTGAATGGCCGTCCCCAGGGATAAAAGGTCACCTGAAAATCTCCAAGCAAGTATAAATCAATACAAGATCAAAAAGCACAAAAAAACCCAAGACTAAAATGGAAAGAGTCTCACCCTACCACTGGTCAGGTCATTCAATACCTGACGCACCGCCTCCAGAGAGAGAGATCCCTTCGACTGTCGATTGGCCTTACGCCATTGATACAATCGGCAGAAGTCCCCAACAGTGTCGTCCTTTAGAGCGATCAGCGGGGTATTGCACCCAATCACCTCATAAAACCACGTCTGAATTCACAAATAAAAAGAGAAGCATAAGGAAAATGCGAATGCGTGAAAGGAAAATGCGAATGCATGAAAAGAAATGCGCAAATTGAAGAATACCTCAAGAAGGTACTTGGCTCCAGTAAATGTCTGTTGGCAGCACCGGCTGAATGCATCCAGAGAAGAGTAAAGGGTCTCTAAGGTCAGCCTCCCCCAATCATAGAAATGGATGTTCGAAAACATCCTCAGGTATGGCAAGAACCCCAAATGGATGACGTCGCCCCTCGACGCCACCATGAAGACTCCCAACACTAGTAAAATGAATAACCGAGACATCTGCCTCACTTGCAGCCCATCCTCCACATCAATCACCCTTCTCAACGAAACATCCTTCAGCAGGGACAGTTGGATAGAATCCTGAAAAACTATCCTCCCTACATCACCAAATGCCGCATGCACTGCCTCCATTCTCACTCGCAAAGAATGATCCACCTCTATCTGCTCTCCATCGCAATCCAGCGCCAACAGTTGTTGCACGTCTATGGGAGTCACAGTCATCTCCCCGAAGTAGAAATGGAAGGTGTGGGTAGTATCCCACCACCTCTCTCCCAAAGCGCACAGGACCGCTGTCGAACGAGGCATCTCATCCAGTGCAGATGCCAACCTCCCAAAACCCACTAATGATACCACCCAACGCACCACAGGTGGGAGATGCTCCCAGACATCCCTGAGCCCCATCGTTCTGCGAGCGCGCATGTTCTTCAAAGGAATATCAGACTGGGAAAAAGGAAAAATCTCATCAGAAGTCAGGAAAGAAAGAAAAATCACCAAACAGAAAGGAATACCAAAGGTCAGGTTACTTACATAACCGCCAGGATTCACTCTCGAAGAGCGATGAGGCGACGGCTCCCATAGTAAAGTCTGCTCATCCGCAACAGGCTCAAACACATAAAAGGATTTCTCACTCCCCAAAGCAAGAGGCACATTGTCCCTCTACTCCATATTCACCCAGTCATCAATGGTCAACCACTCCCTATGGACTGCAGTGCTCACAAAAGCGTCCATTTCTTGAAGATCAAAATGCTAGAATGATTTGCAGACAAATAGCAGAAAGAGAGAAAGGAAAGAAGCTATGAAAAATGAAGGGATTCGCCCCCTTTATATAGGATGCCAAGCGCCATTCCGGTCGGCACTGACTCCTTATCTTCCCTAGGTAGTCCAAAAGTCTGTGCCACTGCCGAATGGCACCCCTCATACCATGCCGATCGGCACCTCAATTAAAATTTCATACAGAAATTCCCAGAAAATACCAGAAAGTCCCGAAAAATCTTTGGAAAATTCCTAAAAATCTCAGGAAGGATTTATAACATTTTCACCAGGAAAATTTCGCACTCCCTCAAGCAGAACCCCTTTTCCCAGTGAAATCCTCAAAAAACCAAGTAAATCTCCTCTCGACAAAGCTCCGGAGGATCTCTAAGGATCGCCTGATCACTTCCCCAGCGGTGTTTTTTATAGAACCAAAATTGGTTGCCCCCCCTGCACAGCCTCCTATAGAAACAAAAGCTTCCCCAGTTATCAACTCCCCAACTCAGATCAAAATCACAGGGCACTTTCTCCAGCAGAATCAAAATTCAATCTTTATCCAATCTTTAGTTCAGAATTAACCTCGGTCTTGGATCGTCACCTGAGTTAGGTCAGAATTGACCTCGATCCTTGGTCGTCACCACTCTTAGGTCAGAATTGACCTCGGTCTTGGATCATCACCTGAATTTGGTCAGAATTGACCTCGATCCTCAGTCTTTACCACTCTTAGGTCGGAATTGACCTCGGGCTTGGATCGTCACCTGAGTTAGGTCAGAATTGACCTCGATCCTCGGTCGTCACCACTCTTAGGTCAGAATTGACCTCGGGCTTAGATCGTCACCTGAGTTAGGTCAGAATTGACCTCGATCCTCGATCGTCACCACTCTTAGTTCAGAATTGACATTGGTCTTAGATCGTCACCTGAGTTAGGTTAGAATTGACCTCGGTCCTCGGTCGTCACCACTCTTAGATCAGAATTGACCTCGGTCTCGGATCGTCACCTGAGTTAGATCAGAATTGACCTCGATCTTCAGTCGTCACCACTATTAGGTTAGAATTGACCTCGGTCATCACCACTCTTAGGTCAGAATTGACCTCGGTATTGGATCGTCACCTAAGTTAGGTCAGAATTGACCTCGATCCTCGGTCATCACCACTCTTAGGTTAGAATTGACATCGGTCTTGGATCGTCACCTGAGTTAGGTTAGAATTGACCTCGGTCCTCGATCGTCACCACTCTTAGGTCAAAATTGACCTCAGTCTTGGATCGCCAGCTGAGTTAGGTCAGAATTGACCTCGGTCCTCAGTCGCCACCACTCTTAAGTCAGAATTGACATCGGTCTTGGATCATCACCTGAGTTAGGTTAGAATTGACCTCGCTCCTTGGTCATGACCACTCTTAAGTCAAAATTGACCTCGGTCTTGGATCGTCACCTGAGTTAGGTCTGAATTGACATCGATCCTCGATCGTCACCACTCTTAGGTCAGAATTGACCTCAATTACTAGATCCTCGGTCGTCACCACTCTTAGGTCAGAATTCACCTTAAGCCTGCATATTTGGCCTTGACCCCCAAAAATTAGCCATCCCCAACACACCCCTTAGGTCCTCAGAATCGGCCTCGACCCTCTGAATCGGTCATACTCCCTCAAAAGCATCTTGTGGTGTATATTTGACAGTTATCATTTATTACAAACTCACCCGTCGAGGGGCTCTGTAGACACTCTATTCTGTTACCCCCTAATTCTCCTTAGGTCCCTAGTACCTCCCTTCATCACTACAAACCCGGGTCATACCCCGAGTACTGACCTAGAAGCCATCGGGCCCCAGGCTTTGTTTGACCAAAAAGTCAAACTCTTCAGCTCGATCAAGGCTAAATGAATCTTTAAAGGGCACTGAATTCCCTTTCAAACGATTTGTCCCGTGCGTGATTCTGACTTACCACGCAGACAAATGATCCGTTTGCGTCCGAAACTTGATTCGGAGGCCACCGAGCACTCACGGGCTCTGTTTGACCGAAGCCAACTCTTCAATTTGACCGAGACTGAATGAATCTTCAAAGGGCACTAAAATCCCTTTTCAATGGTCCGCTCCATGCATAATTCCAACTTTCCATGCAGACGAACGATCCCTTTGACTCCAAGAGGTCACCGAATGCTTTCAGGGCCCGGTTGACCAAAGTCAACTCCCCAAATTGGGTCAAACTCTTTGGAATGTCGAAGTAAATCTCCTAACCTTTCCAGCGGTCCGTCCTGTGCGCAATTCATACTTACCATGCGGACGAATGATTTGTTTACGTCCGAACGATTTCCCGTCCAATGGACTGATAAATGCTTTCGAGCCATATTAAGAACTTCCAAAGGTCTCGAAATTACCTTTCTAACGGTCTGCCCCGTGCGCAATTCTGACCAACGATTTTCCCTCGTCAGCCAATTTTTTGAAAAGGCCTAAAACACACTGCCAAATGGCAGGTTCCAGACCCTGCCTATCGGCAGGTGCCGATAGGCAGGACCAGGTCTTTGTCGATCGGCAGTGACCTGGGCCTATAAAAGGAGGCCTTCACCTCATTTGCAACCAGTCTACGTGCTCATTTGTTATCGCAATAATTGCTCGATCTGTCAAGAAGTTTGGCGAGTTGGCATTTATATTTAATGATGGGAAGATAACGTCAATGAGAGACTGTTCGAGGCCCTCATCATGTGTTGATGCTTCCGTCCCATTGCCAATCCTTATAAGGAAATCACTAAGTGAGTAATTGATACCCAAATGTTTAATTACTTAATCATCTCTATTAAGTTAAACACGACATTAGTTCTTTTTAGTCATTACATTTACATAATATAATGGATAGATTATCAGTCTTAACTTATCAATACAACAACTTTCAAAGATAAATTACGTGAAACAGAGAAACTGCATTCATGTTCATCGAATAGAAATTATAAAATAACAAAGAGAATCCATCTGGTTAATAAGTATGGTCAAACCTAAGTTTTCAAGAAATTAAAACAATTTACTTAACCATAAGATGAATTGAAAACAACAATTGTAAATTAATTTTAAAAAATTAAAAAAAAAATTATGGTACTTGAATAAGTGCAATGTATTCCACAAGTATCCATAAACCATGAACTAAATAAGTGACACTCAGTACTAAATATTAAGAGCAGGGAAGAACAAACTGAAATTCTTTGAACACTATGTATCTAAAGATGCTAAAGATACAGTTTGGAGTGTGTGTTTGAGCTGATAAAGATAATTTAATCAAGGCATATAATTGCAGCCTCAGTAAGGTAATTTGGACTCATTTTGCTCACTTATTTGGTTGTTCTTGAAAGTTATGTTTTTCTTCGTTAGGGAGTTACAACCTGAACCAATGTAAGACTTAAGAAGAATAATATATGTATGTAAAGTGACAAAATGAATACATTGAACCATACAGTGTGAAAAAATTCCAACACAGAGGAATTTCAAAAATAATCTTTTTACTATTTAAAAAAATGGTTCGCGCGAACGGTACGCATAGGCGAGGACCATTTTTTTGTATCGTGGTACGCGCCAGCGGTATGTATAGACGGTATTATAAAACATTTTAAATAAAATGTACAAAAAAAAAAACAGTTTTAAAAAAAAATTTAAGTGCCTACAGATTTTATTTTAATAAATTGTTTTATGTAAAATCCAAGCATGGGAGTGTTTTAAGAAATTTGTTACAAAAATTCTAATAGTTACAAAAATTGTTTTATAAAAATAAAAAGTCAGTAGTTCCAAAATAGTAACTATTAGAATCTTAATTTTTTTAAATAAAATCTTTAGGCACTTAAAAAATTGTTTATTTAAAATGTTTTTTTGTACATTTTATTTAAAATGTTTTATAATACGCGACCAAAATAAAATTAACACGACATGGCACGATACACCTCAAAATCTTAATTTTACGTAAAATGAATATGACACATATGAAAGTGACATGACACGACACAAAATCTCTTTTTTTATGAAATGCGAACACGGTCCACTTGCCGTGTTGCATTTTAAGTGGATTGTGTTAGTATTTAGTAAAAAAATGAGATTTCATGTTGTGTCATTACTTTTATAGGTGAAAATAAGATTTTGAGACGTGTCGTGTCATTTTTATTTTGGTTGGGTTCGTGTTTGGTTAAAAAAATAATATATATTGTGGCATGACACTTTTACTTGGGTCGTGTTCTTGTTTTGTAAAAAAATAATATTTCATGTTATGCCTTGTCACTTTTATTAGGATCATGTTCATGTTTGGTTAAAAAAAATTGTCGTGTCGTGTTGTGTTGAGTGACTTTTATTTGAGTCGTGTTGAGTTATAAAAACAATTTCCAATTTAAAAAATAGTTTTTTATTTGTTAATTTTTTTCCTAAATTTATGTAAAAAAATATTTTTTTGATGAAAAAAGACAGTTTCTTAATCTATCTTAAAAAAACTTGTATAAAAGTATCATAACAGTTTTTTTAAATAAAAAAGGTTTTTTAAAACTACTATTACAGTTTTTTTTAATAGTTTTTATAAAAACAGTTATTTTTTAATTTTAAAAAATAAAAAAATGTTTTAAAAACAGTTTAAAATACTGTTTTTATTGAAAAAAATTAACAAATAAAAAAAATTGTTTGTTCTTTAGAGCAAAGGGCAAGTTTGTCTTTTAAATAGTAATTGGAGTGTTTTAAGAATTTTTAGAATCTTTAAGAAATAAACATGAATACAAATATGTCCAATTGAGAAATGCTTATGAATGCATAAAAAAAATAATTTAATTAGGTGTGAACTTGGTAATTCCTTAACTTAAAAAATATATATAATTTTTCTGAAATTAACATTGAATTTAGAATTATTATAAAACATGAATAGAATAACAATAAAATTGGAAATACAAAATCTGGGCACAAAAGAGAGACAACAATCATGAATGAGATAGATATAATTACAAAAATTATGTATTTGGTTTCAAATTAACAAATGCATACTTTGGATGGCAAATGAAAGAGTAAAAAATTAGAGAGGAAATTAGGAGTATTGACTTTGTTTTTTGGAGAAGAAAGAACTGCAACAAAGAAACAATGCAATATGAATCTGAATGGAAGATGAAGGAAATTGGGCAGCTGACTTTTGATTTATATGGTCTGAAGATGAATGTATTTGGAAGTTTTGTTAGATGAATGTATTAGGAGAGAGAACGTATCAAGTTAAGATTCATGGAATGATTTTAATTTAATGAATGTGTGAGACTAATATTAAGGGTATGATAGGAAATGTTAATTTAATGGGGGTAGTTTAGTACTTTGAGATTTGAAGAGGAACTTCTCTCTTTTTAAATAGTAGAGATTACGAATCTATAAAATTATCGCTAGTGATGAATACGATAATTATGGTAATTAAGTCAAGACGCGCGTGTGAGTCATGTCGAGACTATAATTAAATGAAATGAAAAGTAAAATTATTTTTATGTCATCATAATGGTTGTTTTGACTGCGCCAAAGTATACAGAAGGATTTAAATAGTCGAAAAAGTCTACTTGGGGGTTTGATTTGGGTCTCAGGGCTTTTTGGAACAAAATAGACACCCCAGAGGGGTATTTTGGTCATTTGACAAATAAGGTGAATAGTATCCACGAAAATTGAGTGTTATTATATAAGTTTAAAGGTGGTAAGATTCAGGGTCATTCACCAAAAATCATAGAAAAATATTTAGGGGAGATGGAGAGACTTCTATGGGAAAGGAAGAGACTCGCTAGGAAGCCAAAAGGCCAAAAGCCACCCTGCACCACCACCACCGTCGAAGATTGGCCGAAAAAGGGAGGAACACCGGTATAATTATCGTCCCCAATGGTTGAGACCTACAATCTAAAGGCAAGTGGTTTAACCTTTGCAAACCTACTCTGCATAATGTCTATGTTAGGATAGTCGTGATATTCTGAAAAGTTACATGATCCCAAGATAAATTATGGAGATTTTAATTGATTCCTTGAAATGAGAAATATGTAGGATTAATCTCTTGTCGATTATATATTTTAGTCCATGAAATTTGGAATCATTTGCTGAAGAAAATCTGAGTTTATAAATTGTTCTTGGAGAAATGATAAAATATGAGATTTCTGACTTTATGGAAAATAATATGTTTTAATCCAAACTTCTTGATGATGTTAAGTTGTTTCATTATTGGTGATCATTTATATGTATTGTTGTATCATTAGGAATAAACTATAAGGAGTTTGGGATCATAAAATTGAGGTTTTCACGTTGTAAAATGGCTAAACCCGTAGGTTAACTTATGCAGAATGTGGGCAAATATCTTGTCGATCGATCGATCGACCCAAGAATGTCGATCGATCGACCAAAATTGTCGATCAATCGACCCCCACTGGAAATTTGATTTTTCCCTTTTTAGTTCTTGATGTAATCCCAACTTTAGAAATCTTTGGTGTGAATTAATTGAACATAATGGAACTTGGGGAAGGGCAGTAGGACATACTTAAGACCCAAAAATTATTATTATGTGTGGGATTGAATGGGGGAAATTAACGATTGTTAATTGAATGAGCTGAGAATTGTATAAATTGGGATTTGAATCGGATAAATGATGATTTAAGGTTAGTACCAGTCGTAAGAGGGTCATTAATTACCAGAATAACCTTAGGCATATTTGGGATTAACCTTAAGAGATGAAATATAGGGTTAATATTAAATTAAGGATTATCGAGAAATAAACCTAATTGAAGATAATTGTAATTCATAGAAATTCGGGAGTTGTGATGACATGGACTAGTAGGGTGTGGGTGTTTACCTACTGAATTTATATGAGAAATAAATTATTACCCTTCGAGTGATAAGAGAAGCTCGGGAATATAATTTGAGAAGTAAAGTGATAATATTTAAATACGTAGGATATGTGAGATAAATATACTACTTAAAGAAACATTTATATGGGTTGTGAGTGTGTCTTATTGTTATTATATATAGGTGGAGTGAATATCTATATTATGTATTGTGTGTATAACATACCTATGTTGCTTGTTATCAGCGTGGAGGTTTCGTGTTGTAGACGATCTTGTCCTGATGAGCCCATTTGGGGGGATTTTAGATTCGTACCCTGACCCTGAGCATAGGACCTTGGACACGTGCTATCGGTGTGAATGATAGTTTCAAGGGTTGAATAGGAACATAGGTATGTGTGTGACCAATTTGGTTGTGGATTATCCTCGCCTCCAATTTGTATGTTATGTTATTTATGGTTCGTGAGGGACGCTGAACCAATAGTCCTTTATACAACAAGAGATGTATCAGGATATGATAGCCGAGTATGCATGTACCACAGCTGTGTCTGGGAGGCTCCGTATTAGTATATATAATTACGTGATAAATATATATACTGTGATGTAATCTACTGTGTGAAATTGTCGATTAAAATATATGTAATGTGATGTAATCTACTGTGTGAAATTGTAGATGAAAATGAATAATAAAATCTGAATTGAATTAAGTAAGTGAGTACTTAATCCTAAAGCTGTGAAAGCATAGTTCATATTAAAGAGAAATGAACATGTTTAATTATCATACGTATTGCGTGGGAAATATGGGTAAATGATAGTGGGAAGAATCATATTGGGAAACCTTAATTAGGAAAATAATAAGGTACCTTAGGCATACACACTAGATGAGAAGTGAGATTCTTAAGTGAGAGCCCGAGCAGTAACATGTACATTATACTTTATTAATTGCACTTATTAAGCATTTTTGCTATTTTTAAAAATCTTTTACAATCGTGCTCTGACTTGCTTCCTTGCATATTCTCTTCTATATTGTATCTTGTACATCAGGTGTCCAGTAACAGGGATGCCGACATAGATTATGGATATCTCGACGGGTTATAGCTGATATTGGAGAGGAAGATTTTGTTTATATGCTTCCATTCTATTGATTCACACATATGTAGTGTCTACCCTCATTTACGGCATGTTGCCCAGGATTCTAGTTATGTCATTTCTATTCCAGAGACTGCAATCATGTCAGTACTTTTGATATCAGTTTTATTTGATGGTAATGAAATATTTTAAGTGGAGAGTTATTCCACTCAAATTTATTCTTATTCAATTATGATGTGATGTTGTTTATCATTACTCCGCATTATGGAATGCTTTTAATTAAATTAAAATGGAAATTTTTTTTACACTATCATAATAAATTATTAGGTGAACTAATAAAGAAATTATTTTTCGATAGTGATGCTGAGAATGAACCAACTGGATATTCTAATTTTATTTAATTAAGGACTGATCACCCGATATTTAATTAGGCGGGGTGTCATAGGTGGTATCCGAGCATCAGGTTCTAGTGTTCTTAGGATCTGTATGGCTTTCTACGTTTCAGCGTAGCATTCTTTGATGTAGAGACCTATTATTAGTATGTTGTATTCCTCGACGCAATATGACTTACGTGCTCCTTCCAGGAAATATAAGTGATGTAATTCTTTTACGAGCTTGGTCGGGCATCAATGACTAGCGGGGGTCGTTAGAAGGTCAGCAGGAGGAGGACTCAGCCGAAGATATAGAGTGTTTTGGAAAATGGTGTTTGAGATAAAACCCACAAAAATTGTTGTTCAGACTAAGGAGAATGAATGGGTTACTCGAGAGCTGTAGTTTCCCAAGCACCATCATAAATGAGGTTTGTGCCGTTCCAAACCCCCCAGCACTGTCGGTATAGGGTGAGGGAGTCGGAGGGACTCTTGTGAAGGAAGAAATTGAAATTAATAAAATAATTGGACTCACCCTGAAGAGAGCCTCTAGCCTGGCACTGCACAAATATGATCCAAGCATATATATGTATATATATATATATATATATATATATATATATATATATATATATATATATATATATATATATATATATATATATATATTATATATGTGTGGACATATTTTGTATCAAGAACGAAAAAATGCGGATATAGTCGAATGGTAAAATTTATCTTTGCCAAGGAGAAGATGCGGGTTCGATTCCCACTATCCGCTTAAGATGAAGTAATTTATTTACTATAATAAAATGAATGAACATTCGGAATAATTGGTCATAATAATGTAGTGATTCTATTCGCCTCTTCTTTTCCTCCCACCCCAAAATAAAAAGTGGTAATAAATTATTAGTTAACAAACTCAAACCTAAACATTTTTTATAAAAAGATATTATGGAGACATGATCCTTTGACTCGTACTGATGAGAATTTGACTCCATGGGAAATTGAACAAAAAGCTATTCAATTGGCCTATATCTTGCATGTACCAATTGAAGTATTTTGAGAAATGAGCTAAAGAATGAATGCTTTCTCAGCAGGAGGGAAAAATGCAAAAACTGAGCCATACACCCAAAAAAATATTTAGTAGTAAGTAAGGATTGGTGCAAAAAAGAAAAGAGGGTGGTTCCAAAGGAAATGATGTAAGGTGAAGTGTAGTAACACCCAGGATTTGAAAACTTAGAGAGAAATTATTTGCTCAGAGGAGCAATCTAAAGTGATGAGAGTTAGACATCACATATAAAGAAGCATACGTATGGTTTAACCATGAAATCTTCCATTTGATGTTTTAATCGGGGTATGAATGAAATTTTAAATCTTATTTCATATGGGTAAGAAAGAAAGCCCGACACGAGGAGAGAAATCAACTCTCTTACCACATTCCTTACCCAATGATGAGTAGGGTACATCGAAGATAAGAAGGGTTCATTGTGTGGATGAACTCGTGAGTTGAATACTCAAGTACAAACGGGAAATCTGATGAAGACGACTAGGGTCAATGTCGCCAAGTAATTTATTAACGCTTCCAAAAAAAGGGGAGCCTCGAGAGTTGTAAAATCTAGCCGTAGAACAAGATTGATTTCAATAGTGTGTGTGGAACATCACCAGAAGGTATACCCAGTAGGGGGATCTATTTAAAATGATATGATTAAATCCTTACTAAGTGGTGATTAATTCAGCCAAGACCATCGAGGTCGACCATGTGTTCCATGGAACCAGTAGAACCAAAGGAATAATGGAAATAATAATTGGGAGATAAGACTGCCAAGTCCGAGAGAAGGATATTCCAAAATGGCTAGTGGGACCAGTGACGGGGAAATAGCTCGAGAAATTACTCTATGTAGAGAGAGAGTCTACTAATGTTGAATGCGTCCGCATTAAGAAGTGAGACCGATAATATTGGGAATGGTAAACTATGCCAGTTAGGCATAACAGTTGAGGAGTAAGATTTCCAGCGGAAGAATTAGGTCAAGAGAATTGGGCCCAGGAATTTACAATCGGAGATTAGTGGGTTAGGCAGGACTAGTGGAGTCCTCACCAACTGTAGAATACCATATTTCAGGTTGCCCAGGAAGTAAAAGGGAGGCCAGTAAAGCCATAAGTGAGGCCTAGAGATTTTAGGGGCAACGTTTCAAAGATGGGCGTGTAAGACACATAATGGAATAATTTGTCCACAACGAGGCGGAGGACAACTATTGGATGAAATGATAGATGTATAACGATTGCAAGTGATCATTGGTTGTTTTGGCAGCGAGATGTGCATGCAAGCACCCTACGATTAGGCGAGACTGGTGCAGTTTTATTTCATCCTTATGAGTAAAGGATTAATTCAAGTGACATGGGTGTGTCACAACTTATATATAAATTATAAACACAAAAATTCGCGTGCGAGTCGAGTTTAGTGGGTCCGTTAGTTTTAACAGTCTAGTTACAAACGTATTTATCATGAGTATTGTGACTTTTTTACGTCGCTCATGAGTGAGCCGAGTGGGCCCTAAGAGCATATTTTGTTGTTATAATTTACTATTGCATTGAGTTTGCAAAGTAGAGCTTATTATGGTAATGTGTAGTGATTAATTACCGAATGTTTGAACGATAGTAGATTGAGTGATACGACTATCGTACCAGATACTCCGGGTGAGTAATATTACTTTAGTGAGGCGCCACCTGAAATAAGGTTGGGCCTATATATATATATATATATATATATATATATATATATATATATATATATGAAAATTTCATTGTATCATAGACTTCAGTGAGTATGTTGTCTAGTTATATGTGATCCCGGTGCGTAAGGATTTATTTATTGATGTGACTCATGATACATTGTGTTCTTTAGAGAGCAGAGTGATATAATTCGTTATATATATAGCGCTGAGAACTTAGGATAGTGAGAGCATCATATTTCATGTTATTTCTTAAGGTAAGAGTGGACGAGTAGACTTTTATGTCAACATACGGAGATTATAGGAAGGTACGTAGTATGGGTTGAAGGCCTTACTGATCTCGACAATCTACTATGTTAGGTAGTAGTGTATCAGGGATGTTCCTTGTTTGGATTTCGCTTTGCGAGACATCCCACATATGAAACTAGCGAAGGTTGGGACTTGGAGAGAAGTTTAGACAATGGTACATGGATTTCGTACCCTAGTTATTGTACATATACAAGAATATAATTGAGATATGATAATTCTATTATGACTTAAGGCCGATAGATTTTCCTAGTCCGGGTATCATTATAAATAGAACAATGATGCCACTGAATAAGTGATTAAGTTATGACTAGTGGGGAGGTTGAGTGCACCCCTACCATATTAGCATGATGAGTGCGCGAGAATTGATTTAAGTGGAGTATATGTCATTTATGCAATAATGCGCAAGACATAGGTGTATGGGCATCGTAGGTGATTAAATCATGAAGTGGATTATAATTGTCATGTGAATTGGACAACCTTTAGCCGGGAAAGTCAAAGCTTATTCCGTAATATTTGGCAAAGACCTACGTTTCACGAGAAACTGACTTTTAGAGCGGGGAACAACTTGTGACACGCATTGTGGCAAAGTCGCATAGATCACGATTAGAGATACATTTGGGAGAATAACAAATGTATCGGGCTATAAATTACTACAATGATGGGATTTAATGAAGAGATGTATGGCTAAATTGATCTTACAGCGGGCCACCTGTCTGTTGGGAAAAGGGTGGACATTTCGAAACCAGTTGAGGTTTGTCCAACCGTTTGGGATTCCTAAGAAGTAATGGGAGTGAATTCCCAAGGATTTTATCATGAAGGTAACTACTTCCTAGAGGGGTTATGATCCCATGTGGGTGATAGTGGATCGGTTAACCTAAGTATCTCATGTTATGCCAGTTAGGACTGATCATACTATGGGACAGTATGCGTAGATCTTTATAACCGAGATAGTGAGGTTACATGGGGCATCGCTTAATATTGTATCCAATTGGCTTATCATCCATAGACAAATGGGCAGACCAAACGAACTAATCAGATGTGGAAAATAAATCTTAGGGGAGGACGGGAGTAGTACCTTCCATTAGTGGAGTTTGTGAGAAATAACTCCTACAAGTTCACTTTTGGCATGGTGCCAATAGAGGTATGGTACGGTAAGATTTGTTGTTCTCCTACTTGCTAGTAAAAGTAGGGGACCAAGTACTATTGCAAATATAAAAAATGAGTTGACACTTCTGGAATATATTGTGTGTGATATATATACCGCAAAAATAACCTACTTGGGGTGAAATCTTCGCGAGACAAGATCGTATGTATCTAAAGATTGATTAATCTACTCAGGTGGGAATAGTAGAAGTCTGGAGAGTGAATATCTAAAACAAGTTTAAGTAGTTAAATTTAAAGGGCAAGTTGTGGGCAAGAACTAATGTGATAGGGTAACCTGGGATTTAAAAAAAAAGAACATTTGTGAGGTGTTCATTATTACAGGTATTCAATAGCGTACTGTATAGGCGGTACGGAGTAGTTTACTTGGGAGCACAAGGATGCGATGCGCAACATATATCCAACTTTGTTTGTACTTGGTATACTTTTTCCGAATTTCAGGACAAAATTTCTGTTGTAAGGGGGGAAGTGTGTAACACTCCGTATTTTTAATGACTTTTAAAATTGGATTAATTATAACTAATTGTGGGATAATTGAAAATTAATCCATATTTAAATATTACTCGAGAATAAATTAATATGTGATTTATGTTGAATATTACTTAGTGACTAAAAGTAATATATGATTATGACTTTACATATGAGTATGGTTCTATAAAATTATCGCGAGTGATGAATACGACAATTATGGTAATTAAGTCGGGACGCGCGTGTGAGTCATGTCGAGACTATAATTAAATGAAATGAAAAGTAAAATTATTTTTATGTCATATGAATGATCATTTTGACTACGCCAAAGTGTCTGGAAGGGTTTGATTTGGGTCTCGAGGCATTTTGTAACCAAATAGACACCCCGAAGGTGTATTTTGGTCATTTTACAAATAAGGAGAATAGTACCCATGAAAATTGATTGTTATTATATAAGTTTAAAGGTGGTAAGATTCATAATCATTCACCAAAAATTAGAGGGAAATATTTAGGGTAGATGGAGAGACTTCTCTAGGAAAGGAAGAGACTCTCCAGGAAGCCAAAAGGCCAAAAGCCACCCTGCACCACCACCACTGTCGGAGGTTGGTCGAAAAAGGGATGAACACCGGTAGAATTATCGTCCCCAACAGTTCAGACCTACAATCTAAAGGCAAGTGATTTAACGTTTACAAACGTTGTGTGTATAATTTCCATGTTAGGATAGTTGTAAGATTATGAAAAGTTACATGATCCCGAGATAAATTATGGTGATTTTAATTAATTCCTTGAAATGATAAATATGTATGATTAATCTCTTGTCGATTATATATTTTAATCCATGAAATTTGGAATCATTTGGTGAAGAAAATCTGAGTTTATAAGTTGTTCTTGGAGAAATGATAAAATATGAGATTTCTGACATTTATGAAAAATAATATGTTTTAATCCAAACTTCTTGATGATTTTAAGTTGCTTAATTATTGGAGATCTTTTATATGTATTGTTGTATCATTGGGAATCAACTATAAGGAGTTTAGGATCATAAAATTGAGGTTTTGAGGTTGAAAAATGGCTAAACCCGTAGGTTAACTTATGCAGAATGTGGGAAAATATCTGTTCGATTGATCGATCGACCCAAGAATGTCGATTGGTCGACCAAAATTATCGATCGATCGACCCCCACTGGAAATTTGATTTGTTGCCTTTTTAGTTTTTGATGTAATCCTAACTTTAAAAATCTTTGGTGTGGATTAATTGAACATAATGGGACTTGGGGAAGGGAAGTAGGACATACTTAAGACCTGGAAATTATTATTATGTGTGGGATTGAATGGGAGAAATTAACGAGTGTTAATTGAATGAGTTACGATTGATAAATATGTAAATTGGAATTTAAATCGAATAGATGATGGTTTAAGGTTAGTACTAGTAGTTAGAGGGTCATTAATTACCAGAATAACCTTAGGCATATTTGGGATTAACCTTAATAGATGATATAAAGGGTTAATATTAAATTTGGGATTATCAAGAAATAAACCTAATTGACGATAATTATAATTCATAGAAATTCGGGAGTTGTGATGACATGGACTAGTAGGGCATGGATGTTTACCTACGTAATTTATATGAGAAATAAATGATTACCCTTTGAGTGATAAGAGAAGCTCGGGAATATAATTTGAGAAGTAAAGTCATAATCTATAAATACGTAGGATATGTGAAATAAATATACTACATATAAAAACATTTATATGGGTTGTGCGTGTGCTCTATTGTTATTATACATAGGTGAAGTGAATACCTATATTATTATGTATTGTGTGTATGACATACCTACGCTGCTTGCTATCGAGGTGGAGGTTTCGTGTTGTGGACGATCTTATCCCGATGAACCCATTTGGGGGGATTTTAGATTCGTACCCTGAGCATAGGACCTTGGACATGTTCTATCGGTGTGAATGATAGTTTCAACGGTTGAATGGGAACATAGGTATTTGTGTGACCCAATTTTCTGCGGAGTATGCTCACCTCCAATTTATGTGTTATGTTATTTATGGTTCGTGAGATACGCTGAACTAACAATCCTTTATATAGAGAGAAATGTATCAGGACATGATAGCCGAGTATGCATGCACCGCAGCTGTGTCTGGGAGGTGCCATATTAGTATATATAATTATGTGATAAATATATATACTGTGATGTAATCTACTGTGTGAAATTGTAGATTAAAATATATGTAATGTGATGTAATCTACTGTGTGATATTGTAGATTAAAATGGATAATAAAATCTTAATTGAATTAAACAATTGAGTACTTAAACCTAAAACTATGAAAGCCTAATTAATATTAAAGAGAATGATCATGTTTAAGTATCATACGTATTGTGTGGGAAATACGGGTAAATGATATTAGGTAGAATCATATTGGGAAACCTTAGTTAGGAAGATAATAAGGTACGTTAGGCGTGCATACTAGATGAGAAGTGAGATTCTCATGTAAGAGCCTGAGAACTAACATGTACATAATACTTGCTTTATTGCACTTGTTAAGAACTCATTATTTTTAAAAATCTTTTACAATCGGGCTCTGACCCGTGTCCTTGCATATTCTCTTCTATATTGTATCTTGTACATTAGGTGTCCAGTACAAGGGATGCCGACATAGATTATGGATATCTCGATGGGTTATAACTTCTATTGGAGAGGCGTATTTTGTTTAGACGCTTCCATTCTATTGAGTCACACATCTGTAGTGTCTACCCTCATTTAGGGCATGTCGCCCAGGATTCTAGTTATGTCATTTCTATTCCAGAGACTGCAATCATGTTAGTACTTTTGATATCATTTTTATTTGATGGTAATGAAATATTTTAACTGGAGAGTTATTCCAGTCAAATTTATTCTTATTCAATTGTGATGTGATGTTGTTTATCATTACTCCGCATTATGGAATGCTTTTAATTAAATTAAAATGGAATTTTTTTGCCATTATCTTAATTAATTATTAGGTCAACTACTAAAGAAATTGTTTTTTGACAGTGATGCTGAGAATAAATCAACTCGATATTCTGATTTAATTTAATAATGGACTGATCACCGGATATTTAATTAGGCGGGATGTCACATAAACGTGTATTTAAAACCACAGCCAGTTCAAACCGTGCCGCTAGTGATGATTCCACAAGTCACTATAATTGTATGGAAGTTTATGGTCAGTTATGACCAAAAGTGATTGTCACTTACGGAGATGGGCAGCCGTAAGTGCAGTCATCTCGTTTTTTTTAATCTTTTCATCATTTTGAATGTTGTTTTACAGATTATATAGTATGTAGGGGTGTTTTAATACCTCAAAATCATCAAACGAGCATTGGATATTCTCAGTTTGGGATGATTGATCAACAACTTTCTTTTCCTCAATCATTGCAATGTAGCTCCTTTATCCTGGATTTCTGTATATAAACAACAGAATAAGGACCACAACAACACAATAAACACACGAAAATGGAGATTTGGGAATAAATGGTGAAGATGATTTTGGGTAAGTTTAACCGTGGGTTTGAAGCTTTCGATGGGAAGTGCGACCGGTTTGATTTTTGTTTATTGTAGTGTTTTAAATTATGTGGTATTAGTTTGTATGTAATTTTTTGTTTAGTTTTGGGTATATTAGATATATTAAATAAGATAAAAGGTAAAACACTCTTGGATGTGGTGGTAAAATTTGAGTTTATTTTTTATGTGGTGTTTTGGAGATATGTTTTGGATGTAAATATCAGGATCCTTCTTTTTAATGCTATTCTTCTCATAGAAAAATGCATGACAACTCGACTTGGGGATGAAGTACCTAAGACCTCGAGTGGCGGGCTTCGCCTCTACTTGTCATTAGTACAAACTAAAGGGATATGTAATACCCGCACGCATGAAATATAAGAATTTGTGTTATTTTAATGTAATACGGAAGAAAACTTACGTCACTTTTATTTTATGGAACAAAATGTCTACTATTGTCACTAATCGGCACATTACTCACAAATTTTACGTTGCATGACAACTCGTTCATATAGGAATATTTATGCAAGACGCGGTGTGAACTATTTTAGCCAATCCTTAGTTATGATTTTAAACGCACTAAATGGTACTCTACGTGCTAAATGTACACCTTACGTGATTTTTGTAGGATTCCTTGAATGGGGTAAAAATCGCGTGACACTATGACTTCTAAAATATGGTTCTTGAGGGCTTTGAGTGGTAAATTGATTTTTTGAGCTCGTTTTCATCCCATCTTTCAAGGGAATATCGATCAATAGTATCTTCGCCAGGAGTTAATAGTTGATTCCATTCGTGAAAAATATATCTCATTCTCATTCTCTTTTCCTGTCATCATTTCCTGAGACATCCCCTGAAGTTGGGTATCTCATGGATATGTGCATTCGATATCTTAGTTCAGAGGAATTTGCATCTTAGGAATACCTAGATTGTGACACCCCCTTGTGAATTAAATAAAAAAAATTCTCACATTAATCTAATGAGTGGATTATATATCAATCAGGTAGGAGGTAAAACGATAAGTTTGAATTCAGGAATCGAGGAGTGATCATATGTTTAGTATAAAGGTTAATTACCATAAATTAACTTTAATTGAATGAGTGTCATAATACTTAACGTGGGGGATCACAATTGGACTTGTTGACTGGCTCATGGACATGGTTCCATTTTAAAAAATATGAAATCACTCGAAAATTTGGGTGGCATGCTGACCCATCATTTCGGCAGAATTTCGGGTAAAAATCGGCAAACTAAGTATGAGTATCCTAGGTTTTACACCTATATGAGGGTATGCAATTGTTAGGTTAATTGGAAAAGTTCCACCCTTTGGCATGACTTCCACGATATATGTCTTGCTTTTAAGGGAAATCGGTATGAGTGGACAAGCCATTTGATATACCTGAGTGTACGTGAATTGCCTCACTATATACCTTATGGGGACAGTACGTGTGAGAGAGAATTCATACGTGAATGAGTTCCTCACGTTATACTTCCCGTCATGACTTTGGCCAAGTGGTACGATGCTAGGGGAACGGATTGAGATACCTCAAAGGTACTTGGCCAATGGAAGGTGAGATTCAGATCATTTAGGCTAACTGTGACCTTGTCGGACTAGCGCCCATCACGAAGTGACCCCCTAGTTACGGGATAAAATTTGGTCAATAGCCATGCTCTTTTGTGATGTAGTGTACAAAATGCATTATTCTTGATTAGTATATTATGGAAAAAGTATATTTATTTAACATGGTGAGCATTACATTAGATAGGGGAGAATGTACAAGTATAAAAAGTAAATTTAACATGGAGCATGAAGATTATACTAAGCATGGATATGTGATAGTGAGTGATGTGTGAATATATACAAGTGAGTGTGTGGTAGTGAACTTAAGCATGGATAAACTACAAGTGGTAAAAAGTGTGAGTGAGCATGGATATATACAAGTGTGATAAGTGGAGGTGTGTGTTAGTGACACCTAAGAATGTACATTCTAAACGGTGTGTGCAACATGTGGATATAAGTGATCATATGTGCACACAATGTGAAGTGTACATGGAGAGTATCTACAAGTGTGTGAGTGAGTAGTGATATAGGCATGAGGTATATATGTGCATGAAATAATAGAAGAGAAAAAATGGAGCATATAGGTAGGTGCATATGCACACAAGCAAACAATAACACCCATGCAAACAAACTCTAGCCCTATTTTGAAAAATAGATCCCCACAGAGTCTCTAATGTGGACATATCGATATCCTTCCTCTCTCTCCTCCCAAGGGGGTGGGGGAAAAAGGGGATGAAGGTCTTATGCCCTCTCTGATCTAGAAATGCTTTGGCCGTTGTCGGTGTGGGGTGAATGTAAAGAGATGGAGTTGCCATCCTATTTTGCACAAAATAGACCAAATAACATGTCGCCTCCTCCAGAGAGCAGCTTCAAAGACAAACTAATGCTTATGAAACCAATAGTGCAAAGGTTCCAGGGCTAAGTTACGGAATGGGAAGGTGTTAGGCACCCATCCCGCCCTTTTGGTCTCTCATGGGCTTGTGTTATTATTTTCCTTTATTTCTCCGTGAAATGTGTGCGCGTGTATATATAATGGAGATCGAAATCGCCCAACTCATACCATAGAAAAGATAAACTGAGGTTATCCATAGGAATGTTCCCAAAATAATAATAAAAAATATGATTTATGTGTTTATCGTGATATTTATCATTACAATGAATATGCTAATATATGGTGGATAAAACTCTAATAAGGATCACAAACATAATACGTATTAAGATAATATAAGAGTATGACAAATGCGGAAATGGAGAATTTGGAAAATTGGATCACAAACATTATATGTATTAAAATAATGCAAGAGTATGACAAATGCGAAAATGGGGAATTTGGAAAATTGGAAAATTAAAAAAATTAGAAAATTAGAAAATTTGGAAATTTTGAAAAATTGGACTCGATTCTCGGGTTTTAATCGGAGACGCCTACGTAGCTTATAAAGGCATCAAAGTCCACGTAGTTAGTATGCGGTATAGGGGTGGGATTTATCCCATAGATTCGAACGGAATTTTATTATATATGTGTGTGTGTAGAAAATGTGTCTTAGTTTTGAAAAAGTGATGAATAATCCCGTTGAAATTTATAGGCGTAATCCTCTTTTTGTTTGTTTTGTTTTTTTATAGAAAAATAAAGTACGTGCAATATAACTAATAAAAAGGTGAGGTGTTAATGTGTATGAACTAAAGTAAAAGCCAGATTATGATATAACAAATAAAAATGTGAGGTGTTAATGTGTATGAACTGAAGTAAAATCTATATTATGAGTTTATGTCCTTAATGCAAAAATAAGAAATTAAAGAGAAATGGCAGGATTTTTACCTGCTTTGAAGAACTGAAGCTTGATCTTGAATGAAGTCCCTTGAATGTTGATATGAATGTTGAATGAGAGAGAATGAGATTTTGCCAAATTAGGTATGAAAAGGATGGGAATGTAAGATGGGATGGAATTTCACGTAAGGAAACCTCGCTGATTGCAAGAGAATGTTGTTGAGATCACTGATGCTGATGAATCTGAGGTGTGCCTTGGGAGTGAGGTCATGCCCATATAGGGTAAAGCGGGTGACGATCAACATAGCTCTACCCCTCACAATTGGCAGGTAACACTCTTTTTGTGGCCATACCTATTTCCTCCCTCTGCTACTAAGGGGGTGGAGGAAAGGGTGATGAAGGTCTCGCGCACTCTCTGATCTAGGAAGTCTTTGGTCGTCATCGGTGTGGGGTAAATGTAAAGAGATGGAGTCGCCAGCCTATTTTGTACAAAACAGGCAAAAGAACATGTCGGTCCCTCGAGAGAGCGGCATTAAAGATAAACTGATGCTTACGAAACCAATAGTTCAAAGGTTTGAGGGCTAAGTTACGAAATGGGAAGGCGTTAGGAACCCATCAAGCCCTTTCTATCTCTCATGGGCTTGTGTTATTATTTTTCTTTATTTCTCCATGAAGTGTGTGTGAGTGTACATATAATGGAGATCGTAATTGCCCAACTCATACCATAGAAAAGATAGAGTGAGGTTATCCACAAGAATGTTCCCAAAATAATACTAAAAAATATGATTTATGCGTCTATCGCGATATTGATCGTTATAATGAAACCCTAATATATGTTGGATAAAACGCTAATAAGGACCACAAACATAATATGTATTAAACTAATGCAAGAGTATGACAAATACAAAAATGGGGAATTTGGAAAATTAGAAAATTAGAAAATTTGGAAAGTTAGACTCGAGTCTCAGGTTTTAACCTGAGATGCATGCGTAGCCTATAAAGGAATCATAGTCCACGTAGTTCGCATGCAGCATAGGGGTGTGGTTTATCCCATAGACTCGAATGAGATTTTATTATATGTTTTTGTGTGTGGAAAATATGTTTTACTTTTGAAAAAGTGTGATGGCTAACCGTGTTGGAATTTATAGGCGTAACCCTTTTTTTGTTTGTTTGGATTTTTTATATAAAAATAAAGTATGTGCAATATAACTAATAAAAAGGTGAGGTGTTAACTGGTATGAACTAAAGTAAAAGCTAGATTATGAGTTTATGTAATGCAAAAACAAGAAATTTAAAGAGAGAGGGAAGGATTTGGATCTTCTTTGAAGAATTAAAGCTTGATCTTGATCTTGAATGAACTCCCGTGAATGTTGAGATGAATGTTAGAGGAAAGAGAATGAGATTTTGACAAATTGGGTATGCTTAGGTGTAATAATTTATATTTTTGAACGTATTTTATTTTAAATATGGGATTGGGATTAATTAATTTAAATGAAATAAATTTATTTACAATTAATCCGGATTTAATTAAATAATTACTAGCATGATGAGAGTTAGTATTTATTGGGGATAATTATGTTGAATATTACTTAACGAGTAAAGTAATATATGATTATGTAATATTAAAGTTGTCATGAGTGAAAAATATGGCAATTATGAAAATTAAGTCGGGACGAGCGTGTCAGTCATGTCGGGACTAATTTAATTAAATAAAAAGTGAATTAATACTAAGTCGCTCGTATGTCATTTTCAGTGCGCCAATGTGTCCGGAAGGGTTGGGATAGTCAGAAAATTGTACTCGGGGGTTTAGTTTGGGTCTCGGGACGTTTTTAGGCCTAACCGGCAACTCGAGAGGAAATTTTAGTAACTTAAAATTTTGGGCCTTAATTAATGAAGAAAATTAAGAGGTTATATCAGATAGTTGGTTGAGGAATTTAGGTTTATGAGAATCAAAAAGTGAGGAAAACTATAGGAAGAAGAAGGAGAGAGCTTTCCAAGGCCAAGAACCACCCGTTTTTCACCTCCACCACCACCAAGGCATAGATCGGAAGAAGAGGATCGTTCCTATATCATTCAAATTCGTCGGATCAGACCTTTGATTTCCAGGAAAGTATCTATCTTGCTGTTCTTGAGTTGATATATCATCTATGTAGAGTACGAAATATAATTATAAGTTTTTATGGAGATTTGATGAAATTGGAAGACTAGAATACATATGTCTGAATGGAAATCATGTTAGGCTGGTATCCTTATCACATGTAGATCATTTATCATGAATTTTAATGATGATTAGAGAATGAAATATGGAAATATTATGTGAATTCTTGAATTAATATGGTAAACTAGGTTTAGAGACCAAATCATGAATTGTGACCAATTAATGATGATTTATTAAGGATTTAATTTAGATTTTACTTTAGAAATCGTTCAGACCTGTTACTATAATGATTGTGATGGTTGGTTGGGAGTTTGGGGCATTTTAATGGAGGTTTTAATGATTAAAATGGAAGAAACTTGTAGGCATAATTTGCAGAATTTGTGGGCCAATAACTGATCGATCGATGAATATCGATCGATCGATCGACCCTTTCCTTCGATCGATCGCCTCCTCCTGGAATTTGAATCTACTTTCCTTTTTAATATTAATCCAACCCCAATGTGTAAAGACCCTTAGGCATAACGTATATACCATGATGGGACTTGAGGAGGACCAGTAGGGGGTAGGCAAGGTTCAGGTAGTACAATTTTTATATAAGATTTAATCGTGAGGTCACGAAGGTATAAAATTGGTTGATAATAGTGTGTGCTTTAAATTAAATCTTATGAGAATTAAGGATAACTTTGACCAGTAGAGTATAGAAAGTACACCTACTGATGATAATTATCAAAATGATACACTTCAAAGGATGAGAAGTACATGGGAACTTACGATGAAAATGGAATATAAAAGAATGAACTAATTATACGTAAATTCGGGTAATACATGATGTGTATGGGTGGAACATGTTATGGGTCATGCTTGTACCTATATGAATAATGTAAATATATATATATATGTGTGTGTGAGAGTGCATGTATATATATTGTATGAATATCTTTGTTTAATCATACCCGCGCTACTTATATATATATATATATATATATATATATGTGTGTGTGTGTGTGTGTGTGTGTGTGTGTGTGTGTGTGAGTGCATGTATATATATTGTATGAATATCTTTGTTTAATCATACCCGCGCTACTTGCTATCACGGAGGTTTCTGCGTCAGGACAGTCTTATTCTGATGTGATCTTTATGGGGAATGCCTGTACCCCAAAACATAGGATCCTTGTGTAATACCCCATATTTATGCATATTTATGATTTAATTAATTGGATAATTAAATAGAAAATACGTTATATTTAAATTACGAGAGTAGAGTAATTTAATGTGATTTAATATTTAAATTACATGAGTGGAGTAATTTAATAAGACGAATTTATAATTATGATTATTGAGTGGTCTAATAATAATCGTGATATTTCTATATTAATCGACAGATGAAGACTGGTTAATATGTGATTTAATTTTTCTAAGAGTGAATAGTAAATATATGTCAAAGCGAGTGTTATGGGCATATTTTATGTTACCTCATCGAGAGTTACGTGTAGGCTATTTTTGAGGTGAGAAATGAGAAAAATATTTCGACTGACTCGGATGATAATTTAGAGGTCAAGGATGAGCCCGAAAGGGGCGAATTAGTCAAAGTAGTATACCCGGGGATGTCAATTGAGTAACGGGTCAATTTGAGGCCAAATCGGCACCTTACGGGGGGTAATTTGGTCATTCTAAAAATAGAGGTTAAAGGACCTACGAAAATTAGAGTCCTATATCTGATAATTAGAATTGGGAATTAGGGACTCAAAAAGCTTAGATAAGTCATTAGAGGGTAAAGAGAGACCGTTCCCAAGAGCTAAAGGAGGGTTTGCGAAGGATTGGAAGGTGTTCTTACATCCCAAGTACCTAAGGAGTGAAGATTTGAAAGGAATCACATCAAATCATCATCTTCATCATGAAATCAGATCACCTCTGCATAAGTCAAGTGGTTTATTGCGATTAAATTTAAAGTTATAATACCCATGTGTAGGGTTACATGATTTATGAAAATCCTATTTTACCTTCTTGGAGAAAAAGATTGATTTTGATGCATGTTTGGTTAGGATCGCATATAGTTGATATTAACGCATGTAGAGGATTAAAAGTCATAAGAAATTTGATTGTCACTATGGATCATAATCCTGCGTTTATGTTAAAATCATTATGAGGAACACCATTATCTAGGGCTTAAGGAAATCGAATTTTGATGATTCTTGGAAGGATTTAATATGGATTTGATGATATATTTACGTGAGGATTTGTCCGTATACGTGTCAGTAATGTTTGGTAATGATGGGAGGGTGTGTCATAAGGTTTTAAGAGGTTTAGAAGGATGAAACTGGGAGAAAACCAAAACTGGGCGTGGCTTATATCTAGTCGATCAATCGATCAGCCTATGAATGTCGATCGATCGACCAGAACCTTCAGTCGATCGACTAAAGTTGTATTGAGGCTCTTTTGTACGTTGGTGGTTATTCAATTCCTAACGATCAGGGGCTGGGGACCTTATGAATGATATTATACCTAGTTAGGGACTTAGGAAAGACTAGTAGGTATATTGTTAAGTCCGATAGAGTACTTAAGAGTGAGACTTAGAGTATGGACCAACGAGGATAAATCGATGGGGATGCATATCCAGAAATGCGTGGCATGAGTTATGGAGGGAGACTAAACATTAATCCATGATACATACCAATGGAGTAAGCTAGGCTGAACTACTGAAATTAAAAAGGGGTTAACTAGGTCCCTTAGAGTTGGGTGAATACTCGAGAAAATATGATAAAGAGAGAAATTGAGAAATGCACCGTACGATGAGTATTAGTTAGAAATATAATACGTATTAATGTAAATATTTAGGCTATGTGAATACCTATAAAATATGTACTTTGGTTGGGTGAATACCTACAGTACTTATATAATATTGGAGTCGAGGATTAGATCGGGCCAATATTTTAATATTTCATTTACATTTGGAGTCGAGGATTTGATCGGGCCAATGTAAATGATCGGAGAATTGGAGTCGATGATTAGACCGGACCAATACTCCTTATTGTATATATTGTGTGTGAAATATATACTATATAAATAATCTACTTGGGTAGAATGCTAGATGATTAAATGATGTACATACATTTAAAGGATTATAATTTGGGATAATTGGAGTCGAAAATTAGACTCGACCAATTGTCCTTATAGTCTATATTGTGTGTGAAACATGTACTATATGAATAATCTACTAGGATGGAGTAGTAGATAATTAGATGACGTGAATACATCTAAATACTAATTTAAGTGGAGAAAGCGTAATTGGAAAAACATAATATTAGATAGTGAACATCTAGTGAATAAGATAAAGTGGTCAGACTCAAATTTAAATCAGAAACTAATATATGTGAAATGTTACTTGGAAATTTATTAATAATATGAGAAGAGTTAATGAAACTTGTACTGTATGGACGGTACGGGAACTTAGACGTGTAGATGAGTTCAGATGAACACTTCAGTCTAAATAGCTCGGGTAGCTGTAGCTAAATAGGCCAAGTATGGAACGTTAGGCGTGCACTATAGATGAGAGGTGAGGAAACTCAAGTGAGTGTGCATGAGCCTGAAATGTGTAATCAATAAATGATCTTTACTGCAATAAATTACTTGTTAAATATTTTCAAAACGTTTTGAGTACTAACTCTTGCTATGTAAAATATTTTTAAAACCTTTTAAGGTGTCCAGCCACAGGGACACCAAGCGTGAATTCATTCCAGGGGTTTCGGAGCTGCAACACAGGTGGATGTTATAGGACATTTATTAGACGCTTCTTCTAACATTTCTGATCTAGTGTAGTATTTCAGTTTCAGTATGGTATTGTTATCCCACCATACTTTCTTTAGTTGGGTTTTGATATTTGTTGGTTTTTGGCTGATGATTTATTTTGCAAAACTTGTTTACCTTAATGGATATTTTTAGACTTCTATGTTGGTATTTTATTTGTTCATTGTTCCACATGTTGTTGTGTGTTTAATGAAAGTTAAAATTTGGCACTAGTCTAATTTCACTAGGTGGTTAGTAATTAAATTTTTTTTTACAGTGATGCTAAGAATGATGCAACTGAGAAACCTATTTTAATTTGATTTAGAACTGATAACCCGGGATTTAATTAGGCGGGGTGTCACAGATGGTATCAGAGCATCAGGTTCTAGTGTCCATAGGATCTGAGCGGCTTACAACGATTTCAACGCTTCGTTCTTTTGATATAGAACCCAATTTTAGGACTCTTTCTTTTATCTTTACGTGCTTAAGATATCATACTTCTGCTATTGGATTTTGTTTAAAATGAGCACTTATACAATTCGTTCTATTTTTAGATGCCACCAAGGAGATAGAGAGCGAAGAGGACCGAGGCCCGGGATGAGGTGAGGCAGGATCATCAGGAGACACTGATACCGCCACCCCCACCCCCATCCGAGTTAATCTCTACTACATAAGTGGCCGTGATAGTGGCTCAGGAAGTCGAGACAACGATGAGGGCCATGGTAGCCCATTTTCCTCAGCCCTAGGCACCATCTCCCATGAAAGCAGCAGTTCAAACACTAGTAGGGCCCACCTTCTTGGTATCGAGTTAGGGAGACCTTTCATAAGGTCAACCCACTCGAGTTCTGGGGCATTACTAATGTGGTAGAGGCTTGTGATTGGAAGAAGAACATTTAGCGCCATCTACGCATGCTTGAGTGTACCGATGTGCAGAATCATATGCCTACTACCTTTCATTTGTTGGGGGCAGCTTTACAATGGTGAGAGTAAGTTATCACCATCGAGGAGAGGGACTTGATGATGATATCTGATTTCTAGTTGAAATTTGGCTGCAAGCACTTCCCACCTACCGTTAAGACTGAGATAAGAAAGAAGTTTGGGTAAGTATCTCAAGTTGATCGCTCGGTAGCAGACTACGAGGAAGATTTTACCCACCTAGCAAGTTTTGTGCCAGATGAGGTGAGCAACGAAAAGAGGAAAAAAACAAAGTTCATGGATGGTTTGTCCTAGAAGATCAAGCATAATTTAATCAGTAATCCTGCATTGAAGACTTTCACTGACGTTGTCAATGCTGCACTGTTACATTGTCAAGATCATCGCTTCCATGCGAAGGGGAGCAAGAGAGGTGAGCCCAGCCAGCAGGGCAAGGCTGGAGGGAGTAGTAGTAATGGGGCACCACCTCAGCAGCAGCAGATGACGGGTCAGCTAGGACAGGATTCCCAAGAGGGGAATTTTGCCAAGAGGTTTAAATCTGGAAAGTATCGACATGATGGGGGATTTAAGCAGAATCAGTAGGTTCCCCAGCAGCAGAAGATTCCCCAGGGCCGATAGGGCCAAGGGAAGTAGGGAGGAGGCCATTAGGTGCAAGGCCATTAGGGCCAGCAGGGCCAAGGGACAGAGATAGTTCCAGGGTCAGTGTTTCAGATATGGTCATCAGGTCCACAAGAGTAGAGCTTACCCCCAGTAAAATGAGGCTCAGCGTCAGGGCACCCAACAGGGGCAACAGGCTCCGTTAGCCCCTGTAGCAGCCAGGTAAGATGCACTACAGACACGTGTACAACGTTCGGGATGTGCCTTTCTAAACACTACCTCCAACACCGCCGACAGTTGCGGGTACATTTCCCAACCATGGAAATGAGGGTAGTATTCCATTTGACACGGGAGTGACACACTCTTTTATTGCCACTAGATTTGCACGGGCTGTCGACCTTTTAGAGACAGTCGACACTCATCTTATATGCATGGAGTCACCGATGGGTAATGGTCCCTATACACTCTATTTGTAGGAGTGTGGATATTATAATCGGCAGATTGAATCTAGTGGAAGATCTTCTAGTGTTAGATATGGAGGGTTACGACATCATCCGATGGATGGATTGGTTGGCAGGATATAGGGTGATGGTGGATTGTTACGAGAGGACTATCGTGTTTGCCATTCCAGGATATGAGATGTTTCTAGTGGCGATGCCTCTTCCCGAGGGAAGATCGCGCACTCACTTATATTATATTGAGGAGGAAACCACATAAGAGGTGGTTGTTTCCCTGGACTCAATCCTAGTTGTGAGGGATTTCGTGGATGTCTTTTAGGAGATACCAGGGTTACCACCCAGCAGGGAGATTGAGTTTGTTATCGATTTAGCACTGGGGACTAGACCTATTGCCAAAGAACCGTATCGCATGGCTCCTTTAGAGATACGAGAGATGAGAGAGCATATCCAACAGCTCTTTATACAGGGTTTCATTCAGTGGCGTACGTCACCGTAGGGCGCACCGATGTTATTTGTGAAGAAAAAGGATGGCTCGTTTCATTTGTGTGTGGACTACAAGGAGGTGAACAAGGTTACGATACATAATAAATATATGTTATCTAGGATTGATGACCTTTTTGATTAGTTTAGAGGGGTTGAGTACTTCTCTAAGATCGATTTGAGGTCAAGTTACCCTCAGTTGTGCATTCGAGAGGAGGATGTACCTAAGACCGCTTTCTTATTGCAACACGGGTCATATGAGTTCAGGGTGATGACATTTAAGCTCACTAATGCGCTCGCAGTGTTCATGGATCTCATGAATCGAGTATTCAGGGAGTTTTTAGACCAGTTTATGATCGTATTCATAGACAATAGTCTGGTTTACTCTCGCACGGAGGATGAGCACACCGAGCACTTACGTATGGTGTTTCAAACGTTATGGGACCATTCGTTATATGTCAAACTTGGGAAGTGTAGATTTTGGCTTCGCGAGGTTCAGTTTCTTGGCCAAATAATGTCCGACCAGGGCATTGTTGTTGATCCAAGTAAAGTATCAGCGGTGAGGGAGTGTGGATAACCCACAACACCGACCGAGATTTTCATCTTTTTAGGTTTGGTCGGTTATTACCGTCGCTTCATCAGGGGTTCTCAAAGATTGTTGGTCATTTGATAAACCTGATGAGAAAGGGAATACCATTCGTGTGGAGCGATGAGCACTGTTAGTTAGTGTTTGATGAGCTAAAAGACAGGCTAACATGAACACCCGTACTGGCATTGCCCAGGAGTGGAGTGGAGTGGAGTACCAGGTATACACTGATGCATCCCTGCAGGGACTTGGGGGTGTGTTACAGTAGGAGGAAAGGGAGATAACTTATGCTTCTCAAAAGCTAAAGCCACATGAAAAGAATTACCCCACCCACGACCTCGAGTTGACAGCGGTCATTTTTGCTTTGAGGATATGGAGGCATTATCTTCTGGGGGAAAAATTAACTCTTTTCACGGATCATAAATCACTTCAGTATCTCTTCACACAGAAGGATCTGAATATGAGGCAGAGACGGTGGATAGAATTCATAAAGGATTACCAGTTTGATATATAGTATCATCCTGGTAAGGCTAATATGGTGGTTAATGCATTGAGTTGATGACCTATGGGGGATGTAGCTGAGATGTGAAAAGCTAAGTGGAGTGAACTCCAGTAGGAGGATGAGGTGGCCAGGGCGTACATGGCAATTATGACCATTACTCTCGAGATCGTGATCTGGTTAGTGAGGGCTCAGATAGAGGACCAATTCTATCAGAACAGGGTGAGATAATTATTAGCCGAGGGTGTTGAGTTTTGCTCAGTCAGTTCAAAGGGTGGTCAGCGATTTAATGGGAGGTTAGTAGTGTCCGAGGATGAGGAATTGAGGCAGGTAGTGGTGACCGAGTCTCACGGTTCCAGATTTACGGTACATCCCAATGGAGACAAGATGTAGAAGGATACGCGGTGACAGTATTGGTGGTCTGGTATGAAGCGAGACATGATACAGTTTGTCTCAAAGTGTGTTACTTGCCAACTGGTGAAAGTTGACCATCAGAGACCTTCAAGGATGCTACAACCACTAGAGATTCCCATGTGGAAATGGGAGAGCATTTTGATGGACTTTATTACTGGACTACCAAAATCATAGATGGGTAACAATTCTATTTGGGTGATAGTGGATCGACTGGCCAAGGTATCTCATTTCTTACCAGTTCGTACTGACTTTGATACGATGTAGTATGCGTAGATATTTATTTCAGAGATTGTTAAGTTGTACGGGGTCCCTATTAATATTGTGTCTGACGGAGAAAAAATATTTGTGGCACATTTCTGGCAGAGCTTTCAGGAGGCCATGGGCATAAAATTGCGGTTGAGTACGACATATCACCCGCAAACAAATGGGCAGACTGAGAGAGTAAATCAGATGCTTGAAGATATGTTGAGGATGTGTATCCTAGACTTTGGAGGAGGATGGGATAGATATCTTCAATTGATAGAGTTTGTGTATAACAACTCTTACCAATTTACTATCGGTATGGCTCCATTCGAGGCACTGTATGGGAGGCCTTGTCGTTCACCTTCCTGCTGGTTAGAGGTGGGGGACAACAAGCTATTAGGGTCGGAGATGATATAGGAGACTTATGCCAAAATAGAGTTAATTCGAGGACGCATTCGAATAGCTCAGGATATGCAGAAGAGTTATGTTGGCACCGGTAGGAGACACGTAGAGCTAGAGGTGGGAGACCAGGTGTTGGATCGGGTGTCTCCTATGAAGGGGATTATGATATTTGGCAAGAGGGGAAAGTTACTATCTAGATATGTGGGATCGTTTCCTATCATTGAGAAAGTGGGACCAATAGCATACAGATTGGGACTCCTAGAGCATCTTCAGTGGATACACAATGTGTTCTATGTGGCATCGCTAAAGAAATATAAGAGGAGCGAGAGAGCCTTCTAGCATGTTCCACTTGAGAAAATTGACTTACAGTCAGACGTCTTGTATGAGGAGAGGCCCGTGGATATTCTGGATCATAGTGAGCGTAAACTACGATCCAAGGTGGTACCATTAGTGCGAGTGTAGTGGGGTCACCACATTGTTAAGGAGTCGATATGGGAGCGGGAGGAGGATATGTGAGAGAAATATCCCGAGTTATTCACCACATGTATATCCTAATTTTGAAGACAAAATTTCTTTGTAAGGGGGAAGTATGTAATACCCCGTATTTTTGCGTATTTATGATTTAATTAATTGGATAATTAAATCGAATAACGTTATATTTAAATTACGAGAGTAGAGTAATTTAATATTTAAATTACGTGAGTGAAGAAATTTAATAAGATGAATTTATAATTATGATTATTGAGTGGTCAAATAATAATCTTGATATTTCTATATTAATCAGGAGATAGAGACTTATTAATATGTGATTTAATTTTACTAAGAGTGAATAGTAAATATACGTCATAACGAGTGTTATGAGCATATTTTATGTTACCTCACCGAGAGTCACATGTAGACTATTTTTGAGGTGAGAAATGTGAAAAATATTTTAAGTGTCTCGAATAATAATTTAGAGGTCACAGATGAGCCCGAAAGGGGCGAATTAGTCAAAATAATGTACCCGGAGATGTCAATTGAGTCAGGGGTGAATTTGGTCATTTTAAAAATAGAGGTTAAAGGACCTACGAAAATTAGAGTCCTATATCTGATAATTAAAATTGGGGATTAGGGTTCATAACTCAAAAAGCGTAGAGAAGTCATTAGAGGGTAAAAATATACCGTTCCCAAGAGCTAAAGGAGGGTTTGCGAAGGATTGAAAGGTGTTCTTGCATCCCAAGTACCTAAGGAGTGAAGATTTGAAAGGAAGCACATCAAATCATCATCTTCATCACGAAATCATATCACCTATGTATAAGGCAAGTGGTTTATTGCAATTAAATTTAAAGTTATAATACCCATGTGTAGGGTTACATGATTTATGAAAATCCTATTTTACCGTCTTGGAGAAAAAGATTGATTTTGATGCATGTTTGGTTAGGATCGCATGTAGTTGCTATTAACACGTGTAGAGGATTAAAAATTAGTAGAAATTTGATTGTCATTACGGATCTTAATCCTGAGTTTATGTTAAAATCATTATGAAGAATACCATTATCGAGGATTTAAGGGAAACTGAATTTTGATGATTCTTGGAAGGATTTCATATGGATTTGATGATATATTTACGTGGGGATTAGTCCATATACGTGTTAGTAATGTTTGATAATGATCGGAGAGTGTTTCATAAGGTTTTAAGAGGTTTAGAAGGATCAAACTCGGAGAAAATCAAAACTGGGCATGGCTGATATCTGGTCGATCAATCGATCAGCCTATGAATGTCGATCGCTGGACCAAAACCTTCAATCGATCGACTAAAGCTGAATTGAGTCACTTTTGTACGTTGGTGGTTATTCGATTCCTAACGACCGGGGGGACCTTAGGAATGATATTATACCTAGTTAGGGACTTAGGAAAGACCATTAGGTATATTGTTAAGTTCGATAAAGTACTTTAGAGTGAGACATAGAGTATGGACCAACGAGGATAAATCGATTGGGATGCATATCGAGAAATGCATGGCATGATTTATGGAGGGAGAGTAAACATTAATCCATGATACATACCACTCGAGTAAGTTAGTCTTAACTACTGAAATTGAAAAGGGGTTAACTAGGTCCCTTAGAGTTGGGTGAATACTCGAAAAATGCGATAAAGAGAGAAATCGAAAAATGCACGGTATGGTGAGTATTAGTTAGAAATATACTATGTACTAATGTAAATCTTTAGGTTGTGTGAAGACCTATAAAGTTTGTACTTTGGTTGGGTGAATACCTACAGTACCTATATATTATTGGAGTCGAGGATTAGATCGGTCCAATATTTTAATATTTCATTTACATTTGGAGTCGAGGACTAGATCGGGCCAATGTAAATGATAGGAGAATTGGAGTCGATGATAAACCGGGCCAATACTCCTTATAGTATATATTGTGTGTGAAATATGTACTATATAAATAATCTACTTGTTTAGAATGGTTAATGATTAAATTATGTACATACGTCTAAAGGATTATAATTTGGGATAATTGGGGTCGATGATTAGACTGGGCCAATTGTCCTTATAGTCTATATTATGTGTGAAACATGTACTATATGAATAATCTACTAGGATGGAGTAGTATATAATTAGATGACATGAATACATCTAAATAGTAATTTAAGTGGAGAAAGCGTAATTGGAAAAACATAATATTAGATAGTGAACATCTAATGAATAAGATTAAGTGGTCATACTTTAATTTAAATCAGAAACTAATATATGTGAAATGTTACTTGGAAATTTATTAACAATATGAGAAGTGTTAATGAAACTTGTACTGTATGGGTGGTATGGGAACTTAGACATGTAGATGAGTTCAGATGAACACTATAGTCTAAATAGCTTGGGTAGCTGTAGCTAAATAGGCTAAGTATGGAACGCTAGGCGTACACTATAGATGAGAGGTGAGAAAACTCAAGTGAGTGTGCATGAGTCTAACACGTGTAATCAATGACTGATTTTTACTGCAATAAATTACTTGTTAAGTATTTTCAAAACATTTTGAGTACTAACTCTTGCTATGTAAAATATTTTAAAAACCTTTTAGGTGTCCAGCCACAGGGACACCAAGCGTGAATTCATTCCAGGGATTTCGGAGTTGCAACATAGAAGGATGTTGCAGGACATTGATTAGACGCTTCTTTTATCATTTTTTATCTACTGTAGGATTTCATTTTCAGTATGGAAATGTTATCCCACCATACTTTCTTTATCTAGGTTTTGATATTCATTGGTTTTTAGCTGATGGTTTATTTTGCAAAACTTGTTTACCTTAATTGATATTTTCAGACTTCTATATTGGTATTTGATTTGTTCATTGTTCCACATGTTTTTGTATGTTTAATTAAAGTTAAAATTTAGCACTAGTCTAATTTCACTTAGGTGGTCAGTAATTAAAAAAAATTGACATTGATGCTAAGAATGAAGCAACGGAGAAACCTATTTTATTTTGATTTAGGACTCATCACCGGGGATTTAATTAGGCGGCGTGTCACACCTTGGTATAGGCTATCTGAGAATGATAGTCAGACGTTCCTAAAAGACGTGAGGGTATTAGCTGACCACTTGGTGACTTTCAACTATGCTTCGCCTCCAATATGTGTTTTTGTGTTAATACATTTAGAGGGTGGATCCGGACTATTATTTCCCTCATTTGTACGAGAGGTATAGGGGCTTGAAAGCAGGGTATAACAATATCATAGATTTTATGTGGGGTTACCTATTAGTATATATATTATGAGTGATATATGTATGTACATATAATTCATCTACTGTGCTTTTAGGTAGATAAAAATGAATAATTGATATTAAATAAATTGAGTGTTTGAGAACGTAAGGCTGTATTGAGATATACATAGATGGCTTGGTAAATTCCTAAAAGAATAAAGTTATCGTGTATAAATTATAGTTATGCGATCACGTGAATCAGGATTAATAAGAGGAGATTGGGTTAGAGTAGTCAACTGGGTTAGCTTTATCCAGACTTACTTAGTAGTACGTTAGGTGTGCACACTAGTTGAGGAGTGAGAATTCCCAAGTGAGTGTCGAAATAGTAACATGTATGTAATATCAACTGGTGAGCATTTTATGTACTTGTTAAACTAGTTTAAAACCTATTTTACCCTCGGGCTCTGACCCGTTTCTTGTTATCTCTCCTTCTCTTGTATATATATAAGTATTGCAGGTGCCCAGCCATAGGGGCGTCTGACGTAGATCTTTAGATGATTGACATGCTGCAGCTAGTGTGGGAGTTGCATGTCTTTACATTTAGACGACTTCATCCTTATCATCTCAGCTCTTCACTTATTTATTTTACATCGGGCATGTGTCGTCCATTTCCAGTTTCTATTTAGTTCAGAGAGACTTGGTACTCTTTATTTATTTTAGTATTCAGTTTTAGTTGGGATTGTTTTAATTATTACATTGTTCTTCGATTTGGGTCACTTTATTGGGATGTTATTCCAACCTGTTTAATTCCGTTGAATGGTTTGGTATTTAGTACTTTAATTGTGTTAATTTAAATGGTTTATGTGTAAAATTCTTATCGTTGGGACTTAATCTATAAAATTAAATGTTTTGGCACTTACCTTAATTATTTATTAGGTGACAAGTAAAGAAATTTGTTTTTTGACAGTGATGCTAAGAATGATCCAACCAGATACTTTTTTAATTTAATAAAGGACTGATCACCCTGTATTTAATTAGGCGGGGTGTTACAGTTGGTATCTGAGTATCAGGTTCTAGTGTCCTTAGGATCTGTGCGGCTTATTATGCTTCGAGTGTAGCTTTCTTTTATATGGAGCCCTATGTTTAGGATTGTTGATTTCTATGGTGAGATTTCGTTCTCCTACTATGACGTATATATTAATGAATTTTATTTGCATTCAGGCCTGTTCGAATAATGACATATGACAGGCAAGGGCCGGTCGGCGGACCACAGGAGGTAGGGCTCAGTTGAGGTTGTAGAGTATGTTCGAGGATAATTACCGTAGTCGAGGTCACCTCTATTATGGAATGGGAAGCCAGGACTAAAAGAAAAAGAAAAAAAAGGGCTAGGGCGTAGCATATGATTTCCAAGTGAAGCTATAGTCAAAGGTGGTTCCAAATTAGACTCACCCAATGTGGTGGGATTGGGAAAGAGTCAGATGAAGCATTAAAGAGAACCGTCACTGAAAGTAATAGAAATTCGGGAATTATTTGTGTTAGCCAACGAAGGTAAAAATATACAAGGGCTTGGACATATGGTGGAGTGTGGGTAACTAGAAGTGAAAAAACTTGGGGTAAAATTTTCTTGGTTCGTTAGAGAAAAGTTATAATGGACGGAGTCAACCACCACATTTAGAACTGGGAAGTTATGGCAATGGAAGGATCTTAAGTACGGTTTAACCGCAAGTTCCTTCATCATATGTTCAAGATAAGATGTCAATGTTGTTCTGAATTTATCACACGAGGGCCGGACCGAGGTCCCTGTGTGAAAATGAATTTAATTATTTAGCGAATCTTATAGTGGATGAAGTAAATACAAATGAAGTGGAGGATTTCGAGTGGGAGATCGACTTGTACAAAAAGTTGACTACACTCAAGGAAAAATTCTGCTATATGGTCAATCCATATTGTGACAATGTCACGCTTTGTCAGTAGAGATGTTAACGCTTCTTTATGAAGGGAACAAAAAAAATTAAAAGATTTATTCGGAGAGTAGGACTCGATGAAACGCTATTAGTGAAACACCACAAGTGGGAGACCCATCAGGGGACCCATTTAAATAAGTCAGATAGCTGAATTCGTACCAAGTGATGGTGAATTCAGTCATGACTGTTGAGACTAGTAATGCATTCCTTAGCACCAACGGAACTAAGGAAACAATGGGGGTAGTCCTCAAAGTTAAGACTACTAGAGTCCGAGACAAGGGAAACCTTAAAATGGTCTGTATGGCGGAAGATTAGTGGATTAAAGATAGAAATATTTTATGGAGAGTGTGACCGCATTGATTAGTTTTTCCCGAAGTGAGTAAAGGGACAAGAGTATGGTGCCTAGTAAGGGGCAATGGTTAAAGTAGTTTTTGTTTTGGTTAGGACGGGTGTGAAATGTCCGAAAACCATTTGAGCAGCCATGGAAATTGGCAAGGTAGAAGTATGAGTTTTACCTTAAGAGGATGAGGCGTGTTTTATATAACTCGAGTGAGTCACTACATTTTGATTATTGCTAGATTCACATGTGAGATGAGTTAGTGCATATATCAATAACGTTATTATTATGTGGATGTTCTCCCTGGTATAGTAGGGTTATCTTTAGTGTTATCCACAGAGGATGAATGGGTGTATTGATAATGGTATATACTTTATTGAGATTAATCATTTTAGTGATGTGTTATACGAGTATGATGTTATCCTGATTATGGTTTTATAGTAATAATTAGACCGATAGTGGGGGGATCTCTCAAGTCTATCCGGGTTGCTGCTCTAGTGCATGATGTTTTATTCTGGAGAATCCTCACTTGCAAGAGGGTTGGGCTCGCATTCATATCATATATTATAGAGACTTAGAAGGGTATAGTGGTATAGAGATGTTTAATCCCGGTGTGTGTAGGGAAATTATTGATATGATTCGGTGTGTATTGAATTTACTTATGAGCGGAAAGATTTAGATCCTTATTGTGTTTAGCGCCCGGGACTTGGTGATAGGAAGAGCACATTGTTATATCACTCCTTTAGAGACATGGGAGTTAAGACTTATATTTATATGTTTGGGGCCAAGATTTCAAGAGTTTCGATTGTATGTGTACGAGGCTTATGGAATGTGATTACCACCAATGCTGAGTGATGGTACAATTGGCAAAAAGTTTCTTGTTTAAATGAAATTACGGGAAGAGATGTAGCTTTTATGTCAAGAGACGGGAATATAGGGATACAAGTTTTGGACGGAGGGCCTAACAGATTTTGCTAACCGACAATGCTAGGTAGAGTGTATCGGGGGGGTTCCTCGTTTACATTTCTCTTTGCAAGACATCCCACGCATGAAACTTAGCGTAAGGTTGGAAGTAGGGAGATGTTTGGTCATTAGTCCATGAATCTGGTACCTCGGTCGTTATAGAAGTATGTAGGTATAACTGTAAGTTCAAAGTTAAGTTGCGATATAAGGTTAGTGGAGCCGATTGTGAGATGAGGAAGCATTGAAGATTTTTTTTTATCACCACAAGTTAAAGGGTGGGGTGATGTTAAGAAGGATTTAAAACTTCGATTTCTAGGGTGATTGAGAATACCTAAGTGTTATAGCAACATTGTGACTATAGGGGAAATAAAGGATCGAGTGTTATGTGTGAAGCGTATGTGATGTTTATGCCAGTATGCACGGCTTAAAGGGTGTGTGGGCATCCTGGTTAGATAATATCAGAATCATCCGGGTTAAAGGGACATGGGAATAGATGCGTGAAATATACTCCCGTGGGACTAATATAACGAAGTATAAATGGTAGAGTGGATTAAGCGTCGTATAAGAAGGCCGATAATCCATATATACGTGTTCGATTAGAGTTGCACACCTGAATTTGGTTGAAAGGCAGTGGGAAGCCATTTAAAAAATGGGGTATTCCTTGAGAAAAGTAAAATTTAACTATTATGGAAAAATTTGGAGCGGAGTTTTACCCAGTCATATGTTAAGAGTGACTTGTGCATAGATGAAATGATGATGTCAGTAAAGTATAAAAAGTCCAGAAGTGCACATCGTGGTGAAAAGTGCACGGGTCGGAACTTTCGGTATACACTGAGGAAATAAGGGAGTAGTAAGTACCACTTAATGTGAGATATTACAAGTGGAAATCAGTGTTGAGCGGGAAATAGTGAGTAATCTTCGTGTGCACCACTCATAGATAGAAATCGGTTGGAGCAAGATGATCAGCCAGAGAATTTTATAGCAAGCCGATGATTCTTGTAATGGAAGATGGCAGTCAATTTAGTAAATTTCTTTGATGGGTTGCCAACTTCAAGATAAGGTCACAAGTTCCTTCCAATGTGCGGAACAAGTTGTCCAAAAAGAAAATAATGGATATTCCGTTCAGTGATTTACACCATTAAATAGTGTGCCCCAGTCTTTCTTTGAAAAGAAGTATCGCGCAGGTACGTGGTCCTGCCCGGTATGATTGTGAACCAGGATGAGATCCTTGAACCCCACCTTCAATATGGGATTTCAGGAAGTAGTGGGGATGACGTTTTGTTTTGATCTCTATCACCTATAGCCCGAAAAGTAGGTGGAAGATGATTAACGACTAGTGGAGATATATGAAAGTAAATTTTGGACTCCTTGTGATCATTTAATTTCCAGAGTGGATATAGCTAGTAAGTGAAGTATATTACAGTAATTGGGAGAAGATATTACCAAATGGTAGAGTTGTGTGTAAGCACTTGCACCTGTTTATTGTGGACGAACTGCTTATTGAGGTTTTGTGTAGGAAAACCTTAACTATTCTCCATATGGTTGTTTAAAGATGAGCGGATAATCAAAATTTTGATTTGGTCGAGAGTTAGAGTCCGATGACTAAGTGGAATAACCACAAACTATCTTAGGTGACTTTTGGCTGTCGAAAGAGTTACGTCGCCGGGAACAGAGATTTGAAGAATGAACAAGAGTGGTCAGATGTTCATATGGTTTCTCTCAGGATGGGAGTTTTATGTTTAGATAAATACGAGTAGTTGATACGTAGTGAGGGGTGGCCTCCCAATAATATTCAGATAATGGGGCTAATGATGTATAGGCTCGTCTTATTCGAATGTCATCTGGTAGGAGCACAATGTGAAGTGCCTTTATTGAGGTGTTACCCTCTAACTGGTAAAGTGTTGAGAGTGTTAAACAAGCTTGCTGTGAGGCGGGGGCTATAATGATCGAGCCTTACTCTGCAGTTGATTTTGAGTACGGGAGGATGTGGTGTTGCAAGATCCTCAGTCTTAGTAGCGGTGGTATATGAATTTTGGGACGAAATTCTATTATTGGGGGGAAGTATGTAATACCCTGTATTTTTTAACGTATTTTATTTTAAATATGGGATTGGGATTAATTAATTTAAATGGAGTAAATTTATTTATAATTAATCCGAATTTAATTAAATAATTACTAGCGTGATGATAGTTTAGTATTTATTGGTGATAATGATGTTGAATATTACTTAACAAATAAACTAATATATGATTTTAAATATTAAATTTTCGTGAGTGAAAAATACGACAGTTACGAAAATTAAGTCGGGACGCGCGTGTTAGTTGTGTCGGGACTAATTTAATGAAATAAAAAGTGAATTAATTCTAAGTCACACGCATGGTCATTTCGAGCGCGTCAATGTGTCTGTAACGATTGAGATAGTCAGAAAAGTGTACCTGGGGGTTTAATTTGGGTCTCAGAACATTTTTAGGCCTAACCGACAACCCGAGAGGGCATTTAAGTCATTTATAATTTTGGGCCTTAATTAATGACAAAAACTAAGAGGTTATATCAGATGGTGTGTCGAGGAAATTAGGGTTTTTGAGAATCAAAAATTTAGGAAAACTATAGGAAGAAGAAGGAGAGAGCTTTCCAAGGTGTTCACAGCCAAGAACCACCCATTTTACACCTCCACCACCACCAAGGCATAGATCGGAAGATGGTGATTGTTCCTATACCACTCAAATTCATCGTATCAGACCTTTAATTTCCAGTCAAGTATCTATCTTGCCATTCTTGAGTTGATAAATAATCCATGTAGAGTAGAAAATATAATTTTAAGTTTTTATGGGGATTTGATGAAATTGGAAGATTAGAATTCATATGTTTGAATGGAAATCAAGTAGGCTAGTATCCTTATCACATGTAGATCATTTATCATGAATTTTAATGATGATTAAAGAAGGAAATATGGAAATGTCTTGTGGATTATTGAATTAATATGGTAAACTTGGGTTAGAGACCAAATCATGAATTGTGCCCAATTAATGATGATTTATTAAGGATTTAATTTAGATTTTACGTGAGAATTGATTCAGACCTGTTACTATAATGATTGTGATGTTTGGTTGGGAGTTTGGGACATTTTAATGGAGGTTTTGATGATTAAAATGGAAGAAACTCATAGGCATCATTTGCAGAAATTCTGGGCCAGTAACTGATCGATCGATCGATCGACCCTTTCCTTCGATCGATTGACTCCTCCTGGAATTTTCTTTCCTTTTTAATATTAATCTAACCCCAATATGTAAGGACCCTTAGGCATAACTTAAATACCATGATGGTACTTGAGGAAAACCAGTAGGGGGTTGGCAAGGTTCGGGTAGTACGATTTTTATATGAGATTTAACCGTGAGATCACGAGGGTATAAGATGGGGTGATAACTATGTGTGCATTAAATTAGGTCTTGTGTGAATTAATGATGACTTAGACTAGTAGCGTGGAGAGTTTACACCTATTGATTCTAAATATCAAAATGATACATTTCGAGGGTCGAGAAGTACTTGGGAACTTACGATGAAAAGGTTATATAATAGAATGAACTAATTATACGTAAATTCGGGTATTACATGACGCGTATGGGTGGAACATGTTATGGGTCATGCTTGTACCTATCTGTATAATGTAAATATATATTTGAGTGCATTTATATATATTGTATGAATATATGTGTTTAATCATACCCGCGCTACTTGTTATCACAGAGGTTTTCGCACCGGGACAGTCCTATTTTGATGTGACCTTTATAGGGAATATTGACGCGTACCCCAAAACATAGGTAAAGGCAATCTGAGAATGATAGTCAGACGGTCCTAATATATGTGAGGGTATGTGATGACCTCTTAGTGACTTGGAACAATGATTCGCCTCTAATATGTGTATTTTGTGTTAAGACAATTTGAGAGTGGATCCGGACTAGTATTTCCCTCATTTGTACGAGAGGTACAGGGACTTGATAGCAGATTGTGACAACCCGAATATAATTATGATAAATTATGTTTAAATCATGAGTAGATTATGTGATATGGATAATAATATGTTATTAGTATATATAATGTTAAGTCATTATATTTAGTCTAATCCTAGCGTCATAAAGCATGAAATATTGAATTAGTTACAAATGTGAAAGTTTGAATTTTTCGGTAGGAATGTTCATGTTTAAGACTAGTTTTGACCTTTATGACATAACAATTGACTTGACGTATAAACTAGATATTGGTACAGATATGAGTTACGTTTGTAACACAACAAATGATCCATCGAATGGACATCCGAGTGGGAAGATATTGTCTTTTTACGAACAGGGGCTAAAGTAATCATTTAGCCTTAAATGATAATTTGTTTTATATGATGCCACATGTTATAAATTGATTGGTTGGAGGTGGAGGTTGTTTTGGCCGACTTAGACCCTTGAGATATCCTCTTTTCTTCAGCGAATTCAGTTTGGGAGAATTTTAGGTTGAGGAAAAACAATTGTGAGGGTTAGGAAGAAGAAAGCGAGGAGAAACATTCAGAAAAAGTCAAAGAAAATTATGTAAAAGACCCTAACGTAATTCCAACCATGAATCTTGTTATTTTTCTTGAATTTATGATTTATATGATATAAATCCTTGATTGTTTATTGACCTTTCATGCTTGGGTGCATATGTATGGATATCATGCAAGTTTAAGTTAAGTTGAATGTATAAAACCCTAAAATTGCTTTATTTAGAAAATTTGTTTATTCAAACTTCCATATATTTTTGTATTCTTACTGGAATTGATTGATTAAAATTTTATATTAACCTGGACTCATATATGTATGACATATCCGAAAATCAGGTGAATGTACCAAGAAATGAGTCTTTGGTGAGAGTTTGAAGTTCGGGTATGAAATCTGCCCTAAGGGTGAAAGTATGCCCGCCATGTTTTCGATGTTTACCTTGACATAGCAAACGAACCTTAAAAATTATGAACCTTTAATTTTGTATTTTTTAATATATTTACTTATGTTGGGTGAAATATCATAGAAATTTATGATGTATAAAAATTATGAAAATTCCTGGGACTTGAATGAATGATAAAAGAGCCTATAGGGCATATTTGTTATGTGGTAAAGAAATGGGCATATCTTGCTCTAGGAGACTTGAAATGATCTACCGTCTTTTGTATTGGAATACTAATATGACAAGGATTGAATTACCAAGAAGGAATGAATGTATATTTGGTCTATGATTTGGATATGTTAAAGATATTAACCTGGATTTGGATGGAACTTCACTTGTGATAAATGATTTGAATGGAATCATGTGATACTTATGGATTGAATTATGTTTTAATCATTATTCAAATTATTGATATTGTTATGATGATACTAATACTGTAAGAATGATAGGAGGGGAATAAGAGATGATTGAACAAATACCGCATAAAGGCACGGGAAAAGCTAGTTAAACTGTCAAGGTGATTGTACTTATGATTGTTTCATATATAAAGATATATGAATATAGCTTTAAGAGCAGGATTTGTTCGAATACTTCGGTATTCAGGATTTGTTTGGATATTAAAATATCCAGGATTGTTTGGGTCTTATGATCCAGGATTTGATATTGCCAATGGGCAGAATTATTTGGGTCTTATGATCCAGGATTTGTTATTGCCAATGGGAAGAATTATTTGAGTCTTATGATCCAGGATTTGTTATTGCCAATGGGCAGAACTATTGGGTCTTATGATCCAGGATTTGTTATTGATAATGGGCAGAATTATTTGAGTCTTATGATCTAGGATTTATTATTGCCAATGGGAAAAACTATTGGATCTTATGATCCAGGATTTGTTATTGCCAAAGGGAAGAATTATTTGGGTCTTATGATCCAGGATTTGTTATTGCCAATGGGCAGAACTATTGGATCTTATGATAGAGGATTTGTTATTGCCAATGGGCAGGATTGTTCAAATTTTATATCCACATATTCGATATAGAATTGTCATCTTATTATAGGGAAGTATTACCTCACTAAGCGTAATGCTTACGGTTTATATTTTAATAATTTAATGTTTGTACGCTGCCGGCTAGGATACTATATGACCGGTAACTTGAGAGTTGCACCGTTAGAAGAGCTGGGGTTTAAGTATGGAGATTTTATCATTGTCACACTGAAGATTTTAATATACTCACACATTGTATTTGTTGAGTTAACATGGATTGAGTTAATCATAGTTAATCATAGTATTGTATAATCTCTAATTATGACTCTGATGTTGACTTCGTTGTGGAACAAGAACAATATTATGTTCATTATGCAGAAAAATATTGATAAATGAATTAAATTTTCAATGGGCTCGAGATTATGAGCCAATTATTCTAATAACAAATGATTAGTATGGATATTGGGTTTGGGGTGTGACACAGAGTATGCCAGCACCGTAGATTTTATGTGGGTGCCCTATTAGTATATTTATATTATGAGTGATAAATATATGTACCTGTGATTTATCTAATGTGCTTGTAAGTAGATAAAATTGAATAATTGAAATTAAATAAATTGCGTGTTTGAGAAGGTAAGGCTGTATTTAGATATACATAGCTGGCTTGGTAAATTCCTAAGAGAATAAAGTTATCGTGTATAAATTATAGTTATGCGATCACGTGAATCAGGATTAATGAGAGGAGATTGGGTTAGAGTATTTAACTGGGTTAGCTTTATCCAGACTTACTTAGTAGTATTTTAGGCATGCACACTAGTTGAGGGGTGAGAATTCTCAAGTGAGTGTCGAAATACTAACATGTACGTAATATCAACTGGTGAGCATTTTATATACTTGTTAAACTGTTTTAAAAGATATTTTAGACTCGGGCTCTGTCCCGTTTCTTATCATCTCTACTTCTCTTGTATATATATATATATGTATTGCCGATGCCTAGCCACAGGGGCGTCAAACTTAGATCTTTGGATGGTTGATGTGCTGCAACTAGTGTGGGAGTTGCAGGTCTTTGCATTTTGACGACTTCATCCTTGCCATCTCAGCTCTTCACTTAGTCGTTTTAAATAGGGCATGTGTCGCCCATTTCCAGTTTCTATTTAGTTCAAAGATACTTGGTACTCTTTATTTTTCAGTATTCAATTTCAGTTGGGATTGTTTTAATTATTACATTATTCTTTAATTTGGGACAATTTATTGGGATGTTATTCCAACCTGTTTAATTTCGTTGAATGGTTTGGTATTCAGTACTTTAATTGTGTTCATTTAAATGGTTTATGTGTAAAATTCTTATCGTTGGGACTCAATCTATAAAATTAAATGTTTTGACACTTAACTTAATTATTTATTAGGTGACAAGTAAAGGAAATTGTTTATCGACAGTGATGATAATAATGATCCAACCGGATACTTTGTTTTAATTTAATAAAGGACTGATCACCTAGTATTTAATTAGGCGTGGTGCCCCAAAAGGATGGGAATATAAGATGGGATGGAATTTCACATAAGGAAACTTCGTTGATTGCAAGAAAATGTTACTGAGATCATTGATGTTGATGGATCTGAGGTGTGCTTTGGGAGTGGGGTCATGCCCTCTATTTATAGATTAAGGGGGTACCGATTAGTGTATCTCTAGCCCTGCCAATCGGCAGGTTACCCTAGACACACTGCCGATAGGCCGGGAAATGGACCAGCCAATCGGTAGTCTCGTGCAGAGTTTTTTGATAAAACGGGAATAGAACGCAATCCATTAATCCAAATCATGCACGGGGGATACCATTAGAAAGGTAATTTAGATACCTTCAAGAGCCCTTTGGGCCTCTACCAGGCCGAGAGTTAACTTTGGGTCAAACGTGAAGCGCTCATCAGTCCTTTAGACGGGAGATCATCGGGTGAAAATAAAACGTTTGTTTGAATGTGAGTCAGAATCATATGCGGGGCAAACCGTTGAAAAGGTTATGCGAGGTGCTTTGACATTAAAAAAATATTTGCTCAATTCGAAAAGTTTACCTTGGTTAACTAGGGCCCAAAAGTTCCCGGTGTCCTTTCGAAGTAAAATGTGTCTTTCGTCTTTACGGCAAAGCTAATTTTCCCATGAGATGGACCGTTGGAAAGGGTATTCAGTGCCCTTCGATGATTAATTCAACATTGTTCAAGCTGAAGATTTGTCCCTTATTAAATGGAGCTCGAGAATAATCGTTAGCCTCCGGATTAATTTTTTTGGGGAAAACTAATTGTTCATCCGAATGGTTATTCCGTTTCGCGCACAGGGCAGACCATTGGAAAGGGGTTTCATTACCCTTAAAAGATTCAAAGAGATTTCACTCTGACGATGATGTTTATTGGGGTCAAGTCGGGGCCTGGGAGCTCCCGGTGTCCTCTAGATCGATTTTTGATAGTGAAATGGTCCGTTCATTCGAACCGTTATGCCGATTCGTGCATGGAGTGGACCGTTGGAAAAGGGATTCAGATCCCTTCAAAGATTCATTGACCTTTTTCTCTAACAATAAAGTTAACTAGAGTTAAACGGGGTTCGGGAGCACCCAATGGCTTCTAGATCGATACTAGGTGTATAACCTAGGGTTTGTAGTGACATAGGGGAGTGTTAGGACCTAAGGAGAGACTTTGGGGATCCTAGAATGTGGTGTCTATATATATAATATTAATTCAGGTTATGTTTTAATTAATTAATTCTATAAAATAATGAGGTATTATAGCTCGAGCTATCGGCCTAGTGCACGAATCTAAGTCTTCCACAAACTCAATCTCTTTACTCTATGGAAACCTCAAAATCTCCTGGAACATGAAAAAACCCTCCAATAGTTTGAATAGACTCCAAAGACAATGTGAATCCCTTGGAAATGTCTAGTCCTATAAACCGATCGTGTCGGGGTCAAGTCTACCTCCGATTCGAGTTCAAACTCAACCCATTTATAGGTCTAAATGTGTCATTCTCAATGTAATACAAACGCGCTCTCGAGCCTCCTTGTGGGGGAAACATCGTAACCAAATACATCTCTGACCCCATAATGGAAAAGATGACGGACCTACCAAAGTAATCCATATAAGTATGGAAAGTCACTAAGCAATCCATACCCAAGATAAATTCATACTCAGACATATATAATATTATAAAGATAATTACAAATCGTATTCTCCCAATATCCACTCATATACCTTTACACTCGGAACAAATAGGCAAACCTCTACCCAAAGGTGAATCAATGTGAAATAATGCGTTCGATGATAAATATATCATCCCCTAAGGATGAGAAAAGTATTTACTAAAAAAATTATAAGCATAATATAAAATAAAATATGTGTTATATGTACGTAAATAGGAAACATACCCTCAATCTCTTGGGATAGTGCTTGCACATCTCTGGGTGCAACGTAATACACACACCTATACTGTAACGATTTCTCGGTGGTTGAGCGCTATTGGAAATGTAACAATTTGGGGGCTAATAACTACTAACATTTCCCCTATGGTGTGTAATACTCATGTAGTCCTCCCTAATCCTGAGCGCCTTAATTTTCCTTAGGGAATTATAGGTACTTGTTCACCCACACCATATGTAAAGTAAGTGCCTTTGAACTGATGCCTAGACTATTACTGTCCCTTTTAGCACTGATGGCCTCTACCCTATTGCTCCTGGCCCTATTAAAAGACATGATAAAATGACGCACGTAACACTAAGACGACATAAACCGATACAATGTTATAAGTTAATATGTGTACCATTAATGCTTTCGGGTGATGTCACCACCGACCTGATAAGATAAGATAGTATACAGTTCGGGTTAGTGTTGACCCCTTGACCCGTTAATATTGTGACAAGCCGCTTATTCTAATACCGAGTGGCCAATCGTCTATTAAAATAAAATAGGAATCCAATATGTTTTTATTCTTAGACTCAGTGTCGCAATAAGCAATATAAATACAGACGAATAAAAACCTTACAACTAAATGAAGCGAATAAATCGCCATGCATAAATAAATATATCTGAATCGAATAAACCATCAGTCACTAACAATAATCATCCAACCGAAATAAAAGTCAATAATAAAATAACATCTCTGACTGAATCTTGTCTAGATAGAAGGAGATGAGGTGGCTAAGTTAATTCTATAACATCCATAACTACTGCAAAGGCAAGAAAGATCTATCCTTTTTGTCACTACTACTGGTGCACACCTGAGGTTTTTAAAAGAAAACAAGGAAAATTTAATTGCCCACGAGTCAAAGCCCAAAAATGTTTGAAAATATTTTTGTAGGTAATTAAATGCTTTAAAATAATAAAACACGTAGAGTATTACTTCAACAATTAATTAACCGGTCTCACTCATATGAAGAAAACCTCACATCTCATCTGCAATACGCAACTAACTCCTTCATTTTATTATCCTAATTACACTACCCATTCTAACTAGGACAACCACCTCTATCTAAGCCCATTCCTGCTAATAGTCACCAGTAACCAAGTATATACTACCCTCACTAGGGATATGTTCATAAATAAATACATAGAGACACACGTGCTATAAGTAAATGATCACACACTATCATAGCATAGCTACACCTGTGCTATAAATAGATATACATACTACATCGTATAAACATACTGTTGATGCAAAAAACTGGACCGAATCCCATTTTTATGATCACAGATAAATAGATAAAAGCAATCCAATCACGCACATGAGAGACAAAGATTTTTAAAGTGGGTCGGCTATGAATAAAGCCTACGTCCACTGTTATTTTATTCCTAGGGGTTTACAATAGCTCAATGTGGTAGAGAGAGGGAGAAAAAGGGTGTATCTTATGTATGGTCTCTCATCGTTCTCTTGGATCCCCCCTTTTGGCTAAGGGAATACATATATTTATAGTGATGGGAGATAAAGAGATTCATTGTATGTAGACATTTATACATTCTGTCTACATTCAACGAATCTAATTGTTGAATTTCTTGGTAGTTATGTGTTGTCATCTACAGTATAAATGTACATTAATGCTCATTAAATGCGTAGTTATCCTTTGAGCTTCCCGGTTGGTATGCCAACCAACTCTCCTCGGGTGCCGACTAACTCTCCTCGGGTGTCGACTAACTCTCCTCGAGTACCGACCAACTCTCCTCGGGTGCCGACTAACACTCCTCGGGTGTCGAATATTGCCACGTAGGATGACATGTGCCCTTTTCTGATTGGTCCTCGTAGATGGAGAATTTTTGTGTTAACAGAAGCCCCCAATTCTCCATGCTTGATGGTTTACTAGAAATGATGGAGTATTTATTCTGCAGTGTTGCTCAGTGCTCGTGAAATTCTTGATCTACCTTCTTGATTTGTTCAACATAAGGTTCATTATCTCCTGGATGACATATGATGCAGGTTGATCGATAGTTGCTAATTTTTCTTTTAAGGAACTTCGTGTGCTATGTATCACCCCTGGGAATTTGGATGCAGCCATGCCATAGTATGGAGCTAGTAGCTTGTCATAATCTTCAAGTATGTTGATTGGTTTGCTAGCCGACCAACTGCCTTCTGTGCCGAGCAACTGAGAGCTAACTTCACGTGCTTGATTCTTCTGATTTATGATCCTCTGAATACTTTGTCGAGTAACATACTAGCTTTTGAACCCAACTCTTCAATCTGATTACTACCAAGCTCGTGGTGGACTTCGAAACATTTTTATACAACTTCTTCTTCAATGTTGGTCGGGATAGTAGTAGTAAAGATCTCAGTGCTGTAGATGCTAATTTTGACTTCTGAACTTCAATAGTATGTGCATAATAACTCCTGAATATGCCTCCTGAACTTCTGAATGCACCTCCTTAACTTCTAAATACGCCTCCTGAATTTCAATATACCTCCTGAACTTCAATATTCCTCCTGAACTTCAATATACCTCCTGAACTTCTGAATATGCCTCTTGAACTTCAATATACCTCCTAAACTTCAATATACCTCATGCACTTCAATATACCTCCTGAACTTCAATATCAAAAATAATTTCCGAGCAAGAAAAACAAATTATGAATGATAATTAGTCGGGGCTGAATCTGATGCTCGACTGGATGATGTTATGAGAATATGCCACCGAATGAACAACTGGATTTTTAATAGAGCCCCCAAGTGTGGAATATGATCTTTGAATTATTTCTCGTACTTAAAGTATGTTATTTGACAGATTTCCCTATTTTGCATAGACAATAAGATTTGTTCCACCTGATGTTTGTTGTTCGACCAACCGGGGTTGATGGAGATTGATTCCCGACCAACTCTAGTTGGTGGATTTTTTCTTCCCGACCAACTTTGGTACTTTTGGAAAATATTTTTTTCTTCTCAACCAACCTTAGTTAGCATTTTTTGGAAATAGTTTTACTTCCTAACCAACCTTAGTTGGCATTTTTAGGAATAGATTTACTTCCTAACCAACCTGAGTTGGCATTTTTAGGCATATTTTTGCTTCCTAACCAACCTGAGTTGGCATTTTTAGGAATATTTTTTCTTCCTAACTAACCTTAGTTGGCATTTTTAGGTATATTTTTGCTTCCTAACCAACCTGAATTGGCATTTTTAGGAATATTTTTGCTTCCTAACCAACCTGAGTTGGCATTTTTAGGAATATGATATAGTAATTGCTGGAGACATCCTTGAAGCTGACCAACAGATTGTTGGGAAGAAGATATAATAATTGTTGGAGACATCCTTGAAACTGAATATATATAAAGAGAAGAAATTTTTCGAGCTCCATGCTGAATATAAATAAGAATTACCCCGACCAACTATTCGTTGGGGGCGAAATATAATAAATGTTATAGTTCTTCCTCTGAGCTGAATATGAATATCTCGTCGAGTTCCGTGTTGAGATGAATATACAATGTGAATCCCAAGGGATATATAAAATAATTTGTGCTTGAGCCGATATCTCCGAGTAATAATATATAATGCCTCGATGAGGTGAAATGATAATAGTTTCCAGATTGTTTCCGAGCATTCGTCGGCGTTGAGTCTTGTACCTGTAAAGATTAATATCTTGCTCTACCATATGTGTAGGTTGAATTGATTAGTCATGAGAATAATTTAATCATCCAATAAATATATGACAGGTATATGTTTGAGAAATGAAAATATTAATTTCGAAAAATGAAATCATATATGTTGGCTGATATGTCGAGGGAGAATTGCCTGATGTCGAGCAATACTAATTTTCCAGAGGTTTACGAGAGCTTTCATTGGGATTGAATCTCGTCCCTATGAAATTTTAATAAGCTGCCCGAGCACCTGTCGAGACTAGAGAAAATAATTATTATCATTAGAATAATTACTCAGCCAAACAATATGTGATGTGTATCAGCATAAAATAATAAAAATTTCAAAATATGAAATAATATTTTTGTACCACACGTGTATTTCATGAGCAAATTTTATAAAAATGCTAGGAATTTTAATTTTAAGTAAAAGACCAAATATAAATTGGTTTTTTAGAAATTATTTATCATTTTAGGAATTATTTTAAATTCAATAAATGCTCAAATATAATTTTTTGGTCTTGGAATATTTTTCACATTAAGTTTTTGTGGATTAGAAAATAACCAAGTATGCATGCAAATTTTCAAGTAGGAATTTCATGTTTTGAATTAATAAAGGATAAGGATAAGAATAAGGGGATAGTCTTGTCCTTTGTGAGCGAAGTAGTGATTTTGTCAAAATCAAAAAGAGAGAACCAAAGGAATCGATAATTTTCAATTCTGGTATTAGCTTTCTACTGCCTTCGACCAAGGTTGAGATGTTGCTGACCAACAATTGATTTTCTCGACCAACTATATACACGCCGACCAACAATAGGTACATCCGAGTAGAAATAGATGTAGCCGATCAACGAATGGGAGCTCCAGAATTCCTCAAATTGCATAATACCCATCACCCATCATAATGAAATGCCTCTGGCCAACATTTGATTTTTCCGACTAGCTATATATAGAGGACCAACACAATTGGTTTTGGTGATGTTTATTGTTGTAGTGCTGGTTGTCGACCTGCTCTCCAATAATCATTCAGCCATACTTACAATTATGAGGTGCCCCGACCTTTTACAGCCGACCTATGCCAGAAGTTTTTCAACCGTTCTTTGTTGATGACTGGAATTGGTAAACTGAAATTCGGTGGAGGATTGTTGCCGACTTGATGCCTACCAAGTGTATGAGAACTCCCGAGTAGAAATAGATGCCATCGACTAACAAATAGTAAGTCGTGGAGCTCCTATTGATGTATAATACATGATAAAAGGATAACTGTTGGGGGTGAATCTTCTACATGCGGCATTTAATAAGTTGCTCGAACACCTGTTGAGATTGATTCTCATAGAAATTATCATTAGCAAAATTTTTCAGCTAAATATCATATAATATGTATTAGCTCAGACATAAGGCAATAAAAATTTCAAAATATGAATAAAATATTTTGTGACAAATATGTGTCAATGTGAGCAATTTTTATCAACTAGATGTCATAAGGTTTGATTTGGGCTTTTTATCAAATAATTTTATTTTTAAATAAATGCTCAAATATGGGATCGAAAAATTTATTCTAAGATAAAGTTCAGGGATATATTTTATTTAATTTTAAAACATTTATTTTGTTAGAGAAGTGTGAGAAAAATAAATAGGTCGCGATGGTAATAATTTTGACTTTGTCAAAATTAATAATCTGGGTAAATAAATTTGTCATCCTTCCATTCCAGTATTTCTCATAAATAGGTGATAACCATCTCTGACCAGTGGTATCACCGACCAACATCGTGTGACGTCAGTGTTGGGATGCCTTCATTTTGATCTGCCGACCATGTACATACGATCAAGAAGCCTTTAATTTGGCTAAAACTTGTTTCCGACAAACTTTGGCCTTTTAAGTTGTTGACCAACTATTTCTTTGATATCAAAAGTAGATGTCGACCAGATGTTCTTGTTTTGAAATAACCACCGAGGTGTTGCCGATCTACTCCAATGTTGCTGATGGATCTTCACAGCCTACCACCGACTAACAAAAATGGTCTGGTGAAATTCTCGATCAACAAATGGGTTCACCAACCAATTGCATACCACCATTAGATATCTCCGAATAATAAAACTTCACCTAGTTTAGTTGGTCGGGAGGCATTTCAACCTGGGTGAAGCCCTCCACCAACCAATATATAACTGCTGCCAACTAGAATCAGGTGCCTCCGACCAGAAGATTTTGTTGACCGTGATTGGAAAATTTGGTGAAGTTGTTCGTGTTTTCTTCGCAAATGACCACCGACCAGCAAGGATGGTCCGGTAAACAAATTTTGGTCGGGTAACGACCAGATGTCGCCGACCAACAGTAGATGGTTCTGACCAACAAAAATGTTGCTGACCAACAATACTTGTCAATGAGATATACGGAGGAGATTAGTTCTTTATTTCGATTAAGTAGAGCAAAAATGCACATAGTTTTTCACCGACCAGAAATACTCATCCGGTGACCTTCTTCTGGGTTTTTCATCCTCACACAATTGATGCTAAACAGTAGTTGCAGATTCATGGGACCTTTGAGCCCAAGGCAGGAAGACTTTGAATTGGAGAGTAATATAATCCTGGGATTGAAATTTTTTGTTGATCTGAAACCGAATCAAGTTGAGGTGGATGATCGGTCTTGAATTGTAGGTTATTTTTTTATGCCGCCCAGTTTCATTATTTTTGTTGTTGTAGACGGTTGAAGTCAAAACGATTGATATGAATTTAATAAATCCAAAATTTCTTTATTTTCCTGGGAAAGTTTCTCCATTTCCCTTTCTTAAGCGACGGTTCATTTTTTATTTTCTTTACGAAAGTGGGTAAAGGTTTTTCAGGAGAGAGAGGGTTATTTTGGGTTTCCTTCCTATTTTCCATTTGTGGAGATAAAAAATACGGTGGATGATAAAAATCATTACGAAAATTATACCAAAAATCAATCATCGAACCAATAAATCGATCTTTATCAGAATTAATAAATCGTAACAAATCAAAATTCTTAGATCTAAGAGATGACCAATAGAAATCATCAGATCTAAGAGAAAATATGATCAATATCCAAGAGGAAAAAGAATGGTTTTGAATTTTTACTCCCTTGTAGAAGGTGTGAAATCTGTGAATCAACATATGTCAAATCTTTTTCCTTGATGTAACTCATTACATAAACGTGTTTGCCCAGAACATTTTAAAGAAGAGTCATAGATGCTTAACATTCATGATGAAAATTGTCTAACACTATATATATATATAAATATATATATATATATATATATATATATATATATATATATATATATATATATATATTATTTTTTTATGAATCAAATTGATGAAAACTTTTAAAGCAGATCCGGGTCAGAATTGTGATTATTGAGAGAGAGCAATTGTTCTTGATTTTAACTTTTCCCATTCTCTAATTAAAAATATGATGGGAATTTGAATAGACATCAAAGATCTTACAAAATTTATAATGAAAATTATCAAATCTTACCACCATCATATATATTGGTATATGTAATCATTTAAAATATTTATTCCATGATATAAAATTGAAACTTGAGAATCAAGCAAAAAGTTATGATTTATGAAATCCATCATTTTACAGATTTCTCAATAAGAATTCATCTAACATTTATGATTTTAAAATCATGATATGCAATATTTTGCAGATAAAAATTGGACAATTAATTTATGTATATAAACATAAAAATCATGATTGAATCAAAAGATGTATGCATAATATATAATTGATTATACATAGAGAAAATAAAAAACTTAGCTTTTGATGGATAACAATGCTTGTAACACGTTCCCACAGACGACGCCAATCTGTTGAAGACAGAAAATGGCCACTGCCATTTTAGTGGCGTCAAGAGTAGATAAATGATGAGGATGAGATTGAAGATGAAGATAAACATTCACATCAAACATATAAGAGACAGGGGTTTTTAAAGTGGTTCGGCTATGAATAAAGCCTACGTCCACTGTTATTTTATTCCCAGGGGTTTACAATAGCACAATATGGTGTAGAGAGAGAGAGGATGTGTATCTTGTGTATGGTGTTTCTTAGTTTTCTCACACCGTCTCCCTCTTTTGGTTAAGGGAATACATGTATTTATAGTAATGGGAGATAAAGAGATACAATGTCTTTATACATTCAGACATTTATGTCTACATACAATGAATCTAATTGTTGGCCTTCTATGATGGTTGATCCTCCTTGAATTGTTTGGTTTGCTATGTGTTGTCATCTATTAATACAGTATAAATGTACATTAAGGCTCATTAAATGTGTTATCATCTTCATTAATGCACATTGAATGCATAGTTATCCTTTGATCTTCCTGGTTGGTATGTCGACCAACTCTCCTCGGGTGCCGACTAACTCTCCTCGGGTAGCGACCAACTCTCCTCGGATTCCGAATATTGCCACATAGGATGACATGTGTCCTTTTCTTATTGGTCCTCGTAGATGGAGAATTTTTTGCATCAACAGAAGCCCCCAATGCTCCATGCTCAATGGTTTACTGAGAGGATGGAGTATTTATTCTGCAGCGTTGCTCGGTGCTCGTGAAATTCTTGATTTGTCTTCTTGATTTCTTCAACATAAAGTGCACTATCTACTGGATGACATATGATGCAGGTTGATCGATGGTTCCTAATATCTCTTTTGAGGAACTCCGTTCGTCAAGTGAATGTGTGCTATGTATCACCCCTGGGAATTTGGATGCATCCATGCCATAGTATGCAGCTTGTAGCTTATCATAATCTTCAAGTATGTTGATTGGTTTTCCATCCAACCAACTGCTTCCTGTGTCGAGCAACTGAATGCTAACTTTACGTGCTTGATTTTTCTGATTTATGCTCCTCTGAATATTTTGTCGACTAACATACTAGCTTTTGAACCCAACTCTTCAATCTTGTAAGTACCAAGCTAGTGGTGGACTTCGAAACATTTTCATACAACTTCTTCTTCATTATTGGTCGGGACAGTAGTAGTAAAGATTTCAGTTGTAGATGCTGAATTCGACTCCTGAACATCAATATGCCTCCGTGTAAGTTTGTGGAGTTTGATACTCGACTGCATGATGTTATGGGAATGTGCCACCGAATGAACAACTGAATTTGTAATAGAAGCCCCCAAGTGTGGAATATGAACTTTGAGTACTTTCTTGGCCTTGAAATATGTTGGTCTTGCTGGAAAAATAAGGCCGAGGAAAAATTCCATGAAATGACTCCCTGAGATCTTTGCATGTTTGCATTTTCTGGCTTCTATTATTTAACTCAGTTCAATTGTTTAAGAAGAATATATGTTGACATTTCAATTATTAATTTCTACATTTCTTCCATCATATGACTCTTGTCGGCTTTTGAAGAATCCGTTTGAATTCCAACTTGGGAATTTCTACATGTGTTCTTTAGCTCAGTACGAGTGTTTGAGGAATAGGTGTTTGAATTCTTAATTAGAAAGGACTACATGTATCTCTTCTCTTAACTCGATTAAGTCAAGTATGAAGCTCTATGCCCAGGATTGGGGCATGTATGAAATGAATCTGATGGTGCCAATTGAATTATTGTTTGCAGTCTTGCTGATGTGCTGAGTGCAATCTAGCTGCGTTGTTTTTGTTTGGTATTGACCTTTTAAGGTCTTTATATGCTATTGGTGAGCATCCAAGAATTGTACTGGGAAGATAATTTTGCCTGAGCACCTGTTGAGGCTAAATCATATAGAAATTACGATTAGAATAATTATTCAACCGACCAATATATAGTGTGCATCGGTTTCAATATTGGATAATTTAAATTTCCAGATAATAATATGAGAGATAACAATCAAAATATCTCGTGTTCTCATAAAAATATGATGTACATAAACATGTCCCCATAAAAATCTTTAACGGACTTGTGAGTATGAAATTTTCGTTTATTCATATTTGGAAATAAAAACCGATCCACTAATTTAATAAAATCGTGATTTGCAATATTTTGCAGATTTGATAAATGAAAATTTGGACAACTAATTTATGTTTATAATCATACAAAGCATGACTGAATCAAAATATGTATGTATGTATGTACAATATATAATTGATTATTCATATATGGATAAAATTGATCGTATCAACACAATTACATAATATGATTATTTGTGCAGAGAACATAGTTTTCTTGAAGAGAGAGAAAATGGGTCTGATTCAATTCATGTTAATATCGGAATGGAAAATACATAATCGTTCTTAATGCTTATCACTATCCTAACATATTTGTTCAGAAAATATTCAAGTGGATCCATAGATGCAAGGATTTGTATAATATTTATGAGTCTAAAATTCACCAGATCCCCAAATTGAAATCGATCACACAGTTAGTGCATATAAAAATTATGACTAAATTAAAAGATTTCCAAATGAATCAAATTTGTATATACTCATATAAAAGAGATTTATGAATATAGAGAAATTATTTTATCTCCTTAAAGAAGAAATAATATAATATGTACACAAATTTCTCAAACTTTGTGATTATGAAATGTACATTTATACAGATTTGTAAAATTAGATTCAACAATTTATGAATATAAAATCATGATTGAATTAAAAGATGTATGCACAATATATAATTGATTTGATGTCTAAGTTTATGGATATAAACATATGAGAATCATGATTTGAACAAAAATATAATGGGAATTTGAATAGTCATCAAAGATCTTTCACAAATTATTTCAAAATCAACAAAGAAAATTATCAAATCTTATCATCATCGTATGTATTGGTATATTTAATCATTTAAAATATTTATTCCATGATATAAAATTGAAACTTGAGAATCAAGTAAAAAGTTATGATTTATGAAATCCACTATTTTTTAGATATCTAAGTACGAATTAATCTAATAGTTATGATTTAAAAATCATGATATGCAACATTTTGCAGATAAAAATTGGACAATTAATTTATGTATATAAACATAAAAATCATGATCGAATCAAAACATGTATGTATAATATATAATTGATTATACATAGAGAAAATAAAAACTTAGCTTTTGATGGAGAACAATGCTTGTAACACGATTCCCATAGACGGCGCTAATCTGTTGATGCAAAAAACTGAACCGAATCCCATTTTTATGATCACAGATAAATAAATAAAAGCAATCCAATCACGCACATGAGAAACAAATATTTTTAATGTGTTTCGGCTATGAATAGAGCCTACATCCACTATTATTTTATTCCCAGGGGTTTACAATAGCACAATGTGGTAGAGAGAGGAAGAAAAATGGTGTATCATATGTATGGTCTCTCGTCGTTCTCTTGGATCCCCCCTTTTGGCTAAGGGAATACATATATTTATAGTGATGGGAGATAAATAGATTCATTGTATGTAGACATTTATACATTATGTCTACATTCAACGAATCTAATTGTTGAATTGCTTGGTATGCTATGTGTTGTCATCTACAGTATAAATGTACATTAATGCTCATTAAATGCGTAGTTATCCTTTGATCTTCCCGGTTGGTATGCCGACCAACTCTCCTCGGGTGCCGACTGACTCTCCTCGGGTGTCGACTAACTCTCCACGGGTACCGACCAACTCTCCTCGGGTGCCGACTAACACTCCTCGGGTGCCGACCAACTCTCCTCGGGCGTTGAATATTGCCACATAGGATGACATGTGTCCTTTTCTGATTGGTCCTCGTAGATGGAGAATTTTTGTGTTAACAGTGGCGTCAACACATACATATATATCACTCACTATATACATATAAACGTATCCCCAGAGCATGGACCATGCGAATACATCCTTCGTATGCTATCAGGCTCCAGGCATATCACGAATCACACTAAGCCATTGGTTCGAAATTTTGCCCTCGCACCCAAATGTAAACACATACAAATGGAGGCGGTCATTAACATACATTCGGGGGTCACAACCATACCATATTGCACCTAACCGCTCTCTAAGCCTACACCTATCCTTACATATGGATAGTGGCTATGCAATAGTACTATGACCTAGGGAATCAATCCAACACCTGTTGGTCAATGCTACGGTGCACAACCCACTGTTCGCAACCTCCGAACGATAGCACTACAGAGTAGGTATGTTCAATACAAACAATAAACAATCACACACACACACATACATACACACACACATTTATATACAAGTCACCCCAATGCGTATATATATGTGTGTGTGTGTGTATATATATATATATATATATATATATATATATATATATATATATATCTATATAATAAGGAGTAAAATAGTTTTACTATTCCATAAGTTCATAACTTAATTAGGGGTCCTGATTGAGCCACATCACTCAAAAATGAAGGGTTGAGATTGGTTCAATTCATTTTACTCTTTTACCCTCTATTTTTTGTTTCCCCCTCTTTTGTCTCACAACCAATTGATTTCCCTCACTTACTTTAATTCAAAATAAGGGTTAAATTAGTAACTTTATTTTTTTATGACAGAAAGTACACAAGTCACCTCTTTTGACCCGACTTTCTCACACTCCATTTTCCCGTTCTTCATTTTTATCTCTTCAAAAATAGGCACACAGGACCTACGTGCAATCTTTGCTCAAAAGTGCAATCTTCATTTTCCAGTTCTTTCGGCTCCATCTTCCAGGTACGATTTCAATCTCCATCTCGATTGTTGTTGCGATTTACATTTCCATATCCATTGTTGTTTCGATTTTCATCTCCATCTCCACTGTTTAACTTCAGCACCGTCAACAATTAGCTCCAAAATTAGCTCCAACTTTGATCTTCGTTGTTGTTATTGATTAACTTCCTCTCCATCGAGAAAGTGTTTTTTATTATTATTATTATTATTATTATTATTATTATTATTATTATTATTATTATTATTATTATTATTATTATTATTATTATTATTATTATTATTATTATTATTATTATTATTATTTATTCAATACCCTATCCTTGAATTAGATTTAGTCAGCTTCATTTATTTAGTTCATTTCTTAAGTAGATCTGAAATTTGGTTTTCGTCTAACCACATATCTGAAATATGTAATTTTGTTGTTAGACCTGTACATTTGGTATGTTTTGTGTTAGATCTATACATTTGGAATATTTGGTTTGGCTTAACAAAAATTGATATTGTGTTTTTTTATAACAAAAATTGATATTTCGTGTTAGTTTAGTTGGATCTTTAATTTTAATTAATGCATGTTGCATTAAATACCTTTTTTTCATTCATTATTTTGATACTTCATTTTTTCACATGTTTAGATACATACTGTCTAAATACATGGATAGAATGGTGATTACATAGCTGTAAGGCATTCCGATTCAGATACAGATACATACTGTGTGTTTCTCTGCTTTAATAATTCCTAACAACTTTTTGCTCGGGTTGTTTCAGGTGAGTTTTGTTGAGAATGATGTGTTAAACTACAAAATTTAGGCTATAATGTTTCAGGTGAGCACTGTACTTTATTTTTTACTATTTGATTTTTTATTTCATTATGCATTACACTGAATTTCAGTGTCCGACACTCTGGAGAAACAATAGCCTGGTGAGCTTCATTGCAATTTCCGTATAGGTTTGAATCAATGTAGTTTGTGTTAGATCTATGTTTTATTTTATAGTAACCTGAATTCATATGACTGGTTGACTACGGTATAAATATCCACGACAGATCCTGTAGTTGACTATGGTACGAATCTCCACAAATGGTCATTATCACAATGCTATTTAATTCAGCATCATGGAGATGATGATCTTCATGGTGGTTTGTAATTTACCCTCTTCTTGATCTTTTTTCGAAAAGATTTAGTACATTGTTGTTTTTTAGATTTTAACATTCAAGTGATTTGTTTTGGTATTGTAGTACTTAAGGTCGGCATGCGGATTATCTTAATAGTGATTGCATTGTTTTTTATTGAAGGACGTTCGTGAAAGAAAGAAAAGGGGTGGACGAGGGACATAACGTGGATTTCTGATGTTCTACATAAATGGGAAGCTGAACGGTCATTGGCATATAACTCAAATGAGAGGGGAAGTTATTATATTTGTTTAATTAAGTAGCCTTTTAATTTTTTTATAAATAAATAATTAGTATGCCAAATAGATTAGATATGAAAGAGAGTATAATCAAGGACACAATATGTCTCCGACATCCAATTGGTATAAGATAATTGCACTCACGTTACATACTTTTTGAAAATTTTATTCGTGCATTTGGGACGGTCAAATGATAGTAGGAGTTCAATGCTTAAAAGCCATGGATGGTTCTTTTATAAAATTTTCTTCTCATTCAATGAATTTATAGCTCTGAATTTAATAATGTCTTGAAAACTAATCATTACATTGAACCATATACATGAACAAAGTTACCAAATGAATTTTGAACTACGCATCTGACGAGCTCCAAAAGGTTTTGCATTCCCATTCCATTCACTTCAAAAGAATTGGTACCATATGGGCTTTTGAGGATATGACATAATAGCAATGAGGTAAATGTTCTTTATTTTTGGATCTTGAATTCATCCTTATTGGTGGTCCGATATGATTCATTTGGATCCGATCCGATTCTATTTTAGGATATTGAATTCATCATTTACGAATGTTGCTTTTTTATTTTTATTGATTGATACAAAATAATTAATCTTTATTGCATCGTTTGGGCAGTTGTGAATTATCTCGATCACACGTTCTTTTACTATGGGATTGTCTATTAAGAAGGTTGAAATGGTATGTTTTCAATGAAAGGATGATAGTGCTACCAAACATTTGGTTTGGGCATACTCTCTGTTCTTCATTTGTTCGTTTAGTCTCAATAACAATTTTAGAAGGTTTGGTTGTAAATTTTCAAACTTTATAAAGATACTATGCACAAATTTGGGGATTATATATCGGGTTGATGTGTATCTCCCCCCCGCCCACCCACCCACACACTTAAATACTTACCATTTTTTATTTATAACTTACGGACGGCGATAAGTTGTTCAGTTGGTTTGAAGAGTTCTAAGAGTTCCATAGGCACAAGTAGACTGCTCAGTTACGTCTTTGGTAACCAAATTGGAACTATGATTGAGCCACCAATGTAAGGGCAACACTGAATTTCTCTTCTCCAAGCCCCTCTTTGCCAACCCCATCACCCAGTGTATATAGTGTTTCTTATATGCAAATCCATTTATTGTATTTTGGCAAAATTGTTGTCCATGTTTATAGGAATTATGTTTAGCCTACTTTGAAAATCTAGAACAGGGAGTTTTGTAAAATAGAACACGTATTTTGATACAATTTGCATAGTTCCCATAAGTTTTTGTAAACAATTTTAAAACCCCCTATTTTGTAGAATACAATGGAATTCACATTTTCTTGCGTTATTTTTAGCATTTTAAATCCAACTTTAAAGTCAGCTTCCGTGTCTATACCCAAACTTATTTGTTTCAGTATATATTTCGCATAGTTGTTAAGTATACATCTTCGTGCCTTCGTATACGTTATTCATACAAAGAATATTAAACAAATTCAAATTCCCTTACCCACACAAGCCGACCCTTTTCAAAATGAGGTTTCACCCCAAGAGAAACCCGTGCCCTTGCAGCAGTGTAAGCGATGTTCCATCCCATTTTGATGTTGACCTGCGAAATCAGTGTTTTTATAGTTGCACACTGACAATCCTGTTACACACCTGTCCTGAGAAATCTGTGCTTTTACAGGTGTTTCAACATGTATGTTTGCTTAGAATCTCTACTATTTTACATGTCATCCTTAGTTATTCGGTTTCAATATCTATGTTGAATTACATCCCTAAGCGTATTGTTTTTTTTTTTATTAAAAGAACCGATTATACACTTTGTGATTTTTATATTTTCTTAATTTCCCATGACTTTTATATGTGTTACATTAGTTTTGAGGTTTACAATCACTTGAGTTTTGTTTTTAACATTGGTATGCGCTTGATTGTGTTCGACTTAAACACATCATTAGAGCAGATTGTGATTTTAGTTGAAATTTTGTTAGTTTTAGTTGGGTATACAGTTTGTATTATGGTTATTACATATGTTTAGGTGAAGTACTCGACCTTTCAAATCGGATATGTAGCATTTTATTTGAGGTTAAGTTACTATATATTTGTTGGCAACATAGAGTTGACAAGTTGTTATTAACTCCAATAGAAGCCTTAATGATAACTACATAACTAATGGTAATTGTGTGATCATTGTGGCGTTCATATTTTCTAAGAAAGTATTTTTTTACTTGGCGTGTCGTAGGTTCAGCATATTTTTTGCTGCACCATGTGCATCCTCACTGACACATTGGTCATAATGTCAACATCTTGCTTTATATGTTGAAATAAGAAATACACCGGTATAAGTGGCTTTTGCTTTTTATTTTTTTATTATGATACCAAGTATGATTGATTCTTAAGTGTTGCGCTCGAGTAATATGACATAGTCCGTACTTTTAGCCTTTGATTTTCACCTTGCGTTTTCTTAAAATTCAAGGTACTACATGTATACATAATCGTTAGCTTTTTAGTCATATCCACATATCTCCTTAGGTGGCATAGCCAAATGCCCTTTATTTACATATGCAAGTTTTAGTACTTTTAGTACTGTGAATTATATTGTATACTTTTTATGCAGGAAACTAAGTGAAGTTACCGGTGTTAAAGGCACTAGAATTCATTAGCGATGTACACACAGAAGTCATGAGAAGTGCTTTCGGTGCTATATCTTACATGGTGGACTTATTCGTGTTTTAACAATTTTAGTATTAGGTTCTATGTGCGTCTATTATCACTAATAAAATGTTTACGCTACGAAGTCTAATTTTACTTGAAACGTGGGAGCTTTGCATACCGATTATTGGTTTCATACTTGAAATGTGGGAGCTTTGTGGGATCTTTGTAAGTATTCACACATATTTATGAAAAAACACCATTGGTTTCATACTTTAATAGTTCAATGACGCAATCTGATTATGCAAAAATTGTGACAGGGCTATCTTTTTTTATTTTTTATTTTGATAAATTGGGTAATTGAAGCTCTATCATGTCATTTGAAGCTGTAAGGTGTTTTTTTAATTTTATTACAATAACATGTGGAAGAAATAATTTAAAATATTTACTGTATTTACTTGCCATTCGATAATGTTTTATTACATGGAAAAGTGAGCTTTGTACAACGGTTTTTCGGACATAACCACATCAATATTCTTTGTTAAGTTTTGAGTTAGATTGTTTCTTTAATAATGATTATCTATTTGTCTTCTTATTAATTTACCCTTTCAATATAGTAGATTTGTTTCAACATTTTCTCTAATTCTGTGTTGATTTTGGATGTTTGTGTATTCAATCTTTCCCAATTTGTTTGAATCTTCATGTTTGATTAAGATGTTATTAACTAGATATTGGTGATGATTCTCTTTGACGAGTCATCATTTCCTGCTTACAGCGTTTTCGTCCATGAATTTTAAATAAAAGATGTTATGTTTTATTTCTAATGCCTGAACAGGTGTAAGTTTCATTTTGTTGGTTTATGAATTTAATATTTTTTTCTTTTCACGTGTAGGTTTTTATTCCTTTATAGATTTCTATTTCAAAGTGTTAATGGACCTTCATTCAATGTTGTTATGCAGCATCATATGCCACTGTTTCTTTTGTTTGTTTTTCTTCAAAAATCGTGGCTTATCAGTATATGCATTTTTTTGTTTGGAATATTTCTCATAATCATTTAGATCCGAATGTGTTACTGATTGTAATTGGTTTATCTGAAAACTTTTCAGATGATTTAGGGGCTATCTGAACTAGCAGCTGCTGGAAGACATATTTGATCTATAGTCGCGCATTTTAAACCTTGAGATGGAAATCGCTTATGCTCATTCATGAACTGAAAGCATAGTGGCGTCTGAAATTGAGGAACTGAACACAGTTAATGTTCAGAAATTACTCTCTGAAAACTAAGTGCTTATTGAGAAGGTAAATGAGTTGTATGTTGAGCTCGACAAAAGGGGTGCAATAGTCAAATTGTCTTCCTTTATTGGATCTGATCCAATGGTAGGCAAAGATGAATCTGCCCATGTTGTTGAAAGCCATATTATTGGTAATCTAATAACGGGTGTAATTGATGAAAAGCGTGCAAGTTATCTTATTCCTGATCATGTCCTCAATTCCAATGGGAGAACATCTGTCAGGTGAGACAATGAGGACTTCTGAGAACGTGGAAATTACCTCTGATAGGGATGAAAAATATTATGTAAGTGGCGAAGATACTACTCTAATTCTAAACTCTTTAGAAACCATAAAGTCTAAAGAAATTGTTCAAATTCCACTTGACAAGAATAAAGTTTAGGATGCAGAATTGGTGGAGGAAAAGATAGATGTGCCAATATCAGATGCTCCACTGATTAGTGCTCCATTCCGTTTGATATCTTTTTTGCTAGATATATTACTTTTACTGGTATTTAAGTTTTGCTAGATATGTTACTTTTTTCAGATGCTCCACTGAAAAGGTAGTGTAATACTTTTGTTGGTATTTAACTAAGGAAGTTGTGGTGGATTAGAGATGAGCATGATGTTTAGATTATTGGGTTCATTGGTGAATATGAGAACAACATTACAAGCCTAAAAACTGAATTGAAGGGAATTTATTACGGGCTGATATTTTGCAAGAACAGAGGGTTGTTTAGGGAAACTTTATAGATCGATTCTGTGAATGTTGTGAGTTTACTCGATAATGATGATGCTGATTATTTTCATCAGCTAAAAACATTGATCAAGCATTGCATTGTCATAAGGAAGCAAATGAGGATTTTAGTTTTTTATACTCTCCCTGCGGAAATTAAATGCGTTGATTGGATGCTAAACAGGAATATTACTAAAATGGTTTGCAGTATCCACCTGAGGAATTGATAATCTTACTTAAGCGAATTAGCTTGGGGAAAAATTCCCTGGGGGATCATAGTTTATTTTGTTGCACCTGCTGTGTTTTTGCTGTTCTTCACACATAGACACCTTTTTAAAGTGGTTATAGATTATTTATGGTTAACTAACTTGGTTATTACGTGCATTATAATATTTCTAACTAACTTTATTTTTAAGTATTGAAAATATTTTTTTATTTGGGCTCTAACCTATCACCTTCTCTACAGATTTTACACTGGAGCTCTTAAGTTCTCAAGTAGGCTCTATAAATAATTGGAAGAATAGAGTCAATCGAACCACAACATGAAACTTAATGCTCCATGGTGATTTGAGATGGTAATTTATCAAATTTATCTTTAGACCTAATAGGAGGATAGTGGTGTATTTCGTTAAATGAGACTTGGCACCAAATGCTTTATACCCTTTTAGTCCAACTATAATGGTGAAATTGAAAATATCATTGCAAAGCATGTTAGAATAACATTTCTGGGTGGACACTAAAAATATAATTTTGCTTCAGGAGCTTGGAAGGAATTTGGAATTTCATGGAATGGGGGTTCGAATTTAGTTCTCAAGTTTGAGAATTCAGTTCTCAGGTTTGGGAATTTAGTTCTTGCTGAATCTATTCAGCATCGTGGTGTACCTGCAACAGCCGGGTCAACCGTGCCATCTTTGGTTGAGACTGGAAAATCTATTATTCCAAAGGTAATTCAAATCTTGAGTTTTTGGGTAAGGAAACCGCATATTTACTGATCGCAAAAACTGGTATTGAAGTTGAGAAAAATACTACAAAATCTAAATAACAAACAGATGACGATCACTTATCGAAGAGGTTGGAGGAACTAGACTGGATCCTTGGCAGGATTGACTAAGAATGCTTTGCAAGTGCCTTGACAAGATTGGCGCCAAATGATATAATTCAAAGAATGACAGCAGACAAGATTCTCTTCACTCAAAGGGTGTTCATAAACTCTATAAGCAATGTGTTGTTTGCAGTCTCTCAACTTCTCATGCTTGGGAAATCTTTCATATCTAATGCAAACATAGTTAAAATTTTACAATCCATTGCATACAGAGGTTATAATCAGGATTACTCTTTTTTGCTAAATTTATGTTTTTACTTATATCAAAATAAGAAGAAAGCAAGGCTATTTTTTATGTCTCATTTTATTGTTGTTTGTATTATTTCATTTTCAGTAGATTTAGTCAATATTGTAATATTGTAGTATTGTTTAAGATCTATTATAGTTTGTTTTATAGGTAAAGTATAATTGTTTATAACAGCCTGCAATTGAGGAAGAATTGGGTTTGAAACGAGTTGTTGTTACTAATGCTCCAAAACGAAATGATGAATCAGTGATCTCAATTCTAGGCCTTTCGGATTTCTTCGATTCTCTTATTAGTAGTAGTGATTGTCATTATGCCAAACTATTTACGAATCCCAATCTGATGGATGTATGATCACACTTCTCCTACCAAGTTGTATATATGTCCAAAGATTTTATTTATGTAGTCTGTCCCTCTTTATGCATGTTTGTGTGTTGACTTAAACTTCCTTTCATGGTTTTAGATTACAGAAATTCTTTGGGTTCATTCTATTGCTTTCTATGGTTGAACCTTCAGTTGAAATTAGTTTATCTATCTTTTACATCTAAATTGATTAAACGAGTGGTAACTAATAAGACATACTGAAGTTATGAAAATTATCGACCCAATATCTACTAAATATAGAGAAGTAGGTTTCTAAGTGAACTAAATGATGAAAATACTTTTAAAATGATTAAATACTAAAACTAATTGATCTAACACCAAAATTTTAAAATAATTAGTACTAGACACACTGATCATGTAGAGAATATTTTAAAATAATTAGTACTAAAACTAAATGATGAAAATTTTAAAATAATTAGTACTCGACACACTGATCATGTATCATCATAGTGTTTGGGAGACGAGTCCACTTGAAGATCTTTACAAACTTGCAATCCGGCACTCGAAGAACTTTGCAATTGTGTTTAAAATGAACATGATACTTTCATGTAAGTAAATCCAAAAATAAATACGTCTTTTAGAAATGTCAATTTCGAATCAATGTGTTTATATTCCTTTGACATGATACATTGCTTTGAAAATTTTCCTCCATGACATCGTACACGGGCATGATTAAATGCTTTGGGAATTTTTCGTCGTGCCTTCAGGCACGGGCATTCCGCTAGTATATATATATATATATATAGATAGATAGATATATAGATATATATTTATATATATTGACCTCGTATGAAATCTTGCAACGTACAAGTCCCCCAAATCCCATTGTCCGAACCAATTTCCCGATAATGCATATATAAGTATTCACTCACTTGAATTTCTCGGTTGTTATCACCCGAACCCATCTATTCGTTAGCATATTTCCCATACCAAAACCTAGGAAGCATTCCCCAGTAGTCCTACTCTACCCTGGAAGCCCCTACGATCATTCCCTAAGCTCTAATGGGTCGAAACAACACACAAATAAAATCTGGGATGACCAGTAAACCGAATTGGTTCGCTGGGCGGACTAAACCGATACGTTCAAGAAAACCAAATCTCTGCCCCAGCTAATCGAATCCATTTACTAGGCTGCCAGTAGTCTTCTTCCTAGAGTTTTCTCTTTTAAAACCCTCCAATGGAGGTCCACAAGCCTCTCAAAACTTAAATCAACACCCCACATCAATATATTAACATCCCAAAAGTATGTTAACATCAAATTTATCCCGAATCCCCTCTCTAAACACATAATTAATTTAAACATCAAATTTTATCTCGAATAAAATTTATCCTGAATCCTAATCGTTCATTAATTTAAACCACCCAGAATTAATTAAACCTTGACTTTTATTGATTTCTAGCAACATGTCAACAATCTCATGTTCATTCCCACATGTAAAATCGGTGATCACTTAAATAATCTCTCATACCAATTTGAGAACGCCGTGTAATATTGATTTAAATAAATTCGCAAATTTACTATTTAGACTTATTTAATCGGAGTCAATTTTCAAAACCAAATTAATTCAGCCCCAGAACATGAAATTACATGTGTGTGTGTCAAGCCAACACAAATATAATTGCTCACTCACATATTTCAGGAAAAATCCCCAAAGGGAAAAACCTTTTATCACTATGAATAAAAAATTGCAACTTACATACACAATGAAATCCGCAATGATTACTACTTAGAACAATCACAAAGTCATGCATCCTAGAGTCATCAATGGAACAACTGCAACATCCCACAGGAACACGCAGTCCCAATTGGCCATGAACACCCTTGAGCACTCCCAATTGACATGCAGTCGTAGTCAGCCATAGAGATAACTCTCCACATAGAAATAACTTCACAAAAGTTGAATCTTGGGTTCCAAAACAATTCACATAAAGATTGGGATGTTTTGTGAATGGAAAACAAAATGGATTAAACCCTCAAATTAAGAAGACAAAGGTAATCTGTTGTTAAGAGTTTTTACAAAAAGAAATTCGTCAAGTCTTGTTAACAAAAACGGAGTGGTTTAACACGTTTTATATAAAAAAAACTTAAGTCGTCAGGTCACTCGAACAAAATCAAGTTGTCGCTCGAACGACTTTGTACGACATCCTTATGTTGTTCGAACAACATACTGATATCGTTTGAACGACGACAGCGTAAAAAAATAATTTTTTTATTTCGATAAAAAAACTCCGCCTTAACACTTAGAAAAATTTATTTTTGACGAAAAGTAACGCCTCAACACTTCGAAAATATTTTGGAAACATATTCCAACACTTTTAAATTAACATAAAGTAACCCAAAAACAAACTTACCAAAATTCATCTCGTAGAGGCTTTGAATGTGGAAGAACGTTGATATTCAGATCCATCTTGACGCATAATTGAACTTGAATAAGTCTTCGACGGTTGTAGCAGTATACGACATACAATAATGTAACCCGAACAATAAAATATGTCCTTACAAATCTCCCCCTATGTCTATGTCAGTACCAACTAAAAACATCTGAATAATCAAATTAAAATTCCGATACGAATATAATACCCTACCATGAACCCAAATCTGAAAAGGTACTAAACATATAAGTCTTAAACTTTTCTTAAAAAATCTTCAACATCAAATCCTCAAGCTTTTCTCATAAGGGTGTGCAACATATGAACACCAATCTTTGTACCTACAAACATGGGACAAAGAAAATACCTTCGTGACGTATTGAGTTAAAAATGAGATAAATATAACATCAAAGAAAATATCAAATCTAAAATCTCCTAATAATTTAAAACTCCCCCATAAAATCATAATTCGTTCTCCCCCTTTTTATTTGTTCGAAATAGACAAGGAAACGAATAAACAAAATAAACATGGAGTGTCACGGCATGCATAGCAAACATGGATCAAACCACGCTCATGAAAAGGAATCCTTAAAGGCATCGACAGACTATTTTTCATTTTTTAAGTTTTTAAACAACAACGCAAAACTAATTTTACAAAAATCACACACCATGAATTTACACTAAGATAGCCAAATCGCGGAAACGAAATGAATGGGTGTGTAAATATTCAATAGGCAAATCAGTGCAATCACATCACGCATAACTTATGTTCATGATGAATACCTTCACTCCTAACAAATGAACCTCAAAATCACTCTTAGGTGTCAAAAAGTTGAATTTAGATGACATCATTTTAATCAAATCAACAAATCAAAGTCGAACATGATTTTCACACCAATTTCATCTAAAACTATGTAATGATTTTTTATGACTTTTCAAGGACGTGCAAACCCGTTTTATATTCCATCCAAACTCACTCATAAATAATAATACTTTTTATTTTTCTTTTGACTTTTGGCATATTTTCTTTTTATTGCCTTTAAATTTTTTCGGGCTCCTTTCAAGCTCTTTGGACCTTGGCTTCTATTTTTAGGTCATGCATTTTCTAGGTCCGATTTAAATGGTGGCTTAATTGCAAATAATAAATGAGTATCATTCGTAGCCCTTCCCCATTTTTAATAAACATCCCACAAACTCACAAACAACAGTTCTTACATGCACTACTTTCTTTGTCATGTTTTATCGCATTTGGTTCGTTTTAAAGACAGAAATGGGATGAAAACATATGGACCAACATGTGATAGACAAGAACAATAGTAAAACAAATCCGTGCAAGTGTGCATTAAATGAACTCATGAGTTAAACATGTAGTTAGTAATAAAAAATCACATCTCAATGACTCTAAACATTGTAAAGCACAAAAATGTAATGCTGGCGCATATCAAAACAATATCAAACAGTCACATGGATATGGAATGAAATTGTGACTCGATCATCCTAAATGTACATCCACTGAAGGTGTAAATAAACTACAAAACTCTTTTTGTCTTTTTACCAAAAATTTTATCAAAATAAAATCTTTTCGGCTTTTTAATTTTTTTCTCAAAAAAATGAAAATCTTTTTGTATTTTTCCAAAAATTTTCAAATATAAAAATCTTTTTGTTTTTTCAAAAAATATATCAAAAATGGAAAAAATAAATACAAAAATGGTACACACTAGTAGTCGACATAAAATATCATCATGAGAATCACCTTATGCTAGTAAAAAGGTCTAAACCTCAACAAGTAGGTGCGGTGGAGTTTTCCAAAGGTTGTGACATCCTATAAAAAAATCCATCAAATCAAGTGAAGTTTTGGCTAAAAACTTTACCAGCTCCCTAATATGTGCAAACTCTCTCATGTAGTCATCCGGAGCATCATGTGTGGGTGCGTGTGGGTGAACACGTGTAGTAGCAAAATGTGACACATTACCCAACTTAAAACAAAACTCCCTAAGGTGTCCTCTCTTTTTACAATTAGTGGAAACATAAACAGGCCTAGGTAAACCTCTCTAAAAATGTCTCCTATGCACTCTCTTATCTGGTACAGGGCACCTAGGTGAGTTATGTTGAGAGCCATATTGATCAATAATAAACTCGGGAACCGTCTTGGGTGAAACGTGGGAAGTGGACGCACCATCATGACATGTTCCTAGTCTCTAAACATCGCCTAAAATGGGAATGAAAACCATCTTTCCAACCTTCTTAGATGCATCTCTAAAGGGACTTTGACCTCCTGGGCATGTTGAGATCACTCTTGAGTTGGGATACACGTGTCGTCCGACTAGACACCATATTGGTCAAATCTTTTTCCAATATAAAGTAATCAACTGTTCACTCAAAGAAACCTTCACCTTCTTGAGTTGACTTGATTTCGCCTCAAACACCCTCAAAACTGATAAGTCTCTCTCAAACTGTCTCACCCTAAGACCTAATTCCTAATTCAACTTATTAGTTTTTAAGGTCTCAGGGTACAAATCTCTAAACGCAATTTGGAGCACACTATCACCCTCACTAGCGCACTCGCTCTCACCCTCGCTAGAAACACTCAAAATATCATCCTCGGGGGTCTCGCATGCATAAGTATCCTCATCGTCGTGGGACAAATTAGGTGTGCTCACGTGATTATCTGAAAAGGCAACAAACTTCCCATGTGAAGACTCATCCCATGAATCCTTTACCTCTTCCTCACTATCGCTAAGAGTGACTGGCATGAAAATTTACTTAGCCTTTCTCTTTAGCCTAATGGGACTCTAAAAAGCTCTATGTCCTCTACCCACACACTCGAAACACTTTTCCTCATCCTCACTCTATTTTCACTCTCTATCTCACTGGACTCTTTGGCCTCATCTTTCCTTCTATTTTTCTCAAAAACCTTTTGATTGGAAGAATTTTCTTTGAAAATTTTGAGAAACCTGTTAAAAGATATCGCAAGCATGGCCATATCAAAATCAGCCTCGTCCTTAGACTCATACTCACAAACTCTCACTTTATTTTTATTCTTAGACTGGGATTTAAGTGTTATCCATCTATCCTTAGGCTTGAAAGTGTCAGTTACCATGTTAATTTCATATGTCTGGAGGTCTCCCACCAACCCTTCTAATTTTAAATTGCTCAAATTACCTAAGGAATTCAAAACACTTACTTTAGGGATAAAAAAATTAGGCAGCGATCTCAAAATCTTTTTAACCACTCGTGCATCAGGTATGTGCTCACCAAGATTGAATCTAGTGTTGACAATGTCAGATAAACGTGAATAAAACTCATCAAAACACTCAGTCTCAGGCATGGTAATTATTTCAAAATGAGTAGTTAAATTTTTTGAATTTTAGACTCTTTGACCTCATTTGTGTCTTCATGACAAAGTTATAAAATGTCCCACACTTCTTTTGATGTGGTGCAAGTCATAATACCTCAGAACTTGTCAGGAGTGAAGGCACCAAAAATTGCACTCAACCCACGTGAATTAAAAGTTCTCCATTTAAATTCGTCCTCAGTCTAGTCTATCACGGGTTTTAAATTAGTGATATTATTTACAGTGAAAGTGAGAGGAGTCCATTCTCTTTCAAAAACCACCCAAATGCGCTCATAAATGGCCTTTTTTTATAGGAAGAGGGACGGAAGCCCCACAAATATTATTAGAAAAATAAAAATGAAGAAAGAGCCTCTCTAGTGGCACTTACAAGCTCTGATACCTTATAAAAGTGAATGAATTTTGATTGATGAGCCCATTAGATCAACATTTGGAATTTAAACTTGGGAATTTGCAATAATTCCCATTTACAAATTAAAGCATCAACATAAATTTGGGGGTTTATATTACCCCTATTACATAACCATGTTATGCCTAATTGAAGGAACACCCCATTTATCCATATTGATCAAACTTTGATGATGTTTGGCAGACTTTCAAAATTGGTGCAGACCATCAATTTTTTTGAAGTCGTTGAACAATTTGCTAGACCATTAGCTACACAATTTGATTCCCTCCAAATATGAGATAGAGAATGATTGCCAAGCACAAGAATGGCCTGAATCTTTTCAATTTGTTTCTTATATTTCCATGGAGGCTTCCAAACTTTGTTTACTATATTTACCACTACTTTTGAGTCACTTTCAACATGGATATTGGACAAACCTTTATCAAAATATAATTTACTACCTGTGTATAAAGCTTCAATTTCAGAAATGAGTTTGTCTTGGTATCCAGTACAGAAGAAAAAACCAGATATGAAGTTGCCTCTCCAATCTCTCACAACTACTCCAATGCCACTATCACCTGTAGAACGTTTTGAAGCCCGATCGATATTTAATTTTAAGTAATCATTTGGAGGTTTAATGCATTTGACCACTTGAATATTAAATTAGGCTTTAATTGTGATTTCATACGTGATTTTCAGTAACCATAATTAGACCCGTAAAAAATGGGCATCCGATTATATAAGTGCTCCATTAAAAAATTACGATTTTACACAAAACAAATTTAAAAAAAATCAATATCACACAATTTTGTGGAAAACGGGGATCACTCGATAAATTAGAGATACCCGCTCTGATTCCAATTTGTAAAATCGGTGATCGCTTAAATAAGCTCTAATACCAATTTGAGAATGCCGTATGATATCGATTTAAGTTAATTTGAAAATTTTCAATTTAGACTTATTTAATTCGAGTCAATTTTAAAACCAAAATTAATTCAGCCCCTAAACATGCAACTAGGTGTGTGTGTGTGTGTGTGTGTCAAACCAACAAAAATATATTTGTTAGCTCACAGATTTTAGGAAAAGTCCCCGAAGGGAAAAACCTTTTATCTCACCATGAATGATAAATCGCAACTTACATACACAATGAAATTTGCAATGATTACTAGTCAGAACAATCACATAGACACGCAGCCTAGAGTCAGCAATGGAATAACTGCAACAGCCTACAAGAACACACAATCCCAATCAGTCAGGAACACCCTCGAGCCCTCCCAATCGACACACAGCCGTAGAGACAACACTCCACAAAGAAATAACTTTACAAAAGTTAAATATTCGGTTCCAAAACAATTCACATAAAGATTGGATTTTTTTGTGAATTGAAAACAAAAAGGATTAAACCCTTAAATGAAGAAGACAAAGGTAATTTGTTGTTAATAGTTTTTGTAGAAAGAAATTTGTCATGTCTTCTTAAAGAAAACAGAGTGGTTAAACACACTTTATATAAAAAACTTAAGTCGGCAGGTCGCTCAAACGAAATCAGGTTGTCTCTCGAATGACTTCGTGCGACATCCTTGTGTCGTTCGAACGACATACTGATGTCGTTTGAATAACATCAACGTAAAAAATAATTTTTTTTATTTCGATAAAAAAACTCCCCCTCAACACTTAGAAAATTTCTTTTTGATGAAAAGTAATGCCACAATGCTTAGAAACTATTTTGGAAACGTATCGCCATAGTTTTAAATGAACCATAAAGTAATCGAAACACAACCTTACCAAAATTCATCTAGTGGAGGCTTTGAATGTTGAAGAACATTGATATTCGAATGCATCTTGACGCATGATTGAAATTCAATAAATCATCGACAGTTGTAGCGATATACGACATACAATTATGTAACCTGGATAATAAAATATGTCATTACAAATATCCCCCTATGTCTATGCCGAAACAAACTAAAAACATCCAAATTATCAAATCAAAATGCCTATAAAAATCTAATACCCTCCCATAAACCCGAAACTGAAAAGGGACTAAACGTGTAAGTCTTAAACTTTTCTTCAATAATCTTCAACATCAAATCTTCAAGATTTTCTCAGCAGAGCGTGTAATATATCATCATAAATCTTTGTACCTACACACATGAGACAAAGCAAATACCTTCGCGATGTATCGAGTTTGAAATAAGATAAACATAACATCAAAACAAATATCAAATCACAAACCTCCCTATAATGTAAAACTCCCCCATAAAATCATAATTCATTCTCCCCCTTTTTATTTGTCCGAAATAGACAAGGAAACAAATAAACAAAATAAACAGGGAGTATCACGACATGCATAGAAAACATGGATCAAACTAGGCTCATGCAAAGGAATCCTCAAAGGCATCCACAAACTATTTTTTATTTTTCAATTTTCTAAACAGCAATGAAAACTTAATTTTATAAAAATCACACACCACGAATTTACACTAAGATAACCAAATCGTGGAAACGGATTAAATGGGTGTGAACATATTTTATAGGAAAATCAATGCAATCACGCATAACCTATGTGCGCGATGAATATGTTTACTCCGAACGAATGAATCTCAAAATCGTCCTTAGGTGTCAGAAAGTTGAATTTAGATGACATTGTCTTAATCAAATCGACAAATCAAAGTCAAACATGATCTTCACACCAATATCGTCTAAAACTATGTAATGTTTTTTCATGACTTTTCAAGAATGTGCAAACCCATTTTATATTCCATACAAACTCCCTCATAAATAATAATGCTTTTTCTTTTACTTTTGAGGTGATGAAATTAAACTAAATTGTCCCACTTTTGGCATATATTTCTTGTTATTGCCTTCAAATTTTTTCGGGCTCTTTTCAACCTCTTTGGACCTTGGCTTCTATTTTTGTGCCATGCATTTTCTAGGTTCGATTTAAACGACAACCTAGTCACAAAGGATAAATGAGTACCTTTTGTAGCCCTTCCCCATTTTTCATAAACATCATACAAACTCATAAACAACGGTTCCTACATAAAATACTTTCATTGTCAAGTATTATCGCATTTGGTTTGTTTTAAAGATAGAATTAAGAAGAAAACACATCGACGAACATGTCATAGACAAGAACAATAGTCAAACAAATCTATGCAAATGTGCATTAAAGGAACTCATGAGTGAAACATGTATCAACAAATCACATCTCAATGACTCCAAACATTGTAAAGCACAAAAATGAAATGATGACGCATATCAAAACACTATCAAACAGTCACATTGATATGGAATAAAATTGTGACTCGGTCATTCTAAATGTCCATCTATAAAAAGTGTAAACAAACTACATAACTCTTTTTCTATTTTTCCAAAAATTTTATCGAAATAAAATCATTTTGGCCTTTTCAATTCCTTTCTCAAAAAAATGAAAATCTTTTTGCATTTTTCCAAAAATTATCAAAAACATTTTTTTTGGTTTTTCGAAAAATATATCAAAAATGGAAAATATAAATACAAAAATTGTGCACACTAGCAATCGGCATACAATATCATCATGAGAATCATCCTATGCTAGCAAAAAAGTCAAAACGTCAACTAGTAAATGCAGTGGAGTTTTCCAAAAGTGGTGACATCCTATAAAAAAATCAAATCATGTGAAGTTTTGACTAAAAACTTTACCTGCTCCCTAATATGTGCAAACTCTCTCACATATTCATCTGGAGCATCATGTGTGGGTGCGTGTGTGTGAACATGTATAGTAGCAAAAGGTGACACATTACCTAACTTAAAATAAAACTCCTTAAGGTGTCCTCTCTTATTGTAATGAGTGCAAATAGAAATAGGCCTAAGTACACCTCTCTCAAAACATCTCTTATTCATTCTCCTATCAGGTTTGGGACACCTAGGTGGGTTAGGTTGAGAGCTATATTTATCAATCATAAACTCGGGAATTGGCTCGGGTGCAACGTAGGAAGTGGACGCACTGTCATGACCTATTCCTAGTCTCTCGGCATCACCGAAAACGGGATTGAGAACCATCTTTCCAACCTTCTTAGATGCGTTCTATAAAGGGACTCTAACCTCCCAGTCTTGTTCGAGATCACTCTCGAATTGGTATACACGTGTCGTTCGACTAGACACCATGTTGGTCAAATCACTCTTTTCCCGATCTAAAGTAATCAACTGTTCACTCAAAGAAACCTTCACATTCTCGAATTGACTTGCTTTCGCTTCAAACACCCTCAAAACCGCTAACTATCTATCCTAGTCTCTCATCCTAATACCTAACTCCTTATTCTTCTTAGTTTTTAAGGTCTTAGCGTACAAATCTCTAAACGCAATCTACAGCTCACTATCATCCTCACTAGCGCACTTGCTCTCACCCTCGCTAGAAACACTCAAGCTATCATCCTCGGGGGTCTCATGTGCACAAGTATTCTCATCATAATGGGACAAACTAGGTGTGCTCATGTGACTAGCTAAAAAGTCAATAAACTTCCCATCTGAAGACTCATCCTCGGAATCCTTCACCTCTTACTCAATATCGCTAAGAGTGGCTGGCATGGTAATTTTCTTACTATTTCTCTTTAGCCTAATGGGACACTCAAAATCTCTATGTCCTCTATCTTGACACTAAAAACACTTCTTCTATTCCTCACTCTTTTTTTCACTCTCTTTCTCACCGCTCTCTTTGGCCTCATCTTTCCTTTTATTTTTTTCAAAAAAAAATTTATTGAAAGAATTTTCTTTGGAACTTTTTAAAAGTTTTCGCAAGCATGGCCATTTCTAAATCAGACTCGTCCTCGGACTCGGACTCACAAACTCTGACTTTCTTTTTATTCCAAGATAGGTCTTTAATTACTATCCCTCTATCCTTACCCTAGACAGTGTTAGTGAACAGGTCAATTTCATATGTCTAGAGGTCTCCTACTAGCTCTTCTAATTTTAAATTGCTCAAATTACCTAATGAATTCAAAACAATTACTTTAGGGATAAAAATTTTAGGCCACGATCTCAAAATATTTTTAACCACATGTGCATCAGGTATGTGCTCACCAATATTGAAACTAGTGTTGACAATGTCAGATAAACATGCATAAAACTCATCAAAACACTCGGCCTCAAGCATGGTAATTGTTTCAACATGAGTAGTTAAATTTTGAATTTTAAACTCTTTGACCACATTTGTGCCTTTGTGAGTAAGTTGTAAAATATTCCATGCTTATTTTGACGCGGGGCACGTCATAATACGTCGAAACTCCTCAGGAGTGGCGGCACCAGAAATTGCACTCGGCCCACGTGAAATAAAAGTGCTCCATTTAAATTTGTCCTCAGTCTAGTCTATCATGGGTTTTAAATTAATTATATTATTTGCGATGACAGTGGGAGGAGTCCAGCCTCATTCACAAACTATCCAAATGCGCTCATCAATGGCCTTTAATTGTGATTTCATACATGCTTTCTAGTAGGCATAATTAGACCCGTAAAAAATGGGTATCCGATTATATAAGTGCTCCATTGGAAAAATTGCGATTTTTCATATAACAGATTTTTTCAAAAAAAACCAATGTCACACAATTTTGCGAAAAACAAGGATCACTCGATAAATTAGTGAAACCCGCTCTGATACCAATTTGTAAAATCGGTGATTGCTTAAATAAGCTCTGATACCAATTTGAGAATGCCGTGTGAAATCGATTTAAATAAATTCGCACATTTCTAATTTAGACTTATTTAATTGGAGACAATTTTGAAACCCAATTAATTCAGCCCCTAAATATGCAACTATGTGTGTGTGTGTGTGTGTGTGTGTGTGTGTAAAACCAACAAAAATATAATTGCTAACTCACAAATTTCTGGAAAAATCTCCGAAGGGAAAAACCTTTTATTTCACCTTGAATGATAAATCGCGACTTACATTCACAATGAAATCCGCGATGATTACTCCTCAGAACAATCACATAGACATGTAGCCTAGAGTCAGCAATGGAACAACCGCAGCATCCCACAAGAACACGTAATCCCAATCGTCCAGGAACACCCTCGATCACTCCTAATCAACACGCAGCCGTAGGAATAACACTGAACAAAGAAATAACTTCACAAAAGTTGAATCATTGGTTCCAAAATAATTCACATAAATATTGGGATGTTTTGTGAATTGAAAACAAAAAGGATTAAATCCTTAAATGAAGAAGACAAAGGTAATTTGTTGATAATAGTTTTTATAGAAAGAAATTTGTTAGGTCTTCTTAATGAAAATGTAGTGGTTTAACACACTTTATATAAAAAACTTAAGTCGGCAGGTCGCTCGAACGAAATCAGGTTGTCGCTCAAATGATGTCATGTGTCACTCGAAAGACTTCATGCGACATACTTATGTCGTTCGAACAACATACTGATATGGTTTGAATGACGTCAACGTAAGCAATTTTTTTTATTTCGATACAAAACTTCGCCTCAACAGTTAGAAAAAATTCTTTTTGACGAAAAATAACACCTTAACACTTAGAAAATATTTTGGAAACATACCGAAACACTTTTAAATGAACCGTAAAGTAACCAAATTATAATATTACCAAAATTCATCTCGTGGAGGCTTTGAATGTTGAAGAACGTTGATATTCAGATATGCCTTGACGCATGATTGAATTTGAATAAGTCTTTGACAGTTGTAGCAGTTTACAACTTATAATAATGTAACCCGGACAATTAAATATGTCCTTACATCACAAATAAATAATTTAATTACAAATTTCTCATCCATTCATCATCAATCAATCTTAATTTAAATCAAACGTTCAATCATACTTTATATCTTCTCCAATTGATTAAAAAAGTTCACATCATTAATCTCATATTTAGTTTCCAATTAAATATGAATCTAATTGACTACGAAATTGGAATCTAAACAAAATAATTATTTCCTTTAAGGATTTGAATCCAAAGTCTCGTTCGTTGGAAGGGTTTGAATCCGAAGATTGCCTCTTTTCTTTTCTTCTCCTCTCCATGTTCTTCTCTACCATTTTCTTCCTTTTCATCTTTTCTTAAACTCTCTCTTAAACACAATTATGCTAAGATTAAAAGGTGAGCTATCATCCACCTCTCAACCCTTAAATACATCTTAATCATACCATAATATCATTTTTAGATAAACCCTAGGTGTAAAAAGACCATTGTACCCCTATACGGGTCCTTCTACATCTAAAAAGCCACAAGAACCCAATCATAACACTCAGGTACCTATTATGGACTATTTTGATCCATTCCAGATCATTGGTGAAATAAAAAGGTCACCCAACTATAAATACACCAATATCTCATTAACTGGGCACGACACATGCGTGTTGTATGTGTCGCCCATAAAATATACAAATCCGTCGATGTAACTCTCTATTGATATAATATAATAAACCGTCATTTTTCACTCATATGTGATATATAATGAATCAATATATATTTACCTATCACACGCCAGTAAATAATAATAATAATAATAATAATAATAATAATAATAATAATAATAATAATAATAAATATTAATTCTTTATCTCGCTAATTTCTTTTTACAGAAACCCAATTTAATTTCTCCAGTTAAATTAATAATTAAATGCACACGAAAATTAAATAATCATGAAAGTATGGGGTATTACAAGTACCTATTAGTTTAAGTAAATACGATATATTTTTCGGGCTTCTAAAGAGTTTATGTATCTTAATATTAATATAATCATAACGAATTTAATAAAATTAAAAATTTAGAAATCTTAATGAATTAATGGGTCTGATTGTTGGCTCATATCAATGCCAATTCGATATACAAGATAAGATAGTTAATAGGTTGGGTTAGTGTTGCCCCCTTCATCCGTTAATACCCATTAAGACCCGTTAATACGCATTAATTTAAGTAAATAAGATATATTTTGTGACTTTTAAGGAGTTTATGTAGCTTAATATTAATTTAATCATAGCAAATTAATAAAATAAAAGTTTTAGTAATGTCAATGAATTAATGGGTCTAATTATGTTTAATAATGGGCTAAAGTGTCAACCTACATACATTCAACATTATTCATTATCTTAATGTATAATAAAAGGTGAATATGACACAACACTTTAAAGTGATTGGTTGCGTTTGGATATAATTTTTTACACGGTAAAAACTCGCACATTTAGATACGAACTCGATAAGACCTGAACATAAAAAATAGACACAAACATGACTCGACACAACCCATTGGTAGGTCTACCTGTTAAGACTGATACCCTTGGCCCTGATGGTTCTGACGGTTATGATCATCATAACCCCTATGCCTCTTATAGGCTGATCTTCAGTCCGAGACCCCATAGGTTTCTGGGCCATTGGGTTATCCCTCCACCTATTTTTCTCTACTGGTTATATAAGTCCCCATTAGGACTCTTCTCATCCTACTCTTTTTTAAACTCTACGTGGTCCGAGAAATATAGAAATGCGGTATTCACCACGTATGTATAAGTGAAAAAGGTTAGGTTCCTAAAGAGTATCTATCAAATCCTTCATGTTAGACCTTAGATGAATATATTCGTATTCTTCTCCTTGGTGTCCACATCTTTTGATGCAAATAATGAAAGGCTAGTGAACTCATGCTCATATTCTGAAAGAGTGCAACTCCCCTGAGTCATACCTAAGAACTCCTTTTTTTTTTACCCTTGACGGTTGACAGAAAATATTTCCCATCAAACTTGACCCCAAACTCAACAATGGTCATCGTACTCCTCTATTTTATAGCAGTCACAGACTCCCGCCATTTTAGTGCCTCTCTTACAAGCTTAAACTTGGTTAACATCTACATTTGGACCTCCATTTATGTAATCAACCTCAAGTGACTCCATTTCATGCAACCATTTTAGTGCCCTTATGCTCCTAATGAACTAGGTTGGATTGCCTTTAATGAAGGTGCTACATTATCTCCCCTATGTAGTAACTTATAGTGAGGCGGATACAAACACCTACATGTGTGGATGTGGTGGGTGCTATAAGTGCTATAATATTGGGACCATCCCAACGATGACTACTTGAGATATAAGGACATCCATATTCGTTATGGATTCGACATGTGGTGCCTATTGTGACTGTGGTTGCTGCTCCTGCTGAGCATCCCTGTTGGTCGACTATCAACATCTTATTCATTGTGTGTTTAACATCTAAAAGAAAACAATACTTGTATTGTCTAATAATTTGGATAAGAATATAATGATTCCTAAACATAAGGATCTAATAAAATAAAGAACACATCACAGAACATAATGAATCCTAAGGAACCTAAGACACTAGAATTTGGGATGCTCTAATACCAATGCTAACAACGCCCTATTTTAGCACGTACTGGTTGACCATTCAAATACACTGAAGATAAGGCATGTTAATTGTGAGTGCAGAAAATATCACAATAAAGGAATCCACGAAAATAACCATAAATAGTAGGAAGTAAAAGGAATCACACGCATAACAACGATATACGTGGTTCGACAACTTGCCAACATCCACGGAGAGGTTACTTGTTCTTATTAAGTGTCTCTCAAAATCTCAAGTTTCAATCCCTTTACCCTATCTCAAGGGGTACAATTTATAGATATGTCGTTACAGAGTTTGAGTTGTTCAAGGAACTCAAAATAACGTGCGGATTTGCTATGAGGTACTTGAGTATCTTATCCGAGATTTTTAGTACGTGATTTGACCATATCCTTAAGTGTTATTATAATAGTAAAACACTCGTGTGGAAATTAAGTCATGATTTGGTCCAGGTAGCGTGTTAATCAATTAGGACTGGTCGGTTACTTTCGTGGATTGTATTAAATGGGCTCTAACAATTACCCATGAATCTTTGGGCTAACAGTTTTGGGCCATATATTTTAATTGATTTAAAGGCCCAAGATCTGAAATAGCATCCAAAAAATCGTTATGGTATATTTGTTATTTGTGAGAGATGGTAGGGATATGCTTGTCTTATGAAGAAATTTGAAGCGTCGATATCTTCTTAGGGAAGCGCAACTCATGATTTGAGATGTTTGAAAATTGTTCGTGTGTAACTTAACGGTCGGTTCAGTGAATTTATGCATTTTTTTGCTTATTCTTCATCTCTAAACTACCTCTCTTGTTCTCTGCTTCAAAAATCATAGTTATTCTTTTAACGCTTCGCCATTACTTGTAAGTTCTAGTCTTCATCTTCTTAGTTCTTCATCTTCGAATTAGATTGATACTATAGTTAGGGTTTCTCTTCCTCTGTCATATTAATGGAGAGTCTTGATAGCAAGTCCATTTCTGAGTTTAGAAGATGTTATAATATTCGTGACTGGGTATATATTGAATGGTCCTAATCCCTCAAAATGTTCATAACATAGACGATGGACACTGGATTCATACCTTATTGGCTTTTTCAGTGGGTTTGACATTTCCCCCATCACCTATTTTTGCACTTATTCAAATATTTTGATATCGTTCTAGCTCAATGTACTCCAAATGTTTGGAAAATTGTGAAGGAGTACATAGGATAAATGAGTTGTATGATACTAGCTTAGGGCTTGCAAAAATTTGATACTGCTATATCTTCTCACGCACAAAAGATGGACTTTTATATTTGAAGGCTAGGAGTGCAAATAGGGTTCTAATTATAATTTTGCCTGAATATCATAAGGACTACTAGAGTGAGGGCTTTATTTATAGGAATTGGCAATATCCTCCCCTAACAGAGGGCGTAAGGTACAAGGAGCCTCAGATCCCTACCTTTAGGGAGGATTACATAGGACGTCAACACTATATTTTTCCTTGTTCTTTTCTTTCTTATTCCTCTTCTTGCTTTCTTTAAAATTTTATTATGGTTGTATTGTAGCTAAGGCTAATAACCAAGAACCTGCTCGTCATGAACTTAAAGTCACTAATATTTTGAAAGCTTAGAAGATCAGGGCAACTTATTCTGATAGCAAGCTCCCTTGGTCTGCTGCCTTCTTCATCTTCTTCCTCTCATTTTTCTTCCATCCCCGATTTGGAGGTTATAGAGGAAGAGGTCGATGGAACTTTTGAACCTATTATGTTAGAAGAAAAAGAGGTAAAAAAAAGATAAGAGGAGGAAGGAGGTGAAGAGGAAGACATCAAAGAGGAAACCATTGAAAAATGAGAGGAAGAAGATGAAGAAGAAATGACACCACAAAGAAGAAGGTGTTTGATAAACTATGACAATGATGACGATCTGTTATCTGACCGTATGAAGTCCTTGAAAAGGAAGGAAGGAGACTCCCCCAATACAGGTGGTTCTCAGTCAGGATTCAGGGAGAGCGAAGTAGAAAAGAAAAAAAGAAAAGAATAAGAGAAGGGACAAAGATAAAAAGAAAAACGATTAAAGAAGGAGAGACGAAGAAAATAGGACAAAAGCCTTGAAGGCCACTGTTGTGCCTTCTTTTGTTGTTATTGAAGAGAAGAGTGTAACTAATTCTCCCCATCTTTCCCTACACTTCTAGAGGGGACAGTTCTCGCTGCCAATTGTGAGCGGTCATTGAAGATGGGTGCCGACCATTTAGCCTAAAAATTATCTCAAGGGCTTGAATTGGTACGTCACCTTTTCTTTATAATTCTCTAATTATTTTTCTTTAGAAAATTGATTTCCATTTCTCTTCTTTTTATATTATATTTCTAATTTTACCACGTTGCTTTATGGTCGAACAAACTGGTCAACAAAGAATGCTGAGCTGGAAGATTCCCTCCCAGTGCTAAGGCCACTTTTGATCAGGAGAAGCAGAGGTACTTGGACACCCTTAAGGAGAAGTTGGCAAAAGAGCTAGCCAACCTTCAGGAATATTACAACCAAGTAATTGTTGATTAGCTAAAGGTGGCTGAGGTCAACAAGGAGCTATCCGCCAAAGTTAAAAAACTAGAGGGAGAGGCCACGTGCATCCGAAATAATGGGTACAACGAAGGCTGGGAGGCGGCATATGATAATGCTGAGTGCAAGATTGCTTACATTTGGTAGTTAGGCTTTAGGAAGGGCTGGTACCAAGCTTTGGTCACAACTGAGGTTCTTTTCGACTCCACCTATTTTCTCAGCATAAGCCATATCCAAACTCGATAGATACCGGCGAGCCTTTGACCGACCATCCTTTTGTTCAAGCTAGGATAAAACCTGTTGATCCTATTCTTGGAGGCCTTTCTAGTGACTCAGTTATAGGTGATCTTGGTGTGGTCATGGTTACTGGCGATCAAGCTGCCCTAGCTGCTGACAAACGGAAGGGGCCAACATCTTCTAAGCAGGTGTAGACCTTTGCCGCTGATTTGGGATTTCTTCTTTTTTATTCTCTTATTGTTGTTAAGTTTTGTAATTTTCAGACTTATACTGGTGTATGCCCCCATTCATGTTTAAATAAATAGAAAACCTTTTCAGGATGATCTTTATACTGATGTTTATTAAATTTATTGCTTATTTTATTGATTGTAGCCCATTGATATATATGGGTATATACCTATAAATTCTTCATTGGGATAAATTCTTAGGCCGAATGTCGATTCAAAGGTTCGCAGGGCCATTATGAGATTTACAAACCCTTTATGGAAAGAAACCAAAATTACAAAGGACTAATCCGAATTGGACGCTAAGATGAAAGACAATCTCCAAGGGATGGAAGAGGTTGGGGCCTCAGTTCAAGAGGAACTAAATGAGCTGAAGGCCAAACTTTTGGACACTAGTGAGGTAAATCAAGTGAGCAAGATGATCCAAAAGGAGAACGATGATTTGAAAAAAGAAATTACTCGACTGAAGGAGAGCAGCCCATCAGGGTCCTCCTTAGTGCTGCCAGGATCCTCTTCATCGTCCAGGGGGTCGCTCGAGTTGAGACCCAAGCTTTATAAAGGGAGGTCACTGAGCTCAAAGGGGATGTTCGGAGGGCATATGTAATTTTTGTCGGACTTCAGAGGGATGTGACAAGGTTGAGGCACTTGTTCAAAGGGGTTCCTCAATAGGTCGGGGCAGATGGTTATGATCAGAGTTTGACTGATGTCCCAATGATACTGAAGGAGGTGGAAGACCTTGCCTTTGCCTAGGGGTGGCTCAGTTCCCTTAGGTTACTGAAAATACCTAAGGAGTCTCCCTTATGGTATAAATATTAGATTGATTGCTCGGACTATCATCATAATCCTTTTTCGAGGGATGATCGGTGGATCCCAATACACATTATTCCTGCTCAACCTCTAGAACATTACCTAAAAAATGCGGGACAAGAGCTTGTGCCTCATCCAGATGATGGTCGGAGAGCGCGCGTTGCAGACTTACTTTCTCGCCAACCTGGGCCATTATAAACCTTTCGTACATTTTGGTTTTGATGTAAATATAAATTTTCACTTAAGCCAATGAAAAAGTGTTATTTACTATTCTTTAATGTTTCGAGCCTGTGCTCGCTAAACATTCATATTGGTTTATTATGTAACACTCAATCGAACATCTCTTCGCTTTTGATTTTAACATTTTGAGCTTCTCAGCTAACTAAATGGTATTAAGAGATAGTGTTGGTTATGTGTTGTTTTGTGTTTAGACATTCTCCCAATCCAACATACCTTAGATATGTCATTCCATTTGCTTTACCTTTTAGGTTGTGTCCTCACACTTCCTTAGGCTTGAGTAAGATGATAGAGAGAATGCACCTGGAAACTGGGCCATTTTCCCAAGAAGGTTTTTTGCGACCAACATAAATTGGCTTTGTTGCCTAAGGATCCCTTATAGGGATTTTGTGGTTGCTGGGGCAATCCATGAGGTCTTTTGTGTTTACAACAAGAACCTGAGGGATGTAATAATTGAAACGAGTCTACTGACTCGTTATAATTTGTATAAACCCTGTTTGACATGTTAAGTTCTCTGATGAAAATAGGTGAACAACTTGTCACAATATCTGAAGTTTAGCTATGTATGAAAGAGATATTATTTCAAAAGGGTGCATATTAATGAGATGTTACCGATAAGAGTTGAGCAACCAATGTACATATATGAAAGTGAAGGGGCCAATCCATCCTTTATTCATTGAATACTGTCTGAGCTACATAATGTTTGAAAATAAAAACTTGCATAAACTAAATATGCTAGTAGAAATAAAGAAGATATAAAAGTAAAACTTCTTGATATTGGCTGGGTTTCATGCTCTTGGTCTCTCCCTGCCCTTCATCTTTTCCAATTGATATTCCCCTTAAAGATCGTCTCTGATTACTCTGAGGGGTCCTTCCCAATTCGGTCCTAAATTGCCATCTGATGGTTTTACAGCACTACCGAGAACTTTCCTTATGACATAGTCCCCTATTGAAAGCTTCCTCGGGTTAACCCTTTTGTTGTATTGCTTAGCTAGTTACTGTTGGTAGGAGGCCAACTTCATCAAAGCCAAGTCTCACCACTCATCTTCTAGGTCAATCTAAGTGCATAGTGCATCATCGTTGAGGCCTTGGTTGATAGAGTGGTTCTCATAGTGGGGAGACGAGTTTCTAGAGGAATTACATCTTTAATTCCATAAGTGAGTGCAAAGGGTATTTCCCTAGTCAGTTTCCTAGGTGTAGAGCGATAAGCCTATAGAACATAGGGGAAATCATCCACCCAGTCAACCTTATATTATTCCAACCACTTTCTCAGTCCATCGAGCATGATTTTACTGAAAGCCTATACTTCCCTATTGCTTTAGGGATAACCCACAGAGTTGAAGTGGTGCTTGATATCATGATCATCAGAAAAAGCCTAAAAGAAACCACTTTCAAATTATATTCCATTGTCGGTGTTGATACCAAAATTAATATGCTGATGTGGACGAATAGTATGAAGACACGTGTCGATCTACGTGGCACAATAACAGCGAGGAAGATCATTTACTGAACAACCATGGTTGGTACCGAGCAACGAGAATACACCGAGGAGCTCTATCATGCCGAGGAACTCCATCCGAGGAACTCCATCATCCCGAGATACTCTAAAGCACTCCGAGGAACTCTTGATCAACGAGCAACTAAGGCGGTCCGAACTGCACCTCGGCCGTGTCATCAATTATCAGACGGACAACTGTTTAACTATTCATTAGATTCTTGACGCACACGCTGCATTAAATGTATTACCCATTCATATGTATATCATTTAATGTATTGGACCTTTCATGTACAGCCTTGAGGCTATAAATACCTTGTATCAATCCCATTCAAAGGGACCGGAATTTCTGGAGAGAATTTGTAATCAAGAATTCCACAAACACTCAGCAATAACATAACAGTGGACGTAGGCTTTATTCCTAGCCGAACCACTTTAAAAATCTTTGTCTTATTTATTTATCTGTGATTGAAAAATTAGAGCGATCTAGTTTTTTACATCAACAGATTGGCGCCGTCTGTGGGAAACGACTGTTGTTATCGTTTTTCATAAAAATCATTTATCACCAATGGCAGATAATCCAGAATCCAGTAATCGAAATGCTGGAAATACTGGAAATCTTCCAAATCCATCTGCATCTCCAGATCTGGCCGGAATTATGACGAATCTGGCTCAAGGACAAACCGCCGTGCAAGAATCTATGAGGCAACTCCTTCAAACTCTTCAAGGCGGTGTACCTACTCATTCAGGGCAAAGGACTGATCATGGGCAATCACAATCCAGACGTATTGGGTCATATCGCAATGGGGAATCCAATGATTCTTCTTATCAACCTGGGCGAACTTCATCAATACGGGCTACGGATACAGATCAACATATCTCTCTTTCTCCGGAGAGAACTAGCGCTTTAGAAAGATTAAGCAGGGTGTCTCCTTTCAGTTGGTTAGGACCAAGGAGGAACATGAGTCCACCTAGGGTTCCATCAGGAAGTTTTCGACCACCACCAGGTTTGAGAGAAGGATCTGCACAATCACGACCAATTACTCGTCGAGATAAATCTCAGGAAGCTACGTCAGAGCAATCAGTTGCTCGGACTAAGCGGCCCGAGGAAGGGAATGAAGCATGGAAAGGTTCCATTCAACGATTGGAGGATAGACTGGGAGAAATGGCTAAGGCGAGGAACCCCTTACAGAGAACTTTTGTTCAAGGGACACCTTTTGTGCAAGCCATTGTGGATTTCCCTACACCGTCGAAATTCAAAGCACCTGTAGTGACCCCCAAGTACGATGGAAAGACGGATCCCGTACTTCATATAGAACAATACCAAGCTGCTGCAGATATCTACGCTGTCCCCGACGAGATGAGGTGTAGAGCATTCTCGGGAACTCTTACCGGATCTGCACAGATATGGTACAATAATCTTCCTCGGGGTAAGATTTCAACTTTTGTTCAGTTAGCCGAGCTGTTTATTGGCAATTTTTGTTTTGGAGCAAAGCCAGTAAAGCGAGTAGCGCACTTACTAAGTGTTAGACAAAAATCAGGAGAAAGTACTAGAGATTACATAACTCGTTTCAATAACGAGAAGTTGGAAGTCATAGATTATGAAGAAAAGACAGCAATCACTGCTTTGATGAGTGGTTTGCTGCCTAACAAGCTATACTATACTCTGGCCAAAGATCCGCCTAAAAATATGTCGGAATTGATGGCAAAGGCGGCCAAAATCATGAATGCCGAGGAGGCTATGACTGCGAAGAAGAATATGGATAAAGAAGTTAAAGTGGAGGTCGACAACTCTAAGAAGAAAGATCAGAAAGGTAATGGTGGTGACAGACATTCCAGGAATAACAGGATAAAGTTGGAAGCCCTAAAAAAGTATGATAATTATACTCCGTTGAAAATGGGTATTAATCATGTTTTAGAAGAGATCAGGAATAACGAGGAAATCAAATGGCCAGAGAAACTGAAAACAGATCCTGACATGAGGAATAAGGCCAAATATTGCGAGTTTCACAAAGATCATGGCCATATGACCAAAAATTGTATAGCCCTTCAGAACGAGATTGAAACACTTATTCGAAGAGGAAAATTATCAAAGTATGTAGATCGCAGAGGTGAGAGGACAAATGAGGACAGAATTAGAAAGAGATCTAGATCTCCTCGTCGTGCAGAGGAGAAAAAGAGGAGGGCCCATGAAGAAGATCCAGATGATGACCCCGATCTTCCCAAGAAGCCAAGGAAACCTGAACGAGAGGTATTTTCCATACGTTTTGGATCATTTCATTGTAACGTTATTACAGGAGGAGATGCAGGAGGAGGAGACCTTACTGCAGAAAGAAAAGCTTACCTCGGAGAGGCTCAAGCTTGTTCATATATTCAACGAATAAACCTGGCCGAGGATGATCGTCCGAGGAAGGTAAATAAAGAGAAACTAGTGATTGGTTTTTCAAAAAACGACCTGGCAGGTGTTCTTTACCCCCATGATGATCCTTTGGTGATCAAAATGAGAATGAAGGATGTGGTCATTTCAAGGGTGTTAGTAGACAATGGTAGTTCGGCAGATATCATGTATTATTCATGCTTTGATAGCTTGAATTTGAAATTATCTCAATTGGAACCTTATCACAGACCCCTTCTGGGTTTTGCTGGCGAAAAAGTTTTTCCACTTGGGACGATCAAGTTGGATATACTCATTGGAACTTGGCCTGCTTGTCGAACAGAAAGAATACGCTTCTTTGTGATGGATAAGAATGTGCAGTCAGCCTACAACATCATCATGGGAAGAGTTGGATTGAAGAAGTTCGAAGCCGTTCCTTCTACAGTACATCAATGTTTGAAATTCCCAACAAATTTTGGAGTTGGAGTGGTGAAAGGTGATCAAAAAGTAGCTCGGTAATGCTATTATTCGTCGGCCGAACAAGAAGAACTAGAAGGATCGATGAAAAAGACTACTACTTACCAGGTGGAGGAAGGTACAGAAATTGAAACTCTTGATCCCAGGGATGAATCTCAACTTGTAAAAGGACAGGTGATGGAATCTACAGAAAATGTTATTCTGGACGACGAGCATCCTAGGGAAATAACCCAGATAGGTTCGTCATTGGATATGTCAATAAAAGAGGAGTTGATAACTTTCTTGAAGAATAGGAAAAATACTTTTGCTTGGAGTCATGAAGACATGCCAGGAATAGATCCAAACTTCTTATGTCATGAACTCAATGTGAATAAGGAGATTAAACCTGTAAAGCAGAGAAGAAGGGTGTTTAGTCCCGAGAAGAATCAAGCCATACAAGAGGAAGTCGAGAAACTCCAGAAAGCCCAATTCATTGAAGATGTAAAATATCCAGACTGGTTGGCAAATGTGGTAATGGTAAAGAAGAAAAACAATAAATGGAGAATGTGTGTCGATTTCACCGATCTCAATAAGGCATGCCCCAAGGATCATTTTCCATTGCCCAGAATTGATCAACTGGTGGATGCTACCTCGGGACACGAGCTACTCAGCTTCATGGATGCTTACTCTAGCTACAACCAAATCAAAATGAAACCTGAAGACAGGGAAAGTACTTCTTTTATTACCCCTAGGGGAACTTATTGTTATAATGTTATGCCTTTTGGTTTAAAAAATGCAGGTGCAACATATCAGCGGTTGATGAATAAGGTTTTTACCGAACAAATCAGCCACAACATGGAGGTCTATGTCGATGACATGCTCACTAAAAGCAAGAAAGCCGCTGATCATTTAGTTGACTTGAGTCAAACTTTTGATCAATTGGATAAATACCAAATGAAGCTTAACCCGACGAAGTGCATCTTTGGAGTACGAGAAGGAATGTTCCTCGGATACATCGTCAATCAACGAGGTATTGAGGCAAATCCAGATAAGATCAAAGCTCTTCTAGGGCTGCGCTCCCCGACGACGAAGAAAGAAGTGCAGAGTCTTACCGGACGAGTTGCAGCGCTCAACAGATTTGTATCTCGTGCAACTGATAAATGCATACCATTCTTCAAAACACTTCGAAAAACCTTTGAGTGGAATGAGGAATGTGAAAAAGCCTTTCAAGACTTGAAGAAATACTTGGGAGCACCTCCACTGTTGTCCAGACCAATAACAGGAGAAAAGTTGTATTTGTATTTGGCAGTATCAGAGAACGCAGTCAGTTCAGCGTTGATCAGATTGGAGAATGGAGTCCAGAAGCCAATTTATTACACAAGTAAGGCTTTCCGAGGTGCAGAAATCAGGTACCCAAAGCTAGAAAAATTGGCATTGGCACTAATTGAAGAAAGTAGAAGAATGAGGCCATATTTCCAAGCCCATACCATCATCGTTTATACTGATATGCCATTGAGACAAGCCCTCCATAAGCCAGAAAAATCAGGGAGACTGATGTACTGGGCAGTAGAACTTGGTGAATATGATATTGTGTATGAGCCCAGATCATCATTCAAGGGGCAAGCTGTAGCAGATTTTATAGCAGAGTTCACATACCCTGATACCCCCGAGGAGCAAAAGGTGCCTGCTGATCTACCTATGGACAATACAGGATCAACAGAAACATCTGCTGATCTACCTGTGGACGATACAGGATCAACAGAAACATTTGCTGACCTACCTGTGGACGATACAGGATCAGCAGAAATAGGTCCAAACCAACCAAGGTTGGTAAAAGGGTACGAACAGATGATTGACAAGGAGCGAAAGATACCGGGGGATGATGGAAGAAAACAGCAGATATTTTATCGAGGAACTCTGACAGATAAGAAATTTGAAGACGAGGTACCTACATGGAGATTATATGTAGATGGATCATCCTGCACAGCTGGTTGTGGAGCAGGAATTGTTTTGATCACTCCAGACGAGATTGACATGGAATATGCTTTGCGATTCCAATTCAAAGCCTCTAACAATGAAGCGGAGTATGAGGCCATGATAGCAGGTCTTAATCTAGCAAAGACTATGGAAGCACAACAAGTGATGGTATTCAGTGATTCTCAATTAATTGTGTATCAGATGATGGGAATATATGCGGTTAAAGGAGATTTAATGATCAAATATCATGCAAAGGTGATGAAATTGTTGACAGAATTTGAGGCCATTCAATTGGTGAGAATACCGAGGATGGAGAATGTACAAGCAGACGCACTGGCCCGACTAGCATCAGCTACTCGTACCGAGATACGAAGAACCATACCGATTGAAGTATTAGAAGGTCGGAGCATAGATGAAGATCTGACAACGAATGTGATTACCCTTGATTTAGGACCATCTTGGATGGATCCAATCAGGAAATATGTTGAAGAGGGTGAATTGCCGGAGGACAAACTCGCTGCCAATAAACTGAAGTATAAAGCTGCTCGGTATGTATTAACTAATGGTATTTTGTATAGACGAGGAATTATGGCAGGTTTGCAGAGATGTGTACATCCCACCGAGGTGAAAGAATTGATTGAAGAAATCCATGAAGGATCTTGTGGAGCTCATGTAGCAGGTCGAACACTTTTACAAAGAGTGATGACACAGGGATATTACTGGCCGACAATGAGGGCTGATTGTATAGCCTATGCCAAGAAATGTGACAAGTGCCAACGTTTTTCCTCCATCCGACGAACTCCACAAGCATTGCTAACACCAATAACTTCCCCTTGGCCATTTGCCATGTGGGGAATTGATTTGGTTGGACCACTGCCGACCACCCGAGGAAGATTCAAGTATCTCGTAGTTGCAGTGGACTATTTTACTAAGTGGGTGGAAGCTGAGCCTCTTATCAATATGACGTACGAGAAGGTATACCAATTTGTATGGAAGAATATCATTTGTCGATATGGTCTCCCTCATGCTTTCATCACAGATCATGGAACACAATTTGATAATGAAGAATTTGCTGCCTATTGTCATCAGTCGAACGTTTTAAAGTTTCATTCAGCACCAGGCCATCCCCAAAGCAATGGACAGACTGAAGTGACGAACAGAACATTACTAAACGGGTTAAAAAAGAGGCTAAGTGAAGCTAAAGCAAATTGGATTAATGAGCTCCAATCAGTATTATGGGCCTACCGAACAACTCCCCGAGCAGCAACTGGAGAATCACCATATATGTTAGCATTTGGAAGTGAGGCTGTGATACCGGCCGAGTTGGGTCTCCCAACGCATAGAGTGCTGAATTTCAACTCTCCGATCAGTGACTTGATGAGAAGAATGGATTTGGATATGCTCGAAGAAGTAAGAGAAGAGGCAGCCATTAGGAATGCTGCTTATCAACAACGAACAGCTCTGTTCTACAACAAAAGGGTGAAGAAATGCGATTTGAAGGAGGGTGATTATGTGCTGAAGAAAGTCATTCAGAAACAGAATAAACTGGAAGCAAACTGGCATGGACCTTACCGCGTTACAAAGATTGTTCGACCTGGAACTTACAGAATAGCAACTCTAGAAGGAGAGGAATTCAAGAATGCACGGAATGCTGAACACCTGCGCAAGTATTATCAGTGATGTAAAATGTAAAGTATTTCTTTCATTATGAATAAAATGATGAATAAAATGAGGATGGTTCACCATTTTCTTTCTGTTGAAAGTTTTTCGGGGAATACTAGTGTTGAACACTACACTGCTTGATAACAAGAAGAAGACTGTTCTACGGAGCCATGCTCTACAGAAGAAGACTGCTCTACGGAGCCATGCTCTACGGAGCCATGCTCTACGGAGCCATGCTCTACGGAGCCAAGCTCTACGGAGCAAAAGTGCTATAAGTAGCCAACCTCCTTTGGTTAGGAGGACAAGCTCTACGGAGCGCTCTACGGAGCAAAAGTGCTATAAGTAGCCAACCTCCTTTGGTTAGGAGGATAAGCTCTACGGAGCGCTCTACGGAGCAAAAGTGCTATAAGTAGCCAACCTCCTTTGGTTAGGAGGACATGCTCCAAGGAGCCAAAAAGTTCGAAAGAACCCTACTACTCCTTTGATTAGGAGGTGTATACCAGCATGATCAACTACGGTTGGTAAGATTTTATATACTCTCGCATTACAGCTTATGTTGGTCGGGAGGTAACATTATTACAAAAAGTTCTTTAAAGAACAAAATATTCCAAACTGTACCAAGTATGGTTAGTCGGGGATAAAAACCCACTAACTGTAGTTGGTCGACGAGAACAAAAGTGTTGACCTTAGTTGGTCGGACGCATGTTTATATTTGAAATTGAACCAAGTATGGCTGGTCGGGGATAGAAACCCATCACCTGTGGTTGGTCGACAAACATTATTTATCCACCTTGGTTGGTTGGAAACAATTTTGAACAATTTATGCTTATTATAAATTCTAAGTTGGTTGATGAACCATATAATTTGCAAACAGAAAAATAGCTATTGGCAAAACAGAAAATGAAATTCTTTCATTAAGATAAAAATGTATTACATGTTACATGTATGTGCTAACTATTACATTAAAGATTCCTACTCTATTGGTTTCTTTCCTTTATCCTTTGAGACAAGTTCCTCGCCGGCAGGAGGATCCTCTAGACAAAGAGGAGAATTAATAAAGTTCATGTCATTCAGCATTCTGACATTCATTATTGTAGGAGTGTCCAACAGGTGCTCAGGACGAGATACTTCAACTTGAGAATGAAGGTTATAATCACCAAGATATTTAGAGATCAAACTCCGAGGAATGGAACGAGCAGGAATCCAGGCCATATCCAATTTATAGGGAGGAACAGGCAAGTCTAGCAATCCAGGAGCATGATAATCCCATAAATAATGACCTCGTTCCAATTTTAATACACCCAGGGCGTTCAACCATCCCTGCTTGTAACCTTCGTTGTTAGCATTTTCAAGGCGATCATCCAAATGGTAAAGAGCTTCATTATAGCCTGCATTCCAGAACTCCCGAGGCTGTTTATGGAATTGGAAAGTTAATCTATCTACTTGCTCGAGAAAGTTCTTGATAAGAGCATCTTTATTATTCAGAGCAGACTTCATCGCAGCCAATTGATCCTCTAAAGATAAGTTTTTCTTAGACAAATCAGACAGAGCACGATCCTTAACATTCAGTTGGAATGCTTGAGTTTCCAGAGTAGATTGGGTACGAGATTCTTCAACACTGCGGTTAAGAACTCTTGATCGGCTCCGAGAAGCAACTGGAGAATTTTGCTCCTCGATGATTCTTCCTCGTCCCCGAGAACTCCTTCCTCGTCCCCGAGCAGTCACAGGAATAATAGACTTTTTCAAGTCATCCAACTCTTGCCTTAGTTTGGCATTTTCAACCTCTAGAAACGAAAAACCTTCATCAGTAACTGGTACTAATGCAGTGGAAGAGGAGGCAACGGATTCATATTGAGTCAATCTTTTCTGCAGACTATTATTTTCTTGTTCCAGGATCTCGGCAATTTGTCGGCAGGCTTCAACTTCACCTTTTAGGGTCCTTTCCCTAATGTCATATGCAGCAATGATCTTTTTATGACCTGTATCAGAGGAAAGTTGTTGATATCTATTTTCATATTCCTCGTGTAATGAAGCCATCGATTCATTGTGCTGGCCTTGGAGATCCTTTAAGGAACAATGCAGCTCTTCAATCAAGTCATAATAAGCGACATTGTTAGCTACAGCTCGGTCGAGTAAATCTTTCAAGTACCGATAAGCCTCAGTCGCCTGTTCTGAAGCATCATGACCAAGAATGTCAGCAATTTCAGAAGAACTAAGGTCTGTATGACCAGCCCTATAGTATTGGTGACATTGCTGCATCAGCTCGGTATCATGAGAAGAGATTAGTTCCATTCTAGCAACAAACTAAAGACAAGAAAAAGACAACAATCAACAAAGAATCATCAATAACAGCGATGAGTAAAGAATTATTTTATTAGATCATAAAAGGATTACATTGTTCGATTACAAATGATAAAAGATAGAAATGATACCGAACAACTTCACACCTTTTCCTTGTCTCCCAAGACTTTCTCGGGAGGCTGGGACGAGGAGCTCGGTTGCTCGGTGATAACAACAGCTTGATCGGCAGAAATCTTCTCGGTAGGAGGAGGCATAGAAGAAATATCCTCAATGACAGAGGGTTGAGAAGCAGAGATTGGGACATCCACAGCCATGGAAGATTCATCTGAAGCAGGTTCATCTTCTTCTTCTTCCACAATTGGTGGAGGAGGACCAGGGAGATGCCTTTGGAATAGCTCAGAATCGTCTTGGATTTTTAGCTCTTGTAGAGCAGCTACCCAACCATCATAGAAGTATTTCAACTCCCCATATTTGACTTGAGATGTCATAGCTGCAATCCCTTTATCCCATCCTTTCTCCCAACCAGCACTGAAATGTTTCTTGACTACAGCTTTTCTTTTCAACTTCTCCGAGGAGAGTTTGACATCCAATTGTTCTTTCTGGATTTTGATGTCTCGCAAGATAGATAGTTCTTTTTCTGCATTCTTCAATTGGTCATCGCATTTTTGCTGATTGACCTCTAAGCTTTTCACCTTCTCCTCCAAATTCTTGGAGGTTTCAGCCATCTTCATCTTATCAGCCTCAGCTGCAGCCAATTTTTTCTTCCAGGCAGCTTTCTCCTCGACATACTGCTGGCGAGATTCTTTCACAGATTGGGCTAAACCCAAGAGGACATCGTCAACATAGGACGAGGAACTAGAAGCTTTAATAGCTTGATCTTTCTTCACGATGGTATTGAAACAGTTCACCAGCTGAAAGATAAGAAAAACAATAGAGTCAACACAAATACAAGAGTTCAGGAAAAAGAAAAGAAAGACCAAAGGTATGAGAAATTTACTGAAGAAAGATGGCGAGCAGCTAGGGATGTCAGTGTATCCCTAGGAATCTTTTCATCAACCCCGAGAACCTCGGGTATAACTGAGCTCGTTGAAGAGCTCGGAAGAATGATTTTTGAAATACTACTACCACCAGCGGGTAGAGAAGATGCAGTTCCAGCAAGATTAACCGAGGATGATTTCCTCAATCTCTTCAAAGGAGGGTCAGCAGCATCAACCAAGGAAGAGGTCTTGGTCGGAGAGATTGTAATTACATCAGCACTAGCATTTTTCTTGCTCGGGGCCACTGGGGGCTTCTCGGCAAATTTGGAGGAACTGGCATCTACTTTTTTAGTCCCCTCTGGGACATCAATTTTGCTTTTCTGTGCCCCAACAGCAGAAGAAATTTCACCAAATAGAGCAGGAGGAGCTCTTTTCTTGCCCATTTTCTGAGATAGGGGGATATGGGAATCTGAAGATGAACTTTCTGGTGTTGAGGCTGGTTCAACAGGGCGAGCAGTATAAGAGGTTGTGTAGCTCTTATACTGCAGCAAATATGATGCAGACCTAATATGCTCGTCTGCAATCGTCTTATGCAAATTCCAGATAAGTTTTAAATGCTTGATATTCACTTCCGACTCTTTTGGAGTTTTTCTTTTACTATCAACTGCAAATAAATACATAAATTTCAGTTATACATTTTGTCAAACATGATGAAAACGCAATTTCATAAGTAAAATAAAATGAAAAATAAACCTATCCCATTGCCGTATGGAGGGCATCTGGGACCGTTGTATACTTCATTCCCAGATAAAGGCGCGTGTTGCCAATTTTTTATGACCAACCCATGCTCAAAATAATCTCTATTTGAATCAGGGAGGTTAACTACAAGGGCTCTATTTAAAAACCTAGTTTTTAAATAATAAACATTATCTAAAGTGGCCCATTTATAGCAGTACATGATTTCTGGGATCCCTATACGAGTCCCATGAGTTAGATTTAACTTTTGCACCCCGTTAATTATTCTCCATGAATTGGGGGCTATTTTTGCAGGAACAAGATCAAAATATTGACAAAACTCAAGACATAATGGGTTTGGAGGAAAAGAAAAACCACATTCAGCAATGAAAAGACTGGGGAACCAATGTCCCTCAGCCAATCGAAAGTAATCTAAAGGCTCAGAAAGAACCTCTAGAATTACCCAAGAAGGAATGGAAAAGTCAGAACGAAATTTCTCAGCAGATTCAACAATATAAACCATATTGAATAAAAGAGATGCAGAAGAAAGGAAGAAGATCTTACAGAAAGAAAGGAGATATGTTGACAACGAACGGAAACAATGATGAACACACAAGAGAGAGGAAGAGAATAGAAAACTTGAATGCAGAAAAATGGAAAGTGTAGACGACGGTATGGTTACCAAAGGAGTTTAAATACTTTACATTGGGAAGCGGCGAAAGAAATGATTACTAAAAAGAAACTACTGAACTTCCGGCGGCTAAAAAGACAAAAGTTGCACGAAGATCGAAGCGCTTATAAAAAGACGGAAAACTGCGAAATGAGAAGGAAATTTGAATACAATGCTCCTAAAACCCAGGAAGGTCATTTAATATTACCATATACCGAGAAAGAATGTCCCATACTCCTCAAAGTTCGAAATATGAAACATTGGGGGCTTCTGTTGATACCAAAATTAATATGCTGATGTGGACGAATAGTATGAAGACACGTGTCGATCTACGTGGCACAATAACAGCGAGGAAGATCATTTACTGAACAACCATGGTTGGTACCGAGCAACGAGAATACACCGAGGAGCTCTATCATGCCGAGGAACTCCATCCGAGGAACTCCATCATCCCGAGATACTCTAAAGCACTCCGAGGAACTCTTGATCAACGAGCAACTAAGGCGGTCCGAACTGCACCTCGACCGTGTCATCAATTATCAGACGGACAACTGTTCAACTATTCATTAGATTCTTGACGCACACGCTGCATTAAATGTATTACCCATTCATATGTATATCATTTAATGTATTGGACCTTTCATGTACAGCCTTGAGGCTATAAATACCTTGTATCAATCCCATTCAAAGGGACCGGAATTTCTGGAGAGAATTTGTAATCAAGAATTCCACAAACACTCAGCAATAACATAACAGTGGACGTAGGCTTTATTCCTAGCCGAACCACTTTAAAAATCTTTGTCTTATTTATTTATCTGTGATTAAAAAATTAGAGCGATCTAGTTTTTTACATCAACAGTCGGTAATAAAGGTCCTTAATACCCAAAAGCGTGTTATAATGTTCCTCCAGATGAACCTTTTCATATCGGAGTCTCGATTGTTTGCTAGTGGTTTTTTCTACCCACTTGGTGAAGTAATCTGTGTTGACCAATAGATACTTAAGATTCCCAGATGTGATGGGTAGTGATCCTATATCTAATCCCCATTGAGCGAAAGGCCATGGCCTGGTCAAGGATTTCAGGTCACTAGTAGGTTCGTGGATAATAGCGGAGTCCCTCTGACACTTATCTCACTTGCGAACATAGGCACATGCATCCTTCTATATATGAGGCCTCCAATATCCTTCCTTAATCGCAAGAAAGGCCAATGATCTCCCACCTGCGTGACTCCTACAAATGCCCTCATGGACCTCACTAAGTACTTATTCGGCATCTTGTGGGTAAATTCACTAGAGGTAAGGCCCAGTAAATGATTTCTTGTAAAGCTTTCCTTTAGGATTGAGGTAAAAATAAGCATCCTTAAAGATAACCTGATGGGCCGACCTCTTTTTGTCTGGCAGTATGTTACTCAGTAAATAATTAATTTAGGATCCATCTAACTTGGGGCCTTATCTATGAGGAGGACTTGCTCTGAGACGACTACCTCGTTGATACTAGGTTATGTGAAGAACTCTATCTAAATAGTTCTCCTTAGGTCAGAGTCAATTACTGAGCTTGATACAACTAAGGCGTCAACGTGATTGTTCTGTCCTCCAGGGAACTGTTGGATTTCCACCATTTCAATGTTGTCCATGAGTCCTCTTACTATGAAGAGGTCAGCTTCCATTCAATTATCTTTGGCATTAAATTCCCCGATTACCTATTTGGAGACCAGTTTGGAATCACCAAATACTCGAAGGCACTTTGTCCCCAGTAGTTTGGCTTTTCACAAATCGACGATCAGTGCTTCGTACTCAGCTTTGTTATTGGAGGCCTCGAATCCCAATTTAATTCTTTGCTCAATCACAGTGTCTTCGTGGGTTATGAGAAGGATCCCTACTCATGACACCTTGGAATTAGAAGCTCTATTAACGTATAAGGTCTAGTTTTTGGATTGTGCTTCCTGTGCTATCGACTGCTCATTATCCAATTGGTCTATTGGTTGTTCTCTTATGAACTCAGTAATGAAATCTGATAAGACCTATCCCTTGATTGGTGTTCTAGGGTGGAAGTGGATATCGAATCTCTCGAGTTCGATCGACCACTTTGAGAATCGTTCAGAGAGGTCAGCTTTCCATATAGTGGCCTTAAGGGGGTAAGAAGTGATTACGGTAATGGAGTGGGATTCGAAGTAGTTCTTTAACTTTGTTAAAGCAACCATCAGAGCATAGGCGAGCTTCTCCAGAGGCAAAAATCATTGTTTAGCGTTCAGGAGTGTCTTACTAGCATAGTAAACCGAGTGTTGTCCTACTTATTTTTCACACACTAGGGCGGGGCTTACAACATTATATGATACTATCAGGTAAAGGTATAGTGGGACTCCATCATTCGGGATTACTAGAAGGGGTGGCTTTCTGAGGTATGACTTTATCTCTCTTAAAGCTCGCAAATAGTCATCGTCCCATATGAGGCCTTTGTACTTTTTTAGAAGCTGAAAGAATGGTCGGCAGCATTCCAAAGAGTTAGAGATGAAGCGATTGAGTGCCGCAAGCATTTAAATAAGATTTTAAAATATATCAATGTCTGAGGAGGCTGAACTCTAGTGATGGCATCGATCTGATTCGAATGGGCCTTAATTCCTCTCTTTCTGACTAGGTAACCTAAGAACTTTCCTGGCTGTACACCGAATGAACACTTAATTGCATTAAGCTTCATTCAATATTTCCTGAGTATCTCAAAGGTTGTCACTAAGTAGATAAGGTGTTCGGACTTATTCTTACTTTTGACTAGCATATCGTCAATGTATGCCTCCATTATTTTTCCCATTTAATTCCTGAATATCTTGGTGACCAACCTTTGATAAGTTTCCCATGCGTTCTTGAGATCAAATGGAATAACTTTGTAATAGTACAAACCGATGGGGGTTATAAAAGAGGTCTTATCTTGGTAGGTCCCGAATAAAGGAATTTGATGATAGCCATAGTAGGCATATAGGAATCTCATTATTTCATATGTCGATGTAGCATCGACTAACTGGTCCATTTTTGGGAGGGAGAAGTTGTCCTTGGGGGATGCCTTATTGAGGTCAGTTCAATAGAAACATACCCTCCACTTGCCATTATTTTTTGGTACTACCACTGGGTTGGACAACCATTTAGGGAACTGGACTTCCCTAATAGACCCTACATCTAGTAGCTTCTCTACTTAATTCTCCACTGCCTTAGCCTTCTCAAAGGCTATTCGGTGAGCCTTTTAAGTGATTGATTTGAAGGTTGTATCGATTTGCAGGTGATGAAAGGATACACTAGGATCGATCCCTGGTATCTTGTACGGTTCCCAAGACAAAATACCTAGGTTGCTTCTAAGAAATAAAACTAACTCTGTTTTCTCTTGATCGGTGAGAGCATCTTTAATTAGAAACTTCCTGTTAATCAAGTTGTAATCGTCTACAACTTCTCCATCTTTTCAATGACCCTATCGGTGGGGTGAATCCTGATCTCTTCCACCCCTATTTGGTTATACCATAGTTGTAATTTGGAGAACACCCCCCTCATGGGCTCCTTCCTGAGCATTCTTTATCTCCTTCTTCTTTTCTTTCTTTGGGCAGATGGATGCAATAAATCACTTCCTGGATGTAGCCTGATCGCCATAGATTTTGACCATGCCCCGATCAGTAATGCACTTCATCTTTTGATGGTAGGTTAATGGTACGACCTTCATAGCGTAGAGTCAACCTCTGCCCAAAATAGCATGGTATGTGGACTCAATATTCACCACCAAAAAATCAATTATCTTTGAGATGTTTCCTACCCTGATCGACAAGATTATCTCCCCAAATGGTGCTGTGATCTTCCCTATATAACCGAATAATGAAATAGTGGCCTCTTTGAGGTCGACGATATTCAACTTCAGTTTATGGAATAGTTCCGGGTACATCACTTTGAAAGAACTGCATTAGTCAATAAGTAGCTTGTCTACATATCAATTAAAAATTAAAAGTGTGATCAGCAAAGCGTCATGATGTGGGGTTCTTACGCCAACCAAATTTTCTTTGAAGAACATGATGTGCTTGGTGTAGTTGACGTCTTCTAGTCACCGACGATATCCTGCCTGGGTCATAGCAGAGTTGATTTGAAAAGCTTCCATCACAGCAGTCACCTTCTTAGGTTCCATTCAAACGGTATTGCCTTCGATCTGCTTAAAGTCTGATGCCCCATGGATTACTACGAACTAATGCCCTGTATCCTCGTTGAGGACGCTATTCTATTTTTATTCTCCATTGGTTGCGAACTTGTCAACTTTTTTCTCAATGTACTCATTGATATTCCCTTCTTGGGCTAACTCTTCCAAATATGACTTTAGAGCCTTACAGTTCTCGATTTTATGGCCTACTTCCTTATAGAATGAGCATCTCAGCGCGCGTTGTTCCTTTTAGTTGGGTGGCCGCCCATCTTTATGGGTCATTTAATAAATGTCTCGTCTTTGATCTTATATAAAATTTTGTAAATGGATTCCTTGAAGTCTATGTTAATAGCCTAGAATGCCTTGGAGTGGTCGCCCTTGTTCCCATTCTTAGAGCCATTCTTGACCCCATTATTATTTCCCTTCTTTTGGGTATTGTTCTTCTATGTTCCCTTGTTCTCCTTTGCTCTACCATTGTCCCCTCCATTTGGATGAACCATGTCTTCCACCTTCATTTACTTCTCAAAATACGATCCATAAGTTCGTCGATGGTGTTGGCTTCCTTCTTAGTAAGGGATTGGTGCAACAAAGAGGTGGTCGTTAAACCAGTTTTGAAGGATGCTATGATAACCTGCTCCGAGAAATTCTTGATCCCATTGAAAACTTCCCAATACCTTTTAGCGTAGTCTCGAAGGTTATCCTTTGTCTTTTTTTTCATCGTAAGAAGTGCATCTATCCTCTTGGAATAGGAGATATTAGTTCTGAATTGTGCTGTGAAGTCCTCCACAAGAGCTGTAAAATTTATGATTGATCTATAAGAAAGCCTCTCAAACCACTTCTGTGCTACATCATGCAGGCTATAAGGGAAAATCCTACCCATGAGTGCGTCATTGTGGATACATAAGGTCATTGCTTTTTTATATTTCCTGACATGGTCTATGGAGTTTGTTTTCCCACCATAGACCATGAACCTAAGGACAATGAACTTCTTCAGGGTCTCCTCCTGCTTCATTACCCTTAAAAAATTGGACTTCATCTGAGTGTTGAGAGCTCTTCTGGATAACTCTCTGGTGGATCTGGATTCTCGGTGGACTGGTTGTTGGTCTATCTCCCTATGGACCAAAATCCTCATGTCCTCATTCTACCGATCATTGCTTATGTGGCATCTTTATTGATGGCTATGCTCTGATCATCAACGCTCTGACCTGAGATAATCAGTTCTCTCCTGGTCATGTCTAGAGCTCCTCCCTTGGCTGTGAGTATCACTCTCCTAAGGACTAGGAGTCCTAGTATAACATTTTCTAGAAGCACTCGAGATACCTCTCTCTATTCTTTCAAGTCGCCTATGTAGGTGAGTATTTTCTTTTGCTTGGAGGCGTGAAACCTCCTCTTGTTCATAGAGGCTGCTTCATAAGCATCGACCAACCTAGAAATCTAGGTAGACCTAGGTGGCCCTTGGATTTCTTTAGAGGGTTACCTATCCTAGCAAAACCTATGGTTTATGTGATGGAAAATCTCAGGCCTGACCCTAGGAGGAATGCGGTTTTCTTGGACATCGTCGGCTTGGGGGATGTTACAGTTATGGTGAGACATTACGACTTTCTATCAAATAATGTTCTCACAGGAATACAAATTTCTTCCTATAGACGATGCAAATTATGAGTGTAGAAAATATCACAATAAAGGAATCCACGAAAAGAATCACAAAGATCAAAAACTAAAAGGAATCACATGACAACAACGATATACGTGGTTCGGTAACTTACCTACGTCCATAGAGAGGTTACTTATTCTTATTAAGTGTCTCTCAAAATCTAAGGTTTTGATCCCTTTGCCCCAGGTCAGGGTGTACAATTTATAGATATGCTGTTATAGAGTTTGAGTTATTCAAGGAACTCAAAATAACGTGCGGATTTGCCATAAGGTACTTGAATACCTCATCCGAGATTTTTGGTACCTGATTTGACCATTACTGTAAGTGTTATTATACTACTAAAATACTCGTGTGGAAATTAAGTCATTATTTGGGCTGAGCAGTGTGTTAATCCATTAGGAGTGGCCGACTACTCTCGTGGATTGTATTAAATAGGCTCCCATATTAATCAATTTATATTATTCTCAAAATTAATAATAATACATTATAATATAATTGAATTTAAAACATCCACAACATGCGATAACGATAAAACAATAAGTACTACTATAGACACCACATCCTAGGACCACCCTAAGAACCTCTTTAGGTCCCTAACACTCACTCACACACCGCAAACCCTAAGTCATACTCTGAGAACTGATATGGAGGCCACCGAGCGATTATGAGCCACATTTGACTCTAGTTAACTTCCTCTCCTGAGAAAAATCTTAATGAATATTCGAAGAACACTGAATACCCTTTCCAATGGTCTGTCCCATGCACGAATCGACCTTGTGGTTAGGACGAACAATCCATTTTATGACCGAAAATTAATCTGGAGGCCACTGGGTGCTTTTCGACCCCACTTGAATTCGGTCATCTCTCCATCTTGATCGAAGCTTAATGAATCTTCCAAGGTCTCTGAATACCATTTTCAATGATGCCCCGTGTGTGAATCAGACTTACGATAAAACCGAACGACCCATTTTACTCCAAAGGGTCATCGAGCACTTTTGGGCCCCCCATTTGACCTTGGTCAACTCTCTGAACCGATTGAAGTTGAATGGAATTTCGAAGGTCTCTGAATACCCTTTTTAATGGTCCATCATGTGCACAAATTGTCTTAGATCCAAAAGGGGGTGATACATTCAAAGTTAACGGACAGTGCCTAATGCCATATCAAGAGGCGTATGTGGAAGAAGCCGACACGATCTGGTTGTCGGACCCCATTTACGGGGTTGACTGAGCTGTAACGGAGAGGTCGTCTCACCCCCGACTTGTATGGGGTGACTCTTGTGTACACTAGTTAGAATTAGGTTAGGGTCGTTAGGAGTCCGCGAATGTAAGTCGTGAGAGGATAGGAGTTCAAACACGTGTTTTGTGAGGGTGTGGCGAGTTTCGAGAGAGTTAGGAATAATTGCGAGGGTGTTTGAAAATTAGAGAGTGGGAGATTTCATGCTTAACATAGGAGAATAGAGTTTTGTTCCCAGCGAACCGGACCTATGCCACTGTATTGGATCAGTTCGGTTTGGTAAAATTCAAAAAAAAAGAGGGGAACCGAATCGGTTCACCCCAGGAACCCAGACTGGTTTGGCCTCTGCAAATTTTTTCCCCTTCCCAAGATACTTTCCCCCTCTCCCAATATCTTCATTTCTCTCTCTCTCTCTCTCTCTCTCTCTCTCTCTCTCTCTCTCTCTCTCTCTCTCTCTCTCAATTTCTAGCAACACCAAATTTTCATGTGGCCAACCGAGCTCCAACTGTCAAGTACACCTCCACCAAAATCCTCCCTGACGATAACGGGGACTACCGTTCTTGCATTGAATGACTGTGGTGCGAGCAGCTTTTCATCCCCTCTCGTAAACTCCATATTGAGCATCTCGTTAAATGGGAGGACCTCCATCGCACTGTCGCTAACCTTTTCAGCACTAGGGGTGGTGAAAATTCTTCAAAAAACCCCACGAGGTGGTCTGGGAGGCGGAAGTCTGGTCTTTCTATGGCTCACTCATCCACATGGGCGATTTCGAGGACCAAGCCTTTGTTGACGGCCGACCCATTCCCTTCTCCTTGGACATTTTGTCTTTAAAGCTTACCGCCAAGGGGGTTCCTATCCCGAAATGATTTGACTACCCAAGTGCCTCCGTACCCGTGCCAAAAAGTATATGCATAGCCCGACTTGCACCTGGCGAACATTGGGTTCGGGAAAAGTTTCGGTGGGACGCATAAATGATAAGGACCATATCACCTTCCATATTGATTGCGCTAACATCCTCTAAACATCCAAGGATTCAGCGAGGTGCCCTCGACAACATACACTCGTCTACCACCTCTTTGATCCCAACACTACCGTCCACCTTGGCGGCACATTCTACGCTGACATCCTATATGCGAGCTTGGATCAAAAGGGCGCGACCCCTCTCCCATATCCCCGCCTCATCACCCCTATACTCGCCAATGCAGGCATAAAGCCACCCCGGGCGTTTCCTTGCCTACCAAAGCCCATTGGGCAGGAATCACGCAATCGGAGTACAAAACAACGGGAGATTCTAAGAGCAACAATGATAGAGCTTGAGATTCTGATGATGAGGAGGAAGTAGCCGAGGACGTAGAAATGGAGGAAGGCTCCGAGGAAGAGTATAATGAAGCGGCGGATTCTGACTATGAGCTAGAGGGAGAGGACATTGATCAACGCATTTTGGTGCTTGAAATATGCTTTGGTGATTTCATTAATGAATACTGTAATGATCGCCAAGTGGACCGTCGAGTGTACCAGCGCAATATAAGTATGATGCCTCGCCTTCAAGCTGAGTTGTATCGACTACATATGGGTGTTCCTCCACCGCCCTATTTTTACGACCCATACGACCCAACTGCTCCCGACACATCCCATCCACCCCCTCAGTAGCAAGTTGTTGGTTTTGTTATTTGTATTTTGTAGTTCTTCACATTTTCTATCCCTAAATGCGTATATTTTGTAATGGAGAACTTTGGACTTCCTATCTTTTCATTTCAGATACGTGCTTGTGATTATTGTTGCATTTTTCCTTTGTTAATTTTTCTATGCCTTCTCTCTTTAATTTTGATTTTAGTCCTTTTGCATAGGAGCTTTGCAAAAGCATAAGTTGGGGGGGGGGGGGGGGGGGGTACGCACGCGCTTCAAAATTTCACAAAGTTCAAAACAGCCAAAAACGAAAAAATTAGAAATTTTCAAAAAAAATCTGAAAAGCCAAAAATATTTTCTTCAAAATAAATAAAAATTGGAATTAAAATTTTTTAAAAATGTCACAACTTTTTAAGTCTCGAATTGAAAATTTTCAAACGCACAAAGCCAAAATTGACCAAAGAAGGAAATTGAGCGAAAATTGACGTTTTTACGAATAAGCATGGAGATTATTAACCCAGTGAGATTTCGAGCCTTTCACTTTTTCCTAGTAACTAAATCAATCCGAGTTAATGGTTAACTCAAATTTAATTCAGCGTTTTAATAAGTCGTTGAGGATCTTTACTCCTTTATTTTGATCGGTTATGGGAAACATGTGAGATGTTGTCTTGAAAAATGTGCTAACATATCTTTAAACTTAATTAATCTCGAGATGCATATGGTAAATTGATGAGTGATTCGGACAATGAAGTAGGCCATCGGTTGTTTACCCAAAAATATTAGCCATAAAAACTTGTGAAATTTTTTCCTTTTCGCTAGCCCAATTGAGCCTCATAAAATATTTCCTGTCGTTTGGTAACCCGAAAAACCCAATAAGTCCAGAGTTGTGAAAATTGGAAATTTCCTCAATAAAGTCCAAAAGGTGCAACAAAAAGGGGCAAGAAACAAATAAAAGAATAATGCTTAACAAAAAATAGCAATAAAATAAAAATGCGAAGAAAAAAGAGAAAAAAAAAAGAGAAAAATGAGCAAAAGCCCGGGAAAGCACTAATGGATATCTTAAGTAAAATTTTCAATTCCGACTTTCCCAACAAATCCCAATTTTACCCAATACACCTTTAAGTCGAAAAAGTCCTGCCCAAGTCCAAGTTTTGAAATTAATTTTCGCGTGGAGCAATAAGATACAAAAAGATAATATGAGAGATTAACTGGTGTGAATAAGAGGCAATGTTCCCGTTTCCCAATGACCATAACTCGATGAAGAGGTCTTTTCCCCTCTAAATATTCGTCTTTCAAGTTTGCGTGCGTGAATTTACATTCCATTACATTTTCTCTTATAAATCATGCATGCCGAGAGAAATAGCCACAATCTGAGTGATTCGTTTAAGAGAGCATCCCGTGAGATTTTGAAATCAAAGTGAATTTTTGGAAGGTAGCGTAATGATCAATCGGTGGAAATTTGCGATTTGATTTTCGGCTTCACACACACACACACACTATGAGTTGAGACTTGTGTATATAAATTTACGGTGACTATTTTTAGAAAAGTTTGAATGGTACAATTTTTAAGTATTTAGATTTTTCTTTGAGTCGAAAATGAATTTTGTGGGTATATTCACCGCAAACCCTTACGAGACACAACTCGTCCTACTAGGGTGACCTAGGGGTTTAAAGGCTTTTTGCATACTCTAAGTGCAATAGCTTGCCCGCGAAAGCAGTATTCTATCCCAATAAGACATTTGATAAGAGTTTGACCTTATTTCGATTATTTTATATTGCTTGGGACGCGTAAGTTAGGGGGGTTTTGATTAGGCATAAATTCTTCATATTTATCCCCGTAATTTATAGTCTTTTAACCTTTCGTGTGATGTAACTCGAGTTAATTTATCTCATATCATTGATAATGACATTTTCTAATGAGTACGCCAAGTTTCATGTATTTCTCATAGATTTCGTAGGTATTTAGTGCATGTGAAGAAAGAAAGAAACCGAAAGAAAGAAAGAGGAGAAAAGAAGAAAAGTCAAAGGTCAAAAGAGTAATTTGCATCTAGAATTCGGACGAGAAGCCCAAAGAAGAGTTGAAGACCTCACGTCTATGAGCACATAAGAAGAAATGACATCCAAATCTGAGTCTCGGATCTCGAGTTATGAAGCTTCAAAGTTAAGAGAAAAACCACATGGAAAGGGAAATTTTTGTAAAGACCAAACCGAATCCATGGAGGATAAAAAGAATCGATCCGGATGCTGGCCAAACTTTCTGTGAAGATCGAATAGAACTGATAGAGAGAAGAACGAACCAATCCGATAGTGAAGAAACTTTCTATAATAGGAGAACTGAACCAATGGATTTGACCGGATCGATTTGGCTGTCGAATTTCATCATTATCCTCTTCCAAAATTAGAGTTGTGCATGGTTGAAACTCTTATAAAAATATATTCTTTTTATTTCAACGTATTTTCAGACTTAAAGGAGTTCCTTTTCATAGTTTTTAGCATAGTTTTAGAGAGAGAAAGTAGTGAAGAACCCTAAGAGCTTAAAGTTACAATTTTATGATTCTCAATTCGGATTTCTTTAGTAAAGTTTATTTCTTCTTCTTATTTATTGTTTAAGTTAATTAATCATTGCATGGTTAAATTGTTTCCAATAGTTCATAGATTATCTTTTTCTTCTACGCTTAAATTTCATCATGGTTTTAATTTTCTGAACCATAGAAATCATAATTATAGTTAATTGCACTATGCTAGGCTAGATTTCTTAGGTTTGGGATGCATGAACCCAACCCGATGTAGTTTTCACGAATAGAAAATTAGTGTTATGTATTAAATAATGATTAAATCGTGTTATGTAGTGATCACAATCGTCAGATGTCTTTTAACCTAGTTTATCCTAGGTAACCGAGGTGCTTAAGAATGAGATGCGCATGTTAGCTACTGCAACACTTCTTTATTCTTGCTCTTGATTACATATGATGCGAACTTATACCCTCATATATGTAATGCTTGAGATTAATAAAGACCGGGTTTAATCACCTATTTAATTCAGAAACTAGTTTTGTATCCGACAAATGTACAAGGGTTCAGGGGATTGTATTCCAACCCAGTTTTATCATTCATATTTATTCAATTTCATTAGTTTAATTCTGCTCACGTAATTTAGTTAGTAAGTTTAATTTATTTACGTTTAATTAATAGAAAGTATTTTCCAAAGTAATCACCTTGTCATTTCTTTCCTAGAGTTAGTTTAGGGTTAATCATCTTTCTTACGTCGTCACGAGCATTCAACTTATTTACTTGAGGATTCGACCCAGTCTTACCGAGTTATTACTTACGCGATGAGTTTTCACTTGAACCGATATAAGAATGCACTAGAGACACATTTTTAGTCACGTCGAGGGCCATTTGGTTCACATTGTCTAACAAGGGTTTGCCTTCGAGATGGTAGTGTCATCACTGGACCCAACATTCTCTTTTAACGACATGATTTTTTTTCTTGATTATCATTATTTCAGTGCACTTTTTAAGACTTGTTTGGATATTAATGCTTCCTTGTTGTGTTTCTAGATTTTCAACAAAGGTCCAATTGCGTAAAGTACTGACGTGACGGTCTTCTGTGTGACACCCCGCCTAATTAAATACCGGGTTAACAATCCTTTATTAAATTAAAATCAAGGTGAATGGTTAGTTCATTCTTAGCATCACTGTCAAAAAAATAAAGTTTCGAATTTAAACACCCTACATAATTAAGCTAAGTGCCAAAACAATTTAATCCTTATTTCTATTTTATTTAATTCCATTAAGAAGCCCTTTTCAATAATTAATAGTTTACGAATCGTATAAATGTTAAAGATGGCAATGAACACACAAGAATTTAACCATACAGATAAACCAATACCAAGTCTAAAAACTACAAATGAAATCATCCTAACACGAATTACATCCCAAAGAGTACCAAATACTGAAAAATAAATGAATAAAAATCTCTGACAATCCAACTGAATAAGGAAACGGGCGACACATCCCCTAACTAATCAGAACTATAATAAGAGTGGAGTCAGTCAACAAGGTCCTCTAAGCAATGACCTGTAACTCCCACCTAAGCTGCAGCGCGTCCGTTCCAAGGAATCTAAGCATAACGCCCCTATGGTTGGGCACCTGTAATATATACATATACATACAAGAGAAAAGAAATAACAGGAAACGGGTCAGAGCTCGAGTGTAAAATAGTTTAGCAAGTATTTAAAACACTTACCTGCTAATGAAACAACCATGTTAGTGTGCGACACTCTCTTGACAAATTCTCACCTCTCATCTAGTGTGCATGCCTCCCGTACTATTAATCTTAAAAGTTTATTTTAACTTAACTTTTCCATAAGGTTTCATTCCGATAAATACCGTGTCTAAGATAATTAATTTCTGAAAATTAAGCTCTCTCATATATCTTATGTTATTTAAAATAACCCAGTGATGTCACAAAATTCCCAAACACTTATAATAAAGTTGGAGTATTTATTCATTACTTAACTAATTTTATGCACAGTAGAAAGTTCCCTTACTTAAGTATATATATATTAGTCACTCATATAATATATATACTATCTGCACCCCACATAAAATCTATGGTGCTGGCATACTCTGCTATCAAGTCCCCGTATCACTTGTACTAAGGGAAATACTAGTTCGAAATCACTCTCGAACTGTATTAACATAAAACACATACAATTGGAGGCGAAGTATAGTTCCAAGTCACTAAGAGGTCAGCACATACCCTCACGTCTCTTAGGACCATATGACTATTACTCAAATAGCCTGTATCAAGGATACTATCTTCTAGTCTAGGATACAAGTCGTTATCCCCCATAAAGGCCCAATCGAGATAAGACTGTCCTGGCGGGAAAACCCCCATGATAGCAAGTAGCTCGGGTATGATTTTTACACAGATATATAATATATGTACAATTACACAATCATATATATATAAATATTCATATTTATAAATTTGGCGCGCCCACGGCACATAATTATAATTATCCGTTATTAGCACATTTTACTCGATTATCTCGCATAATGGACCCGTCGCTTTTATTCTCATATATAAGTTACTCCATACTTACTTCTCATTTATCGAACTATTCTATCTCCCTAAGTATAATTTCAGTAGGAAATCTCACTTATCTTTTAGTCTAACTTACTCACGAGTCTCGATCTTTTATTAGACGTACGCATGATTTCGTATGTGTGAATAACTCCCCGTTAACCCATAATTTCATCCTACCTTAAATTTCACTCAACGGGGTCTACCCTGGTACTACTGGTCCTCTTTATACTTCATTATGCTCTATCAGTGATGATTGAGGGTTCCTACGCATTTTAACCGGATTAAACTTAAAGAAGAAAAATACGCAGTTTTCCAGGAAGGATCGATCGACCGAGGGAAGGGGGTCTCGATCGATCAATGTTCTTGATCGATCGATCGATCAAGCAGTTATGATGAAACCTGCCATTGTCCAGGTACGGGTTTACCTCTCCAACCTCAACCAAATCTCCATTAACAATTCCCAAACTCCCAAACAACAATTCTACAAGTACTGTATACCTAACTACATGGTTCTCTACGTAAATTATGTCTGAATTCATCAAGTATAGCGATTTAATGGGGTAAAATTCACATAAACTTCAAGAACCCTTGTTTTTCTTTAATTTCCATTCTTCCCATTCTTTTCCAGATTACTTGATTCTAAATCCATACAAATTTGTGGCTTATCCTCTACATGTGATTTAAATGTTCAAAATATGACTACTTCCTCTACAACATATGATTTTAAGTCTCAAAATAGTAATTTCTTCCAGGAAGCATGTTCTAAACAACCCTAAACTAATATGATTGAAACATTAACTAAACATAAAGCAAGATAAATACTTGCCTGGAATTTGGATTTCTGATTTGTGGATGAAAGAGGTATAGTTGCATTCCTCGTCGCGCGATCTACGCTTTGGTGGTGGTGGTAGTGCATACGGGTGAGTCTTTGGCCTTGAGTTGCTTGGAAAGCTCTCCAACTTCTTCTCTAATGGCCGTTGTTTGATTTTGTGTTTCTTAACCCTAGAAGATAAGTCATAAAGGTTGATATATACTTAGGAAATTTGTGGGTTTAATTGCCCAAAAATGTAAAATGTCTATAATACCGTCCCGGGATGCCAATTAGTCTTAAAAATGCCCCGAGACCCGAACTAAACTCCCGGGTACATTATTTTGACTATCTCGATCCTTCCGGACACATTGGCGCACTCAAAAAGACCACATGGGCGACTTATAATTTATTCACTTTAAATAATAATAATTTAATCCCGACACGACACAGGCGCGTCCCGATTTAATTTCCACAATTATCAAATTATACACTCATGATAATTTTATAAATTCGATTATACATATTAATTTATCCATTAAGTAATATTCAACAAATTCTCAATAATTACTAACTCCCATCATGCTAGTAAATATTTAAAATAATTTTCAGATTAAAATTAAATTAATAACTCAATTTAAATTTTATAAATCCCCAAATTTAAAGTTATAAAAATACGGGGTATTACATACTTCCCCCTAATAACGGAATTTCGTCCTGAAATTTGTAAAATAAGGCATACCTGGTAAAAATAATTCTGGATATTTCTCGCGCATTTCTACCTCGCGCTCCCAAGTGGATTCCTCCATATTATGATGCTCCCACTGGATCGTACAAGTGGAACTACCTTCGACCTTAATTTCCTCTCGCTATGGTCTAGGATGGCCACTGGTCTCTCCAGGTAAGAGCTGTCGGTCTGTAAATCAATCTCCAAAATTACGATGTGAGTATGGGCCATGTTATCCCGAAGATATCATCTTAACGACGAGATGTGAAACACATCGTGAATGCAGTGCAAATGCTCTGGCAACCCCAATTTGTATGCCACCGGACCAATCCTCTCGATAATGGAAAATGGTCCCACGTAGCTCGGAGCCAACTTCCCCTTCTTTCCAAACCTCATCACTCCTCTCATAGGAGACACACGCAGTAATACTTGGTCCAACATGTTAAACTCTCAAAAAAACCGTTTTGCATCGACATAGCTTTTTTGCCTATCCTGGGTTACCCAAATGTGACTCCTGATAAGCTCAATCGTAGATGAAGTTTCCTGAATCACCTCTGGTCTGAGTAATTTGTTATCCCCCACCTCTAGCCAACAAGCAGGAGAATGATAAGGCCTGCCATACAATGCCTCAAATGGGGCCATGCTGATCGTGAACTGGTAGGAGTTATTATAAGCAAACTCCACCAGTGGAAGATACAATTCCCATCCTCCTCCAAAATCAAGGACACACATGCGTAGCATATCCTCGAACATCTAATTGGTACACTCTGTTTGTCCATTCGTCTATGGGTGATAAGCTGAACTCAATCTCAACTCTATACCCATGACCTCCTGAAAGCTCTCCCAGAAGCGCGACACAAATATCTTATCTCGATCAAACACGATATATAGAGGCAACCCATGTAGCCTACAACCTCGAAAATGAACAACTTTTCATACTGGCCCGTGGTATTGTCTGTCCGTACTGGCAAGAAATGAGATACCTTGGTCAATCGATCCACTATAACCCATATGGAGTGCTGTGATGTAGGCGGCCCAATAATGAATTCCATGGAAATACTCTCTCACTTCCACATAGGTATCCCCAACGGATGAAATAATCCCGACGGTTTTTGGTGGTATAACTTTACCATCTAGCAAGTAGAACACTTTGACATGAACTCATCAATGTCCTTCTTCATCCCACTCCACCAGTACTGTCGCCTCATATCCTGGTACATCTTATCCAAAATAGGATGTACCACAAATCTGGACCCGTGAGACTGTGTCATCACTGCATGAATTAGTCTTCTCCTTTTGGGACAACCAATCTCCCATTAAACCTTAAACCTCCATCAGAACTTACTGAATAGGACTCAGCACCCTCAACTAGAAGCCATACAATCTGTTCCTGACAAAACAAATTCGTTGACTGTGCCTTTATCATACTCGTAACAATCTCTGGTGTGACTGTTATGACAGATACAAAGGAACGGGCTACCGCGTCCTGATGCCCTAACTCTTTCCACTTCTCTTACGAGACGTTCGCTACATCGCCCACTGGTCTATGACTTAACGCATTAGCAACCACGTTAGCCTTTCCCTGATAGTACTGTATCTCGAACTGGTAGTCTTTCAAAAACTCTAACCATATGTGCTGACGCATATTCAGCACTCACTGAGTGAACAAGTATTGCAGTGACTTGTGGTATGTGAACAAGCAAAACTCCTCCCCCAGTAAGTAATGTCTCCAAATCCTCAATGCAAAAATGACCGATGATGGCTCTAGGTCGTGGGTGGAGTAATTCTTTTCGTGAGGCTTTAGCTTGCGGGAGGAAAAAGCTATAGCCTTCTCTTCTTGTTGAAGTACTCCCCCGAGTCCTCGTAAAGAGGCGTCAGTGTACACCAGATACTCTACTCCCAACTTGGGCAAAGCAAGAACTGTCACCGAAGTCAACTTATCTTTTAGCTCATCAAAAGCCAATTGACAAGCATCATCCCAAACATACGAAATTTCCTTACGAGTCAGATTCGCCAACGGACTCGCTATTTTTGAAAATCCTCGGATTAATATCTTGTAGTACTCCGTTAACCCCAAGAAACTACGCACTTCCATCGGTGTCGTGCGCTATCCCCACTCCCTCACCGCCGGCACCTTGCTTGGGTCAATCGATATTCCCAACTCCGACACAACATGCCCCCAAAACTGTACCTCCCGTAACTAGAATTCGCACTTCTCATACTTAGCATATAGCTAATTCTCTCGTAGAGTCTGAAGAACCTGCCTCAAGTGCTCGGCATGCTCCTCCTCAATGTGTGAATATATCAGGATGTCATCTATGAAAATGATGACAAACTGATCCAAGAAATATCTGAATACTCGATTCATCAAGTCCATAAATATGGCTGGAGCATTTGTCAGCACAAACGGCATGACTCTGAACTCATAGGACCCATATCTTGTCAAGAAAGTAGTCTTCGACACATCCTGATCCCTAATCCGTAGCTGATGGTATCCCGGTCTCAATCTATCTTCAAAAAGAAGGTTGCTCCCCTCAGCTGGTCGATTAGGTCATCAATTCGAGGCAATGGATATTTGTTTCATATCGTGACCTTGTTCAGCTCCCAATAATCCACGCATAACCTCAGTGAACCATCTCTCTTCTTCAAAAACAACACTGAAGCTCCCCAAGGTGAGGTGCTCCTACGAATGAATCCCTGACCTAACAGCTACTCTATCTGATCCCGTAACTTCCTCATCTCTGTTGGAGCCATAGATACGGTGAAGGTGCTATCGAACGAGTGCCTAACATCAAGTCTATGATGAAATCTATATCTAGACTGGGGGGTAGGCCTGGTATTTCCTGAAATACATCAGAATACTCACGAATGACTGGAATCGAATCTAAAGAAATCACAATCTCCTTAGAGGTATCCTCATCTATATAGAACATATGGGTGGAAGATCCTCCCTCTGGGTGAGGAATCGCCACAAAAAACATCTCCTGCCCCGGAATGGAAAAGATAATAATCCCACCGAAACAATCTTTCATGGCTCTGTACACAGTGAGCCAATCCATGCCAATAATAATGTCGTACTCATGCATCTCTAAGACTATCATGTCTGCCGGTAAAATTAAGCTACCAATCTCTACTCCTACACCCCGGTATATAAAGAAAATCAAAGACCCATTCCCCAGTGGTGAGTCTACGCATGTCACAGTGTTGTTTGTCATGTCTAATAACCCTAAGCCTTGTGCAAAATGAGTAGCTATAAAATAATGCGACACCCCAGTATCAAATAAAACTCGACCCATAGTGCCATGGATAGGAAACGTACCCTTAATCATGGGTGGTGCCTGAGGTGCTGCTGCCTGGTGGACATTATAGACACGTTAGTACTGTAATTTCCCCTTCTAAACTGGAGCTTCTGGGATGGCGGGTAAGGCTGGAACCTGAGATGGCGCTGGGAGGGCAGCTTGGAAGAGTGGCCTCTACGGCTCATTATGGGCACCCTTCTGCTGTGGGGACCTATCTCCCTCTGGGAATCCTGGCGCTTGTGGCCACTCTTGCCACATCCAAAACATCTGCCCCTGAAGTTACCTCCCCTCTGCCCCTGCTGACCACGACCTTGTTAGCCGTTACCACCCTACCACTGGTCCTTCTGGAAATGTTGTGGGCCCTGATGACCTTATTGCTGACGGTGTTGGCCCTGTTGGCCATGCTGATCAGACTGGCCTTACTGGCCCTGCCAGAATCCCCTAAATCCCTGTTTGGAGTCACCTGATCGGAACTTCTTAGCAGGGTCCCCCTGATGAGAACTCTGCTCACTGTGATGAGTCTGCCCCAGGGCTGCTGGTTCCCCACCAGTACTACTACCCCCTGTCCTGCCCTGCTGGCTGGACTCCCCTACTCATTTTCTCCCATGCAGATGGAAGCGGTGATCCTGACAGTGTAACAAAGCAGTGTTGAGTACATCAGTGTAGGTACTCAATTATAGATTACCGATGAGGTGCTGACGGATCCTCCAGGATAATCCATCTACAAACAACAATATCTTCTTCTCCTCAGTGGGTGCCTCATCAGGCACTATAGTGATAAGTATATTAAACTCCTCCTCGTACTCAGCAATAGTCATACTCTCCTACTTCAGATTCAGTAACTTTTGCCTCATCTCAGTCTGCACGGCATATGGAAAGTACTTGTGGTCAAATCGCGCCCAGAATGACTGAATCGTGATGCTGTCCCTCTCCTCCAAGGTGGTAGTGGACTCCCACCACTTCAAAGCGGCCCCCACTAGCTTGAAGGATGCCAAAAAGCGATCTATGTACGTCAGTGCACTCATACATGAATAGATGCCTCTGGATATCTTTCTTCCATTGGCTGGCAACTACTATTTTCGAACTACTCAAGAATTTTGAGGGATGCGCCTTCTGAAAGGTATCCCTAACCCTATCCCATGTAGATGGAAGTTGTGCTGGTACTGGTGCCACTACCTGAATTTTGGGTGGAGCCTGCTGCACTACCGCCAATGCGGCATTCATCACCTGAGCAATAATAGTGGCTACCTCAGTTGCGTTCATCATCCCCTAAGTTGGAGCTTCTGGTTGCTCAGCCTGGGTATTCCTTTCACGAGGTGTGCATCTCAGAGGAATCTGAAATGAGAAGGAAGTTTATTAGTCTACAGTTATTATCAAATCTCGAATAGCTGAAGACATAAGCATAAATACAAGAATACAACATTCCTAAAAATAGGGCTCTATATCAAGGACGCTAAGTCGAAAGCGAAATAAGCCATACAGATCCTAAAGGACACTAAAACCTGATGCTCTGATACCACCTATGACACCCCTCCTAATTAAATATCGGTTGATCAGTCCTTTATTAAATTAAAATCAAGGTGAACGGTTGGTTCATTCTTAGCTTCACTGTCGCAAAAATAAAGTTTCCAATTTAAACACCCTACATAATTAAGCTAAGTGTCAAAAAAATTTAAACCTTATTTCTATTTTATTTAATTCCATTAAGAAGACCTTTTCAATAATTAATAGTTTACGAATCGTACAAATGTTAAATGTAGCAATGAACACACAAGAATTTAACCATACAGATAAACCAATACCAAGTTTAAAAACTACAAATGAAATCATCCTGACACAAATTACATCCCAAAGAGTACAAAATACTAAAAAATAAATGAATAAAAATCTCTGACAATCCAACTGAATAAGGAAACGGGCGACACATGCCCTAACTAATCAGAACTATAATAAGAGTGGAGTCAATCAACGAGGTCATCTAAGAAATGGCCTGCAACTCCCACTTAAGTTGAAGCGCCTCCGTTCCAAGGAATCTAAGCATGACGCCCCTATGGCTGGCACCTGTAATATATACATATATATATACAATAGAAAAGAAATAACAGGAAATGGGTCAGAGCCCGACTGTAAAATAGTTGAAAAATAGTTTATCAAGTATTTCAAATGCTTACCGACTAATGAAACAATCATGTTAGTGTGCGACACTCTCTTGAGAAATTCTCACCTCTCATCTAGTGTGCACGCCTACCGTACTATTAATCTTAAAAGTTTATTTTAACTTAACTTTCCCATAAGGTTTCATTCCGTTAAATATCGTGGCTAAGATAATTAATTTCTGAAAATTAAGCTCTCTCATATATCTTATGTTATTTAAAATAACCCAGTGATGTCACAAAATTCTCAAACACTTATAATAAAGTTGTAGTATTTATTCATTACTTAACTAATTTTATGCACAGTAGAAAGTTCCCATACTTAAGTGTGTGTGTGCGTGTATATATATATATATATATATATATATATATATATATATATATATATATGTTAGTCACTCATATAATATATATACTATCTGCACCACACATAAAATCTATGGCCCTGGCATACTCTGCTATCAAGTCCCCGTATCACTCGTACTAAGGGAAATACTAGTTTGAAATCACTCTCGAACTGTATTAACATAAAACACATACAATTGGAGGCGAAGTATAGTTACAAGTCACTAAGAGGTCAGCACTTACCCTCACGTCTCTTAGGACCATCTGACAATCACCCAAATATCCTGTATCAAGGATACTATCTTCTAGGGTACAAGTCGTTATCACCCATAAAGGCCCAATCGAGGTAAGACTGTCCCAGTGCGAAAACCCCCGTGATAGCAAGTAGCTCGGGTATGATTTTTACACAGATATATAATATATGTACAATTACACAATCATATATATATATATATATATATATATATATATATATATATATATATATATATATATATATATTCATATTTCTAAATTTGGCCTGCCCACGGCCCATAATTATATTTATTCGTTATTAGCACATTTTATTGGATTATCTCACATAACGGACCCGTCACTTTTATTCTCATATATAAGTTACTCCATACTTACTTCTCATTTCTCGAAGTATTCTATCTCCCTAAGTATAATTTCAGTAGGCACTCTCACTTATCTTTTAGTCTAACTTACTCACGAGTCTCGATCTTTAATAGACGTACACATGATTTCGTATGTGTGAATAACTCCCCGTTATCCCATAATTTCATCCTACCTTAAATTTCACTCAACGGGGTCTACCTAGGCCCTATTGGTCCTCTTTATAATTCATTATACTCTATCAATGATGATTAAGGGTTCCTACGTATTTTAACCAGATTAAACTTAAAGAAGAAAAATACGCAGTTTTCCAGGAGGGATCGATCGATCGAGGGAAGGGGGCTGATCGATCGATACCATTGATTGATCGATGTTCATGATCGATCGATCGATCAAGCAGTTATGATGAAACTTTCCATTATCCAGTTACGGGTTTACCTCTCCAACCTCAACCAAATATCCATTAACGATTCCAAACTCCCAAACAACAATTCTACAAGTACTATATACCTAACTACATAATTCTCTACGTAAAATATGTCCGAATTCATCAAGTATAACGATTTAATGGGGTAAAATTCACATAATCTTCAAGAACCCTAATTTTTCTTTAATTTCCATTCTTCTAATTTTTTTCCAGATTACTTGATTCTAAATCTATACAAATTCATGGCTTATCCTCTACATGTTATTTAAATGTCCAGAATATGACTACTTCCTCTATAACATATGATTTAAGTCTCAATATAGTAATTTCTTCCATAAAGCATGCTCTAAACAATCCTAGACTAACATGATTGAAACATTAACTAAAAATAAAGCAAGATAAATACTTTCCTGGAATTTGGGTTTCTGATTTGTGGACGAAAGAGGTATAGTTACGTTCCTCGTCGCGCGATCTACGCTTTGGTGGTGGCGGCGGTGCAAACGGGTGAGTCTTTGACCTTGAGTTGCTTGAAAAGATCTCCAACTCCTTCTCTAATGGCCATTCTTTGATTTTGTATTTGTTAACCCTAGAAGATAACTCCTAAAGGTTGATATATCCTTAGGAAATTCGTGGGTTCAATTGACTAAAAATGTAAAATGTCTATAATACCCTCCCGGGATTAGACTTAAAAATGCCCCGAGACCCAAACTAAACCCTCAGGTACATTATTTTGACTATCTCGACCCTTCCAGACACATTGGTGCACTCAAAAAGGCCATATGAGTGACTTATAATTTATTCACTTTAAATAATAATAATTTAATCCCGACACGATGCAGGCGCATCCCGATTTAATTTCCACAATTATCAAATTATACACTCATGATAATTTTATAAATTTGATTATACATATTAATTTATCCATTAAGTAATTTCAATAAATTCCCAATAATTACTAACTCTCATCACGCTAGTAAATATCTAAAATAATTTTCGGATTAATATTAAATTAATAACTCAATTTAAATTTAGTAAATCCCCAAATTTAAAGATTATAAAAATACGGGGTATTAAATTTTGCTCATTTGGTCCTTCATCAGCTGGCCTTGGAGGTGGCTATGGAAAGTACCACAGACTGCATGGGTTCATCCTCAAATTTGAGTACGGGGATAGGTGGGTTTTTGCACTGTCAGGTGCATCTGTATTTGGTGTGTGGCCCAGGATGATGGGTCCAGGAGATTCTGATGGTTTATGTGGTGGAGGTCGTTCGGGGAAGAGGTCACGAATGTAAGCAGTGGTGCGATAATGTTTTGGGGGAAAATTTGATGTACTCCCCCCACCCCTAAAGATTTTTTTTGAGTTTTATTGGGATGTGCGAGGGGCTATCCTCGTGTATTTATGTAGTATGTTCCTTTTAAAGGAACGTGAGGAATCCTTAGTACATTTATGCGTGTAAGGGGATTCTTTGCCAACATCGTGTTTTTATAATTAAATGCATGTTTCTTTTTTATGGTGGGTTGTTTTTATACACATGTATATGAACAAAGTGAGGCCAAGCTATTTAAAACAATGGTAGTATATACTATTATTATACAAAGAACTGATGGGGTGCATATACACGAAAACAAAAGTTCCCCATCCTTTTGCACTTTTCTTTTGGAGAGGAGGGGTGTCCTTTATCTATTGATGGCGTGTCATTTTGTTTTACTGTTGTCCAATCTAAGTGAATGGGGTTCCCCTTTTCTTTGTCCGTAAAATGGAAAGAGACTTTTTACGTCACTTTGGAATCATAGTGTCATCCTTTATCCAAGGTAGGGTTCCAATTGTTAGCATCCCTTTATGAGTCCGTCGATAGATGATTATATCATGGGATGTGGGGTATTTCGAAGAGGGTATTGTTAGTATTTGTTTCGTTGGGGAGATGTGCGAGGCGTAGCACCCTGTCATGCTTCTTTAGACTTCTTCTTTCATAGTTATAACCATTATGTGTTTATTAAATTAGGATAACTCCTCTGAGTTTCAAAGTGCCTCAAGGAACAATTTAATTACTTGATGTTAGTTTATTTGAACAATACTGACTCTTTAGGAATGATGGCACAACGACCATAAATAAGGTTTTCTTTGTAAAAGGTTTTTTGTGTGTTTATTTAGACCTGGCATGAAGTTATATCCTAGGTTGCCTACGTATCTACGATTTAAAGACAATGGAATGTTTGTATTTGAATGTCAACAATAATAATATAGGGATGAATCATGTCTATGTAGTTCTCTCCAAATGAAAAATTTAAGGTCCCGAAGCTTTTTGATGACATCAAAATTAGTGGTTTGTGGCTCAAGTGGGAATTTTTATGTGGGTTTAGGAATGTGTAAGGGCTTATATGGTTTCCCTTCCTATTATGACCGATCATTTCCATATCAAATCCGTTTCTTTATTTTTGTCACATGAGGGCTTAAGGAAATAATTTTTTAAATTGATTAGATTGAAGGGTTGGGAAACATGACTCTGTTGAGGTTAACTAAGGTAGCTGCCCCACCAGAGTTCATTTTTATTACGAGGTAAGGTCCTTCCTAGTTGGGAGTGAATTTCCCTCCGGGAGTCCAGACAAGTTTAAGATTTTCCTTTAGAACCAAGTCTCCTTATTGCATGTTTCTCTCCTTGATCCTCTTATTATATTCTTGAGAAATCCATTGTTGGTATCCCAGATTGTGATACACGACCTTTAGTCTCCTCTCGTCGAGGACAGTTAGTTCATCATAATGAGCGTTGACCCAGTTAATTTTGGCTACTTATCTTTCGTGCATGACCCTTAATGTAGGTATCTAAAGCTCTATGGGTAGGACTACATGCTTTCTATAAACCAATGAGTAGGGGAAGGACCCTATCGAATTTCTCTCTATTATGCAGTAATCCCACAGGGCATATGGGTTTTTGTCTAACCACTCGATATAGGTCTCTGTCATTTTGTTGATGATATTTTTGACATTGTTGTTAGCATCTTAGACTTCTCTATTAGTTTGAGGTATGTATGGGTAAGACTTATATCCAGTAATCCTACATTCATGTAATATGTTAGAGACTTTTTTCTCAAATTGATAACCATTTTCTAATACCAACTTATGGGGTACATCAAAGAAAGAAAATGATGTTCTGGTGTATGAACTTGGCCACTTTTTTTTGCATTGAGAACTGAATAAGATTTGACCTCATCCCACTTGGTGAAGTAGACTGTGGTGATACAGATGAACTCGTGTCTGGTATAGGGGCAACTTTCCCTATGGTGTTTATCCCTAATCAGAGGAAGGCTATGGTGAAATTATGCAAACGAGCACTCCGGGAGTTAGATGTTGTCGTGGGGCATACAGATGGAACTTTAGGCACCTCCTTAATGTAACACCCTGTATTTCTGAATATTTACAATTTACTTAATTTGATTATTGTTTTAAATTACACGTGTACAATAATGTAATTATAATAAAATATTGTGTGTTTATTAAATATTGATCGGGAGAGATTATGATTAATATTTATGGGATAAATTTACTAAGTGTGTAGTAAATACCACGTGGAAATTATTATACGTCGTAGAGAGTAATATCGACGGGACTATATTATATCTCAATTTGGAATCGCGTGTAGGCTATATTAAGGTCGAGATAGGAAATTTATGTAAAGTGACTCGGATGGTGATTTTGAGGTCACGATTGATTCCTAATGGGTCGAAATAGGTAGAATTGAGTACCTGGGTGTATTAATTAGGACCCGAGGCATTTTTAGACCAACCTGGCACCACATAAGGGTGTGTTGGTCATTTTGGAGTCTAGGGTTGGAAAAGCTCTGATATTCTAAGTGTTATATTAACCACTTTGGGATAGAGGCTAGGGTTATAATACTTGTGAGATAAGTGAGGCCACAAGAAAGGAAGAATAAAGGATTCTAAGGCCATTCCACACCGTTTTCATCACCAATGTTGCTAGAATCAAGATCAGAGCAATGGAAGTACAATTCCATCATCTAGAAAGGAAAACTAGACCTACAAAAATAGGGAAACTGTTTATCTTTTTAGCATGTTTTAAAACACATTATAGTGGAAGGTTGAAATTGCATAAAATAATAATATATTAGAATTGTCGATAGAATAATTCATGTTTTGGGATAAAAAACGTGCTAGATATTGTTCTTATATAATTGTGGTACAAAATCTGAGAATAAATGATTATATACATGAGTAATATGGGTTTTGTTATGAATAAACCTAAAAACAATCATATTCAGGTTTATATTAAAGATGGGAAATTTAATTTCATTTTATATTTACTTTAGAAACTGTCCATATACATCTATTTGATGATGGGCTAATTTATATGGGAGTTTGGGTATTATCCATAGAGTTTGGGTTTGGTATAATTGGTGAAAACTCGCTACAACAACGTGAAAGACGAACAGTAAGTTGCGAATCGATTCGGGAGGGAGAACCATTTGGATCCTATACTGAATCAGTTCGGGTGCCCAGTTTTACTAAGTTTGGTTAGTTATGTAGTAACTCCATATAGAACTAATTGGGGACCTTAGTGATTGTTTAAAACTATAGGGGATGACTTAATAAATTCCAGTGGATCTAGGGTAGGGACTGGAGTTTAGCTAAAATGAGAGAAGTAAGGCTAGGGCCTATGGGTATAGTAGGAACTTAATAATTCGCGAGAACTATAACGCGTTACGGAGATTATGAGCGAACCCATGATTTATACCAGTAGTATATGGAGGTATTGACTACTAAATTTACTTTAGGGATAACTAGGACCCTTCGGGTAGTGAGTGATACTTAAAAAATAAGAAAAGAATATTAAGTGTATACCACGTACTGGATATATTTATATATATGTTGGGTATTTGAGAGGTTATATACTACATACTAATAATTTATAGGTTGTGTGTACCTATACTCGAGATAATTATAGGTTGTGTGTATACCTATTATGTGCTTTGTTATGTGTGGGAACATACTTATGCTACCTGATATTATGGAGGTTCCGTGCAATGGGAAATCCGACCTTGGCGATGCCAACGATGTTTGGATGTGTGCCCCAGAACATAAAACTTAGGGTAGCTCACTATTTGAGAGTACAATAGTGGGACTGGAAGGTCAATTCTGTATGTTAGGTATGTGAGTATCCCAAAAGCTTAGAACTATGTTCGCCTCCATTGTGTATTATTTGATTTGTAGTTTAAGGTGACATTCCGAACTGATAGTCCTTGATTTGATACGAGAGGTACATGAAGTGGTGGATTTGGAAGAGGGTCACTTCCTGTTTAAGTTTATGATGAAAGAGGATTACCATAATGTCTTGATAGGTGGATCATGTGTGATAAACAATCACTATCTTATCGTTAGAAAATGGGTGCCTAATTTTAACCCTCTAGAGTCCAACCGTGATACTACAACACTGTGGGTCAGGATTCCTCGTCTTCCTATTGAGTGGATAAGAGAGAACTTTTCCAGATAGGATGTAAACTTGGAAGACCCATTAAAATAGATTTTAACTTAGTAGCCTCTACCAAAGGAAAATATGCAGAATATGTATCGAAGTGGATCTCTCGAAACACTTAATACCGTGTTACAAGTTGGATGGTAGAAAATACAGAGTATAATACAAGTTCCTCCAATATATATGCTTCAAGTGTGGTAAGATTGGACATAAAATGGAGTTTTGCCCTCTAAATGCACCTCCTCAAGAGAGATACAGTCCAATGAAAAACACTACTGTAAGGAATACCAGTGAAACACAGCCTGCAACAACCACCAATGGCTATTTTGATCAAAATATAAGTGGGGGTAGAGAGGTAATTTCCATAGCTGACGTGGAAAAAAAGGAAGACCCTTTTGGTCCTTAGATGTTGGTGCAACGAAGCAGGAGGACTTCTATCGCAAGAACTAAAGCTAGTTCTAATGGAACCAAGGTTTCTTTGGGAAGGGCCAACAATAGACATACCGCGCTTGACAGCATTGGAGGAGACCTTCCCCAGTCGGGTACTGATAATCAGCACGAGAAAGGAATAGCAACGCCTAAAATCCAATTGACGAAAGGACATATGGGTATCATTAAACCTGGCAACCATATGACATCAAACATAGGCTATGTGTGACACCCCGCCTAATTAATCCCGGGTGATCAGTCCTAAATCAAGTTAGAACAGGTTTCTCATTTGGTCCATTCTTAGCATCACTGTCGTTTTATTAATTTACTAACCACCTAAGTGAGAAAAATAGACTGGTGTCAATTTTTATCTTTCATTAATTAAACTAAAACCCATGCGAAAAATAAAGCAATATAACCATCACAGATAATTGAACTAATCATTCCACAAGTAAAAATAATTAACCGAATAAACCATCGGTCCAAATAATAAATCCCATAAAGACAAGAATAGAATCCCAACAATCTAAGAAACAAATAAATGGAAAGTGAGCGACATGCTCGAATAAATAATAATGAGTCTCTACATTATAAATGAAAGGAAGAGGCATCTATTAAAGGTCCCGCAACATCCACATATGCTGCAGCAACGGAGTTCCTGGAATTAAGTCAAGTCTGGCGTCCCTGTGGCTGGACACCTAAAAGGTTTTTAAAAAAAATTTATAGCAAGGGTTAGTACCCAAAACATTTGAAAACATTTAGCAAATGATTAACTTGCAGTAATAATAAATATGCATGATCTTCATATTTTAGTTAGTGTCGCACTCTCTTGAGAACTTCCTTGCCCCTCCTCTAATGTGCACCACTAACGCTTTAATTATCACCTAGTTATCTATCTCATGACTAGATAATTATTAAAGTCTCCTTATACTCCTCCCCTACTCTAACCTGAGTAAAAATGTGATTATGATTTTTAAGTCATTAGTAACATCAACTTAATTAAGTCATTTCCCTTTTTAATTCATAAAACTACTCCACTCGTTATACATATACAACAACACATGCTTGTATTTATTTAGCCCGTATATAATAATCACCTAATTATATACTTAGAATTTATTGCAGCATTCACACACATACTGGAATACATAAACCACTAATATCCACCCGAGTAATAGTACTCCCCGGATATAATTTCTCTAAAGTGCTAGTACACTAGGTATATTCACATATCCTAGTTATCCAAGTTAGAATCGCTCACTAACTTGGTTTAGTATACGATTGGAGGCGGTCATATTCCTTCCCGGAAAGTGAGATGCCCCTCACCCCCTGCAACGGACGCTATGACCTGGGAATCTACTCGCCCTACTCCTCAAGCTCAAGCTAGGGGATTCATCCACTGCGCGTAACCTCCCCCTATAGCACTAGAGTATAATAATATCTAACCACTGATATTAAGGCATACACTATATATATATACTATCACACACCGTATATACATATACATACATAAAAATGCTCCAGCTACACTGTGTACTAACCCGTGACACAAGCCTATTCCATTTTTATTATGAGGTTATTATCCAACTCGAATTATTAATAATAGCACATTAATAAATTCAGTTACTTTTAATGTTGCCCTCACCATTTAATTGGACTAAATCTCATAGCCCGAATTAACCTCACCCGAGTCTAAATCCCGACCCTAAATTTCTTAGTCCATTACTACGTAATATAATTTACCTCGATGTCACTCAACCAATTTTGACGTGTCATCCAAATTTCCCTTCCCATCTCCTAATTAATTCACTCACATTTAATTTGGTATACCCCATGCATTAATTTCTCAACAATAATTAATTGCATAACAACTTTTTATATAAATCTCATCCTATCTAAATAAACTGGGCGAACTGTCCGTGTCTGCCGACCGTCGATCGATCGACTTCATGGCGTCGATCGATCGATCGAACAGGTACTCGTCTTCTTCGCGAAGACGGACAGCCATGGGCGAAAATCTGCAAACCCTAATTTCCTTCTACACTGAAACTAAGTCTCTTTTAGCATTTGTACATATTAGGAAACTCATTAGGGATCTCCAAAATTTCCCTCAACATAAATAATTCGTCCATTTACTCCAGTTTCTAGATTTGGGGAAAGTTTCATCATAAACCCTAGGTCCATTTATACCCCAAATTTCATCATCAGATTCGTTTCCAAATATGCAGATAACATTTTATCAGATATGCAATAACTCACCATTATCATATTTTACAAGAATCATCACCCAAGTTTCGTAAATCAGAATTGTAGTTTTCAAAATCCCATATTCATTCCATTAACACCCAAAAACGGATTTCTACATAATCACTACACATAAATATGAATCGAAAACAGATTTAATGCTATTGCAAGTTATCCACTTGCCTCAAGGTTCGTAGAGTCTGAATTGGAGCTAAATCCCAAGGTTGAAGATGACCTTTGATGGCTTCTCTTTGATCCCCAATTTGGCTTTGGCTGCTGTTAGGGTTTCCTAACCCTTAATTTGCTTTCTCTAATTAAGTTCAGCCACCCCCTTATTTCTTTTTTATTAGATTAATTAACTTAATCCCGTTTTTTGACTAATGGGCCAAGCCCAAGTGACCCAAATGTCCCCGAGTGGGCCCGGCTATGTCTAAAAACGTCCCGTGACCTGTTTACTACCCCCGGGTACACTTTTCCGACTATCTCGGCCCATCCGGACTCAACTGTACCCTCAGAATTTGCATCCGAGTTAATTTCTAAAAATACTTATCCCCCACCTAATACAGTCTATACCGACTTTCGGATGCGATAAGTACATACCTCGTCATTAATACTCTAGACGACATAATTACATTATTACTATTCGCTTAGTAAATAAGTTTTCCCTAAATATTAACCATTCAATCCCAGATTAATATTTATATATATTTATGTTCTAATTAATTCATTAAATTACAACACACTAAGTAATTTAAAATCTCCGAATTAATTAAATTAAATGTACCAAAAATACGGGGTGTTACATACTCCCCCCCTTATAAAGGAATTTCGTCCCCGAAATTAGATCGTACCTGCGTTGAAAAGTTCTGGATATTGTTCCCGCATATCCTCCTCTCGCTCCCAGGTAGACTCGTCAACATTGTGATGACCCCACTGTACTCTAACCAATGGAACAACCTTGGATCGTAATTTCCGCTCACTATGATCCAGAATTGCTACCGACCTCTCCTCATACGAGATGTCTGGCTGTAAGTCGATCTCCTCGAGTGGAATATGCCAAAAGGCTCTCTCGCTCCTTCGATATTTCTTCAGCGATGTCACATGGAATACATCGTGTATCCGCTGAAGATGATCTGGTAATCCAAGCTTATACGCCACCGGTCCCACCCTCTCAATAATAGGGAAAGGTCCTACGTATCGCGGTGCTAACTTACCCTTCTTTCCGAACCTCATCACCCCTTTCATAGGGGATACCCGGACTAAAACCTGGTCCCCAACTTCTAGCTCCACATGTCTTCGAGAAGCATCAGCATAACTCTTCTACCTGTCCTGAGCTATTCGAATCCTTCCTCGAATCAACTCTATCTTGGCAGATGTTTCCTGGATAATCTCCGGCCCCAAGAGTTTGTTGTCCCCCACCTCTAACCAACAAGTGGGTGAACGACAAGGTCTCCCGTATAGTGCCTCAAACGGTGCCATCCCAATTGTGAATTGGTAAGAGTTGTTATACGCAAACTCTACCAAAGGAAGATATTTCTCCCATCCTCCCCCGAAGTCCAAAATGCACATTCTGAGCATGTCTTCCAGCATCTGATTAACTCTCTCAGTCTGTCCGTCAGTCTGTGGGTGATACGCTGTACTCAAGCGTAACTCCGTGCCCATTGCCTCCTGAAAGCTCTGCCAAAAGTGGGCAACAAAGATTTTGTCTCGGTCGGATACGATATTTATCGGCACTCCATGCAGCTTAACAATCTCTGCTATGAATAGCTGTGCATAACGCATCGTCTCAAAGTCTGTGCGTACCGGCAAAAAGTGGGCTACCTTACTCAACCGATCCACAATAACCCATATGGAGTCGTGACCCTTCTGCGATACCGGTAACCCTGTGATGAAGTCCATGGAGATGCTCTCCCACTTCAACACGGGAATTTTTAACGGCTGTAGCATCCCTGATGTCCTCTGGTGGTCAACTTTCACAAGCTGACACGTGGCACACTTCGAAACAAACTCCGCTATGTCCCGTTTCATCCCTGCCCACCAATACTGCCTCCTCATATCTTGGTACATTTTATCCCCACCGGGATGTACTGCAAATTTCGAACCATGGGATTCTGTCATAACTGCGTGCTTTAAATCCTCATCCTCTGGCACCATTAACCTCCCATTAAAATGTAGGCCTCCTTCTGAGCTAATCGAGTAACCTTCCGCTCCCTCAGCTAACAACTGGCCCACCCTATCCCAGAAATTCTGATCCTCTGCCTGAGCCTTCACAACCCGCATAATGATCTCGGGTGTGATGGACAAAGCCGACATGCAAGCCTTTGCTACATCGTCTTCATATTGAAGCTCTCTCCACTTCGCTTTCCATACCTCCGATATTTCCCCAGTCGGTCTTCTGCTCAATGCGTCTGCTACTACATTGGCCTTACCAGGATGATACTGGATATCAAACTGGTAGTCCTTCACGAATTCTAGCCACCGCCTTTGTCTCATATTCAGATCCTTCTGTGTGAAGAGATACTGAAGTGACTTGTGATCCGTGAATAGAGTAAACTGCTCTCCTAGAAGATAATGCCTCCATATCCTCAAAGCAAAAACGACCGCTGCCAACTCTAGGTCGTGAGTGGGGTAATTCCTCTCGTGGGGATTTAGCTTCCTGGAAGCATAAGCTATAGCCCTTTCCTCCTGCTGGAGCACACCCCCAAGACCCCGTAAGGATGCGTCTGTGTAAACCCGATACTCTAGCCCTCCCTTTGGCAATGCCAGCGCTGGTGCAGATGTCAACTTGTCCTTTAGCTCGTCGAATGCTAATTGACAACTATCATCCCACTTGAAAGGAACCCCTTTCCGAGTCAGATTCGTCAAAGGTCCTGCAATCTTAGAGAATCCTTTAATGAATCGTCTGTAGTAACCGGCCAATCCCAGAAAATTGCGCACCTCGGTCGGTGTCCTGGGCTGTCCCCACTCCCTCACCGCCGACACCTTATCCGGATCCACTGCAATACCCTGATCTGACACGACGTGACCAAGGAACTGTACCTCCCATAGCCAGAATCCACACTTCCCGAATTTGGCATAGAGCTGATGATCCCTCAGTGTCTGCAAAACTAGGCGCAGATGCTCTGCGTGCTCCTCCTCGGTACGCGAGTAGATTAGGATGTCATCAATGAACACGATGACAAACTGATCTAGGTACTCCCTGAAAACCCTGTTCATGAGGTCCATGAACACTGCTGGTGCATTAGTGAGCCCGAAGGGCATCACCCTGAACTCATACGATCCATACCGCGATAAGAAAGCGGTCTTAGGAACATCCTCTTCTCGGATACGCAGTTGATGATACCCTGACCTCAAGTCAACTTTGGAGAAGTAAGACGCCCCTCTCAGTTGGTCAAATAAATCATCAATCCGAGGCAACGGATACTTATTCCGTATCGTCACCTTGTTCAGCTCCCTATAATCCACGCACAATCGGAGTGACCCATCTCGCTTCTTCACAAACAACACCGGCGCACCCCACGGCGATGTACTCCGCCGAATAAAACCCTGACCCAGTAATTGCTAAATCTGCTCCCTCAATTCCCGCATTTCTGAAGGGGCCATTCGGTAAGGTGCCCGAGCAATAGGCCTCGTTCCCGGTGCCAAGTCTATAACAAATTTGATTTCTCTGCTGGGTGGTAATCCTGGTATCTCCTGGAATACATCCTCAAAGTCTCTCACTACAGGGATAGAGTTTAAAGGAACTGCCACTTCCTGCGAGGTTTATTCCTCAATGTAGTATAGATGAGTGGTCGAGCCTCCCTCTGGGCGAGGCATCGTCACAACAAACATCTCCTGTCCCGGAAGGGCAAAGATAAGGCTCCCACCGAAGCAATCAATCATGGCTCTATAGTCAGCGAGCCAATCCATACCGATGATCACGTCATGAACATGCATATCTAGTACCAACATGTCCGCAGGTAAAACTAAACCGCCAATCTCCACTCCTACTCTCCGACATATAAAGAATATAAGCGACCCATTTCCCAACGGTGAGTCGACACACGTAACAGTGCTCTCTGCGGTGGCTAACAACCCTAAAGCCTTCGCAAAATGTGTAGCTATAAAGCAATGAGTGGCTCCCGTATCAAATAATACCCGACCCATAGTGCCATGGATAGAGAACGTACCCTCGATCGCGGGCAGCGCCTGCTGTGCTGGAGGATTGGGAACATCCCGAACATTATACACACGCCCGTAGTGCATCTGCCCCTGCTACTGTGGGGCGGGTGGTGCTGGTGCTGCTGGTGGTATCTGACCCTGTTGCCCTTGCTGGGCACCCTGCTACTGGCCTCTGCCCCTCTGCGGGAACTCCCTCTTGAAGTGTCCTGGCTGGCCACAGGAGAAACAGCGTTTCTGGTCGTCACCCTGCCGTTGGCCCTGCTGGCCCTGACGTTGCTGGCCCGGTTGGCCTCCCCCGTTGTTTCCTTGGCCCTGACGGCCCTGAGGAACCTGCTGTTGCTGATTAGGGCCTGGTTGCCCCTGTCTGAACCCCTGTCCTCCCGGTCAGAACCCACCAGGCTTAAACTTCTTAGCCTGATTCCCTTGCTGAATGATGACCTGCTGCTGTGTGCCACTCGTCTCACTACTAGTGATCGCCTTGCCCTGCTGGCTCGGCTCACCTGCCTTCTTGTTCCCCTTAGTGTGGAAACGATGATCCTGACAATGTATAAGTGCGGCATTAACGACATCTGTATAGGTCACCAATGCCGGGTTTCCAATCAAGTGCTGCCTGATTCTCCAAGACAGACCATCCATGAACTTGGACTTCTTCCTCTCCTCATCGCTCACCTCGTTTGGCACAAAGTTTGCCAAACGGGTGAACTCCTCCTCATATTCTTCCACTGACCTGTCACCCTGTACCAACTCGCTGAATTTCTTCCTCATCTCAGACTCTACTGCTAGAGGGAAGTACTTGCGGTCAAACCGCACCCAGAATTCAGAAATCGGCATCAAATCCCGCTCCTCAGCGGTGGTTACAGACTCCCACCACTGTAAGGCTGCCCCTGACAGACGAAAGGTAGCCAGCATCTGTTTCTGCACCTCTGTACCCTCTAACATGCGCAGATGGCGCTGAATGTTCTTCTTCCAGTCACAAGCCTCAACCACATTGGTGCTACCTCGAAACTCAGGTGGGTGACCCTTCTGAAAGGTCTCCCTCACTCGCTGCCAAGATGGTGGCCCCAATGGAGCCTGAACTGCTGGAGCCAATGGAGGCGGTGCCTGGGGCTGTGGGAAATGAGCTGCCATAGCTCGCATCGCTGTCTCGACCGCTTGGGCCACTATCACTGCCACCTGAGTGGTGGAAATCAACTCGGGCAGTGGTGGTGGTGGCGGTACATGTGGCTCCTGTCGAGCCTCCCTCACCTCATCTCTAGCCTCAGCCCTCTCCGCTCTCTGTCTCTTTGGCGGCATCTGAAATAGATTGAATTGTATAAGTACAAAATTTATACAAAAATTAATAGCAGGAATACGATATCTCACAAGCGGAAAATATAATCAACAGTCCTAATAATAGGGCTCTACAACAACCGAACGCTACGCTGAAACGTAGAAAGCCGTACAGATCCTAAGGACTCTAGAACCTGATGCTCTGATACCATCTGTGACACCCCGCCTAATTAATCCCGGGTGATCAGTCCTAAATCAAGTTAGAACATGTTTCTCATTTGATCCATTCTTAGCATCACTGTCGTTTTATTAAATTACTAACCACCTAAGTGAGAAAAATAGACTGGTGTCAATTTTTATCTTTCATTAATTAAACTAAAACCCATGCGGAAAATAAAGCAATATAACCATCACAGATAATTGAACTAATCATTCCACAAGTAAAAATAATTAACCGAATAAACCATCGGTCCAAATAATAAATCCCATAAAGACAAGAATAGAATCCCAACAATCTAAGAAACAAATAAATGGAAAGTGAGCGACATGCTCGAATAAATAATAATGAGTCTCTACATTATAAATGAAAGGAAGAGGCGTCTATCAAAGGTCCCGCAACATCCACATATGCTGCAGCAACGGAGTTCCTGGAATTAAGTCAAGTCTGGCGTCCCTGTGGCTGGACACCTAAAAGGTTTTTAAAAAAAATTTATAGCAAGGGTTAGTACCCAAAACATTTGAAAACATTTAGCAAATGATTAACTTGCAGTAATAATAAATATGCATGCTCTTCATATTTTAGTTAGTGTCGCACTCTCTTGAGAACTTCCTTGCCCCTCCTCTAATGTGCACCACTAACGCTTTAATTATCACCTAGTTATCTATCTCATGACTAGATAATTATTAAAGTCTCCTTATACTCCTCCCCTACTCTAACCTGAGTAAAAATGTGATTATGATTTTTAAGTCATTAGTAACATCAACTTAATTAAGTCATTTCCCTTTTTAATTCATATAACTACTCCACTCGTTATACATATACAACAACACATGCTTGTATTTATTTAGCCCGTATATAATAATCACCTAATTATATACTTAGAATTTATTACAGCATTCACACACATACTGGAATACATAAACCACTAATATCCACCCGAGTAATAGTACTCCCCGGATATAATTTCTCTAAAGTGCTAGTACACTAGGTATATTCACATATCCTAGTTATCCAAGTTAGAATCGCTCACTAACTTGGTTTAGTATACGATTGGAGGCGGTCATATTCCTTCCCGGAAAGTGAGATGCCCCTCACCCCCTGCAACGGACGCTATGACCTGGGAATCTACTCGCCCTACTCCTCAAGCTAGGGGATTCATCCGATGCGCGTAACCTCCCCCTATAGCACTAGAGTATAATAATATCTAACCACTGATATTAAGGCATACACTATATATATATACTATCACACACCGTATATACATATACATACATAAAAATGCTCCAGCTACACCGTGTACTAACCCGTGACACAAGCCTATTCCATTTTTATTATGAGGTTATTACCCAACTCGAATAATTAATAATAGCACATTAATAAATTCAGTTACTTTTAATGTTGCCCTCACCATTTAATTGGACTAAATCTCATAGCCCGAATTAACCTCACCGAGTCTAAATCCCGACCCTAAATTTCTTAGTCCATTACTACGTAATATAATTTACCTCGATGTCACTCAACCAATTTTGACGTGTCATCCAAATTTCCCTTCCCATCTCCTAATTAATTCACTCACATTTAATTTGGTATACCCCATGCATTAATTTCTCAACAATAATTAATTGCATAACAACTTTTTATATAAATCTCATCCTATATAAATAAACTGGGCGAACTGTCCGTGTCTGCCGACCGTCGATCGATCGACTTCATGGCGTCGATCGATCGATCGAACAGGTACTCGTCTTCTTCGCGAAGACGGACAGCCATGGGCAAAAATCTGCAAACCCTAATTTCCTTCTACACTGAAACTAAGTCTCTTTTAGCATTTGTACATATTAGGAAACTCATTAGGGATTTCCAAAATATCCCTCAACATAAATAATTTGTCCATTTACTCCAGTTTCTAGATTTGGGGAAAGTTTCATCATAAACCCTAGGTCCATTTATACCCCAAATTTCATCATCAGATTCGTTTCCAAATATGCAGATAACATTTTATCAGATATGCAATAACTCACCATTATCATATTTTACAAGAATCATCACCCAAGTTTCGTAAATCAGAATTGTAGTTTTCAAAATCCCATATTCATTCCATTAACACCCAAAAACGGATTTCTACATAATCACTACACATGAATATGAATCGAAAACAGATTTAATGCTATTGCAAGTTATCCACTTGCCTCAAGGTTCGTAGAGTCTGAATTGGAGCTAAATCCCAAGGTTGAAGATGACCTTTGATGGCTTCTCTTTGATCCCCAATTTGGCTTTGGCTGCTGTTAGGGTTTCCTAACCCTTAATTTGCTTTCTCTAATTAAGTTCAGCCACCCCCTTATTTCTTTTTTATTAGATTAATTAACTTAATCCCGTTTTTTGACTAATGGGCAAGCCCAAGTGACCCAAATGTCCCCGAGTGGGCCCGGCTATGTCTAAAAACGTCCCGTGACCTGTTTACTACCCCCGGGTACACTTTTCCGACTATCTCGACCCATCCGGACTCAACTGTACCCTCAGAATTTGCATCCGAGTTAATTTCTAAAAATACTTATCCCCCACCTAATACAGTCTATACCGACTTTCGGATGCGATAAGTACATACCTCGTCATTAATACTCTAGACGACATAATTACATTATTACTATTCGCTTAGTAAATAAGTTTTCCCTAAATATTAACCATTCAATCCCAGATTAATATTTATATATATTTATGTTCTAATTAATTCATTAAATTACAACACACTAAGTAATTTAAAATCTCCGAATTAATTAAATTAAATGTACCAAAAATACGGGGTGTTACACTATGACCTGAACTCGGTCAACCTCAATGGCAGCAGTATGAGCCAGGAGAAACTGGCTAAAATAAAAGGCTATGTTATGGAATAGGTGGAAGCTAAAAGCTCAAACAAAATAGCTACTAAAGAAAGTCAGAGTACGACTAAGAGTCTACCTGCCTTGTCAGCGGCATAGGACATGGGTAGGAATACTCCTACTACCTCAACCTCAGCTAATAAAGGTGATGGCATCTCACATAATACGAATCTAACACAGGTAACTAATTTAAATAAATTTAGTTCGTCCCAAGATTTCAGTCACTTAATTCCTAAAAACTCAAATGAAGCCCCCCTCATTCACGTGAGGTTGGGATAAACGAGGCATTACCATCAACGATAACCGTGGTGTTTATACCGCGCATGTATCAAAAAGTTCTGATCCTATAAGACATTTAATATATCTCGAAAGTTCACCTGATTTTGTTCAGAAAGTTGCCACTGACAGGAGTAATGGTTCCATAGGCCCCAAAAATGGTGGAAACCAAGAACACAGAGTGTGCATTATTGAAGATGATTATGGCTCTCCCATGACAGAGTAAGGTTTAGGTCAATTTTAATCTAAATTTCCATCAATGGTTGTGAATATTTGGAACTGTCGAGGGGCTCAAAAACCGTTATTCAAACTTACTATGAAGGACTTAATGAATAAATACAAGCCCGATGTTGTGATCATCCTTGAGACTCACATTGCCATTTCTAGTGTGGTGGATTTCTTCAACAGCATGGGTCTTACTAGGTAAATTGTGTCCGATGCCATTGGGTAGTCTGGGGTATCTGGGTGACATGGAACCCCCATACAATACAACTCCAATCTCTTGCCATATCCCGTCAATCCATTCATGCCATGATTAAGAAATCTTGTTACGAAGAGTGGTTACTCTCGGCAACTTATGCTAACCCTGTCCTGTGTCTGAGAAGACAATTGTGGGAGAACTTGGCTCACATCGTGGAGAGCATGGATGTCCCGTGGCTTCTTATTGGTGACTTGAAGGACCATATTGATGAATAAAAAAGAAATTCATAATCTAAACGCGGGGCTATCGCTAAATGTTCCAAATTCCTTGACAACATCAATAATTGTAATCTTTTTGACTTGGGGTGCAATGGTCCTTGACTTACGTTATCTAACAGTCATGAGGGTTTTGCCAACACTATTATCCGTCTAGATAGGTGTCTTTCCACCAGTGATTGGAGACTGATGTACCCAAACGCCACTGTTGAAAATGTTCCTAAGATTGCGTCTGACCACTTCCCGATGGTTCTCCGATTTGAAGGTACAATTTCTAATGAGAAAACTACTAAACCATTTAGATTCCTCTCTTGTTGGTTTCACAGGTATGATTTCATAGATATTGTTAAAAATATTTGGGATATTCATTCAAACATCGAAGACAATATCTTCATATGCATAAATTCTATGAAAGATTGGAAAAAAATGTTTTTGGTAATATTTTCCATAACAAAAAATAAATTTTGCGCTATCTTAATGGAATCCAAAAATCCCAAGAAAATGTTTTTTGCCACAATCTTGACACTCTTGAGAAAAACCTTCGAACTGAGTTTAACATAATTTTAATCCAGGAGGAGAAATATTTTTGTCAGAAATCTAGAGTCCAATGGATTAGTGAGGGGGATAGGAATACGAAGTTCTTTCACACCTCCACCATTATTAGAAGGAATAAGAATAGAATTGACCGCCTCATGATAAATGGTGAATGGACTGAGAACCCTACCACCCTTACCACCCACATAAATACCTACTTTAAAAAGTTGTTCCAAGTGGAATTTTCCTATGTTATTAATGGCCAAATGGTTGACTATCCACATCTTAAATTTGAGAGTAGGGATAACTTTACCCTCACTTGCCCCCTTACGATTGACGAAGTTAAACGTGCTATTTTTAGCATGAAAGATTGTAAATCCCCGGGCCCTGATGGGATCCAACCCATGTTCTGCCAACACTTTTGTAGTGATATAAAAGAGAGCTTGTTTAACTTTGTTAATAAGTGTATGGACCAGAATGAATGCCCGACCAACATGAATAATAGCCATGTGACCCTGATCCCTAAACTTGACAATCCTGAAGATATCAATCAGTTTCATCCTATCATTCTCTGTAATGTTTCCTATAAAATCCTTGTCAAGGTGATAGTTAATAGACTGCTGCCCATCCTTTGTCGGATCATTAACCCATGCCAAGCTTGTTTCCTCCCGTGTAGACAAACTTCCGATAACATTAATATTACCCAGGAAATTATCCACACCCTTATTAAGAAAAAAGGTGAGGATGGTGGCGTTATCCTCGAAATTGACCTGGAGAAAGCCTACGATAAAATTAGCTAAGACTACCTCGAAGAAGTCTTAAAGTGGTTTAATGTGGAAAATGCATTTAGAAAGTTGATTATGAGCTGTGTCAAAAATACTTCCACTGCTATTCTTTGGAATGGCTCCCCGTTACCTAGTTTCACTCCCACGAGGGGGATTAGACAAGGTGACCCGCTTTCCCCATACTTGTTTGATATGTGTATGGAATATTTTTCCGCCAGTATCACTGATAAAGTCGAGAATGAAAAATGTAAAGGAATTAAGACCTCCCCTAATGGCCCAAGAATATCACACCTTGTCTTTGCAGACGATCTTATACTCTTCTCTAATGCGACGATTAGCTCCTATGAGACTGTATTGGACACCCTCAACAATTTATGTCATATTTTGGGCCAGAGAGTTAGCTACCCAAAATCCAAAATCTTTCTCTCTCCTAATATCCCTAGATCTAAAGCCGTTGATGTCAGCTACAAATTTGGTATGTGCCTCATTGATAATCTAGGTACATACCTAGGTGCTAATCTTTTTCACAGTAGGTTCAATAACTCCCACCTAAAAAATGTTGTTGAAAAAGTGCAAAAGAAGCTCACTGGGTGGAAAGATAAATTTCTATCCTTTGCGGGAAGAACCACCCTTGTCCAATCGATAACCTCGGCAATCCCCATGTATAACATGCAAACTGCTCTCTTCCCCAAAAAAAATTATGATACTCTTTACCGGATTAACAAAAATTTTGTGTGGGGAAGTAATGAGAGTAATAAAAAGATACATCTTGTTAATTTGGATACGCTCTATAGGCCCAAAGATAGAGGTTGGTTGGGTATTAGAAAATCTCATGATAACAATAAAGCTACGATTGCCAAATTAGGTTTCAATAAAATGAATGATAGGGGGTCCTTATGGACTAAGGTCATCATAAGAAAATACAAGGTGTATCCTAACCCGAGACTGTGGTGTAATAAAAGCAACACCTTCCACGTTTGGCATATTATCTGTAAAAGTAAGGAGGCCCTCATTAAAAACACCAAATGGAATATGGGCAAAGTGAGAAACGTGACTGTGTGATAATTGATTAAATTCACAAATTTCTAATTTGGCACACTTATTTAATTAGAGACTATTTTTAAACAAATAAATTCAGCCCCCAGACATGCATCTATGTGCGTGCATGTGTCAACCCATAAATAGATAAAGCATACGACACACAGTTAAGGAAAAATCCCCGAAGGGAAAAACCTTTTATTTCTATAACTTTGAATAATTCATAAGACCATTGACTTACATACAACCTGATAATCACCCACAAGTGTAACACACGGTGTCTTCGTCAAACCTTCAAAGCAACGGCTAGAAACGTCGTCGGCTGGAATCTCCCGTAAGAACTCCAGGTCGTCAACAATGAAGAAGAAAACAGGTTCTCCACAAATGTGAACTTTATAAGGACTCCCTCCATAATAGAATGAAGCTCTTCGGTTGTAGAGTTATCTCCACAAAGTTAAACAACAAGGTGTGTTCTTGAACACCAAAACAATTCACTAAAGCATATTGGGATTTTTGTGAATTGAAAACAAAAGGGTATTAAACCCTAAAAGGAAGTAGCCAAAAGTATGCTGCTTTCGCAGTTTTTCTATTCTGTAAAATGCTGGACTTTTTAATTAAAACGAAACCATTTAATGAGTATTTATACAAAAACACACTGCCTCAGAATACGTGCTTGTTCGAACGAGATAAGGATCTCACGCGAATGCCGTATAGATGTCGTTCAAACAACATCTCGCGACATCCCTATGTCGCTCGAACGAGATAGATATCTCATTTGAATAACCTGGGCATCAAAATCGAGGTACGCTCCAACACTTAGAAAAAATTACTCATTCTTAAATTTGACGAAAAGGTCCGCTCCAACACTAAGAAAATATTTTATAAAAATATCCCAAAGGCTCTAAGTGGAAAGTTAAGGTATTAAAAACATAACCTTACCAAAGAAAACTTCGCGGAGTTTCTTGATGAAGAACTTGATATTCGGATCTGTCTTTGATGCTTGAATGTTCTTGAAATATATTTGATGGTGTAGTGGTATATGACATACTAAATTGATAACTGACTTATAAAAATATGTCTTTACAAATCTCTATCTATGTCTATGCCGATACATAGATAAAATTATCCGAATTGTCAAATACAAAAATGCCTATACAAATCTACCCTCCCATGAATAAATTTGCAAGATCTCAAACTGTTCTTCAAAAATCTTCATCAAATTTCAATGCTTTTCTCACCAGGGTGTGCAACATCATGATCTTCAATCTTTATACCTACACACATGAGATAAAGCAAAAACCTTCGCGACGCATCGAGTTTGAAATGATATAAGAGTAAATCAATCAATATAATCAAATCTCCCCCATAATGCGAAAACTCCCCCATAACATGATAATTCTTTCTCCCCTTTTTTATGATGTCCCCAAATAGACAGATAAGAAGAAAAACTCAAAACATGGAGTGTCACGATAAAATGCATTGCAAACATGGATCAAGCTACGTGTATTCAAAGGTATATCTCGAAAACTTTCACAAACTATTTTTAATTTTTCAAATTTTTGCGTACAAATATAAGATAATAAAAATCACACCATGGATTTAAACTAAAACAACCAAGACATGGAAATGGAATGTATGGGTGCGAATACATTCGATAGGTAAATAAATTCAATCAATCATATGTGCACTATGCATACATGTACTCCTAACGAATGAACATCAAAAGTATCCTTACATGTAAAGATTTGTTGAATTTAGATGACATCGTCTTATGCAAATCAACAAATCAAAGTCAAAGTGATTTCCACACCAATAACGTCCAAAACTATTTAGCGCTTTTTCAATATTTTCAAGGACGTGCAAACTCGTTATAAAATCCATCCAAACTCCCTCATATATATTTTCTTTTAGAGGTGTATAAACTAAATCCTCAAATTTTGGGGAATTGGTGCAAAAACCTAATGGCCCCTTTTTTATATGAATTTCTTTTTATTGCCTTTCAATTTTTTTCGGGCCCTTTTAAACCTCTTTGGACCCCAAATAATAAAATTCCTCAATTTTTTAGGTCCAATTAAAGCGAAGATTAATCGCAAAGGATAAATGATAACCTTTCGTAGCCCTTCACCGTTTTCAAACAAAATACACAAATCCTCACAAACATGGTTCAAAGGTGCACAATTTTTATTGTCTTGTTTTATCGCGCTTGGTTCATTTTACGGACATGATTGAAGTGAAAGAACCCAACCAACATGTGATAAGACAATCACAATAATCAAACAAATCCGTGCATGTGTGCAATAAAGAAAATTATGAGTCAAACATGTAGGAAGTAACACTTAATTACATCTTAATGACTCCAAACATTATAAAGCACATGGATGAATTGACCTATTGTCTCAAAACACTATCAAATAGTCACATGAAAAATGGAATGATGTTGTGACTCGATCATCCTAAATGTCGATCCATAAAAGGTGCAAACAAAATACAAAAATTCCTTTTGGATTTTTCAAAAATTTCATCAAAATAAAATCTTTTTGTATTTTTCAAAATTTTCAAAAAAATTTATACAAAAAGTACACATTTCATAACACTAGCAAACACATATATATATATATATATATATATAATGAAACCAAAAAACTAGCGTATGATAAACATGCGAACATAATCATCTATATGATATGGCAAGAGAAGAATCATGTGCAAGCAAACAGGAATCAACTTGTCTAAAATCTAGTGCCTCTAAAAGTGATTTTCTAACCCAAATAGATGTGAAACGTCGTGTGGGGAATTTAGGAACCAAGGGAACACTAGACATAAACTTCCTAGGACTTTTTCCAAGATCAAAATAAAAACGCCTAAGGTGACCTTTGCTACCACAATATGAACATGTGTAAATAGGTGGAATGTTACCTAAAGTGTGACCTTTTCTAACGTCCTTGGGATTAATTTACCCTCTAAAACAAATAATGGTTTTGGCTTTAGCACTAGAAGCATGAGAACAAGATGTGCCAGTACAATCACTATCAAACCTACTTAAATCGTTTAAATCATTTTTCAACTTCAAAATTTTTGACTCCAGGAAAGAATTAGACTCTTCCAAAGACATGGATTTATTTTTCAAATTTTAAATTAAACTTAACAATTTATCGCGCTCCCCCCCAATTAAACAAACTTATCCCTGAGAGTCTTTTCACGTGCCGTAAAATCATCGATTAATTTTTTATCCTCGACAGCACAAACACAACCACTAGAATTTTTAAAGTCCTCCAATTCTTTTTCTAAAAATAGGATCCTATCATCACTCTCCTTTTTGGACAATTTTAAAGCAACAAAGTCATGGTCCAAGGAAACAGATTTTTCACGATAAAAATCACTTTTATTTTGAACCATTTGCAAAAGATCCATTGCAGATTTAAAACGAGAATTTTCTTTTTCCAAAACTTTAATTCTTTTGCAAACTTTCAAATTCAAAAGTTTTAATTTTTCAGCACCGTCGTGAATTTTTTCAAAAATAGGCTCCTCATTAAATGGGCGTTCCATTGGAAAAATTGGGATTTTTCACAAAACTGATTAAAAAAAACCCAATATCACATGATTTTGCGAAAAATAGGAATACGCAATAAATTAGCGCAACCCGCTCTGATACCAATTTGAGAAATGTTACTCTGTGATAATTGATTAAATTCACAAATTTCTAATTTGGCACACTTATTTAGTTAGAGTCTATTTTAAACAAATAAATTTAACCCCAAAATATGCATCTCTGTGTGTTCGTGTGTCAACCCATAAATAGATAAAGCATGTGACACACAGTTAAGGAAAAATCCCCGAAGGGACAAACCTTTTATTTCTAGAACTTTGAAGAATTCACAGGACCATTGACTTACATACAACCTGATAATCGCCCACAAGTGTAACGCACTGTGTCTTCGTCAAACCTTCAAAGCAATGGCTAGAAACGTCATCGGCTAGAATCTCCCGCAAGAACTCCAGGTGGTCAGCAATGAAGAAGAAAATGGTTTCTCCGCAAATGTGAACTTTATAAGAACTCCCTCCACAATAGCATGCAACTCTTCGGTTGTAGAGTTCTCTCCACAAAGGTAAACAACAACAATGTGTTTTCTTGAACACCAAAACAATTCACTAAAGCATATTGGGATTTTTGTGAATTGAAAACAAAAGGGGATTAAACCCTAAAAGGAAGAAGCCAAAAGTATTATGCTTTCGCAGTTTTTCTGTTCAGTAAAACGCTGGGACTCCTTAATTAAAACGAAACCATTTAATGAGTATTTATACAAAAATGTGATACCTCAGAATACGTGCTCATTCTAACGAGATAAAGATCTCGCACGAATGACGTACAAATGTCATTCAAATGACATCTCGTGACGCACCTATGTCGCTTGAACGACCTGGGCGTTAAAATCGAGGTACGCTCCAACACTTAGAAAAAATTACGCATTCTTAAATTTGACGAAAAGGTCCGCTCCAATACTTAGAAAATATTTTATAAATATATCCCAAAGGCTCTAAGTGGAAAGTTAAGGTATTAAAAACATAACCTTACCAAAGAAAACTTTACGGAGTCTTTTTGATGAAGAACTTAATATTCGAATCCGTCTTTAATTCTTAAATGTTCTTGAAAGCACTTTGACGGTGTAGCGGTATATGACATACTAAATTGATAACGGACCTATAAAAATATGTCCTTACACAAAGGAAATAATATTAACATCTTGAAAGACTGGTGGTGTGGGTACACCTCCCTCACTTATAGAGGTGGCCAAATTCCCATGTGTGCTAATGATGTTAATGTTAACACTCTCTTAACAGATAATGGAGAATGAGACCTTAATAAGATTCAGATGGGGTTCAATGACATAATCGTGGACGAAATCATCAATATTCCGCTCCCTAAAAGGGGGCCCAGGAAAGACAAGCCTTTTTGTCAACCTAGTAGCAATGTCAAGTTCTCCATTCATTCTTGCTATGATAAAATTGTTGAGGGGGCGGATGCCACCCCCTGGAACGGTTGGAAGAACATTTGGAAGGTTAAGATCCCCCCCAATTTGAGGTACTTTATTTTAACTCTTCTCCATGGAAATTTGCTTTCTAATGCTCATAGAGAGAGTCGAGGCTTCAAAACATACAATGCTTGACCTAGAAGCTCCTGCAAGGAAGACCTTAACAACCTCTTCAAAGATTTCCACTTCGCTTCCCAGGTTTGGAAACATCTAAACTCTCCCCTCAACTACAACCAAGGTATGTGATAAGCACCCAAAAGTGTATAATTTATGCCCCGAAGAGATGCATTTTAGTCACTCGTTTTAATTAAAATTGGCCTTATGTCATATTTTATTATTTTTCAGGTCAATACGCAGTTGCGGTACAAATAATGCTAAATCAGTACAATTGCGACTCAATAGCGGTAAAAAAATTGGATCGAAGAAATCAAAGGAGACCGCAAAGTCTTGAGTCCACTCTGAGCTTGCCCCGATGTATTTCGATGCCCCGAACCAGTCCCGTAACCTTAACCTAACCCAGACCGAGCCCAGTCCATACCCCGAGCCGGTGTGTGTTAGTTTGTGCCTTTTTATTATTTTTTAGATTTTTATTTTGAATCCTTTTATTTTTAGGATTTATTTTAGATTTATTTAGAATTTTCTAGAATTTATTTTCTATTTTTCTATTTCTTTATTTTTAGTTTTTAGTTTTTAGTTTTTAGTTTTAATTTTTAATCTTTATTTTATTTCATTTTTTAGGATTGGTTTTTATGATTTTATTTTCTATTTTTATTAGATATTATTTTATTTTAGTTTTATTTTATTAGGATTATATTTTTTAGGTTTAATAGAGTTTTATTTTATTTTAGTTGAGATGTTAGTTTTTTTTTTAGTTTGATTAGATTTTTTTTTTAGTTCTTTAGTTTTATTTTGATTTGATTTTTAGATTCTATTTCTTTTATTATTTGAGTTTTTTTTAGGATGTTATTTTTTCTAGTTTTGTTAATTTTAATTTTTTTATTTAGATTGTTTTAATTTTTCTTAGGGGTACAAATTAAACACACACATACACACATAACTTAAACACTTATCCTAAACCCAACTAAACTATCCTACAACCTAAGCCTCACCCATCTTCCCATACACCCACCCACACACTAACTCATGCCCCACCCATCTTCAACCTCACCTCACTGGTCGTATTCTAGGAATAACTAGCCCCCTTAGAGCCAAGCTGGAAGGCGTGTTTGATAATACACAAATATTGCGTATTTCATCCGTTGAACCTACGCATTTTAGCCCCCTTGGGTGCCTTAATCTCTATATTTAAGCCCGTTAACCAGACCACCTCAGTTTATATTGTTAACATGCTATATGAGGTATAATTGGACTTTTGTAGGTATTTAAGTACTAAGAATGGAGTTCGGACGCATTCCGCTCAAGGTACGCATTCGCACGTTCAAGGGCAATTCGGTCAATTCACAGTTTGGGCACTTGGCCCGACATCTACACTGAAGTTGTAGCCCTCCTCGCAAGATTCACGTGGCCGTAAATGGTGCATAATTCGGATCCCCAATGAAGAAGTTTCGGCACTTTTGGCGGAAGAGAAAAACATTGAAACCAAAAGAGGGGAGAAGAGGAAGAAAAGAATGTAGTAGTCTGCCTTGGCTCAGCCCTGCATGATCGATTGATCGATCTTTCATAAATTTGCCACGATTTCAACTATCGATCGATCCACCAAAGGGGTCGATCGATCGATCCCCTATTTCGGCAGATATTTTGCCTTCTTTTCTTTCTTCTTTTATTTTATTCTAACTTACTATATAACCCAATTTTCTTGTAATATCAGAGGGACTTAGGGTCGGGATGTTGTTCCACCATTAACGGGCCCCGAGCTCCAAAAATTAGGTTTTGTGTAAAATTATGTTTAATTGAACCCGCGCGAATTAAAGTCGGATTATTATGCGTTTAACTTCCTTTCTCATGCAAAGTTAGTGTTTATAGCGATAATCCACATTTAATCCGAGTGTGACCAATTTTCAGTTAATTGTTTATTCTCGCAACTTTGGCTTGAATTCCTTATTGTGTGAAGTTTATGATTAATTGATAATGCTCGATTAAATTGCTCTCGAGCTAGAATTCTGATTATTAGTTGTTTTGAGTCGTATGATTGGATGATATCCCGATCCTCGCTTTTACATTATTTAGACTTAACTTATTCTGTTCTTTTATTTCCTAGCACACATCACCTTTTTACACTTTTATTCCTGGATTAATAATCTGTTACGATGTATCAAACATTCTCTGTGGATTCGATACCCGACTTACCACTATACTCACCAGTTGAGTGTAGTCGTAATTTAGTTTTTTGTATTATCGCGGTGAAACTAAAACAACGATTAACGTCTTTACACGCACTACTTTTCACGCGTAATCAAAATGGCGCCATTGCCGGGGACTGTTTTGGTATAGATTATAATTGTCTTATTAGTTCGTAGTATTCTTTCTTTTGTATTTGCCTTCTTTATTTTAACCTTTTTTGCAAGACTTCTACATTTGAGCGCCTAGAAACGCTTGAATTTTCTCGTCGCACATTGCTTTGTGGAATTTGTCCTCTCGAGCCTTTGTTGGAGTAAGCATGTCTTATTCCAACTTTTATGGTAATCCTAATGATAATTCTCAAAATTCTCGTAAACCATTGACTTTTGGTCAATACTTGCAATCCCAAAAAGTTGCAACATCTAAAATGACATTGGGTGAGTATTATGAAAGTCAAAGTGAGGATTATATCAATTTTCGGAATGATCATTTTGATTCTAAGTCGCAAGATCCTTATGATAAGAATTTCGAATCAAATTGTAATCATTTTCAAAATTCTTATGTTAATAATTTTGATTGTAGTCCCGAGAACAATTTCCAACCCTCTCAGTTCCGACAATTCGCTCCTCGCCCTATGATTTTCGGTGAGGGATTGCGCATGATTGAAAATGAGAGGATTGAAAATCGATATCGGGAAAGAAAATCGTTGTTGGGAACACGAGTTGGATTTACTATTTGAATCCGACGACGACTTTTCTTCGAAGACTTACGAAGTCGAGGACTGCTTTGAACCAAATGAGACTTCGTTCCTACTTTGGAACAAATCATCCTTGACTTGACCCATGGTGTAGTAGAGAACGAAAATGAGGATAAAAAGGGCATAGTATCCATTTGCAATGAATTCGTTTCTTCTTTGATTTTAAAAGAAGAAAGTTTCATTGTAAACGATCCTATTTCTTTCGAAATTCATTTTTCAAGCGATGATCACTCATCGCCTCAGATTGAATTTCTTTCATCCCCGTCTTTATTTTATACTGTCACACCAATTCTAGTACCCAATGAATCGGTTTAAAACCTTTTAGTTCCAAACCTTTTCACCGACGAGGAGTACTCGCTCGAGCCGCTTTCCATAATGAGATATTTGCCCTCATGTGTGCAGCTTCCCATTACAACTTTAAAATACTTGGGAGATGATTCATATTTTCTCGGCCCACATGTGTATTTGTCGCCCATCCTATCCAAATCCCCCATCCTCCCTCCCAAAGTTTCAATTGGGAATGGTTCACTTTTACCGCCTTACACATGCCTTCCATCGTTTGAACGGAATTCCTATTTTCCGGGGGGCATTCATGTTCGGGAGGGTCCACTGTTGATCCGTCAAAGTTAAATTGTGTTTTGGATGGACGCTCAAAAATTTAAACTTTTAGTATATAGCTAATTGGACATCCTATGTGTAGATTGTATATACTAACTTCATTATTTTTATTTTTTCTTAATTTAGCCTAGTGTAATTAGTTAATATCGTTTTATTTCATTTTGTATGCTTGGTTCTAACTCTTTTGTAGGTTCAACGGACTTGAATTTGCGTAGACTGTGCACCCCAGCACTCACTTGTTAAGAAAATAATGAAAAATATCCCAAAAACATTTTTTCTTAATTTTACACACACTCATTCTCACACATTTGCATTTGTTTTTATTTTTCATTTTTTTTGTGAACATGCATGTGTGGCGCTCGTTGTATATATTTGCCATTTTTTGTGCTTACCATATGTGTATGTATGTGCATATTTTAGTCCAATTCCTTGTTTTTTATTTTCTTTTTATTTTTAATTTGTATTTTTATGTTGATATACTTATATATATATATATATATATATATATATGTTATACATATATAAATTTTTATACTCATAACCCCCCCCCCCCCCCCCATGCCCCCATAATTTCATTCCCCTCCCCCCCCCCCACCCCCATTTAAAAAACAACATGCAGTAGGCCTTCTACTGCTTGATCAATCGATCGAAGTCCAAGGGTTGATCGATCGATCGACCAATAAAAGGTCGAGATCTGCTATGTTTTACCCCCTTTCCTCATTTCTCTTATCTGTCTTCTCCTAATTTCGAGCCCTAATATTTCCCCCACCACAATTTCCTTCAAATCTCAACCTTTTTCTACACTTGCAAGGTATCATCCCTCCTATTTTTTTGTGTATTTGTAGATTTTGGTTGATTTATGTCTTGTTTTCAATGTTTAACCCAATTTTTGACATGTTTGAGGGTTTGTGGTTTTGTCCTTGTTTTGTGTTGTTCCAACTGATTTTACCTATGATTATTGCTATATATCCATTCATGAACACATTCTTGATGTTGCATTATGATTGTGTTCATGAATGGGGCTATTTTGTTGGTTCAATATGGTATTTTTCACCCTCGTCGCACATTGCGCACACCAAGTGTTCGCTAAAATGCGCCAAACAGTCTTTAATCCATTTTTTGGCGCACACTTGGGTGATTTTCACACCTTGTCGCATTTCGACAAATTTTATCGCAATGTTGATTTTTTCACTCGGTTTTATGCACGAGCACCCACCATTTCAACTTGAACACTAACTAACCATTAATTGTGCTTACAATTTTTTGTATTGCTTAATTATTATTTTGTAGGTTGAAATGGCCGCTATCAAGAAATTCAAGTTCACGCGGTGCTTGCCCAACCAGGGCGTCGAGGGGTTTCGCTGTGAACAGGAGCGATATTGGTACTAGGCCTATTTTCAGACATTTGAGCGACCACTGGGTTATCATTTCACCTGGACCCTTGATCCCATACTGCTGGAGGCGTGGGCTATGTTGCGCCGACAGGGATAGGAGCCCTTTCTAGCTACCAATGGATGCATTAATAAAGAGCTTGTCTGTATCTTTTATGCGACATTGGTAGAGGTGAGGGGGCAGGGCCCTACTACATATGAGGCCATGGTCCGTGTGGTGCGGATACCTCTCCGCCATTCTGATTTGGTAGTTTTTATGGATGTGCCAGACCCCGCGGATCCTATCAGTTTCATGGATAGCGATCTTTTCGGGCATGCGACGTTGATAGAGGCCCTTGCACCGGGCGAGGTTTGGAATAAGGGTGATTTCCGTTCGGCGGCAATGGAAGCCTTACCGAGAGTTTGGCCACTGCATCAACGTCCACTCATTCATGGTGATGAACAACCGATCAGAGGTTCGTCACAAGCACGCAACATTCATCCACACTATGCTTCATGATTTGGGCGATATTAGTTTGCCCAAAATATTTTTGGAGACAATGCTGGCGACAACAAAGGAGACTGCCTGGAGATTTTCACTTCCTTTTCCTGCCCTCATCACGAGGATCTACACTTCTCACGGTTGCCCCGAGTACGATGTTGATTGTAAGCGTGAGCCACTAGGGCTTCTCATAAAGGATAATATCTCAAAGATGTTGACTCATGCTTAGGGGGAGCCGAGGAACAAGAGACAGAGAGCAGAGGCGTTTGACATGGCAGGGGAAGAGGCAGAGTTTATAGGTATGGAGCAAGGTGAGGGTTCTCATGTGCCACACACAGATTATAGTTCCCGCTTTGAGGCATTTCAGGCCGTGCGGGTACAACGCTAGGAGGAGACCCAGCTCAGGTCGGCTACATGGGAGTCCCGCCTGCACTAGCAGCAGTCCGAGCAGCGGCAGGAGTGGGTCGAGCAGAGGCAGGCTAGAGCGCATCACATTCATGAGTACCGGATGATGCAACGGATGATGAGAGATCTTTATTTGCAGAGGCATGATTCGGACACAACGCTACCTCCTTATTTTCAGGACCCTTCTGATCCTAGTGGTTCCGGCCACTAGGCTACTGCTATTCTGGGTCATTTTGTGCATTTCTGGGGCGGATATTATGTTGTATTTTTTATTTTATTTTTCTTTCTTTCTTTTTCATAGTTGTAATGTATTAAGTTTTTTGTCTGGAACTTATGAAATGAGAAATGAAAATGTATATTGTGGTTGTTTATTGGATTTTAATGTGTGTGACCTTCCATTTTATAAAATCAAAAAGTTCACCAACAATTTATCTAGTATTTGCACTTCAGCCCCTCTATATTGTTGTGACTAGTGACATAGATTCTTTTAACTTAATACATCGGTATATATTCTTCCTGTGCTTTGTACTAACTTGTTTTGCAGATTCATTTGGACTTGTACTTATGGAGATTGCTCCAAATTTGGGCAATATCATTCTTTTTCTATCTTTGTGTTGTGTTCTTTAATGGACGCATTGGGGACAATGCAACATTTAAGTTAGGGGTGTGGGATATTCTATCCATTTCACTATTAGTCCTTGAATTTGACTACAATTTAGTTACAAAGAATGTTTTTGTTTAAAATTTGAAAATTTTCAAAAATTTTTTCTTTCTTTTTTCTCCTTTGTTGGGCATTTTGCCTTTGTTTCCGATGATAAATTTCAATAATTGCCCGATGCATTAGACAATTCAACGATGCATGTTCTCGATTTTAGAAGTTATTAGTCTTTAGTCCTCAAATCATTAATATTATGAATAAATTCAAGAATTAAACTTTATCCCGTGAGCACATGCATGTTTCTTGTTATATTGATTTGGTTTAAGATTTTTAAAACTCGGTAAGCTTTTGTTGCATTGTATATACTTACACCGAGCGAGATTAGAGAATTATCTTCATTTGTGAGTGTATACACTATTCTTTCCTCTTTGAAAACATTACAGTCGTTGGTAATCTCTTTATTCTTTCATTGACCGTTCATTAATTGAGTTCATAAATGAAATGTATTACTTGAGCATGATTTTCATTTATTGTTTTGACTCGAGAATTATGTAAACTTTTTGAAATGATCATATTCCATCTTTGTTATATCATCCATATTAGCCTTGACCTCACCCTTATATGTTTACCCTCGTTAATCCCGTTGAGCCTAAATATAGCCTTTCGATTCATCACCCCAAATCCCCTAACCAACTCCAAATTGGAGTTTTATACCATACATATTACCTTACATACCCTTGTTTGGATTGTTACATGGGATTGAATGATATTGTTGTATTGTGGTTGCAATTTGAGCATGAAAAGAGTGAGATGAGAAGAAAATGTAGTGAAAAAGAGAAGAAAAAGAAAAAGTTGAAAACAAAAGAAAACAAAAGAAAAAAGTGAGAAAAAAAAGAAAAGAAAAGGAAAGAGAAATTTGTATATATTATCTATAGTGTTTCAATAATCCTTGTTACTCTCTCGATTGTTATATCTAATGCTCGTTTGGAAATCATTTGCCCAATTTTAAAAGTGCCCACTTTTTCCCATCATCCTGAATTCGTATATACATCCCTTTCATTTCGTACCTAGCCCGACATCTACACGGAAGTTGTAGCCCTCCTCACAAGTTTCGCGTGGCCGTGAACAGTGCGTGATTAGGATCCCTAACGAAGAAGTTATGGCACTTTAGGAGGAAGATAAAAGCATTGAAACCAAAAGAGGGGAGAAGAGGAAGAAAAGAATGCAATAGGCTGCCTTGGCTCACCCCTGGTTGATCTATCGATCGATCAAAAGGATCGATCGATCGATCGATCCTTCATAAATTATCCACGATTTCAACTATCGATCGATCAACCAAAGGGGTCGATCGATCAATCCCCTGTTTCTGCAGATATTTTTGCCTTCTTTTCTTTCTTCTTTTATTTTATTCTAACTTACTATATAACCCAATTTTCTTGTAATATCAGAGGGACTTAGTTTTAGAAGACATTTTAGGTTAGGGTTTGGTTTTGGGAGCTCATATTCTTCTCTTCTTGGGATGACATCCATTTGGTTTTGTAAGATGGAATTTTCACTATCATCTCCATTAATATAGCTTTGTTCTTTATTTTTCCTTGCTTTGTAAATTAGTTTCCATGCTTTGTAGTTAGTTTAATTGCTTTATTTCTTGCTTTCCTAGTTTAATTAGTTGTAATTTAGTTAATTCATGTATTACCCCTAGATAAATAGGATCGGTATGTCATTCCGCCATTAACGGGCCCTGAGCTTCGAAAATTAGGTTTTGTGTAAAATTGCGTTTAATTGAACCTGCGCGAATTAAAGTCGGATTATTATGCGTTTAACTTCCTTTGTCATTCAAAGTTAGTGTTTATAGCGATAATCCGCATTTAATCTGCGTGCGACCAATTTTTGGTTAATTGTTTATTCTCGCAACTTTGGCTTGAATTCCTTATTGTGTGAAGTTTATGATTAATTAATAATGCTCGATTAAATTGCTCTCGAGCCGGAATTCTGATTATTAGTTGTTTCGAGTCGTATGGTTGGATGATATTTCAATCCTAGCTTTTACTTTATTTAGACTTAACTTATTATGTTCTTTTATTTCCTAGCACGCATCATCTTTTTACACTTTTATTCCTAGATTAATAATCTGTTACGATGTATCAAACATTCTCCGTGGATTCGATAGCCGACTTACTGCTATACTCACCAATTGAGTGTAGTCGTATTTTAGTTTTTTGTATTATTGCGATGAAACTAAAATAACGATTAGTGTCTTTACACGCGCTACTTTTCATGCGTAATCAGTGTTCCATAAGCTTAAAATTGCCAACAGGGAGAATTGGAAGAATGTTTGTCTTTTGACTGATTGCCTTCAAGAGGTCCAACTGCTGAAAATAGAAGATACCCCCTTGCGAATATCATTGAAGACTGTTGTGAGCTTACTAATTTCCTCGATGCCAAGATCGTCCACATCCCGAGGGTGGAGAACATCCAAGCGGACTGCATGGCGAGAATCGCTAAAGAATACCAAGACCTCTACTTAGAGTATGAACATCCCTGGAGCGTCTCCTGGTGATACTCGATCGTACCGACGATGATAATGATATAACCATCCCTTTGTTTGTTGTTTCATTTTCCTTCTTCCTTATGTAACCAAAAAAAGTAAGAGAAACTTAGTTAATAGTTCAATAATAATATTCGGTTAAATATTAATTATTGGTTTTACGATAGCGTATCGTACGGTCGGTACGGGTGAGTTAATCTTATTGTGGTTAATTATATATCTATTATGTGTAGTTAGATTGGGTAGCATAATTAGGTGGGTTTAATAGGATACGTTAGGTGTGCACTATAGTCGATGGGTGAGTAACTCAAGAGAATGTGCGTGAAACTAACGTGTGTATCTAATAACTTCTTTTGACTGTAATTTAAATACTTACTAAATATTTTTCAAACATTTTGGGCTCTAACCCATATAAAATATATTTTCAAAACTTTTAGGTGTAGAGCCACATGGGCGCCAAGCATGACGATTCTTTCTAAGGATGCGTAGCTCCAGCAATTGTGGAGGCATGCATGACTTAAGTAAATGCTTCAGTCATTTCATCACTAGATTAGGATTCATGATCAGTTAGTTTAGTTGGGGGGCATGTTGTCCATTCAGTTTAGTCATTTATTCAGATTTCTTTATTAGACTCTGTATTTACATTCATTTTCATTTAGTCTTAGACTTATGATTCGGATGATGGTTTATTCTACATTTATCATTTTTTGGATGGTTTATATCATTTTTATTTTCACGTATTACTGTATGACTAATGAAAAATTAAATTTGGCACCGACTTAATTTAACATAGGTGGTTAATAATTTAAAAAGTTTAAACATTGATGTTAAGAATGAACCCAATGATACTCCTATTTATTTCAATAAAGGACTGATCACCCGTGATTAAAATAGGCGGGGTGTCACACTAAAGTAATTTGTGCAACACTTGTACATGGTAGTACAGTTGTACGACTGTTAAAGAATTTTTTTAGAGTGGGTGTTTCCATTCATATGTGGGCCATATTCACCGCTTTGAATTTTGTCCATGATTTAAAAGGTCTCTTTCTCTATGGCACACATTAAATGTACTCTGTCAAACCCTTTTTGTATAGTTTCTCCCCTTAGATGATGAATGGGGCCGCCAATCATCTTAGGCATAATCGATCGATTAAAGTAGAGAGAGGTGGTAGTGCGTATTATTTAACAAGTACCATATGTTGTATTACCATATCATGGGTCCTATTGTCATTTCTTCGATAGCATCAATATTAAAGCAGTAGGAAGGGTTTTTTTAGCTAGTTACAAAAAACTTGATTTTCATAGTTCCTTCTGGCATATCTTTTATAGACTCTAAGGTAGATAGGGAATTTATAAAGTTGTTCTTAGCCCTAGGGATAAAATAAAATTCAAGACTCTCGATTCGCGAAGCTACCTCTTTTAAGTAGGCACAATAGGGTTTTAGTTTATCATCTCAGATTCTCCATTTTCTTAATATATGGCTGATGACTAGGCATGAGTCTCCATAGGCTTTCAATTCAATGATTCCCATTTCCAAGGAAATTTCGACACCCGTGATGCAAGCCTCATATTCGGCCATATTGCCAATGCATTAGTACGTGAGTTTTATGACAGTAGGGGGAGATGAAGTGAATCTGGGGATATCAGAATCATTCCGACGCTGACTCCTCTTTTATTAGAGGCCCTGCCAAAGTAGAGTTCTCAAGTTTCTCTATTATCTAAGGCGAATAGGTCTTCATTTGGGAACTCTACCTCATTTTCTTCTTCCTCAATTGATAAGGAGTTCCCTACTAGAAGGTCGGAGTGGCTCTCCATTTGTTGGATTTCTACGTGATGTACGTGATTTTATACACAAATAACATAATTAGCCATTTTTCCATTTTGATGGAGATAGCAGGTTTCTCAAATAGGTATTTTAGGAGATCTATCCTAAAGATGCGTGGTATTTTGAATGACACCATGCAATGATGAAGTCTACGAGTGATCCACATAAGAGACATACAAGGATTTTCTAAGGCGGTGTATTTGAGTTCGTAAAATACTATCTTTTTGCTAAAATTGTAGATGGCACACTCTTTTTGGGACATCTTTATGTGTTGGGCCAACATGGCTCCCATAGCCATATCGGTTATGGCCATAGAGAGTAGAAGAGGATTCTCCTATTGGGGAGGTACTAATATAGGTGGGTGAGTGAGATAACATTGTATTTTATCGAATTTTTACTAGCATTTAGCATTCCACTCTTTGGGTGAGTCCTTTTTGAGTATTTGGGAGATGGGTCCGCATATGTTGTTAAGTTGGATGATGAACTGACCTATGAATGGTATTTGAACTAAGAATCCTCTGAATTCTTTCTTTATTTTGGGGTGCGGCATCTCTCGTATGGCTTTGACCTTGTTGGGATATACCTCGATCCCATCTTTTCTAGTAATGAATCCGATGACTTTCCCTTGACGACTTCAAAGACAAATTTTTTAGGGTTTAGTCTAATTTTGAAGAGGGGTAATCTTTGAAATAATTTTTGAATCGTTGATATCTGTCCCCTTCTCCCCTTGGATTTGATGATCACATAGGCCTTTACTTCCTTGTGTATGAGGTCCTGTAGGATGGCCGTGGCTACTCTTTGGAAATTTGCACTGGCATTCTTGAGACAGAAGGGAATGTAACACCCCGTATTTCTGAGTATTTATTATTTAATTAATTAGAATATTTTAAAGTACATGTGTGCTATAATTTAATTGAATTAATTATTATGTGTTATTACAATATTAATCGGAAGACATAATGATTAATATTAATGGAATATAATTACTAAGTGAATAGTAATGATTATTTTACGTCATGGCTAGTGATAGTGGCGTGGCAGTATTTTATCTCAATTGGGAGTCGTGTGCAGACCATATGAGGTCGAGATAGGAAATCATTGTAGGGTGACTTGGATGGAGATTTCAAGTCACGAATGGTTCTGTAAGTGTCGAGATAGTCAAAATAGCGTATCTAGGGGTAGTAATCGGGTCCCGGGGCCTTTTTAACCAAGCCCACATGGGGGTGTTCGGGTCATTTGGGCTCGACCCGTTAGCCTAATTTTGGGATTTGAGTTATAAAACCTAAATTAGAGAGGTTGGGGAGTAGATAAACATAATCAAAACCCTAAAATCTGATAGAGGGAAGAAGTAAGATAAAATTATAAGCCTTAGGAGTCAAAATCAAAGGAGATTGAAGAGTTTGATCCCCAAATTCATCATCTACAACATGGAATCAGACTTTACGAACATATAAAGGCAAGGGATTATCTTGCATATGATCTTAATTACAGAAATTCGTATTCATATCATAGTAGGTGTAGACAAATACATTTTGGGGAGGGTTGTCTCATGAAAATGGGTTTTTATGATTTGTATACTATGTGTATAGTAAACACAAAATTGATTACGAGATATCATGTATTACTGTTAGAATTAAATCTGTGATTTGAAATCCAAAGGTCAATCTCATTTAATTGATGTTGGTGAAACCAAATTTAGGATAAATTTGTGTAAACCTGATTTACGAATCTAGTTGTTGATTTATAAATCGTTAATGGTTAGAGGTTTTAATGTAAATGAAGACCAGTTAAGATGAGTAATAACATTGGGGACAATTAGGTTTGGGTTGACTTTATGAAGGGTTGGTGTATAACAATGGAGGAAAACAATGAAGGGGAAGAAGATTGTGCGCCCAGGATCAATTAATCGATCGATTCCATTGGTTGATCGATCATGCCCATTTTTCTGGCAGTTTTTCTTATTTACAGTTTTGACCCTTATTTCTTTTGGGAGATATTTAAGGCTTATTTAATTGGTGAAAATTAAATGGAATCTCGTACTTAAAGATGTATGGGAATATTTATAATGATTCATATGGGTGTATAATTAATAGATGAATTAAGTGAATTTAATTTGTGAATATTCAAATACAGGATGATTGGGTGAGTCCGAGTACCGTAACAAGCGAATCTACATAATTTATTTAATGGAAGTGAAATTAAATAAAATTAGAGTCAAGTAAATAGACTCGAATATTACTGGGTTAGTGCTATGGGAGTTAGGCATGGGTTAGCGGAATTTAATTTAATTATATATATACGAAAGATGTGACAGTATATATATATATATATATATATATATATATACTTGTGTTCTTTAGAAATATCGGTGTTAGATGTTTATGTTAATGCATACCCATATAGTGCTATCATAGGCGGTTGCATGATATGGGTGAATCCTCTAGCTCGTGAAGGCAGGGAAAGTATAGTCCCCAGGTCATATTGCCTGATATTTTATTGTGTGTTTTATTTTCGAGGTTAGACGTTGTGGGTATGATTCAACCCCAATCTTAGGGGAATATGACCGCCTCCACTGCGTTTGCGATTTTATTTACATATTTTGGTGTTTGTTAACCGATTTATGGTAATCGTCTTAGAGTGAGCATACCTGGGATGATAGCATTTTAGAGACAAGAATCTAGTGAGTGAGTACTCTGAAGGATTGTTATTATACGCGACATGTGTGTTATTGTTGTAGTATATTCATACGAATGTAATAGAGTAGATAAACTATACACAAGTTAAAATTGCAAGGTGTGGATGTAATATTTAAATAACTAGTGTGAATGCTTTATAAATACTCGGGATAGAGTAAAGTGACAGAAAGATTTGTAATAAGACTAGTTAGGTGTGATAATATAACTAGTTGGGTTAGAAGGTCAACATTAGGTGTGCACAATAGTTGAGGGGTGAGTAATATCTCAAGAGAGTGCGACACTCGCTTAAATATGAAAAGTGTTAATACATATTTAAATTGTTGCATTTTAGTTACTTGTTAAATATTTTCAAATGGTTTTGGGCTCTGACTTGTGTCGAAATATTTTTTTCAAAAATAATTTTAGGTGTCCAGCCACAAGGATGCCCAGCTTGATGATTCTTTCCAGGGATGCATAGCTACAGCATTTGTGGAGGATTCCAGGATTTTCTTTAGAAGCTTCAGTTATTCATTACTAGTTTAGGAGTTTCATTCAATACTTCATTTGGATATGTTGCCCCTTCAGACTATTCAGTACTTTAGTTATTTATTATACTTTATGGATTCAATTTATTTGTTCAGACTTGTATTTGGATTTTTTTTAGGAACCGATGGTTTATTCGATACTATTTATTTGTCTATCTATCGTATGATTTATTTAGACTATTATTATGTGTATGGTTTAGTTATTTTAGTTTTATTCCGCATGTTGTTAAGTTAGTAAAAAGAAAACATCTTGGCACCGAATTAATTTAACATAGGTGATTAGAAATTTAAAACTGGTTTTTAAAAGTGATGCTAAGAATGAACCAAATATGATTCATGTATATTTTAATAAAGGATTGATCACCTTTGTTAAAGTAGGCGAGGTGTCACAGAGAATAATTATATAACAGTAGGCTCACCATGCAGTGATGAATTTATTTTTTTCCTAGTGATTGAAATGCCTTTTTATCTGATTATATCATGTGAACCCATCTATAAAGGACTTGAGTGCATTGTTGTTCATACTATCCACCAATAAGTCAAAATGTGGTAGAGGAAAATCGTCCTTTGGATATGCTCGGTTAAGATCTCTGTAGTCTACGCACATTCAAAGTTTGCCATTAGTTTTAGGTACATATACGATGTTGGATAGCCATGTGGGTTACTCCACTACTGGGATGAACCCAATGCTGAGTTATTTCTCCACTTACTCCTAACTTTTAGGGATCATTTGGGTATTAATTTACAGAATCTTTATTTGATAGGCTTTGCTTTAGGGATAGTGGGTGTCTTATGCATAACAATGGTTGGGTCATTTCTGGGTATGTTGGCATAAGACCAACAGAATACGTCTACGAAACTGGAGAGGAGATTAATGAAGTCCTTTTACTCATTATTATTAAGGGAGGACCCTATTTGTAGTTGTTTGGGGGTTTTATGGAGGGCCTAAGTTTCGCTTATTGTGTTATCTTCATTGGGGGATATAGGTGTATTTTGGTGTTGGTCAAGTTTTTACAAGTGTTTTAATTATTTTAGACCCTCATGGTCATCATTATTGGGTGTGAGGTATAATCCATCACTGGATTCATAACATAACATGCAACACACTCACAGTAATACTAGAAATCACAATTTTTCATGCCATTAAAAGGAGGAGGGACAACAGTGATGAGAGGAAAAAAATATGCTTTATAAAGGGATACATCAGGAGGTGGGATGAGGGGGAATCAATTATTAATATGACAGACTCAAAAGGATTTTGAATGATGGAGAGGTCTAGTTATTAAGTATTGTCATTCACGTTATGTTGGTGATGAGGTGGTTCAAATAATTTCAGAGGACCTTTAGTGTGGTCTTTGGATTCACGAAATGCAGACTAGGGCAGGCGGTTTTCTTTGAGCTGGGATATATTTTCCTCGAAGGTAGACGCAGGTTCCCCAGTTGGGTCTATCATGGGATAGGTGTAAGGGAGGGATTTGGAGAGGGATTGCGGCAACTGGTAGTGACTTTCTTTGCTCCACTAGTAGTCATATAGGAGCTGAAAGATCACACTTGGAGATTCGACCGAAGGCGGTGTCTCAGATGGTGGGGCCATTGGATTTGGTATACATAGGTAGAGATAGAGTTCACCGAATATGATTAATCTTCCTTTCTTGATTGTGTTATCACGAGAAGTGAAGGCGGTGTACCAGTCATATAATCATTCCATAAGGCTTAAGTCTAAAGATCCTAGTATGGATACTTGGGAAGTTTCATCAGGAAACAAGGAGGGTAATTCCGATTTGAGGTCTGGCTTGAGAGTTTTTCTATCTTTCTCGGTAACCAATGATACGGTGAGCTCGTTTTGGGTGACCTTATGGATTTTAGTGCAATTCGCATACAATCCCTTCTCATAAAGGATCGCCATTCGGGGCTGTTAGGATTTCTTCGTATCATCCCACCATGGTCCAGAGATTCTGTGATAAGTTAATTCTAGATACAAAAGTAACTGTTCCACCCGTGATTGGTGTCTTTGGGGTAGGGGTTCGGATTTTTTTCGAGGAACATAGACCAAATCGACTTTTCTTTTATGTTCTGTGGTAGCGACTTCTTCCAAAGTACCTTGTTGATTCCTTCCATGTTTGAAACACATCATGTATCCCTTTTTAGATGATTTGGTTGGATACATTATGAATGACCAGCCCGTTTTCGATTATGTGAGCAAGTGGGATGACGCAGAATCCATTGAGACAGATGTCGCTACTATCGTGGTGGGTATCAAGGAGGGGAATTATAGTCATGTTGGAAATTATGGTGCGCTTGGATTGTGCATATCTAAATGGATTCAAACTTTAATGTGCAATGATGAGGGCAATGCTCCCATAGGATGTATCTAGGCTCTTCCTAGTCGGATGTTGAAATTAATTAGGACATCAAGTACATAAAAATCCGTATCGCATTTGATAGGCTCCACTATGAGTGTGAGAGTGATGGATACTAAGAATTATCAATGAGTATTATCATAGGCTCTGATGGCCATAAAATATAGCGTAAACTTGGATCCATTATATCCTAGTTCGGTGGAGGTGTGAAGGGGAACACATTGACAATGAACTCGACTATTATCACTAATAAAAGAATCTGTAAGCATGTCTAGGTGGTGATGTGTAATACGAACTGATGATTATGTCTATGCATGGGGAGAACTTCATCAGTGAATTTGATGCACTACTGTATAATGATGGATCAGATGGTAACAAATATCTTTATAGGGGTAGGTCACAGAAGCCTTAGATAACAGATGGGTGAGGTCAACTCGATGCTCTCGAGATGTGGCTAGTAATTCCCATATAGAAATGATACCTGAAGTCCGACATAACCATCCCTGGATTTTATTATTCTCTGGGGGAAGGGGAATGACAGTTCTTTCAGCGAGGTCATTCTCTTTGTTTGGTGGGTTTGGTGAAGTAGAGTCAATTCCAGATTGCGTGAGAATTCGACCTCTTTGTCTGGAGGGAGTATGAATTTTTCTCAAGCTTCTTATTGAGATTTTTCTAAATGGAGAAAAAGTTTAGATAAGGATATATGACCGGAGGTTGGCAATGTTGGATTTGGAACCATCACTCTGATCCCTTCGAGGATAGGGATAATTTTACTCTTTCGTAATGTTTGTTATGAGTTTAGGGGAGGGACTTACACATGGTATTGTCTATCCATAATATTTCCATGTATGCATATGGGGTGTGCATTAGGATTTCTACTTCCGTGGTGAGGGCTTGCTCATCCTTTTGACTCGGGGTGTCATAAGGTGGTTCTGTAGACATGGATGATCCTGAACAGATGTCTTCATCCAAAGCGATATTTTGGATCTCATCATCGACTAAAGAGGTTATGTATCTCCCCCATTTTATTTCCCTGACTATACTTGCAACCTCAAAATAGATTTTCTCAAAATAGTAGTGGTGGTCTGCATATTCAGGTCCCCAGGGTGAGAGTCCCATCACAAATCTAGAAATGGATAATGTGGACACCACACACTAAAGACTGTACAAATTTCCACATATATGATCATGAAGATATGGGATAATGATTTATATCCACTAGTTGTATGAATATTTCTGAGTGGGGGGACCTTTTGGTGGAAGATGGCCATGACTGATCAACTCATCTCGGAGCTCGATGAGTCTGACAATGTGGGAAGCATCCAAGTTTGTACTCCCATAGCTAAGCCCCATATTGGTGTAGTGATGGGTTCATGATGATATTCAAAGTACAAATAGATCAAAGGTCAATAATCGGATGCATAAGTTCAGTTCACTATGGGGACCGATATGATTCCGCGTGAGGTGCCTTTCAAGTTGGGGGGAGATTTTTGGTGGTTGGGATCTACTTCGATACACCCGCATATGGTGTCATGTATATCCATTGGAAAATATCCCCATCCAGTAGACTGGAGACTTTGGTATAGGTTGACACTGGTGTGTCTGAGTTCTGCCTCATTATTGAAGAACTAGAGGGGTGATCCTTTGTACGAGGGACTTAGTTGTAAATTGTACTAGGTGTAGCCTTTTATTTGTTATACGTCTATCCTAATGTCCGTGATGTTCAAGGTGGTCAAGTTACTCAGTGGTAACTCTGTACCTAATCCCAAACTTATAAACTTGGGTGATAGGAGCCTCAAACGACGTAGGCCCTTACTTGTGAAGTCCTGGCCCTTTCCCCAGGGAGTGGTCCCATTATATCATCATTGTCCAAACCTGGGGGTTGAGGACAACCCATCAATGGGATGAAGGTATTATGGTAGGTTTTGATTTATCAGAGGGATTTTTTTTATAGTGTGGTTTAGCTCGAGTTTTTAACTGATCAGTCGAGAAGGAACGACATTGCCCCTAGAGTCCATTTGGAATATTAATTGGGATACCATAACCCATTTAATTTTTGCATAGTAGATTCCACCTATCTTTTGAAAGACTCCTGTGTGGGACATATGCTAAAGGGTCGGGGTTAACTATTATTTCCTCCCAAATGGCATATCTATTAGCTATGCAGGCTCGAATTCTTTCTTCCTCCTCGTATAATAGTTGGGGATGAACTCGATACTTCTAAGTAATATGAACATATGCTCTGAGCCATCGATCCCTTTCACTCATCTTTAAAGGGGGCTTGGATATTCGAATGTTCGAACTATTGGGTCCTTTATATGGAGACTTGCAGATGTAGCTCTCCTACAAATTTCTAAAGATCTGATCGAAAATGTGTTTGAAGTAACAGGCAAGTGGGTGTTAGTATTAGTCCTTGAATCCGTGAGGCAAAATAGATGTACCATAGGTCAATCAATTCCACTTGATGTATTGTATTAGTATCTCAAAGATGATATGATCATTCACTTGGAAGGAGTCATCATACATCGTTTACTACTTGATCGAGTGACTTACTTTCTCCACAGAAGGAGTAAGAAGACCTAGATTTTTTGGAAGCATGAATTTCATGACTAAGAGCAATATGGGCTGTAGTGGCTGGTTTGTAGGAAGTATATGTCCATGATAAAGAATGTTGAATGATTGATGGTGGGATTGATCTTAGCAATGTTTTGTATGGAGAGCGATGGTGTGACCAAATGGGTTACTTTCTAGAATGGGGAATGTGTCCTCATCCTCGGTTTATGATGAATGGGAACTATCACGGTGGAGGGGTCAGTGTTTTGGGTGGGGGTATGTGTCCATCCCTCCCGGATCCTGATCCTCACGGCGGGCGAGCGCGTGATGGATGATCATTAGGTCCCTCGCGTCCCTCTCGGGAGCGCTTCAGCCGGCATCATGTGAGGTGAGGTGAAGAGTGTAGAGAGATTAGAGTCGCCAGTCTATTTTACTCAAAACAGACAAAAGAAAAGAGGAAGCCATCCCTAAGGATGGCATCCAAAGACATACTGGTGCGTACGAAACCAAAATGATTCGAGAAGGGTCCGGAGGCTAAGTTACGAAATGGGAAGGTGTTAGGCACCCATTCCGCCCTTTCGGTCTCTCATGGGTTTTGTTATTTTCCTTTATTTTCCCCATGATATGTGTGCATGCGTATATATAGTGGAGATATGAATCATCGACTTATACCATGGAAGAGGTAAAGCGAGTCATCCGTAGGAAGGTATAAAAATATTAGAAATTAGGATTTATGCAATCATCCTTATGTTGACCATTATGGTGGAACGATAACACAATAGAATAAAACTCGACTAAGGACAAATATATGTATATACATAATATAAGAGAGTGAAGTTTAGAGAAATATAAAATGAGAGAAAAAGTGAGAAAAGGACTCGAGTCTCGGGTTTTATCCCAAGATGCCTACGTAGCCTATAGAGGCATCAAAGTCCACGTAGTTCGTATGCAAGATGAGGGGTGGGGTTTATCTCATAAATCCAAACAGGGGATCTCTTCTTTGTGGGTGTGTGTATAGAAAAAGTGTTTTAGTTGTGAGAAAAGTGTGAGAATCCCTATTTGGAATTTATGAGCAAACCCTATTTTTCTTATTTTTTTGGGTTTTTATTTGTATGAAAATAAGAGATGTGCACTAATAATACGTAAAAAAGGTATATTAGGATGTGTGAGATGAGATAATAAAAGTACTAAGTAATAAAACAAGTTATTTCGAATTTATTAGAATTTAAGGAGAGAGTTGAGAAAATTGGACCTTCTTGAAGATCTTTAGCTTGATCTTAAATGTTGGAGAGCAACCCTTAGACTTGGATGATGATGGAGGGTGGTGAATTCACCAAATTTGATGAAAAGGATGATGAAAAGCGAAGGTTAGAAAGGGATTTGGGTGTAGAAATCACGCTGACTTCGAGAGAAGTTTTCTGGATTTGCTGTGAGTAGTATGTTTATGGTTTTTTCTCCTTTGCAAGTGAGGTCAGGCCTCCTTTTTATAGACCCATGGCATTGCCGATCGGCATAGCCTAGTTCCTATCGTTCGGCAGGTGAGTTTAGGCACACTGTCGATAGGCAGGGTCTGGGACCTGCCATTTGGCAGTGTCTTTCAGGACTTTTGGAAAATTGACCGCAGAGCGCAAACCGTTGATCAAAATTGCGCATGGGATGGACCGCTAGAAAGGTAATTGAGAGTTAAAAAGCCCTTTGGATCGCTCCTGAGTTCAGGAGTTGACTTTGGGTCAAATATGGCTTGGAAGCATTTGTCAGTCGATTGGACAGGGAATCGTCACATGCAAATGGATCGTTCGTCCGCATGGTAAGTCTGAATTGCGCACGGGATGGACCGTTGGAAAGATTAGGAGATGTACTTCGACATTCCAAAGAGTTTGATCCAGTTCGGGGAGTTGACTTCAGTCAGTCGGGCCCTAGAAGCATTTAGTGACCTCTCAGAGTTAAACGGATCATTTGTCCATACCATAAGTCAAAATTGTGCACGAAATGGACCGTTAGAAAGGGGTTTTAGTGACCTTTAAAGATTCATTCAGTCTCGGTCGAGCTGAAGAGTTTGATTTTTTATCAAACGAAGCTTGGGAGTGCCCTATGGCTTCTGGGTCAGCACTCGGGGTATGACCTGGGTTTGTAGTGATGAAGGGAGGTACTAGGGATCTAGGGAGAGTTTAGGGGGTAACAGAATGGGGTGTCTAGAGATCCCTTTGACGGGTGAGTTTGGATCAAATGATAGTCGTCGAATAGACACCGTATGATGCTTTTGGGTGAGGATGACCAATTCAACGGGTCGAGGCCAATTCTGAGGACCTAAGAGAGCGAGGATGACCCAGTTCAGAGGGTCGAGGCCGATTCTGAGGACCTATGGAGTATGCTGGGGATAACCAATTATGTGGGTAGAAGCCGATTCTGCAGGCTTAAGATTAGGTGACCATTTCGGTGAGTTGAAGCCAATTCTGCAGGCTTGAAGGTGGGGGAGACCAATTCTGCGGGTCAAAGCTGATTCTATGGGCTTAAGTGATGATCCAATGACCGAGGTCAATTATGACTTAAGAGTGGTGACGATCGAGGACCGAGGTCAATTTTAACCTAACTCAGGTGATGATCTAAGATCGAGTACAATTCTGACCTAACTCAGGTGATGATCCAAGATCGAGGTCAATTTTAACCTAAGTGTGGTGACGACCGAGGACCGAGGTCAATTCTGACCTAACGCAGGTGATGATCCAAGACCGAGGTCAATTCTGACCTAAGAGTGGTGACGACCGAGGATCGAGATTAATTCTGACCTAACTCAGGTGACGATCTAAGATCGAGGTCAATTCTGACCTAAGAGTGGTGACGATCGAGGACCGAGGTCAATTTTGACTTAACTCAGGCAACGATCCAAGACCGAGGTCAATTCTGACCTAAGAGAGGATAAAGATTGGATTTTGGGTTCCGCTAGGGAAAGAGCTGGGAAAAAAGTAGAAAGTCCTTGGGAGACTTTGACAATGACTTTCTGGAGTTCCCTGGGGAAATGGGAGTTCCGCTTGAGGGAGTGTGAAATTTTCTTGGTGAAAATGTTATAAATCCTTTCTGGGATTTTTAGGAATTTTCTAAGGATTTTTTAAAACTTTCTGGTTTTTTTCTGGGAATTTTTGTAAGAAATTTCAAAGGGGTTCCGGTCGGCATGGTGCAGAGGGTTCCATTCGGTAGTGGCAAGGACTTTTGGACTGCCTCGAGAAGGTGAGGAGACAGTGCTGATCGGTGGGTGAGGGCTCAATGCCGATCGTCATGACGCTTAGAATCCTATATAAAGGGGGTGAATTCCCCTCATTTTTCATAGCTTTTTTATTTCTTTCTTTCTGCGATTTTCCTCTGCAAACCATTCAAGCATTTCGATCTCTAAGAAATGGCCACCTTTGTGAGCACTGCAGCGCATAGGGAATGGTTAATTGTTGAGGACTGGGCGAACGTGGAGTGGAGGGATAAGGCGCCTCTTGATTTGGGGAGTGAGAACTCCTTTGACTCACTTGAGCCGGTTGCGGATGAGTGGAATTTGCTGCAGGAGTCATCGCGTCATCGATCTTCTAAGGTTGTGAGCTCTGGTGATTATGTAAGTAACCTGACTTTTGGCATTCTCCTCTTTTTTGTGATTTTTCTTTCTTCCTTGAATTTTGACAAGGTTTCTTCTTTTGATATTCTGATATCTCTTTAAAGAACATGCGTGGCCGCGGGACGATGGGGCTTAAGGACGTCTGGGAGCATCTTCCATCCGTGGTGCGTTGAGTGGTATCATCAGCAGGTTTTGGGAGGTTGGCGTCTGCGCTGGATGAGACGCCTCGGTCGACAGCGGTCTTGTGCGCTTTGGGGGAGAGATGGTGGTATACTACCCACACCTTCCATTTCGGTTTTGGGGAGATGACCGTGACTCCCAAAGATGTACAACAACTGCTGATGGAGAGCAGATAGAGGTGGATCTCTCTTTGAGGGTGAGGCCGGAGGCGGTGAGGGAGGCTCTCAATGATGTGGGGAGGATAGATTCTGGGAATTCCATCCGGCTTCCCTTGCTGAAGGATGTTCTGCTGAGTGGGGTTGTTGATGTGGAGGATGGGCTGCAGGTGAGGCAGATGACCCGATTGTTCATTTTGTTGGTGTTGGGAGGCTTCTTGGTGGCGTCGAGTGGCAACGTCATCCATTTGTGGTTTTTGTCATACTTGAGGATGTTTTCGAACATCCCTCTCTATGATTGGGGGAGCCTGACTTTAGCGACCCTCTATTTCTCTTTGGATGCATTCAGCTGGTGCTACCGACAGACTTTCATTGGAGCCACGTATCTCCTCGAGGTATTGCACATTTTCCTTTCATGCATTTGTATTTTCCTTATGCGTCTCCTTTTTTTATTGTGAATTCGTGTCTTTGGTAGATGTAGTTCTATGAGGTGATAGGGTTCAATACCCAATCAATCACTTTGAAGGATGATACTGTTGGGGACTTTTGTCAATTGTATCGATGGCGAAAGGACAATCGGCCGTCAAAGGAATCTCTCTCTCTGGAGGTGGTGCCTCAGGTCTTGAATGGCCTGACCAGTGGTAGGGTAAGACTCTTCCTTTTTGGTCTTCAGTTTTGCATGTTCTGATTCTATATTGACTTATACCTTATTGGAGATTTTAGGTGACCTTTTACCCTTAGGGATAGTCATTCAAGATATGGGGGTGACTGGAGTGAACGAGCAGATGAGGCATTTGTTGGCTCATGAGTTCGGCCATTCCTTGTATCTAGAGGAGCGAGTGGTTCAACAGATTGTTGAGGAGGAGGTGGTGGTGCCTCCAGCGCAGCCTCCCATGTTTATGAGGCGGGAGCGATCACTGTCGGAGGATGCGAGGATCGTGGCGATGATCGGCAAGTCCTACCTGTTGTACACTGATACAACTGCGCCGTATGATTATATGGATTTTGTGATGAGTTGGTTGATGGCACCCAGTATATATGATGCCTTGCCCTTCCCTCCTTCGGGTTCGAGTCAGGCGGTGGGGTCTTCCCACAGCGGTGGAAGTCCGACGACGGCAGCAACGGCGACTTCAGAGGTTCCTTTTGTGCCATTGCACACTCCTTGATACAACATTCGACGAGCTGATGGAGGGATGGTACCTTTATTGCATCATCCTCATGCGATGGATCCGGAGGATCTGGGTTTGATAGAGGAGGTTCTTCGCCCTGCAGTATACCTTTTTCCTCTTTCTGGTTCTTTTTCTATTTTGATCCCTATTTGATATTAATTTTTGCCTCTCCTTTGCAGCAAGTTCGGGTGTCGACCACTTGGCTGAGGGACATCAGAGACTGGATTTCTTCGGCGACTGCCCATATTGGGGATGCGGTCTCGATTCCTTCTTGTTTGGTGTCGTCTGCTTCGTCTAGGGAGGAATCTGGCTCGAGTAGCGGTGGTGCGTCATCTCGCCTTAGGGGAAAGAGAGCGCATCATAGGGGTGGAAGCTCTTAGAGAGGGGGAGAAGGATAGGTGAGGAAATGTGGGTTCGGGCTGAGTCCCGTTTTTTTATTTCCTGCAAAATTTTGATGTAACACAGAAGAATATATATATACAATGCAATGGAGTTTTTTATTATCTTTTGTTAATGGTGAATGAATGCATGCACATACACTTTTGGCTTTGCTACTGACGCCGTAAACAGAGATATTTTTGGGATTTTGAGGGAAAGTTAAAAATGGGAAATTATACAAGGGTGGAAGAGGATTTTTGAAATTCTGTTGAGAATATCAATTTATTTCTTATTGAGTTTCATATTTTGACAAAAGAGGAAAAAGGAAAATTTCCAAAAATAGGGGGTTGCTAATCGGCAAGCACCTTGCCCTGCCTATCGACAGTCAAGTCCAGTCCTATCAATGTAAAGCTTTTGATTAGTTCCTTCTTCAGCCTTTGGTACTTTTGGGGGTAGGATTCTCTCTAATTTCTGCAGGGATTATGTCTTTTATGAGGGTTCTCAAGTATAAAAAGTGGTAGGGGTGGAGTGTTTTCATCACACCTTTACTTGTCTTTTGTTTGCAAGATGTCTCTCCCTGGTAGCATTGAGTTTGCTAACTACCTCAAAGCCTTGGAAGCAATGTGCTCTTATAACGTTGACTATGATGCTTTCAACCTGCGTCGAGTCTCTTTGTGGCGCAACCGGCCCATTGAGTGGAACATGCTGATGGCGGCGGTATAATCTTGGTACTCGAGGACCATGTATTCCGCTTTGGGTTGGATGAAGTTTGTCCTACCTACGAGGAATTTTCTTCCATCCTGGGGATAGATCCCAGTGTTTCTACCGCTTTGCCCAAATTTTCCCGTTCTCCTAGGGATTTGTTGGCTAGGCTTCTTCGCATTTCGCCTTTGACGGACAGACCATTGGTTACTGGGGGAATGATCTCCCACCCGAAGGTGTTGCAGTCTGTGCATTTGTGAGAAGTAGGTGATGCTGGCTATGCTGGAGCCATTGCTCTGGGCCTGGTTTCAAAATTACTGCTGGTGAGTGGGGAACTACTGGTGGATCCGCAATTTGTAGCCATTACTTCATGGATGTCATACCGTCGCAATCCTACGGCAGTGATACTGGCGGAGACCTTGAATGGTCTGTATGCCTGGCGAGAAGGTCCTTCCGACTTCCTGCGGGGTAGCCCCGTGGTGCTATTCATGTGATTGTCTGAATGGCTCTGCCTGGTGGCTCTTCGAGAATATCCTTTGTCGGTTGTACCCAACTTCTTTTCGCATCACTTCTTCTACATTGGCCTGGATATTGCGGGCTGGGAGAATTGGATTGTGGAGATTGGGGATCGGAATCTGTACTGGTCAGTGCCTTGGTGGGGGAAATTGCTGCCTGTTCTGGAGCTAGGAGAATACTCGTATGTGTGGCTCGTTGGTCTCAGACAGACTTATTTTTATTTTCCTTGGCGGATTCTGCGCCAATTTGTCTAGGCACAGGTCGTTCCACCTCAGACACTAAATATCTTTTCGGTAGAGGATTTGACCTAGCGTCTGCGCCTGCGGATTGGTTCTTTGTGGGAGAGTCGACCTCCGTCGACCCGTCCCTCTCAGTCTATTGGGAGAGTTTAGCATATCCCCAGGGATTATATGAAGTGGTTATGGAGGAGAGTAGTCATCAAGATGTTGATAGTGGAGACTGGACAGAGGTGGTTTGTTTTATTTAACACCATGGAAGGTGGCGTTGTGGTTTTTTTTAAGATGGTTCAGGTTTATCGGTCCATGGAGTGCCTGCGGCACTCTATTCAGGCAGGGGAAACTTGGGGACCCCAGGATGCAGATGATGATGGCGGAGAAGGATCCTCTGGTAGCTGTGGATAGGAATCTTAGAGAGTTTATTGTGGGGAATAAATGTGGGGATTTTATTTGGCTTTTTTAGGAGGGTAGGGGGAAGGGAGTTATCCGTTCCTTTTCTTATGTAATATGTACTGTAATTTCTTATTAGTGAAATAAACAAGTTTCTGATCATCCACCTGTGCCTTTCGATGCATCTTCTGTTTTGAATTATCTATACCGATAGCTAAGTCATACAAAATCCTTTTTTTCAAGTATATGTTAGAATGAACTGTCATTCTCGGAGGTAAGAAAAGAATAGTATTTTGTGAAAAAGAAAGGGTCGTGCCCATGTATGGTGTATGAGCTGCCTACGTACCTCTGGGGGTTTTAAAAAGTTTTGATTTGTTTGGAAAATGGTTTATAAAAAGGATCAGGCCCACGTAGTTCTGGGTAGGGGGAAATGAAGAGTTTTTTTTAGAATAGAAGGGAGACGAGAAGAGTCGTAGTGCGTCGAGATTTCGGACTAGGGGTAAAATTTCTTGAGACGGTCCAAGTTGACTGGACGATCCATTTCCTCCCCATCTAGGTCGGTAAGTATGGCGGCACCACCAAACAAGATCTTCTTGACAATGTAGGGGCCACTCCAATTGGGCTTGAATTTCCCTCTAGGGTCCCAGATGGGTTCTATGATTTCTTTGAGAGCTAGGTCCCCTTATCGGATGCCGCGGTCTTTGAATCTCTTATTGAATGATCGTGCTATTCGGTGATTGTACCCTTGTATGTGGTATAGGTCTTTCAATCTCCTTTCATCAAGGAGGGTCAGCTCGTCAAGACGGCTTTGGTACCAGTCTTCTTCGCTGACCTTGCTTTCAAGCATGACGCGCAGTGAGGATATTTCCAACTCCACGGGTAGGAATGCTTCCATACCGTAAACTAGAGACTAAGGGGTAGTTCCACTAGAGGTTCGAATTGAGGTTCGATAGCCCCAGAGGGCATATGGGATCCGATCGGCCCAATCCCGACAGCTTTCGATCATCTTGCTGATGATGGCTTTGAGGTTCTTATTGGCGGCTTCAACCGCACCATTAGTCTGAGGTCGGTAGGGAGAATATTTGTGTCTCTGAATCCCATACCCATTGACCACTTCTGTGACTTCTGCCTTGAAATGCAACCCATTATCTGACACTAACTCATGCAGGGCCCCATATCGGCAGATGATGTTTTTCTTGATGAATTTGGCCACTTTCTTGGCGTTTAGTACTGCATACGACTCGGCTTCGACCCATTTGGTGAAGTAATCAATGGAAACTGGGATCAATTCATGCCCATTGGAAACCTTCGATGTAACCTTCCCTATGATGTCGATGCCCTAGGTGAAGAACGGCTAGGGAGAGGTCATGTTGTATAAGCAGATGCTGAAGTTCGGAGAAATGTTAGCATTTGAGGAATTTCTGGTCATAGTTGGTGCAGTCCTGGGTCATGGTAGTCTAGTAGTAACCTTGTCAAATGATTTTATTAACAAGCATGTGACCGTTCATGTGGGGTCTGCATTCCTCGCTATAAATCTTTTGCATTATCTTTTCAATGTCTGCCCCTGCGATGCAGTGCAGATGAGTTCCATTGAAGTGATGCTTGAGTAGTGCTTTGTGACAGATGATGTACTGGGTGTCCAGTCTTCGAAGAGTTTCTCGATCTTTCTTATTGGAACCCTAGGGATACATACCATTCTTGAGGAGGCACCAGATATCATATTACCAATAATTAGTTGGATCAGAATCTTCTGTAGTGACGAGCTCAATGTGATAGTAGTGGGTTGGTTTGTCCTGCTTTTGAACAAGGAAGGGGTCATCATGATTCCTTCGGGCATGTTGACTATGGAGGCGAGGGTAGCAAGGGCATCAGCTAAGTTATTTTTTGCTCGGGGTAGGTAATGGAAGGTGATATCTTGGAATTTGGAGGCTAATTCTTCTAAGTGGGTATGGAAGGGTTGGAGCTTCTCGTCCTTGACTCTCCACTTTCTGAGCACTTGACCGATGATGAGGGAAGAATCCCCGTAGACATCTAGGCATTGAATACCTTTCTTGAGAGAAAATTTGAGGCCTCCTATGCATGCCTCATATTCAGTCATGTTGTTGGTGCAGGGGAAATCCAATTTGATGGCGATGGGAGTGTGGGAGTCATCTGGGGCGATCAAAAGTATCCCAATGCCATATCCTTTTTTGTTGGTAGTGCCGTCAAAGAACATTTGCCATCGAAGGCATTATTGAGAAGCACAGAGAATGTTTTCATCTGATAATTCGGAGACCCAGACATCGATTTCTTCCATGGGGTAATCAGTGAGGTAGTCAGAGATGGATCTTCCTTTCATGGCTTTCTGTGTGACGTACACAATTTCGAACTCGGCTAGTAGCATCAACCATCGGGCCATTCGGCTGGACAAGGCGGGTTTCTCAAGTAGGTATTTGATGGGATCTATTCGGGATACAAGCTTGATGGGGAAGGCGAGCATGTAGTGTCGCAAATTTTGGGTGACCTAGACAAGTGCGACACACGCTTTTTCCAAAAAAGTGTACTTGACCTCATACCCAGTCAGTTTGTGACTGGCATAATAGATGGCTCTTTCTTTATGGGAATCTTCAAGGTATTGGGCTAGCAAAGCTCCAGATACTGTGTTGGTTATGGTTAGGTATAGGATCAAGGGGAGACCAAGCTGTGGTGGCATAAGTACCGGGGGTTGGGTCAGATATTATTTGATTCGGTCAAAAGCTTCTTGGCAGGCCTCATTCCAGACCTTGGTTGAATCCTTTTAGAGGAGTTTGAAGATTAGTTCGCAGATGGAGGTTAGCTGGATGATGAACTGACTGATGTATTGTAATTTTCCAAGGAAACCTCGGACTTCTTTCTCTGTTTGGGGAGGTGGCATCTTAAGTACGGCTTTCAGCTTGGCAGGATCTACTTCTATCCCTTTTTCACTGACCATGAATCCCAAGAGTTTTCCCTTTGTAACACCGAAGAAGCATTTTTGCAATTGAGTCTCATCTGATACTGTCGCAATCGTTTGAAGAACTTCCGGTGAGCAGGAACATGACCTTCTCTAGTTCTGGACTTGATAATCATATCATCCACATAGACCCCAACTTCCTTGTGAATCAGATCATGCAGGATAGTTGTGACAGCCCTTTGGTAGGTAGCCCCAGCGTTCTTCAGACCAAATGGCAAAACATTGTAGCAAAAGGTTCCCCATTGGGTGATAAAAGTGGTATTTTCTTGGTGGTCTGGGTTCATTTTGATTTGGTTGTATCCGGTAAACCCGTCGATGAATAACTTGAGAGCATAACTGGTTGTGTTGTCCATGATCATGTCGATATTGGGTAGCGAATACTCATCCTTTGGAGAGGCTTTGCTCAAATCCCGATAGTCTACAGATATATGAATTTTTCCTCATGATTTTAGTATGGGCACTATGTTGTCCAACCACGTGGGATATTCGATCACATGAATGAAGCCTACGTTCAACTATTTGACCACCTCTTCTTTGACTTTGAGCAACCATTCGATGCAGAGCTTTCTCAACTTTTGTTTGACCGGCTTATAATCTAGGAGAGTGGGAATATAATGCTAAGCTATTTCCGGATCAATGCTGAGCATATCGTCATAGGACCATGCGAAGACGTTCATGAATTACTTTAGCAATTCTTCGAGTTGTGCACGGTTATGCCTATCGAGGGTAGCCCCTATCCTAATCTCGCACAGTTGGCTACTGGAACCGAGGTTAACAATAATAATCTCCTCTTCATTAACCTGAACATGGTTATGTTGTTTATTATTAACCTTATTTAGATCAGTTAAGAATTGTTCATTTGCAAAATCATCATCATCAAAAGTTTGATTAGAATCTAGACCGTTAATGTAAGGCACAACAAGATACTCAAAATCTTCATTTATTTCATTGATTTGAAAAACAACATTAAGAACTTCATCAAAAGAGGACTCGATTACATTTGAACAAGGATAGACAATAGAAGAAGAAATGGGGTAAACATTGGGATTAGGGGAGATTTCGACAGGTAGAACTGGCGCAGCATGCCAGTTGAGGAGAGGTGTATCAATAACTTTAATCAGTTGGGATGGATCCAGTGATGTAGTGCCTGAGTGAACCATGCAGAGTGTCAGCCCCAGTGTCTGTAAGTTGAAGGATTCTTCGAAGTCACTTTCCTCAGTCTCTTTGATGAGTGGTTGTACTTTGGGTTGGTAATCTTTGTCCCATGGGTAGCTATCTTGGAAAAAGATCCCCATTCCATGCTTCATCTTCTTATTTGTATGGTCATACCATGGTTCTAGAAAGTCGTAGAAGGGGAAGTCTTTGCCCTCTTTAATGAATCGTCCGTTCAAGGAGTCACCTGGTATAGTCTGGATGCGGTCTAGTCCTCTCTTTGGTCGAACCGACAGATCATTCTGAGATCTTGTTCTGACGGTTGATACCCTAAACCACAAGGAGGAAAAGCCTTCTTCAGTTCAATGGGCTCTAGTATTCCTTATTGTCTTTGTCCTAGCCCCAATCTGGGCATGAAGTGCATGTTTTTAGACATCTGAATCACATAGACATTGCCATGAGGGTCGTATTTTGGACAAACCCTGTCTTTGAAGTCGTCCCCCACCAGGAGTAGAAGTGGCTCAACTCAAAATTTTGATAGGAGCATATCATTTGACCCGTGTTATATCTCAAGGATTGGACTGCTGGTACTTGCACCATCGGTATTATCGTCATCGCCCAAGATGGTAATGACCCGTCCGTCGGCAAAGAACTTTAATTTCTGATGGAGTGAGGAAGACACACCTTTGATACTGTGAAGCCCAAGGTCCTCTTAGCAACAGGTTGAAGCAGGCTGGGATGTCAATAACTTGGAATTCGACAATAAGGTTTATAGGGCCAGCCCCTATTACAAGCTTTATGGATCCCATCACCTCCGGGCGAGTATTATCGTAGGCACGTACAACAGCAGAGGTTGAAGCGAGGTCGCTTTCTTTCAGGCCTAAGCATTTGAAGGTTCTTAGTGGACAGACATTCAAGGCGGATCCATTATCGATAAGAGAGAGTGGCACGACCTTTCCCATAGCTTTGACGGAGATGTTGAGTGCATGATTGTGGTTTGGCCAAATCTTAGGGATTTCTTCTTCGAAAAAGGATAGCATTCGGGTAGAGTTCAAGGATCCGACCAAATTTACCGCTTCTTCTAGTGTGTTAGAAGGAGGAACTATGGATCTAGTGAGCAACTTGATCAAAGAACTTATGTGTAGCTGAGAAGACATGGAAAGCCCCCATAAAGTGATGTTAGCTTGAGTTTTCTTTATTTGATCGAGGATCTTGCTCTCCTCGATGGTCATCTCTGGCATAGGAGGGTTTTCAACGCCCTTCCCCTTGTCATTGGTTGGTAGTGAGCTCGGAATCTGGTAATGCCTCCCTGATCTGGCCATGTGATTTACTGAAGAAGGAAAAAACATGAATCCTATTTCCCCATCAATTTTAGGTTGTTTTGCCACCTTGCTTATTTCTCCGAGGAGTTGTTCGAATGATATCATCCCACACATGTCGGCTATCGGGCTAGTTTTTTCTGAAGTTTGCTCTCCATTAGAATCTCTGAATTCTTTCCCCCATCCAGTGGCAACAATTCTATCTTTCCATGTAAAGTTTATGGATTCCACAATTTTAACGGCTTCTTCATACATATCATCCCATTCTGTGGGGGTATATACGGGTGAAGGGACGAGGTGCCCCTGTAGCTTCAGAGCATCAAGTAACTCGGTCATACTGCTAATGTTATTGGTTTGTCTGAATAATTCTCCCATGATCTGGACAACATCATCGAGGCTGACCTCATTGGTTGGTACTACATAACTATCTGACTCTCGGGCCCCTTTTTGTGCTTCCAAGAACAGTGTGCTGAACCTCTGGCAATCAATGACCATCTGTGAGGGAAATTTCAGCCCGAACTCTTGGAGTTGGTTTAAGACTCTTGTAATTCCATGCTTCTATTTTCAGAATGGTACGGACAACGATGCATGCTCTGGTTAGGAGTGACAGTGCCTGATCGGTGAGGCTAGTAGGGTGTAGGAGGAAATATGGGAAATTTGGAGGGGTTTAGGAAAGTATAGAGGTGTGATTCGAGTTGAAGGATCGAATTCTGGGTTCTCTTCTAGAAAGATGGCATTGGTATTATTTGGAAGTGGGTTATGAGTAGTTTTTGACTTAGGATTGGATGGTGGGGCGATGGTTCCCCAGTCAATGAGATCTTGGATTATGTTTCGGAAGTGAAAGCATTGGTCGGTGGTATGGCCAGCAATTTGGTGAAATACGCAATGGGCATCTGCCTTAAAATTGATTGGGAGTGGATTTAGCAATGGATGGGGGTACAAAGGTTTGATAAGGTTTCAGCTTAACAAGGCTTGATAGACTTTGGAGAGGGGGGGCATGGAGCTCGATGTATTCCCTTCGGATTGGGACAAGACGGCTTTCTGGTGCCCATGATGTGGTTGGTAGAGAGATGTTGATGGCTGAGACTGTAGCACTGGCAGGTTTATCATATTTTATGGGGGTGAACTGTCCGAATGACTTCTTTGGTTCGACATAGGTTTTGATAAGACCTTCCTTGATTTCTACTCCTGCTTCCCTGAGAGCCCGGAAGTGGGGATAATAATGTCCTCCCATCGTTTCTTAGACATGGGGTAAGAAGTTCTTCTTCACTATGCTGACTTGTTCTTTTTCGGATGGCCGATCTCTAAACCTAATTCATCTCGAAACGCATATGGTAATGCAATTAGCAATTTGGACAATGAAGTAGGCCATCATTTTTTACCCAAAATATTGGCTAGAAAAAGTCGTGAAAAATAATCCATTTTGTAACCTAATTGAGCCGAATAATTTATCCCTTTCGTTTGGTAACCCGAAAAGCCCAAATAGCCCGAAATTGTGAAAAATGAAACAATTCAGAATTTAAGTCCGGAAAGTACCTAAAAAGGGGCAAGAAAACATAGATATGCTCAACAAAATTAGTAATAACAGAAAAGAAGTGAAAAATAGAAAAATAGAGAAAAAGAAGAAAAAAATGAGCAATAGCCCGAAAAAAGCACAAATGGACATCATAAATGACTTTTCCAATTCCAACCTTCCATACCATGTTCATTTTACCCAATATACCTTAAAACCCGAAAAAGTCCTAACCGAGTCCGAATTGCAAAATTGGTTACAGCGTGGAGAGCTAATACACCAAAACATAATAAAAGAGATTAATGCGTGAATAAGAGGCAATGTTCCCATTTTTAAAACCGTAATTCGTTGATGAGATCCTATCACTATAAAATTTCCATCTTTCTACTTGTATGTGTGACTTTGCGTCCATTATATTTACTCTTTATATCACGCATACCGAGAGAATAGCCATAATTCAAGAGATTCATTTGTGAGAGCATTCCGTGAGAATTTGAAATCAAAACAAATTTTTGGGTAAGTAACGTAATGATCAATCGGTGGAAATTGGCGATTAAATTTCCGGCTTCGCACACACTCACTATGAATTGAGACTCTTGAACATGACTTGATGATGACTATATTTTGGAAAAGTTTGAATTATACAATTTTTGCGTATTTTGAAAGTTCTTTGAGTCAAATTCTATGGGTATATTCACTGCAAACCCTCACGAGACACAACTCGTCCTACTAGGGTGACCTAAGGGTTTAAAGGCTCGTTGCATACGCTAAATGCAATCGCTTGACCGCGAAAAAGGTATTCTATCCCAACAAAATGATTTTTAAGTGTTGAGCCTTGCTAGGATTCTTTTACATTGCTCGGGACGTGCAAAGTTCAAAGTTAGGGGGATTTGATTAGGCATAAATTCTTCCCAATTTATCCCTTTAATTTAGTTACTTTTAGCACCTCGAACAACGTAATCGATTTGAATTTATCTCATAATCTTGCTACTGACTTATCCTAACGAGTACACCGAGTTTCTGGTATTTCTTATTGATTTTACAGGTATTTGATGTCAATTAAAGAAAGAAAGAAACCAGAAGAATCAAGAAAGAAAAGAAGGAAAATCCAAAGGTCAAAAGTATAATTTCTACTTGGAATTCGGATGAGACACCTAAAGAGAAGTTGAAGATATCAAGTTCATGAGCACATAGGATGAAACGTCACCTCAATCGGAGTCCCGGTGTGAAAGTTATGATCAACCAAAGTCTGAAGGAAAAAAGTGAAAGGAAGCTCGGATCGATCCGGGTTGGACCGATCCGCATTGTCAATTTCCCGAGATCCCCGGACCGAAGACGAACCGAAGCTGAAAGAAAATAAAAGAATCGATCCGTAGCGGATCGATCTGCACAAGAATTATAGGTACCGATCCGGATTCCAGACAGACCGAATCGCAGGAGGCCCGGACCGGTCCGACTGTCGAGTTTTAATTTTTTGAACTTCCTCTAATGGAGAGTCCTTGTGCAGCTAAAACTCTTGGACTTTTGTAGGGTATTTAAACCCGTTTTATTATCATTCTTAGTACGAAAAATTTAGATAATTTTCCATTCTTTTCAGAAAAACCCTAGTTTGGAGATAGCTTATGAATTTAATTCCAAGATTGAAGATTATTTAGATTTCAGTGATTACTAGTAATTGTAGTTAATGCTTTGTGTGTTTTGGTAAGATTAGTGAGTAATTTCCTTTGTCTAATTTCCTGTTTACATCATTCTATAAATTTTCCTTAGTTAATCATGACTTCCTGCAATTCCAAAATCGTTTTCATTACTTTCATCATGGTAGGCTAGATTTTCTAAGGTCGGGATGCATGAACCCAACCTGATGTGGTAGTTGCATGTACATAAAATTAATCCTATAAATTTAATGGTTTGATTACGACTGTATTGCATAGGAACACAACAATTGTAGATGTTTAGATCTCATTTTCTTCCGAGTAATCGGGATGCTTTAGAATACAATTTGAGTGTAACTATTGCAATACCGATTTACTCATCCTCTGATTAAGTATGATGCGGGCTTGAACCTCATATACGTAATGCTTGGGAGTACTAAATTATGGGTCTAATTAATCATTTAAATTTATGATTAGTATTATAACATCAATACACTAGGGTTAGGGGATTGTATTCACATACTGTTTTTCTCATCATATAGTTTAAAGTTTTAAATCATTCTTCTTCAGTATTTTAGGTAATTTAGAATAGTTGCATTTTCTCATAATTTCATAATTGCATTTAGTGTAGCTATTCCACAAATCAAATCATCTTTTCCTTTTCCTTTAGAGTCAGAGTTAGGATTCATACATCTGTCCAACGTCGTTACAATTCCATTGTCCTAATTCCCTGTGGATACGATCCCGACTTACCGGGTTTATTACTAACGCGACAGGCTTGCACTTGATCCTAGAGAGTACGTACTTTTGAGACACATTCTTAGTCGCGTCAAGTTTTTGGTGCCGTTTCCAGGGAAGTAGGTAGGCTTAGAACTAGATCGAGTCAATCTCAAACTTTGACCAAAAATTCCCAAAAAATCCAAAAACATATAAAAAAATTCAAAATGAACAAAAGATTCATCGTCATCTCTCATAAGCTGTTAATGCAAAATTATGAACTCACTCCAATTCCCCATAATACTCCAACCCACATTCACGAAAACCCAATTGTTGAGTACGATCCTGATAGCCCTCACACTCCTAACGCTCCACAGTTTTGGGTTCCACCTCCCACACCATCACACTCAATCTCAAATAACACGTTGTTTTCCTTCTTAGGACACACTTCACAGAGCACTCCTAGTATACCAAGTGAGGATACCGAATCTTTGAGAGAGAGAGAGATGTCATAACACGGTAGTGCAGCTGCCGACGAGGGAGATTCCCCGTATCGCCCTTTGAGAGGCATCTTATATCCCGAGCCCACTGTCACTCCGGGATGCATTTTACTCCCGTATAATGCTGGGCAATTTCACTTCAAAAATGGGATGATCCAGATACTTTCCACTTACCATGGAATGGATTCCGAAAAGCCATATGCCCACATCATGGAATTGAGGAGGTGTACGAGACTCTTAGCGATCAAACTTGCACAAAAGATGTGCTCCGCCTCAAACTCTTTCCATTCTCGCTAAAGGATAAGGCTAAATCATGGATATGGTCCTTACCTCCAAATTCGATTTCATCATGGAACGAATTACAATCCAAATTTCTCAAGAAGTTCTTTCCTCCACATCGAATGAATTCCATCAAGGCTCAAGTTCAAACATTTCGACAATTAGAAAATGAGTCATTCGAATGATGCTACGAGCGTTTCAATGAGTTAATTGTCTCGTGTCCCCATCATGATTTTGATAAAACGCAAATCATTTCCTTTATCCATAATGGGTTGAACATTAACTCCAATCAACTCATTAAGACCATGGGTAGTGGTCTGTTTGTCGACTTAGACGCCCACGATGCTGAGCTTCACCTGAGGTATGTCTCTGAGACTACCCAATCCTGGGATACATCTGACCCTAATTCTCAAAATCGAAATCGTCAAGTGACCACCACTCCATCGACGTCCAGCCTATTTCATGTAGAAAGGAATTCTATAGCGGATAGCCGACTCGATATTCTTGAGAAAGGACTACGAGACCTACGTGAGGAATGTAGAAGAGGAGCAACTGGATCCATCCCAAACCCCATCGAGAAGGTGTGTGCGATTTGTGAGGTGGGTCATTCAACTGAGGAATGCCCAACTATACCCGCCTACAAAGTGATGCTTCAAGAGAAAGTCAGTGGCATAGGAGGCTTTAAGGGTAATTTCGATGCACCGCACGGGAATTCTTACAACCCTTCATAGAAAAACCACCCTGGTATTAGCTATGGGCAACAACATGCTGCGATGAATCATAATTCACATATTGCCCCTCCTCCGCCACCGCACTTTCAACAAGATCCACACATTCAAGGACATGTGCTAGGCACCACCATCTCAAGGAGCATACATCCCTCCACCACGGAAAAGTCTCGAGGATACGATCAACCACTTTATAAATACACAGACTGCAAGTAATGCTAGGCATGAGCGCATGATGAATGACATGAATGCGAACATTTCACAATTGCAATCATCGTTGACTATCCAAGAGAAAGGCAAGTTTCCTGCCCAGGGCCAAAGACCGCCCCAAGGTCAAACTAGTGTTAGCTCCACCTCGACAGAACATCAGGAGCAATGTCAAGCTGTGACCACTCTTCGTAGTGGGAGAGTTGTTGATTTATCACCTACCCAACACGATGCAACCAAAGACTAGGAGATTTCGCCCTGCACGAAAAAGGCCGAAGATGTCCCCTTGAATGAGAGTGAGAAAGATGACACTAGTGAGCCTGAGGTAGTAGTGAAACCACCCACCGCGGCACCGTTTCCTCAATGGTTGATTCCTTCCCATAAAGGAAACCCCCGTGATGAAGTGCTAGACGTGCTAAAGCAAGTAAAGCTGAATTTACCTTTCCTTAATGCCATTAAGCAAATTCCATCTTATGCAAAAGTTATCAAATACTTGTTGACGGTAAAAAGGAGGATGAAGGTAAAGAAAAACGTCTTCCTAGCACAGAACGTGAGATCCATCGTACTTAATGATCTCCCGCCTATGTTCCAAGATCTCGGTGCACCCACCATTTCCTGCATCATTGGAGAAAATAAAATTAAGAAAGCCTTACTTGATTTGGGAGCAAGTGTCAATATTCTCCCTTACGCCATCTATAGGCAACTTGATTTGGGTGACCTCAAGCCCACAAAGGTCACTCTCCAATTAGCGGATCGAACCTTGAAGATCCCAAGAGGCATAGTTGAGGACGTGATCATCCCAGTGGACACTTTCTACTTCCCGGTAGACTTTGTCATTTGGGACACGGAGCCCTCCTTTACCTTGAGTAACCATGTTTCCATCATTCTTGGGTACCCGTTCTTAGCTACGGCTAACGCAATCATTAATACTCAGAATGGGCGAATGCAATTCACTTTTGGGAACATGACTTTAGAGACTAACATCTTCCATATCGCCTAACAAACGGGGGAAGAAGATGATCTTCACGCGGTGAGTCTAATAGACGAGATCGTAGAGGATTATTTTAAGGAAACTTATTATGGAGACGCCTTAGGGTCCTGCTTAGTGTCGAGTCACGAGAGTAAGGGGACGTACACCACATTCGAGAGGAAGGTTGAGGAGTTGAGAGAGTTATTTGATGAGAAAGCGCCGGACAAGGACGTGAGAGATATAAGATGGGTTTCAAGATTCGAGGAGTTACCACCGAGGGATATATGCATGGTTCCCTCTAACAAAAAATTTCCAACCCTTGAATTAAAGAACCTCCCATCCCATATTAAATATGCATACCTAGGAGAGGATGAGACATTTCCTGTTGTTGTCTCCTCTAGCCTAGACGAAGAGCAAGAGGGTAAATTGCTAAAGACTCTGAGGAAGCATCAAAGTGCTTTTGGTTGGTGCATTGCTGATTTGAAAGGGATAAGTCCTTTGATTTGCACCCAAAAGATCCATCTCGAAGAGGATATCAAGCCCTCGATAGAAATGCATAGAACTATAAACCCTAATATGAAAGAAGTGGTGAGGACCGAAATAATTAAGCTATTAGATGCCGGTATTATCTACCCAATCTCGGAGAGCAAGTGGGTGAGGCCTATTCAAGTTGTCCCAAAGAAGTCGGGCATGACAGTGATTGAGAATGCTAAGGGAGAGCTAGTTCCCCAACGTACCACCACCGGATGGCGCATTTCCATTGATTACCGGAAACTCAATGCGGGAACTAGGAAAGACCATTTCCCCTTACCATTTATTAATCAGATGCTTGAGAGAGTAGCGGGCCACCCTTACTATTGCTTACTTGATGGTTATTCCGGATATAACCAAATTGAGGTAGATGTACTTGACCAGGATAAAACGATCTTCACTTGCCCTTTTGGCATGTTTGCCTACAAACGTATGCCATTCGACTTGTGTAATGCACCCGCAACCTTTCAAAGGTGCATGTTGAGCCTATTCAGCATTTTTGGCACCTCTTTCGATCTTTGTCTTGAAAAATTGGAAAAGTACTTGCCCGGTGTGTGGAAAATAATAAAGTGTTGAATTGGGAGAAATGCCACTTCATGGTCAGCGAGGGAATAGTTATTGTCCACATAGTTTCATCCAAGGGGATAGAAGTTGATAGAGGTAAGATTGATGTCATAGACGATCTACCCCCACCAAAATCGATTAAAGACGTGCGCTCCTTCTTGGGCCACGCGGGGTTTTATCGAAGGTTCATTAAGGACTTTAGCACCATCGCTAGACCCTTAAGTAACCTACTTATGAAGGACAACCCATTGAGTGGATGGAAGCATGCCAAAGAGATTTTGTAAAACTGAAAACCATGTTTGTGTCCGCTCCCATCATACAAGTTTCGGATTGGTCTTTACCATTCAAACTTATGTGTGATGCTAGCGATTATGCGATAGGGGCTGTTTTGGGCCAAAGAAAAGACAAACAGGCTCATGTCATCTACTACGCTAGCCGGACTCTTACCGGACCACAACACAATTACTCCACTACCGAGAAGGAGTTGCTAGCGGTAGTCTTTGCTCTTGACAAATTTTGGTCTTACCTTATTGGTTCTCCCATTACTTGCTTCACTGACCATGCGACATTAAAATACCTACATGCAAAGAAAGATGCAAAGTCGCACCTTATAAGGTGGATCCTACTCCTACAAGAGTTTAATCTCTCCATTAAAGATAAGAAAGGAGTAGAAAACGTCATTACCGACCACTTATCACGGCTTTCGTCTGACGTACCTAGTGATCCAATACCCATAGATGAATACTTTTCGGATGAGCAACTCTTTGCTACCTCTTATTTGCCCTGGTTTGCGGATATAGTGAACTACCTTGTCACGGGAGCCGTCCCTACCGACTGGACATCACAAGATAAGAAGAGGTTTATTACTTGGTCGCGCATGTTTTTCTATGACGATCCCTTCTTGTTTAAATATTGTGCTGACCAAATCATTCGACGAAAAAGACGACCGCTAAAATTCTGCAATGCGGCCTCTATTGGACCATAATATTTCAGGATGTGAACTATGCTTATAAATCTTGCAATAGGTGCCAACGGATGGGAGCTATTACCCGACAAGACATGATGCCTCTTACCCCCGTACTCATTATTGAGATCTTCGACTGTAGGGGTATTGACTTCATGGGCCCTTTCCCCCCATCCTTTAGTTTCCTATACATCCTTGTCGCGGTAGACTACGTTTCTAAATGGTTGGAAGCTATAACTACCAAGATGAATGACAACAAAGTGGTGATTAACTTCATACTTTCCCGCTTTGATGCTTCGAAAGCGATAATTAGTGATAATGTCACGTAATTTTGCAATAAGCCATTCGCGAAGCTCATGAGAAAGTATGGTGTCGTTCACAAGGTTGGAACGACTTATCACCCACAAACGAATGGGCAGGTCGAACTAGAGAATCGAGAAATAAAGAACATTCTTGAAAAGATCGTCAATCTTACCCAGAAAGATTGGTCACTTAGATTGAACGATTCGCTATGGGCCTATCGTACCGCATACAAAAATCTGCTCGGCATGTCCCCTTTCCGCTTTGTGTATGGCAAACCTTGCCATCTTCCTGTGGAATTAGAGCACAAGGCGTATTGGGCAATTAAGAAGATAAACTATGCCATGGATAAGGCCGGTGAAGCTCGCAAGCTTTAAATAAATGAGTTAGAAGAGATACACAATGATGCGTATGAGAACGCTAAAATCTCCAAATAAAGGATGAAACTCGCTCACGATAACATCAATCGACGCAAAGAGTTTCTTCCCAAGCAAAAAATGCTTCTCTATAACTCTCGGCTTCATCTCTTTCTGGGCAAGCTACGGTCAAGATGGTCTAGCCCGTTCATTGTGAAAAATGTTTTCCCTCACGGAGCTGTTGAGTTAGACGATTTTATGGGGGGAAATACATTCAAAGTAAATCGACAACGCCTAAAGCCATATTTACAGGCGTGTGTGGAAGAATTCGACACCGTTTGGTTGTCGGGCCCCATTTACGGGGTAGAGTGAGATGCTATAGTGAGGTCGTCGCACCCCCGATGCGTATGGGGTGAATTCTTGTATGTAGTATATGAGAGTCTTGTGAGTAGTGAGAGTTCTTAGGATTAGGGTACATTCAGGAGAGAGCATTCACATGTTTCAGGAAATTGAGAGTTGCGTTAACCATAGATATCGAGAGAATTTTTGAGTCCAAACTGATAGGGAGAATGATGAGAAAAACTTTTGGAGAAGAGTGATCGCAATTAAGTTAGGAGGGAAATACAGCCTAGTCAAGAATCCGGATCGGTTCCTTTAATTTTGGGCTGGACCGATTCCTTTGTTTTATAGGCGGATCGATCCGGCTATTGAAAAGTTTAAAGATTAAAGGACCGGAGCGGTCCGGTCCCCAGGCGGACTGGTTCGCTTTCTCCAAAAAAATTTTCCCCTATCCTCTAGGTGCACCCCCCTTCTCCCCAATCCCTTCCCTCCCAATTTGTCTCCCCATAACCAACCCTTCAATTTCCCTCCCAAATACACTCCCCCTTTCCCTCCAAACCCTTTCCCTCCATTTCCTAAACCCTACCCACCCCTCCCCTATAAATACCAACCCATAGCCTCCACTTTTCTTTGCACCTTCAACCACCTCACTCCTCTCTTCTCTCTCCCTAAATTTTCCAGCAAACTCTCCCTGTTATCATGGCCCAAATTCCCGCCCCCATCAAATAAAACTCCACCAACATCCTCCCCTCCATCCATGGTGAATTCTATTCCCGCCAAGAGGAGCGGTGGTGCAATCGATTCTTTGGTTCGGATCGTAAACTCCACATGGAGCGCACTGTCCAATAGGTCGGTCTGCCAAATTCCGTCACCTCCCTTTTTATGCCTCGAGGTTGGTGTCTATTACTTAATTAACCATAAGAGGCGATTTGGGCAGCCGAGGTTCGATCTTTATATGTATCTCTTGTTCAGACAAGCCAATTCGAATCTCAAGCATATGTTGACGGCACCGTCATCCCTTTTCGTTGGCCCTTCTCACCACCAAGTTGGCAGAATACGACGTTCTCGATGTTAAAAATTTCACCTACCCAAGGAACGTCGCACCTGTCACCAAAGAACTGATTATGGAGCGCATTTCCCCTGATATTCCATGGTCTGGGCAAACTTTCGTTGTTGGTCGTCTTAACGAGAAAGCACGCCTCACCTTCCAAATAGTGTGTGCAAAAATTTTACAAACTTCCAACGATTCAGTGATGCATCCCCGTCAGGCCGCATTGACCTACCACCTCTTCGATCCCAACACTCCCATTAACCTGACTTGCACCCTATATGCCGACTTCCTCATCACAGCCATGGATGAGAAAGGGGAAGCACCACTTCCCTATACACGTTTGATTACCTACATCCTCAAGGACACTGGCATTGAGGCACCGCTTGATCGTACTCGACACCCCAGTCCTTTTGGAAAGGGAACCCGTACGCGAAGCGCCAAAAAGCTAGCCATCCTCCGGGCGAGGCGGGGAAGTGATGATGAGGATGATGCTTCCTCGAATGAGGAAGATGAAGAGGACGAAGAAGAAGCAGGTGCTGATGTAGAGATGGGTGATGAAGGAGCGGATGAAGAGTTAGCCGACAAGGAAGATGACCCTAATTTTGAATGGGCGAGTAACGACCTCACGAATCGTATGTCGGCCCTTGAGATGAGATTCAGTACCTTTTTGACCAACTACCGTCGCGATACAAATATGATGTTTCGTTTCCAAGCGGACTTGTATCGGCGCCAAGGGGATCCCAACGAGCCACTGCCATCCTACTTCTATGACCCCTATGGCCCCGATGCGCCCAGCTCTTCCCATCCACCGCCCCAGTGAAGCTTTATTTGGTTGTGACAGTTTTTAGTTATTTCCTTTGTCCACATGTTGTATGCTCTTTCTTGTTTTTTGTACCACAATCCTGTTTTATATAAATCTGCATTGTCTCCATTTGTTTGTTTTATTTATCGTACTTCTTATTTTGCCTTGTTTAGATTTTAGTCCTTTTTCCTTGAGGACAATGCAAAAGTATAAGTTAGGGGGGGTTACAAGTGCGTATTTCGAAAACTTCACAAATTTTCCAAAATGCCCCAAAATCTCAAAAAAAATCATAAAATTATCAAAAAAAACCAAAATATTTTTCTTCAAAATAAATAAAAATTGGAATTCAAAATTTTCAAAAATATCATTAAAAGTCGGATTAAAGTCTCAAGTTGTAAAATTCAACATACATAAAGCCGAAATTGACCAAAGATGGAAATTGAGCAAAAATTGACGACTTAACGAATAAGTGTGGAGATTAACAAACTCGGTGATATTCGAGCCATTCATCTTTGTGAAAATTATAAATCAATCCGAGTTAATTATCAACTCAAAGTTCTTTTCAGCGCCTAAAAAAGTCGTCGAGGATCTCAATCCTTTCATTTTGATCAATTATGAAAACTGTGTGTGATATTGCTTTGAAAAAAATGCCAAAATCGATCTCTAAACCTAATTCATCTCGAAATGCATATGGTAACGCAATTAGTAATTTGGACAATGAAGTAGGCCATCATTTGTTACCCAAAAATATTGGCCAAAAAAAGTTATGAAAAATCATCCATTTTGTAACCCAATTGAGCCGAATAATTTATCCCTTTCGTTTCGAAACCCGAAAAGCCTAAATAGCTCGAAATTGTGAAAAATGAAAAAATTCAGAATTTAAGTCCGAAAAGTGCATAAAAAGGGGCAAGAAAACATAGATATGCTCAACAAAAATAGTAAGAAAACAAAAGAAGTGAAAAATAGAAAAATAGAGAAAAATAAGAGAAAAATGAGCAATAACCCGGAAAGAGCACAAATGGACATCATAAATGACTTTTCCAATTCCAACCTTCCATACCATGTTCATTTTACCCAATATACCTTAAAACCCGAAAAAGTCTTAACCGAGTCCGAATTGCAAAATTGGTTACCGCGTGGAGAGCTAATACCCCAAAAGATAATAAAAGAGATTAATGCGTGAATAAGAGGCAATGTTCCCATTTTTAAAACCATAATCCATTGATGAGATCCTATTACTATAAAATTTCCGTCTTTCTACTTGTATGCGTGACTTTGCGTCCATTATATTTACTCTTTATATCACGCATACCGAGAGAATAGCCATAATTCGAGAGATTCATTTGTAAAAGCCTTCCGTGAGAATTTGAAAACAAAACAAATTTTTGGGTAAGTAACGTAATGATCAATCGGTGGAAATTGGCGGTTAAATTTTCGGCTTCGCACACACGCACTATGAATTAAGACTCTTGAACATGACTTGATGATGACTATTGTCTGGAAAAGTTTTAATTATACAATTTTTGCGTATTTTGAAAGTTATTTGAGTCGAATTTTGTGGGTATATTCACTGCAAACCCTCACGAGACACAACTCGTCCTACTAGGGTGACCTAGGGGTTTAAAGGCTGGTTGCATACGCTAAATGCAATCGCTTGCCCGCAAAAAAGGTATTCTATCCTAATAAAATTATTTTCAAGTGTTGAGCCTTTCTAGGATTCTTTTACATTGCTCTTGACGTGCAAAGTTCTAAGTTAGGGGATTTGATTAGGCATAAATTCTTCGCAATTTATCCCTTTAATAAAGTTACTTTTAGCACCTCGAACAACGTAATCAATTTGACTTTATCTCATAATCTTGATACTAACTTATCCTAACGAGTACATCGAGTTTCTGGTATTTCGAATTGATTTTACAGGTATTTGATGTCAATTAAAGAAAGAAAGAAAGAAAGAAACTGAAAGAATCAATAAATAAAAGAAGGAAAGTCCAAAGGGTAAAAGTGTAATTTCTACCTGGAATTCGGATGAGGCACCCAAAGAGAAGTTGAAGATATCAAGTTCATGAGCACATAGGAAGAAACGACACCTCAATCGAAGTACCGGTCTGAAAGTTATAAGCAGTCTAAGTCTGAAGGAAAAAAGTTAAAGGAAGCCCGGACCGATCCGGGCCGGACCGGTCCGAATTGTCAATTTCCAGAGAACCCCCGACCGAAGATGAACCGAAGATGAAAGAAAATAAAAGAATTGATCCGCAGCGGATCAATCAGTAAGAGAATTAAAGGAACCGATCCGGATTCCAGGCAGACCAAATCGCAGGAGGGCCGGACAGGTCCGACTGTCGAGTTTTAATTTTCTGAACTTCCTCTAATGGAGAGTCCTAGTGCAGCTAAAACTCTTGGAGTTTTGTAGGGTATTTAAACCCGCTTTATTATAATTCTTAGTACGGAGAATTTAGATACTTTTCCATTCTTTTCAGAAAAAACCTAGTTTGGAGATAGCTTATGAATTTAATTCCAAGATTGAAGATTATTCAGATTTCAGTGATTACCAGTAATTGTAGTTAATGCTTTGTGTGCTTTGGTAAGATTAGTGAGTAATTTCCTCTGTCTAATTTCCTGTTTACATCATTCTATAAATTTTTCTTAGTTTAATCATGACTTCCTGCAATTCCAAAATCATTTTCATTACTTTCATCATGGTAGGCTAGATTTTCTAAGGTCGGGATGCATAAACCCAACCTGATGTGGCAGTTGTATGTACATAAAATTAATCCTCTAAATTTAATGGTTTGATTACGGCCGTATTGCGTAGGAACACAACAATTTTAGATCTTTAGATCTCGTTTGCTTCTGAGTAACCTGGATGCTTTAGAATACAATTCGAGTGTAACTATTGCAATACCGATTTACTAGTCCTATGATTAAGTACGATGCGGGCTTGAACCTCATATACGTAATGCTTGGGAGTACTAAATTCTGGGTCTAATTAATCATTTAAATTTATGATTACTATTACAACATCAATACACTAGGGTTGGGGGATTGTATTCCCGTCCCGTTTTTCTCATCATATAATTTAAAGTTTTAAATCATTCTTCATCGGTATTTTAGGTAATTTAGAATAGTTACATTTTCTCATAATTTCATAATTGCATATAGTGTAGTTATTCCACAAATCAAATCATCTTTTCCTTTTCTTTAAAGTCAGAGTTAGGATTTATTCATCTGTGCAACGTCGTTACAATTCCATTGCCCTATTTACCTGTGGATACGATCCGGACTTATCGGGTTTATTACTAACGCGATAGGCTTACACTTGATCCTAGAAAGTACGCCCTTCTGAGACGCATTCTTAGTCGCATCAATGTGTGTATAAAAAAAGTTTTTAATTGTGAGAAAAGCGTGAGAAAAGTGTGAGAATCCCTATTTGGAATTTATGAGCAAACCCTCTTTTTCTAATTTTTTGGGCTTTTATTTGTATGAAAATAAGAGGTGTTCAATAATACTACGTAAAAAAAGGTATATTAGGATGTGTGAGATGATATAATAAAAGTGCTAAGTAATAAAACAAGTTATTGCGAATTTATTAGAGTTTAAGGAGATAGTTGAGAAAATTGGACCTTCTTGAACATCTTTAGCTTGATCTTGAATGTTGGAGAGCAGCCCTTAGACTTGGATGATGATGGAGGGTGGTGAATTCACCAAGTTTGATGAAAAGGATGATGAAAAGTGAAGGTTAGAAAGGGATTTGGGTGTAGAAATCACGCTGACTTCGAGAGAGGTTTTCTAGATTTGCTGAGAGTAGTATATTTCTGATTTTTTCTCCTTTGCAAGTGAGGTCAGGCCTCCTTTTTATAGACCCAGGGCATTTCCGATCGGCATAGCCCTGTTCCTGCCATTCGGAAGGTGTGTTTAGGCACACTGCCGATGGGCAGGGTCTGGGACCTGCCGTTTGGCAGTGTCTTTCAGGCCTTTTGGAAAATTGGTCGCAGAGCAAAAACTGCTAATCAGAATTATGCATGGGATGGACCTATAGAAAGGTAATTCAGAGACCTTTGAAAGTCCTTTGGACCGCTTCTAGGTTCGGGAGTTGACTTTGGGTCAAATATGTCTTGGAAGCATTTGTCATTCCATTGGATGGGGAATCGTCGGACGCAAATGGATCGTTCGTCCGCATGGTAAGTCTGAATTGCGCACGAGATGGACCGTTGGAAAGCTTAGGAGATATACTTAGACATTCCAAAGAGTTTGATCAGGTTTGGGGAGTTGACTTTGGTCAATCGGGCCCTGGAAGCATTTAGTGAGCTCTCAGAGTCAAACGGATCGTTCGTCCGTACCGTAAGTCAGAATTGTGCACGGGATGGACCGTTGGAAAGGGGTTTCAGTGGCCTTCAAAGATTCATTCAGTCTCGATCGAGCTAAAGAGTTTGACTTTTGGTCAAACAGAGCCTGGGAGTGCCCTATAGCTTTTAGGTCAGCACTCGGGGTATGACCTGGGTTTGTAATAATGAAGGGAGGTACTAGGGACCCAGGGAAAGTTTAGGGGGTAATAGAATGGGGTATCTACAGGGTATCTGATAGGGTGTTAGTGAGGGGTTTGGAATGACAGGGAAGAGGATTATTTATAGTATTGAACTTTGGCAGGATGAGACTCTCGAAATCAATGAGATCTTGAATGGAACATATCAATGCTCAATAGTTATTCATGATGTGATCGGGACCCTGATAGAACTCAGAATGTGTGATGTTAGTTCCTTTCTGGGATGGCGGGAGGTGTCATAGGGTTGAGGGTTTTAAGGCGACCATCCAAATTTAGTGCGAAAAAGACCCAACTTATAGGAGCTTGAATATTTATGAGGTTCCTTTGTCGAGTTTGGAACTCTTTGGGAAGGGGGGGTACAACTTGATAATCTTTTGAGGAGGCTCGTAGATGGAAAGGTGAAAAAATAGCTACCATGTCTTCAAAAGTGTTAGTAAGCTGGCATAATTTTGGTTTAGGGCATACTATAAGGGTAGTGATATGAGATGTGGAGGCTCCATGTGAGCTCTTACTGGCAGAGAAACGATTTGCCAATCAACATGACTCTTCTTTAGATTTGGTAGCATTGGTAACTAAATTTTATGGATCTTCCACCTTATGTGGTTGAGAGCCTTGAATTCAGGGAACCAAGTGAGATACAGTTAACTCTCTACTTCATTGTAGAGGTTTTTTATCATGATCTCAATCTGATCATTTTCCAGGGGCAGTTAACCATTTGACCGACTTTCTCTCTCTAGTGAGTGACGAAAGTGCCATATGCCTCCCCTCCCTCTTGCTTCAGTATCTCTAAGTCCTTTCATGTGATGCCTAGCTCCTTGTTGTATTCATACTTCTTAAGAAAATCACGACATATATCATCATAAGTTTTAGCGATTCTCTCATCTTTTAGGACCATATACCAGGTAAGGGATCTTCCGATTAAAGTGGAGGATAACATTCCCTAATACCTCGAGGTCTACGTTTTGGAATTGCATTTGAATGTGGTAATTGGACAAAGGGACAAATGGAGAGACCAATCATTTATGTATCTTGAAGACATGAATCTTATATTTTTGTGTGGTAACCGAGCTTCGAGGTAGAAGATCATTTTCTTGATATTTATAAGCTCATTTGTGGTTTGTATTTCACTGATGTCATCTTAGAGCATATGTAATTCATATGGGATTCGTGTTATTTTTATGTTCAAAAGATCAGGAGGTACCTCATAGGCTGGTGGAAGAGCTATAGATTCAGCTCGTAGGGGGACTTGATAGGCGAGGTGTGGGTACTCAGGGTACTGATTGTACGGCTTGGCATCACCATGAGGGGAAAATGTACTTGGAAGTGAGGGATCCAATGTTAGTAGGGAAATCGGTGTTGGTATTGGTGCGAGGGGATCCTGTGGGTTTTGGGGTATTATCCCAACGATTGTTCAGGGAGGGATGCCAATGTTAGGGATAGAGGGGGGAGTATGTCCTCTCCAGTTCGTGCGTAGCAATAGCCTCTTATTGACAGACTAGTGCTCGAACTAGTGTCCTAATTTATGACTGGATAGTGTTCTGAGAGGCGGTGATATTCTCCAATTGTCTCAAAATCCAATCCATTACAGATGGAGCTTAGTCTTCTTCAGTAGACATGGAATGTACTGCAGAGAAGGCTTGACAGTCGTGGGTGGGGAGTTCACTGATGGAAGCTAAACAATCTCACGGAGCACAAACTTGGTTTCCAAGGTAAGAACTTAGTGTGAATTTTTGTCAATAATGGCAACTGCAGAAAAAGTCGAGGCACTTATTTTTAAGATTTTGCAGACAAAAGGACTGGCAGAAGTATAATACTTAGTGGGAGAAGGACTCACATATTTATGGATTTTTGATGAAATTATTTCCTCTGTATTTAACTGTATATAGAAGGTATTTTGTTTATTTTTGTATTATCTATTTGATAATGTCTTCAAAAGGGAAGAACTTAGCAGAGTCCTATTGGATTTGAGTGGAAGTGAGCTTACATTTTTTGCACGAGGAGCGAGGAAGTAATTAGATTATGGTATATCATTTTCACACAAATAAAATGTCGGTAGGGGAATCCAATGTAAAGTAATTCTACTTTGTCTATGACTTGTGGATTCATATGGTTTTATCTCTCATTTAAAAAATAGGGAGACATGTAGTCTAGAATCTGAGGGGTTTGGACCAGCCTTCGGTCGTCTGATAATTTAAAAAAAATCAAAATAATTGGCCTATAAGTATTTGTTCTTTTTATACAATAGGATGTGTACCTAGATATTTTTCTCTATACGCAAAAAGATGATGTGACTCAAAGATCGTTGCATTTATTTTCATTGCCATAGATCACGATACACCAGACTGCTTGGACTAAAAATCCTTTGAGGTACATGTGAAACCAATATACTATATTCCTGTATAGCTATGAAATCCTATTTGATATACCCCAGTACTGGATCCAAACGTCCCCTTTCACCAAGACTGTGGGATCGAGAGAGATCTCCTTGATATACTAGACGAGTGGGAAAAGGAGTGATAATTTTCATCGACGACCAACCTTTCGGCTAACCACTTTTGGCCTCAAGGGTATAAGGGTTAAGAAATATGAAAATTAGGACTATGCAGTGTGTGATGCATATAGGTAATATTTAATTTTACACACGTTCATGTATATTTTATCGCGAGGTCCTTCGCACATACCTATACGCTTGGATGATTGTACAATGTTGAATTTGGGGACCTAAGCAAGTATATATGTTTTGAGGGACTCTAAAACTAAGGCCTTTAAATAGTTCTAAAATGTGCGTAAAGTACTCATGCGAGCATAAATAGAAAGGAAGCACAAGGATAGTTCGGTTCGCTCTATGTATCCCCCAAGGGGTCACCATTGTGGTGTTATGGACCCTGAGTAGGAACTCGAGGGAGATGCAAGATGATCTTGCAGACGGCGCAGTGAGTTGTTACTTTTTATCCTTAAGGGGATACGAGAGTGATTGTCTCTCGATCCTCCATTTCTCCCTTAGGTAATGTTTCAGTCTGTGGATTACTTGCCTCTGAAAGTTATTCGATACCATATCCATAATTTAGGTTGGGTTTCACACCCTGTTTAGGCTTAAGCTTAAGCTTATGTTCTTCATGCGAGGGGATGTCAGTTGTTCAGAGTTACTATTTTATTTTATATAAAACAAAAAAATGGCATGGGTTACCCTTTTGGCCTCATCGTAAGGCATGTTTAGGTCTGCGTATGATCCAGAGATTCTTATTATGGGTTCGTGAATTGGGTTGTGAGTGCGGATGGTATTAGGCACCCTATTTGTTCTTTATGCTTCCTTATATGTATACTTATTATCGCTCTTTACATTTGTGATTACTTTTTAGTTTATTTAAAACCTGATTAGAGACCTTAGTTTAAGAATCCTTTGAAATATGGATATATGCTTAGGTATGAATCAATGATTTTGAGAGGTGTGGGAACATCACTTAATCGATGTGGGTACATAAGAGTGCCTTCATGTGAATTCGTATTCATATAAGGGGTGGTCATTAGTATATATATAAGTGTGCGATAAATCTCAACTTGTATAATGGGAGGTTGTTAAAAGTACGTATGTAACTTGTCTTGGGATAATTTGATATCTCATTCGAGGTGTGAGAAGGGGCTTATATAATTAAATGAAAGATAGAAGCATCTCTATTGTGACAAAATATCGAGAGAGATATTGTTGAGTCTTGTGCTCACAAGAAGGACTTGGTATTGAGCCTACGTACCTGTGTAACCACGAGATCAAAGCTTATGTAGTTCGGTTACTGTGGTGAGCCGTATGGAAGTCTTCTGACATGATGTGTGTGCATGTGTGAGGACTTAGAATGAGAGGTGGGGAAGCTATTTGTGAGATATAAGGTAGCTTCATGGAGGTTCAAAATGGGAGTTGACCCAAAGGCACCGACAAAGGCATATTTTGTTATTATTGTAGATGATCACTACGCAGAAGGTGTTATTGAAACTTCAGACTATTTTGGAGGTGTAAAATAAGGGGGGTGTATTTGGGGTTGGAGTGCACCAAAAGTAACCAATAGAAATCTATGTATCCCTTATTGACATGGATAAAATTACGAAGGTGTTGTTGGCTCAGGTTGATTCGAAGTGATAAAGATGATCACTCCATTTGATAAAGAGGTTTTGGATAAGATATGGAGAAATCCATAATAGATAATACACCGAGAACCAAATTATAAGTCTTAGGCTCACGAGTTTGTCTTGATATTTCACCTATGTACACAATAGGTCTTGGGATCAAAGCGGACATAGTTCCAACGAATGAGACATATTTATGAGTGTAAGCAACGAGATACCAGGTATACAATATATAACATTTTGGTATTTATGGAGCCAAATCTTTAATATAACACTTCCGTTAAGAGTTAGAGTGTCATATTCATATGTTAAAAATACGTTAATCAAAGACAAGGGTTTGATAAATATTCTAGAATAACACATATTTGAGGGTTCCATCATTGGGATGAGCTTTGTTCGCTCAGAGAAATGATGAAGAGTATTTCAATTTTTAACTTTGGTTCTAGTAAACTTTTGGCATGACTCGGTTCACAGACACTTCCCTCATAATGGTTTTAAAAAGTATGTTTTTAGGACGTACTTAGTTATACCAATTGAATAACATTTATTTAACATATTAGTATGTCATTTCATCTAAAAAAAACAGAGGTGTTGGTTCAAAAACCAGGCTTGTAAATTAAAACAAAGTAAAATGCATATCCAGTACTCTAACAGGGGTCGGGCTAAGTGATTTAAACAGATATGGATAATTTATATCAAAGTATATATATGAGGTTTATTCAAAATTTCTTTACCTTTGTAGCGTCAACCAACTTTTTTTTGAGGGAGCGTCCCCGATGAGGTGGCACCATTGGGTAGAGCTTCGTTTGGAAAAGCCAATTTTCGTAGGGTTCACATAGAGGTTTGCCTCTATTTCTCGAAGGAAGTGAGTTTTTTGAATTATGAACGTCTCTTGAAATTTCTAAATGAGCTCTAGTTTCTAGGGCACTAAGGATTGAAAAAATTTTAAAAACAAATCCATGTTTGGTTTTTAGGTACTTTTTAAGGTTGTGTTAGGGGGGGGGGGGGGGGTTTTATAGGGGATAATCCATATCCATTAACTGAACGGTTAATGGATTGATTGACTGAGCTGTTTATCAATATTTCACGAGTGGAATGAATTATGGAGTGTGAGGAGACGCGTATGGATGATCAAAATAAATAGGGGCAGATGTCCCTCTCTACTAACTGTTCGATTAATAAAGGAGATTACATAATGATTTATTGGGATCTTTGATCCTTCGATTAAAGGCCTTTAACCATTCAGTTAAAGAACTTATTTTAACTGATTTTTTTTATTTTTTGCTTGGTTTTTAGGGAAGTTTTCACTTGTGCCCCCGAAACTTTTCAGAGGACAGTTTTAGAACATCAATTTTGAACCTCTTATTTTAGTGGTGTCTTATTTCCACTCCTTTGAATTACAGGGGTGTCAGTGGGATGAATCATAATTGTAATTTTTTTTTATTGAAGCATATATGACAATGTTGTTGAGAGGCATATATGGAATATAAAGATTTTTTTAGATTGGATAATGTTTGAAATTTGTCCAATTATTGACCAAGGGAGTGACAAAATAGTGTGAAAATTTAAAGATCTGGTGTTTAATATTATTAGAACTCATATTTTCAAAATGTTGGTGGATTTGAGTTGTGATAAAGGATCTTTAATTTTTGTGTGTCATGTGTATTATTTTTAAAGTTCATATTATGAGTAAAACTTCAAGTGGTTTATTTCAAAATTTTGTTGGTGTTCTAAGAAGTCATTTTATCATGTTATAAACCCAAATGTGTAGCAATCTATCATGTTAAAGTTTTTTTTATTCAAATGATATGTATGAGTTTATGTAAAGTTCCTAATCATATTCAAATTTTAAATTCTCAAGAGTATCCAAATGTGTGTATATAGAAATTTATAAGTCATAACAAATCTCACAAGTCATAAAAAATATCATGTTAGTATATGAAAGTGTATATTAAGACATACATAATAAAATGGAGCACAACCAATATTTCCTTTAAATCATATTTCAAAGTTAATTTTCTTTCCCAAACACATTTTTTTCCTCAAAACCTTGTCCTACTTTCAAAATAATTTGTTTTTTGCACAATTTTCTTCTTTAAATGTCCTTTTTCTTTTTCTTTTTTCACACAAAACTTCAATCATATTCCAAATATCATTTTTGAATCAAAAGTCATTTGTCAAAGTATCATATTTTGAATTTGATCTTTAAACTCAAATCAAGTATTTATGATCTTGGATCGAAACCAATTGTTGACCCGAAAAAATATACCATCAGGGGACGGGGAGTGAATTGAGTTTTTACTATTTATTTGACATTTTATAATTTCAAATTATTTTGTTATTTAAGAAATCTTTTTATGCTGGTAGATAAAAAATAATTAACTAAGTTCATATGCAACGAAGTTTACTTGATATTCCATTTTGGTCCCCGAATTTTTTTATTGACAGAAACAACACTGAACTTTCATTTTTTGTTGCTATAAAGTTAACACCATCAATTGATACTAATGAAAAAATTACGTGTTGTGTTACTGTACTAAAAAAATTACAAAAAAAAAGATAAAATAGAACTAATATATAATGTGACACTCATTCATAAATAAATTATAAAATACCTTAACTGAAACACCTCTAAACACAATCCAAATATCTTTAAACCCTATACAAACATACACCCATCCTTTTACCGCCAACACCACCACCATCAATACAAAGTCCAATGCCACCAGAATAACCATCACATACCACCCATCCAACTAACACCATCTCGCCATTGTAGACCACGAAGAATCAATTTCTTGAACTTAGTTCGAAAAATCAATTTTATCCGGTTCAAAAGTATATTATAATTAGGGCCGGTTTTGAGGGGAGGCGAGAGAGGCGGCCGCCTCGGGCCCCCGATTTTCGATGCATTTTAGGGGCCCCAAAATTTTATATATGTATATATATTTATAACGTCATTTTCCAATTGTCCAAAAAAATAATATGTTGAAAACTGGATAGATAAACATTTAAACTTGTCGCAATTCTTAAAAATAAGTCGGCATCTTTTCGGTAAAAAAAACCCTACAATTTATAAATTAATAAAAAAATATCTTGTTAAATATGGGGCCCCCAATTCAAGAGTTCGCTTCGGACCCTAAAATCTCGGGACCGACCCTGATTATAATGAACCATACGACAATGGAATAATAAAAGCATGGATTTGCGATTTAGGAATTCAAGGATTTGTTGAGCTGGTTTGTGTTTGCGATTTATGAATTTGAGAGATTTATAATTGCACGAGTAAGATTCTCATACCTATGAAAGAAAATTAATTCAACAAGACCTATTTGCGATCTAAAGATGAATGTCAATTCTTAAATGGTGTTATTACGTAATGGTTTTAGTGGTGGTGTTCTTACATTGTTGGGTAACCGATTGAATGATGTTCGTTTCAATTGATTGAATCTGAAGAGATTTAGTGGGTTTTCACACTTTTCAACGATTTGGTGATGAGGGAGTATGTGGTGGTTGTGAGGGTGATGTTAGTGGGTGGTGGTTTGTATTCCTTATCTTTTTTGTAAGTTTTATTTGAGTTGGATGACACATGAACACATTTTATTTTTTATTTTTATAATTTTATTACACATGAATCCATGTCATTACATGCTTGATGACACATTAGTTTTGCATTAGTGTTCATTAACGGTGTTAACTTTCTAGGAATAAAATGAAAGTACGGTGTTATATCTATAAAAAAAATTCGGTGATCAAAATGAAAAATTAGTTAAATTTTGTTGTATATATACGTAATTATCTCACTAAAAATAATTTTTTGTAGTTTTTTTACTTAACATTCCATACACATTCACATAATCACACACATAATAAATAAAGCATGGAGAGAGAGAGAGAGAGAGAGAGAGAGAGAGAGGGATTTCTAAGGGCACCACATAAATTGCTTTAACAAGGGAAATAAATAAGATTTTTACTAAGGGCCACCACCTAGTATATATATATATATATATATATATATATATTACTCAATTGTTACAATACAAAATACCACTCATTTCTTCTCTCTATCCAATACACTCCAAACTCTCCATTTCTCATCTTCACTTCACGAAAAAAATTTGTCTCTATTAATCTAACCAACCACCTTCAACAACATTATTAAATTTTTGTTCCTTTGGTCCCCGCCTACCATTAATAAAGTTTTGTCTCCCACACACCGACCATCTTCAACAACTTTATTAAATAATTAGGGTTTATTATATAAATATTCAAATACCAAAGGATATTCCACCATTAGACAATGATAACGCCTCAAAAGAAAATGACAACTCCCCAAATCACATTTTTGAGGTAAACTTTGGGTCCCATTACATATATATTTGATTATTTATAGGGATTGAAAATTTGGAAAATTCTAGAAAATGTATTGTGGTTCAGGATCGACACCCCGATTTAAAGGCAAAAACTCGGGATAAACTTCCCAAACCAACTTTATATTTTTTTTTGCTCAAACTCAGTCCATTCATTTTAAACATGCGGACCTAATGCACTAAATTCGATATAATCACCCTGAACCAACTATATAATATTATACCCTGGTTCGTTATATTTATTCTGAGTTGGTGATATATATTTGGTATATTTATCTCGACCTAATGAAATATATTCGATATATCTATGCCGAATGGAATACAAACATACAAACTTATCCAAGTGATTCAATGATGTGATGGCCCTTAGCAAAAATGCAATGGAATTCAAATATACATTGTAATTATGTTATCAATTACATTGCAATTATGTTATCAAATGAAATTATGTTGCCATAAGGATTAAAATTGTTGTAATTGAAATTCCATTTATTACGACCTAATAATATTTTTACATAGGCAGGATGCCTTCATGGGTTTCAACTCTCTATTATTTGACCAGGCATTGGCGAATGTCGATATGCCACATAACGGTGTTGATGGATCCTTGGGAGTCAATGTTAGTGCGACATTCTTTACGGACCATGCATTATAATGTCCCTCAATGAAGATGTAGATTTTTATATATTATAATTATAATGTATTGATTATTTCTATTCTTTATACTCAAGTATTTCCCACCCGACATGCGTTGATCGCCTGGGCTCAAGAGTAAACCCGATCCGTTAATATAGTAATCATTATCACCAAGTCATACACACATTCTGCAATGCATAAGGGACGTCTACACATGGGTTGTGAGAGGGAGGTAAGTACCATGATCATCATAGAAAGAATATTGTGAATGAAGATAGTAGTCAAGGGGGAAAAAGTAGGAAGAGGGACACGGCAACTCGGAAGTGAAATTGTCAAATTCTGTTGAAGGTCATTCCACTTGAAAACAGATAATGAATTTATCTGTTGTTAATGATTCATAATCACCAATTGCGAAAATCCCTTGTTGGGCATCCATACGTCGGTTGTCTCACTTCGGAGGAGAGAAAAATTATCAAAGAGATGTCGTTGAGTGGGGTAAAGTCGATCGCCATCCTCACAATGATAAAAAGTCATAATGCTACTAATGTTTCGACAATGAAACCATTTATAACACCAATGGGAAATTGAGGATTTCCTAATGAGAGGGTAGAACGGCGATGCAACAATTAATGAAGTTGATTGGGGATAAACACTACGTGTATTGATATAGAACGAATGAGTCTATCATGGAGGTGGAAGACATTTTTTGGGCTCATCCAAATTCCATCCATTGGCAAAGTATTTTTCGTCGGTTGTCATTGTTGATTAGACTTACAAGACCAATCGATACAAGATGCGTTCAAAATTGTTGGTATAACATCTTGTGAAATGACATTCAATATTGCCTTTGCATTTTTAGTAACGGAGAAGGAAGAGAACTATCAGTGGGCACTGGGATGCTTAAAATATTTATTAGATCCACTTTCATGCTTTATGATCTTCATCACCGATCGGGAGTATGAGTGCATTAATGCATTACGGATGGTGTTCCCTGAGGTGAGTTATATGGTATGAACTTTTCACGTTCACCCCAATATGGAACTCCATGCTCGAAAAGAGATCCACGATGAGGATTCCTTAAAGAAATTCATGAGAGATTGGATGTATTTGGTTCAATCCCCCACCGAGTGTGTTTTTAAATAATCGTGGATGTTCTTTCATGTTGATTGGGTTGCATACCCCAACACTCTTTACTACATATATTTCACATGGTACAATCTAAAGGAGAACTTCATTCATGCCTGGACAAATATGATTAAGCACTGGAGTAACCAAACTACAAATTGATGTGAAGGAGCTCATGATAAGTTGAAGAGGTACTTGGAGAGTTATCAACTACCTTTTGACAAGGTTTTTGTTTGAATGCACAACTACATTGAGTTCCAAGTGATCGAGATCATGAGGGATTTTGAGGAATCATTGCAAAAATTAAAGCACTCACACAATATTCCTATTTTGCATGAGTTAATTGGTCGGGTTTCGCACTATGCCATTGACCTCATTGTCGAGGAGCTAAGAACCTGTGACACTACTACCATGGATTTTCAATCGTGCCTACAGTGGCGGTAAATGTCTATGATATACCGTGCACTCATGAGTTGGTCATCTACCGAATGGAGGGTAGGGATATACTTTGAGGAGATGTGGATGCTCATTGGCATAAATTAACAATGGTGCCTGAGTTAGAGAAGTACCACATTTTTAATTATGCGATGAAAATGATATTGTTTAAGTATAGGTGGGAAAGGCCAACTCTCTATGAGCAAAGGGACATGCTACAAAAACTGAAGGAGATATGGTGTCCTACCACTGCTAGGCTAATTGAGCCATTCATGCTCAAGTAAGGCAAGGGTCGTTCGAGAGGTCTAAAACCAACTGCTCATGAGAAAAAACATGAAAAGTCAACCAAAAGGGATCCCTTAGGCTTTAAACTTGATAGGAAATCAATGGAGAAGAACACCGTGTTGTCCAAAGGCTTAAAAGGAAAATTGATTTTACGGAGTTTACTCGCCCTTCCCCATGGTGCCCTAACTACACCTCCACATAAAATAAGTACATCCATGGGATAGTGGACTTTTATAAAGGTTTTGTAGAAGATATCATGGAGGTTGATGCTAACGACAATTGTGGGTTTAGATGCATTGCTACATGTCTAAGGTTTGGACCCGATGGATGGAAACATGTGAGATCAGACTTGATGGATGAAGTTTTGGTAAATAATGAGTTCCACGCACACTATTTTGGTAGTTGGTTTTTGGACACTATGCTACATATGTTAGATGATTATACAAGCCCATGTATGCCGAAGTCTTGGATGATCATGTCAGAGTGTGGCTACCTTTTGGCTGAAACTTATAAAAATGTGTGCGTCCTCATCTCAAAGAGACAGTGTCTCACATTTCTACCGATGAGACATAAACAAATCGTGCATCCAATATTCATGGAGATTGCCCTTTTTTTTATAATCACTTTTTGGTTCTAAAGTTGAAGCATGGTTATCCGATTCCACTAGTAGCACGTCACTGGTATAGTTGTTCGTTGCCTATAGAAAAACCTTGGATTGATAGATACGCGAATCAAGTATCAGAGTTCCAAAAAATTTGCTCAAAGGATATAGCGAACAACAATCAACCTATCAACATCAACTAGTTGTGGATATCATTTATTTTTTGAAAACATGTAAAATTATGTGATGTATTAAAATTGTTGCATTTCTATTAAAGTGGATGATGTCTTAAACTTATTGATAATGTAATGAAGTTGTTGTTGATGTATCAAACATTGTGATTATTGCAATGAATTAAACTTGTTCTTGATTTTCTTATTAAAATTGGTGGTAATGAATAAAATTGGTAATGAAGTTATTGGTAATGAAGTTGTTAGTAATGAATAAAATTGTCTTCATTCGCTACAAACATAGGGACCAATTAAGCTTTATTCAATATGATTGAAGTGAATGAAACTTTTCCCAAAATGGTTTACCCACTTTTAGGGAGGTTTATCCTAAACTAAAACCCATTTGCTATGTTTATAATGAAACCAGAGCATTCTATCTTTATGATTGTATCCAATGATACTTCCTCCCCCAATAAACATTACCCATTGTTGGGGAGATTTATCCTAAACCAAAACCCATTCGGTATGTTTATGTCGATTCAGTTAAGATACACTAGCTATGTTTCTAGCGAATGAAATCACACTTCCTAACACTTCAACTTCAAAGTTTGATCATTTAAATAGTTGCAAATAGTTCATTACCAACATTCATTGAACTAATCATAGTTTACACAAAGTTTACAATATTCAACTTCTACATCAAAGTTTACAATACAAAAGTTTACACAGTCATATGTTACACTGAACTAATCATAATTTATACAATAGTTACAAATAGTTCGTTACTAATATTCAACTTCAACTTCAAAGTTTACACAGTTTAATTAGTTCATAGTTTACGCAATTCACACAGTTCACATAGTTTAATTAGTCTATAGTTTGCAAGAAAGATATAATTCTTTATATTGAACCATATCCTACCAACCAAGTTCATACATATATATCAACCAAATTTCATTTTCAACTAATTACAACCAATGACATTTAAACCAACCAACTTTCAAAAATAAAACATGTATCAATTATAACTTTCAACGGATCCGATTATTTTCTTTTCCGTTTTTAGGATCCCTCAGCAACTTTATCTTTACCTTTGCTTTTCTTCTTACTTTTCTTTCTGGCCCTCTCTTTAATGACAATCGATCGGCCAACCCCAATAGCTGTAGCAAGTATATCGTATACTTGAACATTGCGCCCAATCAATTTACCAGGATATGCAAGAATCCCATTGCCCATTTTATTCTTCGATAATTCCATCACCTTCCGTACCTCATCCGCCTATCAAAAAGATCATACGCCTTAGAACGATAAAGTAGTTAAAAGTAATGAAATTAGTAAAAATAAAAAATTTATCAAAGATTTTGCGTTTGTTTGGACTGAAGGCAAGCGGGGTTTTGGATTATGGGTTGGGATTTGGATGGGACCCACTGCATTTAGTCGTTGCTACAGTCCCACAGGCTCAATACGGGCACCGACCTAGACTTTTCCAATTAAATGTGGTCTTACTGGTAATCCTGGTACCATTTTTGCATATCAAATTTAATCCTGTATCAGGAGGCCTTGTTTCCCCTCTCGTTCCTCAAACGCGTCATGTTCTCGTGAGGTAGGATTTTGAGCTAACCAAACTATCTCAAACAGCGTTCCAGGTAATAGGGCTCCCCAACATCCAAACATATAATAATTCCTCTATAAAACGACACTTCAGGAAGTGGATAAGCTACCCTAGCATCTCTATAAGGATCCCAAAATACCTACAAACAAACAAAACATAATTTTAGTTAAAAGAATATTCAAGTTAAAAGAAAACTCAATAGATTTACATAAGAAATCATTTATATTTCAAACATTCATGTCATCTAATTTCTCATGATACTTGATTAGATTTTGAAAAGCATTCTTCTGGGGAGGCAGAGGGCAATGCCCAGCATGCAATCCTGAGCATTTTGTCACCGAACTCCGTGTTGATGCATCTGCCCAATACATAGAAGTGCTCATGGATCCATGAATGCAAAACATACAAAATGAAATTAGAAAATTAATTTACAAAATTAATTTAGAAAATTATAAAACTAGTATATTAGTTACCTAAATAAGAGAGAGGCAACTGTTCATTTACTAGGCGTGGCCGTGGGCCGGGCCTGGCAGGCCCGGTCGGGCTCGGGCCGGGCTCGAAAAATTAACGGCTATCCCAAGCCCTCTCGGGCCCAGATCGGGCCTTATTATGTAATCCCAAGCCCGCCCAGATTTGAAAGCTCTTTACCCAGGCCCGCCCGATCGGGCCTTATTATGTTAATTAAAAGATTTAAAAAAAATTTAAAATACCTATTTTTTTATTTAAAGACCAATTTTTTAATTTAAAATCTGTTTTAAACTCCATATATTACAAGTCCAAATATAAAGTTTCCCACTCTACATGAAAAGACTTGGTATACGTTTTTATATTTATAAAAGTTCCCCCCCCCCCATATATATATATATATATATATATATATATATATATATATATATATATATATATATATTCGGGCCTCGGGCCGGGCCGGGCCTCATTGGGCTTAAGAACTCATGCCCAAGCCCGCCCGAAAAAAAATCGGGCCTATAAAATTTAGCCAAGCCCGCTTTGCGGGCCTATTCACCTTACCCAAGCCCTATTTTTTTATTGGGCGGGTTGGGCGGGCTTGGCGGGCCTCGGGCCTATGGCCACCCCTATCATTTACTACACACCAGAGTGAGAGGCTAGGCCTAGCTACCTATAAACATGTGCAAGTATACCCATTTATCAAGATAATTTTCCCACCTTCAAGTCTTTCTAAACTTGAAGGTAAAGGAGTGAAATCTTGTTCTTCATCTTATCAGGGAAAATAGTGCACCCGATAATGTAAAGTAAATATGCCCTAGCACAATAGTCTTTGACTTCAGTAGTGGCATTTGGGTCCTTCGATTGTCCTTTAAAATTCGACGTCATCCAGTTCAAGCGTACATCACAATGCTCGCTACATTCTTGTTGCACAACGTCCCTTATAACGCCCAACGTCTCCACTAATAGGTCAACAACAGGTGAGACCTCAACATTATCATCGTCCTCAACTTTGACATGCGGGATAAACAGAGGAAAACCAAATAGAGATACGCCCATGATTTTTACTATATCATTGAGGGTTATAGTCATCTCCCTAAATGACATGTGAAAGGTGTTGGTCTCCATAAGACACCTCTTGACAAATGTAGAACCAAGGGCGTAGTCTATGTAACGGTGGTTATAACTTATCCCTTTTTACCCTCATCTGCACACTCTGACTAAGATCATTGAATTCCCACTCGTGGATCTTTGTCCAATGATTGATGCAAAGTAAAGGCACCCATTCCACCTACAATATGTACAATTTATATCAAAATTCATCATAATAAGGAATTATATAAAACGCTAATGATACTAAGGACTTATAACAAACACTAGTCATAACTTAGATTGGAAATTTAATTACTATTGAACAAGTCCAAATGTCATAAGCAACGTGATCCTTGAAATGTTTCAATAGACAGGGGTCATTAGGACCCCCATAAGCTGCAGTTGAGGGTCAAATTTCTCAACCTTCATCTTATTATTATGCTCAGCAGCGGACTTGTGTAGAATGCTAAACAGTTTCGATGGCATAGGGACATCTACACCCCCTCGGTGGGAGCATCATCCTGAGCAACATCATCATCCTGTCCATGATCCTCCTACTCACTATAAACCTCCTCTTCACTGTGGCCCTCTTCATTCATCTCCACAGAAGGAAAATACCACTCCACCATAACAGGAACATCCCCCTCCACCATAGCAGGGATATTTCCCTCTAAGGGAGTAGCAACAACAGTAAATAGAGCACAAATCTCTTCATGATGCTTCCTCTATGAGGCAGTAACTGGCTTCCTATTAGCATGAGAGTATCATAGTAGTTTATCCATAGATGAAATGCATTAAAATAGAGAATACAATGAATATAATGAAATATGTGAACAGAGAATACAATGACTACAATTAAATAGAGCATTTCATAAAAAAATGAGAATGAATACAATGACATGTATTCATTGTTGATCTACTTATTAAGGTATGGCATTTCAGATATTAAGTAAGGTATGGCATTTCATATATAATTTCATATAGTAAGTAAGGTATTTGTGTATTAAGTAAGGTATTCAATAAGCATTCATTGTTAAAAATAAGTCATGTAATCATGTGTTCATTGTTAAACATAAGTCATGTATTCATGGTAAACATAAATATTCATTCGCTATTTATACCGAGGATAAACTACAAATTTGGGGTAAAGGCAACGAATGCAACCTCGATTAAACCTAGATTCATTCTTCATAAATATACCGAATGAAATATATGTGCTTGGGGAAAAATAATGAATGAAATCTGGGTAAACAAATGTATCCAATCGACATAAACCTACCAAATGAGGTCAAGTAATTCAGCATAATCGTAATGAATAAAGTTTAGGTTCATATTGGATTTATTCATCATAAACATAACAAATAAATCCAATTAATTCGTGTGAAATGCCTCGAATGAAACCCTAGTTCAAAAGTTTATGTTCTTTTTCAATAATCAAACAATTGGTTCACTGTTTCAATAAGACAATAGTTCGGTATTGGTGTTCGTTCGTTTTGATTTCAAACCAAAAAAATAAAAGATCATACAAGTATCTTATTGGCTAATTGTTGCTGCTGATTGTTGCGCCTTTGATTTAAAACTTCCGTTGTTGTTGTTGTAGATATTACAGAGATGAAAATGGTTCGGAAGTGTTAAAAATATATATATAATGGGTGTAGGGGGGCTTAATGATAAGCCTCTCATTTAATTATTAAATGAGATCAGAGATGATTAAAATTGATAAAAGTACATGTATTTATGCGATTGAGGTATTATTACACGCGTCTGGCATATTACGCGTATTTGTGTATTATTTATACATTAATTAGACAGTGTTCTAGTATTGATGGTGCACCATATGTTATGGAACACAAGTCATCCCAATTAAGATATATGTTACCATAAGTTATTTTACACATGGCTCCACACTATATTGGACATGTGGCAACCCACTTGGGTGGTTTTTGTTATAAATAGACTTCACTTCCTTACATTTAAAGAAGAGACCTTCTTGGGAGAGAAGAGTGATTTTGTCTTATGAGTTTTGAAAGAGAGTTCTAGAAAAGAGTTTTGAAATGAGTTCTTTGAGAAGAGTTGCAAAACCTTTCACCTATCGAGTTCCACTATAATGAGTTTTTCGGTCAATAGTACAAACCCACAAACAACACTGACTTTTATTTCGACTATGACAGAAATGTAGGCGCAACCAAAGTTGCTCAAGTCATTACGTACAAAAATTCGATATTTTCCAAGATTTAACTCCCCTCTTACAAAGGGTAAACTGAGTTCGATTCATTTAATTCTTTAAAAAATTTTGGGATTCAAATGGGTATTTTGTTCAATGTACCAACCTGATGAGTTTAATCTTTAGTTCAAGTGGAATGAATTTGAAGATGAAAGGTTTGGAAGTTCAAGACCAAAGGTTTGGAGGTTTGAATGTGTAGAGAGATGGAGTGAAAGTGTGTAAATGAATTTTAAAACTTTAAATATGAGGTAGCCCTCTATATGGTATTTGGAAGTAACTATTAGATTTAAGCGGCATTTTATAGTAAAAAAAGTCATGATATTTTGAAGTAAGACATGTGGTGCCCTTAGAAATCCCCTTTTTCATCGTGGTTTGGTGAAGATATATCACCTAAATCCATGAGATAAGTGTCCTATCATGTTTTTTATTTTTTTTAGTTATTGGTCCTATTGCAACAAATATGAGATAAGTGTCATTTTCTGTAAAAATGGAGAGGGACAGTTATGGAGGTTTCAGGTGGTTATAGGACTTATTACAATTTTAAACATGGAATTGGACCAAAAAAACTTTATCAATCAAAATATCTATAAGAAAAATGTATAATGTAAAAGAAATTATCCTAACACGGATGTATGTCTCCAATCCTATATGATGTGATGGGTCAAAATATAGAAGCTTATATATAGAAATTCAATATATCCAAATTTTTAGTTAAAATTTCTATATAACATGAACAAATAGAATTGAATCAACACATTATTTAAAAAAATCTATTAGTTACGCATGAGATATAATCACTTATCATTAGAAATTCTTTCTTGTAAGTTTTTATATAAAAAAAAAAGAAAAGTGATGCCTCATAATTTTCATTTAAGAAAATTGACACAGTGAGATGAAAAACCTCAACTATTAGAGATGGACTTAATATGATAAATCATCCCAAATAATTTGCAAACCACCATTTTCCTTTTACTTTTTTTTATAAGTAACCTGCTCCCCATTTCCTGGGCACTCCAATAACATTTTTTTAGGATCATCATTTTTGTGATGGAAAACTCTATCCCTCCCAAAAAGTTAAACCCGAATCCATCACCAAATAATTTAAAATCCTTGTACATGTTTGGGACCCACCTTAAAATGTTGTGATTTCAACTAAGGTGTACTCTCTTATGCCACTGGTAATAAATGGGGAAGATGTTTTCGGTAAGTGTAGCATGGTTCTTTTGTGATAATTTCAGCCCATTTAGAAATAGTTATGTATTCCCCAACTTTGTCCTTATTTGTACTTTACTATCTCATTTTTTATTTTCTAGACTTAAAACCCAACCTATTAAAATGGACTAAGTTACCTCCAAACTCTAATGGTGTTGACTTTTCAAACTAAAAATTAGTCATGTGCATGACTAATATGGCCATTTTGTTTCAATCCAATATCAATGGTATATTTAGCAAAATGAAAACTGTATGTGCGAACATACTTTGACCAAGTGCACTAAGGGTTAAGTAAAAGAAATTAGTTCCAAAACCCCATATAATGAAAAGATTTAAATATCCATGAACAAAATTTTAGTCAACACACAACTTACAAAATTTCCTTAGTATAACAAACATCATCATAATTTATGAAATTTAAACTTTTCCAAATAAAAAGATCCTCATTTTTTCTTTTCTTTTTCTATTTTCTTCCACAAACCTAAAACCCACCAATAGATTGTGTGTTGATGAAAGATCGAGATTATATTGAAATTTGATATGGAATCGATTTAAAATCATTAAATTATGAGATTAAATATGTAAGTAACCTATTAAGTAAACTATCAAATTTCAATTTATAATAGATGTTAATTTTCAAAAAACAAAACGCACCAGTCAGACATCAGTTTCTGACAATGTCATATTGTTCATTTTTCTCATCTTGAACCAATGTCACTCTTTAATCTTGCATATTACGATAAATAATTGGTTTAAAAGTTTGATTCTAAACCTTTCTGGGTATCCTTTAATAGATGTTAACTTTTAACAAGTTTGGTTTTTGGACGAGAGAAAGATAACGAGGAGTTAGCACTTAAGTAAAAGAAATGTAGAAAATAATTTGCATTAATGACATAAGAGGATATTTATAGAGGAGAAGGGAATGATCAAGAAGGGGACACTCATAACACTAAATAAGGAAGTGGTCCTAGGCCCATGTGATGTCCCATGACCTAGGCACACCTTTTTACCAAATATACCTAAGACACCCCTTACAGAAGCCTCCACCTACTAGCCCTATAATACAACTAAGAAAATAACAAAATAAAGGACAAATAAAAGAAAAATACAACGAAATTAAAAATGCAACAAAATATTAAAAATAAATCCTAAATCTCATCACTCTCCCACACTCGAAAAGATTTTTTCTACGAACTCAAAGGAGAAGACCATTCGTGTCAGGCGCAATGGGAATGATTGATGCAATCAGTGCCAGGTGTTGAATCTCCTCCGCAGCAATCTCGTCAGGTGGCTCTGCCTCGTCCTTCAACAGTAAATTTCGCTTACGTGCCTTAGAGCACTCTACTATGCATTGACCCACCACCCCACATTTGAAACATTTCATTGCTACCGATGAAGCATTCGGGGCTCAGGCAGTGGCTACTGAGGAGGGTGTGGCTCGGGAGGCTGGTATGATTAGAGAATGATGGTAGGCCTCAACCTTTGTGGAATAATCAATGTCTTTGACGAACAATGGAATGTCTTGCAACCTGGAATATAAGTCCGGATCCCCTAAATATAGAGATTGATTATGTAATACCCCGTAATTTTATTGATATTTATTTAAGGGATTAATTGAATTAAATGAGAACTAATTGGAAATTAATCCGGGTATAAATACTAACGAGATGTGAGTTGGTATTTGATTATGATGTTAAAATTTTATTATTTCCGAGTATGTATGGTAATACATGAGTATTGATGATATCTAAATTGTCACGAGGTAGATATACGACAATTTGGAAAAATTTAATTAGGACGCGGGTGTCAGTCGCATCAGGATTGTAATTAATTGAATTAAAAAGTGAATTTTATTTTTATCAACCAAATGGTCATTTTGAGTGCACCAACGTGTCCGAAAGGGTTAAAATAGTCATAAAACACTAACCGGGGGTTTAGTTTGGGTCCCGGGGCATTTTTAGGCCACACCGGCAACCCAAAAGGGTAGTTTGGTAATTTTAAAAATAGGGAAATTAAAAGACCTGCCCAGGTCGTTCGAACAAGCTTCTAACGACATGACAGTATCACTTCTAACGAGTTGGTAGTTCATTCGAAGCCTTTCGTTCGAAAGAACTCGTTCGAACGACCTCGTTCGAACGAGACTTCTAACAAGTTGACAGAATGGCCTTTTTGGCCTGATTCCATTTCTAATGTCCCGTAGACTTATTTAATTGGAGTATTAACCTTCCCTCATTGATTAGTGGGTATAATTGTGAGAATTGGGGTACGTTGAGGAGTAGAATTTAGAACCTTATAATAAAATCGGAAGTCAATTGTGGAGTACGAAATGAGTACCTAATTACGACGTGAGAAGGGTTGATAACGTTAATATGCAAAATCGAGGACTTGTGATCGTATAACATCAAATGGAGGTATAAGAATGAGAAGTATACCTATATTAATAATACGAGATATCTAAGATGTGGTAATGCTTAGTATATGTGGTTTTATGTGTATAACATACCTACCATACTTGCTATCATGGGAGGTTTTCGTTCGATTAGGGCCATCTAATCTTTGTGTGCCTACGGGGGGATTTAGATTGGTACCTCGAGGGCATAGGTCAGAGAAGGACTTATTGAGAAGTTAATAAGTCTTCTGATCATGGGAGCGTAGGTATGTGCCTGACCCATGTGATGTGAACTATGTTCGCCTCCATTTTGTGTGAATGTTGTTTATCTGAAAACGATTCCCGAGAGATTCGGAATACGTGGTCCTTATGTACATGATGTACCAGGATTGGATAGCAGAGTATGTGTGCACCGCAGCTTATCCTCGGGGTACTAATATTGTATATTTATGATAAGAATAATATACAGTTAAATTTAAATGCTCAGTCATGTATAAATGCGAATGTGATTAATAGCAACGTTTTTTGTAAAAATAAAAGTGGAAATCTCCTAGTAAGTTGTATTACTAATATGGGAAACCGAGAATAACTGTCAAACTTACTGTTTCAATGAAGATGCCGGAATTATAGCGTGAATCGTATAGTAATGTTAGGTATTATGATTGGACTAGATAGATATGGGAATAACTAGAAATGGGTACGGGTACGCTAGGAGTGCACAAATAGTCGAGGGGTGAGTATTTCATGTGAGGGCACGTCCTAACATGTATTTTTCATTCATTGTTTTATTGTCATTAAAACACTTGCTATATTTTAAACTGTTTTCCACAATCGGGCTCTGACCCGTTTGCTTTCAAATATATTTTCTTGTAAAAACCTTTTAGGTGCCCAGGCACAAGGACACCATGCATAGGAGTTCCATTCAGGTGACGGACTGTAGCCGCCGTGGAAGTTATAGGACTTTGACAGTAGACGCCTCCACTTTCGATATTGACTCCTTATTATCAGCTATTCTCATCTGGTGGGCATGTCGCCCTATTTCCTTTTAGAGACACTTTATATACTTAGTTCATGTCAGATTTTGGGTTGTAATTAATTTAGTGGTGCAGATCTAGCATTTGTTTATTTCAGTATTCGGATTTTTGTGAGGAGTATTCCTCCAGTTTCATTATTATTACATGGTTATACTTGTCGTTTCATTGTGGTGGATTATGTAGAATTTCTTATCTACTTGCTTGTTAATCGGATTTAATTAAAATTAACAACTCACTTTTTAAATACTAGGTGGTTAGTAATTATTAAAACGTTTTCGAAAGTGGTGCTACGAACTGAACCAACTTGACATTTTGTATTGATTTAATAAAGGAGTAGCTTTCCCGGTATTTAATTAGTCGGGGTGTCATAGGTGGTATCAGAGCATCAGGTTCTAGTGTCCTTAGGATCTGTACGGCTTATTATGTTTCCACTGAGTTTTCTTTGATGTAGAGCCCTATAGTTTAGGATAGTTGTATTCTTTTGTGTATGTATCGCTCTTCAGCTATTTTGAAATAATTACTAGGAACTTATAGACTTTACTCTCATTCAGATGCCTCCACGACGTGCACAGCGAGTTCCTAGGGATGCACAGCCCGAGCCACATCTTGCATCAGTTCTGAACACCATGAATGTCGTAGAGGTTGCAGCCATTGTAGCCCAAGTGGTGAATGCCGCTATCGCAGTTGTACAGCAGGCACCACCCACGGCACCGGTAGTCATGCCAGTTTAGGCTCATGCATTCCCGTCTGCTTGGGAACGCATTCGTGATGCTTTTCAAAAAGCACACCCTCCGAAGTTCACTGGTAGCTCCGACGTTGTTATGTCCAGTCAGTGGAGGAAGGGCATTCAGAGGCACTTAAGAATGTACGGGTGCACAGATGTTCAAAAGCATATACTAGCTACTTTTAATCTAGTAGGATCAGCATTGCAGTGGTGGGAGTCCATTACCACCGCGGAGGAGAGGGACATTCTCACTATTCAGGAGTTTTGGGTGCGGTTCGATCGCAAATATTCCCCGTTAGCTGTTCACACTGAGATGAGGAGGAAGTTGATGAACCTCAAGCAGAAGGGAAAGACCATAGCCGAGTATGAGGTTGAGTTCACCAATCTCTTGAAAATTGTTCCGGATGAAATTCCAACCGAGGAGAAGAAAATTCAGAAGTTCACGGATGGATTGACTTAGAGGATCTATCAGCACTTCGTGGGGAATCTCTCGTTGGCCACTTATTCTGATGTGATTAATGCTGCACTACTTCACTGCCAGGATCATCGCTTCCACATGTCTGAGAGCAAGAAATCAGGAGAGTCCAGCCATCAGGGCAGGAGCGGGGGAAATGGTGCCAGCTGGGCACAATTTGCTCAGGGATAGGATAGGGAGGGTGACCAGGGTTCCCAACAGGGGGATCATAAGAGATTCAGATCTGGGGGTTTCAGGATTGGCCAGGGAGGATTCAGATATGGCCATCAGGGTCGAACGGCCATCAGGGCCAGCAGGGTCAGAATGTTCTGCAGCAGCAGTTTCAGTAGGGCCAGCATAGTCAGGGTAAGAATGGTAACGGCCAGCAGGGTCGTGGGCAGCAGGGACAGCGAGGGGGAAACTTCCCGGGAAGGTGCTTCTTTTGTGGAAAGACTGTCCACAAACGCCAGGATTGTCCTGATAGGGACTGGGCCCCACAGCAGCAGCAGCAGGGTGCTCGACACGAGCCACAGAGGCTTATGTTTCCCACCGCCCTCCCAGCACCACCACAGATGGCAGCACTACCACCCATTCCAGCGGTCCCAGTCCAGCAGGGACAGCTTCAGTATGGGAGAGTGTATCAGGTCTAGCATGCTGCAGTCCCACAGGATCCACCTGCTATTGAGGGTATGTTCTCTATTCAGGGGACTTTGGGGCGTATTTTATTTGATAAGGGGGCCACACATTGCTTCATTGTCATGAGATTTTCTCGTACTATTGGGTTATTAGACACCGCAGAGAGCATGGTTACTTGTGTAGATTCACCGTTGAGTAGGGGTTCTGTGATTTCCCTTATTTGTAGAGGTGTGGGTATAGAGATCGGGAGGTTTACTTTACCCGCTGATATGTTAGTGATAGAGATGACTGAGTATGATGCGATTATTGGTATGGATTGGCTAGTTGCGTACCGAGCCATGATTGATTGTTTTAGTAGGAGTATTATCTTTGCCATTCCCGGTAGGAGATGTTTTTAGTGGAGATACCTCGCCCTGAGGGAGGATCGTCCACTCATTTGTACTATATAGAGGAAGAGACCTCTAAGGAAGTGGTGCTACCACTCGATTCGATTCCAGTCATGAGGGAGTTTGCTAATGTATTTCAGGATATACCTGGACTATCGCCTAGTAGAGAGATAGATTTTGTGATCGATTTGACGTCGGGCACTCGGCCGATTGCCCGCACACCTTACCATATGGCTCCGACAGAGATGAGAGAGTTACGGGATCAGATAGAGCAGTTATTGGGTCAGGGGTTTATCCGAAGGAGTACTTCATTGTGCGTAGATTACCAGGAGTTGAATAAAGTCACAATACGAAATAAGTATCCGCTGCCCAGAATCGATGACTTATTTGACCAGTTGAGAGGATCTTCCTTCTTCTCGAAGATTGATTTGCGATCAGGATACCATCAGTTGCGTATCAGGGAACAGGACATCTCGAAGACTGCTTTCTTAATGAGATATGGTTCCTACGAGTTTTGAGTTATTCCTTTTGTCTTGACCAACGCTCTAGCCGTATTTATGGACTTGATGAATAGGGTGTTCAGAGAGTTCCTAGACCAGTTCGTCATTGTCTTTATTAATGACATTCTGGTTTACTCCCAGACAGAAGAGGAGCACGTCAAGAATTTGAGATAGGTTTTGCAGACATTGCATCATAACAAGCTTTATGCAAAGTATGAGAAGTATGGGTTCTGGTTGAAGGAGGTTCAGTTTTGGGGGCATATCATTTCAGATCGGGGGATATCTGTTGATCCGGCGAAGGTATCCATGGTGAGTGAGTGGGGACATCCCACGACACCGACTGAGATTCGTAGTTTCTTGGGCCTAGCAGGATACTACAGGAGGTTTATTCGGGATTTCTCAAAGATAGCGAGTCCTTCGACGCATCTGACTCGCAAGGGTGTGCCATTAATCTAGAGCGATGCCTGTCAGTTGGCATTCGATGAGTTGAAGGACAAGTTGACCTCAGCACCTGTGTTAGCATTTCCCAGACCGGGAGTTGAGTATTTAGTTTACACCGATGCGTCCTTACAAGGACTCAGAGGTGTATTGCAGCAGGAGAGTCAGGCCATAGCTTATGCTTCCCGTAAGATTAAGCCTCACGAGAGGAATTACCTCACCCACGACTTGGAGTTGGCGACAGTCGTATTCGCTCTTCGAATTTGGAGACACTATCTCCTAGGGGATAAATTTCAGTTGTTCACGGACCACAAGTCTTTATAATACCTCTTCACGCAGAAGGAACTGAATATGCATCAACGATGGTGGCTTGAGTTTGTGAAGGATTATCAGTTTGATATACAATATCACCTGGGGAAGGCTAATGTGGTAGCAGACGCATTGAGCCGTAGGCCAGTAAATGAGGTGGCCGAGGTGTGAAAATCTAAGTGGAAGGAGTTTGAGCACCAGGATGCAGTGGCCCGATAGTTCATGTCTGTGATGACTGTTACACCGCAGATTTTTACGAGAGTGATAAAGGCCCAGGAAATTGACTCGTTCTGTCAAGAGCAGATAGTCCAATTACTAGTAGAGGGAGCTGAGTCATATACTGTTAGTTCAGACGGTGGATTACGCTTCAATGGGAGACTGGTTGTTTCGGAAGGGGAAGACTTGCGACGCGAGGTTATGGCAGAGTCGCACGGCTCATAATTCGCAGTACACCCTGGTGGGGATAAGATGTACTAAGACATGAGACGATAGTATTAGTGGAGTGGGATGAAGAAAGATATCGCCATGTTTGTTTCTAAATGTGCCACTTGTCATCTAGTAAAGGTGGACCATCAGAAACCGACGGGACTTCTACAGCCATTAGAGGTTGCGACGTGGATATGGGAGAGCATCTCCATGGACTTTATCACAGGGTTACCTACATCGCAGAGGGGTCACGACTCCATTTGGGTAATTGTGGATAGGTTAACCAAAGTTGCTCATTTTCTGCCCGACTACACTACGGTATAGTATGCCCAGCTTTTCATTGTGGAAATAGTGAGACTTCACAGGGTACCTCTAAATATCGTGTCTAACCGAGACAAGATATTTTTTTCACGATTTTTGGAGAATTTCCAGGAGGCCATGGGTACGGAGTTACGGTTAAGTACGACATATCACCCGCAGACGGATGGGTAAACCAAGCGTACAAATCAGATGTTGGAAGACATGTTGCGTATGTGCATCCTAGACTTTAGAGGTGGATGGGAGCAGTACCTTCCACTGGTGGAGTTTGCTTATAATAACTCTTACCAGTTCACCATTGGCATGGCTCCATTTGAGGCGTTGTACGGTAGACCTTTTCGTTCCCCAGCATGTTGGTTAGAGGTGGGGGATAACACACTCCTTGGACCGGAGGTGATTCAAGACACTTCAACAAGGATAGAGTTGATACGGAGTCGCATTCGGGTAGCTCAGGATTGACAGAAGAGCTATGCTGATGCGAAAAGGTTCTTCAGAGAATTCAAAGTGGGGGACTAGGTGTTACTCAAATTATCTCCTATGAAGGGGATTATGCGTTTTGGGAAGAAGGGGAAACTGGAACCAAGGTAGGTGGCGCCATTTCCTATCATCGAGCGAATTGGGCCAATTGCGTATGGACTTGGATTACCGGAGCACTTGCATATGATTCATGGTGTGTTCCATATTTCCTCGCTAAGGAGATACCTTAGGGATGATTTGGTCCATACCCACATTGCTTTGGAGGACATCGATCTTCAGCCAGATAGTTCCTACGAGGAGGGGTCGATTGCTATTTTGGACCAAAGTGAGCGGAAACTGAGATCAAAGATAGTACTATTAGTACGTGTGCAGTGGCGGCATCATAATGCCGAGGAGTCCATATGGGAGCACGAGGATGAGATGCGAGAACGTTATCCAGAGTTTTTTTTACCAGGTAATTTTTAGTTTCAAATTTCGGGACGAAATTCTGTTATTAGGGGGAGTATGTAATACCCCGTAATTTTAATGATATTTATTTAAAGGATTAATTGAATTAAATGAGAATTAATTGGAAATTAATCCGGGTATAAATACTAACGAGATGTGAGTTGGTATTTCATTATGATGTTAAAAATTTATTATTTCCAAGTATGTATGGTAATACATGAGTATTGATGATATCCAAATTGTCACGAGGTAGATATACGTCAATTTGGAAAATTTTAATTGGGACGCGCATGTCAGTCGCGTCAGGATTGTAATTAATTGAATTAAAAAGTGGATTTTATTTTTATCAACCGAATGGTCATTTTGAGTGTACCAACGTGTCCGAAAGGGTCGAAATAGTCATAAAACACTAGCCGGGGGTTTAGTTTGGGTCCCGGGGCATTTTTAGGCCACACCGGCAACCCAAAAGAGTAGTTTGGTAATTTTAAAAATAGGGGAATTAAAACCCACGAATTTTAGAGGCTATTTTTATATTAGAAAAGAACCCACTAGGCCATTACCAGCATTTGGGAAGTTAGAGGGCTACGGGAGTTAGAGGGAGGAGTTGGAAGAAGTTCCAAAAAGGAAACCCTAGCCACCTTCACCATCTTTGGAAGAAATTTGTAGAGAGAGGGAGGAGAAACAACATTCATTCTTCAACATCAAATCAGAACATCTAAGGAAAGTTCTTTAATTACATTAATTTCAAGCGAATGTTTCTTCCATGCTTAGAATTGAATAATTGTCTTATATTGGAAGTTTGATGAAAACCCATGAAATTGGAGGTAGGATTCATAATATGATATAGGGATTGCATGTAGAATATTATTGGATGAATGCAATATACAAAATATATCTTTTGATGATGTGAAAACGGATTTATAAGGAGAAATTGTAGTCATTAAATTCTGGGTTCATGATTATAGGGTTTGGGATAAGGTTTGGGAATTTTGATGATTATATGTTAATTTAGGAGGCATTGACCCCATATATATGTTAAAGAGTGACCTATGAGGACTTAGAGTAGTTTAATAATGTTAAAATACTATTGCGATGATCTTAGGATGGGTTTAGGGAAGAGAAAAATTGAGAAAAACGAAGTAAAGAATTTCTGGGCTGAAACTGCCATCTCGTTAGAAGACCTGCCCAGGTCGTTCGAACAAGATTCTAACGAGATGAAAGTATCACTTCTAATGAGTTGGTAGTTCATTCAAAGCCTTTCGTTCGAACGAACTCGTTCGAACGAACTCGTTCGAACGAGACTTCTAACTAGTTGACAGAATGGTCTTTTTGGCCTGATTCCATTTCTAATGTCCCGTAGACTTATTTAATTGGAGTATTAACCTTCCCTCATTGATTAGTGGGTATAATTGTGATAATTAGGGTACGTTGAGGAGTAGAACTTAGAACCTTATAATAAAATCGGATGTCAATTATGGAGTAGGAAACGAGTACCTAATTACGACGTGAGAAGGGTTGATAACGTTAATATGAAAAATCGGGAACTTGTGATCGTATAACATTAAATGACGGTATAAGAACGAGAAGTATGCCTATATTAATAATACGAGATATCTAAGATGTGTGAATGCTTAGTATATGTGGTTTTATGTGTATAACATACCTACCGTACTTTCTATCATGGGAAGTTTGCGTTCGATTAGGGCCATCTAATATTTGTGTGCCTACGGGGGGATTTAGATTGGTACCTCGAGGGCATAGGTTAGAGAAGGACTTATTGAGAAGTTAATAAGTCTACTGATCATGGGAGCATAGGTATGTACATGACCCATGTGATGTGAACTATGTTCGCCTCCATTTGTGTGAATGTTGTTTATCTGAAAACGATTCCTAAGAGATTTGGAATACGTGGTCCTTATGTATGTGATGTACCGGGAATGGATAGCAGAGAATGTGTGCACCGCGGCTTAGCCTCGGGGTGCTAATATTGTATATTTATGATAAGAATAATATACGATTAAATTGAAATGCTCAGTCAGGTATAAATGCGAATGTGATTAATAGCAACATTTTTTGTAAAAATAAAAGTGGAAATCTCCTAGTAAGTTGTATTACTAATATGGGAAACCGAGAATAACTGTCAAACTTGTTGTTCCAATGAAGATGCCGGAATTATCGCGTGAATCGTATATTAATGTTAGGTATTATGATTGGACTAGATAGATATGGGAATAACTAGAAATGGGTACGAGTACGTTAGGAGTGCACAAATAGTCGAGGGGTGAGTATTTCATGTGAGAGCACGTCCTAACATGTATTTTTCATTCATTGTTTTATTGTCATTAAAATACTTACTATATTTTAAACTGTTTTCCACAGTCGGGCTCTGACCTGTTTGCTTTCAAATATATTTTCTTGTAAAAACCTTTTAGGTACCGAGGCACAAGGACACCATGCATAGGAGTTCCATTCAGGTGACGGACTGTAGCCGCCGTGGAAGTTACAGGACTTTGACAGTAGATGCCTTTACTTTCGATCTTGACTCCTTATTATCAGCTTTTATCATATGTTGGGCATGTCACCCTATTTCCTTTTAGAGACACTTTATATATTTAGTTCATGTCAGATTTTGGGTTGTAATTAATTTAGTGATGCAGATCTAGCATTTGTTTATTTCGATATTCGGATTGTTGTGAGGAGTATTCATCCAGTTTCATTATTATTGCATGGTTATACTTGTCATTTCATAGTGGTGGATTATGTAGCATTTCTTATCTACTTGCTTGTTAATTGGATTTAATTAAAATTGACAACTCACTTTTTAAATACTAGGTGGTTAGTAATAATTAAAACGTTTTCGACAGTGGTGCTACGAGCTGAACCAACTTGACATTTTATATTGATTTAATAAAGGAGTAGCTACCCGATATTTAATTAGTCGGGGTGTCACAGATTAGTTGAGTGTCGCACTCTCCCAAGCGCACCCAAGTACAAAGGAGCTGAAACTACTTAGTGTAGGTCGATATTGGGGAGTTACCCTGAGGGAGGCTCTGAACCCATGTGTAGAGATCATGATCATAAGACGATGGAATGAAGAATGTCAGTAGCTCATTCTTCAACCAATCCCATGTTTGTATTGGATAAAGCTCTGAAGCAGCGCATCGATGTACTGTGTCGTTCCACCATATCCGTACAAATCCCTAAAACTTAGTGGCGTCCAGCTACACACACTTGCTCCCTGTGATGAGCTTATACTCAAACAGTGTCTCCATAGAATCATTCCAATAAATAAGGGCAATAGGATCCAAGTTCCCGTCATATAACATCACATCAACTCGTATACTGAAGAGTGCGCGTGCGTTCAAATAAGGAAATTATTTAATTAAATCTCAGTTTTTCAATTAAATCCTAAAACATGCATCTAGGTGTGATTGGAAATAATATGATCATGCAAGAATACTTAATCACACACAAAAACGCATAAATGAGGAAAAAATCCCCAAAGGTTATAATTTGTAAAAACGGTTACACGGATTACAATGAAAATAAGAGCGACGTACGAAATACCCTCAGGTGTCAGTTTCGATGTCTCGGCTGGAATCTCCCTCAAGAACTCCAGGTGGGCAGTAGTAGAGAAGAAGATAGCTCCTCCACAAATTACTCCAGATGACTAAAAACGATCCTCATGGAGGTTTAATGATTCACATACATAGATGGGAGTGTTTATGTGAATAAAGAAGGCATAAAAGCTTAAAAAGTGAAGTCTGTTTTCTGGGTGAAAGCGCGAAAGCCCCCAATTTTTAAATTCAAATATAATGAAATGGTTCAAATTTTAATTTTTCAAAAGTTATTTAAAATTTTCCTTTCTTAAAGAGAACAAACCAACTTATGAAAAAATTAAAACTAAACGAAAAGTGAAATTAAAACAACAAATTTTAATTTCTTTAAACAAATTAAAATTACACCAAGTGAAGTAAAATTAATCAATTAATATATTCACTTAAACCAATTAATTAATCCAAGCCCTAGAATTTGCCTAAGTCATAATTAACAATTTTCCAAGTTAGGCGAAACCAAATTTTTGCAAATGACTTGAATTAAATAAACTTTACCCAATATTTAATTTAGCACCAAATTAAATGAGTGTGATAATTTAAACCAAATTTTATCTTGAATTATCCTAAGCATGCGTTCTAAATTATGATGCAAGATAAAATAAACAATATCACATTACGCCGCGATGTACGAGGAAAAACCCAAGACGGGAAAAAACCTCGGACGGCCCTAGCCACAAATCCACTAGATACGGAATTACAAGTACAAGACAGATAGACTTACAACGACCGACTCGATCCCTCTCAAGCCTCGATGCTTCTTCTTGTAGACACCTCTTCCTAGAGGATAACCTTGGAACACCATCGCGGTCTCGGAATCCACCGATAGGGCTTTCTATGGTCACCGTCACCCGAGCAAGGAGCCTTTCTCCAAGTGGGTAAAATCGCAACGAAACGTCTTCTTCTTTGATGGATGTAGAAGCAAACCAAAACTTCTCTGTGAAACGGAAGAGATAAACCGGTGCCAAACTCCAAGCAATTGATATGTATATAAGAACTTGGAATAAACACAATTGGGTGTAAACTAGAGTGATGAAGGATTTTCTCTTTGATAAAAATACACTCAAAACATGAACATTTTCCTAAACCAATTTTGCTCTCAAACACTCTCTAAGAGATGGAAATGTTTTGGAAAAGTTAAGTTGGAAAATGTCCTTCCCGCAGATATCAAAGTCTGAAAAAGTTGGTTAAAAATCAAGTGGGGAAGTGGGTACAAAACTGCCAAAAACTGTTCCCGCCTGGCCTCTCGTTCGAACTACATTTCGTTCGAACGAAATCTCGTTCGAACGAGTCTTCTAACGACGCTCCAGTATGGACTCGTTAGAAGCTTGTTGGAAATCTCGTTAGAACGAACGATCTCGTTCGAACGACATTTCTAACGACGGACCAATATAGCTTGGTGAGAACTCGTTGGCAAGCTCGTTCGAACGACATCTCGTTAGAAAGAAAAAATTCGTTCGAATGACATATCGAACGACCTCCAGAAATTTTATTTAATTCGATTTTGGCCCAGAAACTTTTATATACTTTAAATTAAAGTTCTAATAAATTCTTTCTGAAAATAAAACGCAGTTTTTATTAAACCTAACACCCAAAATAAACTTGTTCCAAGCTCCTATATAAACATAATTGCATTCATACCTTGGGAGCATGGAACCATAGTTGATGACGTAGAAACGAGGCACGCAAACCGGCACATTTGATGAAGCTTTATACTCTTTGCCGCTACGTCTTCAACAAACACTTCATAGGCTTGAGAGTATTACAATAACATACTATCCTATGAATAAATGTTTTTGTCCGGAATTGAGCCAACACAATACATGGACTCAATTGGAAATTTGTGTCCTTACACTGGTCTATTTTTTGCAGAAATCGTGTTGGAAAGACTTGCAAACGTGTAGAAGTCACACTGGTATTTATACAAAAATCGAGGCGACGGAGTCGCTCGAACGAGATAGGCATCTCGCTCGAACGAAGGACACGTGTCGTTCTAATGACTTCACGCGATATTCTTATCTCGCTCGAATGACAGTGCTAACTCGTTTGAATGAGCTCGTCGACCGAGGCACTCTGCTTCTACACTTAGGAAAAAAAATTCTTTTGATAAAAAATATTTCAGACTTCAAAAAATATTTTCTAAAATATTCCGAACTATTTATGCAAATATAAACAACTCCAATAAATCATTTTACCATTAATGCGTAGTGGAGTAGTGGGAAACAGTTGACCAGCACGTCGCATGTAGCATGATGCACATGTGAAGATGATGGATGCATGGATTCGGATAAAGGACATCGTGGATGATCCTGATGACGTGCCGAATGTAGCGGTATCAGATATACAAACTGTGATCTAGGAAAAATAGAAAATTCCTATATTCTACCCCGAACATTTATAAAATTATGTCCTTGCAAATCTCCCCCTATGTCTATGCCGGTACATACATTAAAAATCCAAACTATGCAATCTCCCTAAAACAAATGACATATAAGATAATATCCCCATTAAACCCTCAAACTGAGAATATTACATGACATGTCTTCAATCAAACTTCAGCATCTTCAAATCTTCAGCTATTCAGAAACTCCCAAAGCTTTTCTCATCAGGGTGTGCAATCTAATAAAACGTTGTACCTACACACATGAGATAAAGCAAATACCCGTGACAAGAAACATTTTGAAATATAATGATATGCTAAAATCAAAGATCAATTAAGCTTAAGCAAATCATTGATAAGTCAACAAAAATTCTACCCAAAATTCATTCTCCCCATTTTTATGATGTCCCCAAATAGACAGATATGAGAAGCATAAATATGGAAAATGTCACAAGGTAATAAACTTCCTATTTTTGAATTTTTAAAAATTTTTCACACATAATATACAATAAAGAATCACACCATGAACAAACACAAAAACAACCAAGTCGATGATAGCATAAATGTAGGGGTGCGATAAAATTCGATAGGAAAATCAATGCATGCAAACATGACATATGTGCACGATGAATATCGGATACTCCTAACGAATAAACTCAACATCTTCCTTAGGTGTAAAAAGATGGAAATATGAGACATTGACTCAATCAAATCAACAAATCAAAGCTCAAAGTGATTTCCACACCAATAACGTCCAAAACGATTTAATGTTTTTTCAGGACTTTCAAGGAAGTGCAAACCCGTTTAAATTCGCCAACCAAACTCCCTCAGATTTATATTTTGAATAGAGGTGATCTAAATTTCTCAAACTTTGGAGAATTGATGGTGAAACCTAAATGGCCCATATTTGGCATGAATTTCTTTTTATTGCCTTTCAATTTTTTTGGGCTCTTTTAACCTCTTGGACCCCGGATAATAAAATTCCTCAATTTTTTAGGTTCGATTTAACGGTGGCTTAATCGCAAAGGCTAGATAAGAACCTTTCGTAGCCCTTCACCGTTTTTAAAAAAGAAAACACAATCTCAAAAAACGGTTTTTTACATGCATTCCATTCTTGTCAAGTTTTATCGCATATGGTTCGTTGTATAGACAGAATTTAGATGGAAACACACAAGCCAATATGTGATAGACAAGTACAATAATCAAATAAAACCGCGCATGTGTGCAATAAATGATATAAGGAGCCAAATATGTGGAAAGATATCACTAATCACATCTTAAAGATTCCAAACAATATAAAGCACATGGATGCAATGATGAAGAGTCTCAAATCACTATCAAACAGTCACATGGATAAATGGAATGAAATTTGTTACTCGGCTATCTTAAATGCTCATCCAAAAAGGTGCAAATAAAATACAAAAATCTTTTTGTGATTTTCTAAAATTTTATAAAATAAAAATCTTTTGGATTTTTCAAAAAGTAGAAAAAGCAAAAAAAATAATAATAGAATTGATACAACCTAGCAATAGGAATCATATGATATGAACATGACAATGCATCCTATCCTAGATATGAACCAGCCCCTCATTGAACTGTACAAATCCCCAAAGACTTCCTGAGACTCTCAAATCTAAGGGCATATAAAGGCTTCGTGAAAATATCAGCTAACTGAAGGTCGGTGGGTACGAAACTCAGGGATACGATTTTTTCCTCAACTAACTGTTATATAAAGTTATTGCGTATCCTTATGTGCTTTGTGCGCGAATGCTGGACTGGATTGCGGGATATGTGTATCGCGCTCGTGTTATCATAGGAAATAGTCATGGTGTCTTGTGAAATCCCATAATCCTCCAACATTTGCTTCATCCACAAGAGTTGCGTGCAATAACTCCCTGCGGTGATGTACCCAGCCTCCGGAGAGGACAAAGAGATGGAGTTTTGCTTCTTTCCCAACCAGGAGACAAGAGCAGAACCAAAATAAAAATACCCACGAGAAGTGCTCCTATAACCATCTACATCCCCGACCCAATAGACATCCGAATAGGCGGATAAACGGTCATCGATATCAAAGGAATACCAAATATCGTATGAGAGAGTCCCACTCATGTATTTCATAATATGTTTTAGAGTAAGTGTGACTCTTTCGGGGACGCCTGATATCGTGCATAGATTCCAACACTAAAGGCTATGTCGAGACGACTGGCAGTCAAGTATAGAAGACTACCTATCATACTCCGATACAAGGTTTGCTCTACGTCCATGCCTGAAGTGTCCTTACTAAGCTTAATATAAGTACTCATGGGTGTACGTGCATGCTTAGCAGAGTCTAAACCAAATTTCTTCACTAGGTCTCTAGCATACTTGGATTAGGAGATGAACGTCCCATCCTCTAACTGACGAACCTGGAGACCAAGGAAGAAAGTAAGCTCACCTACCATGCTCATCTCAAACTCACTTTTCATCTCCTCCTTAAAGTGGTGAGCATGCTGGGAGCACATGGATCCAAAGACTATGTCGCCCACATAGACCTGGGCAACCAAAATAGCATCGTAATCTTTCCTGACGAACAACGTCATATCAACTCCCCCTCTCTTGAAGCCATGGGCTAAGAGATAGGAAGTAAGCCTCTCGTACCAAGCACGGGGTGCTTACTTTAAACCATACAAGGCTTTCCTCAGATAGTAGACATGTTCCGGGTGCTTAGGGTCTTCAAACCCTTTTGGTTGTTCCACGTAAACCTCCTCCTATAGAATGACATTTAAAAAGCCACTCTTGACATCCATCTGATATAACTTAAAGCGCAAATGACATGCGATGGCGAGTAGTAAGCGGACGGACTCAAGCCACCCTCTATTTGTGTGTAGCCTTGAGCGACCAACCTAGCCTTATTTCTGATTATGGTACCATTTTCATCCATTTTATTCTTGAAAATCCACCTGGTACCTATCACATTAGTCTCACTAGGTCAAGGGATAAGTTCCCAAACATTGTTCTTTTTAAACTGAAGCAACTCATCCTGCATGGCAGATATCCAGTGTTCATCCTTGAGTGCTTCTTTATGATTCTTAGGCTCGACTGTGGATGTGTAGCAAAACTGACTAACAACGTTCCCTAGCTGAGCACGAGTCTTGACCCCTAAAGTGGGATAGCCAACAATAGTAGAGGGATCATGACTCTTGCAAACCTAAGAAGGTGTGTCCTCTAACACAGGAGTAGGGTCCATAGGGTGAGGGTGAGGGACAAGTAAATCTCTGCCAGAAAATTCCTCATCCTCACACTGAAGGCTAGGATCAATAAACGTCGAAGGTTTGTCATCTTATATGGTGACGTTTATTAACTCCATAACCTTAGAGCTCTTCAGGTTAAAAACTCGGTACACTCTACTATTTGATGAATATCCTAGCAATATTCCCTCGTCGCTCTGGGAGTCAAACTTTCTTAATTGCTCTCTATCTCGTAGGATGTAGCATTTACTCCCAAGGACATGAAAATATGCAAGGTTGGGTTTCTTTCCAGTCCACAATTCATAAGGCATCTAAAGTGTGTGTGGATGCAGGTAAACCCTATTCACTGTATGGCATGCAGTAGACACTGCCTCGGCCCAAAATCTCCTAGTAACCTTACGACCTAAAAGCATAGATCTAGCCATTTCCTGAATCAACCTGTTCTTTCTCTCAATAATCCCATTTTGCTGAGGAGTCTTCACAGCAGAAAACTCGTGTTTGATTCCAAGGCTATCACAGTAAAGATCTACCTTTGCTTCCTTAAATTCCATGTCGTTGTCACTACGTATCCTATTAATAGTGAATCCATGTTGATTTTGTAGGATACGGAACTTGGTCATTAAAAACTCTATAGCATCAGATGTCTCTCTCAAAAAACCTATAATCGAATATCTGGAGAAATCAACCACCATCACGAGGATATACATCTTACCACCCAGACTCTCAGTATGAGTGGGACCCATAAGATCCATGTGAATCAACTCAAGTACACGGGAGGTGGTAGTGGAATGCAACATCCTATGGGGTCTACGGATTTGCTTTCCCAACTGACAAGGTCCAAAAACTGTGGAAGTTGGATTTCTAAGTGATGGTAAGCCACGTACTAGGTCCTTTTTAGCTAAGCATGCCAAATCTCTAACGTTCACATGACCTAGGAGTTGGTGCCACATATCCATAGGAGTGATCGTGGTGCTTTTGCAGATAAGTGAGGATGTGGGCAAAGTCCCATAGCAACTATCCTCTATCCTCACCCCTTCTACTAAAATTTTATCGGCTTGATTATAAACATTACACTCGTCCTGGTCAAACTTTATGGCAAAATCAGTGTAGCATAGCTGGCTAATGCTGAGAAGGTTTTCTTTCAAACCTTTGACGTACAAAACATTCTCTAGCTTAGGAAATCCTGGTAACTCTACTGTACCTCGTCCTACAATGCTATACTTTCTCCCGTCTCCAAAGGTGACTCTACCTTCCTTATACTCCTCTAGGTAGGTAAAAAATAAGACATCACCTATCATATGTCTGGAGCATCCACTATTAAAATACCACTGTGAGGTATTATGTGCTTTGAGGGCGACATGAACAACAAGGGACTTTTCATATTTCTTAGGTACATAAGAAGTGGTAACCTTTTGTTTTCCCTTGTTGTTGGTTTTAGCAGGGATGGGGGCAGCATTCACTGCAGCAAAGACATCCGTCGAAATTCCTCCATCAAACTCTGTGATGTGGCAACTAAAAACTCAACACGCTCTCTCAGACTGGAAAAATCATCAGTACGATGTGATGGAGAAGTATTACATTGTGTTCGACCCAAATTATAGCAAAACTCCCTGAGGTGTCCTTTTCTTTTACAATACATACAGATTAACGCAGTCTTAGGTGGACCTGGGTTTGTTTTTCTTGGTCGAACTCTCCTTCGTGGTTTTTAACGATGGCCATATGGAGTTGTAGTAAACTCAGGAACTAGTCCAGGTGAAATTTGGGACGTGGAGGCACCATCATAACCAATTCCTTGTCTATCACCAAAACCTAAAGTGGGGCCGAGGAGTATCTTTCCCATCTTTTCAGATCTGTCCTCGATTTGAACCTTGACTTCTCGTTCTCTCTTAGGATCATGAGTAAGCTGGGCAACAAGGGCTTCAAGATTCTTTCGAGTCTCTAAACTCTTGCAACACAGGCAAAGTCTCTCTCTCTCAAGGTAGTGCAGGTGGAGGAATCTCTCTCTCTCGATTCTTCTAAATCTTCCTCAAACGCGGTGATCCTAAGAACTAACGCTTTGTTACGCTTTTTGGTTTTAAATGACTCATTATATAACTCAGCGTAGGCGCGTTGAAGATTACACTCTCTCTCACTTGCATCATCCTCCCCCTCACTCACATTGCTCTCACTGTCGAGGTGTCCCTGTGAAGTAACATCCTCATCGTCGTGAGGAGCACTAGAAGCACTCACATGACTAGCCATGAATGCGGTGAAGTTACACTCATGTGGTGACTCATCTCCAGAGTCCACCAACTCGACCTCACTATCGTCACTAAGGGTGAATTAAGGACAACTTTGACCTTTTCTTTGGCAAGTCTTTTCAAATTTATTTTTCTCAATATTCTTTTTATCTTTGAAATTACCATTTTTCTTGAATTTGATAATTTTCTTGAAATTTTTAGCAAACAGGGCCAAATCATCTAAATCAAAGTCAGACTCAGAATCTGACGTTTCTATATCCCTTTTTCTGATGGCTCTACCCTCTTTCTTGCCGACCCCTCACTCTTTCTATCTTGGGCATTAAGTGCAATTCCCTTATCTTTAGGCTTGACAGATTTAGGAAACATATCAATTTCATACTTTTGTAAGTCTCCTACAAGTTCCTCCAATTTAAGCGTGTTTAAATTACCCAAAGAATTTAGCACATTGGCTTTAGGGATAAAACGCTTAGGCAGTGATCTTAGAATTTTTTTAACAACTCTAGCATTAGGAATGTGTTCACCAAGATTAAAGCTAGTGTTTACAATATCAGATAACCTAGCATAAAATTCATCAAAATATTCAGTCTCAAGTATGGTGATTGTTTCAAATTGAGTTGTTAAATTTTGCAGTTTAGACTCTTTCACAGCATTAGTTCCTTCATGGGTAAGTTGAAAAACATCCCATGCCTCTTTTGACGCTGTGCACATCATTATGCGTCAGAACTCATCAGGTGTGACGGATCCAGAAATAGCACTTAAACCCTTTGAATTAAAAGATGACCATTTGAATTCTTCTTTAGTCCATGCAGTGGCAGATTTTAAACTAGTCACGTTCTCAACAGTGATGGAGGGAGGTGTTCACCCTCTTTCAACCAAAATCCAGACACGTTCATCAATGGCTTTTAAAGAAGATTTCACGTGGGCTTTCCAGTAAGCATAGTTTGTCCTGTAAAAAACTGGCATTTTATTATATAATTTCTCCATTGAACACGCCCCTTTTTTTTAAAAATCATTTTTTTCAAAAAATTTATATCTTAGAAAAATTTTGCGAAAAATTACACGGTATAATTGTGTAATTGGCTCTGATACCAATTTGAAGAGTGCGCGTGCGTTCAAATAAGAAAATTATTTAATTAAATCTCAATTTTTCAATTGAATCCTAAAACATGCATCTAGGTGTGATTGGAAATAATATGGTCATGCAAGAATACTTTATCACACACAAAAACACACAAAGGAGGGAAAATCCCCCAAAGGGGCAAAACCTTTTTATTTTCACTATAATTTGTAAAAACGGTTACACGGATTACAAAGAAAATAAGAGTGACATATGAAATACCCTCAGGTGTCGGTTTTGATGTCTCGGCTGGAATCTCCCGCAAGAACTCCAGGTGGGCAGCAGTAGAGAAGAAGATGGATCCTCCACAAATTACTCCAGATGAGTAAAAACGATCGTCATGAAAGTTTAATTATTCACATACATAGATGGGAGTGTTTATGTGAATAAAGAAGGCATAAAACCTTAAAAAGTGAAGTCTATTTTCTGGGCTATTTTTCGCAGAAATCGTGTTGGAAAAAGACTTGAAAAATGTGTAGAAAGCACACTGGTATTTATACAAAAATCGAGGTGGCGGCAGCGCTCGAATGAGATAGGCATATTGCTCGAACGAAGGACATGTGTCGTTCGAACGACTTCACGCGAGATTCTTATCTCGCTCGAACAACGGTGCTAACTCGTTTGAATGAGCTCATCGACCGAGGCACTTCACTTCTACACTTAGAAAAAAAATTGCTTTTGATAAAAAATATTTCAGACTTCAAAAAATATTTTCAAAAATATTCCAAACTATTTATGAAAATATAAACCACTCCAATAAATCATTTTACTAATAATGCGTAGTGGAGTAGTCGGAAACAGTTGACCAGCACGTCGCATATAGCATGATGCACGTGTGAAGATGATGGATGCATGGATTTGGATAAAGGCCGTCATGAATGATCGTGATGACATGCCGAATGTAGCGATATCAGACATATAAACTGTGATCTAGGGAAAACAGAAAATTCCTAGATTCTACCCCAGACAGTTATAAAATTATGTCCTCACATATATCATCGTGAAGACTCTTAGAGAGGAGTCAGAGTGCGAGGTCCAGGTGATCGCCTCTGGTGGCACATCCATCAAGTTGTGATACTTATCACCTTATAACTCCTCATGAGTGATTAGGCGTAAATTCTTCCGAATTTATCCCCTTAATTTAGGGATTTTTATCACCTCGGATAATGTAATTCATCTTGATTTATCTTATTTATATTCTACTGACCATTTTATGTAGTATCTCGAGTTTTATGCCTTTTTCATGATATTTAATGGTATTTATTGCTAAGTGAAGAAAGAAAAAAAAAAAGCAAAAGAATGAATCAAGGGAGAAAAGTTAAAAGGTCAAAAGTGTGATTTTTATAAGTAATCTGGATAAGAACCTAAAAAGAGTTAAAGACCTCAAGTCCGCAAGTGCGTAGGAAGAAACGACATCCAAATCCGAGTTTCGGAGCAGAAGTTAGAAGTTTTAAAGATGAGAGATAATGAAGAGAAAATCAGGAGAAATTGAAAAGAAATTTATTTTACAGACTGGATCCATCCTATTTAGAACAAAAATGGACCGATCCGAACCCTTGAAACTCACTAGCCAAAATCATATAGCGGACCGATCTTATTTCTAGAAAAAAAAATGGACCGATCCAGATTTCTATCACTCACTGGAAAAATTTGCAAAGCGAACCGATCCTATTTCCAAATGCAAGGACTGGTCCGAATTTGGACCTGGACCGATCCGCTCCTGGATGCACGGACCGGTTCGTCGAGGATAAACTTGATTTTCTTGTTCCGATTTTAGAGTTTGATTCAGCTACAACTCTGGATTTTTCGTGATGTATTTAACCTTTAGTTATTGTTAGACAAAGGAGTTCGATTTTGAGTTCTCTAGGTATGAGTAGAGGGTTTTTGTAGGAAAACCCTAGTTTTTCAATAAGAAGTTCAGCTGTAAGGATTGCAATTAATTGTCTTCAATACAAGTAATGTTCTTCCTTTAAATGTGCAATAGTTAATTAGTTTAATTGTTGGTTTGATTCTGCACTTCTCTTTTCATCTACTTTATGTTACTTATGATGTTTTTTCTTCCCAGTCCATGCTTTCTTCTAATTTAACTGTGTCCGGCTAAGTTTTTAAGGGTTGGGGTGCATGAAACCCACTCGGTGTAATTCACAATAATGGGAATATAGGCTTTTGAATTAAAATCTTAGATGAATCATGTTGCATAACTAGTGGAACTGTTGTAGGACTTTTGATCTCGTTTGCCCTAGGTAACCGGTATGCTTAAGAATGCGACGCGCGTATTGGTTAATTGTGACACCGCTTTACTCGTCCTTTGATTGCATGTTGTGCAGGCTACGATCCCTCATATGTGTAATGATTAGGAGTACTAAAGACCAGGTTCATATAAAATTCTAATTCCGAATCTAGTATCCTATAAAGTGAATTTCTAGAGTGTAGGGGATTGTAACCCGACCTATTGTTCTCATTTCATAGTTAAACTTTTAGTCCATTTATCATCAGCATTTTTTTAATTAGTGTAGTTGCATATTGTTAATTCTTAATTTCATCAGTTAATTATTCTCAAAATTGCATCTAGTTGTAGTTGTTTCGTTTCCCCAAAATCACCTTTTCTTCTTTTTAGAGTCAAATCTAGGATTGTTTCAATCTTTCCAACATCATCACGACTCCGTTCGTCCTTTTTCCCTGAGGATCGATACCCGACTTATCGGGATTATTACTTGAGCGACAGGCTCGCACTTGAGCCTATATAGCACGCACTATAGACACTTTTTTGATCGCATAAAGTTTTTGGCGTCGTTGCCGGGGAATTAGGTAGACTTAGGTTAGATCGAGTCAATCTAAAGCTTAGGCCAAAAAAAATTGAAAAAAAAAATGATGAGTATTACGAGGGAGATGCTGGATGAGAGCAAATGGCAAGATATAATAGTTGAATTCCTTCGTAGTAACCATCCCTCCACATCACAGATGCCTTCGAAGGAGAGTGAGAGAGTGTATTCGGATAATGAATAAGAAATAGCGTTAGGAGATCTGAGCCTAGAGGACTTTGAGAACGAATTCGGGCTGGTGGATGAGAGCTTCACTATCGAAGTCCAATCTCTATTGGACTCATTTTGTCACTTATAAGAGAGTGCATGGAAAGATAGGATGGATGATTTCCTTCTTTGTGACAATCCACTAATGCCACTGGAGTTCTTGGATGCAATCAAGTCCATGGTTAGAGTATCGTCCAATTTAGAGCTCGATCCACGCATTATCAAGTTTAGGGACAATCTAAGCCATTCCAAAATTCACTTTGATATTCTCTCTAAGTCGGTCCATTTGTGCTACAAAGTGATTGAGCACCTCGTTGACTTCACTCACCTCATTCATTATATGCCTCGAGGTGTTCAATTTTTCTATTAGGTTGACTCCCAATTGTTTCGACTTTTGGTTTACAATGTGAGGAAGACGAGGGAGACAAGAAGAGCATTGTTCCCTGCGCAAGGGGTCGGGTGAGTTTGTGGAGAGATGAGAGGTCATCGCACGCCCTACGCGTATGGGTGATTTTTGTTATATTATTGAGTCATATGTTAGTGTCATTTTACATTTTAAATATTTGCTTGCTTTATTTGTCACACTTGTTATTTGCTCTTCTTTAGATTTTTAGTCCTTTTGATTAAGGACAATGTAAAAGTCTAAGTTAAGGGGGGTGACAAGTGCGTATTTCAAAAACTTCACAAATTTTCAAAATGCCCAAAAATTTCAAAAAAAGAATGAAAAAAGTTCAGAAAAGCATTTTTTTTCTTCAAAATAAATAAGAACTTAAATTTTTTGAAAATATCACCGAAATTTTAATTAAAGTCTCAAATTCGTAATAATCCAAATACACAAAACCAAAATTGACTAAAGATGGAAACTGAGCCTGAATTGACGACTTCACGAATAATTGTGGAGATTATTAACCCAGTGAGATGTCGAGCCTATCCACTTTCCTGAGTTTTTAAAATCAATCCGAGTTAATGACTAACTCCAAGTTCGCTTTAGCATTTAAATAAGTCGTCGGGGATCTCAATTCTTTAATATTGATCGGTTATGGGATATGGAATGTTATCTTGAAAAATGCACTGAAAATATCTCTAAACTTAATTAATCTCGAGATGCACATGGTAATATAATTAGCAATTTGGAGAATGAAGTAGACCCTCGTTTGTCACCCAAAAATATTGGCAAGAAAAAGTCGTGAAAAATTAACCTTTTTGCAACCCAATTTGAGCCGAATAAATCTTTCCTTTTTCGTTTCTAGCCCGAAAAAACATAAAAGTTAGCCCGGAATTGTGAAAATGAAAAATTCAAAAATTTAGTCCAAATGGTGCGATAAAAAGGGTCAATACAAAAATTAAAAAATGCTCAACAAAAATATCAAGAAAAAAAATATAGAAAAAGAAGAGAAAATGAGCAATAGCCCGAAAAAAGCACAAATGGACATCATAAATGAATTCTCCAATTCCGAAGTCCCCACCATTTCCATTTTACCCAATGCACCTTAAAAACTCGAAAAGTCCAAACCGGGTCCAAAATGCAAATTTGCTTACCGCATGGAGAGCTAAGGCACAAAAGATAATAAAAGAGATTACATGGCGTGAAAAAGAGATGATGTTTCCCATTTCCCTAAGACCGTAATTTGATGATGAGATCTTTTCACCTCAAAAATATTTTCATCTTTTAATTTTGTGTGTGTGACTTCATGTTGCAATACATTTACTCTTATAAATTGCGCACACTGAGAGAAATAGCCACATTTCGAGTGATTCGTTTGCGAGAGTATCCTGTGAGAAATTGAATCAAAGCGACTTTTTGAAAAGTAACGGAATGAACAATCGGTGGAAATCTAAAGTTAACTGTTGGCTTCGCACACACGCATGACAAATTGAGACTTACGAATACAAATATAGGGTGATTATTTTTTGGGAAATCTAGATCGAATAATTTTTAAGTATTTTGAATTTCTTTCAGTCTAGGAAAATGAATTTTGTGGGTATATTCATTGCAAACCCTCACGAGACACTACTCGTCCTACTAGGGTAACCTAGGGGTTTAAAGGCTTGTTGCATACGCTAAATGCAATCGCTTGCCCATGAAAGTGATATTATATCCTAATAAAATGAATCTCGAGAGTTGATCCTTAGTTGGATTCTTTTACATTGCTCGGGATGCGCAAAGTTCCAAGTTAGGGGGGGTTGATTAGGCGTAAATTCTTCCGAATTTGTCCCCTTAATTTAGGGATTTTTATCGCCTCGGATAATGTAATTCATCTTGATTTATCTCATTTATATGATACTGGCCTTTCTACGTAGTATCTCGAGTTTTGTGCCTTTTCGTGATATTTACAAGTATTTATTGCTAAGTGAAGAAAGGAAAAAGAAAAAGCAAAAAAATGAATCAAGGGAGAAAAGTAAAAAGGGCAAAAGTGTAATTTCTATAAGTAGTCTGGATGAGAACCTAAAAAAGTTAAAGACCTCGAGTCCGCAAGTGCGTAAGAAGAAACGACATCCAAATCCGAGTTCCGGAGCAGAAGTTACGAGGTTCTAAAGATGAGAGATAATGAAGAGAAAATCAGGAGAAATTGAAGAGAAATTGATTTTAAAGACCGGACCGATCCTATTTAGAACAAAAAGTGATCGATTCGAACCCTTGAAACTCATTGGCCAAAATTACATAGCGGACCGATCCTATTTCCAGAAAAAAAAAAAAAAAAAAAAGGACTGTTCAGGATTTGGACCTAGACCGATCCGCTCCTGGACGCAAGGACTGGTCCGGATTTGCACCTGGACCAATTCGCTCCTGGATGCAAGAACTGTTCCGGAGTTGGACCTGGAACAATCCTCTCCTGGATGCACGGACCGGTCCGCCGAGAATAAACTTGATTTTCTTGTTCCGATTTTAGAGTTTGATTCAGCTACAACTCTGGATTTTTCGTGATGTATTTAACCTCTAGTTATTGTTAGACAAGGGAGTTCGATTTTGAGTTCTCTAGGTAGGAGTAAAGGGTTTTTGTAGGAAAAACCCTAGTTTTTTAATAAGAAGTTTAGATGTAAGGATTGCAATTAATTGTCTTCAATACAAGTAATGTTCTTCCTTTAAATTTGCAATAGTTAATTAGTTTAATTGTTGGTTTGATTCCGCACTTCTCTTTTCATCTAGTTTTTGTTACTTATGATGTTTTCTTCTTCTCAATGCATGATTTCTTTTAATTTAACTATGTCCGGCTAAGTTTTTAAGGGTTGGGGTGCATGAACCCCACCCGATGTAATTCACGATAATGGGAAATAGGCTTCTGAATTAAAATATTAGATGAATTGTGTTGCATAACTGGTGCAACGGTCGTAGGACTTTTGATCTCGTTTGCCCTAGGTAACCGGAATACTTAAGAATACGACGCGCGTATTGGTTAATGCGACACCGCTTTACTCGTCCTTTGATTACATACTGTGCGGGCTACGATCCCTCAGATGTGTAATGTTTGGGAGTACTAAAAATCGGGTTCATTTAAAATTCTAATTCTGAATCTAGTATCCTATAAAGTGAATTACTTGGGTGTGGGGGATTATAACCTGATCTATTGTTCTCATTTCATAGTTACACTTTCAGTCCATTTATCATCAGCGTTTTGTTTAATTAGTGTAGTTGCATATTGTTAATTCTTAGTTTATTAGTTAATTATTCTCAAAATTGCATCTAGTTGTAGTTGTTTCGTTTCCCCAGAATCACATTTTCTTCTTTTTAGAGTCAAAGCTAGGATTGTTTCAATCTTTCCAACATCGTCACGACTCCGTTCATCCTTTTTCCCTGAGGATCGATACCTGACTTATCGGGATTATTACTTGAGTGACATGCTTGCACATGAGCCTATATAGCACGCACTCTAGACCCTTTTGTGGTCGCGTTAATGAGAAAACCTAGGGCGGGGCATCGGTGGTGGAACAAAGGGTGGCTCAATCAAATGCTCTACCGGGTCGGGAATGTCATCACTAATGGATTCTTAGCCTCCACCGACGGATAATACGAGCAATCATCCATCAAATGGTCACGCTCATAATATAGAAAGCAATGGAGATTCTCTACTGTCACGAAGGGTGTGAACTTGGGGTTGGGTGAATCAAATGGAGAAGTGTCGGTGCACCACTCGTCATGCATGGGGGCTCCACCATCTCCATAAAGGGAGGCAGGTTTGGGTGAGTGATCTTTGCCTTCATATTGCCCAAATTGGATGCGAGGATGATTAAAAGTTAAGGGTTGGTGGAGCCATTCGTTTACGCACCGTCGACAATCTTGGACGGAATCTTGTGGGAGGATGGGGGCTGAGACAGCGGTACGGGTATCCCATACGGAATCAGGTCGGGAAACGCGATGATAGTAACGGAGTGGTCAATTATTAGGGGGTACTAAATCTGATGGGTGGGAAAGTGTATTCGGATGAACAAGGGTCTTGGTGGGTACAACCAGAGTCGGACTCGGGGTATTCTGGATCAGAGAGGCAGTACAGGGGTGACTAGATCTTATCGGAGGTGGTGGGTGTGGGTTTGGTTGAGGAAGGGAAGCATAAGGGTGAAGGGAGATGGGGTTTTCGAGGGCAACATAGGTCGGATTCACCCGTAGGGGATGGGGTCGGGTCGTGCGAACAGTAGAGGGGTTGGGGTTGGGGGTTTGTGAGGTCGGTGAGTAGGGTGGATGGTTTGCAGCAGCTGAAGAGGAACGAGGGTAACGCCGAGAACAATTGGCAGATTGAGGGAGATTTGGACGACCAGGTTTCTCGACGTAAGGGGACCAATCATTGGATGAGGGGTGTTCGTGGAGGAGGAGATCAACTTTGTTAGCTAGCATTGCTACAACTTCCTCCAATAAAGAGATTCTTCTATCAACATTGGTGGTTTCCTCGGCACCATTAAGAGATTGATCTTTATCATTTTGTTGCAATAACAAAAGGGTGAAGTGTCCTCGCTTTAATACCAATTAACATAAAATGAACTGTTAATGGCAATACAGAAAGACACGCAGGCAAGAGAGTAAACACTCAATTAAAAGTAGCGTAGAAAATGATTTGCATTAATGACATAAGAGGATATTTATAAGGGAGTAGGAAAGTATCTAGAAGGGAGCGCTCTTAACCCTAAATAAGGAAGTGGGCCTAGGGCCATGTGATATCACATGGCCTAAGCACACTCTTTTATAAAATATATCTAAGATGCCCCTTCTAGAAGCCTCCACCTACCAGCTCTATAATACAACTAAAAAAAATAACAAAATAAACAACAAATAAAAGAAAAATACAACGAAATTAATAATGCAACAAAATACAAAAAATAAACCCTAAATCTCATCAATATATATATAGGGAGAGGTTCAGAAGTGAACATAAAAGATGAACAATTTAATGAACCTTAACAAAAAACACTTAACACCCAATCAATTTTAATTCCTATGTTGTAATTGGTCCACGCCAGCGGCAACGAACAAGCGTGTGACACTCGCCAGCGGCAACAGACATGCGTGTGACACGCGTGTATTAAAAAAGACGCGTGTCACACGCGTATCCGTTACCGTTGGCGCGGATCAATTACAACATATGAATTGAAATTGAATGGGTGTTAAGTGTTTTTTGTTAAGGTTCATTATAATGTTCATATTTTATGTTCGCTTTTGAACTTCTCAATATATATATATATATATATATATATATATATATATATATGCTCCCTCCTGTAAGGACTCTTTATGGTGCAGATTTCAGTACATACCATTTTTTAAAAATAGTAAAAAAAATGAATTTTTTTATGTAACTTCATGGATTTGATCTCCACGGTGAGAAAATCATCTCCAATTTTTTTCATCAAAAAATTCAATAAAAAAACGTTGAAATGTGAGGTGATATGTAAAAAATGGTATAGATATGCATTTTTTATCGTTGAATTGTTGACAATCATGTCACCCACTTTTTAATTAAAGTTTTTGATGAAACATCATGGATATGATCTCGACAGTGATAAGATCATATCCATGAAGTTTCATAAAAAAGTTCAATCAATAAAGTGGTTGGTGCCGACTCAACATTTCAACGATTGAAAATTAACATTTATGCCATTTTTTTTACATCTCAACGATTTTTTTATTGAATTTTTTGATAAAAATATTACAGATAATCTTCTAACCGTGGACATCATATCCATGAAGTTTTATCAAAAAATTCATTTTTCTACTATTTAAAAAAATGGTGACTTTCTATGTATATATATATAGTTCTTGAACTGCTGTGCAGCCATTGATGATCAAAAAATCAACCCTCATATAACTCTTCTCCCATTCTTGTTCGGGTTTTTTCGCTGGTTCCATTTATTTTTTGTTTTTTTCAATGGTATCGTAAAACATGTGCTGAAATTTTCAGAACATTTATTTCTCCAAAGTCGGTTAATTTGTTTGCTTGTAGATCTCTATGAATTTGAAAGAAAAATCTAGATTTTTTTATTACATTTGCATTTTTCTAGAATATTTTATTAGATCTATAATTGTTTGACTGGCCCCTTATATTGGATTGGAGAATTATTGATTTATAGATCTAATCAAACGATTATAAATTAAATTTGTAATTTACTACTTTTTTTTGTAATTTCTAGATTTTTCTATAATTTCCAAGTTTTGTAAATGTTATTTTCAAAATTAAAAATATGCTTATGTTCAAGGCAGATGACCAATTTTACATTGTTAAGGGTGGAGGGGATATTTAAAACGTTTTTATGAGTTGAGGAAGTCAAGTCTAGATGTGGTGTGGTGTAAATAGCCGAAGAGGGAAGAGAGCAAAATGCTCTATTCAACAAAATAAATTTTCTAGTGCAACTAATTTTAGTGTTATTTTAATTGCATAGCCCGCCAAAAGTAACGCAAAAGTAATCTGAGCCATAGCTCAACTGGTCAAGCCATGGGTATGCTCCCCAGAGGTCGCCAAAAGTAACGCAAAAGCGCAAAAGTAATCTGAGCCATAGCTCAACTGGTCAAGCCATGGGTATGCTCCCCAGAGGTCGCCAAAAGTAACGCAAAAGTAATCTGAGCCATAGCTCAACTGGTCAAGCCATGGGTATGCTCCCCAGAGGTCGCCAGTTCGAGTCACTGCAAGGGCCACCGGAGAGTTTAACCGGTCGTTAACTTCAGAGCCCCATGGGAAGCCCAGATACCCACTGTTATTTTAAAAAAAAAAAGTAAGGCAAAAGCTCAAAAAATGTTATATAACACAATATAGGTGTAGAATGCAAAATACATTTTACATTTAGGTGACTCAAAAGCGACCCTAAAAATGGGGGGTGAAGATCAAAATATCCCTTATAATTTTGAAAACAGGGGCAATGCATAGTGTAGTTTAGTCAATAGAACATTGCAATTTACAGAACTCCATACACGAGTGATTCTGCAACTCTAGAGAGCCCCAATCCAAATTTTCATATCTGCAATCTCAAAAGAATCAAACGCGATTGTTATCACCGTCATCATCTTCGTCACTTTTATCCAATTCTGTTAGAGGATCAAAGAAAGCATCAAGATATGAGGGGCATTTTTCATTTGAAGCACCATTTGTCCTTTCGCCAAGGCGCCACCTTTGGTCGGCTATCAGTTCAGGGGACAAGCCCCACTCCTTCATCTCTTCATCGGTGTGATGGACAGCCAGGCTGTATTCTCCGCTCTCCCCTAGCTGCATTACTCGAAACTCACAGTTTTGTAGGTTGTTTAGGTACTCGAATTGCTCAACCGTCCACTTGAACCACTTCATGAGGAAGACGCGCAAAGCTAGCCCGTGGGATATGATTATAAGATTTAAGTCATCACAGGAGTCATGGGCCATGGCCATGCCTGTTCATGTCTATATCCCTCCACAGAGATTCAAGAAAACCTGCACATTCCAATTTACAATTTAATGTATAGTTCAAATCCACTATTGAGAATTGTAAAACCAATATTTTTCACCTTCCACATGCCACCTACAACTGAGAGCAGGTAGTGCATGTAGTCGTTTTCCTTTTTTTTCCTCAATTATTACTAATTTTCAACTTTTGGATAACTGACTACTTTTCACCTAGGCAAAAAATATTTGACCGCGAACCGAACAGTGTTACCGTATATTTAGACAGATGTAAAGTATACAGTGGTAGAAGTAACACCCAAAGTAAAAGTGATATTTCTCTTATTTGGTAGAGGAGTAAAGGGGCTGGGTGACTTCCCCGTCCAGTCCACAAAACTCCGCACGTGTGTGTGTTGGCATTAATTTTTTTCCAAGTATTAAATTGATATTATTATCATCAATAAAGCCATTAATTTATTGTAATTCGGGATTTGAAAATAGGTTGATATATGTTCTGTTCCCTAAAAAGTGTTTTACACTGAATAATTATTTAATTAGAATGTGTTTTATCACGCATAAGAGGTATCACTTGCAAAGACAAAATTTTCTGAAATTTTTATGTCTCTGACTTGACTTACCACTGAAAAATCTTACTGGAAGATTGTTTTGTATTCAAACTAAATAACAAACTAACGTAACTTCAAAAGTTATGAATGAATAATATTCAAAAGTAATAATTCAGCATTTCAAATCTGTGGTTCTCACTTTTCAGTTTTATCAATCATTCCCCAAGTATACTAAAGAAACAAACATCAAAGGAAAGGGACAAAATGAGCTCCAAATATTGACTGTGGACCTTAAAGTTATGGTCCAAGGTGGAATCCCCCTATAAACTCTACAAAAGTTAAATAAACGTATACAGAACTCATTATAATTGATTATATTACTTATTATGTGATGTGAAATAAGAGTTCATGGACTTGATTGTCTTGTAATCATTTTATTTTGTTTTTCTTTTATTTTATGTCCTATTTTAGTTGATAGTTAGTGAGGGTAATATTCATTTGAAATTTTCTTTGAGTATCCTCATTATATTATTTTTACCCTCTGGTCATCTTGGCCTATAAATATGGCCTATGGTCTCAACGGATTAGATTCTGACATGATCAAGGTCAATCCATATTCATTTATTAAGAAAATTATCGGACCGAATCGGATTCGAATCATATAACGGATCTTGAAAACTCTAATCCATATCCGAATCCTAATGGATTTGGATCGGATCGGATAATATCCAACCCTATTAAACACATTAATAAAATAATATTTTTATAAATATAATTAGATAATAAAATAAAATAAATTAAGCTTATAAAAGTATGTCATATGTAATATCTATATATGTGTGTAATAATAATCATGAAATTAAACAAAATCATGGTTAAAGATTAAAGTATTAACTATGTAATATTTAAATTTCTATTTATTTAATATATAAATTTGGATCAGATATATATCAATCCAAATTCGATCCATTTACCAATCAGATAAACGGATAATTAGGTCATCGTATCGCATAACACCAATCCATATACGAATAAATACACCGGATACATATCGGATTCGAATGAAAATTGATCCATTGACAGGCCTATGGCCATCCATTGTAAGCACTTTACATGTTGATATATTAGAGAGTTTGTGCTTATTGATGCAGGAGCATGAACCCAGTTGGGGTATTTTCACATTAATGCATTTTATTTAAAGCGAAGTAAGCATGCTAGATTATTCCTCTAGAATATTCCAGCTTGCCCCTTCTCGTCATTTTACTTTGGGGGTTATCTAGGCTAGCAAGATAACTTAGTTTATAAATAAAGTCATTGGAGTCCCAGTGTAATCCCTACTTCTACTTTTGAGATAATAAGAATTAGACAAAGATACTGGCATTTCTCCTCATTCAATATTGTTTTTGTGTAATGTAGATTAAATCACTTCCGTTCCTTACTATATATTAAATTGGTATCAGAGAGCGGCATCCACTCTTTGGTGTTCAAGAATGGGTACCAATGATTGAGACTTCGGGTGGTGCCACTCGAAGGAAGCTTGGACCGCCTCCGTCATCTTGACTAGGTGGTGAAAACCCTAGCAGCAAAGCCTTGCAAGGAGAAGAAGATGTCGGATCTGATAAGGAGGCTGAAACCCTAGCCTCGCCTCCACAAGTCAAGAAACCATGCTCAATCGTACAACCGACCAGATTCCGACTTCATTGGACCAAACGCCAGCCCACAAACACCCATCAAACTAGTCCAACCTCACGACAGCCCCAGCCATGATTGGACTATCTTACACCAAACCAGCCCGATCTGAACTACAAAAACCTACGAACTCAGTCACTCAATCTCCTTACCTTCTAAAGGCTTGTCCAAGGTTGCCGGACCTTCTTTGGCAACCTCAATCCAACCAACCGGCAACATCAATCCACACCAAAGACAACAAATCCGACCCACCCCCACTTTCCATATATGATGAAGGGAGGCCGCAACAGTGACCACCATACCCACTAGCCAAGCCAAACCCCAGTCCCACACTCTCTAAAAGCCTCACACGACCCACCCGAACCAGCCCCTCCCATACTATTGCATTTTATTTAAAGTGAAGTACGCACGCTAGATTATTCCTCTAGAATATTCTAGCTTTCCCCTTCTAGCCATTTTACTTTTAGGGTAATTTAGGCTAGCAAGATAACTTAGTCTATAAATAAAGTAATTGGGCTCCCGTGTAATCACTACTACTACTTTTGAGATAATAAGTGTTTGCTTGGAAATGAAATCATCCACACACAATATTTGTAGGTTCTTGGGAGTGCCTAACTTAATAGGACTTTTCCGTATGACAAAACGAATAATGCGAAGTAAAGGCTGAAATGTAAATATACTTGCATTAAATTAAAGGAAGAAAGATTACTTTGCTCAAATTAAAGGATAAAAGGTAAAAAAATGTGGTGAAAATTAAAGGATAAAATGTAAAGACGGGTTGGAGATCCTTTTTGTTTCCCTCAAGGGCTGAATTTACAGTTGTTTGCAATAACTAACTTCCTTTGCCTCCAAGTAACGCCGATTTGAATTCGAATTAATTCTCTAAAATAACCACCTATACTTTCAAAACTCCCTAGTGCTTCCACAAAAAATAACCTCTTTAAACCACCCACTACTTCCACCAAAATTTTCTGCAATAACTACTATATAACCGCCACTAACTTCACACGTCATCTAGCCATGTGTGAAAAAACGTCTTGAGATGAACCCGGTAAATATGGTGTAAACAATAAGAATTAAAGAAATATATTGGCATTTCTCCTTATTCAATATAGTTGTTGTGTAATGTAGATTAAATTACTTCCGCTCCCAACTACATATCAAATTGGTATCAGAACGTCATCCTCTCTTTGGTGTTCAAGAATGGGTACCGATTATTGGGACTTCGGGCGGCGCCACTCAAATGAAGCTTGGACTGTCTCCATTATCTTGATCAGGTGGTCAAAAACCTTGCAGCGAAGCCTTGCAAGGAGAAGATGTCAGATCTTATAAGGAGGTTGAAACCCTAGCCTCACCTGCATAAGTCAAGAAACCATGATTTATCGTAGATCCAACCTGATTCCAACTTCATTGGACCAAACGCCAGCTGACGAACACCCTCCAAACTGGTCCAACCTCACATCGGCACAACCATGGTCATACTATCTCATAAAGAGCAGTCCGATCTGAACTAAAAAAAACTCCCGACTCAGTCACTCAACCTCCTGACCCTTCTAAAGGCTTATCCAATGTTGCCTGACCTTTTTTGGCAACCTAAGTCCAACAAACCGGCAACATCGATCCACACCAAAGACAACAAATCCACCCCACCCCACCATCTTTCCATATATGATGAAAGGAGGCCCCATCAGTGACCACCGTACCTACTAGCCAAAAGCCAAACCCTAGTCCCACACTCTCTAAAAGCTTCAGAATACCCACCTGAACCAGCCCCCCGGCGTCTTTGACCAAAATCACCCCCGTTACATCCCGTTTGTCCATCCTTGCCTATTTTTCCCCTACAGACGCCCTATTTATTTATCAAGGACATAGGCATCATGTGTGGTTGACGGTGATCAAGCCCCATTGGTGGATTCCAAGATTCCGATGGACTCCAGAGTTATCGATTAGGCGGAGGTTGATACAAGAAGAAGCGTCGAGGATTGGACGAAGTCAATCCATGTGTAGTAAGTCTTTTGTCTTGTATTTGTAAACATACCATACTTAGTGGACTTGTAGGAAGGGTCGTCCGAGGTTTTTCCCGTTGTGAGTTTTCCTCGTACATCGTCGTGTAGTGTGATTGTGATTTGTTTTATCTTGCAAAACTCGCATCACCAAGTTAAACGTGCAACACTCTCTGACCCCACTCGTGTCTAGCTCTACCTCACTACTAGTTGCCGAGACATCCTCACCGCTGATTCACCCGCTGACTCTGCTTGACAGCAAACCAACATTTTTTTTCATTCATTGCACGTCCAAGGGGAGTCTGTGTCCCATCATCAGGGGGGGGGGGTAAGTGATAATCTTATCGCCTAGGAGATGATAGATAATCTTAGGCTACCAACTAATCAACTCACCAAGCTATGCCCCATTGGTAGGCTTGGAAATGACGGTTCCATGGCCCCACACCGACAATGTCACGTGTCGTTCTCAATTGAATTGAACATAAAAAGGTGCTATACACGATCGTCGACATGCGTATTTGTCATATATTACCGAGACGACCGTGGCCGATTTAAAAATTCAAGTATGCATGACGGCCGCATCAACCCCTGCACATTCCAGTAAGGCAAGTCCACTAAATGCATGAGCTTCAACCACCATGACCGTCGGCCCGCATTATTTCTCATAAAGCCAATACCATCAAGGCGGAAGAGAGTGATCTGTGTTACGCTTTGGTTAGTCCGATCGGTACAAGGAAAATCGACATGCCACTTGAGATTCGGGATCTTTTGAACTCTGACATGTTTTTCCCACCAGATAAGCTCCCACCACTTCGGAATATCTAGCACGCCATTAATTTTGTTCTCAGGGCATCACTCCCTAACCTACCCCACTATTGGATGTCCCTTGCCGAGCATGAGGAACTTTAATAAAAAATCTCTGAGCTATGCGATCGCGGTCTTATCCGGAGAGTATGTCCACATGTACCGTCCCAACCCTTCTCACTACAAAGAAGGATGGGAGATGGAGGATGTATGTGGATAGAAGAATTGTCAACAAGACCACCATCAAATATCGATTTCCTATATCCCGCCTCGAGGATATGTTTGATCAGTTACATTTGGCTCGGGTCCTTTCCAAGCTTAACTGAAGAGTGGATATCATTAGATCCTAATGTGATGGCGACGAATGGAAGATTTCTTTTAAAACGAATTATGGCCTATACGAGTGGACCACTATGCCCTTCGGGTTGTCTAACTATCCAGATATATTTATGTGAGTCATGACTCACATCATTCAATCATACCTCGACAAATTTGTGATGGTTTACTTTAATGATATCCTCATATAGAGTCGTTCGGAGGACATGGCCCAGGTCTTGGTGGTTCTCCGATCCGAGCGTTTTAATCTCCATTTGAAGAATCACTCATTTATGGTCCCGACCATCACTTTTTTAGGATACGTGGTTTTAGGTGACGACGTGTGAGTTGACTCCTCTAAAGAATAAGCCATTATCGAGTGTCCAACCCCACCTCTGTTTCACGAGTGCGCAATTCCCATGGCCTCGACGGCTTCTACCGTCAATTCACAGCCGGATTTAGCACTGTTGTGCCTCTGATCACTGACTTGATGAGTATCTTGTCGAGTACGGAGTTTTGTGGGAATGATGCGACTGAAAACATAGCATTCTGGTTCATCAAGACTTTTATGACCTCAGCTCCAGTCCCGACTCTCCCTGATTTCACCCAACTCTTTGAGTTTGTCTTGCGATGCTTGCAAGACTAGTATCGTCCCAGTTTTGAGTCAAAATGCAAGACAATCGCTATCTATAACCAGAAGCGCTTAGGGACAACCCTAAATTACTCAACATACCCCACCATCGAAGCTCTCATGTTCTGGCAGTTTTACCTTTTACACAAGAAGTTCATCATCAGATCAGATCATGAAGCCCTCCGGTGCCTCCACAGCCAATGACGAATTAATGATCGACACGCCAAGTGGACCGCATATCTTCAGCGCTACAACATCTATCTCCAATACAAGCCAGAGGAGGTAATTAACATTGTCGATGCTCTCAATCGCCGTAGCCGGTTGTCATACGCAGTCAAGGTTTTGGGTTCCGAGAGCTGCGCGATCTTTATGCCTCATACGTTCACTTCGATCCTCTTCTCACTAAGTACCAGAGGAAAAACGAGTCACGAAACTATTTACTCCAAGATGGTTTCCTTTTTCGTGATATCGCCCTCGGCATCATCGTTTTATCTCTTCGAGAGAAGATCATTGTCGAGATTCATGTTGGAGGCCTATCCAGCTATATGGGTGTTGTACGTACCTACTCTGCTATCCGGGAGAAGTTCTTCTTGCTTACTGTGAGGCAGGACACAGCTTCAGATGTGTCGTTTTGTACTGTTTTAATTTTTCGTTGTTATGGGGACAATGTCTGTGAGGTTGATTTTCCACCCGAGTTCCCAATGCACATCCTCTTTAATGTTGTCGACCTCTCCCCATTGTGTGGTACGCAAATCCCTCTGATAGCCCAACCCCCGTTAGAGCGACACGCTGTTCATTCCCACATCAACTGCGTTGAGGCTATCCTAGCAATCGAGCTTGTCTTTTCAATCTTCCCCCTCCGACAACTATACCTGCTTCCTCAATCGATGGCATGGATGCTCAGAGACTAAAACACTTGGGTTATAAAAGCCACATTGCAACACATTGACTATATGGAAATTTTTCATTGCGCGGTTTATTTTTGTCACTTTTAGGGTATCTTGGTTAGCAAGATAATTTAGCTTATAAATAAAGCCTTCGGGCTCCCATTGTAAGCGTTAGTTTTACTTTTGAGATGAATGCTGATTTTAGAGAGATATTGGCATTTCTCCTTATTCCATGGTGTTGTTATTGTTGCGTAGGGTAGATTAAATCACTATTGCTCATAACTACACATTAGTTACTTCTTGGTGCCATTGATGCATGTCACGTCATTATGGTTGAAAACCAATTTCATGACATGATTATATTTTGAGATGGTAAATAGTGGAAAGAAAGTTTATATTAAGCAGCATAGAGTAATGTGTCAACATTATATCTTGAAACTATTGATTTTCCCACAGGTCATGACAAAAAGAGAATCACAAGGTAATAACTAGTAAAGTAATCTTTCTACCAACACATTCCTATATAAACACACCCCAACAGATCATACACAGCATAGATTTTAGTCACATGTTACATATATATGTGGACTCAGTCAAATAACAGGATCACATGTCCTGTTTAGGTGGAAACCCTCATGTTATATTGGCCTATGTAAAGGCACGTAATCATTGTAAAAGGACGATCAAGCTCTACCCTCACAAGAGCTCCATTGTAAACAACATAGAGATAATAGTGAAGAGTGGGGATAACCCCCACAGTGGATCCCCCACCATGGACGTAGGTCGTTCCCGGTCGAACCACGTAAAAATCTGGTGGTCTTGTGTGCTTGATTCATTTATTATTTCTTTATGTTGTTTGCGCGATTTTATGCCTCAACATAAATGGCACCGTATGTGGGAACGACATTATTTTTATTCATGTGCTTGTTACCATTACAATTACTGGATTTATCTCCAAGTTCATATATGGATGTATATACAACAACACTCTTATATTATTTGCATTAATATTCAGATCAGACAAAGATGCAATACGCAGATAAGTTTTTATTTTTTGACCTTTTTATTCGAGCCAGTGTGTCTTTTACATAATATTTATTCTTGAAAAGACGATGGTAGCAATTTACATTGTTTCTTAATATATGTTGGAATTTAAATTACAGCTCCAAAAGAAGCTTTTTTAATCTCAAAAGAAAAAGAAGAGGGTTATATTCACTTTTTTCTTCTCAGTATCTCGTTAAAAATGAATGACCACTTCGTGTATGATTGTGGCCGCTTCAGGTTACGGCAATTTGATCGTCGAGGGCATTGAGGCGCTGAACAACTTTGAAGAACAATCTGATCAGTGATTTGCCCACATCTTTAAACCGGCGACCACTTCGGCGGAGGAATTATTAAGCCAATTAGGAAAAATTTTGTTGGGAGCCTCACTCCGACTTCGGTGGGAAAGAATAAACGGTCAGTTTAACACACGCGATTCAGTCAATAAGGTGGGAATTGTGGGTTTGAAAATCCATTGTTATGACTTTCTCGATGACCGAAAGACTCGGGGTTAGATTATGAACGTGACACAATTGAAGCTTTATATTTAACCTCTGCGTTACCAGCAAATCCTAAATGGATTCAATCGGATCCTCTAACCATGTACTGGCATCAAAGCCAAACTAAATCTCTCTCCACATATTTCTTCTCCCCAACTCTTACCCTAATTGTCGTTAACCGTTACTTTTCATTATTATTGTTACTGTCTTTTCTGGACGTCACTATTATGTGACATTTATAAATGATTATTCTCGATGTACTTAGGTGTACCTCCTTAAAAGGAAATCTGAAGTTCTCCCCTTATTTTTTCAGTATCTCCAATTGATTAAAACTCAATTTAAGATGATGGTTCGTAATATTAGATCCGATAATGGGCGTGTGCATGTTTCTAATGAGTTTAGATCTCATCTTAATAAAAAAGAGATCTCATATCAACTCACTTGCCTATATACCCCCGAACAAAATGGGGTGACGGAACGTAAAAATCGTCTCCTAATGGGAGTTTTTTGATACTTGTTGAGTGGTATGAAGCTGTCCAAATCCTATTGGCATCTTGTCGTCCTTACCGCCACTTTTATCACAAATCATACCCCAAGTCGGGTTTTGGGGGGGAAGGCGACTCTCCAGTGCCTTCATCCCAATAGCACTTTATTCCACATTCTTTCTCGTTTGTTTGGCTGTACTTATTTTGTTCATGATCATAGTCCCTCTCGAACCAAACTTAATGATAAAGTTATTCGGTATATTTTTGTGAGGTACTCCTCAATGTCTAAGGGGTATCAGCTCTATGATCCGGTATCAAAACATATGTATCACTCTCTTGATTGTTACTTTTCATGATAATGCCCTTTTCTATGGGGTGGTGAGTCTCCACATCCCTTGAGGATATGATTAACTCACCTTCTCACGAGGGCGATACTTCATCATTTGTTCGCCTTATTCCTATATTTGTTGCGGTTCCTTCCCTGCACCTATTGAACCATCCATCCAAGTATACTCTCATCGCCCTCCGGGCGACTTTGAATACCCATGTGCGTGCATGGTTAAATTCAGTTTCAAACACGAAAAAACAAACACACGCACCTGAATACCCACTGCAAGTTCATATTCCAAATCTATTAATTCTACCAACACTTCAAATTATACCCTAAAACCAAACCCTTTGTCAAAAAACAAAACATTTAATAGTGTTTTAAATGACCCCATTTGAATCTCACGCAGAAAGGTATTGCTTATTTTTACCTCTAAAGTCTGAATCTAAACCATTCGTTCAGATTTAAGATGTACTAAATAGTATTTATTTTTTCCAGTGATTAAGAGCCTAACGGTTATTTTTGCTTGTGCCTGTGAATGATTAAGAGGTAATTCTACCTCTGAAGTCTGAATCTGAAGTATGATTATGATAAAGAGGCAAATGTACCTCTAAAGTCTGAATCAGTGAATCAGGCAAAACACATTCATTTAGAGGTCCGGCTCTATTAAGACATAAAAGCAAAAAATAAAAACATATTTTTTTGGATAAAATTTGACTTCAAATTTCAGATTCAGATGAAAAAACAAACACAACCAAACTATGTGTGGCTACCTAAGTGGGTTCGGTTTGGGAGTATAATTCCAAGGTTTGTCTACAATTACCCATTTAAATTTATAATTTAGAGTAATCATTGGGGTTCATGAAACCAAACAAACATAGTAGACAGTTTTAAAAAGAAAAACATGAGAAAGAAGAAAAAGGTTACTTGAAACGCGGTCAAACACATCAGCAGCAGACTCCCCCTCAGGAAAGCGATAAAAGAACCTCTCTCTAGTCGACTCTACATCCGATCCCCCTCTTCTTCGAAAACGAGCGTCCCATATGGGTGAAACACAGAAATACACTCTCCCCTTGACATCCCCAGAAATGACCCGCCGGCCATGGAGATTCCTTCTTGGGTTAGTGGGATTTTATTGTCTGGGGTGGTGGACTAAGCTGAACCGTCCTAGTTACCTCGCCGTCACCAACTAGGATTATTCTTTTAGGGACTGCTTTGTATTGGCTATGCTTTACCATCTTGGGATTGGACATGAGTTACTAAGATCTACATGTATTTATTTATTTATTTATTTGAGTTTTTTACTTCCAACTTGTCAACCCTTTTTTTTTTTTTTGGATATGAAGGATAATTTCATGCCCGCTTACGCGCACCTCGAACTAATTGAACTCTTGATGACAAACTTGTTTTTGTTTTAGCAGCCTTGCTTTTTCTTTTCCACTACGTTAATTCGAAGCCTCCACGTCTATTTGTCGTCAATTTATACTTAGATAAGAGCATGTCGTACGAGAGTTCAATTTTTTTTCCACTCTTGCAAATTCTTGGTGCGAAAATGAGAACAAATTTTGTAAATTAATTTATAATTATTTTCTAAATTTGAAAAATAATTATAAATTTTGTAATTTCTTTCTACAAATTTTATTAGTTCGTAAAAATTATAATGAACTAATAAAGTTCGTATTAAATATAAATAATTAATTTTTATTTTGTATTTCAATTCTTACGAACCACGTTAATTTGTAACAATTTATACGGAAAAATGTTGTCCGCAAGAATTTTTTTTTCTACGAATAATATTTATTTGTACAAAGTATTGTGCAAATTTGACTCTCTTCACTACTATGTACTTTACTAGTTGAGGAAAGATAAACTATCTTTTGGTTCTATAAATTTTGCATTCGTGAGCATGCATCATTGTGGATGCTCTAAGCCTTCAAATGTACTTAATGACTTTTTACATAGTCTTAAAAAAATGGGAATGTTTTTTTTTGTGAGAAATGCAAATTTATTTGGGATGAATTTGATATCTACATTTATTTTTTTAGAGTTTGTGATATTAAACTCAAGGTACATTGAGTGATGTAATGTTAATACTTCATCCAGGGTGTATTATGTGTAAATATCAATTAGTTTGTTCAATTATTGAATGGCACGTGGCTTTAAATAATTCAAAAAAAATAATAATATCAACTGAAAATTATGCCACAATCTCATGTATAGAAAATAAAAATAAAATTTGAAGTACAACCCGAGATAGCACAACCACCCAATCTCATCACCGCCATCAAACCAAAACCACCACCACCATCACATCATTAACACCATATGGATAGGCATTAATAGACTACTTTTCAAATCAAGATATTTATATGGTTCGACATTCACCTACCTCCACAATCGAAAATGGTACTCGAGAATTTTATTATCTTTTGATTCTTTGTAATGGAACCGACACCTAACAAATTAATCAACATGTCCTTGCAACCGCAACAAACAAAGTAACATTCCTTCACAATACAAGTGTACAATGAACAACCAACTTAATCATCACTTTTTTGGAACCTCGCAACCGAGGCATTACTAGCCTATAAGATACAATAAATTTCAATATTTAAAAGAAATGTAAAAGGAACTTTGTTTGTATAAGACAATCTTTTGAATAATTAAGAAATTCTTTATCTAGAAGTGCAATGCTTTAATTATTGTGAATAAATGGCTCAAGTGTGGTTGTGATAATTATGCAATTTCTTTCTCTTGAAATCTCAATGCATCTTTGAAACAATTATTGTTAGAAGATTTGATATTGTTTGTAAACTCTTATATAAGTAGAAATGATGTTTAGAAAAATATGATTGGAATCTAGATGATTGGAATCTAGATGGATAAATCGACTTAAATAATTCCAATGGAACTATAGCAACTAGTTTTTTTTTTTAATAAAAAGGTTAAATTGTTTCTAACAACTCATAACTTTTTCCAACAATATTACTCATAGCTATCTTTTTCACATCATAAATATTTTTCACGGTAAATCTATATATGATTGGAATCTAGATGGAAAATCTGAATCTCGGATTTATGAAATGCTCCATCAAATGGCTCTGATACCAACAACGAGAGGATCGTTAAGCGGAAATATTATAACTGAAAATTATTACAAACTTATTACAAACTGGAATTAAAGGCAGAAATTAAAAACTTACAAAGAGAATAAAGTCCACCGGAATGTAGCCGGGAAGTTCTTATTACAATTATAGAGAGAGAGGGAGAGAGAGAGATACTGAAAGTAAAGCGTGTTTACAAATGAGGGGAAGCCCTCTATTTATACAAAAGGAGAGGAATCAATAATTCCTCAGAAGGGGCCCTCCATGTTGAAAGGCTGACAAAGTCTTTTGTCTTCTAATGTCGACTGCTGGGCCAGTGGGGTCACAAGAGTCACGGGCAGCTGCAAGTGGGTCTGTGAGTCACCAGTGGGTCCTACCACTTCAGTCGAAAAGTAATGAGCCTTGTCTCGAAGCGTCGGCTGACAGAAATATCTGGGACCGACAGGGGCCAGGTGGGCCAGTCACCTCAAATCATCTAGGTCATCCGCGCCAGTGCTAGGAGATGAGTCATCCAACCATCGTGTTGGGAACGCCGAACTCAGTGAGTCGAAAAAAGCCTTCATCGTTGGCTCAGTTGGGATATTGGTGTCAAACATGTCACCAATAAAAGGGTCGTCTTCTGGGTTCTGGGATTCTCCGGCCAGACAAAAGAAAGGATTATCCTTTTGAGCAGAAGTCATTGACGTATCATCATCATCATCAGAAGGGAGAGGAATGGGATTCAGGTTAAGTGTATCGGAGCTAAAACTGGGTTTAGATGGAACACTAGGTGCAACACCCTCACCAAAAGCAGACCTGAACTGGTTCTGGGTATACTCCATAACTTTTCGCAGTAGCTCCTGCTCCGTTGCACTGGGAAACTGCTTTTTCAGGGCAGCTTTCAAATCCATAATTGTATTAGGTGCAGGCATCATCTGTTCTGCAGGGGGAGGTGAATCTTCAACCAAATTCATGTAGTTACTCAGACTACTCTTAATTTGACCAATAGTGGAACCCAAATCAACACCACTCCACCACCGGTAAAAGAAGATGCGTTCAAGTAGAGGAATATTGAGATCATTGACTCTACAACGCAGATCCCATCTGAAGATCCAAGGAATATCCATCTCTGAGAAAAAGAGTAGGGTGTTTAATCCTACCGGAGTCTTATTTTTCCCTTTTAAAAGAGGATGAAATTGAATCCAGGGAAGAAAAAGTTTAGCTTGGGTAATTTCATCAGGGAAGAAGTCAATTCCTGGGCCAAATTTGTCCCACCAATTGAACACCCATCAATATAACTAGAATATGAATAAAGGTAATGTAGTTTTTCATTAGACCCTATGAGACTTAAGATGGCCTCCTCGGATTCATTCGGATCATTTTTAGAGAAGGAGTCTTCTAAATTTCTCCCCAAAACCTTCATAGCTTTCTTTACCCATTTATCTCATCTTTTCATTTTCTCTCTTCGTACATTCCTTTTTTCGTATTTTTTTGGACAATACTTTAGTGTATATCCCACTTCATTACAACCATATCATTTTAATCCTCTTTTTAACGATCTTTCGCCATATCCCCTTTTCAATGGATATTGATACCGAAGAGTTTGGCTTAGGAAATTCCTTGTTGGGTTAGTGGGATTTTCTTGTTTAGGGTGCTGGCGTAAGATGATATGTCTAAGGTTGCATTTATTTTTTCATCTGAAGTTTGAATGTGAAATCTGAAGACTGATCCATATTTTCCTCTTAATCATTTAGAGGCAAAAATAGTTTTAACCTCTTAATCATTTAAAAAACAAACACTATTAGATACATATTAAGTTTGACTGGTTCAAATTCAAACTTAAGAGTTAAAAATAAACAAAACCTAAGTTACATTGGTTCTCACCATAGCGAACTAGGATTATTCTTTTTGTTATAGATTTTTATTATTTTTTGTATTCTTTGGTAAGCAAATAAGAGAGAGTAAGTGAAAGTAATGAGTTGCTTAAATTAAGATGTTGTATTATTTGAGTTTGATAGTTCCCAGTTGTGAAGTTGTTTTAATTTTAGTAGACTTAGTTTTTAATTTCTTATATGTCAATTCAATGCCTCTACATTTCTTTATTTCCAATTTCTACTAGATTAGTCTTCAAATATGCTTTATGGATTTTTTCACAGTCTTAAAAAAATTGGGAGTTTTTTTTAGAGAAAAAAAAATTAACCCCAAGATTTGGAGTGACTTTATTATCCACATTCATTTTTTATAATTTGAAATATTAATCTTCTGGTACATTGTGTGACTCAATGTTAACACTCCATCTAACTTTTGTTGGGGTACTTAACGAAAAAACTGGCAAGGCATCTTATGTGTCAATAGCTATTAAATTGTCCAATATTGTATGACATGTGGCTTTAAATAATTAAAAATATATATTTAATTAATTAATTGAAATTTATGCCACAATATTTTTATTCAATAAAATCTAAAGCACAACCCAACCCACCACAGCCACCAAAGCACATCGCTGCCATCAAATCACCATCACCAACATCACACCATTAACACTATCGTCACCGCCATAGCATCACCACCACAACAAAATACTACCACGATCGTCCCACACCACCGCTACAGAACAACACCACTAAATCACTCCATCGTTGTTGAACTGAAAATAGAGATGAGAGGGTTGGGGAAAAAGAAAACTGTGAGAGAGATGGAGAGATGGATATATTGGGAACTTTGATCTAATATGAAACTAAGAACAAGAACACAACAAGTTGGATTGAATGACTTAGTTTTATTAGAAATAACTTTGGCTTAAATAGCCATTCAATACATGATCTTACCAGAAACGAGAAAGCAACCCACTTAGCGACAATAAAGCCAAATGGTAACAAAAACTTGGAACAATTCAAATACAAGTAGATGTCCCTAAAGAGTAGGACTTTCCCTATAGACCAGGACATTATTCTAACCAAAAAACTGCAGTAAACTCCTTTATTCCCTCCCTTAAACTAAATGTTGTGAATCAATTAGTTTAAGCAATAACTCACATCCCAATCCCATTGCTTTTCTTCTTCAAAAATTACATTCTACTCACAACAACTCTCTTAGCAACAGGATTGAATAACCTATAACCTTTTGATTCCTCACTAACTCCTAATAGCACACAAGTGATGGTTCTATTATCAAGTTTAGTCCTCCTTTCTTCTAGAACATGAACGTGCATTATGTAACCAAAGACCCAAAAATGATCTATTGAGGGTTTCATTCCACTCCAAGCCTCCTCTGGTGTAACATCTTTGACTGCCAATGTAGGACACCTGTTTAGGATATATATAGTTCAGTTCACTGCCTCCGGCTCAAAAGTCTTAGGAATGTTTTTATCAGATAACATGGAACGAACCAGGTTTATCACGGTTCTATTTTTCCTTTCAGCTACACCGTTTTGTTGCGGAGTATAAGTGGTTATCAACCGCCTCTTGATCCCACTTTATTTGCAAAAATCATTAAACTCATTTGAATTGAATTCTACCATCTATCAGTGTGAAAACACTTAAGAAATAACCTTGTTTCTTTTTCAATTATAGTCTTAAATAATTTAAAAGAATTTAAAGCCTCTGACTTCTCTACCAAGAAATACACCCATGCTTTTCTATTATAATCGTCAATGAATAACAAAATGTATCTCTTGTTGCTATTCGATGTAGGAGTGATTGGACCAAAAATATCTGCATGAATAAGTTTTAACTTTTGAGTTGCTCTCTAAGTACTCTTATTTGGAATAAGGTCACGATGTTTCTTCCCGTTGATGTAATCAGTGCATGTCACACTTGAGGAAGAGAATTAAGGAAGTCCATGTACCATGTTCTTGTAAAGCAAGGCTCTCAAAACCTTGTAACTCAGATGCCCATACCTCTGATGCCAAAGATGAAGCAAGTTTTGAGTTCTTATGTGAAATCACTGATCAGATTGTACTTGATAGGGAGCTTGAGACTACGACAGCAAAATAAACAATCGATTGGCACTCATGTTGGTTTGAATTATCAAACCCTTCTCTAGATGATATATCTTGCACATCCCTCCCTTGATCAAAATAGCCAAACCTCTTTCTTGCAACTGCCCTACGCTCAAGAGATTATTTCTCAACTCTGGAATATAGTATACCTCAGTAATAACATGATTGACTCTATCCAGCAATAACTTCACACTTCCACACACCATTACATCCATCTTAGTATTATTCCCCAATTTTATCGAATGTAAAAAAATTTCATCGAGTTCATTAAACATAGTTTGATCGCCGCACATGTGATTAGAACACCCTGAATCAAGGAACCATGCATCTTCTCTTCTGGCCTTATACAAATCCGCATAAGACATCAAAAGCATTTCTTCTTACTCATCAAGCTCTGAATAATTTGCTTCTTTGTTCCTAAAATGACATTCATACCCAAAATGTCCAAGTTTATGGCATCAGTAACACTCTACAAGTGCCTTATTGAAGTATGCTAAACCTTTCCCTCTTCCTCTTCCTCTGTAGGTACCACGACTACGATCACTTCCTTCTTTAGATGTCACTTTCAAAGCATGTTACTCACCATTACGTCTATGACTTCTGTTCACTATTAATGAGCTTTGTAACTCATTAACAATAAGATCATCAATGTCCTTTGAATCCGCAATATAACATACAACTCAGTTAAGTGGCATAGAATTTTCTCCACCACTTTAACATCCTGCATATCTTCTCCATAAATTCGCATCTTGTTGGCCACTATCATGATCCTAGAGAAGTACTCTGTCACTCCTTCACCGGACCTCATCTCGAGAGTTTCAAATTATATGCGGAGAGCTTGAAGATGTGATCTTTTGACTCTTCCATTTCCTTCAAAAAAAAATCATAGCGTCCCATATATCTTTAGCAGTATCCTTCTTGAGAAAGATCGATTGATGGCCTAAAAGAGATAGTTCTTCACTTTTAGGTCCTTCAGTTTCATCTCATCATTCCTCTTTCATTGTTCATTTGTTTGCACCGATTCACTTGTTGGCTTAATATAGCTAGGCTCCACCAACCCCAAAAATTCCTTAGATTGTAGTAAATTTTCCATCAGCATGCTCCAATGGTTATAGTGACCATCAAAGAGAGGAATAGCTGGCTAAATAAAACTCCCTTATGTAGTCATATTCTATGATGTTGTAAGAACTTCAAAGACTGCTGCTTTTATTTGTCAGGCCCAGTGGGGGCTCTGATACCAGATTATTGGAAACTTTGATCTAATATAAAACTAAGAACAATAACACAACAAGCTGGATTAAATGGCATAGCTTTATTAACAATAACTGCCTTTCAATACATGATCTTAACAGAAATGAGAAAGCAACCCACTTAGCGAAAATAAATCCAAGTGGTAACAGAAACTTGGAATAATTCAGATATAAGTAGATGTCCCTAAAGACTAGGACTTTCTCGGTAGACCATGACATTATTCTAACAAAAAAATGTAGTGAACTCCTTCAGGAGACAGGGTTATACTATAATGAACTTTAACCTCAGCGCCCACCGTCCATGTCTTTGAATCCTGCGATGCCATTACCCCTTATTCTCGCTGCTGGAAAACCCAAAACCCCTCACCTTGGAGAGATTTGAATGTGAGGCCTTATTTGTGCTTTAAATGAGCCATAATTTGTTCAACTATAACATGGTGTTTGAATATGAGGTGACGCGACTTAAAATTTGTCTTAAAAGTGCGTTCACTCTGGGTTCAAGTGCAAACCTATCGCTCAAGTAATAACCCGGTAAGTCGGGATCGAATCCACAGGGAAGGAAAATGTCAAATAGTAATCAGGAAAATTATTAAATCTGAAAATGATTTCTTAAAAGAAATAAAAAGATGATTAATGATTTTGGAAGATTTATAGCGAAATAAAACTTTTCTTAACAAAAGCAAACTGGAAATTTTAATGAAAGCAGACTAAAAATTGTAGAAAAAACTTTTAATCAAATGGGAGAAAACAGGGTAGAATACAATCCCTCAATCCTTAGCAAATTATCATAGAGAATGCTAGACTTGTAAATTAAAAATAATTGATTAGATCCAGCCTTTATAACTTCTAAGCATTACATATATGAGGGATCTAGCCCGCACAATATGAAATCAAAAATAGGTATAAAGCGGTGAATGATAAATTATACTAGCAAAGCTTTCTTGAACATCTCAAGTACCGAGGGCAAGAGAGATTAAAAGATTGACAGTTTTTGTATAATTTTCTTTCACGATTCAATCAATATTTTAATTTAACCTCTATTTTCTACATAGATAATCTGCCTTGGATTGAGTTCATGTACCCCAAACCTTGAAAAATTTAGCTACTCATGATTGGATTGAAGAACAAATTCATACTCAGAATTATGGAACTATAAGACATGGGAAATAAATTTGCAAATAATAAAGTAAAAGAGAATAGAATGATATTACTTGAATTCAGCAGCAGGAAAGTAAATGAAATTGAAATCCAGATAACTTCTTCGTAATCAGCAGTACAAATTAGGGTTCTTATGAAAGAAATTTAAACTTCTGAATGGTTCTCTCAAAAACTAACTCTAAAATTCTTTAGCTAATTTGTAATCTAGCAACAACTAACAACTTGCTACAATTCTCTCTCTACTTACTTGGTTGGTCTCTCCTCTTCAAATGATATAGGGCACTAGCTTTTATAACACCAAGTATCGAAATTGATAGCTAATAATGCTTTTTGGTACGTTTTTCCAAGAGTTGCCCTGTTTTAATTGAACAATTAATTGTCAGCATTTCACACGATCGGACCGGTCCGTCTCAACCTCAGATCGGTCCGAATACACCGGATCGGTTCTTTTCTTTTTACCGGATCGGTTCGGGCCTAGTCGGATGGGTTCGAATTTTTGCTTCCATCGGTTCGTCATCAATCCGGGGTCTACTGGACTTTGTCAATTAGGATGGATCCGGATCCAACCCGGATCGGTCCGAAATTCTTCTAGTTTGACTTTTTCCTTGAAACTTTGACTGACCATATCTTTTGATTTAGAACTCCGATTTCAGTGCCGTTTTTTCCTATGCTCTTGTGAACTCATGCTCTTCAACTTCAATTTTTGACGTTGCTTCCGAATTCTGAATGGAATTTACACTTTTGCCCTTTTACATTTCTTCTAGTTTTCTTCTTTTCTTTTATTGCATTCCATTCCTGAAATCTTTATCACAATTACACAAAAACTAGGGAATTTTGTTAGAAACGAACAATAGAGTGATATGGACTAAAAATGATTCAATTACCTTGTTCGAGATATTAAAATCACTAACTTAAGGGGCTAAGTTCGGAAGAATTTACGCTTGGTCAAATCCCCCTAACTTAGGACTTTGCACGTCCCGGGCAATGTATCTGAATCTAACCAAAATTCAACTCTTGAAAATTCCTTTATTAAAATAAAATTCCACTTTCGCAGGCATGCGATTGCATTTAGCATATGCAACAAGCCTTTAAACCCCTAGGTTACCCTAGTAGGACGAGTTTTGACTCGTGAGGGTTTGCAGTGAATACACCCACAAAATTCTTTATTGACTCAAATAAATATCAAAATACTTAAAAATTTGTACAATTTAAACTTTTCGAAAAAATAATCACCATAAATTCACATTCAACTGTCTCAAATCATAGTGTGTGTGTGCAAAGCCAAAAATTAAACCTCAAATTTCCACCGATTAAGCATTACGTTACGTTCCAAAAATTCGTTTTGATTCAAATTCTTACGGATACACTCACAAACGAATCTCTCGGATTGTGACTATTTTCTCTTGGTATGCATGATATAAAGAGTAAATATAATGGACATAAATTCATGCATACAAAATTGAAAAGAAGGAAATATATAGTGAAAAGATCTCATCATCGGAATACAATTATTAGGAAACGGGAACATCATCTCTATTTCACACCATTTAATCTCTCCTTTTATCTTTTCATGTCTTAGCTCTCCATGCAGTAATTAATTTCGCCATTTGGACTCAGTTAGGACTTTTCGGGTTAAAAAGTGTAAAGGGTAAAATTGGGAATGGATGGGATGTTCGCAATTGGAAAATTTTCTCATGATGTCCATTAGTGTTTTTTCGGGAATTTGCTCATTTTTCTCTTTCTTTTTCTATTTTCATTTTTTTTCTTTTTCTTCTTTTTTTTCTTCTTTTTTTTTCTTGCCCCTTTTTGTTGCACAATTTGGACTTACTTGATAAATTTTCTCAATTTTCACAATTGCGGGCTATTTGGGTTTTTCGGGATATCAAACGAAAAGGAAAATATTTTATTTGGCTCAAATTGGGTTGCAAAGGGATAATTTTTCACAACTTTTTATGGCTAATATTTTTGGGTAACAAATGAAGGCCTACTTCATTGTCCAAATTGCTAATCACATTACTATATGCATCTCGAGATTAATTAAATTTAGAGATATATTTAGCACGAATTTCGATACAACATTTCACACATTTCCCATAACCGATCAAAACAAAGGATTGAGATCATCAACGACTTATTAAAACGCTGAAAAGAACTTTGAGTTGATCATAAACTCGGATTGATTTAAAAACTCATAAAAAATTGAAAGGCTCGAAATCTCACCGGGTTGGACTAATCTCCACACTTATTCGTAAAGTCGTCAATTTTCTTTCAATTTCCATCTTTGGTCAATTATAGCTTAGTGTAATTGAGATTTAATAATTTGAGACTTTAAATAGAATAAAGGTGACATTTTTGAAAAATTTAAATTCCAATTTTTATTTATTTTGAACAAAAATATAAATTTTTTTGTTTTTTTTTGTGAATGAAATTGAAGCGAAGTTTTATGAAAACACACCTGTCATCCCCCCTAACTTAATGATTTGCATTGTCCTCAATCAAAGGATAAGAGAGATAAAGAAGATAACATAAAGAGTGCGAGAAATACAACAAGCCAATATCATATTAAAAATGTATAATACAAAGAAACTGGGACACCATTGTGTAAATAAAAAAAAAAGACAAACATAGGTAGAAAAATCCTAAAAGGGGATAGGGCATCCGAAGGGGCGGGTGGGCGATGGGAAGGGCCAGAAGCATTAGGATCATAAGGGTTGTATAAGTAAGGAGGAAGCGGGGCCTCGGGTCCTAACTGAAGTCGGTATAGGTCAGCCTGCATTCGCAGGACCAAACTCATGTCCCTCTCTTAGGAGGACACATACTCATCAAAACGCGTTTCAAGAGAGAGAACGCGCTCAGTCAAGCCCGTACCAACCGGAACATAATCCGGATCAGCCGTCTCATCATATTCTTCCTCGTCACCTTCCCCCATCACAACATCCTCCTCGTCGCTCTCTTCGTCACTCGAATCGCCATCGCGCCGTGCACGGACTAGCTGAATTTGCCGCTCACTTCGAGTGCGGGACTCTTGACCTAAAGGCTTAGGCAAGTTGATAAGATCTTGAGGTGGTGCAATCCCGGCATCCCGAAGCATGGATGTAATGAGTCGACCATAAGGAAGAGGAGCGCGACCCTTTTTATCATAAGCCACAAAAAGGATATCGGTGTAAAATATCCGGGCCAAGTTGATCACGGTTGCAGGGTCGAACAGATGATACATCATAGTGGCTTGGCGCGGCCTCATCGCCGAATTATTGGATGTTTGCAAGATATTGGCACAAACGATATGAAAGGTGAAGCGTGCCTTGTCGGATAAGCGACCGACGGGAAAGGTCTCGGTATTCCAAACCGCACCGGGATGGATTCGCAAGATACAAACCTCCTTAGTGAGAACGGGATCGGGACCCGGATAGTCAAACTGGGCCGAAGTGATCACACCAAAAGACTCTAGTTTCCGTGCCACAAGGTCAAGTGAAAATGGAATAGGGATAGAATCCACAAATGCTTGGGATTCAAATTCAGCGGTACGGACAAGAGATCCGTAGAACTGACGCACTTCATTCTCCCAAACTGCCTCATAAGGTTCGTTGAAGAAGCGGCACCAGCCCCGTGACAGGAAAAGGGTTGTGACAGAATTGGGCATTTGATCCCACAACACTTGACGTTCGATATGAATTTTTCGCGTAGGGCTGAAAAACTTACGGCACCAATTTGCTTCGCGGCGGGAACGGTACTCTCCATTTCCGTCGGGAAGGACTTCAATGGAAGTATATTTCTGGGGAGCAGCCATTAGTAGTGAGAAAGGCGATAGCAATTGAGATAGAGGAGAGAAGATAGGTGTAGGTGTGAAGAAAATGGGTAGGGGAATGGATGTATTTATAGGAAGGAATGGGGAAAATGGAGGGAATGAAGGGGGACGAATTTTTGAAGGTAATGAAGGGATTGGGTGAAGTGAAAATGTGGGGATTGAAGAGGTGGATTGAAGAGGTGTGAACCTAGGGATTTGTAATTCTACAGAAAACCGGACCGATCCGGGTTTGGGACCGGACCGATCCACCTAACCGGATCGGTTCTTTTAATTCAGCCGGACCGATCCGGTCTACTGATTTTCCTGAATTTCATCCTCTCACCTCTTTTCACCATACAAACTCGAATTCTCCATTCCAAAGATGATTTTTCAACCGCTCACACTTCAAACTATCCTCAATGCTTATCTAAAACAATATACCCCTCACCCGTCGGATTCTCAACCCCGGGACTGACTCGAACCTACGATTCTTAATTCCTAAAACTCATATGTACAATAATCACCCCATACATGTCGGGGGTGCGACGACCTCACCTCTTTTTGTTCAGTCAATCCCCATAAATGGGGTCCGACAGCCAGATTGTGTCGGCTTCCTTGACAATTGCTTCCAAATAGGGCTTGAGACGATGCCCATTAACTTTAAATGTGGTTCCACCTTCATTTATGAGTTCAACAGCTCCATGGGGAAATACCTCTTTCACAATGAATGGACATGACCATCTTGACCGCAATTTTCCGGGAAATAAGTGCAACCTCGAGTTGTAGAGAAGTACTTTTTGTCCCGAATGAAATTCTTTCTTACGAATGATTACGTCATGAGCTCGTTTCATTCGGTCATTGGATATTTTAGCACTTTCATACGCATCATTGCGTATTTCTTCCAACTCATTCAACTGAAGTTTTCGTGTTTCACCGGCTTTATCCATACTGAAGTTCACCCCTTTTGATAGCCCAATAGGCTTTGTGTTTGATTTCTACCGGAAGATGACAAGGTTTGCCATACACAAATCGAAATGGGGACATCCCAAGGGGATTCTTGTATGCGGTTCTATAAGCCCAGAGTGCATCATTCAATCTGAGAGACCAATCTTTCCTATTAGGATCGACTGTCTTTTCCAAGATATTTTTAATTTCCCGATTAGCAAGCTCGGCTTGGCCATTCGATTGAGGGTGATAAGTTGTTCCAACTTTATGGACAATTCCATACTTCCGCATTAGTTTCTCCATAGGCCTATTGCAAAAATGAGTCCCATTATCACTGATTATGGCCTTAGGCATACCAAAACGAGAAAGTATATTTTCTTGAATAAATTTTATCACCACCTTGCTGTCATTTTTCCTTATAGCTATCACCTCGACCCATTTTGAGACGTAATCTACAGCGACGAGGATGTATAGAAAACCAAAAGAAGGTGGAAATGGTCCCATGAAGTTAATACCCCAACAATCAAACAACTCCAATACTAAAATTGGGGTTAATGGCATCATGTCACGGCGAGTAATAGCTCCCATTCTTTGGCATCTATCGCAAGATTTACAAAAAGCATTCACATCCCGGAAGATTGTGGGCCAATAGAGACCACTTTGAAGGATTTTCGCAGCAGTTTTATTTTTAGAAAAATGACCTCCACATGCTTCCGTATGACAAAATCGAATTACCCCTTGAATTTCTTCATCGGGTACACATCTCCGGATGATTTGGTCAGCACAATACTTAAATAAATAGGGATCATCATAAAAGAACATGCGTGACCAAGTAAAGAACTTCCTTCTCTCTTGCGGAGTCCAACTAAATGGAACGACTCCAGTGATAAGATAATTAACTATATCCGCAAACCAAGGGAGAGAAGAAGTAGCAAATAAATTTTCATCCGGGAAATACTCGTCTATGGGAATGGGATCAATAGGCACGTCAGACGAGAGGCATGACAAATGGTCCGCGACAACATTTTCTACTCCTTTCTTATCTTTAATCGAGAGATTAAACTCTTGTAGGAGTAGGATCCACCTGATTAATCGGGGTTTGGCATCTTTTTTACTCAAGAGATATTTAAGTGCCGAATGATCAATAAAGCATATGATAGGTGACCCAACAATGTACGAGCGAAATTTGTCGAGAGCAAAAACGACTGCTAGTAACTCTTTCTATGTAGTAGAGTAGTTAAGCTGAGGGCCAGATAATGTTCTACTAGCATAGTAAATAACATGAGCTTTCTTGTCTTTCCTCTGTCCAAGAACAGCCCCAATAGCGTAATCACTTGCATCACACATAAGCTCAAATGGTAGTGACCAATCCGGAGCTTGCATGATAGGTGCGGAAACAAACATGCTTTTAAGTTTATCAAAAGCTTCTTGACATGCTTTATTCCACTCAAATGGAGTGTCTTTCATGAGAAGATTACTCAAAGGTCTAGCGATGGCGCTAAAGTCTTTGATAAACCTTCTATAAAATCCAGCATGGCCTAGAAAGGACCTCACATCTTTAAGTGATTTTGGCGGGGGTAACTCAGCTATTACTTCAATTTTGGCTCGATCAACTTCAATCCCCCTAGATGAGACTATGTGGCCTAAAACTACACCCTCGGTAACCATAAAATAGCATTTTTCCCAATTGAGGACTAAGTCTTTTTCCACACATCGGAATAGAACTCTTTCAAGATTAACTAAACATTGGTCAAAAGATGGACCAAAAATGTTGAAATCGTCCATGAACACCTCAAGACCTTTTTCAATCATGTCGCTAAAGAGACTTAACATGCACCTTTGAAAAGTAGCTGGCGCATTACATAACCCAAATGGCATACGTTTATAGGCAAACGTACCAAACGGACATGTAAAAGTCGTCTTTTCTTGATCAAGTACATCCACTTCAATCTGATTATATCCGGAATACCCATCTAGGAAACAATAGTAAGGATGGCCCGCCACTCGTTCAATCACTTGATCGATGAACGGTAAGGTAAAATGATCTTTTCGAGTTCCGGCATTGAGCTTTCGGTAGTCAATGCAAACATGCCACCCGGTGGTGGTGCGTTGAGGTATTAATTCTCCCTTAGCATTTTCAACCACGGTCATTCCTGACTTTTTTGGAATGACTTGAATTGGGCTCACCCATTTACTATCTGAAATGGGATAGATAATTCCAGCATCTAACAATTTGATGATTTCCGCTCTTACTACATCTTTCATGGTTGGGTTTAAACGCCTTTGCATCTCACGCGAGGGCTTCACTTCTTCCTCAAGATGGATTTTATGGGTACAAATCAATGGACTTATACCTTTCAAATCTGCTATAGTCCAACCAAAAGCACTTCTATGCTTTCGCAACACATTCAACAACAAACCCTCTTGCCCTTTTTTTAGACGGGAAGACACAACAACAGGAAATGTATCATTCTCTCCTAGAAAGGCATATTTGACATGTGAGGGTAGTTTCTTCAACTCAAGACTAGGAAATCTATTTTCAGAGGGACTCATGGTTGTCTCCCTCGGAGGTAATTCTTCATACCTAGAAATCCAGCCAACATCTCTCAAACTCTTAAAACTCTCTTCATCTTGTAACCAATTTTTCAACTCTTCCATCTCACGCTCAAACTCAGTATAAGAACTCTTTTCCTCACCACTTTGCACTGAACACACTTCCAAAGCATCTCCTCTTATGATTTTCTCAATATTCTCATCCACTACCTCTTCAATAAGATCAACCTCAAGAATTTCATCCTCATCACCCATTTGGTTAGAGACATTAAAAATATTGGTCTCGAGAGTCATGTTTCCAAAAGTGAGTTGCATTTGTCCATTCCGTGTATTGATCAAAGCATTAGCAGTAGCTAAGAATGGATGGCCCAATATTATTGGAACATGATTTCTCGTATGGGGTACAGGCTCAGTGTCCCAAATGACAAAATCAACCGAAAAGTAGAACGTGTCCACTTGAACTATCACGTCTTCTACAATCCCTCGAGGCACTTTCACTGTTCTATCTGCTAACTGTAGAGTGATTCGGGTAGGTTTTAAATCACCTAATTCAAGCTGCTTATAAATGTAGTATGGAAGGATATTGACACTTGCACCTAAATCAAGCAATGCTTTTTCCACTCTTTTTTCTCCTATGACGCACGAAATGGTAGGTGCACCTGGATCTTTGAATTTAGGTGGAAGATCGTTGAGAAGGATTGAGCTCACATTTTGTGCCAAGAAAACATTTTTCTTTACCTTAAGCCGTCTTTTGACAGTCAAAAGATCTTTGATAACCTTAGCATATGCTGGAATTTGTTGAATAGCATCAAGGAATGGCAAATTCAATTTTACTTGCTTCAACACATCCAACACCTCGGTACGTGAAGCCCCTTTCTTGGGTGGCTCTAAGCGTTGAGGAAATGGCGCAGCAATAGGTAACTTGACTTCAATTTCAGGTCAAACTTCCTTATCTTTCAATTCCTTTTCTAAGGGAGGTTCTTCAGACTCGAAAGTTTCAGATTCCTTAGAAATTTCGGGTTCAACCCCATCATCTTTCACCTTTGAAAGTTTAGGTGCTAGATCAATTACGCGGCCACTTCGAAGAGTAGTAACAGCTTGACATTGTTTTTGCAAATACGATGATGTGGAGCCAACCGTGGTTTGACCTTGAAGAGGAGGTCTTTGGCCTTGGGCTGGAAGTTTACCTTTCTCTTGAGTATTCACCGCATCTTGCAACCTAGAGATGCTAGTTTGCAATTCAACGAACATTCGATCATATTTAGCATTACTCTCTTTTTGAGATTGGAGGAATTGATTGAAATTATCTTCAAGAGATCTCCTAGGTGGAGCTACATAAGGACCAGGAGGTGGTACTTGCATAGAATTTGGCATTGGAGGAGCCACTTGCTGAAATTGAGGAGGTGGTGGTAGAGTCATTTGTGGGTTATGAACCATCCCACCTTGGTGTTGTCCATAATTGAATCCAGGATTCCTCCACGACTGATTATATGCATTCCCTTGCTATGCATTATAATTTCCTCGAAAACCCCCTATTGCCTCAACCTGTTCAGTATACATTGCTTTGTATGCAGGAATGGTAGGACATCCTTTGGTAGAATGACCCGCATTACAAATGGCACACACTTTCTCCTTTCCAGCTTGTACGGATCCAGACACATCTCTCAATCGCACTTCAAGCATATCTCTGAAATTCTTCTCTAATTGGTCAAATTTTCGATCCAACAAAGTGTCCTTGTCCAAGTCATAAATACCGGACGCAGCAGGCAAGTTGGACACTTGTCGATTTCTATTTTGACTATTGGGATCAGAAGTATCCCGTGCTTGGGTAGTCTCAGCTATATATTTCAAATGAGCTTCAGCATCGCTCGAATTTAACTCCCCAAAAGGTCTTTCACACATGGTTTGGACAAGTTGTTTCGACGCTAATGTAAGGCCTTGATGGAAAAATGAAATTAAATGATGATTTTCAAAACCGTGATGTGGGCACGCACTAACTAACTCCTGAAATCTCTCCCAACATTTATCAAAAGCCTCATTCTCATTTTGTCGAAAAGCTTGAATTTGGGCTTTAACAGAATTAGTTTTGTGTTGTGGAAAAAATTTGGATATAAACTTATTTTGCATATCTCTCCAAGATAACACAGAATTTGGGGGTAGGGACCATAACTAAGTTTTAGCTTTATCCTTTAAGGAAAAAGGTAAGAGCTTCAACCGGACTACATCTTGTGGACAAGCTTGGTCTCCAAAAGTCTCACATGTATCTTCGAACTCTCGAATATGGAGATATGGTTTTTCAGAATCCATCCCATGAAATGTAGGAAGGATTTGGATCATGCCATTCCGAAAATGGAACTGACCGGCATTATACGGGAGTAAAATGCAACTAGGGGTAACAGTTCTCTCCGGAAATAACAAATCTTTCATAGGAAGATAGGGTATCTCATCCTCTCCAGCACCAACACCAATACTACCATGATCTGACATATCTCTACCAAAAGGTTCAGAATTCTCACTCCGGGTTTGACTCAATGTACGACTAGTGATGGAATTATTAGGCGAAGGAGGTGGAACCCAAAAAGGAAGCGACTCGGAATTTTCAGAACTTGCTTCGGCTATAGGATTTTCGTGAACTTGGGTGGGGGATGAATTCAGCATAAGCACATAAGAGATGAAATGAATTTTTTTTTTAATAGAAATCACTTGTAGATACAAATAACTTTCTTGAAAATTTAACAATTTTTCATTCCCCGGAAACGGCGCCAAAAACTTGACGCGACTTAAAATTTGTCTTAAAAGTGCGTTCACTCTAGGTTCAAGTGCAAACCTATCGCTCAAGTAATAACCCGGTAAGTCGGGATCGAATCCACAGGGAAGGAAAATGTCAAATAGTAATCAGGAAAATTATTAAATCTGAAAATGATTTCTTAAAAGAAACAAAAACATGTTTAATGATTTTGGAAGATTTCTAGCGAAATAAAACTTTTCTTAACAAAAGCAAACTGGAAATTTTAATGAAAGCAGACTAAAAATTGCAGAAAAAAACTTTTAATCAAATGGGAGAAAACAGGGTAGAATACAATCCCTCAATCCTTAACAAATTATCATAGAGAATGCTAGACTTGTAAATTAAAAATAATTGATTAGATCCAGCCTTTATAACTTCTAAGCATTACATATATGAGGGATCTAGCCCGCACAATATGAAATAAAAAATAGGTATAAAGCGGTGAATGATAAATTATACTAGCAAAGCTTTCTTGAACATCTCAAGTACCTAGGGCAAGAGAGATTAAAAGATTGACAGTTTTTGTATAATTTTCTTTCACGATTCAATCAATATTTTAATTTAACCTCTATTTTCTACATAGATAATCTGCCTTGGATTGAGTTCATGTACCCCAACCCTTGGAAAATTTAGCTACTCATGATTGGATTGAAGAACAAATTCATACTCAGAATTATGGAACTATAAGACATGGGAAATAAATTTGCAAATAATAAAGTAAAAGAGAATAGAATGATATTACTTGAATTCAGCAGCAGGAAAGTAAATGAAATTGAAATCCAGATAACTTCTTCGTAATCAGCAGTACAAACTAGGGTTCTTATGAAAGAAATTTAAACTTCTAAATGGTTCTCTCAAAAACTAACTCTAAAATTCTTTAGCTAATTTGTAATCTAGCAACAACTAACAACTTGCTACAATTCTCTCTCTACTTACTTGGTTGGTCTCTCCTCTTCAAATGATATAGGGCACTAGCTTTTATAACACCAAGTATCGAAATTGATAGCCAATAATGCTTTTTGGTACGTTTTTCCAAGAGTTGCTCTGTTTTAATTGAACAATTAATTGTCAGCATTTCACACGACCGGCCGGTCCGTCTCAACCTCGGATCGGTTCTTTTCTTTTTACCGGATCGGTTCGGGCCTAGTCGGATGGGTCCGAATTTTTGCTTCCATCGGTTCGTCATCAATCCGGGGTCTACTGGACTTTGTCAATTCGGATGGATCCGGATCCAACCCGGATCGGTCCGAAATTCTTCTAGTTTGACTTTTTCTTTGAAACTTTGACTGACCATATCTTTTGATCTAGAACTCCGATTTGAGTGCCGTTTTTTCCTATGCTCTTGTGAACTCATGCTCTTCAACTTCAATTTTTGACGTTGCTTCCGAGTTCTGAATGGAATTTACACTTTTGCCCTTTTACATTTCTTCTAGTTTTCTTCTTTTCTTTTATTGCATTCCATTCCTGAAATCTTTATCACAATTACACAAAAATTAGGGAATTTTGTTAGAAACGAACAATAGAGTGATATGGACTAAAAATGATTCAATTACCTTGTTCGAGATATTAAAATCACTAACTTAAGGGGCTAAGTTCGGAAGAATTTACGCTTGGTCATGAGGCCTAAATTTGTAGCATAAGAAGTTATTTGGTACTTTACTAATGAATACTTGGACTTAATTTGACTTCAAGGTTAAACTCCTAAATCTTCATAAGGGATGGGGGTATATGTATGGTAGAGACAAGATCGGGTGAGGGAGAAAGGTGAAAAACTTAATAAATGGACATCTTAAAAGATATTGACATAAAAGATGTCCCGTCGGCTTTTTCGTTAAGCCCCCAATGGAAGTTAAATGAATGGTTAAAATTATATCAATTAATTTATCTTAGGGTTAATATTACAACTGGTGAAAAAAGGAATGTAGATATCAAATTCACTCTAACCTCATGGATGTATTTGAATTTTTCTACTTATTATTTTAGTAATTAGTCAATATTTTTTTAGCTCCAGTCCAGTTAAATATTTTTTGGACATTAAGGTCCCTCACGCTTTAATGTATACTTTATATTGTAGGGTGTACAAATACCAAATACGTGTAAATTATAAAAGTTCGTGCACAGTACAAAATTTCACGTACAAATTATAATTTTTATTCAAAAATAAAATCATGTATACTTTATTAAATTTATTGTATATAAATTTAGGAACATGGAACTTAGTACTTAAAATAATGTTAGTGGACTAGAACCAAAATAAATTATCGATTAAGGAATTAAACCAAAAAAATATACAAAATATATTATTTTAATAGTTTTAAATATTTTTAATTAATGGAATTATCCCAACTGGAAACACAAGAACAATTGATCTATTGAAATTATGTAAAATAAAAACTAGTTTCTCACGTACTAGTGTCATTTCAATACACCAAAAATAAAGCGTGTTAAATTAATTTATATCACTTTTAGCATAGTAGTAGTAGTAGTAGTAGTAGTAGTAGTAATAATAATAATAATAATAATAATAATAATAATAATAATAATAATAATAATAATAATAATAATAATAATAATAATAATAATAATAATAATAATAATAATAATAATAATAATAATAATAATAATAATAATAATAATAATAATAATAAAAGGAATTTAAACCATCAACAACATGCGATAATGATAAAATAATAAGTATTGCTATAATCCAAAAACTCAACATCCAACATAAATAAATGAAATCGTCTTAACTCTCATAAATATTAACCAACTGAATAAATATTTAGGACTAACATGGTCCATACCAATCTCTGAATAAATGTCCTAAAATAAAATGACATGGAAATATAAACCCAAGCAATGAATCAACTAAAGGAATGGATAGTAGTGAAATGAAAAGTTTGAATCACCTCAACCATGTTGTTTCTGTTATAAAATGCTTGGAAAATATTTTTATATAGTTCGAATCAACACCCTAAAGTTGTAAGAAATATATTACAATATCGATGCATTAATAATTTTGCAACTCATTTACGATAAACATGTCAACTCGTCGACACTCACATGTAAGAAATACTTCACCCCTCATCATAAGTGAACTACACGAGTGTCCTAACCCAAAAAGAAATATTAATAATTTTATATCACTAGACTAATAAGTTAACATCGCATATTAAGACACTACATAAGGATGCAACTAACTGTACATGTAAAGAATATAACCCATTACAAACCCCTACACATGTCACCTATAAAGTAGAATACACATGATCTCATTATATAACACATTAATGTGACATAGGGTTCTATATTAAAGTGTCCCTTACTGGACTATATCATCAATTATATGAATCTCATAATAACTATGTGAAGATATCTACCTTCAAGAGACCTTATCATTCCTCTATCAATAAACCTTTATGAGCCCATCACCCATTGAATTTGAAACATGTACACAAATAAGAATAAAGGATCACCACGCAATCACATCAACAGCTAGTCCCATACCAAAACGTTTATGATGGATCAGGTCATTTGCATCTCACGTCACGAGGCAGTGAATAATTATCGTATGATCAATATACCTCCATAGAGTCCTGTATCATCAGCTAGGAGTGATATACACGGTTACAACCATTTAAATCCAACCTCGATCGATAGATTCTCCACGAGCCAAATACGATATGTTCACATCAATAAACAATTTATATATATAGGATATCTTATAAAGAAATTTTTTTAAACAAATTCAATTTGTATGTTTAAGATTATTCCTTGTTTGGACAAAACCCTTTGAGTAATAGGTTGGGGCTTGAGTGTGTTGACCTTTCAAGCCTATGATGTGTTTGATTGAAGACCGTAATAGCCAAGTTATAATGTCTACATTATCGTGTCTTATTTCATGCCACGTTTCATCTTCAATATTCGAGGACTCTAAAAAAGGTATGGATGCATTTTAGTTAAACCTAAATATCATTGGGGGTTTTTTTTTTTTTATGCTTAAGGCTATTTTTCATAAAGTTTTTTTTAGAAAATATTTATTTTTGAAAGAAGTCTTTCGAACGAGTTATCAAAGTTATTCAAACGAAAAATGAATTTCATTTAAACGAGATTTTATGTTGGTTCAAACAAGAATGGTTATATCGTTGGAATGGCATTCAAATGAGGTTCAAACGAGGGAATATGTCAATAATGAAAACTTCATTCGAAACTCGTTCGAAGTACATTTCGAACGAGATTAGCATATTCATTAGAATGAGGTTCTGTTTGGTTTGAACGAGATTTTACATTTCGTTCGAACGAACCTCTATTTTCATTCGAACGAGATTTCACCTTCGCAAAATGTTTTCTATAAATAAACATGTCGTGAACTTTTTAAGTTGAGAAATTTGGCAAAAATAACTTTCTAATTATAAACCAAAAGCCTTCAAACCCTAGTTTCATCCAAACTCTTTGAGATCCGAGGTTCAATCTTTATATGCTTTGAGATCTTATTTGTCATCAAGGTTTTACTCATCATAATCTTTGTTGAGTATGTTTCATACGGTGGATTTTATATTTTCTATTTACACACGGTGGATTCCATATTTATTATGTTTGCGATGAAGAAGCAGTGGGCCTGCATTCTAGATTCATAGACAGTACACTAAACCACAAACTGAAAATGGTCATGACAAACTGGTCACATTCCTGGATCGTGACCATTGTCAAAGAACTCCTGACCAGGTCTATGACCATTCACCACTATGACATTAACTGGACATGGCCACGGCTATAGACTGTGACCACCATGGTCATGTATGTGGTCCGTGATAAGATAGTGACCATTATGACACCAAAATTGCACTAAAATTCCTACCAATAATGGTCATGGCCCATGATCGTGACCAAGGCTATGACCAAGGTAAGTTTTTTAGTTAATATGGGTCACGAATTTGGGCCGTGGCTATTTTGAATGGGTCATGTTTATTGGTCACTGTCCTCGACTGTGACCACAAGGCGTGACCAATTAATTTTTTCCACGTTATCAACATGGCCACGATCTAGGTTCGTAACCATGTCATGATCATATTGATGACGTGAAAAAATTAATTAGTCATCATTTGTGGTTATGGTCAAGGGCCGTAACCACTGGCTTTAGATAAAGATCCCCAAAACCCAGCGTCATTTCACTCTCTCACTCTCTCACTTTCCCTCCTGTCGAAGTCTCTCTCTGGAAACCTCTCTCTCTCCGGTCGGCAATCTCTATCTCTCTTTACAAGCAGGTCTTCTTCCCTTTCTATATATATATATATAAACTGTGTATCTATGTGTGTGAATGTGTGTATATGTGTATGTATTATAAATTATGTATGTATGTATATGTGTGTGAATTTATGTGTATGTGTGTATGTAGTACGTATATGTATGCATGTGTGTATGTATGTGTATGTGTGTGTGTGTGTGTATACCTAAATACCCAATTATTTTTTTAACTAATTTAGAACTTCCAATTCTTAAGCCTTGATTGGTGGAAAAATTGCCCAAGTTTAAAATTAGTGAAAAATACCCTAAACCCTATATGTTAAACTGTAAAACATAGGCCCAAATAAATAAACCCAAACACTTAAACCATAAACCCTATTGACTAAATTTTGCCCAAGTTTAAAGTTAGTGGAAAATACCCTAAACTTTATTTACTAAATCCTAAAAATTCAGCCCAAATTAATAAACCTTTATGACTAAACCCAAATACCTAAACCCTACAACCAAAACCCTAATACTCAAACGCTAAAACTTTGACCATACATCCTAAATCATGTACCCTAAATTGTAAATTGAAAACTATAATCCCTATAGCCTAAATGCTAAAACCCAAAACACGAAAAAAATAATATTTAAGATTTGGGCCCCATTTGTATAATTTGACGATTGAGATTTGATAGTGTAAGATATGGACTTAAATTTAGAGTTAGTGAATTCAAAAATTACGCATGCTTAGTAGGATTTAAAAAAGGTAAAAATAGCTAAAAGCTCAGACACCAATTTGTAAGACTGTGCGTTATTATCTGATAGATTAAACTTATTTAATTAGATGTCAATTACACAAACAAATTTCAATTTTTATTAAACCCTAAACATGCAACTAGGTGATTCAAATCAAGCATGTAAAGAAACAAACAATTTTAAGAAAAATCAACACAGGACAAATTTTTTTATTTCACTAAAGTTTGCAAATCGCAACTTACAACATTATAGAGAAATACTGCGATGAATTCCCTCAACAACCCACAAAGAATGCAGCCTTAAAACAACAATGATTCCCTCAAGAACCATAAGAACCTCAGTCCTCCTCCGTCAGTAGTAAATACCCTTGAGTATCACAAGATCAATAGTGAAGAAAGCTCTCCACAAGAATAACTTCAATATAGAAGTGTTTCAGTTCCAAAGAAGATTCACAAAAGAATTTGGGATTGTTTATGTGAATCAAAAATAAGTTTTAGCACTAAAAAGTGAAGGCTATTTTGTAGGAGGTCTGCAATTTGTGTAAATGAAAAGTCTTAAAGAAAAATCTTCACGAAACAGGTTTTTATCGAAAAATAAAAAATTTGAGATGGCAGAATGTCGTTAGATTGATATCAGGAGGTCGCTCGAATGAGATGGCTATCTCGTTAGAAGCGACCTTTGAACTATGTATCAAACGACCTGGAAAAATAAAATAATAAGTTTTGTTTGATCTAATATAAGAAGCAGGCTATTAAATGAGGTATCAAACGGCCTTGAAAAGTCGTTCGAACGACAGTGAGATGTCGTTTGAACGAGCTATACGATTTTTAAGTTTTGCCTATATTGAATTTAGAAAATATTTTTAAGTTTGAAAATTCCTCATTTTGAAAAATAAAGTTTAAAAAAATATCCCCAATACTTAGTAAAACATCTACGAAATATAAAACTAAATCCATACCAAAATTATGTTAAGTCGTAGAACATTGTTGAAGATGCTTGATAACTGGATCCGTCCTTTTGAACTTGTGAACTTGAATTACCTTTACGGATATAACGGGATACGCCACTCAATGTAAACTAGACTCAATGGACAAGTCCTAGAAGCTAAGGGCCATGGTGGGAGATTTGCCCTTACAAATATCACCCTAAGGTTATTCCGGTACAAAATAAAAATATCCAAATTATCCAATAAATATCCTATATACATCTAATATCCTCCTAAAAACCCAAAAATGGAAAGATACTAAATATGTAAGTCTTCAAAATCTTCAACTTTCAAATTTTTGAATCTACTTGCTTTCTCTTGATCTTCTTTTGGAGAACTTTGTCAAATTGTGTAATTTTCATATGCTCCACAAAGTGTACCTATACACAATAGATAAAGAAAATACCTTAGTGATGTATCGAGTTTGAAACAAAATAAATCTCATAAATCAAATCATTTCTCCTCCATAATTCATGATTCGTTCTCCTCCTTTTTATTTGTCCGAAATAGACAAGGAAAAGAAACAAAAAAATAATAAATCGGGAGTGTCATGACAAGCATAGCAAATCATCACAAACATATATCAAATAAGCTCATGCAAGAAAAAACTCAAAAGCTCCACAATCTATTTTTGATTTTTCAAATTTTTTCAAGAGAAAAAAAAGTTTACAAAAAAACACACACCATGAACTAACACTAAGATAACCAAATCATAAACGCGTATTGAATGGGTGTAAACAAATTCGATTGGAAAATCAACTCAAACAATCATAATATATGTGCACGATGAATTTTGGATACTCCTAACAAATGAACTCAAACTCGTCCTTAAGTGTAAAAATGTTGAATTCATACGATATCGACTCAATCTAATTAACAAATCATAGTCTAAAATGATTTTCACACCAATAACGTCGAAAATTATGTAATGATTTTACGAGACTTTTTCAGGACGTGCAAACCCATTGATCTTCGACTTAACTCCTTTAAAACACATATATAGAATTTTTTCCCTCAAATCTTTTGTTTCGAATAAATCAATGCTCATATGTAGTGAAGCGTCAATTTTCTTTGAATTTTGCCTAACACTTTATATTTTTTCTTTCGAGTGCTCTTAATTTTTTAGATTCTTTTATTTTACAAATGGTGGCTATTCATGCAAAAGATCTTTTTACTTTTGCAGCTCGATCCATTGAATAAAATTTAACACATATACCAGAGATATAAATTTCAATTTTTCTAACTCGGGAAATGGTTACTACAAGCACTACTCTCATTATCTCGTTTTATCCCATCTGGTTTGTTTTAAAGACACGATTGAGATGAAAATACTTTGACCAACACGTGATAGACAAGTGCAAAATCAAACAAATTTCTGCAAGTGTGCATTAAAGGAGACAATGAGTCAAACATGTAGAAAGTAATCACTAATTACATCTTAATGACTCTAAACAATATAAAGAATGTGGATGAAATGATGTTGCATCTCAAAACACTATAAAAAAGACACGTGGATAAAGGAGTGATATTGTGATTCGGAAACCCTAAATGTACATCCATATATGGTGTAAGCAAAAATACAAAACTTTTTTGGATTTTTTAAAATTTTATCAAAAATAAAATCTTTTTGGCTTTTTCATTTTTCTAAACTTGTTCAAAAAATAAAATAAAAATTTGGATTTTTGAAAAAAAATATCAAAATGGAAAAATCTAAATACAATGATAGTACATACTAGCAATAGGAATGATAATATGAACATGAAAAGCATCCTATACAAGCAAACAAGTCTAAACATCTATCATTATGTCCGAAGGTGTTTTCTAAAGGTGGCGACATCCTATGAAAAACATCCATCAAGTCATGTGAAGTCTTAACTAAATACTAAACTTGCTCTAAAAAATGCTCAAAATATCTCATGTGATATACGGGATCATGTGGAGTAACATGTGTGGGAGTGTGTGTCGGAACATGTGCAGTATCATAACGAGGTAAATACTATGATACACACTACCCAACTTAATATAAAATTCCCTAAGGTGTCCTCTTCACTTGCAATAGGAACAAATATACACAGGCCTAGGAACATCTCTCTTAAAATGACTAGGAAGCACTCTCCTATGGGAAACCAATGCCTAGGGGAGTTAGGTTGAGAGCCATATGGATCTATAACAAACTCGAGAAACAGTTCGGGTGCAATATGGAAAGTGGACACACTGTCATAACCTATTTCTAGTCTCTCAACATTACTCAAAGCGGGACTGAGGAGCATCTTTCTTACGTTCTTAGATATATCCTCTAAAGTAACTTTAACCTCTCGGGCACATTCAAAATCTCTCTCGAGTTAGGATACATGGGCTTTAATTTTCTCACGAGTCTCTAATAAAGATTGAAGATTTCGTAAGACTAGCCACGGTGTTGGTCAATTCATTCTTTTCCCATCCTAAGACGCTCAACTGCTCACATAAAGAAACTCTCACCTTCCCTAGTTGATTCGATGACACCTCACACACACTCAAAACTTCTATCCCTATCTCTAAATCTCTCACCTGAAGAGACAACTCCTTATTCATCTTTTTCATCTTCAATGTCTCGGTATATAAATCACTAAATGCTTGTTGGAGATCACATTCACTCTCACTTGCAACATCATCCTCACACTCACTCGAATGGCTCAAAACATCATCAAGGCTCTCAGATTTATGAGTGTCCTCATCGTTGTGGGACAAATTGGATGTACTCACGTTTCTAGCCATGAAAACAACGCACTTTTCAAGTGGTGATTCTCCCCCTGAATCATCCAACTCAATGTCACTTCGTTAAAAGTGGACGTGTTAGCAACTTTCTTGCCCTTTCTCTTTAGCATAGTGGGACACTCAAACGCCTTGTGCCCTTTGGCCTCATACTCAAAACACCTTATATTTTCCTCTTTCTCACCGCTATCCTCGACCTCATTTTTCTTTTTGTTTTTCTCAAAAATCCTGTTATTGGATGAATTATTTTTGGAAATTTTAAGAAACTTTTTTAAAAAATTCGCAAATAAGTCCAAGTTATTGAAATCAACCTCACCCCCAGAATCAAACCCACAAACTCTCTCTTTTTTTCTTTTCTTAATCTGAGTATTTACAGCTATCCCTTTATCCTTAGTCTTAATGTTTTTGGGAAACATGTCGATCTCATAAGTTTGAAGGTCTCCTATGAGTACTTACAACCTAAGAGAGTATAAAACCCCTAAAGAGTTAATCACAATGACCTTTGGAATAAATAAGAATGTGAGTGACCGCAAAATATTTTTCACAACTCTCGAATACTCAATTTTCTCACCCAAATTAAAACTTGTGTTGACAATGTCCAACAACCTAGCATAAAACTCATCAAAACTCTCGGACTCTAACATAGTGATAATCTCAGATCGGGTGGTCAAATTTTGAATCTTTGACGCCTTGACAACGTTGATATACCCTCGTGAGTGAGCCGGAAAGTATCTCATACCTTTGTAGACATAGTGCACGTCATGATGCGACGAAAGTTGTCGGGGGTGAGCGCTCCAGAAATAGCACTAAGTCCGCGGGAGTTGTAGGTCCTCCATTTAAACTCATCATCAATACAATTAGAAATGGGTTTGGTATTAATGACATTGTTAATGGTGACAGTGGGAGGAGTCCGCCCTATTTCACATACGAGCCAATATCTTTCATTGATTTCTTTGAAAACGATTTCATGCGAACTTTACAATATGCATAAATTGTGCCAAACTCTTTCAGATCCGTCTTCTTGAACTTGTGAACTTGATTTGCCGTGACAGATGCAACGGGATATGTCATACTCATTTTAAATTTGACTCAATGGACATGTCCTTAAAGCTATGGGAAATGATGGGAAAAATTTCCTTACAAGATTGTACCTATAACAGGACACTTGATACATATTGTGACACCCCTTTTAATTAAATACCGGGTGATCGGTCCGTTATTAAATTTAAAACAGAATATCCAGTTAGAATCAGTCGTAGCATCACTGTCGAAATTTTTTATTAATTACTAACCACCTAGTATTTAAAAATCAGATGCCAAATTTTATTTATTTTATTTTATTAAGACATGTAAGCAATTATAAGATTAACAAAACATTCATCCGATAACAACTCATAGGAATCAAAATGATATAATAAAATAAACTGAGTCTGGAGTAAACACTTCAAGTCAAAATCCCAAATACAATAATCTGAATGAAGTAAATCCAACAAATTAAAAGTAAATGGCTGTTTGTAAACTACTATCTCTAAATAAGAACGGGCAACATGCCTTGACTGAAATGAATGTCTCTGAATGAATCAAGGATGAATGTGGATGCGTATAATATCGAGGCCCCGTAACTTCCACAATAGCTATAGTATGTCAACTGAATGGAACTCCTATGCTTGGCGTTCCTGTGGCTGGGCACCTATAAGGTTTTTTCAACAACAAAATAGATTTGACAGAAAACGAGTCAGATCCCGAGTTAAAAATATTTTCAAAACAACAAGTACTTAAATTGCATAAATACCAGATATTGTATACATGTTAGTCACATTGTCTCACTTGAAATCCTCACCTCTCAACTATTGTACACGCCTAACGTATACTCCTAACCCATCCTAGTTATATTGTCCCACCTAATTAGTTTGATTTAAGTCTCTCACTATGATGACTAAGACATTGTGTCCACTCGTATTACTATAATAATACATTATTGCATTTCCAGTAATTATTAATCGATTCAAGTATTTCTATTTTATATATCATACTTTTCTCATCTACTAGGCAAAGCGGTAGAATAATCACCAGTACATACATAGTCTTCACTATAATATAATATATATACACACACACACTTTTAAGGCACCCCGAGACTTAGCTATGGTGCATGCATACTCTGCTATCAATTCCCAGTATATCACATACAATATAAAGGAATATAGGTTCATAATCACTCGAGAACCATATAAAACATAGATCACAAATAATGGAGGCGAATCATAGTTCCAAGTAATAAGGGGGATGCACATACCCACTCACCCCTACGACCGTCTGCACTATCACTCACAGATAGGTTGGACCAAATTTCTATTGTTATAAGGTACAAGTTCGTATTGCTCGATGGGCTCATCAGAATAAGACTGTCCTAGTGCAAAAACCTCCGGGATAGTAAGTAGCGTGGTATGATGCATTACAAATTACAATCCATACTATAGGTAACCACACAACCTAAGTATATATAAACTCCATATAGGTACACGCACGTCCCATTTTACATGTCTCATAAGTAGTATATTTATATCTCGAATATCCTACGTAATATTTTATTTAACACGGTAACTTACGTCGCATAACTACAAGTACCTTATCCCAAAAGGTTAATAATTTCCCTTCTATTCCTATAATATTTCAGTAACTAAAATATACCCCCACTACTGGTATTAACCTTAAGTTATCGTTTATCCAATTTAAACCCAAATTTACATAATTTCTAACCATAACTCATTCGATTAACACTCGTAATTTCCCCATTCAATCCCATGCATAAATAATATTTTTCGGGTCTTAAGTATATCCTACTGCCCTTTCCTAAGTCTCATTATGATTAATTAATCCACACCAAAGATTTCTAAAAGTTGGGATTCAATCAAATATTAAAAAGGAAACAAAGAACATTTCCCAGGGGAGTCGATCGATCGATGAGATCAGTCGATCGATCAACATTCTTGAGTTCGTCGATCAATCGACCAGTTATTTGCCCAGGTTTTCTTAACAGTTACCACAAAAATCGTATTTAAACATCTCCAAATCGATATACATGTAACCTAGATCCTATACAAACATATATAGACAAATTCTAATGTATCCAAATCGTTTAAACAACATAAGCAAGCATAAATTCACCCAATTTCCATCTTTAGTCTCAAGAACCCTAGTTTTGACTTCATCTTCAATTCAACGTGAAATTTCCAGATTTCTTCAACCAATTATATTTTAATAATGTGGGTTTGATTCTACATGCATAAATGATCCTATTCCATTTAAATATTCACCCAAGAATTTTGATTTACACTATCTAAATTCCTCTAAAACATGAGATTTTCATAAAAATGTTATCCTAATCTAATATGGATCACATATCTATCGTAAATTTACGCAAGATAATACTTGCCTTACGTATAAGGTATGGTCCATTGGTGATGAAAGGTATGGGGTTGATCCTCTCTCTTCGATCTATGCGTTGGCGGCTATAGTGGTGCAAACGGTGCTCCAATGGTGGTTCAAGCCTTAGAATACCCTTCACTCTCTTACTCCTATGATTTCCCAAGCTTTTTTGTTTGATATCTCTATAAAGACTAATCCTACCAGCTGATATAGACTTAGGAATTTTGTGGGTTTAATTACCCCCAAAATAAAAATGACTAAAATACCCTCCTGAGGTGCCGGTTTGGCATAAAAATGCCATGGGATCCAAACTGAACCCCCGGGTAGGCTTTTTTTTAACCTTCTGGACACTTTGGCGCATTCGAAATGACCATACAGGTGATTTATACATGAATTATTTTTTATTTTATTAAATTGCGTCCCGACACGACTGACACGCGCTTCCCGACTTAATTTCCATAATTATCGTATTATTCGCTCGCGATAATTAATTCATAATTACATATTACTTTACTCACTAAGTAATATTCAACATAATACCCATCAATAAATACTAGCTCTCATCACACTAGTATTAATCCCACAGTAAAAAATCATTAAAATTACAGGGTATTACATAATTCCCCCTAATAACGGAATTTGGTCCAAAAATTCGGAAAAAAATAACGGTATACCTAAAAAGAATAACTCGGGATACTTTTAGCTCATTTCGTTCTCGCGCTCCTAGGTAGACTCCTCGGCATTATGATGCCACCACTGAATGCGTAATAATGGCAGTACCTTTGACCTCAGTTTCCTCTCGTTGCGGTCTAGGATAGCAACTGACCCCTCCTCGTAGGAACTATCGAGCTGTAGATCAATCTCCTTTAAAGAAATATGAGTGTGGGCCAACTAATCCCGAAGATATATCCTCAATGAAGAAATCTGGAACATGTCATGAATTATATACAAGTGCTCCGGTAACCTAAGTCTGTAAGCCACTAGCCCAATCTGCTTAATAATAGGGAATGGCCCTATGTACCTCGGTGCCAACTTCCCTTTCTTTCCAAACTGCACTACCCCCTTTATGAGAGATACTTGTAACAACACCTGGTCCCCCACATTAAACTCCCTGAAGAACCTCTTGGCACCAACGTAGCTCTTCTGTCTATCCTGAACAACCCGAATACAACTCCGAATCGTCTCAATCCTGGCCGAAGTATCCTGAATCAACTCTAACCTAAGTAGCTTGTTGTCCCCCACCTCTAGCCAAAACATTATAGAACGACAAGGACTACCATATAATGCCTCGAATGGAGCCATGCCAATAGTAAATTGGTAAGAGTTATTATAAATAAACTCCAACAGTGGAAGATATTGCTCCCATCTCCCACCAAAATCAAAGATGCATATTCGCAACATATCCTCTAACATCTGATTCATTCTCTCAGTCTTCCCATTAGTCTACGGGTGATAGGCTGAACTCAATCATAACTCCGTACCTATGGCCTCCTGGAAGATCTCCCAAAATCTGGACACAAAAATCTTATCTCGGTCGAAAGTTATATCAAGGGACACCCCGTGGAGTCTCACTACCTCTACGATAAAGATCTGAGCGTACTGCCCCGTATTATAATCGGTCCATACTAGCAAAAAATGATCTACCTTGGTCAGCCGATCCATAATCACCCATATGGATTCGTGACCCCTCTGCAATGTAGGCAACCCTGTGACGAAATCCATGGAAATTCTCTCCCATTTCTACATAGGGATCTCTAATAGCTGTAGGAGCCCTGGAGGTCTCTGGTGGTCCATTTTTACTATCTGATAAGTGGCACATTTAAAAAAAAACTCAGAGATGTCCTTATTCATTCCACTCCACTAGTAATGTCACCTCATATCTTGGTACATCTTATTCCCTTCATGATATAGCGCAAATTGTGAACCGTGCAACTCCATCATCACCGCATGTCGTAAATACTCCCCTTCTGGAACTACCAGTCTGCCATTGAAGCGTAAGCCCCCATCTGAGTTCAAAAAATACAACTCTGCCCCCTCGACTAGAAGTTGTATAATCCGATCCTCACAGAACGAGTCTGTTGCCTGAGCCTGTATCACCATAGTAACGATCTCGGGTGTAACTATCATCACTGACATGAATGAGCGGGCAATCACATCCTGATATCCCAGCTCTTTCCATTTCTACTTCCAGACCTCGGTCATCTCACCTATTGGCCTATGGCTCAATGCATCTGCTACCACGTTAGCCTTCCCTGGGTAATATTAGATAGCGAACTGATAGTCCTTCACAAATTTAAGCCACTTTCGCTGGTGCATATTCAACTTTCGCTGTGTGAACAGGTACTGTAGTGACTTATGATCTGTGAATACGTGAAATTTCTCCCCCAAGAGATAATGTCTCCATATCCAAAGTGAAAACACGACTACCGCTAATTCTAAGTCATGGGTGGGGTAATTCCTCTCATGAGACTTAAACTTACGGGAAGCATAAGCTATAGCTTTATCCTCCTGATGAAGCACACACCTAATTCCTAGTAAGGACGCATCAGTATACACCAGGTATTCCACTCCGCGCATGGGTAGTGCTAGAACTAGTGTTGAAGTCAGCTTGTCCTTCATCTCATCAGAAGCTAATTGGCTGGCAACATCCGAGATAAATGGCACCCCTTTGCGAGTCAAATTAGTCAACAGAGCCCCTATCTTAGAGACTACCCGAATAAATTGCCTGTAATATTCGGTTATCCCCAATAAACTTCATATCTCTATCGATATTGTGGGTTACCCCCACTCCATCACCGTTGATACCATCCTCGGATCTATGATATCCCTCTCTTAAAAATAATGTGTCCCAGAAACTGAATCTCTCTCAGCTAGAACTCACACTTCTCATATTTTGCATACAATTAGTGCTCACGTAGTGTCTGCAAAACCTTCCTCAAATGCTCGGCATGATCCTCCTCAGTCTGAGAATAAATTAGGATGTCATCTATGAAAATAATGACAAATTGATCTAAGAAATCTCTGAACACCCTATTCATCAAGTCCATAAACACAGCCGATGTGTTGGTTAGCCCATATGGCATAACCCTGAACTCATAAGATCCATATCGCGTCAAGAAGGCAGTCTTAGACACGTCCTCCTCTCTGATACACAACTGTTGGTATCCCGACCTCAAGTTTATCTTTGAAAAGTAGGCAGCACCCCTCAACTGGTCGAATAGGTCATCATTTTGGGGCAACGGATACTTATTCCGTATCGTGACCTTATTCAACTCTTGGTAGTCAACACACAACCGTAGAAACCCATCTCTCTTCGTTATAAATAGTAAGGAGGTGCCCCAAGGCAAGGTGCTCCTACGGATGAAGTCCTGTCCCAAAAAATGCTTAATTTAATCCCGTAACTCCCTCATCTCTGCCGGAGCCATACAATAAGGGGCACGAGCTATCGACTGAGTGCCTAGGATCAAGTCTATCACAAACTCTATCTCTCTGCTAGGCGGTATCCTGGTATGTCCTGAAATACATCAGCGAACTCATGAACAACCGGAATCGAATCGAGTGGAATCACCACTTCCTTAGAGGTCTCCTCCTCTATATAATATAAATGAGTGGACGATCCTCCCTTAGGACGACGTATTACCACTAAAAACATCACCTGACCCTGTATGGCGAACATAATACTATGACTATAGCAATCAATCATGGCCCTATATGTAACTAGCCAATCCATCCCAATAATAGCATCATACTCAGACATATCTAATACAAGAATATCGGAAGGTAAAATAAGTCGCCTAATCTCTATACCCATACCTCGACATAAAAAGAATATGAGTGACCCATAACCCAGTGGAGAATCTACACTAGTAACCGTAATATCTGTCGTGTTTAATAATATCATAGGACGTGCAAATATAGTGGAAATAAAAGAGTGTGAAGCCCCCGTATCAAATAATATCCACCCCAAAGTATCCTGAATAGAAAATATACCCTAAACTACGGGTGGATCCTGAGGAACTGTGCCCTGGTTGACGTTGTAAACACGCCCGTACTGTAGCTGTCCCTGTTGAACTAGAACTGCTGGAATAGCAGACAATGTTGGCATCTGTGGTGGTACTGAGAGGGCGGATGGAAAGATCAGTCGTTGGGGTTCCTATCGAGAACCGTACTGCTGCGGGGCCCTGCCCCCTTCAGGATAATCCCAACATCGGTGGCCATTTTTGCCACAGCCAAAGCATCTACCCCTAAAGTTTCATCCCCTCTGATTCTGCTATCCTCGACCCTGTGGACAATCCCAATATTGGTCCTGCTAAAAGCACTGATGGCCCTGTTGCTGGTGGCCCTATTTACCAGACTGACCCTGATGCCCCTGCCTAAAACTTCCCTGTCCCTGCCTGTAGTCACCTGATTGGACCTCTTAGCGGGATCCCCCTTATGGGAACTCTGCTCACCCTGTCGCTGCTGACCTTGAGTTGGTTGTGCCACATTGGCACCATTGCCTCATATCCTACCCTGCTAGCTGGACTCCCCCACTCATTTGCTTCCCTTAAGATGGAAGTGATGATCTTGGCAATGTAGTAGGGACAGTGTTAAGTACATCAATATATGTAACCAATGAAAGATTACCCAAAAGGTGCTGACGAATCCTCCAAGTCAAGTCGTCTATAAACATCTGCATTTTCTTCCCCTTAGTAGGTACCTCATCCGGTAATAGATTAATCAATATCATAAACTTTTCCTCATATTTCGCAACGATCTTCCCTTCCTGTGTGAGATCCAGTAATTTCTACCTCATCTCAGTCTGAATGGCGGAAGGAAAATATTTGCGTTCGAATTGCACTTAGAAGTCCTGAATAGTTATGATGTATCTCTCCTCAGTAGTGGTAATAGACTCCCACCACTGCAGTGCTACTCCCACTAGCTTAAAAGTAGCTAGTATCTGCCTTTGACCTCGATGCACTCATACATCCTCAAGTTCCATTGGATATATTTCTTCCATTGGCTCGCTACCACAACATAGGAACTCCCTACGAACTTCGGAGGATGTGTCTCGTGGAAGGCATCTCTGACTCGCTCCCAAGTAGAAGGGAACACATGAGCTAGTGATTGGGCCACCGTCTGTGCCTCGAGTGGTATCTGCTGTACCATAGCTAAAGCTGAATTTACCGATGGTGCTATGATAGCGGCAACCTTCGCAGCATTCATTATGCACTAGGCTGAAGATGGTTGGGGCTCGGGCTGGGCATCCCTAGGATCTCACTTTGCACACCTGGGAGGCATCTGAAATGAGAGATAGAAGCTTTATAAGTCCACAATAAATATCTTAAAATAGCTAAAGACATAAAATGCACAGTTATTGAGTACAACAATCCTAAATATAAAGCTCTATATTAAAGAAAGCAACGCTGGAAGCGTAATAAGTCGCATAGATCCCAAAGACTATAGAACCTGACTCTCTGATACCACCTGTGACAACCCGCTTAATTAAATAGCGGGTGATCAGTCCTTTATTAAATTTAAAATAAAATATCTTGTTGGAATCAGTCTAAACATCACTGTAGAAAACTTTTATTAATTACTAACCTCCTAGTATTTAAAAATCAGATGCCAAATTTTATTTATTTTATTTTATTAAGAGATGTAAGCAATTAAAAGATTAACTAAACATTCACCATTCAATAATAACTCATAGGAATCAAAACAACATAATGAAATAAATTGAGTCTGGAGTAAACACTTCCAGTCAAAATCCCAAATACAATAATCTGAATGAAGTAAATCCAACAACTGAAAACTAAAGGACTCTCTGTAAACTACTATCTCTAAATAGGAACGGACAACATGACCTGACTGAAATGAATGTCTCTGAATGAATCAAGGATGAATGTGGAGGTGTCTAATATCGAGGTCCTGTAAATTCCACAATAGCTACGTCACGTCAACTAAACGGAACTCCTACGCTTGGCGTCCCTGTGGCTGGGCACCTAAAAGGTTTTTGCAAAATCAAAATAGATTTGACAGAAAACGTGTCAGAGCCCGAGTTGAAAATATTTTTAAAACAACAAGTATTTAAATTTCATAAATAATAGATATTGTATACATGTTAGTCACGTTCTCTCACTTGAAATCCTCACCTCTCAACTATTGTGCACACCTAACGTATACTCCTAATCCATCCTAGTTATACTATCCCACCTAACTAGTTTGATTTAAGTCTCTCACTATGATGCCTAAGTCATTGTGTCCACTTGTATTACTCGAATAATACATTATTGCATTTCCAATAATTTTTAATTGATTCAAGTATTTCTTTACTTATATAAGTTTCCACAATTCTAACATATTTTATATATCATACTCTTCTCATCTACAAGGCAACACAATAGAATAATCACGAGTACATACATAGTTTTCACTATCATAATATATATATATATATATATATATATATATATATATATATATATATATATATATACTTTTAAGGCACCCCGAGACTTAGCTATGGTGCATGCATACTCTGCTATTAAATCCCAGTATATTACATACTATATGAAGGACTATTGGTTCATTATCACTCGAGAACCATATAAAACACAAATCACAAATAATAGAGTCAAATCATAGTTCCAAGTCATAAGGGGGACGCAATTACCCACTCACCCCTACGATCGTCTACATTATCACTCACAGATAGGCTGTACCAAGGTTCTATGGTTCTAAGGTACAAGTTCGTATTCCCCCGATGGGATCATCAGAATAAGAGTGTCCTAGCGCGAAAACCTTCGTGACAACAAGTAGCGCGATATGAGATGGGATGAAATTGTAGAAAATATATTCTATGGTACAAGTTAGTATTCTATTTTTCCTACCAGAAAGATGGGTTGAGATTGTAGAAAATATATTCCACATACATAATCCCGATGTAGCCCTGACATTTGTTACGCTGTTAGAGAAGGCACCCGTTGTGGATATAACTACGTACAGAGAGTATTGACCAAGTCTGTGATGTCTCATGACATATGCAAGTTAAATTGAATGTTGCCAATAAGTTGAAGAATATGGGATTTTGATTTCATATTATGAACATTTATACATCAATCATATATACACTTCCTCTTAGTTAGCCATGTGCAAAAATCCATAGGTTTTAAAAACTAATACCGAATGGATGGAGATCAGACACATTGAATATATTTTAAAGTTTTATTATAAGAAAGTGTGTGTGTGTGTGTGTGTGTATATGTATATATATATATACATATATATATATATATATATATATATATATATATATATATATATATATATATATATATATATATATATATTCATAAACTTGATTAGTTATTTATAATTTCATATTATTATAATGATTTTGTCATTATTATTTTTTTTTGTAGATAATGTCAAGCGACAATGGACAAAATGTACCAAGTAATGAGGTGACACCCCAACCAAGATTCTCATCTCATGCACCACAACAAAAATTCTCATCACCACATGGTGAGCAATTCCCTACTCCACCATTATTCAGTCTACTAATCAAACTACGAGTGGGCAACAAACCCCTCTTACTCTAATGCTCCCACCAATGCTTTTGACACCTCCCGATCAAATAAGAAGAAGCCCAATGGGTTCCCCATTCTCTAAAATAATCCCACTGGTGATAAAATTCCCCCCAGAGATTTAAATCCCAATATTTGTCAATTGGGAAATTAATGTGGGAGTAGAGTGAGCAGATAACTGGAACACGGTTGATCAATCCATCAAGGATGATATATATGATCAACTCCACAAGCATTTTTCATTCCCCTCCCATTCAAAGCAAAAGGTTCTTTTCCGGATTGCTAAACAACTGAGAATATATCGGAGAAACCTTCGACAGAGACATTTCTCGAAGGGGACATCAAGCTTTGATATTTTGGCTATGAGAGACGGAGTGCCTCCGAATTTTGAAATGCTGATTGATTAATGGAATAACTTTCCGAAAAATGGGAGATGGAAAGGAAGCTGGTCCAGAGGGAAAAGAATAAACAAAACAGGGCAAAAGAGTTGATATCCACAAGCTAGGTTCCGAATCCTATGAATATTTGAAGAGTGAATGGTCATATAGGAAAAAGGATGGTTTAAAATGCCAACTAAAAACCTAATCGGGCCAACTTGTAAATGCATGCTCGACGGGATAAATATAATAAATTCCCACCACACTTAGCTAAGACTCTGGAATCGATCGAGGCCATTAGCAGTCAGTCTGGCTTAAGCCCTTATGATGACATTGAAAATGATACCCCTGACCCAGTCCTTTAGAACTGACAAAAGAGGGAGGACGAGAGGTGTTAGATCACATATGAAGAAAACTAACTTAAACACACTGCACCTCTCGTGGACGATTCTTCAGTCAAAAATAATATCTTGAGCCAAGAGGAAAGTCGGTCTAATAAAGATGGGGATGTCCAGGAGATTAAAAGTAATCTTGGAGCCATGATGAGTGAAATTGGGCACCTTGTGTTCTTATTTACTCAATATTTTTTGCCCCCAATGCCTTCTCAAGGTTTACCCTAACAAATGCCGCCTTCTTCAACATTCCCATCATAAATCTTACTTCCTTCAATATTTCCCTTCCTAGTGCACCTACCTGCCACAAGCCATGGATCATCATCATCCACTCACGGTGACTATGGTGAGCAGTAATATTTCAAGGACTTGATAAATAGTAGGGTTATTGGCATGTGCACACTCATCTCCATAATTTTTGGAATTCAAATACAGAATCGACTTTTGCAAATAGGTGAGGGTCAGATTATGGTTGATGAAATATACAAAGGGTTCAACGATATGCCTCTGCACGCTATCAGTGGAAAAGGAAAGAACTGAAATAATACACTATTTTATTACTTGGCCAGTTTATTCATTGGTCCAGTCTAGGCTATGAATAAATTTTGACAATTTATAATATTTGAGAACAAGTTGTAATAATTTTTTTTATTTAAGTTATTTTATTTGTTTAATTTTAGTTTAAGTTGTGATGAATAATTTGATTGAATTATGAATTGTGCGCTCTTGTATGCAACGTGACCTTTGTTTCAACCTATTAATACTGGATAATTAAATTTTAAAGATTATTTAATGGATTTCTCACAATACAATTATTGGATGAGGGTGGGTAACCAAATATTAGATATTCATATAAAAGAATTTGGTAAATACACTTATAGAAATCTTAAAAGTGATAAGATTATGCATCCGTGCACCCACTGTATGAACGAAAAATATAAATCTTTATAAGTCGTTGAGTTGCACTTACTAAATGGGGAATTTGACGAGACTATAAGATATGTACATACCATGGTGAAAAAATATACCTTTTGTTCTAGAAGAATTAGCGGCACCCGATCGCATAACGGAACCCCATTGCGTAAAAGTGGTACATGATTCGCTAACATGTTATCCTTTGGCTAACCTAATTGATGATGCTTAGAATTTCATCACCATAAAAATCACCAACCTATGGATACATATAATGTGCATTATGAACAAGTTAATGCTTAATTAGCAGAAGATTGGGAATACATTCGACTGAAAGTTGATGCGGCTAGATCTTTGTATAAAGATTGCGATTAAGATCACTTGGTATTATATGCAACGATTTTTTTTCATAATTAAAGAGTCAATTTGGTTTATCGGGCAATTGCATAATCAAAATTCTTAAGTGGGTTAAATACAATCACCCCCAAAAGAACACATTACTAGATAATTATCCTAGCATGAAGAAGAGATTGCAGGGTTTAGGTTTTAAGTACAAATCTATTCATATATGCAAGTATGATTGCATATTATACCGCAACGAGCACAAAGATAAGGATGAGTGTCCAGTATGCAGTGAGCTTAGATATGTGGCTTGTGAGAATGGAAATGACAAGACTACAAAATATCGTAACTGCTGGCAAGTTCCATAAAAGGTTATGATGTATTTTTCATTTGGACCATGGTTAAAGCAATTTTCACTATACCGTGGATAGCAAAGGCCATAGCATGGCACACTCGATGTGAGGTAGGTGGGAATCTCATGAGTCATCCAGTTGATTCACTCATTTAACAAATTTAAAACACACGACACCATGAATTTATAAAGGAAATGTGTAATATTCATCTTGCATTATCAAATGATGGGTTTCACCCTTTCAATAAGTTAAGTACTAATAAGAGTTATTAGCCAGTTCTCATAGCGCCTTTAAGTCTCCTCTAATACTATGCATGAGAAAGGAGTTCATATTATTATCTTTATTGATACTTGGACTAAGGGCTCCCGGTAATGACATTGATATATTCTTAGCCCCAATAATTGAATAACTTAAAGAGTTATGGGATAATAGCGTGATGACATTTGACTCTTATAAAGATGAAAAGTTCACACTTGAAGCAATGGTGATGTGGGCGATCCATGACCTTCCTGCTTATGGGACCTTGTTCGGTTGTAATATTCATGGTTATTACGGATGTCCCATATGAGAGGAGGAAACCGAACCCACTTGCCTACATCATAGTGGTAAGATTAGTTATACGGGTCATTATAGATTTCTGCCAACCAGTTACCCTTTTAGGATTAAAAAGTCTAACTTTTTACCTATCGGTTACGAGCATAGGACGGAACCTTCTCGACTTTTCAATTAGTAAATTGAGGAGAAGGTAAAAGCTTCAACTGCAGAGAATACGTATGTATGCAAAAACCCTCAGTTTGTAAACTTGAAGTGTAAAGATAGGGAGGATCAGAATGACCTAAGTAAAACGAAGGCATGGTCAAGATGATCAATATTTTTTAACTTGACGTATTGAAAATATCATCGTGTAAGGCATGTAATTGATGTGATGCATACAGAGAAAAATGCTATGGAGCATCTAATAGGAACATGTCTGGATGGATCTCAATTAAAAGATGAAGGATGGATGCGCCGCGATCTATAAAAGATGAAAATAAAGAAGAATTTGTGGTTAAAAAATTATCTTACAACATGAAGAATTTCTATCCCTCACATTATTTAACTTTTACTACTAGTGAGAAAAAGATCCTCTTAGACATGTTGTTCGACTTGAAGACTCCAACTTGTTATTTCGGTAACTTACCCAAGGTAGTAAGCTACTAAATAAATGACCTAAAACATTGCAAGTCTCACGACTGGCATGTTGTCATTCAATTAATCCCTCTGCGATTTAGGCTTTACTTCTCCAAACATAAACATCACCGTCAGAAAATATACCAATCAATTTGTGCTTTACCCTACTTTGTGAAAAATTGGTAAACATAAAGCACATTAAAGTTGCGAAATCAACTTTATCCAAGTCAATTTTTGTGTTAGAGAAATATTTTTCTTAATTATTCTTCGATATTATCATTCGCCTTCTTGTGCATTTATGCAATGAGGCTTTATTGTGTGGTCCTGCTAGGTATCGCTGGATGTATCCTTTTGAGCACTTGATGAAGACCTTAAAAGATTAGGTAAATAATACAAGATATATTGGAGGGTCAATTGTTACAGAATAGGTAACTAAGGAATCGTCGTTATACGCTCGGGAACATATGCCAAAACAAGAGATGAGAAGGTTCAATCCTAGTAGAGAATGAGTGATTGAGGAACCTAATGATTTTGAGGATGAACTGCCTTTTGGGAACACTAAAGAGGTCAGACTCACAAATCTATAATACAAGTAAACAACTCGTTATGTCTTTGAATCGCAAGATGAAATTAAATATTAAAGAGAGTAAGTATTTACTGAATTATTCTTGTTTATTTATATGTATTCTGTATATTATTCTGAACTCTGCAATTTACCTACAGGAAGTACGAGAATAAAATTACCCAAAATCAAAGGAGAAATTGCACAACAAATAATTTTAGGGCATGAATATCAAAAGAGGTAACTTCCACCTCTTATGTGAGGGGTTATTTATTCATGTGTGATAAAAATATTCTCTAATACAAATTCATTAATAAATTCAACTTCTAAAAAGAGAACATGTTTCTTCAAGGCTAGCACACCTAGCAAAAGGTCCCAAATTTCGAGTGAAAAAATTTAAGAAATTTTGCACCAACGGTTTTGATTTCATTTTGTATCCATTTAAGGAAAAACTTTTAACGCAAAACAGGGGAATTATCTGACTACTTGTGTCACTAGAAAAAAGAGATAAAAATCCAAAAGATACAGTACTAACCTATTATGGGATTGTCCAACAAATCCAGGGACTCGATTATTTAGATTTCACAAAAATCGTATTCCATTGTGACTGGGTGAAGGTGGACGATACTCTAAATGGTTACAAAGTTGATCCTAACTCTAAACTTATCATGCTATATTTATGAAGGATGAAGAGTAAAGATCACATAGTCGATGAGACTTTTATTTATCCCTTTGAGAACGTAAAAAAAGGTATTCTACTCAAAGTGAATAACTGATGTCAATTGGTCTATTATTGTGCATGCACCAAAGGGTATGACTACTAAAGCAAATGCATTTAAAGGCTCCTACAGAGTTCTAATTTGCTCTTGATGACAACCCAAATTTAAAGTATCTTTTAGTTGATTTAGAGGAAGATTGAGTATCAACACATTATTTTCCCATTGGCAATCCTATTTGTATCCTATCACTATATTGGCCCTTGAAAATACAACTTGTATCCTATTATAATATTGATACTATATTTGCACTTTAGTTTGATTTATGAATGTTTAATTTGATTTACATATGTTTAGTTTGATAAATGAATGTTTAGGGGCACGAACACCTCGCACGGGATGCCCGGTTTGAGAATAAAGTCTCTTAAGTTTGTGGTTGGACCAAATTGGCCCTAGCCCCCCCCCCCCCCCCCCCCCACACATATACTGTCTTTGACTTTGCTTTGGTTAATATATTGATGTCTTATTCCAAGCATAAAACAAAAAGTTCCAAATCTTCGAATTTGTTCGTCCAGGCTTTAGCCTCATCCTTAGCTCTTGTTTTGGCATGCTTCAACTGCACAACATTGTATTTATCTAATATCTTATTGTATTTCTCTTGAGCCTTATTTTCTTGTACGAGGTACAATTGGTTATCCTCACTAACATGGCTGTATTTATCTCTTAGGTGTTCGGCGTCTAACTTGAACCTTTTTAAATCAACTTCCATCTCGAGATTTTCTAGCACAAATTCTCCGTTTTCCTTTTCCATGGAATCATATTTGGTTTTATTCATTGATTCTCAATTCATTAGAATTTTTTTGACATTGTCGAACTCGAACATGCAAAAGGATGATCGAATAACCATATTGATGAGCACTATCTTGAAGCTTTTTTATCTAGCCCGGTCATACTTTCACATTTTTGAGTCCAACCAGTCAAAAAATTTCAGTTAAATCGAGAATCAATCATGAAAACTAAATGCAATGCCATGTAAAAGGAACAAGTGGAAATTATGCTGAAAAATCTTGAGGTGAAATTTGATTTAAAAAAGTGTAAGTTATAGGTCGATTTAATCCACAATATTAATTAAACAAGAAATAAACCATAACCATACCTGTGTTATTACAAACCATGACCAAAGGCCCAAATAAAATGTTTAAAGTTCCGAATTACCAATGTTCGAAACATAATTTCATTAAAAGTTACACAGCCACTAACGACGTTGATTGCCCTCTGGGGCCTTACCTCCCTCCTTATCGATGTATTTACTTTAAGTACTTGGGGGTGGGGTTGAGGGTTTTAATATAAAAAGTAGGGTTGAGTGAACGCTCAGCAGGGTGGGTAATACTAAGCTATACATTTTTCACAAAAAATTCTATACATATAACATGTATGTTAATCAATTCTGAAAATGTTTAACAATTTATCTTGTATTAATGCAACTACTATGCAATGCACCCGAGCGATGAGCTCATACTTACACTTAACCATTTCTTACCACCCTTTATCGGGTCTAGAGACTATTAGTCATATTTTATTCACTAGTCTCCTCTTTATCACATATCAGTAGGCTGTCATACTTGTACATTTTTAAGCACAACTACTATCATTTCTGTTTTCCATTATCTTTTCTCGAAATCTTTTAATATCCGTATAATTTAACGGGCTCCACCCCATCGTCTATGATACCATATGCTCTGGCCAGTAATTTTGGGTCCTTCACCCCAAGGCTATGGGCCCTTCTTATTAATCCTAGTGTCATCGGAGTCCAAATTATTATGTTTTAACATTTTTTGCTATTGTCCACATTATTCCAACCTTTTTACCATTTTCATCATTACTATGGGTTATATCACTATTTCATCTTGTCAATGAGCCATTTTATCCACTTTATCCATTTTCACCAAAAACTGACCGACAAGAATATTCAATTACCAACAACAATCCATAAAATATATTGATCCAAATCCCAGGGCTCTACATAGATACAAATTTACACGGGAAAAGGAATAACATATTTGGTGCTGGTATTACATTCTCCCAACCTTAGGATATTTCATCCTAAAAATAAGAACAATCGACTAGGAAAAGAGTTCTAGGTGCTTCTCCTGCATATTTGACTCGAGTTCCCAAGTTGCACCTTCAACGCACTGAAACCCCCAAAGAACCTTCTCTAAGGGAATGACCTTTTTGTGCAGGATCCTGTCCTCGTGGTCCAAAATAGATATAGGTTGCGTGGGAAATGTAACATTTTCCTTTAACTTGATGAGGTTTCAATCGATGACATGCCGGGGATCGTGAAGATACATCTTTAATATGGAGACACGGAATATATTATGAACTTGAAATGACTGTGGAGGTAGCGCCAAGTGGTACGATACGTCCCCAATCCTTTCCAAGATCTCGAAGGGATCGATATACCATGGGGCTAACTTCCTTTTATACCCGAATCGTTTACTCCCAATTCATTCCCTTACTTTCAACATCACATGGTCACCCATTGTGAACTGCAAGGGTATCCGACGATGGTCAGCGTATTTTTTTGCCAACTTTGTGCCTTTATAATTCTCTATCGAATTACCTAAACCTTTTTCATCATCTATTGAATCAACTACGAATTGGTGAGATACTTCTCACCCACCTAAGCCCAACAAACTGGTGAGTGGCATGGCCTTTCATAAAGGGCTTCTTAGGGAGCCATCTTGATGCTTGCCTAATAACTGTTGTTGTAGGAGAATTTCACCAAATGAAGATTCTTCGCCCAATTACCCTGAAAGGCAAGTGCAATACCTCTCAACCTATCCTCTAAAATTTGGATGGTTTGTTCTGACTGTCCTTCTGTCTCAGGGTGATATGTCGTACTCATATTCAGTTCGGTACCTAACTCCTGTTGAAACTTCTTTTAAAATCCAAAACGATCGAGAGTGGGACACCATGAAGTCTGACTATCTCTCGAACATACAACCTCACTAACTTAGCCATGTTATCTATGACCTTGATTGGCAAGAAGTGTAAAACCTTGTGAGTCGATACACTGTAACCCACACTGCATCATGGCCACGTTCAGAACATAGTAACACTGTGACAAAATCCATCATGATATGATCCAACTTCCATTCTGCCACGGGTAGTGGTTGTAATAGCCCTGCTAGCTTCTTATGCTTGGCCTTTACTTGCTGATAGGTGTAGCACTTGGATACATATGTCACCACATCCCCTTTTATTCCAAACCACCAAAAATCCCTACACATCTCTTTATACATCTTTATAACATTGGGATGTATGCTGAAGCGTGAGTGATGGTCCTCCGTGGTCGTCATCGTCTCATCCTTATATTCGTGGATAATAGGGACAATCAACTAACTCTTGTATTGCACCCCGCAATACTTATCCATGGTAAGGGTGTTAAACACTTAGTCATTCTGAATATGATCGTGGTATTAGGAAAACTCAGGTTCACGTGAATGGGCATCTAGAACTTTCTAATGAATGAGTGGCCTAGACACCACACCCCAAAGGTATGACCTACCGTAACCCCACTGGACGTGCAAATCAAACTTCTGTAACTCACCAAACATCTTTACCCGATGACACTTTATTACTGCTAAGGTGAGGCTAGAATTTCCACTTAGATCATCGACTACCACATTAGCCTTGTTGGGATGGTACTTTAAAGAGAAGTCATAATCCTCCATTAATTCCATCCATCACCTCTGCAGGAGATTAAGATCATATTGCGTGAAGATGTACTAGAGGCTCTTATGATCGAAAAACACCTCAAATTATTCCCCATAAAGATAATACCTCCATATCTTAAGTGCAAATACCACAACGGCCAACTCTAAATCATGGGTGGGGTAATTCCTCTCATGCACTTTCAGTTCACGGGATGCCTAAGAGACTACCTACCCATTCTACATCAATGTTGTACCAAGCCCTAACCCCGAAGCATCGCAATACATGATGTAACTCCTACCATGCTTTAAGAGGATAAGAATGGGTTCAGAAGTCAACCTAACCTTCAGTTCCTGAAAGGACAACTCACAGTCCTCTGACCACCCAAAGTGCACATCCTTTTGAGTCAACATGGTGAGGGACAATGCAACCCTCGAGAAGTTTTACAAAAATATCTTGTAGTATTCGACCAAACCCAAGAAACTATGCACTTTCACAACTTCCCTTAGTCTATCCCATCCAAGGACGACCTCCACCTTGAAAGGGTTAATAAAAACTCCCTTACCAGACACCATGTGGTCAAGGAACTTTACCTCCTCCATCCAGAATTCACACTTACTGAATTTAGCATACAGATGGTTCTCCCTGAGCATTTACAACATCGTACGAAGGTGTTCCTCGTGGTCTATATCCAATGCTGAATAGACTAATATGTCATCCATAAAGACTACCACAAATCGGTCTAAGTAGGGACGATAAATGAAGTTCATCAGATCCATGAATATCATTGGGGCATTGGTCAAATCGAAGGGCATCACTAGGAATGCGTAGTGCCTATATCGAGTCTGGAATACCATCTTACGGATTTCCACCTCCTTTATGCGTAACTTATGGTATCCAAAGAGAAGGTCAATCTTTGAAAACCTGCCCACCCTGTACAAGTAATCGAACAAGTCGTTAATATGAGGCATATGGTACATGTTCTTTACTGTCACCCTATTTAACTGCCTGTAGTCAATTCAAAGTCGTAGAGAATTTTCTTTTTCTTCGCAAATAGGACTAGGTCTCCCCACGGGGACACACTAGGAATAATGAAGCACTTACTGGTCAAATACTCCAATTAAACCCTTTAATCCTGTAACTCCGCTGGAACTATCCTGTGAGGTGGAATAGAGTTGGGAAAGACGCTCTTATGAACCTCTATGGAAAGTTCCACCTCTCGGTGTGGAGGTAACCTAGAAAGATCCTCTAGGAACTTATCAGGAAACTATTGCACCAATGGGTAGTCTAACACCATACCATCTGACTCATCTTAAACCACCAAACTGTTTAACTAGCTAAAATCTCATTTCCGCTGATGCATGATAGAAAAGTTATAAGGATAGTCAACGAAATGCTTGCTACTAAAATAATGGCGAGACCCATCTAGAAGTGATAATAAGACATTGTGTCAATGGAATTCGATGGTAGCTTCGAAACATGATAGACAATCTATACCAAGGATCACCTCGAACCCATCCATTTCCATAAGGATCAAATAATACTCCAGGACATTGTCTCCAACCATGATCACACATTTTTGGCTTACCCTACTAAGAACTATACCACCACTAATCGAAAGACCTATGAAGATAGAAAGGAGAAACTGATCTACCTCTAGTCCCAAACTAAATGCCATGAAACTCGAAATGAAAGAATGCAATGCACCAGAATCAAATAGTGCCTTATCTTATGTACTGTATAAAAGAATCATACCATCCATCATTGATGGATCGTCGAAAGGTCTAGAAAACTGTCACATGGCATGAGATCACCCGGGGTTGAACCTGCTATTCTGGCCATCGGGGACTTGATCTGGATCATGGATATGTTCCTAGAGGCCCGGGGTTGTGATCGTCGCTCTGGGACCTACTGGGCTATCTATTTTTCTCCTGATGGCCTTGCCATCCTCAGAATCAAGCTCTAAGTGAATGGCCTTGTTCACCACTGTTCTGATGTTTGGCAGATCCAGACCTTCCAGGATCCGTCGAATGCCCAGGTTAAGGTCCCTAACAAGCAACCTTGTCTTCTCAGTCTCATCTCTCTGAACAATATCGACATACTTACACTAACTTTCAAACTTCACCAGTTATTCATTCACATAAGTCTTTCCTTGTATTAGATAAAGGAACTCGTCCTTCTTGGCTTACTTAAATGCCTGAGGAAAGTACCTATCGAGGAAGGCAACCCTAAAGCTACCCCAGTCTATGGTCTTTGTAGTACTGGTAGAATAGGCGCTCTACCAGCATTTTTCTTTCTCCGTGAGCTGTAACGTAGAGATCTTGACCTTGTGACCAGTTGGCACATCAAGAATCTCCATTACCTTAGTAACTTCATCAAGCCACTCCTCTGCAACATCGGGGAAAACTGACTCATTAAAGGTGGGTGGGTGAAGCCTCTTGAACTCCTTAAGCATGGAGGAGAAGGTTGTACTCTCAATTATCCCACTATGGTTTGCCCTATACTATTGAGAGAGGGAGTCGGTAAGCTGACACACAGCTTGCTTCATGTGCCTAAGCTCTCTTTGACCCGACCGACTAGCTTCATTATGACGTGGAGGCATCTACATAGGAAAGAAGAGTTCAATACACAATGATACGAATTAAAAGCGACATCGAATGTGATTTACTTAAACAATAACCAAAGCATTAACTAAGAGGAAACGTATCAGGAAAGCGTACTAAGAAAGTGTAAACACTCTGTCACACCCGAGGATCCTATTGCTCTAATACCATTTGTAACTCCCTGGACCAGGTTTGGGCCACCGTTGGGTCAATCCGTACCGGATCAAGGAGTTAAAGGCCGAGGGAGAAAGTCCAGTTGTATTATTTAAGAAAAACCCTTTTAATTTCACCATTTATTAAAGACTAGTTTCCCAATTTTAAGTTGGCATAAGGGGTGACACTTTAAGTAATTAAGTCAATTTACAAGGTTTATTAATAAAAATTCTATTTAATTCATGATACTAATTAAATGAGAAATAAACCATAACCATCCTTGTGTTATTACAAACCATGTCCAAAGGTCTAAATGAAATGTTTAAAGTCCCGAATTACTAATGTTCCAAGCGGGATTTCATTAAAAGTTATAGAGCCACTAGTGACGTTGATTGCCCTTTGGGGCCATACCGGCATCCTTCCCGGCGTTCCTACTCGATGTACCTGGGGTGGGGTGGGGATATTAACATAAAAAGTAGGGATAAGCTAACGCTCAGTAGGGTGGGTAATACTAAGCTATACGTTTTCTATATAAAATACTTTACATATAACATGTATTTTAATCAATTCCAAAAACGTTTAACAATTTAGCTTGTATTAATGCAATGCACCCGAGCGATGAGATCATACTCACACTTAACCATTTATTACCATCCTGTACCGGTACTAGAGACTATTAGTCATATTTTATTCATTAGTATCCTTTTTATCACATTTCAGTAGGTTGTCATACTTGTACATTTTCGAGCACAACCATTATCATTTTCGTTTTTCATTATTTTTTCTCGGAATCTTCTAATATCCGCATAATTTAATGGGATCCGCACCGCTGGATATGCTACCATATACTCTGGATAGTGATTTTGGATTTTTCACCCCGGGCTCCGGCCCTTCTTAATTATTCCCGGTGCCATTCGAGTCCAAATTAACGTGTTTTAACATTTTTCACTAATGTCAACATTATTCCAACCTTTTTATCATTTTCATCATTTCTACGGTTTATGTCACTATTTCATCTTGTCAACATGCCATTTTATCCACTTTATTCATTTTTCACCAAAAATCAACCGATAAGGTCTAATGAGGAAGTTCAACCACTATGACCCTCCATTTTAGTAAAAAATATCGTTTTACCCCTTTCTTCATTATTACTTTGTGAAAAACATAATTAATTCACTTTGGCACTAAAATTTCACATTTTCTTTCGAAACATCCCTTTAATGATTTTATGTCAAATTGTGCTTCATTATTTTATGCCTTCTACATAAATACATTCAATCATTTTAAATACCATTCTAGCCCTATTATTACATGCTACTTTAAATATCATTTTTCTTCATTCTAACAATATTTATAATATACATTTAGGTCTATTTTTCTACATTTAATCATTTTCTCATAAAACCTATTTCAACATGATTTATCAAGTCTAAAATGCCATTTTCTATTATAATACATGATTCTACACATGTTAAGGAGGATTTCAAGCCTAGAATTTCGTAAAATTAAGTAAACAAGATATAACTAATTGGTTTACATTTTTTTCATGCTTGTTTTTTTTCAAATTCCAAGTTAAAAATTCCATTTATTCATAAAAGACCCATTGAGGGCTTTTCTTCTTTAAAAACCCATTTTTGGAAGACTTGAATATTTTTGGCATTATTTCATCTCTAGCATGTATCCTACACATTTCTTTCATAGCTAGAACCTTGAAATCTTAGAGAGAGAAGAATTCGGCCTCAAAGTTTGAATATGAGTCCAAGAAAAGATGACTATGGAAGCTCCTAACTCCAAAGACTATAAAAAGCTCTTTAAAATACTCCAAAGTTCCTCCAACTTTCTTGGATCTACCCACTTCCACCCTTTATACTTATTTTAGATGAAGAATAAGGTTTGGAATGGTGTAAAATGGTGTTTGTAGGTGGTGGCAAGGTGTAGCAATGGTGGGAAACACTTGGGGAAGAAGATGGACTCTTATGCTGAAGAAAAATGGTGGGGGAAGACCCACCCTCACTCCCTCCTCTTATAACCTCAAATAACCCACAAAATCTTTTAATAACCAATGTCCATCACACCAGACACGTTTTGATCATCTGGGGTCATTAGATATTGACATGCCATCAGATCAAGGGCCTAAAACGCGACAGCACACACGGGAAACTCAAATTAAATAATATTTGATTAGGTCGTTTGAACGAGATCACATCTCGTTCGAATGAGAATATGAGTCTCGTCCGAATGATGTTCAAACGACATACTAACGAGGGTAAAAATCTTAAGCAACGAAGGTAAGTTTTATTTTCGTTCGAAGCCTGTTTCAAATGAGATGGACTTCTCATTTGAACCAAAAGGGTGTTCGTTCAACCGAGATGAGGATCTCATTGGAACGATTCTCATTTTTTTTAACCTCCAAATTCCAAATTCTCCCAATTAATTTCCAATAAATAATTCCACAAGGGCCACAAGAATATTCAATTACCAACAAAAATTCATAAAATATATTGATTCAGATCCTAAGGGCTCTACATAAATATTAATTTACATGGGGAAAGGAATAAGATCTCGAGTGCAGGTATTACAACAACTCACCTGCATTAATAAGGACAACTAACTATACCTTGTATGATAAAATAGGCCTCGAGAAAAATGAAATAGGCTACTAGAGAAAGACAATATCGTGTCGTTAAAGTGTGCCAAAACTAGAGTCGAGGATGAGGCTGATGCTTATAAGAACAAATTCGAAGAGATGGCTCCTTGCGTTTTATGCTTGGAACGAGACGTGGATACATTGACCAGTGCAGAGTCAAAGAAAGTAAATGTGGGGAGTGCTAGGGCCAGTTTAGTCCAAGCACAAACCCAGGAGACTCTATTTCATTGACTTAATGGATCATATGAACCAGGTACTCTTTACTTTAACTCAAATTTTTATATACTTGATACGTATACTTTTTTAAATGTTTCATTCCTATATAATGGTTAATTAAATGCTCTTTTGTTATAATATAACCAAAAATGAGGAAACTCTATTTCATTTCGTACGAGTTACTTTAACTCACTTGATATCATTTATTATAATATAACCCACAATCCCAAAACAGGCCCTAGGGGAAAAACCCAAAATAACCCCCGAATGGCCCCGTGATGGGTACAAACACCTTGTGGTGGACCAATATAACTCGTAGGAACTAACTGCATAGTCATAGAACTCTCGATTGGGAATAGGACTAAAATTGGCAAATAAGAAGACTTATGATTTCAAACATACCCCTAGGGTGAAACCCAAAACAACCCTCGAATGGCCCCGTAAGGGGCACGAATACCTCGCATGGGACCCATCTAACTCATAGGAACTAATTCCGTACCCACGGGACTCCTGGTTTGTGAATATGACTAAAATTTAGAAATAAGAAGACTTAGGCTTGGAAACATGTCCCTAGGAAAAAACCCAAAACAGCCCCTAAAGGGCCTCCCGACTGGCATAGACAGCTTTCATAGGACCAATGTAACTCATAGTAACTGATCGCATAGTCACGGGACTCCTGATTTGGGGATAGAACTAAAACTTGTAAATAGACAAATTAGGCTTTAAAACATGCCCCTAGGGGAAACCCAAAATAACTCCCGAACTACCTAGTAAGGGGCATTACCACCTCGTATGTGACCAATGTAACTCGTAGAAATTGAGTGATTGGTTATGGGACTCCCGATTTGGGAATAGGACTAAAATTTACAAATAAGCATACTTAGGCTTGGAAACATCCCTAGGGGAAAACCCAAATCGTCCCTCAAACGGCCCATGAAGGGAACGAACACCTCATATGGGACCAAAATTACTTTAGGAATTGATCGCATAGTCACGGGACTACCAGTTTGAGAATAGGGCTAAAATTTGTAAAAAGGCAGTCTTAGGCTTGGAAATACACCCTTGGGGGAACCAAAACAACTTCTGAATGGCCCCACGAGGAGCACGAACACCTCACATGGGACTAATGTAACTCATAGGAACTAATCGCGTAGTCACAGGGCTCCCGATTTAGGAATAGGACTAAAATTTACAAATAAGAAGACCTAGACTTGGAAACATTCCCCTAGGGAGAACATAAAACATTCCCCAAATGTCCCCGTGAGGGGCACGAACACCTCTCACGGGTCCAATATAACTCGTAAGAACTGATCGCGTAGTCATTCGTAAAGGTTTTTTCTTTGGGTCTTCCTAAAAATAATTTTTTTTCAAATGGATATGGTCACGGACTAAAGTAGTGATCCCGATTTAAAAAAAAAACTTGGTCACGACCCAAAGCCATAACCTGTTTTGTTATTTTTATAAAAAAAATAGGGGTCACATATTTGGATCGTGACCATTGTTCACAAGTCCCCCATGTGGTAATGGACTTAGTTCGTGACCCCTAGTCCACCATGAGTCACGACCTCGCTCCATAACCCATTTTCCTTAACTGGTTAGGACCTGGCTCCGTGACCCCTTGTACTCAACTGGTCATGTCTCAGGTCCGTGACCCCCAGGTCATGGTCCAGATCCGTGATCTCCAGATCATGGTCCAATATATTGTCCCACCTCCCGGCTATGACCCTCACTTTCAGTCAGGGACTAAGTCTGTAATCACTAATTTTGGTCACGCTCATCCATGACCTGAAGGCTTGGTCATAACCAAAATTCATGGATATTATCAATTTGTGGTGTAGTTCTACTTATCAATTGATAGCGACGCATGTGTGGACTCACACGTTATGACGGTGCGCGAATAGACATTTGTGTGAGACTAAATGGAGGTTGTGGAACGAAGAACGTTAAGGCTTGTGAGGGCATCGAATCTTTGTTGTGCATTTTGTAATTCCGTACTTACTGGATTTTGCGTGGATGGGTCGTCCGAGTTTTTTCCATTTGAGTTTTTTTGTACATTTGGTGTTATGTGATTGTTTATTTTAATTTATCTTCCTATCACCTAGATGCATGTTTTAGGATATAATAAAATTGGCTAAACTGGTTTACAAATCTTTTGTTTATAATTGATGATTAGGGTTATTATGCTTAAGTTTATATTTGATTTAAAAAATAGAAAATTGGCTTTTGTTTAGACCATTCCGTATATACCATTGATGTTCATGTCTCATACTCTCAAGCGTACCCAAATTATCCTAATTCCTAACATTATATTGTCTAATTTAGTTAAAGCTTTATCAAATATCAAGCTTTAATTAAAATTCACCTTTATTTTATTTTATTTTAACACCCTATAAACTAAATGAAACTAAATATATATAGCATCTCATAAATACAATTGCGAGTAATTACCAAAAATACCCAGAACGATCCATACTTAAGTCGAATCGATCAAAAGGGGTTTGGTTTGGGTCCTTCTTCCCAAATCCATCCATGGTGGATTGAAACTCAAAACGTTCATTCTAAAATATCAGTAAAGTCCCCAAACTCATCCTTTAACCATATAAACTACGTATTAATCATCATAACCCATTTTCACAAAGATTTACATCATTATAATATGATTAAAGGTCAAAATCTACAAAATCCCAATTTAAAAACCTAACTTCATCTTCAACATTCGATTGAATCAATTTAACATATGAATTCAGGTTCATTTATCGAATTAATAAGGGGCATTGATTTGCACAAGTAAATCAGTCCTAAAGATGAATTTCAACGTGAGAATCATAAACTAAAATAGATCAATTAGAGGTTCTCTACAAACCCCCAATTTTAAAATAATATTATAAAATCATTAACAATTCAAAGATTTAACCCAAATAAACATTTGAAACCAATTGTGTTTAAACCAAAAAGTATTTTATATGATGACAGCAAAATTAATATATGATCATACTTACTATATTCTCTCTAATTTACTTGAGATTGAAATTAGCCTTCAATACATTATGAGATACGTTACAAGGCGCACATCATCTATGCGACCATGCAATCATGCACAAGCAGTACAATAAATATCCTAATCATTATAATGAAGATTCCAACCAATATAATGAGTATTCAAAGCATTCGTCAACCCTAGCAAGTTCATATCATAAGCATCAAGAGAAACTCATAATCAACCACACATATAAGCAAGCTCATGATCATTTCAATAACACATGTCCTATGAAGATAAAGTTTAAACAAGCGAGCTCCGAAAACATATCACAAATTAACATCACATGTCTCAAACAATTTAAAAGAATGTTTAAAGACTAAAATACCATTGCTCTGTTTCTTGATGAACTTTAGGAATTATTATACAAAGGTAAATAAACTTATTTGATCTTGCATATGCTCAAAATAAACTTCCCTAGAACTACCTAAGATATCCCAAACCATCCAAAATGATAGACCCAAAACTTAACTTCATAATGCCTTAACGATGGAAGTTTTAGGAGACTAAAAGTAATTTTAGTCGACTAAAAATTTTCCCAGTGACCCCACAAAATAGGACATCCCAATATGTTTTGAGCAAGGAGGTCTTAGGCGACTAAAAGTATTTGAAATCTCAAAATCTAATAGTGGATGATTTTCAATTTTGAATTCTAAGTGTACCCTTTATTACCTTACTGTCCTCTAATGGCCAGTTGCTTCGTAGGATTACAAATAGACCTTCAACCTTCATTAAAAATGACCATGCTAAACAAAATAATGTGTCATCCTAATTAAGATTTCTAGAGAAAGAAATCAACTCTACGAAACCCATTTCCATATATGTGATATTCAAACCCAAATCTCCGTTGAAGTAAAGCTTTAAACATAAAACTCGTGTAAACCAAATATTTAAGGTCCAAACTGTATTTAGACAAACTCTAAACCTAATGACCAATTGATCTAAAGATTCAAATACCATATCATTTGTCCCAAGAAACAAAATCCAACATCAAACCATTGAGATTTCTAGAAAAAGAAATCAATACCCATTTCAAAAGGAGAAAGTTGCAAACCAAAAACCCATTTGCGCTTCAAAGTGATTTAAACAAAATATCACTCTTGAACCAAGTTATCCAAAACATCATGTGTCCTTAGATATTAAAACACCAATCTTCGAAGACAAATATCCAAACCCAAAGACCCTTTGAGAAACACACTCGTGATCACGTGTTTATTTACTTTTCTATGGAGAGAAAGTAAACTCATTTCACCATTGTTTTACTGAAGCAAGGTTTCTTTATGTCTTGGTTACAAATCTTGTTACTATTGATTATGATGAACTTCATTTTATATTCTTGTCCAGTAGTATTGTTGTTATAGGGAGTCAAGGAGTTTTATCTTCTAGGTAACAAATCTTGTTACTCTTGCGTGGGTACCGCTCGGGAAAGGACGAGTTTAGTGTCTTGTTGGTTGGGGTGTGTAAGGTGTTTTTACTTGTGAGGATTTTGTTTTTTCTTAAGTTAATAGGAGATAATGAATTTTATCGAGTACCGTCTCGAGCGTGGACATATGGCTAGACCATATTAAAACCCTGATTTGTAAAGTTTCTTTAAACCCTATTTCCTCCCTAACTATACTTATATTATTGCTTTAATTTAATATGGTTAATGCGTTTTTTGGTTGAATGTGAGTGTGTGGGTTCTAGACAACAGTAAAATGAGATAAAGAAACATTAATTTGCAAAAATCCAAATAAATGTAAATATCCCTATTCACCACCCTCGGGATTTTCGAGCAATTGGTATCTGAGCCTATCTCATTAATGCTTGTTTTAAAAAGGCATATTTTAAGTTTAAAGACCGTATCTAATAGAGGGGATTTTTGAAAAATGACATTTGTCTATATTTTTGAAAATTATGAATCTTATTTTAAAAAGGAAAATGAGGATGAGAAAAGTAAAGGTGTGCTTGAAAAAAAGAAAGAATCTCTACTAATAGAGGAAATTACTTTTTAGAAGAAAAACATTTTTAGAGGTTGATGTGAAAAATAAGAATAAGAAGATTCCTATGTTTAAAAAAATGTGTTTAAAAAATAAATTACCCTTTATAGAGAGAAAAGGTCTTTAAAAGTGGAATTAGTTTTAAAAAATGAGTTCATAAATTATTATTGAAAAAAGGCCATACACATTCAACTTCATATTGAAATATGCCTTCTTTGTTCTAGTATGATCATTATTAATATTGTTCATATCTCACACACGTTAATTACACGCTTGAGATGATTTGTGATCACATTGTAACTCATACAACTTCAAACACTTTTTAAACACATATTGCACCATACAATAATCCTTGATTGATAGTTGAAATTGATTGTTGAACATACACCTTACACCATTACACATGGACAAAGAATACACAATAGGACATATCATAATCAATGAAGTTTTGAAAAACTTGTTAGATCGTCACCACACATACAGAAGTCATAGTAACTTGAAGATAAACTCTCGTATAACCCCCACAAAATAAATCCCCAATAGATGAGTAAAAAAATGGTGTTCTTGAATCCTCATTTTAGAAGTTGTCCTCATAAATTATTTGTTGGTAAAGAAATAAAACATGATGAGATATTGGAACTACACAATGACTGTATAGGAAATTTTTTCTAAAATAAATTACCTCACCAAGAAGATCAAAGCATATAATCATTGATAAGTAAAAAGAGGAAGAAGAAATTTATAAAAGAGATTTTTGAAAGTTTATTTAAATATGTTTAACCCTCATTGTGTCCATCCCCGATCCTCGTCGCGGGCGGGCCGACGTGAAGGGAGGACTTCGATCGGCGTTATTTGAGATGAGGTGTAAAAATGTAGAGAGATTTAGAGTCGCCAGTCTATTTTACTCAAAATAGACAAAAGAAAAAGGGGAAGCCATCCCGAAGGATGTCATCCAAAGATATACTGGTGCATACGAAACCAAAATGATTCGAGAAGGGTTCATAGGCTATGTTACGAAATGGGAAGGTGTTAGGCACCCATTGCGCCCTTTCGGTCTCTCATGGATGTTTGTTATTTTGCCTTTTTATTTTCCCCCTGATATGTGTGCATGTGTATATATATAGTGGAGATAGGAATCCTCGACTTGTATCATAGAAGAGATAAAGCGAGTCATCCGTAGGAAGGTATAAAAATAATATTAGAAATTAAGATTTACGCGATTACCCTTACGTTGATCATTATAATGGAACGATGACGCATATGGAGTAATACGTCACTAAGAATAATTATATAGAATATAAGAAAATTGGATTTAGAGAAGATAGAAAATGAGAGAGAAAGTGAGAATAGGACTCGAGTCTCGAGTTTTACCCGAGACGCCTATATAGCCTAAAAAGGCATCAAAGTCCACGTAGTTCGCATACAAAATGAAGGGGGGGGGGGGTTATCCCATAAATACAAATTGGGGATCTCTTATTTGTGAGTGTGTGTATGTGTAGAAAAAGTGTTTTAGTTGTGAGAAAAGTATGAGAATCCCTATTTGGAATTTATGAGCAAACCCTCTTTTTCTTGTTTTTTGGGTTTTATTTATATGAAAATAGGAGATGTGCAATAATACTAAATAAAAAGTATATTAGTATGTGGAGATGAGATAATAAAAGTGCTAAGTAATAAAAACAAGTTATTGCGAATTTAAGAGAATTTAAGATAAAATTGAGAAAATTGGACCTTCTTGAAGATCTTGAGCTTGATCTTGAATGTTGGAGAGAAGCCCTTGCACTTGGATGATGATGGAGAGTGGATAATTCACCAAGTTTGATGAAAAGGATGATGAAAAGTGGAAGTTAGAAAGGGATTAGGATGTTAAAATCGCGATGCCTTCGAGAGAGGTTTTTGGGATTCACTGAGAGCGATTTCTATCAGATCTGGGTTACCTTTGCAAATGAGGTGAATACCTCATTTTATAGGCCCAGGTCACTGCCGATCAGCATAGACCTGGTCTTGCCTATCGGCACCTGTCGATAGGCAGAGTCTGGAACCTGCCATTTGGCAGGCCTTTTAGGAAAATTGGCTGCCGAGGGAAAATCGTTGGTCAGAATTGCGCACAGGGCAGATCGTTGGAAAGGTAATTCAGAGACCTTTGAAAGTCCTTTGGACCACTCCCAGGTTTGGGAGTTGACTTTGGGTCAAATATGGCTCGGAAGCGTTTGTCGGTCTATTGGATGAGGAATCGTTCGGATGCAAACGGATCGTTCGTCCGCATAGTAAGTCTGAATCACGAACGGGGTAGACCGTTGGAAAGGTTAGGAGATGTACTTCGACATTCCAAAGAGTTTGACCTGGTTTGAGGAGTTGACTTTGGCCAATCGGGCCCTGGAAGCATTCGGTGACCTCTTGGAGTCAAACGGATTGTTCGCCCGCACGGTAAGTCAGAATCGTGCACGGAGTAGACCATTGGAAAGGGGTTTCAGTTCCCTTTGAAGATTCATTCAGCCTCGATGGAGCTAAAGAGTTGACTTAGGTCAAACAGAGCCCAGGAGCGCCCAATGGCCTATAGATCAAGTTTCGGACGCAAACGGATCGTTCGTCCGCATGGTAAGTCGGAATCGCACAGGGACGGACCATTGGAAAGGGATTTCAGTTCCCTTCAAAGATTCATTCAGCTTTGGTCGAACTGAAAAGTTTGACTTTTTGGTCAAATAGAGCTCGAGAGTGCCCGATAGTTTTTAGGTCAGTACTCGGGGTATGACCTGAGTTTGTAGTGACGAAGAGAGGTACTAGGGACCTAAGGAGAGTTAGGGGATAACAGAATGGGGTGTCTACACTCATACTTTGATTCACTATTTTTGAAAAATGGTTAATAAACCATTGGAATTACAATAGTTAAATAAGCGAGACAACACGTGTGAAAATGATTCTTTACGCTTGTAAGGACAAAATTTTCAATTGAAGCCATTGTATAGTTTTGACTTATTTCCGAAACAAAACTCATTTGAGTCATAGTTCATATTTTTATTATCATGATCCCACACAGACTATGACGTGTTGAAGATGTTGGGGAAAAGCTTCAAGGAATTAATTACGCCGAAGTTTAATTGGTGAAAATTTATTCGTCTTCAAAGTTCAATTGCATTCCTAGATCACTCAGGTATGAATGCGTAATCTTAATGAGACTCAAAATTTATTTTAAAATGATAAGGATGTTATTTTATTAAGTAAATATTTTAAAAATGTTTGAAATGTTTCACACTTCGTTTAAATCTGATAAGGATGGATTATAGTTGGTTTATTTTGGGACTCTAATTGCGCGCATCGTTCAAATGACTTCAGCATTCGTTCAAGCGAGATGCCATTGTCGTTCGAACAACATTGACTAATCAATGTCATATGGTAAGAACCCTAGAAATGCTATGGAGTTATAACTCATTTTGATCCTTCACATTAGGTTTATGTGAAATTTATCATAGGCAAATATAAAAAGAAAAGAGTAGAAAATAACTTGCCAAAAAAAGAATAATTAACTTGACTTGAATTGTAAGGAAAATTTCTCAAAAAAATTTCTTTGATTCCAATTGAAAATCTTCCATGAACACTTATGTTTGAAAGACTTGGATTGGGTGATTAATTTTTACTTGAAAATCCCTTTGAAAACCCAATTGAAACTCTAAAAACCTCTTGGATTTGATTTATAGTAAGAAGGATTATTGAGAAAGATTTTTTTTCTGTTTCTTAGTGAAAGAGGAAACTTAAAGTAAAGAGAAAATATAAAATTAGGCTTAGAAACATCCCAATGGACAAAAAAATAAGCCCAGCTTGAAGCCCTGTGACTAGGTTGTGGTCGCTGGATTGTCTTCCGTAGACGCGGAATAAAAAGTCGTGGGCGCTGCACAAAATTCCCCAGCAACTCCAAACGCTAGTATCCTCATAATTTTGCAACCCTACTTGCTTCCCATGTAATGCACAAGTACACAAATGACCCTAAGACTTTCTACAAATTACTCAAGAGTCTAAAAGCACTATTAGCTTCTTATAATTACCAAACTAAGTTTATCAATTAAACTCTAAAATTCCAAGTTAACTCAATTTAGTTTATTTTCACTAAATAATTTTCATTTTCTCAGTTTTATTTATGTTATATTAATTAATGTTGTCTTTTATTTAATTAAATAATTCTCAATTAATTAATAAATTAAAATAATTGGGTCTTACATTCTCACTTCTAACAAATCGAACTACATCCTTGGTTCACAGAAAATAACACATACCTATCTCAAAATTAGTCCAGATAATACCGTCTCATTATATCTTCTTACTTCCAAGTGGACGCAACCACACTATGGTAACCTCACTAAATACGAACTAATGGTATCTCCTTAGTTCTCAAAATTTGGACCCTACGATCTAAAATATAGGATATATCCTCACTATTTGAAACATCAACATCTAAATCGAATATCATCTAAGTCAGTGTGCTACTACGGGGCGTTACCACATAAAACTAGTGAAGCATCGATACATGAAATACATTATGTACTCGAGATATATGGTGTGGAAGTGACAAGAGATACGTGAGCGAACCTACACAATCCTTGATCATAAATGGACCAACATACCTCGAAGACAACTTATTATTCTTCCCAAATTACATCACCCCTTCATGGGTGACACCTTGAGAAGCACCTGATCGCCCACCTAAAACTCAACATCACTCCTCTCCAAGTTCGCATAACTCTTTTGTATACTATAATCTATCTTGATTCTATCCCGAATCATCTTGATTTTCTCCATAGTCTCGTGAAGGAACTCGGGACGCAATAGGTTATTCTCGCCCGAGTCCAACCAATACACCATTTACCTACATTGTTGCCCATAAAAATACCTCATATGGCGCCATCCTAATCAATTTATGATAACTATTATTGTAGGAGAACTCAAATAAAGGTAAGTGCGCGTCCCAACTACTCTTGAAGTCCAAAGTGTATGCCTAAACCATATCCTCCAGAATTTGGGTCACCTACTTCGTTTACCCATTTGTTTGAGGATGGTACGACATACTTAAGTGAAACCTAGTCCCATGACCTTCTATAGACTAACCCAAAATCGATATACAAAGGTTGGATCTCTATTTGAGATGATCGACAAGGGTACCCCGTGTAACCAAACAATCTAGGCAATATACAAATGTATACAGTGTTGTCATGAAGTCCTGAGAATAGATAAGATATGTGCGGCCTTCATCAAGAGGTCCACTATAACCTAGATATAATCATGTTACTTGGGCATTGAAGTCAACCCATCGATGAATTCTATCAAGATGTTATCCCACTTCCACTCAGGATTATGTAAGGGTTGAAGTGTACCCAATGGTTGTTGGTGATCGACCTTCACCATATGAAGCGTGTTGCACTAGGATACAACCATAACAACACCTTGCTTCATCCCATCCCGCCAATATTATCTCCTTATATCCCGATACATCTTATCCCTTCCTGAGTTTCATTAAGAACTACGATCCGCTAACCTTATGCATGATTGTCGTATGCAAATCCTCATCTAAAGGCACAACCGACCTCCCCTTATACCACGGTGGCACCCTGTAAAATCCATAAATATATTGATCATGTTTAATACAAAAAATCACAAGCATAAAAAACATTTTGTAACATTCTCAGCATAACCAAATATATAAAAAGGATAAGTAAATACAAATACAAGATAGTAAAATATTAAATCAAATAAAACATCTCTGATACTAATAACTACCATTAGAATCAAATCGAATCTGGAATATAAAATTTCAGTAGTACAATATCCATCTTGGAATACAAGTACATCTACCACAATCTTTGACTTATGAAAAATCTGAGATACTTGATGCCTACACCCTTGAAATGATGCATATGATGTCATTAGAGATACTCCTCCAACGAATAACCCAAGTCTATAGAAACAAGAACGATCTAAGACACGTTGAAAATAATTCAACAATGAGGATTAAACCTAACAAGTCTATACTGAGTAAGAATTTAACCAAAGGTAGGCCATAATAATAATAATGCATTTCCTCCGATATCAAGTGTATTTTAAGTTATTAAGGTTACCTAACCCAGATAACCTAAATTAAGCATGTTGTTCCACTCCCAAAACCAAACGAGTTCAATGTAATTTATGTTCATCTCTTAATTAAGTGTTCTTTATTTTCTAAATCTTAAGTTCATCTCTTATATTAAGAATCACTCATTATATAGTATTCTCTTTCGATAATAGCGACTCCCTTAATAATCATAATATCAAGAATAATAACGAGTTACGATTCTAAAAAATGTCTCAAGTCTAATAGTCTCAAATAATCTCATGCCTCTGATTTAGTATATACATCTTTATCACATTCATTAGATTATTTCCGAGTCATAAAATTATAATTATACACCGTTGGTATAAATTATAAATCAGTACAATCATCTCAAGTACTGCAATACAAAATCATATAATCCAGAATATCCATGAGTGTGTACAACTGGCATCAAATTTGATAATTTACGTTCAAGCACCTAAATAAAATCACGAAGGCTTATCTCTATTACCTCAGGGGATCATTCATTCATGCAAAGTATAGTTATAGGTATCCCAACCTTATTGTCGTCTCTGGATCAGGCTTAGCCCCACTCCCTAATTTTCTTTCACCGTCTTGTACCTTCCATTCATTGTTTTAGTATGTAGGTGTGTAATGTATAAATGCTTTTATTTTAGGCTTATAGGTATAAAACGAAAGAGACATCGGGTCATTCACTCACTACCTCAGATGGGGCCCTCTCTTCGCTTCTTAGGGATATGGGAGGAAGCCTTTGGAAGTTAATAAAAGGACTCTATACTGGGTTCATATTATCAGCGCATGGAAAATTGCTACACCATCACACCAAACGTGTAATCCCCATACCCAAGGTTGTATGAAAGGATCCTCCCATTAGCCCCACTCAGGAGACAGGCGTTTCAACACATAGGATCAGGGTAAAAATGACATAGTTAGATACCATCTATGTCATTAAGAATACCATAGGAAGTCAACTTCACACATACCTTGTCAAATCCCTCCTAGTACATACCCAGTGATCTTACACATAAATCAAGTAAAGAAGCACGACCCTAAGCGACTAGGTCAAACAAACAAGTACAAACCATACTCAAATGGGTTACACATCATATCTCTTATTATTCTAAGTTATTACGCACGCTAACTATAATCATTATCATATAAAACTAACACGAATTCCTAGGCTCATAAGTCTAGGTATTGTCTCACACCTAGTGTTCATACGGATCATTATAAGGTAATCACTACGCTATTCAATGGGTTATATAAACCTTTTAAACTATCGCATGATCTACACAATCACTAAGCATCTCTCGTTCTCATAAGATACCCCAATGATCGGTCCTATACTCAAGGCTGTCAAGTAATTACTCAGGAATCCCATCTTCTCATGGATGACTAAACATATCTTATGTTCTCGATAAACTTTAATAAAATTGGATTTCTTCTTCCCCAAACTCTAAGAAATAAACTTTGAAACCCTATCCCCACATGAATGGGTCTGCTTAAGGTCATAAAACTTCAAGAACACTTTTTAGTGACATCTAAACACTTTTAGATCAAAACTTAACCTATTAAGTTAATAATTTAAAATTTTATTTAATATGTGATTTAATTATGAAATAAACATGGAGAATTTTATAGATTAACAAATATGATTCAGGTTTACACTAATACGATCAAATTATATAATTTCATGCTCCGATTTAAGGGATCATCATTAAACTACTCAAGTTTATCAATTTGATTAAGGCTAAACATATAATTAAATCAAATTAAGAAAAATATAGTTTTATATGATTAAAAAGTCAGATCTCGAAAGTTTTAACATAGATTCCAATGACTACTATAACACAATCTTAATTAAATTCAATGTACACTTTCCCTAGATGGATTGATGAATCAAAGTCCCCAAAATTCCCAAATCCTATGCAATCCTTGGATACTCTTCTCCTTAGCTCTTTAGGGTCAAATGAGTGTTATAGGTTTTACTAACTAACCGAATAAGAGTGCTTCCCACGAAATTAATCCTAGGCCCAATATAAGCCTCAACTAAATGAGCCCAAAACATCTACTAAATGGACTGAATATCGATCCAAACCATATACTAACTTAATAGACTTAAATTGAACCAATTTAAATAAAAAATGAAATTTATAAGCATACCAAAAGTCATACCAAAATTGAATAAATTTTAATAATTGAAGTATCTACTTTATTGAATTTATAAGCCAGCACGAGTTACTTCAGCTAAAATTTAGTTATTAATTATTAACGTTCGACTTGACATTACAAATAACTAGTTCGCCATTAATGGGGACAGATACTGAGGGAATAATCCAAACAAGGAGACCCCCGACTCCTTATCCCTGACCATTCCATAGTCGCCCATCATATCAGTCACTTAAAAATATTTAATTAATGTATTACTATATACTATATTGATTTCCAGAAGTGAAAATCACGTAACACATAAATGAATCATATAACAACATATAAAAGTATACTAAGTGACATATCACATGTCAGGACAAACAAATAAATAATTAATTACACATTTTGTATAATTGCACATCAATTACGAGGTATTACATCCGTAATCCACCATCCGAACCAATGGTGTAATGTGGTACACTAGTGGCCAAAAGCTTGGCCACTTTCTCCTTGCAAATCCTACCATTAACTTATGCTTGAACCACCTTCATAAAAATATCTAGAGTTATGGTGAGGCCAAATCACCAATCACTTGAACAAACCCCACATTGGTTAAATAAAGAATAGACAAACTGTCATTCGGTTATCAACTCAAAGCATTTGACACTACATCGACCGTCCTCGTGTGATACTGAATAGTGAAATGATAGTTTTGGATAAACTTAAACCACCGTCATTGCCATAAGTTCAAATATTTTTATGTGAATAGATACTGAAGAGTTTTATGATGACTAAAGAGCTTAAACTTCTCACCTATGTAATGCGAACACTACTGCCACTAGCTCCAAATCACGTGTTATATTGTTACCCTCACGGGGATTCAAACTTCGAGATGCATAGGCAATAAGACGATCCTACTGTGCCAATACGCCGTCTAATCCCTGTTGGGAAGCATCGATTTATTCTAAATACTCATCTTCACTCCTAGAAAGATACAAAATTGGAGCCGAAGTAAAATTATCCTTGAGAGTGTCGAAGGCATGCCCACACCTATTTGTCCAAATAAACTATATCCCCTTCCAAGTAGTCAACAGTCATATAATCTTAAATAATCCGTAAATAAACCTCCAGTAATAACTGATTATTCCTAAAAAATTCTGAACCTCTGTAGGTATTGTAGGTTGTCCCCAATCCAATACAACTGACACCTTCTTCGTATCAACCGATAATTTTGACTTTGAAACCACATGACCCCAAAACTAAACCCCCCATTTACAAAACTTGTGCTTTTATAACTGAGCATACAACTTATGCTTCCATAACATCTGAAGTGTAACTCTCAAATTTTCGGTATGATCCTTATCAGTCTGTGAATAAATCAAGATGTCACCTATAAAGATGATGATGAATGGATCTAAGTACGGTCAGAATACTCGATTCATTAAATCTATTAACATGGTTGGGGTGTTATTTAACCCAAACGACATGACCCTGAACTCCTAAGAACCATAACGAGTTAAAAAGGTAGTCTTCGAGGCGTCCTCTTCCTGTACTCTCAACCGACAGTACTCTAAATGCGAATCTATCTTCTAGAAGAATGAAGCACCTTATAACTGATCAAATAAATCATTTATTAATGGGAAAGTGTACTTGTTCCTCAGCATCACCTTCTTAAACTCATGGTATAACTCGAGCTCCTAACGACGATGTTATGCGTTAAATGAATCCATGCTCTAATAATTTATTAATCTTCTTTATCAACTCCCTTATCTCCAAATGAGTCATCTGATACGGAACCTTGCCAATCGTTTTAGTTCTAAGATTAAAGTCAATCATAATATTACTATCCTAAGATAGCTATAACCCTGGAACCTCCTCAAATACGTCGGTAAAATCCTAGACAATCGGTATCAAGTCTAACGATCGATTATCTTCTCCCAATCCACCTTATTAATAACATACAAGTATGTTATGGCACCACCCTCCGGCGTAGGCATGGCTACAATATACATATCATGTCTTGGTATCGCAAAAGGAATAACCCGAACCCTAAACTCAATATGATCCCAATACCTAACCAACCACTCCATACCAAAGATCACATCGTAAGAATGAGTATTTATAACCAACAAATTTGCCTCTAATCACAACCTATAATATATCCATATCATTATAAGTCTCCTAAATGTCAGTATATACACCTAACGGAGTAGTTATCGACAAAGCCCTGTTGTAAGGTTTAGGCAATATATCAGAAGTCTCTACAAAGCTACATGATATAAAAGAGTGTGTGGCACCAGTGTCAAACAAAACCTAGATAGGTGCCATAGACATAAAATGTATCGTCCACTGCATAGAACTACCCCTGACACTCCTTCTAGGGTTGTGCAATCTGATAAACTCGACCACACTGAAGTTGGGGTTGCTGGTGTGCAAGTGGGGAGTATCGCCTTTATAGGTTGTGGCCTCAGTACTAGAAGCTACTAAGAGCATCCGCACTGGTGTGCGTTGGCGAAAGGTAAGTTAACCAGCGTGTGTGACCACGTGTGTGTCTTTTACCTTTCGTCCATTTCGGCAACATGCAATGGGTGGATTCCTACATACTTCTATAGTTCGTAGGAACTTCTTACGATCAAATGAAGTCCGTAGGAAGTTCTTACGAACTACATAAGTTCGTAAGAAAGTTAACGGTCATAAAACGGTAACATTTTCCTCCATGTATTTATTCACGAACCTTCACGGACCTTTATCATTTCCTTTTATCTTCTTCATCTTCTTCATCTTCTGCATCTAACTCCACTAGAATCATCTTCTTCATTTTCTTCCATCCATCAGTTATTTTCATCTTCTTCATTATTAATTCCTCCATCTTTTTCTACTTATTTCCTAATTTTTTTTACATAGTTCTCATCAAAACAGTCCCATATAATCTCTAAATACAGCAGTCCCAAGATTTCTACATATTTCCCCTAAATTTCTTCATATACTCTCAAAAATCATCCCATATAATCCCCAAATTAATTAAAAATAAGTCCCAAATTAGATTTAGAGAATCCTCCAAATCAGATCTTGTCAACACCATGGGATTAGGTAGAAAATAGAAAAAATACATTAATATCGGGAAATAAAAAAAACACGGGTCGACTTCAACAACAATTCCCGCTCCTTCCGTGCCGATTCAACCGTCGAATCCCGTAATTGACAACTATAGCCGTATTTACGACGAAGTATCACACGCGTTGGACGATAAAACTCCGATAATAAATGAAAATAAATTCGAATTTCGAGGGAATTGGGCGGGGCCAAGGAAATTGTACAAATTGATTGAAGACAAAAAACCGGATAACAAAGCAATTATCGACAGTGCCCATTTTATGTCGAATTTTTTTCTATGGTGATGCCCAATTCCGATCAATGTATTGTGACGGAGATGATCGAACGTTGGTGGGACACGACGCATATCTTCCAACTACCATACGTCGAGCTTGCCTTCACTCTGCTCGACTTCACAATGCTTTTCGGTAATAATTTTATTTTATTTCGTTGTACTTATATTCATAATTGTTTCAAAATGTGAAAATAATATGTTGTACTTAAATTCATAATTAATTGTTTGAAATATATTTTATGGTATTTATATTCATAATTATATAAATATATGAAAAAGATTGAAATATGTACCGGCATTCCGATTGTGTCAATATATGAAAATAATTATTTATATTCATACTTGTTTCAATATGTGAAAATAATTTGTTGTACTTAAATTCATAATTGATTGTTTGAAATATATTTTACGGTTTTTATATTCATAATTAGTTAAATGTATGACAACAGTTTTAAATTATGTACCGGCATCATAATTGTTTCAAAATGTAAAAATAATATGTTGTACTTAAATTCATAATTCATAGTTTGAAATATATTTTATGGTAATTATATTCATAATTATTTAAATATATGACAAAAAAATTTAAATATGTACCGGCATTCCGATTGTGTCAATATATGAAAATAATTATTTATATTCATAATTGTTTTAATATGTGAAAATAATTTGTTGTACTTAAATTCATAATTGATTGTTTCAAATATATTTTATGGTTTTTATATTCATAATTATTTAAATATATGAATTTTTTTTAAATTATGTACCGGCATTCCGATTGTTTCAATATATGAAAATAATTTGTTGTACTTAAATTAAAAATTAATTGTTTGAAATATATTTTATTGTAATTATATTCATAATTATTGAAATATATGACAAAAAAATTTAAATACATAGAAAATTTTGTCACGGTTGAACCTTTACCAGATTATATGTCCCCAGTCATAGCTCGGGCATTTTGGTTCTATGTATTAGGGAGTGTATTTTTTCGAAATGCCCACTCCACTTCCGACCTCGGCTATTTACATTATTTGAAGGATATTCCTGCCATCGGCACATATGACTGGGGTTCGGCTATTTATGCCCGTATTATATGGTCTTTGGAAAAAGCCAGTCGACGATCGTTGACTAGCGTTGAATTTATGTGGCAAATACTCGAGGTATATTTTTGTTTCATCTTATTTAATGAAATTTATGTTTCATTACAATATATGTCAACTTATTCTAATGAATTAAATTTATTGACAAATTTTGCAGTATTTACATCACGAGTACATGGCCACGGCATGTCGTATTCTCGTCGATCCGTCCATCGATGCATGGCCCCGCATATTTCATTGGTCGAGGGGGAACAAAAAGAAAGTAAAGGGAGCACAGCGGTTTAACATCTCAAGCAGTCAACATCAGCTTGAGATGCGATCAACCGAGTCCATTATATGGCAGCCAAATGAGACTTCTGCCTACCGTGACTCTAATGTCATCTTATATGCTCGTGAGATATCGGGGTTACGGATGATTTTTTGGGATCCCTTATTTAAGGGTTTTTGGTACTTGGGTGACCGGGCCATCCAACAATTGACTGGGCGAATATGTATAGCAGACAACCCACCATCGAGTTTGTGGTGTGTCTCAACACACGATTTTCAAACAGCTGCTGCCCAAAATTGGTCTCTTGCAAATTAACACATAAGAGATGTGTCCCAAGAAGAGTATAATGCATATTGGAAGGCAGTAGCACTCGAGCCATTACTACCGTCGATTGCCAGATATGTTAATATAGATTTAATTGGAGTTGGTTTAGTGGCACCTTCGACGTTGCGAACCACGCGAGCACCAACACCAACAAATGAACCGTATGTGTTTGAGACACAGTTCTCTTTGGGTGGTTCTACGCACGTCTAACCATCGAGGCAGAATTGGACGATTGACGTAGGCCTACTGGAGGGGGCTTCATATACTATAGATATCCCGAGACCTGAGTTTTCAACTAATACACCTCCAGCTCAATCTTTGACGCAGTTAGAATGGCGTGAATCCTACATCGAAGCAGCAGATAACATTCGAGGTCTCTGTCATTTAATATTACACGAGACACGTCAGCGAGAGGATCAACTCAAAGCACGTGATGACCGCATTGAGGAGTTGGAGCGTAGACTAACACGTTTTACTATGCCTAGTCGTGGGTTTGAGGAGGGTGGTACTAGTTCTAGTCGTCCGAGCATTTACAGACCACACCTATCCCCACCCTCTGACGCGGTCCCGACATATGAGTCGCAACAAGCTTGGGGTAATTTATTTGGGTCTGACCCTTACACGGGTTCACATGCAGATTTAGGTACGGATTTTGAGTTCGGCCCGGGGCGCCAGTGATGTATAATGTACTATTGAAAAATGTTAAGAATAAATTTTGTATTGTTGTCTCAATTTAATTGTGATGATAAATGTTATGATGTATAATGTCTCATATTTATGAAAAATGTTATGATATATAATGTCTCATACTTATTTTCATTTATTACACATAGAATGGTGACAAACAAATTATTACACTGTTGTTTACTATATTAATCTTGTAAAATATATGGCAGTCAAAATATATGGTAAAATATATGGCACTCAAAATATTTGGTTTTGCTATAATCATCACAACAATTATTACGATTGTACTTTATCATTTATTAGTATTGAAATAATGACTTAAGTAGTAAAAACACTAATACATATATGGTAAAATATATGGCACTCAAAATGGTTAGGTAACGCTTAGGTCGAACCTAGTAGAAGTACAACAAAATGGTTTTCCATTGCGCACTAAACATTTAGGTAAGTAAGATCATTGCATATCGGAATCAACATATTCTTCATTGTAGTTTGATATATTTGGTTCGTACTCTTCCCCATGATTTTCATATATGCATTCCGAAAAGTAATCATAACCGAAATTGGTGTAGTCGGAAATATCGTTATCTGATGCCAACGTAGAGTCGTTATATATGTTAATTAATTATTCCTGAATGTGACGACCTGATAGCATCGTACGTTGTGCTTTGTGATAACGTTGTAGGCGCCTCTCCATCTACCATATCTCTTCCTCCAATAAATCAAGACAAAACATATCCGCTTCTTCGGGATACGATATTGGCCAAAGTGCGACGACCCGATTTTTTGGCACGGATATGTGATGGTAATGGAAAAGCACTCCAGGTCACACTTTTCATCATATTTATCTGGCCATGTGAGGTGTTCCCAAGGATACATAACTCCCTCTTCAGGTTCCGAATTGGTAGAGATTATGAATATATGACCAAAGTCATTGAGAAAACGTCGAGAAGTATCAATTGGATATGTTTGGAAAATTATTTTTTTCCCATACCAATCGTTTCCAGCAATATCTGTGTAAGAGCCGTTGTAAATGGATGAATAGTAGGGAGATGAAGCCATCTTTGAAATATAAGACAATGGTAGATAAAAAATTGTTGCAATCCTTCTAATTTATTGATAGGTAAATTAAAACCTTCGAAGTTGTAATTTTATTTTACAATGGTAACAAATATTTATAATAATACCAAGGCACACATACCAATGGAAAAGATAAATTATATAATGACTTGTAGGCAATAATAAATTATAATTTTATAAAGGCACACATAAAGATGATGTCGATTGTAGTTATCATACAGTCGCTTGATAAATTAAGTATACATAAAGTAGTTATCATACAGTAACTTGAAATACAACATATTGACAACCTGAAGAACATGAACCCAAAATGTAGCACACTTACCAATAGCAAGATAATATCTGTAGCACACTTACCAAGATAATATCTATAGCACATACCAAAATGTGAATATCATATAGTATATTTTCATACAGTAAATTACATACACATGCAACCCAATAGGACACAGATATTATCTTGATAATATAGCGCACTGATCTAGATAATTTTGTATTGCAAACTTACCAATAGGACACATAAATTAATATTTTACCTATATTATCTGTAGCACACTTATATGTAGTACACTTACCTATGTAAGATTTTACCTATAATTATAAATAGCTTTGTACCGTAAAACTATATAGGTAGAGAATAATATTTCATCTACATCTAAATTAACTTGTAACCATATTATATCATGGATTCCTCTAGTTTTAGAGATGAGGGACGGAATCTTTTGCTCCAATATGCACAATTTAATGAAGGTCGGTCATCCGATGATTCAGATGAGGAAATGATTATTATGATTGAGATTACCGGATGATGTGCTAAAAAAATATAATTCGCGATGGGAAAGAACTCAAAACGAGATGTCGAGTGAATCGTAGGAGAGAAAGGGGACATGCAACACTATGGGAAGATTACTTTGGGGAAGATAAGGTATATAACGAGTATTTTTTCCGAAGGAGATTCAGGATGCGGTATAGTGTTTTCAATCGCATCCTTGAATCTGTTTGCCTTTATGATAACTACTTTGTTCAGAAGAATGATGCTTGCGGTCATCAAGGTTTAAGCTCTCATCAGAAAGTGTTGGGGGCAATTCGATTGTTAGCTAATGGGGGTTCCCATGATGTGTGGTCTGAGAAGTATGCTATGAGTGAAACCACTCTATTGGAAACTGTTATTAGATTTATAGAGGCAATTATACGAATTTTTGGTCCCCAGTACGGTAGAAATCCGACACAAGGCGAGTTACTCGAATACAATGCAAATAGAGGTTTCCCCGGAATGCTAGGCAGCATTGATTGCATGCACTATCGTTGGAAAAACTTCCTCATAGCATGGCACGCTCAATATACTAGACGTAAAGAGTCACCTACTATAATCCTTGAAGCGGTTGCCTCGTACGACCCCTGGATTTGGAAATTATTCTTCGGTGTGCCTGGTTCTTGCAACGATTTAAATGTCTTGCACCGGTCTAATGTCTTTCAGGAATTGGGCAATGGAAGGGAAGCTCCCATTAATTACACTATTAATGGAAATTCATACGACATGGGGTACTACCTTGGTGATGGCATTTACCCTCCCTACGCTGCAATAGTTAAAACTTTTAGGAACCAATAAGGGATTACACAAAAATAAAAATTATTTTGCAAGTACCAAGAAGCGTGTAGAAAAGATGTTGAACGATCTTTTGGTGTACTACAAGCTCGATTCGCTTTTGTTCGGGAACCTTGTAAATTATGGAATAGGGCATCACTATCAACCATAATGAAATCTTGCATTATAATGCACAATATGATTATTGACGATGAACGTAGAGATTATCCATGGCAAAATGAATACGAATAGAATGATGTAACACCTCATATTTTGAGGGGCCAAACTAATTTCTACGACTACCTCACACGGGATGCAAAGATAAGAGATGCAACTAAACATCAACAGTTACAGAATGATTTAGTGGAGCACATTTGGAATACCCACAGTGATGAAATGGTGGGTTGAAGATATGTTAACGTATTTCTGATATTAATTGTGGCTATTCGATTTATTAGTTACATTTTCAATTCATAATTGTACGATTTTTAATTTGTAATTGTACGACTATTGTATTAAAACTAAAATTAATAAACAGTACTGACATTACATATATTTAAACGTTGACATTGGATTTATTAAAATGCAAAATGGGTCAGTGCACATATACTGAAAGTAAATGACGAAAATAAAATAACGAGGATTTAATACAACTATAATAAATACTACTAGTCATTAATTGAACCACTTGGACTTGACGTAGGGTTAGACGACTCGACATAGTTCGATTGTAACTCAAAAAATGCAGCTTCGGTGGCAGTAACCATCGCTGCTAGGTCGTGGAACCTTTTATAATGAAACTGCTTTTGCATATCATTCATGTTGTTCATATCCAGCTCCATGATGTACGACTGCTCTCGGCCTAGGCGCACGAGCTGATCTTGTTTTTTGGTGATCTGATCTTATTTTTTGGTGAGTTGATCAGCTCGCTTAATCTCGATGAATGCATCCATTTGAGAATCAAATTTAAGGGAACGATTATTCTTCTACTCCTGCTTGCTTTTAAACACTGCATTGAAGTCTTCGCAATGTTTGAATACCGATGTGTTACAATCCAAGCTGTCATAATTCACTCATAGATGTGCACGTTGTTTCTCACCCTTCCTGCCTAGGGGTCTATCCGGTACATCTCGTACCCCCGGAGTGTCATCTTCGCGTACAGGTGTAGGGCTGTCGTCATTCCCCGCTGTGTTTTCCAAGTTAAATTTTGGAAAATCTTTTAAAATTTGATAGCAGTTATCGAACGTAAAATGTTTATTGGTTTCGGTGCGATATGCGTCGCGTGCATTAGTAACCGCTTGGAATTCGTTCGTCCCGCTTCTCATATTCTTGATTTGGTGAGAAAGCTTTGCAATATATAGCATTATTTGATGCAATATATGATTATAACGTGTTGATAGAATGGATCTCGTACGAGTAATTGTAATTCCATGCGTGACGTTATACTCATTGTAAGGACATAATTTTATAAATGTCCGGGGTAGAATCTAGGAATTTTTTATTTTCTCCTAGATCACAGTTTGTATGTCTGATACCGCTACATTCGTCACGTCTAACACGATCATCCTTGATGGACTTTATCCTAATTCAATGCATCCAGTATCTTCACATGCATCATGCTACATGTGACGTGCTGCTCAGCTCATTCCCACTACTCCACTACGCTTTATCGGTAAAAAGTTTTATTGGAGCTTTAAATATTTGCATAAATATTTGGGAAATTTTTTGAAAATTATTTTTGAAGTCTGGATTAATTTTTTATCAAAAGCAAATTTTTTTCTAAGTGTAGAAGCGAAGTGCCTTAAATGACGAGCTCGCTCAAATGACTTTGAATGTCATTCACGCGAGATAGGCATGTCATGCAATCTCATTCGAATGACTTCTGTCTTTCGTTCGAGCGACATGGCTATCTCGTTCGAACGAGCCACCGCCTCAATTTTCATATAAATATTCGTTCTCCTTCTACACATTTTTTAAGTCTTTCTCCAATCTCAAAATTCTGTGAAAACTGTCCAGAATAAGACTTCATCTTTTTAAGGTTTTCTAAACCTTTTTGATTCACAAAACCATTCCCATATATGTGTGTGAATCTTTGAACCTTCAAGAGGATCTTTTACTCATCTGGAGTAATTTGTGAGGAAGCCGTTCTCTTCTTCATTGATGCCCTACTAGAAAGGGATAGTTCCAGCCGTCGACAACATAACTGACACCTGATGGTATTTCTGTGTCACATATTTTCATTGTAATCCATGTAAGACGTTCTCTTACAAAATTATAGTGAAAATAAAAGGTTTTGCCCATTTGGGGAATTTTCCCTCATTTGTGTGTGTTTTATTGTTCTTGCTTGATTTTATCATCATCAATCACATGTAGATGCATGTGTAGGACTTAATTGATAAAAACTGAATTTAATTAAATAACTTTCGTATTTGAACGCAAGCGCACTCTTGAAAGAGGGTCTGGATTTTGGTGAATGTGTCTGGATTTTGGTTGAAAGAGGGTGGAAACCTCCCTCCGTCACTCTTGAAAACGTGACCAATTTAAAACTTGTCACTACATGGACTGAAGAAGAGTTTAAATGATCATCTTTTAATTCTAAGGGTTTAAGTGCCATTTCTGGGTCTATCACACCAGATGAGTTCAAACGCATAATGACATGCACCACGTCAAAAGAGGCATGGGATGTTTTGCAACTTACCCATGAAGGTACTAATGCTGTGAAAGAGTCAAAACTGTAAAATTTAACAACTCAATTTAAAACAATCACCATGCTTGAAACTGAATGTTTTGATGAATTTTATGCTAGACTGTCTGATATTGTTAACACTAGCTTTAATCTTAGTGAACACATTCCTAATGCTAAAGTTGTTAAAAATATTCTTAAATCACTGCCTAAGCGTTTTGTCCCTAAAGTCACTGTGTTAAATTCTATGGGTAATTTAAATACGCTTAAATTCGAAGAACTTGTAGGAGACTTGCAAACGTATGAAATTGATATGTTTCCTAAATCTGTCAAGTCTAAAGATAAGGGAATTGCACTTAATGCCCAGGAAAAAAAGAGTGAGGGGTCGACAAGAAAGAGGGGTGAGTCATCTAGAAAAAGAGAGACAGATACGTCAGATTCTGAATGTGATTTTGGCTTAGATGATTTGGCCTTATTTGCTAAAAATTTCAAGAGAATTCTCAAATTCAAGAAAAATGGAAATTTTAAAGATAAAAAGAAATTTGAGAAAAATAAGTTTGAAAAGAAAAATGAAAAAGATTTTAAAGATCCTCCTAAGAAAGAAAGTGAGAGATGCTTTGAGTGCGACGGTAGGGGCCATAGAGCTTTTGAGTGTGCTACTAGACTGAACAGAGAAAAGGGCAAAGTTGTCCTTAATGCTACCCTTAGTGACGACAGTGAGGTCGAGTCGATGGATTCTAGAGATGAGTCACCGCATGAGTGTAACTTCATCGCATTCATGGCTAGTCATGTGAGTACTTCTAGTGCTTCTCACGATAATGAGGATGCTACTTCACAGGGACACCTCAACAGTGAGAGCGATGTGAGTGAGGGGGAGGATGACACAAGTGAGAGCGAGAGTGATCTTCAACGTGCCTATACCGAGCTTTATTCTGAGTCATTTAAAACTAAAAAGCGTTAGTTCTTAGGATCACCGCGTTAGAGGAAGATTTAAGCAAAGCGAGAGAGAGAGAGTCCTCCATCTGCACTACCTTAAGAGAGAAATAGTCTGCCTGTGTTGAGAAAGAGAGTTTGTTTAGAGAGAGAGAAAGTTATTTTGAGAAAGAAAGAGGGGATTTGACTAAACAAGTGGCTAGTCTTACGAGTGAGCTCCATTACTCCGTGGAGACTCGAAAGAAACTTGAAGCCCTTGTAGCACAGCTTACTCATGATCTTGAGAGAGCATGGGAAGTCAAGGTTCAAATCGAGGACAGATCTGGGAAGATGGGAAAGATGCTCCTCGACCCCGCTTTAGGTTTTAGTGATAGGCAGGGAATTAGTTATGATGGTGCTTCCATGTCCCAAACAGCACCTGTACCAGTTCCTGAGTTTACTACAACTCCTTATGGCCATCGTCAAAAACCTCGAAGGAGAGTTCGACCAAGAAAAGAAAACCAAGGTCCGCCTCTGAGTGTGTTCTTTTGTACATATTGCAAAAGAAAAGGCCACCTCAGGGAATTTTGCGATAGTATGGGTCAGACACGACGTACTACTGCTCCACCACAGCATACTGATGATTTTACCAGTATGAGAGAATGAGTTGAGTTTTTAGCTGCCACATCACAGAGTTTGATGGAGGAATTCCGACGAATGTCTTTACCGTCAATGAATGTTTCTCACATTCCGGCTAAAACCAACAACAATAAAGGTAAACAAAAGGTCACCACTTCTTGGGTACCTAAGAAAGATAAAAAGGCCTTTGTTTTTCATGTCTCTCTCAAAGCACATAATACCTCACAGTGGTATTTTGATAGTGTGTGCTCTAGACATATGATAGGTGATGCCTCATTTTTTACATCTCTTGAGGATTATCAGGATGGCAGAGTCACCTTTGGAGATGGGAGCAAGTCTAGCATTATAGGATATGGTACTGTAGAGTTACCAGGATTTCCTAAGCTAGAGAATGTTTTGTACATCAAAGGTTTGAAAGCAAACCTTCTCAGCATTAGCCAGCTGTGTGATGCTGACTTCTCCGTGAAGTTTGACTGGGACGCCTGTAATGTCTATAATCAAGCCGGTAAACTTTTAGTGCGAGGGCTGAGGACAAAGGATAATTGCTATGGGACTGAGCCCACATCCTCACTTGTCTACAACAGCGCCATGATCACTCCTATGGATTTGTGGCACCAACGTCTAGGTCACGTGAAAATTAGAGATTTATCTCGTTTAGCTAAAAAGGACCTAGTACGTGGCTTACCATCACTTGGAAAGCCAACTTCGAAGGTTTGTGTACCCTTTCAGTTGGGAAAACAAATTCGTAGCCCCCCATAGGAAGTTGGATTCCATTACCACCTCTCGTGTACTTGAGCTTATTCACATGGATCTTATGGGTCCTACTCGTACGGAGAGTCTGGGTGGTAAGAGGTATATCCTCATAATGGTGTGGAGTTTTTAACGACCAACTGCTGTGTCCTGCAAAATCAACATAGAGTCACTATTAACAGGATACGTATTGACAACGACACTGAATTTGAGGAAGCAAAGGTAGATCTTTACTGTGATAGCATTGGGATCAAACATGAGTTTTCTGCTGTGAATACTCCTCAGCAAAATGGGATTGTTGAGAGAAAAAATAGGATGATTCAGGAAATGGCTAGATCTATGCTTCTAGGTCGTAAGGTTTCTAGGAGATTTTGGGCAGAGGTAGTGTCTATTACATGCCACACGGTGAATAGGGTTTACCTGCGTCCACACACTCTTAAGACGCCTTATGAATTGTGGACTGACAAGAAACCCAACCTTGCATATTTATGTGTTTTTGGGAGTAAATGCTACATCTTATGGGATAGACAGCAATTAGGAAAGTTTGACTCCCGAAGTGACGAGGGAATACTGTTAGGATATTCATCGAATAGTAGAGCGTACCGTGTTATTAACCTGAAGATCTCTAAGGTTATGGAGTCAATAAACATCACCGTGCAAGATGACGAACCTTCGATGTTTATTAATTCTAACCTTCAGTGTGAGGATGAGGATATTTCTGACAGTAATTTACTTGTACCTCACCCACACTCTGTGGACCCTACTCCCGTGTTAGGGGACACACCTGCTTGGGTCCGTAAGAGTCAGGACGCTTCTGACATTGTTGGTGATCCCACTCTAGGGGTCAAGACTCGTGCTCAGCTTGAGAACGTTGTTAGCTATTTTTTCTACACGTCCAAAGTCCAGCCCAAGAATCACAAAGAAGCACTCAAGGATGAACACTGGATATCTGCTATGCAGGATGAGTTGCTTCAGTTTAAAAAGAATAATGTCTGGGAACTTGTCCCCCGTCCTAGTGAGACTAATGTGATAGGTACTAGATGGATTTTCAAGAATAAAATGGATGAAAATGGTACCATAATCAGAAACAAGGCTAGGTTGGTCGCTCAAGGCTACACACAGATAGAAGGTGTAGACTTTGGGGAGACATTTGCTCCTGTTGTGAGGCTTGAGTCCGTCCGCTTGCTACTCGCCATCGCATGTCGTCTGCATTTCAAGTTATATCAGATGGAAGTCAAGAGTGCCTTTCTAAATGGCATTCTACAGGAGGAGGTTTACGTGGAACAATCGAAAGGGTTTGAAGACCCTAAGCACCCTGAACACGTCTACTATTTGAGGAAAGCCTTGTATGGTTTGAAGCAAGCACCCCGTGCTTGGTACGAGAGGCTTACTTCCTATCTCTTAGCCCATGGCTTCAAGAGAGGGGGGGTTAATATGATGCTGTTCGTTAGGAGAGATGACGGTGCTATTTTGGTTACCCAGGTCTATGTGGACGACATAGTCTTTGGATCCACGTGCTCCCAACATGCTCATAGAGACCTAGTGAAGAAATTTGGGTTAGACTCCGCTAAGCATGCACGTACACATATGCGTACCTCTACCAAGCTTAGTAAGGACACTTCAAGGAAGGACATAGAGCAAACCTTGTATCAGAGTATGATAGGTAGTCTCCTCTAATTGACTGCCAGTCGTCCCGATATAGCCTTTAGTATTGGAGTCTGTGCGTGATATCAGGCGTCCCCGAAAGAGTCACATTTACTTGATCTAAAATGTATTATTAAATACGTGGTGGGACTCTCTCATATGGTATTTGGTATTCCTTTGATACCGATGACCGTTTGTCCGCCTATTCGGATGCCGATTGGGCCGGGGATGTAGATGGTTGTAGGAGCACTTCTGGTGGGTGTTTCTATTTTGGTTATGCTCTTATCTCCTGGATGATCAAAAAGCAAAACTCCTTCTCTTTGTCCATAGCGGAGGCTGAGTACATCACCGTTGGGAGTTGTTGCACGCAACTTTTGTGGATGAAGAAAATGTAGGAGGATTATGGGATTTCACAGGACACCATGACTATTTCCTGTGATAACACGAGTGCAATACACATATCCCGTAATCCACTCCAACATTCGTGCACAAAGCACATCAGGATACGTGAGCACTTTATACGTCAGTTAGTTGAGGAAAAAGTCGTATCCCTGAGTTTCGTACCCACCGACCGTCAGTTAGCCGATATTTTCATGAAACCTTTAGATGCCCTTAGATTTGAGAGTCTTAGGAAGTCTTTGGGGATTTGCACAGTTGACTGAGGGGTTGGTCTATGTCTAGGACGGGATGCTTTTTTTCATGTTCATATCATATGCTTCCTATTGCTAGTTTGTTTTATATGTATTATTGCTTTGTTGTACAACTATTTATTTTTTGAAAAAATCCAAAAAGATTTTCATTTTTATAAAAATTTTAGAAAAGCCCTAAAAGATTTTTGTATTTTATTTACACCTTTTATGGATGAGCATTTAAGATAGACGAGTCACAATTCCATTCCATTTTTCATGTGACTGTTTGATAGAGATTTGAGACGCTACATCATTTCATCCTTGTGCTTTACATTGTTTGGAGTCTTTGAGATGTGATTAGTGATATCTTTATATATGTTTGACTCCTATTTCCTTTATTGCACACATGCACGACTTTATTTGACTATTGTACTTGTCTATCACATATTGGCTTGAGTGTTTCGATCTCAATTCTGTCTATACACCTAACAATATGCCATAAAACTTGACAAGATTGGAATGCATGTAAAAACCGTTTTGGTGAGACTGTGTGTTTATTTGAAAACGGGGAAGGGCTGCGAAAGGTTCATTTAGCCTTTGCCATTTTAAGCCACCGCTAAAACGGACCTAAAAAATTGAGGAATTTTATTATCCAGGGTCCAAAGAGGTTAAAAGAGCCCGAACAAAATTAAAGGCAATAAAAAGAAATATATGCCAAATATGGGCCATTAGGTTTCACCATCAATTCTCCAAAGTTTGAGAATTTAGAACACCTATATTCAAAATATATATCTGAGGGAGTTGGTTGGAGACTTTAAACGGGCTTGCACTTCCTTGAAAGTCCTGAAAAAGCATGAAATAGTTTTGGATGTTTTTGGTGTGGAAATCACTTTGAGCTTTGATTTGTTGATTTGATTGAGTCAATGTCTCATATTACCACACTTTTTACAACAAAGGAAGATTTTGAGTTCATTCGTTTGGAGTATCCGATATTCGTATGCATTGATTTTCCTATCAAATTTGATCACACCCCTACATTTACGCTATCATCGACTTGGTTGTTTCTGCGTTCTTTCATGGTGTGATTCTTTGTTGTATATTATGTGTGAAAATTTTTAAAAAATACAAAAATAGCAGTTTATTCCCGTGTGTCATTCTCCATGTGCATTCATTTATGCTTCTCATATCTGTCTATTTGGGGACATCATAAAAAGGGGGAGAATAATTATGGGGGAGAATTGTTTGGTGTTTAGTTGATTTATGAATTATTTGCTTAAGCTTAAATTGATCATCAATTTTTGCATATCATTATATTTGAAACTGTTGCTTGTCACGGGTATTTACTTTATCTCATGTGTGTAGGTACAACATTGTTCATTATTGGATTGCACACCCTGATGAGAAAAGCTTTGGAAGTTTCTAGAGAGTTAAAGATTTGAAAGACATGCCATTTAGTATTCTCAGTTTGAGGGTTTAATGGGGATATTATCTTGCATGTCATTTGATTGCATAATTTGGATTTTTTATGTATGTACCGGCATAAACATAGGGGGAGATTTGTAAGGACATAATTTTATAAATGTCCGGGGTAGAATCTAGGAATTTTCTATTTTCTCCTAGATCACAGTTTGTATGTATGATACCGCTACATTAGGCACGTCTAACATGATCATCCTCGATGGCCTTTATACGAATTCAATGCATCCAGTATCTTCATGTACATCATGCTACATGCGACGTGCTGCTCAGTTCATTACCACTACTCCACTATGCTTTATCGATAAATTTTTTTATTGGAGCTTTAAATGTTTGGGAATTTTTTTGAAAATTATTTTCAAAGTCTGGATTAATTTTTTATCAAAAGGAGAATTTTTTTTAAGTGCAGAAGCGAAGTGCCTTGAATGACGAGCTCGCTCAAACGACTTTGAATGTCATTCGCACGAGATAGGCATGTCGCGCGATCTCGTTCGAACGACTTCTGTCCTTCGTTCGAGCGACATGGCTATCTCATTCGAACGAGCCACCACCTCAATTTTTGTATAAATATTCGTTCTCCTTCTACACATTTTTTTAAGTCTTTCTGCAATCTGAAAATTCCACAAAAATCGTCCAGAATAAGACTTCATATTTTTAAGGTTTTCTAAACCTTTTTGATTCACAAAACTATTCCCATATATGTGTGTGAATCTTTAAACCTTCAATAGGATCTTTTACTCATTTGGAGTAATTTGTGAGGAAGTCATTCTCTTCTTCATTGCTGCCCTACTGGAAAGGGATAGTTCCAGCTGCCGGCAACAGAACCGACACTGAGGGTATTTCTGTGTCAAATATTTTCATTGTAATCCGCATAAGCTGTTCTCTTACAAAATTATAGTGAAAATAAAAGGTTTTGCCCCTTTGGGAGATTTTTCCTCATTTGTGTGTGTTTGATTGTTCTTGATTGATTTTATCATCATCAATCACACCTATATGCATGTGTAGGACTTAATTGATAAAAACTGAATTTAATTAAATAACTTCCGTATTTGAATGCAAGTGTACTCTTCACACTCATCTTTCACGTTATCCCAAAATGTGCCCGATGATATCGAGTTTCCTTCAATACTTTGGGCTATATATTTAGCATAAATGGTACATAGTACTTCGTCCTCAAAAGGAGTCATATTAGGTTGTCTAGTTGTACCTAAAATAATTCGTTGAGAGGAAGACATATTTTCTGTAGAAGTAAAATATATTAAAAATGAAAATAAGAAAATCACACGGAGGAAATTATACTCTCAAAATTTATAAAGGGTGAGATCGAAAATTTATGAGGAAGGTGGGCTGTATTTATAAAGAAACTCTACCAACGTCCGTTAAATTTACCAGCAATAAAAACCACTTCCTACGAACTTCTTTTGTTCGTAGGAATTCTTACGAGCTTCTGAAGTTCGTATGAACTTCTTACGAACAAATGAAGTTCGTAGTAACTTCTTACAGACAAAAGAAGTTTGTAGGAAGTTCATATGAGGATCAAAAGTTCGTAAAAAGTTTTTACTGAATCATTAGCCATCCAGTAACTTTGCAAATCCTTTACCTTTCCTCCTGTCAATTTTGCTAACTACCTATCACCATTGTACGTCTCTCACTTTGTAACTTTACGATTTTTTTGTCCAAACTCTCCACCAGGATGCTCTAAGAGAAACATTACTGCTACTACTACTGGGGCCTAAAGCCCTTATGGCCCTAACTATACTAACCCTATCCTGATTGGACCTATTTCTGCTGCCCTGAAATTTACACGCTAAGACAAACCCATAATATATTTCCCCTGCCCCACATCTAAAATATACTCCATTAAATGGGGTTGTGGGCAACCCTGGTTGCCTCTGCTATTATGGGTGTTGCGCCTGCTATTATCCCTGATTGAACTGAGGGGATCCCTGTAACTATTGTTGGTGTTTGTCTAGACCAATCCTGAAATGCCTCCATTTACCTTAGACCATCAGGCCCTGTGCATCAGGTTTATCCCTTCATGAACTCGTCTCTGTCTTGGGCCCACTATATTATCCCACATTTTCTAGCTTTCTCTTAATCTCCCTCATATCCTTGCAATGTATAAGTTTGGCATCTACCCCTTGAATGTAAGCAGTAAAGGTCGGATTCCAAATAATAACCTGACTGATTGCCCATACTATCCTCTTCATAGACCGCCTCATCTTTTTTTTCTCCATATCCACCTCATAAAGTGAAAAAAGCAAAAAAGTAGTAAACTATCGTTCATACTTTACCACGGCATGGGATCCCTTCTCAAGGAGAAGAAACTCAACCTCCATATGGTCCCAAAATGACTTTGGTATATACTTGGCATTAAAATCTATCAAAACCCCCTATAGGCCAACCTCTCTCAATCCTGAACAAATGATATACTCTCCCTCCAGTAGAGAGCTTCCCCAACTAATCGAAACGTAGCCAAAATTTGCTTCCAACAGGCTCAAGTGTCTCTTGATGCCCTAACGCCACTACTACACCACAATATGATCTGTAAAGTCTGCAAAAGTGGGTGTGTTATTCTGCATTAAGGTTCCCCATGCCTTCTCCCATCCCATAGTGACTCATGTTGGGGGATGGGGGTACTACGGGTGATATTTGTAATTTAGCTGTCGCCAAAGCTGCCTGGATTGCCTTGCTAACCAACTCTGATAACTTTTGGGGACTAAAATGATACTGCTCCTAGGCATGGGGTAATGGAATACTAGGAATAAATAGTGTCTGATGTACTGGTGTCGTGGGCCCAGACTGCCCCGCGAGCCCTCTCACCAGTCAAACTCTGCTTTTAGGCGACATTTAAAATTCAAGATAGAAATCGTATCAGTAATGAAACATAAATAAGAATTTAAAGATATACACGTATCAAACAATGGTACGTAAAAGTATAAGAGAAACTATAACCCTCGATGCCTAAGATCAAACTTTGATACCAATTATGACACTTCATATATTTAATATTCAGGTTGATTAAATCTAATTGTTAAATAGTACAGTTGTTAACAATTTAAATATCATTCTCAGGATGAAAGAAAGAAACTAAAGACATGCAAAATATAAGGATGCGATATGAAAATCCTTCAATATAAATCTATATAATATGTAGTAAAACCATAATAGAGTGAGAAATAAAAGTCTACAACTCAACAAAATCCCCCAAATATACAAGCCAAATACTACTATCTCCAATCATACATACAAGGTCCTACTATTAATAATATATGCCAACTGAAAGTCTAAATACAAATTAAAATAAATACCTACACCGGTCTCTACAACTAAAATCCCTGATAAAAAGAGATGGAGAGCGTGTGTTAGCTAGAAAGATGAAGACTAAGAGGGAAGAATAACTCTCGCACCTCAAAGTAACCACAAATAAAGATGGGTCAAAACCTTAGCAAGTTGCTAAGCTACACGACTCAAACCTATTGTACATATAAATGGTAGACTCGCAGTTTATATTCAATAATCACGGCCCAATGTATATCATGTAACCCACGGTACATTATAATTAGCTCAAATAATTTAATTAATTAATTATTTTCTTAATTAATTAACACATAAACGACATGCGCCACTTTTCCCCGACTATCTTAAGGACATGCGATACTTCTATAAAAACAGTCACATATCTCGTAACCGAATGCTTCATAGAACAATGGTTTATATCAAATCGTACTCGCTAAGTATATCAAGATAAGTGTGTTCCTTCTTGACACTCACCTAATAATCCAAATTCATATGTTCATTTATTAATGACATTATGTATTATAATCTTATTTCACCACTCATAGTTTTATTGTACTTACCTTGTTACCCCACTCTCGGGTCATTTCAAATAAAACATTTGATCACGTATTATGTCATTAGAATAGGAGTCAAAATGATAATAAGACTAATATGAAAATACTAGTGAATAGAAGTACAAAAGTAAAGGTCTATTGATTTATTAAGCTTCTTATGCTATTACTTTACATATCTTTAAACTTCGTGCGTGGGATGTCTCATAAAATCAAATCTGAACAAGAAACCTTTTGATACACTTCCACTTAGTTAGGGTAGTCATTAAGATAATTAATTAATTAAAGGTTTATTATAAAGAAGTAATATGAGGGAGTAAGAATTTAAATAACCGATGTCCATCACTAACCATCGTATAACCAACGTAAGACACAACCATCAACCCAACAATTCGACATAATTGTACTTCGTACTCCTCCTAAATCATCTACTAAAATAAATCCCTTACATGAATTAGAATAAGACAATTTTCTTAGTGCATTAAATGCCAATGAAATATTTAATAATAAGCCTCAATTAACTTCTAAAGGGTATAAAATAAGGTAATCAAACATAGATTCTTGTCACAGATAATAGGCAACAATTTATGCAGTCCAATATGTAAAATTTCATAATTCAAGTTTTTCATATCAAGGTACTACTCAAGGAGGTAAATGTATAACTACACCTAGTATGCAGTTTTAGTTCTCAATTATAATATAAAGATGTTATAATTTCTTAACATATATAACCAAATGTCTTAACTTAGGAACATGTCCAAAACCCTAACATGCAAATTCTTATAACAAGGGTTCCATATACAATTTCTTACATTTATAAGGGCTAAAGTTTAATATAAAACTTAAAAGGATAATTAATTTCGGCTAATCAATGTCATATACTAAGAACACTTTCTTCCATATACAATTTCCTACAGAGTAGGTTTTGATGAAATTTATCATAAGTATATATAAAAGGAGAAGAGTAGAAAACAATTTTCTTCAAAGGAAGAATTAACTTGGCTTGAATTTGATGGAAAATTTCTTGAAAAGTTTGCTTTGAATCCCCATGAAAATAATCCTTGAAAACTTTGATTAAAAAACCTTAAATTGATTTTTTCATTTTTTTTGAAAAATCCTTTTAAAAACTTAATTGAAAATCTAGAAGCCTATTGGATTTGATTTAGGGTAAGGAGGTTGCTTAAGAGAGAAATTTGTGTGTTTTGTGTTTCTTGGTGACGGAGGCAACTTCAAATGAAGATAAAACGTGAAATTAGGCTTAAAAACATCCTGGAGGCCAAATAAAATAATCCCAACCATAGTCCCCACGGCCAATCCGTGGTCATGGGCCTGTCTGCTGCAGACGCAATTCGAAAACCCACGAGCGCTATCCAATATTCCCTCGTGACTCCAACCCCTATGACCCTCGTAATTTTATAACCTTATTTGCTTCCCAAGTAATGCACAAGGACAAAAATTCCCCTAAACCTTTCTACATATTACCCAAGAGTATAAAACCACTTTTAGCTTCTCATAATTACCAAATTAACCATAAACTTCTATAAGATTAGACTTTGGCCAATAAATTTTTATCAATTTATTAATTGAACTCTAAAAGTCCACGTTCACTCGATTTAACTTATTTTTTCATAAATAAATTTCAATTGTATTGTGGACATCCCGATATCCTCCTTCTTCCCCTTCCCAAGGGGGTGGGGGAAAAGGGGGATGAAGGTCTCGTGCCCCCTCTGATCTAGGAATGCTTCTGCCATCGTCGGTGTGGGGTGAATATAAAGAGATGTAGTCGCCAACCTATTTTGCACAAAACATGCAAAAGAACATGTCGCCGCCATGAGAGAGCGACATCAAAGACAAACTGATGCTTACGAAATCAATAGTTCAAAGGTTCGAGGGCTAAGTTACGAAATGAGAAGGTGTTAGGCACCCTTCCCTCCCTTTCAGTCTCTCATGGGATTGTGTAATTATTTTCCTTTAATTCTCCATTAAGTTTGTGTGAGTGTATATATAATGGACATCGAAATCGCCCAACTCATACCATAGAAAAGATAGAGTGAGGTTATCCATAGGAATGTTTCCAAAATAATACTAAAAAAAAATGATTTATGCATTTATCGCGATATTGATTGTTATAATGAAACTCTAGTATATATTGGATAAAATGTTAATAAGGATCACAAACATAATATGTATTAAAATAATGCAAGAGTATGACAAATGCGAAAATGGAAAATTTGGAAATTTGGAAAATTGGACTCGAGTCTCGGGTTTTAACCCGAGATGCCTATGTAGCCTATAAAGGCATCAAAGTCCACATAATTCGCATGCGGCATAGGGGTGAGGTTTATCCCATATATTAGAGAGGGATTTTATTATGTGTGTGTGTGTTGAAAATGTGTTTTAGTTTTAAAAAAGTGTGATGGATAATCCCGTTGGAATTTATAGGCGTAACCCTCTTTTTGTTTGTTTTGGGTTTTATATAGAAAAATAAAGTATGTGAAATATAACTAATAAAAAGGTGAGGTTTTAATGTGTATGAACTAAAGTAAAAGATAGATTATGAGTTTATGTAATGCAAAAATAAGAAATTTAAAGAGAGAGGGAAGGATTTGGACCTTCTTTGAAGAATTGAAGCTTGATCTTGATCTTGGATGAACTCCCTTGAATGTTGAGATAATGTTGGATGAGAGAGAATGGGATTTTTACAAATTGGGTATGAAAAGGATGGGAATGTAAAATGGGATGGAATTTCACATAGGGAAACTTTGCTTATTGCAAGAGAATGTTGCTGATATCACTGATGCTGATGCATTTGAAGTGTACCTTGGGAGTGAGGTCATGTGATTAAGGGTGAAAAGTAGCGCGTGTCAAACGTTGATCGTTGTTTTTTATTCACCGTCTTAATACAAAAACCTAAACTTATGATTACACTCAACAGGTGAGTATAGAGGCTAAGTACGGGTATCGAAAATCCACAAAGACGAGTTGTTAGAATTTATAGGGTTTAATATTCCTAAAATAAAAGTGTAAAAGATAATTTGTTAACTAAAAAGAAATAAAAAATAAACTAGGCATGAGTGTATTTAAACTAAAATTAACAAAGCGAATAAAAACTATAGGTTGCGTCAAATATCCCTCACCCGGGTTAATTAATATAAAATGGTTACATGGGTTGACGAATTATTAAGATCGCGTCTCATTTCGTCAATTAATTAAATTAAGAGTTGTCACACCCCTAAATGCGCATAAAGGACTAATATGATTTTGGCCTCAACAAATACCCTGGAAATTACGCACGCAAGGTCATAAATACGGAGCATACGTGATATACCCTGTTAAATTTCCTAGGCGTAATAACCAGGACAACATGCTCAAAATAAATACGTAAACACCATCACCAAAGCAAAGCAACCAAGCAACCCAAAGTAGGTTCAATTCGACACAACCTAATTTAAATTAGCCACTAAACATATTAAATGACATTAAATAAATTAACTAATTAATTAAAGCACACTAATTAAATTAACACTACAAATTAATTTAACTAGGTAAGAAATAAATAAGCATGGAAAATAAAGCAAATACAACTTAAAGGAGACAATGAATAGCAACACTTACATTAATGGTGGAAAACCTGTCCCAATTTCGAACCAAAGTCATCAATTTGGGACGAACCCAAAACCTGAGCAAAACCCGAGCCTAGGGACAAATCTCCATTTCTTTTGCTGCAAAAGAAATGCGTTAGGGACATAGGTGGAATTATGTGAATTGTTAGTAAAGAAGAAAAAAGACACAAGGGTGATTATTTGAATCGTTATTTATTTCTTATATTTCTTCCACAATTAAAAGTCCGTGTTTCCTTCGTTCAGACTCTGATTCTCACACCATTTGCATCCACGCGAAGCTTAGCCCGAGGGCTACAACTTCCGTGAATACTTTGGGCAAAAATCCTGAAGTTTGAAATTACGAAAAAGCCCCTGAACATGCGAATCGCGACGGAACTTTATCATAACGCGCCCAAACTTCATACTAAGCACTTTAATACCTATAAAAACTCAATTATACCTCAAATAACATTTTAGCATATAAAACGGAGGTTGTTTGATTAACGAGCATAATTATAGGCATTAAAGTACCCGAGGGGGGTAAAATGCATAAGTTTCGAGGGTATATATGTGCAATATTTGATACGAATCATCATGCCCTCTATTTAGAGGGTAAGGGGGTGCCTATGATCATCGATCTAGCCCTTCCAATGGCAGGTAACCCTAGACACACTTACGATAGGCAGCGAAATGGACTAGCCAATCGGTATTCTCGTGCAGATTTTTTCAAAAAAATATTCGTAGAACGCAATACATTGATCAAAATTGTTCACAGGGCATATCGTTAGAAAGGTATTTCAAATAATTTCAATAGCCCTAAGTGCTGCTATCGGGTTTAGGTGTTGACTTTGGGTCAAACGTGGTTCGAAAGTTCTCGTCGGTCCTTTAGACGGGAGATAGTCGGACGAAAATGGATCGTTCGTTCGATTTGTAAGTTAGAATCATGTACGGGGTAGACCGTTGGAAATTTTATGCAAGGTACTTTGACATTCTAGAGAGCTTCACTCGGTTTGGAAAATTAACCTTGGTCAACAGGGGCCTTGAAGCGCCCGATGACCTTTCGGAGTTAAATAGGTCGTTTGTCCATACCGTAAGGCTGATTCACGCACAGGGCAGACTATTGTAAAGGATATTTAGTACCCTTTGAAGATTCATTCAGCCTTGTTCGAGAAGAAGAGTTGATGTTGGTCGAACGAGGTCCGAGAGCGCCCGTTGGCCTCTGGATCAATTTTTGGAGGAAAATAAATCATTCATCTGAATAATTATAACTTTTCATGCATGGGGGTAGACCGTTAGGGCTGACAATTTTTGACACGATACCCCGTTTATGGTAATAACCCAAAATGACCCGAAATTGACACGATTAGCTTGTATAGATTTAAAATTACCCAAAACTTATACTCAAATAAAAATCAACGCGACCCGAAAATGACACGACTAACCCGAATTTCCACCCCTAGTTGGACATGGGTTTCAGTTCCATTTAAAGATTCAAAGATCTTTTACTGTGACGATGAAGTTGATAGGGGTCAAATCGGGGCCCGGTGGCCCCCCGATTGATTTTTGATAGTAAAATGGTTCGTTCGTCCGAACCGTTTATGTCGATTCGTGCATAGGGTGGACCATTGGAAAGGATATTCAGAGTATTTCAAAGATTCATTGAGATTTTGCTCTGATAATAAAGTTGACCCGAGTTAAACAGGGCCCGAGAGTGCCCTATGTCCCTTAGATCAATACTCAGAGAATCACATAGGGTTTGTAGTGAAATAGGGGAGTGTTAAGGACCTAAGGAGAGGCTTGGGGGTGGGGGTCCTAAATATGGTTTCTAAAGATCCCCTCTATGGGTGAGCTTGGAATAAGTGAAAGCCATCGAATAAATACCATATGATGTTTAGGAAATAGGTCAATTCTGCGGACCTAATGGATAAGGATGACCATTATCGAGGGTCGAGGTCGATTCTGAGGACCTAAGGAAATGCTGAGGATGATCGATTATATGGGTCGAGGTTAATTCAGAGGACCTGGGATAGGGAGAAACCAATTCTACGTGTCGAGGTCAATTCTGAGGACCTAAGGTAGGGAGCGACCGATTCTGCGGGGTGAGATCAATTTTTAGGACCTTACATTGAAATGACCAATTCTGAGGGTTGGGGTCAATTTTGAGGACCTTACGTTGAAACGACCAATTCTGTGAGTCGAAGCCAATTCCGAGGGCTTAAGAAGAGGTGATCAATTCTGCTGGTCGAAGCCAATTCTGAAGGCTTAAGTAGAGGTGACCAATTATGAGGGTCGAAGCCAATTCTGAGGGCTTAAGTATAAGAGACCGATTCTGTGGATCGAAGACAATTCTGATGGCTTAAGTAGAAGTGACCAATTTTATAGCTCAAAGCCAATTCTGAAGGCTTAAGTTGTAGTGACCAATTCTGAGGGTCGAAGCCAATTCTAAGGGCTTATGTAGGGGTGACCAATTTTGCAGATCAAAGCCAATTATGAGGGCTTAAGTAAAGGTGATCAATTCTAAGGACCGAGGTCTATTCTGAGGACCTAAGTAGGAGTGACCAATGCTGCGGGTCAAAGCCAATTCTGAGGGCTTAAGTAGGGGTGACCAATTTTGAGGGTCGAAGCCAATTTTGAGGGCTTAATTTGTAGTTTTATTTTGGATACTCCACTGGGAAAAGGTATTAATTCGAGGAGTTGGATGTTTCCTTATTGGGGAATTTTTTCTCAATTTTTGCGGTGTCTTTTGGAGACATTGCTGGGGAGTATCCAATTGATTTTGGGAATTACGCTGGGGAAGTAAGTGTTCCACTGATGAAGTAAATGATTCACTGGGGATGTAAGTGTGGTATTAAATGTTTTTCTTGGTGAAAAAGTTTCTAAAATTCATTTGGCAATTTTAGGAATTTTTTCGGGATTTTTTTGACTTTTTTTAGGAATTTTTGTACGACATTTCAGGGAGGGTTCCTATCGGCATGGTGTAAGAGGTGCTAAATAGTAGTGGCACGGTCTTTTGGGGTACCTCGAGCAGGTGAAGGGATAGTGCCGATTGGCATGCCCCTTAGCCTCCTATAAAAAGGGGGCGAGATTTCCTCATTTTTTACAGCTTCCAAACTTTCTCTCTTCTTTTATTTCTTTCTGCAAACTGTTTTGGCATTCCAAAACCAAGAAATGGATGACTTATCAAGTAGTGATGTTCATATAGGGTGGCTAAATGTCGATGACTGGGCGATCTGGGAATGGCGAGCCAGGGTACTCCTTGCGCTGGGTAGTGAGAATGCTTTTGACTCATTCAAACCAGTTGTGAATGAGCAAACTCTTTTGCGCGAGCCGTCGCCTCATCCATCCTCTAGAGTGGTGAACCCTGGAGACTATGTAAGTGTTGATGACCTTTGGTATTCTTTTATTTTCTCTTTGTAATATTTCCTTATTTCTTGAATTTTGACAAGGTTTTTTCCTTTTTGTCTTTGATAAACTGATATCTCTACGTTGAACCTATGTCTCAAGAGACGATGGGGCTTAAGGACATTTGGGATCCCCTTCTGCGGGAGGTGCGTTGGGTGATGTCATCATCCCACTTTGGTAGATTGGCATCTGCACTGGACGAGATGCCTCGTTCGATGACTGTTCTTTGCGCTTTGGGGGAGAGGTGGTGGGACACCACCAACACCATGCATTTTGGTTTTGGGAAGATGACTGTGACTCTTATTGACGTGCAATAGCTACTAGGGATGGATTATATGGTGGCCCAGATAGAGGTGGATCAGACTTTATGGGTGATGCCGACAACGGTGGAGGTGGCGTCAGGTGATGTGGAGATGATAGTCTTTGGGGACTCTATTCATTTATCTCTTTTGAGGGATTTGTTATTGAGTCGATGGATCGACGAGACTGGCGGGTTGCTAGTGTGGAAGATGACCCGTTTGTTTATTCAGCTATTGTTGGGAGGGTTTTTAGTGGCGGAGAGTGGTGACATCGTCCACTTGTGGTTTTTTCCATTTTTGAGGGTATTTTTTATTATCCCTCTTTTTCACTGGGGGAGCTTGACTTTGGCGACCCTTTATTTTTCTTTAGACACATTCAGCCGGTGCTGCCGGCAGACCTTTACTGGTGCCATGTATATTTTGGAGGTATTATTTATTTTATGTATTTTCTATTATGCATTTTATTCTTGATTCCTTGATTGCTGACCTTTGTCCTTTGCAGACGTGGTTCAACGAGGTGATTGGGCTTAACGCTAAATTATAATCTTTAAAGGACGAGTCGGTTTGGGACTTCTGTCGGATGTACCGATGATGGAAGTCCAATCGGTAGTCGAGGCAATCTATCTCTTTAGAGGAGGTGCTTCAGGTTTTGAATGGTCTAACGAGTGATCGGGTAAATCCTTCTTTTTTCTTGAGACCATTTTTCCTTGATAATCTTTCAGATATGGATTTTTTGCTGGGAATTTATCAGGTGGCCTTCTATCCCCGGGGGACGGCCATCCGGCACACGGGGTGACCGGGGGTAATGCATAGCTACGTCATATATTGGCGCATGAGTTCGACTACTCCTAGCATCCAGGGGGAGAGAGTAGTCCGACAAGTAGTGTATGACGAGGTAATGGTACCACCTATAAAGCCCCCGATGTATATTAGGCGAGAGCGAGAGATGTCAGAGGATGCGGGAGTGGTGGCGATGATCAGCGTGCCTTACTCATCATATACTAACATGGGGGAGACCTCTGATTACTTGGATTTCATGTCAAGCTGGTTGATGCCGCCCAACATATATGATGTTATGCCTCTTCCCCTCGTGGGGTCGAGTCGTCCAGTGGGGTCTTCCCACAGTGCAAGTGGTGCATCGACATCGAAAGCGGCGATGAAATCAAAGGTTCCATTTGTGCGGTTGGCCCTCCTTCTTATAACATTCGACAGTCAGATGGAGAGTCGATGAATTTGCTGCATTATCCCAATGCGATGGACTCGAAGGAGCTGAGTTGACAGAGGACATTCTTTAGCCAACGATATACTATTTATTTCTTTATCTTTTGATTTTTTAGATTTCTTTCTTTGCCTCAAACTGACTGATTTGCTCTTTTCTATTTTTTCTTGCAGAACATTTGGGTGTTGACCAACTGGCTAAAGGATATTCGGGATTGAGTAACTTCTATGATGACTCATAGTCAGGAGTTAATCTCAATTTCGTCTTACTTGGTGTCATCTGCCTCATCTAAGGAGGGATCTAGTTCAGGGAGCGGAGGCACATCATCTCATCATCAGGGAAAGCACGTGCGCCGCATGGATGTAGGTTCTTAGAGAGAGTGATAAAGAGAAAGTGTGAGAGAGAGATAATGCAGGTGTAGGTGAGAAAAAATAGATAAAGAGAGTTTGGGGGGTTCGGTCTAAGTCTCGTTATTTTTGTTATCTTTCTACAAAACAAATATAATAAAGCAATATATATGCAATGAAAATGGGATTTTGTTAATGTTTTGCTTTAGTGACTTAATGCATATGCTCTTTTACTTCGCTGCTGAGACCGTAAAAAGAATTTAAAATGTTTTGAGAGAAAATTTATTTTAAAATAGGATACGTAAAAATATAGGGAGAAGGAAATTCTGAATTTATTCGATGAAAAATTATTTTTATCAAATTTTTATATTTTAACAAAAAAAGGAAAAAGGAATTTTCCCAAAATAGGGTGTTGCCAATTGGCATGCCCCTTGTCCTGCCTATCGGCAGGTCAGTCGAGTTGAATCAACCCAAGGCTTTGATTTCACTTTCTTCAATTTCTTGGTACATGGTGGGGCGGGTTTTCCTCCGGTATTTGCAAAATTTTTATCTTTGGCTAGGTTTTCCAAGCATAAATAGGGGTAAGGGTGGAGCATTTTCTTCACCCCTCCACATTTCCTCTATTTCGCATTCTTCTTGCTTCTTATCTCATCATTTTTCAATATGTCTCTCCCCGAAAGTGTTGAATTTGCTACTTACCTCAATAACTTAGAGGCGATGTGCTCATACAATGTCGACTACGATGCTTTCAACATGCGTTAGGTTTCATTATGGCACAATCGGCCTATTGAACGAAACATGCTGATGGCAGTGGTAGAATTTTGTACCCTGAAGACCATGTCTTTTGTTTTGGCTTGGATGAAGCCTGTTCGACTTATGAAGAGTTCTCTGTTATGCTGGGGATAAATCCCAGTGTTGCGGCAACCATGCCTGAATTTTCCTAGTCTCCTCGGGAGCTGTTAGCAAGACTTCTCCATATCTCTCCCTCGACGACTAGGTCACTAGTTACGAGAGGAACGATCTCTCTCCCTGTTGTGCTATATTATGTGCATTTACAGAATGTTGGTGATGCAAGCTATGCCCGAGCCATCATTCTGGGCTTGATTTCAAAATTACTATTGGTGACTGGGGAACTGTTGGTGGATCCATAACTCACAGTAATTGCTTTATAGATGTCATACTATTGTAATCATATGGCGATGATACTAGCGGAAACTTTGAACGGTTTGGATACCTGACGGGAAGGCCGTTCTGACTATCTGAGAGGTATCCCCGTTATACTGTTCCTATGGCCTTCGAAGAGATTTTGTATGGAGATTCCTCCTAAATATCCCTTGGAAGCTGTGCCAAAATTCATTTTGCGCTACTTTATTATCATGGGCATGGACATTGAGAACTGGGAGAAGTGGTTTGTGGAGTATGGGGCCCGATGTTTGCATTGGTCAGTGCCTTGGTGGGGAGTATTACCCCCCCCCCCCATTCTAGAACTAGAGGAATACTAGTATGTTCGATTGGTTGTCCTTCGATAGACCTCTTTCTACTTTCCCTGGCGACTCTTGCACCAATTTGACTAGGAGAAGATTTTGCCACCTCGGACACTAGACTTTTTTTCGATGGAGGAGTTGATAGAGCGCATGCTCATGCGACTGGGCTCTCTATGGAAGAATCATTGATCGTTGACCCATCCCTCCCAGTTTGTTGGTAGAGTCTAGCATATTTTTGGGGACTATATGAAGTGGTTGTGGAGAATAGTAGTTGCCAAGATGCTGGCTGTGGAGACCGGGTAAAGGTGGTTCGCTATATTTTGCACCATAGAGGGAGACATTGTTATTTTCCCTAGGCTAGTCCAGGATTACCATTCCATGGAGCACCTGTGGCATTTTATTCAAGCATGGGTGGTTTGGGGACCCCAGGATGTAGATGATGATGGAGCCAGTTCCTCTGGCAGCTGTGGGTAGGATCCCTGGGGAATTTATTTTGTGAAGCTTTTGTGATGTGTTTGGTCATGTATCTGGTTATTTTCTGGTTGTGTGGGAATAATTTAGGAGGGTTGTTTAGGAGTAGTTTGGCTTGTTTTTTGTTTGGTTTTAGGAAAAGGTTAGGTAGGCAAAGGAATTTGTTTGACTCCCTATGATGATGTAATTGTAATGGAATTTCATCAATGAAATAAAGAAAATTTTAATTATATTGTTGTGCCTCTTGATGAGTTTTTTGCATTTGAATTATCTATACTAATCGCTAAGGAATACATAATCCTTTTTTTTATGTACATGATAAAAATGAACTTTCGTTCTCGGAGATAAGAAAAGAATAGCATTTTGTGAAAAAGAAGGGGACCGTGCTCCTGTAAAGCGTATGAGCTGCCTACGTACCTCTGGGGGTTTTGGAAATTTTATGAGTTTCATTTTTTAAAGTAAAAAGATTTTTAATTCTGAGTAGAGAGAAATGAAGAATTTTTTTTCTAATAGAAAGGAAATGAGGAGAGTTGTAGCGCGCTGAGATTAAGGGTAGAATTTTTTTAGACGGTCCAGGTTGATTGGATGGGCCATCTCTACCCCATCGAGGTCGGTGAGCATAGCAGCGCCGCCAGATAAGATCTTCTTTATAATGTAGAGGCCGCTCCAATTGGGCATAATTTCTTTAAGGGCTAAATCCCCTTCTCGGACACCACGGTCCTTGACTCTCTTATTGAATGATCGCGCTATCCGACGATGGTACCCTTGTATATGAAATAAAGCATTTAGTTTCCTTTCTCTAAGAGTGACAACTTGTCAAGACAACTTTGATGCCACTTTTCCTCTCTGACTTTGCTTTCAAGCATGACACGTAGTGAAGGAATTTCTGGCTCCCCGGGTAGGATTGCTTCCATACCGTATACCAGAGAGTAAGGGGTAGTCTCAGTAGATATTCAAACTGAAGTGCGATAGCCCTAGAGGGCATAGGGGATTTGATCGACCCAATCTAGATAACTTTCAGTCAACTTGCTGATGATGGCTTTGAGGTTTTTTTGGCGGCTTTGACTTCACCATTGGTTTAAGTTTGGTAGGGAGAAGCTTTGTATCTTTGAATTCCATACTCGTCAACCACCTCTGTGACTTCTGCCTCGAAATGTAACCCGTTGTCTAACACTAGCTCTTGTGGGACCCCATATAGACATTTAATATTTATTCTGATGAAATTGGCCAACTTCTTGGCATTAGCACTGCGTATAATTCGGCTTTGACACATTTGGTGAAGTCAATGGAAACCAAGATGAATTCATGCCCGTTGAAGGCTTTGAGTGTAACTTTCCCTATGATGTCGATGCCCCATGTGGAAAACGGCCAGGAAGAAGTCTATTGCATAATTCTCGTGGAGGTAAGTGTTGGAGGTTAGAAAACTACTGGCATTTAAGGCATATCCAAACATAGGCGGTGCAATCCTGAACCATAATAGTCCAATAGTAACCATTTCGAATGATTTTCTTGGCGAGCATATGGCCATTCATGTGGGGTCTGCACTCCCTGTGGATCATTTCTTCAATGTCAGCCCTTGCGATGCAGTATAAATGGGTTCTGTCAAAGTTTCTCTTGAACAATTCTTTATTATAGACAATATACTAGGCATACAGTTTATAGAGGGCTGCTCGGTCTTTCTTGTTAGAATCTTGGGTATACCCACCACGTTTCAGGAGGTGCCAAATATCATAGTACCAACAATCGACTATATCAGGATGTTCTTCTTTGATAAGCTCAATGTGGTAGAAGTGGGTTGGTTTATCTTGATTTTGGACTAGGAAAGGGACTATTATTATTCCTTCAGGTATATCAACCATGGATTCTAGGGTATCAAGGGCATCGGCTAGGTTGTTATTTGCTCGGGGGAGTTAGTGGAAGGTAATATCTTGGATTTGGGAGGCCAAGTCTTTTAGGTGGGCATATAAGGGTTAGAGTTTCTCGTCCTTGAATTTCCAACTTCTGAGTACTTGACCGATGATTGGGGTTGAATCCCCATAGACATCTATGTATTGAATTCGTTTTTTGAGAGAAATTTGAGGCCTACCGTGCACACTTCATATTCAATCATGTTGTTGGTGCAGTGAAAATCCAACTTGATGGCAATGGGAGTGTGAGAGTCATCAGGGTCAATTAGGAGTATCCCAGTGCCATACCCTTTCTTGTTGGTGGCGCCGTCAAAGAACATTTGCCATCAAAGGTCTTCTTGGGAGGTACATATAACAACCCGAGGTCTTGGAGACAACGAGTTATTTATTTTGGGAGAAATAAATAACATTTTATTGGAGAAATAATTAAATTGGCAATTGAGGTCAAAATTTGAAGTTGTTAAAAAGAGTGTCGAATGTCCATTCTGAGGGTACCATAGTGTCCGGAAGGGTCGAGAAAGTCGAAATGACTGTACTTGGGGTCTATTTAGGTTTCGAAATAAATTAGGACCGTTTGACTCGAATTAAAGTCACCGAGTCATTTAAAGTGTGTATTATCATTTAAAGATGTGTATCTTGGGAGATTAGGCTTATTAAGCCTACGGGAGATATTTCTCCAAAGAGAGAAAGAGAAAAAGAAAGAAAGAAATAGAGAAGAAGAAAGAAGAAGAAAAGGAAGGAGAAAAGAGAGAGAAAGTGGAGATTTTCGGCCAATACGCGATCTCAAGACGGATTCAGACCCTACGAACCCGAGGAAAGTGATTAAACTTGCTAAATAATTGTTGTGTACCATTTATTTCATGATTTGTGGATTAATATTTTGGGTTTTAGGTTTAGTTTAACAAAACCTAACTTTTGGGTATAATCTTAGATTTGATACGTAGATATTTGATTTGAGGATAGAAATTATTTTATATGTATTCTAGGATGATTATTGATGATATATATGTGATTGGGTTGAAGAGATATGGAGAGAAAATGATTAAAATGGATTTTGGGTATTTTGGCCTACTTAAAAAGTAGCCATTTTCGAGAGTCCTGAAGGGCCGAATCGATTCGGCCTCCTACCGAATCGATTCGGAAATATACAGGTTCCCAGGTCTGAGTGACCTAATCGATTCGGATTCCAGTCGAATCGATTCGTCCTGAGACAGAATCCCAGGTCTGATGACCCGAATCGATTCGCCTTCCTGGCCGAATCGATTCGCTGGTCCGAATCGATTCGGAATTGGCCCGAATCGATTCGAAAATAGGGCTTTTTCAAGGGATGTTTTCTAAGGAGAATTTCATCCCGTTTTGTTCGAGGTTATCGATTGGGATCTCTATAGGAGATATTTGGAGTATGTTTTGGAGACTTTTAGAGAGTTTCCCTTATGAGGAATTATTGGAGTCACATTTACTAAATTTGAGGAATACCGATTAGATATGTTGGTATGTTCTAAGTGGGGAAGCCCACCTTGACTGGAGATTCAATTTGGAGATGATAATTATAATCATATGAAAGAATGAGATAAGTTTGGAGACATTGGATGTTAGGATCAAATCCCAAATAGGATAACTTTAAAATGTTCATAAAATGAATTGGACCCCATTATGGATGGAGATTTATAAATTCTAGTTGAGGCACATACGGATATAGAAATATCCTTATTGATGCTTAATTTGGGAGATGTCTCACACAGTGAGAAATGCAAATTGAAAAGCATTAGGGTGAAAGAATATCTTTAACATGAATTGAATTTAGAGACAATTCATAATTAGAAGCGACATGTGAGCTTCATGCGAGAAATAGTATAACGTATACTAAGTGGGGAAGATGTGTGAGAATTTACGATTAGTATATCTTGAGGGAAATATACTAAACAATGATGTTAATGAAATTGCGCCTATGGGCGTATAATAAATATGAAAATGATGTTGCAGGTATACCTTATATGATGGTATATCTTTATTATGTGGGATGTATGTATACCTTATATGATGGTGTATATACATGTTAAGCATACCCCCTACTTGCTATCATTGGGAAGTTACATGTGTAGAGGGTGAGCATTCTGGCTAGATGAGCCGGGTGTGGATATTCCCCAGGTCATAGTCGTCCATGGTGGTCAGCAAATGACATATGTATATATACATTTATTTATTTTGGGGGTGAGAGGTCGTGGGTATGTGTCGCTCTCACTTGCCGGTTAGGAGATATGATCGCTTCCCGGGACGTCATGTGCGTGAGTTGATCACGAGGTGGGTGTCGTGGAACCCCACCAGGTGACCCCAGTTTGCTACGTATATGGGCTGCTGGAAGATGGTAGCATGTGAACCTGCGTCCTTCGAGTTATAGCTCGGTTGGATGATTATTATTGCTTGTGCTTGTACTTGGGTATCGAGGGCATAATGGACCTCAAGGACTGGCATTGCCAGGATTAGTGTATCAGGGGGGTTCCTTGTTTGGATTTCGTTTCGACGAGACGTCCCATTCACGAACCGCAGTGTAATGTTGGAAATTTGGGATAAGTTAGTCTTTAATGCTCATATATATATATATATATATATATATATATATATCACCTATCCCGGCTATCGAGAGTGCCAGGAGTAGTGTAACGGGGGAGTTCCTTGTTTGGATTTCGCTTCGGCGAGACGTCCCACGCATGAAATGCCGTGTACTGTTGAGAATTGGGAATATTAATTAATTAAAATTTGGATAATAAATTGGGTTACATACATCTTGCATTGAGGGCATAATGATCCTCGAGGATCAATACGGTCAGGAGTAGTGTAACGGGGGGGGGGTCCTTGTTTAGATTTCGCCTCGGCGAGACGTCCCACGCACGAAATGCAGTGCCGTGTTGATAATCGGGAGGAGCTTAGTCCTTAACTCTTGATACTAATAACTCATATATAATAATGACATATATATATTGTTTACATGCCAAATAAGGGCATCACTAGAATATAATATTCTAGTAAATGAGAATGTTGATGTATTGTGTTGATGTGGTTATGATTGGATCATGTAACTTTATATGTTCAACAAATGAACATTATAAAGATAACTATAACTATTACATTAAAGTTAATGTATATAATTTATAGATTATAGGAATAAAAGGTAGATTGGGAGATAGGTTAGACGGTTTCACTTAAATACTTCAATTGGGTTTAAGTTAGAATCCTCTTAGCTAAATTAGAATCGGGCATCCATTTGAAGATCACGTGCACACGCTTAGTGCGCGCTTTAGATGAGAGGTGAGTTGAATTATTATGGAGAGTTCGATTCCAGCTTAATCATGTAATAATGCATTTATAATTATTATGCATTTTAATACACTTGCTATAAAACGTTTTCAAACTCGGGCTCTGACCCGTTTATATTTTCTCCTCCATGTATATATTGTACTACTTCAGGTGTTCCTCTGCAAGGACGCCATTGATGTTCATCCATCCTGTATTCGTGGAGTTGTGGCAGTAGCAGACTGTTGCGGCACTTTGTTTTAGTCGATTCCTATCTTTGTATATCTAGATTAGGATTCAGTTTGTATATTGAGTTAGTATTCAAGTGTTGTAGATTAACACTTTCATATTTCATTTCTTAGATTATTGTATTGTCTGTTACCCGACAGCATATTCAGGTATTTCATTGTTGAGATTTTGTTGTACATTGTATTGTACTCATCATATTATTGGAGTTTGCACTTATCACTCATCATAGTTAGATGTGTATTGTTGGTTAAGTTGCATTATTGGTTTTGTTGTTGTTGTTAAATAAAAGTTTTAAATTTTTGACAATCCACTTTTAATGATTTCGGGTAGTTAGCCTTATATTATTAGTATTGTCAGTTGATGTTGAGACTGGGCCATCTGAGATACCTGATTTAATGTAGTATAGGGCTGGCCACCCGTTATTATTTTGAGCGGGTTGTCACAGTACAAAGGATATTCTCATCCAGGAACTCAAAAATCCAAACATTGGTTTCTTCCATAGGGTAGTCAGTGAGGTAGTCAGAGATGGATCTTCTTTTCATGGATTTTTACGTGACATACACATAATTAAATTCGGCCAGCAACATCAACCATCGGGCCATTTGGCTAGACATGACAGGTTTCTTGAGTAGGTACTTGATGGGATCCATTCGAGACACAAGTTTGATGGAAAAGGTGAGCATGTAGTTTCTTAGCTTTTGGGTGACCCAGACAAGGGCGACACATGCTTTTTCAAAGGAAATATAGTTAATTTTATATTCGACCAACTTGCGACAGACGTAGTAGATGGATCTCTCTTTATGGGATTCTTTAAGGTATTGGGCTAGCAAAGACCTAGCTTCAGTATCTGTTAGGGGTGCACACGGTTAGGTTTGGATCGGTTTTGGTACTAATTCGAGAACCGAACCGACATGGGTCGGTTCCAAATTTTTGGAACCGGAACCGAACCGACTTTAATACAGAACCGAACCAAACCGAACCAGCGGTTCCCGGATCGGATCGGATCGGTTTTCGGTTCCAAAATCATATTTCATAACTAATTTTTTTTAAGATTAATGTGTTTCATAACTAATTTTTTTAAGGTCAAAATTAATTTTGACCTCAATAACTTAAGTTAGAAACTCAAATAATCACAAAAATATAAATTACAAGTGTTAAATATATTAAATAAATATATATATGTAATTATAAATCGGTTCGGTCCCGGATTGGTTCGGATCGGATCGGTTTTCGGATCGGATTGGGTTTTTTTACCCTGGAACCGAGAACCGAACCGATGTATCGTTTTTTTTTTTTCAAACCGGAACCGAACCATTGAGCAAAAAAACCGATCCAAACCGAACCAATGCAGTCGGTTTGGTTCGGTTTATCGGATTTTCGGTTTCGATGTGCACCCCTAGTATCTGTTATGGTCAGGTATAAGAGTAGGGGAATACCAGGCTGCGACATCATGAGTACTGGAGGTCGAGTTAGGTATTGCTTGATTTGGTCAAAGTCTTCTGGCATGATTCATTCCAAACCTTGGTGGAATCCTTTCAGAGGTGTTTGAAGATGGGTTCGCAGATATAACTCAACTCGTTGATGAACCGAATGATATACTATAATTTTCCAAGGAATCCAGAGAATTCCTTCTCTTTTCGGGGTGGTGGCATTTCCAGTATGGATTTTAGTTTGGCATGATCTGCTTTTATCCCTTTCTAACTAACCATGAATCCCAAGAGCTTTCCTTGGGTAACGCCGAAGACACATTTATGTGGGTTAAGTCGCATCTAGTACTTACGTAGTCTCTCGAAGAACTTTCAAAGAGAAAGAACATGGCCTTCCCAAGTCTTCGACTTAATAATCATATCATCCACGTAGATATCAACTTCTTTGTGTATCAGATCATGCAAGATGGTTGTGGCATCCCTTTGCTAGGTAGCCCCTGCATTTTTAGACAAAATGGCATAACGGTGTAGAAAAAGGTTCTCTAAGGAATGATGAATGCAATTTTCTCTTGATGATCCGGGTGTATCTTGATCTGATTATATTTGGCAAAGCCATTAATGAATGACTTAAGAGCATGACTAGCTGTACTATTCATAATCATGTCGACATTGGGTAGCGGGTAATCATCCTTTGGGGTGGCCTTGTTCAAGTCTCATTAGTCAACACACATGCGGACCTTCCTTCCTTATTTCGGTATGGGTATGATGTTGGCTATCGATGTGGGATATTCGATCACACAAATGAAACCCGCGTTTAACTGTTTGACCACTTTGAGAGACCATTCAGTGCTGAGCTTTCGTAGTTTTTATTTGATCGGTTTGCATTCTGGGAGAGTTAGAATCTCGTACTGAGCTATCTCGGGATCAATGTCGATCATGTCATTATAAGATCATGCAAAAATGTCCATAAATTCCTTCAGTAATTCTTTAAGTTTCGTGCGCTCATGCTCTTCAAGGGTGGCCCCTATCCTAATCTCACGCATTTGGCTACTAGAATCGAGATTAATAATAACAGTTTCATCTTCATTAACTTGAATGCGATTATGTTATTTGTTATTAACCTTATTAAGATCAGTTCAGAATTTTTCATTTGTAAAATCATCATCAACAAGAGTTTTATTAGAATCAAGACAATTAATGTAAGGCACAACAGGATACTCAAAATCTTCATTTATTTTATTGTTAGGAAAAACAACATTGAGAACCTCATCAAAGGAGGTCTCAATTACATCAGAATAGGGAGGAATAATAAAAGAAGAGGAAATGGGATAAACATCTAGGTTGGGTTAAATTTCAGTAGGTGGAATTGGTACAATATGCCAATTGAGTAGAGGTGCATCAACAACTTTGATCAGGCTAGGTGGATCTAATGATGTAGCGCTTGAGTGGACCATGCAGAGTGTCAGACCTAGTGTCTACTGTGGTGACAATTATTATGCAACACAAATAAATATGAAAGAGGCAGCAACCAAGAAAAGACAAATAAAAAGCCAATCACACAACAACGGGAGTACGTGGTTCAGCAAAGAAGTGCCTACGTCCACGGTGGTTCAGTCAGTGTTATTTCTCTATATTCTGAAGAATAAGTACAGAGAATACAACTTGTCCTTTGCCCCGGACTTGGGGTTTAATTTATACATGTATGTGTTGGAGTAGTGAGGGTGATGGGTTCCTCTTTATTATCCATCTCCCTTACATGGGATCGCGTTCCCCCACAACTTCTCTTCATGGGATCGTGGAGTAAATGGATGAGTACCAGAGGTGATGGGCCTGGGCTTTGGGCCGCTGAGGAGGGGCTACTCGTCCAGGCCTTATGGTGCTAAAATCGGGGTACCCACAATTGCCCCTAAATTTGTTGGGCCGTTCTTACGGGTCCGATGAATTTAAATGATCAGCAATGATGGTTGATTTCTTTGAAAACTGTGAAGTTGCTTTGGCGGCACCCGCTTCGCTATCCGTGCGTTATGATTAGTTTTGAAGGCTTGTTGGAATAAGACACATTTTCTCTTCGTCGTTCCAGCTTTTCCAGCAATCTTCTATCTTCTGAGAACTCTTAAGTTTTGTACCTTCTGTTTTCGGTCTCCACTCTCGTCGCTTCTTCGCCTTTTGATCTGATCTTCTGTCCTGTAAGTCTTTCGTCCCCTTTTCTTGAGTTTATAGTTTTTCTTGTATTTTTCCAATGGCGAAGATTGGAAATAGGTCAGTAACTGAGTTTAGAAAATTCTACGGTATTCCTGAGTGGGTAGAGATTGAGTGTTGTGCCTCGCCGCCTAGGAACGTTAGGGATATAGAGGATGCACATTGGATTCACGTCCTGTTGCTCTCCCAGGGGGGTCTTACCTTTCCCCCTAATGGTTTGTTTCTGCACTTTTTTAGTTATTTTGGTATTGTGCCTGCACAATGTTCGCCCAACGTATGGAAAATAGTGAACGGTGTGCATAGGATAAATCAATTGTACGGCACGAGGTTAGGGCTTGCCGAGGTCTGCTTTTGTTATTCTTTTTCTCGAACGAGTTCAGGTGTCTTGTACCTTAAGGCTAGGAGCCCTGATAGGGTATTGGTAGTAAATTTACCTGATTCCCATAAGGACTACTGGCAAGAAGGTTTTCTCGTTAGGAATTGGCAATACTTCCCTCAATTTGAAGGGTCGAGGTCTGAGAGGTTCACTATTCCCTTTTATGGGGAAGAATATATAGGTAGATGTTGTATTATTGTTTCAACCTTTGCTGACTTTGTGATTTTTCTAACTCCTCCTTGCTTTCTCTTTTACAGCGAAGATAAAGAACTTGGAGCCAGCTCTCAGCGAGGTTCGTATCTCGGAACTGGTGAAAGCTTGGAACATCAGGGAACCTTTGGGTGACGGCGAGCATCCTAGGTCTACTGCTTTTCTGCTTGAATACAAGAACACAGGCTCCAGCTTCATAGCCCGACCTGTGGAAAGTGTTCCGGACTTTGACTCTTCCGAAGAGATTTCTGCTGAGCCCATCCAATTGGACGAGGAGGAGAGCAGCTCGGAGAGCGAGCCTGCAGGTGTTGTGAGTAATTTGGGTGGAGGCAGTGCTAATAGTAGCAGTTCTTCGAGTACTACCAGCAGTCCAGGTGAAGAAATGCCTCCCAGGAAGAATTTAATCCGAGATGATGATGATGATGATGATGATGTGCTTCTTGCGCAGAGGTCCAAAAAATCGAAGACTGTCTCCGGGGCCATAGCTACTGGTTCTCGGCCTTCCTCTCAAGAGCAAGAGAAGAAGAAGAGAGAGGAGGAGCAGGCGAGGGAGAGGGAGAGGAAAAAGGTGGAGGAGAGAAAGAGGAGGGAGAAAGAAAAGGAGGAGGAGAGGAGGAAGATGGAACTGAGGACCAAAGCTGGTCAAGCTTTGGTCCCAGTATCTGCTTTGCCTGAGGGGGCTTCGGTGGCCACCTCTCCTCAGCTTGCCCCTGCGCTGCTTGAGAGGGCAGTCCTCCCTGCAGATCGTGAGAGGGCGTCAGGGTCCGATCAACTGGCTTTGCAAGCTAGCCAGAGGCTTGCCTTGGTAAGGTTCCTTTTCCAATTCTCAACTTCTTTTAATCCGTTTTGATGGTTTCTTCTTTCTGATCCTTCCCTTGTTTTTTGCAGTTTGTGACTGACTTTGCTGTGCTCTATCGCTCTCGCGACGAGCTGTTGAGAAGGAACAGCGAGCTGGAGCAGCAGAAGTCTACCCTGGTGGCCAAGGGTTCTCAGCTGGAGGCCGATCTGAAGGCTGCTGATGCGGCTCGAGCTTCTTCTGCCTCGGCCCTTGCTAATTCTGCTCGCGAGAGAGATAATGCTGTCAGGGAGCTCGGCGAGCTGAGGAAGTCGTATGAACAGGTCTGCTCGAGCAAGCTGGACTTTGTGGAGAAGAACAGGGTTCTTGCCGAGCAGCTGGAGACGGAGAAAGCCCAGGCAGCCACTCTTAAGGAAGATTCATACAATTCTGGCTGGGCTGCTGCGTATGAAGACGCCGAGGTTCAGATAGGCTATATTAGCCGTCTGAACTTCAAGAAAGGGTGGAACAAGGCCCTTGTGGCCGCTGGGGTGGATGTTGCATCCCCACTCTTTGACGAGCATGATCCAGGGCCAAAGCCGGTCGTGGATGAGGACCCAGCCCCAACTGCTGAAGGCACCAATCCTGTTTCTCAGGCGGTCTCTTCTGATGCTCCCTTGGTCGAGGAGGCAGTGGATACCCCTGCAGAGGGTAATGCCCCTGATGATGCTGATAAAGACAAGGATCCATCCACCGAGGTTGCTAAGTGATAGGGATTCTTTGTAATTTTTTCCTTTCTTGTTCTGATGTAACCTCGCTCGTTATCAATAAAAAGGCTTCGTTTTTGTTTGTGCTGATTTCTTTCTTTTCTCTTCCTTTATTTTTTTACTTGTAGTTGGTTGACGTTGACGAATATATCCCTGCCACTTCCCATCTGGGTAGGACTCTCGGTCCAAATGCGAGTCCTGATGTTCGCCAGGCTTTTGCTAGGCTTTATAGGTTTGCTAAGTCAAGGAACCAAAAATATAAGGATCAGTCCGAGCTGGTGGCCAAATTGAAGGACAGGCTCCAGGAAATGGAAGAGATCGGAGCTTCAGTGCAGGAAGAAGTTAGCGAGCTGAGAGCAAAGTTACTGGAGGCCACCGAGATCAATCAAGTCGTGGAGTTTCTTCAGCGGGAGAATGACGACCTGAGGTGGGAGGTATTGAAGCTTAAGGAGCATTCGCCGAGCACCGCTTCGGCAGTCCTACAAGGCTCTTCCTCGTCGCGAGTTTCTCGGCCTCCCCTCCCGCGTGCTGGTAGGAGTACATGGGGTAGGAGTAGGGAAGTTGAGGAGCAGTGTGAGAGGGAAATGGAAGAGCTATGCGGCGATGTCCGGCGAGCTTACGTAACTGCTGCTGGGCTCCAGAGGGATGTCACCCGACTGCGGCATCTATTCAAGAAGGGCCCTCGCCAAGTGTGGACTTATGGCTATGATCAGGGCTGGTTGGATGCTCCCACGAGATTATCAGAGTTCGAGGAGCTTTCCTTCATCAGGGGGTGGTTGAGTGCTCTCAAAGAGTTGCAAGTCCCAAGGAACTCGATATTGTGGTATCGGCACGAGGTTTCTCCCTCTACTCTGATGCCCAATCCATTCAGGCGAGATGATCGATGGATTCCTATCGATGCTATTCCTCGGCGACTACTGGAGTTGGACACAAATGAGGTTGTTGAGGAATTCGATCCTGCCCCTGATGACGGGAGGAGAGCTAAGGTTGCTGACTACCTTGCTCGGAGGCTTCCACCTTCTTGATATTTTGTTTTTTAATAATTGTAAATGCTTTGGGCGAGACTTTGCCGACTAAACATGTACTATTATTGTTTGTAAATATAAAAGATTAATGGAAAGTTTGAGTTTTGGGCGATTTTGCCAACTAAACGTGTTTATCCAATCTTTGTTATATTTTTGCAGCTTTACAATCTTTATCTTGTCATGTGAGTGTCCGCCCAGTCCAGTATTAAGAATACCATTGTGCTCTCTCTTTACCTTTTAGGTCGTTTCGTCACACTCCCTTAGGTCTAAGAGGGGCAATTGGCGAGGACACACCTGTTATTGGATGTCTTCATCCGGTCAGGATTTTGTTTAACCAAAGTAGGTTTGATGCCTAAGAATACTCTGTAGGGCTTCATATATTGCCATGGGCAATGCTAAGAGGTCTGTCGTGCTTCGTGACGATGACCTGAGGAGGGGTGTTCCCCTGCTATGTCAACCATTATACCTGTGATCTGAAAAGGATGTGCAATAAGATATAATTGTTACTTTTTTAGAGAGTAATCAACTGAATCAACTGAGAGATTTTTATTGGTGAATAGAGAAATAAACTGTCTTTTCCCATAATGAGTACAATAAAAATCTAACAACAGAACTCCTAAAAGTAGAATTTCTTGAGATTAGCTGCGTTCCATGCTCGTGGTATCTCTCTGCCCTCCATCGTTTTCAAATGATAGGCACCTTGCAGATCGTCTGTAATTATCTCATAAGGTCCTTCCCAGTTTGGGCCCAGTTTACCATCTGATGGCTTCACTGTGTTGCCCAGGACCTTTCTTAGGACATAGTCTCTAACTTCGAACTTCCTCGGATTGACCTTTTTGCTGTAGTGCTTCGCGAGCTGTTGCTGATAGCTCGCTAGTTTTACTAGGGCAAGTTCCCTGCGTTCGTCGGCCAAGTCGAGTTCAGCGAGCAAAGCCTGATCGTTCTGACCCTGATCGAGAAGGTCGGATCTCATCGTAGGCAATCCTGCTTCTAATGGGATGACCGCTTCCATACCATATGCTAGTGAGAATGGCGTTTGACCAGTGGCTCACCTAGGAGTCGTTCTGTATGCCCATAGGACATGTGGTAGCTCGGTTGCCCACGCGCCCTTTGCTCGCTCTAACCGCTTCTTCAACCCAGCGATCACTGTTTTATTGGAAGCCTCAGCTTGTCCGTTGCTTTGAGGATAAGCTACTGAGCTGAAGTGGTGCCTGATCCCGTGCTGGTCGCAGAAGTTCTGAAAAGGGCCACTCTCGAACTGTGTTCCATTGTCAGTGATGATGGTTCTGGGGATCCCGAATCGAGTGATTATATTTCTCCATATGAACTTCATCATGTCAGCATCTCGGATGTTCGCCACAGGTTCTGCCTCGATCCATTTGGTAAAGTAATCAGTTGCGACCAACAGGTATTTGCGATTGCTGGCAGCGGTGGGCAGTGGTCCCACGATGTCCATTCCCCACTGGGCGAAGGGCCAGGGGCTGGTCAGGGATTTCAATTCGCTGGCAGGCTGGTGGACCATGGGGGCGTGAAGCTGGCATTTCAGGCATCTGCGGACATATACTGCGGAGTCCCTTTGCATATATGGCCACCAGTAACCTTCCTTTATTGCTCGGAAGGCTAGAGACCTTCCTCCGATGTGACTCCCGCAGATTCCTTCATGAAGCTCGTGAAGCACTGTCTTGACATCGCCTGGGTGGACGCATCTAAGGTAGGGGCCGGAGAAAGATCTTTTATACAAGTCGCCTCCCGTGGATAAGTGAAAGCGAGCAACTTTGACTCTTATCTGGTGGGCAGTCCTCTTATCCTATGGGAGCATTCCGTTCTTCAAATAGTCTCTCAAGGTATCCATCCAGCTTGGGGCTGGTTCCAATTGGAGTATTTGTTTCGCTTTGATCAGCTCGCAGTTGGGGTAAATGCTCGGGCAGCTAAGGAAATCGATAGGGATTATCCTTTTAAGGGTTGAATCAACTGCCGAGCTTAAGGCTGCCAAGACGTCAGCGTGGCTGTTCTGCCCCCTGGGAAACTGTTGGATGTTGATTTCTTCAAAGTTTTTCATTAAGTTTCTTACCAAGGAGAGGTAGGCTGCCATCCTCTCGTCCTTCGCGTTGTAGTCTCCACTTATCTGATTGGAAAATAGTTACGAGTCTCCCAATACTTGTAAATGCTTTGCTCCTAGAGTTTGCGCCCTTTGGAGACCTGCTATTAAGGCTTCGTATTCTGCTTCGTTGTTGGAGGCTGCAAATCCCAGCCTGATTCCTTACTCGAGGACTGTATTTTCTGGAGTGATGAGAACAATTCCTACTCCTGCCCCCTTTGAGTTGGAGGCTCCATCAACGAATAGTTTCCAGCCTTCCCTTGTAGCCTGATTACTTTTTTCTGTTGGTTTAGGCTGGTCGAAGGGTTCTTCGCCTGTGAATTCCGCTATGAAGTCAGCAAGGATTTGACCCTTGATAGCTGTCCTTGGTTGAAATTGGATGTCAAACCGGTCGAGCTCGACTGACCATTTAGACAGTCTGCCCGAAAAATCCGCCTTCCTTAGGACAGCCTTGAGGGGGTGTGATGTAAGGACAATGATCGTGTGAGCTTCGAAGTAATGCTTCAGTTTCCTCGAGGACATTACCAGGGCGAATGCGAGCTTTTCCAATGGCAGGTAGCGCTGCTCAGCATCTAGTAAGGTTTTGCTCGCGTAATAGACGGGATGTTGGATCTCTGTAACTTCACACATTAGCGCTGAGCTGATAGTATGGCTGGATACATAGAGGTAGAGGTACAAAGGGTCTATTTGCTGTGGTATGACAAGCAGTGGTGGGGAGCTTAGGTAGGATTTGAGCTCGCCTAATGCTTGCGAGCAACCTGGGGTCCATTCTACTATTTTGTTGCCTTTTAATAGTTGGAAGAAAGGCTTGCATTTCTCGGAGGATTTAGAAATGAAACTATTTAGAGCAGCGAGCATTCCAGTGAGCTTCTGTACATCGTGGATTGTGCGAGGAGGTTGCACCCGTTTAATTGCATCAATCTGGTCTGGATTTGCCTCTATGCCACGTTTGCTGACCAAATACCCAAGGAACTTTCCTGACTGGACACCGAAGGAACACTTGCTCGCGTTGAGTTTCATTCGGTATTTCCTGAGGATTTCGAAGGTACTTGCCAGGTCCGAAAGGTGGTTTTCTTTCTCCTTGCTCTTGACGAGCATGTCGTCGATGTAGACCTCCATCGTGTCTCCCATCTGATTCTTGAACATTTTAGTAACCAGCCGCTGATAGGTTGCCCCTGCATTTTTTAGCCCAAAAGGCATGACCTTGTAACAGTATAAACCAACCGTCGTGATAAACTCCGTTTTATCCTGATCTGGTGCATACAGGGGAATCTGGTGATAGCCTGAGTATGCGTCCAGGAAACTCATTCGCTCGTGAGCTGCAGTGGCGTCTACTAGTTGGTCTATTTTTGGAAGAGGGAAGTTATCCTTGGGGCAGGCTTTGTTGAGGTCAGTGAAGTCTATGCAAACTCTCCACTTCCCGTTGCTTTTTGGAACTACCACTGGGTTGGATAACCATTTGGGGAATTGCACTTCCCGTATGGATCCTGCATCCAGCAGTTTTTCGACTTCTTGTTCTATTGCTTTGGCTTTCTCAGGGGCAGTTCGTCGTGCCTTCTGTGCTATCGTCTTGAATGTGGGATTGACGTGCAACCGATGGTAGACCATATTGGGATCGATTCCTGGCAGCTCATAGGGTTCCCAAGCGAAAACATCTATGTTGCTTCTGAGTAAGGTTAACAAATCCTTTCGCTCTTGGTCAGTGAGTGAGACCCCGATCAGGAAGACTCTGCTGTTGTCGCCTTCTCTAGCAATTACTTCTACCAGGTCCTCTACAACACGCTCGGAGGGGAGGAGCCTGGTCTCTTCCACTCCGGGCCTTCCATATTTTAATTGCTATTTGGAAGGGATTGCACCTTCCTCCACTTTCTCGCTGGTTTGAACGTCTTTTTTCTCTGGCTTTGGTCGGATGGCCGCTATGAAGCACTTTCTCGCCATCGCCTGGTCGCCATGTATCTCCATCACTCCCCGCTTGGTGACATATTTGAGTTTCTGGTGGTAGGTCGAGGAGACTGCCCTCATTGCATGAAGCCATCCCCTGCCAAGGATGGCTTGGTACGGTGAATCGATGTCGACCACCAAGAATTCGATCATTTTCGAAACATTTCCAGCGAGCACTGGTAGTACTATCTTGCCCAGAGGCATTGTCATTTTTCCAGCGAAGCCGACCAGAGGAACAGTGGTTCCCTTCAGGTCGGCGATGTTCAACTTCAATTTCCTGACACAGGTCGATGTACATTACTTCGGATGAGCTTCCTTGATCGACGAGCAGCCTGTCGATATCAAAGTTGGCTATCCTGAGTGTAATGACTAAGGCATCGTGATGTGGGGTCCTCACTCCCACAAGATCTTCATCCGTGAAAATAATATGCTTGTTGTAGTTGATGTCCTCTGCTCGGCGGCGTTTTCCTGCCTGTGATTTCGCTGGATCAATTTGAAAAGCTTGCATTACTGCTGTCAGCTTCTTTACCTCCATCCGAGCTGAGTTGCCCTGGATTTGCTTAACATCGGATACTCCATGGATTACTGCGAATTTGTGTCCGGTGTCGTCTTCTAATACGTTGTCGGGTTTTGCCTCCTTGTGGACAGTCACTCTCTCTACCTTCCTTTCCACAAAGTCATTCAAATGTCCGGATTGGGCCAACTCCTCGAGGTGGGACTTAAGAGCCTTGCAGTGCTCGGTCTTATGTCCTCCCTCTTTGTGGAAGGTGCATCTCAGTGCATTGTTTCTTTTCGATGGGTCTCCTCCCATTTTCCGGGGCCATTTGATGAACGGCTCATCCTTGATCTTAGCGAGAATTTTGTAAATTGGTTCCTTGAAGACGGTGTTGACCGCCTGGAACGACTTTGCAACGTCAGGGCTCCCTCCGTTCTTGGGGCCATTCTTGCTCCCATTCTTTCCTCCTTTTTTCTGGTTATCAACTTTCTCACTTCCCTTCGTGGCGAGCTTGGGTCGACCGTTTTCACCTACGTTAAGGCAGGTGACATCTTCCACCTTTGCGTATTTCTCAATCTGGGCCATCAGGTCATCAATGGTGGTTGCTTCCTTCTTTGTCAAGGACTGGTAAAGGAGGGAAGAGCTAGGTAGCCCAATTTTGAATGAAGCCACTGCCACCTCTTCTGCGCAGTCCTCGACTTCGTTGAATAACTCCCAGTACCTCTTCGCGTAGTCTCGAAGTGTCTCTTGAGGAGTTTTCTCCATCGTCAATAGAGCATCCATCCTTTTGGGATGGGAGCTGCTGGTGATGAACCGGGTCGTAAAGAGCTCGGCCAGGGATTTGAAATTTCTGATGGATCGATGAGGGAGTTTCTCGAACCATTTCTGGGCCACGTCATGAAGGCTCGAGGGGAAAATACGGCACATTAGCGCATCTCGGTGATTCCAGAAGGTCATAGCCTGCCAGTACTGCCTGACATGATCAATGGGATCAGTCTTCCCGTCATAAATTTTGAACCTTGGAATAGAAAACTTTTTGGGAGCTTCTTCTTCTTCAATTTCCCTTGTGAAGGGCGATTTCATCTGGGTCTTGAGGGCTCTCCTGGCGAGTTCTCTGGTTGACCTGGTGCCGCGGTGAGCTGGATGTTGGTCCATTTCTCTGCGGACTAGGTTCCGTATGTTGTCTTCGCTGCGAGCAGGGCTCTGATAGCGGCGAGCTTTTCTCAGTTGCTCGCGGAGGTCGTCGTTTGAGTCGCCACCTTCGAACCCTTGATATTGCCTCCTAGGGCTCCTTCCTCGGCTGCGAGATTTGCTCGCCTGAGGGCTAGGAGTGCGATAGGGGCGTCTCCTGGTATCAGGACGTAGTTCTTTTTCCAGTTTTTCCAGTCTTCTTTTCAGGCGAGCATTCTCAGCCTCATACCTGCGAGAAGACTCCCTCTGCTCGTGGAGCCTTGCTTCGTATGCATCGATCAATCTGGATATCTGAGTGGACCTTGCTGGTCCTTGACTTTCTTCTGAGGCTGGCCTTTCTAAGCGAGCCCCTTGATCTGAACGTCGGAGTTCAGACCTAATCCTACGAGGAGCGGGTGGCTCCTGAATATCTCCTGCCTGAGGAGCGTTGCTGCTGTGACCAGACATCTTAGATTTTCTCTTGGCGTGGGCTCTTCTCAAGGAAAGATAAACGTTTCCCACAGACGGCGCCAATTGTGGTGACAATTATTATGCAACACAAATAAATATGAAAGAGGCAGCAACCAAGAAAAGACAAATAAAAAGCCAATCACACAACAACGGGAGTACGTGGTTCAGCAAAGAAGTGCCTACGTCCACGGTGGTTCAGTCAGTGTTATTTCTCTATATTCTGAAGAATAAGTACAGAGAATACAACTTGTCCTTTACCCCGGACTTGGGGTTTAATTTATACATGTATGTGTTGGAGTAGTGGGGGTGATGGGTTCCTCTTTATTAGCCATCTCCCTTACATGGGATCGCGTTCCCCCACAACTTCTCTTCATGGGATCGTGGAGTAAATGGATGAGTACCAGAGGTGATGGGCCTGGGCTTTGGGCCGCTGAGGAGGGGCTACTCGTCCAGGCCTTATGGTGCTAAAATCGGGGTACCCACATCTATAAATTGAACGAATCCTCAAAGTCACTTCCCTTGGAATCTTTGGTATCACCTATAGTATCCTCAATGAGTGGTCGCACATGATGCTGGGAACTTTCAGCCCATGAGTAGTTATCTTTGAAAAATATCTCCATTCCTGGTTTCATCTTCTTATCCACGTGATCATTTCATGGTTCGAGAAATCCGCAGAAGGGGAAATATTCACCCCCTCTGATGAATCTTCCATTCAAGGAATCTCTTGAGACCGTCTTGGGACTTTCTATCCTTATCTTCAGATGAGGTTAGTGGAGCATTTTAAGTTCTTTTGCTGATGGTTAATAATCCAAGCTGCAAGGAGGAAAAACTTTCTTTAATACAATGTGTTCAAGTATTCCCTATTATCATCGTCTCAGCCCCAGTCCGGGCATGAAGTGCTTATTTTTGAACATCTGGATCACATTAACGTTTCCATGAGGGTTATACTCCGGACAAACCCTATATTTGAAGTTGTCCCCTACTAAGAGTAGAAGCAGTTCGACTCGAAAGCCTGACAAAAGCATATCATTTTCCCCATGCTGTATCTCTATTACTGAATTACGGGTGCTTGCATTATTAATGTTATCATCATCGCCCAAGATGGTGATGACCTGCCAATTGGGGAAGAACTTCAATTTTTGATGGATGGAAGAAGACAAACCCTTAATACTATGGATCCATGACCAACTAAATAACACATTGAAACAAGTTGGGATATCGATGACTTAGAATTTAACCGCGGAATTTATAGGGCCAACCCCTATTGTAAGCTTTATGAATCCCATCACTTCTCGATGAGTATTATCATAAGCGCGCACCATGATAGAGGTTGGACCAAGGTCGCTCACTTTTAGTCCTAAACAATTGAGGGTTCTCAATAGGTAAATATTAAGAGCTGATCCATTATTGATAAGAAAATGTGGGATGGTCTTTCCCATGACTTTGGTAGAGATATTGAGAGAATAGTTGTGATTTGGTTCAATCTTAGGAATTTCTTCTTCGAAGAAGGAGAGAATTCTACTAAAGGTAAGGGATCCGACCAAATTCACTACTTCTTCTAACGTGGTGGAAGGAGGGATGGTGGGTTCGGTAAGTAGTTTGATCAAGGAATTCCGGTGCAGGGAAGACATAAAGAGTCACCACAGAGTGATGTTATCTTGGGTCTTCTTCAACTGATTGAGGATCTTTCTCTCCTCGAGGGATATTTATGGCATAGGAAGATTCTCAATACCTTTTCTCTTATTGATCGCTGATGATTGCGGGTTCAGAACTTGGTAATGCCTCATCGATCTAGTCATACAGTTCACAAAAGAGGGAAAAAATAGAAACCCTATTTCCACATCTATCTCAAGTTGTTAAACCACCTTGTTGATTTCTCCCAGCAGCTCCTCAAACGATATTATTCCACATATGCTGACAGTGGGCTAGTCTTTTTTGGGTTTTGCTCTTTATCTGAACTATCGAATTTGTCCCTCCATCCTATGGCAATGACATCATCTTTCCATAAAAAGTCAATGCACTCCACATACTCAATGAATTCTTCATATATATCCTCCCATTCGACGGGGACATGTTGAAGTGAAGGGAGAAGACGCCCTTATAGTTTCAAAACATCATGTAGTTTGGACATACTGCAAATTTCACCGATCTGTCAGAATAAGTCTGCCATAATCTGGACAATATCATATAAATTGACATCATCGGTAGGTACCACCCAACTATCTAACTCTTGAGCCCATTTTTGATCTTCTAAGAACAACGCACTAAATCACTCACAGTCAATGGTCATCTTAAAGGAAAATTTCATCCCAAACTCTAGAAGCTGGTTCAACACTGCTAACAATTTTATATCTTTTCCTCCGGAGCGGGTACGAATAATAATGCATGCTATTGTAAGGAGTGACAGAGCTTGGTCGACGAAATAGGTAGGATGCAGGAGAAAATATGGCCAAGTTTGGAGGGGTTTAGGGGAATATATGGGTGTGATGGGTGATTTACTAGGCACGATCTAGGTAGATTAATCAAATTATGGGTCTTCTTCTAAAAAGATGAAATTTACATGATTTGGGAGTGGATTGCGGGTAGTGTTTGGTTTAGGATTGGCTGGTGGGGCTATGATAACCCGATCGATCAGACTTTAGATTACATTTCGGAGGTGGAAACACTGATCAGTGGTATGGCCGGCACTTTGGTGAAAGTTGCAAAGGGCATATGGTTTGAAATTTTTAGGAAGTAGGTTTGGTAATGGATGAAGGTCCAATGGCTTGATAAGATTTTGGCTTAAAAGGGCCTGACAAACTTAAGAGAGGGGAGCGTAAAGCTCAGTGTATTCCTTTTTTATTGGGTTATGGAGGCTTTTTGGTTCCCATGAAGTGGCAGGCTGAGAGATGTTATTGATGGTTGAAACTGCGATATTGGCAGGCTTTTCATACTTTCTAGGAGTGAACTGTCCGAACATTTTCTTCGGCTCAACTTCTATTTTGTCAAGACTTTTTTCGATCTCTACTCCTGCTTCTCGAAGGACATGAAAATGAGGGTATTAATGTCCTCCCATCATCGCTCGGACATGAGGTAAAAAATTCTTCTTAACAATACTGACTTGCTCCTCTTCAAAAGGTCGTTTGGTCATGGTGCCTGCTTTCTCTCTCCACCTTGCTATAAAGTTATTGAATGATTCCCCAGGATTTTATTTGTGTTGTTCTAAATCATAATGGGTAACCTCTATTTCTTCATTGTACTTGTATTATGACATGAATTCATGGGAAACATCTTCCCAACTGTGGATTCTGGGCTCCTCGAGAGATAAGAACTAACGAAGAACGTTGTCCTTCAAAGTCTATTGGAACATTTGGTCCATTATTTCCTTAGATGCACCTAAGAGAGTCATGGCTCGGTGGTAACTTCAGAGATGAACAATTAGGGGGTCCACTACCTTCGAACTTCTCAATGTTAGGCATCTTGAATTTTTTCGGTAGCATTACTTTAGAATAGGGAGACATATGGGTATAATCCATGTAATTCATGGGGATTTTGACTTGTTAAAACTCCATGGCTAACATCTTGAGGTATTCCTTGACCTTTTTGAATTCTTCCTCCTTCGAATCAATAGTTATGGGTTAGACCATGGCTCGATAAGATTCAGCATATAGAGTTGGGATGGCGATGACCTATAAGTAGGAGGAGCACTTGGAGCGTGCTGATATTCCTCAGGGACCCAAATAGGCTCGAGTGTGGGTGAACCCATAGCTCGAGGGAAGAGGACCTCGGGTCTCTTTAGGAGTAGGGACCCCGTTTCATTGCATCTCATGAACCTCGGTTTGAAGATTATTAATCTTGACAGTGAGTTGGGCTAGGACTATCATCAAATCCGACTGCACATTCAGTACTTAGTCTGTGTTCTCTATGGAAAATAGATGCAGATGAATTCCAGACTTGGAGGAAGTAGTGAGAGAACTGATGTAGCCTCGGGATGGTTTGAGGAAAGACCGAAGCAAATAAGGAGCCGGGCCAAGGGTCGGGTTTGCGATCGACCTGAGAAGGACAAAAAGTCGAATTTATTTTTGAAAGAGTCAGGGAAAACAATTATTTTTGAAAAGGAAGGAAAATGTTTTTGACATTTTTTGAAAAAGGGAGGACAAAATGTTTTTGGGTAAAATATTTTTGGTATAAGGAAGGAAAAATGGTTTTAATATTTTTGATAAGAGAGGGCATTATTTTTGACACTTTTGGTAAAGAAAGAGGAAAAAATGAGAGACGGGTCTTAGCATGATTATTATTATGTTTATTATGTTCTCACATGTATTAGGATTACCTAAATGCAAAAAGAAATGTCGGACGGGACCCGAGCCTAGGAAAATTGGGTTTAAGAAATCAAAACCCGGACCAACTAAGGACTCCCCCAACCCTAACCCGAGAACCACCATGGCTGACCTCCATTACCCTGATACCTAAACCCACCTCCATAAGGGTTTTGGGAACCGCAACCCACATCATCCCAAAACCCATATCCGATATTTACCATTCATCCAACATTTAACTAAAAAACAAAACCCACATGGCTTTATTGTTGCCTTTTTATCCCCTTTTCCAAAAATACCCTTATACCCATATAAGCTCAGGTGTGTTAAAAATTCAACAAACATTTATACCACATGATCTCACTCACCCCATGCACACTTTTAACCTTACCCAATTTACCCCTTAGCTCCATGTGCATTATATAGGAAGACCCAAGGCCATAAAAAGGAGACATCTCCTAAAACCCCTAAGTGGGTTTTGAGAGAGGAGACTAACGAGAGAGAAACAACATATAAATAGTTTTTTTTATTTTCTCTTAATTTTTAGAGATTGAGTGAAATCAATTTGTGAGAGATTCAATTGAGTGTGTGTATATTATTGGAAATTATTTGGATTCTAAATTTGAATGGATGGTGTGCAAATTCAATGAAGGATTGGAGCTCAATTTCACTCAAAGAGATTTGGTTTGATTGTTCTCGTATCCATTTTTATATTATTGCCTTGTTTATTTGATTATCATGATTCATACAATGTTAGGCTAAAACCCTTTTCAAGGGGTGGCCCATTAATTTGATGTTAATTGAATTTAATTATTTTAATTAAATTAAATTTTCCTTTGGTAATTAACTTTGCACTCTTACTTTTGATTTACGCCCAAAGAGAGAGTAAATGATTTTCGAGAGAAAATCGAGATTCTAGTTTTAATTTCCATTTTAGAATCGAACTAGAGATAGGTTTTTCTAAAATGTGAAATTATTTATTTGAATTTGAACACTAAGCTTATTTTTATGATTTAAACTAATTCAGCCAATCGATCCTAGCGGGTGATTTGTTAGATGATGTTTGGATCTACATTTCAAGAGTTATAGGAGTGTTAAATTTAATTTTCTAAAATGTTATTGTCAAAATTACATTTGCAACGAGAGTTGATTTGTAATTTTGATACTAGCTTGGGATATTTAATTTGAGTGAACTAATTAATCAAATTAACTAGAATGTATGGTGTATCTCATCTCTTGTTAGCTCTCACTTTGATTTTTTCACTCATCTCATATTTTACATGTTCATTTAGTTAGAGTTCACTTCATTTTCATCTTACTTTTTAGTTAGTCTTTAGATCTTTGATTTTAGTTTAGTTATTTCTCCATTCTCAAAAATTGTTTTAATATTGAAAACGCTAAAAAAAATTAGAAAAAGTAAGAAGTCCAAAAAGAAATTAAGTAAGAAATGAGTTACATTAGTTTTCCTCTCGTTTCACTCCTTTGATTTGGATTGATACCTCACTTACCACTATATTCTAGTTTGTTATATTTTTTTGTAGGTAATTGAGATTTTTGATTAGAGGAGTTTTACACGACGACACATCCAAAAAAGTTGTCTATCAAATGGCGCCGTTGTCAATCTTTGGAGCTTGAAGCATTGGAGAGGGTTTACCATTTTGTGATTCATTTGTATTGCACTTTTCATTTTTCATACCCTTTTTCATTTTTTTAGAAGGCTTGTAATAGGATTATTTTATTACCTGGCTTGTATTGCGGTGCTTAGAGACACCATTTATTTTTTATTTAAATTTGTAATAATCGAAGAAAAGCGTGATAGGGAAACCGGATAAGGTAGAGAGAGGGCGTCCAAAGGCAAGGATTTAAAAGCCTCTCTACTTTGGATCGGTAGGACTCTGGGGGACGACTGAGATAGGCGTATTCTTCCCCCGGTTGACTCAATTTGTTCATCGCCCCATGGTGTAAAAACAGTGGGAGGTACATTTCCAAAACCCTCGCACCTCTCCTGTCAGCGAGCCAATTTTTTTGTGTGGCTATGTGCTCTTATCTGATTTTATTCTCTCATTTATTTTTGAATGTATGTGATGAATTAATTAACTAAGACCTACACCCGGTCATTCACGAGAAGGTATTTCATCACCCGGCTCACTCGCTTACCAATTGTGTGCTACCCTAGCTATCATTAAATTTAAAATCAATCAACTACGTACCCCAACAGGAGAACATTTTTACAAAGGTGATCACAAAGATTTCCGCAATTTTTATCGCCCGTGGACTTCATTAAAATTTGACTACCCTTTCACTAAATTTTGAAGATAAAAATTGGCTATGTGTTAGTTAGGATTTATCCTTGACTTGTGTGTGTCCAATAGTCGGGTTTTAGTGAGTTCGTTCAAAATTCAAGAGTCCAAATATTTTTCCCACTCTTTTCTTCCAAAAAAATTTTCTTTCTTTCATTTTCAAAAAAATCCAAAAATATTTTATTTCCTTTTGAAAAATATTTAAAAAATCCAAAAAAATATATCTCTCATCATTTCCGAAGAACTTCCTTTAGGGGAATACTTTGGCCATTTTCCATTCTCTCAAAGCATGTTTGACGCTGAGCCCGAGTCGAACCTCCATACCTTCCTTAGTGGATTTAACTCTCAAACACACACTGTTTATACTCACGCATCGCCCACGCACGCATCTCACATTCCATCGCCTCCGATGACCAGTATCACTGCGTCAAATGCTTCGTTGTGCACATCGTGTTTTCTAGCCAATCACTTGCCCCGTGAGTGCCCGTACATCCCTTATCCTTCTGAACACACCATGGACCATTTGTATCCATATGACATTGTTTCGGAGCCCACCTCGGCCTATTGTCATTATATATCCAATCCCGAGTGGTGTGAATACCCCAACTATTCGTGGAGGCCTGATCACCCTCCCATGCAATACGAATCCCAACCCTATTTTGAGGATCCTCGCACGTTCCAATAGTCGTCATGGCAACCAAATGCACCCGTTCCTGATCAATTCCCTCACTATTCCCCAAACGATTATCGACCTTTTGTCTCTCATGGAGAAGCTTCTCCTGTGTATGACATATTTGACCCCGTTCCACACACTTCATATGAGTATTCTCCATTTTCACATGTACATAACGAGTTGTGTCCACCTCAACCACCACCACCACCACCCATCGCTTTACCACCACCAACCACATCCTCTCTCGAGGCACTCTTTCAATAGTTCATCATCGAGCAAGATCAAGCCACTCAAATTCAAACACAAGCTCTCAAAAGGCTTGAACAGTGCCTTAATTAAGTTGAGTGTGCGAGAGAGTCGGATTTCAAACCAAGTCAACCCATTGTTGCCCCCACGTGGAGTGATGACGAGTCGTCTTGTGCAACTGATTTTTAGTGTGACCAACCCTACCATCTCGAAAATATCGAAGTTGAAACCATTCTATGGTTCGGTCCTCAAGTTCATAATTATGTTGACTTATCCATCGATAGTGAGCCTGATCCAATCCCACCATGTCCACATGAACCCGCCATTGAGTTTCACCTTCTCTTTCCCATAGAATCCAAAAAGATGCCCGAGTCTACACCTATTGAGCCCACTGCGTGTGTTCCTAAGGAACCACTTTATAATCGATTAGCACCGGCTACGAGTGCTCACCCCTATCCTGAGATTGAATCCGAGTTGGTTTCTACCTCTCTGGATATGGATCATGTTCCACCAAGCTTGACTCAATTTGAGTTATATATTAATGTTGATTATTCTTTCTGGGATTTGGATGCCTCATTTGATTTTCCAACCACCTCGGATGGTGACTTAATGGTGGATAAGTTGATCACTCACTCGTTTATTTCCACACGTCCTCCTGCGAGTACCCTTGAGGATCACTCCGCTCCTCATGAGGAGTGTGTGTCCCCTACTCTTGAGTTGGATCATCTTCCTCCACGATTTATCCCACCCGATACACCATTTTTCCCACCCGACCCACCCATTATCCCTCCCACCCCACCACCTGGTTTGGATCTTGGTATTACACGTTGCATTTTCCATCCATATATTTGGATCCTAACCTAAAGTCATCCTCCACATTCCATGAGAGTCTTTTTGGTGCTACTCTCCACTCCCATGACACCGATCATATTTCTCTATGCCTGCCACTCTCTTATGGTGTTGATTTTTCCCATCGACAGCTCCCTGGTGTGTCACGGCTAGACCATTATCATCGTCCATTTATAGAACGGTCGTGCAATTTCTATGAGCCTCACCACATCCCACTTTCCAAACCATTTTGCCTCCCTCACCAACTAGAACATTATGCTTATAGGGCCCTTGTTACCCTCACCTTCCAGCTCAATAAGTCCCGAGACATATACCTCTTCACCCGTGACACCCCGCTTAAAATAATAAGGGGTAACCAGCCTTATACTATATTTAATCAGGAATCTCAGATGGATCATTCTCAGCATCTACTGACGATACTAAAATAAATAAGGCTAGCTAACCAAAACTATAAAAAGCGGATGCCAAAATTAAATAAAACATGTAATGAATATCAAACGAACAATATAGAACTACTAGAAAAGGTAGAATGCATACAAGTACCATGATAAAAGAAAATGCTAAAATTGAAATAAACGTGTACACAAAAGAAAATATACCCGAATAAGCTGTCGGGGCACAGACAGTACAACATCAAAAAACAAATAAGAAGTATAAACCACTACAAATGACTCTTGGGTACAAGCCCGATATAAAACATGAATCCTATCTAGATTTCCAAAGGAATAGAAAGCGTCTACCATCTAAATCCCGCAACAGTTCGCAACTTCCACGGCTCCCAAGACTCTGGATAGAAAAGCATCTGATATCCATGCGGTGGGACACCTGTAGTAAATAGTATATATATAGCAAAAGATAGATATAAACGGGTCAGGGCCCGAGGTGTAAAAATATTTGTAGCAAGTGTATTGACCGTGCATAATAAATATAAATGAAATATTTCATAATTAAAGTGGAGTCACACTCTCGTGAAACCCCAACTCACCTCTCATCTACATCGCGCTCCTATTCGTGTTCCGAAACCTTATTTAAGCTACCCGCCATAATTTAAGGGTAAACTACCTAACATTACGCATGGCCTAACCCCGCTTGCCCTGCCATCCTAACATAACCCATAAATCCTTTCCATTATTAAACCCACATAAATATATACTCACATATACGTCGTTACTAGGCTTTACAGATTCTAGATATTATCACAAAACCACATTTTAGTCTAAGCATGTCACACATTATCTTAAGTTTCATAATAAGAAAATTATTCTGTAGACAACATATATTCAAGTATTAAGGACAAAACTTCTCTCCACTCTCAACATTGCACAACGTTTCGTGCATGGGGCGTCTCGCAATGCGAAATGCAAACAAGGAAGCCCCCGATATACTACTCCTTAACAATGTTGATTGTAGGGATCCATTATGTCTTCTATACAAATTTTACTACTACAACTACTAAATTATTAAGTACTATAACTAAGAATATAATTAGAATCTCTATCTGACTTCTTGGGGTCGATATAACCGTAATTGTCTCTAAGTACGATCTTTCGACCCTGATAAACTAGTACACCAAAATCACCCAAGATGTACGTACTAGAAAATTTATATCACTTTCACCTATAGGATATATATATACTCTCAATATATACATAAGCAATCATTCATCCCTATAACCACGTATACATAACACACATAATGTATACTATGCCATACACATAATATAAACTGTTATAGGATACAAAATAATGAACCTTGCTATCATCTTCCAGGTCATCACTCGCATACCATCCTGGGGACCAGCGGTCGGACTCAATATCACCGACATCGCGATCAGAAATCACAACGTCTGGGAAGCGTTCATAGCTCCAAAACGGAAAGTGAGAAAGACTCATACCCAAGACTTCTTATCCTCAAAATAAAATCACACAAATAATAAGGGACGACTATAACCTGGGGACTATGCACACCCCGCTCCTCAAGCCAGGGGCCTCACCCACATAGCGCAACCTCCCATGATAGCATGCGTCGGGTATGCTCACACAATAAGTATATATATCATTCACACTGTATATAAATGCATATGATCACCTCATATATATAAACCATCACATACTGTATATACATACACGCCATATATACGTCTCTATATATACATCTACCTATACATACTATCTCTCATCCTTATATATGAAATAAATAAATTCTGCTAAAGGTGTATATAGTTCTCATTATACTGGCCTTCAATCCAAGCGTACTATCTTAATTCGTTATATAAATACGATCCCTCACTTAAAGCATATTCATCCATTTCCCTTATGATAAGAATAGTCTTATAATATATATAACATTAATGTTACTAACTCAAAATTTTAGGTATGTAACAATCACTATACATCCCATCGATATCCAAATGCATAGTCCGCAACCTCAAGCTTAATCCTAAATTCATTTCCTTACAATCCTTCACTTGTAACTCACCCATCCATCATACTTATTTTGCGAGTAATCTCCCAATATATCTCACATTAAGGATGCTATCTCCAAATTTAACACACATATAAATCATCGTACAAATATCATAATCTTTCTGTCTATAAGTATAAACATAACATAATAGTCGGTAACCTACAAGCTCCATCCTAATTCAATTAGAACTCCAAAATGCCTCGGAATATCTGTCATTACTTGCACTTATATGTATAATAACTATATTGACTACAAGTACATACGCCCAACTATTCCAATCGGTAATGTACTAGAACATATACCATGATACAATTTAACTCCAAAAGTACATTTGTGAAAAGGGGACTATTTCTACGACTTATAACTAACTCATGATAGCTCACCACAATTATATTAAGATAATCTGCCTATCTTTCAGTCCCATAATCGTTTCCTTACTAAGAGAGGCATAATACACTCATAATCCATTTCTAACATAGGTCCGAAATCCCCTAATCATCCTAAGGCTCAAATCCCTTAATATTATAACTCAACCCTCCGCCCTAAGTCCATTAAAAAGGCCCCTAAGAATAACACCCAAAAGAAAAGGGGTAAAAGAAAATCCCATTCTTGGGCTAAAAATAGAGGACCGATCGATCGGCCCCAGACCCCTGGTCAACCGCGGTTCTAAATTTTGCCTTTCGAAGAAAGCAGTAGGCTTTTCCCTTGAGGCGCGATCGACCGGTCCCCTGGGCGCGGTCGACGGCCATACCAGATATCTCGGTCATTTTCCATTTTTGGACTAACCCTAACTCTGCAAACACACAAAATATCAACATATAACCCCTAATCTTTAACTCAATCATGATCCTAACCTTGAAACTCATCTAATGGATTTACCCAACTAATTATACAACCTCAAACCCATACATAAACATCAAATGCAAGTTAAAATACTCAAAATCTAGGTTTTGACATATAACCCAAAATCCAATTCTTTTGTCCACAAATTATGAAATAAGATACACAAATGAATTATTTATCAGGATTAAACACTTGCTTCGAAGTTGTAGAGGTTGAATCGTCCTCGAGATCGCGTATGGACCGGAAATCTCTAAGCTTTCCCCTCTCTCTTCTTCCTTTCTCTCTCTCTCTAGCTCTCTCTCTTTCTCACAAATGAGATAGGCTGATCCGTAAGCCTCTTAAACCTATAAAACATAAATCCCAATTTTAAATGATAATACACACTTTAAATGACTCGTTTACTCCAATTCGATTCAAACAAACTTAAAAATATTTCGGAACCGAAATAAAACCCAAGGAGAGTCATTTTGACTATCTCGACCCATCTGAAATCAACTGCACACTCAGAATCGTCATCCGAACTACTTTATAACGTCCTTAATTTTTGGACCTCAATTTCCAAATCTTAAAATTTTCCAATTTCAATAAATTTTATTTCTCCCAAAAATTTAATTTCTCGGTTCCAAAATCATGGGGTGTTACGCTAATACCCACGCACCCATGGTCCACCGATGCTTTGCATCGTGTGATGCACTTTGCCTTCCAAGTGCATTGACCTGTTTTAGCCTTTATCCAACAAGGTTGATGCTTTAGTCTTATTTGGGCGTGATTCTCATCACCTAATATTTTTACTGCCCCGCATTTTCATAGATCTTATCTTTAGGGTGAGATCCCTTCGGTCTTGCTGAAGACGTTAAACTTAGCGCTACCGAGAGGAAGCCCGTTGTTTATAGTATGAGTCTTATCCTGTTTGCGAGTGGTGTTTCACACCACCCAATGCTTTACCATGTTTATAGACTTGTACACATTTTTATCTTATCATTTATTCAGGTTTCATTTTGGCTTCATCTGTCCACTTCATTAGCGGTTGATTATGGTAATCTCTTTCCTCCCTTCCACTCTCAAATTTTAAAAATAATTTTACTTAACATTGAGGACGATGCTCTTTTTTATTTGGGGGTGGGGAATTTATCAAAATTGTACCTCTTTTGAAAAATTTTGATTTTAAAACCTGATTGTTAAAATTTTCGTGCAATTTCTATCATCTCATTCATTGACGTGAATTTTCTATCATCCATCCTTTAAGTCTAGGAATCAAGCTAGAAGATTTTTTTTTCTAAATAGATTAAGTAATACGTATCAAGGCATTTTGCACCATGAATTTCTAGACTCAATAATATTTGCGCACTTATCACGTCACTACGGTTTAGAGTTGAAGAGTGCTATAATTCTCAAGAAAACCTTAAGGATCACTAGTGGAGACTCTAGCTTGTGAGATTCGTGAATTGCACCCTTTCAGATAGTTTTACGCAATTTTCGAGTCACAAGTTGATTCAACTTCATTTGGGTCCGCACTTAAATCATTGTATGATCTCATTATTCTTCAATTTTTGGCTTGATCACTGAGAATGACAGCACTTTCGAGTTGTAAGAAACACGTGTCTTGAAATTTTTCCCGATCACTAGGTTTTCATCCATCTACTTCACCCATTTTCTTTCATATTCCCCACACCCTCACCTATCATGTCCATTCATATACCATCTCCAATTCCATATCAACTCCATTTTTTCACCCACCATTTTTGAAAAAAAAACAGTTGTTCCAAATATAAAATGTCATCAATGTTGAGAGAGAAAAAAGAGAAAAAAAAGAAAAAAAAAAAAAAAAAAGAAAAAAGAAAAAAGAAAAAAGAAAAAAGAAAAAAGAAAAAAGAAAAAAGAAAAAAGAAAAAAGAAAAAAGAAAAACGAAAAACGAAAAACGAAAAAAGAAAAACGAAAAAGGAAAAACGAAAAAGGAAAAAGGAAAAACGAAAAACGAAAAAGGAAAAAGGAAAAAGGAAAAAGAAAAAAGAAAAAAGAAAAAAGAAAAAAGAAAAAAGAAAAAAGGAAAAGAAAAAGAAGAAACAGGAAAGAAAATTTGAAAAAAAGGAAAAGAGAGAGAAAAAAAGAGAGTTTGTAGTTAGTTTTTGTGTAATAAAGACATTTGTTCTTCATGTATAGAACACTCTTCTCACGCATCGCATATCCATCCATCTTTCCTCCATCACCATCATACCTAAACCCATCCTTCCCATTTTCTTTCCCCTCACCCATATGCATCCATGTTTTCCCCTAGGTGCTCGGTCAAATGAAGGTCAACGTGGTGTATAACTCGACGTTCTCACTATAGTGATTACCATTCTTTCATGAGATCATTTTTCTTTCTAAATGTAAGTTCTTTCTTATATATGTGTGAGAAATTTCAACTTGCTTACATTTACTCACCTCCTCACACACAAGAGCGATACACTAACCCAAATCTCGTGAGTTCGTTTGAGAGAGATATATCCGTGAGATTTTGAAGTTCAAGTGTTGATTCTGAAAAGGCAATCTAGGAATTACTCATATGATACTCGACCCGTGTTGACTAATTTACACCACACACGTTGAGTTCTAGGAAGGATGTGCCTTGAGTATTTACGTAGCTAACCTTTTATACATTTCTATCTTGTATTTCTCAAAATATTTATCTCATGATGGATTGTGCGATTATTCAATGTCTAATAAGAGATTGACTGCCGTTTGCAAATAAAGAATTTTGAGGGTATATTCCCTGCAAATCCTCACGAGACAAAACTCGTCCTATAGGGCAACCTATAGATTTAAAGTCTTGTTGCATATGCTAAGTGCAATCGCAAGTGCCTGCGAAAGTGGTACACTTTTGGTTTCTTATCTTTCTTTATCTCTATATTTTTCTCTAGAACTAGCAATGTTTTGATTGGGAGTGGTGTGATAAGCACCCAAAAGTGTATATTTTATACCCCGAATAGACGGTTTTTAGTTGCTAATTCTCGGTAAAAAGGGTCTTATGTGCATAATTGTCTACTGTGCAGACTTGATTGCAGTTACAGGTTCAAAAAGTGTTATTTCGAAGAAATTTGCATCAAGATATGGCTAATCCCAATCCATTTCCCTAACATACCCCGTGGCCTAGCCTTACTGTTCTCAATTTATAAAATACTGCAAGTGCATGGGCTATTGAAATATAGCGGGTGTAAGTACGGGTCGAATCCACAGATATTTCATCAATTTTTATAAAGTATTGATTGTCCAACTAGACATATGAGTGTATAAAAGTGATTAAGTTTCTAAAATAAAAATAAAGACGGAATAAACGAACAAGTACAAGAGATAATATTAAATGTGGAAGAAACTAGGACGTAGGTTCCGTTTGTCAATTCTAATTAAATTAATACATCAATTTAACTTCGTAATTCCGACTTTATAACACAAAATATACCGACTCTCGTCACGTACATTTTGGAGAATAAAACATGACATGCGTTCAAAATATTTTAACGTCTCTTAAATTAGACACCATAAATCCCTATTCCCTCGAAATTATCATGTTTTATATTTTTAATGTGTATTTAAGCATGAGGTATCAAAATATCTAAGTGTAAGCATAACCCATAAAAAATGACAACTTTAAATTTTTTAAAACATGAATTTATAATTAAATTTTTGACGTTTGAAAATACACTCTCGTGTATTTTTAAGCGAATACCCATGTACGAAATTAAATTAACATGCTTAATTTAAATAGTCATGACAAACATCACCTAAATCCTAGTAATTAAACTACTCACACATCATAATTGACACGAATATTGCAAGATGAAAAAAATAATTTTCATTACTAAATGTCAACTTACAAAATTTCGGGTCCAATACTTGAATTACAATACACAATATGCTCCTCCAAAGTGTGCCTCCAAAATACTCTCTACACAGATTTTTTTTTTATCTATCAAAGTGTGTCTTTTTTTTTTCTACCATGTACAAAGTTCCTCTTTTCTCTCCCCTTTCTGACTTGACCCCCATTCTCTTTTATAAGCCACGACCTTGGGTTATTTTCTTGGAAGATTGGCTGAATGAAAGAGTGGGGTAGTGGGAGGTGGTTTGGGATCGTGGGTTATTGGAGGAGTTGGGTTTCGGGTTTAACCTGTGTATGGTGAAGTTCGGGTCAAGGGGTTCGGGTTTTAAGATGAGATATGGGCATGTCCGATTTTGGAGTTGTGGGTATGGAGGTAGTGGTGGTTATGGGGGGTGTATGGGAAAGATGATGGATAGTGGGGTTGGTTGTTGTTGGGTATGGAGATAATGGTGGTTATGGGGGGTTTTAATGGTTGAGCTTTGGTGTTTGGATTTGAATTTTTGGTTATGGAGTTTGTGAGAGAGAATTGTGGGTGTTGGTGTAGGAAGATGGAGGGAAGAGGTATTGGGTGTGTGAGGGTGTATTGGTTATGTGTGTGTGTGAATGGGTTGGTTTAGGTGTAGGATAGTGTGTAGGTTAGTTAGGTGTGAGTGAGTTGGGTGTGAGTGTTTGTTTAATTGTACACCTAATAAAATTTAACCAAATTATTTACGACTCAATTAAAATTACAAAACTAAAAAAATTAAAGTAAATAAATAAATTTTAACTTATAGAATAATAAGAAACAAAAAAAAAAAAAATTTATAAAACTATAAGAATAAATCTAGAAACAATAACATATAATGACATTAAAAAAATGTACAATGACTCAAATAAAATAAATAACACTAAAACGTCAGTACGACATATAAAATGACACACTCTAAATAATATTTACATAAATAATTAAACAGTCAAAAGGTAAAAATAAAGACACTAAAAATAGAATAAAATAAATATTATACGCATATAAATAAAACATTACCAAAAATATGTACGTGACTCAAATAAATATATAAATACAAACAAAACACACACACACACAAGGTGTAGGTATGGGTTGGGGTCGGTTTAGGGGTCGGTTTTGGTTAAGGGATTGGGTTTGACTTTGGGGTTGACTTTTGACTTTCTTTCGGCTTTGAACTTTGAACGGACATAACTTCTTCATTTCAACTCCGATTGACACGTCGTTTGAACACAGGCGTCCCTTGATTCAAGGCCTTCAATTTCCGTGTTTGGTCCGAGTCCGAAATAAATCATTTGAATTTACAATTTAACCCCTGAAGTTGCGTAGGTATCCGTTTCATACCCAAATTGAGTCCAAACTTTACCGCTTGCCTTATAGACCTGTCAATACTCGAAAACAAACTTGCACACAAGATTAGCAATATAAGATGTGAGCGTGAAGTTCTCAAAATTGCATTATTAACCCTAGGGGTGGCCATGGGCCAGGCCTGGGCAGGCCCGGCCGGGCTCGGGCCGGGCATGAAAAATTAAGTGCTATCCCAAGCCCACTCGGGCCTAGATCGGGCCTTATTATGTAATCCCAAGCCCGCCCAGATTTGAAAGCTCTTTACCCAGGCCCGCCCGATCGGGCCTTATTATGTTAATTAAAAGATTTTTTTTAAATTAAACTACCTATTTTTTTAATTAAAGGTCAATTTTTTTAATTAAAAATCTGTTTTAAACTCCATATATTACAAAGTCCATATATAAAGTTTCTCACTATGCATGAAAAGACTTGGTATACGTTTTTATATTTATAAAAGTCCCCCCCCCATATATATATATATATATATATATATATATCGGGCCTCGGGCCGGGCCGGGCCTCATCGGGGTTAAGAACTTGTGCCCAAGCCCGCCAGAAAAAAAATCGGGCCTATAAAATTTTGCCAAGCCCGCTTTGCGGGCCTATTCACCTTACCCAAGCCCTATTTTTTTATTGGGCGGGCTGGGCGGGCTTGGTGGGCCTCGGGCCTATGGCCACCCCTAATTAACCCCATTTATTCTAAAATTTGTATTTTTTTCTTTTAAATAAAAATAACTCTAAAAGTTCTTTATTAATCATATAATGAGACTAACAACTCCTAGAATTGGGTATAAATGATACAAAATAATGCACTCATCAAATACCCCCAAACCTAAACTTTTCTAGTCCTTGAGCAAAAATTAAAATCTAACGCACTTTCGTAGGAATCACGGTTGCACTTAGCATGTGCAACAAGTCGTTAAACCCCTAGGTTACCCTAGTGGACGAGTTTTGTCTCGTGAGGGTTTCAGTGAATATACCCACAAAATTCAAAGACTTGACTCTATTTATAAAAGACACAAATGTAATATAACCAAGTTTGAAGCAAACTTCATAAATATAGTAGAACTTCACTTATCAATCTCAACTTAGCGTGTGTGTGTGCATAGCCAATATAACCGTCCATTTCATAAGATTTGATCGTAACATTTCTTATTCGAAACTTCATTTTGATTTAAAAATCTCACGAAATGCACTTACAATCGAACACTCAGAAATGGGTAGTTTCTCTCGATATATGTGAATAAAAGAGTAAATTTAATGAGCAACTTCACATATATATCATGAAAGACGGACATTTTATAATGAATGCTTATGATCTCATGAATGGAAAATCGATTACTTTTAGAAAACATTGAATCACACCATATATCCCATTCATTCTCTCAACACTATAACTAACTTCACTTGAGATCAATTAGGACTTTTATTCGGTTGTATTGTAGGCTCGATTTTGTCTAGAAAGAACATATTTTGGAGTGTCAAAAATTTTCTGAGAATATAGAGATTATCGGGATTTTGACTTTTTAGGCACTTTCCAACCTCCATTTTCTTTTTTTTCTTTTTTTCTATCTCCCCTTTTCGTTATTTCTTTTCTCTTCACATATTATTCTAGCAAACATTCTTCTTTTGGCCTTTTACTATATTTTTACCCTGATATTCTCAGAAAAATGGGTGTGGATTTTTGGGCTTTCAATAAAAGGCTCATTTTCATTTTGGCACAAATGGGTTTGCAACGGAATAATGTAAAAAGGTCGATTTAAGCTTTATTTTGGATCTTTCAAAACGATGGCCTAATATCATTTCTCAAGTTCCATTTAGTCAATTTTGTGTCTCAAGTCAACTTACCAAGGCATTTAGTGTATACGATTCACATTTTGACTTTCAGTTTTCAGTAATCGAACAAAATAAAGATTTTGAGATCATTGACGAATTAGGCACTGAAGGAAAGTTTGAGTTATTTTAACTCGGATTGATTTAAATCTCTCGAAAACGATGAATGGCACAATATCTCACCGGGTTGAAATCTCCACATTTATTCGTTAAGCATATTAACTTTCGCCTCAATATCCATTTTCGATCATATTATATGGCTAAGTGTAAAAATTATAAGTTGAGAGATTTGTGAATTAATTCTATATTTAGAAATTGTTTCAAAACTCACTTATATTGAAAATATTTTTGGATTTTTGAAATTTTTTATTTTTATTTTTTTCAAAGCGGAGAAAAATGACCTCAATACCCCCAAACCTAATTTCTACATTGTTCTCAATGTAGACGACACAAATTGAAAAGGCGGGAAATATATTATCGTAATGATTGACTTTCTACAACACAAGTTTCCTGGAAGAAAAATAATTACAGAAAGAAAAAAAAAACTATAATACAAAAACATGACCCAAGTTATGTTTACTCGTGGTACACCGGGTCTTGTAGGAGAATGTCCTCCACTTCTCGATCTCGTAATTCCAGATACAGTTTCAGCCTTTGACCATTAACCTTGAAGATTTCACAAATTTTCAAATTCTCTATCTCAACCGCCCCATGTGGGTAGACTGTCCTAATAACAGAGGGACCAGACCATATAGATCTCAATTTATCGGGAAAGAGATGCAGCCTAGAGTTGTACAAGAGAAATTTTTGACCAGGTTGGAATGACTTCTGTAGGATGGACTTATTATGGAACATTTTCATTTTCTCTTTGTACAATTTTTCATTTTCGTACGCATCATTCCGAATCTCCTCTAACTCATTGAGTTGGAGCTTTCGGACCTCTCCCACAGCAGGTAAATCAAAATTGAAGGTTTTAATGGCCCAATAGGCTTGATGCTCTAACTCTACTGGAAGATGATAGGCTTTTCCGTAGACAAACCTATACGGGGACATACCAAGTGGGGTTTCGTAGGCGGTAAGATAAGCCCATAGTGCATCTAATAATCGTAAGGACCAGTCCTTTCGATTTGGATTCCTGTTTTCTCAATGATTAGCTTGATTTGCCTATTTGACACTTCGAATTGTCCACTGGTTTTAGGATGATAAGAGCATCCTACTTTATGCGTGACTGAATACATTTGCATTAGACTCTCAAATGACTGATTGCAGAAATGGGTTCCTTGATCGCTAATGATGGCTCGAGGTGTACCAAATCGGGAAAAAATGTTTTCTTGAATAAATTTGACTACCACATGGCGATCATTTATCCGACTCGGTATAGCTTCGACCCACTTAGACACCTAATCAACTGCCAAAATGATGTAAATATTATTGTAAGAGTTCGGGAATGGACCCATGAAATCGATGCCCCAATAGTAAAAAACCTCAATAATCAATAGTGGATTTAAGGGCATCATATTCCTACGAGTGATCTTTCCTAACCTTTGGCATCGGTCACAACTTCTATAATAGTCATTTGAATCACGAAAAATTGTGGGCCAATAGAATCCACACTGCAAAATTTTGGCACGGTTTTCTTAGTACTGAAATGACCTCCATAAGCTTAGTTATGGAAAAAAGAGATTATGTTCTGAATTTCCTGATCGGGGACACGCTTCTGAATAATTTGATCGGGATAATACTTGAAGAGGTATGGATCGTCCCAAAAGAAATGCTTGACTTACTTAAGAAATTTGGAACGATCTTGCTTAGGCCAATGTGTGGGCATCTCACCCATCGCAAGATAATTCACAATATCGTCAAACCACGAAAGTTGGTTGATAAGCAACAGTTGCTTATCGGGTAAAGACTCATTTAGTGGCAACAAATCATCAGATGATTCAACATTTAACGTAGACAAATGATCCGCCACTACATTCTCACATCCTTTCTTATCTCGGATCTCGAGGTCAAACTCTTACAGTAATAAGATCCACCAGATGAGTCAGGCCTTCGCATCTTTTTTAGATAAAAGGTGTCGCAAGGCCGCGTGATCGGTGAAGATGATGACTTTGGATCCTATCAAGTAAGACCTAAACTTTTCTAGAGCCAATACGGTAGCCAAGAACTCTTTCTTAGTGGTGGAATAATTCAATTGAGCATCATTAAGAGTTCTGCTGGCATAGTATAACATGAAGAAGTTTCTCATCTCGCTGACCTAGAACTGCAACTAGTGAATAGTCAGAAGCGTCACACATGATTTCGAAAGGTTGACCCCAGTCCGGGGGGTCGCTTAATAGGTACTGAGGTCAATTCCTTCTTTATCCTCTCAAAGGCTTGAAGGCAATCATCGGTGAACTCAAAAGGTGTGTCTTTGGCTAAAAGATTGCATAAAGGCCGAGAGATTTTACTAAAATCCTTAATGAATCTCCGATAAAAACCTGCGTGTCCTAAGAATGATCGACTTTAACGCATAGTTTTGGGGGGTGGGAGATTAGAAATGAGATCAATTTTAGCCTTATCAACCTCGATACCCTTTTCAGAGATGATATGACCAAATACTATGCCTTGTTTAACCATGAAGTGACACTTCTCCCAATTGACTACAAGGTTCTTTTCCTTACACCTCTTCAGAATGAGGGTAAGGTGGTGAAGGCACTCATCAAAATTAGACCCAAACACAGAGAAATCATCCATAAAAACCTCAAGAAACCTTTCGACCATGTCAGAAAAGATACTCAAAAGATACTCATCATACACCGCTGAAAGGTAGCGGGTGCATTACATATCCCTAAGGGCATGCGTCAATAAGAAAAAGTACCAAATGAACAAGTGAATCTGGTTTTCTCTTAATCCTCGAGAGTAATTGGAATTTGATTATAACCAGAATAACCATCGAGAAAACAGTAATAGGGGTGACCGGCTAATCTCTCAAGCATTTGGTCTATGAAAGTAAGGGGAAAGTGATCCTTCCGTGAGACATCGTTCAACTTCCTATAGTCTATACAGACACACCAACCGGTTTTAATCCTAGCGGGGACTAACTCATTATTATCATTTCTCACCACTGTAACACCATATTTCTTTGGAACAACCTGAATGGGGTTGACCCATTGGCTATCAGAGATGGGATAAATAATACCCGCATCTAACAACTTGAGCACCTCGGTTTGGACGACTTCTTTCAGTATGGGGTTAAGTCGACATTGTGCTTCACGAGAATTTTCAGCATTTTCTTCTAAGTGTATTCTGTGCATGCACACTGACGGACTTATCCCTCTAATGTCGGTTATGGTCCAACCGAGAGCTTCTTTGTGTTCGCAGAGAACACGTAACAACTTACCTTTTTATTCTTTGTCTAGATCAAACACGATGATAACATGAAAGGTATCACAAGGTCCTAAGAACCTATACTCGAGTGATTCTGGTAACGGCTTGAATTCAAGCTCGGGAGCTTTTTCAATGGAGGGAGGAATTGGTGACGCAGAGAGAGAGAGGGGTTCATGCTTAGATTTCCAAGATCCTATTTCCAAGATAGGGGTGGAGTCGAGGAGAGAGTTGACTTCAACAATAGAGCTTTCGATGTCAAATTCATACCCAAAATGGGCAAGTCATGCTGCTAAAGGGTCATCATTATAAGTTTGTTCGAATATTTCTGGGATGATACTATCAATCATGTCAACTTCTAGAGGTTCATCATCATCAGGTGGTTGTTTGACTAAATTAAATACATTCAGATCCATGGTCATGTTTCCAAATGATAAATTCAATTGTCCACTACGACATCTAATAACTGCATCAGAAGTGGCGAGGAATGGACGACCGAAAATGACTGAATTTGTGCATTAAGATTATGCACATGTTGGGTATCCAAGACCACAAAATCAATTGGAAAGACAAACTCTCCCACCATAATCAGGACATCCTCAACAAAACCTCTTGGAATTTTAACAGATCGATCGGCTAAGGATAAAGTAATCTTAGTTGTCCTCAAATCAGCCAAGCCTAATTTCTCATGCATAATATACGGCAGAAGATTCACACTGGCTCCTAAATCCAAAAGGGATTTCTAAATGGTGTGTTCCTCGATCTTTTTGGAGATCGTCGGAGTCCCGGGATCTTTATACTTGACGAGGGTTCTATATGAGATGACTGAGCTTGCTTAATCAGCGAGAAAATCTTTCTTTAGAATGTTTGTGCTTCTCTTGAAGGTACGAAGGTCCTTCAAAAATTTATCGTAGGATGGAAATTGTTGTATGGCATCAAGGAACGGGATATTAAATTGTACGTGCTTAAATACTTCCAATATTTTGTCCACTTGCGCCTTTTTCTTTTGTGGCACTAAACGTTGTGGAAATGGATCTTTTGAGATGTAGGTCTCAACAGATGGTTCGAAAGATGAGGGCGAGGAAAAAGGCGGATCCATAGGTGGGTTCTTCTTTACCTTACCTTTCTCGGATTCACTCATGGTGGGTCATGAGACATTATTCTAAACTTCTTTACCAGACCTAAGCGTGATTATAGCCTTAGCATGCTCTTGGGTAGTGGACGTGCTAGTGTTGTCTTGGACATCATACTGACCCCTAGGCATGTTACCCTTAGGATTAGGCTCGGGTTGGCTTGGGAACATTCCGTTATTTCTCTCACTCAAAGCATTGGCTAGTTGACTCACTTGTACCTCTAATTTGGCAATCGATTGGGTGTTGGCATGCAAGTTTTGTTGTGTAGATTTGAGGACACTTCGCGTGGTCTGATGGAATTTGGAGGGTACTTTGGGCAAGTAAATTCATCGTTTCTTCTAAAGATTGAATCTTTTGAGGTAAAGAGAACGACGGTGATGGGGTTCTCTTTTAGAAACCCGGGGGTGGGTTACTTAAAGATTGACCTCCACTACCCTGGTTTTGACCTTTAGACCATAAAAAGTTAGGATGATCCTTCCAACCTGGGTTGTACGAGTTGGAAAATGGGTCGTACTTGGGCTTGTTTTGATAGAGGGCGTTCGCTTGCTCGGTGAGAGCTTTATGGGCCAGAAGGGTGGGTCAAATTTCGATGAGGTGGTCGAAACTATCGCAAAGCAAACACATAGGTGACCCTACATGTTGCACGGCGACATGTGTGGCTCAGTTACCCTCTTTACTCGTTTCCAAGGCTTCTAAATGACGGGCCAAGGTGGCCACTTTTGCATCTAGTCCAAAACCTTGTTCTTCTAGGTGAGCATTACCCTCATTAATTGTGGTGGTCTTTGAATCCCGATGGGGTTCCCATCGCTTGGAGTTTTGAGCAACGGATTCTAAAAATGACCATGCGTTTGCCTCACTCTTTTCTGTGAAATCTCCACTACACATAAGTTCAAGCATAGATCGAGTAGTGTAATCGAAACCCTCATACAAAATCTGGATTTGATGACCTAATTCGATTCCGTGGTGAGGACATTACAGGAGAAAGTCCATTAATCTTTCAAGGTACATCCATAAATCCCTCTTTTTGATTGAAAGTATTGATGGCGTGACGTATTGCCGTCGTCTTTTGGTTAGGGAAAAACTTTTGCAAAAATTCAACACTCAACTGATTCCTTGTAGTGATGGAATTTGGTTTAAGTGAGGGTAGCCAACTCTTAGCTTTATCCTTCAAAGAAAAGGGAAATAGTTTTAGTTTAACAATCTCCTCGGTGAGTTAGTGTAACCTAATAGTTCCACAAATTTATTCAAACTCACGACGTGGAGGTATGGGTCCTCCTTTTCCGTGCCTCGAAAGATGGGAAGTAAATGAATTGTTACCGACTTGAACTCGAAATTGTTTGCATTGTGCGGGGGGAGAAGTATGCAGGATGGTTGGCTTGCCCTATTGGGATACAGGTAATCCTTTAGGTCATCTCCCATCTCGATGAAAATTGAGGTGCTACCTATAACAGTATCAGGAATATTAGACTCCACTCTAGCTAAACGATCAGTACGATCTCGAACCCAACTTACCATACATCGTACTCACTCGATTTTTTTTTAATTTTTTTTAATATAGAAAGAAAATAATCCCACACAGAACCAAAAAATTCCTAAGCTGACACAAAGCAATTTGAGTTTATCTGAATTAGGTGAGGGGAAGTTCAATTTTTAAGATCTAGTTTCTCAAAATTATTCGATGACAATGGGTCTCCGAAATAATCTCCCTAATTAAAGAGCTCCTAATTCTTGATGAGGGAGAATTTAAAAGACGACCAACTCCAGACTATCGCCTCAATTACCAAATTTTTTCTCTAGGTAGGTGGTTGGTACGAAGACTCATTAAAAACCACCAATCCTAGTCAAGGTCAAAATGGCATCGATTTGAAAATTTCGTGTTTGAATTAGCCTTTAATCCTAGCCCTGAAAAGAATACGCCTATGAGCTATATGCCACCCTATGGCCAACGTCTAATAAATTTTAAATTAAAATTATGGCTTGGGTTATGCAGATGCTCGGGTAGCTTAATGATTTGTCGACCAAGGAAGGGTGATTAAATCCCCACCTTATCTTAAAATTGGGTTTTGCCCTTAAGTAAAATTATGCGATGTGCTTATTGAAATTTGTGAAAATAACTTCACGTAGGAGCACACAAGACTTACCTCCGACGTGGATTTTTTACGGTCACTTGTTTACGCCGGGCTGAAGTTTTATTTGACGTCGATCGGAGGGAATTTTTGCCTCCGTTTCAGTCGTCTCCGAGAGTACCTTGTGCGCGTGGCAAGATTGCACAAGTAACTTTAGCGCTTTCCCCGCGGTTGCTTTCTTTTCCTTGTTTTTTTTCTTACTCTTTTTGTTTTTTTTATCAGAAAAAGAACACAAATACCATACCAAGCGTAAAGTGCAACAAAACATATTAAATACAAAAATAATTGCATATGCACTTACAATGTATTTTTTTGTTTTAAAGAGAGAACAAAAATAATAATAAACGCACACTAGAAGATTGAAAAAAATATATATATATCTGCACACACATATATATATACTAGAAAAAATTGCTATTGGAAATAAAAAAAAATCGTTTTTTTTAGTACTTTTATGACAAAACTAGTGTTAAAAACAACTAGTTATTCATAAAAGACTTCAAATCCGATTTTTTTTTTGTTTTTGTTTTATAAATTACAGCGTTGAATTTTGAAGATTTCCAAAAAAAAAATTAATATTTAATTTTTCAATTTTTTGGGTAGTTTATGATAAAAACTAGTGTCAAAAATAATTATTTAATCACAAAAAGACTTAAATTTGATGATTTTTTTTTCTGAAAATATTAATAATAATAAAAAAATAGGTTGTTGGAAATTTGATTTTTGATTTTTCTTTTTTCGATTTTTCAAATTTTTTTGTTTGTTTTTGAGTACTTTTATGACAAAACTAGTGTAAAAACAACTAGTTATACATAAAAGATTTTAATTCGTTTTTTTTACAAATTACAGCAGCTTTGAATTTTTTTTCAGACTAAAAAAATTAATTTCGAATTTTACAAATATTCAGGTAGTTTATGACAAAACTAGTGTTAAAAACACTATTTAATCACAAAAGACTTGAATCTGATTTTTTTTTATATTCTGAAAATAAATTCGAAAAATGCTAATGCAATTTTGAATTTTTCAAATTTTTCATTTTTTTTATAATAAAACTAGTCCGAAAATCAATATTCTTAAAATCGATAGAGATTTTAAGAAGTACACAATATTCTTAAAACTTGTTGTCAATTTATAAAATACCCCAAGTACAAGGGATATTGAAATATAGCGGGTGTAAGTACGGGTCGAACCCACAAAGATTTCATCAATTTTTATAAAGTATTGATTGTCCAACTAGACGTATGAATTTATAAAAGTGATTAAATTTCTAAACTAAAAATAAAGACGGAATAAACAAACAAGTACAAGAGATAATATTAAATGTGGAAGAAACTAGGACGTAGGTTCCATTTGTCAATTCTAATTAAATTAATACATCAATTTAACTTCGTAATTCCGACTTTATAACACAAAATATACCGACTCTCGTCGCGTACATTTCAGAGAATAAAACATTACATGCGTTCAAAATATTTTAACGTCTCTTAAATTAGACACCATAAATCCCTATTCCCTCGAAATTATCATGTTTTATATTTTTAATGTGTATTTAAGCATGAGGTATCAAAACATCTAAGTGCAAGCATAGCCCGTAAAAAATGACAACTTTAAATTTTTTAAAACATGAATTTATAATTAAATTTTTGAGGTTTAAAAATACACTCTCGTGTATTTTTAAGCGAATACCGATTTTTTTATTTCAAATTTAAACACGTCGGAATATGTACGAAATTAAATTAACATGCGTAATTAAAATAGTCATGACAAACATCACCTAAATCCTAGTAATTAAACTACTCACACATCATTAATAAATGTCAACTTACAGAATTTCGGGTCCAATACTTGAATTACAATACACAATATGCTCCTCCAAAGTGTGCCTCCAAAATACTCTCTACACAGTTTTTTTTTTATCTCTCAAAGTGTGTCTTTTTTTTTCTACCATGTACAAAGTTCCTCTTTTCTCTCCCCTTTCTGACTTGACCCCCATTCTCTTTTATAAGCCACGACCTTGGGTTCTTTTCTTGGAAGATTGGTTGAATGAAGGAGTGGGGTAGTGGGAGGTGATTTGGAATCGTGGGTTATTGGAGGAGTTGAGTTTCGGGTTTAACCCATGTATGGTGAAGTTCAGGTCAAGGGTTCGGTTTTTAAGATGAGATATGGGCATGTCCGATTTTGGAGTTGCGGTATGGAGGTAGTGCTGGTTATGGGGGGTATTGTAACAACCCCAGATTTTTTTTGAGTAATTGTTTTTATATAAATTTCCGTGTGGGATAATTTTATAAGATGATGGAAGTTGAAGTGAATACTATTTTCAGGGATTTAAGAAATAATATTTACTGAGTTGTGCTTATTTACTATTGTGTGAATGTAAATAGCATTATAGTGTGTTTTATTGCGTCGTTGTGCTTTGAAAGACGATTATGATTTATATCCCAATTGGGTCATTGCAACTAATTTAACATGACACCAGAACACAAAATATTGTATGATCTTCCGGATGCCAATTTAGAGGGTACGGTTAGTCCGAAATTGGTTGAGATGGTAAAAATAGGGGCCTAGTTGTATTTTTGGGTTCCAAGACATTTTCGACTAGTTATAATTTAATTATGCTGTTACGACCCTTTTTAATTGTGTAGTAGCATTTAAGGGCTAGACTTATTGAAATTGGGGTATTTTAGTCTTGCTTGAGCATTTGAGCTCATTTTATGCTTTAAACTTAGAGAGAGTTAGAGAGAGAAGGAGAGAAGAGAGACTTGGGAGAAAATGGAGAGAAAATAGAGAAATGGAAATTTGGAGCTTGGAATCGTAGCTTCGGGAAGAGAATCCGAGACTACAAACTTGAGGCAAGTTTTTACTTGCAATTATGTATGATTTTGTGCGAATAATTTGTACATATTGTTACATTTTTTAGATTTAAACCATTTATGGGTTTTGTGGATTTTTGGTGTTTAAACCCTTTATCTTTAATTTAAATATGATTTGAGATGAAATTACTAGTTAGTAGTTCTGTAGAAATGATTTGGTGGAATTATTAGTGGTTGAAGTTGAAGGAAGTGGAAGAATTGGGTTTTGGGGATTTTAGGGTTCATATCACTCGTAGCCCAAATTGGGCATTTTTTCCAGGCCGAATCGATTCGCCCCCTAAGCGAATCGATTCGCCTTTAAGGGAGGCTACAGGACTGGGGAGACGAGTCGATTCGGGTTAAGGCCGAATCGATTCGGGCTGAGACAAAATGTTGGTTTCCTCAGCCGAATCTATTCTCTTTTGGACGAATCGATTCGCTACCTGGGGCGAATCGATTCGAAATCCTGCTGTTTTATAGGGATTTTCCAGCTTAGTTAGTCCTTTTCTTTTAGGTTTAAGGCCTAGGAACCTTCCCTTGGGAAGTAATAAATAATATTAGAGGTTCATATTAGGGGGATTAATACCCTAGATTAGTATGGGGGTGAATGGGGCTTATTCAGGGGTTTATTCAATGGAGGTTAGGGTCGTTTTCATTTAGTGAGTTAGCTTAGAACAAATGGAGAATTGGGTAATATGGTTTAGGATTTTTGGAGACTAGTATTGAGGAATTTACCCTTGATGGCTTATAGTATTGTTTTGAGCTCTTGGAGACTAGGGTGAGGGGAATGGCACTTAGTGTCTTATATCATTAATAAAATATGAATTTGTGAATAAGAATTGCATATTTTAAAATTGGCACTTAATTGATAAGTATAAATGATTTTGGAGAATGTAAAAAGTAAATGTTTAAAAAGGGAAAAACATGTAAATTATAATTTTCATATACACACCTCTCTAAATGGTATCATAGGGGAAGTTACACGCATGAGGTGAAGTCCCCTGGCTAGTGAATGCAGGGTGAATATAGTCCTCGGCCATAGGACCGGTTATTATATAGTGTGTGATTATTGTTCGCAGTGAGGTAATTCCGGGTGTGGTTATGACTCACTGTCGAAGGTATATGGCCGCTTCCCGACGTTATGCGATAGGTGCCCAGGTTGTCTTGTTTGATAGGCCCTGGAAGATGATAGTCATTTAGGGGTGCGTGCAGTGGGGAAACTCGGAAGGACGGTCTTAGAATCGTTATATATTGTGTAATATAACCATTCTTATTAAATTGGGATTTAATTAATGACAAAGCTCTATATAAGATAAACTGCTTTGAATAAGTTTCCTAGAGAGAATAAGGGAACTGTAAAGTTAAATGACGTAAAACTGAATTGGTAAAGCATTTTGTGAAATAAGTTGCTTTAAATATGTTTCCAAATGAGAAATGGAGCGGCTAAGCCATATTGGGTGAAACTGAAAAGGAAATCTTAGGAAGTAAACTAAGTTATATTTTCTTACACAAATGTAAACTCCTCGTTGTAAGATAAGCATGATTCTGGAGTTTAGCTAATTCCCTTAATTCAAAGGAAGTCTTATTTCCTTATATCCTAGTGTAACGTTAGGATGTGTATTTAGTTGAGAGGTGAGGATGATTCTTATCGCAGAGCGAATACAACCTGTTTAGCATTCATGACCATTATGCATTTTATTCGCACGTTTATCATATCAAAACGGGCCCTGACCCGTTTATATTCTTTTTTTCTTGCGTGGTTTTCTCTTATGCCCAGGTGCTCCGCCGCAATGGCGCCTGATGTGACCCTTCTTTCTCAGTGTCATGGAGCTACAGCATTTTTGCGGATGTTGTAGGTTATTTGACATAGACGTATCCATCTTTTGTATATTCTATTTATGATCAGTTAAACATTCGGGCGTGTTGCCCAAGTCTTGTATTTACTTTTATATTATGATATTTATTTGTATACTTGGTGTAAGTATTGTATTAGCCTGTTAACCGACAGCTTATTCGGTTATTACTTGTTACATTATATTAGTTCTTATTACTTGTCTATTTTCATATCCACCTTCTTTTCAAATTGGACTGTCAGAAATGTTTTTATTTAAACTTTCAAATTATATTGACATCCGTTTTCTCAAATATTGGGTGGTTATCTTGTATTATTATTTTTCACGACAGTGATGCTAAGAATGGACCATCTTTGATTCCTGCAATTATTGGGATATCGGGTTGGCCACCTCTTATTTGAATAAGCGGGGTGTCACAGGTATATGGGGAAGATGATGAATAGTGGGGTTGGTTGTTGTTGGGTATGGAGATAATGGGGGTTATGGGGGTTTTTAATGGTTGAGCTTTGGTGTTTGGATTTGAATTTTTGGTTATGGAGTTTGGGAGAGAGAATCGTGGGTGTTGGTGTAAGAAGATGGAGGGAAGAGGTATTGGGTGTGTGAGGGTGTATTGGTTATGTGTGTGTGTGAGTGGGTTGGTTTAGGTGTAGGATAGTGTGTAGGTTAGTTAGGTGTGAGTGAGTTGGGTGTGAGTGTTTGTTTAATTATACACCTAATAAAATTTAACCAAATTATTTACGACTCAATTAAAATTACAAAACTAAAAAAATAAAAGTAAATAAATAAATTTTAACTTATAGAATAATATGAAACAAACAAAACAAAGAAATAAAAATAAATTTATAAAACTATAAGAATAAATCTAGAAACAATAACATATAATGACATTAAAAAAAATGTACAATGACTCAAATAAAATAAATAACACTAAAACGTCACTACGACATATAAAATGACACACTCTAAATAATATTTACATAAAATAATTAAACAGTCAAAAAGTAAAAATAAAGACACTAAAAATAGAATAAAATAAATATTATACGCATATAAATAAAACATCACCAAAAATATGTACATGACTCAAATAAATATATAAATACAAACTAAACACACACACACACAAGGTGTAGGTATGGGTTGGGCTCGGTTTAGGGGTCGGTTTTGGTTAAGGGATTGGGTTTGACTTTGGGGTTGACTTTTGACTTTCTTTCGGCTTTGAACTTTGAACGGACATAACTTCTTCATTTCAACTCCGAGTCCGAAATAAATCACTTGAATTTACAATTTAGCCCTTGAAGTTGCGTAGGTATCCGTTTCATACCCAAATTGAGTCCAAACTTTACCGCTTGCCTTATAGACCTGTCAATACTCGAAAACAAACTTGCACACGAGATTAGCAATATAAGATGTGAGCGTGAAGTTCTCAAAATTGCATTATTAACCCCATTTATTCTAAAATTTGTATTTTTTTCTTTTAAATAAAGATAACTCTAAAAGTTCTTTATTAATGATATAACGAGACTAACAAGTCCTAGATTTGGGTATAAATGATACAAAATAATGCACTTATCAAATACCCCCAAACCGAACCCCGTGTGTGTGTTGTGTCTGTACTTATATATTTTTTATATTTTTATTTTGAGTCGTTTTATTTTAGATTTATTTAGAATTTTTTAGATTTTATTTTCTATTTTTCTATTTCCGTTTTTATTAGTTTATTTTGATTATGATTATGATTAGTTTTTAATTTTTAGTCTTTATTTTATTTTGAGGATTAATTTTTTGGAGTTTATTTTTAGTTTTATTAGATTTTTTATTTTTCTTTTCTTTAGAGTCTTTTTAGTTTAATAGGTTTTATTATTTTTATTTTCTTTTTAGTTTTTTCATTTTCTTAAGTTACAATCACAATACACACACTTATTCTACACCACACACACATTATCCTTATCACACACCCTCACCATAACCTATACACCCTCACACACACAATCCTATCTCCTCCATCACTATTCATCATCTTCCACCCAACACATTCTCTCTCCTCTCTCTTCCCCCGTAACCAAACCTCCATCCCAAAAGCTTCAAATTCACACCACCATACCCACCTTAACAACCTCATTACCTTCTAAAGTTCGAAAATCGAACTCGCGAGCCACCATAACCCAACCGGACCATAACCCGGTTCCAGTAGTTCCATACCTCCGAACCAGAACATCCAATCCAGCGATTCCAACCACCAGCAAACCCAAGACTCACTTGTCCAAAAAGCCAATCTTCAAAAAAATAAACAACCAAAAATACAAAACCCACATGTTTAAACTCTTACCCCTTTTTAACCCATTTCAAAAAAAGCCCTCAACCCGTGGCAACCCAAAAAATCAAGGCCCACCTCTGGTTAAAACCGATTCAACCTGACCCTCCATTCAACCTGTTTTCAAACCCCTGGTACCCGGATCCGCGGACCCATCTGCCAAACTAACTTCCTTTAACCCGCCTTAATCAAACCAAACTCCGGCCCCATTTCGGTGATCATAACAGGACTTGCCATGGCAGCGCCCATACCAAATCGATCCCGGATGCTCTCTAAACCGAACCAACACAAGTCTAACGCGAGAGCATTCATTTCATACCAAACAGGATTTCTTCACCTACACAAAATCACAATAAAACCCACGTGTTTAAACTCTTAACCCTTTTAACCCATTTCCAAAAATGCCCACTACCCTTATTTACCCCATCACCCTTAAAAAAATAAGATTTTATTACCTCACATCTTTTCCATGCTCATGTGCTCTCATCCTCACTCAATTTTATCATTACCCAATTTAACCCTAGCCTTATTTCACCTATAAATTGAAGATTTGGTTCTATTGAAGAAGGGATCTCCAAATTAGTTTTTAAACTTTGTGTGATAAAATTCTCCGCACTTTTCTATAGAGAGTATTTGCATTTTTAGCAAACATCTCAATATAGAGGTGTGTGGTGAAATTTATCTCTAGGATGAACTCTACTCCACCCCTCTACAGTGAGTATTTGCATTTATAGAAAATATTTCAAAATAAAGTGATGTGTTTGAATTCACCCCTCTTGGATGTAAATTCTAATCCATTTCTTTATGGTGAGTATTTGCATTTTTAACAAATTTCTCAACATAAAGTGATGATGTAGAATTTATATCCTTGGATGAGTTCTAATGTACAATTTTATAATGACAGGATTTGTATTTTTAGCAAATCTCTTTCATTATTTAAGTGTCCATTATGAATTCATCCATTATCCATTGCATATATTATAGTTTAGTTTTATTTCTTTTTATTTGTAGTTTTTATTTTAGAATCAATAAATACATTTGTGAGGAATTGTAATTGAGAGAATTTTTGTGTGTAATCGAAGAGTTTCTCTAATTCAAATACAAATGGGTTTGATCTATTCCTCTTTAATTTATCTTGATTTAATCCTCACATGTTTTATTTGTTTATTATATGTTTTGGATGATGATTAATAAGGGCAAATCTTCCATTCACGTGATGAATTTTAAAGCCCTCATGAGTCCAATTTAGTTAGTTTGCTTTTTAGCACAATTTTGTTTATCTCATTTTTCTCTTATTAGAGTTAGTACTTTAAAAATTAGTATAGTTAATTAATTAATAATCCCTTGAAAATCCATTAAAAATATAAAAATCAAAAATATAAAAATCATTAAAAAATAATAATATGCAAATGAATCTACACGTCTTCACTTATTTTGTGTTTCATCCTTAGATTTGGATTGACTTCCGTACTTACCCTATACATATTTTGAGTTTATTTGTAGGTTCGAGAGAATTGTGATGGGAAAAGGAATTGCACCACGACAAATACACATTAGAGACGTAGTTTCTTATCTATCAATTTGTCTACTGGAATTGGTGCTCATCAATATATATGTTATTATGTCTTTGGCTTGTTTTGTTGTTTGATTGTTATTATGATTATCAGATACTCTAAATGTAAGATGACTTACAATCCGGATGACTTGATGGTTCAGTGTCAAGACCGCTCATATTGGTATATGTTGGGTGCTCTTAAAATCTATACTTTAGCTGATAATATGACACAAGTAATGAGAAATGCTGGGATTATTATCTTTTGTTTGACATGATATGAGAATATTGATTAATATTTTATTTTTAGGTGTAAAGGCATAACATTCCCATGTCCCTTCTTTGTTTAATCACCACCTCCGTTATTATAGTTGACATTCAGGTATCAAATTGTGAATCTAGCAATGTTATAATATCTTCTTATGGATTTGTGAAGTCAAACGAAGGAGACACAAAGGCCTTATCTTTCAAGAAATAATGGGTGTACACTTTTACAAGTGATGAAAATGCCACCCCCCCCCCCCCCCCCAAAAAAAATAAAAATAAAAATAAAAATAAAAATAGGTACACTTTTACAAGTGATTATTTATGGGGATTTAAAATTTTTGTTTTAATACTAATTCGGTTTATAGGGGATGAAATAAAAGATTTAGCAAGAAGTGAAGCGGGAAAAAGAAGCAGAATATGTTGTGGTTAAATATAACTCTTGATTAAAATTATTTATTTTATTATATTTTTTGCCATAGATATTGAGATTATTTCTCAATGTATTTAAATTAAATGGAGGGTTTTGTGTTTATAAGGGTTTTGGTATTACACCTCTTTTTCAAGTAATGAATGTATGCCCATTTACATGAACCTTTAATTTCTAATGTTTCACCACAATTATATAAAATTTTAGATGTTTATCTGTTTAATTTTTTTAATTAATATGAACTATACGTTTTTTTTTTTGTTTCATTTCATGTCAAAAAACAAGAAAGTTTTAATTAGGTTTTCAATTTTTTTAACCTCGATCCTCACAAAGATTTCTCAAAGGAAGAGGTTGCCATTAAGTTTAAAATCGTTTACTTCATGTGTCAGAGTTTTGACGGGTCTTTTTTCCTTTTGGCAGAATGGGTCAGGTAAGAGTGGGTATAGAGGAAACAAAGCAGATTCCAAAAAATTAGAACCGGTTAAAGAAATTGATATAACCAATGGTAAAAAGGTAATCATCTAGCAACTTCTGAGGACTGAAAAAAGGAAATCTCATAGGGACTACAGGGTCATCATATGGCATTAATGGAAGACAACCACGATGTGTGGACAAAATCGTTGGCTTCCAATCCTAGTCGTGAGATACAAATAAATCTTCTGAAGAAAAGGACAACTCTTTTGTCCTTTTGGTAGGAGATGCAACCTACCTGTTGCAGACCTATCTTTAACGCAGATTTTAGGGGATTTGAATAGGTATGCAAATTTCGGCTGATGGGTTTTCTCATCACGAATTTGATGAGACATTAGACCCCTATTTCTTCTTAGGTCTACATTGAAACGACACTTCTTTGGTTGGGTCTGTGGAGAAATCTTTTCTTGATATGGTGTCACGTGATAGCTAAGTTAGTACACCTTGCAGTAAAGCTTCATGTACCATACCATTTATATTTAATGGTTTTTATTTTTAAAACGGTTGTTAAATATTATGGGATTAACTTCAACAATATTAAGAGCTAATATTTATTACAAAATTACATATTTTAATCCAATAAAAATATCGGGATGATTTTTTTTGTTTTTTTCCAGTAAAAGTACATATTTGAATTTTATTTATCTGCTCATAGCTCTAGGACATATCACAACAAAGTTAATTTCACAGGGTACTATGACTTTAATTATACTCCACATGACCCTATGAAAGGACAACCAACCACATCAGTATTTGATATCTTACCAATTCATTGCATCTTTAAAAATAGTTATATACTTTGATGTAATCACTATTTGATATCTTACCTTATCATGGGTGAAGAGTGAAGCTTTAAGAAAATGTTGAGTATAAGTAGAACTTCATTTTCTTTAGAATGCCAACAGTCACATGTGTAGCTTATGGTGATTAAAAAAAAGGGATGTGCAATTCTTCCTTTTTCCTTTAAAATTTGAAATGATTGAAATTTGTTATTAAAAAAAGGATGACTACTATATTTTTAATTACTAATTCCTTTTATTTGGTGTGCAATGAGACAAAAACTTTGTATATTTTAATATGTTAATATTAATTACAAGGATAAAAATATAGTAAAGAATGAGAGTGATCAATTGCGGATTACGTTGTTACCCATTGTATTCAATTGTTATAATTTAGGAAAAAAATTGTTATATGTGGTCTTTATATATGATCGTGTAATTTTTTTAATTCTACACCTCTGTAATGGCCTAAGTAGAGAGTTCAAATTTTTTGGGTAACCTACTTTGAAATTAGGTTAACATCACCCTATCATGTTAATTGTTGGAGATTTAATGACAGATTTCTCACTGTTTAGTAATTCGACGAATAACATGATATTTGAGGGCCGTATTAAAGGCGGGTCAATAAATTTCAATTTATTAGATAGGTATATATATTTTTTTAATAATTGGTACTTTGGCATCTGAGAATTGTTAAAATTAACAATACAAAAGTTTATAAGGCGAGTTTCCTTAGCATCGAAATTTATTTTGTGTCGCTAAATGCCCACGCCTTAAGGCCATTATTAGGAACTCGAGTCTAAGTATCCCTAAATTGTATATTCACTTAAATTGATATTTTGACTTATGTTCTAAGAGTTTATATCGCTGTTGCATGATGAAACTAATAGTTTTTAATAATTTTGTTGCAGGCTACAAATATGAAATCTGCATTACTTTGATGGGATTGGCCATGCAAGGAAATTAGTTATTGATATCAACATTTGAGTTTTTAAAGTAGGAGTACTGTAGATTAGTAGTTTAGTTCAACTTTTTTTCGCGTGAATATGATTGTTGGTTTTCAAATTTGATATATATGTGATTTTTTTAGGAAGTTTATTTCGTAAAAAATATTTGTTAGATGAATTTCGGCTCTTTTAATATAGTTTAATTGGTTGTTATCCCTTAAGAAAGATTGATAGTCCAATAAACAAAGAGACTATGTCATTTCTTTTTTAAAAAATGACCTTTTTTTTATTTGAGGCACATTATAAATTCGATTGATGAATATTTTATATTTCATGTTATATGTGAACTTGTTTGATGAATTTAGACTATTTGAATGTTGTTAAACTATTTGTTATTTTTTAAGCAAGAGGATAATCCTATAAGCAAAGGAGATTATGACCATTTAAAAAAAAACAATACACTTTGTTTTGTTGGGGAACAAATTTTTGTCATTTTGCAATTATGTATTTTGAAAATTTTCGTCGTTTTACGATTATGTACTTTGGAAATTTTCGCCGTGCCTTCAGGCATGGGCATTCCGCTTGTGTGTGTGTGTGTGTGTGTGTGTGTGTGTGTGTGTGTATTTATATATATTATCATAGTATACTAAATTGACTATTAATATATATAGAGAGACAAAATGTTTAAAATGATGGCCAAATGGGACTGCTAAAATAATAGTGGCAAATGTCTAAACACTCTAGATAAGCTGTAGTTGAAAAAGTAACATTGTATCTGATCCATTTTGATTTCCTTGGACATGCGTTAAATATATGTTGAAAGCTCCTTATGTCTTCCTCAATATCCGGACGCAGTTGATTCTCTTAAAAAGTTGATGACAATAGGTGTGTAGCCATGAAGACAGTGCCACCTTCTTCAAGAAAACCTTATTCTATATCTCTAAAACCCCTACAGACACTATGCCAATCGCAGTTTTTTTGTTGGTAATGGGTGCACCAGAATAAGCCGAGTTAGAAGTCGCGCTAGACCGACTTATGACTATTCCTGAGAATGTCCTAAAGTATTTCGCGCTTAAGAATCCTGTGGTGTAACAAGTAGTCTTCAGTCCCCAAGGTAGCCAGAAACTTCAACATTGTCGCCTTGATTTAGTTGTCTAAAATCTCCCAACTCGAAGTAAGGAAAATTATTTTTAATGACCATATCAACATGAGCTTAAGATTTCATTGTTGCGCGTCAAATTTGAATAAGGTCATATCTCTAATTGGATCCCTTAATATAACATTCGATCTCCTACAAGTAGCAACATGAATGGAAATTGATACACATTGTTCGCCCCAATGTTTTTCTTCGATATGTACTTCAAACTACTAATACATATTAATATTATAGTTTGAAATAGTAAATAACTAAATTGAAATTGAGATAAATAATAAATACTAATTTTATACATACCCAATGAAGGTAGTCGAACAACTCAAATAAATAGTTGCATGTTACGAACACGCCTTTATTGGTTATAGAAAAACTTGATCCATTCGTATTTTTTGTTTGTTTATTTCCATTAACAGATGCTTCGAAATGAGACGTGATCTTAAACACTGATTTCCCTATATGGTCAATAGAACTTCAAAAGAAAATATAACAATTAATATTTGTTTACACTACTAATTAATTTGTATAGAAAACAAAAATCAATGAAAAAATATTATACCTTTGACTTCGAGATGATGAGGATAGGAGTAGCTCCTATTAGCAATAAATTAAGAGAAACTTGACTTAGATGATACAAACATGTGTTACGTAGACTAGTAGATGCACCTATAATAAGAGGAATATTATTGGAAATAGAAGGTAAAAGACAAAGGATCCACCCTAAGCTATCTTGGGAAGAAATTATTAGGAGAGATCTTAAGGAATTCAATTTGAATGAGAATATTTTTTTTAGAACAAATTAGAATGGAAAAGGAGAATTCATGGGGTCCATCCCATTTTATGGAAGATGATGATGATGATGTGGCCACTCGAACAACAAGTGAAGGTTGGTGACCAACAATCAAACTATTACACAATCCCAATAAGAACTGACTTGGAACATTCATCCAAAAGTATCTACAGTCTTGTTCACTATACTAGCGTTTCCCTGAGTAGGAACTTTTTTAGTGCATAGTGTTATGGGGTTGGACTTTAGCTACTCCTCTGTGCGGCACTTAACACGCCAATAACCATCGAGTTATTGAATAATCTTAGCAATCTAGCAATGTTATAACACAAGTGGTAGGGAAGTGAGAAGAATGGAACCAATAGAACATAAATAAAAGTATATGTATTTCTTGAGAGTATATTACAATGCCTGGCTTGGATGGTTTGGTCAAATGACCTCCCCACCTATTTGTAGTCATCCCACCTCCTTAATGGATGGTGGAGATCATAATATATGAATGAACTAGATTAATTCCCCAGAAGGTTCCCAGATCCTTATGGGAACATTCTAGAAGGCCACATACTTCCTTACTATGAGATAATATTATGTAAAATACAAGAATATACTAGATACTTCTAGTAATGCCTACAACATTCCATAACTTACTACACAATATCAGATCATACTAGATAACTCTAGAATGTTCCACAGAATATTAGTGTATGGATGGAGCCTTTAAGCTATAAAATTACATAAAATACCCACGTGACATCCTCCCACACCAAATTCATGTAATGCCCTAGTTTCACCTAAGTCGTGCGTCTTGACCTTCGACGTCTCCCGCGTCTCCTTTTTGCCTCTTCGTTAGATGCATCGTTTAAAATCTGCATAGCTGACATAGCCTTTGTCCCACTTGTGTTCCCGTCCGAGTGTTGGAACCATGCATGGAGTCCCATTTCCCATGAGGCATATTGAGGCATCACTTGGTAATTCTAGGGTATTTGCCCTCCTTAGTAATTCCATACCTAGGGCGTCCTTAAAATCTTCCCTGGGAACCAATATGTAGTCGACCATTCCATGTCAACTTGCGAGATTCGTGTGCACACCATGTACTTATCCAACTATAGGCTTGGACATGGGACTCACCGATTTTACTTTTCCTCATTCCTTAGTTTTCTTAAGCCCTAGCCTCTTGGATTCAACGATGGAGACAAAGTTATGTGATGCAGTCGTGTCAAGTAGTGCTCGCATAAAACGCCCATTGATGGTAGTATCCACGTACTTAAGTCCATTGCCTTCACACTTTGGCACATCGGTCTCTTCCTTAGAATTCATGGCTTTGAGAACCCAAAGTGAACCCATAACTCATGCTTCCTCATGATCATATTTCTTTCACAACTCTTGGGCAGCCTCGTACCTAGCCATAACGGAGTTAAAAACCTTTTTGTTGGGATAAAACCTAACCCAATGTGCCTCATCACCAATCATGAAGGCCTCAGGTTTGGGTTGTTTCCTATCTTGATTATTATAATATTGCCCATCCTTGATTGTGGGTGAGACTCGAGTTCCCGTATTGGCATCGAGAGGTCTATCTCCCACTCCTTTTCCATCGCCATCCTTCTGGCTCTTTGGTAGCGAAGAATCTCGGTTAGGGGTATCTTTTCCTATGCCATGATCAACAAACAATTCTTCTCACGCACTCCATGCCTCTTCAACTCTGTCTTAGCCCAATCCTGTAAGTCGTCAACAAATTAGTAAGAATATTTCTTGAAGAGGTTAGGGATCTCTAGGGTGAGGGTAATGAACTCATTGATGTACTCTCTTATCGTTCCCTTCTTCTTGAGTCGACGTAACCTTCCACGACATTCATACTCCGCATTTTCAAGATAAAAATGACGTTTATTTCTCTCTTGAAATCAATCCAAGTATCCATGGCACAAGACCCTTAAACTTACGCCTCCACCATAGGGCAGTCGTATCGGTAAGGTAAAGTGTATCCGTGCGAATCATAGCATTGTCGACAACAACGATAGCTTGGTTGGGAAAATTTAAGATAATTTTATTCCATGAGCCGAATTTTTATGGTTTGTGCAGATGTTTCTATGACAAGATGTTCTTTTGTATTTTGGTTACTATGACAAGACGTTCTTTTGTATTTGGGTTACTATGGAAAAACTATCTTAACCCTTTATACTTTAGAATTTATCTTTAATCTCTCTAGTGTCGTGTTGTCCATGAAGGGATAAAATGAAAATACACACACACACACTCTCCCTCCTCCTTCCAAAAACCCCAAAACCCATATGCCATTTTTGACAAACAAGATCAGGAAAAACTAGAGTAATCAACAAGTGAGGATATTCTATCCCCCTCAACAAATCCTATGGTCAAAGAAATATTTTACTAAACATTCAAACCATAATATGGGTTCTTGATACAAAATATATATTGAGAACAATTTATGTTGTCATCCGTGAGGTCATGCATATAAAAACTTAACATCATATATGATATAAAAAATCATCAGATTTGTAACATGGAATCATGACATCAAGAAATAAAGGACCAAAATTCAAGACGGTTAAATCTTATTCGGAGCAACCCATTCTGATACTAATTGAAAAAATTGCTACGATGTGACAAGCGCATGAAACAATTTTCATACGTGCAAATAAAGCATACTAGGATTTTATTCAAGTTTTTCTATTAAAATATATCTAGTCAAATCAAGAAAAACTTTATTACTGGACTGACCAGATTTTAACACATGCGGAAATTAAAATCAATTAAATCTGATTTATTCTAAAAAATATAACATGAAGGTTCAGATTAAAAGTTTTTAATTTTAAGGTTGAGATTGAATCATGTTATAGCCGATTAAACAAAATTTAAACAATTTAATCGTCTAAACAAACTAAATTTTGTTCACTAAACAAATCCACTAAAAGAATATACCAGATGGTATAGGATTTGGTAACAACCTCTAATGTTCATATTTAGTATAGCTGTTACTACTGGATAAATATGAACTCTAACAGATGGTTAAAGGGTATAATCCAAGGTTCTAAAAAACGCAGGGCGTGATCGAGGCGTGGAGGCCAAGCCTTAAGCCTTAGAAGCCTAGTCGGGCCTAGACGTAAAAAGGCGTGGAAAGACGTTTAGGCCTTTTTAATATATTTTAATATTTTTTAACCATAACAAGGCTATTAAAATACTAAAATTGTACATATCATAAATATATGTCTGAATATTTGCAAATAAAAATACTATTTGATTATTTTGGATGAGATAATGGTCCGGTTTGTAAAAACAATCTTTAAAAGGCGATATCGTTTCACTAAAGCATTGTTGTTTTTAGAGAAAAAGTACGCCTTAAGAGTTTTACCAAGCATAAGGCGTCAAAATTTTAAGGCGGGGCGTTTCTCCCAAGCCTCAAGCCTACGGATTTTTTAGAACAGTGGTATAATCAAAATGGATACATGCATATATAACAAGAGAGAGATTATTGCAGATAGAGGGTAAAAGAGAAAGGAGCCTTTCTAAGCTATCGTTGGAAAACATTATTAAAAGAAATTGTAAGTCATTTGATTTAAATGATAATATTGCTTATAAAAAATTAGAATGAACAATAATAATTCATATGATCAAGCACATATGACGAGATTTAGGAAAAATGATGACGATGATGATGCATCTCATAGATAGGTCAACAAGGACAAGGATACATGTAATCAAAAAGCAATCTCTCTAATAAATCAATGGTCAAAACCGTATAAGGAACAATTGGCAATATTAAACTAATAGATCTAAGATATCTAATGGATATAAGAGCAGGTCCAATGGTGGACTCCAACGAAAAGTATAATGCAATTTAAAAAGTGTGATTTGCATTTCATCTGATTAATGGTACACTGAGGTGATTGGTAAAGGAATGGTTGCTATGAACTTTTAAAGTTCGTAGCAACTATATTTATGTTCTTACGAACTTCAGAAGTTCGTAAGAACATAAATATAGTTGTTACGAACTTCAAAAGTTCGTATAAACCTAAAACACAGTTGTTACGAACTTTATTTGTTCGTAAGAATTGGTACGAACAAATAAAGTTCGTAGGAATCTTTACAGAATTTGTACCCATTCTCTAAATTTGGAGAACGCTTACAAATTCTTATACAGAATTTGTTCATTTTTGCCCACCACTCCAAGCGCATAATCTATAAATTTACCAAATCTGTTGTTTTCTTTTACCCCCATTGTGGATGCTCTAACCATCATCGTTGTGTCTAATCGGAAAAGGCTTTTGAAGGCTCGTATCATTTACTAACCTATTAGTTCATAGCATGTTTATATCACTTAAGTTCATCTAACAGTTGGACTGCTCCTATTCGGTCAGATCATCGCCAAAGGCTACATGCCTATGAAACTAATAAAATAAAAGTATCCTGTGAAGAAATCCTACAGGTCTATTCGGTCAAAGATACTACCCATAAAGGACCTAGTGCATTTCCCAAGGCTAGCTGCTAAATCTAATGGTTTTAAGGCAAAATGTCAATAAGAAGCTAAAGGATTTTATGGTATGATCATCCTATAAACTAGTCGGACAAAATACCTCCAACAGATCTAATGGACAAAAGCTCCTAATGTCGCAACAAATGACATTTTTTTCAAACAAAAACTGTTTTGTGAAAAATCATTTAATTTAAGAGTAGATATTGAAAATTATTCTTTAAAAAAAATTAAACCAAAATCATTCTAATTTCATCTTTTAAAAAAAAATATTTTTAACAAAAATAATTCAATTTTAATTTTGCAAAATAGTTTAGACATAATTAGTAATATCAAGAAAAATAATTGCGCGAGTGCCTAATCTGTCAAGTGCATATGGGCAACCACTTGTGCTATACCTTTACTCAGTTATGTGCATGGAATAGAGTCGAGACGTTTCAGATAATTGAGTAATGTTGCATGGCATACCGTAGAGTGATCTCGAACGAAAAATATGTTTTGACACAATATCTAAACTAATTGAAGCGTCTAAATAATATAGACTCAAGTAAGTCAAAGATTTAGAGTGTTTCAATTCAAGCTCTAATTTCTCATAGGTCGCGGATCCTATCACTAAACTAACCAGATATTTTTTTCAAATTCTTTGTTTTGTTTTCATATCCTCAAAATTCTACATAATTAGTTTTACACCATAAGCTTTAGTTTTTTGGTGTGATTTTAGGTTCAAATGTCTATAATCTCAATTGATATGAGAATAAATAAATAGTTAAATCACAAGAGCCGTCGAGATGGTGCATTACAATGGGCTGAAAAAGTTGCCTAGAGGGCCTCCCGCTGCTTTCAGCAAATAAACTTTTATGTGTAACACCACGGTCCTCATTCCTTAACAAAAATTGCAAGCTGGAATTATAATATGTGTTCATTGAAGTACTTATATGTCTAATGCCCTCCATTACACTACGAATATGGGATGTTGTTCATGACTTGCTCATTAACACCACTCCTTCACTATAAAGAGATATTTGACCAAATATTCTTGATCATTCTCACCTTTATTCACACATGACTACAAAAATATGGAAGTGGGAATAGTTTGTCTTTGATAACATATGAAACATCAAAGGTCCTCCCTCAATGGCAATTGTTTTTAGATATAGGTTTCAATTAGATTAAGTGGGTTAACCAAAACCTCCCCATTAGATTATCCTTTAGAGATAAGAGTGATGATGGTATATAGGAATGGGTAGATGGCTCCATAACTGGCACAACGGTTCTTTTGATGATGACGATGCTATGGAGGATGAAAGAAATGATGGTATCGAGTAATGACGTGATGATGATTGGAATGGTTTAACTTTTTTACCTTTGTGTTACAAATTGATTATGGAAATGGATATTTTATTAAATATTTGTTTTTGTATTCATGTTTTGCCTTTTATTTTTTAATATTAGTGGTTGCCTTATAAATATTTTTTGATGTTGTGATAGGAAACACTGTGGAATTTCTTAAATTTTAATAATAATATTAAGAAGGCATTAGAAATTTAAAAATACATGTTTTAAAGAGGGCACTCTGATAACCATGTGTGGATTCAAAAAAATTGAGTTTTGACGTTACTTAAAAAAATGTGGTAAACAAATATCAGAACAATATTTGGTTATAAAAATAGTCCAGATGCTACCATCGTATTGAGATAAAGCAACATAAAAGATATTTCAAAAACATAATCCAATCTGTCAAAAAAATTAGTATAGATGTTGGAGGAGGAAGAACAAGAGTTACAACCTTTATGGACAGAACACAAGGAACATAAATGAGACCAAATTTAATTGTGGGATATCATATGCATAAGAAATAATGAGTATACGACATTCTAAAGACGAGTGGTTTTTTTCCTAACATAACTTTTCTCATGCATGCAATTGTGAGTACGCTTTTATCCCCAGGGACAATTTCATCCATTCATAAAATGATAAAATGTGGTTGTCTCGATACGAATGATTCGATAAACTGTCTAAAAGAAATAGAAAGGTATTGAAAATACTTTTAATCAAAGGAAGTACGATATAGTGTAACATTTCATTATGTGTTTCATGTATAATGTTTCCTCATATTTACTTTGACATATATTTTTCTATACAAATCTATCATGTCAACTAAAGCCTTTATCATCACGTGTGAGTAGGAGGATCATAAGATTCTCAATATGAAACGATCCACCCATGTGGACGGACGTCAATAGGATTGCATCAGTCCCAACCAGAGACATCTCAATCAATGACATCCCAACCCTCATATAAATTTTTTGCACATGCAGGTATATGTCTACCTATTTAATCGATACACCATCGCATCTTTCTTGTTTTATTTTCCATTACCCCCTCTATGATTATCCTATTAGTTGGTAAAAAGTTCTGCTAAAAAATTATGTTACAATGAAATTTTACTTCAAAAATTATCCCCGAAATGCAAAAATAAGAAAAAAAATCTCCCAGAATTGTAAAAATATGCTAAAATTCTGTTTACTTTGTTAATTATTCATGTCACATTTTCTTTTGAATTTTATCAGGTAGTATTACAACTTACATTTTAAAATACAATTATATTTTATTGATGGAGGGGACTTAAATTGATGTATTATTGTTGCGTTGTTGAATGTTTTTAGTCATAGGCTTAGAAATGATGAAAATATGCAAATCTCTTACTTAGGCTTAAAAACATATCCTTAAAGTGTTAAAGTGTAAAACAACCACAAATGGTCTCAAAAGAGGCACAGACAACTCGCACGGGACTCTTGGTTAGAGAATATGATGAAAATTTACAAATAGTTAGAGTTAGGCTCGCTAATGGGTGAAAATATGAAACAAACACCAAACGGCCTCGTAGGATATATTAACACCTTGCATAGGACCAACGTAAGTAATAGGAACTGACCGCGTAATTACGGGACTCCTGATTTGATAATATGATTATAATTTACAAATATTTGGACTTAGGCTTAAAAACTTGTTGTTAAAGGGTGAAAATATAAAACAACTACGAAATGGTCCCGTAAGAGGAACAAATAACTTGCACGAGACCAATATATCTCGTAGCAACTGATCGCGTTGTCACATGACTCATAATTTCAAAATATGACAAAAAATATGCAAATAGTTAGAGTTAGGATTAAAAACAAGTCGTTTAAGGATGAAAACGCAAAACAACCACCAAACGTTCCCATTTGAGGCACGAAAATTTCGCATGGGACCAATATAAGTCATAAGAACTGGCCGGTAGTCAAGGTTTAAGAATATGATTATATTTTGCAAATAGTTAGACTTAGGCATAAAAATATACCATTAAAGGTAAAAATGCAAAACATCCACCAATGGCTTCGTAAGAGGCACAACTACCTCGCACGGGACCAATGTAACTCATAGGAACAGACCACATAATCAGGTACTCTTAGTTTAAGAATATGAATATAATTTGCAAATCTCAAGAGTTTGACTATAATGTGATAATAAGTATACACAATGTTTCTTATTGAATAGAACTTTTTAAATATTTTTTTATTACTGATATCTTCATTGTTTTGTGTCTTATATTTTTTATAGAATAATATTTTTGCGTTAGATTTTATCCACGTAGAACACATGAATAAATAAATGCTTTACAACAGATAGATTGTTTGTTTATGTTGATGTTGACCTTCGAGATTGTCGTTTTCTATTTTTATGGCCCTACGGGCTTTTCTCATGATTAAACAAGTTGATTTTCATGTATAAAACAAAGGAGACCCTATCAATTTTTTTTAAATTGTGAAGAGTTGTCGATAAGATTAACTAATATATTTAGATATTTTATTTTACCATAATATCATTTTCCTATTCATAATTAATTTACCTATAATCTTATTTTGATAAATGATCATTTATTAATTCCAAGTTATGTACAAGCAGTTCAAGAGACAAGTTTTTGAGCGTGAGTACTATATGTATGCCGTTGAGGGAAGTTTTTTCTTTTTGCTACTATATTTATCATCTCAATTTAGGCACATATGATCAATAAGCCTGCAAAAATCATGCATGCTACACATGCAAATTTGGATACTTAGCCTTATACAACACTTATGCAAACCTTGGCTAGAAAAACTTAAATAAAGTCTAAATTAATTACAATTAGGTGTACTGGAAAATATTCTTATAATATGAAACCTAAAAATTGCAAAATAATGTATAATAACAATTCGATTTGAGGCATGGTCATTTGATGGGATTTAGCTTGTATTTTGGTATAAAGTTTTATATTTTTGGTCGGGGAGGGGGATTGATAGATATTTTAATGCAACATTCATTTTTACTAAATTAAATTATTAATTGTATAATTTTTACAGTTGCACCATCTCATTTCTTTAAACAAATTATGCATATTAACTAAGATATTTTCATTTGGACGTATGTACAAAGGGCATTTTGTTGGAAGTGTGGGTCTGTTAAGTCTTAGGGTCGGCTATGGTTATAACCCATCTTCTTTCTTTGATAATTCGTCGTTTAAGTTCTTAAGATATTTCTCCAACGTGAAAAAGACAAGCAAGACTGCTTTTATATGGAGTGGCTTCATTTTTGTAATTCGATTCATTTTACTTTATGGGTGTGTTGGATTACAAGTTGGAAAATTGTTAGAAAATAGTTCAATGAGAAGTTGGAAAATGAGTGGAAACATATATGAGTTTTTGGTCTACATTTCTCTATTTTACATGGAAAGAAATTCTTTGGGTGGTGGATAAGAAATGTTTTCCACTAAAAATGAAGTTTTGGTTGGATCACTTGGTATGTGCATGGATTTTATTTCTATATAACTTGTTTGCAACCAAGGTACTTCAAAAGCAAAACATGAGTCAAACGACTATTTTCCATGGAAAAATTTTCCATGTCAATCAAACGCACCATAAGAATATCGTTTTTCATGCTATATATTAGGTTAACAATTATTATATTGTATTTGACTCTGGTCATCATAATAGTATTCGAGTTAGGTGTGACAATTTGGGTTTTTGGGTCGCCGTCCGGCATGACAGGATGTTGGTTTTTTTACATAGACAAAACACAAAACAAATTCGTGTTTTTTAAACGAGGTGAGCACTATCGAAATAGAACAGGACACAACATGACATGACAAGACAAAAATAAAACAATTTCTTAAGCTTTCATCAATTAAACATAAATAGACATGATACACCAAATAAAATTATGATTAACATGACAAGACATGATAACAAGGCACATTGTTTTGGCACGAATACGACACAACAATGTATTAAAAAAATCCACCATGAACACGACATATCGCGTCTATTTCGGGTTAAATTTTTTTATCATTTTGTGTTGTGTTTTTGGATCATTTTTTATCTGCCCAACTTTTTGACAACCTATGCAATTGCTTAGAGCCTCAAGGTTGGGAAAGGTCCCATTCTATTATTCTCTTTGTGTGTGTGTGTGTGTGTGTGTCTTGGGGGCTTAAAAATTAGTTTTGTCAATCAAAATAAAATGTCAGATACTTTTTTGTGTTCTCTCTATATCTCTCGATAAGACAAGTTGTAGAAACAAAATCCTTCATTGTTGATTTTTCTCAAAAATTTTCGTGGATATTTTACATTTTATACGCTTAATCTTTTCATTATAGTAAAATGTTAATCTGTGAATTGACACCCGAGAACGATGCGTCACAAAATGGTCTCTGACTTTGACAATTATGTTCTACAACTACATATTGCATATCGAATTTTGAAATTTGTAATCAATATTCAGATATACAAGTTGATTTACAATGAATGAAAATTAGCACCAAATCTAAATTAGGTGTTCCGTAGACATAAATGCACTGTATTAAGGTCCTTAGAGCATCCACAATGAGGATGGAAGTTGCCAAGAAAATTTGTAAGTTTACAAAATGGGATGTTTGTACTCGTGGGAATAACTGAATAAATTCCATAAGTCGATTTGTAGTGGATTTGCAAAGATACAAATGGGTGCAGAATTTGTAAAGGGTTCCTACGAACTTTATTTGTTCGTAGGAATTCCTACGAAGAAATAAAGTTTGTAGAAAATATAAATAATCATTTTTATCCTATTTTTGAGTTCTTACGAACAACAAAAGTGCGTAAGAGTTCCTACAAACAAATGTTGTTCTTAATAAATATGGTTTATATTTCCTACGAACAACATTTGTTCGTAGTAAGTTAGATTACAAATTTCCTTCTCCCACCACTGTGAATCTTGTGTTGAACGAAAGGTAGTTTTGACTTTACATTTTGTATATTTACCTTTCATCTCAGTTCACCACTATTGATGCTCTTATAGTGTTTCATGAACATTATAACTCATCATGGGTTATATATATATATATGTGTGTGTGTGTGTGTGTGTGTGTGTAGATAGATAGATAGATAGAGAGAGAGAGGGGAGGGAGAGAGAGGGGGAGCTATTAATACTCTCAATTTACAGTAGTGTTTCTTTATTCTCCTTATTTAACTCTATACATATAGTTTGTGGAACAGTTCATTTAGGAGAAATACAAATAATCTAGCAGAAAATTTAGGAGTTAGTGTAGAGAATAGAAGGAAATAAGTTGGGTATGTAATCTCTTCTATGCGGTAAGTCTGCACATGAGCATTTTCCTATGTGTGTGTGTGTGTGTGTATGTGTGTGTATTTAGACGAATACAAGGTTTCTGCATGGATATAATTTTTATTAATTATACATTCAGACGAAAACTTAGTTTAAGTATAGAATTCCACTCTCAAGTCCTCTAAGTTTTTCAGCGATTGGTGATGTATTGTTGATTTCAAATTTCATAAGCTATAAGGCCAATTTCAACGAATTAGATCCCTAAATATGATTTTTTGGACTATATTGTAACTAACCAATGTCTTAAAGCCAGGATTTAAGATAATATTCGAGGTGCTCTCACACTTTAACCTCATTACTATTTATTTGCAGACACTTTTGATTTTTATTCCGGCTAGTTTAGTTTTATTTACTTATTTATCAATTCATATTTTTCTTTTATTAATTCGTGAAAGGCCCTAACACTATATACAAAATAAAATAGCAAACAATGACTCAGATTAGTTTTAAAAATGATTGATCATTAAATAAAAATTAATTATAAGTAAGAGCATTGAGCACAAAATATAAAATTCTCATATTTTACCATAGTACATTACTAACATAAAAAAATCAAACTCGATTATTTCAATGGCGGGTGTGGGTAGGCCCTATTCAGGCCTCGATAACCACTGTAATGTTTATAATGTTAAGGAAGTCTAACCCCACCTGCTCAAGCCCGACCTTATATGAATCCCTCGCATAGGGACCAAAATTAAAAAGGACTCCATTTTTTAATGCAATATATATAATTCTCGATTTTCTTAGATAAAACTTTTTTCATTAGTAAATGATTAACTAAAAGACTCGCCTTAGGGAGGAGGAAGCCCGTATACAAGAAGTATACCCAAAAAAACAAAAAAGTTAACGAAATAATTGCCGAAGGCCTTACAGAAAATACAACTCCATATGATGAGGCATCTCCTCAAAATCAACAAAAAAGAAAGAGATGATGTTGTCTCCCTCTCTTTCCAACTAAGCAACGTGCTAAAAGACAAGTAGCGCAGTCTAGAAGGGTCTGGTTCTTTCTCTTTGAAACACCTCATATTCCTATATATCCATAACATCGAAAAGATATAATGAGGGATCATCCGCTAAACATTCCTCTCCGCCTTGCACCCCTTAGGAACCTGCCATGCTGCTACTAAATCCTGCACCATTTTTGGTAACACCCATTGAACCCGACCTAAAACTAAGAAGGAGTACCACAACGCTCTCACCACCCAACATTGTAAAAAAAGGTGGTTAGTCATCTTTTCCACCTCCTTACAAAACTAGCACTGAGTAGCCAGTCTATACCCCTTCACTTAGGGTCGCTAATGACAACATTTCATGCTTAACTGCAGTAAAAAAAGGGAAAGTAACTTTAGTAGGTACCTTCATTATCCACAGTTTACTCTACGAAAAAGTCTCGCTACCCTCCTCCCTTAAAATTATATAGTAGTTTTTAAAAGTAAAATCGCTATGTTTTCCTCTAACCCATTTCACACAATCCTCCCCTCCTGCTGGAAATAATGTCATTTTGAACCAATCAAATAAATATTCATGGTACTCAACCCTCCCAATCTCGAAGACTCCTTCTAAACGTTGTGTCATAAACTGTCTTATTTCCTTCAAGTAAACAATGTTCACCCACCGCCCCCTCCTTATTTCATCCTATACAGAACATCTCGGGTACAAACCCTCCAAGGTACTATGAGTGAAAATTAGTCACAACCAACAGGAATCCAAAAATCAATTAAGGAATGAATATAAGATGCCAATCACAGAACACAATAATATACGTGGTTCGATAAATTGCCTACCTCCACGTAGAGGTTACTATATTTTATTAAGTTCACTAAAGTTTTGAAGTTACATACCCCTTGGCTATGGGGTGGTTGTATTTCTACTTGTGTAAAAACACAGTGGTTAGATCAGCCTAAGAACTTCCTTAGCTTGAGATAAGCATGTGTGGTGACTCCATGAATATTTCGTTAGAGATTGCAGGTATCCAATGTGAGAGATTATTAATTACAGATATGTCATATTTATCCATGTGATAAATAATGTCAATAATCCCTTATTGCTAATAGGATGGGTCAAGCGTGCCGCACATGCCGCTAGGCCTGTGTTATACTTAGGTCACCACAATTGCGCCTAAAATCCCTGGGCTAAGGCTATTGTGCTAGTGGATTTTACCACTGCCTTAAGCCCAATGATCTTGACCCATTCTCAAGAATTTGAATCAATAGGTTTGACTTGTAATTATGTTGAAGTCGCAAGGGTACGCTCGTCCAACTACAATGAATTAAGTACCAAACTCCTCTAAGCTATTTCACCTTATGATTATGAACGACCTTTGAAAATGGGTTTCTTCCACACCAAACCGTCGCTTTCACTTCCAGTCCTCTGCTTATCAAAACTCCTCCAGAGCTTTTTCATTCCGACTTTTCAACTTCGTAAGTCTCCATCCTCATTTATTTTTTCACAACTTTCTTCTTCTTCTTTCTTCTATTCATATTTAGTAGTAATTATTAATTATTTTGAAAGTGTTGAACACCATACATGGTAAAAATGTTGACGAGTTTAGGAAGACTTAATCCATTCCATTCGGGGTCATGATCGAGTGTGCCTCCATGTCCAAAGATGTCAGAGACATCGATGGGTGATAATGGATTTTTACCCTAGTTGTAGTCTAAGGGGGATTGGCTTTTACCCTAAACCCTCTTTTTTAGAGTTCTTTAAAACCTTTGGGGTGGTCCCTGATCAGTGGCCCCCAATTCTTGGAGAATAGTCAATGGAGTTAATCGCATAAACGAGCTCTATGGGACCAACCTAGGCATCCCAGAGATCATATATTGCTACACCTGGTCTCATACCACTAATGGCCTCCTTTAATTGAAGGCGAGGAAGGCGAATAGGTTACTAGTTGTAAACCTCCTCGATTCTAACAAAGGATATTGGGATCAGGGGTTCATCGCCAGAAATTCACAACATCCACTGCTCCATGAGGTCAAAGAATACACAGTGTTTTTATGCCTTGACTAGGGGGATGATCATATAGGTTAACACTTATTCCTCTAACTGCTTACATTTTTCTTATTACTTGTTGTTTCTAATTATGATTTTCTGCTGTCTTTAAATCATCTTGCAAGAAAAATAAGGAGCCTTTCGTTCAAGATATCAACATCGCCGACTGATAAAGGCCTGGAGGGTGAGTGAGTACCTTCCTGACGGTGAGCACTCCAGGTCGACAACTTTTCTGCTAGAATACACCAACATTATCGGCAACTTTGCTACTCGCGTGGTTGATGAAATACCTGATTTCCCTCTTCTAGACGAGTAGACTTCTTCATCTTTTGAGCCACTAGACATTGGGTCCATCCAACCAAAAGAGGAAGACTTGATGGCTCCTACCTAGAAAAGAGTCCTTCTTACCGATGATGATGATGAGGTCCTTCTTCATCTTTTGTTCCACTAGGCATTGGGTCCATCTAACCATAAGAGGAGGACTTGATTGATCCCACCAAGAAAAGAGTCCTTCTGATGATGATGTCCTTATTTTTTCCCGAGAAAAGTCCCAAAAGAAGGATGAGGGGAAATCTTCTAAGGCTGGTGACTGAAGTTTTGTCACCAAGGAGAAGAAAAAGGAGAATGAAAATGAAAATAAGAAGAAGGGGAGGAGAAGAAGAATAAAGATGAGAAGAATAAGCCCTCATGGACCCTCCTAAGAATAAGAACAACGTTCCTTCCTCTCTTACCAACACCTCTCAGTCCCAATCTGTAGCCCGTAATCCATCCCTTGCCCCAGGCTTGTTGAGCGGGGTAGTGCTCCCAGAAAATCGCGAGCGATTAAAGATGCTGGGACCTGAATAACTTTACCTCTGAGATTCCCAAACCCTATCCCTAGTAAGGTTTTTTTTATTTTCTGTATTTGATTTTCTTAACTGTGATTTGTCAGATCTTCTAAAACTTAAATTTTTCCTTATTTTGCAATTTGTGGTGGAGTTTACTAGTCTTCTAGATGGTCATGACGACCAAACCAGATTAAATTATGAATTGACTGAGGCCCTCCAGAAATCTCAGGAGGCCATGGCTCAGGCCAAAGAGGCCCATGAGAGAGAGAAGAAGATTGTCACTAAGATCATGGCCTCGCTGAAGTTCGCAAACAATATGCTGAAGGTGGGGGACACTTGCATGTCAAATAAAAATTCTCGGTTTACTACCGAAGTGGCCCAAATTTCTATTTCCAAGGACGTTATATTCGTGCAAGGCTAGGACGTGGTGTATGCTGATGCCAAGATCCAGAATGACTATTCTATTAATGTGAGCTTCAAAAAGGGCTGGTATTAGGCTTTGGCAAAAGTTAGAGTCCCCACCAAGTCCGAGCTATTTGGTCAACACTAGCAATGTCTCCCCCCCCCCCCCCCCCGAGGTTGATGAGAGTGTTTTCACCACCGCCCCTGTTGCTCAGACAAAGGTGGTTGCGACTAAGGAGAAGAGAGCTCAGGTAGGAGAGCCGGTGAAAAAGTGAAGGCCATAGTCTCTAGGGTTTTTCTCTTTTTTCTTGTACTTTGTACTCTTCTTTTTTATTTTCTCTTAGTGTTAGACGGCAATGGCTCTTCCAACTTTTGTCGTTAATGGAAATAGTATTTTTATTTATTTGAGTACGCTAATTTATGTATTTCCTGATAAACTGTTGTTTGCTCTGCCTTGATATCGTAGCCTGTTGCTGAGGATATTCCTTTTTTTAGAACCGTAGGCAATGTTCTCGGGTGATATGCTAGCGCATAAGCTCATCGATCATGTCTAACTGCCTATAAGTCTTTAAGAAAATGGATTGAGGCCTATAAGAACCAATCCACCCTGGGCGCCAAGTTGAAGGACAACATTAAAGACTTGGAAGATGTTAGTGCTTTCATGAAAAAATAAGTAAATGACTTGATAGCCTAGTTATCTGAATCCAAGTAAGTGGGTGAGGTTGGTGATCTTGTCGAGTTCGAAAATGATGAATTGAAAAAGAAACTTTCTGAAGTTGAGGAACGAGTTCAAAGGAGCAATGACATGGTGAATGGGCTAAGCTGCGATAACAAGAAGCTTTGATATCTATTCAGGATGGGTCCCTAAGTGGCATGGTCATCCAGTTATGATGAGGGTTGGAAATATGACCTAGTGAGGTTGTAGGAACCTCAAGACGTTATTTACAAGTATGGTTGGCTGAATGCCCTCCAAGTTGTTAACCCTAGGACTCTCAGCTCTGGTACATGTAGCAAGTTGACTGCCTGCGTATAACTGACCTCCTTTTGGGCATGATAAGACATTGATACATTTGGATTCCATTCCTATTCAACTAATCGAGAGTTACCCAAAAGGTCATGACAACGATGACGAATACAGGCCTAACTTTGACGATGGTTGGATGAAGCAAATAGAACAGTTTTTGGCTTGCCGACCATAATTAATTGTAGATCATTGTGTTTTTTGGTACCTTTTTTTAATCGAGCACTGGCGAATGAATTAAGTTAATACAAATTTTTATGCATTTTTTAGTCCATTATGCCTTGCATGTGTTATGCTACCTTTCTTACCTTTTAGGCCGTGTCATCACACTCCTTTAGGCCTAGAAAAGATGGCAAAAATCCACCTGTTCTATGGGCGACTCACCTGTTTAGGATTTTATTCGACCAAGCAAAGTTGTTTTATTGCTTAGGGATCTCCCCGTAGAGTTTTTACCTTACCTGGGCAAGTCATGAGGTCGCCCGTGTTGGTCATGACAAGGACTTGAGAACTTTAACTTTGATTATAGTTAGCAAAATTGCCAATGTAATCAAATTAAAGCCTGATCGACTCTTTTCAAAGAGTAAGAGCCAATTATGAGCATGTTACTTGGGAAACAATATAAAGTAATTGAATAACTTAAGAGATTTGAGCGGGACATGGAAATAGTGGCCTTTACTCATGACATGAATAATAAATTATGCGCGACACAAGTTTCGAAATGAAAATTTGCATAAACTAAGTACTTAAAAGTATAAAAAAGACTAAAAGTAGAACTTCTTGAGGTTGGAAGAATTCCATGCTTTGTGCCCTCCATTGCTTCTAAGTGATAGTCTCCCTTTAGATCATCCCTAATAACTTTGAATGGTGTTTCCTAATTGGACCCTAACTTGCCGTGTGATGGTCTTACGGTGCTGCCGAGAACTTTCCTGAGGACTAAATGTCCTACTTGGAACTTGTTTCGATTGACCCGCTTATTTTAATGCTTTGCTAACTACTGTTGGTATGCTCCCATCTTGATCATAGATTGCTCTTTTTGTTCCTTGGCCATGTCAAATTCAGTGCGAAGGGCATCATCATTTAGTCCCTGATTGGTCACCCTTGTTCGCATGGTCAGGAGGTCTTCTTCAAGTGGTGTGGCAGCTTCCATTGCATATGTGAACGAAAAAGGTGTTTCCCCAGTTGTTCTTCTAGCTGTGGTATGATATGCCCAGAGAACATGGGGAAGCTCATCCACTTAGGCGCCTATTTCTCTTTCCAGCCTCTTTTTAAAGCCGTTAAGCATTGTTTTATTGGAGGCCTTCGCTTCACCATTATTTTGGGGGTATGCCACCGAACTGAAGTGGGGTATGAATTTATGCTCGTCACAGAAGGCCTGAAAAGGTTCAATCTTAGACTGTGTGCCTTTGTTAGTTATCATGGTCCTTGGTACCCAAAATCATGTTATGATATTCCTCCAGACGAAAATTATTATATATGCATCTCTAATATTAGCTAGTGGTTCTGCCTCTACTCACTTGGTGAAATAGTTTGTTTTGATTGGAAAGTAATTAACATTACGAGGTGTGGTAGGTAGTGGTCCTATGATATCAAAACCCCACTGTGCAAATGGCCATAGGATGGTCAAGGGCCTCAGGACGTTATCCGGTTGATGGATCATGGGAGATAATTTTTGTCACTTTCTCACTTCTAAGTATAAACACTTGAATCTTTTTGCATATATGACCACTAGTAGTCTTTTTTGATTGCTCAAAATGCTAGGATTCTCCCTCCAGTATGTCTTTCACATATTCCAACATAAAAGTTTGTAAAGAACTTGCTCGACATCCTTTGGGTGAACACACTGGATGTCCTGTAAAGCTTGCACTCATTGTACAAATAGAAATCAGTAGCTTTCACTCCAACCTGATAGCTAATTTCTTGTCGACCAACAGTGTTCTATTTTTTAAGTATCCTATGATGTCATCCATCCAACTGGTACCTTTGGCGATGGATAGGACGTGCTCAGGGATTAATATCTTGTCAATACTAGGCATGGAGAGGAATTATACTTCAATTGTTTTCCTGAGATCTGAGTCCACTATTGAGCTTAGGAATGCTATAGGTTGGCGTGACTTTTGTGTCCTTTGGGGAACTATTAAATGTGAACTTCCTCAAATTTCGTAACCAAATCACGTACAACTGTGAGGTAGGCTATCCTCCTATCATCCTTGGCGTTGAAATTCTCACTGACTTAACTGGAGACCAGTTGGAGTCGCAATAAACATTGATTCACCTTGCCCCGAGAAAATGGGCCTTATGCAGACCACCTACAAGTTCTTCATACTTGGCCTCATGGTTGGAGGCCTCAAATCCCAGTTTGATCCCCCGCTCGATCATAGCTTATTATGGAGTTACAAGGACAAAGACCACACCACCCCCTTTGAATTGGAGGCATTATCGACATACAACATCCACCTCTTGTCGTGATCCTACTCGTGAATCTCTGATTGAGCGACCAACTGCTGATCGGCGGACCCTTATCCAATGAATTTTGCAATATAATCAGCCAGAACCTGCCGTTTGATTATTATCCTTGGCTGAAAGTGAATGTGAAACCTCCCAAGCTCTATCGACCACTCTGATTTCCATCTAGAAAGGTCATCTTTCCGAAGTACAGCCTTAAAAGGGAAAGAGTTAATCACAATAATGGAGTGGGCCTCAAAATAATGCTTCAACATCCGTTAAGCGATTACCAGTGCATAAGTTAGTTTCTCCATAGGCAAGTAGCGTTGCTCAACATATAAGATCATTTTACTAGCATAGTAAACAAATAACTGCTTGGCTTCTCTCTCACAGGACAAAACCAAACTAACTGCATGACTTGATACCGTGAGATAAAGGTAAAGGGGTTCCCCCTGACCAGGGATCACCATCAAATGGGGTTTGCTTAAATAGAACTTGATCTCCTCGATGGCCTTGGAGCAATCACTGGTCTAGGTGATGCCTTTTTCCTTCTTGAGTAACTGGAAATATGATTGGTCATGCTCAGATGACTTTGAAATAAGGCGATTGAGCTCTATGAGCATTCCAGTAAGATTTTGGATCTTGCACAATGTTTGTGGCGGCTGGACCCTACTAATAGCATCTATCCAATCTGGATTATCCTCAATTCCCCTCTTACTTACCAGATTACCAAGAAATTTTTCTAAGTAGTCCTTGTATGAGCACTTCCTGTCATTAAGTTTCATTTGGTAGTGCATAAGGATCTCAAAGGTATTATATAGGTCTTGGAGATGGTCATCCTTCTTGACAACCATATCATTAATGTACATCTCCATTGTCTCTCCCATCTGGAGTTGTAACATCTTCATGACTAGACTTTCATAAGTAGCTCTAACATTCTTGAGGCCAAACAACATAACCTTGCAGCAATAGAGACCAAATGGTGTGATGAAGAAAATCGTGTCTTGATCGGGTCCAAAAAGAGGGATATGATGGTACCCCGAGTAAGCATCTAAAAAACTCATTCGTTCATTTGCTTATGTGGCATTGACCAATTGTTTTATCTTTGTCAATGGGAAAATGTCCTTAGGATAGGCCTTATTGAGGTCAATAAAGTCTATGCAAACTCTACATCCCCTATTACTTTTATGAACCACAACTAGGTTTGGGAGCCACTTCAAGAATTGAACTTCTATAATAGACCTTGCTTCCAGAAGTTTTGCTACACCTTTTTCCACTACATTCTCCTTCTCTGAGGTTGTTCGACAAGCTTTTTGTATGATTGACTTAAATTTTGGATCCATGTGTAGCCGATAAAAGGTGACTATAGGATCGATCCCCGACATATCATATGGTTCCCATGAGAATACATCCAATCTCTGCCTTAAGAATGAGATTAACTCATCCCTTTTAAAGTCGGTCATGTTTGTCCCGATAAAAAAATTTCTCTCTGATCGGGCCTCATCAAAGATAACCTCCTCTAGGTTTTCAATGACCCTGTCAGCGGGGTGGACTCTAGTCTCCTCCACCCCCGATCGGTCGTATCGTGATTGTTACTTTGATGGAGTAGCTTAATTATGGACTGCCTCCAAAATAACTTCATTCTCGTTCTCTTTCTTCTTTTCTTACTTTGTTCTGATGGTGGTGATGTAGCATTTATGAGCAAAAACTTGATCCCTTTTAATCTCCATTATGCTCCAATCGGTGATACACTTGAGATGTTGGTGGTAAGTGGAAGGGATAACTTTCATAACATGAAGCCACTGTCTGCCTAAGATGGCATGGTAGGGTGAATCGATATCCACTACTAAAAACTCTATTAGTTTCTAAATATCCCCTTCCCTTACTGGCAGGATCATTTTCCCAAAGTTCATGGTCATATTTCTCACAAAGCCGAATAGAGAGACGGTAGCCTCTTTAAGATCTGACATCTTGAGCTTGAGCTTATGGAAGAGATCCAGGTACCTCACCTCTGAAGATCTCTATTGGTCCACTAGTAACTTATCCACATTTCAGTTCATGATTCTGAGAGTGATAACGAATGCATCATGGTGTGGGGTTCTTACCCTAACCAAATCCTCATCCGCGAATATGCTATGCTTATTAAAGTCAATATCTTCTGGGCACCAGCGCTTGCTAGTCTAGATTTTGGAGGGATCTATCTGGAAGGCCTCCATTATGGCTATGACCTTCTTGAGATCCATTCGAATAACGTTTCCTTGAATTTTCTTGAGGTTGGACCCATCTCATCATCCAGCACATCGTCTAGTTTCTAATCGCCATTAGTGATGATCCGGTCAGACTTCTTCTCAATGTATTCGTTAATATGCCCGACCTATGATAAGTCCTCTAGATGAGCTCTGATGCCTTATAATTCTCAGTTTTGTTGTTGTTCTCTTTATGGAATGCGAATTGGAGAATGTTATTCCTCTTCGTGGGGTCCCCTCCCATCTTCTTTGGCCATTTGAGGAACTGTTGATCATTCATCTTCTCCAGAATTTTATAGATTGGTTCCTTAAAAACTGTGTTAATGGTTTGAAAATCTTTGAAGGAATCAATTATGTGCCCATTCTTCATCTTGCTCCCCTTTTTGGGGGTGTTCTCCTTGTTGCCCGCTTTGTTTGCCTTGGTGAGATCAGTTTCAGCTTTATCGATGTGGACTACGTCCTTAACCTTGGAATATTTTTTAGTACGTGACATGAGATCGTTAATGATATCAACTTACTTCTTTGTAAGGATTAATACATGATTGACGTGGGGTGTATCGCTTGAATACTTCCCAGTAGCGCTTGGCGTATTCGCATAGGGACGCTCATGGCTTCTTTTTCATCGTGATCAACGAGTCCATTTGTTGTATGTGAAAATTACTCTCCTACGCGGACCTATAAAAAATTGAAACCTGTCTTCCAACATGGCCATTCAGTTATCATGATAGGTATCAATAGATTCTCTAGTCGTCTAGAATGCCGACCAACTCCTAGAATATGAACCATCAGGAATAACTAAGGTTACTCCAATGGAATGGCGACCAACATCGAATGTCAAGAGTCTCATTTATTGTATACAGATATAAATTCTTGGAGATATAAAGGCATTCCATCTCTAGGGTTCCGAACCACTATAAATGTACAATCTCCCTTATCTCAAGGGGACAATTCAATCAATCACAAGCATGCCATACTGAGCTATTGTAACCATAAAAAATAATACCAACATTGGACATAGGCTTTTTACAACTGAACCACTTTAAAAATCTTTGCCTCTTGTGTGTTTCTTAAAATATTTCTTTTGTTTATTTATCCTTGAATATACAATTGGACCCATTCCATTTTTATACATCAACAGATTGGTGTCATCTATGGGAATGACTGCTTGTCATCATTCTCTACCTCTTATGTTTCTTTCATCATTTACTATTTTAAAGAATGAACATTGTCCCAAAAATCAGCCTTGCCACTGGAGGTAAGAACCCAGATCTATATGCTCCCCATATTGAGACAAATCTTAGAGAATTATGCTTAACATGGCTAGAGGTTAAGAAGCCATGCATGATTCAGTAGATAATTGGCTCGCGCAATGCAAGAAAAATCCTCCAATTCTAGGAGGGACATGCCACCCTTGCCAGCCAGGAATAAGAGGAGTTATCACTCTAGGTCTTCTTATGACAGATCATATCGTCTTAAAGAAACATCATCATTCCAATCAACTGATTATTATGATGGTCGATCTTTCTCCAATGAGAGACCAAGCGTGTTGGAACGACTAAGTAGGTAATCTTCCCTTGATCGTTAGGTACTCGAGCAACTAGAGGTTATCGCAAGGAACAAGAAAGTCCTCGCGACCACCAAAATGGATCCATGAGATCTAGAGATGGCATGAATGCCGAGATGGTTAAGGCTGGGAAGATTATGAACGCCGAGGCAGCTATGGATGCTAAAGATGTCCTCGAGACAAAAGTTGAAAGTCAGAAGAATAATTCATTCAAGAAACATCAAAAGGATAAGAAGATTGACAAAATCAAGAATTATGACGAGTATACTCCACTTGCTAAATGTGTCCATCAAATCCTAGAGGTAATCAAGGGCGATAAAGACATGAACGACTTGGGATATTAAAAGCACCTCCCAACTGGAGGGATAAGTCCAAATATTGCAATTTTTAAAGAGATCATTGACACACTACTAATAGTTGCATAACCCTCAAGAATAAACTGGAGAATTTATTCGACGAGGAGATTTAACTAAATTTGTTGATCAGAATGGTAACCGAGATGCCAAAATAAGATCCGAGTCACCTGGCTGAGGGAAGAATGATGCAAAAAGGGCGCGCAAAAATGATCATGAGGATGATCCTTACCTACCGAAGAAACCTAATGAACCAAAAATGGAGGTATGGATGATTTCCTTTGGCTGTTATTTCATTATAGGAGGAGACATTGGTGGAGGAAAATGAATTGATGAGAGGAAGACTTACCTAAATGAAGCCAAATCGTGTCCTACTATCAGACATATTGACATGTCTGAGAAAAATGATGGCCGACCTAGTAAAGTCAACAAGGATAGATTGGTGATCGACTTATCCAAAAATAATTTGAGTGGAGTGATTTATCCTCATGATGATCCCTTAGTCATCACTTGCAGGGTTCATTATGGTCGAGTGGCAAGAAGTTTGGTCGATAATGGGAGTTCTGTGAATGTCATATTCTACATCTGTTTCAACAACCTAGGACTACGAGACAGTAAGCTAGACCTTACCATACGACCCTCATAGGGTTCTCAGGAGAGAAGGTATATCCCTTGGGAATAATTGATATGGATGTGTTGGTCGCCACTTGGCTAGAAAGAAGAAAGAAAAGAATTCACTTCATTGTGTTAGAAAAAAATGTCCCTTCAGCTTACAACATAATTCTTAACATTTTGGGAATGAATCAATTAGAGGCAATACCATCTACTATGCATCAATGCTTAACGTTTCCTGCCAATTATGGAGTCGACGTAGTTAATGGTAACTATATGGAAGCTAGGGAATGTCATTATACCTCAGTCGACCAACAAGAAGTATAGAGGGGCAAAAATCTTTCCATATTGACACTTTGGATCCTTGGGAGGAGGAAGATTTAGTGAAGGGACGTGTTATGGAAGAGACTAAAACTATTGTTCTTGATGATGAGAAACTAGAAAGGACCACTGAAATTGGTTCAATACTAATAGCCTCTCTCAAACAGGAATTAATTACATTCCTTAGGGATATGACGAATGTGTTCACCTGGGGCTATGAGGATATACCAGAGATTGATCCTAACTTCATCTACAACAAAGTCAATATTTACAAGGACTCTAAGCCGATCAAGCAGAAGCGTAGAGTTTTTAGTCCTGATAAGGATATGGCAATCCAAGAAGAAGTGGAAAATTGCAAAAAAGCACAGTTTATAAAAGATGTCCAATATCCGACCTGGTTGGCCAATGTGGTGATGGTAAAAAAGCAGAACAACAAATGGGGCATGTGTGTGGACTTCACTGACCTCAACAAATCATGCAAAAAAGATCACTTTCCTTTACCAAGGATTATCAGTTGGTAGATGCAACTGCAAGTCACGAGCTACTTAGCTTCATGGACGCTTATTCTAGTTACAACTAGATTAAAATAAAGTTAGAGGATAAGGAGAGCACGTCCTTCATCACCAGCCAAGGAACATATTACTATAATATTATACCCTTTGGGTTAGAATATGCCGGAGAAACATATCATAGGTTGGTAAATAAAGTATTTGAAGACCAAATTGGCAAGAACATGGAAGTATATGTAGATGATATGCTCATTAAGAGCAAGTTTGCTGCCGACCATATTACGGATTTGACCCAAACATTTAACCAGTTGGAGAAATATCAAATGAAGCTCAGCCTGATCAAATGAATATTTTGAGTATAGGAAGGAATGTTCTTGGGTTATATTGTAATTCAACGGGGAATTGAAGCCAATCCTAACAAAATAAAGGCTTTATTGAAGATGTAGTCCCCAAGAAGCAAGAAGGATGTGAAAAAATTGATTGGAAGAGTGGGATCTTTAAATCGTTTTGTTTCTCACGCTACATATAAATGTCTTCCATTATTTAAGGTGCATAAAAGACCTTTGAGTGGAATGACGATTGTGAGAAAGATTTTCTGGATTATAAGAATTACTTGGGATCTCCCTCACTACTCTCCTGACTAGTTTTGGGCGAAAAATTATATTTGTACTTAGCCGTTTCAGAGTCCGCTGTTAGCTCGCCCTTGATCCGACTAGAGGGATGAGTTCAACATCCAGTAGTCTACACCAACAAAGATTTTTGAGGAGTATAAATTAGATACCCATGCTTAGAGAAGCCAATATTGGCTCTTATTAAAGTTTCTAGACGAATAAGACCTTACATCCAAGCCCATACTATCGTAGTATACACTGGCTTACCTCTGTAAAAAAAAAATCACAAACCCAAAAGATCAGGAAGACTGATGTCTTGAGCAGTTGAACTTGGAGGATATGAGAGTGTTTATGAGCTTAGGGCCTCGTTGAAAGGACAAACAGTGGCAGATTTCATAGTAGAATTCACTTATGTAGAGGTGCCAAGAAATCCAAGTTTGCCTACTGAGCAGACTTCTCTGGAAGACACCTCAGCTCAAAAGCAAACTGAGATGGTCGCCGACCAACCCGAACTATCGGTTGTTCAAGAAAGAGGTCGGCGAATGGCTAAAACACTGGAAGGGGAAGAATTTAAGAACCCCTACAACGCCAACCATCTCCATAGACATTACTAGTAATTTCATTTCTTTATGTAATCAAGTATTCAATTTAATGAAGTGGCACTTTCTCTAATTTATGCTCCCTTTTTTATGTTTTTTTCCGAGTCTGGTGTGATACTACCTCTTACTAAAAATTTCTTTCTAGTTTTAGTTCAATATTTTCGAACTACAAAAAAAGTTTAAATTGGAATAATTTCTAATTCAAAGTTCCTAACTTCAAAAATGTTTAATTTCAAATCATTCAAACTTTTCCAACTTTAAAAGAGTTTAGTTTGGAATTATTTTTAATTCAAACTTTTCCAACCTCAGAAAAGTTATTCTTTAAAACTTCATATATGATTTCGTATTCGACAAATCAAGAAAAAGAAGTTAGTAAAGCCTCATATATAACTTCAAGTTAAACACAAGAGGTTTTACCCGATCAGGTTAAACACAGGAATACTATACATTCCTAATACACTTGGTCACCACTGATACTAATGAAAAAACATAGTTCAACAAAACTAATCACAGTTTTATCTAAGTGCATTAGTTGAATCTAAGACATTACAAACAGATTTAGCCAAGTATTTAACATTTAAGAAAATTTCTTAGTCAACAAGATGATTGACTAATCATAAGGTAGGTTACTTAGTCAGCAAGTTGATTAAAATCAATCACAAAGCTTAAATAAAAATAGAAATATATCACAGGCATATTTATTAAAAAATAAGTCCATTTTATTCCAAACATTTGGTGTTACAATAAAAATGAAAGAAAGTACAAAGTTTATCCAACTAGATGCTTTCTTTCGTCTTTGCTCATCCCAGTCGGAGGCTCATCAAGGGTGCTCGATAGGGTGGTGGATCTAAAATCTCTTAGTTTGTACATCTGTTGTTGGTCGACCGATCTAGTAAATGTTGGGGGCGATCATACTCATCCTCTCCTTCTAGAAAATAGTCCCCAATATACTTTCTAATTAAGCTATGAGGAATGGCATCAGGAGGAATCAAGCTAATATCAATCTTGATAGGAGGATCAGGATAATCCAACATTCCAGGATCATGCCAATACCACAGTTTAGTAACCTTGGGAATCTTTAGTAGACCAAATAAGTTCAGCCAACCCCATTTATATTCTTCATTCTTATCATGCTCCATATGCTTATCTAAGTAGGTCAAGGCCTCATCATACCCGTCCATCCAAATAACCTTGGGTTTTTTATGGAAGTGTAAGGTTAGTTGGTCCACCATATCTTGTAATTTCTTGATAACCTTGTCTTTTTCCTTGATTAGGGAAGCTTGATCAGCCAAATCATTCTTGGTTCATTCTTCATGAACAGTTAGCCGAACAACCATGACTTGTCTGAAAGATTGGCCAGATTTAGTCTTTAGTCTTCTTCTTATTCTTCTTCAAGTTTTCCAACTCCTTCATCAGCATGGCATTATCCTTCTCAAAGAAAGACATTCCTTCATCTGGCCTAGTATTAGTTGATTTGTTCAAACTCTCCAGTTCAGTTCTCAAGGCCTTATTTTCTTTCTTCGAAAGGGCAAAAAATTACCGGCACTTTCAATTTCTTAGTTTAGTGCCAGTTCCTTCTTAGTCGTGGCAAAAGTAATATCTTGCACTTTTTTTATCAAAGTCCCAACCTTCACTCAAGTCCTTGTACTTAGCTTCATATTTGGAGGTAAGCAATTCCATGGAGAGTTTCTAGTCTTCTAGTATCTGTTCAATCATCTCATAATACCTAGTGTTGTTTGACACTGCTCTATCCAGAAGGCAGTGAAGGTGAACATAAGCATCTTTCACATGGTCGGAGGCATCTGGGCCGAGTAACCCCATCATGTATTCCTTGGTCAGTGGAACATGGTCAGCCTCTAAAAGACTCCTACATCGCTTGAGTACGTCGGATTCAACATAAACTATGAAATTTTTCCTGGGATCAAACTGGAAATTTACAAGTATAAGTTTATGGACGTGACCAAGAAAAATAAACAGTATAAATAATATTGAAGACCACAAGCAAAAAGCAATCAACATCACAAGAAATGGGGAAAGAGTGAGCAAAAATATGTCATTTCATTAATCATTTAAGGGTTACAAATTTGGTTACATTAAAAAAGAAAAATAAGAATAAATGGAAAATACATAAGGAAAAAACAAAAAAAAAAAATCTAAAAGGATCTAAACCTTCTCATTATCATTGGTCATGTCCTGGTCAGCAGCAGGAAGGTCGACATTAACTGAAGGCACCGTGAAGGATTCCCCAAAACCCTCCTTCTCATTATTAAAATATCCATCAAGGTTAGGAGGAGTTCCTGGGTCATGCCTCTGAAACAACTATGAGTTTTTTGGGTGCCGACCTCCTTCAGAGCTTCCGACCAACTTTCATTGAAGGATAACTTCTTAGTATACTCTATCTCGATGGCTACTACAACAAACGCTTTCTCCCATCCCTTATTATAAGCCTCTTCTTTGTCCTTATTTCCCTTGGCCTTTAGAGAATTGTTGTCAACAATCATATTGGATGTTTTATCTTCACGAGCCTTTACCCTATGCTCAGCTTTATCAAGTTTTTCCTTGGCCTGGGTAAGTTATTCATGAGCTATTTTTAGTTGGTCTTTTATAGCCTTAGCCTTGTCTTCTGCTACTCCGACCTTGTCTTGCCAAGTCTTCTTCTCTTCCTCTAAACCCTCCCCATAAACCTTCAGTATTTCGTCAAACCCTTTAAGGCTTTCTCCACATCAGCCAAGGAGAAGGACCTTAGTTGGTGATCTTTCTCCATCATTGGGTTCAAGTCAACGAAAAACTGCAAGTACATAAGTGTGTTACATCAGTTTAGAAGAAATGTATCAAATAGTAGTGAGTAATAATAGAAGGTTTATGAATTTACCAATGCCAGAGTTTGGGCAACCCTCTCAGTTAATCGAGCCCGGATCATGGAGGCTACAGCTGACCTATCTACTGGAAAAGTAATTTCCTTAATCAAACCCTTGGCCAACCCAAGGTTGATCACCAGGAAGGCATCCTCAATTATGCCTTGCTCGGTAGTAGATTTCTTGGCCAACTCAATAGATTTAACCATCTCGGTGGACTTTTTGGCCAGTTCTTGATGGCCAGACAAACCTTTCTTTAACCTTTTATAACGAGGTTCTTCAATTTGGGCTTCCTCATTGGTAATAACTTGAGGTCTGTTATCATTAACCTGAGACCTCTTATTAGTTGTGGTCGTCTTTTTGGAAGGAAGGGGAGATAATCCAGATCCTGCCAACAAATTAGGTATTTTCTCTTCACCATCCCTGCAGTAGGTGAAGTGAGGATATTTGTGATGTCAAGAGATTCAAAGGAAGAATAGGTCCCTCCTCGAGCTAACTCTACTCCATTTGACTCTGTAATTGAAGAAGTGGATACAGGTTCCTCGTCTAGGTTGATAGGATAATGAGGCAAGACAAGTGTTGGTCAGGCACCGAACAAAGTAATTGAACTTTTATACTCCAATAGCACATAAGAAGATCTGGGATATTCTTGTCCTACCCTCTGATTAATGCCCCACAAGTATTTGAGGTTGTCAATGTTAACCTTAGCCTCCTCGGGGAACTTTTTTTTGCTTTCCTCTACACCAAAAACAGAATAAGAAAATTAGTCAACAAATCTCTGAACATAATAAACAGAAGGAATTTAAGATTGAAGTTATGATCTTTTCCACGACCTTCCTGGTGGCATCTGGGACTAGTGTATGTTACCCCCTCAGGAGGGGAGCGTATTGCCAATTCTTGATAACAACACCATAATCCCAGTAGTTCTTATTGGAATTTGGTAAGTTGACCACTAAAGCCCTATTGGCTTACCTAGTCTTCAAATAATATGTACTATCCACAATGGTTCTCCATTTGTAGCAGACATCAATTCGGGTATCCAAATATGAGTCCCAAATATTTCATTCAACCTACTTACTCCATTTACAACCTTCCACGTGTTAGGGGATATTATGACTGGAACAACATCAAAGTGTTGATAAAATTAAAGAAAAAGAGGGTTTGGATGAAAAGTAATGCCACACGCTGTAATAAACAAAGTGGGAATCCAGTGACCTCATATAGGGAATATACATCAACAGGGCCATGAGCAATTTCGAAACCAAACCAATGAGAAATTTTTCACTTTTCCCTAAATTCCCCTAAGGAACTATCGTCTATGATATACACCATGACTGGAGTTCTGGAAAATTAGAGCAAAGAAGGGAATGATAGCTTAGAGAGCTCGAAATGAGCCAATAAAGAAAGAAAAATGATAATGGAGAGAAAGCAACAAATAGCGGAGAAGGAAATCTTGAGAAAGAAGAGAAAATCAAGAATACAAAAGGTTTGAGGTAAGTGAAATTGAGGGAAATTAAAACCTTTTATAGGTTGCCTTGGTAACAGAACCAAAATGATTCAACTCCACGAACGTTTGAACTACTACCAACTGCACGCTTCCCAAAGTGCAAAAAGACCAATGTACCCTTTGGCGGGTTGAAACAGTTTGAATTATTTACAAAAATACCATTATCAATAGTGTTAGTAAAAATTTTACAAGTTAGGGAGGTCGGCTACCGACGAACCCTCAAATATTACGCCGAGCAAAGTTTTGAACAAATACTCCTCGCTTTCGTTCAATCATCAAGCATGGAGCATTGGGGGGCTTTATTGTATGTAAAAATTACTCTTCTACATGGACCTCTGAAAAATAGACACCTATCTTCCTACGTGGCCATTCAGCTATCTTGATCGGCATCAAAAGATTCCCTAATAGAATGGAATGCCGACCAGCTCCCAAAATATGAACTATAAGGAATAACGAAGGTTGCTCTGATCGAATAGCAACCAACACTGAATATTAAGAGTCTCATTTATTGTATAGAGATGTAAATTCCTAGAGATATAAAAAGGATTCCATCTCTAGTGTTCCGAACCACTATAAATATACAATATCCCTTAGCTCAAGGGGGTAATTCAATCAATCACAAGCACACCATACAGAGCTATTATAAACATAAAAATAACACCTATGGACATAGTCTTTTTACAACTGAATCACTTTAAAAATATTTGCCTCTTGTGTTTTTGTTTGGATTGCCTTTTTTATTTATCTGTGATTATAAAATTGGACCCATTCCATTTTTAGATATCAACACCATTGTTTTGGGATGACAGATCTTGGTGATGAAATGAGCAGTGAAGGATTCGGTGAGAACCCTAAAACTCTTGATGGAACTATGAGGTAACTTCTCGAATAACTTCCGGGCAACGTTGCCTAAGTTAGAAGGAAAGATGCGACACATCACCGCATCATTATGACTTCATAATGTCATATCCTGCATGTACTTCTAAACATGATCGATGGTATAAGTCTTTCCATCGTAAGCCTTTAACTTAGGGGTCACAAACTTCTTCAAGTGTTATTCGTCTTCGATGGTTTTCGAGAAGCGAGACTACATTTGCATGATAAGAGTTATCCTCGCTAGATCTCTGGTTGATATGTCCCCTCTATGAGTAGGGTGTTGGTCCATTTCTCTTTGAACCAAACTCCTTATGCCATCTCTATGACGCCTACCTTGGTGACTTCCATGACCTAAACGTTCTTAGTTGCGCCTGATGCTCCTCCCTTAGCTGTGAGTCATCTTTTCCTGAGGGCTAGTGGTCCAAGGACGACACTTTTGTATCTGGTAGAGTTCTCTTTCTATATATTATAGTCTCCTATGGAGGTGAGAATTCTATTTGACCAAGGGGTAAGCCGCATCCTCATGATGTTGAAGTATTGCTTCGTAAGTGTCGGCCAAGCACAAGACCTGAGTAGACCTAGGCGATCGGGACTTTCATCCAAGGGATATTCTTCAGGTCCGAACCTTGGGTTCCCATCTTGACGAACCTCAGGCCTGACCCTCAATGGAGATAAATCATCTCGCACGACTCCAAGTTAGGGTGCACTATTTGGTTGGTGAGACATCGTAACTACTCTTTGAAGTAATTTATTTCATGGAAGGAAAATTGTTCACACTGATGGTGCCAATTGTGAGCAAAAATTAGTCACAATTAAATGGGACCCCAGAAGAAATTCAAGAATTAATATAAGATGCCAATCACATAACACAAGAATATACGATGTTCGACAAATTACCTACGTCCACAGAGAGGTACAACATTTTATTAAGTTATCTCAATATTTCTAAGTTACATACTCCTTGGACCTAGGGTGTGGGATGTATTTATACTTGTGTAAAACCGTAGTGGTTTAATCAACCAAGGAACTCCATTGGCTTGAGATAATCTTACGTGGTGACTCCCTAAATATCTCGTCCGAGATTTTGGATAACCAATGTGAGCTGATAATAACTGCAGATATGTCACACTAATCCATGTGATAACTGATCTCAATAATCCCTTATTGCTAATAGGATAGGTCGGGCATGCCGCACATGCTATTGGACCTAGTCGATCGATTTTGAATTGGGCATGTGCTATACTTAGGTCCCCACAGTTACTATCCTTCCCCCATCGGTATTTCCAAAATCTAATTATCCACCCATCCCCATGGAAGAACCCCGTGTGTCGAGAGAACTGCTCCATCCTTAGGAAATGTAATTCAACAACCCTACATCATGTTCATAGCGCCACATACCCGTATCCCACCCACAACTCGTGAAACCACCCCTATCGCTTCCACTCTCCTCCAAAATCGATTACCCTCCCTATGGAATATCCAAAACCACTTACCTAACAATTATTTATTGAAATGTTATAAAATTTTCACACTTGCACCCATACCAACCATAACAAGTTTATAAACATCACCCCAGCTCAAAAGACAATGTTTAAAACCATATGCATTACCAATCCATAATAAATCCATAATCATGTTCTCGAAGCTCCTCCTATCCAGTACCAGTAGTGGCAGAATAGTTATGAAATAGGTCGGGAGGCTCAGCAATATGTTTTTTTTTTATCAAAGTTAACCTCCTTTCTTTAGATCGATATCCCTTGTTCCAACCATCAACCATCTTATAACCCTCTTGGGAACCTAATCCCTCACGGCCTTCGATAAGATAAGGGCAGGGAACTCACCCCACACCCTACCATCTCTTCCAAGTAACCTACATTCTCATACTTACATTGCATATTTATTAACATTAATATATAACCCTGACAGAGCCTCAAAGCACACCAATAACAGTCACAAAGTGGTTAGTGATCCTCTTTCGCATCAGAGAAAATGATATCATAATCCGCAAATTGGGGGTGCAAAATCTTAACATTACAAAAGCTTAGATTACCAATGTGGAACCCATAAATCAACCCTATTTCCACCAACCTTCCCACTATTTTATTGAGGGCCTCCATGACAAGGATGAAGTGGAAAGGAGACAACGGATCCCGCTAGCTTAACCCTTTAGAACTTGGGAAGAACCCTTTCGGCGTCCCGTTGATCAACACCTATAGATATGCACCCCTTTATTCAGTAGCATCAACTCTCCCCAAAGACCACCCTCTTCATCAAATATAATATAAAAACCAAATTTACATGATCATACACCTTATCTATATCTAACTAGAAAATGATTCTAGGATCTCCACTCCTCACCCTAGAGTCTACACACTCATTCACCACCAAGGCCATATACAGGATTTGCGTACCTCCCCCAAAATCATTTTGAACATTTGAAATGAGTGGACCAATCACATTCCTTAGTCTAACTAACAAAACCTTAGATGGGAGATTGTACACACTTGGCATTAAACTAATATGTCTAAAATCCCTCACATCCACCGATGCCCCTTTCTTGGAAATCAATGTGAAGAATGTGGCATTAAATCCCCTATAAAAATTACCCATGAATAAAACTCCATAAATTATGCCATCACCTCTGCTCTCACAATGGTCCATTACAAGTGAAAGAACATCATGGTCAACCCATCAGGGCCCAACACCTTGTCTCCATCTATAGCTTTTAAAACTTGAACACCCACCTCCACCAAAATGACCCTTCTACCATCTCTGCCTCCTCCCCGGATATACTCCTAAGTTCTAGACCATCTAGCTTGAGCCTTAATTATTCCTCTTCAATATAGAACCTCTCATAGACTTGCCTAATTCCTAAGCCCACCTCACTCTCCTCAACCAACTCATCCTCTCTCACTATAATTTTCTCAATATAGTTAAGGCGGTGATGAGATTTTTTCGCCTTATGAAATAATTTAGTGTTCTTACGCCCCCCCATAGCCACAAGGCCATAGACTTTAGCCTCCGACAAATATCTTCCTCACTCAACCTCCTTCCCTCCTCCCCATTCCTGGTCTCCCTAGATTGCCTCCCCTCCCCTAATAACTCGTCACTACATTCTTGCTCATTAAGATCCTAGAAGCCCTCCATCTATCTATCCACGACTTTTCTCACACTCCAAAAAATATCCTGTTCCGCCACTTGATTAAAACACTTGTAAGCACACAAATTTCCAATTGAGTCCATATATATTTTTGGCTCAATTTTGGACAAAAACATTTATTCTTAGGATTGTATTTTATTGTAATATTCTCAAGCCTATCAAGAGTTTGTTGAAGACGTAGCGGCAAAGAGTATAAAGCTTCATCAACATGCCGAGTTTATGTGCCTTGTTTCTACGTCATCAACCGTTGTTCCATGCTCCCAAGGTATGAATGCATCTATATATATATATATATATATATATATATATATATATATATATATATATAGGAGCTTGGAACATGTGTATTGGGCGTTAGGTTTTAATAAAACTGCGTTTTGTTTTCAGAAAGAATTAATTAAAACTTTAAATAAATGTTTATAAAGTTTTCTTGGCTAAAAATGAAATATTCAAACTTTCTGGTTTTTCGTTCGATAGAGTCGTTCGAACGAGATTGTCGTTCGAATGAAAATGTCGTTCGAACGAACCTGCCAACGAGTTCCCAGACGAGGCTACTGGAATGTCGTTCGATATGTTTTTCGAACGAATCTGATGTTCTAACGAGATTTTTAACGAGATTTTTAACGAGAGCCCACTAGAACTTCGTTCGAAGCTCGTTAGATGGTCGTTCGAACGAGATTCCAGCATGAATAGTTTTTTTGGCAGTTTTGTGCAGTTTTCTCCCACTTCCCCACTTGTTTCTTAACTAACTATTTTCAGACTTTAATATGTGCGGGAATCACTTTTGATTAGCCATATTTTTTCATATTCTACTTACTCCTAGAGAGTGTATTGAGAGCAAAATCAAAGAGGGAAAAAGATCATGTTTTGAGTGAGTTTTTATCAAAGAGAAAAATATACACCACTCTAGTTTACACCCAAAATAGTTTATTCCAAGTTCCTATATTCATATATCCTTGCTTGGAGTTCGGCACCGGGTTTATCTCATCCGTTCAAAGAGAAGTTTCGGGTTTCCTTCTACACCCTCAAAGAAAGAAGAAGAGTTTGCTGCGGCGTTCTCACATGGTGAGAGGCACCATGTGTGGTTGACGGTGTGTCTATTGTCCGATCGGTGGATTCCGAGACCACGGTGGAGCTCCGTTGGTTATCCACTAGAAAGAGGTTTCTACAAGAAGAAGCATCGGGGCTTGAGAGGGATCGAGTCGAGTGTAGTAAGTCTTTCTTGTCTTGTAATTGTAATTCCGTTTTTAGTGGATTTGTGGCTAGGGCCGTCCGAGGTTGTTTTCCCGTCTTGGGTTTTTTTCATCGTACATCGCGGCGTAGTGGTTTGTTGTTTCTATTTTATCTTTCACAATCACCTAGAACGCATGCTTAGGTAAAGAAGATAAAATTGGTTTTAAATCACTACTTAATTAATTTGGTGCTTAATTAATTTTTGGGTAAAGTTTAGTTAATTCAAGTAATGTGTTAAAATTGGTTTAGCCTAATTTTGGAATATTGAAAAATATGACTTAGGAAAATTCTAGGACTTGGATTAATTGGTTTAAGTGAAAATATTTTAATTGATTAGTTTAATTTCACTTGGTTTAATATTAATTTGTTTAAGAAAATTAAAATTTGTTCTTTGTTGGACCATCACAACGCTTCTGCATATATTGACAAAAAGGAAATACATTTTAATAAAAATTAAAATTGGGGGCCCTTCGGGCGACTTTAACACTAATCGTTGAATTCATTTCACCGCGTAAATACAAAAACCTAAATTACGATTGCACTTGCGATACAAGTGTAGTGGTAAGTTGGGTATCGAGAATCCACGGGGAATGTCGTATAGATTTTAATTGATTTATTATTTCAAGAATAAAAGTGTAAAAGGTGATAGAGTGTTATGGTAAAAAAAAATATTAAGAAGCTAACACTAAACACTATTTAATAAAATGAGATTCGGGATCATGTCCCCGCCATGGGCTAAACAACTAATAATTAGAATTTCGGTTCAAAAACATTTAATCGAGCATTTTTAATTAATCATAAACATCACGCAAGAAGAAACTTAACTCAAAGTTGCGAGATAAAACATTTAATTCAAAATGGTCACACGCGGATTAAAATCGAATTATCTCTATAAACATTGAAGTTGCATGACAAATAAAGTTAAACGCATAATAAATCGATTTTAATACGCGCGGTTTCGATTAAATGCGATTTTACACAAAACCTAATTTTCGAAGCTCGACGCCCATCAATGGCAGACAAACAATCCAAACCCTATTTAACTACTCACACAACATGTTTAAACTAATTAAACAACTAGTTAATAAATAAAACAAGAAATAAATACACTACAACAATTAACTAGGCAAGAAATTAAATAATAAAGCAAGAAATAGAGGTAGGAGATAATGAATAGTTACATTAATGGTTATTAAACCAACACAAAATGAGGAGAGGGATGAACCCCAACAAAATCCCCAAAACAATGGTTCAAACCCTAGAACTAAACTAATATAATGAATGATAACTCTCAAAATGAGAGAAAAGGTTATTTATACAAAACCAACAATTGCAAATTTATAATTAAATGGAAATATGAAAATAGGGGAACAAATCGATTCGGTCTCCGAATCGATTCGGTGATGGGAGACATGTGCACTACCTAATTCCGAATCGTTTCACAGGGGTACGAATCGATTCGTATCTGAGACTTTGCAATTCCTATGCCCACTGCTAAGAGATTCCAACAAAAACGAAGTTGCGACCTCCATTGCGTGGCCTGCCATGGCTATTGGTCGAGACCCAACAACAAATGCCAAAACGCACCTCTGCAATCCCCATCCCAAAACCGTGAGCTGTAATAGAAAATTGACCCGGTGCAACAAAAATTTGGACCTGCCATAATCGCATGTGAGCTGCAACATGTGGAGACCCATTTGAATCCGTGTGTGCTGCTAAAAAAATGAGCCACCATATGGGTGATGCCGAGACCAACTCCCATGGCTCATAGAAGTACATAACCCATGCCCAAGCCACAAAATCACGTGTGAGCTGCCAAAAATGAAACCTTCCAAATCCAAAATGGCCAAAAAACCAAAACCTCCAACAATGGTGGCATACTACAAATCAAGACCCATTTCCAAAATTGGATAACCTAGGACCCATTTCGATATGCATGTAACAAAACTCGAACTCCAATTTTGGAAGAAAGGATCCAATTTTGGACGAAACCAAAACCAGAGCCAATCCCGAGCCAAGGATAAAAATTTTAATTTCTGTAAGAAGTTTGCTGCAAAAGCGAGTTAAAACATGGAGGGTATTAAATAGATTGTTAAAATATTAATAAAATATTAAATTAAATAATTATTCTTCGATTAAAGGTCTGTGTTTTCTTCGTTCGGACTCTGATTCGAGCCCCGTTCGTGGACACGAGAATCTTGGCCCAAGGGATACAACTTCCTTGAATACTTCAGGCAAAAATCTCGAAGTGTGAAATTACAAAAATGTCCCTGAACGTGCGAACTCTTACGAAACTTTATTGGAACGCGACGAAATTTCACACTAAGCACCGTAACACCTATAAATCCTAAATAATACCACAAATAAAGTATTAGCGTATAAAACAGAGGTTGTCTAATTAACGAGCATAAATATAGAAATTACGGTACCCGAGGGGGCTAAAAATGCATAAGTTAACGGGCGATAAATGCAATATTTGTGATGTACCACACTTCCTAACTTTGACATTTTTAGTCCCTAGCAATGAAATACAAAGCAAGAAGAACTATAAGAAAATTAAAAGATAGGAAAAATATACAAAAGCGATAAAACCACTTTCGCGGGCGCACGATTGCATTTAGCATAGGTAATGAGTCGTTAAACCCCTAGGTTACCCTAGTGGACGAGTGTCGTCTCGTGAGGGTTTTCAGGGATGAAACCCACAAACATCATATGGTTTCCTCAAAATATTCCCAATCAACATGCGACAAACGCAATAATAACGAACAAGATTTCAACATGTTATTAGCATAACAAACGAATTCACACGAAAACTCCGTTGTTATTAACATTATAGAACGAACTTCGTAGAATTGAAACCTTAAAAGTGGGCGGAATGCGAGCACATGAAAAATATGATTTGGCAAAAACTTATATAAACCGGATAAACATAAAAGCATGCAAACATAAATCCTCACCTGATATTGCACTCAACAAATCAAATCACTATGAAAAGGGGAGGTAATACACGGGACATGCGGGCATAAAGAGTAAATGTAAATGGAAACTAGGCCGCACACATGTCACTAATAAAGAACGCTATATAGGAAATTAAAGACTGTAATCTCAATGAAAGATATTGCACATTAAAAGAGGCGAAATGAATTTTCACAGATTATCAAAACTATTCTGACTTTTAAATTAAATGCACCCTAAGATCACATAGGACTTTATAGGGTTGTAATGTAGGTTTGGGGTTAAGGTACGAGATGAAAGGATTATGTACGTATTCAAAGTGTTCCGGGATGAAAAATCGAGTTATGGGAGATTGCGGGCAATTCCAAAATTGGAAAATGATTTCCATAACAAGCATTAAATATGACAATAGGAGAGAGACAAGGGTTATTGAACATTAAATACAACATATACAACCTTTTTTTTTTCCTTCTTTTTCTAACTTTTTTTTTTGTTGTTCTTTTGCTTTTCACTTTTTTTTAAAAAAAATTTCACTTTCACTTTCTTCTTTTATCACTCTTTTCTTTCTCAAATTGCGACCACACTACACAACATCATTCAATCCCAAGCAACATTCCAAACAAAGGCATGGAAGGTTTTATGTATGGTTTAAAACTTCAACGTGGAGTTGGTTATGGAATTTTGGGTAATGAAATGAAAGGCTAATATTTAGGCTCAAAGGGTTTGACTAAGGAAAGATAAGGTGAGGTCAAGGCCAGTATGGTTGCTATAACAAATATGGTCTATGATCATTTCATAAAGTTTAGGCAATTCTCGAGTCAAAACAATATATTAAAATCATGCTCAAGTAACACATTTCAAAAATGAACTCAATTAATGAACGATCAGATGAAAGAATAGAGAGATTATCGACGAATTTAATGTTTTCAAATAGGAAGAAAAGTGTATACACTCACAAACGACGAAAGGTACAAAGCTTACTTGGTGTAAGTATATACAATGCAACAAAATATTACCGAGTTATAAAAATCTTAAACCAAATAATTAGAACAAGAAAAGCGCATATGCTCATGGGATAAAGTTTAATTCATGAAGTTATTCATAATATCAATGATTTGAGGAATAAAGTATAATAACTTCTAAAATCGAGAAACGCATCGTTGATTTGTCTATTGGATCGGGCATTTATTAAAATTTATCATTGGAAAAAAGGCAAAATGCCCAACAAAGGAGAAAAAAGAATTTTGTTTTTGAAACTTTTCAAATTTTTTTCAAAAAGCATACTTACTAACTAACTTGTGATAAAATCCATGGACTAAACACGAAATGGATTGAATATCCTACATGCCCCGACTTAAATGTTGTAGTATCCTCAATGCGCATTAAGAACACAACACAAAGATAGAAAAAGAATGATATTACCCAAAATTGGAGCGATCCCCGGATAAGTATGAATCCAAAGAATCTAAAAAACAAGTTATTACCGAGCATAATGAAAAGCAATAACAAAAAGTTTAACTAATTACACTAGACTAAACTAAAAGGAAAGAAAAACTAAAGAAAAACTAAAAGGCTAACTATTTACAACCTACAAATTAGACTTCGAAATAACTATAAACCAAACGTCTAAACATTTGAGGATCCACCAAAACTACGATTTGACTTTGGAGGATCAACGATGGACCCTCATTAGAATGCATGCCTTCCGAAAGATATGAATTCCATTTTAACAAGGGAAGGCATGAGGGTGGTGGAAAAAGTGAACCATCGCCAATTTAAAATTTTGGGTGGGCGATGGGGGATTTGGATAATAAGGGGGAAAGATACACTTGAGGTCCAAGAAAAATAGACTCATCTCCCAAAGGTTTTTCAATTGTAATGGGAGATGATGCACACGTGGGGATAACATCCATAAAAAACAAGTCCGACAAAGAGTCCTCATCGGCAAAAGGTGTAGAAGTTTTAAAAGTTTCTACCGACTCATAGGAATCAATAGGTAATTCTAATGGTTCAATAACGGAAAACGAATATGGTGATGAAATAAATTCAATCTCAATAAACATATCGTCAGAAGGAGATTGAATTTTGGGGGAGAAAGATTCACATTCAATGAGAAAATCTTTGAAAAATTGAGGTGAAACACAAGTTTCCACCTTGTCGTTGTTTAGCACAAAAGAATCATTCTCATCACAAAGTGATTCAAGTCTCAATCCACCACCAATAAGGCTTTTCAAACCTTGGGAGTAAAGACGAAATGTTTCTTACAAAGTAGGCTTCCTTGGCTCTAGAACCTAGGAATCCTCATTTGGTTGAAACTTGTCTTCAAAATTATCGGAATAAAAATTGTCATTGGATTTGAATAATGAATCCAACTCAATCTCCCAATAGATATTTTCATTCCGATAAATGTTTTCAAGTCTTTCATTCTCAAGAAAATCTTGAAAATGGAAAACTTGAAAACTATCCCCAAAGCAAGAATCATTAGAATGACGGTAATAACTATAATAGTAGGACATGATTACCTCGTTGTTTGTAGATGGAGAATCCGATCAAGAAAGAGAGCAACCGCGAATGACAGTTTCTTAGTGCTCAAATATGCTATCTTGCAAAAAAGGTTAAAACAAAGAATACAAATAAAAAAGAAAAAATACTACAAAATAATAAAACAATTACAATCTAATATACACTCCCCGACAATGACGCCATTTTGATTAAGTGCGAAAGGTAGCATCACGTTAAAACACTAATAGTTGAATTCGTTACACCGTGTTAATACAAAAACCTAAATTATGACTGCACTTGCGATACAAGTATAGCGGTAAGTCAAGTATCGAGAATCCACTAGGAATGTGGTATATATTTTAATTGATTTATTATTTCAAGAATAAAAGTGTAAAAGGTGATAGGGTGTTATGGTGAAAAGGAAATATTAAGAAGCTAACACTAAATACTGTTTAATAAAACGAGAATCGGGATCGCATCCCCGCCATGGTCTAAACAACTAATAATTAGAATTTCGGTTTGAAAACATTTAACCGAGCATTTTTAATTAATCATAAACGTCACGTAAGAAGAAATTTAACTCAAAGTTTCGAGATAAAATATTTAATTCAAAATGGTCACACGCGGATTAAAATCGAATTATCGCTATAAACCCTAAAGTTGCCTGGCAAATGAAGTTAAATGCATAATAAAGCAATGTTAATATGCGCGGTTTTGATTAAATGCGATTTTACACAAAACCTAATTTTCGGAGCTCGACGCCCATCAATGGCGGACACACGGTCCAAACCCTATTTAACTACTCACAACATGATTAAACTATTTAAACAACTAATTAAAAATTAAAATAATAAATAAATACACTACAACAATTAACTAGGCAATAAATTAAATAATAAAGCAAGAAATAGATGTAGGAGATAATGAATAGTAGATACCTTACATTAATGGGTATTGAACCAACACACAATGAGGAGAGGGATGAACTCCAACAAAATCCCCCAAAAATGGTTCATGTGACACCTCGCCCAATTAACTATCGGGTGATCAGTCCTTTATAAAATTTATAACAGAATGTTCGGTTGGTTCATCCATAGCATCACTGTCGAAAACTTAATCCAATTAATTACCTAACATTTAATTAAGCTAGTGTCAAAACATTTTCCACTTAAACTTGAAACCAATTAATTCATTTATATTTTTGAACATGTGATTATAAACCATACACAAGAATTAAATGTTGACTGAATTAAATATTGAATAGATAAGACTGGATAACATCTTCCATTTCAAAGTCCCAAACCAAACCATAATAAATACTCATTACAACTGCAAAGAACTACAAAGTAAACTGAGCACAACTCTGCTAATGAGAATGGGCGACACATGCCCGAACTGAGACATCTGAACTAGGAACTGAATGAAATGAGAGAAGCGACTAATCTCGAATAACCCACAACTTCCACAACAGCTGGACCTCGGTAACCCATCCAAGTATCTAGAACCGGTATCTCTGTGGCTAGGCACCTGTACTAATACACACACACACACACACACACACACACATATATATATATATATATATATATATATAGCAAAAGAGTGAAGAAATGCAAGAGACGGGTCAGAGCCCGGTGTGTAAAAATATTTGTTTTAGCAAGTATTTAAAACTGGTTCTTAAAACAAGTCTTATACGCATGTTAGTTATCGAACTCTCACATGAGTTACTCACCTCTCACCTATTGTGCACGCCTAACGTGCATCTAATCTCCCCCTAGTTATACCACCCAGTCTAACTAGTCAGAAACCATACTAATACTAACTATGCTCACTAGTAGTATTCCCGTATTACCCATACAATACGCTATTCAGATAGTTTAACTCACCTACTAAGTTTCATTATTCTTCCTTCGAATGATTAATCTTTTATCCACTAAGATTATTTTATTTCTCATTTCCACTTTATCTACCAGATCCACAAAGTATAAAGTTTCCCAAGTACACTCATATTTATATATACATATATATATATAGTCTCATCATCCCTATATATATATACACTAATCCTGCACCCTTAGGTTAAGACCATTTGGCACAATGTAATGATTAATATTATTATAACCAAGTCTACTAATCTCACACAGTAGAAATATTAAAATGTTCATATATATATATAGTCACATCATCCCTATACATATATATACCAATCCTGCACCCTCGGGCTAAGACCCATTAATGCACCTTTCAAGAAAATCCTGCATCCCCGGGTTAGCACCCATTAATGCACTTATCAATAATAATCCAGCACCCTGGGCTATCACCCATTAGTGCGCCTAACAATAATCATCCTTGTACCCCCGGGTTATCACCCATTAGTAAACTTAACCATAGAGTTTCTGCACCCTCGAGTTATCACTCATTAGTGCGCTTAACTATAATATTCTTGCACCCCCGGGTTATCACCCTTTAGTGCTCTTAGCAATAATATTAATCTCACATAATAGGGATACACACATCCTATTAGAATTTATAGGTATTCCCCCAACCTACATATATTCTTCTTGTACGTATTTGAATCTCAATTCTACGTATAGAATAAATATTTAGATTACTATCTCTCTCGTAATCTCCAAGGTATATTCTCTCTATACCGAAATAATTAAATTATTAACTCTCCCATACTTTTCCCGAAATTCTGTCTTGTTTATGTTTATTATCTGGTAGTTTCTCTCACTCCAATAAATCGGTAAACTCCAAACTGGACTCTTAGAAAAAATTCCCAAAAATTCAACTAGAATGACATTTCGTTCGAACCCAAATGACATGTCATTCGAACCACTTCACGCGAGATCCCCATCTCGTTTGAACCACTTCGCACGACTCCGCGCGAGACCCAATGTTTCATCTTCTTCACCAAATCTCAGCGCTTTTTCTCCATTTTTGGACCTAAAATCCTTTAAGATTAAACACCCAATGCCTCATCATCAACACCCATCAACACTTAACAGATTATAAATCATTCCTAACATCCTAGGATCATTAATTCGTCATTAAACATCATAATTATTTAAAATCCCCAAATTAATTCATATGAACCCTACTTTCCAAATTTTCATTTAAAGAACCTAATCAACCCAGATTCGTTCATCAATCTATAATCAAATTTTGGGATTAATCCTCTACATACATGAAGGACTTTAAACTACTAATTAAATCAATCCTTAATCATAATTTAAATCTCCAATATTCACCCAATTCATATGTAAATCATGAGTAATTTCACCTACACTAACATGAGCATGATTATTGCTAAAAGAAAGCAAGTAATAAACACTTGCATCTATTTTGAAGATCTGATCCGTTGACGTTGTTGGTATGGCTGCATTCCTCGCGTTTCAATCTACACGATGGTGGTGGTGGTTGTGCAAGGTGGTGAAAATGGCTTCTCCTCCTTTGGAAATTGCTCTCCCTCGCCCACTGTGGCTCTCTCTTGATTTTGGTTTTTCCTAACCCTAAGGGTCTCCAATTAGCTGATATATTATTCCTCTAATTTTCGTCCATTTAATTCCTCCAAAAATCCAAATTACAAAACTACCCCTACCGGGTGCCGTCTTGGTCTAAAAATATCCTGGAGTCCAAATAAAATACCTGGGTAGAGTTTTCTGACTATCTCGACCCCTCCGGACTCAAAGGTGCACTCAAAATGATCATACGAGTTACTTAAAAATAATTTACCTTATTACTTCACTTAATTAGTTCTGACACGACTCACACGCGCGTCCCGACTTAATATACCAAACTGTCTTATTTCTCTATCACGACAAAAATATAAAAATCATCATTCCATATTACCTATTCTCAAGATTAATATTAATAGTTACTAACTTCTCGTCACGCTAGTAAATATTCAAATTTAGTTCGGATTAATAATTAATTCTCACATTTTAATTTAATTAATCCCACAATAATAATAAATCATATATTTATTTAAATCTTCGAAAATACGGGGTATTACATACTTCCCCCCTAATAACGGAATTTCATCCCGAAATTAAAAAAAAAGGCGTTTCTGGTAAGGATAACTCTGGGTACTTATTTCACATCTCATGAATCTACGCAGTACCGTCGATATAGTACATTACCGAATACCCTTAATAATGAACATTTCACTGATTATTTACTCTCCAAGCCTTACCATTTAAGTTTCACTACTTAAATTTTAGATGATTACTATCTAGTCTCCTACTACTCGCACCAGTAGATTATTGAGTATTTAGATATATACTCTACACACCATATATACTAAAAATGTTAACACATTTACGCTATACTGACTCTGTATGGGACAATGAAACCCAAGCCCGTACACTACCGACTCAAACTTAACAATAATAGGGAAAGATCCCACATCACTCGGTACCAATTTTCCCATTCCAACATGCATTAATGTAACTCCCAATCATTTCCATCCTGGTTAACGAGCCCTAAAAATCTCTCTGGACCTAATAGATTATTGTCCTCCCCTTTATCCAATACAGAAGGAAGACAAGGATGGATATATAATGCCTCAAATGGAATCCCATCGATAATAAGTTGAGGGGAGTCATCTTTCACTAACTCCACTAGTGGAAGATATTATAGTAAACCTTCCCAATAATCGAGTCATAATATCTCTCGACTCTATCAGACAAAAACTCTAATCATACCCCATATAACCTTACTATCCCAGGAATAAGGGTTGGGGTTTATTGTTACACGTTATGATTTGTCCCAACTTGGCATAACGTGAGCTACTTTAATTATTCGACCCACTTTCACCCACATAGGGTCGTGATCCCATTGTGAAGTAATTAGCTCTATAATGGTTCAGGGATTCACTCTCCCATTACTACCAAGGAATTCCTAATGCTAAAGGAACTCTATTATTTCCTGATGGTCCACCTCCATTTTGGATCTCAGTAATGTCTTGCTATGCTTATGCCATTATTACTATGGTTTTATCTCATGATGTATTTCATTTTTCTTATAACCATATCCACATCTATGGCTCAGACGACAGTGTCATTAATGCATGTCGCAAGTACTTTCCCTTCACATTAAACTTCAGATTCTCGTGAAACATGTTCTCTCCATGTCCTAACAAGTAAGTTTCAACTTCCCCGAGTTAAACTTTATCGGATTCTTCCTATACCATCCTCGTGGTAAATCTGGGAATTAACAGTCCTAACTTCCCTAACCCCTCAAACAGTTAAGTCCTGAAGTCACATTCTTCTACATTCAGTTACCGCTCGTTATACACGTTTTCTCACAATCTTTCACTTAAGGAAGAAAATTTATTACCCAAATATCTAGGGTGCCCATACACCCTATGCTTTGTGCATTGCAGCACCACCGTACTAGACGTGTTATAAATATCTAAAATTATGCCCCACAATTGGCATGACTATATGGTAAGGTCCTACTCAGTCCCCTACCTTTTCCACCTAATAATATCTTAGGTTAACCCACCTGATTTCTTGTTGTGTCAACGGTTGGTTACATTATTATATTATTATTAAACGGCAACATAACCCTTATCTCATAGTTATAACTACTTATACGGGTAATCAATATGACACTAAATCCATGAATTAAAGGCAAACTTCTCCCAACTTCCAATGTTCGCTAAGTTTCAAGCGTGGGATGTCTCGCAAAGCGAAACCCAAACAAGGAACCCCCCCGATACACTACTACTTAACACTGCTGATCGTCGGGATCTGTTAAGTCTTTAATCCATAACATATATCCCTGAATTCCCATCTACAATCATAAAAGTCTACTCGTCCACTCTCATGTTACTAAAGACGGTATAAAACGCAAGGCTCTCACTATCACGAGTTATTAGCGCTATATAATTTACGAGCTATATCTCTCCGCTCTACAATAATTCAAAATACTCTGAATCACATCAGTACAACATCCCTGCTCACCGGGATCAACATAGTAATACAACATTATCACTGAAGTCTATAATACAATACAACACATATGCAGACTCAACAATCTTTCAGGTGATGCCTCGCTAAAACCATATATTTAAAACTTGAAATTTTAGTACAATAAGCTTATCACACAATTTAGTACTGTTCAAACCAACGGTAATCAGTAACCATGCAATATAATAATATACGATACTATCATAACGCTCAAAGGAGCAAGGATCTTTACTTAACACCATTTACCAATTTCTCTTTGTGACCACACTTGCTCTTCCCCGCAAATGGTACGAAAACCTCACTACCAAATGGTGGTCATATACATAATAAGGCTGTCGTCGCCAGCGTACCCACTAAATAGAATGCTCACACAAATCCTTAGTGTTAACTATCTACATATGTTGTGACACACCCATGTCACTTGAACTCATCACTTATTCACAAGGATGAAATAGAACTTCATCAGTCTATCCTGACCGTAGGGTCCCCGCACACACCTTTCGTGACCTATAATTATCTACAATCGTTATACCTTTCGAATCCCACTCATTAGTCTTTTCCTTCCTCGTGTGGGTATATTATTCGGTTTTACGGCTTACCCGCCCGACATTGATACATTAGCCCCATATCTCTAGGCCTCAAATATGGCCTTACTGGCCTTCCCTTTATTTCCTAGGCATCATTGACCCCAAAATACGGTAATCTATAGTTATTAAGGACTTCGCTAGTCCTTCCTAGACCCACTGCTCTCAGGTTATTAGTTCCTAGGACCAATTCTGTTGACCCAATTCCTTCACTGGATATTTTACTTCTCCAACTGGGGTGACTTACGGGCACGGTTTAATGTTCTCGATACTATCAATTTCACTTCTCAAGTGATCACAAACCATTACGTTAAGATTTAATCAAATCATTTGAATAGGTTTTCCCCACTGGGTATAAGTTCTGGTTATGTTCTACAAACACTACTGAATTCAACCTTGCCCTTCCGTAAGGTATCATAACTCGGCTGACTCCCTTTCTTCTGGGGCGTTGACGTATTCTAGTAAACATATACCTTGATGACATTGACATTAGTCACCTTAGTCTCACCTCCCATTCATGCTAGGGCATTCCACCCATGAGTCCATTTTCAACCTACGGACCCTTTTTATCTTCCGTGACTCCTACTTCGGTTACGATGTTCGCTTACCAAGTTAACTCATCCTTTACGGTCGATCCTTACCCGACCAACTGGTGGAAGATTAAACGGTCAACCTACACCCAATATCTCGATGTTATTGACTCTACCCACTCTATGCTACTTCTCTGAGATAGAAAAACAAAATCTTCTGAAATTAAATTCTGAGTATTATTGCACTCTACCTTTCTTATTGCCTTTGGTTTAGCTCCCTCCATTGGCCCATCACACTTAGATAATACTGTTGGTGACTTCTATCGCGATCATCATTCCCTGAATGCTTCAAAACTCTCAAATGTTTTCCTCCTCCTTCTGTTCCACTAACGGCCGTCATTTGTCGTCCCATATTGCTCGGAGTACGAAGTCTAATCACTCTCGTATATGAATGGGCTTCACTAAACTAAATCGCAGGAGAGCGCAAATCGCATACATAGTGGAATACAACAATCCTAGAATAAGGCTCTACATCAAAGAACGCTAAGCTGAAATGTAATAAGCCATACAGATCCTAAAGGACACTAGAACCTGATGCTCTGATACCACCTGTGACACCCCGCCCAATTAAATCTCGGGTGATCAGTCCTTTATAAAATTTATAATATAATGTTTGGTTGGTTCATCCTTAGCATCACTGTCGAAAACTTAATCCAATTAATTACCTAACATTTAATTAAGCTAGTGGCAAAACATGTTCCACTTAAACTTGAAACTAATTAATTAATTTAGATTTCTAAACATGTGATTATAAACCATACACAAGAATTAAATGCTGACTGAATTAAATACTGAATAGATAAGACTGGATAACATCTTCCAGTTCAAAGTCACAAACTAAACCATAATAAATACTCAATACAACTGAAAAGAACTACAAAGTAAGCTGAGCACAACTCTGCTAATGAGAATGGGTGACACATGCCCGAACTGAGATATCTGAATTAGGAACTGAATGAAATGAGAGAAGCGTCTAATCTCTAATAAGCCGCAACTTTCACAACAACTACAGCTCGGCAACCCATCCAAGTATCTAGAACCAGTGTCCCTATGGTTGGGCACCTGTACTAATACATACATACATACATATATATATATATATATATAGCAAAAGAGAGAAGAAATTCAAGAGGCGGGTCAGAGCCGATGTGTAAAAATATTTGTTTTGGCAAGTATTTAAAACTGGTTCTTAAAACAAGTCTTATACGCATGTTAGTTATCGAACTCTCACATGAGTTTCTCACCTCTCACCTATTGTGCACGCCTAACGTACATCTAATCTCCCCCTAGTTATACCACCCAGTCTAACTAGTCAGAAACCATACTAATACTAACTATGCTCACTAGTAGTATTCCCGTATTGCCCATACAATACGATATTCAGATAGTTTAACTCACCTACTAAGTTTCATTATTCTTCGTTTGAATGATTAATCTTTTACCCACTAAGATTATTTTATTTCTCATTTCCACTTTATCTACCAGATCCACAAAGTATAAAGTTTCCCAAGTTCACTCATATTTATATATACATATATATATATATATATATATATATATAGTCTCATCATCCCTATATATATATACACACTAATCCTGCACCCTTAGGTTAAGACTGTTTTGCATAATGTAATGATTAATATTATTATTACCAAGTCTACTAATCTCACATAGTACAAATATTCATAAGTTCATATATGTATATATATATATATATAGTCACATCATCCCTATACATATATATACCAATGCTTCACTCCCGGGCTAAGACCCATTAGTTCACCTATCAAGAAAATCCTGCATCCTCGGGTTAGAACCCATTAATGCACCTATCAATAATAATCCAGCACCCTTGGGTTATCACCCATTAGTGCGTCTAACAATAATCATCCTTGTACCGCCGAGTTATCACCCATTAGTACACTAAACCATAGAGTTTCTACACCCCCGAGTTATCACTCATTAGTGCGCTTAACTATAAGATTCTTGCACCCCCGGGTTATCACCCTTTAGTGCTCTTAGCAATAATATTAATCTCACATAATAGGCATACGCACATCCTATTAGAATTTATAGGTATTCCCCGAACCTACATATATTCTTCTTGTATGTATTTAAATCTCAACGCTACGTATAGTACAAATATTTAGATTACTATCTCTCTTGTAATCTCCTCGGTATATTCTCTCTATACCGAAATAATTAAAGTATTAACTCTCCCATACTTTTCCCAAAATTCTGTCTTTATTATCTGGTAGTTTGTCTCACTCCAATAAACCGGTAAAATCCAAACTAGACTCTAAGAAAAAATTCCCAAAAATTCAACCAGAATGACATGTCGTTTGAACCAGAATGACATGTCGTTCAAACCGGAATGACATGTCGTTCTAACCACTTTGCCTGAGATCCCCATCTCATTTGAACCACTTCGTGCGACTTCGCGCGAGACCCACTGTTTCGTCTTCTTCACCAAATCTCAACGTTTTTCCTCCATTCTTGGACCTAAAAACCACTAAGATTCAACACCAAATGCCTCATCATCAACACCCATCAACACCTAATAGATTATAAATCATTCCTAAAATCCTAGGATCATTAATTCGTCATTAAACATCATAATTATTTAAAATCCCCAAATTAATTCATATGAACCCCAGTTTCCGAATTTTCATTTAAAGAACCTAATAAACCTAGATTCGTTCATCAATATATAATCCAATTCTGTGAGTAATCATCTACATACATGAAGGACTTCAAACTACTAATTAAATCAATCCTTAATCATAATTTCAATCTCCAATTTTCACCCAATTCATATGTAAATCATGATTAATTTCACCTACAATAACATGAGCATGATTATTGCTAAAAGAAAGCAAGTAATAAACACTTGCCTCGATTTTGAAGGTCTGATCCGTTGATGTTGTTGGTATGCTTGCGTTCCTCGCATTCCGATCTACACGATGGCGGTGGTGGTTGTGCAAGGTGGTGAAAATGGCTTCTCCTCCTTTGGAAATTGCTCTCCCTCGCCCACTATGGCTCTCTCTTGATTTTGGTTTTTCCTAACCCTAATTGTCTCCAATTAGCTGATATATTATTCCTCTAATTTTCGTCCATTTAATTCGTCCAAAAATCAAAATTACAAAACTACCCCTACCGGGTGCCGTCTTGGCCTAAAAATATCCCGGAGTGCAAATAAAATATCCGGGTAGAGTTTTCTGACTATCTCTACCCCTTCGGACTCAACGGTGCACTCAAAATGATCATACGTGTTACTTAAAAATAATTTACCTTATTACTTCACTTAATTAGTTCTGACACGACTCACACGCGCGTCCCGACTTAATATACCAAACTGTCATATTTCTCTATCACGACAAAATATAAAAATCTTCATTCCATATTACTTATTCTCAACAATAATATTAATAGTTACTAACTTCTCGTCACGCTAGTAAATATTCAAATTTAATTCGGATTAATAATTAATTCTCACATTTTAATTTAATTAATCCCACAATAATAATAAATCACATATTTATTTAAATCTTCCAAAATACGGGGTATTACAGTTTAAACCCTAGAACTAAACTAATATAATGAAGGATAACTCTCAAAATGAGAGAAAAGGCTATTTATACAAAACTCCCAATGGAAAATTTGTAATTAAAAGGAAATCTGAAAACAGGGGACCGAATCGATTCGGAGGTGTTCGAATCGATTCGGTGACGGGAGACCTGAGCACTGCCGAATTACAAATCGATTCGCAGGGGTGCGAATCGATTCGCCCCTGAGACTTTGCAATTCCCATGCCCACTGCTAAGTGATTCCAACAAAAACAAGGTCGCGACCTCCATTGCGTGGCCCACCATGGTTGTTCAATGACCGAGACCCAGCAACAAATGCCAAAACGCACCTCTGCAATCCCCATCGCAAAACTGTGAGATGCAATTGCAAATTGACCCACTGCAACATGAATTTGGACCTGCCATAATCGCATGTGAGCTACAGCATGTGGAGATCCATCTCAAGCAGTGTGTGCTACTAAAAAAATACAGCCACCATATAGGTGATGCTGAGACCAACTCCCATGGCTCATAGAAGTACAAAACCCATGCCCAAGCCACAAAATCATGTGTGATCTGCCAAAACCGAAACCTCCAAGTCCAAAATGGCCAAAAAAACAAAACCTCCAACAATGGTGGCATACTCCAAATCAAGACCCATTTCCAAAATTGGATACCCTAGGGCCCATTTCGATATGCCCGTAACAAAACTCAAGTTCCAATTTCGAACGAAAGGCTCCAATTTTGGACGAAACCAAAACCCGAGCCAAACCTGAGCCAAGGACAAAAATCCCCATTTCTGTAAGAGGTTTGCTGCAAAAACGAGTTAGGGACATGGAAGGTATTATTTAGATTATTAAAATATTAATAAAATATTAAATTAAATAACTTATAATTCTTCTTCGATTAAAGCTCCGTGTTTTATTTGTTTGGACTCCAATTTGAGCACCATTCACAGCCACGCAAATCTTTTCCCGAGGGCTACAACTTCCGTGAATACTTTGGGAAAAAATCTTGAAGTGTGAAATTACAAAAATGCCCCTAAACGTGGGAACTCTTACGAAACTTTATCGAAACGCGACGAAACTTCACACTAAGCACTGTAACACCTATAAATGCTTAATAATACCTCAAATAAAGTATTAGCATATAAAACAGAGGTTGTCTGATTAACGAGCATAAATATAACAATTACGGTACCCGAGGGGGCTAAAAATGCATAAGTTAACGGGCGATAAATGCAATATTTGTGATGTATCACCACTTAGGGTCTGCTTTGGCAAGGAATAGTTTCCTTTCCAGGATATAACTACAAATTCCCCTTTACCACATAACTCTTACACCATATATTAATTCTATCCGAAAACTACACCTCTTCTAGCCACATATTCTCAAATCTAAACGAGTCACTCTGTCTACTCCATCCCCACACTCTAAAAGAATCAGAATAAGGACCTAGGTCACCCTTAACAAATAATATATATTTACAACTTGAAAATTCTCCTCCCACTCCGGCATTAACTGATAATGACCTACTGAAGAAAGAGATGGGATATCCTTATTGTTGGACAATGTAAATAACCCCCCCTCTAGTGGCACATCCACCAACCTTCCTCGTTAATGAAATAAGGAAAATATCTCTTGTAGCTACTCATTCCCCTCCTCCTATTTGCTCATATGTGAGTAACCTTAGAAACTCCATACTCCCTTAGAGCCTTCTGATTAGCTCCCACCAACTTGAGTCCTCCACTAGACCATATGCCCCCTTCAAAATTTCAAATGAATATGTCATATGTGTTCCTAAATAAACAAGACATTGACCATCCACTACTAAAATCTTCTAGTTCCTTAACCACCCTATCGTACCACATAATAATAACTCCTCCGGAACTACACTCTACCTCCAAATAACCCCACTTAGCCCTACGACTGACATACATCGCCTTGTCTAATTCCTAATCGAGGCTCCTTACATTTGACACTTGTAAGCATAAATATGAGGACGCCACCTCAAAATTGCACAACTAATTATTCCCCTTTTCTTGGGTCATTCAAACCCCTTATGTTCCATAAAAGTAGTAGTAGCTTCATAGAGTGTTTTTATAAGTCCCCTACCCACATATACACCCTCTGCCCATTTCCTCCCCACTTTATTGATAGACTATTGTATCCTCCCAAATTCATTCTCCTATTTGTTTCACCATGTCCAAGTAACACCCCCACGAGCACTAATTGGAAGTAAGGGACGCGTATGTCTTAGGGATAGTGTAAGGACACAAATTTCCAATTGAGTCCATATATAGTTTTGGCTCAATTCCGGACAAAAACATTTATTCATAGGATAGTATTCAATTGTAATATTCTCAAGCCTATGAAGTGTGTGTTGAAGACGTAGCGGCAAAGAATATAAAGCTTCATCAAAATGCCGGTTTGCGTGCCTCGTTTCTACGTAGTCAACTAAGGTTCCATGCTCCCAAGGTATGAATGTAATTATATTTATATAGGAGCTTGGAACAAAAGTTTAATGGGTGTTAGGTGTAATAAAAACTGCATGTTATTTTCAGAAAGAATCAATTAGAACTTTAAAATAAGTATATAAAAGTTTCTGGGCCAAAATTGAATTTTACAAACTTTCTGGTCGTTCGTTAGAAATGTCGTTCGAACGAGTTTTTTCGTTCGAACCAGGTTTCGTTCGAACGAGTTTTTCGTTCGAACCAAGTTTCGTTCGAACGAGTTTGCCAACGAACCGAATCTAGTCAGTAGTTCGATATGTCGTTCGTATGAGTTTGTTCGTTCTAACGAGGTATCTAACGAGTTTCTAACGAGCCCAGGCTGGTCGCTCGTTAGAAGTCTCGTTCGAACGAGAGTCAAGTTCGTTCGAATGAGACGCCAGGCGGGAACAGTTTTGAGCAGTTTTTTGGCAGTTTTCACCCACTTTCCCCACTTGGTTTTTAACCAACTTTTTCAAGACTTAATATGTGCGGGAAACACATTTTTCCAATTAACTTTTCCATTCCATAGCCATCTCTTAGAGAGAGTTTGAGAGCTAATTTATTTAGGGAAAATGTTCATGTTTTGAGTGTTAATTTTTTAAAGAAAAATTCATACACACTCTAGTTTACACCCAATAGTTGTTTATTCCAAGTTTCTATATTCATATTCTTTACTTGGAGTTTTGGCACCGGTTTATCTCTACCGAATTCAAGAAAAGACGTTTCGGGTTTGCTTCTACACCCCATCACAAAGAAGACTTTTTGTTGAGATTCTACCCACACGGAGAAAGGCTCCATACTTGGGTGACGGTGACCATATAAAGTCCCATCGGTGGATTTCGAGACCGCGGTGGTGTTCCGAGGTTGTTCGCTAGGAAGAGGTTTCTACGAGAAGGAGCGTCGAGGCTTGAGAGGGATCGACTCAGTCGTTGTAAGTCTATTTGTCTTGTAATTGTAATTTCGTATCTAGTGGACTTGTGACTAGGACCGTCCGAGGTTGTTTCCTGTCTTGGGCTTTTCCTCGTACATCTCGGTGTAGTGTGACATTGTTTATTTTATCTTGCACAATAATTTAGAATCCATGCTTAGGATAATTTCAAGATAAAATTTGGTTTAATTATCACACTCACTTAATTTGGGACTAAATTAAATATTGGGTAAATTTGGTTTATTCAAGTCTTTTGCTAAAATTGGTTTAGCTTAACTTTGGTTAATTGAAAATTATGACTTAGGCAAATTCTAGGACTTGAGTTAATTAAAACTTGTTGTTATTAATTTTTTTTGGAAGTTGAACCATCATCTTCATAATGCTTCCGCATCCTCTCTTGAGTTTAAATAAAAAGGAAATTAAATATTTTTTTTAATTGGGATAATCACGTTTACAAATTGGTATCAGAGCCAAAAACGATAAATTATTTCGTTAAGATCCTTTAATTTTTGGCTAAAATGGATTTTTCCCCATTTTCAAAATTTCCTATTTTCGATGGTTCAAACTACGCGTATTGGAAAGCGCGAATGAGATCGACACTAAAATCTATCGACGAGAGAGTTTGGATGTCTGTTGTTAATGGGTACTCCCCACCAACTTATTTAGTTGAAAATGAACGTGTTATCAAACCCGCCGATAGATGGACTGAAAATGAGTTTAAACTTGCTAACTTTAATTCCCGAAGTTTAAATGCCTTGTTTAGCGCTGTCACACCGGATGAATTCCGTCGTATTATGACGTGTGAAACCGCTAAAGAAGCTTGGGATATTTTACAATTAACTCATGAAGGAACTAGTGTCATTAAAGCTTCAAAACTCCAAAACCTCACCACTAAATTTGAAACTATCAAAATGGATGAATTAGAAACTTTTGATAAATTTTATGCTAGACTTTCTGATATAGTTAATTCATCTTTTAACTTGGGAGAGAAAATACCTGACGACCGTGTTGTAAAGAAAATTTTAAGGTCCCTACCCGATAGATTTATTCCAAAGGTGACCGTTTTAAATTCTTTAACCACTTTAGCCTCTACGAAATTATAAGAGCTTGTAGGTGATTTACAAACCTATGAACTAGATATGTTTACCTCTAAAAATGAAAAGAAAATCGAAAAGGGCGTTGCTTTAAAAGCCCGAAAAGAGGTTAAACAAGTAGTAGAGAGCGATAGTGATAGTGACTCGGAAGATATGGCTTTGTTTGCTCGTAAATTTAGAAAATTTCTTAAATTTAACAAAGATAAAGTTAAAAATGATTTTAAGAAATTTGATACTTCTAAACATGATAAAAGCGAGAAGTTTTCTAAAGCCGAGAAGATCCCTAAAACTAGTAATGACAATTTAGATAGGGACGAGTCTAATAAGTGTTTTGGTTGTGAAGCTAATGGCCATAGGGCTTATGAGTGCCCCACTAAACTAAGGAAAGAGGGTAAACGATCCACTGCATATAATGCGACCCTTAGTGATAGTGATAAGGAAGAGAAGCCCGATTCCCCCACTAAGAAAAATTTTGTGGCTTTTATGGCTAGACATGTGAGTGATAGTGAGAACTCATCGAATGATGAAATTATAGCACATGCCACTTCCAAGGTCATTGTACATGATTCTCTTATTTTTTATGATAGTGAGAGTGAAGAAGAAGGAGAGAGTGAAAATGAAGATGAGGTTGATATGAGTGAACTTCAAAATTCTTTTCAAGATCTTTATACAGAATCTATTAAATTAAAAAGAGCTAATTTGAAGTTAGAAGCTAGTTTAAGAGAGAGTGTCAAGGTCGTTAATGAAAATGCTTTAATAGAAGACCTTATGACACATGAGAGGACTCTTCAAGAGAAGCTTGAATATGTAGAAGGTGAGAGAGATAGCCTTAGGGGTTTAATGGAATCCTTGAAAAAGGAGCTTCTTGCTTTTGAAGAGAAAAATTCTTTATTAGAGTCTACCATTTTAGAATTACAAGAAAAATTAAAAGATTCTAGTAATGTCAAATTTGATTTGGAGTGTCGTTCGGAAAAACTAGATAAAATGTTAGGAACGGTCCAAATTAAAAATGACACTTGTGGTTTAGGCTTCAATACTTGTAATGATTTTTCTTATAATGCCAAAACCACTATTTTAGGAGAATCTTCTAGGAAAGATTTTAGAGATCACTCCATAAGAAAATCTTTTCGACATGTTCTTACTTGTACACATTGTGGTCGAAAAGGTCATCTTAGGCAATTTTGTTTAGATCTTAAACGAATTCCTAGAAAATCCCATAGTAAAGTAACCACGATAACTAACGTTCCTACACCCCAAGATAGTAATTCTTCATTAATTTGGGTTAGGAAATGCGACTTGGTTGCCTTACAAAATAGGGATTTTGATTCTCATTTACTTTCACATGCTTCCTCCGTTGCTAAATCTAAAGGATAAATGTGTTAGTGTTTTCATACTTTAGCGTTTGTACTTCATGCCATATTCATATGCTAAATGTATGCTTGTTTAGTCATTTTCTAGTCATTGCCTTATTTCATATCACATGCTAGAAATTATGACTTGTTTATCTTTTGTGTATTATATTTTGTGTTTGATTTAACTGAAAAATATAAAAAGATTTTTGTTTATCATTTGTGTTTTATTTATTTCATTTAAGCTTAATGAAAAATGCAAATGATTTTTGTTTAGTCTTTTGAGTATATATCTTTATTTTTGATTAAAAAATGTTAAAAACTCAAAAAGATTTTGTTTTGTGTGTATTTTAGTTTGACACACTTTATGTGGCATATATTTGTGTTTGAATCCCATCATTTACGCTCCCACGTGGCTAGAACTTTTGGTTTAGATTTTCAATCCTTAAAATGTTCTTTACCATGTTTTATATGGAGTAGTTGGATTTTGTATTGTTTAAATGGATTCTATTTCTATATGCCTCTTTTCACACATGCACGAGCTCTTTTGAAATCTTAATGTCACATGTTATATTTGAGATTTTTGAGGTGTTATCCTATCAATCTAGTCATCTACATATCTATGACCTAGGAGGACTAGTGCATGTCAAAATCCGTTGCATGTGAGATTTGTGCAAAAAATGAAAACATGATAAATTAATATATGCACGGGGAAGGGCTCCGAAAGGATGAATTAAATCCTTTACGATAGTAAGCCACCGTTGATTGGATCTAAAAGAAATACGTGATCCAAAGGCCTAAAAATAGAATATTTGGCATTAAAAGAAAGCAATTGCCAAGGCCTATGTTTGTTTGATATATTCATTCTCAAGCAAAAGAATATATATGCTCATTGAGGGAGAATTGGATGGTATATCAACGGTTTGCACAATGTCCTTTTATCCTAGTTGTCTTTAATGTCATGACTCTATTTGGTTTGTAGAATCATCATCATGCTAGGCTTGTATGCATTGTGTATGTTTGTTCATTGAGTTCAATCTTTATATTGTCACATGAGGTTATATTTAACTGTGACGAAGTCTGCAATCAAATGAGAACTCCGTGAACATTTCTTAAGTGTTTGGGTCTAAATTTAATTGTTGCTAGTTCACACCCCTACACTTACGTTTCCATATATATCTATATATATATATGCAAGTGCTCTATTGGTATATTTTTGGTATCTATATATATGATATTTGTCTTTGCCCTGCTTTTATTGTCCATATGCATTCATGTCTTATCACTTTAAGCTTCCACATGCTGTTTATTAGTTCTTTATCCTTTGCCTATTCCTGAACAAAAAGGGGGAGAATGATGATAGGGGGAGAAATGGTATCTAATCCTATTATTATTGTATCTTAGTTTGGGGGAGATTTATCTTAGGGGGAGACGTCTTTCTAAGTAGGTCATGTGTTTGATAAAGGGGAGAATTAATTTAGGGGGAGTAATTAATTAATTGCATTTAATATTTTGATATTCCCTATGCATTTGATGAGTTTGCTTAAGTGTGCAGGAATTATTCTAAAGCGGCATCTTTCTATGGCAAAGCGTTTGATCCTTGGGTTGAGTCAAGTTTGGGCGGGTTATGTTTTGAGTCTAGTGAGCTTGACGGCCCTTTAGGATTTTTGTTTGGTTTTTGTCCCGGAATAGCCAAAGGGGGAGATTTGTAAGGACATAAATTTCCAATTGAGTCCATATATAGTTTTGGCTCAATTCCGGACAAAAACATTTATTCATAGGATAGTATTCAATTGTAATATTCTCAAGCCTATGAAGTGTGTGTTGAAGACGTAGCGGCAAAGAATATAAAGCTTCATAAAAATTCCGGTTTGCGTGCCTCATTTCTACGTCATCAACTAAGGTTCTATGCTCCCAAGGTATGAATGTAATTATATTTATATAGGAGCTTGGAACAAAAGTTTAATGGGTGTTAGGTGTAATAAAAACTGCATGTTATTTTCAGAAAGAATCAATTAGAACTTTAAAATAAGTATATAAAAGGTTCTGGGCCAAAATCGAATTTTACAAACTTTCTGGTCGTTCGTTAGAAATGTCGTTCGAACGAGTTTTTTCGTTCGAACCAGGTTTCGTTCGAACGAGTTTTTCGTTCGAACCAAGTTTCGTTCGAACGAGTTTGCCAACGAACCGAATATGGTCAGTCGTTCGATATGTCGTTCGAAAGAGTTTGTTCATTCTAACGAGGTATCTAACGAGTTTCTAACGAGCCCAGGCTGGTCGCTCGTTAGAAGTCTCGTTCGAACGAGAGTCAAGTTCGTTCGAACGAGACGCCAGGCGGGAACGGTTTTGAGCAGTTTTTTGGCAGTTTTCACCCACTTTCCCCACTTGGTTTTTAACCAACTTTTTCAAGACTTAATATGTGCGGGAAACACATTTTTCCAATTAACTTTTCCATTCCATAGCCATCTCTTAGAGAGAGTTTGAGAGCTAATTTATTTAGGGAAAATGTTCATGTTTTGAGTGTTAATTTTTTAAAGAAAAATTCATACACACTCTAGTTTACACCCAATAGTTGTTTATTCCAAGTTTCTATATTCATATTCTTTACTTGGAGTTTTGGCACCGATTTATCTCTACCGAATTCAAGAAGAGACGTTTCGGGTTTGCTTCTACACCCCATCACAAAGAAGACTTTTTGTTGAGATTCTACCCACACGGAGAAAGGCTCCATGCTTGGGTGACGGTGACCATATAAAGTCCCATCGGTGGATTCCGAGACCGCGGTGGTGTTCCGAGGTTGTTCGCTAGGAAGAGGTTTCTACGAGAAGGAGCGTCGAGGCTTGAGAGGGATCGAGTCAGTCGTTGTAAGTCTATCTGTCTTGTAATTGTAATTCTGTATCTAGTGGACTTGTGGCTAGGGCCGTTCGAGGTTGTTTTCCGTCTTGGGTTTTTCCTCGTACATCTCGGCGTAGTGTGACATTGTTTATTTTATCTTGCACAATAATTTAGAATCCATGCTTAGGATAATTTCAAGATAAAATTTGGTTTAATTATCACACTCACTTAATTTGGGACTAAATTAAATATTGGGTAAATTTGGTTTATTCAAGTCTTTTGCTAAAATTGGTTTAGCCTAACTTTGGTTAATTGAAAATTATGACTTAGGCAAATTCTAGGACTTGAGTTAATTAAAACTTGTTGTTATTAATTTTTTTTGGAAGTTGAACCATCATCTTCATAACGCTTCCGCATCCTCTCTTGAGTTTAAATAAAAAGGAAATTAAATATTTTTTTTTAATTGGGATAATCACGTTTACAGATAGCCTTGTTTTAACCCATTTTCTTTCTCGCTTAAGTTCTTAAGATATTTATCCTAAGGTGAAAAAGATAGTTAATATTTCTTTTATATGGAGTTATTTCATTGTCGTAAATCCGCTCACATAACTTTAAGAATATCATTAATTATTATATATATTTGACTTTGGTCATCAGAACAATATTTTAGTTAGGGGTGACAATTCGTGTTTTTGGTTCATGTTTTGGGTTGACACGATGATGATTTTTTCGGCACGAACATGACGCGACACAAGTTCGTATTTTGTTTTAAGTGTAACAAACACAATCAAAATAGACCATGAGAAAACGACACTGGCCACGACATGGCTAAAGAGATTTCTCAAATTTTATATAATTCAACATAAATAGACACAATACCCAAAAACAAATACGCTTAACACGAAAAAACATGAAAACACAACTCATAATTTTGACATAACATGACTTAGTGTAAAAAACACTGCCACTAACACAACATGTCACGTAAATTTGGGTCACTTTTGTATCAATTTTTCTCATCTTTTCCATTCTTTTCTAAAATTGTCACTAAGTGTTGACCCAACCTTTGTCCAGCTTAGATAGTGACTAAGGCCCGAATATATATATATATATATATATATATATATATATATATATATATATATATATATATATATATATATATAAATTTTTTTTGGGGGGGGGGTCGATTATTCCTTTTGTATGTTTATATGTCTGTATGTGTATTTTTTTTAGGAAATTTAGTTTGTCGATAAAAAAAAATGTCACCTACTTTTTTTTTATTTCAATCTCTAACTCTGTCCATAATACAATATGTATAGGCAAAATCTTTACTCATTGATTGTTTTAAAAAATTATCCAATCCATTTTAAATTTTCTACTCCTATTCTCCCCATTCTAGCGAAATTTCAATTTGCAAAGCTTTTTTATTTTCGTTCAGATTTTATATTTATAATATATTATTTTTTTTCTTACATTTTCTATTTTAAAATTACAAGTATATGCTTTATGCTTGAAATTTATGTTTTAAAATTAAAGAGAAGCTCGAGTTTGAATTGTATGAACAACTTTGGGTATAGCTTCCATATTACTTTAATACATTAATTTTGAGTGTCCGATTTTAGTTCGTTTTTATAAAATTATTATAATTTGTCTACTAGAAAATAAGAATATTGAGCTAAAAAGTGTAAAAAAATTAAACAAAATGAATTCATGCAATTTGATTAAAGATATTTACGTAATATTGTTTTAGGTATTTAAAAAATAATACTTGTGATGGATAATGTGGCGAGAAGTTTTTTGGAGTTCATTCACATTATATATTGGAAACGATACTTCAGAAAATATTGAAGGCACTGAATTATTATTGGTTTTCCATTTCAAAAAGCATGAAAAGTCAAATTGAATTTAAAATATTTCATATATATATTATACGACATATGCTATGCTTGTGTGTGTATGTGTGTGTGTGTATATGTATGTATGCATGTATTTATACATATTATAATATATTATCACAATATTCTAAATTGATTATTAAAATATATAGAGACAAAACGTTTAAAATAATGGTTAAATTTGTCTACTAAAATAACGATGGAAAAAGTCTAAACAACCTAGACAAGTCATAAGTAAAAAAGAAAATAAGTCAAAATGGGCCTTAAATTTTTGAAGCTGCACGATTTTACTATTGATTAGAAACTTCTCCCCTCTTAGCAATGCCTTTGGTCCATTTTGACGCAGTTGGTCATGCAACAAATATAGGTTTGATGCTAATTATCTTTTCCTTAATATCCAAACGCAGTTCATTCTCTTGAAAAGTTGATAGAAAGTTTGTAGCTTGGAAGACAGTGCCACCTTCCTCCAGCAGCCTTTTTCTATACCTCTAAAAACCCCTTTGGACATTTTGCCAATCACAGTTTCCTTGTTGTTTATGGGTGCACTAGAAAAACCAAGGTTAGAAGCTTAATTAGATCGACTTTTGACTAATTATGAGAATGTCCTAAAATATTTCGTGCTTAAGAATCATGTGGTGTAGCAAATATTCTCCGAGCCCGCAGGGTAACCGAAAACTTCTACATGGTCGCCTTAATTTAGTTGTCTATAATCTCCCAACTCAATGTAAGGAACATTATTTCTTATCACCATAAGCCTCAAATTTCATTCCAGCTCCATCTAATGTGAATAAAGTCATATCTCTAATTCAGTCTCGACAAATAACACTCAATCTAGTACAAGCAGTAAGATGAATGGACAATTTTTCCACAATGTTCACTCCAACACTTGTCTTCAATATGTATTTCAAACTGCAAATAGATTTTTATATTGCAATAAAAAATAATATATAGCCGAATTAAAATTAATCTAAATAAGGAATATTAATTTTATACATACCCTATGAAGGTTGTTGAATGGTTCAAATAAATGGTTGCATGTTATGAACATGCCTTTACTGGTTATAGAAAAACATAGTACATTCAGGATTTTGGTTTGTTTGTTTCCTTTAATAGATGCTTCGAAATGAGACATGATCTTAAACACTGATTTCCTATATGGTCAATTAAAATTTGAAAGGAAATATAACAATTAATATGGGTTTTCATTAAACATTTGTTTGTATAAAAACAAGAAATAAATGAAAATATGTTATGCCTTTGACTTTGAGATGATGAGGATGAGTTAGATGATAAGAATGTCATATTTTCTCTTCGGACAAGATTACACAACCTAGTGAAAAACACAAGTATAGAACTAAAAGTTAGACTAATAATAGGACAAACATGATTCAACAAATAAGATTTCCTTGTATATATGTTTAAAAAAAAGATGAAAACAACCCCATAAAATTTCATTCTCTAGTACATACGAATTCAACATTCTTATGAAAGTAGTTGACATATTTAATGCTAACCAGCATCAAATAGTTTAAAGTCAGATAATTGTTCGCTGGCACATATAAATATGAATAATTATGTGGCCACTCGAATAACAAGTGAAGTTTTGTGACCAATAATCAAACTATTACACAAGCCCAATAATACTGGGACATTGACTAGTGTACCATTTTTGAAAAGTTGTGTACCATTTTTTTACCGAAGTGTGCCATTTACAACTTAAGATATGAGAGAAGAGAGAAAAGATGAATTGGTACTCTTATGTTCAACTTACTTATAAAAGAAATATAATCAACTATTTATATAAGCTAGAGTGCACACATGACAAAATAAGAAGGCTAACAACCTAACTAACTATAACCACCTAGATAAATATGAATATAACAACCTAACTAACTGTGAATATAACAACCTAACTAACTTTAGTAATATGCTTAACATCCACCCTCAAGCGGTATACAGATTTAGCAAAAGTAAACTTGTTACATAAATAGTGAAATTTGGAAAGAGTGAGGGGCTTTATGACTATATTTGTAGGTTGTTCTTCAGATGGAATGTAGCAAACTTCAAGTTGTTTGGAGGTGACTAATTCAGTGAGCAAGGAATAAATACACACTAGTTCAGTTATTATTGTAGACAATGCTCTATATTTAGCTTCAGTGATTGAGCGAGAGACTAATTTTTGTTTCCATGATCCCCATGTAATCATGTTACCACCAAGAGTGAAACTATAACCTGTTGTAATTTTTTGTCATCAAGATTACAGGCTCAGTCTGCATTAGAAAAACCTTAATGTATAAGATGAGGGGCTTTAGTGAACCTAAGTCCTATGTGAATTGTGACTTTGATATATCTTAATAACCTTTTACAAGAAGACCAATGAGAAGTGGGATTTTGAAGAAACTGACATAACTTGTTAATAATAAAAGATGTATCATATCTGGTTAATGGTTAATGTGAGGTATTGAAGAGTCCCAATCGTAATTCTATACTACCTGGGATTTTCAAAAAAAGTGTTATCTTCTTGATGAAGCTTGTTTCCATGACACATAGGTGTAGAGGTAGCTTTGAATGAGTCCATACTGGTGCGAGTGACCAAGTCAAGAGCATATCTGGTATGAATAAGATTAAGGCCTGATGTGTCTCTAGAAACTTTAAAGCCCATATAGTAGTTAATAGAGCCTAGAGTTTTAAGAACAAACTAAGTATTAAGTAAAGTGATAAGGCTATGAATAAAATGTTTATCTTATCCATTAACTAAAATGTCATCACCATAGATAATTATTATAATGAGGGATACATGCTTTCTACAGTAAAAGTGAAAAGTGTCTGAAACTGAATTGACAAAGCCCCATGAGAAAATGACATTTTTTAGTTTATCAAATCATGCTCTAGGAACTTGTTTGAGACCATGCAAGGCTTTGTTCAACTTACAAACGTAGGTGGGAATGAAGCATCTTCAAAACCTTTAAGTTGAGCCATATAAACAGTTTATTATAGGTCATTAATAAGAAAGGCATTATTCACATTAATTGGTTGAATACCACATACATATTAAACAACAAAAGTGAACGTAATACGAATGGTGGGGGATTTAACAAAATGACTAAAGGTGTCAAAATAATCATTTTCAGGTGTTTGTTGAAATTGCTTAGCAACAAGTCTGGCTTTGAATTTGTCTTAAGAGACATTAGACTTGAATTTAGTTTTGTACACTCATTTGTTTTGAACAACATTGATGTGAGGAGAGTAAGGAACCAAGGACAATGAATTATTTGAAAGTAAAGCTTGATGTTCAAACTCCATAACTGCCTTTCACCTGGGATTAGAAAGAGCTTATGTAACAGTGGTTGGTTAAGTATAATCAAGTTTAGATTTTTCTATTTCTACAACTTAAAGTTTTGGTTTAAAAACATCAGATCCAACTCTAGTTTGCATAGGATGAGTTCATATAATGGCCGCTGAGGTATTAATAGGAGGGGAGGGAAAAATTTATTGGGTAGTTGGAGAGTTTATGAGAGGAAGTTTAATAGGTTTAGGAGCGTGCTGCAACTCAGTGGGATGATTTTTTTTTGGTGAGTGATTAGATGAAGTGGATAAAAGAGGTGTAGGAATAGGATCACTGATGTGTGTATTCTTGGTGATGGTTGGCTTAATGATAGATGAAGAAATTGGTAGAACAAATGAATTTTGAAAGGTATGCGTAAAAGATGGAGTAATATTTTAACAAAATAACTGTGAATAGGGAAAGTTTGATTCATCAAAGGTAACACTTTTGGCAATTTAAATGTCACCAGTAGGATGAAGACATCTGTAACCCTTACGATATGAACTATAGACTAGAAAAACAGAAGTAGTAGTTTTGAAATCAAACTTTTATTTCTTATATGCTCTTAAGAAAAGAAAGCAAGCACATCCAAAAAAATTGAGGATTTAATAATGTGGAACTTTATAAAACAAGAGCTCAAATGGATATTGAGACTGTGTTTGAGTACGAAGTTTGTTTATGAGATACGTGATTGAGACAAAGCCATCCCACTAGTACTGAAGTGGATGTTTAGCTTGAGCAAGTTGATAAAAAGACTTTTTGCGTGTGTATGTCGTTGTTGTTGAAAGCCAAGTTAGTCAAAACCTCAAATACCTACAAATAATAATAAAATCAAGTATAGAGGTAAGTAAGGGTATCAATCCACTTTCTAGGGAGTAAAGCAAATGGAACAAATTTAAATGTAATTCACTTTTTATTTTCTTTTTGTGCTTTTTCACTTTTCTAATTTTTTTTAGCTTTTTCAATATTAAAACAATTGGGTGAGGTGAGATCTAAATTAAAGTAAACTAAATGAAAATAACTAACTAGAAAATGACTAAAATAAAAAAAATAAGGTCTAACACTAAAATAAAAGATAAAGTGAGGCAAATAATTGTGAGAGCAATCAAGGAGTGGGATTACACCACAAATTTTAATTATTCTAATTAATTAATTTAATTATTTGAATTCTCCCAAATTAATATTAAAATTACAAACCAACTCTCGTTGCAAGTGTAATTAGAATAGTAATCTTTTAGAAAGTTAAAATTAACACCCCACAACTCTAGAAAATTAGATCTACACTCCTTTTAATTAATCACCCGCTAGGATCGATCAATTAGAATTTATGTCAATCTTAAAAATTAAATTTAGAGTTGAAATTCAAATGATAATACCCCACTTAAGAGACCCCTATCTCTAGTTCGAATCTAAAATGGGTATTATCACTAGAATTTCGATTTTCTCTCGAAAATCATTTACCCTCTCTCGAGGCGTAAATCTAAGGGTGGGGGATCAAATTTAACATTCAAAGGGAAATTTTAAGTAAGCAAACTAATTAAACTAAAATAATATCAAATAAGGGTTTTACCCCACCCCTTGAAAGGGGATTTACCCTAACATGGTATGAAATATGACAAATTAATAATCAAAGGCATAAACAAATAAAATAGAAGGGTAAGAGGAAAAATCTTCAAACAAGTCTCCTTGATTTGCAAAATTGGACTCTAATCCTCCATTGAAATTGATCAACATCCATTCCAAATGAGCTTTCCACCATATTCAATTACATACAAATACTCATTTGAATTGCTCAACAATTAATCTCTCACAAATATCTAAAAAGATTAAAATAAAATTATTTACAAAAATATTCTACCTAATTTATTTTCTAAACGAACCTATCTCTCTCTCTAGAATTTTCTTTCTAGTTGATGATTGATTCATCCTCTTTGAAAGAGCATGGTCTTCTTTTATATCTAAATGGAGCTAAGGGGCATAATTGGAAATTGGCTAGAGGTGCATGTGTTTTGGGTGAGGTCATGGGGGTAGAGGGAGTGAGGTGATTTGGGTGTTTGGTTAGAAGAAGTTAGTTGGGGGTTTTTAAGGGTATAATGGGTAAATGGGAATAATGGCATGTGGGGTTAATTAACTTTGCTTTGTTTGTTGGCAGATCGTGGCTTTGGCTTTGAAGTTTGGAAAATGGTAAATGGAAATGGGTTTGGTTTGGGGAATGGGTCTTTGAAAATGGACATGGGTAAGGTTTGGAAATGGGTATAAGGTTGGAGAGGGTTGAATTGGGTGAACTCGGGTCGGGGTTAGGTTCCGGGTAGGAGGCCAAGAGAGGGGTAATCGGGGAACGCCGCCGGAGGGAGGAAATCGGAGGTGGCTTGGGGTTTTAACGCCGGGGAAGAGAGAAAGAGATGGGCCGGTTGGGTTAGACACAGGTTTCGGGGTATTACCGGCGGCTGGCCGGAGGTGGAGTCGCAGGGGTGAGAGGGTTCGCGGCTGCAGGGGGTGTGTCTGGTCGGCGGGCAGGAGGCAGGGTGAGAACTGCGATCCGATCGCGAAGAGAGAGAGAGAAGCTTCCGGCGGAGGGGGTAAGGCAGCTCCAGCAGGTAGGTAGGAGGTGTGGTCGGTTTGGGAGTAGATGAGGGTTAAGGTGTGGGGTGTTAATGGAGATGGTGGTAAGAGAGAGAGAGAGTTGTGGTGAGGAAGATGAAGTGGAAAAGATTAGGTGTGTGAGAGGTGTAGGTAATAGGATGAGGGTGAGGGTGGTTTTAGGGTGTGTTTGGGGTGTAGGATAGATGTGTGTCAAATTTGGATCCAATATAAAAATTAAGACCTAAAAAAAAATTAAAATTAAAAAAATCAAATCTAACTAAAAATAACTAAACTAAAAACAATAAAAATAAAAATAGTAAAAATAAAATCCTAAGCTATATAAAACAAAAGAAATAAAAAAAATGAAAAATCTAAATGAAAATTAAAGTCCTAAAAATATAAAATCTAATAAACTAAAAAATAATCTACTAAAACTAATCTTAATAAAATAAGACTAAACTAAAAACTAACCAAAATCAAAATGAAGTAAAATTATATTAATAAAAATAAAATAGAAAAATAGAAAATAAAATCTAAAAATTCTAAAATAAATCTAAAATAAATCCTAAAAATAGAAAAGACTCAAACTAAAAATCTAAAAAAATAATAAAATGACACAAATAAAACACACACATGCTTGGGGTAAGTTTGGGTTAAATTTAGGCTCGGGTTAGGGTACGAGAGAGGGAATTAGCTCCATTAAATGCACAATTGCCTTGAAATACGCATTTGAACACCGCAACGTGCATTAAGCCTGCATATTAAATATTTAAGCACATAAGACCCATATTGTCGAGAAATAGCAACTAAAGTACGTCTATTTGGGGTATAAATTGTACAGTTTTGGGTGCTTATCACAAGTAGAGTTTATCCTATTTCAGTTATGTGTCTATGATTCCTCTGTACTCTACCTTACTGTTGATGAGTGTGATGACATGGATGTCTAAAGACAATAACTATATTTGCAAGAAGACATTTCAAAGATCTTTATTTCCCACCCCATTCAGTTTAGGGACATTGGATTTTGCAAGAAATTGACATTCAACATAGGCTTTAAATTGAATAAAGACAATGTGAACATCAAATTTTAGTTTGAGAGGAAAGATCCAAGTAAATTTAGTAAAATCATCCATAAAATGAACATAACATTCATATCCTTATAGATGTAGAGGTTTGGGATGATGTAAAGTGTGCTTCCAATAGAAATCTAGGATAAGATGCGAAGAAAAAACATTCAAATGTTAAAGAACTTTATTCAATACAACTCTAGAAGGATGGCGAAGTCTTTTATGCCACATATTAACAACATTAACATTGTTCTTTTCTACAAGACTTTTATTAGGGATATAAACATTACTGTTTTGAGAAACAAGAACAATTTTAGTACATAGGGAAACACTATGATTCAAGAAACAAGAACTACTAGAATTTGAGTGATTTGAGTTCTTAATCGCAATCGAGGATAAATGATACAATCCATCTCTAAGTGTTTCTTCCAATAGACTAGTCTTCAAGATTTTTTCCATAACAAAACAAAAATCGGAAGTAAATTCAACAATCAGATTGTTGTCTTGGGTATATTGAGAAATGCTTATAAGATTTTTAATTATATTTGGAACACGAAGAATATTATTTAGGTATAATGGTTTCTTAAAAGCAAAATAACTAGATCCAATATTAATAATATTGAGTTTAGAACCATTACCAACAATCAATCTCTCATTTCCTTTGTGTGCAATTTTTCTTTAGATTGTGGTAATCTTAGGTCACATGAGATGAGGCACCAATGTCCGTATAAATTTTCCATTTGAGGAGGTGCTATGTATGCTTGATGTGTTGCGTTATTGATAGACTCTGGTCCTTGATAGGTTACATAAAATCTATGGTAGCATTTCATTGCTATGTGGACTATTTGTCCACAAACTTGACATATGGGCTTACTCCCATTTGAATATCCGCTTTCTATTGCTTGGTATGAAGTTTCTTCCTATGCCACATTTATTACTATTGCCTCTTGAAGTGCTAAAGTTTTGAGAGGTGTGTGCATTACTAATGTTTTGAGAAGTATTAAATGGTTTCTTGCTTTTAACAACATTGGATAAATCAGAATTTATATATATAATAGAAGTTGAACTCACAAATTCTGACCTCATTTGAAGTTTTTGATGTACGAATTGAACTTCATGAATTGTAACTGAGTCTTTAGTAGTAAGAATTATAACCATGTACTTATATTCACTTCCAATCCCCCCAAGAACATATATAATTAACTCATAATTAGATATCATTTTTCCAGTAGCCATTAAGCTATTGACATATCCTTTCATTTTGAGGATATATTCATCCACTGACAGTGATCCCTTTTTATTGGATTGAAGTAGAGATTGTAGGTGTGAAACCTTATCTTTGAAATTGGTTCTAAACTGTTGTTCAAATGTGCTCCATATATCTATAGCAGTTGTGCAACGAACAATATGTCCTATCATATGTTCAAAGATTAAAGACATCAACCAACTGATGAAGTATTGATCACATTTAACCCATTCATTGTAGGATTGATTATTGATAGAAATTATTAGAATAGTTTAGTTAGGAATGAGTGGCTCAGGTTTGTCTTTAGGTTTGAGGATAATTCCATCCAGATCCTACTGGTAGTACTTAAGTTCTCCCATAAGAATGGTTTGTTCGATCAAGTTTTAGATAGGGTAACAGTAAGGTAGTAGGAACTATTATTGGGTAGGAAGAAATGGATTAAGAACATGAAGATGAATTGGCCATTAGGTCAAGAAAAAAATTGAGCTCTGATACCAACTTAAGGTATGAGAGAAGATAGGAAATATGAATTGGAATTACTATATTCAACCTACTTATAAAAGAAATCATCATCATCCTTGCCTTAATCCCATCATATGGGGTCGACCACATGGATTCTACTTTTCCATTATAATCTATTGTATGCATTATTATCATTCAAGTTTAATTCCTTAAGGTCTCCTAATACTTTCTTCCCATGTTCGCTTAGGGCGACCACTTTTTCTTTTACCCTCTATTTCCAACAATCTTCCTCTTGTTATAGGGGCATCTACTGGTCTACGCAACACATGTCCGTACCACCTAAGTCTACTTTCTCTTAATTTATCATTAATGGGAGCTACTCCTAATTTTTCTCTCATGTATTGGTTTTTAATTTTGTCCTATCTAGTAATTCTTATCATCCACGGAGCATCCTCATCTCACTAACATGGTAACTTCGTTCATGTTTCTTCTTTAACGATCAACACTCCGCTCTATAAAAGTCCCTGGCCTAACAACTATTCTATAAAATTTTCCTTTTAATTTATTAGTTATCCTCTTATCGCATAACACTCCGCTCGCTTGTCTCCATTTTATCCAATCAGTTGATATTCTACTCGTAATATCCTCATAAATATTCCCACTACTTTGTAACATTGAACCTAGATAACGAAATTTATTATTTTTATTTATCACTTTTTCTTCACCCTTTAACATTATTTTACTCGATGCCTCATTATTAAATTTACATTCCATAAATTCCATTTTATTACTACTGATTTTTAGTCCCTTATACTCTAAGGCTTTTCTTCAAGTATCTACTCTCATCGTTAATCTTTCCTTAAAAGTGTCTATTAAAACTATACCATCTGAAAACAATATACACCATGGGACATCTTCTTGTATGTCCGTAGTGATCTCATCCAAAACTACGATAAATAAATAAGGACTTTAGGTCGATCCTTGATGTAAACCCACTTTAATCGCAGTCATTAGTTTCTCCACATATAGTCCTTACTCTAATATTTGTGTTGTCATACATATCTTCAATAACTTTAATATAACTCATAAGGATACTTTTCCTCCATAGAGCCCACCAAATTATATCCCTAGGTACTCTATCATAAGCCTTTTCTAAATCTATAAAGACCATATATAAGTTTATATTCTTACTTCTACATTTCTCTATTAACTGTCTTAATAAGTAAATAGCTTCCACAGTGGCTCTCCCTGGAATACATCCAAATTAAGTTTTCGAGATAGTTAACTCATTTCTTAATCTTTGTTCTATAACCTGTTTCCCTAATTTCATTGTGTGATTCATCAGTTTGATTCATCTATAATTACAGCATTTTTGTATATCCCCTTTATTTTTATAGAACGGTATCATGGTGCTTTTCCTCCACTCATCTAGCATGTTTCCTTCTCTTACAATTTTATTAAACAATCCTGTTAACCATTCTACCCTTAGACTTCCAAGGGTTCTCCACACCTCTATGGGTATTTTATCCGGGCCAACCCCTTTATTCTTTCCTATTTTCCTTATTAATATATCAACTTCTTTTTCAGTAAATGGACATACCATTCATATATTCTGTTCAATGTTCTCGAAATATTTTTTCGGATATTCTTCATTCAATAATCCCTGAAAATACTCTTTGCATCTATCTTGAATTTCTTTATCGTTAAATAATATATTTTGATTTACGTCTTTAATACACTTAACTGGACCCATATCCCTTGTCAATTTATCTCTATTCTTTGCCAATTTATATATATTCTTTTCACCTTCCTTGGTACCTAATTTATTATAAAGATTATTTAGTGCTTTTTGTTACGCATTTCTAATAATATTTTTTACTTCACTTTTCAACTTCTTATACTTTTCTAAATCTTTTTTATGTTAACTCTTTTGCCACTCTTTAAAACTTACTTGTTTCTTTTGTATTATATTTTGCTCTTCCTCATTCCACCACCAAGTCTCTTTTTCTATACATCTTTTTCCTTTAGTCTCACCTAAAACTTGCTTACCTGTTTTCTCGATATCATTCTTCGTTTTTGACCAAATGTTGTTAACATTGTCGTTCCAATTCAACTTCATGTTTAACAGGAACTTTTCTCTAAATTCAATCTCTTTGCATCCTTTTTAATCCTTCCATTTTATATTTTGATAACATATTTTCTCTTTTCGATACTTAAATCCTTTAATTGCTAAATCTATTACTAATAGACGATGTTGATTTATTAAGCTTTCAATTGGTATAACTTTACAGTCTTTGCATGTGTACAAGTCTCTTCTTCTAAGTAAGAAATAGTCTACTTGTGTTTTATTCTCTCCGCTTATAAATGTTATCAAATGTTCTTCGTTTAAAAAAAAATGTGTTTGTTAACGCTAGATCAAATGCCTTAGCAAATTCTAAGATAGTTTCTCCTTCTTCATTTCTCGTACCAAAACTACAACCTCCGTGTATCCTTGGGTAACCATCTCGTTCTACTCCTACATGTCCATTTAAGTCACCTCCCAAAAAATGTTTTCATGCGTAGGAATTTTTTGTAATACTTCATCCAATAATTCCCAAAATGATTTATTTGCATTTTCGTCTAAAGCTCCTTGAGGCGCGTAAGAACTTATTAGATTCGATATCGTCTTATCTAAGATGATCTTAATACTCATTAATCTATCTCCCCATCGCTTAACATCCACAACTTTATCTTTTATGTAGTAATTAACAACAATACCTACCCCATTACTACGATTATCTATCCCTTTCGATCAAAATAATTTATAACATTCAACTCTCTCTCTATCCTTTCCCCCCTTACATTTAGTTTCTTAGAAGCATGCTATGTTGATTTTCCTCCGTTTTAAGTATCCATAAGTTCTTTACACTTGCGAGTAAGTGCGCCTAAATTCCACATACCAAATCTTATTTTATGTATGTTATTTAATTTACGTTTCTTGTTTTAATTAGAGAATCGATCACAAGATTTGGAATAAATTTTACAGCCGGCTATCAACCTCACAATAACCCACCTCGTTTCACATCCGGACTTGGGCACCGGCAATGGTATAGCAAAAAAAATTAATTAATTAATTAAGTGTTTAAATAATTAAATACTCTTATAGATAAAGATGCAAAATAAACTTGCTAACAACTAAATCAAGAGTACACTTTATGTACCAACAATAAATAATACCAAAAATGATATAAAGCATGAATAAAACATACCTAAGTATAAAATCATACAATTTAACTAAAGTATGTGCAAATTAGATGAATAAAAATAAATAAAATAATGGAAATAACTAGAATAGTAAATAATGGAAATAACACACCTCAGTAGTGCAAATCTCACGGCAATAAGTCATCTTGCAATTTTGCTCTCATAAATATTCTTGAAAGAAAAACAATCCTGTTACAAAATATACAACCTTAATTCGGTCGATCATAGCCCTGCTATACTTTGTGGTGAAACTACTTTGTCAGCGAAACTGTTGCGTAACCCCAACCACTCTTGCGTAACCCAATCTTGAATCCGAACTTGAAATCGAAACCCAATATTTTCCACTAATCAGAAAAAGTAGTCGTTACACTGAGAAAGATGAACCAGGAGTGGGTAACATATGTTTCAAGGGGTTCCCTGATGACCAGTCCAATACCCAGCGATTTGATTTCCAATCACAACCTCAATCAACCCAAAACCCCGACGATTTGATTCCGATCGCAACCTCAATTGATTAGACCTACACCAAAAGGGTTTGATGAAATTGATTGAATCTTTAAATTTGGATTTGATGAAATCGATCAGATCATACCTTCCAAATGATGACCAAGCCATGGTTTTTAGGTAGCTATTTATAAAAGCTAGACTACACACATGACAAAGTAAAAATATTAACAGCCTAACTAACTATACCCACCTAACTAATTGTGAATATAAAAACCTAACTAATTATGAATATAACAACCTAATTTACACCTAACTAACTTCAACAATATTCTTAAATAATCAAAACAGATTCAACTTTCCAATAATCAATCTTATTGTGGAACAGTTTCCCCATAACAAGCTTTGAAACAATTTTCCAAAAAACGTTTGTTATTGATACAAAATTCATGTATTGCCACATGACTTTCCAATAAATGCATGCTTATTGATAAAAAATTCCAAGTGAGCTGCAATAAAATAATTGGTGAGAATATCCAAATTTTTACTTTATTTAATAGAGTCGAATACAATTTTTTTACATTTTCCCTAAAAAACACAAGGAGAGCCTATTATATTATGGGAATCTCAGTTATACACACACACACACACACACACACACACACACACACACACACACACATATATATATATATATATATATATATATATATCATCTAATTGAAACAACTAAGGCGACATACCCAAATGAAATATTGACTGGATCCTACTCTAGGAATGAAATGATTGAAACAGCTAAGTCAAAGTCCTGCATCATCCACATGTGCCGCAGCTGCGAAATCCTGGATTAGAACAATTCTGGCGTCCCTGTAGCTGGACACCTAAAAGGTTTTGAAAATATTTTATGGCAAGGGTTAGAACCCAAAACATTTGAAAATATTTAGCAAGTGAATTTAAATGGAAAAAATTAAAATGCATGAATGCTCTTCATAGTTAAGTTAGTGCCGCACACTCTCTTGAGGAACCCCTCACCCCTCAACTAATGTGCACACCTAATGTCCTTCAATATTACCCATCTAGCTATCCACCCCGTAACTAGTCTTGTCACATATATCCCACAATTTCCCACTGCTCTATCCCTAGTGGGTTTAGTATACTTTATAGTTATTAATCTCATTAAATTATTTAAGTCCTTTCTCATTTAATGCCATATAACATTCTCACGAGTTATAACACTTATACGATTTACATCACGTATATGAGTTATAAGTTGTTATTCACGCTAACTTATTTAAATCAATTTCTCAGTCAATACTATATAACCGTTTCACAAGTTATATTAATTATACATTTACACCATGTATATATATATCTGTATATAATTCTGCACTATATATACGTATAAAATCTCAATATTCACACGCAGTTCGGATATAAATGCTATCACCCAACGAGTAGGAGGTGGTCCTAGTTTTCCCCGAAAGTGCCCGTTCCATACCATAACGGCCCACCCCTAATAACAGACGCTTTGACTTGGGGAATATACTCAGCCTGCATTCGCTAGTCAGGGGACTCACCCACATCGCGCAATCTCCTAAAATAGCATTAATATTGGTATGCTTTACTATAAATAATATTCACACAAATATTTATAAATCATATATATACTACACATCACCGTATACATATGGAAATCTAGGCTAGCGGTTTACTATGTCCATACACAAGCCTAAAACATGTAAGTCTACGGTCCGACTTCATTTGAATTAATTTACACACTAATTAATTTTCATTATCTTGGTGTCACCCTACCAATTGTACGCGGAATCTCTCGCTCAGCCCAAAATTCAATATTTCCAACCCATTGTTCAATTTCAGTCAATTAAGCCTACCCACTTAATTAAAATGGTTTCAAATCACTCAATCATGAACCTTAATTCTTTAAATTAATTAATCTTCTAATTAATTCAAGGATAATATTCAAAAATTAAAACCCTAGATCATAACCGAAATTGCAGAATCACCCAATGCAGAAATTGTGTATCTCAAAATAAATAACATGTCTAAGTCAGGGGAAGAAGGAATTTTGACATGATTTAGCAGGTCATTGAAACGACCTTCCATGTTGTTCGAACGACAATGGCTCTCATTTGAACGAGATACCAGGTCGTTCGAACGACCCTGGTATCATCTTCACCCCTAATTTGTCAAGTAAAACCCACCCCGCCATTGAAATGTTTACAACCTCCATTATGTATAGATTTCTTCATCAAAACTTCCCCAGATTCATCTTAATTGCATCCTTTTGTTACATTCAATTTAGCCCTATCAATTACACCAAATTAGGGCATCAAATTAGTCAAATCTTAACACCTCTACAGATTTATAACTCCAAATCAAAGAAATCCCCAATTTCTCATGAACACAAACCCTAACATATTAATTGATTCCCACCTCCTTTTATATGAATAGGTAAATGCAAATTAACAATTGAAAATTAAACCACTTGCCTTAATTTGCAGATCAAAGCCTTTGGATGAAGATGTTGGATTGAATTCAGGGATCTCCTCTTGTTCTTGAAGCAATCTCCCAAAATCCCCAAATTCTCTTCTAATGGCTCTCTTCTTAAGCTCTCCACAATTCTAGTCTTCTAAAAAGACTTTAAGTTGCCTTACCAACTAGGGTTAAAATCTCTAATCCCGTTTTTGGGCCTCCTAAAAAGGGTCCAAACTCTTTATTTGAAACTCAATTATGTCTAATTAAGTCTTGAAACCCAATATATCCATATGGCCACTCATTTCAGACTATTTTGACCCATCCGGACTCAACCCTGTACTCCAAATTGCCATCCGAATTAAATTATAACATCTTCCAAATTTAAGACCTCAAAAGGCGACATAAAATAGTCCAAAATATTTAATCCTCAATTCGCCAAATTAATAAATTCCTCAAACTTAAAAATTCTCAAATCATGAATTTAATTCTCCAAATAAAATAAATTCTTTTTCTCCAAATATTTTATTTAATTAAAGGTCCTTGAATTTACAGGGTGTTAAATACTTCCCCCTTTACAGTGGAATTTCATCCTCGAAATTCGGATGAGCCTAGTACTCCCAGTCTCGACTAGCTCCCAAGTCGCCTACCTTTGAGATCCTACACCCATATCTCCCACTTATAATCGTGAATTATTTGAAACAATCAGATTAATTAACTAGGACGTCCATACACCCTATACCGGTGCTCAACCGCACAAATAATACCCGGCTTCTTCCAGCCTGAAATCGTAATATAACTTCCCTCTGACAGTTATAACGACATGCATGAACAATAACCGAGGTACCCAACTCATGTACTAATTACCAAACGTATCCCCGCTTCCAATATTGAGCTAAGTTTCATGCGTGGGATGTCTCGCAAAGAGAAATCCAAACAAGGACCCCCCGATACACTACTATCTAACATTATCGGTCGTTGAGATCTGTTAGGCCCTCAGTTCATAGCACGTACCCCTAAATACCCATCTCTCGACATAAAAGTATACACATCCACATTTTATTCTAATAAGGACAACATACACTACCGCGCCCTTACTATCACTAGTTTCCTTGCGCAAAAATAAAACCCGGGCTATATCTCCCCTTCGATAATAAGTCTAATCACTCTGAATCACATCATACGTGTACCTAATCCCCGGGATTTCAATTAACAATTTATACATTAATATGCAATTCATTTAACATATATAACCATATATATGTGCTAGACCCTATCTCAGGTGATACCTAGCAATGATAATTCATACCCGGGTACCGCAAATCATTCAATCTTAACATAACTATCCATTATAGCCCCCAACTATAGCTACGCAGTTGAAACTTGGAAAACATTCACGCTACTACCATAATTCTCCGAAATAGGAATCTCTCGTATAATGCAACCATTCGCTTAGTGTAACCCCCCCCCCCCCCCACTCTCACGTGGTTAACACCGAAGAACCCCGCTATCCAACGGTATATATATATATATATATATATATATTATGGCTATTACGGCCAACACATCCACTAATATCTGTCTCACCCACGAATCTTAGTGATATCAAACCATAGGTTGTGACGCACTCAATGTCACTTCCAAACACACCCATGCTCAAACATTCCATAATTCTAGGGACAACTTATTCCCATTCCTTCGAAATATACCCAAAAATCATTTCCTTTGCGTCTCCTCCTCGAATCTGTTATGTATCTGCACAGTAGAGGCTCTGGCTCCTCCCGGGGTGACCATACACCCTATATCTCGTGCATAATTGCACAAACTTTCGATCATCACTTATGTAACCATATTTGTCTCAACTTCAGCCCCCGTATTCTCGGTGTGGCTATATTCTCCAAATATTTCCGATGACCTTACCAATTACTGTACAAGTCTTCTTGATATTGCCCCACCTACCAACTTGTGGTGCAAATCTTTCTAGTGTCTCTTTCGCAACACTAGCCCTATCTCTTAGTGGCTCTCTACTCAATGTATTTTCTCCACTCGTTCACTAATTATCATTAAATCCAATGACCTAGAATCCAATGACATATTCACACTTTTGACATTTTATTAAGGCTTATGCGTATAGCACTTCCTTGAAAACCCCAAAGGAACTTTTCCTAATGCATTATTCCTCAGCATCGTTGGTCCTTAATTTCCACATAACCCAAAGCAACCCACGGGACTTTCAAACCTTGCCCTTATACTCCTAAGTCTATCATGGACTCCCGCGTCTCTAAAGGAGTCATATACGCGGGTACTATCACTAAGCCCTCAGCGCTAAATATTAATGACGAGCTAAATCTCTCCACTCCACAATAACCTAACATACCTTGAATCTCATTAGTAAGAGTCCCCGTGCACCGGGATCCAATATAACTAGACAAATGTACCCAATGAGGTCCACTTCAAAAGATATTTCCACGGGCTCAACCCTCTTCCAGGTGAGACATTTCAAAAAGAATATACATCCGACACTCAAATAACGAACACGATATGCCCACCATTACGAACCCTTCCGTCCACAAGAAAAAATCATACCTCGAATATCACCTCTCAAAGGAGCTATTACTCAAGAAATACATCGTCTGCATGTACCCACCCATTCCTTTCAGGTGGAGTCGAAGAGTACCCCGCTACTCCATGGTAAGAATACACATACTAGCGATATTAACGATACTTCCACTAAATCCATTTCTCATGCGAATACAGTACTAATACATTACTGTAACCCGCTTGCATCACATAAAACATACCTCAATCATCTCAGAATAAAACTTGTAGATTCAGTTACTCATAACACTTCCGTCCTAACCAAACCAAGAACTTCTCCAATAGATGTTCCTACTAGGCATCTTGCTCTTGTCCCCTGACTTGTTGCGGACAAGATACACCCATGTGTTTCTAATCTTTTATAGATAATACACCTCTCTGTGTCCTTCCCCTTTCTCTTGACCCACCGGCCATGTCGGGGTTGTCCTTCTCACGAACCTGGTAGTCTTGACCCTGATTGATACTCCTATTGTCCCTTTGGCTGCGCTTGTCCCATTGGACTTGTTGATGGACTTAATATCCCTAACTGAGCCCACCATCACTTGTAGAAATTCTATTAATCTTGATCATTAATTTAGGTACTCTACTGAGTATCCCTTCCATTGGTGCCGCACTAGCACTAAAATCTAGTCTCACTCTTCTGATAGATTCTCTAACTCCCTTAGCTCCCCCCTCTCGAGAGTATTGATAAAAATGTAAATGTACAACCTTGACAACAATGACACCAGTCATCCTATCCAGATCTCCTATCTGTGCTTGTATATTCTACCCACGGGTCTATTATTAACTTGCAACCTAACTTAATTCTTCGTATCCCTCTCATCGGTTACTAAGTTTACGAATTCTGTCAACTTTCCTTCCCATATGGCCACTGTCCGACCCATTTAGAAAATTATTAAAATCTCCCTTGCCTCTCAAATTAACCTCTAGTGAGAGGATTTATAATAATCCACACCCCAAATTCCTCATTATTCATGGTATCTCCCCATGAATGTGGTGACGGCTCCCATCACTCCATATTGCTTCTAAGATCAAACTTCTTCGCCCGAAATTTTGAATTGAGTGTCACTACACTCCCCCACATGTGATCCCAAGTGGATGTTCTCTACATATTGGTAAATCACTCTTTCGCACCTCCCTCGCATTCTAGAGGATTGTTCTTTAAGAACCAAAAATCTTCTTCTGCCCTTACCCCTGGTCGTCTACACTTGGGGTTTTAACTTTGCACTATCATCCCTTCACGACATTTCTTGGGAAACTATGGCACCCCAGCGGTTACTCCAACTTCAATTTTGAATAATATGGTGACTCCTATGTGACACCCCGCCTAATAAAATACCGGGTGATCAGTCCTATACCAAATTAAAACAGAAATCCCAGTTGGTTCATCCTTAGCATCACTGTCGAAAACTTTTTAAAACTTACTAACCACCTAGTATTCCAAAAGCTGGTGCCAAATTTTAACTTTTTAATTAAAAACACAGTACATGCGGAAGTAAATATAAATCATTCACACAACTGAATAAAATCAACTAAATAATTAATTAAACAACTTGCCGAATAAACCATTGGCCACCAAAGTAAAATAATCCAATACAAAACATCAACCACCTCAATAAATACAACTGAGAACTGTACTGAGAAGTCTGGGTGACAAGCCCTAAATAAACTGAAACTGATAACTGATTCCTACTTAGGAATGAATGAATGATGCGTCTAATCCAAACTCCTGCTAGCATCCACATATGCCGCAGCTCCGTGTTCCTGGAATAGAATATCAATCCTGGCGTCCCTGTGACTGGACACCTAAAAGGTTATGGAAAATAGTTTTATAGCAAGGGTTAGAACCCAAAACATTTTGAAAATATTTACCAAGTGAATTAACTGCAGTAATTTAAAATGCATGAATGCGCTTCTTATTTAAGTTAGTGTCGCACTCTCTAGTGGACATTCTCACCCCTCCACTACTGTGCACACCTAACGGTTATCTTAACCCCACCTAGTTGTACTACCCCGTCCAACTAGTCCTGGTATAACCTCCCCTTGCCATACTATTCTAACCCGAGTATATTTATTCATGAATTAAGTTATCTCACCAATTAACATAATTAATTCCTTCTTAATTAATATCATATAACCATGACACTAGTTATATAAAGTAAATACATCACACACTGTATTATACCCACATATAATAAACTTAATTAATTTCCTCTTAATTAATGGCATATAACTGTGACACAAGTTATATAAAGTAAATACATCACACACTGTATTATACCCACATATAATAAACTTAATTAATTTTGTCTTAATTAATAGCATATAACTGTGATATAAGTTATATAAAATAAAAACATAACACATTGTACTATTACCCACATATAATATTTTCTATCATATTATACGTACCTTTACTAAAACAACCACACATATATCATACGTATATCCATCCTTCAGAGTATACCCTCACCGGATGATTCCCTCTAAAGTGCCATCTCACTAGGTGTGCTCACATAACCTAGTTACCCAAGTTGGATTCGCTCACCAACCTGGCCCAAAACATAAATGAAGTGGAGGCAGTCATATTCCTTACCTGAAAGTGACATAAGCCCCTCACCCATATACCGGACGCTATGACCTGGGGATATACTCACCCTACTCCTCAATCTAGGGGATTCACCCACATCGCGCAACTTCCCTTGATAGCACTAGAGTACATAATTAAATAAATATCTAATCACTGATATTTAATATCACACACAATAAGTACACACACACACACACACACACACACACACACACATATATATATATATATATATATATATATATATATATACTATCACTACACCGTATATATATATAATATAACCCCGGCTTCACCGTGTACTTATAACTCGTAACACTAACCTGTAATTTCCTGAGTCTCTCGCCTGACTCAACTAATTAAGTTTTCTCACTTATTAGATTATTATTGTCCCGAGTCTATGGTCTGACTCTAATTTAATTATTTCATACATTAATTAATATAATACTTTCCCCGAGTCTATGGTCCGACTCTAATATAAATATTTCACACATTAATTATATAGTAATTGCCCGAGTCCCTGATCCGACTCTCATTTAATTAATTCACACAGTAATTAAATCCCGATCCGAGTCTGTGGTCTGACTCTCTTTTAATTAATTTACACACTAATTAATTAATTACCAATTCGAGTCTATGGTCTGACTCTCATTTAATTAACTTACACACTAATTAATTAATACCAATCCGAGTCTATGTTCTGACCCCCATTTAATTAATTCACACATTAATTAATTAATACCAATTCGAGTCTGTGGTCTGACCCTCATTTAATTAATTAACACATTAATTAATTAATTACCTTCCCGAGTCTACAGCCCGACCCTAATCTAATTAATTACACATTAATTTATTTAACCCTTTTCCGAGTCTCTACAATCCGACTCTAATATAATTAATTTTACATTAACTAATTTAACACTTTCCCGAGTTTACAATCCGACTCTAATATAATTAATTTCACATTAATTAATTTAACACTTTCCCGAGTCTACAATCCGACTCTAATATAATTAATTTCAAATTAATAAATTAAAACTTGGTGTCGCCTAATCATTATATCCGGACTCGCTTACTAGGCCCGTAACTTAATATTTCCTGAGTCTATGTTTCGACTCTAAATTAATTTACTCTCTCAATAATTAATTTAAATACTGTGGTGTCACTTAACAAACATACCCTGACTCACTCACTTGATCCGTATCTCCCTATTTTGGAATAACATTCCTCAAATTCATCTATACAGTGCCCTACATAAATTTCTCCTAGTCCCAATTACTTTTCCCCATAATTACTAGGAATATGTGTTTCATAATTATTTATCACTAATTAATGTATGGAACTTAATTTCTAATTAATTTCCCCTTATATAGAACTGTCTAGATTTCTGTATCGTCGATCGATCGAACCCCCTGGGTCGATCGATCGATCGCCCCTGACTTCGTCTTCTCCAGCCTGCTACTTGGCCATTACTGAAAAACCAAGGTTTCTTTTCTCACCTACCAACCTCAAACCAGCCTATTAATCATTTTATTACATCTCTCGTGAACTATAGACATCATCTAAAACATTTAACATCATTAACACTACAAATCTTTACCCACTCAAGAACACAAATTCTAAATGTATAAATCCCAAGTTTTGGGTTCAAATCTCACCATTTATGTTCCGGTTTTCTCATTCAAAACAGATAATAATACTCAGAATTATCTAACACAACTAATCCTTACTTTGAATCTCATTCAATAGTTCCATTAACAAAAAACCCATTTTTGTACCCATTTATCCCTAAAACAAATTTTAGTTTACACATCACTAAAATATGAATTGGATATCACAATTTAGGAATCAAAACAGTTATCCACTTGCCTGAAATCGTTCGTAGGGTCTGATTCATTGTTAGAGTCCCTTAATTTGGCTCCAAAATCGCCAATTTGGCTCTTGATAAGCTTTTCCCCAATTTCCTTCTCAACCCATAGGCTTAGAATTGTTCTGGCTACTGATTTCCTAATCCCTCAATTAGGTTAAAACTCTAAATCCCGTTTTTTGCCTAATGGGCGTAATTAAAATGGCCCAACTCACCCCGTGTGGGTCCGTCTATGCCCAAACATACCCCGAGACCCAATTGCTACCCCCGGGTACTCTTTTCTGACTATCTCGACCCAACCGGACTCAACCGGGCACTCAAAATTGTCATCCAAATTAATTTATAAAAATACTTATCTCACACCTACTTTAGTCTATACTGACTCCCGACTGAGATAATTACATACCCCGTCATTAATACCCGAAATGACGTAAATAAATTATTACAGTTCACTTACTAAATAAATCTTCCCTAAATATTAACCATTCATTCTCCGATTAATATTTAAATATCTACTGCCATAATTAATTCAATTAAAATTACAACACACCAGTAATTTAGAATTCCCGAATTAATTAAATATTAAATGCTAAAAAATACGGGGTGCTACATCCTACCGCATCACTGTTTCCAACATGCTCTATGGCTTATGATGAGTCCTCCCTCCTGCAATCCTTCTAACCCCCCATGTTTGTCGTTCTATAATGTTCAATCTGCCATGATCGACCGTAACCGTATATGAATCACATCAACTAAACATTATAGCAGGAGAACGTAAGTCACATATGTGAAGGAATACAACAATCCTATAATAAGGCTTTATATCAAAGAATGCAACACTGAAACGTGAAGTTATTGACCTCACTTCCTGCATTAACACCCCTCTATGTCCCCGCAAGGATGCATATATGAAGACCTTATAGTCTATCCATAGCCGAAACAATGGAAGTACTAGTGTTGTAGTCAATCGAGTCTTCACCTCGTCAAATTCCTACTGACACGCATCATCCCATATAAAGGGAACATCCTTCCTCATCAAGTTCATGAGGTCCCCAACTATCTTCGAGAACCCCTGAATGAAACGATGGTAGTACCCGACCAATCCCAGAAACTATTCACCTCTCTGGGTGTAGTGGGTTGACCCCACTCCATCACTGCACAAACTTTCCCCGAGTCGACTGAAATCCCCCTCTAAGATACAATATGTCCCAAGAACTTCACCTTTCATAACTAAAAACCATATTTCTCTAACTTAGCATAATGATAATGGTCTCGTAACGTTTGTAAGACTACCCACAAATGTTGTGCGTGTTCCTTCGCAGCTCGAGAATAAATTAGTATATCATAAATAAACACTATGATGATCTGATCTAGAAATCCCTGAATACCTAATTATTCAATTCCATAAATACCACCGATGTGTTTGTTAGCCTAAAAGTCAAAACCAAAAACTCGTATAACCCGTATCTCATCAAAAACGTCATCTTAGAAATATCCTGCTATCGAACCCTCGGATGATGATAACTCGATCTCAAATCGATCTTACAAAAATAGGCAACACCTCTCAGCTAGTCAAATAAATCATCATTACGGGGTAACGAATTTTTATTCCATATTATGACCTTGTTCAACTCCCTATAGTCGATACAAAGCTGTAAGGATCCGTGCTTCTTCTTGAAGGACTAAACTGAAGCACCCCACAATGAAGTACTCCTCTAAATAAATCCCCGTCCTGGTAATTGCTCAATCTAGTTCCAATGCTCCCACATATCTAGAGGAACCATCCAATATGACATACATGCAATAGGTCTCGTCCTCAGAATCAAATCAACCACCAAGTCTATCTTCTTACTAGGTGGTAACCTCGAGATCTTTGCAAATACATTAGAAAACTTGTTAACTACTGGGATGGTATCTAGAGATAATATGATGTCTGAAGAAGTCTCCTCCTCGATATAATATAAGTGCGTGCTCGACCCATGCCCGGGGTGTGGACTCGTAACCAGGTATAACTTATAGACCGAAATGGCAAAGATGATAGACCTATCGTAACAGTCAACACATGATCTGTACATATCTAGCCAATCCATCCCTAATATGACATCGTACCGAACATATCTAATATAAGTAAGCTTACCATAAACACGAGTCTCCAAATCTTGAGCCCTATACCCCGATATATTGAACGTCTAGGTACCTCTCTACCCACAGGTGAATTAATATGAAGTACAATCTCGGATACAAAATCTATCATCCTTAACTTTCGTGCAAATCTTGAGCTGACGAATGAATGAGATGCACCAGCATTAAATAAAATATGGGCCACATGAAAAAAGATAGGGAACATACCCTGAACAGCATGAACCAGCATTCGTCCTTCAGTCGGTGCAATGTGATATACTCGTTCGTACTGTATCTATGGTTGTTGCCCCTGATGTGGGATGACTGTAGCTAGTAAAGCTGGCGCTACAATCCCTGGAGATTGCAACTACTGACGCTTCCCTTGTGGCGCCGAATACCCTCATTATTCGCCCTTCTCCTGAGGTATCTGATTGCCTCGAGGACACAACCTCTACGTATGACCCCTCTCACCATAAGTGTAATAATTATCGTGAAATGGACATCTCTCCAGTTTCCAACCTTACTGGCCTCAACCCTGCTGTCCTTGGCCCTTGTGGGCCCTTTTCTATTATCCTTGATGGCCCTGTCCTTGCTCGCTATGGACCAGTTAGCCTTGTATGTTCTGATCATCGGAACTTTAAAATCTCTTATGCTGGTCAGTAGATTGTGGACCCCTATACTGCTGCTCCTATTTGTCTTACCTTGTGATTTGGACATCTCTGAGCCCTATCTCTTTTCCCTATTGGGCTTCTAGAATTCCCTATGATCCCGGTAATGTAGTAGGGAGTCATTCACCATTTGATTATAAGTAGAGAAAGTCAGATTTCCCAGTAATGACTTCCTGATGTGCCAGTATATCCCCAACACAAATTTCTCCATCTTCTTCTCCTCGGTGTTTACCCCGTCCCTAACAAAATAGGACAAGACAGTAAACTCTTCATCGTACTCTGTTATGCTGAGACCTTCTTGCTTAAGGTCCATAAATTTTTGCCTCATCTTGGACTTCATCGCTGGTGGGAAGTATTTCCCCTTAAACTTTCCCCAGAACTCGTCAATCGTCAGACTATCTCTCTCTTCTAAGGTGGTGACAGGCTACCACCATTGTAAAGTGGCGCTAACCATCCTAAATAAGGCTAACATCTGCTTATAAACCGACGTACACTCTATTATTCACAAGTGATAGTGAATATTCTTCTTCAACTGGCTAGCTAGAAAAATATTAGAACTACCTACAAACTTCGGTGGGTGGCCCTTAGTGAAGGCCTCCCTTGATCTTTTCCATACTGTCCCGGGTGCCTGCACTAGTAGCACCACCTGCTGTGGGGGTAGTAGTGGTGGATGATGCATCTGTGGTGGCTAGAAATGCAGAAACATAGCGACCATCGCTGTGGAGACTGCCTGAGTTACCGTAGTGGAAATTGATGTTGGGCCAACCACCGGTGGGACTGGTGGTGGCTATGGGTGCTGTTGTGGCTCCTGCTGAGCCTCATCATCTCTAGTTGGTGAAGCAACACGTTGAGGTCTAGCTCTCCTACTATTTTACATCTAAAAATAAACAAGGTTCTTATTAGTAAAGATCACGAGAATACAACAATTCCTAGTTAGAGGCTCTACCTATCAAAGAACGCAATGTAGAACGTAACGAACACAACACAAATCATAAGGACACTAAAACCCAGATGCTCTGATACCAACTATAAAACCCCCATTTTTCTCATGTAAAGGATGGCCAGAAATAATACGCCAAATATGGGGCTTGCTTATCAATGTATATTATTCTCAGAATCAAACTAAAACGAAATATTTTTTTTCAAACCACATTTGAATTAAATTAATAACCAAGAAAAATAATAAATCCATCATCCACATAAGATAAATAAAATCCCAACATAAAAATAGACTTTCGGCTTATGCCCATATAATAATCCAAAAGTAAAAGACTGAAATAGAGTAGAAACCTAAGCTAGAATGAACGATCGGATCTCTGGTAAAGAAAGTGAGTTGGCAAGATTGATATCTCATCAGTCCTTTTATCCCGGTCTACGTGCACCTGGGGGGAGAAAAAATTTATAATTTGGGTCAGCGCCTGATTAGGCATAAATGCTTCCATATTCATCCCTTTAATTTAGTTACTTTTAGCACCTTGAACAACGTAATCGATTTGATTTTATATTCTGAGTTTCTGGTATTTTTCACTAATTGTATAGGTATTTGATGTTAACAAAGAGAGAAAGAAACCGGAAGAAACGAGAAAGAAGAGAAGGAAAGTGAAAAGGGCAAAGTTGTAATTTTTACCTGGAATTCGGATGAGGCATCAAAAGAAGAGTTGAATATATCAAGTTTATAAGAACATAAGAAGAAATGACACCTCAATCGGAGTCCCGGTGTGAAAGTTATGAGCAGTCAAAGTTTGACGAAAAAGTAAAAAAAAACCCGGACCGATATGCATCGGACCGATCCGAATTGCCACTTTCCAGAGAACCCCGGACCAAAGACGGATCGAAGCTTAAAGAAAAAAAACGAACCGATCCGTGTCGGATCGATTTTCCTAAGAAATAAATGAACCGATTTCGATTCCAGCCAGACCGAACCAAAGGAGTACCAGACCGGTCCGACTGTCGAATTTTGATTTTTTAATCTTCCTCTAATGGAGAGTCCTAGTTAAGCTAAAACTCTTGGAGTCTTATGGGGTATTTAAACCCGATTTATTACCATTCTAAAGGACGAAAAAATCATCTAATTTTTCCCTTTTCTATTAAAACCCTTGTTTGAAGATTTATTGCAATTGGAATTCCAAGATTGAAGTTTGTTCAGATTTCTGTGATTACAAGTATCGTTAATTAATGCTTTTAGTGCTTTGGTAAGATTAGTAGTTAATTGCTTCTATCCAATATCCTTTATACACCATTCTACAATTTTTCCTTAGTTTAATAATGATCTCCTGCAATTCATCAATCATTTTCATCACTTTCATCATGGTAGGCTAGACTTTTAAAGGTTGGGATACATGAACTCAACCTGATGTGGTAGTTGCATGCGTATAAAATTAATCCTCTAAATCTAATGGTTTGATTATGACCATATTGCCTAGAAACCTGACAATTGTAGATCTTCGGATCTTGTTTGCTTCAGGGTAACCGGGATGCTTCAGAATACAATTCGAGTGTAACTATCGCAATACCGATTTACTCGTCCTCTAATTAAGTATGGTGCAGGCTTGAACCTCATATAAGTAATGCTTGGGAGTATAAAATTCTGGGTCTAATTAATCACTTAAATTTACGATTAGTTTTATACCATCAATACACTAGGGTTGAGGGATTGTATTCCCGTCCTGTTTCCTTCATCATATAGTTCGAATTTTCAAATCATTCATCTTTAGCATTATAAGTAATTGAGCATAGTTGCATTTCTTTCATAGTTTCAAAATTGCATTTAGTTATAGCCAATTCTCAAAACCAAATCATCTTTTTCTTTCTTTTTAGAGTCAGAGTTAGGATTCCTTCGTCTGTCCCGTCGTTACAACTCTGTTGTCCTATTTCCCTGTGGATACGATCCCGACTTATCGAGTTTATTACTAATGCGACAGACTTGCACTTGAGCCTAAAGAGAATGCACATTAGAGACACTTTCTGAGCCGCGTCAACTTTTTCCTAAAGTATGCAAGAATTAACTTACTAAAATTGAGATGCAATATTACTATTAATTCGAATAGGTATCTTCCATCGGTACTCACATACGTTACATATATCACCTCTCACCTAGGTGCAATACTAATCATGTCCTATCCCCGAATGCCAATTGAAAAATGGATAACCGGAACATTACTAAATCGGTGTTGCATCTAGCATAATTCGTGTATTGGAAATATCACTGTCTACACCCACATTTCCATTTCCCAAATACCCTAGTCATACTACCCAGCATTGTCATAACTATTTGTTATGCATATGACGTAGTATTGGGTCTGTAATTAATTGTCTACCTCATTGGACTTAGGTAATTAACTTCATTTAATTTATAGGGTATATATATATATATATATATATATATATATATATATATATATATATATATATATATATACAACATCTACCATTTGTTTCCCATTCATGCTCTATCGGTAAATCTAAAGGAGCCCCTAATCCAAATCGAACATCGAAAAACATATATACATGGGGAAAGCCCTTCGCAGTACACCATTGCACAACCCATACCCAACGGTGACAATGGATCCAAGTATCTACACCAACCGCTCATAAGTGGCACAACTACGTAGTACCTAAGTAATGACGTACACAATGCCTATCCCACCTGTGCCGACGTGTGCTATGGTCCCGAACGTGTGTAACCCCAACCGATAGGACCGTCCACAAACCTTGGTATGTTCACATAGTAATTATGTACATGTCTTTATCACTTAACAGATTTAGGTAATTACTCTATAACAATCCCACGATATATCAATGATTCGCCCATCAATAATTGTTCCACTTAATTAACCATCCAGTTAATTATAAATTTCTCTATCTTAAGTAGTCATTCAAACAGTAATTGATTTTCTACACTTTATTTTGGTAGTCACCGACCTTCCCGAGTCATATCGTAAACTGCCATATTTCCATATTCCAGATTCTATTCTCGGCTAACCCAAGGGGATATATTATTCTCTATATTTTTCAGAAGTATTGAATTACCCTTACGGACCCCCGAAATTTAAATGGACCCAAAACAATTTTCCTGAAATAAAAAACCACCAACCTTGGCTGAGCGGGGGGACCGAACCGATTCACCCCCTGGCCTAACCGGTCTCCCCCTAGTTCTTCCCAAGGCAGGGTTGCCACAAGTATGGATGAGATTTCCCAATTTTTCTTCACCAACAACTCATTATTCAATACCAAAAATTTAACCCAACATCACATATGATCCTTAAATGGTTTTCCATCATCTACCTATAATTTTTCTACATGAAAATAGTACCTAAGTCATAGTCAATTCAAACGAGTACAATTATCTTAAGAATTATAGGATGAGTGATTCCTAGTCTTCAAGATTTAGATATTTTTCATCAATTTGTGTCAATAACTATTTTTCTCAGGGATAAACATTAGATTTACAGTATCACAACATGATATCACAAGATCCATCTCTAATGGATTAATCTTATTATCACTTTTTTTGAATTTTCTCATCAATTTCTCAGTTCTCAAATTTTTAATCATTGAAGGTGGGATCTTCTACATTCATATGGTGACATTAATTCTCTATCGTCATCTATATATTTAATCCGGGATTATACATGGGAATCTGCACAATTTAAATTATGAAATAACATGGAAATCAATTTAAGCAAGAAAATTCTTGCCTTAGGATGAAAGTGGAAGTTCCTCTTCTTGAATTGTCTTCTTGAATCTCCAATTTCGGCCTCCTTTTTGACCTTGGTATCTCCCCTATATGGGTGGGGCTGCTAGAGTTTCTTTAAATGAGTAAAATGAGTTTTCTTAGTCTTCCTAATTAACTTATAAACTCCCTAAAGCCGAGTTAGGCTTTAACCCTCATTTTTTGGGCCTCCAAATAAGCCCAAATCCCAATCCAGAACGACCCAACAACTCCCCATATAATATACCTATACTCTAGCCCATTTTTAGACATCTAAAATACCTAATCGAGTCCTCAGACATCCTGGAATGCGTCCGAATAAATTTTTATCCAACATATACATTTAAAATTAGATTGCATACCACATATTGACATTTAATAAACATGCACAAATAAACTCACATAACCTGTAATTGCAATTAATCAAATTATTAACAACTATTTTAATTAAACTCTACTCATTTAATTTAATTTTTACTGATTAAATTTTATTATAAAATACGGGGTATTACATGTAACATATCAAACACAATTTGGTTCTCCTATATCTTTTCATAGAATTCGTTATGGTATCAGAGCTTGGTGGTTCTTCTTTAACTAGTCTGAGTCTTTCTCTTGGCTCACTCCACTAGTTGATAACCATATCCCAGTAAAACTCAAACCAACAAACTATCTCATTTGGAGAACAAAAATGTTAAATCTTATTCAGTCACTAAAGGTGACTCGTCTGATTTATGAAGAGGCACTGACACCATCAAAATATGATAAAGCCAAAGAAGGTGAGAAGGAGGTCGATCAATATAGCGATTTTCAAGCAAAAGATTGCATGTTAAGAAGATGGATTTCAAGTACCATGAGTGAATACTCAGTGTACTTCAGTGTACTTGATTGTTGGATGCAGTTTTGCCAAACAAATGGGGCAAACACTAGAAGATCAATATATTCAAGTCTCCAAAAAGAAGCAATTTTCCTTGATAGAACATCTGAGATGCCTTTCAACAGATGGAAAATCCATTGATGACTATCTCAAAGAATTCATAGAGATTTGTGATGGACGTACCGCCATTAACAAACCTCCAGATGATGATTCTCAAGTTATTAGCTTTGTTCAAGGGTTGGGATCCAAATATAAAAATTTCTGGATAGTCATGATTGGAAAATCTCCCTATCCCACTTTTCGTCATCTAATAACAGCCTTACGAGGATTTGATATGAGAGATGAAAAACAATCTGCTCCAAGTTCTCAACATTAACCAGATGGATTAGACCAATCTATGGCATTTGTTGCACAAAAAAAGCCTATGAAGGTTTTGGTAGAGGAAGAGGATGACATAATAGAGGAATAGGAAATTATAATGGCCACTATGGAGGTTAATACAACTGAAGAGGATGTGGTTTCAGGCCAACGAGGTTTTATCCAGGAAACTTCAACCAAAGTGAAAGATATGGCCACAATTATTATTGAGGTGATTCACACAGCATGATGACAGCAACTAGACCACAAAATTCACATCAACAACCTGGAAACCAATTTCAAAAAGCTCTCCATACTAGTGGAAGTCATAAATAAATACACCCCCCAAATGGTGTTAATTCTACAGGAGGAGGATGTCAAATTTGTACTTCATCCAAGAATAAGTCCCCCCCCCCCCCCCCCCCCCCCATGTTTTTATGGGTGGAATTTTTTTGTAGGACCACAAGGTAAAAAATAGGCTATGGTTGCAGCACAACAGTTTCCTTCTGTCAATAACAACATGTATGTAGACTCTAGTGCAACATCTCACATGTACAATAATCCGGGTAACATTTCGAACCTTCAACCTTATTGTGGTAATAACAAAGTCCTAATTGGAGATGGTTCACACTTGGATATAAGACATGTTGGAAAAAAAGGTGGTAAATGTATTAAAACTCAATAATATTCTTGTAGTACCACAACTTAAGAAGTCACTTTTTCAGTCTCACAACTAGCAAAGGAAAATTAATGTTCTCTTGTGTTTACTGATGATGAGTTTGTTTTTAATGATAAGAGGACCAAGAAGGTTATAGCCAAAGGAACTAAGAGAGGAGAACTTTATGCCTTTGATGATCACAAGTTACAGGCTTTATTTAGAGAACAAGGAGTTAAAGGAAGTGATGACATGTGGCACAATAGTTTAGGACATCCTAGTAGTCAAACTCTAAGGTTATTAGCAAGAAATAAGTGCTCACATATAAGCCATTGGAATAAAATTCCTACTATTTGTGTCTCTTGTGAAATGGGAAAGTGTTGTAAGCTATCTTTTAAATTTAATGACAAAATTGCCTTGACACCATTTGATAAAATCCATTCAGATTTATGGGCTCCTACTCCTCTCAATTCCTCACAAAATATGAGATACGCTCTTGTGTTAATATATGATTATTCAATATATAAATGGAAATATACTTTAAATAAAACATTTGATTTTTATGCAACTTTTGTAACATTTCAAAAGATGATAGAAACTCGGTTTGATAATAGGATAAAAGTATTTCAATGTGATGGAGGTGGTGAGTTTGGATGTAATGTTTTCATAGAACACTTGAATCAACATGACATACATACATAAATACCTTGTCCCGATGCCCCTGAGAAAACTGGAGTTGCTTAGAGGAAGCATATACACATAGTAAAAAATGCTCTAACACTTATGCTTTATGCTAAAATTCGACTATACCTCAGGGTTGATGCTTTCTTTACTGCAATTTTCATTATTAATAAGTTAAGTCTACAAATTAAGGAATAAATAAGAAGTTGTTTAAAATCTATTAGTGGTTAATAAATTTGATAAAATGGGTATTCTGTTCTTAACTCTAGGAATCATATTATGTACCGCATCAAATTTGCCAAGAAGACCCCATTACTCAAAATGATTTTGAGATAATTAAGTTAGGGTGAAGTGGTAATTATTTAGTGAAATTAATTACATTTAAATAGAGAAAGAAAGTAAAATACGAAGATCTACTTTGGGATTTCTATCAATTTATTTAAAACCCAATTTAATTATTTTAGTCTTGGGTCCTTAATATTGTCCACATGTCCAAATAATAGGCCCAAGCTCTCTAGAAACCCATTCTAGCCTAAACCCATGTGTTATACTGATATATATAGGTTATGGTTTTGAGATGCATAATCTTTATTAGGGTTTAGAGAGGTAGATGAAAAATAATGTTCACATTTTTGTGAAAGGTCTTAGAGAGAGTGACAAAGGTCCATATCTCACTTAAACAAAATGCATTCACGAAGATCTCCCACCCACATAACCTAATTTGGGAGGATCATATACTAGAACATATCAAGATTTTAACGTGTTATAACAAGATTTTGGAGGACAAAAAAAATGGCAGCCACTTCATCTTCTTCAAATACTATTTATCCTCATTCAGATATAAACAAATCCATTAAGGTATCGTCATTCGAAACCTCGGGCTTGTGATTTAAACTTATTTTTTTTCTTCAATTTATATTGCATTATTCAACAATATTTTTGGGTTGAAATGTTTTCGCACGAATCAGTCCTCAATAATTAGTATCAGAACCTTGGGTTAGATTTATCATGCATTGGAAAGGTACATGTTATGCACCTAAAAAACCCTAGTTTACATGAGGTAGGTAATAAATATTTGTATGTTTCATAGTACTAACTTGGTTTTACAGAAATTATAATTTTTATATCCTTTACATAATGGTCTCTGAAGGTTGTTTTGTATTAATAGATCCGACGGTGGTTTGATCCTTGGTTATTTTTGTCATCGACTCAATTTGGTTGTAATAATTAGATTATTTTACTTATTGCATTTATATTTAAATATACAAGATATTTTGAGGGAATGTAATAGTTTTTACTGTTAGAATATTATATTAGCTACGGTTTTGTCCTTGGACAATGTTTCATTGAGTTTGGTGAAATTTTGAACAAGTTATGAAGCATTTTTCACTCATATTGTGAAATCGACATGAAGATGCGCACCTAAAGGGATGGATCGATCCAAACCCACATTGGCTCAATCGATCGCTAGGGACGATCAAACCAAACCTTATAGTAGGTTCGTATTTTATTTATTTTTTGTCGTTTTCATTACTTATTCAATAGATCTTTATCACAACATTTCCCAAAGTAGAGATGACTTTTTGTAGAGATTTAACGCATGAAGAACACTAGCGTTTATTGAAGTCTACTTCAAAGAAGACTCTAGTTCATAAGAAATTCTACTCCAGGTGGGATTCTTGATCATGAAGACTTCTACTTTAAGAGGAAATATAGGCCATGATGGAAAAGGAGAATTTTATTCCTATTTGAATTATGATCGCTTGATTATTATGATTATACCATCTTACTCGTTTTGGTAATTTATGTTTGCTAATTATTTGATTAATTAGGTTACCTTGTTATTATGGAAAACATGAATTTTTATTGTGGCCAACATAAATCACATTTTTCTGTAAAATGCATTTTTATATTTTTTTTTTCTAAATTTAATTCAATCGGGTAATTATTCTAAAGGTATAAATAAAATTATGATCTTCGAGTTTTATTTGAATTTAAAAATGGTTTTAATTTTGGAAAACTAAAATATTGAAATCGAGAAATTTAATTTATAGAAGTAAATTGGAAATTACCGAGGATTCAATTTGGGCATTCAATTTATTTCAAAATACCTTCAAGTTTAAAATATTAAGTGAGAGGGGGGTTTCAATATAAACCCCGGTATCAATCGTTATTTTAAAATGTGATTGTGACACCTCGCTCAACGAAATACTGGGTGATCAGTCCTATATCCAATTAAATAGGAATCTCATATGGATCATCCTTAGCATCACTGTCGAAATTTTTATAAAAATTACTAACCACCTAGTATTCAAAAGTTAATGTCAAATTTTTATCTTTATTAATCCAGATAAAATAAATTAGGAATTTAAAGTAACACATTCTATGCAGATAGAATCAATCATCACATATAATGATAAAAGTCTTACCGAATAAACCATCGGCTAAAATCCAAAACCAACGTAAATAACAGAAATATTAAATTACGTACAATCTGAAAGAGATAAAAAATAAATCTGGGAGCAACATGCTCGAAGTAAACTGAACTGGATCCCTACACTATGAATAGAAAAGACATAAATGTCTATCCAAATCCTGAAACATCCACTTGTGCCGCAGCAGCGTATCCCCAGAATGAATTAAGTATGGCGTCCCTGTGGCTGGACACCTAAAAGGTTTTGAAAATATTTGATAGTTAGGGTTAGAACCCAAAACATTTTGAAGACATTTGGCAAATGATTAACTTGCAGTAGTATAAAATGCATGAATGCGCTTAATATTTAAGTTAGTGTCGCACTCCCTTGAGGACAACTCACCCCCCAACTAATGTGCACACCTGACGCTTCCCTTATATCCCACCTAGTCCTCTACCCCGAAACTAGATAGTTGATATAACTCTTGCCAACCGCCCTACTCAATCCCGAGTATTTTTAATGCATGATTTATAAATTATTTATCACCTCAACTTAGTTAATCCTCTTTCCTTGAAAGCCATATAATGTTCACTAGTCATATAAATGATACAATTTTCTCCATGTATTTAAATTACACGTATATGATTAGTCACCCCATTATATATGTAAATTTATCTTAGAACAATCACACATATGTTGAATATAAATATAACCCATGTATAATTAATACAATTCACTTCATGTACTTAATTACCCGTATATAACTACTTATCCCATTATATACGTAGAACCATATTACTACATTCACACATATGTTGAATATAAATATAATCCATCCTCCCGAGTAATAACTCACCGGATGTATTCTCTAAAGTGTTATCACCCTAGGTATACTCACATAACCTAGTTACCCCAAGTCAGAATTGCTAACTAGCTTGGTCAAAAATATAATCGTAATTGAAGCGGTCACATTCCTTTCCTGAAAGTGAGATGAGCCCCTCACCCATATAGCGGACGCTATGACTTGGGGATATACTCTCCCTGCTCCGCAAGCCAGGGGATTCACCAACATCGCGCAACCTCCCTTGATAGCACTAGAGCATATAAATTAAATGAATATCAAATCACTGATATTTAATAGGACGCACATATATATATATATATATATATATATATATATATATATATATATATATACTATAACCACACCGTATATATATATTAATTAGTTCCCGGCATTACCGTGCATAAAAATCCATAGCACTAGCCCATATTTTTCCCCGAGTGTATTGTCCGACTCTAATTTAATTAATTTACAGATTAATTAATTATTACCAATCCGAGTATATGGTCGGACTCTAAATTAATTAATTTACTCATTAATTAATTTAACACCTCGGTGTCACTCAACCAATATACCCGGACTCGCTCACTTGGCCCGAAATTTAAATATCACCCGAGTTTATATCCCGACTCTAAATTAATTATTTTCTTCCATAATTAATTTAAGTGAGTAGTGTCACGCTACTACTATACCCGAACCTATTCACCTAGTTCGTTATTTTATCCTTAAGAATTTATTCATCCAAATTCATTCGCCATGTCTCACACGTAATCACCCTACCAATCCCAATTATATTCCCTTATAATTGTTAGGCATTAACTCCCAAATTTAATCTTTCTCTATTATTTTTACTAGGTAGGCGATTTAACCAAGATTTTTACCCATATAAATTTCCAAGGCCAAACTCCCAAAAAACCTGAAGGGTCGATCGATCGACCCCAAACGTCGATCGATCGATCGAATAGGTGGTTGTCTTCTCCGAGGCTCTATTTCCACCATTAACGAAAACCTTCAAGTTTTATCCTTTCACCTGGTCTAACCCAAGCACATTCAACACTATATCTACACAGGAATATGATCAAGTCACCTTACAGAACTTTAAACTCAAATTAAATCTCACGAATTTGTACTTTTTCGATTTGGGGAAATTTTCCAGGTTTTCACACGTTAAATCCAAATTCCATCTATTTATCCCAAATTCGTCCATAATTTCTACCAGGTTTTACATTCAAATCAAATATCTATACTCAGAGATGTGTAACACAATTAATTCTTACTTTGAATCTCATTTAAGCGTTCCATTAACAAAAAACCCATTTTTATACCCAAAACGGATTTTGGTTTACACATCACAAAAATATGAATTGAATATCACAATCTAACATCACATCAAGTTAACCACTTTCCTTTTGGGTTCGTAGAGTCTGATCCGTTGGTGTAGAGGCAAGCTATATGATGAACTCCCAAATTTGTTCCTTGCCTTGTCTCCAAAAGATCCCCAATTTGCATTGTAACTACTCCCTGTGGCTTTCTCTCAAAGACTTAGGTTTTAAGTTTGTGTTTCTTCTGTTTCCTCACTCTCATATTTAGGTATTAAACAAAAATCCCGTTTTTAGGCTTCGGGCTTTATTAAATTGGCCCAATTACCCGCGTGTGGGCCCGATTATACCCAAAAATGCCCTGAGACCCATTTACCACCACCGAGTACTCTTTTTCGACTATCTCGGCCCATCCGGACTCAACCATGCACTCAGATTTTACATCCGAGTTAATATACTAAAGGTCCTTATCTCACACCCAACTTAGTCTATATCCGACTCCCGGGTGAGATAAATAAATGCCACGTTACTAATACACATTATGACGTAAATAAATTATTACTATTCACTTAGTAATTTAATTTGCCTAAATATTAACCATTTTCACCTTGATTAATATTTAAATAAATATTACCATAATTAATTCAATTAAATTACGACACGCAAGTAATTTAAAATTTACCTGAATTATTTAAACATTAAACACACAGAAATACGGCGTGTTACATACTCCCCCCCCCCCCTACAAAGGAAATCGTCCTCGAAATTAGATTATAACTGCGGCGAATAACTCTGGATACTGCTCTCGCATATCCTCTTCCCGCTCCCACCTAGACTCGTCAATACTGTTATGCCCCTACTAAACTCTTACTAGTGGCATCACCTTAGATCGTAGCTTTCGCTCACTGCGACCCAAAATAGCCTTAGATATCTCCTCATATGAGATGTCCGGCTGCAAATCAATCTCCTCGAGTGGGCCTGCTAGGAAGCCCTCTCGATGGTCTCCAATCTCTAACTCGATGGCCCCCGACCATACAGTGCCTCAACCGATGAGCCTATACTCCACCGGCTCTTCCCTTTTATGTTAGGAAATTCTCCTCTAACACGGGGGCCCATTTCCTTGTTGCCAAAAGTGTGACTTTCTTTCGGGTAATTACCCGCAAAAATACCTGACTACGCATGTCAGACTTCCACCTTCAACGGACGGTAATGTATTCCTCATTACGTTCCTAAATTATATCGAATGACATAACTTTGTCAATCCCACTGATGGACCACAACTCATATTCGGTCCTAGCAGTTTGTCACTTCCCCACCTCTTATCAACCAAAGGTGGATAATGAAACTTTTCCCATAAAGTCTCCCAAGGTGTCACGCAGATACTAAATCGTTACGAGGCATCACACGTAACTTTACCTGTTGTAATTACTACTCCCGAATTACCCAAAAATCTAGAATGAACAATCCTCGCTTCTCGTCTACCCATCGACTTATGGGCGACACATTCAACCCAATATGTAACTCTGTCCCTATCACCTCCTGACACTTTTTACCAGAGGTGGGACTGAAAGGTCTCACCCAAATTCCCAACAATATTGGACGACACCTTGTTATGTCTCACTCCTTCCCGTTAATAGTAAAGTTAGGTATACTACTCAATAATATAACCCATTCCCAAGATAACAATTCGTGTTCAAGTCAATCCATTCAGCAACCCGATGGAAACCTTGACCCCTCCACGATTTTACCAACCTGAGCATAAATTCCATCACTAGAACCATAAAAAAAAAATTAAAAATTTCCTGGTTGATACCCTCAAATCAACCTTTTTTCCATCCTTAAATGGTCTACCCGGAGACAAATTTCCTATGTCTCATTCAACACCAATTCCCATGCTCAAGAACTCTATTCCATGTACAATTTTCGTCAGGTACGAATCTACACCTTGTCTATGCGTAACACCACTCTAGGTATCTAACTAAGTGATGGTCTTCTCTAATTTCCCAAAAATGTGGCTTCTTCCTTGCCTTAAGATATCTTGTTACATGTGCCCCCACCGCCTTTCCACTCCTCACGGTGGAGATCGTTCTCCTTGATATACAAAAAGTCGAGCTATTTTCTTTCTCAAACGGATTTCAGTTCACTGTACTTTCCCACTTATTTTCTAACTATCTCATAGGCATATATTCCACACGCTTATTTACACATTTCTTATTTAAGACAATTCTGAAATCACCCTAACGAGGGCGCCCATACACCCTAAACCCCGTTCATATTTGCACAATATCACAGACGTCACATACGTAATATTTTTCTTTCAAGTTTATCCCACAGATCACACTATATCATATGATTACATTTGATATTGGCCTAAATCACAATTTAATCTTCTCGATGTTGCCCCTCCCATTAACTTGCGGTGCAAAAGTTTTCTCAGTGCTTCTTTCGCAGCACTACCCGTCTATACGGGCCTTATAGCGTAATAGCTTTCACCTCAAAGTGTAACTCCATACCTTAAAAATCACCCTTTAAACTATTGTCATAGCATCCAATAACGTCTTTCCACTACCGACATTTATCAGGGATAATGTGCATAACAATTCACAACAGAGCCCAAAAGAACTTTCCACAATGCATTAAACACTAGCATTGGCGTTCATTGATTTTTGTAGACCCGACCATATAATCGGGACACCCAAAACTCTGTCCTTGTACTCATAGGTCTAATTGTCGACTCTCGCATCTATGAAGGAGTTATATAATGCCGCGCTTGCACTATCACTAATTCCTTAGCGCTAAGTCACTAACAAGCTAAATCTCTTCGCCCTATGGTCAATCTGCCATGCCCTGAATCACATCAGTAAAAGTCCCTACGCACCGGGATTTAATATAACTAGATAATTTTACCCTCTGAAGTCTACTTTATCAATTAATATAACCGCGAGCTTGACCCTCTTTCAGGTGAGTCATCGCACAAGAACATGAATCCTTCCTTGGAACTGCGAACACAATAGTCTTTCTCTAACCGCCCACCATCACTTACCCATCGCTAACCAGTCCATACCCAAGAAAAATCATTCTCTACTAACACTTATCAAAATGAGTTAACCTTATAAAATATGCCCTCTCAGTGTTCACGCCTTCTCCCTTGCAGATAAGAATAAAAGAGAGCCCCATTACCCCGTGGTAAACATAAACTTAAAAGTAACACTACGATACACCCACTAAACTTCTCTCCCGTATGAATATAGTGTTAATCAAAATACTGTGACCACTCGTGTCACAAAATTCACCCCATCTATCCGAGGATAAAACTCATACTTCCACTCGCCTATACACCGACGGAAAAAATGGTTCGTGGACATAATATTCTCATCCGACCGAACCAAAACTTCATAATTGTTGGCCCTGTTGGGCATCCCACTCCTATCCCCCTGACTCACAGTGGACATAATCTATTATTGTGGTCCCACTCTCCACACATAAGACACCTCTCTATGTCAATCCCATGCCTCTGGCCCCAATGGTCATGTCGGGGTTGTCCTTCTCGCGTACTTGGTAGTCTTGACCCTAAGTGCTACCCCCGTTGCCCCTTTGGCTTCCCTGGCCCTATGGAACTCATTGCTGGCTCCGACGACCAAGATTAAATCCACCGTCAATCTGTAGGAATTTAATTGATACAAATCATATAAATGGGTTTCTTTACTGGGTATCCCCTTGTGGTGCCTCACTAGCACTGCTAAATACGATCTTCCCTTTCTGTCAGATACTCCACCTCTCTTGGCTTCCTTCTCACAGAAGTATTGGTATCAAATCGAAAACATACTACCTTGATGACTATAGTACCAGTCATACTAGCCGGAGTTTTCCATCCACGCTTGTGTGTTACCTAAGAGTCCATTATTAACTTATAGACCCATTCTTGACCTCCGCATCCACATCGTTGGGTACAAAGTTTTTTGCATAATCTAACTTTCCTTTATGTCCGGCCCTTCTGAAGTAAGTACTGAAATCTTCTTGCCTACCGGCTTAAATGGCTGAAGCGAAGATTTGCGGTCAAACCGCACCCTAAAGTCCTTATTATTCACGGTATTTCTCCATGGTTGTGGTGACTGACTCCTACCACTACAACACCGCCCCACTGGGCCAAAAATTTCATTCAAACTTTAGTCATGGGTGACGCCGAACACCACCCTACACAATTGTCTTTGGGTTATCTCCTCCTATTGACCCATCACACCTCCTTCCTTTATAGGACTCCTTCAGTTGACTACTCGAAATAATCCTCCCTGACTCTCTCTCCCTGCCAACAATCTGACTGAGTCTGAAGTTATATCACCTTTCTCTACAACAGTGCCTAGTGATTATCGTATTCCCCGAATACTCCACGTTTTCTGCCTCTCCTCTCCTCCTGCAGTATTTCTAACGACCCTCGCTGGTCTTCCAAAATTGTCCAATATACAATGCCCAATAGAACTCGTATATGAATCACATCAACTATACTTGATAGCAGGAGAACGTAAGTCACACACGTAGAGGAATACAACAATCCTATCATAAGGCTCTACATCAAAGAATGCTAACCTGAAACGTGAAAAGCCTCATGGATCCTAAGGACACTAGAACCTGGCTCTGATACCATCTATGACACCCCGCTCAATGAAATACCGGGTGATCAGTCCTATATCCAATTAAACAGGAATCTCAAATGGATCATCCTTACCATCACTCTCAAAATTTTTATAAAAACTACAAACCACCTAGTATTCAAAAGTTGATGTCAAATTTTAATCTTTATTAATTTAGATAAAATAAATGCGGAATTTAAAGTAACACATTCCATACAGATAGAAGCAATCATCACATATAATGACAAAAGTCTTGCCGAATAAACCATAGGCTAAAATCCAAAACCAACCTAAATAACAAAAATAATAAATCCCATACAAACTGAAAGAGATACAAAATAAATCTGGGAGCAACATGCTCGAAGTAAACTGAACTGGATCCCTACACTATGAATAGAAAAGATAGAAATGCCTATCCAAATCCTGCAACATCCGCATATGCTGCAGCAACGTATCCCTGGAATGAATTAAGTCTGGCGTCCCTGTGGCTGGACACCTAAAAGGTTTTGAAAATATTTGATAGCAAGGGTTAGAACGCAAAATATTTTGAAAACATTTAGCAAATGATTAACATGCAGTAATATAAAATGCATGAATGCGCTGCATATTTAAGTTAGTGTCGCACTCCCATGAGGACAACTCACCCCTCAACTAATGTGCACACCTAACGCTTCCCTTATATCCCACCTACTCCTCTACCCCGAAACTAGATACTTGATGTAACTCTTGTCAACCGCCCTACTCAATCCCGAGTATTTTTAATGGATGATTTATAAGTTATTTATCACATTAACTTAGTTAATCAACTTCTCTTGAAAGCCGTATAACGTTCACTAGTTATATAAATAATACAATTTTCTCCATGTATTTAAAATACCCGTATATAATTATGCACCCCATTATATACGTAAAGTTATCTTAAAATAATCACACATATGTTGAATATGAATATAACCCATGTATAATTAATACAATTCACTTCATGTACTTAGTTACCCGTATATAACTATTTATCCCATTATATACGTAGAACCATATTACAACATTCACACATATGTTGAATATTAATATAACCCATCCTCCCGAGTAATAACTCACCGGATGTATTCTCTAAAGTGTTATCACCCTAGGTATACTCACATAACCTAGTTACCCCAAGTCAGAATTGCTCACTAACTTGGTCAAAAATATAATTGTAATGCAGGCGGTCATATTCCTTCCCTGAAAGTGAGATGAGTGCCTCACCCGTATAACGGATGTTATGACCTGGAGATATACTCCCCCTGCACCTCAAGCCAGGGGATTCACCCACATCGTGCAACCTCCCTTGATAGCCCTAGAGCATAAAAATTAAATGAATATCTAATCACGGGTATTTAATAGAACACACACACACAATATATATATATATATATATATATATACAATCACCACACCGTATATATATAATAATTAATTCCCGGCATTACCGTGCACAAAAATTCGTAGCACTAGACCATATTTTTCTCCGAGTCTATGGTCCGACTCTAATTTAATTAATTTACACATTAATTAATTATTACCAATCTAAGTCTATGGTCGGACTCTAAATTAATTAATTTACTCATTAATTAATTTAACACCTTGGTGTCATTCAACCAATATAACCGGACTCGCTCACTTGGCCCGAAATTTAAATATCACCCTAGTCTATATCCGGACTCTAAATTAAATATTTTCTTCCACAATTAATTTAAGTGAGTAGTGTCGTACTACTACTATACCCGAACCTATTCACCCAGTCCGTTATTTTATCCTTAATAATTTATTTAATGCAAATTTATTCGTGATTTCTCGCACGTAATCACCCTACCAATCCCCATTATATTTGTTTGGCATGAACTTCTGTATTTAATCTTTCTCTATTATTTTTACTCGGTAGGAGATTTAACCAAGATTTTTACCCTTATAAATTTCCAAGGCCAAACTGTCGAAAAACCTGAAGGGTCGATCGATCGACCCTAAACGTCGATCGATCGATCGAACATGTGGTTGTCTTATTCGAGGCTCTATTTCCACCATTAACGAAAACCTTCAAGTTCTATCCTTTCCCCCCCAAGAACATTTAACACTACATCTACATAGGAATATGATCAAGGCACCTTACATAATTTCAAACTCAAATTAAATCTCACGAATTTGTACTTTTCCGATTTGGGGAAATTTTCCGGGTTTACACACGTTAAATCCAAATTCCCTCTAGTTATTCCAAATTCGTCCATAATTTCTACTAGGTTTAACATTCAAATCAGATATCAATACTCAGAGATATGTAACACAATTAATTCTTACTTTGAATCTCATTCAAGAGTTTCATTAACAAAAACCCCATTTTTGTACGCATTTATAGCCAAAATGGATTTTGGTTTACACATCACAAATCTATGAATTGAATATCACAATTAAACATCAAAAAAAGTTAACCACTTGCCTTTTGGGTTCGTAGAGTCTGATCCGTTAGTGTAGAGGCAAGCTTGATGATCAACTCCCAAATTTGTTCCCTGCCTTGTCTCCAAAAGATCCCCAATTTGCATCGTAACTACTCCTTATGGCTTTCTCTCAAAGACTCAGGTTTTAGGTTTGTGTTTATATCGTTTCCTCACTCTCAGATTTAGGTATTAAACACAAATCCCTTTTTTAGGCTTACGGGCTTAATTAAATTGGCCCAATTACCCCCGTGTGGGCCCTGTTATGCCCAAAAATGCTTCGAGACCCATTTACCACTCCGGGTACTCTTTTTCGACTATCTCGGCCCATCCGGACTCAACCGTGCACTCAGAATTGACATCCAAGTTAATATACTAAAGGTCCTTATCTCACACCCAACTTAGTCTATATCCGACTCCTGGGTGAGATAAACAAATGCCACGTCACTAATACACGTTATGACGTAAATAAATTATTACTATTCACTTAGTAAATTAATTTGCCTAAATATTAACCATTTTCCCCTCGATCAATATTTAAATAAATATTACCATAATTAATTCAATTAGATTACGACACGTAAGTAATTTAAAATTTACCTGAATTAATTAAATATTAAACGCACAGAAATACGGGGGTGTTACAGTGATATGATTAATTCCTCGTGTTAATGCTTTTCTTTCCTCTCCATTAGAGATAATTATTCATGAGATCGCAAAATTTTCAAATTCTCAAGTTATAATGCCTTGTATTTAAAGGTGAGTGAGTTAGATCCCCCAAATCTACAAAGACCTTCATAAGATGTTTTAACTTTAATGAGAAAATCGATTGTACACACTTAAACACAGCAAATGATATCCTCTCCATAATATTAAATATCATAAGATCTGGGACCAGAGGATGTAAGCTATTCAATTATGTAGGCCAAAGGCTTCTAGGACTGTTCGTAGAACATAATTACAAAATAAAAATATGTTTGGTTCAAGGGAGTGTGATCTAATCTCACATCGAGTTATCTCACTTCACAAGGATACTAGGATGCTAGAAGGGATTATATTATTGTTGGAGGAAGAGAGAAGAGAAATTAAAATTTAAACGAAGTTAATTCTCACATGTATAATTCGAAATTAACTATGTTTTCAAGCCATGATTCTCAAATTTCAAATTGGGCTCAGGATTCCACCCACTTTGTTCAATCTTAAAGGATAACAAGTTCCTTGGACTGAATTATACTCACTAGAAATGAAATTTAAACATTGTCTTAACTATTAAAGACTATAAATTTGTTTCGACTGAACCATGCAATGTCATGCCTGATGGGGGGCATCCAAAAAGGATCTTCGTGTTTATAATAAGTGGCAAAAGGTTGATCAAATGATTTTTTCACCACATGTCAAGTGCTTTTAACATTATTCTGAACCTTATCGATATGTTCTAGTATCAATATTGTGATGCAAGGGTGGATGATATGGCAAGGGTGGATAACCTAAAAATGATAGATGGTACTCTTGTTCGTAATAACGTTCTTAAGATGATGTCCATCTTAGGAAAATTGATTTGATTAGTTATGAAATTATTGGGGAAATCCTGATCGATTTTTTTCTCCGATCACTCCTAGAGTCCTTTAAGGAGTAAATTATTCCATTAAAAAATTTTACTCACTCCCAAAACTTCTTAGATAACTATAAGTTGTGGAGGATATTATAAATCATAAGTCGTAACACAGGTTACTAAGATAGGATCATCTTCTTATGCCTCATGCAAAACATATAGTTCTTGTAAGGACTAATTTCCAATTAAGTCAATTTGTATGTGTTTGGTTTATGTTAATTTCAACTTGAATTGAAGTTTTGTTTAAGAAAAGAAAATTAAAGAAATTTAAAAATTATAGAATTTCAAGAACCATCATCGCCCCAGTTTCAAAGTGGTATCAGATCTTATAAATTAAGGAAATTTGCATTTTCAGTTGTTGAAAAAGTTTTTTAGCCTAAGGAAACGGGTAAGAAGATTAAAGGCAATTGTTGTATCTACAAGAAGTCTAAACATTCGAAAAAAGGCTTTGCTAGATCTTCTTAGCCAAGAAGAATGGAAACAACACTTTTTGATTACTCATTGAGACATGTTTTATGGTGAAATATATCAGTATAAGGTGTGTAGATTAGGGAGCCACTAATCATATTTGCAATTCATTGCAGGGGTTCTAACAAAATAGCGAGCTAAATGAAGGAGACATATTTCTATTCATGGGTGATCACAACAAGGCAACTGTATTAGTAGTAGAATATTTACTTATAAACTTTAGTGGTGAAAAACATAAAATTGGTAGTTTTTCTTCAAGTTCCTATTGTTAGAAAAAAATTGATTTTGGTTTCTAAACACGTTTAGTAAGGAATATTTGATTTATTTTAATAAAGGTGTTTTTTTTTATCTAAAAGGGGAAATCTCTTATGTATTCCGCTGCGTTGGGAAATGATTATGTATTATAAAGCATGTGTCATTATCACTCCTAAACACTAAAATGAATGACTTGAATGCAAAGTACCTAAAAAGATATAAACATTATAAGACGAACCGAACATATCTCTAACACCCTCGCATTGGTCATATTAATCTAAAAACATTTCAAAGACTGGTTTTAAATGGATATTTGAGTTCATTGGGAGTGGATGCCCATACAGTGTGTGAATTCCATTTAGCAGGTGAATTGACGAAGAGGCATTTCATGGCAAAAGGCTATAGAACAAAAGATGTGTTGGAACTCGTTTATTTTAATTTGCGAGTCCCTATGACAATCTGAGCAAGAGGTGGATATGAGTACTTCGTCACATTAATTGATGATTAATTGAGGTTTTAATATGTGTACCTTATGCACCATAAGTATAAAGCCTTTGATAAGTTCGAAGAGGTAGAGTGTAAAAATGGCAAAATAATCTAATTTTTATATGGTTATAGAGGATAATACCTTTTAGGAGAGTTCAGGAGTCACTTATAAAAGGTGTTAATTACTTCCTAATTTTCACACCGGTCACTTCACAAGAAAATGGTGTAGCAAAAACAAATGACATGACTCTTTTGGAATTGGTAGATCTAGGACGGATGTATTCTAATCTATCAGACTCTTTTCTGGGTTATACATTAGAGTGGTCTACTTATTTACAGAACTTAGTTATTTATAAGTTTTTAACAAGTGCTATAAAATTGTGGACTGGTGTAAACCTAGTCTAAGGCATTCTTTTATCTGGAGTTTCCAAGCTCATGTGCTCAGGAAGGATCGCAGTAAGTTAAAATCAAGGAAAGAAGTATGTCTCTTTGTGGGTTACCTAAAAGGAACTCGAGGTTGTCTATTCTATCATCCTAAGGACTAGAGCGTGTTAGTTAGTACAAATGCCCGATACTTAGAGGGAGATTATTTGATAAACCACAAACTAAAGATAATGATTATCTTCAGAGAGGTAAGAGGAAAATACCATGTAGTTGCATATGTACCACTCATATACATTGAAATTCAACCTAATATATATAGTACACTTCATAGGGGCAATGAGAGTATTACAATTTATCATGATATACATGTCACTTATACTATATCGCAAAAGGAATCATGTCATAGTTCGATATTAGGCATCATCATAAAAGGTTAGTGTATTATGGTGAACACTTTGGTGAGATCCCAGGGAAACACAAACTGAATCCCGATAACTAAGATGAAAAACTCAAAGACACTGACTATTATTTTTTATTAAAGGCTATGAATACTAAAATGGACTTATGGGAAAACAAAATGGATTTCACATTCTAAAATGTGGAAATGTTTCAACCCTAAGAATATTGATTAATCATGCATTAGAAACAAAAAAAAGAAGTAGGTTTCAAGTACAAACCTAGGATTGAAAATACAATACCATAATGAATCATGTTGTGATTCACATGCGGATAAAAGGATTGTAGAAGATGAAGATCATTCCTCCCTCCATAGCCTCCAAAAACCTTTCTACAGTGCTCGAATATTCTAGTATATGATAAATCCAAAGCAATCTCAGTGTGTGTCAACTCCAAGACTGGACATTCACCTCGAAACCCTACCTTACACCAATATAAGTATGCACAAGTCACCGTTTTAGTTTTAAATGGGCTTTGAGAGAGTTTCAGGCCAACTACCTGGGTATTGGAGTATACTATGATCCTAAGACTAATAATTAAGTTAGCTTCCAAATAAATATTCGGTAATCCCAATTACATTTACCAAAATTATTTTTATTCATTATTTAATGATAACTAACTCCAATAAATAATCACGACTCACTCTAATTTAATTATCTCTAAATCACTCGGAATAATGACATCTTATTTTCAATGTTGATTGTGCTACATAATATGATTTCCAACATTAAGCTTCTAATACCCATTGGCCAAATCAATTTTGTTGCGAATAGATTTTAACCAACAGTTAATAAATTCCTTAATTCTCACACTTAACTTATTTGCTACTCTGCGTGATTATAAATAATCCACAGACTAGGCTTCACCAGTGGATGAAACATATATACGTCTATCAAGGGAGTATCACAATTCAATATATCTCTTGGATGCTAATTGTCCAATCTGCGGGATCTATTGACCCAATGTAAAATTGAATCGTATCCAAAATGGTAAAAGTAAAAAATTTGCAAGAATAACAATCCTCATAATTTTCTAGATCAATAATGTATGCCTTTAAACTTAAATCTCATGGGTGCCCATGTTCAATACATTTTTTGATTTATCAGTCACAATAATATGTGAACTATCTTACAAGTTCCCAAACCATCAGATAGGTTGCTATAGTTTGAGATAAATTACTAGGATTGTACACGCAACCATGACCAAAAGGATGTCAACTCTCTATCTAGGTTGTAAACTACTTAATTGTATAAAAATAGGAATTTTAATCTCCCATGTTCAAGTCGAGCCCAAATCATCAAAATTTCTACTAAGTACAATTGCCTCACACACACAGAGATATGTATATATATATATATATTGAAGTCTCATGACCACAATTCGTATTTGAAATATGAATAGACACCACTATCCTAAATATAAAAAATGGTCACAGTTTTGGTCTTTGACTAATGACTCGGGGCACGGTTCTGGATCGTGATAGTCTTTAGGGTGACCATTTTGGTGGCCATGTTTTAAAATCGAGCGCAATATGAATAGTCACAATCTCTTCTATAACCCTAATGTTGAGGACATAGTCACTGTAAGGACATTTTTGTCCATTGTCAATATGTATGTCGTACGCCGTTACACCGTTGAAGACATTCAAGATCGCATCTACATCAATGGATCCGAATATCAAAGCATCTTCAGCAAGAAATTATTTTTCTGGTATACCGGACCGATCCGGCCATTTCAAAAAGGAACCGATCTGCACCGGACCGATCCGATTTGCATTAGAAACAGAATACCCCAGATCAAAGCCGAATTGATGAGGTCTCTTTCAAAAATGAACCGATCCGCTACCGGACCGATCCGACATCAAAATCGGACCGATCCGAATATGATAAAATCAAGCAGATCTGTTTGAGATTTTACCGCCTCAGGTTTCTCTATATAAAACAACTTCGGGGGAGTTGATTAATAAGACTTTTGGAGATGAATTTAAGAGTCCTAATTACTCTAGTCTTCACCTTTTTGAGTCCCAAGACTCATGTTTTGATTCACACAACTTTGCCAATCCTTTGTGAATCCTTTGCAACCCAAGAACACAACCGTGTGTTTGTTCAACCTTTGTGGAGAAGCCGTCTTCCTTCTCCATTGCTGCTCACCTGGCCTTCCTGAGGGAGATTCCAGTCGACGACACCGAAAACGACACCTACGGGTATTTCTGTGTCATATTTCTAGCCATTGCTTTGAAGGTTTGCTGAAGGCACCGTGCGTTACACTTATGGGCTATTATCAGGTTGTATGTAAGTCAATGGTCTTGTAAATTATTCAAAGTTCTAGAAATAAAAGGTTTTGCCCTGCGGGGATTTTTTCTTAATTTTTTTGTCGCATGCTTTATTTGTTTATGGGTTGACACACGCACCTTAGATGCATGATTAGGGGCTGAAATTAAATAAGTGTGTAATTAATCAATTATCACACAGTCATACGTCTTTTCAAATTGGTATCAGAGAAGGTTACGCTAATCTATCACGTATTCCTATTTTCCGCAAAATTTGTGTGATATTGATTTTTTTTTTTAAATTAGTTTTGTGAAATATCGCAATTTTTCCGATGGAGCACTTATGTAATCGGATGCCCCTCTTTGATGACACGAGTCAGAATTTTGATGATTTAAATAGTTTGAATTTGACGTTTGCGAATAGAATTAAAGTTTTGGAAAAAGAAAATTATCGTTTTAAATCCGCGATGAATCTTTTGCAAACGGTTCAAAATCAAAGAGATTTTTATCGTGAGAAATTTTTTGCCTGCTCGATGACTTTGTTGCTTTAAAATTGTCCAAGAAGGAAAGTGATGATAGGGTCCTATTTTTAGAAAAAGAATTAGAGGACCTTATAAATTCGATGGTTTGTGTTTGTGCCAAAGAGGACAAAAATATTTTAGTCAATGAGTTTGTGGCACGTGAAGAGACTCTTCGGAAAAAAGTTTGCTTTAATTGAGGGGGAGAGAGATACGCTTTTAGGAATTGTTGAAAATTTTAAAAATGCGTCCCTTAAATTGGAAGAGTCTAATTCTTTGCTTGAGTCAAAAATTTTGAAGTTAAAAAATGATTTGACAGACTCGAGTAGGTTTGATAGTGACGGTAATGGCTCATCTTGTTCTCATGCTTCCAGTGATAAAGACAAAACCATCATTTGTTTTAGAGGGTCAATTAATCCCAAGGACGTTAGAAAAGATCACACTTTAGGTAACATTCCTCCCGTTTACACATGTTCACATTATGGTAGGAAAGGTCACCTTAGGTATTTCTGTTTTGATATTGGAAGAGGTCCTACGAAGTTTATGTCTAGTATTTCCGTGGTTCCCAAAGCCTCCACATGATGTTTCACATCGATTTGGGTTATGAAATCACTTTTGGACACACTAGATTTTAGACAAGTTGATTCTCATTTGCTTGCACATGATTCTTCTCTTGCGATATCATATAGATGATTGTGTTTGCATGTTTGTCATACGCTAGTTTTTTGGTTTCATTGCATTTATGTTTTCTAGCGTTGTGACATGTACTTTTTGTATGTTTTATTTTTTTGGAAATATTTTTTGAAAAATACAAAAAGATTTTATTTTGATAAAATTTTTGAAAAAATCCAAAAAGAGTTTTGTTTTTTTTGTTTGCACCGTTTATGGATGAACACTTAGGATGACCAAGTCACAACATCATTCCATTATTTTCATGTGACTATTTGATAGTGTTTTGAGAAAATAGGTCAATTCATCCTTGTGCTTTATAATGTTTGGAGTCATTAAGATGTAATTAAGTGTTACTTTATACATGTTTGACTCATGGTATCCTTTATTGCACACATGCACGGATTTGTTTGATTATTGTCTTGTTTTATCACATGTTGGTTGGGTGTTTTCACTTCAATCCTGTCCTTTAAAACGAATCAAGCGCGATAAATTTGGATAAGGAAATTGTGCATATAAAAACCGTTTTCTGAGCTTGTGTGTTTTTGTTTGAAAATGGGGAAGGGATGCGAAAGGTTCTTTTTGCCTTTGCGAATAAATTGGACATAAAAAATGGAGGAATTTTATTATCCGGGATCCAAAGAGGTTTAAAAGAGCCCAAAAAATATAAAGGCAATAAAAAGAAATTCATGCCACTTATGGGCCATTTAGGTTTTTACACCAATTCTCTATTGTTTGAGAATTTAGATTACCTAAAAAAGAAAATATCTATGAGGGAGCTTGGTTGGAGTTTTTATAACGGGTTTGCGCGTCCTTGAAATTCTTAAAAATGCGCTAAATAGTTTTGGACGTTATTGGGGTGGAAATCATTTTGACTTTGATTTGTTGATTTGCATAAGACGATGTCATCTAAATTCAATAATCTTTACACCTAAGGATACTTTTGATGTTCATTCGTTAGGAGTACACGTATGCATCGTGCACATATGATTGATTGAGTTTATTTACCTATCAAATGTGTTCACACCCATTCATTCTGTTTCCATGACTTGGTTGTTTGAGTTTAAATCCATGGTGTGACTTTTGTATCATGTTTTACACATTTTTCAAATGGTATCTTATTTTTGTATGAAAAATGAAAAATCAAAAAGAGTTTGTGAATTATTTTTGCATCTCCTTGCAAGATGCACGTCTGCCATATTGTTTGATACCTTGTTTGAATACAGTCACACCCCGGCTTTTCTTGTTTGATTTATTCTTCTCATTTGTCTATTTGGGAACATCATAAAAAGGGGGAGAATGAATTATCATATTATGGGGGAATTTTAAAGTGTTGAGTTTTTCTCATATATTGGTATCTGTGTTTATCTCATTTCAAACTCGATACGTCACGTGGTATTTACTTTATCTCATGTGCGTAGGTTCGAAGATTGAAGATCAATATGTTGCACACCCTGATGAGAAAAGCGTTGAGATTCCTAAGATTTGAAGAACAAACTATCAAGACTTATTCATTTGTATCTTTCCAGTTTTGGGTTTATGGAAGGGTAGATTTGTATAGGCAATTTGATATTTGATAATTCGAATATTTTTTATGTATGTACCGGCATAGACATAGGGTGAGATTTGTAAGGACATTTTTGTCCATTGTCAATACGTATGTCGTAAGCCGTTACACCGTTGAAGACATTCAAGATCTCATCTACATCAAAGGATCCGAATATCAAAGCATCTTCACCAAGAAATTATTTTTTTGGTAAACCGGACAGATCCGGCCATTTCAAAAAGGAACCGATCCACACCGGACTAATCCACCCTCAAGATAGATCGATCCGATTTGCATTAGAAACAGAATACCCCGGATCGAAGCCGAACCGATGAGGTCTCTTTCAAAAATGAACTGATCCACTACTGGACCCATCCGGCATCAAAATCGAACCGATCTGCATCTGATAAAATCGAGCAGATCTGTTTGAGATTTTTATCGGCTCGGGTTTCTCTATATAAACCAACTTTGGGGGAGTTGTTTAATAAGACTTTTGGAGACGAATTTAAGAGTCCTAATTACTCTAGTCTTCACCTTTTTGAGTCCCAAGACTCATGTTTTGATTCACACAACTTTGCCAATCCTTTGTGAATCCTTTGAAACCCAAGAACACAATCGTGTGTTTGTCCAACCTTTATGGAGAAGCCGTATTTCTTCTCCATTTCTGCTCACCTGGAGTTCCTGGGGGAGATTCCAGCCGACGACACCGGAACCGACACCTGTGGGTATTTCTGTGTCATATTTCTAGCCGATGCTTTGAAGGTTTGCTGAAGGCACCGTGCGTTACACTTGTGGGCGATTATCAGGTTGTATGTAAGTCAATGGTCTTGTAAATTATTCAAAGTTCTAGAAATAAAAGATTTTTCCCTGCGGGGATTTTTTCTTAATTTTATGTCGCATGCTTTATTTGTTTATGGGTTGACACGCACATCTTAGATGCATGATTAGGGGCTGAAATTAAATAAGTGTGTCAAATTAGAAAATTGCGAAGTTAATCAATTATCACACAGTCATACGTGTCTTTTCAGTCATGGTTATGGACGGTGACTAGTCGTCAAAGTCATTAATTATGACCCCAACTATGATTAATTTATCCTCATCTCCATCTCGAACCATAACCATTTTTTGTGAATATATGTTGAATTTTCACGGTTCATGACCATGACAATCATTTCGAAAATTTGACTGCTTGGTCACGGTCTTGAACCATGACTCCTAATCAAGAGCATAGGTGTTGCGGTCACGTCTCCTAACCGTGACCATCGTTTAACCCATTGAAATCTTGTCTCATATATGGTCACGATTTTATACCCTAACCAATAATAAATTTATTTTTTATTTTTTTCTTCCAATAAATCATGGACATGTTTTCAATCATATAGACAATTCCATTATAGAACTAACTAACGCATCAATCAAAAAAAAAATAATACACAAATTCTTAAGCCATCAAATTAATTAAATTAATTTGGCATAAATAAATGTTAAAATCTTCAATGTGTTCCTTCCCTGAAGCATATGCAATCTCGTTGTAATCGACATCCGTGCATAGCCAATTATAGCTCAAAATATTTTAAAATGTTCCAAATGGTAAGAATGGACTTGAATCCCAAAATGACATCGGGATGCCAATGTAGCCAAAAATGAAATCAAAGTCCATGTGGTTCGTAAGATGAACAAGGTTGGGGTCTAACCCATAATATGAATATTGAGTGTCTCATTTTATTTATGAAAAGGGTATGAAATGTGCTGAAAGTGTAGAAAAATATGCGAACACTCTAAATTGGGAATTTTCGTATAACTTCCCTTTTTGGATATTTGATTTATAAAAATAGATGTGAATGTAAATATCATAACAAAAAGAGTGGGATTGGTGAGACATGTATAATAAAAATGCTGCAAATGGAGAAAGAGAACAAAAATATGTAAAATGGCATTTATGGGACTACTAAAACATGAAGGATATTAGAAAATGTTAGCGGCACTGTAGTAAGTGAAAAATTACTAAATATATGAGTGCAAGAAGATAATTGCACGAATGAGATTTGTGTGAGTAGTTTTGTGCAATTATCCTTCATTTTTTTCTTATAGGCTTAACCGGTCCAACGCATTAGGGGTTCTTAGCTTCATAAAAAGAGTACGGGGATTGAAATCCTAGACGAATTCATCTGGTCAGATCCTCAAGAAAAAAATCTAGGGTACTCACACGAAACAATGTTACAAATATTAAAAAATGTATTGAACATAATTTATAAGAAAAAGGTTAGTTTCTTAATGTGTTATCATGTTCGTTGTATCATAACTACCAAATACCCGAAATGGTTATGTTAACAAGTTTATTAGGGGTGATGCATTGATATGAGCAACAAATTGTGCATATGTACTTAGAAAATGACTCAAATCCTAATTTTATTTTGGGTCTCCTGCGTAGCCAAATAAATTGGCTTCAAAATCTACGTAGTTGTATCACGACACATAATTAGAATGTTACTGTCCCATTAGTAATTTGAATATTGTGTTCAATGATAAAAAAAGTGAAGACATGGTATTAATATTATTGGGGCATCAGTAGTGGTTTTAAATGATGTTTTCTGGAACCCATTAGTTAAAACACAGGATATTAGTCGATCTTATCTTGTTTTGTGGGACCCATCTTTTTGAGAGCAAAACAACACGCTTTAATGACACTAGCATCATTTTTGTTACCAGTAGGATTCCCAGTGCTAGAGAAGCCAATTTTTGTCTCATTTTATTCTTGGGATTCCTCCACAAAGGAAGTGAAGGGTGTTGGATTATAATTGGTTTGTGAAGTCTGATGAATCAGAGACAGTGTAGAGGAGTCGTGGATAGAACCATTGATGGAGTAGAGTATTGCGAAAATGAAAATACCAAGAATTGAGGTGCTGGATTAGGAGAGGTTTGAGATGGAGGAGGAATGTCGTTATTTGGTTGATTATTTATGTTCATGTTCGAAAATTTTGAGAAATAAAAAAAAATATAGCAAGGAATGTATAAAAATCATGTCTAAAACTATATACACATATAACTATATAACTTTTCAAGAGCTTTTAAAACATGCTCTATGTGTCTGATTTCCATCCAATTCATATTATTTTTATAATTTTTTAAAAGATGCATGTGGCAACCTATGTTGAGGCATATATTTTATTCCTTTATAAATTTCCATGAGAGGAACTCAAAATTTGTTACACTCGCATTTTGAAATTAATTACAAAAATGACATTTCTGGTAATTTTTTAGGCTCGCAAGAAATTAAAGTCTAGGTATAAATTTTTTGTAATTGAATTTAGAGTATTAAAACACATATTTTGTGATTTAAAAAGTAAAATTTAGAAGTTCAACCCAATTAGATCGTAGGAAGGATGGATTGATCAGGAAGCTCGTGGTTCCATTAGAAAAGATTCTAGATCGATCCGAATGACCTGGGATAGCAAACTACATTTTCTTTTGAATAATCTTTTTAAGTGGAACTTTGGGTAGAAGACAAACACTTTTGATCGAGAATATGGTGCCTTTGTCTTATGGCCACCCATCCCCAAATTATGTTACATTGATGGAATGTGAACCTATGGGATAAGGGTCTGTTTAGATGGATTTTAATAGAAGAGAAATAGATTTGAGAGCTCATTTCCACTCTTTTTTATCTAAAGAAATTCAACCCTTATACTTCCCACAAAAATCCATTCTAACAAGTTCTTTCTCTATATTTGCCCACCATCTATAAGTATGTTATACAATAAACTAGTCTCCTCTATTATGAAGGGTTAGAACACTTTTTTTTAATAAAATGGGGAGATCCCATTATTATATCATAAATAATTGGTAGAAAAGCCATACCAAGATGGCCTTTACAAATCTATTGATGGTTTGAGGGAAAACCATATAAGCAAATGAAATAGAGATAAATGAAAATAAAAGGCCTAAACTATTTAGCAAATATAATGGAAGGGAGATCTTGTTTGTCCAGGATGAAACATCCTCTAGAATATCTTGGAAGGTCCTTGACTCAAGTAAAATAGGTGAGAGTATGATAAATGATCCCATGGTTGGCAAGATAGTCAACTACAAAGTTTTCTTCTCTCAAGCAACGATAATATGAATCATTAATACTAGAGATTTGAATCTCCTTAATTATATCTATAAGAGTCCAAGGAGATTTGAGAATGCTACTTGTGAGAATATCAATAACAAATTTGGAATCTGATTACACAATTATGTGATTGATTTCAAGAGAGGCACAAATATTAATCCCCATTAATATAGCCAAACATGCAGCTCTATTATTAGAGTTAAATCCCTCAAAAGATGAAAACTCTTGAACAAGGAATTCTCTATGATATCTGTAAATGATGTGTGCAATATCAATCGGGTTCGCAATTCTCTAATGGATTCAAACACACTTATTTAATTAGGTGTATAAATTTGAACAAACCAAACTCAATTCTTGTTCAGCCCCTAAACATGCATCTAAGTGTCATAAACATTCAAATCATGCATATAAAATAAAGACTACATATTCAGGGAAAAAAACCTTTCGGGTAAAACCTTTTTCAACACTTTGAAAAATTTACAAGACCATTGACTTACATAAAACCTGATATTCACCCACAAGTGTAGCGCACGGTGCCTTTGTCAAATCCTTCAAAGCTACGAGAGACAGCGAAATACCCTCCAGGTGTCGGTTCGTCGTCTTCGACTTGTCCACACACTGAGATCTACGCTCGGTATCCACCGATCAGATATGGAGATGCCTTACCCACAGAGGTTGAACCATAGCAGAGTTGTTCTTCGGGTTCGAAAAAAATTCACATAAAGATATTGGGATTCTGTGAATTGAAAAACAAAAAGGGTTTTAAGCCTTAAATGAAAAGGCCAAAAGTCTTCTGCTGATATGTAGTTTTTACAGAATGAAAAACGTGAAAGACTTCTTAAGAAAAAACGGAGTTGAAAAGTCCAATTAATAGAAACTTTAAGGCGGTGGTGTCGTTCGAACGAGAGACAATGTCGTTTGAAGTATCGCGCGACAACACATCTCATTCAAGCGACAAACAGCATCATGTACTTTAGTTGGAATGTATCACATAGTTAATATAGACATCGTATGACTCTTAAACTCGGTTGCCCTAGGTAACCGAGGTGTTTAAGAGTGAGATGCGCATATTGACTCGTCATATACTTTATTTGGATTCTTGATTTCACATTGTGCAGGTTCATTCCTTCATATGTCTAATGCTTGAAAGGAATAAAGTTTTTCCTTAATTACTTGTTTAATTATCGACTATTTTAGTATCCGGTGAATTCATAAGGGGTTGGGGGATTGTATTCCGACATTGCTTCTCTTTCATAGTTATCAATCCGCAGTTTATTAATTCCTGCATACGTAGTTAAATAGTAGTTTAATTTAAATCATTTTAGTTAGTAGATATAATCACAAAAATTCATCATCTTTTCTTTCCTTTATTTGAGTCAGTTGTAAGGTTATGCGTCTTCCTTATTCATCATTACGTGTATACACCTTAGTCCCTATGTTCGATACATGGTTTATTGGGATATTACTTGAGCGATCGACTTACACCTGAGTTGATTGAAGCACGCACTAGAAACACTTGAAGTCGTGTCAAGGTTTGGCGCCATTGTTGGGGATAAGCTAGACTTTCAGGTTAGGTCGACTCAATCTAAAATTTGACTCTAATTATTAAAAAGCCCAAAAAATCATAAAACCAAAAATTCAAAAAAATTCAAAAAAGTAAAAAGCAAAAAATATAGCATTTCTCAAGTCCTTTTATGCAAAATCCTCAACAAACGCCAAAATCTACTCCTACCCAAATTCACGAAAATCCTCTAGGAGAGGATGATCCCGATAGTCCACACACTCCTAATGCTCCCCAGTTTTGGGTTCCACCTCCTACACCATCGAATTATATCGTGAGTCACGCGTTAAGTCACACTCCTAGCGAGTCTATTGGAGAGATCCCCACGTCGGAACACAGTAGTGTAGGTGCGGGTGAGGGTGAAGGTGATGGTGAAGTGTCGTATGGTCCCATGAGAGACCTATTATATCCAAAGCAAACCTTCACTCTGGAATGCATTTTACTTTTGTATAATGCTGGATAATTTCACATTCGTAATGGGATGATCCAGATTCTTCCCACCTTTCATGGTATGGATTCAGAAAAACCTTACCTCCACATTCGGGAGTTCTAAGAGGCATGTGATACATTTAGCGATCAAGCTTGAACTCAATATGCCATTCGCCTAAAACTTTTTCCTTTTTCTTTGAAGGATAAAGCAAAGACATGGCTATGGTCTTTTTTGCCGAACTCGATTTGTTCATGGAGGGACATGCAAGACAAATTTCTCTTAAAATTATTCCCCCAATATCAAACGAATTCTATCAAAGCTCAAATTCAAACATTCAAACAATAAGAAAAGGAGCCATTTGATCAATGTTACGAACGTTTCAACGAGCTAGTTACTACATGTCCACACTATGGTTTTGCAAAGTATCGTCTCATATATTTCTTCCACCACGGGCTAAGCATAGCTTCTAAATAACTCGTTGAGAAAATGTGTGAGGGACCTTTATGGGGATTAGATACAAGCGATGCAGAGGCCCACCGTAAGTACGTCATCGAGACTACTCATGTGTGGGACACATCCAATCCAAACGCCCAAACCCAGGTTCGATAAATATCCACCGTTCCTTCTGCGTTCAGGCTCTATCATTTAGATAAAGAAGCTGAGTTGCAACTTCAAGTAAACCATCTTTCTAAACAATTGAAAGACGTAGTCGAATTAAGGTCAAGAGAAACACCCGGATCCGCTCAATAAAGAGAAAATGTGTGTGCCATTTGTGAGGTGGGTCATTCAACAGAGGAATGTCTGACGATACCCGCCTGCAAATTTATGATTAAATAGTAAGTGGGAGTGATAGGAAATATTAGGGATAATTTTAATGCCCCTCACGAGAATTCTTATCACCCTTCATGGAGGAACCATCCTCGGTTTAGTTATGGGCAACAACATGTTGTGTTGAATCCAAATTCACACATTGCACCTCCTCCATCATCGCCTCCTCACTTTCAACAAGTTCCACACATGCAAGGACCACCTCATGCGCCGTATATCACCCCACCGAGGCGAACTTTCAAGGATACTGTGAACATGTTCATCCATGCGCAAAATGAAACTAATGCTCAAAATTCTCGCATGTTTGTCGAAATGAATGCGAACATCTCAATGTTGAAATCATCCTTAAGTATCCAAGAGAATGGTAAGTTTCCGGCCCAAGGCCAAAGACCTCCCCAGGGTCAATCTAATGTTATCCCTACATCCAACGCCCATCAAAAGCAATGTAGTGCAATCACCACTCTACATAGTGGGAGAGTAGTTGACTTATCACCTCCTCCACACGACGAGCAAAATGACAAGGAGATTTCGTCCGACACGAAAGAAGCCGAAGGTGTCCCCTTAGGAAATAATGGTAATAATGACACAGTCAGGCACGAGGTAGTTGTGAAACCTCCCATTGCTGCTCCATACACTCAACGGTTAGTATCCCACTCCAAGGAGACCTCTCGTGATGATGTTTTAGACATTCTTAAGCAAGTAAAGATTAACTTACCTTTTCTCGATGCCATAAAGAAAATTCCCGCCTATGCTAAAGTCCAAAAGGACTTACTTGTGGTGAAACGTAGGCTAAAGGTAAAGAAAAATTTGTTTTTAACATAGAACGTCAGTTCCGTACTGCTAAATGATCTTCTACCAAAATTTAAAGATCTAGGTGCACCGACCGTTTCGTACATCATGGGGAAGACTCGAATTGAGAGAGCATTAATAGACTTAGGGGTGAGCGTTAACATTCTCCCATATTCCATCTATAAGAAATTAGAGTTGGGGGACCTTAAGCCCACAATGATGACTCTCCAACTCGTAGATCTTTCAGTGAAGATACCTCGAGGGGTTGTTGAGGACTTGATTGTTCAAGTTGACACTTTATACTTCCCGGTAGATTTTGTCATTTAGGACGAGGAGCCCTCTGCTTTATCGAGTAATCATGTTCCCATCATCCTTGGCCACCCATTCTTAGGTACGGTTAACGCATTAATCAACAATCGAAATGGGCAAATGTAACTCACATTTGGGAACATGACTCTCAAAACAAATATCTTCAACATCACCAAGCCCGAGAGTGATGAGGGTAGATCGCAAGAGATGGATCTTATTGAAGAGACAATACAAAAGCATGAGAGGACTCACACGAGAGAGTTGTTAAGGGTATGTCGTGTTACGTTAAGTGAGAGCGATAATTCTGATAATGAGCTAGGGGTCGAGAAGACATGTTCTGTGACTAAAGTTGACAGCGAGAGAGAAGATTTGGAAATGGAGCAAGAGAGAGTTAGGAGATATGAGCCTAGTGGACCGTGGGAAAGAATTTGGACCGGTGGATGAGAGCCTCACTGTTGAAGTCCAATCACTATTGGACTCATGTGGTCACGTCAAAGAGAGTGAAAGGAAAAAAAGGATAAATGAGGTTCTTCTTCGTGACCATCCACCTGTGCCATTTGAGTTCTCAGATGCGGTAGAGGAGAGGACTCGAGTCTCGTCCGATTTAGAGCCCAACCCATGCACTCCCTCCAATTTAGATCGAGATGTTCTCTCCAAGTCAGGACAATTGTGCTGCAATTCGATTGGGCACCACGAGGATCCCACTCACTTTAGTCATCGCGAGCCTCAAGGTGTTCCATTTATCTATGGGGCCGGTCTCAACTTGTTCCGGCTATTAGTTTATGATGTGAGGACGGGGGTAGACGAGGATAGCATCGGACCCCGTATAGGGGGTCAGATAAGTTTTTAGTGAAGAGAGAGAGGTTATCGCAACCCCGACGCATATGGGGTGAATATTTTTATATTTTTTAGTCGTGTGTTGGAGTTATATACTGTCTTTTTGCATTTTAAATATTTGCATGTTTTATTTGTCGCACTTATTATTTTTTTCTTCTTTAGCTTTTAGTCCTTTTGCATGAGGACATTACAAAAGTCTAAGTTAGGGGGGGGGGGGGGGGTACACGTGCGTTTCAAAAAATTCACAAATTTCAAAATGGCAAAAAAAATAGAAAATATCAAAAATTTCCAAAAAAATTGAAAATTTTGAAAAAGTCAAAAATATTTTTTTCCTCAAAATAAATAAAAATTTGGAATTTAAAAACTTCGAAAATGTCACTAAAATTTTGTTTGAAGTCTCAAATTCTAAAAATCAAATGCACAAAGCCGAAATTGACCAAAGATGGAAATTGAGCAAAAATTGACGACTTTTCGAATAAATGTGGAGATTAATCAACCTTGTGAGATTTCAAGCCTTTTTATTGTTGTGAGTTTTTCAATCAATCCGAGTTAATGGTTAACTCAAAGTTCTTTTCAGCGTTTAAAATAAGTCATTGAGGATTTTTATTCCTTTGCTTTGATCGGTTATGGGAAATGTGTGTGATGTTTGTTGCCTTGAAAAGTGCTATCTCTAAATTAAATGATTCTCAAGATGCATATGGTAAAGTAATTAGTAATTTGGACAATGAAGTAGGCCTTCGTTTGTTTACCCAAAAATATTAGCCATAAAAAGTTATGAAATATTATTCCTTGCAACCCAATTTGAGCCTAATAAAATGTTTTCGTTTTCGTTTATAACTAGAAAAACTAATTGACCCGGAATTGTGAAAATTGAAAATTCAGAAATTTAATCCAAAATGTGGAAGAAAAAAAAAAGAATAAAAGAAAAATGCTGAAAAAAATAGCAAGAAAAGAAAAATGTGAAAAAAAAGAACAAAAAAATGAGCAAAAGCCCGAAGAAGCACTAACGGATATCATATAGACATTTTCCAATTTAGACTTTCCCAACCAAACCCATTTTACCCAATACACCTTTTCACCCGATAAAGTCCTAACCGAGTCTGAATTGCGAAATTGATTATAGCGTGGAGAGTTAAAATGCGAAAAGATAATAAGAGAGATCAATCGGTGTGAATAAGAGGTGATGTTTCGCATTTTCCAATAATCGTGTTCCGATGAAGAGATCTTTTCACCATAGAAATTCCATCTTCCAAATTTGTGCACGTGAGTTTGTGTTCCATTATATCTACACTTTACATCACCTATACCGAGAGAAATAACTACATTTTGAGCAATTCGTTTATGAGAGTATCCCGTGAGAATTGAATCAAAATGAATTTTTAGAAAGTAACGTAATGATCAATCGGTGGAAATTAGCGGTTTAATTTCGGCTTCGCGCACACACACAATGAATTCAGACTTGTGAATATAGATTTATGGTGACCATTTTTGGGGAGTTTAAATTTTACATTTTTTAAGTTTTTTGAATTTTTCTTTGAGTCGAAAAATGAATTTTGTGGGTATATTCACTGCAAACTCTCACGAGACACCATTCGTCCTACTAGGGTAACCTAGGGGTTTAAAGTCTTGTTGCATATGCTAAATACAATCACTTGCCCCCACAAGAGGTGTTTTATCATAATAACATATTTGCTAAGTATATTAACCTTGCTTTGATTCTTTTACATTGCTCGGGATGATCAAAGTTCTATGTTAGGGGGTTTGATTAGGCATAAATTTTTCATATTTATCCTCGTAATTTAGAGGCTTTTATCACCTCGTACGATGTAAATTATGTTGATTCCATTGAGTTTCGGGTATTTCTCTAACATTTTGCAGATATTTTATACAAGTTATGAAAAGGAAAAAAACTAAAACTCAATAAAGAAGCAAGTGAAGGAAAGTCAAGGGTAAAATAGTAACTTTACACCGGGAAGTCGGATACGGAACCTAAAGGAAAGTTGAAGACCTCGAGTCTATAAGAATGTGGTAAGAAACGACATCCAAATCTGAGTCCCGATTGAAAAGATATGAAGTTTCGAAGTTGAGAAGAAATCAAGGGAAAATCAAGAAGAAGAAAAAATCCCAGTCGAACCGAACTAGTAGACAAACAAGCGAACCGGTTCCCAACATTGGAAATTGCAAAACGAATCGATGAAAAAAGAATCCAAACTCATCTAGCACTCTGTAAATCACCGGACCGGTTCGCCCCATTAAAGAAACCAAAATCGGACCGGTTCGACGAGGCGGAATTTCTATTTTTTTTATTCTAAAAATTAGAGTTGTGCAAGGTTGAAACACTTAATAGAACGTGGAAAATATTTCTTAGGGTATGACCAGACATTGGGAGAGCAGTTTTTACATAGTTTTTGGAGTTCTTGAAGTAAAGAACCTTAGGATTGTTTATCTTCAATAATTTGTTCCTCTTTTAACATATAATTCTAGGGTTTTTTTCAAGACAAGTAAAGTTCAATATTGTTCTTTTGTTTCTCTCTTTGGTAATTCATTGTTTCTTTGATAAGAGCTACCCATCCATGTTTAGATCTAAGTTAATCGTTATTCTCATTACATGCAGCGTAGAAATAATCTTTTTTAGCACTTAGGTAATGTCCGACTAGATTTTCAAAGGTCGGGATGCATGAACCCAACCCTAAATGGTTCGCATGGATACAAAATGCCTCCTTGAATTAAATAATTAGTTGGAATGTGTCATATATTTAATACAAACATCGTAGGACTTTTAACCTTGGTTGCCCTAGGTAACTGGGGTGTTTAAGAGTTCGACGCGCGTATTGACCATCTTGTCATGTACTTTATTTGGATTATTAATTTCATATTGTGCGGGTTCGTTCCTTTATATGTTTTATTCTTGAAAGGAATAAAGTTTGTCCTTAATTACGTTTTTAATTCTCGAATATTTTTGTATCTGGTGAATTCATAAGGGGTTGTGGGATTGTATTCCGACCTTGCCTCTCTTTCATAGTTATGAATCCATAGTTTATTAATTCTTGCATGTATAGTTAAATAATAGTTTAATATAAATCTTTTTAGTTGGTACATATAATCACAAAAGTTCATCATCTTTTCTTTCCTTTATCGGAGTTAGTTGTAAGGTTATGCGTCTTCCCTATTCATGGTTATATGTATACGTCTTAGTCCCTATGTTCGATACCTAGTTTACTGGGATATTATTTGAGCAACCGACTTACACTTCAGTCGATAGAAGCAATGCACTAGAAACATTTTTAAAGTCGTGTCATGCTTACTTAGACCAGTTTGTAGTTGTCTTTATGGATGATATATTGCTCTACTCGACATTGTATACGGATCATAAGGAGAATTTTCACAACATTGCAAGTGCTCAGGGAGAACATGGTGTATGCCAAATTCAGCAATTGTGATTTTTTATGGATGGGGTAAATTTCGTTGTCCATGCTATGTTCAGAGAGGACATTTCCTTTGACCCTTCAAAGGTCGAGGCCATTCTAAGTTGGGATAGACTAAAGATAGTTGCAGAGGTGTGCAGTTTCTTGAGTTTAGCATGTTACTGCCATAGGTTTGTGCAAGACTTCTCGAGGGTTGTGTTGCCCCTCACAAATTTTACTTGAAAAGACGTGCACTTTGAATGGTCTGAAGATTGTGAGTCAGCCTTTAGGGTGACTTTAGCACCCATCCTTATCCTTCCAGAGCATGGAAAGGGTTACACCGTGTATTGTGATGCTTTTGGGTCGGGACTCGATGCAATATGAACGCAGAACACTCAGGTAGTCTCTTATGCATCCTGTCAGCTAAGGTAAATGAGAGGAATTACCCCACTCATTACTTTTAGTTAGCTACTATGGTGTTCTCATTTAAGAGATGGAGGTAATACCTACACGGAGAACGGTTTGAGGTGTCATCTGATCATAAGAGCCTCCTCTATATTTTCGCACAGTGTGAACTTAATCTTTATGAGAGATAATGGATAGAATTGATTTAAGACTACGAGTTTTCCTTGGAGTATCACCCCGAAAAGGCCAATGTGGTGGCTGATGCTTTTATTCAAAAGTCTAGCCTTACTCTACCAGCAATGAAGGGTCACTGAGAAAACATGTTCGATAAACTGCTGAAGTTCGACCTATACATCCAGTGGGGTTACGATAGGGCATACCTTTGGGGTGTGGTCGCTGGGCCACTCTTTTAGCAAAGAGTTCTAGGTGCCCAATCGTGCGATCCTGAGTTTTCATATTATCGTGATCATATTCAAAGTGGTGAAGTGTTTGACACTCTTTTTTAGGACAAGGATGGTGGTGTGCGGAATAAGGGCATGTTGATTATCCCTATGATTAATGAGCTTCACGATGAGGTGATGGCGGAGGCCCATAACTTTCTCTTCAACATATTTCCTTATGCTACAAGTATGTATAAGGACCTATGTAGAGATTTTTGGTGCCCTGATATGAAGAGGGATGTGGAAACTTATATAGCCAAGTGATACACTTACCAATGGGTGAAGGGTGAGCATATGAGGCTGGTAAGGCTGTTGCAACCACTAACCATATCTAAGTGGAAATGGGATCACATCATGATGGACTTTATCATAACCTTACCATAGTCTGAGTGTGGTCACGATGCAATATGGGTTATAGTAGGTCGGCTCACAAAATCTGCACACTTTTTAACAATTAAGGTCACGTATAGTGTGACTAAGCTGGAAGGATTGTATATCCAAGAGATAGTACAACTTCATGATGTTACACTATTGATTGTCTCAGATAGGGATCCTCAATTCATGTCCTGGAGTTTCAGCATGAATAGGGCATAGAGTTGAGCATAACTACGATGCATCGCCCTGAGACAGATGGATAATCAAAACGAACCATCCAGATCTTAGAAGACATGTTGAGAGCTTGCGCGCTTAATTTTTAGGATAGTTGAGCAGAGAATCTGCATCTGGTAGAGTTTTCCTACAACAATACTTATCAGGAAAGCATTGAAATGGCTCCCTATAAAGCTCTTTATAAGAGTCTATGACGCTCTCCAGTTTGGTGGGTAGATTCGGGTGAGAAACATCTCACAAATTCAAATTTTATTAAAGATATGACTGATAAAGTTTGGGTAATTCGGCAGAGGCTAATGATAGCTCAAAGTTGACAAAAATATTACACTGATAATGATAGTTAGAGCTAGGATCGACAGTCAACGGTTCTTCCAAAGGGGGAAGCTTGCCCTTGGTATATATACCCCTTTAAGATCCAATAATGACTTAGTGATATATCATATCTCTTGGCACTACCTCCATAGTTATCCTAAGATCATAATGTGTTCCACATTTATATGTTGATGAAGTATCTTCATGACCCCAGGAACATCAACAACTTCCACCACATTGAGATGGAGGAAGATGTCTCATTTTCGACACGACTTATGTCCATCTTGGACCACGAGGACAGAGTCTTGCACAATAAGGTAATTCCTTTAGTAAAGGTTCTTGGGAGTTTCAAGGTGTCGAGGGTGTGACTTGGGAGCGTGAGTCAGAGAGTCATGAGAAGCACTCGGAACTCTTTGCTTAGCTTGGTTGTTCTAATTTCAAGGACTCAATCTTTTCAGGAGGAGAGAATGTAACACCCGTGCGTGATATTTTTACTTTGGTCCCTGTAATTTGTATGTCTTCGTCCATGAATTGTATATTATTAATGGATGTTAAGTTTGAGTTATCATTATGGCCTTTGTGCAATTTAAATTAGGAATTTAATGGGCTAAAGTTGTTATACAAAAATTTGGCTGTCATTCGAACGAGTGGCCACTTCGTTTGAACGAGAATGAGTTTGTCATTCAAACAAGGATCGAATGACCTTCTAATGATTAGGACCTATTAAATTTTCCATCGTTCTCTGGAATCTCGTTGGAACTCCCTCGTTTGAACGAGATGCATTTTCCTTCGAAGAAGGGGTAGTTTCGTAATCGAACAAATTGGTTTCCTTTGCCCTTTTAAGCCTACGTTTACCCTTATTATCACCTCGTTAGAACTCTCATTCGAATAAGAGGGTATCTAGTTCGAACGAGGTTCAAGTACTTTGAACTACCGAATGAAAATCTTAATGTTTTGCACAATTTAATGTGATGTCACGGCATGGGGCGTTGGCCCCGCTGAGTTATCGAGCTCTCAATGTCTTGGATCAAAATTATGGGTTTAGCCCTAGGTTAATGGGTTATGTTTTTCTGGGTAATAAAAGAGGAGATGAGGATGGAGATGCCATTTTCATCAGATTTTTGGAGCTCTCTATCTCTAAGTTACACTCTCCTATTTTCACCAATTTCCAATATTTTCCAAGGTTTCCCCTTCCACCACAAGCATTTTTCAAGCTATTCCAAAGAAAAAACACCCATTTCAAGACTAGTTGAGGAAGAAGTTGGGCAGAACAAGCCATTGTTAGATGTTTCTTGAAGAAGTTGGAGATTTCTTAACACTTTGGAGTTTTTAGGAGCTTTTAAGTCAATCCATTTAAGTTTTTCCTCTTCAAATCTAATGTAGGCTTTTCGTCCTAGTTTTTTTAAGATTAAAGGCTATTAGGGTGCATACTAGAATGGTTTATTTTGTAAAAAATATTCTGTAGTATGTCTACTAAAAGGTCTCCTTACAAAAATGGGATTTTTGAGCGAACTATATTAAAATTAGCTTTTGACGAACAAATGGTATTTTAATGTTGGAAAATGAGGAAATATGCATGAAAATATATTCCCATTTAATATCATGTTTAGTTGCATATTTAAGGGTTTCTAGGCTTCAAATCCTCTAAAAATGCTCAAGTTGTTGTAGTATGTTAGATAAAGACTTATAGACTTGATATATGAAATTAAAAATGGGTTGCTTGATGAAATAAAGAAATTGGAAAATCAGCCCCAAGTATGAAAAGAAATGATATCTAAAGAAACATTTGAGGATGTGGGTAAATTCACATTTTGTAAAAAAAATGGCCTTTATGACATTAAATAAGTTTTTTGAAAAGAAATATCAACATATGGGGTTTTTCTTGGAGAAAAAGGAAAATGTATGATTTTTGGACATAAAATTATAAAACTGGATTTCGAACATAAAATGATGATTTAAAATTAAAATATATTTCTACAAGGTTTAGATAAGCGAAGGGTAAAAATGTAATTTTGATAAAATTAGAGGGTCCTAGTGGTTGGACATCCTCAATTGACCCTATTGGTCAGTTTTGTGAAAAATGTATAAACGAATGAAATGAAATGAGAATGGTGAAAGTAAATAAATAAAGTGGGTATTGTTAAAATTGTTAGATAACATTAACATGGACTCGGATGATACCAAAAAATAGTTAAGAGGGGCCCAGAGCCCTGGGGTGAAGCATCCAAAATCACTGGTCGGGTCATATGGTAGCATAACCGGCGGTGTAGAGACCGCTAAAGTATGCGGATAACTATAAGATTCCAAATAACAAAGGAAATAAAAATGAACTTGGTTGTGCGTTGGGGTTAACTGTGAGTATGAAAACATCGCTCAGGTGCATTGCATAGTAGTTTCATTAATACTGGCTAAATGATGAACGTTTTCTAAATTATTATAATACATGTTATATGTATAGTATTTTTTTTATAGAAAACGTATAGCTAAGTATTTCCCACCCTGCTGAGCGTTTTCCCACCCATGCTTTTTATGTTAAAACCCCAACCCCCACCCTAGGTACATTGAGTAGGGACATTGGCAATGACATCGGTAAGTCCCCTGAGGGTAATTATTGTCATTAGAAGCTCTGTCATTATTTTTTAATTTTCCTTTGAAACTTTGAATTTGGAATATTTTAATTCTTTTTATTCGGTCCTTTGGACAAGTGATATAATAATGGAGCGACAACTATGATTTATTTCTTATTTAAGGATTGATGGATTCACTGGATTTTCAGAAATAAACCTTATTAATCAACTTCATTACTTAAAGCGATAACTTGTTTCTTAAATTGAAACTGGAAATTTGATCCTTATAAAATGGTGAAATTGAAGGATTTTTCTTAAATAATAAAATTGGGCTTTTCCACATCCCCTTTAACTCTTGGACTCGGTGCGGGTTGATCCGGCGGTGACCTAAATACATGTCGGGGAATTACATGTCAGGGGTTAAGAGACATTTGGTCTCTATGACATTTATTTTAATACATTAGAAATTACTTGTGTGATAACTTAATGCATTGAGCGGTGAGATATTATAGGAGTTATGGCCAACGGAGCCAAGGAGTGCATCGTCGAGGGCACTTAGAGATATTCACGCCACAAGTTGAATAAGTGGGTCAGTGTCAAGAAAAATTGAGTCACGAAGGGAAATGGAGTATAACTTTACTGTATGGTCATGTGTCGTATGTTTGGTTTATTTTCGCATGTCTATATATGTGTGTTACAATGTGATGTTTATGCGTATGTACACATGGTATAGGGTGTATGGGCGTGCCAGTCGTGGAACACTATGGTATGTGTATGTGAGCCTTTTTTGTTTTACCTCATGGGATACGGGTACAGGCTAATTGTGTGTAAGCCTATAATAATAGTGCAGGTTACAGTTTGACGTTATGCCTTAGTGAATTCTGAGGATGGAATGGGAGAAGGTAATACCCCGTATTTTCATGGATTATAATTATTACTGATTAAGTGATTAATAGATTAATAAATGGAATTCATTATTACTTGTATGGCTTAGAAAGAATAAATTATCACAATTTAAATGGTAATTGAAAATGTGTACACATAGAAGAATTACATGAATAAATTATTGATGCCACGAGGTATTTTCGTGCATTATGGGAAACATCATTTAAACTGGGTTGTGGGATGATTTGGATGTCCGTTTATGTGTTTTTGCCACTTTAAATTGGTCGATGGGTAGGTATACCCTTAGAAGATATTTTGGGTTATTCTAGGTAGCATTCTATGCTATTTTCAAGGCCCGAAATTTGGCCTTACAGAAAGATACGACATTATGGAGTTTACTTTTAATATAAGCCACCCTAATTAGGTTTTTATCCATATTTAATTAAAACTAGCAGCCACAAACCTTCTGGGAGAAGTTAACAAGTTGGGGGTGGAGAAAAAGATAAGAAACCAAGGGAAATTCAAGAGAAGTTCTTTAATGCCCCTCCATAAGGCAAGAATTTTCTTGTAATGTATTTAATAATGTGTTTGTTTATTTATAAGCACGATTTCTCTTATAATTTTGGGTTATTTGATTATATTGGAGACTAATTCATACGATTATTTATGATTTGGGTTGATTAGGAATGATATGAATCTGCCTCGCATTGAGTAGTTGTACCTTGATGATTAAAACATGAAATTGATGGATTAAAGAATGTAGATATGAAATATAATGGTTGTTTCGGAATGAAAATTCATTATTATGAATTATTTCCATGTTAATTTGTGATTAAGGCTTAAATTAATGATGAACAAACCAAAAGATGATTTGAGGATGAGTTATGTCGCAAAATTTGAATCTTTAAGTTTTAATCTTGAATTTCATGTTCTTGGACCCATAAGATGGTGTAAAAAGGTTTTAAACTTTTTTTCTTATACTGACCATGGGTTAGGGTATCGATTGGGTACTGTTTTTTAGCTTGGGTTGGGTGTTAATGGTGGATTCTCCCTAGAACTAAATCAATTCGGTCTAGTGGCGAATCGATTCGAGTTATGAAATTGTAGATCTTTCTGTTATGAACGCGTGACCGTGAGTTTTATATTTTTTTAATGTTTTTAATTACTTATGAAATTTCTACGAAAGGGTGTACGACAATGAAATCTTTAGTTGGTGATTTTGGGATGGACTTTATTATAGGCATGAATATGTTTCGAACGATTATAAAACCTTGTGGATGTATTCGTTTAGTTAATATGAATTTGCAGTTGATAAAATTCAGGTTTACAAAGCGTAGAAGCCGTTAATGGATATTGGGGAAGACGACCATGTTTTCATTATTAGAAAATCTGGTGTTACTGTCTATCTTGAATCGATTCGGCCTCTTGAGCGAAACGATTTGGTCCCTGGTGAATCGATTCAGCTTCATAAAGGGTATCGATTCAATCCCTGGATTTTAGTTGGTTTAGATACAGGGAAATGTTTATTCGAGTTTTACGAACTCATCCGAGTATGTCGAAGGTTATCAGAGTGAGTAATGGTTGACATAATTGGGAAGTTAAGTTTATTAGTGTATAAACAACAAGAAAAAGTGTGTAATGTTAATTAAGATAAAAGAATGGTTAGGACTTTAATAATTTATATTATCCGATGTTAAGGATTTGATTAGACTAAGTGGACACGTGAAAGAGAGATATCCTATAGTCGTGTGTATGCATTGTTCTTAGTTCAGGTCTTGAGAGATTGTAAGCCATAAATTTCATTTTCTTATTAAATAAGGAAATATATTATATTTACATTACGAGAGGGTGTGTGTGTATATATAGAGAGAGAGAAATAGATGCACTCATAGTTTAAAGATGCAATAAACAAGGAGTTTAATATAATAAGGACTAGAGGTGATGATCCAAAAAACATAAGAATAAATCGATGTTTAGGGATTTAAATGATTTTGGGTACTCTTGAGTTTATGTGAGGCATCCTACTTGTTTATATACGTTTAACCTGTTTTATAGAGATTGTAAACCTAATTTAAATAAGGATCTAATGATGTGGGGACCTCAATGGTTAGGTACGCTCGAGTGCATGTGGTATCCTATGGCTATGTATATTATGTGATTATGTGGACATACTCGTACTCGTGGTGAATCTATCTATTGGGAGTTGCGTTCGACATCGGATCATGTACCATACATCGACTGAGATGTACTGCCATAGTGGAGTCATTATTTTAGATCATGACTTGAAGGACATCCCCTTCAATATGATAGAAGGTTATTTGACAGGAGCCATTAGTTGCGTAGGGTATGGGCCCGTTAGTGTTGCTACTGCGTATGATTTCCCCCATCATTTTGTGTGTTTTGCTTAAAGCCATTAGGTGTTGGCTTCCTATAGACTTCCCGATAGAGGCAAGAGATGGACATCGAGGGTAGATGTCTTTGGGCGATATATATATGTATATATATATATATCATGTAAGAGTTTATGTAGTCTAACGATAGACTTTAATAATGAACCTAGGGCATGTTAGGTACTTTATGTGGTTTACTTGTATGTCCATTCTGAGTGTTAGTTTTGGGGTAGGCATTTGGTTTGTATTTTCACATGTGTGTCTAGTTACATTCCTTTATCCAGGGTATGTGGTTGCAACTTATCCCTTATGGCAGTTGGATAATAATTCATTAAACTAAAATATATGTAAATAAGTTGAACATTATGTTTACGAGGCTAAGAATACGTTAATAAAAATATACGTGTGGACCTAGGGGTAAAATCCTATTTAGGTTATTGGAAGGGTTACTTCATAGTTTTGATGATTCTTAATCGTCTAAAGATATAGACTTATAGAAAAGTCAGTCCTTTGGTTGGGACATGCGAATAGTATTGCACTTAGGTGAGAGGTGAGATACTCATTGCATGTGAGAAACAATGGAAGACATGTATTGCGAATGGACTGCATCATTATTTATTGGTATTCAAAGTTAATTCTTGCAACTTTCGATCACTAATCCATGTTATTAAATGTATCCCCAGGTATTATTGCAATATAAATAGGTCAATAGGATTGGGCAGTCAGACTTACGGTTGTAGCGATCAAGCTTGGTATTTCCAAATTCATTATAGCTATCAGTATATTCGAAGTTACCTACCTTTATACTTTATTTGAATTTCAGTTGGAATTTTGTACTTAGAGGAATTTAAGTTTTACTCTGTAATTCAGTTAAACAATTATAATCAGAGGCTTTTATATAGTGGATTCAGTTTTCATAGTTCAGTATCTTTATTCATCATATCTTATTGAATCCTTATTTGCGTTGTTTTTAATTTACTATGGTTTTGAGTTTATGCTGATGATGAGAATGGTATAAATTGTTTAGACGTCCCTAGTATTTCATGTGCAGACTGATCAACCGGGCGTGGAAATCGCGGTTTATTACAGTTTACCTTCTACAATGATATTTCCAATATATTCATGGAGATCTTATGACATAGGGAAAATCATCTTAATCTAGTATTATGATTATTACATGTTTTATTTCATCACATGTAGGATCTAGGAATACTTCCATGATTAGTTAAGTATAATACGATTTCACGTATTAGGATGAGTTGGGATGGATTAAAAATGGTTTGAAAGAGTTAAATTTTAGAATATATAATAAATATTATTATGAAATAAAAATTTATTTGAAAGTATCTTTTATAACCTCAAACAAGGATTTTCAGTTAAGAAAATTATGTTTTTTATGTGATGTAATTTGAATGTTAATTATACATATTTACATGAAAGGAGAAATGTTTTAAAGATGTTTAATTTTCAGAATATTCAAAGAACTTTTTTATGAAATAAAATGCTAGAAATGAAGCTTTATGATGTTTAAGATGATTTCAAGTATAAAAGGTTTTGGATTTTGTTTAAATATTATCTAAGACGAACATATGTATTTTTTATATTGTAGAAAGAGATTTCAAAAAATTTGAATAAAACTGTTATAGAATACATATGAAAAGTATTCAAAAAGCATGTTAAATGTGTTTTTAACACGAAATTATACACTTGTAAATTACCTAATTTATCTAACATAAAATAGTGTTATTTTATGTGAAGAAGGATAGAATAAATATGACATAGTGTTTCAAACTAATAGTTGGAATGAATGTCTAAGTGTTTGCAAAACTAGTATTGGCAACTTGGATGTAAATTTAAGTAAACAACTTTCAAAATGATTAAAACTTGTATTGGAAAAACATAAAGTTTTGCACAAAGTAATGTTAAAATTATTATTTGTAGTAACTGATAAAATTTGGGATTTTATTTAAGGAAAAAGACACCTAAACATTGATTTTATGTGTAAAGGGGTGTCAAAGGTCATTAACGTAATTTTTAGACAAACTTATAACACGATAATATGTTAAGGTGGAACTATGCTATTAATAATCTCAAAATAAATCATATAAAAGTTATCTTAATAGTGTGAAAAAAGAATAAAGTAAACAAAATGGGGTCAAAAGTTAAAATATGCTATAGCAACGGTGTTACTAGTAAAGTTGAACTTACAAAAATGTTATTTTGTGAAAAGAATAAAAGAACCCAGTGTATAATAGATTCTACGATAAATTAATGAAGGTTTTGTAAAACTAATATATTTATGAAATAAAATATAAGAACAATATTTTAAAGTTTAAATGAACACAACGTGATGAAAATGGAACTTAAACATGAATTTGGAAAAAAAAATAAAAGTAAAGATGTTAATAATACATCAAATAAAAGTAACAGGAATAAAATGGTAGAAAATATAAGAAGAAAAGGGAAATAAAGGTGGCATTTACCTTGGGTAAAATTATTTTTTTAAGTAAAGCCAAAAGGCAAAAATGCACCAGTGGAAGCGATGGTCCTAGCAGTGTAACAAGGCTGCATTGACGACGTCTGAATATGTCACCAGAGCAGGGTTTCCAATCAAGTATTGACTGATCCTCTAGGTTAAACCATCAATAAATTTTGTCTTCCTCCTTTCCTCGTTGTTCACCTCGTTTACCACCAAATAGCCAAACAGGTGAACTCCTCCTCGTATTCTTCCACAGAACGGTCACCCTGAATCACCTCCCTAAATTGCCTCCTCATCTCGGCCTCAACTGCTGGAGGAAAGTACTTACGGTCGAATCGCACCCACAACTAGGCGATGTTCATTGTATCTCTCTCTCCAAAATGGTAGTAGACTCCCGCTACTGCAAGGCTTCCCCAGTCAACCTGAATGTGGCTAACATATGTCTCTGTACCTCGCTGCAGTCAACCATGCGTAAGTGGCGCTACATATCTCCCTTCCACTGATAAGCCAATATCACCTCATAATCCCACTGAAACTCTGGGGCATGACCCTTCTGAAAGGCCTCCCAAAACCTATGCCACTCTGATGGCACTGGGTGGGCCTAAATAATTGAGGCCACTGGCTGCTATGGATGGGGCTAAAAAAATTGTACTGCCATGGATGTCATGGCTACATTGATCGCCTGGGCCATAATATCCTCTACCTGGGTTGTAGTCACAAACCCTAGTGGGGCCTGTGGCTAAGGAACCTCTGGCTCCTGCTGAGCCTCTCTCTCCCTGCCCCTGGCTGCTGCCCTAGCAGGTCTATCTCTCCTAGGAGGCATCGAAATTCAAAACCACTTGTATTAGTTCACTATTAATACAAATCTAAATATTAGAAGTACGATATCTCATAAGCATAAATATGAATCAACAGTCCTAATAATAGGGCTCTATATCAAAAGAACTCTACGCTGAAGTCGTTGTAATCCGTACAGATCCTCTGGACACTAGATACGGATGTTCTGATACCAACCGTGACACCCCGCCTAATTAAATACCGACTGATTAGGCCTTTATCAAATTAAACAGGATTTCCATCTAGTTCATTCTTAGCATCACTGTCGAAACTTATTAATTACTAACCACCTAATGATTAATTAAGCCGGTGTCAAAATTTTATCTTTTAAATAACCAAGTCACTACGTACAACAAGAGACATAATATAACCATCATAGTATAATAGAGCATGAGCATATCACAAATATTTGAATCAAGTGCTAGCCGAATAAACATCGACTAAAAACAACCAATCCAAAATAAACCAGACACAGAAAATATAACCAATAGAATATGAACTGAAATAAAATATACATTTGCGATGAGCAACATGCTCAAAAGTACAACTGAGACACCATCCCGACTAGAACTGAATAAAAGAGGCGTCTAGTGCAACTCCTGCAGCACCCACATGTACCACAACTAAATACCTTGGAATAAGATCAAGTCTGGCGCCCCTGTGGTCGGACACTTAAAAGGTTTTGAAAATATTTTATAGCAAGGGTTAAAACCCAAAACATTTTAAAAATATTTAGCACGTGAATTCAATTGCAGTAAATTAAAATGCATGAATGCTCTTCATATTTAAGCTAGTGTCGCACTCTCTTGAGGAACGACTCACTCCTCAACTAATGTGCACACCTACTATTTTTTAATATAACCCACCTAGTCATCTACCCCGTAACTAGTTCTTCTTATATAGTTCCTTCTTGTCACCCTATTCTAACCCGAGTATGTTTACTATATGATTTATAAGTTATATATCACATTAACTTAACTAATCATTATTTTTATTTGAGACCATATACCATTCTCACGAGTTATATATATACATATATAATCAATACAATTCACTTCATATAATTTACCCATATATATTTATCTGAACCATATATATATGTATCATCATATTACAACATTCGAACGCATGCCGTAAATATTTAACCATCCTCTTGAGTAGACACTCACCGTATGTTCACTATAATACTATTAATCCAGGTATACTCATCGACCTGAGCACCCTAACACGGTTAGCTCCCCGAATCAATGAAGCAAAATAAACGCAGCGGAGGCGGTCATAGTTCCCTTCGAAAATGAGACCGAATCATACCCAAGATGTCTCACCCCTAGCTACGGACGCTATGACCTGGGTACTATACTCACCCTGCTTCTCAAGCCAGGGGATTCACCGATATCGCACAACCTCCTATGATAGCACTAGAAGGGTATGTTTTTACAAAATATCTAGTCACCGATATTTATGAACACACACACACACACACATATATATATATATATATACATTAAGTTTAATTCCAGCTATACCATGCACAATACCCGTAACACTAGCCCAACTTATACCCGAGTCCGTATTCTGACTCAAATGTTATTAATTACACATTAATTAATGTATTACCTTTGTATCGCTCAACCAATGTACCCGGACTCGCTCACTTGGCCCAAAAATGTAATATTCAGAATTTATTATGCAAAATTCTCCTTAAAGCTTTGCACCCTTATTAATCTAAGGTTTTCAAATTACTCAATTTCAACCTTAATTCCCCCTTTGTATTATTTCCCTAATTGTCCCATTTAAATTTCTGCACAAAACGAAGACCCAATAACTGGAACCCTTAAAAACATCACACAAAATCAAGGACCCAAAACCATAACCTTCGAAAATAGAATCCCGGGTCCTAAATGGGGGGAGGAAAATACGGGGTGTTACACACACACACACACACACACACACAAACACACACACACACACATATATATATAGAGAGAGAGAGAGAGTCAACTCTGTGCAATCTCCCATGCCAAGTATTACACCTATATAGAGAGAGAGATTATTAACACCTGCTCAAGCAAGTGCCGAAGTCAAAATCCATAATAGTCAAGTTGGAACATGCCAAATAATTATATATATATATATTTAGAGAGAGAGAGAGAGAGAGAGAGAGAGTCAACTCTGTGCAATCTCCCATGCCAAGTATTACACCTATATATAGAAAGAGATTATTAACACCTGCTCAAGCAACTGTCGAAGTCAAAAACCATAATAGTCAAGTTGGAGCATGCCAAACAATTAGCAAACACATTGCGTAGTGGAGGCAGACAGTTATTGTGTTTTAGGCAGTTAATATGCGTTGTGGAGGCTGGTAGTTTCCCACGTTCTTATGCATTGTAACCTCCATGCACTTCTCCCACGATTGTATCCCTCAATGTAAATAAATGTACCCTTTTTTTAGTATATATTTAATGCAGTAGGCGGCCCCAAAGAATATTGAGGAGTGAGTAATTTTCACTTAGATTGTTATTCTAGTTGTTATGGTGTCAGAGCCATAATTGTTTTCCCAAGACCTACCCTCCTAATCATTCTCTTTTCCTCTAAACATGCTCGTTCCAATGGTCTTTTCATCAAACACAAATGGTGATATCTGCTCATCACCTCCTACACTCAATCTAAGTCACGCACATCACTATATTGCTATCAAACTCACAAACAAAAATTATCTATATTGGACAACTCAAATGGAGCCTTTTTTCAGTGGGTAAAATCTCATACGTTTTGTTGATGGCAACTATATGTGCCCATCCAAAGAACCAGCAGCAACCCTATGGAAATAGCAAGACAAACTTATAGTCAGTATGCTCGTTGCCTCTCTCACCGATGAAACTATTCCACTTGTAGTTGAATTACAAAAATCCTAACAAATCTAAAAAAAATAGTTGATGACTTTTCCTCTCCATCTGAAATCCACATCCTTAATCTCCATCTCCACCTTCATCATCTCAATCAAGGAGATGACTTTGACTCTACCTATCTTCATAAAGAAGAAACCATTTTTGATGAACTCAGTGTTGCTGGCCACCCTTTCACCCAAGCTGAAGTTAATATCCATATATTCAAGGGCCTTAGAACTGAGTTCAAAGAGTTAGTTACCACCCTCACATCCCGTTAAACTCTCGTCACCTTTTTCGAACTTCACTCATTGTTACTTAGTCATGAATTCCTCACCACTAACCATCTATCCACCCTCACACTTTAACAACAAGACAACCGTACTGACCCTCACCTCCCCATGGCTCAAAATTCCACTCGTAATTTTACAAACATATCCAATCATAACACACATCCTAACCCCACACAACACCTACCTGGATACCCAACCTACAACTTATCGCGTGGTCGCTTTAGCTATGGTCGGGGTCGCTTTTCCTTCTATCATCCCAATTTCTAATCCCATTGTCAAATTTGCAGTGGTTTCGATCACACGGTAACAACCCGCCCTCACCGTTTCTCTATATCAAATCCACCCACACCCACTACCCATTTCACCCACACCCCTTCCTCTCAACCCGACTTACTTCCCACTCCTTCCTCAGCCATAACAGCATGGATTCCTGACACTGGAGCATCCCATTGTGTCACCCCGGACCTCACCCACCTTCACATACGAATATCATGGCTTTGACACTTTACACATAAGTAATGGTAAGGGACTCTTTATCTCTCATATTGGCCCATCATCTATACCCACAAATTATTCAACTCTCACTTTCAATAATCTCTAACATGTTCCCACTATTTCTAACTCTCTTCTCTCAGTTCAAAAATTTTCTCATGATAATGATGTCTATTTTGAATTTCACCGTTATTTTTGTGTTGTCGGGGATCGTCGCACCAAGATGCCACTCCTTAACGGAACGAGTACAAATGGCCTTTACAGTCTCTCATCCACGCCACCACTTTCATATCTACAAGAACTCCATGCTGTCAAAGCTTGCTCAAATTGTTGGCACAATCGACTTGGACATCCACATTCTCAAGTTCTTCATCCGGGTCTTCATCAAAATATACTTCCTTTTACTTTTTTGCACCAAAATAGTGTTTGTATTGCTTGTCAAATGGGAAAGTCATCTAGACAACACTTGTCGAGTCATGTCAATTCCTCTCCGTCTGTATTACGTTTAATTTTTAGTGATGTTTGGGGACCTTATCATACTATGTTAACGAATGGTCACAAATACTTCTTTATCTTTGTTGATCATATTTCTAATTTTATTTGGTTTTATCGTATGATGTGCAAATTTCATGTTTATTCTATTTTTATCACCTTCCAAAAATTGGTTGAACATCAATTTAACACTAAAATTAAAAATATACATACCGATTGGGGTGGTGAGTTCTGTAAACTGTACCAATTTTTTAAAACATGTGGAATCCATCTTCGATAATCATCTCCTCACACTAATGAACAAGTTGGTTTTGTTGAACGACGTCATAGACACATTGTTGAAAATTATCTCACTGTCATGGCCCATGCCTCTATTCCTAAAAAATATTGGCATTACACCTTGAAAGTGTTGTTTTTCTCATCAATTATATGCCAACATGTACTCTCTCATAATTCCCCTTTTCAAATTCTTCACTCTCAAACTACTGATTATAAATTTCTCAAAGCCTTTAGTTTCCTTTGTTTTTCGTATTTCCATCCCTATAACTCTCACAAAATGGATTTTCTCTCCTACCCTTGTGTATTTTTCGGATACTCTTTAAATCAACATGGGTAGAGATGCATGAACCTTCAAACCAAACGAATATATTATGCACGTCATGTACATTTTGGTGAAAATAATTTTCCATTCTCCTCCTTACCATCCCCATCCCATGATTCTGCCACTACCACGCTATTTCCTCCTTGGGGCCGCTCACCCGCTGTTCTCCAACAAACTGGAGCACCCACTACCCGACCAACACCCACATCCACCGTCCCACCATTTATCCTTTCACCTAATTTGATTCCCCAATCACCTCACTCAAACCCTAATGGTCTCAACCTCATTGTTGATCTTGCAACCCTTACCCAATCCACTCTCTCTCCTACTCACTCAATGCAAAATGCGTACACATTGTTGAAACTCGTCTCACTCTCATGGCCCACTCCCTCCTAGCTGTACAAGCTATTTTTACTAAAGGTCTTTCCACCATCAAGTTTCGATTTCTTCGTGACAAAATTGATGCTTCGTCCTTGACCACCATCAATTTGTGGGGGCGTATTAACACCTGCTCAAGCAGGTGCCGAAGTCAAAAACCATAATAGTCAAGTTGGTACATGCCAAACAGTTAGCAGACCCAATACGTAGTGGAGGCAGACGGTTATTGTGTTTTAGGCAGTTAATATGCGTAGTGGAGGGTGGTAATTTTCCGTGCTCTTCTGCATTGTAACCTCCATGCATTTCTCGCACGATTGTATCCCTCAATGTAAATAACTATACACTATTTTTATTATATATGTAATGCAGTAGGAAGCCTCAAAGAATATTAAGGACTGCGTAATTTTCACTTAGGTTGTTATTCTAGCTGTTATATATACATGCATATAGAAGTTAATATAATACATGCCAGAATGGTTACAATAAAAAAAATGCCTAACAGGGACGTAGGTAGGACTTTTTGATAGTGGGAGCTAATTTAATGGTAATTTCCCGAGGTTCATGGGCGAGAGATCCCGAGCCGAATTTTGTGGTTATTTTTTAATATTTATCAATTATTTACTAAAATATATATTTAATCTAATGAAAAGTGAATAAAAATTAACAACTAAAAAATTAAGGTCATTATTATCCCCGAAAAAAAGTAATATCATAATATAATATCAATATTCCCTAAAATTAATAGCATAACTTGAGGAAATTATTACCATCAATTAACCCCAGTTTTCACTCTAAACGTTAACTTTAACACCCCTAAATTTATGTTTGTTTTAACATCAATTAACCCCAATTTAAGGAATGGATTTGCTCAGTTTATTTATAAAAATGTCCTCCCAAAATTTTCCCCTTTTAACTTTTACCCCATATATTTTTATCTACCTACTTTTCTAATTTTTTTTTAAACTGCTAGGGCACAAGCCTCCACTCATCCCTAAGTAGCTCTGTCCCTGATGCCTAGGATTTTTATGGTGCAATGTGGTTGGTATGTAATAAATGGGTGATATATTTGACAATGTAGGCCTAAAATGAGTTGTTTAACAGTCAACTGACGGAATCTATCCAAATGGGTTCCAAACCTCAATAAGCGGTAACTATTGGGGTTTGAGTGAATAACGAATAAATAATGGATCACAATATTAAATACTTATAAAATGAATCAACATAACAAAACATGTCTATCATAGGGTGTTGTTCAAAGGTTGTCATGCTAAGGGACACAGTTAGAAAATGACTATTCATGGTTACTGGTAAGAAGAAAAAAGAAGTCATTTTACAATAATATATGAAAACCCAATTTTAGATAATAATATAAACATTTTTTTTAAATATAACTAATGGACTTTGTCTTAATGATTTGTTTTCATTTTTGTTACCTAAAATATTTTGCTAATGCCATACTTTTTGTAGCTCCTTTCCATACATCTATGCACATAAGCTAAAGTTAAATTTGTTCAACATCCTTGAAAAGGTTATGGTGGCCTTACACCTTATTGACTAAAACTTTATAAATAGTAACTCAATATAATGATTTATTTAACAATTTACTGTTTGAGTAATTATCGTTGAGGACCACCATAGACCTCTTTCAAAAGGCCCAACAAATTTGACCTCCAAATGCTTTATCAATTCTATGGTTATGGAAACAACCAAAAATATTGATCTTTGTGTGAAACTTTTACAAAACAAAAAGTACACGACATGTGTCTTTAATAAGTTTGTCAATTGATGAGTATATATATATGGTTGAAAAGTTGCATAAAACTCCAAATAATTCTAAAAAAAATCATCTTGGAATTTTTCGCACCAAAAACCCTGGCATCAGCCGAAACTTTCGCTCCCCTTCCCACTTATTACAATGTGGGTATTCAACTACAACGTTGTTTGATAGGAACTATACTTCTGATAGTTACATAAGCCTGGGAAGTTTGAATTTCATTTTATATAACTTCTCTGGGTGCTTTAGCTGATTAAGAATCTATTATTGGGTAACGATGAAAGATGAACGAATGCGATTTTATGTACTACTATGTAGTTGATGATGTATGTATGCATATGACTATTCCTCCAAAACATATATCCTAAAGTACTCCCATTTAAAAAAAGATAAGGAAATCGTTGAGGATACCATCGTGCAGTGGCGGAGCCAGATAATTTTCTTGGGAGGGGCACCTAAAGACCTGCACGGGGTTTTTCGGTGCACGGCCCGAGGTGAATTTTGGGGCTTGTTCAAGTTTATTTACTTTTAATCAATATTCAATTGAAAACTTTTAAATTTTTAGGGGTTATTTTTTTGTATATAAATATATAATTGAAAACCCTAACATTATATGTGAATTTTAAAGAGAATTTTAAGTATCTATTGGGGAAAACAAAGAATTGAATCGGGTTATTTTAACAAATACAATCAGGTTATTTTAACAAACACAACCGTCCGAACTAGTGAAGGTTAACAAACACATAGAGATACAACTTCAATATTGGTTTGTGAATGCACATGGTTCTATACTATTTAAAAGACTTTTGACTATTTTGACCCAGGTCAGTAGTCTTTGGTTTGTATAGATATGGTTCATGATTTTTTGAAAAACAATATGATTCATCATAGTTTTCCTTATCACATTATTCATAATTTTTTTCTTGAAATTTTCGGGGTGGACACTTGCCCTCCCCCCCCCCCCCCCCCCCCCCCACCACCCCAATTACAAAGTGGCTCTGCCACTGCCATCATGTAAACATTAGTATATGGTTACTGATTTAAACTACTAGATAATGGAAAAATTTGTCAATCCCAGCTAGTTTAGGAATTAGATATTCCTAGAGGTGTGTGTGCACTTTGTAAGTGTATTGATGCTTTTGAGTGAAGAACATACGCTACAATTTGTATTGGACTAGGTGTTTGTCTTATTGATTTTAATTTACGAAAATATAGTGAAAAATCTCCTAACCCTTCACATTAAGAACACACATTTTTTGAACTTTTCAATAAGTCCACGTTTATAAAATTATTAATGTTGATACGATTACACTAATTAATATAGATACAATCATACAAATTAATGCAAATAAAGTTATAATGATGAATACATATACAATTTCAGGGTGTCTCCTTTTGTTATTATGCCATGTGGCATAATTGATGACATTAATTTAATGTCTACGGATCTCAAAAGATAGCCACCTATTAGTTTATTTTTCAAACATCTGAACCGTTGGAAAGGAATATGTTTACAATTCTGAGCATCTGACGAGTTGAAAATGAAAAGGCAATATTGCTGATATATATCGATTGAACTCAATGGACCAAATGATCGGTATAAACTCATGTGGTGTGAGACGGTGTTCGAGGTATAATAAACTGAGTTTTGAATTAACATACGGAGCCAAAACAAAATCAAAATCATCCCTGACCTACAACGCAAATTCAAACCATCTCCGGCCTGAAATCCGATGACGTAATTTGTCCGTATCTGTGATGCGTGAAGATGATCCGTTTAAAACTCCAATATCAAAAAATTTGAGCCACCATTGAATAAAAAGAATATGAGTCAGATATAGGGCAGTGAGAGTGAATTTCCAGACTTGATAAACCAGATTAGTTTTGTTGTTTGTAATCTTCCAAACTTGAAACTCAAAAGAATATGAGTCAGATATGGGTATGCCCACTTCTGCTCAGATAAGGGGTTAAGGTTGTTACGGGTAGGCTGAGTGGGGTATGGGGGTTATAGAGTGTTGTGGGAGGGGTATGAACAGGGATGGAAAATTTGAGGTGGTAAGATGGGGGTTATAGGGCATGGGAGCTTGGGAATTAAGAGGAGGCAACTAGGTATGTGATTGTGCTAAGTATGTGTGGGTGTGAAATGTGGCCAACATGTTGAAAGTGAAAAACTTACGGATAATGGGGAACGCGTTCGTATATGATACTACTATTATCGTGGTGTGGATCCCACCTAAGTTTGAGCTCAAAGTTACTCAAAATATTGTCCAAAAAAATCTGGATAGCTTTATGTCCCAGTCCAATTCCAATTTTTCCAACAATACTAACGGAATGTAAATTACTCAAAGGCATTCTGAAAAACATCTACATAAAAAGTTTATTTACACGTCCATATATTTCATTTTACAGCAATATAGACAACAGTCACATAGTAAACCAAATAGATTTATTTAAAAAAAGATTAAAAACATCTTAAAGCTGAAACGAAATACACATGAACATAATACGTTCTTACTAGATATTTACTTGTCTATGAAGTTGAACATGTGACATCCAAAAGTTGGCCTAATGTAATTTTTTCCCATGGACCTTGCAATGGTAACCTTTGCTTTGTTAGTTGTACATAAACTTGATGCATGTTAGGTCGAGATTGTGGATTAGGATGCAAACATGCAAATGCTAGCTTTGTAACAAAGGCCACCTCCTCGGCCTCTTGATTTTGAGGAGACCAAAGGCGTTGGTCCAACACATCTTTCAATAAAATCTGACTGCCGATTGATGATGATGATGATGATGATGATGATGATGATATGTAAGAGACAAAATCTCCCGGATGCCTCCCCATGATCACTTCCAGTGACAGAACTCCGAAGCTATAAACATCACATTTCTCATTCACTTCCATTGTATAAGTGAGTTCTGCAAGAAAGAATATTACAAGAACATCGAACCAAACTAAATATAAAATGAAAAAAACAATGAAAGGTGTTCATTATGATAGAAAAAGTATTCAACTTCGTATTGTGTATGTGAAAATTTATTCTATGTGTAATGTAATTAAACATCAAATGTGTTCTAGCTCACATGGTATGGCTACCCACCCTCTATAGGTGTGGGTATGGTGCAAGTCCCACTACAGACAATTTAATAACCATTTGCGGTCGGTTTAAGATAGGAAGGTCTATCCCAATCATCTATTTTTTTAAAATAAATATTGTTCTAATTGGGAATTATTCTCATCTATAGTTTTTTTAAGGTACTAAATAGATGTCTAAAAACAAATGTGCCTTACTATCCATAATAAGAAAGAGAACACATTATGAAAGGAGCCTTAAATTTTTTGAGAAATTAGTAAGTTGAGTTAATAACATACCTGAGTAATGGTAAAACCCCCAAAAAATGAACAAACAGTTCATCTACAAAGGTGGTGACATAAGTTGAAAGCTCACCTTTGGTAATGAAATTTTCACTTGAAAAAAAGTTAATAACTAGTAGCATTTTGAGATACCTGATATAAAGGAAATTAAAATTGTCATACAAACATACCTGGAGATGCATACCCAAACGTTCCAGCAAATGAAGTCCAATTAGATGAGTCGGGCTTTAAAAGTTTAGCTGTACCAAAATCAGAGACATGAGCTTCAAATTCTGTATCTAACAGAATATTCTTGCTTGATATGTCTCGGTGAATTATCGGAAGTGAACAATCATGGTGCATATACGACAAAGCTTTTGCCACACCACTAATAACATTTATCCTCTTCATCCATTGAAACCCCTTTGCTTGTTCCTCATTTCGTAGTATCATTTGCAAGCTCCCCCCTTCCAAGAACTCATAAACCAAGAACGAGTGTCGTGGATGTGAACAAAAACCATAAAGCTTCACAATGTTACGATGTCGTATTTCTGTAAGTACACGGATTTCACTTGTAAAACTCTTCAAATTACCGACCTCACTTTCTTCAGATGCGTGAAGTTTTTTCACGGCAATAACTTGGCCGCATGGCAACTCAGCTTTATAAACAGTTCCACATCCTCCCACCCCGATGAAATATTCAGAGCTGAAGTCCTTAGTAGCTTCAATGATTTTCTTATATGCCATTTTCCCATCAAAGCTCCATACCACAAACAAATCTTTATCCTCAACTTCTTCAGGGTCATCTTTTATTTCCTTCACCCGTGAATGGTAAAACATAAAGATTCCAACAACCAGGAATAACAGAGATATAATTACCAAAATAGGGACTATGATAAAAATTAGAAGATTATTATCCTTTCCCTTGTTATCTCTGGTGGGGCAGGACTTCAAACCAATAAAATTTCCACAAAAACCTTTATTTCCCGCAATTGCCTCAAAAGGAGCCTTTTTTAAGGCTTCGATATTTGAAAGAGGTCCCTCTAACTGATTGTGGGAAATGTCAACATATGTCAAACTCGACATTCCTTGGAAGGTTGATGGAATTGAGACAGATAGCTCATCGTGGGAGAGATTTAATGTCTCTAACCTTTTCAACTCTCCAAGATGTATCTCACCGGCCAATAAATTCCGACTAAGATCAAGACATTCAAGATTTTGTAGATTGTTTATCTGATAAGGAATTCCCTTTCCAAGTCTATTTATACTTAAATTCAAGCTCTTTAACTTCACACATTCCGCTAGTTGTTTTGGAATCAAGCAACATAAATTATTTTTTGACAAATCAAATGTTTCCAAATTTGACATCTTTCTAATTTCTAGAGGAATCGAGGAAGACAACCTATTATTTTATAGATTGAGGTTAAGCAATGACCCCAATTTTCCCAAATCTTTTGGAATTTTGCCAACCAAATGATTCGATGAGAGATCAAGTGCAATTAGTTGAGTTTCTTGTCCAAGCTCAGGCGGTAGTCTTCCAGAAAGATAATTATTGGAGATCTTCAAGTTGGTCAAATTATGGCAAAGTCCCCAATTTTTAGACAACTCCCCATACAAATTATTATAAATCAAATCAATATAATTCAAATTTGGATATACGCCAAAATCTTCGGATATATTTCCAGTAATTTGGTTTCCATCAAGTCTAACTCTATATAAGTTAGAGCAATTCTTCAAGCTTTTGGGTACTGGACCAGTGAAATGATTGTTACTTGCACCCAATTTAACAAGTGATCCACTTAGGCATATATCATGAGGTAAGTGACCAGTGAAATTGTTATGACCTAATTGAAGATATTCCAGATGTGTCAGATTTTTTAGTTCTGGAGGAATGGATCCACTTAAATAGTTATCAAACAAAATTAAATCGACTAGGTATTTTGCATATCCTAATTCGGGTGGGACGGAGCCAAATAATCTATTTTGATCCAAAGTCAAAATTTTGAGGTTTGTCAAGTTTCTTAAATAAGTGGGGATTGAACCAATGAGTTTGTTTGTGGACAACTGAAAAACAACGAGAGACCATAGCATTCCAACTTCTTGAGGGATGAACCCAGAAATTTCATTCAAATTAAGGTATAAAATGGACAAATTGCTCAAATTTCCTATAGAATTAGGGATAGAACCTGTGAGTTTATTTCGAAACAAAGTCAAGCTTTTGAGATTTGATAAGTTTCCTATGGAAGTAGGGATTGAACCAATGAGTTTGTTTGTGGACAATTGAAAATCAACTAGAGACCGTAGCAGTACAACTTCTTAAGGGATGGATCCAGAAATTTCATTTGAATAAAGGTATAAAAAGGACAAATTGCTCAAATTTCCTATAGAAGCAGGGATACAACCTGAGAGTTTATTAGATGAGATGTCAAGATTGTTAAGAGACTTCAACATTCCAACTTCTTGAGGGATGGACCCGTAAAGTTCATTTCTATAAAGATTCAAAAAGGTTATATTTACCAAGTAGCATATGGATGTGGGGATTTGTCCTGTGAAATGATTATTTCCCAGGTTTAGATATGAAAGAGACCTTAGCATCCCAACTTCTTCTGGGATGAAGCCAAAAAAATTATTGTCTCGAATTTCTATGGAAACTAGGTTGCTCAAGTTGCCAATAGAAGTAGGTATTGAACCAGTTAGATTGTTAGTATGCAATAAAAGCGTATTGAGTGACCTCAACATTCCTATATTAAAAGGAATCATTCCAGATAAGAGATTAACAGATAAATTAAGATAGGTGAGATGAAAAAGGCTACCGATATTTGAAGGGATGGTCCCATGGAGAGAGTTGGAAGAAATATTGATGCTAAGGAGATAGGGTAAAGATGAGAAATTCAAGTTGTGGATAGTACCTTTTAAACCAACGTTTGTTAGGTTTAAGTGAACGACACTTCCAACTTCGTTACAACGAATCCCAACCCAGTTATGGCAAGGGCTCCTTCCAACCCACGACGACAATAGTATTTGGCTTCCGTTTTCAAGGCTGTCTTTCCATGTTAAAAGAGCCATTGTTTCATTTCCTCCAAGTGATACTTCTTTCGCAGTTGCAAAACCATCAAAGTGGGACGAAGAAGCCAGTAAAAGGACGGGTATTATTGTGAACAGTACTTGCATGGAAACAAACTGGTCTTTCATTGTGGATTTGTAATTATAAAAGGATGGGTTTTGCTAAAGAAGGGAAATAGTCTGATGTGGGTATGAATATCTTTAAACGATGCATAGAGGTATTTATAGATACTGTTGAAATTAATCGTAGAATTGTTACTTTTAACTATACAAAGACTGTTTTATTTATGAAAGGTCTAGTACAATGCCGTGTTACTTGACCTTGCAAGGTCTGCGGTGGTTCAAGAGGATTTATATTCAAGTTATCCAATAAAGCTTAAATGTATTATGAACGTCAGATTACTACGTTTCATTAAATCAACAACATATTTCACGTAGCAGATTTTTCCAATAAAACTTCAGCGTTATAAATATCTTAATATTATTTTAAATTAATATATAAAAACTGTATCTTAATATTATTTCAAATTAATATATAAAAGCTATTATAAAAGAGACTGTTATATTTAAAAGGACGTAAAAAATAACATAAAATAATCTTAAAACATTCAAGATTAACTCATCCAATAGATGACACTATCTTAATATGTAACATTAAACATTTTATATAATATATGTCACGTTATAAATTTATAAAAAACATACTTTAATAAACCTAATAAGCACAACATATTAGTATCTATAGCTGCAAAATTTTAAGTGTAAATACAATGCACTAATAATGAGTGAATTACGAAACCTTCTAAAGCATGTAAAACCATCACACCCCAAAAATTTAGACATGATTTTTTTTCCATTAGACCCTTCATTCAAATAGTTAAAATATTCATTCAACTTAAGAACACCTCCGTAAAGCCCTTCATCCAAATACATGACTGTCAAAAATAAAAAAAATTATTTAAGAGATAATAAAATACACTATATTACTCAATATTTGAGAGATAACACCCAATATGAGTAGAGAATTTTTCTTTACTAGCACAATATTTTTGAGTTTTTATGACTTCATTTCAATTGTCAACATTACATGGGTATTTACAAAATCTCTAAAATGTATCTACCCAATAACATATAACTACTACATTTAATGTAAACATACCTCATTTAGAGTTCTATACATGAAAAGCCTAATACGTGAACCAACTAAATGCATGTATTGATCAAATACATTTGTTTTTACATTAATCTATACAATAAAAAATTAATAAATGACTTGATGAAGTGCACACGTGTAGTGTGAGGGCGATAAATGTCGACGTTGTGTTACGATGACAACCATAATTTGAATAATTATTTGTTGAAAATCCATAAACAGTCAAGTCATCCCTCCGCGAATAATCAACTCAGCTCCACTGAATAATAATTCTGCATCTGTGAGTGTACACTCACTTCACATGGAAAAATCAATTTGCCAAAATTCTAGTCTCCTCGAGTGGCAACTCATATTTCGTACACGAAAGAGATTGGTTATAGAGTAAGTTCTGAGAAAGGCTTCTTTCTCGGGACCCAAAAGGAAAATCAGTGACTTCTTTCTACCTTACGTTAGCTTATGAACATTTATAAATTATCCAAAACTTATGTTTCATTTCCAAACCTGTTATTAAAAGGCATATTTTATTTTCACCCACAATTCCTTTCACCTCGCCCCATTTATTTTTTTAACACTAATCAACAACGTATATTTTCATGATTAAATATCATTTACAATTCTTTTTTCGGACCCCGGTTTTAATAATAACTCCTTTATATTTGTACGCTTGGGGATCAACTATTCCATGATAGTCAAACAGTCTTCATCTTGACGATTGATTGTGTAAATACCTCGTTTTCAAAAGATGGCAATTAATTTGAGACATATTTTGTAATAAATTTATTATTAAGATCATATTATTACCTGTCATCTATTCTAAAATATATTTTGTGTAGCTGATTTTGCCATTTAAATTTCAGTGTCGTTCATAAACCATAAGCCCCAACTCTGTTAGCTCACTATCAGGGTTATTGTTATCATCCTATATTTATTGCCTATGGGCGTCTCCAAGCGGAGAGGATTAGGTGTGGCGGCCTTCACTAAATTTGTTGGTTTATTTTTAACATACAATTGTTTTATAAAAATATTTGGGTACTAAGAGTAATTTTTGTATTTGCGGTTGAATATTCATTTTAGACATTAATATGTTCATGTTTGGTTTAACATTCCATTGAAATATTGAGAATATAATTTGAGTATTTGAGTAATTGTTTTTTTTTTTTTTTTGAAAACGAGTAATTATTTTTTGAAAAAGCCAACTGGGTGCTCCTACCTCTAAACCCCGTCAGTGGTCTCTCTCTCTCTCACGCACAGAAAACTTTAGTCTCCTCCTGTGGCAATCTAAATAGCCAACATGAAATCATTTCAACCATGGAAGTAGGCTCTCTGAGTTCCAAAAAGAAATAATTCTTTCTACCCCAAAAGTCACTCTAGGTTACGAACTTTTATAAATTTCCTAAATTTTATGTTTTATTTTCAAAACAATATTAATTAAAGGAAGATTTTGTTCCAACCCATAATTTCTTTCACTGCACCCCATTTATTTCCCAAAAAATATATCCATTTGTGCTGATGAAATCCTTGTGGACTTTACGGCTCCCTGGAAGACTCTCACCATCTCTTGATTGATGGTGCCAAGCACTCTATATTTCATGTTTTTTTAACTTTAATATATTAGTAATTTTTTATTTTAGACTTTGTTCCCGAATTAATTAGTATATTAGATATCATAATATTTTTCATTGCAAAATGTCACGTTATATCACATTTCGTGGCGAAATTTTCACATTTAGCAAAGAAAAATGTAGCATACTCTAATAAACTTAATAATTTGGATTAAAGTCTAAAATTGAAAATTAGTAATGCATTAAAGTAAAAAAAAAATATTTAAATAATAAAATTGGGATCAACTATCCTACACGGTTGGTGTTTTGTTTTACGAATAAAAATTGTATTTCATTTTTGTTTGCCGCTTCTCCCTTTTCAAGACATGATCTATAATGTTACATATATTTTAAAATTACAATGCCCATCTTTTTATTACATATGCATTAGTGTGTGTGTGTGTGTGTGTGAAAAATAAGTTTCCCCAGCGCATTGAAGTTGTTGGTGAAATTTGTTTAATTTTATAAAATTGAAACAAAAATACTAGTTCAAATTATTTTCGTAAAAAATTTAAACACTTGTGTCATTTATATTAGTTGTGAAAAAACAATATCATACACATTTACTGATGAATAGAGTCCATCGAAAAAAGTGAAGCATGTAATAAATTATTCGTGTCGCTAAATGAGCTCTCTTTCTTGAACAATATATTCTTTCGTGCATATCTTTTTGTCACTAAATAGTTTTGATGACGAATTTTTTTCTTTAGCGACAGAATGAAAAAAAATTCATAGATGAGCATGTTTGTTCATATTGCCTTTTATTAAAAAATCTCGCCCCACCGAATGGGTGACTTGCATGTATTTGAATAAAAATGGTGGGTGAGATGCATGTTCTCAAAATAAGGGTGATCGACGAGATTTGGAAGGTGCTTCCTAAAATTCACTTATGAAAATTATGCGGCTCTCATTCATCTGCGCAAAAAATTAGGGATAATAGTTATCGAGTCCCATTCACTTGGTCAATGAGACGAGATTCTTTGACTGAGTCAATGGTGTCTGTAAGATTTAGAAGAGATAATGGTTCTATTAGCACTGTTTTGTCAGTGCTGTTAATAAACAAATGCAACACTGTTAAATAAGAATGTGTTTAGATTATAGAGACAAATTTCTCTTCTATTTTCCAATGTATACTGCGTAAGATCTGTACAGAGTTTTTATAGCTGTTGTATACAAAACAATAGTTGTTACTTGTTACACATGTTGGAGCTATTCAACCGGAAGCATGTAGAGGAGTTTGAAATTCAAATGGCAGCTAGTTCCGTAAGTGTTGAAGATTTTGTTGAGCAAGATGTTGACTTGGTTGACATGCCCCTGCAAGTTAATGGTGATCGTGATTGAATCGTCAACTTGTCTCGAATAAATGTGAAGCGAGCAGATGAAAGCCCTTTGGTGAAGATGTCAGCAAGTTGATCAGCTGTGGAGATAAATTGAACTTGAAGAGCTTTCTTGCAAACTTGATCACGAACAAAGTGAAAGTCTATTTCAGTATGTTTAGTGCGGGCATGAAAGACGGGATTCACGGAAAGATAGGTAGCACCAATGTTGTCACACCAAAGGATAGGTGGAGGGTGAGGAGAGAGACCAGGTTCAGTTAGTAAGGACTTAAGACAAATTAGTTCCGCAGAGACATCGGCAAGAGCTTTGTATTCGGCTTCGGTTGAGGATCGAGAGACGGTCTTTTGTTTCTTAGATTGCCAGGAGATAAGATTAGAGCCAAGAAAAATGGCAAACCCACCCGTGGATTTGCGGTCATCAATACACCCGGCCCAATCTGAATCAGTAAAGGCTTGAAGATAGAGTGAAGATGTTTTCGTAAGGTGGAGACCATAAGAGGAGGTATGATTGAGATAGCGAAGTATTCTTTTAACAAGAGACCAATGACTATCGGTTGGAGAATGCATGAATTGGCAGGCTTTATTGACCGCAAAGGAAATATCGGGACGAGTTAGAGTGAGGTACTGAAGGGCCCCAACGGCTTGCCGATAAGGAGTGGGATCATCTAAGGGTGTGCCATCGGTGAGAGAAATTTTGATATTGGTGGGACAGGGGGTACTAAGGGGTTTTAAATTGGGCATGTCGTGACAGGAGAGAAGATCGAGAATGTAGCGTTGTTGAGAGAGTAAAATTCCCTTAGATGTATGAACAATTTCAATGCCGAGAAAGTAGTGTAGAGGACCAAGATTTTTGAGAGAAAATTCATGACTTAAAGTAGAAATTAGGGATTGAATTAAAGAGGGAGAATTACCGGTAATGATAATATCATCTACGTAGATAAGGAGGTAGAGACTAATGGGTCCGGATTTATAAATAAAAAGAGACGTGTCGGTTTTGGAGCCAATAATGTTTTGGGATGTTAAAAACTGAGTAAGGCGATGAAACCAAGCACGGGGGGCTTGTTTGAGACCATAGAGGGAACGGTGAAGTTTACATACATGAGTTGGTTTGTCGGGATCTTGGAAACCAGTAGGTTGTTGCATGAAGACGGTTTCATTTAGGAAGCCATGTAGAAAGGCATTATTGACATCGAGTTGGGAAATGGACCAACCATGAGATATAGCAATGGAAAGAATGGTCCGAATTGTGGTCGCTTTGACGACAGGACTAAATGTTTCAGTGAAGTCAAGTCCATACTCTTGATGAAAGCCTTTGGCGACTAAGCGCGCTATATAGCATTCAATAGTGCCATCCGCTTTGCGCTTAATGCGATAGACCCATTTATAGCCGATGACATTCATATGAGGAGAGGAGGGAACAAGGGTACATGTTTGATTTTGGAGCAGTGCATTAATTTCAGCATGCATGGCTTGACGCCATTGAGGATCCTTGTTGGCAACTGTAAAACACGTGGGTTCACTGGAATGGAGAGAGACAGAATGAGCAGCTGGTGGAAGTTTAGAGGTTGGGGAGGGGCGAGGACGAAGAGTCATGTGGTGTTGGGGTGGTGATTTGACCTGGACAGGGCCAAGATCATCCGAGAGGGAAATTCCCTGTGGATTAGAATGCAGTAAAGGTAGGGACTGAGAAACTGGAATAATGGTTGGGGAAGCATGTGGAGGTGCAATAGTAGGTATGATGGAGTGAGAGGGAGCGATAGCAGGTTGGAGCGTGGCATGAGTACTGAGTGTAGAGGAAAGAGGAACAGGTGGAGGTGAGTTACAAAGTGGACCTGCTGCTGGAGACAGCGTGTTGGGCAGTGGGCCTGCTGCTGTAGGTAGCGTATTTGTCCTGTAATGTGCCCGTGTGAATGGCAGTGTGATGGATGTCCGAGGACGGGCAGAGGGAAGAGTTGGGTTAATGTGGCATGGTGCTGGTAAAATGTAGGAAGAAGCAGGTGGATGGAATGGGTGTAAGGGAGTAGAGGTTGTACCCCAAGGTGTAGAGGGAGATTGGATAGTAGGGGGAGGAGTGGGTGCAAAAGGAAAGCAGTGTTCATCAAAGCGAACGTGTCGTGCAATGTAAATGCGACTGGAGGGAATATGTAGACATCTATAGCCGGAGTGATTAGGAATATAGCCTAGAAAGACACAGGGTGTGGAGCGGTAGTCGAGTTTATGTGCATTATAAGGACGAAGGTGGGGAAAGCAAAGACACCCAAATTTTTTTAACAATGTATAGTCCGGTGTCGTGGAAAATAGACGTTGAAAAGGAGAGATATTAGAGAGAGTGCGAGAGGGTAAGCGATTTATAAGATATGTGGCCGTTTCAAAGGCAAAGTGCCAATATTTTTGAGTAATGGAGGCATGGGCCATTAACGCAAGACCCGTTTCAACAATGTGACGATGGCGACGTTCAACAAAGCCCACTTCCTCGTGTGTGTGGGGAAATAGTAGCGATGTTGAATTCCGCAATTTTTTAAAAAAGTGTCCAATTTACGAAATTCACCGCCCCAATCCGTTTGAATATTTTTTATTTTTGTGTCAAATTGTCTATCAACCAATTTTTGAAAAGAAATAAATATATCATGAACATCAGATTTTTGAACCATAGGAAACAACCATATAAAGTTGGAATAATGATCAACAAATATTACAAAATATTTATGAGCATTACAAGAAAGGGTTGGGGATGGACCCCAAACATCACTAAAGACTAATTGTAAAACAGAAGTAGAAGACTTGGCACGGATTGGTAAAGATAACTTGGATGATTTTCCCATTTGACATGCTACACATAATTTTTGCTAACGAAGATGAGTGAATGGTAGTTGTTGATGACGCAAAATTTGATGAAGAACTTGATGATGTGGGTGACCGAGACGATGATGCCAATTTTCGGTAGATTCTTTGACGGCATGAAACACTTGTGGAGATGATGTCGAGGTGGAGAGTGTGTAGAGACCATTGCTACTGGTGCCGTGAAGAAGAGACTTCTTCGTACGACGATCCTTCACAACACAGAACTTAAGGTGAAATTCAAAAAAGGCATCATTATCACGAGTAAATTTTTGGACAGAAAGAAGAGGCTTAGAAATAAAAGGTACATGTAAGACATTATTTAAGTAAAGAGAAGTATTAAGAGAAGGAAGAGTACTATGGCCAACGTGTGATATTGTTAAACCCTTACCATTGCCAATATGAAGTGTGTCTCCACCATTGTATTGAGTGGGATTAGTGAGTTCTGAGAAATTGGGAGTGACATGCTGAGATGCTCCAGTGTCAGGTAGCCAACTGGTGATAGGGGAAGGGGGGTAGGAAGAAGACCAGGTTGAGCTGAGGGAGTATAGGTAAAATGGGCAGTGGGATAATGTTGTGTAGGAGTAAAGCGTATGGGGCAGGTTGGAGCAGTGTGATTAGGTGCGGAACATAATTGACAACGGGGACGATAGTCATGAGAAGTTGAGGGTTGACGGAATGAGGTGAAGCGCACACGACCGCGATTACAGCCACGGAAGTTACGGCCACGAGTGGAGGGATGATTGTAAGTTTGATGGGGTGGCGTATTGTGAGTGGTTAAATGAGCAGTAGGATTGTTTGGGGATGGTGAGTTCACAGAGAGAGAGGAGAGTTTATCCTCATGAATAAATTCATGGCTAAGAAGAAGTGAGTGAAGTTCGGAAAATGTGACTGGTTTGGAGCGGGTTGTGAGAGATGTGATAAGGTCCTTAAATTCTGATCGGAGACCTTTGAAAACATGGATGTTGAACTCTGCCGGGGAGAGTGGATGACCTGCTGGAGTGAGTTCATCGGAAATAGCCTTGGCTTTGTGAAGAAATGTGGACGCTGAGTCATCTCCTTGAGCAAGGCGGTGTAGATGAAAATGAAGATTGAGTATGCGTGTGTCAGAGGGTGAGGCTAGGGCGTCTGCCAAGGTTGTCCACACTTCATGCGAGGTTTTGAGACCAACTACGAGTGGTATCATTTCAAGAGAAAGAGATCAAATAAGCATGCTCACAATGAGTTTGTCTTGTTGTGTCCATGCAGCAACAGATGATGTATCAGTTGGACAGGGGTAGGTTCCATCAACATATTGGAATAAGTTTTGACCATATAAGAAAGGTTCCATCTGAGTTTTCCAGTGTAGGTAATTTTTATTGTCCAATTTGAGAGAGACAAAATGATTAGAGTTGGTGAGGTTAATGAGAGGTGAGGGTGAAGAAATGTCAGTGGGAGAGTTTGGTGACAAATTGGATCCGGCATTAGCCATGGAGGGCTCTGATACCATGTAAGATTTAGAAGAGATAATGGTTCTATTAGCACTGTTTTGTCAGTGCTGTTAATAAACAAATGCAGCACTGTTAAATAAGAATGTGTTTAGATTATAGAGACAAATTTCTCTTCTATTTTCCAATGTATACTGCGTAAGAGCTGTACAGAGTTTTTATAGCTGTTGTATACAAAACAATAGTTGTTACTTGTTACACATGTTGGAGCTATTCAACCGGAAGCAGGTAGAGGAGTTTGAAATTCAAATGGCAGCTAGTTCCGTAAGTGTTGGAGATTTAGTTGAGCAAGATGTTGACTTGGTTGACAGTGTCGAAGGTCCTATTTTGTTAACTCGGCACATTAAAATGACAAATACACCCTCAAAATATTTTTCACAATTGTTACGTCATTTTTTTTTTCAAAAAAAAAAACCATCAAATTTTTAAAAGTCCACAATTTCAAATCTACAAATCAAAAATTCACAAAATTTGTATATTTGAAATCTACTCGTCGAGATCTATCAAACAATACCTATATTCGATATTTTTTGACCAAAAAATCAAAATGAATAAATTTACAGTTTCTGAAAAACCTCCATTTTTTTCGGCGAAAACTTTTCTTCTCCAGCTCGGGCGATGGTACCGCTGGCGCGGAGCAGAAAAAATGAAGAAATAGACGAAGAAATAGAAAAACGAGGAGAGAGAAACACTCCGTGCGAGAATTCAGGCGGCCCCCGGTGAGATTTTTCGGTAGGCTATTTCCAGCGAGTCTCCGATGGGGTGGGATGGGGGTGGGGTGGAGATGGGGCTACTAAAGAGAGAAAAAGTGTAAGATTATGTGTTTATTTTAAGGGAGAGAGTAAGTGGGTTTAAAATGGGTATATGTGAGAATACATTTACCTAAATATATGTAGTCTATAATGAAAAAGGACTCGGTGCATTAAAAAAAGTCAATAAGATTTCATGCATCTTTGACTCAATAAATGGGACTAACCTAGAATTATCCCAAAAGATTATCTATATGAGTGACCTGGTCATGCCTCATCCAAAAAATTACAAATATATTAAGTATATTTTAATAGACAACTAAGGTTTTCCTTTCTAACACATTTTCCATTTTGTGTGAGAAAACACGTGTTTTTAGAACTTCATAAAACACTCCCTCCACTAAAATTTTGGATTTTTTTCCACATGTAGTTGTTTTAAAAATATTTGGGGTTCTAGTATAATTTCTGTAATTGCTGTAGAATATGTATTTAAGGCATTAATATTTTCATATTCGATTTAATATTTGATTGAAATATTAGGTATTTAATTGAGTATTTGAGTAATTATTTATTGGAACTCCAAAAATTGAAATATTAAGCATTTAATTGTGTTTTAAATTCGGTTTACAACTCCCTTAAAGTCTCTACCCGTCTCTTCATTGATGGTCCCAAGCAGTTTACATTTCTATAAATCACAAAATATGTTTCATTGCCTCACTCTGATATCAATTATATTTTTGTTAAAAAACATTTTCATACACATTGAGTGACATATAACATTCATCGCAAAATAAAAATGAAGCCTATAGTAAATTAGACTCAGTACTAAACTAGCTCTCTTTCGTGACCGACATATTTTTGCGCATATAGTTTCGTGACTCAATAATTTTGATGCCAAAAATTTTCTTTAACGACAGAACGAAGAATTGTCATTACTGAGGATGTTTATTTATATAATCTCATTTTTAGTGATCCCACCACCGCCTAGTGAGTGAGTTGCATGTATTAGATTAAATATGGTGAGTGAGATGGAAGTTTGTCAACATAGGGGTGAGATGCACTTATTTATTTATTTTCAAAAAGTGACGAAGCCCCTTGAATTTATCGACAAAACGGAGAAAAAAACTCTCCTAGGTGGCGCTTACAAGGACTATATATATATAACTTAAGAAAATGAGTAACATTATAATTGACCTTGGATTGGACAATAGGATCATTTATATCTGCCCAAATTCATATGTTTGACATCGTTGCCTTCATATGCTTGCTTGATTTGCACAAACTTGGCTTCACGTGTGGTTATAATGCTGGAAATATTGTGTTTTATCATCTCCTGCTCAGCAGTTGTGGGATCCAAAATGGAGATTGGATAGAAATCACCCTTCTTCAAAAGGCTGTCTAATCTTTCTCTGACATATTAAAATTCTTCATATGATAGTTCTGAATTAGATTTGGAGTCTGCAAGTGGAAAAATATCCTCCTTTGCATTATGGTTGATAAGACGTTTTTGAGACCTGATTAAGGAAAAATAACTGAGGTATGTTTGTCGGTAATTTTTGGCTTTTCTTAAAAGCTCATCAAAATCCAGGCCATGAGATTGGAAGAAATCATCCTCACTGTCATCAACGTTGTTTTCATAAACAATGCAATTAGGGGCAAAATTTGAAATATTTTCACAATCCTCACGTGTTTCACTTTCCTTACTCTCATAAGGGTGAGTCGAATCAGACACCTGGATTGGTTCGAAAGGTAATCCAACATAAAGCTCTAACACATTAGAAGAATCTTGTGAACAACTAGCACAAAGAATAAAACACCTGCTTTGGTATGTTTACTTTATAACTTTTACTATTTTGATGTATTAAGGTAGGCACTTTATCTGCCACTCCGTTCTCTGCAAAAAAAAGTTGGAGTTATATTACACTCTTACTTGTTCCCATTATCTGTTTTTCCAGCAGCATCCCGTTGGGATGAATCCTCAATATTTTCAAAAGCAACAATGGCTGGTATGGACTCCTTTTCATGTTGATCCCTTTTCCCTTTATTCATAACTTGCTCATCTTTATCTCTTATTATAACGTAGTCCACAGCAGACTCACGAATATTTTGGGCAACAAGGCCAGCCCTACCCAAAATATGATTCGTCTTCCTTTGAGTCTCACAATTGTTGTTTCAATTTTTTGCTGGAGTTCTAACTTATTTTTGAATGGATTTACAGCTGACAATTGTGTGTCCAACAATGTTGTTGTAATCACAAACTAATGATAGGTATTCTGACTCAATTTTGATTGGTATTCTTATCTCTTTATGATCAATAACAATGATATTTGGAACTGTATAGGAGAAATTAATATGTATGAGAAACCAAGGAAATAACCTATATTTTGTATTAAGAGTTGATTGATGAATTCTTATAGGGGTGCCTACGCCTTTAGAAATTTCCAATAGTACCACGTAGATCAATAAATCCAACTCAAACGTGTGCATTGGAAGAAATAAAAGTGGTGGGGGTAAAATTTGGGGTCCAAACAATTGGTTTAAAGGAGCCCAGGCTAGATTGACATGAGCCAAACACCTAAGATCTTTGCATATCATCTACTGACTCAAATAGAAGACTACAGAATCCCCTTGCATTAGGTGTGAGTTTCCATGATTGGGTTGTATTACAAAGAGAAGATAATTTTTCTTTCAACTCCGTAGGAGAAATCAATTTCTGTCCCTTATTCAAAATCAAACGACCAAGCAATATTTTATTACAAGAAAGTTTATATTCGTTATATATCTCAGAATAAATTTTTACATAAGGTGTGTCATCTTTATAATAAGGACCAGACAAATAATTTAGAAGGTAGGATATTTCATTTACAATGTTCGGATTTTTCGGAATCCATGATTGATTACCAGAATTTAGAGCATTGGTATAAGAGATTGTAGGATTTGAAGGCAACCATGGAGATCCAATCAAAACAGCTGCTAGAGATTTGAACAGGGCACTAAATCCAAAATCAAAACCAACTAGTGCATAACAAAGAGGAGACCCAACTGGAGCATATCATCCAACTAGAATCCTCCATGGCAGCGATGGGTCCTTTTAGCCCTACTTTCGTAAATAACCCTCAAAGACCCACTACTGTGAAGCCTTATCATTAATACTATCATTCTCAACATTTTAGGTAGATGAAAAGTTTGAATACATATGGTATTAAAAAAACATACAAACAAATAATTTGTCTTTTGGCTTTTCAAAGTTGATTATTATTTACAACCTTTGCCAATGTATTCTTCCAGTAACTCCCACTGTCGCCATCTGTGTTGGTTCCCATGATTTATCTCCTTCTCCCAACATTTATTTTGGTGCCTTTATCTCTTCTTCTACCTCTTCTTTTAAGACTTTTGTTTCACTCAGTTCATTGTATATAAGAGATTGGGATCAATTGTTTTTTTTTATTTTTTTTTACTTTCTCCCCCTCTCTTACTAAATAATTACTTTCTTTTTTAGTAAAGAAAACTCCAATTTCATTTTACAAAAATCCAACATTAAAGATGATCAAACCTAAAGATTTTAGCTTTATGCCAACCGTGAATATGTTATCCATAATAAATGAACTTGGTCAACTTGGAGAACATTATGTTAATCAATGTTTCCCCTATCTCCACTGCAACAGAAGAAATACGACAGCTTGACTCGACCACAAACCTTGCAACAAATGATCACTGGAATAGGTTTCAGAGCCTTTTGTCCATTTCATATGCCTCTTTTGTGGGGAGAAACCTTCCTTTTTGGGACAACCGTGAGGTCCATGGAAGCAGCCCCCCGACTGAGAAGATTGGGAATTGGAACCAGTGCATGGATCAAATTCAGGCAAAACAAAGGGTTGTGATGGGACAGTATAACTGATAACACTATCGATGGGGAAAAACAAAGGGTTCTGATGGGGAAAAACAAAGGGTTGGGCGATAATCTTCGTAAAAAAAAATGGTCATAATTTTTTTTCCACTTTTGTGTCATGTAGATTTGAAATGGTGCCATCATACTTTGTCTTGCTCAAATGTATTACGAAGTTACATATGAATGGGCAGTGCATAGAATAGAAGCAGGAGACGAGGGAATTAATTAAGTGACCATTATTTTATTTCCTTCTTTTGTACATGTATTTTTGCGGTAGTTCCTTTGGTATATAATTTCAAATTGTTGACAAAGGCCTTTAGTTGGTATTTTTTGGCTGGACTATTTCATGTATATAGTGGGTTTTGTTCCCCTTCTTAGGAGTAAAAGCTACATAGAATTTTATGAGTATAATGCAAATATCTCTTTTAGTTCTAGATTTGTTTGTGTGGTTAATTTGATTAGGATTGTCAACACTTGGACAATATATTAGATATAATATATTTCAGTATCTTTTCGTTACACACTTACTATGTCAATTTATATCTAATTCAATATGTTTACATTACTTATTTAATCGCATATAACGAAATGTATTAACTCGGACAATATTAAGATAAACCTCTAGGAATGCATATTCGTATTACACTTCTACCCCCGCACGTCGCGCAGGGTACTTGCTAGTTATACCTCTAATACGATAGTATTAAAGGTATAAATACCATTTAGTGCATTTATACTTTACTTTTAAAATAAGCATAATTTCTCTCCAACTAAAATCCTCTCTCTCTCTCTCTCTCTATATATATATATATATATATATATCGAAAATATCTATTTGTCCTTCTATTTCTTTCCTTACCTTTTTCAACCTTCCATTCATCTCCTCTTTCTCTATTTTCTTGCCCTTTCTATTTCCTCCATAAATTCCCAAAGTTGGTCTCTCTCTCTTCTAAGGCCCATTATAAATTAACCACCTTCTGTGTACTTCGCTCAATGAAACGTTCTTCATGTCGATGAATTCACCCTACAAGAGTCAATCCATCAAATCATCACTATATATGGGTCCACAAGAAATATCTAACCCAACTCTAAAACGCGTGGGCCCTCAGAACAGAAGCTTCTAATGCGAAGAATCTCTAGGCTGCTTCATGATTTGCCTCACTAACAACTTCCCAAACGTCGAAATTGTTCAAACCAGAGGCCCTAAGGTCAGATTGCACTCTAAATGTTTGTGCATATGCCTATGTGTATGTATATAATATCCCCAAAACTGAATGTATAATGTGTTGTACATGTTGGAAACCCTTGATGATGTGCTTAATGTCGGTGGAGTGTATGATCCAAGCCGACACCGTTATGACCATCATCAGAAAGGGTTTGAAGAGGTTTTTTTATCACCGTTTCACCACTAAGCTCAGTTGTGTTGGTCTTGTATATAAGGTGAAATTTATATTTTTCTGCAATCTTTATTCTGAGTATCAGTTGCGATAATCACGTTGAACCAATATGGGTTTGGTATTAGTTGGGGTCCTATCCCATTGATATCAAAATAAAACACCTATAAAGCAAAGAAAAAACATAAAAAAATTCCAAACACGAGCAGTTTATCATGACTAAATTATAGTGCAATCAGTTTGAAAGTTGATATTAGTTGATCAATTTAGTATTTTTTAGTTAAAAAAAATACTAAATCTCAATTTTAAAAAAGGTATTTTAAATTATTAACTCTTTTCCTATGTGGCTATTCCTAACAATTTGGAACTAAAATGACAATGACAAGAATTACAATGACAGTAAACATTTATATTTCTATTTGTTTGGCGTTGATTATTATTGATATATATTACTATTATATGTCAGAGAGATTGTATTTTTTTCTTTTACAAGAATCACATTGGAACCGTTAGAATTGTTTACACTTTTATGGAAAATGCAATGTCTATATTCTCATTGCTAACTAATTCGAACTTTAAAGAGGAATCGGCATTGCAAGTTTGTCCAAGTCTCCATCACATTATTTTATAATTTGGGGGTTATTTTAGGTTAGTCCAAGATTTTGTTTTTTGCAAAAAAGTGTTTCTTTTTGTTGTGATCATTCATTGTTTTTTTAATTGATTATTATTCATTGTTTAGTGAACACAATCGGTGTTGTTTTAAAAATGGATAAGTATTTATTGGGAGTGTAATTTTTATATAATTTAAAGAATTCAATGTAATGTTGTTTATATACATGAGATTTTTACTTATTTTCATGCAATTTTTTTACTGCAATTTTATGCATGTACCAAGCATGTGATGAAGTAGATATTATTATGGTATGGCCATTTTTGAGTAGTGGCTTCTCATATTGTGTTTTATTTTTAAGGGGCATTAGTTAGAAGTGATGTTTTTTTCTTAAATATGCACATTTTTCTTTACTTGTAGTCAATGTTATGCATGAAGGTAGTGGACAATAAAATTTATTCAATGAAATTAGTCCGTACACTTGGTAACACATTTTCTTAGTCATTTCCCATTATCTCTCTTATTTAATTCAAATCTGATTTGGAGTTTTCAAAATTTAGTTCTCAAGAAGTTTTATCATATCAATACAGATTGCATTATGTGTTTGATTTAATTAAATATATTGAATATCATCTTTTCGTTATCCATTTACTATTCTACTATGGTACTTCATCGTTTTTTTCAATATAATTACTTACTTTCTCTATGACAATAAACGTATATTTTGTTCTACACATGAACGCCCACGCATCGTGCGGATGACATGCTAGTTATATATAAAAGAGAAAAACAATAGTTGTGATTAATGTGATCGTAACTATTTAAATATAGTAAGACATTTGTATATTTCCATTTCGAAGGGACATTGTTTGCCTACAATGTTTCCAATTCAACCCCATATATATGTTTTGAATGAATTTAGTAAACCGTTCATTCTTACTCACCTTAATTTCTGTAAAAAAAAAAAGGATGAGTAATTTTATGAGTGATTAAGGTAAACGAGTGAAAAAAAAATTGATTTGAAATGAAATATTTAGGTGTTAGTTACACGTACCTTCCTGAACTTCACTACCATTTTCACATTGTCACTCCAACTTCCATTTTTTTTTATTTAGCCCCCTAAAGTTTTTAAAACAACTTCAAGTTACCCACTAACCCTAACCCTAACGGGTTTAATTTTTTGGACGAAAAATGGGACATGTGCATGACACATGAGGGCATTTCGTCCTATCTAAAACTATTTTTTAAGTTCTACAAAAAAATAATTTAAAATTAGGAAAAATAGTAATACGCTCTATCAAATATCTAGAAAATAGAAGAAAAAAAACTTCTAAACATACAATAGTTATAGAAAAAACAATTTGAAACATTGGGGGAAAATAAAAATTATTTGAAAAATAGAAATTTACAAAAAAAATATTTCAAAAATCTTGAAAATACTAAAAACATATGAAAAATAGGCAAACACTAAAATAAATTTTAAAAAACATGAAAATTGCAAATTATCTATAATATTTGACAGAAAATATTTTTTCAAATTAGAAAAATTACCAAAAAAAACATTGAATACTACGGAAAACTATTAGAAAAATGTGAAAAACTGATTTTTTTTTAGAACATCTTTGATTGACAAAAAAAAAATAATACTTAAAACATTTGATGGCACTAAAAGAGGTTGAATTTTACAAAAAAAACTTACAAACTTAATAATAGAATAACTATTAAAAAATCTTGAGAAAATTGAAAAACCTTTAGTAAATCTATAAATGATAAAAAAGAGTATACAAAAAACATTGTCAATTATGCAATTGGGATCTAGTAATTTGAAAGGGCGTGAGATATGGATAGATAGATGTAGATTTTTAACTTGAGTTCAATTTACTTAGGGAAATGTGAGCTTATGGTTTAAATTTTATCTTGGGTCATTTACTATTTGGGATCCAGTAATTCTTATTATTTTGAGTCTCGGTCCATTAGTTTTCTTATTAGTTAGTCGGGGTGCAAAAGTAACGAAAACTGTCAGTTGATCAGTTTGACCTACTTAACCCACTTTTCAATTAAAAAATTATTTTACCCCGATATAAAATATTATACTTGTACATTATACATTTATATGTTCAATATATATACCTAATATGAAAAATACATTGATATATATGTGTATATTTATAATAAAAATACATTAATATTTAAACAGTCACTTCTTAATTAAAAAATAGTTTAAAAAACAAATTTAAATTTAAAAGCGATTTTTTAATGTTTACTATATAAAGAAACTATAAACGGTTTACAAAACTGTAAATAAAACACTCTTTTTTCACTGAAAATAAATCATTGAAAACTTCTTTATATTATTTTCTATCTATAAACCGTTTTATAAAATGTTAAAAAATTAATATATAGATTTTTTTTAAATCTATGTGCAAAAATGTTAAAAAATTTAGTGCTTCTTATGTAAAAAAAACTGTAAAAAAAAATAACATTTTTTTCAGTGTAAATAAAAACGATAAAACGCTATTTTTTATAAAAAAAATGTTAAATTGTTTTAAAAAATATTATTTTTTATATATAAAATATTTTTGATTTTTTTTATAAAGAAACCTTAATTTTTTTATAAACTGGTTTTAATGTTTTTATATAAAAAAATATAAATTGTATAAAAAAACGTTATTTTTTCAGTGTAAATAAAAACGTTAGGACACTGTTTTTTTATAAATATAATGTTTTTCTAACTATAAAATGTTTTAAAAAATGTTATAAACTTTTTTTATATAAAGATATTTATTAAAACAATTTGAAATTAATTTGTTAATGTTTTTATATAAAAAAACTGTAAACAGTTTTAAAAAACAGTAAATAATAATTGTTTTTTCACTATGAATAAAAACATGGAAAATTGTAATTAATTATTGTTTTTTCACTATATAATGTTTTTAACATATTTTTTAGATATCAAAACGTTCAAAAAACCTTTATTACAAAAATTATTGTTCAAAATTTTTTATTCTGTTGATGCTAAAAATTATCCATCTACGTGGACCAATCAGAAATGAACACTTGTCTTCCTACTTGGCAAATGATCCTAGTCAGCAATCACTTAGCCGACTCAGAAGAAGGTTGATCGGCTAGTATTTCGACCAACCCGTGTGTGGACAATCATCATGTGGAAAATAGCCAAGAATCACTTTGCACATGCGCAAGACTATCAATAGTCACATTCATTATGTACAGATGTAAATGCTTAACAAATTAAAGCATTCCAACCCCTGATCTCCGGGTCACTATAAATATGTTGTATTCCTTTCAGAATACCTAGATTTCTGTAACCCTCAAGAAATAATACAACTATAATGGACATAGGCTTTCCCTATAGCCGAACCACTTAAAAACTCTCGTTTCACATTTATTTTTCTTTATTCTTTATTTGTGATTATTTAATTGGCGTGACTTAAATCCCTAGCAATTTTAAACATCAACAAATTGGTGTCATCTGTGGGTACGCTTGATTGTCATTGTGTTTCTACCAAATTCATTATCTTATTCCTCTTGAAAGTGTGCGAAAGATAAACGACATACCAGAAAGAAGTAATGCCACTGGGAACAATCTCCGCCCTAATGCGGCCGACTTGAATGGAATTCTGCTCAACCTTGCCAAGGGGCAAGAAGCAATGCAAGAAATGATGCGGTAAGTGGCTCAAGCCCTGCAAACCAGACCTGTCACTCTATCCAGGCATACTACTCCATCTCAAAGAAGAGAAATGCCACCCCACCTCCAAGGAACTGTGAGAATAGTTATTCTAGATCTCCAACTGATATATCTTATCTCCGAGTGGCTAGTTCGTCAATTAGATCTACGGACTATTACGATGTTGCTTTTCTCGTTCCTGAACGACCAAGTCCCTTAGAAAGCCTAAGTATGATGTCACCTTTTGATCGTTTGGTCCCCCAAGCAAGTAGAAGTCAACATAGGGAATCATCTCGACCGCTTGAACATCGTGCTGAACATCAAAAAGGACCAATCAGGTCTAGAACAAGCATCAGAAGATCCACACGTGCCGAGCAGACTTCCCAGGAAGATATCTCAGCAAAGACACATGGTAGAGATCGCTGAGCAACTCTAACTACATCTAATGCGGAAAATCCTTCATAGAAATGGTCAATCCAATGTTTGGAAGATTGGTTGGGTTAAATGGCTAACGCAAAGAATCATTTACAATAGAATTTAGTCAAAGGTCCCCCCTTCATCCAATCAATTGTGGATTTTCCCACTCAATCTAAATTAAAAACGCCGGTGGTCACCCTAAAGTATAACGGTAAAACTGATACAGTGTTGCATATTGAACAATACCAAGCCATTATCGATATTATCTATATTCCTGATGAAATGAGGTGCAGAGCTTTTTCGAGCACCATAATTGGCTCAACCCAGATATGGTACAACAACTTGTCCCGAGGACAGATTGCTACCTTTAATCAACTCACCGAGATATTCATTAGCAATTTATATATTGGGTCCAATCTAGTCAAAAGGGTAGCGCATCTTTTGAGTGTTCGACAGCAGGTATGGGAGACTACAAGGGAATATATCCCTCGTTTTAACAACGAAAAACTGTAGGTACTTGATTATGAAGAAAAAACATCCATCACAGCCCTCATGAGTGAACTGCTTCCTGAAAAATTATAGTATACATTGATAAACGATCCTCTTAAAACCATGATAGAGATCATGGTTGAGGCTGAAAAAATAATGAATGCCGAGGAAGCCATGGCTGTTAAGAAAGCCCTAGTGACAAAGCCTGTTGAGAAAAAGCTGACGGAGGACAAGAATGAGGAAAAGATAAAAAAGTTTGAAAACTACACTACTTTAAGAGTTAGTGTCCATCATGTCGTGGAAGAAATCAAGAATAATAAATACATGAAATGGCCTGGAAAGATGAGCATACCTCCAAACAGAAGGGACAAGTCTAAATAATGCGAATTCCACCGAGCCCATGGGCACACGATCGATAATTGCATTTCCTTAAAGAATGAAATCGAAACACTCATTCGCCAAGGAAAGCTATCCAAGTTTGTTGATCGGACTTAAAGCCGAGAAACCAAAAGGCGGTCAGAATCTACTTGCAAGCCCAGGGATGACAGGAAGAGAGGTTATGATGATTATAAAGATGATCCCGACCTACTAAAAAAACCCAAGAAACCAGAGATTGAAGTAGATATTATCACTTTTGGTTCTTTTAATTACTATGTCATTACATGAGGATATGCAGGAGGAGGAGATGAAGTCTCTGAAAGGAAAGCTTACTTAAATTGAAGTCCAAGCATGCTTCTATGTACATCGCATCAATCTGAATGCTGAGAATGATGATCGGCCCAGAAAAGTTAACAAAGATAAGCTTGTTATTGGCTTCTCCAAAAATGACTTAACAGGTGTCTTGTATCCTCGTGAGGATCCTTTAGTCGTCACGTTCAGAATCAAGGAATCTAGAATTGCCACAGTCTTAGTAGATAATGGAAGCTCTACAGACATCATGTTCCACGGTTGTTACGAAAGTCTGGGATTAAAGTCGAGTCAATTGGAGCCGTACCAAAGACCCTTGATTGTTTTTTCAGGGGAAAAAGTCTATCCATTAGGAACTATTAAGTTGGAAGTGTTGATCGGCACCTGGCCGATAAGCAGAACTAAGAAGGGACGTTTCTTTCTTCTTGATAAAAATGTCAGATCAACCTACAATATGATTCTCGACTGGGTAAGTTTGAAGCGGTTTGAAGTTGTACCATCAACCGTCCATCAATTCATGAAATTACAAACCCATTTTGGTGTCGATATAGTAAAGGGAGATCAAAAGGTGGCCAGGGAATATTATTACACTTCAGCCGAGAAACATAACTTAACATATTTGAAAAATAATGTTATCACTTATCAAGTCGATACCTTGGATCCTCTGGAGGAATCAGAGCTAGTCAAAGGGTAGGCGGTAAAGACCACTGAAAGTATCACCATTAATGATGAAAATCTAGAGAGGACCACTCAGATAGGCTCCACACTAACACCATCTCTCAAACAAGAATTATTCATATTCATCAGAGATCGAAATAATGTATTTGCATGTAGTCATGAAGACATGCCTGGAATCAACCCCAATTTCATCTTCCATGAACTTAATATCAACCAAGATGCCAAAGCGATTAAATATAAGCACAAGTTGTTAAGTTTTGAGAAAAACATGGCTATCCAAGAAGAAGTGGAGAAGCTACAAAAACCCTAGTTCATTGAGGATGTCAAGTATGCAGATTGGCTAGCAAATGTGGTGATGGTTAAGAAAAAAAAAACAAGTGGTGAATGTGTGTAGATTTTATAGATCTCAATAAGGTGTGTCCAAAGGATCATTTTCCTTTAGCAATGATTGATCAGTTGGTCAACGCTAAAGATGGTCATGAGCTTTTCTGTTTTATGGATGCTTATTCTGGATACAACTGAAGCCCGAAGATAGGGAAAGTACTTCTTTCATCACTAGCCGAGGAACTAATTGTTACAGTGTCATGCCCTTTGGATTGAAAAATGTCAAATATACCTACCAAAGGTTTGTGAACAAAGTCTTTGAAGAACATATCGGAAAAAATATGGAGGTGTACGTAGATGATATGCTCACTAAGAGCAAAAATGCATCAGATTATATCCGGGATCAAAATCAGACATTCGATCAGCTGGAAAAGCATCAGATGAAGTTCAATCCGACCAAGTGTGTTTCGGTGTACAGGAAGGAATATTTCTCGTCTTTGTTGTAAATTAGCGAGTAATAGAGGCCAAACATGTCAAAACCAAAGCCCTGGTCGAGATAAAGTCTCCAACTTGTTAAAAAGAAGTGCAAAAGCTCACTAGGAGAGTGGCAGCTCTCAATCGGTTTGTGTCCTGAGCAATATATATATGCTTACCTTTCTTCAAAGTACTTAGAAAAACCTTTGAGTGGAATAATTATTATGAAGTAGCATTTCAAGAACTCAAAAAGTACTTGGGATCTCCCTCATTACTGTCCCGACCAACATTGGGTGAAAAATTGTATTTGTATTTAGATTTTTCTGAATCAGCAGCTGGCTCGGTATTGATCAGACTGGAAGATAGGATTCAAAAACTAGTCTAATACACCATTAAGGCATTCAGAGGTGAAGAGATCGGGTATCCTATATTGGAAAAATTGACTTTATCTCTCACTGAAGCTTCAAAAAGAATGAGACCTTATTTCCAAGCACATATAATAGTTGTGTACAGTAATCTACCCCTCACGCAGGCTGTCCACAAGCTAGAGTAGTCAGCAAGGTTGATGTGTTGGGCAGTAGAATTGGGAGAATATGACATCCTATATAAGCTAAGATCTTCATTGAAGGGACAAGCGGTGGTAGATTTCGTCGCAGAATTTACCTACCTAGAGGTGATTAACAAGCCACATTTTCCTACTGAGAAGACTTCTTTGGAAGAGAGCTCAGCTCTAAAGAAAACTAAGGATGTTGCCGATAACCCTGAATCTTCCAATCTTTGGGAAGTGGCTCAGAAGTATGAGGAAGAAAGAAAGAAGATGTTCCGGAATAGGGTATTATCTGCAAACAACTTCCACAAAGATATTCTGACTATTAAAATTTTATGTAGATGGATCTTCTTGCTCAACTGAAAGTGGAGCTGGTTTTATAGTTAACACTCTAGATGCTATTGATGTAGAATTTTCTCTCTAGTTTAAATTCCAGGCCTCAAACAATGAAGACGAGTATGAGGCATTGATCAAAGGTTTAGAACTAGCCATGTCATTGGGTGCTGAGCAAGTGATGGCACATAGCGATTCCCAACTCATTGTTAACTAGGTACTTCAGATTTATGGAGTCAAATGGGAATTAATGGTCCGTTATCTAGCAAAAACATTAAAGTCATCTCTAAATTTCCATTGGTGCAGATGGTTCATAGACCAAGACTAAAAAATGCCTGAACAGGTGCTCTTGCTCGGCTAGCTTCGTTACAAGGATATAACTCAAGAGAAGAATCCTAGTAGAGATTCAAGCATCAAGGAGCATAGAAGAGGACTTCATGATCAATTTTGTCACTATTGATATAGGACCATCATGGATGGATCCGATCAAATACTACATCAAAAAAGGAACCCAACCAGCAGATCTAAAAGATCCACGAAGTTGAGATACAAAGTATCTGGGTATGTGTTAGAAAAGGGAGTCCTTTATAAAAGGGGATATACCGTTTCCTTACTGTGGTGTGTGCATCCCCTATAAGTAACTGAATTGATTAAGGAGGCACATGAAGGGTCTTGTGGCGCTCATTCAGCTAGTTGGTCGCTAGCCCAAAGAATTACTATGTAAGGATATTATTGCCCAACCGTGTAGAGAGATTGTAAAAGCTTCGCCATGAAATGTGAGAAATGTCAAAGGTTTTCAGCCATTCACAAACAACTGGGCGATGCACTCATACCAATCACTTCTCCTTGGCCATTTTCCATTTGGGGAATTGACTTGGTCGGCTCACTGCCGAATACAAAAGGAAGATTCAAGTACTTCATTGTCATCGTAGATTATTTCACGAAATGGGTAAAAGTTGAGTCACTAATAGAGATGCCCTATGAAAAGGTGTTTTAATTCATCAGGAAGCACATCATCTTCCGATATGGGATGCCTTATGCTTTCATCACCGACCCTGGTACTCAATTTGATAATGATCACTTTTAGGCTTATTATGTTCAATTAAAGATCTAAAAACTTCATGCTGCTCCTGGACATCGACAGTGCAACGGCCAAATAGAAATCACAAACAAGACTTTTCTTCATGGGTTGAAAAAGAGGTTAGATGCTTCCAAAGGTAGTTGGATCAATGAACTGCATTATGTTCTTCGGACATATGGAACAACGCTGAGAATAACAACATGTGAAACACTCTATATGCTTGCATTCGAGACAAAAGCCATGGTGCCAGCCGAGATAGGCCTACTAACCCATAGAGTACTAAACTTTGATTCCCTAAAGAGTGATCTTATGGTAAGACTGGATTTGGATCTAATAGAAGAAGTCAGAGAAGACGCTGCCCTCGGATCTGTTGCATATCAGCAAAGAACTGCACGCTTCTAGAACAACAGGATCAAGCCGACCAACTTAAAGGAGGAGGATTACGTCCTTAAGAATGTTATTTCTAAAGGCAATAAGTTGGAGGCAAATTCGCATGGCCCTTATCGCATTTCAGCAGTCGTCTGAACATGAACTTTTGGATTGGAGACTCTTGAGGGGGAAGAATTCAAGAACCCTTGTAATGATGAACACCTCAGAAAAGATGACTAGTAACATACAAGTTTTATGTACTCTTTTCATCATAACTCAATAAAAGTTTTGAATCCAGTTCAAATATAATTCTATTTTTTTAATTTTTTTTGAAGTAGGGTGATATACATCACCAACCATAGCACAATAACAGTAAACATAAATTCATTCAATTTTGTTTCTCATGGTCTCCAGCCATTGCCGACCAACAGACGACAGATACTTAATCAGGTTGAATTTATCAAATTCAAGATCCACTATTCGTGTTTTTTATTAAGTTAAATTTTAGAATACATTAATACATTCCTATATACAGGGATTCATATTTACATTCTTAATACACTTAATAGCCGACCATGTAAACTTCATGTATGATTTCTTTTTTAAGAAATCAAGAGCAAGAAGCCTGTAAACTTCATGTATGATTTGTTCTCAAAGAAATCAAGAACAAAAAGCCTGTAAACTTCATGTATGATTTCTTCTTTAAGAAATCAACAAAAAGAAGCCTATAAAACTTTATGTATAAACACAAGAAGTTTTAGCTGACTAAGTTAAAACACAGGAATACATATATACATTCTTAATTATAGGAATACATGTATACATTCCTAATACACTTGGTCGCCACTGATAACTAATGCCAAACACTTAGTTCAAAACTATTTACAATTTTACCTAAGTACATTAGTAGAATCTAAGGCCCTACAATCTATGTTCAATTACTGAACCCATTACTTGTTAAATGAGCAGATTACCCTATCGGCCAGCCGATTAACTAATTTAAAAATTAACAATAGATATCAAATCAAATACAACTATGTATTTCAAAATAAAATCTTTATATTTCATTCAAATGAAAGGATTTTACGATCAATGTTAAAACAAATACAAGAAGCAAAAATTGTTCTGTTGGATGTTTCCCTTGTGCTTTGTCCATTTTTGTAGAGGTTCCTTGCACTTTCTCCAGACCAGCATGAGGATCATCCAGGGTATATGGGGAGTTTATATAATTAAATTTCCTTAACATTTACCTATTGTTGTTGATCTTCCTATTAATCAAATATGGAGGACGGATTATCTCATGTTCATCATGGAGACCATAGTCCCCTAGATACTTGGTGATTAAACGTTGGGGAATAGCATCTGGTGGAATCCATGTGGTGTCCCATTTGAATGGGGTCTTGTCACAATCCAGACAACCTGGATCATTCCAATGCTATAGCTCATTGTTCTAATCATATTTCAGCGAAGTTAGCAAATTGGTCCATCCCCATTTATCGCCCTCGTGATGACTTTGTATAAGGTGGTCGTCCACATGACCCAAGACCTCATTATAACCTTCCATTCAAATCTTCCTTAGCTATTTGTGAAATTGGAAGGTCAGCCTCCCTACTTGGTTTTGGATCTTCTTGAGAACAACATCCTTATTCTTTAATTGAGTACCTTGAATGGCGATGGCTTTTTCCTTAGCTTCCACCTAGATGGACATATTAGCAATAGCAGTACTCTTTTCCTTTAACTAAGCATCTTGGTTGGCAAGAGTTTTACTTATTCTCTTAGCATCAACTATTAGTCGGATAACCATTCTTTGCCTTGAAGTTTGCCCAGACTTCGCCTTCTGCAATGCTTCTAGTTCTCCAATCAATTTGGCATTTTCAAGCTATAGAGAGGAAGCTCCATCATTTGATGCTATCTCAACAGGAAAAATCATTTTCCTCAGGCCCTCCAGTTTATTCCACAAATGATTATTCTCTTCCTCTAGTAGCTTGGCAACGTCCCTAGCACTCCTCAGTTCTTGGGTCCAAATGAACTCCTTCCCACTATATACAGTTGCATACTCTTCAAGTTTCTTCTAATAATGTAAAATTTATACTTGGCTTCGTAGTCGGCATGGAGTAGAGCTTTGAATTGTTTGTGATCTTCCTGTAGCTGTTCAATCATCTCATAATATACCGCATTATTAGCAATAGCCCTATTCAATAAACAATGGAGATGAATATAAGACTCTTTAACTTGCTTGGATACATCAGGGCCTAGTAATTCGACCATGTCCTCTTCAGTCATAGGAATGTTGCCATCTTCCAAAAGGTTTCTACTTCGCCTGAGTAGGTCAGATTCAACAGAAACTATGGCCTTCTTCCTAGCATCAAACTGAAAATCACAAGAGTAAGAACACAAATATTTTTAAAAGATAGAGCTTCACAACATCCAAGTAAGAGAAAAAGAGAAAACACATAGTCTGGGCCAAAATAAAATCTTTTCATTAATAAGCAGAGAGGTTACAAAGTGATTATCCTATTATAAGAACAAAAAAGAAACTTGCAAAATAGATAATAAGGAGCTATACCTTCTCCTTGTCCTGGATGTTAACTTTAAGAGGCAAATCTATAGGAAGGGAAGCTTCACCAATTTGATCCAAGGCATACTTAGCAGGTTACAGGGAATATTCCTTTAATCCTTCTTCATCATCGAACTCTTCCTCCAAGTTTGGAGGAGTAACTAGGTCATACCTTTGGAATAGCTCAGAGGTATCAGCAGTGCTGACCTCCCTGAGTGCCTCCGAACAACCATCTTCAACGATTTTTTCTTGGAATATTCAATTTGGGAAGAAGCTACCTATAGATCTTTCTCCCAATCTTTGTCAAAAGAATATTCTTTTATGCCCTTATTCTTGGCATTCTCTCTAGTAGGGTCAGTACTAAGACCTTTTATTTTCTCCTCCACAGACATGAGAAGAGTCCTATTATTTAATAAATTATCCTCGATCGCCTTCGCTTTGTTCACAACGATTGTTCAACTTCCCTCAACAGTCTTCAGTTTTACATGACAGTAGTGATCGTCCCATTGGATTTTCGTAGCTCTTCTTCCCTAGATTTTTGCTTTGTCTCCAAAGCTTCTCGACCACCCTCCAAGGATTTCCTAAGACCCTCAAAGGCCTCTTTAACCTCTCCAAAAGAATAACGCAATTGGTCGTCCTTCTCCATCATCTGATTGAAATCCACCAAAAATAAAGCTAACATGTGGCAAGACCTCTCAGTTAACCTTGAATGGTAGCCCTATCAACAGTCATAGTGCCAGACTTGATCAACTACCTGGCCATAGAAGGATTTATAGCAACAAAAGATGACCCAGCCATCTCTAGGTCATCCTGGATTTTCTTAGCCAACTCCTGTTGGTCGGTAGTACTCTTCTTGGTCTGTTGTTTTTTAGGAAGACCATTTCTCAACCTCTTATATTGAGGTTTATCATTCCCAACTTCCTTAGTGTTATTAATCTGAGGTACCTTTTCAGTAGCTTTTGATATTTTCTCAGCAACATTCTTCTTAATGTTTTCTTGCTAGTAGGAGATAGAGGCCCATCCATCAAGTTGGGAATTTTTCTCTCACCCATGGAAGCTAGGGCCAAAGGGATCACAGAGATATCTAGAGATTCAAATGAAGAGGATGTTCCTAAATCCTTCTCAAATCCAACAGACTCTTTAACCGAAGAGGTGCCAATTGGCTCTATATCAATAATAACTGAAGTTAAGGCAGCAGTCAGTCGAGCAACAAAAAAAGTTACTGAACTTTTATATCTTAACAAATAAGAGACCGATATAGGATGTTCTTCATCAATACTCTAATGAATAGGCCACAGGAGTTTAAGTTCATCAAGTCTAACTTCCTCCTTTTTAGGGCACTTCCTCTTACTACCAACTGCATAAAAACAAGACAAAGAATATTAACCAGCATATCATCAAATAGTTAGTCAGCAAAAATAGAAAACAACAAAGTCCTATAATATATGCCTCGTCCCTCTTGGGGACATATGAGTCCATCATATACTTCGCTTCTGTGAAACGGTGCATATTGCCAATTTTTCACTTTTAGCAAACCTAGTTTGGTGTAGTCTTTATTGGAGTTTGGCAGATTGACTTCCAATGCCCTATTAGCAAACCTAGTTTTCAAATAATAAGTGTTGTCACTAGTGGTACCCCACTTATAGCAGAACATCAATTCAGGGACGCCGATATAGGTCCCACGAATCTGATTCAACCCATGAATTCCATTTATCACCCTCTGTGTATGGGGGGCTACTCTAGCAGGAACAATATCAAAGTTGAAAATCTCAGGCTTCTTGTGTTGGCTCAATTTTGAAACAAACAATTTTTTTAGGCCCTTGCATTTTTTTTATTAAAAACTATTTTGTTATAAACCTTAAATCATATTATTTGATTTAATATATAAGATTTAATATATAACCTATTTTTGTTAAAATACCACGTGTTGTAAGAGACGCTACAGCGAAATAAATGTGACTTCTTAAATAAAACCAATTTTAATTGTGTGTCAACCAAACCAGTTTTAATGAAAACCCAAGTTTTAATTCAGTCCTAAAAACATGCATCTAAGTGATATGGAATCATAACGTAATAAGCATGCAAAGGAAACCAAATAACAGGAAAAATCCCCCACAGGGGTAAAACCTTTTATTTCTAGAACTTTGAAAAGTTTACAAGACCATTGACTGACATACAACTTCCCTCAAGTGTAACGTACGGTGCCTTCGTCAAACCTTCAGAGTGTCGGCTAGAAATCTGTAGTGGTTTACGCACAACAACACCACAAGGACTCGCAGTCTGATCAACCCAAGAATACCCGTAAGCACTTCTTACGACACGCAGTCAAAAAGCTTTATAGAAACTCCCTCCATAATAGCATGCAACCCTCTGGTTGTAGATATCTCCCCACAAAGCATGAACAATAGCAAAGTTCTGTTCTTGGGTTCCAAAACAATTCACACAAAAAGATATTAGGATTTTGTGAATTGTAAAACAAGAGATTGAACTCTTTTAATGTTGGAGAATAAAGTAAAACACTCAAAATCGTATTCTGTTTAAAACCAGTGTTTCTCCACACGAAATCAAGTAGTCTGACACCCTTTAAATACTAGAAATCAAGGCGGTGACGTGTCAAAAAATAACTCTTCTCGTTCGAACGACATACAATGTCGTTTGAACAAGATTGTATCTCGTTTGAACGACCTATCAAACTAGGCCTTGATTTTAGATAATGTCGATATGAATGCGTGGCCGCGAGTTTCATATTTTTGTGATTTTTTTTAATTAGTTATGATTTTTCTACAGAAAGGTGTCCGATATTAATTCAAAAAACATTTAAACATCCAAAACACTTTTAAATGAACCATAAAGGGACTTAAATACTTTCTCACCAAAATTAACCTTGTAGAGGCTTGAATGTTGAAGAAGCTTGATATTCGGATCTGTCTCGATGCTTGAATGAACTTGAATAATTCTTCAATGATTGTAGCGGTATACGACATACTCAATTGATAACGGACATTTATAAAATCATGTCCTTACAAATCTCCCCCTATGTCTATGTCGGTACAAAATAAAAATATCCGAATTATCAAACTCAAATGCCTTTACAAATCTAATACCCTTCCATGAACCCAAAAGTGAAAAGGTACTAAAAATGCAAGTCTTTCAATTTTTCTTCAAACGTCTTCAACATCAAAACTTCAAATCTCAAAGCTTTTCTCATCCGGTTGTGCAATCCATTAATCATCAATTCTTCGTACCTACACACACGAGACAAAGCAAAAACCACGTGACGTATCTAGTTTGAAATGATATAAAGCATAATCAAATCTCCCCCATACTAAAAACTCCCCCATGAAATCATAATTCATTCTCCCCCTTTTTATTTGTCCGAAATAGAAAAGGAAAAGAATAAATCAAAACAATGCAAATCAGGATGTCATGGGAAACAAACAAACAGACTATTTTTTATTTTTCAAATTTTTCATACAAAGATGCAAAAATGATGTTACAAAAATCACACACTATGAATGTACACTAAGATAACCAAATCTTGAATATGGAATGAATGGGTGTGAACAAATTCAATAGGTAATAAAACTCAATCAAGCATATGTGCAAGATGCATACGTGTACTCCTATCGAATGAACATCAAAAGCATCCTTAGGTGTAAAGTTATTGAATTTAGATGATATCGACTAAATCAAATTCACAAATCAAAGCCTGAGTGATTTTCACACCAATAACGTCCAAAACTAATTAGTGTCGTTTTGAGAATTTTTCAAAGGACGTGCAAACCCATTGATTACTTTCCAACCAAACTCCCTCACATAAAATAATGAAATTTTTATAACTAAAGAGGTACTCAATTCTCAACTTAGAGAAAACCTATTGGCCCATTATTGGCATACTATTCTTTTTATTGCCATTCAATTTTTTCGGGCTCTTTTCAAACCTTATTGACCCCGGATAATTTTAAATTCCTCTCTTTTTTAAGTCCTAAAAAAATTTCTCACGAGTAATGGTTTTTACATGCACTACTTTTATTATTCTCGTATTATTGCACTTGGATTCGTTTTTAGGACAGGATTGAGATGAAAATACTCGACGAACATGTGATAAACAAGTACAATAATCAAACAAATCCGTGCATGTGTGAAATAAAGGACATAATGAGTCAAACATGCAGGAAGTAACAATTGATTACATCTCAATGACTCCAAATATTATAAAGGACGTGGATGACATGATATATTGTCTAAAGACACCATTAAATTGTCACACGAATTAAATGAAATGAAATTGTGACTTGGTCATCCTAAATGTCCATTCATATACGGTGTGAAACAAAATACAAAAATCTTTTTGACTTTTTAAAAAAAATTCAGAACCAAAATCTTTTTGGTTTTTCAAAAAATATGATAAATGAAAACCATAAATACAAACACGGTACATACTAGCAGTAGGCATAATATCGGCATATAAATCATCCTATGCTAGCAAACATAAATCACATAAATAATCATCAATCAAAGCAGGTGTGATTAAACGAGCAATGCAGTATGAGAAATTAAGCATGAAAATTAAGAATAATTGCATATAAACTGTTCCAGAAGCAACCAACAGTACCAAAAATCGAAGCAGATGGACACGAGGTACTATAAACAGAAAAGGGCAGAAAACCAGATATGTCGTTCGAACAAGAATGCTTGTCGTTTGAACGATAGCTTCTCGCGACATTTAATCTCGCTCGAACGAGAAAATAGTAACTTTCACAATTTTGCTTGATAAATAGTGTTGCCCAGTGCAAAAATTTCCCTAAAACCGTACTAGGAAGGGCCTGACAGATGCAAAACATAGTCAAAGCAGTAGCGAAATAGCAAACTCAATAACTAAGTCAATGTGCGCTACTACAAAATGAGTCATAACATTAGCAAAAGTATATCAATGCACACAACAAGTGTATGACAAGAAAACAATGGGATCAGCCAAAGCTCCTAACATGGGGTGAATCACGTGCAAGCAAACGAGAGTCGTGAACAATTAGACCACAACCCTCTAAATCTGATTTCCTAACCCAAATTGATGTGTAACGAGGTGTGGGGGTTCTAGGAACCGGTGTGACTCTCTCTTTATGTTTCCTAGGTCCATTCGAAAGCTTATAGCAGAAACGCCTAATATGGACTTGCCTACCTCAATGTGTGCAAGTGTAAATCGGGCGGTGAGTGTTACCTAAAGGCAGCCTTCTCCTCAAATTCCTAGATGGAACTTTCTGAATTTGCCTAGGTGGCTCTCTCCTAATGATCCTAAGAGGCTCTCTCACGATGTTCCTAGGGGGCTCTTTCCTAACAAATTTAGGTGACTCTTTCTTAACAATCCTAGGAGGCTCTATCACATGTGTGGGAATGGGTGAAACATGTTTTTCAAAACCAATCCCACCCCTATCCTTTTTTATCTCGACAGTGCGTAAAATCTTATCAAGTTTTTCAGACCTAGACTCCAAATCAAATTTCACCTTACTCGAATCTCTTAAACTTTTCTCAAGTTCACCTATCCTAGATTAAAGTAAGTGCCTAGAATCCTTAAAATCAAGAACCTCTTTTTTCATAGCTTCCATCACCCCTCGAAGATCATCTCTCTGACCCTCGACATATCCAAGCTTCTCTCTCAAAATTTTCTCTCGTGCCCTAAGTTCTTCAACCAAAACATCATTATCATTTTTAAGGAACTCTCTTGCAATTGAGCTTTCAATTTCAAATTTTCTTTCTTTATTTTCAAAGCTTCAGCATAAAGTTCATTGAAAATCGTTTGCGAGTCACGCTCATCCTCACTCCCATCACCCTCACTATCATCACTAATCATACGGGTGGGAAACTTTTGCCTAGAAGCATAGAAAACTTCTTCTTCCGAATCACTCTCACTAAGGGTAGAAACATGAGACGTCAATTTTTTCAATTGCTTCCATAAATTTGTGGTACACTCATCTATCGTGTGACCAATTCCCTCACATCCCGAACACCTCTCAGAATCATTTTCAAGAGAAGATATAAAATAGGAGTTCGTGTGAATTTTCCAATTAGACTTTTCAAAAAGTTGACATCGAAAATCATCAAAACTTCCAAAAGCCATTTTTAAGAAAAACAGGATGAAACACAATTTTTCGGAAAACAGGATCAAACGCGATAAATTAGCGATATCCACTCTGATACAAATTTGACAACATGAGTAGTCAAATTGTATCAGGAAAAAACTTTAAAAATCAGGATCACTCGATAATTTAGAGTAACCCGCTCTGATACCAATTTGTAAAAGGGGTGTGTGATACCGATCAAATTAATTTGCCAATTCCAAACACACTTAATTAATTAGAAGTCTAAAAATGAACAAACCAAATTCAATTTTAGTTAAGCCCCTAAAACATGCAACTACGTGTGAAATAAAATCAAGCAATGAACAAAGCTGACGAAAGCAGGTTTCAGGAAAAAAATCCCCGCAGGGTAAAAACCTTTTATTTTCACTATAATTTGTATAGTACCGATTAGAATCGGATTACAATGAAAACACACTTTGAATTACAAAAAACCCACAGGTGTCAGTTCGTAGTCATCAACCCAGGAACACCGCAACACTCCCTATAACACGCAGTCCTGAATCTTGGCAGAGTCTCCTTCCACAATAGCTCGTAGCTCTCGGTTGTAGAGATCACCCTCCAAAGATTGAATCAGCCCAGTACCTCCCGCAAGTGGCACCTATGGTCATCCTAGTACCTTTCCAAGGCACCTATGAATCAGTAGCAAAACTCCCAACAAAACTATGTTTTGATTCCACAAACAACTCACACAAAAAGTCTGGGATTTGTGAATTGTAAAAACAAATTTTGAACCCTAAAAAGTGATGGAGAATAAACAAAACCACTAAAAATGGATTCTGATTGAAACCAGTGTTTTCTCCACATGAAATACTCCGACACCCTTTTTATAAAACTTTTAAGGTGACGACGTGTCAACAAAAAAGACTTCTCGTTTGAACGAATTGTCATGTCGTTCGAACGACATCTGGTCTCGTTCGAATGAGATATGATCTCATTTGAACGACCAAGAACAAATCTCGAGATTCATTTTACAGAGTTTTAAAACATTTGGAGACTTTGAAACCAACACTCTTACGAATCTGAGAACAATTATCAAAAATCTTTTATGATGAAAATGTTTTTGAAAAGATAAAAATCCATTTAAAATAATTCAAAAATCATTTTTCATAAAAGGAAAAATATTTTAATTTTTATAAAAAAATCTCCCAACACTTTTTATGCAAAATGTAAATGGAACTTAACCAATTTACCAAGTTCGTGCTTCTTGGCCATGATTGTTGAAATTGACTTGAAATTTGGATCGTCGATTGTAGATGTACGCTTCCCAATATCTTCGACAAACTTGTAGCGGTATACGACATACTAAATGTGACAGACTATGTCCTTACAAATATCCCCCTATGTCTATGCCGGTACAAAATAAAAATAATCTGAATTATTAACAAAATGACCAATACAAATCTACCCTCCCAAAAACAAAAAATGGAAAGATAAACCGACAAGTCTTGAAACTTTTCAAATTTGTCTTCAACAATCAACTTTTCAAATCTCCAAGCTTTTCTCATCAGGGTGTGCAATCCAAAATCTTCAATCGTACCTACACAAATGAGACAAAGAAAAACCTCGTGATTTATCAAGTTTGAAATGATATAAAAATAAAACATGTAAGCATAATAAAATATCCCCCAAACTAAAACTCCCCCATAATATCATAATTCGTTTTCCCCCTTTTTATTTGTTCGAAATAGACAGGAACAGAATAAATTAAGTCAGTGAAAATCGGGGTATCACGAAAAACAAAACAAACAAACTATTTTTAAATTTTTCATATTTTTTATACAAAAATGCAAAAATTGATGTTACAAAAAAAATCACACCATGAATTTATCCTAAGACAACCAAATCGTGGAAACGGAATGGATGGGTGTGAACAGATTCGATAGAAAAATCAACTCAATCATATCATATGTGCAAGATGCATAAGTGTACTCCTAACGAATGAACATAAAAAATAGTCCTTCGGTGTAAAATTGTTGAATTTAGATGACATCGTCTTAAATCAAAATCAACAAATCAAAGTCAACATGATTTTCACACCAATAATGTCCAAAATGATTTCATACTTTTTCAAAAGTTTTTAAAGACGTGCAAAGCCGTTTTAATTCTCCAACCAAACTCCCTCATATATATTTTCTTTTCGAGGTGATCTAAATTCTCAAACATTAGAGAATTGGTGAATAAACCTAATGCCCCATACTTGTCATATATTTCTTTTTACTGCCATGCTATTTTTTCGGGCTCTTTTAAACCTCTTTGGACCCCGGATAATTAAAATTCCTCAATTTTTTAGGTCCAATTTAAACGGCGGCTTAATCGCAAAGGATAAATGTGTACCTTTCCTAGCCCTTTACCATTTATAAAATTCACACAAACTTACAGCAAACGGTAAAAATATGCACACCTTTTATTATCTTATTTTATCGCATTTGGTTTGTTGTAATAGACAGAATTGAGATGAAAACACGTAACCAACATGTGATTTGACAAGAACAAACGTCAAACAAATGCGTGCATGTGAGAAATAAAGGACAAAGTGAGTCAAACATGTAGGTAGGAACACTATATCATCTCAAAGACTCCAAACTTTGTAAAGAACATGAATGACACAATATATTTTCTCAAAACACTATCAAACAGTCACATGGATATGGCATGAAGTTGTGACTTGGTCATACTAAGTGTGCATTCATATATGGTGTAAACAAAATACAAAAATCTTTTTGTATTTTTCAAAATTTTCTAAAACAAAAATCCAATACAAAAAGTACATGTCATAACACTAGCAAAGATATAAATCATGAAACACAACTAGCGTATGATAAAAATCATGCAAGCAATCAACGATATGAAATAGCAAGTGATGAATCATGTGCAAGCATGTGAGAATCAACATGTCTAAAATCTAGCGTATCCAAAAGTGATTTCCTAACCCAAATATATATGAAACGACGTGTAGGGGTTGGGGAAACCATGGGAACACTAGACTTAAACTTCTTAGGACCTCTTCGAAGATCAAAACAAAATCGCCTTAGGTGCCCTTTACTACCACAATATGAACATGTGTAAACGGGTAGAACGACACCTATGGGTTGACCTTTTCTATCGTCCTTGGAAGCGGTTGACCCTCTAAAACAAATAATGGTTTTGGCTTTAACACTAGAATCATGTAAACAAGATGAGCCATTACCATCACTATCAAACCCACTTGAATCTTTTAAATAAATTTTCAACTTCAAAATATTCGATTCAAGCAAAGAATAAGAATCTTCCAAAATTAGGGATTTCTTTTTCAATTTATCAATTAAACTTAACAGTTTATCGCGCTCACCCTCAATTAAAACAAACTTATCCCTAAGAGTGTCGGCTCGTGCCGTAAATTCATCGATTAATTTTTTATCCTCGACGACACAAACGCAGATGCAGGATTCTTTTAAGTCCTTTAATTCCTTTTCTAAAACAAGGACTTTTTCATAACTCTTATTTTTGGACAATTTTAAAGCATTGAAGTCATGGTCCAAAGAAATAAATTGTTCACGATAAAAATATCTTTGAATTTGAACCAGCTGTAAAAGATCCATAGCGGATTTAAAGCGAGAATTTTCTTTTTCCAAAAAAATCAATTCTTTTAGCAAACGTGAAATTCAAACGATCTAAATCGTCAAAACTCGGATTCGAGTCAACAGTTAGGGGCATCAAATTAGATAAGTGTGAGATCAAAAAATTGCAACAAATTTTCTAAAATCAGATTTTTCAACCAAAAATCAATATCACTCAAGTTTGCGTAAAATAGGAATACGTGATAAATTAGCGTAACCTGCTCTGATACCAATTTGAGAATGTGAGTAGTCAAATTATATCAGGGAAAAACATTAAAACACAGGATCACTCGATAACTTAGAGTAACCCGCTCTGATACCAATTTGTAAGAGCCGCTACAGCGAAATAAATGCGACTTCTCAAATAAAACCAATTTTAATTGTGTGTCAACCAAACCAGTTTTAATGAAGACCAAAGTTTTAATTCAGTCCTAAAAAAATGCATATAAGTGATATGGAATCATAACATAATAAGCATGCAAAGGAAACCAAATAACAGGAAAAATCCCTCATAGGGGTAAAACCTTTTATTTCTAGAAGTTTGAAAAGTTTACAAGACAATTTACTTACATACAACTTCCCTCAAGTGTAACGCACGGTGCCTTCGCCAAACCTTCAGAGTGTCGGCTAGAAATATGCAGTGGTTTACGCACAACAACACCATAAGGACACGCAGTCTGATCAACCCAAGAATACCCGTAAGCACTTCTTACGACACGCAGTCAAAAAGCTTTATAGAAACTCCCTCCATAATAGCATGCAACCCTCCCGTTGTAGAGATCTCCCCACAAAGCATGAACAATAGCAAAGTTCTGTTCTTGGGTTCCAAAACAATTCACCCAAAAAGATATTAGGATTTTATGAATTGTAACACAAGAGATTGAACTCTTTTAATGTTGGAGAATAAAGTAAAACACTCAAAATCGTATTCTGTTTAAAACCAGTATTTCTCCACACGAAATCAAGTAGTCTGACACCCTTTAAATACTAAAAATCAAGGCGATGACATGTCAGAAAATAACTTTTCTCGTTCGAACGACATACGATGTCATTTGAACGAGATCCTATCTCGTTGAAACGACCTATCAAACTAGGCCACGATTGTAGATAATTTCGATATGAACGCATGGCCGCCAGTTTCGTATTTTTTTATTTTTTTTAATTAGTTATGATTTTTCTACGGAAAGGTGTCTGATATAATTCAAAAAAAAATTCAAAAAAATTTTAACATCCGAAACACTTTTAGATGAACCGTAAAGGAACTTAAATACTTTCTCACCAAAATTAACCTTATAGAGGCTTGAATGTTGAAGAAGCTTGATATTTGGATCCGTCTCGATGCCTGAATGAACTTGAATAATTCTTCGACGGTTGTAGCGGTATACGACATACTCAATTCATAACGGACATTTATAAAATCATTTCCTTACACGTGTGAGTATATTTAACTTAAATAATTTTTTTATATACTGTTTTATATGTTTTACTTTTAATTAAGTTTATTTTATATTTTTTGAAGTCATTTTTAAGTGTTAAATTAACATGTTAATTAAACATATCTTTTGTTTAATTAATCAAACATTTAACACAAAATAAAATGGCAGTATTTCATGTTTTGTTTTAAAAAGCCATTGGTTCTTTGTTTGGGGTTTATATTGTGGTGGGGGTTATGAGATAAGGTTAAGGGTTTCATCTTCATTTCTCTCTCTCCATTTGAGCTGTCAAGATTTACCCTTTTTTTTTTCTTTTTTTTCCAACGAAACCCATTTCGTTCATTTGAGAGATTTGTTTTACCTCAGTGCTCTTTTTTACACATATACCTGAGAGGATTTTTTGAGCTTTGATCGTTTGTGGGTTTTGTAAGAATCGTGTGGAAGAGTTTTTGTTGGGTTTATCTGTTAACGGTTTGAGGTCTTGGAGGTGCATTTTTGGGAGACCTAGAACATAGATTTGCATTTTTTTAAGGGTTTTAAGTTCCAGTTTGAGGTGTTGGGTTTTCCGGCGCTATTTTCCAGTATAGCGTTTTTCGATGGACTGTGATTTCCGGTGGTTGCAACGACTATTTTTTTCGGTGTGGTTCCTTTTACCAGTGTGGTCTCCTTTTTTCGAGGAATTTTTCGGTTGCGGTTCAGGGTCTGTTTTTGGGTAACATTCCTTATTCACTCTCTCTATTATACATACACACACACACACACACACACACACACACATATATATATATATAAAATAAAGGAGGAGGGGTTTTTTTGGTCTCTTCCAACTAACAGTTGAGATTATATCTTGGGGGGTTTGGTCTTTATCAACTGATGGTTAGGATTTCATCTTATTTGTCTCTAACGAACGAATAAGATTCCTCCTAAATCATTTGTTCAGAATTTGATTCCTTACTATGTCATTACCGGTACTACAGTGGATACATTAAATGTGCCATGAACTTATACTACCTCGAGCCTCTCAATTTGTACCCACGGTTTAGGCTATCCTATCTCTCACTCTTTCTTAACCACTCCTTCAAACCCATCCATTGAAAGTCTCTCTAATAAATCACCTACTGCAATCACTCCATGTGAAACCACCACCCCTAACCTGAATGTGGACCATCGGTTTGAAGTTTTCAAACTGGGCCTTTCTAAAAAGAGCTCCACTCTTTGCACCTATTTTAGTATTATGTTGATTTAGTAATCAAGTGAGAGATTCCTCACATGTTTCGGAATTAAGATTTTTTCCCCGCAGTTGAAGGGAACTTTTCCTACAAATGGTTAGTTTTTTTTCTATTTATAATCTGTATTTTACATTTCTTAGATCTGTTTATTGTTCGATTTATTAACATTGTATCACTTAAAAACTCCCAGTGCGGAACAAAAAAGACCCACATCCTTCTCCCTATCTCTCCTCATGGTTTATCTTCCCTTACGAACCCTCTCTCCTAATATCATGTGATTTTTCTTCTCTCCCCACATTCTTCTTTTATTTACTGTTTTTTTTTCTTATAATACTTATTTGTCTCACTTTTCAGCGTTGGACTATCTTCTGTCAACAATGGCCGATTGAAACATTAATTTCTTTCACCTTCTTAGTCAATTAGCAGATCCACCTATAACAACCCTCGCATTTGAGAACTGATTTTATATTAATTTACTTCATGACGTAATTATATAAAATATGGAAAATGGATTAAATATTAATGGAATTAGTTAAAAGTTAATATTTACTATATTATTGCATATTTACTGTATGCGTAAGTAAATATCATTATGTTGCATTTTATAGTGTCATAAGATTTAAATGACATTTATGTTTTGAAATGGAACCGGAACTTGAAGTGAAATATAAAATTTCCAAATGATAATTTGGAGGACGTAGTTACTCCCGGAACGTGTGAGATAGTCAAAATGAGTGCCATATTGTATTTTTACGTTTTGGGAAATTTTAACTGGTTTTAACATAAATGTGTTGTTACGAGTCATTTTAATGTGGTATTAACCATTTAAGTTGGGGATTTAGACTTAATCCACGATTTAAGTCTCCCAACCCTATTCTATTTCTTCCAATACACACCTCTAGCCATAGAGAGAGAGAGAGAGAGAGAGAGAGAGAAAGGAAAGTGTGGAGAAGTAGAGAAAGAAGAGAAATTGGAGAGTTTGGTTTGGATTCGTTGCTACCGGAAGGAAGACACGATTCTAAAACCCTAAGGCAAGTTTTATACTGGCTAATATATGATTTCTTATGGATAAATTGCTATGATAGTTGTATATTTGGGAGACTTGAGAAAATATTGGGTTTTGATGCATATGTGGGTATTTAGATTATTAAACCTTGATTTTTGAAGGATTTAAATGGATGTATGTGTTTGTTGAGGTTTAGGAAGGTTGTTGGGATATCTATAGGTTAGTGTTAAGGGAAGAAAGAGTTAGGGATTTGAAGTTAGATTTGTAAACTATCTTTGTAGAAGAGAGAAGAGTTCTAGGTCTGGTATGACCCGTCGACCGCGATCCCAGGACCGATCGATCGTGACTTCGGGGGAGAGCTTACTACTTTCCCACAGAGGCATAAATTTTGTGCGCGGTCGACCGCGATCCCCTAAATGGTCTGCCGGCCCCTCCGAGCTGAGCTTTCTGCTTTTCTATCTTAGCCAAATCTTGGGACGCGGTCGACCGTGGTCCTAAGACCGGTCGACCGGTCCCCTATTTTTCAACCATAAATCCTTGGTATCCTTTAAATTCTTTTCCTTAATTTTAGGACTTAAGAACCTTCTTGTATGAAGTGAACTTAGAGTTCTAGAGTTCCGGGTGAGTTATTTATCTACCCTATATTTAAAACGGCCTAATTAAGGATGGTTTTGGGGGTTTCCAAAGAGGTGTTAAGACACGACTTTTCCCTTTTGTAAATTTTAGGAGTCTAGGAGTTGTAGGGTCATGTTGGGAGACTTTAGGGACTCAATTGAGGTACGATAGTCTGATTGTTTATAATAACACCTTAAAAGAAAGCTTGGAGAACAAATTGAGAGTCTATTCACCCGTCAAAGTCTGAATGATGATATAAGTTACCTATGGCTCTGGATAATTCATGAGTATGGTTTTGAAGAAAATGAAACATGCAATTGTAAAATGAATGGAGTAAATGATAATTTACTTAATTGCGGTATGGTAATGATAATTTTATTTAAACACACCCTCTCTAAGTGCCATCATAATGGAAGTTCGCGCGTGAGGTGAAGCCCCTTGGCTAATGAATGCAGGGTGGATATAATCCTAGGCCATATGAGCGCTTGTTGTATATTTTCTGTGATGGGTAGGTAATTCCGGGTGTGGTTATGACTTCCCCGTAGGCATATGGCCGATTCCCGACGTCTTGCATATAGGTGCCTAGGTGTCGTAATTTGTAGGCCCTGAAAGATGATGGTCACTTAGGGGCGTGCCCAAGGGGGAAAACCCAGACGGGCGGTCTTAGAATCATTCTATAAATATGATGATAACTATTCTTAATCAAGTGGGACTTGATGGATTATAATTTCCACAAAGAGCACACAATTGAGATAAATGCCACAAAGAGCATATTATTGAATTTAGATTCCTAATGAGGGATGGAAAGATGAAATGAAGAAGGGTGAAAGATGATAAAGGCTTTTCAGTAATGATATTATTCATATTCTCTTGTTTAGCTAAATTAAATTCATAATAATTTATATTGCCTTAGTTTACTATATGCGGTTAACCTGTTAGAATCTTATCTTTATTATTCACGATTAACTATTCATAACTGTCATACTCTTTATTCATCTAGTTATCATATAGAACCGGGCCCTGACCCATTCATATTTCTTGTTGTGCATGAATCTTATATCCGATCAGGTTCTCCGCCGTAAGGACGTCCGTAATGACTATTCCATCCTAGTGAATTTTGACGCGCCGTGACATATTGCGGATATCACGGGATATTTTGTATAGACGCCGTCATTTTTTGCTCTCTAGTTATGATCGAATCTTTTACTCGGGCGTGTGGCCCAATCTTTTGTAACTGTCTAATGGTTGTAATATGTAACTTAATGAATTTGTTAAATGTTGTATGTCCCTGTTAATCGACAGCATATTCGGTCCCCATATTGTATACTCGTTGTTGTTGTATTATATGGTTAAGGGTTTCCACTTTCTTTTCATTTTGGGTGGTTTAAAATTCTTTCTTTAAATTATAAAACAAAAATTTTTGGCGACCCGTTTTTTGAAATATTAAGTGGTTATTTCGTATACTCTTTATTTTGTTATGATGCTGAGAATGATTCCATCCATGATTCCTGTTATATTGGAGTATCGGGCTGGCCACCCCTTATTTTTGTGAGCGGGTTATCACAGATGGTATCAGAGCATCAACTTCTAGAGTCTTTAGGATCTATGCAGACTTTTCAGGTTTTATCATAGCGTTCTTTGATATAGACCTTATTATTAGGACTGCTTTGTTGCTTAGGTTTGCGATCTTTTGCACGATAAATTGGTTAATGTAGTATTCTAACTCTATTGTTTCTTTATCTCAGATGTCGCCTAAGAGAGGCCGCCTCGCTAGAAGGAGTAGAGTGGTAGAAGGGGATGATGGTCCTCCACCGTCGCCACAAGGAAATATTAATGCTGCTGAGGTAGCAAACATAGTGGCCCAAGTGGTCAACGCAGCGATGACTGCAGTGGTGCAACAAATGCCACAAGCTCAACAACGAGCGCAAGATGCACAAGCTCCTACGGGACCTTCTCCGTGGGAGAGATTTAGGGAGTCCTTCCTAAAGGGTCATCCCCCAAAATTTGATGGAGGCTCTGAAGTTATTAGAGCTAATCAGTGGAAGAAGGATATACAACGCCATCTTCGAATGGTGGAATGTAATGAGGGGAAGAAGCAAGTCCTTACTACCTTCAAGCTTGTCAGATCTGCGTTACATTGGTGGGAGTCAATGACTACACCAGAGCAGAGGGATACCATGACTATCACTGATTTCTGGGCTTTGTTTGACCGGAAGTACTTCCCTCCCGCAGTTCAAAGGGAGATGAGAAGGAAGCTTCAGGATGTGGTGCAAGGTGAGAGATCTGTTTCGGAATATGAAGAGGAGTTCACTCGGTTAGCAAGTTTTGTACCGGATGAGGTGACTCCAGAAGAGAGGAAAATCTCCAAGTTCATGGGAGGTTTACATTGGCAGATAAGGCAACACTTACTGGGTAATCCAACTTTGCAGACCTTTGGGGATGTGATGAATGCGGCATTGCTTCATTGCCAAGAACATCGATTGTATGTGCAGAGTAGCAAGAAGGCTACAACGATGGGGCAAGCGGGAAAACCTGGAGGTAATGGGATTGGAGGAGGATCATTTCCTTCATCCCAATCTTCGGGGAATAAGCAGAAGGAAATGGACCCCCAGTACGGGGATTTGTCTAAACGGAAACATTTTGGTGGTTTTAATGAGAGTGGCAATAATAATAGGCAGGGTCAAGGTGGACCGCCACAGCAACACACAGGTAGAGGTGGAAATAGAGGAAGAGGCCATCAAGGCTGAGGTTTCGGACAGTCTCGAAATAATTAAGGGCGAAACCAAGAGAATGCCACAAATTGACCTTTTTAGTGCGGAGAGTTGGGTCATTACAAGAGTTCGTGTCCTCAGTTGATTGGGGGATAGCCTTCCTAGAGCGCCACAGCAGCCGTATGTTCAGTTTCTGCCACATGTGCCTAATCCTGTTGTTCCTCCACAGCAGGGGAAACTACATTATGGACGGGTTTATCATATTCAGGATGCTATGCTTCCTCCAGCTCCTCCGGCGCCGCCAACGATTGAGGGTAAGTTTCTCATTCAAGGGCATATGGGTCGGCTACTATTTGATACGGGTGCGACACACTCATTTATTTCTAGGAGTTTTGCTCAGTTCACGGAGTTGATAAAATCTGCTGAGACTACTTTCACTAGTGTTGAATCTTTTATGGGTGATGGTTCACTGATTTTCTTTATTTGTAAACAAATAGGAATTAATCTCGGCAATTTATTTTTTGAGGCCGATTTGCTCGTCCTTGACATGGTCGGGTATGATGTGATTTTGGGTATGGACTGGCTAGTGAAGTATCACGCGATAGTTAATTTCTACGGCAAGAGCATAGTTTTTGCCATCCCGGGGCAAGAAATGTTTCTAGTGGTTATGCCTTGTATGGAAAGGGGTACTAGCACTTACTTGTTCTGTATCACGGAGGAGACTTCTCGGGATGTAGTTGTTTCCCTAGATTCTATTCTGGTTGTTAGAGACTTTAAAGACGTTTTTCGAGAAATACCGGGTTTACCTCCTAGTAGGGAGATTGAGTTTGTGATTGATTTAGAACCAGGAACTCGACCCATCGCGAGAGCTCCTTATCGTATGGCTCCTATTGAGATGAGGGAGTTGAGAGATCAGATTCAGGAGTTGCTAGGCGTAGCACATCGCCATGGGGCACTCCGGTGTTGTTTGTGAAGAAGAGGGATGGCTCTCTCCGTTATGTGTTGACTATAGAGAGTTGAATAAAGTCACCATCCGAAACAAATACCCTTTGCCTCGTATCGATGATTTGTTTGATCAACTTAGGGGAGCGTCGTACTTCTCTAAAATAGATTTGAGGACGGGGTATCACCAGTTACGGATACGAGAGCAAGATCTGTCCAAGACTGTTTTCCTGACGAGATATGGGTCCTATGAATTTTTGGTTATGCCTTTCGGACTAACAAACGCCCCCGCTGTGTTTATGGATCTCATGAATAGGGTGTTCCGAGACTTCCTGGACCAGTTTGTCATCGTGTTCATTGATGATATCTTAGTGTATTCTCAGACGGAATCTGACCATGCTACTCATTTGAGGTTGGTCCTGTAAAGACTGAGGGATCACCAATTGTACGCCAAGTTCGAGAAGTGTGGCTTTTGGTTACAGGAAGTTCAGTTTTTGGGTCATATTGTTACGGCCCAAGGTATTTCAGTGGACCCAAGCAAAGTTGTTGCGGTGAAGGAGTGGGGTCAGCCCACAACACCTACCGAGATTCGTAGTTTTATGGGTTTGGCGGGTTATTACCACCGGTTTATTAAGGGTTTCTCCAAAATTGCTAGTCCTTTGATAAACTTGACCCGGAAAGGGGTGAGGTTTGTGTGGGATAATTCTTGTCAGTCTGCTTTTGATGAGCTAAAGGAGAGGTTGACTTCTGCTCCAGTCCTTGCGTTACCAAAGTCGGGATTGGAATATTTAGTCTTTACCGATGCATATCTGCAAGGTTTGGGAGGTGTACTTCAATAAGAGCGACGGGCTATTACTTATGCTTCTCGCAAGCTAAAGCCTCGTGAAAGGAATTATTCGGTGCGTGGTTTGGAACTTGCCGATGTTATCTTTGCCTTGAAGATTTGGAGACATTATCTCCTAGGGGAGAAATTTAGTCTTTTCACAGATCATAAATCGTTGCAGTATTAATTTTCACAAAAGGATTTAAATATGCGACAACGCCGATGGCTAGAGTTCGTGAAAGACTATCAATTTGACATCCATTATCACCCGGGCAAGGAGAATGTGGTAGCGGATGCTTTAAGTAGAAAACCCGAAGGAGAGTTAGTGGAGGTATGGAAGGCCAAATGGAAGGAGCTTAGTCAGGAGGACGCAGTTGCCAGGGCGTTCATGTCAGTGATGACCGTTACACCTACCATTGTGGCAAAGATTGTAGAAGCACAAAGAAAGGATAAAGGTTGTCAGGACTATATACGCCGATTATTGTCTGAGGGAGCGAAATCCCACTCAATAAGTTTAGAGGGTGGATTACGTTTTCACGGGAGACTCATCGTCCCGGACGAAGGGGATTTGAGACGGGCCGTGATGGTAGAACTCATGGGTCTAAATTTTCAGTACATCCTGGTGGAGACAAGATGTATCAAGACATGCGCTGTCAGTACTGGTGTCCAGGCTTGAAGCGGGATACTTCTGAGTTCGTATCCCAATGCACTACTTGTCAATTGGTCAAGATAGATCATCAGCGAGCGACAGGTTTGTTGCAACCGTTGGAGATTCGAGAGTGGAAGTGGGAGAGTATATCGATGGACTTTGTGGCAGGTTTACCAAGGTCACAGATTGGTCATGATTCTATCTGGGTAATTGTCGACCGTTTGACTAAGTCGGCACACTTCCTACCCGTGCGCACAGATTATGATAATGCTCGCTATGCCCAACTGTTTATCGCGAAGGTTGTGAGACTCCATGGGGTGCCTTTAAATATAGTTTTCGACCGAGATAAGATTTTTGTTTCCCACTTTTGGCGAAGTTTCCAAGAGGCTATGGGAACCGAATTGAAGTTAAGCACTTCTTATCATCCTCAAACAGATGGGCAGACAGAAAGAGTCAACCAAATGTTGGAGGATATGCTCCGAATGTGTATGCACGATTTTAAAGGTGGTTGGGAACAATATCTCCCATTGGCAGAATTTTCTTATAATAATTCGTACCAATTTACTATTGGGATGGCACCCTATGAAGCTTTGTATGGTAGACCGTGTATTTCACCCACTTGTTAGTTGGAGGTGGGCGATAATAAGTTTCTTGGACCTGAAATGATCCAGGATACTTCTTCTAAGATTGAACTCATCAGGAATTGCATTCGGATAGCCCAAGATCGACAAAAGAGCTATGTTGATGTGGGTAGAAGGCATGTTGAGATGGAAGTTGGGGATCAAGTCTTGGTGCGGGTGTCACCAATGAAAGGCATAAGGCGATTCGAAAAGAAGGAAAACTTGCGCCGCGTTATGTTGGACCTTTTCCTATTATTGACAAGGTAGGTCCAGTAACGTATCAACTTGCCTTACCTGAGCCCTTATAACAAATCCATTTTGTGTTCCATGTTTCCTCTTTAAAGAAGTATAAGAGGTGTGATGGTGCCCTTTGGCATATTCCTTTTGAGGATATTGAATTGCAACCTGACATTTCCTATGAAGAAGAACCGATTGCTATCTTAGAGCATGGGGAGCGTAGGTTGAGGTCTCGAGTGGTGCCCTTGGTGCGGGTCCAATGGAGTCATCACAATGCCAAGGAATCGACATGGGAACGTGAGGATGATATGCGGGAAAAGTATCCGCATCTCTTCTTGCAAGGTACGCTTGAATTTTGGGGGCAAAATTCCCTCATAAGGGGGGGAGTATGTAACAACCCTCGCATTTGAGAACTAATTTTATATTAATTTACTGCATGACGTAATTATATAAAATAGGGAAAATGGAGTAAATATTAATGGAATGAGTTAAAATTTAATATTTACTATATTATTGCATATTTACTGTATGCGTAAGTAAATATCATTATGTTGCATTTTATAGTGTCATAAGATTTAAATGACATTTATGTTTTGAAATGGAACCGGAACTTGAAGTGAAATATAAAATTTCCAAATGATAATTTGGAGGACGTAGTTACTCCCGGAACGTGTGAGATAGTCAAAATGAGTGCCATATTTTATTTTTACGTTTTGGGAAATTTTAACTGGTTTTAACATAAATGTGTTGTTACGAGTCATTTTAATGTGGTATTAACCATTTAAGTTGGGGATTTAGACTTAATCCACGATTTAAGTCTCCCAACCCTATTCTATTTCTTCCAATACACACCTCTAGCCATAGAGAGAGAGAGAGAGAGAGAGAGAGAGAGAGAGAAAGGAAAGTGTGGAGAAGTAGAGAAAGAAGAGAAATTGGAGAGTTTGGCTTGGATTCGTTGCTACCGGAAGGAAGACATGAGTCTACAACCCTAAGGCAATTTTTATACTTACTAATATATGATTTCTTATGGATAAATTGCTATGATTGTTGTATATTTGGGAGACTTGAGCAAATATTGGGTTTTGTTGCATATGTGGGTATTTAGATTATTAAACCTTGATTTTTGAAGGATTTAAATGGATGTATGTGTTTGTTGAGGTTTAGGAAGGTTGTTGGGATATCTATAGGTGAGTGCTAAGGGAAGAAAGAGTTATGAATTTGAAGTTAGATTTGGAAACTATCTTTGTAGAAGAGAGAAGAGTTCTAGGTCTGGTATGACCAGTCGACCGCGGTCCCAGGACCGGTCGACCAGAACTTCGGGGGAGAGCTTACTGCTTTCCCACGAAGGCATAAATTTTATGCGTGGTCGACCGCGATCACCTGACCGGTCGACCGGCCCCTCCGATTTGAGCTTTCTGCTTTTCTATGTTAGCCAAATCTTGGGACGCGGTCGATCGCGGTCCTAAGACCGGTCGATCGGTCCCCTATTTTTTAACCATAAATCCTAGGTATCTTTTAAATTATTTTTCTTAAGTTTAGGACTTAGTAAACTTCTTGTATGAAGTGAACTTAGAGTTCTAGAGTTCCGGGTGAGTTAGTTATTCATATTCTCTTGTTTAGCTAAATTAAATTCAAAATCATTTTTATTGCCTTAGTTTACTATATGCGGTTAACCTGTTAGAATCTTATCTTTATTATTCACGATTAAATGTTCATAACTGTCATACTCTTTATTCATCTGGTTATCATATAGAACCGGGCCTTTACCCATTCATATTTCTTGTTGTGCATGAATCTTATATCCAATCAGGTGCTCCGCCACAAGGACACCCGTAATGACTATTCCATCCTAGTGACTTTTGATGCGTCGTGACATATTACGGATATCAAGTGATATTTTGTATAGACGCCGTCATTTTAGCTCTCTATTTATGATCGGATCTTTTACTCGGGTGTGTGGCCCAATCTTTTGTAACTGTCTAATGGTTGTAATATGTAACTTAATGAATTTGTTAAATGTTGTATGAACCTGTTGACCGACAGCATATTCGGTCCCCATATTGTATACTCGTTGTTGTATTATATGGTTAAGGGTTTCCACTTTCTTTTCATTTCGGGTGGTTTAAAATGCTTTCTTTAAATTATAAAACAAAAATTTTTGGCAACCCATTTTCTGAAATATTGAGTGGTTATTCCGTATACTCTTTATTTTGTTATGATGCTGAGAATGATTCCATCAATGATTGGTGTTATATTGGAGTATCGGGCTGGCCACCCCTTATTTTGGTGAGCGGGTTGTCACACCACCACTCGAGTTTGGTTGTGACAATGAAGGAGATATATTGCTCAGGTAACTACCATAAAAAAATTGCGTTTTATTTTTTTTTCCAGGTTGCCTATCATATTAATTTTATCCTGGCATGAAGTGAGATTTTTCTACCTTACGTTTGATATACATAGTTTTTTAGTTGTTATGTGGGTTTTAGCAAAAACTCAACTTCGTCAAAATCAAATCTCATAACATTTACACACACACAAACTCAACTTCGTCAAAATGTCTGAAAGGGGAAGGGATAAATCTATTCACAGTTGTTTGAAGCTGCTCCAGAGTTTCTGGGTTTCTGTGTTATAAACAACTCTAGACTTATTTGAACATCTAAGTAAGAGATTAACCATGTCATATAACAAAATGAATTTACTCTTTCCTTAATTCTTGTTGGACAGGCCACAAGATTCTTTAAAAATTGGTGAAGCAAAATCGAGGCACATTTATGTGTTATAAACAGCTCTAGAGTTTCTTTAAGTGAGAAACATAAACTTACCTATTTTATTTGCCCTCTTTTTTCTTTTACGCATTTATGTGTTATAAACAGCTCTAGAGTTTCTTTAGAGGTTATATACATAATAGTTATGAATAAACAACTCTGAGTGTATGCATTTTTTGGACTCCATTTTCTACTTTCACTCTCAGGTGGGTTTTGTAGCAGTGTGTCCCATCTCTGTTCTTATACACCCATTACAAAAAGTTCCAACTTTCAGTTAACCTATTACAAATCTCACCAAATTCACTTTGTTAATATTACCACTCACATGTTCTATTTTCTCTCACAAGACTCTCTCACTCTGACGGACTCTCTTCGTGCCTAGATAATGTTTTAAAAGTCATGGGTTTCAAACGCTATTTTTCAAACCTTAAAAACTTTAACATTTGGTGTTTTAGATCCGAGAACCCAAAGCTTTTTTTTTTGGGTAAAATGTGATTATAATTACCAAAAGCTATATTTAATGTTTTGACACATATCATTGATATTCAATACACTCCATCTCCACACCGAACCCCATTCTCTAACTTCAAGCCTCAACACTTATTTTTTTCAAAATCTATAGGTCTCGGCCAAACACGTGTTTACTATAGTTTTTTAGTAACCACACGATTATTTGTATTTGGGGCCTAAAAATTGAAGTGTCATTTTTTTTCAATTTTTGTTTTATCCCTGTTTCATTGATCGTTGATATAACTGTTTTTTTAGAAATCACATGATTCGTAAGAATTTATAATATTTTTAATTTTTTTGTACATAATATCCTAAAGATGGGGGGGGGGGGAAGACTCATATCCTAAGGTAAAACCCATTATTTAAAATTATGAAGCATTATTACTTCTAAATGTTTGTCCACTTGGTTTTTTTATATTCATGTGCACCCTGTTCAGTGGTAGCATGGTACAAATTCTATTTTCCATGAGTTAGTTTATACTTGGCATTATTTTGTTTTATATTGTGTCAAGTTGTATGATTCTTTAAGTTTAGGAGATCACCACACTACTGTTTGTTTAAAGTTGTTTCTCGGGATGATATGGGTTTACTAACAACTAGGAATTGTTAGTTGTGATTTTTTATTATCGGCCACTTTTGTTGATTACCTGGTTTCATTAGTTTGTTTTTTGTTTTATTTTCCACTTCTAATAAAATATATCTACATTTTTTTTATAGCCTATTTGTTTTTTATGCATTTTATTTCTTTTTTCAGGTTACTTCTATCGATTAATTTTTCCCAAGCATGAAGTTATATATAATTTAGTGATTTAAGGTAGTATAAAAGTGAGTTACAAGTTTTTTTCTCGAAGCAGAAAAGTGAGATTTTTCTACGTTATGTGTATGTTTTGTTTGTAATGTTATTTTTTCTTTATGAACTCTGTTCTTGATAAAAATGACATTAAAATGGATCTCACTTTTACATTTGATATATATAGTTCTTTAGTTGTTATGTGGTTTAAGAAAAAAAAGAAACGTTTTATACAATCTATTCTCTCAGAATTTCATTGTGTTATGGGTTTTAAATAAGGAAGCTTGACTAATAAGTCTTATTTACATACATTTCTTAATAGGTCATTTCATAATATTTTTTTCCCAATAGGTCCTATTTATACATATAGTGGATATTCACTACATGTTTACAAATAAGACCTATTGGAGAAAAAACTTTTTTTATGGGACCTCTTGGAGCAAAAAAATATGATAGGACCTATTGAACTACATAATTAGTAAACGAGACTAATTTGTGAAAAAACCCACTAAGGGTGGCAATTCGTGTTTTTGGATCATGTTTCGGGTCGAGCCGACACGACACGACACGACACGACACGAATTTGTGTTTTTTTAGTTGACATGAACATGACATAAATAGAACATGACACAACACAACACGACGCAAATAACACGATTTCTTAAATTTTACAGTAAATTAAACATAAATAGACACAATAACCCGAATAAAAACACTATTAACACGACAAGACACGACAACACGACTCATAATTTGGACACGAACACGACACAACACGACTTCGTGTTAAAAAAACACGAACACGACACGAACACGAGAAGTCGTGTTAATTTCGGATCAATTTCATGTCGTGTCGTGTCGTGCCGTGTTATCGTGTCGTGTCTAAAATTGCAACCCCTAAGATAAACTAATATGTGTACCATGCTACAAAATGTAAAGAGAGAACATGCACAACATCACACCACTAAACATACTTCGTTAAAGTTCTTTATTGCCTAACTGATGGCAAGCCGAGATATAATTCAGTACTAAAGTTCTTTATCACGAGAACAAATATATATCCGTTCCATCGGCACGGGTACACCCTAGTATATATATATACACTACTGTTGCGTTTTTGAGATATGCTGTTATGCTAATTTTTTTTTATTCAGATATTGTTGTGTTTGTTTTTGTTACACCCTTTTTAGTGTGTCACACACTTTATGCTTTTGTTTAGATGGTCTTAACATTTTAATATTCGTAATACACTTTGGATTATGTTTTTTTGTCACTCAAAACTAGACCCTACTTTTAGGATGATTATTCACCAACTTTGCTATAGTATCCACCTTTGAACATTTTTATTTGTTCATTTTATAAGTGGGTGTTAGTCGGCCTTGGTGTGTCTAAACAAATCAAATTTAGATTCAGTGTGTGTACATTTGATATTTGTACCTAAGTATTTTTTTGTCACATTTTTATTAAAATATTTTTATTTTAAATCTGATTTAAATTTAATTTAATTTGAGATTAAAGATAATTTGGTCTTTTCCTCTAACTAGTTATATCCTCTAAGTTGAACTTTTGTGTGTTAACTTTATTTAGTTGTGTTTAATTAGTGTTTGGACTTTAAATCATAGCTTTTATTTATTTAACTTTTATTCAGTCCTAATTTATATGAGCTAAGTGCTACACGCTTTATCTTTTGCTCATTTTACTTGGACTTGATATTTCTAACATACCACCTCTTTAAATTGATTCATATTCTATTTGGTGTTAAGTTAATTTTTAATTTTGTTGCGGGATACGATTGTTGGAAGTTTATCTTCTATTTTATTTGTAGTCATTTACGCCAACTAAATTGTTTTAGGATTAATCTTTACTTGAATATTAATTATTAAGAAGAACTTGTGTAAGGACATAATTCTCCAATTGAGTCTTAATGTAGTTTTGGCTCAATTCCGGACAAAAACGTTTATGTCATAGGATAGTGTTCAATGTACCTATTCGAGCCTATGATGTGTTTAGTTGAAGACGTAGCGGCAAAGAGTATACAAACTTCATCAAAAGCCGTATTTGTGTGCCTCGTTTCTACGTTAACAACAGTTGTTCCATGCTCCCAAGGTATGAATGCATTACATATATATATATAGGATCTTGGAACAATTTAAATGGGTGTAGGTTTATTTAAAACTGTTGTTTGTTTTTAGAAATATTTCTATTAAAACTTTATATAAAGTTTATAAAGTTTCTGGGCTAAAAACGAAAATTTTCAACTTTCTGTAAGTTCGTTCGAAGTGTCGTTAGAACGAGATTTTCGTTCGAACCACAAGTCATTCGAACGAGTTTGCCAACGAGTTCCCAGACTGGCCTCTGTAACTTCGTTAGAATGTCGTTAGAGGGTCGTTCGAACGAGACTTCGTTCGAATGAAAATCTCGTTCAAACGAGATTTCAGCGGAAACAGTTAAATGGCAGTTTTTGACAGATTTTGCCCATTTTCCCACCACTTGTCCCAACTAACTTTTGACAGTTTATATTCATTTTTGGACAAGATTTTTTTCAAGAACTTTTTCCATCTCTATGTGAGTTTTTGAGAGCTTACTTCTTTCATAAAAATTTCCCCTTCGTGTTTATTAATTAAATTATTTTATTCAAAGAACAAAACCAAGTTTACACCCAATAGTTTGTTTTAATCCAAGTTACCACATATATATATCATTTGCTTGGAGATTTTGTTTGGCACCGGGTTTTCTCTACCGCATGGAAGAGATTGTTTGGGTTTGCTTCTACATCCCTCAAAGAAGAAGAAGTTTTGCTGCGGCATTACCCACTCGGAGAAAGGCTCCTTGTTCGGGTGGTGGTGACCAGAAAAAGTCCGATCGATAGGTTCCGAGACCGCGGTGGAGCTCCCTGGTTGTCCGCTAGGCAGGGGTGTTTACAAGAAGAAGCGTCGGGGCTTGGACGAAATCAAGTCGAGTGTTGTAAGTCTTTTTGTCTTGAATCTGTAAAACCGTACTTAATGGATTTGAGGCTAGGGTCGTCCGAGGTTGTTTCCCGTTGTGGGGTTTTCCTCGTACATCACGGTGTAGTGATTTATTTTTTAATTTTATCTTTCGCAATCACCTAGAACGCATGCTTAGGTAAAAAGATAAAATTTGGTTTAATCACTACTCATATTTAATTTGGTGCTAATTAATTCTTTGGGTAAAAGTTAATTAATTCAAGTCATTTGTTAAAATTGGTTTGGCCTAATTTGGTAATATTAAAAATTTGACTTAGGCAAATTTCTAGGACTTGGGTTAATTAATTGTGTTTAAGTGAAATCAATTTATGTCTGTGTTCAATCATCTTTCACTTTGTTTAATTTTAATTTGCTAAGAAATTAAAATTTATTGAGTTGAACCATCACTCGCTTTTGCATCTATTTAAAAAGGAAATATATTTTTTAAAGGACATAAAAATTGGGGGCCTCGTGTTCCAACAAGTGGTATCAGAGTCGGAGCACTAATTTATTGCGTTAAAGATCCATTTTTCGGCTTTTAGTATTTTTGTGTTTCCTTGTTTTTCTAGGTTGTTCATTTTTTACTCACTCTCAATTTTTTTGTATCTCTCGATGGGACACGTCTTAATGATAATTTGTCCATTTCTAATGTTAATGAAGTTTTTGATTTTCGAGAGGAATTAAATGGGTTTAATAAATGTAATGAAAATATAAGAGAATTAAATGGGAGATTTGTAAAAAGAAATAAGTTTCTTGAAATGAAAATCATGTTTTAAATCTAGAATTGAATTTTTACAAACCTTGCTTTCTAAAAAAGATATTTTTCGTGAAAAGCTCATGGACTTATATTACAACTTTGATATTTTAGAAAAGTTCAAGAAAGAGAGTGATAGTCGTGAAAAGACTCTTAGGGACAAGTTTGCTCACATTGAGGGGGAGCGTGATAACCTTCTAGGTGTAATTGAAAATTTAAAGAAGGAGTCCCGTAAATTTGAGGAGTCTAATTTATTATTGAGTCCGAAATTTTAAAAATGAAAAATAATTTACAAGACTCGAGTAGTAGTTATAATGGTTCTAGCACATCTTGTTCAAATTCTTCCATTGCTAAAGCTAAAACCATTGTTTGTGTGACAACCCGCTTATTCAAATAAGAGGTGGCCAGCCTATTATTCCAATATTTGCAAGAATCATAGATGGTCCATTCTTAGCATCACTGTCGATAAACTAATAATACGATATAACCACCTAAAATTTGAGAAAACGGATTGTCGATAAAATTTGAAACTTTAAATAGAACCCTTTTGACAGTCCAATTTGGAAAGAAGGTGGATATATAAAATCAAACAAGTAATATAAAACATAATCATGCAATAAACAATAACCGATTAAGCTCTCGGTTAACATACCAACACAATAATTACACCGAGTATTACATTAAATATCACAATATATAAATGAATACAAATCTTGGACAAAACACCCAAATGTGGATCGATTCTAAATAGAATATACGAAAGGAGGATCCGGCTAATACAAATATCCTACAACACCCGTAATTATGCTGTAGCTCCCTGACACTGAGAACGAAGGGTCATATCAAGCGCCGATGCGGCGGAACACCTGGACATAAGAGAGAACCACGCAAGAAAAAGAGAATATGAACGGGTTAGGGCCCGTTTTGATATGATAAACGTGCAAATAAAATGCATAATGGTTATGAGCGTAATTCTCTCACAATAAACATAATATTTCTCACCTCTCATTTCTAAAAGCACAACCTAGCGCAATAGTAATGATGATGCTCGACCTTCATAAAAACATGGGAGAACTCATCTACATTTACCCAAGAACACATAACTAATTCCATTCATAATCTAAAGGCACAGTTCCTATTCTCTTTAGGAATTACATAAATGGCAATTTCATTTTATCAATTATTTACCCAATTACTTTCATTGCAAAACTTTCTTTGCCAATTTTATTTCCTTTCTTTCATCCAGGAAATATATATATATATATATATATATATATATATATATATATATATATATATATATATATATATATATATATATATATATATATATATATATATATATATATATATATATATATATATAGATAGATAGATAGAGAGCAAGTTTCATTATCATAAAAATTGCTTTTCCATTTCATAATATCCTATTTCCCTTCTTCCATCCAGGAAATGTATTTAAAGCCATTTCAGTATCATGAAATGCTCTAAGAATAATTTCCCATATCATTAAGAATAGTTATATATATAACATAACATATAACGTTCTCTAAGACCGCCCGTCCGGGTTTTCCCACTGTGCGCACCCCTAAATAACCATCATCTTCCAGGGCCTATCATAAGACAACCTGGGATCCTATCGAAACGTCGGGAAGCGACCATATGCCTGCGGGGTAGTCAAGACCACACCCGGAATCTCCTACCCATCGCAGAAAAATATAAAACAAGCGCTCATATGCCCTAGGACTATATCCACCCTGCATTCATTAGCCAGGGGGCTTCACCTCACGTACGAACTTCCCTTAAGATGGTATTTAGAGAGGTGTGTATCATCCATTTTATTAATTTCCATTATATGATTTTGTAAATTATCATTTACTACATTATTTTTCATTTGAAAATATTCATTTTTTGCATTTTCAAGCCATATACTTTTATTCTATATAAATCTTAAAATAGGAAATTCTCTTTTACGAATTCACATTTTATTATTAACATAGGCCCGAGATGCCATTTCATACTTCCTAAGTCATATTTTATTAATGACCTAGGACCCGAAGTGAAGTTATCCTCCCACTATTCTCCAAGGTTTTCCGAATAATCAACCTAAATCATTAAAGGTAAATTCCCTCAATACTAATTCTCCCAAAAATCCCAAATATTAACACTCCCTCAATACTAGTTCTAGGCTAATTTCCTATCCCGAGCGAAACATTAACCTCAATTAATTAACCCTTGAGATAAGCCCAGATTATCCCATGTTAACCTAGGATATCAATCTCCCGTTCACAATTTCAAATCCTCAAATCTCGTAACCTTTAAGCCCAAATTCTATTGAATAACCCCCGAAATAGTTACCATTTTCCCCATACAAATCTAGGGTATTAATTTACCCATCAAATGGACCTCTAATACTCTTTATTACTTCCCAAGGGAAGGTTCCTAGGCCTAGAATCTAAATGAAAAGAGCTAAAACAAGACTAGAAAAATCTCACAAAAATAGGGCATCCGAATCGATTCGCCTAGGGCCGAATCGATTCGCCCTTAATTGCGAATCGATTCGCCCAGAAAGGGAATCGATTCGGTGAGTAAAACTAACATACTGTCCTAGCCAAATCGATTCGGTCCTAACCCGAATCGATTCGGTCTCTCAGACCTGTTGCCCCCCATACTAGCGAATCGATTCGCTGGAGAGGCGAATCGATTCGGCTCGTTCGAATTGCCCAGAAATGAGCTACGGGTTATGAAACCTAAAATTTTCCAAAACCCAAATCTCCCAAATTCCTTCAACCTCACCCCATAATTATTCTACCAAATCATTCCTACACCAATACTATTTCATTTTATCAACTCAAATCAAATTAATCCATAAGATTTAGATTTTATATACTAGAAATCATCAAAAACCCATTAAGGGTTAAATCTCCAAATACACAACTAATATACAATTTATTCACACAAATCATAAATTTGCAAGTAAAAACTTGCCTCAAGTTCTTAGTCTCGGATTCTCTTCCCGGATCGACGATTTCCATCTCCAATCTTCCATCTCTCTCTCTCTTCCCATTTTCTCCCAATTATCTCTTCTCTCCTTCTCTCTCTAACTCTCTTAGGTTTAAAACATAAATGAGAATTAAATGGGTTGGAAGACTAATATACCTCAATCTCATTAAATCTAGCCTTTAAATGCTACTACACAATAAAATGACTTATAACACCATAATTAAGTCATACTAGTCGAAAATGCCCCGGAACCCAAAAATATGACTGGGCCCCTATTCCGACCCTCTCAAACATTTCCGAGCTAACCATACCGTCTAAATTGGCATCCGGGATATTATACAACATTTTATGTTCCAGTATCATTATTAAGTTATTTACAACATTCAAATGGGATATAAATCACAACCGTCGTTTTAAATCACAACGACGCAATAAAATACAACACAATGCCATTTACCTTCTCATTACGGTAAATATGCAAAAAACTTAGTAAATATTATCTCTTACTTCCCGAAATTAATATTTACCTCAACCTCAATTATTTTATACAATCACCTCACCTGGCATATAATATAAAAATAATTACTCGAAATTCTAGGGTTGTTACAGTTTGTTTTAGAGGATCAATTTTATCCAAATACTTTAGAAAAGATCACAACCTAGGTAACATTCCTCGTGTTTACACATGCTCGCATTGTGGTAGGAAAGGTCACCTTAGGTCATTTTGTTTTTATCTTAAGAGAAGTCCTAGCAAGTCTATGTCTAGCATTTCATTATTTCCCAATCCCCATCATTTTAAATATACAGCTATATGGGTTAGGAAATCATTTTTAGACGAGTTAGATATTAGATTTGTTGATTCTCATTTGCTTTCACGTGAAACCTCCCTTGCTAAATTTAAAGGTTAAATGTGTTAGCTTTGTTTGCATACTCTAGCGTTTTGTGCTTCATATTATATATCATTGCTAGGTGTATGCATGTTTAGTTATTTTCTAGTTATTGCCTTATTTCATATCACATGTTAGAAATCATGACTTGTTTATCTTTTGTATTATATCTATTTTGTTTTCATTAATTGAAAAATACATAAAGATTTTTGTTTATCATTTGTGTTTTACTTTTTAGTAATTCAAGCTTAATGAAAAATACAAATTATTTTTGTTGGTCCTTTTGAGTAAATATTTTTATTTTTGGTTAAAAAATGTCAAAAAACTCAAAAACATTTAATTTTGTGTGTATTTTTGTTTGGCACACTTTAAGTGGCATATACTTGTGTTTGAATCCCCTCTTTAACGCTTCCATGTGGCTAGAACTTTTGGTTTAGATTATCAATCCTTAAAATGTCCGTTACCATGTTTATATGGAGTAGTTGGATTTTGTATTGATTAAATGGATTCTATTTTTGTATGCCTCTATTCACACATGCACGAGCTCCTTTGAAATTTTAATGTCACATGTAATATTTTAGCTTTGTGAGGTGTTCTCCTACCAATCTAGTCATCTACATATTTATGACCTAGGAGGACTAGTGCATGTCAAAATCCGTTGCACGTGAGTTTTGTGACATGTAAAAAATTTATATAAATGTACACGGGAAAGGGCTCCGAAAGGAATTATTTTCCTTTGCGAATAGTAAACCACCGTTTTGAATGGACCTAAAAGAAATACATGGTCCAAAGGCCTAAAAATAGAATATGTCATTAAAAATAAAAATCATTGCCAAGGCCTATGTTTATTTGATATATTCATTCAAAATAAAAAGAATATATGTGCTTCTTGAGGGAGATTGGATGGTATATCAACGGTTTGCACAATGTCTGTTTATCCTAGTTGTCTTTATTGTCATGACTCTATGTGGTTTGTAGAATCATCAAAACTCTAGGCTTGTATGCATTGTGTATGTTTGTTCATTGAGTTCAATTTATATTGTCACATGAGGTTATATTCAAATGTGATAAAGTTTACAATCAAATGATAACTACGTGAATATTGTTTAAGTGTTTGGGTCTAAATTTAATTGTTGCTAGTTCACACCCCTACACTTCCGTTTCCATATGACACATTTTTTCCATACGAGTGTGCTAAACTTATTGTATTTTGTGTCATTTGTGTGTTTATATATATATATATATATGCATGTGCTTTATCGGTATATTTAGAGTATGTATATATATGATATTTTGTTTGTCTTTGCCTTGATTTCTAGTCCATCTATGCCTATACTTCATTATTGGTATCTCTCATGGATTAATTATGCTTTTGTTGCTCATATGCTTTAATGTCTTATCACTCTAAGCTTCAACGTGTTTAATTAGTTTTATCCTTTGTCTATTCCTGAACAAAAAGGAGGAGTATGATAGTTAGAGAAATGGTATCTATTCCTATTATAATCATATCTTAGTTTGGGAGATTTATGTTAGGTGGAGACGTCTTTATAAGTAGGTCTTTAGTGATAAAGGGGAGAATTAATTTAGGGAGGGTATTTATTTTACTTGCATTAAATACTTTGATATTCCCTATGCATTTGATAGTTTGCTTAAGTGTGCAGGAATTCTTCTAAAGCGAAAACTTTCAAGTGGCAAAGCATTTAATTTTAAAGTGGTATTTGAGTCAAGCATTGTACTCTTTATTTTAGGTGGGATGTTTTTGAGTCAAGTGAGATTGACGGCCCTTTAGGATTTTTGTTTAGTTTTTGTCCCGGAATAGCCAAAGGGGGAGATTTGTAAGGACACAATTCTCCAATTGAGTCTTACTGTCTTATCACTCTAAGCTTCAGCGTTTTTAATTAGTTTTATCCTTTGTCTATTCCTGAACAACAAGAGGGAGAATGATAGGGGGAGAAATGGTATATATTCCTATTGTAATCATATCTTAGTTTGGGAGATTTATGTTAGGGGGAGACGTCTTTCTAAGTAGGTCTTTAATGATAAAGGGGAGAATTAATTTAGGGGGAGTATTTATTTTACTTGCATTAAATACTTTGATATTCCCTATGCGTTTGATTGTTTTCTTAAGTGTGCAGGAATTCTTCTAAAGCGACAACTTTCAAGTGGCAAAGCGTTTAATTCTAAAGTGATATTTGAGTCAAGCATTGTACTCTTTATTTTGGGTGGGATGTTTTTGAGTCTAGTGAGCTTGACAGCCCTTTAGGATTTTTGTTTGGTTTTTGTCCCGGAATAGCCAAAGGGGGAGATTTGTAAGCACACAATTCTCCAATTGAGTCTTAATGTAGTTTTGGCTCAATTCTGGACAAAAACGTTTATGTCATAGGATAGTGTTCAATGTACCTATTCAAGCCTATGATGTGTTTAGTTGAAGACATAGCGGCAAAGAGTATAAATCTTCATCAAAATCCGTGTTTGTGTGCCTCGTTTCTACATCAACAATAGTGGTTCCATGCTCCCAAGGTATGAATGCATTACATATATATATACGAGCTTGGAACAATTTAAATGGGTGTAGGTTTATTTAAAACTGTTGTTTGTTTTCAGAAATATTTCTATTAAAACTTTTATATAAAGTATATAAAGTTTCTGGGCTAAAAATAAAAATTTTCAACTTTCTGTAAGTTCGTTCGAAGTGTCATTCGAACGAGATTTTCGTTCGAACCACAAGTCGTTCGAACGAGTTTGCCACAAGTTCCCAGACTGGCCTCTGTAACTTCGTTAGAAGGTCGTTCGAACGAGACTTCATTCGAACAAAAATCTCGTTCGAACGAGATTTCTGCGAGAACAGTTAAATGGCAGTTTGTTTTACAGTTTTTGCCCATTTTCCCACCACTTGTCCCCACTAACTTTTGGCAGTTTATATTCATTTCGGGAAAAGATTTTTTTTAAGAAATTTTTCCATCTCTAAGTGAGTTTTTGAGAGCTTAATTCTTTCATAAAAAGTTCCCCTTAGTTTTTGTTAATTAAATTGTTTTATTCAAAGAACAAAACCAAGTTTACACCCAATAGTTTGTTTTAATCCAAATTACCACATATATATATCATTTGCTTGGAGAGTTATTTTGGCACCGAGTTTTCTCTACCACATTGAAGAGATTGTTTAGGTTTTCTTCTACATACCTCAAAGAAGAAGAAGTTTTGCTGCGGCATTACCCACTTGGAGAAATGCTCCTTGTTCGGGTGGCGGTGACCAGAAAAGGTCCGATCGGTAGGTTCCGAGACCGCGGTGGAGCTCCATGGTTATCCGCTAGGCAGAGGTGTTTACAAGAAGAAGCTCCAGGTCTTGGACGGAATCAAGTCGAGTGTTGTAAGTCTTTTTTTCTTGTATTGGTAAAACTGTACTTAGTGGATTTAAGGCTAGGCCCGTCCGAGGTTGTTTCCTGTTGTGTGTTTTTTCTCGTACATCGCGGCGTAGTGATTTATTGTTTAATTTCATCTTTCGCAATCACCTAGAACTCATGCTTAGGTAAAAAGATAAATTTTCGTTGAATCACTACTCATATTTAATTTGGTGCTAATTAATTATTTGGGTAATAGTTAATTTAATTCAAGTCATTTGTTAAAATTGGTTCGGCCTAATTTGGTAATATTGAAAATATGACATAGGCAAATTTCTAGGACTTGGGTTAATTAATTATGTTTAAGTGAAATCAATTTATGTGTGTCTTCCATCATATTTCACTTTGTTTAATTTTAATTTGCTAAACAATTAAAATTTGTTGAGTTGAACCATCACTCACTTCCGCATCTATTTAAAAAGGAAATATATATTTTTTATAGAACTTAAAAATTGGGGGCCTCGTGTTTCAACACCATGCATGTGTCTTGTGACTTAATATCCAAATATTCGTTCAGTACCGATTAATTCAATTTCATCTTATTACTATTTATTTCTGTTTGTGTGGATTTAAACAACAGTCCCTGTTTATCCTTTTATCACAACCTGTTTATGATTCTTGTTAACTAAATTTGACTTAACCAGGTGTGTGTTTAGTCCAATTTTGTTAACTAAGATATTTGTATGTTTTGTTTAAAACTAACCTTAATTAAAATTCTGCTTTGCACAACTTCACGGGGTCTCGAGTTTGAGTGTGTGGCTGTGCGTGTTTATTGTCACTATTACCTGGGTGTTATTGGGTTGACTGATTTTCTGTAAAGTTGGGTTGTATTTAGACTAGGTTGGTTGTACGGGCTTGTATTTGCTGAGTTTAATTAATTGTAAACTTGGGGACTGTAATCTGTAACTAGTAATTGGTAATAGTGGACTTGGGTGTGTGAGTTGTCCTCGGATTAGGGACACGGGGTCTTTCACCACGGTGGTTTCCTCGAGAACAAATTTTGTGTCTCTCTCCACTTTTCCTCATCTTATTCTTAAAGGGAATTATTTTTATATCTAGCATCACCACCTTTCACTTACTAGTGTGCGTGAGTGTTTTAATTCATAAACTTTAATAGATTTCATATCAAAGAGTAAAAAGAGTTTTTTTAATTACCTAATACACGTTAGCGAGTACCCATTAGGTCCTTTCAAAAGTACTGTCAAAATTGAAGGAAGAAACGATTGGGGGGGAAAAGTAATTCCACATTCAATTATGAATAATGAATGAATACACTCACCATCAACTAACGAGAATAAATCGACTGGAGGAACAACCATTTCTAAGTCTATCCAATCAGGGATATTTCCTTCACACCTAAAATCATTGAAGGAATCCCCATGAACGATGTACACAATGATTATAGCAAAGAAAGAAATAAAAGGAAAGGGAAGAAAAAATCTTACAGAGAAAATGATGCCAGAAACGGGAGTAGAAGTGAATGCATAAAGAAAGCTTAAAGACGAAAAACTGGGAGACGAAACAGAGTTCGAATGTTTGAAAATTTGTGATACAGAAATATACAAAAAATTTATTTCTTATAGCTTACCTAGAGAACATTGCAGGTAATGATTAATTGTATTGACGATTGACATTCTGACGGCTGTAGCTCCAAAGACTGAAAATTACCAATTTTCCGTTTGGCGGTTCACTAAATTTTATTCACGAAATTTCCATCACATGATCAAGTAATGGAAAATGTTTACAAGTCCTGTAAGTCGGCCACCGACTAAAGTTACAAAAGATCTTCGAGCAACTCTGCATGACTCATACTCCATCCATTAAATAAATATCAAGAATAGAGCATTGGGGGGTTCTTTTGATGCCAAAAATCATCCACCAACGTGGACTGATCACAAATGGACACTTGTCTTCCTACGTGGTAAATGATTCTAGTCAGCAATCGCTTGGTCGAATCAGAAGATGATTGATCGGCCAGTAGTCCGACCAACCTGTGTGTGAACAGTCATATTATGGGAAATAGCCAAGAGTCACTTTGCACGTGCGCAAGACTATCAACAGTCATATTCATTATGTACGAATGTAAATGCTTAACGTATAAAAGCATTCCAACCCCTGATCTTTGGGTCACTATAAATATGTTATATTCCTTTCACAAAAGGGACAATACAAAAAAGAAGAAAAAATAAACAATCAGTACTAAGTCATTCTTACCTTGACAAGAATACCTAGCTTTCTGTAACCCTCAAGAAATAATACAACTACAGTGGGCGTAAGCTTTCCCTTTAGCTGAACCACTTAAAAAATCTATTTTCACATTTATTTTCCTTTATTATTTATCTGTGATTATTTAATTGGCATGATATAAATCACTACCAAATTTAAACATCAACAGTTATTAAACTTTTTTTCTATATAAAAAATAGTATTTTAACATTTCTTAGTTAGGTTTTTAGAAAAAAGGTTTTATTAATTATAAAATAGAGTTTTAACCTTTTTAATTACAGTGAAGATAATTGTTTTTCTTTATTGTTTTGCAAAAAAGTTTACAATTTTTTTATATAAAAAACATTGAAAAAGCACTTGTTTAAAAAAGATTTTTTTAACTTTAAAACAGTTTTGTTAAAATAGATTTTTTTAAACTATTTTTAATTAACAAGTATTTGTTTAAATATTAATGTATTATATATACATATATATATATAGAGAGAGAGAGAGAGAGGTTCATAAGTGAACCAAAATAATGAACATTTAAATGAACCTGATAAAACATTAAAAAATAACCCATAATTCCTTGTAATTGGTCCGCGCCAGTGGCAACGAAAGCACGCGTGACACACACTTCACAAACCTTAACCCACCCCCAACCCCAATCTGAACCAACAATCCCACGTAACCCCACCTGAATGGAGCCCCTCATCATACTCGACCTACCTGATGACCCCCTCCCTTTACCAGATAATATCTTATACCCATCCCGTCACCTGATCTGGCCGGTGGAAAATTTACCACCTCAGGCCGACCGTCGATCTTCATTGGTTTGGTAAACACTCCGGTCCAAGTGGACTGAGCTCCACCGCCTTCTACAACGAGACCTCTTGCCGCATCGAAAAGAGCCATATCTCCGATGTCATGACTTCGTATCTCGGTCAATGGAGGCATCACTCCCACCTCGCACAACAACGGACCGGACTCTTGAACCTCTAGCGTTGTCACCAACAACGCATCTGACTGAAAAACCTCTGAATGGGTCTAATCATTGCCTCCTATTAAATCCCCACTGAACATCAATGAGCGAGCTATTGCCTGCAACGAATGAAATAGGTTGGACTTCTTGGGTCACCGAGAATGGCAGATGGGTGTGTGTGTGTGAGGTGTGGGTTGGGGGGTTCAACATGGGTACACGCGTATCCGTTGCCACTGGCGCAGACCAATTACAATTATGAATTAAAATTGCTTGAGTTATTTTTTAATATTTTATTAGGTTCATTAAAATGTTCATTATTTTGGTTCACTTGTAAAGCTCTCTCTCTATCTCTCTCTCTCTCTCTCTCTCTCTCTATATATATATATATATATATATATATAACATATAAATTTACATTGTGGAAGTATAATAATGTACTTAGGGTTAAACGGTATTTTCAATTGAAAAGGTGAGTCAACTAAAGGTCAAACTGGTTAACTAACGGTTTTCGCCAGTTGTAGACCCCAACCAACTAATACGAAAACTAATTGATTCAAACTCAAAATAATGAGAACTAGTGGACCCCAAACAGTAAATGATCATTTTATTTTTATAGTATGGGAAATTGATTCATTTTGGAGGTTTTTGGGAGCAAAGACTTGTTCGTGTTATAAAGATTTGATATAAAGGAATAGCGGAAATGAGATTTTGTTTGGAGATTGAGAATATTTAACTTCGCTTATATAAATTTTTAGTGTAAAAATATTAAAATAAGGTCTGCCACCTTTCGATAAGACACGAAAATAATACACGGCCTAGCACAAAATTGACACGAAATTAACATGGTGTGTCATACTCGAATTGTGTTTGAGGCATGATGTTTTAACCATATAGCGAGTCGTGTGGTGTTCGGACCATAGTTTTGACACGAAATTATCCTGTTTTGGCCCAATTGCGACACGAATACGCAACTCGATTTGGATTTTTTACCACCTCATTATAATTAATATATTTCATGAAATATAAAATATTAAATATGTTGCAGGGTGATGAGAGGCCTGTGTTCCTTTCCCTTAGTAGGACATCGTGGGTCATACCTGAGATGGTGAGGACGCTTTTAGAGGCATGCCACCCTCCTTGGGGGCGGTCGAGTGACATCAAAGTATGGCGGGTGGTTTGTCATTATATCTCTTGGACTATTTTGGAGGAGATGAATGCTTGATGTTTTGAAGGTATTCTGACTCTGCCAGTTAGAGTTCGTTATCTTTTTTTAGCACCCTTCTTAGCTAGTATAAGGAGAGACATGTTGTTTCTTCTCAGAATATTTTAATGTTTATTGAGGAGGTCCACATAGTTTTGAAGTTCCGGGTATTCTTGGTACATGAGATACAAGGTCTTTTGTGTATGTAGCATTGTTGTAAAGACTCGCCAATCAAAAATCCCTTTGTACCTTCAAATACACTAAAACATGTATATGGTAAGTACGGGGTATCAATCCGTGCTTCTTAATGTGAACAAGAGCAAAGTGAAGACTTAGTATGGTTTTTAAAACAAAGGGTTAAGGGATGTTTATTTAAAGTAATGATGTGCTAATATTGAAACTAAAAAAATAAATATAAACAAAGATAAGAAATGAGTATGGTGAATAAATATGAGAACAAACAAGTGATGAGACAATACAACATATATTAAGTATTTTAATTAATTAATTTAAAAAGGGCCCAGTATAATAATAAAGTTACGAGTCAACTCTCGTCACAAACCTAATTCTAATATTACCCTTTTAGAAAATTAATTTTTAACACTTTCACAAACTCTCAAAATTTTGAATTAAACCATCTTTAATAAATCACGTGCTAGGATAGATTTATTAAAAATGATTTAATCCTTGAAAAAGTTACTTAGATGCAAAATTTAAGATATAATATTACACTTATAAAAAATCCTATCTATAGTTTGATTCTAAAATGAACATTGTGGGGACCCATTCTACAGGGCCCATGAGAGTAGCTGACCTGCCCAGATTGCTTAAGTGTGCTGCCCGACCCAAATCAAAATCTAAATACTCACGAATATATTCAAACTAGTTACCAACTATCTCAGAGGAGATATTTAGTGACACCATGAATTATCCACGTGTTAATCAAGTTCCTTATACAACTCAATCTCTTACTTTTATGTATATATAAATTATAAACCCTGACCCGGGGTAAAGGAATGTAATCTTGAGCATTGAGAGACACTACAATAAAATGGTAATGTCTCCGTGGACATAGGCAAGTTGTCGAACCACATATATCATTGTTTTGTAAGTGATTTTGCATTCTATTTTTTGTGATTGTTTCGCGGATCTTTATTGTGATAATTCTTGTACTCACAATTGGCATCGTCTATAGGAAGTGATTTTTATTCCTGTGAAAGCATTCACTAACCGTAAGCCCGTGATGTCTCACCACAATAGCAATATTCCTTAGGCTGGTGTTGTACAAGAAGACCCAGTCCCACCTAGGGTCAGATCAGGGATTCAACAATATACAAATCCCCGATTTCGTCAAGAAAGGAAGATTTTTGAAGAAAGACAGGTACCACATAGGTGTAACAACACCCATTCTCTCACGTAAAGACTGGCCAAGATCAATACGCAAAAGATGGGGCTTATCAACAATTTATACCATTTTAGCACTGAAGGAATAAAGATTTCTTTATTTTATATCAAAATCCACAATGAATAATAATGTTTGAATAAAATTGAGTTAATACATGAATAATATTAAATAAATCATCATACAATGTACATAATGTAAAGCTAAGTACAACTGCTATAAATAAATACTTACGCTTATGCCTGTACAAATCGCAGTATGAAATAAAATGACAAAATGCTAAAGTACGACCTATAATAGAATCAACGGAGCAAAACCCACTACGTCCAATACAACTGCAAGTCTGATCCATCGCCAGTCCTACTATCCCTGTCATTAAAAATACCTTATGGAAAACATTTATAATTTGGGCAAAAGCTCTAGAATTGCAAGGATTATTCACCAATAAATATGCAATTTGTTAGTAACTCACACTTCACGTCTCTTTATCGATGCTCACATGTAACGAGTACCTCACCTCTCATTTAGAAGCAATCCTATTCATATCCTCAAATTAAAAGCGAATTGTAAGTTCCATTTTTTAATCTGACATGTAAAGAACAAGCCATCTAACTAAGCATTAACTAAAAACGGGTATTTATACTAAGCACTCTAGACCCTGAATGGGCTTTATAATGAGGCCATTCATTTTGGTATAAACCAGTGTGTATTATTACCTCATATAATATTCCATAACCTCAGTCTATCTCTTCAAATGATTTGATATTTAATTCACACTCCTCATCGTCTACCCCATTAGATTACGTATTTCATTACCTTAAACTACTAAATTATTATTCCCACTAATAATTGCATATCACATTATTCGTTCCCTTCAGTTATTGTCTACATTCTTAGATCGCCCAATTATTATTCTCATGAATAATTACCTATCACATTATTCATTAGGACTCCTCTTCATCCTTAATTATCCACATCATTACATTAACCCGACTTGGTTATCATTAAGCATTGTGTACATCTATAGACTAAGAGGGAACATTCCCATACAAGGCACACCACAATGTGTAAATAGAGAAATATATATGTCCATATATATATATATATATATACGACACACGAAGACATCTATCTTCGGCATCCTGTTCGTACTCTATTGGCAGAGTCCAGAGGAATCTCTTATCCAAGGCGGACACCACAAAACACCTACCTCTCGTATATGGCGGTGACAAAGCCTACCAGCATCAACACCTACCTCTCGTATATGGCGTACCTATGTAGTACCTAAATGACCTACACATCGTCTTGCCCACCTGTGTCGATGTGTGCTACGGAGTCCAAAAGCACGAAACCCCAAGCCGATAAGATGGTCCACGAAGCCAGATGTGTCCACACAAAATAATATAGTACATATTGTCATCAAATATGTATGAGAAGTTACTCTATAACTAGCTTTATCCAAGGAAATCTCAATCCATATAGAATATATCCTTCTTGGCTTAATTATAACATCTTAGTCAATTATTCCATAACTCATTTTAAGTCGTTATCCTACGAATGCTTACCGATTAATTATTAAGTCCCGTACATTTCCTTTTAGATTTAAATCACATTTTCTTCATAATTTATTTCTCTTTAAACATATGGGTATAGTTAATCCGAAACTAACCTTTTCAAAACATTATAGGTATAGTTGTTCCCAAACTAACCTTTCAAAAACATTATAGTTATAGTTATTCCCAAACTAAACTTGCCAACACGATTATAGGTATAGTTATCCCCAACTACCCTTACCAATACATTTAGTAATCTTAGCAGGTTGTCCTCTTTACTGAAACTTAAATTATTCCAAATTATTAACTGTTATTCTCTTCTTGTTACGTTTTCAATAAGGTTTATGTGTACATATATAAGGAGTCAACTCACATGAATAAGGGTTATATGTACATTTATAAGAAATCCTCTAATATGGATAAGTAGTCTCACTTAACCTACTATCATAAATCGTTGTTAACCATTTAGACTTAGCCCACTAGGATTAGGATGAATTACTTACTTAATATCGTCATATGGTAATAATTTGAGGAAATAAATCATTAATTATAAACTCATGCATTTGAATTATCACACAGAAGTATTTCTTTTCTTTTTAATTCACCCCGAATTAATCATAATATTATTACCGTAACTTTTAGGGTCTTGTCCTCAATGTGCTCCTACAAAAATTTCCTAATTCATTTAGGTACATCCATGTACTATAATGCATTTTTCTCATATGGATTCATTCGAAAATTATTCATAAATCATCTTATCCATATTGTTTACTTGTAGTTTAAGTCACTACGCATGCACCATATTTTCACGAATACATCTCGGTTTAACTATGTTTATAAGTCCATCGTAATGTCCCTTATATGTTTTAAGAATCATCGCCCCTCATTCGAATCAGAGTTCAAAGCTTAAACCATGAAAAACTGGAAAAACTATATTTTTTGGTAAAATTGAATCGATTCATGTTTTGTCCGAATCGATTCGCCTAGAAAATGAATCGATTCGCCTGGAGGCTGAATCGATTCGAACCTGGGCAGAAGCCCAAATCTTCTTCGAAACATGAATATGGGATTTTCATCTTCATATCGTCCTTCATAAATTTTCATTGTAATGATTCAACCACTTAAATTATAGCATGGATATAGTATCTAAAACGTCATAGAATCATTATACACAAGATTAAACCTCAAATCCGACCCTAGATTGTCCTCAATTTTCAAGATTCTTTCAAGAACTCAGGAACCTATAAATTTCAAGATTTCATCTTACGCTACAAAAATAGTTTCCAGATTTGTTTGGAGGGTTCGACCACATGTTCCCTATAATGAATCCTCAATATAAATCACATGAATACAGATTCAATACGGGGTTTACGAATCTACGCATGGATCACATAATTAAAATCAATTTCTGCATTAATCAAAATATCTCTAAATATGAAGTCTCAAAACGTGATTTAATCTTAGTCTAAGCATGGAATCAACATTAATATAAGAATAGCACAAATTGAATAAGAATGGCAAGAGAATCCTTGCCAGAGATTAGGTAGAGGATCCTCTCTTCCTCCTCCTCTTGGGTGGTTATATCTAGGGTTCTTGGATGTAACACCCAAATGAGTCGGTTAACTCTAATTAAATAATATTAGTCTTCATTTCCGGAATTGGGCTTTAGGCCACAACTTTGGACCCCCAAATGAGACTAAAAACAATATCTAATTAGCCTGATAATTACCCAACACACACACATATATATATATATATGTACCCCGAGACCATTCCTAAGGGTTTAAAATATATTTTAATTGTGATGTGACACATGTAAATTATTTTTATTTAAAATAAAAATCCAATGTAGGCTTAGTCCAAAACCATTAGAGTTCAACGCTAAAATTTATAAATAGTGACGAGTTCAATTAATCACAACCCCAATTAATTAATTTGACCAAATTAAATTAATTCCCACTAATTATTATTTTATTAAAAAATTACAAGGTATTACATTAGGTCTACACAAATCTCCAGATTGGTCGGCGCTTACGGAGATAGGCTTTAAGAACAAGAAAACACCACACACCTCCAGGTGGAAGAGAATGCTCGCCTTCAAAGGTGACTTAAAAGGATGGAGATACAACTCCATTAAGATACAAGGAAACGTTGTGATAGGACTCCTAGTTCTCAGGCAAGTAATACTCGCAGTCGATGGAGGATCTCCAGATGCGACCAGGATAGAACTGAGCGTGGCTGATCAGAGCATGGGCGATCAGAGCGTGGTCGGTCAGAGGGGAGAAACAAGAGCAACGATTGACATACTGAGGATATTAGGATTCTAGTTCTTAGAGAGATTCGCCAGTAACTAGCCCATCGAGGAGCAAGGTCTACTAGGGAGGTAGCTGGGAGAGCTCTCAATACCCAGACGTAATCCTCTTTTTCAAGGGCTATTAAAAAGGTGGAGCCCCCAAAGAAGTTTGTTCTTCCCAGGTTTTAAGTTTACGAAAGAAAGACATACTCCATAGACTACGTTCAACAATACCGACAAGCGATGACCGTATGAGCCATAACAACGCAATGATGTGATGGATTTTCCCTTCTAGCCTACATGAATAACACATAAATGGTTTTAGAAGCTACCTCATAGGTCGATCAGAAACTTCAAGGCTCTTGCAGAGTCTTTTACTGCTAGCTTCATAAACACCAACTCCCACCCTAAGCGTATGGATGCACTACTCACAATGAAGAAAAAGCCGCAAGAGAGCCTTCGCGATTATGCCAAAAGGTATTGGGAAGTCTTTAAAGAAGTTGAGGATTTGTCGGAGTAGGTTGTCGTTTCATCTTTGAAAATTGGTCTCCCGACCACCTCCTTGCTAAACTAGTCCCTGACTAAGAAGGAAGCCATCACTATTGATAATCTCATGGATCAAATTGATAAATACGCTAAGGTGGAGGATGTGGTTCACCCTAATGCAGGGGAAAACGATCGAGTAAAGGGAACTAAAGGAGGAGAAAAGAGTGATACTACAAAGAAGGGGAACAATAATGGGGGCAAGAATGGCTCTAAGAATGGGAACAAGGTTGATCCTTCCAAGACGTTCCAGGTTGTGAACATAGTCTTTAAGGAACCCATTTACGAGATCTTGAGAAATATCAAAGACCAACTGTTCATCGAGTGGCCCAAGAAGATGGGCGGCGACCCAAAAAAAGAAACAACATGTTAATATGTGCATTCCACAAGGAGGGCGACCATAAGACTAAAAAATACAAGGATCTGAAGTCACACTTGGAGGGGTCGGCCCAAGCTGGGCACCTCAATGAATACACAGAGAAGAAATAAGATAAGGTCACAGCTAATGGCGACCATAAGCCATATAACGTCCTTGACGATGACATGGGACATGAGTTCGTGGTAATCCATAGGCCATTAGACCTTAAACAAATCCAAAAGAATGTCGTTCGGATGGAGCTAAAGAAGGTTACTACCATCATGGGGCATTTCAGATTGACCCTGCCAAGACCCGAGATGGTATGAACCGATGACCAGAGGATGTTGACTATAGAAAGCATATTATTTTCACCGAGGAAGATTTGGTTAGAGTGAGAACCCCACATCATGACGCACTAGTCATTACCCTCAGAATTTCAATTGGGACATTGACAAGCTTCTCGTGGACCAGAGGAGTTCATTAGAAATAATATACCTGCAGTTTTTCCACAAGAAGAAGCTCAATCTCGCCGACCTCAAGGAGGTCATAGCTCCGTTGGTCGGCTTCGTAGGGAAGATCACAAAGTCGCTGGGAAAGATAGTCCTCCCAGTCAGAGCAGGTAACCTCTCAAAGCTGATTGAGTTTATAGTGGTGGACATAAAGTCCCCATATCATGCCATCTTGGGCAGAGGCTAGTTGCATGCCATAAGGGTCATACCATCCTCCTACCACTAAAAGCTGTAACAACCCGCATAATTTTGGGGTATTTTTAAAATATAGAGGAAAATAAAGTTTTTGGTAAAGTTATTTTTATTGCTCAAATATGTTGGTTATTATTTTTAAAGATGAGAATTTCAAACGGGTTTGAAATCGGAATTAAAATGGAGTTTCAATTGCATTTTTATTATATAGAAGAGTCCTCAAAATATAGAGAGTTTTATATTTTGTGGACTCTTCTATATAATAAAAATGCAATTGAAACTCCATTTTAATTCCGATTTCAAAACCGTTTGAAATTCTCATCTTTAAAAATAATAACCAACATATTTGAGTAATAAAAATAACTTTACCAAAAACATTATTTTCCTCTATATTTTGAAAATACCCCAAAATTACGCGGGTTGTTACATTCGGTAACACCCCACCCGCCCGGAGCGCTACTATCGATAAAACTAACCAAATCCATAAACAACAAGGTATAGAGCATCTAATTCCCACAATAAAACAAGAGAAACCACTAATCTCAAATCTCTTCAATTAAAACAACAAGTCTCTCGAATTACATACAACAACTATCTAACTCGAAAAATACAAATCTCCAATGCTCTATACATCAAAATAATACACAAGTCTTCTCATCTTGTATTAGAAATCTTCCTAAAATAATCCTCGCTAAAATCAATCTCGATAGCGCCCCAAAATCCACGCTAACCTGCCACTAAAAGAAAAGATGGGGAAGTACACAATACGACAGGAAAGATGCTCAACAATAATGTTAGTGCTGAATAAAACGTCACAATACGAATACGAATGTTCAAATCAAATGCGAATCTCATAAGCAATTATATCACTATAATTTCTCAACAACACATTAACTGGGTTACCAGGCCTCACCACCGTACCGCGCCTATGCATTTTTCTAGCATATTCGAAAAAAGGAATATTGGCGGGTGCCCAACTTCAGTGCCATATTAAAATCTCATGACAACATGCTTAACACCAAATATAATACCACACAAATCGAAATTAGATTCCAACAAATATTTCCAGATTTTCAAATGAATTTATCAATTCAAATATGAGTCAATAATCACAAGAAAACAAAGGGAATAACACTCGCGAGATTAAGGAGCATATTGTGTAAAACCCCATACCTAAAACTTCCAAAAAGAACCAACATGAATCATCACAAAAATCAGCCTCAAAATCTAATCACACCATCACGTTCCTCTCGCGAAAATAATCAAATCTCGTTCTAGCCCATACTCGAGAAAACACCAAATAAGCCTTCTAATCTAATGTTGAAATCTTGAATAAGTTTGGGGCTATGGTCTGTATATGAAAGGGGGTAATTTTTTAGAGGTCTTCTGGTTGAAAAGTTTGAGAAAAAGTGATTTGAAAAGCCAAGCCACGAATTAGTTGATACATAAAGTATTAAGAGTTTGATTAAGAAAAGAGTTCTAATGAGATACAAGTACTATAAAATACATTTCGGACGATCGGACCGTTAGAATTGGATGAAATTTTACAGAGAATTATCTGAAGACGAGAGGAAGCTACATAAAAAATTTCAGCTCGATCGGCTTGTTCAATATTTTTAAATTTTTTTTTTCTAGAGAGTTTTATGTTTTGAGGACTCTTAGAGAGTTTTATATTTTGAGGACTATTCTATATAATAAAAATGCAATTGAAACTCCATTTTAATTCCGATTTCAAAACCGTTTGAAATTATCATATTTAAAAATAATAACCAACATATTTGAGCAATAAAAATAACTTTAGCAAAAACTTTATTTTCCTCTATATTTTGAAAATACCCCAAAATTACGCGAGTTGTTACATTCGGTAACACCCCACCCGCCCGGAGCGCTACTATCGATAAAACTAACCAAATCCATAAACAACAAGGTATAGAGCATCTAATTCCCACAATAAAACAAGAGAAACCACTAATCTCAAATCTCTTCAATTAAAACAACAAGTCTCTTGAATTACATACAACAACTATCTAACTCGAAAAATACAAACCTCCAATGCTTTATACATCAAAATAATACACAAGTCTTCTCATCTTGTATTAAAAATCTTACTAAAATAATCCTCGCTAAAATCAATCTCGATAGCGCTCCAAAATCCGCGCTAACCTATATTTTTTAGTGTATCACTAACCGGGGTGTGGTTAAAATTCATGGCGACTAAGCCACTACTAGGAAGTGCTTCATCGTGGCCATTTGACCCAAGAAGGAAAAGAAGAAAGAAATAAAGGATGCTCATGAAGAAGCCTAAGAGGGGGATACACCCTCCAAATAGAAATTATGGTACGGTCGACTAGGGGTGGAGAAGACCAAGGTACACCCTACCGGCAGGGTCGTTGAAATCCTGAAATAAGTTAGAGCTGACGACAACTTGCCAGAGAGGAATTTTTTGATTGAAGCCGCACTTGCCATTCAAGGGAAGAAATAACTGATGCCTTTATAAAAAGCAATCTTGATGTTTTCGGTTGGGAACTATATGATTTTCCAAGGATTGATCCCAACGTAGATTGCCATCACTTGCACAACAATCCATCCTTAAAGACGATCACTCAAAGGCTCACCGAATATCCCTCGAGAAATCTAAAGCGGTGGAAAATAAAGTAAGGAAGTTACTGGATGCACGATCCATTACGAAAGAACAATGGCAGTTAGAAGGTCTGTATTGATTTCATAGATCTCAACAGATTATGTCCCAAAGACATCTTCCCACTTTTTAAAATCGATCAGTTGGCTGACGCTACGACAACACACAAAAGAATGAGTTTTTTAGATGACTTATCTGGCTACCATCAAATTTTGTTATTCAAACCCGGCCAGGAAAAACGTCCTTCATAACCCCGATTGGGTTATACTGCTACAAGGTTATGCCATTTGGCTTGAAGAACACAGGGGAGACTTATCAGTGGCTGGTCACCAAGATGTTTAAAAGATAAAAGGGAGACACGATGGAGGTCTAAATCGATGATATGCTAGTCAAAAGCTGGAATAAGGGCGACCACCTCGAGGACTTATCGAGGACCTTTGAGATCCTCAAGAAATACCGGATAAAGATTAATGCGAGTAAGTGTTCATTGGATACCCAGTTAGGAAAATTCTTGGGCTATCTAGTTAGTAAAAGATGAAATGAGTCCAATCCTGATCAATTCGACGCTATCACCAGGGTCTAGCCTCCTGAGATATTGCGAGATGTTCAAAAGCTCACTAGTATGCTCGTGGTGCTCAACCTCTTAATCTCTAAGTCTTTATAACACTTTCGGCCATTCTTCTAGCTCTTGAAAAAGGACAAAGGCCTCATATGGAATGATGACTATTTGATAGCTTTGGAGGATATCAAAGCCTACCTTACCAAACACCCTTGCTAGTGATTCCAAAGTATGGAGACCCATTGTATTTATACCTTGCAGTATCAGACCAGGCTATGAGTTTGGCTCTGGTGTGTGAAAAAGAGGGAGGACATCACCCGATTTATTATGCTAGAAAGACACCTCTGGACGCTGAACATATCTACTTGCCCCTGGAAAATCTTACTTACGCGCTGATGGTCGCCTCAAGAAAGTTGAAGAATTACTTTAAGGCTCATTCAATAACAGTGATAACTTCTTATCCCCTCAAAGTTGTTCTTCAAAAAGTCGGCCTCCCTGAATGAATTTCCAAGTGGTTGGTAGAGCTCAAGAGATTCGATATCCACTTTCAACCATGAATATAAATTAAGGGACAAGTCTTGGAAGACTTCATTGCTGAATTCACGGGAGACTAACCAATCTACCAGTAGGAGGTGGAGCAATCACCATATGAGGAAGCACATTTAATTACTGGATCCTATACATTGATGAAGCATCCAATTCCAATGGGGAAGGGGTAGGAATCGTCCTCATCACTCCAGAAGACATTGTCATTGAGCAAGGAATCAAATTGGGATTTGAGGCCTCCAACAAAGAAGTTGGGTATGAAGCACTAATCGCTGGCTTTTGCAAGGCCCAACTGTTAGGGGCAAAGCGTATTCACGTGTTCGGCGCCTCCGAGTTGGTCTCCGAGCAACTAAGTGAGGATTTTAAACCAAAAGATGATATAATGGCAGCATGCCTCATCGTGGTAAGAGGACTTATGGAAGGATTTGAGAAGGTGGACATTTAACAGTTTCCCTAGGGGTAGAATAGTCATGTAGATGCCATCGTATCCCTAAGCTTAGTAGTGGACTCTGATCTAGGAAAAACGATTCAGATAGAATTCCTCGCCCAACAAAGGATTGACTAGACAGTCGTAGCCGAGCAAGTCCTCCTCACCGAGAAGTCCCCCAGTTGTATGGATCCCATCATCACCTATCTATGAAAAAATATACTTCCCAATGACAAGAGGTCGATCCATCAGGTTAGGATCACGACAGCCCATTTTCACCTCGGTCCAGGAGGAAAGATTTACAAGAAGTCATTCACAAGCCCTTATCTCCAGTGGGTTCACCCACATGACATCAATCAAGTACTTAATGAGCTTCATAAAGTTATTAGTGGTAGTCACGCAGGAGGGAGATAATTGTCCTTCTGAGCAAATAAATATGGTAACTGGTGGCCCCACATGGAAAAGGATACAAGAACTTACATTCACAAGTGCAAAAAATTCCAAAAACACTCTCCAGTGGTTCACTAGTTAGCTAGCAACCTAAAATCTCAGACAAGACCATAGCCATTCATGCAATGGGGAATGGTTATCGTGGTACCGCTACCTATCGCATCTAAAAATTGCATATATCTGCTGGTTGGCACATATTACTTTACCAAATGGGTAGAGGCAGAACCAATAGAAAACATTCAAAACTCAGACATAACCAGGTTCATCTTGAAGATCATTATAACGCGCTTTGGGATACCAAGGACTATTATCATCGAAAATGGCACGCAATTCGAAAGTAGCTTCTTTGAAAGTTTCTGTGATGAGCATGTTATCAAGAACCACTTCAGTTCTATTGCATATTCCCAAAGTAATGGTCAGGCAGAGTCTTCCAACAAGACCATGCTCGATGGACTGAAAATGAGGTTGGAAAGAGCGAAGGGTGCTTGGGTGGATGAGCTCCATCGTGTTCTATGGGCTTACCATACCACTCCCAGGAGACCAACTAGGGAAACTCCCTTTGCTCTCGCTTATGGAATGAAAGTTATAATTCCACTAGAAGATGGAATCCCAACTATAAAAACTACCTTGGTCGACCAAGGCTTTAATAATGATGCATTACACAATGAATTTGACTTAGTATACGAGCAAAGAGACTTGTACATGATCAAGTTGGCTTCCTATCATCAATAACTGGCAAGACAGTACAACAAGAAAGTCAATTCGAGGAAGTTTCTAATAAGATACTATGTCCTAACGAAAGTCTTCGATAGTGCTGTAAAACCACCAGATGGAAAACTAGGACCAAACTAGGAAGGAGCTTCTAGGGTCGTAAGCGGGGAGCTTCAAGGGGCATATCAGTTGGAAACTCTAGAGGGGAGGGAGTTACTAAGAGAATTGAAAGCAACCAATCTCATAAAGTTCTACTTTTAGTCTTCTTTATCTTTTGTTAGAACATTTAGTTTAAGGAAATTTTTATTTTCAAACTTATGTCGCTTAAAAATTATTATTCAATAAATAATGGCCAGTTGGCCCTCACACTTTGATATTATATATCGGCTGCTTAAGTGTTTCTAGGTTGAATCTCAATATTATGCACCCTTTCTAAATAATAACTCCCTCATGTAAAGTAGAACTCCTAGTAATTACAACAAGTTATTCAACTTGTTTCAATCAGGGAATCTCACATGCCGAGCAGGGTTAGCTTTAATTATAAAAAATTGTATCAATTACTGCAGCCCTCAAGTCTTTGTTGTAAACACAATAGACATCATGTGTTTCCCTCACAAAAATAAAAGCCCTACGGGGAATCCTTAAGCAACAAATCCAACTCAGGTTGGTCACTAACTTTGTTGGTCACAAAAAGCCTACTTGGGAGGGTGGCCCATTAAATAGGTACGTTCTCGCCATCATCTTACTTAGGCCTAAGGGAGTGTGATGACATAACCTAAAAGGTAAAGTAGATGGAAGGATACTACTAAGTGATGTTGGACTGGGAGAATGTTCAAACATCTAGTAACAAATGGTTAACACTTTTCAATATCATTTAGTCGGGTGGAAAACACAAAATGATTAAACCTAAGTACCCGTCTATTTAAATGGTAAAAGGCTTAAGGAAATCAATCAGTATTGTTTGGTCGACAAAGATATTGAGTAACTGATGAGCAACAACTCTTTCCACTTCAAAACACGAGCAACAATTATTAACATATGTTTAGTCAACATATGCTCAAAATATGGAAAAAGTTAATAAATGAATCTCTTTATTAACAAAAATCTAAAATTACAATTACATAAAGACCAAAAATTCATAAGGACTAAGATGGCCCAGGATGCCAAGAAAGATATTCTGCAACAAGCGCTCTTTGACCATCATTTGATTTTATGACGAGCTCCTCCACATCATCATCAAGGTCTTGCTCCAAAAGATGGGAAGGGATAACATCAACTGAGATACACTCATCATCCTTTGAGAACGGATTATGGTTGTAGGCCGAACACTCAATATGGTACTTATACCACAATCTGGACTCCTTGGCCTTCCTTAACTCCCTAAGGGAATTTATCCACCCACGAGTAAAGGCAATTTACTCCACCTTCTTGAGACTTATTGGGGCATCTTCCCAGCCATCATTGTAACCCTCTTCCCAGGATTCTCGAGGTCCTATTTTGAATGAATATCTCAGCCTTTTGACATCCTCTTAGATCCTAGTCACAACTATATTCAGTCTGATGACCTCCTTGCTTAGAGCGTCGTTCTTAACCTGGAGCATTTCACCCACTTGGATTAATTCAGTGGTCTCAATGAGTCTGGCACTCAGAGAAATCACCCCATCCTAGACTGAAGCTTTGATTTCCTCCATGGCTTCAAGATCATCCTTTAGTTTGGAGACTAGCTCAGACTTATTCTTATACTACTCTATCCTCATCCTTAAAGACTTGTAGATATTCACAAACACCTTATGAGCTTTCACACTAATATTGGGCCCAAGGATCATCCCCAATCGTGAGCTAGGGGGATGTAGTTCTCGTCTGACTATAAATGACACAAACCAAACAAAACCATGAACAAAGTATCAGTATACGGTAAAGGAGCAAACAAGACATAAGCAGAATAAAGTTCTCTTTTCATTAATATATAAGGGGGCCAAAGGCCAGTACAGTTAGAGAAATACAAAAATTACAAGGCTACGAGGTTATAAGGTATCATTGTACAAGGAAAAATAAATTCATTATCTACATGCCTCACTCCTTCACCTGCTCGACTTTGATGATGGCCTTCCTCTTTTTGACAACGCTCGCCTCCTGACCAGCATCCACGCCGACCTCAATTATCGCTCCCTTAGCATGAATGGCCAACCGACTAGCATCTTCCTCTTCCTCTTCAAAAGCCTTTCTTAAAGGACATGCTTTGTTGAAGCCCTCAAGGTATCTAGCATCATTCTCTTGAGGGATCCCCTCCTCCAGCTTCAGAATTTTATTGCACAAGTTATGATTCACTTCGACCAGCTTCTCCTTCTGAGCAACCACCGCCTTTTGGGATGCCTCAAGATCATCAAAGTCCATAGTTGACTTTTCCCTCTCTTGCTCCCACACTAGACGAGCATCAACGAAGGCTTTATTATCCTTCTCCAATGTTTTTTTTAGCTTTTATGCACTTTTGGACTTTTTAGCATGGTCGTCTCGAAGGGTGGTAAAATCAGGTAGAAACTGTATAGGAAGGAAATAATTGTAAGTTAGTACGAAAATGGAAATATAAAAAACAGACATGATTCAAAAAACCATGAAGACACTTACCAGGGAAATTCCTTGAGAAGGCTTGAGGGAGAGATGTGATGACCCCAATCGTGAAGAGCACTCGCAATCAGCAGCGGACACTGCCCCTTCAGTATATTAGGGGCAAGTTAAGGTACATCACCCATGATATCCCCCTTAGTGCCAGCAATGGGGGGGGTCCCAGAGGGCTTCAGGACCAATTTCCTCTTGGTCTCCCTTCTCTCCTTCTCCTTCTTCTATTTTGCCTCTTCTTTTCTCCCTCTCTCTCTCTCTCTCTCTCTCTCTCTCTCTCTCTCTTTTCTACTCTCTTCTTGTTCTTTTTTCTTCTCATTCTCCTTCTTTTTCCCCTTACCTACTGGGATAGAACTGCTGTCTCTAGAGGAATCAGTCTCAGACGTCTTGAATAGACAAAGATATATGATCGTCATCATCATCAAGATTCAATTTTCTTCTTCAAACAACATGACCATATTTTCCTCTTCTTATTCTTCTTCTTCTTCTTCTTCTTCTTCTTCTTCTTCTCCCGCTTCCGTTCCTTCTTCCTCCGCCTCTAGCACAACTGGGTGAGAAGGACCAACTTTAGGAGCTTTTAAGTTGGGGACCTTATCGACCAGTCGTGCAATAAAACTAGTTTTCATTTTTTTTAGACGACCAAATAAGTTGTCAACCTTGGATTCTCTCCATTAGAAAACCTCTCTTTAATATTCCAACCCTTTAAAACCTTAAAAACATTAACCTCATTTATATCAGGATATTGATTTCTAACGCGGGCTGCAGAACAAAGGAAGAATAACATTAGTCAGATGACATGAATCAAAAGAAAAATAGCACAGTAAACAAAATAAAAGCCAAAGCGACTTATATAGTCCTCCCTAAAGTTTGGAATTATAGGGCCTGGGTGCCTTTCGCCCTCGCGCACAGGAGGACATTACCAATTTCTAGCAATAAAACCATGGTCCCAATAATCTTTTTGAGAATCAGGGAGGTTCACTACCAGGACCCTATCAGCCTTTCTGGTCTTCAAATACGTAAAGACATCATTGGTTTGTGATCATATATAGCAGTAGCAAATTTCAGCAAGGCCTAATTTCGTCCCATATAGGGTGTTTATTCTATGTACATTGTCAACTATTTTTCAAACATTCAGGGCACATTGGGCAGGAATAATTACAAAATATTTGAAGAACCTAAGGAATAGATGGTTTGGGGGAAATGTCAGACACCCTTATGTAATCAAAAGGGTGTGAACCTAGTGCCCTCTTTCAATGTCACACACATTTATGGGAAAGGGGGCGCAGTCAATCAGACACATTTCTGGGAAAGGGGGTGCAGTCAATCTCTACCCAATCAGGAATGTTATACATCTTCCTAAATTCAGATATTGATTTGTTATCAAGCCACACCAACATAAGAAGAACCCTAGCTATAGTTACACGACAATCCAAATAAGTGGAAAAATAAGAAAGGGGGAGCTAAACTTATAAGGATTGACAAAACTCTGAAGAATAAAATCTCTGGAATACTTAGGGATGAAGATAAAAGATTGAACAGAGGTGACAAAGGAGATGGATCTATGGTTTGAAACCCAACACCAATGATGAACATGACATCCTAGGATGATTTTTAGCACGACATCCTAGGACAATTTTTTAGCATTACTTATTTCTCGCTTTTCATATTTTACAACTAACACCCAAATCTTCATATCCTTATTATATGAACACCAATTGACAAACCGTAAGAACCGATTTGACCCTATTTTTTAGGCCAATAATATTTCAGTAGTTCTTGAGTCATGAATTTTGACATTGAATATGACCCGGGGCTTTGACTTTGGCTTTCTTTCGATTTCGAACACTGCACAGTCATAACTTCTTAGTTTGAACTCAGATTGATATGATGTAATAACCCAGGCGTCCCTTGATTCGAGGCCTATAATTTTATGATTTATTCGAATCCAAAACTAGTCATCTGTGATGATGCGAGAAATCATACCGAAGTCTTTTTCAACCATCACATCAAGTAAAAATTCATAAGTAAAGTAAATAAGATAAGTGTAACGCAACATATATAGTGGTTTAGCTATAAAATGAGTCTATGTCCAATTTCGTGACTTATTCTCACTCTCTACAATCATTAATACAAGATTAGTTTCCCATTAGAGGCATACAAGAGAGATAGAGAGAGTTGAATACATGAGAGGTGTAGTTCTATGCAACACGGGATGCAGCCTGTAAAGCAAGTCTATAGAGGGTTGCGGACTGTAATGGTATAGGTGACTAGGGAGCTTCTAGAGAGAGAATGTATAGAGATTTGGGCAGGAGTTCGCTGCCAAATCTTGTATTAATAAATAAGGAATGAGCGCTTCTATTTACAGAAGTCAAAAGGAGGGATCACGTGCAGAAAGCACATGACATATACATAAGTGATCCTAGTGGAGAATCCTTCTAGAACTTAGACAGTTGGCAAGTACATGCTGGCGTGGCTAAGTCTGCGACTGGGTATGTACTACTGAAGAGGTATGTGGCTGTGTCATTTTAAGGATAAAGATATGGCCTTATTATGTGCTAATTATAGGGATTATCGCGGCCTGTCTGAGCCCCAGGAAGTGGTAATGTGCTATGATCATAAGTACTACCGTGGCCTATCTCTGCCCCAGGCAAAAGCATTGTACTTAAGCCTATCGCAACCTTGGAACCCGTATTGGGCATATAGTTAAGCCCCCAATCCTTACTGCTAAGAGCTTGCGAGTTGGTGTCGTCGTTGTGTTTTACGCCTAGTGTCGCGGTGTCAATGCGTGTGGTCTTAGTTGTTCCTTTGTCTGGGACGTATGAGAATCCATGCTCATACAAAATTTGGAATTTGTCTAAAAAACAACCTCAGGTGTTTTGTCAACTTTGTAGATAAATCTGCACCAATTGGAAACTAGTTAGGTATTATAACATACATGATTGGAATGGTATGTGAATCTAGTTTCTTATAAACTTCGAATCGCCTAAAAATAAATTATAGTCTAGTAGACATTTAATTTTTACTAATAGGTGTACTATATGTCCAAAAAACAGCCTCGAATTTGGTTTAATTTTATTGATAAATATGTATTAATTGAAAACTAGTTAGGTGTTATAGGATTCATGGATGGAAAGGTATGTGATTATCATTTAATTTAAACTTGGAATCACCTAAAAACCATTTATAGTGAATGAGATATTGATGTTTTACTTACAGATGTACAATCAGTCCAGAAAATGAATTTGACGCAAAATTCATCTTCTCCAACTTTTAAAGCTTCCAAAAGATTCAAATATCACATTACTTCAAGTCTAAGGTGTATAACAATAATAATTACCTAAATCACAACCCTAGGTGAATCAAACCAAATCTAATGATTAATTTCATTTCTCTTCAAATGTACATGTCTTTAATGTATAGCTACTCATTTTCTAATTTACGCATTTCATGACATGGTTTCATCTTCACCAATTCAACCCCAAACCGTCTTCTGAAACTCATATTATAATATGGAAAATATGAATTATAAATAAATTGCAAATTTAACTATGGTACTGCAAGAGATTTCTTGCCTTGAAGTATATACATTCGTTCTTAGTAAAACATCTTCGTGATTTTTAAAATTTTTATAAAAATACATTAAAAAGTTTGAACGGGGTAAGTGAGAAGATAAAGACAAAGTGTGAGGGCAAACACAAAGTGCAAAAAAACATGTACTTTTCATACCATATTGACCTTAGATTATGTAAATACACATTCTCAAGGTAATTATATATGAAAGAGAAAAAAATAGCCATGATTAATGTGATCATAACTATTTAAATATAGAAAGACATTTATATATTGGCATTTCAGAGAGACAATGTTTACCTATAATGTTTCGAATCCTACCCCATATATATGTTTTGAATGAATTTATTAAATCATTCATTCCTTGTCACCTCAATTTGCTTAAAAAAGATGAGTAATTTTATTAGTGAATAAGGTAAACGAGTGAAAAAAAGTTTGATTCGAAATGAAAAATTTAAGGGCCAATTACACTTACCTTCCTGAAGTTCATGCTATTTTCACTTCACCACTCCAACTCCTATTTTTTAGATTTAGCCCCCTAAAATTTCAATACGACTTCCAATAAGAATGTAACTAATTACTCAAGTTCGAATGCACCCCACATACTAACCCTCACAATATCAACCATAATTAAAGTGCCTTAATTTAAATCGTGCAATATAGTGACATATGGGTTAATTAATATTTATTCAACTAGATTTAAATATTAATTTATAGAGTCCCAATTTTAACCACAGATAAAGATATCAACCTTCGGGGACACGCTCGTGCCTCTATCGGTAAGTGCGTAGGAGTCCCTCACCTAATGAACTTAAACAATTTAAATACACACAAAGGAGAATGGAGAATCACTATGCAACTCACCAATGAGTTGTTCCGTACAAAACCCCACTGAAGGACCGAATTGTCAATCTCTCTCACTACGAACCTTAGACCAGCTAAATGCAAGATATAAAACATCAGACCTCCCAATTGTATGTGTAATAAGCCACTGTCACTACCTCCAACATAAGACCTCTCGATTTTCTGCATTATCAGTCAAGGTTACGGTACAAGATCAATACTTCTAAAGACAAACCCCACTGATAGATTCATCAAGAGTACAACATGTTCACATAAAAATTCAACACACATTAACATAATCATTTCATGTATTCATACTACTATAGAATATTATTCTCTCTGTAGTCTACCCAATTTAACAAAATCCCAACATTGGATGTCAAAAATTGTATTATGTTTTAAATATCCAACCTACGTAAATATTCCCAATTTTGACCAAATTTACTTTCTCAATAAACTACGTTAAACAGCCTTAAACAAAAGCCAAAACCTAAAAGAACTAACCCAAAATTATAAGGTTTCTATCCCGAATTAAAATATTTACCCACAACAAACTACAATGAATTAATGGCTCATATTTGACAGAAATATAGATTTATGACTCTAGTTTATAATCCAAATTGAATTGCCTAAATCGGATTTACATTTTACTATATATTCAAGTTTTCCTAATAGGTGTACAATCTGTCCAGAAAATAGCCTCAGATTTCAGGTCAAATTTGTAGATAAATCTCTTCTAATTCAAAACTAATTTGGTATTATACAGTACATTGTTGGAAATTTATATTAATATATTTTCATATAAAGTTTTAATCACCTAAAAATCATTTATAGTCTACGAGATATTTTAGTTTTACTAACACGTGTACAATCTGTCCAGAAAATAGCCATAGATTTTTAGTTGAATTTGTAGATAAATCTGCACCAATTGGAAACTAGTTAACTGTTATAACATACATGATTGGAACGTTACGTGAATTTAGTTTCTAATGAATTTGGAATATCCTAAAAAAATTATAGTCTAGCAGATACAAGTTTTACTAACAAGTGTGCAATCTGTCCAAAAAATAGCCCCGGATTTGGGGTCAATTTGGTAGATAAGTATGTATTAATTGGAAAGTAGTTAAGTGTTATAACATTCATGGTTGTAAAGTTATGTGATTGTAGTTTAATATACAATTGGAATCACTTGAAAGTTTTTTTATAGTGTATGGGATATTCATGTTTTACTAACAGGTGTACAATCAGTACATAAAATGAATTTGACGCATAATTCATCTTCTCCAAGGGCTAAAAATGGCCATTAAAAACTCAACACCAAATTTTAAAGCATCTTAAAGACCCAAATATCATATTACTTCAAGTCTAAGGTCTATAGCAATAGTAGTTACCTAAATCACAACTCTAGGTTAATCAAACCAAATATATTGATCAATTTCATTTTTCTTTAAATGTACATGTCTTTAAATATCACTATGGAGCCCAGTCCAAATTGTAACACCTTACACACGCGGTGACAAGTCACAATGTATGAAAATACGAATTATTATTTTTACGCATAATAGATATTCCAATAATTTTTGAATTAATATCACTAATTGTGGGGACCCATTTAATTAAGCCCATGAGAGTAGCCGATCGACCTAGATAAGTCAAAACGATGACCGTCACAAATCATAATTTAATCGGCACATATGTATTGCAAGTGCTCTAAAACACATACGAATATAGTTAAATCAGTTACCAATAATCTCGACAGAGATATTCAGGGGCTTCTTCATATATATTCAACGTGTTAATTGAGTTCCTTGCCTAACTTAACCTCTATTTTGATACGCCTATAAATTGCACACCCTGACCCAGGGCAGAGGGATGTAACCAAAAATATTGAGATACATTATAATAAAACAGTAACCTCTCCGTGGACGTAGGAAATTCGCCGAACCATGTATGTCGTTGTTGTGTGTGATCTTTACTTTCTGTTCTTTGTGATTATTTTCCTGGATCTCTTTATTGTGATATTTCTTATACTCATTATTGGCGTCGCCTGTGATGTCTATTACTTTGAAAACCTTTACAAACAGAAAAACTGTGATGTCGCACCACATCAATAACATTCCTCAAGTTGGCAATGTGCAAGAAAACCGAGTTCCTCCTAGGATTTGGTCAGAGATTCACGAGGAGACAAACCCCAAGTTTCACCAAGAGAGGCTTCCATCTGAAGAAAGCCAAGGGCAACCTAGGTTTACACATATTTGCAGGTTGGTTGATGCTTATGAAGCCAAGATTCAAGAACAAGAGGAGGTTATGCACCGCTAAGTAGAAGAGAATGCTCGCCTTAAGAGGTTGCTTGAAAGAATGGAGAGAGATCTATATAGAAGTATAAGGAAATGCCGTGATAGGACTCCCAGTCCTAAGGTAAGTAATACTCACAGTCGAGGAAGGATCCCCACGCACGACCAAGAGAGAACTGAATGTGATAGGTCAGGGCATGGTCGATTAGAATGTAGCCAGTTAGAGAAATGCCACAGGAGCCACGATCGACAAAACGATGAGATTAGGACTCTGGTTCATAGAGAGATGGACCAACATCCAGCCCACCATGGTTTCAGGTGCACCAGAGAGCTAGACAGAAGGGGTATCAACACTCAGATGAAAGACCCTTTCTAAAGGGGGATCGAAGAAGAATAACACCTAAGAAATTTTTAATCCCCAGATTCAAGATTTATGATGGGAAAACTAGTCCCATCGACCATGTTTGACGATACAGGCAAACCATGATCCTGTGGAACCATAACGATGCATTGATGTGTCAAATCTTCCATTCTATCCTACATGACGTAGCACAAAAGTGGTTCAAAAAGTTACCACACAGGTCCATTAGGAGGTTTAAGTCCCTAGCAGAGATTTTCACAAACCACTTCATAACCTGCAGCTCCTATCCCAAGTGGATGGATGCACTGCTTATAATGAAGAAAAATCCATAAGAGAGTCTTCGCGACTATACGAAGAGGTACTGGGAAATTTTCAATGAAGTGGAGGACTGCTCGGAGCAAGTTTAAGCTACATACTTCAAAATTATCCTGTCGACCACGTCACTCTTACACCAATACTTAACTAAGAAAGAGGCTAGTACCATCGACGGTCTTATGGCTCATATTAAAAAATATGCCAAAGTTGAGGATGTAGTCCATCTTAATACAGGGGAAAAAGGTGGAGTGAAAGTGAATAAGGGAACAGAGAAGGGTGATACTCTGAAGAAGGCGAATAAGAATGACTGAAAGGATGGCTCCAAGAATGGGAACAATGTTGATCCCTCCAAAGCATTCCGGGGCGTTAACACAGTCTTCAAGGAACCCTTTTACAACATCTTGATCAAGATTAAATACCAACCATACATAAAGTGGCCTAAAAAGATGGGTGACGATCCAATGAAAAGAAATAATGCGATGAGATGCGCATTTCATAAGAAGGCAGGCCGTAGGATCGAAAACTGTGAAGCTCTGAAGACACACTTAGAGGATTTGGCTTAAGCAGGGCATCTCAACAAGTGCATAGAGAAGAAGACATATAAGGTCATAGACAATCGTGATAAAAAACTAGACAACATCCTTGACGATGATACAGGGCATGAGTTCGCAGTAATCCATGGTGCATCGAATCTTAAAAAAATCTAAGGAAATCATGTTCGAATGGAGTTGATGAAAGTTACCGCCGTTATGGAAGCATTTCAAATCGACCCTGCCAAAACCCAGACAAGTTAGCATCAGCGACTAGAGAATGTCGACTACATCAAGCATGTCATTTTCACGAAAGAATATTTGGCTGGGGTTAGAACCCCCATCATGACGCATTGGTGATCACGCTCAGAATAACCAATTGGGATGGTTATAAGCTACCCATGGACCAGGGAAGTTCATCAGAAGTGATGTACTTAGAATTGTTCCACAAACTAAAGCTGAACATTATCGACCTTAAATAAGAAACAATATCACTGGTTGAATATGCACGAAGAATCACAATGCCACTGGGGAAGATAGTCATGTCGGTTAGGGTAATAAACATCTCAAAGTTAATCGAATTCCTAGTAGTGGACATTGAGTCCCCGTATCACTCCATTGTAGGCAAGGCTGGCTCCATGCCATGAAGGGTGTACCATCCACTTACCATCAAAAGTTTAAGTGTCTTACTGACCGGGGTGTGGTCGAAATATGTGGCAATCAGGCCACAACCAGAATATGCTTCATCACAGCAATTCACCCCAAGAAGGAAAAGAAGAGGGTGATAAAGGATGCTCAGGAAGAAGTACATAAGGGGTTTGTTCCCTCTAAATAAAAATTACGATACGGACCAAGGGTGGAAGAAAATAGGATCCTTCTCGCCGATAAGGTCATTGAAAGCCTGGAAGAAGTGGTGGCCGATGATAACTTTCTAGTGAGGAAATTTCTGATCGGATCCACCCTTGTCAATCGAGAAAAGAAAGAATTGGTTGCCTTCCTCAGAAGCAACCTAGATAGCCTGCCACCACTTGCATGTTGACCCAGCCTTCAAGCCAATCACCCAAAAGGCTCGCCAAATAGCCCCCGAGAAGGCCAAAGTAGTGAAGAATGAAGTAGGGAAGTTATTGGATATGGGATCCATCATGGAGGTCCAGTTCCTCAAATTATTTTCCAACCCAGTGGTGGTACACAAGAGCAACGACAGTTGGAGGGTCTGTATTGACTTCACAAATCTTAACAAAGCATTCCATAAGGATAACTTCTCTCTTCTTAAAATAGATCAGTTGGTTGATGCTACGTCGACACACTTTATAATGAGCCTTTTGGATGCATACTCGGGATACCATCAGATCCCTTTATTAGGCCCCGACCAGGATAAAACGTCCTTTATAACCCCCTTCGGTTAATATTGCTATAAAGTTATGCCGTTCGATTTAAAAAATGCAGGGGCAACTTACTAGAGACTTGTTACCAAGATATTCAAGAGACGAATGGTAGACATGATGGAGGTATACAGGAAAGGACAAAGGCAACCACATCACAGACTTAGCTATAACTTTTGATATCCTCATGAAGTACTGGATGTAGCTTAATGCAAGTAAGTGTTCATTCGGTGTCTAGTTAAGAAATTTCTTGGGCTACCTAGTTATTAAGAGAGGAATTGAGACCAATCGGGATCAAATCAGTGCTATCACAAGAGTCGAGCCTCCTGAGATGTTCAAAAACTCATTACTATGCTCACGGCACACAACTACTTCATCTCTATGTCTTTGGAACGCTGCCGACCATTATTTTAGCCCTGGAGAAGGATAAAGGCCTCATATGGAATGATGATTGTTAGAAAGCTCTTGAAGAACTCAATTCCTACCTTAGCAAACCACCCATGTTGGTGATTCCAAATGATGGAGACCCGCTATATCTTTACCTTACAGTATCCGACCATGCTATAAACTCCGCTATGGTATGTAAAAAAGGAAGGACGTCAGCACCTTGTCTATTACTGCAGCAAGATAGTTCTGGATGCCGAACAATGGTACCTTCTTATAGAGAAACTTACCTATGCGTTGGTTATTGCCTCGAGGAAACTAAATCATTAGTTTGAAGCCCATTTAATAACGATAATCACCTTATACCCACTCAAAGCTATTTTGCAGAAGGCAGACCTCTTCAGATGACTTTCGAGCTTGGGAGATTCAATATCCATTTTCAACCGAGAATGCCAATTAAGGGGCAAGTCGTAACGAATTTCATTGTTTAATTTATAGGAGAAAAACCAAGAGACCAACTGGAAGCAGAGCAGTCAACAAATGAGGAGACACAGTCTATGGACTGGACCCTATATGTTGATGGAGCATCTAATTCCAAGGGCAGGAGTAGGAATCGTCATTATTACTGCAGAACATACCGCTATCGATCAGGGAATCAGATTGGTATTTGAGGCCTCCAACAATGAAGCTGAGTAAAAAGCTATGATCGCTGGCTGGTGTAAGGCCCAATTACTGGGGGAAAAGTGCCTTCACGTATTCGGTGACTCCAAACTGGCCTCTAAATAAGTAAGAAAGTAATTCAACATCAAAGATGATAAGATGTAAGCCTACCTCACTGTGGTGAGAGAACTCAAGGCGGGGTTTGAGAAAGTAGATATTCAGCAGTTCCCTCGAGGACAGAACAGTCACGCCGATGCCTTAGCAGCACTAAGCTCAGCAATTGACTCTGAGCTAAGGATGACTACCCAAATAGAATTCCTCTCATACCCAAGTATTGACCAAATAGTCGTAGCTGAGCAGGTCCTCCTCACAGAAAAATCTTGTAGTGGGATGGATCCCATTGCCAATTATCTATGGAGTGACACACTACCCGATGACAAGAGGCTGGCCCATCAGATAAGGGTCAAGGCTACCCATTTTTACCTCGCGCCTGAAGGGAAGCTTTATAAGAAGTCATTTACTAGTCCACATCTCCAATACGTTCACCCACATGATGTCAAGCAAGTAATTAATGAGCTTCATAAAGGCATTTGTGGGAGTCACGCAGGCGAAACATCATTGGCCGTTCGAGAAATTGAATAAGGTTATTGGTGGCTTCATATGCAGAAGGACACAGGCACTTATGTTCACAATTGTGGAAAATGTAAGAAACATTCTCATATGATCCAGTAGCCCGTTAGTAAGCTGAAAACCCTAACAAGCCGATGGCCATTCGTACAATGGGGATTAGACATACTGGAACCACCACCTAGCACTTCTAGAAACCGTAAATATCTTCTGGTTTGCACAAATTACTTCACCAAATAGGTAGAGGTAAAATCAATAGCAAACATTCTCGATTCTGATATTACCAGGTTTATTTGGAGGAAAATCATAACACACTTTGGGATACTAAAGACCATCATCATCGAAAATGACACACAATTTGAAACTAGTTTCTTTTAAGGTTTTTATAATGAGCATGGTATCAAGCACCATTTCATCTCTGTGGTGTATCTCCAAAGTAATTGGCAGGCATTGGCTTCCAATAAAACCATGCTCGATGGACTAAGAAAACGGTTGGAAAGAGCCAATGGGGCCTCGGTGGATGAGCTCCCTCATGTTCTATGGGCTTATCATACCATTACCAGGAGACCAAGTTGGGAAACACCATTCGCATTCTCTTATGGAATGGAAGCAGTCATCCTTCTGTAAACAGCTATCCCTACTATGAGAACCACCTTGGTTGATCAGTGCCTTAATGATGATGCATTACGCACTGAACTTGACTTAGCAGACAAATGAATAGAAATGGTCTTGATCAATTTGGCCTCCTATCAACACCAACTGGGCAAGGAATACAACAAAAAATCCAATTCGAGGAAGTTTCTAATAAGGTATTATGTCATAAGAAAAGTGCTCGATGGTACCGTGAAACCATCAGATGGAAATCTTGGACCAAAATGGGAAGGACCTTATAGGGTAATAAGGAATGACCTTCAAAGAGCATATCACTTGGAGACGTTAGAGAGCAGGTAGATACCAAGAGCCTGAAATGAAGCCATTCTTAAGAAGTTCTAATTTTAGTCTTGATTACCTTCTAATTAGCGCATTTAGTTTAAGAAAAATTTCATTTTAAACTTATGTTCCCTACTAATTATTATTCAATAAATAAAGGCCAGTTGGCCCATGAATTTAGTATGATATATTAGCTGCTTAATTCTTCTTGATTACGCCTCATTAGTACACACCTTTTCCGAATGATAACTCCTTTGTGCATGACTAAACTGTCAAGGTGGGTAGATGAACTTGCTTTCAATAAGGGAACCACACGTGCCGAACAGGGTTCACAGTGGTTATAACGAATAAATAGAAGCGTTTCAACAACTACAACCCTCGGGTCCTTTTTACAAACACGAGAGACCTCTTAAGTTACCCCGACAATAGTAAAATCCCTATTGGTACCCATAGGAAATAAAGCCAACTTAGTTTAGTCACAAACTACGTTTGGCTCTAAAACCTTTCTTGGGAGGATGGCCCATCTGCCAGGTACATTCTTGCCATCATCTTACTTAGGCCTAAGGGAGTATAACAACTCAACCTAAAGGGTAAAGGAGATGGAATGGTATAACTAAGGCATATTGGACCGTGAGAATGTTCTAACACACAAGAGTGCATGTCTAACACTAGTTCTTAAAACCATTTCATAAACTAGGAGGCTCAAAATGATAAAACGTAAGTACTAGTCCATTTGGACAACAAAGGACCCAGAGTGGTCAATTAATATTACGTGGTCAACAAATATGACAATTAGCAACTCAATGACGCATGTTTAGTCAGCAAAGGCTCAAAATATTAGAAATTGATAAATAACACTTTCTTCATTCCCTATAATGAGAAGTTACATTTACAACAAAAACCAAAGTAATCAAAATACTTATGATAGCCTTGGACGGTAAGTGAGGTATTTTTAAACACGAACTCTCCGACCATCATTGGGTGTGGGATAAACTATTTTCCACCATCTTCTAAGTAAGGCTTTAGAAGACGGACAAGGATAGAGTCTACTGGGATCCACTTGCCATTCCTCGAGATGGGATTGTGATAGTAAGCTGGACAGTCTATCTGGTACTTATACCACATGTCAAACTCCCTGGGCATTTTTACCTCCCTAAGGGAACTAAGCCATACCCGGGAAAAATCAAGTCCCTCCACTTCCTTCAATCTTGTCGGGGTGTCAGTCCATCGTTGGTCATAACCATTTGCCCAGGCCTGTCGAGGTCCCAATTCGAAAAAGATGCCTCAGCCTCATCACATATCTTTAGAGTCCAGCAATAATCACATAAGCTCACTGGACATCCCCCTTCAGCTCATCAACTTTCATTTGAAGATCTTTGTTTTTAGCTTTAGTTGTTCCTATTAATGATGAAAATGATCCTCGCAGCACTAGAGAGGACCTTAATGGAAGGTTCTCCTTTAGACGGGAAACCTCCCTCTTCAATTCATCGTTATCTTTTTGAATAATATCTCCCACTTGTTTGACTTTAGTAGTATCCAGAATTTTGGCTTTCAAGGCATCAACTTCCTCCTTAACCGAAGCTCCAATTTCTTCCATCTCTTCAACTTTGTCTTTTAAAATGGTGACCAACTCAGCCTGGTCCTTATATTGTCGGGTTCTCATCTTCAAAGATTTGTAAATCTTTATAAAAGCTATACGAGACTAGAAGCTAATGTTTGATCCAACGATCTGCTTTAACCGCGAATCAGGAGCAATATATTCATCAATATCAACGGGCTACAATCCAAAAGATGAGCAATGGATATTGGCTAACATCAGTAAAATACAATATAAGTAAGAGAGCAAATTGGCTTTTTTTCATTCGATAAAATAATTGCTTAAGTCAGTATAAGTCTGGGAAAATTATAACGCAACATCAAAACAGATAAGACAATAGAAATATTAAGAGCTAAAGGATTTACACCTGCTTGGAAGAATCTGGCCCCTGGCACTTTTTAGCATCCCCAGTGCTTGGTCGCCAACAACCACAACCGCACCAAGGTCCCCTATAGCTGGATTAATGGCGGACCTGAGGCCCCTCAACATCCATGGGATTGGGTCCGAGCATGTGTTGGGTAAACAAGTAAGAATTAGAAGGAACCCCAGTAGTGACCAAGGCTTGGTCTCGTCCTTTCTTTAAACCTACTAGCTGAACATATGTTATCTGGCATTCGACGTGATCATATGCCACCTCTAATCCTTCGTTGTACCCACTTTCCCGAACGATCATAGCCTCTCCGTATAGATTTTCAACCTTGGCATATAACTACTTATTTGCCTCAGACACCTTCAATTTCTCGGCAACCACTAGTCCATAGGCTGCCTGATGGTCGATTAGCTCCTTCATCGACTGCTTCTTAAGGGCGTCCAGGGCCTTGTGCTTCTCCTGATCAAAGTAACCTTTGCATCAGCCAAAGCATTGTCAGAATTTTTTAAACCCTTTTTAAGTTAGCATTCCTCCTCCACTGGTTGGCCCAACCACGCAGCAATGTGGTAAAGTAAGAAATAAACTGCAAGAGAATATAAAAACTATAGATTAACTTATGATAATTAGAAGAAAGAAGCAGAAAAGCATAGAGAGAAAGTGACTTACTAATGCAAGCCCTTGAGACGACTTGAGGGCCAACTGGTAAGACCCCATCTTCATTGATCACTCGTTATCAGCAATGAGCACTTCCCTCTCTAGCAGTATGGGGGCGAGCTGGGGGGTATCAACAATAGTTGTCCCCTCAGCAACAATTAGGGAATAAGGCACCACAGGGGCCTTTAAGACTTATGCCCTCTTCTTTTCTTCTTCCTTTGTTCTCTCCTCCTCTCTCTTTTTCTCCCTCTCATTTCCTTTCTCTTCTTCTTCTTCTCTACCTCACTCTCTTGTCCCTTGGTTCCCACTTTAGAACTACCAGCCATTAGGGAATCCCCCTCCTTCTTCTCAAAGGATTTGATTCGATCAGACAGTATATCATCATCATCATTCAGAATGATTAAACACCTTCTGTTAGGTGCGACCATTTGTTCTTCTTCATCACTAGTTTCCTCTTTACTACCCTCCTCTATATCCTCTTCTGAACCTTCCTATTCATCTCCATCTTCTTCTCCTTCCTCTTCTGAGCTTTCTTCTTCCCCTTCTTCTTCTTCCGCTTCTTCTTCTAGATGAATACATTCAGAAGGGCCAATAACCTCCTCCTTTGGAACCTCCAAATGGGGGATTGTATCCACTGGACGAGCGATGAAACTGGTAGTGTTATTCTTATATTGAAGTAGAAAAGAAGTCGATAAAGGATGCTCACCTTCTGCAACATTATCCCTAACTCTCAACGCTTTTTGAAGATCGGTGACTCTAAGTTCACGAGGATCGATTTCCTTGTTCTTGTCCTTAGATGGAAAGCAAGTAATGGAAATATCAGAAAAAGTACAAAGAGGAACTAGCAAGAGAGGAACGAAGAAAGAGATAGTGTTTGCAACCTATATATTCCTCCCCAAAGGTAGGGCTCCGAGGTCCACTGTACCTTACGCGCTCTGCTTGGGGAGGGTACTGCCAATTCCTATAAATAAAACCTTCAGACCAATAACCAATATGGGAGTGCGGCAAATTCAATACCAGGGCTCTATCAGCACTTCTCACCTTTTAATAAAAATTACCCCCACTTATATGCGGAAATGAATAACAGTAGCAAATATCAGCAAGCCCTAAATTGGTTCCATACATTTGATTTATCCTATGTACCCCATTAATTATATTCCAAACGTTTGGAGAACATTAGGCAGGGACAATGTTCACAACACTGTTCATCTTAAAACAAAGCACTATTCATAACACTGTTCATAAAAAATTGGTATCACTATTATGAACATTGTTTTGTTTTAAAATTAACAGTGTTGTGAACAATGACTTCCTTGAACAGTGTTTTCCTCAGTCCACGGTACTACATGTTACTTTAGTAGCCCAGGAAAGCCTATAAGCCAATATAACGGCAACAACGGCGATAATGGCAACACACAGGACACCAGAAAAATCATCAAAACTATAACATATATTTATATCAATGTTCTTCATAAATAAATTACCAAGAATATTTAATAAGATATAATCATATATTAGGAATATTATCTAAGTACTCAGAGTTGTTAACCCGAAAAGTTTAATAAAAACTTAAAATTATACAATCTTAGAATAAAACATAAGATCACAAACTATTTTACAAGCGATAAAATAAATTACAAGCCGTAGAATACTTACAATTACAAGATAATCTACGAGTTGTTGCTTCTGAAAGCTAATTATTACAAGACTGGTCGGTAAACTTTGATTGGAGGTTTTGAAAGAGAGAGGTTGTTCTAAGGCTGATTTTGCCTCTGGAGGTTGATGTGGTTGAGGTGTTTTTTAAACTAAGAGAGGTAAAGGGTTTTTATACGAAAGGCTAAGGGTGAAATTTATGTAGATCATCCTTCAATTATTAAAAAAGTAAGGTTAAATAAGTCTTTGAGAGAGAAAATCGTGTGCGTCTGAAATTTTTCTCCTTCAGTCCTTGTCTTTTTTCTTGATTTTGAATCATTTGGAATTTCCATCTGTCTTTGCTGTCGTTTTTGTCTGTTGCGTCATTGCTTGCATTTTATTGTTTTCTATCGTTTTCTTTTCTTTTCTCTTTCTATCAGTCCTTTTGTCTATTTTGTAACTCGTCACGGCTGACGTTTTCCTTTAGCTATTACATCCTACTTTGTCATCCTTCCATCATGTTTTCAATATTGTGCCTGGTGACTGAGTTCGTGGAATCATCTTAGTCTGAATCTTTATATGGATAATTATCTACTTTATAATGAGAAATTCTTAATGTTCTAATGATTCTTCAACATTGTCAGAGTTCATAGATTTATTAAGATATTTTAAAATTATTCGATAAGGGTTTTTTGGAATAAAGATTTTTATGTTAAAGGTTTCTTTTATCATGTATAAGTGATTTGTAGACATTTCATTGATTATTCTATGTACTTTATATATTTTTAATAATTCTTCTGTTGCATCTTCTCCTAGAAGGTAATCTTGATCGTCACTATACTAGAAGAAATAAGTTTTTATTTTTTCTTCTCTATGTTCTATTATAATTACGTGCCTACTATGAATAATTTTTCCTTCACCTACCCATTTTGGTGGTAAGCTATCTATAATTAAAAATATATTAGGTGGTTTAGTTTTCCATCTATGGTGTTTTACTATTTCATCTAATAATCCTTTTGGTAAATTAGAATTTAGTCGTTCAAAAGGTGGTGTTATTAATATACTTGCTATTAAACCATATTCTAATAATAAGCTTATAGTAACATCTATTTCTATTCGTTTATTATTTGTGAATATTTTATTAGGTCTACTTATAATGAAGTTTTCAAAAAGCCTAAAATCTACATCTAATAGAATTATAGTATCATGTTTGTTTGGAAAAAAATATACACCTTCTCGTATTTATATGTACATCCTGTAGGGGCTACATTAAATCAAAAATAATTTTGTAGGGCTACCCAGTTACTAATATCTTTTTCTCTTGCAAACATAAATATCTTTTCGGCTATTGCTTCTGGTAGCAGTTCCTCTACTTTGTTTCTTAATATAGATCTATAGTAGGGATCAAAGGATGACAAGAAATTACTATTATTATATAATAATATGTGTTCTAATTTCTTTTCTATCTCTTATTTTTTGATATTTAATATTTTAAAATGTCCGATTATATGATTGTGTTCATTTAATAGTTTTTCTCTTTCTTCAGTGGGGGTGTGATATTTAGCTTTTGCTTCTAACGTATGTACATGATGAGTTATACTATACAAGTATTTAGTTAAATAATTCATAGTATGTATAAAAGACCCTTTGTTGTATTCTCTATTAAACCAAAGGTTATCTAGGATCTTCTTTTGCTCCGCTGTAACTTGTATATGAGTCATGAACTTTTGCTTCCCATTAAGAATAGTGAATAATTGGTTAGTATTTCCTTGTGTACCTGATGACGAGCCTCTATAGGACATCTGCATAATTTAATAAGTGTTAGTAATTAATTTTGACAAAATATCGGCTAATATATTTTCTTTACCTTTAATATGTTCAAATGCTGGTGTAAATCCTTTGCCTGTAATATTATCAATATAACTAAGCCATCTTTTAGTAGCTGATTTGCTTTGATTAACTTTATTAAAATGTTTTACTATATACCACAATCTGTCTTAATTAAATATTCTTTTCCTAAAAATAATTGAAATCTTTCTATAATATTAATTACTCCTAATATTTCTAAGTCTATAGAAGGTAATCTACTTTGTGTTTCATTAAAATTTCCTGAACAGTATTTACAAATAACTTCTTCATTTTTATTAATTTTATTAATTGGTTTTTGTAATAAAATCATTGCCCATCCTATGGCTGATGCGTCTGTTTGTATAATTTTATAACTATTTTCTATTGGTAGGGATAAGGGTTCTAATTGACTAACTATTCTTTTAATTTTTTGTACTAAATTTATATCTTAAGTATTAAAATATTTTTGCCCTTTTTTTCCTAATTTACTATACAGTGGTCCTACTAATTTTGATAAATTAGGGATAAAAGATCGATAGTAATTTAGTAATCCTAGGAAAGCTTGTAACTTTTTGGTTTCTTCTATTTTATCTGGAAATTCTAAAACCTTTTTTACTATATGTTCTTGTAATTCCTCCTTTTATATATAATCCTAAAAATTATATTTCTTATTTTTCTAGTTGCATCTTTTTACTACTTATTATTGATCCTTGATCTATAAATTCTTTAAATACTATTTGTAAATGTTTTCAATGTTCTTATTTTTATTGCTAAATACAAGAATATCATCTATGTATACTATACAGAAGTCTTAATGTTTTTTAAATATAGTATCCATTTTATTTTAAAAAAATATGTGGTGCATTTTTTAATCCAAAGGGCATGACTAACCATTCATAGTGTCCTCCTGGACAAGTAAAAGCAGTCCATTCTATTTCTTCTTTTTGCATTTTTATTTGCCTAAATCCGGATTTACAATCAAATTTCAAAAAATATTTTTTATCTTGAATTTTATTGATCAATTCTTCTTTATTAGGTATTTATAACTATCATCGTAAGTATTATTATTTAATCTTTTATAATTGATTACCATCCTAGCTTTGCCTCTTTTTATTTCTGAATGATTTCTAACCATGAAAGCGGGACTTTTGTACCTACTAGTGCTTTTCTGTATGACTCCTATATTTAATAGTTCTCTAATTTGTATTTTAAATTCTTCTTGATCTATTAGTTCACATGTTATATGTTGTGTTTTTATGGTTCAGTCTGGATTAATTTTATTTAATTTTATTTTTATTCTAATGTTTCTGTGGGTCTTCTCCTATAATTTCATTTTTTTTCTGCTAATCTAATTAAGTCTTCTAATTTTAGTTTTGTATTTATAAATATTACTCTATTTAATTTATTGAAATATATTTTTTGTGTTTGAGTTTCTTCTATTTGTTGTAGATATTCACATAAATAATTTTCTTCTGAATTTTCATCTTCTATTTCTTTATTTTATAAATCTTCTATTGTTTCTAGTATTATATTATTATTAAGGGTTATCGTTCTTTCTTGCTTTTCTATATTATTTTGTTGATTATTAGGTACGGTATGAGTTCTTTTTTTAAAGAATTGTAATCCTGATGGGGTATACATGAATCCTCCTGTTAGTGATTGGATAAAATTTAATCCTAAAATAAAGGGGTGATGATTTTTATGTTTGTTATATATGTTTGTGGTAATATGAATTGTTCTTTATTTATATATATATAGGTGTATTTTGTATGCATTGTGCTATTGATATTGCTTCATTATTGAATTGGTGTATATATACTGGGTAATTTTATGCTTTCTTTATGTAGTAATTCTGTATGGATTAAACTTTTAGTTGCTCCGTGTCTAACATTGCTGTTGTATCTAGGATTTTTTTTGCAAATTTTATTTGTATAGGAAAAGTTAATAATGCTGATTTATTTGTATTATTTGCTTGTTCGTTAGGTTGGCCTCTTATTTCTTTATAACAGTTTATACATAGATTTTTGCAACATATTTCACAAAGATACATCTCTTTATCTTCTTTTGAGCATTCTATACATTTTTCTTTTATAAACATATATTGTATAATTTTATATTGACATTCTTCTACATTATATAAAAAATTTAAATCTTCTACGCTTTTTTCTATAATTTCTATGTGTTCGTTATCTGATTCTATTGACTGTATACTATATATGCTAATATTATTTATTTCTTCATATTCATCATATATACTTTCTAATTCTATTGTGTCTTCTAGGTCATCTTCAATGCTATCTAATATATTTATTTTTTCTTGAATTTTTGAGACATTATTATTTTTGTGTCTATAAGGGAAATTTGGCCAGATATGGTTGGGGTCTCCACGTATAAAACATTTACAATTTTTTGTTCTTTTATTTTCATCCTTTTTTACTTGTTTGTTTTCTTTGTTTATTTCTCTTTTCTTATACCATGGCCTTTTGCGTTTATATTGATTATATTTATAATGCTTTTTATAGGTTCTACTAAGTCTATAGTTTCAATATTTTTTGTATCTTTTTGTGCTTTTATTTTTATTATTTATTATTCTTTTATTATCACATTCATATTATGGTGGCAAATCTATTTGTTGACAAGTATAATAGTATTGTTTTTTTTATTTCTTTTCCTTCTTTTGGTTTTTTGCATTCTGATTTTAAAGTATCATATACTATTTTTATTCTTGATCCTATAGAACATTCACGTTTTTCTCCCATATGTTCTTTCCAATTTTTCAATATTTTTTCTCCGATGGTTCCTGGTATTTTTTGTAGGTATCTACCTAATAATTCATTATCTGTTGTTCTTCCTCTTTGTGTCCAATATTCCGGATATTTTCTAGTATATTATCCTATATATATTCTAATCTACATATTTGTAATTGTTCTAAATTTCTTAATGTTTCTGTTTGTTTCTTTGTTAAATATAATAGTCTATATGTTCTTACAAATGCTTCTTTTATTAAATTAGTAAATCTTTCTACATTAAAGTTTTCTTTAAATTGTTTATATTTTGCGACTGTTTTATATGTTAAATACCAATTAGATACACTACGCTGTAATGTATTTTCAAAGTATGTTTCTGTTTCAGTTACGTTTTCAAAGTCTATTAATGTGGATGGTCAAAAGCATCCTTTTTTCAATCTTAAGGATTTATTCTATCTAAATTTAGTATGCTTCCATATTTACTTATAATATTAGAATCTGTATCAAATATATATCTATTACGTTGTTTGTCTGCTGGAATTTGTTTATTATTTTCATTATACGTTTCTCTTGTTGCTTCTAATTTTTTATGAGTAGAATAGTCTCTCCTAGTGTTAGTTGTAGTTTAAGAGTCTGCTTCCATTTCTTCTGTTGGGTTAATATCTTCTAATATTTTTATAATTTCTTCTTCTTTTATAAATTTATTTATTCATATATCTATTATTTTTCTTTTATTATCTTCATCTGTTCCTTCTGCACAATATATAGATATTATTGTTTCTTTAGTCTCGTCACTACCATATTTTTCTATAAGTTGTTCTGTTGTCATATTGTCACAATCTTCTAAAATTATATCATATATTTTCTGTTCTAGTAATTCATAAATTTGTTCCGCTTGTTCTTCAATTATTAATACATTAATTTCATCTAATATTTCTTGATTGTCCTCTAAAGGTTTATATTTACAAAATCGAATACTAATTTGTCGTATTTTATTTTCATATATTTTATTTTTTTCTATATTTTTTATTGTATTTATTATTAGTTGTGGTAATTTCCATTCAATTTCTTCAAAGATACTACTATCTATTTTTTGTGCCTCTATCATTTCTACATATTTAGTATTAAAGGATTTTACTATATTATCAAATTATGCTTTAAAATTTATTTTATAATGATTAAATAATTTACCCATAAATATTGTATGTACTAAAAGGTTATTATATTATCCTGCCATATTATATCCTATTGTTCTTATTGCTACTTTTATATGTTTATTAAATTCATTTAGGTCCATGAAAAAGTTTGGTATACATCCTATTACTGCTGCATTTTTTGGTAAATATACTTTTGCACTAGCTATTTGTGCTTGTTTATGATTATCCTATCTATCATCATATATATATATTAAAACTTTTGTACCTTCTTCTAATCTAGTTAGTCCAACAAGTCCTATTACTAATACTCCTAAATGCATAAATTCTAAATTTTTTCTACCTAATTCTTTTGCAGATTCTTCAGTAATTGAATCTAAAATTATTTCGCTATTGACGACTGTTATTTTTCTCTGGCTGATATATTTTTATCATATAACTGTTGTCCTTTTGTCTTTTGAATACCTTTTTCTATGTATCTTTTATTGTCTTCTTCATTGTTATATATATTTTTATCCTATATATTTCTTTATTTTTGTTGCTTGATGCCATCTTTTCTATCCTAAAAGATGGCTTAATTTTATTGATTATATTACAGGCAAAGGATTTACACCAGAATTTGAACATATTAAAGGTAAAGATAATAAATTAGCCGATATTTTGTCAAGATTAATTATCAACACTTCTTAAATTATGCAGATGTCTTATCAAGGCTCGTCATCAGGTACACAAAGAAATACCAACCAATTATTCATTATTCTTAATGAGAAGCAAAAGTTCAGGACTCATATACAAGTTACAGCGGAGCAAAAGAAAATCCTAGATAACCATTGGTTTAATACGGAATACAACAAATGGTCTTTTATACATACTATGAATTATTTAACTAAATACTTGTATAATATAACTCATCATATACATACATTAGAAGCAAAAACCTAAATATTACACCCCCACTGAAGAAGGACAAAAACTATTAAATGAACATAATCATATAATCAAGCATTTTAAAATATTAAATATAAAAAAACAAGAGATAGAAAAGAAATTAGAACATATATTATTATATAAAAATACTAATTTCTTGTTATCCTTTGATCCCTACTATAGATCTATATTAAGAAACACAGTAGAGCAATTTCTACTAGAAGCAATAGCCGAAAAGATATTTATGTTTGCAAGAGAAAAAGATATTAGTAACTGGGTAGCCCTACAAAATTATTTTGGATTTAATCTAGCCCCTACATGATGTACATATAAATACGAAAAGGTGTATATATTTTTCCCAAAATAAACATGATACTATAATTCTATTAGATACAGCTTTTAGGCTTTTTGAAAACTTCATTATAAGTAGACCTAATAAAATATTCACCAATAATAAACGAATAGAAATAGATGTTACTATAAGCTTATTATTAGAATATGGTTTAATAGCCAGTTTATTAATAACACCACCTTTTGAACATGTAAATTCTAATTTATCAAAAGGATTATTAGATGCAATAGTAGAACAACAACTGGAAAACTAAACCACCTAATATATTGTTAATTATAGATAGTTTACCACCATAATGGGTAGGTGAAGTACAAATTATTCATAGTAGGCACGTAATTATAACAGAACATAGAGAAGAAAAAATAAAAACTCATTTCTTCCAGTATAGTGATGATCAAGAATATCTACTAGGACAAGATGGAATAGAAGAATTATTAAAAATATATAAAGTACATAGAATAATGAATGAAATGTCTACAAATCACTTATACATGATAAAATAAACCCTTAACATGAAAATCTTTATTCCAAAAAATCCATATCTAATAATTTTAAAATATTTTAATAAATCTATGAACTCTAACGATGGTGAAGAAGCACTAGAACAAGAAAGAATTTCTCATTGTAAGTAGATAATTATCCATATAATAATTCAGACTCAGATGATTCTAGAGACTCAGTCAGCAGGCACAATAATAAAAACATGATGGAAGGATGACAAAGCAAGATGTAATAGCTAAAGGAAAACATAAATAGTGACGAGTTACAAAACAGACAAAAGGACTGATAGAAAGAGAAAAGAAAAGAAAATGATAGAAAACAATAAAACGCAAGCAATGACCCAACAGACAAAAAAGACAGATGGAAACTTCAAACAATTCAAAATCAAGAAAAAGGACAAGGATTGAAGGACAAAAATTTCAGACGCATAAGATTTTCTCTCTAAAAGACTTATTTACCCTTACTTTTTCAATAATTGAAGGATGATCTATGTAAATTTCACCCTTAGCCTTTTTCCTTTACCTCTCTCAGTTTCGAAAACACCTCAACCTCCAGAGACAAAAGAAGCCTTAGAACAACCTCTCTCTTTTAAAACTTCCAATCAAAGTTTACCGACCAGTCTTGTAATAATTAGCTTTCAAAAGAAAAAATTGGTAGATTATCTTGTAATCGTAAGTATTCTATGGCTTGTAATTTATTTTATCGCTTATAAAATAGTTTGTAATCTAATGTTTTATTCTAAGATTGTATAATTTTAAGTTTTCATTAAACTTTTCGGGTTAACCACTCTGGGTACTTAGATAATATTCCTAATATATGATTATATCTTATTAAAGATCCTTGGTAATTTATTTATGAAGAACACTGATATGAATATATGTTAAAGTTTTGATGATTTTTCCGGTGTCTTGTGTGTTGCCATTGTCGCCGTTGTTGTCATTGTATTGGCTTATAGGCTTGACTGTGCTGCTAAAGTAACCTGTAGTACTGTGGACTGAGGAAAACATTGTTCAAAAAGTCACTGTTGATAACAATGTTCATATTAAAACAAAACACTGTTCATAACACTGTTCATCAAAAAATTGGCTTCAGAGCTACTTTAATTTTTTAAAATTATATATTAGTAATATTATTTAACAAAAAGAGTGCAATTATAATTCATAAGACTTGTTTTAGAATATTATATGAGTACTGAAAAACAATTTATTAGAAGACAACTGTCTATTCAATGTAAAATTGTAAAAGATTATAAAAAACAATTTGAAATAAATATAAGTAATAAAGATAATATAAACTTTACAATCAATTAGTGTATAATTAAGATTACAGAAGAGAAAATTCAGCAGTTTAGGTCAGAACTAGAAATATTAAGCGAAACAAGAAGATTAGGATAAATAATCTATGCTCACTGAAAAACAAGGTATTAAACTCTCTATAACTTTTAGAAAACAGAGTATAAAAAATAAACAAAAACTCTATAAAAAGGCCATAACAAAAGGAAACTATATGTGTTCAACTATTAGTAGTACTATAATAAATAATCAAGAAGACGCAATAATAACTTTACAAACAAAGCTAGGAATACTAGCAAAAAAGTGTAGGTTATAGTTTATGAATAATAATATTTTAGAAAAACTTAAGAAATTAGAAGAAAAATCATGACTATATTAAAGAACAAATAGATATTATAAACAAAAGAACGGTAAATATAAAATTAGAATTAGATAAACTTAGTAAAATATTACAAGAAAAAGAAACACTAGGAATAAACGAAATAATAGAAAAATTCAAACGAATTAAAGTGGACACTAAAGATACAAAAACTAAACTAAATCTTTTTTATTCAAAATATGGCATCAAGCAGCAAAAATAAAGAAATATATAGGATAAAAATATATATAACAATGAAGAAGACACTAAAAGATACATAGAAAAAGGTATTCAAGAGACAAAAGGACAACAATTAGATTATAAAAATATATTAGAATTCAATAATAAAATAAATAATCATACCAGCTAGAGAAAAATAACATTCGTCAATAGCGAAATAATTTTAAATTTTATTACTGAACAATCTGCAAAAGAATTATCTAGAAAAAATTTATAATTTACGCATTTAGGAGTAATAGTAATAGGACTTGTTGGACTAAATAGATTATAAGCATGTACAAAAGTTTTAGTATATATATATGATGATAAATGGGATAATCATAAACAACCACAAATAGCTACTGCAGAATTAGATTTAGCAAAAAAATGCAGCAGTAATAGGATGTATACCAAACTTTTCCATGGGCATATATTAATTTAATAAACATATAAAAGTAGCAATAAGAACAAGATGATATAATATGGCAAGACAATATAATAACCTTTTAGTATATACACTATTGATGGGTAAATTATTTAATCATTATAAAATAAATTTTAAAGAAGAATTTGATTGTATAGTAAAATCCTTTAATAGTTAATATGTAGAAATGATAGAGGCACAAAAAATAGATAGTAGTATCTATGAAGAAATTGAATGAAAATTACCAAAAGTAACAATAAACACAACAAAAAATCCAGAAAAAAATAAAATATATGAAAATAAAATGGGACAAAGTAGTATTCGATTTAGTAAATATAAATCTCTAAAGGACAATAAAGAAATATTAGATGAAATTAATGTATGAATGTAATACCCCTTATTTATGAGTAATTATTTTTATATTAATTTACCTTGTGGGTTAATTATATAAAATAAAAGAAATTGAAGTAAATATTTCTTTAAATGATTTAAGAGATAATATTTACGAAGTTTGCATATTTACTGTTAAGTGAATGTAAATAGCATCATATTATGTTTTGTTGCGTCGTTGTGCTTTAAGCGACGGTTATGGCTTATATTCCAATCGAATAATTATTAATGAGTTAATATGACGTTGGAACATGAAATAATGAATGATATTTCAGATGCCAATTTATAGGGCACGGTTGTCCGAAAATTGTTGAAACAGTCAAAATAAGCACCAATTGTATTTTTGGGTTCCGGGACATTTTTGATTAGTTATAACTTAATTATGATGTTACGAGTCATTTTAATTGTGTAGTAGCATTTAAATGTTAGATTTAATGTATTTGGTTATTTTAGTCTTGTAAGAACATTTATTTCTCATTTTATTTTTCTAAACCTAAAGAGAGTTAGAGAGAAGAGAGAAATTGGGAGAAAGAGGAGAGAAAGAGGAGATTTGCTATTTTTGGCTTGGAATCGTTTCAACGAGCAAGAATCTTAGGCTACAATCTTGAGGCAAGTTTATAACTTGCAATTATGCATGATTGAGTGTGAATAATGTGTATATATAGTTGTGTTCTTGAGATTTAACCGTTAATGGGTTTTGATGATTTTGGTGCGTAAACCTTTGGACTTTGATTTAGATATGATTTGAGTTGGATATATTAGTTAGTTGTTGTGTAAGAATGATTTGGTGAAGTTATTAGATGATGATGTTGAGATAAGGGGAAGAAAATAGGTTTGGAGGTTTAGGTTTTGCAAGAAAAATGGGGAATGGCCGATGGATCTGGTGCGACCGGTAGCCTGCGGCCAGGAAGTCGGTCGACCGGGCCTAAAGGGAAAAGCCTACAGCTTTTCTTGCAAGGCAAATTTCAAGCACGCAGTCGACCGCGGCCAGGAAGTTGGTTGACCGGTACCCTGTTTTCAACCCAAAAGTGAGATTTTCTTTTTACTTTTTTCTTTTAGGTTTAAGGTTTAGGAACCTTCTTATATGAAGTAATAAAGAGTATTAGGGTTTTGTATTAGGGAGATTAACACCCTAGGTTAGAAAACGGAGTGTTCGAGCTTATTTAGGGATTAATTAATTAATTAATTAATGGAAGTTAGTGTCTTTTTCATCTAGTAAGCTAGTTTAGGACTAGGGCAGAGTTGGGTGGTATTGTTTTGGACTTTTAGAGACTAGTATGAGGAAAATTACACGCGGTAGATTATAGTGTCGTCGTGAACTCTGGGAGGCTAGTATGGGGGCAATTAAACCTTGTAGTTTATGTCGTTAGGCACATATGGTTTCGGATGTAATAAATGTACATTTTAAATTGGCATATCTTGTGATTTATGGCTTGCATATACATACCTCTCTAAATGCTATCATAAGGTAAGTTAGGCGAATGAGGTAAATCCCCTGGCTAGTGAATGCCGAGAGAATATAGTCCTCGGGCGTAGAACCGATGGTTAAATTGTGTTGTTGTTTTATTCGAAGTGAGGTAATTCCGAGTATGGATATGACGCACTATCGAGGGTATATGATCGCTTCCCACACGAAGCGATTTTGGGTGCCAGGTGGTCTTGGTTATAGGCCTTGGAAGATGATAGCATTTAGGGGCGTATCCAGTGGGGTGACTCCCGGAAGGATGGTCTTAGAATAGTTATATTTTTATTATAACTATTCTCACGAATGTGGTATTTCATAAATGGCTAATGCGTTTATAAATCAAGTGTATGGCATATGTTTCCCAAGGACAAATGGATTTATGAAGTTATATTTTATGAGTTTGCGATTCAAGCATGTTATAATGGAATTTAGGTATATCTCTTAAATTGATGAGTAGTTTAATTTAATAAATGGTATGGCGCTAGCATGTGCACTTAGATGAGGGGTGAGGACAATTCTTATGTTGCAAAGTGAACTCAACCTATTTTGGATGTCAGTATTCACAATTGTTATGCATCTTATTCACACGTATATCATATCAAATCGTACCCTGACCCGTTTATATTTGTCTTTCTTGTGTGGTTCTTATATATGCTCAGGTGCTCCACCACAAGGACGTCCGTGTTGATCCTTCCTTCCCAGTGTCAAGGTGGTACAACATTTTTGCGGATGTTGTAGAATTTTGAAATAGACGCATCAATCTTTTGCATAGTCTAGTTAAGATTGGTCTGTATATTCGGGCGTGTTGCCCCAGTTATGATTCATACTTGTGGTTGTACTTTATGTAAATCTTTTGTATTGGCCTGTTGACCGACAACTTATTCGGTTATGTTTTATAGAATGGTTGTTAAACTTGTACATGTCTTTACTTGTATCCTCCTTCTGTTATAAATGAATTGTCAAAACTATTTTATCTACTTTGAAAAATTATTTGACATCCATTTTTATTTAAAATAATTAGTGGTTGTCTCCTACTGTTATTTATGCGATAGTGATGCTAAGAATGGACCATCTATGATTCTTATATTTATTGGAGTATCGGGCTGGCCACCTCTTATTGTAATAAGCAGGGTGTCACGGTTGGTATCAGAGCATCAGGTTCTAGAGTCCTTAGGATCTATGCAGACTTATCATGTTCTACCGTAGTGTTCTTTGATATAGATCCCTATTGTCAGGACTATTTTGTTTGTGCATGCTTGCAATCTTCTGCAAGGATAAATTATTTTAATTATATTATGATTCAGTTACTTTTCATCTCAGATGCCGCCTAGAAGAGGTCGCTCGAAAAATGTAAATCGAGTTGCAGAGAACGTAGAGCCCCCACCACCGCAAGGAACGATAAATGCAGCGGAGGTGGCTAATATTGTTGCCCAGGCAGTCAAAGTTGTAATGAATGCTAAGGCAAAACATCTTCCACAAGCCCAAAAACCAGCCGCACCGTAGGTTCAAGCCCATAAGAGGCCCTCCGCATGGGAAAGAGTTAGAGAATCCTTCCTGAAAGGTCAACGTCCAGAATTTCAAGGTGGCGCTGATGTTATTGTGGCAAATCAATTGAAGAAAGATATGCAACGCCGAATGTAGCGGGGAGCGAAAATAAATTCTCGCCACTTTTAAACTGGTAGGATCAACCCTACAATGGTGGGAGTCGGTGATAACTCCGGAACAAAGGGATACTATGGCTATTTTGGAATTTTGGGTTTTGATTGACCGAAAGTATTTTCCTCCAGCGGTCCAGAAGGAGATGCGAAGGAAGCTTAAGGATGTTGTTCAAGGAGAGCGATCAGTGGCAAAATATGAAGAGGAATTTATGCGTTTAGCAAACTTTGTGCCGAATGATGTCATTCCAGAAGAAAGGAGGATTTCAAAATTTATCGGGGGTTTAAATTAAAGGATAAGGCAGCACCTTTTGGGAAACCCAGCTTTGCAAACATTTGGCGATGTGATGAATGCCGCTTTACTCCATTGCCAAGATCACCGCCTTCACTTGAAAGGGAGTAAGAAGGTTGGATATTTAATTCAATGTAGTAGACAAGAAGGAAATGGTGTCGATGGAGCACTACCCCTACCACAATAGTCTGGAAATAAACAGAAAGAGCGGGACCCACAGCAAGGGGACTCGATTAAGAAGCAAAGTTTTAGGGGTTTCAACTTTGGCGGAGGTGGTTTTAGGCATGGTCAAGGTGCTCAGCAACAGCAACAGTTAGTCCAACAGGGCCAAGTAGGCACAGGGAATAATACAGGTCAAGGCCATCAGGGCCAAGGTACGGGGCAGTTTCGGAACAACAATCGGGGCCGATATCCAAAAAAATTTACGGGCCGTTATTTTCAGTGTGGTGAATAGGGTCACTTGAAGAGAGCTTATCCATAACTAATCGGGGGACAGTTGCTTAGAGGTCCTCAGAATCAGCAGGCACATCCACAGCCTCGAGCACCTATTCCAACCATCCCTCTACAATAGGGACAACTTCAGTATGGGCGTGTGTATAATATTTAGGATGCTTTGTTTCCTCCAGCACCGCCTGCACCGCCATCTATTGAGGGTAAGTTTCCTATTCATGGGTATATGGGTCGAGTGTTATTTGATACGGGTGCGACGCACTCATTTACTGCTAGGCATTTTCCGCATTCTACGGGGCTGATTAAGTCTGCCGAGAGTACTTTTACTAGTGAGGAGTCTTCCATGGGTAATGGTTCTCTGATACTTTTTATTTGTAAAAGGGTAGGAATAGACCTCGGTAATTTGCGTTTTGAGGCCGATTTACTTGTCCTCGATATGGTCGGGTATGATGTCATATTGGGTATGGACTGGTTAGTGAAATACCAAGCTATGGTAAATTTTTATGGGAGGAGTATACTTTTTCCATTCCAGGGAAAGAAATGTTTTTAATGGCTATGCCTCTTTCGGAGGGAGGTCTGAGAAGGCATTTGTATTGTATTGAGGAGGAGAATTTACAAGAAATAGTTGTTTACTTATATTCGATCCCTGTTGTTAGAGAATTTGAGGATGTTTTCAGGAGATTTTGGGCTTACCTTTAAGTCGTGAGATTGAGTTTGTAATTGACTTAGCGTCGGGAACTCGATCGATTGCGAGAGCTCCATATCATATGGCTCCTTTAAAAATGAGGGATTTAAGGGATCAAATTCAGTAACTGTTGGAGCAAGGGTTTATTCGGCGTAGCATGTCTCCATGGGGTGCTCCGGTATTATTTGTGAGGAAGAGAGATGGTTCCCTCCGTTTGTGTATTGATTACCGTGAACTGAATAAGGTAACCATCAGGAATAAATACCCGTTACCTCGAATCGACGATTTATTTTATCAGTTAAGGGGAGCATCATACTTCTCTAAAATAGATTTGAGGACTGGGTACCATCAGTTGTGAATTCGGGAGTAGGACGTGTCAAAAATTGCATTCTTGACCAGGTATGGGTCTTATGAGTTTTTGGTCATACCTTTTGGGCTAACCAACGCTCCTGTCGTATTTATGGACCTTATGAATCGACTATTTCGGGACTTCCTAGACCAGTTTATCATAGTGTTTATTGAGGACATTCTAGTCTATTCTCGGACTGAAGTTGATCATGCCGAACACCTACGATTGGTCCTGCAGACACTATGGGATCATCAATTTTATGCCAAGTTCGAGAAATGTTGTTTATGATTGCAGAAGTACAGTTTTTAGGGCATATTATGACGGCTAAGGGTATTTTCGTAGACCCAAGCAACATTGCCGCAGTGAGGGAATGGGGCCAACCCATAATGCTAACGGAGATTCACAGTTTTCTGGGTTTAGCGGGTTATTATCGCCATTTCGTTAAGGGTTTTTCAAAAATTGTTGGCCCTTTGACGAACTTGACCCATAAGGGGGCAAGATTTGTATGGGATGATTCCTGTCAGCTAGCTTTCGATGAATTGAATGACAAGTTAACTTATACTCCTGTACTCGCGTTGCCAAGATCGGAAGTAGACTATTAGGTTTTCACAGACGCATCTCTGTAAGGATTAGGGGGTGTGTTACAATAGGAACATAGGGCCATTGCATATGCGTCCCGCAAGCTTAAGCCCCATGAGAAGAATTATCCCGTGCATGAACTGGAGCTTGTCACAGAGGTGTTTGCTTTGAAGATACGGAGGCATTACCTCCTTGGTGAGAAATTTAGTCTTTTTACGGACCACAAATCGTTGTAATATTTGTTCTCATAGAAAGATTTAAATACGCGATAACATCGGTGGTTGGAGTTCGTAAAGGACTATCAATTCGATATTCATTATCACCCAGGCAAGGAAAATGTAGTAACTGATGCGCGGAGTCGTAAACCCGTGGGGGAGCTAGCGAAGGTGTGGAAAGCTAAGTGGAAAGAAATCAGCCAAGATGATGTTGGGGCCAGAGCTTGCATGTCAGTGTTGATCGTTATTCCTGCTATTGTGATGAGAATCGTAAAAGCACAAGGAGGTGATAAGGATTGCCAAGATCGGGTACGTTAATTATTAATCGAGGGAGCGGAGTCCTACTCTATTAGTTCTGAGGATGGGTTACGATTCCATGGAAGACTTATAGTCCCAGACGAAGGAGACTTGAGACGTGCTGTCATGATAGAATCTCATGGATCAAGATTTGCAGTTCACCCAGGTGGGGACAAAATGTACCAAGATATGCGCCGTCGGTATTGGTGGGCGGGTATGAAAAGGGACATTTCTGAATTTGTTTCCCAATGGGCTACTTGTCAGTTGGTGAAGGTGGACCACCAGCGACCAACTGGTTTGTTGCAACCATTAGAAATAATAGACTTCATCACGGGATTGTCGACGTCACAAAGTGGTCATGATTTTATTTGGGTTATTGTCGATCATTTGACCAAATCGGCACACTTCTTACCGGTATGGAGTGATTATGATACGACATGTTATGCCCGGCTCTTTATTGTGGAGATTTTGAAACTCCATGGGGTGCCTATCAATATAGTCTCAGACCGAGACAAGATTTTTGTGTCCCATTTTTGGCAAAGTTTCCAAGAGGCGATGGAAACCGAATTAAAGTTGAGTACCTCCTACCATCCACAAACGGATGGACAACTGGAAAAAGTCAACTGAAATTTGGAGGATATGCTTAGAATGTGCGTACTTGACTTTAGAGGAGGATGGGAACAATACCTTCCCTTGGTTGAATTTGCATATAATAATTTATACCAATTCACGATAGGTATGGCACCGTATGAGGCATTGTATGGTCGGCCTTATAGATCACCTACTTATTGGTTGGAAGTAGGAGATAATAAGCTCCTTGGACCTGAAATGATCCAAGATACCTCTTCGAAGATTGATCTTATTCGAAATTGCATACGAATCACGCAAGATCATTAGAAGAGCTATGCCGACGCGAATCGGAGGAATGTGGAATTAGAAGTTGGGGATTAAGTTTTAGTGCGAGTATCCACGATGAACGGTGAAATGCGGGAAAAAAGTAAAACTTACGCCGTGCTATGTGGGTCATTTTCCCATTATTGCAAAGGTAGGCCCCGTAGCATATCAGCTTGCTTTATCGGAACGCAATCAACAAATCCATGACTTGTTCTATGTCTCATATTTGAAGAAGTATAAAAGGTGCGAGGGAGCTCATTGGCACATTACTTTGGATGATATCGAGTTACAACCCGATATTTCATATGAGGAACAACCGGTTGCTATTTTAGATCACAGATAGCGTAGGCTAAGGTCGAAGGTGGTTCTGTTGGTCCGAGTCCAGTGGGGACACCACAATGTCGAGGAATCAACTTGGGAACGAGAGGATGATATTCGAGAGAAGTACCCATACCTCTTTTTACAATGTACGCCTAATTTTTTTGGGGCAAAATTCCCTTGTAAGGGGGGAGTATGTAATACCCCTGATTTATGAGTAATTGTTTTTATATTAATTTACCTTGTGGGTTAATTATATAAAATAAAAGAAATTGAAGTAAATATTTCTCTAAATAATTTAAGATATAATATTTACTGAGTTTGCATATTTACTGTTAAGTGAATGCAAATAGCATCATATTATGTTTTGTTGCGTCGTTGTGTTTTAATCGACGATTATGGATTATATTCCAATCGGATAATAATTAATGAGTTAATATGACATTGAAACATGAAATAATGAATGATATTTCGGATGCCAATTTAGAGGGCATGGTTAGTCCGAAAATGGTTGAAACAGTCAAAATAAGTACCAATTGTGCTTTTGGGTTCCGAGACATTTTTGACTAGTTATAACTTAATTATGATGTTACGAGTCATTTTAATTATGTAGTAGCATTTAAATGTTAGACTTAATGTATTTGGGTATTTTAGTATTGCAAGAACATTTATTTCTCATATTATGTTTCTAAACCTAAAGAGAGTTAGAGAGAAGAGAGAGCTTGGGAGAAAGAGGAGATTTGCTATTTTTGGCTTGGAATCGTTTCAACGAGCAAGAATCTGAGGCTACAATCTTGAGGGAAGTTTTTAACTTGCAATTATGCATGATTGAGTGTGAATAATTTGTATATATAGTTGTGTTCTTGAGATTTAACCATTAATGGGTTTTGATGATTTTGGTGTTTAAACCTTTGGACTTTAATTTAGATATGATTTGAGTTAGATATATTAGATAGTTGTTGTGTAAGAATGATTTGGTGAAGTTATTAGATGATGATGTTGAGAGAAGTGGAAGAAAATAGGTTTGGAGGTTCAGGTTTTTTAAGAAAAATGGGGAATGGCCGATGGATCTGGTGCGACCAGTCGACCACCGAAAGGAAGCCGGTCGATCGGGCCTAAAGGGAAAAGCCTACTTCTTTTCTCGCAAGGAAAATTTCAATAACGTGATCGACCATGGCCAGGAAGCCGGTCTACCAGTACCCTGTCTTCAACTCAATAGTGATATTTTCTTTCTACTCTTTTCTTTTAGGTTTAAGGTTTAGGAACCTTCTTAAATGAAGTAATAAATAGTATTAGGGTTTTGTATTAGGGGTATTAACACCCTAGGTTAGAAAGGGAGTGTTCGGGCTTATGTCAGGGATTAATTAATTAATTAATTAATTAATGGAAGTTAGTGTCTTTTAATCTAGTAAGCTAGTTTAGGACTAGGGGAGGGTTGGGTGGTATTGTTTTGAACTTTTAGAGACTAGTATGAGGAAAATTACACGTGGTAGCTTATAGTGTTGTCGTGAACTCTCGGAGGCTAGTATGGGGGCAATTAAACCTTGTAGTTTACATCGTTAGGCACATATGGTTCCGGATATAATAAATGAACATTTTAAATTGGCATATCTTGTGATTTATGGCTTGCATATACATACCTCTCTAAATGCTATGATAAGGGAAGTTACGCGAATGAGGTAAATCCCTTGGCTAGTGAATGTAGGGAGAATATAGTCCTCGGCCATTGGACCGGTGGTTACATTGTGTTGTTGTTTTATTCGAAGTGAGATAATTCCGGGTATGGATATGACTCACTGTCGAGGGTATATGGCTGCTTCCCACGCGACGCGATTTCGGGTGCCCAGGCGATCTTGGTTATAGGCCTTGGAAGATGATCGCATTTAGGGGCGCATCCAGTGGGGTGACTCCCGGAAGGATGGTCTTAGAATAGTTATATTTCTATTGTAACTATTCTCACGAATGTGGTATTTCATAAATGGCTAATATGTTTATAAATTAACTGTATGGCATATGTTTCCCAAGGACAAATGGACTTATGAAGTTATATTTTATGAGTTTGCAATTCGAGCTTGTTAAAATGGAATTTATCAATATCTCTTAAATGGAAGAGTAGTTTAATTTAATGAATGGTATGGCGCTAGCATGTGCACTTAGATGAGGGGTGAGGATAATTCTTATGTTGCAGAGCGAACTCAACCTGTTTAGGATGTTAGTATTCACAACTGTTATGCATCTTATTCACACGTATATCATATAAAACCGGGCCCTGACCCATTTATATTTGTCTTTCTTGTGTGGTTATTATATATGCTCAGGTTCTCCGCCGCAAGGATGCCCGTGTTGATCCTTCCTTCCCAGTGTCAAGGAGCTACAACTTTTTTTACAGATTTTATAGGATTTTGAAATAGATGCATCAATCTTTTGTATAATCTAGTTAAGATCCGTCTGTATATTCCGGCGTGTTGCCCCAGTTGTTATTCATACTTGTGGTTATACTTGATCTAAATCTTTTGTATTAGCCTGTTGACCGACTGGTTATTCGGTTATGTTTAGTAGAATGGTTGTTAAACTTGTACATGTCTTTACTTGTATGCACCTTCTATTATAAATGAATAGTCAAAACTGTTTTATCTACTTTGCAAAATTATTTGACATCCGTTTTTATTTAAAATAATTGGTGGTTGTCTCGTACTGTTATTTATGCGACAGTGATGCTAACAATGGACCATCTATGATTCCTGTATTTATTGGAGTATCGGGCTGGCCACCTCTTATTTTAATAAACGGGGTGTCACAATTAATAATAAAGGAACAAGTGGAACAAATTTATAAATTACTAGAAGATAAAATATATGATATAATTTTAGAAAATTGTGACAATATGACAATAGAACAACTTATAGAAAAATATGGTAATGAAGAGACTAAAAAAACAATAATATCTATATATTGTGCAGAAGGAACATATGAATATAATAAAAGGAAAATAATAGATATATGAATAAATAAATTTATAAAAGAAGAAGAAATTATAAAAATATTAAAAGAAATTAATCCAACAGAAGAAATGGAAGCAGAATCTTCAACTACAACTAACACTAGAAGAGACTATTCTACTCATAAAAAATTAGAAGCAACAAGAGAAACATATAATGAAAATAATAAACAAATTCCAGCATATAAACAACTTAATAGATATATATTTGATACAAATTCTAATATTATAAGTAAATGTGGAAGCATACTAAATTTATATAGAATAAATTCTCAAGATTGGGAAGCTGCAAAAGAAAATTAGGAAACAGGATGTTTTAGAACGTCCACATTAATAGACTTTGAAAACGTAACTGAAACATAAACATACTTTGAAAATACATTACAAGGTAGTGTATCTAATTGGTATTTAACATATAAAACAGTCGCATAATATACACAATTTAAAGAAAACTTTAATGTAGAAAGACTTACTAATTTAATAAGAGAAGCATTTGTAGGAACAAATAGACTATTATATTTAAGAGAAAAATAAACAGAAGCATTAAGAAATTTAGAAAAATTACAAATATGTAGATTAGAATATATAGGAGAATATACTAGAAAATTTACGGAATATTGGACACAAATAGCAAGAACCACATATAATGAATTATTAGATAGATACCTACAAAAAATACCAGGAACCATAGGAGAAAAATGTGGTAAAATTGGAAAGAACGTATGGGAGAAAAATGTGATTATTCTATAGGATCAAGAATAAAAATAGTATATGATACTTTAAAATCAGAATGCAAAAAACTGAAAGAAGGAAAAGATATAAAAAACAATACTATTATACTTGTCAACAAATAGATTTACCACCATAATATGGATGTGATAATAAAAGAATATTAAATAATAAAAACAAAAGCACAAAAAGATATAAAAATATAGAAACTATAGACTTAGACCTAGTAGAACATATAAAAAGCATTATAAATATAATCAATATAAACGCAAAAGGTCATGGTACAAGAAAAGAAAAATAAACAAAGAAAGCAAACAAGTAAAAAAGGTTGAAAATAAAAGAACAAAAAATTGTAAATGTTTTATATGTGGAGACCCAACCATATCAGGCCAAATTGCCCTTATAGATACAAAAATAATAATGTCTCAAAAATTGAAGAAAAAATAAATATATTAGATGACATTGAAGTTGACTTAGAAGAAACAATACAATTAGAAAGTATATATGATGAATATGAAGAAATAAATAATATTAGCATATATAGTATACAGTCAATAGAATCAGATAACGAACACATAGAAATTATAGAAAAAAACTTAGAAGATTTAAATTTTTTATATAATGTAGAAGAATGTCAATATAAACTTATACAATATATGTTTATAAAAGAAAAATGTATAGAATGCTCAAAAGAAGATAAAGAGATGTATCTTTGTCAAACACGCTGTAAAAATCTATGTATAAACTCTTATAAATAAATAAAAGACCAACCTAACGAACAAGTAAATAATACAAGTATATAAATAAAATTCGCAAATAAAATTCTAGATACAATAACAATGTTAGACAGAGGAGCAACTAAAAGTTTAATCCATATATAATTAGTACATAAACAAAGCATAAAAGATTTAAATTACCCAGTATATATACACCAATTCAATAAAGGAGCAATATTAACAGCACAATGCATACAAAATATACCTATATATATAAATGAAGAACAATTCATATTACCACAAACATATATAACAAACGTAAAAATCATCACCCCTTTATTTTAGGATTAAATTTTATCCAATTACTAACAAGAGGATTCATGTATACCCCATCAGGATTACAATTCTTTAAAAAAAGAACTCATTATGTACCTAATAATCAACAAAATAATATAGAAAAGCAAGAAAGAGCGACATCCATTAATAATAATATAATACTAGAAACAATAGAAGATTTGCAAAATAAAGAAATAGAAGATGAAAATTTAGAAGAAAATTATTTATGTGAATATCTACAACAGATAGAAGAAAGTCAAACACAAAAAATAGATTTCCATAAAGTAAATAAAGTAATATTTATAAATACAAAACTAAAATTAGAAGATTTAATTAGATTGGCAGAAAAAAATGAAATTATAGGAGAAGACCCAAAGAAACATTGGAATAAAAATAAAATTAAATAAAATTAATCCAGACTTAACCATAAAAACCAAAGATATAACATGTGAACTAATAGATCAAGAAGAATTTAAAATACAAATTAGAGAACTATTAAATATAGGAGTCATATAGAAAAGCACTAATAGGCACAGAAGTCCCGCTTTCATGGTTAGAAATCATTCAGAAATAAAAAGAGGCAAAGCTAGTATGGTAATCAATTATAAAAGATTAAATGATAATACTTACGATGATAGATATAAAATGCCTAATAAAGAAGATTTAATCAATAAAATTCAAGATAAAAAATATTTTTTGAAATTTGATTGTAAATTGGAATTTTGGCAAATAAAAATGCAAAAAGAAGCAATAGAATGGACTGCCTTTACTTGTCCAGAAGGACACTATGAATGGTTAGTTATGCCCTATGGATTAAAAAATGCACCACAGATTTTTCAAAATAAAATTGATACTATATTTAAAAAACATTCAGACTTCTGTATAGTATACATAGATGATATTCTTGTATTTAGAAATAATAAACAAGAACATAGAAAACATTTACAAATTGTCTTTAAAGAATTTATAGATCAAGGATTAATAATAATTAGTAAAAGGATGCAACTAGAAAACCATGAAATAGAATTTTCAGGATTATATCTAAAAGGAGGAAAAATTGAATTACAAGAACATATTGTAAAAAAGGTTTTAGAATTTCCAGATAAAATAGAAGAAACCAAAAAGTTACAAGCTTTCCTAGGATTACTAAATTATTGTCGAATTTTTATCCCCAATTTATCAAAATTAGTAGGATCACTGTATAGTAAATTAGGAAAAAACGGGCCAAAATATTTTAATACCGAAGATATAAATTTAGTACAAAAAATCAAAAGAATAGTTAGTCAATTAGAACCCTTATCCCTACCAATAGAAAATAGTTAAAAAATTATACAAACAGACGCATCCACCATAGGATGGGTGGGGATTTTATTACAAAAACCAAATAAAGAAATTAATAAAAATAAAGAAGTAATTTGTAAATACTGTTCAAGAAATTTTAATGAAACACAAAATAGATTACCTTCTACATACTTAGAAATGTTAGGAGTAATTAATACTATAGAAAGATTTCAATTATATATATATATATATATATATATATATATATATATATATATATATATATACACACACACACACACACAAGTAGTTGTGCTTCTCAAAAACCAACAAAGGGTGAATCCTAATTTCTGGAATTTTTGATTTTGTAATAGAAAGCAATATTCGTGTCATTAGAACAGCTTTCCCAATACTTTCAAAATTTGAAAAAATAACAACCCATACTCCGAAAACCACCCTCCTCCCCATTTCTCCCACTAAAATCTCTCTATCTTTATTAACCTCTCACCGCTCCATCCCAAATGAACCTATTACTTCAAACTGGAAGTCTTCGTTCCAAACTTTTCATCCGACAAAACCATTACCCCATTTATCTTTACAAGATTTTAACCCCATAAAAGGTTGATACATAATCGATTCTGACTTTTCCTCTCCTGAATGAAACAAATCATCTCCAAATCAGTACATCAAACTCTACAAATACCCCCCTCACTCGATCTGATCCTAAATTCAAAGCACAAGCTAAATTAAGCCAATAATCACTGAAACATCATAAAACCCCACATTACTGGATAACGCAGACTCGACAAAAATAATCAGGAGAATATAGAAGACAATATACATGAAGGTATGGGAAAGAAGAGGTAACAATGGTTAGGAAAACTTCAGAAATTAGTGTTATGGATGGCGATGATGTAATAGTTAAAATTCAGCCCTGTCGAGGTCGATAAAAATTATAAGATGGAACTTTGGTTTCGGAGTCTGATCAATTTACTATTTCTCCCTCTCTGTCACAAACCATCATCAGATACTACTGATTTCTCTCTCTCAAACCACATCTACCTGACACTATGTTTTAAGTGATCTGAATGTATTGTTTTGGTATGATTACACTAGTTTCTGGATCCTTCAAATATTTAAGGAAAAGCCCATTTGTTGCATAATTACTCTGTTCGCAAGTTGGTATTTGATAATTACTTGATGTTGCATACTACGTTATTTATCTATTAATGCGAAAATTTCAAAATAGGGAAAAATGCTAATATATCATTCAACTTTGTCATTTTGCTTGATGTTTTCTTCGTAGATGCAGTCAATCGAGCAGGTGGTATATTGATGAGATAAGATTGCGGATGAGTGATGTGTTAAGGAGACAACTGACGCACTGACTTAGTCTATTTTAGTTCCTACTTTTATGTTCCTATTTTAACGTAAACTTGAGTCTGTTCCTATTTTTATGTAAGTCGTTTCCGTTATAACAAGCATGTAAACTCTTGTAAAACAAGAAAAACAATACAATATATACAAGGTGCTCAATTCTTTGGGTTCCTTAAGTTGAGAAACCAAGTAACAACCTCAACTCTCACATGGTATCAGAGAAGTCGACCTAATCAGGACCTAATTAAATTTTTTTTTTTTAATTATGTCAACCGATTCCTCATTCTCTTATTTAGGTTGCGTTTGTTTTTTTATCTGAATCTGAAGTCTGAAGACTGAATCTGAAGTCTGAAATCTGAATCTGAAAAATGTGTTTGTTTTTACGTCTGAATATACTTCTGAATGAATGTATTTAGACTGATTCAGACTTCAGATTCAGACTTCAGACCTAACTCTACCTCTTAATCATTAATAGGCAAATATGACCGTTAACCTCTTAATCATTTAAAAAAACAAACACTTTTTTATACCTCTTAAGTCTGAATGGTTCAGATTCAGACTTAAGAGGCAAAAACAAACGATCCCTTAGTGTCACCTGTTGCTCCCACCAATCCCTCTACTGTCGTTAACAATATAGCTTCTTCAATAACGTCCGACATTCCATTTGAACGGATACACGGTGCTATCACAAAGAAGCTTGCCAGGAATAATTTTCTATTATGGAAGGCTCAATTTATGCCCCATTTGCAGGGTTATCATTTGGAAAAGTTTATCGATGGTTCTTATAAGTGTCTCTTGGCTGTTCTTGACGGTTCTCCTAATCCATTATTTTTCTCGTGGCGACGGACATATAAAATCTTACTTGGGTGGATTATGTCTTCCTTAACTTCACCAATCTTGGCAAAAGTTAAGGAATGCCAAACCTCCCATGCCATCTGGACCAAACTAGATTGACTTTTTGCATCTAAGACTAATGCACATCTTATTCACCTTAAAGAATCCCTTCAATAAGTTACCAAGGGAAATTTGACCATGTCTGATTATATTCAGTCAATCAAACATAATGTTGATTCGCTTGCTGCTAGCGGAGTTAAAATTTCTGATAGGGAATTTTGTTATTATGTTGTTAAGGTTCTTGACTCGACCTATGTGTCGATTGTTAGATCTTTAATTAACACTATAGGGGTTATTACTACTGATGAATTTGAATCCATGTTGCAATCTTATGATCTTCGTGTTGATGTGCAAAATAAGATTGATGCTTCTCAGCCACAGGCGATTGTCACCAGAACAAGTCATAGTCATGATGTCCTACTATTTGTCAAATATATGAGAAGCCTTTCCACAATGACAGGGACTGCTTTAAATGTTATGATAAGACTTTCTTCCCTCCTAAGCCTCAAGCATTGAAGAATTTTGATAAAAAGGGCACCAAGTCTTCCTCCAACAATACTGGCTCCTCTCCTTCTCCGACTACTTATATTACGAACTAATAAACCCATTCCTCTTATGATTGGTTTCCAGATAGTGGTGTTTCTAATCACATGACCAAAAATGTCAACAATCTATAGAACCACTATGAATATCATGACGTGAACCAAGTTCTCACTGCTGGAGGTTCTAATCTTTCTATCTCCAATACTAGTCACACTGTCCTTTCAACCTAGAACCACAAGTTTCTTCTCTTCAATGTCCCCCACATTCCATATCTTTCAAACAATATGCTCTCGATTTCTTAATTTTGTCATGATAATGATGTTATCTTTGAATTTCATGATACTTCTTGCCTTGTGAAGGATCATCATTCGTGGACGGTAGTTCTTAGGGGAATGCTTAAAGATGGTCTCTATTCTCTTGCTCCTGCTGCTCCACCTATCACGGATCTGGTTGGAGAGCTTTCAAAGCTGTAATATCCCTTCATAAGCTCCCAGTGTCTGCTACAAGTTTTTCTCTTTGTCATTCTTCTTTAGAAAATAAAAGTCACAGGCTGCCTTATCAGCATAGTGAAGTAGTTTATGAAAAATCCTTAGATTTAACTGTTTATGATGTATGTGGTTCTTCTCCAATTTTATCCAATGAAGTCTATCATTATTATATAATTTTTGTTGATGCTTTCAATCGCTTTACTTGGATTTATCCCATGCATGTTAAATATGATGATGTACCCATTTTTCATATATTTTCTAAGCCTACTGAGACACTTTTTGGTACCAAGATTAAAACTTTTCAATCTGACAACGGGGGTGAGTATAAAAAATTTACAACAATTATAGAACAAAACAATACTCATCATCGTCTTACATGTTCACATACTTCAGCTCAGAACGGTCAAGCCAAACGGAGGCATCGTCACATCGTTAAAACTGGCCTAACCTTACTGTTGATGGCTTCGGTTCCACACAACTTCTGGTGGGATGCCTTCTTTATTACCACATATCTAATGAACTATTTTTCTTCCTCTCTTGCAGGCATAAAATCTCCATATGAACTTTTATTCAATAGAGTTTCGGATTATCTTTCTCTTAGGACCTTTGGGTGTGTCTGTTTTCCTTATATGCGGTCATATCGACAGTATAAATGATAATCTCATTCTACCTTATGTGTCTTTTTAGGGTATAGTTCACAATGTAAAGGTTACAAATGTCTGCATATTCCCACAGGGCGTGTTTATTGGTCAAGGGATGTTGTCCTTGATGAAACGTCTTTTCCGTTTTGTGACAACACGCTTATTCAAATAAGAGGTGGTCAGCCCGATATCCCAATAATTGCAGGAATCATAGATGGTCCATTCTTAGCATCACCGCCGATAATATAATAATACGAAATAACCACCCAATATTTGAGAAAACGGATTGTCAATAAAAATTTGAAAGTTTAAATGAAAACCTTTTTGACAGTCCAATTTGAAAAGAAGGTGCATACACAAAAACAAATGAGTAAAATGAAACATAATAACGCAATAAATAATAACCGAATATGCTATCGGTTAACAGACCAGTACAATAGTTACACCGAGTATTACATTAAGTATCACAACGTATAAACGAATACAAATCTTGAACAACACACCCGAATGTTTTAACTGATCCTAACTAGAGTATACAAAAGATGGATACGTCTATTTCAATTATCCAACAACACCAGCAAAAATGTTGTAGATCCATGACACTGGGAAGGGAGAATCATACCAGGCCCCATTGCGACAGGGAACCTGAGCATAAGAGAAAACCATGCAAGAAAATAATATAAACGGGTTAGGGCCCGTTATGATATGATAAATGTGCGAATAAAAATGCGTAATAGTTATGAATACTAAACAGGATAAACATGTTATACTCGCTCTGCAATAAGAATCATCCTCACCGCTCAACTAAATACGCATCCTAACGTAATGTCAAAGTCAAATACTCAACGTTCATATCAGCATGGGAGAAATCATCTACTTACAATTTATGAGACTTCATTTCAATTACTCATATTTTAATTGTATAATTCCTTTTCTCTTTAGGAAACATGTATCTTAATTTCATAAAACATTTTGTCCATCCGGTTTTACGCCACATAACTTCCCATTTCCCTTTTTCTCCAGGAAATGTATTTAAAGCAAGATTATTATCATAAAATACTTTAACATCAATAATGTCCCACATTATTAAGAATAGTTATATTTAACAACATAAAGATTCTAAGACCGTCCTTCCGAGTTTCCCCACTGGACGCACCCCTAAATGGCTATCGTCTTCCAGGGCCTATCAAACATGACAACCTGGGCCCCTATAACGCAACGCCGGGAAGCGGCCATATACCTTCGCCAGTGAGTCATAACCACACCCGGAAATACCCCCTTGCAAAAAATAATCACATACACAATAACCGGTCATATGGCCGAGGACTATATTCGCCCTGCATTCACTAGCCAGGGTACTTCACCTCATGCGCGTAAATTCCCCTATGATAGCGATTTAGAGAGGTGTGTATATGAAAATTAAAATTTACAAAATTATTTTACCATTTGAAAATATTTATTTTTACATTCTCAAAACCATTTATACTAAACCATCAAGTACCAATTTTAAAATATGCAATTCTCTTTTACAAATTCACATTTTATTATTAATATAGGCCCGAAATGCCATTTCTTATTCTCTAAGTCATATTTTATTAATGACCTAGGACCTGAAGTGCAATTATCCTCACCCTAGTCTCCAAGATTTCCAAATAAATACCCCAAGCCATCAAAGATAATTTCCCTCAATGCTAGTCTCCCAAAAGTCCTAATCATTAACATTTCACTATCCGTTAGTTCTAGGCTAACTTCCTATTCCAACCGAAAAATTAACCTTAATGAATTAACCCTTGAGATAAGCGTAATTATCCCATGCTAATCTAGGATATTAATCTCCCTAACACAAACCTCTAAGGCGAAATTCTATTGAATAACACCCGGAATAATCACTGTTTATCCCCATACTAATCTAAGGTGGTAATCCCCCTAATATGAACCCCTAATACTCTAATTACTTCCCAAGGGAAGGTTCCTAGGCCTTAAACCTAAAAGAAAAGGGTTAAAAATCAAAATTGGAAAAACCTATAGAAAATTGCAGGATTCCGAATCGATTCGCCTTGGCCGAATCGATTCGGTCTTGAAAGCGAATCGATTCAAATTGGCCGAATCGATTTTCTTAACCCAGACCTGTAACCATCCTCTTTAGCGAATCGATTTTCTAGGGGCGAATCGATTCGCCCTGGTCGATTGGGCTACGGGTTTAAGAACCCTAAATCCCCAAATACCCAAATTCTTCAATCTCCTACAATCCCAACAACTAATAATTTTACCAAATCATTCCTACACTAATTCTAACTTAGTTTCTCAACTCAAAACAAATTAAACTATAACATTAAGGGTTTAAACACCAAAAATCTCCAAAACCCATAAATGGTTTAAACCTCAAAAACATAACTATATATACAAATCATTCACACAAATCATATATAATTGCAAGTAAAAACTTGCCTCAAGTTCATAGTCTCGGATTCTCTTCCCGGATCAACGATTCCAAGCTCTAATCTTCAACTCTCTCTCTTTCTCCCATTTTCTCCCAACTCTCTCTTCTCTCCTTCTCTCTCTAACTCTCTTAGGTTTAAAGCACAAAAATGAGAAATAAATGAGTTGGAAGACTAATATACCTCAATTTCATCAAGTCTAGCTTTTAAGTGCTATTACACCAATAAAAAGGCTCGTAACATCATAATTAAATCATAACTAGTCAAAAATGCCCCGGATGCCGAAAATACTACTAGGCCCCTATTTTGACCACCACAACTATTTTCGAACTAACTGTACCCTCTAAATTGGCATCCGGGATATTATACAACATTTTATGTTCCAGTGTCATTATTAAATTATATACAATGACCCAAATGGGATATAAATCATAACCGTCGTTTTAAAGCACAACGACGCAATAAAACACAACATGATGCTATTTACCTTCTCTTTACGGTAAATATGAAAAACATAGTAAATATTATCTCTTATATCACTTAAAATAATATTTACTCTAACATTCTATATTTTATAAAATTAACCCATTAGGCAATTTAATATAAAATAGTCACTCAAAAGTAAGGGTTATTACATACTCCCCCCCTTACAAGGGAATTTTGCACTCAAAATTCAGGCGTGACATATAACAAGATTAAGGGGTACTTCTTTCGAATAACGTTCTCCCGTTCCTAAGTAAATTTCTAGGGTAACGCTAACCATCTTAGTCTACACTCTTTATAATCTAAAATAGCCTCCGATTGTTCCTCACTTGAACTATCGGACCTACGCTTACAAAAACAATCGGAAAAAGTCTACCTGACACAACATAAATATTCTCTCGATCCCGAATCGCATTACACCCTTCATCGGGAATTCTCGCACTGAAACTTGATATTCTAACCCCAATACTACACGACTTCTATTCGCGTCGACCTAGCCCTTTAAAGCATGCGATTCAAAAGAATTCCATCATCGAAAAAGTATTCCTGGACCATCTCATATCCCAAGAGCTTATTGTCTCCCGTTTCTAAACAACGAGGATGTGAACGATGCGACCGGATACCCAAACCACATATGGTGCCATACCCATAATGAAACGGTACGAGTCACTGCATTCCAATTCGACCCATTAAAAGATACTGCTCCATACTTATTTAAAGTCAATTACTCAGATGTAAGATATACCTTCCAACCTATGGTTAACTCTCCCCGTTTTTCCCTCGGTTCGGGGGTGGTAGGATGCATTCAACCTCAATTCGGTTTCCACCACAATCTCATCTCAGTCCGACACTATATTGGTAGGTACCTCATAACTTTTCACAACTCTGCAATGAATCCATCCGCATTCGCAGAAAGTGTGGAGATTTGGTCAAATGCTCGATAATTACCCAACTAAAATTTTGACCATACCCTTCCATACCCACTCTGGTACTCTAAAGATTACCTCAATCCCGTTCATCATTGGTGGTGATTTCCATTCACCGAGTGATCCACTACTCTCATTACAGCCTCCGCCTAGCTAAGATCTTTCCACTTGGCTTTCCATGCCTTCGCTAGCTCCCTGAGGGGTTTTCTACTCTGCATACTACTTCCACATATACCATACCAATCACCAACTCGCTATCTAAACAATTACGGTAAAGACTTGTGGTCCCTGAAAAGACAAAATTCTTGTCCAAGAGGCCCTACTTTTAAGGCGAACCATACCACGGCTAACTCTAAATCATGCTTAGGACAACACTCCTCATGGGGCTTAGGCTTGAAAGATTCCTACGCAATGGTCCCATGCTCCAACATTAAGACCTCTCTAGTCTTATAGAGGCTCGTCCGAAAGGACCACATAGCCCACTCCAGCTCTTTGTGACCCGATTACGGGAGTAAAAGTCAATTGATTCATTTGCTCATCGAAAGATGGATCACCGACGTAACACTCTCTCTATCGATGGGCCTCACGCTCTATTTAGTCTAGTTCTCAGAGTTACTGATTAGGCATAAATTCTTCATATTTATCCCCTCAATTTCGGTATTTTTATGATCCCGTGCGGTGTAAATAGATTGGATTTGTCTCATATTTATGATGCTAACCCTTTTTGGCAAGTATTTCGTATTTTGTGTATCTTCTATGTGTTTTAAAGATATTTCATGCAAGTTAGTGCCAAAGAGAACTCAAAATAGTGAAAGAAACCAAGAATCGGGGAGTTGAAGGGCATTCTCGTAATTTTTCAGCCTTAGTCCGGAAGTGGGGCCAACTAGAAAGTTGAAGATCTTTCAATTACAAGAACACTGGAAAAAACGGAACCTCAATCCGAGTTACGGTGAAGAAGTTATGCCCATTTGAAGTTGAGAAGAAATCCAAGAAAAAAAGCTGTTAGACCCAAACCGAACCGAAGCTGAGGAAAAAACCGGCCCGCCCATTTGTCACGCACCAGATCCGTTACTAAATTAGTCACGCTTTCTAAGTGTGACAAATTGGCAGATACGGGATTTTTATTTTGTGCTTATCTTTTAGTCAAAAGAGTTTTATGTTTTGGGGACTCTTCTAAACGACCATTAGCCTATATATTTAGTCATTAGGACTCTTTTTATTAAGATTTCATTCATGTAAAAGCTCCATAACAAGTAGGAACATCTAGGAACATCAAGGGATTATATTGCTTCAAGATTTCATTATTTCGGGTTTGTTTTTCACGTTTTAATTCAAGATTCTTGTTATTGTTCTTGCATGCGTATTTTCCGTAGTTGATTCAATTCATTGCTGCGTTCATAATATATATTTACATGTTTAAATCTAGTTTCATCATGAATTCATACACATGCAACTTTATTATTTCATGCATTAGTCCATTTAACATGTCCGACTAGGTTTTAAAGGTTGGGATGCATGAACCCAACCTGATGTGTTAGTGCATGTGTATAACGTCAATCCGATGAATTTAATGATTAATTTTGATCGTATCGCGTAATTTCATAATAATTGTGGATCTTTATATCTCGTTTGCCCCGGGGTACTCGTGATGATTTAGAGTACAATTTGAGTGTAATTACCGCGATACCGATTTACTCATCCTCAGATTAGGTATGATGCGGGCTTGAACCTCGTATACGTAATGCTTGGGAGTACTAAATTTCGGGTCAAATTAATCAGTTAAATTTACGATTAGTTTTATACCATCAATACACTAGGGTTGGGGGATTGTGTCTCTACCTTAATTTTCCAATTAGTTTTAGTTAACTTCTTAATTTTTCCCTTTTCCCTTTCTCACTCAATCATCTTATTTTTATTTCTTTTTAGAGTCAAGTTAGGGTTAACAGTCTTACCTTTGTCGTCACGTTCACTCGTCCTAGTTCCCTGTGGATTCGATACCCATACTCGCCACTATACTCCACAAGAGTGTAGTTAAAGTTTAGGTTTTTGTATTGCGGTTGGAAGCCGATAACAATGACTAGCGTATTTACACGGACGCTCGGTTTTCGACTCAATCAAAATGGCGCCGTTGCCGGGGATCTAGGTAGACTAGGATTAGATCGAGTTAATCCAAAGCTTTGAACCAAAAAAAAAAAAGATTCACAACTTTCCTCTCTCCTAAGATTTAATGCAAAATTCTGAAACCACTCCCACACCCCATAATACTCTAACCATCATTCACGAAAATCCACTTGTTGAGTATAATCCTGATAGTCCCCACACTCCGAACGCCCTACAGTTCTGGATCCCACCTCCCACACCGGCACACTCAATCTCTAGTAACACTCCCTTCTCCTTCGTAGGACACACTTCGAGCACACCCAGTGAGATCGCCGAGTCATCAAGTGAGAGAGAGATGTCGCAACACAGTAATGCACCTACTGGTGAGGACGAGCCCCCATACCGCCCGTTGAGAGAATTCTTATATCCCGAGCGCACTGTCACCCCGGGATGCATTATACTCCAGTATAATGCCGGGCAGTTTCGTTTCAAAAATGGGATGATCCAGACGCTACCACATTATCACGGTATGGATTCTGAAAAGCCATACCTCCACATAAGGGAATTTGAGGACGTGTGTGATACTCTCAACGATCAAACCTGCACACAAGAGGTAATCCGCCTCAAACTCTTCCCCTTCTCGCTTAAAGATAAAGCTAAAGCTTGGCTATGGTCTTTACCTCCAAGCTCGATTCCATCCTGGAATGAGCTACAGTCTAAATTTCTCAAGAAATTCTTCCCAACACATCGAACAATCTCTATAAAGGCTCAAATTCAAGCATTCAGGCAACAAGAAAATGAGCCATTCCATCGATGTTATAAACGTTTCAATGAGTTAGTGGCTTCATGCCCCCATCATGGATTCGATCCATCGCAAATCATCTCCTTTATCTATAATGGGTTAAATCTTAATTCTAAACAGCTTGTTGAAACCATGGGAAGTGGTCCATTTGTCGATCTAGATGCCCATGACGCGGATCTTCACATGAGGTATGTCGCCGAGACTACCCAATCCCGGGATACCTCTGATCCGAACGCTCAAAACCGAAATTGACAATCTACCACCGCTCCGTCGACATCCGGTATATTCCACGTAGATAAGAATTCTATATCGGACTGTCGGTTGGACACCATTGAGAAAGGACTGCGAGACTTATGTGAGGTAGTTGGATCTATCAAAAATCCTATCGTAACGGTGTGTGAAATTTGTGAGGCGGGACATTCAACTGAGGAGTGTCCGACGATACCCGCCTATAAAGTAATGTTGCAAGAGCAAGTTAGTGGGATAGGAGGCTTTAAGGGTAATTTCGGTGCCCCGCACGGGAATTCATACAACCCTTCATGGAAAAACCATCCCGGTTTTAGCTACGGGCAACAACATGCCGCAATGAACCCTCCTTCACATGTTGCCCCTCCTCCTCCACAACAATTTCAACAAGCTCCGCACATGCAGGGACATATGCAAGTACCACCACCTCATGGAAATTATATCCCGCCACAACGGAGAACTTTCGAGGATACCGTGAATCAATTCATTGCAAACCAGACCGCAACCAATGCCAAATATGATCGTCTGATCGGCGACATAAATGCGAATCTGTCTAAAATACAATCCTCGTTAAGTGTCCAAGAGAAGGGCAAGTTTCCAGCCCAGGGCCAAAGACCTCTCCAAGGTCAAACTAGTGTTAGCTCAACACCCCATGACCATCCTGAGCAATGTAGCGCAATTACCACTCTACGCAGTGGGAGGGTAGTTGACTTGTCACCTCCCCCACGAGACATACTTAAAGATAAGGAGATTTCCCCCGACACGAAAGAGGCCGAAGATGTCCCCTTGAATGAAGGTGATGAAAATGACACACTAGTGAGCCTGAGGTAGTAGCGAAACCGGCCACCGCGGCACCATTTCCTCAAAGGCTAATTCCCGCTCAAAAGGGGACCCCACGTGATGAAGTGCTAGACGTGCTAAAGCAAGTAAAGCTGAATTTACCGTTCCTCGATGCCATTAAGCAAATCCCAGCTTACGGCAAAGTTATCAAAGATTTGTTGACGGTAAAAAGGAAGATGAAGGCAAAGAAGAATGTCTTTCTAGCACAGAATGTAAGCTCCATTCTAATCAATGATCTCCCACCTAAATTCAAAGATCCCGGTGCACCAACCATTTCCTGCATCATTGGAGAAAACAAAATCGAAAAAGCCTTACTTGATTTGGGAGCAAGTGTCAATATCCTCCCTTACTCCATCTATAGGCAACTTGACTTGGGCGACCTCAAGCCCACAAAGGTCACTCTCCAACTAGCGGATCGAACCGTGAAGGTTCCACGAGGCATAATTGAGGACGTGATCGTCCAAGTTGACACTTTTTACTTCCCGGTAGATTTTGTCATTTGGGACACGGAACCCTCCTTCAACTCGAGCAATCATGTTCCCATCATCCTTGGGCGCCCTTTCTTAGCGACGGCTAACGCAATCATCAATACTCGAAATGGGCGAATGCAACTCACCTTTGGGAACATGACCTTAGAGACAAACATCTTCCATGTCGCTCAACATACGGGGGAAGAAGATGACCTTCACGAGGTGAGTTTCATAGATGAGGTTGTAGGGGAGTACTTTGAGGAAAATGATTGTGGAGATGCTTCGGGGTCCTGCTTAGTGTCGAGCCATGAGAATGAGAGGTCCCACAAGAGAGAGCCGTTAGGGGTGTACCCTATTTCATCAGGTAATAGTGGTAGATGTGACGATGAGAGCAAAGAGGGGGAGAGGTGTGTTGTGACCGCAATTGAAAGAGAGAGAGAGGGGGTAGAAGAGAGAAAACTGGTGGAGTTGGAGATCGAGCAAGTAAGAGAGGATGTAGGCACTACTAGAGAGGGAGAACTAGGCGACATGAGCATGGAAGATTTTGAAAGAGAATTCGGGAAGGTGGATGAAAGTATTACTATTGAAGGCCAATCCCTATTGGATTCATGTAGTCACTTAGACTACAGTGAATTAAAAGCAAAAATTAATGAATTCCTTCGTTGTGACAATCCACCCACAACACTAGAGGCCCCGAAGGCAAGTGAGGAGAAAAGTTGCGGTTCATCTGACTTAGAGCCCGACCCATGCATCTTAAAAATTGAAAGAAACCTAGGTGTTCCCTCCGAGTCAGTCCACGCAGACCACGCTTTGAGCCAGCATCACGAGGATCCCTTTCCAGTTAGTCACGACGAGTCTCCCGGTCTATCCTTTATCTATGGGCGAGGTCCCAACTTATTCCGATTGTTAGCTTATAATCCTAGGACGGGAGAGACAAGGAGAGCATCGACCCTCGTAAGTGGGGTCGGGTGAGTTTGTGGAGAGATGAGAGGTCGTCGCACCCTCGACGCGTATGGGGTGATTGTTGTTACATTTTTGAGTCATGCATGTGTGTCATATAGTGTCTTGTTGCATTTTTCATATTTGTTTGTTTTATTTTTCCGCACTTTTCATTCGCCTTGAGTTAGATTTTCGCCCTTTTTGCTCGAGGACAATGCAAAGTCTAAGTTAGGGGGGTCACAAGTGCGTATTTCTAAAACTTCACAAATTTTCAAAATGGCCAAAAATTTCCAAAAAAATCATAAAATTTTGAAAAATCCAAAAATATTTTTGTTCAAAATAAATAAAAATTGGAATTCAAATTTTTCAAAAATATCATTAAAGGTCAAATTGGAGTCTCAAATTGTAAACATCTAACATACACAAAGCCGAAATTGACCAAAGATGGAAATTGACCGAAAATTGACGACTTAACGAATAAATGTGGAGATTAACAAACCCGGTGAGATTCGAACCTATCACTTTTTGCGAGTTTTTAAATCAATCCGAGTTAATTGTTAACTCAAAGTTCTTTTTAGCAGCTAATAAGTTGTCAAGGATCTCAATTCTTTCATTTTGATCGGTTTTGAAAAATACGTGCAATATTGCCTTGAAAAACGTGCCAAATTAGTCTCTAAACTTAAATTCACCTCGAAACGCATATGGTAAGCAATTGGCAATTCGGACAATGAAGTAGGCCATCGTTTGTCACCCCAAAAATATTGGCAAGAAAAAGTAGCGAAAAATTACCCTTTGGCAACCCAAATTGAGCCGAATAATTTTCCCTTTCGTTTGACAACCCGAAAAACCCAAAATAGCCGAAATTGTGAAAAAAAAAAAATCAGCATTTAAGTCCGAAAAGTGCAACAAAAAGGGGCAAGAAAAAAAATATAGCAAGAAAAGAAAAGAAAGGAGAAAAAAAAAGAAAAAGAAAAAAAAAATGAGCAATAGCCCGGAAAATGCACAAATGGACATCACGAATGACTTTTCCAATTCCAACCTTCCATACCTCCTTCATTTTACCCAAAGCAACCTTCAACCCGAAAAAGTCCTAACCGAGTCCAAATTGCAAAAATTGATTACCGCGTGGAGAGTTAAGACACCAAAAGATAATATGAGAGGTTAGGTGCGCGAAATAGAGGCAATGTTCTCGTTTTGAAAATCGTAATCCGTTGAAGAGATCCTTTCACCATAAAATTTCCGTCTTTCTAATTGTATGCGTGAATTTGCTTCCATTACATGTACTCTTTATATCACGCATACCGAGAGAATAGCCATAATCCGAGAGATTCGTTTGTGAGAGCGTTCCGTGAGAAATTGAAATCAAAACGAACTTTCGAATAACTAACGTAATGATCAATCAGTGGAAATTGACGGTTATATTTCTGGCTACGCACACACACACACTACGGTTTGAGACTCGTAAATATGACTTGATGATGACTATTTTCTGGAAAAGTTTGAATTGCACAATTTTTGCATATTTTGAATTTTCTTGGAGTCGAATTTTGTGGGTATATTCACTGCAAACCCTCACGAGACACAACTCATCCTACTAGGGTAACCTAGAGGTTTAAAGGCTTGTTGCATGCGCTAAATGCAATCGCTTGCCCGCGAAAGAGGTGCTCTATCCCAATAAAGTTTTTGAAGGGTCCTTAACTCATACTCTCATTCTTTTACATTGCTCGGGACGCGCAAAGTTCAAAGTTAGGGGGGTTTGATTAGGCATAAATTCTTCATATTTATCCCCTTAATTTCGGTATTTTTATGATACCGTGCGGTGTAAATAGATTGGATTTTTCTCATATTTATGATACTAACCCTTTTTGGCAAGTATTTCGTATTTTGTGTATCTTCTATGTGTTTTAAAGATATTTCATGCAAGTTAGTGCCAAAGAGAACTCAAAATAGTGAAAGAAACCAAGAATCGGGGAGTTGAAGGGCATTCTCGTAATTTTTCAGCCTTAGTCCGGAAGTGGGGCCAACTAGAAAGTTGAAGATCTTTCATTTACAAGAACACTGGAAAAAACGGCACCTCAATCCGAGTTACGGTGAAGAAGTTATGCCCATTTGAAGTTGAGAAGAAATCCAAGAAAAAAAGCTGTTAGACCCAAACCGAACCGAAGCTGAGAAAAAAACCGGCCCGCCCATTTGTCACGCACCAGATCCGTTACTAAATTAGTCACGCTCCAGATCCGTTACTAAATTAGTCACGCTTTCTAAGTGTGACAAATTGGCAGATACGGGATTTTTATTTTGTGCTTATCTTTTAGCCAAAAGAGTTTTATGTTTTGTGGACTCTTCTAAACGACCATTAGCCTATATATTTAGTCATTAGGACTCTTTTTATTAAGATTTCATTCATGTAAAAGCTCCATAACAAGTAGGAACATCAAGGGATTATATTGCTTCAAGATTTCATTATTTCGGGTTTGTTTTTCACATTTTAATTCAAGATTCTTGTTATTGTTCTTGCATGCGTATTTTCCGTAGTTGATTCAATTCATTGCTGCGTTCATAATATATATTTACATGTTTAAATCTAGTTTCATCATGAATTCATACACATGCAACGTTATTATTTCATGCATTAGTCCATTTAACATGTCCGGCTAGGTTTTAAAGGTTGGGATGCATGAACCCAACCTGATGTGTTAGTGCATGTGTATAACGTCAATCCGATGAATTTAATGATTAATTTTGATCGTATCGCGTAATTTCATAATAATTGTGGATCTTTATATCTCGTTTGCCCCGGGGTACTCGTGATGATTAAGAGTACAATTTGAGTGTAATTACCGCGATACCGATTTACTCATCCTCAGATTAGGTATGACGCGGGCTTGAACCTCGTATACGTAATGCTTGGGAGTACTAAATTCCGGGTCAAATTAATCAGTTAAATTTACGTTTAGTTTTATACCATCAATACACTAGGGTTGGGGGATTGTGTCTCTACCTTAATTTTCCAATTAGTTTTAGTTAACTTCTTAATTTTTCCCTTTTCCCTTTCTCACTCAATCATCTTATTTTTATTTCTTTTTAGAGTCAAGTTAGGGTTAACAGTCTTACCTTTATCGTCACGTTCACTCGTCCTAGTTCCCTGTGGATTCGATACCCATACTCGCCACTATACTCCACAAGAGTGTAGTTAAAGTTTAGGTTTTTGTATTGCGGTTGGAAGCCGATAACAACGACTAGCGTATTTATACGAACGCTCGGTTTTCGACTCAATCAGTTACTCAAAATTCCATACTCCTCCTTATTGGAAACCTTAATCCTCTTAAAATCATTCTGCCAATCCTCTCTTGGTCTCTTGTTATAGTCTTTCTAAAATAGCGTCCCATGCCCCCAAAGGCCTTACTTCCTAATAACCCTAAGGTCGATGAGTTTCTATACAGGTCGAACGAGTACTAATCTAACTACAATCCTACTGCCTAAGACCTTCCTCAACTTCCGACATTAGCTTGGTTTCATGCGTGGGACGTCTCGCAAGGCGAAATCCAGACAAGGAACCCTCCCGTTACACTACTACCTCGCATCATCGGTCATCGAGATATGACAGTCTAAGGCATAATCGGGATCTCTAAAATCCTATCTCGAAACTCTACTAACACGCTTCTACCTCTATATCCTTTCGTTTCGGAGAAATGGAAAGTCTCATAAATCGGGACGCCTACCTTATATATATATATATATATATATATATATATATATATATATATATATATATATATATATATACATCATAACTTTGCCTTTTTCTCGAGGCCTGGCCATAAGCCTCTACCGGATTCTTTATTCCTTGTCTCACACACATCTATCAGGGGAGAGAAATATTTCATGTGCTTCTGAATCTCACATCTATATTTAGCCCTTAAATCAATCACATGACTCTCGGCTAATCTATCCCCAAACCAAACTCTTAACATAAAGAAAAAAAAATCTCTCCACTCCCAACATCATTAAGGTTCATGCGTGGAGTGTCTCGCAAAGCGAAATCCAAACAAGGAACCCCTCCGATACACTACTGCTTAACCTTGTTGGTCGTGGAGATAAATCAAGACAAAGCATGCAATAAAAAAAATCTTACATAACTTAAACCATCTCAATAAGGTCTCAACTCGTACCCAGGTGAGATGTAGCAAAACATCTAGTTCCATTTTGGAACTGGAGATACGATAGCCTTGCAATCATTAGTCTGCTATCGCTCCGATCAATGATAAATATCTATACTCATATAACACACCAACGAGTAATAAAACCATATATAAATTTAAAATATCAACACTCGCTTTTGTAGCGAATGTAGGAACATAAAACCTCGCTATCACGAAAACGTATAGATACACCCTCTATAATAATACAAATACTGCCACAATGCTCAAATTACACATCCGAATCTAAGGTTAGTAAAAGACGGCGACTCCTTCCCTGCCACACAGAATACACCTCCCTCATTCGAGGTGGAACTCACCTTAACCGTCTTGCTAATACACTGGCTACTCTAAAGATTTCCCAAATACCATACTCGAGTCTTAACTGAACGAAAACTACCTTACTCAATGCCTCATCTAGGCATCCTATGCTTGTCCTTTAACTCTTATCGGACAAAACCAAAGCGTGTGGTTCTACGTCCCACATCTCAATCCTTTCCTAAATTCTTGACACCCTGATCATACTTAGGTTTATTATTATCTTGGCTCTATAGCCTCAATCCTGACAATCACCCTCATAGTCCCCTTAACTCTCCCAGCAAAGGAAAATGGACTACCGGCCTCAACTGCCTTAATTCCATGAGTTCCCCGGGCCAACGTCCACCGATGGTGCTTCCTGACCACGACTCCTCCATACGTGTTAACAACACCTACTCGTGAGCATATCATTTTACTGAAGGGCTCTTCCTTCCTTGTACCTACCTTACTTTGGCGCAAGGTTTCCTCAAACCTATAACTCTTTATTCACTGTCGGCCCCTGATCGAACCTCAAATGAATACTTAGGAGTCTACATTCTCATCCTTTATGATACCTCAGAGGAAATCGCTGTTTAAAACCATCTGCAAGGTTATTTACAAGCAAAACTTCATGCTCCACCAAATATGGTGACTACCATTTCCACCATTTCGACATTACTCCAAAGGGTGAAAATTTTCCTCAAATTTTCACATCTGGGCATTTCTATACCCCTCTCTCTAGGCCTGTGCTTCTAAGCCTTATACTTCCACTGCGGTCCTCATTCCCAATAACAACTTATAGTTCTAAATAAACCCCGCCTATAGCTGCTATCATAACGGCCTTCCCTGGTCGTCCTTCATCATCCAACATACGAATCTCGGACGAACGCGCAAAAGATTAACTAAAATCTTAAATTACCGCAGGAGAGCGAAATCTTACTAGAATAATCAACAATCCTAATCCTAAGGCTCTATGTCAAATCACAAGTAACGCAGAAAACATAGCACATCCGCACAGATTTCTAAGGACACTAGAACCTGATGCTCTGACACCATCTGTGACAACCCGCTTATTCAAATACGAGGGGGCCAGCCCGATATCCCAATAATTGCAGGAAACATAGATGGTCCATTCTTAGCAGCACTGCCGATACTATAATAATACGAAATAACCACCCAATATTTGAGCACTGTTCTAAAAAACCCGCCTAGGCTTGAGGCTTGGGAGAAACGCCTCGCCTTAAGATTTTGATGCCTTATGCTTGGTAAAACCCTTAAGGCATATTTTTTCTCTAAAAACAACAATGCTTTAGTGAAACGATATCGCCTTTGAAAGATTTTTTTACAAACCGGACCATTATCTCATCCAAAATAATCAAATAGTATTTTTATTTGCAAATATTCAAACATATATTTATGATATGTACAGTTTTAGTATTTTAATAGCCTTGTTATGGTTAGAAAACATTAAAATATATTAAAAAGTCCTAAACGCCTTTTCACGCCGTTTTACACCTACACCCGCCTAGGCTTCTAAGGCTTAAGGCTTGGCCTCCACGCCTCGATCACGCCTCGCATTTTTTAGAACCTTGTATTTGAGAAAACAGATTGTCAATGAAAATTTGAAAGTTTAAATGAAAACCTTTTTGACAGTCCAATTTGAAAAGAAGGTGGATACACAAAAACAAATGAGTAAAATGAAACATAATAAGGCAATAAATAATAACCGAATATGCTGTCGGTTAACAGACCAATACAATAGTTACACCGCGTATTACATTAAATATCACAATGTATAAACGAATACAAATCTTGGACAACACACCTGAATGTTTTAACTGATCCTAACTATAATATACAAAAGATGCATACGTCTATTTCAATTATCCTACAACACCAGCAAAAATACTGTAGCTCCATGACACTGGGAAGGGAGAATCATACCAGACGCCATTGCAGCAGAGCACCTGAGCATAAGAGAAAACCATGCAAGAAAAGAATATAAACGGGTCAGGGCCCGTTTTTATATGATAAACGTGCGAATAAAAATGCATAATAGTTTTGAATACTAAACAGGATAAACATGTTATATTCGCTCTGCAATAAGAATCATCCTCACCTCTCAACTAAATACACATCCTAACGTAATATCAAAGTCAAATATTCAACGTTCATATCAGCATGGGAGAAATCATCTACTTACAATTTATGAGACTTCATTTCAATTACTCATATTTTAATTGTATAATTCCTTTTCTCTTCAGGAAACACGTATCTTAATTTCATAAAACATTTTGTCCATCCGGTTTTACACCACATAACTTACCATTTCCCTTTTTCTCCAGGAAATGTATTTAAAGCAAGATTATTATCATAAAATGCTTTAACATCAATAATGTCCCACATTATTAAGAATAGTTATATTTAACAACACAACGATTCTAAGACCGTCCTTCCGAGTTTCACCACTGGACGCACCCCTAAATGGCTATCATCTTCCAGGGCTATCAAACCAGACAACCTGGGCACCTATAACGCAACGTCGGGAAGCGGCCATATACCTTCGCCAGTGAGTCAGAACCACACCCGAAATCACCCCACTGTGAAAAATAATCACATACACAATAACCGGTCATATGGCCGAGGACTATATTCGCCCTGCATTCATTAGCCAGGGGACTTCACCTCATGCGCATAACTTCCCCTATGATAACGATTTAGAGAGGTGTGTATATGTAAATTATAATTTACAAAATTATTTTCCCACTTGAAAATGTTTACTTTTACATTCTCAAAACCATTTATACTTATGCTTCAAGTACCAATTTTAAAATATGTAATTCCCTTTTACGAATTCACATTTTATTAGTAATATAGGCCCGAAATGGCATTTCTTATTCTCTAAGTCATATTTTATTAATGACCTTGGACCCGAAGTGCAATTATCCTCACCCTAGTCTCCAAGATTTCCAAATAAATACCCTAAGCCATCAAAGATAATTTCCCTCAATGCTAGTCTCCCAAAAGTCCCAATCATTAACATTTCACTATCCGTTAGTTCTAAGCTAACTTCCTATTCCAACCGAAACATTAACCTTAATGAATTAACCCTTGAGATAAGCCCAATTATCCCATGCTAATCTAGGATATTAAGCTCCCTAACACAAACCTCTAAGCCCAAATTCTATTGAATAACTCCAGGAATAATCACCGTTTATTCCCATACTAATCTAGGGTGGTAATCCCCCTAATATGAACCCCTAATACTCTTTATTACTTCCCAAGGGCAGGTTCCTAGGCCTTAAACCTAAAAGAAAAGGGTTAAAAATCAAAATTGGAAAAACCTATAGAAAATAGCAAGATTCCGAATCGATTCGCCCTGGCCGAATCGATTCGGTCTTAAAAGTGAATCGATTCGGATAGGCCGAATCGATTCGGTCAAGAGAACCCAACATTATGTCTACAGCGGAATCAATTCGGATAGGCCGAATCGATTCGGTTAACCCAGACCTGTAACCATCCTCTTTAGCGAATCGATTCGCTAGGGGTGAATCGATTCGCCCTGGTCGATTTGCCCAGAAATGGGCTATGGGTTTAAGAACCCTAAATCCCCAAACACCCAAATTCTTCAATCTCCTACAATCCTAACAACTAATAATTTTATGAAATCATTTATACACCAATTTTAACTTAGTTTCTCAACTCAAAACAAATTAAACTATGAGATTAAGGGTTTAAACACCAAAAATCTCCCAAACCCATAAATGGTTTAAACCTCAAAAACATAACTATATATACAAATCATTCACACAAATCATATATAACTGCAAGTAAAAACTTGCCTCAAGTTCATAGTCTCGGATTCTCTTCCCGGATCAACGATTCCAAGCTCTAGTCTTCAATTCTCTCTCTTTCTCCCATTTTCTCCCAACTCTCTCTTATCTCCTTCTCTCTCTAACTCTCTTAGGTTTAAAACACAAAAATGAGAAATAAATGAGTTGGAAGACTAATATACATCAATTTCATCAAGACCAGCTTTTAAGCGCTCCTACACCAATAAAAAGGCTCGTAACATCATAATTAAATCATAACTAGTCAAAAATGCCCCGGAACCCGAAAATACTACTAGGCCCCTATTTTGACCATCACAACTATTTCTGGACTAATCGTACCCTCTAAATTGGCATCCGGGATATTGTACAACATTTTATGTTCGAGTGTCATTATTAAATTATTTACAATGACCCAAATGGGATATAAATCATATTCGTCGTTTTAAAGCACAACGACGCAATAAAACACAACATGATGCTATTTACCTTCTCTTTACGGTAAATATGAAAAACTTAGTAAATATTATCTCTTATATAACTTAAAATAATATTTACTCTAACATTCTATATTTTATAAAATTAACCCATTAGGCAATTTAATATAAAATAACCACTCAAAAGTAAGGGTTATTACACGTTTGCAGTGTCCCATGATTCACTACCTTCACCACCGACTTCTACACATGTAACATACCCACTTCCTTCATTGTCCTTTCTTTCACCTTCTTTATTTTCTCTAACTCCATCTACTGCCAGCATCCCTTTTAGTCCTTTACCTTATCCATCATTCGCACAACCCGTAAACACACAATCTCCATAACCCACTATGCCATTATCTGGTTCAGACTCCCTTCCAGGTTCATCTCAATCATCCGCTCATTCTTCCTCCTCCATCACTGCCACTTCTGCCTACTCTTCTCCATCATCTTTAGTGCCTTCCAATGACCCTCTATGCTAACTTCTTCTTGTCATACCTAGGGCGCATAGAACTCAACTTCCAATTATCCCCAATCCTGATTCGACCTCCATCCACTTTACTCCACCACCAGTTACCAATGATTACTCCCTAACCACTGGGGAGAAGGATGGTCTTTTTAAATTGAAAGTGCTACTTGCCTCCAAGCATAAAAACTTACTGATGATATTTTTTAGCCTAGTTGTTACTCGTACGCAAAATTTGATCCTAATTGGCACAAAGAAATGGATGAAGAATATCATGCTCCTTGGAAGAATGGGACTTGTTCTTTGGTCCTTCATAATTCTCGAATAAATTTGGTGGGTTATAAATGGGTGTTTTGAATCAAAAGACACGTTGATGGTTCTACTGAAAGGTAGAAGGCATGACTTGTTGCTAAAGGTTTTTAATGAATAAGATGGTATTGATTTTAAGGAGAATTTTAGTCCAGTGATCAAGCCCTACACGATTAAAGTTGTTCTTACTTTGGCTATCACTTATTCATGGCCGGTTCGATAGGTTGACAATCAGAATGCCTTTTTGAATGATCTTCTCACTGAGGATGTATATATGAAACATCCTCTCGAATACATTAATTCGTCATTTATGGATATGTATGTCTTCTTCATAATTCCCTTTATGGTTTTAAACAAGTGCCTAGAGCATGGTATCACAGTATGAGTATTTTTCTGCAATGCCTCGACTTTGTCATCTCCAAGGCAGATACTTCCTTATTTATTCGGTGAGCAACAAACGGCATCATTTATTTACTGGTTTACGTTGATGATATTAACCTTACTGGCTCAACTTTGGCTTGTTTGCAATCTCTTTTGGCTACATTGCAGCGTGAGTTTGCCTTACAACATCTTGGTCCTCTTTCTCTCTATTTGGATATTGAAGTGATTCCTGCTTCAAACGGTTTGTTTCTATCTCAACGATGTTATATTGAAGAGTTACTAGTTTAGTCTAAACATCTGTCAGTACTCCCGTCAGTATATCAACTGATTTACATCCTACCGGTGGTTCTCTATTATCCAATCCTACTGAGTATCACAGCCTGGTTAGTGGTCTTCAATATCTTTTGATCACTCGATCGGGTATTTCATTTGTTGTCAATAAGGTCTGTCAATATATGCACCCTCCTACAACAACATATCTTCTTATTATCAAATGCATTTTACATTATCTTCATCACACTTCTACCTTCGGTCTTTTTCTACGGCCCTCTCCTTCCTTTCCTATCAATTTCACAACCTATACTGACTCTGATTGGGTTGGGGATAGTACTTACAGACGTTCGACAAGTGGTTATTGTGTGTTTCTGGGTCCAAATATAATCTCTTAGAGTGCTTGTAAATGAATGACAGTTTCCAGATCTAGTACTGAAGCTGAGTATCGTCATCTTGCTATTGCTACAGTTAAGTTGATGTAGGTTGAATCTTTGTTAAAGGAACTTCGTGCTCCAGTTCGTACCCCTCCAGTTCTATGGTGTGACAACCTTGGTGCTACATATCTCACAATGAATTCGATTTTTCATGGCCGTACTAAACACATAGAAATCGACTATCATTTTGTCAGTGAACGGGTTCAACATGGTCAGCTTGATGTTCGTTTTGTTTCTTCTACCGAACATTTTGCGGATGTCTTCACCAAATCCACAAGTAAAGCTCGTTACTCCTTTTTTCAATCCAAGCTCACTATTCAGGATCGCCCGCTTCGATCGAGGGGGAGTGTTAGGGAGACAGCTCACGCACTGACTTAGTCTGTTTTAGTTCCTAATTTTATGTTCCTATTTTTATGTACCCTTGAGTCTGTTCCGATTTTTATATAAGTCATTTCCTATAAAACATTCATGTAAAATCTTGTAAAATAAGAAAAACAATACAATAAATACAAGCTGCTCAATTCTTTGGTTTCCTCAAGTTGAGAAACCAAGTAACAACCTCAATTCTCACATGATGATGAATTGGTTTTGGATTTCTCGTGGAGGCCCACACAAAAGATGAGTTGCTAGAGAAGTTGTTTGGTGCGGTTCGAGTTTGATATATAGAGATGATTCACCTTCTACAACTTTCGGGTTCAGATTTCCCGAAGAAGTTGTTCGGCATGGTTTGGGTTTTAGGTCTCAGATCCAATTTTTTTTATGGGTTTTTTGTTTCATATCCAATTTTTTGTTTTGACCAATTTTTAGTTTGAGTTTCAATTTTTTGTCTGAGATTCCATTTTTGGTTTTCATGGGTTTGGTTGTCACTGTTTATTTTTTTGCTGAAAATTCTTTTTGGTGTATTTTTCATTTTTTTAAGTTTTCTTCTATATTAGTCAAAAATTTAAAATAACTTATTTTTTTTAATTTGCAATTTTTTTAGTTAGCACTTTGTTTTTTTATTTGAAATCCTTTTTTATTAATCAAAAATCTGTTTATTTATTTAGCAAAAAATTATTTTTCGTAATTTGGAAATCATTTTTATCGAAAAATAGTTTTCATCGTCCAATTAAAGTTCAGAGCGAGAAGAAAAATTGTAACAAATAACTCATGATTTATTAACTGCGGTAAGACTTTGTTTTCGGTTTTAATAAAATCTATGTTTTCATACTATGTATTTTTAGAATCTATGTTATGCCCTCCCCAACCGTCTCCAGGTCATTCATTTTCTCATTTTATAACAGATCTGATCATTCATTCTTCATTAATGGATTAAATCAAGACAAGCCTAATGTGAGGAGAATTAGTTTACAGCGCAACAAAACTTCTACATCAGTTTGTGCATATTTGATTTCTCACATCATTCATTTTTTTTTTGTTAGACTTGAAAATTAGGTTTTCAAAAACGTAGGTTTCATTTCTTTTGGTTTGAAATAAGATATTATGGTTTCTTTCATTCGAAATCAATATATGTATGATATTTATAACATTGTGAATCTGTGAATGGATAAACACATAGCATTGTTCGGAGTTTATGATATCCGTCGTATCTATTGTTTATTTGCAGGTTTAGTTTTCTCATTTTCTAAGAGATCATATTATTATGCATATCATAATAAGATCCTTTGCTATGCGATTCTCTCAATTTGGTGCACAAATTTGACTATACAATTTTTTTAGTATTGAACATTGAACAGCTATAAAAGAAAACACCCACGAAATTTTCTTATTCTTTGAATGTGTTTATGTTGAAGTTGCTATGTTGATGTTAGGTCAATATAAATAGTACTAATATATTTTTTTATTTGTTTCTTGACCTAATAAGAAATTTAGTGATTTTTTTAAATTTATGAAAGTGTTAAAGTTATATTTAATCATTGCAAGTGAAGTTACTATTACATGTTAAATACAAATCATGTGTAGCGTGTAGCATACAAATAATAGAATGGTCCGTATAGATAAGTTACTAGCCCATGAGTGTTCAAAGTCTGATATGTGCAGACTTAAATTCAAAAGATAAATGACAAGGCTCAATGCAAAAAAAAAGGTATAAACATATGCATACTTGGAAGGATAATTTAATTTTATTATGCACGAAGGACGTAGTTAATGTCAAAAATTCATTTTTAAAGGTGAATAATCTTAATAATTTATACATAAATTATTTCAACAAGATGTTTTCAATACAAGTTGTTTGAAAATAATCACTAACAATAAGTTTATATGTTTTATTTCAGTTTACATAACTAAATATCATGTACACTATTAATTACCTTAAAACGTTGAAAGTTTAAAATTGTGTCATTGGGTCGATTTCTCCTTCCCCGTTAAGTTGATATATCAATGAGCTCTGAATTTTCATTTGTTAATCCACCTTATTTTTATGGTGAATTATTATTTATTGTTGTAATAGGAACCGATTTGCAATAGTGTTTAGTCTTGAAATATCTATTCTTCCATGTGCTTTGAAGTAAAATATTAGTTCTATGAATTATTGTGTTTTCTACCTAATGAGACACCGTAATGTATAGGTTACAATGTCTACCAATAGTTCTTAGCCATGCATCGATTAAAAATTTTCTTACGTTAATGGTGCCATATTTTTTAGATATAAACAACCCATTTCTTCTGTAGGTATTATAATGACCACGTGTTCTCACATATGCTTTCTTAATCAATACCGTTTTAAAAAAATAAAAAATAATAGCACATAAATAACAATTTATATTTGGAGGATTTATTTCCATGAAAGTAGAGGAACACAATATAGTAGTACCGTCATCTTAATTATAGAAGTTAAAACATACTACTCATTTACATTCAAGTCACTATTCATTATAATTTGAAATCTAAATGTAATAATTGTAACTTTAATTATTATAAATACAATTTTTTTTATAATGACTCAATTCGGAAGAATCATATAACAGGTACTAGATATGGAGATCAACGTAAGTCGCGAAATATGGAAAAGACTTAAATTATTTGGATTTTTGGACTATGTTATGTTGTACGATAGTATACTTCCTTACATTCACTACCTCATAATTATTTCGATTTACATGCATTTCCCACATATTACTTACATTTACATGTTTGTGGTTATTGCTACGACCATTTTTTAAATAATAATCAAAATAAAAAATTATAATAATGTATTTAAAATTACGTTACACCCGTTCGTGCATCACACGGGTCATATATCTATATAATAAAGTATAAAACTTATGTATGTCACAAGTTTGTCTCATGATGTCATTAATATGCACTTTTTCTTGCAATACCCATTTTACCCTCAAATATTTGATTTCTCCCTCTTTTGACACACTCTAAATTTTTTCTTCCTTTTATTGAAAATTCAAAAAACAGGGGTATAATGGTATTAAACATTTTTAATAATGAACGGTTGAGATCATTATGTTCTCCCCCGTTTCCCTTTATTCACGTGACTTTTGGTTGCCCCAATGTTTTAAGGTATCGCTCATCTCTCTTCCACTTTAATTTGAATTGGTGGACACACAACCCAACATTTAAGATCCCCTCATCTCTGTCTCAATCTACCAAATTTCTAATACCTTCTTCATCTCTCATACATTTAAAAACGATGGGTTGCTTTATATACTCTCTCTTCCTATTTTTTCTACAGCCATTTAGGGTTTTTTCTTCTTTTGTCATTTTACAAATTAACGTTTCATTAGTTATGGTGGTGGAGAGCACAACCTTCCCAGTTGACATAACCAATCTCCGCATTCCGAGTAGCCTCCCAAATCATTCGCAACGAAGTCCCCCTCGCCCTCTACTATGGCCTCTCCTTGGCCATTATCAGACACCTCTTTTATACACCCGAGTACTTGCGCAACACTTGCCCACCCTCCCATCAAAATCAATCCCTATCTCTCTCTACCAAAGCACTTCTCGGTGGCATTTCTGGTGTTCTCTCTCGGTGCAGGTAGTTGCAAGCCCATCCGATCTCATCAAAGTGAGGATGTAATCATATGGTCGTATGCTTAGCCAAGGTCTCCAACCTAGGTACTCAGGTTCGTTTGATGCTTTAAGCAAGATTATTTGAACAGAGGGATTTGGAGGACTTTGGAAAAGGGGTTTTCCCAAATTGCTGGACTTTCTTCGTTTTAGTGACTTCTCTAAATCATTTTTTCATTTAATTATCTTGATGCCAACTCTATATATTTGGCTTATATACCCCTATTTGCTATATGAAATTGACTTATCCTCGCTGTGAACCATCGATTCTTTAAATTGCTCGCACCGAATTCGACCAGGAAAAAAAAGTTATACTTGGTTGTGTGTGATTCACTAATTTTAACTTTTTTTTGTTGTTATAAATCCTTCTCTCATCAGGTACATACTCTCAGAATATACACTCAAATCTCATCAGGTATAAACTCTAAGTTTCTTTCATCAGTTTTTGTTTTTGTTGTTACAAACTAATTTTAACTTTGTTCCAGATGTCTCATCAGGTATATACTCGATTGTTGTTGTTGTCATAAACTTGAGGTTTGATCTCTTTTTCAGAATACCCACTCTCTTAATGCTTTACTATCAATTCTATGGAGGAAACCGGGGGGTCTTTGTGTTGTCCCGCAAATCTTATTAAAGAGTCGATCAAGCTTTCGTATATTAATAAAAGCTCTTTGTAGAATTAAAATGATCAATTGTGCTTCTGTGTTTAGTGATATCGAAACTGTGTGACCGAAAGGATTTATCAGGCGTTCAGGTTATGGGTTTGTTGGATGAAATGAGTTTTTTTGTAACTTTTTACAGTCTTTTTGTAACTTTTTACAGTTTTTTTTCTCCGTTCCTCTCTCTTCGATTTCATTTTTGTAACTTTTTGGGACAGCTCCATGTTTGGTTGTTGAAGTGGGAAGATCTCATACATAAGTTGTCTCCTCTGCTTCCGAGTTATTTTTTGCAGATCAAAGATTTTCTCTTTCACCTGTGGTGGTTTAAAGTTTGAGGATACATTTTTGGATGTTGCTAACTAATTATTGTTAGAATCAGGGAGTGGGGATTCTCCACCACGCATATATAGATGGTGGGTACAAAGATGCGTGTTCTGTTTTTGGTGGTGGGTACACGGCTTGGTAGGATCACGGACAACTGGTAGGGGGTTTGGTGGTGGTTAGCAGTGGCAATATTGGACCCATTTAACTAAAATACACATTTAAGTCCAAACACTAAAATATGGGGCCCATATTTTAGAAGTATAAAATAATATGGGGCCCATATTTTACAATTAATGGCCCAAATAAAAATCCAAGTTACAACCCATATTTTAGCAAAACACGGTCAAGCCAAGCAGCAAGTTACAAGTTGCTTACAACCTAAAAAGTTACAAACTAAAAAGAAGCTGTCATTGACATAAGACTTTCATCTCTAACCTAAAAACCTAAAAACCTCTAAATGTTCATCGGAAGGAGCCATTTTCATCTCTCCGAACACAGACGGAAATTCACATCGGAGCTACACCAGACGCTGTGTGCTACACCAGACGAAAATTCACATCGGAGCTCAATAAACCCGACGCTATGTGATGCTGTGTGAGATCATTTACCGAAAATCTTGTGTGACGGAAATTCACATCGGAGCTCAATAACACCGGATTTCTTGCCGGATCTCATGCCGAATCTGTATGTTTTAATTTTTTTTAATTTTTTGTATATGATTTGTTCATTTTCTGTAAATGATTATTGATTCATGAGAAAATTTACCCTTGATCTCTAAATGATGTAAATAAGATATAATAATGAACAAAACTGGATGTTCGAATATTTTTTTTTTTTCATTTTTGAACATTTTTTTGCATTTTCTTTAACTAATTAAAATGAACTTAATTTTTTTAAGTTATTAAATGTTCCTTTTTTATCTAATTAAATGATGACTTATTTGTTCATTTTCTAATTCATTTAAATGATGATTTATTTGTTCATTTTTTTAATTAATTAAATGAAGACTTAGTTGTTTATTTTATTTAACTAATTAAATGATCATTTTTTAACTAATTAACTATTATTTAGGTTATTCTTCAAACAAAATTGATGTCGGAAAATAGTGAGCAAAATTCTTCCGCTAGTAACAAACGTTCTAAGAGAACCACTTCTGTAGCGTGGGAGGATTTTGAACTATTGCCAATCGGGGAAGATGGGATACAAAAGGCAAAATGTAGGAGGTGTGATGTTGTTTATGCTGCGAAAAACAAATCCGGCACAAGTTGCATGTTACGCCACTATTTAAAATGTGGAAAAGAGCTTACACGTGAATTTAATCAGGATATGTTTCGTGAGAAATAAAGCCAAGTCCGATACGTTAAAATTGCATGATGTAAGGAAGGAAATGATTAGGTATTGTCTAAACTCAATTCCTAGTCGAGTATGTCTAACGTCTGATATGTGGACATCTATTGCCACAGATGGATATTTGTCCCTTACAGCTCATTATGTGGATGATAATTAGGTTGTGTAAAAATGGATATTGAATTTTCTCCATGTCCCCTCCATACAGTGGACCAATATTAGCATAACAAATCATCCATTTGTTGAAATACTAGGGCATTGATAAGAAAATATTTTCTATTATGTTATATAATGCTAAATATAATGACGGGTTGGTAGAAACTTTAAAATGTCATCAGCGTTTAACCAACTCGTCAATATATGATGTCAAGTTTTTTCATATCCGATATGATGCACACATTTTGAATCTAATAGTGCAATCTGGCTTGAAAGTTATCACTGAATCCGTACACAAGGTTCGAGAATCCATGAAATATGTCAGGGGAACTGAAGGCAGAAAAATAAAATTTGCCGAGTGTATATATAGTCTTTCATTGGACTGCCGAAAGAAGGTTCGACAAGATATGCAAATTAGATGGAACTCTACGTATCTAATGCTTGAGAGCGCACTTGTGTATCGTCATGCATTTGATCACCTTCAATTAATTGATCCCCAATTCAAGACATGCCCAACCAATGAAGAATGGACGAAGATTGATCGAATCAGTAGGTTGTTGAAACCTTTCAATGAGATTACAACATATTTCTCTCGAACTAAATATCCAACCACGAATTTGTATTTTTCTGCTGTTTGGAGGATACAATTACTGTTGGCAGAAGAGATGGAAAATTCAGATGAAATTATAAGTGCTATGGCTCATCAAATGAAACTCAAATATGAAAAATATTGGGAATCTTATGCAACGGTTTTATCATTTGCTGTTATTTTGGATCCTCGATACAAGCTACAATATGTTGAATTTTGTTTTAACAAATTATGTCCCGTGACTAGTTTGGAGAAAAAGAAAATTGTTCGGGAGAATTTGTATATTCTCTTTCAAGAGTACGTAAATATATCCCACCCTGCTTCAACACATGATCATACATCAATTTCAAGATCCAGTCGAGTGAGCGATGATATAATTGATGAAATGGATGTAAGTTTATTCACTGAATCTTAATTTTTAAAGATATAGTTATCATTCAAATTTATTAAATTTTGATGTCATTTAGGAGTTTGATGCCTTTAAAAGCCTACATTATGGTCAAAGAAGAGTTAAATCTCAGTTAGACACTTACCTCGACGAGACCATAATTGATAGAAAACAACACGCTCAGTTAGACGTTCTTAGTTATTGGAAATATAACACAATTAGTTTCCCGAATCTTTCTCAAATGGCACGTGATGTATTAAGCATTCCTATTACAAGTGTCACTTCTGAATCTGCTTTTAGCATTGGTGGGCGTATAATTAGTAAGTATCGTAGTTCAATTTTTCCCAGTAATGCTGAAGCATTGGTTTGCACCAGAGACTGGTTGTATGGAGTGTCAGGTAATCTACGATATTTTTTGAATTATATATATCTTTTAATATATATTAAATCATTTTGTTTATATTAAATGCATGAATTCAGCTCCAGAAAATTCAGATGATGACCTAGTTGAGAATTTTTCATCTCTTGTTGAACGAGTTGCTCAAGATCAAGGGCGTTTGTGAGATAACTCGTCTATTTATATATTAATTTTATTAAATTGAGGATTTTGGTAACTCATTTATTTATTTATTAATTTTGCAGGGAGTAATGTGCATGAGTTGAGTGCACATCTTAACTAAGTTGAATTGATGATGTTGAGGTAATTAATTAAATTTCTCAATGCATTATTGCGTTATTAGCCATTTCTTTTCAATTTTACCACATACATTTTTTTTGCAGGGATTGATGTGCATTGCTTTGATTTTCAAATTCCATTGCGTGAAATTGTAATAGTGTAGAGTTAATATGTGGACTTATATTAAGAACACTTTTATTTTTTGTATTGGACTTAAATTATACATTTTTATTTGTTTGTTATATTTTTTATGATTTATATGGTGGACTTAAATTGGACATTTTTTATTTAGTATTTTAGTTAAATGGTTTTATTTATTGGAATTAGTTGAGACATTTTAAGTGGATTTACTGTAACATTTTAAATTAGATTGAAAATTTCATTTTTAATTTTAACCTATTGGAAAATAACTGGAAGTACAAATTGCTCAAGCAGATTGGAAAATAACAAGTTTAAACAAAATGAGTACATGAAAACTAAAATATTAACATATATGTTATTTTAAAAAAAAGTTGTTTTTTCTTTTTAAAAAAAACTGTTCAAAAAAAAAACGGGCCAACCCAGCCCAAACCCGACCCATAACTAATTTGGCCCATATTCATCCCAGCCCATATTAGGCCCAACCCATATTAGCCCGCCCATAACAGGCCCAGCCCGCTTGTTTGCCAGTGCTAGTGGTGGTTAAAGGATTTTTGTTATCAAGTGTTTCCTGGTCTGTTGACAAATACTAACTGTGTTGTTAATGAAATTGATAACAAGCACACACTTATTTGGTGGAAAGCACTTTTATGATTTGTAGTCTATTACAAGTCTCTCTCTCCCTCTCTCTCTCCCCGATCAAAACCTGTTACTGATCTGGAATGAAATGTTTTAATGGGTGAGATTTTGTTTAATGGGGTTTGAATATAATGTTTTAACTATTTTAAAATATCGGATATTGTTCTACTTGAGATTATTGAAAACTCATTAACGATATTTTTTTGATTTTGGCATTTTCATGTTTTTTTATAAAAATCTATTAACCCATCAATTTCTAAATTTAACAAAAATGATAATTGTTCGTACATAAAATAATGGTGTGTGAAAAATGACGGCTGATTATTCATTTCACATCTCATTATTTAAATGTAATAGTTCGATGTCTTCCTTTACAACTTTTTATATAATTTTTTACCAATCTCGAGCACTATACAAGTACGCACGGGACGACATGACTATTGTTTTTTTACCTATTTTGAACACAACCAAAGTAAAAGTGCCACAACATAAATCAGTTATGAAAAATTATTAGGTACCTATATAACCGTTATCGTGTCATTGTGTCCCGTCCAAAATTATTAGTACCTATATAATCGTTAAAACAAATAAATCAGAGAAAATTATTAGGTACATATAGCGTACTTAATATTTTTTTTATTAGAAGTGTTTATTTTAATCAATTTAAAATACTAACCCTCATACACCACTAACATGAGTAAATTTTTAAAATTAAACACGACCCGTTCATCCAAGTAAATACCTCTTTAGAAAATTATCAACTACGTTATGAAAATTTTATTTTTTGATATATTGATGTTATTTTCACGAATTAAGTTGAATCAATGATTTTGTTTACACAATGTTTATGAAGGAATGTTAGTATTGTTGTTATGGACTATTAGTTTTGTTATTGGAGTATTTTTTATTTTTCAAACAGGGTGAATTATCCAATAAACAGAGAAAACTTTGTCTGAAATTTTTAAAATTAATTGGTGTTATTTTCACGAATTGAGTTGAATTTATTTATAGGATGTTAATGACAGATTATTAGTATATTGTTGGAGTATTTTCTCTTTCTTAAATAAGGTGGGTAGTTTTACAAACAAAGGAAACTCTCTACAAATTTTAAATTGTGTATATGTATTGGGGGAACAAAATTTTTTCCATTTTGCAATTACGTACTTTGAAAATTTTCATTGTTTTGCGATTACGTAGTTTGGAAATTATCAGCGTGCCTTCAGGCACGGGCATACCCTAGTATATATATATATATATATATATATATATATATATATATGGGGAGAGAGAGAGAGAGAGAGAGAGAGAGACTCTCACAGATACCAAGTATATATACCACTGACACAAACCATTTTTTCTAAATAATAAAAAAATATTTTTTTACTTAGGTTTTTTGTGTGGTATTTAAACATTTCAAGGGGTCCATATAAAAAAAATCAACACAAAATAACTTTTTTGCTATTTCAAAAAAATTGGTCAATCTTTCGTAGCTTTTAAAAGTAGCAAAAGGTTGATCGATTTTTTATAAATAGCAAAAAATGTTATTTTGAGCTGATTATTTTTATATGGGTCTACTAAAATGCTTAAACGTCATATAAAAAATTAAGGGACATATACCAAATAGTCCCTCAAACATTTTTTAATACTCATTTATTCCAAGCTTTTTTTATTTTGCCTCAAAAAGTCCTTTGCCACATATTTTGGAGAGGGAGTGCCGCTGGCGCGAACTTCTAAAAATAAGAGAATATTGATGCTTGAGGGAATAAATGGGTTAAATTAAAAATATGTGTCCTTTTTAAAAAATATACATTTATAGTAGGGACTATTCAATAATTGACCCAAAAATTAAGTCATAATATAATTTTTCTACTATTTAAAAAATAGGTATGTATACTTGGTTTGTACTGGCGAATGTTTGCATACACACACACACACACACACACACACATATATATATATATATATATATATATATATATATATATATATATATATATATAAAGAGAGAGAGAGAGAGAGAGAGAGAGAGAGAGAGAGAATATCACAACAGCAGTTGCAACTACTTCCTACAACTAAGGAAACCCAACACAACGCTAATGTTAGATAACAGTTCAAGCTTGACTACTTCAAACTCACGTATATAATTGGTCATTAGGAATTAGTATTTGTACTCCTAGTTTTATGTAAACCCAAGTTGTGTACTCACCCTATATATAGTATCAATACAACTGCAACATATTCAAGTTACGTAATGGAACACCCCCCATTTTCTCACGTAAAGGTTGACCAAAAATAATATGCCAAAGATGAGGCTTGGTTATCATTTTATATCAATCTCAGCATTTAACCAAAATAAAACATTAGTTTCCAAACCACATTCGAATTAAAAATGAATTAAATTAATAACCCAAAAAATAATAAATCCATCATCCACATAAGATAACTAACGATCGAATATCTGGTAAACAAAGTGAGACAGCAAGGCTAATATCTCGTCAGTCCTACTATCCCTGTCTAAGAGCACTTGTGGGGGGGGGGGGGGGGGGGATGTTTATAATTTGGGTCAGCGCCCTAGAGTATTCAAGAATTAACCTATTGAAATTGAGATGCAATATTACACTTAATTCGAATATGATTCTGCCATCATCACTCACATACGATAGTTATCTCACCTCTCACTTACGAGCTATACTAATAGTATCATATCCCCATATACCAATAGAAATATGTATAACCTAAACATTATTAAATAGGTGATGCATCAAGCATAATTCGTGTATTGGAAATATTATTGTCTACACCCACATTCCCATTTCTTGAATACCCTAGTCATACTACCCACCACAATGTCATAACTATCTATTATGCATGCAACATAGTATTGGATGTGTAATTAATTGTCTACCTCATTGTACTTAGACAATTAACTTCATTTAATTCACAAGGTTATATATATAGGTCCGTACACACACACACACACACACACACACACACACACACACACACACACACACATATATATATATATATATATATATATATATATATATGGGGAAATCCCTATGCAATACACCATTTCACGGCCCATACCCCGCGGTGACAATGGATCGAAGCCTCTACACATGTCTCTCTTAAGTGGTGTTGCTATGTAGTACTTGAGTAATAACTTACAGAATGCCTAGCCCATAGGTGCCGACGTGTGCTACGGTCCAGAATGCACGTAACCCCAACCGATAAGACTCTCCATGAATCTAGGCATGTGCACACAATAATTATGTACATATCTTTATCAGTTAATAGATATGGGCAATTACTCTATAACTACCCCATGATATATCATTGATTCGCCCATCAATAATTTTTCCACGTAATTAACAACCCCGTTAATTATAAATTTCTCTATGTTAAATAGTCATTCAAATGTTATCTGAATTTCTACACTTTATTTTCGTAGTCACAAACCTTCCCGAGTCATACTGTAAACTCCCATATTTTCATATTTCAGATTCTATTCCCGGCTAACCGAAGGGGATATATTATCCTCCAAATCTTCCAGAAGTAAAAATTACCCTTACAGACTGCCTAAATTAAACTAGACCCCAAACCATTTGCCAAAAATACAAAAGAACCAACCTTGGCTGAGGAGGGTGACCGAACCGGTCTGCTCCATGTAAGAACCGGTTCGCCCCCTTATTTTGCCAAAGGTGGGGCTGCTACGGGTATGGATTGGATTTTCCAATTTTTCTTCACCACCAACTCATTATTCGTTACCCAAAATTTAACCCAACATCACATATGATCATTAAATGGTTTTCCATCATCTACCAATGATTTTTCTACATGAAAATAATACCTAAGTCATAGTCAATTCATAGGAGTACAATTATCTCAAGCATTATGGGATGCATGGTTTCAAGTCTTTAAGATTTAGATCTTTTTCATCATGTGTCAAGAACCATTCTTTCTCGGCAATATACATTAGAATTACATTATCACAACATGATATCTCAAGATCCATCTTTAAATTAATACTATTATCACTTTTCTAGATTTTCTCATGAATTTCTGAATTCTTAAATTTCTAATTAATTAAGGTGGGATCTTTTACACGCATATGGTGACATTCATTCTTCTTCATCAACAATATAAATAATCTAGGATTTTACATGGGAAAGTCCACAACTAAAATTAAGAAATAACTTGGAAATCAATTTAAGCAAGAAAATTCTTGCCTTAGGATGAAGGTGGAAGTTCCTCTTCTTGAATTCTCTTCTTGAATCTCCAATGTCCTCCTTTTTTTTTTACCTTGGCATCTCCTCCCTATTGCTGGGGCTGCTAAGGTTTCTTTAGATGAGTGGAATGAGTTTATTAGTCTTCCTAATTAACTTATAGACTCCCTAATCCCGAGTTAGGCTCTAACCCTCATTTTTGGGACTCCAAATGAGCCTGAATCCCTATCCAAAATGGCCCAACAACTATCCAAACAATATACCTATACCCCGGGCCCATTTTTAGACATCTAAAACACATATCCGAGTCCCATGACATCCCTGTACGCGGACAAATAAATTTTTATCTAACATGTACATTTCCAATTAAATTATATACCACGTATTGAACAATTAATAAATATGCACAAATAAACTCACATAATGTGTAATTGCAATTAATAAAATTATTAAGGACTAATTTAATTAAATTCTACTGATTAAATTTAATTTTTACCGATTAAATTTTATTATAAAATACGGTGTATTACATTCTTCCTCTTAATAACGGAATTCTGTCCTCAAAATTCGAAACATACCTGACTAGAAGAGTTCTGGATATTTTTCACGCATGTCGTCTTACCTCTACCATATCGACTCATCCTCCTAATGATGTCTCCACTACACGCGTACAAATGGAAAAACCTTAGATCGAAGTCAGTGCTCCTTACGGTCCAGAATGGTTACTGGTCTCTCCTCGTAGGTAGCGTCGGGCCGAAGATTTATCCATATCGATAAGATGGTAAGATATCTCATCCCTAAGGAACATCCACAATGATGATATGTGAAAGACTCCATGCATCCTCAGCAAGTGGTCTGCTATTCCCAACTGATACGTCATGGGCCCAATCATCTCGATGATATGGAATGGGACAACATATCGAGAGGCCAACTTCCATTTCTTCTCGAATCTCACCAATGCCTTCATAGGAGACACTTTAATCAACACATAATCCCCGACATTAAAATCTAAGTGCCTCCGACCTTCATCCACATAAATCTTTTGCCTATCCTGGGCAATTCGAATCCTGGAAGGAATCATCTCCACCTTCTCCGAGGTGTCCTGAATGAACTCTATCCTAAGTAATTTGTTCTCCCCCACCTCCAACCAACATGAGGGTGAATGAAAAAGTCTCCAATAAAATGCCTCAAACGGTGCCATCCTAATAGTGAATTGGTAACTATTATTGTACGCAAACTCCACTAAGGGCAAGTACGGCTCGTAACTCTCCTTACAGTCGAATATGCACATTCGTAACATATCATCCAGCATCAAATTCACCCTCTTCGCCTGCCCATCGGTCTGTCGGTGGTACGAGGTACTCAACCTCAACTCTACCCCTAAGTCAAGATGAAAGCTCCTCCAAAAGTGGGATACAAATGTCTTGTCTCTATCTGATACAATGTTGAGAGGAACCCCTTGCAATTTTATAATAGTTGTAAGGAAAAGTCTAGTGTACTACTCTGGCATGTAGTCTGTCCGGACTGGCAAAAAGTGAGCCACCTTTGTCAATCGGTGCATGATCATCCAAATATAATCGTGACCCCGCTGCGACGTAGGTAATTTGGTGATGAAATACATGGAAATGATCTCCCACTTCCACATCGGGATCTCAAAAGGTTGTATCACACCTATGGGACGTTGATAGTCCTCTTTCTCTGATTGCCACATGGCACACATTGACACAAAGGCTTTTATGTCCTTCTTCATGCCGACCCACTAATACTGAAGTCCCATATCTTGGTACATTTTTCCCCATCGGTATGTATCATAAATCATGAACCGTGAGCCTTCATCATAACGTCTTATCTCAACTCCTCGTCATCTAGGACAACCAATCTGTCATGAAATCTCAATTCGCAATCCAACCCAATCAATTAGTGCTTTACCCCTTGGTAAAATAACTTCTTAACCCTCTCCTGGAAAAGTTGATCTCCCACCTGTTCCCTCATGGCCTGCAAAATGATCTCAGATGTGATAGTGAGAACCGTCATAAAAATACGGGTCAACTCGTTATCACCACAAAGTGATTTTCATTTCGCCTTCCCCAACCGTAACTCCAGAATCGACTTGTGGCTCAAACAGTTTGTCACTATATTTTCTTTACAAGGGTGATACTGAATGTGGAACTGGTAATCATTCATAAACTCTAACAATCTCCCCAACCTCATGTTCTTCTCTGGTTGCATGAATAAGTACTGTAGGCTCTTATGGTCTGTGAATAGCAAGATTTCTCTCTAGGGAGGTATTGTCTCTATATGCATAAAACAAATACCATCGTTGCTAACTCTAAGTTTTCGGTGGGGTAATGTCCCTCCAGAGGCTTTAGTTTTCTCAAAGAATAAGTTATTGACCTCCCTTCCTGCATTAACACCCCTCTAAGTCCCCGCAAGGATGCATGTATGAAGACCTTATAATCTATCCATAGCCGAAACAATGGAAGTACTAGTGTTGTAGTCAATCGAGCCTTCACCTCGTCAAATTCCTACTGACACGCATCATCCCATATAAAGGGAACATCCTTACTCATCAAGTTCATGAGGTCCCCAACTATCTTCGATAACCCCTGAATGAAACGATGGTAGTACCCGACCAATCCCAGAAACTATTCACCTCTCTGGGTGTAGTGGGTTGTCCCCACTCCATCACTGCACAAACTTTCCCCGAGTCGACTGAAATCCCCCTCTAAGATACAATATGTCCCAAGAACTTCACCTTTCATAACTAAAAACCATATTTCTCTAACTTAGCATAATGATAATGGTCTCGTAACGTTTGTAAGACTACCCCCAAATGTTGTGCGTGTTCCTTCGCAGCCCGAGAATAAATTAGTATATCATAAATAAACACTATGATGATCTGATCTAGAAAATCCCTGAATACCTAATTATTCAATTCCATAAATACCACCGATGTGTTTGTTAGCCTAAAAGTCAAAACCAAAAACTCATATGACCCGTATCTCATCAGAAACGTCATCTTAGAAATATCTTGCTATCGAACCCTCGGATGATGATAACTCGATCTCAAATCGATCTTACAAAAATAGGCAACACCTCTCAGCTAGTCAAATAAATCATCATTACGGGGTAACGAATTTTTATTCCATATTATGACCTTGTTCAACTCCCTGTAGTCGATACAAAGCTGTAAGGATCCGTGCTTCTTCTTGAAGGACTAAACTGAAGCACCCCATAATGAAGTACTCCTATGAATAAATCCCCGTCCTGGTAATTGCTCAATCTAGTTCCAATGCTCCCACATATCTAGATGAACCATCCGATATGACATACATGCAATAGGTCTCGTCCTCAGAATCAAATAACCCACCAAGTCTATCTTCTTACTAGGTGGTAACCTCGAGATCTTTGCAAATACATTAGAAAACTCGTTAACTACTGGGATGGTATTTAGAGATAATATGACGTCTAAAGAAGTCTCCTCCTCGATATAATATAAGTGCATGCTCGACCCATGCCCGGGGTGTGGCCTCGTAACCAGGTATAACTTATAGACCGAAATGGCAAAGATGATAGACCTATCGTAACAGTCAACACAGGATATGTACATATCTAGCCAATCCATCCCTAATATGACATCTTACCGAACATATCTAATATAAGTAAGCTTACCATAAACACGAGTCTCCAAATCTTGAGCCCTATACCCCGATATATTGAACGTCTAGGTACCTCTCTACCCACAGGTGAATTAATATGAAGTACAATCTCGGATACAAAATCTATCATCCTTGACTTTCGTGCAAAGCTTGAGCTGACGAATGAATGAGATGCACCAGCATTAAATAAAATATGGGCCACATGAAAAAAGATAGGGAACATAACCTGAACAGCATGAACCAGCATTCGTCCTTCAGTCGGTGCAATGTGATATACTCGTTCGTACTGTATCTATGGTTGTTGCCCCTGATGTGGAATGACTGTAGCTAGTAAAGCTGGCGCTACAATCCCTGGAGATTGCAACTACTGACGCTTCCCTTGTGGCGTCGAATACCCTCATTATTCGCCCTTGTCCTGAGGTATCTGATTGCCTCGAGGACACAACCTCTACGTATGACCCCTCTCACCACAAGTGTAATAATTATCGTGAAATGGACATCTCTCTAGTTGCCGACCTTACTGGCCTCAACCATGCTGTCCTTGGCCCTTGTGGCCCCTCTTCTATTATCCTTGATGGCCCTGTCCTTGCTAGCTATGGACGAGTTAGCCTTGTATGTTCTGATCATCGGAACTTTGAAATCTCTTATGCTGGTCAGTAGATTGTGGACCCCTAGACTGCTGCTCCTATTTGTCTTACCTTGTGATTTGGACATCTCTGAGCCCTATCTCTTTTCCCTATTGGGCTTCTATAATTCCCTATGATCCCGGTAATGTAGTAGAGAGTCATTCACCATCTGATTATAAGTAGTGAAAGTCAGATTTCCCAGTAATGACTTCCTGATGTGCCAGTATATCCGCAACACAAATTTCTCCATCTTCTTCTCCTCGGTGTTTACCCCGTCCCTAACAAAATAGGACAAGACAGCAAACTCTTCCTCGTACTCTGTTATGGTGAGACCTTCTTGCTTAAGGTCTATAAAATAAATTTTTGCCTCATCTTGGACTTCATCGCTGGTGGGAAGTATTTCCCCTTAAACTTTCCCCAGAACTCGTCAATCGTCAGACTATCTCTTTCTTCTAAGGTGGTGACATGCTACCACCATTGTAAAGTGGCGCTAACCATTCTAAATAAGGCTAACATCTTCTTCTAAACCGGCGTACACTCTACTATTCACAAGTGATAGTGAATATTCTTCTTCAACTGGCTAGCTAGCAAAATATTAGAAATACCTACAAACTTCGGTGGGTGGCCCTTAGTGAAGGCCTCCCTAGATCTTTTCCATACTGTCCCGGGTGCCTGCACTAGTAGCACCACCTGCTGTGGGGGTAGTAGTGGTGGCTGATGCATATGTGGTGGCTAGAAATGCAGAAACATAGAGACCATCGCTGTGGAGACTGCCTGAGTTACCATAGTGGAAATTAATGTTGGGCCAACCACCGTTGGGACTGGTGGTGGCTACGGGTGCTGTTGTGGCTCCTGCTGAGCCTCATCATCTCTAGTTGGTGAAGCAACTCGTTGAGGTCTGGCTCTCCTACTATTTTACATCTAAAAATAAACAAGGTTCTTATTAGTAAAGATCACGAGAATACAACAATTCCTAGTCAGAGGCTCTACCTATCAAAGAACGCAATGTAGAACGTAACGAACACAACACAAATCATAAGGACACTAAAACCCAGATGCTCTGATACCAACTATAAAACCCCCATTTTTCTCATGTAAAGGATGGCCAGAAATAATACGCCAAATATGGGGCTTGCTTATCAATTTATATTATTCTCAGAATCAAACTAAAATGAAATATTTGTTTTCAAACCACATTTGAATTAAATTAATAACCAAGAAAAATAATAAATCCATCATCCACATAAGATAAATAAAATCCCAACATAAAAATAGACTTCCGGCTTATGCCCATATAATAATCCAAAAGTAAAAGACTGAAATAGAGTAGAAACCTAAGCTAGAATCAACGATCGGATCTCTGGTAAAGAAAGTGAGATGGAAAGATTGATATCTCATCAGTCCTTTTATCCCGGTCTACGTGCACCTGGGGGGAGAAAAAATTTAAAATTTGGGTCAGCGCCTGATTAGGCATAAATTGTTCCATATTTATCCCTTTAATTTAGTTACTTTTAGCACCTTGAACAACGTAATCGATTTGATTTTATATTCTGAGTTTCTGGTATTTTTCACTAATTGTACAGGTATTTGATGTCAACAAAGAGAGAAAGAAATCGGAAGAATCGAGAAAGAAGAGAAGGAAAGTCAAAAGGGCAAAGTTGTAATTTTTACCTGGAATTCGGATGAGGCATCAAAAGAAGAGTTGAATATATCAAGTTTATAAGAACATAAGAAGAAATCACACCTCAATCGGAGTCCCGGTGTGAAAGTTATGAGCAGTCAAAGTTTGACGAAAAAGTCAAAGGAAACCCGAACGGATATGCATCGGACCGATACGAATTGCCACTTTCCAGAGAACCCCGGACCAAAGACGGATCGAAGCTTAAAGAAAACAAACGAACCGATCCGTGTTGGATCGATTTTCCCAAGAAATAAATGAACCGATCCGGATTCCAGCCAGACCGAACCGAAGGAGGACCGGACCGGTCCGACTGTTGAATTTTGATTTTTTAATCTTCCTCTAATGGAGAGTCCTAGTTCAGCTAAAACTCTTGGAGTCTTTTGGGATAATTACACCTGATTTATTACCATTTTAAAGGACGGAAAAATCATCTAATTTTTCCCTTTTCTATTAAAACTCTAGTTTGAAGATTTATTGCGATTGGAATTCCAAGAATTGAAGTTTGTTCAGATTTTTGTGATTACAAGTATCGTTGATGAATGATTTTAGTGCTTTGGTAAGATTAGTAGTTAATTTCTTCTGTCCAATCTCCTTTATACATCATTCTACAATCTTTCCTTAGTTTAATAATGATCTTCTGCAATTCATCAATCGTTTTCATCACTTTCATCATGGTAGGCTAGATTTTTAAAGGTCGGGATACATGAACCCAACCTGATGTGGTAGTTGCATGCGTATAAAATTAATCCTCTAAATTTAATGGTTTGATTATGGCTGTATTGCGTAGAAACGCGAAAATTATAGATATTTGGATCTTGTTTGCTTCAGGGTATTCAGGATGCTTCAGAATACAATTCGAGTGTAACTATCGCAATACCAATTTACTCGTCCTCGGATTAAGTATGGTGCAGGCTTGAACCTCATATACGTAATGCTTTGGAGTACAAAATTCTGGGTCTAATTAATCACTTAAATTTACTATTAGTTTTATACCATCAATACACTAGGTTTGAGGGATTGTATTCCCGTCCTGTTTCCTTCATCATATAGTTCGAATTTTCAAATCATTCATCTTTAGCATTTTAAGTATTTGAGCATAGTTGCATTTCTTTCATAGTTTCAAAATTGCATTTAGTTATAGCCAATTCTCAAAACCAAATCATATTTTCCTTTCTTTTTAGAGTCAGATTTAGGATTCCTTCGTCGGTCCCGTCGTTACAAATCTGTTGTCCTATTTCCCTGTGGATACGATCCCGACTTATCGGGTTTATTACTAAAGCGATAAGATTGCACTTGAGCCTAGAGAGAATGCACATTAGAGACACTTTCTGAATCGCGTCAAGTTTTTGGCACCGTTGCCGGGGAATTAGGTAGACTTAGGATTAGATTAAGTCAATCTAAAACTTTGACCAAAAATTTCCAAAAATCCAAAAACATAAAAAAAAACACAAAAAAAAAAAGATTCAGCATCATCTCTCATAAGCTGTTAATGAAAAATTCTGAACTCACTCCAACTCCCCATAATACTCCAATCCGCATTTCTGAAAACCCGATAGGTGAGTACGACCCTGATAGCCCTCACACTCCTAACACTCCACAGTTCTGGGTTCCACCTCCCACACCGTCACACTCAATCTCAGATAACACTCCGTTTTCCCTCTTAGGACACACTTCAGAGCACGCTCCGAGTATACCGAGTGAGTACACCGAGTCATTAAGTGAGAGAAATATGTCGCAACACGGTAGTGCAGCCTCCGGTGAGGAAGAAGCCCCATACCGCACTTTGAGAGACATCTTATATCCCGAGCGCACTGTCACTTCGGGATGCATTATACTCCCGTATAATGCAGGGCAATTTCGTTTTAAAAATGGGATGATCCAAATGCTACCCCACTACCATGGTATGGATTCTGAAAAGCCATATCTCTACATCAGGGAATTTGAGGATGTATGTAATACTCTTAATGATAAAACTTGCACACAAGAGGTGATCCGCCTCAAACTCTTCCCATTCTCGCTAAAAGATAAGGCTAAGACCTGCCTTTGGTCTTTACCTCCAAGATCGATTGCATGTTCGAATGAGTTGTAATATAAATTTCTCAAGAAATTCCTTCCCACACATCGAACGATCTCCATCAAGTCTCAAATTCAAGCTTTCCGATAATTGGAAAATGAGTCGTTTCATCGATGTTACGAGCATTTCAATGAGTTAATTACTTCATGTCCCCGTCATGGATTTGATACACCGCAAATCATTTCATTCCTCTATAATGGGCTGAACCTTAATTTCAAGCAACATGTTGAAACCATGGGTAGTGGTCCATTTGTTGACTTAGACGCCCATGATGCTGAGCTGCACCTGAGGTATGTCACTGAGACTACTCAATCTTGGGATATATCTGACCCTAATGCTTAAAATCAAAATCTCCAAGTGACCACCACTCCATCGGCGTCCGGCCTATTTCACGTAGAAAAGAATTCTATGACGGACAGTCGACTTGAGTTACTTGAGAAAGGACTGCGAGATCTATGTGAGGTATATGGAAGAAGACCAACTGGATCCATCCCAAACCCCGCCGAGAAGGTGTGTGCGATTTGTGAGGCGGGTCATTCAACTGAGGAATGCCCGACTATACCCGCCTAGAAAGTAATGCTTCAAGAGCAAGTCAGTGGTATAGGAGGATTTAAGGGTAATTTCGGCACCCCGCACGTAAATTTTTACAACCCTTTATGGAAAAACCATCCTGGTTTTAGCTATGGGCAACAACATGCTGCGATGAATCCTATTTCACATTTTTCCCCTCCTCCACAACCGCACTATCAACAAGCTCTACACATGCAAGGACATGTGCAAGCACCACCACCTCAAGGAACATATATCACTCCACCACGGAGAACTCTCAAGGATACGATGAACCAATTTATCAATATCAGACTGCAACCAATGCTAGATATGATCGCCTGATCAGCGACATGAATGCAAATATTTCAAAGATACGATCATCGTTCAGTGTTCAAGAGAAGGGCAAGTTTCCTGCCCAGGGCCAAAGACCTCCCCAAGTTCAAACTAGTGTTAGCTCCACCTCTACAGAACATCAGGAGCAATGTCAAGATGTGACCACTCTTCGTAGTGGTAGAGTCGTTGATCTATCACCACCCCCACATGACGTAACCGAAGATACGGAGATTTTGCCCGGCACGAAAGAGACCGAAGATGTCCCCTTGAATGAGAGTGATAAAGAAGACACTAGTGAGACCGAGGTAGTAGTGAAACCACCCACCGCGGCACCGTTTCCTCAAAGGTTGATTCCTTCCCATAAAGGAAACCCCCGTGATGAAGTGCTAGACGTGCTTAAGCAAGTAAAGCTAAATATACCTTTTCTCGATGCCATTAAGCAAATTCCAGCTTATGCAAAAGTCATCAAAGACTTGCTAACGGTAAAGAGGAAGATGAAGGTAAAGAAAAATGTCTTCCTAGCACAAAACGTGAGCTCCATTCTACTCAATGATCTCCCACCAAAATTTAAAGATCCCGGTGCACCCACCATTTCATGCATCATTGGAGAAAACAAAATCGAAAAATCCTTACTTTACTTGGGAGCAAGTGTCAATATCCTCCCTTACGCCATCTATAGGCAACTTGATCTGGGCTACCTGAAGCCCACAAATATCACTCTCCAATTAGCGGATGGAACCGTGAAGATCCTAAGAGGTATTATTGAGGACGTGATCATCCAAGTTGACACTTTCTACTTCTCGATAGACTATGTCATTTGGGACACGGAGCCCTCCTTCGCCTCGAGCAATCATGTTCCCATCATTCTTGGGCGCCCATTCTTAGCCACGGCTAACGCAATCATCAATACTCGAAATGCGCAAATGCAACTCACTTTTGGGAACATGACCTTAGAGACTAACATCTTCCATATCGCCCAACATACATGGGAAGAAGATGATCTTCATGCGGTGAGCTTCATAGACGAGATCGTAGAAGAGTATTTTGAGGAAAATTATTATGGAGATGCCTTAGGGTCCTGTTTAGTGTAGCCACGAGAGTGAGGGGACGTACACTGAGTTCGAGAGGGAAGTTAAGTAGTTGAGAGAGTTACTTGATGAGAGAGCGTCGGACGAGGACGCGAGAGATTTGAGTTGGGTTTCTCGATCCGAGGAGTTACCGCCGAGGGAGGCACGCATGGTTCCCTCCAGTGACAAATTTCTGACCCTCGAATTGAAGAAACTAACCTCCCATATTAAATATGCCTACATAGGAGAGGATGATACATTTCCTGTTGTTATCTCCTCTAGCCTAGACAAAGATCAGGGGGGTAAACTGTTAGAGATTCTGAGGAAGCACCAAAGTGCTTTTGGTTGGTGCATTACTGATTTGAAGGGGATAAGTCCTCTGATTTGCACCAATAAGATCCATATCGAAGAGGATGTTAAGCCCTCAAGAGAAATGCAAAGAAGGTTAAATCCCAATATGAAAGAAGTGGTGAGGACCGAAATAATCAAGCTATTGGATGCCGGGATTATCTACCCAATCTCGAATAGCAAGTGGGTGAGCCCTATTCAAGTTGTCCCGAAGAAGTCGGGCATGACTGTGATTGAAAATGCTAAGGGAGAGTTAGTTCCCCAACGTACCACCACTGGGTGGCGCATTTGCATTGATTACCAGAAAATCAATGTGGGAACTAGGAACGACCATTTCCCCTTGCCATTTATTGATCAGATGCTTGAGAGAGTAGCAAGCCACCCGTACTATTGCTTCCTTGATGGTTATTCCGGATATAACCAAATTGAGGTAGATGTACTTGACCAGGAGAAAATGACCTTCACTTGCCCCTTTGGAACGTTTGGTTACAAACGTATGCCATTCGGCTTGTGTAATGCACCCGCGACCTTTAAAAGGTGCATGTTGAGTCTATTTAGCGACATGGTCGAGAGAGGACCTGAAGTTTCATGGACGATTTTAGCGTTTTTGGCACCTCTTTAGATTGTTATCTAGAAAAACTGGAAAAAGTACTTGCCCAGTGTGTGAAAAAGAACTTAGTGCTAAATTGGGAGAAATGCCATTTTATGGTCACTGAGGGAATCGTTCTTGGCCACATAGTTTCATCCAAGGGGATAGAAGTTGATAGAGCTAAGATTGATGTCATAGTCGATCTACCCCCACCAAAATTGCTCAAAGATGTGCACTCCTTCTTGGGCCACGCGGGGTTTTATCGAAGGTTCATTAAGGACGTTAGCCCCATCGCTAGACCCTTAAGCAACCTACTCATGAAATACACCCCATTTGAGTGGACGGAAGCATGCCACAGCGCTTTTGAAAAACTAAAAACCATGCTTGTGTCCTATCCCATCATGCATGTTCTGGATTTGTCCTTACCATTCGAACTCATGTGTGATGCTAGCGATTATGCGATAGGGGCTGTTTTGGGCCAAAGAAAAGATAAACAGGCCCATGTCATCTATTACGCTAGTCGGACTCTTACCGGACCACAACTCAATTACTCCACCACAGAGAAGGGGTTGCTAGCTGTAGTCTTTGCTCTTGACAAATTTTGGTCCTACCTTATTCGTTCTCCCATCACTTGCTTCACCGACCATGCGGCATTGAAATACCTACTTGCGAAGAAAGATGCAAATTCGCGCCTCACAAGGTGGATCCTACTCCTACAAGAGTTTAATCTCTCCATTAAAGATAAGAAAGGAGTAGAAAATATCGTTTTCGACCACTTATCATGACTTTCGTCCGACATACCTAGTGATACAATACCCATAGACGAATACTTTCCGGATGAGCAACTCTTTGCTACCTCTTCTTTTCCCTGGTTTGTGGATATAGTGAACTACCTTGTCACGAGAGCCGTCCCTCCCGACTGGACACCGCAAGATAATAAGAGGTTTATCACTTAGTCGCGCATGTTTTTCTATGACGATCCTTTCCTCTTTAAATATTGCGCCGACCAAATCATTCGACAATGTGTACCGGATGACGAAACCCCAAAAGTCATCTAATTTTGTCATTCGGAATCTTGTGGAGGCCATTTTTTGACGAAAAAGATGGCCGCTAAGATTCTCCAATGCGGCATCTATTGGCCCACAATATTCCAGGATGTGAACAACGCTTGTAAATCTTGCGATAGGTGTCAAAGGATGGGAGTTATTACCCGGCGAGACATAATGCCATTAACCCCGATACTCATCATTGAGATATTCGACTACTGGGGTATTGACTTTATGGGACCTTTCCCCCCATCTTTTGGCTTCCTATACATCCTTATCGCGGTAGACTACGATTCCAAATGGGTGGAAGCTATAGCTACCAAGACAAATGACAACAAAGTGGTGATTAGGTTACTACAGGAACACATACTTTCTCACTTCGGTGCTCCGAAAGAGATAATTAGTGATAATGGCAAGCACTCTTGCAATAGGCCATTCGAGAAAATCATGAAAAAGTATGGTGTCGTTCACAAGCTTGGAACGACCTATCACCCACAAACTAATGGGCATGTCGAACTAGAGAATCGGGAGATCAAGAACATTCTCGAGAAGACCGTCAATCCTACCCGGAAATATTTGTCACTTAGATTGAACGATTTGCTATGGGCCTATCATGCTTCATACAAAAATTTGCTGGGCATGTCCCCTTTATACTTTGTGTATGGAAAACCTTTCCATCTTCCCATGGAATTAGATCATAAGGCGTATTGGGCGATTAAAAAGTTGAACTATGACTTGGATAAAGCCGGTGAAGCTCGAAAGCTTCAACTAAATGAGTTAGAAAAGATACGCAACGATGCGTATAAGAATGCAAAAATTTCCAAATAAAGGATGAAACTCGCTCACGATAACGTCATTCGACGCAAAGAGTTTCTTCCCAGATAAAAAGTGCTTCTTTATAACTCTCGGCTTCATCTCTTTCTGGGCAAGTTGCGGTCACGATGGTCTGGCCCGTTCGTTGTAAAGAATGTTTTCCCTCACGGAGCTATTGAGTTAGATGATTTGAAAGGAGGGAATACATTCAAAGTAAATGGACAACGCCTAAAGCCATATCTAGAGGCGTGTGTGGAAGAAGTCGACACCGTTTGGTTATCGGACCCCATTTACGAGGTCGAATGAGCTTAAAAAGAGAGGTCATCGCACCCCCGATGCATATGGGGTGAACTCTTGTGTATAATAGATGAGAGTTGTATGAGTAGTGAGAGTCTTCAGGATTAGGGTACAATAAGGTGAGAGCATTCACATGTTTCGAGAAATTGAGTCAAGTTGCGTTGATCATTGATATCGAGAGGATTTTGAGTACAAATTGATAGGGAGCATGCTGAGAATTGAAAACTTTCATAGAAGAGCGATCGCAATTAAATTAGGGGGAAATCCAACTCAATGCAAGAATCAAATTGGTTCTTTTCTTTTTGAGTCAGACCGGTCTGGCCCGGATCGGTTCCTTTCTTTTAGAGCCGGATTGATCTGGTAATTAAAGAACTCAAAAATTAAGAAATCGAATCAGTCCGGTCCAATAACAGCTGGATCGATCCGCTTTCTGCAGACTTTCCCCTATTCCCTAGGTGCACCCCCCATTCTCCCCAATCCCTTCCCTTCCCTCCCAATTCGATTCCCCATAACCAACCCTTCAATTTCCCTCCCAAATACACTCCCTCTTTCCCTTCATTTCCAAAACCCTACCCACCCCTCCCCTATAAATACCCACCCCTAGCCTCCATTTTTCACCACACCTTCAACCATATCACTCCTCTCTCCCTATTTTTCCAGTAAACCTTCCCCATTATCATGGCCCAACAACCTTACCCCGTTAAGTATGAATCCACTATAATCCTACCCTCCAGCCATGGTGAATTCCGTTCCCGACAAGAGGAGCGTTGGTGCAATCGTTTCTTCGGGCCGGATCGCAAACTCCACATGGAGCGTGCTGTCCAATGGACAGGTATGCACAATTCCATGACTGCCTTCTTCATGCTTAGGGGTTGGTGCCGTTTCCTTAATGAACCATACGAAGCGGTTTGGGCAGCCGAGGTCCGCTCTTTCTATGGCTCCATTATTTGAACGGGTCAATTCGAGTCTCAAGCATATGTTGATGGTATCGTCATCCCTTTTTTATTGGCCCTTCTCACGGACAAGTTGGGCGAATACGACGTTCCCGACCCTCAAGACTACGTATACCCAAGGAATGTCACCCCGGTAGCCAAAGATATGATTATGGAGAGCATTGCCCCCGATGTTTCATGGAGTGGATAGACTTTCGCTGTTGGTCGACTTAACGAGAAAGCACGCCTCACATTCCAAATTGTGTGTGCAAACATTTTGCAAACATCCAACGATACAGCGATGCGTCCCCGTCAGGCCACATTGACATACCACCTCTTCGATCCCAACACTTCTATTAACCTGGCTCGCACCCTATACGCCGACATCATCGTCGCAGCCATGGATGATAAACGTGCAGCACCACTTCCTTATGCACGCCTGATTACCTCCATTCTCAAGGACGATGGCATTGAGGCACCGCTTGATCATACTCGCCTCACCGGTCCTTTTGGATAGGTAACTCGCACTCGGAGTGCAAGACAGCTAAACATCCTTCAAGCGAGGCGGGGAAGTGATGACGAGGACGATACTGCCTCGAGAGAGGAAGAGGAAGAGGAAGAAGAAGAAGCAGGTGCTGATGTGGAGATGGGGGACGTAGGTGTGGATGAAGAGTCGGTCGAAGAAGAAGACGAACCTAATTTTGAATGGGTGGGTAGCGACCTCACTAATCGTATGTCGTCCCTTGAGACGAGATTCAATAACTTTATGACCGACTACCATCGCGATACAAGGATGATGTTTCGTATCCAAGCGGACTTGTACCGACGCCAAGGGGATCCCAACGAGCCATTACCATCTTACTTCTATGACCCCTTATGGCCCCGACGCGCCCAGCTCTTCCTGACCACCGCCCCAGTGTAGATTTGTTTGGTTGTAGCAGTTTTTTTAGTTGTTTCCCTTAATCACATGGTTGTATGTTTTTCCTTGTTATTGTACCACAGTCTTGTTTTATAAAAATCTGCATTTTCTCCATTTGATTGTTTTATTTATCGCACTTCTTATTTTGCCTTGTTTAGCTTTTCGTCCTTTTTGCTTGAGGACAATGCAAAAGTCTAAGTTAGGGGGAGTGGCAAGTGCGTATTTCTAAAACTTCACAAATTTTCAAAAATGCCCAGAAATTTCAAAAAAATCATAAAATTTTGAAAAATCCAAAAATATTTTGTTCAAAATAAATAAAAATTGAAATTCAAAATTTTCAAAAATATCATTAAAAGCCAGTTTAAAGTCTCAAGTTATGAAATTCACAATACACAAAGCCAAAATTGACCAAAGATGGAAATTGAGCAAAAATTGACGACTTAACGAATAAATGTGGAGATTAACAAACCCGGTGAGATTCGATCCCTTCATCTTTGTGAAAATTATAAATCAATTCAAGTTAATTATTAACTCAAAGTTCTTTTCAGCGTCTAATAAGTCGTCGAAGATCTCAAGTCTTTCATTTTGATCGGTTATGAGAAATGTATGTGATATTGCCTTGGAAAAATGCGCCAAAATTGATCTCTAAACTTAATTCATCTCGAAACGCTAATGGTAATGCAATTAGTATGTTGGACAATGAAGTAGGCCCTCGTTTGTCACCCAAAAATATTGGCCAGAAAAAGTAGCGAAAAATTATCCCTTTTGTAACCGAAATTGAGTCAGATAAATTTTTCCTTTCGTTTGACAACCCGAAAAACCCAAAAAGCCCGGAATTGTGAAAATCAAATATTTATCAAATAAAGTCTGGAAAGTGCAAAAAAAATAGCAAGAAAAGAAAAGAAGTGAAAAATAGAAACAAAAATAGAGGAAAAAAAGAGAAAATGAGCAATAGCCCGTAAAAAGCACAAATAGACATCATAATCAAAATCTTCTAATTCCGAAATTCCCAACCATTCCCATATTACCCAATACACCTTTAACCCGAAAAAGTCCTAACCGAGTCCAAATTGCGAAATTGGCTATCGCGTGGAGAGATAAGACATGAAAATTTAATAAAAGAGATCAAACACATGTATAAGAGGCAATGTTCACGTTTTTCAAACCGTAGCCCATTGATGAGATCTTTTCACCCAAATTTTTTTTTCACTCAATTTGTGTGCGTGACTTCATCTTCCTATATATTTACTCTTATAAATCACGCACACCGAGAGAATAGACACATTCCGAGTGATTCGTTTGTGAGAGCATTCTATGAGATTTTGAAATCAAAACGAATTTTCGAATGAGTAACGTAATGGTGAATCGGTGGAAATCCGCGATTAAATTTCTGGCTTTGCACACACGCACTATGATTTGAGACTATTGAGCATGACTTGATGATGACTATTTTCTGGAAAAGTTTGAATTATATAATTTTTGTGTATTTTGAGTTTCTTTGAGTCGAATTTTGTGGGTATATTCTCTGCAAACCCTCAAGAGACACAACTCGTCCTCTAGGGTAACCTAGGGGTTTAAAGGCTTGTTGCATCCGCTAAATGCAATCGCTTGCTCGCGAAAAAGGTATTCTATCCCAATAAAATGATTTTCAAGAGTTGAGCCTTGCTAGGATTCTTTTACATTGCTCAGGACGCGCAAATTTCTAAGTTAGGGGGATTTGATTAGGCATATATTCTTCCATATTTATCCCTTTAATTTAGTTACTTTTAGTACCTTAAACAACATAATCGATTTGATTTTATTTCATAATCTTGCTACTGACTTGTTCTAATGAGTAATCTGAGTTTCTGGTATATTGCACTAATTGTACAGGTATTTGATGTCAACAAAGAGAGAAAGAAACTGAAAGAATCGAGAAAGAAAAGAAGGAAAGACAAAAGGGTAAAGTTGTAATTTTTACCCATAATTCGGATGAGGCATGTGAAGAAGAGTTGAAGATATCAAGTTTACAAGAACATAGGAAGAAACGACACCTCAATCGGAGTCCCGGTGTGAAAGTTATGAGCAGTCAAAGTTTGAAGAAAAAGTCAAAGGAAACCCGGACGAATTGCCACTTTCCAGAGAACCCCGGACCGAAGACAGATTGAAGATGAAAGAAAACAAATGAACCGATCCATGTTAGATCGATCCAAAAAAGAAATAAATGAATCGATCCGGATTCCAGCCATACCGAACCGAAGGAGTACCAGACCGGTCCGACTGTCGAATTTTGATTTTTTAATCTTCCTCTAATGGAGAGTCCTAGTTCAACTAAAACTCTTGGAGTCTTATGGGGTATTTAAACCCGATTTATTACCATTCTAAAGGACGAAAAAATCATCTAATTTTTCCCTTTTCTATTAAAACCCTAGTTTGAAGATTTATTGCAATTGGAATTCCAAGATTGAAGTTTGTTCAGATTTCTGTGATTACAAGTATCGTTAATTAATGCTTTTAGTGCTTTGGTAAGATTAGTAGTTAATTTCTTCTTTCCAATATCCTTTATACACCATTCTACAATTTTTCCTTAGTTTAATAATGATCTCCTGCAATTCATCAATCATTTTCATCACTTTCATCATGGTAGGCTGGACTTTTAAAGGTCGGGATACATGAACTCAACCTGATGTGGTAATTGCATGCGTATAAAATTAATCCTCTAAATTTAATGGTTTGATTATGACCATATTGCGTAGAAACGTGACAATTGTAGATCTTCGGATCTTGTTTGCTTCAGGGTAACCGGGATGCTTCAGAATACAATTCGAGTGTAACTATTGCAATACCGATTTACTCGTCCTCTGATTAAGTATGGTGCGGGCTTGAACCTCATATAAGTAATGCTTGGGAGTACAAAATTCTGGGTCTAGTTAATCACTTAAATTTACGATTAGTTTTATACCATCAATACACTAGGGTTGAGGGATTGTATTCCCGTCCTGTTTCCTTCATCATATAGTTCGAATTTTCAAATCATTCATCTTTAGCATTATAAGTAATTGAGCATAGTTGCATTTCTTTCATAGTTTCAAAATTGCATTTAGTTATAGCCAATTCTCAAAACCAAATCATCTTTTTCTTTCTTTTTAGAGTCAGAGTTAGGATTCCTTTGTCTGTCCCGTCGTTACAACTCTGTTGTCCTATTTCCCTGTGGATAGGATCCCGAATTATCGAGTTTATTACTAACGCGACAGACTTGCACTTGAGCCTAGACAGAATGCACATTAGAGACACTTTCTGAGCCGCGTCAACTTTTTCCTAAAGTATGCAAGAATTAACTTACTAAAATTGAGATACAATATTACTATTAATTCGAATAGGTATCTTCCATCGGCACTCACATACGTTACATATATCACCTCTCACCTAGGTGCAATACTAATCATGTCCTATCCCCGAATGCCAATTGAAAAATGGATAACCGGAACATTACTAAATCGGTGTTGCATCTAGCATAATTCGTGTATTGGAAATATCACTGTCTACACCCACATTTCCATTTCCCAAATACCCTAGTCATACTACCCAGCATTGTCATAACTATCTGTTATGCATATGACATAGTATTGGGTCTGTAATTAATTGTCTACCTCATTGGACTTAAGTAATTAACTTCATTTAATTTACAGGGTAATATATATATATATACGACATCTACCATTTGTGTCCCATTCATGCTCTATCGGTAAATCTAAAGGAGACCCCAATCCAAATCGAACATCGCAAATCATATATACATGGGGAAAGCCCTTCGCGGTACACCATTGCACAACCCATACCCAACGGTGACAATGGATCCAAGTATCTACACCAATCGCTCATAAGTGGCACTGCTACGTAGTACCTAAGTAATGACGTACACAATGCCTATCCCACCTGTGCCGACGTGTGCTATGGTCTCGAACGTGTGTAACCCCAACCGATAGGACCGTCCACAAACCTTGGTATGTTCACATAGTAATTATGTACATGTCTTTATCACTTAACAGATTTAGGTAATTACTCTATAACAATCCCACGATATATCAATGATTCGCCCATCAGTAATTGTTCCACTTAATTAACCATCCAGTTAATTATAAATTTCTCTATCTTAAGTAGTCACTCAAACAATAATTGATTTTCTACACTTTATTTTGGTAGTCACCGACCTTCCCGAGTCATACCGTAAACTGCCATATTTCCATATTCCAGATTCTATTCTCGGCTAACCCAAGGGGATATATTATTCTCTATAATTTCCAGAAGTACTTAATTACCCTTACGGACCCCCGAAATTTAAATGGACCCAAAGCAATTTTCCTAAAATAAAAAACCACCAACCTTGGCTGAGCGGGGGAACTGAACCGGTTCACCCCCTGGCCTAACTGGTCTCCTCCTGGTTCTTCCCATGGCAGGGTTGCCACAAGTATGGATGAGATTTCCCAATTTTTCTTCACCAACAACTCATTATTCATTACCAAAAATTTAACCCAACATCACATATGATCCTTAAATGGTTTTCCATCATCTACCTGTAATTTTTCTACATGAAAATAGTACCTAAGTCATAGTCAATTCAAACGAGTACAATTATCTTAAGAATTATAGGATGAGTGATTCCTAGTCTTCAAGATTTAGATATTTTTCATCAATTTGTGTCAATAACTATTTTTCTCAGGGATAAACATTAGATTTACAGTATCACAACATGATATCACAAGATCCATCTCTAATGGATTAATCTTATTATCACTTTTTTTGAATTTTCTCATCAATTTCTCAATTCTCAAATTTTTAATCATTGAAGGTGGGATCTTCTACATTCATATGGTGACATTCATTCTCTATCGTCATCTATGTATTTAGTCCGGGATTATACATGGGAATTTACACAATTTAAATTATGAAATAACTTGGAAATCAATTTAAGCAAGAAAATTCTTGCCTTAGGATGAAAGTGGAAGTTCCTCTTCTTGAATTGTCTTCTTGAATCTCCAATTTCGGCCTCCTTTTTGACCTTGGTATCTCCCCTATATGGGTGGGGCTGCTAGAGTTTCTTTAAATGAGTAAAATGAGTTTTCTTAGTCTTCCTAATTAACTTATAAACTCCCTAAAGCCGAGTTAGGCTTTAACCCTCATTTTTTGGGCCTCCAAATAAGCCCAAATCCCTATCCATAACGACCCAACAACTCCCCAAATAATATACCTATACTCTAGCCCATTTTTAGACATCTAAAATACCTAATCGAGTCCTCAGACATCCTGGAATGCGTCCGAATAAATTTTTATCCAACATATACATTTAAAATTAGATTTCATACCACATATTGACATTTAATAAACATGCACAAATAAACTCACATAACCTGTAATTGCAATTAATCAAATTATTAACAACTATTTTAATTAAACTCTACTCATTTAATTTAATTTTTACTGATTAAATTTTATTATAAAATACGGGGTATTACATGTAACATATCAAACACAATTTGGTTCTCATATATCTTTTCATAGAATTCGTTATGGTATCAGAGCTTGGTGGTTCTTCTTTAACTAGTCTGAGTCTTTCTCTTGGCTCACTCCACTAGTTGATAACCATATCCCAGTAAAACTCAAACCAACAAACTATCTCATTTGGAGAACACAAATATTAAATCTTATTCAGTCACTAAAGGTGACTCGTCTGATTTATGAAGAGCCACTAACACCATCAAAATATGATAAAGCCAAAGAAGGTGAGAAGGAGGTCGATCAATATAGCGATTTTCAAGCAAACGATTGCATGTTAAGAAGATGGATTTCATGTACCATGAGTGAATACTCAGTGTACTTCAGTGTACTTGATTGTTGGATGCAGTTTTGCCAAACAAATGGGGCAAACACTAGAAGATCAATATATTCAAGTCTCCAAAAAGAAGCAATTTTCCTTGATAGAACATCTGAGATGCCTTTCAACGGATGGAAAATCCATTGATGACTATGTCAAAGAATTCATAGAGATTTGTGATGGACGTACCGCCATTAACAAACCTCTAGATGATGATTCTCAAGTTATTATCTTTGTTCAAGGGTTGGGATCCAAATATAAAAATTTCTGGATAGTCATGATTGGAAAATCTCCCTATCCCACTTTTCGTCATCTAATAACAGCCTTACGAGGATTTGATATGAGAGATGAAAAACAATCTGCTCCAAGTTCTCAACATTAACCAGATGGATTAGACCAATCTATGGCATTTGTTGCACAAAAAAAGCCTATCAAGGTTTTGGTAGAGGAAGAGGATGACATAATAGAGGAAGAGGAAATTATAATGGCCACTATGGAGGTTAATACAACTCAAGAGGATGTGGTTTCAGGCCAACGAGGTTTTATCCAGGAAACTTCAACCAAAGTGAAAGATATGGCCACAATTATTATTGAGGTGATTCACACAGCATGATGACAGCTAGACCACAAAATTCACATCAACAACCTGGAAACCAATTTCAAAAAGATCTCCATACTAGTGGAAGTCATAAATAAATACACCCCCCAAATGGTGTTAATTCTACAGGAGGAGGATGTCAAATTTGTACTTCATCCAAGAATAAGTCCCCCCCCCCCCCCCCCCATGTTTTTATGGGTGGAATTTTTTTGTAGGACCACAAGGTAAAAAATAGGCTATGGTTGCAGCACAACAGTTTCCTTCTGTCAATAACAACATGTATGTAGACTCTAGTGCAACATCTCACATGTACAATAATCCGGGTAACATTTCGAACCTTCAACCTTATTGTGGTAATAACAAAGTCCTAATTGGAGATGGTTCACACTTGGATATAAGACATGTTGGCAAAAAAGGTGGTAAATGTATTAAAACTCAATAATATTCTTGTAGTACCACAACTTAAGAAGTCACTTGTTTCAGTCTCACAACTAGCAAAGGAAAATTAATTTTCTCTTGTGTTTACTGACGATGAGTTTGTTGTTAATGATAAGAGGACCAAGAAGGTTATAGCCAAAGGAACTAAGATAGGAGAACTTTATGCCTTTGATGATCACAAGTTATAGGCTTTATTTAGAGAACAAGGAGTTAAAGGAAGTGATGACATGTGGCACAATAGTTTAGGACATCCTAGTAGTCAAACTCTAAGGTTATTAGCAAGAAATAAGTGCTCACATATAAGCCATTGGAATAAAATTCCTACTGTTTGTGTCTCTTGTGAAATGGGACAGTGTTGTAAGCTATCTTTTAAATTTAATGACAAAATTGCCTTGACACCATTTGATAAAATCCATTCAGATTTATGGGCTCCTACTCCTCTCAATTCCTCACAAAATATGAGATACGCCGTTGTGTTAATATATGATTATTCAATATATAAATGGAAATATACTTTAAATAAAACATTTGATTTTTATGCAACTTTTGTAACATTTCAAAAGATGATAGAAACTCGGTTTGATAATAGGATAAAAGTATTTCAATGTGATGGAGGTGGTGAGTTTGGATGTAATGTTTTCATAGAACACTTGAATCAACATGACATACATACATAAATACCTTGTCCCGATGCCCCTGAGAAAACTGGAGTTGCTTAGAGGAAGCATAGACACATAGTAAAAAATGCTCTAACACTTATGCTTTATGCTAAAATTCGCCTATACCTCAGGGTTGATGCTTTCTTGACTACAATTTTCATTATTAATAAGTTAATTCTACAAATTAAGGAATAAATAAGAAGTTGTTTAAAATCTATTAGTGGTTAATAAATTTGATAAAATGGGTATTCTATTCTTAACTCTAGGAATCATATTATGTACCGCATCAAATTTGCCAAGAAGACCCCATTACTCAAAATGATTTTGAGATAATTAAGTTAGGGTGAAGTGGTAATTATTTAGTGAAATTAATTACATTTAAATAGAGAAAGAAAGTAAAATACGAAGATCTACTTTGGGATTTCTATCAATTTATTTAAAACCCAATTTAATTATTTTAGTCTTGGGTCCTTAATATTGTCCACATGTCCAAATAATAGGCCCAAGCTCTCTAGAAACCCATTCTAGCCCAAACCCATGTGTTATACTGATATATATAGGTTATGGTTTTGAGATGCATAATCTTTATTAGGGTTTAAAGAGGTAGATGAAAAACAATGTTCACATTTTTGTGAAAGTTCTTAGAGAGAGCGACAAAGGTCCATATCTCACTTAAAACAAAATGCATTCACGAAGATCTCCCACCCACATAACCTAATTTGGGAGGATCATATACTAGAACATATCAAGATTTTAACGTGTTATAACAAGATTTTGGAGGACAAAAAAAATGGCAGCCACTTCATCTTCTTCAAATACTATTTATCCTCATTCAGATAGAAACAAATCCATTAAGGTATCGTCATTCGAAACCTCGGTCTTGTGATTTAAACTTATTTTTTTTTCTTCAATTTATATTGCATTATTCAATAATATTTTTGGGTTGAAATGTTTTCGCACGAATCAGTCCCCAATAATTAGTATCAGAACCTTGGGTTAGATTTATCATGCATTGAAAAGGTACATGTTCTGCACCTAAAAAACCCTAGTTTACATGAGGTAGGTAATAAATATTGTATGTTTCATAGTACTAACTTGGTTTTACAGAAATTATAATTTTTATATCCTTTACATAATGGTCTCTGAAGGTTGTTTTGTATTAATAGATCCGACGGTGGTTTGATCCTGGGTTATTTTCGTCATCGACTCGATTTGGTTGTAATAATTATATTATTTTACTTATTGCATTTATATTTAAATATAGAAGAGATTTTGAGGGAATGTAATAGTTTTTACTATTAGAATATTATATTAGCTAGGGTTTTGTCCTTGGACAATGTTTCATTGAGTTTGGTGAAATTTTGAACAAGTTATGAAGCATTTTTCACTCATATTGTGAAATCGACATGAAGATGCGCACCTAAAGGGATGGATCTATCCAAACCCACATTGGCTCAATCTATCGCTAGGGACGATCGAACCAAACCTTATAGTAGGTCCGTATTTTATTTATTTTTTGTCGTTTTCATTACTTATTCAATAGATCTTCATCACAACATTTCCCAAAGTAGAGATGACTTTTTGTAGAGATTAAACGCATGAAGAACACTAGCGTTTATTGAAGTCTACTTCAAAGAAGACTCTAGTTCATAAGAAATTCTACGCCTGGTGGGATTCTTGATCATGAAGACTTCTACTTTAAGAGGAAATATAGGCCATGATGGAAAAGGAGAATTTTATTCCTATTTGAATTATGATCGCTTGATTATTATGATTATACCATCTTAATCGTTTTGATAATTTATGTTTGCTAATTATTTGATTAATTAGGTTACCTTGTTATTATGGAAAACATGAATTTTTATTGTGGCCAGCATAAATCACAATTTTCTGTAAAATGCATTTTTATATATTTTTTTTCTAAATTTAATTCAATCGGGTAATTATTCTAAAGGTATAAATAAAATTATGATCTTCCAGTTTTATTTGAATTTAAAAATGGTTTTAATTTTGGAAAACTAAAATATTGAAATCGAGAAATTTAATTTATAGAAGTAAATTGGAAATTACCGAGGATTCAATTTGGGCATTCAATTTATTTCAAAATACCTTCAAGTTTAAAATATTAAGTGAGAGGGGGTTTCAATATAAACCCCGGTATCAATCGTTATTTTAAAATGTGATTGTGACACCTCGCTCAACGAAATACCGGGTGATTAGTCCTATATCCAATTAAATAGGAATCTCACATGGATCATCCTTAGCATCACTGTCGAAATTTTTATAAAAATTACTAACCACCTAGTATTCAAAAGCTAATGTCAAATTTTTATCTTTATTAATCCAGATAAAATAAATTAGGAATTTAAAGTAACACATTCCATGCAGATAGAATCAATCATCACATATAATGATAAAAGTCTTACCGAATAAACCATCGGCTAAAATCCAAAACCAACGTAAATAACAGAAATATTAAATTACATACAATCTGAAAGAGATAAAAAATAAATCTGGGAGCAACATGCTCGAAGTAAACTGAACTGGATCCCTACACTATGAATAGAAAAGACATAAATGCCTATCCAAATCCTGCAACATCCACTTGTGCTGCAGCAGCGTATCCCCAGAATGAATTAAGTCTGGTGTCCCTGTGGCTGGACACCTAAAAGGTTTTGAAAATATTTGATAGTTAGGGTTAGAACCCAAAACATTTTGAAGACATTTGGCAAATGATTAACTTGCAGTAGTATAAAATGCATGAATGCGCTTAATATTTAAGTTAGTGTCGCACTCCCTTGAGGACAACTCACCCCTCAACTAATGTGCACACCTGACGCTTCCCTTATATCCCACCTAGTCCTCTACCCCGAAACTAGATAGTTGATATAACTCTTGCCAACCGCCCTACTCAATCCCGAGTATTTTTAATGCATGATTTATAAATTATTTATCACCTTAACTTAGTTAATCCTCTTTCCTTGAAAGCCATATAACGTTCACTAGTCATATAAATAATACAATTTTCTCCATGTATTTAAATTACACGTATATGATTAATCACCCCATTATATACGTAAAGTTATCTTACAACAATCACACATATGTTGAATATAAATATAACCCATGTATAATTAATACAATTCACTTCATGTACTTAATTACCCGTATATAACTACTTATCCCATTATATACGTAGAACCATATTACAACATTCACACATATGTTGAATATAAATATAATCCATCCTCCCGAGTAATAACTCACCGGATGTATTCTCTAAAGTGTTATCACCCTAGGTATACTCACATAACCTAGTTACCCCAAGTCAGAATTGTTAACTAACTTGGTCAAAAATATAATCGTAATCGAAGCGGTCACATTCCTTTCCTGAAAGTGAGATGAGCCCCTCACCCATATAACGAACGCTATGACTTGGGGATATACTCTCCCTGCTCCGCAAGCCAGGGGATTCACCAACATCGCGCAACCTCCCTTGATAGCACTAGAGCATATAAATTAAATGAATATCTAATCACTGATATTTCATAGGATGCACAATATATATATATATACTATCACCACACCGTATATATATAATAATTAGTTCCCGGCATTACCGTGCATAAAAATCCATAGCACTAGCCCATATTTTCCCCCGAGTCTATTGTCCGACTCTAATTTAATTAATTTACAGATTAATTAATTATTACCAATCCGAGTCTATGGTCGGACTCTAAATTAATTAATTTACTCATTAATTAATTTAACACCTTGGTGTCATTCAACCAATATACCCGGACTCGCTCACTTGGCCCGAAATTTAAATATCACCCGAGTTTATATCCCGACTCTAAATTAATTATTTTCTTCCATAATTAATTTAAGTGAGTAGTGTCACACTACTACTATACCCGAACCTATTCACCTAGTTCGTTATTTTATCCTTAAGAATTTATTTCATCCAAATTCATTCGCCATGTCTCACACGTAATCACCATACCAATCCCAATTATATTCCCTTATAATTGTTAGGCATTAACTCCCATATTTAATCTTTCTCAATTATTTTTACTAGGTAGGCGATTTAACCAAGATTTTTACCCATATAAATTTCCAAGGCCAAACTCCCAAAAAACCTGAAGGGTCGATCGATCGACCCCAAACGTCGATCGATCGATCGAATAGGTGGTTGTCTTCTCCAAGGCTCTATTTCCACCATTAACGTAAACCTTCAAGTTCTATCCTTTCACCTGGTCTAACCCAAGCACATTCAACACTATATCTACACAGGAATATGATCAAGTCACCTTACAGAACTTTAAACTCAAATTAAATCTCACGAATTTGTACTTTTTCGATTTGGGGAAATTTTCCAGGTTTTCACACGTTAAATCCAAATTCCATCTATTTATCCCAAATTCGTCCATAATTTCTACCAGGTTTTACATTCAAATCAAATATCTATACTCAGAGATGTGTAACACAATTAATTCTTACTTTGAATCTCATTTAAGCGTTCCATTAACAAAAAACCCATTTTTATACCCATTTATACACAAAACGGATTTTGGTTTTTACATCACAAAAATATGAATTGAATATCACAATCTAACATCACATCAAGTTAACCACTTTCCTTTTGGGTTCGTAGAGTCTGATCCGTTGGTTTAGAGGCAAGCTATATGATGAACTCCCAAATTTGTTCCTTGCCTTGTCTCCAAAAGATCCCCAATTTGCATTGTAACTACTCCCTGTGGCTTTCTCTCAAAGACTTAGGTTTTAGGTTTGTGTTTCTTCCGTTTCCTCACTCTCATATTTAGGTGTTAAACAAAAATCCCGTTTTTAGGCTCCGGGCTTTATTAAATTGGCCCAATTACCCGCGTGTGGGCCCGATTATACCCAAAAATGCCATGAGACCCATTTACCACCACTGGGTACTCTTTTTCGACTATCTCGGCCCATCCGGACTCAACCATGCACTCAGATTTTACATCCGAGTTAATATACTAAAGGTCCTTATCTCACACCCAACTTAGTCTATATCCGACTCCCGGGTGAGATAAATAAATGCCACGTTACTAATACACATTATGACGTAAATAAATTATTACTATTCACTTAGTAATTTAATTTGCCTAAATATTAACCATTTTCTCTTTGATTAATATTTAAATAAATATTACCATAATTAATTCAATTAAATTACGACACGCAAGTAATTTAAAATTTACCTGAATTATTTAAACATTAAACACACATAAATACTGGGTGTTACTTACTCCCCCCCTTAATCGTCCTCGAAATTAGATTATAACTGCGGCGAATAACTCTGGATACTGCTCTCGCATATCCTCTTCCCGCTCCCACCTAGACTCGTCAATACGGTTATGCCCCCACTAAACTCTTACTAGTGGCATCACCTTAGATCGTAGCTTTCGCTCACTGCGACCCAAAATAGCCTTAGATCTCTCATCATATGAGATGTCTGGCTGCAAATCAATCTCCTCGAGTGGGCCTGCTAGGAAGCCCTCTCGATGGTCTCCAATCTCTAACTCGATGGCCCCCGACCATACAGTGCCTCAACCGATGGGCCTATACTCCACCGGCTCTTCCCTTTTATGTTAGGAAATTCTCCTCTAACACGGGGGCCCATTTCCTTGTTGCCAAAAGTGTGACTTTCTTTCGGGTAATTACCCGCAAAAATACCTGACTACGCATGTCAGACTTCCACCTTCAACGGACGGTAATGTATTCCTCATTACGTTCCTAAATTATATCGAATGACATAACTTTCTCAATCCCACTGATGGACCACAACTCATATTCGGTCCTAGCAGTTTGTCACTTCCCCAACTCTTATCAACCAAAGGTGGATAATGAAACTTTTCCCATAAAGTCTCCCAAGGTGTCACGCAGATACTAAATCGTTACGAGGCATCACACGTAACTTTACCTGTTGTAATTACTACTCCCGAATTACCCAAAAATCTAGAATGAACAATCCTCGCTTCTCGTCTACCCATCGACTTATGGGCGACACATTCAACCCAATATGTAACTCTGTCCCTATCACCTCCTGACACTTTTTACCAGAGGTGGGACTGAAAGGTCTCACCCAAATTCCCAACAATATTGGACGACATCTTGTTATGTCTCACTCCTTCCCGTTAATAGTAAAGTTGGGTATACTACTCGATAATATAACCCATTCCCAAGATAACAATTCGTGTTCAAATCAATCCATTCAGCAACCCGATGGAAACCTTGACCCCTCCACGATTTTACCATCCTGAGCATAAATTCCATCACTAGAACCATAAAAAAAATTAAAAATTTCCTAGTTGATACCCTCAAATCAACCTTTTTTTTCCATCCTTAAATGGTCTACCCGGAGACAAATTTCCTATGTCTCATTCAACACCAATTCCCATGCTCAAGAACTCTATTCCATGTACAGTTTTCGTCAGGTACGAATCTACACCTTGTCTATGCGTAACACCACTCTAGGCATACAACTAAGTGATGCTCTTCTCTAATTTCCTAAAAACATGGCTTCTTCCTTGCCTTAAGATATCTTGTTACATGTGCCTCCACCGCCTTTCCACTCCTCACGGTGGAGATCGTTCTCCTTGATATTCAAAAAGTCGAACTATTTTCTTTCTCAAACGGATTTCAGTTCACTGTACTTTCCCACTTATTTTCTAACTATCTCATAAGCATATATTCCACACGCTTATTTACACATTTCTTATTTAAGACAATCTTAAATCACCCTAACGAGGGCGCCCATACACCCTAAACCCCATTCATATTTGCACAATATCACAGACGTCACATACGTAATATTTTTCTTTCAAGTTTATCCCACAGATCACACTATATCATATGATTACATTCGATATTGACCTAAATCATAATTTAATCTTCTCGATGTTGCCCCTCCCATTAACTTGCGGTGCAAAAGTTTTCTCAGTGCTTCTTTCGCAGCACTACCCGGCTATACGGGCCTTATAGCGTAATAGCTTTCACCTTAAAGTGCAACTCCATACCTTAAAAATCACCCTTTAAACTAGTGTCATAGCATCCAATAACGTCTTTCCACTACCGACATTTATTAGGGCTGATGCGCATAACAATTCACAACAGAGCCCAAAAGAACTTTCCACAATGCATTAAACACTAGCATTGGCGTTCATTGATTTTTGTAAACCCGAACATATAATCGGGACACCCAAAACTCTGTCCTTGTACTCATAGGTCTAATTGTCGACTCTCGCATCTCTGAAGGAGTTGTGTAATGCCGCGCTTGCACTATCACTAAGTCCTTAGCGCTAAGTCACTAACAAGCTAAATTTCTTCGCCCTATGGTCAATCTGCCATGCCCTGAATCACATCAGTAAAAGTCCCTACACACCGGGATTTAATATAACTAGATAATTTTACCCTCTGAAGTCTACTTTATGAATTAATATAACCGCGAGCTCGACCCTCTTTCAGGTGAGTCATCGCACAAGAACATGAATCCTTCCTTGGAACTGCGAACACAATAGTCTTTCTCTAACCGCCCACCATCACTTACCCATCGCTAACCAGTCCATACCCAAGAAAAATCATTCTCTCCTAACACTTATCAAAATCAGTTAACCTTATAAAATATGCCCTCTCAGTGTTCACGCCTGCTCCCTTGCAGATAAGAACAAAAGAGAGCCCCATTACCCCGTGGTAAACATATACTTAAAAGTAACACTACGATACACCCACTAAACTTCTCTCCCGTACGAATATAGTGTTAATAAGAATACTGTGACCACTCGTGTCACAAAATTCACCCCATCTATCCGAGGATAAAACTCATACTTCCACTCGCCTATACACCGGCGGACAAAATGGTTCGTGGACATAATATTCTCATCCGACCGAACCAAAACTTCATAATTGTTGGCCTTGCTGGGCATCCCACTCCTATCCCCCTGACTCACTGTGGACATAATCTATTATTGTGGTCCCACTCTCCACACATAAGACACCTCTCTATGTCAATCCCATGCCTCTGGCCCCAATGGTCATGTCGGGGTTGTCCTTCTCGCGTACTTGGTAGTCTTAACCCTAAGTGCTACCCCCGTTGCCCCTTTGGCTTCCCTAGCCCTATGGAACTCATTACTGGCTCCGACGACCAAGATTAAATCCATAGTCAATCGGTAGGAATTTAATTGATACAAATCATATAAATGGGTTTCTTCACTGGGTATCCCCTTGTGGTGCCTCACTAGCACTGCTAAATACGATCTTCCCTTTCTGTCAGATACTCCACCTCTCTTGGCTTCCTTCTCACAGAAGTATTGGTATCAAATCGAAAACATACTACCTTTATAACTATAGTACCGGTCATACTAGATGGAGTTTTCCATCCACGCTTGTGTGTTACCTAAGAGTCCATTATTAACTCATAGACCCATTCTTGACCTCCGCATCCACATCGTTGGGTACAAAGTTTTTTGCATAATCTAACTTTCCTTTATGTCCGGCCCTTATGAAGTAAGTACTAAAATCTTCTTGCCTACCGGCTTAAACGGCTGAAGCGAAGATTTGCGGTCAAACCACACCCTAAATTCCTTATTATTCACGGTATTTCTCCATGGTTGTGGTGACTGACTCCTACCACTACAACACCGCCCCACTGGGCCAAAAATTTCATTCAAACTTTAGTCCTCGGTGACGCCGAACACCACCCTACACAATTGTCTTTGGGTTATCTCCTCCCATTGACCCATCACACCTCCTTCCTTTATAGGACTCCTTCAGTTGACTACTCAAAATAATCCTCCCCGACTCTCTCTCCCTGCCAACAATCTGACTGAGTCTGAAGTTATATCACCTTTCTCTACAACAATGCCTAGTGATTATCGTATTCCCCGAATACTCCACGTTTTCTGCCTCTCCTCTCCTCCTGCAGTATTTCTAACGACCCTCGCTGGTCTTCCAAAATTGTCCAATATACAATGCCCAATAGAACTCGTATATGAATCACATCAACTATACTTGATAGCAGGAGAACGTAAGTCACACACGTAGAGGAATACAACAATCCTATCATAAGGCTCTACATCAAAGAACGCTAACCTGAAACGTGAAAAGCCTCATGGATCCTAAGGACACTAGAACCTGGCTCTGATACCATCTATGACACCCCACTCAATGAAATACCGGGTGATCAGTCCTATATCCAATTAAACAGGAATCTCAAATGGATCATCCTTAGCATCACTGTCAAAATTTTTATAAAAATTACTAACCACCTAGTATTCAAAAGCTGATGTCAAATTTTAATCTTTATTAATTTAGATAAAATAAATGCGGAATTTAAAGTAACACATTCCATGCAGATAGAAGCAATCATCACATAAAATGACAAAAGTCTTGCCGAATAAACCATAGGCTAAAATCCAAAACCAACCTAAATAACAAAAATAATAAATCCCATACAAACTGAAAGAGATACAAAATAAATCTAGGAGCAACATGCTCGAAGTAAACTGAACTGGATCCCTACACTATGAATAGAAAAGACAGAAATGCCTATCCAAATCCTGCGACATCCGCATATGCTGCAGCAACGTATCCCTGGAATGAATTAAGTCTGGCGTCCCTATGGCTGGACACCTAAAAGGTTTTGAAAATATTTGATAGCAAGGGTTAGAACGCAAAATATTTTGAAAACATTTAGCAAATGATTAACATGCAATAATATAAAATGCATGAATGCGCTGCATATTTAAGTTAGTGTCGCACTCCCATGAGGACAACTCACCCCTCAACTAATGTGCACACCTAACGCTTCCCTTATATCCCACCTACTCCTCTACCCCGAAACTAGATACTTGATGTAACTCTTGTCAACCGCCCTACTCAATCCCGAGTATTTTTAATGGATGATTTATAAGTTATTTATCATATTAACTTAGTTAATCAACTTCTCTTGAAAGCCGTATAACGTTCACTAGTTATATAAATAATATAATTTTCTCCATGTATTTAAATTACCCGTATATAATTATGCACCCCATTATATACGTAAAGTTATCTTACAATAATCACACATATGTTGAATATGAATATAACCCATGTATAATTAATACAATTCACTTCATGTACTTAGTTACCCGTATATAACTATTTATCCCATTATATACGTAGAACCATATTACAACATTCACACATATGTTGAATATTAATATAACCCATCCTCCCGAGTAATAACTCACCGGATGTATTCTCTAAAGTGTTATCAACCTAGGTATACTCACATAACCTAGTTACCCCAAGTCAGAATTGCTCACTAACTTGGTCAAAAATATAATTGTAATGCAGGCAGTCATATTCCTTCCCTGAAAGTGAGATTAGCGCCTCACCCGTATAACGGACGTTATGACCTGGAGATATACTCCCCCTGCACCTCAAGCCAGGGGATTCACCCACATCGTGCAACCTCCCTTGATAGCCCTAGAGCATAAAAATTAAATAAATATCTAATCACGGGTATTTAATAGAACACACACACAATATATATATATATATATACAATCACCACACCGTATATATATAATAATTAATTCCCGGCATTACCGTGCACAAAAATTCGTAGCACTAGCCCATATTTTTCTCCGAGTCTATGGTCCTACTCTAATTTAATTAATTTACACATTAATTAATTATTACCAATCTGAGTCTATGGTCGGACTCTAAATTAATTAATTTACTCATTAATTAATTTAACACCTTGGTGTCATTCAACCAATATAACCGGACTTGCTCACTTGGCCCGAAATTTAAATATCACCCTAGTCTATATCCGGACTCTAAATTAAATATTTTCTTCCACAATTAATTTAAGTGAGTAGTGTCGTACTACTACTATACCCGAACCTATTCACCCAGTCCGTTATTTTATCCTTAATAATTTATTTAATGCAAATTTATTCGTGATTTCTCGCACGTAATCACCCTACCAATCCCCATTATATTTGTTTGGCATTAACTTCTGTATTTAATCTTTCTCTATTATTTTTACTAGGTAGGAGATTTAACCAAGGTTTTTACCCTTATAAATTTCCAAGGCCAAACTGCCGAAAAACCTGAAGGGTCGATCGATCGACCCCAAACGTCGATCGATCGATCGAACATGTGGTTGTCTTCTTCGAGGCTCTATTTCCACCATTAACGAAAACCTTCAAGTTCTATCCTTTCCCCCCCAAGAACATTTAACACTACATCTACATAGGAATATGATCAAGGCACCTTACATAACTTCAAACTCAAATTAAATCTCATGAATTTGTACTTTTCCGATTTGGGGAAATTTTCCGGGTTTTCACACGTTAAATCCAAATTCCCTCTAGTTATCCCAAATTCGTCCATAATTTCTACTAGGTTTAACATTCAAATCAGATATCAATACTCAGAGATATGTAACACAATTAATTCTTACTTTGAATCTCATTCAAGAGTTTCATTAACAAAAACCCCATTTTTGTACGCATTTATAGCCAAAATGGATTTTGGTTTACACATCACAAAACTATGAATTGAATATCACAATTAAACATCACAAAAAGTTAACCACTTGCCTTTTGGGTTCGTAGAGTCTGATCCGTTAGTGTAGAGGCAAGCTTGATGATGAACTCCCAAATTTGTTCCTTGCCTTGTCTCCAAAAGATCCCCAATTTGCATCGTAACTACTCCTTATGGCTTTCTCTCAAAGACTCAGGTTTTAGGTTTGTGTTTATATCGTTTCCTCACTCTCAGATTTAGGTATTAAACACAAATCCCTTTTTTAGGCTTACGGGCTTAATTAAATTGTCCCAATTACCCCCGTGTGGGCCCTGTTATGCCCAAAAATGCTTCGAGACCCATTTACCACTCCGGGTACACTTTTTCGACTATCTCGGCCCATCCGGACTCAACCGTGCACTCAGAATTGACATCCGAGTTAATATACTAAAGGTCCTTATCTCACACCCAACTTAGTCTATATCCGACTCCTGGGTGAGATAAACAAATGCCACGTCACTAATACAATTTATGACGTAAATAAATTATTACTATTCACTTAGTAATTTAATTTGCCTAAATATTAACCATTTTCCCCTCGATCAATATTTAAATAAATATTACCATAATTAATTCAATTAAATTACGACACGTAAGTAATTTAAAATTTACCTGAATTAATTAAATATTAAACGCACAGAAATACGGGGGTGTTACAGTGATATGATTAATTCCTCGTGTTAATTCTTTTCTTTCCTCTCCATTAGAGATAATTATTCATGAGATCACAAAATTTTCAAATTCTCAAGTTATAATGCCTTGTATTTAAAGGTGAGTGAGTTAGATCCCCCAAATCTGCAAAGACCTTCATAAGATGTTTTAACTTTAATGAGAAAATTGATTGTACACACTTAAACACAGCAAATGATATCCTCTCCATAATATTAAATATCATAAGATCTGGGACCAGAGGATGTAAGCTATTCAATTATGTAGGCCAAAGGCTTCTAGGACTGTTCGTAGAACATAATTAAAAAATAAAAATATTTTTGGTTCAAGGGAGTGTGATATAATCTCACATCGAGTTATCTCACTTCACAAGGATACTAGGATGCTAGAAGGGATTATATTATTTTTGGAGGAAGAGAGAAGATAAATTAAAATTTAAACGAAGTTAATTCTCACATGTATAATTCAAAATTAACTATGTTTTCAAGCCATGATTCTCAAATTTCAAATTGGGCTCAGGATTCCACCCACTTTGTTCAATCTTAAAGGATAACAAGTTCCTTGGACTGAATTATACTCACTAGAAATGAAATTTAAACATTGTCTTAACTATTAAAGACTATAAATTTGTTTCGACTGAACCATGCAATGTCATGCCTGATGGGGGGCATCCAAAAAGGATCTTCGTGTTTATAATAAGTGGCAAAAGGTTGATCAAATGATTTTTTCACCACATGTCAAGTGCTTTTAACATTATTCTGAACCTTATCGATATGTTCTAGTATCAATATTGTGATGCAAGGGTAGATGATATGGCAAGGATGGATAACATAAAAATGATAGATGGTACTCTCGTTCGTAATCACGTTCTTAAGATGATGTCCATCTTAGGAAAATTGATTTGATTAGTTATGAAATTATTGAGGAAATCCTGATCGATTTTTTTCTCCGATCACTCCTAGAGTCCTTTAAGGAGTAAATTATTCCATTAAAAAAATTTACTCACTCCCAAAACTTCTTAGATAACTATAAGTTGTGGAGGATATTATAAATCATAAGTCGTAACACAGGTTACTAAGATAGGATCATCTTCTTATGCCTCATGCAAAACATATAGTTCTTGTAAGGACTAATTTCCAATTGAGTCAATTTGTATGTGTTTGGTTTATGTTAATTTCAACTTGAATTGAAGTTTTGTTTAAGAAAAGAAAATTAAAGAAATTTAAAAATTACAGAATTTCAAGAACCATCATCGCCCCAGTTTCAAAGTGGTATCAGATCTTATAAATTAAGGAAATTTTGCATTTTCAGTTGTTGAAAAAGTTTTTTAGCCTAAGGAAACGGGTAAGAAGATTAAAGGCAATTGTTGTATCTACAAGAAGTCTAAACATTCGAAAAAAGGCTTTGCTAGATCTTCTTAGCCAAGAAGAATGGAAAAAACACTTTTGATTACTCATTGAGACATGTTTTATGGTGAAATATATCAGTATAAGGTGTGTAGATTAGGGAGCCACTAATCATATTTGCAATTCATTGCAGGGGTTCTAACAAAATAGCGAGCTAAATGAAGGAGACATATTTATATTCATGGGTGATCACAACAAGGCAACTGTATTAGTAGTAGAATATTTACTTATAAACTTTAGTGGTGAAAAACATAAAATTGGTAGTTTTTCTTCAAGTTCCTATTGTTAGAAAAACATTGATTTTGGTTTCTAAACACGTTTAGTAAGGAATATTTGATTTATTTTAATAAAGGTGTTTTTTTTATCTAAAAGGGGAAATCTCTTATGTATTCCGCTGCATTGTGAAATGATTATGTATTATAAAGCATGTGTCATTATCACTCCTAAACACTAAAATGAATGACTTGAATGCAAAGTACCTAAAAAGATATAAACATTATAAGACGAACCGAACATATATCTAACACCCTCGCATTGGTCATATTAATCTAAAAACATTTCAAAGACTGGTTTTAAATGGATATTTGAGTTCATTGGGAGTGGATGCCCATACAGTGTGTGAATCCCATTTAGCAGGTGAAATGACGAAGAGGCATTTCATGGCAAAAGGCTATAGAACAAAAGATGTGTTGGAACTCGTTTATTTTAATTTGCGAGTCCCTATGACAATCTGAGCAAGAGGTGGATATGAGTACTTTGTCACATTAATTGATGATTAATCGAGGTTTTAATATGTGTACCTTATGCACCATAAGTATAAAGCCTTTGATAAGTTCGAAGAGGTAGAGTGTAAAAATGGCAAAATAATCTAATTTTTATATGGTTATAGAGGACAATACCTTTTAGGAGAGTTCAGGAGTCACTTATAAAAGGTGTTAATTACTTCCTAATTTTCACACCGGTCACTTCACAAGAAAATGGTGTAGAAAAAACAAATGACATGACTCTTTTGGAATTGGTAGATCTAGGACGGATGTATTCTAATCTATCAGACTCTTTTCTGGGTTATACATTAGAGTGGTCTACTTATTTACAGAACTTAGTTATTTATAAGTTTTTAACAAGTGCCATAAAATTGTGGACTGGTGTAAACCTAGTCTAAGGCATTCTTTTATTTGGAGTTTCCAAGCTCATGTGATCAGGAAGGATCGCGGTAAGTTAAAATCAAGGAAAGAAGTATGTCTCTTTGTGGGTTACCTAAAAGGAACTCGAGGTTATCTATTCTATCATCCTAAGGACTAGAGCTTGTTAGTTAGTACAAATGCCCGATATTTAGAGGGAGATTATTTGATAAACCACAAACTAAAGATAATGATTATCTTAAGATAGGTAAGAGGAAAATACCATGTAGTTGCATATGTACCACTCATATACATTGAAATTCAACCTAATATATATAGTACACTTCATATGGGTAATGAGAGTATTACAATTTATCATGATATACATGTCACTTATACTAGATCGTAACAGGAATCATGTCATAGTTCGAGATTAGGCATCATCATAAAAGGTTAGTGTATTATGGTGAACACTTTGGTGAGATCTCAGGGAAACACAAACTGAATCCCGATAACTAAGATGAAAAACTCAAAGACACTGACTATTATTTTTTGTTAAAGGCTATGAATACTAAAATGGACTTATGGGAAAACAAAATGGATTTCACATTCTAAAATGTGGAAATGTTTCAACCCTAAGAATATTGATTAATCATGCATTAGAAACAAAAAAAAAGAAGTAGGTTTCAAGTACAAACCTAGGATTGAAAATACAATACCATAATGAATCATGTTGTGATTCGCATGCGGATAAAAGGATTGTAGAAGATGAAGATCATTCCTCCCTCCATAGCCTCCAAAAACCTTTCTACAGTGCTCAAATATTCTAGTATATGATAAATCCAAAGTAATCTCAGTGTGTGTCAACTCCAAGACTGGACATTCACCTCGAAACCCTACCTTACACCAATATAAGTATGTACAAGTCACCGTTTTAGTTTTAAATGGCTTTGAGAGAGTTTCAGGCCAACTACCTGGGTATTGGAGTATACTATGATCCTAAGACTAATAATTAAGTTAGCTTCCAAATAAATATTCAGTAATCCCAATTACATTTACCAAAATTATTTTTATTCATTATTTAATGATGACTAACTCTAATAAATAATCACGACTCACTCTAATTTAATTATCTCTAAATCACTCGGAATAATGACATCTTATTTTCAATGTTGATTGTGCTACATAAGATGATTTCCAACATTAAGCTTCTGATACCCATTGGCCAAATCAATTTTGTTGCGAATAGATTTTAACCAACAGTTAATAAATTCCTTAATTCTCACACTTAACTTATTTGCTACTCCGCGTGATTATAAATAATCCACAGACTAGGCTTCACCAGTGGATGAAACATATATACGTCTATCAAGGGAGTATCACAATTCAATATATCTCTTGGATGCTAATTGTCCAATCTGCGGGATCTATTGACCCAATGTAAAATTGAATCGTATCCATAATGGTAAAAGTAAAAAATGTGCAAGAATAACAATCCTCATAATTTTCTAGATCAATAATGTATGCCTTTAAACTTAAATCTCATGGGTGCCCATGTTCAATACATTTTTTGATTTATCAGTCACAATAATATGTGAACTATCTTACAAGTTCCCAAACCATCAGATAGGTTCCTGTAGTTTGAGATAAATTACTAGGATTGTACACGCAACCATGACCAAAAGGATGTCAGCTCTCTATCTAGGTTGTAAACTACTTAATTGTACAAGAATAGGAATTTTGATCTCCCATGTTCAAGTCGAGCCCAAATCATCGGAATTTCTACTAAGTACAATTGCCTCACACACACACACACACACACACACACATATATATATATATGTATTGAAGTCTCATGACCAAAATTCGTATTTCAAATATGAATTGACACCACTATCCTAAATATAAAAAATGGTCACAGTTTTGGTCTTTGACTAATGACTCGGGTCACGGTTCTGGATCGTGATAGTCTTTAGGGTGACCATTTTGGTGGCCATGTTTTAAAATCGAGAGCAATATGAATAGTCAAAATCTCTTCTATAACCCTAATGTTGAGGACGTAGTCACTGTAAGGACATTTTTGTCCATTGTCAATATGTATGTCGTACGCCGTTACACTGCTAAAGACATTCAAGATCGCATCTACATCAATGGATCCGAATATCAAAGCATCTTCAGCAAGAAATTGTTTTTCTGGTATACCGGACCAATCCGGCCATTTCAAAAAGGAACCGATCCGCACCGGACCGATCCGCCCTCAAGACAGACCGATCCGATTTGCATTAGAAACAGAATACCCCGGATCGAAGCCGAATTGATGAGGTCTCTTTCAAAAATGGACCGATCCGCTATCGGACCGATCCGACATCAAAATCGGACCGATCCGCATCTCATAAAATCGAGCAGATCTGTTTGAGATTTTACCGCCTCAGGTTTCTCTATATAAAACAACTTCGGGGGAGTTGATTAATAAGACTTTTGGAGACGAATTTAAAAGTCCTAATTACTCTAGTCTTCACCTTTTTGAGTCCCAAGACTCATGTTTTGATTCACACAACTTTGCCAATCCTTTGTGATTCCTTTGCAACCCAATAACACAACCGTGTGTTTGTTCAACCTTTGTGGAGAAGCCGTCTTCCTTCTCCATTGCTGCTCACCTGGACTTCCTGAGGGAGATTCCAGTCGACGACACCGGAAACGACACCTGCGGGTATTTCTGTGTCATATTTCTAGCCATTTCTTTGAAGGTTTGCTGAAGGCACCGTGCGTTACACTTATGGGCTATTATCAGGTTATATGTAAGTCAATGGTCTTGTAAATTATTCAAAGTTCTAGAAATAAAAGGTTTTTCCCTGCGGGATTTTTTCTTAATTTTTTGTCGCATGCTTTATTTGTTTATGGGTTGACACATGCACCTTAGATGCATGATTAGGGGCTGAAATTAAATAAGTGTGTAGTTAATCAATTATCACACAGTCATACGTATTTTCAAATTGGTATCAGAGAAGGTTACGCTAATCTATCACGTATTCCTATTTTCCGCAAAATTTGTGTGATATTGATTTTTTTTGAAAATTAGTTTTGTGAAATATCGCAATTTTTCCGATGGAGCACTTATGTAATCGGATGCCCCTCTTTGATGACACGAGTCAGAATTTTGATGATTGAAATAGTTTGAATTTGACGTTTGTGAATAGAATTAAAGTTTTGGAAAAAGAAAATTCCCGTTTTAAATCCGCGATGAATCTTTTGCAAACGGTTCAAAATCAAAGAGATTTTTATCGTGAGAAATTTTTTGCCTTGGTCGATGACTTTGTTGCTTTAAAATTGTCCAAGAAGGAAAGTGATGATAGGGTCCTATTTTTAGAAAAAGAATTAGAGGACCTTATAAATTCGATGGTTTGTGTTTGTGCCAAAGAGGACAAAAATATTTTAGTCAATGAGTTTGTGGCACGTGAAGAGACTCTTCGGGAAAAAGTTTGCTTTAATTGAGGGGGAGAGAGATACGCTTTTAGGAATTGTTGAAAATTTTAAAAATGCGTCCCTTAAATTGGAAGAGTCTAATTCTTTGCTTGAGTAAAAAATTTTGAAGTTAAAAAATGATTTGACAGACTCGAGTAGGTTTGATAGTAACGGTAATGGCTCATCTTGTTCTCATGCTTCTAGTGATAAAGACAAAACCATTATTTGTTTTAGAGGGTCAATTAATCCCAAGGACGTTAGAAAAGATCACACTGTAGGTAACATTCCTCCCGTTTACACATGTTCACATTATGGTAGGAAAGGTCACCTTAGGCATTTCTGTTTTGATCTTGGAAGAGGTCCTACGAAGTTTATGTCTAGTATTTCCGTGGTTCCCAAAGCCTCCACATGATGTTTCACATCTATTTGGGTTATGAAATCACTTTTGGACACACTAGATTTTAGACAAGTTGATTCTCATTTCCTTGCACATGATTCTTCTCTTGCGATATCATATAGATGATTGTGTTTGCATGTTTGTCATACGCTAGTTTTTTGGTTTCATTGCATTTATGTTTTCTAGCGTTGTGACATGTACTTTTTGTATGTTTTATTTTTTTGGAAATATTTTTTGAAAAATACAAAAAGATTTTATTTTGATAAAATTTTTGAAAAAATCCAAAAAGAGTTTTGTTTTTTTGTTTGCACCGTTTATGGCTGAATACTTAGGATGACCAAGTCACAACATCATTCCATTATTTTCATGTGACTATTTGATAGTGTTTTGAGACAATAGGTCAATTCATCCTTGTGCTTTATAATGTTTGGAGTCATTAAGATATAATTGAGTGTTACTTTCTACATGTTTGACTCATGGTATCCTTTATTGCACACATGCACGGATTTGTTTGATTATTGTGCTTGCATTATCACATGTTGGTTGGGTGTTTTCACTTCAATCCTGTCCTTTAAAACGAACCAAGCGCGATAAATTTGGATAAGGAAATTGTGCATATAAAAACCGTTTTGTGAGCTTGTGTGTTTTTGTTTGAAAATGGGGAAGGGATGCGAAAGGTTATTTTTGCCTTTGCGAATAAATTGGACATAAAAAATGGAGGAATTTTATTATCCAGGATCCAAAGAGGTTTAAAAGAGCCCAAAAAATATAAAGGCAATAAAAAGAAATTCATGCCACTTATGGGCCATTTAGGTTTTTACACCAATTCTCTATTGTTTGAGAATTTAGATTACCTAAAAAAGAAAATATCTATGAGGGAGCTTGGTTGGAGTTTTTATAACGGGTTTGCGCGTCCTTGAAATTCTTGAAAATGCGCTAAATAGTTTTGGACGTTATTGGGGTGGAAATCATTTTGACTTTGATTTGTTGATTTGCATAAGACGATGTCATCTAAATTCAATAATCTTTACACCTAAGGATAGTTTTGATGTTCATTCGTTAGGAGTACACGTATGCATCGTGCACATATGATTGATTGAGTTTATTTACCTATCAAATGTGTTCACACCCATTCATTCCGTTTCCATGACTTGGTTATTTGAGTTTAAATCCATGGTGTGACTTTTGTATCATGTTTTACACATTTTTCAAATGGTATCTTATTTTTGTATGAAAAATGAAAAATCAAAAAGAGTTTGTGAATTATTTTTGCATCTCCTTGCAAGATGCACGTCTGCCATATTGTTTGATACCTTGTTTGAATACCGTCACACCCCGACTTTGCTTATTTGATTTATTCTTCTCATTTGTCTATTTGGGAACATCATAAAAAGGGGGAGAATGAATTATCATATTATGGGGGAATTTTAAAGTGTTGAGTTTTTCTCATATATTGGTATCTATGTTTATCTCATTTCAAACTCGATACGTCACGTGGTATTTACGTTATCTCATGTGTGTAGGTTCAAAGATTGAAGATCAATATGTTGCACACCCTGATGAGAAAAGCGTTGAGATTCCTGAAGATTTGAAGAACAAACTATCAAGACTTATTCATTTGTATCTTTCCAGTTTTGGGTTTATGGAAGGGTAGATTTGTATAGGCAATTTGGTATTTGATAATTCGAATATTTTTTATGTATGTACCGGCATAGACATAGGGGGATATTTGTAAGGACATTTTTGTCCATTATCAACACGTATGTCGTAAGCCGTTACACCGTTGAAGACATTCAAGATCGCATCTACATCAAAGGATCCGAATATCAAAGCATCTTCACCAAGAAATTATTTTTCTGGTAAACCGGACATATCCGGCCATTTCAAAAAGGAATCGATCCACACAGGACTAATCCACCCTCAAGATAGTTCGATCCAATTTGCATTAGAAACAGAATACCCCGGATCGAAGCCGAACCGATGAGGTCTCTTTCAAAAATGAACCGATCCACTACTGGACCGATCCGGCATCAAAATCGAACCGATCCGCATCTGATAAAATCGAGCAGATCTGTTTGAGATTTTTACCGGCTCGGGTTTCTCTATATAAACCAACTTTGGGGGAGTTGTTTAATAAGACTTTTGGAGACGAATTTAAGAGTCCTAATTACTCCAGTCTTCACCTTTTTGAGTCCCAAGACTCATGTGTTTGATTCACACAACTTTGCCAATCCTTTGTGAATCCTTTGCAACCCAAGAACACAATCGTGTGTTTGTCCAACCTTTATGGAGAAGCCGTATTTCTTCTCCATTGCTGCTCACCTGGAGTTCCTGAGGGAGATTCCAGCCGACGACACCGGAACCGACACCTGTGGGTATTTCTGTGTCATATTTCTAGACGATGCTTTGAAGGTTTGCTGAAGGCACCGTGCGTTACACTTGTGGGCGATTATCAGGTTGTATGTAAGTCAATGGTCTTGTAAATTATTCAAAGTTCTAGAAATAAAAGATTTTTCCCTGGTGGGATTTTTCCTTAATTTTGTGTCGCATGCTTTATTTGTTTGTGGGTTGACACACACACCTTAGATGTATGATTAGGGGCTGAAATTAAATAAGTGTGTCTAATTAGAAAATTGCGAAGTTAATCAATTATCACACAGTCATACGTGTCTTTTCAGTCATGGTTATGGACGGTGACTAGTCGTCAAAGTCATTAATTGTGACCCCAACTATGATTAATTTATCCTCATCTCCATCTCGAACCATAACCATTTTTTGTGAATATATGTTGAATTGTCACGGTTCATGACCATGACAATCATTTCGAAAATTTGACTGCTTGGTCACGGTCTTGAACCATGACTCCTAATCAAGAGCATAGGTGTTGCGGCCACGTCTCCTAACCGTGACCATCTTTTAACCCATTGAAATCTTGTCTCATATATGGTCACGATTTTATACCCTAACCAATAATAAATTTATTTTTTATTTTTTTCTTCCAATAAATCATGGACATGTTTTCAATCATATAGACAATTCCATTATAGAACTAACTAACGCATCAATCAAAAAAAAAATAATACACAAATTCTTAAGCCATCAAATTAATTAAATTAATTTGGCATAAATAAATGTTAAAATCTTCAATGTGTTCCTTCCCTGAAGCATATGCAATCTCGTTGTAATCGACATCCGTGCATAGCCAATTATAGCTCAAAATATTTTAAAATGTTCCAAATGGTAAGAATGGACTTGAATCCCAAAATGACATCGGGATGCCAATGTAGCCAAAAATGAAATCAAAGTCCATGTGGTTCGTAAGATGAACAAGGTTGGGGTCTAACCCATAATATGAATATTGAGTGTCTCATTTTATTTATGAAAAGGGTATGAAATGTGCTGAAAGTGTAGAAAAATATGCGAACACTCTAAATTGGAAATTTTCGTATAACTTCCCTTTTTGGATATTTGATTTATAAAAATAGATGTGAATGTAAATATCATAACAAAAAGAGTGGGATTGGCGAGACATGTATAATAAAAATGCTGCAAATGGAGAAAGAGAACAAAAATATGTAAAATGGCATTTATGGGACTACTAAAATATAAAGGATATTAGAAAATGTTAGCGGCACTGTAGTAAGTGAAAAATTACTAAATATATGAGTGAAAGAAGCTAATTGCACGAATGAGATTTGTGTGAGTAGTTTTGTGCAAGTATCCTTCATTTTTTTCTTATAGGCTTAACCGGTCCAACGCATTAGGGGTTCTTAGCTTCATAAAAAGAGTACGGGGATTGAAATCCTAGACGAATTCATCTGGTCAGATCCTCAAGAAAAAAATCTAGGGTACTCACACGAAACAATGTTACAAATATTAAAAAATGTATTGAACATAATTTATAAGCAAAAGGTTAGTTTCTTAATGTGTTATCATGTTCGTTGTATCATAACTACCAAATACCCGAAATGGTTATGTTAACAAGTTTATTAGGGCTGATGCATTGATATTAGCAACAAATTGTGCATATGTACTTAGAAAATGACTCAAATCCTAATTTGATTTTGGGTCTCCTGCGTAGCCAAATAAATTGGCTTCAAAATCTACGTAGTTGTATCACGACACATAATTAGAATGTTACTGTCCTATTAGTAATTTGAATATTGTGTTCAACGATAAAAAAAAGTGAAGACATGGTATTAATATTATTGGGGCATCAATAGTGGTTTTAATTGATGTTTTCTGGAACCCATTAGTTAAAACACAGGATATTAGTCGATCTTATCTTGTTTTGTGGGACCCATCTTTCTGAGAGCAAAACAACACGCTTTAATGACACTAGCATCATTTTTGTTACCAGTAGGATTCCCAGTGCTAGAGAAGCCAATTTTTATCTCATTTTATTCTTGGGATTCCTCCACAAAGGAAGTGAAGGGTGTTGGATTAAAATTGGTTTGTGAAGTCTGATGAATCGGAGACAGTGTAGAGGAGTCATGGATAGAACCATTGATGGAGTAGAGTATTGCGAAAATGAAAATACCAAGAATTGAGGTGCTGGATTAGGAGAGGTTTGAGATGGAGGAGGAATGTCGTTATTTGGTTGATTATTTATGTTCATGTTCGAAAATTTTGAGAAATAAAAAAAAAATATAGCAAGGAATGTATAAAAATCATGTTTAAAACTATATACACATATAACTATATAACTTTTCAAGAGCTTTTAAAACATGCTCTATGTGTCTGATTTCCATCCAATTCATATTATTTTTATAATTTTTTAAAAGATGCATGTGGCAACCTATGTTGAGGCATATATTTTATTCCTTTATAAATTTTCATGAGAGGAACTCAAAATTTGTTACACTCGCATTTTGAAATTAATTACAAAAATGACATTTCTGGTAATTTTTTAGGCTCGCAAGAAATTAAAGTCTAGGTATAAATTTTTTGTAATTGAATTTAGAGTATTAAAACACATATTTTGTGATTTAAAAAGTAAAATTTAAAAGTTCAGCCCAATTAGATCGTAGGAAGGATGGATTGATCAAGAAGCTCGCGGTTTCATTAGAAAAGATTCTAGATCGATCCGAATGACCTGGGATAGCAAACTACATTTTCTTTTGAATTATCTTTTTAAGTGGAACTTTGGGTAGAAGAAAAACACTTTTGATCGAGAATATGGTGCCTTTGTCTTATGGCCACCCATCCCCAAATCATGTTACATTGATGGAATGTGAACCTATGGGATAAGGGTCTGTTTAGATGGATTTTAATAAAAGAGAAATAGATTTGAGAGCTCATTTTCACTCTTTTTTATCTAAAGAAATTCAACCCTTATCCTTCCCACAAAAAATCCATTCTAACAAGTTCTTTCTCTATATTTTCCCACCATCTATAAGTATGTTACACAATAAACTTGTCTCCTCTATTATGAAGGGTTAGAACACTTTTTTTTAATAAAATGGGGAGATCCCATTATTATATCATAAATAATTGGTAGAAAAACCATATCAAGATGGCCTTTACAAATCTATTGATGGTTTGAGGAAAAACCATATAAGCAAATGAAAGAGAGATAAATGAAAATAAAAGGCCTAAACTATTTAGCAAATATAATGGAAGGGAGATCTTGTTTGTCCAGGTTGAAACATCCTCTAGAATATCTTGGAAGGTCCTTGACTCAAGTAAAATAGGTGAGATTATGATAAATGATCCCATGGTTGGCAAGATAGTCAACTACAAAGTTTGCTTCTCTCAAGCAATGATAATATGAATCATTAATACTAGACATTTGAATCTCCTTAATTATATCTATAAGAGTCCAAGGAGATTTGAGAATGCTACTTGTGAGAATATCAATAACAAATTTGGAATCTGATTACACAATTATGTGATTGATTTCAAGAGAGGCACAAATATTAATCCCCATTAAGATAGCCAAACATCCAGCTCTATTATTAGAGTTAAATCCCTCAAAAGATGAAAACTCTTGAACAAGGAATTCTCTATGATATCTGTAAAATGATGTGTGCAATATCATTCGAGTTCGCAATTCTCTGATGGATTCAAACACACTTAATTAATTAGGTGTATAAATTTGAACAAACCAAACTCAATTTTTGTTCAGCCCCTAAACATGCATCTAAGTGTCATAAACATTCAAATCATGCATATAAAATAAAGACGACATATTCAGGGAAAAAAACCTTTCGGGTAAAACCTTTTTCAACACTTTGAAAAATTTACAAGACCATTGACTTACATAAAACCTGATATTCACCCACAAGTGTAGCGCACGGTGCCTTTGTCAAATCCTTCAAAGCAATGAGAGACAGCGAAATACCCTCCAGGTGTCGGTTCATCGTCTTCGACTTGTCCACACACTGAGATCTACGCTCGGTATCCACCGATCAGATATGGAGATGCCTTACCCACAAAGGTTGAACCATAGCACAGTTGTTCTTCGGGTTCCAAAAAAATTCACATAAAGATATTGGGATTCTGTGAATTGAAAAACAAAAAGGGTTTTAAGCCTTAAATGAAAAGGCCAAAAGTCTTCTGCTGATATGTAGTTTTTACAGAATGAAAAACGTGAAAGACTTCTTAAGAAAAAACGGAGTTGAAAAGTCCAATTAATAGAAACTTTAAGGCGGTGGTGTCGTTCGAACGAGAGACAATGTCGTTTGAAGTATCACGCGACAACACATCTCATTCAAGCGACAGACATCATCATGTACTTTAGTTGGAATGTATCACATAGTTAATATAGACATCGTATGACTTTTAAACTCAGTTGCCCTAGGTAACCGAGGTGTTTAAGAGTGAGATGCGCATATTGACTCGTCATGTACTTTATTTGGATTCTTGATTTCATATTGTGCAGGTTCATTCCTTCATATGTCTAATGCTTGAAAGGAATAAAGTTTGTCCTTAATTACTTGTTTAATTATCGACTATTTTAGTATCCGGTGAATTCATAAGGGGTTGGGGGATTGTATTCCGACATTGCTTCTCTTTCATAGTTATCAATCCGCAGTTTATTAATTCCTACATACGTAGTTAAATAGTAGTTTAATTTAAATCATTTTAGTTGGTAGATATAATCACAAAAATTCATCATCTTTTCTTTCCTTTATTTGAGTCAGTTGTAATGTTATGCGTCTTCCTTATTCATCATTACGTGTATACACCTTAGTCCCTATGTTCGATACATGGTTTACTGGGATATTACTTGAGCGATCGACTTACACCTGAGTTGATTGAAGCACGCACTAGAAACACTTGAAGTCGTGTCAAGGTTTGGCGCCATTGTTGGGGATAAGCTAGACTTTCACGTTAGGTCGACTTAATCTAAAATTTGACTCTAATTATTAAAAAGCCCAAAAAATCATAAAACCAAAAATTCAAAAAAATTCAAAAAAGTAAAAAGCAAAAAATATAGCATTTCTCAAGTCCTTTTATGCAAAATCCTCAACAAACGCCAAAATCTACTCCTACCCAAATTCACGAAAATCCTCTAGGAGAGGATGATCCCGATAGTCCACACACTCCTAATGCTCCCCAGTTTTGGGTTCCACCTCCTACACCGCCGAATTATATCGCGAGTCACGCATTGAGTCACACTCCTAGCGAGTCTATTGGAGAGATCCCCACGTCGGAACACGGTAGTGTAGGTGCGGGTGAGGGTGAGGGTGAAGTGTCGTATGGTCCCATGAGAGACCTATTATATCCAAAGCAAACCATCACTCTGGGATGCATTTTACTTTTGTATAATGCGGGATAATTTCACATTCGTAATGGGATGATCCAGATTCTTCTCACCTTTCATGGTATGGATTCAGAAAAACCTTACCTCCACATTCGGGAGTTCTAAGAGGCATGTGATACATTTAGCGATCAAGCTTGCACTCAATATGCCATTCGCCTAAAACTTTTTCCTTTTTCTTTGAAGGATAAAGCAAAGACATGGCTATGGTCTTTTTTGCCGAACTCGATTTGTTCATGGAGGGACATGCAAGCCAAATTTCTCTTAAAATTATTCCCCCAATATCAAACGAATTCTATCAAAGCTCAAATTCAAACATTCAAACAACAAGAAAAGGAGCCATTTGATCAATGTTACGAACGTTTCAACGAGCTAGTTACTACATGTCCACACTATGGTTTTGCAAAGTATCGTCTCATATATTTCTTCCACCACGGGCTAAGCATAACTTCTAAATAACTCGTTGAGAAAATGTGTGAGGGACCTTTATGGGGATTAGATACAAGCGATGCAGAGGCCCACCATAAGTATGTCATCGAGACTACTCATGTGTGGGACACATCCAATCCAAACGCGCAAACCCAGGTTCGATAAATATCCACCGTTCCTTCTGCGTTCAGGCTCTATCATTTAGATAAAGAAGCTGAGTTGCAACTTCAAGTAAACCAACTAGCTAAACAATTGAAAGACGTAGTCGAATTAAGGTAAAGATAAACACCCGGATCCGCTCAATAAAGAGAAAATGTGTGTGCCATTTGTGAGGTGGGTCATTCAACAGAGGAATGTCCGACGATACCCGCCTACAAATTTATGATTAAAGAGTAAGTGGGAGTGATAGGAAATATTAGGGATAATTTTAATGCCCCTCACGAGAATTCTTATCACCCTTCATGGAGGAACCATCCTCGGTTTAGTTATTGGCAACAACATGTTGTGCTGAATCCAAATTAACACATTGCACCTCTTCCATCATCGCCTCCTCACTTTCAACAAGTTCCACACATGCAAGGACTACCTCATGCGCCGTATATCACCCCACCGAGGCGAACTTTCAAGGATACAGTGAACATGTTCATCCATGCCCAAAATGAAACTAATTCTCAAAATTCTCGCATGTTTGTCGAAATGAATGCGAACATCTCAAAGTTGAAATCATCCTTAAGTATCCAAGAGAATGGTAAGTTTCCGGCCCAAGGCCAAAGACCTCCCCAGGGTCAATCTAATGTTATCCCTACATCCAACGCCCATCAAAAGCAATGTAGTGAAATCACCACTCTACATAGTGGGAGAGTAGTTGACTTGTCACCTCCTCCACACGACAAGAAAAATGATAAGGAGATTTTGACCGACACGAAAGAAGCCGAAGATGTCCCCTTAGGAAATAATGGTAATAATGACACAGTCAGGCACGAGGTAGTTGTGAAACTTACCATTGCCTCTCCATACACTCAACGGTTAGTATCCCACTCCAAGGAGACCTCTCGTGATGATGTTTTAGACATTCTTAAGCAAGTAAAGATTAACTTACCTTTTCTCGATGCCATAAAGAAAATTCCCGCCTATGCTAAAGTCCTAAAGGACTTACTTGTGGTGAAACGTAGGCTAAAGGTAAAGAAAAATTTGTTTTTAACATAGAACGTCAGTTCTGTACTGCTAAATGATCTTCTACCAAAATTTAAAGATCTAGGTGCACCGACCGTTTCGTACATCATGGGGAAGACTCGAATTGAGAGAGCATTAATAGACTTAGGGGCGAGAGTTAACATTCTCCCATATTCCATCTATAAGAAATTAGAGTTGGGGGACCTTTAGCCCATAATGATGACTCTCCAACTCGTAGATCTTTCAGTGAAGATACCTCGAGGGGTTGTTGAGGACTTGATTGTTCAAGTTGACACTTTCTACTTCCCGGTAGATTTTGTCATTTAGGACGAGGAGCCCTCTGCTTTATCGAGTAATCATGTTCCCATCATCCTTGGCCACCCATTCTTAGGTACGGTTAACGCATTAATCAACAATCGAAATGGGCAAATGTAACTCACATTTGGGAACATGACTCTCGAAACAAATATCTTCAACATCACCAAGCTCGAGAGTGATGAGGGCAGATCGCAAGAGATGGATCTTATTGAAGAGACAATACAAAAGCATGAGAGGACTCACACGAGAGAGTCGTTAAGGGTATGTCGTGTTACGTTAAGTGAGAGCGATAATTCTGATAATGATCTAGGGGTCGAGAAGACATGTTCTGTGACTAAAGTTGAGAGCGAGAGAGAAGATTTGGAAATGGAGCAAGAGAGAGTTAGGAGATATGAGCCTAGTGGACCGTGGGAAAGAATTTGGACCGGTGGATGAGAGCCTCACTGTTGAAGTCCAATCACTATTGGACTCATGTGGTCACGTCAAAGAGAGTGAAAGGAAAAAAAGGATAAATGAGGTTCTTCTTCGTGACCATCCACCTGTGCCATTTGAGTTCTCAGATGCGGTAGAGGAGAGGACTCGAGTCTCGTCTGATTTAGAGCCCAACCCATGCACTCCCTCCAATTTAGATCGAGATGTTCTCTCCAAGTCAGGACAATTGTGCTGTAATTCGATTGGGCACCACGAGGATCCCACTCACTTTAGTCATCGCGAGCCTCAAGGTGTTCCATTTATCTATGGGGCCGGTCCCAACTTGTTCCGGCTATTAGTTTATGATGTGAGGACGGGGGGAGACGAGGATAGCATCGGACCCCGTATAGGGGGTCAGATAAGTTTTTAGTGACGAGAGAGAGGTTATCGCAACCCCGACGCATATGGGGGGAATATTTTTATATTTTTTAGTCGTGTGTTGGAGTTATATACTGTCTTTTTGCATTTTAAATATTTGCATGTTTTATTTGTCGCACTTATTATTTTTTTCTTCTTTAGCTTTTAGTCCTTTTGCATGAGGACATTGCAAAAGTCTAAGTTAGGGGGGGGGGGGGGGGTACACGTGCGTTTCAAAAAATTCACAAATTTCAAAATAGCAAAAAAAATAGAAAATATCAAAAATTTCCCAAAAAATTGAAAATTTTGAAAAAGTCAAAAATATTTTTTTCCTCAAAATAAATAAAAATTGGAATTTAAAAACTTCGAAAATGTCACTAAAATTTTGTTTGAAGTCTCAAATTCTAAAAATCAAATGCACAAAGCCAAAATTGACCAAAGATGGAAATTGAGCAAAAATTGACGACTTTTCGAATAAATGTGGAGATTAATCAACCTTATGAGATTTCGAGCCTTTTGATTGTTGTGAGTTTTTCAATCAATCCGAGTTAATGGTTAACTCAAAGTTCTTTTCAGCGTTTAAAATAAGTCATTGAGGATTTTTATTCCTTTGCTTTGATCGGTTATGGGAAATGTGTGTGATGTTTGTTGCCTTGAAAAGTGCTATCTCTAAATTAAATGATTCTCAAGATGCATATGGTAAAGTAATTAGTAATTTGGACAATGAAGTAGGCCTTCGTTTGTTTACCCAAAAATATTAGCCATAAAAAGTTGTGAAATATTATTCCTTGCAACCCAATTTGAGCCTAATAAAATGTTTTCGTTTTCGTTTATAACTCAAAAAACTAATTGACCCGGAATTGTGAATATTGAAAATTCAGAAATTTAATCCAAAATGTGCAAGAAAAAGGGGCAAGAAAAAAAAAGAATAAAAGAAAAATGCTGAACAAAAATAGCAAGAAAAGAAAAATGTGAAAAAAAGGACAAAAAAATGAGCAAAAGCCCGAAGAAGCACTAACGGATATCATATAGACATTTTCCAATTTAGACTTTCCCAACCAATCCCATTTTACCCAATACACCTTTTCACCCGATAAAGTCCTAACCGAGTCTGAATTGCGAAATTGATTATGGCGTGGAGAGTTAAAATGCGAAAAGATAATAAGAGAGATCAATCGGTGTGAATAAGAGGTGATGTTTCGCATTTTCCAATAATCGTGTTCCGACGAAGAGATCTTTTCACCATAGAAATTCCATCTTCCAAATTTGTGCACGTGAGTTTGTGTTCCATTATATCTACACTTTACATCACCTATACCGAGAGAAATAACTACATTTTGAGCGATTCGTTTATGAGAGTATCCCGTGAGAATTGAATCAAAATGAATTTTTAGAAAGTAACGTAATGATTAATCAGTGGAAATTAGCGGTTTAATTTCGGCTTCGCGCACACACACAATGAATTCAGACTTGTGAATATAGATTTATGGTGACCATTTTTGGGGAGTTTAAATTGTACAGTTTTTAAGTTTTTTGAATTTTTCTTTGAGTCGAAAAATGAATTTTGTGGGTATATTCACTGCAAACTCTCACGAGACACCATTCGTCCTACTAGGGTAACCTAGGGGTTTAAAGTCTTGTTGCATATGCTAAATACAATCACTTGCCCCCACAAGAGGTGTTTTATCATAATAACATATTTGCTAAGTATATTAACCTTGCTTTGATTCTTTTACATTGCTCGGGATGATCAAAGTTCTAAGTTAGGAGGTTTGATTAGGCATAAATTTTTCATATTTATCCTCGTAATTTAGAGGCTTTTATCACCTCGTACGATGTAAATTATGTTGATTCCATTGAGTTTCGGGTATTTCTCTAACATTTTGCAGATATTTTATACAAGTTATGAAAAGGAAAAAAACTAAAACTCAATAAAGAAGCAAGTGAAGGAAAGTCAAGGGTAAAATAGTAACTTTACACCGGGAAGTCGGATACGGAACCTAAAGGAAAGTTGAAGACCTCGAGTCTATAAGCATGTGGTAAGAAACGACATCCAAATCTGAGTCCCGATTGAAAAGATATGAAGTTTCGAAGTTGAGAAGAAATCAAGGGAAAATCAAGAAGAAGAAAAAATCCCAATCGAACCGAACAAGTAGACAAACAAGCGAACCGGTTCCCAACACTGGAAATTGCAAAACGAATCGACGAAAAAAGAATCCAAACCCATCTAGCACTCTGTAAATCACTGGACCGATTCGCCCCATTAAAGAAACCAAAATCGGACCGGTTCGACGAGGCGAAATTTCTATTTTTTTTATTCTAAAAATTATAGTTGTGCAAGGTTGAAACACTTAATAGAACGTGGAAAATATATCTTAGGGTATGACCAGACATTGGGAGAGCAGTTTTTACATAGTTTTTGGAGATTCTTGAAGTAAAGAACCTTAGGATTGTTTATCTTCAATAATTTGTTCCTCTTTTAACATATAATTCTAGGTTTTTTTTCAAGACAAGTAAAGTTCAATATTGTTCTTTTGTTTCTCTCTTTGGTAATTCATTGTTTCTTTGATAAGAGCTACCCATCCATGTTTAGATCTAAGTTAATCGTTATTCTCATTACATGCAACGTAGAAATAATCTTTTTTAGCACTTAGGTAATGTTCGACTAGATTTTCAAAGGTCGGGATGAATGAACCCAACCCTAAATGGTTCGCATGGGTACAAAAATGCCTCCTTGAATTAAATAATTAGTTGGAATGTGTCATATATTTAATACAAACATCGTAGGACTTTTAACCTTGGTTGCCCTAGGTAACTGGGGTGTTTAAGAGTGCGACGCGCGTATTGACCATCTTGTCACGTACTTTATTTGGATTATTAATTTCATATTGTGCGGGTTCGTTCCTTTATATGTTTAATTCTTGAAAGGAATAAAGTTTGTCCTTAATTACTTTTTTAATTCTCGAATATTTTTGTATCTGGTGAATTCATAAGGGGTTGTGGGATCGTATTCCAACCTTGCCTCTCTTTCATAGTTATGAATCCATAGTTTATTAATTCTTGCATGTATTGTTAAATAATAGCTTAATATAAATCGTTTTAGTTAGTACATATAATCATAAAAATTCATCATCTTTTCTTTCCTTTATCTGAGTTAGTTGTAAGGTTATGCGTCTTCCCTATTCATGGTTATATGTATACGTCTTAGTCCCTATGTTCGATACCTAGTTTACTGGGATATTATTTGAGCAACCGACTTACACTTCAGTCGATAGAAGCAATGCACTAGAAACATTTTTAAAGTCGTGTCACGCTTACTTAGACCAGTTTGTAGTTGTCTTTATGGATGATATATTAGTCTACTCGACATTGTATACGGATCATAAGGAGAATTTTCACAACATTGCAAGTGCTCAGGGATAACATGGTGTATGCCAAATTCGGCAATTGTGATTTTTTATGGATGGGGTAAAGTTCGTTGTCCATGCTATGTTCAGAGAGGACATTTCCTTTGACCCTTCAAAGGTTGAGGCCATTCTAAGTTGGGATAGACTAAAGATGGTTGAAGAGGTGTGCAGTTTCTTGAGTTTAGCATGTTACTGCCATAGGTTTGTGCAAGACTTCTCGAGGGTTGTGTTGCCCATCACAAATTTTACTTGAAAAGACGTGCACTTTGAATGGTCTAAAGATTGTGAGTCAGCCTTTAGGGTGACTTCAGCACCCATCCTTGTCCTTCCAGAGCATGGAAAGGGTTACACCGTGTATTGTGATGCTTTCGGGTCGAGACTCGATGCAATATGAATGCAGAACACTCAGGTAGTCTCTTATGCATCCTGTCAGCTAAGGTAAATGAGAGGAACTACCCCACTCATTACTTTTAGTTAGCTACTATGGTGTTCTCATTTAAGAGATGGAGGTAATAACTACACGGAGAATGGTTTGAGGTGTCATCTGATCATAAGAGCCTCCTCTATATTTTCACACACTGTGAACTTAATCTTTATGAGAGATAATGGATAGAATTGATTTAAGACTACGAGTTTTCCTTGGAGTATCACCCCGAAAAGGCCAATGTGGTGGCTGATGCTTTTATTCGAAAGTCTAGCCTTACTCTACCAGCAATAAAGGGTCACTGAGAAAACATGTTCGATAAACTGCTGAAGTTCGACCTATACATCCAGTGGGGTTACGATAGGGCATACCTTTGGGGTGTGGTCGCTGGGCCACTCTTTTAGCAAAGAGTTCTAGATGCCCAATCGTGCGATCCCGAGTTTTCATATTATCGTGATCATATTCAAAGTGGTGAAGTGTTTGACACTCTTTTTTAGGACAAGGATGGTGGTGTGCGGAATAAGGGCATATTGATTATCCCTATGATTAATGAGCTTCACGATGAGGTGATGGCGGAGGCCCATAACTTTCTCTTCAACATATTTCCTTATGATACAAATATGTATAAGGACCTATGTAGAGATTTTTGGTGGCCTTATATGAAGAGGGATGTGGAAACTTATATAGCCAAGTGCTACACTTACCAATGGGTGAAGGGTGAGCATATGAGGCGGTAAGGCTGTTCCAACCACTAACCATATCTGAGTGGAAGTGGGATCACATCATGATGGACTTTGTCATAACCTTACCATAGTCTGAGTGTTGTCACGATGCAATATGGGTTATAGTGGGTCGGCTCACAAAATCTGCACACTTTTTAACAATTAAGGTTACGTATAGTGTGACTAAGCTGGAAGGATTGTATATCCAAGAGATAGTCCAACTTCATGGTGTTACACTATTAATTGTCTCAGATAGGGATCCTCAATTCATGTCCTGGAGTTTCAGCATGAATAGGGAATAGAGTTGAGCATAAGTACGATGCATCGCCCTGAGACAGATGGATAATCAAAATGAACCATCCAGATCTTAGAAGACATGTTGAGAGCTTGCGCGCTTAATTTTTAGGATAGTTGAGCAGAGAATCTGCATCTGGTAGAGTTTTCCTACAACAATACTTATGAGGAAAGCATTGAAATGGCTCCCTATAAAGCTCTTTATAAGAGTCTATGACGCTCTCCAGTTTGGTGGGCAGATTCGGGTGAGAAACATCTCACAAATTCAAATTTTATTAAAGATATGACTGATAAAGTTTGGGTAATTCGGCAGAGGCTAATGGTAGCTCAAAGTTGACAAAAATATTACACTGATAATGATAGTTAGAGCTAGGACCGACAGTCAACGGTTCTTCTAAAGGGGGAAGATTTCCCTTGGTATATATACCCCTTTAAGATCCAAGAATGACTTAGTGATATATCATATCTCTTGGCACTACCTCCATAGTTATCCTAAGATCATAATGTGTTCCACATTTATATGTTGATGAAGTATCTTCATGACCCCAGGAACATCAACAGCTTCCACCACATTGAGATGGAGGAAGATGTCTCATTTTCGACACGACTTATGTCCATCTTGGACCACGAGGACAGAGTCTTGCACAATAAGGTAATTCCTTTAGTAAAGGTTCTTGGGAGTTTCAAGGTGTCGAGGGTGTGACTTGGGAGCGTGAGTCAGAGAGGCATGAGAAGCACTCGGAACTCTTTGCTTAGCTTGGTTGTTCTAATTTCAAGGACTCAATCTTTTCAGGAGGAGAGAATGCGACACCCGTGCCTGATATTTTTACTTTGGTCCCTGTAATTTGTATGTCTTCGTCCATGAATTGTATATTATTAATGGATGTTAAGTTTGAGTTATCAATATGGCCTTTGTGCAATTTAAATTAGGAATTTAATGGGCTAAAGTTGTTATACAAAAATTTGGTTGTCATTCGAACGAGTGGCTACTTCGTTTGAACGAGAATGAGTTTGTCATTCAAACAAGGATCGAATGACCTTCTAACGATTAGGACCTATTCAATTTTCCAACGTTCTCTGGAATCTCATTGAAACTCCCTCGTTTGAATGAGATGCATTTTCCTTCGAAGAAGGGGTAGTTTCGTGATCGAACAAATTGGTTTCCTTTGCCCTTTTAAGCCTACGTTTACCCTTATTATCACCTCATTAGAACTCTCATTCGAATAAGAGGGTATCTAGTTCGAACGAGGTCCAAGTACTTTGAACTACCGAATGAAAATCTTAATGTTTTGCACAATTTAATGTGATGTCACGACATGGGGCGTTGGCCCCGCTGAGTTATCGAGCTCTCAATGTCTTGGATCAAAATTATGGGTTTAGCCCTTGGTTAATGGGTTATGTTTTTCTGGGTAATAAAAGAGGAGAAGAGGATGGAGATGCCATTTTCATCAGATTTTTGGAGCTCTCTATCTCTAAGTTACACTCTCCTATTTTCACCAATTTCCAATATTTTCCAAGGTTTCCCCTTCCACCACAAGCATTTTTCAAGCTATTCCAAAGCAAAAACACCCATTTCAAGACTAGTTGAGGAAGAAGCTGGGCAGAACAAGCCATTGTTAGATGTTTCTTGAAGAAGTTGGAGATTTCTTAACACTTTGGAGTTTTTAGGAGCTTTTAAATCAATCCATTTAAGTTTTTCCTCTTCAAATCTAATGTAGGGTTTTCGTCCTAGTTTTTTTAAGATTAAAGGTTATTAGGGTGCATACTAGAATTGTTTATTTTGTAAAAAATATTATGTAGTATGTCTAACTAAAAGGTCTTCTTACAAAAATGGGATTTTTGAGCGAACTATATTAAAATTAGCTTTTGACGAACAAATGGTATTTTAATGTTGGAAAATGAGGAAATATGCATGAAAATATATTCCCATTTAATATCATGTTTAGTTGCATATTTAAGGGTTTCTAGGCTTCAAATCCTCTAAAAATGCTCAAATTGTTGTAGTATGTTAAATAAAGACTTATAGACTTGATATATAAAATTAAAAATGGGTTGCTTGATGAAATAAAGAAATTGGAAAATCAGCCCCAAGTATGAAAAGAAATGATATCTAAAGAAACATTTGAGGATGTGGGTAAATTCACATTTTGTAAAAAAAATGGCCTTTATGACATTAAATAAGTTTTTTGAAAAGAAATATCAACATATGGGGTTTTTCTTGGAGAAAAAGGAAAATGTATGATTTTTGGACATAAAATTATAAAACTGGATTTCTAACATAAAATGATGATTTAAAATTAAAATATATTTTTACAAGGTTTCGATAAGCGAAGGGTAAAAATGTAATTTTGATAAAATTAGAGGGTCCTAGTGGTTGGACATCCTCAATTGACCCTATTGGTCAGTTTTGTGAAAAATATATAAACGAATGAAATGGAATGAGAATGGTGAAAGTAAATAAATAATGTGGGTATTTTTAAAATTGTTAGATAACATTAACATGGACTCGGATGATACCAAAAAATAGTTAAGAGGGGCCCGGAGCCCTGGGGTGAAGCATCCAAAATCACTGGTCGGGTCATATGGTAGCATAACCGGCGGTGTAGAGATCGATAAAGTATGCGGATAACTATAAGATTCCAAAAACAAAGGAAATAAAAATGAACTTGGTTGTGCATTGGGGTTAACTGTGAGTATGAACACATCGCTCAGGTGCATTGCATAGTAGTTGCATTAATACTGGCTAAATGACGAACGTTTTCTAAATTATTATAATACATGTTATATGTATAGTATTTTTTTTTTATAGAAAACGCGTAGCTAAGTATTTCCCACCCTGCTGAGCGTTTTCCCACCCATGCTTTTTATGTTAAAACCCCAACCCCCACCCTAGGTATATTGAGTAGGGACATTGGCAAGGACATCAGTAAGTCCCCTGAGGGTAATTATTGTCATTAGAAGCTCTGTCATTATTTTTTAATTTTCCTTTGAAACTTTGAATTTGGAATATTTTAATTCTTTTTATTCGGTCCTTTGGACAAGTGATATAATAATGGAGCGACAACTATGATTTATTTCTTATTTAAGCATTGATGGATTCACTGGATTTTCATAAATAAACCTTATTAATCAACTTCATTACTTAAAGCGATAACTTGTTTCTTAAATTGAAACTGGAAATTTGATCCTTATAAAATGGTGAGATTGAAGGATTTTTCTTAAATAATAAAATTGGGCTTTTCCACATCCCCTTTAACTCTTGGACTCGGTGCGGGTTGATCCGGCGGTGACCTAAATCCATGTCCGGGCATTACATGTCAGGGGTTAAGAGACATTTGGTCTCTATGGCGTTTATTTTAATACATTAGAAATTACTTGTGTGATAACTTAATGCATTGAGCGGTGAGATATTATAGGAGTTATGGCCAACGGAGCCAAGGAGTGCATCGTCGAGGGCACTTAGAGATATTCACGCCACTAGATGAATAAGTGGGTCAGTGTCAAGAAAAATTGAGTCACGAAGAGAAATGGAGTATAACTTTACTGTATGGTCATGTGTCGTATGTTTGGTTTATTTTCGCATGTCTATACACATTGTTTATGCGTATGTACACGTGGTATAGGCTGTATGGGCACGACAGTCGTGGAACACTATGGTATGTGAGCCTTTTTTCTTTTACCTCATGGGATACGGGTACAGGCTAATTGTGTGTAAGCCTATAATAATAGTGCAGGTTACAGTTTGACGTTATGCCTTAGTGAATTCTGAGGATGGAATGGGAGAAGGTAATACCCCGTATTTTCATGGATTATAATTATTACTGATTAAGTGATTAATAGATTAATAAATGGAATTAATTATTACTTGTATGGCTTAGCAAGAATAAATTGTCACAATTTAAATGGTAATTGAAAATGTGTACACATAGAAGAATTACATGAATAAATTATTGATGCCACGAGGTATTTTCGTGCATTATGGGAAACATCATTTAAACTGGGTTGTGGGATGATTTGGATGTCTGTTTATGTGTTTTTGCCACTTTAAATTGGTCGATGGGTAGGTATACCCTTAGAAGATATTTTGGGTTATTCTAGGTAGCATTCTAGGCTATTTTCAAGGCCCGAAATTAGGCCTTATAGAAAGATACGACATTATGGAGTTTAATTTTAATATAAGCCACCCTAATTAGGTTTTTATCCATATTTAATTAAAACTAGCAGCCACAAACCTTCTGGGAGAAGTTAACAAGTTGGGGGTGGAGAAAAAGATAAGAAAGCAAGGGAAATTCAAGAGAAGTTCTTCAATGCCCCTCCATAAGGCAAGAATTTTCTTGTAATGTATTTAATAATGTGTTTGTTTGTTTATAAGCATGATTTCTCTTATAATTTTGGGTTATTTGATTATATTGGAGACTAATTCATACGATTATTTATGATTTGGGTTGATTAGGAATGATATGAATCTGCCTCGCATTGAGTAGTTGTACCTTGATGATTAAAACATGAAATTGATGGATTAAAGAATGTAGATATGAAATATAATGGTTGTTTCGGAATGAAAATTCATTATTATGAATTATTTCCATGTTAATTTGTGATTAAGGCTTAAATTAATGATGAACAAACCCAAAGTTGATTTGAGGATGAGTTATGTCGCAAAATTTGAATCTTTAAGTTTTAATCTTGCATTTCATGTTCTTGGACCCATAAGATGGTGTAAAAAGTTTTTAAACTTTTTTTCTTATACTCACCATGGGTTAGGGTATCGATTGGGTACTGTTTTGTAGCTTGGGTTGGGTGTTAATGGTGGATTCTCCCTAGAACTGAATCAATTCGGTCTAGTGGCGAATCGATTCGAGTTATGAAATTGTAGATCTTTCTGTTATGAACGCGTGACCGTGAGTTTTATATTTTTTGATGTTTTTAATTACTTATATGAAATTTCTACGGAAGGGTGTACGACAATGAAATCTTTAGTTGGTGATTTTGGGATGGACTTTATTATAGGCATGAATATGTTTCGAATGATTATAAAACCTTGTGGATGTATTCGTTTAGTTAATATGAATTTGCAGTTGATAAAATTCAGGTTTACAAAACGTAGAAGCCGTTAATGGATATTGGGGAAGACGACCATGTTTTCATTATTAGAAAATCTGGTGTTACTGTCTATCTTGAATCGATTCGGCCTCTTGAGCGAAACAATTTGGTCCCTGGTGAAGCGATTCAACTTCATAAAGGGTATCGATTCAGTCCCTGTATTTTAGTTGGTTTAGATACAGGGAAATGTTTATTCGAGTTTTACGAACTCATCCGAGTATGTCGAAGGTTATCAAAGTGAGTAATGGTTGACATAATTGGGAAGTTAAGTTTATTAGTGTATAAACAAAAAGAAAAAGTGTGCAATGTTAATTAAGATAAAAGAATGGTTAGGACTTTAATAATTTATATTTTCCGATGTTAAGGATTTGATTAGACTAAGTGGACACGTGAGAGAGAGATATCCTATAGTCGTGTGTATGCATTGTTCTTAGTTCAGGTCTTGAGAGATTGTAAGCCATAAATTTCATTTTCTTATTAAATAAGGAAATATATTATATATACATTACGAGAGGGTGTGTGTGTATATATAGAGAGAGAGAAATAGATGCACTCATAGTTTAAAGATGCAATAAACAAGGAGTTTAATATAATAAGGACTAGAGGTGATGATCCAAAAAACATAAGAATAAATCAATGTTTAGGGATTTAAATGATTTTGGGTACTCTTGAGTTTATGTGCGGCATCTTACTTGTTTATATACGTTTAACCTGTTTTATAGAGATTGTAAACCTAATTTAAATAAGGATCTAATGATGTGGGGACCTCAATGGTTGGGTACGCTCGAGTGCATGTGGTATCCTATGGCTATGTATATTATGTGATTATGTGGACATACTCGTACTCGTGGTGAATCTATCTATTGGGAGTTGCGTTCGACATCGGATCATGTACCATACATCGACTGAGATGTACTTCCATAGTGGAGTCATTATTTTAGATCATGACTTGAAGGACATCCCCTTCAATATGATAGAAGGTTATTTGACAGGAGCCATTAGTTGCGTAGGGTATGGGCCCGTTAGTGTTGCTACTGCGTATGATTTCCCCCATCATTTTGTGTGTTTTGCTTAAAGACATTAGGTGTTGGCTTCCTATAGACTTCCAGATAGAGGCATGAGATGGACATCGAGGGTAGATGTCTTTGGGTGATATATATATATATATATATATATATATATATATCATGTAAGAGTTTATGTAGTCAAACGATAGACTTTAATAATGAACCTATGGCATGTTAGGTACTTTATGTGGTTTACTTGTATGTCCATTCTGAGTGTTAGTTTTGGGGTAGGCATTTGGTTTGTATTTTCACATGTGTGTCTAGTTACATTCCTTTATCCAGGGTATGTGGTTGCAACTTATCCCTTATGGCAGTTGGATAATAATTCATTAAACTAAAAGATATGTAGACAAGTTGAACATTATGTTTACGAGGCTAAGAATACGTTAATAAAAATATACGTGTGGACCTAGGGGTAAAATCCTATTTAGGTTATTGGAAGGGTTACTTCATAGTTTTGATGATTCTTAATCGTCTAAGGATATAGACTTATAGAAAAGTCAGTCCTTTGGTTGGGACATGCGAATAGTATTGCACTTAGGTGAGAGGTGAGATACTCATTGCATGTGAGAAACAATGGAAGACATGTATTGCGAATGGACTGCATAATTATTTATTGCTATTCAAAGTTAATTCTTGCAACTTTAGATCACTAAGCCATGTTATTAAATGTATCCCCCAGGTATTATTGCAATATAAATAGGTTAATAGGATTAGGCAGTCAGACTTACGGTTGTAGCGATCAAGCTTGGTATTTCCAAATTCATTATAGCTATCAGTATATTCGAAGTTACCTACCTTTATACTTTATTTGAATTTCAGTTGGAATTTTGTGCTTAGAGGAATTTAAGTTTTACTCTGTAATCCAGTTAAACAATTATAATCAAAGGCTTTTATATAGTGGATTCAGTTTTCATAGTTCAGTATCTTTATTCATCATATCTTATTGAATCCTTATTTGCGTTGTTTTTAATTTACTATGGTTTTGAGTTTACGCTGATGATGAGAATGGTATAAATTGTTTAGACGTCCCTAGTATTTCATGTGCAGACTGATCAACCGGGAGTGGAAATCGCGGTTTATTACAGTTTACCTTCTACAATGATATTTCCAATATATTCATGGAGATCTTATGACATAGGGAAAATCTTTTTAATCTAGTATTATGATTATTACATGTTTTATTTCATCACATGTAGGATTTAGGAATACTTCCATGATTAGTTAAGTATAATACGATTTCACGTATTAGGATGAGTTGGGATGGATTAAAAATGGTTTGAAAGAGTTAAATTTTAGAATATATAATAAATATTATTATGAAATAAAAATTTATTTGAAAGTATCTTTTATAACCTCAAACAAGGATTTTCAGTTAAGAAAATTATGTTTTTTATGTGATGTAATTTGAATGTTAATTATACATATTTACATGAAAGGAGAAATGTTTTAAAGATGTTTAATTTTCAGAATATTCAAAGAACATTTTTATGAAATAAAATGCTCGAAATGAAGCTTTATGATGTTTAAGATGATTTCAAGTATAAAAGGTTTTGGATTTTGTTTAAATATTATCTAAGACGAACATATGAATTTTTTATATTGTAGAAAGAGATTCCAAAAATTTTGAATAAAACTGTTATAGAATACATATGAAAAGTATTCAAAAAGCATGTTAAATGTGTTTTTAACACGAAATTATACACTTGTAAATTACCTAATTTATCTAACATAAAATAGTGTTATTTTATGTGAAGAAGGATAGAATAAATATGACATAGTGTTTCAAACTAATAGTTGGAATGAATGTCTAAGTGTTTGCAAAACTAGTATTGGCAACTTGGATGTAAATTTAAGTAAACAACTTTCAAAATGATTAAAACTTGTATTGGAAAAACATAAAGTTTTGCACAAAGTAATGTTAAAATTATTATTTGTAGTAACTGATAAAATTTGGGATTTTATTTAAGGAAAAAGACACCTAAACATTGATTTTATGTGTAAAGGGGTGTCAAAGGTCATTAACGTAATTTTTAGACAAACTTATAACACGATAATATGTTAAGGTGGAACTATGCTATTAATAATCTCAAAATAAATCATATAAAAGTTATCTTAATAGTGTGAAAAAAGAATAAAGTAAACAAAATGGGGTCAAAAGTTAAAATATGCTATAGCAACGGTGTTACTAGTAAAGTTGAACTTACAAAAATGTTATTTTGTGAAAAGAATAAAAGAACCCAGTGTATAATAGATTCTACGGTAAATTAATGAAGGTTTTGTAAAACTAATATATTTATGAAATAAAATATGAGAACAATATTTTAAAGTTTAAATGAACACAACGTGATGAAAATGGAACTTAAACATGAATTTGGAAAAAAAATAAAAGTAAAGATGTTAATAATACATCAAATAAAAGTAAAAGTAATAAAATGGTAGAAAATATAAGAAGAAAAGGGAAATAAAGGTGGCATTTACCTTGGGTAAAATTATTTTTTTAAGTAAAGCCAAAAGGCAGAAATGCACCAGTGGAAGCGATGGTCCTAGCAGTGTAACAAGGCTGCATTGACGACGTCTGAATATGTCACCAGAGCAGGGTTTCCAATCAAGTATTGACTGATCCTCTAGGTTAAACCATCAATAAAGTTTGTCTTCCTCCTTTCCTCATTGCTCACCTCGTCTACCACCAAATAGCCAAACACGTGAACCCCTCCTCGTATTCTTCCACAAAACGGTCACCCTGAATCACCTCCCTAAATTGCCTCCTCATCTCGGCCTCAACTGCTGGAGGAAAGTACTTACGATCTAATCGCACCCAGAACTAGGCGATGTTCATTGTATCTCTCTCTCCAAAATGGTAGTAGACTCCCGCTACTGCAAGGCTTCCCCAGTCAACCTGAATGTGGCTAACATATGTCTCTGTACCTCGCTGCAGTCAACCATGCGTAAGTGGCGCTACATATCTCCCTTCCACTGATAAGCCAATATCACCTCATAATCCCGCTGAAACTCTGGGGCATGACCCTTTTGAAAGGCCTCCCAAAACCTATGCCACTCTGATGGCACTGGGTGGGCCTAAATAATTGAGGCCACTGGCTGCTATGGATGGGGCTAAAAAAATTGTACTGCCATGGCTGTCATGGCTACATTGATCACCTGGGCCATAATATCCGCTACCTGGGTTGTAGTCACAAACCCTGGTGGGGCCTGTGGCTAAGGAACCTCTGGCTCCTGCTGAGCCTCTCTCTCCCTGCCCCTGGCTGCTGCCCTAGCAGGTCTATCTCTCCTAGGAGGCATCGGAAATTCAAAACCACTTGTATTAGTTCACTATTAATACAAATCTAAGTATCAGAAGTACGATATCTCATAAGAATAAATATGAATCAACAGTCCTAATAATAGGGCTCTACATCAAAAGAACTCTACGCTGAAGTCGTTGTAATTCGTACAGATCCTATGGACACTAGATACGGATGTTCTGATACCAACTGTGACACCCCGCCTAATTAAATACCGACTGATTAGGCTTTTATCAAATTAAACAGGATTTCCATCTAGTTCATTCTTAGCATCACTGTCGAAACTTATTAATTACTAACCACCTAATGATTAATTAAGCCGGTGTAAAAATTTTATATTTTAAATAACCAAGTCACTACGTACAACAAGAGACATAATATAACCATCATAATATAATAGAGCATGAGCATATCACAAATATTTGAATCAAGTGCTAGCCGAATAAACATCGACTAAAAACAACCAATCCAAAATAAACCAGACACAGAAAATATAACCAATAGAATATGAACTGAAATAAAATATACATTTGCGATGAGCAACATGCTCAAAAGTACAACTGAGACACCATCCCGACTAGAACTGAATAAAAGAGGCATCTAGTACAACTCCTGCAGCACCCACATGTACCACAACTAAATACCTTGAAATAAGATCAAGTCTGGCGCCCCTGTGGTCGGACACCTAAAAGGTTTTGAAAATATTTTACAGCAAGGGTCAAAACCCAAAACATTTTAAAAATATTTAGCACGTGAATTCAATTGCAGTGAATTAAAATGCATGAATGCTCTTCATATTTAAGCTAGTGTCGCACTCTCTTGAGGAACGACTCACTCCTCAACAAATGTGCACACCTACTATTTTTTAATATAACCCACCTAGTCATCTACCCCGTAAGTAGTTCTTCTTATATAGTTCCTTCTTGTCACCCTATTCTAACCTGATTATGTTTACTATATGATTTATAAGTTATATATCACATTAACTTAACTAATCATTTTTTTTATTTGAGACCATATACCATTCTCACGAGTTATATATATACATATATAATCAATACAATTCACTTCATATAATTTACCCGTATATATTTATCTGAACCATATATATGTATCATCATATTACAACATTCGAACGCAAGCCATAAATATTTAACCATCCTCCCGAGTAGACATTCATCGTATGTTCACTATAATACTATCAATCCAGGTATACTCATCGACCCGAGCACCCTAACACGGTTAGCTCCCCGAATCAATGAAGCAAAATAAACGCAGCGGAGGCGGTCATAGTTCCCTCCGAAAATGAGACCGAATCATACCCAAGACGTCTCACCCCTAGCTACGGACGCTATGACCTGGGTACTATACTCACCCTGCTTCTCAAGCCAGGGGATTCACCGATATCGCACAACCTCCTATGATAGCACTAGAAGGGTATGTTTTTACTAAATATCTAGTCACCGATATTTATGAACACACACACATATATATATACATTAAGTTTAATTCCAGCTATACCGTGCACAATACCCGTAACACTAGCCCAACTTATACCCGAGTCCGTATTCTGACTCAAATGTTATTAATTACACATTAATTAATGTATTACCTTTGTATCGCTCAACCAATGTACCCGGACTCGCTCACTTGGCCCAAAAATGTAATATTCAGAATTTATTATGCAAAATTCTCCTTAAAGCTTTGCACCCTTATTAATCTAAGGTTTTAAAATTACTCAATTTCAACCTTAATTTCCCCTTTGGATTATTTCCCTAATTGTCCCATTAAAATTTCTACACAAAACGAAGACCCCATAACTGGAACCCTTAAAAACATCCCACAAAATCAAGGACCCAAAACCATAACCTTCGAAAATAGAATCTCGGGTCCTAAATGGGGGAAGGAAAATACGGGGTGTTACACACACACACACACACACATATATATATATATATATATATATATATATAGAGAGAGAGAGAGAGAGTCAACTCTGTGCAATCTCCCATGCCAAGTATTACACCTATATATAGAGAGAGATTATTAACACCTGCTCAAGCAAGTGCCGAAGTCAAAAACCATAATAGTCAAGTTGGAACATGCCAAACAATTATATATATATATATATTTAGAGAGAGAGAGAGAGAGAGAGAGAGAGAGAGAGAGAGAGAGAGAGTCAACTCTGTGCAATCTCCCATGCCAAGTATTACACCTATATATAGAGAGAGATTGTTAACACCTGCTCAAGCAAGTGTCGAAGTCAAAAACCATAATAGTCAAGTTGGAACATGCCAAACAATTAGCAAACACATTGCGTAGTGGAGGCAGACAGTTATTGTGTTTTAGGCAGTTAATATGCGTTGTGGAGGCTGGTAGTTTCCCACGTTCTTATGCATTGTAACCTCCATTCACTTCTCCCACGATTGTATCCCTCAATGTAAATAAATGTACCCTTTTTTTTAGTATATATCTAATGCAGTAGGCGGCCCCAAAGAATATTGAGGAGTGAGTAATTTTCACTTAGATTGTTATTCTAGTTGTTACGGCGTCAGAGCCATAATTGTTTTCCCATGACCAACCCTCCTAATCATTCTCTTTTCCTCTAAACATGCTCGTTCCAATGGTCTTTTCATCAAACACAAATGGTGATATCTCCTCATCACCTCCTACACTCAATCTAAGTCACGCACATCACTATATTGCTATCTCACTCACAAACAAAAATTATCTATATTGGACAACTCAAATGGAGCCTTTTTTCGGTGGGTAAAATCTCATACGTTTTGTTAATGGAAACTATATGTGCCCATCCAAAGAACCAGCAGCAACCCTATGGAAATAGCAAGACAAACTTATAGTCAGTATGCTCGTTGCCTCTCTCACCGATGAAACTATTCCACTTGTAGTTGAATTACAAACATCCTAACAAATCTAAAAAAAATAGTTGATGCCTTTTCCTCTCCATCTGAAATCCACATCCTTAATCTCCATCTCCACCTTCATCATCTCAACCAAGGAGATGACTTTGACTCTACCTATCTTCATAAAGCAAAAACCATTTTTGATGAATTCAGTGCTGCTGGCCACCCTTTCACCCAAGCTGAAATTAATATCCATATATTCAAGGGCCTTAGAACTGAGTTCAAAGAGTTAGTTACCACCCTCACATCCCGTTCAACTCTCGTCACCTTTTCTGAACTTCACTCATTGTTACTTAGTCATGAATTTCTCACCACCGACCATCTATCCACCCTCACACTTTAACAACAAGACAACCGCACTGACCCTCACCTCCCCACGGCTCACAACTCCACTCGTAATTTTACAAACATATCCAATCATAACACACATCCTAACTCCACACAACACCTACCTGGATACCCAACCTACAACTTATCGCGTGGTCGCTTTAGCTATGGTCGGGGTCTCTTTTCCTCCTATCATCCCAATTTCTAATCCCATTGTCAAATTTGCAGTGGTTTCGATCACACGGTAACAACCCGCCCTCACCGCTTCTCTATATCAAATCCACCCACACCCACTACCCATTTCACCCATACCCCTTCCTCTCAACCCGACTTACTTCCCACTCCTTCCTCACCCATAACATCATGGATTCCTGACACTGGAGCATCCCATCGTGTCACCCCGGACCTCACCCACCTTCACATACGAATATCATGGATTTGACACTCTACACATAAGTAATGGTAAGGGACTCTTTATCTCTCATATTGGCCCATCATCTATACCCACAAATTATTCAACTCTCACTTTCAATAATCTCTAACATGTTCCCATTATTTCTAACTCTCTTCTCTCAAGCCTAAAATTTTCTCATGATAATGATGTCTATTTTGAATTTCACCGTTATTTTTGTGTTGTCGGGGATCGTCGCACCAAGATGCCACTCCTTAACGGAACGAGTACAAATGGCCTTTACAATCTCTCATCCACGCCACCACTTTCATCTCTACAAGAACTCCATGCTGTCAAAGCTTGCTCAAATTGTTGGCACAATCGACTTGGACATCCACATTCTCAAGTTCTTCATCCGGCTCTTCATCAAAATATACTTCCTTTTACTTTTTTGCACCAAAATAGTGTTTATATTGCTTGTCAAATGGGAAAGTCATCTAGACAACACTTGTCGAGTCGTGTCAATTCCTCTCCGTCTGTATTACGTTTAATTTTTAGTGATGTTTGGGGACCTTATCATAATATGTTAACCAATGGTCACAAATACTTCGTTATCTTTGTTGATCATATTTCTAATTTTATTTGGTTTTATCCTATGATGCGCAAATTTCATGTTTATTCTATTTTTATCACCTTCCAAAAATTGGTTGAACGTCAATTTAACACTAAAATTAAAAATATACATACCGATTGGGGTGGTGAGTTCTGTAAACTGTACCAATTTTTTAAAACATGTGGAATCCATCTTCGATAATCATCTCCTCACACTAATGAACAAGTTGGTTTTGTTGAACGATGTCATAGACACATTGTTGAAACTTATCTCACTGTCATGGCCCATGACTCTATTCCTAAAAAATATTGGAATTACACCTTGAAAGTGTTGTTTTTCTCATCAATTATATGCCAACATGTACTCTCTCATAATTCCCCTTTTCAAATTCTTCACTCTCAAACTACTGATTATAAATTTCTCAAAGCGTTTAGTTTCCTTTGTTTTTCGTATTTCCATCCCTATAACTCTCACAAAATGGATTTTCTCTCCTACCCTTGTGTATTTTTGGGATACTCTTTAAATCAACATGGGTAGAGATGCGTGAACCTTCAAACCAAACGAATATATTATGCACGTCATGTACATTTTGGTGAAAATAATTTTCCATTCTCCTCCTTACCATCCCCATCCCATGATTCTGCCACTACCACGCTATTTCCTCCTTGGGGCCGCTCACCCGCTGTTCTCCAACCAACTGGAGCACCCACTACCCGACCAACACCCACATCCACCGTCCCACCATTTATCCTTTCACCTAATTTGATTCCCCAATCACCTCACTCAAACACTAATGGTCTCAACCTCACTGTTGATCTTGCGAGACTTACCCAATCCACTCCCTCTCCTACTCACTCAATGCAACATGGGTACTGTGGGTACCCTGAATTTAGCATTATAGGCCTGGACGAGTAGCCTCGCCTTAGGGGCCCAAAGCCCAGGCCCCTCACCTTTTGTATTGATCCGATTACTCCACGATCCCATGAAGAGAAGTTGTGGAAGCGCGATCCCATGTAAGAAAGTTATAGGGGAGATGGCTAATAAGGAGGAACCCATCACCCCCACTAACCAAGATATACATGTACAAATTAAACCCTAAGTCCGGGGCAAAGGACAAGTTGTATTCTCTGTACTTATTCTTCCGAATATAGAGAAATAACACTGACTGAACCACCGTGGACATAGGCACATCTTTGCTGAACCACGTATACCCGTTGTTGTGTGATTGGCTTTTTATTTATCTTTTCTTGGTTGTTACCTCTTTCATATTTATTTGTGTTGTATAATAGTTGTCACCACAATTGGCGCCGTCTGTGGGAAACGTTCATCTTTCCCTGAAAAGAGCCCATGCCAAGAAAAAATCTAAGATGTCTGGTCACAGCAGCAACTGATAAAAAGAAAAATTACTTCTCTACCATAGATTTTGTCGTTGTTGCAACTTCTCTATCCATCAAAATTTCCCTTGAACCTACAAAATTATAACAAAACTAGTGTAGAGGTAAGTAAGGGAGTCAATCCAAATCTAAGGGTGAAACACAAAATTGGTGAGAACATATATATAAATTCATTTGCATTTTATTATATTTATTTATTTTTGCTTTTTTTTATATTTTTTTTATGGATTTTTCAAGGGATTTTTCTTTAACTAACTAACTATACTAATTTTTATAACTACTAATTAAGAAGTAAAAGCTAATTTAAGAAATGTAAGATAAACAAAATTGTCCTAATAAGTAAACTAACAAAGTTGGACTCATGAGGGCTTCAAAATTTCATCCCATAAATGGGAGATTAGCCCTCAATAATCATCATCCAAAAATATAAGCTAAACAATTGAAAGCATGAGATGATTAAACTGAAAGTAAAAGAGAGGAATAGATCAAACCCATTTAAGCCTTGAATTGACATGAAATCTTCAATTACATCATCAATCTCTCAATTACAATTCTTCACTCATGTATTTATTTGAATCTAAACTAAAAATTACAAACTAAAAATTAAAAGGATAGTGGATGAATTCATAATAGACAATTAAATAATAAAAGAGATTTGCTAAAAATGCAAATCCTAAAATTATAAAATTGTACATTAGAATTCACCCAAAGAAATAAATTCTAGATCATTAATTTATATTGAGATAATTGCTAAAAATGCAAAATCTCAACATAAATGAATGGGTTAGAATTTATCTCCCATAAGGGATAAATTTCACTACATCAATCTATTATGAAATAATTGCTAAAAATGCAAAAATTCATAATAGATGGGTGGGGTGAAATTCATCCAAGAGATAATTTTCAACACACACCTCTATATTGAGGTATTTGCTAAAAATGCAAATACTCAACATAGAGGGGTGGGGAGAATTTTATCACACCTAGCTTAAAACTAATTTTGAGATCTCTTTCAAATGGGTCTTCATCCTCAATATATAGGAGACATGGAGCATGAGGGGTAAAAATGAAAATTGGCAAGGGTGTGCATGTGGGAATGGTGAGAGCACATGTGCATGGGGGTGTGAGGTGAGGATAAATTCAGATTTGATTTGAGGGGTATTTTGCGTGTTTGGTTAGACAAGGTTAGTTGGGGGGTATAATAGGAAAAGGGGTAAAGTGGATTTTAAGTGGGTTGACTTGGTCTTGGAAATTTAGTTTGCATTTTGCTGTTTGTGCACGATTTGGTCTCATATGGGAGAAATGGTGAAAATGGGTGAAGGTGAATTGGGTCTTTGAAAATGGGTATAGGGTGAGATGGGTTTGGAGACAAATGGGTTTTGGAAATGGGTTTTTGGGTTTACATGGGTTTGAGCTTGGAAAGGTTTGATGGTGGCTGCAGGGGTGTGAGATCGGAGTGGTCGCCGGTTGAGAGTGAGAGAAAAGGGGTCGACGCTGGGCGGCGGGTTCGCCGGCGGGATGGGCTTGGGTGGCCGGAGTCGCAGTTGGTGGTCGGGTGTCTCTGGTTCGGTTTGGGAGTGAGAGATGAGAGGGTGAAGTTGAAGGATGGGTAGATGGTGGTTTGGTGGAAGATTGTTCTTGAGTTTTAATGGAGGTGGAGATATGGGTTAATGGAGGAGAGAGAGAGAGGGTATGTAGGTGGAGAAGATGAAATATGGTTTTTGGTGTTGGGTTGAGTGGATGTTGATGGTGTTGGGTGTGTTTGGTAATAGTGAAGGGTTTTAGGGTGTGTGTTTAATTTGGACCCCTAATAAAAATAACACTAAAACCAATTAATAAAAATAAAATTATAAAATAAAATCCTATTCTAAAAAAAAATCAAGACTCAAATAAAAATAAAATTAAAAATAAAAATAAAACTAAACTCTAATAAAACTAAAAATACATGAAATCCTAAAAATTCTAATCCTAATAAAATAAAATAAAACTAAAACTAAAAACTAATAGAATAAAAATAAAAATAAAATAAAATTATACTAAATAAAATAGAAAAATAGAAAATAAAACCTAGAAAATACTAAATAAATCTAAAATAAATCCTAAAAATAAAAATGACTCAAACTAAAAATCTAAAAAAAATAATAAAAAGACACAAATAAAACACACACGAGGTTTGGGCTAGGCTTAGGCTAGGTTAGGGTCAGGGGATTGGGTATTAGCTCCATAAAACGCGCAATTGTCTTGATTTAAGCATTTGAACTCTGCAACGTGCATTTGACCTACAAGATATACAATTAAGCACATAAGACCCATATTGTCGAGAATTAACAACTAAAATACATCTATTTGGGGCATAAATTGTACAGTTTTGGGTGCTTATCACACCACCCACAAACAGAGCGTTGCTAGTCCTCGAGCAATAAGATTGAGAGAACAAGAAAGATAAGTAACCAAAAGTGTACCACTTTCGCGGGCACTTGCGATTGCACTTAGCATGTGCAACAAGCCTTTAAACCTATAGGTTGCCCTACATGACGAGTTGTGTCTCGTGAGGGTTTGCAGGGAATATACCCACAAAATTCTTATTTGGAAAAATTTATTGAAAGGCAGTCAATCTCTTATTAGGCATAGAATAATCGCACAATCCATCACATGAGAAATATTTGAGAAATACAAGCTAGAATGCATAAAAGGTTTAAGCTAAGTAAATACACAAGGCACATCCTTCCTAAAACTCAACGTGTGTAGTGTGAATCAGTCAAAACGGGTCGAGTATCACAAGAGTAATTCCTAGATTGCCTCTTCGGAATCAACGCTTCAACTTCAAATCTCACGGATATATCTCTCTCAAACGAACTCTTGAGATTAGGGTAAGTGTATCGCTCTTGTGTGTGAGGAGGTGAGTAAATGTAAGCAAGTTCAAACGTCTCACACACGTATAAGAAATAACGAATAATTAGAAAGAAAATTGATCTCATGAAAGGAATGTTAATCACAATAGTGAGAACGTCGAGTTATTCACCACGTTGACTCTCATTTGCCCGAACATTTAGGGGAACATGGATGTATATGGGTGAGGGGGAAAATGAAATAGGAAGGATATGATGATGTGGGATGTTTGGGATGAGGTAGGTAGGATAGGATGGGATGATGATATGATGGATGGATGGTGGATATTTGAGAAGAGTGTATCACTCATAGACGAACAAATGTCTTTATTTCTTGACTGCAACTTTCTCTTTTTCTTCTTTTCCAAATACACATCAATGTATGAGATAAATCTGCTAAAAATATAAATAACCCCAACATAGATTTGTATTTAATTTTTCTCTATCTGAATCGTCTTTGGGAGAGATATCCGCTAAAAATGCAAACACTCTCTATGATAGATCATCTCCCTTTTTTTTTACTTACTTTTTTTTTTCTTATATATTTTTTTTCTTTTCCAAATACGCATCAATGTATGAGATAAATCTGCTAAAAATACAAATAACCCCAACATAGATTTGTATCAAATTTTTCTCCATCTGAATCGGCTTTGGGAGAGATATTCGCTAAAAATGAAAACACTCTCTATGACGGATCTTCTCCTTTTACTTTCAACACTATTCTCTGTGGATATGGAAATGGGCGGTATGGTATATGGTGATGATAAGGAAAATGGAAGGTGTATGAATGTATGATAAATGAAATTTGGTTGGTGTATGAGTGAAGGTATGGTGAAAATCTAGTGATCGGGACAAATTTTAAGACACGCGTTTCTTACAACTCGAAAGTGATGTCGTTCTCGGTGATCAAGCCAAAATTTTATGAAAGAGAATGAGATCATGCAACAATTTAAGTGCGGACCCAAAGGAAGTTGAATCAACTTGTGACTCGGAGATTGTGTAAAACACTCAAAAGGGTGAAAGGCACAAATCTCACGGGCTAAAGTCTCTACTAGTGATCCTTAAGGTTCTCTTTAGAATTGTAGTACTCTTCAACTCTAAACGTAATGACGTGATAAGTGCGCAAATTTTTGTTGAGTCTAGGAATTCATAGTGCAAAATGCCTTGTTACGTATTACATAAGCTATTTAGAAAAAATATTCTCTAGCTTGTTTCCTAGATTTTAAAAGATGGATGATTGAAAATTTACATCAATAAGTGAGATGAAAGAAACTGCACGAAATTTTAAAATTCAGGTTCAAAAATCAAAAAATTTCAAAAGAGGCACGATTTTGATAAAATTCCCCACCCCCAAACAAAAAGGAACATCGTCCTCGATGTTAGGTAAAATGATTTTTAAAATTGAGAGCATGAGGTAGGAAAGAGATTACCAGAATGAACCGCTAATGAAGTGGACAGATGAAGCCAATAATAAACCTGAATAAAAAGGGATAGAAAAAAAAAGGTGTACAAGTCTATAAGCATGGTAAAACATAGGGTGATGTGAAACACCACCCCCAAACAGGATGAGACTAGTACAAGAAACGCGGGCTGCCTCCCGGTAGCGCTAAGTTTAATGTCTTCAGCCAGACCGATCCATTCTCACCCTAAGGAAAAGAAAAATGATGGCGCGGGGCGGAAGAAAATTGGGTGATGAGAATCACCACCAAACAAGACTGAAGCGTCAGTCTTGTTTGATAATTTGACAAGGGTGAGGGTGAAGAAACACCGAACACGACCTTTTTTATTTTTTGATTTTTTGGTTTTTTAGAGAATGAAAGGAAGAAAATATTTTTGAATTTTTATTAAAATAAAGGAAGAAGATATGTTTTGGATTTTTGTGAAAATATAGAAGGAAAAAAATATTTTTGGATTTTTCTAAAAAGGAAAGAAAGAAAATATTTTTGTATTTTTTTATAAAAATGAAAGAAATATTTTTGGATTTTTTTGTTTTTTTTTTTTGAAAGAAAAGGGTGGGGAAAAGATGGACTCTTGAATTTGGACGGACTAACTAAAATCGACTACCGAAAAATGGAATTGGACACACACACAAGTCAAGAAAAATTCCTAACTAGCACATAGCCAATTTTTATCTTTGAATTTAGTGAGAGGGTTGTCAAATTTTAATTAAGTCCATGGGCGATAAAAATCACGGAAATATTTTAGTGATCGCCTTTGAAAAACTATTCGCCTAGTGGGCTGCCTAGTTGATTGATTTTAAATTTAGTGATGGCTAGGGTAGCACACAATGGTAAGCGAGTGAGTCGGGTGATGAAATCCCTTCTCGTGAGTGACCGGGTGTAGGTCTTAATTAATTAATTCATCACACCATTCAAAAATAAATGCGAGAATAAAATCAAATAAGAGCACACAAGAGCACACAAAAGAATTGACTCACTAACAGGAGAGGCGCGAGGGTTTAAGAAATATACCTCCCACGGTTTTTAGGCCGTGGGGTGCCAAAAATGTTGAGTCGACCGGGGGGAGAATACGCCAATCTCAGTCGTCCCCGGGAGTCCTACCGACCCAAGGTAGAGAGGCTTCTAAATCCTCGCCAATGGACGCCCTCTCTCTACCTTGTCCGGTTTCCCTATCACGCTTGGCTTCAATTATTACAATTTTAAATGAAAAATAAATGGTGTCTCTAAGCACCGCAATACAAGCCAAGATAATAAGAAAGTCCTAATACAATCCTTGTAATAAAATGCAAAAATGGTACTAAAATGAAAAAAAAGTACAATACAAGTGAATTACAAAATGGAATCCACTCCGAGCTTCACAATCCCAAGAACGGCAACGGCGCCATTTGATAAAAAGACTTTTTCTACATCCCCGGCAACGGCGCCATTTGATAAAATGAAAAATTACTTCTAATGTAGATTTTGTCGTTGTTGCAACTTCTCTATTCATCAAAATTTCCCTTGAACCTACAAAATTATAACAAAACTAGTGTAGACGTAAGTAAGGGAGTCAATCCAAATCTAAGGGTGAAACACAAAATTGGTGAGAACATATATATAAATTCATTTGCATTTTATTATATTTATTTATTTTTGCTTTATTTTTATATTTTTTTTATGGATTTTTCAAGGGGTTTTTCTTTAACTAACTAACTATACTAATTTTTATAACTACTAATTAAGAAGTAAAAGCTAATTTAAGAAAGGTGAGATAAAAAAAATTGTCCTAATAAGTAAACTAACAAAGTTGGACTCATGAGGGCTTCAAAATTTCATCCCATAAATGGGAGATTAGCCCTCAATAATCATCATCCAAAAATATAAGCTAAACAATTGAAAGCATGAGATGATTAAACTGAAAGTAAAAGAGAGGAATAGATCAAACCCATTTAAGCCTTGAATTGACATGAAATCTTCAATTACATCATCAATCTCTCAATTACAATTCTTCACTCATGTATTTATTTGAATCTAAACTAAAAATTACAAACTAAAAATTAAAAGGATAGTGGATGAATTCATAATGGACAATTAAATAATAAAAGAGATTTGCTAAAAATGCAAATCCTAAAATTATAAAATTGTACATTAGAATTCACCCAAAGAAATAAATTCTAGATCATTAATTTATATTGAGATAATTGCTAAAAATGCAAAATCTCAACATAAATGAATGGGTTAGAATTAATCTCCCATAAGGGATAAATTTCACTACATCAATCTATTATGAAATAATTGCTAAAAATGCAAAAATTCATAATAGATGGGTGGGGTGAAATTCATCCAAGAGATAATTTTCAACACACACCTCTATATTGAGGTATTTGCTAAAAATGCAAATACTCAACATAGAGGGGTGGGGAGAATTTTATCACACCTAGCTTAAAACTAATTTTGAGATCTCTTTCAAATGGGTCTTCATCCTCAATATATAGGAGGCATGGAGCATGAGGGGTAAAAATGAAAATTGGCAAGGGTGTGCATGTGGGAATGGTGAGAGCACATGTGCATGGGGGTGTGGGTGAGGATAAATTCAGATTTGATTTGAGGGGTATTTTGGGTGTTTGGTTAGACAAGGTTAGTTGGGGGGTATAATAGGAAAAGGGGTAAAGTGGGTTTTAAGTGGGTTGACTTGGTCTTGGAAATGTAGTTTGCATTTTGCTGCTTGTGCACGATTTGGTCTCATATGGGAGAAATGGTGAAAATGGGTGAAGGTGAATTGGGTCTTTGAAAATGGGTATAGGGTGAGATGGGTTTGGAGACAAATGGGTTTTGGAAATGGGTTTTTGGGTTTACATGGGTTTGAGCTTGGAAAGGTTTGATGGTGGCTGCAGGGGTGTGAGATCGGAGTGGTCGCCGGTTGAGAGTGAGAGAAAAGGGGTCGACGCTGGGCGGCGGGTTCGCCGGCGGGATGGGCTTGGGTGGCCGGAGTCGCAGTTGGTGGTCGAGTGTCTCTGGTTCGGTTTGGGAGTGAGAGATGAGAGGGTGAGGTTGAAGGATGGGTAGATGGTGGTTTGGTGGAATATTGTTCTTGAGTTTTAATGGAGGTGGAGATATGGGTTAATGGAGGAGAGAGAGAGAGGATATGTAGGTGGAGAAGATGAAATATGGTTTTTGGGGTTGGGTTGAGTGGATGTTGATGGTGTTGGGTGTGTTTGGTAATAGTGAAGGGTTTTAGGGTGTGTGTTTAATTTGGACCCCTAATAAAAATAACACTAAAACCAATTAATAAAAATAAAATTATAAAATAAAATCCTATTCTAAAATAAAATCAAGACTCAAATAAAAATAAAATTAAAAATAAAAATAAAACTAAAATCTAATAAAACTAAAAATACATGAAATCCTAAAAATTCTAATCCTAATAAAATAAAATAAAACTAAAACTAAAAACTAATAGAATAAAAATAAAAATAAAATAAAATTATACTAAATAAAATAGAAAAATAGAAAATAAAACCTAGAAAATACTAAATAAATCTAAAATAAATCCTAAAAATAAAAATGTCTCAAACTAAAAATCTAAAAAAAAATAATAAAAAGACACAAATAAAACACACACGAGGTTTGGGCTAGGCTTAGGCTAGGTTAGGGTCAGGGGATTGGGTATTAGCTCCATAAAACGCGCAATTGTCTTGATTTAAGCGTTTGAACTCTGCAACGTGAATTTGACCTACAAGATAAACAATTAAGCACATAAGACCCATATTGTCGAGAATTAGCAACTAAAATACATCTATTTGGGGCATAAATTGTACAGTTTTGGGTGCTTATCAGCAACGCTCCTCAAGCAGGAGATATTCAGGAGCCACCCGCTCCTCGCAGGATTAGGTCTGAAGTCCGACGTTCAGATCAAGGGGTCTGCTTAGATAGGCCAGCCTCAGAAGAAAGTCAAGGACCAGCAAGGTCCACTCAGATATCCAGATTGATCGATGCATACGAAGCAGGGCTCCACGAGCAGAGGGAGTCTTCTCGCAGATATGAGGCTGAGAATGCTCGCTTAAAAAGAAGACTGGAAAAACTGGAGAAGGAACTACGTCCTGATACCAGGAGACGCCCCTATCGCACTCCTAGACCTCAGGCAAGCGAATCTCGCAGCCGAGGAAGGAGCCCTAGGCGGCAATATCAAGGGTTCGAAGGTGGCAACTCAGACGACGACCTCCGCGAACAACTGAGAAAAGCTCGTCGCTATCAGAGCCCCGCTCGCAGCGACGACAACATACGGAACCTAGTCCGCAGAGAAATGGACCAACATCCAGCTCACCGCGGCACCAGGTCGACCAGAGAACTCGCCAGGAGAGCCCTCAAGACCCAGATGAAATCGCCCTTCATGAGGGAAATTGAAGAAGAAGAAGAAGCTCCCAAAAAGTTTGCTATTCCAAGGTTCAAGATTTACGACGGGAAGACTAATCGCATTGATCATGTCAGGCAGTACCGGCAGGCTATGACCCTCTGGAATCACCGAGATGCACTGATGTGCCGTATTTTTACCTCGAGCCTTCATGATGTGGCCCAGAAATGGTTCGAGAAACTCCCTCACCGATCCATCAGAAATTTCAAATCCCTGGTCGAGCTCTTTACGACCCGGTTCATCACTAGCAGCTCCCATCCCAAAAGGATGGATGCTCTATTAACAATGAAGAAAACGCCTCAGGAGACACTCCGAGACTACGCGAAGAGGTACTGGGAGTTATTCAATGAAGTCGAGGACTGCGCGGAAGAAGTGGCAGTGGCTTCATTCAAAATTGGGCTACCTAGCTCTTCCCTCCTTTACCAGTCCTTGACAAAGAAGGAAGCGACGACAATTGATGACCTGATGGCCCGGATTGAGAAATACGCAAAGGTGGAAGATGTCACCCGCCTTAACGTAGGAGAAAACGGTCGAGCCAAGCTCGCTACAAAGGGAAGTGAGAAAGTTGATAACCAGAAAAAAGGAGGAAAGAATGGGAGCAAGAATGGCTCCAAAAATGGAGGGAACCCTGACGTTGCAAAGTCGTTCCTGGCGGTCAACACCGTCTTTAAAGAACCAATTTACAAAATTCTCACGAAGATCAAGGATGAGCCGTTCATCAAATGGCCCCGAAAAATGGGAGGAGACCCATCGAAAAGAAACAATGCACTGAGATGCACCTTCCACAAAGAGGGAGGGCATAAGACCGAGCACTGCAAGGCTCTTAAGTCCCACCTCGAGGAGTTGGCCCAATCCGGACATTTGAATGACTTTGTGGAAAGGAAGGTAGAGAGAGTGACTGTCCACAAGGAGGCAAAACCCGACAACGTATTGGAAGACGACGCTGGACACGAATTCGCAGTAATCCACGGAGTATCCGATGTTAAGCAAATCCAGGGTAACTCAGCTCGAATGGAGGTAAAAAAGCTGACAGCGGTGATGCAAGCTTTTCAGATTGATCCAGCAAAATCACAGGCAGGAAAACGTCGGCGAGCAGAGGACGTCAACTACAACAAGCATATTGTTTTCACGGATGAAGATCTTGTGGGAGTAAGGACCCCACATCAAGATGCCTTAGTCATTACACTCAGGATAGCCAACTTTGATATCGACAGGCTGCTCGTCGATCAAGGGAGCTCATCCGAAGTAATGTACATCGACCTGTTCAGAAAATTGAAGTTGAACATCGCCGACCTAAAGGTAACCACTATTCCTCTGGTCGGATTCGCTGGGAAAATGACCATGCCTCTGGGCAAGATAGTACTGCCAGTGCTCGCTGGAAATGTTTCAAAAATGATCGAATTCTTGGTGGTCGACATCGATTCACCGTATCAAGCCATCCTCGGCAGGGGATGGCTTCATGCAATGAAGGCAGTCTCCTCGACCTACCACCAGAAACTCAAATATGTCACCGAGCGGGGAGTGATGGAGATACATGGCGACCAGGCGATGGCAAAAAAGTGCTTCATAGCGGCCATCCGACCAAAGCCAGAGAAAAAAGCCGTTCAAACCAGCGAGAAAGTGGAGGAAGGTGCAATCCCTTCCAAATAGCAATTAAAATATGGAAGGCCCGGAGTGGAAGAGACCAGGCTCCTCCCCTCCGAGCGTGTCGCAGAGGACCTGGTAGAAGTTATTGCTAGAGAAGGCGACAACAACAGAGTCTTCCTGATCGGGACCTCACTCACTGACCAAGAGCACAGGGATTTGTTAACCTTACTCAGAAGCAACATAAATGTTTTCGCTTGGGAACCCTATGAGCTTCCAGGAATCGATCCCAATATGGTCTGCCATCGGTTGCACGTCGATCCCACACTCAAGTCGATAGCGCAGAAGGCACGACGAACTGCTCCCGAGAAGGCCAGACCAATAGAAAAAGAAGTCGAAAAATTGCTGGATGCAGGGTCCATATGGGAAGTGCAATTCCCCAAATGGTTATCCAACCCAGTGGTAGTTTCGAAAAGCAACGGGAAGTGGAGGAGAGTTTGCATAGATTTCACTGACCTCAACAAAGCCTGTCCCAAAGATAGCTTCCCTCTTTCGAAAATAGACCAACTAGTAGACGCCACTGCAGCTCACGAACGAATGAGTTTTCTGGACGCATACTCGGGATATCACCAGATCCCCCTGTATGCCCCAGATCAGGACAAAACGACGTTTATCACGACGGTTAATTTATACTGTTACAAGGTCGTGCCTTTTGGGCTAAAAAATGCAGGGGCAACCTATCAGCGGCTAGTTACTAAAATGTTCAAGAATCAAATGGGAGACACAATGGAGGTCTACATTGATGACATGCTCGTCAAGATCAAGAAGAAGGAAAATCACCTCTCGGACCTATCAAGTACCTTCGAAATCCTCAGGAAGTACCGAATGAAACTCAACGCGAGCAAGTGTTCCTTCGGTGTCCAGTCAGGAAAGTTTCTTGGGTATTTGGTCAGCAAGCGAGGCATAGAGGCTAATCCGGACCAGATTGATGCAATCAAAAGAGTGCAACCTCCTCGCACAGTTCGAGATGTACAGAAGCTCACTGGAATGCTCGCTGCTCTAAATCGTTTCATTTTTAAATCCTTCGAGAGATGCAAGCCCTTCTTCCAACTCTTGAAAGGCAGCATAACAGTAGAATGGACCCCAGGTTGCACACGAGCGTTAGACGAGCTCAAGTCCTACCTAAGCTCCCCAACGCTGCTTGTCATACCACAGCAAATGGACTCTTTGTACCTCTACCTCTCTGTATCCATCCATACTGTCAGCTCAGCGCTAATGTGTGAAGTTGCAGGGATCCAACATCCAGTCTATTACGCGAGCAAAACCTTACTAGACGCCGAGCAGTGCTACCTACCATTGGAAAAGCTCGCATTCGCCCTAGTAATGTCCTCGAGGAAACTGAAGCATTACTTCGAAGCTCATACAATCATCGTCCTTACATCACACCCCCTCAAGGCTGTCCTAAGGAAGGCGGATTTGTCGGGCAGACTGTCTAAATGGTCAGTCGAGCTCGGCGGATTTGACATCCAATTTCAACCAAGGACAGTTACCAAGGGTCAAATCCTTGCTGATTTCATAGCTGAATTCACAGGTGAAGAACCCTTCGACCAGTCTAAACCAATAGAACAAAACAACCAGGCTACAGGGGGAAGCTGGAAACTATTCGTTGATGGAGCCTCCAACTCAAAGGGGGAAGGAGTAGGAATTGTTCTCATCACTCCAAAAAATACAGTCCTCGAGCAAGCAATCAGGCTCGGATTTGCAGCCTCCAATAACGAAGCAGAATACGAAGCCTTAATAGCAGGTCTCCAAAGGGCGCAAACTCTGGGAGCAAAGCATTTACAGGTATTCGGAGATTTGCAACTAGTTTCCAATCAGATAAGTGGATACTATAACGCGAAGGATGAGAGGATGGCAGCCTACCTCTCCTTGGTAAAAAACTTAATGACGAACTTTGAAGAAATCAACATCCAACAGTTTCCCAGGGGGCAGAACAGCCACGCTGACGCCTTAGCAGCCCTGAGCTTGGCAGTTCATTCCAGCCTTAAAAGGATCATCCCTATCGATTTCCTCAGCTTCCCGAGCATTTACCCCAACTGCGAGCTGACCAAAGCGAAACCAATACTCCAATTGGAACCAGCCCCCAGCTAGATGGATCCCTTGAGAGACTATTTGAAGAACGGAACGCTCCCAGAGGATAAAAGAACTGCTCACCAGATAAGAGTCAAAGCTGCTCGCTTTCACTTATCCACAGGAGGCGACTTGTATAAAAGATCTTTATCCGGCCCCTACCTTAGATGCGTCCACCCAAGCGATGTCAAGGCAGTACTTCACGAGCTTCACGAAGGAATCTGTGGAAGTCACGTCGGAGGAAGGTCTCTAGCCTTCCGAGCAATGAAGGAAGGTTACTGGTGTCCATATATGCAAAAGGACTCCTCAGTATATGTTCGCAAATGCCTAAAATGCCAACTTCACGCTCCCATGGTCCACCAGCCCGCCAGCGAATTAAAATCCCTGACCAGCCCCTGGCCCTTCGCCCAGTGGGGAATGGACATCGTGGGACCACTGCCCACCGCTGCCGGCAATCGCAAATACCTGTTGGTGGCGACTGATTACTTTACCAAGTGGATCGAGGCAGAACCACTGGCGAACATCCGAGATGCTGACATGATGAGGTTCATATGGAGAAATATAATCACCCGATTGGGAATCCCCAGAACCATCATCACTGACAATGGAACACAGTTCGAGAGTGGCCCTTTTCAGGACTTCTGCGACAAACACAGGATCAGGCACCACTTCAGCTCGGTGGCCTACCCACAAAGCAACGGACAAGCTGAGGCTTCCAACAAGACAGTGATCGCTGGATTGAAGAAGCGGTTAGAGCAAGCAAAAGGTGCATGGACAACCGAGCTACCACATGTCCTATGGGCGTACAGAACGACTCCTAGGTGAGCCACAGGGGAAACGCCATTCTCACTAGCATATGGTATGGAAGTGGTCACCCCACTAGAAGCAGGATTGCCTACAATGAGATCCGACCTTGTCGAGCAGGGTCAGAACGATCAGGCTTTGCTCGCTGAACTCGACTTGGCCGACGAGCGCAGGGAACTTGCCCTAGTAAAACTAGCAAGCTATCAGCAACAGCTCGCGAAGCACTACAGCAAAAGGGTCAATCCGAGGAAATTTGAAGTTGGGGACTATGTTCTAAGAAAGGTCCTGGGCAACACAGTAAAGCCATCAGACGGTAAACTGGGCCCGAACTGGGAAGGACCCTATAAGATAATTAGAGACGACCTGCAAGGTGCCTATCATTTGGAAATGATGGAGGGCAGAGAGATACCACGAGCATGGAACGCAGCTAATCTAAAAAAATTCTATTTTTAGGAGTTCTATTGTTAGATCTTTTATTGTATTCATTATGTGAAAGGACAGTTCACTTCTCAATTCACCAATGAAAATCTCTCAGTTGATCACTCTCTAATTAGTAACAGTCATATCTTATTACACATCCTTTCCAAATTACAGGCATAATGGTCGACATAGCAGGGGAACACCCCTCCTCAGGTTATCGTCATGAAGCACGACAGACCTCTTAGCATTGCCCATGGCAATATATGAAGCCCTACAGAGTATTCTTAGGCATCAAACCTACTTTGGTTAAACAAAATCCTGACCGGATGAAGACATCCAACACCAGGTGTGTCCTCGCCAATTGCCCTACTTAGGCCTAAGGGAATGTGACGACACGACCTAAAAGGTAAAGGGAGGGCACAATGGTATTCTTATACTGGACTGGGCGGACACTCACATGACAAAATAAAAAGGATTGTGAAGATGCAAAAATATAAAAGGATTGGATGAACACGTTTAGTCGGCAAAATTGCCCAAAACTCAAACTTCTCATTAATCTTTTATATTTACAAAAATGATAGTACATGTTTAGTCGGCGAAGCTCGCCCAAAGCATTTACAATAAATAAAAACAAAATTTCAAGAGGGTGGAAGCCTCCGAGCAAGATAATCAGCAACTTTAGCTCTCCTTCCATCATCAGGAGCAGGGGCGAGCTCCTCCACGACCTCATTTGTGTCCAATTCCAATAATCTCCGGGGAATAGCATCAATGGGTATCCATCGATCATCCCGCCTAAATGGGTTGGGCATCAGAGTAGAGGAGGATATCTCGTGTCGATACCACAGCATCGAGTTCCTTGGGACCTGCAGCTCTTTGAGGGTACTCAACCACCCCCTGATGAAGGATAACTCTTCAAACTCTAATTGTCTCGTCGGAGCTTCCAGCCAGCCTTGATCATATCCATCGGACCACACTTATCGAGGGCCATTCTTGAACAAATGTCGAAGACGGGTGACGTCCCTCTGGAGCCCAGCAGCAGTCACATATGCTCGCCGAACATCGCCGCGCAGCTCCTCCATTTCCCTCTCACACTGTTCCTCGACTTCCCTATTCCTACCAGCACGCGGGAGGGGAGGCCGAGCAGCTCGCGACGAAGAAGAGCCTTGTAGGACTGCTGGAACAGTGCTCGGCGAATGCTCCTTAAGCTTCGAGACCTCCCGCCTCAGGTCTTCATTCTCCCGCTGTAGAAACTCCCCAACTTGGTTGATCTCGATGGCCTCCAGTAACTTCGCCCTCAGCTCGCTAACTTCTTCTTGCACTGAAGCACCGATCTCTTCCATTTCCTGAAGCCTGTCCTTCAACTTGGCCACTAGCTCGGACTGATCCTTATATTTCTGGTTCCCTGACTTAGCAAACCTGCAAAGCCTAGCAAAGGCCTGGCGAACTGCAGGGCTTGCATTAGGATTAAGAGTCCTACCTAGTTGGGAGGTAACAGGAATATAGTCATCCACATCAACCAACTGTGACACCCCGCCTAATTAAACCTTGGGTGATCAAGCCTTATTTTAATATAAACAGGTTTCTTTAATGGTTCATTCTTAGCATCACTGTCGAACGCCTTTTAAAAAATTACTAACCACCTAAGTGAAATTAAAACGGGTGCAAAATTTTAATCTTCTTAAACAACCAATAATCCAAACCATACATTACCAAAACTAGATATGAATATGCAGCATGTAAAATAAATCTGAAAGCAGTTAAAGTCTTGCCGTAAACCATGGCCCAAAAAGACAACTACAAATCCATAACTAGAATAAACTGTAATAGAAAAGGTGGAATGACATGTTCCAACAAGGAATAATAAAACTGAGATCCTGCACTAGAACTGAAAAGAAAGAAGCGTCTAAGCAATCCCTGCAACCTCCACACTGGCTGCAGCTCCCAAATCTCTGACATGAAATCAAGCTGGGTGTCCTTGTGGCTGGGCACCTAAAAGGTTTTTTAAAATTTTACATAGAAAGAGTTAGTACTCAAAACATTTGAAAATATTTTGCAAGCGGTTATCACAATTAAGTTATGATTACACATATTAAGGTTTCACACACTCCCTTGAACCTCCTCACCTCTCTTACATAGTATGTAACTATCGAGGAAACTTAGTCTACCTAGTTATACTGTCCATAACTGTAGTTAACTCATTTACCGTTCGTTACCTTATTCTTGTAATAATTACAACATGCTATAAATTATTACCAGGACATTTACTTATCATAACATTGTCTACTATTCTCAATTTGTAGATTAAGCACATATAACATTTTATCCCACAACAATGTATATAATATTAGTTACCACTAATATATCCTTTTATTACACACAAAGGACCCTTGGCTCGGAATAATTCATCGACTCCAAGTGAAAGTTGGTTCGGAATGATTCATCGACCCCAACTATCTACAAATATATATATATACACATATTCTGGTTCGGGACTCTTTCATCGCGGCACCAGTTCAAAGTTTGGTTCGGCATTTCACATCGACCCCAAATTTAATATAACTTTATGTTAGTTCGGAATGTCACATCGACCCTAACATAATTAATTTAGGTAGTGTTCTCTTCACCCAATATCATTTATATAAATTCAGTAGGTACGCACCCGACCTAATAAATCATACCCGTACGTAATATATTTTTCTTATATTCTCCGTACTTATTAATTACAATATAACTCACTATTGTATTTATTCGGGTATACGCGTAACTCTAAGGGCCCTAGTTACCCCTCCCTTAATTCAGTAGTTAAGTAAATTTTAACCTACTGGTATTTTCTTTCCGGAATTAAGTCTTACTCTAACTGAAATTAAATTAACTATCTCAACTCACGGCGAAGTCAATCGTTCTTTAGTCATTCCATTTCTCCAACATTACTACTCAATCATAAGTGGAGGAACCCTATGGTAGACTTACTAGTAATTTTCAAGTCTCCTCATAGGAAAAATATCATTTCTAAGGTTCCCATTAAGTAACGGCAATTAAAGAAATTTATACACAAATTCTCTATAGTTCAGACAGGGTCGATCGATCGAAGGAAGATGATCGATCGATCGACTTCTTCGATCGATCGATACTCCAGGGTCGATCGATCGATCAAGCAGTGACAGACCCAGTTCATCTTCTTCCTACGGGTTTCACCATTTTTACATCTCTAACTTTCATGATAGGCCATCAAATTCACAACCAATAATTTCTAATCATTCCTACATGTTCTGGGATGATTACTAACGATTTAAAACATCAAAATCAATATAAATCTTAGCTAAATTCACTGAAAATCTCTATAATATTCAAGAACCCTAAAACTGCATTCTTTATATTTTTCATCAAAGTTCCAGATTTTCATACGAATTTCTCATCAAGTTTTCTATGATATAAACATACTTGGTAATTCAAAAACGTCCTACATGCAAATCCTAATCAATCATGGATTTTTATCAACTATTTGTTCCCAAGAATATCATAAAAATCATGTTCTTCCTCAAGCTTAAACATGGGTATTATAACTCAATTATTTTGCAAATAACCACTTGCCTTAAGGTTTGTAGGGTCTGAATTCATGGTTGTTGATGATGATTGATGATGTTGGTGCCTCAATCCTTCTTCCCAACAATCTTATGGTGAAATCTTCCTAAGATGATCCCTCCTTCCTTCTTGCCTAAGGAATTTGCCTCTCTCTCTCTCTCTCTAATGGCTATGGTGTAACTCTAATTGTCTAACCCTAGCCACCACTCTTATAATCAGATTTAGGGTTACAAAAATTCGTAGGTCTTCTTTCCCCTAATTGTAAAGAGACCAAAATGCCCCCGAATGGTCCCGGTTTAGCCCGAAAATTACCCGGCACTCAACTAGTACCCCCGGGTACACTATTTTGACTAATTCGACCCTTTCGGAATCAACCGTGGACTCTAAATTATCATTTTAGTCTCGTAAATATTTTTCTACTCTCATCCTTAAATTTTGTCAAGGTACGTCCGTATAGTCACTAGACCGTACATATTAACATTGAAAATTTATATTCACCTTAATAAATTTTCTATAACACATATTCATCTTTATTAACATAATATCTATTTAAATTACTCTACTCCCATAATTTAAATCAAACATATTTAATCACATTAAATTACTCTACTCACGGAATTTTAATTAAAGCGTATTTAATCCCATTAAATTACTCTACTTACGTAATTTAAAATTAAGCAGAATTACGGGGTGTTACATACTTCCCCTCTTACAAAAGGAATTTCGTCCTCGAAATTAGAAAAAAAATACCTGCTATGAATAATTCTGGATATTGTTCTCGCATATCCTCTTCCCGTTCCCAAGTGGACTCATCCATATTGTGATGTCCCCACTGTACTCGCACTAAGGGTACCATCTTGGATCTTAGTTTGCGCTCACTATAATCCAGGATAGTCACGGGTCTTTCTTCATACGAGATATCTGGCTGCAAATCGATCTCCTCCAGTGGAATGTGCCAGAAGGCTCTCTCGCTCCTCTTGTATTTCTTCAGCGACGCTACATGGAACACATCGTGTATTCACTGAAGATGCTCAGGGAGTCCCAATCTGTAAGCTACCGGTCCCACTCTCTCAATGATAGGAAACGGCCCTACATATCTTGGCGCTAACTTCCCCTTTTTACTAAACCTCGTAACCCCTTTCATAGGAGATACTCGAATCAATACCTGGTCTCCCACATCTAATTCCATATGTCTCCTGCCGACGTCAGCATAACTCTTCTGCCTATCCTGGGCTATTCGAATACGTCCTCGAATCAACTCTATTTTGGAGGAAGTCTCCTGTATCATCTCTGGCCCTAAAAGCCTGTTATCCCCCACTTCTAACCAACAAGCGGGTGAACGACAAGGTCTCCCGTAAAGCGCCTCGAATGGAGCCATGCTAATAGTGAATTGGTAAGAGTTGTTATACGCAAACTCCACCAAAGGAAGATATGGCTCCCAATTTCCCCCAAAATCTAGAATACACATTCTCAGCATGTCCTCTAGCATCTGGTTTACTCTCTCCGTCTGGCCGTCCATCTGTGGGTGATATGCCGTACTCAACCGTAAGTCGGTGCCCATGGCCTCCTGAAAACTCTGCCAAAAGTGCAACACGAATATCTTATCTCGGTCCGATACGATATTAATAGGAACTCCGTGCATCTTAACAATCTCTGAAATAAAAAGCTGCGCGTACCGCATAGTATCATAATCCGTACGAACCGGTAAGAAATGTGCGACTTTAGTCAAACAATCCACTATCACCCAAATGGAATCGTGGCCCTTCTGCGAGGTTGGTAACCCGGTAATAAAATCCATAGAGATACTCTCCCACTTCCATACGGGAATCTCTAGTGGTTGTAGCATTCCTGAAGGCCTCTGATGGTCAACTTTTATGAGTTGGCATGTAACATACTTCAAGAGAAATTCTGCAATATCTCGTTTCATACCTGACCACCAATATACTCGTCGCATATCCTGATACATTTTGTCCCCACCTGGATGTACTGAGAATTTTGACCTGTGTGACTCTGTCATAACGGCCTGCCTCAAATCATTATCTTCGGGTACTATCAGTCTACCGTTGAAACGTAGTCCACCCTCTGAACTGATGGAGTAGAACTCTGCCCCCTTGGCCAGTAACTGTCGTACTTTATCCTGACAAAATGGGTCTTATTCTTGTGCCCTCACTATCCGCATAACGTTCTCGGAAGTGATAGCTAGAACTACCATACATGCTCTTGCCATATCATCCTCGTGTCGGAGCTCACTCCACTTTGCCTTCCAAACTTCAGCTAACTCTCCGATAGGTCTTCTGCTTAACGCATCTGCCACCACGTTAGCCTTACCAGGATGATACTGTATATCAAATTGGTAGTCCTTCACGAATTCAAGCCACCTTCTCTGCCTCATGTTCAGGTCCTTCTGAGTGAACAGATATTGCAATGACTTATGATCCGTGAATAGCGTAAACTGCTCGCCCAGAAGATAGTGTCTCCAAATCCTCAAAGCAAAAACAACCGCTGCCAACTCGAGGTCATGGGTGGGGTAGTTCTTCTCATGTGGCTTAAGCTTTCGTGACGCATAAGCTATAGCCTTTCTCCTCCTGCTGTAACACACCCCCAAGTCCTTGTAAGGACGCATCAGTATAGACTCGGTATTCCACTCCGCTCTTAGGCAAGGTAAGAACGGGGGCTGATGTCAACTTGTCTTTCAATTCATCAAAAGCTAACTGGCAACTATCACTCCATACGAAGGGAATTCCCTTCTGAGTTAGATTCGTCAACGGTCCGGCAATTTTTGAGAATCCCTTGATGAAGCGACGATAATAACCAGCCAAACCCAAGAAACTGCGGATTTCTATCGGTGTCGTGGGCTGTCCCCACTCCCTCACCGCCGATACCTTACTTGGGTCAACTGCAATGCCCCTGCTAGATACGACATGGCCTAGGAACTGAACCTCTCGGAGCCAAAATCCGCACTTCTCAAATTTGGCGTATAACTGATGATTCCGCAATGTCTGTAGGACCAATCGCAAGTGTTCTGCGTGCTCCTCCTCCGTACGGGAGTAAATCAGAATGTCGTTTATGAACACAATCACAAACTGATCTAAAAACTCCCTGAATACCCTGTTCATGAGATCCATGAATACCGTCGGTGCATTAGTTAGCCCAAAAGGCATCACTCTGAACTCATATGACCCGTACCGCGACAGGAAAGCGGTCTTAGGTACATCCTCTTCACGAATGCGCAATTGGTGGTAACCCGATCTCAAATCGATCTTTGAGAAGTATGCAGCCCCTCTCAATTGATCAAACAAGTCGTCAATCCTCGGTAACGGATACTTATTACGTATCGTTACTTTGTTCAGCTCTCTGTAATCTACACACAGATGAAGTGAACCATCCCTTTTCTCCACAAACAGTACTGGCGCACCCCATGGCGATGTACTCCGTCGAATAAAACCCTGTCCTAACAGTTGCTGGATTTGCTCTCTCAGTTCCCGCATTTTTGAAGGAGCCATGCGATATGGTGCTTTGTCAATCGATCTCGTCCCCGGTGTTAGATCAATTACGAACTCTATCTCTCTGCTAGGTGGTAACCCTAGTATCTCCTGAAAGACATCCTCAAAATCCCTCACAACTGGGATTGAGTCTAGAGAAACGACCACCCCATGTGAGGTCTCCTCCTCAATATAATATAAGTGAGTTCGCGATCCTCCCTCGGGAAGTGGCATAGCCACAAGGAACATCTCCTGCCCCGGGATAGAGAACACGATGGTCCTCTCATAACAATCTACCATTGCCCTATTATGTGCCAACCAATCCATGCCTAGGATGACGTCATATCCCTCCATATCCAGCACTAGAAGGTCCGCCGCTAGACTCAATCTCCCGACCATAATGTCCACACCCTTACAAATCTAGTGTATGAGGGACCCACTACCCATCGGTGACTCCACACACATAAGATGAGTGTCTGCTGTCGCTAATAGGCCGGCTGCCCGTGAAAATCTAGTGGAAATAAATGAATGCGTTGCCCCTGTGTCAAAGAAAATATTCCCCTCAAACCCATGAATAGGAAACATACCCGCAACTGCCGATGGTGCTGGCGGTGCCGGCTGAAAAGGAATTTCACGAATGTTGAACACACGCCCGTACTGCATCTGTCCTGGCTGTGGGGCCTGTACTGCTGCTGGGGCTAATGGTGCCTGTTGTCCCTGTTGGGCACCCTGCTGTTGTGCCCGGTCTTGCTGTGGACAATTTCTGCTCTTGTGACCCTGTTGACCACAAGTGAAGCACTGTCCCTGGAACTGTCTTTGTCCTTGGCCCTGACCTTGGCCCTGTCGCCCTTGGCCTTGTTGTCCCCCATTGTGATGACCTTGGCCCTGTCGGCCCTGAGGGACTGGTTGTTGAGGACCCTGCTGGCCCTGTCGGTCGAAGCGACACTTCCCGTGCTTAAACTTCTTGGCAGGGTTCCCCTGTCTGGAATCCTGTCCTAACTGACCTGCTGCCTGCTGCTGTGTTGTGCTGCTGCCACTACCTCCATCTACCTTGCCCGGTTGGCTAGGTTCACCCCTCTTACTTCCCTTAGTATGAAAACGGTGATCCTGACAGTGTAGTAGAGCGACATTAACGACATCTGTATAGGTTACCAATGCCGGATTACCAATTAAGTGCTGTCTGATTCTCCATGTTAGGCCCTCCATAAATTTGGACTTCTTCCTCTCCTCATTGCTCACCTCGTTTGGCACAAAATTGGCCAAGCGGGTAAACTCCTCCTCGTAGTCTGCAACTGAGTGATCACCCTGGACCACTTCGTTGAACTTCTTTCTCATCTCCGACTCTACTGCTGGAGGGAAATACTTGTGGCAAACCGCACCCAAAACTCAAAAATAGTCAAAGTATCTCTCTCCTCGATGGTGGTAACTGACTCCCACCACTGTAGGGCCGCTCCTGACAGACGGAAAGTGGCTAGCATCTGTTCCTGCACTCCGGTGCACTCTAGCATGCGCAAGTGGCGCTGGATATTCTTCTTCCAGTTGCACGCTTCCACTACATCAGTACTGCCCTGAAACTCGGGTGGGTGCCCCTTCTGAAACGTCTCCCTGACTCGTTGCCAAGTAGATGGTCCTGCCAGAACTTGCACTACCGGTGCCACAGGGGGTGGCACTTGGGGCTGAGGGAAGTGGGCTGTCATTGCCCTCATCGCTGTCTCAACTGCCTGAGCCACTATCACTGCGACCTGAGTGGTGGAGATTAGCTCGGGTGGGGTTGGTGGTATCGGTACCTGTGGCTCCTGATGAGCCTCCCTCACCTCCTCTCTAGCTTCAGCCCTCTCTGCTCTCATTCTCCTTGGCGGCATCTGAAATAAGATTCAAATTGTATAAGTTCACAGTTTATACAAAATTTAAGAGCAGAAGTACGATATCGCAACAGTGGAAATTTAGTCAACAATCCTACTAGTAGGGCTCTAATACAAACAAATGTAACGCTGAATCGTAGTAAGCCGTACAGATCCTATGGACACTAGAACCTGATGCTCTGATACCATCTGTGACACCCCGCCTAATTAAACCTTGGGTGATCAAGCCTTATTTTAATATAAACAGGTTTCTTTAATGGTTCATTCTTAGCATCACTGTCGAACGCCTTTTAAAAAATTACTAACCACCTAAGTGAAATTAAAACGGGTGCCAAATTTTAATTTTCTTAAACAACCAATAATCCAAACCATACATTACCAAAACTAGATATGAATATGCAGCATGTAAAATAAATCTGAAAGCAGTTAAAGTCTTGTCGTAAACCACGGCCCAAAAAGACAACTACAAATCCATAACTAGAATAAACTGTAATAGAAAAGGTGGAATGACATGTTCCAACAAGGAATAATAAAACTGAGATCCTGCACTAGAACTGAAAAGAAAGAAGCGTCTAAGCAATCCCTACAACCTCCACACTGGCTGCAGCTCCCAAATCTCTGACATGAAATCAAGCTGGGTGTCCTTGTGGCTGGGCACCTAAAAGGTTTTTTAAAATTTTACATAGAAAGAGTTAGTACTCAAAACATTTGAAAATATTTTGCAAGCGGTTATCACAATTAAGTTATTGATTACACATATTAAGGTTTCGCACACTCCCTTGAACCTCCTCACCTCTCTTACATAGTATGTAACTATCGAGGAAACTTAGTCTACCTAGTTATACTGTCCATAACTATAGTTAACTCATTTACCGTTCGTTACCTTATTCTTGTAATAATTACAACATGCTATAAATTATTACCAGGACATTTACTTATCATAACATTGTCTACTATTCTCAATTTGTAGATTAAGCACATATAACATTTTATCCCACAACAATGTATATAATATTAGTTACCACTAATATATCCTGTTATTACACACAAAGGACCCTTGGCTCGGAATAATTCATCGACTCCAAGTGAAAGTTGGTTCGGAATGATTCATCGACCCCAACTATCTACAAATATAAATATATACACATATTCTGGTTCGGGACTCTTTCATCGCGGCACCAGTTCAAAGTTTGGTTCGGCATTTCACATCGACCCCAAATTTAATATAACTTTATGTTAGTTCGGAATGTCACATCGACCCTAACATAATTAATTTAGGTAGTGTTCTCTTCACCCAATATCATTTATATAAATTCAGTAGGTACGCACCCGACCTAATAAATCATACCCGTACGTAATATATTTTTCTTATATTCTCCGTACTTATTAATTACAATATAACTCACTATTGTATTTATTCGGGTATACGCGTAACTCTAAGGGCCCTAGTTACCCCTCCCTTAATTCAGTAGTTAAGTAAATTTTAACCTACTGGTATTTTCTTTCCGAAATTAAGTCTTACTCTAACTGAAATTAAATTAACTATCTCAACTCAAGGCGAAGTCAATCGTTCTTTAGTCATTCCATTTCTCCAACATTATTACTCAATCATAAGTGGAGGAACCCTGTGGTAGACTTACTGGTAATTTTCAAGTCTCCTCATAGGAAAAATATCATTTCTAAGGTTCCCATTAAGTAACGGCAATTAAAGAAATTTATACACAAATTCTCTATAGTTCAGACAAGGTCGATCGATCGAAGGAAGATGATCGATCGATCGACTTCTTCGATCGATCGATACTCCAGGGTCGATCGATCGATCAAGCAGTGACAGACCCAGTTCATCTTCTTCCTACGGGTTTCACCATTTTTACATCTCTAACTTTCATGATAGGCCATCAAATTCACAACCAATAATTTCTAATCATTCCTACATGTTCTGGGATGATTACTAACGATTTAAAACATCAAAATCAAAATAAATCTTAGCTAAATTCACTGAAAATCTCTATAATATTCAAGAACCCTAAAACTGCATTCTTTATATTTTTCATCAAAGTTCCAGATTTTCATACGAATTTCTCATCAAGTTTTCTATGATATAAACATACTTGGTAATTCAAAAACGTCCTACATGCAAATCCTAACCAATCATGGATTTTTATCAACTGTTTGTTCCCAAGAATATCATAAAAATCATGTTCTTCCTCAAGCTTAAACATGGGTATTATAACTCAATTATTTTGCAAATAACCACTTCCCTTAAGGTTTGTAGGGTCTGAATTCGTGGTTGTTGATGATGATTGATGATGTTGGTGCCTCAATCCTTCTTCCCAACAATCTTATGGTGAAATCTTCCTAAGATGATCCCTCCTTCCTTCTTGCCTAAGGAATTTGCCTCTCTCTCTCTCTCTCTCTCTCTCTAATGGCTATGGTGTAACTCTAATTGTCTAACCCTAGCCACCACTCTTATAATCAGATTTAGGGTTACAAAAATTCGTAGGTCTTCTTTCCCCTAATTGTAAAGAGACCAAAATGCCCCCGAATGGTCCCGGTTTAGCCCAAAAATGACCCGGCACTCAACTAGTACCCCCGGGTACACTATTTTGACTAATTCGACCCTTTTGGAATCAACCGTGGACTCTAAATTATCATTTGAGTCTCGTAAATATTTTTCTACTCTCATCCTTAAATTTTGTCAAGCTACATCCGGTACGTCCGTATAGTCACTAGACCGTACATATTAACATTGAAAATTTATATTCACCTTAATAAATTTTCTATATCACATATTCATCTTTATTAACATAATATCTATTTAAATTACTCTACTCCCATAATTTAAATCAAACATATTTAATCACATTAAATTACTCTACTCACGTAATTTTAATTAAAGCGTATTTAATCCCATTAAATTACTCTACTTACGTAATTTAAAATTAAGCAGAATTACGGGGTGTTACACCAACTACAAGTAAAAGAAAGAGATCAGCATAAACAAAAATGAAGTCTTTTCATTGATAATGAGCAAGGTTACATCAGATCAAAAAAGAAAAAAAATTACAAAGAAGCCCTATCAATTAGCAACCTCGGTGGATGGGCCCTTGTCCTTATCAGCATCAGCAGGGGCATTACCCTCTGCAGAGGTGTCCACTGCCCTCTCGACCAAAGGAGCATCAGTAGAAGTCGCCTGAGAAACAGGATTGGTGCCTTCAGCAGTTGGGGCTGGGTCCTCATCCATGACTGGCTTTGGCCCTGGATCATGCTCGTCAAAGAGTGGGGATGCAACGTCCACCCCAGCAGCCACGAGGGCCTTGTTCCACCCTTTCTTGAAGTTCAGACGGCTGATATAGCCTATCTGAACCTCGACGTACTCATACGCAGCAGCCCAGCCAGAGTTGTACGAATCTTCCTTAAGAGTGGTTGCCTGGGCTTTCTCCGCCTCCAGTTGCTCGGCAAGAACCCTGTTCTTCTCCGCAAAGTCTAGCTTGCTAGAGCATACCAGGTCATACGACTTCCTCAGCTCGCCAAACTCCCTGACAACATCATCTCTATCGCGAGCAGAATTAACAAGAGCCAAGGCAGATGAAGCTCGAGCTGTGTCAGAAGCCTTCAGATCGGCCTCCAGCTGAGACCCCCTGGCTACCAGGACAGATTTTTGTTGTTCCAGCTCGCCATTCCTTCTAATCAGCTCACCGCGAGAGCGATAGAGCACAGCGAAGTCGGTCACAAACTGCAAAGAAGAAGGAAAGGATCAGGAAGAAGAAACCATCAAAATTTGTTAAAAGAAATTGAGAATTAGAAGGGAGCCTTACCAAGGCAAGCCTCTGGCTAGCTTGCAAAGCCAGTTGATCGGACCCCAATGCCCTCTCACGATCTGCAGGGAGGACTGCTCTCTCGAGCAGCGCAGGGGCAAGCTGAGGAGAGGTGGCCACCGAAGCCCCCTCAGGCAAGGCAGATACATGGACCAGGGCTTGACCAGTTTTGGTCCTCAATTCCATCTTCCTCCTCTCCTCCTCTTTTTCTCTCTCCCTTCTCTTTCTCTCTTCCACCTTCTTCCTCTCCTCCTCCTTTTTCTTCTCTCTCTCTCTCTCTTGCCTGCTCCTCCTCTCTCTTCTTCTTCTCTTGCTCCTGAGAAGAAGGCCGAGAACCAGTAGCTATGGCCCCAGAGGCAGTCTTTGATTTCTTGGACCTCTGTGCAAGAAGCACATCATCATCATCATCATCATCATCTCTGATCAAATTCTTCCTGGGAGGCATCTCTTCACCAGAACTGCTGGTAGTGCTCGGCGAGTCTCGAGCCTCGGAATCCCCTTCAGAAGAACTGCTACTGTCAGCACTGCCTGCACCCAAATTACTCACAACACCTACAGGCTCACTCTCCGAGCTGCTTTCTTCTTCGTCCAATTGGATGGGCTCAGCCGAAATCTCTTCGGAAGAGTCAAAGTCTGGAACACTATCCACAGGTTGGGCTATGAAGCTGGAGCCTATGTTCTTGTATTCAAGAAGAAAAGCAGTAAACCTAGGATGCTCGCCGTCACCCAAAGGTTCCCTGATGTTCCAAGCTTTCACCAGTTCCGAGATACGAACCTCGCTGAGAGCAGGCTCCAAGTTCTTTGTCCTCGCTGTAAAAGAAAAAGCAAGGAGAGGTTAGAAAAATCACAAGTCAGCAAAGGTTGAAATAATAATCTGACATCTACCTATATATTCTTCCCCATAAAAGGGAACAGTGAACCTCTAAGACCTCGACCCTTCAAATTGGGGGGAAAGTTGCCAATTCCTAACAAGAAAACCTTCTTGCCAGTAGTCCTTATGGGAATCAGGTAAATTTACTACCAATACCCTATCAGGGCTCCTAGCCTTAAGGTACAGAACACCTGAACTCGTTCGAGAAAAGGAGTAACAAAAGAAGACCTCGGCAAGCCCTAACCTTGTGCCATACAATTGATTTATCCTATGCACGCCGTTCATTATTTTCCATACGTTGGGCGAACATTGTGCAGGCACAATACTAAAATAGCTAAAGAAGTGCAGAAACAGATCATTAGGGGGAAAGGTAAGTCCCCCCTGGGAGAGCAACAGGACGTGAATCCAATGTGCATCCTCTATATCCCTAACGTTCCTAGGAGGCGAGGCACAACACTCAATCTCTACCCACTCAGGAATACTGTAGAATTTTCTAAACTCAGTTACTGACCTATTTCCAATCTTCGCCATTGGAAAAATACAAGAAAAACTACAAACCAAAGAGAAAATGCAAAGAGCACGAGAGACTTACGAGACAGAAGATCAGGTCAAATGGCGAAGAAGCAACGAAAGTAGAGATCGAAAACAGAAGGTACAAAGCGCAAGAGTTCTCAGAAGATTGAAGATTGCTGGAAAAGCTGAAGCGACGAAAATAAATGTGCCTTATTCCAACAAGCCTTCAACTCTAATCATAGCGTACAGATAGCGAAGCGGGTGCCGCCAAAGCAACGTCACAGTTTTCGAAGAAATCAACCATAATAGCTGATCATTTAAATTCATTGGACCCATAGAGATGGCCCAACAAATTTAGGGGCAATTGTGGGTACCCTGAATTTAGCATTATAGGCCTGGACGAGTAGCCTCGCCTTAGGGGCCCAAAGCCCAGGCCCCTCACCTTTTTTATTGATCCGATTACTCCACGATCCCATGAAGAGAAGTTGTGGAAGCGCGATCCCATGTAAGAAAGTTACAGGGGAGATGGCTAATAAGGAGGAAACCATCACCCCCACTAACCAAGATATACGTGTATAAATTAAACCCTAAGTCCGGGGCAAAGAACAAGTTGTATTCTCAGTACTTATTCTTCCGAATATAGAGAAATAACACTGACTGAACCACCGTGGATGTAGGCACATCTTTGCTGAACCACGTATACCCGTTGTTGTGTGATTGGCTTTTTATTTATCTTTTCTTGGTTGTTACCTCTTTCATATTTCTTTGTGTTGCATAATAGTTGTCACCACAGGTACACATTGTTGAAACTGGTCTCACTCTCATGGCCCACTCCCTCCTAGCTGTACAATATATTTTTACTAAAGGTCTTTCCACCATCAAGTTTCGATTTCTTCGTGACAAAATTGATGCTTCGTCCTTGACCACCGTCAATTTGTGGGGGCGTATTAACACCTGCTCAAGCAGGTTCCGAAGTCAAAAACCATAATAGTCAAGTTGGCACATGCCAAAGAGTTAGCAGACCCAATATGTAGTGGAAGCAGACGGTTATTGTGTTTTAGGCAGTTAATATGCGTAGTGGAGGGTGGTAGTTTTCCGTGCTCTTCTGCATTGTAACCTCCATGCATTTCTCCCACGATTGTGTCCCTCAATGTAAATAACTATACACTATTTTTATTATATATGTAATGCAGTAGGAAGCCTCAAAGAATATTGAGGACTGCGTAATTTTCACTTAGGTTGTTATTCTAGTTGTTATATATACATGCATATAAAAGTTAATATAATACATGACAGAATGGTTACAATAAAAAAAATGCCTAACAGGGACGTAGGTAGGACTTTTTGATAGTGGGAGCTAATTTAATGGTAATTTCCCGGGGTTCATGGGCGAGAGATCCCGAGCCGAATTTTGTGGTTATTTTTTAATATTTATCAATTATTTACTAAAATATATATTTAATCTAATGAAAAGCGAATAAAAATTAACAACTAAAAAATTAAGGTCATTATTATCCCCGAAAAAAAGTAATATCATAATATAATATCAATATCCCCTCAAATTAATAGCATAACTTGAGGAAATTATTACCATCAATTAACCCCAGTTTTCACTCTAAATGTTAACTTTAACACCCCTAAATTTATGTTTGTTTTAACATCAATTAACCCCAATTTAAGGAATGGATTTGCTCAGTTTATTTATAAAAATGTCCCCCCAAAATTTTCCCCTTTTAACTTTTACCCCATATATTTTTATCTACCTACTTTTCTAATTTTTTTTAAACTGCTAGGGCACAAGCCTCCACTCATCCCTAAGTAGCTCTGTCCCTGATGCCTAGGATTTTTATGGTGCAATGTGGTTGGTATGTAATAAATGGGTGATATATTTGACAATGTAAGCCTAAAATGAGTTGTTTAACAGTCAACTGACGGAATCTATCCAAATGGGTTCCAAACCTCAATAAGCGGTAACTATTGGGGTTTGAGTGAATAACGAATAAATAATGGATCACAATATTAAATACTTATAAAATGAATCAACATAACAAAACATGTCTATCATAGGGTGTTGTTCAAAGGTTGTCATGCTAAGGGACACAGTTAGAAAATGACTATTCATGGTTACTGGTAAGAAGAAAAAACAAGTCATTTTACAATAATATACGAAAACCCAATTTTAGATAATAATATAAATATTTTTATTAAATATAACTAATGGACTTTGTCTTAATGATTTGTTTTCATTTTTGTTACCTAAAATATTTTTCTAATGCCATACTTTTTGTAGCTCCTTTCCATACATCTATGCACATAAGCTAAAGTTAAAATTTGTTCAACATCCTTGAAAAGGTTATGGTGACCTTACACCTTATTAACTAAAACTTTATAAATAGTAACTCAATATAATGATATATTTAACAATTTACAGTTTGAGTAATTATCGTTGAGGACCACCATAGACCTCTTTCAAAAGGCGCAACAAATTTGATCTCCAAATGCTTTATCAATTCTGTGGTTATGGAAACAACCAAAAATATTGATCTTCGTGTGAAACTTTTACAAAACAAAAAGTACACGACATGTGTCTTCAATAAGTTTGTCAATTGATGAGTATATATAAATGGTTAAAAAGTTGCATAAAACTCCAAATAATTCCTAAAAAAAATCATCTTGGAATTTTTCGCACCAAAAACCTTGGCATCAGCCGAAACTTTTGCTCCCCTTCCCACTTATTACAATGTGGGTATTCAACTACAACGTTTTTTGATAGGAACTATACTTCTGATAGTTGCATAAGCCTGGGAAGTTTGAATTTCATTTTATATAACTTCTCTGGGTGCTTTAGCTGATTAAGAATCTACTATTGGGTAACGATGAAAGATGAACGAATGCGATTTTATGTACTACTATGTAGTTGATGATGTATGTATGCATATGACTATTCCTCCAAAACATATATCCTAAAGTACTCCCATTTAACAAAAGATAAGGAAATTGTTGAGAATACCATCGTGCAGTGGCGGAGCCAGATAATTTTCTTGGGAGGGGCACCTAAAGACCTGCACGGGGTTTTTTGGTCCACGGCCCGAGGTGAATTTTGGAGCTTGTTCAAGTTTATTTACTTTTAATCAATATTCAATTGAAAACTTTTAAATTTTTAGGGGTTATTTTTTTGTATATAAATATATAATTGAAAACCCTAACATTATATGTGAATTTTAAAGAGAATTTTAAGTATCTATTGGATAAAACAAAGAATTGAATCGGGTTATTTTAACAAATACAATCAGGTGATTTTAACAAACACAACCGTCCAAAGTAGTGAAGGTTAACAAACACATAGAGATACAACTTCAATATTGGTTTGTGAATGCACATGGTTCTATACTATTTAAAAGACTTTTGACTATTTTGACACAGGTCAGTAGTCTTTGGTTTGTATAGATATGATTCATGATTTTTTGAAAAACAATATGATTCATCATAGTTTTCCTTATCACATTATTCATAATTTTTTTCTTGAAATTTTCGGGGTGGACACTTGCCCTCCCCCCCCCCCCCCCCCCCCAATTACAAAGTGGCTCTGCCACTGCCATCATGTAAACATTAGTATCTGGTTACACGACTGGTCAGGTAGAGTGATCCCCCCCCCCCCCTCCCCCCGATTCGTGATTTAAACTACTAGATAATGGAAAAATTTGTCAATCACAGCTAGTTTAGGAATTAGATATTCCTAGAGGTGTGTGCGCACTTTGTAAGTGTATTGATGCTTTTGAGTGAAGAACATACGCTACAATTTGTATTGGACTAGGTGTTTGTCTTATTGATTTTAATTTACGAAAATATAGTGAAAAATCTCCTAACCCTTCACATTAAGAACACACATTTTTTAAACTTTTCAATAAGTCCACGTTTATAAAATTATTAATGTTGATACGATTACACTAATTAATATAGATACAATCATACAAATTAATGCAGATATAGTAGTGTCTCCTTTTGTTATTATGCCATGTGGCATAATTGATGACATTAATTTAATGTCTACGGATCTCAAAAGATAGCCACCTATTAGTTTAGTTTTCGAACATCTGAACTGTTGGAAAGGAATATGTTTACAATTCTGAGCATCTGACGAGTTGAAAATGAAAAGGCAATATTGCTGATATATATCGATTGAACTCAATGGACCAAATGATCGGTATAAACTCATGTGGTGCGAGACGGTGTTCGAGGTATAATAAACTGAGTTTTGAATTAACATACGGAGCCAAAACAAAATCAAAATCATCCCTGACCTACAACGCAAATTCAAACCATCTCCGGCCTGAAATCCGATGACGTAATTTGTCCGTATCTGTGATGCGTGAAGATGATCCGTTTCAAACTCCAATATCAAAAAATTTGAGCCACCATTGAATAAAAAGAATATGAGTCAGATATAGGGCAGTGAGAGTGAATTTCCAGACTTGATAAACCAGATTTGTTTTGTTGTTTGTAATCTTCCAAACTTGAAACTCAAAAGAATATGAGTCAGATATGGGTATGCCCACTTCTGCTCAGATATGGGGTTAAGGTTGTTACGAGTAGGCTGAGAGTGGGGTATGGGGGTTATAGAGTGTTGTGGGAGGGGTATGAACAGGGATGGAAAATTTGAGGTGGTAAGATGGGGGTTATAGGGCGTGGGAGCTTGGGAATTAAGAGGAGGCAACTAGGTATGTGATTGTGCTAAGTATGTGTGGGTGTGAAATGTGGCCAACATGTTGAAAGTGAAAAACTTACGGATCATGGGGAACGCGTTCGTATATGATACTACTATTATCGTGGTGTGGATCCCACCTAAATTTGAGCTCAAAGTTATTCAAAATACTCTCCAAAAAAATCTGGATAGCTTTATGTCCCAGTCCAATTCCAATTTTTTCAACAATACTAAAGGAATGTAACTTACTCAAAGGCATTCTGAAAAACATCTACATAAAAAGTTTTAATTACACGTCCATATATTTCATTTTACAACAATATAGACAACAGTCACATAGTAAACCAAATAGATTTATTTAAAAAAAGATTAAAAACATCTTAAAGCTGAAACGAAATACACATGAACATAATACGTTCTTACTAGATATTTACTTGTCTATGAAGTTGAACATGTGACATCCAAAAGTTGGCCTAATGTAATTTTTTCCCATGGACCTTGAAATGGTAACCTTTGCTTTGTTAGTTGTACATAAACTTGATGCATGTTAGGTCGAGATTGTGGATTAGGATGCAAACATGCAAATGCTAGCTTTGTAACAAAGGCCACCTCCTCGGCCTCTTGATTTTGAGGAGACCAAAGGCGTTGGTCCAACACATCTTTCAATAAAATCTGACTGCCGATTGATGATGATGATGATGATGATATGGAAGAGATAAAATCTCCCGGATGCCTCCCCATGATCACTTCCAGTGACAGAACTCCGAAGCTATAAACATCACATTTCTCATTCACTTCCATTGTATAAGCGAGTTCTGCAAGAAAGAATATTACAAGAACATCGAACCAAACTAAATATAAAATGAAAAAACAATGAAAGGTGTTCATTGTGATAGAACAAGTATTCAACTTCGTATTGTGTATGTGAAAATTTATTCTATGTGTAATGTAATTAAACATCAAATGTGTTCTAGCTCACATGGTATGGCTACCCACCCTTATAGGTGTGGGTATGGTGCAAGTCCCACTACAGACAATTTAATAACCATTTGCGGTCGGTTTAAGATAGGAAGGTCCATCCCAATCATCTATTTTTTTTAAATAAATATTGTTATAATTGAGAATTATTCTCATCTATAGTTTTTTTAAGGTACTAAATAGATGTCTAAAAACAAATGTGCCTTACTATCCATAATAAGAAAGAGAACACATTATGAAAGGAGCCTTAAAATTTTTGAGAAATTAGTAAGTTGAGTTAATAACATACGTGAGTAATGGTAAAACCCCCAAAAAATGAACAAATAGGTCATCTACAAAAGTGGTGACATAAGTTGAAAGCTCACCTTTGATAATGAAATTTTCACTTGAAAAAAAGTTAATAACTAGTAGCATTTTGAGATACCTGATATAAAGGCAATTAAAATTGTCATACAAACATACCTGGAGCTGCATACCCAAACGTTCCAGCAAATGAAGTCCAATTAGATGAGTCGGGCTTTAAAAGTTTAGCTGCACCAAAATCAGAGACATGAGCTTCAAACTCTGTATCTAACAGAATATTCTTGCTTGATATGTCTCGGTGAATTATCGGAGGTGAACAATCATGGTGCATATACGACAAAGCTTTTGCCACACCACTAATAACATTTATCCTCTTCATCCATTGAAACCCCTTTGCTTGTTCCTCATTTCGTAGTGTCATTTGCAAGCTCCCCCCTTCCAAGAACTCATAAACCAAGAACGAGTGTCGTGGATGTGAACAAAAACCATAAAGCTTCACAATGTTACGATGTCGTATTTCTGTAAGTACACGGATTTCACTTGTAAAACTCTTCAAATTACCGACCTCGCTTTCTTCAGATGCGTGAAGTTTTTTCACGGTAATAACTTGGCCGCATGGCAACTCAGCTTTATAAACAGTTCCACATCCTCCCACCCCGATGACATATTCAGAGCTGAAGTCCTTAGTAGCTTCAATGATTTTCTTATATGCCATTTCCCCATCAAAGCTCCACACCACAAACAAATCTTTATCCTCAACTTCTTCAGGGTCATCTTTTATTTCCTTCACCCGTGAATGGTAAAACATAAAGATTCCAACAACCAGGAATAACAGAGATATAATTACCAAAATAGGGACTATGATAAAAATTAGAAGATTATTATCCTTTCCCTTGTTATCTCTGGTGGGGCAGGACTTCAAACCAGTAAAATTTCCACACAAACCTTTATTTCCCGCAATTGCCTCAAAAGGAGCCTTTTTGAAGGCTTCGATATTTGGAAGAGGTCCCTCTAACTGATTGTGGGAAATGTCAACATATGTCAAACTCGACATTCCTTGGAAGGTAGATGGAATTGAGCCAGATAGCTCATTGTGGGAGAGATTTAATGTCTCTAACCTTTTCAACTCTCCAAGATGTATCTCACCGGCCAATAAATTCCGGCTAAGATCAAGACATTCAAGATTTTGTAGATTGTTTATCTGATAAGGAATTCCCTTTTCAAATCTATTTATACTTAAATTCAAGCTCCTTAACTTCACACATTCCGCTAGTTGTTTTGGAATCAAGCAACATAAATTATTTTTTGACAAATCAAGTGTTTCCAAATTTGACATCTTTCTAATTTCTAGAGGAATCGAGGAAGACAACCTATTATTTTGTAGATTGAGGTTAAGCAATGACCCCAATTTTCCCAAATCTTTTGGAATTTTGCCAACCAAATGATTCGATGAGAGATCAAGTGCAATTAGTTGAGTTGCTTGTCCAAGCTCAGGCGGTAGTCTTCCAGAAAGATAATTATTGGAGATCTTCAAGTTGGTCAAATTATGGCAAAGTCCCCAATTTTTAGACAACTCCCCATACAAATTATTATAACTCAAATCAATATAATTCAAATTTGGATATACGCCAAAATCTTCTGATATATTTCCACTAATTTGGTTTCCATCAAGTCTAACTCTATATAAGTTAGAGCAATTCTTGAAGCTTTTGGGTACTGGACCAGTGAAATGATTGTTACTTGCACCCAATTTAACAAGTGATCCACTTAGGCATATATCATGAGGTAAGTGACCAGTGAAATTGTTATCACCTAATTGAAGATATTCCAGATGTGTCAGATTATTTAGTTCTAGAGGAATGGATCCACTTAAACAGTTATCAAACAAAATTAAATCGACTAGGTATTTTGCATATCCTAATTCAGGTGGGACGGAGCCAAATAATCTATTTTGATCCAAAGTCAAAATTTTGAGGTTTGTCAAGTTTCTTAAAGAAGTAGGGATTGAACCAATGAGTTTGTTTGTGGACAACTGAAAAACAACGAGAGACCGTAGCATTCCAACTTCTTGAGGGATGAACCCAGAAATTTCATTCAAATTAAGGTATAAAATGGACAAATTGCTCAAATTTCCTATAGAATTAGGGATAGAACCTGTGAGTTTATTTCGAAACAAAGTCAAGCTTTTGAGATTTGATAAGTTTCCTATGGAAGTAGGGATTGAACCAATGAGTTTGTTTGTGGACAATTGAAAATCAACTAGAGACCGTAGCAGTCCAACTTCTTGAGGGATGGATCCAGAAATTTCATTTGAATAAAGGTATAAAAAGGACAAATTGCTCAAATTTCCTATAGAAGCAGGGATAGAACCTGAGAGTTTATTAGATGAGATGTCAAGATTGTTAAGAGACTTCAACATTCCAACTTCTTGAGGGATGGACCCGTAAAGTTCATTGCTATAAAGATTCAAAAAGGTTAGATTTACCAAGTAGCATATGGATGTGGGGATTTGTCCTGTGAAATAGTTATTTCCCAGGTTTAGATATGAAAGAGACCTTAGCATCCCAACTTCTTCTGGGATGAAGCCAAAAAAATTATTGTCTCGAATTTCTATGGAAACTAGGTTGCTCAAGTTGCCAATAGAAGTAGGTATTGAACCAGTTAGATTGTTAGTATGCAATAAAAGCGTATTGAGTGACCTCAACATTCCTATATTAGAAGGAATCATTCCAGATAAGAGATTAACAGACAAGTTAAGATAGGTGAGATGAAAAAGGCTACCGATATTTGAAGGGATGGTCCCATGGAGAGAGTTGGAAGAAATATTGATGCTAAGGAGATAGGGTAAAGATGAGAAATTCAAGTTGTGGATAGTACCTTTTAAACCAACGTTTGTTAGGTTTAAGTGAACGACACTTCCAACTTCGTTACAACGAATCCCAACCCAGTTATGGCAAGGGCTCCTTCCAACCCACGACGACAATAGTATTTGGCTTCCGTTTTCAAGGCTGTCTTTCCATGTTAAAAGAGCCATTGTTTCATTTCCTCCAAGTGATACTTCTTTCGCAGTTGCAAAACCATCAAAGTGGGACGAAGAAGCCAGTAGAAGGACGGGTATTATTGTGAACAGTACTTGCATGGAAACAAACTGGTCTTTCATTGTGGGTTTTGGTAATTATAAAAGGATGGGTTTTGCTAAAGAAGGGAAATAGTCTGATGTGGGGATGAATATCTTTAAACGATGCATAGAGGTATTTATAGATACTGTTGAAATTAATCGTAGAATTGTTACTTTTAACTATACAAAAACAGTTTTATTTATGAAAGGTCTAGTACAATGCCGTGTTCAAGAGGATTTATATTCAAGTTATCCAATAAAGCTTAAATGTATTATGAACGTCAGATTACTACGTTTCATTAAATCAACAACATATTTCACGTAGCAGATTTTTCCAATAAAACTTCAGCGTTATGAATATCTTAATATTATTTTAAATTAATATATAAAAACTATTATAAAAGAGACTGTTATATTTAAAAGTACGTAAAAAATAACGTAAAATAATCTTAAAACATTCAAGATTAACTCATCCAATAGATGACACTATCTTAATATGTAACATTAAACATTTTATATAATATATGTCACATTATAAATTTATACAAAACATACTCTAACAAACCTAATAAGCACAACATATTAGTATCTATAGCTGCAAATTTTTAAGTGTAAATACAATGCACTAATAATGAGTGAATCAAACATAAGAATTAGGAAACCTTCTAAAGCATTTAAAACCATCACACCCCAAAAATTCAGACATGATTTTTTTTTTCCATTAGACCCTTCATTCAAATAGTTAAAATATTCATTCAACTTAAGAACACCTCCGTAAACCCCTTCATCCAAATACATGACTGTCAAAAATAAAAAAAATTATTTAAGAGATAATAAAATACACTATATTACTCAATATTTGAGAGATAACACCCAATATGAGGAGAGAATTTTTCTTTACTACTCGCACAATATTTTTGACTTTTTATGACTTCATTTCAATTGCCAACATTACATGGGTATTTACAAAATCTCTCAAATGTATCTACCCAATAACATATAACTATTACATTTAATGTAAACATACCTCATTTAGAGTTCGATACATGAAAAGCCTAATACGTGAACCAACTAAATGCATGTATTGACCAAATACATTTGTGTTTACATTAATCTATATAATACAAAATTAATAAATGGCTTGATGAAGTGTACGCGTGTCGTGTGAGGGCAACAAATGTCGACGTTGTGTTACGATGACAACAATAATTTGAATAATTATTTGTTGAAAATCCATAAACAGTCAAGTCAGCCCTCCGCGAACAATCAACTCAGCTCCACTGAATAATAATTCTGCATCTGTGAGTGTACACTCACTTCACATGGAAAAATCAATTTGCCAAAAGTCTAGCCTCCTCGAGTGGCAACTCATATTTCCTACACGAAAGAGATTGGTTATAGAGTAGGTTCTGAGAAAAGCTTCTTTCTCGGGACCCAAAAGGAAAATCAGTGACTTCTTTCTACCTCACGTTAGCTTATGAACATTTATAAATTATCCAAAACTTATGTTTCATTTCCAAACCTGATATTAAAAGGCATATTTTATTTTCACCCACAATTCCTTTCACCTCGCCCCATTTATTTTTTTAACACTAATCAACAACGTATATTTTCATGATTAAATATCATTTACAATTCTTTTTTCGGACCCCAGTTTTAATAATAAATACTTTATATTTGTACGATTGGGGATCAACTATTCCATGATAGTGAAACAGTCTTCATCTTGACGATTGATTGTGTAAATACCTCGTTTTCAAAAGATGGCAATTAATTTGAGATAGATTTAGTAATAAATTTATTATTAAGATCAGATTATTACCTGTCATCAATTCTAAAATGTATTTTGTGTAACTGATTTTTCCATTTAAATTTCAGTGTCGTTCATAAACCATAAGCCCCAACTCTGTTAGCTCACTATCAGGGTTATTGTTATCATCCTATATTTATTGCCTAGGGCGTCTCCAAGCGGAGAGGATTAGGTGTGGCGGCCTTCACTAAATTTGTTGGTTTATTTTTAACATACAGTTGTTTTATAAAAATATTTGGGTACTAAGAGTAATTTTTGTATTTGCGGTTGAATATTCATTTTAGACATTAATATGTTCATGTTTGGTTTAACATTCCATTGAAATATTGAGAATATAATTTGAGTATTTGAGTAATTATTATTTTTTTTTTTTTGAAAACGAGTAATTATTTTTTGAAAAAGCCAACTGGGTGCTCCTACCTCTAAACCCCCTCAGTGGTCTCTCTCTCTCTCTCACACAGAAAACTTTACTCTCCTCCTGTGGCAATCTAAATAGCCAACATGAAAGAGATGGTTGTAGTAACCCAAAAATGAAAAAGAAAACGGGGATCTGAAAAAGACTTCTTTGTGACCAAGAACAAAAACGAAAGTCTTCTTTCTACCCGCAAAGTCACGCTAGGTTTCACAAAAAACAAAAACCAATTGATATCTCCATGAAACCCCTTGTTGTGGTATATTCTCTTCCGGTGGCAATGAATAATGGTTGGAAGACATACATGGGGATATATTTTGAGGAATGTGTACTCAAAATCTGTTCCCATGTGAATCTGACTAGTACTATCCAGTGGCAATTAATATTTCCAACCGAAAAGGCTTCTTTCAACCATGGAAGTCGGCTCTCTGAGTTCCAAAAAGAAATAATTCTTTCTACCCCAAAAGTCACTCTAGGTTACGAACTTTTATAAATTTCCTAAATTTTATGTTTTATTTTCAAAACAATATTAATTAAAGGAAGATTTTGTTCCAACCCATAATTTCTTTCACTGCACCCCATTTATTTCCCAAAAAATATATCCATTTGTGCTGACGAAATCCTTGTGGACTTTACGGCTCCCTGGAAGACTCGCACCATCTCTTGATTGATGGTGCCAAGCACTCTATATTTCATGTTTTTTTAACTTTAATATATTAGTAATTTTTTATTTTAGACTTTGTTCCCGAATTAATAAGTATATTAGATATCAGAATATTTTTCATTGCAAAATGTCACGTTATATCGCATTTCGTGGCGAAATTTTCACATTTAGCAAAGAAAAATGTAGCATACTCTAATAAACTTAATAATTTGGATTAAAGTCTAAAATCGAAAATTAGTAATGCATTAAAGTAAAAAAAAAAATATTTAAATAATAAAATTGGGATCAACTTTCCTACACGGTTGGTGTTTTGTTTTACGAATAAAAATTGTATTTCATTTTTGTTTGCCGCTTCTCCCTTTTCAAGACATGATCTATATGTTACATATATTTTAAAATTACAATGCCCATCTTTTTATTACATATGCATTAGTGTGTGTGTGTGAAAAATAAGTTTCCCCAGCGCATTGAAGTTGTTGGTGAAATTTGTTTAATTTTATAAAATTGAAACAAAAATACTAGTTCAAATTATTTTCGTAAAAAATTTAAACACTTGTGTCATTTATATTAGTTGTGAAAAAACAATATCATACACATTTACTGATGAATAGAGTCCATCGAAAAAAGTGAAGCATGTAATAAATTATTCGTGTCTCTAAATGAGCTCTCTTTCTCGAACAATATATTCTTTCGTGCATATCTTTTTGTCACTAAATAGTTTTGATGACGAATTTTTTTCTTTAGCGACAGAATGAAAAAAAAATCATAGCTGAGCATGTTTGTTCATATTGCCTTTTATTAAAAAATCTCGCCCCACCGAATGGGTGACTTGCATGTATTTGAATAAAAATGGTGGGTGAGATGCATGTTCTCAAAATAAGGGTGATCGATGAGATTTGGAAGGTGCTTCCTAAAATTCACTTATGAAAATTATGCGGCCCTCATTCATATGCGCAAAAAAATTAGGGATAATAGTTATCGAGTCCCATTCACTTGGTCAATGAGATGAGATTCTTTGACTGAGTCAATGGTGTCGAAGGTCCTATTTTGTTAACTCGGCACATTAAAATGACAAATACACCCTCAAAATATTTTTCACAACTGTTACGTCATTTTTTTTTTTTTTTTAAAAAGTCATCAAATTTTTAAAAGTCCACAATTTCAAATCTACAAATCAAAAATTCACAAAATTTGTATATTTGAAATCTACTCGTCAAGATCTATCAAACAATACCTATATTCAATATTTTTTTACCAAAAAATCAAAACGAATAAATTTACAGTTTCTGAAAAACCTCCATTTTTTTCGGCGAAAACTCTTCTTCTCCAGCGCGGGCGATGGCACCGCTGGCGCGGAGCAGAAAAAATGAAGAAATAGACGAAGAAATAGAGAAACGAGGAGAGAGAAACACTCCGTGCGAGAATTCTGGCGGCCCCCGGTGAGATTTCCGGCGAGTCTCCGATGGGGTGGGATGGGGGTGGGGTGGAGATGGGGCTACTAGAGAGAGAAAAAGTGTAAGATTATGTGTTTATTTTAAGGGAGAGAGTAAGTGGGTTTAAAATGGGTATGTGTGAGAGTACATTTACCTAAATATATGTAGTCTATAATGAAAAAGGACTGGGTGCATTAAAAAAAGTCAATAAGATTTCATGCATCTTTGACTCAATAAATGGGACTAACCTAGAATTATCCCAAAAGATTATCTATATGAGTGACATGGTCATGCCTCATCCAAAAAATTACAAATATATTAAGTATATTTTAATAGACAACTAAGGTTTTCCTTTTTAACACATTTTCCATTTTGTGTGAGATAACACGTGTTTTTAGAACTTCATAAAACACTCCCTCCACTAAAATTTTGGATTTTTTTTCCACATGTAGCTGTTTTAAAAATATTTGGGGTTCTAGTATAATTTCTGTAATTACTGTAGAATATGTATTTAAGGCATTAATATTTTCGTATTCGATTTAATATTTGATTGAAATATTAGGTATTTAATTGAGTATTTGAGTAATTATTTATTGGAACTCCAAAAATTGAAATATTAAGCATTTAATTGTGTTTTAAATTCGGTTTACAACTCCCTTAAAGTCTCTACCCGTCTCTTCATTGATGGTCCCAAGCACTTTACATTTCTATAAATCACAAAATATGTTTCATTGCCTCACTGTGATATCAATTATATTTTTGTTAAAAAACATTTTCATACACATTGAGTGACATATAACATTTATCGCAAAATAAAAATGAAGCCTATAGTAAATTAGACTCGGTACTAAACTAGCTCTCTTTCGTGACCGACATATTTTTGCGCATATAGTTTCGTGACTCAATAATTTTGATGCCAAAAATTTTCTTTAACGACGGAACGAAGAATTGTCATTACTGAGGATGTTTATTTATATAATCTCATTTTTAGTGAGCCCACCACCGCCTAGTGAGTGAGTTGCATGTATTAGATTAAATATGGTGAGTGAGATGGAAGTTTCTCAACATAGGGGTGAGATGCACTTATTTATTTATTTTCAAAAAGTGACGAAGCCCCTTGAATTTATTGACAAAACGGAGAAAAAAACTCTCCTAGGTGGCGCTTACAAGGACTATATATATAACTTAAGAAAATGAGTAACATTATAATTGACCTTGGATTGGACAATAGCATCATTTATATCTGCCCAAATTCATATGTTTGATATCGTTGCCTTCATATGCTTGCTTGATTTGCACAAACTTGGCTTCACGTGTGGTTATAATGCTGGCAATATTGTGTTTTATCATCTCCTGGTCAGCAGTTGTGGGATCCAAAATGGAGATTGGATAGAAATCACCCTTCTTCAAAAGGCTGCCTAATCTTTCTCTGACATATTCAAATTCTTCATATGATAGTTCTGAATTAGATTTGGATTTTGCAAGTGGAAAAATATCCTCCTTTGCATTATGGTTGATAGGACGTTTTTGAGACCTGATTAAGGAAAAATAACTGAGGTATGTTTGTCGGTAATTTTTGGTTTTTCTAAAAAGCTCATCAAAATCCAGGCCATGAGATTGGAAGAAATCATCCTCACTGTCATCAACGTTGTTTTCATAAACAACGCAATTAGGGGCAGAATTTGAAATATTTTCACAATCCTCACTTGTTTCACTTTCCTTACTCTCATAAGGGTGAGTCGAATCAGACACCTGGATTGGTTCGAAAGGTAATCCAACATAAAGATCTAACACATTAGAAGAATCTTGTGAACAACTAGCACCAAGAATAAAACGCCTTGTTTGGTATGTTTACTTTATAACTTCTACTATTTTGATGTATTAAGGTAGGCACTTTATCTGCCACTCCGTTCTCTGCCAAAAAAAGTTGGAGTCATATTACACTCTTGCTTGTTCCCATTATCTTTTTTTCCAGCAGCATCCCGTTGGGATGAATCCTCAATATTTTCAAAAGCAACAATGGATGGTATGGACTCCTTTTCGTGTTGATCCCTTTTCCCTTTATTCATAACTTGCTCATCTTTATCTCTTATTATAACGTAGTCCACAGCAGACTCACGAATATTTTGGGCAACAAGGCCAGCCCTACCCAAAATATGATTCGTCTTCCTTTGAGTCTCACAATTGTTGTTTCTATTTTTTGCTGGAGTTCTAACTTATTTTTGAATGGATTTACAATTGACAATTGTGTGTCCAACAATATTGTTGTAATCACAAACAAATGATAGGTATTCTGACTCAATTTTGATTGGGATTATTATCTCTTTATGATCAATAACAATGATATTTGGAACTGTATAGGAGAAATTAATATGTATGAGAAAACAAGGAAATAACCTATATTTTGTATTAAGAGTTGATTGATGAATTCTTATAGGGGTGCCTACGCCTTTAGAAATTTCCAATAGTACCACGTAGATCAATAAATCCAACCCAAACGTGTGCATTGGAAGAAATAAAAGTGGCGGGGGTAAAATTTGGGGTCCAAACAATTGGTTTAAAGGAGCCCAGGCTAGATTGACATGAGCCAAACACCTAAGATCTTTGCATATCATCTACTGACTCAAATAGAAGACTACAGAATCCCCTTGCTTTAGGTGTGAGTTTCCATGTTTGGGTTGTATTACAAAGAGAAGATAATTTTTCTTTCAACTCCATAGGAGAAATCAATTTCTGTCCCTTATTCAAAATCAAATGACCAAGCAATATTTTATTACAAGAAAGTTTATATTCGTTATATATCTCAGTAGAAATTTTTACATAAGGTGTGTCATCTTTATAATAAGGACCAGACAAATAATTTAGAAGGTAGGATATTTCATTTACAATGTTCGGATTTTTCGGAATCCATGATTGGTTACCAGAATTTAGAGCATTGGTATAAGAGATTGTAGGATTTGAAGGCAACCATGGAGATCCAATCAACACAGCTGCTAGAGATTTGAACAGGGCACTAAATCCAAAATCAAAACCAACTAGAGCATAACAAAGAGGAGACCCAACTGGAGCATATCATCCAACTAGAATCCTCCATGGCAGCGATGGGTCCTTTTAGCCCTACTTTCGTAAATAACCCTCAAAGACCCACTACTGTGAAGCCTTATCATTAATACTATCATTCTCAACATTTTAGGTAGATGAAAAGTTTGAATACATATGGTCTTAAAAAAACATACAAACAAATAATGTGTCTTTTGGCTTTTCAAAGTTGATTATCATTTACAACCTTTCCCAATGTATTCTTCCAGTAACTCCCACCGTCGCCATCTGTGTTGGTTCCCATGCTTTATCTCCATCTCCCAACATTTATTTTGGTGCCTTTATCTCTTCTTCTACCTCTTCTTTTAAGACTTTTGTTTCACTCAGTTCATTGTATACAAGAGATTGGGATCAATTGTTTTTTTATTTTTTTTTATTTTTACTTTCTCCCCCTCTCTTACTAAATAATTACTTTCTTTTTTAGTAAAGAAAACTCCAATTTCATTTTACAAAAATCCAACATTAAAGATGATCAAACCTAAAGATTGTAGCTTTATGCCAACCGTGAATATGTTATCCATAATAAATGAACTTGGTCAACTTGGAGAACATTCTGTTAATCAATGTTTCCCCTATCTCCACTGCAACAGAAGAAATACGACAGCATGACTCGACCACAAACCTTCCTTTTGGGGACAACCGTGAGGTCCATGGAAGCAACCCCCCCGACTGAGAAGATTGGGAATTGGAACCAGTGCTTGGATCAAATTCAGGCAAAACAAAGGGTTGTGATGGGACACTATAACTGATAACACTATCGATGGGGAAAAACAAAGGGTTCTGATGGGAAAAAACAAAGGGTTGGGCGATAATCTTCGTAAAAAAAAATGGTCATAATTTTTTTTCCACTTTTGTGTCATGTAGATTTGAAATGGTGCCATCATACTTTGTCTTGCTCAAATGTATTACGAAGTTACATATGAATGGGTAGTGCATAGAATAGAAGCAGGAGACGATGGAATTAATTAAGTGACCATTATTTTATTTCCTTCTTTTGTACATGTATTTTTGCGGTAGTTCCTTTGGAATATAATTTCAAATTCTTGACAAAGGCCTTTAGTTGGTATTTTTTGGCTGGACTATATCATGTATATAGTGGGTTTTGTTCCCCTTCTTAGGAGTAAAAGCTACATAGAATTTTATGAGTATAATGCAAATATCTCTTTTAGTTCTAGATTTGTTTGTGTGGTTAATTTGATTAGGATTGTCAAGACTTGGACAATATATTAGATATAATATATTTCAGTATCTTTTTGTTACACACTTACTATGTCAATTTATATCTAATTCAATATGTTTACATTACTTATTTAATCGCATATAACGAAATGTATTAACTCGGACAATATTAAGATAAACCTCTAGGAACGCATATTCGTATTACACTTCTACCCTCGCACGTCGCGCAGGGTACTTGCTAGTTATACCTCTAATACGATAGTATTAAAGGTATAAATACCATTTAGTGCATTTATACTTTACTTTTAAAATAAGCATAATTTCTCTCCAACTAAAATCCTCTCTCTCTCTCTCTCTCTCTCTATATATATATATATATATATATATATATATATATATATATATATATATATATATATATATATCTCGAAAATATCTATTTGTCCTTCTATTTCTTTCCTTACCTTTTTCAACCTTCCATTCATCTCCTCTTTCTCTATTTTCTTGCCCTTTCTATTTCCTCCATAAATTCCCAAAGTTGGTCTCTCTCTCTTCTAAGGCCCATTATAAATTAACTCCCTTCTGTGTACTTCGCTCAATGAAACGTTCTTCATGTCGATGAATTCACCCTACAAGAGTCAATCCATCAAGTCATCACTATTTATGGGTCCACACGAAATATCTAACCCAACTCTAAAACGCGTGGGCACTCAGAACAGAAGCTTCTAATGCGAAGAAGCTCTAGGCTGCTTCATGATTTGCCTCACTAACAACTTCCCAAACGTCGAAATTGTTCAAACCAGAGGCCCTAAGGTCAGATTGCACTCTAAATGTTTGTGCATATGCCTATGTGTATGTATATAATATCCCCAAAACTGAATGTATAATGTATTGTACATGTTGGAAACCCTTGATGATGCGCTTAATGTCGGTGGAGTGTATGGTCCAAGCCGACACCGTTATGACCATCATCAGAAAGGGTTTGGAGAGGTTTTTTTTTATCACCGTTTCACCACTAAGCTCAGTTGTGTTGGTCTTGTATATAAGGTGAAATTTATATTTTTCTGCAACCTTTATTCAGAGTATTAATTGCGATAATCACGTTGAACCAATATGGGTTTGGTATTAGTTGGGGTCCTATCCCATTGATATCAAAATAAAACACCTATAAAGCAAAGAAAAAACATAAAAAAATTCAAAACACGAGCAGTTTATCATGACTAAATTTAGTGTAATCAGTTTGAAAGTTGAAATTAGTTGATCAATTTAGTATTTTTCAATTAAAAAAAATACTGAATCTCAATTTTAAAAAAGGTATTTTAAATTTTTAACTTTTTTCCTTTGTGGCTGTTCCTTAAAAATTGGAAATAAAATGACAATGACAAGAATTACAATGTCCGTTAACATTTCTATTTATATTTGTTTGGCGTTGATTATTATTGATATGTGTTAGTATTATATTTCAGACAGATTGTATTTTTTTCTTTTACAAGAATCACATTGGAACCGTTAGAATTGTTTACACTTTTATGGAAAATGCAATGTCTATATTCTCATTGCTCACTAATTCGAACTTTAAAGAGGAATCGACTTGCATTTTACCATTACATGTGATTTATTTATCTTGCAAGGAAGGGAGTTGTTATAGATTTGTCAAAGTATTCGTTCAAGTTTGTCCAAGTCTCCATCACATTATTTTATAATTTGGGGGTTATTTTAGGTTAGTCCAAGATTTTATTTTTTGCAAAAAAATATTTCTTTTTGTTGTGATTATTCATTTTTTTAATTTATTATTATTCATTGTTTAGTGAACACAATCGGTGTTGTTTTCAGAATGGATAAGTATTTATTGGGAGTGTAATTTTTATGTAATTTAAAGAATTCAATGTAATGCTGTTTATAAACATGAGATTTTTACTTATTTTCTTGAAATTTTTTTACTGCAATTTTATGCATGTACCAAGCTTGTGATTAAGTAGATATTATTATGGTATGGCCATTCTTAAGTAGTGGCTTCTCATATTGTGTTTTATTTTTAAGTGGCATTGGTTAGAAGTGATGTTTTTTCTTAAATGTGCACATTTTTCTTTACCTGTAGTCAATGTTATGCATGAAGGTAGTAGACAATAAAATTTATTGAATGAATATTGTAGACTCTCTTAATGTTAGAAGAAATTAGGCCGCACACTTGGCAACACATTTTCTTAGCCATTTCCCATTATCTCTCTTATTTAATTCAAATCTGATTTGGAGTTTTCAATATTTAGTGCTAAAGACGTTTTATCATATCAATAAAAATTGCATTATGTGTTTTATCTAATTAAATATATTGAATATCATCTTTTCGTTACCCATTTACTATTCTACTATGCTACTTCATTGCTAATTTCAATATAATTACTTACTTTCTCTAGATAATAAACCTATATTTTGTTCTACACATATACGCCAACGCATTGCATGGGTTACATGCTAGTTATATATAAAAGAGGAAAACAATAGTTGTGACTAATGTGATCATAACTATTTAAATATTGTACGACATTTGTATATTGTCATTTCAGAGGGACATTGTTTACCTACAATGTTTCCAATTCAACTCCATATATATGTTTTGAATGAATTTAGTAAACCGTTCATTCCTAGGTACCTTAATTTCTGTAAAAAAAAAAGGATGAGTAATTTCATGAGTGAATAAGGTAAACGAGTGAAAAAAAATTATTTGAAATGAAATATTTAGGTGTTAGTTACACTTACCTTCCCGAACTTCACTACCATTTTCACATCGCCACTCCAACCTCCATTTTTTTTATTTAGCCCCCTGAAGTTTTAAAACAACTTCAAGATACCCACTAACCCTAACCCTAACGAGTTCAATTTTTTGGACAAAAAATGGGGCATGTTCATGGCACATGAGGGCATTTCGTCCTGTCTAAAACTATTTTTTTAAATTCTAAAAATACAAAAAAATAATTTAAAATTAGGAAAAATTGTAATACGCTCTATCTAATATCTAGAAAATGGAAGAAAAACTTCTAAAAATACGATAGTTATAGAAAAACGATTTGAAACATTGGGGGAAAATAAAAATTATTTGAAAAACTAGAAATTTACAAAAAAATATTTCAAAAATCTTGAAAATACTAAAAACATATGAAAAATAGGCAAATACTAAAATAAATTTTAAAAAACATGAAAATTGCAAAATATATATAATGTTTGACATAAAATATTTTTGCAAATTAGAAAAATTACCAAAAAAAACATTGAATACTACGGAAAACTATTAGAAAAATGTGAGAAATTGATTTTTTTAGAACATCTTTAATTGACAAAAAAAAAATAATACTTAGAACATTTGATGACACTAAAAAAGGCTGAATTTTACAAAAAAAAAACTAACTAAATGATAGAATAACTATTAAAAAATCTTGAGAATATTGAAAAACCTTTAATAAATCTATGAATGATAAAAAACAGTAAGAAAATATTTGGACATTATACAAAAAACGTTGTCAATTATACAATTGGAATCTAGTAATTTTAAAGGGTGTGAGATATGGATAGATAGATGTATATTTTTAACTTGAGTTCAATTTACATGGGAAATGTGAGCTTATGGTTTAAATTTTATCTTGGGTCATTTACTATTTGGGATCCAATACTTCTTATTATTTTCAGTCTCTGTCCATTAGTTTTCTTATTAGTTAGTTGGGGTGCAAAAGTAATGAAAACTGTCAGTTGATCAGTTTGACCGTTAGTTAACCCACTTTTCAACTAACAAATCGTTTTACCTTGAAATAAAATATTATACTTGTACATTATACATTTATATATATATATATATATATATATATATATATGGTATTCTAGTTGGCAGCATACAAACCTGAAATTGTTAAAATATAAATTGTAAGCATTAAGCTTAGTGAGGTACTCCTTCCCTACAATGTAAGAACAATTCTATATAGAATATGTGGATATAAAATCCGAACAATCCTGCCCATTGGCAATAACAAATCCTGGATCATAAGATCCAATTAATTCTGCCCCATTGGCAATAACAAATCCTGGAACATAAGTTCCAATTAATTATGCCCATTGGCAATAACAAATCCTGGAACATAAGTTCCAACAAATCATTGGATCTTTGTCCAATTCCAATCCTGGATCATAATACCCAACAAATCATTTGATACAATTTGCATATAACAATAGTTTTCAGTCTACTATTGGTATGGCTCCATATGAAGCGTTGTATGGTAGACGGTGTCGTACACCCGTATGTTGGGGTGAAGTTGGTGAGAGGAAGATAGAGGGTCCAGAGTTGATTGAAGTCACCACTGAAAAAGTGAAAATTATTCAAGATAGAATGAGAACGGCTCACAGCAGACAGAAAAGTTATGCGGATAAGAGACGAAAAGATTTAGAATTTCAGAAGGGGGATTACGTGTTTCTTCGGATATCACCATGGAAAGGAGTTATGAGATTTGGAAAGAAAGGTAAATTAAGTCCACACTACATTGGACCTTATGAAATTCTTGAGAAAGTCGGGATGGTTGCCTACAAGTTAGCGTTACCACAGGAGTTAGCCCGATTACATGATGTTTTCCATGTTTCTATGCTGAGAAAGTATGTAGAGGACACTTCACATGTATTGGTGGAACAACCTATTGATTTGAAGGAAGATTTGAGCTACGTGGAAGAACCGCTTGCTATCGTTGATAGGAAAGAACAAATATTAAGATCAAAGGTGATCCCACTTGTGAAAGTTGTGTGGAGAAGGCATTCCATGGAAGAAGCTACATGGTAGAGTGATGATAGCATGAAAATGCGTTATCCGTATTTGTTTGATTCAGACAACCAAGGTATGTCAATTTCGAGGACGAAATTTCCTAACAGGGGGAGAATTGTGACAACCCGAATATAATTACGATTAATTATGCTTAAATCATGCTTAGCTTATGTGATATGATTAGTGTGTTGTTAATATATATGATGTTAATTTATTATGTTTAGTCTAATCCTACCTTCAAACAGCATGAAATGTCAAATTAGTTACAAATACAAAATTTTGAAGGTTTCGGTAGGAATGTGCATGTTTAAGGCTAGTTTTGACCTTTATGACATAACAATTGACTTGAGGTGAAAACTATATAGTCGTAGATAAGTGAATTATGGTTGTAACAAAACAAACAGTGTGTGAAACGGAGGTTCGAATGAGAAGTTATACTAAAATTACGAAACAAGGGCAAAACAGTCCATCCGTTAAGTAGTATTTTGTCTTATTGTGGCAACAAATGTTTTATTCTCATTGGTTGGGAAGGGTGGTGGATTTGGCCGACCTTAAACCTTTATAATTACCTATTGATTCATCCAAATGTATCCATGAGAGATTTTAAGCTTAAGGAAAGAGAAGTAGGAAGTTAGGAAGAAAAAGTGAGGAGAAAATTGAAGAAAAATTCATAGAAAATTACGTAAAAGCCCCAAAGGTAATTCTAACTGCAAATCTTATTATTTTTCTTATATTTATGTTTTATATGATATAAATAATCATTGTTTTACTAAACTTTTAGCCCTTTACATATATGTTTGGTTAGATGAAAGTTTAAGTTAAGTTTAATGTATAAAACCCTAAAATTGCTTTGTTTAGAAACCCTGTTTATTCAAACTTCCATATATTTTTTTGTACTTACTGTAATAGATTTATTCCAATTGGATATTAACCTGGACTCATATATGTATGACATATCCGATAATAATGTGAAAATACCAAGAAATGAGACCTTGGTGAGAGTTTGAAGTTTGGGTATGAAATCTGCCCTAAGGGTGAAAATATGCTCGCCATGTGTTCGGTGTTTTGCTTAACATAGCAAACGAACCTTAAAAATTATGAAACTTTAATCTTATATTTTTCAATGTGTTTACTGATGTTGGGTGAAATATCATAGAGATTTATGATGTAGAAAAATCATGAAAATTCCTGGAAGTTGAATGAACGATAAAAGAGCCTATAGGGCAGATTTGCTATGTAGTGAAGAAATAGGCTTATTTTGCTCTAGGAAACTCGGAATGATGTGCCGTCGTTTGTTTTGGAAACATGATATAATAAGGATTGGATTACCAAGAATAATTAAAAAGGGTTTGGGCTGTAATTTGAATATGTTAGATATCAGAACCTGAGTCTAGATGGAACTTCATTTTAATGAATGATTTGAATTGAATAATATGATGCTTATGAATTGAGTTATGATTGAAGTTATTCTTTGGACTATTGATATTTTTATGATGATACTAATATTGTAAGAAGGATAGGAAGGGAAGAATAGCTGATTGAACAAGTACCGGATAAAGCCAAGGGAAAAGCCAGTTAAACTGTCAAGGTGAATAAAACACTCTTTTTTCACTGAAAATAAGTCATTGAAAAGCGTCTTTTTATTATTTTCTATCTATGAACTGTTTTATAAAGTGTTAAAAAATTAATATATAGATTGTTTTTTTAAATCTATGTGTAAAATGGTTAAATTGTTTTAAAAAATGTTCTTTTTTATATAGAAAATATTTTTGATTTTTTTATGAAGAAACCTTAATTTTTTTATAAACTAGTTTTTTAATGTTTTTATATAGAAAAATATAAATTGTACAAAAAAACGTTTTTTTTTCAGTGTAAATAAAAACGCTAGAACACTATTTTTTTAATAAATATAACGTTTTTCTAACTATAAAATGTTTTAAAAAATGTTATAAACTTTTTTATATATAACTATTTATTAAAACAATTTAAAAATAATTTTTTAATGTTTGTATATAAAAAAAACTATAAATAATAATTGTTTTTTCACTATGAATAAAAACGTTGAAAACTGTAAATAATTATTGTTACTATATAATGTTTTTAACATATTTTTTAGATATCAAAACGTTCAAAAAACCTTTATTACAAAAACTATTTTTCAAAATTTTTTGTTCTCTCGATGGTAAAAATTATCCACCTACGTGGACCAATCAGAAATGGACACTTGTCTTCCTACTTGGCAAATCATCCTAGTCAGCAATCACTTGGTCGGCTTAGAAGAAGGTTGATCGGCCAGTATTCCGACCAACCTGTGTGTGGACAGTCATCATGTGGGAAATAGCCAATAGTCACTTTGCACGTGCGCAAGACTATCAACAGTCACATTCATTATGTACGGATATAAATGCTTAACAAATTAAAGCATTCTAACCCCTGATCTCCGGGTCACTATAAATATATTGTATTCCTTTCACAAAAGGGACGATATGAAAAAGAAGAAAAGAGAAACAATCGGTACTAGATCATTCTTACCTTACAAGAATACCTAGATTTCTGTAACCCTCAAGAAATAATACAACTATAGTGGACGTAGGCTTTCCCTACAGCCGAACCACTTAAAAACTCTTGTTTCGCATTTATTTTTCTTTATTATTTATCTAAGATTATTTAATTGGCGTGACATAAATCACTAGTAATTTTAAACATCAACAAATTGGCGTCATTTGTGGGTACGCTTGATTGTCATCGTGTTTCTAGCAAATTCATTATCTTATTCCTCTTGAAAGTGTGCGAAAGATGAACGACATACCAAAAAGAAGTAATGCCACTAGGAACAATCTCCGCCCTAGTGCGTTTGACTTGAATGGAATTCTGCTCAACCTTGCCAAGGGGCAAGAAGCAATGCAAGAAACGATGAGGCAAGTGGCTCAAGACCTACAAACTAGATATGTCGCTCCATCCAGCCATACTACTCCATCTCTAAGAAGAGATATGCCACCCCCACCTCTGAGGAACTGTCACAATAGTTATTCTAGATCTCCAACTGATAGATCTTATCTCCCAGTGGCTAGTTCGTCCATTAGATATACGGACTGCTACGATGATGCTTCTCTCGTTCCTGAACGACCAAGTCCCTTAGAAAGCCTATGTTGGATGTCAGATTTTGATCATTTGATCCTCCAAAAAAGTAGAAGTCAACATAGGGAACCATCGTTCCGAATAATAGAAAGGACCAATCAGATCTAGAACAAGCATCAGAAAATCCACACGTGCTGAGCAGACTTCTCAGGAAGAGAGCTCAACAAAGACACATGGTAGAGATCGCTGAGCTACTCCTGTAATGACCCCACTTTTATATGTTCATATATAATTTTAAATGTTTTATTATTTCATATGTGATATGGATAATGTTAATTTATTATTTTAGTCTAATCCTCCCTTCATAAATCATGCAATATCAAATTAGTTACAAACATAAAATTTTAAAGTTTTCGGTAGGAATGTTCATATTGGAGACTAGTTTTGATCATTGTAATATAACAATTGAGTTAATGTAAAAAACAAAAAAATTATAGATATACGAATTAGGTTTTTAACACAACAAACGGTGTGTTAAACGAAGGTCCGAGCAAGAAGTTATACCGAAATTACGAAACAAGGGCAAATATGTCCATCGTATAAGTTGTTTTTTGTCTTATTAGCACACCATGTGTTATGTTTTGATTGGTTGGAAGGGGAGGCTATTTAGGACGACTTAAACACCTTGAAATGACCTTTTGCTTCAGCAAAATGGATCAAATCAATGTCTAATAGCATATCCTAAGTTAAAAGATAAGGCTGATTTGCAGACTCAGGTAATTTTTTGGTTATGTTGTTGCCTCCTGATGATTTTGGTATCATCAAGAGGGAAAGGAGTTTATTATGTCCTTTTCATGATTTACGGACTCACCATAGCGACGGCTATGGTGAGAGTTTGCTGGATTATTTTGAGTGTAAACAATTTTGTGAAAGAGGGAAAAGAGCGTATCGTTGGAGGCAAATCGAAAATAATAGGGATTCGGAGAGAAGGAGAAAGTTTTTTAGAAGCCGACGTTTTTATTTCAAAACGTGGGGAAATATCCCATGTTTTTCTATAAAACATCATAATTTTCCGACATTTTTAATAAACGTCAATAAAATTTTGACACTTTTTATAAAACGTCGATAACTTCCCCACGTTGTTAAATAAACGTCGGCATATACAGTATATACCGACATTTGTAAAAGCGTCATGAAAAAAATGTCACTATATCCAACTTTTTTTGTAGTGCTTAGATATGCTTTCACCATTATTTCTTGCTAGATGTAAATTTACATCCACAGGTGTCTTGGTAAGATTGATATCATACTTCTTGAATTTTTCAAGTATTTTCTCCATGTAATGAAATTGAGATAATATAAGTCCATCCGATGTTTTAAAATTTTAATTCCTAATATAACATCGGTAATACCTAAATCTTTCATGCCAAATCGACTACTCAACATTTGTTTTGTAGTTTTGATAATTTCCAAGTTACTACCCATGATAAGCATATCATTAACATAAAGGCATACAATGACATATCCATTTTGAATGTATTTAAAGTAAACACATTTATCGCATTCATTAATTTTGAAGCCATTTGATAACATTGCATTATCAATTTTTTCATGCCATTGCTTAGGTGCTTGTTTTAATCCGTAAAGTGATTTAACAAGCTTACATACTTTTCCTTCTTGTCCTGGATCCTTGAACCCTTCAGGTTGCTCTATATAAATTTTATCCTCTAGTTCACCGTTTTAGAATGCTAGGCACGGTGATCATTTTCCTCGTCAATAAAATTAATAAAATACTTTTTTCCACCTCAACTTTGTACAAATTTTAAATCAGAAATATCCGTGTGAACTAAATCTAGTGGTTCGGGTATCATTTCAATAGAATGAAAAGGTAATCTAGTTAATTTTTATTCCACACAAATATCACATTTATGATTTTTATCAACATTAAATTTTGGCAAAAATTTCAAGTTAATTAATCTACGCAAGGTATCAAAATTAATATGTCATAATCTAGCATGCTAAATATTAGATGACTCAATCATATAAATAGAACTAGAAATTTCATTCATAGGGGATGCCTTAGGCATCAATGTCATTACATTCATTTTAAACTGCTCATCAGACAGGTAGCCCTTTCCCACATACACATCATTTTTAGACAACACAAACTTATCAAAAGCAAACACAACTTTAAACCCATTATTGCTCAGAAGCGATTCGGAAATATGATTCTTGCGAATGCTAGGCACGTGCAACACATTATTAAGATTGAGTTCCTCTCCCAAAGTCATTTTTAGAATAACCTTTCCTTATCGCACGAATTTAGAAGTTAAAGAGTTCCCCATAAATAGGGTCTCCTCATTTTCCAAAGCCTTATAAGTAGTAAACATCCATTTGTTTGCACAAATGTGGCGTGTAGCCCCAGTGTCCACCCACCATTCCTTGGTATTTCCTACAAAATGGCATTCAGAGACAAAACAGAAAGATTTATGTTTGCGATACCATCGGAAATGTTCTCACCCTCCGTCACATTTGCTTGAGCATTGTTCTTTTTAGTGTTCTTTGATTTACGACACTCGCTTGAGTGGTGTCCTGCCTTGCCGCAATTGTAGAATTTTCCTTTGAACTTCTTTATTAGCTTAGATGTTCCTTCCACATCACGATTACGTTTGGATTTAGGACCTTCAACCACATGACCATTGGACTCCATGCTATTCTTCCCACTTTTCTTTTGAGATTCGCGGTTGTCTTCTTCAATCCGCAGTCGAACTACCAATTCTTTAACATCCATCTCCTTGCATTTGTGCTTGAGATAAATTTTGAACAAATACCAAGATGGAGGCAATTTTTAAATTACCGTCGCAACTTGAAAAGTGTCACTAACTGACATTCCTTCAACATGAATGTCATGAAGAATAACCTGAAGTTCTTGAACTTGTGCAATAACCGGCTTGGAGTCAATCATTTTGAAGCCTAAAAAACAGCCAATTATGAATTTATTCATACCCGCATCTTCAGTTTTGTACTTCTTCTCCAAAGAATTCCATAATTCTTTTGCGAATTTCATAGTGTTGTACACCTGATACAACTTCTTGTCCAAGTATGTCAGGATGTAGTTATGGCACAGATAATCAGAATATTTTCCATCCGCGATAACTTTTTCAGTTTCATCTCCTTCTTGCAAATGGGGACAACCCTCATAAACGAACCTCGACAATTGGAAGGTTATGAGATAAAAGTACATCTATCCTTGCCATCTCTTGAAATCAGCTCCGAAATTTTTTTCCGGTTTCTCCCCATGTGACATGTTTACGGGAGCAGCAATCGTCGCATGTGTCACATTCACGGTTGGTGGAACTGTCTTCGTACTTTGTGATTCCATTTCCGTTACAAAAACATAATTTTTATTAATGACATTATTCATTTGTAAGGAATTTATCAAAACAAAATACACATTTTTTTACACCAATCTTCCAAAATATAATTAATATTATACGAATTCTAAAAAGAAATCTAAATAATATAACACAAAAATTAAAGTAAAATATTCTACACAATATTTTGAATTCTATATCACAGAATTAAACAAACATTACACACTAGTTTAAACTAGTCTAAGCTAAGAAAAAAAATGTTTCAAACTGTTTTTCATATTTAAAAAAAATTCCGTACAAAACAGAATTAAAATTTTATGATTAAAAATCTTAAACAAACATATTTACAAAAAAAAAAAATTTCAAATAATTTTTTTATTTTCTGTAACAGAATACTATAAATAGTGTAGAAAATTATTTTTTTTGTTACACTAACTATCTTATTAAATTTTTGTAATAAAGCAATAATTTATCAATTTTCGTGTAAACAGTAGTCATTATAAATTTACGAAATATAAAATTATTTTGTACTCATTATAAACAGTAATCAAAATGAATTTTTCTTAAGATTGTTATATCTGCTATTTAATTAAAACAATAGTAGATAATTAAGAATAATAATAATTACAGAATTAAAACGTAATTATAGAAAATTGAGAACAACTTACTTGATATTGCAGAATTAAATAAATACAGAAAGAATTTCGAGCCCTGTGTAATACCACAGTGTCTTTAAGACAAATTTAACTCCCTTCCACGATGCTTACGGTCTGAATTAATGTCTCCCAGTATAGAAAGGAATTTTCGAATCAATACAGGAAGCACAACAATGCAATGATTCTGGCGAACTCAATTTCTATATCTTTTACTCAACCATGAACAAGATTTATGAAATACAGGAACAAACTTATGATATGGAGGAACTGTTTAGAAGAGGAAATTAATAAAATTTCAGAGTTGCATAGTTTCGAATTTTTTCATTAGTTAAAAAATGGAAGGTAACATCTGTATATATAACAGTGAAGATGTGATTGTTCAAAAGAAAAAAAATGTCAAAACAGTTAAACGAATTTAACTGTTGACAATAACTACCAAACAGTTAATTAATTAATTAATAATTAAAGTCTAAAAGGTTAATTAAAGCCCAAGTCAGCCAGACGGTGCGTGCGTGCGTGGGCTTTTGATCCAAACCCAACACATGGATAGTGTAGGTCATCTTCCCTTCAAAGAGTTGAGATACCCGAAGGCATCCAAACCTTAGTCCATCATTTGGATTTTGTTAACTTATCAATTTTCCACTACTCTTCCAATGTGGGACAAGAGTTAAAACATACTCAATTCATTAATTTTCATCGATATATGAGTCACTTTGGGGACATATTTATCATTCATAGCTTAATGGAATTAGACATGTAAATATACTACGTTAATCTCCTTGCGAAGGAGAACGCGTTCGTATATGATCCCACAATTATCGTGGTGTGAACCCCACCTAAATTTAAGCTCAAAATTGCACAAAATACTATCTGGAAAAATCTGGACAACTTTATGTCCAAGTCAAATTCCAATTTTTCGAACAATACTAACATAATGTAAATTACTCGAAGGCATTCTCAAAAACATCTACATATATATTTTTAATTACACGTCCATATATTTCATTTTACAGCAATATATGATGAAACATCTTATAGTTTTCCCGTAGTAAACCAAATAGATTTATTTAAAAAATGATTAAAAACATCTTAATGATGAAACGAAAAACACATGAACATAATACGTTCTTACTAGATATTTACTTGTCTATGAAGTTGATCATGTGACATCCAAAAGTTGGCCTAATGTAATTTTTTCCCATGGACCTTGCAATGGTAACCTTTGCTTTGTTAGTTGTACATAAACTTGATGCATGTTAGGTCAAGATTGTGGATTAGGATGCAAACATGCAAATGCTAGCTTTGTAACAAAGGCCACCTCCTCGGCCTCTTGATTTTGAGGGGACCAAAGGCTTTGGTCCAACACATCTTTCAATAAAATCTGACTGCCGATTGATGATGATGATGATGATGATGATGATTATGATATGGAAGAGATAAGATCTCCCGGATGCCTCCCCATGATCACTTCCAGTGACAGAACTCCGAAGCTATAAACATTACATTTCTCATTCACTTCCATTGTATAAACGAGTTCTGCAACAAAGAATATTACAAGAACATCGAACCAAACTAAATATAAAATGAAAAAACAATGAAAGGTGTTCATTATGATAGAATAAGTATTCAACTTCATTTTCTGTATGTGAAATTTTATTCTGTGTAACGTAATTAAACAACAAATGTGTTCTAGCTCACATGGTATGGCTACCCACCCTCTATAGGTGTGGGTATGTTGCAAGTCCCGCTACAGACAATTTAATAACCATTTGCGGTCAGTTTAAGATAGGAAGGGCCATCCCAATCATCTATTTTTAAAAAATAAACATTGATCTAGTTGGATCTATAGTTTTTTTTAAGCTACTAAATAGATGTCTAAAAACAAATGTGCCTTACTATCCATAATAAGAAAGAGAAAACATTATGAAAGGAGCCTTAACCTTTTTGAGAAATTAATCAAGTTGAGTTAATAACATACGTGAGTAATGGTAACCCCCAAAAATGAACCAATAGTTCATCTACAAAAGTGGTGACATAAGTTGAAAGCTCACCTTTGGTAATGAAAATTTCACTTGAAAAAAAGTTAATAAGTAAAGGCAATTTAAATTCTCATACAAACATACCTGGAGCTACATACCCAAACGTTCCTGCAAATGAAGTCCAATTAGATGAGTCAGGCTTCAAAAGTTTAGCTGTACCAAAATCAGAGACATGAGCTTCAAATTCTGTGTCTAACAAAATATTCTTGCTTGATATGTCTCGGTGAATTATCAGAGGTGAACAATCATGGTGCATACACGACAAAGATTTTTCCACACCACTAATAACATTTATCCTCTTCATCCATTGAAACCCCTTTGCTTGTTCCTCATTTCGTAGGATAATTTCCAAGCTCCCCCCTCCCAAGAACTCATAAACCAAGAATGAGTACCGTGGATGTGAACAAAAACCATAAAGCTTCACAATGTTACGATGTCGTATTTCTGTAAGTACACGAATTTCACTTGTAAAACTCTTCAAATTACTGACCTCGCTATCTTCAGATGCGTGAAGTTTTTTCACAGCAACATCTTGGCCGTATGGCAACTCAACTTTATAAACAGTTCCACTTCCTCCCGCTCCGATGAAATATTCAGAGCTGAAGTCCTTAGTAGCTTAAATGATTTTCTTATATGCCATTTTCCCATCAAAGCTCCATACCACAAACAAATCTTTATCCTCAACTTCTTCAGGGTCATCTTTTATTTCCTTCACCCGTGAATGGAAAAACATAAAGATTACAACAACCAGGAATAAAAGAAATAGAATTACCAAAATAGGGATTATGATAAAAATCAGAAGATAATTATCCTTTCCCTTATTATCTCTGGTGGGGAAGGACTTCAAACCAGTGAAATTTCCACACAAACCTTTATTACTCGCAATTGCCTCAAAATGAGCCTTTTTGAAGGCGTCCATATTTGGAAGAGGCCCCTCTAACTGATTGTGGGAAATGTCAACAGATGTCAAACTCGACATTCCCTCGAAGGTTGATGGAATTGAACCAGATAGCTCATTGTGGGAGATATTTAAGGTCTCTAACCTTTTCAACACTCCAAGATGTATCTCACCGGTCAATAAATTCTGACTAAGATCAAGATATTGAAGATTTTGTAGATTGTTTATTTGATAAGGAATGCCTTTTTTCAAATCTATTTCTTCTTAAATTCAAGCTCCATAACTTCGCACATCCCACCAGATGTTTTGGAATCAAGCAACATAAATTATTTTTTGACAAATCAAGAGTTTCCAAATTTGACAACTTTCCAATTTCTAGAGGAATGGAGGAAGACAACCTATTATCTTCCAAGTTGAGGTTAATCAACAACCCTAATTTTCCCAAATCTTTTGGAATTTTCCCAACCAAATTATTTGATGAGAGATCAAGTACTTGTAGTTGACTTGCATGTCCAAGCTCAGGCAGTATTCTTCCCGAAAGATAATTATTGGATATCTTCAAGCTAGTCAAATTATGGCAAAGTACCCAATTTTCAGACAACACACCATACAAGTAATTATAACTCAAATCAATATAATTCAAATTTGGATATATGCCAAAATCTTCGGATATATTTCCAGTAATATGGTTTCCATCCAGTCTAACTCTATATAAGTTAGAGCAATTCTTCAAGCTTTTGGGGACTGGACCAGTGAAATGATTGTTAATTGCACCCAATGCAACAAGTGATCCACTTAGGCATATATCGTTACGTAAGTGACCAATGAACTTGTTTTTACCTAATTGAAGAGTTTCCATATGTGTAAGATTATTCACTTCTGGAGGAATGGATCCAGTTAAATTATTCTTCAATAAAACTAATTCTTCAAGGTATTTTGCCTTTCCTAATTCGGGTGGGATGGAGCCAAATAATCTATTTTCAAACAAAACCAAACTTTTGAGGTTTGTCAAGTTTCCTATAGAAGTCGGGATAGAACCTGAGAGTTTATTTTGAAACATAATCAATCTTTTGAGATTTGTTAAGCTTCCTAAGGAAGTAGGGATTGAACCAATGAGTTTGTTTGTGGACACTTGAAAATCAACTAGAGACCGTAGCATTCCAACTTCTTGGGGGATGGATCCAGAAAGTTCATTAGAATAAAGGTATAAAAAGGACAAATTGCTTATATTTCCTATCGAAGTGGGGATAGAACCTGAGAGTTTATTAGATGACTTGTCAAGATTAGTTAGTGACCTCAACACCCCAACTTCTTGAGGAATGGACCCAGAAAGCTCATTATTATAAAGATTCAAAAAAGTTAGATTTACCAAGTACCCTATTGATGTAGGGATTGGTCCGGTGAGATTGTTATTTCCCATGTCAATAAAGGAGAGAGACCTTAGCATCCCTACTTGTCGAGTGATGGGACCTGAAAGTATATTATTCTGGAGGACAATAACCGTCAAGTTGCCCAAATTCCCAATAGAAGTGGGAATTGAACCACTTAGATTATTATTCTGGAGGGCAATAACGGTCAAGTTGCCCAAATTCCCAATAGAAGTAGGAATTGAACCACTTAGATCATTATTATTCAATAAAAGCTCATTCAGTGACCTCAACATTCCTATATAAGAAGGAACCTTTCCAGATAAATGATTAATAGACATGTCAAGATAGGTGAGATGGACAAGCCTACTTATATTGGAAGAGATGATCCCATGGAGAGAGTTACGAGAAAGGTCGATGCTAAGGAGATGATGTAAAGCGGAGAAATTCAAATTGTGAATCGTACCTTGTAAACCGAAGCTTGTTAGGTTTATGTGAACGACACCTCTAACTTCGTTACAACCAATCCCAATCCAATTATTGCAAGGGCTCGTTCTAACCCACGACGAAAATAGTATTTGGCTTCCGTTTTCAAGTCTGGCTTTCCATGTCAAAAGAGCCACTGCTTCATTTCCTCCAAGTGATACTTCATTTGCTGTTGCAGAAGAAGCTAAATCATAAAAGTGGGATGAAGAAACTAATAAAAGGATGGGAATGAATATGAACTTGACTTTCATGGAAACAAACTGGTCATATAGTGGCTTGTAGAAAAGGTCTTTCATTGTCGGATTTGATAACTATAAATCACGAAGGGAAATAGTATAATGTGGGGATGGATAACTTTCAAATATGTATAGAGATATTTATAGATAAATTTGAGGTCTAGTACATTGCCGTGTTACTTGAGATTGAAAAGTTTGAGGTGGTCCCAGGGGATTTAAATCTAGCTATCATGGCCAATTACTATGCCAACCAATTGAGGTTCATAATAAATGTATTACTCATATCAGATCACTACATTTCATCTACTCAATACATATTTTGTGCTTTTGATTTTTCCAATAAAGCTTCGTGTTGTGCAAAACCTCACCACATTTATCTGTTCGTCACAAGGGTTATTGTTTATATTTATCACCAAGGGTGCCTCCACTGAATTTTTCAAAAATATAAAAAATCACATATAGGTGTTTCAAAAAATATTTGGGGTCCTAGTAAAATATTTTTTATTTGCTGTAGAAAATGTATATCAGAAATTAATATTTTAATATTTGCTGCAATCTATGAATGAAATATTGAGTATTTGTGAAATTTTTTGTTGAAAACCCATAACCTATCAACTCAGCCCCACTCAATAATAATTTTGCATCTGCCAGTGTATATCACTCTCATTCACATGAGAAATCCATTTGACCCAAAAGTCTGCGCCAGTAGCAATTCATATTTCAACACTTCTAGAAAAGACTTATTACCACCCCAAAAGTCAAGCTAGCTTATAAACTTTTATAAATTACCCAAAAATTGTGTTTCAAATTGAAAATTTTATTATTAAAAGGAATATTTTGTTTTCACCCACATTTGCTAGAACCTCACCCCATTTATACTTTTTAACACCAATCCACATTATTTATTTTTATGATTGAAACGAAATTTACAAAACTTTCTTCATACCAGATCTTTAATAATAGTGCCCCGATAATATGTGCCTTAAGGGAACGCGCTTAGAGCTAACAAATAATCGGGATAAAGTCCCGACATACAATTTATAGAGCACATATACTAATTTCGAGATTTCATACTTGCTATTTTGAAGGTCAAATTATGTCTCTGATATCGTAATAACTTTATGGCTCACTTGAAACTCACGCCATCTCTTGATTGAAGCTACCAAGTATTCTACATTTATATAATGTTTTTTTTTACTTTAATACATTAGTAATTTTGATTTTTTATTTTAATCCGAATTAATCAGTCTATTAGACTTTAGAACATTTTTGTCGCTAAATGTCAGCAAATATCACTTTCAGTGGAGAAATTTTCATATTTAGCAATGAAAAACGTATTAAAGTCTAATAAACTTTATTTTTGATAAATAAATGTATTATAAACCAACCTCTAAGGGAAGGGAGCTCGTATACCAGAAGTACACAACACAATCTACATGTAAGATACAAAGAGAAATGAAACCCGCCATGAAACCTCGAAACTACAAAACTGTATACAGCTCATCAGTGAACTCTAAAATATCTTGAAAGGAAGCAACGTGTTTGTCCTTATACCAGCTAAGAAGGGTGTTTAAAAATGTAGTACCCCATACTTTCATTATAAATTAAAATTGTCGAATTATAAATTATTTTGGTAGAATTTAATTAAATAAAATTATGATTAAATTACTTAGTTGTAATTGCATGTTTATTTGATTCATTTATGCATGTTTTGATTACTCGTAGAAAATAAATTGCATGTTAATTAAATTATTGTTATGTGGCCTTTGAACCCAATAAAAATGTGTAAATTGGGTAGATATAGCTTGGGCACGTTCCGAGATGATTTAGAGACTCGTTTAGGCGTTTTAGACATCTAAAATTAGGTTTGGGTATAGGTATACCATTTGGGGAGTTATTGGGTCAATCGGGTATGGTTTCCTGCTTGTTTGGAGTCCCAAATGTGGGGGTTTTATGGGTAACTCGAGAATATTTTTATAAGGGGGTAATTAACAATTTAGAAACACCTTTTCAATCCACCACAACTCAACCCTAGCAGCCCACACCCATTGAAGTGGTTACCAAGGCTAGAGAAGGGAGGAAGATCAAGCATCCAAGAGGAGGAGATCCCCAATCGGCAGTCTAAGGCAAGAATTATCTTCCTAAGTCTATTTGTAATTTGTTTCTTAATTCACATGTGTTTTTCTAATAACAATTTCTGTGTTAAATTGTCAGATTCATGATTTGGATAATTGGAATGAATTTGAAGAACAAATCTGAAATTATGTTTAAGGATTAAATTAATTGGTGACAAACTCGAAAACTGAGTGTCGTGTTAATTGGGAATTAAACCTTACAACTCATATTGTAAGAGTGATGAATTGACAATTATAGTTCATGTATTAAGCTCTTCATATCTGAGAATCATTAGGTAGGAAATTTGACCATAAAGAATGGTTTAGATGAACCCTAAGGTTGGGTTAATTTTCTGGGATTTTGGGACATAATCTTATATTAATTCGCATAGGGACTACCCCATTTGTGTGTGTTTTATGATGTCCATTTGGATGAGGGACTCCTTTGGACTCGCGGATAGAGCACGATCGGGACATTAAAGGTAAATGCCTTTATGTGTCAAATATATGTAAGGACATATGTAACTATATAATTTAATTGAGATCAAATCCATGTAGTCCAATGAGGTGGACAATTGATAATGAATCCAATACTACATAAAATGCATAATGGATAATATGTTATTTCTTGTGGGTAGTATCGTTAGGGTTATTCTTCAAACTAGAAGCACATGCGTAGATAATTATCTTCAATGCGTGAATTATGTTAAAAGTTTAGGTTATTATTTTATTCTGGTAGTTAACGGATTTCGTAATGGGGACTTGGGTGATTATGTGTATAGTATTGCACTTAGATGATGGGTTAGATACTTACTACATTCGAGTGTCGATGGGTGGTATATAATTTGAATTAACTGCATAATTGCATTTTGATTTCATAAGATAATTCTTCTAACTCTAGGGAGCTAACCCAAATTAGAAAATATTTTTCTCCCCAAGGCAAACAGGAGATTAAACATGTGGCCACATTTGTTCATCAGTTATTTCAAATTGCTTGACTCTAGTTTAGGTTGTTATTTCTTTTCCATTTACTTTTATTATTTTGAAGATTGTATGGGCATAAGCCCGAAGTTTATTATTCAGCTTTTTGAAGATCAGTTATATTTATGTCGGAGGTCTTTATATCTTGTTTGGTGTCGGACTTAAATATTATCATTGCTGTTTAAATGGTTTGTTCCGCATGTCGATTTAAAATTTAAATAGGTGATTGTTATTATTATTATTATTATTATTATTATTATTATTATTATTATTATTATTATTATTATTATTATTATTATTATTATTATTATTATTATTATTATTATTATTATTATTATTATTATTATTATTATTATTATAGTTTCATGTTAAGAATGATATAGATTGTTAAACAAGCCCCATTTTCGACGTATTGTGTCTATATAATCTTTACGTAAAAAGTGAGGGTTATTACAAAAAGCAGATAACAAAGCATAGAAGGAGTAGTCTCAATGCCTTAAAAATATCTCGCATTCCTCTCTTGCCATATAGTCGAAAAGATACAATGAGGGACCACCGCCAAGGGGACACCAAACCTCTAAAAGCGAGCTAACTGACTCCGGCATGACCCACACAGTCCGACTGAGGAAGGAATACATTCCACAAACCTCTGGTCGTCCTACAATGCAAGAGTAGATGGTTGGGCTTCTCTTTCGCCTCCTTACAAAGCCAGCACCGGCTTGCCAATAACCGTTTGCTCTCAATAAACTTAATATTTGGATTAGACTCTAAAATAGAAGATAAATAACGTATTATAATAAAAAACAAAAGTAACTATTTTAATAAATAAAAGTTCGGATCAATTATCTTACATGATTTGTGTTTTGTTTTATGAATAAAAATGGTATTTCTTTGTTGTTCGTCGCTTCTCCTTTTTCAGGGGTTGTTCTATATTGCTACATGTATGTTAAAATTACAATGCCCATTTATTTATGGGACATATACCAAATAGTCCCTCGAATATTTTTTTAATACTCATTTAGTCCAAGCTTTTTTATTTTTCTTCAATAAGTCATTTGCCACATATTTTGGAGAGGGAGTGTCGCTGGCGCAAACCTCTAAAAATAAAAGAATATTGAGTGCTTGAGGGACTAAATGGGTTAAACTAAAAATATGTGTCCTTTTTGAAAATTATATATTTATAGTAGGGACTATTCAATAATTGACCCTTTATTTATAGGATCTTAAGTATTTAGTTCCATTTGTAAAGATTTAGTTTTGTTTATTTTCATTTTTTTTAGTTGTTAGTCTTATTGTAACAGATATGGGACACGTGCATTCTCTGTAAAAATAATGATGGGTGGTTATAGAGAAATTGTGTGTGTGTGTGTGTGTGTGTGAAATATATATTGCCCTGGCACATTGAAGTTGAGGTGAAACTTCTATTCTTTGAACAGCAGAAAAATATTCAAAATAAATCTAACCTGAAAACCATTTTTACTAGCCCCACAATCGTTTTAGAGTTGCACATAAAGCCTAGCGAGGATGGAGTTGCAAGACAAGCGCACCACGGAATATGTACTAAATAAAGATTAGATTGTTTGATAAAGATGGAGATGGTTGCATTACCGTGGAAGCATTGGCAACGGTGATCATGTCATTGGAAGAACTTCAAGACACCAGGTGATGGAAACGGTACCATAGAAGTCGTCGAATTCCCCAACATCATGGACAAAAAAGTCTAGGAGACGAGACTTTTTTGTGATGGCCAAGTCAACTATGACAAATTTGTGAAGATGATGATGACCATTGGATAGAAGTCCAATACTAATCATTATTCAAATTTGCTTATTTTTTAAATGACAGTTTATATATATATATATTTGCTTTGCTGTATAAAATTGAAATAAAAATATTATGGTATTTTTCTGTTGGGTCCATTGGTTCTCATTATATTTAGTTGTGGTCCACTAGTTTTCAAATTGATTAGATATAAATGTTAAAAAAATCGTCAGTTGACACGTTTTGACTATCAGTGAGCCACTTTTTTCAACTAAAAAATTGTTTTGCGCTCAAATACATTAATATGCATGAGTCTCTTTGTACATTATATATTTATACATTCTATATACACATCTAATATTATAACTACAATAATATGTATTTATTTTATATAAATTTATTTTTTATTTACTGTTTTTATGAATAAAAAACTCTTTTATATATACTAGTTGTGCGCACGTGCGTTGCACGTGTGGCCATTTCCAGATATTAATCTTCTACTGCAAATCTGTGAAGGACAAAGTAATAAAAATACTTGCAACATATTATGTAGAATTTGTTTTGTTAGAATATAACATAAAGTACCTAGTAGGAAGCATCAATCATTACCCCCAAAACCAAACCTCCATTCAACTGTAAACTATACAAGATATTCTTGTGAATACTCTAAATCTATCACAAACGAACTCAGAACTCCCTACTCAAAAGCAGGAAGAAATACACACAAACATATATGTATATATAATCCGAATAAATATATCACAATGAAATTAGCTGGAAATGATTTATAGAAAAATATCATTAAAAAAAAGTTAAAAAGAAAATTTCAAATCGCAGTTATTGAAAGATGACATTTGATAAAAACACTGTGTAATCCTAAAAATTGAAAATTTAATGCTTAAATATGTTGTTTTTGACGTTTGTTAGGATTCAAAGGTTCTTCTTCCTCTTCAAATTTATGAGCGAGGAACGTGAATGACATTATCCGAAAAACCTTTTTACAACATTCTTTTTCCGTTACATAATCCCATTGATGGATTTATATTGCGTAAAAGAATGATTGGACAATTATGTTTAAGTTTCAATGCGTGTGGTGGCAATCCATTCAGTATCAAAGAATTTAAAAATTCTTCTTGGTAATAGTTGTGCTTGTCATCCACAACTTCATCAAAGCTATTTAATGTCTTCAATTCTCCTGGAAACATATTAATCATCATATCATTGAGTGAGTCTACGTGCTCATTTGTTATTGAAAGAATTGCTCGATCTGTCAAGAAGTTTGGTGAGTTGGCATTTCTATTTAATGATGGGAAGATAACATCAATAAGAGACTGTTCGGAGCTCTCATCATATGTTGATGCTTCCGTTCCAATGCTAATCATTAGAAGGAAATCACTAAGTGAGGAATTAATACACAAATGTTTAATTACTTAATCATCACTACGAAGTTAAACAAGGCATTAGTTCTTTTCAGTCATTACATTTACATAATATGATGGATGGATTATTAATCTTAACATATCAATACAACAACTTTCAAAGATAAATTACATGAGATAGAGAAACTGCATTCATGTTCATTGAATAGAAATTATAAAATAACAAAGAGAATCCATCCGGTTAATAAGTATGGCCAAACCTAAGTTTCCATGAAATTAAAACAATTTACTCAATAATAAGATGAATTGAAAACAACAATTGTAAATTAAATTTAAAAATTTTAAAAAAATTATGGTACTTCAATAAGTGCAATGTATTCCATAAGTAACCATAGACCATGAACTAAATAAGTAACACTCAGTACTAAATAATAAGAGCAGGGAAGAACAAACTAAAATTCTTTGAACACATGTATCTAAAGATGCTAAAGATACAGTTTAGAGTGTGTGTTTGAGTTAACAATGATAATTCAACCAAGGCATGTAATTGCAGTTTCAGTAAGGTAATTTGGACTCATTTTGCTCACTTATTTGGTTATTCTTGGAAGTTATGTTTTTCTTAGCTGGGGAGTTACAACCCGAACCGACGTAAGACTTAATAAGAAGAATATATGTATGTAGAGAGACAAAATGAATACATTGAACCATATAGTGTGAAAAAATTCCAACACAGAGGAAATTGGAATTAAATTAGATTACAGAAATACTAACAATCAAAAGATTTGAGATTTTGAATTCTAAAACAAAAAAATCAAACATTATGGTATCTATTTTAAATAAATAGAAAACCAAAAATATTCCTTTTATTCCTCTTCATTGATGATTTTACCTAAACATGTTATGTGTAATCTGAAAGAGAACATTAAACATAAACAAAGAGTAACAATAGCTACTTAAGAAATATTATTACTTTATAATACATATATACACCAAATTACAAATTAATTATGGAATTGAGTTTATATCAAACAGGAAGCATGTAGGAGTTTGTGTTTGGTACATTTGATCAAACATAGCATACACACACGATACATATAACATAAACCTAAGACATATACAACAAGATGTTAAGAAGAGCGAACTGAACATCATTATCTATCGAATAATCACAAAAAAATGTCAATTGAAATCAGTTTAAAGCATACGATAGGTTAATACCTCCAGTAGAAATAACTCAATCAATCCTCAAAATTTTCTCCTCGACAAACCACAATGAGACATTTAGAATCCCTATAACTGCGACAGAGGTACTGCAAAAACTCTGGTAAAAATACCTCTTCCGAGTGGTTGAACCGATTTATGTGGATTATTAAATGGGTGAAAAAATTAGGGGATGTTAATATGGAGTATAGAATTTGTTTGTACTTGGATCTGGGAAAGGAAATTTTCTCAGGCTTAATAATGACTCTAGAATTAAGGATTTGTTAGCCAACAAAAGCCCCTGGAGATTCAAAAATAAACCAATCTCTTGTTGAATTGGCCATGTAACCCCACAAAGTCAATGTAATATCCTGTATTTTTATGGCTTTTAAATTTAGGGATTTATTAAATTTAATTGAGATAAATTAATTTAATTTTAATCCCGAAAGTTGTTTTAAATATTTACTAGCGTGACGAGAGTTAGTAATTATTGGAAATTTGTTGAATGTTACTGGATGAGTATAGTAATATATGAGATTTATTTTTATAAAAATTGTCATGTCTGAATAAAATGACAATTTTGGAAATTTAAGTCGGGACGCGCCCGTGTCGTGTCGGGAATAAATGTTGATTAATAAAAGTGAATAAATTATAAGTTACTCAAATGGTTGTTTTGAGTGCGTCAAAGGGTCCGGAAGGGTAGAGATAGTCAGAAAAGTGTACCCGGGAGTTTAGTTTGGGTCTCGGGGCATTTTTAGGCCTATTTAGTACCCCGGGAGGGCATTTTGGACATTTCATAATTATGGGTAATTAAACCCACGAATTTTCTAGGGTTATATCAGATGGAAAGTGTTATCTTCTAGGGTTAACATAACCAAAAACTAATGATGTCCATTGGAGAGGAAGAGGAGAAGCTCTCCAAGGAGTTCTAGGCCAAGAACACCTCCGTTTGCACCCCCGTCACCACCAAATGGTAGATCGCGCAACGAGGATCTCAACCACACCAAATTCTTCCACAAAATCAGAACTTTGAATTTCAGGCAAGTATCTATCTTGCTTTTATCAAGTTAATGCTCGCTTATATTAGTCTAGGGTGGATTAGAATTAGTGTTCTTGAAAGAAAACATTAATTGGAGACAAAGATTGCATGTTGTAGAGGTAAAGATCATATCCTAGAAATCCATTTCACATGTAGAGGTTGAACCACGAATTTTCATGGTATTAGTGACAGAAAATCTTGAAGAAGAATGGAAGAAACTAAGTTTAAGAAAATTATTTTGGGTTCTTGAGACTTAATAAGATTTTTACCCCTTTTATATTGTTATAGATGATGAAATTCGCATGTGTTACGTAGGATATTGTTTACATGGGTATACAAAACTTGTAGTATAAGTGGTTGAGAGTTTGGGACTGAAACATGATGATTTGGAGGAGTTTGGGGTAAGAAATCTGTAGCTGGGTTTTCTGCAGTTTCGCCATAACTGCTTGATCGATCGATCGACCCCCATCCATCGATCGATCGACCCCTCCTGGAAAACTGCATTTTTTGCTCGTGTTAGCTTAAACCGATTTTATGCGTAGTAAACCTTGATTTGGGTTGCTAGAATATATTGGAACATAAAAAGGACCAGTAGGGTAAAGATAAACCCCGTTAAGTGGGACTTTAATGTGAAGCGAAATAAAAGGGTAAACGGGGAGATATTTATACTGAGAAAATCATACGTGCGTTGATTTAATAATCGAAATATCTAGGAAGTTGGAGTAGAAGGTAAGTGAGCGCTTACTGAAATTGTACTTAATTAAAGATAATACTTCGAGAGACGAAAATTGAGTTTAGAATGACTTAATTACGAGAATAAAATGAACGAGTTCGTTATATGAAATAATCGAGGAGAATGTGTAATAACGGATAATTATAATTATGGGTCGTGAGCGCAACTAATTTAGTAATGTGGATGTGAATACATATTTACAGATAACGGTGTGATTGTGCAAATATTATTTCTGTGTAAAAATCGTACTCGGGCTACTTGCTATTACGGGGGTTTCTTCGCTGGGACAGTTTTATCTCGATGGGACCTTTATGGGGGATATTGACTTGTACCCTAGAACATAAGATTCCTAGGTACAGGCTATCTGAATGATAGTCAGACGGTCCTAAGAGACGTGTGGGTATGTCCTGACCTATTAGGACTTGGAACTATGCTTCGCCTCCATTTGTATGTGGTTGTGTTAATGCAGTTCGAGAGTGATTCCGAACTATCATTTCCCTAAATATGTGTGATACAGGGACTTGATAGCAGAGTATGCCAGCACCATAGTTTTTATGTGGGGTGCCGTTAGTATATATATATATATATATATATTATATGAGTGATTGGTATATATATACTTATTTATGGAAACTTTGCACCATAGATTTTATGTTGCGTGCCATTTATATATATATTATATGTGTAACTAATATATATACGTATATCTATATGGGAACTTGATACTGTTCGTATAAGTAGTTAAGAAATGAATAAATGTTTCACTTCACTATGAGTATTCGGGAACGTTATAATAAATACGGAATTATTCTAAACAACGTAAGAAATCTTGAAGAGATAGATTTTCTAAAGTGAGTATCATAACCTAAATTTCACGTTTTAAGACTTATGGAGAATAAGTTAGAAAGATATATGAGATTCATTAGTACGGTAGACGTGCACACTAGATGAGAGGTGAGAATTCTCAAGAGAGTGTCCTATACTAATATGACAGTTGCATTTGCCGGTAAGCATTTTAAATACTTGCTAAACTATTTTAAAACTATTTTACAATCGGGCTCTGACCCGTTTGCTGTTACCTCTGCTCTCTTATGTATATATATATATATATATGTACTACGGGTGCCCTGCCAAAGGGACGTCATGCTTAGGATTCTTTGGATGGAACGTGCTGTAGATTTTGTGGGAGTTGCAGGCCATTGCTTAGATGACCTCATTGCTGGCTCCACATCTAGTTCAGTTTTATCCAGTGGGGCATGTGTCGTCCTTTTCCATTATTTAGTTAGTTTTGTCAGAGATTATAATTCTTTTACTTTCAGTATCTTTACTTCGGGATTTATTACTTCCAAGATGTCTTCCTTTAGTGTTTTAGAGTTGGGATTTGTTATTGATGGTTAATATATTGAATGTTCATTTTTATTCTTATACTTAATGTGTGATTCTTAAAATGCTAATGGTTAAAGGTTTTATACTTTATGTGGGATATTGACTTGTACTCTAGAACATAAGATTCCTAGGTACAAGCTATCTGAATGATAGTCAGACGGTCCTAAGAGACGTGTGGGTATGTCCTGACCTTTTAGGACTTGGAACTATGCTTCGCCTCCATTTGTATGTGGTTGTGTTAATGCAGTTCGAGAGTGATTCCGAACTGTCATTTCCCTAAATATGTGTGATACAGGGACTTGATAGCAGAGTATGCCAGCACCATAGTTTTTATGTGGGGTGCCGTCAGTATATATATATATATATATATATATATATATATATATATATATATATATATATATATATATATATATATATATATATTTATATTATATGAGTGATTGGTATATATATACTTATTTATGGAAACTTTGCACCATAGATTTTATGTTGCGTGCCATTTATATATATATATTATATGTGTAACTAATATATATACTTATATCTATATGGGAACTTGATACTGTTCGTATAAGTAGTTAAGAAATGAATAAATGTTTCACTTCACTATGAGTATTCGGGAACGTTATAATAAATACAGAATTATTCTAAACAACGTAAGAAATCTTGAAGAGATAGATTTTCTAAAGTGAGTATCATAACCTAAATTTCACGTTTTAAGACTTATGGAGAATAAGTTAGAGAGATATATGAGATTCATTAGTACGGTAGACGTGCACACTAGATGAGAGGTGAGAATTCTCAAGAGAGTGTCCTATACTAATATGACAGTTGCATTAGCCGATAAGCATTTTAAATACTTGCTAAACTATTTTAAAACTATTTTACAATCAGGCTCTGACCCGTTTGCTGTTACCTCTGCTCTCTTATGTATATATATATATATCTACTACAGGTGCCCTGCCAAAGGGGCGTCATGCTTAGGATTCTTTGGATGGAACGTGCTGTATATTTTGTGGGAGTTGCAAGCCATTGCTTAGATGACCTCATTGTTGGCTCCACATCTAGTTCAGTTTTATCCAGTGGGGCATGTGTCGCCCTTTTCCATTATTTAGTTAGTTTTGTCAGAGATTGTAATTCTTTTACTTTCAGTATCTTTACTTCGGGATTTATTACTTCCAGGATGTCTTCCTTTAGTGTTTTAGAGTTGGGATTTGTTATTGATGGTTAATCTATTGAATGTTAATTTTTATTCTTATACTTAATGTGCGATTCTTAAAATGCTAATGGTTAAAGGTTTTATACTTTATGGGGGATATTGACTTGTACCCTAGAACATAAGATTCCTAGGTACAGGCAATCTGAATGATAGTCAGATGGTCCTAAGAGACGTGTGGGTATGTCCTGACCTATTAGAACTTGGAACTATGCTTCGCCTCCATTTGTATGTGGTTGTGTTAATGCAGTTCGAGAGTGATTCCGAACTATCATTTCCTTAAATATGTGTGATACAGGGACTTGATAGCAGAGTATGCCAGCACCATAGTTTTTATGTGGGGTGCCGTTAGTATATATATATATATATATATATTTATATTATATGAGTGATTGGTATATATATACTTATTTATGGAAACTTTGCACCATAGATTTTATGTTGCGTGCCATTTATATATATATTATATGTGTAACCAATATATATACGTATATCTATATGGGAACTTGATACTGTTCGTATAAGTAGTTAAGAAATGAATAAATGTTTCACTTCACTATGAGTATTCGGGAACGTTATAATAAATACGGAATTATTCTAAACATCGTAAGAAATCTTGAAGAGATAGATTTTCTAAAGTGAGTATCATAACCTAAATTTAACGTTTTAAGACTTATGGAGAATAAGTTAGAGAGATGTATGAGATTCATTAGTACGGTAGACGTGCACACTAGATGAGAGGTGAGAATTCTCAAGAGAGTGTCCTATACTAATATGACAGTTGCATTAGCCGGTAAGCATTTTAAATACTTGCTAAACTATTTTAAAACTATTTTACAATCGGGCTCTGACCCGTTTGCTGTTACCTCTGCTCTCTTATGTATATATATATATGTACTACAGGTGCCCTGCCAAAGGGGCGTCATGCTTAGGATTCTTTGGATGGAACGTGCTGTAGATTTTGTGGGAGTTGCAGGCCATTGCTTAGATGACCTCATTGTTGGCTCCACATCTAGTTCAGTTTTATCCAGTCGGGCATGTGTCGCCCTTTTCCATTATTTAGTTAGTTTTGTCAGAGATTGTAATTCTTTTACTTTCAGTATCTTTACTTCGGGATTTATTACTTCCAGGATGTCTTCCTTTAGTGTTTTAGAGTTGGGATTTGTTATTGATGGTTAATCTATTGAATGTTCATTTTTATTCTTATACTTAATGTGCGATTCTTAAAATGCTAATGGTTAAAGGTTTTATACTTTATGGGGGATATTGACTTGTACCCTAGAACATAAGATTCCTAGGTACAGGCAATCTGAATGATAGTCAGATGGTCCTAAGAGACGTGTGGGTATGTCCTGACCTATTAGAACTTGGAACTATGCTTCGCCTCCATTTGTATGTGGTTGTGTTAATGCAGTTCGAGAGTGATTCCGAACTATCATTTCCCTAAATATGTGTTATACAGGGACTTGATAGCAGAGTATGCCAGCACCATAGTTTTTATGTGGGGTGCCGTTAGTATATATATATATATATATATATTTATATTATATGAGTGATTGGTATATATATACTTATTTATGGAAACTTTACACCATAGATTTTATGTTGCGTGCCACTTGTATATATATTATATGTGTAACCAATATATATACTTATATCTATATGGGAACTTGATACTGTTCGTATAAGTAGTTAAGAAATGAATAAATGTTTCACTTCACTATGAGTATTCGGGAACGTTATAATAAATACGGAATTATTCTAAACAGCGTAAGAAATCTTGAAGAGATAGATTTTCTAAAGTGAGTATCATAACCTAAATTTAACGTTTTAAGACTTATGGAGAATAAGTTAGAGAGATGTATGAGATTCATTAGTACGGTAGACGTGCACACTAGATGAGAGGTGAGAATTCTCAAGAGAGTGTCCTATACTAATATGACAGTTGCATTAGCCGGTAAGCATTTTAAATACTTGCTAAACTATTTTAAAACTATTTTACAATCGGGCTCTGACCCGTTTGCTGTTACCTCTGCTCTCTTATGTATATATATATATGTACTACAGGTGCCCTGCCAAAGGGGCGTCATGCTTAGGATTCTTTGGATGGAACGTGCTGTAGATTTTGTGGGAGTTGCAGGCCATTGCTTAGATGACCTCATTCTTGGCTCCACATCTAGTTCAGTTTTATCCAGTGGGGCATGTGTCGCCCTTTTCCATTATTTAGTTAGTTTTGTCAGAGATTGTAATTCTTTTACTTTCAGTATCTTTACTTCGGGATTTATTACTTCCAGGATGTCTTCCTTTAGTGTTTTAGAGTTGGGATTTGTTATTGATGGTTAATCTATTGAATGTTCATTTTTATTCTTATACTTAATGTGTGATTCTTAAAATGCTAATGGTTAAAGGTTTTATACTTTATGGGGGATATTGACTTGTACCCTAGAACATAAGATTCCTAGGTACAAGCTATCTGAATGATAGTCAGACGGTCATAAGAGACGTGTGGGTATGTCCTGACCTATTAGGACTTGGAACTATGCTTCGCCTCCATTTGTATGTGGTTGTGTTAATGCAGTTCGAGAGTGATTCCGAACTATCATTTCCCTAAATATGTGTGATACAGGGACTTGATAACAGAGTATGCCAGCACCATAGTTTTTATGTGGGGTGCCGTTAGTATATATATATATATATATATATATTTATATTATATGAGTGATTGGTATATATATACTTATTTATGAAAACTTTGCACCATAGATTTTATGTTGCGTGCCATTTATATATATATTATATGTGTAACTAATATATATACTTATATCTATATGGGAACTTGATACTGTTCGTATAAGTAGTTAAGAAATGAATAAATGTTTCACTTCACTATGAGTATTCGGGAACGTTATAATAAATACAGAATTATTCTAAACAACGTAAGAAATCTTGAAGAGATAGATTTTCTAAAGTGAGTATCATAACCTAAATTTCACGTTTTAAGACTTATGGAGAATAAGTTAGAAAGATATATGAGATTCATTAGTACGGTAGACGTGCACACTAGATGAGAGGTGAGAATTCTCAAGAGAGTGTCCTATACTAATATGACAGCTGCATTAGCCGGTAAGCATTTTAAATACTTGCTAAACTATTTTAAAACTATTTTACAATCGGGCTCTGACCCGTTTGCTGTTACCTCTGCTCTCTTATGTATATATATATATATGTACTACAGGTGCCCTGCCAAAGGGGCGTCATGCTTAGGATTCTTTGGATGGAACGTGCTGTAGATTTTGTGGGAGTTGCAAGCCATTGCTTAGATGACCTCATTGTTGGCTCCACATCTAGTTCAGTTTTATCCAGTCGGGCATGTGTCGCCCTTTTCCATTATTTAGTTAGTTTTGTCAGAGATTGTAATTCTTTTACTTTCAGTATCTTTACTTCGGGATTTATTACTTCCAGGATGTCTTCCTTTAGTGTTTTAGAGTTGGGATTTGTTATTGATGGTTAATCTATTGAATGTTCATTTTTATTCTTATACTTAATGTGTGATTCTTAAAATGCTAATGGTTAAAGGTTTTATACTTTATGGGGGATATTGACTTGCACCCTAGAACATAAGATTCTTAGGTACAAGCTATCTGAATGATAGTCAGACGGTCCTAAGAGACGTGTGGGTATGTCCTGACCTATTAGGACTTGGAACTATGCTTCGCCTCCATTTGTATGTGGTTGTGTTAATGAAGTTCGAGAGTGATTCCGAACTATCATTTCCCTAAATATGTGTGATACAGGGACTTGATAGCAGAGTATGCCAGCACCATAGTTTTTATGTGGGGTGCCGTTAGTATATATATATATTATATGAGTGATTGGTATATATATACTTATTTATGGAAACTTTGCACCATAGATTTTATGTTGCGTGCCATTTATATATATATTATGTGTAACTAATATATATACTTATATCTATATGGGAACTTGATACTGTTCGTATAAGTAGTTAAGAAATGAATAAATGTTTCACTTCACTATGAGTATTCGGGAACGTTATAATAAATACGGAATTATTCTAAACAACGTAAGAAATCTTGAAGAGATAGATTTTCTAAAGTGAGAATCATAACCTAAATTTCACGTTTTAAGACTTATGGAGAATAAGTTAGAGAGATATATGAGATTCATTAGTACGGTAGACGTGCACACTAGATGAGAGGTGAGAATTCTCAAGAGAGTGTCCTATACTAATATGACAGTTGCATTAGCCGGTAAGCATTTTAAATACTTGCTAAACTATTTTAAAACTATTTTACAATCGGGCTCTGACCCGTTTGCTGTTACCTCTGCTCTCTTATGTATATATATATATATGTACTACAGGTGCCCTGCCAAAGGGGCGTCATGCTTAGGATTCTTTGGATGGAACGTGCTGTAGATTTTGTGGGAGTTGCAGGCCATTGCTTAGATGACCTCATTGTTGGCTCCACATCTAGTTCAGTTTTATCCAGTGGGGCATGTGTCGCCCTTTTCCATTATTTAGTTAGTTTTGTCAGAGATTGTAATTCTTTTACTTTCAGTATCTTTACTTCGGGATTTATTACTTCCAGGATGTCTTCCTTTAGTGTTTTAGAGTTGGGATTTGTTATTGATGGTTAATCTATTGAATGTTCATTTTTATTCTTATACTCAATGTGTGATTCTTAAAATGCTAATGGTTAAAGGTTTTATAATTGGATTTAATAAAATGAAAATAACGTTTTAAATGGTTTTGACACTTAGCTTAATTTAATCACGATTTTTAAATTTGAAAATTTTCATTTGCGACAGTGATGCTAAGAATGAACAAACTGTTCACCTTGATTTTAATTTAATAAAGGAGTGATCGCCCGATATTTAATTAGGCGGGGTGTCACAGGTGGTATCAGAGCATCATGTTCTAGTGTCCTTAGGATCTGTACGGCTTATTATGCTTTTAGCGTTTCTTTGTTTGATATAAAGCCCTATGTTTAGGATTGTCGATTTCTTTGATGAGATTTCATTCTCTTGCTATGACGTATATACAATAGCAGTAATGCAACTATATAGCAGCTATAGTTGTATACCAGTAATACTGCTATATATGTATGTAGCAGCCATCAAATGCTGCAATATAATTATAGATTTGCTCATAGAGGTCGAACGAGTAATTTCTTGTAAATTTGGAAGCTTATTCGAGTAAATAAACTGAAGCATTGTCTTAAATATGAAGGGTTCAATACCCTCCAATACCACTTTATCCATACTAGGATTTCCTATAAGTCCAAAACATTGGGCGTCTTTTAACACCTTATTGAGTGCTTTATGCAAGTCTAAAAATGTTAGAAAAGCTCAAGAGATATTTGATAATATGAAAGATTGATTTCTTCATGATTCAAAAACTTATAGCATATTACTTGAGGGGTGAGGAAGGGATCCTAATCTGCCCAAAGCCATAGAATGTTTTAGATGTATGGTTGAAGTGGGTTGTGACCCTGATATTGTGACATACGACATAATGGTCTACATTCTTTGCAAATTCGGGAGGGTTGATTAAGCCGTCAACATTGTTAAGGACATGTATTCTAGGGGATGTGGGCCCTCTTCATTCATATATAGTGTTTTCTTTCATACCTATGGGATAGAGAATTGGATCAAAGATGCTGTCGATACATTCCTTTAAATGGAAAGGAATGGAGTCAGAGCTGACCTCACAGTCTATAATGCCTTGATTAGTTCTTTCTATAAAGTGAACAAGTTACATAATTTCAATAGGGTTTTTAATGAGATAAATGACAAGGGTGTGACCCCAAATTCGAGGATATATAATATCATTCTAAAAAAATTGATAGAACGTGGAGAGACCGATGAGTCTTTAAAGGTCTTTGTCTATGAGTCAAATGTAGACACGTATACTGTGATGATAAATATGTTTTACGAAGGTAAACTTATTTTCCTAAAATTATCTTATATATCAATAATGGGATTCGGAGAAGAAATATTTTGAAGGTGGAAAAGAAACGGAAATGTTTACGATATGCACGAACGACTTAGTTTGTTAATTAGTGTACCTCCATTTATGTCAATTAGAAATTTTAGATGATGTCATATATATTTTTGCAGTGAACCTCCACTTTAGTATAAGGCTATGATTTTAAGAAAAGAAAGAGATATAATGGAAACCCCCACCACTATACAAGTTGCATTAAAATAACATAGTGCGAAATGTGACATATCAGCGTAAAGTGATTTTTATATTTTGTTAAATGTGTTCTGTAATTTTATTTAAAAGCTCCAATTATTCAAGTTATGTCGACAAGAATAAGAATTTGAGACGAGTTGTTGCCTCAGTGTGAGGGATTCATCTGGTCATGCAAGAGAACACGTACATACAAAATCTTATGATGAATTGAAATATGCTTTTGAGGATATATTTAGATTATGGTCAGGTTGGTGGTAATCCAAGACTGAGTCGTAAAAGAGTTCTAAAGAATTGAATTGATGCGACGACAAAGAAGAAGCGATCGTCGGTTGTCTTGTCTAATAAAATCTTTTGAAGATTCTGATGACACTCTTGTTATAGATGAGCTGGACATTAGATCACAACAAAATTTTCTTTGGGGGGACTAGACCTGCATGGTATATGCATACCATGACGTTTGAAAGTTGTGGGGTGCTGACTATGGTTGGATTTATCCAAGTGATGATGCCTTTATTTGCCTAATTTAATTTTTGGGATTAAACAAGCTCTATTGGTGGAGTAGAAGGTCATATTCAACCTTTATAGTTGGATGAGAATATAAGTTTTGATCACATAGGCTGGCTTCCTGAATATGTTGAGCAATTAAAAGAGATGTTTTTGGGGGCTTTTATATATAGGTATCGTTTGTAGTATAGGAAAAAAAGTTGACATCAGTGGCTGTCATGTTTTTAAGCTACTACTACGTTTGTTTTTATGAAAGAAAACTATGAAACTATAATGAATTTATTATGTTCTACATCTAATAACAAATATAAAAGGATTTCGAGACCAAATATATGAAACATAATAAATTAACAAAGGGGCTATGTATAGTTATCTAAAAAAATCACAGCACAAAAGATACATACAATCACCAGGAAACTTCATTAACATGCCCCTTACCTTTGGTTACATGTGTCTCCTTGTACACCATCCTGCGAGTTGGTTCTTTAGTCATCTGTAAGTACAATATATTAAGTGTCAAAGCGTAACTTAACAATATAATAATAATAATAATGAATTAGTAAGTATAATTTTTTTAACACATGTCTAACTTGAGCATGAGTTTTTTTACCAGATGTGTGGAGAATTTACAAAAGCACACGGATGGATTTGTTCTTTGTAGTTGTGGTCTAATACAATGGAAATAAAGTTAATCATATAATTCTTTTATTAAATCCTAATATTAATCTTTTTAATAAATAAATTCATTTCATGATGTTCTTTATACGCGAGATAAGCATAATGTGTACACGTAATTCATGACTAGACTTAACAGCTAGTATATACATGTGCTCGGGCAGAGTCCCAGTCATAGACGAGCATTTTCCACTGATTTTTCTTGACTCGTTGGGGACAATTTGCCAAGCGTTCCTCATTAGATGAACAACATTCGTGTATAAATCAACTGATACCCAACATAAAAATAAAACCCAACTGATACCCAACATTAGTGTATGAATCAACTGATACCCAATCGATACCCAAATTTATTTATCTACTACAGTATCAATTGGTGTCCAAGAATTGGATTTAAAATAAAAAATGTATGCATAACCTCTGGAAAAAGTCAACACCAATTTGTAATTATCAAGGCTAGAATTGTAATCAAGTCCACGGCCTATCAATTTTCTTACATCATTCGGTGTGTGGATTCCATATCCTGAAGTCGAAAAAAGTATAATAACAATTAAACTATTTCAAGAAATGGAAAAAACCTAACCATCGTGCTCAAATTCAACCTTGTTCAACTGAGATTGATGGCCTATCTTTTTCGAAATTTAGTCGCGCTCAATTTTTGCAATACCCAAATTATTGTGTTAAAACCCAGTGAGACTTTAATAATGTATATAAACAAGTGCATAAAATATCCACTCACTCAACAATGTGAAAGTTGAAACCAGTTGATGGGAAGCTAAACTTACCACTAGTCAAACCAATTGCAAGAAAAATAGCCACCGTAAGCCGCCCAAGAAGTAGATAATTAATCGGGTGACACTGGTGATAGTAATACAACGGGAGCAAAACTGCCACAAAAAAATCAATTATAACAACCATTGGATTACAAAATAAACAAAGAAATGAAGAAAATAAACTTACGAACAATATAGTCCGCTAAGCCTACATCGTTGGAAACGAAGAAATGGGCAATGGGATGTACGGTAACGACAACGGCAGCGATGTCTATGGTGAGAAGAAATTAGACCACCGAAGTTATGGGTTCTCTAACATCATCGGGCACAGAGGCTGATTTGCGGACTCAGGTAATTTTTTTGGTTATGTTGTTGCCTCCTGATGATTTTGGTATCATCAAAAGGGAAATGAGTTTATTATTTCCTTTTCATGATTTACGGACTCACCATAGCGACGGCTATGGTGAGAGTTTGCTGGATTATTTTGAGTGTAAACAATTTTGTGAAAGAGGGAAAGGAGCGTATCGTTGGAGGAAAATCGAAAATAAGAGGGATTCAGAGAGAGGGCGAAAGTTTTTTAGAAGCCGACGTTTTTATTTCAAAACATGGGGAAATATCCCATGTTTTTCTATAAAACATCATAATTTTTCGACATTTTTAATAAACGTCAATAATATTTTGACACTTTTTATAAAACGTCGATAACTTCCCGACGTTGTTAAATAAACGTCAGCATATACAGTATATACCGACATTTGTAAAAGCGTCACGAAAATTTTTTCACTATATCCAACTTTTTTTGTAGTGTTTAGATATGCTTTCACCATTATTTCTTGCTAGATGTAAATTTACATCCACAGGTGTCTAGGTAGGATTGATATCATACTTCTTGAATTTTTCAAGTATTTTCTCCATGTAATGAGATTGAGATAATATAAGTCCATCCGATGTTTTAAAATTTTAATTCCTAATATAACATCGGTAATACCCAAATATTTCATGTCAAATCGACTACTCAACATTTGTTTTGTAGTTTTGATAATTTCCAAGTTACTACCCATGATAAGCATATCATTAACATAAAGGCATACAATGACATATCCATTTTGAATGTATTTAAAGTAAACACATTTATCGCATTCATTAATTTTGAATCCATTTGATAACATTGCATTATCAAATTTTTCATGCCATTGCTTAGGTGCTTGTTTTAATCCGTAAAGTGATTTAACAAGCTTACATACTTTTCCTTCTTGTCCTGGAGCCTTGAACCCTTCTGGTTGCTCTATATAAATTTTATCCTCTAGTTCACCATTTAAGAATGCATTTTTTACATCCATTTGATGTATTTTAAGTCCATTAATAGTAGTTATTGCTATTAACATTCGAATGGACGTAATTCTTGTTACTGGTGAATATGTGTCGAAGTAATCCAACTCCTCCTTTTACCTATAGCCTTTAGCTACAAGTCTAGATATATATTTATCAATTGATCCATGGGCCTTCAATTTCCTTTTGAAGATCAATTTATAACCTAACGGTTTTGAACCTAGTGGAAGATCCACTAGTTCCCATGTGTGATTTTGCAAAATGGATTCAATTTCGCTATTAATTGCTTCTTTCCAATTAGGATCAACGATTAAGGATATTGCTTCTTTGTACGATTGAGGTTCATTTTCTATCATATATGTTATAAAATTGGAACCGAAGGAAGTCGAGGTTCTTGCTCTTTTACTACGCCTTAGTTCATTCTCTATTCACGTGTGATCAATAGGTTGATGAGTAATACTTGTAGTAGCTTCATTTGTTCTTTTAGATGAACCATATTCTCGGGTTATGTTATACAGAAATTCATTTTTAAAAAATAAAGCGTCCCTTGATTCAATGACCGTATTTACATGAATATCCGAAATCTCATATTTACAAACTATGCATTGTTATTAATCGCATAACCAATGGACACATATTCAACGGTCTTTTTTCCTATTTGTACCTTTTTAGATTTAGGAACCATCACTTTGGCTAAGCACCCCCACACTCATAAATATTTATAGCAAGGTCTTCGACCTTTCTATAACTCATAAGGCATCTTATGAGTTTTCTTGTGTGGTACTTTGTTAAGAATATAATTAGAAGATAATAAAGCTTCCCCCCACTAGTTCTATGGAGCTCCTGAACTTATTAACATAGAGTTCATCATTTCCTTCAATGTACGATTTTTGCGTTACAAAATTCCATTTGATAGAAGAGAATAAGGAGCGGTGGTTTGATGAAAAACTCTATTTTCGGAATAAAATTTCTCAAACGGATATTCATATTCACCTCCTCTATCACTCCTAATAGCCTTTATCTTTTTGCTTAATTGATTCTCAACTTCATTCTTCTATTGTTAAAATGCATTAATAGCCTCATCTTTACTATGTAATAAATATACATAGCAATATTTTTTGCCGTCGTCAATAAAATTAATAAAATACTTTTTTCCACCTCCACTTTGTACAAATTTTAAATCAGAAATATCCATGTGAACTAAATCTAGTGGTTCGGTGATCATTTCAATAGAATGAAAAGGTAATCTAGTTAATTTTTATTCCACACAAATATCACATTTATGATTTTTATCAACGTTAAATTTTGGCAAAAATTCTAAGTTAATTAATCTACGCAAGGTATCAAAATTAATATGTCATAATCTAGCATGCTAAATATTAGATGACTCAATCATATAAATAGAACAAGAAATTTCATTCATAGGGGATGCCTTGGGCATCAATGTCATTACATTCATTTTAAACTGCTCATCAGACAGGTAGCCCTTTCCCACATACACATCATTTTTAGACAACACAAACTTATCAGAAACAAACACAACTTTAAACCCATTATTGCTTAGAAGCGATTCGGAAATCTGATTCTTGCGAATGCTAGGCACGTGCAACACATTATTAAGATTGAGTTCCTTTACCGAAGTCATTTTTAGAATAACCTTTCCTTATCGCACGAATTTAGAACTTAAAGAGTTCCCCATAAATAGATTCTCCTCATTTTCCAAAGCCTTATAAGTAGTAAGCATCCATTTGTTTGCACAAATGTGGCGGTGTCCACCCACCATTCCTTGGTATTTCCTGCCAAATTGCATTTAGAGACAAAACAGAAAGATTTATGTTTGCGATACCATAGGATATGTTCTCACCCTCCGTCACATTTGCTTGAGCATTGTTCTTTTTAGCGTTCTTTGATTTGCGACACTCGCTTGAGCGGTGTCCTGCCTTGCCGCAATTGTAGAATTTACATTTGAATTTCATTATTTGCTTAGATGTTCCTTCCACATCACAATTACGTTTGGATTTAGGACCTTCAACCACATGACCCTTGGACTCCATGATGTTCTTCCCACTTTTCTTTTGAGATTTGCGGTTGTCTTCTTCAATCCGCAGTCGAACTACCAATTCTTTAACATCCATCTCCTTGCATTTGTGCTTGAGATAATTTTTGAACAAATTCCAAGATGGAGACAATTTTTAAATTACCGTCGCAACTTGAAAAGTGTCACTGACTGACATTCCTTCAACATGAATGTCATGAAGAATAACCTGAAGTTCTTGAACTTGTGCAATAACCGGCTTGGAGTCAATCATTTTGAAGTCTAAAAAACAACCAATGATGAATTTCTTCATACCTGCATCTTCAGTTTTGAACTTCTTCTCCAAAGAATTCCATAATTCTTTTGCGAATTTCATAGTGTTGTACACCTGATACAACTTCTTGTCCAAGTATGTCAGGATGTAGTTATGGCACAGATAATCAGAATATTTTCCATCCGCGATAACTTTTTCAGTTTCATCTCCTTCTTGCAAATGGGGACAACCCTCATAAACGAGCCTCGACAATTGGAAGGTTATGAGATAAAAGTACATCTATCCTTTCCATCTCTTGAAATCAGCTCCGGAAAATTTTTCCGGTTTCTCCCCATGTGGCATGTTTACGGGGGCAACAATTATCGCATGTGTCACATTCACGGTTGGTGGAACTGTCTTCGTACTCTGTGATTCCATTTCCGTTACAAAAACATAATTTTTATTAATGACATTATTCATTTGTAACGAATTTATCAAAACAAAATACACAATTTTGTACACCAATCTTCCAAAATATAATTAATATTATACGAATTCTAACAAGAATTCTAAATAATATAACACAAAAATTAAAGTAAAATATTCTACACAATATTTTGAATTCTATATCACAGAATTAAACAAACATTAAACACTAGTTTAAACAAGTCTAAGTTAAGAAAAAAAAAATGTGTCAAACTGTTTTTAAGATTTAAAAAAAAATTCGTACAAAACAGAATTAAAATTTTACGATTAAAAATCTTAAACAAACATATTTACAAAAAAAAAAAAATTACAAATAATTTTTTTATTTTCTGAAACAAAATACTATAAATAGTGTAGAAAATTATTTTTTTTGTAACACTAACTATCTTATTAAATTTTTGTAATAAAGCAATAATTTATCAATTTTCGTGTAAATAGTAGTCATTATAAATTTATGAAATATAAAATTATTTTGTACTCATTAAAAACAGTAATCAAAAATAAATTTTTCTTAAGATTGTTATATCTGCTATTTAATTAAAACAATAGTAGATAGTTAAGAATAATAATAATTACAGAATTAAAACGTAATTATAGAAAATTGAGAACAACTTACTTGATATTGCAGAATTAAATAAATACAAAAAGAATTTCGAGCCCTGTGTAATACCACAGTGTCCTTAAGACAAATTTAATTCCCTTCCACAGTGCTTAGGGTCTGAATTAATGTCTCCCAGTATAGAAAGGAATTTTCGAATCAATACAGGAAGCACAACAATGCAATGATTCTGGCGAACTCAATTTCTATATCTTTTACTCAACCATGAACAAGATTTATGAAATACAGGAACAAACTTATGATATGGAGGAACTGTTTAGAAGAGGAAATTAATAAAATTTCAGAGTTGCATAGTTTCGAATTTTTTCATTAGTTAAAAAATGGAAGGTAACATCTGTATATATAACAGTGATGATGTGATTGTTCAAAAGAAAAAAAATGTCAAAACAGTTAAACGAATTTAACTGTTGACAATAACTACCAAACAGTTAATTAATTAATTAATAATTAAAGCCCAAGTCAGCCAGACGGTGCGTGCGTGTGTGGGCTTTTGATCCAAGCCCAACACATGGATAGTGTAGGTCATCTTCCCTTCAAAGAGTTGAGATACCCGAAGGCATCCAAACCTTAGTCCATCATTTGGATTTTGTTAACTTATCAATTTTCCACTACTCTTCCAATGTGGGACAAGAGTTAAAACATACTCAATTCATTAATTTTTATCGATATATGAGTCACTTTGGGGACATATTTATCATTCATAGCTTAATGGAATTAGACATGTAAATATACTACGTTAATCTCCTTGCGAAGGAGAACGCGTTCGTATATGATCCCACAATTATCGTGGTGTGGACCCCACCTAAATTTAAGCTCAAAACTGCACAAAATACTGTCTGGAAAAATTTGGACAACTTTATGTCCAAGTCCAATTCCAATTTTTCTGTAAGGACATTTTTCTCATGTCCAACATGTTACATTTGTGTATGTCGTATGCCGCTACATTTGGCACGTCACCTCACGATCTCACATGACGGCCTCTATCCGAATTCCGGGAATCAAGCATTCAACATCTCCATTAATGTGTCCCACATCTGCCTCAATGACTTCACGTTCCAAGATTTTAGGGACTTAATGTAAGTGGTACGCAAGGGAAGTCAAAACAGTGAAAAAAAGGCACGATAGGAGAGTTCAAGGGCATTTTTGTAATTTCACATCCATATTTCGGAGGTCTGGTCAACTAGAAAGTTGAATAGCTCGCCGCAACGAAGATACTGGAAAAAACGGCACCTCAATCCGAGCTACGGTGAAGGAGTTATGACCTTTTGAAGATAGAGAAAATTCCTTAAAGAATGCTGTTTTTTTTGTACGCTAGATAGAATTTTAGAGTTTTAAGAATGTGGGACTCTTCATATTTTTTCCTATAAATACCAACTTCGGGGGAGTTGTTTTGCAAGACTTTAGAAGACGTTTTTGAGAGTCCAAATGCCTCTAGTCTTCATATTTTTGAGTCCCAAGACTCATGTTTTGATTCACACAATTGCCAATCCTTTGTGAATCTTTTTGGTAACCCAAGAACACAACTTTTTAGTTTGTTCAAACCTTTGTGGAGAGATTTTTGCAACCGAGGGCTGCGTGTCATTGCTGAGGGAGTCTCTACAAAGTTTTATGGCTGCGTGTCATTGAGGAGTGCTGCGGTTCTTCCTTTGTTGATTGGACTGAGGTTCATGTGGGTTCGCTGCGTGTGGATTCATTGCTGACGACATCGACCGACGCCTGCGGGTATTCGTGTGTCACTGTATTTCATTGTAATCCGTGTAAGTTGTGATTTACTTATTATAGTGAAATAAAAGGTTTTGCCCTGCGGGGATTTTTCCTTAAACTTGTTTCGCATACTTTATTTGTTTATGGGTTGACACACGCACCGTAGATGGATGTTTAGGGGCCGAATTTATTTGATTTAAAAGTAGACTCTAATTAAATAAGGGTTACTTGGAATCTTGCGAATTTAATTTAAATCGATATTACACGCGTTCTCAAATTGGTATCAGAGCGGGTTACGCTAATTTATCGCGTGATCCTGATTTTTTTTCGAGGATTTACTTTCTGATACAATTTGTCTACTCACGTTTTCAAATTGGTATCAGAGCAGGTTGCGCAAATTTATCGCGTATTCCTATTTTCTGCAAAAATTGTGTGATATTGATTTTTTTTTTAAAATCAGTTTTATGAAAAATCGCAATTTTTCAATGGAACGCCCATTTAATGAGGAGCCTATTTTTGAAAAATTTCACGACCGTGCTGAAAAATTAAAAAGTTTGAATTTGAAACTTTGCAAAAGAATTAAAGTTTTAGAAAAAGAAAATTCTCGTTTTAAATTCGCGATGGATCTTTTGCAAACGGTTCAAAATCAAAGAGATTTTTATCGTGAAAAACTTGTTTCCTTGGACCATGACTTTGTTTCTTTAAAATTGTCCAAGAAGGAGAGTGATGATAGGGTCCTAGTTTTAGAAAAAGAATTGGAGGACCTTAAAAATTCAATGGTTTGTGTTTGTGCCAAAGATGAAAAAAATATTTTAATCAATGAATTTGTGGCACGTGAAGAGACTCTTAGGGAAAAGTTTTCCTTAATTGAGGGGGAGAGGGATACCCTTTTAGAAATTGTTGAAAATTTGAAAAAGCAATCCCTGTCTTGGGAAGAGTCTAATTTGTCGCTTGAATCAAATATTTTGAAGTTGAAAAATGATTTGACAGACTCAAGTAGGTTTGATTATGATGGTAATGGCTCATCTTGTTCTCATGTTTCTAGTGCTAAAGCCAAAACCATTATCTGTTTTAGAGGGTCAATTAATCCCAAGGATGTTAGAAAAGATCACAGTTTAGGTAACATTCCTCCCATTTTCACATGTTCACATTGTGGTAGGAAAGGTCACCTTAGGCGTTTTTGTTTTGATCTTGGAAAATGTCCTAGGAATTCGAAGTCTAGTATTTTGTTGGTTCCCAAAACCCCTTGTCGACGTGTTTCATCCATTTGGGTTAGGAAATCACTTTTGGAGGAACTAGATTTTAGACAAGTTGATTCCCGTTTGCTTGCACATGATTCTTCTCTTGCCATATCATATAGATGATTGTGTTTGCATGTTTGTCATACGCTAGTTATGCTTTTTGATATATTTTTGCTAGCGTTGTGACATGTACTTTTTGTATATATTTTTTTTGAAAAATTTTGAAAAATACAAAAAGATTTTTTTTGTTGCACCGTTTATGGATGAACACTTTGGATGACCGAGTCACAACATCATTCCATTTTTTCATGTGACTATTTGATAATGTTTTGAGACAATAGGTCAATTCATCCTTGTGCTTTATAATGTTTGGAGTCATTAAGATGTAATTTAGTGTTACTTCCTACATGTTTGACTCATATTTCCTTTATTGCACACATGCACGGATTTGTTTGATTATTGTGCTTGTCTTATCACATGTTGGCTGGGTGTTTTCACTTCAATTCTGTCCTTAAAACGAACCAAGCGCGATAAATTTTTTATAAGGAAACTGTGCATATAAGAACCGTTTTGTGAGTTTGTGTGCTTTATTTAAAAAACGGGGAAGGGCTGCGAAAGGTTCATTTTGCCTTTGCGAATACTAAGCCACCGTTAAATTGGACCTAAAAAATGGTGGAATTTTATTATCCGGGGTCCAAAGAGGTTAAAAGAGCCCGAAAAAATTGAAAGGCAATAAAAAGAAATTCATGCCAATTATGGGCCATTTAGGTTTTTGCACCAATTCTCCAAAGTTTGAGAATTTAGATTACCTCTAAAAGAATATATATATGAGGGAGTTTGGTTGGAGAATTTAAAACGGGTTTGCACGTCCTTGAAATGCTTGAAAATGCGCTACATAGTTTTGGACGTTATTGGTGTGGAAATCACTTTGACTTTGATTTGTTGATTTGCATAAGACGATCTCATCTAAATTCAACAAATTTTTTTTACACCTAAGGATACTTTTTATGTTCATTCATTAGGGGTACACATATGCATCGTGCACATATGATTGATTGAGTTGATTTACCTATCGAATGTGTTCACACCCATTCATTCCGTTTCCATGACTTAGTTGTTTGAGTTTAAATCCATGGTGTGATTTTTGTAGCATTTTTTTTCAAATGGTATCTATTTTTTTTGTTTTGTATGAAAATTTTGAAAAATCAAAAATAGTTTGCGAAGATTTTTTTTAGCATCTCCTTGCAAGAGCACGTCTGTCATTTGATTGATGCCTTGATTTGTATACCGTGACGCCCCGATTTTGCTTGCTTGTTTGATTCATTCTTCTTATTTGTCTATTTGGGGACATCATAAAAAGGGGGAGAAAGAATTATCTTATTTTGGGGGAGTTTGAATTTTGGGGGAGTTTTGAGATTTGACTTATGCTTATCATATATTGGTATCTATGTTTATCGCATTTCAAACTCGATACGTCACTTGGTATTTTTTTTCTTTATCTCATGTGTGTAGGTACTACATTGATGATCTCTGAATTGCACACCGTGATGAGAAAAGATTTGAGATTCCTGAAGATTTGAAGAACAAACGATGAAGACTATTCATTTGTACCTTTTCCAGTTTTGGGTTCATGGGAGGGTAGATTTGTATAGGCAATTTCATATTTGATAATTCGGATTTTTTATGTATGTACCGGCATAGACATAGGGGGAGATTTGTAAGGACATTTTTCTCATGTCCAACATGTTACATTTGTGTATGTCGTACGCCGCTACATTTGGCACGTCACCTCACGATCTCACATGACGGCCTCTATCCGAATTCCGGGAATCAAGCATTCAACATCTCCATTAATGTGTCCCACATCTGCCTCAACGACTTCACGTTCCAAGATTTTAGGGACTTAATGTAAGTGGTACGCAAGGGAAGTCAAAACAGTGAAAAAAAGGCACGATAGGAGAGTTCAAGGGCATTTTTGTAATTTCACATCCATATTTCGGAGGTCTGGTCAACTAGAAAGTTGAAGAGCTCGCCGCAACGAAGATACTGGAAAAAACGGCACCTCAATCCGAGCTACGGTGAAGGAGTTATGACCTTTTGAAGATAGAGAAAATTGCTTAAAGAATGCTGTTTTTTTTGTACGCTAGATAGAATTTTAGAGTTTTAAGAATGTGGGACTCTTCATATTTTTTCCTATAAATACCAACTTCGGGGGAGTTGTTTTGCAAGACTTTAGAAGACGTTTTTGAGAGTCCAAATGCCTCTAGTCTTCATATTTTTGAGTCCCAAGACTCATGTTTTGATTCACACAATTGCCAATCCTTTGTGAATCTTTTTGGTAACCCAAGAACACAACTTTTTAGTTTGTTCAAACCTTTGTGGAGAGATTTTTGCAACCGAGGGCTGCGTGTCATTGCTGAGGGAGTCTCTACAAAGTTTTATGGTTGCGTGTCATTGAGGAGTGCTGCGGTTCTTCCTTTGTTGATTGGACTGAGGTTCATGTGGGTTCGCTGCGTGTGGATTCATTGCTGACGACACCGACCGATGCCTGCGGGTATTCGTGTGTCACTGTATTTCATTGTAATCCGTGTAAGTTGTGATTTACTTATTATAGTGAAATAAAAGGTTTTGCCCTGCGGGGATTTTTCCTTAAACTTGTTTCGCATACTTTATTTGTTTATGGGTTGACACACGCACCGTAGATGGATGTTTAGGGGCCGAATTTATTTGATTTAAAAGTAGACTCTAATTAAATAAGGGTTACTTGGAATCTTGCGAATTTAATTTAAATCGATATTACACGCGTTCTCATTTTCGAACAATACTAACGGAATGTAAATTAGTCGAAGGCATTCTAAAAAACATCTACATATATATTTTTAATTACACGTCCATATATTTCATTTTACAGCAATATAGACAACAGTCACATAGTAAACCAAATAGATTTATTTAAAAAAAGATTAAAAACATCTTAAAGCTGAAACGAAATACACATGAACATAGTACGTTCTTACTAGATATTTACTTGTCTATGAAGTTGAACATGTGACATCCAAAAGTTGGCCTAATGTAATTTTTTCCCATGGACCTTGCAATGGTAACCTTTGCTTTGTTAGTTGTACATAAACTTGATGCATGTTAGGTCGAGATTGTGGATTAGGATGCAAACATGCAAATGCTAGCTTTGTAAAAAAGGCCACCTCCTCGGCCTCTTGATTTTGAGGAGACCAAAGGCGTTGGTCCAACACATCTTTCAATAAAATCTGACTGCCGATTGATGATGATGATGATGATATGGAAGAGATAAAATCTCCCGGATGCCTCCCCATGATCACTTCCAGTGACAAAACTCCGAAGCTATAAACATCACATTTCTCATTCACTTCCATTGTATAAGCGAGTTCTGCAAGAAAGAATATTACAAGAACATCGAACCAAACTAAATATAAAATGAAAAAACAATGAAAGGTGTTCATTATGATAGAACAAGTATTCAACTTCATATTGTGTATGTGAAAATTTATTCTATGTGTAATGTAATTAAACATCAAATGTGTTCTAGCTCACATGGTACGGCTACCCACCCTCTATAGGTCTGGGTATGGTGCAAGTCCCACTACAGACAATTTAATAACCATTTGCGGTCGGTTTAAGATAGGAAGGTCCATCCCAATCATCTATTTTTTTTAAAATATATATTGTTCTAATTGGGAATTATTCTCATCTATAGTTTTTTTAAGGTACTAAATAGATGTCTAAAAACAAATGTGCCTTACTATCCATAATAAGAAAGAGAACACATTATGAAAGGAGCCTTAAAATTTTTGAGAAATTAGTAAGTTGAGTTAATAACATACGTGAGTAATGGTAAAACCCCCAAAAAATGAACAAATAGTTCATCTACAAAAGTGGTGACATAAGTTGAAAGCTCACCTTTGGTAATGAAATTTTCACTTGAAAAAAAGTTAATAACTAGTATCATTTTGAGATACCTGATATAAAGGCAATTGAAATTGTCATACAAACATACCTGGAGCTGCATACCCAAACGTTCCAGCAAATGAAGTCCAATTAGATGAGTCGGGCTTTAAAAGTTTAGCTGTACCAAAATCAGAGACATGAGCTTCAAATTCTGTATCTAACAGAATATTCTTGCTCGATATGTCTCGGTGAATTATCGGAGGTGAACAATCATGGTGCATATACGACAAAGCTTTTACCACACCACTAATAACATTTATCCTCTTCATCCATTGAAACCCCCTTGCTTGTTCCTCATTTCGTAGTATCATTTGCAAACTCCCCCCTTCCAAGAACTCATAAACCAAGAACGAGTGTCGTGGATGTGAACAAAAACCATAAAGCTTCACAATGTTACGATGTCGTATTTCTGTAAGTACACGGATTTCACTTGTAAAACTCTTCAAATTACCGACCTCGCTTTCTTCAGATGCGTGAAGTTTTTTCACGGCAATAACTTGGCCGCATGGCAACTCAGCTTTATAAACAGTTCCACATCCTCCCACCCCGATGAAATATTCAGAGCTGAAGTCCTTAGTAGCTTCAATGATTTTCTTATATGCCATTTTCCCATCAAAGCTCCATACCACAAACAAATCTTTATCCTCAACTTCTTCAGGGTCATCTTTTATTTCCTTCACCCGTGAATGGTAAAACATAAAGATTCCAACAACGAGGAATAACAGAGATATAATTACCAAAATAGGGACTATGATAAAAATTATAAGATTATTATCCTTTCCCTTGTTATCTCTAGTGGGGCAGGACTTCAAACGAGTAAAATTTCCACACAAACCTTTATTTCCCGCAATTGCCTCAAAAGGAGCCTTTTTGAAGGCTTCGATATTTGGAAGAGGTCCCTCTAACTGATTGTGGGAAATGTCAACATATGTCAAACTCGACATTCCTTGGAAGGTAGATGGAATTGAGCCAGATATCTCATTGTGGGAGAGATTTAATGTCTCTAACCTTTTCAACTCTCCAAGATGTATCTCACCGGCCAATAAATTCCGACTAAGATCAAGACATTCAAGATTTTGCAGATTGTTTATCTGATAAGGAATTCCCTTTTCAAATCTATTTATACTTAAATTCAAGCTCCTTAACTTCACACATTCCGCTAGTTGTTTTGGAATCAAGCAACATAAATTATTTTTTGACAAATCAAGTGTTTCCAAATTTGACATCTTTCTAATTTCTAGAGGAATCGAGGAAGACAACCTATTCTTTTGTAGATTGAGGTTAAGCAATGACCCCAATTTTCCCAAATCTTTTGGAATTTTGCCAACCAAATGATTCGATGAGAGATCAAGTGCAATTAGTTGAGTTGCTTGTCCAAGCTCAGGCGGTAGTCTTCCAAAAAGATAATTATTGGAGATCTTCAAGTTGGTCAAATTATGGCAAAGTCCCCAATTTTTAGACAACTCCCCATACAAATTATTATAACTCAAATCAATATAATTCAAATTTGGATATACGCCAAAATCTTCTGATATATTTCCAGTAATTTGGTTTCCATCAAGTCTAACTCTATATAAGTTAGAGCAATTCTTCAAGCTTTTGGGTACTGGACCAGTGAAATGATTGTTACTTGCACCCAATTTAACAAGTGATCCACTTAGGCATATATCATGAGGTAAGTGACCAGTGAAATTGTTATGACCTAATTGAAGATATTCCAGATGTGTCAGATTATTTAGTTCTGGAGGAATGGATCCACTTAAATAGTTATCAAACAAAATTAAATCGACTAGGTATTTTGCATATCCTAATTCGGGTGGGACGGAGCCAAATAATCTATTTTGATCCAAAGTCAAAATTTTGAGGTTTGTCAAGTTTCTTAAAGAAGTAGGGATTGAACCAATGAGTTTGTTTGTGGACAACTGAAAAACAACGAGAGACCGTAGCATTCCAACTTCTTGAGGGATGAACCCAGAAATTTCATTCAAATTAAGGTATAAAATGGACAAATTTCTCAAATTTCCTATAGAATTAGGGATAGAACCTGTGAGTTTATTTCGAAACAAAGTCAAGCTTTTGAGATTTGATAAGTTTCCTATGGAAGTAGGGATTGAACCAATGAGTTTGTTTGTGGACAATTGAAAATCAACTAGAGACCGTAGCAGTCCAACTTCTTGAGGGATGGATCCAGAAATTTCATTTGAATAAAGGTATAAAAAGGACAAATTGCTCATATTTCCTATAGAAGCAGGGATAGAACCTGATAGTTTATTAGATGAGATGTCAAGATTGTTAAGATACTTCAACATTCCAACTTCTTGAGGGATGGACCCGTAAAGTTCATTTCTATAAAGATTCAAAAAGGTTAGATTTACCAAGTACCATATGGATGTGGGGATTTGTCCTGTGAAATGGTTATTTCCCAGGTTTAGATATGAAAGAGACCTTAGCATCCCAACTTCTTCTGGGATGAAGCCAAAAAAATTATTGTCTCGAATTTTTATGGCAAATAGGTTGCTCAAGTTGCCAATAGAAGTAGGTATTGAACCAGTTAGATTGTTAGTATGCAATAAAAGCTCATTGAGCGACCTCAACATTCCTATATTAGAAGGAATCATTCCAGATAAGAGATTAACAGACAAGTTAAGATAGGTGAGATGAAAAAGGCTACCGATATTTGAAGGGATGGTCCCATGGAGAATGTTGGAAGAAATATTGATGCTAAGGAGATAGGGTAAAGATGAGAAATTCAAGTTGTGGATAGTACCTTTTAAACCAATGTTTGTTAGGTTTAAGTGAACGACACTTCCAACATCGTTACAACGAATCCCAACCCAGTTATGGCAAGGGCTCCTTCCAACCCACGACGACAATAGTATTTGGCTTCCGTTTTCAAGGCTGTCTTTCCATGTTAAAAGAGCCATTGTTTCATTTCCTCCAAGTGATACTTCTTTCGCAGTTGCAAAACAATCAAAGTGGGACGAAGAAGCCAGTAGAAGGACAGGTTTTATTGTGAACAGTACTTGCATGGAAACAAACTGGTCTTTCATTGTGGGTTTTGGTAATTATAAAAGGATGGGTTTTGCTAAAGAAGGGAAATAGATAGTCTGATGTGGGGATGAATATCTTTAAACGATGCATAGAGGTATTTATAGATATTGTTGAAATTAATCGTAGAATTGTTACTTTTAACTATACAAAAACAGTTTTATTTATGAAAGGTCTAGTACAATGCCGTGTTACTTGACCTTGCAAGGTCTGCGGTGGTTCAAGAGGATTTATATTCAAGTTATCCAATAAAGCTTAAATGTATTATGAACGTCAGATTACTACGTTTCATTAAATCAACAACATATTTCACGTAGCAGATTTTTCCAATAAAACATCAGCGTTATGAATATCTTAATATTATTTTAAATTAATATATAAAAACTGTATCTTAATATTATTTCAAATTAATATATAAAAACTGTTATAAAAGAGACTGTTATATTTAAAAGTACGTAAAAAATAACGTAAAATAATCTTAAAACATTCAAGATTAACTCATCCAATAGATGACACTATCTTAATATGTAACATTAAACATTTTATATAATATATGTCACGTTATAAATTTATACAAAACATACTTTAACAAACCTAATAAGCACAATATATTAGTATCTATAGCTGCAAAATTTTAAGTGTAAATACAATGCACTAATAATGAGTGAATCAAACATAAGAATTAGTAAACCTTCTAAAGCATTTAAAACCATCACACCCCAAAAATTCAGACATGATTTTTTTTTCCATTAGACCCTTCATTCAAATAGTTAAAATATTCATTCAACTTAAGAACACCTCCGTAAACCCCTTCATCCAAATACATGACTGTCAAAAATAAAAAAAATTATTTAAGAGATAATAAAATACACTATATTACTCAATATTTGAGAGATAACACCCAATATGAGGAGAGAATTTTTCTTTACTACTCGCACAATATTTTTTACTTTTTATGACTTCATTTCAATTGCCAACATTACATGGGTATTTACAAAATCTCTAAAATGTATCTACCCAATAACATATAACTATTACATTTAATGTAAACATACCTCATTTAGAGTTCGATACATGAAAAGCCTAATATGTGAACCAACTAAATGCATGTATTGACCAAATACATTTGTGTTTACATTAATCTATATAATACAAAATTAATAAATGGCTTCATGAAGTGTACACGTGTCGTGTGAGGGCAACAAATGTCGACGTTGTGTTACGATGACAACAATAATTTGAATAATTATTTGTTGAAAATCCATAAATAGTCAAGTCAGCCCTCCGCGAACAATCAACTCAGCTCCACTGAATAATAATTCTGCATCTGTGAGTGTACACTCACTTCACATGGAAAAATCAATTTGCCAAAAGTCTAGCCTCCTCGAGTGGCAACTCATATTTCCTACACGAAAGAGATTGGTTATAGAGTAGGTTCTGAGAAAGGCTTCTTTCTCGGGACCCAAAAGGAAAATCAGTGACTTCTTTCTACCTCACGTTAGCTTATGAACATTTATAAATTATCCAAAACTTATGTTTCATTTCCGAACCTGTTATTAAAAGGCATATTTTATTTTCACCCACAATTCCTTTCACCTCGCCCCATTTATTTTTTTAACACTAATCAACAACGTATATTTTCATGATTAAATATCATTTACAATTCTTTTTTCGGACCCCAGTTTTAATAATAACTCCTTTATATTTGTACGATTGGGGATCAACTATTCCATGATAGTGAAACCGTCTTCATCTTGACGATTGATTGTGTAAATACCTCGTTTTCAAAAGATGGCAATTAATTTGAGATAGATTTAGTAATAAATTTATTATTAAGATCAGATTATTACCTGTCATCTATTCTAAAATATATTTTGTGTAGCTGATTTTTCCATTTAAATTTCAGTGTCGTTCATAAACCATAAGCCCCAACTCTCACTATCAGGGTTATTGTTATCATCCTATATTTATTGCCTAGGGCGTCTCCAAGCGGAGAGGATTAGGTGTGGCGGCCTTCACTAAGTTTGTTGGTTTATTTTTAACATACAGTTGTTTTATAAAAATATTTGGGTACTAAGAGTAATTTTTGTATTTGCGGTTGAATATTCATTTTAGACATTAATATGTTCATGTTTGGTTTAACATTCCATTGAAATATTGAGAATATAATTTGAGTATTTGAGTAATTATTTTTTTTTTTTTTTGAAAACGAGTAATTATTTTTTGAAAAAGCCAACTGGGTGCTCCTACCTCTAAACCCCGTCAGTGGTCTCTCTCTCTCTCTCTCTCACACAGAAAACTTTAGTCTCCTCCTGTGGCAATCTAAATAGCCAACATGAAAGAGATGGTTATAGTAACCCAAAAATGAAAAAGAAAACGGGGTACTGAAAAAGACTTCTTTGTGACCAAGAACAAAAACGAAAGTCTTCTTTCTACCCGCAAAGTCACGCTAGGTTTCACAAAAAACAAAAACCAATTGATTGTTGGAGATTTTTAAAATAAGAGAGTAAGAGTTTTTTGGGTGTAAAAGCCTTAAGAGCTTGTCCCACATTGGAAGTGTGTGGAAGAGGTGGGAAGCTAACCCAAATATAAAAGGGGATAGTGTCCCACATTGGAAAATGTACAAAGCTAAGTGTCACCACTAAGCTATAAAAGGGGTGGGCAACCTTTGAGTCCCACATTGGAAAAATGTTAAGAATTTGTACACTTAATAAGTACAAATGGAAGATGAAGAGTTAATTCATCTAGCATTTAAGAGGCTATTCAAGAGACCTCAATACGGTGCGAAGCACCGTACGCACACGCACACGCGCGCGCGCGCGCGCGCGCGTGCGGGGCAGTGGGCTGTAGAGGCGCTAGTGGCGCACTTTGCACTTCGCACGCCGCGTGTCCGCAGTGGTAGCGGGTTGTCGGGATTCGTCCGGGTCGGATCGCGGTAGCTCGGGCGCGGTCACTTTTTGGTTGACCCGTGCAAAACCGATTCGGTATTATTATACCTGTTCGGAAAGGACTTAAGACTGTTGGTAATTAACAGTCATACCTGTTCGAAAATGACTTAATTCAACAGTCATGACTCTTGAAGACAAACCCTTTCATTTTCTATAAATAAAGGCTGCCTAAAAACGGAATTACATTGATAACAAAAACCAGTTTCAGATTTCCATACCCTGCTATTACTCTCTTACAGTTTTCAGGAGATATAAATTCTCTTATTCTGTTTTGTGCACATAAATAGAATAAGAACTTGATTGACTGTTCTTCGCTGCTACATCCAAGGGCTGTCTTCAAATATACAAGTTGCAGACAGTGCAATTGCTTCATTGTATCTTGAGTACGGATTTGCTGATTCCCGTCTGTATACCGAAATTCTTCGTGTGGGGCAAATACTGTATTTAGGAAAGTGACATCACGCCTTGAAGTTTTATAGTGACTATTCAGAAGTTATATTGTTGTATTGAAGCTGACATTTTTGAGATATATAAAGAGTTCCGTTTCTGTATTTGCATTCATAATATCCAACAATCTAAATACAATATTCAGAAATGGCCGACTCTTCCAAGTCACTTCGACAAATAACAGAAAGCTTTGTCAAGTTGGACCGTTTTGATGGTGGTAATTTTCTGCGTTGGCAGAAAAAGGTTCATTTTCTTCTAACAACATTGAAGATTGTATATGTCTTGTCACAACCGAAACCAAATGAAGATGAAGATGAAACCGTGGAACAGACTAGGCAACGCACAAAATGGGAGACCGATGATTATTTGTGTCGTGGTCACATTCTCAATGCACTTGCTGATAATTTGTTCGACTTGTACCAAAATGTTGGGACTGCAAAAACTTTGTGGGAAACATTGGAGACCAAATATCTAACGGAAGACGCTACAAGTAAGAAGTTCCTTATCGGTCAGTTTCTAAGCTTTAAAATGCATGATAATAGGCCTGTGCTAGAACAATTTCATGACATCCAACGCATCATAAATCATTGCAAACTGAAAAAATTAAATATGGATGATAATGTAATTGTTGCTGCCATAATTGAAAAACTTCCTCCTTCTTGGAAAGACTATAAGAAAGAACTCAAACACAAAAAGGAGGATCTTTCACTTGAAGAATTAGAGACTCATTTAAGAATTGAACAAGAGTCTCGAATTCTAGATGGTAAAGAGGAACAAGAAAATTCTGTTTCTAAGGTCCATGTGGTGGAGGAAGGAAAGGAGCAAAAATATGGCAATCATGGAAAAAATAACAAGCGGAAGAATTTTTCAAATAATTCTAAAGCAAACAAAAAGAAGAAAGGAAATTGTTTTCATTGCAACAAACCAGGTCACTTCAAGAAGGATTGTCGTGAGTTCAAGAAACTAAAGGAAAAAGGAGGGACATCAGACACAAAGCAAAAATTTGCTGCTATGATATCTGAGGCTAATATGCTTGGAGAAGACAACTCTTGGTGGGTTGATTCTGGTGCCACAAGGCATGTTTGTAAGGACAAGAACTTGTTCTCTGCCTATGAAACAGTGGAAGGAGATGTTCTCTATATGGGAAATTCATCTACAGCTGCGGTTAAAGGCAAAGGGACAGTGGATCTCGAATTCACTTCCGGGAAAATCCTTAGCCTTGATGTTAGGAAAAATTTAGTTTCTGGAAGTCTTCTTAACAAATTTGGCTTTAAGCTTGTATTCGAGTCAGACAAATTTATTCTGACTAAGAATGGTACCTTTGTAGGCAAAGGATATTTGTATGAGGGCATGTTTAAGCTCAATATCAATGAAAAGGATTCTTCTGCTTATATCGTTGATTGTCTTTCATTATGGCATAGTCGTTTAGGACATGTTAATACAAAGAAAATGCATTTCATGGTTAATTTAAATTTGATTCCTAAATATGAGAATGATATGAATGAAAAGTGTAAAATATGCATACAAACAAAAATAACAAGATTGCCTTTTCCTAAAATAGAAAAAACTACATCTTTGTTGCAATTAGTACATAGTGATGTTTGTGATTTGCATGGAACGCCTACTAGAGGTGGTAGTAAATATTTTGCTACATTTATTGATGACTTTTCAAAATATTGTTACGTATATCTTTTAAACTCTAAGGATGATGTGCTTAATAGATTTAAGACATATAAAAATGAAGTTGAAAATCAATGTGATTCTAAAATAAAATGTCTTAGATCTGATAGAGGTGGTGAATATCACTTTCCTCAATTTTGTGAAGATATGGGAATTATACATGAAGTTACTGCACCTTATACACCACAACAAAATGGAGTAGCAGAAAGAAAAAATAGGACACTAACTGAAATGGTTAATGCTATGCTTTCTTATTCTGGTTTAAGTAAAGGTTTTTGGGGAGAAGCTCTTTTAACTGCATGTCATATTCTGAATAGAATACCTGTTAAAGATAATAAGAAAACTCCTTACGAATTATGGAAGAATAGAAAACCTAATTTAGGTTATCTTAAAGTTTGGGGTTGTAGAGCTATTGTAAGACTACCTGAAACTAAGAGAAAGAAATTAGGAAGCAAAGGTGTTGAGTGTATTTTCATAGGTTATGCACAACATAGTAAAGCCTATAGATTTTTGGTTAGTGAACCTAATGATTCTGTTGAGGTAAATACAATAATTGAATCGAGAGATGCAATTTTTTATGAACAAAGGTTTTCTTCTATTCCTAGAATTAATAATGAAAAAGAAGTAAGCACTCCTTCACAGTTACCTGTAACTCCACCAGTAGAACAAGAAGAGATTAGAAAAAGTAAAAGACCTAGGAAAGAAAAAAGATTTGGTCCTGATTTTGTAGTCTATCTTGTTGAAGGAACTAGAGATACATCTTGTAATCAATATGCTTTGACTCTTAGCGTTGAAATAGACCCACAAACTTATAGTGAGGCAATTAAGTCTGTAGATTCAGCATTTTGGAAAGAAGCTATAAATGATGAAATGGATTCAATTTTGGGAAATAAAACTTGGAAATTAGTAGACTTACCTCCAGGATCTAAACCCATTAAGTGTAGATGGATTTTTAAAAAGAAAATGAAAATAGATGGAACAATTGATAAATTCAAGGCTAGATTGGTTGCTAAAGGTTTTACACAAAAAGAAGGAATTGATTATTTTGATACCTATGCACCTGTTGCTAGAACCGCCACTATTAGAATTTTAATTGCATTAGCATCTATATATAATTTTGAGATTCATCAAATGGATGTGAAAACTGCCTTTTTAAATGGTGACTTAGAAGAAGAAATTTACATGGAACAACCTGAAGGGTTTGTTATGCCTGGACAAGAAAACAAAGTATGTAAACTTATTAAGTCCTTATATGGCCTAAAACAAGCACCTAAACAATGGCATGAAAAATTTGATAAAGTCATTATTTCTTATGGTTTTAAAATTCATGAATCTGATAAGTGTGTTTATAGTAAATTTGCTAATGGTAAAGGTGTGATCATTTGTTTATATGTAGATGACATGTTAATTCTTGGTACTGATTTAGAAAGCATTAATAATACTAAGAGTTTTTTGTCTTCTAAAATTGATATGAAAGATATGGGTGTAGCTGATGTCATATTAGGAATGAGAATAATAAGGAAAGATAAAAATATAATTCTCACTCAATCTCATTATGTTGAGAAAATTTTAAAGAAATTTAATCAGTTTGATTGCACACCTGTTAGTACACCTTTTGAACCACAGCTAAAAATGATCCCTAATAATGGTAGAGCTATTTCACAATTGGAATATGCACGAGTAATTGGTAGTTTAATGTATGCCATGACATGTACTCGACCTGATATTGCTTATGCTGTTGGTAAATTAAGTAGATATACTAGTAATCCAAGTTTATTGCATTGGCATGCTGTCAATAGAATATTAAAATATTTGAAAGTAACTATGGACTATGGTATATACTATAGTGGATATCCTTCAGTATTAGAAGGGTTTTCTGATGCCAGTTGGATAACTGAGCGGGAGGATCATTCCTCAACAAGTGGATGGATTTTCACACTTGGTGGAGGAGCTGTTTCTTGGGGATCAAAGAAACAAACTTGTATAGCTGACTCTACTATGGCAGCTGAGTTTGTAGCATTAGCTGTAACTAGTAAAGAGGCAGAATGGTTAAGGAATTCATTGATTGAAATTCCAGTTTGGCCAAAACCAATGCCTCCAATATCTATACATTGTGATAGTGAGTCTACACTTTCCAGAGCTTATAGTAAAGTGTATAATGGAAAGTCTAGACATATTGGCCTGAGACATAGTTATGTCAGATAAATGATTACAGATAGTGTAATCACAGTGGATTATGTAAAATCAAGTCAAAATTTAGCTGATCCTTTTACAAAAGGTCTTGCAAGAGGACTGGTGTCTAAGACATCAATAGGGATGGGACTAAAGCCCATTAATAATAATCACTCTTGATGGAAACTCAACTTGAAACTTGATATATTCAAGTCTCAAGTTCAATGATTAAAGTACATCATACGACGTGATTGTAAGCACTATGAAATTTAACATCCCAAGGATAAGTGCTTAGAACATGTAATGAATAATGAAAGAGGATGGGTTTAACCTTAATAGATTTATGGTGTTTTAAGTTACATGGACACCTATGATAATCTACCTATATGAGTGTGGAAGTGGTGCCGCTTCCTATGAGTATTGGGCTTGACTCTAAAGCACTCATGAAATCAAGGTACAGACACAAGGCCTAATTCATGTGTCGGCTTATATGGATAATCAGTGACTAAAAGATTTGTGCGTGAAGACAAATCCGGATAATCAATATAGATTGATAGTTCAAAGACAAGCCTACTATACTTTCATGGTTAACCTTGACGAACCTTCACAGGGTATTGGTTCAAGTCGTGAGACACCAATGCTTATACACAGTCTTACAGACAATCAAAGATTTACAAAACTTATTTTGAAAATGGTGGAGGAATGTTGGAGATTTTTAAAATAAGAGAGTAAGAGTTTTTTGGGTGTAAAAGCCTTAAGAGCTTGTCCCACATTGGAAGTGTGTGGAAGAGGTGGGAAGCTAACCCAAATATAAAAGGGGATAGTGTCCCACATTGGAAAATGTACAAAGCTAAGTGTTACCACTAAGCTATAAAAGGGGTGGGCAACCTTTGAGTCCCACATTGGAAAAATGTTAAGAATTTGTACACTTAATAAGTACAAATGGAAGATGAAGAGTTAATTCATCTAGTATTTAAGAGGCTATTCAAGAGACCTCAATACGGTGCGAAGCACCGTACGCACACGCACGCGCGCGCGCGCGCGTGCGGGTGCGGGGCAGTGGGCTGTAGAGGCGCTAGTGGCGCACTTTACACTTTGCACGCCGCGTGTCCGCAGTGGTAGCGGGTTACCGGGATTCGTCCGGGTCGGATCGCGGTAGCTCGGGCGCGGTCACTTTTTGGTTGACCCGTGCAAAACCGATTCGGTATTATTATACCTGTTCGGAAAGGACTTAAGACTGTTGGTAATTAACAGTCATACCTGTTCGGAAATGACTTAATTCAACAGTCATGACTCTTGAAGACAAACCCTTTCATTTTCTATAAATAAAGGCTGCCTAAAAACGGAATTACATTGATAACAAAAACCAGTTTCAGATTTCCATACCCTGCTATTACTCTCTTACAGTTTTCAGGAGATATAAATTCTCTTATTCTGTTTTGTGCACATAAACAGAATAAGAACTTTCTTGACTGTTCTTCGCTGCTACATCCAAGGGCTGTCTTCAAATATACAAGTTGCAGACAGTGCAATTACTTCATTGTATCTTGAGTACGGATTTGCTGATTCCCGTTTGTATACCGAAATTCTTCGTGTGAGGAAAATACTGTATTTAGGAAAGTGACATCACGCCTTGAAGTTTTATAGTGACTATTCAGAAGTTATATTGTTTTATTGAAGTTGACATTTTTGAGATATATAAAGAGTTCCATTTCTGTATTTGCATTCATAATATCCAACATTGATATCTCCATGAAACCCCTTGTTGTGGTATATTCTCTTCCGGTGGCAATGAATAATGGTAGGAAGACATACATGGGGATATATTTTGAGTAATGTGTACTCAAAATCTGTTCCCATGTGAATCTGACTAGTACTATCCAGTGGCAATTAATATTTCCAACCGAAAAGGCTTCTTTCAACCATGGAAGTCGGCTCTCTGAGTTCCAAAAAGAAATAATTCTTTCTACCCCAAAAGTCACTCTAGGTTACGAACTTTTATAAATTTCCTAAATTTTATGTTTTATTTTCAAAACAATATTAATTAAAGGAAGATTTTGTTCCAACCCATAATTTCTTTCACTGCACCCCATTTATTTCCCAAAAAATATATCCATTTGTGCTGATGAAATCCTTGTGGACTTTACGGCTCCCTGGAAGACTCGCACCATCTCTTGATTGATGGTGCCAAGCACTCTATATTTCATGTTTTTTTAACTTTAATATATTAGTAATTTTTGATTTTAGACTTTGTTCCCGAATTAATTAGTATATTAGATATCAGAATATTTTTCATTGCAAAATGTCACGTTATATCACATTTCCTGGCGAAATTTTCACATTTAGCAAAGAAAAATGTAGCATACTCTAATAAACTTAATAATTTGGATTAAAGTCTAAAATTGAAAATTAGTAATGCATTAAAGTAAAAAAAAAATATTTAAATAATAAAATTGGGATCAACTATCCTACACGGTTGGTGTTTTGTTTTACGAATAAAAATTGTATTTCATTTTTTGTTTGCCGCTTCTCCCTTTTCAAGACATGATCTATAATGTTACATATATTTTAAAATTACAATGCCCATCTTTTTATTACATATGCATTAGTGTGTGTGTGTGAAAAATAAGTTTCCCCAGCGCATTGAAGTTGTTGGTGAAATTTGTTTAATTTTATAAAATTGAAACAAAAATACTAGTTCAAATTATTTTCGTAAAAAATTTAAACACTTGTGTCATTTATATTAGTTGTGAAAAAACAATATCATACACATTTACTGATGAATAGAGTCCATCGAAAAAAGTGAAGCATGTAATAAATTATTCGTGTCTCTAAATGAGCTCTCTTTCTCGAACAATATATTCTTTCGTGCATATCTTTTTGTCACTAAATAGTTTTGATGACGAATTTTTTTCTTTAGCGACAGAATGAAAAAAAAAATCATAGCTGAGCATGTTTGTTCATATTGCCTTTTATTAAAAAATCTCGCCCCACCGAATGGGTGACTTGCATGTATTTGAATAAAAATGGTGGGTGAGATGCATGTTCTCAAAATAAGGGTGATCGATGAGATTTGGAAGGTGCTTCCTAAAATTCACTTATGAAAATTATGCGGCCCTCATTCATATGCGCAAAAAAATTAGGGATAATAGTTATCGAGTCCCATTCACTTGGTCAATGAGATGAGATTCTTTGACTGAGTCAATGGTGTCGAAGGTCCTATTTTGTTAACTCGGCACATTAAAATGACAAATACACCCTCAAAATATTTTTTACAACTGTTACGTCATTTTTTTTTTTTTTAAAAAAATCATCAAATTTTTAAAAGTCCACAATTTCAAATCTACAAATAAAAAATTCACAAAATTTGTATATTTGAAATCTACTCGTCAAGATCTATCAAACAATACCTATATTCGATATTTTTTTACCAAAAAATCAAAACGAATAAATTTACAGTTTCTGAAAAACCTCCATTTTTTTCGGCGAAAAATCTTTTTCTCCAGCGCGGGCGATGGCACTGCTGGCGCGGAGCAGAAAAAATGAAGAAATAGACGAAGAAATAGAGAAACGAGGAGAGAGAAACACTCCGTGCGAGAATTCTGGCGGCCCCCGGTGAGATTTTCCGGTGGGCTATTTCCGGCGAGTCTCCGATGGGGTGGGATGGGGGTGGGGTGGAGATGGGGCTACTAGAGAGAGAAAAAGTGTAAGATTATGTGTTTATTTTAAGGGAGAGAGTAAGTGGGTTTAAAATGGGTATATGTGAGAGTACATTTACCTAAATATATGTAGTCTATAATGAAAAAGGACTCGGTGCATTAAAAAAAGTTAATAAGATTTCATGCATCTTTGACTCAATAAATGGGACTAACCTTGAATTATCCCAAAAGATTATCTATATGAGTGACATGGTCATGCCTCATCCAAAAAATTACAAATATATTAAGTATATTTTAATAGACAACTAAGGTTTTCCTTTCTAACATATTTTCCATTTTGTGTGAGAAAGCACGTGTTTTTAGAACTTCATAAAACACTCCCTCCACTAAAATTTTGGATTTTTTTCCACATGTAGCTGTTTTAAAAATATTTGGGGTTCTAGTATAATTTCTGTAATTCCTGTAGAATATGTATTTAAGGCATTAATATTTTCGTATTCGATTTAATATTTGATTGAAATATTAGGTATTTAATTGAGTATTAGAGTAATTATTTATTGGAACTCCAAAAATTGAAATATTAAGCATTTAATTGTGTTTTAAATTCGGTTTACAACTCCCTTAAAGTCTCTACCCGTCTCTTCATTGATGGTCCCAAGCACTCTACATTTCTATAAATCACAAAATATGTTTCATTGCCTCACTGTGATATGAATTATATTTTTGTTAAAAAACATTTTCGTACACATTGAGTGACATATAACATTCATCGCAAAATAAAAATGAAGCCTATAGTAAATTAGACTCGGTACTAAACTAGCTCTCTTTCGTGACCGACATATTTTTTCGCATATAGTTTCGTGACTCAATAATTTTGATGCCAAAAATTTTCTTTGACGACAGAACGAAGAATTGTCATTACTGAGGATGTTTATTTATATAATCTCATTTTTAGTGAGCCCACCACCGTCTAGTGAGTGAGTTGCATGTATTATATTAAATATGGTGAGTGAGATGGAAGTTTCTCAATATAGGGGTGAGATGCACTTATTTATTTATTTTCAAAAAGTGACGAAGCCCCTTGAATTTATTGACAAAACGGAGAAAAAAACTCTCCTAGGTGGCGCTTACAAGGACTATATATATAACTTAAGAAAATGAGTAACATTATAATTGACCTTGGATTGGACAATAGCATCATTTATATCTGCCCAAATTCGTATGTTTGACATCGTTGCCTTCATATGCTTGCTTGATTTGCACAAACATGGCTTCACGTGTGGTTATAATGCTGGCAATATTGTGTTTTATCATCTCCTGCTCACCAGTTGTGGGATCCAAAATGGAGATTGGATAGAAATCACCCTTCTTCAAAAGGCTGCCTAATCTTTCTCTGACATATTCAAATTCTTCATATGATAGTTCTGAATTAGATTTGGAGTCTGCAAGTGGAAAAATATCCTCCTTTGCATTATGGTTGATAGGACGTTTTTGAGACCTAATTAAGGAAAAATAACTGAGGTATGTTTGTCGGTAATTTTTGGCTTTTCTAAAAAGCTCATCAAAATCCAGGCCATGAGATTGGAAGAAATCATCCTCACTGTCATCAACGTTGTTTTCATAAACAACGCAATTAGGGGCAGAATTTGAAATATTTTCACAATCCTCACTTGTTTCACTTTACTTACTCTCATAAGGGTGAGTCGAATCAAACACCTGGATTGGTTCGAAAGGTAATCCAACATAAAGCTCTAACACATTAGAAGAATCTTGTGAACAACTAGCACCAAGAATAAAACGCCTTGTTTGGTATGTTTACTTTATAACTTTTACTATTTTGATGTATTAAGGTAGGCACTTTATCTACCACTCCGTTCTCTGCCAAAAAAAGTTGGAGTCATATTACACTCTTGCTTGTTCCCATTATCTGTTTTTCCAGCAGCATCCCGTTGGGATGAATCCTCAATATTTTCAAAAGCAACAATGGCTGGTATGGAATCCTTTTCGTGTTGATCCCTTTTCCCTTTATTCATAACTTGCTCATCTTTATCTCTTATTATAACGTAGTCCACAGCAGACTCACGAATATTTTGGGCAACAAGGCCAGCCCTACCCAAAATATGATTCGTCTTCCTTCGAGTCTCACAATTGTTGTTTCTATTTTTTGCTGGAGTTCTAACTTATTTTTGAATGGATTTACAGTTGACAATTGTGTGTCCAACAATGTTGTTGTAATCACAAACAAATGATAGGTATTCTGACTCAATTTTAATTGGGATTCTTATCTCTTTTTTATCAATAACAATGATATTTGGAACTGTATAGGAGAAATTAATATGTATGAGAAACCAAGGAAATAACCTATATTTTGTATTAAGAGTTGATTGATGAATTCTTATAGGGGTGCCTACGCCTTTAGAAATTTCCAATAGTACCACGTAGATCAATAAATCCAACCCAAACTTGTGCATTGGAAGAAATAAAAGTGGTGGGGGTAAAATTTGGGGTCCAAACAATTGGTTTAAAGGATCCCAGGCTAGATTGACATGAGCCAAACACCTAAGATCTTTGCATATCATCTACTGACTCAAATAGAAGACTACAGAATCCCCTTGCTTTAGGTGTGAGTTTCCATGATTGGGTTGTATTACAAAGAGAAGATAATTTTTCTTTCAACTCCATAGGAGAAATCAATTTCTGTCCCTTATTCAAAATCAAATGACCAAGCAATATTTTATTACAAGAAAGTTTATATTCGTTATATATCTCAGTAGAAATTTTTACATAAGGTGTGTCATCTTTATAATAAGGACCAGACAAATAATTTAGAAGGTAGGATATTTCATTTACAATGTTCGGATTTTTCGGAATCCATGGTTGGTTACCAGAATTTAGAGCATTGGTATAAGAGATTGTAGGATTTGAAGGCAACCATGGAGATCCAATCAACACAGCTGCTAGAGATTTGAACAGGGCACTAAATCCAAAATCAAAACCAACTAGAGCATAACAAAGAGTAGACCCAACTGGAGCATATCATCCAACTAGAATCCTCCATGGCAGCGATGGGTCCTTTTAGCCCTACTTTCGTAAATAACCCTCAAAGACCCACTACTATGAAGCCTTATCATTAATACTATAATTCTCAACATTTTAGGTAGATGAAAAGTTTGAATACATATGGTATTAAAAAAACATACAAACAAATAATGTGTCTTTTGGCTTTTCAAAGTTAATTATTATTTACAACCTTTGCTAATGTATTCTTCCAGTAACTCCCACCGTCGCCATCTGTGTTGGTTCCCATGCTTTATCTCCATCTCCCAACATTTATTTTGGTGCCTTTATCTCTTCTTCTACCTCTTCTTTTAAGACTTTTGTTTCACTCAATTCATTGTATATAAGAGATTGGGATCAATTGTTTTATTTTTATTTTTTTTTACTTTCTCCCCCTCTCTTACTAAATAATTACTTTCTTTTTTAGTAAAGAAAACTCCAATTTCATTTTACAAAAATCCAACATTAAAGATGATCAAACCTAAAGATTTTAGCTTTATGCCAACCGTGAATATGTTATCCATAATAAATGAACTTGGATAACTTGGAGAACATTCTGTTAATCAATGTTTCCCCTATCTCCACTGCAACAGAAGAAATACGACAGCTTGACTCGACCACAAACCTTGCAACAAATGCTCACCGGAACAGGTTTCAGAGCCTTTTGTCCATTTCTTATGCCTCTTTTGTGGGGAGAAACCTTCCTTTTGGGGACAACCGTGAGGTCCATGGAAGCAGCCCCCCCGATTGAGAAGATTGGGAATTGGAACCAGTGCTTGGATCAAATTCAGGCAAAACAAAGGGTTGTGATGGGACAGTATAACTGACAACACTATCGATGGGGAAAAACAAAGGGTTGGGCGATAATCTTCGTGAAAAAAAATGGTCATAATTTTTTTTCCACTTTTGTGTCATGTAGATTTGAAATGGTGCCATCATACTTTGTCTTGCTCAAATGTATTACGAAGTTACATATGAATGGGCAGTGCATAGAATAGAAGCAGGAGACGAGGGAATTAATTAAGTGACCATTATTTTATTTCCTTCTTTTGTACATGTATTTTTGAGGTAGTTCCTTTGGTATATAATTTTAAATTCTTGACAAAGGCCTTTAGTTGGTACTTTTTGGCTGGACTATTTCATGTATATAGTGGGTTTTGTTCCCCTTCTTAGGAGTAAAAGCTACATAGAATTTTATGAGTATAATGCAAATATCTCTTTTAGTTTTAGATTTGTTTGTGTGGTTAATTTGATTAGGATTGTCAACACTTGGACAATATATTAGATATAATATATTTCAGTATCTTTTTGTTACACACTTACTATGTCAATTTATATCTAATTCAATATGTTTACATTACTTATTTAATCGCATATAACGCAATGTATTAACTCGGACAATATTAGAATAAACCTCTACGAACCCATATTCGTATTACACTTCTACCCCCGCACGTCGCGCAGGGTACTTGCTAGTTATACCTCTAATACGATAGTATTAAAGGTATAAATACCATTTAGTGCATTTATACTTTACTTTTAAAATCTATTTGTCCTTCTATTTCTTTCCTTATCTTTTTCAACCTTCCATTCATCTCCTCTTTCTCTATTTTCTTGCCCTTTCTATTTCCTCCATAAATTCCCAAAGTTGGTCTCTCTCTCTTCTAAGGCCCATTATAAATTAACCCCCTTCTGTGTACTTCGCTCAATGAAACGTTCTTCATGTCGATGAATTCACCCTACAAGAGTCAATCCATCAAATCATCACTATTTATGGGTCCACACGAAATATCTAACCCAACTCTAAAACGCGTGGGCACTCAGAACAGAAGCTTCTAATGCGAAGAAACTCTAGGCTGCTTCATGATTTGCCTCACTAGCAACTTCCCAAACGTCGAAATTGTTCAAACCAGAGGCCCTAAGGTCAGATTGCACTCTAAATGTTTGTGCATATGCCTATGTGTATGTATATAATATCCCCAAAACTGAATGTATAATGTATTGTACATGTTGGAAACCCTTGATGATGTGCTTAATATCGGTGGAGTGTATGGTCCAAGCCGACACCGTTATGACCATCATCAGAAAGGGTTTTAAGAGGTTTTTTTATCACCGTTTCACCACTAAGCTCAGTTGTGTTGGTCTTGTATATAAGGTGAAATTTATATTTTTCTGCAACCTTTATTCTGAGTATCAGTTGCGATAATCACGTTGAACCAATATGGGTTTGGTATTAGTTGGGGTCCTATCCCATTGATATCAAAATAAAACACCTATAAAGCAAAGAAAAAACATAAAAAAATTCAAAACACGAGCAGTTTATCATGACTAAATTTAGTGTAATCAGTTTGAAAGTGGAAATTAGTTGATCAATTTAGTATTTTTCAATTAAAAAAAATACTGAATCTCAATTTTAAAAAAGGTATTTTAAATTTTTAACTTTTTTCCTATGTGGCTGCTCTTTAAAAATTGGAAATAAAATGACAATGACAAGAATTACAATGTCCGTTAACATTTCTATTTATATTTGTTTGGCGTTGATTATTATTGATATGTGTTAGTATTATATTTCAGACAGATTGTATTTTTTTCTTTTACAAGAATCACATTGGAACCGTTAGAATTGTTTACACTTTTATGGAAAATGCAATGTCTATATTCTCATTGCTCACTAATTCGAACTTTAAAGAGGAATCGACTTGCATTTTACCATTACATGTGATTTATTTATCTTGCAAGGAAGGGAGTTGTTATAGATTTGTCAAAGTATTCGTTCAAGTTTGTCCAAGTCTCCATCACATTATTTTATAATTTGGGGGTTATTTTAGGTTAGTCCAAGATTTTATTTTTTGCAAAAAAATATTTCTTTTTGTTGTGATTATTCATTTTTTTAATTGATTATTATTCATTGTTTAGTGAACACAATCGGTGTTGTTTTCAGAATGGATAAGTATTTATTGGGAGTGTAATTTTTATGTAATTTAAAGAATTCAATGTAATGCTGTTTATAAACATGAGATTTTTACTTATTTTCTTGCAATTTTTTTACTGCAATTTTATGCATGTACCAAGCTTGTGATTAAGTAGATATTATTATGGTATGGCCATTCTTAAGTAGTGGCTTCTCATATTGTGTTTTATTTTTAAGTGGCATTGGTTAGAAGTGATGTTTTTTCTTAAATGTGCACATTTTTCTTTACCTGTAGTCAATGTTATGCATGAAGGTAGTAGACAATAAAATTTATTGAATGAATATTGTAGACTCTCTTAATGTTAGAAGAAATTAGGCTGCACACTTGGCAACACATTTTCTTAGCCATTTCCCATTATCTCTCTTATTTAATTCAAATCTGATTTGGAGTTTTCAATATTTAGTGCTAAAGACGTTTTATCATATCAATAAAAATTGCATTATGTGTTTTATCTAATTAAATATATTGAATATCATCTTTTCGTTACCCATTTACTATTCTACTATGCTACTTCATCACTAATTTCAATATAATTACTTACTTTCTCTTGATAATAAACCTATATTTTGTTCTACACATATACGCCAACGCATTGCATGGGTTACATGCTAGTTATATATAAAAGAGGAAAACAATAGCTGTGACTAATGTGATCATAACTATTTAAATATTGTACGACATTTGTATATTGTCATTTTAGAGGGACATTGTTTACCTACAATGTTTCCAATTCAACTCCATATATATGTTTTGAATGAATTTAGTAAACCGTTCATTCCTAGGTACCTTAATTTCTGTAAAAAAAAAAGGATGAGTAATTTCATGAGTGAATAAGGTAAACGAGTGAAAAAAAATTATTTGAAATGAAATATTTAGGTGTTAGTTACACTTACCTTCCCGAACTTCACTACCATTTTCACATCGCCACTCCAACTTCCATTTTTTTTATTTAGCCCCCTGAAGTTTTAAAACAACTTCAAGACACCCACTAACCCTAACCCTAACGAGTTCAATTTTTTGGACAAAAAATGGGGCATGTTCATGGCACCTGAGGGCATTTCGTCCTGTCTAAAACTATTTTTTTAAATTCTAAAAAATACAAAAAAATAATTTAAAATTAGGAAAAATTGTAATGCGCTCTATCTAATATCTAGAAAATGGAAGAAAAACTTCTAAAAATACGATAGTTATAGAAAAACGATTTGAAACATTGGGGGAAAATAAAAATTATTTCAAAAACTAGAAATTTACAAAAAAATATTTCAAAAATCTTGAAAATACTAAAAACATATGAAAAATAGGCAAATACTAAAATAAATTTTAAAAAACATGAAAATTGCAAAATATATATAATGTTTGACATAAAATATTTTTGCAAATTAGAAAAATTACCAAAAAAAACATTGAATACTACGGAAAACTATTAGAAAAATGTGAGAAATTGATTTTTTTAGAACATCTTTAATTGACAAAAAAAAAATAATACTTAGAACATTTGATGACACTAAAAAAGGCTGAATTTTACAAAAAAAAACTAACTAAATGATAGAATAACTATTAAAAAATCTTGAGAATATTGAAAAACCTTTAATAAATCTATGAATGATAAAAAACAGTAAGAAAATATTTGGACATTATACAAAAAACGTTGTCAATTATACAATTGGAATCTAGTAATTTTAAAGGGTGTGAGATATGGATAGATAGATGTATATTTTTAACTTGAGTTCAATTTACATAGGGAAATGTGAGCTTATGGTTTAAATTTTATCTTGGGTCATTTACTATTTGGGATCCAATACTTCTTATTATTTTCAGTCTCGGTCCATTAGTTTTCTTATTAGTTAGTTGGGGTGCAAAAGTAATGAAAACTGTCAGTTGATCAGTTTGACCGTTAGTTAACCCACTTTTCAACTAACAAATCGTTTTACCTCGAAATAAAATATTATACTTGTACATTATACATTTATATATATATATATATATATATATATATATATATATATATATATATATATATATATATATATATATATATATATATATATATATATATGGTATTCTAGTTGGCAACATACAAACCTGAAATTGTTAAAATATAAATGGTAAGCATTAAGCTTAGTGAGGTACTCATTCCCTACAATGTAAGAACAATTCTATATAGAATATGTGGATATAAAATCCGAACAATCCTGCCCATTGGCAATAACAAATCCTGGATCATAAGATCCAATTAATTCTGCCCATCATTGGCAATAACAAATCCTGGAACATAAGTTCCAACAAATCATTGGATCTTTGTCCAATTCCAATCCTGGATCATAAGACCCAACAAATCATTTGATAGAATTTACATTTAACAATAGTTTTCAGTCTACTATTGGTATGGCTCCATATGAAGCGTTGTATGGTAGACGGTGTCGTACACCCGTATGTTGGGGTGAAGTTGGTGAGAGGAAGATAGAGGGTCCAGAGTTGATTGAAGTCACCACTGAAAAAGTGAAGATTATTCAAGATAGAATGAGAACGGCTCAAAGCAGACAGAAAAGTTATGCGGATAAGAGACGAAAAGATTTAGAATTTCAGAAGGGGGATTACGTGTTTCTTCGGATATCACCATGGAAAGGAGTTATGAGATTTGGAAAGAAAGGTAAATTAAGTCCACACTACATTGGACCTTATGAAATTCTTGAGAAAGTCGGGATGGTTGCCTACAAGTTAGCGTTACCACATGAGTTAGCCCGATTACATGATGTTTTCCATGTTTCTATGCTGAGAAAGTATGTAGCGGACACTTCACATGTATTGGTGGAACAACCTACTGATTTGAAGGAAGATTTGAGCTACGTGGAAGAACCGCTTGCTATCGTTGATAGGAAAGAACAAATATTAAGATCAAAGGTGATCCCACTTGTGAAAGTTGTGTGGAGAAGGCATTCCATGGAAGAAGCTACATGGGAGAGTGAGGATAGCATGAAAATGCGTTATCCGTATTTTTTTGATTCGGACAACCAAGGTATGTCAATTTCGAGGACGAAATTTCCTAACAGGGGGAGAATTGTGACAACCCGAATATAATTACGATTAATTATGCTTAAATCATGCTTAGCTTATGTGATATGATTAGTGTGTTGTTAATATATATGATGTTAATTTATTATGTTTAGTCTAATCCTACCTTCAAACAGCATGAAATGTCAAATTAGTTACAAATACAAAATTTTGAAGGTTTCGGTAGGAATGTGCATGTTTAAGGCTAGTTTTGACCTTTATGACATAACAATTGACTTGAGGTGAAAACTATATAGTAGTAGATAAGTGAATTATGGTTGTAACACAACAAACAGTGTGTGAAACGGAGGTTCGAATGAGAAGTTATACCAAAATTACGAAACAAGGGCAAAACAGTCCATCCGTTAAGTAGTATTTTGTCTTATTGTGGCAACAAATGTTTTATTCTCATTGGTTGGGAAGGGTGGTGGATTTGGCCGACCTTAAACCTTTATAATTACCTATTTATTCATCCAAATGCAGCCATGAGAGATTTTAAGCTTAAGGAAAGAGAAGTAGGAAGTTAGGAAGAAAAAGTGAGGAGAAAATTGAAGAAAAATTCATAGAAAATTACGTAAAAGCCCCGAAGGTAATTCTAACTGCAAATCTTATTATTTTTCTTATATTTATGTTTTATATGATAGAAATAATCATTGTTTTACTAAACTTTCAGCCCTTTACATATATGTTTGGTTAGATGAAAGTTTAAGTTAAGTTTAATGTATAAAACCCTAAACTTGCTTTGTTTAGAAACCCTGTTTATTCAAACTTCCATATATTTTTGTGTACTTACTGTAATTGATTTATTCCAATTGGATATTAACCTGGACTCATATATGTATGACATATCGGAAAATAATGTAAAAATACCAAGAAATGAGACCTTGGTGAGAGTTTGAAGTTTGGGTATGAAATCTGCCCTAAGGGTGAAAATATGCTCGCCATGTGTTCGGTGTTTTGCTTAACATAGCAAACGAACCTTAAAAATTATAAAACTTTAATCTTATATTTTTCAATGTGTTTACTGATGTTGGGTGAAATATCATAGAAATTTATGATGTAGAAAAATCATGAAAATTCCTGGAAGTTGAATGAACGATAAAAGAGCCTATAGGGCAGATTTGCTATGTAGTGAAGAAATAGGCTTATTTTGCTCTAGGAAACTCGGAATGATGTGCCGTCTTTTGTTTTGGAAACATGATATAATAAGGATTGGATTACCAAGAATAATTAAAAAGGGTTTTGGCTGTAATTTGAATATGTTAGATATCAGAACCTGAGTCTAGATGGGACTTCATTTTAATGAATGATTTGAATTGAATAATATGATGCTTATGAATTGAGTTATGATTGAAGTTATTCTTTGGACTATTAATATTTTTATGATGATACTAATATTGTAAGAAAGATAGGAAGGGAGGAATAGCTGATTGAACAAGTACCGGATAAAGCCAAGGGAAAAGCCAGTTAAACTGTCAAGGTGAATAAGTCATTGAAAAACGTCTTTTTATTATTTTCTATCTATGAACTGTTTTATAAAATGTTAAAAAATTAATATATAGATTGTTTTTTTAAATCTATGTGTAAAATGGTTAAATTGTTTTAAAAAATGTTATTTTTTATATAGAAAATATTTTTGATTTTTTTATGAAGAAACCTTAATTTTTTTATAAACTAGTTTTTTAATGTTTTTATATAAAAAAATATAAATTGTACAAAAAAACGTTTTTTTTTTCAGTGTAAATAAAAACGCTAGAACACTATTTTTTTTAATAAATATAACGTTTTTCTAACTATAAAATGTTTTAAAAAATGTTATAAACTTTTTTATATATAACTATTTATTAAAACAATTTAAAAATAATTTTTTAATGTTTGTATATAAAAAAAACTGTAAATAATAATTGTTTTTTCACTATGAATAAAAACGTTGAAAACTGTAAATAATTATTGTTACTATATAATGTTTTTAACATATTTTTTAGATATCAAAACGTTCAAAAAACCTTTATTACAAAAACTATTTTTCAAAATTTTTTGTTCTCTCGATGGTAAAAATTATCCACCTACGTGGACCAATCAGAAATGGACACTTGTCTTCCTACTTGGCAAATCATCCTAGTTAGCAATCACTTGGTCGGCTTAGAAGAAGGTTGATCAGCCAGTATTCCGACCAACCTGTGTGTGGACAGTCATCATGTGGGAAATAGCCAATAGTCACTTTGCACGTGCGCAAGACTATCAACAGTCACATTCATTATGTACGGATATAAATGCTTAACAAATTAAAGCATTCTAACCCCTGATCTCCGGGTCACTATAAATATATTGTATTACTTTCATAAAAGGGACGATATGAAAAAGAAGAAAAGAGAAACAATCGGTACTAGGTCATTCTTACCTTACAAGAATACCTAGATTTCTGTAACCCTCAAGAAATAATACAACTATAGTGGACGTAGGTTTTCCCTACAGCCGAACCACTTAAAAACTCTTGTTTCGCATTTATTTTTCTTTATTATTTATCTAAGATTATTTAATTGGCGTGACATAAATCACTAGTAATTTTAAACATCAACAAATTGGCGTCATTTGTGGGTATGCTTGATTGTCATCGTGTTTCTAGCAAATTCATTATCTTATTCCTCTTGAAAGTGTGCGAAAGATGAACGACATACCAAAAAGAAGTAATGCCACTAGGAACAATCTCCTCCCTAGTGCGTTTGACTTGAATGGAATTCTGCTCAACCTTGCCAAGGGGCAAGAAGCAATGCAAGAAACGATGAGCCAAGTGGCTCATGACCTACAAACTAGATATGTCGCTCCATCCAGCCATACTACTCCATCTCTAAGAAGAGAGATGCCACCCCCACCTCTGAGGAACTGTCACAATAGTTATTCTAGATCTCCAACTGATAGATCTTATCTCCCAGTGGCTAGTTCGTCCATTAGATATACGGACTTCTACGATGATGCTTCTCTCGTTCCTGAACGACCACGTCCCTTAGAAAGCCTATGTTGGATGTCGAATTTTGATCGTTTGACCCTCCAAAAAAGTAGAAGTCAACATAGGGAACCATCGTGCCGAATAATAGAAAGGACCAATCGGGTCTAGAACAAGCATCAGAAAATCCACACGTGCTGAGCAGACTTCTCAGGAAGAGAGCTCAACAAAGACACATGGTAGAGATCGCTGAGCTACTCCTGTAATGACCCCACTTTTATATGTTCATATATAATTTTAAATGTTGTATTATTTCATATGTGATATGGATAATGTTAACTTATTATTTTAGTCTAATCCTCCCTTCATAAATCATGCAATATCAAATTAGTTACAAACATAAAATTTTAAAGTTTTTGGTAGGAATGTTCATATTGGAGACTAGTTTTGACCATTGTAATATAACAATTGAGTTAATGTAAAAAACTAAAAAATTATAGATATATGAATTAGGTTTTTAACACAACAAATGGTGTGTTAAACGAAGGTCCGAGCAAGAAGTTATACCGAAATTACGAAACAAGGGCAAATATGTCCATCGTATAAGTTGTTTTTTGTCTTATTAGCACACCATGTGTTATGTTTTGATTGGTTGGAAGGGGAGGCTATTTAGGACGACTTAAACACCTTGAAATGACCTTTTGCTTCAGCAAAATGGATCAAATCAATGTCTAATAGCATATCCTAAGTTAAAAGATAAGGCTGATTTGCGGACTCAGGTAATTTTTTTGTTATGTTGTTGCCTCCTGATGATTTTGGTATCATCAAGAGGGAAAGGAGTTTATTATTGCCTTTTCATGATTTACGGACTCACCATAGCGACGGCTATGGTGAGAGTTTGCTGGATTATTTTGAGTGTAAACAATTTTGTGAAAGAGGGAAAAGAGTGTATCGTTGGAGGAAAATCGAAAATAATAGGGATTCGGAGAGAAGGAGAAAGTTTTTTAGAAGCCGACGTTTTTATTTCAAAACGTGGAGAAATATCCCATGTTTTTCTATAAAACATCATAATTTTCCGACATTTTTAATAAACGTCAATAAAATTTTGACACTTTTTATAAAACGTCGATAACTTCCCCACGTTGTTAAATAAACGTCGGCATATACAGTATATACCGACATTTGTAAAAGCGTCATGAAAAAAATGTCACTATATCCAACTTTTTTTGTAGTGCTTAGATATGCTTTCACCTTTATTTCTTGCTAGATGTAAATTTACATCCACAGGTGTCTTGGTAGGATTGATATCATACTTCTTGAATTTTTCAAGTATTTTCTCCATGTAATGAGATTGAGATAATATAAGTCCATCCGATGTTTTAAAATTTTAATTCCTAATATAACATCGGTAATACCTAAATCTTTCATGTCAAATCGACTACTCAACATTTGTTTTGTAGTTTTGATAATTTCCAAGTTACTACCCATGATAAGCATATCATTAACATAAAGGCATACAATGACATATCCATTTTGAATGTATTTAAAGTAAACACATTTATCGCATTCATTAATTTTGAAGCCATTTGATAACATTGCATTATCAATTTTTTCATGCCATTGCTTAGGTGCTTGTTTTAATCCGTAAAGTGATTTAACAAGCTTACATACTTTTCCTTCTTGTCCTGGATCCTTGAACCCTTCAAGTAATTTTATCCTCTAGTTCACCGTTTTAGAATGCTAGGCACGGTGATCATTTTCCTCGTCAATAAAATTAATAAAATACTTTTTTCCAACTCAACTTTGTACAAATTTTAAATCAGAAATATCCGTGTGAACTAAATCTAGTGGTTCGGGTATCATTTCAATAGAATGAAAAGGTAATCTAGTTAATTTTTATTCCACACAAATATCACATTTATGATTTTTATCAACATTAAATTTTGGCAAAAATTTTAAGTTAATTAATCTACGCAAGGTATCAAAATTAATATGTCATAATCTAGCATGCTAAATATTAGATGACTCAATCATATAAATAGAACTAGAAATTTCATTCATAGGGGATGCCTTAGGCATCAATGTCATTACATTCATTTTAAACTGCTCATCAGACAGGTAGCCCTTTCCCACATACACATCATTTTTAGACAACACAAACTTATCAAAAGCAAACACAACTTTAAACCCATTATTGCTCAGAAGCGATTCGGAAATATGATTCTTGCGAATGCTAGGCACGTGCAACACATTATTAAGATTGAGTTCCTCTCCCAAAGTCATTTTTAGAATAACCTTTCCTTATCGCACGAATTTAGAACTTAAAGAGTTCCCCATAAATAGAGTCTCCTCATTTTCCAAAGCCTTATAAGTAGTAAACATCCATTTGTTTGCACAAATGTGGCGTGTAGCCCCAGTGTCCACCCACCATTCCTTGGTATTTCCTACAAAATGGCATTCAGAGACAAAACAGAAAGATTTATGTTTGCGATACCATCGGAAATGTTCTCACCCTCCGTCACATTTGCTTGAGCATTGTTCTTTTTAGTGTTCTTTGATTTACGACACTCGCTTGAGTGGTGTCCTGCCTTGCCGCAATTGTAGAATTTTCCTTTGAACTTCTTTATTAGCTTAGATGTTCCTTCCACATCACGATTACGTTTGGATTTAGGACCTTCAACCACATGACCCTTGGACTCCATGCTATTCTTCCCACTTTTCTTTTGAGATTCGCGGTTGTCTTCTTCAATCCGCAGTCGAACTACCAATTCTTTAACATCCATCTCCTTGCATTTGTGCTTGAGATAATTTTTGAACAAATTCCAAGATGGAGGCAATTTTTAAATTACCGTCGCAACTTGAAAAGTGTCACTGACTGACATTCCTTCAACATGAATGTCATGAAGAATAACCTGAAGTTCTTGAACTTGTGCAATAACCGGCTTGGAGTCAATCATTTTGAAGTCTAAAAAATAGCCAATTATGAATTTCTTCATACCCGCATTTTCAGTTTTGTACTTCTTCTCCAAAGAATTCCATAATTCTTTTGCGAATTTCATAGTGTTGTACACCTGATACAACTTCTTGTCCAAGTATGTCAGGATGTAGTTATGGCACAGATAATCAGAATATTTTCCATCAGCGATAACTTTTTCAGTTTCATCTCCTTCTTGCAAATGGGGACAACCCTCATAAACGAACCTCGACAATTGGAAGGTTATGAGATAAAAGTACATCTATCCTTGCCATCTCTTGAAATCAGCTCCGAAAATTTTTTCCGGCTTCTCCCCATGTGACATGTTTACGGGAGCAGCAATCGTCGCATGTGTCACATTCACGGTTGGTGGAACTGTCTTCGTACTTTGTGATTCCATTTCCGTTACAAAAACATAATTTTTATTAATGATATTATTCATTTTTAACGAATTTATCAAAACAAAATACACATTTTTTTACACCAATCTTCAAAAATATAATTAATATTATACGAATTCTAACAAGAATTCTAAATAATATAACACAAAAATTAAAGTAAAATATTCTACACAATATTTTGAATTCTATATCACAGAATTAAACAAACATTACACACTAGTTTAAACTAGTCTGAGCTAAGAAAAAAAATGTTTCAAACTGTTTTTCATATTTAAAAAGAATTCCGTACAAAACAGAATTAAAATTTTATGATTAAAAATCTTAAACAAACATATTTACAAAAAAAAAATTACAAATAATTTTTTTATTTTCTGTAACAGAATACTATAAATAGTGTAGAAAATTATTTTTTTTGTTACACTAACTATCTTATTAAATTTTTGTAATAAAGCAATAATTTATCAATTTTCGTGTAAACAGTAGTCATTATAAATTTACGAAATATAAAATTATTTTGTACTCATTATAAACAGTAATCAAAATGAATTTTTCTTAAGATTGTTATATCTGCTATTTAATTAAAACAATAGTAGATAATTAAGAATAATAATAATTACAGAATTAAAACGTAATTATAGAAAATTTAGAACAACTTACTTGATATTTCAGAATTAAATAAATACAGAAAGAATTTCGAGCCCTGTGTAATACCACAGTGTCTTTAAGACAAATTTAATTCCCTTCCACGGTGCTTACGGTCTGAATTAATGTCTCCCAGTATAGAAAGGAATTTTCGAATCAATACAGGAAGCACAACAATGCAATGATTCTGGCGAACTCAATTTCTATATCTTTTACTCAACCATGAACAAGATTTATGAAATACAGGAACAAACTTACGATATGGAGGAACTGTTTAGAAGAGGAAATTAATAAAATTTCAGAGTTGCATAGTTTCGAATTTTTTCATTAGTTAAAAAATGGAAGGTAACATCTGTATATATAACAGTGAAGATGTGATTGTTCAAAAGAAAAAAAATGTCAAAACAGTTAAACGAATTTAACTGTTGACAATAACTACCAAACAGTTAATTAATTAATTAATAATTAAAGTCTAAAAGGTTAATTAAAGCCCAAGTCAGCCAGACGGTGCGTGCGTGTGTGGGCTTTTGATCCAAACCCAACACATGGATAGTGTAGGTCATCTTCCCTTCAAAGAGTTGAGATACCCGAAGGCATCCAAACCTTAGTCCATCATTTGGATTTTGTTAACTTATAAATTTTCCACTACTCTTCCAATGTGGGACAAGAGTTAAAACATACTCAATTCATTAATTTTCATCGATATGTGAGTCACTTTGGGGACATATTTATCATTCATAGCTTAATGGAATTAGACATGTAAATATACTACGTTAATCTCCTTGCGAAGGAGAACGCGTTCGTATATGATCCCACAATTATCGTGGTGTGAACCCCACCTAAATTTAAGCTCAAAATTGCACAAAATACTGTCTGGAAAAATCTGGACAACTTTATGTCCAAGTCCAATTCCAATTTTTCGAACAATACTAAGATAATGTAAATTACTCGAAGGCATTCTAAAAAACATCTACATATATATTTTTAATTACACGTCCATATATTTGATTTTACAGCAATATATGATGAAACATCTTATAGTTTTCCCATAGTAAACCAAATAGATTTATTTAAAAAACGATTAAAAACATCTTAATGATGAAACGAAAAACACATGAACATAATATGTTCTTACTAGATATTTACTTGTCTATGAAGTTGATCATGTGACATCCAAAAGTTGGCCTAATGTAATTTTTTCCCATGGACCTTGCAATGGTAACCTTTGCTTTGTTAGTTGTACATAAACTTGATGCATGTTAGGTCAAGATTGTGGATTAGGATGCAAACATGCAAATGCTAGCTTTGTAACAAAGGCCACCTCCTCGACCTCTTGATTTTGAGGGGACCAAAGGCTTTGGTCCAACACATCTTTCAATAAAATCTGACTGCCGATTGATGATGATGATGATGATGATGATTATGATATGGAAGAGATAAGATCTCCCGGATGCCTCCCCATGATCACTTCCAGTGACAAAACTCCGAAGCTATAAACATTACATTTCTCATTCACTTCCATTGTATAAACGAGTTCTGCAACAAAGAATATTACAAGAACATCGAACCAAACTAAATATAAAATGAAAAAACAATGAAAGGTGTTCATTATGATAGAATAAGTATTCAACTTCATTTTCTGTATGTGCAATTTTATTCTGTGTAACGTAATTAAACAACAAATGTGTTCTAGCTCACATGGTATGGCTACCCACCCTCTATAGGTGTGGGTATGTTGCAAGTCCCGCTACAGACAATTTAATAACCATTTGCGGTCAGTTTAAGATAGGAAGGGCCATCCCAATCATCTATTTTTAAAAAATAAACATTGATTTAGTTGGATCTATAGTTTTTTTTAAGCTACTAAATAGATGTCTAAAAACAAATGTGCCTTACTATCCATAATAAGAAAGAGAAAACATTATGAAAGGAGCCTTAACCTTTTTGAGAAATTAATCAAGTTGAGTTAATAACATACGTGAGTAATGGTAACCCCTAAAAATGAACAAATAGTTCATCTACAAAAGTGGTGACATAAGTTGAAAGCTCACCTTTGGTAATGAAAATTTCACTTGAAAAAAAGTTAATAAGTAAAGGCAATTTAAATTCTCATACAAACATACCTGGAGCTACATACCCAAACGTTCCTGCAAATGAAGTCCAATTAGATGAGTCAGGCTTCAAAAGTTTAGCTGTACCAAAATCAGAGACATGAGCTTCAAATTCTGTGTCTAACAAAATATTCTTGCTTGATATGTCTCGGTGAATTATCGGAGGTGAACAATCATGGTGCATATACGACAAAGATTTTTCCACACCACTAATAACATTTATCCTCTTCATCCATTGAAACCCCTTTGCTTGTTCCTCATTTCGTAGGATAATTTCCAAGCTCCCCCCTCCCAAGAACTCATAAACCAAGAATGAGTACCGTGGCTGTGAACAAAAAACATAAAGCTTCACAATGTTACGATGTCGTATTTCTGTAAGTACACGGATTTCACTTGTAAAACTCTTCAAATTACTGACCTCGCTATCTTCAGATGCGTGAAGTTTTTTCACAGCAACAACTTGGCCGCATGGCAACTCAACTTTATAAACAGTTCCACTTCCTCCCGCTCCGATGAAATATTCAGAGCTGAAGTCCTTAGTAGCTTAAATGATTTTCTTATATGCCATTTTCCCATCAAATCTCCATACCACAAACAAATCTTTATCCTCAACTTCTTCAGGGTCATCTTTTATTTCCTTCACCCGTGAATGGAAAAACATAAAGATTCCAACAACCAGGAATAAAAGAAATAGAATTACCAAAATAGGGATTATGATAAAAATCAGAAGATTATTATCCTTTCCCTTATTATCTCTGGTGGGGCAGGACTTCAAACCAGTGAAATTTCCGCACAAACCTTTATTACTCGCAATTGCCTCAAAATGAGCCTTTTTGAAGGCGTCCATATTTGGAAGAGGCCCCTCTAACTGATTGTGGGAAATGTCAACAGATGTCAAACTCGACATTCCCTCGAAGGTTGATGGAATTGAACCAGATAGCTCATTGTGGGAGATATTTAAGGTCTCTAACCTTTTCAACACTCCAAGATGTATCTCACCGGTCAATAAATTCTGACTAAGATCAAGATATTGAAGATTTTGTAGATTGTTTATTTGATAAGGAATGCCTTTTTTCAAATCTATTTCTTCTTAAATTCAAGCTCCATAACTTCGCACATCCCACTAGATGTTTTGGAATCAAGCAACATAAATTATTTTTTGACAAATCAAGAGTTTCCAAATTTGACAACTTTTCAATTTCTAGAGGAATGGAGGAAGACAACCTATTATCTTCCAATTTGAGGTTAATCAACAACCCTAATTTTCCCAAATCTTTTGGAATTTTCCCAACCAAATTATTTGATGAGAGATCAAGTACTTGTAGTTGACTTGCATGTCCAAGCTCAGGCAGTATTCTTCTCGAAAAATAATTATTGGATATCTTCAAGCTAGTCAAATTATGGCAAAGTACCCAATTTTCAGACAACACACCATACAAGTAATTATAACTTAAATCAATATAATTCAAATTTGGATATATGCCAAAATCTTCGGATATATTTGCAGTAATATGGTTTCCATCCAGTCTAACTCTATATAAGTTAGAGCAATTCTTCAAGCTTTTGGGGACTGGACCAGTGAAATGATTGTTAATTGCACCCAATGCAACAAGTTATCCACTTAGGCATATATCGTTAGGTAAGTGACCAATGAACTTGTTATTACCTAATTGAAGAGTTTCCATATGTGTAAGATTATTCACTTCTAGAGGAATGGATCAGTTAAATTATTCTTCAATAAAACTAATTCTTCAAGGTATTTTTCCTTTCCTAATTCGGGTGGGATGGAGCCAAATAATCTGTTTTCAAACAAAACCAAACTTTTGAGGTTTGTCAAGTTTCCTATAGAAGTCGGGATAGAACCTGAGAGTTTATTTTGAAACATAATCAATCTTTTGAGATTTGTTAAGCTTCCTAAGGAAGTAGGGATTGAACCAATGAGTTTGTTTGTGGACACTTGAAAATCAACTAGAGACCGTAGCATTCCAACTTCTTGGGGGATGGATCCAGAAAGTTCATTTGAATAAAGGTATAAAAAGGACAAATTGCTTATATTTCCTATCGAAGTGGGGATAGAACCTGAGAGTTTATTAGATGACTTGTCAAGATTAGTGAGTGACCTCAATACCCCAACTTCTTGAGGAATGGACCCAGAAAGCTCATTATTATAAAGATTCAAAAAAGTTAGATTTACCAAGTACCCTATTGATGTAGGGATTGGTCCGGTGAGATTGTTATTTCCCATGTCAATAAAGGAGAGAGACCTTAGCATCCCTACTTGTCGAGGGATGGGACCTGAAAGTATATTATTCTGGAGGACAATAACCGTCAAGTTGCCCAAATTCCCAATAGAAGTAGGAATTGAACCACTTAGATTATTATTCTGGAGGGCAATAACGGTCAAGTTTCCTAAATTCCCAATAGAAGTAGGAATTGAACCACTTAGATCATTATTATTCAATAAAAGCTCATTCAGTGACCTCAACATTCCTATATAAGAAGGAATCTTTCCAGATAAATGATTAATAGACATGTCAAGATAGGTGAGATGGACAAGCCTACTTATATTGGAAGAGATGATCCCATGGAGAGAGTTACGAGAAAGGTCGATGCTAAGGAGATGATGTAAAGCGGAGAAATTCAAATTGTGAATCGTACCTTGTAAACCGAAGCTTGTTAGGTTTATGTGAACGACACTTCCAACTTCGTTACAACCAATCCCAATCCAATTATTGCAAGGGCTCATTCCAACCCACGACGGCGATAGTATTTGACTTCCGTTTTCAAGGCTGGGTTTCCATGTCAAAAGAGCCACTGCTTCATTTCCTCCAAGTGATACTTCATTTGCAGTTGCAGAAGAAGCTAAAGCATAAAAGTGGGATGAAGAAACTAATAAAAGGATGGGAATGAATATGAACTTGACTTGCATGGAAACAAACTGGTCATATAGTGGCTCGTAGAAAAGGTCTTTAATTGTCGGATTTGATAACTATAAATCACGAAGGGAAATAGTCTAATGTGGGGATGGATAACTTTCAAATATGTATAGAGATATTTATAGATAAATTTGAGGTCTAGTACATTGTCGTGTTACTTGAGATTGAAAAGTCTGAGGTGGTCCCAGGGGATTTAAATCTAGTTATCATGGCCAATTACTATGCCAACCAATTGAGGTTCATAATAAATGTATTACTCATATCAGATCACTACATTTCATCTACTCAATACATATTTTGTGCTTCTGATTTTTCCAATAAAGCTTCGTGTTGTGCAAAACCTCACCACATTTATCTGTTCATCACAAGGGTTATTGTTTATATTTATCACCATGGGTGCCTCCACTGAATTTTTCAAAAATATAAAAAAATCACATATAGGTGTTTCAAAAAATATTTGGGGTCCTAGTAAAATATTTTTTATTTGCCGTAGAAAATGTATATCAGAAATTAATATTTTAATATTTGCTGCAATCTATGAACGAAATATTGAGTATTTGTGAAATTTTTTGTTCAAAACCCATAACCTATCAACTCAGCCCCACTCAATAATAATTTTGCATCTGCCAGTGTATATCACTCTCATTCACATGAGAAATCCATTTGACCCAAAAGTCTGCGCCAGTAGCAATTCATATTTCAACACTTCTAGAAAAGACTTATTACCACCCCAAAAGTCAAGCTAGCTTATAAACTTTTATAAATTACCCAAAAATTGTGTTTCAAATTCAAAATTTTATTATTAAAAGGAATATTTTGTTTTCACCCACATTTTCTAGAACCTCACCCCATTTATACTTTTTAACACCAATCCACATTATTTATTTTTATGATTGAAACGAAATTTACAAAACTTTCTTCATACCCGATCTTTAATAATAGTGCCCCGATAATATGTGCCTTAAGGGAACGCGCTTAGAGCTAACAAATAATCGGGATAAAGTCCCGACATACAATTTATAGAGCACATATACTAATTTCGAGATTTCATACTTGCTATTTTGAAGGTCAAATTATGTCCCTGATATCGTAATAACTTTATGGCTCGCTTGAAACTCACGCCATCTCTTGATTGAAGCTACCAAGTATTCTACATTTATATAATGTTTTTTTTACTTTAACACATTAGTAATTTTGATTTTTTATTTTAATCCGAATTAATCAGTCTATTAGACTTTAGAACATTTTCGTCGCTAAATGTCAGCAAATATCACTTTCAGTGGAGAAATTTTCATATTTAGCAATGAAAAACGTATTAAAGTCTAATAAACTTTATTTTTGATAAATAAATGTATTATAAACCAACCTCTAAGGGAAGGGAGATCGTATACCAGAAGTACACAACACAATCTACATGTAAGATACAAAGAGAAATGAAACCCGCCATGAAACCTCGAAACTACAAAACTGTATACAGCTCATCAGTGAACTCTAAAATATCTTGAAAGGAAGCAACGTGTTTGTCCTTATACCACCTAAGAAGGGTGTTTAAAAATGTAGTACCCCATACTTTCATTATAAATTAAAATTGTCGAATTATAAATTATTTTGGTAGAATTTAATTAAATAAAATTATGATTAAATTACTTAGTTGTAATTGCATGTTTATTTGATTCATTTATGCATGTTTTGATTACTCGTAGAAAATAAATTGCATGTTAATTAAATTATTGTTATGTGGCCTTTGAACCCAATAAAAATGTGTAAATTGGGTAGATATAGCTTGGGCACGTTCCGAGATGATTTAGAGACTCGTTTAGGCGTTTTAGACATCTAAAATTAGGTTTGGGTATAGGTATATTATTTGGGGAGTTATTGGGTCAATCGGGTATGGTTTCCTGCTTGTTTGGAGTCCCAAATGTGGGGGTTTTATGGGTAACTCGAGAATATTGTTATAAGGGGGTAATTAACAATTTAGAAACAACTTTTCAATCCACCACAACTCAACCCTAGCAGCCCACACCCATTGAAGTGGTTACCAAGGCTAGAGAAGGGAGGAAGATCAAGCATCCAAGAGGACGAGATCCCCAATCGGCAGTCTAAGGCAAGAATTATCTTCCTAAGTCTATTTGTAATTTGTTTCTTAATTCACATGTGTTTTTCTAATAACAATTTCTGTGTTAAATTGTCAGATTCATGATTTGGATAATTGGAATGAATTTGAAGAACAAATCTGAAATTATGTTTAAGGATTAAATTAATTGGTGACAAACCCGAAAACTGAGTGTCGTGTTAATTGGGAATTAAACCTTACAACTCATATGGTAAGAGTGATGAATTGACAATTATAGTTCATGTATTAAGCTCTTCATATCTGAGAATCATTAGGTAGGAAATTTGACCATAAAGAATGGTTTAGATGAACCCTAAGGTTGGGTTAATTTTCTGGGATTTTGGGACATAATCTTATATTAATTCGCATAGGGACTACCCCATTTGTGTGTGTTTTATGATGTCCATTTGGATGAGGGACTCCTTTGGACTCGCGGATAGAGCACGATCGGGACATTAAAGGTAAATGCCTTTATGTGTCAAATATATGTAAGGACATATGTAACTATATAATTTAATTGAGATCAAATCCATGTAGTCCAATGAGGTGGACAATTGATAATGAATCCAATACTACATAAAATGCATAATGGATAATATGTTATTTCTTGTGGGTAGTATCGTTAGGGTTATTCTTCAAACTAGAAGCACATGCGTAGATAATTATCTTCAATGCGTGAATTATGTTAAAAGTTTAGGTTATTATTTTATTCTGGTAGTTAACGGATTTTGTAATGGGGACTTGGGTGATTATGTGTATAGTATTGCACTTAGATGATGGGTTAGATACTTACTACATTCGAGTGTCGATGGGTGGTATATAATTTGAATTAACTGCATAATTGCATTTTGATTTCATAAGATAATTCTTCTAACTCTCGGGAGCTAACCCAAATTAGAAAATATTTTTATCCCCAAGGCAAACAGGAGATTAAACATGTGGCCACATTTGTTCATCAGTTATTTCAAATTGCTTGACTCTAGTTTAGGTTGTTATTTCTTTTCCATTTACTTTTATTATTTCGAAGATTGTATGGGCATAAGCCTGAAGTTTATTATTCAGCTTTTTGAAGATCAGTTATATTTATGTCGGAGGTCTTTATATCTTGTTTGGTGTCGGACTTAATTATTATCAGTTGCTGTTTAAATGGTTTGTTCCGCATGTCGATTTAAAATTTAAATAGGTGATTGTTATTATTATTATTATTATTATTATTATTATTATTATTATTATTATTATTATTATTATTATTATTATTATTATTATTATTATTATTATTATTATTATTATTATTATAGTTTCATGTTAAGAATGATATAGATTGTTAAACAAGCCCCATTTTCGACGTATTGTGTCTATATAATCTTTACGTAAAAAGTGAGGGTTATTACAAAAAGCAGATAACGAAGCATAGAAGGAGTAGTCTCAATGCCTTAAAAATATCTCGCATTCCTCTCTTGCCATATAGTCGAAAAGATACAATGAGGGACCACCGCCAAGGGGACACCAAACCTCTAAAAGCGAGCTAACTGACTCCGGCATGACCCACACAGTCCGACTGAGGAAGGAATACATTCCACAAACCTCTGGTCGTCCTACAATGCAAGAGGAGATGGTTGGGCTTCTCTTTCGCCTCCTTACAAAGCCAGCACCGGCTTGCCAATAACCGTTTGCTCTCAATAAACTTAATATTTGGATTAGACTCTAAAATAAAAGATAAATAACGTATTATAATAAAAAACAAAAGTAACTATTTTAATAAATAAAAGTTCGGATCAATTATCTTACATGATTTGTGTTTTGTTTTATGAATAAAAATGGTATTTCTTTGTTGTTCGTCGCTTCTCCTTTTTCAGGGGTTGTTCTATATTGCTACATGTATGTTAAAATTACAATGCCCATTTATTTATGGGACATATACCAAATAGTCCCTCGAATATTTTGTTAATACTCATTTAGTCCAAGCTTTTTTATTTTTCTTCAATAAGTCCTTTGCCACATATTTTGGAGAGGGAGTGTCGCTGGCGCAAACCTCTAAAAATAAAAGAATATTGAGTGCTTGAGGGACTAAATGGGTTAAACTAAAAATATGTGTCCTTTTTGAAAATTATATATTTATAGTAGGGACTATTCAATAATTGACCCTTTATTTATAGGATCTTAAGTATTTAGTTCCATTTGTAAAGTTTTAGTTTTGTTTATTTTCATTTTTTTTGGTTGTTAGTCTTATTGTAACAGATATGGGACACGTGCATTCTCTGTAAAAATAATGATGGGTGGTTATAGAGAAATTGTGTGTGTGTGTGTGTGTGTGTGTGAAATATATATTGCCCTGGCACATTGAAGTTGAGGTGAAACTTCTACTCTTTGAACAACAGAAAAATATTCAAAATAAATCTAACCTGAAAACCATTTTTACTAGCCCCACAATCGTTTTAGAGTTGCACATAAAGCCCAGCGAGGATGGAGTTGCAAGACAAGCGCACCACGAAAGATGTACTAAATAAAGATTAGATTGTTTGATAAAGATGGAGATGGTTGCATTACCGTGGAAGCATTGGCAACGGTGATCATGTCATTGGAAGAACTTCAAGACACCAGGTGATGGAAACAGTACCATAGAAGTCGTCGAATTCCCCAACATCATGGACAAAAAAGTCTAGGAGACGAGACTTTTTTGTGATGGCCAAGTCAACTATGACAAATTTGTGAAGATGATGATGACCATTGGATAGAAGTCCAATACTAATCATTATTCAAATTTGCTTATTTTTTAAATGACAGTTTATATATATATATATATATATATATATATATATATATATATATATATATATATATATATATATATATATATTTGTTTTGCTGTATAAAATTGAAATAAAAATATTATGGTATTTTTCTGTTGGGTCCATTGGTTCTCATTATATTTAGTTGTGGTCCACTAGTTTTCAAATTGATTAGATATAAATGTTAAAAAAATCGTCAGTTGACACGTTTTGACTATCAGTGAGCCATTTTTTTCAACTAAAAAATTGTTTTGCGCTCAAATACATTAATATGCATGAGTCTCTTTGTACATTATATATTTATACATTCTATATACACATCTAATATTATAACTACAATAATATGTATTTATTTTATATAAATTTATTTTTTATTTACTGTTTTTATGAATAAAAAACTCTTTTATTTATACTAGTTGTGCGCACGTGCGTTGCACGTGTGGCCATTTCCAGATATTAATCTTCTACTGCAAATCTGTGAAGGACAAAGTAATAAAAATACTTGCAACATATTTTGTAGAATTTGTTTTGTTAGAATATAACATAAAGTACCTAGTAGGAAGCATCAATCATTACCCCAAAAACTAAACCTCAATTCAACTGTAAACTATACAAGATATTATTGTGAATACTCTAAATCTATCACAAACGAAATCAGAACTCCCTACTCAAAAGCAGGAAGAAATACACACAAACATGTATGTATATATAATCCGAATAAATATATCACAATGAAATTAGCTTGAAATGATTTATAGAAAAATATCATTAAAAAAAATTTAAAAAGAAAATTTCAAATCGCAGTTATTGAAAGATGACATTTGATAAAAACAGTGTGTAATCCTAAAAATTGAAAATTTAATGCTTAAATATGTTGTTTTTGACGTTTGTTAGGATTCAAAGGTTCTTCTTCCTCTTCAAATTTATGAGCGAGGAACGTGAATGACATTATCCGAAAAACCTTTGTACAACATTCTTTTTCCGTTACATAATCCAATTGATGGATTTATATTGCGTAAAAGAATGATTGGACAATTATGTTTAAGTTTCAATGCGTGTGGCGGCAATCCATTCAGTATCAAAGAATTTAAAAATTCTTCTTGGTAATAGTTGTGCTTGTCATCCACAACTTGATCAAAGCTATTTAATGTCTTCAATTCTCCTGGAAACATATTAATCATCATATCATTGAGTGAGTCTACGTGCTCGTTTGTTATTGAAAGAATTGCTCGATCTGTCAAGAAATTTGGTGAGTTGGCATTTCTATTTAATGATGGGAAGATAACATCAATAAGAGACTGTTCGAAGCTCTCATCATATGTTGATGCTTCCGTTCCAATGCTAATCATTAGAAGGAAATCACTAAGTGAGGAATTAATACACAAATGTTTAATTACTTAATCATCACTACGAAGTTAAACAAGGCATTAGTTCTTTTCAGTCATTACATTTACATAATATGATGGATGGATTATTAATCTTAACATATCAATACAACAAGTTTCAAAGATAAATTACATGAGACAGAGAAACTGCATTCATGTTCATTGAATAGAAATTATAAAATAACAAAGAGAATCCATCCGGTTAATAAGTATGGCCAAACCTAAGTTTCCATGAAATTAAAACAATTTACTCAATAATAAGATGAATTGAAAACAACAATTGTAAATTAATTTTAAAAATTTTAAAAAAATTATGGTACTTCAATAAGTGCAATGTATTCCATAAGTAACCATAGACCATGAACTAAATAAGTAACACTCAGTACTAAATAATAAGAGCAGGGAAGAACAAACTAAAATTCTTTGAACACATGTATCTAAAGATGCTAAAGATACAGTTTAGAGTGTGTGTTTGAGTTAACAATGATAATTCAACCAAGGCATGTAATTGCAGTTTCAGTAAGGTAATTTGGACTCATTTTGCTCACTTATTTGGTTATTCTTGGAAGTTATGTTTTTCTTAGCTGGGGAGTTACAACCCGAACCGACGTAAGACTTAATAAGAAGAATATATGCATGTAGAGAGACAAAATGAATACATTGAACCATATAGTGTGAAAAAATTCCAACACGGAGGAAATTGGAATTAAATTAGATTACAGAAATACTAACAATCAAAAGATTTGAGATTTTGAATTCTAAAACAAAAAAATCAAACATTATGGTATCTATTTTAAATAAATAGAAAACCAAAAATATTCCTTTTATTCCTCTTCATTGATGATTTTACCTAAACATGTTATGTGTAATCTGAAAGAGAACATTAAACATAAACAAAGAGTAACAATAGCTACTTAAGAAATATTATTACTTTATAATACATATATACACCAAATTACAAATTAATTATGGAATTGAGTTTATATCAAACAGGAAGCATGTAGGAGTTTGTGTTTGGTACATTTGATCAAACATAGCATACACACACGATACATATAACATAAACCTAAGACATATACAACAAGATATTAAGAAGAGCGAACTGAACATCATTATCTATCGAATAATCACAAAAAAATGTCAATTGAAATCAATTTAAAGCATACGATAGGTTAATACCTCCAGTAGAAATAACTCAATCAATCCTCAAAATTTTCTCCTCGACAAACCACAATGAGACATTTAGAATCCCTATAACTGCGACAGAGGTACTGCAAAAACTCTGGTAAAAATACCTCTTTCGAGTGGTTGAACCGATTTATGTGGATTATTAAATGGGTAAAAAAATTAGGGGATGTTAATATGGAGTATAGAATTTGTTTGTACTTGGATCTGGGAAAGGAAATTTTCTCAGGCTTAATAATGACTCTAGAATTAAGGATTTGTTAGCCAACAAAAGCCCCTGGAGATTCAAAAATAAAACAATCTCTTGTTGAATTGGCCATGTAACCCCACAAAGTCAATGTAATACCCTGTATTTTTATGGCTTTTAAATTTAGGGATTTATTAAATTTAATTGAGATAAATTAATTTAATTTTAATCCCGAAAGTTGTTTTAAATATTTACTAGCGTGACGAGAGTTAGTAATTATTGGAAATTTGTTGAATGTTACTGGATGAGTATAGTAATATATGAGATTTATTTTTATAAAAATTGTCATGTCTGAATAAAATGACAATTTTGGAAATTTAAGTCAGGACGCGCCCGTATCGTGTCGGGAATAAATGTTGATTAATAAAAGTGAATAAATTATAAGTTACTCAAATGGTTGTTTTGAGTGCGTCAAAGGGTCCGGAAGGGTCGAGATAGTCAGAAAAGTGTACCCGGGAGTTTAGTTTGGGCCTCGGGGCGTTTTTAGGCCTATTTAGTACCCCGGGAGGGCATTTTGGACATTTCATAATTATGGGTAATTAAACCCACGAATTTTCTAGGGTTATATCAGATGGAAAGTGTTATCTTCTAGGGTTAACATAACCAAAAACTAATGACGGCCATTGGAGAGGAAGAGGAGAAGCTCTCCAAGGAGTTTAAGGCCAAGAACACCTCCGTTTGCACCCCCGTCACCGCCATATGGTAGATCGCGCAACGAGGATCTCAACCACACCAAATTCTTCCACAAAATCAGAACTTTGAATTTCAGGCAAGTATCTATCTTGCTTTTATCAAGTTAATGCTCGCTTATATTAGTCTAGGGTGGATTAGAATTAGTGTTCTTGAAAGAAAACATTAATTGGAGACAAAGATTGCATGTTGTAGAGGTAAAGATCATATCCTAGAAATCCATTTCACATGTAGAGGTTGAACCACGAATTTTCATGGTATTAGTGACAGAAAATCTTGAAGAAGAATGGAAGAAACTAAGTTTAAGAAAATTATTTTGGGTTCTTGAGACTTAATAAGATTTTTACCCCTTTTATATTGTTATAGATGATGAAATTCGCATGTGTTACGTAGGATATTGTTTACATGGGTATACAAAACTTGTAGTACAAGTGGTTGAGAGTTTGGGACTGAAACATGATGATTTGGAGGAGTTTGGGGTAAGAAATCTGTAGCTGGGTTTTCTGCAGTTTCGCCATAACTGCTTGATCGATCGATCGACCCCCATCCATCGATCGATCGACCCCTCCTGGAAAACTGCATTTTTTGCTCGTGTTAGCTTAAACCGATTTTATGCGTAGTAAACCTTGATTTGGGTTGCTAGAATATATTGGAACATAAAAAGGACCAGTAGGGTAAAGATAAACCCCGTTAAGTGGGACTTTAATGTGAAGAGAAATAAAAGGGTAAACGGGGAGATATTTATACTGAGAAAATCATACGTGCGTTGATTTAATAATCGAAATATCTAGGAAGTTGGAGTAAAAGGTAAGTGAGCGCCTACTGAAATTGTACTTAATTAAAGATAATACTTCGAGAGACGAAAATTGAGTTTAGAATGACTTAATTACGAGAATAAAAGGAACGAGTCCGTTATATGAAATAATCGAGGAGAATGTGTAATAACGGATAATTATAATTATGGGTCGTGAGCGCACCTAATTTAGTAATGTGGATGTGAATACATATTTATAGATAACGGTGTGATTGTGCAAATATTATTTCTGTGTAAAAATCGTACCCGGGCTACTTGCTATTATGGGGGTTTCTGCGCTGGGTCAGTCTTATCTCGATGGGACCTTTATGGGGGATATTGACTTGTACCCAAGAACATAAGATTCCTAGGTACAGGCTATCTGAATGATAGTCAGACGGTCCTAAGAGACGTGTGGGTATGTCCTGACCTATTAGGACTTGGAACTATGCTTCGCCTCCATTTGTATGTGGTTGTGTTAATGCAGTTCGAGAGTGATTCCGAACTATCATTTCCCTAAATATGTGTGATACAGGGACTTGATAGCAGAGTATGCCAGCACCATAGTTTTTATGTGGGGTGCCGTTACTGTATATATATATATATATATATATATATATATATATATATATATATATATATATATATATATATATATATATATATATTTATATTATATGAGTGATTGGTATATATATATTTATTTATGGAAACTTTGCACCATAGATTTTATGTTGCGTGCCATTTATATATATATTATATGTGTAACTAATATATATACGTATATCTATATGGGAACTTGATACTGTTCGTATAAGTAGTTAAGAAATGAATAAATGTTTCACTTCACTATGAGTATTCGGGAACGTTATAATAAATACGGAATTATTCTAAACAACGTAAGAAATCTTGAAGAGATAGATTTTCTAAAGTGAGTATCATAACCTAAATTTCACGTTTTAAGACTTATGGAGAATAAGTTAGAGAGATATATGAGATTCATTAGTACGGTAGACGTGCACACTAGATGAGAGGTGAGAATTCTCAAGAGAGTGTCCTATACTAATATGACAGTTGCATTAGCCGGTAAGCATTTTAAATACTTGCTAAACTATTTTAAAACTATTTTACAATCGGGCTCTGACCCGTTTGCTGTTACCTCTGCTCTCTTATGTATATATATATATATATATATATATATATATATATATATGTACTACAGGTGCCCTGCCAAAGGGGTGTCATGCTTAGGATTCTTTGGATGGAACGTGCTGTATATTTTGTGGGAGTTGCAGGCCATTGCTTAGATGACCTCATTGTTGGCTCCACATCTAGTTCAGTTTTATCCAGTGGGGCATGTGTCGCCCTTTTCCATTATTCAGTTAGTTTTGTCAAATATTTTAATTCTTTTACTTTCAGTATCTTTACTTCGGGATTTATTACTTCCAGGATGTCTTCCTTTAGTGTTTTAGAGTTGGGATTTGTTATTGATGGTTAATCTATTGAATGTTCATTTTTATTCTTATACTTAATGTGTGATTCTTAAAATGCTAATGGTTAAAGGTTTTATACTTTATGTGGGATATTGACTTGTACTCTATAACATAAGATTCCTAGGTACAGGCTATCTGAATGATAGTCAGACGGTCCTAAGAGACGTGTGGGTATGTCCTGACCTATTAGGACTTGGAACTATGCTTTGCCTCCATTTGTATGTGGTTGTGTTAATGCAGTTCGAGAGTGATTCCGAACTGTCATTTCCCTAAATATGTGTGATACAGGGACTTGATAGGAGAGTATACCAGCACCATAGTTTTTATGTGGGGTGCCGTTAGTATATATATATATATATATATATATATATATATATATATATATATTTATATTATATGAGTGATTGGTATATATATACTTATTTATGGAAACTTTGCACCATAGATTTTATGTTGCGTGCCATTTATATATATATTATATGTGTAACTAATATATATACTTATATCTATATGGGAACTTGATACTGTTCGTATAAGTAGTTAAGAAATGAATAAATGTTTCACTTCACTATGAGTGTTCGGGAACGTTATAATAAATACGGAATTATTCTAAACAACGTAAGAAATCTTGAAGAGATAGATTTTCTAAAGTGAGTATCATAACCTAAATTTCACGTTTTAAGACTTATGGAGAATAAGTTAGAGAGATATATGAGATTCATTAGTACGGTAGACGTGCACACTAGATGAGAGGTGAGAATTCTCAAGAGAGTGTCCTATACTAATATGACAGTTGCATTAGCCGGTAAGCATTTTAAATACTTGCTAAACTATTTTAAAACTATTTTACAATCAGGCTCTGACCCGTTTGCTGTTACCTCTGCTCTCTTATGTATATATATATATATGTACTACAGGTGCCCTGCCAAAGGGGCGTCATGCTTAGGATTCTTTGGATGGAACGTGCTGTATATTTTGTAGGAGTTGCAGGCCATTGCTTAGATGACCTCATTGTTGGCTCCACATCTAGTTCAGTTTTATCCAGTGGGGCATGTGTCGCCCTTTTCCATTATTTAGTTAGTTTTGTCAGAGATTGTAATTCTTTTACTTTCAGTATCTTTACTACGGGATTTATTACTTCCAGGATGTCTTCCTTTAGTGTTTTAGAGTTGGGATTTGTTATTGATGGTTAATCTATTGAATGTTCATTTTTATTCTTATACTTAATGTGTGATTCTTAAAATGCTAATGGTTAAAGGTTTTATACTTTATGTGGGATATTGACTTGTACTCTAGAACATAAGATTCCTAGGTACAGGCTATCTGAATGATAGTCAGACGGTCCTAAGAGACGTGTGGGTATGTCCTGACCTATTAGGACTTGGAACTATGCTTCGCCTCCATTTGTATGTGGTTGTGTTAATGCAGTTCGAGAGTGATTCCGAACTGTCATTTCCCTAAATATGTGTGATACAGGGACTTGATAGCAGAGTATGCCAGCACCATAGTTTTTATGTGGGGTGTCGTTAGTATATATATATATATATATATATATATATATATATATATATATATATACATATATATATATTATATGAGTGATTGGTCTATATATACTTATTTATGGAAACTTTGCACCATAGATTTTATGTTGCGTGCCATTTATATATATATTATATGTGTAACTAATATATATACTTATATCTATATGGGAACTTGATACTGTTTGTATAAGTAGTTACGAAATGAATAAATGTTTCACTTCACTATGAGTATTCGGGAACGTTATAATAAATACGAAATTATTCTAAACAACGTAAGAAATCTTGAAGAGATAGATTTTCTAAAGTGAGTATCATAACCTAAATTTCACGTTTTAAGACTTATGGAGAATAAGTTAGAGAGATGTATGAGATTCATTCGTACGGTAGACGTGCACACTAGATGAGAGGTGAGAATTCTCAAGAGAGTGTCCTATACTAATATGACAGTTGCATTAGCCGGTAAGCATTTTAAATACTTGCTAAACTATTTTAAAACTATTTTACAATCGGGCTCTGACCCGTTTGCTGTTACCTCTGCTCTCTTATGTATATATATATATGTACTACAGGTGCCCTGCCAAAGGGGCGTCATGCTTAGGATTCTTTGGATGGAACGTGCTGTAGATTTTGTGGGAGTTGCAGGCCATTGCTTAGATGACCTCATTCTTGGCTCCACATCTAGTTCAGTTTTATCCAGTGGGGCATGTGTCGCCCTTTTCCATTATTTAGTTAGTTTTGTCAGAGATTGTAATTCTTTTACTTTCCGTATCTTTACTTCGGGATTTATTACTTCCAGGATGTCTTCCTTTAGTGTTTTAGAGTTGGGATTTGTTATTGATGGTTAATCTATTGAATGTTCATTTTTATTCTTATACTTAATGTGTGATTCTTAAAATGCTAATGGTTAAAGGTTTTATACTTTATGGGGGATATTGACTTGTACCCTAGAACATAAGATTCCTAGGTACAGGCTATCTGAATGATAGTCAGACGGTCCTAAGAGACGTGTGGGTATGTCCTGACCTATTAGGACTTGGAACTATGCTTCGCCTCCATTTGTATGTGGTTGTGTTAATGCAGTTCGAGAGTGATTCCGAACTGTCATTTCCCTAAATATGTGTGATACAGGGACTTGATAGCAGAGTATGCCAGCACCATAGTTTTTATGTGGGGTGCCGTTAGTATATATATATATATATATATATATATATATATATATATTTATATTATATGAGTGATTGGTATATATATACTTATTTATGGAAACTTTGCACCATAGATTTTATGTTGCGTGCCATTTATATATATATTATATGTGTAACTAATATATATACTTATATCTATATGGGAACTTGATACTGTTCGTATAAGTAGTTAAGAAATGAATAAATCTTTCACTTCACTATGAGTATTCGGGAACGTTATAATAAATACGGAATTATTCTAAACAACGTAAGAAATCTTGAAGAGATAGATTTTCTAAAGTGAGTATCATAACCTAAATTTCACGTTTTAAGACTTATGGAGAATAAGTTAGAGAGATAGATGAGATTCATTAGTACGGTAGACGTGCACACTAGATGAGAGGTGAGAATTCTCAAGAGAGTGTCCTATACTAATATGACAGTTGCATTAGACGGTAAGCATTTTAAATACTTGCTAAACTATTTTAAAACTATTTTACAATCGGGCTCTAACCCGTTTGCTGTTACCTCTGCTCTCTTATGTATATATATATATATATATATATATATATATATATATATGTACTACAGGTGCCCTGCCAAAGGGGCGTCATGCTTAGGATTCTTTGGATGGAACGTGCTGTAGATTTTGTGGGAGTTGCAGGCCATTGCTTAGATGACCTCATTGTTGGCTCCACATCTAGTTCAGTTTTATCCAGTGGGGCATGTGTCGCCCTTTTCCATTATTTAGTTAGTTTTGTCAGAGATTTTAATTCTTTTACTTTCAGTATCTTTACTTCGGGATTTATTACTTCCAGGATGTCTTCCTTTAGTGTTTTAGAGTTGGGATTTGTTATTGATGGTTAATCTATTGAATGTTCGTTTTTATTCTTATACTTAATGTGTGATTCTTAAAATGCTAATGGTTAAAGGTTTTATACTTTATGGGGGATATTGACTTGTACCCTAGAACATAAGAGTCCTAGGTACAGGCTATCTGAATGATAGTCAGACGGTCCTAAGAGACGTGTGGGTATGTCCTGACCTACTAGGACTTGGAACTATGCTTCGCCTCCATTTGTATGTGGTTGTGTTAATGCAGTTCGAGAGTGATTCCGAACTGTCATTTCCCTAAATATGTGTGATACAGGGACTTGATAGCAGAGTATGCCAGCACCATAGTTTTTATGTGGGGTGCCGTTAGTATATATATATATATATATATATATATTTATATTATATGAGTGATTGGTATATATATACTTATTTATGGAAACTTTGCTCCATAGATTTTATGTTGCGTGCCATTTATATATATATATTATATGTGTAACTAATATATATACTTATATCTATATGGGAACTTGATACTGTTCGTATAAGTAGTTACGAAATGAATAAATGTTTCACTTCACTATGAGTATTCGGGAACGTTATAATAAATACGGAATTATTCTAAACAACGTAAGAAATCTTGAAGAGATAGATTTTCTAAAGTGAGTATCATAACCTAAATTTCACGTTTTAAGACTTATGGAGAATAAGTTAGAGAGATATATGAGATTCATTAGTACGGTAGACGTGCACACTAGATGAGAGGTGAGAATTCTCAAGAGAGTGTCCTATACTAATATGACAGTTGCATTAGCCGGTAAGCATTTTAAATACTTGCTAAACTATTTTAAAACTATTTTACAATCGGGCTCTGACCCGTTTGCTGTTACCTCTGCTCTCTTATGTGTATATATATATATATATGTACTACAGGTGCCCTGCCAAAGGGGCGTCATGCTTAGGATTCTTTGGATGGAACGTGCTGTATATTTTGTGGGAGTTGCAGGCCATTGCTTAGATGACCTCATTGTTGGCTCCACATCTAGTTCAGTTTTATCCAGTGGGGCATGTGTCGCCCTTTTCCATTATTTAGTTAGTTTTGTCAGAGATTGTAATTCTTTTACTTTCAGTATCTTTACTTCGGGATTTATTACTTGCAGGATGTCTTCCTTTAGTGTTTTAGAGTTGGGATTTGTTATTGATGGTTAATCTATTGAATGTTCATTTTTATTCTTATACTTAATGTGTGATTCTTAAAATGCTAATGGTTAAAGGTTTTATAATTGGATTTAATAAAATGAAAATAACGTTTTAAATGGTTTTGACACTTAGCTTAATTTAATCAAGATTTTTAAATTTGAATATTTTCATTTGCGACAGTGATGCTAAGAATGAACAAACTGTTCACCTTGATTTTAATTTAATAAAGGAGTGATCGCTCGGTATTTAATTAGGCGGGGTGTCACAGGTGGTATCAGAGCGTCATGTTCTAGTGTCCTTAGGATCTGTACGGCTTATTATGCTTTTAGCGTTTCTTTGTTTGATATAAAGCCCTATGTTTAGGATTGTCGATTTCTTTGATGAGATTTCATTCTCTTGCTATGACGTATATACAATAGCAGTAATGCAACTATATAGCAGCTATAGTTGTATACCAGTAATACTGCTATATATGTATGTAGCAGCCATCAAATGCTGCAATATAATTATAGATTTGCTCATAGAGGTCGAACCAGTAATTTCTTGTAAATTTGGAAGCTTATTCGAGTAAATAAACTGAAGCATTGTCTTAAATATGAAGGGTTCAATACCCTCCAATACCACTTTATCCATACTAGGATTTCCTATAAGTTCAAAACATTGGGCGTCTTTTAACACCTTATTGAGTGCTTTATGCAAGTCTAAAAATGTTAGAAAAGCTCAAGAGATATTTGATAATATGAAAGATTGATTTCTTCATGATTCAAAAACTTATAGCATATTACTTGAGGGGTGAGGAAGGGATCCTAATCTGCCCAAAGCCATAGAATGTTTTAGATGTATGGTTGAAGTGGGTTGTGACCCTGATATTGTGACATACGACATAATGGTCTACATTCTTTGCAAATTCGGGAGGGTTGATTAAGCCGTCAACATTGTTAAGGACATGTATTCTAGGGGATGTGGGCCCTCTTCATTCATATATAGTGTTTTCTTTCATACCTATGGGATAGAGAATTGGATCAAAGATGCTGTCGATACATTCCTTTAAATGGAAAGGAATGGAGTCAGTGCTGACCTCACAGTCTATAATGCCTTGATTAGTTATTTCTATAAAGTGAACAAGTTACATAATTTCAATAGGGTTTTTAATGAGATAAATGACAAGGGTGTGACCCCAAATTCGAGGATATATAATATCATTCTAAACAAATTGATAGAACGTGGAGAGACCGATGAGGCTTTAAAGGTCTTTCGGAGGATGATCAAGGTCTATGAGTCAAATGTAGACACGTATACTATGATGATAAATATGTTTTACGAAGGTAAACTTATTTTCGTAAAATTATCTTATATATCAATAATGGGATTCGGAGAAGAAATATTTTGAAGGTGGAAAAGAAACGGAAATGTTTACGATATGCACGAACGACTTAGTTTGTTAATTAGTGTACCTCCATTTATGTCAATTAGAAATTTTAGATGATGTCATATATATTTTTGCAGCGAACCTCCACTTTAGTATAAGGCTACGATTTTAAGAAAAGAAAGAGATATAATGGCAACCCCCACCACTATACAAGTTGCATTAAAATAACATAGTGCGAAATGTGACATATCAGCGTAAAGTGATTTTTATATTTTGTTAAATGTGTTCTGTAATTTTATTTAAAAGCTCCAATTATTCAAGTTATGTCGACAAGAATAAGAATTTGAGACGAGTTGTTGCCTCAGTGTGAGGGATTGATCTCGTCATGCAAGAGAACACGTACATACAAAATCTTATGATGAATTGAAATATGCTTTTGAGGATATATTTAGATTATGGTCAGGTTGGTGGTAATCCAAGACTGAGTCATAAAAGAGTTCTAAAGAATTGAATTGATGCGACGACAAAGAAGAAGCGATCGTCGGTTGTCCTGTCTAATAAAATCTTTTGAAGATTCTGATGACACTCTTGTTATAGATGAGCTGAACATTAGATCACAACAAAATTTTCTTTGGGGGGACTAGACCTGCATGGTATATGCATACCATGACGTTTGAAAGTTGTGGGGTGCTGACTATGGTTGGATTTATCCAAGTGATGATGCCTTTATTTGCCTAATTTAATTTTTGGGATTAAACAAGCTCTATTGGTGGAGTAGAAGGTCATATTCAACCTTTATAGTTGGATGAGACTATAAGTTTTGATCACATAGGCTGGCTTCCTGAATATGTTGAGCAATTAAAAGAGATGTTTTTGGGGGCTTTTATATATAGGTATCGTTTGTAGTATAGGAAAAAAAGTTGACATCAGTGGCTGTCATGTTTTTAAGCTACTACTACGTTTGTTTTTATGAAAGAAAACTATGAAACTATAATGAATTTATTATGTTCTACATCTAATAACAAATATAAAAGGATTTCGAGACCAAATATATGAAACATAATAAATTAACAAAGGGGCTATGTATAGTTATCTAAAAAAATCACAGCACAAAAGATACATACAATCACCAGGAAACTTCATTAACATGCCCCTTACCTTCGGTTACATGTGTCTCCTTGTACACCATCCTACGAGTTGGTTCTTTAGTCATCTGTAAGTACAATATATTAAGTGTCAAAGCATAACTTAACAATATAATAATAATAATGAATTAGTAAGTATAATTTTTTTAACACATGTCTAACTTGAGCATGAGTTTTTTTTACCAGATGTGTGGAGAATTTACAAAAGCACATGGATGGATTTGTTCTTTGTAGTTGTGGTCTAATACAATGGAAATAAAGTTAATCATATAATTCTTTTATTAAATCCTAATATTAATCTTTTTAATAAATAAATTCATTTCATGATGTTCTTTATACGCGAGATAAGCATAATGTGTACACGTAATTCATGACTAGACTTAACAACTAGTATATACATGTGCTCGGGCAGAGTCCCAGTCATAGACGAGCATTTTCCACTGATTTTTCTTGACTCGTTGGGGACAATTTGCCAAGCGTTACTCATTAGATGAACAACATTCGTGTATAAATCAACTGATACCCAACATAAAAATAAAACCCAACTGATACCCAACATTAGTGTATGAATCAACTGATACCCAATCGATACCCAAATTTATTTATCTACTACAGTATCAATTGGTGTCCAAGAATTGGATTTAAAATAAAAAATGTATGCATAACCTCTGGAAAAAGTCAACACCAATTTGTAATTATCAAGGCTAGAATTGTAATCAAGTCCACGGCCTATCAATTTTCTTACATCATTCGGTGTGTGGATTCCATATCCTGAAGTCGAAAAAAGTATAATAACAATTAAACTATTTCAAGAAATGGAAAAAACCTAACCATCGTGCTCAAATTCAACCTTGTTCAACTGAGATTGATGGCCTATCTTCCGAAATTTAGTCGCGCTCAATTTTTGCAATTCCCAAATTATTGTGTTAAAACCCAGTGAGACTTTAATAATGTGTATAAACAAGTGCATAAAATATCCACTCACTCAACAATGTGAAAGTTGAAACCAGTTGATGGGAAGCTAAACTTACCACTAGTCAAACCAATTGCAAGAAAAATAGCCACCGTAAGCCGCCCAAGAAGTAGATAATTAATCGGGTGACACTGGTGATAGTAATACAACGGGAGCAAAACTGCCACAAAAAAATCAATTATAACAACCATTGGATTACAAAAGAAACAAAGAAATGAAGAAAATAAACTTACGAGCAATATAGTCCGCTAAGCCTACATCGTTGGAAACGAAGAAATGGGCAATGGGATGTACGGTAACGACAACGGCAGCGATGTCTATGGTGAGAAGAAATTAGACCACCGAAGTTATGGGTTCTCTAACATCATCGGGCACAGAGGCTGATTTGCGGACTCAGGTAATTTTTTTGGTTATGTTGTTGCCTCCTGATGATTTTGGTATCATCAAAAGGGAAAGGAGTTTATTATTTCCTTTTCATGATTTACGGACTCACCATAGCGACGGCTATGGTGAGAGTTTGCTGGATTATTTTGAGTGTAAACAATTTTGTGAAAGAGGGAAAATAGCGTATCGTTGGAGGAAAATCGAAAATAAGAGGGATTCGGAGAGAGGGAGAAAGTTTTTTAGAAGCCGACGTTTTTATTTCAAAACATGGGGAAATATCCCATGTTTTTCTATAAAACATCATAATAAACGTCAATAATATTTTGACACTTTTTATAAAACGTCGATAACTTCCCTACGTTGTTAAATAAACGTCAGCATATACAGTATATACCGACATTTGTAAAAGCGTCACGAAAAAAATGTCAGTATATCCAACTTTTTTTGTAGTGTTTAGATATGCTTTCACCATTATTTCTTGCTAGATGTAAATTTATATCCACAGGTGTCTAGGTAGGATTGATATCATACTTCTTGAATTTTTCAAGTATTTTCTCCATGTAATGATATTGAGATCATATAAGTCCATCCGATGTTTTAAAATTTTAATTCCTAATATAACATCGGTAATACCCAAATATTTCATGTCAAATCGACTACTCAACATTTGTTTTGTAGTTTTGATAATTTCCAAGTTACTACCCATGATAAGCATATCATTAACATAAAGGCATACAATGACATATCCATTTTGAATGTATTTAAAGTAAACACATTTATCGCATTCATTAATTTTGAATCCATTTGATAACATTGCATTATCAAATTTTTCATGCCATTGCTTAGGTGCTTGTTTTAATCCGTAAAGTGATTTAACAAGCTTACATACTTTTCCTTCTTGTCCTGGAGCCTTGAACCCTTCTGGTTGCTCTATATAAATTTTATCCTCTAGTTCACCGTTTAAGAATGCATTTTTTACATCCATTTGATGTATTTTAAGTCCATTAATAGCAGTTATTGCTATTAACATTCGAATGGACGTAATTCTTGTTACTGGTGAATATGTGTCGAAGTAATCCAACTCCTCCTTTTACCTATAGCCTTTAGCTACAAGTCTAGATATATATTTATCAATTGATCCATGGGCCTTCAATTTCCTTTTGAAGATCAATTTATAACCTAACGGTTTTGAACCTAGTGGAAGATCCACTAGTTCCCATGTGTGATTTTGCAAAATGGATTCAATTTCGCTATTAATTGCTTCTTTCCAATTAGGATCATCGATTAAGGATATTGCTTCTTTGTACGATTGAGGTTCATTTTCTATCATATATGTTATAAAATTGGAACCGAAGGAAGTCGAGGTTCTTGCTCTTTTACTACGTCTTAGTTCATTCTCTATTCACGTGTGATCAATAGGTTGATGAGTAATACTTGTAGTAGCTTCATTTGTTCTTTTAGATGAACCATATTCTCGGTTTATGTTATACAGAAATTCATTTTTAAAAAATGAAGCGTTCCTTGATTCAATGACCGTATTTACATGAATATCCGAAATCTCATATTTACAAACTATGCGCTGTTATTAATCGCATAACCAATGGACACATATTCAACGGTCTTTTTTCCTATTTGTACCTTTTTAGATTTAGGAACCATCACTTTGGCTAAGCACCCCCACACTCATAAATATTTATAGCAAGGTCTTCGACCTTTCTATAACTCATAAGGCATCTTATGAGTTTTCTTATGTGGTACTTTGTTAAGAATATAATTAGCAGATAATAAAGCTTCCCCCCACTAGTTCTATGGAGCTCCTGAACTTATTAACATAGAGTTCATCATTTCCTTCAATGTACGATTTTTGCGTTAAAAAATTCCATTTGATAGACGAGAATAAGGAGCGGTGGTTTGATGAAAAACTCTATTTTCGGAACAAAATTTCTCAAACGGATATTCATATTCACCTCCTCTATCACTCCTAATAGCCTTTATCTTTTTGCTTAATTGATTCTCAACTTCATTCTTATATTGTTAAAATGCATTAATAGCCTCATCTTTACTATGTAATAAATATACATAGCAATATTTTTTGCAGTCGTCAATAAAATTAATAAAATACTTTTTTCCACCTCCACTTTGTACAAATTTTAAATCAGAAATATCCATGTGAACTAAATCTAGTGGTTCGGTGATCATTTCAATAGAATGAAAAGGTAATATAGTTAATTTTTATTCCACACAAATATCACATTTATGATTTTTATCAACATTAAATTTTGGCAAAAATTCTAAGTTAATTAATCTATGCAAGGTATCAAAATTAATATGTCATAATCTAGCATGCTAAATATTAGATGACTCAATCATTAAATAGAACAAGAAATTTCATTCATAGGGGATGCCTTGGGCATCAATGTCATTACATTCATTTTAAACTGCTCATCAGACAGGTAGCCCTTTCCCACATACACATCATTTTTAGACAACACAAACTTATCAGAAACAAACACAACTTTAAACCCATTATTTCTTAGAAGCGATTCAGAAATCTGATTCTTGCGAATGCTAGGCACGTGCAACACATTATTAAGATTGAGTTCCTTTCCCGAAGTCATTTTTAGAATAACCTTTCCTTATCGCACGAATTTAGAACTTAAAGAGTTCCCCATAAATAGAGTCTCCTTATTTTCCAAAGCCTTATAAGTAGTAAACATCCATTTGTTTGCACAAATGTGGCGGTGTCCACCCACCATTCCTTGGTATTTCCTACCAAATTGCATTTAGAGACAAAACAGAAAGATTTATGTTTGCGATACCATCGGATATGTTCTCACCCTCCGTCACATTTGCTTGAGCATTGTTCTTTTTAGCGTTCTTTAATTTGCGACACTCGCTTGAGCGGTGTCCTGCCTTGCCGCAATTGTAGAATTTGCCTTTGAATTTCATTATTTGCTTAGATGTTCCTTCCACATCACAATTACGTTTGGATTTAGGACCTTCAACCACATGACCCTTGGACTCCATGATGTTCTTCCCACTTTTCTTTGGAGATTTGCGGTTGTCTTCTTCAATCCGCAGTCGAACTACCAATTCTTTAACATCCATCTCCTTGCATTTGTGCTTGAGATAATTTTTGAACAAATTCCAAGATGGAGACAATTTTTAAATTACCGTCGCAACTTGAAAAGTGTCACTGACTGACATTCCTTCAACATGAACGTCATGAAGAATAACCTGAAGTTCTTGAACTTGTGCAATAACCGGCTTGGAGTCAATCATTTTGAAGTCTAAAAAACAGCCAATGATGAATTTCTTCATACCTGCATCTTCAGTTTTGAACTTCTTCTCCAAAGAATTCCATAATTCTTTTGCGAATTTCATAGTGTTGTGCACCTGATACAACTTCTTGTCCAAGTATGTCAGGATGTAGTTATGGCACAGATAATCAGAATATTTTCCATCAGCGATAACTTTTTCAGTTTCATCTCCTTCTTGCAAATGGGGACAACCCTCATAAACGAGCCTCGACAATTGGAAGGTTATGAGATAAAAGTACATCTATCCTTGCCATCTCTTGAAATCAGCTTCGGAAAATTTTTCCGGTTTCTCCCCATGTGGCATGTTTACGGGGGCAACAATTATCGCATGTGTCACATTCACGGTTGGTGGAACTGTCTTCGTACTCTGTGATTCCATTTCCGTTACAAAAACATAATTTTTATTAATGACATTATTCATTTGTAACGAATTTATCAAAACAAAATACACAATTTTGTACACCAATCTTCCAAAATATAATTAATATTATACGAATTCTAACAAGAATTCTAAATAATATAACACAAAAATTAAAGTAAAATATTCTACACAATATTTTGAATTCTATATCACAGAATTAAACAAACATTAAACACTAGTTTAAACTAGTCTAAGCTAAGAAAAAAAAATGTGTCAAACTGTTTTTAATATTTAAAAAAAAATTCGTACAAAACAGAATTAAAATTTTACGATTAAAAATCTTAAACAAACATATATACAAAAAAAAAATTACAAATAATTTTTTTATTTTCTGAAACAAAATACTATAAATAGTGTAGAAAATTATTTTTTTTGTAACACTAACTATCTTATTAAATTTTTGTAATAAAGCAATAATTTATCAATTTTCGTGTAAATAGTAGTCATTATAAATTTATGAAATATAAAATTATTTTGTACTCATTAAAAACAATAATCAAAAATAATTTTTTCTTAAGATTGTTATATCTGCTATTTAATTAAAACAATAGTAGATAGTTAAGAATAATAATAATTACAGAATTAAAACGTAATTATAGAAAATTGAGAACAACTTACTTGATATTGCAGAATTAAATAAATACAAAAAGAATTTCGAGTCCTGTGTAATACCACAGTGTCCTTAAGACAAATTTAATTCCCTTCCACAGTGCTTAGGGTCTGAATTAATGTCTCCCAGTATAGAAAGGAATTTTCGAATCAATACAGGAAGCACAACAATGCAATGATTCTGGCGAACTCACTTTCTATATCTTTTACTCAACCATGAACAAGATTTATGAAATACAGGAACGAACTTATGATATGGAGGAACTGTTTAGAAGAGGAAATTAATAAAATTTCAGAGTTGCATAGTTTCGAATTTTTTCATTAGTTAAAAAATGGAAGGTAACATCTGTATATATAACAGTGATGATGTGATTGTTCAAAAGAAAAAAAATGTCAAAACAGTTAAACGAATTTAACTGTTGACAATAACTACCAAACAGTTAATTAATTAATTAATTAATAATTAAAGCCCAAGTCAGCCAGACGGTGCGTGCGTGTGTGGGTTTTTGATCCAAGCCCAACACATGGATAGTGTAGGTCATCTCCCCTTCAAAGAGTTGAGATACCCGAAGGCATCCAAACCTTAGTCCATCATTTGGATTATGTTAACTTATCAATTTTCCACCACTCTTCCAATGTGGGACAAGAGTTAAAACATACTCAATTCATTAATTTTTATCGATATATGAGTCACTTTGGGGACATATTTATCATTCATAGCTTAATGGAATTAGACATGTAAATATACTACGTTAATCTCCTTGCGAAGGAGAACGCGTTCGTATATGATCCCACAATTATCGTGGTGTGGACCCCACCTAAATTTAAGCTCAAAACTGCACAAAATACTGTCTGGAAAAATTTGGACAACTTTATGTCCAAGTCCAATTCCAATTTTTCGAACAATACTAACGGAATGTAAATTACTCGAAGGCATTCTAAAAAACATCTACATATATATTTTTAATTACACGTCCATATATTTCATTTTACAGCAATATAGACAACAGTCACATAGTAAACCAAATAGATTTATTTAAAAAAAGATTAAAAACATCTTAAAGCTGAAACGAAATACACATGAACATAATACGTTCTTACTAGATATTTACTTGTCTATGAAGTTGAACATGTGACATCCAAAAGTTGGCCTAATGTAATTTTTTCCCATGGACCTTGCAATGGTAACCTTTGCTTTGTTAGTTGTACATAAACTTGATGCATGTTAGGTCGAGATTGTGGATTAGGATGCAAACATGCAAATGCTAGCTTTGTAACAAAGGCCACCTCCTCGGCCTCTTGATTTTAAGGAGACCAAAGGCGTTCGTCCAACACATCTTTCATTAAAATCTGACTGCCGATTGATGATGATGATGATGATGATGATGATGATATGGAAGAGATAAAATCTCCCGGATTCCTCCCCATGATCACTTCCAGTGACAAAACTCCGAAGCTATAAACATCACATTTCTCATTCACTTCCATTGTATAAGCGAGTTCTGCAAGAAAGAATATTACAAGAACATCGAACCAAACTAAATATAAAATGAAAAAACAATGAAAGGTGTTCATTATGATAGAACAAGTATTCAACTTCGTATTGTGTATGTGAAAATTTATTCTATGTGTAATGTAATTAAACATCAAATGTGTTCTAGCTCACATGGTACGGCTACCCACCCTCTATAGGTGTGGGTATGGTGCAAGTCCCACTACAGACAATTTAATAACCATTTGCGGTCGGTTTAAGATAGGAAGGTCCATCCCAATCATCTATTTTTTTTAAATATATATTGTTCTAATTGGGAATTATTCTCATCTATAGTTTTTTTAAGGTACTAAATAGATGTCTAAAAACAAATGTGCCTTACTATCCATAATAAGAAAGAGAACACATTATGAAAGGAGCCTTAAAATTTTTGAGAAATTAGTAAGTTGAGTTAATAACATACGTGAGTAATGGTAAAACCCCAAAAAAATGAACAAATAGTTCATCTACAAAAGTGGTGACATAAGTTGAAAGCTCACCTTTGGTAATGAAATTTTCACTTGAAAAAAAGTTAATAACTAGTATCATTTTGAGATACCTGATATAAAGGCAATTAAAATTGTCATACAAACATACCTGGAGCTGCATACCCAAACGTTCCAGCAAATGAAGTCCAATTAGATGAGTCGGGCTTTAAAAGTTTAGCTGTACCAAAATCAGAGACATGAGCTTCAAATTCTGTATCTAACAGAATATTCTTGCTTGATATGTCTCGGTGAATTATCGGAGGTGAACAATCATGGTGCATATACGACAAAGCTTTTACCACACCACTAATAACATTTATCCTCTTCATCCATTGAAACCCCCTTGCTTGTTCCTCATTTCGTAGTATCATTTGCAAGCTCCCCCCTTCCAAGAACTCATAAACCAAGAACGAGTGTCGTGGATGTGAACAAAAACCATAAAGATTCACAATGTTACAATGTCGTATTTCTGTAAGTACACGGATTTCACTTGTAAAACTCTTCAAATTACCGACCTCGCTTTCTTCAGATGCGTGAAGTTTTTTCACGGCAATAACTTGGTCGCATGGCAACTCAACTTTATAAACAGTTCCACATCCTCCCACCCCGATGAAATATTCAGAGCTGAAGTCCTTAGTAGCTTCAATGATTTTCTTATATGCCATTTTCCCATCAAAGCTCCATACCACAAACAAATCTTTATCCTCAACTTCTTCAGGGTCATCTTTTATTTCCTTCACCCGTGAATGGTAAAACATAAAGATTCCAACAACGAGGAATAACAGAGATATAATTACCAAAATAGGGACTATGATAAAAATTATAAGATTATTATCCTTTCCCTTGTTATCTCTGGTGGGGCAGGACTTCAAACGAGTAAAATTTCCACACAAACCTTTATTTCCCGCAATTGCCTCAAAAGGAGCCTTTTTGAAGGCTTCGATATTTGGAAGAGGTCCCTCTAACTGATTGTGGGAAATGTCAACATATGTCAAACTCGACATTCCTTGGAAGGTAGATGGAATTGAGCCAGATAGCTCATTGTGGGAGAGATTTAATTTCTCTAACCTTTTCAACTCTCCAAGATGTATCTCACCGGCCAATAAATTTCGACTAAGATCAAGACATTCAAGATTTTGTAGATTGTTTATCTGATAAGGAATTCCCTTTTCAAATCTATTTATACTTAAATTCAAGCTCCTTAACTTCACACATTCCTCTAGTTGTTTTGGAATCAAGCAACATAAATTATTTTTTGACAAATCAAGTGTTTCCAAATTTGACATCTTTCTAATTTCTAGAGGAATCGAGGAAGACAACCTATTATTTTGTAGATTGAGGTTAAGCAATGACCCCAATTTTCCCAAATCTTTTGGAATTTTGCCAACCAAATGATTCGATGAGAGATCAAGTGCAATTAGTTGAGTTGCTTGTCCAAGCTCAAGCGGTAGTCTTCCAGAAAGATAATTATTGGAGATCTTCAAGTTGGTCAAATTATGGCAAAGTCCCCAATTTTTAGACAACTCCCCATACAAATTATTATAACTCAAATCAATATAATTCAAATTTGGATATACGCCAAAATCTTCTGATATATTTCCAGTAATTTGGTTTCCATCAAGTCTAACTCTATATAAGTTAGAGCAATTCTTCAAGCTTTTGGGTACTGGACCAGTGAAATGATTGTTACTTGCACCCAATTTAACAAGTGATCCACTTAGGCATATATCATGAGGTAAGTGACCAGTGAAATTGTTATGACCTAATTGAAGATATTCCAGATGTGTCAGATTATTTAGTTCTGGAGGAATGGATCCATTTAAATAGTTATCAAACAAAATTAAATCGACTAGGTATTTTGCATATCCTAATTCGGGTGGGACGGAGCCAAATAATCTATTTTGATCCAAAGTCAAAATTTTGAGGTTTGTCAAGTTTCTTAAAGAAGTAGGGATTGAACCAATGAGTTTGTTTGTGGACAACTGAAAAACAACGAGAGACCGTAGCATTCCAACTTCTTGAGGGATGAACCTAGAAATTTCATTCAAATTAAGGTATAAAATGGACAAATTGCTCAAATTTCCTATAGAATTAGGGATAGAACCTGTGAGTTTATTTCGAAACAAAGTCAAGCTTTTGAGATTTGATAAGTTTCCTATGGAAGTAGGGATTGAACCAATGAGTTTGTTTGTGGACAATTGAAAATCAACTAGAGACCGTAGCAGTCCAACTTCTTGAGGGATGGATCCAGAAATTTCATTTGAATAAAGGTATAAAAAGGACAAATTGCTCAAATTTCCTATAGAAGCAGGGATAGAACCTGAGAGTTTATTAGATGAGATGTCAAGATTGTTAAGAGACTTCAGCATTCCAACTTCTTGAGGGATGGACCCGTAAAGTTCATTTCTATAAAGATTCAAAAAGGTTAGATTTACCAAGTACCATATGGATGTGGGGATTTGTCCTGTGAAATGGTTATTTCCCAGGTTTAGATATGAAAGAGACCTTAGCATCCCAACTTCTTTTGGGATGAAGCCAAAAAAATTATTGTCTCGAATTTCTATGGCAAATAGGTTGCTCAAGTTGCCAATAGAAGTAGGTATTGAACCAGTTAGATTGTTAGTATGCAATAAAAGCTCATTGAGCGACCTCAACATTCCTATATTAGAAGGAATCATTCCAGATAAGAGATTAACAGACAAGTTAAGATAGGTGAGATGAAAAAGGCTACCGATATTTGAAGGGATGGTCCCATGGAGAGAGTTGGAAGAAATATTGATGCTAAGGAGATAGGGTAAAGATGAGAAATTCAAGTTGTGGATAGTACCTTTTAAACCAACGTTTGTTAGGTTTAAGTGAACGACACTTCCAACTTCGTTACAACGAATCCCAACCTAGTTATGGCAAGGGCTCCTTCCAACCCACGACGACAATAGTATTTGGCTTCCGTTTTCAAGGCTGTCTTTCCATGTTAAAAGAGCCATTGTTTCATTTCCTCCAAGTGATACTTCTTTCGCAGTTGCAAAACCATCAAAGTGGGACGAAGAAGCCAGTAGAAGGACGGGTATTATTGTGAACAGTACTTGCATGGAAACAAACTGGTCTTTCATTGTGGGTTTTGGTAATTATAAAAGGATGGGTTTTGCTAAAGAAGGGAAATAGATAGTCTGATGTGTGGATGAATATCTTTAAACGATGCATAGAGGTATTTATAGATACTATTGAAATTAATCGTAGAATTGAAATTAATCGTAAAGTTCGTTTCTATAAATAATTTGAATAATTATTTGTTGAAAATCCATAAACAGTCAAGTCAGCCCTCCGCGAACAATCAACTCAGCTCCACTGAATAATAATTCTGCATCTGTGAGTGTACACTCACTTCACATGGAAAAATCAATTTGCCAAAAGTCTAGCCTCCTCGAGTGGCAACTCATATTTCCTACACGAAAGAGATTGGTTATAGAGTAGGTTCTGAGAAAGGCTTCTTTCTCGGGACCCAAAAGGAAAATCAGTGACTTCTTTCTACCTCACTTTAGATTATGAACATTTATAAATTATCCAAAACTTATGTTTCATTTCCAAACCTGTTATTAAAAGGCATATTTTATTTTCACCCACAATTCCTTTCACCTCGCCCCATTTATTTTTTTAACACTAATCAACAACGTATATTTTCATGATTAAATATCATTTACAATTCTTTTTTCGGACCCCAGTTTTAATAATAACTCCTTTATATTTGTACGATTGGGGATCAACTATTCCATGATAGTGAAACCGTTTTCATCTTGACGATTGATTGTGTAAATACCTCATTTTCAAAAGATGGCAATTAATTTGAGATAGATTTAGTAATAAATTTATTATTAAGATCAGATTATTACCTGTCATCTATTCTAAAATATATTTTGTGTAGCTGATTTTTCCATTTAAATTTCAGTGTCGTTCATAAACCATAAGCCCCAACTCTCACTATCAGGGTTATTGTTATCATCCTATATTTATTGCCTAGGGCGTCTCCAAGCGGAGAGGATTAGGTGTGGCGGCCTTCACTAAATTTGTTGGTTTATTTTTAACATACAGTTGTTTTATAAAAATATTTGGGTACTAAGAGTAATTTTTGTATTTGCGGTTGAATATTCATTTTAGACATTAATATGTTCATGTTTGGTTTAACATTCCATTGAAATATTGAGAATATAATTTAAGTATTTGAGTAATTTTTTTTTTTTTTTGAAAACGAGTAATTATTTTTTGAAAAAGCCAACTGGGTGCTCCTACCTCTAAACCCCGTCAGTGGTCTCTCTCTCTCTCTCACACAGAAAACTTTAGTCTCCTCCTGTGGCAATCTAAATAGCCAACATGAAAGAGATGGTTATGGTAACCCAAAAATGAAAAAGAAAACGGGGTACTGAAAATGACTTCTTTGTGACCAAGAACAAAAACGAAAGTCTTCTTTCTACCCGCAAAGTCACGCTAGGTTTCACAAAAAACAAAAAACAATTGATATCTCCATGAAACCACTTGTTGTGGTATATTCTCTTCCGGTGGCAATGAATAGTGGTAGGAAGACATACATGGGGATATATTTTGAGTAATGTGTACTCAAAATCTGTTCCCATGTGAATCTGACTAGTACTATCCAGTGGCAATTAATATTTCCAACCGAAAAGGCTTCTTTCAACCATGGAAGTCGGCTCTCTGAGTTCCAAAAAGAAATAATTCTTTCTACCCCAAAAGTCACTCTAGGTTACGAACTTTTATAAATTTCCGAAATTTTATGTTTTATTTTCAAAACAATATTAATTAAAGGAATATTTTGTTCCAACCCATAATTTCTTTCACTGCACCCTATTTATTTCCCAAAAAATATATCCATTTGTGCTGATGAAATCCTTGTGGACTTTACGGCTCCCTGGAAGACTCGCACCATCTCTTGATTGATGGTGCCAAGCACTCTATATTTCATGTTTTTTTAACTTTAATATATTAGTAATTTTTGATTTTAGACTTTGTTCCCGAATTAATTAGTATATTAGATATCAGAATATTTTTCATTGCAAAATGTCACGTTATATCACATTTCGTGGCGAAATTTTCACATTTAGCAAAGAAAAATGTAGCATACTCTAATAAACTTAATAATTTGGATTAAAGTCTAAAATTGAAAATTAGTAATGCATTAAAGTAAAAAAAATATATTTAAATAATAAAATTGGGATCAACTATCCTACACGGTTGGTGTTTTGTTTTACGAATAAAAATTGTATTTCATTTTTTGTTTGCCGCTTCTCCCTTTTCAAGACATGATCTATAATGTTACATATATTTTAAAATTACAATGCCCATCTTTTTATTACATATGCATTAGTGTGTGTGTGTGAAAAATAAGTTTCCCCAGCGCATTGAAGTTGTTGGTGAAATTTGTTTAATTTTATAAAATTGAAACAAAAATACTAGTTCAAATTATTTTCGTAAAAAATTTAAACACTTGTGTCATTTATATTAGTTGTGAAAAAACAATAACATACACATTTATTGATAAATAGAGTCCATCGAAAAAAGTGAAGCATGTAATAAATTATTCGTGTCTCTAAATGAGCTCTCTTTCTCGAACAATATATTCTTTCGTGCATATCTTTTTGTCACTAAATAGTTTTGATGACGAATTTTTTTCTTTAGCGACAGAATGAAAAAAAAATCATAGCTGAGCATGTTTGTTCATATTGCCTTTTATTAAAAAATCTCGCCCCACCGAATGGGTGACTTGCATGTATTTGAATAAAAATGGTGGGTGAGATGCATGTTCTCAAAATAAGGGTGATCGATGAGATTTGGAAGGTGCTTCCTAAAATTCACTTATGAAAATTATGCGGCCCTCATTCATATGCGCAAAAAAATTAGGGATAATAGTTATCGAGTCCCATTCACTTGGTCAATGAGATGAGATTCTTTGACTGAGTCAATGGTGTCGAAGGTCCTATTTTGTTAACTCGGCACATTAAAATGACAAATACACCCTCAAAATATTTTTCACAACTGTTACGTCATTTTAAAAAAAAAAAAAAAAATCATCAAATTTTTAAAAGTCCACAATTTCAAATCTACAAATAAAAAATTCACAAAATTTGTATATTTGAAATCTACTCATCAAGATCTATCAAACAATACCTATATTCGATATTTTTTTACCAAAAAATCAAAACGAATAAATTTACAGTTTCTGAAAAACCTCCATTTTTTTCGGCGAAAACTCTTCTTCTCCAGCGCGGGCGATGGCACCGCTGGCGCGGAGCAGAAAAAATGAAGAAATAGACGAAGAAATAGAGAAACAAGGAGAGAGAAACACTCCGTGCGAGAATTCTGGCGGCCCCCGGTGAGATTTTCCGGTGGGCTATTTCCGGGGAGTCTCCGATGGGGTGGGATGGGGGTGGGGTGGAGATGGGGCTACTAGAGAGAGAAAAAGTGTAAGATTATGTGTTTATTTTAAGGGAGAGAGTAAGTGGGTTTAAAATGGGTATATGTGAGAGTACATTTACCTAAATATATGTAGTCTATAATGAAAAAGGACTCGGTGCATTAAAAAAAGTTAATAAGATTTCATGCATCTTTGACTCAATAAATGGGACTAACCTTGAATTATCCCAAAAGATTATCTATATGAGTGACATGGTCATGCCTCATCCAAAAAATTACAAATATATTAAGTATATTTTAATAGACAACTAAGGTTTTCCTTTCTAACATATTTTCCATTTTGTGTGAGAAAGCACGTGTTTTTAGAACTTCATAAAACACTCCCTCCACTAAAATTTTGGATTTTTTTCCACATGTAGCTGTTTTAAAAATATTTGGGGTTCTAGTATAATTTATGTAATTGCTGTAGAATATGTATTTAAGGCATTAATATTTTCGTATTCGATTTAATATTTGATTGAAATATTAGGTATTTAATTGAGTATTAGAGTAATTATTTATTGGAACTCCAAAAATTGAAATATTAAGCATTTAATTGTGTTTTAAATTCGGTTTACAACTCCCTTAAAGTCTCTACCCGTCTCTTCATTGATGGTCCCAAGCACTCTACATTCCTATAAATCACAAAATATGTTTCATTGCCTCACTGTGATATCAGTTATATTTTTGTTAAAAAACATTTTCATACACATTGAGTGACATATAACATTCATCGCAAAATAAAAATGAAGCCTATAGTAAATTAGACTCGGTACTAAACTAGCTCTCTTTCGTGACCGACATATTTTTGCGCATATAGTTTCGTGACTCAATAATTTTGATGCCAAAAATTTTCTTTGACGACAGAACGAAGAATTGTCATTACTGAGGATGTTTATTTATATAATCTCATTTTTAGTGAGCCCACCACCGTCTAGTGAGTGAGTTGCATGTATTAGATTAAATATGGTGAGTGAGATGGAAGTTTCTCAACATAGGGGTGAGATGCACTTATTTATTTATTTTCAAAAAGTGACGAAGCCCCTTGAATTTATTGACAAAACGGAGAAAAAAACTCTCCTAGGTGGCGCTTACAAGGACTATATATATAACTTAAGAAAATGAGTAACATTATAATTGACCTTGGATTGGACAATAGCATTATTTATATCTGCACAAATTCGTATGTTTGACATCGTTGCCTTCATATGCTTGATTGATTTGCACAAACATGGCTTCACGTGTGGTTATAATGCTGGCAATATTGTGTTTTATCATCTCCTGCTCACCGTTTGTGGGATCCAAAATGGAGATTGGATAGAAATCACCCTTCTTCAAAAGGCTGCCTAATCTTTCTCTGACATATTCAAATTCTTCATATGATAGTTCTGAATTAGATTTGGAGTCTGCAAGTGGAAAAATATCCTCCTTTGCATTATGGTTGATAGGACGTTTTTGAGACCTGATTAAGGAAAAATATCTGAGGTATGTTTGTCGGTAATTTTTGGCTTTTCTAAAAAGCTCATCAAAATCCAGGCCATGAGATTGGAAGAAATCATCCTCACTGTCATCAACGTTGTTTTCATAAACAACGCAATTAGGGGCAGAATTTGAAATATTTTCACAATCCTCACTTGTTTCACTTTACTTACTCTCATAAGGGTGAGTCGAATCAGACACCTGGATTGGTTCGAAAGGTAATCCAACATAAAGCTCTAACACATTAGAAGAATCTTGTGAACAACTAGCACCAAGAATAAAACGCCTTGTTTGGTATGTTTACTTTATAACTTTTACTATTTTGATGTATTAAGGTAGGCACTTTATCTGCCACTCCGTTCTCTGCCAAAAAAAGTTGGAGTCATATTACACTCTTGCTTGTTCCCATTATCTGTTTTTCCAGCAGCATCCCGTTGGGATGAATCCTCAATATTTTCAAAAGCAACAATGGCTGGTATGGACTCCTTTTCGTGTTGATCCCTTTTCCCTTTATTCATAACTTGCTCATCTTTATCTCTTATTATAACGTAGTCCACAGCAGACTCACGAATATTTTGGGCAACAAGGCCAGCCCTACCCAAAATATGATTCGTCTTCCTTCGAGTCTCACAATTGTTGTTTCTATTTTTTGCTGGAGTTCTAACTTATTTTTGAATGGATTTACAGTTGACAATTGTGTGTCCAACAATGTTGTTGTAATCACAAACAAATGATAGGTATTCTGACTCAATTTTAATTGGGATTCTTATCTCTTTATGATCAATAACAATGATATTTGGAACTGTATAGGAGAAATTAATATGTATGAGAAACCAAGGAAATAACCTATATTTTGTATTAAGAGTTGATTGATGAATTCTTATAGGGGTGCCTACGCCTTTAGAAATTTCCAATAGTACCACGTAGATCAATAAATCCAACCCAAACTTGTGCATTGGAAGAAATAAAAGTGGTGGGGGTAAAATTTGGGGTCCAAACAATTGGTTTAATGGAGCCCAGGCTAGATTGACATGAGCCAATCACCTAAGATCTTTGCATATCATCTACTGACTCAAATAGAAGACTACATAATCCCCTTGCTTTAGGTGTGAGTTTCCATGATTGGGTTGTATTACAAAGAGAAGATAATTTTTCTTTCAACTCCATAGGAGAAATCAATTTCTGTCCCTTATTCAAAATCAAATGACCAAGCAATATTTTATTACAAGAAAGTTTATATTCGTTATATATCTCAGTAGAAATTTTTACATAAGGTGTGTCATCTTTATAATAAGGACCAGACAAATAATTTAGAAGGTAGGATATTTCATTTACAATGTTCGGATTTTTCGGAATCCATGATTAGTTACCAGAATTTAGAGCATTGGTTTAAGAGATTGTAGGATTTGAAGGCAACCATGGAGATCCAATCAACACAGCTGCTAGAGATTTGAACAGGGCACTAAATCCAAAATCAAAACCAACTAGAGCATAACAAAGAGGAGACCCAACTGGAGCATATCATCCAACTAGAATCCTCCATGGCAGCGATGGGTCCTTTTAGCCCTACTTTCGTAAATAACCCTCAAAGACCCACTACTGTGAAGCCTTATCATTAATACTATCATTCTCAACATTTTAGGTAGATGAAAAGTTTGAATACATATGGTATTAAAAAAACATACAAACAAATAATGTGTCTTTTGGCTTTTCAAAGTTGATTATTATTTACAACCTTTGCCAATGTATTCTTCCAGTAACTCCCACCGTCGCCATCTGTGTTGGTTCCCATGCTTTATCTCCATCTCCCAACATTTATTTTGGTGCCTTTATCTCTTCTTCTACCTCTTCTTTTAAGACTTTTGTTTCACTCAATTCATTGTATATAAGAGATTGGGATCAATTGTTTTATTTTTATTTTTTTTTACTTTCTCCCCCTCTCTTACTAAATAATTACTTTCTTTTTTAGTAAAGAAAACTCCAATTTCATTTTACAAAAATTCAACATTAAAGATGATCAAACCTAAAGATTTTAGCTTTATGCCAACCGTGAATATGTTATCCATAATAAATGAACTTGGATAACTTGGAGAACATTCTGTTAATCAATGTTTCCCCTATCTCCACTGCAACAGAAGAAATACGACAGCTTGACTCGACCACAAACCTTGCAACAAATGCTCACCGGAACAGGTTTCAGAGCCTTTTGTCCATTTCTTATGCCTCTTTTGTGGGGAGAAACCTTCCTTTTGGGGACAACCGTGAGGTCCATGGAAGCAGCCCCCCCGATTGAGAAGATTGGGAATTGGAACCAGTGCTTGGATCAAATTTAGGCAAAACAAAGGGTTGTGATGGGACAGTATAACTAATAACACTATCGATGGGGAAAAACAAAGGGTTGGGCGATAATCTTCGTAAAAAAAAATGGTCATAATTTTTTTCCACTTTTGTGTCATGTAGATTTGAAATGGTGCCATCATACTTTGTCTTGCTCAAATGTATTACGAAGTTACATATGAATGGGCAGTGCATAGAATAGCAGCAGGAGACGAGGGAATTAATTAAGTGACCATTATTTTATTTCCTTCTTTTGTACATGTATTTTTGCGGTAGTTCCTTTGGTATATAATTTCAAATTCTTGACAAAGGCCTTTAGTTGGTATTTTTTGGCTGGACTATTTCATGTATATAGTGGGTTTTGTTCCCCTTCTTAGGAGTAAAAGCTACATAGAATTTTATGAGTATAATGCAAATATCTCTTTTAGTTCTAGATTTGTTTGTGTGGTTCATTTGATTAGGATTGTCAACACTTGGACAATATATTAGATATAATATATTTCAGTATCTTTTTGTTACACACTTACTATGTCAATTTATATCTAATTCAATATGTTTACATTACTTATTTAATCGCATATAACGCAATGTATTAACTCGGACAATATTAGAATAAACCTCTACGAACGCATATTCGTATTACACTTCTACCCCCGCACGTCGCGCAGGGTACTTGCTAGTTATACCTCTAATACGATAGTATTAAAGGTATATATACCATTTAGTGCATTTATACTTTACTTTTAAAATCTATTTGTCCTTCTATTTCTTTCCTTATCTTTTTCAACCTTCCATTCATCTCCTCTTTCTCTATTTTCTTGCCCTTTCTATTTCCTCCATAAATTCCCAAAGTTGGTCTCTCTCTCTTCTAAGGCCCATTATAAATTAACCCCCTTTTGTGTACTTCGCTCAATGAAACGTTCTTCATGTCGATGAATTCACCCTACAAGATTCAATCCATCAAATCATCACTATTTATGGGTCCACACGAAATATCTAACCCAACTCTAAAACGCGTGGGCACTCAAAACAGAAGCTTCTAATGTGAAGAAGCTCTAGACTGCTTCATGATTTGCCTCACTAACAACTTCCCAAACGTCAAAATTGTTCAAACCAGAGGCCATAAGGTCAGATTGCACTCTAAATGTTTGTGCATATGCCTATGTGTATGTATATAATATCCCCAAAACTGAATGTATAATGTATTGTATATGTTGAAAACCCTTGATGATGTGCTTAATGTCGGTGGAGTGTATGATCCAAGCCGACACCGTTATGACCATCATCAGAAAGGGTTTGAAGAGGTTTTTTATCACCGTTTCACCACTAAGCTCAGTTGTGTTGGTCTTGTATATAAGGTGAAATTTATATTTTTCTGCAATCTTTATTCTGAGTATCAGTTGCGATAATCACATTAAACCAATATGGGTTTGGTATTAGTTGGGGTTCTATCTCATTGATATCAAAATAAAACACCTATAAAGCAAAGAAAAAACATAAAAAAATTCCAAACACGAGCAGTTTATCATGACTAAATTTAGTGCAATCAGTTTGAAAGTTGAAATTAGTTGATCAATTTAGTATTTTTCAATTAAAAAAAATACAGAATCTCAATTTTAAAAAAGGTATTTTAAATTATTAACTTTTTTCCTATGTGGCTGTTCCTTAAAAATTGGAAATAAAATGACAATGACAAGAATTACAATGTCCGTTAACATTTCTATTTATATTTGTTTGGCATTGATTATTATTAATATGTGTTAGTATTATATTTCAGACAGTTTGTATTTTTTTCTTTTACAAGAATCACATTGGAACCGTTAGAATTGTTTACACTTTTATGGAAAATGCAATGTCTATATTCTCATTGCTAACTAATTCGAACTTTAAAGAGGAATCCACTTGCATTTTACCATTACATGTGATTTATTTATCTTGCAAGGAAGGGAGTTGTTATAGATTTGTCAAAGTATTCGTTCAAGTTTGTCCAAATCTCCATCACATTATTTTATAATTTGGGGGTTATTTTAGGTTAGTCCAAGATTTTATTTTTTGCAAAAAAAAATTTCTTTTTGTTGTGATTATTAATTTTTTTAATTGATTATTATTCATTGTTTAGTGAACACAATCGGTGTTGTTTTCAGAATGGATAAGTATTTATTGGGAGTGTAATTTTTATGTAATTTAAAGAATTCAATGTAATGCTGTTTATAAACATGATATTTTTACTTATTTTCTTGCAATTTTTTTACTGCAATTTTATGCATGTACCAAGCATGTGATTAACTAGATATTATTATGGTATGGACATTCTTAAGTAGTGGCTTCTCATATTGTGTTTTATTTTTAAGGGGCATTGGTTAGAAGTGATTTTTTTTCTTAAATGTGCACATTTTTCTTTACCTGTAGTCAATGTTATGCATGAAGGTAGTGGACAATAAAATTTATTGAATGAATATTGTAGACTCTCTTAACGTTAAAAGAAATTAGGCCGCACACTTGGCAACACATTTTCTTAGCCATTTCCCATTATCTCTCTTATTTAATTCAAATCTGATTTGGAGTTTTCAAAATTTAGTGCTAAAGACGTTTTATCATATCAATAAAAATTGCATTATGTGTTTTATCTCATTAAATATATTGAATATCATCTTTTCGTTACCCATTTACTATTCTACTATGCTACTTCATCGCTAATTTCAATATAATTACTTACTTTCTCTTGATAATAAACCTATATTTTGTTCTACACATATACGTCCACGCATTGCGTGGGTTACATGCTAGTTATATATAAAAGAGGAAAACAATAGCTGTGATTAATGTGATCATAACTATTTAAATATTGTACGACATTTGTATATTGTCATTTCAGAGGGACATTGTTTGCCTACAATGTTTCCAATTCAACTCCATATATATGTTTTGAATGAATTTAGTAAACCGTTCATTCCTAGGTACCTTAATTTCTGTAAAAAAAAGGATGAGTAATTTCATGAGTGAATAAGGTAAACGAGTGAAAAAAATTTATTTGAAATGAAATATTTAGGTGTTAGTTACACTTACGTTCCCGAACTTCACTACCATTTTCACATCGCCACTCCAACTTCCATTTTTTTTATTTAGCCCCCTGAAGTTTTAAAACAACTTCAAGATACCCACTAACCCTAACCCTAACGAGCTCAATTTTTTGGACAAAAAATGGGGCATGTTCATGACACATGAGGGCATTTCGTCCTATCTAAAACTATTTTTTTAAATTCTAAAAAATACAGAAAAATGATTTAAAATTAGGAAAAATTGTAATACGCTCTATCTAATATCTAGAAAATGGAAGAAAAACTTCTAAAAATACGACAGTTATATAAAAACGATTTGAAACATTGGGGGAAAATAAAAATTATTTGAAAAACTAGAAATTTAGAAAAAAATATTTCAAAAATCTTGAAAATACTAAAAACATATGAAAAATAGGCAAATACTAAAATAAATTTTAAAAAACATGAAAATTGCAAAATATATATAATGTTTGACATAAAATATTTTTGCAAATTAGAAAAATTACCAAAAAAAACATTGAATACTACGAAAACTATTAGAAAAATGTGAAAAATTGATTTTTTTAGAACATCTTTAATTGACAAAAAAAAATAATACTTAGAACATTTGATGACACTAAAAAAGTCCGAATTTTACAAAAAAAAAAACTAACTAAATGATAGAATAACTATTAAAAAATCTTGAGAATATTGAAAAACCTTTAATAAATCTATAAATGATAAAAAACAGTAAGAAAATATTTGGACATTATACAAAAAACATTATCAATTATACAATTGGAATCTAGTAATTTTAAAGGGCGTGAGATATGGATAGATAGATGTATATTTTTAACTTGAGTTCAATTTACATAGGGAAATGTGAGCTTATGGTTTAAATTTTATCTTGGGTCATTTACTATTTGGGATCGAGTACTTCTTATTATTTTCAGTCTCGGTCCATTAGTTTTCTTATTAGTTAGTTGGGGTGCAAAATTAATGAAAACTGTCAGTTGATCAGTTTGACCGTTAGTTAACCCACTTTTCAACTAACAAATCGTCTTACCTCGAAATAAAATATTATACTTGTACATTATACATTTATATGTTCAATATATATATATATATATAATAAAAATACATTAATATTTAAACAGTCACTTCTTAATTAAAAAATAGTTTAAAAAACAAATTTAAATTTAAAAGAGATTTTTTAATGTTTATTATATAAACAAACTATAAACGGTTTACAAAACTGTAAATAAAACACTCTTTTTTCACTGAAAATAAATCATTGAAAAACGTCTTTTTATTATTTTCTATCTATGAACTGTTTTATAAAATGTTAAAAAATTAATATATAGATTGTTTTTTTAAATCTATGTCTAAAATGGTTAAATTGTTTTAAAAAAATCTTATTTTTTATATAGAAAATATATTTGATTTTTTTATAAAGAGGCCTTAATTTTTTTTATAAACTAGTTTTTTAATGTTTTTAAATAAAAAAAATATAAATTGTACAAAAAAACGTTATTTTTCAGTGTAAATAAAAAAGCTAGAACACTATTTTTTTAATAAATATAACGTTTTTCTAACTATAAAATGTTTTAAAAAATGTTATAAACTTTTTTATATATAACTATTTGTTAAAACAATTTAAAAATAATTTTTTAATGTTTGTATATAAAAAAAACTGTAAATAGTTTTAAAAAACTGTAAATAATAATTGTTTTTTTCACTATGAATAAAAACGTTGAAAACTGTAAATAATTATTGTTACTATATAATGTTTTTAACATATTTTTTAGATATTAAAACGTTCAAAAAACCTTTATTACAAAAACTATTTTTCAAAATTTTTTGTTCTCTCGATGGTAAAAATTATCCACCTACACGGACCGATCAGAAATGGACACTTGTCTTCCTACTTGGCAAATCATCCTAGTCAACAATCACTTGGTCGGCTCAGAAGAAGGTTGATCGTCCAGTATTCCGATCAAACTGTGTGTGGACAGTCATCATGTGGGAAATAGCCAATAGTCACTTTGCACGTGCGCAAGACTATCAACAACCACATTCATTATGTACGGATGTAAATGCTTAACAAATTAAAGCATTCTAACCCCTGATCTCCGGGTCACTATAAATATATTGTATTCCTTTCACAAAAGGGTCGATATGAAAAAGAAGAAAAGAGAAACAATCGGTACTAGATCATTCTTACCTTACAAGAATACCTAGATTTCGGTAACCCTCAAGAAATAATACAACTATAGTGGACGTAGGCTTTCCCTATAGCCGAACCACTTAAAAACTCTTGTTTCGCATTTATTTTTCTTATATTATTTATCTATGATTATTTAATTGCCGTGACATAAATCACAGGTAATTTTAAACATCAACAAATTGGCGTCATTTGTGGGTACGCTTGATTGTCATCGTGTTTCTAGCAAATTCATTATCTTATTCCTCTTGAAAGTGTGCGAAAGATGAAAGACATACCAAAAAGAAGTAATGCCACTAGGAACAATCTCCGCCCTAGTGCATCTGACTTGAATGGAATTCTGCTCAACCTTGCCAAGGGGGAAGAAGCAATGCAAGAAACGATTAGGCAAGTGGCTCAAGACCTACAAACTAGATATGTCGCTCCATCCAGCCATACTACTCCATCTCTAAGAAGAGAGATTCCACCCCCACCTCTGAGGAACTGTCACAATAGTTATTCTAGATCTCCAACTGATAGATCTTATCTCCTAGTGGCTAGTTCATCCATTAGATATACGGACTGCTACGATGATGCTTCTCTCGTTCCTGAACGACCAAGTCCCTTAGAAAGCCTATGTTGGATGTCGGCTTTTGATCGTTTGATCCCCCAAAAAATTAGAAGTCAACATAGGGAACCATCATGCCGAACAATAGAAAGGACCAATCAGGTCTAGAACAAGCATCAGAAAATCCACACGTGCTGAGCAGACTTCTCAGGAAGAGAGCTCAGCAAAGACACATGGTAGAGATCGCTAAGCTACTCCTGTAATGACCCCACTTTTATATGTTCATATATAGTTTTAAATGTTGTATTATTTCATATGTGATATGGATAATGTTAATTTATTATTTTAGTCTAATCCTCCCTTCATAAATCATGCAATATCAAATTAGTTACAAACATAAAATTTTAAAGTTTTCAGTAGGAATGTTCATATTGGAGACTAGTTTTGACCATTGTAATATATCAATTGAGTTAAGGTAAAAAACTAAAAAGTTGTAGATATATGAATTAGGTTTTTAACACAACAAACGGTGTGTTAAACGAAGGTCCGAGCAAGAAGTTATACCGAAATTACGAAACAAGGGAAAATATGTCCATCGTATAAGTTGTATTTTGTCTTATTAGCACACCATGTGTTATGTTTTGATTGGTTGGAAGGGGAGGCTATTTAGGACGGCTTAAACACCTTGAAATGACCTTTTTCTTCAGCAAAATGGATCAAATCAATGTCTAATAGCATATCCTAAGTTAAAAGATAAGTTTGGGCGTAGAAAATATAATTTTATGAAACTTTAGGGACATAATTTTAAATAAAGAAAGTTTCAAGGATTAAAATGAAAATATATAAAGGACCATTTTGTAAATAAAATATTTTCAAGGCCCTCTAAGAAATATTGAAAATGTATGATGTAAAATACTCTTCATGTGTAAAATGACCCTTATACCCTTAATAACTTTCCACCTCGTGCTTGCTTTTGGACACCTACACCATACACGTGTCATCCATAGAAATAAAGCTTAAAACACATGTCATGCATATGGAAAAGCTAAAACACGTGTCGCAGTTCGGTGAATTAGGACTGCAAGACCGCTCCGATATGCGACACGTAAATGCTGACTTGCTATTGTAAAAGCTTGGTCAGCTAGACACGTGTCAACACCCTAATATCTTTGGAAAACTATAAATAAGGCCTTTATGATCATTATTACACGAAATTCATTCAAAATATCAGAGAGAAATAGAGAGAGAAAGTACAGGGAAGTTTAAGAAGAAATTTTATCTTAGTGTTCCAAGACCCGATACTGATGATTGATTCATTTGTGATATGTTTATATTTGTCCCTATAGACATACCGATTAAAATGATTATTGAAAATGATATTGAATATTGAAAATATGATTCGGCCTAAGGGACCTCTTTACTGACTGACCTTCCCAGCTGGGTTGTCGCTGGTGTGCCCTAAGTAAGGCGTTGTGACGAACAAGTTCGATTGATCCTCAACTACCGGGGAATAATACGGTATTAGAGTGTACTTGGACATTAAAATGACATGATTGAAAGAAAAAATATTGTAAATTGATTTGTCGTATCTGTTCTATTTTGTGCTATTCAATTCTATATACTGTCATCTCAAATTTTATACAGCAAATTCTTATCCATATATGTACATGTCTACTCTTTGGATTTGAATAAGTATCAATTTTCTGAACAAAACCTTGAAATGTCTGGGTATTGAACCTCACTCGGCTTTTAGATGATGTTGTATAACTAACCATTTTTTAGGAAATAAGTAGGTTTGGAGGGAATGTAGGACTATATGGAAGATTCAGCTTTTAGAGATCTTTTTGTTAGTTTAAGTAAAAAGTTTGTTATATAATATAGAGCATGTTTGGCTCTCTTGTAATAAGTTTTAAATTTTGTTTTAAGTTGTAACTCGTTATTACTTGTAATATAAATGACGTTTCCTTTAAGAAAGCTCTGATGATGTAATTCCTTTTATTTCAGTATTTTACGATTCATAACCATGTAATTGTATTTCCGTTGCATTCAATTAGGGAAACAATTTAAGTTAGAATATTTGTTGCCTTGGTGGCATGTCAAGACACTCGTTCCCCACTACTATTTTGGGACGGGGTCATGACAATTCCAACTAGATCTAATGCAGAAAATCCTTCGCAGAAATGGTCAATCCAACGTTTGGAAGATTGGTTGGGTTAAATGGCTAAAGCAAAGAATCCTTTATAATAGAATTTAGTCAAAGGGTTCCCCTTCATCCAATCAATTATGGATTTTCCCACTCCATCTAAATTAAAGACGCCGGTGGTCACCCCAAAATATGATGGTAAAACTGATCCAGTGTTGCATATTGAACAATACCAAGCCACTGCCAATATTTTCTCTATTCCTGATGAAATGAGGTGCAGAGCCTTTTCAAGCACCATAAATGGCTCAACCCAGATATGGTACAAAAACTTGTCCCGAGGACAGATTGCTACCTTTAATCAACTCACCGAGATATTCATTAGAAATTTCTATTTTAGGGACATTCTAGTCAAAAGGGTAGCGCATCTTTTGAGTGTTTGACAGCAGGTATGGGAGACTACAAGGGAATATATCACTCATTTTAACAACGAAAAACTGTAGGTAGTTGATTATGAAGAAAATACATCCATCACATTCCTCATGAGTGGACTGCTTCCTGAAAAACTATGCTATACATTGATAAAAGATTATCTTAAAACCATGATAGGGATCATGTATAAGGCTGGAAAAATAATGAATGCCGAGGAAGCAATGGTTGCTAAGAAAGCCCTAGTGATAAATCTTGTTGAGAAAAAAGAGACGAAGGACAAGAATGAGGAAAAGTTCAAAACGTTTAAAAACTACACTCCATTGAAAGTTAATGTCCATCACGTCGTGGAAGAAATCAAGAGTAATAAATACATGAAATGGCATGGAAAGATGAGAATACCTCCCAACATAAGGGACAAGTCTAAATAATGTGAATTCCACCGATCCCATGGGCACACGACCGATAATTGCATTTCATTAAAGAATGAAATCGAAACACTCATTTGCCAAGGAAACATATCCAAGTTTGTTGATTAAACTTAAAGTCGAGAAACCAAAAGACGGTCAGAATTTCCTTACAAGCCCAGGGATGATAGGAAGAGAGGTCATGATGATTATGAAGATGATCCCGACCTACCAAAAAAACCCAAGAAATAAGAGATTGAAGTAGATATTATAACTTTTGGTTCTTTTGATTACTATGTCGTTATAGGAGGATATGTAGGGGGAGGATATGAAGTCTCTGAAAGGAAAGCTTACTTAAATGAAGCCCAAGCATGCTCCTATGTACATAGCATCAATATGAATGCTGAGAATAATGATCGGCCCAGAAAAGTTAACAAAAATAAGCTTGTTATTGGCTTCTCCAAAAATGACTTAGCTGGTGTCTTGTATCCTCGTGACGATCCTTTAGTCGTCAGGTTCAGAATCAAGTAAGCTAGAATTGCCAGAGTCTTAGTAGATAATGGAAGCTCTGCAGACATCACGTTCTATGGCTGCTATGAAAGTCTGGGATTAAAGTCGAGTCAATTATAGAAGTAGCAAAGACCCATGACTGGTTTTTTAGGGGAAAAAGTCTATCCATTAAGAAATGTTAAGTTGGAAGTGTTGATCGGCACCTGGCCTATATGCAGAACTAAGAAGGTACGTTGTCTTTGTTCTTGATAAAAATGTCAAATCAACTTACAATATGATTCTTGGCTGGGTAGGTTTGAAACAGTTTGAAGCTGTACCATCCACCGTCCATCCATGCATATAAAATTCCCAACCCATTTTGGTGTCGACATAGTAAAGGGAGAAGGTGGCCAGGGAATGTTATTACACTTCAGCCGAGCAACATAACTTAACAAATTTGAAAAACAAGGTTATCACTTATCAAGTCGATACCTTGGATCCTCGGGAGGAATCAGAGCTAGTCAAAGGCGACGCAGTAAATATCACAGAAAGTATCATCATTGATGATGAAAAGATAGAGAGGACCACTCAAATAGGCTCCACACTAACACCATCTCTCAGACAAGAATTAATCACATTCATCAGAGATCGAAAGAATGTATTTGCATGTAGTCATGAAGACATGCCTGGAATCGACCCCAATTTCACCTACCATAAACTTAATATTAACCAAGATGCCAAAGCGATTAAGCAGAGGCACAAGTTTTTAGTTTTGAGAAAAACATGGATATCCAAGAAGAAGTGGAAAGGCTACAAAAATCCTAGTTCATTGAGGATGTCAAGTATCGAGATTGGCTAGCAAATGTGGTGATGGTTAAAAAAACAAATAACAAGTGGTGAATGTGTGTAGATTTTACAGATCTCAATAAGGTGTGTCCAAAGGATCATTTTCCTTTACCAATGATTGATCAGTTGGTCGACGCTACAGATGGTAATGAGCTTCTCAGTTTTATGGATGCTTATTCTGGATACAACTAGATTAAGTGACGCCTGAAGATAAAGAAAGTACTTCTTTCGTCACTAGCGGAGGAACTAACTGTTACAATGTCATGCCCTTTGGATTGAAAAATGATGAATCTACCTACCAAAGGTTAGTGAATAAAGTATTTGAAGAATATATTGGCCAAAATATAGAGGTGTATGTATATGATATGCTCACCAAGAGCAAAAAAGCGTCAGATCACATCCGGGATCTCAGTCAGACATTCGATCAGCTGGAAAAGCATCAAATGAAGTTGAATACGACCAAGTGTGTTTCGGTGTATGGAAGGAATGTTTCTCAGCTTTGTTGTAAATTAGTGAGGAATAGAGGCCAAACTTGTCAAAATCAAAGCCCTGATCGAGTTAAAGTCTCTATCTTGTAAAAAAGAAGTGCAAAAGCTCACTGGGAGAGTGGCAACTCTCAATCGGTTTGTGTCCTGAGCAACATATATATGCTTACATTTATTCAAAGTACTTAGAAAAACCTTCGAGTGGAATAATTATTATGAAGTAGCATTTCAAGAACTTAAAAAGTACTTGGGATCTACCTCATTACTGTCCCGACCAATATTGGGTGAATTAGATTTTTTCGAATCAACAGCTAGCTCGGTATTGATCAGACTAGAAGATGGGATTCAAAAACTAGTCTATTACTCCAGTAAGGCATTAAGAGGTGCAGAGATCAGGTATCCTAGATTGGAATAATTATCTTTAGCTCTTATGGAAGCTTCAAGAAGAATAAGAACTTATTTCCAAGCACATACAATAATTGTGTACATTAATCTACCCCTCAGGCAGGTTGTCCACAAGACTGAGAAGTCAGGAAAGTTGATGTGGTTGGCAGTAGAATTTGGGAGAATATGACATCTTACATAAGCTAAGATCTTCATTGAAGGGACAAGCTGTGGCAGATTTCATCGTAGAATTTACCTACCCAGAGGTGATTAACAAGCCACATTTTCCTACCGAGCAGACTTCTTCGAAAGAGAGCTCAACTCTAAAGCAAACTAAGGATGTTGTCGACCAACCTGAATCTTCCCGTTTTTGGGAAATGGCTCAGAAGTATGAGGAAGAAATCAAGAAGATGTTCCAGAACAGGGTACTATCTGTAAACAACTTCCACAAAGATATCCCACTTTGGAAACTTTATGTGGATGAATCTTAATGCTCAACCGAAAGTGGAGCTGGTATTATAGTTAACACTTCAGATGATATTGATGTAGAATTTTCTCTCGGGCTTAAATTCTATGCCTCAAACAATGAAGCCGAGTATGAGAAATTGATCACAGGTTTGGAACTATCCATGTCATTGGGTGCTGTGCAAGTAACGACACATAGTGATTCCCAACTCATTATTAACTAGGTACTTCAGATTTATGGAGTTAAAGGGGAATTAATGGTCCGTTATCTAGCAAAAAACATTAAAGTCATCTCTAAATTTCTAAGGGTACAGATGGTTCATAGTCCAAGACTAAAAAATTCCCGAGCAGGTGCCCTTCCTCGGCTAGCTTCTGTTACAAGGATAGAACTCATGAAAAGAATCCTGGTAGAGATTCAAGCATCAAGGAGCATAGAAGAGGACTTCATGATCAATTTTGTCACTATCGATATAGGACCATCATGGATGGATCCGATCAAAGACCACATCAAAAAAGGAACCCAACTAGTAGATCCAAAAGATTCCAGGAAGCTGAGATACAAAGTAGCTGGGTATGTGTTAGAAAAGGGAGTCCTTTATAAAAGGGGATATACCGTTTCCTTACTGCGGTGTGTCCATCCCCTATAAGTAACTGAATTGATTAAGGAGGTACACGAAGGGTCTTGTTGGACTCATTCAGCTAGTAGGTCGCTAGCCCAAAGAATTACTATGTAAGTATATTATTAGCCAACCATGCAGAGAGATTGTAAAAGCTTCGCCAGGAAATGTGAGAAATGTCAAAGGTTTTCAACCATTCATAAATGACTGGGCGCTGCACTCACACCAATCACTTCTCCTTGGCCATTTTCCATTTGGGGAATTGACTTGGTCGGCCCACTGCCAACTACAAAAGGCAGATTCAAGTACTTCATTGTCACTATAGATTATTTCACGAAATGGGTAGAAGCTGAGCCACTGATAGAGATGACCTATGAAAAGGTGTTTCAATTCATTTGGAAGCACATCATCTGCAGATATGGGATGCCTTATGATTTCATCATCGACCCTGGTACTCAATTTGATAATGATGACTTTGAGGCTTATTGTGTTCAATCAAAGATCTAAAAACTTCATGCCCCTCCTGGACATCGATAGTGCAACGACCAAATAGAAATCACGAACAAGACTTTGCTTCATGGGTTGAAAAAAAGGTTAGATGCTGCCAAAGGTAATTGGATCAATGAACTGCATTATGTTCTTCGGGCATATGGAATAACGCCGAGAACAATAACATGTGAAACACCATATATGCTTGCATTCGAGATAGAAGCCATGGTTCCAGTCTAGATATTCCTACCAACCCATAGAGTACTAAACTTTAATTCCCCAAAGAGTGATCTTATGCAAAGACTGGATTTGGATCTAGTAGAAGAAGTCAGAGAAGACGCTGCCCTTGGATCTGTTGAGTATCAGCAAAGAACTGCACACTTCTATAATAAAAGGGTCAAGCCGACCAACTTAAAGGAGGAGGATTATGTCCTTAAGAATGTTATTCAGAAAGGCAATAAGTTGGAGGAAAATTGGCATGGCCCTTATCGCATTTCAACAGTCGTCCGACCCGAAACTTTTCGATTGGAGACTCTTAAGGGGGAAGAATTCAAGAACCCTTAGAATGCTGAACACCTTAGAAAAGATGACATGTAACATACAAGTTTTATTTACTCTTTTCATTATAACTGAATAAAAGTTGTGACTCCAGTTCAAATATACTTCTATTTTTTCAATTTTTTTCCGAAGTAGGGTGATATATGTCACTAACCATAGCATAATAATAGTAAACAAAAATTCATTCAATTTCGTTTCTCGTGGTCTTCAGCCATTGTTGACCAACAGTTGACAGATACTTAATCAGGTTAAATTTATCAAATTCAAGAGGCACTATTCGTGTTTTTGATTAAGTTAAATATTAGAATACATATATACATTCCTATATACAGGGATTCATATATACATTCTTACTACACTTAATCTCCGACCATGTAAACTTCATGTATGATTTCTTCTTTAAGAAATCAAGAACAAGAAGCCTGTAAACTTCATGTATGGTTTGTTCTCAAAGAAATCAAGAACAAAAACCCTATAAACTTCATTTATGATTTCTTCTTTAAAAAATCAAGAAAAAGAAGCCTATAAAAGTTAATATATAAATATAAGAAGCTTTAGCCGACTGAGTTAAAACACAGGAATACATATATACATTCCTAATTATAGGAATACGTGTATACATTCCTAATACACTTGGTCGCCACTGATAACTAATGCCAAACACTTAGTTCAAAACTATTTACTGTTTTACCTAAGTACATTAGTAGAATCTAAGGCCCTACAATCTAAGTTCAATTACTGAACCTATTACTTGTCAATGAGCAGATTACCCAGTCGGCCAACTGATTAACTAATTTGAAAATTAACAATAGATATCAAATCAAATACAAATATGTATTTCAAAATAAAATCTTTCTATTTCATTCAAATGAAAGGATTTTACAATCAATGTTAAAACAAATACAATAAGCAAAAATTATTCAGCTGGACGTTTCCCTTGTGCTTTGTCCATTTTTGTAGAGGTTCCTTGCAGTTTCTCCCGACTAGCATGAGGATCATCCAGGATATAGGGAGAGTTTATATAATTAAAGTCCCTTAACATTTGCCTATTGCGGCTACTCGGCCTACTAATCAAATATGGAGGACATATTATCTCATGTTCATCATGGAGACCGTAGTCCCCTAGATACTTGGTGATTAAACATTGAGGAATATCATCTGGTGGAATCCATGTGGTGTCCAGTTTGAATGGGGTCTTGCCACAATCCATAAAACCTGGACCATTCCAATGCCATAGCTCATTGTTCTGACCATATTTCAGCAAAGTTAGCAAATTGGTCCATCCCCATTTATCACCATCACGATGACTTTGTGTAAGGTGGTCTTCCACATGACCCAAGGCCTCATTATAACCTTCCATCCAAATCTTCCTTGTCTATTTGTGAAATTGGAAGGTCTGCCTCCCTACTTGGTTTTGGAGCTTCTTGAGAACAACATCCTTATCCTTTAATTGAGTACCTTGATTGGCGATGGATTTTTCCTTAGCTTTCACCTGGATGAATAAATTAGCAATAGCATTAATCTTTTCCTTTAACTAAGCAGCTTGGTTGTCAAGAGTTTTCCTTATTCTCTTAGCATCAAGTAATAGTCGGATAATCATTCTTTGCCTTAAAGTTTGCCTAGATGTCGCCTTCTGCAATGCTTCTAGATCTTCAATCAATTTGGCATTTTATAGCTCTAGAAAGGAAACTCCATCATTTGATGATGTCTGAACAGGAACAATTGTTTTCCTCAGGCCCTCCAGTTCATTCTACAAACGATTATTCTCTTCCTCCAATAGCTTGGCAACGTCCCTAACACTCCTCAGTTCTTGGGTCCAAATGAACTCCTTCCGACTATATACAGTTGCATACTCTTCAAGTTTCTTCTCATAGCCACACTACACCAAAAACAGGAAACTGGCACGGTTTAAAACCGTGCCAGACGCAATCTGGCACGGTTCCAAACAGTGCCAGAATCAGGCGTGCCAGATTTTCTGGCGCGGTTTAAAACCGTGCCAAATTTTCCAAACTGGCACGCTTTTGGCACGCTTTTAAACTGTGCCAGTTTTTTAATCTGGCACGCTTTTGGCACGCTTTTAAACCGTGCCAGATGTTAAATCTGGCATGCTTTTGGCACACGCCAAAACCGTACCAAATTATCTATTTTCTGGCACGCTTTTGGCACGGTTATAAAGCGTGCCAGATTGTTTTATAAGCGTTCTCATTTTTTATGCATTGTCACGGTTTTGGCACGGTTTAAAACCGTGCCGGATTTTTCAGTTGATTAAAAAAAATAATAATAGGAACCAAATCTGGAAAATCTGCAAATTCCAAATTCGGTAGGAAAATATTTATTATTTGCAAAAACAAAATCAAGAAAATTCACAAATTATGAATATCGCAGGTTGTTGATAAACTAATGTGCATACAAACTTCAAAAAATTACAAGAGATAATACCAATATAAAGCAACACATGACCATAAAAGTCGACAATAACTTTAAAAAATTACAAGAGTTAATAGTTCTCATATAAAAAAAAAATTGGGCAGAGTTTCCTCTATTTTTTTAGCATTCCAAAACCTGCTAACATAAAATCTGCCCATATAAAGCCCGCACGGCCATAAAAGTCAACAATAAAACTACTATAGCCAGCACGACCATAAAAATAAACCATAAAACTACGGAAGCCTGCTCGGCCATAACACAAAAAATAGAATATTGAATATTAACGACACTAAATACACAATCCCCCAGTTGTAAAGCATTGACTTCTTCATGCGTTCCAAGTGGATAAAAGATAACGATTGAATGTCATCCTACAAAAAAAAATAAGACACAAAAAAGATACAATATTAGTAACCAAGTCATTTTTAAAAAAATCACATTCAAGCAAAAAAATTGCATATATAAGAAGAAAAATTTCATATACGACTACGCGGTCAGTTCCTACAAGTTACATTGGTCCCGTGCGAGGTGTTCGTGCCTCCAACGGGCTCGTTTGGGGGTTGGTTTGGGTTTTCACCCCTTAACATCCTATTTTCAAGTCTAAGTGTGTTTTTTGCAAATTATCATCATATTCTCAAACCGGGAGTCTCGGGACTACGCTGTCAGTCCCTACAAGTTACATTGGTCCCGTGCGAAGTGTTCGTGCCTCCTACGGGGTCGTTTGGGGGCTGGTTGGGGTTTTCACCCCTTAACGGCCTGTTTTCAAGTCTAAGTGTGATTTTTGCAAATTATCGTCATACTCTCAAACCGGGAGACCCGGGAGTACGCGGTCAGTTCCTATAAGTTACATTAGTCCCGTGCGAGGTGTTCGTGCCTCCAACGGGGTCATTTGGGGGCTGGTTCGGGTTTTCAGCCCTTAACGGTCTGTTTTCAAGTCTAAGTGTGATTTTTGCAAATTATCATCGTACTCTTAAACCGGGAGACCCGGGACTACGCGGTCTGTTCCTGTAAGGACATTTTGTCCAACATACTTGTATACGTCATTAGCCATAACACCGTTGAAGAAATTCATGTCCACATCGTCATCAACGGAATCCGAGTATCGAATCAAGGAAGGAATCAGAAATCCAGTTAGCCGGACCGGTCCGCCTCAATGAAAAAGGAACCGATCCGCTAACATCCCGGACCGGTCCGCCAAGAAATTAAAAGAACTGATCCGCTTCCGGACCGATCCGCCTCCCTGCCGGACCGATCCGCCTTCAACATTGAAGCCAGTGAGCACCAAACCGAATGCAAACCGAATCAGCCTCAAAATAAAAGAACCGGTCTGCCATCAGACCGATCCGCATAAGGCCCGGATCGGTCCGCCCTGGATAACCACGAACAGATCGTGTGGAGATTTTTAGGGCAAATGAATTCTTATTTATACCACGATCGGGGAGTTGGTTTTCTCAAGGCTTATACACGATTTCCAGAGTAGATAAACTCTAAGGCCTTCATGGTATTTGAGTCCATTGATTCATACCCTTGATTCACACAACTTCCAAACCTATTGTGAATCAATTCTGGTAACCCAAGAACACCATTGCTGCTGTTCAACCCTTGTGAAGTGGATCGCTTCTTCCTCTTCATTGCTGCCCCACTGGAAAGGGATATTCCAGCCGCGACTACAGAATCCGATACCCGAGGGTAATTCTTAGCCAAAAACTTGTATTTCAGTGTAATCCGATTGTAAGCCGTTTCTCTTACAAATTATAGTGATATACAAATGGTTTTGCCCCTGTGGGGGATTTTTCCTTAACTTTGTGTGTTGAATAATTCTTGCATGATTTCATATTGTTTCAATCACACCTAGTTGCATGATTAGGGTTAATTTGGGTTAAAAAGGTGTTTATTATATTATTTCTTAATTGAACGCAAGCGCCAACTCTTTCAAATCGGTATCAGAGCAGGTTACTCTAATCTATTGAGTATTCCTATTTTCCGCAAAATTTTTCTAAGATATCAATTTTCTGAAAAAATTGATTTTTTTGAAAAAGTGCGTGTTCAAATGGAGAAGTCATATTATAAAATGCCTATTTTTGACGGGTCAAATTATGCTTATTGGAAAGCCCGTATGAGGTCGGCTTTAAAAGCCATTGATGAACGTGTATGGATTCTGGTTGAACGAGGGTGGACTCCTCCCACCGTGACTGTTGATAATGTGACCAACTTGAAACCTGACATTACTTGGTCTGATGAAGAAATTAAATGGTCATCTTTTAATTCTAAGGGTCTAAGTGCTATTTCTGGGTCTATCACACCTGATGAGTTCAAACGCATAATGACGTGTACCACGTCAAAAGAGGCATGGGATGTTTTACAACTCACCCATGAAGGAACTAATGTTGTGAAAGAGTCTAAGTTGCAAAACTTGACAACTCAATTTGAAACAATCACCATGCATGATTCTGAATGCTTTGATGAATTTTATGCTAGACTTTCTGACATTGTGAATACTAGTTTTAATCTTGGTGAACAAATTTCGAATGCTAGAGTTGTTAAAAAGATTCTTCGTTCTTTGCCTAAGCGTTTTATCCGTAAAGTCACTGTGCTAAATTCTATGGGTAATTTAAATACGCTAAAATTGGAAGAACTTGTAGGAGATTTGCAAACTTATGAAATTGATATGTTCCCTAAAAATGCTAAATCTAAAGATAAGGGAATTGCTCTTAAGGCCCAAGAGAGAAGGAGTGAGGGGTCAGCTAGAAAGAGAGTAGAGTCATCTAGAAAGAGAGAGACTGACACGTCGGATTCTGAGTGCGATTTTGACTTAGATGATTTGGCTCTTTTCGTAAAAAATTTCAAGAGGATTCTCAAATTTAAGAAAAATGGCAATTCTAAAGATAAAAAGAAATTTGAGAAAAATAAGTTTGAAAAGAAAAATGAAAAAGATTCCAAAAATCCTCCTCTGAAAGAAAGTGAGAGATGTTTTGAGTGCGACGGTAAGGGACACAGAGCGTTTGAGTGTGCCACTCGTCTGAATAGGGAAAAGGGTAAAGCTGTCCTAAATGCTACCCTTAGTGACGATAGTGATGTCGAGTCGGTGGACTCGGGAGATGAGTCACCGCATGAGCGTAACTTCATCGCGTTCATGGCTAGTCATGTGAATACTCCTAGTTCTCCTCACGACGATGAGGATGATGCTTCACAGGGACACCTCGACAATGAGAGTGAAGAAAGTGAGGGAGAGGAGGAAGGTAGTGAGGACGAGAGTAACCTTCAACGCGCCTACGCCGAGTTATATAATGAGTCTTTCAAAACTAAAAAACGTAACAAGGCGTTAGTTCTTAGGATCACCGCGTTAGAAGGAGAGTTAGAAGAGATGAGAGAGAGAGAGTCCTCCACCTGCACCGCCATGAGAGAGAGAGAGTCTGCCTGGGTTAGTAAAGAGAATTTGCTTAGAGAAAGAGAGAGCAGTTTTGAGAAAGAGAAAGCGGACTTGACTAAACAAGTGGCTAGTCTTACTAGTGAGCTCCATTCCTCCATGGAGACTCGGAAGAAACTTGAAGCCCTTGTTGCTCAGCTTACTCATGACCTTGAGAGAGCTAGGAAAGTCAAGGTACAAATCGAGGACAGATCTGGGAAGATGGGAAAGATGCTCCTCGGTCCCGCTTTAGGTTTTGGTGACAGGCAAGGAATTGATTTTGATGGTGCCTCCACGTCTCAAATTTCACGAGGACCAATTCCTGAGTTTACTACGACTCCTTATGGCCGTCATCAAAAACCAAGAAGGAGAGTTCGACCAAGAAAAGCAAACCAAGGTCCTTTTAATACTGTGCCCTTTTGCTCCCATTGCAAAAGAAATGGACACCTTAGGGAGTTTTGCTATAGATTTGGTCGGACACGACGTACTTTTGCTCCCTCACATCATACTGATGAGTTTGCTAGTCTGAGAGAGCAAGTTGAGTTTCTAGCCGCCACATCACAGAGTTTGATGGAGGAATTCCGACGAATGTCCTCACCGTCCATAAAAGCTTCCCGCATTCCGGCTAAAACCAACAACAACAACGGTAAACAAAAGGTTACCTATTCTTGGGTTCCTAAGAAAGAGAAAAAGGCCCTTGTTGTTCATGTTGCTCTCAAAGCACATAATACCTCTCAGTGGTATTTTGACAGTGGATGCTCCAGACACATGACAGGTGATGTCTCCCCTTTTACTCAGATTGAGGATTATGATGATGGGAGAGTTACTTTTGGAGATGGGAGTAAATCTAGCATTGTAGGACGAGGTACTGTAGAGTTACCAGGACTTCCTAAGCTAGAAAATGTCTTGTACGTCAAAGGTTTAAAAGTAAACCTTCTCAGCATCAGCCAGCTGTGCGACGATGACTTTGGAGTAAAGTTTGACCGGGAAGCTTGTAAGGTCTATAATCAAGCCGGTAAACTATTAATGCAAGGGGTGAGGACAGAGGATAACTGTTATGGGACTGAGCCCAAATCCTCACTTGTCTGCAACAGCGCCACGATCACTCCTATGGATCTGTGGCACCAACGTCTAGGTCACGTGAACGTGAGAGATTTGTCTCGTCTTGTTAAGAAAGACCTAGTACGTGGCTTACCATCTCTCGGAAAGTCAACTTTGACCGTTTGTGGACCCTGTCAGTTGGGAAAACAAATTCGTAGTCCTCATAGGAAGTTGCATTTCATTACCACCTCTCGAGTTCTGGAGTTGATTCACATGGATCTTATGGGTCCCACTCGTACTGAGAGTCTAGGTGGTAAGAGGTACATCCTCGTGATGGTAGATGATTTCTCCAGGTACTCCATTGTAGGTTTTCTGAGAGAGAAATCCGATGCTGTAGATTTCTTAACGACCAAGTGCCGTGTCCTGCAAAATCAACACGGAGTCACTATTAATAGGATACGTAGTGACAACGGCACTGAATTTAAGGAAGCAAAAGTAGATCTTTATTGTGATAGCCTTGGGATCAAACATGAGTTTTCTGCTGTGAGAACTCCTCAGCAAAATGGAATTGTTGAGAGAAGGAATAGAACAATCCAAGAGATGGCTAGATCTATGCTTCTAGGTCGTAAAGTTTCTAGGAGATTTTGGGCAGAGGCAGTGTCTACTGCATGCCACACGGTGAATAGGGTCTATTTGCGTCCACACACACTATAGACACCTTATGAGTTGTGGACCGACAAGAAGCCCAACCTGGCATATTTTCGTGTTTTTGAGAGTAAATGCTACATCCTACGGGATAGAGAGCAATTAGGAAAGTTCGACTCCCGGAGCGACGAGGGAATATTTCTAGGATATTCATTGAATAGTAGAGCATACCAGGTTTTTAACCTGCAGAGCTCTAGGATTATGGAATCAATAAACGTTACCGTGCAAGATGACGAACCTTCAACGGTTATTGATCCTAATCTTCAGTGTGAGGATGAGGACTGTTCTGACAGTGATTTACCTGTTCCTCTCTCACACTCTGTGGACCCTACTCCTGTGTTAGGGGACACACCTGCTTGGGTTCGCAAGAGTCATGACCCTTCTGCCATTGTTGGAGATCCCACTCTAGGGGTCAAGACTCGTGCTCAGCTAGAGAACGTTGTTAGCCATCTTTGCTACACGTCCAAAGTCGAGCCCAAGAACCATAAAGAAGCACTCAAGGATGAACACTGGATATCTGCTATGCAGAATGAGTTGCTTCAGTTTAAAAAGAATAATGTCTGGGAATTAGTCCCCCGACCTAGTGAGACTAATGTGATAGGTACCCGGTGGATTTTCAAGAACAAAATGGATGAATATGGTACCATAATCAGAAATAAGGCTAGGTTGGTCGCTCAAGGCTACACACAGATAGAGGGTGTAGACTTTGGGGAGACATTTTCTCCTGTTGCGAGGCTTGAGTCCGTCCGTCTTCTGCTCTCCATCGCATGTCATCTGCGCTTCAAGGTATATCAGATGGATGTCAAGAGTGCCTTTCTGAATGGCATTCTACAGGAGGAGGTTTATATGGAACAACCAAAAGGGTTTGAAGACCCTCAGCACCCTGAGCACGTCTACTATCTGAGGAAAGCCTTGTATGGTTTGAAGCAAGCACCCCGTGCTTGGTACGAGAGGCTTACTTCCTATCTCTTAGCTCGTGGCTTCAAGAGAGGGGGAGTAGATATGACGTTGTTCATCAGGAGAGATGACGGTGCTATTTTGGTTGCCCAGGTCTATGTGGACGACAGAGTCTTTGGATCCACATGCTCCCAGCATGCTCACCACTTTGAGGAGGAGATGAAAAGTGAGTTTGAGATGAGCATGGTTGGTGAGCTTACATTCTTCCTTGGTCTCCAGGTTCGTCAGCTAGAGGATGGGATGTTCATCTCCCAATCCAAGTATGCTAGAGACCTAATGAAGAAATTTGGTTTAGACTCCGCTAAGCATGCACGTACACCTATGAGTACCACTACCAAGCTTAGTAAGGACACTTTAGGCAAGGACGTAGAGCAAACCTTATATCGGAGCATGATAGGTAGTCTTCTCTACTTGACTGCTAGTCGTCCCGACATTGCCTTTAGTGTTGGAGTCTGTGCGCGTTATCAGGCGTCTCCTAAAGAGTCACACTTACTCGCTCTAAAACGTATTATCAAATACGTGAGTGGGACTCTCTCATACGGTATTTGGTATTCCTTTGATACCGATGACCGTTTGCCCGCCTATTCGGATGCCGATTGGGATGGGGATGTAGATGGATATAGGAGCACTTCTGGTGGGTGTTTCTATTTCGGTTCTGCTCTTGTCTCCTGGCTGAGCAAGAAGCAAAATTCCATCTCTTTGTCCACTGCGGAGGCTGAGTATATAGCCGCCGGGAGTTGTTGCACACAACTCTTGTGGATGAAGCAAATGATGGAGGATTATGGGATATCACAGGACACCATGACCATTTCCTGTGATAACACGAGCGCGATACACATATCCCGCAATCCAGTTCAGTATTCGCGCACAAAACACATCAGGATACGTGAGCACTTTATACGCCAGTTAGTTGAAGAGAAAGTCGTATCCCTGAGTTTTGTTCCTACCGACCGTCAGTTAGCCGATATTTTCATGAAACCTTTAGATGCCCTTAGATTTGAGAGTCTTAGGAAGCCTTTGGGGATTTGCACAGTTGACTGAGGGGTTGGTCTATGTCTAGAATAAGATGCTTCCTCATGTTCAGATCATATGCTTTCTATTGCGAGTTTGTTTTATATGTACCATTGCTTAGTTGTACAGTTTTTATCTATTCTTTTTGCTTTGTATATTTCTTTTGAAAAATACAAAAAGATTTTCCTTTGATAAAATTTTTGAAAAAGACCAAAAAGATTTTTATTTTTGCCACTTTTATGGATAAGCATTTAAGATAGCCAAGTCACAACTTCATTCCATATTTCCATGTGACTGTTTGATAGAGATTTGAGAGGCTACATCATTTCATCCATGTGCTTTACATTGATTGGAGTCCTTGAGATGTAATTAGTGATATCTTCCTACATGTTTGACTCCTATATCCTTTATTGCAGACATGCACGGCTATATTTGATTATTGCACTTGTCTATCACATATTGGCTTGAGTGTTTCTATCTCAATTCTGTCTATACAATGTACAATATGCGATAAAACTTGACACGATTGGATTGCATGTAAAAACCGTTTTGGTGAGACTGTGTGTATATTTTCATAGCGGGGAGGGGATGCGAAAGTTGATTCTTATCCTTTGCGCAAAAGCCACCGTTAAAAAGGACCTAAAAAATGGAGGAATTTTAATATCCGAGGTCCAAAGAGGTTAAAAGAGCCCGAAAAAATTGATATGGCAATAAAAAGAAATTCATGCCAAATATGGGCCATTTAGGTTTCACCCAATTCTCCAAAGTTTGAGAATTTAGTATTCCTCTATTCACAATATAAATCTGAGGGAGTTTGGTTGGAGATTGAAAAACGGGTTTGCACTTCCTTGAAAGTCCTGAAAAAGCATGAAAATCATTTTGGACGTTATTGGTGTAGAAATCACTTTGAGCTTTGATTTGTAGATTTGATATAGTCAATGTATTATATTTCCAATCTTTTACACCAAAGGAAGCATTTGAGTTCATTCGTTAGGAATATCCAATATTCATCGTGCACATATGTCATGTTTGTCTGCTTTGATTTTCCTATCGAATTTTGATCACACCTATTCTTTTACGCTATCACCGACTTGGTTGTTTTATGTTCATTCATGGTGTGATTTTGTGCCTTGTGTCACCCCGATACTTGATTGCTTGATTTATTTCTCTCATTTGTCTATTTGGGGACATCATAAAAAGGGGGAGAATGAATTATCTGATTATGGGGGAGTATTTGTAATTCTGAGAATATCTTCTGAGAATATCATTTTAAATTGATATATATTTGTTTATCTCATTTCAAACTCGATATGTCACTTGGTATTTGCTTTATCTCATGTGTGTAGGTACATCCTTGATAATCTCATGATGCACACCCTGATGAGAAAAGCGTTGAGATTTCTGATCGGAAGATTTGCCGAACAAACAATGCAGCCTTTATCATTTGTACCTCTTTCAGTTTTGGGTTCATGGAAGGGTAGATTTGTATAGGCATTTTTGATTCTAGATAATTCAGATTTTTTATGTATGTTCCGGCATAGACATATGGGGAGATTTGTAAGGACATTTTGTCCAACATACTTGTATATGTCATTAGCCGTAACACCGTTGAAGAAATTCATGTCCACATCGTCATCAACGGAATCGAAGTATCGAATCAAGGAAGGAATCAGAAATCCAGTCAGCCGGACCGGTCCGCCTCAATGAAAAAGGAACCGATCGGCTAACATCCCGGACCGGTCCGCCAAGAAATTAAAAGAACCGATCCGCTTCCGGACCGATCCGCCTCCCTACCGGACCGATCCGCCTTGCACATTGAAACCAGTGAGCACCGAACCGAATGCAAATCGAATCAGCCTCAAAACAAAAGAACCGATCTGCCATCGGACCGATCCGCATAAGGCCCGGACCGGTACGCCCTGGATAACCACGAACAGATCGTGTGGAGATTTTTAGGGCAAATGAATTCTTATTTATACCACGATCGGGGAGTTGGTTTTCTCAAGGCTTATACACGATTTCCAGAGTAGATAAACTCTAAGGCCTTCATGGTATTTGAGTCCATTGATTCATACCCTTGATTCACACAACTTCCAAACCTATTGTGAATCAATCCTGGTAACCCAAGAACACCATTACTGCTATTCAACCCTTGTGAAGTGGACCGCTTCTTCCTCTTCATTGCTGCCCTACTGGAAAGGGATATTCCAGCCGCGACTACAGAATCCGATACCCGAGGGTAATTCTTAGTCAAAAACTTGTATTTTAGTGTAATCCGATTGTAAGCCGTTTCTCTTACAAATTATAGTGATATACAAATGGTTTTGCCCCTGTGGGGGATTTTTCCTTAACTTTGTGTGTCGAATAATTCTTGCATGATTTCATATTCTTTCAATCACACCTAGTTGCATGATTAGGGTTAATTTGGGTTAAAAAGGTGTTTATTATATTATTTCTTAATTGAACGCAAGCGCCAACTCTTTCAGTTCCTACTAGTTACATTGGTCCCGGGCGAGGTGTTCGTGCCTCCTACGGGGTCGTTTGGGGGCTGGTTCGGGTTTTCACTCCTTAACGGCCTGTTTTCAAGTCTAAGTGTGATTTTTGCGAATTATCATCATACTCTAAAACCTGGAGTCCCGGGACTACGCGGTCAGTTCCTACAAGTTACATTATTCCCGTGCGAGGTGTTCGTGCCTCCAACGGGGTCGTTTGGGGGCTGGTTCGGGTTTTCACCCCTTAACGGTCTGTTTTCAAGTCTAAGTGTGATTTTTGCAAATTATCGTCATACTCTCAAACCGGGAGACCCGGGACTACGCAGTCAGTTCCTACTAGTTACATTGGTCCCGTGCGAGGTGTTCATGCCTCCACCGGGGTCGTTTGGGGGCTGGTTCGGGTTTTCAGCCCTTAACGGCCTGTTTTCAAGTCTAAGTGTGATTTTTGCGAATTATCGTCATACTCTAAAACCCGAAGTCCTGGGACTACGCGGTCAGTTCCTACAAGTTACATTGGTCCCCTACGAGGTGTTCGTGCCTCCTACGGGATCGTTTGGGGGCTGGTTCGGGTTTTCACCCCTTAACGGCCTGTTTTCAAGTCTAAGTGTGATTTTTGCCAATTATCGTCATACTCTTAAACCGGGAGTCCCGAGACTACGCGGTCAGTTCCTATAAGTTACATTGGTCCCGTTCGAGGTGTTCGTGCCTCCTACCGGGTCGTTTTGGGGCTGGTTCGGGTTTTCACCCCTTAACGGCCTGTTTTCAAGTCTAAGTGTGATTTTTGCAAATTATCGTCATACTCTCAAACAAGGAGACCCGGGACTACGCGGTCAGTTCCTACAAGTTACATTGGTCCCGTGCGAGGTGTTCGTGCCTCCAACGGGGTCGTTTGGGGGCTGGTTCGAGTTTTCAGCCCTTAACGGTCTGTTTTCAAGTCTAAGTGTGATTTTTGCAAATTATCGTCGTACTCTCAAACCGGGAGACCCGGGACTACGCGGTCAGTTCCTACTAGTTACATTGGTCCCGTGCGAGGTGTTCGTGCTTCCACCGGGGTCGTTTGTGGGCTGGTTCGGGTTTTCACCCCTTAACGGACTGTTTTCAAGTCTAAGTGTGATTTTTGCGAATTATCGTCATACTCTAAAACCCGGAGTCCCGGGACTACGCGGTCAGTTCCTACAAGTTACATTGGTCCCCTACGAGGTGTTCGTGCCTCCTTCGGGATCGTTTGGGGGCTGGTTCGGGTTTTCACCCCTTAACGGCCTGTTTTCAAGTCTAAGTGTGATTTTTGCCAATTATCGTCATACTCTTAAATCGGGAGTCCCAGGACTACGCGGTCAGTTCCTACAAGTTACATTGGTCCCGTGCGACGTGTTCGTGCCTCCTACGGGGTCGTTTCGGGGTTGGTTTGTGTTTTCACTCCTTAACGGCCTGTTTTCAAGTCTAAGTGTGATTTTTGCAAATTATCGTCATATTCTCAAACCGGGAGTCCCGGGACTACGCGGTCAGTTCCTACAAGTTTCATTGGTCCCTTGCGAGGTGTTCGTGCCTCCTGCAGGGTCGTTTGGTGGCTGGTTTGGGTTTTCACCCCTTAACGGTCAGTTTTCAAGTCTAAGTGTGATTTTTACAAATTATCGTCATACTCTCAAACCGGGAGTCCCGGGACTATGTGGTCAGTTCCTATAAGTTACATTGGTCCCGTGCGAGGTGTTCGTGCCTCCTACGTTGTCGTTTGGGGGCTGGTTCGGGTTTTCACCCCTTAAAGGCCAGTTTTCAAGTCTAAGTGTGATTTTTACAAATTATCATCATACTCTCAAACCGGGAGACCCGGGACTACGCGGTCAGTTCCTACAAGTTACATTGCTCCTGTGCGAGGTGTTCGTGCCTCCTATGAGATCGTTTGGGGGCTGGTTCGGGGTTTCACCCCTTAACGGGCTGTTTTTAAGTCTAAGTGTGATTTTTTCAAATTATCATCATACTCTCAAACCGAGAGTCTCGGGACTACGCGGTCAGTTCCTACAAGTTACATTGGTCCCGTGCGAGGTGTCCGTGCCTCCTACGGGGTCGTTTGGGGGCTGGTTCGGATTTTCACTCCTTAACGACATGTTTTCAAGTCTAAGTGTGATTTTTTCAAATTATCGTCATACTCTCAAACCGAGAGTCTCGGGACTACGCGGTCAGTTCCTACAAGTTACATTGGTCCCGTGCGAGGTGTTCATGCATCCTACGGGATCGTTTGGGGGCTAGTTCGGGTTATCACCCCTCAACGGCCTGTTTTCAAGTCTAAGTGTGATTTTTGAAAATTATCGTCATTCTCTCAAACCGGGAAACCCGGGACTATGCGGTTAGTTCGTACAAGTTACATTGGTCCCATGCGAGGTGTTCGTGCCTCCTACGGGGTCGTTTGGGGGCTGGTTTGAGTTTTCACCCTTTAACCGCCTGTTTTCAAGTCTAAGTGTGAGTTTTGCAAATTATCGTCGTACTCTCAAACCGGGAGACACGGGACCACGCGGTCAGTTCCTACAAGTTACATTGGTCCCGTGCGAGGTGTTCGTGCCTCCTACGGGGTCGTTTGGGGGCTGGTTTGAGTTTTCACCCTTTAACGGCCTGTTTTCAAGTCTAATTGTGATTTTTGCGAATTATCGTCATACTCTTAAATCGGGAGTCCCGGGACTACGCGGTCAGTTCCGACAAGTTACATTGGCCCCGTGCGAGGTGTTCGCGCCTTCTACAGGGTCGTTTGGGGGCTGGTTCGGGTTTTCACCCCTTCACGGCCTATTTTCAAGTCTAAGTGTGATTTATGCAAATTATCGTCATACTCTTAAACCGGGAGTCCTGGGACTGCGCGGTCAGTTCCTACAAGTTACATTGGTCCCGTACGACGTGTTCGTGCCTCCTACGAGGTCGTTTGGTGGCTGGTTTGGGTTTTCACCCCTTAACGGTCAGTTTTCAAGTCTAGGTGTGATTTTTACAAATTATCGTCATATTCTCAAACCGGGAATCCCGGGACTACGCAGTCAGTTCCTACAAGTTACATTGGTCCCTTGCGAGGTGTTCGTGCCTCCTACGGGGTCGTTCGGTGGCTGGTTTGGGTTTTCACCCCTTAACGGCCTATTTTCAAGTCTAAGTGTGATTTTTACCAATTATCATCATACTCTCAAATCGGGAGTCCCGGGACAACGCCGTCAGTTCCTACAAGTTACATTGGTCCCGTGCGAGGTGTTCGTGCCTCCTACGGGGTCGTTTGGGGGCTGGTTCGGGTTTTCACCCCTTAACGGCCTGTTTTTAAGTCTAAGTGTGATTTTTTCAAATTATCGTCATACTCTCAAACCGAGAGTCCCGGGACTACGCGGTCAGTTCCTACAAGTTAGATTGGTCCCGTGCGAGGTGTTCGTGCATCCTACGGGATCGTTTCGGGGCTGGTTCGGGTTTTCACCCCTTAACGGCCTGTTTTCATGTCTAAGTGTGATTTTTTCAAATTATCGTCATACTCTCAAACCGGGAGCCTCGGGACTACGCGATCAGTTCCTACAAGTTACATTTGTCCCGTGCGAGGTGTTTGTGCCTCCTACGGGGTCGTTTGGGGGCTGGTTCTAGTTTTCACCTTTTAAGGGCCTGTTTTCATGTCTAAGTGTGATTTTTGCAAATTATCGTCATTCTCTCAAACCGGGAGACCCGAGACCACGCGGTCAGTACCTACAAGTTACATTGGTCACGTACGAGGTGTTCGTGCCTCCTACGGGATCGTTTGGGGGCTGGTTTGGGTTTTCACCCTTTAACGGCCTGTTTTCAAGTATAAGTGTGATTTTTACAAATTATCGTCATACTCTTAAACCAGGAGACCCGGACTACGCGGTTAGTTCCTACAAGTTACATTGGTCCCGTGCGAGGTGTTCGTGCCTCCTACGGAGTCGTTTGGGGGCTGGTTCGCATTTTCCCCCCTTAACGGCCTGGTTTCAAGTGTAAGTGTGATTTTTGCAAATTATCGTGATACTCTTCAACCGGGAGTCCCGGGACTACGCGGTCAGTTCCGACAAGTTACATTGGCCCCGTGCGAGGTGTTTGTGCCTCCTACCGGGTCGTTTGGGGGCTGGTTCGGGTTTTCACCCCTTCACGGCCTATTTTCAAGTCCAAGTGTGATTTTTGCAAATTTTCGTCATATTCTTAAACCGGGAGTCCCGGGACTACGCGATCAGTTCCTACAAGTTACATTAGTCTCGTACGACGTGTTTGTACCTCCTACGGGGTCGTTTGGGGGTTGGTTCAGGTTTTCACCCCTTAACGGCCTGTTTTCAAGTCTAAGTGTGATTTTTGCAAATTATCATCATATTCTCAAACCGGGAGTCCCGGGACTACGCGGTCAGTTCCTACAAGTTACATTGGTCCCTTACGAGGTGTTCGTTCCTCCTACGGGGTCGTTTGGTGGCTGGTTTGGGTTTTCACACCTTAACGACCTGTTTTCAAGTCTAAGTGTGATTTTTACAAATTATCGTCATACTCTCAAATCGGGAGTCCCGGGGCAACGCGATCAGTTCCTACAAGTTACATTGGTCTCGTGCGAGATGTTCGTGCCTCCTACGGGGTCGTTTGGGGGCTGGTTCGGGTTTTCACCCCTTAACGGTCTGGTTTCAAGTCTAATTGTAATTTTTGCAAATTATCGTCATACTCTCAAACTGAGAGTCTCGGGACTACCCGGTCAGTTCCTACAAGTTAGATTGGTCCCGTGCGAGGTGTTCGTGCATCCTACGGGATCGTTTCGGGGCTGGTTCGGGTTTTCATCCCTTAACTGCCTGTTTTCAAGTCTAAGTGATATTTTTGCAAATTATCGTCATACTCTCAAACCGGGAGCCTCGGGACTACGCGGTCAGTTCCTACAAGTTACATTGGTCCCGTGCGAGGTGTTCGTGCCTCCTACGGGGTCGTTTGGGGGCTGGTTCTGGTTTTCACCCTTTAAGGGCCTATTTTCAAGTCTAAGTGTGATTTTGGCAAATTATCGTCATACTCTCAAACCGGGAGACTCGAGACCACGCGGTCAGTACCTACAAGTTACATTGGTCCCGTGCGAGGTGTTCGTGCCTCCTACGGGATCGTTTGGGGGCTGGTTTGGGTTTTCACCCTTTAACGGCCTGTTTTCAAGTATAAGTGTGATTTTTACAAATTATTGTCATACTCTTAAACCAGGAGACCCGGGACTACGCGGTCAGTTCCTACAAGTTATATTGGTCCCGTGCAAGGTGTTCGTGCCTCCTACGGGGTCGTTTGGGGGCTGGTTGGCATTTCCCCCCCTTAACGGCCTGGTTTCAAGTCTAAGTGTGATTTTTGCAAATTATCGTCATACTCTCAAACCGGGAGTCCCGGGACTACGCGGTCAGTTCCTACCAGTTACATTGGTCCCGTGCGAGGTGTTTGTGAATCCTACGAGATCGTTTGGGGGTTGGTTCGGGTTTTCACCCTTTAACGGCCTGTTCTAAGTGTGATTTTTAAAAATTATCGTCATACTCTCAAACCGGGAGACTCGGGACTACGCGATCAGTTCGTACAAGTTACATTGGTCCCGTGCGAGGTGTTCGTGCCTCCTACGGGGTCGTTTGGGGGCTGGTTTGAGTTTTCACCCTTTCCGGGCCTGTTTTCAAGTCTAAGTGTCATTTTTGCAAATTATCGTCATACTCTCAAACCGGGAGACCCGGGACCACGCGGTCAGTTACTATAAGTTACATTGGTCTCGTGCGAGGTGTTCGTGCCTCCTACAGGATCGTTTGGGAGCTGGTTTGGGTTTTCACCCTTTAACGGCCTGTTCTCAAGTCTTAGTGTGATTTTTGCAAATTATCATCATACTCTCAAACCGGGAGACCCGGGACTACGCGGTCAGTTACTACAAGTTACATTGGTCCCGTGCGAGGTGTTCGTGCCTTCTACGGGGTCTTTTGGGGGCTGGTTTAGGTTTTCACCCTTTAACGGCCTATTTTCAAGTCTAAGTGTGATTTTTACAAATTATCGTCATACTCTCAAACCGGGAGACCCGGGACTACGCGGTCAGTTCCTACAAGTTACATTGGTCCCGTGCGAGGTGTTCGTGCCTCCTACGGGGTCGTTTGGGGGCTGGTTTGAGTTTTCATCCCTTTACGGCTTGTTTTGAAGTCTAAGTGTGATTTTTGTAAATTATCGTCATACTCTCAAACCGGGAGACCCGAGACTACGCGGTCAGTTCCTACAAGTTACATTGGTCCCGTGCGAGGTGTCCGTGCCTCCTACGGGGTCGTTTGGGGGCTGGTTCGGGTTTTCACCCTTTAACGGCCTGTTTTCAAGTCTAAGTGTGATTTTTGCCAATTATCATCATACTCTTAAACCGGGGGTCCCCGGACTATGCGGTCAGTTCCTACAAGTTACATTGGTCCCGTGCGAGGCGTTCGTGCCTCCTACAGGGTCGTTTGGGGGCTGGTTCGGGTTTTCACCCCTTAACGTCCTGTTTTCAAGTCTAATTGCGATTATTGCAAATTATCGTCATACTCTTAAATCGGGAGTCTCGGGACTACGCGGTCAGTTCCTACAAGTTACATTGGTCCTGTGCGAGGTGTTCGTGCCTCTTACGGGTCCGTTTGGGGGCTGGTTTTGGGTTTCACCCTTTAACTGCTTGTTTTTAAGTCTAAGTGTTATTTTTGCAAATTATCGTTGTATTCTCAAATCGAGAGACCTGCGACTACGCGGTCAGTTCGTACAAGCTACATTAGTCTCATGCGAGGTGTTCGTGCCTCTTACGGGGTCGTTTGGGAGCTGGTTTGGGTTTTCACCCTTTACCGGCTTCTTTTTAAGTCTAAGTGTTATTTTTGCTTAATCTTGATATTTTAAAATTATCGTCATACCCTTTAACGGCTTGTTTTTAAGCCTAATCTAGATATTTTCAAATTGTCAATAAGAGGTACGCTTCTGTTAAGTCTTCTAAACATATTTAGAAACATGTTCAAGCCCCAAGTGCAAAATCATTATTTAACTAAATAAAAAGTACTCATTATATGCATAGGATATGGAAATTAATATTTCATAATTATGTTCTTTCATATGTTACCTTGATGAATTCTTTATCAAGTATAACCCCTGCCTCAAAATTTGGCACTGGATTTCCAACTAGTTGAAGTTCATCCTCTGCAAAATAATTAAAAAATTCAACATGAGCACCACAAGAATATACCAATAGTATCTACTAAATTAATCTTATGTAACTATACAAGGTTGAAGATTTGTATATAAAATGATACATTTATGAAACAAAAATTAGAATGAAACAAGTTAAAAAAGCAGATGATACAATAACTAACCTTGGAAAAGAGATGCAAAAAAAATGTAAAAGAGCAGGAAGCAGACATGCTACTGTCCAGTTGGTTAAAAATTCCAGCAGAAGCAACAATCGTGATATAACCTTATTAGTTGCATTTCTTCCACATAATAGCCAATAAAAGATTCAAGTAAATTCATGATATGTGGAAGAGGCCATAACATGCAACATGAGTGGAAAGAGATCTATATGACAACCATCACTATTTGTGTACATTAAATGGACGATGTTAAAAGAGATATGGGTATGATTTTCCTGTGGGTAGCTCTCGAAAAACCTCCTTCAAAATATCTTCAGGTCTCAGGACGACTGACAACATGACCTGGGAAAGTGGCCTCAGGCTCATGGGGAATGTGCAAAATATGGGCAATAGTGTCTAGGGTGACAATGACCTCAAACCTATGCATGTATGAATGTAAACTGGCAGAAGAACCTAGTGCCCTAAAGAAGAATTTCTGAACAATGTTGAGAATAATAACATCATACATAAAAAATAGAGGGTCCCAACCTCTACACGCTAACCAACCCGGGACAAGGGACAAACCAAACTCCTCGACCATAACAAATTTCTCACTTTTAATGCTCATGAAAACACTTAGGTATATGGGGTCCCCAGAATAAAAATGTACCCCCAATATTATTATTAGGTCATACCTGTCTTTTATATATATATAAAAAAACAACCTTTAAATGAAATATACTTTGATGTCAATTATTACTCAGGGATTAATGTTTAATTAGGAAAATAAATGACAAGGCTGTCCTGGAAACATAAAGTAACAACAAATTTAGAACCCATATTGACACTGATAGAAAACAAACAGACACATCCCATTGTGAGGTAGGTCTACCTACCGTTATTTTTCAGCCACGCATGATCATTCAGAATTCCAATTTAATAGCACCATTTTTATCTGGGACAATAACAATTTCATACATTCATAATAACTAAAACAGTTATAAAAAGATTTAATCTTGAGATATCTGATAATCATCCTATCTAGTTGTAACTTATATTACTAACAAGAGCATCATCTTCCTGATATTGTACAAAAACCCAAACCCAAACATATTGCCCAAATTTCCTACATATAATTTCTTCTTACAAGCACAGATATATCAATAACACAACAACAGAGAAGAACAACATTCACATCATGTTACCTCCATACTATCTAAAATCATATAAGGGAAATATATAATACACTACAATGCAAGATATCATACACTACCAAGGCCATTCATCGTCATTTTTGGTAAAAAAAAAAAGAAGGCAAGTGAGATATTGAAATACCTGTGTTGTTCGATTTATTGGAGGCAGCAATGATGGAAGATGAGATGAGAGCAGCGACGATGATTGCTGAGGATGATGGCAGCGGCGATGACAACTGATGATGGTGGCAGCGTGGAATCTCCTTTGGGCCCGCCGGTAGAGTAGAGGGAGGGGGAGAGCGAAGGCAGCTTGGAATCGCCTTTGGTCTCGCCGGTAGAGTAGAGGGAGGGGGAGATCGAAGGCGCCGTGGAATCGCCTTTGCCCGCCGGTAGAGTAGAGGGAGGGGGAGAGCATGAGCGAGAGCGGGAGAGAGAGAGAGAGAGAGAGAGAGAGAGAGAGAGAGAGAGAGAGAGGAAGACTTAGGTTAGAATTATTTGGGCTGAAATTTTAGTCCCGCTTGAAATTTTGGGGTGTTAGTTTTTTAATGAGGTGTACCCATATTTGGCACGATTTTACACCGTGCCAGAATCTGGCACTCATTTAAACCATGCCAGTTTATGCTAAAACTGTGCTAATTTCTGGCACGGTTTTAAACCGTGCCAGAATCTCCTTACCACAGCGTGCCATATTAGCATTTTTGGTGTAGTGCCAGTTGCTTCACTATAAAATTTATACTTGGCTTCGTAGTCGGCATGGAGCAAAGCTTTGGATTGTTTATGATCTTCCTGTAGCTGTTCAATCATCTCATAATATGCTGCATTATTAGCAATAGCCCTATCCAATAAACAATGGAGATGAATATAAGACTATTTAACTTACTCGGATACATCAGGGCCTAGTAATCCGATAATGTGCTCTTCAGTCATAGGAACATGACCATCTTCCAAAAGGTTTCTACTTCGCCTGAGTAAGTCATATTCAACAGAAACTTTGGCCTTCTTCCTAGCAACAAACTGAAAATCACAAGAGCAAGAACACGAATATTTTTAAGAGATAGAGCTTCACAAAAACCAAGCAAGAGAAAAAGAGAAAACACATAGTCTGGGCCAAAATAAATTCTTTTCATTCATAAGCAGAGAGGCTACAAAGTGATTATCATATTACAAGAACAAAAAAGAAACTTTCAAAATAGATAATAAAGAGTTAGACCTTCTCCTTGTCCTGGATGTTAACTTTAAGAGGAAAATCTATAGGAAGGGAAGCTTCACCAATTTGATCCAAAGTAGACTTATCAGGTTACAGGGAAGATTCCTCTTACCCTTCTTCATCATCGAACTCTTCCTCCAAGTTTGGAGGAGTAACTAGGCCATGCCTTTGTAATACCTTAGAGGTATCAGTAGTGCTGACCTCCCTGAGTGCCTTCGAGCAACCATCTTGAACGATTTCTTCTTCATATATTCAATTTTGGGAAGAAGTTGCCAATATAGCTTTCTCCCAACCTTTGTCAAAAGAATCTTCTTTTATGCCCTTGTTCTTAGCCTTATCTATAGCAAGGTCAGTAGTAAGACTTTTTATTTTCTCCTCGACAGACGTGAGAAGAGGCTTATTATTCAAAAAATTATTCTCGACTGCGTTGGCTCTATTCACAATGATTGTTAAACTGCCCTCAGTAGTCTTCAATTTTCCCTAACAGTAGTGATCGTCCCATTGGATTTCCTTATCTCTTCTTTCCTAGCTTTCTGCTTTGTCTCCAAAGATTCTTGACCACCCTCCAAGGATTTCCTAAGACCCTCAAAGGCCTCTTTAATCTCTCCAAAAGAAGAACACAGTTGGTCGTCCTTCTCCATCATCTGATTGAAATCCACCAAAAATAAAGCCAACGTTTGGCAAGGCCTCTCAGTTAATTTAGAAAGGTATCCCTATCAACAGGAAGAGTGCCAGACTTGATCAACTACCTGTCCAGAGAAGGATTTATAGCAAGAAAAGATGACCTAACCATCTATAGGTTAACCTGGATTTTCATAACCAACTCCTGTTGGTCGGTAGTACTCTTTTTGGTATGTTGTTTTTTAGGAAGACCATCTATCAACCTCCTATATTGAGGTTTATCGTCCCTAACTTCCTTAGTGTTATTAATCCGAGGTTTTGATATTTTCTCAGCAACATTCTTCTCAATGTTTTTCTTACTAGTAGGAGATAGAGGCCCATCCATCAAGTTGGGAATTTTTCTCTTACCCATGGCAGCTGGGGCCTAAGGGATCACAGATATATCTAGAGATTCAAATGAAGAGGATGTTCCCAAATCCTTCTCAACTCTAACAGACTCTTCAGCTGAAGAAGTGCAAATTGGCTCTGTATCAACAATAACTGAAGGTAAGGCAGTAGTCGATCGAGCAGCAAATGAAGTTACTGAACTCCTGTATCTTAACAAATAAGAGATCGATCTAGGATGTTCTTCACTAATACTCTAATGAATAGCCCACATGAATTTAAGTTCGTCAAGTCTGACTTCCTCCTTTTTAGGGCACTTCCTCTTACTGCCAACTGCATAAAAATAAGACAAAGAATATTAACTAGCATATCATCAAATAGTTAGTCAGCAGAAAGAGAAAACAATAAAGTCCTATAATATATGCCTCGTCCCTCTTGGGGACATATGGGTCCATCATACACTTCACTTCTTTTAAGGGGAGCATATTGTCAATTTTTCACTATTAGCCAACCTAGTTTGGAGTAGTCTTTATTGGAGTTTGGCAGATTGACTTCCAATGCCCTATTAACAAACCTAGTTTTCAAATAATAAGTGTTGTCACTAGTGGTACCCCACTTATAGCAGAACATTAATTCAAGGATGCAGATATGGGTCCCACGAATCTGATTCAGTCTATGAATTCCATTTATCACCCTCCATGTATTGGGGGCTACTTTAGCAGGATCAATATCAAAGTTGAAAATCTCATGCTTCTTGTGTTGGCTCAATTTTGAGACAAACAATTTTTTTATGCCCTTGCATTTTTTTTTTATTAAAAACTATTTTTTATAAACCTTAAATCATATTATTTGATTTAATATATAACCTATTTTTGATAAAATACCACGTGTGTGTATTTTTAACTTAAATAATTTTTTTATATATTGTTTTATATGTTTGACTTTTAATTAAGTTTAGTTTATGTTTTTCGAAGTCATTTTTAAGTGTTAAATTAACATGTTAATTAAACATATATCTTGTTTAATTAATCAAACATTTAACACAAAATAAAATGGCAGCATTTCATGTTTTGTTTAAAATAGCCGTTGGTTCTTTGTTTGGGCTTTATATTGTGGTGTGGGTTATGAGATAAGGTTAAGGGTTTCTTTTTACGCTTCATTTCTCTCTCTCCCTTTGAGCTATCGAGGTTTACCTTTTTTTTCTTTTTTTTCTAACGAAACCCATTTCGATCATTTGAGAGATTTGCTTTACCTCATTGCTCTTTTTTACACATATACCTGAGAGGATGTTCTGAGCTTTGATCGTTTATGGGTTTTGTAGCAATCTTGTGGAGGAGTTTTTATTGCGTTTGTCTGTTAACAATTTGAGGTTTTGGAGGTACGTTTTTGGGAGACCTAGAACACACATTTGCATTTTTTAAGGATTTTAACTTCCAGTTTGAGGTGTTGGGTTTTTCGGCGCTATTTTCCATTCCGATGTTTTTTCAGTGGACTGCGATTTCTGGTGGTAGTAGCGACTGTTTTTTCGGTGTGGTGCCTTGTTCCGACGTGGCTGCCTTTTTTCGGGGACTTTTTCGGTTGCGGTTCGGGGTCTGTTTTTGGGTAACATTCCTTATTCACTCTCTTCTGGGGACTTTTCTATTGTGGATCAGGGTCTGTTTTTGTGTAACATTCCTTATTCACTCTCTCTATTATATATATATATATATATATATATATATATATATAGACACACTACTGTTGCGTTTTTTAGATTTGCTATTATGCTATTTTTTTATTCAGATATTGTTGTGTTTGTTTTTGTTACACCCTTTTTTGTGTGTCACACACTGTGTGCTTTTGTTAATATGTTCTTAACATTTTAATATTCATAATACACTTTGGGTTAATTTTTTTTGTCACTCATAACTGGATCCTACTTTTAGGTTGATTATTTACCAACTTTGCTATAGTATCCACTTTTGAACATTTTTGTTTGTTCATTTTATAAGCGGGTGTTAATATGCATTGATGCGTCTAATCAAATCAAATTTAGATTCAGTGTGTGTACATTTGATATTTGGACTTAAGTATTTTCTGTGTAACATTGCTATTAAAATATTTTTATTCTAAATCTGATTTAAATTTAATTTAATTAGAGATTAAAGATAATTTGGTTTTTGCCTCTAACTAGTTATATCCTCTAAGTTGAACTTTTTGTGTGTTAACTTTATTTAGTTGGGTTTAATTAGTGTGTGGACTTTAAATCATATCTTTTATTTATTTCATTTTTATTATGTCCTAATTTATATGAGCTAAGTGCTACATGCTTTATCTTTTGCTCATTTTACTTGGACTTGATAATTTTAACATAACACCTCTTTAAATTGATTTATATTTTATTTGGTGTTAAGTTAATTTTGGACTATTTTGGAATAGATGAATGAAAGATGTTTTGAAAGTATTCAGACTTTGCCAGCTAGAGTTCGTTATCTTTTTTTAGCACCCTTCTTAGCTGGTATAAGGAGAGTCACATTGTTTCTTCTTAGAATATTTTAATGTTTATTGAGGAGCTCCACATAGTTTTGAAGTTTTGGGTGTTCCTGGTAGATGTGATACAAGGACTTTTGTGTATGTAGCATTGTTGTAAAGACTCGCCAATCAAAAATCCCTTTGTACCTTCAAATACACTAAAACTGTATATGGTAAGTACGGGGTATCAATCCATGCTTCTTAATGTGAACAAGAGCAAAGTGAAGACTTAGTATGGTTTTTAAAACAAAAGATTAAGGGATGTTTATTTAAACTAATGATGTGCTAATATTGAAACTAAAAAAATAAATATAAACTAAGATAAGAAATGAGTGAGGTGAATAAATATGAGAACAAACAAGTGATGAGACCATACAACATATATTAAGTATTTTAATTAATTAATTTAAAATGGTCCCAGTATAATAATAAAGTTACGAGTCAACTCTCGTCCCAAACGTAATTCTAATATTACCCTTTGAGAAAATTAATTTATAACACTTTCACAAACTCTTAAAAATTCAAATTAAACTCTCTTTAATAAATCACGCGCTAGGATAGATTTATTAAAAATGATTGACTCCTTGAAAAAATTACTTAGACACAAAATTTAAGATATAATATTACACTTTTAGAAAATCCTATCTCTACTTCGATTCTAAAATGAGAATTGCGGGGACCAATTCTACATGGCCCATGAGAGTAGCTGACCTGCCCAGATTACTTTAGTGTGCTGCCCGGACCAAATCGCAATCTAAAATACTCACGGATATATTCAAACTAGTTACTAACTATCCCATAAGAGATATTTAATGACGCCACGAATTATCCACATGTTAATTGAGTTCATTATGCAACTCAATATCTTACTTGTATGTATCTATAAATTGTAAACCCTGACCCAGGGCAAAGGAATGTAATCTTCAGCATTGAGAGGCACTACAATAAAACAGTAACGTCTCCGTGGATGTAGCAAGTTGTCGAACCACGTATATCATTGTTTTGTAAGTTATTTTGCATTTTGTTTTTTGTGATTCTTTCGTGGATCTTTATTGTGATAATTCTTGTACTGACAATTGGCGTCGTCTGTAGGAAGTGATTTCTATTCCTCCAAATGCATTCACAAACAGTAAGACCATGATGTCTCACCGCAGTAGTAATATTCCTCAGGCTGGTGTTGTACAAGAAGACCCAGTCCCACCTAGGGTCAGATCAGGGATTCAACAACATACAAATCCCCGGTTTCGTCAAGAAAGGAAGCTTTCTGAAGAAAGCCAAGTACCACATAGGTGTAACAACACGCATTTTCTCACGTAAAGGCTTGCCAAGATCAATACGCTGAAGATGGGGATTATCAACAATTTATACCATTCTTAGCACTGAAGGAATACATATTTCTTTATTTTATATCAAAATCCACAATGAGTAATAATGTTTGAATAAAATTGAATTAATACACGAATAATAAAAACTAAATCATCATACAATGTCCATAATGTAAAGCTAAGTACAACTGCTATAAATAAATACTTGGGCTTATGCCTATACAAATCCCAGTATGAAATAAATTGACAAAATGCTGAAGTACAACCTATAATAGAATCAACGGAGTGAAATCCACTACGTCCAATCCAACTGCAAGTCTGATCCATTGTCAGTCCTGCTATCCCTGTGATTAAGAATACCTTGGGAAAACATTTATAATTTGGTTCAGACCCCTAGAGTTTCAAGGATTCTTCACCAATAAATATGCAATTTGTTACTAACTCACACTTCAAATCTCTTTATCGACGCTCACATGTAACGAGTATCTCACCTCTCATCTAGAAGCAGTCCTACTCATATTCTCAAATTAAAAGCCAATTGTAAGTTCCATTTTTTAATCTGACATGTAAATAATAAGCCATCTAGATATGCATTAACTAAAAATGGGTATTTATACTAAACACTCTAGACCCTGAATGGGCTTTATAATGTGGCCACTCATTTTGGTATAAACCAGTGTGTATTATTACCTCATATAATATTCCATAACCTCAGTCTATCTCTTCATACTATTTGATATTTAATTCATTCTCCTCATCGTCTACCCCATTTGATTACATGTTTCATTCTCTTAAACTACTAAATTATTATTCCCACTAATAATTGTCTATCACATTATTCGTTCTCTTCAGTTATTGTATATATTCTTAGACTGCCCAATTGTTATTCTCATGAATAATTATCTATCACATTATTCATTAGGACTCCTCTTCGTCCTTAATTATCCACATTATTATATTAACCCGACTTGGTTATCATTAAACATTGTGTACATCTATAGACTAAGAGGGCATATTCCCATACAAGGCACACCACAATGTGTAAATAGAGAAATATATATGTCCGTATATATATATATATATATATATATATATATATATATATACGACACACGAAGACATCTATATTCGGTATCCTGTTCGTTCTCTATTAGCAGAGTCCGGAGAAATTTCTTATCCAATGAGGACACCACAAAACACACATAAGTTAGGGCGGTCCCTACGTAGTATACTGATCCACGGCCTGTACCCAGCGATGATAAAGGCTACCAGGATCAACACCTACCTCTCGTAGATGGAGCACCTACGTAGTACCTAAATGACCTACACATCGTCTAGCCCACCTGCGTCGACGTGTGCTACGGAGTCCGAACGCACGAAACCCCAATCCGATAGGATGGTCCACGAAGGCAGGTATGTCCACACAAACTCATATAGTTCATATTGTCATCAAATATGTATAAGAAGTTACTCTAGAACTACCTTTATCCAAGGAAATCTGAATCCATATAGAATATATCCTTCTTGGCTTAATTATAACATCTTAGTCAATTATTCCATAATTCATTTTAAGTCGTTATCCTACGAATGCTTACCGATTAATTATTAATTCCCGTACATTTCCTTTTAGACTTAAATCACATTTTCTTCATAATTTATTTCTCTTTAAACATATGGGTACAGTTAATCTGAAACTAACCATTTCAAAACATTATAGGTATAGTTGTTCCCAAACTAACCTATCCAAAACATTATAGGTATAGTTATTCCCAAAATAACCTTGTCAACACGATTATAGGTATAGTTATCCCCAACTACCCTTATCAATACATTTAGTAATCTTAGCATGTTGTCCTCTTTACTTAGACTTAAATTATTCCAAATTATTAACAGTTATTCGCTTCTTGTTACCTTTTCAATAAGGTTTATGTGCACATATATAAGGAGTCAACTCATGTGAATAAGGGTTATATGTACATTTATAATAAATCCTATAATATGGATAAGTAATCTTACTTAACCTACTATCATAAACCGTTGTTAACCATTGAGATTTAGCCCACTAGGCATAGGATAAAATACTTACTTAATATCGTCATACGATAATAATTTGAGGAAATAAATCATTAATTATGACATCATGCATTTGCCTTATCACACACAAGTATTTCTTTTCTTTTTAATTCACCTCAAATTAATCATAATATTATTACCGTAACTTTTAGGGTCTTATTCTCTATGTGCTCCTACCAAAATTTCCCAATTCATTTAGGTACATCCCTATCCTATAATGAATTTTTCTCATATGGATTCATTCGAAAATTATTCATCAATCATCTTATCCATATAGTTTACTTGTACTTTAAGTCACCATGCATGCACCACATTTTCACGAATCCATCTTGGTTTAACTACGTTTATAAGTCCATCATAATGTCCCTTATAAGCTTTAAGAATCATCTCCCCTCATTCGAATCAGAGTTCAAAGCTTAAATCATCAAAAACAGGCAAAACTAGATTTTCGGGTAAAATCGAATCGATTCACCTTTTGGCAAAATCGATTCCCCTGGAGGCCCAATCGATTCAGACCTGGGCAGAAGACCAAATCTGCTACGAAACATGAATATGGGATTTTCATCTTCAAATATTCCTTCATCAATTTTCATTACAATAATTCAACCACTTAAATTATAGCATTGATATAGCATCTAAAATGTTATAGAATCATCATACACAAGATTCAACTTCAAATCTGACCCTACATTGTCCTCAATTTTCAATATTCTTTTAAGAACTCAGGAACCTACAAATTTCTAGATTTCATCTTATGCTACAACAATAGTTTCCAGATTTGTTTGGAGGGTTCTACCACATGTTCCCTACAATAAATCTTCAATATAAATCACATGAATAGATATTAAATACGGGGTTTACGGATCTACGCATGGATCACATAATTAACACCAATTTCTCCATTAATTTAAAGATCTCTAAATATGCAGTCTCAAAACGTGATTTAATCTTAGTCTAAGCATGGAATCAACATTAATATAAGAACAACAAAAATTGAATAAGAATGGCAAGAGAATCCTTGCGTGAGATTGGGTAGAGGAGCCTCTCTTCCGCCTCCTAGGGTGCCCTTCCTCCTCCTCTTGGGTGGTTATGTCTAGGGTTCTTGGATGTAACTCTCAATTGAGTGGGTTAACTCTATTTAAACAATGTTAGTCTTCAATTCCTGAGTTGGGATTTAGGCCACAACTTTGGAACCCTAAATGAGCCCCAAAACAATATTTAATTAGCCCGATAATTACCTAACACACAAACACACACACACACAAATATATATATAATAGGACCATTCCTAAGGGTTTTGATATGCCCAAGTATGACCTCGGCCTAGTGGAATATACATCGGCCGAGATGAGAGCTGAGACGTTAGCCGACCTGTCGGTGCAGGGGGGCCCATGATATCTTCCCTCGGCCAAGGTAACCTCGGCCCAGGCCGACACTAAGACATGCACTCCCCCCCCCGGAACACTTCTCATATCACAGATAACATCAACTCCAGGTGCCAAGGAATAGCGACCCCGGTCAACAATAGGCCAAGATAACAAGAAGCTAAACACGCCTTCAGCATGAACCCTACCTCGTAGGAGGCCGAGGTTACCAGTGCGTACTTATCATCAGCACGATAAATGGCTCGGCCCAGGCCGATGTATGTATTTACCTCGGCTGACGTGAAGCCGAGACAGCGCATGACACACCGCGAAGGGGTCGGACGACCTACCCTTATAGCTCGGCCTCTCCTAGGCCGAGGCCATTCACCAGCACCACTGTCAAAGTATCCGCAAGCATTTGGATAAGGACACCTGGGCCAAGATCAGTTACAACAAGATTATTCCCCACATGTGGGGGGGAATATTTCATCATCATCACTTACATGTGGACCTGACAGCTGGCACACCCTCATTGGTGAGGAAACTACACACATGCACATTACATGCATAGGGGGTACATTACACCCCCTAGGCATTATATAAAGGGATCATCCCCTACCAAGCCAAGGGGACAGTTATCAAAACCCTAGCTAAAACTCTGTCTAAATATACAGTAGAGAAAGAGAGAGAGAGCTTGAGTGAATCGTATCCATGGCCATTAGTGCCTTCATTCAGTGATATTACTCACACACTCACAGTGGACGTAGGCCAGATTGGCTGAACCACTCATATTCCGGTGTTGACTCCTCATATCCTCACCTCCTTCTCTTATCTCTTTATATACCTGTGCTGCCATTGTTATTCGCGTATTGAGCTTGGAAACACCTTACCTGGTGGTGCTGATTCTTAGCATCATCATTTTGGAGCCGTCTGTGGGAAACGAAAGGCTATCCCATCCTTATTTCCTGCTTTACCTCACCGGAGACTCTGGTGGTGAACCAGAAACCACCCCTAGTGTGGAGCTGTTTCACCATTGAAAGATGTCCTTTCAGGTATTAAGCTCCCCTGCAACCAAGACTCTATACAGTTTAACACATGGCACCAGACTTGCCGCCGCCTCTTCCGCCACCCGAAGGTGGGGGAGCTAGCTCCAGTCAGGTTCCTCCCCAGTCCGAAATGGCGGAGGTGGCAGCTGCCTTGAAATCTTTGGCTGCAACACAACAAGCGATGAAGGAGCAATTTGCACAGCTCAGCCAAACCATGATGATGAGACCACTTGGAGTCTCACCGGACCTGATCACCCCAGCGGCAGTTCAACCCCAACCGGGTGCCAGGGGACCACCCCAGGCACCGATGAAGGACCAACCTGCACCCCAGCGGAGAAGGGATGTTGCTGACCCTAGGCGTTTGCGCCTGGGGAGGCAAGGAAACCCTTGCCCGGAGGACAGGTACGATGACATAGGAGTAGAAGAGGCCCCAGAAGACTGCTGGGAGCCATATGAGGTTTCCGATGATACCGTACGACCTCTTCGGCAAAGCCAAGGATGTGTCGGCCGAAGAAGAGATGAGGCCCAGCAGAGAGGGTCGGCCTTCAACAGGTTGAGCAGAGGCTCGGCCTTCGAGAGGCTGGGACCGGTTAACGACCTAAGACACAGGCTATCGAGGTCAAGGAGCGTGGCAGGCTCCCAAAGAGGGGCTCGGCCAGACCAAGGCCGACCCATGGATGGAAGAGCAAGGGAACAGGAAGAGGTCAACAGTCAGAGGGTCGTGGCTGGGGAACCTTCTGTCCGCCGCAAAGAAGTGGCAGGGGACAACCTCGGCCAAGTTGACGAGAGGAGACCGTGGAATGAATCGATCCAACGCCTTGAGGAAAAGATAGGGGACCTCATAAAGAGCAAGGACCCCTTACAGAGGGGCTACACTGAGGGCTCATCATTTGTGGCTAAGATAGTGGGGTTCCCAATCCCAGCTAAATTCAAGCCTCCTGTAGTGACTCCTAAGTACGATGGCAGCACTAACCCTGTGCACCACATCGAGATGTATCAGTCGGCGGCAGATATTTACTCGATACCTGATGAGATGAAGTGCAGGGCCTTCTCGGGCACCCTAACAGGGACCGCGCACAGCTGGTTCACCTCTCTTCCAAAGAATTCAATCGAAAACTTCAAGGGATTAGCCGAGCAGTTCATCCACAACTTCTGCTTTAGGGTAAGGCCCCAAAAGAAGACCACCCACCTCCTATACGTCAAACAGGCTAAGGGTGAAAGCCTAAGGGACTATATAGCAAGATTAAATAAGGAGAAGCTGGAGGTGGAGGATTACGAGGAAAGCATAGCCATGAACGCCCTTATAGGAGGTCTTCAGAAGGGAAAGCTACTATGGAAGCTGGCGGAAGACCCCCCCAAGTCTATGGCGGAGCTGTTGTCCACTGCAGGAAAAGTAATGAATGCAGAGGAGGCGATGGCCGCCAAGTATGAGGAGGAGAACCGCGGTAGTGCTGGGAGGCCCCAGGGCAAGAAGGAAGGAAGGAAGCGTTCAGCCGATGACAAGTTCTCCCATTACACTCCTCTGACCGTGAGCTGTGAGCACATTCTTAATGAGATCAAGAGTGACCGAGCTCTGAGATGTCCAGAGAAGTTGAAGGCTCCGCCACATAAGAGGAATAAAGACCTCTGGTGTGAGTTTCATCAGGACCACGGCCATGTCACAGACAGATGCTTTGCCTTGAAGGACGAGATTGAGAAGATGCTAAAATCCGGGAAGCTAAGAAAGTATGTGGATGGCAAGGCCCCAAAGGGCGGCAGGGAAGACCCTAGGAAGAGAAGAAACGACAAGTGCCGTGGTGATGTCCCGGCTAAAAGGCATGATGATTCAGATGGCAATGATGGAAATGACCCAGATCTCCCACCTAGGGATGACAACACCCCAGTGAAGAGGGTAGGAATGATCTCCTTTGGTGTGAGCACCATATGTGGGGGATTCGCAGGGGGTGGATCTGAGGTAGCCGATAGAAAGGCTCATGTCGCGGAGGCCAAGTCGGTAGTCAGGCCAGAGGTTGTGAACCTGACGTCTTTTGACGTCATGCAGAAGAGAACGAAGGTGGACATGGACACCCTGGTGGTGGGTTTCTCCCGGCTCGACTTCAAAGGCATCTTAGCCCCCCATGATGACCCCTTGGTCATAACGACAAGGGTACATGGGTGCGACGTAGGGAGAATCCTCATAGATGGGGGAAGCTCAGCAGATGTAATGTTCTGGCCTTGTTTCAAGAGCTTGGGTCTCAGTAGATCAAGATTAGTGCCATACCACCATCCCTTGATAGGCTTTAGTGGTGAGAAAGTGCACCCGTTAGGCATGTATGAGATGGATGTGCGTATGGGGGATGAGTGGCCTAAGAGGCTGACTAAGAAGATAAACTTTTTTGTGATGGACGAGAATGTCTACTCTACCTACAACCTCATCGTTGGAAGAGTAGCCCTCAAGGAGTTTGAAGCCGTGCCGTCAACGGTCCATCAAATGCTAAAATTCCCGACCCCTTATGGGGTAGGGGAAGTGCAGGGGGATCAGACCACGGCACGGGAGTGTTACTTCAACTCAGCTGAAGAGAAGGAGGCCCATAAGAGAGCAACCGCCACCTACAGCATAGACACTCTTGATCCGAGAGATGAAACGAAGCTGAAGAAGGGCGAGGCCGTGGAAGAGGTAGAATCCATCGTCCTCAATGAGGACGAGCCGGAAAAAACCATCCAGGTCGGCAAGGCCCTTGAAACAAAGATTAAGGAAGAGCTGGTAAGCCTTCTCAGGAAGAGGCAGAGTGTCTTTGCCTGGAGCCACACCGACATGCCTGGTATAGACCCCGAGGTCATGACCCACAAACTCAACGTGGACAGGGATGCCAGGCCAATCAAGCAGAGGAGGAGAATTTACTCCAGAGAGAAGTATGAGGTCATTCGGGAAGAGGTGAAGAAGTTGGAAGAGGCCGAGTTCATACGAGAGGTCACCTATCCAGAGTGGCTCTCAAATGCAGTGATCGTGCCTAAGGCCAATGAAAAGTGGCGGATGTGTGTGGATTTCACAGACCTGAACAAGTCCTGCCCGAAGGACAGCTATCCCCTACCTAGGATAGACCAGATGGTGGACGCAACAGCAGGGCACGAGCTCATGAGCTTTATGGATGCTTATTCGGGTTATAACCAAATATTCATGGACGCCGAAGACTCTGAGAAGACAGCCTTCATCACTGACAAGGGGACATACTACTACAAGGTAATGCCCTTTGGTCTGAAAAATGCGGGGGCAACATATCAGCGTCTCGTCAATAGGATGTTTGAGGAGCAGATAGGTAAGACCATGGAGGTGTACGTGGACGATATGCTAACGAAGAGCCTGAGGGCATGTACTCATGTGGCAGACCTTGAGAAGACCTTCGATGTCATGGACGCGTACAGAATGAAGCTCAACCCGGCTAAATGTGTCTTCGGGGTAGGAGCTGGGAAGTTCCTGGGGTTCATCGTTAATCAAAGGGGGATTGAGGCAAACCCAGAGAAGATCAAGGCATTGATTGACATGAAGACTCCTAGGAGTATCAAGGATGTCCAAAGACTCACGGGAAGAGTGGCAGCCCTGAACAGGTTTGTTTCCAGAGCAACCGATAAGTGTCTTCCATTCTTCAAGGTCCTAAGGAAGGCCTTCCAGTGGGATGAAGAGTGTGAAAAAGCTTTTGATCAGTTCAAGTCTTACTTGGGGTCTCCCCTGCTGCTGTCCCGGCCCATTGCGGGAGAAAGGTTGTTTGTGTATCTAGCCGTCTCTGAGTCGGCCATTAGCGCGGCCATCATACGAGAAGAGGGTGGAGTTCAGAGACCTGTGTACTTTAACAGTAAGGCCCTACAAGGGTCTGAACAGAACTATCCCCGGATGGAGAAGTTGGCTTATGCTCTTATCCACGCTTCAAGGAAAATGAAACCCTACTTTCAAGCTCACTCTATGACAGTCCTCACGGACTCCCCCTTAAGGCAGGACCTGCACAAGCCTGAGAAGTCCGGAAGATTGATGACCTGGGCCATTGAACTAGGGGAGTATGATCTTACTTACCAGCCCAGGACAACCATTAAGGGACAGGCCCTTGCTGACTTTGTCGCAGAGTTCACTTGGATAGAGATTGGGTCAGAGAATAGCTTGGAAAGCGGCAAAGGTGTCTCCCGAGATTCGGGAGAGATAGACCCTTACGTCTTCCAGGGCCGAGGAGAGGATGTATCAGGCAAGCCTCGAAGGAGAGTAGAAGAGAATGAAGAGGATCGATACCTCTTCGAAAAAGGAGTGATGAGAGAAGGGGTCTTCTCTTCGGAGGAAGACGTGTGGAGCCTCTTCGTGGATGGATCCTCCTGTGACGGTGGAAGCGGCGCGGGGCTGGTACTCTCGGCTCCGGATGGAGCTAACATTGAGTATGCCTTAAGATTCAATTTCCAGGCCTCAAACAACGAGTCTGAGTATGAGGCCATGATAGCGGGCCTCCTATTGGCAACAACTCTGCGGGTAAAGCGGCTTCTACTACATAGCGACTCAAGGTTGGTTGTCAACCAAGTATTGGGGGCGTACGAAGCCAAGGATGAGAGGATGGCCAGATACCTAAAAAAGGTAAGGGGATTGCTAGAATTTTTTGAAGAGGCCAAACTGAAAAGAGTGCCGAGATTGGGCAACAATCACGCCAACGCATTGGCAAGGCTGGCCTCGGCAATGAAGACAGACTTGGGAAGAACCATCCCAATTGAAGTCCTGGGAAAGGCAAGCATCGAGGAGGATGAGGTGCGCAGCCCTTGTCACAACGTGAACCTAGGGGACTCTTGGATCGACCCACTCGTTAGGTACTTGAGAGAAGGGGAGCTACCTGAGTCCAAGCTGGAAGGAAGAAAGTTGAGGTACAGAGCTACCAAGTTCTCTTTAGTAGGGGATGTCTTATATAAAAAGGGGTTCCTCTTGCCCCTCCTCAGATGTGTGCATCCCATGGAGGTAACCCGGGTCTTGCACGAGGTTCATGAGGGCTCTTGCTCTAGCCATATAGGAGGAAGACCCCTAGCCAAGAGGATCATAACTCAGGGATATTGGTGGCCAACCTTGTCGAGGGACGCCGCTGACTATGTGAAGAGGTGCTACAAATGCTAGAGGTTCGCCACTATCCCTCACCAACCCCATCAGCCTATGACATCAATCTGTTCGCCATGGCCGTTCGCGGTATGGGGAATTGACTTGGTAGGGCCTTTGCCAAGAGCAGTCAACAACTATAGATTTTTGATAGTTGCCATTGACTACTTTTCAAAATGGGTAGAAGCTGAACCCATGATAACAATTACGGAGCAGAAGACCTTTCAGTTCATCTGGAAGAACATCATATGTAGGTATGGCCTCCCAAACACGCTCATCTCAGATAATGGGACCCAGTTCAAGAACGCCTCCTTAGAGAAGTACTGCCAAAGTGTGGGGATTAAGCAGTTCTTCTCGTCTCCTGGTCGACCCCAGGCTAATGGCCAGACTGAAGTCACAAATAGGATAATCTTGGATGGAATCAAGAAGAGGTTAGAAAACGCGAAAGGGAGATGGATAGAAGAGGTTTACGCTGTTCTATGGGCTTACAGGACAACAGCAAGGACACCCATAGGAGAAACCCCATTCATGCTGGCACACGGTTCAGAAGCCGTCATACCAACGGAGATAGGCCTACCAACTCATCGGATTCAGACCTATGATCCGGACAGCAATGGGGAAAGAAGGAGGTTAGACTTGGACCTCATTGAAGAAAGAAGGGAAGACGCGGAGGTCAGGAAAGCAGCCTACCAGCAGAGGGCCGCAAAGTTCTACAATCAAAGGGTAAAGACAAGACCCATTGCGGTAGGAGACCTAGTGCTTAAGAAAACCCTACAGAAGGCAAACAAGCTACACCCGAACTGGCATGGCCCCTACAGAGTAACGGAAGAGGTTGTGCCTGGCACATATAGGCTAGAGAACCTAGAGGGAGAACCCTTCACCAACCCGTGGAATGCCGACCACCTAAAGAGATATTTCATATAATGTTGCATCCATTGTCAATTGTAAAAGTACTATCTTATTGAGAAGAGGTTGTGAATAAAGAACAGTTCCCATGGCAAATTCTTGTGTCATCTAGACATCATTAATTTGGTGAAATTATGAGGCTTACCTCGGCTCAGGTGATGACCTCAGACCCTCATAACACCACTCGGGGGTGACGAGGTCTGAGTTCAGGCACCTCGGCTAGAGGGCCTCAGACTTTAAACATCATTAATTTGGTGAAATTATGAGGCTTACCTCGGCTCAGGTGATGACCTCAGACCCTCATAACACCACTCGGGGGTGACGAGGTCTGAGTTCAGGCACCTCGGCTAGAGGGCCTCAGACTTTAAACATCATTAATTTGGTGAAATTATGAGGCTTACCTCGGCTCAGGTGATGACCTCAGACCCTCATAACACCACTCGGGGGTGACGAGGTCTGAGTTCAGACACATCGTCTATAGGGCCTCAGACTTTAAACATCATTAATTTGGTGAAATTATGAGGCTTACCTCGGCTCAGGTGATGACCTCAGACCCTCATAACACCACTCGGGGGTGACGAGGTCTGAGTTCAAACACCTCGGCTATAGGGCCTCAGACTTTAAACATCATTAATTTGGTGAAATTATGAGGCTTACCTCGGCTCAAGTGGTGACCTCAGACCCTCATAACACCACTCGGGGGTGACGAGGTCTGAGTTCAGACACCTCGGCTATAGGGCCTCAGACTTTAAACATCATTAATTTGGTGAAATTATGAGGCTTACCTCGGCTCAAGTGGTGACCTCAGACCTTCATAACACCACTCGGGGGTGACGAGGTCTGAGTTCAGACACCTCGGCTATAGGGCCTCAGACTTTAAACATCATTAATTTGGTGAAAATATGAGGCTTACCTCGGCTCAGGTGATGACCTCAGACCCTCATAACACCACTCGGGGGTGACGAGGTCTGAGTTCAGACACCTCGGCTATAGGGCCTCAGACTTGAAACATCATTAATTTGGTGAAAATTATTGTGAGGACCTCTTAGGTGATAACCTCTTAGGTGAGGACCTCAGACCTTAAACATTCATTCGGTGAAATTTATCGTAGGGATAACCTCTTAGGTGAGGACCTCAGACTCTTAAGTAATGGTCATGACACCACATCCAGTAATGACTACAGAGGGTGCATAGCATCCATGAACATTCACAAATAAAGATGAAGAGACACTTGCATTCAACAAAAGCTTGACATTGCAAAATATTTAAGTGTGAAAGAATTACATGCGAAATTACAAGTCAAAATAAAAATGGAAAATACAAGTTAAACAGCTGAATGAGGAACGTCTGATTCCTCTTCAGGGTTGGCCTGCTCGGTATTGGTCACCTCGGCTACTTCGTTTGCAGGGTCAGTGTCCCCGAGGTCTGCCCCTTCCAGAGTGACAGTTTGACCAGGGGCAGCAGCTTCATCCTCTATCTCCTGCAAGGCCTGGGCAAATTGGGCATCGGCAAGGCCGAGGCCCACAAAATCTGAGGCCTTAATGATGCCAACCTCGACCTCCCTTACCTCGGCCCACTTGGAGGTGGCCTTGATACCTCTTTCAAGGTACTCCAGGCCAAAACCTACAAACTCCTCAGAGACCTTATAGTCGGCAATTATTGTCTCCGAGGCGTCTGCAAGAGAAGCCTTCACTGCAGCATCAACTTTCCTCTGCAAAGCATCGTCCTTGTCCTTCAGGGCCTTGGTATGACTCTGAACAAGTGCAGAGATGTCCTTCTCTAGGGATTGGGCCTTATTTTCAGAGGTCTGAGCCTTGGTCTCAGCCTCCTGTAACTCTTTCCTCAGACGAGCAACCTCAGCCTTCAGGGTGCCCTCCACTTTCTCCGCCTCCTGGCCCTTCTGAATGAGAGGCAATTTCCTCAGGGTCCAGTTAGATAGCTGATACATGGCGGCCGCACCCTGCATAGTAAATGAAGAAGTTAGATAAAAGCAAGATCAGATGTTGCACTTCGAACAAAGGGACAAGTTATACCTGAACTACTCTATGAAGGCCGAATTCAACCATCGTAGAGGTTTCCATGGCCCTGAGGAAACGCTTGTCGGCCTCTGTCATCATGTTGTTAAGAGCGTCCATGGCTTGTCGGCTGTGACCGAGCACACTGTCAGAAAGTTTTAGCTGGTCCAGACGAGCCGATAATGTGTCGGCTGTGATGGGGACCGCAGCATCTGGGGTCCTCCTTGTCCTGGAGCTCGGCCTCTGATCCTCAGGAGGAGGGACCTCAGGTGCCCTCTTCTTGGACTTAGATGTTGAGGGAGCTGGTGGAGGAGCATTTAGACCGGTCTTTTTGACAAGCCTAGCTAAGCTTGGGGCTGCCATCTCCCACAACTCTTCTGAAATCTCTGGTGGCTTCTCTGCAAAAGTAAAAAGATATGAGTCAGAAATAAAGCACGTAAGATAAGAGGCTACACTTGGGGTCAAAATAAAAATCCTTACCAAAGTCAGCTAGGGGACTTCCGCCCAGGCTCGTCCCCGAGAGATACTGGGGGGTCAGCAGATGTTCAAATTTGACAAACATCCCATGGGCCCCTTGGTCCTGCAGGGCCTTCACCCTCTTGCCGTGTTGCACACTTAGTCCAGGGTCGGCCCTGGCAGACATGGAGACTTTGCCCCATTTCGTCGGTATTCTTGGCTCGAAGATGGAAGAGGGAATAGAAGAACCAAATTCCCAAGGCCCTGAGACGAAAAAGTACCTGGGTTTCCAATTGTGGTTGGAGGTCTGAGTGACCAGGAGCATCTTTTTCTCAGGCCTCCGAGCCACAAAGTGATAGTAGCTCGGATGATTCTTGGCCGAGGTAGGGACGTAGCAACCAGCAAAGACCTGCACTGGGAGGTCAGAGTGGTGAACCGCCCTCCACAAGATGGTTGCCCCTATAATGACCCTCCAGGCATTGGGAGAGAGCTGCGAGGGGGCCAAGTTAATGAATGATAGAATGGTCCTAATGACGGGGTGGAAGGGAAGGCGAAAACCCAACTTGAACATCTGCTCGTACAGGCAGATTTCACCATCCCTGCCATGGTAGGCTCTCTCTTCCCTCAGAGGTCTCCTTAAGTGGATAGAGGGGCTAATGGAATATAAGTACCGGAAGTGCAGTAAATCCACCTCGGTAATGGTACTCTCGTACTCGTCTGCCTCAGATGTGTCAACTTCACTTTCGGCATCCTCATCATCGTCAGACTCAACGTCGGCTGGAGCAGACGTTGACGGGTTACCGGGGAACCTCTGAGCAAATTCGGCCTCGGTTACGGCCGACAGGGGAATAGCATTTAGGATGCCAGGCACGGCCACACTTGGCTCCACAAGTTCAACCTCTGAAGAAGAACTAGAGGTGCTTGTGCCATTCTGAGACGAGGCACGACTGGAGACCTCGGCGTGGTCAGGGTTCTGGTCAGCCTGAGTAGTGAAGTCCATGGCCTCTTGGAAAGAGTCCACTGACATCGGATCAGAGGTAGAATACTCAGACTCGGACATCGGCAAGTTGTTGGCAGAGGCGTCTGTCTGGTAAAAATTTTCTGGAGGACGAGGGTACACCACCTTGAGAGGAGGAGGAAAGAGGGGCCTGATGGGGGACTCTTGCGACCTACGAGCTTCTTCCTGAGCTCTCTCTATTTGTCTAATTTTATCCAAGGTCTTCTCCTTTAGAGATGGAAAGTCTTCAAGAAGTTGGTACAAGGGTCTGAGCATCTGGGGATGACACGAGGATTTTTCAGACCTTAAACTTGGGAATATCCTAAAAACTACAAACAAAGATGGCTTGAAAAGTTAAGGGAATTTTAGATCCAACTAAGGAACCTATGCAGGTAGCCTGCTCCACCGAAAAACTCAAGGTCTAACCGGAAATCCCAAGAACTCACCGGGAAACTCAAGATCTAACCGGAAAGTTCAAAATTAAAAATATCAAAAACGAAGGAGATGGAGAGGGAAGATACCTGAAGGTGAGGTTAGTGAACAATGTGGAGAGTATCGCGCAGGAAAGGTGGTATCCCTCAGCGGAACAATCGCTGGAGCAGAGGCTAGCTTCGGAGAGAAAATCGCAGAAAACAGGAGAGTAATCGCTTGAACAGGAGAGAAATGAGGAAGAAGAAGAAAAAGGAGGGTTTTAGCCTTTAAATATTTGGGCACGATTCCCAAGGCTCATCATTGCCTTGGGAAGCCAAAGGGGACAATTGACAGCATATGCCAACCAAGTGGGCACGCCTTAGCAATGGACAAGTGTCATGCAGGTATTGACTTTGGGGTAAATAGACCTCGGAGGCAAGAACCCCTTAGCCACCACTCTTCGCAAATGACTAAGGGCTGGGGGGTGATTGATATGCCCAAGTATGACCTCGGCCTAGTGGAATATACATCGGCCGAGATGAGAGCTGAGACGTTAGCCGACCTGTCGGTGCAGGGGGCCCATGATATCTTCCCTCGGCCAAGGTAACCTCGGCCCAGGCCGACACTAAGACATGCACTCCCCCCCCGGAACACTTCTTATATCACAGATAACATCAACTCCAGGTGCCAAGGAATAGCGACCCCGGTCAACAATAGGCCAAGATAACAAGAAGCTAAACACGCCTTCAGCATGAACCCAACCTCGTAGGAGGCCGAGGTTTCTAGTGCGTACTTATCATCAGCACGATAAATGGCTCGGCCCAGGCCGATGTATGTATTTACCTCGGCTGACGTGAAGCCGAGACAACGCATGACACACCGCGAAGGGGTCGGACGACCTACCCTTATAGCTCGGCCTCTCCTAGGCCAAGGCCATTCACCAGCACCACTGTCAAAGTATCCGCAAGCATTTGGATAAGGACACCTGGGCCAAGATCAGTTACAACAAGATTATTCCCCACATGTGGGGGGGAATATTTCATCATCATCACTTACATGTGGACCTGACAGCTGGCACACCCTCATTGGTGAGGAAACTACACACATGCACATTACATGCATAGGGGGTACATTACACCCCCTAGGCATTATATAAAGGGATCATCCCCTACCAAGCCAAGGGGACAGTTATCAAAACCCTAGCTAAAACTCTGTCTAAATATACAGTAGAGAAAGAGAGAGAGAGCTTGAGTGAATTGTATCCATGGCCATTAGTGCCTTCATTCAGTGATATTACTCACACACTCACAGTGGACGTAGGCCAGATTGGCTGAACCACTCATATTCCGGTGTTGACTCCTCATATCCTCACCTCCTTCTCTTATCTCTTTATATACCTGTGCTGCCATTGTTATTCGCGTATTGAGCTTGGAAACACCTTACCTGGTGGTGCTGATTCTTAGCATCATCAGGTTTAAACCCCCGAACCAGGTCGTAATACCTCTCAAAGTGTGTCCGAAATATTTTTATCCTAAAATATATTTTAATTGTGACGTGGCACATGTAAATTACTTTTATTTAAAATAAAAATCCAATTTAGGCTTATTCCAAAACCATTAGAGTCCAATGTTAAAATTTATAAATAATGATGAGTTGAATTACTCACAACCTCAATTAATTAATTTCACCGAATGAAATTACCTCCCACTAATTATTATTTTATTAAAAAATTACGAGGTATTACATTCTCCCCCTATAACGGAATTCCGTCCTCAAAATTCGAAGTAGCATAAAGTCACATTTTATTTTCCACTGTTAACTTATGTTTATACCCAATTAGTCCATATTCATATCCCACGAGATTAATGAAAAGTCTCATCTATGCCTATCATAACGTTACTGGGGTGCCAAAATATTTCACATTACCTGCACACACACACGTACCATTAAAAAATATGAATGGCACATATACATTTAATATGTACCATTCACACTAATCATAACCATATATCAAGCATACCACCACATATGTATATGTAACAAGACAACAACCATCTTAGTTTCCAATTTCCTTCAACTCCTGACTTTTGCCAAATTCGTGCGTGGGACGTCTCGCAAGCGAAATCCCAATAGGGAACCCCCTCGATACACTACTGCATATCTTAGTCAGTTACTGAGATCCATCGACCCAAGACAAAAAGGGAAAATGAAATTAACTATTTACGCTAATGATGTAAATTTCAATGTGTGCCATTCCCCAAATCAACCATTTATCCTTTATAAGAGTTATATGTAATACCCCATATTTTTATGGCTTTTAAATTTAGGGATTTATTAAATTTAATTGAAATAAATTAATTTAATTTTAATCCGAAAAGTTGTTTTAAATATTTAGTAGCGTGACGAGAGTTAGTAATTATTGGATATTTGTTGAATGTTACTGAATGAGTATAGTAATATATAAGGTTGATTTCATTTAAATTTGTCACATGTGAATAAAATGACAGTTTTGGAAAAATTAAGTCGGGACGCGCCTGTGTCGTGTCGGGACTAAATTATGATTATAAAAAGTGAATAAATTATAAGTTACCCGTATGGTCATTTAAAGTACGCCAATGTGTCCGGAAGGGTCGAGATAGTCAAAATAATGTGTCCGGGGGTTTAGCTTGGGTCTCGGGGCATTTTTAGGCTTAATTAACACCCCGGGAGGGTGTTTTGGACATATAGTAATTTTGGGTAATTAAACCCACGAATTTTCTAGGGTTATATCATCTGGTAAGTGTTGTATTCGAGGGTTAGCACAACCTAAAACAAAAGACATCCATGGGAGAGGGAAAGGAGATGCTTTCCAAGGAGTTCTAGGCTAAGAACTCCTTCGTTTGAACCGCCGTCACCGCCAAACCGTAGATCGCATGACGAGGAACGCGATCATACCATTACATCCACGAAATCAGAACCTTAAATTCTCAGGCAAGTATCTATCTTGCTCTAATCAAGTTAATGCTTCATATTATATTAGTCTAGGGTTGATTAGAACTAGTGTTCTTGAAAGAAAACATAAATTGGAGACAAAAATTTACATGTTTTAGAGGTAAAGATCATATTCTGGAAATCCATTTCACATGTAGAGGTTGAACCACGAATTTCCATAGTGTTAGTGATAGAAAATCTGGAAAAAGAATGGAAGAAACTAAGTTGAAGAAAATATTAGGGTTCTTGAGTTTAATATAGAATTTATCCTTTTATTTGGTTATAGTTGATGAAAATTCGCATGCTTTACGTAGGATAATGTTTATATGGGTATACAACACTTGTAGTATAAATTGTTGGGAGTTTGGGATTGAAACATGATGATTTGTATGAGTTTGGGGTGAGATTTCTGTAGCTGGGTTTTCTGCAGATTCGCCATAACTGCTTGATCGATCGATCGAGCCTAGAGCCTCGATCGATCGACAGATCGATCGATTGACCCCTGGTCATCGATCGATCGACCCCTTCTGGAAAACTACATTTTTGCTCGTGTTGGTTTAATCCGATTTTATGCATAGTAAACCTTGATTTGGGTTGCTAGAACATAATGGAACATAAAAAGGACCAGTAGGGTTAAGATAAATCCCGTTAAGTGGGACTTTAATGTGAAAGGGAAATGAATGATAAACGGGGAGATATTCATATTTAGTAAATCATTCGTGCGTTGACTTAATAATCAAAATGTCTAGAAAGTTGAATTAGAAGGTAAGTGAGGACCTACTGAAATTGTACTTAGGTAAAGAGAATACTTCGAGAGACGAGAAGTGAATTTAGAGAACTTAATGACGAGAATAAAATGAACGAATCCGTTATACGAAATAAACGAGTAAAATGTGTAATAACGGATAAGTATAATTATGGGTCGTGAGCGCACCTAATTTAGTAATGTGGATGTGAATACATATATATATATATATATATATATATATATATATATATATATATATATATATATATGACAGTGTGATTGTGCATATATTATTGCTGTGTAAAAATCGTACCCGGGCTTCTTGCTATCACGGGGGTTTCGGAATCGGGACAGTCGTATCTCGATTGGGCCTTTATGGGGGATATTGACTCGTACCCTAGAAGATGATATCCCTGGTACAGGCCATCTGAATGATGGTCAGACGGTCCTAAGAGACGTGTGGATATGTGGTGACCTCTTAGGATTGGGAATTATGCTTCGCCTCCATTTGTATGTGCTTTGTGTTAATACAGTTCGAGAGTGATTCCGAACTAGTATTCCCTTAGTACGAGTGATACGGGGACTTGATAGCAGAGTATGCCAGCACCATAGTTTGTATGTGGGGTGCAGAGAGTATATATATATTAGATGAGAAATTGGTATATATATATATCTACTTATATGGAAACTTTGCACCATAGATTTTATGTGGGGTGCCGTTAGTATATATATTACACGTGTAACTAATATATATACGCATATCTATATGGAAACTTTATACTGTATGCATAAGTAGTTAAGAGATGATTAAATGCTCTACTTCACTATAAGTATTTGGAAACTTTAAAATGATACGGGATTATTCTAAATAACGTAAGAAATCTTGAAGAGTTAGATTTTCTAGAATGGATATTATAACCTAAATTTCACGTGATAAGACTTATAGAGAATAAGTTAGAGAGATATATGAGATTTATTAGTACGGTAGACGTGCACACTAGATGAGGGGTGAGAATTCTCAAGAGAGTGTCGCATACTAATATGATTATTTCATTAGCCGGTAAGCATTTTAAATACTTGATAAACTATTTTAAACTGTTTTACAATCGGGCTCTGACCCGGTTGCTGTTATCTCTTCTCTCTTGTGTATATATATATGTATTATAGGTGCCCAGCCACAGGGGCGTCTTGCTTAGGATTCTTTGGATGGAATGTGCTGTACATTGTGTGGGAGTTGCAGGCCATTGTTTAGATGATCTCATTGTTGACTCTATCTCTAGTTCAGTTTTATCCAGTGGCACATGTGTCGCCCTTTTCCCCTATTCAGTTGGTTTTGTCAGAGATTGTAATTCTTTTACTTTCAGTATTTTACTTTGGGATTTATTTATGCCAGGATGTTTTCCTTTGTTATTTTAAAATTGGGATTTTATATTTGATGGTTTATTTCTTGATTGTTCATTTACATTCTTACACTTATTATGTGACTCTTAGACTGTTAATGGTCAAACATTTTTATAATTGGATTTAATAAAAATGGAAATAAGGTTTTAAATAGTTTTGACACTTAGCTTAATTATTTAGGGTGTTTAATTGGAATATTTTATTTTGCGACAGTGATGCTAAGAATGAACCAACTGTTCACCTTGATATTAATTTAATAAAGGAGTGATCGCCCGGTATTTAATTAGGCGGGGTGTCACATTATACCAAACTCCTTTAGAATCAATCGACCCTACTGAGCCCAATACTTAAATCACCACAACCTAGGTGGTATGTTCTCTGCCCGTATTTACTCTATAGAGAACTTAGTCATTTCTGTGTCTCCAAAGGCATACCCATTCAAATCAGATCTACCATTACCACTTCTAATAACAACGTCGCTATACAACATTAAACGTGATTATATAATGTCTCAATAATCGAAGTTATCACTAGCCTTAATTCTACTTTGTTGCCAATACTCGCTAAGGTAACAATTTCCCAAATCATACCATGACGTTATCATGCAAATGCTTTCTCCACATACAAGGTCCTCTCTCCAACCTGAGTGTAACTCGGTTTACTTCATTAATTTTGATGTGATTCACACGCATCTATCTCCTTGAGTTATTCAAAATTTTAAATCACACTCACGTGTTGATCCCCTAAGCATACTCAATTTATATAGGTCCTTACATGACCTTAGTTACCATTTCATTGTTTCAAAACTTGGATCACCCATAAAAAAATTTCTTACAATAATCCTCACGACTACGGTGAACACCAATTTCTAACCAATCTTGTCTCTTAGACATGACCACAACTCGTAGCATTCCACATAAATAAGTCCATTCCCAGGAAAATGTCATATGCTGACTTGGCTAAGAAATAGGCCTAAAATAAATATAAGCCTCCCAGTATACATGTCTATGTAACCATGCACCAATGGAACAACGTTCCTCCTCACCCACGATGAGTCAATGTAAAGCACTCTCCCAAATACAAAGTCTATCCTCTCCAATGTATTAACAAAACCAAAGTGAACACCAAGTCCCAATATCAAACAAAGCATATCCCCTATGCTCCAAAGTAGGAAACACCTTATTCACCACTGATACTGTCACTAGTCTCTTTCTCTGCTAATAATTTCATCTATAATACGATGCCCATCTCATTATGGGTCCTGGTCTAAACGAACTAACCTCTGCTGATGCATTATTGTACATTACCACATCCTAAAATTCTCTAAATGTTTTCACTTAAAGTACTAGGCACCAAATCGTTCAAAGTCCTAAAAAATCTAGCAAGTGACCCACAGGAAGGTCTTTATGGAGGTCTCTCCAAAACTAACCCTTTCCCCGATCGGGTAGTAACCAATCACAAATAATGCAATAATTCCTAATCATAGGGCTTTACATCAAATGACGCATTGAAGAACGTAACAAGATCAAACACAGATCCTAAGGACACTTGAAGCACGCTCTGATACCAACTATAACAACTCCCATTTTCTCATGTAAAGGCTGGCAGGCTCAAAACGCCGAAGATGTGGCTTATCAACAATTTATACCATTCTCATCACTTAAGGAATACAAATTTCTTTATTTTATATCAAAATACACATGAATAATAATGTCTGAATAAAATCGATTTAATACATGAATAATAAAAACTAAATCATCATACAATGACCATAATGTAAAGCTAAGTACAACTGATATAAATAAATAGTTCGGATTATGCCAATACAAATACCAATATGAAATAAAATGACAAAATGATGAAGTACAACCTATACTAGAATCAATGGAGAGAAATCCACTACATCCAATGCAATTGTAAGTTTGTTCCATCATCAGTCCTACTATCCCTATCATTAAGAATACCTGGGAGGGGGGACATTTGTAATTTGGGTCAGAGCCCTAGAGTTTCAAGGATTCTTCATCAATAAATATTCATTTTGTTACTAACTCATACTTCACGTCTCTCCATCGACGCTCACTTGTACCGATTACCTCAGCTCTCATCTAGAAGTAATCCTACTCATATCCTCAAATTAAAAGCCAATTATAAGTTCCATTGTCTAATCTAACATGTAAAGAATAAGCCATCTAGATATGCATTAACTAAAAATGAGTATTTATACTAAACACTCTAGTCGCTGAATGGGCTTTATAGTGTGGCCACTCATTTTAATATAAACTAGTGCGTATTATTACCTCATATAATATTACATAGCCTTAGTCTATATCTTCCAACTATTTGATAAGTAATTCATACTCCTCATCGTCTACCCCATTATATTATAGGTTTCATTCTCTTAAACTACTAACTTATTATTCCTACTAATAATTACCTATCACATTATTCGTTTTGTTCAGTTACTGTCTACATTCTTAGACTGCCCAATTATTATTCTCATCAATAATTGTCTATCACATTATTCACTAGGAATCCTCTTCGTCCTTAATTATCCACATTATTATACTAACCCGACATGGTTATCATTCATCATTGTCTACATCTATAGACTAAGAGGGAACATTCCCATACAAGGCACACCACAATGTGTAAATAGATAAATGTATATGCCCATATATATATATATATATATATATATATATATATATAAGACACACGGAGACATCTATCTTCGGCGTCCTATTCGTAATCTATCGGTAGAGTCCAGAGGAATCTCTTATCCAAGGCAGACACCACAAAACACACATAATTTTGAGCGATCCCTACGCAGTATACTAGTTCACGGCCAATACTCAGCGGTTACAAAGGCTACGAGTGTCAACACCTACCTCCCATAGATGGTGCACCTACGTAGTACCTAAATGACCTACACATCATCTACCCACCTCAGCCGACGTGTGCTATGAAATCTGAATGCATGAAACCCCAAGAAAATTTGACGGTCCACGAACCCAGGTATGTCCACACAAAATAATATAGTATATGTTATCATCAAATATGTATAAGTAGTTACTGTATAACTACCTTTATCCAAGGAAATCTCAATCCATATAGAATATAGCCTTATTGGCTTAACTAAACATCTTAGTCAATTATTCCATAACTCATTTCAAGTCATTATCCACCTAATGCTTCCCGATTAATTATTTAGTCCCATACATTTCCTTTTAGACTTAAATCACATTTGCTTCATAATTTATTTCTCTTTAACTATATGGGTACAATTATTCCCAAACTAACCTGTCCAAGACATTATATGAATAGTTATTACCAAACTAACCTTTCCAAAACATTATAGGTTTAATTGTTCCCAAACTAACCTTGCCAACACGATTACAGGTATATTTATCCCCAACTATCCTTACCAATACATTTAGTAATCTTAGTATGTTGTCCTCTTTACTTAAACTTAAATTATTCCAAATTATTATCAGTTATTCACTTCTTGTTACCTTTTAAATAAGGTTTATATGTATATTTATAAGAAATCCTATAATATGGATAGGTAGTCTCTCTTAACCTATTATCATAAACCGTTGGTAGCCATTTAGACTTAGCCCACTAGGCTTAGGATACATTACTTACTAAATATCATCATATGATAATATTTGAGGAAATAAATCATTAATTATAACCTCATGCATTTTACTTATCTCAAACAAGTATTTCTTTTCATTTAAATTCACCCTGAATTAATCATAATATTATTATCGTAACTTTTAGGGTCTTATCCTCTATGTGCCCTTACCAAAATTTCCAAATTCATTTAGGTACATCCCTGTCCTATAATGGATTTATCTCATATGGATTCATTCTAAAATTATTAATAAATCACCTTATCCATATTCTTTACTTGTACTTTAAGTCACCACATATGCGCCACATTTTCATGAACCCATCTCGGTTTAACTACGTTTATAAGTACATCTTAATATCCCTTATATGTTTTAACAATCATCTCCCCTTATTTGGATCAGAGTTCAAAGCCTAAACCATCAAAAATAGGCAAAACTGGATTTCTGGGTAAAATCCAATCTATTCGCCTTTTGTCTGAATCAATTCGCCTAGAAACCGAATCGATTCGCTTGGAGGCTGAATCGTTTCGGACCTTGGCAGACGCCCAAATCTGCTACGAAACATGAATATGGTATTTTTATCTTCAAATCTTCCTTCATCAATTTTCATTATAATGATTCAACCACTTAAAGTATAGCATGTATATAGTATCCAAAACGTCATAGAATCATTATACACAAGATTAAGCCTCAAATCCAACCCTAGATTGTCCTCAATTTTCAAGATTCTTTCAAGAACTCATAGATCTACAAATTTCCAAATTTCGTCTTACGCTACAACAATAGTTTCCATATTTGTTTGGAGGGTTCTACCATATGTTACCTATAATGAATCTTTAATATAAATCAAATTAATACAGATTCAATATGGGGTTTACGAATCTACGCATGGATCACATAATTAAAATCAATTTCTGCATTAATCAAAAGATCTCTAAATATGAAGTCTCAAAACATGATTTAATCTTAGTCTAAGCATGGAATCAACATTAATATAGGAATATCACAAATTGAATAAGAATGACAAGAGAATCCTTGCATGAGATTAGGTAGAGTATCCTCTCTTCCTCCTCTTATTGGATGGTTATGTCTAGGGTTATTGGATGTAACTACCAAATGAGTCGGTTAACTCTAATTAAATAATATTAGTCTTCATTTCCCGAGTTGGGCTTTAGGCCACAACTTTAGACCCCCCAAATAAGCCCAAAAACAATATCTAATTAGCCTCATAATTACCCAACACACATATATATATATACCCCGGGACAATTCCTAAGGGTTTAAAATATATTTTAATTGTGATGTGACACATGTAAATTATTTTTATTTAAAATAAAATCAAATTTAGGCTTAGTCCAAAACCATTAGAGTTCAACGCTAAAATTTATAGATAGTGACGAGTTCAATTACTCACAACCATAATTAATTAATTTCACCGAATTAAATTAATTCCCACTAATTACTATTTTATTAAAAAATTACGGGGTATTACATTAGGTCTACACATATCTCCAGATTGGTCAGCGCTTATGGGGACAGGCTTTAAGAACAAGAGAACACCACACACCTCCAGGTGGAAGAGAATGCTCGCCTTTCGAGGTGACTTAAAATGATGGAGAGATATTTCGATTGAGATACAAGGAACGTTGTGATAGGACTCATATCCTCAATCAAGTAATACTCGCAGTTGAGGGAGGATCTCCAAATGCGACCAGGATAGAACTGAGCGTCGACGATCAGAGCATGGTCGATCATAGCATGGCCGGCCAGAGAGGTGCAACAAGAACAATGATTGACATAATGAGGATATTAGGATTCTGGTCTGTAGAGAGATTCACCAGTAACTAGCCCATCGAGGAGCGATGTCAACTAGGGAGGTAGAGAGCTCTCACTACCCAGATGAAATCCCCTTTTTCAAGGGCGATTGAAAAGGAGGAACTCCCAAAGAAGTTTTTTCTTCCTAGGTTTTAAGTTTACGAAAGAAAGACATACTCCATAGACCATGTTCAGTAATACCGACAAGCGATGATCGTATGAGCTATAGCAACACGCAGATGTGATGGATTTTCCCTTCTAGCCTACATGACGTAGCATATAAATGGTTTGAGAAGCTTCCTCATAGGTCAATCAGAAACTTTAAGGCTCTAGCAGAGGATTTTACTGCTAGCTTCATAACCACCAACTCCCACCTTAAGCGGATGGATGCACTTCTCACGATGAAGAAAAAGCCACAAGAGATCCTTCGCGATTATGCCAAAAGGTAGTGGGAAGTATTTAAAGAAGTTGAGGATTTGTTAGAGTAGGTTTTCATTTCATCATTCAAAATTGGCCTTCCGACCACCTTCTTGCCGCACCAGTCCCTGATTAAGAAGGAAGCCAGCACTATTGACAATCTCATGGCTCGAATTGAGAAATACGCTAACGTGGAGGATATGGTTTAATCTAATGCAGGGGAAAACGATCGAGCAAAGGAAACCAATGGAGGAGAAAAGAGTGATACTCCAAATAAGAGGAACAGTAATGGGGGCAATAACGGCTCTAAGAATGGGAACAAGGCTGATCCTTCCAAGATCTTCCAGGTTGTGAACACAGTCTTCAAGGAACCCATTTACAAGATCTTGAGCAAGATCAAAGACAAATCATTCATCAAGTGGCCCAAGAATATGGGTGGTGACCCAATAAAAAGAAACAACGCATTAAGATGTGCATTCCACAAGGGGGCGTCCACAAGACTAAAAAATAAAAGGATCTAGAGTCACACTTGGAGGGGCCGACCTAAGCTGGGAACCTCAATTAATACATAGAGAAGAAAGAAGATAAGGTCATAACTAATGGCGACCAGAATCTAGATAACATCCTTGACGATGACACGAGACATGAGTTCGTGGTAATCCATAGGGCATCAGACCTTAAAGAAATCCAAAGGAATGCCATTCAGATGGAGCTAAATAAGGTTACTATCGTCATGGGGCATTTTAGATTGACCCTGCCAAGACATAAGATGGTAAGAAATGACGACCAGAGGATGTCGACTATACAAATCATATTATTTTCAAGGAGGAAGATTTGGTTAGAGTGAGAACCCCACATCATGACGCACTGGTCATTACCCTTGGAATTTCCATTGGGACATTGACAAGCTTCTCGTGGACCAGAGGATTTAATTAGAAATAATATACCTGGAGTTTTTCCACAAGATGAAGCTGAATCTCGTCGACCTCAAGGAGGTCATAGTTCCGTTGGTCGGCTTCGTAGCGAAGATAACAATGCCGCTGGGAAAGATAGTCCTCCCAGTCAGATTAGGCAACCTCTCAAAGATTATTGAGTTCATAGTGGTGGACATAGAGTCCCCATATCACGCCATCTTAGGCAGAGGCTTGTTGGATGCCATAAGGGTCATACCATCCACCTACCACTAAAAGCTTAAGTGTATCAATAACTGGGGTGTGGTTGAAATTCATGGTGACTAAGCCACTACTAGGAAGTGCTTCATTATGACCATTCGGCCCAAGAAGGAAAAGAAGAAAGAACTAAAGGATGCTCATGAAGAAGCCCAAGAGTGTGCTACACCCTCCAAATAGCAATTATGGTACGAATGACTAGGGGTGGAGAAGACCAAGATACACCCTACTGGAAGGGTCGTTGAAAGCCTGGATGAAGTTGGAGTTGACGATAACTTGCCAGAGAGGAAGTTTCTAATCAGAGCCACACTTGTCGTTCAAGAGAAGAAATAACTGATGCCTTTATAAAAAGAAATCTTGATGTTTTCGCTTGGGAACTATATGATTTGGCAAGGATTGATCCCAACGTAGACTGCCACCACTTGTACAACAATTCACCCTTCAACCCGATCACTCAAAAGGCTCACCGAACAGCCCTCGAGAAAGTTAAAGCGCTGGAGAAAAAGTAAGGAAGTTACTGGATGCAGGATCCATTAGGAAAGAGCAATGGCAGATAGAAGGTCTATATTGTGTAACACCCCGACTAATTAAATACCGGGTAGCTACTCCTTTATTAAATTAATTCAAAATGCCAAGTTGGTCCAGTTAATAGCATCACTGTCAAAAACATTTTTAAAGATTTCTAACCATCTAGTATTTAAAAAGTAAGTGCCAAATTTTATTTAAAGTCTGATTAACATGCAACAAGTGTAAAAAGAATAATAACACCATTCACCATAATGAAGTAAGTAGAATGACCATCACATAAAGTAAATAAAGTTTGGAGGAAAACTCCTCACTACAATCCCACAACTGATAAGTAAACTAAATACTGAATCAATACATGCCAAAGTCTGAAAACTATAAATACAAATGTAACTCTAATAGAAATGGGCAACATGCCCTACAACTGATAAATGCTGAAACTGGAATTCAAACGATAGAAGCGTCTAACAGCAAATCCTTGTAGCTTCCACAAACAGCTACAGCTCATCCTCAGAGTGAGAATCCTATGCTTGGTGTTCTTGTGGCTGGGCACCTAAAATGGTTTTACAAAGAAAATAGATTTGAAAAGCAAACGGGTCAGAGCCCGAATGTGGAGTTATATTTTAAAAACCTGCAAGTGCTTTAAAAACATTTAAAACATTAAATGCAAAGTACATGTTAGGACGTGCACTCACATGATATTCTCACCTCTCGTCTAATTGTGCACTCCTAACGTAAGCACCCATCTAGAGTGATACAACTACTAGCTAAGTGACAACAAATCTAGCTAGACTATCATAGGTCCTACCCTTATTAATTGGTTCTGATAACATTATAACGCTCGTAATTAAGTAGGGTTTAACGTAACTTAGATGTTCAATATGCAATATATATAACTATCAGTTAACTCGTTATATTTCTCGAAACAATACCGTAATTATATTCACATCATTAACATGAAGGTTCTCATAAAATAAGTGTATATTATTCACATCATAAATATACAATACAAGCACCCCGAGAACTAAGCTGCGGTGCACACATACTCTGCTATCCATCCAGGTACATCACGTACATAAGGATTACATATTCCGAATCTCTCAGGAATAGTTCACTGATAACAACATCACAAGTAATGGAGGCGAACACAGTCACATCACATGGGTCACGCACATACCTACGCTCCCACGATCAGCGGACTTATTAATATCCCAATAAGTCTTTCTATGACCTATGTTCATCGAGGTAACCAGTCTAAATCCGGGAAACACAAGAATTAGAGGGCCCTAAGAGAACACAAACCTCCCGTGATAGCAAGTATGGTAGGTATGTCATACATACAATTCATATAACAATACTAAGTAAACACACGTCTTAGTAATACCGTAGTTTAATCGTAGTACTATTCTCATTCTCGTACTAACTTATAATTATCACAACTTATATTATTCCGGTTTATAATCATACGCGCAATAATTCACTCTCACGTCGTAGTAGACACTCACGTCTCAACCCAAACCATCCATTTAATATAACTCTCGTATATAATTTCCTTCTCATAAATACCCAAAAGTCCCAATTCTATCATTACATCATCATCGAAATGTTATCTATATCCTCGAACAAGTTTACGGGACTCCAAAAATCAAAACAGTCCAAAAAGGACCAAACTGTCAACTCGTTAGAAGTCTCGTTCGAACGAGACTGTTCGAACGAGATTCCTCTGCCAACTCGTTAGAAGTCTAGTTCGAACGAGGCTGTTCGAACGAGATCCCAGTTCGTTCGAACGAACTGTACCTTCTAACGATATCTCGTTCGAACAAGATATCGAACGAAATCCCTTCTCGTTAGCAGCGACTGGTCAACTCGTTAGAAGCTCGTTCGAACGACCTGGGTAGGGGCTTCTAACGAGCTACCAGATTCGTCCCAGATTTTCTAAGTTACGTTTCTCACCATTTTTAACACCTCAAGCCTTCTCCAAAGTTCGTTCTAACAGAGTTTTAAGTCCTCTAATCATACTACAACATGCTAAGGTCATATACTAACATCTTTTAATGCATTAATGCATCCTAAACATCATTAAATCACAAGATTTTATACTTTTCCCTAATTTTATCAAGAACATGAACCCTAGATTTATATCATCATCAAATCCCAGAATTTAATCCATTTTAATTTCTTCTAATCACAATTATCATGAAAGAAATCATCTACCTATCATTCTACATGCAATTCTCTTCAAAATTTTCAAGTTCTAAACTCCAAACTACATGGGTTTTCATTATCTTTCAAGAACAGTGTAATTCATCAATTTTCTAACATGGAAGAAACATTCTACGAATTTAAATATGATTAAAACACTTGCCTTGATTGGATTTCTGATTTTGGTGTTGGTTTGGGGAAGATTTCTGCAGAATTCCCTCTCTCCAAGCTTCTCCTCCAATGGTGGCTTAAGGTGGCTAGGGTTTTCTTTGGGAAGATTGTAAACCTAATGTTAGCCTCCGTAGCTTAAAGGGTTAATATGGGTTGGTTAATGGGTTTAGTGGGTTAAATCCACATCAGATTAAAACTCCCAATTTTCGTCACTTTTAATTCCTCAAAATGTAAAATTACCAAAATACCCTTTATGATGCCGGTACGGCCTAAAAATACCCCGGGATCCAAACTACACCCCCGGCTAGTGTTTTCTGACTATCTCGACCCTTCCGGACGCGTTGGCGCACTCAAAATGACCATACGGTTTATAGATTTTAAATTCTCTTTTTATTATCAAAATATTATACCGTGACGCGGCGGTCCCACGCGTCTCAACAAAATTTCTAAAATGCCGTATATAAATCTCATGACAAATTTCATAATTCCAAATTCATATATAATCATATATGCACATAATCAAATACCAACTCGCATATCGTTAATATTTTTAACCGGGATTAATTTCCAATTAATACACATTTAATTAATTAATCCCGAAAATAAATATAGCCAAAAGTACGGGGTATTACATACTCCCCCCCTAATGACTGAATTTCGTCCCGAAATTTGAAACTAGTAAGTACCTGCTAAAAACAACTCTGGATAACGTTCGCGCATCTCATCCTCGCGCTCCCATGTGGACTCCTCGACATTGTGATGTCGCCACTGAACACGCACTAACGGAACTATCTTTGACCGTAGTTTCCTCTCGCTTCGGTCCAAAATAGCAATCGGCCCCTCCTCGTAGGAGCTATCCGGCTGGAGATCAATGTCCTCCACAGCAATGTGAGAATGAGCCAAGTTATCTCTAAGGTATTTCCTTAACGAGGAAATATGGAACACATCGTGAATCCGATGCAAATGCTCCGGTAGCCCGAGTCTATACGCAACCGGTCCGATCCGCTCAATAATAGGAAACGGCCCCACATACCTCGGTGCCAACTTCCCCTTCTTCCCGAATCGCATAATCCCCTTCATCAGAGATACCCTGATCAAAACCTGGTCCCCCACTTGAAATTCCCTGAAAAATCTCTTCGCATCAGCATAACTCTTCTGCCTGTCTTGAGCTACCCTAATGCGACTCCGAATCAACTCAATCCTTGCCGAAGTATCCTGAATCACTTCTGGTCCAAGCAGTTTGTTGTCCCCCACCTCTAACCAACATGCTGGGGAACGACAAGGCCTACCGTACAATGCCTCAAACGGAGCCATGCCAATAGTGAACTGATAGGAGTTGTTGTAAGCAAACTCCACCAGTGGAAGGTACTGCTCCCATCCACCCCCAAAGTCAATAATGCACATGCGTAGCATGTCTTCCAACATCTGATTTGTGCGCTCAGTCTGCCCATCAGTCTGCGGATGATACGCCGTACTCAACCACAATTCTGTGCCCATGGCCTCCTGGAAACTTTCCCAAAACCTCGAAACAAATATCTTGTCTCTGTCAGACACGATATTTAGGGGCACACCGTGAAGTCTCACAATCTCTAAAATGAAGAGCTGGGCATACTGTCCCGTAGTGTAGTCAGTCTTTACGGGTAAAAAGTGAGCGACTTTGGACAACCTGTCCACAATTACCCAAACGGAGTCGTGACCCCTCTGCGATGTAGGCAACCCCGTGATAAAGTCCATGGATATGCTCTCCCACATCCACACCGGGACCTCCAATGGCTGTAGCAATCCTGCTGGTCTCTGATGGTCCACTTTTACAAGCTGACAAGTGGCACATTTCGAAACAAACTCAGCGATATCTTTCTTCATACCGCTCCACTAATACTGGCGTCTGATGTCTTGGTACATTTTGTCCCCTCCGGGATGTACCGCGAACCGTGAGCCGTGCGACTCTGCCATCACCTCGTGTCGCAATTCATCCCCTTCCGGAACTACCAATCTCCCATTGAAGCGTAATCCCCCGTCTGAGGTGATGGTATAGGACTCGGCTCCCTCTGCAAGTAATCGAACTATCTGCTCCTGACAGAACGAGTCATTGGACTGTGCCCGTACTACCTTCGTTACAATCTGCGGTGTAACGGTCATCACAGACATGAAAGATCGGGCCACTGCATCCTGGTGTCCCAATTCCTTCCACTTAGCCTTCCATACCTCTGCCACCTCATCTACTGGTCTACGGCTCAACGCGTCTGCTACCACGTTAGCCTTACCTGGGTGATACTGGATGTCGAACTGGTAGTCTTTCACAAACTCAAGCCACCTACGCTGCCGCATATTCAATTCCTTCTGCGTGAACAGGTACTGTAGGGACTTGTGGTCCGTGAACAGTTGGAACTTCTCCCCCAAAAGATAGTGCCTCCAAATCCGTAGGGCAAATACCACTGCTGCCAACTCCAAATCATGCGTGGGGTAATTCTTCTCATGAGGCTTAAGCTTACGGGAAGCATAAGCTATGGCATGTCTCTCCTGCTGTAATACACCTCCCAGTCCTTGCAAAGACGCATCGATGTAAACCAAATACTCAACTCCCGGTCTCGGCAATGCTAACACAGGTGCTGAGGTCAATTTGTCATTCAATTCATCGAATGCCAACTGACAGGCATCACTCCAGATGTAGGGCACACCCTTACGAGTTAGATGTGTCAAAGGACCTGCTATCTCCGAGAAACCCCGAATAAACCTCCTGTAGTATCCTGCTAGGCCCAAGAAACTACGAATGCCCGTCGGTGTCGTGGGCTGTCCCCACTCCCTCACCGCTGATACTTTCCCCGGATCAACAGATATTCCCTGGTCGGAAATAATATGCCCCAAAAACTGGACTTCTTTCAGCCAAAACTCGCACTTCTCATATTTTGCATACAACTCGTTCTGACGAAGTGTCTGCAAAACCTGCCTCAAATGCTCGGCGTGCTCCTCCTCTGTCTGGGAGTAAACCAGAATGTCATCAATGAAGACAATGACAAACTGATCTAGGAAATCCCTGAACACTCTGTTCATCAAGTCCATAAACACAGCTGGAGAGTTGGTCAAACCGAAAGGCATAACCCGAAACTCGTAAGAACCATATCTCGACAAGAACGCTGTCTTCGAGACATCCTCCTCCCGGATACATAACTGATGGTATCCCGATCTCAAATCAATCTTCGAGAAGAAAGAAGTTCCTCTCAACTGGTCGAATAAGTCATCGATTCGAGGCAACGGATACTTATTCCGTATCGTGACCTTATTCAACTCTCGGTAGTCCACACACAATCTCAGTGAACCGTCCCTCTTCTTCACAAACAAAACTGGAGCGCCCCAAGGTGAGGTACTCCTACGAATAAAGCCCTGTCCTAACAGCTGCTCTATCTGATCCCGTAACTCTCGCATCTCAGCTGGAGCCATACGGTACGGTGCACGTGCTATAGGTCTCGTACCCGGTAGCAAATCTATAACAAAGTCTATCTCTCGACTGGGTGGTAAGCCTGGTATCTCCTGAAACACATCCGAATACTCCCTGACTACTGGGATAGAATCTAAAGGAATCACAACCTCCTTAGAGGTATCCTCCTCTATGTAATATAGATGAGCGGTCGATCCTCCTTCTGGGCGAGGCATCGCCACTACAAACATCTCTTGCCCCGGAATGGCAAAAACAATGCTTCCGCTGAAGCAATCAATCATGGCCCTATAAGCTACGAGCCAATCCATACCGATGATCACGTCGTGAACATGCATATCTAATACCAACATATCTGCAGGTAATACCAAACCACCAATCTCTACCCCCACTCCCCGGCATATAAAGAAAATAAGTGACCCACTCCCCAATGGTGAGTCGACACACGTCACTGTGCTCTCTGTCGTAGCTAACAATCCTAAAGGTTTCGCGAAGTGTGTAGCTCTAAAACAGTGTGTAGCACCCGTATCAAATAATACCCGACCCATAGTGCCATGGATAGGAAACGTACCCTCAATCGTGGGCGGTGCCTGAGGAACTGCAGCCTGGTGGACGTTGTAGACATGTCCATACTGTAGCTGCCCCTGCTGAGCTGGGACTGCTGGAATGGGTGGCAATGCTGCCATCTGTGGCGGTGCGGGAAGAGCGGCGGGAAACATAGGCCTCTTTGGCTCCTGGCGAGCAACATGCTGCTGCTGCTGTGGGGCCCTGCCCCTATCAGGACAATCCTGTCGCTTATGGCCAGTCTTGCCACAAACAAAGCACTTCCCTGGGAAGTTCCCTCCTCTCTGCCCCTGCTGTCCCCGGCCCTGGTGGCCGTTATCGTTCCTTCCTTGGCCCTGCTGGCCCTGGTGAAACTGCAGCCCATTCTGCCCCTGTTGGCCCTGATGGCCGTTTGGACCCTGATGGCCCTGACGGAAACCTCCCTGTCCCTGTCTGTAGTTCCCTGACCGGAACCTCTTATTATCCCCCTACTGGCAGCCCTGCTCATTCTGTCTCTGCCCCTGACCAGATTGTGCCCCGCTGGCACTATGTCCTCCAGTCCTGCCCTGATGGCTAGACTCCCCCGACCTCTTCCCTCGGCCATATGAAAACGGTGGTCCTGGCAGTGCAACAATGCAGCGTTAACCACATCAGAATAGGTGGCCAATGATAGGTTCCCTAGCAGATGCTGACGGATCCTCCAAGTCAACCCGTCGATGAACTTCTCAATCTTCTTCTTCTCTGTTGGTATCTCGTCTGGAACGATGTTCAACAGATTCGTGAACTCGGCCTCATACTCGGCCACAGTCTTGCCCTCCTGCCTCAAACTCATCAGTCTCCTCCTCATTTCCGTATGAACAGCTGACGGAAAGTACTTGCGGTCGAACTGCACCCAGAACTCCTGAATCGTGAGAGTATCCCTCTCCTCTACGGTGGTAATAGACTCCCACCACTGCAGTGCAGATCCAACCAGCTTGAAAGTAACTAGCACCTGCTTCTGAACATCAGTGCACTCATGCATCCTCAAGTGCCTCTGCATATCCTTCCTCCATTGGCTCGAGACTACCACATCTGAGCTACCTGCAAACTCTGGCGGATGCGCTTTCTGAAAAGCGTCACGTACACGTTCCCAAGCAGACGGGAATGCATTTTCCTGTACTGGCGCGGGAACCGGTGCCTGAGGTGGTGCCTGCTGAACAACGGCAATGGCGGCATTTACCGCTTGGGCTACTATAGCGGCAACCTCAGCGGCGTTCATCATGCCCTGAACTGGAGCGGGCTGCGGTTCGGGCGTTGCATCCCTGGGAACTCGTCATGCACGTCGTGGAGGCATCTGAAATAAGAACAAAGTTTATAAGTTCACTGTTTATAAACTTAAGATAGCTGAAGAACGAAGCATACACAAAAAGAGTACAACAGTCCTATAATTTAGGGCTCTATATCAAAGAAACTTAGCGGAAACATAACAAGCCGTCAGATCCTAAAGGACACTAGAACCTGATGCTCTGATACCACCTGTGACACCCCGACTAATTAAATACCGGGTAGCTACTCCTTTATTAAATTAATTCAAAATGCCAAGTTGGTCCAGTTAATAGCATCACTGTCGAAAACATTTTTAAAGATTTCTAACCACCTAGTATTTAAAAAGTAAGTGCCAAATTTTATTTAAAGTCTGATTAACATGCAACAAGTGTAAAAAGAATAATAACACCATTCACCATAATGAAGTAAGTAGAATGACCATCACATAAAGTAAATAAAGTCTGGAGGAAAACTCCTCACTACAATCCCACAACTGATAAGTAAACTAAATACTGAATCAATACATGCCAAAGTCTGAAAACTGTAAATAGAAATGTAACTCTAATAGAAATGGGAAACATGCCCTACAACTGATAAATGATGAAACTGGAATTCAAACGATAGAAGCGTCTAACAGCAAATCCCTGTAGCTTCCACAAACAGCTACAGCTCATCCTCAGAGTGAGAATCCTATGCTTGGTGTCCTTGTGGCTGGGCACCTAAAATGGTTTTACAAAGAAAATAGATTTGAAAAGCAAACGGGTCAGAGCCCGAATGTGGAGTTATATTTTAAAAACCTGCAAGTGCTTTAAAAACATTTAAAACATTAAATGCAAAGTACATGTTAGGACGTGCACTCACATAATATTCTCACCTCTCGTCTAATTGTGCACTCCTAACGTAAGCACCCATCTAGAGTGATACAACTACTAGCTAAGTGACAACAAATCTAGCTAGACTATCATAGGTCCTACCCTTATTAATTGGTTCTGATAACATTATAACGCTCGTAATTAAGTAGGGTTTAACGTAACTTAGATGTTCAATATGCAATATATATAACTATCAGTTAACTCGTTATATTTCTCGAAACAATACCGTAATTATATTCACATCATTAACATGAAGGTTCTAATAAAATAAGTGTATATTATTCACATCATAAATATACAATACAAGCACCCCGAGAACTAAGCTGCGGTGCACACATACTCTGCTATCCATCCCGGTACATCACGTACATAAGGATTACATATTCCGAATCTCTCAGGAATAGTTCACTGATAACAACATCACAAGTAATGGAGGCGAACACAGTCACATCACATGGGTCACGCACATACCTACGCTCCCACGATCAGCGGACTTATTAATATCCCAATAAGTCTTTCTATGACCTATGTTCATCGAGGTAACCAGTCTAAATCCGGGAAACACAAGAATTAGAGGGCCCTAAGAGAACACAAACCTCCCGTGATAGCAAGTATGGTAGGTATGTCATACATACAATTCATATAACAATACTAAGTAAACACACGTCTTAGTAATACCGTAGTTTAATCGTAGTACTATTCTCATTCTCGTACTAACTTATAATTATCACAACTTATATTATTCCGGTTTATAATCATACGCGCAATAATTCACTCTCACGTCGTAGTAGACACTCACGTCTCAACCCAAACCATCCATTTAATATAACTCTCGTATATAATTTCCTTCTCATAAATACCCAAAAGTCCCAATTCTATCATTACATCATCATCGAAATGTTATCTATATCCTCGAACAAGTTTACGGGACTCCAAAAATCAAAACAGTCCAAAAAGGACCAAACTGTCAACTCGTTAGAAGTCTCGTTCGAACGAGACTGTTCGAACGAGATTCCTCTGCCAACTCGTTAGAAGTCTAGTTCGAACGAGGCTGTTCGAACGAGATCCCAGTTCGTTCGAACGAACTGTACCTTCTAACGATATCTCGTTCGAACGAGATATCGAACGAAATCCCTTCTCGTTAGCAGCGACTGGTCAACTCGTTAGAAGCTCGTTCGAACGACCTGGGTAGGGGCTTCTAACGAGCTACCAGATTCGTCCCAGATTTTCTAAGTTACGTTTCTCACCATTTTTAACACCTCAAGCCTTCTCCAAAGTTCGTTCTAACAGAGTTTTAAGTCCTCTAATCATACTACAACATGCTAAGGTCATATACTAACATCTTTTAATGCATTAATGCATCCTAAACATCATTAAATCACAAGATTTTATACTTTTCCCCAATTTTATCAAGAACATGAACCCTAGATTTATATCATCATCAAATCCCAGAATTTAATCCGTTTTAATTTCTTCTAATCACAATTATCATGAAAGAAATCATCTACCTATCATTCTACATGCAATTCTCTTCAAAATTTTCAAGTTCTAAACTCCAAACTACATGGGTTTTCATTATCTTTCAAGAACAGTGTAATTCATCAATTTTCTAACATGGAAGAAACATTCTACGAATTTAAATATGATTAAAACACTTGCCTTGATTGGATTTCTGATTTTGGTGTTGGTTTGGTGAAGATTTCTGCAGAATTCCCTCTCTCCAAGCTTCTCCTCCAATGGTGGCTTAAGGTGGCTAGGGTTTTCTTTGGGAAGATTGTAAACCTAATGTTAGCCTCCGTAGCTTAAAGGGTTAATATGGGTTGGTTAATGGGTTTAGTGGGTTAAATCCACATCAGATTAAAACTCCCAATTTTCGTCACTTTTAATTCCTCAAAATGTAAAATTACCAAAATACCCTTTATGATGCCGGTACGGCCTAAAAATACCCCGGGATCCAAACTACACCCCCGGCTAGTGTTTTCTGACTATCTCGACCCTTCCGGACGCGTTGGCGCACTCAAAATGACCATACGATTTATAGATTTTAAATTCTCTTTTTATTATCAAAATATTATACCGTGACGCGGCGGTCCCACGCGTCTCAACAAAATTTCTAAAATGCCGTATATAAATCTCATGACAAATTTCATAATTCCAAATTCATATATAATCATATATGCACATAATCAAATACCAACTCGCATATCGTTAATATTTTTAACCGGGATTAATTTCCAATTAATACACATTTAATTAATTAATCCCGAAAATAAATATAGCCAAAAGTACGGGGTATTACATACTCCCCCCCTAATGACTGAATTTCGTCCCGAAATTTGAAACTAGTAAGTACCTGCTAAAAACAACTCTGGATAACGTTCGCGCATCTCATCCTCGCGCTCCCATGTGGACTCCTCGACATTGTGATGTCGCCACTGAACACGCACTAACGGAACTATCTTTGACCGTAGTTTCCTCTCGCTTCGGTCCAAAATAGCAATCGGCCCCTCCTCGTAGGAGCTATCCGGCTGGAGATCAATGTCCTCCACAGCAATGTGAGAATGAGCCAAGTTATCTCTAAGGTATTTCCTTAACGAGGAAATATGGAACACATCGTGAATCCGATGCAAATGCTCCGGTAGCCCGAGTCTATACGCAACCGGTCCGATCCGCTCAATAATAGGAAACGGCCCCACATACCTCGGTGCCAACTTCCCCTTCTTCCCGAATCGCATAATCCCCTTCATCAGAGATACCCTGATCAAAACCTGGTCCCCCACTTGAAATTCCCTGAAAAATCTCTTCGCATCAGCATAACTCTTCTGCCTGTCTTGAGCTACCCTAATGCGACTCCGAATCAACTCAATCCTTGCCGAAGTATCCTGAATCACTTCTGGTCCAAGCAGTTTGTTGTCCCCCACCTCTAACCAACATGCTGGGGAACGACAAGGCCTACCGTACAATGCCTCAAACGGAGCCATGCCAATAGTGAACTGATAGGAGTTGTTGTAAGCAAACTCCACCAGTGGAAGGTACTGCTCCCATCCACCCCCAAAGTCAATAATGCACATGCGTAGCATGTCTTCCAACATCTGATTTGTGCGCTCAGTCTGCCCATCAGTCTGCGGATGATACGCCGTACTCAACCACAATTCTGTGCCCATGGCCTCCTGGAAACTTTCCCAAAACCTCGAAACAAATATCTTGTCTCTGTCAGACACGATATTTAGGGGCACACCGTGAAGTCTCACAATCTCTAAAATGAAGAGCTGGGCATACTGTCCCGTAGTGTAGTCAGTCTTTACGGGTAAAAAGTGAGCGACTTTGGACAACCTGTCCACAATTACCCAAACGGGTCGTGACCCCTCTGCGATGTAGGCAACCCCGTGATAAAGTCCATGGATATGCTCTCCCACATCCACACCGGGACCTCCAATGGCTGTAGCAATCCTGCTGGTCTCTGATGGTCCACTTTTACAAGCTGACAAGTGGCACATTTCGAAACAAACTCAGCGATATCTTTCTTCATACCGCTCCACTAATACTGGCGTCTGATGTCTTGGTACATTTTGTCCCCTCCGGGATGTACCGCGAACCGTGAGCCGTGCGACTCTGCCATCACCTCGTGTCGTAATTCATCCCCTTCCGGAACTACCAATCTCCCATTGAAGCGTAATCCCCCGTCTGAGGTGATGGTATAGGACTCGGCTCCCTCTGCAAGTAATCGAACTATCTGCTCCTGACAGAACGAGTCATTGGCCTGTGCCCGTACTACCTTCGTGACAATCTGCGGTGTAACGGTCATCACAGACATGAAAGATCGGGCCACTGCATCCTGGTGTCCCAATTCCTTCCACTTAGCCTTCCACACCTCTGCCACCTCATCTACTGGTCTACGGCTCAACGCGTCTGCTACCACGTTAGCCTTACCTGGGTGATACTGGATGTCGAACTGGTAGTCTTTCACAAACTTAAGCCACCTACGCTGCCGCATATTCAATTCCTTCTGCGTGAACAGGTACTGTAGGGACTTGTGGTCCGTGAACAGTTGGAACTTCTCCCCCAAAAGATAGTGCCTCCAAATCCGTAGGGCAAATACCACTGCTGCCAACTCCAAATCATGCGTGGGGTAATTCTTCTCATGAGGCTTAAGCTTACGGGAAGCATAAGCTATGGCATGTCTCTCCTGCTGTAATACACCTCCCAGTCCTTGCAAAGACGCATCGATGTAAACCAAATACTCAACTCCCGGTCTCGGCAATGCTAACACAGGTGCTGAGGTCAATTTGTCATTCAATTCATCGAATGCCAACTGACAGGCATCACTCCAGATGTAGGGCACACCCTTACGAGTTAGATGTGTCAAAGGACCTGCTATCTCCGAGAAACCCCGAATAAACCTCCTGTAGTATCCTGCTAGGCCCAAGAAACTACGAATGCCCGTCGGTGTCGTGGGCTGTCCCCACTCCCTCACCGCTGATACTTTCCCCGGATCAACAGATATTCCCTGGTCGGAAATAATATGCCCCAAAAACTGGACTTCTTTCAGCCAAAACTCGCACTTCTCATATTTTGCATACAACTCGTTCTGACGAAGTGTCTGCAAAACCTGCCTCAAATGCTCGGCGTGCTCCTCCTCTGTCTGGGAGTAAACCAGAATGTCATCAATGAAGACAATGACAAACTGATCTAGGAAATCCCTGAACACTCTGTTCATCAAGTCCATAAACACAGCTGGAGAGTTGGTCAAACCGAAAGGCATAACCCGAAACTCGTAAGAACCATATCTCGACAAGAACGCTGTCTTCGAGACATCCTCCTCCCGGATACATAACTGATGGTATCCCGATCTCAAATCAATCTTCGAGAAGAAAGAAGTTCCTCTCAACTGGTCGAATAAGTCATCGATTCGAGGCAACGGATACTTATTCCGTATCGTGACCTTATTCAACTCTCGGTAGTCCACACACAATCTCAGTGAACCGTCCCTCTTCTTCACAAACAAAACTGGAGCGCCCCAAGGTGAGGTACTCCTACGAATAAAGCCCTGTCCTAACAGCTGCTCTATCTGATCCCGTAACTCTCGCATCTCAGCTGGAGCCATACGGTACGGTGCACGTGCTATAGGTCTCGTACCCGGTAGCAAATCTATAACAAAGTCTATCTCTCGACTGGGTGGTAAGCCTGGTATCTCCTGAAACACATCCGAATACTCCCTGACTACTGGGATAGAATCTAAAGGAATCACAACCTCCTTAGAGGTATCCTCCTCTATGTAATATAGATGAGCGGTCGATCCTCCCTCTGGGCGAGGCATCGCCACTACAAACATCTCTTGCCCCGGAATGGCAAAAACAATGCTTCCGCTGAAGCAATCAATCATGGCCCTATAAGCTACGAGCCAATCCATACCGATGATCACGTCGTGAACATGCATATCTAATACCAACATATCTGCAGGTAATACCAAACCACCAATCTCTACCCCCACTCCCCGGCATATAAAGAAAATAAGTGACCCACTCCCCAATGGTGAGTCGACACACGTCACTGTGCTCTCTGCCGTAGCTAACAATCCTAAAGGTTTCGCGAAGTGTGTAGCTCTAAAACAGTGTGTAGCACCCGTATCAAATAATACCCGACCCATAGTGCCATGGATAGGAAACGTACCCTCAATCGTGGGCGGTGCCTGAGGAACTGCAGCCTGGTGGACGTTGTAGACATGTCCATACTGTAGCTGCCCCTGCTGAGCTGGGACTGCTGGAATGGGTGGCAATGCTGCCATCGGTGGCGGTGCGGGAAGAGCGACGGGAAACATAGGCCTCTGTGGCTCCTGGCGAGCAACCTGCTGCTGCTGCTGTGGGGCCCTGCCCCTATCAGGACAATCCTGTCGCTTATGGCCAGTCTTGCCACAAACAAAGCACTTCCCTGGGAAGTTCCCTCCTCTCTGCCCCTGCTGTCCCCGGCCCTGGTGGCCGTTATCGTTCCTTCCTTGGCCCTGCTGGCCCTGGTGAAACTGCAGCCCATTCTGCCCCTGTTGGCCCTGATGGCCGTTTGGACCCTGATGGCCCTGACGGAAACCTCCCTGTCCCTGTCTGTAGTTCCCTGACCGGAACCTCTTATTATCCCCCTACTGGCAGCCCTGCTCATTCTGTCTCTGCCCCTGACCAGATTGTGCCCCGCTGGCACTATGTCCTCCAGTCCTGCCCTGATGGCTAGACTCCCCCGACCTCTTCCCTCGGCCATATGAAAATGGTGGTCCTGGCAGTGCAACAATGCAGCGTTAACCACATCAGAATAGGTGGCCAATGATAGGTTCCCTAGCAGATGCTGGCGGATCCTCCAAGTCAACCCGTCGATGAACTTCTCAATCTTCTTCTTCTCTGTTGGTATCTCGTCTGGAACGATGTTCAACAGATTCGTGAACTCGGCCTCATACTCGACCACAGTCTTGCCCTCCTGCCTCAAACTCATCAGTCTCCTCCTCATTTCCGTATGAACAGCTGACGGAAAGTACTTGCGGTCGAACTGCACCCAGAACTCCTGAATCGTGAGAGTATCCCTCTCCTCTACGGTGGTAATAGACTCCCACCACTGCAGTGCAGATCCAACCAGCTTGAAAGTAACTAGCACCTGCTTCTGAACATCAGTGCACTCATGCATCCTCAAGTGCCTCTGCATATCCTTCCTCCATTGGCTCGAGACTACCACATCTGAGCTACCTGCAAACTCTGGCGGATGCGCTTTCTGAAAAGCGTCACGTACACGTTCCCAAGCAGACGGGAATGCATTTGCCTGTACTGGCGCGGGAACCGGTGCCTGAGGTGGTGCCTGCTGAACAACGGCAATGGCGGCATTTACCGCTTGGGCTACTATAGCGGCAACCTCAGCGGCGTTCATCATGCCCTGAACTGGAGCGGGCTGCGGTTCGGGCGTTGCATCCCTGGGAACTCGTCATGCACGTCGTGGAGGCATCTGAAATAAGAACAAAGTTTATAAGTTCACTGTTTATAAACTTAAGATAGCTGAAGAACGAAGCATACACAAAAAGAGTACAACAGTCCTATAATTTAGGGCTCTATATCAAAGAAACTTAGCGGAAACATAACAAGCCGTCAGATCCTAAAGGACACTAGAACCTGATGCTCTGATACCACCTGTGACACCCCGACTTATTAAATACCGGGTAGCTACTCCTTTATTAAATTAATTCAAAATGCCAAGTTGGTCCAGTTAATAGCATCACTGTCGAAAACATTTTTAAAGATTTCTAACCACCTAGTATTTAAAAAGTAAGTGCCAAATTTTATTTAAAGTCTGATTAACATGCAACAAGTGTAAAAAGAATAATAACACCATTCACCATAATGAAGTAAGTAGAATGACCATCACATAAAGTAAATAAAGTCTGGAGGAAAACTCCTCACTACAATCCCACAACTGATAAGTAAACTAAATACTGAATCAATACATGCCAAAGTCTGAAAACTGTAAATAGAAATGTAACTCTAATAGAAATGGGAAACATGCCCTACAACTGATAAATGATGAAACTGGAATTCAAACGATAGAAGCGTCTAACAGCAAATCCCTGTAGCTTCCACAAACAGCTACAGCTCATCCTCAGAGTGAGAATCCTATGCTTGGTGTCCTTGTGGCTGGGCACCTAAAATGGTTTTACAAAGAAAATAGATTTGAAAAGCAAACGGGTCAGAGCCCGAATGTGGAGTTATATTTTAAAAACCTGCAAGTGCTTTAAAAACATTTAAAACATTAAATGCAAAGTACATGTTAGGACGTGCACTCACATGATATTTTCACCTCTCGTCTAATTGTGCATTCCTAACGTAAGCACCCATCTAGAGTGATACAACTACTAGCTAAGTGACAACATATCTAGCTAGACTATCATAGGTCCTACCCTTATTACTTGGTTCTGATAACATTATAACGCTCGTAATTAAGTAGGGTTTAACGTAACTTAGATGTTCAATATGCAATATATATAACTATCAGTTAACTCGTTATATTTCTCGAAACAATACCGTAATTATATTCACATCATTAACATGAAGGTTCTCATAAAATAAGTGTATATTATTCACATCATAAATATACAATACAAGCACCCCGAGAACTAAGCTGCGGTGCACACATACTCTGCTATCCATCCCGGTACATCACGTACATAAGGATTACATATTCCGAATCTCTCAGGAATAGTTCACAGATAAGAACATCACAAGTAATGGAGGCGAACACAGTCACATCACATGGGTCACGCACATACCTACGCTCCCACGATCAGCGGACTTATTAATATCCTAATAAGTCTTTCTATGACCTATGTTCATCGAGGTAACCAGTCTAAATCCGGGCAACACAAGAATTAGAGGGCCCTAAGAGAACGCAAACCTCCCGTGATAGCAAGTATGGTAGGTATGTCATACATACAATTCATATACCAATACTAAGTAAACACACGTCTTAGTAATACCGTAGTTTAATCGTAGTACTATTCTCATTCTCGTACTAACTTATAATTATCACAACTTATATTATTCCGGTTTATAATCATACGCGCAATAATTCACTCTCACGTCGTAGTAGACACTCACGTCTCAACCCAAACCATCCATTTAATATAACTCTCGTATATAATTTCCTTCTCATAAATACCCAAAAGTCCCAATTCTATCATTACATCATCATCGAAATGTTATCTATATCCTCGAACAAGTTTACGGGACTCCAAAAATCAAAACAGTCCAAAAAGGACCAAACTGTCAACTCGTTAGAAGTCTCGTTCGAACGAGACTGTTCGAACGAGATTCCTCTGCCAACTCGTTAGAAGTATAGTTCGAACGAGGCTGTTCGAACGAGATCCTAGTTCGTTCGAACGAACTGTACCTTCTAACGATATCTCGTTCGAACGAGATATCGAACGAAATCCCTTCTCGTTAGCAGCGACTGGTCAACTCGTTAGAAGCTCGTTCGAACGAGTTCGTTCGAACGACCTGGGTAGGGGCTTCTAACGAGCTACCGGATTCGTCCCAGATTTTCTAAGTTACGTTTCTCACCATTTTTAACACCTCAAGCCTTCTCCAAAGTTCGTTCTAACAGAGTTTTAAGTCCTCTAATCATACTACAACATGCTAAGGTCATATACTAACATCTTTTAATGCATTAATGCATCCTAAACATCATTAAATCACAAGATTTTATACTTTTCCTCAATTTTATCAAGAACATGAACCCTAGATTTATATCATCATCAAATCCCAGAATTTAATCCGTTTTAATTTCTTCTAATCACAATTATCATGAGAGAAATCATCTACCTATCATTCTACATGCAATTCTCTTCAAAATTTTCAAGTTCTAAACTCCAAACTACATGGGTTTTCATTATCTTTCAAGAACAGTGTAATTCATCAATTTTCTAACATGGAAGAAACATTCTACGAATTTAAATATGATTAAAACACTTGCCTTTATTGGATTTCTGATTTTGGTGTTGGTTTGGTGAAGATTTCTGCAGAATTCCCTCTCTCCAAGCTTCTCCTCCAATGGTGGCTTAAGGTGGCTAGGGTTTTCTTTGGGAAGATTGTAAACCTAATGTTAGCCTCCGTAGCTTAAAGGGTTAATATGGGTTGGTTAATGGGTTTAGTGGGTTAAATCCACATCAGATTAAAACTCCCAATTTTCGTCACTTTTAATTCCTCAAAATGTAAAATTACCAAAATACCCTTTATGATGCCGGTACGGCCTAAAAATACCCCGGGATCCAAACTACACCCCCGGCTAGTGTTTTCTGACTATCTCGACCCTTCCGGACGCATTGGCGCACTCAAAATGACCATACAGTTTATAGATTTTAAATTCACTTTTTATTATCAAAATATTATACCGTGACGCGGCAGTCCCACGCGTCTCAACAAAATTTCTAAAATGCCGTATATAAATCTCACGACAAATTTCATAATTCCAAATTCATATATAATCATATATGCACATAATCAAATACCAACTCGCATCTCGTTAGTATTTTTAACCCGGATTAATTTCCAATTAATACGCATTTAATTAATTAATCCCGAAAATAAATATAGCCAAAAGTACGGGGTATTACATATTGATTTCATAGATCTCAACAGATTATGTCCCAAAGACATCTTCCCACTTTCTAAAACCAATCAGTTGGCTGACACTACAACAACACATAAAAGAATGAGTTTTCTAGATGACTTATCTGGCTACCATCAGATTTAGTCATTCGGACCCGACCAGGACAAAATGTCCTTCATAACCCCCATTGTGTTATACTACTACAAGATTATGCCATTTGGCTTGAAGAATACACGGGAGACTTATCAGAGGCTGGTTACCAAGATGTTCACGAAATAAAAGGGATACACGATGGAGGTCTAAATTGATGATATGCTAGTCAACAGCAGGAATAAGGGCGACCACCTCGAGGACTTATCGAGGACCTTTAAGATCCTCAGGAAATACCAGATGAAGCTTAATGCGAGTAAGTATTCATTAGATGCCCAGTTAGGAAAGTTTTTGGGCTATCTAGTTAGTAAAAGATGAAATGAGGCAAATCCTGATTAGATCGACGTTATCACCAGGGTCTAGCCTCCTCAGATATTACGAGACGTTCAAAAACTCACTAGTATGCTCGTGGCGCTCAACCGCTTAATATCTAAGTCTTTCGGAATGCTTTCGGCCATTCTTCCAGCTCTCAAAAAGGACAAAGGCCGTATATGGAATGATGATTATTCGATAGCTTTGGAGGAGATCAAAGTCTACCTTAACAAACCACCCTTGCTAGTGATTCCAAAGTATGGAGACCCATTGTATCTATACCTTGCAGTATCAGACTAGGCTATGAGTTTGGCTCTCGTGTATGAAAAACAGGGAGGACATCACGTAGTTTACTATGATATAAAGACACCTTTAGGCGCAGAACATAGATACTTGCCCCTGGAAAAGCTTACTTATGCGCTGATGGTCACCTCAAGAAAGCTGAAGCATTGCTTTGAAGATCACTCAATAACAGTGATAACTTCTTATCCCTCAAAGTTGTTCTTCGAAAATTTTCCCTCTCTCAATGACTTTCAAAGTGGTTGGTAGAGCTTAGGAGATTCGATATCCACTTTCAACCAAGAATAGCAATTAAGGGACAAGTCTTGGAAGACTTCATTGCTGAATTCACGGGAGACCAGCCAATCGACCAACAAGAGGCAGAAAAATCACCACATGAGGAAGCACATCTAAGGACTAGATCCTATTCATTGATGAAGCCTCCAATTCTAATGGTTAAGGGGTCATCCTCATCACTCCAGAAGACGTTGTCATTGAAAAAGGAATTAAACTGGGATTTGAGGCCTCCAATAAAGAAGTTGGGTATGAATCACTGATCGCTGACTTATGCAAGGCCCACCTGTCAGGGTAAAAGCTCATTCACGTGTTCGGCGCCCCCGAGTTGGTCTCCGAGCAAGTAAGTGGGGATTTTAAACCAAAAGATGATAGAATGGCAGCATGCCTCGTCGTGGTAAGAGGACTTATGGAAGGATTTGAGAAGGTACAAATTTAATAGTTTCCCCAGGGGTAGAACAGTCATGAAGAAGCCATAGTAGCCCTGAGCTTACCAGTGGACTCTGATCTAGGGAGAGACATTTAGATAGAATTCCTTGGCGAGCCAAGAATTGACCAGACAGTCATAGCCGAGCAAGTCCTCCTCACAGAGAAGGCCCCTAGTTGGATGGATCCCATCATCACCTATCTATGAAAAAACATACTTCCCGATGACAAGAGGTCGACCCATCAAGTTAGGATCAAGACTGCCCATTTTTACCTCGGTCCAAGAGGAAAGCTTTACAAGAAGTCATTCACAGGCCCTTATCTCCAGTGCGTTCACCCACATGACATCGAGTAAGTACTTAGAGAGCTTCATAAAGGTATTAGTGGTAGTCACGTAGGAGGGAGACCATTATCCTTCTGAGTAATTAAATATGGTTACTAGTGGCCCCACATGCAAAAGGATGCAGGAACTTACGTTCACAAGTGCAAATACTTCCAAAAACACTCTTCAGTTGTCCACCAGTTAGCTAGCAGCCTTAAATATCTGACAAGACCATGGCCATTCATGCAATGGGGAATGGATATCGTGGGACCACTACCTACCGCATCTAGAAATCGCATGTATATGCTGGTTGGCACAAATTACTTTACTAAATTGGTAGAGGCAGAACCAATGGAAAACATTCAAAACTCAGACATGACCTGGTTCATCTTGAGGATCATTATAATGCGCTTTGGGATACTAAGGACTATCATCACTGATAATGGAACGCAATTCGAAAGTAGATTCTTTTAAAGTTTCTGTGATGAGTATGTTATCAATAACCACTTTAGTTATATTGAATTTTCCCAAAGTAATGGTCAGGTAGAGGCTTCCAACAAGACCATGCTCGATGGACTAAAAACGAGGTTAGAAAGAGCTAAGGGTGCTTGGGTGGATGAGCTCCCTCGTGTTCTATGGGCTTACCGTACCACTCTCAGGAGGCCAACTAGGGAAACTCCCTTTACTCTCACTTATGGAATGGAAGATATAATTCCACTATAAGTGGGACTCCCAACTATGAAAACAACCTTGGTCTACCAAGGCTTTAATGATGATGCATTGCACAATGAATTTGACTTAGTAGACGAGCTAAGATACCTGACCATGATCACATTGGCTTCCTATCATCAATAACTGGCCAAGCATTACCACAAGAAAGTTAATTCGAGGATGTTTCTAATATGAGACTATGTTCTAACGAAAGTCCTCGATAGTGACGTAAAACCATCAGATGGAAAACTAGGACCAAACTAGGTAGGACCTTTTTGGGTGATGAGGGAAGACCTTCAAGGGGCATGTCAGTTTGAAATGTTGGAGGGGAAGGAGTTACCAAGATACTGGAACGCATCCAATCTCATGAAGTTCTACTTTTAGTCTTCTTTATCTTTTGATAGCACATTTAGTTTAAGGAAATTTTCATTTTCAAACTTATGTCGCTTGAAAATTATTATTCAATAAATAATTGCCAGTTGGGCCTCGGACTTTAATATTATATATTGGCTACTTAAGTGTTTATAGGTTGCATCTCAATATTATGCCCCCTTTCTAAATAATAACTCCCTCGCGCATAGTAGAACTCCTAGGATTTACAACAAGTTATTCAACTTGTTTCAATCAGAGAATCTCACGTGCCGAGTAGGGTTAGCTGTAATTATAACAAATTGTATCAATTACTGCAACCCTAAAGTCTTTGTTGTAAACACAATAGACCTCATGTGTTTCACTGGAAAAAATAAAATCCCTACGGGGGATCCTTAAGCAATAAATCCAACTCAGGTTGGTCGCTAACTTTATTGGTCACAAAAAGCCTACTTGGGAGGATGATCCATTAAATAGGTACATTCTCGCCATCATCTTACTTAGGCCTAAGGGAGTGTGATGAAACAAACTAAAAAGTAAAGTAGATGGAATGATACAACTAAGTATTATTGGACTAGGAGAATGTTCAAACATCTAGTAACAAATGGCTAACACTTCTTTAAAATCATTTAGTCGGATGAAAAACACAAAATGATTAAACTAATGTACCAGTCCATTTAAATAGTAAAAGTCTTAAGACAATCAGTCAGTATTATTTGGTCAACAAAGATATTGAGTAACTAATGAGCAACAACTATTTCCACTTCAAAACACGAGCAACAATTATTAACACATGTTTAGTCAGCATATGCTCAAAATATGGAAAAAGTTAATAAATGAAGCTCTTTATTAACAAAAAATTGAAATTGTAATTACATCAAGAACAAAAATTCATAAGGACTAAGATGGACCAAGATTACGACCAAGATATTCTACCACAAGCGCTCTTTGACCATCATTTGATTTTGGGACGAGCTACTCCACATCATCATCAAGGTCTTGCTCCAAAAGCTGGGCAGGGATAGCAACAAGCCAGATCCACTCATCATCCTTTGAGAATGGATTATGGCTGTAGGCCTAACACTCAATATGGTACTTATACCACAATCTGGACACCTTGGCCTTCTTCAACTCTCTAAGGGCATTTAGCTACCCACGAGTATTGACAATTTACTCCACCTCCTTGAGCCTTATTGGGGCATCTGCCCAGCCATTATTGTAACCCTCTGCCCAGGCTTCTCGAGGTCCCATTATGAATGAATACCTCAGCCTTTTGACATCCTCCTAAAACACAGTCATAACTTTCTTCAGTCCGACAACCTCCTTCCTCAGGGCGTCATTCTTGACCTGGAGCATTTCACCCACTTGGATTAATTCAGTGGTCTCAATGAGTTTGGATCTCAAAGAAATCTCCTCATCCTAGACTGAGGATTTGATCTCCTCTATGGCTTCAAGATCATCCTTTAGTTTGGTGACTAGCTCAGACTGATTCTTATACTACTATATCCTCACCCTTAAAGACTTGTAGATCTTCGCAAACACCTTACAAGATTTCACACTAATATTGGGACCAAGGATCATCCCCAATCGTGAGCTAGGGGGGATGTAGTTCTCGTCAGACTACAAATGACACAAACCAAACAAAACCATGAACAAAGTATCAGTATATGGTAAAAGAGCAAACACGACATAAGTAGAATAAATTTATATTTTCATTAATATATAAGGGGGCCAAAGGCCAGTACAGTCAGAGAAATACAAAAATTACAAGGCTACAAGCTTATAAGGTATCATTGTATAAGAAAAAAGAAATTCTTCATCTACATGCCTCTCTCCTTCACCTGCTCGACTTTGCTGATGGCCTTCCTCTTGTCGACAACGCCCGCCTTCTGACCAGCATCCATGCCAACCTCAACTGGCACGCCCTCAGCATGATTGGCTAGCTGACTAGCATCTTCCTCTTCCTCTTCAAAACGGCGAGGCCCAGGAGAATGAAGGATAAATAAATCATAATTAGTAGGGGACCCCTTCGCTTTCATGGTCTGGTCCTGGCCTTTTTTAAAGGCCATGCTTTGTTGAAGCCCTCAAGGTATCTAGCGTCCTTCTCTTGATGGAGCCCCTCCTCCAGCTTCAGAATTTTGCCGGACAAGTTCTGATTCTCTTCGACCAACTTCTCCTTTTGAGTGACCACCACCTTTTGGGATGCCTCAAGCTCATCAAAGGCCTTCTGAATTTTCCCTCTCTTGATCCCACACTAGACGAGCATCAACGAAGGCTTTATTCTCATTCTCCAATGCATTTTTCAACTCTTGTGCACTTTTGGAATTACTAGAATGGTTGTTTAGAAGGGTGGTAAAATCATATAGAAACTGCATAGGAAGGAAAGAACCACAAGTTAGTACAAAAATGAAAAAAAATAGACATGATTCAAAAACCATAAAGAGAATTACCAGGGAAATTCCTTAAGTAGACTTGAGGGAGAGATGGGATGACCTTAATCGTTAAGAGCACTCTCGTTTAGTAGTGAGCACTGCCCCCTTCATCATATTAGGGGCAAGGGAAGGTACGTCACCCATGCTAGCCCCCTCAGTGCCATCAATGGGGAGGGTGGGTCCTGGAGGCCTTCAGGACCAATTTCCTCTTGGTCTCCCTTTTCTCATTCTCCTTCTTTTTTTTCCCTTTTCTTTGCTCTCTCTCTCTCTCTCTCTCGCTCTCTCTCTCTCTATCTCTATCTCTCTCTGTTTTCTCCTCTCTCTCTTCTTCTTCTTTCTTCTTCGCTTTCTTCTTCTCTTTCTCCTTCTTTTTCCCCTTACCTACTAGGCTAGAACTGCTGGCCCTAGGGGAATCTATCTCAGACGTCTTAAACAACTTCAGTCGATCAAACAAAGCTATATGATGATGATCATCATCAAGCTTCAAATTTTCTTTTTCAAATAACATGAGCCATATCTTCCTCTTCTTCTTCTTCTTCTTCTTCTTCTTCTTCTTCTTCTTCTTCCGTTTCTTCTTCCTATTTTTCTTCCTCCGCCTCTACCACAACTGGGTGAGAAGGACCAACTTTAGGAGATTTTAAGTTGGGGACCTTATCGACCAGTCGTGCAATAAAACTAGTTGTCGTATTTTTTTACTCGAGAAAATAAGCTGTCAACCTTGGATTCTCTTCATTAGAAAGCCTCTCTTTAATATTCCAACCCTTCAGAACCTCAAAAACATTAACCTCACTTATATCAGGCTCTTAATTTCTAACGCGAGCTGTAGAACAAAGGAAGAAGAACATTAGTCAGAGGACATGAATCAAAAGTAGAATAGCATAGTAAAAAAAATAAAAGCCAAAGCGACTTATATAGTTCTCCCCAAAGTTTGGAATTATAGGGCCCGGGTACCTTTCGCCCTCGCGAACAGGAGGACATTCCCAATTTCTAGAAATCAAACCATGGTCCCAATAATCTTTGTGAGAATCAGGGAGGTTCACTACCAGGACCCTATCAGCCTTTCTGGTCTTCAAATATGTAAGGCCATTATTGGTTCGCGATCAGACATAGCAGTAGCAAATTTCAGCAAGGCCTAATTTCATCCCATATAGGGTGTTTATTCTATGTACATTATCAACTATTTTTCAGATGTTCAGGCCACATTGGGCAGGAATAATTTCAAAATATTTGAAGAACCTAAGGAAGAGATGGTTTGAGGGAAATGTCAGACACTCTTATGTAATCAAAAGGGTGTAAACCTAGTGCCCTCCTTCAATGTCAGACACATTTTTAGGAAAGGGGTCACAATCAATCACACACATTTTTGGGAAAGGGGGTGCAGTCAATCTCTACCAATACAGGAATTTTATATGACTTTCTAAATTCCGCTATTGATTTGTTATCAAGTCACACCAACATAAGAAGAACCCTATCTATAGTTACACGACAATTCGAAGAAGAGGAAAATGAAGAAAGGGGGAGCTAAACTTATAAGGATTGATGAAACTCTGAAGAAAAAAATCTCTAGAATGCTTAGCGATGAAGATAAAAGTTTGAATAGAGGTGACAAAGGAGATTAATCTATGGTTTGAAACCCAATGCCAATGATGAACACGACATCCTAGGACGATTTTTGGTGCTTCATCTGGCTTCTCAGACGATGATACCCTCACACATTTACACAAACTACAAGTATGACATGGTGTTTGGTTTCGAACGAGCGTACCCCTGTGATTTTAGTAAATCTTCAAAATGCCACTCCGGCTGCAAAAATAACAATTTCAGTTCATATTCCTTTAATTCAGTTAAAGGTAATTGTCCCAAAGTTCACAAGTCCCAAATTTTAAGGGGCAATTATGGGGACCCATTCTACATGGCCCATGAAAGTAGCCGACCAGCCCAGATTGCCTAAGAGTGTTTCCCGACCCAAATCAGAATTTTATTTACTCACGTATATTTGAAACACACTAGAATACTCACGGATATATTCAAGCTGGTTACCAATAATCTCAGAGGAGATATTTAAGAACACCGAGAATTATCCACTTGTGAATTGAGTTCCTTATACAACTCAATCTCTTACTTTTATGTATTTATAAATTGTAAACCCTGACCCGGGGCAAAAGGATATAATCTCGAGCATTGAGAGACATTAAAATAAAACAGTAACCACTCCGTGGACGTAGGCAAGTTATCGAACCACGTATGTCATTATTGTGGGTATGATTTTGCATTTTGTTCTTTGTGATTGTTTCGTGGATATTTATTGTGATAATTCTTGTACTCACAAGCATTGTATCTCAAATTTGATCTTCTCCTCTAAAATCATTTGTCCTCCCTCGAGGCGTAAATTAAAAAGTAAAAGTTCAAAACTAATTTTCAAAGGAAGCTAGTAAATAATTCAGATAAACTAATTAAATTAACGTCAACATGAGTTTCATCTCACCCCTTGAAAGTAGGTATTTAGCCTAATATGTAAAGTATTTTGACGTATAAAATGTAAAAATAATTCATTAGAAGCATAAAATAAAATTTAAAAGATGAAGATAACAATATATAAACCCAGTCTCCTTATATTTCCATTGAACCTCCAAGCTTAGATATTGAAGAACACCCATAAATCTAAGTTTACAATTGTATTTGAATCCTAATTTAACTCATAGTTCACAATTTGTATCTAGTATTATGAATTCCTCTCACAATTCTCTAAAAACATACAAAAGAAATAAATAAAATATTACACTACACTAACCTAAATTACCTTACAATTATGAACTAGGAATTAGGTTTATTCTCTACAGAGCTTAGCTCCCAAACAATGAAGACCAAATGCCCCTTTTATAGGTAGAAAGAAATGCTTGGGTGCATTTTTGGTATTTTAGAAAAGGATGGTTTAATAATTTAAAAAATAAAGGAGGGTATGGGTGAATGATTATTTAATTAAAACAAGAGGGTTGTTGATACTAGAGCATGGGAGAAGGATTAAAAATTTGGTCTCTTTTTAAAAAAGAAATAAAAAATAATTGAAGCATAATGGAGGTTTTATGGAAGAAATATTAAAGAAATAGAAGATTTGGGGTTAAAACTATAAAAATGGAAAGTATGAATCTTGACATCTAAACTGGCACACGTGGGTGCACATGAAGTGCGTGGGCAACGCTGATTAAAGAGGCTTTGCAGTGCCACGTGGCGCCATCCCAGTCGTCCATGTGCTGCGCTGATATAAATGACAAAAATCGAGAGTTACCCCCCACCCCCCCCCCCCCCCCCCCCGGTGCCGCGTGTGATTTGAACACCTGAACTTTTGTAGGTGAAAAACATGACTCAACCACTGAGCCATATGGTGGCTCATTAATATTAAGGAAGAAAATAATATTTGAGCATTACTTATTTCTCGCTTTTTATATTTTACAAATAACACCCAAATCTTCATATCTTTCTCATATGACCTCCAATTGACGAACCGTAAGAACCGATCTGGCCCTACTTTTTAGGCTAATTATATTTCAATAGTTCTTGAGTCATGGATTTTGACTTCTAATATGACCCCGGGCTTTGACTGTGGCTTTCTTTTGGTTTTGAACATTGCACAGTCATAACTTAGTTTGAACTCAAACTGATATGATGTTTTAACCCAGGTGTCTCTTGATTTGAGGCCTATAATTTTCTTATTTATTCGAGTCTGAAATTATTCATCCGTGATGATGCGAGAAATCATACCGAAGTATTTTTCAACCATCACATAAAGTAAAAAAACATAAGTAAAGTAAACAAGATAAGTGTAACGCAACATATATAGTGGTTTAGCTATAAAATGAGCCTACGTCCAATTTGGTGCCTTATTCTCACTATATACAATCATTAATACAATATTGGTTTCTCATTAGAGGCACACACGAGAGATAAAGAGAGTTGAATACATGAGAAGTGCAGTTCTATGCAGCACTGGATGCAGCCTGTAGAGCAAGTCTGTAGAGGGTTGTGGACTATAATGGTACAGGTGACCTGGGAACTTCTAGAGAGAGAATGTATAGAGATTTGGGCAGGACTTCACTGGAAAATCTTGTATTACTAAATAAGGAATGAGCGCTTCTATTTATAGAAGTCAAAAGGAGGGATCATGGGCATAAAGCACATGACATATGGATAAGTGATACAAGTGGAGAATCCTTCTAGAACTTGGATAGTTGGCAAGTGCATGCTGACGTGGCTAAGTCTGCGGTAGGGTATGTACTACTGAAGAGGTATATGGATGTGGCATTTTAAGGATGAAGATGTGGACTTATTATGTGCTAATTATAGGGATTATCGCGGCCTGTCTGAGCCCCAGGTAGCGGTATTGTGCCATGATCATAAGGACTGTTGCGGCCTATCTGTACCCCAAGCAGAAGCATTATACTTAAGCCTATCACAGCCTAGGAACCCGTATTGGGCATATAATTAAGCCCCCAAGCCTCAGTGCTAAGAGCTTGCGAGTTGGTGTTGTCGTTGTGTTTTACGCCTAGTGTCGCGATGTCATTGCGTGTGGTCTTAGTTGTTCCTTTGTCTGGGACGTATGAGAATCCATGCTCGTACAAAGTTTGGAATTTGTCTAAAAACCGACCTCAGATTTTTGGTCAACTTTGTAGATAAATCTGCACCAATTGGAAACTATTTACATGTTATAACATACATGATTGGAATGGTATGTGAATCTAGTTTATTATAAACTTGGAATCGCCTAAAAATAATTTATAGTCTAGTAGACATTCAATTTCTACTAACAGGTGTACTATATGTCCAAAAAATAGCCTCGAATTTGGTTTCAATTTGATTGATAAATATGTATTAATTGAAAACTAGTTAGGTGTTCTAGCATTCATGGTTGGAAAGGTATGTTATTGTCATTTAATTTAAACTTGGAGTCACGTAAAAACCATTTATAGTGAATGAGATATTGATGTTTAACTTACAGATGTACAATCAGTCCATAAAATGAATTTGACGCAAAATTCATCTTCTCCAACTTTTAAAGCTTCCAAAAGACTCAAATATCAAATTACTTCAAGTCTAAGGTGTATAACAATAATAATTACCTAAATCACAATCCTAGATGAATCAAACAAAATCTAAAGATTAATTTCGTTTCTCTTCAAATGTACATGTCTTTAATGTATAGCTAGTCATTTTCTAATTTACGCATTTCATGACATGGTTTCATCTTCACCAATTCAACCTATAATCGTCTTCTGAAACTCATATTCTAATTTGAAAAACATGAATTATAAAAAATTGCAAATTTAACTATGGTACTGTAAGAGATTTCTTGCCTTGAAGTAAATGCATTCGTTCTTAGTAAAACATCTTCATGATTTTTAAAAATTTTATGAAAATAACATTAAAAAGTTTGAACGGGGTAAGTGAGAAGATAAAGACAAAGTGTGAGGGCAAACACAAAGGGAAAAAAACATGTACTTTCCATACCATATTGACCCTAGATTATGTAAATACACATTCACAAGGTAATTATATATAAAGGAGAACAAATTAGGTATGATTAATGTGATCATAACTATTTAAATATTGAAAGACGTTTATATATTGGCATTTTAAAGAGACAATGTTTACCTATAATGTTTCGAATCCTACCCCATATATATGTTTTGAATGAATTTATTAAATCATTCATTCCTTTCCACCTCAATTTTCTTAAAAAAGATGAGTAATTTTATTAGTGAATAAGGTAAATGAGTGAAAACAAGTTTGATTTGGAATGAAAAATTTAATGGCCAATTACACTTACCTTCCTGAAGTTCACCCTATATTCACTTCACCACTCCAATCCTATTTTCTGTATTTAGCCCCCTAAAATTTCAAAACAACTTCAAGTAAGAATGTTACTAATATCTCAAGTTGGAATGCACCCCACATACTAACCCTCACAATGTCAACCATAATTAAAGTGCCTTAATTTAAATCGTACAATATAGTGCCATGTAGGTTAATTAATATTTATTCAACTAGATTTAAATATTAATTTATAGAGTCCCAATTTTAACCACAGATAAAGATATCAACCTTCGGGGACACGCTCCTGCCTTGATTGGTAAGTCCGTAGGAGTTCCTCACCTAACGAACTTAAACAATATAAATACACACAAATGAGAATGGAGAATCACTATGCAACTCACCAACGAGTTGTTCCATACAAAATCCCATCGAAGGACCGGATTGTTAATCTCTGTCTCTATGAACCTTAGACTAGCTAAATGCAAGATATAAAACATCAGACCACCCAATTGTATGTGTAATCAGTCAAGGTTACAGTACACTGTCACTACCTCCAACATAAGACCTCTCGATTTTTTGCATTATCAGTCAAGGTTACGGTACAAGATCAGCACTTTTAAAGACAAACCCCACTGATAGATTCATCAAGAGTACAACATGTTCACATAAAAATTCAACACACATCAACATAATTATTTCATGTATCCATACTACTATAGAATATTATTATCTCTATAGTCTACCCATTTTAACAAAATCCCAACATTGGATGTTGACAAATAGTATTAAGTTTTAAATATCCAACCTATGTAAATATACCCAATTTTGACAAATTTTACTTTCTCAATAAACTACGTTAAACAGCCTTAAACAAAAACCAAAACCCAAAAGAGCAAACCCAAAATTATAGGGTTTCTATCCCGAATTAAAATATTTACTCACAACAAACTACAATGAATTAATGGCTCATATTTCACAGAAAGATAGATTTGTGACTCTAGTTTATAATCCAATTTGAATTGCCTCAATCGGATTTACGGTTTAATATATATTCAAGTTTTCCTAATAGGTGTACAATTTGTCCAGAAAATAGCCTCAGATTTCTGGTCAAATTTGTAGATAAATGTCTTCTAATTCAAAACTAATTAGGTATTATACAATACATCGTTGGAAATTTATGTTAATATATTTTCATATAATGTTTTAATCACCTAAAAATCATTTATAGTCCAGGAGATATTTAAGTGTTACTAACACGTGTACAATATGTCTAGAAAATAGCCATAGATTTTGGTTGAATTTGTAGATAAATCTGCACCAATTGTAAACTAGTTAGGTGTTATAACATACAAGATTGGAAAGTTACATGAATCTAGTTTCTAATCAATTTGGAATCTCCCTAAAAAATTATAGTCTAGCAGATATTCAAGTTTTACTAACAAGTGTACAATCTGTCCAAAAAATAGCCTCGGATTTGGGGTCAATTTTGTAGACAAGTATGTATTAATTGGAAAGTAGTTAGGTGTTCGAACATTCATGGTTGGAATGTTATGTGATTGTAGTTTAATTTACAATTGGAATCACCTAAATTTTTTTTATAGCGTATGGGATATTCATGTTTTACTAACAGGTGTACAATCAGTACATAAAAGGAATTTTATGCATAATTCATCTTCTCCAACGGCTAAAAATGGCCATTAACAACTCAACACCAAATTTTAAAGCATCTTAAAGACCCAAATATCAAATTACTTCAAGTTTAACCCCTATAACAATAATAGTTACCTAAATCACAACTCTAGGTTAATCAAACCAAATATAATGATCAATTTCATTTTCTTTAAATGTGCTCGTTTTTAAATATCACTCTGGAGCCCAGTCCAAATTGTAACACCTTACACACACGGTGACAAGTCACAATGTATGAAAATACGCATTATTATTTTTATGGATAACAGATAGTCCAAAAATTATTTAACTAATATAACTAATTGTGGGGACCCGTTTAACTAAGCCCATGAGAGTAGCCGATCAACCTAGATGAGTCAAAACGATGCCCGTGCCAAATCATAATTTAATCCATACATAAGTATTTCAAATGAACTAAAACACATACGAATATAGTCAATCAGTTACCAATAATCTCGGCAGAGATATTCAGGGGCTTCTTGATATATTCAACATGTTAATTGAGTTCCTTGCACAACTCAACCTCTATTTTGATACGCCTATATATTATACACCCTGACCCAGGGCAGAGAGATGTAACCAAAAATATTAAGAGACACTATAATAAAACAGTAACCTCTCCGTGGACGTAGGCAATTCATCGAACCATGTATATCGTTGTTGTGTGTGATCTTTACTTTCTGTTCTGTGTGATTGTTTCCATGGATCTTTTTATTGTGATATTTCTTATCCTCATTATTGGTGATGTCTATTACTGCGAAAACCTTTACAACAGAAAAACTGTGATGTCTCTCAACATCAGTAACATTCCTCAAGTTGGCGATGTGCAAGAAAATCGAGTTCCTCCTAGGGTTAGGTTAGAGATTTTCCAGGAGACAAACCCCAAGTTTTGCCAAGAGAGGGTTCCATCTGAAGAGAGACAAGGTCCACCTAGGTTTACATAGATTTCTAGGTTAGTCGATGCTTATAAAGACAGGCTTTAAGAACAAGAGGAGGCTACACACTGCCAGGTAGAAGAGAATGCTCGCCTCAGGACGTTTCTTGAATCAACGGAGAGAGATCTCCACAGAAGTACAAGGCAATGTCGTGATAGGACTCCTAGTCTCCAGGTAAGTAATACTCACAGTCGAGGAAGGAGCTCCAAGCACGACCAAGAGAGAACTGAACGTGACAGGTTAGAGTATGGTCGATTATAATGTGGCCAGTTAGAGAAACACCACAGGAGCCACGATCAACAAAACGATGAGATTAGGACACTAGTTCATAGAGATATGGACCAACATCCAGCCCACCGTGGTGTCAGGTCCCCTTTCTCAAGGGGGATTGAAGAAGAATAACCCCTAAGAAATTTGCAATCTTCAGATTCAAGATTTATGATGGGAAGACTGGTCCCATCGACCATGTTTGACGATACAGGTAGACCATGATCCTGTGGAACCATAACGATGCAGTGATGTGTCGAATCTTCCATTCTATCCTATGTGACGTAGCACAAAAGTGGTTCAAAAAGTTACCACATAGGTCCATCAGGAGCTTTAAGGCCCTAGCAGAGCTTTTCACAGACCGCTTCATAACCTGCAGCTCCCATCCCAAGCGGATGGATGCACTTCTTACAATGAAGAAAAAGACATATGAGAGTCTTCGCGACTAGACCAAGAGGTACTGGGAAATTTTCAATAAAGTGGAGGACTGCTCGGAGCAAGTTGAAGTTGCATACTTCAAAATTATCCTGCAGACCACGTCACTCTTACACCAATCCTTAACTAAGAAAGTGGATAGTACCATCGATGATCTTATGGCTCGTATTAAAAAATATGCCAAAGTCGAGGTTGTAGTCTATCTTAATTCAGGGGAAAATGGTGAAGTGGAAGTGAACAAGGGAACAGAGAATGGTGATACTATGAAGAAGTTGAATAAGAATGAGGGAAAGGATGGCTCCAAGAATGGGAATAATGTTGATCCCTCCAAAGCATTTTAGGCCGTTAACGTAGTCTTCAAGGAACCCATTTACAAGATCTTGAGCAAGATTAAAGACCAACCATACATTAAGTGACCTAAAAATATGGGTGATGATACGATGAAAAGAAACAATGCGCTGAGATGCACATTTCGTAAGCAGGGAGGCCATAGGATCAAAAACCGTGAAGCTTTAAAGACACACTTAGAGGAGCTGTCTTAAGCAAGGCATATCAACAAGTGCATCAAGAAGAAGACATATAAGTTCGTAGCCAATGGTGACCAAAAACCAAACAACGTCCTTGACGATGATACAAAGCATGAGTTCGCAGTAATCCACGGGGCATCAAATCTTAAGTAAATCCAAGGAAATGATGTTAGAATGGAGTTGAAGAAAGTTACCGCCATCATGGAAGCATTTCAGATTGACCCTGGCAAAACCCAGGATAGTTAGCATCGGCGACTAGAGGATATCGACTACAACAAGCATATCATTTTCACGAAATAATATTTGGCTTGGGTTAGAACCCCCATCATAACGCATTGGTGATCATGCTCAGAATAACCAATTGGGACATTGATAAGCTACCCGTGGACCTGGGAAGTTCGTCAGAAGTGATGTACTTAGAATTGTTCCACAAACTGAAGTTGAACATTGCCGACCTTAAATAAGCCACAATCTCATTGGTCAAATTTGCACGAACAATGACGATGCCACTGGGGAAGATAGTTATGTCGGTCAGGGTAAGAAACATCTCAAAGTTAATCGAGTTCCTAGTTGTGGACAATTAGTCCCCGTATCACTCCATTTTAGTCAGGGCTAGATCCATGCCATGAAGGGTGTACCATCCACTTACCATCAAAAGTTTAAGTGTCTTACTGACCGGGGTGCGGTCAAAATCCATGGCAATTAGGCCACAGCCAGAAAGTGCTTCATCGCAGCCATTCGCCCCAAGAAGGAAAAGAAGAAGGTGGTAAAGGATGCTCAGGAAGAAGTATAGAAGGTGTTTGTTCCCTCCAAATAACAATTACGGTACGACCGACCAGGTGTGGAAGAAAATAGTGTCCTCCCCGTCGATAGGGTCGTTGAAAGCTTGTAAAAGTGGTGGCCGATGATAACTTGCCAGGGAGGAAATTTATAATCGGATCCACCCTTGTCAATCAAGAAAAGAAAGAATTGGTTGCCTTCCTCAAAAGCAACCTAGATAGCCTGCCACCTCCTGCACGTTGTCCCAGCCTTTAAGCCGATCACCCAAAAGGCTCATCGAACAGCCCCCGAGAAGGCCAAAGCAGTGAAGAATGAAGTAAGGAAGCTAGTGGAAGTTGGATCCATCTTGGAGGTACAGTTCCTCAAATTGTTGTCCAACCCAGTGGTGGTACGCAAGAGCAATGATAGTTGGAGGGTCTGCATCGACTTCACAAATCTTAACAAAGCCTTCCATAAGGACAACTTCTCTCTTCTTAAAATAGATCAGTTTGTTGATGATACGTCGGCACATAAAAAATGATCTTTTTAGAATACTCGGGATACCATCAGATCCCTTTATTCAACCTCGACCAGGATAAAATGTCCTTTATAACCCCCATCGGGTTATATTATTATAAAGTTATGCTGTTCGATTTAAAAAATGCATGGGCAACTTACCAGAGATTGGTCACCAAGATGTTCAAGAGATGAATGGGATACACGATGGAGGTCTACAAGCAAGGACAGAGGCAACCACCTCATAGACTTATCTAGAACTTTTGAGATCCTTATGAAGTACTGGATGAAGCTTAATGAAAGTAAGTGTTCATTCGGTGCCTAGTTAGGAAAATTCTTGGTCTACCTAGTTAGTAAGAGAGAAATTGAGACCAATCGTGATCAAATCAGTGCTATCACAAGAGTCTAACCTCCTGAGATGTTGAGAGATGTTCAAAAGCTCATTACTATGCTCGCGGATCTAAACCTCTTCATCTCTAAGTCTTTGGAATGCTACCGACCTTTCTTTTATTCCTGGAGAAGGATAAATGCCTTATATGGAATGATGACTATTCGAAAGCTCTTGAAGAACTCAATTCCTACCTTAGCCAACCACCCCTGTTGGTGATTCCAAATGATGGAGACCCACTATATCTTTACCTTTCAATATCTGACTACGCTATAAGCTCGTCTATGGTATGCAAAAAGGAAGGACGTCATCACCCTGTCTATTATGCCAGCAAGATAGTTCTATATGCCGAACAACAATACCTTCTCCTATAGAAACTTTCCTACACACTAGTTGTTGCCTCGAGAAAACTGAAGCATTAGTTTGAAGCCTATTTAATAACGATAATCACCTTATACCCACTCAAAGCTATTTTGCGGAAGGCGGACCTCTTCGAATGACTTTCGAGCTTGGGAGATTTGATATCCATTTTCAACCAAGAATAGCAATTAAGCGACAAGTCTTAGTGAATTTCATTGCTTAATTTATATGAGAAAAACCAAGCGACTAATTGGAAGCATACTAGTCAACAAATGAGGAAGCACAGTTTAAGGACTGGACCCTATATGTTGATGGAGCATCTAATTCTAAGGGGGCAGGAGTAGGGATCGTCCTTATTACTCCAAAACATATCGCTTTCGATCAGGGAATCATATTGGTATTTGAGGCCTCCAATAATGAAGCTGAGTACAAAGCTTTGATCGCTGGCTTGTGTAAGGCCCAATTACAGGGGGAAAAGTGCCTTCACATATTTGGAGACTCCAAACTGGTCTCTAAATAAGTAAGCGAGGACTTCAACACCAAACATGATAGGATGTAAGCCTACCTCGCTGTGGTGAGAGAACTCATGGCGGGGTTTGAGAAAGTAGATATTCAACAGTTCCCTAAGGGCTAAAACAGTCACACTGACGCTTTAGTGGCACTAAGTTCAGCAATTGACTATGACCTAAGGAGGACTATCCAGATATAATTCCTCGCACACCCAAGTATTGACCAAACAGTCGTACCCGAGCAGTTCCTCCTCACAGAAAAATCTTATAGTGGGATGGATCCTATCGCCAATTATCTATGGAGTGACACACTACCCGATGACAAGAGGCTGGCCCATAAGATAAGGGTCAAGGCTGCCTATTTTTACCTCGCACCTGAAGGGAAGCTTTACAAAAAGTCATTTACTAGTCCCCATCTCCAATGCGTTCACCCACATGACGCCGAAATGGTACTCAGTGTGATTCATGAAGGCATTTGTGGGAGTCACTCCGGCGAAAGATCATTAGCCTTTCGAGAAATTAAATAAGGTTATTGGTGGCCTCATATGAATAAGGACGCAAGCACTTATGTTCACAAGTGTGAAAAATGTCATAAACATTCTCCTATGGTCCACTAGCCCGCTAGCAAGCTGAAAACCCTGACAATCCGATGGCCATTCTCATAATGGGGATTAGACATAGTGGGACCACTACTTATCGCTTCTAGAAGCCGTAAGTATCTTCTGGTTTGCACAAATTACTTCACTAAATGGGTAGAGGTAAAACCAATAGCAAACATTCTCAATTATGATATTACCAGGTTCATCTGGAGGAAAATCATAACACACTTTAGGATACTAAAGACCATCATCACCGAAAATGACACACAATTTGAAACTAGTTTCTTTTAAGGTTTTTGTAATGAGCATGGTATCAATAACCATTTCATCTCTATGGCGTATCTCCAAAGTAATGGGCAGGCAGAGGCTTCATCAAAAACCATGCTCGATGGACTAAGAAAATTGTTGGAAAGAGCCAATGGTGCATAGGTGGACGAGCTCCCTCATATTCTATGGGCTTATCATACCATTACCAGGAGACCAAGTGGGGAAATACCATTTGCATTCGCTTATTGAATGGAAGCAATCATTCCTCTGTAAGATGGTCTCCTTACTATGAGAACCACCTTGGTCGACCAGTGCCTTAATGATGATACATTACGCACTGAACTTGACTTAGCAGACAAATGAAGAGAAATGGTCTTGATCAATTTGGCCTCCTATCAACACCAACTGGCCAAGGAATACAATAAAAAAGTCAATTCGAGGGAGTTTCTGATAGAGGACTATGTCACAAGAAAAGTGCTCGATGGTGTCATGAAACCATCAGATGGCATGCTTGGACCAAAATGGGAAGGACCTTATAGGGTAATAAGGTATGACCTTCAAAGAGCATATCGCTTGGAAACGCTAGAGAGCAGGGAGATACCAAGAGCCTGAAATGAAGCCATTCTGAAGAAGTTGTAATTTTAGTCTTGATTACCTTCTAATTAGAGCATTTAGTTTAAGAAAATTTTCACTTTTAAACTTATGTTGCTTGCTAATTATTATTCAATAAATAAAGTCCAGTTAGTCCATCCACTTTAGTATGATATATTGGTTGGTTAATTCTTCTTGAGTACGTCTCATTAGTACACACCTTTTCCAAATTATAACTCTTTGGTTCACGACTAAACTGTCGGGGTGGGTAGATCAACTTGCTTTTAATAATGGAACCTCACGTGCCGAACGGGGTTCGCAGTGGTTATAACGAATAAATAGAAGCTTTTCAACTACTAAAACTCTCAGGTCATTTTTGCAAACACGAGAGACCTCTTAAGTAACCCCGACAATAGCAAAATCCCTATTGGGGACCCTTAGGCAATAAAGCCATCTTATTTTAGTCACCAACTATGTTGGACGCTAAAACCTTGCTTAGGTGGATGGTGGCCCATCTACCGGGTACATTATTGCCATCAATTTAGTTAGGCCTAAGGGAGTGTGACAACACAACTTAAAGGGTAAAGGAGATGGAATGGTACAACTAAGGCATACTGTACTGGGAGAATGTTCTAACACATAAGAGTCCATGTCTAACACTAGTTCTTAAAACCATTTAGTAAACTAGGAGGCTCAAAATGACAAAATGTAAGTACTAGTCCATTTTGACAGCAAAGGACCCAGAGTGGTCAATTAATACTATGTGGTCGACAAATATGACAATTAGAAAGTCAATAATGCATGTTTAGTCAGCAAAGGCTCAAAACAATAGAAATTGATAAATAACACTTTCTTCATTCACTATAATGAGAAGTTACATTTACAAAAAAAAACAAAGTAAACAAAAGACTTGTGATAGCCCTGGAAGGTAAGGGAGGTATTTTGAAACATGCACTCTCCAACCATCACCAGGGTGTGGGATAAAATATTCACCACCATCTTCTAAGTAATGCTCTAGAAGACGGACAATGCTAGAGTCTACTGGGATCCACTGTCCATTCCTCGAGAAGGGATTGTGATAGTAAGCCGGATGGTCTATCTGGTACTTATACCATAGGTCAGACTCCTTGGGCATTTTTACCTCCCTTAGGGCACTAAGCCATCCCCGGGAAAAAATAAGGTCCTCCACCTCCTTCAATCTTATCGGGGTGTCAGTCCATCCTTGGTCATAACCATTTTCCCAGTCCTGTCGAGGTCCCATTCGAAAAAGATGCCTCAGCCTCGTCATATCTCTTTAGAGTCTAGTAGCAATCACATAATCTCACTGGACATCCCCCTTCATCTCATCAACTTCCGTTTGAAGATCTTGGTTTTCGGCTATAGCTGTCCCTATTAATGATGAAAATGATCCTTGCACCACTAGACAAAACCCTAATGGAAGGTTCTCCTTAAGCCGGGAAACCTTCCTCTTCCATTTTTCATTTGATTTCTTAATCATCTCTCCCAGTTGTTTGACTTTAGTAGTATCCAAAATTTTGGCGTTCAAGGCATCGAATTCCTCCTTAACTGAAGCTCAGATTTCTTACATCTCTTTAACTTTGTCTTTTAATTTGGCGACAAACTCAGACTGGTCCTTATATTCTTGGGTTCTAATCTTCAAAGATTTGTAAATCTTTATAAAAGCTTTGTGAGTCTGTACGCTAATGTTCAATCCTAGGATATGCCTTAACCACAAATCAGGAGCAATATATTCGTCAATATCAACGGGCTACAATCCATAAGATGAGCAATGGATATTGGCAAACATCAGTAAAAGACAATATAAGAAAGAGAGGAAATTGGATTTTCTTTTCATTCGACAAAAGATTATCTTAAGTTGGTACAAGTTTGGGAAAATTACAACGTAACATCAAAAAAGAGAAGAAAATAGAAATATTAAGAGCTCAAGGATTTACACCTGCTTGGGAGAATCTGGACTCTTGCCCTTTTTATCAATCTTGGCTGCTTGGTCACCAGTAACCATAACCGCACCAAGGTACCCTATAGCTGGATTAGTGGCGAACTTGAGGCCCCTCAACATCCATGGGATTGGGTCCGCACATGTGCTGGGTAAACAAGTAAGAATCAGAAGGAACCCCAGTAGTGACTAAGGCTTGGTCCCAACTTTTCTTGAAACCTACTAGTCGAACATATGTTTTCTGGCATTCGGCATGATCACATGCCATCTCCCATCCTTCGTTGTACCCACTTTCTCGAACGATAGTAGACTCTCCATATAACTTTTTAACCTTGGCATATAACTGCTTATTTGCCTCAGCCACCTTCAATTTCTCTGCAACCACTAGTCCATAGGCTACCTCGCCGACTGCTTCTTAAGGGCATCCAGGGCCTTGTGCTTCTCCTTATCAAAAGTAACCTTTGCATCAGCCAAAGCCTTGTCAGAATTTTTTAATGCCTTTTCTATGTTATCTTTCCTCCTCCGCTGGTTGGCCTGACTACGCAACAATGTGGTAAAGTCAGAAATAAATTGCAAGACAAAAGAAAAAGTATAGATTCACTTATGAGAATTTGAAGAAACAATCAGAAAATCATAGAGAGAAGGCGACTTACCAATGCAAGGCCTTGAGCTGACTTGAGGGCCAACTGGTCAGACCCCATCTTCATTGATCACTCATGATCAGCAATGAGTACTTCCCTCTCTAGAAGCATGGGGGTGAGCTAGGGGGTATCAACAATAGTTGTCCCCTCAGCAACAACAAGGGAAGAAGGCACCACAGGGGCCTTTATGGATTGTTCCCTCTTCTTCTCTTCTTCCCTCTTTCTCTCCTCCTCTCTCTTTTCTCACTTTCCTTTCTTTTCTCTTCTTCTTCTCTCCTATTCTTCTTTACCTCACTCTATTGCCCCTTGGTTCCCACTTTAGAACCATCAGCCATTGGGGAATCTCCCTCCTTCCTCTCCATGGATTTGATTCGATGAGACAGTAGATCATCATCATCATCCAGAATTATTAAACACCTTCTTTTACGTGTGACCATCTCTTCTTCTTCATCACTAGTTTCCTCTTCACTACCCTCCTCTCTATCCTCTTTTGAACCTTCTTATTAACCTTCTTCTTCTTCTTCTTCTTCTTCTTCTTCTTCTTCTCCTTCCTCTTCTGAGCTTTCTTCTTCCCCTTCTTTTTCTAGCTGAATAGGTTCAGAAGGGACAATAACCTCCTCCTCTGGAACCTCTAAATGAGGGATTATATCCATTGTACGAGTGATTAAACTGGTATTTTTATTCTTAAATTCAAGCAGAAAAGCAGTCGAGAAAGGATGCTCACCTTCAGAAACATTATCCCTAATTCTCCATGCTTTTCGAAGATCAGTAACTCTAAGTTCAGGGGGATCGAGTTCCTTTTTCTTATCCTTAGATGGAAAGAAAGTAGAGGAAATATCAAAAAAATCACAAAGAGGAACAAGCAAGAGAGGAACGAAGAAAGATATAGTGTTCCCAACCTATATATTCCTCCCCAAATATAGGGCTCCAAGGTTCCCTGTACCTTACGCCCTCTCGTTGGGGAGGGTACTGCCAATTCCTAGAAATAAAACCTTTAGACTAATAATCCTTATGGGAGTGAGGCAAATTCAATACCAGGGCTCTATCAGCACTTATCACCTTCAAATAAAAATTACCCCCACTTATATGCAGAAACGAATAACAGTTGCAAATCTCAGCAAACCCTAAATTGGTTCCATACGATTGATTTATCCTATGTACCCCATTAATGATCTTCCAAATGTTTGGAGAACATTAGGGAGAGCTATCTCAAAATACCTAAAGAATTTTACAAAAAGAGAATTGTGTGGAAATATTAAACCTCCCTGAGATATCAAAAGAGTATGAATCCAATTACCATCTTCTAATGCATGAATATTTAAGGGGATTGGTGTACACTAGATATCCACCCAGTCAGAAATGCCATAACACTTTCCAAACTCATAAATGGATTTGTTATCAAGCATCTCCATTGTCAGCAAAACCCTAGCTACATTTACAAGAACTAGAGAAGAGATATATACGGACTTACAAGTGTTGATGAAGCTTTGAAGGAACATTTAATGGGAAAATACATGATTTCGAAGAAGAAAACAAGAGGGGAAGCTTGGAGGGAAAATGTACACAATGACGACCAGAAGTAGTGAACTGAAGGTTAACTTACACATGAACATGTTTCAAAACTCCCAAATGATGAGTCACCCTTTCCTAAGAAGATCTCAACGCTTCATTTTTTCCAGAGAACAAGCGTACCCCCATCTGCCATCACAAATTGCAACGGTTCCATGCCGGTTTTGACACTCCTCTAGGCCTTGGGCTTTGGACTTGATTAAAATCTATTGGCCCTAACTACAAGCCCAAACATTTTAGGGGCAGTTGTGGGGACCCATTTAACTAAGCCCTTGAGAGTAGCTAACCAGCCTAGATAAGTCAAAATGTTGCCCGACCCAAATCATAATTTAATCCACACATAAGAATTTCAAATACATTAAAACACTTATGAATATAGTCAAGTCAGTTACCAATAATCTCGATAGAGATATTGAGGTGCTTCTTGATCTATTCAACGTGTTAATTGAGTTCCTTGCACAACTCAACCTTTATTTTGATACGCCTATAAATTTTACACCCTGACCCGGGGCAAAGGTATGCAACCAAAAATACTTAGAGACACTATAATAAAACATTAACCTCTCCGTGGACGTGGGCAATTTCCCTAACCATGTATATCGTTGTTGTGTGTGATCTTTACTTTCTATTCTTTGAGATTGTTTTCGTGGATCTCTTTATTGTGATATTTCTTGTACTCACACTAATCAATTATTCACAACAAACGACATAAAAATCAAGTCACATGTAACTTATATTACCTTATATATTATGCATTTTTATTATTAGTAAATAACACAACTATCAATTAAATCAATTTATTGATTTATATCTCCTTAAATAATTAATCAATAAAGTCCACAAAAATGTCGGATATTACAGGACACAAGAACGAATATGTTAAAAGACAAACTTATGGGAGAAATGTTATGTTTCTACCGTTCCACCAACAGGCCATGAGTTAAGGAAGTAATAGATGCCCTTTAACTTGTAAGGTAGACCGGCATGATCAATCCACATGCCAGGTCAAGGTGACCAATAACAAAATGGACAACAACCATGCCATTTTCAGTAGCACTTTTTCCCACAACAACTAGCGGCGGAGGAGTACCTTTATCCTTCTTAATCTTCTTGGAGGGGGATCTAGGTCCTTAGTGGGGCAATCCCCAACAGCTAATGGGTTAGTAGGGACCCCAAATTCACCTTTTTTATGCACTAGTTGAGCATGTTCTTCATCCTTGCTCGTTGGGAGACAAGAGAAAACTTTAGGCTAAGGGTTGCAGCGATCAAGTTCACCACTTTTCTCTTGGAGACCATGTTTCCAAGAGAAAGTTCAGCAATAGGAACGGAAGCAACGTCTAAAGACTAAATGTTTTAAGATGTCACCTCCTCATTTGATTCCTTCTCATTTGAACCTTAAGAGGTAGAGGAATCTGGGTACTTCAAGTCCATTGGGATGATCGGAGTTTGGTTGACTGGCATTGCGATAAAATAAATAGTCGAACTTTTATAGCTGAGATAAAGGCAACCGATGTATAATGGTCTCCATTTCCAATCTTTTGTTGAATTGATCAAACTTTCCAACGATCAGCAAATTTAGGTACTAGTCGCAATGAAGATTATTCATTCTACTGAGTGACAAAAAGAAAATGCTAATGCGACCTAACCTATTCCTTTACTCCTCCCCAGGGCACTTTGGCCCTTCACATTCTCCTCCCTCGGGAGGGGGGGGGGGGGGGGGGGGGGGGAGGCGGTGTTGTCAGTTCTTCACATTGACATCATTATCCCATTAGCCTTTGTTGGAAACAAAAAATTTCACCAACATAGCCCGATTGGCTACCCTCATCTTCAAATAGTAAATATTTTCATTAGTCGACGCCCATTGGTAATAACACATAATGCCTTTGATACCAATATTGGTCCCATAAAATTGGTTAATTTTGTGAACCCCATTAATGATCCTCCAGGTATTTGAAGCGACATGGGTCGTGACAACATCGAAGAATCAGAAATATTCAATAAATAAGTGATATGGGGGAAAAGTTACACCATACTCAACAATGAAGACCAAAGAAAACCAATGACCTTCATCAATTTTCAGAAATCGTATAGGCCCTTAACGAGAGATATAATATATTGGTTTGTACGAATTAAATGCATGGTATATTCGATAATATAGGCATAAAATGATATGTTTAACAGTCAACTAATGGAATCCATCCAAATGCGGTCCAAACCTCAAGAATTGATAACTATAGTAGTTTGACTCAATAACGAAAAATTAATGGATGAAAACCCCCAAATAATACCCCCACCTCCACCCCTACACACAAAGAACAGAAAGGAGAGGTTTTGGGCCTAAACAACATTTTATATCTACTAAATTGAAAGTGTAACAGAAAATTTAGTGATAATAGTTTTTTAAAACTACTTGGGAGGAAAAAAAACTCCTAAAATATATTTCTTTGCATCGGTACAGCCATTTATAATTGAGTAAAAATTGAGCTAATACTTAATACTTATAAAACCCATCAACATCACAAAACATGTCTATCATAGAGGATGTTCAAAGGTTGTCGTTTTAAGGGACGCATTTAGAAAATGACTATTCATGACTTGTGTTAAGGAGAAAAAAGAAGTCATCTTACAATAAGAAATCAAAACCCAATTTTATATATTATTAACTTTTTTTTAAAATATAACTAATCAACTTTGTGGTAATGATTTTTTTTCGTTTATATCATCAAAAATATTTTTCTAATGTCATATTTTTTGTACCTCCCATTCCGTACATTCATGCATATAAGGTAAAGTTAAAATTTTCCGGCTTGAGTTAGAGACTTTTATAAAATTATAGCATTCATGGTCTCCTATTAATGGAATTCCAAATTCGGGACTATAATAAAATTACAGTTAATATTGATACACTGTATTTATTAAGTTCTTATTTAGTTAATTCATTTAGTTTAACATTTAATTTATCACTTTATAATTATGCTTAGAATTAAATTTAATTATTTTAACCTCTTTAATTTCTATATTCAGGATTAGCCATCTTGCTTGTAGAATTGGGGATCTCAGAATGCACAACTAATTCGTACTTATTATTCCTTACGCTTTTCATTCCTTATCATTCCTTTTCCATCCTCTCTTTCTTGTCATAATAACGGAATGTAAATTAGTCAAAGGAATTTTAAAAAGCATCTATAGAAATAGTTATAATTACTCGTCCATGTATTTTATGTTACAACAATATAGACAACGCTCACATATTAAACCATATAGATTAATTTTAAAAACATTAAAAGAACATCTTAAAGATGAAAGTAAATACGTATGAAAATAATAAATTCTTACTAGACATTCACTTTTCTATGAAGTTGAACATTTGACATCCAAAAGTTGGCCTAATGTAATTTTTTCCCATGGACCTTCTAAAGATAATCTTTGTTTCGTTAGTTATACATAAACTTATTGCATGTTAGGTCGAGATGGTGGATTAGGATGAAAACATGCAAATGATAGATTTGTAACGAAGGCCACCTCATCTTCCTCTTGATTTTGAGGAGACCAAAGGTGTTGGTCCAACACATCTTTCAATAAAATCTGATTGACGATTGATGATGATGATGATGATGATGATGACATAGAAGAGATAAGATCTCCCGAAGGCCTCGCCATGATAACTTCCAGTGATAAAACTCCGAAGATATAAACATCACATTTCTCATTCACTTCCATTGAATAAGTGAGTTCTACAAAAAAGAATATTACAAGAACATGTGGCCGAACAAAATATAAAATGAAAAAGCGAAGAAAGGTGTTCAATATGATAACACATGTACTCGAGTTCGTATTGTGTATTTGAAAATTTATTCTATGTGTAATATAATTAAACAAAAACTATTTTTAGCTCACATGGTATGGCTACCCACTCTACATAAGGGTGGGTAGGGTGCATGTCCGGCTACAGACAATTTAATAACCATTTACAATCGGTTTGAGATGAGAAGGGCTATCCAAATCATTTATTTTTTATACATAAATACAAATCAAGTTGGGACTTATTCTCATCTATAGTTTATTTTTTTTAAAGTTAATAAATAAAAGTCTAAAAACAGACGTGCTTTAACTTTTTCAAAAATTAATCTAGTTGAGTTAATAATATACGTGAGTAATGGTAGAACCCTCAAAAAATGAACAAATAGTTCTTTTACAAAAGTGGTGAAATAAATTGAAATCTCACCCTTGGTTATGAAAATTTGACTTGAAAAAAATTTAATAACTACAACACTTTGAGATACCTGATATAAAGGTAATTTAAAGTGTCAAACACATCTTGAGCTGTATACCCAAAAGTTCCAACAAATGAAGTCCAATTACACTGTTCAAAAAAGTCAATGTTCATAACAATGTTCATCAACAAATTGGTATCAGTGTTATGAATAGTGTTTTGTTTTATGATGAACATTGTTATGGATAGTGACTTCCTTGAACAATGTTTTCCTCAGTCCACAGTACTACAGGTTACTGTAGCAGCCCAGGCAAGCCTATGAGCCAATACAACGGCAACAACGGCGACAATGCCAGCACACAGGACACCGAAAAAATCATCAGAACATCAACATATATTCATATTAGTGTTCTTCATAAATAAATTACTAAGGATCCTTTAATAATATATAATCATATATTAGGAATATTATCTAAGTACTCAGAGTGGTTAACCCGAAAAGTTTAATAAAAACTTAAAATTATAAAATCTTAGAATAAAACATTAGATTACAAACTATTTTACAAGCAATAAAATAAATTACAAGCCATAGAATACATACGATTACAACATAATCTACAAGTTGTTGCTTATGAAAGCTAATTATTACAAGACTAGTTGGTAAACTTTGATCAGAGGTTTTCAAAGAGATAGGTTGTTCTGGGGCTGCTTTTGTCTCTGGAGGTTGAGGTTGTTGAGGTGTTTTTTAAACTGAGACAGGTAAAGGTTTTTTATACGAAAGGATAAGGGTGAAATTTACGTAGATCATCCTTCAATTATTGAAAAAGTAAGGGTAAATAAGTCTTTGAGAGAGAAAATCTTGTGCGTCTAAAAATTTTTTCCTTCAGTCCTTGTCTTTTTTCTTGATTTTGAATCGTTTGAAATTTTCATTTGTCTTTGCTTTCGTTTTTGTCTGTTACGTCATTGCTTGCGTTTTATTGTTTTTTGTCATTTTCCGTCCTTTTGTCTATTTTGTAACTCATCACTACTGACGTTTTCCTTTAGCTATTACATCCTGCTTTGTCATCTTTTCATCATGTTTTCAATATTTTTCCTGGTCACTGAGTCTGTGGAATCATCTGAGTCTGAATCGTTATATGTATAATTATCTACATTACAATAAGAAATTCTTTCTTGTTCTAGTGCTTCTTCAACATCATCAGAGTTCATAGATTTATTAAAATATTTTAAAATTATTCGATAAGGATTTTTTGGAATAAAGAATTTTATGTTAAAGGTTTATTTTATCACGTATAAGTGATTTGTAGACATTTCATTCATTATTCTATGTGCTTTATATATTTTTAATAATTCTTCTGTTGCATCTTGTCCTAGTTGATATTCTTGATCATCACTATATAGGAAGAAATAAGTTTTTGTGTTTTCTTCTCTATTTTCTATTATAATTACGTGCCTACTATGAATTATTTGTCCTTCACCTACCCATTCGGGTGGTAAACTATCTATAATTAACCATATATTAGGTGGTTTAGTTTTCCAGCTATGCTGTTATACTATTGCATCTAATAATCCTTTTGGTAAATTAGAATTTAGTCGTTCAAAAAGTGGTGTTATTAATAAACTGGCTATTAACCCATATTATAATAAGCTTATAGTAACATTTATTTCTATTCGTTTATTATTTGTGAATATTTTATTAGGTCTACTTATAATGAAGTTTTCAAAAAGACTAAATTCTATACCTAATAGAATTATAGTATCATGTTTATTTTGGGAAAATATATACACCTTTTCGTATTCATATGTGCATCTTGTAGGGGCTAGATTAAATCGAAAATAATTTTGTAGGGCTACCCAGTTACTAATATCTTTTTCTCTTGCAAACATAAATATGTTTTCGACTATTCCTTCTGGTAGAAGTTCCTCTACTTTTGTTTCTTAATATAGATCTATAGCAGGATCAAAGGATGACAAGAAATTACTATTATTATATAATAATAAGTGTTCTAATTTCTTTTCTATCTCTTGTTTTTTGATATTTAATATTTTAAAATGTATGATTATATGATTGTGTTCATTTAATAGTTTTTCTCCTTCTTCAGCGGGGGTGTAATATTTAGCTTTTGCTTCTAACGTATGTACATAATGAGTTATATTATACAAGTATTTAGTTAAATAATTCATAATATCTATAAAAGACCCTTTTTTGTATTCTCTATTAAACAAAAGGTTATCTAGGATCTTATTTTGCTCCGTTGTAACTTGTATATGAGTCGTAAACTTTTGCTTCTCATTAAGAAGTGAATAATTGGTTAGTATTTCCTCGGTACTTGATAACGAGCCTTGATAAGACATTTGCATAATTTAAGAAGTTTTCTGAATTAATCTTGACAAAATATCGGCTAATTTATTAGATTTACCTTTATATGTTCAAATTCTGGTGTAAATCATTTGGCTGTAATATTATCAATTAAACTAGGCCCTCTTTTAGTAGCAGATTTACTTTGATTAATTTTATTAAAATGTTTTATAACACCTCGTAATTTTTGGGTTATTATTTTTATTTAATTAATTCAGTAATTAGTAATTCACTTGGGTCATAAAGTAATGCGAATTAATTATTGAGAATATTTAAAAGTGAATATATTGAAATTAGTTAACGGGTGAGAGTTAACTTTAGAAATTTATTCTGGATGGTGATTTTGAGCGCGCGGTTGAGTCTGTTAGGGTTGAAATAGTCCGAAATGAGTGGTTATATGCATATATTGGTTGTTGGGACCTAATTAGACATATTTGAGCTCCATATAGAGAGTATGAAACCTTTTTATAAGGCCCATAGGCCCAAAAACGTGAATAGGGTTTTTAACCCCAAATGTATAAGAGTTTGCAACATTAAATCACATTAGAAGAATAAAGGGGAAAAACCTAAACAGAGAGCGAAAGAGAAGAGGAACTTGGGGAACTTGGAGAGATTGCTTCAATTTCAATTCAACACCTTCATTCAAAGCCTTAGATCTTAATTTGAGGCAAGTGGTTTAAATTTTGATTATTAAATTGCATCTATCTTTTCATATTAAAAGAGGTGGAATTCAATTAAACTTTAGGGTTTGTTCTTGAGGGGATTTCCTTTTAATGGGAGTTATAAATCTGTAGGGGTTTTGATAGTTGATTCAATTAATGATTTAATTGGTGAAATTGTTAGTGCTAGATTTATTTTAACAAAAGAATGGACTTAGGATGAATTTGAGGGCATTTTAATGCAGAAATATGTTCAGAACAAAGGTTGAAACTTGTTAATGGCGGATTAGGTTTTTAGCAGAAGTGAGAGAGAGAGGATAAATACCAGGGTCGTTCGAACGACCTGGTATTTCGTTCAAACGAGATCCACTATCGTTCAAATGACAGGGCTATTCGTTCGAACCATCTCTAAAATTTGCCAGATTTCTGTAATTCCCCTGATTCAAACCTGTTGTGTTGGAAATTTACATTTCCTGCTCAAACTGAATTATGAAATTGAGTATTGAATTAGGGTTTTATAAAGTCTTCTCTCTAAGGGAGGGGAACTCCTCAAGAAGATGGAGGAGGCTCGTAGGTACCAAGAATTTCCCATTAGACCTATCTTTCCACCACCTCTTAAGGTAATATATCCTGATCCCCCAGAATTCTTCTATTAGACAGAGGTCCCTGCTGACCCCATACCGATGTCTGAGTCTGAATCTTCTACCTCAGACCCCATGTCTGTGGATTCCTTTCATGAGGCCATGGACTTCACACCTCGGCCTGATCAGGCCCCTGATCAGACCGAAGTCTGCAGCCGAGCCTCATCCCATGATAGCTCGAGCACCTCAGCCTCTTCCTCAGAGGTTGAAATTGTTGAGCCAAGTGTGGTTGTACCACCCATACTTGACGTCATTCTCTTGTCTGCTATTACCGGGGCAGAGTTCGCTCAGAGGTTTCCGAGTAACCCATCAACATCTGCTCCGGCCGACGTTGAGCAAGATGATGACGATGACGTTGAAAGCGATGTCGACGTCTCTGAGGCGGCCGAGATCGAGAGCACAGTTACTAAGGTAGACCTTCTCTGCTTCAGATATCTGTACTCCATTACTCCTTCCATAAAACTAAGGAAACCTCTGAGGGAAGAGAGGGCTTATCACGGTCGAGATAGAGAGATCTGCTTATATGAGCAGATGTTCAAGTTAGGGTTTCGTCTACCTATCCATCACATTATCAAGTCCATCCTTACTTACATTAATTTGGCCCCCTCACAAATATCCCCCAATGCTTGGAGGGTCATCATAGGGGCCATTATCTTGTGGAGGGTAATCCACCACTCTGACCTCCCAGTTCAGGTCTTCATAGGTTGTTATGTCCCTTCCTCAGCCAAAAATCATCCGAGCTACTATCACTTTGTAGCTCGGAGGCCTGGGAAGAAGATTCTTCAGATAACTCAGACTTCCAAACACAACTGGAAGACCTATTATTTCTTCACCTCTGGACCATGGGGATTTGGCCCATATGTTCCCTCGTCCATTCTTGAGCCGAGGATACCCCTCAGATGGGGTAAGGTCACCATGTCTGCTAGGGTCGACCCTGGTCTAAGTCTTCAAAATCTTCAGAAGGTGAAAGCCCTGTAAGACCAAGGGGCACATGGTCTATTCGTTAAGTTTAAACATTTGCTGACCCCCCATTATCTCTCGAGGACGGGCCTAGGTGGAAGTCCCCTTGCCGACCTTGGTAAGAATTTTTATTTTAAGTTGAACCTCTGAATTCATTCATGTCTGATTTTTAACTCATACCTAACTTTTGCAGAGTGACCACAAGACATCTCGGACGAGCTGTAGGAAATGACTGCACCTAGTTTAACAAGACTTGCCAACAGAGCTGGCCTGAATGCTCCTCCCCCAGCTCCCTCTACATTAAAGTCCCAGGCCACAAAGAAGAGGGCCCCAGAAGGTCATGCCCCTGAGGATCAGAGGATGAAGAAGAAGACTACTGACACTGCCATCCCTATTTACTTGGCCGACGCCCTGTCGGCTCACCTGGATCAGCTGAAATTGTTTGAGAGCATAGTCGGCCACAATCTTCAGGTCTTTGATGCTGTCGGCTCTGCAATGATCGAGGCTGACAAACGCTTTTTCAGGTCTCTGGAGACCCCCTTGCTGGTTGAGTTCGGCCTTCACAGAGCCGTTCAAGTGTAACATCTGTCTTTACTTCAGCTTATTCATGATTACAAAACACGCAGGGTTTGGCGGCTATGCATCACTTGTCCAACTCGACTCTGAGAAATTGCCCCTTATCCAAAAGGGGCAAGAGGCCGAGAAAGTCCAGAGCGCTCTGAATGCAGAGATTGACCATCTCAAGTCTGAGATGAAGGACTCTAAGAAGAAAGTGAAGGGCTTGGAGAAGGACATCTCCCATCTCGGCAAGGATCATGCTGCAGCTCTCCAAGCTAAAGACAACACTCTGCAGCAGAAAGTCAACTCAGCTGTCAGGGCTTCTCTTGAAGATGCCTCCGAAAAGATAATTTCTGACTATAAGTCCTCCGACGAATTCATGGGCTTCGGCTTTGAGTACCTTGAGATAGGTATCAAAGCCACTATTAAATGGGCTGACGTCAGGGAGAGAGAGACCGGCACTCTGAAGGCCTCTGATTTTGTAGGTATCGGCTTTGCTGATCCTCGGTTTGCCCAAGCTCTTCAGGAGGTTGAGGAAGAGGCTGCCGCTCCTGCCGAGACTGCTACATTGGAAGGGACTGAGGTTGGAGGGGCAGACCATCATGATAATGCGGCCGAGGTGACCAATGTGGATCAATCCAATCAGGCCGAGGATGTTAACATTCCCACGTCAAATCCTTAGGATTTTTTTTTTATCATTATTTGTAACTTTTAACACTATGGAACTTGTCTATAATGGTTGAATATTTGTTATTTCTGAATATATCGACCTCTGAGGAGGACTGTCTTCACTTGCTTTTACTGAATGCCATATGATATTTTCCACTCTCTATTTTGTTGCAATGATATCTTGTTTATACTTAATCAATGGTCCTGATCTCAGACCTCGTCACCACTAAGTGATGTCATAAAGGTCTGAGGTCATCACCTAAGATGCTATCCTCATAATTAATCTTACCAAATTAATGATGTTAAGGGTCTGAGGTCATTTGTGATGGTGTCTGAGCCAGACCTCGTCACCACTGAATGGTGTTATGAAGGTCTGAGGTCATCACCTAAGATGTTATCCTCATAATGTCACCAAATTAATGATGTTAAGGGTCTGAGGTCATCTATGATGGTGTCTGAGCTCAGACCTCATCACCACTGAGAGGTGTTATAAGGGTCCGAGGTCATCACCTAAGATGTTATCCCCATAATTAATCTCACCAAATTAATGGTGTTAAGGGTCTGAGGTCATCTGTGATGGTGTCTGAGCTCAGACCTTGTCACCACTGAGTGGTGTTATGAGGGTCTGAGGTCATAACCTAAGATGTTATCCCCATAACTAATCTCACCAAATCAATGATGTTAAGGGTCTGAGGTCATCTGTGATGGTGTCTGAGCTCAGACCTCGTCACCACTGAGTGGTGTTATGAGGGTCTGAGGTCCTCAATTAAGATGTTATCCCCATAAATAATCTGACATAAGAATGAAGCAAGAATCGTCATAGGGACTGATCTTTTTATTAATAACCTCTTCATAAGATGATTCATTTTCAAACTCTATGCAACATCATATGTAATATTTCTTTAGGTGATCAGCATTCCATGGGTTAGCTAAGGGTTCTCCTTCTAGGTTTTCTAGCCTCTAGGTGCCAGGCACAACCTCTTCTGTCACTCTATAGGGGCCATGCCAGTTTGGGTGAAGCTTATTTACTTTCTGTAAGGTCTTTTTCAGCACTAGGTCTCCTACTGCAATGGGTCTTGGCTTCACCCTCTGGATGTAGAATTTTGCTGCCCTCTGTTGGTAGGCTGCTTGTCTGATCTCCACGTCTTCTCTTCTTTCTTCAATCAGATCCAGGTCTAACCTCCTCTCTTCCCCATTTTTATTGGGGTCATAGGTCTGAACCCTATGAGTTGGGAGTCCTACTTCTGTTGGTATGACAGCCTCTGAGCCATGTGCTAGCATGAACGGGGTTTCTCCTGTAGGTGTCCTTGCCGTAGTTCTATAGGCCCATAACACAGTGTAGACCTCTTCAGCCCATCTTCCCTTTGCTTCTTCTAACCTCTTTTTAATTCCATCGAGAATTGTTCTGTTCGTGACCTCGATTTGACCGTTTGCCTGAGGTCAGCCAGGAGATGAGAAGAACTGCTTTATCCCAACTCTTAGGCAGTACTTTTCCAAAGAGGAGTTCTTGAACTGGGTCCCATTGTCTGAGATGAGAGTGTTTGGGAGGCCGTATCTACATATGATGTTCCTCTAAATAAACTGAAAGGTCTTCTATTCTGTGATCGTTATCATCGGTTCTGCCTCCACCCATTTTGAGAAGTAGTCGATAGCAACTATCAAGAATCTATAATTGTTAGCAGCTCTTGGTAGGGGTCCTACTAAGTCAATCCCCCATACCGCAAATGGCCATGGAGAGGTGATTGACGTCATAGGATGATGAGGTTGATGAGGAATAGTTGCGAATCTTTGACATTTATCACACCTCTTCACGTAGGCTGCAGCGTCTTTGGACAAGGTTGGCCACCACTACCCCTCTATGATGATTCTTTTGGCCAAGGGTCTTCCCCCTATGTGGATGGAGCAATAACCTTCTTGAACCTCCTGTAATACCCGTGGAACATCCGTGGGATGCACACATCTGAGGAGAGGCAATAGAAATACCTTTTTGTACAAGATCTATCCTATCACCGTGAACTTGGCAGCCCTGTATCTCAACTTTCTCCTCTCCAGCTTGGACTCCGGTATCTCTCCCTCTCTAATATATCTCACGAGGGGGTCAATCCATGAGTCTCCTAGGTTCAAATTGTGACAAGGGTTACACACCTCTTCTTCCTCGATGGTTTCCTTTCCCAAGACCTCGATCGGAATGGTCTTTCTAACATCTATCTTCGTTGCCGAGGCCAGCCTTGTCAATGCATCTGCGTGACTGTTACTCTGTCGACACACTCTCTTCAGTTTTGCCTCTTCAAAATATTCCAACATCTTTCTCACCCTCTTCAGGTACTTCTCCATCCTTTCATCCTTGGCCTCATAGACTCCCAGTACTTAATTGATAACTAACCTCGAGTCGCTGTGGAGTATGAGTCGCTTTACGCGAAGAGTCTTTGCCAATAAGAGACCTGCTATCATGGCCTCATACTCGGACTCGTTGTTTGAGGCCTGAAAGTTGAATCTCAAGGCATATTCAATGTTGGCGCCATCTACAGCCGAGAGTATTAGCCCCGCACCGCTTCCACTATCGCAGGAAGAGCCATCAACGAAGAGGCTCCAAATGTCTGTATCTGATGAGAAGACCCCTTCTGTCATGATTCCTTTCTTGAAGAGGTACCGATCTTCTTCGTTTTCTTACACTCTGCCCCGAACCTTTCCTGAGGTGACCTCTTCCTAATTTTGAAAGACGTTTGGTGTCGTCTCTTTCGAATTTTGGAAGACACCGCGGTTTGTCTCTTCGACCTCCCCCAGGCCTTTCTCTGTCTCGGCCTCTTCCCAGGTGAACTCTGCAACAAAGTCTGCGAGGGCTTACCCTTTGATGGCTGTCCAAGGCTGGTAGGTAAGATCATACTCCCCTAACTCAATGGCCCACGTCATCAATCTCCCGGACTTCTCAGGTTTATGCAAGACCGGCCTTAGTGGCGAGTCAGTGAGGACTACCATGGAGTGAGCTTGGAAGTAAGGCTTCATTTTCCTTAAAGCGTGTATCAGAGCATAGGCCAATTTTTCCATGCGTGGGTAATTTTGCTCAGCCCCTTGAAGGGCCTTACTGTTGAAATACACTGGCCTTTGGATCCCATCATCTTCCCGTATTAGGGCCGCGCTGATGGCTGATTCAGAGACTGCCAGATACACATACAGCTTTTCTCCTGCGACGGGCCGAGATAGCAATAAGGGTGACCCCAAGTAAGACTTGAGTTGGTTGAATGATTTTTCACACTCTTCGTCCCATTGGAAGGCATTTCTTGGAACTTTAAAGAATGGAAGACACTTATCCGTTGCCCTAGAGACAAATCTGTTAAGCGCAGCCACTCTCCCCATGAGTCTTTGGACATCCTTGATACTCCTAGGAGTCTTCATGTCAAGCAATGCCTTGATTTTCTAAGGGTTTGCTTCAATTCCTCTCTGGTTGATGATGAATCCCAGGAATTTCCTAGATCCTACTCCGAAGACACATTTTGCTGGGTAGAGTTTCATTCTGTATGAGTCCATAGCATCGAAGGTCTTCTCAAGGTCTGCTACATGGGTGCAAGCTTTCAAGCTTTTTGTTAGCATATCATCTACATACACCTCCCTGGTCTTACATATTTGCTCTTCAAACATCTTATTTATAAGACGTTGGTACGTTGCCCCTGCATTTTTCAGACCGAAGGGCATTACCTTGTAGCAGTATGTCCCTTTATCGGTAATGAAGGTTGTCTTCTCCGAGTCTCCAGCATCCATGAAGATTTGGTTATAGCCTGAATACGGATCCATGAAGCTCATGAGCTCATGTCCTGCCGTGGCATCCACCATCTGATCTATCCGAGGTAAGGGATAGTTGTCTTTTGGAGAAGACCTGTTCAGGTCAGTGAAATTGACACACATTCTCCACTTCCCATTGTCCTTGGGTACGATGACTGCATTTGATAGCCACTCCAGATATGTGACTTCTCTAATAAACTCAGCCTCTTCTAATTTTTTAACCTCTTCCCGGATGACGTCATATTTCTCCCCAGAGTAGACTCTTCGTCTCTGCTTAATAGGCTTGGCATTTTTGTTTACGTTGAGCTTGTGACTCATCACACCAGGGTCGATGCCAGGCATGTCTGCATGGCTCCATGCGAAGACACTCTGCCTCCTCCTGATGAAGTTTATCAGCTCTTCCTTAACTTTCGAATTAAGGGCTTTGCCGACCTAGATGGTTTTTCTCGGCTCGTCCTCGTTGAGGACGATGGATTCTACCTCTTCCGCGGCCTCTCCCTTCTTTAACTTTATCTCATCTCTCGGATCAAGAGTATCAATGCTATAAGTGGTGGTGGCCCTCTTATGGGCCTCTCTCTCTTTGGCCGAGTTGAAGTAACATTCTCGAGCTGTGGTCTGGTCACCTTGCACTTCCCCTACCCCATAGGGGGTCAGGAATTTTAGCATCTGGTGGACCGTCGACAGCACAGCCTCGAACTCCTTAAGGGCCACTCTTCCTATAATGAGGTTATAGGCTGAGAAGACACTCTCGTCCATTACGAATAAATTGATCTTCCTGGTCATCCTCTTAGGCCACTCGTCACCCATCCGTACGTCCATCTCATACATGCCCAAGGGGTGGACCTTTTCCCCACTGAAACCTATCAAGGGGTGGTGATAGGGTACTAGTCTTGCTCTACTAAGGCCTAAGCTCTTGAAGCAAGGCCAGAACATTACATCTGCCGAGCTACCTCCATCTACGAGGATCCTCTGCACCTCGCATCCATGTACCATTGTTGTTATGACCAAAGGGTCATCATGTGGGGCTAAGATACCCTTGAAGTAGAGCCTGGAGAACCCCACTATAAGGGTGTCCATGTCCACTTTCTTCCTCTTCTGCACTGCATCGGAAGACGTTAGGTTCCCAACTTCAGGTTTGGTTGCCGACTTGGCTTCTGCCACGTGAGCCTTCGTATCAGCTATTTCAGAGCCACCTCCTGCAAATCCCCCGCATATGGTATTGACACCAAACGAGATCATACCAACCCTCTTCACTGGGGTGTTATCATCTTTCGGCAGAAGATCTGGGTCGTTCTCATCATCACCTTCAGAGTCATCGTCTGTTCGTGCTGGGATGTTGTCATGGCATCTGTCATCTCTCCTTTTTTTAGGGTCATCTCTTCTACCCTTAGGAGCCTTACCATCCACGTAATTCCTCAACTTTCCAGATTTTAACATCTTTTCAATCTCATCTTTCAAAGTGAAGCATCTATCCGTGACATGACCATGATCCTGGTGGAACTCGCACCATAGGTTTTTATTCCTCTTGTGTGGTGGGGCTTTTAGTTTCTCTGTCCATCTCAAAGTCCTATCATTTTTAATCTCGTTGAGGATGTGCTCACAGCTCACAGTCAGAGGAGTATCATGGGCAAACTTGTCTTCACCCGACCTCTTCTTCCCATCTCTCTTCTTTTGGGACATTCCACTACTACTATCGCGGTTTGCATCCTCATACTTGGTGGCCATTGCCTCTTCCGCATTCATTACTTTTCCTGTGGTTGCCAAGAGCTCTGCCATAGATCTTGGGGGGTCTTCCGTAAGTTTCCACAACAGCTTTCCTTTCTGTAGGCCCCCTATGAGAGCGGTCATGGCTATATTCTCTTCATAATCCTTGACCTCCAAATTCTCTTTGTTGAACCTGGCTATGTAGTCCCTTAAGCTCTCATCCTTGCCCTGCTTGACATACAGCAGGTGAGTGGTCTTCTTTTGAGGTCTCACCCTAAAGCAGAAGTTATGGATGAATCGTTCAGCTAAGCCTTTGAAGTTCTCAATCGAGTTTTTTGGAAGGGAGGTAAACCATCTGTGTGCTGCCCCTATCAGGGTCCCAGAGAAGGCCTTGCACTTCATCTCATCGGGTAGGGAGTAGATGTCTGCTGCCGACTGATACATTTCAATGTGGTGTACTGGGTTGGTGCTGCCGTGACACTTGGGAGACACCACAGGAGGCTTGAACTTAGTTGGGGTTGGGAAGCTCACTATCCTAGCCACAAACGGTGAGCCCTCTGAGTAACCCCTCTGCAATGGATCTCTACTTTTAATGAGGTCTCCTATCTTATCCTCGAAGCACTGGATCGAGTCATTCCATGGTCTTCTACCCTCGACCTGGCCGAGGTTGTCCCCAGCCACTTCGATGGGATGGACGGAGGGTTCCCCCGCTATAGCACAGCGTCGGCTATTGACCTCTTCTTGCTCTCTGCCTCTTCTATCACAGGGTCGGCCTTGGTCAGGCCGACCTGGTCTGTCCCCTCTTTGCGAGCCGACAGCACTCCTGGATCTGGATAACCTGTGTCTTAGGTCATTCACTGGACCCAACCTCTCAAAGGCTGATCCTCTGCTCAACCGATCGAAGGACGACCCCCTCTTTTGAGCCTCTTCATCTCTTCGGACGACACCTCCCTGACTCTGCCAGAGAGGTCGCACAGTGTTATTCGACACCTCTTACGGCTCCCAACAATCTTTCGGGGCCTCCTCCGCCTCTAGATCATTATACCTGTCTTCCGGGCAAGGGTTTCCTTGCCTGCCAAGGCGTAAGCCCCTGGGGTCAGAAACGTCCCTTCTTCGCTGGGGTGCAGGTTGATCCTTAATTGGTGCCTGGGGTGGTCCCATGGCGTTTGGATAAAGCTGAACAGCCGCCGGAGTGATCATATCCGGTGAGACTCCAGGTGGTCTCATCATAGTTTGGCTGAGCTGTTCGAATTTCTCCTTCATTGCTTGCTGCGTTGCAGCCAAAGATTTTAAGGCTGCAGCCACTTCCGCCATTTCGGAGTGAGGCGGTGCCTGGCTGGAACTGGGCCCTCCTCCTTCGGCCGGCGGAAGAGGCGGTGGTAATTCTGGTGCCATGTGTCAACAATAAAGAGCTTGAGTAACGAGTGAGCTTAGTACCTTACAGGACCTCTTTCAATGGTGAAACAACTCCACGCAAGGGATGGTGCCTGGTTCACAACCAGAGTCTTCGGTGAGGTTAAGCTGAAGAAGAGGAAGAGATAACTTCTCGTTCCCACAGACGGCGCCAAAATGATGATGCTGGAAACAACACCACTCTTCAAGGTGTTTGAGAGCTCAGTTCAATGTCAACAATGGCAGTATAGGAGTATATATTCATATAGTAGAATGAGGTGAGGAGAAGAGGATGAACACAGTTATGTAAGTGGTTCATCCAATCAGGCCTACGTCCACTGTGCAAGTGTATGATGTGTATCACTATATGAGGGTTCTAATGGCCATGGATACAATCTCTCAAGATTTCTCTCTCTACTGTGCATTTGAACAGAGTTTTTAGCTAGGGTTAATGATTTTGGATCCCTTGCATGGTAGAGGATTATCTCTATATGTAGTACTTAGGGGGTGTAGTGTACCCCCATACATGTAATATGCACATGTGTGTTAGCCTCACCAATAGGGGAGAGCCACCTGTCACTGTCACATGTAAGGAATGATGATGAAATATTCTCCCCACATGTGGGGAATAATCTTGTTATAACTAATTTATGTCAACATGTCCTTATCAAAACGTCAATAGATGCTCGACTGCCATTCTGGTACATGACCTCGGCCTGGGAAAGGTCGAGTTTGTAAAGTCTTGGTATTCATTCAATCCGAGATGTGCCATAGGGGGTCTCGGCCTGATCTCAGCTGAGACAGTGTGTTGGGGTCGGCCAAAGCCGAGGTTGAGCTGATACCGTGATGGAGTTTACTAGGGCTTCTTACTAGCTCGGCCTACATTCGGTCGAGGTTTCCATATCCAGGTATACGAGAATTCTATTGATACCTATAATGCGCGTAGTTTGCTTTGGAGATGTAGGTGGTAGTGTCGTCCTGGGCCGACCTTACAATGGCTGAGGGCTGATATCGCGAGCCCAAGGCTTATCCAGAGTCGGCCATTACCTCGGTCGAGGTTGGTGTCTCTAGGGCGAGGTCACAATTGGGGCATATCTATCACCCCCCAACCCTTAGTCATATGTGAGGGCAGGTGACTAGGGGATTAGTACACCTCTGAGGCCTGTCTATTTATGAGCTAATACTTGCTTGACACTTGTCCAATGTTGGAACATGCTTGCTTGGTAGGCGTGTGCTGTCAGCCGCCCTTTGGGTCTCCCAAGGCAATGATGGACCTTGGGAAACTTGCCTATGTATTTAAGGTTTTTTAACCCTCTTTCCCTCCTTCTTCTTCATTTCTTCCCTTTCCTGGCGAATTTTGTTCCTGCAACTCTCTCTCTAAAAGGAATTTCGAAGACTCCATTGCAGAGGTCATTGTTGGTGGTTTTTCGCAAATTTTCTTCACTTTCCCTCATCGTTTCATTTCCAGGTACCTTCTCCCCTTCATTTTCTTTGCTTTTCGCTTCTGGTTTGCATTTTCCGGTGAGTTTCATCATTTTCCGGCGAGCACCATAGTTTCAGGCGAACAATTTGCCTTATTTCATCAGCCATTCTTGTTTGTAGTTTTAGGAAGTTATCCCAAGTTTAGGATCAGCCTCTGATGCTCAGACCCTTAAACCAGCTTCTTGAGGAGTTCCCCTCCCTTAGAGAGAAGACTTTAGAAAATATTAGACAAATAGAAAGGGCGCAGGAGGAGGCTCGTAGGTCCCAAGAATTTCCCATTAGACCTATCTTTCCACCACCTCTTAAGGTGATATATCCTGATCCCCTGGAATTCTTCTATCAGACAGAGGTCCCTGCTGACCCCATACCGATGTCTGGGTCTGAATCTTCTACCTCAGACCCCATGTCTGTGGATTCCTTTCATGAGGCCATGGACATCACACCTCGGCCTGATCAGGCCCCTGATCAGACCGAAGTCTCCACCCGAGCCTCATCCCATGATAGCTCGAGCACCTCAGCCTCTTCCTCAGAGGTTGAAATTATTGAGCCAAGTGTGGCTGTACCACCCATACTTGACGCCATTCCCTTGTCCGTTATTACCGGGGCAGAGTTCGCTCAGAGGTTTCCGAGTATCCTGGCCGACCTCAGGCAAATGATCAAACCGAGGTCACGAACAGAACAATTCTCGATGGAATCAAGAAGATGTTAGAGGACGCGAAGGGAAGATGGGCTGAAGAGGTCTACGCTGTGTTATGGGCCTATAGAACCACAGCAAGGACACCTACAGGAGAAACCCCGTTCATGCTAGCACATGGCTCAGAGGATGTCATGCCAACAGAAGTAGGACTCCCAACTCATAGGGTTCAGACCTATGACCCCGATAAAAATGGGTAAGAGAGGAGGTTAGACCTGGATCTGATTGAAGAAATAAGAGAAGACGCGGAGATCAGACAAGTAGCCTACCAACAGAGGGCAGCGAAATTCTACAACCAGAGGGTGAAGTCAAGACCCATTGCAGTAGGAGACCTAGTGCTAAAAAAGACCTTATATAAAGCAAATAATCTTCACCCAAACTGGCATGGCCCCTACAGAGTGACAGAAGAGGTTGTGCCTAACACCTACAGGCTAGAAACCTAGAAGGAGAACCCTTTGCTAACCCATGGAATACTGCTCACCTAAAGAAATATTACATATGATTTTTCATAGAGTTTGTAAATTTATCATCTTATGAAGAGCTTATTAATAAAAAGATCAATCCCTATGACGATTCTTGCTTCATTCTTATGTCAGATTAATTATGGGGATAACATCTTAGGTGAGGACCTCAGACCCTCATAACACCACTCAGTGGTGACGAGGTCTGAGCTCAGACACCATCACAGATGACCTCAGACCCTAAACATCATTAATTTGGTGAGATTAGTTATGGGGATAATATCTTAGGTGATGACCTCAGACCCTCATAACACCACTCAGTGGTGACGAGGTCAGAGCTCAGACACTATCATAGATGACCTCAGACCCTTAACATCATTAATTTGGTGAGATTAATTATGGGGATAAAATCTTAGGTGATGACCTCAGACCCTCATAACACCACTCAGTGGTGACGAGGTCTGAGCTCAGACACCATCATAGATGACCTCATACACTTAACATCATTAATTTGGTGACATTATGAGGATAACATCTTAGGTGACGACCTCAGACCTTCATAACGCCATTCAGTTATGACGAGGTCTGAGCTCAGACACCATCACAGATGACCTCAGACCCTTAAAATCATTAATTTGGTGAGATTAATTATGGGGATAACATCTTAGGTGATGACCTCAGACCCTCATAACACCACTCAGTGGTGACGAGGTCTGAGCTCAGACACCATCACAGATGACCTCATACCCTTAACATCATTAATTTGGTGAGATTAGTTATGGGGATAACATCTTAGGTGATGACCTCAGACCCTCATAACACAACTCAGTGGTGATGAGGTCTGAGCTCAGACACCATCATAGATGACCTCGGACCCTTAACATCATTAATTTGGTTAGATTATGAGGATAACATCTTAGGTGATGACCTCAGACCTTCATAACACCATTCCGTGCTGACGAGGTCTGAGCTCAGACACCATCACAGATGACCTTAGACCCTTAACATCATTAATTTGGTGAGATTAATTATGAGGATAGCATCTTAGGTGATGACCTCAGACCTTTATGACTTCACTTAGTGGTGACGAGGTCTGAGGTCAGGACCATTGATTAAGTATAAACAAGATATCATTGTAACAAAATATAGAGTGGATAATATCATATGGCATTCAGTAAAAGCAAGTGAAGACAGTCCTCCTTAGAGGTCGATATATTCAGAAATAACAAATATTCAACAATTACAGACAAGTTCCATAGTGTTAAAAGTTACAAACAATGACAAAAAAAAATCCTAAGGATTTGAAGAGGTAATGTTAACATCCTCGGCCTTATTGGCTTGATCCACATTGGTCACCTCGGTCGCATCATCATGATGGTCTGCCCCTCCAACCTCGGTCCCTTCCAACATAGCAGTCTCGGCAGGAGCGGCAGCCTCTTCCTCAACCTCCTGAAGAGCTTGGGAAAACCGAGGATCAGTAAAGCCGGGACCTACAAAATCAAAGGCCTTCAGAGTGCCGACCTCTCCCTCCATGACATCAGCCCATTTAATAGTGGCTTTGATACCTCTCTCAAGGTACTCAAAGCCGAAGCACATGAATTCTTCGGAGGACTTATAGTCAGAAATTATCTTTTCAGAGGCATCTTCAAGAGCAGCCCTGACAGCTGAGTTGACTTTATGCTACAGAGTGTCGTCTTTAGCCTACAGAGCTGTAGCTTGATCCTTGCCGAGCTGGAAGATGTCCTTCTCCAAGCCCTTCACTTTCTTCTCAGAGTCCTTCAGCTCAGACTTGAGACGGCCAATCTCTACATTCAGAGCGCTCTGGACTTTCTCGGCCTCTTGCCCCTTTTGGATAAGGGGCAATTTCCTCAGAGTCCAGTTGGACAAGTGATGCATAGCTGCCAGACCCTGCATGTTTTGTAATCATGAATAAGATGAAGTAAAGATAGATGTTACTGTTATGAAATTTTTGAGGAAAGGTCAAGTCATACCTGAACGGCTCTGTGAAGGCCGAAATCAACCAGCAAGGGGGTCTCTAGAGACCTGAAAAAGCGTTTGTCAGCCTCGGTCATTGTAGAGCCGACAACATCAAGGGCCTGAAGACTGTGGCCGACTATGCTGTCAGACAATTTCAGCTGATCCAGGCGAGCCGACAGGGCATCGACCGAGGAGATAGGGATGGCAGTGTTAGTAGTCTTCTTCTTCGGCGTCTGATCCTCAGGGGCATGACCTTGTGGGGCCCTCTTCTTTGTGGCCTGGGACTTTGATGTAGAGGGAGCTGGGGGAGGAGCGTTCAGGCCAACTCTCTTGGCAAGTCTTGTTAAACTAGGTGCAACCATTTCCCACAGCTCGTCCGAGATGTCTTGTGGTCACTCTGTAAAAGTTAGGTTTGAGTTAAAAATCAGACATGAATGAATTCAGAGGTTCAACTTAAAATAAAAATTCTTACCAAGGTCGGCAAGGGGACTTCCACCTAGGCCCGTCCCCGAGAGATAATGGGGGGTCAGCAAATGTTCAAACATAACGAATAGACCATGTGCCCCTTGGTCTTGCAGGGCTTTCACCTTTTGAAGATTATGAAGACTTAGACCAGGGTCAGCCCTGGCAGACATGGTGACCTTACCCCATCTGAGGGGTATCCTCGACTCAAGAATGGACGAGGGAACACATGGGCCAAATTCCCATGGTCCATAGGCGAAGAAATAACAGGGCTTCCAGTTGTGGTTGGAAGTCTGAGTTATCTGAAGCCCCCCCTAAGATGGGCTGAAGAGGTCTACGCTGTGTTATGGGCCTATAGAACCACGACAACGACACCTACAGGAGAAACCCCGTTCATGCTAGCACATGGCTCAGAGGCTGTCATACCAACAGAAGTAGGACTCCCAACTCATAGGGTTCAGACCTATGACCCCAATAAAAATGGGGAAGAGAGGAGGTTAGATCTGGATCTAATTGAAGAAAGAAGAGAAGACGCGGAGATCAGACAAGCAGCCTACCAACAGAGGGTAGTAAAATTCTAACCAGAGGGTGAAGTCAAGACCCATTGCAGTAGGAGACCTAGTGCTGAAAAAGACCTTACATAAAGCAAATAAGCTTCACCCAAACTGGCATGGCCCCTACAGAGTGACAGAAGAGGTTGTGCCTGGCACCTACAGGCTAGAAAACCTAGAAGGAGAACCATTTGCTAACCCATGGAATGCTGATCACCAAAAGAAATATTACATATGATGTTGCATAGAGTTTGTAAATGTATCATCTTATGAAGAGGTTATTAATAAAAAGATCAATCCCTATGACGATTCTTGATTCATTCTTATGTCAGATTAATTATGGGGAGAACATCTTAGGTGAGGACCTCAGACCCTCATAACACCACTCAGTGGTGATTAGGTATGAGCTCAGGCACCATCACAGATGACCTCAGACCCTTAACATCATTAATTTAGTGAGATTAATTATGGGGATAACATCTTAGGTGATGACCTCAGACCCTCATAACACGACTCAGTGGTGACGAGGTCTGAGCTCAGACACCATCATAGATGACCTGACCCCCCTAAGTACTACATATAGATATCATCCTCTACCGTGCAAGGAATGCAAGATCAATAACCCTAGCTAAAAACTCTGTTCAAATACACAGTAGAGAGAGAAAGGTTGAGAGATTGTATCCATGGCCATTAGAGCCCTCATACAGTGATACACATCATACACTTGCACAGTGGACGTAGGCCTGATTGGCTGAACCACTTACATAACTGTGTTAATCCTCTTCTCCTCACCTCATTCTACTATATGAATATGTACTCCTATTCTGCCATTGTTGACATTGAACTGAACTCTCAAACACCTTGAAGGGTGGTGCTATTTCCAGCATCATCAATATATATATTTGTGTGAATAATATATATAGTAAAGCCATACCAATATTAATGCTATCATAGGAGGTTGCACGATGTGGGTGAGCCCCCTGACTAGCGAATGCAGGGTGAGTATATATTCCCCAGGCCATAGCATCTGTTATTATGGGTGGGATCGTTACGGCATGGAGCGTACACTTTCGGGGGGAACTATGGCCGCCTCCTATGCATTCTATGATAGCATTTATATCCGACATGCGTGTGAATGTTGAGATATGGATATGTATATATAGTGCAGAATTATATATGGATATATATACATGGTGTGAAATTTATAAATAAGATAACATGTGGATTGGTTATATGATATCAAGTTCGATATGTCTATAAATAAGCTAGTGTGAAATATAACTTAAAACTCATATACATCATGTTAATTGTATAAAGGATATAACTCGTGAGAATGTTCTATGTCATTATATAGGAAATGATTTAAATCAACTAAGGTGATTAATAAACCATAAAATGTATACGATACTCACTCGAGTTGGGATAGTGGGAAATCGTGAGATATATGAGACAAGACTAGTTACGGAGAGTTAACTAGATGGGTCATTTATAGTTTCGGTTGGAGTGCACATTATTTAAGAGGTGAGGTAAACTCAAGGGAGTGCGTGACACTAATTTAAATATAAAGAGCATTTTCATTTTAATTTCTTGCATTTAAATACACTTGCTAAATATTTTCAAATGTTTTGGGTTCTAACCCTTGCTATAAAATATTTTCAAAAACCTTTTAGGTGTCCTACTACAGGGGCGCCAGTCTGGATCTTTCCTACAGTGTGCGCAACTACAGCTTATGTGGATTGCCGCGGGATCTTTGTTTTAACGCTTTTATCATTCTATCTTTAGATAGGGACTTTTTCAGTTGTACTAATGAGTTTGGACTTGCATATTTAGTCTTGGCATGTATCAGTATTCTTTTATACTTGCACTTTGTGGATTGCTTATAGTCGATGTTTTTCGATAAACACTTGTACATATTTTATGGCATATTTAGTTTCTTTCTTATATTAGTTAATTTTCTTTCCTAGTATGTTGGTTGGGTTGGATTAATAAAGATAAAATTTGGCATCAACTTAATGAAAGACTAGGTGGTTAGTAATTAATGACTTAACGACAGTGATGCTAAGAATGAACGAGATGAGATTCCTGTTAATTTGATATAGGATTGATCACCCGGTATTTTATTAGGCGGGGTGTCACAGATGGTATCAGAGCATCAGGTTCTAGTGTCCTTAGGATCTATACGGCTTTTCACGTTTCAGCGTAGCGTTCTTTGATATAGAGCCTTATTATAGGATTGTTGTATTCCTTCACGTATGCGATTTACGTTCTTCTGCAATAGGGTATAGTTCGTGTGAGTCATATACGATTTTAGTCGAGCGTGGTGAATCGATTGTGATAGAACAACCAACGTGGGACGTTAGAAGGATTGCAAGAGGGAGAACTCAAAAAAAGCCATGGGGTATTCTAAAAATAGTGACACGATAGGAGTCACCATGATAATTGTTCAAATAATTAATTAAAGTTGGAGAAATCGTTGAGGTGCAGTAGTTTCCCCAAGAACCGTCTTGAAGGACAATGGTGCAAAACTAAAACCGAAAGTGTAGACGACAAGGGGTGTGGTCGAAGAAAATTTTATTTAAGAAGAACAATCCGTTTGGATTCGAGGGGGGTGCAAAAAAGTGATTTACCAGTGGGTAGAGAACATCCAATTGGGATGACATATGGGGGGAGTGTAGTGTCACTCAAGTCAAAATTTTTGGAAAGGAAGTTTGCTTTTAGAAGCAGTATGGGGTGCTGGGAGCCAATCACCACATTTATGGAGAAATAATGTGAATAACAAGTACTTAGGGGTGCAGATTATTACGAACTCTCTTACTATTGGTTAAATAGAGAGGAAAGGAAAACTTTAGAAATTTTCCAAAAGGGGTCGGACAATGGCCGGATGTGAAGGAAAGTTGATGAAATTCGCAAACTTTGTAACCGATGACAGGGATACAAAGAATCAAATAGGGTTTGTAAGTTGAGATTAGACCCGTTGGGTAGAGTGTACAAGCATGGATAGGAGATCAGGCTAGGATGATTGGTGTCATTGTCGTCAAAGTTGTACAAGTACAATTGGTATCAATGCTATCGAGAGAGGGGAACTAAGAGAGTTGGAGAATCTATCGAAGAGTAAGTTTCGATTTTTAGTGCTATTATGGTTCCAAGGAAAGAATTACCCAGTAAGGGACCCAGACTAATGATCGAGGTCCATGAAACGTCTACCGAGTAACGGTGGGTTTAGTTAGGGCCATCGAGGCCACTAGCCAGTTATTGAATCAGCGGACCCAAATGGACATTTGGGTCAATAATTAGGGTCAAGACTACCAGGTCCGTGAGAAGGACAACCTTGACAGGGCCGTTGGTGCCAGAGAAAAGGGGACATTACATAGAGAGGTGTCTTAGTTGTAAAAGAGTGGAAACACATGGGTGGATTTTGTCCGCGGTGAGTTAGGGGACATCAGCTAGATGCCCAGTAGGGGCATCTATTGGAAAACTTTTTGGTTTAGTTAGGAAGAGGGTGTTATGTCTAATGACCATTGAGCCAAAAATATTGTGAGTAACTGAAACTGTAAGTCTTATTGCGAGATGATTGGGGTATGTTTTATGTGATGCAAGCGGGTCACAATAATATATTAGTATTACATTCGCATGAGATTTGGATTTAGTGGAAGTATCGTTAATGTCACTAGTATGTATATTTTTATGTACTTTTCGGTTCCGCCTAATAGGAATGGGTGGGTTACATTAAGACGATGTATTTCTTGAGGACTAGCTCCTTTGTGAGGTGATAATTGAGGTGTGTTTTATCTTGGGTACGGATGAGATCGCAATAGGGGGGCAATCATAGCAAGGCTATCGTGTTCGTTATTTTAGTACCGGATGTATATTCTTTTGAGATGTCTCACCTGGAAGAGGGTTGAGAAATATCATAACGGAAATATTATGTGAAGTAGGATCCATAGATTGCTGTTGTCTAGTTATGTTGGATCCCGATGCATAGGATTTTTACTAAGGAGTATAAAGGGATGTATGGTTGTCGTGGAGAGGAGAGATTTAGCTCATTATTAATATCTAGCGCTGAGGGCTTAGTGATAGTATGAGCGTAGTAGTATGTGATTCCTTTAGGGACGCGGGAGTCCATGATAGACTTGTGAGTATAGGGGCAAGGTTTAAGATTCATGGGGTTATGCTTTGGGTTCTGTTGAAATCAAGGACCGATGATGTTGAGGAACTGCACATTGGGGAAAAATTCCTTTTGGGCTTTACTAGGAAGTGTTATACGCATAAGCTTGGATAAAATGTCAAAAGTGTGGAGACGTCATTAGATTTTAGGTCATTGAATTTAATGATAATTAGTGAACATGTGGAGAAAATATTTTGAGTGGAAAACCACTAAGTGATAGGGCTAGTGGAGCCTAAAGGTGTTGCAAAAGAAACAATACGACACTTTGGCACCACAAGTTGCTAGGTTATGCATATTGTTATGTGTTTTGTGTGAATTATTTTAGCCACTTTTGTCATCGCATGGGCCCTTAGGTATGGGACTAAGGGATTATTTTGAGGATATCACATTGATAATAAAGGTGGGGTAATATCGGGGAGAATCGAATGGTAATGAGTAAGTCATCAGAAATATTTGGAGGATATAGCCACGCTAATAATGCGGGGGATGAAATTGAGACAAATATGGTTACGTAATTGATGATCGGATGTTTATGCAATTATACACGAGATATAGGGTGTATGGGCACTCTGGGAGGTGCCAGAGCCTTTACTATGCAAATACTTAGCATATTTTGGGAGAAGATACAAAGGCAATGATTTTGGGTATATTTCGGAGGAATGGGAATGAGTTGTCTCTCGAATTATGGAATGATTAAGCATGGGTGTGTTTGGATGTGACAGTGAGTGCATTATAACCTATAATTTTCTATCACTAGGATTCGTGAGTGAGATGGATATTAGTGGATGCATTGGTAATAATAGCCATAAGATACATACATATCTAAGTACTGTGGAAAGCGGGGTTCTTTGGTGTTAACCACGTGAGAGTGGGGGGTTACTGTAAGAGGATGGTTGCATTATACGAGATATTTCTACTTTCAAGGATTATGGGAGTAATGTGGATGTTGTTCCAAATTTCAACTTTGTAGCTATAGTATATAGCTTTAGTAAGACTGGCTGTTCGCGGTACCAGTAAATATATTATCATTGCTAGGTTTCACCTGAGATAGGGTCTAACGTATATATACGGTAATGTATGTTAAAATGTGTTGCATGTTAATGTACTAAAATTGTTAAATTGAAATACCGGGGAGTAGGGACATTTCTGATGTGATTCAGGGTGGTTCGATTATTGTCGAGCGGGAAGATATAGCTCGGGTTTTACTTTTGTGCAAGGAAACTAGTGATAGTAAGGGTGCGGTAGTAGGTATTGTGTTTTACATAAGAGTGGATATGTATACTTTCATGCCGAGAGGAGGCTATTGGGAATGTTATAACTGTGGGATTGAAGTTATATTACGGATTAAGAGCTAGTAAATGTCGTGCTTCTTTTAGGGCAGTTAACCTCGGGTACAGGGTGGAAGGGCGCTCTGGTTAATTACATTCGCTCAATAACTTTTATGTATCAATGCTAAGGGTAAGTGATTACGGGGATAGTTGAGAGTGAGAGTACTAGGCTTATCCGAATTTCGAGGATGAAATTCTGTTTTAAGGGGGGAAGTACGTAACACCTCGTAATTTTTGGTTTATTATTTTTATTTAATTAATTCTTTAATTAGTAATTCACTTGTGTCATTAATTAATGAGAATTAATTAATGGGAATATTTAAAAGTGAATATATTTAAATAAGTTAACGAGTGAGAGTTATATTTAGAAATTTATTCCAGATGGTAATTTGAGCGCGCGGTTGAGTCCGTTAGGGTTAAAGTAGTTCGAAATGAGTGGTTATAGGCATATATTGGGTGTTAGGGCGTAATTAGACATATTTGAGCTCCATATAGAGAGTATGGACCCTTTTTATAAGGCCCATAGGCCCAAAAACGTGAATAGGGTTTTAAACCCCAAATGTGTAAGGGTTAGGCAACATTAAATCACATTAGAAGACTAAAGGGAAAAAGCGAAAGGGAGAGCCAAAAAGAAGAGGAACTTGGGATGTTGTAGAGATTTCTTCAATTTCAATTCAATACCTTCATTCAAAGCCTTAGATCTTCATTTAAGGCAAGTGGTTTGAATTGTGACTATTAAATTGCCTCTATCTTTTCATATTAAAAGAGGTGGAATTCAATTAAACTCTAGGGTTTGTTCTTCGGCAAATTGGGGATTTCTTTTTAATGGGAGTTATAAATCTGTAGGGGTTTTGATAGTTGGTGAAATTGTTAGGGCTAGATTTGTTTTAACAAAAGAATGGAGTTAGGATGATTTTGGGGGCGTTTTAATGCAGAAATCTGTCCAGAACAAAGGTTGAAACTTATTAATGGCAGACTGGGTTTTTAGCTAAAGAGAGAGGAAGGAGAAATACCAGGGTCGTTTGAATGACTTGTTATTTCATTTGAATGAGATCCACTGTCATTCGAACGATAGGGCTCTCCGTTCGAACCATCTCTGATGTTTTGCCAGATTTCTGCAATTCCCCTGATTCAGACATGTTGTGCTGGAAATTACAGTTCCTGCCCTAACTGAATTATGAAATTGATTATTGAATTAGGGTTTAATTTGAGAATACCTAACCTTGAAATTAATTAGACTTGATTGCATGAAATCGACGATGTAAGTTTATGATTTAGCATATTGTAATGTTCTTGTTTAAGTGATCAGACTCGATTGCATGAAATTGAAGGGCTGATTGAAAATATTGAATTTCGGGCCGAGAGATAGAGAGTTCGGGTATCCTTGAAAGGGATACAAAAAAATAATGGGAATTAATTAGTGTGTAATTAATTAAAATCAAGTCGGACCATGGACTTAAATGTTTTAGGCTTGGGTATGGGCATAATACTCCGATAGCCTGGATTTCTATATATATATATATGTTGATTTGTAGTACATATATATATAATTTATATATATTTGTGTGAATAATATATATAGTAAAGCCATAACAATATTAATGCTATCATAGGAGGTTGCGCGATGTGGGTGATCCCCCGGAGTAGCGAATGCAGGGTGAGTATATTCCCCTGGCTATAGCGTCTGTTATTAGGGGTGGGACCGTTACGGTATGGAACCGACACTTTCGGGGGGAACTATGGCCGTCTCCTTTGCGTTCGGTGATAGCATTTATTTTCGACATGCATGTGAATGTTGAGATATGGATACGTATATATAGTGCAGAATTATGTACGGATATATATACATGGTGTGAAATGTATAAATAAGACAACTTGTGGAATGGTTATATGATATCAAGTTCGATATGGTTATAAATAAGCTAGTGTGAAATATAACTTATAACTCGTATACATGATGTGAATTGTATAAGGGATATAACTCATGAGAATGTTATATGGCATTAAATAGGAAATGATTTAAATCAGCGAAGGTGATTAATAAACCATAAAATGTATACGATACTCACTCGAGTTGGGATATGGGGAAATAGTGAGATATATGAGACAACACTAGTTACAGAGGGTTAGCTAGATGGGTCATTTATAGTTTAGGTAGTCATGCACATTAGTTGAAAGGTGAGGTAAACTCAAGGGAGTGCACGACACTAATTTAAATATGAAGAGCATTTGCATTTTAATTTCTTGCATTTAATTACACTTGCTAAATATTTTCAAATGTTTTGGGTTGTAACCCTTGCTATAAAATATTTTCAAAAACCTTTTAGGTGTCCTACCATAGAGGCGCCAGTGTTGATCCTTCCAACAGGGTGCGCAGCTGCAGCTTATGTGGATTGTTGTGGGATCTTTGTTTAGACGCTTTTCTCATTCTGTCTTTAGATAGGGACTTTTTCAGTTGTACTACTGAGTTTTTACTTTCATATTCATTCTTGGCATGTATCGGTATTCTTTTACACTTGCCCTTTGTGGATTGCTTGTAGTCGTTGTTGCACAACAAACACTTGTACATATTTTATGGCATGTTTAGTTTCTTTCTTGTATTAGTTAATTTTCTTTCCTAGTATGTTGAATGGGTTGGATTAATAAAGATAAAATTTGGCATCAGCTTAATGAAATACTAGGTGGTTAGTAATTAATGACTTAATGACAGTGATGTTAAGAATGAACCAGATGAGATTCCAGTTTAATTTGATATATGACTAATCACTCGGTATTTTTTTAGGCGGGTGTCACATGTTTTAGTACATTATCACAATTTGTCCTAATTAAAAATTCTTTTCCTAAAAATAATTGAAATCTTTCTATAGTATTAATTACTCCTAATATTGCTAGGTCAGTAGAAGGAAATCTACTTTGTGTTTCAGTAAAAGTCCTGAACAATATTTACAAATTACTTCTTAAATTTTTATTACTTACTTTATTTGGTTTTTGTAATATCAGACTTCTATGTCTGAATCGTTATGTGGATAATTATCTACTTTACAATGAGAAATTATTTCTTGTTCTAGTGCTTCTTCAACCTCCTCCGAGTTCATAGATTTATTAAAATATTTTAAAATTATTTGATAAGGATTTTTTGGAATAAAGATTTTTTTTATCATGTATAAGTGATTTGTAGACATTTCATTCATTATTCTATGTACTTTATATATTTTTAATAATTCTTCTGTAGCATCTTGTCCTAATACATATTTTTTATCATCACTATACTGGAAGAAATAAGTTTTTATTTTTTCTTCTCTATGTTCTATTATAATTACGTGCCTACTATGAATAATTTGTCATCCACCTACCCATTCTGATGGTAACCTATCTATAATTAACTATATATTAAGTGGTTTAGTTTTCCAGCGATGCTGTTCTACAAATCTAATAATCCTTTTGGTAAATTAGAATTTAGTTGTTCAAAAGGTGGTGTTATTAATAAACTGGCTATTAAACCATATTCTAATAATAAGCTTATAGTAAAATCTATTTCTATTCGTTTATTATTTGTGAATATTTTATTAGGTATACTTATAATGAAGTTTTCAAAAAGCCTAAAATCTATATCTAATATAATTATAGTATCTTGTTTTTTTTGTGAAAAAATATACACATTTTCGTATTTATATGTACATCCTGTAGGGTCTAGATTAAATCGAAAATAATTTTGTAGGGCTACCTAGTTACTAATATCTTTTTCTCTTGCAAACATAAATAACTTTTCGACTATTGCTTCTGGTAGCAGTTACTCTACTTTGTTTCTTAATATAGGTCTATAGTAGGGATCAAAGGATGACAAGAAATTACTATTATTATACAAGGTTCTAAAAAATGCGAGGCGTGATCGAGGCGTGGAGGCCAAGCCTTAAGCCTTAGAAGCTTAGGCGGGCCTAGGCGTAAAAAGGCGTTTAGGACGTTTTAATATATTTTAATATTTTTTAACCATAGCAAGGCTATTAAAATACTAAAACTGTACATATCATAAATATATGTTTGAATATTTGCAAATAAAAATACTATTTGATTATTTTGGATGAGATAATGGTCCGGTTTGTAAAAAAATCTTTCAAAGGTGATATCGTTTCACTAAAGCATTGTTGGTTTTAGAGAAAAAAATACGCCTTAAGGGTTTTACCAAGCATAAGGCGTCAAAATCTTAAGGCGAGGCGTTTCTCCCAAGCCTCAAGCCTAAGCGGGTTTTTTAGAACAGTGTTATTATATAATAATATGTGTTCTAATTTCTTTTCTAGCTTTTTTTTATATTTAATATTTTAAAATGTACGATTATATGATTGTGTTCATTTAATAGTTTTTCTCCTTATTCAGTGAGGGTGTGATATTTATCTTTTGCTTCTAATGTATGCACATTATGAGTTATATTATACAAGTATTTAGTTAAATAATTCATAGTATGAATAAAAGACTCTTTGTTGTATTCTCTATTAAACCAAAGGTTATCTAGGATCTTCTTTTTCTCCGCTGTAACTTGTGTATGAGTCACGAACTTTTGCTTCTCATTAAGAATAGTGAATAATTGCTTTGTATTTTCTTGTGTACCTGATGACGAGCCTTGATAAGACATCTGCATAATTTAAGAAGTGTTAGTAATTTATCTTGACAAAATATCGACAAATTTATTATCTTTACCTTTAATATGTTCAAATTCTAGTGTAAATCCTTTGCCTGTAATATTATCAATATAACTAATCCATCTTTTAGTAGCTGATTTGCTTTGATTAAGATTATTCAAATGTTTTACTATATTAGCACAATATGTCCCAATTAAAAATTCTTTTCCTAAAAATAATTGAAATCTTTCTATAGTATTAATTTCTCCAAATATTTCTAGCTCTGTAGAAGGTAATGTACTTTGTGTTTGATTAATATTTCCTGAACAGTATTAACAAATTACTTCTTCGTTTTTATTACTTTATTTATTTGGTTTTTGTAATAAAATCCCTGCCCATCCTACGGCTGATGCGTCTGTTTGTATAATTTTATAACTGTTTTCTATTGGTAAGGATAAGGGTTCTAATTGACTAACTATTATTTTGATTTTTTGTAATAAATTTATATCTTCAGTATTACAATATTTTTGCCACTTTTTTCCTAATTTACTATACAGTGGTCCTACTAATTTTGATAAATTCGAGATAAAATATCAATAGTAATTGAGTAATCCTAGGAAAGCTTGTTACTTTTTGGGTTTTCAATTTTATCTAGAAATTCTAAAACCTTTTTTACTATATGTTCTTGTAATTAAATTTTCCTCCTTTTATATATAATCCTAAAAATTCTATTTCTTATTTTTCTAGTTGAATCTTTTTACTATTTATTATTGATCCTTGATCTAAAAATTCTCTAAAGACTGTTTGTAATTATTTTCTAAGTTCTTGTTTATTATTGCTAAATACAAGAATATCATCTATGTATACAATACAGAAGTCTGAGTGTCTTTTAATTATAGTATCAATTTTATTTTGAAAAATCTGTGGTGCATTTTTTAATCCAAAGGGCATAACTAACCATTCATAGTGTCCTTCTGGACAAGTAAAGGCAGTGCATTCTATTGCTTCATTTTGCATTTTTATTTGCCAAAATTCGGATATACAATCAAATTTCAAAAAATATTTTTTATCTTGAATTTTATTGATTAATTCTTCTTTATTAGGTATTTTATAACTATCATCGTAAGTATTATCATTTAATCTTTTATAATTGATTACCATCCTAGCTTTGCCTCTTTTTATTTTTGAATGATTTCTAACCATGAAAGCGGGACTTCTGTGCCTACTAGTGCTTTTTTGTATGACTCCCAATTTTTTGATGAACAGTGTTCTGTTTTAAGAGAACAGTGTTATGAATAGTGACTTTTTTAACAGTGTTTTCCTCAGTCCACAATACTACAAGTTACTGTAGCAGCCTAGTCAAACCTATAAGCCAATACAATGGCAACACACAGGACACCGAAAAAATAACCAAAACTTTAACATATATTCATATCAGTGTTCTTCATAAATAAATTACCAAGGATCCTTTAATAAGATATAATCATATATTATGAATATTATCTAAGTACTCAGAGTGGTTGATATACCCAAAGTGCACCTGCCTACTCAGAGACAGTAACCTCGGCCTAGATGGTGGCTGAGGTGACAAGAGCTTAGGATTAACCATCCGTGATATCGTCCCTCATCAGGTCGGCCATAGCCGACATTCTTTCAACCACGTGCACCAACCTCGGTCGGGCATCAAAAGAGATCGGCAGGGACCTGGGCTCAACTATCCATCAACATCGTCCCTGGCCGATGTTGACAATACCACCTGAGAAGGGAAATAACGTCGTAGGATCAATCGACAAGCGCATCCCATCATCGACCATGGCCGACATTTCACCAGATATCCAACCTCGGCCAGCCATCCTGGCCGAGTTCTTCACGGAACACTGATCACAGACAGGCAAGTGTCATACCCCACCAACCTCGTACTCATCCAAGTCGAGGTTGGAATCATTCGAGGACATCCGAGCAATTATGACCACATGCATGGCTTGGAACACATGGACAAGTCTGTTATAACAGAATAGTTCCCTCCATGTGAGGGAGTATTGAGGTCATCAGTACTTAGTTAAGATTAGCCAGGTGTCATCCTTGCACTGGTTAGATCTTCATGCACATGCACATTACATGCCTAGGGGGTACATTACACCCCCTAGGCACTATATATAGAGGCCATCCTCTACCTTATAAAGGATTCAAAAATACAACCCTAGTTGACACTCTGTCAATTTTCATAGAAGAGAGAGAAAGATTGAGAGATTGTATCCATGGCCATTAGTGTCTTATTTCAGTGAGATTACACACACACACAGTGGATGTAGGCCAATTTAGTCTGAACCACTTATATTCTGGTGTTCATCCTCTTCTCCTCACCTTATTCTCTTATATTTAATACAACCGTGATGCCATTGTTGTCACTAGATTGAGCTTACAAACACCTTACCTGGTGGTGCTTATTCCAGCATCATCAATTTGGTGCCGTCTGTGGGAACGAAGATAGCCATCTTCTTTCTATCCTAGCTTAACCTCATCGGAGACTCTGGTGGTGAACCAGGCTTCACCCCTTGCGTGGTGTTGTTTCACCATTGAAAAAGGTCCCTTAAGGTATTAAGCTGTCTAATATTTTCTTTACAAGCTGATTAGTTTTAACATATGGCACCGAAGTTACCACCATATCCACCACCATCTGGTGCTATAGGACCTAGTTCCAGCCAGGTACCACCCCATTCAAAAATGGCTGAGGTGGTACCTGCCTTGGGGTCCTTGGCTGCAACACAACAAGCAATGAAGGAGCAATTTTCCCAGCTCATTCAAAATATAATGAGGCCACCTAGAGTCTCACCGGAGATGATTACTCTGGAAGTTGCTCAACCCCATCCTAAAGCCAGGGTACCAGCCTAGGCACCACGAAAAACCCAACCTACTCCTCAACGGAGGATGGACGTTGCTGACCCTAGGCGTCTACGCCTGGGGAGGCAAGGAAACCCTTGCCATGAGGATAGGTATGATGATTTGGAGGCAGAAGATGCTCCAGGAGACTGCTGGGAATCGTATGAGGTTTCGAACAACACTGTACATCCTATCCAGCAGAGCCGAGGTTATGGGGGCATAAGAGAAGGTGGTGCCCAACAACGATCAGCTTTTGATCGTTTGAGCAGAGGGTCGACCTTTGAAAGGCTCAGCCTAGTTAATGACCTAAGGCAGAGGTTATCCAGATCCAGAAGTGTGGCAGGCTCACAGAGGGAAGACGTTGCGCATCGGCCTCATCATGGACGACCTTGCCATGGCCGACTCCAGCAAGGCCGAGACAGAGAGAAAGAAGAGGTCAACAGTCGACGTTGTGCTGCGGCTGGGGAACCCTCAGTTCACCCCTTGGAGGTGGCTGGGGACAACCTCGACCAGGCCGATGTTGCGAAGCCGTTGAATGACTCCATTCAACATCTTAAGGAGAATATATGGGGATCATCAAAAGCCGAGACCCATTACAAAGGGGGTTCTCAGAGGGATCCCCATTTGTGTCACGAATTGTGAACTTCCCGACCCCTGCTAAATTCAAACCACCTATGGTGTCTCCAAAGTATGATGGTAGCACCAACCCTATGCATCATATTAAGATGTACCAATCTGTAGCTGACATCTACTCCATCCCAGATGAGATAAGGTGCAGAGCCTTCTCAAGCACTCCAACAAGAGCGACACATATTTTGTTCACTTCACCTCCGAAGAACTCCGTGGAGAACTTTAAGGTCTTGGCTGAACGGTTCATCCACAACTTATGTTTTGGGGTAAGGCCTCAAAAGAAGACCACTCATCTGCTGTATGTTAAGCAAGGAAAGAATGAGAGCCTAAGAAACTACATAGCAAGGTTTAATAAAGAGAAGATAAAGGTGGAGGATTACGAAGAGAATATAGTTATGACAGCCCTGATAAGAGGACTTCAGAAAGGGAAGTTACTGTGGAAGCTCGCCAAATACCCTCCCAAGTCCATGGCAGAGTTTTTGGCAACTGCAGGAATGATCATGAACGCCTAAGAGGCTATGGATGCAAAGTATGAGGATGACAATGGAACCAGTAGTGGAAAATTCCAAAAGAAGAAAGATGGAAAGGAGAGGGCTGCAGACGACAAGTTTGCACATTACACTCCTCTAACGGTGAACTATGAGCACATCCTCAATGAGATAAAAAATGATAGATCCCTAAGATGGCCAGAGAAGATTAAGGCTCCTCCACATAAAAGGAATAAAAATTTATGGTGTGAATTCCACCAGGATCTTGGCCATGTGACCGACAAATGTTTTGCCTTAAGGGATGAGATTGAGAAGATGTTAAAATCAGGGAAGCTCAGAAGGTACGTGGATGGAAGAGATTCTAAGGGGGAAGATATGATCCCAAGAAGAAGCGAAATGACAAATGTGAGGAAGACCCCCCCTGCCAAAAGGGCAGAGGATTCTCATGAAGATGATGATGATCCGGACCTCCCTCCAAAGGATGATAATGCCCCAGTAAAGAGGGTAGGCATAATCTCGTTTGGTGTCAACACCATCTGTGGGGGTTTGGCAAGAGGTTCAGAGGTGTTCAGCCATAAAGCTTATGTGGCGGAGGCCAAGTCAGTGACCAAAACCGAGGTAGTGAACCTAGCGTCTTCAGAGGTTAAGCGCGAGAAGAGAAAGAAAGTAGACATAGATACCCTCGTAGTTGGTTTCTCAAGAATTGATTTCAGGGGTATCTTACCTCCGCATGAAGACCCTCTAGTAATCACTATGAGGGTGCATGGGTGTGAAGTCCAGAGAATCCTTATCGATGGCAGAAGCTCTGCGGATGTCATGTTCTGGCCCTGCTTCAAGATCCTAGGCCTCAGTAGAGCTAGGCTGGTACCCTATCATCATCTGTTGATTGGCTTCAGTGGAGAGAAGGTCCACCCCTTAGGCATGTATGAGATGGATGTGCGTATGGTAGACGAGTGGCCTAAGAGGTTGACTAGAAAAATTAATTTCTTCGTAATAGATGAAAATGTCTTCTCCGCCTACAACCTCATCATCGAACGAGTGGCCCTCAAGTAATTTGAGGTCGTGCATTCGACGGTCCACCAAATGCTAAAATTCCCAACCCCGTATGGGGTAGGGTAAGTTCAAGGTGACCAGACCTCGGCACGCGAATGCTACTTCAATTCCGTGGAAGAGAGAGAGGCACATAAGAGGGCAACAACAACTTATAACATTGATACACTTGATCCTCGGGATGAGACAAATTTGAAGAAGGGAGAGGTCGCAGAAGAGGTAGAATCCATCACCCTCAATGAGGATGAGCCAGAAAAAACCATCCAGGTCGACAAAACCCTAAGACCCAAGATCAAGGAAGAGATGGTAAAGCTTTTAAATAAGAGATATAGTGTATTCGCTTGGAGCCACGCAGCCATTCCTAGCATTGACCCAGAGATTATGTGCCACAAGCTCAACGTGGCAGAAGATGCCAAACCCACCAAACAAAGAAGAAGAGTTTACTCCAGGGAGAAGTATGACTTCATTACGGAAGAGGTCAGGAAACTCGAGGATGCCAAGTTCATCAGAGAGGTAATATACCCTAAATGGTTATCCAATGTCGTCATTGTGACAAAACCTAATGAGAAATGGAGGATGTGCGTAGACTTCACTGGCTTGAACAAGTCTTGCCTAAAAGACAGCTTCCCCTTACCTCAAATCGATCAGATGGTAGATTCCCCGGTAGGGCATGAACTTATGATATTCATGGATGCATATTCAGGGTATAATCATATCTTTAAGGATGATGAAGACTCAGAGAAGACAACATTCATCACAAATAAGGGAACCTATTGCTACAAGGTTATGCCCTTCGGTCTGAAGAATGCAGAAGCCACTTATCAGCGTCTTGTAAATAAGATTTTTGAAGATAAGATTGTCAAGACCATAGAGGTGTATGTAGATGACATGGTGACGAAGATCTTGAAGGCTGGCACTCATGTGGCCGACCTAGAAAGGACCTTTGACACCATGGATCTGTACAGGATGAAGCGCAACCCAACCAAGTGTTTCTTTGGGGTAGGAGTAGGAAAGTTTCTTGGGTTCATTATCAATCAAAGAGGTATAGATGCCAACCCCGAAAATATCAAGGCACTACCTGAAATGAAGACACCAAGGACTATAAAAGACGTTCAAAGACTAACAAGAAGAGTTGCTGCACTCAATATGTTTGTCTCCAGAGCTACAAACAAGTGTCTTCCTTTTTTCAAGGTGCTCAGAAAGGCCTTCGAATGGGACGAGGAGTGAGACAAGGCTTTTAAGGAGCTGCAGTCCTAACTCAGATCCCACTTACTCTTATCTCGGTCCATCCTAGGGGATAAGTTATATGTGTATCTAGTAGTCTCAGAATCAGCTATTAGTGCTGCGATAGTAAGAGAAGATGATGGAGTATAGAGACCGATATACTTCAATAATAAAACTCTTCAAGGGTCTGAGTAGAACCACCCTCGGATGGAGAAGTTGACATATGCTCTGATACACGCTTCCAGGAAGATGAAGCCGTACTTCTAAGCCCACTCTATGGTCATCCTCTAATTCCCCACTCAGACAGGTCCTCCACAAGCCTGAGAAGTCAGGCATGCTGATGACCTGGCCATTGAGTTGGGAGAGTATGACATTATTTTTCAAGCCAGGGTTGCCATCAAAGGGTAGGCTCTTGCAGACTTTGTAGAAGAGTTCAACTCGAGAGAGGTTGAGATTGATATTAGCCAAGGGGCTGCAGATGAGCTAGATAGTAACGTCTTCCAAAATCCGGAAGAGGTTGTACCTAGAAGAGCCAAAAAGGGAATAGTTGAGAATGATGAAGATAGGTACCTCTTCAAATAAGGGACACTATCAGAGGGAAAATTCTCTTCAGATGAAGAAATTTGGAACGTCTTCGTTGACGGATCATCCTGTGATAGCGGTAGTGGAGCAGGGTTGATAGTGTCAGCGCCGGACGGTACCAACATCGAATATGCACTGAGATTCAACTTCAAGGCATCAAACAATGAGTCAGAATATGAGGCCTTGATAGCAGGCCTCTCCTTAGCAAAAGCTCTTAGCGTTGGCCAACTCCTAGTCCACAGTGACTCGAGGCTAGTTGTCAACCAAATTTTGGGTGTGTATGAGTCCAAGGATGAGAGGGTGTCCAAATACCTGAAGAAGGAAAAAACGATGCTAGAAGGATTCAAAGAAGTGAAGATGAAGATGATACCTCGGTTAGATAACATCCATGCAGATGCATTAGCAAAGTTAGCTTCAGCAACAAGGACAGGCATCAGAAGGTCGGTACCGGTCGAAATCCTGCTCAAACCAACCATTGAAGAAGAAGAGTTTGCCACACCATGCTTCAATTTGAATCTAGGGGCCTCGTGGATGGCCCATCTGATCAGATATATCAGATATGGAGAGCTTCCAAAATTGAAGTTGGAAAGGAGAAAGTTGAGGTATAGGACTGCCAAGTTCTTAATTATAGGAGACGTCCTTTACAAAAAGTGTTTCCTCTTGCCTCTCCTCAGATGTGTCCATCCTACAGAGGTCCCACACATCTTGCAAGATGTACATGAGGGTTCTTGCTCCAGTCACATAGGAGGAAGACTTTTGGCTAAGAGAACAATTACACAAGGATACTGGTGGCCAATGTTTGCGAAAGACGCCGCTGCCTATGTGAAGAAGTGCGATAAGTGCTAGATATTCTCCACTATGCCTCATTAACCTCATCAACCTATGAAATCAATCAGCTCTCCTTGGCCATTCGCAGTATGGGGGATTGATATAGTAGGACCATTACCGAGAGCAGCCAACAACTACAGATTTTTTATAGTAGCAATTGATTACTTCTCCAAGTGGGTAGAGGCTGAGCCAATGATCACCATCACCGAGCAGAAGACCTCTCAGTTCATCTGGAAGAACATCATATGCAGGTAAGGTCAATTAAACACCCTCATCTCAAATAACAGAACGCAGTTCAAGAATGCTTCCTTAGAGAAATACTACGAAAGATCCGGGATTAAGCAGTTCTTCTCTTCTCCTGGCTGACCTCAGGCAAATAGCCAGACTGAGGTCACAAACTGAACAATCCTTGATGGGATTAAGAAGAGGTTGGAATATGCCAAAGGGAGATGGATATAAGAGGTGTATGCGGTATTATGGGCCTACAGGATGACATCAAGGATGCCAACGGGGGAGACCCCATTTATGTTGGCTTATGACTCAGAAGCTATCATCCCTACAGAGGTAGGACTTACCACTCATAGACTTCAGACCTATGACCCTGAGAGGAATGGGGAAGAGAGAAGACTTGATCTAGAATTGATCGAAGAAAGAAGAGAAGACGCCCAGATTAGACAAGCAGCCTACTAGCAGAGAACTGTAAAGTTATACAACAAAAGGGTGAAGTCAAGGCCTATTACCGTGGGAGATCTGGTCCTGAAAAAGATGTGGCAGAAGGCAAACAAGCTACATCCAAACTGTCATGGCCCTTACAAATTAGTTGAATAGGTTATACCTGGTACTTAACGGCTAGAAAATCTCGAAGGGGAACCTTTCTGCAACCCGTGACCACTTGAAGAAATATTACATATGATGTTGCAGTTGCTTCTTTGTAATACATGTATCATTTTACGAAGAGGATGTTAATGAGAAGAACAATTCCCGTGTCAAATACTTTGTTTCATTATTCTTAAAACATCATTAATTTGGTGAAGGGTCTGAGGGTTAACATCATAATTCGATGACCTCAGACCTTAAACATCATTAATTTGGTGAAAATTATGAGGGTAAACATCATTATATGGTGACCTCAGACTTTAAACATCATTAATTTGGTAAAAATTATGAGGGAAAACATCATTATATGGTAATCTCAGACCTTAAACATCATTAATTTGGTGGAATTTATGAGGATAACATCATAGTTTGATGACCTCAGACCCTTAAAACATCATTAATTTGGTGAAGGGTCTGAGGGTAAACATCATAATTCGATGACCTCAGACCTTAAACATCATTAATTTGGTGGAATTTATGAGGATAACATCATAGTTTGATGACCTCAGACCCTTAAAACATCATTAATTTGGTGAAGGCTCTGAGGGTAAATATCATAATTCGATGACCTCATACCTTAAACATCATTAATTTGGTGAAATTTATGAGGGTAAACATCATTATATGGTGACCTCAGACCTTAAACATCATTAATTTGGTGGAATTTATGAGGATAACATCATAGTTTGATGACCTCAGACCCTTAAAACATCATTAATTTGGTGAAGGGTCTGAGGGTAAACATCATAATTCGATGACCTCAGACCTTAAACATCATTAATTTGGTGGAATTTATGAGGATAACATCATAGTTTGATGACCTCAGACCCTTAAAACATCATTAATTTGGTGAAGGCTCTGAGGGTAAATATCATAATTCGATGACCTCATACCTTAAACATCATTAATTTGGTGAAATTTATGAGGGTAAACATCATTATATGGTGACCTCAGACCCTTAAAACCATTAATTTGCTGAAGGTTCTGAAGGTAAACATCATAATTCGATGACCTAAGACCTTAAACATCATTAATTTGGTGATATTTATGAGGATAACATCATAGTTTGATGACCTCAGACCCTTAAAACATCATTAATTTGGTTGAATGTATGAGGATAACATCGTGATTTGATGACCTCAAACCCTTAAAACGTCATTAATTTGGTGGTCTGAGGGTAAACATCATTATATGGTGACCTCAGACCTTAAACATCATTAATTTGGTGGAATTTATGAGGATAACATCATAGTTTGATGACCTCAGACCCATAAAACATCATTAATTCGGTGAAGGTCCTGAGGGTAAACATCACAATTCGATGACCTCAGACCTTAAACATCATTAATTTGGTGAAAGTTATGAGGGTAAACATCATTATATGGTGACCTCAGACCTTAAACATCATTAATTTGGTGAAAATTATGAGGGTAAACATCATTATATGGCGACCTCAGACTTTAAACATCATTAATTTGGTGGAATTTATGAGGACATCAGACCTTAAACATCTGAAGATGGTAAAATATATGAAGTTAACATCATAGTTGGATGACCTCAGAAATTAAACACCTATAATTTGGTGAGATGTAGTGAGCATCATCAATTTAAGAAAACATTCAAGAAAGCATTCGATGGAGGAAGCAACATCCTCTAAAGAAGATGTTATAACATTAAATAGCCAAAATGTGTCATCAAAGTTCACACAAATTACAAACGAAGCAAAAAATTACAAGTATAAAGCTTCACAAAATGAGGTTTAAGGGTCGACAGCCGCAGACGTGTCTACTCGGCCGACGTTGGTAACCTCAGCCCCATCATCTCGAGGGTTAACATCTTCAGTATTTGTAGCTTATAATGGCATTGTCTCATCTAGAGCAGCACCTTCGCCTTCATACTCCACTTCCTGCAGGGCCTAATCAAACAGGGGATTACCAAGGCCCAGACCAATAAACTCAGAAGCTGTTAAACTCCCTAATCCCTTCTCCTTCATGGCCACCCATTTGCCAGTGGCTTTTATACCTCTTTCAAGGTATTCAAGGACGAAGCCGATGAACTCAGTAGAGGCCTTATATCTGGCCAAGATCTTCTTAGAGACATCCACTATGGCAGCTTTCATAGTAGCATCAACTTTTATCGGAAGGACGTCATCTTTGGCCTTTAAAGTAGAGGTGTGGTCCTTCTTGAGCTTGGCAATATCCCGGTCCATATACTTCACCTTTCCTTCAGACTCACCCAATACCGTCTTCATACGTTATACCTCTGCATTTCGAGAGTCTTGCACCTTCTGGACCTCCTTTCCCTTCTCAATAAGGGGTAGCTTCCTCAGAATCCAGTCAATAAATTGGTGCATTGACATAATATCCTACAATACAAAGTTAGACACGTGAGCTAACAGCTTTAACCCAAATCAAGGCCGAGGTAACACTTGGAAGAGTAACACAGTAGAAGAAAGTACCTGAATTGACCTGTGGAGGCAGAACTCGGCCAACAAAGGGGTATCCAAGGACCGTAAGAAATGCTTGTCAGCGTCGGTCATGGAAGAGCCGATGGTATCCATGGCCTTCGGTGCATGGGCGATCAGACTATCGATTATCTTCATCTGAGATAGATGAGCATCCAATGCGTTATCTATGGAGATGGGGATGGAACGATCCTCCCTTGGATTTTTACTAGCCCTCTGATCCTCTGAATCAGCGATGGGCTTCCTCTTCTTCTTTGTATCATCGTCCATGGACCGCCGATGTCCCGTGGGGGAGGAGGAGGGGGCATATACTTCCTCGGCTTCATTATTAATTTCATCAAGCTTGGGTCAGACATCTCCCATAAATCGTCAGAGATACCTTCTGGTCATTCTGCAAAATGAAACATCTGAATCAGTAAAGCAGAGGTATGAAAAATCAGAGGTACAACTTATGGAAAATAACACTTACGTAGATAAGTCAGAGGACTTCCCCCCAGGCCAGTCTCAGAGAGATAATAGGGGTCATCAGATGTTCATATTTAACAAGCCGACCTTGATCTCCCTGATCTTGAAGATCCCTAACCTTTTGAAGGTTATCCTGGCTAAGACCAAGGTTGGCCTTGGCAGCGGGTGACACCTTTCCCCACCTCATAGGTGTCCTTGGATCAGACATTAGAGAGGAGGCATTTTCACCAAACTCCCATGCCCCTGAAGCGAAGAAATACCGAGGTTTCCAGTTGTGATTGGAGGTCTGGGTAACCAACAACACCTTCTTGTCTGACTTCTTAGTTAGTAAGTGGTAGTAGCTGGGGTAGTTTCTAGCAGAGGATGGAACGTAGCACCCTGTGAAGACCCTGTCTGGAAGGTCTGAGTGGTGGACAGCCCTCCAAAGGACGATCTCCCAAATCATCACCCTCCAAGCATTGGGGGATAATTATAAAGGGGATAGGTTAATATGGGACAATATGGTTCTAATTGTTGGATGGATAAGGAGACAGAATACCAACATGAACATCTGCTCGTACACACAGATCTCCCCATCTCGTCCATCAAAGGCCCTCTCATTTATCAGAGGTGTCCTGAGCTTGATGGAAGGACCTATGGAATAAACATTCCTAAAGGCTAAAAGATCGTACTCAGTCACATTACTTTCTATCTCAGCTACCTCCGAGGTATCAACGTCACTTCCACTACCATCATCTTCATCCCTGGGAATGTTAGCCTGGGCAGATGTATGAACACCACCAGGGAACCTCTGAGCAAACTCAGCCCCTGTGGCGACAGACAGAGGTATGGCTTCAGTGATGGGTGGAAAGGCCACAATTGTCCCTACAATTTCAAAATCTGAAGAAGTTCGTGAGGAACTAGCATTATTATGAGACGAGGTCCGATTACCAACCTCATCCTGATCAGGGACCTGATCTTGCCTAATAGAGAATTCCATAGCCTCTTCGAAAGAGTCTACGGACATTGGATCTGAGGTGGATGACTCAGACTCAGACTCAGACATGGGAGTGGGTTCTAATGGAAGCTCTGCTGGCTCAGTACGCTCATGGTATGTCACCTTAAGAGTTGGTGGAAAGATAGGTCTAAGGGGGAAGACTTCAGCCCTACGAGCTTCCTATTGGGCTCGCTCTATCTGCCTAACTTTTTCAAAGGTCTTCTCCTTAAGAGAGGGGAAATCTTCTAAGTGCTAATACAGAGGTCTGAGCATAGGAGGACGAGACTACACTTGAGACTCTAAACCAAAAAAAAAACTTGGCATGGCTTAACTAAAGGATCAAACTTATATTTTTAAGGATTTCAAAACAAGAACAACCAAGAACAATATCACCGAAAAATGCAAAGTGTCACCGGAAAACCTTTGAAACCCTAACTGGAAAACTAAAATCCTCATCGGAAGATGCAGAAAGGGAAATATAAGGCCGAAAATAGAAAAGAAAGGTGAAATAGATACTTGGGGAAGTACGGAATGAAGAAGAAGAGGATTGGGAACGGAGAGATCCACAAACGCATCAACAATTGAGTTCTTGAAGAGAGAGAAATCGCAGAGAGCACATGCGGGAAAATGGAAGAAAATGAAGGAGAGGAGAAGAAAGGGGTTTTAAACCCCAAAATCGTGCTAGCACATATCCCAAGGCCCATCATTGCCTTGGGAGCGCAAAAGACAATCAACATCATTACACATTGTCAGGCACGCTACCTGCTTCAGAAGTTGACACTTGTCAAGAAAGTACTGGCACATAAGGAAATACAGCCTCGGACATGCATACCCCTTAGTCAGCTATCTACTTAGGTAACTAAGGTCTATGGGGTGATTGATATGCCCAAAGTGCACCTTCCTACTCAGAGACAGTAACCTCGTCCTGGATGGTGGCCGAGGTGACAAGAGCTCAGTATTAACCATCCACGATATCGTCCCTCATCAGGTCGGCCATAATCGATGTTCCTTCAGCCTCGTGCACCAACCTCGGCCGAGCATTAGTCGAGATTGATAGGGACCTGGGCTCAACTATCCATCAACATCGGCCCTGGCCGATGTTGACAGTACCACCTGAGAATGGCAATAACCTCGTAGGCTCAATCGAGAAGCGCATGCCATCATCGGCCATGGACGAAGTTTCACTACGTATTGAATCTTGGTCGGCCATCCTGGCCGAGTTCTTCATGGAAGGATGATCACAGACAGGCAAGGGTCGTACCCCACGAACCTCGTACTCATCCAGGACGAGGTTGGTATTAGTCGAGAATTTTGTGACCACATGCATGGCTTGTAACACGTGAACAAGTCTGTTATAACTGAATCTTTCCCTCCACGTAACGGAATATTGAGGTCATCATTACTTAGTTAGGATCATCCAGGTGTCATCCATGCACTGGTTGGATCTTCATGCACATGCACATTACATGCCTAGGGGGTACATTACACCCCCTAGGCACTATATATAGAGGTCATCCTCTACCTTGTAAAGGATCCGAAAATACAACCCTAGCTGAAACTCTGTCAATTTGCATAGAAGAGAGAGAAAGCTTGAGAGATTATATCCATGGCCATTAGTGCCTTATTTCAATGAGATTACACACACATAGCCAATTTAGGCTGAACTACTTATATTCTCGTGTTCATCCTCTTCTCCTCACCTTATTCTCTTATATTTAATACAACTGAGCTGCCATTGTTGTCATTAGATTGAGCTTACAAACACCTTACCTGGTGGTTCTTATTTCAACATCATCAGTGGTTAACCCGAAAAGTTTAATAAAAACTTAAAATTATACAATCTTAGAATAAAACATAAGATTACAAACTATTTTACAAGCGATAAAATAAATTACAAGCCATAGAATACTTACGATTACAAGATAATCTACAAGTTGTTGCTTCTGAAAGCTAATTATTACAAGACTGGTCGGTAAACTTTGATCGGAGGTTTTGAAAGAGAGAGGTTGTTATAAGGCTACTTTTATCTCTAGAGGTTGAGGTGTTTTTTTAAACTTAGAGAGGTAAAGGGTTTTTATACGAAAGGCTAAGGGTGAAATTTACACAGATCATCCTTCAAGAATTATGGGATGCGTGATTTCTAGTCTTTAAGATTTTGATATTTTTCATCAAGTGTCAAGAACCATTCTTTCTCGGGAACATACATTAGAATTACATTATCAGAACATGATATCTCAAGATGGATCTCTAAATTAATACTATTATCACTTTTTAGGATTTTCTCATGAATTTATCAATTCTAAAGTTTCTAATCATCCAAGGTGGGATCTTTTACACACATATGGTGACATTCATTCTACATCATCAACAATATAATTAATCCACGATTCTACATGGGAAAGTCCACAATTAAAATTAAGAAATAACTTGGAAATCAATCAATTTAAGTAAGAAAATTCTTGCCTTAGGATGAACGTGGAAGTTCCTATTCTTGAATTCTCTTCTTGAATCTCCAATGTCCTTCTTCTTTTTTACATTGGTATCTCCTCTCTATTGGTGGGGCTTCTAAGGTTTCCTTAGATGAGTAGAATGAGTTTCTTAGTTTTCCTAAATAACTTATAAACTCCCTAATCCCGAGTTAGGCTCTAACCCTCATTTTTGGGCCTCCAAATGAGCCTAAATCCATATCCAGAATGGCCCAACAACTATCCAAACAATATACCTATACCCCGGGCCCATTTTTAGACATCTAAAACACATATCCGAGTCCCAAGAAATCCAAAACATGTACATTTCCAATTAAATTGTATACCACATATTGGACAATTAATAAACATGCACAAATAAACTCACATAACGTGTAATTGTAATTAATAAAATTATTAAGGACTAATTTAATTAAATTCTACTAATTAAATTTATTTTTTACGGATTAAATTTATTATAAAATACGGTGTATTACATTCTTCCCCTTATTAACGTAATTATGTCCTCAAAATTCAAAAAATACCTGACTAGAAGAGTTCTCGATATTTTTCGCGCATGTCGTCCTAGCTCTCCCATTTCGACTCATCCTCCTAATGATGCCCCCACTACACACGTACAAATGGAAAAACCTTAGATCGAAGTCAGCGCTCCCTACGGTCCATAATGGTTATGGGCCTCTCCTCGTAGGTAGCTTCGGGTCGAAGCTCTATCTCATCCATATAGATAAGATGGTAAGCTATATCATCCCTAAGGAACCTCCACAATGAATATATGTGAACGATGTCGTGCATCCTCAGCAAGTGGTCTGCTATTACCAACTGATACGCTATGGCCCCAATCCTCTCGATGATAGGGAATGGGCCAACATATCGAGAGGTCAACTTACATTTCTTCTTGAATCTCACCACTGCCTTCATGCGAGACACTTTAATTAACACATAATCCCCGACATTAAAATCTAAGTGCCTCTGACCCTCATCCACATAATTTTTTGCCTATCCTGGGCAATCTGAATCCTGGCCCGATTCATCTCTACCTTCTCCGAGGTGTCCTGAATGAACTCTAGCCTGAGTAATTTGTTCTCCCCCACCTCCAACCAACATGAGGGTGAATGAAAAAGTCTCCCATATAATGCCTCAAACGGTGTCATCCCAATAGTGAATTGGTAACTATTATTGTACGCAAACTCCACCAAGGAAAAATATTGCTCGCAACTCTCCTTAAAGTCTAATATGCACATTCGTAGCATATATTCCAGCATCAAATTCACCCTCTTCGTCTGCCTATCGGTCTGTCGGTGGTACGAGATACTCAGCCTCAACTCTTCCCCTAAGTCTTGTTGAAAGCTCCTACAAAAGTGGGATACAAATGTCGTTTATCTATCTGATACAATGTTGAGCGGCACCCCTTGCAATTTTAAAATATTTGTAAGGAAAAGCCTAGTGTACTGCTCTGATGTGTAGTTTATCCGGACAGGAAAAAAATGAGCCACCTTTGTCAATCGGTCCACGATCATCCAAATAGAATCGTGCCCCCGCTAAGATGGAGGTAATTCGGTGATGAAATCCATGGAAATACTCTCCCACTTCCACATCGGGATGTCAAAAGGTTGTAGCACACCTACGGGATGCTGATGGTCCTCCTTCACTGATTAACACATGGAACACTTTAACATAATGGCTGTTATGTCCTTCTTCATGCCGACCCACCAATACTGAAGTTCCATATCTTGGTACATTTTCCCCACTGGGAGGTATCATAAATCATGAACCGTGAGTCTTCATCATAACGTCTTACCTCAACTCCTCATCATCTAGGGCAACCAATCTGTCCTAAAATCTCAATTTGCCATCTAAGTAAATAGAGTAGTGCTCTACCCCCTGGAAAAATAATTGCTTAACCCTCTCCTGGCAATGTTGATCCCCCACCTGTGCCCTCATGACCTGAATAATGATCTCAGATGTGATAGTGAGAACCGTCATAAAAATACGGATCAACTCGTCATCACCACAAAGTGATTTTCACTTCGCCCTCCCCACTACCGTAACTCCAGAATCGACTTGTGGCTCAAAGAGTTTGTCACTATATTTTCTTTCCAAGGGTGATACTGAAGGTGGAACTGATAATATTTCACAAACTCTAACAATCTCCCCAACCTCATGTTCCTCTCTCGTTGCATGAATAAGGGTAGGCTCTTATGGTCTGTGAATAACATGAGTTCTCTCCAAGGAGGTAATGTCTCTATATGCATAAAACAAATACCACGATTGCTAACTCTAAGTCGCCAGGGGGTAATATCCCTCCAGAGGCTTTAGCTTTCGTGAAGAATAAGTTATTGACCCCTCTTCCTTTATTAACACCCCTACAAGTTCCTGTAAGTATGCATCTATGAAGACCTTATAGTATATCCCTAGCTGACACAATGGAAGTAATAGTGTTGTAGTCAATCGAGCCTTCAGCTCGTCAAATTCCTACTGACACGCATCATCCCATATAAAGGGATCATCCTTCCTCATCAAGTTCATGAGGGGCCCAGCTATCTTCTAGAACCCCTGAATGAAACGACGGTAGTACCCAGCGAATCTAAAAAAACTATTCACCTCTGTGGGTGTAGTGGGTTGTTCCCACTCCATCACTACAGAAACTTTCCCCGGGTCGACTGAAATCTCCCTCTAAGATAAGATATGTCCCAAGAACTGCACCTTTCGTAACCAAAAACCACATTTCTCAAACTTAGCATAATGATGATGGTCTCGTAATGTTTGTAAGACTACCCACAAATTTTGTGCGTGTTCCTCTGCAGTTCGAGAATAAATTAGTATATCATCAATAAACACTATGATGATCTGATCTAGAAAATCCCCGAATACCCAATTCTTTATGTCCATAAATACCACCGATGTGTTTGTTAGCCTAAAAGTCATAACCAAAAACTCATATGACCCGTATCTCATCAGAAACATCGTCATAGAAATATCCGATTATCGAACCCTTGGTTGATGATAACTCGATCTCAAATATATCTTACAAAAATATGTAGCACCTCTCAGTTAGTCAAACAAATAATCATTATGGGGTAATGGATATTTATTCCATATGGTGACCTTGTTCAACTCCCTGTAGTCGATTCAAAGCTGTAAGGATTTGTGATTCTTCTTGACGAACTAAACTGAAGTACCCCACAATGAAGTACTCCTCTGAATAAATCCCTATCCTAGTAATTGCTTAATCTGGTCCCAATGCTCCCACATCTCTAGAGGAGCCATCCGATATGACGTACATGCAATAAGTCTCGTGCTCAGAATAAAATGAACCATGAAGTATATCTCCTTACTAGGTGGTAACCCCGAGATCTCCCTAAATATATCAAAAAACTCACTAACTAATGGGATGATATCTAGAGATAATTTGGGCTCTGAAGAAGTCTCCTCCTCCATATAATATAAGTGAGTGCTCGACCCATACTTGGGGTGTGGCCTTCGTAACCAGGTACAACTTGTAGCCCATAATGGCGAAGATGATAGACCTACCGTAACAGTCAACACAAGATCTATACGTAGCTAGCCAATCCATCCCTAATATTACATCGTACTCGGACATATCTAATACAAGTAAGTCTTCCATAAACACGAGTCCCCAAATATCGAGCCCTGTATGGAACGCTTAGGTGCCCCTCTACCCATGGGTGAATTAATATAAAGTACAATCTCGGATGCAAAATCTATCATCCCTTACTCTCGTGCAAAGCTAGTGCTGATGAATGAATGAAATGCACCAACATTAAATAAAATATGGCCCACATGCCAAAAGATAGGGAACATACCCTGAACATAATGAACCAACATTCGTCCCTCAGTCGGTGCAATGTGATATACTCATTCATACTATAGCTATAGTTGTTGCCCCTGAAGTGGGCCAACAGGAGCTCGTAAAGCTGGCGTTATAATCCCTGGAGCTCATAACTGATAACATTTCCCTTGTGTTGCCGAATACCCTCGTTGTTCGCCCTTCTCCTGAGGTATCTAATTACCTCGAGGACACAACCTCGACGTATGACCCCTTTCACCACAAGTGTAACAATTCTCGTGAAATGGGCATCTCTCTAGCTGCCGACCCTACTGCCTCAACACTACTATCCTTGGCCCTTATGGCCCCTCTTCTATTATCCTTGATGGACTTGTCTTTGCTGGCAATGGACCAGTTCGCCTTGTATTTTCTGATCATCGAAACCTTGAAATCTCTTACGCTGGTCAGTAGATTATAGACCCCTAGACTGCTGCTCCCATTTGTCTTACCTATGATTTGGACATCTCTGAGCCCTGTAACTTTTCCCCATTAGTCTTTTAGAATTACCTATGATCCTGATAATGTTGTAGAACATCATTCACCATCTGATTATAAGTACTGAAAGTCAGATTTCCTAGTAATGACTTCCTGATGTGCCAGTCTATCCCCAACACGAATTTCTCCATCTTCTTATACTCAATGTTTACACCGTCCCCAACAAAATAGGACATGACGGTAAACTCTTCCTTGTACACTGTTATGGTGAGACCTTCTTGCTTAAGGTCCATAAATTTTTGCCCCATCTTGGTCTTCATCACTCGTGGGAAGTATTTCCCCTTAAACTTTCCCCCAAACTCGTCAATCGTCATACTGTCTCTCTCTTCTTAGATGGTGACAGACTCCCACCACTGTAAACTGTCCCTAACCATCCTAAAAAAGGCTAACATCTACTTCTAAACTGGCGTGCACACTACTATTTACAACTGATGCTGAATATTCTTCTTCAACTGGCTATCTAGCAGAATATTAGAACTCCTTGTAAACTTCGGTGGGTGGCCCTTAGCGAAGGCCTCCCTAGATCTTTTCCATACTGTCCCGGGTGCCTGCACTAGTAGAACCACCTGATGTGGTGGTATTAGTGGTGGTTGATGCATCTGTGGTGGCTAGAAATGCAGAAACATAGTGGCCATCGCTGTGGAGACAACCTGAGTTACCGTAGTGGAAATTACTGTTTGGCCAACCACCGGTGGAACTGGTGGTGGCTATAAGTGCTGCTATGGATCCTGATGAGCCTCATCATCTCTATCCGGTGCAACAATACGTCGAGGTCTGCCTCTCCTACTATTTTACATCTGAAAGAAAACAAGGTTCTTATTAGTAAACATCGCAATAATACAACTATTCCTAGTCAGAGGCTCTACGTATCAAAGAACGCAACGCAGAATGTAATGAACGCAACACAGATCATAAGGATACTAAAACATGGATACTCTAATACCAACTATAAAACCCTCCATTTTCTCATGTAACGGTTGGCCAGAAATAATACGCCAAAGATGGGGCTTGCCTATCAACTTATATCATTCTCATAATCAAACCAAAATAAAATATTTGTTTTCAAACCACATTTGAATTAAAATTGATTTAAATTAATAACCAAGAAAAATAATAAATCCATCATCCACATAAGATAAATAAAATCCCAACATAAAAATAGACTTTCGGCTTATGCCCATACAATAATCCAAAATTAAAAGACCGAAGTAGAGTAAAAATATAAGCTACAATCAACGGTCGGATCTCTGGTAAACAAAGTGAGACGGGAAGATTGATATCTCATCAGTTCTTCTATCCCGGTGTACGTGCACCTGGGGGGAGAAAACATTTATAATTTGGGTTAGCACCCTAAAGTATGCAAGAATTAACTTACTAAAATTGAGATGCAATATTATAGTTAATTAAAATAGGTATCTTCCATCGGCACTCATATATGATAATTATATCACCTCTCACCTAGGTGCAATACTAATCGCGTCCTATCCCCAAATCCAATTGAAAAATGGATAACCGGAACATTACTAAATAGGTGATGCATCTAGCATAATTCGTGTATTGGAAATATCATTGTCTACACCAACATTCCCATTTCCCAAATACCGTAGTCATACTACCCATCAATGTCATAACTATCTATTATGCATACGACATAGTATTGGGTCTGTAATTAATTGTGTAACTCATTGGACATAGGTAATTAAGTTCATTTAATTTACAAGGTAATATATATATATATATATACTAGGGTATGCCCGTGCCTGAAGGCACGATAATATTCGGGAAAGCTAACATAATCACAACAAAATAATAGTCTACCCGATTTAATGTCAATACAAATAAGTTAAATTTTTAAAAAAAATTGACAAAATCTCTTTCATTTATAGGACAATCCACCTATTTAAGGTATAAAAAAACACTTCAACAACCAAATAAATAGTCACTCATGGACTTTGTATAAACTACTCCACTAATTTAACAACATTCCATATAAACCCCTTGTGGTGCAAAACCTAATAATTTAAGTAAAATTAGACAAAGTTTCCTTTGTTTATTGGACTATCCACCTGCTTAAGGTGTAAAAAAATACTTTGAAAACAAAATAAATAGTGAATCATACGTCCTGTGTAAGGAAATAAATAGGGACTCATATGTCATGTGTAAATAGTGACTTATACGTCATAACAGACATTATATAAACAATTCAAAAGAACTTGATCCATCACAAATTATACTTCGCGCCACAACCAAATTACTGTGCAGATTTAGCCATTTTTTTCCACTGCCTTAATAGTAGACACTCCCTTGTAATTTCGAGTTTTCGGCATTTTACTGAAAAAATAAATTGAAAAGACAATAAATTAGTGCGATAGTATGAAACACTCATCAAGAAAGGGTTCAATTACTCATAAATTGTACATATATAACAAAGAATGATGAAAATGGGAATAACAATTTGCAAGACAAATTAAAGGAAGAACAAAAAAATGGAAAAAAGTTTAGGATGAGATATTATACATGAATTAATAAGCATGACATGATCCTATGAATTAATAAGCATACACACATTGAAAATAACGAAAAAATCTTTTAAGTGAGTAATAAAGACAAACAATGAAACTCGACCTCATCTAATTCTTCCACTAATATAGCAGTAAGTAGAAATGTATGTAGTTTAAGCAATTTCCAGTACCTCTGATGCATTTTTACGTGCATCTTCATAAATACAAAAGTCGAGTTTAATTACAAACAACCGTATATGTTGTTGAAAGCTTATGGGATTTATTTTCAAAGGATAATTCTTCATATTAGTAACATTTTCATACCAAAAGCGATGTATGTACATGTCAAGTGTTGACCAATCATGATTTAGCAACACATAAGAAACACAACAGACCACATGGAGTGAAATACCTTGGTTATGTGCCCTAGTGTGATGAGGTATCTACTTTCTAGTGCTTGGTCTGGGCGCTGTTTGGACACACTTGGTCTCACACTCAAGCCTATCATGGATATCTATTTCATTGTGCCCCATTTGCTATCAGGTAAAAGAAGAGGATAAAAAAAGAATACACAAACTGCAAAATCATTACTCGAGAAATAAAATTAAACACATTAGTAAGCATTAGAGGTGGTTGTTTGAATTAAACATATTAGAGTTTGATTTAAATAGTTTCAAACTAAAAACACTTAAATGTCAGGTGGTTGTTTTGTTTTGAACGGTTGGCTTCGCTTTAGAGCACGTGATCCCATAGTGCAGCATAAAACAGTAACATAGGGCTACTACTGTTTGCTACAACCTGGAAGTGGCTGGCCGGCAGTGGTTGTCCGAGAGGAGGGAGGAGCTAGGGCTGCTTGCTGTTGCCTGGAAGTGGCTGGTCGGCAGTGGCTGGCCGGTAGAGAGAAGTTTAATTAAGTTGGATCTGTAGGAAGCATAATCACTCTCACCTGTTGCAGCAGAAGGTTGACATATTCGTGCTCCCCCCAATTGATTTGGATCTCCATCCGAAAATCCTTGAGAAGTCTAAATCAGAAAATGATATAACATTATTCTAAATACCATTATTTAAAGAAACCGTGGAAGGAGAAAATGCAGGTTTTAGTTTCCGATGGGAAACATAGTGAGCAAAAATATCACGACCAAGTAGCTGCCATTGATTTATTTCAAACTGAGAAAAAAATGCACTCTTAATTTGGTTTCCATTTCCATGAAACGTTCAGTTCCTGCAAAATGAAACCATTTTGTTATTCGAATGGGAATTACTACGCAGAATCTAACCAATTTTTTTATAAATGAAACATTCTTTTCCACTTATCACCGAGAAAAGCAGTCTGAATATACTAACAAAATCACAAATTCATTAAGAGCATACAAATGTAAAAAGAATCAAAAGATGAACACATGAATCAAAAGATGAACACATGATGTGCTGCATATGTTAACACACTTCAAAAATGATCCAATCGTATATTAGGTATAAAATTATTGATACATAACAGACAAAAACATCTATAGCATCTTGTAAAATCCTACTCAAAGCACCAGCATATGTTAACACATGATACAAGCATACAAATGTCTCTTACTGAGAACACTACTAATAGAACCAGCATCTGGAAGGCATAATAAAACAATGGTTTTGAATAAACTCATTAAGAGCAAGTTTAGCATGAATACGTTTCCACATAAATATGGAGGTTTTCTTGGGAAAATCTTGACTCCGCAGAGAAGTACCCAGAATCAGTTGGCTTCCATACCTGCATATCGTCTGAAATAAATCATTAGACTAAACCATGTCGCTGTTCTTAATAACACCTTCCATTCCCTTGAATGTGAATTTCTAACCCCAACTGAAGCAGGAGGATATATTTTTCATTATTTGTTCTTTATTATGTTAGACCACAAAGACTTTTATGTTGTAAACCTCCACTATTTATTCATATACATAGTTGCATTGATATCTTCAAAAGATATTAATCCCAAATCTCCCTCATCCACTGGATTACATATATATCTCCAAGTAACCCAATGGTATTTATGAGTATTCTCCCTAGAACCTATAAAAAATGTTAGCAAAAATTCTTTCAATTTGATAAATAACGAACTAAGGCTGATAAAATATGAATAGGCATAGACATCTAGACATGCTTGATTAAAATCAGTTTATCTCCAACAGAAAGTAGTTTTGATCTCTGGCCCTAAATTTTAGCTCTAATTTTATCAATCAACTATTCATAATTGCTAGCTTTGTTCTTCCCACAAAAACTAGGACATCCAAGAGATTTAAATGGGAAAGATTAATCAACAATTCCCCTATGTCTAGTGCTTATGTCCTACTCCAAACATTATCAAATGTCCTCCTAGATTTGTCATCTGAGTAATCCAATGGAGAACTTGTTGCCAAACTCTGCAAGACAATCAACCAATTAGTCTATAAAGTACCAAAACCAATTAGCACCATTTAAGAAAATATTATTTCATCTTGTAAGGAAATTTTTGTCCATTGTCAATATGTATGTCGTATGCCATTACACCGTTGAAGAAATTCAAGATCGCATCTACATCAACGGATCCGAATATCAAAGCGTCTTCAACATCATAACCTCTGCGAGAATGAACTTGGTAAAGTTTTGTTTTTAAGTACCTTAAAGTTTCATACTTAGTATTGGGAAACTTTTATAAAATGATTTTTTACTGGAAAACCGGACCGGTTCGCCCATTCTAAAAAAGAACCGATCCGCCTGCATATCAGACCGATCCGCTTTGCATCCAAACAGAGAACCCCGGATCTCAGGGAAATTGAAGAAGGGTCTCTCAAAAATGAACCGATCCGCCCCCGGACCGATCCGACTCCAAAAGCGGACCGATCCTCCTGAGATAATTTCGAACAGAGCCGTGAATTTTTTATCCACCAATTCAAGTTTCCTATAAATATACCAATTTCGGTATTGTATTTTGGAAGTCTTTGAGAAAACGTTTCTAAGAGTTCAAACACAACAAGACTTCATTTTTTGATGTGCCAAACATCTTTTTGATTCAGACACAAAAATCCCAATTACTTTTGTGAATCTTTTGGAACCCTAGAACACAAGCTTTTTTTATGTTCATCTTTGTAGGGAGATCTTTACAACCGAGGGCTGCGTGTCATTGCTGAGGGAGTCTCTATGAAGTTTTATGGTTGCGTTCCATTGAGGAGTGCTGCAGTTCTTCCTTTACTGATTGGACTGAGGTTCATGTGGAGTCGCTGCGTGTGAATTCATTGCTGACGACACCGACCGACGCCTGCGGGTATTCGCGTGTTACCGTATTTCATTGTAATCCATGTAAGTTGTTATTTACCTATTATAGTGAAATAAAAGGTTTTGCCATGATGGGATTTTTCCTTAATTTATGTGTCACATGCTTTATTTGTCTATGGGTTGACACACGCAATTTAGTTGCATGATTAGGGGCTGAAATTAAATAAGTGTGTCATATTAGAAATTTGCGAAGTTAATCAATTATCACACAGTTACACGTCTTTTCAAATTCGTATCAGAGCAGGTTACGCTAATTTATCACGTATTCCTATTTTTCGCAAAATTGTGTGATATTTATTTTTTTTTAAAAATCAAGTTTGTGATTATTCGCAATTTTTCCTATGGAGCACTGATATAATCAGATGCCTATTTTTGACGAGTCTAATTATGTCTACTGGAAAGATGGTATGAAATCGAATTTAAAATCTCTTGACGAACGAGTTTGGTTACTTTGCAAAAATGGTTGGACTCCTCCCATGGTCAGTGTTAATAACATCACCACTTTAAAATCCATGTCAGCCTGGACTGAAGATGATTATAAATTGTCCAATTTTAATTCCCTTGGTCTGAGTGCTATTTCTGGAGCTGTCTATCCTGATGAGTTTCGTCGAATTATGACGTGCACCACGTCTAAATAGGCTTGGGATGTTTTGAAACTGACACATGAGGGTACGAATGCGGTTAAAGAATATAAATTACAAAATTTGGCCACCCAATTTGAGACTATTACCATGTCCGACTTTGAATGCTTTGATGATTTTTATTCTCGTTTGTCAGACATTGTTAACACATGTTTTAATTTGGGTGAGGTGATTGATAACACGCGTGTTGTTAAAAAGATTTTGAGATCTCTCCCAAAACTCTTTATTCCTAAAGTCACTGTTTTGAACTCTTTGGGAAATTTGAAATCACTTAAGTTGGAAGAACTTGTAGGAGATCTTTTAACCTATGAGATTGACATGTTTCCCAAACCATTAAGGCTAAGGATAATGGCATTTCTTTAAAGACTCATTTTAAGAAAAAGAAAGAAAAAGTTTGTGAGTCCGATTCTGAGGGAGATTTTGATTTTAATGATATGGCCTTGTTTGCGAAAAATTTTAAAAATTTTCTCAACATGAACAAAAATAATTCTTCCAATAAAAATATTTTTTTTGAGAAAAACAGAAATAAAGGAAAGGCCAAAGAAAGTGGTGAGAGGGAAAAATAGAATGACTCCGATGAGGAGTGTGAGGAAGATTTTGAGAACGTCACTTGTTTTGAATGTGGCGGTAAGGGGCATAAGTCGTTTGAGTGTCCTACGTGGCTTAGAAAGAAAGGGAAGAAAGTAGCCGTGCATACCACACTTAGTGATAGTGAGGGTGATGAGGGAGATGAGTCTGATAAAGGTTTAGCACATGGGATGGTAGTCGCTTTTTCTAGTCGTGTGACCACACCCACTTTGTCTCATGAGATTACACATGAGAGCGATGATAGTGATTTGTGTTCTTCGAGTGAGGGAGAAAGTGATGGGGAGAGTGGAGATGAAAGTGAGATCCAAAAAGCTTTTAGAGACTTATACATCGAGACCTTGAAAACAAAAAAAAGTATAATCGAGAATTAGGCCGTCGAGTTTTTGATTTGGAGAAAGAGAAGGAGGTTGTGAGAAAGGAGAAGTGTGATTTGACCGGCACGTTGTCTAGTCTGATGACACATGTATCCCAACTCGAGAGTGATGTCGAACGTGCCCAAGAGGTCAAAGTCATTTTTGAGAACGCACCTACAAAGGTTGAAAAGGTGGTTCTTATAGGTAAAGGTGAGAATTTATGAATAAGTCATGAAGGTGCTTATACTTCCCAATTAGCACCCGAGCCGGTTCTCACTTTAGTGTTAGATTCACATGAGTCTCACCCTAACCCAACTAGGCATCCCATTCCTATTAGGATAATGCGTCCTCGAGTTTTTGAGAGAGGTGTGCCTAGGCCTATTTATGTTTTTTCACATTGTAAGAGGAGAGGTCACCTTAAGGAATTTTGTTTTAAGTTGGGTTATGTGTCACGTCTTGCATCTACACGTGTTTCTGGCACACATGCACCCACACATGATTCTGTACATGCTCCCGGGGACTACATGAGAGAGTTTGCACATTTAGGTTAGCAAGTTAAGTTTTTAGTCAAAACTTCGCAAGATTTGATGGAGGTTTTTCATAAGTTGTCACCACCTTTGGAAAACCCCTCCGCACCTAATGATTGAGGTTTGACTTGTTTACTACCATAGGATGTTTTTCATGATGATATTATGTGCCTATTGCTAGTATGTATCTTTTTTGTATAAAATATTTCTTTTTGAAAAGATTTGAAAAATTACAAAAAGATTTTATTTTGATAAAATTTTGAGAAAAATATTAAAAGATTTTTGTTTTTGTGTTTGCACCGTTTATGGATGAATACTTAGGATGACCTAGTCACAACATCATTCCATTATTTTCATGTGACTATTTGATAGTGTTTTGAGAAAATAGGTCAATTCATCCTTGTGCTTTATAATGTTTGGAGTCATTGAGATGTAATTAAGTGTTACTTCCTACATGTTTGACTCATGTTTTCCTTTATTGCACATGTGCACGGATTTGTTTGATTATTGTGCTTGTCTTATCACAAGTTGGTTGGGTGTTTTCACTTCAATCCTGTCCTTAAAATGAACCAAGCGCGATAAATTTTGATAAGGAAATTGTTCATATAAGAACCGTTTTGTGAGTTTGTGTGCTTTGTTTGAAAATGGGGAAAGGCTACGAAAGGTTCATTTGCCTTTGCGAATACTAAGCCACCGTTAAATTGGCCCTAAAAAATGGAGGAATTTTATTATTCGGGGTCCAAAGAGGTTTAAAAGAGCCCAAAAAATTTTAAAGGCAATAAAAAGGAAATTCATGCCAATTATGGGCCATTTAGGTTTTTGCTACAATTCTCCAAAGTTTGAGAATTTAGATTACCTCAAAAAGAAAAATATAAATGAGGGAGTTTGGATGGATAATTTAAACGGGTTTGCACATCCTTGAAATTCTTGAAAATGCGCTAAATAGTTTTGGACGTTATTGGGGTGGAAATCATTTTGACTTTGATTTGTTGATTTGTATAAGATGATGTCATCTAAATTCAACAATCTTTACACCTAAGGATACTTTTGATGTTCATTCGTTAGGGGTTCACATATGCATCGTGCACATATGATTGATTTAGTTGATTTACCTATCGAATGTGTTCACACCCATTCATTCCATTTCCTTGACTTGGTTGTTTGAGTTTAAATCCATGGTGTGATTTTTTTTTTGTATCTTTTTTTTGTACGAAAAATTTGAAAAATCAAAAATAGTTTGTGAAAGTTTTTGAGATACTCCTTTGCATGCGTGTAGCTTGATTCATATTTGCTATGAATTTTATCGTGACACTCCTTATTTTTTTTTCTTCATATCTGTCTATTTGGGGACATCATAAATAGGGGGAGAAAGAATTATCATATTATGGGGAGTTTTTGCATTATGGGGGAGATTTTATTTTCTAATGATTTATTCTTATATCATTTCAAACTCGATGTGTCACGAAGGTTTTTTTCTTTATTTCATGTGTGTAGGTACGAAGATTAAAGATCAATATGTTGCACACCCTTTTGACAAAAGCTTTGAGCTTTGATGATTGTTGAAGATTGAAGAACATACGATGAAGATTTAAACATTTGTATCTTTCCATCTATAGGGTTCATGGGAGGGTAGATTTGTATAGGTCATTCGTTGATAATTCGGATATTTTTATGTATGTACCGGCATAGACATAGGGGGAGATTTGTAAGGACATTTTTGTCCATTGTCAATATGTATGTCGTACGCCTTTACACCGTTGAAGAAATTCAAGATGGCATCTACATCAATGGATCCGAATATCAAAGCGTCTTCAACATCATAACCTCTGCGAGAATGAACTTGGTAAAGTTTTGTTTTTAAGTCCCTTAAAGTTTCAAACAAAATGAGTTTTTTTAAAAAGAAATTTTTTACTGGAAAACTGGACCGGTCCGCCCATTTTAAAAATGAACCGATCCGCTTTGCATGCAAACAGAGAACCCTGGATCGCAAGCAAACCGAAGAAGGGTCTCTCAAAAATGAACCGATCCGCCCCCAGACCGATCTGACTCCAAAAGTGGACCGATCCACCTGAGATAATTTCGAACAGAGCCGTAAGTTTTTTATCCACCAATTCAAGTTTCCTATAAATATACCTATTTCCGTATTGTATTTTGGAAGTCTTTGAGAAAACATTTCTAAGAGTTCAAACACAACAAGACTTCATTTTTTAATGTGTTAAACATCTTTTTGATTCACACAAAAAAATGCCAATTACTTTTGTGAATCTTTTGGAACCCTAGAACACAAGCTTTGTTTATGTTCATCTTTGCGGGGAGATCTTTGCAATCGAGGGCTACGTGTCATTGCTGAGGGAGTCTCTACAAATTTTTATGGTTGCGTGCCATTGAGGAGTGTTGCGGTTCTTCCTTTACTGATTGGACTGAGGTTCATGTGGGTTCGCTGCGTGTGGATTCATTGCTAACGACACTGACCGACGCCTGCGGGTATTCGTGTGTTACTGTATTTCATTGTAATCCATGTAAGTTGCGATTTACCTATTATAGTGAAATAAAAGGTTTTGTCCTAAGGCGAGTTTTCCTTAATTTCTGTGTCGCATGATTTATTTGTTTATGGGTTGACACACACAATTTAGTTGCATGATTAGGGGTTGAAATTAAATAAGTGTGTCATATTAGAAATTTGCGAAGTTAATCAATTATCATACAGTTACATGTCTTTTCACATCTGTTGATCTAAGATAATTAATCAAAGGACTACCTCTAGGATAACTCATCAAATGATAACTAATCCTTGCCTGAACACCAATATTGAATATATGAAACCAAATCCCCTTAAATAATATTCTAGCAGCTAATATATAAATCTCGCCATCAAAACCATCAACTTCTGTAGAACTTTCTGGATTTAGACCTTTAATAGCTTCATAAACTTCATCAGTTTTAGGAATCTCAGTAACTTCTCTATTCACATCCTCAGAAATGTTCTTAGGAATGTATCTTAGCAAATGACTAAATGAAAAGGAAAAGTTGGTCAGAAACCAAATATGCGAATTCAAAGTTCTAAAACTCTCTATCTCTCCCTCTCCTCTCTCCTCTCTCTCTGTCTCAAAGACTCTCTTTATCTCTTTACAGAGGGTGATTTATATAAATCAATCCGATATATGCGAATGCTAATAACAACAAAAAAAATCTAAACCAAGAACATTTATTATCGTCAATCCAAGAACATTTATTTTCAAGCATAAAGAATAATAACACATAGATGCATCCACATATCAAAATATCAAAGACCATTTGTGGATACACTAAAAGCCTCTCGGAGGCATTTACTCAAACACTTGCGAAATAATTGAGACAACAATCTAAACCAAGTAATTCATTGTACAACAGAAATTACATCGTTTTTTCCCAAATATAAATCCCATATTCCGACAATGTGTATAGTACTTTATGCATTCTGATCGCTTTACGTTTCAATTCGAAGAAATAAATGGGGAAATCACAGGAAGTACATGACATAAAAGTCAATAGGATGTAATGCGCTAAGAGAATGCAAGCAGAACCATATAAACTAACAACCGAACTCTAGTTTGTAACAGGGTTGGCAGTACACCCTATCAATGTCGATAACAGAGTTGGCAGCTGTGAGACTCAGAGTCTGGGATAGAAAACAACTCTCGTCATGTCGAAAAGCATTCTCAGATCAAACACATCTTAGTTGTTCATCGCTACACCGCCCAATCCAATGTTGCTGTCCTCCGACGACATCACAGAGGCAACTGGAACATGCCTCACCTATGAACACCAACTGATCAGATAAGTACTCCTGCTTAGCATGGTTTATTTACATTCTTCTTGTACACATGCAATGTAAGGATGTAAAGGTATAGAGCCATCACGTTGGTACCATGCAAAAATAGACTTCCTTCATCCACATAATTCTTTGCATAATTTAATATATTGGGTGCCTCAATATATGTTAATTTAGCAATTCCATGAATAGGACCACATAAGGCCAATAACTCTTTATGTCTCTTATATGGGGTTTTGAAATCACTTGAATTTATTAAAATGGGCTTTGACTCTTACTCCAGTTTGCAACCAAAAAATGAGTCGACCATATAAAAAATATGCTTATATATGAGGAACATTAGATGACCAATTAAATCATTTAAAACTATACTCGGTGTCAATAATATCATATAGATTGAAATAGTTCAATTTAAGACTACACACCCTAACATGAAGAGAAACAACAATTTGATGAAGTTATCCCCATTCCCATTTAACATATGTGCGACTATAAAAACAACATCCAAATCAACATTTCATTCTATAAATTAAAAATTCACAAATACCATTAATGAATGACATCCAACCGATATTAACTAAGAGGAACTAATGTAGCGAAGAAAAGAAAAAGACTTACCCATAGTCCAATGGAGAATATTCTCAAACATGTGGGTTGCATACAAATGGAACACACAAATTAACTAAATCATGTATGTAAATAAATAATTCAATAAAGTCCCCAAATTAAAATTTCAAACCCTAAAATCATAACCCTTAATTTCATAAAATCCTAAAGTTTGAAAACCAAACTTCGAACCCTAAACTATGTACTCAACATATTAATTTAACCCAATGGAACTAATAAAAGAAACTTCACACTTAAGTATACCTTTGGGTGTGTTACCAACCCATGTATTAGAAGTGAAATCACCCCCCCCCCCCCCCCCCCCCCTTTCAATTGCATTGAAACCAAAATTCACTGCAATGAAAGCAAAGAGAAAATCAGCTGAAAAGATATGTATAAACTATTCAATAATGAAAGAACAAAGATTGGACCTCTTAGTTACACTTTAAACAACCAAAAATGGTAATTAATTCAACCCATAGATGTTACCTGTAAAAAACCAACAAAAAGGTTAGAAGAAATTAGGTTATTATGAAAGTAAATAGATGTAAAATCAAAATGGAATCAAATGAAATGGTAACCTTGTAAATAGCAGCTCCAAAACCTCCACTAAGCCATTTGAAACCATTTGAAACCTAAAAGCTGAAAATAAATCTCTGATGAAACCATAAAATCGAAACCATTTAAAACATACCTAAAATCAAAAATAACAGAATCTAAACATTTTCAACACCATCAACAAAAATGAAGCCCAACGATTATTACCTAATGAATCTCTGGTGAAAACGCGTCAACACAAAATAAAGAACAATAAATAAAAAAATTAGGGCTAAAATGAAATGATAACCATGAAAATGATATTACCTTATGAATCTATGATGATGAAAATCGCGACAACAAAGAGTGGAAATGAAGAAGGGCGGAAATGAGTCTCATATCAAAACCGACCTGATAGAATACTAAGCGAGAGAGAGAAGAGATCATCTCGTATAGAAAAAAAGCTTAGATAAATTTTGTGCATACACTTCCTCTTTTGACCTTTGTTTTGAATTAAAGCAAAAGAGAAACGGATTAATATAGTGAGATAAAAGAGGGGGAAACCAAAAAGAAAAGGGTAAAAGAGGAAAATGCATCAAAACAATCTCAACCCTCCATTTCTAGCCTTGTTGGCTTCAATCTGAACCATGAATTGTCTTATAAACTTATGAATAGTGAAAAAACCATATGACATCTACCATTTGTGTCCCGTTCGGGCTCTATCGGTAAATCTAAAGGAGCCCCTAATCCAAATCGGACCTCATAAAACATACATACATGGGGCGGTCCCTATGTAGTATGCCATTGCACAACCCATACCCAGCATTGACAATGGATCCAAGTATCTACATCAAGCTCTCATAAGTGGCACTGCTACGTAGTACCTAAGTAATGACGTACACAATGCCTAGCCCACCTATGCCGACGTGTGCTACGGTCCCAAACGTGCACAACCCCAACTGATTGGACCGTCCAAAAACATTGGTATGTTCACATAGTAATTATTTACATATCTTTATCACTTAATAGATTTAGGTAATTACTCTATAACAATCCCATGATATATCATTGATTCACCCATAAATAATTTTTCCACTTAATTAACCATCCATTTAATCATAAATTTCTCTATCGTAAGTAGTCATTCAAACAGTAATTGAATTTCTACACTTTATTTCGTTAGTCACTGACCTTCTCGAGTCATACCGTAAACTACCATATTTCCATATTCCGGATTCTATTCCTGGCTAACCCAACGGGATATATTATTCTCTATATTTCCCAGAAGTACTTAATTACCCTTACGGACCCTCGGAATTTAACTGGACCCCAAACGATTTGCCTAAAATAAAAAACCACCAACCTTGGCTGAGTGGGGTGACCGAACCGGTCTCCTTCTGGTTCTTCCCATGGCGGGGTTGCCACAAGTATGGACGAGATTTCCCAATTTTTCTTCACCAACAACTCATTATTCATTACCCAAAATTTAACCCAACATCACATATGATCATTAGATGGATTTCCATAATCTATCTATAATTTTTCTACATGAAAATTGTACCTAAGTCATATTCAATTCATAGGAGTACAATTATCTCAAGAATTATAGGATGGGTGATTCCTAGTCTTCAAGATTTAGATCTTTTTCATCAATTTGTGCCAATAACCATTTTTCTCAAGGATAAACATTAGATTTATAGTATCACAACATGATATCACAAGATTTATCTCTAATGGATTAATCTTATTTCCAATTTTTTCGAATTTTCTCCTCAATTTTTCTGTTCTCAAATTTTTAATTATTCAAGGTGGGATCTTCTACATTCATATGGTGACATTCATTCTCTATCATCAACTATATATTTAATCCAGGATTCTACATGGGAATCTACATAATTTAAATTAAGAAATAACTTGGAAATCAATTTAAGGAAGAAAATTCTTGCCTTAGGGTGAAGGTGGAAGTTCCTCTTCTTGAATTATCTTCTTGAATCTCCAATTTACGCCTTCTTTTTTACCTTGTTATCTCCACTATATGGGTGGGGCTTCTAGGGTTTCTTTAAATGAGTAAAATGAGTTTTCTTAGTCTTCCTAATTAACTTATAAACTCCCTAAACCAGAGTTAGGATTTAACCCTCATTGTTTGGGCGTCCAAATAAGCCAGAATCCCCATTTAGAACGACCCAGCAACTCCCCAAATAATATACCTATACTCGGGCCCATTTTTGGACATCTAAAATACTAACCGAGTCCCCAGACTTCATATATGTGGTATTTTAAATTTCTTATTAGATTTCATTATCGCACTCCTAGCCCTCATTTTTTGTGCATGTTTATTCAATGTCAATATGTGGTATGAAATATAATAGGAAATTTTTATCCAACATATACATATACCTATGCTCGGGCAAGTCTTCATCTGACCCGTGTCCCTCAAATCTTTGAGATCCGCGTCTAGGGCTCCTTCCTCGGCTGCAAGACCTTCTCGCATGAGGGCTAGGAGTGCGATAATGAAGTTGCTTGCTGTTACGATGGAGTTCTCTATCCATTTTCTCCGGTCTTCTCTTGATCCGAGCGTTCTCAGCTTCTTGCTTGGGAGTAGCTTCCTCTTGCTTTTGGAGATAGGCCTCATAGGCGTCGATCAATCTGGAGACCTGCGTGGACTTGTCTGGTCCCTGACTTTCTTCTTAAGCTTTCCGTTCTGGGCGAGGCCTAGGATTTGAGCGTCGAACTTCAGATCTAACCCTATGAGGGGCAGGTTGCTCTTGAATATCCCATGCTTGGGGGGTATTGCTGCTGTGACCAGACATACTAAGTTCTTGTTTGGTGAAGGCTTTCTTAAAGTAAAGCCATCGTTTTCCACAGACGGCGCCAACTGTGGTGACAACTAATCTCAACACAAATTATAAGCAAATGCGATTACCAAGAAATATAAAGAACATAAAATATATGCAATCACACACAACACAAAAATGTGCGTGGTTTGACAAAATGGCATACGTCGACGGCGGTGCTCTCTAATTTGTATTTCTCTTTACTCCAGGTGAGTGTTTACAATTGCATTCCCTTTGCCCTGGGCTGAGGGTTTAATATATACATGTAATTTTCAGAGAGTGGGGGTGTTGGGGACCTCCACGTTATCCCATAATCCCTAGAATATTTTTTGAGAGATTTTAGGGGTTGAATGGGTCATAACTAAACTTAGTTATGTACACGACCTTAGACTTTGTGCCGTTTTTCCCCTTATCTTGGATTGGTCTTAGTCGAGCTACTTATCTGGGCCAGGATAATTAAAAGAGGTACCCACATCATGATTGGAAAATCTCCCTATCCCACTTTTGGTCATCTAATAACAGCCTTACGGGGCTTTGATATGAGAGATGAAAAATAATCTGCTGCAAGTTCTCAACATCAACCAAATGGATTAGACCAATCTATGGCATTTGTTGCAAAAAAATGACTATAAAGGTTTTGGTAGAGGAAGAGTACGACACAATAGAGGAAGAGGGAACTATAATGGCCACTATGGAGGTTGATACAACTCAATAGGACGTGGTTTCAGGCCAGCGGGGTTTTATCCAGGAAACATCAACCAAAGTGGAAGATATGGCCACAATTTTTATTTAGGTGATTCACATAGCATGATGACAATAGCCAGGCCACAAAATTCACATCAATAACCTGGAAACCAATTTCAAAAATCTCTCCATTCTAGTTGAAGTCATACATAAATACACCCCCAAATGGTGTTGATTCTACTGGAGGAGGATGTTTAATTTGTAGTTCATCTAAGAATAAGGTCCTCCCATGTTTTTATCGGTGGAATTTTTTAGTAGGACCATAAGGTAACAAAATAGGCTATGGTTGCAGCACAACAGTTTCCTTCTGTCAGTAACAACATGTATGTAGACTCTACTGCAACATCTCACATGCACAATAATCTGGGTAACATTTCAAACCTTCAACCATATTGTGGTAATAACAAATTCCTAATTAGAGATGGTTTACACTTGGATATAAGACATGTTGGCAAAAAGGTGGTAAATGCATTGAAACTAAATAATATTCTTGTAGTACCACAACTTAAGAAGTCACTTGTTTTAGTCCCACAACTAGCAAAGGAAAATTAATGTTCTATTGTGTTTACTGAGAATGAGTTTGTTGTTAATGATAAGAAGACCAAGAAGGTTATAGCCAAAGGAACTAAGATATGATCACTTTATGGCTTTGATGATCATAAGTTAGAGGCTTTATTTAGAGAACAATGAGTTAAAGGAAGTGATGACATGTGGCACAATAGATTAGGACATCCTAGTAGTCAGACTCTAAGTTTATTAGCAAGAAATAAGTTCTTACATATAAGCCATTGGAATAAAATTCCTACTGTTTATGTCTCTTGTGAAATGGAAAAGAGTTGTAAGTTATCTTTTAAATTTAATGACAAAATTACCTTGACACCATTTGATAAAATCCATTCAGATTTACGGGGTCCTGCTCCTGTCAATTCCTCACAAAATATGAGATACCATGTTGTGTTAATATATGATTATTCAATATATACATGGAAATATCCTTTAAAGAAAACATATGATTTTTATGCAACTTTTGTAACATTTCAAAAGATGATAGAAACTCAGTTTGATAATAGGATAAAAGTATTTCAATGTGATGGAGGTGGTGAGTTTGGATGTAATGTTTTCATATAACACTTGAATCAACATGGCATACATACATAAATGTCTTGTCATGATGCCCCTGGGCAAACTAGGGTTGCTTAGAAGAAGCATAGACACATAGTAGAAAATGCTCTAACACATATGCTTTATGTTAAAATTCCACTATACCTTAGGGTTGATGCTTTCTTGATTGTAGTTTTTTATTATTAATAGGTTACCTTCTTCTAAGCTTAAAAAGGTCACTCCATTTTTCAAACTTTATCACAAACAACTATGGTGTAACTCTCCCAAGGTATTTGGGTGCATGTGTTTTCCTTACATCATAGGAAAAACACAAAACAGGTTCACTCCCAAGTCTTTTCCATGTGTATTTATTAGCTACAGTCCTTTGCATAAGCAATACTGGTGTTACCAGCCTTCTACAAGAAGATTTTATGTGTCTAGACATGTTATTTTTTATGAAAATATTATGCCATATGCTACACCTGGCAGGTACATGACTTTAAGTGAAGCGGCTACTAATATGACAACCTATCAAAAATTCATTGAAGAAGGAAGTAATCATTGATGAATGGCTATTAAAGGATATACTCAACATGATGATAATACTAAAAGTTACACCTTTTTACTACCACCTAATGATCATGTACATATAGCTCCCAATGACCCATCGTCCAGCATGCCAATAATGGAGTACCATTGATGTGATAACTGTCACCTAGTAACAGTCACCTCACATGTCCACTTCACTAGCACATAAAAACATAACACCACACATGTCCCACCAGTCACCCAATACCAATAATACAACTGCTCAATCACATGACTGTTCCTCACCTAACACGTCATCTTCACCACATCATGCAGACTTATCAAATTGCACCAAAAGCAATGCCAATTCAAGCTTAAATCAAACTCTTGTTTTGGATAACTATTATCCGCAGTCATCTACCAATGTTTATAATCCAAATGGTATTCATTTAGCCATTCCACTTAACTTTGATCAGTCTCTTAGACTTATAAATAAACACCCAATGACTACAAGATCCAAGGCTAAATATCTATCAACCAATATTTCTCCTACTGCACTTCACACATACCTTACACAATCACTTGAACCAATAAATGTTGACGAATCTATGCTTGATCATAGGTGGGTTACTATCATAAATGAGGAATTGACTGCCTTACACAAATGTCACACCTGAAATTTTGTTCCAAAGCATCCATATATGCACTTGATTGGATCAAAATGGGTATCCAAGAAAACCTTTAAACTGGATGGCACCATTGAAAGATATAAAGCCAGGTTAGTAGCTCAAGGCTATAACCAAATTGAAAGGATCAATTTCTCGAATACTTTTATCCCCGTCATCAAACCTGCCACAATTAAAATTATTCTCACTATAGCCATCACACATGGATGCTCTACATGGCAATTAGATATCAAAAATGCCTTTTTACATGAGAATCTTTAAGTTCGAGTCTAAATGAAGCAACCACCAGGTTTTTTTCATCCACTGTATCCTAACCATGTTTGTTCTTTAAGAAAGGCAATCTATGGACTCAAGCAAGCTCCTAGAGCTTGGTTTGATAAATTCAGTTCTTTCCTTATCAAACTCGGTTTTGCGTGCAGTAAGGCAGACCCTTCCTTATATGCTCATAATTCTTCCCAAGGGATTATTCTTCTATTAGTATATATAGATGATGTACTAATCACTCCTAAATATTCTATTTTACTAACATATCTTATTTCGAAGATGAAAGCGAACTTTGCAATTAAAGACCTTAGCGTTTTAACCTATTTTCTTGGCATGGAATTCCTTCCCGTTGATGGTGGTTATTTACTTACTCAAAGTGCATATATAGAAAACTTTCTTGATAAAGCTCAACTTAATCATGGAAATAGTGATTTCACCCCAAATGCTTAAATGGAATCAGTTTGATATCCATACTACTCCATTAGCCAATGCCACTGAATTTCGATCCTTAGTAGGAGCATTGCAGTATTCGACATTGACCAAGCTAGAGATTGGCCACACTATCAATAACATTTGTCAACATATGCATGCTCCTATTGTTCATTATCTAATGTTAGGTTAAAAGAATAATCTGATATATTAAAGGGACTATCAACTATGGTTTAAAATTCTCCAAGCAATCCACTTTCTCTTTTTATGGTTTTTCTGATGCTGACAAGGTCGGATGCTCTGCCACAAGAAGGTATACAATTGATTTTTATATTTATCTAGGAGAAAATTGTATTTCTTGGTCTTCAAAGAGGCAACCAACTGTGTCACGCTCTAGTTGTGAATCTTAGTATTGGGATATGGCAGCTGCTACTCCAGAACTTACCAGGGTTTCTTATATTCTACATGATATTGGGTTGCATCTTAGTTCACAACTTGTTATTTTCTGTGATAATAAAAGTGACATATACGTGTATATTAATCCAGTTCTAAATGCTCGTTCTAAACATATAGAACTTGATTTTCATTTCGTTCGAGAAAAGGTAGCCTCGGGAGACTTGTTTACTCATTACATATCGTTTAAGGACCAGCTTGAATATATTTTCACCAAGTCCTTACCTATTTTTTCCTTCCAACATTCACGATCCAACCTTGGTGTTTGGTGTTCACCCCACTCAAGTTTATGAGGGAATGATAAAATATTACAAGAGAAGTTGTAATCACTTCATACAACTAAGGAACAACAGCACAACAGTAACGTTGGATAACAGTTCAAGCTTGACTACTTCAAACTCACATGTATAATTGATCATTAGGAATTACTCTTTCTACTCCTAGATTTATCTAAGTCTTAGTTGTGTAATCAACCTCTAAATAGTATCAATACAATATTACCATATTCATGTTGCATAACATATTAAATATAACTTTGTTATCTTATATCTATTTAGAGAAATCATTATATTTATGTGTGAAAAATATGTTTCCCAGGCTCATTGAAGTAGAGGTAAAACTTATATTATGTTAATTCCATAAAAATCTTTGTTATATAACTAACTCACTAATGAAATTTGTTTCCTTCTATAAAATAAAAATAAAAAACTATTGCAAATTATTTTCATAAAAAAATTAAATGCAATGATGTCATTTATAGTTGTTAAAAAAATGTTGTATACATTTAATGGCGAATATCGTCCATTGAAAAAAGTGAGCCATTTTGTTGTAGCCTAAAAATATTAGGACACCTAGACTAATAAAACAGTGACAGCTATCGGCATCATCCCGAAACTTTCCACAATGGATAAAAACTGGTCGGCTCAGGTACCCTCTGGCTGGTTGGCCTGCTGACCAGAGCCCGGAAGTTAAACCATTTGACACACTTGGGATATTCAACAGTCACCATGTACATTCACATAAAGGATGTACAACTGCATCTACCAACCACACATTTTCTAACCAAATTAAGCAATCTCTCAATATATTCCTAAAAAAATCCGATTCGAGGGGATTCTTCCCCCAACTGTCGAAGAGATCTTGGTGGAGTTGCCACATATGAAATTGAGCACAATTTTAGAAAGAAATAGCCCACCTGTTTCTCGAGAAGACATGGGAAACATGCTCAATATAATTTGAGTGAATAGTTTACCCAACCCCTTGTTGTTTGAAGAAACCCGTGTAAATGTTTGAAGCTATAAAATCATTCCCCTCTTGAGTTTCTTCTTACTATAAATACGCCATTTCCCCCAGCTGAGGGGGACACACATAAACATACCAGCCTTATGCTAAACCCTTGGATTGTAACCAGGAGATTGGTAGTAAACCCTAAATACTTTTGCCCTGTGGATGTAGGCTCCATTTCTGAGTTGAACCACGTAAATAATCTAGCGTCTTTCTTTATATTTTCATTTTCTTTGTTATCTGTGATGATAAATTTGGTAACTAAGGGCTAAGATCAATAATCCAAATTTAAGCATCAATAGATTGGTGCCGTATGTGGGAACAACAAGTCATTATTGTTGTGGGGGCTTACTTATTCTTCAAGCCCACTAATACAGTCGACCAGACCAGCGTGAAGAATGGACTGCCCGACCCAATTCGGATAATTAATTTAGACTCGTGTATTTAACATGTGTTTAAATGGATGGATATAGACTATAATTGGTTACCAACAATCTCGGGGACATATCCATGGACACCTACGAGCTATCCACAAGCTGGTTGAGTTAATTGTACTATTTAATCACTTAGAATCATAAATATAAATATAAACCCTGACTCAGGACAAAGGGGATGTAACTTAGATTATTTGAGAGATACTAATAGAAAATAATAACCTCTCTGTGGACGTAGTCAAATTGTCGAACCACATGCATTTGGTTTTATGTGTGTGATTACTTATTTTTTGCTCGATATTGCTTTTTATATCTTTCATTGTGATAATACTTTAACTCACAATTGGACCCGTCTTAGGAAACGATTCCTTTTCTACAAAATCAATTATCGAAAGAAAGCCCGTGATGTCTCACCGTAGTAGAAATCTTCCTCAAATTGGCGACGTGCAGGCTGATCCAATTCCACCTAGGGTCAGGTCTGAGATTCGCCAATCCCCAAATCCCATGTTTTGCCAAGAGAGGCAACCTTCTTAAAAAGGTTAAGGACAACCTAGGTCTACTCAATTCTCCAGGTTGGTCAATGCTTACGAAGTTAGGCTTTAAGAGCAGGAGGATGCAACACGCCTCTAAATGGAAGATATTCTTGCCTATAGAAGAGACTAGAAAGGATGGATAGAGATCTCCATAGAGATACCAAAAAACATCGCGATAGGTATCCTAGTCCTCATGAGAGAAAGGCTCGCTACTGAGGGAGGAGGTCTAGGCACCACATATATAATGATCCTTAAGATGAAGACATCAGGATTTTGGTCCGTAGAGAGATGGATCAACGCCTAGCCCATCGAGGGTCTATGTCGAATAAAGAGCTGGAAATAAGAGATCTTAACACCTAAATAAAATACCCTTTCTCAAGGGTAATGGAAGAAGAGGAGCCTCTGAAGAAGTTCCCCATTCCTAGATTCAAAATCTATGATGGTAAGACGGATTCCATAGACTTTGTTCGTTAGTACAGGCAGGCGATGACCCCGTGGAGCCACAATGATGCTTTGATTTTTTGAATCATCCCTTCTAGCCTACTTTATGTAGCTCAAAAGTGGTTCGAGAGTCTACCCTACGGGTCGAGCAAGAGATTCAAGGCCCTAGCCGAGGCCTTCGCTACTCGTTTTATAACCAGCAATTCCTACCCCAAAAGGATGGATTCACTGCTAATGATAAAGAAAAAACAACAAGAACACCTTCGTGAGTAAGACAAGCGGTACTGGGCGGTGTTCAATGAGGTGTAGGATTGCTCATAGAAGTTTCCCATAACTTCTTTTAATAATGGTCTGCCGACCACATCTCTGCTTCACCCGTCCTTGATGAAGAAAGAGGCAAACACCATTGACGACCTCATGGAACGTATCAAAAAATAATCCAAGGTTGAGCATGTGGTTCACTCTACTCCATGGGATAATGACCTCATAAAGGAAACCAAAAGAGCAGACAAAAGAGACACTCCAAAGAAAAGGAACAAGCACGGGGGTAAGAATGGCTTTAAGAATGGGAGCAAGGCTAATCATTCAAAGGCATTCTAGACTATTAACACAGTATTCAAATAACAAATTTACAAGATCTTGGGCAAGATCATGGATCAACCATTTGTCAAGTAAACCAATAAGATGGGTGGTAACTCGACAAAGAATGAAATGTGCTGAGATACACGTTCCCCAAGGAGCGCATCCACACGAGAGAGAATTTCAAAGCACTAAAGTTTCACTTGGAAGAGTTGTACCAAACTGGGATTTTGAATGAGTACGTTGAAAAGAAAGCTGATAAGGTCGTAGCCAATGGTGACCATAAATTGGATAGTGTCCTTAATGATGATATAGGATAGGATTTTGCAGTGGTTCATGAAGCATCCGAATTGAAGAAGATCATATCAAAAGGAATGATGTTCGGATGGAGCTGAAAAGGGTCACAAGTGTCATGGAGGAATTCCAGATTTACTCCGCAAAAAGTGAGACTGCCAAGCGCCGACGACCAGAAGATGTCGACTAGCCCAAACATATCATCTTCATTGAGGAAGATCTAATTGGAGTGAGGACTCTGCACCATAATGCACTCATGGTCACTATGAGGATCACGAATTGGGACGTTGACAAATTACTGGTAGACCAAGTAAGATCATTAGAGGTGATGTACCTAGAGTTGTTCCATAACTTAAATCTTAACATAGCTGACCTCAAGGAGGCCACAGTTCCATTTGTTGGCTTCGCCGGAGAGAGCATGGTGCCATTGGGAAAGATGGTCATGCCAATAAGGGCAAAAAATATTTAGAAGATGATCGAGTTTCTAGTGGTAGATTTAGAGCCACACTACCACGTTATTCCGTACAGGGGGTGGCTCCATCCTATGAAAGTCTTACCGTCCACCTACCATTAGAAGCTCAAATATGTTACTGATCGGGTAGTCAAGGATATTCATGGCGACCAAGACATATCCAGGAAGGGATTCATCATCACCATCCAACCCCAAAAAGAGATAAAGAAGGAACCAAAGGATACCCTAGATAGGGGCACTCCTTCAAAATAGCAACTAAAGTATGGTTGAAAAGTGGTGGACGAGAAAAGGATCTACCTTGCTGATAGGGTCGTTGAAAGCCTGAAGGAAGGTTATGCTGATGACAACTTATTGGATATAAAGTTTCTGATCGAGACTACTCGTATAGATCATGAAAACAAAGAAATGATTACCTTTTTGAGAAATAATTTGGAAGTTTTCACTTGGGAGCCATACGATCTGCATGGAATTGATCTTGACGTAGCCTATCATTGTCTCCATGTTGACCCAACCATCAAAACGATCAATCAGAAGGCACGTAAAATAGACCTTGAGAAGGCCAAAGTAGTCGAGAATGAGGTAGGGAAGCTTCTGGAAGAGATATCCATTTGGGAAGTTCAATTCCTAAATTGGTTATCCAACCAAGTCGTAGTGTGAAAGAGCAACGGTGGCAGGAGAGTTTGCATAATTTTTTCCAATCTCAACAAAGTCTTCCCTAAAGATAGCTTCCCTCTGTCGAAGATTGATTAGTTAGTTGACACCACCATAACTCAAGAGAGAATGAGTTTTATGGATGCCTATTTACGGTACCATTAGTAGGACAAAATATCATTTCTAAACCTAGTAGGTTTATATTGTTAGAAGGTCATATCATTTAGACTAAAGAACGTAGGGGCAAATTATCAGAGGCTGGTCACAAAGACATTCAAGCACCAAATGGGAGACACCATGGAAGTCTACATCGATGACATGTCAGTAAAGAGCAAGGATAAAGATGGACACCTTGAAGACCCGGCTAGAACCTTCAAAATCCTCAGGAAGTACCGAATGAAACTCAATGCGAGCAAGTGCTCATATCTATCCAGTTAGGAATATTTTTGGGTTATTTAGTTAGTAAGAGAAGGATTGAGGCCAATCCAGATTAGATCGATGCGATCAACATGGTCCATCCACCAAGGAAGTTGCGAGATATTTAGAAGCTTACTGGAATGCTCGCAATACTCAATTGCTTCATCTCTAAGTCCTTAAAACACTACCGACCATTATTTCTTCTCCTGAAGAAGGATAAGGGACTCACCATGAATGATTATTTCATAATCTCTTTGCAGGAGATCAAGTCCTACCTCAGAAAGCCACCCCTACTGACAATCCACGACGATAGAGATCCCTTGCACCTCTACCTCATAATTTTAGACCACGATGTTAACTCGGCTCTGGTATGTGAAAAGGAGGGTAGGCAGTACCCTATCTATTATGCCAGTAAGATCCTCCTCGATAAAAAACAACGCTACTTGCCCTTGGAGAAGTTAGCCTATGCTCTTGTAGTTGCCTCTAGAAAGCTGAAGCACTATTTTAAACCCCACTCAATAGTAGTGATCACTTCATTCCCCCTTAAAACTGTCCTTCAGAAAGCCAATCTCTTTGGATGACTGTCAAAATGGTTGATCGAACTCAAAAGATTCGATATTCACTTTTAGCCAAGGACAACGATTCAGAACAGGTATTGGCCGATTTCATCGTCGAATTCACGAGATATAATCTAACTAAACACATATGATGGAGCAATCAACAGAAAGGAAGCAAAGTCCAAGAACTTCCAAGGGAGAAGGAATAGGTATTGTCATCATCACACCAGAGGACGCTGTAATCGAATAAGGAATTAGGTTGAGATTTAAAGCCTCCAACAAAGATACCGAATATGAAGAACTGATAGCTGGTCTGCAAAAAGTCCAACTGCTGGGGGGACATCGCCTCAAAATGTTTGGTGACTCCAAATTGGTCTCCAAATGAGTGAGCGGGGACTTATATGAAAAAGACGACAGGGTGATAACCTACCATGCTATGGTACGAGAGCTTGTGGAAGGATTTGAGGAGGTCCACATCTAATAGTTCCCTTGAGGGAAAATAGTCATGCTGACGCCTTAGCACCCCTAACCTCAACAGTGGGTTGTAACCTCAGAAGAACTATGCAGGTGGAGTTCCTCACCCATCATAGCATTGAAAAGATAGTGGTCACCGAGCAGATTCTTTCCACGATAAGAGCTCCTAGCTAGATGGATCCAATCACTTCCTACTTGCATAATGAGACACTACCAGATAATAAGAAATTAGCTAACCAAATAAGGGTGAAGGCATCCTCTTTCTATCTCAATCCATGAGGGAAGATCTACAAGAGATCCTTTACATGTCTAACCTCCAATGCGTCCACCGGCAAGACACCGAGTAACTTCTCAGCGAACTTTATGATGGTTTTTGTGGGAGTTATGCAGGAGGAAGATCATTAGTATTTCGGGCAATCAAAGAGGGATACTCATGGCAACACATGCATAAAGATGCAAGTATCTATGCTCGGAGATATGAAAATGCCAAAAGTTCTCCCCTATGGTTCATCAACCAACTAAAGACTTGAAATCCTTAACCAGTCCTTGGCCATTTGTACAATGGGGGTTGAACATTGTCGGACCACTACCTACCGCACCTGGGAATTGCAAGTATCGGCCGGTCGGCATAGATTACTTCACCAAGTGGGTAAAGGCATAACCACTAGGCAACATTCGAGACGCTGATATGACAAGGTTCATCTAGAAGAGCATCAAACCACTCTTTGGGGGTACCAAGAGCTATTACCACCCATAATGGAACACAATTCGAGAGTGGATTATTTTAGAACTTCTGTGATAAGCACGACATCAAGCATCACATTATCTCGGTAGTGTACCCCCAGAGCAATGCTCAAGTAGAAGCTTCCAACATGATGATGCTCAACGGTCTAAAGAAGAGGCTTGAAAGATAAAATGATACATAGGTGAATGAACTCCCTCACATCCTCTAAGCTTATCATACCACGCCTAGAAGACCTACCAGACAAACACCCATTGCACTCACCTACGAAATGGAAATCATTATCCCAGTTTAAGTGGGTCTCCCAGCCATGAGAACCAACTTAGTCGACTAAGGGATAAATGACAATGCATTGTCCACTGAACTTGACCTATCGGATGAATGAAGAGAGAATGCCATGATTAAGATGGCTTCCTATCAGCAGAAACTGGTGAGGCGGTACAATAAAAAAGTCCAATCGAGGAAATTCTAGGTAGGATATTACGTGATAAAGAAAGTCCTCGGCATGTGAGTAAGATCGTCATATGGCACACTGGGAAGGACCTTTCAAAATAATCAGGGACGACCTTCAAGGAGGTTATCACTTAGAAACACTGGAGAAGAGAGAGATACCAAGAGCATGGAATGTGGACAACCTTAAAAAGTTCGATTTTTAGCCTTATGAAAATTTTAATTTCGGACTTATGTTGCTCTTAAGTTATTACTTAATGAATAAAGGCCCATTTTCTCTTAGATCTTGCTCTCAAATCTTGATTGTGTCAATTCTAAATTATATATCTCGATATTCGGCATCATTTCTAAAAAATAACTCCATTATCGGGATACTAAGCATAATTACACTTGGTTACAGTAAGTTGCTCAACATGCTTTAACCAAGGAACTTCCTTGTGCAAACAAAAATTCATTTAGATTACAATGGGTTATTCAACCTATTCCAATAAAGGAATCTGGTTGCGATGAGCAGGGTCATACTAATTACAATAAAGTGTTAAGTTCTTATAATTAATGTAATCCTCAGGTCTTTGTCATATCAAATAGAAATGGCCTCACAAGTTGCCTCGGCAACAGTAAAAGCCCTACAAGGGATCCTTAGGCAAAAAGCCAACTGAGGTTAGTCGCCAACTATGTTGGTCACTAAAATCCTGATCGGGTGGATGGCCCATTAACAATGGGCATTCCTTCCATCATCTCTCCTAGGCCTAAGTGAGTGTGACAACGCAACCTAAAAGGTAAGGTTGGTGGAAGGATACTATTAAGGCATATTGGGCTCGAAGAACGATTATACAACCAATAGTGACTCATCTAGTCAGCAAAAAGCCCAAAATGATTAACCATATTATTAACTCATTTGGTCGGCAAATATTCCAAAATTAATAATAGTATTATTAACTCATTTAGTCGACAAAAGCCCTAAATGATTAATAGATACCAACTATTCCTAGTCGGAAAAGGCCCATAATACATAAATAATCATTGAATCTATTTAGTCGAAAACTGACCAAAATACACTACAATTAATAAACTAACTTTATACATTCGTTAAATGCCTAAAGTGTACAGGGATACACATGACGATAAAAAATATTATAGACAATGTGTTAAAAATACACAAACTGTTTGTGGGTGCTGAGATAAAAAGTCTGCTATTTGTCTTCTTTGGCCATAATCTGGATTGGGGGAGAACTCTTCCTCAATGCTTGGGTCAACTTCAAAGTTATTCAACAGCATTTGGGGAATAGCATCTAGGGGAACCTGCTTTTTTTCCTTCCCAATGGGAGGTCGACGGTAGGTTGGGCAGTCCACTTGGTACATGTACCACGGTTAAGACTCCTTCGTCACATTAAAAGCATTCAGTCACCCATGATTATATGTGATGTACTGGGCTTCTTGCATCCTCATAGGAGCTTCCTTCCAACCCTCATCGTAGACTACCGACCACACAACTCGAGGGTCTATACTGAATAAAAACCTAATCCTCTTGGTTTTTCTTTGAAGATCGGCTATAATGCTGTATTTTACCTGAAGATCCCCCTTCAGGTCGATGACTTCCTTCTTCAAGGCATCATTCTCAGCCTGAATCAACTCGTCGACCTGGCCTACATCCCTGCTCGCTACCAGTTGGGCCTTCACAGAATTTATTTCCTTTTACATGGAGGAACCGATTTCCTCCATGAGTGGAGGTCACCCCTTAACATGGCAACCAGCTCAGACTGGTAATTGTACGTTTCCATTCTTACCTTTAACTGTTTGTATACCTTTAAAAAGGCCTGAAATTATTGCTCACAAACACCTAGGCCTATAACATTCCGAAGATTTTAGGGAGAATATGTATAATCATCCAAATGATAAGCTACAAGCAGCAAATCAAATAACAAATGTAGGGAACATCAACAAAAAGGAAGGAAGAACATAAGTACATGGGAAAGTATTTTTCATTGATAATTCAAAAGGGAGGTAAGAGAAGTACAACCAAAGAAAGGAAAAAGTTACAACACATGAACAAAATCAAGGAAAGAACCTAAGACTACAGAACTTCACTCCTTCAGCTGCTTAGAGATCACTGTCTCTTTCCACTTCTTGGCAGCTTTCTCCACTTGGTCGGTAGTCGTCTCGACCTCAATTGTGTCTTTTTAGACTATTTGGTAAGCTGACAAGCAGGAAGCTCCTTCGCAGTAATGGGAGAAGAACCTAGGATATGAAGTTTGTAGAGGTAAGACTTTGGTAGGACTCCTCTCACTAACAAGGCTTGGTCCCAACCCTTTTTGCAGTGGAGTTTTTTAACATAAGCCATCTAGAGCTCATCGTCATCATAGGCCAAATATGAGTCATCCTTATAACTCCTCCCATTGATGTTTGGTACATTGCCCTCCAACATTCGAACCTTCCCAGCGAATATAAGGTTTTCCATCGCAAGCTTATCCTTATTTGCAATTACAATGCTATTGGTTGGCCTCATCTTGGTGAAAGCATTCACCGTCTTCTCCCTCTCTTGCTCGAAGATAGCCCGAGCATCAGTTAAGTCCTTTTGGTACTTCTTTACAGATTCACTCAGCTTTTGTTTCTTCTTGGACTGGTCGTCACGACCATCTAAGAGTGTGTTAAAATTTTCCATAAATTGCAATGAACGAGAAAGAATAATTAATGCGTGAAATTCGAATAAAGTGAAATGACTAGAAGAAGAGAGATTAATTACCAAGGTAAGAGACTGTGTAGATTTGAATGGTTCCCATCCATAATGAACGCTCACGGTCAGCTACGAGCACTGCGCCCTTTAGTAAGTCGTGGGCAAGGGCGGGGTATTAGCTATGTTATCCCCCTCAACAGCAACATAAAGGTATATGAAGGACTCAAATGGGTCCTTGAGGGGCTGCTTATTTTTCCTCTCCTACTTTCTATTTCTCTCATCCCTCATTCTCTTATCTTCTCTTATTCTCTCTTCTTATTCTCTAGCTTCTTCTCCTTCTCCTTCTCCTTGTTTCTCGAGTTAGAACCACTTATTTTAGGGGAGTCCACCTCATATTTTTTCAGGGACTTGACCCTATCGGACAGTGAGACATGGTCTTCATCATCCAAGGTCAACAATCTCCTCTTTAGGGGAGACATGTATTCTTCTTCTTCTTCTTCTTCTTCTTCTTCTTTTTTTTTTCTTCTTATTTTTCTTCTTCTTCTTCCTCTTATTTCTCCCCTTCTATCTCAATTGACCCAGATGAACCATATGATTCCTCTTTTGGAAGATCTAAGACAAGGATCTTATCTATCGACCGAGCAATAAAACTGGAAGTGATATGTAACACCCCATTTTTTTATTAATTAAGTTAATAAATAAATTAGAAAATTCAAGAAAAATAAATTTTTGAATTTTGTAATTTTTTTATTGGTTAAATATGTTGGTTATGATTTTAGAAGAATAAAACATCAAGCGGAATTGAAAACGGAGTTAAAATGATTTTTTAATTGATTTTCAAAGATTTATCCCTTAAGTTATTTTAAGGAGCCAGTTTCAAGATACCTGAGTGGTCGATCGATTGACGCCAGGGGGTCGATCGATCGACACCAACAGAATCTGTGCGTAGCAGGTCATAATTTTGACAAATTTTATATTTTTTGAAACCCTTAAACTTATATATATAAATGATTTCGGGGCTATGTTTTTAAAACTCATTCTCCACCCACCCTAGAGCAGCCAACCCTCTATTTATCCATCATCTTCCACCTCCAAGCCTTAACCTCCATTAAAAACATTTTTAAGCTCAACTTTGAAGGCTTAAACAAATCTGTCCCAAGTTGGTTCAAGAGGAGTTTTTGATCAGTTTTTCAAGAGGAACTCGAATCTTTAGTTAATTTCTACATTTAATTACAAGCAAGTTTATCCTATTCTTTTCCCTTAGTGTTGTATGTCTTGATTATAGCCTCCATTAAATTCATGTTTTCTAAAATAACTTATGAATGTAATTATTAAAGAAATAAATATTGGGACTGTTTTCAATGAAAAAAATTAATGCCACCAAATACATATAACTATGTCGTTCTTTGGGTAGTCGGTTATGTTATGGGCATATGCATGTAGAGGAGCCGTTAGAAATTAAGTTTGGATGTTTCATGTGAAAACTCTAGATTAACTAAATTACCTATGCTAGAAAATAATAGCTATGATAGAACTTGCATGTAATCATGATTCTTAAAATTGCAATATTTATGTGTTCTCGATTTCCTCCATTTAGATTAAAATCGTTTAATTGGAAATTTAGTGTTGTTATGAATGTTGTTATAAATTTTTGATTTTTCCACTTATGAAATATTATAATTTTGAATATCTCGAGAACGTTGGGTATTGTAGGCAATTGGTTTTCACCCCCTGTTATAGCACACTTGTTAGGTATGGGACTAGTAAGTGGGCCTTAGTTGCAATTTATTCTACTTAGGTACTGGACTAGTTAGTATAAGTCTATGAGGGTTATATAATTAAGGGTGGGGGCTAATTTTCTACATGATACCATTGTTACGATAACCTAGGATTGATATCTAGGTGGAGTGAAATTTTTATAATCATCCTTTACTTAGGATAGGACGAAATTGTGTTTTGGGAACCCTTAGTTGGGTCTAAGGGGTAATTTAAGAATTTTCACATCACTTTTAAGGGTGGGGGAAATTAATTTGAATAATGAGTATGAGAAATTGTGGGAAATTAATACTGCAGGACTAAAACGGGTATTAAAATTTTGTGGCGACATAACGTGTCAGTGACCGACATTTTAAACGGGTCAGCTTGGGCGATTTATGTCGTGTCATGTGTGGAACCTTGGCATATCGTGAGGATCGCTGGATAAAAATGGATCAGACGGCGGACTTGACAAGGGGACGTGTGTGTGGGTGGAACCTTGTCATATCGCGAGGGCCGACAAGTAAAATAGGTCAGACAACGGCTTTGACAAGGTGATGTGTATCTTGGTAAATTATCTTCACGGTTTAATTAATTAAATTTAACATTTTTGGGAATAGGGCTTAATGAAAATAATATTAGTGTGGCACATTTGAAAGAAACCTTGCGGGTACTTAGAAATTTACTTTTGGGTGATTATTAATTTTCTTTTAACTAAAAGATTCTACTGTTATGGTCGATATATATAGCACTATTGACTGGGTTCGAGGACCCTAACTGAAAGGAGTAGCCGGTATTCATTCTCACGGCTTTGGCTCTGACACATGCGTTGACTAATATTTTTCACGGATTTATTTGGAGTAGTTGCATAGGAATTATTGGAGATCTTTTTGGAGGTGCAGCTGTAGCTATTTTATTGCTTTAGTAGTTATAATCTTCTCCTATTCCGTCGTATTTATTATGAGACTATATTTGAGTCTTATTGGGCCTTTCGGTTCCAATGTTGTCTTAAGATTTCAGCTGGACTTTAGTTATTTAACAATTGAGATATTCGGAGATTGCATGTGATGGATTTTATATCTCACTTTGGTGTTCAATCAGTTGGATGTTCTTGGTATTTGGGATTGATTTAAATTATTTATCTTGTGGATTAAACTTTTATATGTCTCATATCTGTCGCATGCTAAGGATGATATTTAATTTACTCACGCCCGATTTAATTTTGGTGGCGGCCGATGCTAGAATTTTACGGGGTGTGATAGATGGTATCAGAGCACGGTCTTAGGTATCGTAGGTTATGAGTTCGTTTATCTTCCGCGTTGCTTATCTTTGATTCCTTTCGATGATTTTTACTCTTATTTTTTCCGAGTCTGATATTGGTTGTACTATCTTTTCAGATGACGAACACTAGGAGACATGGTAGTAGGAGAGAGGAGTCTGTTTCTGGTCTTGCAGTTCAGGAGAGGCAGAGGCAGATTATTCTCGATGCCGAGGCACTAGTGGAAATTGTGCAAGAGGCCACAGTGGCAAGTATTGAGATTGGGAGATAGAGAGGGGTGACGTTAGAACCCAAGAGCAAGGGTCACACATCTCAAATTGGAACAGAGTGAGGACCAGCTTTTTCAAGGGTAATCCGTCTACCTTTGTCGGACCGATCCCATGGTCGCTCACTAGTGGAGAAGGGAAATGGAGTGACACTTGAGATTAGTGGAATGCATCAAGGTGTGAAAGCATATGTTAGCGACATTCAAGTTATCGGGGAATGCCTTACAGTGGTGGGAGAGCACCACCACACCGGATGAGAGAGATCAATTGAGTTATGTTGAGTTTCAAATTATGTTCAATAACAAGTACTTCCCGTATGCTATCAGGAGTGCAAAGATAAGAAAATTTCTGGAGTTGGACCAAGTTTCAAAATCAATTGTTGAGTATGAACAAGAGTTCACCAATTTATCTATGTTCGTACCGGAGGAGGTAGACACTGAGAGGAAAAACATGGAGTGCTTCATCAAAGGGTTATCCTAGACCATTAGGCAAATGGTTTTTGGAAATCTAGCATACACTTCTTACGCCCAAGTAGTGGATGTCGCGATGTTACATTGGCAGGAGAAAATAAACTATCAAAAGAAACTGGGAAAAAGGCAAGAGACAGAGGGTCAGGGATGAGACAACAAGGGTCGCAATGACCAATCATGTAAGAGGTAGAGGCCAAACCAAGGACAGAAGAACAATAATATTCACCAGGACAACCAGAGACAGGGTCGTCAGGGGGAGCAAAATTAGAATAGGAGTTCGGAGCCTTTTCAGGGTACTTGTTTCATTTTTGGGAAAGTGGGACATAAAGCGAATAAGCATTTTAAGAGAGAGGGCCATTAGGGTCAAGTTACTCAAGGTCAGCAAGGCCAATGGCCTCCATCATCGGTAGCGCCCGGAGTACGGGGAGCGCCATCAACACTTATGACGACACGCGTTCAGGGAACACCTGCAGCGCCGGCAGCACCTGGTGCACAGGGAACGACTGCGGCACCAACCAATACTAGTTATGGGAGGTGCTAACTGCTTCAGCCTCGAGAGGAGAAGGCACCGCAGAAGCCACGACGTGGCTAAGTAGAGGATCATTACGTAAAATATTTTTATTGCGTGTTATATGTATAGTATTCATATTTTCTCTTGGGTAGAATTAGGTGTCTGGGCGCCTAATTAAAGTACATTATGGTAGACTCATGAACTTTTGTTTTTGGTGCGCATTTAGTTTTGCCGAATTTCGAGGACGGAATTTCTTGTTAGTGGGGAAGTATGTAACACCCCAGTTTTTTTCATTAATTAAGTTAATGAATAAATTGGAAAATTAGAGAAAAATAAAATTTTGAATTTTATAATTTTTATTAGTTAAATATGTTGGTTATGATACCATTATTACAATAACCTATGATTGATATCTACGTGGAGTGAAATTTTTATAATCATCCTTTACTTAGGATAGGACGAAATTGTGTTTTCGGAACCCTTAGTTGGGACTAAGGGGTAATTTGAGAATTTTTACATCGCTTTTAAGGGTGGGGGAAATTAATTTGAATAATGAGTATGAGAGATTATGGGAAATTAATACAGCAGGACTAAAACGGGTATTAAAATTTAGTAGCGACATAATGTGTCAGTGACCGACAGTTTAAATGGGTCAGCTTGGGCGATTTATGTCATGTCATGTGTGGAACCTTGTCATATCGCGAGGATCGCAGGATAAAAACGAATCAGACGGCGGACTTGATGAGGGGACGTGTGTGTGGGTGGCACCTTGTCATATCGCGAGGGCCGACAGTTAAAACAGGTCAGACGGCGGCTTTGACAAGGGGATGTGTATCTTGGTAAATTATCTTCACGGTTAAATTAATTAAATTTAACATTTTTGGGAATGGGGGTTAATTAAAATAATATTGGTGTGGCACATTTGAAAGAAACCTTGCGGGTACTTAGGAATTTACTTTTGGGTCATTATTAATTTTCTTTTAACTAAAAGATTCTATTGTTATGGTCGATACATATAGCACTATTGACTGGGTTCAAGGACCATAATTGAAAGGAGTAGCCGGTATTCATGCTCGGGGCTTTGGCTCTGACACATGCGTTGACTAATATGTTTTAGGGATTTATTTAGAGTAGCTGCTTAGGAATTAATGTAGATCTTTTTGGAGGTGCAGCTGGAGATATTTTATTGCTTTAGTAGTTAGATTCTTCTCATATTCCGTCATATTTGTTATGAGTCTATATTTGAGTTTTATTGGGCCTTTTGGTTCCAAAGTTGTCCTAAGATTTCAGCTAGACTTTAGTTATTTAATAATTGAGATATTCGGAGATTGCATGTGATGGATTTTATATCGCACTTTGGTGTTCAATCAGTTGGATGTTCTTGGTATTTGGGATTTATTTAAATTATTTATCTTGTGGATTAAAATTTTATATGTCTCATATCTGTCGCATGCTAAGGATGATATTTAATTTACTCACGCCCGACTTAGTTTTGGTGGCAGCCGACGCTTGAATTTTGCGGGGTGTGACATGATATTTGTATATTCCAGAAGATAAGCTGCTGAACGAGGATGCTCGTCGCTAGGTAACCTATCTATAATCTTCCAGGGCTTTAAAAGATCAGTAACCTTTAGCTCTCAGAGAGAAGGCTCTTGGTTCTTGGCACGAGATGCATAACTGAGGAAGAAATACATATCAGGAGGCGAAAAAATAAACATGAGACAAGAATTTGTCTAGTTAACAGAAGGAAAAAAGGTCGCGACCTAATAATCATCTGCCCAGTCAGGGCACTAGGGACTCCGGTTGCTCTCGCCCTCAGGAATGGGAGGATGTTGCCGATTCCTGGCAATGAAACCCTTCTCTTAATACCCTTTATAGGAGTTGGGCATATTTATGACCAAAACCTTTTCGAACTTCCTTTCCTTCAAGAATAGAACACCATCCTTGGTGCACGACCAAGCATAGCAATAATAAATTTCTAGGAGCCCCAAGTTGGTCCCATACAATTCATTGAATCTGTGTACCCCATTCACTATGTAAGGACACAATTCTCTGATTGAGTGTTAATGTAATTTTGGCTCAATTTCGGACAAAAATGTTTATCTCATAGGATAGTTTTATTATTGTATCCTTCAAGCCTATGACGTGTTTGTTGAAGACATAGCGGCCAAGTGTGTAAAGCTTCATCAAAATGCCGAGTTTAAAGTGCCTCATTTCTGCGATCCACAATAAGGTTCCAATGCTCCCAATGTATTAATACATTACGTATATATATAGGAGCTTGGAACATTTTATATGGGTGTAAGTTTGTTTTTAAAAACTGTTGTTTATTTTCAGAAAGATTTAATTAAAACTTTAAAATAAATTATATGAAGTTTCTGGGCAAAAAATCGAAATATAAGCTTTCTGGAAGTTCGTTCGAATGAGTTTTTCGTTCGAACCAAAGGTCGTTCGAACGAGTTTGCTAACGAGTTCCTATATTGGCCACTGGAACTTCGTTCGAAATGCCGTTCGAACGAGATGGATGTTCTAACGAGATTTCCAAAGAGATTTCTAATGAGTTCACACTGGAACTTCAATAAACGGCTCGTTCGAACGAGTCTTTGTTCGAACGAAAATCTCGTTCGAACGAGATTTGTCTTTTGTGTGTATTTTAGTTTGACACACTTTAAGTGGCATATACTTGTGTTTTAATCCCTTCCTTTTATGCTCACATGTGGCTAGAACTTTTGGTTTAGATTTCAATCCTTAATATATATGATATTTTGTTTGTCTTGCCCTGCTTTCTAGTCCATCTATGCTTATACTTCATAATTGGTATCTACCTTGTTGCATCGTTTGTTGATATCACATGCTTAATTTCTCATGTATCATTTTGGTATCATTTTCTTGCATCTTAGTTGGTATCGTTTAATCTTTGTATGGATTAGTTATGCTTTTGTTGCCCATATGCTTTCATGTTCTTAACCTCTTAATGCATTATTGCGTTTATTAGATTATATACTTTGTCTATTCCTGAACAAAAAGGTGGAGAATGATAGGGGGAGAAATGGTGTCTATTCCTATTATTTTTGTATCTTAGTTTAGGAGATTTATCTTAGGGGCAGTAGCTATCTTCTTGGGTTGATCATTGTTGATAAGGGAGAATTAATTTAGGGGGAGTATTTATTTTAATTGCATTAAATACTTTGATATTCCCTATGCGTTTGATAGTTTGCTTAAGTTTGCAGGAATTCTTCTAAGCGGCAACTTTCATCGGCAAAGCGTTTGATCCTTGGGTCTTGAGTCAAGTATTGGGTGGGATGTTTGAGTCTAGTAGAGCTTGACGACCCTTTAGGATTTTTTGTTGGCTTTTATCCCAGAATAACCAAAGGAGGAGATTTTTAAGGACACAATTCTCCGATTGAGTGTTCATGTAGTTTTGGCTCAATTCCGGACAAAAATGTTTATGTCATAGGATAGTTTTATTATTGTATCCTTCAAGCCTATGACGTGTTTGTTGAACACGTAGCGGCCAAGTGTGTAAATCTTCATCAAAATGCCGAGTTTAAAGTGCCTCATTTCTACGCCAACAATAAGGTTCCAATTCTCCCACGGTATGAATGCATTACCTATATATATAGGAGCTTAGAACATTTTATATTTGTGTAAGTTTATTTTTTAAAACTGTTGTTTATTTTCAGAAAGATTTTATTAAAACTTTAAAATAAAGTATATAAAGTTTCTGCGCAAAAAATCAAAATATATGCTTTCTGGAAGTTCGTTCGAATTGTCATTCGAACGAGTTTTTCTTTCAAACCAAAAGTCGTTCGAACGAGTTTGCCAACGAGTTCCCATATTGGCCACTGGAACTTCGTTCGAAATGTCGTTCGAACGAGATTTCCAACGAGATTTCTAATGAGTTCACACTGGAACTTCATTAAATGGCTCATTTGAATGACACATCATTCGAACGAAAATCTCGTTCGAACGAGATTTGGCGGGAACAGTTATTTTGGTAGTTTTACAGTTTTTTACCACTTTCCCATTATCTATCCCCACTAACTTTTGACGGAATATTAATGTGCAGGAACCAACTTTTTCTAATCAACTTTTTCACATCCTATAACCTCTAAGAGAGTGTTTGAGAGAAAAATTCAAAAAGGAAAAAGTTCATGTTTTAAAGTGTCTATTTTTCAAAGAGCAATTTATTATACACTTTAGTTTACACCCATACTTTATGTTTTCCAAGATTCCATATATATATACTTTGCTTGGAGTGTTTGGCACCGGTTTATCTCTACACCTTGAAGAAGAGAAGTTTGGGTTTCCTTATACATCCATCAAAGAAGAAGAAGGTTGTTTTGCTCTCACATGGTGAAAGGCACCATGTGTGGTTGATGGTGTACCTATTGTCTCATTGGTGAAGTCCAAGATTCCGGTGGAGCTCCGGGGTTGTCTACTAGGCGGAGGTGTTTATAAGAAGATGCGTCAAGGCTTGAAAGGGGTCGAGTCGAGGAAGTAAGTCATCTGTCTTGTAATTATAAAAACCATACTTAGTGGACTTAAGGCTAGGGCCGTCCGAGGTTGTTTCCCATTGTGGGTTTTTCATTGTACATCACGGCATAGTGATTCATTGTTTATTTTTATCTTTTGCAAATTCACCTAGAACGCATGCTTAGGTAAAAAGATAAAATTTGGTTTAATCATTACTTGCTTAATTTGGTGCTAAATTAATTTTGGGTAAATTTTATTTAATTCAAGTAATCATTTAATTTGTTAAAATTGGTTTGGCCTAATTTGGAAATATTGAAAATATGACTTAGGCAAATTTCTAGGACTTGAGTTAAATTTGGTTTGAGTGAAATTATCATAAGTGTGTGTTTAATTTAATTTCACTTTGTTTAATTTTAATTTGATAAGAAATTAAAATTTGTGTTTGTTTTGTGCTGAACCATCACTCGCTTCCGCATCTATCTAAAAGGAAATTCTTTCAATTTTAATAAGAAGTTTAAAATTGGGGGCCTTGTGTTCAATCACACTATTTTCCAACTGTTTGGGGAAAACTAAGTAGGGACAACCTCAAAATAAATAAATAAATTAAAAAAAGGGGTTTGGGGGAAAAGTCAAATCTCCCTGAAAAATAAGAAGAGTGTGAATCCAATGTCCATCATCTATGTCTTAGGCATCCCTGGGAAGAAGGACATAGTTGATTTTTACCCACTCAGGAATACCATATGATTCTCTGAACTACAAAAAAAAATTTCCATTGAAAGGAGCCATGAAGAAAAGGTTTCAAATGACAAAGAAGACCAATCAAAATGATGAATAAAGGAACCAGGTTAGAGGAACTTAGAAGTAAAAATGATGGGAGAAATCTCTAGAAATATGAAGGGAAAGAGAGAAGATTCGATTTCAAGTTCGCGAAGAAGAAACGATGGAAAAATGATGGTTGATAGAGCCGAACAAAGTTTGAACTTCGCTTTAATGATGAAAGGGTTCCTCCAAAGGAGGATCCGAACACCTTATGTATCTTCTCGGACCAGCGCACCCTCACCTATTTAGGAATATTATAAGTTTTACGTGATAATACTTTTAGAACAAGCGTATCCTCAGCAAGTTCACAAGTATTATTAGAGTATCATACAGATTTTAAAATAGTTCTGGGCTTTGGGCATTGAATTCACTTAAAATTTATTGGCCCATAATTTCAGTCCAAAGATTTTAGGGACAATTGTGGGTACTTATTTATTCTTCAAGCCCAATGATACAGCCGACCATCCTAGCAGGCAGAATGGACTGCGCATCCCAAATCAGATATTTATTTTTGACCCTTGTATTTAACATGTTCTTAAATGCATGGAGATAGAGTCAAATCGATTACCAATAATCCTGGGGGACACCTATGAGCTATCCAGAAGGTGGTTGAGTTACTTGTAAAATTATATCACTTAGAATCACAAATCTAAATGTAAACCCTGACCCGGAGCAAAGGGGATGTAACTTCGATTATTTGAGATACACTAATAGGAAATAGTAACCTCTCTATGGACATAGGCAAGTTTTCTAACCACATACCTTTGGGGTTGTGTGTGTCGTTACTTATTTACTACTCGATATTGCTTTCTAGATTTTTCATTGTGATAATTCTTGCACCCATAGTTGTTTCTTACCCGATTTTTTCACAACCCACTTTTCGTACCATTGAAGTATAATAGGCATCTCGAAAACCAGTCTTGCTAGAGGTAATGCTTTCGGTCCTTCTGCTCCTCCTGATATAGGAGACTTATAGGGAATTCTACTCAACATCACCAAAGGGAAAGGGGCCCTTCAAGAAACCGAGAAGCAACTTACTAATATGCTTCAAGCTAGATCCACTACTATACCACCCCAGAGGAGGGAAATGCCACATCCATCTCCTAAAGATGATAGACTCAGGTCCAGATATTCAAAATTTTAACAAGACTGATCATATAATATGGGGGTAACCTCTTCACTCTGATTCATTAATTACTATGACAGTCAGTCTATCATTCCAAAACGGTCGAGTGTCGTGAAAAAGCTGAGCAAAGCCTCTGCTTTTGATCGCTTGGGACCCCGAGCAAGTAGAGGTTTCCAAAGAAACCTTCCAGATCGAGAGATCATTGAGAAGGGTCTACCAAATCCAGAGTTAGTATATGAGGTTTCGCGCGTGTCGAGTAGCCTTGTTAGGAATAAAACTCAACACAAATGCATGGTGGAGCTGCCAGAACTACCTTAGCAAAAACTAATCCGAAATATCACCCTTGGAAAGGATCAATACAACCATTAGAAGATCGTTTGGGAGAAACATCCAAGTACAAAAATCCCTTGCAAATGAGCTTGGTGAAGGGATATCCTTTTGTTCGAGCCATTGTGGATTTCCCCATACTTTCCAAATTCAAGCCACCTATAGTCACTCCCAAATATGATGATAAAACTGACCCCGTCCTCCATATTGAACAAATACCATACAACGACTGGTATTTGTTCTGTTCCAGTTGAGATACATTGTAGAGCATTCTCAAGTACCATCACTAGATCAGAACAAATTGGTATAATAATCTTCCCCGAGGACAAATCTCTAGCTTCCAGCAGCTCGCCGAGCTATTAATCAGTAATGTTTGCTTTAGATCAAAACCCGATCAATAGGATAGCTCATTTATTGGGCGTCCGTTAATGATTAGTGGAAACCACTCGAGAGTATATAACTAATTTTAATAGTGAAAAGTTGGAAGTGTTGGATTATGAAGAGAAGACCGATATCACTACTTTAATGAGCGGATTGTACCCTGAGAAGTTATACTACTTGTTGGCAAAGGGACCCCTAAAACCATGTTTATGTTCATGGAAAAATATGGCAAAATCATGTTGTCGAGGAGGCTATGGAGGCTAAGAAAGATCTAAGCAACAAGGCTGACAGTCATAAGAATTCTGACAAGAAGGAGCAAAAAGATAAGAAAGTCAAGAAACCTAAGATGTATGAGGAATAAACCCCTCTTACTGTTGCCATGCATCACATCTTGGAGGAAATCAGAGGAAGAAGATACCTTAAATGGCTCAAAAAGCTAAAGTCCCCTCTTAATAGGTGAGATAAGTCTAAGTACTGTGATTTTCATAGGGAGCATGGGCACAAGACTGACAAATGTATTTCTTTGAAAAATGAGATTGAGAATTTAATCCGGCGTGGCATGTTGTCCAAGTTCATTTATAGGTCAGAAGAATGAGAGTCCAGGAGGTGATCAAAATCTCCTTGTAAAGGAAAAGATGACATGAAAAAATATCGAGATAATGATTCTGAATATGACCCAGACCTGCTAAAGAAACATCGGGAGCCTAAAATTGTGGTAAAAATTATATCTTTTGGCTATCATTTTACTACACACGAAGATAACGGTGGCGATGAGATAGATGAAAGAAAAGATTATTTAAATGAAGGCAAAGCATATTCTTATATTCGACACATTAAGTTATCTGATGTTGTTGATAGTCAATCATGATTGGTTTCTCCAAGAACGACCTATCAGGAGTGCGCTATCCCTAATGAGAGTACATGAGGCATGTGTGGCTAGAATTCTTATTGAGAATGGAAGTTTAGATGACGTCATGTTCTACAATAGTTTACACAGTTTGGGATTTCATGACATCAAATTGGATCCTTATCATAGGCCCCTAATAGGCTTCTCGGGTGAAAAAGTATATCCACAGGGGACTATCAAGTTGGAAGTTTTGATCAGCACATGGAAAGGTAGTAAAACTGAAAGGATCCATTTCTTCGTCTTACAAATGAATGTCCTATCAGCTTATAACATGATCCTTAGCAGGGTTGGCCTAAAAAATTTCGAAGTAGTACCATCTACTGTCCATTAGTGTCTAAAGTTCTCCACTCATTATGGGGTCAGCGTTGCTATAGAAAATCAAATTATAGCTAGGGAATGATATTATACTTCACTTGACTAAGAAGAAGTAAAGAAACTTACTGCAACCTATCAGATTGAAACCTTAGACCCCCACGAGGAGACTGATTTACTTAAAGGATAGGTTATGGACGACACGAAAAAAAATTTCCTAGATGATGAAAGACCAGAAAGAACCGCACAGATTGGCTCAACTCTGGATCTAGTCCTCAAATAATAATTGATTAATTTTCTTAAAGAGAGTGTGTTTGCATGGATCCATGAAGATAAGCTATGAATTGATCCAAAATTTATATGCCATGAGCTGAATATCACCAAAGATTCCAAGTGGATAAGGCAAAAGCGACGAGTATTCAATCTTGAGGAGAACGTAACTATCTATGAAGAGGTGGAAAAGATGCAAAAGGAAAATTTTATAGAAGATATCAAGTAATCGAACTAATTGGCCAACGTAGTGATGATGAAGAATAAGAACAATAAATGGCGCATCTGTGTTGACTTTATGGATCTCAATAAATCTTATCCTAAGGATCATTTCCCTTTGCCTTGAATTGATCAACTAGTCGATGCCATAATAGGACATGAGTTACTCAACTTCATGGATGCTTATTCGGGATACAATAAAATTAAAATGAGGCCAGATGATAGCAAGAAGACACCATTTATCACTAGTCGGGGTACTTACAGCTACAATGTTATGTCGTTTGGGCTTAAAAATTGTGGGGAAACATACCAAAGGCTGGTAAAGAAGGTCTTTAAGGAGCAAATTGGCAATAATTTATAATTTTATGTTGATGATATACTAACTAATAGCAAAATAGCCGCCGACAACATTAAAGACTTAAGCCAAACATTTGACCAGTTGGAGAAGAATCAAATGAAACTTAACATGACCAAATGTGTGTTCGATGTGTGGGAAGGTTTGTTCCTAGGATTCATCATAAATCAAAGAGGAATTGAAGGCAATCAAGGCAAAATTAATGCATTAATCAAAATGAAATCTCCCACGTGTAAAAAAGACGTGCAGAAGTTGACAGGAAGAGTAGCTGCACTCAATCGATTTGTCTCCTAAGCAAGTAATAAATGATTACCGTTCTTCAAGATACTCATGAACATGTTCGAATGGAATAAAGAACGTGAAAACTCTTTTCATAAGTTGAAGAAATATTTGGGATCTCCATCACTGCTCTCCTGAACAATCATGGGAGAAAAAATATACATATACCTTGTTGTATTTGAGTCACCTGTCAGATCGACTAGAAAATGGAATTCAAAAACTAGTGTACTACACCAGCAAGGCTTTCAGGGGGAGGAGATTAGATATCAACGCACGGAAAAATTGGCTTTAGCACTTAAAAGTTGGAAAATGTTTAAATAATAGTTCATTTTTACCAAAAGTTGGAAAAGAAATGAAGAAATAAGAGAGTGGTTTGATTTTACTTTTAAAGTATTCCATGAAATCAGTTTTGGGGTGTGAAAATTATAAATCTACCAAGTACTTTAAATATTTGTTACTACATTTTATGTAAAATGTATTTGAAATCAAACACCAAAAAGTAAAATAACCATTTTCATGGAAATAAATCAAGGTCAATTAGACGGACATTATGCCACTTCACTTTTCATGGCTTCAAATATTTTAGCATTAACTAACACTTTTTCTTGATTTTAATTTATATACCGATATACAAAATTGTTGCCAAATTGATTACATTGTTGGGAAAAAAATGTGTAGATGTTAAAGTGTCTAAGAAACTCCTATGCATTCATTATTGCCTTTTTAACATACCAACCAATACAAACATATACACAAAAGTGGTATAACCAGAAATTCATATATATATATATATATATATAGAGAGAGAGAGAGAGAGAGAGAGAGAGAATAGTCAAGAAAAGTTAAAAAAAGACTTTCAGAATAACAATCTCAATTTCAAATTTGTCCAAACTATTTCAATCAACAACATAATTAGTGATAAATTTTAGACCACTAATAATTTTCTTCAGTACACATATCTCGAAACCAAATTTGTAGTTTTGGGGTGGAATAAAGTGTGTTGAATTTGGTGTTGAGTTGAGCAATAAATCGGCTAATAAAAAATATATTGTATTTTTGGGGTGGGCTACAGGCCTGGTCGCCCCACCCTTGGCTCCGTCCTTGATTAACTCTAATCAATTTCATATAGTTTTATGATTAAAATTTCATTCATAAAAAATTATTAGGCAATTTACAATTAAGTCCCTTGGTAACAATTTTTAAACATTTAAGGACAATTTACAATTAGGTCCACGTGTTATGTCACTAGCGTGAACTTATACAAGAAGAGAATTGGTGGACCTAAGTGTTTAAAATTTGTCAAATGTCTTTAAGTGTTTAAAATTTGTTGGTGAGGGACCTAAGAGTAGTTTCCCCAAAATTATTCATGTCTCATCTTTATTAAAATACATTTACGTTGATGAAATCCATATCGAATTGACGACTCTCTTAAAGACTCGACCCATCTCTCCATTCAAAGGTCCTAAGCAATTTACATTTATTTAATCACAACATATGTTTCATTGGGCCATTATGATATCAGTTGTATTTGCTGTTAAAAAACAATTTTATACACATTGAGTGACGTATATCGCCCATCGCATCTAAAAATGAAGCATATACTAAATTATTCTCGACGCTAAATTAGGTATCTTTCGTGACCCACATATATTTTCGTGCATATAGTTTCGTCACTCAATAGTTTTGATGACAAAAATTTTCTATACTGAGAGAACGAAGAATTGACGTCAATGAGCCTATTTATTTATATAATCTAATTTTTAGTAAGCTCACCACCGCCGAGTGGGTGAGTTGCATGAATTAGATCAAATACGGTGGGTGAGTGTAACATCTCATGTTTTTCTAATAATAAAATTGGTAAAAAATTAAATAAATAAATTTTGTGAATAAATTGCTTGAATGTGATATGCATGATTATGTGATACATTTATGCCAAATGTGTATATCAGTAGATAATTAAATTGCATGATAGTTGAAAGAATATTACATCATGATTAAACATAATAAATTATGTAATCTGGGGTAGACATGATTTGGGTGCGTTCTGGAGTTATTTGTGAACTCGTTTAGGCATTTTAAACATCTTAAGTTAGACCCGGGGGATAGGTATACCTTTAGGGGAGATTTTTGACCAACCCGGGCATTATTTCGAGGTTGTTTAGGTGCACAAAATTGGGGGTTAAAGGGAGATACGGGATTAATGATTAAATTAGGTTAATAACCCACCCTAAACTAATATCCCATCCACATTAGAGTTAAACTACTAGACCCATACCCTTTGGAGGAAGTTTCCAAGGTTGGAGAAGAATGGAGGAGCAAGGTTCAAGAGGGGATGCTCACATCATCACCTTCATGCAAGAATTTTCTTGCTAAACTAATCATAATTTATTTCTTCATTCATTCGTACACTTTCTTATACCAATTCCGGGTTAAAAGTTAATTTGGAGATTGAAAACAAATGGATTTGAATTTAGGACTGTTTAGGAATAATTAAAGAATAATAGTTTTTTTTAGAAAAAACACTTTGGGTAGAAACCTCGAATTGACATCATTTTATTGAGAAATTTATAGTTAGAATCCAATTGATAGGATTTGTATTTATAATTGATTTAAATCATGTATTGATCTCATTACTTTGAGAATTCATAGATAGGAGTTATGATCTTGATTTATTTAAATAACTTGGGATCTTTTTGGATTCGATTTCTTGAAATTATGGGGGTGGACACACATAAATTGGGTAGATAAATATGTAGTCATACTTTGTTGACCATAATGGGATTATAGTTCTAGAAATCGAAGGGGGCGAAACCTTATAAACAAATTTGAAGTTTTTGGAATGAAACTCGTATAGAAAAAGATAGAAGATCTGGGCTACTGTCGTAAATCGAATCGATTCGGCCTCCAGGGCGAATTGATTCGGCTCTCGGAGGTGAATCGATTCGTCTCCCGGGCTAAGTCAAGGTTGGACCGTGGGAACGTTCAGGGGATTTTTCGAACTCAAGTGAGTATATGGGAGGTTATCCAAGTGAATGGATATTTAATTAAAAATAGAATTATGACACTATTCATTAATTGGAGAATTTAATAATTAACCAGGGTGTTAATTCTCATGACAAGGGTGTTATTTAGAGATTGATGAAATCTAATTGGGATAGTTATGAGGATAATTACCTATACATATTGTGTGCTACATATATGTAATTATTAATTGTGTGAACATACCCTAGTTTGTGGATGGACTATCGGTTGGGGTTTATATGTCTTTGGACCGCTGTACACATCGGCACAGATGGCCAGGCATTGTGTAGGTAGTACCTTCAACAACACTGCTTGTGAGGGTATGGGCCTTGAAATGGTGTACTTCGTAAAGACCGCCCCGCTTATGTGTGTTTTGTTTACGTCCATGTAGTGAGGGACTCCTCCGAACTTATCTCTAGAGAATGAACTGGACAACGAAGGTAGATGCCTTCGTGTGCCGAAAATATATATATAGAGTCAGGCTCTCCAACATACCTTATTAAACATACCCGTGAACATACCTATTTTTTTAAAATAGTAAAAAAAAAAATTTTGAGTTGATATTTTTTATATGGGTTCATGATATTTCAATGTGACCCTGTAAAAATATTCAGCTCAAAATAACATGTTTTGTTATTTTTAAAAAATAGGTAAAAAATCTGACAGATTTATAGGGTAAAAACAGTCAGTTTTTTGACCTATTTTTTACAAATAACAAAAACCATTATTTTCAGTTGATTTTTATTACAGAGGCACATTGAAATATCATGAACCCATATAAAATATATCATCTCAAAATTAATTTTTTTACTATTTTAAAAAATGGGTATGTTGGAGAGCCTGACTCTCTCTCTCTCTCTCTCTCTCTCTATATATATATATATATATATATATATATATATATATAATATTAATCGAGAACAAATTCATGGAGTCTAATGATGTAGACAACTGCTAATGATCACTATGCCACATAAAATACATAATGTAATGAAATTATATTTATTGTGGGTAGTATTGTGGGGATTATTCTTGGGAATGAAATCACGTGCATAGATGTTTAGCTCCCATTTCATATATGTATTATACGCCTTTGATGTTGTAACGTTAGTGTAATTACCGGATTTCATATTTGGGCTTGGGTTTAAAATGCGTATGGTATTACACTTAGATGAGGGGTGAGATACTTACTGCATGCGAATGTCGATGAGCGGCGTGTAATGTGAATTTAGCTCATAATTATATTTTGGTTTTCTAAGTCAATTCTTGCAACTTTATGTTGTTGACCCAAATTATAAAATGTTTTTACCCCAGATTTTCCTAGACAGGGACAGTAGGGCTGACAGAGGATCACACTTGCAATTTCTCTTACTTAGCTGTGGATTCAGTTCATTTGATTCTAGCATAGATTGCTACTCTCCATTTCGGTCATTTTGTTATTTCGGAAATTTTATGGGCATAAACCTGAGATTTATTTATTTTAGTCATTTATTTTCTAGTTTTGAGATGGATATTTTATGACTTATGGGAGTTGGGATTTATTCATTGAAAGTTATTACTTCATATGGTTTTATTTTCATGTATGTTTTAAATTAAAATGTCATTTTATGGATTGAAGCCAAGAATGGTATAAATTATTAGACAAGGCCCATCTTTTGCGTATTGTATCTGGCCAACCTTTACGTGAAAAATGGGTGTTGTTACGATTGGTATCAGAGCATCCAAGTTCAAGTGTCCTTAGTATTTATGTTGCTCTCATACGTTCTGCGCTGCGTTTCTTTTATATTTAGATCCCTACGATTAGGAAGCGTTATACTTTTTACGATCTGTTACTAATAAGAATCTTGTTTGCTTTCATATGACAAGTGTTAGACGTGATAAACCATGAAGTGTGACCTCCGAGTCTATTAAGGATGTCGCTTAATAGGAGCTGAAACCACACCCACAGCCGCCACCAGTACCCCCCATGGTTACTACAACAGACATTGCCACGATAGTGATCCACACCGTCTGTACGATGCTGGCCGCCATACTCCAGCAGTTTTAGCCGTAGCAGAAGCCACCGCCACCACCCCCGCAGCAGGTGGTGCTACATGTTCAGGCACATGGCTCCGTTTGGGACGGAGGCCTTCACTAAAGTCCACCTGCCAGAGTTTGTGGGAGTACAGATATCTTGGTGGCCCGTCAGTGGAAGAAATACATTCAGAGAGATTTGAGGATGGTTGGGTGCACGATACTGCACAAGAAGATGTTAGCTTCCTTCTGACTAGTAACAAAATCCCAATAGTGGTGCGAGTCTATCACCATGCTAGAGGAGCGGGGACGATTGGTTTTTGATTACCTCTGGGTAAAGTTTGAGTGAAATTATTTCCCACCTTCCATGAAATCAGAAATGAGGAGAATGTTTATGCACCTTAAGCAGGAGGGCCGTACCATAACAGAGTCTGAGGAGGAGTTTACTACATTATCTTTGTTTACTGAAGATGAGGTAAACACTGAAAAAAAGAGGGTGGTGAAGTTTGTGTCAGGGATAACTTGGCATATCAGGAAATCTTTATTAAGGAATTCAACTTTTACCACTTAGACTCAGATGGTGAATGCCGCTTTGTTGTAGTGTCAGGATCACCGATCGTTTCATAAAAGTAAGGTAGAGAAAAAATCAATTTCAAAGATATCAATCTAGGAGGGCAAGACAGGTGGAAATGGTAATCAAGGGTCCTAGCAGTTTAATGGGCCCTAGAAAGAATATTAGTATAAGAAGCATAGGGGTTCTGATGATTGGAAGAAGAAGGGTCAGTGTAATAGGCCCGAGGTCAGTAGGGCCAACATGGGAAAATACATGAAAGGCATCAGTTCTAGGTAAATTGCTACATCTGTGGAGAGAGGGGCCAATAGAAAAAAAGTTCCCTCAGGGAAATCAGGGGGCGCTGGAGCTGGAAGGACAATGTGTATATAAGGCACCATAGGGGAAGCATTAGTAGTTTCCATCCCCACCAGGAATTGCACTGCCAGCACTACTAGCTCCACCCACCCCATCTCAGGGGAAGCAACCGTAGTTGTAATATGGTCATGTGTACTACGTCATAATTAGGTAGGGACCATCACCAGAATAGGCAGTAGAGGGTATGTTCCCTATTTTTAAGTATGTAGGGCGCATTTCAATTGACACTTGTGCATCGCACTCATTTGGTAGTACTAGTTTTGCTCTAGCATCGGGGATGATAGACATTGCATATGACATAGTGCTTTATCTTGATTCACCCGTGGGCGTAGAAGCACCTATAAGTTCCATGTGTAGACAATAGGGGTTGACATTGGAAGACTTATGTTCGTGGCATACTTACTTTTGTTAAATATGTCACAATATGATGTTATCCTAGGGATGGATTGGGTAGCTACTCATAGATCTTGTTTTTGATTGTTATGGGAGTCCATCGTCTTTACCATTTTGGGGAAAGATATGTACTTGGTTACGATATCTCACCTAGAGGGAGGGTCAATAACACATTTGTATTACATCGAGGAGGAGACTTCTGATGAGATCATTGTTTCGCTAAAATCCATCCTGATTGTTCGGGAGTTTTCAGATATGTTTGGAGAGATTCCAGGGTTATCACCGAGTTAGGAGATTGAGTTTTTGATTGACTTAACTCCCACTATGAGACCCATCACATGTAAATCGTATCACATGGCTCATTTGGAGATAAGAGAGCTTAGGGATAAGATTTAGCAGTTACTGGGTTAAGGATTTATTCAGAGGAGTACTTCACCTTGGGTTGCTACCATTCTATTCATGAAGAAAAGGGATGGATTATTTAGGCTTTGGATTGATTATAGGGAGTTGAGCAAGGTAACTATACGAAATAAGTATACGTTTCCCTGTATTGATGACTTGTTCGACCAGTTGAGGGGTGGCTTGTATTTTCTAGGATCGATTTGAGGTTGAGGTACCATCAGTTGAGGATTCGGGAGAAGGATGTTCCAAAGGCAACATTCCTTGTGAGATATAAGTCGTATGAGTTCTTAGTAATACCTTTCGGCCTAACCAACGCACCGATAATGTTTATGCACCTGATGACTATGATGTTCAGGGACTTTCTAGATCAGTTTGTTATCATGTTCATATATGGCATATTGATTTATTCTCGGACCACATATGAGCATGCACATAGCTTGTAGATAGTCTTACGGACGTCATAGGACCATACGCTCTATGCTAAATTCTAAAAATGCAAAATTTAGTTAAGGGAGGTTCAGTTCTTTGGCCACGTTTTATCTGAGATGGGGATAGCAGTGAAACCGAGAAAGGTTTCAGTAGTGATGGAATGGTGGTTGTCCACTACACCTATGGAGGTACGCAGGTTTTTGGGTTTGGCCGGGTACTACCATTAATTCGTTTAGGGGTTATCGAAGATAAACGAACCTCTAAAGAGTTTGACACGGAAGCATGTACCATTTGTTTAGGACGATGCATGTCAGCTAATTTTTTACGAGCTAAAGGTTAAGTTGACTTTGGCTCCAATACTTACTTTGCCTCGTGCTAGGATTGACTATAAGGTCTTTACAGATTCATACTTGTGAGGAATTGGATGTTTTTTTATGAGAGCTTAAACATCCTAAGGGGAATTATTACACCCAAGATTTGGATTTAGCTGTCGTACTGCTCGCATTACGCATTTGAAGGCTCTTTCTTTTGGGGAGATATTTAAATTCTTCACATACCACAAAATCTTACAATATTTATTCACATATATGGAGTTAAACATGAGGCAACGATGATGGCTTGAGTTTATGAAAGGCTACCAGTTTGATATCCAGTATCATCCGGGCAAGGCAAATTTAGTGGCGGATGCCTTGAGCCGTAAGTCGAGAGTTGAGTTAGTAGTAGTGTGGAAGGTGAAGTGGAGTTTGCTTTGTCTTGATGATGAGATGTCACGTACTTTTATGGATGTTCTTACCATCCCACCCGAAATCATCATTTGGGTCATGAAGGCACGATCAGGAAATCACCTTCGCCAGGAGAAGTTCAGGAAGTTATTAGTAGAGGGAACAGAGAACTATTCGATTAGTTTAGATATGGGATTGAGATTCCACGACATGTTGATAGTCCCATAGGATTAGGAGTTATGACGAGCACTTATGGCAAAGGAACATGGGTAATGTTTTTTGGTACATCTTGATGGGGATATGATGTACCAGGACTTGAGGTGCCCGTACTGGTGGGTAGTCATGAAGAAGAATACATCCATTTTGTGTCCAAGTGTGTCATATGCTAATTGGTGAAGGTGGTCAGTGACCAAGAGGTGTTCTACAGCCTCTCGAGATTCTGTTGCAGAAATGGGAGAGAATTTCCACGGACTTTATTGCAGGGTTACCTACGTCTCAGTGGGGACACGATGCCATCTGTGTGCTTATTGACCATTTGAAGAAGGTGGCTCACTTTTTTCTAGTTTGGACAGACTATACATCAGAGCAGTATGCCTAGCTTTTTCTAGTAGATATTTTGAAGTTGCATGGTGTACCACTCAATATTGTGTCAGATAGAGATAAAAAATTTGTGTCCCACTTTTAGAGGAGTTTCAGCAGGCATTGGGGGCGGAGTTGAGGTTGAGTACCTCGTATCACCCACAGATGGACGGTCAGACAGAGAGGGTAGATGTTTGAGGACATGTTGCGGATGTTTATCGTGGATTTCAAAGGTAGTTGGGAGCATTACTTACCATTAGTGGAGTTTTCTTACAAGAACATTTACTTGTTTACTAATGGGATGTCACCTTTTGAGGAATTTCACAATAGCCTTGTCGTTCACCCTCTTATTGGTTGGAAGTGGGGGAGAACAAGCTTCTCGGACGGGACTTCATACTGGACACTTTGGAGAAGGTGGAGATGATTCGGGCTAGGATTCAGATTGCCCTGGATAGACTAAAGACTTATGCTGATGCAGAGATGAGGCACTTGGTTTTTGAGGTGGGTAATCACTTGCTAATTAAGGTGTCTCCCATGAAGTGAGTGATACGATTTGGGAAGAAAGGGAAGTTGGTTTTCTGGTATGTGGCACCATTCCCTATTATTTAGAAGATGGACCACTACTGTATCGATTAGCTTTACCGGATCATTTGCAAAGGATCCACGACATTTTCCATTTTTGGCATCAAAGAGATTTCTTAGAGATGAGGTAGCTTACCCGCACATAGATCTTGACGAGATACAGCTTTAGCTTAACATGTGTTACAAGGAGATACTCATAGCCATTCTGGACTGTGTGAATCATAGACTTCGTTCTAAGGTGGGGACACCACAACGAGGATGAGTCAATATGGGAGGGAGAGTATGGCATGCAAGAGAAGTATATGAAACTATTTGTGTGAGGTACATTTCAAATTCCGAGGACGTAATTCCGTTATAAGGAGGGGAGAATGTAACAGTCGTGTTTTTATAATATTTATATTGGTAAAATTTTAAATAAATAATTTTCATGAATAAGTTGCTTGAATGTGATATTCATGATTATGTGATTCATTTATGCCAAATGTGAAGAATAGTAGATATTTAAATTGCATATTACTTAAATTAATATTATTTCATGATTAACAATAACAAAATGTGTAATTTTGGGTAGACATAGTTTGTGTGCGTTCTGGAGTGATTTGGAAACTCTTTTAGTGATTTTAAATATTTTAAGTTAAGCCCATGGGATATGTATACCCTTATGGAAGATTTTGGACCAATCCGGGTATTATTTTGAGCTTGTTTTGGGGCCCAAAATTAGGGGTTAAAGGGAGATACGGGATTTAGGTTTAAATTCAGTTAATAACCAAACCTAATCACACATGCCATCCACATTAGAGTTACCCTGTAAGACCAACACTCTCTTGAGGAAGTTACCAAGGTTGGAGACGAAGGGAGGAGCAAGGTTCAAGAGAGGAGGCTCACAACATTGATCCAAGGCAAGAATTTTCTTGTTAAACTATTTATAATTAGTTTCTTGATTCATTTGCACACTTTCTCATAGCAATTATGGGTTAAAAGTTAATTTCGAGATTGAAAATAAATGGATTTGAATTTAGGACTGTTTAGGAATAATCAAAGAATAATTATGTTTTAAGAATTAAACACTTTGGCGACAAACCCGTAATTGACATCGTTTTATTGAGAAATTAATTATTAGAATCCATGCGATAGGATTTGTGTTTATAATTGATTTAAAACCTTGTATTGACATCATTATTCCGAGAATTCATAAATAGGAGTTATGATCTTGATTTATTTAAATAGCTTAGACTGTTTTTGGATACTATTTCTTGAAATTATGGGTGACCATAAATAAATTTGGTAGATAAAGATGTTGTAAGAGGGGAGTCTTCTTAAGGCTTGGGCATTATAATATAAATGGAGGCATAACCTATATTAAGATGACAATAAATCACTAAATAAAGTGTTATCAACAGAGATGAGATGAGCTTAAGTATATAAAAGTCTAATGCTTAGTTTGAACTCACAAAAGCACTCGTGGATAACTCAGAGAGAAGCAATAAATGAACCTCCAAAACAAATTAGTCATAGGGGGTGAAAATACAAAAATCTCAGATACAGCCTTGGTAGTGAACTTAAACACCAAGGTTCCACAAACAGGGATCAGAATAATAAATGTTTGGTTCTTGGTAGTAAAAGCTTGGTAATAACATGGATGGTAGGTGAATAAATGATCTGGTTTGCAATAACTCTTGCTCTCAGGAAATATCTCTTTTTTGTCATGAAAGAACTCTCCCCCTCCGAATGTGGTTGAGATACCTATATAGTTACCAAGATCACTCGAGTGATCTGGGCCAATTAATTGTGAAAGACAACTCCTAGTTCCTTTACTTAACTAGCATTAAATGTGAAGATGTGGCATCATGCCCCTACGTCATGGGCATTAAATTCCAACATGCAGCTTTTGGCTACCAACTATGTGTGAGGCTGTTGTCACAACAGTGGTAATCCATGAAACTATCTAATAGTCCCCAAACCCCTATGGTTTACTCAAGTTTACATTGGACAGTATGTAAGTCACGTCTGACATCACTCATGGTAGATGTCACTTTTGGTAAAGGGTTGTTTGGCACTAGGCCCAATGTGAAATGGAACTCATGGTTGCTTTAAGTAAGTTATCTTGGGTTATGGCCTATTGGTGTTTTACCAGGTGCATCTAGAACAGTTAAGTAAAGCCTTAACGTCGCCTTGCTTTCAATCCTCCAAACCAGTTCCCTTGGAGGTTCCCTCGGTTAGGCCATTTAATAGAGCATCAGAGATCTCCCAAGCCCTACAAGACTTGGTCCCTCATGGATACCGTTTGACCTCACTCTCATATTAAAAAACTTTACAATGTGCAAACTACAATATACATTTACAAATATAATAAAATGAACAAGTACAAAATAAAGAAAAATTGCACTTCCTTGAATGAGCTCCTTCCTTCTTTGTCCAATCTAACTCCTGAGCTTGCCCACTTGAATGTCTAATATTCCTCTGTTAGGATCGGGTTATATCTAATAATGAGATTACATTTAATCTCCCCCTACATTTGCCCATTCGTGTAGATATTTGTTGTGTGGCCACGAAATGTTTGCACATAACATCTCTAACTAATAAACCTTCTTTCTTCTAAATCTTCTCTTGTGTGCTTTGGCTCATGTAGGACCGAGTGGTCTTCTTAGCGAGGGATCTTAGCGAATTCGGACTTTTTGAACTTTCCAATAAAAATCCCCCTCCTTCCAAAATTGGCACCAAAATCCTTTCTTCGCATAGAAGATTCTTTCTCTTTCCTTCAAGCATGTGCTCATTAATTGTTGGCAACTCATCAATAAACACAGTCTCCGTCGAAGTGCCACGTGTCAAGTTGGTATGATTTCTATCAGTTCTGATAATCCAAACGTCATCATGCCTTTACCACTTCCCATGCCTGGGACATCCAAACGACTAACTTGAATTTTCAAACGACTCTTTTCTTTTGAGACTTAAACATTTTCTTTCTTATTTTCTTCTCCACTTCTCTCCATTTCTACCATTGTTAACCAGATCTCAAATTTTTTTAGAGAGAGAAACTTCACTTCCAATTCTCCAAAGGCCACTTTCTCCATTATCATCCTCCATCTTCAACCCTCTTTCCTCCTCGTCTATTTTTATCTTCTTCCCCACACTTTTTAAGCTTCCAATGGCTTGTTCTAGTAACACTTCTAAGGTTTCTGATCATGGTTTCAAATAAGGTGCCCCTAACGACATGGCAACATGTCAAGAACAACTCCGGTCATACAGTCATTCTCCTTTTTTTGTTAAGGAGGATAAGTTTATAATTGAGTGTAAGGATTTCTTTACCTAATTTATCGGTAAGTGGGATCCTCTGACCTTGGATGATGAGTTGCAAATAAATAAGCTTAGGGTTGCAAGCCCGAGAAGGGACTCTACATTTTCGTTTGGACCGTGGGAATTTTACCTATTCCCGAATAGACTTCGAGGTGCCTGGAGGTCACCCGGACTACTTCCCAGCTTGATCTAACTACATCTAAGCCACATAGACAAACGTTCTCACCAAGGTAGGTCTCAACCGTGCTTTCTGGTTAGAGCACTTCACTTTATCTACACAAAATGCTACACTTCAAGTTTTAGTCTCCCGTTGGAACATGTTTTCCCATACTTTTATTACTCCTTGGGGTGAATTTATAGTCACCCTGGTGGATGCTTGGGAGTTGATGGGACTTGAGCCTACTGGGGCTTCTACTTACACCGATGAAGCTCTTGACGCTGAAGAGACTTCTCCCCATGCTGACTCAAACCAGATCTGATGTTTTTGTGTTGGTGATTCCAAAAAGGCCACTTTTACCCACCATATTATCTAATAATTTCACATCCTCAAATTTAATGGAAACACTCAAGGTTCCATGCAAGAGGTGACCTATGGGTAGGGCAAAGGCTACCCTTTGGAGCTGGATGCTTACATATTGTGTGTTCTCTCACGTTTTCTTCTTCTGGGTAAACCAAATGACCAACCACAAAGGGACCTTATCAACATGTTTATTAGGCTTACTCATGGAGTCAAACTTCCTCTTGTTACTCTGACTTTGGGTTCTATATACATCTGGATTGACAGGACACAACTAGACTTGGAGTATTCACTTGGTAGGGACAACATTGCCAACTTTGCCAACACCATTTTGTTAATTGTTTTCCTCTACACCAGGTTTCTAGAAATTACTCCTGTTGACGTTCCTCTACCTATTAATTCCCTTCAGCCTCATCGCTTGCTTCTTTGGAATAATAAGCAATCCAAAAGGGCATTTTTTTCTCTCATTGGCCACTACTCCTCTTTTGTTCCAATGCCTTACTGCGAGGAGTCATATGCTCTTTCATGGTGTGTCCATCATTAGGCCTACCTTTCCGAATTCCCTCCGCCGTGCATGCGGGGTTTAGGCCCTTTCTTCGGGCGCTCGATCATCGTCAATATGGGATAATCTTTATAGATAGAGGCACCAACCTATTTTTTACAAAACACGTAAAAGAAATGTGCCCGCCTCGAGGAAACGACATCAACGATAACAATGATGCTTGAAAAACCATGTAATTTAGAAGTCGGGGGACTAAGTTACGGAATGGGGAGGTGTTAGGTACCCATCCCGCCATGTCGGTCCCTTGTGGACTTGTGTTAATCTTCTCCTCTAAGACTCTGTGAAGTGTGTGCTCATTTGCATAATATAGGTGATGAATGGAATCATTCAACTCGTGTTATGTAAAAAGATGGAGTGAACTCATCATTAAGAGTGTTCCCTAAAATAATAATTCAGAATATAATATGAGTTTTTGTCGAATCACAAGTCGCTAGGGAAGAGTGAATGTGTATATTAGACAAAACACAAACATGTAAGAATATGAACTCATATATATATATATATATATATATATATATATATAAGAGGGAAACATATGAACATGTATAAATGAGGACTCGAATCTCGAGATTAACCCAAGATGCCTACATAGCCCATGGGGCATCAAAGTCCACGTAGTTCAAAGATAACATAGGGTGGGGTTTATTCCATAAATCCAAACTGGGTATTTCTCTTATGTGTATGTATTGAGAATATGTGTTTTAAGAGTGAGAGTGTGAAATAGGAATCCCTCTTTTGAAATTTATGGAAAAACCTCTTTTTTCTTTTTCTTTTTATGAAAATAGAGTATGTGTAAGTACTACTAATAAAGATTTTAGATTAGTATATTGATGTAATGAAATAAAATGTTAAATTAGAAATTAAGTAAATAATACTAAAATGAAAGAATTAAAGAAAAGGATGGAGAATTGGACCTCCTTATGAATGCTTGATGTTGATCTTGAATGTAGATGTGCCGATCTTACAACGATATGAAGGTGGTATGGAGAGGTGTGTGGAATTTACAAAGTCAGGTAATAAGATGATGGAAGGGAATGTGGGAAAAGGGGTTTTTAAGAAAGGGAACAACTCTGAATTCAAGAGAATGTACTCTGAATTTCTAAGAGGGGTATTAAGGGGTTTTGGCGTGTTCTTAGTGGCTTTCAAGCAGAGATCATGCCCTATATTTATAGGGATAAGTGGAGTGACGATCGTCAGGGGTGTTGACTAGTATATCGACATAGCACCTCAGGCACACTACCGATAGGCAGGGTCACTACGGTGCCATTTTGTAGTCTGAAATAGGTTTTTTGAAAAAATGGTAGTAAAACGCAAACCGCGAGTCAGAATGGCACACGGGGTGCACCGTTAAAAAGGGTATTTAGATATCTCAAAGAATCCTGTCAGTCAATCCTAGGTTTGAGAGCTCACCAAGGTCAAATGGGGCCCAAGAGCGTCTGTTGGTCACTATATAGGAAGTTTTCAGAGGAAAACAGATCGTTTATCTTAACCGTATGGCCGATTTGCTCATGAGATGGACCGTTGGAAACGGTATTCAGTGCCCTTCAAGATTTCATTCAGCTTCATTCAATTCTGATAATTGACCAAGGTCAAATGAGGACCGAAAATGCCCGATGGCCCTTTGGAGTAAAATGGCTCATTCGTCCGAACTGTAATGCTAATTGGCATACAGGATGGACCGTTGGAAAGGGGATTCGGAGCCATTTAAATATTCATTGAGTTTTTCTCAATCTAGAGACTTTAATGGAGACAAATGGGACCTGGGATATCCTGATGGCCTCCCGATTATGTTTTCGGGTAAAACAAACCATCCGTCTGAACCGTAAGATCGATTTATACACAGTACAGACCGTTAAAAAGGGGATTCATAGTCATTCGAAGATTAATTGAGCTTTGACTCAAATGACAAAGTTAACTAGAGTAAAATGAGATCGGTACTTGAAGTGTGACCTAGGGTTTGTGGTGGAAGAGCAAGTGCTAAGGACCTAAGATGGTTCTTAGGGGGTCCTAAGATGGGGTGTATACACATGGATTTTCTTCTCTCAAGCTCCTCGTACCATTAAGGCTGCTACAGAGTAGATGTTTTCAGAAAATCCTTCCCTTTCTATTATCCTTGCCTAAACCCCTGGCTTTCTTCCTTCCTTCGTATATTGGGGGATTTCCACTGAACACTACAACCCCAATAGGTGTTCTCACCAATTTATATATGACCAGGGTGCCCCTCCTCCAGCCTTTCAAAGCTCCCATTATGAGGAGACTTTTTCTCAAGCCTTCTCATGATATAAATTTTCTACTATCTCATTACTTTGTGAGGAGATTAGTGGCAAGCCAAATCTCCCTGATCTTCATAGAAATGGAGATGTAACTACAGATTGGATGATAAAGTTTTGGCTAATGCATCTTTCCTAAATTTATGGGTGGATTCAATCTCCACCTGTCTAACCCAAACCCAAAAATTTCCTCTGAACGAGCTTTATTTAAAGAATAACTCTATGCTAGGGGTCGAGTTTCCTCTGAGCACCACTCTAAAATATCCCCCTTCTGAACTGCCTCATCTTGCCCTTGTGAGTGATGTTCCTACAAAGGGTAAGAAGAAAACTCATGCTTCCCTTAAGAAACCTTCCACTACCACTCACCTCGTAGAGCCATCAAACGAGGGTGCTTCAAACCCAGTGCCCAAGAAAGCCAAATCTGACAAAACTACCAACTCTAAGTAAAAACCAGTTTCCCCTGAGATTACTGAGATCCCCCCTATTGTTACTTTCCATATTCATCCTTTATTGTCTTAGAAGGTTTGTGCGAAGGCCGATCGTGTATTACAAGCATTTAGGGAGGCTAATATTGAGGCACTTGTGTTGCCACCAATTCCCCTAATTTCTTCATCACAAGCCCCTAGGGTAACGAGTTCATGCACTGGGACATCTAAAAATCTTCTGTTGATTCCCCTTTGCAAAGAAAGAATCGATTGGACTTAAAAACTTTGAAAAATGTGCCTATGAAGTACGTGTTACCCTTCCCTGAACTCCAAATGCTTCTCCTCCACATCCTGATTCGTCTGATCAAGTTGTTCTTGATGATATACATGTGGAGAAACATGCCACTATTTCTTTAACCCCAGCTGTGCATATGCCACCTCCTTCTCCAATTCAGGCGGTAATTTTCTTTAGTATACTTTCATAAGTTGAAATTTCTTGTTTTGAGACGTAACGAAAAAATGTATTTCCTCTTTAGTGACATCAATCCCCTGGGTATTATCCTCCATCATGTCCAATCGCTGAAGAACGTGTTCGCGAAATAACTCCTGGTCCCCGTTCTTCAATGATTGGACTTACATATTCTCATAGTCTTTCTTCAAGTAGTGCGAGCAAGGCTGCTCGCTGACTTTCTTTGGGGTAGGGTGGTGTTGTTCCTTTTGTGAGTGTTGATGGATCCACTTCATTTCCAGAGGAGGCTCACTCAAACACTTAATATTCTCTAACATTGAGTGTTATTTCTCTGGCTATGGTGCCAACTTTTATCCCACCATAGGTTATTTTTTTCTCTTTAAATTTCTTCAAGTGCATTTCCCATATATTTTTCTTGAATAAGAACTAATTGTTTGACAAGTTTATTTTTTGGGTGGATGTTGTATCAATTGTTAAGTCTCTCACTATGCCTTTGGCCTCATTATATTTGATGAGTCGCATTATGGTCTGGATTCCACAGGCATACTTCAAAGAGGTAAACAAAAGTTGTGATCAATTTTAATTTCATTTGCCCGTCTTTCATTAGATCTTTTTTTGTTAACACGTAGAAATTGTTCTTTTTTTGTTGATTCAACTCTCACAAGGTGGTCCCTCTGACATCAACATTGAGGTACCTATGGCCTCAATGGGAGTTGGTTCCTCTGCCATCCACACTGAGATACATCTGGCGTCAATGGGAGATGGCCCCTATGATGTGCATGATTCCTCTGTGCAGCCCTTTTTTGAGTTGGCTCTTATCCCTGTAGGTGGTGAAACTACCTTTCCATCACGAGAGGCATCTCCCCAAGAGGAAACCCCTTTTATACCTACAATGGAGACTGGGGATGGCGGCATTCCCCCAACTCTAATTATGAATGTTCATACTCCTAAGGTATGCTCTAGCTTCCTCTAAATTATTTTAACTTTTTGCAATATACATGTATATCAAAAAGACAAAACACAACTCACACCGGCTTGGTGACATAGCAATAAAACTTGATAAGATTGTTTTTTGCTAGCTCAAAATCTCACACCTGATTTGTGACTTAGCAATGTAACACACTTGCTAAGTTGTTTAACTCAAAATCTCACACCTGTTTGGCGACTTAGCAGCGAAATACATTTTCTAAGGTTTTAACTCAAAATCTCACACCTGCTTGGTGACTTAGAAATGAAATACACATGCTAAGGTTTTAGCTTAACACTTCAATTATTCATTATTTCATTCTTTACAGGCTTTGAGGGAGCCTACTCATATTTAATAATAAACTCAGCACGATCCTTCTCCCATCGTCTTGCTAATTCCATAGGCCCTTGCTCCAGTTGAGTCCTCTAGTGATAGTGATCATGGCTCTATGACAAATGCTCCTGCTGATAGTAAATCTGATTGTGAGGTCCCTCTGCCTTGTGTGCCCCTTATGAATTTTGCCTTCAAGTTCTCCAACAATCTCCATTCATCCAAGGTTGTCACCTGATGGTAATAGAGAAATTAATTTCTAAGCACCGATAGAAGTTTTTCATTGAATGCCTTAGGACAAATCGTGTTATAATGGGTTATAGGATTCAAGAGGTCGCAACTATAGTAGGAGAGATTATGAATACCCCAACTTGTAACTTTGATAGGGTCATTATTAATCAATATTTGAGCAACTTGAGGGAGGTGGCCAAATATGGATTCAACTTTGGTTGGCTTATCAATAACTTGAAGCTCCTGAAGGAAACCCATTTGGATAATCAGAGAGAGCTTTACCGGAGGCACATGGAGGCTCAACATGTAGAGGAGTCTTGGTTAAAGGAACCTAGTCCCTTGGTTGAGGAGATAAATCGGATTTTTAAGAGTATTGAAGAGGCTTTAGACAAAGCTTTGAGTGAGCATGAGGCCATACTTAACTAGCATGCCCAAGTCCAAACGAGGTTTCAGACATCTGTGGAAGCTCAAAAAACTTGCCTCCAAGCTTCCTCTGCTTTTCCCTGGGACTTTTTCTCTTATCCGAACTAATAGTTTCTCCTTGGCTAAGGTATTTTTTGTATCTCTTTTTTCATGTACTCGTGGGTAATAGTTCCCAAACACTTGTAATTTACTTCAAGGAAATATATCATAAAAGTTATATTTTCTCGCTCAATTGCATACAATATTTTCTCAACTTCCAAATTTTGCATTATAATGTGACTGTAATGTTGTTCATAACATATGTGGTTTATTTACAATCTGGTACAACTTTTTTACATTTATCCCTTTTCATCCAACAACAAAGGGAAAAGAAGAAGAAATATAATAAGTAACGCAAAGGTAAAACTCAAAATGGGCTAAGCCAATCTTAAACATAATAAACCTTAAGCCCCTTATTGTTAATTTTGAAAGACCTATCTTGTTTTATCTTTGAGATTAAGTAATAGCCTTAGCCATGTGCCTCTTTTACTACGAATGGACCCTCAAAGTTAGCAACAAACTCTAAAAGTAGGAGCCTTCTGATGTGCCTCACAACTGCTCTCATCACCAAGTCCCCTTTCACAAATTTCCTTAGCCTCACCAAATTATCATAGGGCCTAGAGAGTTACTTCGTATACATTTTGAAGTGTTGCATTGCATTATCTCTGTGTTCGTCCAATGCTTCCAATTGAACATATCTATTCTAGGGGAGCATGCTATTTCTTATGGCATATCTATCCGAGGGGACTTCTAGTTCCACTGACAAGATGGCCTCAGTTCCATATACCAGCGATAAAGGTGTATAGCTCATTGGTTTTCTCTTGATCATTTGGTAGGCCCAAAATACTACTGGAATCTAGTCATAACATGTTCCTGTGAAGTCTTCCATCATCTTGGCCAATATTGAACAAGGACTTGTTTATTCCTTCAGTTAGGTCATTTCCCTTAGGGTAGGCTAGCATCGAGATGTGGTTTATGATTGAATATTTTTTTGTGAACAATGTTACCTCCTTCTTGATAATGGAGCTCCATTATAAAAAAAAAATAACCTTGGGAATTCCAAAATGAAAAAGTAGATATTCTCTAATGAATTGTGCCACCACTCCTATTGTTTCTCTCTTTAGTGGTACTACCTATGCCCATTTCATGAAACACTCCGTTACTATAAGTATCCGTATTTTACCCCTCAAATATTGATTGATTTCCCCTATCAGGTCAAATGCCCAAGTATGGGATAGATAAGGAGTAGCCAACGAGTGAAGATCCACGGAAGGAGCATGTATTATATTCCCATGTATTTGGCATGCTTTGCAATTCTGAATGAACTCTTCAAAATCTTTATCCATAGTTTTCCAATAGTAGCCCAAATTCATGAGTTGATCATATTGCTTGGCTCCCCTAATACGAGTTGACTCGTGGTCTTTCTTTAGGACTCTCTTGCTTCCTCTCTTGGTATGCATCTCAAAGACATGTTGAAGTATACCCTATGATAGAGTTGCTCCTCTCGGATATAATGCGTGGGGCCCTCCTTTGGAGCCCCATAGCATCCATATTTTCTTTAGGAATAACTCCATATTTGATGAAATCAATAGAGGATCACCTCAAATCTTCCTAAGTCTCTACGAAATTACATTTAGCTGCTTGGAAGAAGCAGACACTTAGTGCATTCCCTTCCTGCCTCAACGTTGGCCAATAGAATCCCTCTCTTTGGATTCTTCTATATAGAGGGATCTCAGTTTTTTCATAGTGCTCCTCATATGTATTCTTCAACCTTTGCTCGGCTTTCTCTGCACCATCACATCTTGATAACCATCCTCCCCCATTTCGGAAGTATAAACTTCATTGGCTTGAAAAGTATTATTTTATCTCCCGCAACTCTATCTTTCATTCTCCTAACTAAAACTTCATTTTTATTTCACCCCTCTAATCAAAATCATCTTCCATCGGCAAGATTACTTGCACCACTAAGGGGGCAGTCCTCCATTGAATCCCAACAATTGTTGTCTAACCATTCATGGTCATTTTCTATGCGATTGTGGCAAAATCATTAGCGTGTCGATTCATCATTTTGGGATGCCTCTTCACCTTGACATGATGAAGCTAACCAATTAACCTTGGAATGACTGTTTTGTTTATTTCCAAGCTGAGGTGCTTCAACACATGTTCTCCATTCACCTTCTTAACCACTAAGTCTGAATCCCCTTTGATGCAAAGTGAATGGATGCCCCTCGGAAGGTCCTCTAGCATATCCAACAACAGTGCTTCCTATTCCGCCTCATTATTGAAGCAAGAGAAAGTGAACTTGAAAGATAGGAAAATTTCCTATTTTACCCTTGAAAGAGTAACTCTAGTTCCTCCTATCTCCTTGTGCCAATGAACTATCGAATTCCATTAGCCACTCTTCAAGGTTGGCATATAAAAAATTCACTTGTAAATTATCTCCTGCAATGCTCTCTTGTGGTGGCTCAAATACCCTTGATGGCAAGATTACCAATAGGTCTGCATATGCTCGGCTCTTGATTGCACGAGGCACCACGCATTTCAAATAATATTTTGAGAAGATAAGGAACCACCTTACTGCCCTCCCAATAAAAATGGTTTGTGTCAACAAAAACTTAATGGGATCACATCTTTTCTTAAGTATAAACTTTCTTGCCTTGCAAAGTATGTTTTTGGGAAATAAACACTAAAGCCAAATAATGCCTTTCAATATTGGTGTACTTTGCCTCTAGGCCATGTACAATTCTGGAAACAAACACTAAGGCCAAATAATGCCTATAGACACCCCATTATGTTACCCCCTAAACTCTCCTTAGGTCCCTAGCACCTCCCTGCATCATTACATACCCAGGTCATACCCTGGGTACTGATCTAGAAGACATCAGGAACCCCAGGCTCTGTTTGAACAAAAGTAAAACTCTTCAGGTCGACCAAGACTAAATGAATATACAAAGGGAACTGAAACCCCTTTTCAACGGTCCATCCCGTGCGCGATTCTGACTTACCATGCAGACGAATGACCCATTTTCCCTCAAAACTTGACCTAGAGGCCATCGAACGCTCCCGGGCTCCGTTTGACCAAATTCAACTCTTCAGCTCGACCGAGACTGAATGAATCTTCAAAGGGAACTGAAACCCCTTTCCAACGGTTCATCCCGTGTGTGATTATGACTTATGGTACGGACGAACGATCCGTTTTACTCCGAGAGGTCATCAAATGCTTCCAAGGCCCGGTTGACCAAAGTCAACCCCCCAAACTGGGTCAAACTCTTTGGAATGTCGAAGTAAATATCCTAACCTTTCCAACAGTCTGCCCCGTACGCGATTATGACTCACCACGCGAACGAACGATTCGTTTGCGTCTGACGATTCCCCGTCCAAAGGACCGATGAGGGCTTCCGAGCCACATTTGACCCAAAGTCAATTCCCAAACCCAGGAGCAGTCCAAAGGACTTTTGAAGGTCTCTGCATTACCTTTCCAATGGTCCACCCCATGCACAATTTGGATCAACGGTTTGCGCTCTGCGATCGATTTTCCGAAAAGTCCTAAAAGACACTGCTAAACGACAGGTCCCAGACCCTGCCTATCGGCAGTGTGCCTAAACACACCGGGCTATGTCGATCGACAATGCCCTGGGCCTATAAAAAGGAGGGCTTGATCTCCTTGCAAAGGGAGCCCAGATCTGATATACATCATTCTCAGCAAATCCAGAAAACCTCTCTCGAAGTCAGCGTGATTTCCACACCCAAATCCCTTTCCAACCTTCACTTTTCATCATCATTTTCATAAAATTTGGTGAATTAACTACCCTTGATCATCACCCAAGTGCAAGTTCTTCTCTCCAACATTCAAGATCAAGCTCAAGATCTTCAATAAGGTCAAATTTTCCCAATTCTCTCCTTAAATTCTCATAAATTCGCAATAATTTGTTTTATTATTTAGCACTTTTATTCTCTCATCTCACACATCCTAATATACTTTTTACTTAGTATTATTGCACATCTCTTATTTTCATATAAATAAAAAACCAAAAAAATAAGAAAAAGAGGGTTTGCTAATAAATTCCAAATGGGAATTCTCACACTTTCCTTACACTTTTCTCACAACTAAAACACCTTTTTACACACACACACACACAAATAAGAGAAGTCCCCGGTTGGATTTATGGGATAAACCCCGCCCCTTATTTTACGTATGGACTACGTGGAATTTGATGCCTTTATAGGCTATGTAGGCATCTCGGGGTAAAACCCGAGGCTCGAGTCCTATTCTTACTTTCTCTCATTTTCTATCTTCTCTAAATTCAATTCTCTTAGATTCCATATATTTATATGTACATATATTTGTTCTTAGTGGCGTATTATTCCGCATACATTATCGTTCCATTATAACGATCAACGCTAGGATGATCGCATAAATCATATTTTCTAATATTATTTTTATGAACCTTCCTACGGATAACTCGCTTTATCTCTTCCATGATACAAGTCGAGGATTCCTATCTCCACCATATATACACATGCACACATATCACGGGGAAATAAACGAAAATAACAACAACCCATGAGAGACTGTAAGGGTGGAATGGGTGCCTAACACCTTCCCATTTCATAACTTAGCCTCCGAACCCTTTTCGAATCATTTTGGTTTCGTATGTATCAGTATGTCTTTGGATGCTATCCTTCGGGATGGATCCCTTTCTTTTGTCTGTTTTAAGTAAAATAGACTGGCGACTCCATCTCTCTACATTTCCACCTCATCAATGACGCCGACCGAAGCGCTCTCGAGAGGGACGCACGGGACCTAAGATCCTCCTCACTCTATCCACCCGCCGCGAGGATCAGGGATGGCCACAGTGGCGACTCCGCTGAGGATAATTATTTTGAGGGCTAGACTCTATTTATATGGGTGTTATATTAGTTTATGTTTTCCCCTATTTTGCATGTTCCCTTTTTCCATGTGTACCTTACGCTTATCCTTCTATTCACACACTTGTAGAAAATGTCAAAAATAATTTCATTCTTTTTTCTCAAAAATAAATCCCATTTTATGCCTTCTCAGGTTGATCGCACGCTCTTGGCCTGGATCCTTATTGGCTTCAGTCTTCAATCAAATCATCCCAGAGTTTCGTCCGCTCCGCTATTACTTCTTCCCAGTCTGGCATCCATCTGCCTTCCATGGAGAACACAGATCAAGTACCAGTTGTGCAACCGAATCTGATGACGGTTTTAGCTCAGATAGTGTCCAAGATTGACAACCTCCAAACTGAGGTCCAAGAGATGCAACGAAACCAGGTTCCCGTTCGTCAAGAGCCCGAGCCCCTATTCCCTCGTGCTATGGGTCCACCCGACCCTATTTGGCTTCCCAAAAAGTATCAGAACACTCCACGTTCCCCTCCTGGTAATGGGCCGTCGCCTGCCCAGCTTCCAATGCCGAACCTTGCCCAGCCTGTGGCTAACTTGCCTATGATCATTGATCCGAAATAGGAAGAGTTGAACAAATTCAAAGAAGATCTCAAGATGCTGAGTAAGAAGTTTGACCAAGTCAAAATCTTTGGAAATTACATGGACTACACCCACATGTTTCCTTATCCTAAAGCGAGGTTACCCGAGAAGTTCGAGATGCCAAATATCGAGAAATTCAGAGGAAGTGGACCCCCGATTGTTTATCTTCGCAGTTATCACCGGTCCATGACTCTCCTAGGGGCTTCTGAAGAAGTGATGGCCCAATTATTTCAACAAACTTTGAAGGATAGCACCCTTCGATGGTTTTTGTCTCTCGAGGAGTCCAGAATTCGTAGATGGGAGGATATAGCCCGATAATTCATGTCGCAGTACAAATACAAAGAAGAGCTTGAGGTCACCCGCCGTGATTTAGAGCTTCTCAAATAGAACTCTGGGGAATAAGTCAGTAACTTCATAGCCCAATGGAGGGAAAAAGCAGCTACGATTACCAATCGGACATCCGAGGAAGAACAAGTCAACATAGTGAAGAAAAAATTCTTACCCCATGTCCGAGAAACCATGGGAGGACAATACTATCCCCACTTACAATCTCTCAGATAAGGAGGAGTACAAATCGAGGAAGGTCTGGCTAAAACAGAGGTTGAACCAAAGAAAGTGTCCGGACAGTTCACCCCCAGAAAATATGACAAGCCTGTTAGTGTTGCAGTATCAACCATCAACAAGATTTCTCAACCAACCACCTCGTGGGCACCAGAAAGATGTCATGTCCCAGTCCAAAAGGAATACACCGAGCTCCATGCTCCCCTCTCCAAAGTTTACCAGACCTTGTTAAGCTGAAACCTTATCAAACCTTTGGATCCCAGTCCATTGCCAAATCAACTCCCAAGAAACTTCAAGGCAGATGCCCGTAGTTCCTTTCACCAAAAAGCTGGCCATATCACCGACCAATGCTTCCACCTTCGAAACATAATCCAAGGTCTCATTGATCGGGTGACCATTGCCCCACTAGCCAATCCTAAGCCAAAACCCACTCCCAAATCATGCCAATGCCATCTTCTTAGAAGAAAACCCAAATTTTGATCCCTCAACTCAAATCACACACATATACTCTCCTAAACCTCTCCAAATTTGCCCATATTTCCTCCTACACCCCACTAGCCTCACTGATCAGGCACTGTCACTCCTTACTAGAGCATGCATCGCTGTCCGTACCTGTTCTGAAAAGGGAAGTATGGAATTGTCAGAAGTGTTAAATCAACTCCTAGAGTTCGGGCTGAAATTTCCCTCACAGATGATCATTGATTGCCAGAAGTTCAGTACGCTATTTTGGAAGCACAAAAATGGGCCCGAGAGTCAGATAGTTGGGTAGTACCGACCAATGAAGTCAGCCTAGATGATGTTATCCGAATTATGGCACAATCACTCAGACAAACCAACAACATTTGCAGTGTCACCGAGTTACTTGATACTTTGAAGCTACAAGGGAACCGTATCCCTTCACCCTTACACATCCCCACCAATTGGGAAGACCTATATGAAGAAGCCATTGAAGTCATGCAATGCATTGACTTTACATGGAAAGACAAAATTGTTGCCACCGGATGGGGGGAAGAATTTGAAGAAAGTGAGCTCACTCACTACCAACAAATGACAAAGGGAAGGGCGTTGAAAACCTCCCTATGCTAGAGATGACCATCGAGGAGAGCAAGATCCTAGATGAACTGAAGAAAACTCAAGCTAACATCACTCTATGGGGGCTTTTTATGTCTTCTTAGCTGCACAAAAATGCTTTGATCAAGTTGCTCACTGGACCCACAGTTCCTCCTTCTACCACACCCGAAGAAGCGGTAAATTTGGTTGGATCCTTGACCTCTACCCGAATCCTATCCTTTTCCGAAGAATAAATCCCCAGAATTGGGCCAAACCACAATCACGCACTCAACAACTCCGTCGAAGTTATAGGGAAGGTCGTCCCACTCTCTCTTATCGATAATGGATCCGCCTTGAATGCCTGCCCACTAAGTACCTTCAGATGCTTAAGATTAAAAGAAAGTGACCTCGTTCCAACCTCCGCTACTCTACGTGCCTATGATAATACCCGTAAGGAGGTGATGGGGTCCATAAAACTTGTAATAGGGGCTGGCCCTATAAACCCTGTTATTGAATTCCAATTTATTGACATCCCAACATGTTTCAATCTATTGCTCGGACGACCCTGGCTTCACAGTATCAAGGGTGTGTCTTCCTCACTCCATCAGAAATTGAAGTTCTTCGTGGATGGGCGAGTCATCACCATTTTGGCCGACGATGACAATGCGGAGGGTGCAAGCACCAACAGTCCAATTCTTGAGATACAACACAGGTCAAATGATATGCTCCTATCAGGATTCTGAGTTGAGCCACTTTTACTCCCGACAGGGGACAATTTCAAAGAAAGGGCTTATCCAGGATATGACCCTCATGGCAACGTCAATGTGATTCAGATGTTCATAAACATGCATTTCATGCCCGGACTGGGGCCAGGGCAAAGACAGCAAGGGATACTTGAGCCCATTGAACTAAAAAAAGCTTTCCCTCCTTGTGGCTTGGGGTATCAACCATCAGAACAAGATCTCATAATGATTCGCTAGTCTCAACCAAAGAGGAGATTAAACCATATTCAGACTATCCCAGGAGACTCCTAGAATGGACGATTCATCAAAGAGGGTGAAGACTTCCCTTTTTACGGCTTTCCGGAACCATGGTATGACCGTAAAGATAAGAAAATGAAGCCTGGAATGGAGATCTTTTTCCAAGACAGCTACCCATGGGACGAGAGTTCCTAACACCATGTACAACTACTCATCAAAGATACCGAAGAGACTGAGGAAAGTGACTCTGAAGATTCCTTCAACTTACAGACACTGGGGCTAACACTCTACATGGTTCATTCAGGCACTACATCACTGAATCCATCACACCTAATTAAAGCTGCTGATACACCTCTCCTCAACTGGCATGCTGCACCAGTTCTACTTGTTCAAATCCCAACTAACCCCAATGTTTACCCTATTTCTTCTTCTGTTGTCTATCATTAGTCAAATATAATCGAGACCTCCTTTGATGAGGTTCTCAATGCTGTTTTTTCTATCAATAAAATAAACGAAGATTTTGAGTACCTTGTTGTGCCTTACATTAATTGTTTAGATTCTAATCAAACTTTTGATGATGATGATCTTGCAAAATGAACAATTCTTAACTGATCTAAATAAGGATAACAACAAACAACATAATCGTGTTCAAGTTAAAGTAGAAGAGACTGTTGATATTAACCTCGGTTATAGTAACAAACTGCACGAGATTAGGATAGGGGCTACCCTGAACGAGCATGAGCGCGCAAAATTCGAAGAATTGCTAAAGGAGTTCATGTATGTCTTCTCATGGTTCTATAACGATATGCCCGACATTGATCCTGAAATAGATCAACATGAGATCCTAACTCTGCCAGATTATAAGCCGGTTAAACAAAAGTTGAGAAAGTTGCGAACCGAATGGTCGCTCAAGGTCAAAGAAGAGGTGGTCAAATTGTTAAAAGCGTGCTTCATTCGTGTGATCAGATATCCCACATGGCTAGCCAACATAGTGTCTGTGCCGAAATCAGGAGGGAATGTTCGGATGTGTGTAAACTATCAGGATTTGAACAAAGCATCTCCAAAGGATGATTATCCACTACCCAATATCAATATGATCGTGGACAACACAACTATTTACGCTCTCAAGTAATTCATCGATGGGTTTGCCGGATATTACCAAATCAAGATGCATCCAGATCACCAAGAAAAGATCGCGTTCATCACCCCATGGGGAACCTTTTGCTACACTGTTATGACATTCGATCTCAAGAATGATGGGGCTACCTATCAGAGGGTTGCCACAACAATCCTGCACGATTTGATTCACAAAGAAGTTGAGGTCTAAGTGGATGATATGATTATCAAATCCAAAACTAGAGAAGGTCATGTTCCCGCTCCTCGAAAGTTCTTCGAACGACTGTGACAGTATAAGATGAGACTCAATCCACATAAATGCATTTTTGGGGTTACAAAGGGAAAACTCTTGGGATTCATGGTCAGTGAGAAAGGGGATAGAATCAGATCCTGCCAAAATGAAAGACATACTTGAGATTCCACCTCCTCGAATAGAGAAAGAAGTCTAAGGTTTCCTTAGAAAATTACAATACATTAGCCGGTTCATTAGCCATCTAACCTTCATCTGCGAACCAATCTTTAAGATCCTTCGAAAGGATTTAACTAGGGTTTGGAATGAGGCCTGCCAAGAAGCTTTTGACTGAATTAAATAATATCGGACCCAACCCCTGGTACTCATGCCACCACAGCCTGGTCTCCCCTTACTCCTATACCTAACCATAACCGACACTACAGCTGGGGCTTTGCTAGCCCAATACCTTGAGGATTCCCGCAAAGAAAGATCCATCTATTATGCCAGTCGCAAATTGGCTGGGTACGAAGTCAACTACACTGCTTTGGAAAAAGCATGTGTCGTGCTTATTTGGGTCACCCAAAAGTTGCGACACTACATGCTCGTCTTCCCCATCAAACTTGTATCACGAATGGACCCCATGAAATACCTACTTGAGAAACCCACCTTTTCCAGTCGAACGACCCGATGGTTGATGCTACTATCTGAGTTCGATATTGTGTATGTCACGCAGAAAGCCATGAAAGGAAGAGTCATCTCTGACTACCTCGTTGATTACCCCATAGAAGAAGTTGATGTCTGGATCTCTGAATTCCCAGATGAAAACATTCTCTGTGCTGCTCAAGACAGCCTTCGATGGAAAATGTTCTTTGACGGTGCTGCCAACAAAAAGGGATATGCCATTGGGATACTTTTGATCGCCCCAAATGACTCCCACACTCCCATTTCCATCAAGTTGGATTTCCCCTGCACCAATAACATGACTGAATACGAGGCATGTACGGTAGGCCTCAAAGTTGCCCTCAGGAAATGTATTCAATGCCTAAATGTCTATGGGGATTCTGCCCTCATTATCGGTGAAGTGCTCAGAAAGTGGAAGGTCAAGGACGAGAAGATCTAACCCTTCCATGCCCACATAGAAGAATTAGCCTCCTAATTCTAAGACATCACCTTCCACTACCTACCCCGAGAAAAGAATAACCTAGCCGATGCCCTTTCTACCTTGGCCTCCATGGTCGACATGCCCGAAGGAATAACAATGACTCCCTTCCTAGTTCAAAAGCAAGACAAACCAACCCACTGCTACCATATTGAGCTTGTCTCCACAGAAGATCCTGAGCTAGACAATTGTTGGTACTATGATATCTGGCACCTCCTCAAGCATGGTAGGTATCCCGAGGGTTCCAACAAGAAAGACCGAGCAAACTTCCAAAGACTGGCCGCCCAGTACATCATCTGTCACAAAGCACTGCTCAAAAGGAACTTCGATGGAACTTATATGCACTGTATCACATGGGTTGACATTGAAAAGATAATGCAGAAGATCCACAGCGGGGAATGTGGACCCCACATGAACGGTCATATGCTTGCAAAGAAGATCATCCAACAAGGCTACTATTGGATCACCATGGCCCAGGATTGCACCGCCTATGTTCGAAGATGCCTCAAATGCCAACAGTTCTCCAACCTTCAGCATCTTCCTCCACAAGAATTATACAACATGACTTCTCCCTGGTCGTTCTCCACCTAGGGTATCGACATCATAGGGAAGTTTACACCAAAGTCTTCTAACGATCATGAGTTCATCCTGTTTTCCATTAATTACTTCACCCAATGGGTCAAAGCTGAGTTATACGTAGTGCTGAACATCAAGAAAGTGGCTAAATTCATCAAGAAGAACATCATCTATCGATATGGGGTCCCACACGAGCTAGTGTCAGACAACGGTTTGCACTTTGAGGCAGAAGTCACAGAAGTGGTTAATGAGTACGGGATTTAGAGACACAAATCTTGTCCCTGCCGGCCTCAGACCAATGGTGCAGTCGAAGCCGCCAACAAGAACCTTAAAGCCATCATCAGCAAGATGATCAAAATCTGTTGAGATTGGGGCGACCGGATCCCGTACGCCCTCTAGGGATACAGAACCTCAATACGAATCTCTACTGGGGCTACCCCTTACTCTCTAGTCTACGGCATGGAAGTAGTCCTACCCGTGGAGCTGGAAATACCCTCATTGCGCGTCATACTCAAAAGTCAAGTTGGTGAAGAAGACTAGTTCCAGACCCATCTTGATGAGCTGACCCTCCAAGATGAAAGGAGATTGAAAGCTCTATACCACATACAAGGGTATCATCGCCTAATAGCGCGTTCATTCAATAAGAGAGTCAAGGACCGCGGTGTTCGGGAAGGGGATTTAGCCCCCAAAGAGATAATAAAACCCATCTAGGACCCCAGAGGGAAATTCAAGCCCAATTGGAGAGGCCCCTACATTGTAAGGAAGATATTGTCCGGTGGTGCCTCCATGCTCGTCGACCTAGATGGGTAAGAGATGGGTCGTCCAGTCAACTTGGACCATCTCAAGAAATTCTACCCCTAGTCCTAAGTCTCGGTGCGCTACGACTCTTCTCATCTCCCTTCTATTCTAAAAATAAAAAAAACTCTCCTCAGTTACCTCTACCCAGAACTTCTTGGGCAAGATCCTCTGCAAAAACCATTTTCAAAAACCCCCAGAGGTACGTAGGCAACTCATGCATCTTACATGAGCACGACCCTTTCTTTTTCACAAAAAAAATTATTCTTTTCTTATCTCCGAGAACGATAGTTCACTCTGACACATACTTGAACAAAAGGATTATGCATGCCTTAGTGATCGATATTGACAATTTGATATACAAAATTTATCAAAAGGCACAACTGGATGATCAAAAACTTTTTTATTTCACTAATAAGAAATTACAGTACAAATTACATGAGAAAAAGGAACGGATAACTCCCTTCCCCCTACCTTCCTAAAATAACCAAAATAAAATCCCCACATTTATTTCCCACCACAAAATAAACTCTCCAAGAGTCCTACCCACAGCTACCCAAGGAGTCTGCTCCATCATCATCATCTACATCCTGGGGTCCCCAAGCTTCCCCTACCTGAACAGAGTGCCGCAGACGCTCCATGGACCGATAAGCTCGAACAAGCTTCGGAAAAACCATAACACCCCCTTCCATGGTATTAAATAAGACAAGCCACCTTCGTATAGTCTCCACTGCCAACATCTTGCTGACTACTCTCCTCTACAACCACTTCATATAATCCCTAGGGATATGACAAACTCTCCCAACAGACTGAGAGGGACGGGTCGACGGACACCGACTCTCCCACAAAGAGCCAAGCCGGATGCACAGATGCTCAGTCAGATCTTCTACCGGAAAGAAGTCTAGTGTCCGAGGTGGCATGACTTGCTCCCAGCCAAATTGATGCAGAAGTCACTAAAAGAAATAAAAAGACGTCTGTCTGAGGCCAACCAGTCGAACATACGAGTATTCTCCCAGCTCCAGAATAGGCAGCAACTGTCCCCACAAAGGCACTGACCAGTATAGATTCAGATACCCATGCTCCACAAACCAGTTCTCTGAGCTCTCAATATCTAAGCCAACGCTGATGAAATAGCGTGAAAAGAAGTTGGGTACAGCCGACAAAGGATATTCTGGAAGAGTCACTGGGAGGAGTCTTTCAGACAACCACATGAACAACATCATGGGGCTACCCCTCAGGAAGTCAGAACGACCTTCCCGCCAGGCATCCAGACCATTCAGGGTCTCTGCCAGTATCACCGCTGCAGGATTGCGATGATATGACATCCAATAAGTAATGGTTGCAAGTTGCGGGTCCACTAGCAGTTCCCCAATCACTAGAAACAATTTTGAAACCGGGCCCGGAACAACGGCTCCGGCATATCAAGCATCACCTACTTCCTGGAAATGCACGGACGGTAACACCGCAAAAAGGGAGATCATTCCTCTAGCAACCAGTGGTCTAGCCGCCGAAGGCAAAATACGAAGAAGCCCGACCAACAAATCCTTAGGAGAATGGGAAAATTCGGGTAGAGCCGCAGCAATGCTAGGATTTATACCCAGCATGGAAGAAAATTCCTCGTAGGTAGGACAAACTTTATCCAACTCAAAGAGGAATCATGCTATTCGGGGTACAAAAATTATACCACCGCCATTAACATGTTCCACTCAATGGGTCGGTTGCGCCACAAAGAGACTCAACGCATGTTTAAAGCATCGTAATCGATATTATAAGAGAACATTACTTCCAAGGCTTCAAGGTAGTTGGCAATCTCAATGATACTAGGGAGAGCCATCTTGCAAGACTAAGAAATAGTAAGCAAGTAAGTAAGAATGTGAAGGTGTGATGGAAACACTCCCTCCTTACCCCTTTTTATACTTGTAAACCCTCACAAATGACATAACCCCTGCAGAAATCGGAGGAAATCCTACCCCACAAAGTACGAAAGGCTGAAGAGGGTACCAATCAAAGTTTTGAATTAATGGGATTGGACTTGACTGTCGATAGGCAGGACAATGTACTTGTCGATCGGCGACCCCCCATTTTTGGAAATTTTCCTTTTTCCCTTTTTTATCAAAATTAGAAAAACCCAATAAAAATAAATTGATATTCTCCATATAATTTAAAAAATTCCCTTATATAATTCCTCATTTTTAAAACTTTCCTTCAAAATCCCAAAAATATCTATTTTTACGGTCTCAGCAGCAAAGTAAAAAGCACATGTGCATGCATTCATTCATTCATTAATAGAAGATAATACAAAAACTCCATTGCATTGCATAGATATCTTTATGTGTTACATCATTTTTGTAGGAAAAGAAGAAAAGAAAAAACAATGGGACTCCTCCTGAACCCACATTCTCTCTCTCACCCTTCACCCCTCTCTCTAAGAGCTTCCACCCCTGCGACGCGCTCCCTTTCCGCTACTGCGAGACGACGCACCAGCGCTACCTGAGCTAGACTCATCCCCGGATGAAGCTGACGGTACCAGGAAAGAAGCAACAGGAACAACGTACCGAATATGGGCAGTCGCTGAAGATATCCAGTCTCTGATGTCCACTAGCCAAGTGGTCAACACCCAGACTTGCTGCAAGGAAAAGGAAAAATTAGTATCACGCAGAAAAGATCAAAATAGAAAAGAAACCAAAAAGAGGAAAAAAAAGATATACCGCAGGATGAAGGACCTCCTCTATCAAGCCCAACTCCTCTGGATCCGTCGTGTGAGGACAATGCAATATAGACACCATCCCTGCATTAGCCCGCCGGATGTTGTATGAAGGGGTATGCAATCGCAAAAAGGGAATCTCCGAAGTCACCGCCGTTGCAGACGTCGACGGACCACCACCGCTGTGGAGGACCCCACCGCCCGACTCGAACCCGCAGGAGGGAAGGGCAAGACATCATATATGTTGGGCACCATCATCCAGCTCATCACAAAATCCATGTAATCATACAGTGCGGTCGTATTAGTGTACCACAAGTAGGACTCGCCAATCATCACCGCAATCCTCGCATCCTCCGGCAGCATCCGCTCTCGTCTCAAAGACATAGGAGACAATCTGTCGAACCACCCTCTCCCCGAGATACTAAGAGTGGCCAAACTCATGTGCCAGCAAACGCCTCATCTGCGCGTTCACCCCAGTCAACTCCGTGTCCTGAATAGCCATCCCCCAAGGGTAAAAGGTCACCTAAAAATTCACAACAGGCATAAGTCAATACAGAATCAGAACATGCAAAGACCAAAACTCAAAAGGAGAAAGTCTCACCCTATCACTAGTTAGGCCATTCAAGACCTGACGCACCGCCTCCAGAGAGAGAGATCTCTTCGACTGCCGATTGGCCTTCCTCCACCGATACAACTGACAGAAGTCTCCAACGGTCTCATCCTTCACAGCGATCAGATGGGTATTGCTCCCAATCACCTCATAGAACCACGTCTGCCAAAGATAAGAATTTGCAATAAAAAATGAGACGCATAAGAAAAGTGCGAATGCATGAAAGGAAAGTACGAATGCATGAAAGGAAAATGCGAATAAAGAATACCTCAAGAAGATACATGGCTCCAGTAAAAGTCTGCCGACAGCACCGACTGAATGTATCCAGAGAAGAACAGAAGGTCGCCAAAGTCAGGCTCCCCCAATCATAGAAGGGGATGTTCGAAAACACCTTCAAGTATGGAAAAAATCATAAATGGACGACGTCGCTGCTCGACGCCACCATGAAACCCCCCAGCGCTAGCAAGATGAACAACCGGGCCATCTGCCTCACCTGCAGCCCATCCTCCACGTCTACCACCCTACCCAGCAAAACATCCTTCAGCAGGGATAGCCGGATAGAATCCCCAGACACTATCCTCGCTACATCATCGAGCATCGCCCGCACCGCCTTCAGCCTCACCCATAAAGAGAGATCCACCTTTATCGGCTCTCCATCACAATCCATCCCCTGCAGCTGTTGCATGTATATAGGAGTCACCGTTATCTCCTCGAAGCCAAAATGGAAAGTGTGGGTAGTGTCCCACCATCTCTCCCCCAGAGTGCAGATGACCGATGTCGAACGAGGCATCTCATCCAACGCAGACGCCAACCTCCCAAAACCCACTGATGACACCATCCAACGCACCATAGGTGGAAGATGCTCCCGGATATCCTTAAGCCCCGTCATTCCACGAGCACGCATATTCGATAGAGAGACATCAATCCAAGAAAAAAAGGAAAATCATCAAAAGAAGAATGCCAAAAGTCACTTTACTCACATAACCGCCAGGGTTCACCGCCCTTGAAGAGCGATGACGCGATGGCTCCCGCAGCAAGGTTCGCTCATCCATAACCGGATCGAATGCATCAAAGGAGTTCTCGCTCCCCAAAGCAAGAGGCACCCAGGCCCTCCACTCCACGTTCGACCAGTCATCAACAGTCAACCATTCCCTATGTGCTGCAGTGCTCACAAAAGAGGCCATTTCTTAGAGATCGGAATTGGCTTTGACCCGCAGAATTGGTCATCTCAACTTAATCCCGCAGAATTGGCTTCGACCCGCAGAATTGGTCATCTCCACCTAGGCCCGCGGAATTGGCTTCGACCCACATAATTGGTAGTCTCAACTTAACCCCGTAGAATTAGCTTCTACCCGCAGAATTGGTCATCTCAACTTAAGCCCGCAGAATTGGCTTCGACCCGCAGAATTGGCTTCGACCCGCAGAATTGTTCATCTCAACCTAAGCATGCAGAATTGGCTTCGACCCGTAGAATTTTTCATCTCCACTTAAGCCCGCAGAATCGGTCACCCTCATCTCTAGGACCTCAGAATTGGCTTCGACCTGCAGAATTGGTCATCTTAACCTAGGCCCACAGAATTGGCTTCGACCCACAGAATTGGTCATCTCAACCTAAGCCCACAGAATTGGCTTTGACCTGCAGAATTGGTCATCTCAACTCAAGCCCGCAGAATTGGCTTTGACCCGCAGAATTGGTCATCTCAACTTAAGCCCACAGAATTGGTCATCTCAACTTAAGCCCGCAGAACTATTTTCGAATCCCAAAATTGGTCACCTTAACTTAAGCCCGCATAATTGGCTTCGACCCACAGAATTGGTCATCACAACTTAAGCCCTCATAATTGGCTTCAACCCGCAGAATTGGACACCTCAACTTAAGACCGTAGAATTGTCTTCGACTCGCAGAATTGGTCATCACAACTTAAGCCCGCATAATTAGCTTCGACCCTCTGAATTGGTCACCCTCATCTTTAAGCCTTCAGAATTGGCTTCGACCCGCAGAATTGGTCATCCCCGGCATCGCTTTAGGTCCTCAGAATTGACCTAAACCTTTGATCATCATTCAACCAATCCCCAGCATGCTCCTTAGGTCCTCAGAATCGACGTCAACCCTCTGAAATGGTCATCCTAGCTCCCTTAGGTCCTCATAATAGACCTCGACCCTCTGAATTAGTCATCCTCGCTCCCTTAAGTCCACAGAATCGACGTCAACTCTCTAAATTGGTCATCCTCACTCCCTTAGGTCCTCGAAATCGACCTCAACCCTCTGAATTGGTCATCCTCACTCCCTTAGGTCCTCAGAATCAACCTCGACCCTCTGAATTGGTTATCCTCGTCCCATTAGGTCCTCAGAATCGGCCTAGACCCTCGGAATTAGTCATACTCTTTCAAAAGCATCATACGGTGTTTATTCGATGGCTATCGTTTATTCCAAACTCACTCGTCGAGGGGCTCTATAGACACCCCATTTTGTTACCCCCTAAACTCTCCTTAGGTCACCTGGCACCTCCCTGAATCACTATAAACCCAAGTGATACCCTGGGTACTGATCTAGAAGCCATCAGGCACCCCCAGGCTCCATTTGACTAAAAGTCAAACTCTTCATCTCGATCGAAACTGAATGAATCTTTAAAGGGCACTGAAACCCCTTTTTAACGGTCCATCTCGTGCGCAATTCTGACTTACCATGCGGACGAACGACCCATTTTCCCCCGAAACCTGACCTAAAGGGCATCGGATGCTCCCGAGCTCTGTTTGACCAAAGTTAACTCTTTAACTTGACCGAGACTGAATTAATCTTCAAAGGGCACTGAAACCCCTTTCCAACGGTCCATCCCGTGCGCGATTCTGACTTACGATACAGAAGAACGATCCGTTTTACTCCAAGAGGTCTTCAAATGCGTCCAGGGCCCGATTGACCAAAGTCAATCCCCAAACTGGGTCAAACTCTTTGGAATGTCGAAATAAATCTCCTAACCTTTCCAACGGTCTGCTCCATACGCGATTCTGACTCACCATGCGGACGAACGATCCGTTTGTGTCCGATAATTCCCTATCCAAAGGACCGATGAGCGCTTCAAAACGTTTGACCCAAAGTCAACTACCGAACCCGGGGGAAGTCCATGTACGTTTGAATGTATCTGAATTACCTTTCCAACGGTTCACCCCGTACGCGATTCGGATCAACGGTTTGCGCTCTGCGGCTGATTTTCTGAAAAGGCCTCAAAGACACTACCAAACGACAGGTCCCAGACCCTGCCTATCGGTAGTGTGCCTAAACACACCTGCTGATTGGCAGGATAAGGGCTATGTCGATCGGTAACGCCCTGTTCCTATAAAAAGGAGGGCTTGATCTCCTTGCAAAGGGAGCCCAGATCTGATATACATCACTCTCAGCAAATCCCAAAAACATCTCTCGAAGTCAGCGTGATTTCGACACCCAAATCCCTTTCCAACCTTCACTTTCCATCATCCTTTTCATCAGATTTGGTGAATTAACTACCCTTCATCATCACCCAAGTACAAGGGCTGCTCTCCAACTTTCAAGATCAAGCTCAAGATCTTCAAGAAGGTCCAATTTTCTCAATTCTCTCCTTAAATTCTCATAAATTCGCAATAATTTGTTTTATTACTTAGCACTTTTATTCTCTCATATCATACATCCTAATATACTTTTTACTTAGTATTACTGCACATCTCTTATTTTCATACGAATAAAAACCCAAAAAAATAAGAAAAAGAGGGTTTGCTCATATATTGCAAACGGGAATTCTCACACTTTCCTTACACTTTTCTCACAACTAAAACACCTTTTTACACAGACACACACATAAGAGAAGTCCCCGGTTAGATTTATAGGATAAACCCCACCCCTTATTTTACATACGAACTACGTGGACTTTGATACCTTTATAGGCTACGTAGGTGTCTCGGGGTAAAACCCGAGACTCGAGTCCTATTCTTACTTTCTCTCATTTTCTATCTTCTCTAAATTAAATTGTCTTAGATTCTATATATTTATATTCTTAGTGGTGTATTATTATGCATACGTTATCGTTCCATTATAGCGATCAACGCTAGCATAATCGCATAAATCCTATTTTCTAATATTATTTTTATGAACCTTCCTACGGATAACTCGCTTTATCTCTTCCATGATACAAGTTGAGGATTCCTATCTCCACTATATATACACATGCACACATATCACGAGGAAATAAAGGAAAATAGCAACAACCCATGAGAGACCGTAAGGGCGGAATGGGTGCCTAACACCTTCCCATTTCGTAACTTAGCCTCCGGACCCTTTTCGAATCATTTTGGTTTTGTATGTATCAGTATGTCTTTGGATGCTATCCGTCTCTCTACATTTCCACCTCATCAATGACGCCGATCGAAGGGCTCCCGCGAGGGACGCGCGGGACCTAGGATCCTCCTCACTCTCTCCACCCACCGTGAGGATCGAGGATGGCCACAATGCCTTTCAATATTGGTTTACTTTGCCTGTGGGCCATGGATAATTCTACTCAGATAGTAGACATGTCTTTATTGCCCACAATACACCAAATCTACCGAATTGTCACGGTCATTGACCTTGACAAGTCCAACTTGTTAAAGTCAATGACCGTGACAATTCCAGGCGAGACAACTTTTTTTGTCACGGACTTGTTACCGTCATTGACCATGACAAGTTCATTAGAATTGTCACGGTCATGTCAGGGTCCCTGACCTTGACAAGTTTTGTCACGATTTAGGACCGTGACAAGCCCGTGACAGTTTATAAAAAATTGTCACGATCATTGACCATGACAAGTCCGTGACAATTATTCTTTGTCACGGACTTGTCACGATCAATGATAGTGACAATTTGTGCACAATTGAAAAAAAATCTACTTGGTAGTTTGGCCACTGCCCAGCATCAAGAAGATAAACTTTTACTTAAGTTGGTGTAGCTTTGATTGGCAGATTAAATTTGGTACCCACCATTGACTGTTCCACTTCGTGAGATTGCTTGAAATAATTAGTGGGAATCAAATTAATTGTTATAAAACCTGAAGGAATGAGATGTGTTGGTTATGATTCCTTTCCAAGTGCATTTAATAACAAAGTCCTATACGAATTTTGTGTTGCATGCCTGTCAATTTCACTAGCACCAATCCCAACCATTTTCTCCCAATGTTGAAAATATCCAATATACTCTGAGCATATTGGATCGGATGGGTTTACAAATAAGTATGGAATCCAATCAGATAAAACATCGAATGAGTCGTCTTGTTCACGCTCGTTGTGGTAAACTTCTATTGCAACAGCAAGTCTAGCCTTGAAGATGCTGCTCGCAATACGGAACCACATGTTTTACTGTTTGATTATCGATTTGTTCTATGGGATCATAAATGAATGGTGGATTGAATAGATAAGTTTCAAGACGACATCCCATCTTCACCATGTACCTGTTGATGTCGTAAAGATGTAAAACTTCTTTATTGTGTGATAGTTTTTCCTTTTAATTTTCAATTTTGTAACAAATACATATTTATTAATTTTTATTGTTGTAACAACTACATATACTTTTTTCTCTACGTGTTGTTAAAAGTACCTATTTTTTTTATCATTAATAGAATAATATTTAGTAATGTATATATGATTTTTAAATCTGAAATATATTTCCTAGTTATTTATGAGCATCACCTGTCGTATTTTTCTTTGATATAATTCGAAATATTATTTATTCTAATTTAAATAAAGTCTATGTACTTGTGCATTGAATTTATACCTCTTAATCTATCCTGCCCCCCCCCCCCCCCCCTCTCGCTTGTTTTGTTTTGTGTCTGTTTCCCCCCTGGACCATATGATGAGCTCCACAAAGATTTGCACTTCTAACTTGCCTTTATATATAATTAATAATCTTAATTTTGCAATGAAAAATGTATATAGTGAGTAAATAGATGAAAGTGGTTTAGTAGGTCACTCTCAGCCGTCTGGGTACGAGAAAAAGCAAAGTGAACAAAAACATTACAGTTGGGAGGGAATCTAATCTACTTCTGAAAGAGGATATATTTAAGGATCCAATTATATAAACGACTAGTTAGTTCAAAATTTCTATCACATGTACTATGGTTGAGTGAGAATAAAATGAAAATTATCTAGAAAAGTGGCTTCAAGAAAACAAACCTCGACCAAATACTTGGGTCAGTGGAAGAGCTTCAATCGAGTTAATTGAGTCATATGTTTTGTAATGATATCACGATCTTGTCTACTACCAGCATACAGCTTTGATAGATTTGCCTATGTCCTTGTATCTACATATTGCTTTCTAATTCTGACAATAATACCAGCTGTGTCCAAATAGTGGGTCAATATCAAATAACTGTAACATTCAATTCCTAGCATAACTAAATTCGTTGATAAGAAGTATAGGAAATTACAAGAAGGAACTTAGTAATCTTAGAACTATGTGGAGAATATAGTGACTCTTAAATCTCAAATATCTATGCGCACTACATGTAATTTCAAGTATGTTTAATTTAATTATCATACTATATATATATTGTTCGTTATACAAAGTAATTTTCAAAAAAAGTTCAAAAATCCCACCCCCATATCGACAATAATCCAGTGGTCATGCCACTTTTAAAATTAACCAACCCAACATCGATCAACTATAATCCAACCGCAATGGCAACAACAAATGTGTATCCCGTAATCCTTCTAATTCATCTAGTACATTAATTATTTTCTTCAATTAAACTAACAATTAAAGTATACAATTATTAATTTACTAATTTACAATGAGGGGCAATCCTACTTGTATATGAGAGGGAGACTAATTATTAATTTACAAAAAAAATTAACAACCAATCAATATTAAATCAATCAATTTTTTTACAAGGGCACTACAATATGAGGGGCAATATCAATCAATTCATACACACACACGCACATATACACACCCTCCCCCTCCCCCCGCCCACCCCCCTGCCCTACCCCCTCCCCCCGCTGCCCCTGCCCACTCCCCCTGCCCCTGCCACCACACTCACACACACACACATATATACACGCACACATACACACACACGCGCACATACACACACACACACACATGCACATACACACATGCACATACACATACACATACACATACACCCCCCTCCCCTCCCCCCAACCCTGCTGCCTCCCCCCTCCCCCCCCCCCCCCCCCCACGCATATATACACCACACACAGACACACATGCACATTTAAACACACATATATACACACAGGCACATATACATTAATGGAGGAGAAATAGAGAGAGAAAACATACCAAAGTTGTAGAAAGAGAGTGCCCAGCCGCTAGAGAGAGAGAGAGAAATGGAGGGAATAGAATCTGTGGGAAAAAAAGAAGAGGTAGGGTTTTTTACTGACAGATTTCTCATGGACATGTCACGGTCATTAACCGTGACAACTTTATAGCATTGTCATAGTCAATGACTGTGACAAGTCCATGATAACTTCACTTGTCACGGACATGTCATGGTCATTGACCGTGACAAGCATTTGTCACGACCTTGTCACGGTCAATGACCGTGACAAAAAATGCCTATTTTTTTGTCACGGTCAATGACCGTGACAAGGCTAGACGCTTGAAGGGTGCCAATTTTCCCATTTTGGTGTAGTGCCATCAATATCTTATGCTAGCAGAGCACTGAAGAATTTTGTAGTGTAGGTGAGGTAGATTTGTAACGGTATTCCAGCTCTTGGAGGGATCATGGTTTGTGGATAAGTGAGGAACTTCTTGAGTTTCTCAAAGCCTTCTTCAAGAGGTTCTTACCATTTGAACTTCATGATCTTTTGTACAAGTTCCATCAAGGGATGCGTTATCTCGGCTAACCCTGGCACAAATCTCCTTAAATAGGAGACTATACCTAGGAAAATCTTAAGCTCCTTCGCAGTTCTTGAGCAAGGCATCTCTAGAATGGATTTCTACTTGTCCTGCTCCATTTACACCCCTTGGCGATCAACTACAAATCATAGGAATTTCCCACTTGTCACCCCAAAAGAACACCTCAGTGGGTTCATCGTCAAGTTCTATTTCGTGCATTTGTTAAAAACCCAACTAAGGTCAACCAAGTGGGACTCATCCTTCTTTGACTTAATGACCAAATCATCCACATAAAACTCTAAAATTTCATGAAAGAAATCTTGGAAAATGGCCATCATTTTTCTTTATATGTTTTCCCAACATTCTTTAATCCAAAAGGCGTAGCATTGTATATAAGTTGCTTAATGGAGTTCTAAATGTTGTCTTCTTTATGTCTGTTGGATCCATCTTGATTTTATTAAAGCCAACATACCCATCGATGATTTTTTACATCTCATGACCTCCTGTTGCATCTATGAACTGTCAATAGAGGGTAAAGGGAACTCTTATATTGGGAAATATCTATAGATATCTCTAAAGTCAATGCATATACATATTTAATTTTTATACTTCTTCCAACTAGCACAATGCTAGAGATCCAAATAGGATGTTGGATTAGCTTGATGAACCTAACTTTTAGCAATCATTGCACCTCATCCTTTATCTTAACATCCACCTCTAGCTTGTAGGTTCTGGTTGCTTGCTTCACCGGTATGGCTGAAGGTATAATGTTCAACTTGTGGCATCTCACTTGTTGCTCTGGTCCAGTCATCTCAGTGTACTTCCATGCAAAGAAATCTATATACTCCCGAATGATCTCAACCAACTTTCTCCTCTCCTCTGCATATAGGTCCTTTGAAATGAAAATGGGCCTTGGATCTTCTCCTTCATCAACCAAGTTAATTTGCTCTTACTCTTGAACTTGTGGCTTTGAGTGATCGGTTATGCACTGAAGCTCATCCTCCATTTCTTCAAAAAACTCATGGACATTGGATTAGTCAATGACAATGAATTGCCCTTGGTTATCCAATAAGAAACACTCATACTCTGGGTGAGCCTCCACATTAGCTTCCTCGTATACTCATGCACACCTTCAAAGGTGGTAAACCACCCATCCATTCTCTAACTGGACCTTCTTGCACTGCCGGTTGGATGAAGCAACTACATTTCACTTTCTATATCTCTCAGGCTCCTCTAGTCCGCCCCCTAAAAACCTACTTAGCACGCTCTGCCGTTTGATCTCATGCTCTATGGGTTGAATCCTTGGCCTCATCATATCTCTCAGTTGTTTATAAATAGCTTGGTGCTTGGTAACGGGAGTGCTCACTTATTGAAGTCTCTGTCTTCCACTTTCACCTTCTTCTACATGGTTGTTCACCGGCCCAAACCTTTTTCTAATTAAGGGGTCTCTGACCCGCTCCATCCACCGTGTTAAAATGCATGCACCCTCTTCCAACTCTATATAGAATGTAGATGTAATGCTCGACCAGAATTTGGGTCACCGGTACATCAACTCGGACCGATTCAAGGAGTTAAAAGGGTAGGGGAAAGTCCATTTTACTTTATTAAAGAAAATCCTTTGATTTTCTCCATTGTTAAGAGTTAAATTTTTTTATTTTAACTTGATAAAAGATGTCATCCCTTTAAGTAATTAATCTATTTACAAGGTTTATTTATAAAAATCCAATTTAGTCCACAATGCTAAATAAATTGGAATTAAATCACATTCACCCGGTATTATTACAAATCACGGGCAAAGGCCCAAATAAAAGTTTAAGTACCGAGTATTTGAAATACCAAATTTCAATGTTTGAAATAAATTACAGAGCATCTAGCGATGTTAATTACCCCCTGAGGCCTTGCCCGTGTCCTTTTTGACATCCCTACTCGATGTACCTGGGGCGGGGTTAGGGCTTTTAACATAAAAAGTAGGGGGTGAGAGAACACTCAGCAGGGTAGTTAATACTAGGCTATATGTTTTCTATAAATATACTATACATATAACGTGTATTTTAATCAATTCTAGAAACTTTTAATAGTTTTTTTAGTATTAATGCAATAACCATGCAATGCACCCGAGCGATGAGCTTATACTCACACTTAACTAATTTCATTATCCTTTACCGGGTCTAAAGAGACTAATTAATCATATCTTATCCTTTCGTCCCATTTATCACATTTCATTAGGTTATCTTAACTATACATTCCCAAGTACAACCATTATCATTTCCGTTTTACATCATATTTTCACAGAATCTTCCAATAGCCGCATACTTTAATGGCCTCCACACCACCGGATAAGCTACCTACGCTCTGGCTAGTGATTTTGGATATTTCACCCCAAGGATCCGGTCCCTCCTCAATTATTTTGGTGTCATACGAGTCCATTTAATGTATGCTAACATTTTATCTAATGTCCATATTATTCCACCCTTTTACCATTTTTCTCATTCTACGGTTTAATTCATTCGTTCATTTCATCAACGTGCCATTCATTCACTTTATCCGTTTCTCACCTAAAACACAACCGATTAGATCAAAGAGGTAGTCCCACCATGTGGACCATAATTTTTTTCCAAAATTACCTTTTTGACCCTTCAAAACTATTTTTTGTGAAAAACATATTTAATTCCATTTGGCACTAGAACTTAACCCTTTCGAAACATCAATTTTATAATTTTATGTCTAAAATCATGTCATCATTTTATGTTTTTCTACATAAAATTCCTTCAAACATTCATGACCATTTTTAATCAAATGACCATAACTTTTCCTATTATCATATGTGAACCCAAGTATTACTTTCATTTAAATAACACATTTTAGGGTTGTTTTTTTACATTTATTCGTTTCATCATCAAACCCCATTTTAACATGATTCAACAAGTCTACGATACCATCATTCATCATACTACATGATCCCAAACGAGTGAAAGAGGATTTTAAGCCTATAAATACCTCAAAATTCATTTAAACAAATATATTTCATGGTGCATATATTTAACATGATTTCTTCTATTTTAAAGGTAAAATGCCTTAAATTGGTAAAAAGAGCCTTCTAGGGTTTTGTCTTGTTAAAAACTCCATTTTTCTTTTGCAAGACTATAAGATTTCATCAAATAACATTAGTTTAGGCATTATAAGTCATCTAACATTCATCCTTCTTAATTTCCATAGCTAGAAAACCTTGAAACTTTGGAAGAGGAAAACCCTACGTTGGATTAAAAGAACAAAAACACAAAAGGAATGACTTGAAAACTCCTAATAACTCCTAATATCCAAGACTCCAAAAGCTACTTCAATGTTGCCAGAAATCCTCTCTACAAGCTTTGCTCCACCACTTTCTCCCTTGACACAAGTTGGAAGATGGTAGAAAAGGTCTTGGAATGGCGTATCTCATGGTTCGGAGTTGGTGAATGATTTGCCTATGGGGAAAATGGTTTGAGAGGAAGAAGATGGGTGTTGGGAACTTAGAGAGAGATAGTGAGAGAAAGAGAGAGATAAACGCTAAAAATTATGAGGGAAGACACCCTCACCATCTCATCTTATAACCCAAATACACCCACTTAAGAAATCATATAAAACTCTCCCAAAACATTCCAAACACATTTCTGCTCATCCAAGCCACAATAAGTTGACACATCAAAAGATTAAGGGTCCATATAGTGACAGCAATCAAGGGCCTATCTATTTTTAATATTTCTTAACAGGTCGTTAAAATGAGATTTTGATCTCGTTTGAATGCGATTGCTATCTCGTTTGATCAGTCTTTGAACGACCTTCTAACGAGGTTGGGAATGCTAATACAATGGTGTTTCATTGGATCGTTATTAGAAGTCATCTTTTAATTACGTGGGCTTCTTGTTCTAACCATCAACATTCTCATTCTAACGAGATGGAATCATCATTCGAACAATCTCCAGTTTCGTTTGAGCTATAGATTTTACCTAAAATCCCAATTTATCCCAATAACTTCCACAATTTCCATCAAAGGCAAAAGATTAAAAAACAGAGATAAAATTCTATATGTATATAATCCGAATCACAAGAATTTCATGTGATTACAACATACACGGGAAAGAAAAAAATATTTGGAGCGGGTATTATATTATCCACTCCTTAGGGGATACAAACAACTGGCCAAGGGAAGAGTTTCGGGTGTTTCTCCCGCATCTTCAACTCATATTCCCATGTCTCACCTTCAATGCCTTGAAACTACCAAAGTACCTTCCCTAACGGGATAACCTTGTTGTGTAGGACTCTCTCCTAGAAGTCTAGAATGGATATGGATCGCTTGCGAAACATGACATCTTCCTCTAACTCGATGAGGTTCTAGTCGATGACATGTTGGGGGTCATGAAGATAATTTTTCAACATAGAGACATGGAACATGTTATGCACTTGGTACAACTATGGAGGAAGTGCCAAGAGGTACGACACATCCCCGATTACCTTCAATATCTCAAAGGGACAAACATATCGTGGGGCCAACTCCCCCTTCTGCTCGAATCATTGACTATCATTTTTTGCTCTAACCTTCAGCATCACATGATCACCTACACAAAATTCTAAGGTCACTCGAAGGTTATCGACATAATTCTTTTGTCGAATCTGCGCCATCATGATTCTATGTTGAATTACTCGAAACTTCCCAGTCATCTATTGGATCAATTATTTATTGGTGAGATGTTTCTCACCCACCTTAGCCCAACAAACTAGAGAGCGACATGTCCTCCCATAAAAGGCCTTAAAGGGTTCCGTCTCGATGATCGCTTGATAATAGTTGTCATAGGAGATCTCTAACAGATGCAGATTCTCCATCCAACTACCCTGAAAGTTGAGCGCCCAAGCTCTTAGCATGTCCAAAAGTTTGGTGGTTCGCTCAGACTGTCAGTCTATCTCGGGATGGTATGCCATACTCATATTCAACTCGGTGTCCAACTCGCATTGAAATGTTTTCCAAAATCGAGATAAAAATCAAGGATCCATGTCTGAGACAATAGAGAGTGGCACACCGTGAAGCCCAACTATTTCTTTGGCATACAACCTTGCTAACTTAGCTAAGTTGTCTATGATCTTGATCGATAAGAAGTGTGTATTTTTCATAAGCTGACCCATGATAACCCAGACTATATAATGACCATGCTCAGACCACCTTAATGTCATGATGAAATCAATGGTGATATGCTGCCCATTCCATTATGCTACGTGTAGTGGTTGCAACAGCCTTGCTGGTTTCTTATGTTTGGCCTTTACTTGCTAATACGTGTCGCACTTGGCCACATACGTTTCCACATCCCTCTTCATGTCGGACCACTAGAAGTACCTGCATAGGTACTTATACATCTTGGTGGCACTGGGGTGTACATTGAAACATGAGTGATGGGCTTCCTCCACCACCTCATCCTAAAGCTCCTCAGTAATCGAACAAATTAACCAACCTTTATGTCTCACCCCGTCATCCTTATCCATGCTAAGATTGTCAAACACTTACCTATTCAAGATATGATCACAATACTTGAAAAACTCAGGATCAAATGACTAGGCATCTAGAACATTCTATTGGATGAAAGGGACTAGACAATACACCCCAAAGGTATGCCCTAGCGTAACCCCGATGAACACGCAAATCAAACTTATGAAAATCCCCAAACATCTTTATCCGATGACATCTCATCATTTTATGGGAAAGACCAGACTTTATGCTAAGAGCATCGTCCACCACATTGGCATTGTGGGGATGATACTCCAATGAGAAATCATAGTCCACCACTAATTCCATCCACCGTCTCTAGAGGAGATTAAGGTCACACTGTGTGAAAATGTACTGAAGTCTCCTACGAACGAAAAACACTTTAAAATGTTCCCCACATAGGTAATAACTACTGCTCTTGAGTGCAAATACCACCGCTGCTAGTTCCAGATCATGGGTGGGGTAGTTCCTCTCATGCACCTTCAACTGAGGGATGCATACGTGACTATATTCCCACTCTTCATCAAAACTGCATTGAGTCCTGACCCCGAAGCGTCAAAATACACGGTGTGATCCCTGACACGCTGTAGGAGGATGAGAATAGGTGCAGAGGTCAACCACACATTTATCTCATGAAAGGCCGACTCACAATCATCAGACCATTTAAAGTCACATCCTTTCGAGTCAGCATCGTGAGAGGCAAAATTACCCTCGAAAAATCTTTCACGAATCTATGGTAGTAACCAACCAGGCCCAAAAAACTACACATTTCGTCTACTATCCTCGGATGACTCCAAATCAATACGGCCTCTACCTTGGAGAGTTCGAGGGAAATGCCTTCACAAAAGACAACATGGACAAATAATTTAACCTCATCCATAGAGAACTCACACTTATTGAACTTAGCATATAGTTGGTTCTCCTGAAGCACTTGCAATGTCATGCAGAGATGCTACTCGTGGTCTATATTTGAGGCCGAATATACCAGTATGTCATCTAAAAAGACCACCACGAATTGGTCTAGGTAGGGACGATAAATGCGATTCATCAAATCCATGAATTTTGTAAAGGAATTGGTCAAACTGAAAGGCATCAGTAGGAACTCGTAATGCCCATACCGAGTCTGAAATTGTATTTTGGTGCTATCCTCCTCCCTGATGTGCAATTGATGGTACCCAGACCGAAGATCAATATTTGAAAGCCTGCCCGACCCACGCAACTACTCAAACAAGTCGTCAATATGAGGCATAGGGAACTTTTTCTTTACCATCGCCCTATTCATCCGTCTATAATAAATATAGAGTTCCAGGGTGTTGCCTTTTTTTCTTTGCAAAGAGGATGGGGGATCCCCAAGGAGACATGCTACGCTGAATGATCCCTTTGTTGGTTAACTCCTCCAACTGAATCCTCAACTCATGTAACTCTGTTGGAGCCATTATGTGAGGAAATAGTGAAAGAGGAAAGAGGCCCTAATGCACCTCAATAGAAAAATCCACTTCTCGACATGGTGGTAACCCGCGAAGATCATCCGAAAATACACCAAGAAACTTTTACACTACTAGGTAGTCTAAAATAATACCATTCGTCTCATCCTGAGCCACCAAGCTGATGAACCTGTCAAAATAGCATTTCTGCTCGTGAACCAGAGAAACTTCCAAGGATAATCAATGTCCTGCTCGCTGCTAAAGTGGGTTTAAGACCTGTCTGGAAGCAATCATAGGACATAATATCGATGGCATTCGATTACAGTTTTGAAACATGATAGCCAGTCCATACCATGGATCACTTCAAATCCATTCATGTCCATAAGGATCAAATCTTACTCCAGGACATAATATCCATCCATAACCACACACCTATGATAAAATCTATCGAGAACTATACTTCCCCCCAACCTGAAGCCTAATGAAAATGGGTGGAGAAAACTGCTTTAGTCCTAGAAGAATAATACCATCCATCATCGATGCAGTGCTGGAAGATGCAGCATACTGAGACAAGGCATATGCTAGCCCGGGGCTTAACCTTCTAGTCTAGGCACTGGGAACCTGGGTCGTCCCATGATTACCATGTCCCTGGCTTGGACGTGAACCGTTCACACTATGCCTCGCGTGTTGATGATAACCTAAAGAGAATTGTGGTTGCTATTGTTGTTGAGTAGGGACTATATAACTAGAACTCTGACCTGGAACGAAATGAATTATCTGTTGATTGCCCTGTTAAATGCCCGAAGCTCACTGAGGGTAATCCTTCTTAAAATGACCCGAGAGCTCGCTATAAATATAGGTCCTCTCTGTGGTGACTATAGGGACATTATCTCTTATGCACAGGGTTGATGAATAACCAACCCCTATAGCTGCCTTAAGCTTTACAAAAAATCCTCAAGCCCCACTTACAAATTTCTTGTAACACCCAATTGGGACCCACTAGGCTCCCTCTTTTTCTCCCAGATAGCCTGGCTATCCTCAACGTTAAGCTCCAACCGTATAGCCTTATTTAAGAAAATCCTAAAATGGGGCAGATCAATACCTTCCAAAATCTGCTGAATACCAAGTTTTAGGCCCTTAATGAACATCCTTGTGTTCTCTGCCTCGTCTCCCTACACGACATCAACATACTTGCACAAATTATTGAACTTCACCAGATACTTGTTTAGCGAGGTCTTCCCCTTTATCAACCGAGTGAACTCATCCTTATTCGTATCCTTTAATACATAAAGGAAGTACCTATCTAGGAAGGTAATTCTTAATTTACCCCAATCAATAGTCTTGGTGGTACTAGCAGAGTAGGCACTCCACCAGCGATGTGCTTGTTTTGGGAACTAGAACATAGAAATTTTGACCTTGTTCCCTCATTGCACTGGCGATTTTCTTGTTTCATGAACTGGAACATAGAAATTTTGACCTTGTTCCCTACTGCCCTGTTAAAGGTGGGAGGGTGTAACGTCCTGAACTCTTTAAGGATAGAGGCGGAGGTGGTTCTCTCGATAGTCCCATTGTGGTTGGCCCACCGCTATTGTGTGAGAGAGTCGGCTAGCTGGAGCACGACCTACTCCATGAATCGAAGCTCACTAGTGCTCGATCCAGTTTCTATATCACATCGAGGAGGCATATGCATAAGAATGGAGAGTTCAATACGCAATGATACTTATGGAAAGCGATTGCGTAAGAGATTTACAAAAAAACAACTAAGGCATTAACTATGCAAAAATTTAAGAGGAAAGCGCACTAAGAAAGCGTAAACACTCCATCGCACTCACAAATCCTATTGCTCTCATACTACTTGTACACCCTGACTAGGATTTGGGTCACTGTTAGGTCAACACTCACCGAGTCAAGGAGTTAAAAAAGGAGGGAGAAAGTTCATTTTACTTTATTTAAGAAAATCCATTGATTTGCTCCATGATTAAGAACTTAATTTTTCGGTTGTAACTTGAGAAAAGGTGTGATCCCTTTATGTAATTAATCAATTTATAAGGTTTGTTTATAAAAATCCAATTTAGTCCACAGTGCTAAATAAATATGAATTAAATCACATTTACCCTGCGTAATTACAAATCACGACCAAATGCCCAAATAAAAGATTAAGTACTGAGTATTTGACATACCAAATTTCAATGTTCAAAATAAATTACAGAGCATCTAGCAACATTGATTGCCCTATGAGGCCTTACCCAAATCCTTTCTAACATCCCTACTCGATGTACCTGGGGTGGGCATGGGGGTTTTAAGATAAAAAAATAGGGTTAGAGAGAATGCTCAGTAGGGTGGGTAATACTAGGATATATGTTTTCTACAGAAATACTATACATATAACGTGTATTTTAATCAATTATGAAAACGTTTAACAATTTAGCTAGTATTGATGCAACTATTATGCAATGCACCCGAGCGATGAGCTCATACTCACACTTAACTAATTTAATTATCTTTTACCACGTCTAGAGAGACTAATTAATAATATACTATCCTTTAGTCCTATTTATCACATTTAATTAGGTTGTCTTAATTATTCATTACCAAGCATAACGATTATCATTTTCGTTTTACATCACATTTTCTCGGAATCATCCAATAACCTCATACTTTAACTAGCTCCACATCGCCGACTATGCTACCATATGCTCTGGTCAGTGATTTTTGGTCTTTCACCCTAGGGCTCCGGGCCCTTCTTAGTTATCCCACTGTCATCGAAGTCCAATTTAATGTGTGCTAACATTTTATCTAATTTCCACATTATTCTACCCTTTTACCATTTTTATCATTCTACGGTTTAAGTCATTCATTCATTTTATCAATGTGCCATTTGTTCACTTTATCCGTTTTTCAGAGAAAACTCAACTGATAAGGTCAAAGAGGTAGTCCAACCACTAGGACCCTCTCTTTTTTCCCAAAATTACCATTTTTCCCCTTTAACACCATTTTTATGAAAAACATATTTAATTCCATTTGGCACTAGAACTTAACCTTTCCCTTTCAAAACATCATTTTTATGATTTTATGTCAAAAATCATGTTATCATTTTATCTTTTGCTACATAAAATGCCTTCAAACTTTGTAGACCATTTTTAACAAAATCTCCATATGTGACCGCAAATATTATTTTCATTTATTTAACACATTTTAGGGATGTTTTTCTACATTTATTCATTCAATCATCAAAAGCAAACTATTGAGTTGAGTTTCAGCTCCAAGAAACCAAGCATGTCTCTGTCTCTCTTGTTCCTCGTCTTTCTCTTTGATCTGATTTCAGGCACCACCATCGGCGTCACTTACTACCCAAGCAGCCATCTCCCACCCCCAGAGCACGTAACCTCCCACCTCCAATCCCTCAAAATCACCTCCGTCCGCCTCCCCAAACCCGACCCCCCTGTTGTCCGCGCATTTTCTTACTCCAACATCTCCCTCCTCCTCTCCGTCCCAAACCCCTTAGTCCCCTCCTTCGCCTCCAACCGCTCCGCCGCCCTCTTATGGCTCTACACCCACGTGGTCCCCTTCTACCCCCGGGCCCACATCTCCGCTATCTCCGTCGGAACCGACGTCATCGACACTTCCTCCGACGTCTCTGACCAACTCCTCCCCGCCATCCGCAATCTCCACCTCTCCCTCCGCGACCTCGGCATCCGCAAAATCGCCATCTCCACCACCTTCTCTTTCGTGAACATCATGAGCACTCCCTTCCCACCCTCCTCCGCCGAGTTTCAAGAACCCGTCAACGACCTCATCATCAAACCCCTCCTTCAGTTCCTAGACGAAACAAACTCCTCCTTCCTCATCAACCTCTACCCTTACTCCGTCTACAAGCTCAACTCCGATATCCCCATCGGTTACGCTCTCTTCCAAGAACACCCCTTCAACTTTCGCGACGACCTCACCACCGGCGTCCGTTACCGTAACCTCTTCGACATGATGGTTGACGCCATCATTGCCGCTATGGCCGTTTCTGGCCACGAGAATATCCCCCTCATTGTCACCGAGACCGGCTGGCCCAGCTCTCCTGACCCCGAGGCCAACCCACTCTATGCCCAAATGTATCTCAAAGGTCTCTTTGCACACCTCCAATCTGCGATGGGCACTCCTCTAAGGAAAGAAGGTGTGGCTCAAACTTACATCTACCAGCTCTTTGATAATGATACCATCAAGATTCCAACCGACACAGCTCAGCATTGGGGGATTATGTTTCCCAATATGACCATGAGGTACAACATCAATTTCTCCGCTTCTCCACCCATTTGCTCCACAAATCTGGTGGTAAAGAGATTCGTTGTTCTTCTGCTCTTCCTTCATGTTTTCTTGCTCTTCCACTAGATACGGCTCAACAACTTCTCTCCCCAAGGGATATATACATTGGACGAAAAGTTTTTGTGTACATTTGATTTGTAGCAACATCAATAGAAAGGTGCCTAGGTGTTTCTTTTTCTTCAAAGTGGTTAGCTACATTTGATGAATTCATGATTCTATGGTTCTTTAATTAGAATTTTATTAGGACTTGTTTTTTTGATCAAAAAAAAAAAAATCCATTCAATCATCAAAATCATTTTAACATGCTTCAACAAATCTATGATTTCAAGCCTAGAAATACCTCAAAATGCATTTAAACATATAAATTTCATGGGTTCTTATATTTAACTTGCTTTCTTCCATTTCCAAGGTAAAATGCTATAAATTTGTAAAAAGACCCTTCTAAAGTTTTGTATTGTTAAAAACTCAATTTTTCCTTTGCAAGACTACAATATTTCATCAAATAACATTATTTTAGGTAGTATAAGTCATCTAGCATTCAACCTACATAAATTCCATGGCTAGAAAACCATGAAACTTTGGAAGAGGAAAATCGTAGCTTGGATTATAAGAGGAGAAACACGAAGGGAATGACTTGAAAGCTGCTAATAACTCCTAAACTCCAAGACTCCAATAGCTCCTCTAGTCGCTCCAAAAATTATCTATAAAAGCTTTGCTCCACCACTTTCTTCCTTAACACAAGGTGGAACATGGAATAAAAGCTCTTGGAATGGCGTATCTTATGCTTTAGATGTGGTGGCAAGGTTTGGCTATAGTGGAGAATTGTTGGAGAGGAAGAAGATAGGTGTAGGGGACTCAGAGAGAGAGAGAGAGAAAAAGAGAGAGATAAATGATAAAAACGGTGACGGAATATACACTCACTCTCTCCTTTTATAACCCAAATAAACCCACTTAAAAATTCAGACAAAAACTCTCCAAAAACATGTTAAACATGTTTCAGCTCATCCAACCCACCAAACATTGACACGTCACAAAATCAAGGGTCCGAATGGTGACATCACACATGGGGATCTCAATTTTTAAAATTTTTGAACAGCTCATTCAAATGAGATTGGAAGCTCATTCGAATGAGATTTCTATCTCATTCGATCATCCTTTGAGTGACCTTCTAACGGGTTAGGAAAACTAATACAGGTGTGGGTCCTTGGATTATCATTAGAAGTCAACTTTTAACGACATGGGCATCTCATTCAAACCATCGACATTCACGTTCGAATGATCTCCAGTTTCGTTCGAACTGTACATTTTTCCTAAAATCCCAATTTGCCCCAACAACTTCCACAATTACTATCAAGGACAAAATACTAATAAAAAATATAGATAAAAGTCCTATGTATATAATCCAAATCCCAAGAATTCAGTGTGATTAAATTTACACGAGGAAGAATAAAGTATCAGGAGCGGGTATTATAGCTGCATCCACTAAGTGGTCCTCGTCCTGGGAAAATGATTTCTTGGTCTCTCAGATGACTATCTCAGTCCCCTTATTGTTTTCCTTGGCCCATTGGTGATAGGTTGAGGGAACCAGGCCATGGTTGTGGATCCACACCCTTCCTATCAATAGGTTGTATAAAAGGGAGCTTTCTATGACATGGAACTTTATGTGTGATTTGTGGTTTCCCATCGTAATTCCCACATGCACATAACCAATTCACGTTGAAGATTGGTTATCATACCCATAAATTACAAAAGGACTTCGTATTAACCTTGCGTCAGAAATATTTGATGCATAGAAAAAGCTGATAGGCATAATGTTTATGGAGACACCTCAATCCATCAAAGCTCTTGCAAAGCTCAATTTGTTCATGTCCAAGAAATTCATCTCAGACAAGAACTTTCTCAGCAACCTAGCTATTGGGCCCTTCCACCTCAACAAGGGAATTGCTTTCTTCCTTGCAATGACTAATATTTCTTGGGTTTCACCACATGCCCCCACACATTGTAAACCTCTTCCATGTCTCTAGATCTCACCTCATCATAGGCAATAACCACATTTTCCACTCACCCAGGGAAATATTCATGAGCTGTATCGAACTCCTCCCTCTCCCGTCGCAATTCCCTCGCTCCTTCCTAAGTTCATCATCATAAGCCACCACCAGGATTTATCCATGGCCTGGTATTGGGTTATTGTTGACATCTCCATGTGTGATTTTTAGTGTTCCGTCCAATAAGTTTTTGTTGATAATCCTCCTCAAGGGAAATAGGAACATATTTGGTGGCAAATATGCCAACGCACCTGGTAGTATCTGGGATCTTCTTGGACATATGGTCTTAGATCGTTTTAGGGAACATACTTGGTCACATAAATAGCCCCCTCCCACAAAACATAGCGTTGTAATAGTTGTCAGCCTCATCCACGATGCAAGGAAACTAGGTGAATCTTCCCTATTTCTCCTAAACATTCATTTATTATCCTTCCTCTTCTTCTTTAGAGCTTATGCTCCTCCATCTGCATAGCCCACTCATGGGGCATGGCCTCTCCCTTCTACAACTTGTGGCATGAATATCAAAGCTATTGCGATGGGCATTGGGCTCACCACTAATAAATATTTCTTACTGACTTTAAAAATGCCACAAAAGTCCCCTCACGCATCTCATTTATCAAGTGGAAAATATACTTAGGGAGCAAACCCTCCACACAAATTTGGAGCAATTTGGACTCTCTGTCTTCCCCTATCAAATCGAGATACCTTTCCCTAAATCTCCTTATGTACGCCACCACCTCTTCTTCCCATCGTTATTTATCCACTACCAACTGAGTAAGAGAGAACTCATCATCTGCCAAAAAGAACTTTTGGAAAAAAAGGATATGCATTTCCTCCCACGTGGCCACACTTTTAGGGCCCAAGTTTGAATACCATGTGTAGGCTTTGTCTTTTAGGTATTTAGAAAACTCCCTTAAACATACTTTCTTATTATTGCAATGAGCACCCAAGTGCTCCATAAATCGTTTGATATGTTCCTTCGGGTTTCCCCCCTTACTAGTAGATTTCTAAAAAATAATGGGCACATAGTCCCAGGGATATGGCTCGTTGTTGTAATCTTCTGGATAAAGAGTACATAAATCATCGTATACTGAAGATGCCTCATTGGCTATCTGAGCGGATGCTGCCATCATCTTCAGAATTTCCTTCTTTACCTCTTCCACTATCTAAGAAGGTCAGGAAACTACCTGTGTCGTGATAACAATTGGTCGAGAGGCCATATGTGTAAGGTCAACTACATTAGGCATTATAACGATTGGTATAATGGTGAGAACGACGGTCGTGGGAACTGCATTCAAAGGAACTATTATGGAAGTTTGTGTCATAGGAGTGACAAAAGAACTGGGGTCCATAGCCGCTCCAAAAACCATCACCGTTGTAGGCATCTGCAAAAAATCTATGAACTTCCCCATGAGATGGACCATTTGAGATTCCCCCTAAACACCACTCATGGAGGCATGTTTTACCATGGGAACGTTTGTGGCCATTCACACCTGGGGGGACCTCCACATGAGGTCCCCCCCTCTCTAGGGGCTTCACATTCCCTCGTTTTCTACTCTTCCATCTGTTGGATCTCATTAAAGTTAAGAACACCACTAACATTATCTTGGGCCATCCTACTAAAATAAACCTCCCTACAGAGTCACCTGTAAGAGGGGAGTCCTCTTGAGTCTGGGGTGTTATTGTATAAACGAAGGCATAACCTCTATTAAGATTGAAAAAAAATACTAAACAAAGTGTTATCAATATTGGTGAGATGGGATCAATTATATAAATATAAAACACTTAGATTGAACTCACAAAAGAACTCATGTATCACTAAAAATTAAGCAATAAATGAACCTCAAAAGAAGCTCAATTAGAGGGAGAGCAAAGCAAGAACTCTCAGATAGACTCCTAGTAGGTAGATCGAACACCAAGGTACCACAAATAGGGATCAAAATAATAAATATTTGGTTCATGGTAGTAAAAGCTTGGTAATAATTTCAATGGAGAGTAAATAAATGATCTATTTTGTAATAAATCTTGCTCTTAGGAATTACCTATTTTTGTTGTGGAAAGAAATCTCCCCATCTGAAAGTGGCTGAGATGCCCATATCGTTACCAAGATCACTCGAGTGGTCTGAGGCCCAACAAATGTGAAGGACAACTCCTAGTGCCTTTATGTCGCTGGCATCAAATGTGAAGATGTGCCATCATGCCCTACATCATGGCCATTAAATTCCAACGGGAAGATTTTGGCTACCAATTGTGTTAGGCATCTATCATAATAATGGTAATCCACCAAACTATCTGATAGCCCCCAAACCAATATGTTTACTCAAGTGTGGATTGGATAGTAGGTAAGTCACATGTGACATCACTCAAGGCTGATGTTACTTTTGGCAAAGGGATGTTTGGAACTAGGCCTAATGTGAAATAGAATTCATAGTTGCTCTGGGTCAGCTCTCTCGGGTTACGGCCCGTCGGTGTTTTCCCAGGTGTATCTAGAATGGTTAAGTCAAGCCTTAACATTGCCTTTCTTTTTCATCCTCCAAATCAATTCCCTTCGAGATTCCCTTGGTGAGTCCCTTCGATAGAGCATGAGATATCTCCCAAGTCCTGCCAGACTTCGTCCCTCGCAGTTACCATTTGACCTCACTCTCATATTAAAAAACGTTACAACTTGCAAGTTACAATATAAATTTACAAAGCTAACTCGTGAGCTTGCGTGCCTAGCTCTGTAATCTTCCTCTGTTAGGAGGGTGTTATTTCTAATCATGAGATTACCCTTAGGCTTCCCCTACAGATGTAATCATCTTTTCTTGACCATAATGGGATTATAGTTCTTGAAATGGAAGGGGATGAAACATTAGAAACAAATTTGGATTTTTGGGAATGAAACTCGTCTAGGAAAACATAGAAAATATAGGATACTACAGTAAATCGAATCGATTCGACCTCGAGGGATAATTTATTCAACCCAGTGAATTGATTCGTCTCAGGGAAGCAAATCGATTTAGCTCCTCTACTTGGTCAAGGTTTGACCGTGGGAACGTTCAGGGGATTTTTACAAACACAAGAGAGCATGTTGGAGGTTACCCAAGTGAGTGAATATTTATTTAAAAATAGATTTATGACGCTATTTATTAAACGGCAGATTTAATAATTAACTAGGGTGTTAGTTCTTATGACAAGGGCGTTATTTAGAGATTGATGAAATATAATTGGGCTAGTTATAAGGATAATTATATATACATATTGTGTACTATATATATGTAATTATTAATTGTGTGAACATAACTATGTTCATGGACGACCTATCTGTTAGGGTTGCGTACGTCTTTGGACCATATCACGCAATTGCATAGGGGGTAGGCATTGTGTAGGTCATTATTTTAGGTCATATATTCAGTGACACTACTTGCGATGAGAGAAAGTGGTATAGCCGGATCCATTGTCATCGTCGGAGGTATGGAACTTGAAATGGTATACTGCATAGCGACCGCCCTTCATACGTGTGTTTTATTTACGTCTATGGGGTAAGGGACTCCTCGGAACTTACCGATAGAGCACGAACTGGACACCAAAGGTAGATGCCTTAGTTTGCCTTGTATATGTAAGGAAATATATATATATATATATATATATATATATATATATATATATATATATATATATATATATATATATATATTAACTAAGACAAATTCGTTTAGTCTAATGATATAGACAACTGTTAATAAAGACAATGCCACATAAAATACATAATATGATGAAATGATATTTCTTATGGGTAGTAATGTGGGGATTATTCTTGGCATTGAAATCATATACAGATATGTTTACATCCCATTTAATATATGTATTGGATGCCTTTGATTTTGTCATGCTAGTGTAATTACCGGATATCATATTAGGGTTTGGGTTGTAAATGCATATAGTATTACACTTACATGAATGGTGAGATACTTACCCCATGCGAGTGTCGATGGAAGGTGTGTAATGTGAATTGACTGAATAATTAAATATTGGCTTTGTAAGTTAATTATTTCAACTTTAGGACACTAACCGAAATTATAAATTGTTTTCCCCTATGTTTTCCTAGACATGGCCAACAAGGCCAACATAGGATCAGACTTACGATTGCTCTTGCTTAGTAGCGGATTCAGTTCATTTGATTCTAGCATAGGTTTCTACTCTCTATCTCAGTCTTTTTATTATTTTAGAGATTTTATGGGCATAAGCTCAAGATTTATTTATTTCAGTCATTTATTTTCTTGTTACGTTTGAGATGGATGTTTTATGAGTTATGGGAGTTGAGATTTATTCATTGACAATTATTACATCATATGGTTTTATTGTGTGTGTATGTTTTAAATTAAAATGTCATTTCATGGTTTGATTCTGAGAATGGTATAAATTGTTAGACAAGCCCCATCTTCAGCATATAGTGTCTAGCCAACCTTTACGTGAAAAAATGGGGGTTGTTACAGCGAGATGCAAGTTTTTCAAAATAGGGGTAAGAGGCAATTATATTCCTTGCGAGCGCATTTATGTTTGGGTGTGTGAAAAAGAACTTGTTTTTCGGACTTCATAAATCACTCCATCCGTGTTTCTCAAACATCAATATTTACTTACTTCGCTTTACATAAAATATTTGTGTGTTTTGTAAAATATCTTCGATGATTGTAAAATGTTTTTGTTGATTGAAGAAAATACATTCGTTGTTAATGAAACATCTTCCTGATTTTTAAAATTAATGGTAACATAACATTAAAATTTTTTAAGAGGTTAGGTGAGATGGTAAACAAAAAGTGTGAGGGTAAACACAACGTGCAAAAAACATGTACTTTTCACACCATGCTGACCCAATAGAGTCTATAAATACCAATTCCCCCCCCCCACACACACACACATATATATATATATATATATATTGGAAGGAAATCAAAATTTGTTTATAAAAAAGAGGAGAAAAGGCCTCTCTAAAGGGCACTTACAAGCGCTACTGAAAACTTAGTCTAAAAACTAAAAAAATTGGGAATTTATAGTTATCCCCGATACAAAGACTATCTAGGGACTACGAGAAATTATGAGATTTTGATCGAGATGTTGAAGACCTTAAACAAAATTTAAGGGCTAATTTTTCTTCCACACTTAACATGGGAAAAGATTCCAAAAACTGGGGAGAGGCTGAAACATTTACATTTTTAGTTACACTCTTCGAATATTGAACGCGTCCGATGCCCACACTGATGTAATAATCTTCTTCAAAGTTATCTAAGGGTTCAAATGAATTCCTCACGTCAGTAAGAATTTGATTTTTCCCATTTTCCCCTGACTGAGTCGATAAGAAAAGCACGAGCTAGAGTTGAACCAGTCAACATACCCATATTGTATTTGGTGTAATGTGGGTTCGAGTAACTTAAATTAGAAGATGGAGTTTCAAGAATTTTAACATATAAATTAATCCCATTAAAATCATTAACATACACATCCGAAATAGACTCTTCCACATTTCGAATATCTTCTAGAGGTGGCATTTCAACTAACACATCATCATCATAATTATCCTCCTTGTTATCATTCATAGACATTGCTTTCTTCATGAAATTTTGAAGAACTTGCTTTGTTATATTTTCATTTGGCTCCATGTCAACACCCACAATAGGCTCATATTGCTGACCTTCGATAACTACATGAATAATCTCATGAGCTGCTAGAGTGGCATTATCCTTATAAATCTGAATTTGTTTATCCAAACAGTTATATGCAATAGGTAAATCATTTGGTTGAACAACCCTCCTATTAACTAGGGATATATTTTTATCAAGAGAGTCCTCATCATAATGAACTGATTCAACCTCATCCCTAACAACTAATGCAACTCCCACCCCACTGAAAGAGATGGGATTTAGTTGAATAATTCATGCACGGATGTCTTCAATATATATGGGATCCTCGTAACGAGATATTTTTTTTGCAAAAATCAACAGGTTTAAAACCTTCTTGGTTTATGGATTTCCATCTTACTACAACAGGTTTTTGGGGAACTTGAGGAATATTTTACTTAAAGACTTGAGATTTCTTAGGGGAAGATTCTTGAAAATGTGAGGATAGTTTTTTTGATAACGTCTAAAGGAGGACTGCTTTGTGAGAACTTTCCTATGATCGAAAGCTTTAATGGTTCAATAAGATTCTTTAACTCTTCATATGAAAAGGGGAATATATTTTGGAGCAGATACAACCAGACTTGCAAAGGATTTATTCCATGGATGGGATGTTTTATTTGAATAAGGAGGTTTGGGATTATGTACATTAGATTTGGGTTGATCTAGGGTAGCCATCCCATGAGAGAGAAAAGGAATTTTGTTCAATAATATATTTTATTAAACCACTAGCAAGACATTTATGTATTGGAATTTCAAAGAGATGAGGTTTTCCTATAATGTTTCAGATTCTAACCCACATATATGATTTGAAAGAATTTAGTAAGCAATTCATTTCTTCTTACGTCAATTTGTGTAATGAGACGAGTAATTTTTGAAGTGAATAAAGCGAACGGGTGAAAACATAAACTTTGATTTGAAAAAAAAATAGGGTTAATTACACGCACCTTTCTGAACTTCACCCCCATTTTCACTTCACCACTCCAACTACCCTTTTTTGGATTGGGACGCCTGATATTTCAAAATATTATTGTGTTTAATTTTTTGACAAAAATTTGGCCATGTCAATGACACATGAGGGAATTTCATAGGGGAGGCAAGATAATCTTTTGTGCTCCACTCGGATGAGTTACCATATGTAGGAATGTCGTCTATCGTCCACATTAAAGGTGTATGCATTATAAAAATCTGTTCACAGGAGGCATCATAAGTCAATACACCATTTTCCATAAATTATTCGGTTGATCGATCAACGGTTGCATGTAAACATTGGTATCTCTCCATAGGGCATTGGGACTAGGAATAAGTAAGGACATCATGAAAAGGTGATTCTTCAAGCATTTCCAGGTTTTCATGTTGAGTGATATAAGTATCATGGGATACATACTATAGGAGTTGCTCATATTTCCAAAAGGTTTGAATCTATCAGTGGACATAACCTCATATTTCGAGGCTCCCTAGCAAACTCGGGACAATTTCGATCAAACTCCTTCCATGCCGCACTATCAGTCGGATGTATCATGATACCATCACCCACACGCTTATCATTATCCCATCTCATGTCAGCAACTATCTTTCTCGACATGTAAACCCATAGCATCCTCGATGTGAAAGTGAAGTAACGCAAAACCTTATGAGGTTAATATTTACCACTCCTGTCATTAAGTATGTATCTAATTGTTTTATTCCAAAATTATCTTTGCAAAAATGTGCACGACCATGTTTGCATTCATGGATGGTATCAAATCCTCAACCCATGTTATGTAATAATTTCTTGGCCTCGTAGATTGACCTTGGAACCAAATTTCCTTTTGGTAGAAGTTCCAAAATTACACCCATTAGAACATTGAATGACTTTTTATCCAAATGATAGTTACCTACAAATGAAACATTATAATCAAGAATTTCAACAAATTATACTTCTTCCAGACCGGATACACCTCACGTTGTGCAACCACCAATAGTTTTTCAAAGTTTTTCACCTCCTTATTTTACGCACCATCAGTTGCTTCATCCGTATCCAATCCCCCCCCCCCCCAATAACGGTCCATGTAAGCCCCCTTACAATAGTCTTCCATCAAGTCGGGAAGCTCATAGCCATGATCTTCTTCGTTGTCTGTCATAATATAACTCTCATCATATGATACATGGGTGTGGGTTTGACACTCGGGAATAGGTCCCTGTGGAACACCCAATTCTTATAATATTGCATTATCGTGTGTTGAATTAAATGATTGTTTACCACTTCACCACTACGTCAATATAGATTCATACATTACAAGGACACTGGGTAGTACCGTCATTGCTCCCTATGACCATTAGAAATTTGACAAAAGCCATCGCCCTGTCAAAATATTGCTAACATAAATTCGACTAAGTGTCGTCCAACTCTTGTCCTCTGTATTTGTTGTAACACGAGTTAACAAACTAAATAACAATGGTTAATTATTTTAGTACATTATTGTTCGTCCTGAAACACATTAAAGTCCACTCAAGATACTTTATGATCTATATGTTATCCATTTTATATTTGAAACATGAATAAACCTCTGGTCAATTAATTAATGTAGATTAATATTAACCAGAATTTAGAAACAGCCCCCCTCCACTGGGAGTTTTTCTACTCGTCCTCTAAATTATCCTATTCTTGTCAAGTGATTTTCAAAAGACAATCATTTTTTTCATTAAAAATTGTAAAAGCAAACTCGTCCACAATATTATTTAATAGAGCTTCAGTGTTGAGCATAAACCGCCACAATTATTTTGTTACCGGGGTCATTACTTTATTTATCGTCAGGGCTTTTTTTAACACCCGACAATTTTATAAATAAGAAAGTCACAAATTTTCGTCTATTGCTTATCGCGTTAAACGGGTTAATTGAGTTATGGACTTTAATGGGGATTGAAGAAATTAATTAGAATATTGTAATTATTTATAATTATATATGTATTATAATATCATAAAGACAAAAGAAATAATAATAATAATAATAATAATAATAATAATAATAATAATAATAATAATAATAATAATAATAATAATAATAATAATAATAATAATAATAAAATTATAATAATGGGTTTTTCGTCAAAAAAATTAAAAGTGCTCAGAAAAATTGAACAAATTTCAGAAGATGTAAAATTAAATTTTCGACAACTTTCTCTTATTTAGCGTTGTAAAAAAATCGTTTAGACCCATACTGAAGGTATTTTATGTTCCAACTTTAAGTAAAAAATGGAACAATTTGAGTTGGGTGGGTAGCCAACTTTGGACAATTTTCATCCATTTTTCAGTCTTTTTTCTGTCCCATTTGGCCTAGGGTATCATCATTACTTGTTTAGGAGCCATTTGAGATGGGTAGGGATCATATATGGTGACTTATAGAGGATTACCTCCCCATTTTCTTCCATTTGTGGATAATGAAAATGTGCCTTTTGTCTAATCCGAAAATACTCACTCTCTCCACCTTTTTAACTCAGCAGTACTACAAAATATGAGAACAAGTCAAGTAACGAAATAAGAAAATATGACTCGAACCCCGAGGATCACTTGGTATGCCTATATAGCCAAAAAGGAATCAAAAGTCCGCGTAGTTCAATAACAAGCAAGGGTGTGCACAAGTGTAGATATTGTGAAAATAGTGGGATAATTATACTCTAGGGTCTAAAGGTGAGCCCTCTTTTTTGGATTTTTTGGTTTTGTGAAATTATGTTGTGTGTATAAATAATAAAAAGGAGATTAGTTCGGGTAAGGAAATGAAATAAAGCATAAAATATACCAAGCTTGAAGAAAAAAGTAATAAATGATTCTAATTAAATAATGTGTAGAAAGGTAAGGGTAGACCTCTTATAGAACTATGCTAATGATTTTTGTAATACTCCATACTTTTATTATTATTTAATTTGTGTGCGCTTATAATTATTAATTCAATTAGGGGAAATTAAGTTGGATTTCAGTTAATATTAATTAGAGACATAAAGAATTAATACTTATTATTGCTATTATTATTATTTACTTGTGTGTGATAAGTAAATAGATATGTGATTTTTTATATGTTTTATATGAGTGAAAGCGACTCTTTATTACTATATGTCGATAGTGTGTTACATCGACGGATGGATGCGTACGGTATGTACGTGTTGATCCCCGTTAATGACATGTTAGCATATTTGGAGTTGGATTATTCAGATGACCTTTTTGAGTGCATCAATGATCATGGAAGGATCAAAATAGTCTACAATAAGTAATCGAGAGTTATGGTTGGGTTCCAGGGGCTTTTAAGACATAGCAGGACCCGTATATCGGTAGGATGGTCATTTTACACCTAGGGTTTAATGGGAAAGCATCATTAGGGTGAATTAAGGAAGTATTTAAGGGTGAGGATAATGGATGGAATCCTACCTCTAACGTTTTGTACAATTCAGAGTTAGGGAGAGTTTAAGAGAACCTAAGATATGAAGAAAGGAAGAGAAAGCCTTGCAAAATAGGAGAAAGAGGATATCTTCGGATTCAACCCATCATCAACGTAGAGAACTTCAGATCAAAGTCCAAAAAGGCGAGTAGTTACTTGCTTTAAATTGCATTAGTAATAAGTTAATGAATTTCGTAGTTAATGATAAAAATATGCGATTTAAAGATGTAAATATTGAAAGCTTGATTTAATTGATTAAGAGATGTAGGTTGAGACTAATCTCTCATTTGAATTGATTAGTAGTTGTTGTTAATCAGATAAGAAATTTGAAGTTAATTATGTGTTTATATGATGCGCATATAGAACTTGTATAGGAAGGTTGAACTACTGAAAATCAAATTGGGGAAAAATTATGAGTTGAATAGGATTGATGTTTGATTTGTAATTCTAGGTTTTTGATAAAGGATTCAAGGGTTAATTATATGCTATAACATTTCTAGAACATTAGTATGGAGATTGACCGTAGGGTCTTTCGGGGTACAATGGGATAACTAGGGAATGCATTCTAAGGTTTGGTATGTGTGATATGGCAACGAATAAATGGGTTTGGGTAAGGAGAACCTAGAATTTAAGTCAGCGACCGTTTAGATATTTAATCCGAAAGTTGGTTCAAACTTTGGGATTAGGTGATTGTGTACGAGCTCGGTAGTTTATATATACATATTATACTTACACGTACATATATGTATGTGTGTATGATACTTGTTTACATTGAAAATTATCCCTTGGTAGTGCTGTAGTTGGAGGTTGTGCGTAGTGGGCAGTTCGCCTGGCGTTGACAAGAAGGTTTTTAATTGATTCCCCGGGTCATAGGACTGTGGCATGGCCACCATTAATGTGTGAGGATGGGGATTGATTTGGAGATCGGTTAGGTGTGATGTGGTATGGTTGCAACCCCCAAACGTATGTCTATGACTGCCTCTATTGTAGGTGTGTACGTTTTAGATCGATGGTGAGATTTCAACCTGGTGGCTAAGTGTGATGCGTGATGCCTGGAGCCAGATAGTAGACAAGGTATGTATTTGCAGGGTCCATGCTCTGGGTGTATAGTAATACTTCTATAGAGAGTGACGCATATATATGTTTATATATTATAGTGGGCATGTATACTTATAGCGCAAGTGTATCTATGTTATATTTATTGTGTTAATATATATCTACAACACGTGTATCTCTACGATATTGTTTAAGAATGTATACCTAGTGTAGGTAGTTATGCGTAGCTTAGAGAGAGTATTAGCGATATTGGGCTTAGATAGCAGTTATATGTCCTAATTAGATTGGGTAATTTAATTAGGATAATAAATGATTGCGTTAAGTGCGCACAATAGTTAAGAGGTGAGGTTTTATCTCATGTGAGTGTGACCGGTTAATTATGAAAGTAATACAGTACAAGTTTTATCGATTTAAAATAATTAATTACTTGCAAAATATTTTCTAATCTTTGGGCTTTGACCCGGTGGCAATTATTTTACCTTATTTTACTTTTAAAACCCCAGATGTGCAGCATTAGTAGCTGGAACCGTATGGATAGATATGTTCTTGTCATTGCAGTAGATGTGGACATTAGATGATGTGAATTAACCGCATCACCCGTTCTATCTAGATATGATCTTATTTCATTCTAGTTTTCCTTTTGGGCGTCGTGCACATACATGGATAGGATTTTATATTAATGTTAGGATTTTATTTGAGTACACAGTTGTTATTCAACTTTTATTTGGTTGTATGTTACTATTAGGTGACTGATGGTTTATTCGGTTCACTTTTATTAGTTATTTATGCATGTTGATTTATCTATTCACTTTAGTGTATGGTTTTATTCGTATAATTTTATATTGTTGGATTGTGACAGTGATGCTTAGAATTGGACCATACTGAGATTCCTAAATTATTTTAGTAGAGGATTTGCCAGTCGATATAACAATAGGCTGGTTGTCATAGTCTGTACAAGAGCATCGGGTTCTAATGTCTTTAGGATTTGTGCAAACTTGCTACGTTGTGAGCATTGTGTTTCTTTGATATAAAGCCCTATATTTAAGATTGTTGTTTTATATTTTGCATTTATGTTCTTCTACTATTATTTATGATTCAAGTGAATCTCATACAATTTGAGTTTGGTTTCAGATGCTAAACACTAGGAGATGTAGACCAATACGTGCCGCGAGGAGGGCCGCAGAGGATGAGGCTCATCCGGATCCACATGACACTCAAGTGATTGTGATCGCATCAGTTGTCGCAAATATTGTTGCACAGGTGGTTAATGCTACAATGCCTACCCTAGCACATCATTTTCCACAAGCACAATTATAGAATTTAGTGTCAGCATCAGTTTTGGCTTACCTAGTGCGGTCCATTTTGGAGAGAGTTAAATAGGCCTTTTAGAAGGACCATCCTCCGGAGTTCTAGGATAGTGCGGATGTGGTTGCAGCTATCCAATGGAAGAAGGATATCCATAGGCATTTTCATATGATTGAGTGAAGAAACACTTACAAGAAAATATTGAATAAACCTATATCTTTGACTCAGTTGAGTGTTTATTATATAGGTGGTCATCTAGTTTGATAATAGTGAAAAAATTGAGTCGTACCCTTTTTAAACCAACAAGCCTTCAGACTCTTCATTTTTATGTCCTCTAATTGTCCAAAGGTATAGACACTAACACCACACCTAGGATCATTTATATGTTGCATATGAGATTGCATTCTTCCTAATATGTGGGTGTGTGAGTTCAATCCCTTTGAAATAATTTTTCCATAATTTTTGGGATATTGTAAATAAATTCTAAGATTTTTTTAACAATTTTTAGAAATTTTAAATTGGCTTTTACAAAGTTTATGGGATATTTTGTAAATTCATTAAGTTGCCAAAAACTTGCTTGGGTAGAAACCAAATGCACTTGATAATTGTGTGGGTACAAATTATATTTCTAAAAGTTCAAAAACACGCGTTTTACAAGCCATCACAGCCTTACACGTGTTAATCTCACAACAGTTGGATTTGTGTTTTCTTGCCCTCTCATTCCTATGTTTGATTGTGAACCGTTAGATCATTTTAATCTATGGCCTGCATGCATTTTTACCTGATACTTGTGTTTTCGATTAAACATATCAGAGGTGTTATAATTGTGGTGCATTGTTAGCCATCAGATTTACTTCGATCTCTCAAGACTTAATCGTGACCATTCATTTTCTTCGAAGTTCCAGAGGCTTCCATGTATTATCATAAATACATGCCTTATGTGTTGCGATTAATTTTTTTTTTTCGTGCTTTTGAGAGAAAATAAATAGAGAAGAGAGAGAAAGAAAAAAAAAAAAAAGAGAAAAACAAAACCCAAAACTAAACTCCGGCCAAATATCACCACAAAAATATTTCTGAGAGTGTGTTAGTTCGAGTGTTATGAAGATCATTCATATTCTGTCCTTTATCTCTTTTCCAACTTAATCACAACAGTTTGATCTCATTTTCTCTCATAGAAAACTAAGATTGACGTTCTGTGATACATTCCACGTTTATCTCTCTTTGTTCTGATTTCTCATTTCAAGAAATCATAGTTTTGTTGGCTGTTTTAAACTATTTTGATTTCTAACACAAAAACCAACAAACGGTTTCTGATTTCAGTTTCTTTGAACATTTAGACTTAGATTTAGTTTATGATCTTGATTGGGGATTTACACTTTCACATATTTAACATTTTGTGAAATAGTTTGTATATTTTCAAAATAAGAAAGTGTTTAGGATCTTGGCTCGTGTTTATAGCAAGATTCTCTCTTGAACTATGGATATATTAAAAGATCCAAAGTATGATAGTTTTGATTAAACTGATTTTGGAAATCTTTAGATATTTGTGATTTGTTTGTAATTCGATTAGCATCCTGTCTGTAATTAAGTGTGTGTGTGTGTGTGTGTGTGTGAGTTGCATACATGTGATTTAGAGCACATCACCACTTACACGTTCACACTACTACAATGAAAAGTGTTGGTACTGAGATCTTAGACTTTTGAGTCGACCTAAAGCTAAAAGGAGTGGAGTTACAAAGCTGAGAGAACATCAACCACATCAGAGCCTCGGGAGAAGTCTGAAAATGCAGAGGAGTTGGTACATTTTTAACTTAGAATTAGGTCTAATTTTGTGTCTAGATTGCTATATAGTGTGCAAACTATAACTCTATTTTGGTGGATTTTTACTTTTGAGGTGTAGAGACCTCTTTGGATGTTTCCCCCCTTGGATGGGTTTTTACCACGTTAAAATTGTTCTTGTATACTTCCTCTTCCTCTCATCCCTTTCTTGAGGCTATGTTGATTTAAGTTCCTTATAAGTTTTCGTTCATACTGTTTTACACATCTTGTGTTTAAATTTTTTTTTAAGAAAATAGTTTCTTCAACAAACTATTAGGAGCCATTTAGATAGTTTAATCTTGAATTAAACGACTTAAGTGGTCTTTTTTCAATTGGTATCAGAGCATTGGTTTTTCAAAATTCTTTATATCTTGTGTTTCTAAAATTGTTTTCTCAAAACAAATTATGGACGAGAAATTTGAGAGACTAGGTAACTAATCCAGGCCCCTCTCTTTGGTGGAACTAACTTTCCTTACTGGAAGGTAAAGATGGTTGCCTTCATCCAAGGGACATTGGGAGATGATGTCTAGGAAGTTATTAAAAATGGTTACACTTTTCCTACTAAACTAGCCGCTGAAGGAAGTACCGTGAGGATTAGAAAGTTACTAAGTGAATTCATTAAAGAAGAGAAGCAGACTTCCCTTAACAACATCAAAGGAAAAAAATGCCATATTCATGTCTACTAATGAACATGAATTTAAGAAGATATCATTAGGTTCTACCTCTAAGGAAGCATGGGACACCCTAGTGACTGCACATGAGGGTGGTACCAGAGTTAAACATGCTAAAATACAAATGTTAATTCAGTAGTACAACTCCTTGATCATGACTGAGACTGAGTCATTTGATGACTTCTATATTAAATTGACTGACATTGTGACCAAATTGCAAGCTAATTGGATTGTTTATGATAGAAAGGAAATCATCTCTAAAACACTAAGATCACCTCAATTTTTTTTATAATAACAGATATGCAATTGAGGAGATGGATGATAAAAATCTGACACCTGAACTTCTCAGTAGCAAATTGAGAACTGTGGAAATGGAATTAGAATTTAAGAAATAATTAACCCAGTCCAAAAAGAAACAATCTGCCTCCAATCTTGTTTTTCATCTAAGTTGACCACACCTGAACTTAGCATACCTAACATTGACCTAGACTCTGATGAGGACTATAATTTAGAATACTTTGGATAATCATATTTCCATAATGTCTAAACAGTTTAAGAAAATTGTGAACTTTTGAAATAAAATAGCAAAAAGACAAGGCAAACCTACTTATCCAAACCAATCTAACAATAGGCCTCATGAGAGAAGACAAAACAAACACCAGACTGACAATCACAAGAGACCTGAGAAAGACCTTAAATATGTTGAATATTATAGATGTGGGAAGTTAGGACACATGGTTAGTGACTGTAGAGTTAACTTAGACAAAACCCACAAACACAATAGGGCTCGTCTAAGAAAAACTTGGAATAACTCAAGTGACTTTGAAAATGATGAACCTGAGTCATCTAACACTTTTGACCCTTGTATTTAATTCTTTGCTATGATAATATATAGTGATGATGAGGAATCTGATCATGCTACGTTAACTGAAACTATGCCTACTGGTTTATCTGCCTTATTGCTTGAGAATGTAGATAATGCTTCAAACGCTGTGTGTGAGAGTCAAAGGGAACGTTCTATTGTTGATCTCAATGGGTTTGTGAGTCCTAAAAATGAACCGGTAGGGGACACTGCACACTGTACACTTAATGACTCCAATAATGATGACTTTCCTGACATTCACGCACTATACACAAAAACTCTCAGGAAAAGCAATAGGCTTGAAAAGATTGTTAAGTATCTTACCCAAAAGATAGAAACCCTAAGTTAGATGATCAAATGGAATGCTGAAGAGTACACTACTCAATGTTTAACTCATGAGAATGAAACCAAAAAATTTTAACAAAAACTAAAAGAGTTGTCTAACTCAAATGAAATTATGGAAAATAAATACAAAGGAACATTGTTAGAAATGGAACAAACAAAATAAAAGACATCCACAGTCTTCAAAAAATTTGCAAAATTTGAAAATAATTCCAAATGTTTTGAAGTTTGTGTTGCTGAAAGTAAAACCAATTCTGATGACATAACTGGAATAGAATTTTTTCCCAACTCTAAGACCCAAATTAAAAATGTTGAAATAATAAAGTTTGTGTCTGGTGGCATAAAACCTATTGAAACTTGTCCAGACTTTCAAAGTTTGAAAAATGAGTTTGATATAAAATAATTGAAGTTAGAGATTGGTGAATCAAATAAGTCTAAGCATAATGTTGAACAAAAGGCTAAATACGTCTTCCCCCTATTCGACAAGCAGATTCGACATTTCATTATGTGCCACTTAGGAATAAGACTAGAGCTCAAAACCTAGACAAACCTTTGAATAATAATTTTCCTAAGGTTGTGAGTTCTACGTTCCATATTTATTGCTCCTATTGTGATTTCTATGGACATCCCCTTGATGGTTGGTATTCCAAACGTCTATTTAATCCAGTCTATAACTCTCCTATTTACCATAACTTCAACTATTCTAGGAGAAACCGAAACAACTATGTCCTTCCTAGATAGCCAGATAAGAATTCTAACTATCATAACATAAGAAAAAGTACCAATACTAAAAGATAATCAACAAGAAGGAATCCTAGATTCTTTTCTAAACCAATTGCTCAATTTTTTTTTAATACTAATAAATATGCACAAAAATCTTTTAAAGAAAAGACAAAAGCTCACAAGTTTTATCAAATACGAGCTAATAAGCACAAATTGAAAACTAGATCAATTTGGGTTAGAAAATATGATCTATTACACCAGTTGAAATGCAATATTGTGATTGGTGCTTTTAAAGCTGAACACACGACAACTGGATGGTATTTAGACTCATGTCGTTCCAAACATATGATCGGGGATGATTCCAAACCTTCGAACAAAACTAACTTCTCTGGAAGAAAAGTATTGTTTGAAGATGGTGTATCAGCCCAGATCATTAGTAAAGGAACACTCATTGAAGAAGGATTACCCATTCTTGAAGATGTTCTCTTGGTAAAAGGTCTTAAAGACAATTTACTAAGTATATCACAGTTTTGTGACTAAAACCATACTGTCACTTTTTCGAAGAATAATTGAAAAATTTTAAATGAAAAAGGTGATCGCATTATTACTGGACTCCGTACTCCAGATAACTGTTACACAGTCAATCCAAGTACAGAGGTTTGTAATATTGCCAGAATGGATGACAATGAGATATGGCATAATATGTTGGGTCACATTAATTATGATAGTCTTGGCAAATTGTGCTCCCAAGCGATAGTTAGAGGTCTTCCTAAGATCAAACCAATTTCAAACATTGTTTGTGGTCCATGATAGGAAGGGAAAATTGTTAAGGCTCCGCAAAAGAAAGTTAAAGAAGTTCTATTCACTAAACCTCCAGAATTCATCCATATGGACCTAACGGGTCCTTCTCGTACTGTTAATCTTTGTGGCAACAGTTACATCCTTGTTATGGTTGATGACTTCACTCGATTTACCTGGGTTTCCTTTTAAAACACAAATCAGAAACCTTTTCTAAGTTTTTGAAAATCTTATTTCGTATAGAAAATGAAAAGGACTCCCAAGTTGATAGAATTCCTAGTGATAGAGGAGTAGAATTCATAGATTCAAGTGTCATCGAATATTGTGACTGTAATTGTTACAAACATGAATTTAGTGCTCTTAAGACACCTCAACAAAATGGAATTGCTGAGCGTAAAATTGTACTCTTCAAGAAATGGCCCGTGTGATGATTCATGTGAAGAACGTACCTAAATATTTTTGGGTAGAATCCATCTGTACCGTCTGTCATATAATCAATCACGTCTATTTAAGGAAAATACCAAACAAACATCCTATAAGCTTTGGTATGGGAATAAACCTAACCTAAAATACTTTAGAACCTTTGGTATAACATGTTATGTCTGTAAGGACAGAGAATATTTGTCTAAATTCGGGACGAGAGGAGATAAAGCCATTTTCTTAGGATATTCTCCAAATAGTAGAGCCTACCGTGTCTACAATGTTTGTACCAAAACTATGATGGAATCCATTAATGTGGTTATAAGTGACACTAATGTAGAAAGTAAGACCAAAGAACCAATTATTGTGGATGAGTCCGAAAACATTTTAAACTATGACTCTCGAGATATAGTTGAATCATTATCAACTAAGACTCCTGAAGTACCTAACTGTGTTTCCAAACATCATCCTTTAGATGATGAAGTTGGTAATCCTACTGAGCATGTTTGTACAAGATCTCAACTTCGTAGCATTGCTCATTTTGCATGCTTTGTGCCTCTTATTAAGCCAAAGACTGTACATGAAGCCTTGAATGACACTTTGTGGATAAGTGTTATGCAGGAGGACTTCTTCAATTTGTCATTCATGATGTATAGTATCTTGTACCCATGCCTAAAAATAAAAGGGTTATTGGCACACGTTGGATTTTTAAAAATAATACTGATGAATTTGGGATGAGTTTTTGGAATAAAGCTTGATTAGTTGCCCATGGGTACTCTCAGATTAAAGGAATAGATTTCGAGGAAACTTTTCCTCTTGTCACTCGTCTTGATTTTGCTCGCTTAATTTTTGCAATAGCTTGTCATTTGCACTTCATACTATATCAAATGGATGTTAAGTCATCCTTCCTTGACGAAATTTTAACTGAGGAGACCTATGTAGAACAACCCAAAGGGTTCATTGACCCTCATGACCCTAATTATGTCTATCGTCTTAAAAAAGCTTTTTATGGGTTAAAACAAGCTCCTAGATCTTGGTATGAGCGTCTATCCATCTTTCTTGTAGACAACAAATTTAGGAGAGGAGGGAATGACCAAACCTTATTTGTTAAACATTTTGACAACAATATTACTATAGCTCAATGTTATGTTGACGATATCATTTTTGGATCCACCTCCCCTTCAGAAGTCAAGACCTTCTCGGACATTATGCACAAAGAATTTCAAATGTAACTTATGGGGGAGTTATAATTCTTCTTACGGCTCCAAGTTAAATAAAATTCAGATGGATGATTTCTATCGCAATCCAAATACGCCTTAGAGATTGTCAAGAAGTTTGGCCTAGAAACAGCTAAAGAAGTAAGGACTCCTATGAGTACTTCTTTCAAACTTTCAAAAGATGATAGTGGGGAATCAATTGATTCTACCTTGTACCATAGTATGATAGGAAGATTACTCTACCTTATCGCCTCCCGTACTGATATCATGTACTATGTCTGCGTGTGTGCCTGATATAAAGATAATCCTATAGAGAGTCATTTATTATGCGTTAAAAGAATTATCAAATACATTAAAGGCACTATAAATTTAGGACTTTGGTATAATAAAGACACTTCTAGTACTATAGTAGGTTACACTGATGCTGATTGGGACGGGTGTACAGATGATAGTAAGAGTACTTCAGGAGCATGTTACTACATTGGTAACAATTTGGTAGGATGGAGTAGTAAGAAAAAAAAACTGCACTTTCTTGTGTACTGTCGAATTCGAATATATTGTAGCAGGAAGTTACTGTGATATATTACTTTGGATGAAGCAAATGCAGAAAGATTATGATATAGCTAAAGATAAGTTACATCTCTATTGTGAAAATCAAAGCACGATTAATATTTCTAAAAATCCAGTTCAGCACTCTCATACCAAACATATTAAAATTAGATATCATTTCATACGCGAGTTAGTTGAATCTATGGAGTTAGAAATTAATTACCTACCTACTAAATTGCAATTAGCTGACCTGTTTACTAAACCATTAGACTTTTTTTTATTTGAATCTTTACACAAATATATTGGTATTGTTATGGGAGAACAATGATTTATTATTTTCTACTTGTTTACTTTGCCCTTTACCCATTTGAGAAAAAATGGAGGAGAAATTTGAGTCCTCTTGGACATTTTGGTATATTCTAAACTAAAAAGCTTGATCTTAGTTATCTTACTTTCATGAATCACTACCTTCATTTGCACCAGAATTTTGATAGGGTATTGGCCTGTATCTAGTTGAGTTATGTAATTTTCTCTTTCTAGGATATTGGTAGATAGAATTTTTGTATAGGACAAAGTTTTTTTCTATTTCTTTTGTATCCTTACGAGTCCTAGATGACTCAAAAGATATTTTATCTTATATTTCCAAAGGGGGAGATTGAAGCACCCTATATCTTTGACTCACTTGACTCTATATTATATAGGTATTCATCTAGTTTAGAAGTAGTGACAAAATTGAGTCATACCCTTTTCAAACCAACAAGCCTTCAGACTCTTCATTTTGATTTCCTCTAATAGTCAAAAGGTATAGACACCAACACCACACCTAGGATCATTTATGTGTTGCATATGAGATTGCATTTTTCATAATATGGGGATGTGTGAGTTAAATCCATTTCAAATAATTTTCCATAAATTTTGGGATATTGTAAATAAATTCTATGATTTTTTAAACAATTTTTCGAAATTTAAAATTGGCTTTTACAAAGTTTGTGGGCTGTTTTGTAAATTCATTAAGCTGTTAAAAAATTGTTTGGGTAGAAACCAAAGGCCCTTGATAATTGTGTGGGTACAAATTGTATTTCTAAACGTTAAAAAACACGCGTTTTACAAGCCATCACAGCCTTATACGTGTTAATCTCACAACGGTTGGATTTGTGTTTTCTTTCCCTCTCATTCCTGTATTTGATTGTGAACCGTTAGATCATATTTATCTATGGCATGCATGCATTTTTACCTGATCCTTGTGTTTTCGATTAAACTTATTAGAGGCGTTATAATTGCGGTGCATTGTTAGCCATCAGATTTACATTGATCTCTCAAGATTTAATAGTGACCATTCATTTACTTCGAAGTTCCAGAGGATTCCATGGCTCAGTATAAATACATGCCTTATGTGTTGCGATTACAATCTTTTTTTTCCTCGCTTTTGAGAGAAAATAAAGATAGGAGAGAGGGGAGAGAGAGAGATAGAGAGATAGAGAGAGAGAGAGAGAGAGAGAGAGAGAGAGAGAGAGAGAGAGAAGAGAGAAAAATAAAACCCTAAACTAAACTCCAGCCAAATATCACCAGAAAAATATTTCTAAGAGTGTCTTAGTTCGAGAGTTGTGAAGATCATTCCTCTTCTATCCTTTATCTCTTTTCCAACTTAATCACAACAATTTGATCTCATTTTATCTTATAGAAAACTGAGATTGACGTTCTGTGATACATTCAACGTTTATCTCTCTTTATTTTGATTTCTTATTTCGAGAAATCATAGTTTTGTTGGTTGTTTTCGACTATTATGTTTTCAAACCCTAAAACCAACAAAACAATTTCTAATTTCAGTTTCTTTGAACATTCAGGCTTAGATTTAGTTTAAGATCTTGATTGGGGATTTACACTTTTACATATTTCACATTTTGTGAAATAGTTTGAATATTTTCAAAATAAGAAAGTCTTTAGGATCTTGGCTTGTGTTTATAGGAAGATTCCCTCTTGATCTGTGGATATTGTTGATACCAAAATTTATCATCCTACATGGACCGATTACAAGCCAGCACGTGTCATCCTATTTGACACAAGTCCAAGTCAGCATGATAGAAAATCCCGACCAACAAGGAAGCTCGACCAACATAGTTACCTGACCAACCGGGAAGTCCGACCAACGTTATTGACCGGCCAACTGGGAAGCCCGACCAACCGCCGAAAAGTCATTATGTACATCCAACCAAGTGCCAGCAGTCTTACATCCTGTATTGCCTGTGAAGCGACAATGTTCATATAATTAATTCTCATTATGTATTGATGTAAATGCCTAACAAATAAATCCATTCCATCATTTCACATGACAAAGATCAAGACCCCCTGGGGTTATAAATACATTGTATAACCCTCATTGCAAGGGATGGAAGAACAACTTAAGGCAGTCAATACATAATAGTCGACGTAGGCTATTCCATTGAGCCGAACCACTTATAAGTTTTTTTGTGTCTTATTTGTTTTACTTAATTTATATGTGATCAATTAATTATTCTTAGTCTATTTTTTTTCATCAACAGATTGGCGCCGTCTGTGGGAACCTAGTGCTAAATGTTTTCACTCATTCATCGTTCATCATCCATGGATGAAATTCCAGAATCCTGTACCCGAAATGAGGGAATCCTGCCTACTCCCTCTGTTCCTCAAAATAACACTGATTTCACTGGAATTTTGGCTAGCTTGGCCAAGGTTCAAGAAGCTAAGCAGGATACTAAACGACAGTTGGTTCAAACCCTGCAAGCTGGAGTGCCTGAACAGGTTAATCAAATGAGTATGCCACCGTCTCCAATAAGGAGTATCGAGCATGGCCATTCTAGAAATTCTAGGGATCCTTTATATCTACTTGGAGCAACCTCTTCTATTAGGGCCACTAATTCCACTGATGGACAATCTCTCATCCCAAAAAGATTGAGCACCTTAGAAAGGCTAAGTAGGGCCTCTCCTTTCTATCATTTGGGACCCCAGGGAAATTCCATATGGGTTGCGTCGAGAAATAATTGACGACCAAGTGATTTAAGGGAAGGCTCAGCCCAATCCAGATTAAATACCCGATGAACTGATAGGTCCAGTCAAAGAGAGGGTTCGCAGGAAGAAAGTTCAGCAAGATCTGCTGGTCGGCATAAAAGAGCTGCCATATATGGTGCTAGCAGCGATGCTTGGAAATGTTCCACTCAACGTTTGGAAGATAGATTGGGTTAAACGGATAAAGACAAGAATCCCCAGAAAAGAATTTTTATTAAGGGGTCCCCTTTTCTGCAAACCATCATAGATTTCCCTACGCCGACCAAGTTTAAATCTCCAGTAGTCACTCCCAAATATGATGGGAAGACTGATCCAATTATCTATATGGAGCAGTACCAAGCAGCTACTGATATCTATGTTGTTCCTGATGAGATGAGATGTAGAGCGCTCTGCAGAATACAACAGCCTTCTTCGGGGGAAAATTTCTTATTTTCAATAACTTACCAAGCTATTCATTGGTAATTTTTGCTTTGGAGCAAAACTAGTGAAATGAGTAGCTTATTTACTCAGTGTAAGACAGAAGGAAGGAGAAAGTACCAGGGATTACATCACTCATTTAAAAAAAGATAAACTCAAAGTAATTGATTATGAATAGAAGACCGCAATCACTGCTCTCATGAGTGGTTTGCTTCCTGATAAATTATATTATACTCTGGGAAAAGATCCACCAAAGTCGATGATAGAATTGATGGACAAGGCAACGAATATTATTAAAATCGAGGAAGCTATGGCTACTAAAAATAATTCAGACGCAAAAGTGGAAGAAAAAGCAAAAGGGAAGTCACATAAGAAGGATCACAAGAATCATAATGAGCGCATGAGTTCTAATGGAAAGGAAGGCCTAGATCGTCTCAGGAAATTCACTAATTACACTCCTTTAACGGTGGATATACATCATGTGCTGGAGGAAATCAAGAACAAAAATGATTTGAGTTGGCCTGAAAAGTTAACGTCACCTGTTGATAAGAGGGATAAGTCCAAGTATTGTGAGTTTCACAAAGATCATGGTCATACTACCAACCGTTGCATTGACCTTCAGAATACGATAGAAGCACTCATCCGAAGAGGAAAGATGGATAGATTTCTTGATCGGAAGAATGGTGTAAGAAATGGAGGAAGAGGTCGACAAAGATCTAAATTCCCAGTTAAGCCCAAGGAAGACAAGAAGAGGAACTACGACGACGATCTAGAAGATGATCCCAGTGTTCCCAAGAAACCATGACAACCGGAACGTGAGGTATTCACACTCAGTTTTGGATCTTTTGATTGTCATATGATTATAGCTGGAGATGCCGGAGAGGAGATCATACAGCTGAAAGGAAGTCTTACCTCAATGAAGCTCAGGCTTGTTCCTATATCTAACGGATCAACCTCATCGAGGAGGACCAACTAAGGAATGTTAACAAGGATAAGCTCGTAATTGGCTCTTCTAAAAATGATTTATCATGAGTTTTATATCCTCATGATGATCCTTTAGTGATCAGAGTCATGATGAAAGAAGTATTGGTAGCAAGAACATTTGTGCACAATGGCAGTTCGACAGGCATCATGTTCTATCACCGTTTTGATAGTTTGGGTCTAAAACTCAGTCAACTGGAGCCATATCACTGGACACTTATTGGATTCTTAGGTTAAAAGGTGTTTCCACTGGGAACTATGAAGCTGGACGTGTTGATCGGGACATAGCCGGTGAGCAGGACAAAGAATGTGAGATTGTTTGTAATGGACAAAAATGTTCATTCTGCTTATGGTAAGAGTTAGTCTGAAAATTTTTTAAGTTGTACCCTCAATTGTTCATCAATTCCTAAAATTCCCTACCAACTTTAGAGTTGGAGTAGTGAAAGGAGATCAGAAAGTAGCTCGGGAATGTTACTATTCCTCCACTGAGGAAAAAGATATGTTGGAGACAAAGAGGAAAACACCCACTTATCAAGTGGATATGTCTGAGCCGAATAGCGAGTCTGAGGTTGAGACCTTAGATCCACGAGATGAATCTGAGCTTATAAAAAGCCAGGTGATGGAAGCAATAGAGAAAATTGTTCTGGACGATGATAAACCAGAATGAACAACTCAAATATGAGCATCATTGGAACAAGGTCTTAAACATGAGTTGGTGGATTTCCTAAGACAAAGAAAATAGGTATTCGCGTTGAGTCACGAAGATATACCAGACATAGAACCAAATTTCTTATGCCACGAGCTTAATGTGAATAAAGAAGCTAAACCTGTGAAGCAGCAAAGAAGTGTTTTTATCTCGGAGAAGCACCAGGCTATACAAGAAGAGGTGGAGGAACTTAAAAAAGCTTGCTTTATTAAAGATGTAAAGTACTCGGATTGGTTGGCCAATGTAGTTATGGTCAAGAATAAGAACAACAATTGGAGGATGTGTGTGGATTTTACTGACTTGAACAAAGAATGCCCGAAGGATGACTTTCATTTGCCATGAATTGATCAACTGGTATATGCTACTTCGGGGCATGAATTGTTGAGTTTCATGGATGCATATTCTGGTTATAACCAGATCAAAATGAAGCCAGAAGATAAAGAAATTACTTCCTTTATCACACCCTGAGGAACTTATTGCTATAATTTTATGCCGTTTGGTCTGAAAAATCCCGATGCTACTTATTATAGATTGGTGAAAAAAGTATTTGAGGAGCAGATAGGCAAGAATATGGAGGTGTATGTTGATGATATACTGACTAAAAGCAAAAAAGTTGCAGATCATATTGCCGACCTCATCCATACGTTTGATCAATTGGAAAAGCACCAAATGAAGTTAAGCCCCACCAAATGCGTCTTCGGAGTGTATGAGGGAATGTTCCTCGGGTATATAGTGAATCAAAGGGGAATTGAAGCCAATCCAGACAAGATTAAAGCTATGGTTAAAATGAAGTCCCCGGCCTATAAAAAGGATGTTCAAAGGCTAACTGGGCGTGTAGCATCACTCAATAGTTTTGTGTCAAGAGAAACAGACAAGTGTTTGCCATTCTTCAAGGTACTTAGAAAAACCTTTGAATGGAACGATGAATGTGAAAAAGACTTATTGGAGTTGCATAAGTACCTAGGAGTACCGCCACTGCTCTCCCGACCATTGTTAGGAGAAAAGTTATATTAATATCTAGTCTGAGTCAGCAGTTAGCTCTTCCTTGATCAAGGAGGAAAATGGAGTTCAAAAGCTAGTCTATTACACTAGCAAAGCTTTACGCGGAGCAGAAATAAGATATCCCAAACTGGAAAAATTAGCATTGGCCTTGATTGAGGCTAGCAGACGTATGAAGCCATATTTTCAAGCCCACACCATAGTGGTATACACTAACATGCCACTAAGACAAGCTTTGCATAAGCTGGAGAAATCGGGAAGATTGATGTATTGGGCTATGGAGTTGAGATAATATGACCTTGTATACAAACCAAACACTGCTTTAAAAGGTCAGGCTGTAGCTGATTTTATTACATAATTCACTTACCCAGATATTCTTGAGCAATTAGGGATTCTAGCCGAGCTACATACAGGAGTTAGCGGACAAACTGGAGATACGCCCGACCAACTCCAAATAGGGGAAACGGTAGAAAAATACCAACCGTCTAGTGGATTATAGGAGATGAAGAAGAAATATGAGGAGGCTAAAGATAAAATCTTTCATCAAGGCACTCTGACAAACCAAGCATTTGACAACAATATCCCCATATGGAGTTTGTACGTCGACGGATCATCTTGTGTAACCGGATATGGAGCTGGAATTATTCTCAATACTCCAGACGAGCTAGACATAGAGTATGCTTTGCGTTTCCAATTTCAAGCCTCTAATAATGAAGCAGAGTATGAAGCTATGATTGTTGGTTTAAATCTAGCTAAATAATTGAATGCCGTATGAAGCAAAAGGAGAGTTAATGAACATATATTTGGACAAAACTTTAGAAACAATTGCCACTTTGTTAGCTGTCCAGATGGCCAGGATTCCGAGATTGGAAAATGCTAGAGTCGATGCACTTGCTCGGTTAGCTTCAATAACCAGAACGGAGATATGAAGAACTATTCCTATTGAGCTACTTGCTAATAGGAGCATTGATGAAGATCTGATGGTTAAGTTTATTACAGTTGATAGGGGGCCATCTTGGATGGAACCTATAAGAGCATATATTGAAGATGGGATTCTTCCAGCTGATCTACTAGAAGCTAAGAGGTCGAAATACAAATATGCAAGATATGTGCTAGATGGTGGTGTGTTATAAAGAAGAGGATTAAGTGCTGGTCTACAACGGTGTGTGCATCCAGCGGAGGTAAAGGGTTTGATTGAAGAAGTCCATGAAGGGTCTTGTGGATCCTATGTAGCAGGAAGAACGTTGTTACAAAGAATACATACACAAGGGTACTACTAGCCAACCATGCGAGCAGATTGTGGAGATTTTGCTAAGAAATGTGAGAAGTGCCAGAGGTTTTCTAGCATATGCAAGGATCCACAAGAAGTCTTAACACTAATCACTTCACCCTAGACATTTGCTATGTAGGGAATTTACTTGGTCGGGCCCCTACCAACCACCCGAGGAAGGTTCAAGTACCTGGTTGTAGTATTGATTATTTTACAAAGTGCTTGGAATCTGAACCATTGATTGATATGTTTTATGAAAAGGTTTATCAGTTCATCTGGAAAGGTATTATATGCAGGTATGGCTTAACTTATACCTTTATAACTGATCATGGTACACAGTTTGACAATGACAAATTTGCTACTTACGGCACCCAATCCAATGTCTAAAAAATCCACTCTGCTCCTGGCCATCCTCAAAGAAATATCCAAATAGAGGTAACTAATAAAACTTTGTTGAATGGGATGAAGAAAAGGTTGAAAGATGCAAAAGGAAATTGGATCATTGAGTTGTATTCGGTCCTGTGGGATTATCGAACAACTTCCAGAACAACTACTGGATAAACTCCCTATCTATTGGCATTTGATACTGAATCCGTAATCCCGATTGAGCTAGGATTACCTACGCATAGAGTTCTTAACTTCAATACCCCAGTTACGATTTGATGAGAAGGTTGGATTTAGACTTGCTGGAAGAAGTCCGTGAAGATGCAGCTTTAAGGAATGCAGCCTATCAATAAAGGACTACACATTTCTACAACAAGAGGGAAATTGTGTTTTTAATAAAGTAATTCAAAAAAATAATAAGATGGAAGACAATTGGCATGGGCCTTATCGTGTTACTGCAGTTATCCGACCAGGCATATATAGGATTGATACTTTAGAAGGAGAAGATTTCAATAACCCATGGAATGCCGAGCACTTGAAGAAGTATTATCATTAAAAGTAGTTGTGATGTACTCAGTTCATTTCAAAATTCAATGAGAACATGACTTTCCAAATATTGTAATTTGTTGTTTTCTTTTTTGGAGTAATAGTGTTGTGCACTTACAAACACAATGATTACAAACACAGTGAAGGACACCAACAAAGTTGGTTGGTAACAACTGAAGCCACCAATAAAGTTGGTCGGTAACAACTAAAGCCACCAATAAAGATTGTCGACATTAATGAAGGACACCAACAAAGTTGGTCGGTAACAACTAAGCCACCAACAAAGTTGGTTGGCATCCATGAAGGCCAACAACAAAGTTGATCGATAACAACTAAAGCCACCAACAAAGTTGGTCGGTAACAACTAAGCCACCAAAAAAGTTTGTGGTCAAACATATTAAACCATGCAAGGAAAAATCATATGTCCTAAATGCTTGGTTAACGAAGACTCGAATGAATAATTTTCATCTAAACTGGGCTTAAAGATGGACAAATGTTCCACTCATGCCTGGGAACCAAGGTAACTAATGCAATTACCATAAAATTTAGGTACATTAGTAGAACCATGGTTAAACATTGGTAATTGGTATAAAACTTAGGATAACCGAAGGATATCAATAGAACTTATGAAAAACTAAAGATCAACTACAAGTTGATACATTAATAGTCATAGACTAAGAAAACACTCACAGACATTCAAAGATTAACTAAAAGTTGATCCATTCATAAAATAAGTTGTTCATTACTTTCCATTAAAATTAAATGATTACATATTGTTGCTCGAACATGGAAAAACAAAATACAAAAAGTTTATTCTATAGGATGCTTTCCTCCAGCTTTAGAGATAGGATCCATGCCTGCTGGAGGATCGTCCAAAGTAAAAGGACAGTTGATAAAGTTAAGGTTCTAAAGCATCTTGGTATTGTTTCTACCAGGACGGTCAAGCAAATGAGGAGGACAATTGATCTCTAGTTCATAATCCCCCAAGTACTTGGAAATCAAATATTGGGGAATACGATGAATAGGTACCCAATTAACATCCAACTTAAATGGAGGATTGTCAAGATGTAGCAATCCCGGATACCAATCCCATATAGAGTCATTCACATCCACTTTCAGCACAGTTAAATCATTTATCCAACCCCATTTATAGGATTCGTTCTGGGCCTATTGAAGTCTATCATCGTAATGCCACAAAGCTTCATTATACCCACCCATCCAAAATTCTATGGGTTGTTTATGAAATTGAAAAGTAAATTTATCAACTTGTGATTGCATCTTCTTCAGTAACCCATCCTTAACCTCTAATTGGGAAGATTGAGTGCACAGTTGTTCAGATAAGGTCTGCAGCTTTTGGGGCATCTCAGCGATAGCTCAGTCTTTTTCTTTTAGCTGTGTAGTTGGATTGGCAAGAGCCTGTTGGGTCTTAACTTCCTCTACAGTTCCTCGGCCAGGCCTATTTTTAGCTCGAGAAGAAGAAGTTGACTTAATGTTTTTCAAGTCATCCAATTCATCCCTCAATGTGGCATTCTCAGCTTCTAAAAAGGAGTAACCTTCATCTGTGGTAGTAATAACAGCGCCCGAAGAAGACTTCAGAAGATTCACTTAATCCCTTAAATTATTATTCTCCTCTTCCAGGAGTTTGGAAATAGTCCTAGTTTCCATAATTTCAAGCTTAAGTAAATCTTCCTTTTTATTATAAAGAGAGACAAATTTATCAAAGCCCCTATCTACACTCAAACTTTGATACTTTTGCTCATAGCTCTGATGCAGCAATGGAGTTGATTCATTATACTGTTCTTGAAGTTCTTCTATCATTTAATAATAGGTAAAATTATTTGCTATCGCTCGATCAAGTAATTACTTCAAGTATTTCTAGGATTTTCTGACTTGCTCTGAAGCATCATCATCGAGCAACTGAGTAACTTCTTCTTCGGACAAGTCCATATGGCCATCTTTGAAAAAAGAATTGCATTTCCTCAGTAGCTCGGTATCATGGGAAGATATTTGTTCCCTCTTCGCAATAAACTAGCAAGAAGAAATAATCACCATTCAACAATAAGAATGTAGAACAGGTATAATCAACAGGAGATTGAAATAAACGACAAAAGGTTCTTTTATTAAAAACAAAGAGTTCAAGTACAATCAAAACAAAGGAAAAATAAACAACAAAAGTAAAAGAGAAAAACGCCGAACAACATTACACCTTCTCCCTATCACTTTCAACCTTCTTTCTCTACTCAGAAGAAGGGGCTATAGGCTGGAGTTACTCAGTTTGCTCAGCTGGAGGAATAAATGACTCATGGACTTCAGGTTATTTGGCAGTAGACTCAACCACAACTGAAGACTCATCAGAAGAAGCTTCATCTTCAACCTCTTCCTCAATGACTGGAGGAGGCCCATGAATATACCTCTGAAAAAGTTCAGAGTCTCCATTGTGTTCAACTCTTGAAGGGAAGAAACCCAACCATCTCTAAAACATTTTTGATTCACATACTCAATCTGAGAAGAAGCAGCATAAATGGCTTTGTTCCAGCCCTTATCCCAACCAGCACCGAAGGAAGTCTTCACAGCAGCCCTTCTTTTAGCTCTGGTAGATGACATAAGCTCCTCAGCAGCCTTTACCCTGTGCTCAGCTTCTTCTGCCCTGTGCTCAACCTCCTCTTTCTGGTGCTCAGCTTCCTCTTTCTAGTGCATAGCTTCCTCCTTCTGGAGCCAACCCTCCTTAGCCCTGTTTTCAGATTCAAGGGCATTTGTATCGGAGGTTTGACGAGTTTTTTTGGCTATCTTCAGTTTCTCTGCCCAAGTGCTCCTCTGAGTCTCCAAGGCTTGCTGAGATTCAACCAGAGACTTCTTCAAACCAGACAGAACTTCCTTCACCTCATTTGAAGAAGAAGACTTGATTGCATCATCTTTCTCCAGCATATTATTAAAGTGTACTGAGAACTAAAAAAAATGAAGATTAAAGTGAGCATATGAATAATGTAAATGACAACCAAACAAAGACAATGGATATTACTTACTAATGCAAGGTTCTGAGCAGCCGATTCAGATACCTTCATTTTGGGGAGCTTGGCATCCACCCCCTGTGGTCTGGAAGAGTACCAGACTTGATCAGCCTCCCAGAAAAACCAAGAGTGATAACTGTTGGAGGAATAACATCAGATGAGGGAAAATCAGCCAAAGACAGTTGGTCAGCAACTTGGTTGACTTGGTTCTCTGCAAGCCCTCTCCTAAGTCTCCTCAGAGGAACTTAAACCTATTTGGGATCTACACCCTTAGGAACCAGGACTTTGGGGGCTGGAACTTTAGGAACCAGGTCTCTGGGGGCTGGATCTTTAGGGACTGGACTTTGGGTCCGGGGGCTTCATAACATCCCTTATTTTATTCTTAGATCCTTCAGCAGAAGATGGGGACCCAAAAGTAGCACCACTGTAGAGGTCAGGAAACTTCCTCTTCTTCATAACTTTAGACAGAGGAGTATCATAATCAACAGCAGTCTCTGCGTTAAGATCAATTACCAGAGCAAGAGAATCACCTGGTCTAGCAATAAAAGAGGAAACAGTGTTCTTGTACTGGAGAAGATAAGAGGCAGACCTCACGTGCTCCTCGGCAACTACTTTGTGAAGTACCCAGATAAACTTTAACTCTTTCAAATTTACTTCGTTCTCTTTGGGAAACTTTATTTTTTGCTCAACTGTAAAACAATTTTTAAAACAACAGTCAGTATGACATTTTATCAAATATAAACAGGGCAAATTTACTAAAACATAAAATAACCTATTCCATTGCTAAAGAGTGGACATCTAGGTCCCTGGTATTTAGCACCTCCAACTAAAGGGGCATGTTGACATTTTTTTATAACTACCCCATGATCAAAATAATCCCTATTAGAATCAGGGAGATTAACTACCAAAGCTTTACTAACGGCCCTAGTTTTCAAATAAAAGGTGGTATCACAAGTTAACCACTTATAACAAAATATAATTTCCGAAATCCCTAAATGGGTTCCATGAATTTGATTTAACTTATAAACTCCATTAATAACTCTCCATGTTTTAGGAGCCACTCTTGCAAGTAAAATGTCAAAATATTGACAAAACTCCAAACACAAGGGATTGTGAGGAAATGTGAAGCTACATTCAGTAATAAAGATCGAGGGGAACCAATGGCCCTTAGCAAGAGAGAAAAAATTAGAAGGAAAAGTGGGATGCTATAATACAACCCAAGAGGGAATGTTGAAATCGGTTCTGAACTTATCAAGTGATATGATAGAGTAAGCCATGATGACGAAAACAAAGAAGAAGAGAAGAAAGATTCGTACAAATATTTAAGGATTCAGGAAGAACTAAAGACAAAAAAGAAAAGGATCACACAAAAGAAAACCACACAGCAGCAAAATCAGAAGTAAGAGGTAAAAAATGATCGAAGATTTTACCGCCCTTTTATAAGACACATCGAAAACAGGGCAAAGTAATGATTAAAAAGAATGAGGGTTGGATTTACAGTGGATAACATATGAAAAGACAAACATACCCTAACAATATTCGATAAAATTTGAAATATTTATAAAATTGCCATTCGCGCTAAAAAATGTCAATTAAGTGAATAAAATTCACAAGTCTGGAAGCTCTGCAGCCAACCAAACAGCTTGAGCTACTGCCAAAGCATAATATTCTACACTTTTACATAAACTCCAACTATGAAACATTGGGGATTTTGTTGATACCAAAATTTACCATCCTATATGGACCAATTACAAGCCATCACGTGTCATCCTATGTGGCACAAGTCCAAGTCAGCATGATAGAAAATCCTGACCAACATAGTTACCCGACCAACTGGGAAGCCCGACCAACGATGTTGACCAACTAACTGGGAAGCCCGACCAACAGCCAAAAATCATTATGTACAGCAAACCAAGCGCTAGCAGTCTTACAGGCTGTATTACCCGTGAAGCGATAGCGTTCATATAATTAATTCTCATTATGTGTTGATGTAAATTCCTAAAATAAGGCCATTCCATCCTTTCACATGACAACGATCAAGACCCCCTTCGGTTATAAATACATTGTATCTCCCTCATTGCAAGGGATGGAAAAACAACTCAAGGCAGTCAATACATAACAGTGGACGTAGGCTATGACATTGAGCCGAACCACTTTAAAATTTTCTTATGTCTTGTTTGTTTTACTTAATTTACCTATGATTAATTAATTAGGCTTAGTCTAGTTTTTTGCATTAACAAATATATTTAAGGTTCCAAAGTCTGATAGTTTTGATTAAACTGAATATGGAAATCTTTACATATTTGTGATATGTTTGTAATTTGATTAGCATCATGTCTGTAATTAAGTGCGTGTGAGTTGCGTGCATGTGATTTAGAGCACATCACCACTTACACCTTCACACTACTACACTGAAAAGTGTTGGTATTGAGATCTTGGACTTTTGAGTCGACGTAAAGCTAAAAGGAGTGGATTTACAAAGCTGAGAGAATATCAACCACATCAGAGCCTTGGGAGAAGTCAGAAAATCTAGAGGAGTTAGCACATTTCTAAACTTAGAATTAGGTCTGATTGTGTGTCTTGATTGTTATATAGTTTGCAAATTGTTACCCTATTTTAGTGGATTTTTATTTTTGAGGTGTAGAGACATCCGTGGATGTTTCCCGAATTAGGTTGGGTTTTACCACGTTAAAATTGTGCTTATATACTTCCTCTTCCTCTCATCCCTTTCTTGAGGCTGTGTTGATTTAAGTTCCTTATTAGTTCTGGTTTTCAAAATCGGTAAACCCATACATTAAATAACTCGTTCATACTGTTTTACACATCTTGTGTTTAAAATTTGTTTTAAGAAAAGAGTTTCTTCAACAAACTGTTCGGATCCATTTAGATAGTTTAATCTTGAATTAAACGACTTAAGTGGTCTTTTTTCAGATACTAGCTACATTTAATCTAGTTAGGGCATCGTCAGTGGTGGGAGTTAGTGACCACGTAGGAGGAGAGAGATACTATGGCGACACAGGAATTTTACGGTGTCGTTCGACTTCATGTTCTTTTCATCAGAAGTTTAGATGGGGATGAGGAGGAGATTCTTAAACCTCTAGTAGAAGAGCCAAACTATGGCCGATTATGAGAAGGATTTCATTCTCCCGATGAACTTTGTGTTGGAAGATGTGAACATTGAGGAGAAGAGGGTCATCAGGTTTACTGATATACTTACTTGGAGGATTCGCCAGAACTTATTGGGGAAACAAGTGTTGCAGGCTGACACTGAGACTAAGGTCATTAACGCCATGTTGATCCACTACAAGGACCATCGCTTCAATCTGAGGGGAGTTAATTCAAAGGAGATTCAATCTAATAAGGTAAGAGTGTGGGTAGCGGTGTCAGTGAGGAATCATAATAGTAAGGAAGGCAACATGGGCAGGGCTCCTAACAGGGGACTCTCCTAATAGATTCAGACCGAGTAATGAAAATTTCATATAGGTCCATCAGGGCCAGCAGAACGCTCCTCAAGGCTAGGGGAACCAGATCGGGGGCTAACAGGGTCGGGATTATCAAGGCCAGAGATAAGGTCCATCTCGTCAAGGCCAACAGAGCTAGAGGCAAACCAATTTCACTAGGAGTTGTTTCATATGTGGGGTGAAAGGCCACTTGCACCGTGCATGACTGAGTAGGGCTATGGGTTAGGGGTAGGGGGCCCACTCGGGTAAATAGTTATAGTATCTTCCATCCCCATCGACAGTTCTAGAGTTACCGCCTCCACAGGGGCAGGGGCACGGGTAGTTTGGGCGTGTGTATCACGTTCAAGGACCAATGTTACTGCACACAATTGTGGGTATATTTTATATCCATGGGTACATGAGTAAGGTTTTGTTTAACTTAAGAGCGTCACACTCATTAGTTAGCACTATATCCGCACTTGCGACAGGTTTAGTGGGTTTAGCATTGGACAATATCATGATCGTAGATGCACCGTTGAGTGGTGGGACTCTCATCTATTCCATCTGTTAGTTGACGAGTGTGAACGTGAGGAGGATATGATTAGTAACGAATCAACTCATTTTATATTTCGATGATTATGATGTTATTATGGGTATGGACTGGTTCGTGACATACAGAGCGATGGTGGACTCTTATAGTAGGACTATCGTATTAGTTATTTCAGGACATGACATGTTCCTTATGGCGATGCCTCATCCAAAGGGAGGGTCAAGAAAACATTTATACTATATTGAGGAGGAGACTTATGAGGGTATAGTCATCTTACTAGATTCAATCCTTGTTGTTAGGGACTACAATGATGTGTTTTAGGAGATACCGGGATTACCATCGAGTCAAGAGATTGAAATTATGATTACCTTAGCATCGGGGACTGCGCTGATAGCGTGAGTGACATATCATATGGCTCCTTTAGAGATGCGGGAGTTGAGGGATCAGATTTAGGGTGCCCTGGTTCTATTTGTAAAGAAGATGGATGGGTCATTGAGATTGTGTATCGACTATCGGGAGTTCAATAAGGTCATGATTAAGATCAAGTATATGTTGACATATATCGCTGACTTGTTCAATCAGTTGAGAGGATCAACCTACTTACTTGTGATTGATTTGAGATAAAGGTACCGACAGTTGCGTATCAGGGGGTAAGATGTCCATAAGACCACGTTTTTACGAGATACAGGTCTTACGAGTTCAGAATTATGTCGTTCGGGTGAACCAATGAGCCAGTAGTTTTCATAGATCTCATGAATAGGGTGTTTAGATATTTCTTTTATCCGTATGTCTTTATGTTCATAGATGACATCTTGTTTTATTCCCAGATAGAGGGAGAGAACTCAAAGCATTTGCATATGGTTTTTTAGACAATACATGACCACCAATTGTATGCTAATTTCGATAAGTGTGGATTCTTATTGTGGGAGGTTCAATTCTTGGGTCACATAGTCTCCTAGAAAGCGATTTCTATGGATCCAAGTAAGGTGTTGTAGTGAGGGAGTGGGGACATCCCATGACACCGACGGAGGTTCATATTTTTCTAGGGTTATCAGGGTATTACTGTCGATTAATTAGAGGATTTTTTAATAATGCAGGTACCTTGACGAATTTGACTCGCAAAGGAGTGCCTTTTTTCTTGGGATGATCGATGGGAGTTAGCTTTTGATGAGGTAAAGGACAAATTGAATTCAACACCCGTGCTCGCATTTCCTAGTGGACGAGTAAAGTACTTTGTTTTTAACAATGCATCCACACAGGTACATGGGAAACTTCTATAGGAGGATGAGCGGGATATAACTTATGCTTCTCAGAACCTTAAGCCTAGTTAGAAGATCTATCCCACTCAGGACTTGCAGTTTCCTAATTTAGAAACAGTCATTTTTACCTTGAGAATTTGGAGGTGCTACTACTGCAGGAGAGATCCTAGTTGTTCATGGCCACAAGCCATGTCAGTATCCTTTCACATATAAGGAGATAAATATGAGGCAATGTAGGTGGCTTGAGTTCACGAAGGACTATCAGTTTGAAATCCAGTATCATCCGGGGAATGATAATGTAGTTGCAGATGCTTTAATTAGGGAGGGTAGTTGGCAGCAATGTCGAAAGAGAAGTGGGTTGAGCTTTTTCGTGAGGATAAGGTAGTCTAGGCTTACATAGCCGTGATAACCATCAGAACTAAGATCATTTTGAGGGTTATAAAGTCACAGGAAGGGATTCGTCTTATTAGCAGAGAATTCAACTATTATTGGCAGGTGGAGCGAACTCTTACTCAGGTAGTTATGAGGGTGTCTTACACTTCAATAGGAGGTTGATTGTCCCTAACAATGAGGACCTATAGCCCACATTTATGGAGGAGGCACATGGGTAATGATTTTGGTGTATCTCGATGGGAATAAGATGTACCATGCTATGAGGAGACAATATTGGTGGACTAGTATAAAGAGGTGCATAGCAGAGCTTGTCTCAAAGTGCACCATTTGTCAAATGGTGAGGGTCGATCATTAGAGACCAGCTAGGGTTTTAGAGCCATTGAAGATTCGAGTACGGAAATGGGAGAGTATTCAGGGTTACCGACATCGCAGAGGGGTTAGGATTCCATCTGGATAATTCTGGAGGAGTTGACCAAGGTAGCTCATTTCTTGCCAGTTCAGGTGGATTAGGCGACATTGTAGTATGCACAGTTTTTCATATCTCTCAATATTTTTTTCAGATCAGGGTAAGATCTTTGTGTCCCACTCCTATCAGAGTTTTCAAGAGACAATGGGGACAAAGTTGCACTTTAGCACATCTTATCACCCACAGACGATGGGCAGACGGAGAGGGTGAATCAGATGTTTGAGAATATGCTGCGGATGTGTATTCAGGATTTTAAGGGTAGCTATGAGAAATATTTACCTTTGGTAGAGTTTACATATAAAAACTCATACCAGTTCACTAAAGCCATGGCACCGTTTGAGGATTCATAAGGGAGACATTATCGTTTTCCCTTTTCTTAGTTATAGGTGGGAGACAATAAGCTTCTCGGGCCAAACTTCATTTAGGAGACATCAATAAATATTGAATTGATTAGGAGTCGTATTCGGTTACCCAAAGACCGAAAGAAGAGTTACGGCGATGCTAACTGGAGATTTCTAGAGTTTGACGTGGGTGATTAGGTGTGCAAGTATCTATCATGAATAGATTGATGCAGTTTAGGAAGAAGGGGAAGTTGTCACTAGGTATGTGGGGGGATTTTGCCATTATCGATAAGGTACGACCGATTGCGTATAGGATCACCTTATCGAAGTATATTCAACAGATTCACGACATGTTCTATGTGTCTTCGTTGAGGAGGTATCTCAAGGATGACATGTCTTACCGGCATATACAAGTAGGAGATTGACTTGCAGTCGGATATTTCTTATGAGGAGAGACCTATTTCCATTTTGGGCCGTAGCGAGAGGAATCTTCGGTCAAAGGTTATTCCATTACTGCGTGTATAGTGGGGACGCGGTAATGTTGCTGAATCGACGTAGGAGTGTGAGGATGACATGAAGTAAAAGTATCCATAGCTCTTCATGATAGGTACGTTCGAATTTCAGAGACGAAATTCCATTATTAGTTTGGGGGGGGGGGGGGGCACAATGTAATAACCCTACTTTTATTATTATTATTATTATTATTATTTAATTTTTGTGTGCTTATAATTATTAATTTAATTGGGGGAAATTAAGTTGGATCAGTAAATATTAATTAGCGAGATAAAGGAATAATATTTATTATTGCGATTATTATTTAGTTGGGTGTGATAAGTAAATTCATATGTGAAGTATTATATGTGGCATATGAGTGAAAGAGACGGTTTATTATTATATGTCGATAGTGCGTTACATCAGCGGATAGATATATTTATGAACAATGCGTACGGTACGCACGTGTCTGGCCCGATTAATGAGATGTTAGAATATTTGGACTTGGACGACTGGGATGACCTTTTCGAGTACACCGGTGATCCGGGATGGGTTGCAATAGTCCTGAAAAGGTACCCGAGTGTTATTATTGGATTTCGGAGGCTTTTTAGATATAGCAGGACTCGTACAAGGGTAGGATGGTCATTTTACACCTAGGGTTTTTTGGGATAACGTGAGTATGGTGACTTGAGGAAGTATTTAAGGGTATGGAACGCAGATGTCATCTCACCTCTAACATTCTGCACAAATGAGAGTTAGAGGGAGTTTAACGGAATAGAAAAGACAAAGAAAGGCTTGGAGAAGGGGAGAAAGAGGCTATCTTCGGATTCAACCCATCATCAACATAGAGAACATCAGATATAAATACATAAAGACAAGTAGTTACTTTCTTTAAATTAAATTAGTACGTAGTTAATCACTTTCGTAGTCAATGATAGAAATCAGAGAATTAAAGATGTAATGATTGAAACTTTGATTTATTAAATAAGATGTGTAGGGTGAGATTAATATCCAATTTGAATTGATGAGTAGTTGATGTTAATCATATAAGAATTTCAAAAGTAATTCTGGTTTTATAATGATGAGCATATAGAACATTGATAGGAAGGTTGAACTATGAAAAATCAAATTGGGGAAAAATTCTGAGTTGAATAGGATTGATGTTTGATTTATAATCCTAGGTTTTTTTATAAAGGATTCAGGGTTAATTATATTTTATAACACTTACAGAACATTATTATAATGATGTAGGAGGTCAATTTTATGTTGGGATGGTTTGGGACCTCCATTAGAGGGTTTGGAGGTTAAAAACCTGAGAAAGAAGATGAAAGGCAGCCCAACAAGCTGAATAGGTTTGCTAGGGGAGTGAACCGATTTGCTTAATTGAACTGGTTATGTCCGCTAGCGAACTTGTTCGGTTTACTGGCCTGCCCAGTTTTTGTTCGTGTGTTGTTTTGACCCATTAGGGAGTGGAGAAAAACGGTATGGGGTTTCGGTATACTATGGGACTCTTGGGGAATTATTTTCAGGGTTTGGTATGTATGATAGGCCAACTAATAGATGGGTTCATGTGATGATAATCGAGAATATAAGGGACTTACCATTTAGATATTTAATCGAGAAGTTGGTTCAAACTTTGAGATTGGGTTAACCGTAAGATGTGTGATATGCGTATGAGATCGGTACTTTATATATACATATTAGAGTGACATGTATATATATTTATGTGCATCGAACATACCTATTCGGTAATGCTATCGTAGGAGGTTGTGTGTAGTGGGAATTCCATCCTTGCATTAACTATCAAGTGTTGGATTGATTCCTCGGGACATAGAGCTGTTGTATTACCAGTATACATATGTGAGGATAGGTATTGGTTTGGAGACTGGTTGGGTGCAATGGGGCATGGTCGCAACACCCAGACGTATGTCTATGACCGCCTCCATTTTGACCCAATGGCTCAATGCCATTCGGGATACCTGGAGGAGCCGGATAGAATACGAAGGATGTATCTGTGAGGTCTATGCTTTGGGGATGCGGTTATACATATATAACGAGTGACATATATGTTTGTTTATATGATATAGTGAATATAACACGAGTGTAGCTATGTTATATTTATTATGTGAAATATTTATCCATCTCACATGTATTGCTACAATATTGTTTGAGAATGTATACCTAATGCAGGTAGTTATACTTAGATAATAGAGAGTATTAATGGAGTTGGGCTTAGATAGCGATTACATGTCCTAGTTAGATTGGTTGGTTTAATTAGGATAATAAATGAACGCGTTAGGTGCACACTATAGTTGAGAGATGATGTTTTATCTCATGTGAGTGTGACCGGTTAATTATGAAAGTAATAACTACAAGTTTTATCAATTTAAAATATTTAATTACTTGGAAAATATTTTCTTCTTTTCGGGCTATAACCCGATGGCTATTGTGTTTCCATGTTATCCTTTTAAATCCTCATTTGTGCAACAGCAGTAGCCGGGACCGCATGGATAGATTCGTTCTTGCTGCTGTGGTAGTTTCGGATGCCACAGGATTTGACTTAGCCTCCTCAGTCATTCTATCTAGATAGGATGTTATTTCATTCTAGTTTTCCTTTTGGGCGTGTTGCCCATAGATGGATAGGGTTTTATATTAATATTAGGATTTTATTTGAGTACTCAGTTGTTATTCAGTTTTTATTCAGTTGGATATTACTATTAGGTGACCGATGGCTTATTCGGTTAACTTTTACTATTATTTATGCATGGTGATTGATCTATTCGATTTAGTGTATGGTTTTATTCATATTCTTTTATGTTGTTTTATTGGATAGTGATGCTAAAAATGAGACCATACAAAGATTCCTATTTTATTTTAGTAGAGGATTGGTCACCTAATATTAGAATAAGCGGGTTATCATAATTTTTAGGTATTTTAGGCTAATTTCTATGGTGGCTGAAAGATGGCGGAGTAATAAAAAATAGGTGGCAAAACTGGGGTGAATGTGATGCTAGAAAAGTGGAGGGACTATTTGGAAAATGAAATTTTTAGGATAACATTGCACTGATTTCAAGGCAGAGAATGTTTTGATTCCTGAAAAGAGGGCCTTTGGGAATGAGGTCATGGACTCCTTAAATAGGAAAAAAATAGATCTAGGGTATTATCGATCGGCACATGTCCTGGCCATCCTGTTGGCATACCACTAGTTTGCTAAAAAAGTAAAATTCCCTTTTGCCTATAGGCAGAGGTTTGGGGTGCATATAGGTAGTCAAAAAAGGATTTTTTTGGGCATAAAATGCAAACCTTAAGTTTTAACCATGCATGAATAGGATTGTTGGATATGGTATTAAGATACATACGATAATCTATGAGGCCACTGTCGGGTTTGAGAGTTGACCAAAGTTAAACGGTTCTCTAAAGAGCCAAGTGACCACTAAACGAGGATTGTCAGAATATTAAGGCAAGTACGTACAGACCATAAGGCCGGTTCGTGCATGGTAGGGACAGTTGGAAAGTGTATTTAGAGACATATGAAAGTGAAATGATATGCTATCCTTTTAGAGGGTTAACCAAACTTAAACGGAGCTCGAAAACATCCGACAACCTCTAGGTCACAATTTGGAGTAAAATGGAAAGTACATATGAACTCAAAGGCCAATTAATACACGGTATGGATCATTAAAAAGGGATTCAAATCCCTTTGAAAATAAAATGAGATATTCTCGGGTTGGAGAGTTGACCAAAGTCAAATGGAGCTTGAAAGCATCGGGTGACCTTTAGGTTAGAGTTTGACGTGGGACCTAAGGCCTAAGGGTGAAAGGAATAGTGTTAGGGACCTAAAAAGGTATTTTAAGGGCATAGGATGGGGTGTCTACAGGGCCCCTTGATGGATGATATTCTAAAAGTGGAGGTCATCGAAAGAGAGACACCTCATGGAAGGTTATGAGCTTTGAGGGTAAAGGCTTGATGCACAGGACCTAAGGACTATAAGTCACCAATTCAGCATGTCGAGGCCTCTACTGGGGATTAAGGGAGGTACCGACCAAATTCAAAAGGTTTAGACCAATTCTATGTGTCCAGGTGAATTCTACGAACCTATTGAGTGAAAGACACCTAATTAGATGGTCGAGGCAAATTCTGTGGATCTAGGTTAATTTTGGGGACCTGAAAGAGTGGAAATGATTGATTTAGACTATCGAGGCCAATACTACTGGCATGGGTCAATTCTGCAGACCTAAAGAGTGAAATCCATTGATTAAGAGGGCTGAGGCCAATTCAGTTGGCCTAAGCGACCGATTTCGAGGGTCCAGTCAGATTTAGCGGGCCTAGGACAGTTATGAAGAGCTGAATATGGAAATCGACCATTCAGAAGGTAAAATCCAATTGTACGATCCTGTGTCAATTCTATGGACCTTAAAGAGTGGAAGCGGTCGATTTAGAGATTCGAGGCCAATTCTACGAACTTAGATCAATTCTGCGGATCTAAAGAGACCGAAGAGTTGATAAATATGACTCGTGATCCATGGTTACGACAGGCGATGTACTTTTTTTAATTTCCTACTATGGAGTATGCAGGTGCTAGACTTTTGAAATTTTATTTCTTCCTGAAAAAGGAGTGTTTCTTGGAAATTTTGGAGTTTCACGACCTTTTGGGGATTTTTTGTAAATTTTATGGACAATTTGGGATTTTTTTAAATTTTTGGTGACTAATAGGCATGACCAGGGGATTGTCGATCGACATACACTCTTGTTTCCTATAATAAAAAGGAGTGTGGGATCCTCATTTCTTACACCTCCAAAAAGTGAACTATCTTTCGTCTCTCTTTAGCAATCATCTTTTATGTTTTTTCTTCAAAATGACTCATGGAAGGCATGTCTAACAACCCTTTAATGGCCATCGATTGTTGGACCGACCTAGAGTAGCGTGATGCTGAGGTGCTAGTATTTGGGAGTGAGAACACTTGTGACAACTTTGAGAATGTTCTAGAAGAGAGGATCTTGCTGCGGGAACATGTGAACCATTGTTATGTGAGGGTGAAGAACCCAAATTGTTATGTGAGTGATTGTCTATTTTATTTAGAGTTTTTTTTATTATTTTTTGATTTTTTATTTGTTTATGACTTTTGAAGATTTTTGGATCGTGTGCGGGTGGATGTTTCTTCATCGGGTATCCGTTCTCACGGAATAATGGGGATAAAGAAGGTGTGGGAGAAGCTCCCTGAGGCAGTGCAGTTGATGGTAGATGCTCTTGGATTTGGTCTTATGGACAGGGATTTGGACGGGGCAATGCGCTCTTTTGTGAGGTTGTGCGCTTTAGGTGAAAGATGGTAGGACACCACCCACACGTTTTACTTAAGCGTGGGGGAGATGATGGTTACTCCCATGGATATGCTTCAGTTGACCAGGTTGGAGTGTGAGGATCAATATATTATAGTGGATCAAACCTTGAGCATTTTTATGATTGCGGTTTGAGCTAGCCTAGGGGATATTGGGCGGATCATTTTGGGAGAGTCGGCCAGGATATCGGTGCTGAAGGAGACTTTAATGTCCAAAATAATTTATGTGACTGATGGGAGGCAGGTGAGTCAGGGAGGCCGCTTATTCATTTTGTTTGCTGGGTGGGTTTGTGGTGGCGACGAGTGGTGATGTTGTCCATTTGCGGTTTCTCCCTTTTTTGCAGATTATTGCTGAGATTCACTTACACGACTGGGGAGGTTTATGCTGGCATCCCTCTGTGCTTCTTGGGATGCCTTCAATCGGTATCGCTGATAGACTTTTACAGGGCCCGTGTACTCTCTGTAAGTAACCTTTAGATATAAATTTCTTTATTTTCCTATTTTTTTCTTCTATTTTTAACATTTGGTGTTGCTTTCTATTGACGTGATTTTATGAGGTCATTGGGCACAGTGTCAGGTTGGTGTCCTTGAATGTGAGTGAGGTAGGGAACATCTGATTTTGTATCGATGGAGGAAGTCAAACAGGTAGTCAAAGGAGTTCAAAGCTTTCAGGGATGTGTGGGCGGGTTAAATTCCTTTACGAGTGATCAGGTTAGGCTCTATTTTCATCCTTTGTTTTTGGATTTTCGATATTTTTTTGCATTTTTTTAGATTTTTAATGACTGACTTTTATTTGGGAACCTGTGGTATTCTATCCTTGGTGTCTGGCTATGGGAGCTACGAGGATTAAGGACATCCATGACAAGAAGCAAAGGTTACTAGAACATGAGTTTTGGTACGTCTCGTACCTAGAAGAGAGGGTGTTGAGGCAGGTGATGTAGGGTGAGGTGGAGGTCCCACTATCAATGTCTCTTGAATATATGAGGTGAGTGAAGATATGTCGATGAGGGATGGCAACGGGGCGGGTTTGAGGGGGGTTTTCCAAAATCCTAACCCGCCCCATTTAATAAATGGGGCGGGTCGGTGCTCCTATAGGTTGGGTTAATTTTGAAAATAGTAAAATTAAAATTATTACTTTATAGTCTTAGAGGTCTACAATGGTCCGTATTTCAATACGTGAGACAATCCTCAGTTGTCAATCTATGTTTCCACATAGATCTTTTACAAAATTAACATACATATAAAAGGATTTTTTAGTGTGTGTGTGTGTGTCTGGTTTAATTGTAATTAACCAACATATAAAGGGTAATCTTGTAGGCATAAGTTAAACAGGGCAGGGTGGGTGGGGCGGTTTTATTTAGCTTGACTCCTAACCCGCCCCATTTAATAAATGGGTTTTTTTACACCCATACCCGATCCTAATTCATTAATCGGGTTTTGAAACCCGCCCCATTAGGGTGGGGCGGGGCTCCTATGGCAGGCGAACACTACATGATCTACATGGACACGATGGTTGAGGTCTCCATTTATTTATGATATGGAGGGTATACCGCCACCAACAGTAGGAACGAGGAGGGTAAATAGTGTGTTGGAATCTTCGGCTCATAGTTCGGAGGGTGGAAAAACGTCGGCAATAGAGGATGTTCCAGTCCATGACCTTTTCACTCCCTCCTACCACATTCAGTTGAGTGGTGGACATGTCACCTCAGTGCCTCATTATTCACAAGCGACGATAGACAGCTTCATTCCTCTATTCGGGGAGGTTCTCGAGAGAGAGGTATGACTTTACTTTTAGTTTTTCAGTTTGTTTCTAATCTCCTTCTCTATTATTGAATTGCTCGCTTCTGTTGGACTCACTCTTTTGCATAATGTTCGTGTATCAACATCGTGACTGCGGGACATTCAAGACTCGATGGCATCAATGTCTGATCACACGAGGAAGGTGTCCAGGTCTTGTATGGTACCATAGGCCATTTCTAATAAGAGATATGATTCTAGGAATGGGTGTTCCATTACTCGCTATTGGGGTAAGCATGTTCGTCGAGGTGCTTAAGGCAGTGGTTTTAGTTGGCACATTTTTGGAAAGTTTGGGTTCCATCCTGAATAACACAATGACGTATATAAATGCAATGACGAATATATATACAACACGCATTTTCATTTTCATTATTCATTTTCAATTAAATGGCCTAGTCTATTTTCACTTTAATTTTCTACCGGGGTTTTATCCATTGCATCAGTAAGAAAGAACTGAAAAATATGAAGTATTATTTTTTGGAAATTATTTTCTATGAAGGAACACTCGGGGAAACCTTTTTAAACATGTTGTTTTGACATATATGGGTTTATTGGAAACAAGGACAAAAAAGGAAATGTAGAAAAATTTCCAAATAGAGGGGACGCCGATCAGCATACCCTTGGCGTGCCTATCGACACACGAGTCGGTTCTAAATCACTTTTCCAGCCACTGTTATACTCCTTCTACACTTGGGTGTACTTGGGAATAGTTGTTAAAATACTAGGTCGATCCTCTTTATCTTTTGTCAATAGTTTTGAGTATAAAAAGTGGTATTGGTATGGAGTTTCACATAACACTTCACTTTCTTTCTTTTTTTCTTTTCCCTGAATTTTCTTGGATGGTTGAGATGGTCGTTCCCATGACAAAAGCATTTGAAGCTTACCTTGAGGATTTGGAGGCCATGTGCCTTTAAAAATTTAACTACGAGGCTTTTAACTTGCATCTAATCACATTATGGCGTAACCATTTTAAGGATTGGAAACTCTTAGAAGTGGCATTGCAGTTCTGATATCTTGATGAACATATGTTTCGCTTTGGCCTATACGTAGTGTGTTCCACCTATGATGAATTTTCTACCATGTTAGGTGTTAACCCTAGTTTTATTGTGGCAATGTCGGATATGTTTCATTCCCCTTGGGCATCGAAACCAAGTTACTTCATGTTTCCCCTTCGAATTCCCGACCACTAGTGAATGGGGGAAGTATTATCCTTACGTTGGTACTGAATTCGATGTGTCGGAGAGATCATACCGATAATAATTTTTCTGGTGCTATATCCTTGGTATTGATTGCCAGGCTGCTCTTAGTAAGGGGTGATATGATAGCAAACCATTAGGTGGACACAATTGTGTTGTTGATGTATCATCATTATAATCCGAATGTTGTCATATTAGCGGAGACTCTGAATGGATTGGATGATTGGTGGGAAGGATGAGCTAACTTTTTACTAGGAAGTCCCGTGATGTTTTTCATATGTTTATCGGATTGACTTTGCCTAGTGGTTCCTCCTAAGTATCCTCATACGAGTGTCCCTAACTTCTTTGCAAAGGCTTATTACAGCTTATGTCCATATGTTGGGAACTGGATGAGTTGGCTTATGGAGTATGGGGATAGACATATTCACTAGGTAGTTCCATAACGGGGCAACCTGGAGCCTATTTTGCAACTAGGTGTGTAACATTATTATAGATTGGTAGGCCCTCAACATACATCCTTTTATTTTCCTTAGTGACTTATGTGTTAAATAGGCTGGGAGAAGATTGGTCTTCGTCTTGTAGAAAAATTATTTCCTATAGGTCTCTAAGAATGATTTTGGTACCTTTGTGGCAGTGTCGCTGACCATCTACACATCCATCCCATTTTTGTTGGGGGCCTGGGGTTATACCTAGGGAATATTTTAAATGGCTATGCCAGAAGGTGGTTAAGAAGGTATGTGCTGAGGAGATGGGGCATAGGTGGTTTATAATATCTGGTGCTCTAGAAGAGGGCGTTGTGGTTTTATACACTCTTTTTAAGGTGTACCACCACACAGAGCGCATATGAAAGTGTAGTCAGGATTAAGATTCACGGGGTCCTCTTGGGACTTGTAATAATGATGAGGTGGGTTTGTAAGGCAGTTAAAATGGTTTTTGTGAGAATATGGGGATGAGTTTAACAATATTTGTGTTTGTCTGTAGGTTTAGTTATGGGGTTGGTAAGATGTTTTTGTTATTTTTTAGTTCCTATCACTAATACATCAAGTAATTACCTTGTTCCATATGTAATAAAAGAATAAGATGTTGTTTTAGACATGTTTTATTTAGCCTTCGAAGAATCTCTTTTATTTGAATTCTCTATATCGTTCTCTAAGGCATACGTAATCATTTTATTCGTATAAACGATGAGAGATACTAATGTTATCGGTTTGAGAAAATAATATCATTTTCTGATAGAGAAAGGACCAAGCCCAAAGTGTTTTACGGGATGACTACATACCTTTATGGAGTTCGAAAGTTATGAGTTTTTCTTTAAAAATGTGATTTTGAGAGGATTAGGTACCACGTAGTTATGAGAAGATAATGGTAATTTGTTTATTAAAAGAGGGGTGGGAAGAGTCATAGTGCGACAAGAGTTAGACTAAGGGTAGAATTTATTAAGATGATCCAAATCGATTGGAAGCACATTCTCTTCTCCGTTGAGGTATGTGAGCATGTCGACGCCACCTGACTAAATTTTCTTCATGATGAAAGGGCCCATTCAAATTAGGTTTGAATTTCCCTCTTGGATTCCAGATGGTTTCTTTAATTTCTTTTAGAGAGGGATCTCCTTCTTTCACACCGCGATATTTGACTTTTTTATTGAAGGATTGTGCAATATGATGGTTGTACCTTTGTATATGATATAGGGAATTTAGTCTTATTTTATTTAAGAGTATGAGTTTATCGTAGAGGCTTTTCTACCAATCTACCTCACTGACCTGAATTTCGAGCATGACTCGTATAGAGTGTATTTAAAGTTCTACAAGTAGGATCTCTTCCATTTTGTATACTAGGGAGTAAGGGGTAGCCCTAGTTGGTGTTCTAATGGAAGTAAAGTCGCCCTGGAGAGCATATGGGATTCGATCTCCCTAATCTCTATAACTTTTGGTCATTTTTGGTGATTATTGACTTGAGGCTTTTATTGGTGGATTCGAGAACTCGTAGGGAGAGGACTTGTTCATTTCAATTCTATACTCATCGACAAAGTCTATGATTTCATCTTCAAAATGGAGCCTATTGTCTAATATGAGCTCGTGAGGAGCTCTTTAATGTCAGATGATGTTCTTGTTGATGAACTTGACCACTTTCTTTGCATTAATTACTGCATATGACCCCACTTCAAGCCATTTGGTGAAGTAATAAATGACGACCAGGATGAATTCATGTTCGTTTAATGCCTAAGAGAAACTTTCTCGATAATGTTTATGCCCCAAGTTTAGAATGGCAAAGGAGAAGTCATTTTTTACAACTCTAGGGGATGTAAGTGCTTAAGATTGGCAAAACTGTTCACATTTGAGACATATTCTTGGAAAGGATATGACCATTCATGTGGGGTCCATATTCCCCACTATTGATGTTCTGCATCACGTCCTCTCCCCCAGCCCCTGCTATGCAGTGCAGATGGGTTCGATCAAAATTTCTCTTAAAGAGTGCCTTATCACATTTGATGTACTGAGCATCAGTCTTGCGAAGGATTGCACGGTCTTTCTTGTTAGTGTCCTGAGGATTACTCCCATGCTTAAGGAGGTGCCAAATGTCATAATACCACTACCCAGTTACGTCCAAATCTTATTCTGTTATGATCTTGATGTGGTAAAAATGAGTGGGTGTTACTTTTCTTTTGGACAAGAAGGGGATCCATTGTTACCCTCTCTGGCATATCGCCTATAGAGGTCAAAGTTTCCCATGCATCAACTAGTCTATTCCTTGATCCAGGAAGGTAGTGGATGCTGACATCCTCCAACTAGGAGGCAAGATCTTCGATGTGAGCAAGGAAGGGTAGAAATTTTTTATCTTTAGCTTTCCACTTTTTGAGGATTTTCCCTATGATGAGAGTTGAATATCCATAGACATTGATGCACCTGTTTCCTTTCTTGAGGGTGATCTTGAGACCTACGGTAGATGCTTCATACTCTGTCATGTTCTTGGTGCAAGAGAAGTCTAACTGGATGGCCATGGGAGTGTGAGAATTATTGGGAGCACTCGGGAGTATCCTAATACTGTAGCCCTACTTATTAACATCACCATAAAAAAACATATGCCATCAGCGTTATTCATGGGAAGTGTAAATAATGTCCTTATTAGGAAAGTAAAAAATTAATACCTCGGCTCCCCCATGGAATTATCGGTAAGATACTCAGAAATAGATCTTCCCTTCATGGCCATTTGAATAAAATACGTGATGTCAAATTCAGCTTGTAACGTCAACCATCGAGCCATGCGCATAGACAAGGTAGGATTATCCAATAGGTATTTCATTATATCCATTCAAGACACCAATTTGATGGGTGTTGATGTCTAAAATTGGTTTGATTATTATGCTGAGTCTTAGCTTAGTTACACTAATTATTATCAACTACTGATAAAGTAAGAAAGATATAGTATAAAGAGAGATGAGATATAAAGAAATATATATTTTTTATATGGTTCAACCCAGTAAGGTGCCTACGTCCACGAGTGTAGTGGAACTAGGTATTAGGGTTTTAGTTACAATCCTCTCAAGAACTCTCTAGGATTTAGGATAAACTTTTTTTCAGTTGCCCCTAGCTGAGAGAGGTAGTGAGCTATTTTTTGTAATAAGAAGATGAAGAGTGGAATACCTTTATACATTAGGTATTTACACATTTACATTACAATTAGTAGTTTGTATTTGTACACTTGCATGTGCATGGTGACTATTCAGATCCTCAGATGTGTCTATTCACATTACTATGTGTGTTGATATTCTTGAGGGTAGTTGACTAGTGTGCCGACCAGGAAGGTAATTAATAAGACCACCTTTACCTATTGTCTTGGGACCACTGGGTATGATGACACGTCTCACCTTGTTATTGTTCCACCTAGCAATGTTATTTTAGGTTATAACAAAAGCCCCTAATTTTTCATTTCTGATTGGAGTGAAAGAATGGAGTGTTATCTATTAGGAGTTACTTGACTCTCGGGAAAATGCTTGGTCATGTGCCGACCTCCTAGATTTGTAAGTTTTTGAATGTTATTCCTTGGTCAGTGGTAATTTTGCAAATAGTAGCAAAACCAGTGAACCGTCTGGGGGTAATCTAGTCATTTTGATTCTTGAGGAACTCAAACATCGCCAAAAGGTGAAGTGATGGAACACTTATTCATTTTATTTTGTGTAGCTCAGGGGAAGTCATAGTGTCCTACGAAACGCCATGTCCCTCCTTGTTCTCCTCACCTTTAATTTCAAACTCTTCTCCTTTTTAAGTTTTTATTCCTCCATTTGTGAGAGATGTGGTTGTTTCTATTTCCCTATAAGAACCCTTCTCTTCTTTTTTTTATTTCATCTTTGTGAAATAATGGTGTATATCATCGATCATGGTTCTTTGTCGGTATTTAAGGCAAACCATAAGATTCCTGAGTGGGTGAAAATGGAGTTGGTAACACGTCCTTATGACCTTTGTGCACTAGAGGAGGGTCACTAGATCCCCATTGTATTTATTGCTGAGTGTGGGGTGACATTCCCTCTAAATTATATGTTTTTAGAATTTTGTTAGTATTTTTATGTGGTCTTAGCCCAAGTGGCTCCAAATATTTAGAGAGTTGTTAATGGTGTGAATCGTATTAATGGGAAAATTGGGAGTAATGTAGGAATAAAAGACTAATTTATTATTATATTTGGGGGACCACTAAAGATAACATTTATTACTTGAAGATAACCATCTCCAACAGGGATTTAGTAGTAAATTTGCCTGATTCTAATACAAAATATTGGGATCATGGATTGACTATGAAAAATTTGCACTTTTCCCTCTTCCTGAGGGTAAGGACTACAATGGGGCTCGTTGCCCTCAGGAGGGTGAAGGAATATGTCGACATTTGCTTATTCTTGTATAATTTTCCTCTTTTAAGGTCTCTCAACTAATTTAGTTACTGATTGTATTTTTTTACTTTTAAATTTTGAAGAGAAAAAGCAGAAGAAGGGCATACCTCGTGCTATAGAGGTTAATTTCATCGACCTAAAAGTTATTTGGTCTATATAGAAGAGGATAGGTGAAGCTCATATTAATTTTGCATCTGTTGTACTGGGTTACCAGAGTTGAATTAGTTCATTTGTTATTTTCTCCACTAAAGACATTCCATCAGCCCCCACTAATTTAGAAGACCCTACATCTTCATCCTCACTCGCTGAATTTAAATCTCCACCTCGGGTAGAAGGGAATTTGTCTGCTGGGGTAACATCTTCATCCTTTGAATCCTTAGACCTCACTCTTGTGTCGAACAACATGTCTTCTCTTAAAATGACTAAGATAAATATTCCCAACCTCCTTTCTGGTTCAAATTCCCCACCTCATACTGAGAAGAAGAAGTCTGATACTGAAGGCTCCAAACACCCCTTAGTGATTGATCTCTCGGTGATGAATAACCAAAAGATCCAGTTTAAAAGGATGAAAAGGGGTCCAACCACCACTTTAAAGTTATTTGGAAAAAATTAGGTCAACAAGGGCCAGGGAAGTGCCCAATAAGTTGTTGTCATTCAAGGCTTTCCTCGTAGTCTAATTAAAGCAGGAGTTCTTCCAGCCGATGAGGATACTACATTTTCTCTTCCCCATGTCCCGTTGGTGGAGCATGCCGACCATAACTTGGCTTGGGTAAGTGACACTTAAAGTTTCCTAGTTGACATATGTCACAATAGTTCATTTACTGATCTTTATGAATGGTGGTTTTTTAGAGTTCTTAGTGGATTGTGACCAATTACAGAAGAGGGATGACTAGTTGAGGGAGGCCTCTACAGATCTGGAGGGATATTTTAAGGTCATACGGGATTACTTGGAGGCTATCAAAAAATCCTATGATGATGACAAGAAGAAATTGGAGGACATCAAACAGCTGGAGAATGGAAAAGCCAATGTCGAGCAGGCTGCAAGGGATGCTGAGAAGAAGGTCGACCAGGCTGTCAAGGCTAACCAGGAGCCTAAGATGGTGACAGATGATGCCAAGGACCAGATTGCTAAGTTGAAGCCCAAGTCTAAGGAAGATAAGGAGGATGCTTAAACTCGTGGATGGGATAATGCATTTTCAACTGTTGTTATTCAAGTGGAATACTTGTAGAAATACTCCTTCAAGGAAGGTTGGGATGCATCCCTCATCCAGGTCATCACTATTGTGGGCTCTGACATCTTCATCCAACACAATCTAGGCACTCCTATAGAAATTAAGGAGGAAGTTGAAGACGAAAAGGGGATGGCTCAGTCCACTGTGCCTCAGGAATAGACGGTAATGGTGGCTCGACGAGAGGATGAGGTCAATCAAGATAGAGAGAATGTGTAATGAATAGGGTCCTTGTATTTTTTTATGAATTTTAATGTAGTTTATAAATTTCCTTGCTTGTAATACTCTTTACTATTCGATAAAATTTCTCATTTTCCTAGTGATGATGTTGTTTAGTTTTGGTCACCCTTTTTCTTTCCTTACGCAATGTCCTATTCATTGCAGTTTAACTCTAGGAAGGTTAACTTATCTAGTGCTAAAAGTGAAATTTTTTGGAGGAGTAGCCAACTGTTTGGAGCTGGACATCAAAAAGCCTAATGAAAAAGGGATAGATGAGGTTCTCGGCATTCCACGGGTTTTTGGACTGTTCTCCTTCCAAGGTTTTAAGATGATAGGTGCCTAGTAAGACAACTAGGGAGATGCAGTATGGACCATGCCAATTTTCTTCTAATTTGTTTCCTCTCTGCAGAACCTTCTTCAATATGTAGTCTCCTTATTTAAGGTTGCTTTGTTTGACTCTCTTGTTATAGAATCGGCTAGTTCACCACTGTTATGCTACCATGTGTAGTGCTGCATTTTCCCTAACTTCCCTAACTAAGTCCAAATCCGAACTTCTCATGAGTTCATTCTTCGGGGAATTGTAATCGAGTAATTTGTGACTGGGCAAACCAATCTCCATGAGGACCAATGACTCTATCCCAAATGCTAACATGTAGGGGGTGTCACCGGTGGCTATCCTCGGTGTGGTTTTATAGGCCAAAAGTACGCTTTGTATTTCATTGATCCAATTTCCCTTAGCATCATCCTACCTTTTCTTTATATCTTCTAGTAATGTTTTGTTCATTATCTATGTTTTCCCATTGTATTGAGGGTGTCCAAGAGTGGAATGCAGCCTTTGGATTTTGGATTTGGTACAACAATCTTTAAATTCTTGGTTACCAAATTATGTTCCATGATCGGTGATGAAGGGATATGTCATGCCATATTGGCATATGATGTCCTTCCATATAAACTGGAAAACCTTCTCAAAAGTCATGTCCACTAAAGGTTCAGCTTCCACCCATTTGGTGGAGTAATCTATAGAAATGACCAGATATTTAAACCTTCCTCATGTCTTCAATAAGGGGCCGACAAGGTTAATTATCGATATGGAAAAGGGCCATGTAATATGATGGGCTTGAGCGTATCTTTAAGTGTTCTATGAATGATAGAAAATCTTTGGCATTTTTTGCAATACTTGGCGTATATGGCATAATCTTCTATCATGGTTGGCCAATAATACCCTTATGTTCCCACTCACCTAACTAACGATCTTCCTGCCAAATAAGCTCCATAGGATCCTTCATGTATTTCTTTAATCAAGTTTTGCACAATGGCGGGATGGACGCATCTCAGCAGTGAAATGATGAATCCTCTTTTACGTATAATTTCTCCTTCCAAGTCATATCTGGGTGTTATGTACCTTAGTTTCCTTGCATCCTTTTGGTCGGGTAGAAGGACGCCCTTCTCAGTGTAATCCTTTATTGGATCCATCAATTAAGGGCCTAAGTATAACACGATCATATTGATGCTCTCTCCATCAATGCTCTACTGTGTGAGAATTTATACTCATATGGTTCTTCTCAACTTAGCTCTGGTCGCAGAGGCAAGTCGAGCGAGCGCGTCTACTCGGGAATTATCAATCCTTGGAATTTTGATTCTTTTTACCGCTTGGAATTTGGATATTCTTTCTTGGGATTTGGCTAACCACCTCGTCGTTAATTTTCCTTTATCTCTGTATACACCCACCACTTGGTTTACAATCAATTGGAAGTCATTATGTGCCTATACCTGCTCGACATGTTAATTCAAACCCTCTGATCAATGTCTCGTACTATGTTTTAGTGTTGGAAGCTTTGAATTGGAACCTGAGTATATATGCCACGTCTATGTCATCTAGGGTGTTAATTATCATCACAACTCGGATGTTAGAGGTGCATGATGACCCATCTCCCTACATCTTCGAAACCAGTGGTACTTATTTGAAATCCCATTCATCTAGGATTTCATAATTAAATGTCTTTTGACATTGCTCAAGGTAGTGGGCAGTTACTTCTAACTTACATGATGTCTCCGATATATCCTCATCTTGGTTTGTTATACCCATCATGGAGATATCTTTGGGAGAAGTCTACTCGGGTGATTGAACTTCTGAGCTCTCTTATGAAGAAGTTTAGTCAACCGGGTTCACTACTGAGCTTTCTTTCGTAGAAGTTTGATCGACAGGTTTTTCTTCATAAGTAAATTATGCTATGAAATCTACCACTTCTTAGCCTTTTACCACCATTCTTGGCTAATAATGTATGTCATACTCTCCTCACTCCACGGTCCAAGTCATTAACCTTCTTGATTTCTCTAGTTTATGAATGGCCTAGCTCAAGGGAAAGTTCGTGTAGACCACAATGGTATGGGATTGGAAGTATGGATTCATTCTTCGAGAGGCTTCAATGAGCGATAAAGTTATCTTTTCAAGATGTTGGTAATGAATTTCGGCTCCTCGATAGGCTTTGCTTTTCTAATCGGAAAAGTGCTGAGCTAACTACCGACTCAACCACTACTAGTTATAAGTAGAGATTTTCTCCCATGATCGGTATTAAGAGTAATGTTGGGGATTCCAAGTATTTTTTTCAACTCTATGAAGGCATTTTCACATTCTTCATTGCAATTGAAAGTCCTCCTTAGCACCTTGGAGAAAGATAGACATCTGTCAGTAGCTCGAGAGATAGATCAGTTAAGGGCTGCTACCATGTCAGTTTTATTTTTTCACTGCCTTCTTATTTATAGGAGATTGCATATTTATCAATTATTGGATTTTGTCTGGGTTATCCTCAATACCTCTCTAACTTACTATGAATCAAAGGAACATTCCCTCATGTACACCGAACACACATTTGGTAAGATTAAGCTTCATCTGGTGTTTCTCCAATTGTTCAAATATTTGTCTCGGGTCTTTCATGTGATTGGCTTATTTCCTGCTCATGGTGAGCCTGTCCTCCACATACACCTCCATAATTTTGCTTATTTGTTCTTCAAAAACCTTGTTCACTAGCTTTTGTCATGTTGCTCTAGCATTTTTATCCCAAAAGGCATAACGTTGTAGCGGTAGGTACCACAGCTAGTGATGAACGAGGATGTATCCTTGTCTTATGGTTTTATTTTGATTTGGTTATACCCCGAATATGCATACGTGCAGCTGATCAACTCGTGGCCAGTAATATTGTCTACCACTTGATCAATTATTGATAAGGGGAAATGGTGTTTTGGATAATCTTTATTCAGATCCATGAAGTCAACAAACATACGCCATTTATTATTATTTTTTCTGGGCATAACTACAATTGCAAACCAATCGGGGTATCTATCATCTTCAATGACACTTTCCTTCTGTAGATTTTCTACTTCTTCATATATAACCATATTTTTCACGGGGCTGAACACACATTGCTTCGATTTGATCAGCTTTTCATCTTTGACAATGTTGAGTTTATGGCACATGAATTCTGGATCAATCCTTGGAATATCATTTTGTCTCCAAGCGATCACGTTCTTTCGTCATTTGAGGAAATCCACTAACTCTTATCTGATGGATAGATCAATGGATGAGCCGATCTGTGTTGTCTTTTTTAGGTCCTCATCATCAAATTTTATGGTCACTATAGCCTCAATAGCTTATCGTTTGACCACTTCAGCTTCATTATGAGGAACTATGGTCTATAACTTATAAGTGGTGATGAGTTTCTTTATTTTTCTTGGTCGGCTGAGGTGTAATAACATTTCCAACCTCAATTTGGTTTCCAGTGACTATACCAACTCCGTAATGCATAGGATAATGTTATTGACGGAGTGGATGTTCTTATCTAAGATGAAGAAATGAATCTTCTTAGTTCAGCAGGTTGGCTAAGTGCTAATCATTACTTCCAGTTTGACAGTTCTAAAGGGATACACCCGTTATCCTGAGAATACGATGAGAGCCTATGACAGGACTGCGATTTATAGTCTCGAAGCCCTAATCCCTTGAAGCAGTCATAAAATAAGACATCGGTCGAGCTGCCATTGTCCACTAGTATTCGGATAAATCTTACTTCTTGCACTATCATTACGATGACTAGAGGGTAATCACGGGGATAAATTACTCCACACATGTCATCCTTGGAGAATCCTATGACCAATCTATATTTGTTTACATTCCTTGGACGGTTATCAATATCACCAGACTAGTTGATTTATCGAATGTAGGACCATGCTTTGACTTCATTCAAATACGCTTTTCTCTCGGCTATTTCATCACCTGTACAAGTATCATCCTCTGTAATAAAATGGTAGCCAAAATAAATCATATTCACCTCGTGTACAAGATTTTTGGGTCTCTTGGACAGATCTGGATCATCCTTGGCATTATCATATCTACCTCTATTTTTATAGTCTCCTCTTTTACAAGGGGATTCTGAGTGTATCTGTGCTTCTTGCTCTTCTAAAGGATCTGATTTACTCTCTTGTTAACTATTTTGGAGAGTTTGCCTCTTCGTACCAGGCTTTAAATCTCATTGTTCAAGGTTATACAATACTTATATTTATCCCTCCGATCTAGGGGAGACTTAAATATCTCGAGCCACTTCAATTCCCTGCTCCCTTGAATTTCATACAAAATGTGATGCACACCAATAGTGAGAGTAGTATACTCATCATACCTCTTGGTTTTTTCCATCTTCTTGTCATTCAATTATTTCTTGTCGGAGCCCTTATTTTTGTCGGCCTTGGAGTTGTGAGATTATTTCTCAACCATGGCCTTTTCGGCATTCATAATATTGCTTGCTTTATCCATCAATTCTGTCATGGTTTTTGTGGAATATTTTGATAGAGAATAATAAAGTTTCTCGGGGAGTAAACCACTCATCAGTGTAGTCATCATCGTCTTTTCCTCATAATCAACGACATTCAGTTTTTCTCTTTTAGTTTCTCCTAGCCTCAATCGAACACTTAACAAATGATCCACCCTCTTGACTGGTTTGGATCCGAAGCAAAAGTTACTGATGAACAACTCAGCGAGAAATTGAAAGTTGGACATTTGTCCTTACGGTAAGTTGTTGTACCAGATTTGGGTCGATCTGGTAATAGTGCTAGAGAATGCCATGTAATGCATCTCATTGGGGATTGAGTAGATATCGATGGTAGCTTGATACTATCCCATGTGAAGTACAAGGTCTGTTTTGACGTCATACTTTCGTGTCACCACAGTTGGTTTAAACTTGGCGGGTGTTGGATAGTTCACAATTGCAGGGATAAAGGGTGATCCCTTCACAAAACTCCTATGAAAGGGATTCTTTTATTTGCATACTTCTTCCAACTGATCTTCTTCCAAATGATCTTCCAACCGTTGATTTGAGCCTTTGTAGAGATGCTCATCATGGTCGACCTTGATTAAGACAAATTTATCTACTCGACCATAAGTTCATTTTTAGCTCTCTTCTTGAGAAGTCTGCTCGGTACGCACAGATCCTTGCACCCTGGTTTTTGACCTGACATATCTTTCTCATCAATCTCGTGATCCAAAAGGGCTCTTTCTGATAATGACCTCTAACATATCGGGGACCCAAACGATCAAACACTGAACCTCTACTCAACTTGTTAATAGAGCTCAGCCTTTCCTAAGAGAATGAATGTCCATCACAATAGTCAGTAGATCGGAGTGACGGGGTCGTGCCAGGATGATAGGATCTTTCATTGGGTGATCTAGAGTGCATAGATCCATTTTTTTCCTGTCTTCCTACCAGATTTGCAGGTTGCTTGTCTCTATAGGGTACAGGAGGCAACATTTCTCCTCTGTGTAATAGCCTGTACTTTTATGACTATTTTAATTTCCACGTGTTCATGTATTAATTGATTTAATTATGGGAAATTAAATTGGTTTCGATAACTATTAATTAGAAAATTAAGGATTAATATTTATCTGATTATTATTTACTATTCTGTGATAAGTAAATAGATATGTGATTTATTATGAGTCACGTATGAGTGAAAGCGACGATTTATTATTATATGTCAATAGAGCGTTACATCGACGGATCGGTATACTTTATGGGTGACACGTATGGTATGCACATGTCGGGCCTGGTTAATTTAATGTTAGCATATTTGTAATTTGGTGACTCGGATGACCTTTTTGAGCGCACCGGTGATCTGGGAGGGGTTGAAATAGTCCATAATAGGTAACCAAGCATTTTGTTTGTCTTTCGGGGGATTTTTAGACATAAAAGGACTCGTATAAGGGTATGAAGATCATTTTACACTCAGGTCTAATAAGAAAAATGGTATTAGGTTAATTAAGAGGATGTTTAAGAGGTTAGGAAGGTGGATGGAACACCACATTTATATTTTACACAAGACATTGAGACAGAGATCCCTAAAGAAGATAAAAAGAAGAGGAAATAGGAGGAAACTTGGAGAGGAAAAGAAATAGGACTCAACCCGTCATCAAATTCGTAGACGATTTCGTATTTTAATCCAACAAGGCAAGTAGATACTTTCTTTATTTTGCCATTTATTGTAGTTAATTACTTTCTTGATTTAAAATAGAAATTGGAGATTTAGAGCATTAAAGATTGAAACATGATTAATTGTTGAAGAATACTAAATGATAAAGGATCAAGGATCCTAAACAGATGATTAATTGAGATTGGTCCCACTTGTAATTAGGAATAAAATTCTGGCATTTAAAGGACAAATATGTAGAAATTAGATAGAAAGATTGAATCTCTAAAAATTAATTAGATAAAGGATTATGATCTTGATTTTTTTGTGGGTTACCATATGAGGATTTAATATACAATGATGTAATCATATTTTCTTGATTATAAGTGGGTTACAGTTCTTGAAATTTTGGTTGGAAGAAACATAGAAATGAAATTGGATTTTTGGGGATAAATTCAGCATAGGAAAAACACATTAGATATGGGTTTCCACCATCTCATTTTAATCTCATTCGAAGCTCGTTCGAACAATATATGGTTTTTGTTCGAACGATATGTGATTTTGTTCGAACGAGACATGGTTTTTATTCGAATGAGATATGATTTCATTCGAACAACCCGTCGGTTTGGAGCGTGTTTGGATCGTTGAAATATTCTAGGGATTTTTCTGAACTCAAGCGAGTATTTGGGAGATTATCCAAGTGAGCGGATATTTGATTAAAAATAGTTTTGTGTCACTATTTATTTGTTGGGAATTTAATAATTAACTACTGCACTCGGGTAAAGGAATAGTTAAATGATGGGGTCAAACTTCGGGATTGGGTGAACTGTATGTGGTGGGACATGCGTTTGAGTACACTGCTTACTATATATATGAATATTATAGGGACATGTATATATATGTATGTGTTTATGCTACTTATTTTATTTAAACATAGCTATTCGGGAGTGTTATGGTAGGAGGTTGTGCATAGTGGGCATTTCACCCTAGCATTGGCCATAAGGTGTTGGGTTGATTCCCGAGGTCACAGTATTTTTCCATGGACTTTATCTTTGTGTGATGATAGGTGTTTGTTTCGAGTTCGATTGTGCGTGATGTGGTATGGTTGTGACCCACGGATGTATGTCTATGATTGCTTCCATTGTATGTGTATTTGTTTGGGATCGGTGGTGTGATTCTGATGCAGTGGCTTGGTGTGAGGCATGATGCCTATACTCGGATAGCATAATAGGAATGTATCCATGAGGTCCAAGCTTTGGGTCTATGGTTATACGTATATAGTGAGTGATATATATGTATTCTTATACGATGTAATGTATATATCTATTTATAGCATGAGTGTAGCTATGTTATTTTTACGACATGAATAATTACTTACAGCAGGTGTGTCGCTACAATATTGTTAATGAACGAGTACCTAGTGAAGGTAATTATATTTAGCTAATAGAGAGTATTAGCAGGATTGGCTTAGACATTAGTTATATGTTCTATTTAGACTGTGTAGCTTAATTAGGATATTAAAATGAACACGTTAGTGCTCATTGTAGTTAAAAGATGAGGTTCATCTCATGTGAGTGCGACCGATTAATCATGAAGGTAATACACTATTATTTTAATCTATTAAAACAATTATGCACTTGGAAAATATTTTCTACTCTTCGAGCTTTGACCCACTGGATTGTGTCTTTCCTTATTTTTCAATTTTACACTGCAGGTGTACATCACCAGTAGCCTGAATAATAGGCATATATCCTTTTTTCCGGATAGATCCATTCTTGTCGTGCAATAGCTGTGGACGATATGTCTTTGCTTATATGCCTCAGTAGATTTTATCTAGATAGGATCAATCATTTTAGTTTATGGTTGGGCGTGTTGCTCGCAGATGGATAGGCTTTTATAATTATGTCAGAAATTTACATTTCCATACTCAGTTATTATTCGGTTTTTATACTGTGGATGTTATTACTTGATGAAATATAATTTATTTGGTTCACACTTATTATTTTTCTATGCATGGTGTTTATTATATTCATAATGTTTTATTGTCTGTTTCGTAATATTTATATTATATTGTTAGTGTGACAGTGATGCTGAGAATAAACCATACTGAGTTTACGGTTTTATATTAGTAGAATATTGCCACCCATCAATATTAAAATAGGCAGGTGGTCATAGTTCGTATCAGAGCATCAGTTTCTGGAGTCCTTAGGATTAGTGTGGACTTACTACATTGTGAGCATAGTGTTTTCTTTGATATAGAGCCTTATCATTAGGACTATTATTTCATATTGCGTGTTTACGTGATTCTACAATTATTTATAATTGAAGTGAATCTCATATAATTTATGTTTGATTTCAGATGCTAAATAATACGAGAGGTAGACCAACACGTGCCGCAAGGAGGGTCGAAGATGGGGAGGCTCAACCGTAGTCATAGGTCACTCAGGGGACTGTGGCCACAGCAGAGGTCACACCATTTATCGCATATGCGGTTAATGATGTAGTGGCTACCCTAGCACAAAATTTCCCCGGGGCACAGCCATCGGTGTCAACATTAGTACAGACTCACCCACTTCTGCCATTATGTGAGCGAGTCAAAGAGGCCTTTCAGAAGGCCCATCCGTCGGAGTTTCAGGAAAGTGCGAACATGGTAGCAACTAGTAAATAGAAGAAGGACATCCAGAGTCATTCGCATATGGTTGATTGCATCTACACTCAAAAGTAGGTACTAGCTACATTCAAGCTAGTCGGGGAATCTCTTCGGTGGTGGAAGTCAGTTACCACGTCGGAAGAGATCGATACGATAACAATCTAGGAGTTCTGGGTGTTGTTCGATCGTAAGTTCTTTCCGTCGACAGTTTAGACAGGGGTGAGGAGGAGATTCTTTTTTATTTCCCAGGAGGGAGGGATTGTTCCTAAGTACGAGGAAGAGTTCACGTGCTTGGCTAACTTTTAGCCGAAATATGTGAACACTGAGGAGAAGAGGGTCCTCGAGTTTACTGATGGACTTACTTGGAGGATTTACCACCACTTACTGGGGAACCTTTCATTGTGAACTAACACTGAGGTCATGAATGCCACGTTTCTCCACTATAAAAATCATTGCTTCCATTTGAGTGGAATGAAGAGGACCGGAGATTCTAACCAATAGGGCAAGATTGGGGTTAGTGGTGCCAACGGGTCACCGCAACAGCAGCAGAGGAAACATGAGAGGGGTTTCCAGTAGGAGGGCCTGCTAAATGATTCAGGTCGAGTGACAACAATTTCATGGAGGGACAGCAGGGCCAGGTGAACTAGACCATAAGCTAGAAGGCCCAGAGATAGGGTCAGCCTCGTCAGGGTCAACTAGGCCAAAGGAAGGAATACTTTACTAGGAGATGTTTTATATGTGGGGAGCAGGGCCACATGAGTAGCGCTTGATCGAATAGGTCTAGGGTTCAGAAGTAGGATCCCTAGTCGGGGAAATAGTTACAACAGCTTCCATCCCTACCAGTATTTCCAGCATTACGGCATTCGCAGGAGCGTTGCAGTTTGGGCGTGTGTATAATGTCCATGGATCAGTATTCCAGCCTGTTCCCTTAGTAATCGAGGGTATATTTTCTATCCATGGGCACATGGGGCTAGTTTTATGTGACACGGGTGTGTCTCATTCTTTTGTTAGCACTAGATTCGCACATGAGACGTGTTTAGTGGATATATCGTGTGTTATTATTATGATCGTAGATTCACCATTGCATAGTGGGACTCTCATTCATTCCATCTACATGGGTGTGGGTGTGGACATTGGGAGGTTATGCTTAATAGGGTATATGCACATTTTAGTAATGAGCGAGTGTGACGTTATCCTAGTTATGGACTAATTAGCGACGTGTAGAGCGATGGTGGACTGTTATAGTAAGGCTATCGTGTTTGCTATTATTGAGCAGTATATTTTCTTACTGTGACACCTCGTCCTAAGTGAGGGTCAAGCACGTGTTTATATTATATTGGTAGAATACTTCAGAGAGTGTAGTTTTTTCGTTAGATTCAATCCCTGTGTTTAGGGAATTAACTGACGTGATTTAGGGGATGCCAGGGTTACAGCCCTTTTGGGAGATCGAGGTATGATTGACATAGCGCGAGGACATGGAAATAGTGAGAGCACAGTATTGTATGATTCCTTTAAAGATGCGTGACTTGTGAGATCATATTTAGTAGCTTTTGAGGAGGGGTTTTTTGGGGGGCCGGTATTGTGTCTTGGTCCTACGGATCTCGATAATTGACAAAGCTAGGCAGTAGTGTATCTGGAGGGTTCCTTCTTTCGGTTTCTCTTATGAGACGTCCCGCGCAAGAAGCTTAGTAAGTGTTCAGAGTTGAGAGACATTTGGGTTGTAGGAATTTGGTTTAGTACATTTGGCATTACATGTTTGAAGATATAACGCTTTGAGCAGAGAGATCTTATATGATTTAAGGCCATCGGAGCCAAGTAGTGCTATGTAGAGAGTACTGCGGCTGTTTGCACCACTAGTTGAGTAAATGGGGCAATCTCAAGAAGAATTAAGTCGCGATTAGAAGTGTAATCGAGTGTACCTTAACGGTATGATCATATAGGGAATGTGTAGTTTATTTTTTTATTTATGTGGGTTGAATATGTGGTATTTGTGCAAGTGTTCACGTGGTATAGGGTGTATGGCCACCCTAGTGAGCTCGATATTTAGTAATATCCCGAAAAGGCTAATGTGGTCGAAATGTGTTGAGCCATATAGCAGTGATGACCGTCACACCTGAGATCGTTTGAAGGTTATAAAGGTACAACCAAAGGATCATTCTTGTCAGAATAGGGTGGAGATATTATTAAAAGGAGGATCAGAGTCTTACTCAGTCATTTTTTAAGCATGTCTTAAGCTTCAACAGGAGGTTGATCATCCCAAACGATGAGGACCTATGGCATGAAATTATGGAAAAGGTGCATAGGTCACGCCTTTTAGAGCATCCCATAGGGGATAAGATGTTCTTGGATATGAGAAAGCACTATTGGTCAGCCGGTATGATGCGGGACATAGAAACGTTTGTCTGCAGCTGCATCACTTGTCAGATAGTGAAGGTTTATCATCAGAGACTAGTTGGGGTTCTACAGTCATTTGAGATTTCGGTGTGGAAATGGGAGAGTATTTCGATGGACTACATCATAGGGTAATCGACATCGCCGAGGGGTCACGATTCCATCAAAGGTGGTACTGTTGGTGTGTTTATAGTGGGGACACAACAATGTCGCCGAGTCGACGTGGGAGAGCAAAACTGTTATGCGGGAAAAAGTATCCAGAGCTTTTTATTGAAGCTACGTTCCAATTTTGCGGAAAAAATTCTGTTTTTAGGGGGGAAGAATGTAATACCGCATACTTTTATGAGTATTTTAATTTACACGTGTGCATGGATTAATTAATTGTATTGGGGGATATTATATTGGTTTTAGTAAGTAATAATGGGAAAATTAAGGATTAATATTTACCTGATTATTATTTACTTGTGGGTGATAAGTAAATAGATATTTGATTTATTATATGTCGCGTATGAGTGAAAGAGGTGATATATTATTTTATGTCGATAGAGTGTTACATTGGGGATTAGTATACTTTATGGACGATGCGTACGGTATGTACGTGTCGGGTCTAGTTAATAAATTGTTAGCATATTGGTAGTTGGGTGACCCAAATGACCTTTTTGAGTGCACTGGTGATCCAGGATCGGTTGAAATAGCCCATAATAGGTACCCGGGTGTTATGTTTGGATTCTGGAGGCTTTTTAGACATAAAAGGACCGGTATAAGGGTAGGAGGGGCCTAATAAGGAAAATGGGATTAGGTTAATTATGAGGATACTTAAGAGATTGGAAAGGTGGATGGCAGCCCAACATTTATATTTTACACAAGAAATTGAGAGAGAGAGAGCCCTAGAAAAGAGAAAAGGAAGAGAAAAGAAGAGGAAACACGGAGAGGAGAAGAAAGAGGACTCAACCCTTCATGAAATTCATAGAAGACTTCGAATTTTAATCCAATGAGGCAATTATTTACTTGCTTTATATATCAATTTACTAATGTTAATTACTTTATTGATAAGAAATAGAAATTGGAGATTTGGAGCATGAAAGATTAAAACTTGATTAATTGTTGAAGAAACCTAAATGATAAGGGATCGAGGAGTTTAAACAGATGATTAATTGAGATTGATCAAACATGTAATTAGGAATAAAAATTTTGGTTTAAAGGAAGAATATGTAGAACATAGATATAAAGATTGAATCTTTAAAAATTAATTAGATAAAGGATTATGAACTTGAATTTATGGGAGTTACCACGTGAGGATTTAATATACAAAGATGTAATCATGTTTTCGTGATTATAAGTGGGTTATAGTTCTTGAAATTTTGGTAGGAAGAACCCAAGAAATGGAATTAGATTTTGGGGGATGAATCATGCATAGGAAAAACACATCAGATCTGGGTATCTTCCATCTAGTTCGAACCTCATTTGAACGAGATATGGATTTCGTTCGAATGAGATATGATTTCGTTCGAACGACCCGTAGGTTTGGGGAAAGTTTTGATCGTGGAAATGTCAAAGATATTTTTATTAACTCAAGCGAGCATGTGGGAGATTATCCAATTGAGCGGATATTAAACTAACAATTGTTTTTATGTCACTATTTATTAGTTAGGAATTTAATAATTAACTATGGTCCTCGGGTAAGGGATTAGTTAAAAAATTATTTGAGAAGTGGGTTCGAACTTAGGGATTGGTGAACTATACGCGGTGGGACATGCGTAAGGGTACGGTGCTTATTATATATATGCATATTAGAGTGACGTGTATATATATGTATGTATGCATGCTACTTGTTTTATTTAAACATACCTAATCGGGAGTGATATCATAGGTGGTTGCTCGTATTGGTCTATCCACCCTGGAGTTGACAAGTGGGTATTAGGTTGATTCCCCATGTCATAGTACGGTTGCATGGCCACTATCCGTATGTGAGGATAGGTGCTGGTTTTGAGTCCGAATGGGAACGATGTGGTAAGGTTATGACCCATGGATGTATGTTTATGACCGCCTCCATTGTATGTATAATTTTTTGAGATTGGTGGTGAGATTCGGACCCAAAATCTCGATATGAGGCATGGGGTCTAGAGCAGGATAGCACACGAGGAATGTATCCATGAGGTCCAAGATCTTTTGATAGGGTTATACGTATATAGAGAGTGATATATATATATATATGTGTGTGTGTGTGTGTGTGTGTGTGCTTATACGATGTAGTGTATATATCTATTTATAGCACGAGTATAGCTATGTTATGTTTACAACATGAATAATTACTTATAGCAAGTGTGTCGCGATAATATTATTTATGAACGAGGACCTAGCGAAGGTAGTTATAATTAGCTATTATAGAGTATTAGCAGGATTGGGCTTAAAGATAGGTTATATGTCCTAGTTAGATCGAGTAGTTTAATTAGGATATTAAAATGAACACTTTAGGTGCGCACTGTAGTTGAGAGGTGAGTTTTATCTCACGTGGATGCCACCGGTTAATATTGAATGTAATACACTACTATTTTAATCGATTTGAAATAATTATCTACTTGAAAAATATATTCTACGCTTCGTGCTTTGACAAGCAGGCTTTTGTCATTCCCTGTTTTTCCTTTTTACACATAAGGTGTGTAGTGGCAGTAACCGAGACAATAAGTAAAGATCCATTCTTGTCTTATAGTAGTTGTGGACACTATGTTTTTGCTTAGGCAACTCAGTCAATTTTATCTATATAGGATCAGTTATTGAAATTTAGAATTGGGCGTGTTGCCCATAGATGGATAGGCTTTTATATTTATATTAGACATTTACATTTCCATACTCAATTATTATTAGATTTTTACATTGGGGATGTTATTACGTGATGACCGATGGTTTATTCGGTTCACACTCATTATGTATCTATGCATGGGGTTTATTCTATTCATAGTGTTATATGGCTTTATTTGAATGTTTTTTTCTTATTATTTATATTGTTTTGTTAATACAACTGATATGCTTAGAATGAACAATACTAAGATTCCGATTTTAATTTAGTAGAGGATTGGCCACCCAGTATTAAAATAGGTGGGTTGCCATACTCCAGTGATGGGCCAACTATTGGCCTGGTTTGGATTACTTGATTCAGTTGTTACACGATCTCACGCGTTGCCTCTTGTCCCAGTGATGGGCCAACAATGAGGAATGCGAGAATATAATGTTGGAGATTCTACGTGACCCAAACTAAGGCGACACATACTTTTTCCAACGTGGTATAATTCACCTTGTAACTTAATAGCTTTTGACTAGTGAAGTAGACATCTCTTTCTTTGCGTGATTCTTCTATGTACTAGGTTAGCACAACCCCTTCCATAGTGTCCATAATGCTGAGGTATAGAAGAAGGGAAAGACCTAGCTACGAAGGCATGAGCACCGGAGGTCACGTATGGTTTCGCTTGATCTGGTTAAAGGCTTCTTGGCATGCCTCATTCTAGACCTTGGTTGAATCCTTCCGAAGAAGATTGAATATGGTCTCATAGATGGGGGTCAATTGGCTGATTAATCGACTGATGTATTGGAGTTTTCCCAAGAAGTCGCAAATTTATTTTTCTGTTTGAGGTGGTGTTAATTCAAGAATCGCTCTAACTTTGGGAGGGTCCTCCTTAATCCCCTTCTACCTGGCCATAATGGTGAGGACTTTGCCTTTCATGACAGCAAAAATGCATTTTTGTCGGTTGGGGATCATTTGATACTGCTGCAATCCTTTAATGAATTTCCTCAAGGCAGTGGTGTGACATTATCGAGTTTTGGAATTGATGATCATATCAATAACAAATACTATAACCTCTTTATGAATAAGATCATGAAAAATGGTTGTATCTACCCTTTGGTAGGTAGATCAAGCATTTTTGAGACCGAATGGCATGACCATGTAGCAAAAGGTTAGCAAAAGGTTCCCCATGGGGTGATGAAGGCAGTCTTGTCTTGATGGTCGGGATGCATCTTGATCTGATTATACTTGGCAAAACTATCGATAAATGATTTGAGGGAATGATTGGAAGTGTTATCGATAATCATATCGATGCTGGGTAGAGGGTAATCAACCTTTGGGGATGCTTTCTTCAGATATCGATAGTCGACGCACATGTGGACTTTTCCTCCTTATTTCTGTATAAGGACTAGACCATGCGAATGAAGCATATATTCAACTTCTTTAAAACTTTGTCTATGGCCTTGAGAGACCACTACGTCCAGAGCTTTCTCATCTTTTTCTTGACAGACTTCCTTTCTCGAAAGGTGGGAATCTCATGTTGTGCAATTTTTGCATCAATGTCGGGCATATCTTTATAGGACCATGCAAAGACGTCAATAAATTCTTTCAAAAGTTCTTCAAATTGAAACCGCTCATGCTCATCGAGGGACAACCCTATCCTAATCTTGTGTAGATTGTTACTAGAACTGAGATTGATAAAAATAGTCCCATCATCATTAGTTTGAATCCGGTTATGTTTGTTTAATTTTTTCCTTATCGAGATTCGTTAAGAACTATTCATTTATTATAACATCTTCATCAATTGTTTGATTAGAATCAAGTCAATTAATATAAGGAACAACAAGATACTCAAAATCATCATTTATTTTGTTAAAAACATCATTTGGAAATAAAACAATGAGAACCTAATCAAAGGAGGTCTTATTTACAATCATACAAGTGATAGAAGGAGAGGGGATAAGCCCTAGTTCATTTTAGATGGGTTGAACAATGGGGTTCAAGTTGGTTTGGGTAGGCTTCGTAAGAGTACCGTGCCAGTTAAGGAGTGGTTTTTTTGTAGGGATGATCTTTTTGGGCAGATCAGACGGATCAGACTTCATGTTGATTATTCAGAGATCCATCCTGAGTATATGGATATTGTAGATACCTCATTTTGTTACCCCTTAAACTCTCCTTCGGTCTCTAGCACCCCTCCTCATCACAACCTACTCAGGTCATACCCCGAGTACTGACCTAGAAGCCATCGGGCACCCCCAGGCTCTGCTTGACCAAAAGTCAAACTCTTCAGTTCAACCAAGGCTGAATGAATCTTCAAAGGGAACTAAAAACCCTTTCTAACGGTTCATCCCGTGCGTGATTCTGACTTACCATGCGGCAAACGACCCGTTTCCCCCCGAAACTCGACCCAGAGACCACCGGGCGCTCTCGGGCCCCGTTTGACCATAGTCCACTCTTCAGCTCGACCGAGTCTGAATGAATCTTTAAATGTCACTGAAACCCCTTTCCAACGGTCCATCCCGTGCGCGATTCCGACTCACGGTACGGACGAACGATCCGTTTTACTCCGAAAGGTCACCAAGTGCTTCCAGGGCCCGGTTGACCAAAGTCAACTATCCGAATTGGGTCATACTCTTTGGAATGTCAAAGTACATCTTTTAACCTTTCTAATGGTTCGCCCCATGCGCGATTCAGGCTTACCATGCGGACGAACGATCCATTTGCGTCCGAACGATTCCCCGTCCAGCGGACTGACAAAAGCTTCCGAGCCACATTTGACCTAAAGTCAACTCCCGAACTCGGGAGCAGTCCAAAGTACTTTCAAAGGTCTCTAAATTACCTTTCCAACGGTTTGCCCCGTACGCAATTCGGATCATTGATTTGCGTTCGGAAGCCAATTTTTCGAAAAGTCCTGAAAAACACTTCCAAATGGTAGGTTGCCAACCCTGCCTGTCGGCAGGTGCCGATAGGCAGTACCAGTGGTATGCCGATCGGCAGTCCCTTGGGCCTATAAAAGGAGGCCTTGGCCTCATTTTCAAAGGGAGCTCAGATCAGAAGCATATCACTCTCAGCAAACCCCAAAAACCCCCCTCGAAGTCACCGTGATTTCCACATCCAAATCCCCTTCCACCTTCACTTTTCATCACCCTTTTCATCAAGTTTGGTGAATTAACCATCCTCCATCATCATCCAAGTACAAGGGCTGCCCTCCAACCTTCAAGAACAAGCTCAATATCTCCAAGAAGGTCCAATTTTCTCAACTCTCTCTTCAAATTCTCATAAATTCGTAATAACTTGTTTTATTACTTAGCACTCTTATTCTCTCATCTCCCATATTTTAATATACTTTTTATCTAGTATTATTCCACATCTCCTATTTTCATATAAGTAAAAACCCCAAAAACAAGAAAAAGGAGGGTTTGCTCATAAATTCCAAATAGGGATTCTCATATATTTCTCACACTTTTCTCACAACTAAAACACTTTTTCCACACACACACACACACACACACACACACAAACAAGAGAAGTCCCTGGTTGGATTTATGGGATAAACCCCACCCCTCGTTTTGCCTGCGAACTACATGGACTTTTATGCCTTTATAGGCTACGTAGGCGTCTCGGGATAAAACCCGAGACTCGAGTCCGTATTTCTACTTTTTTTTCTCTTATCTTCTATTTTTCTTTAAATCCAATCTTCTTATATTCTATATATACTTGTTCTTAATAGCATATTATTCCACATTTGCTATCGTTCTTTCATAACGATCAACGTAAGGGTAATTGCACAAATCTTATTTTCTATATTATTCTTACATTCATACGGATGACTCGCTCTATCTCTTCCGTGATACAAGTCGAGGATTCCTATCTGCATTATATATATACACATGCACACATATCACGGGGAAAATAAAGGAATATAACAAAATCCATGAGAGAACGTAATGACGGAATGGGTGCCTAACACCTTCCCATTTCGTAACTTAGCCTCCGGACCCTTCACGAATCATTTTGGTTTCGCATGTATCAGTATGTCTTTGGATGCCGTCCTTCGGGACGGCTTCCCCTTTTCTTTTGTCTGTTTTGAGTAAAATAGACCGGCGACTCTGAATCTCTCTACATTTTCACACCTCACAAATTGATGCCGGCTGAAGCGCTCCCGAGAGGGACGCACGGGACCTAGGATCTTACCGCATAATCTCTCATCGCACCGCCGCGAGGATCGGGGATGGCCACAGATATCATAGGCTCTTCCTATTATTTCTGGTCCTCATCCCAGGTGACTTTGTCCCTAAAGAAAATCTCTAATTCTAGCTTCATCTTTTTCTCCACGGGGTCATAACATGGCTCGGGGAACCTATTGAAGGGGTAGTATTCACCTTCCCTAACAAATCATCCATTTTGGGAATCTCCTAAGCTCATCTCTTCTTTTTTTAATATGCTCTTATCGTATCCCTGAAGGAGTGCCCTGACTTTAGCTCGTTAGCTAGTGATGGTTGGTTAACCAGGTCGTAAGGGGCAAAGGCTACTTTCAAAACTAATGACTCGAGAATCCCTTGTTGACAACGACTTAGCCCCATTTATAGCATGAAATGTATATTGTTGAACATCTGGATCACGTTGACATTACCATGTGGATTGTACGTTGGGTATACTCTGTCATTGAAATTATCTTTGGTTGTGATGGAACGTGGATAGATCTTAAAGCCCGAAAGGAATATGGCATTATCCCCATGATATATTTCTAATACAAGGTTACTCGTGCCAGTTTCATTAGAGTTTTTGTCATCTCTGAGGATAGTGATGACTTGATCATTGGCGAAGAATTTCATCTTTTGATAGAGGGAAGAAGACACGCCTGGATAATGTGAAGCTAAGGGTGTCAATGAGCAATTTGAAGAAGGTCGGTATATGGATGACTTAAAACTCAGTTTAGGGGCATATAAGACAAGTCCGTAGCGTGAGTTTTATTGAACCCATAAACTCTCGATGGGTATTGTCATAAGCGTTTTGGGTGGTAGAAGTGAGGGCGAGATCACTGACAATTATCCATAGGAAGTTGAGAGTTCTCAATAGACACGTGTTTAGAGTATACCCATTATCAATAAGCGTTAGTGGAACGGTTTCTCCCATGACTTTCACTAAAATATTAAGAGCATAGTTATGGTTAGGACCAATCTTAGGGATTTCCTCCTCGTAAAAATAGATGAGCTTTGTTGTATTTAAATATCCCACAATGTGAACGACTTCTTCGAGGGTTGTAGTAGGAGGTACAATCGATCTTATGAGGAGTTTGATCAGAGCATTTTTATGCAATTGGGAGGACATGAAAATCCCCCACAGTGTGATGTTCGCTTTCATTTTCTTGAGTTGCCCAAGGACCTTCTTTCTTCGAAAGACATTTTCTGGCATTGGGAGCTCTTCAGCGACTCCTTTTCCTTTATCAGTACCTGCTTATGAGAGGATCAGTCCTTTGTAGTGTTGCTCGGACCAGATCATGTGATTTAGGGATACGTGGAAGAACATAAACCATGCATCTTCATCTATCTCAGACATGATGGATACCTCACTGATTCCTTCTAGAAATTCATTAAAAAAATCATTTCTCATAAAAAAGAAACTCTATCGAAGTTTATACTATCTGGTTCCTTATCTGAACTGTCAAAATCCTCACCCAATCTAGTGGAAATAATGTCATATTTCCATGAAAAATCAATGCATTCCATGACTTTAACAACTTCATCCTATACATCTTCCTATTCACCCGAGAAGTGTTAGCAGGAGAGGGTAGATACCCTTTGAGCTTTAGGAATGTGAATAGTTTGGAGATCGTACATATTTCTTACTTCTTGATGAACTCATCGTACATAACTTGCACAATACTGTCCAAACTGAGATCTTTTGCTAACACAAACTATTCATTTAACTGTCGGTCCCACTCACAGTTTTCCATGTACATAACACTAATCATTTTGAAATAGTCTCCTTCGAGGGTCATTGCTGAGGGAAATTTCATCCCAAAATCCTGAAGTTGATTCAAGATTGTACTCAGCTCCATACTTTACCCTTTTGAACGAGTTCAGAAGGCTATGTAGACACTAGTGAAGAGGGACAAGTCTTGGTTGGATGAATTCTCCGAATGTAGGAGGAAAGAGGCACAAACCTTAAGAATTTTGGGTGAACTGGTAAATGAATCGGGTGCTTTGATAGGTTTAATCCCGGTTGAAGGGTCAAAATCTGGATTTTCATCTACCTGGATATTATCAATCATTGCACTGAGATGAGTGAGGACTATCATCAGGTCTAGCTGTGCAATAGCCTTCTGGTCAATGTTCTTCATGAATAGTTTTTAGAGGGACTTCTCGAATTTTATAGAAGTAGCGGAGGACATGGAGGATCTGATCCACAAGGGAGCTTGGCCAAGGCTAAGGTATATTATCTCACCTGAGAGGGAAAAGGATTATTATTTTTATTCTAATGGAAAAAACAATATGTAACAACCACCATTTTCTCACATAAAGGCTGGCTATACACAATAGCTCACGATGGGGCTTGTTATACAATCGATATCATTCTCACTATTAAACAATATGAAATATTTATTTGTAAGGTACGATAGAAATTCAAATTGAATTAAAATAAATATCCAAGATAATAATAGAATCCAACATCCACGTGATATAACCAAATCCCAACATACTCATAAGTGTCTCAAATCAGCAAGAAATAAAATAGACTTTGGCTTATGCCCACAGAATAATCCAAATGTAAAAAGAAAAGAACTAAAACATAGTAGAAACCTAATCCAGAACCAATGATGGGAAGTCAATTTCACAATATGAGACTGGAAGGATGCACTGTCCACAGTCTCGCTATCTCTGTCTAGGAGCACCGGGAAGGGGGGGGGGGGGGAGAAAACATTTATAATTTTGGGTCAACACTCAAAAGTGTTCAAGAATTAACTTACTAAATTTTATTGTGCAAAAATATAGTTAATTCAATGTGGATGTATCCAACCATCACTCACATACATAAGATGTCTCACCCATCATCTAAAAGGAATACTACATTAAAACCACCCAAGTCCCAATACAGATGATGGATGAACACTAATAACAATATAAGAGTGCATCTAGCAAAACATACGCGCTGAAATAAAATTACCCACATGCAAGGGATTATTTCCCAATTAATCTCGGGCATACTATTCCCAAAAATAATGATATCAAACATCATACATACTACATAGTATCAGGTCTTTGTTTTATAGTCTACATCATTAGACTTAAGAAATTCTCTAATTCATTATCATTTATATATATATAGATATATCGGTGAGTCTGGAGGAGTCTCCTATCCAACACAGACAACATAATACACAAATAAGTGGGGCGGTACCTACATAGTACACCATTGCATGGCCCATACCTAGTGGTGACACATGGATCCCAGCATCAACACATATCTCTCATAAGTGGCGCTGCTATGTAGTACCTAAAATCTGACCTACACTACGCCTAGCCCACCTATGTCGATGTGTGCTACGGTCCCGAACACGCGTACCCTAACCTATAGGACAGTTCTTTAACAAAGGTATGTAAGATTCACTGATATATACGGAATCTTACCAAAGAGATCAACAATCCTAAACATAGGGCTCTACATCAAAGAACGCTAAGCTGAAAACACAGTAAGCCGTACAGATCCTAAAGGACACTAGAACCTGATGCTCTGATACCACCTGTAACACCCCGCATAATTAAATACCGGGTGGCCAGTCCCATTCCAAATTAAAACAGAATATACAGTTGGCTCATTCTTAGCATCACTGTCGAAAACATTTACAACTCACCCAATACCCAATTAAGCTGGTGTTAAAAACTTTCCAAATTTTAATTTAACAAAATCCCTTTTCAATTTAAGAATAACACAACACATTTTATTCTACAACACAGATCACTAAATAAATAACTAAAAAGAATTTAAGTGCAACTGGAATAAACATTCCCAAATAATATAAATCCTTTACAATAAACCCAACAATGTTAAATGTATTAAAAAGTCCCGAATACAATAGAATTTGGCCTCAATAGAAAAGATAACTGAATCCTTTGGGCGACATGCCCTAACTAAGAATACTGTGAATCAAAAGATGATAAGCGTCTAAACAATACTTCCATAGCTCCATAGCTCGTCATAATCAACTATGGTTGGCGTCCCTGTTCCTGGACACCTGATATAGAGATACAATAGAAGAGAAAATATGCAAGGAAACGGGTCAGAGCCCGAATGTGTAGAGTATTTTTAAAACAGCAAGTATTTAACAAGCGCAATAAAGCATTTATTATGTACATGTTAGATCCAACTCTCACTTGCTATTCTCACCTCTCATCTAGAGTGCACAGTTAACGTTTCCTATTAACCTCCTAGTTAATGGTTCCTCTTTTCTAGTCTCCATATTATAATTCCATTCCCATATCATAATCCCCGTATGTCCCATACCATACGTCACATTATTATACATTTCTATATCTCCTACATTTGATTAGTTTCCCATTAACATGAATCATTACTCATTAATATGAATCGTTTCTCATTAACATGAATCATTACTCATTAATATAAATCGTTTCTCATTAACATGAGTTAAGCTTTTCAATTCTATAAGAATAAACATTCATTAACTTAATTCCATTATCTTCCTCTATTCACCGTTATCTACAATTATCACCGTAGATAGATTTAAACACAATATATAATTATGTAACCATTTAATCCATTATATATATATTCATATATAATACAGCACCCCGAGTCACAGCTGTGGTGCAATGCATTACTCTGTTATCATGTCCCATCATCGCATGTCGCTGAATAAGGGACTACAGGTTCGGTAAGATTCCACGAACCACAAACAACAAACAAATTGGAGGCGAATATAGTTCTCGTATCCATGGGTCACGCACATACCTACGTACCCACAGTCAGCGGACTTATCAACTCCCCGATAAGTCTTTCATAGACCTATGTTCTCGAGCGACAAATCAAAGATCCCATGGATTCATCAGGATATGACTGCCCTCACGCGTAAACCTCCCACAGATAGCAAGTAAGCTAGGTATGTCATACACATAATCATCAATCAATCAAATAGGTATTATCATACCTATAATATGATATCAATAAGGTAATTATCACTACCCTAAGATATTCCCCATACGTAGCATTATATCTCTTTTAAAATATCATATCTTTACTTCATAAATTAATTATCCTCGCATCCTATAACATCTCTCCACTACCGACGTTGTTAAGGTTCATGCGCGGAACGTTTCGCAAAGCGAAATCCAAACAAGGAACCCCTCCAATACACTATTACTTAACTTTGTCAATCGAGGAGGTCCGAAAACTTAAACTATCCGATCGGGATAACCTCATAACCTCTTTCAACCAAATGTGTTCCAAACTCCCATTTCTATCTAGGAGCCATACCACTACGCTCTTATAATATAATTATTCTCGTATCCTAACATCACTCCACTCCCGACGTCGTTAAGGTTCATGCGCGGAGCGTCTCGCAAAGCAAAATCCAAACAAGGAACCCCTCCATTACACTACTACTTAACTTTGTTGAGCGAGGAGGTTTGTCAACTTTAAATACGTGATTGGGATAACCTCATACCCTAAGGCTACCCTCTCTCAATGTACAAGATTCAAATAAGATTTTCCTCAACATATATTCAGTAAGAAGTCACTAATATCCTGCTGGTCCATAACATTATTTCTCCCGAACTACTACGAGTTTAGTTCTCCTTTTTAATTACGGTTAAAACCGATAGTTTCAAATCTCTTATAAACACATATTCTTTCACTTAGGATTAAACTCTCTTGTAAACTTAAGGATACCCAGGTGTTATATTAAATCACCCCTACTGGTACTATCTTTAATCCTCATACATCTCCATTTAGAATTTAACAAATGAATCTAGTAATCGAAATTCCATTCAATATAATTTCCATCATTTAAATCACTCGAAACCCCATCAAATTTAATTCACATCTTATCAAGGGTTTACTGATATTTTCTGGGCGCCATAATCTCCAAATAATAATCACCAAATATCCACAAAAGGTTTGGGATAAGAATCATAATTTAAAAAGAAACAACTTTACATAAACTGGGGAGGTCGATCGATCGAAGGCAGGGGTCGATCGATCGATCCCTCAGGTCCAGGCCTGATTTCCTGCATTTTCTGCAACTACGGGTTTAACAACTTTTGATCATTTAAACCTTCATATAAACATCCCAAATGACTTATAAACTTTACTTCATGATATATCAACATATATGAACGATTTCCTATACTCTAAACATCCTAGAATCATCAAAGGATTGGATTAAAAAGCATGTTTATCTCCTTATTTCCAGAAATTTATCATCATAACATCTTCAAGAACATATCAATGGTTTCCATCATTTCTTCAACAGATTTATGACTAATTCTTGGATTATTATCATCCTAACACATGAGTTAAATTCCTATATCATTTAAGTTTTTCCAGAAATCCATTTAATACTCCATTATTTCTTCCAAACAATAATAATCTTCTCTTTTCATATTATTCTAACATGGACAATATACAAACTGAATTTTCCATTATTAAACACTTGCCTTTCTTGTAGGTCTGATCCTTTGGTGTAGTATAACTCAGTTGGTTGTCCCTTCTCCGGTCAAACTCCGGTGGTGATTGGTGGTGGTGAACCTTGGTTCTTGTTCTTCTCCTTCCCAAGTGACTTTTCCTTTCCCAAGCACTCTCACACTCTCTCTAGGAAGATGGCTGCTCTTATTTGTGAAGAGGAGATGAATAACTCCCATACACTTAATCTACCAACTCTTATAATAGTGCCAAATCTGAATCACTATTCATCCCCCCTAGAAAAATGACCAAAATGCCCTTTCGGGTTGTCTATTCATTCCTAAATGACCCGAGACTCAAAATTGACATCCAAATAGACTTTTATGACTATTTCGAACCTTCCGGACGCAACGACGTAGTCGAAATGACTATTAGATCGATAGAAAAATAAATTTCCTTTTTAATTTAATAAATTAGTCCCGACACGTCCCATTCCGCGTCTGACTAAAAATATAAATTACCGAATTTATATCATACAGTCATATCAATGACATCACATTCATATATTATCCAAATATCTTTAAGTAATATTCAGAATCATCCATTTTAATATCCACCGTCCGGATAAACCCGAATGAATTAATTAATAATAAAATCTAATTAATCCATTAATTTAAAATATAACCCATTTTAAAAGTCATTAAAATTACGGGGTATTACAATGGAATGGTAATTATCCTAATAATTACCCCATAGTTGTAATGCCCCGACCCGGATTTATGGGTTACCCGTGGTCAACCCGATCCGACCCGAGCGTTAGATGTAAAGTGCAATGAAACAACTTATATATTGTTGCTAATTCAGTTTTATTTTATCTAATGTTTCACTTGTTTAGCCTATGATTTTAATTTCAAATTTAACTATTTGAGGGACCCATGGGAAGCATCGTCGGAGTCTAAGCATACAAAGCTACTAACATAAAATAAAGAGAGTACTTACCCACGTAACCCTCTAAAAATACGAGCCCTCAGCTAACCTACCGTAACCATGATGAGGGTGTGAGCCTAATACTCAGTGGGAAATATACAAATACAACATAATTGAACAGAAGAAAGAAGACTCTAACACGTTATACCTACGTGCACATGCAACCACCTTATATATATACACACACACTTATACTTAATGAATGAAACCATTTTTATTTCCAAAAATGTGATTTATTTTGATTCAATTACCTTAATCTTACAAAGAAGTTCCTCTTTCTTGACTCTCAATTTATCCATTTACTTAACACACATGGTTAAATACTTGAACAACTATACTTTATTTAACCGGAAACCATTTCTCTACTGAAATCACCCTTTTCATTTAAACCAATTCACATTGGTATTTTAATTGAAAATCACCCCGTTCAGTACATGTCAACACCGTGTTAAGAAAAAACTTATTTAACTTTTGAAAACCTTTCCCAACATAACCTTGTGTTAATTATGGTTAAACCTTCTTAGGCTGCTTAACACACATGTTTAACCACTATATTTTATCGTTCCTTTAATTTATGGACATTAATCAATTTCCACGTTTCTTGGCCACATTAAACTTTACCAGAACATTTATTAATTCATTCAAGTTGGGTTGTCTTAACACATTCTTGCCACACAACCCATTTCTTGACATGTTCCTTATTCCTTTTTCTCTTTCTCGGAATCTTCCAATAAGCAGCGTACTTTAACGGGCTCCACACCGTCAGCGACGCCACCATATGCTCTAGTCTGTGATTTTGGGTCTATAACCTAGGGCTCCGAGCCCTCCTTAATTATTTCCCGGTTCTATCTGAGTATTTATTAATGTGTTTAAAAATTTTGCACATGTTCAAATTATTCCACTTTCTCATATACCCTACCGAAGCCAAAACTCGAGGTTTCACCCCAACTTGTGTTACACCTTGATAATTATCATTTCATGTCCTTTACACTTTAGCATTGATTTTATTCCAAAATCATGTTCATTAAGAACCATTTTATGTAACACCCTCTTCCAACATTTTTATTTCATAAAAATGTTCCACTTTAAGTAAAATTACTATTTTACCCATTCGTTTCTGAACTTGTCATTTTCTCCCAATTTCACAAGTGTTATTTCCCCAAAAACCATTAAGTTACCCACAATAACTTCTTAAGTGTTTTTACCATTAACACTTATTCATTCTTTTACCAACCAATTTTCCATGTTATACATTTCCTTACTTTCTTTATCCAAGAAACCCAATTATAATTGAAGACTTTTTTTTTTAGAAAATACTATTTCCTTTTTATTAACATTTGAAGTCTTACAATCTTACACTTATCACACTTTCAACCCTTTTTAACACACTTTGAAGACTAATATTTATCTTTTTCTTATTTTATATTTAAACCCTATAAAACCTTGTTTAAACTTGTTTATGTGTTCATTATCAAAATACTAAAACTTTTTTTTATTTATTCAAACTCAAAAAATATTCAACTTTCACAAAATCTTCATTTTTAGTTGATATTTTCCCAAAACATTTTTTGCAAGATCAATAATATTTTTTGAAAAATTTTATTTTATAAAAGGCTTAACATGAAATTTCTAGAACTTCGCCATTTTCGTAAAAATCCCAATATTTACTTCAGGAGAACTTTGAAATATTTACTCATCATTTATTTCGAACAAAAATAATATTTTTCCAACGTTTTTATTACATACGAATGTTTAATACCAAATCTACTAGAAACCCATCATTTTATTCATACGCATTATACTCTGGAATTCTAACAACAAGACCATTAATAGTCTCAAACTAATATTAGAGTTTCCCACCTCAAATGGAGATCCAACAATAGTAGGCATGAAATTTCAAAGAATATGGCAACCCACCACCTTCTAAAGTGGACTTGGAGAGGTTACCTAGCTCCACCAAGTTGATTCCATGAAAGCTACATCAGAAACCTTCTTCAAGCTCCATGAATCTTACATATTAATCTTCTCCAAAACCCACAACAACACCTCCAAAATTCATAGGTCTGCCTAATAATAGTTGAAATGGGTATATAGAGTCTGGATATGGTGGAAGAATAATTGGATATGGTTGCACAAGGTGGATATATGGTGGAGGAAAGGTGGTTTGTGGTAGATAGAGGTGGAGAAAAGCATAAAAATGATGGAAGACCTACCCCCTCCCTCTCTCTTATTTTAACTCAAACAAAACCAAAATGAACCCAAATAAGCGTTATAAAAAAACCTCCAAGATCTCAAAATCCCATTTTTGTCAATCTGGGTTCACCAGAACTCGATAACTCAACAATCCAAGGGCCAAGAACCTGACAGCGCACAAGGGCAACTCAATATTAAATTTTCTAAAGTTCTCATTTGATTGAGATCGGCCTCTCGTTCGAACGAGGATGGCCTCTCGTTCGATCTAGCCTTCGAACGACCTTTGAACGTGCATGTTCAGTTATTACAGTCGCATCTCATTCGATGCTCGCTCCAACGTCGTTCGATCCCCTACTTAGAACGACCTTGGTTTCTCGTTCAAACGATTATTCCTTATTTTTCTCCAAATTCCCAGTTTTAACCTAAAAACATCTAACAATTACAATCAGGACTCCAAGCAGTTAATTATAACTGTAGGCTCAATCATAATGATCCCAATCCCAAGGTTTTTGTATTATAACAACTTGTGCAAGAAAATTAATAAAATATTGGGTTGGGGTATTGCATTATTCCCTCCTTGTGAAATTTCATCCCTAAAATTATCGACCCATCAATTGTCAAGATTTTGGGATTCACCAATTTCTACTCTAATTCCCAGGAATCCTCCAAGAACAAATCATCAAGTCCTCAATGTTAAGATAATTGTAATATCCCACCCCGGTAAATTAAATAAGTAACATATATGAATTATATATGATAAGGTATAAATTATGCTTTATGTGCCCTTGTGTCACTTGAAAACCGTCTTGGGGCAAATGTGTAAGGTTTAGAAAGATTAGATAACAAAATAAAAGATATTTGCCTATTCTCTCTTTAATATTTATGCCTCACGTATAAGTCAAAAAGGGAATATAGGCACAAGTATGAGAAGCGGATACGAGTATCGCACAACATGGTTGTTTATTGTAGGAACAATTTAAGGACCCAATGGGGAAGGTGACTTCTTTACCATCGCTCAAACGATGGTCGGGTCATTCTAACGGCAAGTTGTGTCATTCAAACGACACCTTGAGTCATTAGAACGACGCTGATAGATCCCTGTGTGCTATCATTTTTTTCTACCATTAATCAGGGCTTTGGGTCAACTCTTCGAAGCTTAACGTGCTGGATATGTCAGTTGGTTTAAATTGGTTTTATACCTGGTAAGGAGGAACGAGGGACGTGATATTACGTATAGAAGAGCTATCACATATGCTGTTTGTAGGAGGGGCTTAATGATAAGCCTCTCATTTAATTATTAAATGAAGTTAGAGATGATTAATATTGATAAAAGTCCATGTGTTTATGCGACTGGAGTATCATTATGCGCGTCGGACATATCATCGGTATTTGTATATTATTTACGTATTAACTAGATAATATTCTAGTAGTGAGAGTTTTGACATATGTTATGGGACACATGCCACTTAAAATAGGACATGTGTCACCACGGGTTATTTGACATGTGGCGACCCACTTGTGTTGATTTTAGCTATAAATATGCCTCACCACCATACATTTGAAAGAAGAATCTTCTTGCAAGAAGAAGGGAGATTCCTTGTCTTATGAGTTTTTTGAGAGAGTTTTAGAAAAGAGTTTTGAGATGAGTTCTTTGAGAAGAGTTTCACAACCTTTCATCTCTCGAGTTCCACCACAATGAGTTTTTTGGCGAATAGTACAAACCCACGAACTACGCTGACTTTGATTCCAAGTATAACGGATACGTAGGATCAACCAAAATTGCTCAAGTCAAACACGTGCTAAGATCCGATATTTCCCCAAATTAGACTACTCTCTTACACTGTCAAGGTGTGAGCCATAGGATCAGTTCAGCTATTGAAAATTTAGGCCTTCTACTACCTGATATAGGAACGAATTATGAGGGTAAGGTTTCTTACTTTGTCAAAAATTCCATTACTATGACGTAAATCAATCCTACAGACATGTCATGTGCCGTTAACCCCAGGACCATTAGTTATATGTCCATATTAAATCTTGGAGCTTGACAAAATCGGAGATAGCAGATGGTAAGTTTGGTATATGGTGTGTATAATTTATTGTACTATAATAGAAGGGCTTGGTTAGTAAACTGGAATATTCAATATCATCCTCCCACACCTCTTAAACACTCTATATTACTCCTCCAAAACAGTAGGCCATCCGATTTTAATATGATAGTTACACCTACGTCCACACTAGTAAATAAATAGTCTCCCCACATTTGTAAGCATATAGTTAATGAAATATAAGAGAGTTGCTGTTGAGGGTAGGTATGTTGCGAAAAAGATAAGCAGTGTTCCTGGAGGTTTTGTAAAGACATTTTTATGGAGCTTTCATTAAGGTTTTTGGTGGAGCTTTTGTGACTCCCTTTTAGGGACACCTTTGGAGGTGGGGGACTCACCCATCTTCACCATCACCGCCACCATTTTGGAGTCATTTGAGGTGGGTAATCTACTCTTACTGTATATGTGACTATATTTGATAAATACTACAACCTGGTTATTGTGTATGATTAAGAGTGGGATTATGAGGAATAATGGTGTGTTCTTGGTGCACTGAAATTAGACATTTTAATGGGAATAACAATGTTGGAAAAAAAATATTGTTGTTTGTTTTCTATTAAATATGAAAATAGGTATTTTTATGAAATAAAAATGTGTAGAAAATATTGTTGTAACGTATTTCTTGATAAGCTGAAAATAGACATTCTTATGGGATAAAAATGCGTAGAAAATATTGTTGTAATGTATTTTCTTGATAAACTGAAAATAGAAATTTTTACTCGATAAATATGCTTAGAGAATACTGTTGTCATGATGAACTGAAAATAGATATTTTTTTAATAAAATGTAAGAATGCCATTTGCTATATTTTAAGTCAAAGGAAAATATTAACATTTCATGAAATAAAATGTTGAATGGTGTTCATGTTGTTAGAATAGTTTGTTGGAAACTTAATAATCACTTGATAAGATAACAATTGTTAAAGGTATTACATTGCAAGTTTAGTAAGCAAAGGGTAATTTGATAATTTACTTAAAGTGGAACATTTTTATGGAGTAAAAATGTTAAAGAATGCCATTACACTAATATGTGTACAAATGAATTAAGTCTTTAAGCGTAAATGATTTTAGTTTAAATCATATGTGTGTGGATAAGAGACTTAAAGAAGAAAAGAAAAAAAATTCCAAGTGTTAATGGGAAAACGACGGTTAAGTTCGGATTTTGGCTTCGGTCGGGTAAAAGTAAAGAAGTGGAATAATGTGGACATGTGTAAAATGTTAAACACAATAATAAGGACTCAGATGCAATCGGGAATAAGCAAGAAGGGCTCGAAGACCTTAGGTGAAATGCCTTAAATCACTGGCCAGAGCATATGGTGCGCATAGCCGTCGGTGTAGAACCCGTGTAAGTATGCGGTAATGGAAGATTCTGAGAAAAGATAAAAAGAATAAGGAACATGTCAAGAAATGGGGTGTGTGGTAAATGTGTTAATACAAATAACTTGAATGAATGTGATAAATGTTCAGGTAACAGGGTAAATGGACAAATAAATGCGTAATCTGTTAATGTCCATAATTTGCAAACTGATAATTATGAACCTAAGTTGTTAAACCCATAATTTGCATAAGTAGGTAATGAGGGGTTTTCAAGTGACAAACAAGTATCTTCTAACAAGATGAATGCGTGTGTTGAGATGGTACTTTTTAATGGAAATACAAAAGTAAATATAAATGAGTTCAAAGGAGTAGTTCTCGTAAAGGAAAGTATCAGAGCAAGTCAAGTATAATGGTTTCGAGTGTTGAACCGGGTGTCTCAAATAGCATGAAAAATTCTAAGTACAATGCAAGAAACTATTTTTTAAGATTAAGTAAATTAATCGGGGCAAACATGGTTTTCGAAAGTAAAACGATTAATGCATTGAATATGTATGTTCAAAGGTATGTATATATATATATATATATATATATATATATATATATATATATATATATATATATATATATATATATATATATATATATATATATATATATATATATAAGTATTCCTTTCTGTTATTCGTTTCTATTCTGCTTTGTGTATTTCGACAGGGCATAGGCTAACAACCTCGCTTTGTTATGGCTGGTAGGGTGCGGTTTCGTATTTTGAGGGCATTATACAGGTAATTATGTTTTATTCAATTTACATTAGCAAGCTCTGTTTACCTGGACTTTGCGATGCTCCCCTTGTGTCCCACTCGTACTTTATTTTGAAACTGGAATCACATGTTAACAAGTGGAATGTTGAATAAAATAAAACTGGAATAAAAACATTATTCAGTTTGTCCCATTACACATCACACCTAACGACTCGATTCGGATCGAGTTGACTCACGGGTAACCCATAAATCCAGGTCGAGGCATTACAATAACATCACACACCCTTTCACGAGTTTGTCACCAAAAGGTTCATCATGCAACATGACCTAATGCTCACCCTCAAGCTAGTCATCGAATTCAACTACCCTCGAGTCTCCACATCTTTATGATCATGCTTAGTTGAGTCCTAGGACTACCTTAGCTAATACCTAAAGCATATCGGTGACCATACTTGGCAACACGCTTTCGTGATCGATACTCACCCAAGAGTAAACCACAACACAATCAATACTCGGTTCATCATCAAAAAATTTCTTAACCATTAGGACTACACACCCTGTAATTTTACAATTATTTAAATTGTTCCAACCACATAACTTCATTTACGCTTAGCACTAACCTCGTATTACTAGTTGCTCGCATCCAGAGGTAATAAAACACCAAGTCTCAAAACCATGCATCGGACTAATACCCTCTTTACAAGATCCTCATATGAATCTACGATCAATCTAGGTGTATAACTAAGGACCACACACACGAACATCACACAATCCACACATCGTGACCAACCACACTCATTACTAAGTTTACTCGAGTTCTAACATTCTACTATGTCGTCAAGTTATCATCCTACTCTCTACAACTATAACCTCTAACTGCCATGCAGACAAAATCCTTGGTTGCTATTCTAAAGGAAACGAATAATATGAGCCATTGTGGGATTGAAAGCGTAACCACTCTCACACAAACCTTAGTTCAATAGAGAGCACACGTTTAGATAAGAGTGCATCAAGTTACTGAGATTCATTAACCAGGCCGGGTTCCACTTTGCTCTACTGGGCCAAACTGTGTCGCACTATATCGCGGTACATGTACATATTATAATAATCGTTGGAATACAATTTTCTATTAACGTAAACGAAGGAGACACATAGTAACTAAAATGGCAAACAATCGCTCCGAGGGAACCTTACTCACACATAGCTGTGATGGTTTACGAAACCCAATCATACACCACACATTCGGAGTCCATGTCTCCCCAGGAACCACTCACCGAGTCCTAGCATAGCCACATATCCTTGGTTGAGTCACTTACCATGACAAACCTGATCGCTACCCACTCATTTCCCTTGAGGAGGAAATAACACATGAACCTAATTTCCTGTGGGAAGTCAAACTTTAGACTTCCCTCCTTAAGGCTAAGGATTACTTCCTCTATTCTCGGCATATACTGTAAGAACAATTTTTCTAACAATATTCATAGCATAGTTTGAGACAAGTGTGGCGTATCCCATTACAAATTGTCACGCACCATCACTACGAACAGAACCCAATCATCTCCAAGTTTGAAGACTTCCCGACATCTCACAAAGGTATAAAACAATTTAGAGTTTTAATTAATTTATAGAATTTTGGTTTGGAATGTTTATTTTTTATCAAAAACAAAGAGGAGATTTTTTATTTTGAAAACAAAAAATATTTTATTTTTAAATTTAATTCAAATGATATTGACATCTCGGTCAAACGAGATGACGTGTCGTTTGAAGGTTGTCCAATGTGTTTTTCAAAATGAGGTCTTACTTTTTTTTTCTTGATGTCGTTATAAGTGAGACACATCTCGTTTGAACGAGATAAAGTTCTCATTAGAATGACACAATGATATCATTCAAATGACACCACCGACTCGAATTTTGTGAACGTCCTATAAATACCTATTTCGTGTTCAGATTGTTTAAGATTTTTGCCATATTCATTTATGCATAACTTTTTCGAAAGTTCTTCAGTTTATGTGTTGTAAAAACATTGTTTAATTCACAAATAAACATCCTGAACATTTAGTTTTGTGAATTCATTTAAACCCTATAAAGTTTTGTAAGATTTCATACACCTTTATGGAGATGGAATCTCCATGGTTGACTTGTGATACCTAAGGGAATTCACTACTGAAGATAAAGAGTGAGGTTGAAGGAGGACAACGGTCTTGTGATTCTTGTGAGGATAGTTGTTCTTTATAGATTTACGAAGATTAGCGCGTTATACTTGTGGTGGTTATCAAGTAGTCTATAAGTCTACTATCTTATAATATTGCTATAATGAAACAAAAGGTTTTACCCAAGAGGGGGGTTTTCCTAAAACTTTGCCTTAGTTGCTTGCGTGGTTTAATTTATTTCTTTATCACATATGTGTATGCTTAGGAAAAATGGATAAAATTAATTGCACGCTGTCAAATTGGATTTTTTTTTAGAATATTTTTTCCGCATTCTCATTGTGGTATTAGTCCACTCCACTCTCTCTAAGTGGTGTCAGAGTATTCTTACCCCTGCTTTCACAGGTTGGTATCAGAGCAGGTTGCACCAATTTATCACGTGATCCTGATTTTATTTTAGTTTTTCCTGCTGATACCATTCCTTTTCAAATTGATATCAGAGTCAGTTGCACTAAGCATTCGTGTTAGATCCTTGTTTAGTGCTTTTTGGGTGTTTTTGTTTTTCTCTCGATGGTTTCTCATAGTTTTGACGACTTAAATTGTTTGAATTTGAAGTTTGCTAAAAGAATTGAAATTCTTCAAAATGAAAATATTCGTTTTAAAGATGATATAGATCTTTTGCAAACTGTTCAAAATCAAAGAAATTTCTTTCATGAGAAACTTGTGGACATGGACCATGATTTTAGAAAATTAGAATTTTCCAAGAAAGAGAGTGATCATAGTGTTCGATATTTGCAAAAAGTATTAAAGTACTTTAAAAATTCTAGTGTTAATGCTTGAGTCATAAAGGATTGCATTTTGATTAATGATTTTAAGGCACGTGAGCAGACTCTTATAGATAATTTTTATCATATTGAGAGGGGGGGGGGGGGCAAGATAACCTTTATGAATGATTGAACATATGAAGAAGGAGTCCTTAAAATTTGAAGAGTCTAATTCTTTGCTTGAGTCTAAAATTTTTATGATAAAAGATAATTTAAAGGACTCGATTAGTGTTCGTGTTAATGGTTCTGTCTGACATGTGTCTAATTCTTCTAGTGTTAAATCTAGGGCCATTGCTTATTTTAGAGGGTCAATCGCATCCGAGGACATTAGAAAAGGTCAACCCATAGGTAACATTCCTCACGTTTGCACTTGCTCGTATTATGGTAGGAAAGGTCACCTTAGGCATTTTTGTTAAGATCTGGGAAGAGGTCCTAGGAAGTTGAAGCCTAGTGCTCCCTTGGTTCCTGAATCCAAACGTGTTAAGTATACACCTATTTGGGTTAAAAAATATATTTGGAGGAGCTAGATGTTAGACTTGTTGATTATCAAATGCTTTCACATGATGTTTCTCTAGTTATATCTTATAGATGATTGGTTGCATGGTTTTGTTTATCACACTCTAGTTGATCTTCATGATGTATGTTTGCTAATGTTATGACATGTGTATCTTTTATATTATATTTTTCTTTTTTTGAGCATATTGAAAAATACAAAAAGAATTTATTTTGATAATGTTTTTGGAAAATACAAAAAGATTTTTGTATTTCTGTGTATTTTGGTTTTGCACATTTGGTGTGCCACATTGGTGTGTTTGAATTCGTTTCACTCAGCAATTTCCATGTGGCTAGGATATTTGGTTATTACTTTAGATACTTAGATTGATCTTAACTATGTTTATGGAGTTGTTTCGAATTTGATCTGCTTTACGGATTCGACTTTGTATATGCCTCTGCACACACACCCATGACCTTACTTGATTTTTACTTCACTATGTACATTTGAGCTATGTGAGATGTTCTCCCATATTTTTTGTCATCTACATGTTTATGTGACTATGGTGGATTTGTGCATGTAAGACCCCTTGCTCATGAGAGTTTTTTGATTATTGAAAAATATGAGTGTGTACGGGAAAGGGCTGCAAGAGACATGTTGACTTGTCGTGAAAGCCACCTTTTGAAAAGCGGCTAAGAAAAAAATTAAGGCAATAAAAAAGAGAACTCGCACTACCTTTACAAGTTTGTATATGCCAAAAAGGGGACAAAATAGTTTATTTTGTTTGATCTTGCAAAAAGAAATCTCTTCAAAATAAAAAGGAAATAAAATAATAGAAAATATGATCATGTTTATCTTTTGAGGGAGTTTAATTAAAGATCAATGGGTTTTCACAATGATACCTATTTATGCTTATTTTGTCATGATGCTATTGACTTGTAAAATCATCAATATTCTCGGCTTGTGTGCATTGTGCTTATTATGTTCATAAAGTTCAACTTTATTTGTCACTTAAGGGTAAAACTTAGTCTGATAAAGTTTTGTGACCAACGATAACTTCTTGAATAGATTTGAGTGTTTGGATTATAATTCTTCCGATACTAGTTCACACCCATTCATTCCATCCCACACATTTGGACACATTGATACTATGCTAGTGTGTAAATCTTATGTATTTTGTGTTATGTTTTGGGGTTGTATACCTATATATGCATGCCGGATTTTTTTTGACATATTTTGCATATATTATATATGCAATTGTATGTTGTATTTTGAAATTTGTTTTCTTTTTGAAAAATTGAAAATTTTCAGAAATAGTTGGATGTATTTTCTTTTGAGATGGTATTACAAATGCTTGCTTTATATCGTTTTGTGATTATATCTTATCTTCATATTCGTGATGCTTCATATTTCATGTGTGTGTTTCAACTTCTTTGTCTATTTAGGATAAAAACAATGGGGGAGAGCAAATTAAACTGATTTTGATTTACGGGGGATAATTTATATTTTAGTTTTATCTTAATTCAAACTCGATGTGTCACAAGGGTATATGTTTCTTGTTTCATTTGTGTAGGTTTCCCTTTCACAAAACTCAAGAATATTAAAAGATTATGGGAAGAAGAAGAAAGGGATGACAGAGACTTATGCCATTCTGTTCTAGGAAGGGTGTTAGGATTTTTTTCATACGAGATTATTGATTTTAATTTTGTGGTGGATTATATTTATTTGTTTTGTACTGGAATCGCCAAAGTTGAATATTTGTAAGAACAATTTTTCTAACATTGTTCATAGCATAGTTTTATACTAGTTTGGGGTATCTAGTTACAAATCGTCGCCCACCGTTGAGACGAACCGAACTCAAGGTTCCCTAAGTTTAAAGGCTTCCTAACATTCTGTGAAGGTACAAAACAATTTAGAGTTTAAGTTAATTTACAAAATTTATGTTTGGAGTGCTTATTTTTTGATCAAAAACGAACAGGAGATTTTTAATTTCGAAAACGAAAAATATTTTATTTTTAAATCTCGTTTAAATTGGATGACTGTTTTGATTTTCTTGATGTTGTTAGAAATGAGACACATAGCATTCAAACGAGATGAAGATCTCATTAGAATGACACAATGATATCTTCTGAACGATACCACCACTTAGAATTTTTTGAATGCCCTATAAATACTTGTTTCGTGTTCAGATTATTTAAGATTTTTGCCAGATTCATTTATGCATAACTTTTGCTAAAGTTCTTCAGTTTTTGTGTTGCAAAAACATTCTTTAATTCACAAATAAACATCCTGAACATTTAGTTTTGTGAATTCATTTAAACCCTATAAAGTTTTGTATTCTTTCATAAACCTTTACGGAGAAGGTGTCTCCATGGTTGACTTGTGATACCTGAGGGAATTCACTGCTGAAGATAAAGACTGCGGCTGAAGGAGGACAACGGTCTTTTGATTCTTCCGAGGATAGTTGTTATTTAGAGATTTACAAAGATTAAGGAATTATACTTGTGGTGGTTATCAAGTAGTCTGTAAGTCGACCCATCTTACAATATTACTATAATGAAACAAAAGGTTTTATCCGAAAGTGGGTTTTTCCTAAAACTTTGCCTTGGTTGCTTGCGTGGTTTAATTTATTTATTTATCACATAGATGTATGCTTAGGATAAATGGATAAAATTAATTGTAATCTCTCAAATTGGAATTTTTGTTGAGAATATTTTTTTCTGTATTCTCATAGTGGTATTAGTGCCTTCCACTCCCTCTAAGTGGTGTCAGAGTATTTGTACCCCTACTTTCACAAGTTGGTATCAGAGCGGGTTGCACCAATTTATCGCCTGATTTTTATTTAGTTTTTCCTGCTGATACCATTTCTTTTCAAATTGATATCAGAGTCGGTTGTACTAAGCTTTCGTGTTAGATCCTTGTTTAGTGATTTTTGGGTGTTTTTGTTTTTCTCTCGATGGTTTCTCATAGTTTTGACGACTTAAATTATTTGAATTTGAAGTTTGCAAAAAGAATTGAAATTCTTGAAAATGTCTTTCATGAGAAACTTTTGCAAATTGTTCAAAATCAAAGAAATGTCTTTCATGAGAAACTTGTGGACATAGACCATGATTTTAAAAAATTAGAATTTTCCAAGAAAGAGAGTGATGATAGAGTTCGATATTTGGAAAAAGAATTAAAGGACTTTAAAAATTCTAGGGTCAATGTTTGACTCATAAAGGATTGCATTTTGATTAATGATTTTAAGGCACGTGAGAAGACTCTTATAGATAATTTTTTTCACATTGATGGGGGCAAGATAACCTTTATGAATGATTGAACATATGAAGAAGGAGTCCTTAAAATTGGAAGAGTCTAATTCTTTGCTTGAGTCTAAAAATTTTATGTTAAAAGATAATTTAAAAGACTCGAGTAGTGTTGGTGTTAATGGCTTTGGCTCACATGTTTCTAATTTTTCGAGTGTTAAATCCAAGACCATTGATTGTTTTAGAAGGTCAACTGCATTCGAGGACATTAGAAAAGGTCAACCCATAGGTAACATTCCTCATTTTTGCACTTGTTCGTATTATGGTAGGAAAGGTCACCTTAGGTATTTTTGTTATGATCTAGGAAGAGGTCCTAGAAAGTTGAAACCTAGTGTTCCCTTGATTCCAGAATCCCAACGTGTTAAGTATACACCTATTTGGGTTAGAAAATTTGTTTTGGAGGACCTAGATGTTAGACTTGTTGATTCTCACATGCTTGCACATGATGTTTCTCTTGTTATATCTTATAGATGATTGGTTGCAAGATTTTGTTTGTCATACTCTAGTTGAGCTTCATGATATATGTTTTTTAGTGTTTTGACATGTGTATCTTTTGTATTATATTTTTATTTTATTGAGTCATATTGAAAAATACAAAAAGAATTTAATTTGATAATGTTTTGGAAAAATAAAAAAAGATTTTTGTTGTTTTGTGTATTTTGGTTTTACACATTTGGTGTGCCATATTGGTGTGTTTGAATCCGTTTCACTCCGCAATTTCCATGTGGCTAGGATAATTGGTTATGACTTTAGATACTTATATTGATCTTAAGTATGTTTATGGAGTTGTTTCGAATTTGATCTGCTTTACGGACTCGACTTTGTATATGCCTCTACACACACATGTACGACCTTACTTGATTTTTAGTTCACTATGTACACTTGAGCTATGTGAGATGCTCTACCATATTTTTTGTGAGCTACATGTTTATGTGACTATGGTGGATTTGTGCATGTAAGACCCTTTGCCCGTGAGAGTCTTTTTATTATTGAAAAATATGAGTGTATACTGGAAAGGGATGCAAGAGACATGTTTACTCGTCGTGAAAGCCACCGTTTGAAAAGAGGCCAAGAAAAAAATTAAGGCAATAAAAAGAGAACTCGCACTGCCTTTACAAGTTGGTATATGCCAAAAAGGGGCCAAAACAGTTTAGTTTGTTTGATCTTGCAAAAATAAATATCTTCAAAAGAAAAAGGAAACAAAATAATAGAAAATATGATCATGTTTATCTTTAGAGGGAGTTTAATTGAAGATCAACGGGTTTGCACAATGATACCTAGTTATGCTTATTTTGTCATGATGCTATTGAGTTGTAAAATCATCAATATTCTCGGCTTGTGTGCATTGTGATTGTTATGTTCATTAAGTTCAACTTTATTTGTCACTTAAGGGTAAAACTTAGTTTTAATAAAGTTTTGTGCCCAACTATAACTTCTTGAACAGATTTGAGTGTTTGGGTTATAATTCTTCTGATACAAGTTCACACCCATTCATTCCATCCCACACATTTGGACACATTGATACCATGCTAGTGTGTAAATCTTATGTATTTTCTGTTATGTTTTCGGGTTGTATTCCTATATATGGATGTTGGATATTTGTTTTTGATATATTTTGCATATATTATATATGCAATTGTATGTTGTATTTGTGAAATTTGTTTTCTTTTTGAAAAATTGAAAATTTTCAAAAATAGTAGATTGTATTTTCCTTTGGGATGATATTACAAATTCTTCATTTTTATCTTTTTGTGATGATATCTTATCTTCATATTCGTGATGATTCATATTTCATGTTCATGTTCATGTTTCTACTTCTTTGTCTATTTCGGATAAAAACAAAGGGGGGAGCAATTTAAAATGATTTTTATTTACGGGGGAGAATTTATTTTTGAGTTTTATCTTACTTCAAACTCTATGTGTCACGAGGGTATATGTTTATTGTTTCATTTTTGTAGGTTTCCCTTTCACACAACTCAAGAATATTAAATGATTAAGGGAAGAACACAAATTTTAAGACAAAGACACTTATGCCATTCCGTTCTAGGAAGGGTGTTAGGATTTTTGTCATATGATATTATTGATTTTAATTTTGTGTTCGATTATATTTGTTTGTTTTGTACTGGAATAGCCAGAGGGAGAAATTTGTAAGAACAGTTTTTCTAACATTGTTCATAGCATAGTTTTAAACTAGTTTGGCGTATCTCGTTACAAATCGTCACACACTGCCTAGACGAACCGAACTCAAGGTTCCCCAAGTTTAAAGACTTCCTGACATTCTATAAAGGTATAAAACAATATAGAGTTTAAATTAATTTACAAAATTTATGTTTAGGATGCTTATTTTTTTTTTATCAAAAACGAACAGGAGATTTTTTATTTCAAAAATGAAAAATATTTTATTTTTAAATCTCGTTTAAACGAGATGACTGTTTTGATTTTCCTGATGTTGTTAGAAATGAGACACATCGCGTTCAAACGAGATGAAGATCTCATTAGAATGACACAGTTATATCAAACGAACGATACCATAGCCTAGAATTTTTTGAACGTCCTATAAATACTTATTTCGTGTTCAGATTGTTTTAGATTTTTGCCAGATTCATTTATGCATAACTTTTGCGAAAGCTCTTCGATTTTTGTGTTGCAAAAACATTGTTTAATTTACAAGTAAACAACCAGAACATTTAGTTTTATGAATTCATTTAAACCCTAGAAAGTTCTGTATTCTTTCATACACCTTTATGTAGAAGGCATCTCCATGGTAGACTTGTGATAGCTGAGGGAATTCACTGCTGAAGACAAAGACTTAGGCTGAAGGAGGACAACGGTCTTGTGATTCTTGCGAGGATAATTGTTCTGTAGAGATTTACAAAGATTAGCGTATTATACTTGTGGTGGTTATCAAGTAGTCTGTAAGTCGACCGTCTTATAATAATGCTATAATGAAACAAAAGATTTTACCCGAAAGGGGGTTTTTCCTAAAACTTTGCCTTGGTTGCTTGGGTGGTTTAATTTATTTGTTTATCACATAGATGTATGCTTAGGATATAGGGATAAAATTAATTGCACGCTCTCAAATTGGAATTTTTGTTGAGAATATTTGTTTCCACATTCTCATAGTGGTATTAGTGCCTTCCACTCTCTCTAAGTGGTGTCGGAGTATTCGTACCCCTACTTTCACAAGTTGGTATCAGAGCGGGTTGCACCAATTTATCGCGTGAACCTGAATTTTTTTTTGTTTTTCCTGCTGATATCATTCCTTTTCAAATTGATATCAAAGTCGATTACACTAAGATTTCGTGTTAGATCCTTGTTTAGTGCTTTTTGGATGTTTTTGTATTTCTCTCGATGGTTTCTCATAGTTTTGACAACTTAAAATGTTTGAATTTGAAGTTTGCTAAAAGAATTGAAATTCTTGAAAATGAAAATATTCGTTTTAAAGATGCTATAGATATTTCGCAAACTATTCAAAATCAAAGAGATGTCTTTCATGAGAAACTTGTGGATATGGACCATGATTTTAGAAAATTAGAATTTTCCAAGAAAGAGAGTGATCATAGTGTTCGATATTTGCAAAAAGTATTAAAGTACTTTTAAAATTCTAGTGTTAATGCTTGAGTCATAAAGGATTGCATTTTGATTAATGATTTTAAGGGACGTGAGCAGACTCTTATAGATAATTTTTCTCATATTGAGGGAGGGCAAGATAACCTTTATGAATGATTGAGCATATGAAGAAAGAGTCCTTAAAATTGGAAGAGTCTAATTCTTTGCTTGAGTCTAAAAATTTTATGATAAAAGATAATTTAAAAGACTCCAGTAGTGTTCGTGTTAATGGTTCTGGCTCACATGTTTCTAATTCTTCGAGTGTTAAATCCAGGGCCATTGCTTATTTTAGAGGGTCAATCGCATCCGAGGATGTTAGAAAAGGTCAACCCATAGGTAACATTCCTCACGTTTGCAATTGTTCGTATTATGGTAGGAAAGGTCACCTTAGGCATTTTTGTTATGATCTGGGAAGAGGTCCTAGGAAGTTGAAGTCTAGTATTCCATTGGTTACTGAATCCCAACGTGTTAAGTATACACCTATTTGGATTAGAAAATATGTTTTGGAGGAGGTAGATGTTGGACTTGTTGATTCTTACGTGCTTGCACATAATGTTTCTCTCGTTATATCTTATAGATGCTTGGTTGTATGATTTTGTTTGTCATACTGTAGTTGAGCTTCATGATATATGTTTGCTAGTGTTATGACATGTGTATATTTTGTATTATATTTTTCTTTTATTGATTCATATTGAAAAATACAAAAAGAATTTATTTTGATAATCTTTTTGGAAAATACAAAAAAAAAAAATTTGTGTATTTTGGTTTTACACATTTGTTGTGCCATATTGGTGTGTTTGAATCCGTTTCACTCCGTAATTTCCATGTGGCTAGGATATTTAGTTATGACTTTAGATACTTAGATTGATCTTAACTATGTTTATGTAGTTGTTTCGAATTTGATCTGCTTTATGGATTCAACTTTGTATATGCCTTTCCACACACATGCATGACCCTACTTGATTTTTACTTCACTACGTACATTTGATATATGTGAGATGTTCTCCCATATTTTTTGTCATCTACATGTTTATGTGACTATGGTGGATTTTTGCATGTACGACCCCTTGCCCGTGAAAGTTCTTTTATTATTGAAAAATATGAGTGTATACGGGAAAGGGCTGCAAGAGACATGTTGACTCGTCGTGAAAGCCACCGTTTGAATAGAGCATAAGAAAAAATTAAGTCTATAAAAAGAGAACTCGCACTGCCTTTACAAGTTGTTATATACCGAAAAGGGGCCAAAATAGTTTAGTTTGTTTGATCTTGCAAAATGATATCTCTTCAAAAGAAAAAGGAAAGAAAAGAATGGAAAATATGATCATGCTTATCTTTTGAGGGAGTTTAATTCAAAATCAACGAGTTTGCACAATGATACCTAGTCATGCTTATTTTGTCATGATGTTATTGACTTGTAGAATAATCAAGATTCTCGGCTTGTGTGCATTGTGCTTGTTATGTTCATTAAGTTCAACTTTATTTGTCATTTGAGGGTAAAAGTTAGTTTGATAAAGTTTTGTGACCAACTATAACTTCTTGAACAGATTTGAGTGTTTGGGTTATAATTCTTCTGATACTAGTTCACACCCATTCATTCCATTCCTCTCATTTGGACACATTGATACTATGCTAGTGTGTAAATCTTTTGTATTTTGTGTTATGTTTTGTGGTTGTATACCTATATATGCTTGCCAGATGTTTTTTTGATATATTTTGCATATATTGCATATTCAATTGTATGTTGTATTTATGAAATTTGTTTTTTTTGAAAAATTGAAAATTTTCAAAAATAGTTGGTTGTATTTTCCTTTGAGATTATCATTACACATACTTGATTTATATCATTTTATGATGATATCTTATCTTCATATTCTTGATGCTTCATATTTGACGTTCATGTTTCTACTTCTTTGTCTATTTCGGATAAAAACAAAGGGGGAGAGCAAATTAAAATGATTTTGATTTATGGGGGAGAATTTATTTATGAGTTTTATCTTATTTCAAACTCGATGTGTCACGAGGGTATATGTTTCTTGTTTCATTTGTGTAGGTGTCCCTTTCACACAACTCAAGAATATTAAAAGATTAAGGGAAGAAAAAGAAAGGGAAGAACAAGAAATTTTAAGACAAAGAGACTTATGCCATTCCGTTCTGTGTTAGGAAGGGTGTTAGGATTTTTGTCACAGGAGATTATTGATTTTAATTTTGTGTTCGATTATATTTGCTTGTTTTGTACTGGAATAGCCAAAGGGGGAGATTTGTAAGAACAACTTTTCTAACATTGTTCATAGTATAGTTTTAGACTAGTTTGGCGTATCTGGTTACAAATCGTCACGCAACGTCTAGACGAATCGAACTCAAGGTTCCCCAAGTTTAAAAACTTTCTGACATTCTGTAAAGATGTAAAACAATTTAGATTTTAAATTAATTTACAAAATTTATGTTTGGTATGCTTATTTTTTATCAAAAACGAACAAAAGATTTTTTGTTTACATAACGAAAAATATTTTATTTTTAAATCTCATTTAAACGAGATGACTGTTTTGATTTTCTTGATGTTGTTAGAAATGAGACACGTCGTGTTCAAACGAGATGAAGATCTCATTAGAATGGCACAGTGATATCGATCGAACGATACCACTGCCTAGAATTTTGTGAATGTTTTATAAATACTTGTTTCGTGTTCAGATTGTTTAAGACTTTTGCCATATTCGTTTTTGCATAACTTTTGCGAAAGTTCTTCACTTTTTGTATTGCAAGTACACTATTTAATTAACAAACAAACATCCTGGATAAATAATTTTTTGAATTCGTTTAAACCCTAGGAAGCTTTGTATTCTTTGTAAAGAAGGCATCTCCATGACTGACTTGTGATACCTGAGGGAACTCACTACTGAAGACAAATGTTGAGGTGGAAGGAGAACTACGGTCTTGTGATTCTTACAATAGTTTTTCTTTAGAGATTTACGAATATTAGCGCGTTATAGTTGTGGCGGTTATCAAGTAGTTTGTAGGTTGACTATTTTGTAATATTTCTATAGTGAAATAAAATTTTTACTCGAAAGGGGTTTTTTCCTGAAACTTTTCCTTTGTTGCATGCTTGGTTTGATTTTTCTATTTTATCACATAGATATATGTTTAGCATAAATAGATTAAATTAATTGCGCACTGTCAAATTGGAATTTTTGTTGAGCATATTTGTTTCTATATTCTCATAGTAGAATTAGTGCCTTCCACTATCTCTAAGTGTTTTCAAAGAAAGCGTACCCCTTGCTTCACAGATACGAGTCACTCCGATTGGTGAATGTCAATGCCCTTTATCGACACCGACCTTGTCCAACTCATTAGCGACGATGTCATCAACCTGACACACCCAAATCGATGTCTTACTCTATCATACTATAATCGTACCCTGACGTCTCCTTAGGCAATACTGGATTCGATGAAACACTTACCTTATTACAGCTATCGTCATCACAAGGTCGTTGTCGCCTTTCTCTTAATTAAATTTCAATTTTGTTGACTCCACTTAATGGCCAACTTCTCATCATTAACGATGTACTAGAAGCAAATAACACTCAAACGTATCCCCCTCGAGTTTATATGAGTCTAAGAAATGACCCAAGGTCTAAACGTTCCTCTACTAGTGTTTTTCTAACATAGACTGTCGGCTCACATCGATACACTCATGCTTCAATACCCTTCAATTATATTATATGCAACGCCTTAATCATAACATCGTTGGCCCTAGACCTTAATGCATTTCCTGGTATTCACCAAGGTCTGATACAATCCTCTCCACATCAGTACCCTCAAGACAATGAGTATCATATCAATTCATGAAACGAATTTCAAATTTCATTTCAGAAGATTGTACCACCTATCCACATTATGTTTTGGCAGCCTCACCAAAGGTTATATGAAGAAACTCCTTTGAACTTATTCGAAAATCTAAGGTCATCAGCAAATTATCTACATACCATAACCGAACACATCACATCACATAAGATTGAACCTAACTAGTTCCCTAAAGTCACCAAGTATACCCAAGAAATTTCCACCAGGACTATATTAGACTTCATAGACCATAATTTCCTCAAAGTGGTTATGCTCTAAGATTTCTCGCTATTCGTTTCAACAGTTGCTAGCAATTGACCTAAATACTATCCTATTGTTGTCCAACATGGTAGGTCGTAATCGTCGAACACCTCAAGGCATCATAACCAATTGACTTCTAAACCTAAGGATACTCCAAGGACCTCCTTATGACAACTAATGCTACACACCACGCCTTGAACCATAAGCTAACACTACCGAGGACTTTGGCAGGATACGGGACATTGTATATAACTTGTGCATCTTTAGGTTTACACTATCGATGTCGTTAAAGATCTTATTCATCAAATTTTTCTTCATTATTTCCAAGGCTATCCCATAAAAGCTACCTAGGGTTGCCCCCCTGTCACTTCAACTCATCGCTATTACACATGTGACACATTTGCCATAAATGGTCCGTAAATCTAATCACGGCACATGGTATGTATTTATTGACCGACAATCACTAAGGCACTCACTCACATGGATATCATCCTATCAACTAAATTGAGTGTACATATCATTAAGCAGTAACTTGTATCACTTTATGTGCTCATCGAGCTATTCATTAATCACGGTATTACACCAGCGATCGTATTTGCCTAATTACATTATCGGCATCAACCACCCATAAGTGTTGGATCTAGGGACTATATGCATCATCATTGGTAGTAACGATACCCTAATTATCAATTTGAACATTTGACGGTACACAGTTCACGCCACCCGCCTAATGGGCATCATCACATTCTATTGACATCTCAAACGATTCTACGTCATCAAAGGGGACACAAGCACCTCACACTAAAAACCACGGTGTCATTGTTTTGACTCGTAAGGACACCCGTAAAGTAATAACATGTCTAATCAGAAGAGCGAAAGAAATTAATAACAACTAATTTGATCGTGTGCCACTTGGCACTAACTCAATTGTCGTGCTAACCTCTTCAACTCTATCATTGAGGACATGAACTAACCGTCACCAAAATAAGCATTATCGGCCCAACCCAACACTGACGTCCAAAGATCCACTACTGACCGCACCATATAACTCTCTAAAGGAACCTTGAACCTAGATCTTTGATACCATTTGTAACATAACGGCTTGGATTTTTGGGTTACCCACCGTCAACCCGGTCTGACCCGAGCACCATGTGTGAAGTATAATGAAACAACATATAGAATATTGCTAATCTAGTTTTATTTTATTTAACATTTCACTTGTTTAACATGAAATTCCAATTTCAAATTGACCTACGCGAGGGACCCGTGGGAAGCATCCCAGGAGTCCAAACATGCAAAGATACTAACGTAAAATAAAGAAAGTACTTACATGTGTAATTCACTTAAAATACGAACCTGGACCCATCCTGCCATAACAAAGACGAGGGTGTGAGCTGAATGCTCAGTGGGAAATATTCAAACACAATATAGAATAAAAAAAAGAAGACTCTAACACATTATACCTACGTGCACATGCAACAACCACACACACACACACACACACACACACACACACACATATATATATATATATATATATATATATATATATATATATATATATATATATATATATATATATATATATATATATATATATATGTATGTATGAATGTATGTATACACTTAATGCATGAAACGGTTTTTATATAAAAAACCGTGATTTATTCCAATTAAATTACCTTAATCTAACAAAGAACATCGTCTTTCTTGACCTACAATATATTCATTTACTTAACACACAAGGTTAAATACTTGAACATCTGTACGTTATTTAATCGAAAACCATTTGTCTAACGAAATCAACTTTTTCATTTAAATCAATTCATATTAGTATTTTCTTTGAAAATCACCCCTTTCAACCTACGCGAACACCTTGTTAAAAAATACTTATCTAACTTTTGAAAACCTTTCCCAACACACCCTTGTGTTAATTATGGTTAAACCTTCTTAGCTTGATTAACTCCCCCGTTTAACCACCATACTTATCGCACCTTTACTTTATGGACATTAATCAATTTTCATGTTTCTTGTTCACTTTAACCTTTACCGAAATATTTATTAATTCATTCAAGTTAGGTTGTCTTAACACATTTTCGCCACACAACCCATTTCTTCAAATCTTCCTTGTTCCTTTATCTTTTTGTCATCATCTTCTAATAAACTGCGTACTTTAACGGGCTCCACACTGTCGGCAATGCCACCATATATTTTGGCCAGTGATTTTGGGTCTTTTACCCCAAGGCTTCGAGCCCTCCTTAATTATTTATCGATTCTATTCGAGTCTTTATCATTGTGTTTAACATTTTTGCACATGTCCAACATATTCAAATTTCCCATTTACCTGCCGAAGACAAAACTCAGGGTTTCACCCCAACTTGTGTTACACCTTAAAAATTATCATTTCATGTCCTTTATACTTTAGCATTGATTTTATTCTTAAATCATGTTCATTAAGGACCATTTTATGTAACACCCTCTTCTAACATTTGTTATTTCATAAAAATATTCTACTTTTATTAAAATTTCCATTTTACCAATTTATTTCCAAACATGTCACTTTCTCCCAATTTCACAAGTGTTATTTCCCCAAGCACCATTAAGTTACCCACACTAAATTCTTAATTGTTTTTACCATTAACATGTTTTCACTCTTTTACTAACCACTTTTCCAAGTTAGACATTTCTTTACTTTCTTTATTCAAGAAACCCAATTACATTTGAAGACTATTTTTAACAAAAAATACCATTTCCTTTTTTTAACATTTGTAATCTTACAACCTTACACTTATCACACTTTCAACCCTTTTTCACACACTTTGAAGACTAAAATTTCTCTTTTTCTTATTTCATGTTTAAACTCGACAAAACCTTCTTTAAACTTGTTTATGTGTTCATTATCAAAATACTACAAGTTTATATGCTTGGGAAGATTGATTTTAGATCCTAAAATCCTATTAAATTTGTTAAACATACATTTCATTCTAGAAATTCATAATACTTTCAAAAAATTCACTTTCAAGACACAAGGACATTTTTATTCTTCAAACTCAACAAATGACCAACTTTCATAAAATCTTTATTTTTAGTAGATAATTTCACCAAACACTTTTAGCAAGATTAACATTATTTTTCAAAATATTTTATTTTATAAAATGTTTATCATAAAATTTCTAGAACTTCACAATTTTCATAAAAATCCTAATATTTATTTCAAGAAAACATTGATATATTTACTCATCATTTATTTCGAACAAAAACAATATTTTCCCAACATTTTTATTTAATCAAAATAATTTGTACCAAATCTACTAAAAATCCATCATTTTATTCATATGCATTCTACTATTGAATTCTGACAACAAGACCATTAATATGAAAAATAGAGTCTTAAACTAAGAGTACAGTTTCCCACCTCAAATGGAGCTCCAAAAATAGTAGGCATGAAATGTCTAAGAAAATGTCAACCTCCCACCTCTTAAGGTGGCCTTGAAGAGGCTGCCTAGCTCTACAAAGTTTGATTGCATGAAAACTCCATCAAAACCCTTAATCAAGCTCCATGAATCTTCCATATTCATCTTCTCTAAAATCCCCAACAACACCTTTAAAATTCGTAGCTCTGCCCAACAATGGTGGAAATGAGTATCTAGAGTTTGGATATGGTGGAAGGATAGCTGGATATGGTTGCACAAGGTGGATATATGGTGGATGAATGGTGGTTTTTGGTAGAGAGAATTGGAGAAATGCATAAAAATGGTGAAAGACACACCCCTTTCTCTCTCTTCTTATAACTCAAAAAAAGACAAATGCACCCAAAAAAGCCTTATAAAAACCCTCCAAGACCTCAAAATCATGGTTTGTCCATCTGGGTGCACCAGAACTCGACGACTCAACAAACCAAGGGCTAAAAATGTGACAGTGCACAAGGTAAACTCGATCTTAAATTTTTTAAAGTGCTCATTCGAACGAGATCGGCCTCTAATTCGAATGAGATTGGACTCTCATTCGATCTAGCTATCTAACAACATGAGAACGAGCCTGTTAAGCTATTACAGTCATATCTCGTTCGAACCTCGTTAGATCCCCTACATAGAATGACCTTTGTTTCTCCTACAAATGACCTGAACTCATTCGAATGACTATTCCTCGTTTTTTTTCCAAATTTACAACTTTAACCAACAAACTTCCAATAATTACAATCAAGACCCCAAACAGTTAATTACATCTATAATAAACTCAATCAAAAATATCCAAATGCCAAGGTCTTCCTATTATTACAACTTGTGCGAGAAAATTAATAAAATATTGGGGAGGGATATTACAATAGTTGTCCCGTAAATATTACCCGTAGTTATCCTTAGCTAACAATAAACCATCACGTAAATTATTAACTTCCTTTCTTTTATAAAACATAATTAACCATCTAGTTAATTTAACTTTCCCTTTATTAGTAACATCACGTTTCCATTTTTAATAAATTCAACGGGTATACGTACATGGTCCCACCAACTCGCATGGACAATTAAAAATACCCCGGACACAACCGCAGACCCCGCGCCTTAACTCCCAAGGAGCCGAACCAGTTGGCTGCTGCTACCTAATTTCGAACCCAACATTTTATTCCACTACATGATTTACATTCTTCCATTCAAATCAAATTTCAAAAGCTTAAACTTTGTGATAATCATTAATATCACTCCCTATGACTTAATTTATCATGTTATGATTGTTTATCACTTTTTTTCCAACCCACATCAAGTCCCAAATCACATAAGTAGGATCATAGAGGTGTTCATGTATATTCAAATTTTGTTCATCAGCCTTCTAACAGCTACCATATATAAGTGTCCAAATTAAATGAAAATCTCAGACATTAAATAGGGATTGAGTCCTCTACATATGAATAATCAAAATCATTATGCCAAAGGTCCTAATCATGAGTTCTTATCAACATAAACCGTTAAAATTCTACCATCCTAAATTCTGGATTTCCTTACTTTAACATCAAAATCAATTCCTTCAAGAGTATAATTTAATATCATCATTAAAGTTTCCTAAATCCATAATTTCTACATGGAATTTCAACACACGGTGAATTAAGAACATATTTGGAGTAAATAAAATAAGCAAGAAAATTCTTACCTTAAGTCTTGAACGATTTCTTGATTGGTTTCTTGGATTTCTCCTTGAATCTTCCTCTCCCAACCTCCTTCTAGTGTTCTTGTCTCAATCTTCTCAAATATGTGACCTGGGATTCTTGGATACAAGTGAAATGGAGTTATTAAACTCCTAATTAATACAACTAAGGCTATAATCCCGAGTTAGGCCTTAGACCTCAATTTGGACCCTTAAATGGACCCACATACACATCCCAACTAGCCCAATAACCTCCAAACTCATATATATATTTATATATATATTTACTCCGGGACCATTTATAAAGGTGTAAAACATATTAACAAGCCCATAAAACCTCCCGACACGGGTAACAAATATTTGATTCAACAAGTATGTTTTTCAATTGTGTCACACATCATATATCAATTATTCAATGCACATACAATTATTTTCTACCGAAATTATTTATCATGCAAAGTCAATTTCACATAGCAGGAAATAATAATTAATTAATTTATTCGTATTTAATTAATTAAATTGAAAGATTTAATTTAATTCATACAAATTTATTTTATTCCAAAAATAGTTTTATTTTATTCTAAAAAATACGGGGTATTACAGAATATTTTTTGTACATATATATATTGAAAAAAGAGAGAAATTATTTTTGGTGTTTTCAAAATGGGTGAAATATTTTGGGTATTTTAAAAAATACTTCTAAATAAAAAAAAGAGAGTGAAAAGGAAATTCCCCAATGTAGTTGTTATTATTAGGTTTCACTTGTATTATGTTTTGCTTAGGGTGCAAGTGAAATGACAAACAATGGCTGAGTCTGAGAAAATAAAGGTATGCAAGACACGGTTTGACTTGTTTCTAGAGTCATGGATAAGGTCCTGTTTTAAAATTAGGCGAAATAGCACAAAAATTTGGGTAGTAAGACGACCCAAAATTTCGAAAGAGTTTCGCGTTATGACCAAAAGACTAGGTACGAGTGTCCTAGGAAAGATGCCTATACGAGGTTGATGCATTAGGAGGTTAGTAGAAAGGTTCCTCCATTTGTCATGACTTTCATGATATATCTCTTGCCTATACGAGTAATCGTTTATCAACATTTGTGTACAATCCATTTCATATACCTGAGTGAACGTGAATTGATTCATGATATACCTCATGGATACGGCACGTGTGAGAGAGAATTCAATATACTCGATGTATGTAAATAAGTGACCTACTCTATGCATCCCGTCGGGATTTCAGTCAAGAAGTACGATGCGGGGTGAACCATTTAATATATGTCAAAGGTATTAGGCCAATGTAATGTTGGAATCATATCGTTTAGGTTAACTGTGCCCCACAAGACCTGCACGCATCATGAAGTGACCCCAATATGGGAAAATTTTTTGGTCAAAGTGTAATTGTCATGTGACGTAGTGTGCAAAACTTCATGACTCTTAATTAGTATTTTATATAAAGTTTTTCTATATGCTAACTGAGAGAAATACTACTACTATGACGCAGAGCATGGTATGAAGGGGGATAAAGATGTACAGTAAAATATCAAGTATGTGCATCAAGCATGGATCATATACAAAGAGTGATGGTATATACAAAGTGTGAGGCATGTCAATATACACAAGTGAGCAGTTGGTATTGGAAAAGTGGTAGTGACATGAGAATATGTGTAAGTGAAGGACATTTGATAATATATACAAGTGAGAGAAAAGCGGAAGTGTCTACTAGTGCGACTAAGCATAAATATCTATAAGTGATATTAGTCATGTACGAGCAACTGGAGTGAAGCATGGTAACTATACAGAAGCGAAAAAAGCATGAGGCAAGTGATAGAAAAGGTAGTATATACTTGTAATGAGAAAAAGAGTATAATGGAGAGAAGGGTATACATGGATATCATGATATGAGCAAGACATATATAGAACATGTAAGTATGAGAGTAAGAGGAATATACAAGTGGAAGAATGTACACACATGTAGAGAAATAGAGAAAGGGAGAAAAGGGAAAATAAAGCCCATGTGAAACTAGTCCTATAAAAATTTAAAAAAATCCCCAGCGGAGTCGCCACTATAGTCATCTAGAATTCCTCCGGCATGGGATCGACTCGAAAGGAGAGAGAAAATCTCAGTGCGTGCAGGGATGAAGGAGAGAAGTCCTCTTTCCACCACTCGCATTGATGATGCTGGAAATAGCACCACCCTTCAAGGTGTTTGTGAGCTCAATTTAATGTTAACAATGGAAGCATAGGAGTATATACGCATATAGTAGAAGGAGGTGAGGAGAAGAGGAATCAACACCGGGATGTAAGTGGTTCAGCCAATCAGGACTACGTCCACTGTGAAAGTGTATGATGTGTATCACTGTATAAGGGCTCTAATGGCCATAGATACAAGCTCTCAAGATTTCTCTCTCTACTGTATATTTGAAAAGAGTTTTAGCTAGGGTTGCCAATTATGGATCCTCGCAAGGTAGAGGATGACCTCTATATATATAGTACTTAGGGGGTGTAGTGTACCCCCATGCATGTAATATGCACATATGTGTTAGCCTCACCAATAAGGGGGAGCCACCTGTCACTGTCACAGGTAAGGAATGATGACGAAATATTCTCCCCACGTGTGGAGAATAATCTTATTACAACTGATTTGTGCCCACGTGTCCTTATCCAAATGTCAACAGATGCTCGGATGCCATATTGGTGCATGACCTCGGCCTGGGAGAGGCCGAGTTGTAAAGGCTTGGTATTCGTTCAATTTGAGATGTGTCATAGGGGGTCTCGGCCTAATATCAGCCGAGACAGTATGCTTGGGTCGGCCTCAGCCGAGGTTGAGCAGATTCCATAATGGAGTTTATTAAGGCTTCTTGTTAGCTCGACCTACACCCGGCCGAGGTTTCCATATCCAGGTATACGAGAATGCTGTTGATTCCTGTGATGTGCATAGTGTCCATTGGAGATGTAGGTGGTAGTGTCGGCCTGGGCCGACCTTACTAAGGCCAAGGGCTGACATCGTGGGCCCATGGCTTATCCAGAGTCGGACATTATCTCGGCCATCATCTCGGCCGAGGTTGGTGTCTCTAGGCCGAGGTCACACTTGGGGCATATCAATCACCCCCCATCCCTTAGTCATATGTGAGGGAAGGTGACTAGGGGATTAGTACGCATCCGAGGCCTGTCTTCTTACGAACCAGTACTTGTTTGACACTTGTCCAATGTTGGAGCATGCACGCTTGGTAGGCATGTGCTGTCAGCCGCCCTTTGGGGCTCCCAAGGCAATGATGGGCCTTGGGAAACACACCCATGTATTTATGGGTTTCAAAACCCTTTTTCCCTCCTTCTTCTTCATTTCTTCTCTCCTGTGCACGATTCCTTCCTGCAATTTCTCTCACTAAATCACTTCTAATCAAGGCTCTACTGCAGAGGCATTGTTGGTTTTTTTGCGAGTTTTCTTCATTTGCCCTCATCGTTTCATTTCCAGGTACTTTCTCCCTTCCATTTCCTTTGTTTTTCGCTTCTGGTTTGCATTTTGCGGCGAGCTTCATCATTTTTCGGTAAGCACCATAGTTTCAGGTGAACAGTATTCGCCTTAAACTTCTAAGTTTGATCTTTAGATTTCTTTACTTTACAAGCCAATCATGTTTGTAGTTTTAGGAGTTATTCCCAAGTTTAGGATCGGCCTCTGATGCTCAGACCTTTATACCAGCTTCTTGAGGATTTCCCCTCTCTTAGAGAGAAGACCCTAGAAAAGATTAGGCAAATAGAAAGGGCACAAGAGGAGGCTCGTAGGTTGCAAGAATTTCCCATTAGACCTATCTTTCCCCCACCTCTTAAGGTGATATATCCTGATCCCCCAGAGTTCTTCTATCAGACAGAGGTCCCTGCTGACCCCATCCCGATGTCTGAGTCTGAATCTTCCACTTCAGACCCTATGTCTGTGGACTCATTTTAGGAGGCCATGGACTTCACACCTCGGCCTGGTCAGGCCCCTGATCAGGCCGAGGTCTCCAGCCGAGCCTCTTCTCATAATAGCTCAAGCACCTCAGCCTCTTCTTCAGAGGTTGAAATTATTGAGCTAAGTGTGGCTGTGCCACCCATAATTGACGCCATCCCCCTGTCGGCCATCACAGGGGCAGAGTTCGCTCAGATATTTGCTAGTAACCCATCTACATCTACTCCGGTCGACGCTGAGCTTGATGATGATGAAGATGCTGAAAGCGATGTCGACGTCTCTGAGGCGGCCGAGATCGAGAGCACGGTACCTGAGGTGGATCTTCTCTGGTTCAGATATTTGTACTCCATTGGTCCTTCGATAAAATTAAGGAGACCTCTGAGGGAAGAGAGGGCCTACCACGGCCGAGATGGAGAAATCTGCCTGTACGAACAGATGTTTAAGTTAGGGTTTTGCCTACCCATCCATCCCATCATCAAGTCCATTCTCTCCTATATCAATTTGGCCCCCTCACAACTATCCCCCAATGCCTGGAGAGTCATCATAGGGGCCATTATCCTATGGAGGGCAGTCCACCACTCTGACCTCCCAGTTCAAGTCTTCGTTGGTTGTTATGTCCCAACCTAGGCCAAAAACCATCGGAGCTACTATCATTTTGTAGCTCGGAGGCCTGAGAAGAAAATGCTCCAGGTAACTCAGACCTCAAACCATAATTGGAAGCCCCACTATTTCTTCGCCTCTGGACCATGGAAATTTGGCCCATGCGTTCCCTCGTCCACACTTGAGCTGAGGATACCCATCAAATGGGGTAAGGTCACCATGTCTGCCAGGGCCGACCCTGGTCTAAGTCTTCAAAACATCCAGAAGGTGAAAGCCCTGCAAGACCAAGGGGCATATGGTTTGTTTGTTAAGTTTGAACATTTGCTGACCCCCCATTACCTCTCGGGGACGGGCCTGGGTGGAAGTCCCCTTGTCGATCTTAGTAAGAATTTTTATTTTAAGTTTAACCTCTGAACTCATTCATATCTGATCTCTAACCCATATCTTTTAACTTTTGCAGAGCGACCACAAGGCGTCTCAGATGAGCTGTGGGAGATGGCTGCACCTAGTTTAGCGAGACTTGCTAAAAAAGCCGGCCTGAGCGCTCCTCCCCCAGCTCCCTCTACATCAAAATCCCAGGCCTCAAAGAAGAGGGACCCAGAAGGCCATGCCTCTGAGGATCATAGGCCGACCTTAAGACAGAAGAAGGCCACTGATACTGTAATTGCAATCTCCTTGACCGACGCCCTGTCGGCCCGCCTGGATCAGCTGAAGTTATCTGATAGCATTGTCGGCCACAGTCTGTAGGCCCTTGACACCATCGGCTGTGCAATGACCGAGGCTGACAAGCAGTTTTTTAGGTCTCTGGATACCCAATTACTGGTTGAGTTCGGCCTTCACAGAGCCGTTCAGGTATGTCTAGATCTTTCCTCAGAAATTCTTTAAGTGTAACATCTAATTTTTCTTTAGCTTAACCTCTTTATAAAATGTCCAGGGAGTGGCTGCTATGCACCACTTATCAAACTGGACTCTGAGGAAATTGCCCCTCATCCAAAAGGGGCAAGAGGCCGAGAAGGTTCAGAGCGCCCTAAATGCCGAGACTAATCGTCTGAAATCAGAGTTGCAAAACTCTAAGAATAAGATGAAGGGGTTGGAGAAGGACATCTCTCAGCTCGTCAAAGATCATGCCAAAGCCCTGAAGGCCAAAGATGACGTTCTGCAGCAGAAGGTCAGCTCAGCTGTCAAGGCTGCCCTTGAAGATGCCTCAGAGAAAATAATTTCTGACTACAAAACCTCGGACGAGTTCATGGGTTTTGGCTTTGAATATCTTGAAAGAGGTATCAAGGCCACTACCAAATGGGCTGAAGTGAGGGAGAGGGAGGTCGGTACTTTAAAGGCCTCTGACGTTGTGGGTCTCAGCTTTACTGACCCTCAATTTGCACAGGCTCTTCAAGAGGTTGAGGACGAGGCTGCTGCTCCTGCTGAGACTACAACTTTGGGAGGGACCAAGGTCGGAGGGGCAGACCATCCTGATGACGTGGCCGAGGTGACTAATTCGGATCAAGCCAACCAGGCCGAGGATGTTAATGTTCCCCCCCCCCCAAACCTTTAGGATTTTTCAGTCAATGTTTGTAACTTGTAACACCATGGAACTTTTGTAATTGCTGAATATTTGTTATTTCTACATATATCAACCTCTGAGGAGGACTGTCTTCACTTAATTTTGCTGAATGCCGTATGATCTCTTCTATTATTTTGTTGCAATGATATCTTGTTTATACTCAATCAATAATTCTGACCTCAGACCTCTTCACCACTGAATTGTTATTAGGGTCTGAGGTCATTACCTAAGATGTTATTCCCATAACTAACTTCACCAAATTAATGATGTTAAGGGTCTGAGGTCATCTACTAAGGTGTCTGAGCTCATACCTCTTCACCATCGAGTGATGTTATGAAGGTCTGAGGTCATCACCTAAGATGTTATCCTCATAATTAATCTCACCAAATTAATGATGTTAAGGGTTTGAGGTCATCTACTAAGGTGTCTGAGCTCAGACCTCTTCACCACCGAGTGATGTTATGAAGGTCTGAGGTCATCACCTAAGATGTAATCCTCATAATTAATCTCACCAAATTAATGATGTTAAGGGTCTGAGGTCATCTACTAAGGTGTCTGAGCTCAGACCTCTTCACCACCGAGTGATGTTATGAAGGTCTGAGGTCATCACCTAAGATGTTATCCTCATAATTAATCTCACCAAATTAATGATGTTAAGGGTCTGAGTTCATCTACTAAGGTGTCGGAGCTCAGACCTCGTCACCGCCGAGTGATGTTATGAAGGTCTGAGGCCATCACCTAAGATGTTATCCTCATAACTAATCTCACCAAATTAATGATGTTAAGGGTCTGAGGTCATCTACTAAGGTGTCTGAGCTCAGACCTCTTCACCACCGAGTGATGTTATGAAGGTCTGAGGTCATCACCTAAGATGTTATCCTCATAATTAATCTCACCAAATTAATGATGTTAAGGGTCTGAGGTCATCTACTAAGGTGTCTGAGCTCAAACCTCGTCACCACCGAGTGATGTTATGAAGGTTTGAGGCCATCACCTAAGATGTTATCCCCATAACTTCTAATGTAAGAATGAAGTAAGAGCTGTCATAGGAACTGATCTTTTATTGATAACCTCTTCCCAACAAGATTGTATATATATATATAAACTCTATGCTACATCATATGTAATATTTCTTTTGGTGATCAGCATTCCACGGGTTAGCAAAGGGTTCTCCTTCTAGGTTTTCTAGCCTATAGGTTCCAGGCACAACCTCTTCTGTCACTTTGTAGGGTCCATGCCAGTTTGGATGAAGCTTGTTTGCCTTCTGTAGGGTCTTTTTCAGCACTAGGTCTCCCATTGCAATGGGTCTTTATTTCACCATCTGGTTGTAGAATTTTACTACCCTCTGTTGGTAGGCTACTTGTCTGATCTCAGCGTCTTCTCTTCTCTCTTCAATCAGATCTAGGACTAGCCTCCCTTCTTCCCCATTTTTATCAGGGTTATAGGTCTAAACCCTATGAGTTGGGAGTCCTACTTCGGTAGGTATGACAGCCTCTGAATCGTATGCTAACATGAACGGGGTTTCTCCTGTAGGTGTCCTAGCTATTTTTCTGTAGGCCCATAGCACAGCGTAGACTCTTTAGTCCATCTTCCCTTCGCATATTCTAACCTCTTATTGACCCCATCAAGGATTGTTCTGTTCGTAACCTTAGTCTGACCATTCGCCTGAGGCCGGCCAGGAGATGAGAAGAACTGCTTTATCCCAACTCTTAGGCAGTACTTTTCTAGAGAAGAGTTCTTGAACTGAGTCCCATTGTCTGATATGAGTGTGTTTGGGAGGCCGTATCTGCATATGATGTTCCTCCAGATGAACTGGAAGTTCTTCTACTCTGTGATCGTTATTATCGGCTCCGCCTCCACCCATTTTGAGAAATAGTCGATGGCAACTATCAAGAATCTATAATTGTTAGCAGCTCTTGGTAGGGGTCCTACTAAGTCAATCCCCCATACCGCAAATGGCCATGGAGAGGTGATGGACGTCATAGGCTGATGAGGTTGATGAGGAATGGTTGCGAATCTCTGACATTTATCACATCTCTTCACGTAGGCTGCAGCGTATTCGGACAAGGTTGGCCACCAGTACCCCTGTGTGATGATTCTTTTGGCCAAGGGTCTTCCTCCTATGTGGCTGGAGCAAGAACCCTCATGAACCTCTTGTAAGACTCGGGGAACTTCCGCGGGATGTACACATCTGAGAAGAGGTAATAGAAATCCCTTTTTGTACAAGATGTCTCCTATCACTGTGAACTTGGCAGCCTTATATCTCAATTTTTTCCTCTCCAACTTGGACTCGGGTAGCTCTCCCTCTCTAATATATCTGACGAGAGGGTCAATCCATGAGTCACCAGGGTTCAAATTGTGACAAGGGTTGCACACCTCTTTTTATTCGATGGTTTCCTTTCCCAAGACCTCGATCGGAACAGTCCTTCTAACATCTATCTTCGTTACCGAGGCTAGCCTTGCCAATGCATCTGCATGACCGTTATTCTGTCGAGGCACTCTTTTCAATTTTGCCTCTTCAAAATATTCCAACATCTTTCTCACTCTCTTCAGGTACTTCGCCATCCTTTCATCTTTTGCCTCATAGACTCCCAGTACTTGATTGACAACTAACCTTGAGTCGCTGTGGAGTAGGAGTCACTTTACGCGAAGAGTTTTTGCTAATAAAAGACCTGCTATCATGGCCTCATATTCGGACTCGTTGTTTGAGGCCTGGAAGTTGAATCTTAGGGCGTATTCAATGTTAGCACCATCTGGAGTCGAGAGTATCAGCCTCGCACCGCTTCCGCTGTCGCAGGAAGAGCCGTCAACGAAGAGGCTCCAGATGTCTGTATCTGATGAGAAGACCCCTTCTGCCATGACTCCTTTTTTGAAGAGGTACCGATCCTCTTCATTTTCTTCCACTCTGCCCCGAATCTTACCTGAGGTGACCTCTTCCTGATTTCGGAAGACGTTCAATGTCGTCTCTTCCAAATTTCGGAAGATACCATGGTTTGTCTCTTTGTCTTCCCCCAGGCCTTTCTCTGTCTCAGCCTCTTCCCAGGTGAATTCTGCAACAAAGTCCGAGGCTGCCCTAGGCTGGTAGGTAAGATCATACTCCCCTAACTCAATGGCCCAGGTCATCAATCTCCCAGATTTCTCAGGTTTATGCAAGACCTACCTTAGTGGGGAGTCGGTGAGGACTACCATGGAGTGAGCTTGGAAGTAAGGATTCATTTTCCTTGAGGCATGTATCAGAGCATAGGCAAATTTTTTCATGCGTGGATAATTTTTCTCAGCCCTTTGAAGGGCCTTAATGTTTAAATACACAGGCCTTTGGATCCCGTCGTCTTCCCATATTATAGCCGCGCTGATGGCTGACTCAAAGACTGCCAGATACACATACAATTTTTCTCCTGCGATGGGTCGAGATAACAATAAGGGTGACCCCAAGTAAGACTTGAGTTGGTTGAATGTTTTTTCACACTCTTCGTCCCATTGGAAGGCCTTTCTTAGAACTTTAAAGAATGGAAGACACTTATCCGTTGCCCTCGAGACAAATCTGTTAAGCGCAGCCACTCTCCCTTTGAGTCTTTGGACATCCTTGATATTCCTAGAAGTCTTCATGTCAAGCAACGCCTTGATTTTCTTAGGGTTCGCTTCAATCCCCCTCTAGTTGATGATAAATCCCAGGAATTTCCCAGCTCCTACTCCGAAGACACATTTCGTCGGGTTGAGCTTCATTCTGTATGAGTCCATAACATCGAAGGTCTTCTCAAGGTCTGCTACATGGGTGCAAGCTTTCAAGATTTTTGTTAGCATATCATCTACATACACCTCCATAGTCTTACCTATTTGCTCTTCAAACATCTTATTTATAATATGTTGGTACGTTTCCCCTGCATTTTTCAGACCGAAGGCCATTACCTTGTAGCAGTACGTCCCTTTATCGATAATGAAGTCTGTCTTCTTCGAGTCTCCAGCATCCATGAAGATTTGGTTATAGATTGAATATGCATCCATGAAGCTCATGAGCTCATGTCCTGCTGTGGTATCCACCATCTGATCTATCCGAGGTAAGGGATAACTGTCTTTTGGACAAGACCTGTTCAGGTCAGTGAAATCGACACACATTCTCCACTTCCCATTGGACTTGGGCACGATGACTGCATTTGATATCCACTCCGGATATGTGACTTCTCTTATAAGCTCAGCCTCTTCTAATTTTTTAACCTCTTCCCGGATGACGTCATATTTCTCCCTGGAGTAGACTCTTCGTCTCTGCTTAATAGGCTTGGCATCTTTGTTTACGTTGAGCTTGTGACTCATCACCTCTGGGTCGATGCCAGGCATGTCTGCGTGGCTCCATGCGAAGACACTCTGCCTCCTCCTGAGGAAGTTTATCAGCTCTTCCTTGACTTCCGAATTAAGGGCTTTGCCAACCTGGATGGATTTTCCTGATTTGTCCTCATTGAGAACGATGGATTCTACCTCTTCCGCGACCTCTCCCTTCTTCAACTTCGTCTCATCTCTTGGATCAAGAGTATCAATGCTATAAGTGGTGGTGGCCCTCTTATGGGCCTCTCTCTCTTCGGCCGAGTTGAAGTAACATTCTCGAGCTGTGGTCTGGTCACCTCGAACTTCCCCTACCCCATAGGGGGTCGGGAATTTTAGCATCTGGTGGACCGTAGATGGCACAGCCTCGAACTCCTTAAGGGCCACCCTTCCTATGATGAGGTTATAGGCCGAGAAGACATTCTCATCCATTACGAAGAAATTAATCTTCCTGGTTAACCTCTTAGGCCACTCATCACCCATCCGTACATCCATCTCATACATGCCCAAGGGGTGAACCTTTTCCCCACTGAAGCCTATCAGGGGGTGGTGATAGGGTACTAGTCTTGCTCTACTAAGACCCAAGCTCCTGAAGCATGGCCAAAACATCACGTCAGCGGAACTTCCCCCATCTACGAGGATCCTCTACACCTCACATCCATGCACCCTTGTCGTTATGACCAAAGGGTCATCATTGGGGTCTAAGATATCTCTGAAGTCGAGTCTGGAGAACCCAACCACGAGGGTGTTCATATCCACCTTCTTCCTCTTCTGCACTGTGTCGGAAGACGTTAGATTCACAACCTCAAGCTTGGTCACTGATTTGGCTTCTACCACATGGGCCTTCCTATCAGCTACCTCAGATCCACCACCTGCCAATCCCCCGCATATTGTGCCAACGCCGAACGAGATCATACCAACCCTCTTCACCGGGGTGTTGTCGTCCTTTGGTGGAAGATCCGGATCGTCTTCATCATCACCTTCTGAGTCATCATCCCTTCACGCTGGGATGTCACGACATTTGTCATTTCTCCTTTTCTTGGGGTCATCTCTTCCACCCCTTGGAGCCTTGCCATCCACGTATTTCCTCAGCTTTCCAGATTTTAGCATCTTTTCAATCTCATCTTTCAAAGCAAAGCATCTATCTGTGACGTGACCATGATCTTGGTGAAACTCACACCATATGTTTTTATTCCTCTTGTGTGGTAGGGCCTTCATCTTTTCTAGCCACCTCAGGGTTCTGTCATTCTTAATCTCATTGAGGATGTGCTCACAGCTCACAGTCAAAGGAGTATAGTGGGCGAACTTGTCATCACCCGATCTCTTCTTCCCATCTTTCTTCTTCTGGGACTTTCCACTGCTACCGCGATTCTCATTCTCATATTTGGTGGCCATTGCCTCTTTCGCATTCATTACTTTCCCCGCGGTTGCCAGTAGTTCCGCCATTGACCTTGGGGGGTCTTCCGCCAGCTTCCATAGAAGCTTCCCTTTCTGTAGACCTCCTATGAGGGCGGTCATGGCTATATTCTCTTCATAGTCCTCAACCTCCAACTTCTCTTTGTTGAACCTGGCTATATAGTTCCTCAAGCTCTCATCCTTTCCCTGCTTGACGTACAACAGGTGAGTGGTCTTCTTTTGGGGTCTCATCCCAAAGCAGAAGTTATGGATGAATCGTTCAGCTAAGCCTTTGAAATTCTCAATAGAGTTTTTTAGAAGGGAGGTAAACCAGCTGTGTGCTGCCCCTGTCAGGGTCCCAGAGAAGGCCCTGCACTTCATCTCATCAGGAATAGAGTAGATGTCTGCTGCCGACTGATACATCTATATGTGGTGTACTGGGTTGGTGTTGCCGTCATACTTGGGAGACACCACAGGAGGCTTAAACATAGCTGGGATTGGGAAGCTCACTATCCTAGACACAAACTGTGAGCCCTCTGAGTAACCTCTTTGTAATGGATCTCTATTTTTAATGAGGTCTCCTATCTTCTCCTCGAGGCGCTGGATGGAGTCATTCCATGGTCTTCCGCCCTCGACCTGGCCGAGGTTGTCCCCAGCCACTTCTATGGGATGAACTGAGGGTTCCCCCGCTACGACACAGCGTCGGTTATTGACCTCTTCCTTCTCTCTGCCTCTACTATCTCAGGGTCGACCTTGGCTAGGCCGACCTGTTCTGTCCCCTCTTTACGAGCCGACAGCACTCCTGGACCTGGATAACCTGTGTCTTAGGTCATTCACTGGACCCAACCGTTCAAAGGTTGATCCTCTGCTCAACCGATCAAAAGTTGACCCTCTCTTTTGAGCCTCTTCATCTCTTCGGCCGACACATCCTTGACTCTGCTGAAGAGGTCATACTGTATTATTCGACACCTCATACGGCTCCCAACAATCTTCCGAGGCCTCTTCCGCCTCTAGATCGTCATACCTGTCCTCCGGGCAAGGGTTTCCTTGCCTCCCCAGGCGCAAATGCCTGGGGTCAGCAATGTCCTTTCTCCACTAGGGTGCAGGCTGATCCTTCTTGGGTGCCTGGGGTGGTCTCCTGGCATTTGGATGAGGCTGAACAGCCGCCGGAGTGATCATATCTGGTGAAACTCCAGGTGGCCTCATCATAGTTTGGCTGAGCTGTTCGAATTGCTCCTTCATTTCCTGTTGCGTTACAGCCAAATATTTTAAGGCTACAGCCACTTCCGTCATTTCGAACTGAGACGGTGCCTGGCTGGAACTGGGCCCTCCTCCTCCGGGCGGCAGAAGAGGTGGTGGTAACTCTGGTGCCATGTGTCAACAATAAAGAGCTTGAGTAATAAGTAAGCTTAGTACCTTACAGGACCTCTTTCAATGGTGAAACAGCTCCACGCAAGGGGTAATGCCTGGTTCACCACCAGAGTCTCCGGTGAGGTTAAGCTGAAGAAGAGGAAAAGATAGTTTCTCTTCCCACAGACGGCGCAAAAATGATGATGCTGGAAATATCACCACCCTTCAACGTGTTTGTGAGCTCAATTTAATGTTAACAATGGCAGCATAGGAGTATATACGCATATAGTAGAAGGAGGTGAGGAGAAGAGGAATCAACACCGGGATGTAAGTGGTTCAGCCAATCAGGCCTACATCCACTGTGCAAGTGTATGATGTGTATCACTGTATAAAGGCTCTAATGGCCATAGATACAATCTCTCAAGCTTTCTCTCTCTACTGTATATTTGAACAGATTTTTAGCTAGGGTTGCCAATTCTGGATCCTCGCAAGGTAGAGGATGACCTCTATATATATAATACTTAGGGGGTCTAGTGTACCCCCATGCATGTAATATGCACATATGTGTTAGCCTCACCAATAAGGGGGAGCCACCTGTCACTGTCATAGGTAAGGAATGATGATGAAATATTCTCCCCACGTGTGGAGAATAATCTTGTTACAACTGATTTGTGCCCACGTGTCCTTATCCAAATGTCAACAGATGCTCGGCTGCCATATTGGTGCATGACCTCGGCCTGGGAGAGGCCGAGTTGTAAAGGCTTGGTATTCGTTCAATTCGAGATGTGTCATAGGGGGTCTCGGCCTAATATCAGCAGAGACAGTATGCTGGGGTCGGCCTCAGCCGAGGTTGAGCAGATTCCATGATGGAGTTTATTAAGGCCTCTTGTCAGCTCGGCCTACACCCGGCCAAGGTTGCTATATCCAGGTATACGAGAATGCTATTGATGCCTGTGATGTGCGTAGTGTCCATTGGAGATGTAGGTGGTAGTGTCGTCCTGGGCCGACCTTACTAAGGCTGAGGGCTGACATCGTGGGCCCATGGCTTATCCAGAGTCGGCCATTATCTCGGCCATCATCTCGATCGAGGTTGGTGTCTCTAGGCCGAGGTCACACTTGGGGCATATCACGCATGATCTTCACGGTCTTTAATGGATAGAAATCGTTCGTCATCAAAGGATGGGGTGAAAATATAGAAAACGGTGTCGCTAGTCGATTTTGATCAAAACAGGCAAAAAGATGTATCCGTTCTCGAAGAAATGACTTCGAAGAAAAACTGATGCATACAAAACAAGATAGATCGATGGTCAGGGGACTAAGTTATGAAATGGGAAGGTGTTAGGAATCCATTCCTCCCTTTTATTGTCTCAATGTTTATGATAATATTCGTTTTTTCCTTTAAAATGCAAGTCATGTGTATAATGTGTATGATGTGGAAATAGATGAGAAAAAGAAATCTTCGTACTCACATCATGGAAAGGACGGAGATGAGTCATTCTGAGGAGTATATAAAGAAAGAAAATAACATCACAAGGTGGTTGAAATATAAGCAACGCACCAGATCATAATCCATCACGAAGAATGGAATATGCATGTCCAACGGAGTTGCTAAAAATATGATGAAAAAAGGCTACAATATGTGCAATACACCGGACCATAATCCAATATGGGGAAGTGGATATGCATGTCTGAGGAGATTGTAAAAAAACTATAATAAAATAAGATGAAAATATTATGTGAGTAACTATCGGAGCATTACTTACTATGAGGAAGTGAGCATGCATGTCTGATGGGGTCACTATTGTGTGTGTGTCTCTCTCTCTCTCTCTCTCTATCTCTATCTCTCTCTCTCTCTATCTATCTCTCTCTCTCTCTATATATATATATATACGCGGGCGCGCAATACTACCAGATGTGAGAACAAGTAAAGTAACAAAATAAGAAAAATAGAACTCAAATCCCGAGGATGACTTGGGATGACTATGTAGCCAAAAGAGCATTGAAGTCCACAAAGTTTGATAACAAGAAAGGGTGATATTTAACCCAGAGAGATAAAATTAGAATTTCCCTTAGTTTGTTAAAGAAAAGAGCACAAGTATAGAGAGTTAAAAAATGGGGAAATTCTACTTTAGGGTTTAAAGGTAAACCCTCTTTTTTGGATTTTTTTGGTTTTGTTAAATTATGTTTTGTGCATACAGATAGTAAAAAAGATATTAGTTGGGCTGAGAAACTAAAATAATGAAAAACTATACAAAGAGTGAAGAAAAAAGTCATAAATGAAACTAATTAAATGAGATGTAATAAAGTATGGGTAGACCTCCTATAGAACTTTGCTACTGATTTTGGTGGTGTAGGATGATTTTTGTGGTGGTTGAATGATGGTGGAGTAATGGTAAAATGGGCGGCAAAAAGTGGGGTGAATGCGATGTAAGAAAAGTAGAATTTTTAGGATGGCGACGCACTAATTTTAAAGCAGAGAATGTTCTAATTCCAGAAAAAGGCGACTTTTGGGAATGGGGTCATAGCCTTATTAAATAGAAAATTTTAGGGTTAGGGGTTATGACGATCGGAATAGGCCTTGGCCTTCCTATCGGCATACCCCTAGCTTGCTAGCGAAGAAAAGTACACCTTTGCCTATACGCAGAGGGTCTGGGGTGCCTATGGGTAGACCAAAACGAACATTTTTTTAGAGAAATGGACATAAAATGCAAGTCGTAAATTCAAATCATGCATGGATTGGGCAAATGGAAAGGGTATTCAGAGCCCTATGAAAATCTATAGGGCCACTCTCGGGTTTGATATTTAAATAAAGTCAAATGGGGCTTAAAAGCGCCTGACGGCCTCTAGCAGGGGATTCTCGGAGTAAAAAGTCAAGTACACACGAATCGTAAGGCCAATTTATGAACGATAGGGACTGTTGGAAAGAGTATTCAAAGCCCTATGAAAGTGAATTGAGATACGCTCCTATTGAAGGGTTGGCTAAAGTCAAACGGAGATCATATGTGTCCAATAGCCTCTAGGTTAAGGTTTGGAGTAAAAAGGTAAGTATGCACGAATCATAAGGTCGATTCCTGCATGATATGGACCGTTGGAAAGGGTATTTTAAGACCTATGAAAGTGAAAGAAGTTATGATCAGGTAGGAGAGTTAACGCAAGTCAAATGGAGCTCAGAAGCATCAGGTGGCTTCTAGGTTAGGAATTAGCATATGATCTGGGGTTTGAGGGTGAAAGTAATGGTGTTAGGGACCTAACGAGGTATTTGAAGGGTACTGGCGTAGGATTCTACATGCTATTTTTAATTGTATCAATTATCAGGAGAATCTTGGTCTCATTTTTTAAGTGGAATGAGTGAGTTTATCTCTTGATGAAAGTTTAATGAGAAGTTTACAAAGGAAAGATATGCATTACCCTATGGAGAAAATTTTGTGAATATTTGGGATGAAACGGGTGATTTGTAGTAACTTCTAGGTGAAAATAAATTGTGTCAAGAAGTAAGGAAAGTCTTTCAAACAACTGTAGTTATTAACGAGTGGAGTTATGAATACCGTATAATGGTTTGATGTTTTCATTAGTTCCTTGGCTTAGTGGGGAACAAATTGGCAAGATATATTACACACACACATTATAATCTATTACTCGTTGGCTAATTGCAGTTGTGGTAAAATGTCAACAAGAGTAAGGCCCAAATGTTGAGTCAACATATACACTTATTAAGTAGGGACTTAGGTATCGATTCACCCGTTGCATATACTTTTAGATAGGTTGGGTTAATTAATCTATTGATTGATGATAGTAGTGATGTTGGGAAAAAATACATTATGGTGATGTTTAGATGTATTGATTCCACAATGTAGTAAAGGTTGGTTAGTGGAAGTTCACACGTATATGATAGTAATATTATATAAATAGTATCCTAAGTAATTTAAGTATATCCAAATATAGTAAAGGTCAATAATGGTGCTTAATGGGCAGGAATTAGTGGTACCTAATGATAATGATTATAAGTTCAAGTATGAACTCTTGGAATTAGAGAGATAAGACATATAATACTCATGAAAGCTAGTGTTAGTGTTCATTTTATTTTGTAAAATAACATGATTATTAAAGATAAATGAGTACGTATAACCTCTAAATAAGGAAGCGTCTTAGTGATCGGCGATAACATCCCCTTTCTTCTAAGGCATGCCATGTCACCGTTCGACTTAGAACGATGGTCTGGATTGAGTATCTCGGTTCAATTTGGAAAATACCATGTTCGTAGGTAAAGGGTTTTAGTTATAATTTAGGTAGTGATATACTTATGTGGTTCCCGAGTGGATAAGACTAGGGTACATAGTGTATAAGTCACATGTTTAGGTAATACACAAGATTGTAGTGATTGTAAGCAATGATCACTATTTTTGTCTATAGTGGTAAAGACAATGTTGGCCTAGTGTTATTTACGAAATGGTTCGTGAATAGCTATAAATTAAATTCTTCTTTATAGTTCAGGGTGATGAGTTATAGAACTATTAAAATTCTTAAAGTACGTAAAGTTTAGCAAGTTTCCATTACACGTGATCGGCTGGTTGATCGGTAGAACTATCCTTAGTTTGTCCTAAGGTTTAGAAGTGTTTGATTAAAGATGAATTAGTATTCCCACTAAATTGTATGTTGTTGTCTTAGTGGGGAACATGAAAAATCACGAGTTCTAAATTGGGATATATATATATATAATGATCATGCATATTCATATTTTGAGTTTAGGAGAAAATATACGCCTTGACGATTAATTGATTTTATGGCACAAGATGTTTTCATGGGTGTTATTGGCGCGTAGAAATTATATGGTTGTGTGTTATCAAGATGTAGGAAATAATTCAACTATGTTTAAAAATAGGTAATGTCGAGGACTTAGAAGATTAAACTATATAACATATGGGTTATAAGAGCCTATCATGAATATATGAGATTTATCGGTGTAAACAAATTAAGTAAAGGGGTTTTGAGAAATTCGAGACAACTAAAATGTTTTGAATCTATGTGTAGATTTATGATTCATAACGGGAAGTTAGATTGGACTTCTTTAATAGATAATGCAATTAAATTATAAATGCTTAACTGAGAAAGTATCGTATGGTCATACAAATTATTGAATTTGTGGGAATGGATTGAATATAGTTTCTCTTCATGACTTGAAAGAATTAACATTAAAAATATGTAAGAGTTCACGAAACATACTTATGCATTGATAGTTTGATTATATTACTTAGTAAGGAAGAAGTTCCACATTTTGGAAAAACTAGAGGTATGGTTGTACATGCATGAAATCGCATGGTTGTTTAAGCTTGAGTGGAATCAATTAAATTGCATAACTTAGTGTAAAAATACACATAATAAGGTTTAAAGGAACAATCGAGGATTCTAACGATTGTGTGGTCATTAAGGGCAATTCTAGACATATAATAACCAGCTTGGCCAGAGGGATATGCTAGGGTCTATATGGTGTTGTTTTCTAACTAGTACGTTAAGATTTATGAAGGAAGTCATTGAAACTATTTTGTGATTTTAAAGTTTTCTTTATGACTAAATGATAAAAAGGAATATCGTGCACTATCACATATATGTAACTCGATTATAAGGTAAAAGGTTAATCGTGAGTCGAGTTCAGAAAGTGAACTGACGTGTTTTAAAATCAATAGAGGTTGATAGAATAAACTGTTGAGCCTAAGAAAACTTGCATAATATCTAAGGCATTGAAGAGTGTATGTCGCGTTTAACATGTCAATGAAGCTCGAGAAATCAAAAATTATGCAAGGACAGGCATTTGATATGCGAGCTTAAATATGGGTAAGATGATGAAGACTAAATCTTCTTGTGTAATGTTTTGATTTCGGGGACAAAACTTCCCAAGGTGGAAAGATTGTAACACTCGGTTCTTTTATAAATAAGAAAGTAGCAAATATCCTTCTGTCGCATACCGCGTTACACGGGTTAATTGAGTTACGGATTTTAATGGGCATTAAAGAAATTGATTGGAATAATTTAAATATTTATAATTATTTATGAATTATAATATCATATGGATAAAATAAGGAAATAATAATAATAATAATAATAATAATAATAATAATAATAATAATAATAATAATAATAATAATAATGGATTTTTGTCAAAAAAATAATAGTGCTCACTAAAATTTGAAAACATTTCACGGGATGTAAAATTAAATTCTGGACAACTTTCTCTTCTTCGACGTCATAAAAAAATCGTTTAGTCCCATATTTAGGGTATTTTGTGCCCAAAATTAAAGTAAAAAAATGGAACAATTTGAGTTTTGTGGGTAACCATCTTGTGACAATTTTCATCTATTCTTTCAGAATTTTGTATCCCATTTGGCACAGGGTATCATCACTGTATGTTTAGGAGCCATTTAATATGGGCAGTCATATAGGGTGGTTTATAGAGGGTTACCTACCCCATTTTCTTACATTTATGAAAAATGAAAATGTGCATTTTGTCTAATCTAAAAATACTCATTATCTCCATCATTTTAACTCGGCAAAATCTTTCTTATTCTATCTATATTACAACCTAATTATCCCACACAATTATCCTTCCATTATCAAGGGTTTCCAAGTGCTATAGGGGTGTTATTTTGGGTGTGGAAGAGGATTGCTATAAGAACTTAATTTAAGAATTTTGGGAGCTTATTGGATTTTATTTTCTACCTCTCCATTAATGTTATCATCTAGGGGTTCTACACTACTTTCATGTTTGAAATCAAAGAAAGCTAGATATATGTAAATATGTATGACTACTTATTCTTATCATCACAACATATGAATATATGTTGAAGAATATGTGATAAAAAAAAGTACAAAATTTAAAGATTGAAAGAAGGAAATTTTCAAAATGTTTAAGGTTATTATTTCCTGTATAAATCGGGCTAAACTTGTTAATTTCGTGATAAAATGTTATATTGAACTTATGAAGAAATAGTAGGATGGATTTGTTGGGTTTTATTGGCATAAAACCTTACATTCATCAATGGAAACTCATATAGTTGGGATAAAGGGGTTAAGTATCTAGTAATTGTATTAAAATGAGCTTTGGAAAATGAAGTGATAAAGTTAAAATTTTCAGAATACTAATCAAACAAAATGCTTTAATTTATGTGAACGAAGTTGGAGAAACAAAAAGAAAATGAAGTAATGAATGCTAAGTGTAAAGGTAATAAAGGTATGGGTAGTGTGGGGACCCATTTAACATGGCCAATGAGAGTAGTCGACCTGCTCTGATTAATCAAAGCGCTTTCCTGGCCAAATCATGATTTAATTCACACATGAGTATAGTTAAATCGGTTACCAATAATCTCGGAGGAGATATTCTGCAGCTCCTTGATACATTCAACGTGTTAATTGAGTTCCTTGCACAACTCAACCTCTATTTTGATGCACCTATAAATTGTATACCCTGACCCGGGGCAAGGGAATGTAACTTGAAATATTGAGAGACACTATAATAAAATAGTAACCTCTTCGTAGATGTAGGAAAGTTGTCAAACAACGTATATCATTATTACGTGTGATATTTACTTTCTGTTCTTTGTGATTATTTCTGTGGATCTCTTTATTGTGATATTTCTTGTAGTCGCATTTGGCACTGTCTACGGGAAGCGATTTATATTTCTACGAAATATTCATAAACAAAAATCCCGTGATGTTTCACCATAGCATCAACATTCCTCAAGTTGGTGATGTGCAAGAGACACAACTTCTTCCTAGTCTCAGGTCATAGATTCGCCAGCATACAAACCCCAGGTTTCTCCAAGAAAGGCAAACGTTTGAAGAGGGCCAAGGGCTACCTAGATCTACACTGATATCCCAGTTGGATGATGCCTTCGAAGCCATGATTTGAGAACAAGAGGAGGTTATACGCCTCTAGGTGAAAGAAAATGCTCGCCTTCAGAGACAGCTTGAAAGAGTGGATAGAGATATCGATAAGAACACAAGGAAGCACCATGGCAGGAATACTAGTCCTCGGGAGATTAATACTCGCAGTCAATGGAGGAAATCCAGTCGCAAGTAGGATATAAATGAGCATGACAGGTCAGAGCATGGTCGATCAGAACGTGGCCAACCAGAGAGACACAAAAAGAGCAACGATTACAAAATGACGACATTAGGATTCTGGTTGGTAGAGAGATAGACCAACATCCATCCCCCCGTGGATCGAGGTCCACAAGAGAGCTAGCCAGGAGGGCTCTCATCACTCGTATGAGATCCCCTTAAGAAGTTTGTTGTTCCCAAGTTCAATATCTATGATGGGAAAACATACCCCATAGACCAAGTTCGGCAATACAGACAAGTGATGACCTTATGGAGCCACAATGATGCACTAATGTGCCGTATTTTTCCTTTATAGCCTACATGATGTAGTACATAAGTAGTTTGAGAGGCTATCACACCCCGCAAAATACGACAAACGGGGTGGCCAGCCACCGCTGTCGAACTAAGTCGGGCGTGAACTAAATAAATACCATTCATAGCATGAGACAGATATGAGACATAAATAAATCGGTCAATAAGATAAAAATTGAATCAATCTCAAATGATCATAAATAACTAAGCGATACAAGATCCATCACATGCTAAAACTCCAATTAAATTAAATCTCCAATAATTATTAAATAAAATCTGAATACCAAACCGACTGAATAATCCAACTGAAATTCTCTAAACAACTTTGGAACCGAATGGCCCAATAAAACTCAAATGAAGTCTCATAATTAAATACGACTGAAAAGTAAAGTCTAACTAAACAATGCAATAAAAGGAATGACTCCAGCTGCACCTCCAAATGATAACTTCGGTAATCCTATGAAGCTTCTCCAAAACGTATCCAGAAAAGGTTAGTCAACGCACGAGGTTAGATCCCCGAGCATGAATACACACTACTCCCCTCAAATAGGATCCTTGAATCCAGACAGTAGCATCATACGAAATAAATATCACAATAGAATATTTTAAATTAAGCGAAATAATTAAACGCAATAATTATAAATCACTAACTACCCGCAGAGATCCCCATTTAAGAAGGCACACCAATATGATTTTAATTTTCCAAGTCCCACGATGTTAATTTAATTTAAATTAACCAACTTTTATTATTGTTCTCACTTTTTATTATGACGGTCCTCCCGTCCCGAGTGGTAATTTCCACCAAAGTGTCACACTTGCCCTTGTCAATCGTCCTCTGACCCGTTTAAACTGTCGCCCCGACACATGTCAAGGTTCTACACATGACACGACATAAATCTTCCTCTGACCCGTTTAAACTATCGGCCCTGACACATTATATCGCCACAAATTTTAATACCCATTTTTATCTTAGGCATTAATTCTCAATTTCACAATTTATGAATTACCCCACCCTTTTTATCGATGTGAGATCCTCAAAATACCCCTTAGTCCCATACCTAACGGTCCCCAAGTTATCAATACGTCCTACCCTATGTATAGGATGAATTTTTAACATAAACCTCGTCCTAGTCTCATGCCTAGACTAGCGTAACGACGATAAAATATCAAAAATCAGCCCACCCCCAAAATGATAAGAACGCGATAATCTACCCTCACTAGTCCCATACCTAGAAGGCGTAAATCATCTAAAGGCCTACCCACTAGTCCCATACCTAGGGGCATCCTAAAATAGAGGGAGAGAAAAAATACCCATCAACCCTTCGCTACAAAGGCAAAGTAGTAATACCAATAATTCACACAAACAAGCAGTATAATCATCGTCCAAAACTACGCATGATAGTCCAATTCAATTAAATCTTAATTTTACCAAAGTTGATCTGAATTAATTATTTTAATATAACACTAAAATTTATTCATTAATACATCTTGTTACCAATTTCATTAGCTCAACACAATCTCATGAGTTATACGCCCCAAATCCGTTTGTTTCAAAACTAGGTTTTTCTACATGCAACCTACACCAATAAAACCCAAAATTCACTCATAAATCCTACGTACCCAAGGGTTATGAATATTAATCATATTAAAGGATTTCATAATAATAGCCCGAAGTTTTATTTGTCCAATTTCTCTAATTATATTGCTAATTGATTTTAAGAAAACATTGAATTTAGGTTTAGGCAACACTTAAAACGCATAATACTAAAGGAAAAGAATAGATTATTCATGCCTGTGATTAGTTGAATGAAAATCTGAGTAGAAGGTCGAACTCTTCTTAAGAAAACACCAATTAAATCTTCAAAACTTCTGAAAAGTAGGGGCTAGGGGTTGAAGATGAGAGAAATATGTTTTGGAAAAACTTTATGGAGAAAGTTTGAGAGAAAAGTTATTTTTCGAAGTCCCAACCCCGTATCAGTTTAATATGTATAAGGTTTAGGAGTTAAAACACAATTAGGAGACTCCCATCCATCCACCACCTCTGTCGTTCGAAAGACATACGGTGTCGTTCGAACGAGAAGCTATGTCTTTCGAATGACATATGATGTCGTTTGAACGACCCATGTATTAAAATCCAAATCTTCTAAAATTCGACTTGTTAATCTGATAAATATTCTTAAAAACGTACCTTCCAGTTAAATGATAAAAACTTTATAACCTTTTTATAAAAGTGAGAACACACTATATGGTTGACTTACTTGAGTCTATGCCATATAGGAGTTCCATCTAGTTTGGATATTGAGACAAAATAGGATTAGATTTTTCCGAGTTGCTCTATCTCGAAAAGGCATAAAGCTTCATCAAAAGCATCCCAGTCCAAGTTCTCCAATGCGACACAAAGAGGTAAATTACAACTCTTGAACCTCAATTAGGACACGTACACTGCATATACATGCCTTATTATGTGTGCATATTTTTTATGGTGGTGTTGTTACTTTAAATATTTTTTTTGGAAAAAAAAATTCATTTGAATATTTTTTTAATCATTTAAAATGATTTTTTTCATTTAATTGAAATATGATTTTAAAAATATATTTGAGGTAACATAAGAATAATTTTTATGATAAAAATTTGATTGGTGTAATTTTTTTAATGGATTAATATTTTTTTAGTCGAAAAATTTAATTTTTACAAGACTTTAAAAAAACACGTGTGTTATTTTTTATAAGGCTATTTGTGTTTGTTTAGTGTCTTGTTGGTTAGACTCATTTGTGACCTTAGATTGAGTGGCTATCTATGGACTATATTGTTTAGTGGCTCAATCCTAGTGAACACCCTTTAGCCAATCAGATTTAGTTATCCATCTTTTTTCTAAACCCTTAGATCGTGGTGAGTTGATCTTGACCCTCGATTTATAACAAACCCTAAGTATCCTCGTATATAATGTTTTTAGGGCTTCTTTTCTTTAGAACACACATAAGAAAAGGAGAGTAGCGGCTGATCATTTTAGAGAGAGAGAAATCCATTTTCAACTTCTTCTTCTTCATTCTTTACTTGAGTAATCTGAGAAGAAAAGATAGAGAGGGTGACACCGGAGAACTGTAGAGAGAGAATCGGACGCTGCCAGAAGACGGAGAGAGAGATACCGACGCCGGAAAAGTCTCACCGGACTAAAATCGAAACAGAAACTCGATAGGGAGAGAGAGACCTCGACGTCTTTGGCTGTCGTCAGTAAACCGAGAGAGAGAAGAGAGTTCGTCGCTGGAAAATCAAAAAAAAAACCGAGAGAGATCCAAGGCTGTCGGCTGTTGGCTGAGAAAAACACAGGAGTTCCTGTCCGAAATCGAGACCGAGAAAGAGAAGATTCCGATGCCATAACAAAGGTATAAAGATACTGCCGGAGTTCCGTCACCGGATCTGCGTAAAACGCGATCGCCAGACCTGAGTATAAACCGAGAATTCATCTCACCGGAAAGAGTGTAGACGCCGGACTTAAACAGAGAAGAGAGAGAAGATCGCGTCACCGAAGTCAGAACTGAGTCTCGTCAAAAAATTTCGCCGGAAAAATACTCGCCGAAATTTTTTCAGAACCCATCTCAGATCTGTGTACATTTCTTACACTATACCTCTTAGGGACCATTTTTAGTACACTATTTCTAGGACTTCTTGTGTGTTTGTTCTTGGATTATTGTTGTGTTATTATTGTTGATTATTTTAATCCAAGAACATAGTTTCAAATAAATTTGAAGCTCAAGACTTGTTGTTGTGGTGAATATTCAGATTTGATGAATATATTTTTGTTTTAAAAATTAATTGGTGAAATATTTTGGAAATAAATAATTTTGAAACAAAACTTGATTTGAATTTTTATTCCAAATCTGAAATTTTCGAAGTCTTGAATTGAAAGTATATTTGAGATTAAATTGCATATCATATAGAAGTTGAATGTAATTTATAGGAATTTCTTGTAATTTATTGAGAGGTGTGAGAAGCATTTTTCATGTTTAGTTAATTCACAAACACTATCACTTTCACACGAACACATAGGAGTTGTGGTTCTTGGTGAGGTATTTTGTTTGTTGGTGCTGCTGAAATCCGTGATTCAAGGATAAAACAAAAGCTGCATGGGAGAAGAACAAATAAAGAAAGAATGCCTTTGAGAGTGGAGTAAACTTGGGTAGGTACATTTTCTGTTCTTGTATTTTGGTTCTTAGTTGCATGCTTTAGGTTGTAACTTGGTTGTGATTTTAGTGGACTTTTTGTTTTGCTCCGTAGAGGGGGCCGTGGATATTTCCTTAATTTTAGGGTTTTACCATGTTAAAAATTGCGTGTTAATTTGCTTGAATGTTCTTAATTACTTTGGACAACAATATCGTAGTCGAGCTATCATAGCCGTGGATGTTTCCTTTAGTACTTTGGCGAACAATATCGTAGTTCTTAATTGAACATTTTAGTTTTAAAAACTTAAGGTAATCAAACTAACGAATCTAGAGAACATATTCAGAAAAATTGTTTTAACACATCTAGTGTTCATTTTGAAAAGAGTTTTGTTCAACGAGTTTATTTCGGAGTTTACTCAACTTATAACTTTTGTTATTAATCTTGTGAACATTTATTTTTTCAAAAAGACCCGAATTAATTCCCGATGGAAAAATTTACAAATAAACCAAGTTAAATTTTTTAAAGGCCATTGACTCCAAAATTTTATTTCACTCCAAATTAATTAAAGTCAATTAATTAAAACTCGAGGTGGGACAGAGGCTGCCTCATAGGTCGATCAAAAACTTTTCAACTCTAGCAAAGGCCTTTACTGCTCGCTTCATAAACGGCAGCTCCCATCCCAAGCGAATGGATACACTGCTTACGATGAAGAAGAAGCCACATGAGATCCTCAAATATAATGCCAAAACTTATAGGGAAGTTTTCAACAAGGTCTAGGACTGCTCGGAGCAAGTTGTCATAGCATCCTTCAAAATCGGTCGGTCGACCACTTCTTTGTTGCACTTGTCCCTAACTAAGAAAGAAGCCAGCACCATATGACCTCATGGCTTGTATTGAGAAATGTGCCAAGGTGGAAGACATGGTTCATTCTAATACAGGGGGAAATGGTCGATCAAAGTCAAACAAGGGAATAAAGAAGAGTGATACTATGAAAAAAGGGAATAAGAACGGGGGAAATAATGGCTCCAGGAACGGGAACAAGTTTGATCCGTCTAAGGTGTTCTAGGTTGTTAACACAGTCTTCAATGAACCCATTTATAACATATTGAGAAAAATCAAAGACCAACTATTCATCAAGTGACCCAAGAACATGGGTGGTAATCCAATAAAAGGAAACAATGTGATGAGATGCGTATTCCACAAGGAAGGCAGCCACAACAATGAAAATTGGAAGGCTCTGAAGTCACACTTGGAAGAAGGCAGATAAGGTCGCATCTAATGGAGACCAGTAGTCGGACGACGTCATTGACGATGATACAGGGCATGAGTTCATTGTAATCCATGGGGCATCTATCTAAAGCAAATCCAAGTAAATGTTGTTCGGATGGAGCTGATGAAGGTTACCGCGATTATGGAGGCATATCAGATTGACCCAGCCAAAATCCAGGATGGTAAGCGTCAGTGACCAGAGGACGTCGACTACATAAATCATATCATTTTCACCGAGGAATATTTAGTTGGGGTGAGAACCCCATATCATGACGTATTGGTGATCATGCTCAGAATAGATAATTAGGACGTTGACAAGTTGCTCTAGGACTAGAGGAGTTCGTTAGAAGTGATGTACTTTGAGTTGTTCCACAAGTTGAAGCTGAACATCACCGACCAAAAAGAAGCCAGAGTTCCACTGGTCGACATTCCAGGGATGATCATGATGTCGTTGGGAAATATAGTTTTGTCAATCATGGTAGGAAACATCTCAAATCTAATTGAGTTCTTAATGGTGGACATTAAGTCCCCATATCATGCCATCTTAGGCAGAGGCTGGATGCATGCCATGGAGTTCATACCATCCACCTTCCACCAAAAGTTGAAGTGTGTTATCGATCGAGGCGTGGTCAAAATCCATGGCGACTAGGCCAAATCCAGGAGGTGCTTTATCGCACCCATTAACCCCAATAAGGAAAAGAATATGGATGCAATGAATGCTTAGGAGGAAGTCTAGGACGGGGTGTACCCTCCAAATATCAATTACGGTACGGCCGACTAGGGGTGGAGGAGACTATGGTCCACCACGCAGACATGGTCATGGAAAGCCTGAAAAAAATTATGGCCAATGAAAACTTGCCAAATAGGAAAATTTTGATTGGTGCCATGCTTGTTGATCAAGAGAAGGAGGAGTTAATTACCTTTCTTCGAAGCAATCTAGATGTTTTCTCTTGTGAACCATATGATTTATCGGGAATTGATCCCTAAGTAGCCTGTCATCTCTTGCACGTCGAATCGATATTTAAGTCGATCACTCAAAAGGCTCGTCAAACAGCCCTCGAGAAGGCTGAAGTGGTGGAGAACGAAGTAGGAAAGATACTGGATGCAGGATCCATCAGGGAAGTTTAGTTCCTCAAATGGTTGTCCAACCCAGTGGTGGTACACAAGAGTAATGACAGTTGGAGGGTCTGTATTGATTTCATAGACCTCAATAGAGCATGTCCCAAAGACAGCTTCCCACTTCCTAAAATAGATCAATTGGTTGACGCTATGACAAAACATGGAAGAATGAGCTTTCTCAACGCATACTCTGGCTACCATCAGATTCCTTTGTTTGGACCCAATCAAGATAAATCGTCATTTATAACCCCGATTGGGTTATATTGCTATAAGGTTATGATGTTCGTTTTGAAAAATTCAGGGGCTACTTATCATAGATTGGTCACCAAGATGTTCAAAAGACAGATGGCAGACACCATGGAGATCTTCATCGATGATATGCTAGTCAAAATAAAGGACAAAGGCAACCACCTCACAAACTTATCTAGAACTTTTGGTATCCTTAGGAAGTATCGAATGAAGCTTAATGAAAGTAAGTGTTCATTCGGTGTTCAGTCAGGAAATTTATTGAGATACCGAGTTAATGCAAGAGGAATTGAGTGCAATCCAGATCAGATCGATAATATCACAAGAGTTCAGCCTCCTCAGACATTGAGAGATGTTCAAAAGCTCACTGGTATGCTTACGGGGCTCAATCACTTCATCTCCAAATCTTCAGAATGTTATGGACCATTCTTTCAGCTCTTAAAGAATGACAAAGGCCTCGTATGGAATGATGATTGTTCAAGATCTTTGAAAGAACTCAAATCCTACCTTAGCAAACCACCCCTGCTGATGATTCCAAATGATGGAGACCCATTGTATCTTTACCTTTCAGTATCTGTCCACACTGTAAGCTTCGCTCTGGTGTGAGAAAAGGAAGGATATGAACACCTATTTTATTACGCCAATAAGACACTTCTGGATGTAGAGCAGCAGTACCTTCCTATGGAGAAGATCACATATGCACTGGTAGTCACCTCGAGGAAGATGAGGCATTAATTTGAAGCCCATTCAATAATCGTAATCATTTCTTAGCCCGTCAAATCTGTTTTGATGAAGGTAGACCTCTCCGACCGACTTTCAAAGTGGTCAGTAAAGCTTGGGAGATTCAATATCCACTTTCAACCAAGGATGGAAACTAAGGGACAAGTCTTAGCAGACTTTATTGCTAAATTTATAGGAGACCAGCCAATCAACCAATTAGAAACTGATCAGTCAACAAATGAGGAAGTAGAGTATAAGGATTGGACCCTATATGTTGGTGGAGCCTCAAATTCCAGGGGTGCAGGAGTAGGGATCGTCCTTATCACTCCAAAACATGCGGTTATCGAGAATGGAATCAAATTGGTATTTATGGCCTCCAATAACAAAGTTAAGTATGAAGCACTAATTGCTAGCTTACGCAAGGCCCAACTACTAGTGGCAAAGTGCCTTCATGTATTCAGTGACTCCAAACTGGTCTCTAAGCAAGTGAGCGGAGACTTAAAGGTCAAAGATGATAGAATGGCATCCTACCTTGGCAGAATTTGAGAGAGTAGACATTCAACAGTTCCCTCGAGGTCAGAACAATCACTCCAATGCCTTAACGACCCTAAGCTCAGCAATTAACTCTCACCAACGGAGAACCATTTAGATAAAGTTCCTCGCGCAACCTAGTATTTACCAGAACATCATATCCGAGAAATTACTCCTCACATAAAAGGTTGGCAGTTGCATAGATCCAATCGTCACCAATCTACGGAGAAACATACTGCTAGACGACAAGAGGTCAGCCCATCAAGTTAGGGTCAAGGCTACTCATTTTTAACTCACCCCTGGAGGGAAGCTTTAGAAGAAGTCATTCACAAACCCCTATCTCCAATGCATTCACCCACATGACACCGAGCGAGTACTCAGTGAGCTTCATGAGGGCACTTATGGAAGTCACGCAGGTGGGAGATCATTGGCTTTTTGAGCAATTAAGGAAGGTTACTGGTGGCCTCATATGCAAAAGGATGCCAGCACTTACGTTCGCATGTGGGAAAAGTGTCAGAAGCACTCTCCTATGGTCCACCAGCCTATTAGCGGCCTAAAATCCTTGACGGCCCATGGCCATTCGTGCAATGAGGACTAGATATAGTGGTACCACTACCTATTGAATCTAGAAACCGTAAGTATCTACTGGTTGGCACAGATTACTTCACCAAATGGGTAGAGGCAGAACCACCGGTGAACATTCGTGATTCTAATATGACCAGGTTCACCTAGAGGAACATTATAACACGCGTTGGGATACCAATGACTATCATCACCGATAACAACACATAATTTAAAAGTAGCTTCTTTCAAGGTTTTTGTGATAAGCATTGTATCAAGCAGAACTTCAGTTCTGGGGTGTATTACCAAAGCAATGGATAGGCAGAGGCTTCTAATAAAACCATGCTCGATGGACTGAGAAAGCGATTGGAAAGAGCCAAGGGTTACTGGGTTGATGAGCACCCTCATGTTTTATGGGCTTACCATACCACTCCCAGGAGACCAACTTGTGAAAAACCCTTTGTTCTTGCTTATGGAATGGAAGCTATCATCCATCTAGAAGCAGGTCTCCCTACTATGAGAACCACCTTGGTCAACTAAGCCCTTAATGATGATGCATTAGGCACTAAACTTGACTTAGCAGATGAGCGAATACAATTATCCTTGATCAAGTTAGCCTCCTATCAATAGCAACTGGCTAAGCAATACAATAAGAAAGTCAATTCAAGGAAGTTTCTGAGAGGGGACTATGTCCTAAGAAATGTCCTCGGTAGTGTTGTAAAACCATCAGATGGCAAGCTAGGATTAAACTAGGAAGGACCTTTTAGGGTGATAAGGGACGACTTTCAAGGAGTATATCACTTGGAAACGCTGGAGGGCATGGAGATACCAAGATCCTGGAACGCAAGCAATATCAAGAAGTTCTACTTTTAGTCTTCTTTATCTTCTGATTAGCCATTTAGCTTAAGCAAATTTTCATTTTCAAACTTATGTTTCTTTTCTGTTATTATTCAATAAATGAAGGATAGTTGGCCCTCGCAATTTGATATGATGTATTGGTTACTTAGTGTTTCTTGATCGCATCATAGTGATACGCACCTTTTCCAAATTATAAAATCCCTCGTGCATATGATAACTCCTGGGGATTACAATAGTTTGTTCAACTTGTTTCAATCAAATAATCTCGCATGCTGAGCAGGGTTAACAGTAATTATGACAAATCAGTGAAGAAGTTTCAATTACTACAACCCTCACGTCTTTGTCTCAAACAAAACGGACCTCATGAGTTTCCCTGACAACAACAAAATCCCTATAGGGGATCCTTAGGCAATAAAGACAACTTAGGTTGGTCGCCAACTATGAATTGTCATAAAAATCCTACTCAGGCGGATGGCCCATCGACCAGGTACATTCTCGACATCATCTTACTCGGGCCTAAGGGAGTGTGCGACAAAACCTAAAAGGTAAAGTAGATAAAATGATACTGCTATAGCATACTGGACTGGGAGAATGTTCAAATCCATAGTAACAAATGTCTAACACTTGTTCTTAATATCATTTAGTCGACTGAAAAACCTAAAGTGATTAAACCTAAATACTAGTCCATTTCAATAGTAAAATGCCTATGACGGCAAAAATGCTAAGTAACAGTCCATTTTAATAGTAATAGCTATTTCCATTTCAAAAACACAAGCAACACTTATTAACACATATTTAGTCAGTTCATGCTCAAAATATGAAAAAGGTTAATAACTAGATCTCTTTATTAACAAAAGTATGAAATTACAATAATAATAAGTCAAAACCTACACAAGGACCTAAGATGGCCCAGGATGGCCCAGGATGGCGAGCAAGATATTCTTCAAAGAGTGATCTTTGGCCATCATCTAAATTTGGGGTGAGTTCCTCTACATCTTCATTAAGGTCCTACTCCAAAAGTTGGATAGGGATGGCGTCATCCGGGATCCACTCATCATCCTTCGAGAATAGATTGTGGTGATTGGTCGCGCACTCAACCTGGTACTTATACCACATTCTGGATTACTTGGGCGTCTTCACCTCTTTAAGGTCACTTAGCCATCCTCGAGTAAAGGTAATTTCCTCGGCCTCCTTGATCCTTGCTTTATAAACCTCTCCCCATGCTTTTAGGGGTCCCATTTTGAATGAATACCTTAGCATCTTGACATCATCTTTGATCACATCCACAAATTCTTTTAGCTCAGCGACCTCCTTCCTTAGAGAATCATTTTCGGTGTGAAGAACTTCACCAACTTGTCTAAATTTAGTGTTCTCTAAGAGTTTAGCCCTCAAAGAGTTTACTTCTTCTTGGGCTGAGCCACATATCTCCTCCATTTCTTGAAGATTATCCTTCAACTTTGCAACCATCTTAGATTAGTTCTTATATTGCTCATTTCTTGCCCTTAGAGACTTACAAATCTTTACAAAGGCTTTGCGAGACTTCAAAATGATATTTTGCCCAAGGATATGCCCCATATGGGAGTTGGGAGGAATGTATTGGTCTAAATCAATAGACTATAAATAACACACACCAGACCACGAGAAAAATATTTTTACATGAAGATTAAACAAACGCATATACAAAAAGAAACATTTCATCTTCATTAATATATAAAAGCAAGGTGGCCGAGGGCTAATATAACAAGTTCGGTCGAGATAATTACAACCTTTCAAAAGAAAAATCGTACAAGGAAGAAAAAAATTCCTTATCTACGAGCCTTGATCCTTCACCTGATCAACTTCGGCAATGGATTTTCCTTTCTTAGTAATATGTTTCCCCTTGCCAACAGCATCATCAACACCGACCTCAATAGGAATGATCTCATGTGACCATCAGGTTGACTATCACCCTCTTTAACCTCCTCGAAAGGGTCAGGACTATGGGAATGGAGGCCGAAGACCTCAGATTCCATAGGAGTCTCAACAACCTTCATGTCCTGGTCCCAACCTTTCTCAAAGTCCACCTTTAACTTATAGGATAGCTGATGCTCGACATCATCATAAGCTTCGTTGAAGTCCTCACGATAGCTAACATCTTTCTCTTGGGGAAGTTCCCCCTCCAGCTTAACAATATCGATGGACAAGGATTCATTTTCCTCGACCACTTTGGCTTTCTTAGTGACCACCACCATTTGGGAGGCCCTAAGTTCATCATAAGACTTGGTCGTCTTCTCTCTCTCTCTCTTGCTCCCACACCTGGAGATCTTCGGCAAATGACTTCCTTTTAGATTTTAGAGAATCATTCAGTTATTTTTTCCTTTTTGGATTTGTTGGCGTGGTCATCCAGGAGAGTAGTAAAATTAGATATAACTCCGCAGGAAGAGGAAAGAGAAACACATCAGTACGAAAATGGGAAAAGTATAAGAAAACAAACAATGGAGAAGACTTACCAGGGCTATCCCCTGAGTAGTTTTGAGGATGAGCTGGGATGATCCCGATCTGAAAAAATGCTCGCAATCAATAGTGAGCATTGCCCCCTTTAACGGATTGGGGGTAAGAGATGGGACATCACCTATGCTATCCCCTTCTGCATCTGTAGTAAGAGGAGGGAATCCAGAGGCCTTTAGGACCAATTTTCTCTTAGTCTCCTTCCTCTCTTTCTACCCTTTCCTCTCCTATTCCTTTTCCTTCTCTTTCTCCATCCTCTCTTCCACTTCTCTTGTATTCTCCTTATCTTTCCCTTCCCTTTTGTCTGATGGGCTAGAACCACTACCCCTAGGGGAAATAATTCTGACGTCTTTAGGGACATGAGCCGATTAGACAAGATTTCCTAATCATCTTCGAGAAACTTCAACTTTCTTTTCTTTATCATAGGGGTCGAGTGATGATACCTGTTATGGTACCACCCATTAATGTAGTAAGAGCTCAATCCAGTAGAACCTTGAAGGTGCAACGATGGTTGAAATACATCAAGTAAGTAAATAATGAGATGAGGCAATGGAAAGAGAGACTATAAAGTAAGTGGTTCAGCCATCTGGCCTACTCCATTGTGCAATGGTGAGTGATATTCACTATGAAAATGGGATCTAATGGCCTTATAATACAATTCACTCGACTCTCTCTCTAAACTATGATTTTAATAGAGTTATTGATGATACTAGAAATGGTATCACCAAATCAATGTAACTATCCAAGCTCAAACCAGTGTATCAATAGAGTATCAATAGAAATAAAAATATAGAAGGTTATGAGGCAAAGAGGGGGATAACAACAAATATAAGTGGTTCAACCAATTTTGGCATACGTCCACTGTTGAGTGTGTTAAATCCACTAAATAAGGGCTCTAATGGCCTTGGGGTACAAACACTCAAACTCTCTCTCTCTCTACTCTTTTTTTTACAGAGCTTCAGCTAGAGTTTATATTGATCCATCCTTTACAAAAATGTAGAAGACAAGTATATATAATGCATGGGGGTGTAGTGTATCCCCCAAACATGTAATAAGAATGTGTATAATGTTCATAGGTAATGAGGAGGAGCCAGCTGTCTCTGTCACATGTAGATCATGATGATCAAATATTCCCTCACGTGTGTGGGAGATGTTGTTATAACGGTTTTGGTAGATGTGGGATATGCAGCCCACGCGCACACTCTCACGCATTCTCCAATGCATGCGCCATGTTAACTATTTTCCCTCAACCGTCTGTCTAGGCCAAGATTGATTTGTCGATCTATGGACCACTGATGGAATGACAACGGTCTTGCTAAGCTGTCTCTTCCTCTCTTTGTCGCCCGAGCTGTGGATGGGACGAGGATTTCAAGCCTAATTGGAATTTGTGTTGTATATGATGAAAGTTCTTTCGTAACTAGGCTTGGGCCTTTTACAGTAAGTCATTGGTCGAGGATGATTCATCTTGGGCTGAGTCCATAGCTGAATCATATTGTTTTAGGATGGATGGACTGGTGAGGGTCGGCTGAAGCTGAGGTGTCTTTTACTCTGGTACGGGGATATATTTGGATATCAATCACCCCCTAGCCCTTAGTCTTCAATATGAGATGAAGGTTGAGGTATAAGGCATCCTCAGTGTATGAGATTAATAGGTGTCCTTTTATATGTCAAATCTGAGGAGTTAGATGCTGATTACATTGACACTTGTCAGTCATCCTATGGAATGGCATATGGCCCAAGAATGACGGTTGTAAGTGGTGCTTAGGGATTTGTGCCCTAATGATGACTGCCTCGTAACTTGTGTGAAATCATTACAAGTATTTAAATAGTTTTAAAAACCATTATCTCTTTCCACTCTTTCTTCTTCGCGCACTAACCATTTTCCTCTCTAAAACTAGCTTATCTCTCTCTTCTGCTCAAGCATTTCCAGTGGTGGAATTAGGGTTCTTCTTCTCCTTCAATATTATATACACCTTGAGCTAACCTTTATTCTCCCTTTCCTATTAATTGAGTAGTTTTCTTTTTCTGCCATTTTAGTTGTACTAAGTTTTTCAGTGAGCTTGAGTTTTTCTCCGGCGACTGTGATTATTGGTTTTAGGGTTGTCTTTAGGTGACTTTGTGGGGGTTTTGGGGGTTAGGTCACTAGACTTTAAGTTTTGTGGCCTTCTTTAGCCTTATTAATCCTTAAATTCCAAAGTGTTTTAACTCCGGTAAGACACCGGTTGAGATAGTTCTTCACTGGTTCTTGGTTGTTCTTAACAGAAATGATTCACTTGCCCATTTTAATCTTTGGTTGAAAGTTGGTCAAAGCCCGAACTATTTGTCTTCTTTAGGCTTTTATCTTCTTCTGTGATAGAGTCCTACCTCGACTTATGGATGTTACAAAACCTTTATAACTTAGCTGAACAGTTCCCCACACTTAGGAAGAGTTGTTTCCAAGAGATACGTATGGTAGAGGAAGAGGACGAGGCTAGGCGTAGAGCCGACCCCCACTGGGTACGACCAATTTTTCTAATACCTTTAAATAACATATTTCCCTATTCCTCTAAGGTTGGCAAGGATAAGATGACTGCCTCATCCTCTGCTCCAACCGAAAGTAGATATTCTTTTAAAGAAGCAGTCAAGATGTCTCCCTCTAGTACTATGGAAGCTGAGGCATTTGAGACCTCAACCCGGACCTAATAATCAAGTCAAGTCAAGTCTTCAGACCGAGATGATTCTTCACTCCAAAGTTGTGACGATGATGCTTCTGGCGATTCTTCAGTCCAAGTTATCTCTGATCATGCTAAGCTGACAGTAAATATTTCCATCCCTCCAACTGTTATCCATCTCAGTGCCATAACCGATAGTGAGTTTCAAGAGAGGTTTCCAGATTGATTTTTAACTGCTAAAATGTGGTTGAGGTCGAGAATGAGAATCCAACCAATGATGGTAGTGACTCGGAGCCCGAGGTTCCAGTTGATTATACTTACACCGAGACCTTTCAATCTCATGTGAAAGAGTCTAATCTTCTCCTCTAAAGACGCCTTTATTGCATCAAATCTAATGTCATCATGCGCGTCCCAGTGGACAACGAGAGAGCATATGGTGGATGAGAGAGTGATATTATTGTGTACGAGCAAATGATCAAGCTCAGTGCTAGATTTCCTTTCCACCCCTTTGTACGAGCCATCCTGTCCAGTATAGGGCTCGCTCTGACTCATTTGGTGCCTAACTCGTGGCAAATTATCCTCGGATATGTTACCTTGTGGATAAATAAATATATGGACGACACCTCAATTGATATTTTTAAAGCTTGTTATAATGTGTCATCCTCTAAAACCCAGTCGGGTTACTACCACTTAGGGGCTAGGAAGTATGACAAGGAAATAATTCTAGTTACCCAGACTTCCAACCATTTCTGGAAGTTGAGGTTCTATTGAATTTTCATGGCCTAAGAGCTTTTAGCCGATGCAGACCCATTCGATGATGAGCCGAGAGTTCCCTGTGATTGGGCGAACCCTTCTATATCAGCCAAATTGGACCCCGACCTCAGCATTGCAAATCGGGAGAGGGTTGAATACCTGAAGGGGCAAGGAAAGGAAGGTCTTCTTCCTAAGTTTGAAGATATAATGACTCCTATCTTCCTGTAGAATGCTATCCTGGGTGTCGATCCCTTAGTCGATTTATGTGAGTGATCATACTTTTCTATTCTCAATTCCTTTGTAGTCTCTGATTTTTTTTACTAATCATTTTCGTTTCTTTTTTGCAGATTGTCCTCCACACATCTCAGACGAATTTTGGAACATTGTACTAAAGAAGGGAGGAAAGAAGCCTAAGAATGAATTTACTACTGGAGGGTGGGCTAACCTAGGGGTTGGCCAGAAAATAAAGGCACCATCCCCTGCTACTGACATCCGTCAAGATAACCAGATGATACAGAGAACAACTCCTCCTCATGAGGTAGTGTCAAGCTCTTCAGGGACCGGCTAGTCTTCTGGGGACTCTTTAGAGAGCTTTTGGGTGGCCTACCTTTCCTAGCAAAAGGCTTGCCCCGACTCGCTCGTTCCATCCTTACTGAAGTCAAAGTATGCCCTCCTTGCTCTCCCCTCCAGGGGAGATTATGAATTCTTGGGGAAGATGCCTCCATTGAAGATATTGGACTATGGTCTTCATCAATTAGCACAAGTATCATCGTCATAATAATAATTGATTATCTTTTAACTATTTTCCTTTGCCTCGTTCTCATCTCTATTATATATGACTTTTACAATCTATATGTGCCGTTGATTTTATCAATAAAAGGGCACCTAGGCATATGCCCAAGTTTCAAGAGGGTGGAAAGTCGTCTGGTAATTGGATGACCATAGGATGAGACATAACCAGTGTTAGGAGGAATATAAGAACACTTTGGCTCAGCTCAATTTGGACCATACCAACGAGCTGAAGGCCAACGATAATCAGTTGGGTACCCTGAATAATCAAGTTACCAGGCATGCCACTGACCTTGCTGAAGCCATCAAGAACACTAAGGACAAGGTACTCTCAGCCGAGGCTATTCAGAAGATTAAGGATGAGGCACTCTCGACTGAGATTATTCAGAATATTTAGGACGAGGCGGTGGAAGCTTATAAGTCATCTGATGATTTTCTCAGCTTTGGCATGGAGTACTTTGAGAGGATCCTCATGACAGTGTGTAGGTGGGTCATCACCATGTTTACTCAGGTGGTCTCCTCTATCATTTATGAGTTAGAATCTCCCAACATAAAGGATCCTTACATGGATTCGGCTTTGGAATATATTGAGTCCTTACCTGCAGCCGAGGAAGATGAAATGATGGTTGAGGTCCCTCCCGAGGTTGAGGTTCCTCTTGAGGTTAATGTAAATGATGTTGTTGATCAGAATCTGTTCGAGGGAGATACTGAAAGGTCGGCCATCAATACTAAGCAAACTTAGGTCGGTGAAGGCGCTGGACACTAAACTCTGAATGTGGAGCCGACTTCATAGGGTGTTCATATGTAACCGATAAGCTCCATTTTGTAACAGCTTTTTTGTGAACACTCATATTTGAATAAATGAATATTGTTTCATCTCATATTTACAAGTTGTCTTCATTTGTTACCATGTTTGAATGCTTATGATGTTTTAACAAGTAACCATAATTAAATGGCTTACAATCTTGAGACCACCAGTTAATGACTTTTCTCACACATCGTCTTGTCCTTTGACGAGATAAATATAAATGGCTATTTTCATAACATGAGCATCGTCTCGTCCTTAGATGAGATAAATGTAGATTTTGAATTTTAATTCACCAAATTATGGTTTTATATCCACAAGTCCCCTATCCTAGTTTTGAGATCGTATGAACGACAGTTATCTCGTCCTACACTGTCGACTAGGCCAAGAGAGTTTTGCACCAAGTTAATGATGTTAATATAAAGATAACCAAACAAATGATTTTTGAATTTGAATTCACCAAATTATGGTGTTATATCACAAGTCCCCTTTTGTCATTTTTAGAGTGTATGGATGAGAGTCGTCTCGTTTATGCACTATCGTCTCGACCGAGAGAGTTTTTCCACCAAATTACTGATGTTTAAGATGAACCACAATAGAGTGCCTTTTGAATTTGAATTAAACAAATTATGGTGTTATATTAACAAGTCCCCTCTCGTCTTTTTGAGAGTGTGTGGACGAGAGTCATCTCGTCCATCCACTGTCGTCTCGGCTGAGAGAGTTTTTCCACCAAACTAATGATGTTTAAGATGAACCACAATAGAGTGATTTTTTAATTTGAATTCACCAAATTATGGTGTTATATTAATGATGTTTACGATGTAATTTCCTCCTCTAGGTGATATTAAGAGTCCATGGACAAGGTTAGCCCATCCAGACTGTCATGTCAATGAGAGTGAGGTAAATATACTTCACCAAGAATGATGTTCAATAGCTTAGGTTGAATCGATGCATACAATCTGAACTATTCACACAACAAAATAGGATAGAACACTTGGGAAATTTTTCATTCATAACTTTCTTCTCATACACTGTTATATGGATAAAAGAAATTCATACAAAATTCCTACTAATAAAACTTTTTGATATGGTCGGCATTCCAAGGATTGGAGAATGGCTCTTCTTCTAAGTTTTCCAGACGATATGTTCCCAAGACCACCTCTTCAACGACTATGGAAGGACCATTCCAGTTAGGATGGAGTTTGTTGGGTTTTTTCCAAGTCTTCCTCAGGACTAAGTTTCCTACTGCCAATGGTCGGGCCTTCACTCTCTTATTGTATAATTTTGTTATTATTTGATAATAGGTAGCTTACCTAACCTCAATATTGTCTCTTCTTTCTTATATAAGATCCAGATCCAGTCTTCGCTCTGTAATATTTTCCTCCGGGTCATATATCTGGACTTTGTGAGTTGGGAGACCTATCTATGTCGGAACCACATCCTCTGAGCCATGATCCAGCATAAACGGGGTCTCCCATGTTGCTGTTCTCTTAGTCATCCTGTAAGCTCATAGGATGACGTGCACCTCTTTAGTCCATCTTCATTTTGCATCATCCATTTTTTTCTTGATCCCATCAAGGATTGTTCTATTTATCACCTTAGTTTTCCCATTCGCTTGGGGTCATCCAGGAGTTGAAAAAAATTACTTGATGCCGACCTTCTTATAGAACTTCTCCAAGGATATATTCTTAAATTGCTTCACATCATCAGAGATCAAAGTGTTTGGTAGGCCATATCTACAAATAATATTCTTCCAAATAAATTGGAAAGCCTTCTTCTCTATCATGGTGATCATAACCTCGGCCTCCACACAATTTGAAAAATAATCAATAGCTATAATCAGTTACCGGTAATTACCCACAACTCTTGAAAATGGTCCTAACAAATCAATCTCCAGACTGCAAATGGCCAGGGGGAAGTGATAGAAGTCAAAGGCTGGTGAGGCTGATGGGGAATGGTGGTGAACCTTTGTTACTTGTCACATTTCTTCACGTAACTAGTTGCCTCCTTAGCCATCATCAGCCACCAATATCCCTGGATGACAATTCTCTTTGCCAATGATCTTCCTCTTATGTGACTGGAGCAAAACCCCTCATGCACAACCTTCAAGATATACTCCACCTTAGACGGGTGAACACACTAGAGTACGGGAAGGAGGAATACCTTCTTGTACAGACCATCTTCTATGATGGAGAACTTCGCCGCTTTGTATCTCAATTCCTACTCTCAGCCTTTGAATCGGGTAGCTCCCCATCTCTGATTTATCATATGATATGGTCCATCCATGAAGCTCCTAGGTTCAGGTTATGACAATACTCCATCGCACTATCCTATTCTTCAATGGTTGATCAGTGTAGGATATCACTGGAACTGACCTTCTGATTTCTGTCCTGGTGGCAGAGACTAATATTGCCAAGGCATCGGCTCGGCTATTGTCCAGCCATGGGATCCTCTTCATCTTTACTTCTTTAATATTTTTCATCACTGCCTTCACCTTCGCTAAGTACTTGGCAATTATATCATCCTTGTCTTCGTATACTCCTAATATCTGATTCACTACCAATCTGTAGTCACTATGCACCAAGAGTTAGCCGACATTTATTGCTTTGGCAAAGGAGAGTCCTGCCAGAAGATCCTCATACTATGACTCCTTATTAGAGGCCTTAAAATTGAAACTCATAGAATATTGAATATCAGTCCCATCTTGGGCTGACACGATCAAGCCTAATCCACTACCCACTTCGCACGAAGAGTCATCCACTAACAGATTACACACAGTACCTTCCTTGGAAAATGTACCCTTTTCCAGATTCTTAAACTTAAAAAGGTATTCATTTTCATCCATTCCTCTTCGGGCTGTACTCGTCTCAGACTCAGGCGGGGGGAGGAATATTCTCCTTTCTAGATCACAAGCTTGAGTCTCAATCTCTTCTACATTGGCCTCATCCCATGTGAACTTAGCAACAAAATCAATTAGGGCCTGCCCCTTGATGGCCATTCATGGCTGGTAGATAATGTCAAATTACCCTAACTTTATAGACCAGGACATCAACCTACCCAATTTATCAGGTTTATGGATGACCTATCTTAGGGGAGAGTCAGTGAGTACGATCATAGTGTGTGCCTAAAAATACGGTTTCATTTTCCTCGAGGCATAAATTAGAGCATAGGACAGATTGCCCATTTTAGGATATCTCTGTTTGGCTCCATGGAGGGCTTTACAGTTGAAGTACACTGTCTTTTGCACACCATCCTCATCTCTAATGATTGCAACACTGATGGTCGACTCTGAGACAGCCAGATACAGATAGAACTTTTCTTCCTGAATAGGTCTTGACAGAAGGAGTGGAGAGCCGAGGTAGGCCTTAAACTCTTGAAAGGCCCTATCACACTCTTCCTTCCACTCGAAAGATTTCCTAAGTAGATTAAATAAGGGAAGGCACTTATCGGTTGCTCTAGACACAAACTTGTTTAGCATTGTGACTCATCCAGTTAGCCTCTGGACATCTTTAATAGTTGTTTAAGTCTTCATCTCCATCAGAGCTTTAATCTTCTCGGGGTTGGCCTCAATCCCCCTTTGATTCACAATAAAACCCAATAACTTACATGCCCCGACGTAGAAAACACACTTGTAGGGGTTGAGTTTCATCTGATACTCATCCATGGTATTAAAAGTTTGCTCAAGGTTGGCCATATGAGTGTCGTCCTTGAGGATCTTTGTAAGCATGCCGTCCACATAAACCTCCACGGTTGTTCCTATCTGGTCTTCAAATATCTAATTTACCTATCTCTGATATGTCACCCCGAAGTTCTTTAGGCCAAAAGGCATGACCTTGTAATAGTAAGACCCTTTGTCGATAATGAATGATGTCTTCTAGGCATCGATCGGGTCCATGAATATCTGGTTATAGCCTGAATAGGCATCCATAAAGCTCATTAATTAATGGTCGGTTATGGCATCAACCATATGGTCTATCCATGGCAGGGGAAAGCTATCCTTAGGGCATGCTTTGTTCAAGTATGTGAAATCAACACACATTATCCATTTGACGATGATAACATTTGCTAACCATTTAGGATAAATAACTTCCCTAGTGAATCCAACCTTCTCCAACTTCTTCATCTCATCTTTGATAACATCATACTTCTCTCTAAAGTACACTCTCCTCCTTTGTGTTACCATCTTTGCATCCTCGACCACAATGAGTTTATGACAGAGGACCCTAGGATTGATTCCAGGCATATCCTCATGTCTCCAAGAAAAAATACTTTGCCTCTTCCTCAGTAATTTAATCAATTCTTCCTTAATCTCTTTCTTCATGTCTTTTCCGACCTAAACGGTTTTTTTTGGCTCGTCCTCGTTGAGGATGATGGATTCTACATTTTTATTTGCTTCACCCTTTTTCATCTTAGTCTCATCTCTAGGGTCAAGGGTGTTAATGTTATAATTTGTAATGTCCCTCTTATATGCCTCTATCTCCCCTGTAGAGTTAAAGTAGCACTCACGTGCCTCAATGTGGTCACCTTGAATTTATCCTACTCCTTATGGAGTCGGGAATTTAATCATCTAGTGAACTGTTGAGGGAACGCCCTAAAACTCTTTGAGGGATACTCACCCATAATTATGTTGTAGGCCGAGTATACATTCTCGTCCATGACAAAGAAACTGATCTTCCTTGTGAGACATTTTGGCCAACTATTCCCCATTCTGACATCCATTTTATAAATTCCCAGAGGCTATACTTTCTCTCCACTGAAACCAATGATAGGTTGGTGATATGGAATCAGTCTCTTCTTGCTCAAATTCAGTCCCTTGTAGCAATCCCAAAACATAACATTGACCGAGCTGCCACCATTGACCAATATCCTGGGACATCATACCCATGCACCAAGGTGGTGATCACTAAAGGTTCATCATGTGGGGATAAGATCCCCTTGAAATCCAACCTCGAGAAACCAACAATTAAGGTATTCACATTAACTTTGGTTCTCTAACCTTTAGTTGGCTCAACTGCTGTCGGGTAGACCACTTTGGGATTTAGAGGGAGAGATTTCGCTTCTGCTACATGAGACTTTCTATTGGAAACTTTATTTCCACCACCTGCAAGTCCTCCGTAGATCATTTTTACCCCATGAGAGATACAATTAAGTCGACCTTTGGGATCAATAAAGGGAGGTGGGAGGTTTGGGTCGTCCTCCCCATCATCGTCTGAGGCATCGTCGTCTCGGCCAGCTGGAGCATCAACTTGCACTTATCATTCCTCTTCTTTTGGTGTCGTTTTGGCCACCCTTTGAACTATTATTATCCACGTACTTCCTTAACTTACAAGATTTCAACATTTTTTCAATCTCATCTTCGAGAGGGAAACATCTGTCAATTGTATGTCCATGGTCTTGGTGGAATTCACACCATAGGTTTTTGTTCCACTTGTGAGGAAGAGCTCTCAACTTCTCCAACCATCTTAGAGACTGATCATTCTTCATCTCATTCAAAATAGGCCCACAATTTACTGTCAGTGGGGTATAGTCAGTGCACTTATCATCCGTTGGCCTCTTTTTGCCATCCTTACCCTTTCACTTATGGAATTTACTTCCACTACTTGCTCCTTTCTCATCGTCTCCCTTAACAGCCATTGCCTCCTCCGTGTTCATAACCTTCCCGGCCATAGCCAGGAGTTCGTCCAGAGATTTTGAAGGATCCTTGGCTAGATTCCAGAGGAGATTTCCTTTCTGTAATCCACCCATTAGGGTGGTCATAGCAATGATCTCTTAATAATCTTCAACTTCTAATTTCTCCTTATTGAAGTGGGCTATGTAATCCCTCAGACTTTCATTCTTTCCCTTCTTAATGTACAGCGGGTGTGTCGTCTTCTTTTGGGGCCTCACACCAAAACAAAAATTGTGTATTAACCTCTCTACCAACTTCTTGAAGTTCTCTATCAAGTTTTTAGGCAGGGAGGTGAACCACACATGAACAGTAACCGTAAGCGTGCTAGAAAAGGCACGACATCTCATCTCGTCTGAGCCTGAGTAGATATTTGTAGCCGATTGATACATCTTCACATAATGGACGGGGTTAGTTCTCCCGTCATACATGGGTGTGACTACCGATGGCTTGAACTTAGTTGGGGTTGGATAACTCACAATTTTTACGACAAAGAGGGAGCCTTCAGTGTAACACCTCGGTAAAGGGTCTCGGCACTTCAGTATATCCCATATATTGTCTTCCAATCGCTATATATAATCATTCCAAAGCCTCTCAGCCGTAGAAACTACCTCTCTCTCAGCTTGGACGACATTGTCTCCAGCCCCCTCTTTACTAGCTGGACAAATTAAGGGGTCTCTGGCGATCGTTCTTTATCGATTGTTAACCTCACGTCGTTCCTCATCTCGGCCTCGCTGAGACTGATAGTCACCACATCTATCATTTCTCCTAGATCCAGCAATGCTTCTATATCTAGATATACGGTTCCTCAAATCATCTTCTGTCGGAATGAGCCTATCAAAGGTCGACCCTCTGCCTAGCCTGTCTAGAGCTAATGTCCATGGTCTACATTCTCAGCTCGGCCTGCCACTATATCCTCTGCTGGGTTGAATTGGAAGCACAGTGTTTCCAGGGATTTGATAAGGTTCCCAACAATACCTTTCATCCTCATCCTCATCATTATGGAGTTCTTAACCCTGCCTCCCCAGGTGTAAACACCTAGGGTCGGTCACGTCTCTATGCCTTTGCTGAGTAGGGAGATATTTATGTGGGGCCTGGGGTGGTCCCCTAGCCGCTTGATCTGGGACACCTTCTCTAGCAGCCAGGGTTATCAACGACTCTCCGGTGCTGGCTGGTCTAGCTTCTAAGCTCTGGCTAAATGCGAAAATATGCTCTTGAATCAACTATTGGCTGGACACTAAGGAATGTATCGGCGCTACCACCTCAGCCATTTCTGACTAAGGTGGGGCTTGGACGGTACTAGGGACATCTATAGGTGGAAGATCTGCTGCCATTTGGTCACCAGAATAACTAAGAGAGCTTGAAATCAAACCAGATCTCTTTCAATGATAGTTCAAGATCAACCGAGTGTGAAGTTGAACCACCACCAAAGAATCTGGTGGAGTAGCTACAGAAGAGAGGAAGAATATGAAAATCTTGTTCCCACAGACAGCACCAGATTAATGATACCATAAACGGTATCACCAAATCAATGTAACTATCCAAACTCAAACCAGGGTATCAATGGAGTATCAACAATAATATAAATATAGATGGGGATGAGCCAAAGAGGGAGATAATACCAAATATAAGTGGTTCAACCAATTATGGCCTACGTCCACTCTGTGAGTATGTCAAATCCACTAAATAAGGGCTCTAATGGCCTTAGGATACAAACACTCAAACTCTATCTCTCTCGACTATGTTTTTGACAGAGCTTTAGATAGGGTTTATATTGATCCATACTTTACAACGATGTAGAAGATAAGTATTTATAATGCATGGGGGGTGTAGTGTACCCCCCAAGCATGCAATAAGCATGTATGTAATGTCACTAGCCAATGAGAAGGAGCCAACTGTCTCTATCACATGTAGGTTATGATGATCAAATGCTCCCTCACATGTGAGGGAGATGTTGTTATAACGGTTTTGGTACACATGGAATCTTCGTTCCATGCACACGCTCTCACGCATTCTCCAATGCACGTCCCCAATTGCCTATCTACCCACGGTCATCTGTCTTGCCGAGTTGTCGATCTATGGACCACAGATGGGATGAAACCTATCTTGCTAAGTTGCCTCTTTATGTCTTCGTCGTCCGAGTTATTGCCGAGATGAGGATTTCAAGCTTGATTGGCATTGGTGTTTATATGATGAAAGGTCTTTCGTGATGAGGTCGAGGACTTTTTCAGTAGGACATTGACCAAGGATAAGTCATTGTGACACCCCGCCTAATAAAATACCAGGCGATCAGTCCTACAAATTAAAATAGGAATCCCAGTTGGTTCATTCTTAGCATCACTGTCGAAAACCATTTTAAAACTTACTAACCACCTAGTATTCCAAAAATCAAATGCCAAATTTTACCTTTTTATCTAATCAAAAACAATAGCATGCGGAAATATACCATGAGCCATTCACAACAACAGAATAAATAAATAAACTACTTGCCGAATAAACCATCGACCACAAAAGTAAATAATCCTAATCAACACTAATGTGCACACCTAACGGTTACCTTAACCCCACCTAGTTATACTACCCCGTCCAACTAGTCCTGGTATAAACTCCCCTTGCGATACTACTCTAAACCGAGTATTATTATTCATGGGTTATAAGTTATTTCTCACATTAACTTAATTAATTACTTTAAAATAATATCATATAACCGTGACACAAGTTGTATAAAGTAAATACATTACACTATGTATTATTACCCACATATAATATTTAATACCATTATATATGTATATTTACTACATCATTCACACATATATAATATGTCAATCCATACTTCCGAGTATACCCTCGTCGGATGATTTCCTCTGAAGTGTTATTATACCAGGTGTGCTCACTTAACCTAGTTACCCCAAGTCAGGATCTCTCAAAAACTTGGCCAAAAATATAAACGTTGGAGGCAATCATATTTCCTTCCTGAAAGTGAGATAAGCCCCTCACCCATATAACAGACGCTATGACCTGGGGATATACTTACCCTACTCATCAAGCTAGGGGATTCACCCACATCGCGCAACCTCCCTTAATATCACTAAAGTACACAATTTAATTAAATATCTAGCCATTGATATTTATAAGCACACACAATATATATATATATATATATATATATATATATATATATATATATATATATATATATATATATATATATATATATATATATATATATACTATCACACACCGTATATATATAATATAAATTCTGGCTTTACTGTGTACTAAAATCCGTAACACTAGCCGGTATATTCTCGATTTTATGGTCAGACTCTAATTTAATTGATTTGCCCATTAATTAATTCATTACCTTGTCCTGTATATTCCCGGACTCGCTCACTTGGCCCGTATCTAATTATTACCCGAGTCTATATTCCAAACCCAAATTACTTCCTTTTTATCAATAATTAATTTAATACTTTGGCGTCACTCAACCAACATATCCGGACTCACTCACTTGTCGCGTAATCCGAATTTGTTGCCCAAATTCCCCTTAATAAGTTCGACGCCCTTATTAATTTATTCTTTTACATGCTCCTCTTTCCACATTTATTTAATCCCCCCAAATTCATACTGTTTGTCCCTTCAAAACCTCAAACAACTTATGCTAAAAGTAAGTGCACCTGCGGTACAAATTTAACCTTTAAATTTCCTCATCAATCCAAACAGTAAAGGAAACAAATATCGCCGGATTTTATCCCGTCGTTCAAATGAGACACCAACCGTTTGAATGATAGTGTACATCATTTGAACGAGATCCAACTTCGTTCGAATGACCCCTAGTTATCTCTCTCTCTCTCTCTCTTCTTCCTCGTTCAGTCCATTCCGCCATTAAAACCCAACTCAAACTTCTTACCCAGATTTCTCTACTGTAAACCTTTTTCGAATCAATTCCTTCTTAATTATTTTAAATCTCAAACTTATATACAATAACCAACACAAATCCAAATTTAAAGACGATTTCTCCCAATCTCTTTACAAGTCATAGATCTATCCCAATTAAATCACAAATTTCTTAACAGTCCAAAAATTGATTTGACTATCCACAAATTGAAGACCCAATTTAATGCAACAACCCACCCAAAAATGGATTTCGGTTTACACCCACCATAATATTAATTGATTATCACATATTTAAAAAACACAGCAGTTAACCACTTGCTTTAAAAGTTCGTAGAGTCTGATTCCGTTGGTTTAGAGAAAGGGTTGATGAAGAACACCCAATTTGTTCCTTATTTGTCTCCAAAAAGATCCCCAATTGCTCTCCAATTGCTCCCTCTAGCTTCCTCTACGTTCTTAGATTTCTCCCAGATGAGTTATGGCTTCCCACAACTCCCAAACCTAGGTTTATATCACCGAATACCAATTTTAGTCACATGGGCCTATTTAAAATGGCCCAATTACCCCCGTGTGGGCCCGACTATGCCCAAAAATGCTCCGAGACCCATTTACCACCCCCGGGTACACTTTTCCGACTATCTCGACCCATCCGGACACAATCATGCACTCATAATTGTCATCCAAAATAATTTATAACATTCTCTAATTTCGACCTCAAAATGCGACACAACAATAATTCGAATAATCAAACCTAAAGTTGCCAAATATAAATAATTCTTCCCACTCAATTAAATTCTCCAAATCATAAATTTAAGTTTCTCCAATTTAAATAGTTTTATTTCTCCATAAAATAATTAAATACTAAATCCTCAAAATTACAAGGTGTTACATACTTCCCCCCTTACAAAGGAATTTCATCCTCGAAATTTAGATAAGCCTAGTACTCCAAGCTTCGAATATCTCTCTGGTCCTATGCCTATAAGATCGCTACATCTATCTCTCTTACTTCTAATTATGAGTTACTCAAATATGCAGTTTAATTAAACAGGGTACCCATACACCCTGTACCCATGCTTAATCGCACGAAAGTTACCCTAATTAACTTGGGCGCCCATACACCCTGTCCCCGTTCTTAACCGCACGAAAGTCACCCAACTATACTAGCCGTGAAACGTAATAAAAATTTCGATCCGTAGTCATATCCCCTACATGAATAATAACCGGTGTACCCAAACCATGTACTAATGACCAAACTTCTTCCCACTCCTGCGCTAAATTTCATGCGTGGGACGTCTTGTAAAGAGAAATCCAAACAAGGAACCCCCTCGATACACTAGTACCTAATATTGTCGGTCGTTGAGATCCATTAAGCCTTTAGTCCACAACACGCATCCCCAAATACCTGTCTCTTAACACAAAAGTATACACGCCCAATATTATGCTATAAAGGACAACATAAAATACTGCGCACTTACTATCACTAGCTCTTGCGCAAAATAAACCCCGAGTTATCTCTCCCCGCTCAAAAATAATCCTAACCACCCTGACTTACTTCAATAGACATCCCTACTTACCTGGATAAAATATAATAACACAAGACATTCTTATGTGTATATTATACCATATAATACAATGTACATACACACACATATATATATATATATACTAGACCCTCCCTCTCAGGTGACACCTAGTACAAATCACTCATACCCTGGTGCCATGGACACCAAAACTTACTATCACTATCCATAATAGTTCAAACCATAAATATCCAGCCGATACTTGGAAAATCATCTACCCTACTCATATAATTCTCGAAAGTAGTGACCCCTCGTACAATTCAAACCTCCTCTATGTGTACACCCCCACTCTCTCGTGGTTACCACCAAAGAACTCTGCTACCCCATGGAAATTTTTATACGTATTATGGTTGCTATAGTCAGTGCACCCACTAAATTCGACTTACCCGCGAACTCTAGTGAAAACAAATTTTATATTGTGACACCCTCACTGTCACTCAAAACATTCCCCATGCCCATAGTATAAAAAGATAATTACCTCCATACTCTAGATGCAATGGCTGATCCTCGGGTTCCTCGTTAAAATTTTCTCATCTGAACTGGCCCAAAAACTATTATAACGGTTATACATCTAGAACCTCGTCTTGTAGTTGCCCCTGCCTCGCTTAGGGAAATCTCTCTTCATGTGTCCTGCTTCCCCACAAACGAAACATTTACTAATAAATTCACCCTTCCATTGATCCCTTCCTTGCTAGCCTTGTTAGAAGTCCTGGCCATTCTGTGGGTATCCCCCAAATCTAGATCGCTTGGCCTGATTCCTCTATCGGGAATCCTTCCCCTGATGTCCCCCTATCTTCTGTTGGGATAACCCACTTGTACTTCCCCCTCCTGTCTTATTCTGATGACTGGGTTCAACCTCCCTCTTACTTCCTTTCATGCGGAAGTGGTGCTCCTGGTAGTGTAGGAGTGTTACATTAACGACGTTTGTACAAGCTGCTAATGCGGGATTACCGATCAAATGTTGCCTGATCCTCCAGGCTAACCCATCCATGAACCTTGCTTTCTTTCTTTCTTTATTGGTTACCTCATCCGGTACAAAATTTTACAAACGAGTGAACTTTTCCACGTACTCAGCCACTGAACGGTCCCCCTGAGTCACTTCACTAAATTTCCTCCTCATCTTGGCCTCAAGTGCTGCCGAAAAATACTTGCGATCGAACCGCACCCAAAACTCGACAATAGTCAATGTTCCCCTTTATTCAATGGTGGTGATCGACTCCCACCACTAGAGTGTTGCCCCCACTAACCTAAAAGTGGCAAGCATTTACTTCTACACCTCACTACAGTCAACCATGCGCAAGTGACGCTACATGTCGTTCTTCCACTGACACGCTAGAACCACATCTGAACTCCCCTAAAACTCTGGTGGATGGCCTTTCTGAAAGGCCTCTTGTACTCGCTGCAACTCTGAAAGCCCCGAGTGGGCCTGAACATCTGGTTCTACTAGTGGATGTGGCTGATTTTGTGGAAAATATCTCGTCATTGCGATCATTGTCGCGTTAACTGCCTGTGCCACTAATTCAATCACATGTGCAGCCGAAATCATCTATGGAAATTGCTGTGGTAACTCTGGCTCCTGATGAGCCTCTCTAGTCTCATCTCCCCCTCCCCCCCCCCCCCCCCCCCGCTGCCGTAACTGCTCTCTCTCTCCTCGGTGGCATCTGAAATGAGAATCGAATTGTATGAGTTCATCATCAAATATAAAGTACTTCACAGAAGAACGTATATACGCATACGTATAAGAATACAACAATCCTATGATAGGTATCTATATCAAAAAATTCTAAGTTGAAAGGTGAAAAGCCGCACATATCCTAAGGACACTAGAACCTGATGCTCTGATACCATCTGTGGCACCCCTCCTAATAAAATACCAGGTGATCAGTCCTAAATAAAATTAAAACAGGAATTCGGTTGGTTCATTCTTAGCATCACTGTAGAAAACCTTTTTAAAACTTACTAACCACCTAGTATTCCAAAAAACTGGTGCCAAATTTTATCTTTTTATTTAAACAAAAACAATAGCATGAGGAAATATACCATGAGCCACTCACAACTACTGAATCAAATCAATAGTATAAATAAATAAACTACTTGCCGAATAAACCATCGGCCATAAAAGTAAATAATCCAATAACAATCGTCCAGCAACTGAATAAATGAATCTGAAAACTACAGTGAAAAGTCTAGGCGACAAGCCCTAAGTAAAACTGAAAGTGATAGATGATTCCTACTCTAGGAAAGAATGAACGCTACTTCTAATACAAGCTCCTGCTAGCATCCACATGTGCCGCAGCTAGGTGTCCCTGGAATAGAATATTAACCCTAGCATCCCTGTGGCTGGACACCTAAAAGGTAAGGTTTTGAAAATAGTTTTATAGCAAGGGTTAGAACCCAAAACATTTTGAAAAAATATAGCAAGTGAATTAACTGCAGTAATAAAAATGCATGAATGCACTTCATATTTAAGTTAGTGTCTCACACTCTTAAGGACATGCTCACCCCTCCACTAATGTGCACACCTAACAGTTACCTTAACCCCGCCTAGTTATATTACCCCGTCCAACTAGTCCTGGTATAAACTCCCATTGCTATACTACTCTAAACCGAGTATTATTATTCATGGGTTATAATTTATTTCTCAAATTAACTTAATTAATTACTTTAAAACAATATCATATAACTGTGACACAAGTTATATAAAGTAAATACATTACACTCTGTATTATTACCCGCATATAATATTTAATACCATTATATACGTATCTTTACTACAACATCCACATATATATCATATGTACATCCATCCTTCTGAGTATACCCTCGTCGGATGATTCCCTCTAAAGTTCTATTATACTGGGTGTCCTCACTTAACCTAGTTACCCCAAGTCGGAATCTCTCACGAACTTGGCAAAAAACATAAACGTTGGAGGAGGTCATATTTCCTTCCTGAAAGTGAGATAAGCCCCTCACCCATATAACGAACTCTATGACGTGGGGATATACTCACCCTACTCCTCAAGCTAGGGGATTCACCCACATCGCGCAACCTCCCTTAATAGCACTAGAGTACACAATTTAATTAAATATCTAACCACTGATATTTATAAGCGCACACACAATATATATATATAATATAAATTACGGCTTTACCGTGTACTGAAATCCGTAACACTAGCATGTATATTCCGAGTTTATGGTCCGACTCTAATTTAATTAATTTGCCTATTTATTAATTCATTACCATGGCCAGTATATTCCCGGACTCGCTCACTTGGACCGTATCTCATTATTACCCGAGTCTATATGCCGACTCCAAATTAACTCCTTTTTATCAATAATTAATTTAATACTTTGGCGTCAGTCAACCAACATACCCGGACTCACTCACTTGGCCCGTAATTATATAATCCGAATTTGTTGCCCAAATTCCCCTTAATAAGTTCGACACCCTTATTAATTTATTCTTTTACATGCTCCTCTTTCCACATTTATTTAATCCCCACAAATTCCTAATGTTTGTCCCTTCAAAACCTCAAACAACTTAGGCTAAAAGTAAGTGCACCTGCTGTACGAATTTAACCTTTAAATTTCCTCATCAACCCAAACAGTAAAGGAAACAAATATCGCTGGATTTTATCCCGTTGTTCGATGGAGACACCTATCATTTGAACGATAGTGTACGTCCTTCGAACGAGATCCAACTTCGTTCGAATGACCCCTGGGTCTCTCTCTCTCTTCTTCCTCGTTCAGTCCAGTCCGCCATTAAAACCCAACTTAAGCTTTTTACCCGGATTTCTCTACGGTAAACCTTTTTCGAATCAATTCCTTCTTAATTATTTTAAATCTCAAACTTATACACAATAAAAAAAAACCAAAATCCGAATTTAAAGATGATTTCTCCCTATCTCTTTACAAGTCATAGATCTATACCAATTAAATCATAAATTTCTTAACAGTCCGAAAATTGATTTGAATAACCACAAATTGAAAACTTAATTTCATTCAATAACCCACCCAAAAATGGATTTAGGTTTACACTCACCATAATATGAATTGATTATCACATATTTAAGAATCACAGCAGTTAACCACTTGCCTTGAAAGTTCGTAGAGTCTAATCCATTGGTGTAGAGAAAGGGTTGATGAAGAACACCTAATTTGTTCCTTATTTGTCTCTAAAAAGATCCCCAATTGCTCTCTAATTGCTCCCTCTGGGTTCCTCTACGTTCTTAGATTTCTCCCAGATGAGTTATGGCTGACCACAACTCCCAAACGTAGGTTTATATCCCCTAATCCCGTTTTTAGTCACATGAGCCTAATTAAAATGGCCTAATTACCACCGTGTGGGCCCGACTATGCCCAAAAATTCCCCGAGACTCATTTACAACCCCCGGATACACTTTTTCGACTATCTCGACCCATTCGGACCCAATCGTGCACTCAGAATTGTCATCCAAAATATTTTATAATATTCTCTAATTTCGACCTCAAAATGCGACACAATAATAATTCAAATAATCAAACCTAAAATCGCCAAATATAAATAATTATTCCCACTCAATTAAATTCTCCAAATCATAAATTTAAGTTTCTCCAATTTAAATAGTTTTATTTCTCCCAAAAATAATTAAATACTAAATCCTCAAAATTACGGGGTGTTACAGTCATCTCAGGCTGAGTCCTTGGCCGAGTCATAATTTCTTAGCTAGGATAGAATGGTGAGTGTCGATTAAAGCCGATGTGTCTCTTACTCGGGTAGGAGGATATATTTGGTATAGCAGTTATGGATAGGGTTTTAATTATTGATCCTTTACATTGTTGGAGAAGACAAGCTTATATGGTGCATGGGTGGTGTAATGTACCCCCCATGCATGTAATAAGCGTGTGCCAATAAGGTTAGGCTACCTATCCCTAGTACATGTAGATCGTTATTAAGTAAATATTGCCCCCACGTGCACATGCGATTATGTTATAACTGTATGTCCAACTGGACGGGTTGTACTGAGGTCTTGCATCACATATGGTGGAGATGTCCTCAAGAGGAGTCTCGGCCAGGCTGAGTATGAGACCCCTAGAGTCTTGTTCAATCCTAAGATGGAGCATGCTGAGTGTGGTCTCAGCTGAGTATGTGTCAGATCGAGACGGGCTTGTAGAAGGGCTAATTAGGAATCGGTTGCCAGGGGTGGCAGCGAGACGAGATAAAAAGATGGACATGGTTGTTTAAGGGTCTCAGCCTAATAGGATGGATGAGCCCGAGACTGCTGGTGTTATATTCCTCGTAGAAAGTGTGCTTTATAAGGTCGACATGAGCTGAGAAAGTCCTAGGCCAAGATGAGCCTAAACTTAGGTATATCAATCACCCCCTAGCCTTTAGTATCCAATGTGAGGAGGAGGTTGAGGGGTAAGAGTGTTTGTGGACGAAAAGCTTGATGAGATGTTTCTTACTGGAAGCTTAGCAATCCTTCCAATGTCATATTTGAGTTGATGATAGTTCTTGAAATTTTACTTGGAAGTTAGTTGGTGGCTTTGCAGGCTTGAGATGACACATGTCCTATCTATCATAGGCTAGTATCTCCCCTAGGCATAAGTGGTGACTGAGGTGCTTAAGGTTCTGTGCCCTAATGATGATTCTTTTGAGAATTGTACCTACTCATTTAATGGTTTATAAACCACATTTGGCATTTTCTCTCCCCTTCTTAAAAACTCGTTCCCGCCTATAGCTTTTCTGTGCAAATCGTCGTTAACACCATCACAAAACCTCCTTCGATTCTCATTATTCGAACGTTTTCTGAGCTATTTCTTCTTCCCGAGAGCTTCTTCTCATCCAGGTAACTTATTGTCATCACTGTTTCTTTGGTTTAAGTAAGGATTTGTGTACTTTTCCTATTTTTTCCTTTTTTGGCAACTTTTGTGTTTTCCCACAAAACATTTTGTGGTTTTTGGGCCAAGCCCTTGGTTTTTTGGGAAGTCTCTAGGCAGTAGGAGGTGTTTAGACTTAGTGATTGGTAGTTTTAAGTCTATAACACCTGAGCTTGAATATTTCGGTGAGTCTCCGGTCACCCTCTCTGGTGAAATTCTTCTGTTTTCCTTCTTATTCATGCACTGTCGTTGAGGAAACTCATTGAAAAAGATTGAGTTTCTCTTTTTGATCTTATAGTCGAAATTAGTCAACCGAAAAAATTATTTGAATGCTAAAATCTTTATACAAATTATCTGAGCAGTACCTGTAGACACCACATTCTAGGACCCACCTAAGTCTCTACTTAGGTCCCTAGCATCTCCCTATTTCACTACAAACACTAGGTCATACTCTGAGTACCGATCTAGAGGCCATTGGGTGCTCTCGGGCCCCATTTGATCCCAGTAAACTCTATCATTAGAGAAAAAGGTCAATGAATCCTTGAAGGTCTCTAAATCCCCTTTCCATTGGTTTGCCCCATGAGTTAATCGGCATAACTGTTCGGACGAACGGATGATTTTACTATCAAAAACTGATCTGGCGACCACCGGGCACTCCCGGGCCCTGATTTGACCCCAATCAACTTCATCACCCGAGAAAAATCTCGTTCGACCTTCAAAGGGAACTGAAACCTCTTTTCTAATGGTACGCCCTGTGCACGAAACGACATAACTGTTCGGACGAACGATGCGTTTTTCTCCAAAAAATGATTCGAAGGGTACCGGGAGATTTTGGGAATCCTTTTGACCAAGGTCAATATTTAACTTGAATGAGACTGAATGAATATTCGAAGGTCACTTAATAACCTTTCCAACGGTCGGCCCCATGCGTGAATCAGCCTTATGGTACGGATGAAAGATCTGTTTTACTTTGAAAGATCATCGGGTGCTTCTGGGCCTCATTTGACCAAAGTCAACTCTTCAAACCGAGCAAAGATTTTTGGAATGACAAAGTACATTGCATAACCATTCTAACAGTCCAACCAATGCACGATTTTGACATATGGTTTGGACGAATGATCCATTATCGTCCGACAATCTAGTTTCTAAAGGACAACAAGTGCTTCCGAGGCCCGTTTGACCCAAAGTCAATTCTCGGACCTGGAAGTGGCCCAAAGGACTCCTGAAGGTATCTTAATTACCTTTCTAACGGTATGCCTCATGAATGATTTGAATCAATGAATTTTTCTTTACAACCACTTTTCCGAAAAAATCTGCACGAGACTGCCAATTGAAAAGTCCATTGCCCTGCCTATCGGCAGTGTCTCTTGGGTCACCTGTCGATTGGCAGGCCTAGGGCTATAACGATCATCAGTCCCCCTACCTTATATAAGGAGGGCATGAGATCACTCTCAATTCACACCTCAGACCCATCAATATCCATGGTCTCAACAACATTCTCTTGAAATCAGCGAAGTTTCCTTGTGTGAAATTCCTTTCCATATTTCATTCCCATCATTTTCATATCCATTTTAGAAAAATCTCATTCTCTCTCATCCAACATTCAACTTAACATTCAAAGGAGCTGATCAAGGATCAAGAACAAACCTTAATTCTGCAAAGAAGTCCAAATATTCTCCTCTATCTTTCAATTTCTTTATTTTTGCATTAGTTACGTAACTTCTTAATGTATTTTTTACACATTAACATCTCATCCTTTATTAGTTATATTTCACATGCTTTATTTTCTATAATAAAAAACCAAAACAAATAAAAGAGGTTTACACTTATAAATTCCAACGTGATTCGTCATCACATTCTCTCAAACTAAAATAACTTTTCTTATACACACACATATAATAAACTCTCGTTTGTAATCTATGGGATAAACCCCACCCTTATGCCATATACAAAATACATGGAATTTGATGCCTTTATAGGCTACGTAGACGTTTTGGGTTAAAAACCGAGACTCAAGTCCAATTTTCCCATTTTTGCATTTTCATCATTCTTATCTATACATTACTCATATATACGTCATATTTGTGATTGATATTTGCGTTTTATCTAACCAATATTATCGTTTCATCATAACAATCAATATCTTGATAAACGAATACATCGTATTTTCTAAATATTATTTTGGGAAGATTCTTATGGATGACCTCACTCTATATTTTCCATGATATGATTCGGGCGATTAGGATCTCTATCGATATATACAGGCACACACACTTCACAAAGAAATTAAGGAAAATAGTAACACATGCCCATGAGAGACCGAAAGGGTGGGATGGGTGCCTAACACCTTCTCATTCCGTAACATAGCCCCCGAACCTCTAAACTATTGATTTTGTAAGCATCAGTTAGTCTTTGATACCGTTCTCTCGAGGCGGCGACATGTTCTTTTTGACAGTTTTAGACAAAATAGGTTGGCAACTCTATCTCTTTACATCACCCCACACCGAAGACGGCCTAAGCACTCTTAGATAAAGAGGGCGTGAGATCTTCACTCCTCCCCCCCCCCCCCCCCCCCTTCTTCCAGGAAGGAAAAGGAAGGGATGGCCACCACGGAGACTCTTTTGGGGACTTCATTCATAAGAGGTCTAGACTCTATTTTCATGGGTGTTATCATTTTCTACTTATCTGCGTAGGCACCTATATGTATGTTCCATTTTTCTCCTCTATTATTTATTGTACACACACACACACACACACACACACACACACACACACACACACACACATATATATATATATATATATATATATATATATATATATATATATATATATATATATATATATATATATATATATATATACGTCATGCTTATACCACTCACACACTGGTAAATACTCTCCATGTACACTTCACACTACTTACACGTAGGATCACTTATATCCATATCTTGCACACACCACTTAGAATATCCATGTTTAGGTTTCCCTAACACACACTTCCACTTATCACACTTGTATATACCCATGCCCACTAACACTTATCACACACCACTTGTACTTGATCCATGATTAGTTTTACTACCACACACTCACATGAAGATATTCACACATCACCCACTCTCGCATATTCTTGCTAGATTTACTTTTTATGGTACTTGTACATTCTTCCCTATTGGTACAGTTTCCATCATGCTAAATAAAATACTCTCTCCATAATTTACTAATAAAGAATCTTGCATTTTTGCACTACATCACCAAAGAGCATGGCTATTGACCAAATTTTATCCTATAGCTAGGGGTAACTTTGTGATGGGCACTGGTCCAGCAGGTCGTAGTTAGCCTAAGAAATATGACTCTCACCTTCCATTGGCCAAGTACCTTCAACGTATATTGAACGATTCCCCCCGCTTTGTACCACTTGACCGAAGTCATGATGGGATGTATACATCAAGAAACTCGTTCACGTACGTCGAGTATATCGAACTTGCTCTCACACGTATTGTCCCATGAGGTATATAGTGAGGCAATTCATGTACACTCGAGTATATTAAATGTCTTATCCATACGTACCGATCGCCCTCATAGGAAAAATGTATATCGTGAAAGTCATGCGAAAGGGGGGAACCCTTCCACTAACCCAACATTGCATACCCTCATATAGGCGTCAAACCTAGGGCACTGATATTTAATTTGCCGATTACTACTCGAAACTCTGGCGAAATACTGGGTCGGCATGCCACCTAAATTTTTGCACCATTTCATCTTTTTCCAAAATGGGACCCTATCCATGAGCCTTGTAACAAGTCAAATCGTGTTTCACATATTTTTCAAACCCAATTTTCCCACGCTCGGGTCTCATTCGGCATCTGTGTTTTCATTTAGGTAAATCTAATACAAGTAAAAACATAAACATAAATAATAATCACGTTGAGACCTTTCTCTGATTTTTTCTCCTCCCTTACAAAAATGTCAAAAACATTTTTCCCCCTCTTTTATCCAAAATACCAAGAACATTTTCCTCCCTTTTCAATAATAAAAGTTTCCCCCTTGTATTTTAAAAATTAATTTGAATCATTTTCCTTCTTAGGTCGATCGCATACCCAACCCTTGGCCTGGCTCCCTATTAACTTTGGTCTTCCGTCAAATGAGCCCGAAGCTCCGTCAGTTCTCCTGCTACTTCCTTCGAGTCTAGAATCCACTTTCACCCATTTTTTATGGAGAACGTCGAATAAATACCGAATGTGCATCCTAATTTGATGACGTTTGTAGCCCAACTTACCGCTAAGATTGATAACCTTCTAACCGAAGTTCATGAGATACAACGAAATCGGGTCCTTACTCCTGAAGAGCTCTAGATCCTCTTCCTTCGCACTATTGGTCCGTCGGCACCTGAGCCTATTTGGTTCCCAAGAAAATATCAGCACGCTCTAAATGTCCCTCCTACCAATGGGCTAGCACCAGCTCATCTCCCTATGATAAATCTTACCCAGCTAGGGGTTAAGCTGCCCATGACCATTGATCGGAAGGAAGAAGAATTGAACAAGATCAAGGAAGACCTTAAGTTGTTGACCAAGAAGTTTGACCAAGTCCGAATCTTCGAGAACTACATGGATTGCACCTATATGTATCCCTACCCTAAAGTAAGGCTACCAAAAAAGTTTAAGATGCCCAATATTGAGAAGTTGGGGGGTACTAGGCCCCTAATTGTTCATCTCCAAAGTTACCACCGAGCCATGACTCTCCTAGGTGACTCTGAGGAAATAATGGCCCAGATGTTCCAACAAACTCTGAAAGACAGCGCCCTTTGTTGGTTCATATCCCTTGAAGAATCCAGAATTCGCAGTTGGGAGGATGTTGCCCATGAATTCATGTCACAATACAAGTACAACGAGGAATTAGAGGTTACCCGTTGTGATTTAGAACTTCTCAAGAAGAATCCCAAGGAAACTATTAGTAATTTCATTTCAAGATAGAGAGAGAAAGTTGCTACCATGACCAACCAACCTTCTAAGGAAGAGCAAGTCAGTATTATGAAGAAGAACTTCTTACCCCATGTCCGAGCGATGATGGGAGGGAAGTACTACCCACATTTCCAAGCCCTCCGAGAAGCAGGAGTATAGATCGAAGAAATTCGTTCCAAGACAAAAGTTGAGCCAAAGAAAGTAGTCGAACATTTCACTCTAAGTAAGTATGAGAAGCCTACCAATACCACAGTTTCATCCATCAATAGCAACTCTCACCTTGTTACCTCATGGGCACCAGAAAGCCACCATAACCTAGTAAAAAAATAATACACCGAGCTTCATGATCCCCTCTCAAAACTTTACCAAGCCATTTTAAGCCGAAATCTTATCATGCCATTGGACCCTCGTCCATTACCAAACCCACTTTCCAAAAAATTCAAACTAGACGCCCATTGTGATTTCCATCAAACTGTAGGCCATACCATTGATCAATGCTTCCATCTCCAGAATATAATCCAAGATCTGATTGACCAAGGTACCATAGCCCCACCAGTCAATCCTAAGCCAAACACAACTCGCAATCCACTCCCAAATCATGAAAATTCCATCGCCCTAGAAGAAGGCCCATAATTTGACCCATCTACCTAGATTGTACCCATTAAATCATCAATTATACTCGTATGTTCGCCTAAATCCCTCCAAGTTTACCCATACTTTCTCCTACATCCTGCCGGTTTTTCCGATCAAGCCTTATCACTTCTTATAAGAGCATGCATCATTCTTCGTAATCGTTCTGGAGGAAAACATATGGAATTGTCAGCAATATTGAATTAGCTCCAAGAGTTTGAGCTGAAATTACCCTCATAAATGACCATTGACTGCCGAAAATTCATTGCATTGTTCTTGGAAGCTCGAAAGTGGGCTATAGAGTCAGATAGTTGGGTGGTACCCACCAACGAAGATAATTTATATGATTTCGTCCAGATTTTGGCAGACTTATTCCGACAGACTGGTGAAATTTATAGTACGTTCGAGGTACTTGATGCTTTGAAACTACAAGGGCACTTGGTCCCTTCAATTATACATCTCCCCATTGAGTGGGAGGATCTATATAAAGAAGAAGAAGAGGTTTTGGAATGAATTGACTTCTCGTGGAAAGATGAAATCATTTCCATCGGATGGGGGGACGAGTTTGATAGCTCAGATGAAGACTCAAGCTAAGGAAAAGTTAGCCCAGTAATCAGTGTCTGTGGGATGATATTTTTTGAAGACCTGCTATGAGAAATCAATAAAGTAGCTGAACAGCCTAAAGTGGATGAAGAAATGGGGTTTTTGTTTTTCCCCTCCTCCATGAACCATATGACTGGATATGGACGACACTATTAGGGTCTGAACCCTCAATGAACAGTAATTGATAAAAGAAAAAGAATCATCCAAGAACTACCTATGCCAGAAATGACCATTGAGTAAAGTAAGATCCTTGATCAACTGAAGAAAACCCAAGCCAGCATCACCTTGTGGGGACTCTTCATGTCTTCCCAGTTGTACTGGAATGCTCTGATAAAATTTCTTATCGAGCCACAGTCCCTCCTTCTACCATGCCAGAAGAAGATGTGAACTTGGTCGAGTCTCTAACCTCTACTATAATTCTCTCCTTATTAGAGGAAGAAATTCCTAAGTTTGGTTCAAATCACAACTATGCTCTCAATATCTCTGTCGAGGTCATGGGAAAGACGTTCCAGCTTTCGCTTGTCGACAATGGATTAGCACTTAATATTTTCCCATTAAGAACACTCAACTGCTTAGGACTGAAAGTAAGCGACCTTTGTCGCGGTGCGTGCTTATGACAATATTCATCGACAAGTGATGGGCTCCATAAAGCTTACAATAGGGGTTGGCCCTATAAATCCCATTACTGAACTCCATGTCATCGACATACCGGCTTATTTCAACTTATCGCTCGGTCGAACATTGCTCCATATTTTCAAGGGTGTGTCTTCCTCTCTCCATTAGAAACTAAAGCTCTTCGCAAATGGGTAGGTCATCACTATCCTGGGTGACAATGATAACACTGAGAATGCAAGCACCAGTAATCCAGTACTAGAGATACAGCATAGGTCGAATTATATGATTTTGTTTGGCTTCCGAGTTGAACCACTTTCTCTCTGAGTAGGGGATGATTTCAGAGATAGATTATGTCCAGATCACAACCCTCACGGCAACGTCAATGTGATACAAATGTTCAAGAATATGCACTTTATGCCAGGATTGGGGTTGGAACAATGATAATAGGGGATACTGGAACCTATAGTACTAAAAAATGCCTTTCCTCCATATGGCCTGGGTTATCAACCATCACCATAGGAACTTGTAATCCTCCCTCAACCTCGGTTGAAGTGAAGGCTAGAAAGTAACAAGACTATCTTAGGGGATTCCTTGAATGGAAGATTCAATAAAGAGGGTGAAGATTTCCCATTTTGTGCCTTTCTCAAATAGTGGTATGATCATGTGGACAAGAAGATGAAGCCGGGAATGGAGCTCTTCTTCCAAGAGAGCTACTCATGGGCCAAAAGTTCACAGCATCATGTCCAACTACTCATTGAAAAAATTACAGTTGTTACCAAGGTTTCCGAGGGAAGTGACTTCAAAGACTTATTTGATCTGCAGACACTGGGGCTGACACTCTACATCATCAATTCAGAATATGCATCGTCGGACCCATCCATCCTGATCAAAGTTGATGATGCACCTCTCCTCAACTGGCATGCTATACCAGTCCCACCCACTAAAATGTAGCCCAACTCAGATGTTTATCGTATTTCTTCCTCTTTTGTTGTCCCTCCTTATTCTGACCACAATGTAATCGAGACTTTCTCTGATGAGATTCTCAACGCTATTTTTTTCAAGAATAAAATAAACGAGGATTTTGAGTATCTTGTTGTGCCTTACATTAATTGTTTTAATTCTAATCAAACTCTTGATGATGATGATTTTTCAAATGAACAATTATTAATTGATCTAAATAAGGTTAATAACAAACAACATAACCATGTCAAAATTAATGAAGATGTAACTATTGTTATTAATCTTGGTTCTATTTGCCAACTGCGTGAGATTAGGATATGGCCTACCCTTGACGAGCATAAGCGCGTGCAACTCAAAAAAATTCTGAAGGAATCTATGGACATCTTCGCATAGTCCTATGACAACATGACCGGCATCGATCCCAAGATTGCTTAGTATGAGATTCCAATTCTCCCAGAATGCAAATCGATCAAGCAAAAACTGCGAAAGTTGTGCACCGAATGGTCGCTTAAGGTTAAGGAAGATGTGATTAAATAGTTGAAAGGAAAGCTTTTGGTATTCATGGTTAGCGATAAGGGAATCAAAGTAGACCTTTCTAAACTGAACACCACCTCGAGGGAAGAAGGAAGTCCGGGGATTCTTGGGAAAAAAACAGTATAGCGGCCAGTTCATCAGCCAGTTGACTTCTTTTTGTAAACCCGTCTTCAAACTCCTCTAAAAAGAATCTACCAAAGTCTGGAATGAAGCTTGTGAGGAATCATTTGATAGAATCAAGTAATATCTAACACGACCTCCGGTACTCATGCCAACGCAACCAGTTCTTCCTCTACTCCTATACTTTACCATAACAGACACCGCAGCTGGGGCTTTGCTAGCCCAATACCTTGAAGAATCCCACAAATAAAGGACCATCTACTATGCCAGTCACAAGTTGGGTGGGTACGAAGTAAACTAAACTTCTTGGGAGAAAACATGTGTCGCCCTTGTCTGGGTCACTCATAAATTACGGCACTACATGCTCGCTTTTCCCATCAAACTTGTATCCTGAATGGATCCTATCAAATACTTGCTTAAGAAACCTGTTATGTCTAGCCGAATGGCCCGATGGTTGATGTTGTTACCAAAATTTGATATTGTGTATGTCACCCAGAAATCCATGAAAGGAAGAGCCATATCTTATTACCTTGCTATGGAAGAAGCCGATGTTTGAAATTTCAAATTCTCGGATGAAGATATCCTTTATAATTCCCAAGAAGGCCTATGGTTGCAAATGTTCTTTGATGACGCAGCTAATAAAAAAAGATACTGCATTGGATTACTCCTAATTGCCCCTGATAACTCTCACACTCCCATTGCCATCAAAGTATATTTTCACTGCACCAACAACATGACCAAATACGAGGAATGCACGGTAGGCCTCAAGGTCACTCTCAAGAAAGAAATCTGATGCTTAGATGTCTATGGGGATTCAACCCTCATCATTGGTCAGGTCCTCAGAAGATGGAAAGTCAAGGATGGGAAACTCTTACCTTTCCATGCCCACCTATAATATCTGGCCTCCCAGTTTCAAGATATCACCTCCATGATCAACATACCAGAAGGAATAACGATGGCCCCTTTCCTAGTCCAAAAACAAGATAAGGCGACCCGATACTACCACATTGAACTCATCTCAGAAGAAGATTCCGATATAGCCGAATGATGGTACTATGATATTTGGCACCTCCTCAAGAATGGTAGATACCCACAAGATGCTGACAAGAAAGATCAAGCGACCCCTCGTAAATTGGGTACCCAATACATTATCTGTGATAAGGCATTGTTCAAGAGAAACTTCGATGGAACCCACTTACACTGTATAGCACGGGCTAATATTGAAGAAATAAGTGCAGAATATCCACAACAGGGAGTGTGGACCCCACATGAATGGTTATATGCTTGCCAAGAAGATTATCTGATAGGGTTACTATTGGACTACCATAGTTCAGGATTGCACTGCCTATGTTCAAAGATGTCTTCAATGCCTACAGTTTTCCAACCTCCCACACTTTCCCCTATGAGAATTGTACAACATGACCTCTCCCTGGTCGTTTTCCACATGGGGCATCGATATCATAGGAAAGGTTACACCCAAAGACTCCAACAGACATGAATACATCCTAGTTGCCATTGATTACTTTACCAAATGTGTCGAAGACAAGTCATACGCATCACTAAATGCTAAAATGGTATCCAAATTTATCCAAAAAAACATCGTCTGCCGATACAGGGTCCCGCGCGAGCTAGTGTCAGATAATGGGTTACATTTTGAGGTAAAAGCCACAGAATTGGTCGACAAGCATGGGATTCAGAGGCAGAAATATTCTCCCTACCGACCTTAAAATCAACATGCAGTCAAATCCCCTAATAAGAACCTCAAAGCAATCATTAGTAAGATGACCAAGATTTATCGAGATTGGGCCGATCGGATCCCCTACATCCTTTGAGACTACCGCACTTCAGTTCAAGGATCTACCGGGACTACCCTTTACTCTTTGGTGTATGGCATGGAAGCATTCCTACCAATCGAGATAAAAATACCTTCATTACACTCCATGCTTGAATCTAAAGTCAGCGAAGAAGACTTCCATCAGAGCCGTCTTAATGACTTGTCACTCTTAGACAAAAAGAGACTTAATTCTCTATATCACATACAAGGGAACCATCGCCGAATAGCACGATCATTCAATAGAAGATTTAAGGACCGTGGTGTCCGAAAAGGGAATTTAGCCCTTAAGGAAATTGTAGAACCCATCTGGGAACCCATAGGGAAATTAAAAACGAATTGGAGTGGCCCTTACATTGTGAAAAAGATCATATTCGGTGGCGCCACTATGCTCACCGACATAGTTGGAGAAGAGATGGCGTGGTCAGTCAACCTGGACCATCTTAAGAAATTCTACCCTTAGTCTGAAATCTCAGCGTGCTACGACTCCTCTCATCCCCCTTCTATTTAAAAAAAAATCTTCATTTCCCTCTCCATAGAACTACATGGGGCATGATCCTCTAAAAATCCTTTTTACCTTCAAAAATTAAATTGAGAAAATTTTAAAAACTCCCAGAGGTACGTAGGCATATCATACGCTTTACATGGGCACGGTCCTCTTCTTTTTCATAAAATGGTGTTCTTTTCTTACCTTTGAGAATGAAAGTTCATTTTATCATTTACATGAACAAAAGATTTTGTATGCCTTAGCGATTGGTATAGACAATTCAAATTTAAAACACATCAAGAGGCATAACAATATAATTCAATTCACTTTTTTATTCAACTTTGGGAAATGTTGGTACGATTACAGAAAATATCAGCTTAGGGAGTCAAACAACTTGCCCTGCAAACTTACTGTCCTAAAAACCAAACAAATCCAAACTACAACCTTCCTAAATTATTCCTACACAACCAAAAGCAAACCAAACACAACACCATATAAAATCTTCACAAATAAAACTCCCCAGAGGATCCTACCAACAGCTGTATGAAGAACGAGCCCCATCATCACCTACATCTTGGGGTCCCCAAACTTCCCCTGGTTGGATAGTATACCAAAGGAGCTTCATGGAATGGTAAGCTCTGACCATCCTGCGAAAGGCCATTACTCCCCCTTCCATAGTATCAAACATAACAAACCAGATAAAATCTTAGCTACTACCCTCCTCCCAACCATTTAATATAGTCCCGAGAAACATGCCAAACTTTGCAAATAGATTAGGATGGACAGGTCGACGGTCGACGATTCTCCCACAGAGACCCCAGTTGCGTGCGCAACCCTTCACTCAAATCCTCTACAAGAAAGAAATCCAGGGTATGGGAAGGCACAATTTGCTCCCACCCAACTTGACGCTGGAGTCATCAGGGAAAGTAGAAAGAGGTCTATTGGAGGCCAACTAACCGAACATACTGGTATTCCCCCAGTTCCAAAGTAGGCTGCAAATCCCTCCATAACGGCACTGACCAATGCAAACATCGAGCTCCATGGTCCACAAACCAGTTTACCCAGTGCTTGACTGTCGGGCCAAAGCTGATGAAATGGTGGGTAAAAAAATTTAGCACAAATGCCAAGGGATATTCAGAAGGGAATGCCAAGCAGAATCTCTCAAATAGCCACATGAACAACATAACTAGGATGCATCTCAAAAAATCTGCACGGCCTTCCCGCCAAGCATTTACACCTTTCAGGGTCTCTGCCAGTATCACCATCGAAAGATTGCGATGATATGACATCCATGCTATAATAGAAGTCACTTGAGGGTCTGCCATTAAGTCCCCCATCACTAGTAAGAGCCTCATAGTAAGGCCCAAAGCAACATCTCTAGCATCATTAGAGTCTCTTCAACACACCATATTCAGCACAATCCAATGAAATCGACAAGCCCCACTTTACAACCCAACTTTTTATTCCCCTAATCGACATACCAACCAAGACGCCAAGGCCTTCCCCTATTCAAAATATTCCAAAAAACTCATTTTTTTACCTTGTCTCAAAATAAATCCCTTCAAAAGGGAAGCTCTTTTTCAACCACACCTCCGAGGCCATCTTCTACTCAAACATATTAAAAAATTTCTAAAAATAAACATTCTCCTACTTTTCTCAAAATAAATACTTAGACGAAATTAAAGTGCATATAAAGTAAGCCACTATATCAAGATAATCAAACAAAATATGCATCTCTTTTTGCCCTTTTTGAGTTTCTTTTCAGGTGCAATGCCACTACATCAAGCATGTAATATGATCAAATGCCAAGCCCCCACAATAAATGAGGAATCAGTATGAAAATCCTAAAGAGTCAACCCCCAAGGGTAAAAGGTCACCTACATCCCCAATAGAGATTCAACAAATTTACCCAACGTCGCATGCCTCGCCTCCGACGTCACCCTCATCATACTATCCACCTCCATCTATAAACCCTTGCAATCAATCCCCAATAGCTACTGATAGCCGTCGATAAAAAATGTCCCTTCCCCTTGCCTAGGTAGTCCAAAATACTGTGCCACTTCTGTTTGGCAGCTCCCACCACCTCCCGATTGCCCCCCCCCCCCCACACCCATGAGATTTTGTACAATAAATACTAGAAAATACCAGGAAATCCCGTGCCGATGAATCAAATGAATTTTAGAACATTTCTTCACCAAGAAAATTATTTTTCAAGTTCCCCAAATTCCCTACCGATTTAATACCACATTTTACCCATAGCTTGAAACCCTCCCCACTGGAATCTAGAAACTTCATCGGCATCAAAAATCAAATGCCCTTTCAGCAGAGTTACCCGTTTCCCCAACAAGAATTCCCTAATTAAACATTTCCCCAGAGTAATTCCAAATCTCCCCAAGAAAAGTTAGATTCCTTAACTGGGCATCTCTCCAGCAATACATCCCCCCCCCCCCCCCCAGTGGAATCCCAAAACCTCAGGTCACCAATTGTCTCCTCAAATGGAATTCCTAGACTAAGATTTCCAACTCCTTTTCAGAAAGATATAATCCCTAGACGAATGTCTCCTCCCTAGTGGAGTCTCAAATAGAAATTCCCCAAGAATGTTATTCCTCACAGCCCCACTTAAGGTCCTCATAATTGACCTCGACCCTCAGAATTGGTCGCTCTCCACTTAAGGTCCCCAAAATTGACATCGACCCTCCGAATTGGTCACTCCTACTTAGGTCCTCAAAATTGACATCGACACCCAAAATTCGTCGTCTCCACTTAAGCCCTCGAAATTGGCTTCGACTCGCAAAATTGCTCACCTCTACTTAAGCCCTCAGAATTGGCTTCGACCCGCAGAATTGATCGCTCCTACTTAAGGTCCTCAGAATTGACCTTGACACGCAGAATTGTTCATCCCAACTTAAGGTCCTCAAAATTGACCTCGACCCTCAGAATTGGTCGCTCCTACCTAAGTTGATCAGAATTGACCTCGACCCTCAGAATTGGTCACTCCCCATTTAATGTCCGAAGAATTGGCTTCGACCCATAGAATTGGTCACCTCTACTGCAGGTCCTCAAAATTGACCTCCACCCACAGAACTAGTGGCCTCCACTTTGGTCCTCAGAATTAACCTCGACCCTCAAAATCAGTCGTCCCAACTTAAGATCCTCGAAAATGACCTCTTCCCTCAGAATTGGTCGTCTCCACTTAAGGTCATTAGAATTGACCACGACTTGTAGAATTGGTCGCTCTCTACTTAAGGTCTTTAGAATTAACTCGACCTACAGAACTGGTCGCCTCCACTTAAGGTCCTCAGAATTGACCTCGACCACTAGAATTGGTCGCTCGGTACTTAAGGTTCTCATAATTGACCTCGATTCGCAGAATTGGTCATCTCCACTTAAGGTCGTTGGAATTGACCTCGACCCCTAGAATTAGTCGCTCTCTACTTGTGGTACTCAGAACTGAATGCGACCCTCACAATTGGTCATCCCAACTTAACATCCTAAGAATTGACCTCGACTCGCAGAATAAGTCATTTCCACTTAAGCCCTCAGAATTGACTTTGACCCTCAAAATTTGTCACCTCTACTTGAGGTCCTCATAATTGACCTCGACGCTTAAAATGGGTCATCCCAACTTAAGGCCCTCTGAATTGACCGTGACCCACAAAATTGGTCGTCTCCATTTAGGTCCTCAGAATTGACCTTGACCCTCAGAATTGGTTGTCCCAACTTAAGGTCCTGATAATTAACCTCGACCTGCAGAATTGGTCGTCTCCACATAAGGTCCTCAGAAGTGACCTCCACCCGCAAAATTGGTCACTCTCTACTTATGACCCTCAGAATTGGCTTTGACCTGCTGAATCGGCCATCCTCAACATCACCTTAGGTCCTCAAAATCGACCTCGACCCTCTAAAATGACTTCCACAGAATCAACCTACTTCCCAAAACATCATGTGGTGTCTCTTTGACGGATTTCAATTGTTCCAAGCTCTCCCATCGAGTGTCTTTGTAGACACCACATTCTAGCCCCCCCCCCCCCAAGTCTCTACCTAGGTCCCTAGAACCTCCCCATTTCAATACAAAACCTAGGTCATACTCCGAGTACCGATCTAAAGGCCATTGGGCGCTCATGGGTCCCGTTTAACCCCGGATAACTTAATCTTCGGAGAAAAAGATCAATAAATTATAGAAGGCCTCTAAATCCCCTTTCTAATGGTCCACTATGTGCATGAATCGACATAACAGTTCGGACGAACGGACCATTTTACTACTAAAATTCAAACTGGAGGCCACCGTGCCCTCCCGAGCCTTGATTTGACCCCAATCAACTTCATCCTCAGAGCGAAAGATCTTTGGATCATCATACGGCACTAAAACCCCTTTACAACAATTTGCCCCGTGCACAAATTGGCATAACCATTTGAATGAACGATCCATTTTTCCCCACAAACTAATATGGAGGCCACCGAGTGCTCTCGTGCTCTATTTGACTGAGGTCAACTCTTCATCTTGAACGATACTGAATGAATCTTTAAAGGGCATTGAATACCCTTTCTAGTGGTCTACCTCGTGTGCGAATCAGCCTTACGGTATGGGCAAATGACCCGTTTTATTCTGAAAGGTCATCGAGTGCTTCCAAGTCATCGTTGACCAAAGTCAACTCTCCAAACCGAGCGAAGGTCTTTGGTTTGGACGAATGATCAATTACCATTCTATGATCTCCTTTCCAAAGGAACGAAAAGCACTTGCTAGCCCCATTTGACCCAAAGTCAACTCCTAGGCCCGGGAGCGACCCAAAGGACTCTTGAAGGTCATCTCTGGATAACCTTTCTAACGTTATGTCCCGTGGGATATTTTGATTAGCAAATTGTGTTCTAGGACCGTATTTCTGAAAAAATCTACATGAGATTGCCAATTGGCAGGTCCATTTCCCTCCCTATCAGCACTGTCTCTAGGGTCACCTACCGATTGGCAGGGCTAGGTGATTCGTATCGAATATTGCACTTTATTACCCTCGAACCTATGCATTTTAGCCCCCTCGGGTACTTTAATGCCTATAATTATGCTCGTTAATCAGACAACCTCCGTTTTATATGATAAAATGTTATTTGAGGTATAATTGAGCTATTATAGGTATTAAAGTGCTTAGTATGAAGTTTGGGCACGTTCCGACTAAGTTTCATCGCGATTCGCAAGTTCGGGGGCATTTTCGTAATTTCACACTTTGGGATTTTTGCCCGAAGTATTAACGGAAGTTGTAGCCCTCGGGCTTAGCTTCGCGTGGCCGTGAACAGTGTACGAATCGGAGTCTGAACGAAGGAAACACGGAGCTTTAATCGAAAAGAATTATAAAAGATTCATTAACAATTTAAATAATTCCTTTTATGTCCCTTTTCTTCTTTAATAACAAATCCATTAATTCCATCCATGTCCCTAAAACGTTTTTTCAGCAAATGAAGATGGCGATTTGGCCCTAGGTTCGGGTTTTTCTCGGGTTTTGGTTTCGACCGAAATTCGAGCCTTTCGTCCGAAATTGGAGCTTGATTTGGGACCACACACACAAATGGGTCTCTTTGGCCATTTTTTGGAGCTTGGATTTTGGCCATTTATGGCTATGCAGAATGTGGAGCTTGGAAGTGGATTTTGGCATTTTAATGGTGGATGACTAGTTGGTCTCGGTTTTGGCTTCCAAGAATGGTTTTGGGCATACATGGAGTTGGGTTTTTGTTGGCATTTTTTGGAAATGGGTCTTGATTTGGCGTTTATCACCATTAATGGACACGGAGCTTTTTGGCCATTTTTGGACATGGGAGTGGTTGTGCGAAGTTGGGAGCTAAATTGGAGTTGTAGCGCAGCCGGTCGACCGGCCACGCTCCGGCGGTCGACCGGTAATTCGATTTTTGCCTTTGGTCCAAGACAGTGCTGCCTCCACCTTTGGAGCGGTCGACCGGTCACCACCCCCGATCGACCGGTGATCTGTTTTTGCCCGAAATATCTGTTGCCACTTTTTCTATTTTTTTATTTTCTTTTTCCTTTTTCTTTTATCCTTTAAATTGTAACTTAATCCTTTTTCTTTTCTTTTTCTTTTTCTTTGCTTTCTTTATTCCAACTTAGTATAAAAAGAACACTTGGTTTATTTTTATAATATCTTCATTTGTAGTTAGTTTCTAGGTTAGGCTTTGAGAGCTCATTTGGGGATTTTTGTGGAGTGTTTCCCCTCTCCTATCACTTTGTGTAATTCCTCCATTAATGTAAGTGTACTATTCATTATCTTCCCTTTTATTCAAGCTTTGTTACTTTTTCATGCTTCATTTATTATTTCCTTGCCTAGATAATTTTACTGTTAATTTAATTAGCTTTTTTAATTAATTAGGTAATTTAATTAATGCTTTAATTATGAGTAGTGGCTGGCCTAAATTAGGTTGTGTCGGATTGAACTCACCTAGGGTTGACATGTTGCTTTGCTTTGGTGATGGAGTTTACGGATTTATTTCGAGTGTGTTGTCCTAGTTATTATGCCTAGGAGATTTAATGGGATATATCATGTATGCTCCGTATTTACGACCTTGGGTGCGTAATTTCTGGGGTATTTGTTGACGCCGAAATCTTATTAGACTTTTATGCGATTTTAGGGGTGTGACAACTCTTGGTTTAATTAATTGTCGAAACGAGACGCAATCTTAATAACTCGTCGACCCATGTAACCATTTTATACTAACTAACTCGGGGTGAGGGATATTCGACGCAGCCTATAGTTTTTATTCCTTTGTTAATTTTAGTTTAAATAGACTCATGCCTAGTTTATCTTTTATTACTTTTTAGTTAGCAAAAATACCTTTTACACTTTTATTCAAAAGTAATAAACCATTTAAATTCTAGCAACTCGTCTATGAGGATTTTCGATACCCGAATTTGGCCGCTATACTCCCTTTTTGAGTGTAGCCATAAGTTTAGGTTTTTGTATTGAGGAGGTGAAACAAAAACAAGGATTAGCGTCATGACACGCGCTAATTTTCACCCTTGATCACTAGGGCTATGCCGATCTGCAGCCCCTACCCTATATAAAGTGGGCATGAGCTCACTCTCAAGGCACACCTGAGATCCATCAATATCAATGATCTCAGGAATATTCTTTTATAATCAGTGAAGCTTCTTTGTGTGAAATTCCATTCCATAATTCATTCCCATCATTTTCATACCCAATTTAGCAAAATCTCATTCTTTCTCATCCAACATTCAACTTAACATTCAAGGGACCTCGTCAAGGATCAAGATCAGACCTCAATTCTCCAAAGAAGGTCCAAATATTCTCCTCTCTTTAAATTTCTTTATTTTCGTAGTAGTTGCACAAATTCATAATCTAATTTTTATACATTAACACCACATCCTTTATTAGTTATATTGCACATAGTTTATTTTCTATAATAAAGACCCAATACAAAGAAAAGAGGGTTACACTAATAAATTCTAACAGGATTCCTTTTCACATTCTCTCAAAACTAAAATAACTTTTCTTACACAAACAAATATAATAAACTCCCATTTGGAATCTATGGGATAAACCCCGCCCTTATGCCATATACAAACCAAGTGGATTTGATGCCTTTATATGCTACGTCGGCATTTCGGGTTAAAACCGGAGACTCGAGTCCAATTTTTCCATTTTCGCATTTTCATCATTTTTATCTGTACATTAATCATATGTACATCATACTTGTGATTCATATTGGCATTTTTTGCAAAATAGACTGGCGACTTCATCTCTTTACATCACCCCACACCGATGGCATCCGAAGAGCTCCTAGACAAAGAGGGAGCGAGACCTTCACTCCTCCCCCTCCTGCGGGGTGGGAAAACAAAGGGATGGCCACAGTATGCGACCCTTAGAGAGAGATATTTTAAGGAGATACAGAGAATAGAAGCTGAGATTGTTTCCAAGTGTAAAGCCAAGGTCGTCCCTACACTTCCAATCATCATATTCCCTTAGTTATCGTACCCCCTCCCCTCGTTAAGCTCAGTGACTTAATGTATAAGTCGTTTGCTTGTATTTATGACAATCCTTTTGTATCCCACACAGTAGAGAGTGTGGATTCCTTTGAAAAGGCAACGAGACTCTCTGCTACCTCTACTGAAGGGTCTGAAGCAGTCGATGCCTCTTCTCGAGCCTAGTCTTCTCATCACACTGAGTCTTCTAACCAATCAGACTCGTCTTTACAATTCATCTCAAATCCATACGGGTCGAGGGTAGAAGTTGCAATTCTTCCTCCTCTCAAGGCAGTCCCATTATCGTCCATTCCGAGTGAAGAGTTCGCTCGAAGATTTCCAGGAGGTGTCCCGATCGAAAACCCAGACGACAATGATGATATGGATGGGGATACACTTGACACATCCTATGTTAAATCTTTTTCGTTAACATTTACAAAAGTAGATCGTTTCACTTGGAAACATCTCTATGGTACAAGACCCTCTATCAACATGAGGGTTCCTTCTGAGGATGAGAGAGCATTTCGCATCTTATAGGGTGAGATCTCAGTCTACGAGCAGATGTTTAAGCTCGACTTCAGGCTTCCTATACACCTAACCGCATAAGATATTATATCAATCTTAGTTCTCGGCCCCGCTCAACTTTCACCCAAAGTCTAGTGGACTATCCTCGACTTTGTGTCTCTCTAGAAGTTCGTTCATCGCACTGACCTTCCAGACAGTATCTTGAGGGGGTGTTATATTGTATCGTCTACAAAGACACAACTTGGATACTATCATCTCATATCCAGGAATCCAACAAATAAGGTCTCGCATGTAAATAAAACTTATAATCATAATTGGAAGCCCCATTATTTTTTCGTATCTAGAGCTTGGGAGTTCGGTCCAAATGTTCCCTACGGAGCCCACGGTTCCTTATAGATGTGACAAAGCTCTAATATCGGCCAAATTATATTTGTGTTTGAGTGTTGATGCTACTAAGAATGTGCAGAAGGTTAGGAAACAGGGTAAGGAGGGTGGTCTTGTAGAGTTTGAGCAATTGATGACCCCTACTTCTTGGAGCAGACGGGTTTGGGGGTGGATCCCCTAACTGAATTATGTAAGTATTTTCTTATAATTGTCTTATCGTATCTTCTTTATCTTTATTACTAACCCCATCCTTATTTTTTTGATCGTCCTCCTAACACACCAGAAGCTGCGTGGAAGATGGTTGCTCAAAATCTTGCCAGTTTGATGAAGCATGTTGGAAAGAAGACTGCACCCAAACCCCAGACCACGAAGTCCACCGTCGTAAACCCCAGTCAGGCTGAGGGGTCAAAAAAGAGAAAATAGGTCCTTGAGGATCTTCTTACCTCTCATCAGCGGAAGAAGCGGAGGGACAGCTCATCCAAAACTATGCTGGTACGGGCCATCCCCATCTCCTCTGAAGATGCCTTTGCCACTCATTTGGAGAACCTCAAGATCAGCTCGGAATCCTTAATTGGAAATAAACAAAAAGATTTTGACGCACTGGTTGTAATAACCCCTAAGTCATATAATCAACTTTTATAATCCATGAATGTCTCTCTCTTAAATGATTTCTATTTGCACAGAGCTACTTAGGTGAACTCTTATGCCATCATTTAATTTATATTTTAATTTTTTGTGTCGTTTTGTACTGATGTTTTCTATTTTCTGCAGTCTATCATATTTATGCAGAAGATCCACCAATGGTTTGAAGAAAAGTGCCCTGAGCTTCAGCCTGCCCGAGATGCTATAAAATCTGAGAAGTAATTAAAGCAGAAGATCCTGACCTTGGAGGATAACCACAAGAAGGACCTAGAGAATTTGAAGATGCAACATAAGGAAGCCATCGGCAAGCTGAATACTGACCATGATACTGCGATCAAGCCCCTGGTTGAAAAGTAGGCGATCGAGGAAAAAGATAAAGTGAAAGCTACTATAAATGAAGCCCTTGAGAAGGCCAGGAAAAAGGTCTTGGAAGACTTTAAATCTTCAGAGGAGTTTTTTGGGATATAGCCTCCAATACCTTGAGAGGGGGCTCAGACAACTTGTCACTGGGCCATATTAAACTTCCTAGACATCTTTCATTTGACTTTGTAACTCGAGGCCTTTATATTTTCTGACCTTTTGGCTATAGCAGCCTTGTCTGAAATTGAGGGGTCATGACAACCTGAGCTGATCATCGACAAAGTTAATGAAAAGGGTGACAGGGAACTGGTTGGGGACTAGGACGAGACAACCCATGGCGATGCTGAGGCTGAGAGAAATGATGTTGCCGATGGGTCAGATCATGCGGACATAGAGGTAACACCAACGACTTAAATCTTACTATTTTTTCAAGGTGGCATCCTGTGGCCTAGTACCCTTTGTGTGATGTAGTGCTTAAACAACTAATTTTTTATTTTGATGACGATTTTTGTACTTTGATATTTTTACTCAGTAACATATGTATCCTCGTCTTGATTACCCTCATATTTACTTTTGTCAATATACATCTCTTGTTTTTGCCAATTATTTTCATGGTGTTGTGTATGTTTGCAATTTTATACGTCTTTACAAGCTTTTCATTGTCGATGCATTCTCGTCCTCAGCCGAGAAGTAATTTAACAAACTTAAAGGTTGTTTAAATTAGAGATCACCACATAATGATATTTAATTGAACCATAGTCAAATGATTTTCAAATTTTAAATGCACCAAATTAATGGTGTTAACTACAAGTCCCCTCTCGTCGTTTTGAGAGTGTATGGATGAGTGTCACGTCGTCCTACATTATTATCTCACCGAGAGAGTTTTACTCTCATACCACCAAATTAATGATGTTTAATTGAACCATGGTCAAATTATTTTGAAATTTGAATGAACCAGATTAATGGTGTTAACTACAAGTCCCCTATCGTCATTTTTAGAGTGTATGGATGAGTGTCGTCTCATCCTACACTATCGTCTCATGGAGAGAGTTTGACTCTCACACCACCAAATTAATGATGTTTAATTGAACCATAGTTAAATGATTTTAAAATTTGAACGCACCAAATTAATGGTGTTAACTACAAGTCCCCTCTCGTCATATTGAGAGTGTATGGATTAGTGTCGTCTCAGTGTTATTGATGTTAACCATCTTAGTGATGTTATATCACTATTCCCCCTCTCGATTTTATTAATAATCCAAGGATGAGGTAATCCCTGTATGGATTCGCGTATCACCGTGAGTGAGTTAATACCAATTCATCACATGAATGATGTTTTGTATCTTAGGGCCACTTGAAACATACAACTTGATCAATTCATACAACAAAGATATGAATGAACACTTGATATTTTTCATTCATCATTTTTTTAATAGATCTCTCATACAATGGTAAAATTAAAGAACGTACAAAATTCTAGTGATAGTATTTCTTAAGAAGGTTGGAGTTCCAGGGGATTGACAATGGCTCTCCCTCTAAATTCTCAAGCCGATAAGTGCCTGGAACCACTTCTTCTGTAACTCTATAAGGGCCGTGACAATTTGCGTGGAGCTTATTCAGCTTATGCTATGTCTTCTCTAGGAATAGATCTCAAAAGGCTATTGTCCTAGACAAAACCCTCTTATTGTAAAAGTTTGTAATCCTCTGCTGATAAGCTACCTGCCTGACCTTTACATCCTGTATCCTCTCTTCAATAAGGTCCAGGTCAAATCTTCACTCTTCTCCATTTGCTTATGGGTTGTATGTTTGGACTCTATGACTTGGTAGGCCAATCTCATTAGGTATCACGGCCTCTGAGCCATAGGCAAGCATGAAAGGGGTCTCCCCTATTGGCATTCTCTCTATTGTCCTGTAAGCCTATATGACGGCATGTAATTCTTCAATCCAAAGACCCTCGGCGTCTTCTAATTTTTTCTTAATCACGTCCAAGATAGTTTTGTTAGTCACCTCTATTTGACCATTTTCTTGAGGTTGGCCTAGCGCTGAGAAAATTGCTTAATGCTGACCCTCTTGCAATATGCCTCCAGAGACGAATTCATGAAATTTTTGCCATTGTCAGAAATTGGAGTGTTGGGAAGACCATGTCTACAGATGATATTCCTCTAAATGAATTTGAAGGTCTTCGTGTTAGTGATAGTTATCATGGCCTCTACCTCAACCCATTTAGAGAAATAATCGATCGCCATAATAAAATATATGTAATTGCATGTTGCTCTAGGCAAGGGTCCTACCATGTCAATCCCCCAAACTACAAACGGCCATGGGGATGTAATAGATGATAGAGGTTGATGAGGTTAATGAGGGATGCTGGCATATCTCTAACACTTGTCACTCCTCTTCACATAATCAACCGCGTCTTTAGATAAGGTTAGGCACCAGTACCCTTAAGTAACTATTCTCTTTGCTAAGGACCACCCTCCTATATGGCTTGAACAAAAGCCCGCATGCACATGTTTCAGTATATACTCCAACTCTGTAGGGTGAACACATCGTATTAAAGGAAAGAGGAACCCCTTTCTTATATAAGACGTCTCCTATGATTGAGAACTTGGTCGCCTTGTACCTTAACTTATTTATTTCCAGTTTGGACACTGGTAACTCACCATTTATGATATACTGGATGAGGGGATCCATCCATGATGCCCATAAGTTAAGATTTAAGTAGAAATCCATTGTATTATCCTATTCTTCAATAGTCGGTCGATGTAGGATCTTCACTGGCACTGACCTTTCTGATCTCTATTCTGGTGGAAGATGCTAATCTTAGTAGGGCATCAGCTTGGTTGTTACCTAGTCGAGGGATCCTTGAAGTTCTTCAACGTTTTTTTCACCCTCGTCTGGTACTTGGCCATCCTATCATCTTTGGCCTTATACACTTCTAATATTTGATTTACCACCAATCTGGAGTTATTGTGAACCATCATTTGTCCAACATTTAGTGCTTTAAAAAAGGAGAGACCTGCCAAAAGAGTTTCATATTCTAACTCATTGTTAGATGCTTAAAAGCTTAACCTCATAGCGTATTCTCTGTCTATTCCATTTGGGGTTGGCACTATCAAATCGGCTCCACTTTCTGTCTCACTAAAGGAGCCATCTAAGAACAAGCTCCACATTTTAACTCCCTTTGAGAAGTTGTTCTAATCCATAACTCCATTATTGAATAAATATTTTTCTTCTTCGTTCTCGGCTACCATAGACCTTGTCATACCACAGACCTTGTCATACTCGTCTCAGCCTCAGTCGGACTTTCACTTGCCTTTTCTATCTCATTCACTGGATCTACAGACTCTTCTCTATCAGCCTCATCCCAGATGAACTCGGCTATGAAGTTGACCAAGGCTTACCCTTTGATGGTTGTTCTCGACTGATAGATAATATCAAATTCTCTAAGCTCCATCAACCAGGCCATCAACCTACTCGATTTCTTAGATTTATGGATGACCTGTCTAAGAGGAGAATCAGTAAGGATGATAATCGCATGAGCCTGAAAATAAGGTTTCATTTTCCAAGATGTATGTATCAATGAAGAAGACAACTTCTCCATCTTCGGGTACCTCTTCTCCGCCCATTGAAGGGCCTTACTGTTAAAATAGATTGGCTTGTGTACCCCATCATCGTCTCGTATAATGACTGAACTGATGGCTGACTCGGATATGACCATGTATAGATATACCTTCTCTCCCTGAACAGGCCGAGATAACATAAGTGGGGAGCCGAGGTAGGCCTTCAACTACCGAAAGGATTTTTCACATTCCTTATTCCATTTAAAATATTTCCTCAAAACTTTGAAGAAGGGAATAAATTTGTCTCTAGCCCTTGATACGAACCTGTTCAACATAGCAACTCGTCTAATTAGCCTCTGAACATCTTTAATGGTTTTTGGAGTCTTCATCTCCACCAATGCTTTAATTTTTTTAGGATTGGCCTTTATCCCTTGTTGATTGATGATGAATCCTAGGAATTTGACTGCTTCTACCCCGAATACACACTTCGCAAGATTGATCTATATACGGTACTCGTCCATAGTGTCGAATGTGCATTTAAGGTCAGCCACATGTGTATCAGCCTTGAGGCTTTTAGTCAACATGTCATCTATATACACTTCAATGGATTTCCCTATCTGCTCCTCAAACATCTTATTCACCAGTCTCTAATAAGTAGCTCCGGTATTATTGATGTCGAAGGGCATGACTTTGTAGCAGTATGTGCCTTTGTCTGTGATGAATGAAGTTTTCTCTACATCGGATGGATCCATAAAGATCTAGTTATAGCCTAAGTAGTCATGCATAAAACTTATTAATTCTTGCCCAACTGTGGCGTCTACCATCTGGTCGATTCGGAGGAGAGTAAAGTTATCTTTATGACAACCCTTATTCAAATTGGTGAAGTTTATGCACATTCTTCATTTTCCATTCGGCTTTGGTATAATAACTGCATTGGCCAGCCACTCTGAGTAGACAAACTCTCTGATGAACTTAGCCTTCTCTAATTTTTTGACATCATCTCTTATGACCTCTTACTTTTCCCTGGAGTAGATTCATCATCTCTGCCTAACCGGTTTTGCGTCCTTATCTACATTCACCTTGTGATAGAGGACTTTTTGTTTAATCCCTAGTATGTCCTTGTGACTCCAGGAAAGAATACTCTGTCTCTCGCTCAACAGCTTAATTAACTCATCTTTAATCTCTTTCTTCAGGGCTTTGCCAATTTGGTTGGTTTTTTCTGTCTCATCCTCATTGAGGATGATGGATTCTACCTGCTCAGTGGCTTCCCCTTTTTCAGCTTTGTGTCATCTCATGGATCGAGAGTATCCATGTTATATGTTCTGGTGGCTCTTTTATGAGCTTCTATTTTCCCAGCCGAGTTGAAGTAGCATTCTCGCTCCTTTACCTGATCACCCTGAACTTCCCCTAGTCCATAGGGAGTCAGGAAGTTTATCATCTGGTGAATGGTAGAGGGCACTACCTCAAATTCCTTGAGGTCTTCCCATCCCATTATGACGTTGTAAGATGAGTAAACATTCTCATCGATCATAAAAAATTTATCTTCTTTATGAGACACCTCGGCCAGATATGTCCCATGAAAACATCCATCTCGTATATCCCTAGACGGTGGACTTTTTCACGACTAAAGTCCATTAAAGATTGATGGTATGGGACAAGCCTCTTCTTGCTAATTCTTAACCCTTTGAAACTATCCCAGAACATCACATATGTCGAGCTCCCACCATCAACTAATATTCTAGGGACTTCATACCCATGAAATCTCATAGAGATGATTAGGGGGTCATCATAAGGGGCTAGAATCCCCATAAAATTTACCCTAGATAAACCTACCATCAGAGTATTATTGTCAATTTTCTTCCTCTTACTCAGATTTGTATCAACAGTAGCGGAGTTTACCACTTCGCTCTCTGGGATAGCCTTTGCCTCGCTAACATGAGATTTACGGTCGGCTATGTCTTTACCACCACCTGCTAAACCGCCGCATATCATTTTCACTCCGTGAGAAATCAAATGCAGTCGATACTTTGGATTAGTTATCTTCGACGGGAGGTCAGGGTTGGCCCCATCATCATCATTTGATGAATCATAATCGTTATTCACTAGTACATCCCATTGACACTTGTCATCTCATCTACTTCGGGTGTCGTCTCGTCCATCTCTTAAACCTCTCCTAGGCACATATTTCCTGAGTTTGCCCTACTTGAGTATTTTTTTCTATCTCATCTTTAAGTGTGAAGAACTTGTTAATGGTGTGGCCGTGATCTTGGTGGAACTAGCACCACTTGTTTTTATCCTTCTTGTGAGGAGGGGCTTTCATATTTTTCGGCCATTTTTAGGATCCGTTATTTTTTATTTCATTTCGGATAATATCCGGAGTAGCCGTCAATGGGGTATAGTCAGCGAACTTATCGTTAGCCGACCTCTTCTTAGCACCCTTTTTTTGGTACTTTGGGCATTTTCTCCCACTTGCTCTCTTTTCATCTTCTCCTTTGGCCACCATGACCTCCTCTGCGTTTATGACTCTCACAACTGTAGCCAGGAGTTCTGACATAGTTATTGGAGGATCTTCGTCCAGCTTACATGGGAGCTTACCCTTCTATAATCTACCATTAAGGGCGGACATGGAAATAATTTCACCGTAGTCTTCTACCTCCAATTTTTCTTTGTTAAAGTGGGATATATAGTCTCTGAGAGACTCATTTTTTTCTTATTTGACATACAACAAGTGGGTGGTCTTCCTCTGGGGCTTCACTCCAAAACAGTAGTTGTGGATGAACCTCTCGGCAAGTTTTTTGAAATTCTTAATAGAGTTGTTTGGGAGAGAGGTGTACCACACATGCGCAGCATGAGTAAGAGTGCTGGAGAAGGCTCGACACCTCATCTCATCAGAGACTGAGAAGATATCTATAGTCGATTGGTTCATTTCCACGTGGTGGACTAGCTTCCATCATATTTTGGGGTGACAACTGGTGGCTTGAACTTAGGCGGGTTGGGTAGCTTACTATTCTTGCTATGAATGGTGACCCTTCCATGTACCCCCTCTGTAGAGGTTCTAAACACTCCAAAATGTCACCAATCTTATCTTCAAGCCTCTGAATAGAACTGTTCCATGGCTTGTCAGCTACGATAGTAGCATCTACCTCGGCCACAACGACATTATTATCAGCCCCTTCTCTATCGGTCGATTATTAAACTAGCTCTTTGCATGTCATCCATTATTGACTATTGACTTCTCTTTGGTCTTTGTCTCGGCCACATGGAGGCCGATGACCGGCACATCCACCATTTCTTCTAGAATCAGCTATACTACAAGAGCTGGAGAGTCGGTCCCTCAAATCACCCACCGGGCCGAGTCTATTAAAGGCATATCATATGATGAGTATGTCAAGTGATGTGGCACGAGGCCGGCCTTCTCGACTAGACCTGGCACAGTTTTTCCTACTGACCTGAATCGGGAACATAGTATCTACAGAGATCTCATAGGGTTCCTAATACTCTCTCTCATCCTCATCATCACATTGATCCTCCTGGTATTATTGACCTTGTCTTCCCAAGTAGAAATGCCTGGGGTCGGACACATCCCTTTGTCTCTGCTACCGTGACACTTCTTTGTGTGGGGTCGGGGGTGGTCCCCCGATCACCTAATTCACACCTTACCTGACAGCCGGAGTTATCATCCTCGCTCCCGTACCAGTGGGTCTAGTCAATATGTTTTGGCTAAAAGTAACTAGTTGCTCCTGCATCTTCTGCTGATTGTCCACCAGTGACCGTTGTAACGCCGTAACCTCATCCATCTCTGACTAAGGCGACACCTGTCTAGAATTAGGGCCAATGCCTGGTGGAAAATATGATGCCATAGAATTTCGGCGAACGAAAAGAAGAAGAGCTGCACTAGAAGAGCTTAATGAACTGGAAACAAGCTTGAGAAACTCAAACTAGAGCCCTTTCAATGGTGATTCAAGACCAACCAAATGTGGGGTTGGATCACTACTAGAGAATCTGGGGAGCAACAAGCTAAAAGAGGAAGAAGATGATGATATTCATTCCCGCATATAGTGCCAACTGATGATACCAGTTATGGTAACACCCAGTAATGTAGTAAGAGCTCAATCTAGTAGAACCTGGAAGGTGCAGCAATGGTGGAATTACAGCAAGTAAGTAAAGAAGAAAATGAGGCAATAGATAAAGAGACTATAAAGTAAGTGGTTCTGCCAATGGGCCTACTCCACTATGCAATGGTGAGTGATCTTCACTATAAAAATGGTCTCTAATGGCCATGTGATACAATTCACTCAACTTTCTCTCCCTACAGTTATTTTAACAGAGTTGTGGCTAGGGTTTTAATTATCGATCCTTTACATTGTTGGAGAAGACAAACTTATATAGTGCATGGGTGGTGTAATGTACCACCATGCATGTAATAAGCTTGTACAGTATACATTATCCAACTTGGTTAGGCCACCTATCTCTAGTACATGTAGATCATGATGAAGTAAATATTCCCCCTACGTACACATGCGATTCGGTTATAACTGTTTGTCCACATGGATTGGTTGTACTGAGGTCTTGCATCACACATGGTGGAGTTGTCATCAAGAGGATTCTCGACCCGGACGAGTATGAGTGATGATACAAGAAATCATCCTCTTATCATTCTCGTACCAGCAAGTTAAGTTTAAATACATAATAAATAGATAGAGCAAGTAAAGAGAGATAAAGGACAAGATATAGAGTGGTTCGGCTATTAAAATGAGACTACTTTGGTGCCACACTCTCATTATATGCGTCGTAGTGCAAGTTTACAATGTCATAATAGGTGTAAAATGTATATGAGAGAATAGAATACATGTCTATGATGATTCCATGAGTATCGATGGGATGACCGTGATACCGGTGAGTATCCCCCAAGCTGTATCGAGGGGTGTAGAGTGCTTGTCAATGCCTCCCCAAGTGTAGTTGTCTATGGACTGGATATTATTGTATGAAATGTAATCGGATCAGGATCCCCAATCTCGAGGTGTGGACCTCTATTTATAGGAGGTCTAGGTGCTATATTATTTCTATAAGTGGAGAGGGGATGCGGCCAGCTATGCTAAAAGGTAGGGGCCGCACCCTGTAACATGTGAATGAGAGGGGGACGCACCCTGTAGTATATGTGCCCGCAGCATGTAAGTCCGCACTTTTAGCATGTAAATGTAAGGCCGCAGCAGAAGGTCTTCTATGCATGCTTCTCAAAGGTTCCGCGGTAGGGTGCCTATATTTGCTATATCAATAAGCCCCCAAGTCGTAGTGCCAAAAGATAGCGATTGGGGCTGCAGCTGAGTAATCAGGTCCTCTTCTCAAGTTGTCGTACTAATTCAAACGTGATGCTTCATCTTCCTGTGGCCTCTTATATAAATGGCAACTGGTCGTGGACTTCATTACGTTTTAAAACTCTTGAGAGCAAATCGAAAGAAAAACCTTGCCATTCCATCTTTTGAGTTTTTCGGCATGTCTTGTGGTGTCTGGTGGTGGAGCAACTGGTGGTTCAAGGCTGATCAACACCCAAATCTTCCTTTCTCATTGGTTTCCAGGTAACAAATCAAAACTTCTCCTTGATTGTTCTTCTGGATTGTTCTTATTGATTTCTGTTTATAAACGAACAATACGAATCCACTTTCTTTTGTTGAAATATTTTAAAAAATTAATATCGAATTGAATGGACTCTATTAATATTATTGGTGAAATGAACTCACTTTACTAATACATTGAATCGATCTTCAATTGATGAAATAAATTGATAAATCCTTGTTGACCCAATAAATGAAACTTTAATGACTTGTGTAGGATCAAATTTGTTGTCCATAGTGTAACGCAAGTAATGAAAACGTACCATTCTGCTCTTGATGTTCTTGAGTAAACCTTTCAAATTCTAGGGCTTTAATCTTTAGAATAATCCATGTTCAGTGTTAAGCTGTTTAGGAGTTTGATCGCAGAAGGTATCATATTCTTATGTTACTTGGCTGCAACCTCATGTCAATACTTGTATGATGAATACCCTTTTTGCCTTAGGGTTTAGCCTTAGTCTAGAAGCCGCGGGCCTTTGCCAATGAACTAAAGGACTGCGGCACATCTCGACATACCTAAATTCTGCTTCCCCAAAATAACATGCCACGATCATAGTTGTAATCCATAGGATTCTAAAGCCCAACACTTAGTGTAGTTACCTGAAATTGTTGAAACTTTAATTTTTCTTCCAAACTTGTTATCACGTTGTTCCTACCACGGCCTCTAAGAGTCTTATCTGACCATACTAGCTGCGGCACCTAATAGTGGACTTTTCTGCTTTTCAGGTCTTGCTGTATCCATATGAGCTGGAATCGTGACAAATTTCTGAAGGATTTTTGGAACAAACATTTTGGAGTTTCTCCTCCTGAACTCCCTTCTGTGCGCCCTTTAAAGACATTTGGGCCTTGCATGCTCAAAGATTGCCCTAACTGCGTAACTTTAGATTCTAACTCCGCAAAAACCATTTGTAGGAAAGAAACTAACTCTGCAGACTCCTCTTGTAGGAAAGATACTGAGACAACAATAATGGAAGAGGAGGCCAATTCCAGTAACAACCTCATAGATGTCGCGACTGGTCGGCCTTCAGAGTCTAGGGACGCACCTACTAGCCCATCAAACAGAACTGAGAGACCTCCTGCGGCCTTAAACGTCCAAAGCATCATGACTTAGGAATGAGTTGACCAAGATGTTGAGGCACTTGAATTTCCTGAAAATTTGGTTTTATCGGCACCCACCGCTGAAAAAGGACTTGCACGGCACTTGATGATGATGGGGTGTGCTTCCCCCTCCACGCGTTTGTATATGGGTTGCGGTTTCCCATTCCAGTCCCCATTAGAAGAATCTTCCAGACCATGAAGCTAGCCCCAGCCCAACTGGATCCCAATGGCTGGAGAGCAATTCTTGAATCTGTAGTGCTATGGAAGAATATATTAAGGAGGGACATAACTTCCACGGAGTTTTTCCATTTTTATAGACCTAAGGAGAATTCTGTAAAATTTTCAAGGTAATATTACTTTACCATCTGCAGTAATGATGAAACCCTTCATACTGGGAGGCCCACCAGTGTAAAAAATTAGAAGGGCAAGTATTTTTATATTTCTGGAGAAGGGTGGTAGATCCACCCAGATGAGACTAAGAGGGAGAAATCCTTTAGGATGTCACGGCAATGGGGACGTCCCTCCAAGATAGGTATATAAGGATGCAGCCAGCTCTGAACATACCCCGTCTTATTTCTTACAGTTCTATCTGCCATATTCTTTCCTTTATTTTTGTACTAATATTGAACTTTCTATGCAGCTCTAGACAATTTTCCCCTTAGTGAGCGGAAAGAGAGTAGGATAAGAAGGGTTGTGGCAGTAAGTGCTAAGGATAAAAAGTTTAGCACCTTAGTGACTTCAGCCTCCATTTTTTAGGGAGGACACTTCACAAACAAATCCTTGCCCAAAGTTATGGACGCGAACAATACTAATCCCTTACTCTATTAATGCCGTGGCAATTATTTTCAATTCTTTAATATTTGACTTTGCTTCATTTCTTCTTCACGTGAGGAGATAGATAGGGAGCTCTTGGCAGCTCAACTGGATGAAATGGATGAGGATGTGACTGCCCTCAATAACGCACCCAGACAGAATAAGAGAAAAAGGGCCAAGTCCAAGCACCCTGCCGCACCCTCTGTGGTTGACCAAACGGCCCCTGCCACACCCACAGTTCAAGCTGAGGAGTTTGCTCCTCAAGAAAGGTCTGAAGTCCAATTTGATGATGATATTGGCAGTCAACTGGCCGTGGTAGGCTTGATGATGTATGTGATTGATGTGTAGTGTGGTCGCGACACCTCCCAAACCAACATTTCAATCTCACCCCCTCATCCAATAATGATGTTTGTTAAGGCCAATTTAGCGCCTCCACAAAGTTTTGCTAGCTTTGTCCCTGATGGCCGTCTGTGGCCTCAGCTTAGGCAACCCAATCCTGAGTCTTCCTAGGACACAACTGCGAGGGATGCTCGTAGAATGAAAAGGGTTCCAGATGCCATAGATCTGGATTATCTTGTGGGTGAGGATCATGAAAACTTGGATGATTATGCCCTCCACGGCTTGCTGAGAGTACGAGAAACTTCACCTTTTCAATGATTCTCTCTTTCTGTAGCTAAAGTTTTATTTTCTAACAATCAACATCTTCGTAGGTCGTAGACGTTGTGATGTCCCAGAAGCTCAAATATGAAGGCCTCTATAAGCTGAAGGAGGCCGCGGAGAGGCTTCGTACCACTGACCTGGAGATTTCTAGAAACTCATCATTTGAAGCAGGAAAGAAGTCTGTTGCTGCAGCACTCCAGGCAGCCCAAAATGGAACTTGATGCTGTGGTCAAGGCTAGGGATGATGCAGAGGTAAAGCCAAGCACTGTCGCAGCCTCTTTGTTAACTGCAAAAGCAAAGGCCGTGGAGGCTACTAAACTTGCCTCTAGACTTGAATCCCAGTTGAAGGATCTCTAAGAAAAAATTTCCCAACAAGAGATTAATCATGTTACTGCCATTAAGCAGTTGGAGGAATCACACTCCACAACCCTCAAGTGAGCCGCAGAAGGTGCTATAGCGGACTACAAAAAGTCCAGGGATTTCTTCCTCACCAACAACAAGGCATACATCTGCGGCTACTAAAAACTGAGATATAGGGTGTCTAAAAACTTCCCTGATGCCAAGGCCCGAATTATGTCTTGGAGTGTTGGAGATGCTGATCATAGTGCCTGCGTGGATGAAATGAAGGCCGCAGCAGAGGAGAGGGCAAGGAAGTTACTGGAGGAGACTGCGACAGATGATGAGACTGAGACGGGCACGGAGGGTGAAGATGGGGATGTTGAGGATGATGCGGTCTCTTAGACTTGGGAACTTTTTTATACTGTATACTGGACTATGGCCTTTAAACACTTTATTTAGGCTGCGGCCATTTGCTTGTACTCGATTAACTTAACATTTCATAACGTTTTGCTAAGGCTGCAGCCTTCAATCTAATTGCTTTATTTCTCCTTTGCTTACTTCTCTATTGTTTGCTCTAATATTTGCATGAATGTTTCTTTTATATTTGAATTTTTGATTGCTTTAATGAACTTGCAAAAAATTCTTCGATAACTGATGTAGATATAAGGCGGCGGCAATACCTTAAAAAGTTTTTCTCAGAATAGGCTGCGTCCTATTATATTTTGCCTTTACTTCCATAAGTTTCTTGTATTTTGCCTTCAAGACTTCAAATTTTCCACTCCGTATGTGGCTATCATCCCCTAAGCCGTGGTGCCAAAGAGAAATGGCTTTTGGGGTTACGGCTTAACTTCCCTTGCCTCATTTTAACTTGTCAATTTTCCAAGTCTTGGTTACAATTCAGAGGCTACGGATGGTTTGCAACCCAACCTCGGTATTTTAGCAATTCTAATAATGTCCACCATTTTTCTCTGCTGCATCTTCTAAATGAATTAATGGACTCCTTGATGGATACAGCCATATTAATAGGGTTGCGAAGCCTTTCAGTCCCTTGTCAAGAATTTGATGACAGCATGTCGGGCTGAGCCTAACTTCTTTCCGTAGCTTTGGCATGCTTCATGATGTCAGTGTGACAGCATCCTTTAGTCGCTTTATCAAGAAACCAATTTCATAGCTTCTCTTAGTCGCTTTGATTGGGTTATTATCAAGCCTCCCCGGGCTAGGTATTATAAAGCTTCCCCAAGCTATGCTTGGATATATATAAATCCTTCCCAGGCTATACTAGGATTATTCGTAGATTATTAAGTTTCTGACCCCTCCAAATATAGGATTATCCATAGACAATATAGTCTTCGGCCCGTGTGGGTTATTATCTGTCCCCCCGATCTAGGTATTATGAAGCTTCCCCAAGCTAATGTACGATACATTTTTAATCCTCCCTAGGCTATGTTTGGATATATATCTAGACATCCTTGGCCAATTGAAGCATCCCAAAAGCTGAGAGGGGGAAATTTGAGCTTTAAAGCTGATAGTAGTATATAATGAAAGATGGTTGGCCTTATGAATATAAGAACACGTCCTTACACCATGAGTGCCATTGTAAGCCTAATAAGGTTGGCCATTTTGCATTTTTGATAACTGGCCCTCTTTCCCAAAATAAATATTCTTCCAAGATAACTGGCCATCTTTCCCTTGAAATCTATTTAAAACGAAGGTCATTCATAAGATTCCTATAAATGGGAACTCAAGAAATAAAATATGGATAAATATGTTCTTCATATATAGATACGATTTTGTTAGGACAATACAAAGTAAGCCCAATTTTATATATTCATATATATGTGTGTTATGTTTGTTAAGAAATACAATGCTTGTGTGTAAAATCAACACTTTAGGTTTAACAGAAAATAGACTAAAGGGGACTTAAGCATGTGGCATGTTTGGTAAAGGCTGCATACTCTAAGCATTTTTTAGGAATTGCTATAGCATCCCCTGCCTCACAAGCCTTTTAATCTCGTTCTTCAGGGAGTGGCATGCGTAGGTGTCGTGGCCATGGTCTGTATGGAATTCGCACCACTTGGCCCGATCACTTTTGTGTGGAGGAGTCTTTAGCTTTTCTGGCCACTTCAGTAGATTGTCTCCCTTGATGATCTCTAAAATATCTTCAATTTTGTAAATTAAAGGGGTGTAGGACTCAAAGTCTTATTCTACCTTCTTTACCTACTTCCTCTTTTGGTCCTGGGTTGCGGCCTCTGTGACATTATCTTCTTTGGCTGCGGAAACTACCACCTGGACAGCAGCTTTAGGTGTCGCGGCCTCCAGAATAAGAACCCTCTGGGTCAAGAATTTGACCTGAGTTTAGAGTGAGGCATGACTGTCATACAGATGATTGAGGTGGGTGTATAGCTGAGAAATCTCGTTCCTTATTTATGCACTTTGGTTGGACTCTCCCTCAATTTTCTGCTTTGTTAGTCTTTAAAAAATATATAATCTGAGACAAAACTAGTAGAAGTGAGTAATCATAGAATATAGGATGAACCAAGTGAACGAAGTATAAAGTTGGGATGCGGCGTTTGCATCACTGCATGGTTTTACTACTGAGGTCGTGGCCAGTAAGGCATATATGTGCACTGTCGCTGCCTTTAAATGGAATTCATCAAGGTTGAATTTGAGGCCACCTGATTTCATTCCTTGATGATTTGAAGATGGTAATTTAAATTTGTATGGTATTACAAGCATGAAAGTAATATTCAACTTGAAAGGTCATGGGTTCAAAACCCCTTTGGCTCCAGACTTGAAAGGGCATGAGTTCAAAACCTCTTGAGGTCCTTCATAATTTTCATCATTTAAGAGGCTTAAATATGAAACACCAAGAGTCGAATCTTTAACCTTCCACTAACAGCAAATCAACCTTTATACCTAATTTCATGAATTTTATATCGTTGGAATCGTAATGAAACGAGAATATTTCTGAATCCAAAAATTTTCTGAAATATTAAACCTTTTTGAAAAAATATTTGCAGCGGAAAATTAATATCAATACCTTCCTAATATATTCTCAACAATTCAACATGAAATAGCTCTGATACCACATGATGGATTAATTTCTATTTTGTGAAAACTATCACAAACACGAACATTCATATTGAATTATCAAGAAATATAAATATGGATTTTGCGGAAGCGTACCTGAATCCATGACAGAAAGTTAAAATATCTGAGTCTGAGGTCTTATGCTCTTCCAGATCAACGCTTTTATTTCCTCTCTAAATTTCTCTATGACAATGGGAATCAGAAGATTGGTGTCTTGTGATCTGGGGACCATGACCCCTATTTATAACACAATCGTGTCTTTTCATATTTCGTATATTTCTATTTTAACCCATCATAAAAATAAAAATTACGCTTGTCTCTAAACAATAAAACCCACACTTTAATAATATATTAGTAAGGCCCCAAAACTTAAATTAATCACTTTAATTGGCTTACTTTTATTTGATAGCCTATAATTCATATTTATTTTATATATAAACCCATATATTAAATTTTACTCTAACAATCTCCCACTTGGGCTATATATATATGTAACTTTATAAATTTGAATTATACTTTATGAGCTCATGAGTTTTAACTATCAAAACTTTATGTATCTTAATAATCTTCTCCATTAATTTCCCCAATATAGATTTTTTGTTTAAAAAATCAAAAATTACATAATATAGATCTACCGATTAATGCGGAGTTCCTTGGGGAAGAAGATGACCGGGATTGAGATATAAGATGACCAGGCTTGGGGAGGTAGAAGTTGAGTTGGATCCCGAAGCGAGCATTTGGTCGTGGCGGGTGAAGAAATTCCTTTTTTAAACTTAGTGAGAAATGTTAGGTTTAAGGTTTTGTTGTTTTAGTGAAATGTGTCTACATCTGGCACCGTGTCATAATCTCCTCATCTAAGAGCATCCACAGTGGTGGATGCTCAAAAAGGCAAGTTTACAAACTCTAAAGTTCCTTTTTACCTTTCGTGAGTCAGTAGGCTTACAGTGGTGTGAATGGAAAATTTTGCAAACTTAATTTCCTACGAACTACTTTTGTTCGTAGGAACTAAAAACCCATTTCTTATGAACAACATTTGTTCGTAGGAAATGATACGGACAAATGTTGTTCGTAAGAACTCAATATATGTAATAAAAATGACTATTTATGTTTCATACGAACTTCATTTGTTCGTATCAATTGCTACGAACAAATGAAGTTCGTAGGAACCCTTACAGAATTTGTAACCATTCTCTAAATTTAGAGAACGCCTACAAATTCTTATACAGAATTTGTTCATTTTCACCCACCACTGCGAGTGTCAAATTTTGTAAAGTTACCAAATTTCTTGTTTTCTTCTCCCCCATTTTGGATTCTCTAAGCAGTGCTAGATTAGCATTTTTGTAGTATATAAGATCGTGTTTTATATAAAGTGAGGAAATTAACAAAAAAGTTGTTTTAAGAGGAAAACCGTTTTTCATAAGAAAAAGTTTTAATGAAGAAAAAATATTTTTACTAAAAAAACACTTTTAAAATTGATGGAAAGTTTTGTAGGTAAAATATGATTAGCTATATACCAAATCAAATTTTATGCACAAAAGTGGAAAAAGGATATCGAATTTGGTTGTGTACATGGGTGCCCATAAAATATTATGTAAAATTTATCATGTCAACTAAGAACAATCACACACACAAAATCAGGAGTAGGAATTACACCTGATTTCTTTGAGTTTAAAATTTTATTTGAATGGTTCTAGCAATTGAACACACAGCCTTTTAATGCACATATACAACCATACCCGTGGTAAAAATTTATGGTTTGGAAATTTTTCCATCCACTCTAATCATTTCTCTTGTAATATTGTTTCCCAGTGCATTTAGATAAATTACACATTCATGATGTACATTTTGACATGTTTTCATGGAAATACATTATTTAATTTTCCTTTAACTTTTTTTCACGCATTTAATTCAAACACACCTTTTAAGTTTTTCCACCCAATCCTGATTTGTTCATGCCTAAATTTTTATTTTTATCTTTTTAGATGGACTAGTACAACATGTTAATAATTCACATATTCAACCACACCCGTGGAAAAAAATTTAGGGGTAGAAATTTTTTTTGAATAGTTTTTCCACCCACTTTCTCTTTGAATATCTTTTCCCACCCACTCTATTCGATTCTCTTGGAATATGTTTCCCAACGCACGTAGATAAATTATAAATTCATAAGGAACACTTTAACTAGTTTTCACAAAAGTAAATTCTTTAAAAAAAAATTCACCCACTTCACTTGAGCAAACTTTTATTTATTTTTTTAATTAAGGATTTATTCTCATGGAACACAAACTTTAAAAATTATACACAAACATAATACACAAATAAATTTGAAATATTAAATAAATAGTTAAATAATATAAAGTTATAGTATATTTAATAAAATAAAATCTAACTGTATTATCTTGACAGCGGCATCCATTCCATATCTATAAAGAATATTGTGTCTCATTGTCATACCATGTCCTAGCCTCTTGTATTTATGACTAACAACTTATAGGTATGAGGGAGAGATGGGAGTCATGTAAAGGAAGTCATAAAATGTAAATGGTAGAGAATGTCAATAAAAGAAAATATTAAACTAAGATTTACATTCCTTACACCCTAAAGGGCGCAGCCGAGTGGTAATGAGAGGTTAATCTCAATGCCTTAATTAAGCACTAGTGTGGTTCCATACTTACCTCCCTTTGCAAGTACCTCACTTACATTGTTGGGCTCTGCTGATTGTGACTTAGATACTCGACAGCATGCACAAAGGGGAGCTGATCGAGGAAGATCTCACGAAAAAAACTTTCCTTACGAGGTCGGTCAAGTTTTCAGTCTTTATATTTCATATAAAATTGGTCTAGCATTCTTATCAATAAAAATATGTGTTCACATTTGTCATTACCTTTTGTCTCCACAGTAACAAAAAAAATATACAAATTGTCTAAAATAAAAATAAAAATTATTTTCCTATTTTTCCTGCACAACACTCATACATTCAATATAAAAATAAGCTAGCTGAAGGCACAAGATCATACATTCAATATTGACAGTGGCCAAATTGAACGCAAACATATTATGTTCCAATTATATTTTGGTGTTGGAAGTAGTAGACTATATTTTGCGATGGGGGCAGGGCCCTCCCCAAAAGAACATTTAGAGGCATTCAACTTCATGTTATAATGCCTGAGAATGTCAAATGTCCTTTGCAGGTGGGATATGTTATCCTCCTTATTCTTACTCTAACCATTATATCATCAATGTATAATTCCATGGTTTCTCCAAGCTTGTCTCTCAACTTCTTTATCATGGCTCTCTGGAACGTTGCACCTGCATTTTTTAGTCCGAATAGCATAACCATGTAACAGTATAATCCATATGTTGTTATAAATAAGGTTTTCTCGTGGTCGGGACCAAACAAAGGAATTTATTAGTAACTAGAATAAGCATTAACGAAGTTCATCATCGTATGACCTCGCGTCACATCCACTAACTGATCAATCTTAGGTAAAGGAAAATTGTTATTTAGGAAAGCTTTGCCTAGGTTGGTGAAATCCACAAATACTCTCTATTCACCATTGTGCTTCTTTACCAACATCGGGTTGGAGATCCAGTCAAGGAATTTAACTTCCTTTATGGTCCCTACCTCCAAAGGTTTTTGAACTTATTCCTTGACTTCCTTAACCTTCTCTGGGGATGTTCCCCGAGCCTTCTGAGCCACGGGGTTAAAAGTAGGGTTAATATGGAGTTTATGACATGCCACTTTTAGATCAATCCCAGTCATTTCATAAGGATGCCATGCAAAGACATATTTGTTATGACGTAGGAGTTCTATCAGTTTACCCTTTTTTCATCTAAGGATATGTTGATACCAATCAAGAATTTTTTAGTTTAATTGAATTCTTCAAATGCTACTTTCATTAACTCCTCCATCACCCTATCGGCTTGTTCTACCCTTGGGTCGCTAGGCCGACCATATTTTAACTACTATTTGGCTGAATTTAGTTAACCACTAGTAGCCATAGTGTCATCAGCTATGTCTTCTCTTACTTTCCCTAGTCGAATAGTAGAAATGAAGCATTATCGAGCTGTATCCTGGTTTCCCTTGATATCCATTACTCCTACTTCAGTCATGTACTTCAACTTTCGATGATAGGTAGATAGTATTTCCTTCAAAGCATGGAGCCACTCATGCCTAAATATTCCTTTGTATGGAGACTCAATATTCACTACCAGGAATTCAATGAGCTTGGACACGTCCCTTATACATACCTATAATATGACCTTCCCCAAGGTCACTATCAACTGTGGGGGTTTTGTCCCTCTTTACAAAAAAAAAAATTGTCCATGAATCCAACCAATGGGACCTTGGCCTCTTTGAGGTCGGCCTGAGTCAGACTCAACTTCTTAAATGGGCTTATATACTCTGAAGAGCTTCCCTAGTCAATAAGTAACCTATGTGCATCCAAATTTGTTACCTTCATGGTCAGTACTAAAGCATTATGATGGACTGTGTGCATACCTATCAGGTCGTCTTCTTATAATCATAATTCTTCAATTTGGGATTTTTACCAGGAAAAGGCTTATTATGGTCTATCGGGAACTCTTGGCGAATAACTTTTGCTTTTTGTGATTTTGATCCTAACTTTATACATGTCATAACCTTTAGGTATTAGGCTCCACGAATTACATTGAGGTCGGCCAAACTAGCTACCTTTGACACTCCGCCTATTAAAATATCGGGTGGCCAGACCGTGATCAAAATAACACGTTGGTCTTATATGGCTCATTCTTAGCATCATTGTCAAAAACTTTTTAATGTTACTAACCACGTCGTAATTTAATTATACCGGTGCCAAATTTTATCTTTCCTTAAATAACAATAATGAGGAAATAAATAATAATTAAACCATCAATCACAAACTGATAAATAAATCCAACACAGATGAATAAATACAAGTAACTGAATCAACTATCGGTTCAACAATAAAGTACAAAAGTAAACTGAAACAATAATTGTATTACACAATGTCAAAAAATAACTGAATAATAATCTGAGGGCGACATTGATAAGCACCCAAAAGTGTCTATTTTATGCCCCGAATAGATGCATTTTAGTTGCTCGTTTTTAATAAAATTGGACTTATGTTCGTATTTTATCATTTTGCAGGTCAATACGCAGTCGTGGTATTAAATGATGCTGAATCAGTATAATTGCGACAAAGTTATGGCTAAATGTGTTCAATGAAGAAATCAAGAGAGAGAGCGAAGTCAGAGTCCCTATTTGAGCTTGCCCCGGTGAATTTCGAGCCCAGTCCCGAACCAAACCTAAGCCTACACCGAACCCAGTCCATCACCCGAGCCCCGTGTGTGTTTAGTTCGTATTTTTATTCTTTTTTGTAGATTTTATTTGAGTTGTTTTAATTTTTAGAATTTATTTTAATTTTTGTTTAAAAGTTTATATTTTTTTAGGATTTATTTGTGTCGGTTATTTTTCTTTTTATTTAGGTGTAAGTTTTATTTTGATTTTGATTTTTTAGTTTTTATCTTATTTTATTAGGATAGTTTTTTTTAGAAATTTATTATTTTATTTTTATTAGATTTTACATTTTTGGGACTTTAGTTTTTAGATCTTTAATTTTTTTTAGTCTATTTAACATAATAGGTTTTATCATTTTTATTTTCTTTTTACTTGATATTTTTTTAATTAGGTTTGATTTTTATTTTGTGTCTTTTAATAGGATTTTATTTTTATTTTATTTAGATACAAACAACACACACAAACCCCCATCATCTTCTTTCCTACACCATAACCCATTTCTCTCTCCTCATCCACCATTAACAAACCAAAACCTCCGCTCTCACCTTATAAACCAAACCTTAACCTCAATAAAAAACACACCAACCCCACCTGCATAACCCGTCATCATCCCCCGACTCACCATACCCACTGCCCAGACCGGACCTAAGCCGATCCATATCCCCAATAATCGAACCCGATTCTCCCTCACCCCTCTTTCACTCAGACTCCAGCTACCAACCTGCATACCCACAACCTCCTGCCGACCCATTCCCCCATCACTAGAGGCCAAGCTTTAGCAAAAATCTCCATAAAAATAGGCGGCTCCTACCTTAACTACGACCATGGATGGAGGTAAGAAGAGCCCATGGTGGGCAGATGCCCACCTTGTCTTTTCGAAAAAAAAAATCAAAGGCAAATTTGTAAATTAAATTAGTAATAAGTTAAAATTTTTGAGGGTAAAAAAGTAAATGCCCACCTTACCAAAATTCTCATAGCTGGCCTAACTCTACTACTCTTACTACTATATCCGTAAATGATATCTGGCAGTACAAACAAAGTAAGATAAAAGTTACTTTTGTAATCTTGTAGAGAGAGAGATTGAGATTTAGAGAACCACAAAAGTAGCCCCTTAATATATTGAAAAGTAGCCAAAGCTTGGCTTTGGCTAATCCCGGTACATCACGCTCTGTATAAGAGACTATTGGTTAAGTATCTCACTCGAACCACCATAAAAAATCACACATATTGGAGGCAAAGATAGTCCCCACCCAAATGGGTCACGCACATACCTACGCTCCCAATCAACTGTAGAGACTATCATACTCAGATAACATGTGTCCAAGTTCCTATGTTGAGGTTACAAGTCCAAAATTCCCCCAATGGGCTAATCAGGATAAGACTTTCCACAATGCACGACTTTCTCCCGATAGCCAGCAACGTAGGTATGTCATACATATAATAAATCATACAAATCATTATTGGTGCACACACAAATTATATCATATATCCCATACGTAGCATATATGTCTCCAGAGTATCCTACATATTATTTAATTCCAATTTACACTTCTTATCGTATATTCCCAGGTATCCCTCACTACTCGAAGTATGCCAATTATCAAGAGGTAATTCACTCATATCCTACTGATTTAAATCATAGGTTCGCTTATTCCCTGCATTCGTTACATTTTAATTTGCACCAATTAATCTAATCACTTTCACATTAATTAGTTTATTAAGTTAGGATCACCCAACTACAATACCTGGACTCACTTACCGTGTTCGTATTTTTATCCCTTAGAATTTATTCCATGATAAGATTAACACTTCTCGTCACATATAATATACAATAATTTATATATATATATATATATATATAATAAATAACTCTGGCTACTCCGTGCCTGAATTCCTATAGCACTAGCCTAAATATTCGATTCAACCTCTGACCCTAAATTTAATTAACTTTCGCCTCAATTAATTTCATCAAAAGAGTATTACATAACCACCCTGCTCGAGCTCACTCTCTTAGCCCGTATTCTCTCTCCTTTAGAATTTATCACACGAGGTCTCATTAATAAGTTCGCCCCCTTATTAATATCAGTAGTCCGTACTACCTATCTCCCAATATCCTAGGTATTAATATCCATTTAATTTTCTCTAAGTGTTATCATTCAACCACAATGCCCGGACTCCCTGGCTGGGTATGTATTTTTAATCTTTTGAATTTAGTTTACCATATTCCAATTATTTAGATTGGCACACTATCTAAATAAAACACATCTTAAAACCCTCCTGCCAAGGCCGTAAAATTTTCTCCCCTTTTTATTTTCACTTAATTAAATCCTTAAAATATTCGCTAAAAATAACAGGGGCAAAATTGGCATTTCGTATAAAAACATGTCGTCATTCAAACGACATTTGATGTCGTTTGAATGACAATCATCATTGCTTGAATGACCTTCCTGGTCGTTCAAAGGATCTAATTCAATTTCTGCCTCTTTGTCTACCTCGTGCTGTAACATTAAAGGTTTATGATTTCAACTCTGAATCAATTTTGATAACCCTTAATCATTTATACGATTTCCAATAGTTTCAATTCCCCAATTATATCAATATCCATCATCAATTTACAATAATTAATAGTAAAATGTAATACCCTTAATGATTTCCCCTACACTCGTTTTCTCCCACTTTAATTCTGAATACCAAATTATCAACCTCGATTTACCAGTATGTGAATATCAATTCAGATTTGCATATGTTTGACAATCAAATCTTTAATCTACATAATTTGCCCATTTTTTATGTGAAAGCCCACCCAAAACGAATATGATTTATACCCACCATGATATGAATCGAAATACTGCAAATTAAATGAAAGCAAGTTTAACTACTTGTCTGGATAATTTCGTAGTGTCTGATTTTGGTGGATATATTGATACACCTTCAAGAATTTCCTTCCCAAATCTTCACTCCGAGAATGTTCTTGCAAAAATTCTTCAACTCATCCCTTAGACTCTTGAAATTTCTTCTCAATTCTCTTCTCTTTCTCTCTACCTCTTTGTGTAACTCTCCTAACCTATGGTTTTGTGAAAATAACTCTTCTCTAAGCCCAAACCTTTCACTTTATAAGTGTAATCCCGTTTTTGTCTTTTCATATACCATTAAGAAGCACAAAAGTCACCAAAATAAGTTCTAATTAGTCTAAAAAAAACCCGAGACCCGAACACAACTCCCGGGTACTCAATTTTGACTATTTCAACCTATTCGGAACCAACCGTGCACTCGGAATCATCATTCGAGTTACTTAACTAAAATCTCCAGTTTCACCCTCAATTTACGACATATGTATTTTAGAAGAAATAACCCGAATTAATTTAAATCTTACTTCTCCAAATAAATAAATTCTCCAAATAAAATAATTTATCCAAATTATCCATTTAGTTTAAATTCTTATTCACCATATTAAATAAATAAATTATCCAAATAAAATAACTTATCCAAATTATCCATTTAGTTTAAATTCTTATTCACCATATTAAATAAATTAGTTATCCAAAAAAATACGGGGTGTTACATACTTCCCCCCTTACAAAGGAATTTCATCCTCAAAATTCAGATTAGTCTAGTACTCCAAGCCTCGAATACTTATCTCCTCAGACAGGAGTGGAGGTAAGAAGAGCCCATGGTGGGCACCTGTCCACCTTATCTTTTCGGCAAAAAAAAATCAAAGGCAAATTTGTCAATTAAATTAGTAATAAGTTAAAAGTTTTGAGGATAAAAAAGTAAATGACCACCTTACCAAAAGTCTCATAGCTGGCCTAACTCTACTACTCTTACTACTATATCCATAAATGATATCTGGTAGTACAAACAAAGTAAGATAAAAGTTACTTTTGTAATCTTGTAGAGAGAGATTGAGATTTAGAGAACCACAAAAGTATCCCCTAAATAAATTGAAAAGATTGGCTTTGGCTGATCTGCTGTTTTTCGTGTTTTTCGTTCGTGCTCATAGAGAGAGCCCCAGTTCTCTTGCTTACTTACAGTGGTTTTCTTATCCAAGACAAGGTTAGTTTTAGTTTAAATATGAACTTGCTTTGTTTTTTTCAGTGTAAAAATATGAAACTTTGATTTAATTATTTATATGTTAAAATCTGAGAAACCATATTATTTTTTTCGTGTAAAAATATGATTTTTTTTGGGTAAAAATATGGAAGTGCTATTCGTGTAAAAATATGTTTTTTTATATTGTTAAATATGTTTTTTTGTAATGGTTAAGGGCAGGGTTAGTTCGTGTTGTTCCAAAGAGTATGATTTTTTTTTGTATTTTTTTTCGTGTAAAAATAAGTATGGACCTTTGATTTAATTATTTTGTATGTTAGAATATCGTTTTGATTTTATTTGGGTAAAAATCTTATATTGCTTTTATTTTTTTTACTTCTAGTTATGCGTAGGTACTTCAAAAAAAATGTCTCGCCATTGCCTCCCCCTTTGAGTGATGAAGATGCCTACGGCCAAAATCATCCTAAGAAAAAGCAAAAAATGCATAAAATAATTTCTTGAAAATCATATTTTGATCCAAACAAACTTTCGGCCTACGACCCTCTGTCTCAAGTTATTATCCGGATGTTCAAAATGAGGTTCGGAGGATATATTGGCAAAAAGGGCCTTATCAACCTCGTGATCATAAATTTCTTCAAAGAGATCAAGGGGGATTAAGGCAATTTAATCCTTCTTGGTTTGATGATCACCTAATTTGGTTAGAATATAGTGTCCACAAAGAGGCGGCATATTGATTATGTTTTTATCTTTTCAAAGTGGATGGTAAGGAGCATGCAGGTAGTTATGATTAGCACTTATTGCCGATGCCACTAAAAATGAGTATGCCGATTTACTCTTTACATTGGTCAACAATGTGGTAAATGTTGTTGGGGGATCTTGCAAACGCAATGACATTCTTCAAATGACTCAAGCTATCAATATAATGAAAGCACTTAAAAGTGGGGAACTTTCAAGTGGACATGGTCTAAATCAAGAGAATAACCTCAAGAGATTCGGTGATACATGATGGGGGTCATATTATAATTCATTGATTAGCTTGATTACTATGTTCACTTCTGTCATTGATGTGCTTGAGTTTGTTGTCAAGGATGGGAAGTCCGACCAAAGGGTTGAAGAACATAGATTGTTAGATTCATTGCAATCTTTTAGTTTTGCACTCTATATACTTTTGATGAGAAACATAATGGGAATTACAAATGAATTGTCACAAGAAATACAAAGGAAAGATCAAGATATTGTCAATGCAATGTCCTTGGTTAGAATATCGAAGCAAATATTGCAATTGATGCGCGATAATTGACGGGACTCGTTGTTGCATGAAGTGTCGTCATTTAGTTCTACACACAACATAGATGTCCCCAGCATGGAAGAAGCATTTGTTATTTTGAGATGATCACGACACAATATAGAGAAAATGACGAACTTGCATCATTTTCGAGTTGAGGTGTTTTATCTAGTTATATATTTGCAATTGCAAGAATTCTCTGCCTTTGATAAGGAAAAATTGATTTGTCTAGCTCATTTTTATCTCTTGAATTTTCTTCTACACAACTTGTGGTACTTGACAATCAACTTCAAACATATATCCTTGATGTAACATCAGATGCTCAATTTTTAGAGGTCAATGGAATTGGAGATTTGGCTAAGCAAATGGTGAAGGGGAAAAAGGATATAATGTATCCATTAGTTTAAAAGCTTCTGACTTTGGCGCTAATATTACATGTTGCTACTGCAACTATTAAGAGAGCTTTTTCTACTCTGAAGATAGTGAAGAATTGATTGCACAATCAAATAAGAGATCAATGGCTGGCTGATACTTTAGTCATATATATTGAGAGAGAGATATTTATTGGCATTGAAAATGAGCTGATCATGCAACGTTTTTAGAAAATGAAGTTTCGTCGAGGACAATTGTAGTTACTTTTGTAGATGATGGGAGGTTTTTTGGGATAAATTTTTGTACATGGTTGATTTTTGTCTATATATGTAAATGAGTGCAACACCTCTTGTGGTGTTATTCTAATAAATTTCTAAACACCGTTACTATGTAATAGTTTCTCTTGTACTTGTTGAATTGTTTTCGCTATTATAGATTTTTTATTTATTTTGGACACTCTCGCCCACCTTAGCAAATGTTTCTGGATCCTCCACTGTCCTCACATGCCCTTAAGATCGCTACCAATATCTCTACCCCTTGTAATTGTGAATTATATTATAATTAAATTAATTACCTAGGGCTCCCATACACCCTGTACCCATTCTCATCAGCATGAAATCCACCCATCTCTACTAGTCTTAAATTATAATATAACTTTAAACTCACAGTTATTACCATGTATGTATATATTAACCAAGGTACCAAATCTATGTACTAATGACCACACATCTCTCCACGACATTGCGTTAAGTTTCATGCTTGGGACGTCTCGCAAAGTAAAATCCAAACAAGGAAACCCCCCATTACATTTCTACCTAACATTGTCGGTCGTTGAGATCTACTAGGTCCTTATCCCATATCACATACCCAAATTCTTTTCTCTTAACATAAAAGTATAATCTTCCACTCTCATGTTACAAAAGACACCATACAATACTGCGCACCTACTATCACTAGTTTCTTAGCGTGAATTAATCACGAGTTATATCTCCCCGCTCAATCATAAATATATCCACCCTGAATCCCATGAGTTACTGTCCCTACTCACTGGGATCAAATATAATAATACAACCAATTTTTTATAAGTCTATTATGCGACACACCATAATATATATAGAATAGACCCTCTTTCAGGTGATAACTAGCACAAATAAATCATATCTCGAAATAACTAATACAAAGTCTCTTAAAACTATATACTATAGCCCAAAAATCCTGGTATAAATATCACTGACGTATCGTACGTAGCACGCTTTTCTCAAGTTCATCTCCGCACTCTCTCGTCATGGCTATACCATAAGGGTATTTTCTATTACCCCACACTTTGCAATTTAATTCTTATCGATTTTTCCCCAACCCATTAACTTGTGGTGTAAAAGTTCTCTCAGTGCTTCCTTCGCAGTACTACCCGGCTCTCCTAGCTATATATCATAATAACTCTAAGTTTAGAATGTTTCCCTTACACGTTCAATATTTTAACATTTAAAACCGATGAACTAGTATCCAATCACTTCTCACTACCCGCAACATTTATTAAGGTCCATGCAGGTAACCTCCCGCAACGAAGCCCAAAAGAACTTCCCCAATGCACTATTCCCTTGCTTTGCCGATCGTCAAAATCTGCACACAACTAAGGTATCACCAATTTTTATCTTCGATTCATAAATAAAATAGTCTATGACCGATGTCTCTCAAGGCTTCATATGATACGATTCTCTCACGATCACTAAGTTCTCTGCAGGTAAACAACAATGAGCTAAAACTCTTCACTCAATAGTGAACTTGATATACTCTGAATCACATTAGCAAAATTCACTACGCAGTAGGATCCAATATAACTAGACAACTATACTTTTTAAAGTCTATTTCATAAATCTTGTCGTGAGCTCGATCCCCTCTTTCAAGTGAGACATCACAAAAATGTGCTTCCTGCCCCGAGAAAAGTGAACACGATAGTCTTGCTGTAACTACCCATCATCACACAACAGACCGTACCTAGGATAAAACCAGAACTCGAATATCTCCTTTCAAAATGAGCTAACCTCATAAAATATGTCTTCTCAGTGTCCACACCTGCTCCCTGCAGATGGAATTAAAGAGATCCTCGCTACCTCAACGGTACATACATACAACTATAGTAATATTAACGATACCTCTACTGGACTCGTTTCACATGCGAATCTAGCACTAAAAATTTATTTTGACTCGCTCATAACACACAAAACAAACCTCGATCACTCTGAAATCAAAATCATACTTCCTATTGCCAATAGTACTCGCGGTTCAAATGTTTCTTGGACATAACACCCTTATCCCAACCGAACCAAAACTTCCATATAACTTTTGCCCCAACTGGGCATCCTGTTCTTGTCCCCCACTTCACTGCAGATGATATCCACACATGTGTCTCCACTCTTTACATATAAGACACCTCATTTCGTCATTTCTTTTTTCTATGGCCTCACTAGTCCTATCAAGTTTATCCTTTTAACGTGCATAGTATACTTGTCCCTAATTGCTACCCCCATTGTCCCGTTAGCTCCATTGTCCCCTACGGGACTCGTTGTTGGCCTTAACAACCCTTACTGAATCCACTATCACTTGGTAGGAATTCTTTTGATCTCAATCATTAAAATGAATTACCTATGGGTATCTTCTCTTGTGGTGCCTCACTAGCACCATTAAATCTAGTCTTACCCTTTTGGTTAGATCCTTTAACTCTCTTGGCTCCCTTCTCATGACAATGACAATAATGATACCGATCGTTATCTTCACACTTCCCTATCCATGCTTGTATAGCCTACCCATGCATCCATTATTAACTTACGGACCTTCTTGATTCTCTGTACCCACCTTGTATGGTACGAAGTTCACTAAACACATCAATTCTCCTTCATGACCAACCATAGTACTGCCCTTTTGAAATAAGTATTGAAATTTCCTTTGCCTCTTTGTTTAAACAGTTGATGAGAGGATTTGGGGTCAAACTGCACCCCAAATTCCTTGTTATTCATTGTATGCCTCCATGGTTGTGGTTACCGACTCCCACACTACATCGTCGCTCTTATGAGTTTTGGGCCCGAAATTTAATCCTAGGTGCCATTGCACTCCACCCTACACAATTGTCTTTGGATCCTCTCCTACCATTGCTATGGTGACTCCTATCGCGATTACCGTTCTCAGAATATTTCGTTGCTTCAGCAGAGCCTCCCCTCCTATCGTCCTTCCAACGGCCCTCGCTGGTCGTCTTAAAATTGTTTGGTGTATGAAGTCCAACCGAACTCGTATATAAATTGCATAGGCTATACTTAATCACAGGAGAACGTAAGTCGTATATATGAATGAATACAACAATCCTATAATAAGGCTCTATATCAAAGAACTCTATGCTAAAGTGTAATAAGCCGCACAGATCCTAAGGATTCTAGAACATAATGCTCTGATACCATCTGTGACACCTCGCCTATTAAAATACAGGGTGGCCAGTCCGTGTTCAAAATAACACGATCTCATATGGCTCATTCTTAGAATCACGTCGAAAACTTTTTAAAATTTACTAACCACCTAGTAATTTAATTAAACCGGTGCCAAATTTTATCTTTCATTAAATAACAACAATGCGGAAATAAATAATAATTAAAACATTAATCACAAACTGATAAATAAATCCAACACAAATGAGTAAATACAAATAACCAAATCAACTATCGGTTCAACAATAAAGTACAACAATAAACTGAAACAATAATTGGAATACAAAAAGTCAAAAAATAACTGCATAATAATCTGAGGGTGACATGCCCAAATGAATAATGGTGTAAAGATCCTATGATAGGAATAAATGAACGAAGAGTCTATAGCAAGTCATGCAACTTCCACACGAGTTGCAGCTTCGTATTCCTGGATAGAATATTCAAACTAGGCGTCCCTGTGGCTGGACACCTTAAAGGTTTTGAAAAATATTTTTACACGGGTGTGAGCCCAAGTAAAATATTTTGAAAATATTTAGCAAGAAGTTAAATTTCTATAATTAAATATGCATGTACACTCTTCATATTTAAGTTAGTGTCACACTCTCTTGAGGTATAACTCACCCCTTATCTAATGTGCACACCTAACGCTTTCCTGCTAACCTTTCCTAGTTACGCTACTCCCACCTAACTAGCTGTATAAAGTCTCTTTCTTCATACTAACTTGTTGTGCCCACCCATATATCCCATATAATATGTTATTGGATGATTAATTAGCCAATTATGAATTTCTCATTCTATGTTTAATCCTCCACCCACTAGAGTTATTTTAGATGTCGCTGTCTTTCTCATTTACTAATTTCACACTGTAGACTAAGTCATAACCATATATTCATCACCTCGTTATATACATACTAACCCGATACATCATCAACCAAGCACACATAGTACAATAAACCATAGGTATATATATTACTCTAAATATATATGTATATATACAATACGATACCTGTAGGCTAAGACCTGCGGTGCATGCATACTATGCTATCAAGTCCCGGTACATCACGTTGTGTATAAGGGACTATTGGTTCAGTATCTCACTCGAACCATCATCACAAATCACACATATTGGAGGCGAACATAGTCCTCATCCAAATGGGTCACACACATACCTATGCTCCCATTCAACCGTCGAAACTATCATATCTCAGATAACACGTGTCCAAGTTCCTATGTTCAGGATACAAGTCTAAAATTACCCCAATGGGCTCATCAGGATAAGATTGTCCACAATGCGCGACCACCTCCCGATGGCAAGCAGCATAGGTATATCATATACATAATAAATCATAAAAATGATTATAGGTATACACACAACCTATATCATATATCCCATACGTATCATACATGTCTCCCGAATATCCAACGTATTATTTAATTCCAATTTACGCTTCTTATCGTATGTTAGCGAGTATCCCTCACTCAAAGTATGCCAATTATCAAGAGGTAATTCAGTCATATCCTACTGATTTAAATCATAGGTTTGCTTATTCCCTGCATTAATTACATTTTAATTTACACTAATTAATCTAATCACTTTCACATTAATTAGTTTATTAAGGTAGAGTCACCCAACTACAATACCCAGACTCACTTACTCTGTTCGTATTCTTATCCCTTAGGATTTACTCCAATATAAAGTTAACACTTCTCGTCACATTTAATATACAATAATTTATTATATATCTCTATAATAAATCACTCTGTCTACTCCGTTCCTCATCAAAAGAGTGTTACCGAACCAGCCTATCCAAGGTCACTCTCTTGGCCCATATTCTCTCTCCTTTAGAATTTATCACGCAAGGTCCCGTTAATAAGTTCATCCCCCTTATTAATATTAGTAATTTGTACTACTTATATCCCCAAATCCTAGGTATTAATATCCATTTAATTTTCCCTAAGTGGTATCATTCAACCACAATGCCCGGACTCCCTTGCTTGGTCTATATTTTTAATCTTTTGAATTTATTTTACCATATTCCAATTGTTTAGATTGGCACACAATCTATATAAAATACATCTTAAAACCCACTTTCCAAGGTCCTAAATTTTCTCCCCTTTTTATTTTCACTTAATTAAATCTTAGAATATCCCAAAAAATAACAGGGGCAAAATCGACATTTCGTAAAATTCATTTCATCATTCAATTAACATCTGATGTCGTTTGAACGACAATCAGTGTCACTTAAACTCCTGGTCGTTCAAATGATCTACTACGATTTCTGCCTCTTTGTCTACCTCGTGCTGTATCCGCCATTATCAAACATTCAAAGTTTATGATTTCTACTCAGAATCAATTATGATAACCCTTAATCATTTATACGATTTCCAATAGTTTAAATTCCATAATTATATCAATATCCATCATCAATTTATAATAATTAACAGTAAAATGTGATACTCCGAATGATTTCTCCTACACTCGTTTTCTTCCACTTTATTTCTGAATACCAAATTATTAAAATCAATTTATGAGTATGTTAATATCAATTCAGATTTTCATATGTTTGAATCTTAACACAACAATGATCAAATCTTTAATCTACATAATTTTCCCAATTCATAAACCCCATTTTCACGTTAAAGCCCACCCAAAACGAATACGATTTACACCCACCATGATATGAATCAAAATAATGCAAATTAAATAAAAGAAAGTTTCACTACTTTCCTGGATAATTTCGTAGTGTCTAAGTTTGGTGAAGATATTAATACACCTCCAAGAATTTCCTTCCCAAGTCTTCACTCCAAGAATGTTGTTGCAAAAAAATTCAACTCAATCCTTAGACTCTTGATATTCCTTCTCAATTCTCTTCACCTTCTCTCTATCTCTTTGTATAACTCTCCTAAACTTTGGTTTTCTGAAAATAACTCTTCTCTAAGCCTAAACCTTTCATTTTATAAGTGTAATCCCATTTTTTTCCTTTAATATACCATGAAGAAGCACAAAAGTCACCAAAATAAGTTCTAATTAGTCGAAAAAGCCCCCGAGGCCCGAACGTAACTCTCGGGTACTCAATTTTGACTATTTTGACCTATTCAGAATCAACCGTGCACTCAAAATCATCATCCTAGTTACTTAACTTAAATCTCCAATTTCACCCTCAATTTACGACACATGTATTTTAAAAGAAATAACCCGAATTAATTTAAATACTAATTCTCCAAATAAATAAATTCTCCAAATAAAAAAATTTCTCCAAATTATCAATTCAGTTTAAATTCTAATTCACCAAATTAAATAAATTATTTATCCTCAAAAATACGGGGTGTTACACTACCACCATGTATTCGTAGCCATAATTGAACACATTAACAGGAAACTGAGAATCTAGGCCACAATGGATCATATTAAACATGTCTTCACCTTCATCTTCCTCTAAGATGTAGTCTGGTTATTGATGCACTAGAGTTTTTTCTTCATTTGCCTTACTTCTATCAATGAACTCGAGATGTCCAGATTTTACCTGCTCCTCCAGATGATCCTTTAAAGACTTATGATTTTCTGTTTTGTGGTCATGATACTTATGGAAGGAGCAACGTAAGGTGTCATTTCTTTTAGAAGGATATCCTGCCATCTACCCAGGCCGCTTAAAAAAAGTTTTTCCCTTGATCTTCCTAAGGATTTTATAAATTGTCTCTTTAAGGACAGTGATGGTCCTGCTTGCTTTTAAATCAACTTTGATTTAAGGATGATGAAACTTTTTGAAAAACTCTTTTTCAAATTTAAGTGCAATGGATTAACTTAACCAAATTTTATCTTGATTAATACTAAACATACATCTAGTGATTAAAGCAAGTAAAGTAAGGAAAAGTGAACTCACAACGCCGATGTACAAGAAAAAAACTAAGGGAAAAAACCTCGAACGGCCCAGGCCAGACAATCACTATGAATATGGTTTTACAAAGGTACAAACGATAGTCTTACTCAATGACTCGATCCACCATGAGACTTAATGCTCCTATGCTCATCAACCACTCCTCTCATAGTTCCCACATAGAAAGTAAAATTCTTTCACGATGCTCGTCCATAACACACGCATCCACGTATGTCTCAGTGTCCATCGATATGGCTTGAAATTCCTACGATGTTGAAATCCGACTCTAAGGATTACTCGGATCTTTGAAAACTTTAAGGATGTTTTAAACTTGGAAAACCTTAGAAAATTGTGTGTAGAAACGAACTATTATGAAAACGGTTTTTTTGGACTGCACACCCTCCAAAATTTGAAGGAAACACGCCTATAAATACTTTTCTCAAGGAGGCTTCTCAATCAGGCAAAATGACATGTCGCTCGAACTAGATGTGCATGTCGTTTGAACAACAGTGCCATCTCCCTCGAACGATGTGTCAGGTTATTTGAGCGATGCGCGTGATAGAGTTTCAATTAAATCAACCTCTGAAAATAGAATTTAACTTAGATCAAACTCTAATCCAGCGTTATCAAATTAAAATAAAGTGTAATCCATTTCAAACACTTATAAAACATTTTTAAATTTTTTTTTAATAAAACAACATCCTTATCTGTATTTAATTAAATTTCGAGTCTCACTAATATTATGCATTCATACCTGAGTGATCTCAAAATGAAATTAAACTTGAAGACGAATAAACTTGAACCAATTAAACCTTCATCATAAATATGTTCTTGAAGCTTTGCTGCAACGTCTTCAATTAAACTTCAATGCGTCATAGTCTATGTGGAATCGCGACAATAAAAATCTACCTATGACTTAAAACGTATTTTATTCCGTGAATGAATAAGTCAAAACTATACAACGGATTCAATTGGAAATATTGTCCTTACAAATATCCCCCATTGACTATTCCAGGAAAAAAACAACAGTGAAATGCCTAAGCCGGATCATCACGCCATATGACGCCTAAAGCCCATCCCATAAAACCCAAAAATAAAAATACATCATCAATACAGGATAAGACTCATAAATTATGGTTCGACAAGTATGAAATGTCTCTGAATGTGTTAATGTGATGTAGTCTTGAAATCCGTAATCTCGTTGAGCATATCTACACACATGAAATAGACAAATACCCAGTGAAGTATGGAGGAACAAATGATATAAACTAATATGAAAAATCAAATCCAATTCATTTGTTATGTGATCAAAAACATGATATCTATATGTAAATTAAGATACCAAGCTCATCACACAAAATCTCTCCCACATCACAAAAATCTCTCCCCTTTTTTGTCTCGAATAGACAATCTAGTGAAAAGATTAACAAATCTAGCATAAGATGAAACCATTTTGAAGTATATCTAGATAAACAAGAAACAATGAGGTAATAATAATCAATAATGTCAAATCCGTAGCTAGCAAACACAAATCACAGAATCATAAATCAACAATCTAAGCAGGTGTGACTAAATGCAGTAAAATATGAAATAAATATGAATTTGCATATAAACAAACTATACAGAAGCAACCAGCAGTACGAAAATATGAATCAATATGTAGCAGGGTATTGAATCAGAAGAAGTTGCAAAATTCAGTCATCGCTCGAACGACAGAGGTTTCTTGCGAGAAGCACTTTGTACGACAACAAGATTTCGCTCGAACGAGAAACTCAAACTTTCACAGTTTACCCAGAAAATCATGTAGTTTTGCCCAACGAAATTTTTTTCAGAAAAAACTATCTGGAAGGTGTCCAAAACTGCAAAATAGTACCTAAACAGTAGCTAAAATGCACAAAACAATATGAGTTACATGCTAACATAGTATCGATGTGCTCAATATTGAACATGGAATGTATGGGCATGAACTACAACAAATGAATCACAATTCCAACACATCGAAACGATCAAGAAGCTCTAATTGATAGATATAAGTCATCAAACTTTATCATAGCCATATGTGACAATTAAAGTGTGAGCTTAATGAACTAAATAAACATCATGAACACTGTGGTGACAATTACTGTTGGTGACAATTATTGTGCAACACAAATAAATATGAGAGAAGTAATGACCAAGAAAGAACGAATAAAACGTCAATCACACAACAACAGGTGTACGTGGTTCAGCAAAGATGTGCCTACGTCCACGGTGGTGCAGTCAGTATTATTTCTCTATATTCTGGAGAATAAGTACAGAGAATACAACTTGTCCTTTTCCCCGGACCTAGGGTTTGATTTATATATGTGTAGGTTAGTTAATGGAGATGATGGATTCCTCCATTTTAGCCATCTTCCCTACAACTTCCCTTCATGGGATCGTGCTCCCCCATAACTTCCCTTCATGGGATCGTGGGGAAATCGGATCCATACAAAAGATGAGGGGCCTGGACTTTGGGCCGCTTGGGCTGGGCTACTCGTCCAGGCTTATAGTACTAAATTCTTGGTACCCACAATTGCCCCTAAATTTGTTGTGCCATGCATGTGGGCCCAACAGATTTAAATGATTATTGCATTGCCATTCCTCGGGAGCTGTAGAGTCGATTTCTGGCGGCAGCCGCTTCGCTTACTGTGCAATATGATTAGATTTTTAAGGTTTGTTGGAATAAGGCACATTTCCTTTCGTCGTTTCAGCTTTTCCAGCAATCTTCTATCTTCTGAGAACTCTTACGCTTTGTACCTTCTGCTTTCGATCTCCACTCTCGTTGGTTCTTCGTCATTTGACCTGATCTTCTGTCTTGTAAGTCTCTCGTGCTCTTTGCATTTTCTCTTTGGTTTGTAGTTTTTCTTGTATTTTCCAATGGCGAAGATTGGAAATAGATCAATATCGGAGTTTAGAAAATTCTACAACATTCCTGAGTGGGTAGAGATTGAGTGTTGTGCCTCGCCTCCTAGGAACGTTAGGGATATAGAGGATGCACACTGGATTCGTGTTTTGTTGCTCTCCCAGGGGGGACTTACCTTTCCCCCTAATGATCTGTTTCTACATTTCTTTAGCTATTTTCGTATTGTACCTGCACAATGTTCGCCCAACGTATGGAAAATAGTGAACGGCGTGCATAGGATAAATCAATTGTACGGAACAAGGTTAGGTCTTGCCGAGGTCTGCTTTTGTTACTCCTTCTCTCGAACTAGTTCAGGTGTCCTGTACCTTAAAGCTAGGAGCCTTGATAGGGTATTGGTAGTAAATTTACCTGATTCCCATAAGGACTACTGGCAAGAAGGTTTTCTTGTTAGGAATTGGCAGTTCTCTCCCCAATCTGAAGGGTCGAGGTCTGAGAGGTTCACTGTTCCCTTTTATGGGGAAGAATATATAGGTAGATATTATATTATTGTTTCAATCTCTGCTGATTTATGATTTTTCTAACTCCTTTATGCGCTTTTCTTTTATACCGAGGTCACGGAACTTGGAGCCTGCTCTTGGCGAAGTCCGGATTTCTGAATTGGTTAAAGCTTGGAACATCAGAGAGCCTTTGGGTGACGACGAGCATCCCAGATCTGCCAATTTTTTATTGGAGTACAAGAACGTGGGCTCTAGCTTCATAGCTCGGCCTGTGGACAGTGTACCAGAGTTCGATTCTTTGGAAGAGACCACTGCTGAGCCGATACAGTTGGACGAGGAAGAAAGCAGCTCTGAAAGTGAGCCTGCAGGTACTCTCGGTGAAGGGAGCTCTAATAGTAGCAGCTCTTTTAATTCTGAAGAGGCTTCTAAGGCTCGAGGATCGTCGAGTACTTCCAGCAATTCTGGTGAAGATATGCCTCCAAGGAAGAACCTGATCAGGGATGATGATGATGATGATGATGACCAAGTGCTCCTTGCACAACGGTCAAAGAAATAGAAGACTGCATCTGGGGTTGTGTCTACAAGTTCTCGGCCTTCCTCTCAGGAGCAAGAGAGGAAGAGGAGAGAGGAGGAGCAGGCGAAAGAGAGGGAGAGGAAAAAGGAGGAGGAGAGAAAAAAGGTGGAGGAGAAGAAGAGAGTAGAGGAGAGGAAGAGAAGGGAAAAAGAGAAGGAGGAGGAGAGGAGGAAATTGGAATCAAGGACCAAGGCAGGTCAAGCTTTGGTCCCAGTATCTACCTTGCCCGAGGGGGCTTTGGTGGCCATTTCTCCTCAACTAGCTCCTGCGCTGCTTGAGAGAGCAGTTCTTCCTGCGGATCACCAGAGGGCGCTGGGGTTCGATCAGCTGGCCCTGCAAGCTAGCCAGAGGCTGGCCTTGGTAAAATTTCCTTTCAATTCTCAAATTTTTAACAAGTCTTGATTGTTTTCTCTTCCTGATCTCTTCTTTATTCTTTGCAGTTTGTGACCGACTTCGCTGTGCTCTACCGTTCTCGCAACGAGCTGGTAACGAGGAACGGTGAGTTGGAGCAGCAAAAGTCTGCTCTGGAGGCCAGGGGTTCTCAGTTGGAGATTGATCTAAGAGCCGCTGATGCAGCTCGAGTTTCGTCTGATCTGGCCCTCGTCAATTCAGCCCGCGAGAGGGATAACGCGGTTAAGGAGCTGGGCGAGCTGAGGAAGGCTTATGACCTAGTGTACTCAAGCAAGCTGGACCTCGCAGAGAAGAACAGGGTTCTGGCCAAGCAGCTGGAGGCAGAAAAAGCCCAGGCAGCCACCATTAAGGAGGACTCATACAACTCTGGGTGGGCTGCTGCTTATGATGATGCTGAGGTTCAGATTGGCTACATCAGTCGTATGAACTTCAAGAAGGGCTAGAATAAAGCTCTTCTGGCTTCTGGTGTGGATACTGAGTCTTCCCTGTTTGACGAGCACGACCCGGGTCCCAAGCCAACTGTGGACGAAGAAGCTCCTGCTCCAACCATCGAGGGTACTGATCTTCCCTCGGATACAGTTCCTGCTGGTGTTCGCCCTGCTCAGGCAACTGAAAGCGTTCCTGCTGAGGGGGATAGCTCTGCTGCAGCTGATAAGAGGAAGAAGCCAGACACCGCTGGGCAGCCTGAGGTTGCTAGTTAATCTGTTCTTAGGGTTTTCTTTTGTACTTTTTGCTTGTAATCTCCCAAGTTTTTTCTGCTCGATGTACTTGGTCTTTATTAATGAAATGAGAAGATTCTCCTTTTGTTTACGCTGATCCCTTTCTCTCTTCTATCTTTCTTTTACCTGTAGTTGGTTGATGTGGATGACTATATTCCTGTTACCTCCCAACTGGGTAGGACTCTTGGTCCTAATGCAAGCCCTGCAGTTCGCCAGGCCTTTGCTAGGCTTTGCAGGTTTGCTAAGTCAAGGAACCAAAAATATAAGGATCAGTCCGAGCTAGTGGCCAAGCTGAAGGACAGGCTCCAGGAGATGGAAGAAATCGGTGCTTCAGTACAAGAAGAAGTCAGTGCACTGAGATCAAGGTTGCTGGAGGCCACCGAGATTAACCAGGTCGGGGAGTTCCTGCAGCAGGAGAATGAAGACTTGAGGAGGGAGGTCCTAAGGCTTAAGGAGCATTCGTCGAGCACCGTTTCGGCAGTCCTACAAGGCTCTTCTTCATCGCGAGCTGCTCGGCCTCCCCTCCCGCGTGCTGGTAGGAGTGCCAGGGGTAGGAATAGGGAAGTCGAGGAACGACGTGAGAGGGAGATGGAGGAGCTGCGCGGCGATGTTTAGTGAGCTTATGTAACTGCTGCTGGGCTCCAGAGGGACGTCACCCTACTACGGCATTTGTTCAAGAACGGTCCTCGACAAGTGTGGTCTGATGGTTACGATCAAGGCTGGCTGGATGCTCCGACGAGACTATCAGAGTTCGAGGAGCTCTCCTTCATCAGAGGGTGGTTGAGTGTCCTCAAAGAGCTGTAGGTCCCGAGGAACTCGATGTTGTGGTATCGACATGAGATGTCCTCCTCCACTCTGATGCCCAATCCATTCAGGAGTGATGATCGATGGATCCCCATTGATGTTATTCCTGAGCAACTATTGGAATTGGACGCAAATGAGGTCGTGGAGGAGCTAGCCCCTGCTCCTGATGATGGAAGGAGAGCTAAAGTTGCTGATTATCTTGCTCGGAGGCTTCCACCTCCTTGAGATTTTTGTTACTCTTTTTCTTTTTGATAATTGTAAATGCTTTGGGCGAGCTTCGCCGACTAAACATGTATTATCATTGTTTGTAAACATAAAAGATTAATGAAAAGTTCGAGTTTTGGGCAATTTTGCTGACTAAACGTGTTCATCCAATCCTTTTATATTTTTGCTACTTCACAATCCTTTTTATTTTGTCATCTGAGTGTCTGCCCAGTCCAGTATAAGAATACCATTGTGCCCTCACTTTACCTTTTAGGTTGTGTCGTCACACTCCCTTAGGCCTAAGTAGGGCAATTGGCGAGGACACACCTAGTATTGGATGTCTTCATTCGATCAGGATTTTGTTCAACCAAAGTAGGTTTGATGCCTAAGAATACTCTGTAGGGCTTCATATATTTCAAGGGGCAATGCTAAGAGGTCTGTCGTGCTTCATGACGATGACCTAAGTCGTGCTTCATGATGATGACCTGAGGAGGGGTGTTCCCCTACTATGTCGACCATTATGCCTATGATTTGGAGGGGATGTGTAATAAAATATGACCATTACTAATTAGAGAGTGATTAACTAAGACATTTTCATTAGTGAAATGAGAAATGAACTGTCACATAACGAATACAATAAAAGATTTAATAATAAAGTTCCTAAAAATAGAATTTCTTGAGATTAGCCGCGTTCCATGCTCGTGGTATCTCCCTGCCCTCCATCGTTTCCAAATGATAGGCACCTTGCAGGTCGTCTCTAATTATCTTATAAGGTCCTTCCCAGTTTGGGCCCAGTTTTTCGTCTGATGGCTTCACTGTGTTGCCCAGGACCTTTCTTAGAACATGGTCCCCAACTTTGAATTTCCTCGGATTGACCCTTTTGCTGTAGTGCTTCGCGAGCTATTGCTGATAGCTCGCTAGTTTCACTAGGGCAAGTTCCCTGCGCTCGTCGGCCAGGTAGAGTTCAGCGAGCAAAGCCTGATCGTTCTGGCCTTGTTCGACAAGGTCGGATCTCATTGTTGGCAATCCCACTTCTAGTGGGATGATCGCCTCCATACCATATGCTAGTGAGAATGGCATTTCTCCTGTTGCTCGCCTAGGAGTCGTTCTGTATGCCCATAGGATATGCGGTATCTCGGTTGCCCATGCGCCTTTGGCTCGTTCTAACCGCTTCTTCAATCCAGCGATCACTGTTTCGTTGGAGGCTTCAGCTTGTCCGTTGCTTTGAGGGTAGGCCACCAAGCTGAAGTCATGCCTGATCCCGTGTTCGTTGCAGAAGTCCTAAAAAGGGCCACTCTCGAACTGTGTTCCATTGTCAGTGATGATGGTCCTTGGGATTCCGAATCGAGTGATTATATTCCTCCATACGAACCTTATCATGTCAGTATCTCGAATGTTCGCCAGTGGTTCTGCCTCGATCCATTTGGTAAAGTAGTCCGTTACAACCAACAGGTATTTACGATTGCCGATAGCGGTTGGCAGTGGTCCCACGATGTCCATTCCCCACTGGGCGAAGGGCCAGGGACTGGTCAGGGATTTTAATTCGCTGGCGGGCTGGTGGACCATAGGAGCGTGAAGTTGGCATTTTAGGCATTTGCGCACATATATTGTGGAGTCCTTTTGCAGGTATGGCCACCAATAACCTTCCTTCATTGCTCGTAAGGCTAGAGATCTTCCTCCTGCATGACTTCCACAGATTCCTTCGTGAAGCTCGTGAAGCACTGCCTTGACATCGCCTGGGTGGACGCCTCTAAGGTAGGGGCCGGAGAAAGATCTTTTATACAAGTCGCCTCCTGTGGATAAGTGAAAGCGAGAAGCTTTGACTCTTATCTGGTGGGCAGTTCTCTTGTCTTCTAGAAGCGTTCCGTTCTTTAAATAGTCCTTCAAGGGATCCATCCAGCTGGGGGCTGATTCCAATTGGAGTATTGGTTTTGCTTTTGTCAGCTCGCAGTTGGGGTAAATGCTTGGGCAACTGAGGAAATCGATAGGGATAACCCTTTTAAGGCTAGAATCAACTGCCGAGCTCAGGGCTGCTAACGCATCAGCGTGGCTGTTTTGCCCCCTGGGAAACTGTTGGATGTTGATCTCTTCAAAGCTCGTCATTAAGTTTTTTACTAAGGAGAGGTAGGCTGTCATTCTCTCATCCTTCGCGTTATAGTCTCCACTTATCTGGTTGGAAACTAGTTGCGAATCATCGAATACCTGCAAATGCTTTGCTCCCAGAGTTTGCGCTTTTTGGAGACCTGCTATTAGGGCTTCGTATTCTGCTTCGTTGTTGGAGGCTGCAAATCCCAGCCTGATTCCTTGTTCAAGGACTGTGTTTTCTGGAGTGATGAGAATAATTCCTACCCCTGCCCCCTTTGAGTTGGAGGCTCCATCAACGAATAGTTTCCAGCTCTCCACTGTAGCTTGGTTGTTTTGCTCTGTTGGCTTAGGCTGGTCGAAGGGTTCTTCGCCTCTGAATTCGGCTATGAAATCAGTAAGGATTTGACCCTTGATAGTTGTCCTTGGTTGAAATTGGATGTCAAAACGGCCGAGCTCGACTGACCATTTAGACAGTCTGCCCGACAAATCCGCCTTCGTTAGAATAGCCTTGAGGGGGTGTGATGTAAGGACGATGATCGTATGAGCTTCGAAGTAATGCTTCAGTTTCCTCGAGGCTATTACTAGGGCGAATGCGAGTTTTTCCAATGGTAGGTAGCGCTGCTCGGCATCTAACAAGGTTTTGCTCGTGTAATAGACTGGATGTTGGATTCCTGTAACTTCACACATTAGTGCTGAGATGACAGTATGCCTGGATACAGAGAGGTAGAGGTACAAAGAGTCCATTTGCTGTGGTATGACAAGCAGTGGTGGAGTGCTTAGATAGGACTTGAGCTCGTCCAATGCTCGCGAGCAATCTGGGCTCCACTCTACTGTTTTGCTGCCTTTTAAGAGTTGGAAGAAAGGCTTGCATCTCTCAGAGGATTTAGAAATGAAACGATTTAGAGCAGCGAGCATTCCAGTGAGCTTCTGTACATCTCGGACTATGCGAGGAGGTTGCACTCTGTTGATTGCATCAATCTGGTCCGGATTAGCCTCTATGCCTCGCTTACTGAACAAATACCCAAGAAAATTTCCTGACTGGACACCGAAGGAACACTTGCTCGCATTGAGTTCCATTCGGTACTTCCTAAGGATTTTGAAGGTACTTGACTGGTCCGAGAGGTGATTCTTCTTCTCCTTGCTCTTGACGAGCATGTCGTCAATGTAGACCTCCATTGTGTCTCCCATTTGATTCTTGAACATTTTAGTAACTAGCCGCTGATAGGTTGCCCCTGCATTTTTTATCCCAAAAGGCATGACCTTATAACAATATAAACCAACCGTCGTGATAAACGCCGTTTTGTCCTGATCTGGGGCATACAGGGGAATCTGGTGATATCCTGAGTACGCATCCAGGAAACTCATTCGTTCGTGAGCTGCGGTGGCGTCTACTAGTTGGTCTATTTTCGGAAGAGGGAAGCTATCCATGGGACAGGCTTTGTTGAGGTCAGTGAAGTCTATGCAAACTCTCCACTTCCCGTTGCTTTTCGGAACTACCACTAGGTTGGATAACCATTTGGGGAATTGCACTTCCCGTATGGATCCTACATCCAGCAGTTTTTCGACTTCTTTTTCTATTGCTCTGGCCTTCTCGGGAGCAGTTCGCCGTGCCTTCTGCATTATCGGCTTGAATGTGGGATCGACGTGCAACTGATGGCAGACCATATTGGGATCGATTCCTGGCAGCTCATAAGGTTCCCAAGCGAAAACATCTATGTTGCTTCTGAGTAAGGTTGACAAATCCTTTTGCTCTTGGTCAGTGAGTGATGCTCCGATCAGGAAGACTCTGCTGTTGTCGCCTTCTCTAGCCGTCACTTCTACCAGGTCCTCGACGACACGCTCGGAGGGGAGGAGCCTGGTCTCTTCCACTCCAGGCCTTCCATATTTTAATTGCTATTTGGAAGGAATTGCACCTTCCTTCACTTTCTCACTGGGTTGAACGGCTTTTTTCTCTGGCTTTGGTCGGATGGCCGCTATGAAGCACTTCCTTGCCATCGCCTGGTCGCCATGTATCTCCATTACTCCTCGCTCGGTGACATATTTGAGCTTCTGGTGGTAGGTCGAGGAGACTGCCTTCATTGCATGAAGCCATCCCCTGCCGAGGATGGCCTGATATGGTGAATCAATGTCGACCACCAAGAATTCGATCATCTTGGAAACATTTCCAGCGCGCACTGGCAGTACTATTTTGCCCGGAGGCATGGTCATTTTTCCAGCGAAGCCGACCAGAGGAACAGTAGTTCCCTTTAGGTTGGCGACGCTCAACTTCAATTTCCGGAATAGGTTGATGTACATTACTTCGGATGAGCTTCCTTGATCGACGAGCAGCCTGTCGATGTCAAATTTGGTTATCCTGAGTGTAATGACTAAGGCATCATGATGTGGGGTCCTTACTCCCACAAGATCTTCATCCGTGAAGACAATATGCTTGTTATAGTTGATGTCCTCTGCTCGCCGACGTTTTCCTGACTGTGATTTTGCTGGGTCAATCTGAAAAGCTTGCATTACCGCTGTCAGTTTCTTTACCTCCATTCGAGCTGAGTTCCCTTGGATTTGCTTGACGTCAGATACTCCGTGGATTACTGCGAATTCGTGTCCGGCATCATCTTCCAACACGTTGTCGGGTTTCGCCTCTTTGTGGGCAGCCACTTTCTCTACCTTCTTTTCCACAAAGTCATTCAAATGTTCGAACTGGGCCAACTCCTCGAGGTGGGACTTAAGAGCCTTGCAGTGCTTGGTCTTATGCCCTCCCTCTTTGTGGAAAGTGCATCTTAATGCATTGTTTCTTTTCGAGGGGTCTCCTCCCATTTTTCGGGGCCATTTGATGAACGGCTCATCCTTGATCTTCGTGAGAATTTTGTAAATCGGCTCTTTGAAGACGGTGTTGACTGCCTGGAACGATTTTGTTATGTCAGGGTTCCCTCCGCTTTTGGAGCCATTCTTGCCCCCACTCTTTCCTCCTTTCTTCTGGTTTTCAACTTTCTCACTTCCCTTGGTAGTGAGCTTGGCTCGATCGTTTTCTCCTACATTAAGGCGGGTGACATCTTCCACCTTTGCGTATTTCTCAATCCGGGACATCAGGTCGTCAATTGTCATAGCTTCCTTCTTAGTCAAGGACTGGTAAAGGAGGGAAGAGCTAGGTAATCCAATTTTGAAGGAAGCCACTGCCACCTCTTCCGCGCAGTCCTCGATCTCGTTGAATAACTCCCAGTATCTCTTCGCATATTCTCGGAGTGTTTCTTGAGGCATTTTCTTCATGGTTAATAGAGCATCCATCCTTTTGGGATGGGAGCTGCTGGTGATGAACCGGGCCGTAAAGAGCTCGGCCAGGGATTTGAAATTTCTGATGGATCGGTGAGGGAGTTTTTTGAACCATTTATGGGCCACGCCATGGAGGCTCGAGGGGAAAATACGGCACATCAGTGCATCCCGGTGATTCCAGAGGGTCATGGCTTGCCGGTACTGCCTGACATGATCAATGGGATCAGTCTTCCCATCGTAAATCTTGAACCTTGGAATGGAAAATTTCTTGGGAGCCTCTTCCTCTTCAATTTCCTTCGTGAAGGGTGACTTCATCTGGGTCTTGAGGGCCCTCCTGGCGAGTTCTCTGGTCGACCTGGTGTCGCGGTGAGCTGGATGTTGGTCCATTTCTCTACGGACTAGGTTCCGTATGTTTTTGTCGTTGCGAGCAGGGCTCTGGTAGCGGCGAGCTTTTCTGAGTTGCTCGCGGAGGTTGTCGTCTGAGTTGCCACCTTCGACCCTTTGATATTCCCACCTAGGGCTCCTTCCTCGGCTGCGAGATTTGCTCACCTGAGGGCTAGGAGTGCGATAGGGGTGTCTCCTGGTATTGGGATGCAGTTCCTTCTCCAGTCTTTCCAATCTGCTTTTTAAGCGAGCATTCTCAGCCTCGTATCTGCGAGAAGACTCCCTCTGCTCGTGGAGCCTTGCCTCGTACGCATTAATTAATCTGGATATCTGCGTGGACCTTGTTGGTTCTTGACTTTCTTCTGAGGCTGGCCTCTCCAAGCGAGCCCACGATCCGAGCGTCGGACCTTAGACCTAATCCTGCGAGGAGCAGGTGGCTTTTGAATATCTCCTGCTTGAGGAGCGTTGCTGCTGTGACAAGACATCTTAGATTCTTTCCTTGGCGTGGGCTCTTCTCAGGGAAAGATGAACGCTTCCTACAGACGGCGCCAATTGTGGTGACAATTACTGTTGGTGACAATTATTGTGCAACACAAATAAATATGAGAGAAGTAATGACCAAGAAAGAACAAATAAAATGCCAATCACACAACAACAGGTGTACGTGGTTCAGCAAAGATGTGCCTACGTCCACGGTGGTGCAGTCAGTATTATTTCTCTATATTCTGGAGAATAAGTACAAAGAATACAACTTGTCCTTTGCCCCGGACCTAGGTTTTGATTTATATATGTGTAGGTTAGTTAATGGAGATGATGGATTCCTCCATTTGAGCCATCTTCCCTATAACTTCCCTTCATGGGATCGTGCTCCCCCATAACTTCCCTTCATGGGATCGTGGGGAAATCGGATCCATACAAAAGATGAGGGGCCTGGACTTTGGGCCGCTTGGGCTGGGCTACTCGTCCAGGCTTATAGTACTAAATTCCGGGTACCCACAAACACGAATTCGAAATTTTTACGATTCTACAAACAATAGCGTCATGGTACGAATTTTTGACGTTAGGATTCTTTGTGCAAACCCGTTTAAATTTTTATCCATCCAAACTTCCTCATATATATCATATTTTTCTATTGAATGAACATAAACTAATTTGGCCCATTTTAGGCATATGATTCTTTTTATTGTCTTTAATTTTTTTTCGGGCTCTTTTAAACGATGGCTTTCAAAACGAGTCAATTTTATACTCTCGCAGCACTTTCCCATGAACACTCATCATTTTTTCAATTTAATCCTTACTGTAAACGGTTCTTACATGCACACTCCACCTTAAGTATACTTAGGCATTAATGACAAGATTGAGATAAGAACGTCTCACCAAACTCAAATATGCAAGAGTAGTCAAACATCCATATAACTCGTGCATGTGTGCAATTATGGCATATAAACAAAGTCGAATCAAAATGCATATCAACTTTGAAAACAACCCCATTATACAATGGTTAAGATCATTCTAAGCATCGAAAGTTATGACCAAATGTCCTAGCCACATGGATAAGGGAAGGAAGGGGGTCCATACACACCAATATTCCACATCAAACATGTAAACTCATGGCACAAAAACAAACCGAAAATATTTTTGAATTTTTCAAAATATTTTGACTCAAATAAAAGCAAAAGCTTTTTGGATTTTTCTCAAAAATATTTAAAACCAAAAATCTTTTTGTAGTTTTCGAATTTTTTTATCAAAAATAAAATCTTTTTATATTTTCAAATAAGACTCAATAAAAGAAAATATAATACAAAATGATACGCATGGTAACACAATCAACCTTTAGATTTAGCATGGGAAGAATCAAGGGCAACTAAATGAGAACCATGAAGTTTTAGTCCTAAACCTCTAAGTTCGATTTCCTAATCCAAGTAGGTGTGACGTGATGCATGGGGATTTTGGGAAATGACACAACTTCATTCCTAAACTTCCTAGGACCATTCCTAAGGTCATAGCAAAAACATCTACGGTGACCTTTCCTACCGTAATGGGAACATGTGTAAACATGGTGGGAATGATTACCAAAATGTCGACCTCTCCTGACTTCCTAGTGGGCTCTCTCACACGATTGGTATTGCCTTTGGGAATGGGAACAACTCTCTCGTCGTAGCCTACACCAAACCTATCACTCTTAGCTTGGATGATTCCTAATATCCTATCTAACTTCTCCGACCTAGATTCCAAGTCAAACCTAACCTTACTCGAGTCTTTCAACTTCTCCTCCAACTCACTAATCCTAGACTCAAGCACAAGCCTAGCCTCCTCAAACTCTAGAAACTCCTTTTTCAAAGCCTCCATCAAATCTTTAAGTCTCTCTCTCTCTCTCTCTCTCTCTCTCTCACTCACTCTCTCTCTCTCTCTCTCTCTTGACATAATCTCCCTGAGCTTCTTCTCTCGTGCCCTAAGATCCTCAATCAACGTATCATTATTTTTTATGGCACGCTCATTCAACCAAGCTTGTAAATTAGAGTTTGCCTTTTCACCTTCACCGTTTCTTCATATAACTCACTAAATGCAACTTGTAACTCACCTACATCAATCTCCTCATCCTCACTCTCATCACCCTCACACACTCTGGATTTACTCTCACCCGCCTTGGAAGTGTCATGCACGTGAGTATCTTCGGGGGAAGATATATCGTCGTCGCTCACATGATATGCCAAGAAAATAATAAATTTCCTTCTTTGGGGGAACTCTCTCCCTCTTTCGGATCACTATCACTTAAGGTGGTATTATATGAAATTGGTTTCTTGCCCTTTTTCTTAAGTCTAGTGGAACACTCGGCAACCTTGTGACCATACCCCTCACACCCAAACCACCTATCCGACTCATCCCTCTCAAATTTCTCACTCTTATCCTCAGGGGGGACTCTACCTTATTTTTCTTGCATTTATCAAACTTTTTAGCATCTTTTGATTTCTTTGGCAATTCAATAAATTTTTTGAACTTCATTGCCAACAAGGCGACATCCTCAAAATCGGAATCGAAGTCATCATCAGAAACTTTAGTCACCTCCTTCAGGGCTTTCAAAGCAAAGCCATTTTCTTTCTCTGGATCTTGCTTGGAGGTAAACATGTCGAGTTCATAGGTTTGTAGGTCACCTACAATCTCTTCTAGACATAACAAGGGAATTTAAAACGATCGCGTTTGCATCAAATCTTTTATGCAACGACCTTAATATTTTCTTCACAACTCGATTATCGGGTATCTTCTCACGAAGGTTAAACGACGCATTGACAATAGTGGACAACCTAGTGTAGAACTTATTAAACGTCTCACTCTCTAACATCTTAATCATCTCAAAATGTGTAGTGAGGTTTTGAAACTTAGACACCCTAACTGTGCTCGTGCCCTCGTGAGTGAGTGTAAGTGTATCCCAAGCCTCTTTTGATGTTTCACAAGTCATGATTCTATGTGACACCCCGAATAATTAAATACCGGGTAGCTATTCCTTTATTAAATGAATACAAAATGCCAAGTTGGTTCAGTTAATAGCATCACTGTCGAAAACATTTTAATAATTACTAACCACCTAGTATTTAAAAAGTGAGTTGTCAAACTTTAAATTAAATCAGATTAACATGCAATAAATGAATTATAAAAATTTAACATAACCATTCACAATAAAGTCCAAATAGAGTAACCATCAAATAATAATGAATCTGGAGGAAATACTCCTCACAACAATCCCAATACTGAAATAAATAAAACAAGTATGCAATCTAAATTAATTACAAACCAAAGTCTGAATAACTGAAATGTAAAATGTCTCTAAAGAAAATGGGCGACATGCCCTACAAATGATAAAACTGAATATGGAGTCAAGACTAGAAAAGGAGGCGTCTACTGTCAAGGCCCTATAACTTACACAACAGCTACAGCTCGTCACCTGAATAGAATTCCTATGCGTGGTGTCCTTGTGGCTGGGCACCTAAAAAGGTTTTTACAAAAAAATAGATTTGAAAGCAAACGGGTCAGAGCCCGAATGTGGAGAAAAGTTTTAAAAACAGCAAGTGATTTAATAACATTAAAACAATGAATGCAAAGTACATGTTAGGACGTGCTCTCGCATGAAATACTCACCTCTCGACTAATTGTGCACTCCTAACGTACCGTACCCATTCAAGTGATTCTCATATCTATCTAGACCAGAATAAATTCTAACCTTTCTACTCGATTCGCACTAGAAGTTCCAACGTTATCAATTAAATAGAGAGTTTTACTTTAATTCTCGGATTCCCAATTACTAGCAATACAATTTACTAGAGGTTATCCCCTTTTTTATCTTCTCAATGCGTTACTATACTTATTCTCACAATTCAATATGACAATTCTTTTCATTTAACCGTATATTATTCTCATCATAAATATACAATACTATCACCCCAAGACTAAGCTGCGGTGCACACATACTCGGCTATCCCATCCCGGTACATCACGTACATAAGGATCACGCATTCCGAATCTCTCAGGAATCGTTCTCAGATAATAGAAAATCACAAACAATGGAGGAGAACACAGTCACGTCACATGGGTCACGCACATACCTACGCTCCCATGATCAGCAGACTTATTAACTTCTCAATAAGTCCTCCTCTGACCTATGTCCTCGAGGTACCAATCTATATCCCCCCCGTAGGCACACAAAGATTAGATGGCCCTAAACGAACGCAAACCTCCCGTGATAGCAAATATGGTAGGTATGTCATACACATAAAACCATATATACTAAGCATGCACACATCTTAGTAATTACCATATTTTATTAGTGGTATACTTCTCATTCTCATACCGACTTTTAGTGTTACATAATTCACATGTCCCCGGTTTATATGTATTTAAGTCTTCAATTATTCTCACATCGTGATTAGTCACTCGCGTCCTAATCCACAGATACCATTTGGTTAAAGCCACCCTTCTATATTTTACTCCTCAATATATCCCAAATCTCCCAAATATACCAGTTAGTTAACAAGGTAAAGTTATCTCTTCAATTAAATAAGGTTACGGGACACTAGAAATCAAATCAGGCCAAAAAGGCCATTCTGTCAACTCGTTAGAAGTCTCGTTCGAACGAGGTCGTTCGAACGAGAGTTCGTTCGAACGAGAGTTCATTCCAACGAGAGTTCGTTCGAACGAAAGGGCATCGAATGAGAGTTCGTTCGAAGGAAAGGCATCGAACGAACTACCAACTCGTTAGAAGGTAAACTGTCACCTCGTTAGAAACTCATTCGAACGAGCTCGTTCGAACGACCTGGGCAGGTCTTCTAACGAGATGGCAGTTTCGAGCCCATAATTTCTAAATCGTTTTTCTCCAATTTTTCTCTTCTCAAAACTCCTCCAGAAATCATCCCAATAATGTTTTAAGGTTCTTAAACATTTCTAAACCATCTTAGGTCATTTCTTAACATATTTCTGGGGTCCAATCTTCCTAAACAACACATAATTATCATCAATCCCCAATTTTACCCCAAACCCTATGGGTATGAACCCAGAATTTCATATCTTCAAATTTCACATTATAAATCCATTTTTACATCATAAAAAGTTGTTTTTCTCATATTACAATCACCCAATATCATTCTACATGCAATCCCTATATCACAACCTGAATTTCTATCTCCAATTTCAAGGGTTTTCATCAAATACCCAATATAATGCAATTTTATCAATTCTAAGCATGGAAGAAACATTCGCTTGAAGTTAACGTAATTAAACCACTTGCCTTGGATTATTCTTCAGAATTTGATGTTGAATGTTGAAGGTTGCTCTCTCTCTTACTCTCCCAAGGTTGAAGGTTGAAGATGGAGGTTATGTTTTCTCTTTGGGAACCTTTTCTAACTTCTCCAATAACTCCCGTAGCCCTCTAATTAGTTAAGTGCTGGTAACGGCTTAGTGGGTTACTAAATATCCTAATATTTAACTCCCAAAATTCGTTGGTTAATAATCCTAAAATTTCAAAATTACCAAAATACCCTTTTAAGTTGCCGGTATGGCCCAAAAATGCCCCGGGACCCAAACTAAACTCCCGACTAGTGTTTTCTAACTATTTTGACCTTTCCAGACTCGTTGGCGCACTCAAAATGACCATTCGGTTGATAAAAATAAAATTCACTTTTAAATTCAAATATTTACATTCCTGACGCGACTGACACGCGCGTCTCAACAAAATTTTCCAAATTGCCGTATTTCAGTCTCACGACAATTTCAATATTTTCAATATTCATATATTTTCATATATATACAATATAATCAAATACCAACTCACATCTCGTTAATATTATATCCGGATTAATTCTTAATTAATTCACATTTAATTTAATTAATCCCATAAATAAATATCAATAAAAGTACGGGGTATTACATACTTCCCCCTAATAATAGAATTTCATCCCGAAATTCGGAACTAGAAAGTACCTGGTAAAAACAACTATGGATAACGTTTGCGCATCTCATCCTCGTGCTCCCATGTGGACTCCTCCTCATTATGATGCCGCCACTGAACACGTACTAACGGAACTATCTTTGACCGCAGTTTCCGCTCACTTCGGTCCAAAATAGCAATCAGCCCCTCCTCGTAGGAGCTATCCGGCTGGAGATCGATGTCCTCCAAAGCAATGTGAGTATGAGCCAAATCGTCTCTAAGATATTTCCTTAGCGAGGAAATATGAAACACATCATGAATCCTGTGCAAATGCTCCGGTAACCCAAGTCTATATGCAACGGACCCAATCCGCTCGATGATAGGAAATGGCCCCACATATCTCGGTGCCAGTTTTCCCTTCTTCCCAAAACGCATAATCCCCTTCATAGGAGATACTCTGAGTAAAACCTGGTCCCCCACTTTGAACTCCCTAAAGAACCTCTTCGCATCAGCATAGCTCTTCTACCGATCCTGAGCTACCCGAATACGACTCCGTATCAATTTTATCCTTGTCGAAGTATCCTAAATCACTTCCGGCCCAAGTAGTTTGTTATCCCCCACCTCTAACCAACATGCTGGGGAACGACAAGGTCTACCGTACAACACCGCAAATGGAGCCATGCCAATGGTGAACTGGTAGGAGTTGTTGTAAGCAAACTCCACCAGTGGAAGATACTTCTCCCATCCACTCCCAAAGTCAATGAAGCACATACGCAACATGTCCTCCAACATATGATTTGTACGCTTGATTTGCCCATCGGTCTGCGGGTGATAAGATGTACTCAACCGCAATTTTGTGCCATGGCCTCCTGAAAACTATCCCAAAACCGTGAAACAAATATCTTCTCTCGGTCAGACACGATATTTAGGGGCACACCATGAAGTCTCACTATTTCTGCAATAAAAATTTGAGCATACTGTCCCGTAGTGTAGTCTGATCTTACGGGTAGAAAATGAGTGACTTTGGTCAACCTGTCCACAATTACCCAAATGGAGTCGTGACCCCTCTGTGACGTAGGTAACCCCGTAATAAAGTCCATGGAAATGCTCTCCCATATCCACATCGGGACCTCTAATGGCTGTAGAAGTCCTGTCGGTCTCTAATGATCCACTTTTACCAGCTGACAAGTGGCGCATTTAGAAACAAGCACGACAATATCTCTCTTCATCCCGCTCCACCAATACTGACGTCTCATGTCTTGGTACATTTTGTCCCCACCAGGATATACCGCGAACCGTGAGCCGTACGACTCTGCCATCACCTCGTGTCGCAATTCCTCCCCTTCCGAAACTACCAGTCTCCCATTGAAGCGTAATCCCCCGTCTGAGCTAACGGTATAGTACTCAGCTCCCTCTGCTAGTAATCGAACTATCTGCTCCTAATAGAACGAGTCATTTGCCTGTGCCTTCACCACTCTCATGACAATTTGCGGTGTAACAGTCATCACAGACATGAACGATCGGGCCACTGCATCCTGGTGTCCCAACTCCTTCCACTTAGCCTTCCACACTTCGACCATCTCATATACTGGCCTACGGCTCAACGCGTCTGCTACCACGTTAGCCTTCCCCGGGTGATATTGGATATCAAACTGGTAGTCCTTCACAAACTCAAGCCACCTCCGTTTCCGCATATTCAACTCCTTCTGCGTGAATAGGTACTGTAGGGACTTGTGGTCCGTGAATAATAGAAACTTCTCCCCCAGAAGATAATGTCTCCAAATCCGAAGGGAAAATACAACTGTCGCTAACTCCAAGTCATGGGTGGGGTAATTCTTTTCGTGAGGCTTAAGCTTACGAGAAGCATAAGCTATGGCCTGACTCTCCTGCTGCAATACACCTCCAAGTCCTTGTAAGGACGCATCGGTGTAAACTAGATACTCAACTCCCGGTCTCGGCAATGCTAACACAGGTGCTGAGGTCAACTTGTCCTTCAACTCATCGAATGCCAACTGACAGGCATCACTCCAAATGAATGACACACCCTTACGAGTCAGATGTGTCAAAGTACCCTCTATCTTTGAGAAACCCTGAATAAACCTCCTGTAGTATCCTGCTAGGCCCAAGAAACTACAGATCTCAGTCGGTGTCGTGGGTTGTCCCCGCTCCCTCACCGCGGATACTTTCCCCGTATCAACAGATATCCCCTGGTTGGAAATAATATGCCCCAAAAACTGAACCTCCTTCAACCAAAACCCACACTTCTCATACTTTGCATACTGCTCGTTCTGACGTAGTGTCTGCAAAACCTGCCTCAGATGCTCAGCGTGCTCCTCTTCTGTGTGGGAGTAGACCAGAATGTCATCAATGAAGACAATGACGAACTGATCTAGGAACTCTCTGAACACCCTATTCATCAAGTCCGTAAACACGGCTGGGGCATTGGTCAAGACAAAAGGCATAACCCGGAACTCGTAGGAACCATATCTCGTTAAGAAAGCAGTCTTCGAGACGTCCTCTTCCCTGATACGCAACTGATGGTATCCTGATCGCAAATCAATCTTTGAGAATAAAGAAGCTCCTCTCAGCTGGTCGAATAAGTCATCGATTCGGGGCAACGGATACTTATTCCGTATTGTGACCTTATTCAACTCCCGATAATCTACACACAACCTCAACGATCCATCCCTTTTCTTTACGAAAAACATAGGGGCACCCCACGGCGAAGTACTCCTCTAAATAAACCCCTGACCCAACTACTGCTCAATCTGATCCCGTAACTCTCTCATCTCAGCTGGAGCCATACGGTAAGGAGCGCGGGCAATAGGCCAAGTGCCCGGCGTCAAATCGATCACAAAATCTATCTCTCTACTCGAAGGTAATCCAGGTATATCCTGAAATACATCGGCAAACTCTCGAACAACCGGAATCGAATCAAGTGGTATCACCACTTCCCTAGAGGTCTCCTCCTCTATATAATACAAATGAGTGGACGATCCTCCCTCAGGGCGAGGCATCGCCACTAAAAATATCTCCTGACCGGGAATGACAAAGATAATACTCCTACTAAAACAGTCAATCATGGCTCGGTACGCAACTAGCCAATCCATACCAATAATGGCATCATACTCGGTCATCTCTAACACTAACATATCAACGGGTAAAGTAAACCTCCCGATATCTATACCCACACCTCTACAAATAAGGGAAATCACGGAACCCCTACTCAATGGTGAATCTACACATGTAACCGTGCTCTCGGCGGTGTCTAACAACCCAATGGTGCATGCAAATCTCATAGCAATGAAACAATGTGTGGCCCCCGTGTCAAATAAAATACGCCCCATAGTCCCCTGAATAGAGAACATACCCTCAATGGCCGGTGGATCCTGTGGGGCTGCGGCATGCTGGAGCTGATACACTCTCCCATACTGAAGCTATCCCTGCTGAACTGGGACCGCTGGCACGGGTGGTAGTGCTGCCATCTGTGGTGGTGCTGGGAGGGCGACGGGAAACATAGGCTTCTGTGGCTCGTGTTGGGCACCCTGCTGCTGCTGCTGTGGGGCCCTGCCCCTATCAGGACAATCCTGGCATTTGTGGACAGTCTTTCCACAAATATAACACTTCCCTGAGAAGTTTCCCCCTCGCTGTCCCTGCTGCCCTCGGCCCTGGTGGCCGTTACCATTCCTCCCCTGGACATGCTGGCCCTGCTGAAACTGCTGCTGCTGACCATTCTGACCCTGCTGGCCCTGATGGCCGTTCGAACCCTGATGGCCCTGCCTGAAACCTCCTTGTCCACTTCTGAAACCCCCAGATCTGAATCTCTTAGAATCCCCCTGCTGGGAATCCTGGTCATCCTGCCTATACTGTCCCTGAGCAGATTGTGCCCCACTGGCACCATTTCCCCCAGTCCTGCCGTGATGGCTGGACTCTCCTGATCTCTTGCTCTCAGCCATGTGAAAGCGGTGATCCTGGCAATGTAGTAGTGCAGCGTTAACCACGTCAGAATAAGTGGTCAACGAGAGATTCCCCAATAAATGCTGACGGATCCTCCAAGTCAATCCATCGGTGAACTTCTGAATCTTTTGCTCCTCGGTCGGTATTTCATCCGGAACAATGTTCAATAGATTAGTGAATTCGGCCTCATACTCGGCCACAGTCTTTCCCTCCTGTCTAAGGTTCATCAACTTCCTCCTTATTTCCGTGTGAACAACTGACGAAAAATATTTACTGTCGAACCGCACCCAAAACTCATGTATAGTGAGAGTATCCCTCTCCTCTACGGTGGTAATGGACTCCCACCATTTTAATGCAGATCCCACTAGCTTGAAAGTAGCTAGTATCTTCTTCTGAACATCGGTGCACTCATACATCCTTAAGTGCCTCTGAATATCTTTCCTCCACTGACTTGATACCACAACATCGGAGCTACCTACGAACTCCGGAGGGTGTGCTTTCTGAAAGGCATCACGAACGCATTCCCAAGCAGACGAGAATGCATGTGCCTGAACTAGCACGGCTATCGGCGCCTGGGGTGGTGTCTACTGTACAACGGCTAGAGCGGCATTTACCGCTTGGGCTACAATAGCTGCAACCTCGGCGGCATTCATGGTGCCCTGTACTGGTGCTGGTTGTGGCTCTGGCTGCGCATCCCTGGGAACCCGTTGTGCACGTCATGGAGGCATCTGAAATAAGAGTAAAGTTTTATAAGTTCGCAATTTATTATATCAAAATAGCTGAAGAGTGAAGCACACACAAAAGAATACAACAGTCCTAAATTATAGGGCTCTACATCAAAGAAAGCTCAGCGAAAACGTAATAAGCCGTACAGATCCTAAGGACACTAGAACCTGATGCTCTGATACCACCTGTGTCACCCCGACTAATTAAATACCAGGTAGCTACTCCTTTATTAAATTAATACAAAATTCCAAGTTGGTTCAGTTAATAGCATCACTGTCGAAAACATTTTAATAATTACTAACCACCTAGTATTTAAAAAGTGAGTTGTCAAACTTTAAATTAAATCAGATTAACATGCAATAAATGAATTATAAAAATTTAACATAACCATTCACAATAAAGTCCAAATAGAGTAACCATCAAATAATAATGAATCTGGAGGAAATACTCCTCACAACAATCCCAATACTGAACTAAATAAAACAAGTCTGCAATCTAAATTTCTGAATAACTAAAATGTAAAATGTCTCTAAAGGAAATGGGCGACATGCCCTACAAATGATAAAACTGAACATGGAGTCAAGACTAGAAAAGGAGGCGTCTACTGTTAAGGCCCTGTAACTTCCACAACAGCTACAGCTCGTCACCTGAATAGAATTCCTATGCGTGGTGTCCTTGTGGCTGGGCACCTAAAAAGGTTTTTACAAAAAAATAGATTTGAAAGCAAACGGGTCAGAGCCCGAATGTGGAGAATAGTTTTAAAAATGGCAAGTGATTTAATTACATTAAAACAATGAATGCAAAGTACATGTTAGGACGTGCTCTCGCATGAAATACTCACCTCTCGACTAATTGTGCACTCCTAACGTACCGTACCCATTCAAGTGATTCTCATATCTATCTAGACCAGAATAAATTCTAACCTTTCTACTCGATTCGCACTAGAAGTTCCAACGTTATCAATTAAATAGAGAGTTTTACTTTAATTCTCGGATTTCCAATTACTAGCAATACAATTTACTAGAGGTTATCCCCCTTTTTATCTTCTCAATGCGTTACTATACTTATTCTCACAATTCAACATGACAATTCTTTTCATTTAACCGTATATTATTCTCATCATAAATATATAATACTAGCACCCCGAGACTAAGTTGCGGTGCACACATACTCGGCTATCCCATCCCGGTACATCACGTACATAAGTATCACGCATTCCGAATCTCTCAGGAATCGTTCTCAGATAATAGAAAATCACAAACAATGGAGGCGAACACAGTCACATCACATGGGTCACGCACATACCTACGCTCCCATGATCAGCAGACTTATTAACTTCTCAATAAGTCCTTCTCTGACCTATGTCCTCGAGGTACCAATCCATATCCCCCCCGTAGGCACAGAAAGATTAGATGGCCCTAAACGAACGCAAACCTCCCGTGATAGCAAAACTGGTAGGTATGGCATACACATAAAACCATATATACTAAGCATGCACACATATTAGTAATTACCATATTTTATTAGTGGTATACTTCTCATTCTCATACCGACTTTTAGTGTTACACAATTCACATGTCCCCGGTTTATATGTATTTAACTCTTCAATTATTCTCACATCGTGATTAGTCACTCGCGTCCTAATCCACAGATACCATTTGGTTAAAGCCACCCTTCTATATTTTAATCCTCAATATATCCCAAATCTCCCAACTATACCAGTTAGTTAACAAGGGAAAGTTATCTCTTCAATTAAACAAGGTTACGGGACACTAGAAATCGAATTAGGCCAAAAAGGCCATTTTGTCAACTCGTTAGAAGTCTCATTCGAACGAGAGTTCGTTCGAACGAAAGGGCATCGAACGAGAGTTCGTTCGAATGAAAGGCATTGAACGAACTACCAACTCGTTTGAAAGCAAATTGTCACCTCATTAGAAGCTCGTTCGAACGAGCTCGTTCGAATGACCTGGGCAGGTCTTCTAACGAGATGGAAGTTTCGAGCACAGAATTTCTAGATCATTTTTCTCCAATTTTTCTCTTCTCAAAACTCCTCCAAAAATCATCCCAACAATGTTTTAAGGTTCTTAAACATTTCTAAACCATCTTAGGTCGTTTCTTAACATATTTCTGGGGTCCAATCTTCCTAAACAACACATAATTATCATCAATCCCCAATTTTACCCCAAACCCTATGGGTATGAACCCAGAATTTCATATCTTCAAATTTCACATTATAAATCCATTTTTACATAATAAAAATTTGTTTTTCTCATATTACGATCACCCAATATCATTCTACATGCAATCCCTATATCACAACCTGAATTTCTATCTCCAATTTCAAGGGTTTTCATCAAATACCCAATATAATGCAATTTTATCAATTCTAAGCATGGAAGAAATATTCGCTTGAAGTTAACGTAATTAAACCACTTGCCTTGGATTATTCTTCAGAATTTGATGTTGAATGTTGAAGGTTGCTCTCTCTCTTACTCTCCTAAGGTTGAAGGTTGAAGATGGAGGTTATGTTTTCTCTTTGGGAACCTTTTCTAACTTCTCCTATAACTCCCGTAGCCCTCTAATTAGTTAAGTGCTGGTAATGGATTAGTGAGTTACTAAATATCCTAATATTTAACTCCCAAAATTCGTTGGTTAATAATCCTAAAATTTCAAAATTACCAAAATACCCTTTTAAGTTGCCGGTATGGCCCAAAAATGCCCCGGGACCCAAATTAAACTCCCGGCTAGTGTTTTCTTACTATTTCGACCCTTCTGGACTCGTTGGCACACTCAAAATGACCATTCGGTTGATAAAAATAAAATTCACTTTTAAATTCAAGTATTTACATTCCTGACGCGACTGACACGCGCATCTCAACAAAATTTTCCAAATTGCCGTATTTCAGTCTCACGACAATTTCAATATTTTCAATATTCATATATTTTCATATATATACAATATAATCAAATACCAACTCACATCTCGTTAGTATTATATCCGGATTAATTCTCAATTAATTCACATTTAATTTAATTAATCCCATAAATAAATATCAATAAAAGTACGGGGTATTACATTCTACTATACTCTTCATGTGTGACATGTGAGGAAATAACGTGCAGTCCTTTAGAGTTGTACAGTACAAGACTATGTTCAGCCTCAGTCCATGACTTAATGGGTTTCAAACAAGTGGCCTCACCCTCTCATGTAACTGGTGGTGTCCAACCTTTTTCAACCACTAAACACACACACTCATCTATGAATTTAAAGGTACTTCTCATTCGCATCTTCTAATAAGCGTAGTTAGTACAATAAAAAATAGGAGTACTAAAACTGTCATAATTTCCAAAATTCATCCTTAAAAGTAAAAAGGGATCCAACACAATAAAAATATGTTTCTAGCTCTGATAACAATTTGATGGTCCCACGTGATTTTAAATCAACTTTGCTTTAAGGATGATGAAAGATTTTGAAAAACTCTTTTTTAAATTTAATTGCAGAAGATTAACTTAACCAAATTTTATCTTGATTAATCCTAAACATAATTCTAGTGGTTAAAGCAAGTAAAGTAAGGAAAAGTAAACTCACAATGCCTATGTACAAGGAAACCACAAAGAGAAAAAACCTCGCATGGTCCAAGACAGACAATCACTATGAATATGGTTATACAAAGGTACAGACTGTAGTCTTACTCAACGACTTGATCCACCACGATACTTGACGCTCCTCTACTCTTCAACCACTCCTCTCACAGTACCCACATAGAAAGTTCCCTTCTTCCACGATGTTCGTCCACAACACATGCGTTCACGTATGTCTCAGTGTCCACCGATATGGCTTGTAACGTCTACGATGTTGAAACCGAACTTCGTCGAATCTTCATGGTAAAACCAGCAATGTTCAAGTGTAGAATAACTTTTCTTGGTGCAAACAAGATCACATAAATATATACAAATGATAACTCGAATCTTTGAAAACTCTAAGGATGTTTTAAACATGGAAAACCTTATAAACTTGTGTGCAAAAATGTACTGTTATCAAAACTATCTTTCTCGACTGCACACCCTCGAAATCTAAAGTAAACACGCCTATAAATACTTTTCTTAAGGCGGTTGCTCGTTCAAGCAAAATGACATATCACTCGAACGAGATATGCATGTGGTTTGAATGACAGTGCCATCTCGCTCGAACGAAGTGTCTGGTCAATTGAGCGACCACACGATAGAGTTTTAATTAAATCAACCTATGAAAATAGAATTTAACTTAGATCAAACTTTAATCCGTCCTTATTAGATTAAAAATAAGTGTAATCCATTTCAAACACTTATAAAACATTTATTAATAAAATAACATCCTTTATGGTAAGACGAGCGGATTGGGCCCCACATACTTCCCCCCTAATAACAGAATTTCGTCCCGAAATTCGGAACTAGAAAGTACCTGGTAAAAACAACTCTGGATAACGTTCACGCATCTCATCCTCGCGCTCCCATGTGGACTCCTCAGCATTATGATGCCGCCACTGAACACGTACTAACGGAACTATCTTTGACCGCAGTTTCTGCTCACATCGGTCCAAAATAGCAATCAGCCCCTCCTCGTAGGAGCTATCCGGCTGGAGATCGATGTCCTCCAAAGATATGTGAGTATGAGCCAAATCATCTCTAAGATATTTCCTTAGCGAGGAAATATGAAACACATCATGAATCCTGTGCAAATGCTCCGGTAACCCAAGTCTATATGCAAAGGACCCAATCCGCTCAATACAGGACATTAGGTTGCCCATAAAATGAGCATATTTCTTCGTGAGAGATTGGTAAAAAGTCAAACTTTATGGTAAGACGGTATTAAAATATGCAATAACAATCTTCTCGGGATATCTCCAATCTCATTAAATGCTTCCCAGTAACTTCTTGCATACTCCAAGGGCTTCTTTCTAATCTGGAGCAATGAGTCCATCTTTTTGGTATGAATGCTACTAGTAATGAACATGGCTGTGAAAGACTCCATCAATTGTCTGAAGTTGGTGATAAAACCTGCTTCTAATTTTTCAGACCACTTAAGGGACATGTCCCAGGCTGTAAAGAAAATCCTACAAAGAAGAACCTCATTGGTACTCCCCAGATCCATCATCTACCTAAAATACCTTACGTGATCAGCAAGCTAAGTCTTTCCATCAAACCTTGAATTTTTATACATTGAATCATTTTGGTGGTGCCGCTTCCTCTATACCCTAAAGAAAGGATACTATAACTACTATCTAAGTGCCCTCCTCTCCATATCTTGAGTTGCTCTCCCTTTCGGAGTGATGAGTCTAGTTTCGAATTCCTTACGAGTAAGGTTACTTAACTTGTTGTGTTACACATGTCAGTTCCTATAATCTCGACGACCCCTTATTCTTTTAGCTCTCCTGTTAGATAGACTATACTCTCCCCTTTTATCCCTAGAGAGGGAGAAGCCCTCAGAGCGTCTCTCAGCACTCCTAAATTAGATGGAATGTGACATGTGTCCTCTTTGATCTTGACGACCCTGCCTATAAGTATCTCGGGGGTGTTCTCATTACCTGGGTCGTCGCCCTTCCTTAGGAGGTAGGGGAAAGCAAGGCTCCTATGCCTTGGTGTCTCAGTTGTGTTACTGGCCCTAAGACTGGGCGATCTGGCACGTTGAGCATGAGTTCTACATTCCTAACCTAGCAAGCCCCCTAGATCTCGAATCGTGCACCATTTGTATTTATTTTCCTTCTCCGTGGGTGTAATCCTGTCATCACTAGCTAAAATACGAGCCTCATATAGGCCTGCTAATCTGTCCACGGGTTGACTAGGGGTCTCATCTCGATGATGCCGAGTGGAGATTATCTCACACTTATTCATTAAATTAATGGAATCTTAATTACTTTCCCTACCTTGGATTTGAATTTTAAATCGTATCCTTCTGGGAGAGGATCCTCCTAATCCAACACCTAGATTCGTGGCATTAGACATATGGTTTCAAATGAACCAAGTCGAGCCCAGTTTAAACCTAGCTTTGCAAAGCTCGTTTATTAAATGAGCTTGAAATTATGTTCAATCTTGGTTCATTTAATAAATGAACGAGTTGAGCTCGAGCAACTCAATTTTAAAAGGCCTAATTGAGCTCGTTTATGCCTTAAAACCAGAACACAAGTCGAGCCCAACGATTGCACTTTTTTAAACGATATGAAAATCGTGTTCAAGATCGATTTATTTTCTTAACAAATGAGCAGAGCTCGAGCTTTAATCGAGCCGAGCCCGATTGTTCATGAACAACTCGGTTCGTTTGTAGCCCTAATTGGGCATGGTAGCAGTATACTTAGAATAAGTCTTCTTAGAAAACCAGGGAACTAGACGCTATTTGTTTCCGACAGACAACGCCAATTGTATGGGGGTTAAACCACACCATATCTTGTTGACTAAAAAGATATTCCACGCAGATAAATTAAAATCTAAAGAAAACAAGGACACAAAAATCTAGAGTGGTTCAGCCAAAGGGATTGGTCTATGCCCACTCTTTAATGGGGTTTCTTTTATTTGATTATAACTTAATAGAATAACATTACATGAATTGCTCCCCTCTTCTACGGTTCCTTCGACCTCTATTTATAAGTTCCAGGATTACATTATTGTGCACTACAAGGAAAGAAATTCCATAATCAAAATAAGAAACAAGCCCTATATATCCCCAATTTATAGGATTGATATAATTTTTATAATGATTCTCCACGTGTGCTTCATGATTCACAGTTGTAATTCGGGTCGGTTCACTCATGGACTTGGGCAAAATTTGTAGCTCGGACCAAATACAAAACATGATCTCACATAGGGAAAGACAAACCTAAGGGTCCATTTGATTCAACTTATTTGCCATGGAAAATGGCAAATAAGTTGATAAATGAGGTATTTGCCTACAATTTGGTCTGTTTGGTACAAATGTTTGCCTACAAGTTATTTGCCTATGTACAACACCTCTTATGCATAAAGTTGCCACAAATGTTGCCAAACTTTGCTTCGCTATTTTAGTGAGATATATTTTCCACACAAATTTGCCACTTTTTACAAGTGCTTTTTTTATTTTTTTATAATAAATATTTTAAAAAATGATTTATAAACTGTTAAAAAAACTGTTTAAATAAAAAACTGTTTTAAAAATAATTTAAAAACTGTTTTGAATAAAAAAAATATTTTATAAAAAACAGTTATAAAACTATTAAAGACACCCTTTTAAAAATTGTTCTAAAACTATTTTAAAAATGTTTAAAACCATTTAAAAATTCTTTTAAAAACTGCTTTAAATAAAAAATGTTTTATAAAAAAATATTTTTAAACTTTTAAAAACACTGATTTAAAAGGTTTAAAAACTGTTTTGAATAATTAAAAAACTCTTTCGAATATTTTAAAATATTCTTTTAAAAAACTGTATTATAAAAATATTGTAAAAATCTTTTAAACATTTTTAAAAACTGTTTTGAATATATTAGAAACAATGTTTTAATGTTTTGAAAAACTATTTTTTTAACTATTTTAAAATCGATTTTTAAAACTGTTTTTAAAAGCTAGTCTAAAAACTGTTTTAAGATTTTTAAAAACTCTTTTAAGAAAATGTTATAAAAAAATCTATTTTAAAAATGTGTTATTAAAATGTTTTGCCTAAAAAACTTGTTTTGCCTCATTTGGTCATTTGATATCATAATGTGAGAAAAGCAACAGTTGTCATGACAAATTTTATCTATGGCAAAATTTTCCTTGGTAAATATTGTCACGACAATGTTTGCCATGGCATGTACCAAACGAACCCTAAGTTTCCCTTTATACATCGAGAAAAAAACGTGGCAAAAGTCCTCTAATACCCTTATGAAGATCTGATGCCATGAGCCCCGTAAGGCGCTTGTACCATGCCAATAAGCATCATTTTCATCCATTAGGCACTTGATGCACTCCAGTGCTTCTGGGAAAGGCTGGAGCTATTGTGGGTACTTAATTCACTGTTGTAGGCGCCTGTTTCACTCGCATGAGCCAAAAATCTCAGAGCATCCACAATGGAGGATGCTCAAAATCACCAAAGTTAGGTAACCAAAAGGTGGTTTACACTTCATCCAATAAGGCAGTGCACAATGGGGAAAGGTAGTGCATAATAAGCCAGTGCACAATAAGGCAGAGCACAATGGTAAACCAATTCCTACAAACTTATATTGTTCGTAGGAATAAAAAAAACTTTTCTTACAAACAACATTTGTTCGTAGGAAATGTTACGAAGAAATGTTGTTCGTAGGAACCCAAATATATCGTAAAAATCATTATTTATATTTGTTACGAACTTTATTTGTTCATAGTAACTCCTACGAATAAATGAATTTCGTAGGAAGCATTTACAAATTCAGTAGCCAAATGGCAACTTTACAAAATGACTACCATATCTACTACTGAATTTGGTACTTTGAGTACACCATTACAGAACTTCTGATTTGTAAAGTTTCCCTTTCCTTCGTCTTTTAGCATCACCACTATGGATGCTCTTAATGCCATTATGTCACCCAAGTTCACTACACCTCCAATTACTATGATCACATGACAAGGAGCTTTCAAGTTCTATGAGTGTAGAGGATTTAGCCACAAGTCAACGGATTGCCCGACAACGAAGGCTTGTCCTATTTTGATTACCAATGGGAATGAAGAAGTTGAAGAACATTTTCATTGTAAAGACTTCCCACCCGTATTCGTGTTTTAGCCAAGACTGGGGGCATACCACTTTAAGATTGAGGTCAAGCTTCTCCAAGAAGGGAGGAGTGATGGGAATCATAGAAACCAGGACTAAGACGGGATTTGATCTTGGTAGGGGCATATACCGAATGACTTAGTCGGTCTTTCCACTCTTCAAACCGCGATCGAGCCAAAAAAGAAGACTGCCAATTTCAGTTGTGATTGATATCGGTCGGTCGCTTAATTTTCGGTGAAAAATAAATAAACATAAATTCAAGTTACTAGACACTTGGCACATGCGACGCATGAGCATATAATTATTTTGTAATGTTTTGTAATATTATTCCTATAAAAAAAATTGGTTCTTTTTTGATAAAAATAAACATATAAAAAATGATTGATGGATTTATGGGTAGTTATTATTATATTAATAACTTGAAATATGTATAAAACATATATTTAAAAATAATCGAAGAATATTTTTTATAATAATAGATTTTGTAACATAAATAGTAAATAAAGATTATAAGTTGGTTTAATAAGCTAGATTCAAACTTATGAGATTAATACAACTGTGTAAAGCCATAAGAGTATGTAATGTATAAATTTTAGCTCTATACTAATTATAGTAATATGCAAGGTCTATGAACAATTTCTATAGTAATTATAGTAATAAGTTGATACTCTTCATTGCTATTGTTCACAGTGCTTATTGTTAGGAACTAATTTAATTATTTAATAATTAGGGATCAAGTAATTGAGTCCTGGATTAATAAGTTTCCTTATTTAGTTTCTTTCCTTACCTAAGTTGTTTCTTATTTTAATTAGGATATTGAATAAGGATCAAATTTGGTTTGGATTTTTAAATCCAAGTAGGATTCAATTAAATATTTAATTTGTTTTCCAGTTAGAGCATCTCTAATGTTAATGTGAATTGGAAGACATTGGAATGCCACATATGATGTATAGACAAAGTGAACAAAAAATCCTCTCCAATGCAAATGTGAATGGTGACCATGGATATGATGTGACAAAATGTTTTTTAGACATTGTGAGGATGACCTTCTAGATGTAGAGGGTCTCTTAGAAATTTGGTTTTTTTGTGCAAATTCTGCTTCGCATACATTAATATGCCAATTTATTTATTGTTTTACTATTTGCCTTCAATTCGCTCCAAGTAAATTAACTTATTATATCTTTTTTACAGCACTAGATGATGCACCTCGTGTTAGATATGTACCTCCTCATAATGATGACGATGTTATGAGGGAGACTCGTAATTATGACAACTGATGATGTCGATGATGATGACGACGTTATGTCAGAGACTCCTCGTGATGACGATGATGATGACGATGATGATGGAGATGGAGACGATGTTGTGTGTATGAATCCTCCTAGCCTATTGTGTTACTATAACTATAACAACTATTTGGATGAGACTCCTTCCAATATTTGAATTATGAATGGATTTGTGCATTGTTGGTGTTTATTAAATTGTCTATGAAATGGTAGCCTGTATAGAACCTCTGTTGTAGAGTAGAGGAGCCAGATATCATATTTCAAATGTAGAGCACATATCACAACTTTGATGTGTATGGTCCAACTATTGGAGATATAGAATCATATAACCCAAAAATTCTATTTGGACAACGTTGTAAATCCATAAATAATGATTTGAGTATGGCATAAAATTTGAGTATTGAGTTTCACGATAAATGTGGGCACCACTCTTCAGTGCATATTTGGCCTGGGGGTACCACTCTTAGCAATACTGCTTACAAGGCAGCTGAAAGAACAAACAAGCAATAAACTTAACTATATTTTGGATTTTGATTAAATATGTCTACGGCATGCATATGAGGTGGGAGTGTAGTGGGAGTGTTGCCTCTCATCATGGTGCGCATTTAGGCTTTCAAAGTCGGCCTCAAAGCATTTTGAGAAGATCAAGATGAAAGGAATCTTAATGAATCGATGAATAAGGTCCGATGGAGATTCATCGCATCAATGAGAAATCGAGTCTAGTCAACCATGATTTTATCAACACACTGGCTGGTGTTGTTGAACACACTAAGGTAAAGATGCCTAAGACTATATCTTGGATTTCATGGATTTTAATTAAATATGTCTAGGGCGTACATGTAAGGTGTGAGTGTTGCCTCTAATCATAGAGAGCATTTAGACTTTAAAGATTCATCGAATCAATGAGAAACTGAGTCTTGTTAATCATGCTATTATCAACACACCAGCTGGTGGTGTTGAACACACCAAGGAAAAGGTGCCTGAGCCCATATCCTTTGTTGAATCACTATGAACTAGATAGATTTGGGAATGTTAAGGTGTCAATGGTTACCATGTACTTGTCAGGTGATGCAAAATTGTGGTGACAGATGAAATATAATGGTATTCAAACTAAAATATGAGAAATCAATACCTGGGAGCAATTGAAGCAAGAGTAGTGCTCCCAGTTCTTGAGAATGATAGGAGGGCCCTAATAAACACCAAACGACTCATGAGTATAGGAATTATAAACCATTATGCTTAAAATTCATGACATGAATAGTGCCAACATATTTTTCTTTTTGAGTAAATTACCTTTGTAGTCCCTGTACTTTTAAAAAAGTTTATAAATGGTCCCTTATCTTATGTTTAACGTAACATAGTCCCTAAACTATGTCACTTATACCAAAGAAGGGATTCTGTCAATCGAGTCGTTATAACTTGACAACAAAACGTCATGTGCCTCTCATATGTCAAATTTCTAAGGGTAAAATAATATTTTCTTCTTCATTTCAAACGTTTGGTATTCTTAGATCAAATAACATGAAGGAAACCTAAGTAAACTGCTCATCTCAACATTGAAATCAAATCTTTGACGAAACTGAGTGGAAGTTGCATCGTGTTGTTGCTGAAGATTTGATACTCGACCCTCAAATGCTATATGGTATGTGAAATTCCAATTTTTTTAGCTTGGCGTTGATTTATATGCATATTGGATGACATTCATTATGATTGTAACCTTATACAAAAAACCCTATTTTTAATATTTTTGTGCCTATGAAATCTATTACCTACATATTATTATTGGTCATTAGGTTTTTCAGTAATAACCCCTTTTTCATTTTTAATATGTTGGATGCCTCATAAAATTGCATTATTTTACCCTTTTTCCATTATGCATTTGTTATTACAGATGAGAGTGAACCTTATTTCACTCTTGAGTTGCACCATGGTGGTTGTTTTGAAGATAAACCAGAGAAATCATATGTTGGTGGACTTGTAAACCATTTTGATTTTTGTGATCTAGATAGATTGTCCCTCCAAGACTTAATTTAAAATGCTTATGGAATTAGGATGTGATAATCCCAGACGATTATGGTACAAGGATCCAAATGTGGGTTTAAGGTTTGGTTTATATAAAATAAACAGTGACATTGATGTTTTGGAAATGTGTAAGTGGGTTCCTACATATAGCAAAGTTGATGTGTACATGGAAATGCCTCGTGATGATTGGAGCTTTGATCCTACTGAACTTGGGATTGATTTTGATGAAATAAAAGTAGACAAATTTGAAAATGAAGGTCCGAGGTCTGAATGTGAAGAAGATATAAGAGAGAATAGACATGAGGAGGTAGGAGCTGCTAAATGTGAAAATGAAGGTAGTAAGGGAGGTATTGAATGTGAAAAAGAAGGTACTAGGTCTAAATGTGAAGATATAGGAGTTGATAAAAGTAAAAGGAAAGAAACGATGCCTATGGATGAGGATGTGGGAGGTAGTAAAGATAATTTGGGATTTGTATCTGTCATGAATGACTCAGATAAGCTTATTAGCTTTGCTACTTCTGAAGATGAGGGAGGCAGTGCTTGTGAATCTAGTGTTAGATTTTCTAAGTTTGATCCAGAAAAAATATGCCAAACCCCCAATTTGAACTTGGGCAGAAATTTACAACTACTCATGTGTTTAGAAAAGAAGTTAGAGAGTATGATATTGTCAGTAAAAAGGATAATAGGATCATAAAAAATGATACAAGTAGGATTATAGCTAATTGTGCTTCTCCATGTCGGTGGAGGATCTATGCTTCAAAAATCAATAATGAAGAAACATTCCAAGTGAAAACTCTTCAAAATGTGCACAAGAATTGTAAGGCATCCTACTTCAATAGGTCTGTGACTTCAAAATGGTTATCAAACAGCTACTTGGACAAATTCAAGTCCAACCCAAGTATATCTCTGATGGAAATTAGGGATACTGCTAAAAGGGACCTTACAGTTGGGGTGTCAAGAAGCCAAGCATAAGGGGAAAATAAAAGGCTGAAATCTTGATTGAGGGAGGTTGAAAAGAACAATATACAATTTATGGAGTTGTTACACTCTAGTGAAAATATCTATGCTTGATTCCACCATTAAAATTCATGTCAATGAAGCTAGCATTGAAGATGAGAACCCCGAATTTCAGAGAATGTATTGTACTTTAGGACCACGTCAAAAAGGATTTGTTGATGCTTATAGACCTATTATTGGACTAGATGGATGCTTTCTGAAGGGTCCTTACCCTGGTCAGCTTCTATCAGCTGTTGGTATAGATGCAAACAATGTCATTTGGCCTTTTGCTTATGTTGTGGTGGAGAAAGAGTGTAAAAATTCTTGGATGTGGTTTTTGGAGTTGTTGTGTGATGATATTGGGATGGAATATGAAGCCAAAATTACTTTCATGTGTGGTCAGCAAAAGGTAATTAAGTTAATTACTTATATTAATTATGTTGATTACTTTCATCCAAGTATAATTATTGATATTCATTATATTTGCAGGGGTGGTATTAGCTCTTCAACTTGTTGTCCCTTAATGTGAGTTGAGATTTTGGGTTAGGCACCACCACAATAATTTTAAGAAGGAGTTTAGGGGAAAACAATTGAAAGATTTGTTTTGGAAGTGTGCTAAACAAAGTACACCAGAATACTTCATCAAACGTATGGAAGAAGTGAAGAAGGTTTCTGAAAAAGGATACATATGTATGGATACGATTCTACCACCACAGAATTGGAGTAAGTCACACTTCTTTACTCAGCCAAAATGTGATATTCTCATAAACAACCACTGTGAAGTCTTCAACAATTTCATAGTTGATGCAAGGGATAAGCCTATTATCTCAATGATAGAAACAATTAGGGAATTGATAATGAGAAGGATTCAAATGAATAGAGAAAAGATGGTCAAATACCTTGGTGTTATTTGTCCAAGAATTGAGAAAAAGCATAGTTTGTTACTGTAAGAGACTGTGGGGTTCATTTGTGAATGGAATGGAAGATCTCAGTTCCAAGTTAGAGGTCCTTTTGTTCAATTTGTTATTGATTTGAGGGAGAGGAGTTTCTCTTGCAGGGTCTGGCAGTTGACTAGGTTGCCTTGTGTTCATGGTTTAGGGACAATTTTATACAAAGGGGATATACCAAAAATCTATGTGGATGAGTGTTACACTAAAGATAAATATCTCCAAGCTTATTCAAGCATTCTCGTGCCCTTAAATGGTAAAGACTTATGGCCTATCTCTGTAAAAAAATCATTAACGTCACCTGATGTTGAGGCACAACCAGGTAGATGAAAGAAAAATAGGAACAGAGAAGAAGGTGAACCTCAAACAATTGGAACTAAGCTTGGGAAAGGTGGAATTAAGCTTAAATGCAGTAGGTGTGGTTACTTTGGCCATAATGTAAGGAGTTGTCCAAAAAATAGTGAAACCAAGGCTATTCCAAAAAATATTCAGAAGAAGGCTATTCCAAAAAAGAAATCCAAAGTAAGTCTCACATACTAAATTTAAAATTGATAAAAAAAAATTGGATGTTTTAAACTACAGGTGTTTTTAACTATTTTTAACTTGTAAATGTAGGTGAGGAAGGAAAATCAAACTCATAGCCAACAAGTTTGAAGTGAAGATTTGGATTTTTTAGCTAGAGATGTAGTGTACATGGCTATATTTTGCAACTATTTTGGCTGTTTTTTATATGCATTTGTTGTGGCTGCAACTATTAGGTGGAATTATATTGTGAAACTATTTTATTTTTTTGGGGTGTAATATTCCATAGGTGGAACTGTAATTAATGTTGCATAGTTTGAACTGCTATGAATGTAATGAATATGGGTGTTTATAATTTATATTTCTTATGAGTTGCTACATTTTCATTTATTGATTACAAAATATATTACAATGACACATTTTCATATATTATTTGCAAAACAGTAGAATAACACAAATTGATTCAACTAAAAGTGTGAATTTCATTCATTAAAGCAAACAAATAACAATGACACATTTCATTCTTCATTTCACTTCACACTTACATTTCTCACCCTCATTTTCAGACAATAAAACCCAAATTACAAATACACACAACCCCAAGACAATCTGTAGCAACTTCTCTCTCTTTCGAACCCTTCCAAACTTTGAGAACCCAATTGGGTATGTCTTACCATATGATAAAATCACATCCTCCTTATTCAGTACTACTTGGACAAGCTAAAAAGGTTCTACTAGGATTTTGTTGAATCCACGAGGTACTTCGTTCAGCCAAATGGCCGCAATAGCAATAAACCACCATTTTCTTCTTCACCCGATTGTGTTTTTACTGTTTATGCAGTGCGTCGTGAAATTATGGTGGGAAATGGAGAGAATGGTGACAAAATGGAGAAAAATGGTGGGAAATTAACTTATTATATCTTTCGTGGAAGGATTGCAGTCATGAGCCAAATCCGGGCTTAATCATAGATGGGTGAGTGTGGTCATGGGTTATGTTTTGTGTGCAATGGCCTTGACCTTATGAAAGGTTGCACCCAAAAGCAACTATTGAATGCCATTGCAGGAGTATACCTAAGATAGTCAATGACTCATTTAAGCAAATTCTACTATAAATTAGTAATTAGAATGAAGAAATATGGATTAGTGCTGTAACAAATATGGATAGATACCACATTTTTCAATTTTTTTGAATCTTTCCCTAACAAATGTATAAATTGGAAATTTTAGATTTTTCTAAAATTTTCGATTTGGAAAAAATATGATATTTTCAAAAAATTTGGAATTGGAATTGGAATTGGAATCGGAAAGGATATTAAAATTGAAAAATTTTCTGAAACCCCCTGTTCCGGTCCAATTCGGTCGAAACATACGCCTAGAATGGACTAATCTGAATTACATACTTTCTTATAGACTTCCTGAAGAAAATTCCAAATTCGAATTGAACTTGAATATATATTGACTGAAATAAGGCTTTAAATGGATCAAAAGTAGAGTAGATATTATATATTGAAGGAACTAATCTGAATTAAAGACTTTTGTGTAGACTTTTTGAAGAAGATACCAAATTCGAACTAAAATTGACTAAAAGTTATTTTGTAAGTGTAAAAGAAAGAAAAACTAATTAATAAAAAGCTTCGAAGGGAATAAAAGTAGAGTATAAACTATATATTGAAGGAACTATTGTATAAATTTTTTGAAGAAAAATATCAAAGTCAAACTGAAACTGACTAAGTTGCTTTATAAATGTAAAATAAAGAAAAACTGACTGGAAATAAAGCTTCGAAGTGCAGAAAGGTAGAGTATAAACTATATACTGGAGGAATAAATCTGAATTAAATATTTTTGTATTGAATAGGTACAATAATTTAAGATAAATTAAAACTAGAATTATGTTACACTTCGTATAACTAACCATATTCTAGTTTCAATTTATCTTAAGTAATTAGTTCATTCAACGATTGGGGTGCCACCCAAAAGATTAATGATAGCCCAAAAGTCATCCAAATTAAAAGTGACTTCAAAGTAGAGTAGGCTTCGAGGAAATGTTCGAAGAAGAACCCATTGAAGAATTTGAACTGTTGAAGCTAAACTCATGAGCTTCTTGTTCGAGGATAGAAGAGAATGCGAAGACTTTTCTCCACCCAAAACTTTACATCCAATTATGTATTTAGTATAAATTTTTTTAGTGTATTTTCTTTTGTATTGTAAACTTACTTTCCTTCAAATTTCTCATCCATCGAAGAAGGTAGTTTTAATTTTTTTTCATTTGGTAGAAACATTTTTGTGTTTTGCTTGAAGAGTTAATTTTGTTAATTAAGTTCTCTACCTTTTTTATCATACAACAATATTCACAAAAAACTTTTGTTATAATGTGTGATATTGTCTTCATGAGAATGTTATATATTTTATTCCTTAGGCCAGGACTGGGATGTCCGTGCCCATCCCTTAGAACCAATCCTTTTTGCGAGGTTACAGATCCATTTTTCTTACTTCCCTTGCCTACAATGTTCCATTGACAAGAGGATGTTCACCTTGGAGACTTGATGCGATTATGAGCACGACAGGGCGTGGTAGGCACTCGGCCCTTTAGATTTTCAAGGGCCATCAGGGGCACACCGAATATCGTGTGATGTGCATGTAATACCCCATAATTTTTAAGATTTTTAAAAAGGAGGGATTAATTAAAATTTAAATATGGGAAATTAAATTGATAATTAATCTGGATTAAAATAAATTTTAACTAGCGAGATAAGAGTAAGTATTTATTGATGATAATAATATTGAATATTACTGAGTGAATAAAGTAATATATATTTGTGAATTTATGAAAATTATCGCGAGTGAAAAATAAGATAATTACGGTAATTAAGTCGGGGCGCGCGTGTCAGTCGTGTCAGGACAAATTCAAATTAATGGAATAAGAAGTAAAATATTTATAAGTCACCCAAATGGTCATTTTGAGTGCGCCAATGTGTCCAAAAGGGTCGAGATAGTCAGAATAGTCTACCCAGAAGTTTAGTTTGGGTCCCGGGGCAGTTTTAGACCAAACCAACACCCCAGGAGGGTATTTTGATCATTTTAATCTTTAGCTGAATGAGACCCACGAAATTCGTACTGCTATTTTATCTGCAAGGTCTAGGTATTCTAGGTTTATCTAATACAAAAATAGTAGAGACCATTGGAGGGGAAAGGAGAAGAGATTTTAAGCCAAAAACCACCCATACTTTAACCTCTTTCAAAATTAGCACCACCGGAGTGTACATTGGAAGACGGGGAACGTAGCCATACCCTTCGTCATCAAAGGATCAGACCTAATATTATAAGGCAAGTATGGTTCTTGCTTAAATTCAATTATATAAAATATCCATGTTAGTAGAATATGATTAGGGATTAAATTTCATGCATGTAGAGGACAAATTTTATGGATTAAATCATATTCTGGGTGGAATTCATGTAGAGGAATGAATTACTATTATGGAGAAACAAAATTGAACATATTCTGAGAATTGAGATGTAGAAAAATTGGAATTTTACTCAAATTCTTGAAGAAAAATCATAAACTAGGGTTCTTGATGATTAAATTGGAATTCAATTGATTGGTTGATGGATCTTGATGATTTAATGTTTCTTATACGTTAGAAAATGTTTATATGAGTTAGTATAATGTTTAGTATATTTGTTTGGGAGTTTGGGACACTTTAATGGAGGATTTTAGGTTGAATATGGATGAAACCCGTGGGCAAAATTATGCAGAAAACATAGGCTAATAGCTTCTTGATCGATCGATCGACCCATGAATGTCAATCGATCGACTGATCCATCGATCGATCGACTCCCCTGTAAAATGTGACATGTTTTTCCTTTAAGTTTTGATTCCAGCCCAACTTGCATAAATCTTTAGTGATGATAAATCAACCATAATAGGACTTAAGGAAGGTCATTAGGGTTGTGATTAGGACCCGAAAACACTACACCAAATCTGTCGGATTGTCACGGTCATTGACCATGACAAGTCCAACTTGTCAAGGTCAATGATCGTGACAAGTCTGGGGGTGACAAATTTTGTTGTCACGGACTTGTCACGATTCTGTCACGGCCTTTGACCTTGACAATGTTTGTCACGGTTGAATACCGTGACAAGCCAGTGACACATTCTAAAAAATGTCACGGTCAAAGACCGTGACAAATCTGGGCAGAACTAAAAAAAATTGCTGGCCAAGTTGGCCACTGGCACTGCCCAGCATTATATTTGTACCTGTTATAGCAAATTTGTACCTGTTCAAACAGCATATATCCAAATAAAATAGAAATAATGCACCAAATCATTCCATATATGATTCCATATCCCAATAAAATAATAATACAATCCATATCCAAACGAAAATGTAACAACTCAAAACAATTCAAATATAATCCAAGTGTCCAAATAAAAATAAATATATATAATATCACGCCATAGTGTATGGGATAGGTTCGAGGAGGAAGGAAGGCCAAATGATATACGCATTGAGATATCCTCAATATGCATCAAGCCGCATTATTCGTGTGACCGCAATAGGGAGTTCTTCTTCTTGGTGATCACATGCATGACGAGCACCTTGGCCTCGATGTCTTGAAGGTTACGTCCATGAACCGACATACCCGAAATGGTATTCGGGTCCCTCAACCCCCTCCTTATCCGATGTCCATCAAATACGTTGAGTAAAAACACGCTCAGCCAATTGATTGTTGACATAGGGCGCGCGATGGGATCCAAGTAGGGGACTGGATCACCAATCGATGAGTCCGAGCGTATCGAAGATGAAGCACCAACGTCCACATCCTCGTCCTCCTCCACCTCCTCCACCACCTTCCCCTTCCCCTTTCCCTTTTCGCCCAATGAACGCTTCATGAATGCGTACATATCTAGTACTATCGCCCCCAACCTTGATAGCTTCGCGTTATGCGCGTACACCTGACGAGCCAACCCAGTGTTGCTCGTCCCCATTTCGATGATCCTAGATTTTCCCACCCGCGAGCTCACCCCCTTACCCTCCCCTTGCGATCAGTGCTAAGAACTTAGTTGAGTGCGTCTGTGGACAAAGATGCCTTCTCGGCATCAAACTGCGACTCATGTACTTCCTTAAGCTTTGCCTGAAACGACAAAAAGCACACGATTAGTTAAATAAGTAAATAAAAAAATTATAACGTAATTAACAAAAATTAAACTGTCAGATTACTTACAATCATGGCCGCGACGCTTAGGGACACTTCCTTATCATTCCCCTTCTTCGTCTGAATTTCCACATCGGCATCGAGCCTATGTGGCCTACCCCCAGGGCCACTCCCTATCCCCTGAAATAAAATAATGCAAAATTAGTAAGTAATGCAAAGTAAAATAATGCAGAATAACATATTTCTATAATTATAGAAAAATAAAAACTTACCATCATCCTGTGCTCCACCTCGGCGTAAGACATCCGACCAGAGTAGTGCACGTCCATCTTTTTCGCTCGGTTTTTCCTCCCCGATTGGCGAGATGCCAATTGTCGCTCCTCGGTCTCATTGTTAATGAACTTTTACCATTGTACTAATGCGATCGGCGCCTTCGGCGGGACGGACTCACGCATTCTGAGAATGAAGTCTCGGGTCTTCCCAAAGTACTGGGCCCATAAATTTTTCTTCCATGTCTTGTGTTTCTCCCTCAACTGCTCCAATACAGAATTGCGGAGTTCTAGGGGCAGGCTTAATTGTTTATGCCAAACAAATACAATGTTAGTTGCGAATAAATATAAATATAAATATAAATTGAAACATAAATATAAATACAAATATAAATATAAATACATTACCTGTAGTGCCGCCCAAATAGCTAACTTGAGCTCATTTGGCACCTCCCTCCATCTAGTGTACCCCGGGCCGATAATCCTCTTCACTAGCTCGAGGGATCTAGCCAATATGCCCGTCTTGTTCTCAATGTCCATTCCCCATTTTCCCCATTTGGGGAGCCTAGGGGCCGAGGAGCCCTCGTCGCCTCCGCTACCACTAAGCCCAGAAGAAGACATCATCATTATCATCATCACCATCCTTACCTTAATCCCTGAAGGAAACATTTTCTATAAAAAAAAATGTTGTTATTAGTACAAATCCAAATGAATTAGAAGAATACAAACACACGTGCACACACACACACACCTGCACACACAAACCTGAAGAAGAAATACAAATATTTTTTCTGGCCGTGCCACTCTCGAGAGTTAGGGGTAATAACTCTCGAACGAGTCTAAGGGTTATTGAATGCGTACATATAAGAACTAGAAGGCTAGTATCTATGCGCACTATATGTAATTTCAAGTATGTTTTATTTAATTATCATAAATGAAACATACTATACATATGAATTAATAATATATTGTTCGTGACACAAGTAATCTTAGAAAAAAGTTGAAAACTCCTTCCCCCCCCCCCCCCCCCCCCCCATTTGGAGAATAATCCAGTGGTCATGCCACTTCCAAAATTAACCAACCCAACATCGGTCTACTATAATCTAACAGCAACAACAACAATAAATTAACATATGTGTATCTCGTACTCCTACAAATTAATCTACTCAATTAATTCATTTCATCACGTCTTATAAATATATCACCATTAAAGTTATACAATTAAAGTTACTTCGAATCTCAACAACTATCTCTTAATGAGGGGCAATCCTACTTGCATATGAAAGGGGCAATACATATTTTATTAATCAATTTGTTCGTTTCAACTGTCATGGTGTAATATTAATGTTTGACAACTTGATTCGGAATTCCAAAACACTAACATCTAACCCATAATATGTACAATTACTAAAAATCCTAAACATCAATTCAAACTAACAACGTACTAATTTAAAACCAACAATTCATACGGGAAATCTAAAGTCTCTTAACTCAATTATATCCAATTAAGTCCCAATTCCAATTCTTATTATGACTATTCCGTGAGAAAAATCTCAAATTGAACTTTAAGCCTCTTAAACATGGGGAGAATCATCATTTACACATTTACATATGAAATCAAGGGTTAATTACTTATCATTATGTATTAGCCAACAATATTTGGGTATTTATACTTAAGGGCACACACACATGCACACTACACACACATACGCACTGCCCCCACCACCTCCACCCCACCCCCCACACCCACACCCACACACGCGCACACACCTTCACCCCCCCACACACACACACACAACACACACACACGCAGCACACCACACACATGCACACATAGTCATATACACTCAAAGGAAAGAGAGAGAGAGAAACAGACCTAAAAGTAGAGAGAGAGAGAGAGAGAGAGGAAGAGAGAGAAAAGGAGGAAACCAAAATGGTGAGAAAAAAAAAAGAAGGAAGGATTTTTTTACTGATAAAGTTGTCACGGAACTGTCAAGGTTTTTTACCGTGACAACTTTCTAACACTATCACGGTCATTGACCGTGACACGTCCGGGCTAAGTGCAATTGTCACGGACATGTCATGGTCAATGACCGTGACAATACCTTGCTACATACTTATCACGATCATTGACCGCGACAAAAAATGCATTTTTTTTGTCACGGTCATTGACCGTGACAAGGGTGACCGTCTGAAGGGTGCCAATTTGGCCTATTTGGTATAGTGAAACCATTATTAAGTATGTAATTGAATGGTATAATTTTGAGCGTTCTTCAAATAGGTTCCGATATGAAGTTATATAAATTGGGGGTATAACTAGAATGAATGGTAACTTAAGGTTAGTACCAGTAGTATGGGGAAATAATTACTGAAATAACCTTAGAAATAAATTGGAGGCCTAGTAACCTTTTGGGATAAGGAAAAGTACTCAAATTAATGCGATGGGAGTTATGGCGCTAATTTATTCGGTATATAAATTAGGGGTGCACACGGTTTGGTTTGGTTCGGTTTTGATACTAACCGGAGAATCGAACCGAGAACGGTCGGTTCCAAATTTTTGGAATCGAAACTGAACCGACAGTTGTGCAGAACTGAACCAAACCGAACCAATGGTTCCTGGATTGGTTCGGATCAGTTTTCGATACCAAATTCATATTTCAAACTTAGTGAAATCTTAAGATTAATATATTTCAAAAATAATTTTTTTAAGGTCAAAATTAATTTTGATCCCCAATAACATAAGTTTGAAACTCAGGTAATCCCAAAAATATAAATTACAAGTGTTATATACATATATATTTATTTATTTTATAAAATATACCGTATCGGTTCGGGTGGGATTTATAGTGAAATCGAGAACTGAATCGAAAATATCGATTTTATTTTTTTGGAACCAGAACCGAACCAATAGTCTAAAAAATCGAACCAACCCAACCCAATACAACCGATTCGGTTCGGTTTGATTTATCGATTTTTTTCGATTCCGTTGTGCACCCCTAATATAAATATACTATGTATGAGATGTGGAATATGGGAAGTGCGAATACCTAATGTATGGATTATTAAATTTGTAAATACTTGGGTTGTGTGATTACCTAATGTATGGATTATTATGTATATGAAATACCTACCAGACTTGCTATCACGTGAGGTCTTAGAAAGGGAAAATCATATTCTGGGTAAAATTCATGTAGAGGAATGAATTACTGTTATGGAGACATGAAATTGAACATATTCTGAGAATTGAGATGTAGAAAAATTAGAATTTTACTCAAATTCTTGAAGAAAAACCATAAACTAGGGTTCTTAAAATTAAATTGGAATTCAATTTATTAGTTTATGGATCTTCATGATTGAATGTTTCTTATATGTTAGAAATCGTGTATATGAGTTAGTACACTTTTTAGTATATTTTTTTGGGAGTTTGGGACACTTTAATGGAGGATTTGAGGTTGAATATGGATGAAACCCGTAGGCAAAATTATGCAGAAAACGTAGGTTGATAACTCTTGATCGATTGATCGACCCATGAATACCGATCGATCGACTGATCAATCAATCGACCATTTTCATCGATCGATCGACTCCCCTGTAAAATGTGACTCGTTTTTCCTTTAAGTTTTGATTCCACCCCAACTTTCATAAATCTTTAATGATGATAATTCAACTATAATGGAACTTAAGGAACGTCAGTAGGGTTATGATTAGGACCCGAAAATCATTATTAATTATGGAATTAAGTGGTAGAATTTCGACTATTCATCGAATAGGTTCTGGTAGGAAGTTATATAAATTGGGGGTTTAAGTAGAATGAATGGGAACTTAAGGTCAATACCAGTAGTTGGGGGCACTAATTAATGAAATAACCTTAGAAATAAATGGGAGGCCTAGTGACCTTTTGGGATAAGGAAAAGTACTCCAATTAATGCGATGGGAGTTTCGGCATTAATTAAATATTATGTAGGATATTCGGCATATAAATATACTACGTATGATATGTGGAGTATGGGAAGTGGGAATACCTATATTAAATTTGTAAATACTTGGATTGTGTGATTACCTAATGTATGGATTATTATGTGTACAACATACCTACCATACTTGCTATCACGGGAGGTCTTAAAAAAAGGGGGTAATCTTATCTTAAGGAGCCTTCGGGGGGATTTTAGATTGGTGCCTCAGAAGATAGGTCTATGAATGACCTATCGGTGAATTGATAAGTTTGTTGACTAATGGGTGCATAGGGATATGCGTAACCAATAATGATGAGAACTATGTTCGCCTCCAATATGTGTGATTTGTACCGATACGATTCTAGAGTGATTTTGAACTCGTAATCCTTATATCTGTGATGTACTGGCATCTGATAGCAGAGTATGTGTGCACCACAGGTTCTAGCCTTTGGGGGAGAAGGATTTGTGTGTGTGTGTGTGTGTATATATATATATATATATACTTGTGAGTGTTTTACTGTGTTGCGTAATAGATGAGATAGAGTACGAAATCTGTTATAATATAACATATGAGAACTTAAATGATCATTGCGCTACTTGAAATTGATTAGTAAATTTTGAAAATTCTAATACGTATTAATCTAGTAATATGGGTGTATACAATGACTTAGAAATTATGTTAAAGACCGGATCCAAACTAGTGAAAAGGATAAAATAACTAGGGTGGGTTAGAAGTATGCGTTAGGCGTGCACAATAGCTGAGAGGTAAGAACATCAAGTGAGAGCACGTGACTAACACATATATATTTATGTAGTATTTATGCATTTAAATACTTGTTGTTTTAAAACTATTTTTAACTCGGTATCTGACCCATTTTTCTTTCAAATCTATTTTGTCCTTGTGAAAATCTTTTAGGTGCCCAGCCACAGGGACACCACGCATAGGAGTTTCCATCTTTTGACGTGATAGAGCTGCTGGGAAAGTTGCAGGACCTCGGTACTAGAAGCCTCCACTTCTATGACTTCAGTTCTTGATTTAGTCTCTTTAGTTAGGGCATGTGTCGCCCATCTTCATTTCATTATGTTAGAGAGACATTGTATTCATTTCATTTCGGTATTTCAGTTTTTATTGGATTTAGTGTTATTATGATTGATGGTTTGGATTTTGTTTAATGGGAATGATTTTGCCAGTTTTATCGGATTTAGTTAGATGGTATTTTATTCATAAATTATTTATTCATAAGAATTGTGAATGTGTTGAATGGTTTAAATTAATTGACACTTATTTGCTGAAAAAAAAAATTGACATTAGCTTAATTAATTATTAGGTGATTAATAAAATAAAAAATTTTGACAGTGATGCTAAGACAGAACCAACTAGATACTTTGATTTAATTTAATAAAGGACTGATCACCCGGTATTTAATTATGCGGGGTGTCACATGCGGTGCTCTTCCAGCCGCTGAACCTTACTTTTGGTTGAGCCATTTCTAGGGTGCGTAGGTTGTTAAACAGAAAATATAACTCTTCCCGGGGCCCCGACCGATGTATCCAGACACCCTAATATTGTCGTCAGTCACCACATCCCGGCTCAAGAATTTAAACCTGATTCTCTTTCGAAGCTCGTGTGAAACGCGCTCTCTGATGGGTTTCCCTCATCTCTTAATATCAACTAAACCACGTGCAATTGTCGTTCACATGGAACCTTTTCCCTCTTTAGCCTTAAAAGTTCTCATTTGAATATTTGCTACTACCACCAAGATCCGCACCGACGGCTGCTCTGCCTAAGCTCGCACCTAAGCTTTTGCAGCAATCGTCGCGCCCTCACATAAAAGGAGGGGAGTAAAAAGTTACTTTCCGCCAAAAAATGTGTTTCGAAGTCACTTCACTATTTGATGACGAAAGTGTCTTTGAAAGTCCCCTCGAAAAGGGTTTTCTAAATCTTGCTTTAAAACATAAATTAAGTTTTGGGTTTAAGTTATAAATAGGTAAAGTTATTATAAGGTTGGAAATGAAATAAAAAAGATTTAATGGAATTGAGGCACGACTGTTGCTCTATCTTTCTTTCTAGAAATATAGTTGATGTTGGCTGCTATATAAATCGGTTACCTTTTACTCAAAAACTCGGAGCTGACATTTTGGGGTTTTGAAGAAAAACAAGGGGCGTTACCCTTTTCTCAAAACAAAACGAGCTGACATTTGGATTTTTGATGAAAAGAAAATAGGTTACCCTTTTTTCAAAAAAAAAAGATCCGGCATTTGGATTTTAAAGAAAGCAAAGCGGGTTACCCCTTTTCTTAAAAGAAAGGAGGTGATATTTAGATTTTGAAGGAAACAAGGTTGTCTACTTTTTTCCTAAGAATGCTAAGAGCACACTCAATAAATGATTGTTGGGTGCATTTCTTTTTCTTTTTAAAGAGATGACATTTGGGGTTGTGGGCCTAGCTCCTTAAAACCTAGGATTTAAGAAAAAAAACTACCAAATAATTGTTTCAAGTGTGGCCAATCATTAATAATTGTACCAATAATTTAAAAGGCATTAATTTGATTTTAACGCTCTTAATAAGGCTACATTACATAAAAATGCTTAAATTATAATTTAAGACAACCCCAAATTATTTAATCATTATTATTTAACATTTGTTATATTTATGAAGTTTTCATCCTAAACATGTAATTTAAAGTCTTGAAAATTAAACGAGCTACCCTTAAAATTCAAATTCCATACATTCTAATTTAAAATTCCGATTTCATACTTTCTAGTTTTATTTTCCCAACGCATTCTAACTCATTATCCATAATATTTCTGAGAGTTAAAATTGTTTATTTGCACAATTAATTTTAATTATAGAATACCTTAAAAATAATGGGGTTTTACACTCTTGAAGTGACCTAGGGACCCACACATAAAACAAGTTTGCTCAGAAGGGTCTATGGGGTTCTAATTAGTGGTACACTTAGACGATGAACCAACACTCATGGAGACCTTGCACTTTGCAAAGAAGCCCCTAGAATTGCCCTTGAATTTCTTACCCCCCGCTTCCTGGGGCCCACTGATGTCCTTCCTATTCTACCTAATGGCCCTATGATCTTCTGCCTCAAGCTCCAACTTGATGGATTTGTTAGCAGAGCCTTCAGACATATTAAAGAGCTTATGATTGCGGCTTCTGTCCTAGCATTACCCGAATCAATTAACTTTTTAAATTGTCTTTCGATGCATGCAATACGGGGGTGGGCGCAATGTTGTGCTAGAATAGGAAGCACATGGCATTCTACAGTAACAAGTTAAATAGGGAAGCCCTCATGATTTGGAGTTTTATGGTGTTGTGAAAGCGGTGAAGTTTTAGTCATCTTACATCCTACGTAAGAAGTTTTTCCTTAACACTGACCATGAGGCCCTCTGATACTCTCATAGTCTAATTACATGCGGCATGCCAAGTGGATTTCCTATCTATAACGATACACCTTCCACCTCCACTACAAACTGGGGAAGGAATACAGGGTAGCTGATGCTCTTAGCTTCTGATCCTATGCTTTAGTGACACTCTGAAATCGAGTATTCGAGTTTGATGAGGTTTGGTCTCTTTACTTAACAAATGTAGATTTTGGACTTATTTATGCTGCTTGTCAGTATGGCAATGGCGCCTTTGAAGACTATTTGTTACAGGATGGATTCCTTCTTTGGGGGATGACACTATATATGCTAAAATCTTCTCTTCGAGAGATGATCATTTATGATATTCATGAGGGAGGATTATTCAATCACGTGGGACAATCCTTCCACATGAAACCATGAAGAACTTGGTTGATAATGCGAAATGATACCAATGCATTTATCAAGCATTGCTACATGCACCGGATAATGAAGGGACAACACTCTAATGTCGGTCTTTACACTCCTCTAATGATACTCTAGAGACTGTAGAAGAATGTTTCTATTGACATGGTGAATAGATTTTTAAAGATGGCACACTTCATACCTAGTTCTCATATCATCGACGCCGCATATATTACCACGTTGTATTTTTAGGAGAAAGTTTGTCCTCGTGGGGTTCCTCAGAGTATTACCTTGAATAGAGATTTCCACTTTACCAGGTATTTTTAGCGTACTTTATGGAAGCTGCTACAGATAAAGTTTTAGTTCTCCACAGCATTTCACCCCAACCAGACCATGGTTTTTAACCATAGTGTTGGCGATCTTTTGAATTTCCTTTATACTGAGCACCCCAGGCAATGGGACATTATTATTGCCCAAGTTGAGTTTGTTTTCAACAACGTTGTTAACAGCTCCACTGGTCTCTCTACTTTTTAGTTAATGTTGGGTAGTTCACCCACGATGCCGATCGACTTCACTGAGCTACCTCCTAGTGGGCCAATCATTCGTTCTGTAGATGATTTTATCGACCGTTGGATAGCTATACAAGTCGATGTGCATACCCGCCTTAAGTACAAAAATACCTCCTATAAGGAGGTTATGGATGATCATCGCCGATTTTGTAATGGTATACTTTCAGAAGGCGCACCGACGGGGTAAGGGAAACAAATTGTTGATGCAACATTTTAGTCCCCCTTACCTATAATTATGAGTTGTAGGGAGAATGCCTATGAGGTGGATTTACCTAATAATTTTCACATGAACAACACATATAAGGTGGCCTTCCTATCTCCTTTTCAAAGCATGAATGCTCCACCGATTCCACTTATGTTCGCTTCTTAGTCCGTTGGCATGGCCTCCTAGCAGCCGAGGACTTATGGATCACTGATACTACCTTCCAGCATATGGTCCCTGAATTTTATTGTCGGTATATGAGGTATCTATCAATGGGGTGATTTGCAACACACGGACCCTGACTTTTACCACCAGTATATGAGGTATCTATCAATAAGGAGAGTAATGCATGGGTATACTTGTCATTTTCGTACTCTTTTATGTTTAGTTACTGGCTTCAGTATAAATACCCCAATGGGATGAATTTTAATCACTTTTGACATTATGAGATACAAGCTTTGAGAGAGAATTATTGAGACCTTTTTAAACATGTTTTCATATTTCGTTGTTGTTGTTGTTGTTTTTAGTATAGATTTATGGTTACGCACCCTAAATTACATCACTTCTCCTTCTACAGGGACATTAGCCCCTTGGCTTTGGAATCCTTGACCTCTTCATGTATGGCCTGAGGGACATTCACCCCTCTTTGACCTTTATTTTGGGCTGTAGGGCATTAGCCTAATGACTCTCCTTAGCGACCGACACCTTGAAAGAGAATAGTGCCAATTCTAGAGCTAGCAGAGACTAATATTCATTCTTCATTATTGGATGAAAAATAACTACAAGATAATGATATATCATTGCAATATATTTATTCTAGTGATCATGCCAAAGAATATGAAGGCACTAACATAAGGTGGGGGCTTCAATTAAATGGGCCTCACCCCTATGTGATCCTTGAGATGAGACTCTACCCAATTCCCCTTGAAAAAAATATTCTTCTTAATGTTGTTCTTCTCATGGAAAAATGCTTGACAATTCGGCTTGGGGGTGCAGTACCTGAGACCTTGAGTGTCGGGCTTTCTTTTTTATTGACAACATTATAAACTGAAAATCTATGTTGGGTTCACATGATATCGACAAGAGCTAGACTTTTAATAAGCCAACAGTGTGGAAATCACAGGCTTCCAGGAATTAGAGGTCAACTGATAAAGGAAAATCCCAACAACTTTTAAAATCGTGGCCATATGGATGATAAAATATTTGTATCCATTATGTCTAACAGCCTGGTACATAGAGTTCCTTGAATGTGTTAAGCATCATAGAGCTTCTCTTGAAGGCTGGTCCATCTTCAAAACTTAAAATTAACATGCTTCCTCCTTCATTTTCACTATTAAAAAAAGTTTGAAAAATTAAGGTCCTACGGCAGAAAATCTCCTAAGTGTCCTTTGCACTTACAGAACCACGATCAAAGGTCCAAATGTGAAACTCTTTTTAGTTTGAGGTGAGAACAATTTTTCGTTCCGATTGGGTTGAGGTTAGGATAGTTTGAAGTACTTGGACATTAATGATCCCACTTTCGAGGATACTTACCCCTTATAATGTTTTCTAAACACTTACGATAAGAAAATGTTACTTTTGACAATGTTACACAACTTGGAAACGTAGCCTTTGACAAAAACGGTTGTGCTTATTTATCATGATATAGTCGATTCCAACTCCCATATTTACTTGACCAATATGGTTGCTCCTATATATATGTTTATTCATGGAATCCAAATCTGTATAGTTCGTGGGATCATACAATTCTCCAAAGAATAGTAGGCTTGGTATATGTTCCCCTTCGAGCATCTTAAGTCAGACTAAGGCATTGTTTCATGAGACGAAGCCTTTGGCCTAAAATTGAGGGTTCTTTTGTAAATCTGGGAGTGATTAATAAAGGTTAGGAATTGAGTTCCCGTATTTCGTGTCTTTGTGTGTGCTTCCTATTTAAATATATTATTTTGCTATTTTGCTTGCATTATTCCTATGTAGACCATGTTGATCGAGTAAACCATGGTTATGTGTTGACTAATTAGGTTTGTAGGGTAAACTTGGTCCTCATCGGCATAATTCTAGAAAAAATTGGTGTGACAATCATAATGGTGGAGGTGAGTGACATCTTCACGAATTATAATGGTTGGTGGGATGCTAACAAAGGGAATTCTCCTTTCAAAAATATTAACCAACATGGTGTCTTGACCAGTAGCCTTCAGGTTGATCTTAAGAGTAACATTTTTAAGATATTGTTTACCGATCCTCCACACATGCTTGGGATGACATAACTACGAGACAATCTCTAACTACATTTCACACTCCCTCGTACTTGTTCAATAGCTACCATTAACTCCAGACAATCTTATAACCAATAATTGGTAGTATGTCATTTTTTTAGTTTATAGTACCAGACTCCTTATGTATATCCTTGAGAATTTTTTCAATAATTCTAGGATTTGTTGTGTAAAAAGAAAATATAAGTGGAGAATTGAACTTCATTCCTTTACTAGAACATATAGAAACCAATTCTTGACAAAATTGGTCTACCATATCGCCTATCACATTTATGAAGTTAACAAATGTACAAAATTCTATATTACCACCATTAACCATTATCTTTTTAATTACATTCCAGTAGCCAACACATGGATCAACATGAGAACTCGTGTGTGTATTGGCACTTTAGCATTAAAGGTGGTTGGTAGAGAAAGGAAGTATAAGGTTCCTTTAAACATGAAGAATGGATGAACACGATAAACAACCTTCCTTTAATGATGTTACCGGTCCAACGGGCCTTTTAGTTACAGCAAGACATTGGTTTGATTCTTATAGTTATGATGAACAAGATATTCCTTTGGAGAATGAAATAATAATGCATTCAATGTGGGGCATCATGCCAGGGTATAAAGATGGTGATCCATTATCTGCTAAGGAACATGTTTACATTTTTTATAAAACCTTTAATTGTCATCCGAATAAATATCTGAAAGGAACAACATCATATATTAAAAAGGTGGAGCATGTGATTGACATATATCAAAATAAATTCCTTAGCTAACACTAACTACATACCATATTACAACCACCAATTAGATGATCTTGCCACTATGATAAATTTTTTGGAGTTAATAAGAGACTCCTTAGGTATATCCTCGAGAATTTTCTCAATATTCTTAGGATTTGTTGTGTAAAAAGGAAAAATGTGGCAAATTTAATTGAATTCGTTTGTATCCTAAAGTCCTCATTTATAGTCATATCATTGTTTCATTTATTATTGCAAACCATCCACATGATGCTAGCTTCTATATGATTAGGCCCTTAGAACGAATATGACATGTTTATCATTTAACCTTTCGAGTATATTTTCCCTTCAAAGAGTATGTAAACCTCCCTGGGAAGATAAATAGGTTTGACATTAGAGTCTGCATTATAATAAGAAAAAATAAATTTCCAGGGTATATAGTGTATTTATGATTGTAATATTGAACAATTTTCTTTTTGCACTTGTGTTCATACATGTTAACTCGATAGTGGGTTGATTCATTATGTTTGTAATTTTGTATCGTAATGAGTATACTCATGAGTTGCTTTCTAAAATACAATAATATAAACATCATATATACAAAACATATGCATACAAATTGGTAAACATATAAGACTCTATTTTAACCATACAAAAACATATACAAGAGTTTGAATAAACTTTTAGTGTGGGTTTAAACGTTTAAGTTTTAAACAACTAATTGAGAGCATGATTCAACTCAATCCTACAATCTCTACCGCGTATTATGGCATACATGCATGCTCCCTTATGAAGAAAGAAAGATGGTGACTTGAAGCTACAATGCGGAAATGTGTTTTTATAATATGGCATACAACAACAATGAGTACTGCCAAAATGGTAAATGAAAAGGGGGCCTCATCTCTTTATCTCATTCTCAGTTCTATGTGTATATCACAAATAAAGATGAGGCTCATTTAAATAGGAAAGCCTTCGTGATGTAACCACGCGTCTAATGGAAAACTAAAATGCAATAAACATCATGAAAAATAAAATATGGGGGTACTAACATAGGATGTGACCAAAATGCCCCTCGAGTCATATCACTTAACTTGTTAACCAAACTAAGGGTCCCAAATGATAAAAGAGAGCACACTAATAAATTAAAATTACTATAAGGTCCCAAACACACTTGGAACCCAATAGAGACTCAATTAACACTAAAATGTCAATCCTGGACTAAAAGTATCCAATGCTCATTTAATTATTATAACATTAAAAATAAACAATAACGTAGAATATAACATGGATGTCTCCTAGGTTCACTACGACGCGCTACAAACCAAAGAACATAATCTCGTCATCTTTGAAAAGCTCATCCTCGAGCGAGAAGGGGTGACTACTAACATCGCATGAACACAAGTCCTAGAATAATTATTGTCTTCAAAAATCAACACCAACACAAAACAAACACGGAACGAGTTGTTCGAGCTTCAATTGGTTTCAGGTGTCAAAACCTCGTCAAGAATGGGGAAAATAACCCCCCACCCCCCACCCTCAACAACGATACCCTATGAAATCTGAGCAACGAAAACTGACGGTCGTATTCTCATGCTTGACACCGCAATTACATGGTTGCAACTTAGGGGTGGTGGACCACTGAATATGATCGAACTGAAGACGTTTATACTCCTAGAGCCGAACAAAAGTGGAAAATAATAGGAATTGGCCTCAGCTGGGACACATTTTTCATGGAAGTCTGGAGTATGTTTCAAATTTAGGACATCTGACTAAATTTGACTGGATCTGAGGTGAAATAGGAGATAGGGTGTCGTTTCAAATGTAGGGCATGCCTATTTTGGGTTGGTTTTTATTGCGGGTGGTCGTGGACGAGTGGGGGAAGGGTGGAGAAGGGGTAAAAGAGGTATGGGGGATATTAATGGTTAAAGGGCTAGGGTTTTAGGGGTATTTAGGTGGTGAACTATTACTTCAAGTTGCAAGGACCAACGATAATTGCTATGGGGTCATTTCCAAATCCTCCTTTGTGTGCAATAATACCACAGTCATTTTAATGGACCTTTGGCACCAATGACTAATCATGAAAACTTGTTTGCGGCTTATCATCATTAGTGAAGAAATACCTTAGTTTGCTAACCAAGCTAAAGGGCGCTAACGATAGAAAGTGAACACTAGTTAAAATAAAATGACTACTAGGTTTTAAATGCACTTGGCAACCTAATAGAGACTCAATTAACAATAAAATGACAATTAAACCCATACTAAAAATATCCAATTGAAATCTAATTATACAACGTTAAAAATAAAGATAGAAACATAAGAAACAAAAATATAGATGTCTCCCAGATGCACAATCATGTGCCACGAACAAAAACACATCAAATGAGCTACCAAGTAATTTCCTATATATATATATATATCATTGACACTATTAAATCATTGAAATTTCGAATTTACAAAAGTCTAGCTCATATCTAAAATTTAAAATTTTTGTATTATCCAAAAAGGAATAATATAAATATAAGCTCTGAAATGTCCAAAATATATATTTTATGAAGCTAAAACCTATTTTTTTGTGCAGTCTTACAGGCCTAAAATAAACTTAAGTTTATCGCTCTTGGAGGGATTTACAAATTTAGTACAAAAATATCATTGCATGTCCTGCAACGATAACTCTCTTCCCTTTCTCAGCTAAATATAATTGAACAAACAAGTAGAGATTTTAATCAATTGTAACTAAATATATAATGAAGAGTTATACTCCTCAATTGACAAACATAAAAATGGAACAAAAACCCAAGACCAAATTTCTAGCAATTTAAAGGCAAATATTTTCGAAATCATAAATCAAAGTAATAAACTACTACTATATAAGACTATAAATAATATTTTCACATAATCCCTAAAATCATACCCAAAGAAATGTATTTAATATGATCATTGTTGACGCCAAACATTACCCATCTACGTGGACCAATAAGAAATGGACACATGTCATCCTACATGGCAAAATTCATACTTGCTCGGCATAGAAGACACTTTGTCGGCTCCCGAGGAGAGTTGGTCGGCGTACCGATCGATCAACCCTAAAGAAGACGAACCATGCAGAAGATCAAAAGCCATTAGAGAATGCTCACCGACAGTCATTGAACCCTAGAAGGCCAACAATCATATTTATTGTAAATAGATGTAAATGTCTGAATATATAAAGACATTCCATCTCTTGGACTCCCATCACTATAAATGCAGCCCCTCTCTTAGCTAAAGGGGCAACTAATTCATCCTTAGCAAGCAATTTATTCCATCTCTCTCTATATACCTCTCTCTCTCTACACCATGTTGTGCTATTGTAAACCCCTAGGAATAAAATAACAGTGGATGTAGGCTTTTTTTCAACAGCCGAACCACTTTAAAAACCTTTGTCTCTTATGTGTTTGATGTGATCACCACTTCACCTTCAATCATCATCTTCATACCTTCATTTTATCTGTTGTTCATAAATACTATTTCTAGTCATCAACAGATTGGCACCGTCTGTGGGAAGAGACACAAAAATCTTTCCATCTTATTAGAAGAGATGAAGATCATCATCAAAAGTTAAGTGTTTCGTTTTTTTGCGTATAACCATTTATATGTTGTCTATACATCTTTTGATTCAATCGTGATTTTATATTCAAAATTGTTGGATCAATTTATATTCACATATATGCGTAACCGTGAATTACATAATCACAAATGTTAAGAAAGGTTTACACATATATATTTTATACAAACATACATGTGATATTTTTATTGTCATCCCACGTACTGAATGACAGGAACTAAAATAATTTCTCTGATCATAAACGTTTTATGTATAAGTATATATATTTTTTATTCTTATGTAGATCTCATCTCGATGTGAAGTTCTCATAAATATATATGTATATATGGGTGGAAATGAATTAGTTTAGAAATCCAAGCGTTTGGGTTTTCATGGATTGAATCAGATCCATTTTCTCCCTCTTCAGAAAAAAACTATTTTCTCTGCACATATGTTAACCATATAATTTCATTCAATTATGTGGATGAACTATACATTCAATTTTATTTATCTACGAAACTGCACAACTTTGTCAAATTTTTAATCATTTTAGTTATTGATTTTAAGATGAATTTCATGAGATCTTCATGACTCCTTAAATTCCCATGATAATTTAAAGTATGATATGTGTTAAAAATTGGAAGAGATAATAAAGAATCACTAGAACCGCTTCGATCTAAAGCTTAGGGCTTATTTCTTCAATTAAATAATCAGTGTTAAATGCAATGAGACAATAAGGGCTTATTTATTCAAGCGTTGAGGAAATCATATAAATTGGTGGCTCCAAATTCTAGATGTGGTACAGAACATCAAAACATAGTCAAATAACTGGAATTGTTTATTCAAATCGTCAATGGATTTACAGTGAGTGGAATTAAATCCACCTGAGTAATTAGTTTATGTCCCAATTTAAAACAAGCATCTGTATACAGACTGAGATTCTTTTGAAGAATCATGTTCAGGAAGGTCGACTTCGCAAGTAGGGAATCATTCATTTTGTTAATTAATTGGCTTCTTGTTCCAATATCAGCTCACTATGGGATCTGGATGTGATTCGCTCACAGACCAAGGCTACTTTCTCAAAGTTTTATCCTCCTTGACCATCTCTACAATTGTTATTTCCCAAACCTCGACCAACATGAGCATTGTACATGAGTTTTTATACAGATTTCTAGCATGAATTATTAGTCATCAACTTAGCAACCATTATATTACAGGCTACATTTACATTTGGAGATCACCCATGGGTCGTTATTTATTGGTCGGCGCCCCCATTGTTGGTCGGTCACAGATCCAAACCATCCATTGTTGGTCGGCATCGGCTCGAGATCATCTTTTAATGATCGATATCAGATATTAAAGATATAGTCAATTATTGATCAGAACTGGTGTTATCATAGGTTGGCACCATCTAGCGCTGGTCGACACAAGCTAAACTGGTCGGAGACATGGGTTTTGGTGCTAAAGGTGAGTTGGTCAGCTACAGGTGTTATGTATATTGGGGACTTCCTAATCATCTATAAATTGGTTAGGGCACATATTATTTGTCGGCGGTATTTATTACTAGTCGGATGAACCTGTTCCTTGTCATATTTTCAAATACATAATGGGTGATTCCTAGCCCGCATCACAGATAGAGAATATTAATTTTCTCATTTTAACTTCACTAAAATGAGCACCTACTGACTAAAATAAGCATTTACTGATTAAAGTTGTACCACATCCCACTTTGACTTTATCAAAATTCAACTTTTGGTGTCAAAACCTTTTGGCTTTGGTTTGTGACACCAACCTATTTAAAATTAAATCTTTGCGGAAATAATGTTGGTTACTTAATTTTGGGTTTCTTACACCAATCTAATTCTTAACAGCCTCATGTGAAACCAAGTTATAAATATTTTAAGACCAACTTATATTTGAGCATTTGTTGGATTTCAAATAATTGCGCAAAAATTCAAGATTGATTAAATTTTGCTTATCTGATGCATATTTGGCATGACACATATTATTTCATGTTTTGAAATTAATATTGCTCAATGTTCGAGCAGTTACATATTATATTTGGATGAATAAAGTATTCTCATGATAATGTCTATTTAGTTTAGCTTCCACAGATGTTCGAGCAAGTTATTAATTTTCACGGGCACGAATAGCTACTCAGCCATATTCCTATGCTCTGGACAATATTATCATTGTTCGGCATTATGCAATTTTGGCTCGACAGATCAGCCAGAAAATATTTTCATAGTGCTATTTACTAAAAAAAACTTAAATCTGTTTTTTTTTTAACCCAGAAAAATAGATATATTGTTGTTAATTTTTTTTTCCAAAAATTTCTACTTTTTATGAATTTTTACTAATAAAAATGCGAAAAGTAAAAAAAAAACTAGTCCGAAAGTCACAACTTTTTTAAAAAAAAAATCGAACAAATCTCTGGCAACCGCGCCAAAAACTTGTTGTCAATTTTATAAAATACCGCAAGTGTATGGACGATTATAGAATAGCAAGTGTAAGTACGGGTCGAACCCACGAGGATTTATCAATTTTTTTTCGTTAAAAATTTTTGTGACTGTCCAACTAAACGAAATGGGTTTGGAATTGGGATGTGATATTAACTAAGCAAAACAAACAAAACATAAGACTACGAGAGATATAATCAATGGAGTGTAAAAACTAGGACGTTGGATCCATTTATCACGTTAAATTAACAATGTGCAATAATTTAAATTCGTCATTCCCGATTTTATAACTCAAAATAAACCGACTCTCGTCATATTTAATTCGGAAAAATAATACATTATAAGTCCAAAATAAAATTTAACATCTCTAAATTTAGAGGCCTAAAATCCCTATTCCTTAAAAAGTTAACTTTTAAATTTCAAAATATAGTCTTTAAGCATGGGCTATCAATCAATTTAATAAAAGTATAACCCATCAAAAATTACTCATACTTAAAATATAAAAAAAATGATTTTTTTTAAACAGTGCCGAAGGTTTAAGATGCACTCCCGTGTCGTTTTAAATGAATACCGAAATTTTTAAAGGATTTATCACATATCAAGAAAAAAAACAAATTTAAATCACACATAATATTAATTACACATGATAAATTTCACCTAGTCCTAGTAAGGAAATTAAGCGAGCGTAATTGTAGACATAATAAATTTGCAAGAATGAATGCTAATTTTCATTAAATAAACAAACTTACAAATGGTGTGTCACAAATATTCTTGACAAAATTCCTCCCACAAAATAATTATTAGCCCTCAAATATAAATAAAGCACTCAAACTAAAATTACCAACAATTATTCAAAAGTGTCTCTCTACAATTCTCTATCAAAAAATAATGAACCCAATGGTCTTATTTATAGGGTTAGGGATAGGGTATTTGGATGGGGTGGAACTCTTTCTGATTGGTTGTATTTGAGCTGATAATTATTTCATGGAGTTTTGGAAAGAGTTGGAGATAATTATCCCCAATTTTGGCACTATTCACGTCAATATTCACATCACTATTCACACCGCCAACTTTAATTGCATTTTTTACCTCCAAAACTTCAAAATCTCATTTTCGTCCGAACTTCAAAGTTGTGAGTCTTGTCAAGACCTTTTCGAAAAGTCATGGCATGGCCTCAACGGACACTCGAACGATTTATAAAAATATTTAGTACAACTGTGTCAACCGTGCCGTGTCGTATCATGTCGTGTCGCGTCACGACGTATCCTGACAATTTTTGCACATCGACTCCTTTGTTGTCCAAATTTTCGGTGTACCTGTAAAAATGCAAAATAAAAACAATTAATTCAAATTTTGGGACAAATATTTAAATTTTACAAAATTACCCCTATTTGCAGTTTGGCCCCTGAAATTCATTAATTACTCGTTTTAATTCAGAATTCAACCAAATTTCAGAAAGAACTTTATTTTACCTAGATAAATATTTAAAAATTATTTTCAAGCCCATAAAGTTTCTGAAATTATAGTTTCACCCCAGAGTTATTAAAATCACATTTTTAACTCAAATTTTATTCAAACTTGCATTTTTCTTTTAATTTACGAAAAAGACTCAAAAAGCTTATTATTTATGATACAACGAGCCTAACAACGCCTAGATTTGGACATAATTCATGCAAAATAATGCACTCATCAGTTGACAAATCATCAATCCATTCATATACAGAGATTGACAGAAGATGATTCATCCACATACAAAGATTGACAAGATAAGTTAATCAAATTTCATTCATTCATTTAAATAATTACATATTGTATCATGCTTGTTACTAACAATGCAGGATCAACCGATCCCCTCTCTTATTATTTATCTAGATTTCTCATTAAGCCCGACAGATGGTCGACACTCTTATTATTTGACTGGATTTCCCATTTGGTCGGTACTCTTATTATTTATTTGGATTTCTCACTAAGCCCGGCAGATGGTCGGCACTCTTATTATTTATCTGGATTTCTCAGCCCTTTTATTATGGATGTGGATTTCTCACTAGCATGGATATTTGATGCAAATTATATATTATATTCAGTATGCTCATTACTGGATCATTCTATTATATTAAGTCCTGATGAATGCTCGGGCATCATAATTATTATTCAGCCTCCTAAGCCCAACTGGGGGCTCACATGTCAAATATGTCGATCAATAGCACATATCAGAATCAGGTTGAACTTATCAAATTCCAGAGATTCTAGACTTATCCAATCATAGATGCCTAATTGGAATATATCGCATTCTTAATTAGAATGCCCACGGAAACCTAATTGGAATATATCACATTCCTAATTGGAATGTCAGCACATTTCTAATTGGACTATGTGTTAAAAGAAGTTTTACTCATCCAAAATTACTTTGTCAGCAAATCATTTCTATGGTTACATCAGGACAGTATGGAAATTCAAATATGCAAAGCTCTTGGGAAGTCATACCAAGGAACATTTCCTCGGTCTTATCTTTTCTATCAAGACCATCATACTTCAAGGCCAAGAAAGTATTCAGAGTTCGTACTCCGCATTTGGGGGATTTTACTACAGAATTAATTATTCATTCAGTGGCACAGTCTGATAACATCATGAAGTATCAGCCAAGCATAAGATTCGTCTCCAAATCATAACAGAATAAGACATATCACTAGCCAATCATCATTCAGGAGTTATTATGCACACGCTATTGAAGTTCAGGAGTCAGATTCAGCATCTACAGCACTAGGATCTCCATTACTGTTGTCCCGACCAACACTGAAGAAGAAGTTGTACTTATATGTAAATGTTTCAGAGTCTGTTACTAGCTCGACACTAATCAAATTGAAGAATTGGGTCCAAAAGCTAGCATGTTACATCAGCAAAGCCTTCAGAGCAACAGAAATCAGAAAAATCAAACACGTACAGTCAGCACTCAGTTGGTCGGCTAACTAGTCGACCAACCCACTTGAAGATTATGACAAGCCACAAGATGCAAACTATGACATTGTTGCATCCAAATTCCCATGGGTGATACATAGCACATATTCGCTCGTCGAGCAGAGTTCCTCAAAAGAAATATTAGCTCTAACGCAACCGTCGATCAACCTGCATCATCCATCGTCCAGGAGATAGCCTACTCATATGTTGAACAAATCAAGAAGGCAGATCAATAATCTCATTATGCACAAGCACCGAGCAATAATTCTGAATAAATACTCCATCCTCTCAGTAAACCATCAAGCATGGAGCATTGGGGGCTTTTGTTGATGCCAAAAATTACCCATCTACGTTGAACAGTAAGAAATGGACATGTGTCATCCTATATGGCAATATTCATACTTGCTCGGCATAGAAGACACTTAGTCAGCTCCCGAGGAGAGTTAGTCAGCACCCGAGGAGAGTTGGTCGGTGTACTGGTTGACTAACCCTAAAGAAGACGAACCATGCAGAAGATCAAAAGCCATTAAAGAAGACTCACCAACAGTCATTGAACCCTAGAAGGCCAACAGTCATATTTATTGTAAATAGATGTAAATGTCTGAATATATAAAGACATTCCATCTCTTGGACTCCCATCACTCTAAATACATCCCCTCCCTTAGCTAAAGGGGCAACTAATTCATCCTTAGCAACCAATTCATTCCATCTTTCTACCTCTCTCTCTCTCTCTCTACACCATGTTGTGCTATTGTAAACCCCTGGGAATAAAATAAAAGTGGACGAAGGATTTTTTCAACAGCCGAACCACTTTAAAAACCTTTGTCTCTTATGTGTTTGATGTGATCACCACTTCATCTCCAATCATCATCTTCATAGCATCCATGTTATCTTATAGGCATTAACAATCACGGTGAATTACATACTTTGAAACTCTCATAAATGTGTAATGATGTTTATATGCAATCCTAAGTGTGCCTAGAAAACAAATGGATAAAGGTTACATTAGACATTTCTCTCAAATTAAGAAACTTAGACCATCAACATGTATTCAATTTATCAACCCATTGTCACAGACATGTGTTTAATATGAGGAGCACATTGGGGAAAAGAACAAGGGCTTGTACCCATTTTTTCTCAATCTTTGTAAAATCAATGATGTAATATGTACAAAAATAAATCTTTTAAAAATATTATAATATCTTAAAGAATTATTCAAATACCACATAAATATGAGAGACAAACACAAAAATGAAATACCAAAATCGAAATCGCTTAGAAACCCAATTTGTAGCAAATGAAAGACAAATACAAAAATGGACATATATGACTGGTAAGAGAAATAGATAAGAATAGAGAAACAAAATGGAAATTAAGCCCAAAAGAGAAGATCTATTACACCTCCAATGAGAGTGACATTAGAAATACCTAAAATTGAACCAAACACGTGAGTGTATGAGTGCACAAGGAGTGTCATAGGAAGAAAGAGTGATGGAGGGGGTGGAGAAGATATAGCGACAGGAGAAAGGTTGAGGGAGGGTGACAAAAATAGAGAATGAGTTTCAAATATGTGTTTTTAGGTTGCTTAATCGACATGATGAGATTAGGGTTCATTTTAGGGTCAAGTGGGGCTCTTTCCAAGTGGGTCTCTCATGACACATGTCACAATATAATTGGTTATTATATATTTTATGTATAGTTAATATTAAAACCTCAAGCACCCTTATATATATATATATATATATATATATATATATATATATATATATATATATATATATATATATATAGAGAGAGAGAGAGAGAGAGAGAGAGAGAGAGAGAGAGAGGGGATAGAGAGATTCAAGCTTTACCCATTTGTTTTCTGAGCACACATAAGAGTGCATATAAACATCATTACACATTTCTTGGAGTTTCAAAGTATGTAATTGACCATGTTCATATTAGATACATTTATTAGGGGTCTAAAGAACAATTTTATGCGTCTGATTATAGGGATTACGTGAAAACATTATTTATAGTCTTATATATTAGAAGTTTCTTAGTTTGATTTATGATTTTAAAAATATTTTCCTTTAAATTTCGAGAAATTCGATCTTGGGTTTTTGTTATGTTTTTATGTTTGTCAATTGAGGAATATAACTCTTCTTTATATATTTAGTTGTAATCTATTAAAATTTCTAGTTGTTTGTTCAATTATATTTAGCTAAGAAAAGGAAGAGAGATATCGTTGAAGGACATTGTAACAACCCTCATATTCTCACATAAAGGATGGCCAGGCACGATATGCCAAAGATGGGGCTTATCCATAATTTATACCATTATTAATACTACGAAATAGAAATATCCTTTGTTCTTTACCAAAATTTTCAATAAATAAAAACATTTGAACCAAAACTGAATTACCATACAACGTCCATAATGTAAAGGCAATTACAAATAGATAGAAATAAACTCTCGGGCTTATGCTCTTACAATTTCTATATGAAAAAAAATAACCAAATAAAAAATTATAACCTATACTAGAATCAATGGAATAGATACCGCTACATCCAAAACAACTGCAAGTTTGATCCATCATCGATCCTACCATCCCTATTTATAAGAAAACCTGGGGGGGGGAAGATTTATAATCTTGGGTCAGATATCTAGAGTTGCAAGGATTATTCACCAATAAATATGCAAAATGTAACTAACTCATACTTCACGTCTCCCCATTGATGCTCGCATGTATCGAGTATCTCACCTCTCATTTAGAAGCAATCCTACTCGCATCCTCAAATAGCTATCAATTATGAATTACAATGTTTAATCCAACATGTAACAATAAAAATATCTATCCATATATCAACTAAAAGTGGGTGGTACATCTAACACTACAGTCCCCAGATTAACTTCATATTGTTGTCCACTAAGTCCTATATAAATTTAGTGTATATTTTTGTGTCATATAATATTCCTTAACTTTAGTCTATCTCATCAGACTATTTAACTTTTAATTCACAACAATTATTATCTACACCATTCAGACTATAGGTTTCATTCTCTTTAATTACCGTCTACATTCTTAAACTACCCAATTATTATTCGCATTAATAATTGTCTACCGCATTAGACCAATATAACCTATTTTCGTTATCACTTATCCATGTATCTATGATAATCCAACTTTATTATCATTAAGTATTATCTACATCTATAGACCATGAGAATGAATTCTCATATCAGGCACACCACAATTTGTATATAGATAAATTCATATATATATATATATATATATATATATATATATATATGATATACGAAGACATCTATCTTTAGCGTCTTGGTCGTGCTCTATCGCTAGTACTCGGAGGAGTCCCTTATCCTAAAGCAGGTAACAACAAACCACAAGCAAGTGGGGCAGTAGCTACGCAGTACACCAGTTCACGGCCCATACCCAGTGGTGACAAAGGATCTCAGCATCAACACTCACCTCTCGTAAGTGGAGTTGCTATATAGTACCTATAAAACAACCTAACACTACGCCTAACCCACCTGTGCCGACGTGTGCTCCAGTCCCGAACGCTCATGTAACCCCAACTTATAGGACGGTCCACAAACCCAGGTATGTCCACATAAAATAATGTAATACATATTATCAACCAATATCTATAAGCAGTTACTCTATAACTACTTTTACCCCATAAATATCCATCCATATAATTATAGCCTTTTTGTCTTAATCATAACGTTTAGTAAGTTATTACATAACCCATTTTAAGTCTTCATCCTATGAATACTTCCCAATTAAAGATTAAGGCCCATATATTGCCTCCTAGGGTGAATAATCATATTTATTTCATCGTTTATTTCTCCATAAATATTGAGCTATAGTTATCCCGAACTAACCTTCCCAAAACTATTATAGGTACAGTTATTCCCAACTACCCTCACCAATACTATTAATGATTTTAGCATGTTGCTTTTATCGCTTAGATCAAATCCTCCCCGATTATTAACAATTATTCATTTTTTTTACCTTTTCAATAAGGTTTATATGTACATATATAAGGAGTCGCCTAAAGTGAATAAGGGTTATATGTACATATATAAGAAATCCACTAATATGAATAAGTAGTTTCACCCAACCTACTATCACAACCGTTGCTAACCGTTTAGACTCAACCTTCTAGGATTAAGATGCATTTCTACTTAGTATTCTTACACGATAAAAATTTGAGGGAGTTAACCATTAATTATATCCTCAAACTTTTGATTTACTTCCAATAAGTAATTCTATTATTCACACATATCCTGAATTAATTATAATAGCATCTTTATATAGTTTAGGGTCTTATCCTCTATGTGCCCCTACCAAAAATACCCAATCATCTAGGCACGTCCCTGCCTTTTAATATATGTATTCCTATAACATTATTAAAGAATTATACATAAGTCGTCTTCTTTAAAGTTACTTGCATTTTAAGTCATCATGCATGCATTACCATATCACAAACCTATCATGGTTTAACGATGTACATTAGTCCATAATAATATCCCTAGGATGTTGGAATAACCACCACCCCTTACTCGGATCAATAACCGAATCATAAAAAATTAATAAGAACCCAGCCGCAAATTCTGAATAGTTCCGAATCGAGTCGCTCCTTGGCCGAATTAATTCGCCTAGCAGCCGAATCGATTCTCTTGGGAGGACGAATCGATTCGGACCTAGGCAGAAGCCGAGATTTGCTACGAAACTATTATACGATATTTTTATACCCAAAACTTCTCACACCAAAGATCCTCATAATAAATCAACAACTTAAAACGTGATATGGTTAAAGTCTCTAAAACATCATAGGGTCATTCTAAACATGATTAAACATCAAATTCCTTCCCAGATTTTTATCAAATCATCAAGATCTTTCAAAAACCTATGAACATGAAAATTCTATATTTCATCTTACCCTATAACAATGATTTTTAGATTTGTTTGAAGGGTTACACAGTATGTTTTACAACGAATCTTTAATTCAAACCACATGATTACAAATTTTATATGAGGGGCTACAGACCTAAGCATTGATCCTATAATTATCATCAATTTATACATTAATCAAAGGATTTCTAGATATCCAGTCCCAACACATGATTAAATCTTAATCTAAGCATGGAATCAACATTAATAAAAGATTGGTACAACGTGAATAAGAATGGCAAGTGAATCGTTGCCTAAAAGGGTGGAGAAATTCCTCTCTTCTTCCTCCTTGGGTGGTTCTTCCTCTTCTTCGTGGGTGGGGGTGCTGAGGGTTCTTTGAGATATCTCCTAAGGAGTGGTTTAACTCTAAATAAATATCATTAGTCTTCAAATCCCGAGTTGGGCCTTAGGATCCAACTTCGGACCCCCAAATGAGCCCAAATACATTATTTATTTAGTTCGATAGCTCCCCAACTCATATACATATACCCCGGGGGCACTCTTAAGGGCCTAAAATGCCCTAACGAGCCCATAATGCCTCTCAAAGTGTGTCCCAAATATTTTTATCCAAAAGTATATTTTAATTGAGACGTGACACATGTAATTCTTCTTGTTTAAAAAAATCCAACTTAAATTTATTTAAACCATTAAAGTCCAACTCTAAAATTTATAAAAAAAAATAATGAGTCTAATCATTCACAACCTTCATTAATTTATTCCATGGAATTAAATTAATTCCCACTAAGTTTTATTTTATTCCAAAAATTTACGGGAATTATATTCTCCCCCTTATAACGGAATTCCATCCTCGGAATTCACTGTAGCATGAAGTCACATTTTATTCCGCACCGTTATTTGTAGTTTATACTCAACTAGTCCATAGTCATATCGCATGAGATAAATCAAAAGGCTCATCTATGTATATCATAGCGGTACTAGCGTTCTCGTACATTCCACATTATATGTACACACACACACACGTACCATTACCAATTATGAATGACACATATACATCCAATCTGTACCATTCGCATCAAATATCTCCGCATAATTATCATGAGTTAATACTATTAGGTTCGTACTTGTATCCCACGAGATTAAAAGGAAAGGCTCACATATGCCTATAATAGTGTACTATCACCAGGGTACCCACATATCACAATCACAAGCATCTATACACAATTATCAAACACAACTGGCACACCCATATGCATAAACCAACTATACATATTATGTATACATTTGAGGTATAAGTATATCTGAATACTCTACCGATCATACTCATAATCTTCGTTGCTCGATGTGTACCCTCATTACATATATACCTTTTATTAAACATAATGTCTTAAGGCCAAAGGTCCCTCAATTCCCGACACTTGCTAAGTTTCATGCGTGGGACGTCTTGCAAGCGAAATCCAAACAAAGAACCCTACCGATACACTACTACATAGATTCGTTGATCACCGAGGCTTATTTAGCCTAAAACAAAAAATGAATCAATACGCCAATCATAAAATTCAAAAAATTTCCAATTTCCAAAAAAATCACTTATCCTTTATAAGAGTTATACTAAACTCCTTTAGAGTCAACCGACCCTACCATGCCCAATACCTCAATCATCACAACCTATGTAAGACATTATCTGTGCGTATATAATCTATAAAGCACTTAGTCATTTCTAAGTCTCTAAAAGCATACCCATTCTAATCAAGTCTACCATTACCACTTCAATGACCATGTCATTATACAAACATTGAACATGATCATATACAATCTCAATAATTGAAGCCATCACTGGCCTTACTTTTACTTTGTTGCTTATACTTGCTAAGGGAATACTTTCCCAAATCATACCATTATGTTATCTCGCAAATGCTTTCCCCCACATAAAAGACCCTTGCTTTAACCTGAGCATAACCCGATCTATCCCATAAATTTCGAGTTTCTTCACACGCATTTATCTCCTTGAGTTATTCAAAATTTTAAATCACTCTCACATGATACTTCCTTAAGTATACCCGTATTTCTAAAGGTCCTTGCATTACCTAAGTTCCCATCGAAATCCATCATTTTAAAACTAGGATCACCCATAATATTTTCTCACAATAATCCTTACAACTACGGTGAACACCAATTTCTAACCAATCTTGTCTTTTAGACATGGCCACAACTCATAGCAACCCACATAGAATTAACATATTCCAAGTAACTATAAATCCATCCCCAGGAAAAATAGAAAACTTTAATTTATCTAACAAATAGGCCTAAGCTAAGGATAAGCCTCCCGGTATACATTTTTTTACATATACGCACCAAAGTGATAACGTCCCTTCTCACTCGCGGTGATCCCATGTAAAACACTATCCCAAATATGATTACCATTTTCTCTCATGTACTAACAAAACCCAAATTAACACTACGTCCAAATATCCAAAAAAAACATATCCTACATACTCCAAAGTAGGGAAAACACAACCTTTTATCACTCATACTAGCACTAGTCCCTTTTTTAGCAAATAAATTTATCTGTAACCTGATGCCCCACTCGTTGTGGATCCTGGCCTTATCGTCCCTACTTGTTCCAACCATCGAAATCTTTATATCCTTTACATAGACTACCCATTTGTAACCCTTTAAACTGGAGGGTCCTTTAACAAATGCTTTAATCGATTTTGCCATGCTAGCACATCATCGAAAAAGTTAGATATCTTCTCTACCTTGTTCTTTATTTTTTATTTGAAGGAAAAAATGTGTGGGAAAACTTCCTTTCGGACTTCCCTCGAAAAAAAATCACTAATTAATGTTATCGTGCGGTATCATATTCCTCCATTTCTATAAAAGTTTCCCTTTAAATTTCTAGGCACTAAATTACCCGATCTTCTCGTAATTCTAGCAAGTGACCTACATTGGGGTCTCGATGGCTCTCTCTACAAAAGTTACCCCTTGACTGAATGGGTAGAAATGACTCACAAGGAATACAATGATGCCTAATCATAGGGCTCTACATGTCAAAGGACATAACGCAAAACGTAATGAATGCAACATAGATCCTAAGTACACTAGAACGGTGCTCTGATACCAACTCTAATAATCGCTATTTTCTCAAGTAAACGTTGCCCAGGCAGGATACTCCAAATATGGGGATTATCCACAATTTATACCATTCTCAGCACTATGAAATAGATATAGCCTTTGTTATTTACCAAAATTCACAATAAATAAAAACATGTGAACCAAAACTGAATTAATACATGCATACGAAACCGAATCACCATACAACGTCCATAATGTAAAGGTAAGTACAAACTGATATAAATAAACCCTCGGGCTTATGCCCATACGATTTCTATATGAAATAAAACAACCAAATTAAAAAGTACAACTTATACTCGAATCAATAGAATAGAATCCGCCACATCCAAAGCAACTACAAGTTTGATCCATCGTCGATTCTGCCATCCCTATTTATGAGAAAACCTAGGGGAAAAACATTTATAATTTTGGGTTAGAGCCCTAGATTTGCAAGGATTATTCACCAATAAATATGAAAAATGTAACTAACTCATACTTCAAGCCTCCCTATCGATGCTCACATATATCGAGTATCTTACCTCTCATCTAGAAGAAATTCGACTCGCATCCTCAAACAACTAGCAATTATGAACTCAATGTTTAATCTGACATGTAATAATAAAAATATAACATAACAGTCCCCGGATAAACTTCATATTGTTGTCCACTAAGTCCTTATAAATTCAGTGTATATTTTTGTGTCATATAATATTCCTTAACTTAAGTCTATCTCATAATATTTAACTTTTAATTCACACCAATTATCGTCTACACCATTCAGACTATAGGTTTCATTCTCTTTAATTACCGTCTACATCCTTAGACTACCCAATTACTATTCTCATTAATAATTGTCTACCTCATTAGACCAATAGAACCTATTTTCAATACCACTTATCCATGTCTCTATGATAATCTAACTTTATTATCATTAAGTATTGTTTACATCTATAGATCATGAGAATGCATTCTCATACCAGGCACACCAGAATGTGTATATAGATAAATACATATGTTCGCATATATATGTATGACACACGAAGACATATATCTTCGGAGTCATGTTCGTGCTTTATTGGTAGTACCCGTAGGAGTCCCTCATCCTAAAATAGGTAACAACAAAACACAAGAAAGTGGGGTGGTATTGACACAGTACACCAATTCACAGCCCATTCCCAGCGGTGACAAAGGATCCTTGCATTAGAACCTACCCCTCGTAAATGGCGTTGCTACATAGTACCTATACGCCTAGCCCACTTGTGCCGATGTGTTCTTCGGACCCGAACGCGCATATGACCCCAACCGATAGGACGGTCCACGAACCCAGGTATGTCCACACAAAATAATGTAATACATATTATCAACCAATATGTGTAAGCAGTTACTATATAACTACTTTTACCCCATAAATATCCATCCATATAATTATAGCCTTTTTATCTTAATCATAACATTTTAGTAAGTTATTACATAACCCGTATTAAGTCGCCATCCTACGAATACTTCCCAATTAAAGATTAAGTCCCATGTATTGCCTCTTACGCTAAATAATCATATTTATTTCTCCATAAATATTGAGGTATAGTTATCCCGAACTAACCTTCCCAAAACTATTATAGGTATAGTTATTCCCAACTACCCTCACCAATACTATTAATGATTTTACCATGTTGCTTTCGTGGCTTAGATCAAATCCTCCCAGATTATTAACAATTATTTGTTTATGTTACCTTTTCAATAAGGTTTATATGTACATATATAAGAGTTACCTAAAGTGAATAAGGGTTATATGTACATATATAAGAAATGCACTAATATGAATAAGTAGTTTCACCCAACCTACTATCATAACCATTGTTAACCATTTAGACTTAGCCCTCTAGGATTAAGACGCATTTCAATTTATTTCCAATAAGTATTTCTTTTATTCACACTTATCCTAAATTAATTATAATAGCATCCTCGTATCGTTTAGGGTCTTATCATCTATGTACCCCTACCAAAAATACCCAATCATCTAGGCACAACCCTGCCTTTTAATATATTTATTCCGTATAGCATTATTCAAGAATTCTACATAAATCGTCTTCTTTATAAAGTTACTTGCATTTTAAGTCATCATGCATGAATTACCAGATCACAAACCCATCCTGGTTTAACGATGTACATAAGTCCATAATAATATTCCTAGTATGTTGGAACAACCATCGCCCCTTACTCGGATCAATAATCGAACATAAACAGTTAATAAGAACCCAGCCGCAAATTCTGAACAGTTTTGAATTGACTCGCTCCTTGGCCGAATCAATTCGCCCAGCAGCCGAATCGATTCGCTTGGGAGGCCGAATCGATTTGGACCTAGGCAAAAGCCAAGATTTGATACGAAACTATTATACGAGCTTTTTATGCCCAAAACTTTTCACACCAAAGATCCTCATAATAAATCAACAACTTAGAACGTGATATGGATAAAGTCTCCAAAACATCATAGGGTCATTCTAAACATGATTAAATATCAAATTCCTTCCCAGATTTTTATCAAATCATCATGATCTTTCAAAAACCTATTAACATGCAAATTCTATATTTCATCTTACCCTACAGCAATGATTTTCAGATTTGTTTGAAGGGTTATACAATACGTTTCTACAAAGAATCTTCAATTTAAACCATACGAATACATATTTAACCTACGGATCTAAGCATGGATCCTACAATTATCATAAATTTCTACATTAATCAAAGGATCTCTAGATATGCAGTCCCAACACGTTACTAAATCTTAAGCTAAGCATGGAATCAACATTAATACAAGATTAGTACAATTTGAATAAATGGCAAGAGAATCCGTGCCTGTAAGGGTGGAGAAATTCCTCTTTTCCTCCTCCTAGGTTAGTTCTTCCTCTTCTTCTTGGGTGGGGGTGCTTAGGGTTATTGAATATAACTCCCAAGGAGTGGTTTAACTCTAAATAAATATCATTAGTGGTCAAATCCCGAGTTGGGCCTTTGGCCACAACTTCGGACCCCCAAATGAGCCCAAATACATTAATTACTTAGCTCGATAACTCCCCAACTCATATACATATACCCCCGGACCATTCTCAAGTGCCTAAAATGCCCTAACTAGCCCATTATGCCTCCTAAAGTGTGTCCTAAATATTTTTATCCAAAAATATATTTTAATGGCGATGTGACATTCTTCTTATTTTAAAAAAATCCAACTTAGATTTATTCCATCCATTAAAGTCCAACTCTAAAATTTATAAAAAAAAAAATAATGAGTCTAATCATTCACAACCTTCATTAATTTATTCCACCGAATTAAATTAATTCCCACTAAGTTTTATCTTATTCCAAAATTTTACAGGGTATTACAGACATGTCAATGATATTTATGAACTCAAGTTTTAAATCCCTCAAAGCACGTTAAGCTTAAGTTTATTTTATACCTATAAGACTTAAATAATTACAACTTTATTAATTTATGATATATTCACAACAACACCCAACCACATGCTAAAAGTAATGACTTAATCCATTTAGCGTAGAATGCGACTATGACCCAAATGAGTAGATACGACACGTTATAACATGGTACAAATTGCAAGTTTATACTTTGGATATACGATCTAATATGCTATTTACGATTCGTATATATTTTATTAGACTTTTCAATACTTTTTGAAAACCATTTAAATTTATTTCTATATGCGTTGATTGAGTTTTTTCAATACAAAAGATATCTCGTAGTTATAATTTTGGTGTGTATGAGAAATACCTAAAATTAGAATTTACTTTTTTTTTTATTTTTTTTCATATTTTGAACATTTTAAATTATTTTGTTGATGAATTTAAAAAATAAAACATTTGAATTGCTAGTAATTTATTGATACAATTATTTTTCCTTTTAAAAAGGGGGTTTAGTCCAAAACTATTCATGAAGAGTTAACATAGTGGGAGTATATTATAAATATATAAAAAAAATGAAGGTGTATTGTAAAACTAATTATAAAAGCAGGGGGAAGTCAAAATATTCCAAAATTAATTTGTAACTAAAACAAGGCTCTTATTTATTTATGCTAAACCCTTGTTAATAAACATATACATATATATATATATATATATATATATATATATATAGAGAGAGAGAGAGAGAGAGAGAGTTTCCTCAAAGGATTTTAAACATGTAAATTATGAATTAGACTAATTTGGTTTCTCCATTAGAATAAAAAAATCAAACCAATAAAAAGAATACATGAAAAAAGATAAGGTCCGATTCGATTTGCTTGGGCTCGTCGATCCCTCGAGTTTTTCAAACATACTTAACACGCATATAAGTTATATAGAAATTCATATTGCACCAATATAATGGAAATTATATTTTCTATATTTAAGTAATAGTTGACCCTGATGTTATGATTTTTTGCGTTAAGATTTTCACCCCTTGGGCCCTTGATGAATGAAAAAGAGATGATTCAACTCAATTTGATTCGGATCATCGATCTATCAGTTTTTCAAATTAACTAACTTATATATTGGAAATTATATTTTCTACATTTTCAATCGAGTTATCATTTTCGATAATCCTCGCCCGTGAATAACATTTTTGATGCGTGGGAGAATTATTTCTACCAATTCCAGGTCTTGAGTCATATAGTGATCTTCATGAGGTTTTAACTTTCTCAAACAAAATGTCAATAACTTTTTCCATGGACGGCATATGAATTAACCACTTACTACATTGTGTCAGCTAGAACAATTATTCAAATTTCCTTCATCGTAGTGGTTGCACCCACTCTAAGATGAGAAAACTTCACTATGATTATGGATATCCTAGCCTGGTAACCAAATGGCGAAAGTATTGCACCTTACCAACCAAACTTTTCACCATGGGAAGTTAGCCCCTGCTGCCCAGGGCCCATTGGTGTCCTTCCTCTTCTCCCAAATGGCCTTGTGATATTTTGGCCTCAAGATCCAACTTGATGGATTTATTATCAGTTGTTATGAAGTTCAGTAGATCTAATACCACCATAATTCTTCTTATTTTGAGATTCAAACCCTTGACAAGCAACATGGTCTTCTCCGCTTCATCTCTCTATATTGTGTCCACATACTTGGACAAACTCTCAAACTTCACCTGGTACTCATTCACCGACATCTTCCATTTAATTATTTGAAGGAACTTGTCCGACCATAATTACAATATCAAATTGTTCAAAATCCAAACAAAATGACAAGAAAATAGCGAAAACCAAATAACTTAAACCTTGAGATAATCAGGTACTGGATCGAGTTAGTACTCAATTATGTGATATTCACCCGTGCGATTTCCTTCACAATAGACAAATACTTTGCTAACACCAACATTTGCACCGTTTTTATTGATTATATTATACCACCAAAAATCCAATGCCCCTAAACAAATTCTCCTGGTTGAATTTCATTCAGGAAACTACGAGTGAAGAAATACAAAACTCTTTCTACAGTAAGTCAATAGTTCCCTAACAAAGACATGGCCATCAATGTTATAAGATATAATGATCCCTTTTTTTAACATTCTTATTAGAAAAATTAAAATGTTAATATTGTTTGGGCTTGTTTGGTTGTCCCTAAATTTATGAATTTGCAACCTATAACTTTCTGCAATGATGTAACATTGACTTGGTTTTAAAACATAGTTTATTCCATGTCATGCAAATACTTAGGTTGCACGAAAATGTGAACAGAGTGAACAAATATCACATAACGTGACACAATAAACGTAGAAGCTTACACGATTATATTACTACTCGTGTTGCATGATGATCCCAACAGAAAATGCATAAATTTTCCCTATATTTTGAACTAGTACAAGATCCTTCATAATAATGATAGAAAACTCGATTACAATTGTATGGATGACTATCTGAAGTGTAGTCATAAATATTGTTTTGAGAGTCGAACCATGCTCTATCAGTCTTGCATCCGAAACAATTTCAAAAATTCAATATTCAAGTTCAAGTGTCATATCCCGTTTTACAAATAAATATGTCATATTCGTTAGACATCTTCATTATAGAACTATCCCATACGAGAAGAAGGGCATCTACTATTCGAAACATTACCATTGTTGAAAGTATAACACCATTATACTGAATATATCATATGTCAAATAAATATCCCATGGTAAATTATATTTACAAATATTTCAATATCCTAACACTCTTTGTAATACCGCACATTTATATGAGTATTAAATTGAAGTTATATTAATTTAATTGAAATTGCGGGAATTATTATTCGAATGGAATAATTGTATTTATTCCTAATTTGGCGTAATAATTAAATGAGTATGTTTAATTATATGGGAGTATTTAATTTAAATATAATATCTCGTAAAACTGATACAAGTATTATGATTTTTATGGTATGGTGGTATATTGGGAATAATGAAGATAGTCGCGAATAAATTGATAATTCGTTGATTTTTTAAAGTCGTATTAAGGATATACATATATGATAATGATGGAACATACAAATAAATTATAAAGTATTTATAGACTTTTAAATGTGATTAGATGACTTAAATACGCATTTTAAGTGCTTAAAATGGACCTATGGGTTGGATAGGACCTTGGGTAGAGTTTCGGGTCAAATCGGGTATGAATAGGAACCTTTTATGGGCCTTAAGTCTGACCCTATAGAGACCTACGAATTTAGAGTAATTAAAATGATATTTAGAAGAGGATAGATAAGCCCCTAGGGCTCCATAACCACCCCACACCACTTTTTGGAGGTCACGCACTTTGGAAGAGAGGAAGAACCACCCTGGGAGGAAGAAAAGAAAGGCTACTCTACTATTTTCAAGAAAGGATTCTCTTTCCATTATTATTCAAAATGTTATATTCTTGTATTAATGTTGAATACATGATTAGAATAGGATTTAAATCTTAATGTAATGTGACAATGTCTGGGGTTCTTGAGTTTTGGTAGAACTTTAATGATATTCATGTATTATAATCTTAGATCCATGTTTACTCCATGCAAAAAACTAAATGTAGATTGTTTAGCTTTGAAATACAATATGGAACTCATGTGTAGGACTCTTTTAAAATATGGAATTATGTTCTTGAGGTTGAAGATGAGATCAGACTTGTTTACCCTAGGGTTCTTGAAAATCATTGATTTAATTATTGATGTTTGAGGACGATTTAGATGAGAAATCTTGTTTATAATATTTCTATTACATGTTATACCTCATTACCATATCATAAATTATCTTGTTGAATCAATATAACAAAGTTTGATGCATTTAGAATTGATTGAAAAAACCCCGTCTTGGAAGAATACCTGTTCTCGACTTACTAGGAAAATCGAATCAATTCAGCCTCCCTACCGAATAGATTTGGTACACCTGTTTGTAGATCTTTTCGTTATGATTGCGTGGGCCCCGACCTTGTATTTTTCTAATTTACTTTGAATTAGTTATGATTTTTCTAGGAAATGGTGTGCGAGACCATTTTTGTCCAAGTGGGGGATAGAGACTTATTCCAAGATATTAATGATATTCTTATGAACTTATATACGTAGTTAAACTGGGATGGGTCCGTGATATGGTGATAACTTAAAGTATAAGTTAACTATATGAATAAGATGATTTACATGGAATTCTTGAATAAAGTTATACGAAATAAAAATATTAAATGGCAGGGATGTGCCTAGATAATTGGGGAATATTGGAGGTGGCACATAGGTGATATGACCCTAAAAGATACGATAATAATTTTATGATTTAGACAAGGAAAGTTTAAATAAAGGAATTTCTTATTAAAGAAACATCGAATGCTCGAGAATATAATCAATGGTTAGCTTCCTCAAATTATTACCATATAAGAAAACTAGGTAGAAATGCACCCTAAGCCTAGTGGGCTAAGTTTAAATGGTTAGTATCGGTTATGATAGTAGATAAGGTGAAACTATTTGTTCATATTAGTGGATTCCTTATATATGTACATATAACCTTTATTCACTTAGTTGAGTCCTTATATATGTACATATAAGCTTGTACCCAAGAGAACAAAATATGAGAAGTAATACTTAAATTAAAAGAAGTAGTATTTCATAACTACACACATGTATATGGTGAAGTAAATAATCAAGTAAATGAATAAATGAGCCTAGGAGGCATTATATGGGACTTAATAATTAATTGGGGAGTAGTTTTAGGATAGCGACTTAATAATGGGTTATGTAATAACTTACTAAAATGTTATGATTAAGCCAAGAAGGCTATACTTATATGGATGGATATTTATGAGGTAAAAGTAGTTATAGAGTAAATGCTTATACATATTGAATGAGAATATGTATTATATTATTTTGTGTGGACATACCTGGGTTCGTGGACCGCCCTATTGGTTGGGGTTGCGCTCGCGTTAGGGACCGGAGCACACACTGGCATAGGTAGGCTAGGCGTAGAACTAGGTCATACTATAGGTATTATGTAGTATCACCACTTATGAGAGGTAAGTGTTGATGCTAGGATACTTTTCCACCACTGGGTATGGGACGTGAACAGATGTACTGCATAGGTACCGTCCCACTTGCTTGTGTTTTGGTGTTACCATCGTTAGGATGAGGGAGACCTCAGGGTATTATCGTTAGAGCACAAACAAGACGTCGAAGATAGATGTCTTCGTGTGTCATACATATATATATGCGGACATATGTAATCACTTATATACACTTTGTGGTGTTCCTTGTATGAGAATGAATTCTCATAGTCTATAGATGTAGACAATATTTAATGATAACAATGTCGAATTAAAATCGTGATGTGAAATTTTGGTAATGAAAATTAGTTCTAATGGTCTAATGTGGTCAACAATTATTAATGAAAATAATAATTAGGTAGACTAAGAATGTAGATGGTAATTACAGAGAATGAAACTTATAGTCTAATTGTCTAGACAATAATTAGTATGAAACAAAAATCAAATAGTTTGACGAGGTAGACTAAAGTAAAGGAACATTATGTTACATAAAAATACGCACTGAAAATCTATATGGAACTTAGTGGGGAGCATTATGGATATAAGTTCGGGGATGGGATGTTAATCGTAAATACTCACTTTTAGTTGATGCATAGCTAGATATCTTTATCGTTACATGTCAGATTGGATATTGGAGTTCATAAATGGTATTTGTTTGGGGATACGAGTAGGATTGATTTTAGATGAGGGGTGGGATACTTGATACATGTGAGCGTCGATGGAGAGATGTGAAGTGTGAGTTAGTTACATTTTACATATTTATTGGTGAAAAATCCTTGCAACTTTAGGGCTCTGACCCAAAATTATAAATATTTTCCCCCAGGTTTTCTCATAAACAGGGATAGCAGGACCAACGATGGATTAGACTTGCAGTTGCATTGGACGTAACAAATTTCATTCCATTGATTCTAGTATAGGTTGTACTTAGTCATTTGGTTATTTTATTTCATATCAAGATTTGTATGGGCATAATCCCAATGGTATATTTATATCAGTTTACCCTTGTATTTACTCTATGAGTATTGTATGATGATTCGATTTGTATTCATGCATTAAATTAGTTTGTACATACATTGTTATTTAATTGTGAAATTTGGTGAATAATAAAAGCAACGTATATAGTTCTTTAGTGCTGATTATGGTATAAATTATTGATAAGCCCCATCTTCAGCATAGCGTGTCTGGCCAACCTTTACGTGAGAAAATGGGGGTTGTTACAGTTGGTATCAGAGCACGGTTCTAGTATCCTTAGGATATGTGTTTGAGCTCGTTACGTTCTGCATTGTGTCCTTCGATGTAGAGCCCTATGATTAGGAATCATTGTATTCTTTGCGAGTCATTACTACCCGTTCGGGAAGGGGTCAATTTTGGAGAGAGAGCCATAAAGACCTTAGTGTGGGTCACTTGCTAGAATTGTGAGAAGTTCAAGAAATTTGGTGCCTAGAAATTGAAAGGAAGACATTTAGAGAAATAGAGTAATGTGATAGTGAACGATAGTACACAAGCAGAGGTTAGTTCATTTAGACTACTAGGAGCGGTGTTGTGGTAGTAAAGGTTCGTCACTACGCTGGAAGAGAGGGACCAATTAGTTGGTGATTAGTTTCGAGTGAAGCTCGAGGGGAAGTTTTCCCACACATTTTTTGAAATCAGAAATGAAGAACAAGGTAGATAAGAGATTTAACATTTTCCACATGACAAGATAGGGGGTAACATGTGTTAAGGGACCTAGTGGTTTGAGGGGTTCCAAATGGGTAGTCTATGTATAAGAAATAAGAGTTAGATGGACTTCGTATTTGGGATAGTGTTTTACATTAGTTCACCATGGGCGAGAAGGGGAAATCTTAGGCTGGTAACTAGATGCATAGAAATGTCGACTAGGAGGATTATGCTTATTTTAGGCATAATTAGGGGTGGACAAAAAAAGACCGACCCGAATGGACCGATTGGACCGAACCGTACTGAACCGAAAATTAAGGATATTTTGAAACCGGTCCGAAAATCGATTCACAAAAACTAAAAACAGATTAAACCGGTCCAGTCCGCGGTCCACTATATTAAAAGACCGATTTGGACCAGACCGGACTGATTCCCATATATATATATAATAAAAATAATGTTATTGTGTTTCTTATGTATAGTTTTTGAATTAATGTATATAACTTATGAATTTAATTTGGAACATTTTATATATATATATATATATATATATATACATTTTTTTATTTCGGTTAAAAAACCCATTTAAATATCACTTGGAGTTTCGAGTATTATTTTTTTGTATATATATTTGTGAGAAAAATAGATAAAAACATTCATAAAATGTACATATATATAAAATAGGGTCAGGAGCGAATTTTACCCCGGACCGGACCGAAAAAAGTCTGGACCGAATTAGTACGTTAACCGAATTTATCGGTCCGATCTCGATCCAAAAAAATTGAGGACCGAATATTCGGTCCGGTCCAAAAAATAGGCAAAACTCGGACCGGATCGGACCGTGCCCACCCCTAGGCCTAATTGATAAGCTATGTCATAGTAAGATAATTATGCAATGATGAAACCTTCTTATTTGTGTTAAGAGTATGCAAAGTGGAAAGAATTCGTATTTTAGAAACATTTGGTTCGTTGGGGAATATTAGGACTAGTGGTAGTCCTCGTTACATGATGAGATGTACGATTATAAATATTGTTATTATAATGATGATGTCATTAGAAATGGGAGGTGATAGACTTTACTGGAATGAGTAGGATTATGGAGCCATATAAATTAATTAAACACATTAATAGGCTTAAGTCCTGGACCGACAGATTTCAATAACCGACAGAGCCATGTAGTAGTGTATCGGGAGGGTTCTTTGTTTGGATTTCTCTTGTGAGACATCCCACGAACGAAATCAGGAAATGTTGGGAGTTGATAGATCTTGGATTCTAGGACATTTTTGTTATTATACTTGGTATTATCACACTGGTAATTTATCGGGATTTAGTGTGTCCCTTAGGCATGATGAGATTTCAGTTGGTAATGGGCACAAGTTGGAATTTATATGATTACCATAAACATTTGTTTTTCGTTTCCCTTTTATTCTTGGGCCGATGGATCTCAATAACTATCTAAATCGTGCAGTAGTGTATCGGGAGGGTTCCTTGTTTGAATTTCGCTTGCGAGACATCCCACACACGAAATTGTCAAAAGTTTGGAGTTGAGGGAAGTCAGATACTAAGATGGTTATTTTCTTTTTACATGTACATATGTGGTGGTATACTTTATGTAGGGATATGCTTGGTATGAATGGTACATATTGGATGTATATGTGCCATTCATCTTTGTTATTATCACGTCTGTGTACATATAATGTGGAATATATGGATGCCCCATTAGAGTTATGACATATAAGGAGGAGCCTTTCATTTATCTCATGGGATATGAGTATGAATTAGTTGAATATAAAGTTAAGAAAATGGCACCGATTAAAATGTGACTTCTTGCCATAGTGAATTTCGAGGACGGAATTTCGTTATTAGGGGGAATGAATCTAATACCCCGCATTTTTATGGGTATTAAATTCAAGTTATATTGATTTAATTGAAATTGTGGGAATTATTATTCGGAGTAATAATTATATTTATTTCTAATTTGGCTTAATGATTAAACGAGTATGTTTAATTAGATGGGAGTATTTAATTTAAATATAATATCTCATAAAAGTGATACAAGTATTATGATTTTTATGGTATGACGGTATATTGTGAATAATGAAGATAGTCGCGAATAAATTGATAACTCGTTGATTTTTTTAAGTCATATTAAGGATATTTGTATATGATAATGATGGGACATACAAATAAATGTATAAAGTATTTATAAACTCTAAATGTGATTAGACGACTTAAATACGCATTTTAAGTGCTTAAAATGGACTTTGGGTTGGGCAGGACCTTGGTAGAGTTTCAGGTCAAACCGGGTGTGAATAGGAACGTTTTTACGGGCCTTAACTCTGTCCCTATAGAGACATATGAAGTTAGGCTAATTAAAATGATATTTAAAAGATTCTAGATCAGCCCTAGGGTTCCATAACCACACCATACCACTTTTTGAAGGCCACACAACTTGGGAGAGAGAAAGATCCACTATAGGAGGAAGAAAATAGAGGCTCCTTTACTATTTTCAGGAAAGGATTCTATTGCCATTCTTATTCAAAATGTTTTATTCTTGTATTAATGTTGAATACGTGATTAGAATAGGATTTAAATCTTAATATAATGTAACCATGTCTTGGGTTCTTGAGTTTTGGTAGAACTTTGATAACATTCATGTATTATAATCTTAGATCCATGTTTCCACCATGAAAAAATCTAAAAGTAGATTGTTTAATTTTGAAATTCATTGTAAAACTCATGTGTAGGAGTCTTTTACAATCTGGAATTATGTTCTTGAGGTTGAAGATGAAAGGAGACTTGTATACCATAAGGTTCTTGAAAATATTTGATTTAACTATTGATGTTTGAGGACGATTTATATGAGAAACCATGTTTAGAATGTTTCCATTAAATTTTCGACCTCATTACCATATCATAAATCAGTTTGTTAAATCAGTAGAACAAAGTTTGATGCATTTAGAATTCATTGGAAAAATCGTGTCTTGGAAGAATACCTGTTCTCGGAATACTTGGAAAACCGAATCGATTTGGCTAGCCTACCAAATCTATACAGTATACTTGCTCATAGATCTTTTCGTTACGATCACGTGGGCAACGGCCTCGTACTTTTTTGATTTTTTTAAATTAGTTATGATTTTTCTACGAAAGGGTGTGCGAGACCATTTTTGTCCAAGTGAGGCATAGAGAGTTATTCCAAGATATTAATGATATTGTTATGAACTTATATACATAGTTAAACTGGGATGGGATCTTGATATGGCGATCGCTTAAAGTACAAGTTAACTATATGAACAAGATGATTTACGTGGGATTCTTCAATAAAGCTATACGAAATAAAAATATTAAATGGAAAGGATGTGCCTAGATGATTGGGAAATATTGGAAGGGACACGGAGGTGATAAGACCCTAAAAGATACGATACTAATTTATGACTTGGACAAGGTAAGTTTAAATAAGGGAATTTCTTATTAAAGAAACATCGAATGGTCGAGAATATAATTAATGGTTAGGGTGAAACTATTTATTCATATTAGTGGATTCCTTATATATGTACATATAACCCTTATTCACTTAGTTGAGTCCTTATATATGTACTTATTAGAGTGTACCTAAGAGAACAAAATATGGGAAGTAATACTTAAATTGAAAGAAGTAGTATGGGATAACTACACGTGTGTATACAGTGAAGTAAATAATCAAGTAAATTATTAAGTGAGACTAGGAGGCATTATACGGGACTTAATAATTAATTGGGGAGTAGTCATTGGATAGCGACTTAATAATAGGCTATGTAATAACTTACTAAAACGTCATGATTAAGCCAAGAAGGCTATATTTATACGGATGGATATTTCCGGGGTAAAAGTAGTTATAGAGTAACTACTTACACATATTGAATGATACTATCTATTATATTATTTTGCGTGGACATACATGGGTTCGTGGACTATCCTATCGATTGAGGTTGTGCACGCGTTTAGGACCGGAGCACACACCGACACAGGTAGGCTAGGCGTAGTTTTAGGTCATATTATAGGTATTACATAGCAACCCCACTTGCGAGAGATAGGTGTTGATGTTGTGATCCTTTGTTACCGCTAGGTATGGGCCATGAACCGGTGTACTGCATAGGTACTGCTCCACTTGCTTGTGTTTTGTTGTTACCCGCTTTAGGATGTGGGACTCTTCCGAGTATTTCCAATAGAGCACGAACAGGACGCCGAAGATAGATGTCTTCATGTGTTGATAGATGAGATTTTTGTGTGTATATGTCGTTTTTGCAAAGCCTTTATAATCAATAATTGCCTTCAATTATGTACAAAAATATAACAACAAACTAGAATAGAGGTAAGTAAGGATGTCAATCCAAATCTAAGGAGTGAAACACTAACAAAATCATGTAATTCATTTTCTAGTTATTTTCTTTTTAACTTTTTCTTTGTTTTCTATTTTTTTATGGATTTTTTTAATATTAAAACAATGTTGAGAGGATGGGTGAACTAATTAAACTAAATGAGAAAAAGTAATAAAAATAAAAGAAAAGTGTAAAGAAATACTAAAAAGTATGATGAAAGTGAGTGAAATATAATCAAATGAGAGAGAAAGATCAAGGGATGTAGATCCATCCCCATTTCACACAATCTAACTTGAACTATTTTAATTGGATTAATTTCCAAAATATTCATTTAATTCAAAAGGTAATTATAATTACACTAATGAATTAATTAAATATTCTTTTAGAAAAGTAATATTAATTCCCACAACACAACTCAACATGAATCAAAATTAAACAAATGAATCACCTGCTAGGATCGATTCACCCAACTAATTTTAATTAGACAAAATAAAATAAGAGTAGAAGAAAATTATATAAGATTTTAATCAATTTGATAAGCCTATCTCTAGTTTGAATCAAATGATAAAATGACAACACAATTTTCAATCCTTTCTCAAGGATGATTTTTCATTTATCAATGTGAAAATAAGAGTACAAATTAAATTTACTTATCAAAGGAAGTCAACAAAATTAAAATTAACAAACTAAATAAATTGGATTCATGGGGGCTTCAATTCATCACTTGAATGGGAGATTAGTCCTCCATAATCACCATACAAGAATACTTGTAAACAATTAGAAGCATGAAATGAGTAAGTAAAGAAGAATCGATCAAGCCCAAATTTATCCTTGAATTGCAATAAACTTCTTCAATCACATCAACCATCTTTCAATATAATTACAATCAATCACTTTATTTATTTATTTCTAAACTAAAATCTAAAAAAAAACTAAGCAAAAATTGCTCTCCCTACTAGTTTTCTTCTCTCTCTAGCCTAACTCCTTTAGGCCTTCCCTTCTTCTCTTATTTTATAATATGGCACACATGGAGTTAAGGGAAATATGGGAAGATGTGAGCACAAGTGTGCATGAGGGGTGAGAGATATGAGAGGGTTATTTTAAGCTAATGCACATGTGCATGTGGAAAGGTTGTATGCAAGGTATTTTAGGAATAAGGAGATAATAGGCATTAAACATGTGGATTTTCATTTGACTTTTGTTTATTTGGCTTAGGCAAAGAATCGGTTTTGGTGTTTAAAGATCTAGACATTAGTTTGGACAATATGGGTAGAAGCTGGGTTTTGGAGCATGGGAATGGGTATGGAGCTTGGGATGAGTTGGATTTCATTCATGGCCAAATTTAATGGGTTCAGGTGGGTCGCATAGAGGTTTAAGGTTGGAGCAGGTTGAGGTTAAATGGTTTATAGGTATGGGAATGGAAGCGGGTTACTTTTGGATGATTTTAATATTAATGTGTTTTAATGGTTGGAGAAGATGAAAGGTTAAAACCATTAATTAGTTGGAATAAGAAAAGACAAAGGGAAGTGGGAAAACCAAAATTCCCACATTGGAAAAGTGGGAAAAAGTTAGTGAGTTAATAAAATATCTTATGTCATAAGAGATTACCTGTGTGAATTGAAGTGTATGTTACTAGTGTACGCCTCAGGTTCAAGGATGGTGCTTTGCACCATCTACACACGCACACGCGCGAAAAAGTGTGATTGGGCGTTTAGGGCGCTTTTGGCGCTTTAGATGCGCACTTTGCACTTCACATGTACGCATCGTCATGAGGAGATGTATGAGCCTGTGATTTTTAACAACATCAAAAGATCAAATGGTCCGTATTAAATACACAATAAATGACACATAGTTATGGCACGAGTGAATCTGAACTGTCGAATTTTGGCGCCACTTCATTAATTGTTAATCCATGCAGCCACACCTTTTAGACAAATCTGGAACGTCCAATATATAGTTATATATCCAAGGGCCGTGATTAAATGACATTTGGATGTGGTGTCTACTCATGAACAGACACCATAAGAGGCTATATATAGAAGGACAAATCCTATCATAATTCATTCCAAAAAATTTCTCTCTTTCTATAATTTCTTCTTACCAATTTCATAGAGTGTTCTGGGATATTCTTCAAGTTTGCTACTTGAATAAACCCGAGATTTGTTGTATATTGGAGGTAATTTTCCTAGACCCATTAGCAACCTCTCTACAAGTGAGGGCAATTAACACCTTAAGGACATCAGTTTATTATGCCTCAAATCCAATCATTTATTCATATTTTCTACGTTCTTAAAACTCATCAACAATATTAAGGTGTTATTAATGGAGGCAGACAAGAATGTGAATATGTTTTCGAATCCCAATGTGCATTTTAACCGTTTTGATGGAACAAATTTCACTCACTAAAAAGGAAAATTATTCTTTCTTCTCACTGTTTTGAAAATTGCATATGTTATGGATCCTAAACTAGAAGCAATTATATAACCAAAAGAAGACGATAATGAAACTATCAAAGAACAACGTAAGAAACGTGAAGAAGATGAATTGGTGTGTCGTGGGCATATTCTGAATACACTATCTGATCGATTATATGATCTTTACAACTCTATGCAGTCTTCGCGAGTGATGCGACTAAAAATGTGTCTATCGTGCATTCTAATATCGGTTCAAGTGCAAACTGATCGCTCAAGTAATAACCCGGTAAGACAGGGCGAATTCTCAGGGAATTAGGACGATCGCTCGTGACGACAAGGGAAAGGTGACTAACCCTAAACTGACTCGAGAAAAGAAACAAAAAAGGTGAATATATTTTAGGATGAACGTCTACTATATAAATGCAAAATAAATTAAAATTACTAATTAAACTACGTGCGCATAATTAAAACTACTGCAGGTGATTAAATACGAATGAGGAAAGTTAGTTGGAATACAATCCCCAAACCCTAGTATGTTTACTGGATATAAAACTAGCTTTTTAATTAGATAGATGATTAAACCCAGTCTTTATTAATCTCAATCATTACATATATGATGGTACTAGCCCGCATCATACGTAATCAAGAGCAAGAATAAAGTGGTGCTATAGTAGCTAACACGCACATCGCATTCTTAAACACCCCAATTACCTAGGGCAAGTGAGGTTAAAATATCTACGATGCTTGTATTCACTACACAACACGATTCAATCAATATTTAATTCAAAACTATTTTTTTTATATGTGTAAACTACATGGGGTTGGGTTCATGCACGCCAACCCTTAGAAATCTATCCTAGCATACTTTAATTAATTAAACAAATATTATCTAGAGTGTGGTAAATCAAAACCATCATGATGTAAAACTAGATGAGAAAGAGAAATTAAGACCACTTTGAATGAAATAAACCTTGCACGAAATTAATTGAATTAAGAAGAAGAAGAAGAAGAAGAAGAAGAAGAAGAAGAAAGAAGAACTTCACTTGTAGAAATCTGATTTGCAAATCAAAACTTGTAAAACTTCTAGGGTTCTTCTCTAATTTCTCTCTCTAAACTAAAAGGACTACAAATTATCTCTAAAAAGACTTCCTAAACCCTGGGAATACATTGGAATATATACACTTTGTTTTTACAAAAGTTTCAACCATGTACAACTCTTATTTCAAAAATGGATAATTCAGAAATTCATTAGCCAAAACGATCAGGCCAGATCCATCGGTTCGGTTTGCTTTTTATAGAGAATTTTCCCACAATCGGACCGGTTCGTTTTTGGTTCTATCGGTTTAGTTCATTCTATACAACAACATTCTTCACTACTGGACCGATTCATTTTTCACTCTACCTGTTTGATTTGATCATTACAGGAAGTTTGCCAGCATCCGGATCAGTTCCTTTTTGCTTTCATGGGTTTGGTTTGTCTTGATCAAAACTTCCTCCTTCCTTGTGATTTTTCTCTCAACTTTTAAGCTTTGTAACTTGTTCTCTAGGACTCGGATTCTGGTGTCATTTCTTCCTATACACTCGTGGACTCAAGGTCTTCAACTCTTCTTAAGGCTTCTTGTCCTAATTTTAGCTGCAAATCACTCTTTTGCCCTTTTGACTTTTCTTCCTTTTTCTTCTTTCTTTCCTCCGATTTCTTTCTTTCTTTCTTCTCGTGCACTAAGGACGTGCAAAAACTATGAGAAATATATGAAACTCGGCGTACTCGTTAGAAAATGTCATAGCAATAATATGAGATAAATAAACTTGAATTACATTGCACGGAATGTTAAAAGACTATAAGTTGCGGGGATAAATGCAAAGAATTTGTGCCTAATCAAACTCCCTCTAACTTAGAACTTTACGCATCCCAAGCAATGTAAAAGAATCGAAACATGGTCAAACTCTTGTCAAATGCTTTATTGGGACAGAATACCTCTTTCGCGGGTAAGCGATTGCCTTTAGTGTTTGTGTAAAGAGGAGATCGCTTAAATAAGCTCTGATACCAATTTGTAGAATCGCTACAGCGGAAATATTACGACTTCTTAAATAAATTCCAATTTTAATTAATCCCAAATTTTAGTTAAACCCTAAAACATGCATCTAGATGATTTATTCAATAAAATAAAGCATGCAGGATAAAACAAACAATTTCAAGAAAAATCCCCCAAAGGAGCAAAACCTTTTATTTCACTATAATTTGTAAGAAAACGGTTTACACGGATTACAATGAAATAGAGTGGCATACGAAATACCCGCAGGTGTCGATTTCGATGTCTCGGCTGAAACTTTCCCTTTCCAAGAGGGCAGCAGTGAAGAAGAGAAACGGCTTCTCCACAAGATGTGATCTTTATAAGGACTCCCTCCACAATAGCACGCAGCTCTCCAGTTGTAGAGTTCTCCCCACAAAGATAAATAGTAGCAAGGTGTGTTCTTCAACACCAAAACAATTCACTAAAGCATATGGGAGTTTTGTGAATTGAAAACAAAAAGGGATTAAACCCCAAAAAGAAGAAGCCAAAAGGATTCTACAGTTTCGCAGTTTTCTGTCTGTCAAAAACTGTGGACTTCTTAATGAAAACGGACTCATTTAATGAGTATTTATATAAAAATGCACCGCCTCGAAACTCGAGCTCGTTCGAACGACATCTAACAACATGCTATGTCATTCGAAGGACAATTGTAGGTCGTTAAAATGACCTATCAAGCAAGATTCCACGCATGCCTGTAGAAAATTTCGATATGAACGCGTGGCCGCCAATTTCGTATCATTATGATTTTTTATGAATTAGTTATGATTTTTCTACGAAAAGGAGTCCGAAAACAAAATCTTTAGAAAAATATTTTGTAAAAATTATCCCAAAAGCTCTAAGTGAAAAGTTAAGTTATTTAAAACATAACCTTACCAAAGTAAACTTCGTGGAGTCTTGAATGATGAAGAACTTGAGTAATTCGGATCCGTCTTTGATGTAGATGACTCTTGAATGCTCTTCGATGGTGTAGCGGTATATGACTGTTGATGTAAAAAATTAGATCGTTCTAATTTTTTAATCACAGATAAATAAAATGAGACAAAGATTTTTAAAGTGGTTCAGCCTTATGTAAATGGCCTACGTCCACTGTTATGTTATTGCTGAGTGTTTGGGAATTCTCGATTACAAGTTCAATTAAGAAATTCCGATCCCTTTGAATGAGGGTGATACAAGGTATTTATAGCCCTTAGGCTGTACATGAATGGGTTGATACATTAAATGATATACATATGAAAGGGTAAAACATTTAATGCAGCGTGTGCGTCAAGATGATGAACATTCAATGAATATTTGAACTGTTGATTATCTGGCAATTTATGATACGACCGAGATGCAGCTCGGACCGCCATAGTTGCTCGTTGCTCAGGAGTTCCTCGGAGTGCTAGAGTACCTCAGAGCGCTAGAGTTCCTCGGTGTATCCTCGTTGCTCGGAGAGAATCATGAGTTGGTCGGGAAATGAACTTCCTCGTCGTTATTGTACCACGTAGATTGACAAGTGTCTTCGTATGATTCGTCCACATCAGCATATTAATTTTGGTATCAACAGAAGCCCCCAATGTTTTATATTTCGAACTTTGAGGAGTATGAAACATTCTTTCTCGGTATTTGGCCATATTGAATGATCTTCCTGGGTTTTAGGAGCATCGTATTTGAATTTATTTCCAAATTCGAAGAATCCGCCTTTTTTCGAACTTTTAAGAGCGCTTCGATCTTAGTGCCCTTTTTGTCCTTTTAGCCGCCGGAAGTTCAATAGTTTCTTTTTTGTAATCATTTCCTTCGCTGCTTCCCAAGGCAAAGTATTTAAACTTCTTAGGTAACCATACCGTCTTCTTCTTTTCCAAATTTCTTGCATTCAAACTTTCTATTCTCTCCTTCTCTCTTGTGCGTTCATCCTTGTTTTCGTTCGTTGTCAACATACCTCCTTTCTTCCTGTAAGATCTTCTTCCTTTCTTTTCTTTTATTCAGTATGGTTTATATTGTGGAGTCTGTTGAGAAATTTCGTTCTGATTTTTCCATTCCTTCGTGGGTAACTCTAGAGGTTCTTTCGGAGCCTTTAGATTACTTTCGATTGGCTGAGGGACATTGGTTCCCCAGTCTATTTGTTGCTGAATGTGGATTTTCTTTTCCACCAAACCCATTGTGTCTTGAGTTTTGTCAGTATTTCGATCTTGTCCCTGCAAAAATAGCCCCCAATTCATGGAGAATAATTAATGGGGTGTACAAATTAAATCTAACTCATGGGACTCGTATAGGGATCCCTGAAATTATGTACTGCTATAAGTCGGCCACTCTAGATAATATTTATTACTTAAAAACTAGGTTTCTGAATAGAGCTCTTGTAGTTAACCTCCCTGATTCAAATAGAGATTATTTTGAACATGGGTTGGTTATTAAAAATTGGCAATATGCCCCTTTAGTTGAAGATGGAGTATACAACGGTCCCAGATGCCCCCCATATGGCAATGGGATAGGTTTATTTTTTATTTTATTTTACTTATGAAATTATGCTTTCATCATGTTTGTCAAAATGTATGACTGATATCTCATTATGTATTTATTTGCAGTTGACAGCAAAAGAAAAACTCCAAAATAATCAGAGGTTAATATCAAGCATCTGAAACTTATCTGGGGTTTGCATAAGAACGTTGCAGACGAGCACATCAGGTCTGCATCATATTTGCTACAGTATAAGAGTTATACAACTTCTTATACTGCTCGCCCTGTTGAGCCAGCTTCCACTCCAGAGGACTCTTCTTCAGATTCTCATCTTCCTTTAAGTCAGAGAATGGGCAAGAAAAGAGCTCCTCCTTCTCTATTTGATGACACTACTTCTGCTGCTGGGGCCAAGAAGAGCAAAACTGATGTCCCTGAGGGGACTAAGAAGGTGGATGCTGCACCTTCCAAAGCTACCGAGAAGCCCCCAGTGGCTCCGAGCAAGAAAGTTGCTCCTGTGGAAGTGATTACTATCTCTCCGACGAAGAGTTCTTCCTTGGTTGAAGCTGCTGAAATGCCTTTGAGAAGATTAAGGAAATCATCCTCAATCAATCTGGCTGAAACTTCCTCCTCTTTACCTGCTGGTGGTGTTGGTGTTCCAACCATCATTCCTCCGAGCTCTGCAATGAGCTCGGTAAAAACTTGGATTATACCCGAGGTCCAAGGAATTGATGAAAAAATTTCTAGGGATATGCTGACATCTCTAGCTACTCGTCATCTTGCTTCAGTATATTTCTCATACTCTGGGTTTTCTTTCTTTCTCTGAATTCTTGCATTTTTGTATTGACTTTACTGTTTTTCTCATCTTTTAGCTGGTGAATTGTTTCAATAACATCGTGAAGAAAGATGAAGCTATTAAAGCTTCCAGCTCCTCGTCAGATGTTGATGATGCTCTGCTGGGTTTGACCCAATCCTTGAAGGAATCTCGTCAATAGTACATTGAAGAAAAAGCTATTTGGGAGAAAAAATTATCAACAGTTGAGGCCGAGAAGGTGAAGATGGCTGAGATCTCCAAAAGTTTGGAGAATAAAGTGAAAAATTTAGAGGTGGAGCATAAGAAATATGACGACAAGCTTAAGAATTTTGGAGAGCTTGAGGATAAACTGAAGAAGGCAGAGGAACAATTGTCCGCCCTGCGAGATATTAAAAGTAAAAAAGAAGAATTGGACGTGAAGCTCTCCTCGGAGAAACTGAGAAGAAAGGTCGCGGTCAAAAAATCCTTCAGCGCTGGCTGGGATAAAGGATGGGATAAGGGAATTGCTGTAATGACATCCCAAGTTCAATATGGGAAGTTGAAATACTTCCACGATGGTTGGGTAGCTGCTCTGCAAGAGTTGAAGATCAAGGACGACTCTGAGCTATTCCAACTACACCTCCCTGGTCCTCCTCCAGCAATTGTGGAAGAAGAAGAAGAAGAAGATGAGCCTGTCTCTGATGAATCTTCTATGGCCATAGATGATCAAGTCCCTGCATCCCTATCCTCTTCCAACGAGGACATTTCTTCCATGTCTCCTCCTCCTGAAAAAATTTCAACTCCTGCAGACCAAGTCGTCGTTACCACCGAGCAACCGAGCTCCTCATCCCAGCCTCCCGAGAAAGTCTTGGGAGACAAGGAAAAGGTGTGAAGTTGTTCGGTATCATTTCTATCTTTCATTATTTGTAATCAAACAATGTAATCTTTTGATGATCTAATAAAATACATCTTCGTTCCTCTTCATTGTTGATACTCTGTTTGCTTTTATTTATTAACTCCTGCCTTCTCTTCTTTATTAGTTTTTGGCCAGAATGGAATTGATATCTGCCCCTGATACCGAGTTGATGCAACAATGCAATGGATATTATAAAGCTGGTCATACAGACCTGAGTGTATCAGAGATTGTCGACATCCTTGGCCACGATGCCTCCGAGTAAGCAGTTGAGGCTTACCGGTACTTGAAGGATCTACTTGATAGATCTGTGGCCAATAATGTAGCATACTACGAATTGATCGAGGAACTTCATTGTACCTTAGAAGATCTTCAGAATCAACATAATGAATCAACTGCTTTGCTGCACAAGGAGTATGAAAATAGATATCAGCAGCTTTCTTCTGAAACAGGCCATAAAAAGATCCTCGCTAGATATGATGTTAGGGAAAGAACTCTAAGAGTTGAGGTTGAGGCCTGCAGGCAGATTGCTGAGTTGCTGGAACAAGAGAACAATAATTTACAGAAAAAATTGGCACAGTATGAATCTGCAGCATCATCTTCCACTGCTTTAGTACCAGTTACTGATGAAGGTTTCTCGTTCTTAGAGGTTGAAAATCCCAAATTAAGGCAAGAACTGGATAACTTAAGAAGATCTGGCGTTTCTGCTACTGTTCGGGGACGAGGAAGAGGTTCTCAGGGGCGAGGAAGAGCTGTTCAAAATGTTGCCGAGGAGCAAAGTTCTCCAGTAGCTGCTCGGAGTCGATCAAGAGTTCTTAGCCGCAATGTTGAAGAATCTCGTACCCAGTCTACTTTGGAAACTCAAGCATTTCAATTAAATGCCAAAGATCGGGCTTTATCTGAATTGTCCAAGAAAAATCTATCCTTGGAAGATCAACTTACTTCAACAAAGTCTGCTCTACATACTAAGGATCTTTTTGCCAAAAACCTTCTCGAACAATTAGATAGATTAACCTTCCAATTTCATAAGCAACCCAGGGAATTCTGGATGGCAGGATACAATGAAGCCCTTGTTCATTTGGATGCTCGTATTGAACATGCCAACAATGAAGGTTATAAGCAGGGGTGGTTGAACGCACTGGGTGTGTTAAAATTGGAGCGAGGGCATTATTTATGGGATTATCATGCTCCAGGGTTATTAGACTTGCCTGTGCCACCTTTCAAATTGGACATGGCCTGGATCCCAGCTTGTTCTATTCCTCGGAGTTTAATTTCAAAATATCTCGGCGACTATAGTCTTCATTCTCAGACTGAATTATCTCGCCCCGAGCATCTCTTGGATACACCTTCTGTGATGAACGTCAGAATGCTCAGAGATATTAATTTCATCAATTCTCCCCTTTGCCTAGAAGACCCTCCTGCCGGCGAGGAACCTGTTTCTAAAGCAAAGGGCAAGAAACCAATAGAATAGGAATATCAATGTAATAATTAGTACATTCATGTAACCTATAATTTATTTTGAATTTAATGAAAGAATTTCACTTTCTGTTTGCAAATTTGTATTGCGATTGTCTTATGTTTATCAAACATTCTTACATTTGTGTATACATATCTGTTAAAAAGATAACAATATATGTGCTTAGTAATCAAACTTACAAATATCAATGTTGCTCAATCACTTAATAATAAAGTAATGAGTATAAAATGTTCAAAATGTTTCCAACCAACCAGGGTGGTTAAATAATGTTTGTCGACTAACTACTGTTGATGGGATTTTATCCCCGACCAGCCATACTTGGTTTAATTTCAAATATTTTCATAAAATGTGTTCGACCAACCAAGGACAATAATTTATCCTCGTTGACCAACTACAGTTGGTGGGTTTTTATCCCCGACCAACCATACTTAGTTCATTTTGGAATGTTTTATTCTCTGAAGAACTTTTGTAATAATATTACCTCCCGACCAACCGAGATTGGCGTTATAAGAATGTTGTTCTCGCCCTTTTGTCAACCGGAGTTGATCGTGGGTCTGAACTACCGTGTTCTTTCGAACTATCTTGTACACTAGTTATTTTACCAACCGAAGTTGATCACGCCAGTGTACGCCTCCTAACCAAAGGAGTATATCAGTGTTCTCGCCCTTTTACCAACCGGAGTTGATTGTGGGTCTGAACTATCGTGTTCTTTCGAACTATCTTATACACTAGTTATTTTACCAACCGAAGTTGATCACGCCAGTGTACGCCTCCTAACCAAAGGAGTATATCAGTGTTCTCGCCCTTTTACCAAACGGAGTTGATCGTGGGTCTGAACTATCGTGTTCTTTCGAACTATCTTGTACACTAGTTATTTTACCAACCGAAGTTGATCACTCCAGTGTACGCCTCCTAACCAAAGGAGTATATCAGTGTTCTCGCCCTTTTACCAACCGAAGTTGATCGTGGGTCTGAACTATCGTCTTCTTCTTTCTATCAAGCAGCGTAGTGTACAACACTAGTATTCCCCGAAAAACTTTCAAACAAAGGAGAGAAAATTTGTGAAAAACATCATCGTTTTATTCATATTGATAGACCCGTTGTACATTTTACATCATTGATAATACTTGCGAAGGTGTTCAGCATTCCAAGCATTCTTGAATTCTTCTCCTTCTAGAGTTGCTATTCGGTAAGTTCCTGGTCGAACAACTTCTGTAACTCGGTAAGGTCCATGCCAATTTGCTTCCAATTTATTGTGCTTCTGAATGACCTTCTTCAGCACATAATCTCCTTCTTTTAAATCGCATTTCTTCACCCTTTTGTTGTAGAACAGAGCTGTTCGTTGTTGATAAGCAGCATTCCTAATGGCTGCCTCTTCTCTGACCTCTTCGAGCATATCCAAATCCAGTCTTCTCATCAAATCACTGACCGGAGAATCGAAATTCAGCACTCTGTGTGTTGGTAGGCCCAACTCGGTAGGTATTACAGCTTCACTTCCAAATGCCAGCATATATGGTGATTCTCCAGTCGCTGCTCGGGGAGTTGTTCGGTAAGCCCACAATACTGATTGTAGCTCATTTATCCAGTTAGCTTTAGCTTCACTTAGCCTCTTCTTCAAACCATTTAGCAGTGTTCTGTTCGTTACCTCAGTCTGCCCATTGCTTTGAGGATGACCTGGTGCTGAATGGGTCTTCAGGATGTTTGATTGTTGACAATAGGCAGCAAACTCCTCATTGTCAAATTGTGTTCCATGATCTGTGATGAAGGCATGAGGGAGACCATATCGACAGATGATATTCTTCCAAACAAACTGGTATACCTTCTCGTACGTCATATCAATAAGCGGCTCAGCTTCTACCCACTTAGTAAAATAGTCCACTGCAACGACGAGGTATTTGAATCTTCCTCGGGTGGTCGGCAGTGGTCCAACCAAATCAATTCCCCACATGGCAAATGGCCAAGGGGAAGTTATTGGTGTCAGCAATGATTGTGGAGTTCGTCGGATGGACGAAAAACGTTGGCACTTGTCGCATTTCTTAGCATAGGCTATACAATCAGCCCTCATCGTCGGCCAGTAGTATCCTTGAGTCATTACCCTTTGTAAAAGTGTTCGACCTGCTACATGAGCTCCACAAGACCCTTCATGGATCTCTTCAATCAATTCTTTCACTTCGAAGGGATGTACACATCTCTACAAACCTGCCATAATTCCTCGTCTATATAAAATACCATTAGTTAATACATACCGAGCAGCTTTATACTTCAATTTCTTGGCAGCAAGCTTATCCTCTGGCAATTCTCCCTCTTCAATATATACTCTGATGGGATCCATCCAAGATGGTCCTAAATCAAAGGCAATGACATTCATCGTTAAGTCTTCATCTATGCTCCGACTTTCCAGTACTTCAATCGGTATTGTTCTTCGCAGCTCGGTACGAGTAGCTGATGCTAGTCGGGCCAGTGCGTCTGCTTGTGCATTTTCTATTCTGGGTATCCTGATCAACTGAATCGCATCAAATTCTGCCAGTAACTCCATTACCTTGGCATGATATTTGACCCTTAATTCTCCTTTAACTGCATACGTTCCCATCATCTGATTCACAATTAATTGAGAATCACTGAATACCATCACTTGTTGCACTTTCATAGTCTTTGATAAATTAAGACCTGCTATCATTGCCTCATACTCAGCCTCATTATTGGAGGCTTTGAATTGGAATCGCAAAGCATATTCCACGTCAATCTCGTCTGGGGTGTTCAAAACAATTCCTTCCCCACAACCTGCTGTACAAGATGAGCCATCTACATATAATCTCCATACGGGCAACCCGTCTTCAAATTTCTTATCTGATAGAGTTCCTCGGTGAAATATTTGTTTCTTCTTTTCATCCTTCCCTGACACTTTTCGCTCCTCGTTGACCATCTCTTCTCGTTCTTCATCCAACCGGAGCTCATCCGAGTTTGAAGTTGATGATCCTTCTACGTCCACAAGTCCTTTTACCAACCGGAGTTGGTCTGGACTTATGTCTGTTGATCCTATAACATCCACAGGTTGGTCAGCAAGGAGCTTTTGTTCCTCGGGGGTATTAGGATATGTAAACTCTGCTATAAAATCTGCTACAGCTTGCCCTTTCAATGATGATCTGGGCTCATACACAATATCATATTCACCGAGTTCTACTGCCCAGTACATCAGTCTTCCTGACTTTTCTGGTTTATGAAGGGCTTGTCTCAATGGCATATCGGTATAAACGACGATGGTATGGGCCTGGAAATATGGCCTCATTCTTCTACTTGCTTCAATTAATGCCAATGCCAATTTTTCTAGCTTTGGATACCGGATTTCTGCACCTCAGAAAGCCTTACTAGTGTAATAAATTGGCTTCTGGACTCCATTCTCCAATCTAATCAATGCTGAACTGACTGCATTCTCTGATACTGCCAGATACAAATACAACTTCTCTCCTGTTATTGGCCTGAACAACAATGGAGGTGCTCCCAAATACTTTTTCAAATCTTGAAAGGCCTTCTCACATTCATCAGTCCACTCAAAAGTTTTTCGAAGTGTTTTGAAGAATGGGAGGCATTTGTCAGTTGCTCGGGATACAAATCTGTTGAGCGCTGCAACTCGTCCTGTTAGACTTTGCACTTCTTTCTTTGTTGTTGGAGATCGCAACCCTAAAAGAGCTTTGATCTTATCTGGATTTGCTTCAATGCCTCGCTGGTTGACAATATATCCGAGAAACATTCCTTCTCGTACTCCGAATGTGCACTTCGTTGGGTTGAGCTTCATCTGGTATTTATTCAGCTGATCAAATGTCTGAGGTAAGTCAACTAGATGATCTGCAGCTCTCTTACTTTTTGTCAGCATATCATCGACATAGACTTCCATGTTGCAACTGATTTGTTCGGTGAAAACCTTGTTCATCAGCCGCTGGTATGTCGCTCCTGCATTTTTCAAACCAAAAGGCATAACATTATAGCAATAAGTTCCCCTAGGGGTAATAAAAGAAGTACTTTCCCTGTCTTCTGGTTTCATTTTGATCTGGTTGTAACCAGAGTAAGCATCCATGAAGCTAAGCAGTTCGTGCCCCGAGGTAGCATCTACTAGTTGGTCAATTCTGGGCAATGGAAAATGATCCTTTGGACAGGCTTTGTTAAGATCAGTGAAATCAACACACATTCTCCATTTGTTGTTTTTCTTCTTCACCATCACCACATTCGCCAACCAGTCCGAGTACTTCACATCTTTAATGAATTGAGCTTTTTGGAGCTTGTCGACCTCCTCTTGAATAGCTTGATTCTTCTCGGGGCTAAATACCCTTTTTCTCTGCTTTACAGTCTTGATCTCCTTATTCACATTGAGTTCGTGACATAAGAAGTTTGGATCTATTCCTGGCATATCTTCATGACTCCAAGAAAAAGTTTTCTTCCTATTTCTCAAGAAAATTATCAACTCCTGTTTTATTGAAGCATCCAACGTTGAACCTATCTGGGTTACTCGTTCAGGGTGATCGTCGTCGAGAATAATATTTTCTGTGGATTCCACCACTTGTCCCTTTACTAGTTGGGATTCATCTCTGGGATCGAGAGTTTCAATCTCTGTATCCTCTTCCACTTGGTATGTAGTAGTCTTTTTCCTTGATTCCTCAAGCTCCTCTTGCTCGGCAGATGAATAATAGCATTCCCGAGCTACTTTTTGATCACCTTTCACAACTCCTACTCCAAAGTTTGTTGGGAATTGTAAGCACTGATGCACTGTAGATGGAACTGCTTCGAATTTCTTCAAACCAACTCTTCCCATGATAATGTTGTAGGCTGACTGCACATTCTTATCCATCACAAAGAAGCGTATTCTTTCTGTTCGACAAGCAGGCCAAGTTCCTATGAGTATATCCAACTTGATCGTCCCAAGTGGAAAAACTTTCTCGCCAGCAAAACCTAGGAGGGGTCTATGATACGGTTCCAACTGAGATAATTTCAGAGTCAAGCTGTCAAAGCATGAATAGTACATGATGTCTGCTGAACTTCCATTGTCTACTAACACCCTTGAAATTACTACTTCCTTCATCCTCATTTTGATCACCAGAGGATCATCGTGAGGATACAGAACACCTGCCAAATCGTTTTTTGAAAAGTCAATAACCAGCTTCTCTTTGTTTATCTTCCTCGGACGATCTTCCTCGGCCAGATTTATTCGCTGAATATATGAACAAGCTTGAGCCTCTCCGAGGTAAGCTTTTCTTTCTGCATTAAGGTCTCCTCCTCCTGCATCTCCTCCTGTAATGACATTACAATCAAATGACCCAAAACGTATAGAAAATACCTCTCATTCTGGTTGTCTTGGTTTCTTGGGAAGGTCGGGGTCATCTTCTGGATCATCTTCATGGTCTCTCTTCTTCTTCTCCTCTGCCCGACGAGGAGATCTAGACCTTTCTCTAGCTCGGTGGTTATCCTTTCTTTCACCTCCCCGATCAACATATTTTGCTAGCTTTCCTCTTCGGATGAGTGTTTCAATCTCGTTCTGAAGAGCTATGCAATTTTTGGTCATGTGACCATGATCTTTATGAAATTCGCAATACTTATCCCTACTCCTCGAATCTGGGTCCGACTTCAGTTTCTTTGGCCATTTGACCTCCTCATTGTTCTTGATTTCCTCCAAGACATGATTAATACCCATTTTCAAAGGAGTATAATTATCATACTTCTTCATGACTTCCCATTTATTCTTGGGATGTTTATCTCCACCATTGTTTTTATGCTCTTTCTTCTTAGATTTTTCGTCTTCCACCTTGGTTTCTTTATCCATATTCTTCTTTGCAGCCATAGCCTCCTCGGCATTCATGATTTTGGCCGCTTTTGCCATCAATTCTGACATAGTTCTAGGTGGATCTTTCGCCAGGGTGTAATACAATTTGTTAGGCAACAACCCACTCATCAAGGCGGTGATTGCTGTCTTTTCTTCATAATCTATGACTTCTAGCTTCTCGTTGTTGAAACGAGTTATATAATCTCTAGTACTCTCACCAGATTTCTGTCTAACACTTAACAAGTGTGCTACTCGTTTTACTGGCTTTGCTCCAAAACAGAAATTGCCAATAAACAACTCGGCTAATTGAAAGAAAGTTGAAATCTTACCCCGAGGAAGATTGTTGTACCATATCTGGGCAGATCCAGTAAGAGTTCCTGAGAAGGCCCTGCATCTCATCTCGTCGGGAACAACATAGATGTCAGCAGAAGCTTGATACTGTTCTATGTGAAGAACAGGATCTGTCTTTCCATCATATTTGGGAGTTACCACAGGTGCTTTAAATTTCGATGGTGTAGGAAAATCCACAATGGCCTGTACAAAAGGTGTTCCTCGAAACAAAAGTTCGTTGTAGGGGGTTCTTTGCTTTAGCCATTTCTCCCAATTTATCCTCCAACCGTTGGAGAGATCCTTTCCACGCTTCATTTCCTTCCTCGGGCCTATTGGTTCGAGCAATCGATCGTTCTGAGGTAGCTTCTTGAGATCTATCTTGACGAACGACTGGTCGTGACTGTGCTGATCCTTCTCTTAGATCTGATGGTTGTCAAAAACTCCTTGATATGGTCTTAGGTGGACTCCTATTCCTCCTAGGGCCTAATCGACTGAAAGGAGACGCCCTACTCAGTCTTTCTAAAGCACTGGGTCTTTCTGGAGAGAGGGTGATATGTTGATCAGTATCTGTCATCCTCATTGACGAAGTTCGCCCAGGTTGATAAGAGAAATCATCAGACTCCTCATTGCGACGTGACTCAGTACGCCTGGATCGTGAAGAAAGTAAATAAGTTTGCCTCTGACCACTTTGCTGTCCTGAACGTGCAGGTGCACCACCATGAAGGGTTTGTAAGAGTTGCCTCATTGTGTCTTGCATGGCGGTTTGTCCTTGAGCCAGATTCGTCATAATTTCGGCCAGATCTGGCGGTGCAGAGGGATTTGGAGGATTTCCAGCATTTCCAGCGTTTCGATTGCTAGATTCTGGATTATCCGCCATTGATGATGAATGATTTTTGGTGAAAAACAATAATAACAATCGTTCCCACAGACGGCACCAATCTGTTGATGTAAAAAATTAGATCGTTCTAATTTTTTAATCACAGATAAATAAAATGAGACAGACTTTTAAAGTGGTTCAGCCTTATGTAAATGGCCTACGTCCACTGTTATGTTATTGCTGAGTGTTTGGGAATTCTCGATTACAAGTTCAATCAAGAAATTCCGATCCCTTTGAATGAGGGTGATACAAGGTATTTATAGCCCTTAGGCTGTACATGAATGGGTTGATACATTAAATGATATACATATGAAAGGGTAATACATTTAATGCAGCGTGTGCGTCAAGATGATGAACATTCAATGAATATTTGAACTGTTGATTATCTGGCAATTTATGATACGACCGAGATGCAGCTCGGACCGCCATAGTTGCTCGTTGCTCAGGAGTTCCTCGGAGCGCTAGAGTACCTCGGAGCTCTAGAGTTCCTCGGTGTATCCTCGTTGCTCGGAGAGAATCATGAGTTGGTCGGGAAATGAACTTCCTCGTCGTTATTGTACCACGTAGATTGACAAGTGTCTTCGTATGATTCGTCCACATCAGCATATTAATTTTGGTATCAACAATGACATAATAAATTGATAACGGACCTATGAAAATATGTCGCTACAGTATGCAACAAGCCTTTAAACCCCTAGGCTACCCTAGTAGGACGAGTTGTGTCTCATGGGGGTTTGCAGAGAATATACCCACAAAATTCATTTTTGACTCAAGAAAATTCAAAATACCTAAAAATTGTACAATTTAAACTTTTTTCTAAAAATAGTCACTACAAATTTATATTCAAAAGTCTCAATTCGTAGTGTGTGTGTATGTGTGCGAAGCCAGAAATTTAACCGCTAATTTCCACCGATTGATCATTATGTTACTTTTCAAAAATTTGTTTTGATTCAAATGCTCACGGGATACTGTCACAAATGAATCACTCGGAATGTGACTATTGTCTCTCGGTGTGCATGATTTATAAGCGTAATTGTAAAGGAATGCAAATTCACGCACACAAATTAGAAAGACAATTTTTATGGGTAAAAAGATCTCTTCATCAGACTATATTCATTGGAAAACGGGAAACATCGCCTCTTAATCACACTAATTGATCTCTCTTTTTATCTTTTTGTGTTTTATCTCGCCATGTGGTAATCAATTTTGAAATTTGGACTCGGTTAGGACTTTTTTGAATTTTAAGGTGCATTGGGTATAAAGAGAGAAAGGTTGGGAAATTCAAAATTGAAAATTTTTCCTATGAAGTCCTTTAGTGCTTTTTCGGGCTTTTGCTCATTTTTCTCTTCTTTTTATATTTTTTTCTATTATTCCATTTTTCTTTTCTTGCTATTTTTTTAAGCATTAGTTTATTTTTCTTGCCCCTTTTTTTGCACTTTTTGGACTTTATTTTGCAATTTTGATTTTCACAATTCCAGGCTATTTGGGTTTTTTGGGTTACCAAACGAAAAGGGAAATTTTTTTATTAGGCTCAAATTGGGTTGCAAAGGGATAATTTTTTTCATAACTTTTAAGGCTAATATATTTTTGGGTAACAGACGAGGGCCTACTTCATTTTTTGAATTACTAATCATTTTACCATATGCGTCTGGAGATTAATTTAGTTTAGAGGTATTTTAGCGCATTTTTCAAGACAACATCTCACACATTTCCCGTAATCGATCAAAGCAACAATTTAGAGATCATCAACGACTTATTTTAAACACTAAATTGAACGTTGAATTAACCAGTAACTCGGATTGACTTAGAAATTCAGAAAAAGTTATAGGCTCAAAATCTAACCAGATTAGTTAATCTCCACACTTATTCGTAAAGTCGTTAATTTTTGCTCAATTTTCATCTTTGGTCAATTTCGACTTTGTGCAATTGATTTTTACAAATTTAAGACTTCAAAAAAAATTAGTGATATTTTTGAAAATTTATATTCCAATTTTTATTTATTTTAAAGAAAAATATTTTTGGCTTTTTCAAAAAATTTCAATTTTTTGGGAAATTTTTGAAATTTTCTGTTTTTTTGGGAATTTTGAACTTTGTGAAATTTTTGAAGCGCATGCGTACTCCCACTAACTTAAACTTTTGCAAAGTCCCTATGCAAAAGGATTAAAATCTAAAATAAAGAGAGAATGTAAAAAAAATAAACAAAGGACCATATACAACAATAAAGACAAGCAGGTATATGAAATGAAAAGATAGGCATATCAAAGTTCCCCATTGCATAACCAAATTACAAGAAGATATGGACAAGAAAATGGAAGAACTACAGATAACAACCAACCAAATAAAAAATAAGCTACTAAAGGGGCGGGTGAGATTTGCCGGGAGCATTCGGGTCTTATGGGTCGTAAAAATAGGTCGGTGGTGGTGCACCCATATGCAGGAAATATAGCTCAACTTGTAGGCGATGCATCACACTCGTATCGCGCTATTACGCCCGACGGTCCTCCTGGCGGTCGGTATGGTATTCATTAATGAAACCATCAAAGAGTGATTCAAGGACGATGATACGACGATCAAGCTCCGCTCCCGCTGACTCAGAAAATCATAGCCTCTTCGTCATACTCTTCCACCTCACCCTTGGTCATCTCCACGTCCTCGACTTCTTCTTCTTCTTCCTCCTCTTCATTCTCGAAATCCTCCTCTTCCTCATCATCGGAGTCCTCCTATACTTGTGTTGCCCTTACAACTGCCCATTGTCTCGCGCTCCGATTGCATGATTCTTGCCTAATGGGCTTTGGGAGGGGGGAAATGCCCGGGAGGGTTATATGCCAGCATTAGCAAGGATAGAGGTAATTAGGCGGGCATATGGGAGAGGGACCAAACCCTTGTGTTCATAGGCTACAAAGATGATGTCGGTGTAGAATGTGCAACCCAGGTGAATGGTAAAGTTAGAATCAAAGAGGTGGTAGATGAGCATTGCTTGGCGAGGGCACATCATCGAGTCGTTGGAGGTTTGGAGGAGGTTGGCGCAAATGATATGGAATGTGATTTGGGACTTGTCATTAAGGCGCCTGACTAGAAAAGTTTCCCGAACCCACGGCTCCTCGGGCGCAATTTGGGCTATGCATTGAATTTTGGGCATGGGGGCGGCGTTAGTAGGGTAGTCAAAGTCTTCCGGAATTGGGACCCCCTTTTGTGCAAGTTTTTGGGACAAGATGTCCACGGAGAAGGAAATGGGGCAGCCATCAACAAAAGCTTCGAATGAGTGAGCCATAAAAAGACCATACTTCCTCCTCCCATACGACCTCGTGGGGCTCGTTAAGGTATTGGAACCACCCCTAGGTCGAAAAAGGTTGGTGATGGTGGGGGGTAGTTTGTTCCATTTCATTATGCGCTTGATGTGGAGTTTTCGGGCGAGGCTAAAAAAAACCTCGCACCATATGCATTCGAGGCGAGAACGGTGGTCCCCGTTATCATCGGGGCAGACCTCGGTGGATGTGTATTTGACAGGAAGAGGTCGGTTAGCCATGGGAGAGCTTGGGTGCTACTGGAAGATGAGAGAGAGAGAGAGAGAGAGAGAGAGAGAGAGAGAGAGAGAGAGAGAGAGAGAGAGAGTATGGGAGAAGTGATGTGGGTGTGAAGAAAATGGAGGGAGAAGGGGGGAATTTATAGGTGAGGTTGGGGGAGGAAGTACTTGGATGGAAAAGGGGGGAAGAATGGAGGGAAAACTGGAATGGGAGGGAAATGAAGGGATTAGGGAAGGGGGAAGCACCTAGGGAAGGGAAAATTTTTATAGGAATCGAACCGATCCGGCTCCCAGGTATCGATTTGGTTCATTTTTTCTTATTCAGAAAGATCCTCTCCTCTTCTAACCAGAACTTATTTCACTCTCGAATTTTTGAACACACCCATAATTTTTCAATGAACGAACTCCCTCGAGACATTCCATACCCTCACGAAATGCGTGTTTGACCTCATATCCTCTCATGACTTACACCTACAGAATCCTAACGGCCGTAACCTAACTCTAACTATTGTACACAAAATTCATCGCATGCATGTCGGGGGTACAACGACCTCTCCATTATAGCTCACTCATGTGCAAGTTTCATCTGTTCTTTCGAAATCTTGGCATTCTCTTACGCATCATTGCGCATCTCTTCCAACTTATTGAATTGAAGCTTGCAACATTCACCGGCTTTATCCAAACTATAATTCAACCTCTTGATTACCCAATATGCCTTATGCTCTAGATCCACAGGGAGATGGCACCGCTTACCATAGACATATCAAAATGGGTACATCCTGAGGGGGTTCTTGTATGCAGTCCTATAAGCCCATAACGTATCGTTTAATCTAAGGGATCAATCTTTCCTATTAGGGTCGACGGTCTTTTCAAGGATTTTTTTTATTTCAAGATTCTCTAGCTCGGCTTGCCCACCCTTTTGAGGGTGATAAGTTATTCCAACCTTGTGAATAACTCCATACTTTCTCATAAGCTTCTCAAATGGCCTGTTGTAAAAGTGCTTGCCGTTATCACTAATTATTGCCTTCGGAGGACCGAAGCAAGAGAGTATGTGTTCTTGCAAGAACTTAATCACCACTTTATCGTCATTAGTTTTGGTAGCTATAGCCTCTACCCATTTAGACATGTAATCTACCGCAACGAGGATGTAAAGGAAGCCAAAGGACGGGGGGAAAGGGCCTATGAAGTCAATACCCCAACAGTGAAATATCTCGATGATGAGTATAGCGGTTGATGGCATCATGTCTCATCGGGTGATAGCTCCCATCCGTTGACACCGATCGTAAGATTTATAATAAGCGTTCACATCCTAGAAGATTGTGGACCAATAGAGGCTGCTTTGAAGGATCTTAGCGGATGTTTTGTTCATGGAAACGTGGCCTCCACATGATTTTGTATGATAGAAACGGATGACATTGTGAGTCTCGTCATTCGATACATAATGTCAGATGATATGGTCCATGCAATATTTAAATAGGAATGGATCATCATAGAAAAACATGCGTGACTAAGTAATGAACCTCTTCTTTGTTGCAGCATCCAGTCAGGCGGGATGGCTCCCGTGACAAGATAATTAACTATATTCGCAAATCAGGGAAGATAAGAGGTGGAAAATAAATACTCATCTGGAAAATACTCGTCTATGGGTATGGGATCACTAGGCACGTCGAATGAGAGCCGCGATAAGTGATCAGCAATGACGTTTTCTACCCCTTATTGTCTTTAATGGAGATATTAAACTCTTGTAGGAGTAAGATCCACCTTATGAGGCACGGCTTAGCATCTTTCTTGGTAAGGAGATATTTTAGCGTCACATGGTCGGTAAAGCAAGTGATGGGTGAACCAATGAGGTGCGAGTGAAATTTATCAAGCGTGAACACTACCGCTAGAAATTTCTTCTCTGTAGTGGAGTAATTGAGTTGCAGTTGGTTAATGTTCTGTTAGCGTAGTAGATGACATGAGCTTTTTTATCCTTTCTCTGGCCTAAAACATCCCCTACCACGTAATCACTTGCATCACACATAAGCTCGAATGGGAGAGACCAATCTGAAGCTTGCATGATGGGAGCGGAAACAAACATGATTTTCAATTTAACAAAATCATCTTGGCATACTTCGTTCCACTCAAAGGGGGCATCCTTCATAAGTAGGTTTCTCAACAGGTGGGCGATGGCACTAAAATCCTTGATAAACTGTCTATAAAATCCTGCATGTCCCAAGAAGGAGTGCACATCCTTAAGTGATATAGGTGGGGGTAGCTCAGCTATGACATATATTTTATCCCAATCTACTTATATTCCCTTAGATGACACTATGTGGCCAAGAACTATTCCTTTCGTTACCATAAAATGGCATTTTTTCCAATTCAGCACTAAGTTTTTTTCCACATACCGGGCAAGAACTTTCTCAAGATTCGCAAGACAAAGGTCAAAAGAGGGTCCAAATATGCTAAAATCATCCATGAAAACTTCAATGCCTCTTTGAACCATGTCTCTAAAGAGACTAAGCATACACCGTTGAAAGGTCGCGGGTGCATTATACAATCCAAAAGGCATCCGTCTGTAGGCAAACATGTCGAATGGGCATGTGAAAGTCGTCGTCTCTTTGTCCAAAACATCTACCTCTGTTTGTTTATATCCAAAATAACCATATAGGAAGCAATAATACGGGCGTCTAGCTATGCACTCTAGCATTTTATCGATGAATGGCAAGGGGAAATGATCTTTTTTCATACCCGCATTGAGTTTTCGATAATCAATGCAAACGCGTCACCCGGTGGTGGTACGTTGGGGAATTAACTCACCCTTGGCATTCTCAATCACAGTCATACCTAATTTCTTAGGGACGACTTGGATAGGTCTCACCCATTTGTTGTCCGAGATTGGGTAGATGATCTCGGCGTCCAACAATTTAATAATTTCAGCTCGTACGACCTCTTTCATTTTCGAGGTGAATCTTCTTTGCATTTACCTCGAGGGCTTCACGTCCTCCTCAAGGAGGATTTTATGAGTACAAATCAGGTGACTTATACCCTTTTAGTCCCCTATGATCCAACCAAAATCACCTTTGTGCTTACTCATAATTTCTAACAACTTACCCTCTTGCTCTTTATCCAGGCTAGAGGAGATAATAACAGGAAATGTCCCATCCTCTCATAAATAAGCATATTTTACGTTAGAGGGTAGTTTCTTCAATTTGAGGGTGGGAAATTTTTCTTCCGAGGGAATCATGCTTGACTCCCTCGGGGGTAGCTCCTCGATTCTTAAAACCCAGTGAATATCTCTCAAGTCCTCAATTGACGCTCCCTCATTTAAAAGCGCTTTCAACCCCTCGGCCTCTCGCTCAAACTCGGTATATGGGACCTCGCTCCCAACACCTCTCACTACACATGTTTCTAAGGCGTCCCCACTAATGGTAATCTCAATGTTCTCCTCTATGATATCGACCGCATGGATTTCATCTTCTTCACCCACTTGGTTAGCAATGTTGAAGATGTTCGTCTCGAGGGTCATGTTCCCGAAAGTGAGTTACATTTACCCATTGCGTATATTGATTAAAGCATTATCCGTGGCTAAGAATGGGTGACCTATAATGATGGGAACAGGGTTGCTAGAATGGATGGAGGGATCTGTGTCCCAAATGACAAAGTCTACCGGGAAGTAGAAAGTGTCCACTTGGACTATCATGTCCTTGATAATCCCTCGAGGCACCTTCACTGTGCGATCCACTAGTTGGAGAGTGATTTGTGTGGGCTTAAGGTCACCCAAATCCAGCTTCCTATAAATGGAGTAGGGAAGGATATTAACACTCGCACCTAAATCAAGTAAGGTTTTTTAATTTGATTCTCTCCAATAATGCACAAAATCGTGGGTGCACCCAGATCTTTAAACTTGGGCGGGAGTTCGTTAAGTAGAATGGAGCTTACATTTTGTGCTAGGAAGACATTTTTTTACCTTTAGCCATCTCTTCATCGTCAATAAATCTTTAATGACTTTGGCATTGGCGTGAATTTGCTGGATGGCATAGAGAAACAAAAAATTCAGTTTTACTTGCTTAAGGACATCTAGCACTTCTGCACGGTAGGTTCCCTTTTGGGGTGGGGCCAACCGTTGAGGGAACGGGGCTGCGGTGGGTGGTTTCACTATGACTTTTGTCTTGCTAGAGTCTTCACTGTCACTCTAATTCAAGGGGGCATCTTCGGACTCTTTTGTGTCGGGCTAAACCTCCTTGTCTTTTGGCTCCTCATGTGGGGGAGGTGATAAATCAACAACTCGCCCACTACGTAGAGAGGTGATGGCTTGGAATTTCTCTTGCTGATCGGATGAGGTAAAGCTAACACTAGCTTGACCTTGAGGAGGTCTTTGGCCTTGAGCCAAAAACTTGCCTTTCTCTTGGCTATTTAAAGAGGATTGTAACCTAGATATGCTAGTGTGGATCTCAGTGAACATGCGCTCATGCTTGCCGTTGGTTGCGTTTTGAGCTTGGATGAACTAGTTTAAATTATCCTTAAGAGTCCTCCGTGTTGGGGTGATTTATGGTGTGGGAGGTGGTTCTAGCATATGTGGCTGCATAAGTGGCATGGCGATTGTTGAAATTGAGGAGGGGGCGGAAGTAGGGCAACATGTTAAGTAAGATTAAACACAGCGTGTTGTTGCCCGTAGCTAAATCCAGGATGGTTTATCCACGAAGGGTTGTACAAGTTCCTATGCGGGATGTTATCCCTTCAATCCCCCAATTGCGTCCATTTTCTCGTTAAGTATGACCGTACAAGCGAGTATCATTGGATATCCCTTCTTTAAATGGCCCACCTCATAAATAGCACACACTTTCTCTTTCAAGGCTTGAGTGGGTCCTGTAGTTTCTCTTGAATAGTAATCACAGATATCCTCTAATTGTCTGTCAAATTGTTTAAACTTATATTTACACTCAGCATCCTTGTCCAAATTGTAGATACCGGACGCGGAAGGAGTAGATGATGTCTGGCGGACCTGGTTTTGGGCATTGGGGTCAGATGTATCCCATGCTTGGCTAGTCTTGGCGACATACCTAAGATGAGTATCAGAATCGTTTGCATCTAGCTCCCAAAATGGTCTTTCATACATAGTTTTCACGAGTTTTTTGGACGCAATAGTAAACCCATGATGGAAGACAGAGATAAGATGATGCTTTTCGAATCCATGATGTGGGCACGTGCTAACTAACTCTTGTAATCGTTCCCAACACTGATTAAAAGACTCATTCTCTTGTTGTTGAAAGGCTTAAATTTAAGCCTTGGCGGAGTTGGTTCTATGTTGTGGAAATAATTTCAAGAGAAACTTCAACTGCATATCCTTCTAGTACATAACAGAGTTCGGTTGTAAAGACAAAAGCCAGGTCTTAGCTTTATCCTTTAAGGAAAAGGGGAAAAGATTTAGACGTACGACATCTAACGTGCAAGCTTGATCACTATACATTTCACACGCCTCTTCGAACTCACGAATATGTAGGTATGGTTTCTCCGAATCCATACCATAAACGTGGGGAGAATCTGTATCATCCCATTGCGAAAGTGGAATTGCCCGACATTGTATGGAAGTAGGATGCACCCAGGGGTGATAGTTCACTCAGGATATAGAAGATCTTTCATGGGACGATATGGTAGGTTTCCCTCACACGTACCAAAACTGGCGATATCTAACATTTCTCTTTCTCCCAAGGACTCGAAATTATCACTCGGTGTCCTAAAAGTGTGACTCGGTATGTGACTTGTAACGGAGTTTGGGGGTGAAGGATGTGGAACACGTGGAATGTGTGGGATATCAAGGTCATACTCAACTGTGGGATTTTTGTGAATACGTGTTGGAGTATCTTTAGGGGTATGAGGCGAATTTTACATTAACGGACTCTGAGAGATATAAAGAAACCTTTCCTTTTGTCTTTTTTTGCTTTTCTGATTTTTTTTTTTTTTTGATTTTTTGGCTTTTTTAAGTTTTGGAATATATACACTTTGTTTTTACAAGAGTTTAAACCATGTAAAATTCTTATGTGGGAAGAGGATAATTCAGAAATTCTATAACCGAACCGATCCATTCAGATCCATCTGTTCGGTCTGCTCTTTATAGAGAATTTTTCCCACAACCAGATCGGTTCATTTTTGCTTATATCGGTTTGGTTCATTCTATACAACAACATTCTCCACTACCGGACCGGTTCATTTTTCACTCTATCGGTTCAGTTTGGTCTTTACAGGAAGTTTGCCATCATCCAAATCGGTTACATTTTGCTTTCATAGGTTCGGTTCGTCTTGATCAGAACTTCCTCCCTCCTCGTGATTTTTCTCTCAATTTGAAGCTTTGTAACTTGTTCTCTAGGACTCGGATTCGGGTACCATTTCTTCCTATGAACTTGTAGACTCAAGGTCTTCGACTCTTCTTTAGGCTTCTTGTCCGAATTCCAACTGCAAATTACTCTTTTTGCCTTTTGACTTTTCTTCCTTTTTCTTCTTTCTTTCCTCTGGTTTCTTTCGTTCTTCTCGTGCCCTAAGTACCTACAAAAACTATGAGAAATGCACGAAACTCGGCGTACTAATTACTAAATGTCAATAGAAATGATATGAGATAAATCAACTGAAATACATTGCACTGAATCTTAACAGACTCTAAATTACGTGGATAAATGCGAAGAATTTATGCCTATTCAGCGGGAAATCTAGAATGGTCTTGAATATAAATACAAAACAGAGAAAGAAGGTACAAATAAATTCTTAATCCTGAAATACTTCGAATTCAAAATAAGTGATAACCAAACTATTTTATACCATGTACATGAGTTTCAAATTCTTGTCACAAAGCTTCATGAATTAAAGGTGAAAATTTATGAATCATTTAAAGTCGGTTCAATTACTGCAAAATTACCACCAAGTTATAATGATTGTCATAAGAAACTCCTACATAGGAAAGACGATATAAGTTTGGAGGAATTACAAAAGCATTTAATAATTGAAGAAGAAACTAGATCCCGTGATCAAACAAATGTTTCTCATAAATCAACCAAAGTTAACTTTGTTGAAGGAAAGAAATATCAAAATAACTTCAAACCTAATAGTAAGAAGTTCAAGTAAAATAATTCCAACAAGAAATAGTCCAATGGGGCTTGTTTCAATTGTGGCAAAAATGGCCACTATGCCCGTGATTGCAGAAACAACAAACGAAAGATAGATGCTACTGAATCCAATAATGAAAACATAGAGGAAAATAAGATCGAGGATCTTGTGGCAATGCTATCGGATATGCAAATTGGTATATTACAGAACTAAACATGGCGACAATTACGAACTCTTCTAATTGGTGGCTCGATTCTAGTCCCTCCATACATGTCTGCATTGATAAATCATTGTACTCCACATATGAAAAAGTAAAGAACAGTCAAGAGGTTCTAATGGGGAATTATAATTCTGCCAAGGTTCTGGGAAAAGGAAATGTTGAACTACAAATTAACATCTAACGTTGACAAATGTTCCACATGTACCATAAATTCGAAAAAAAATCTGGTGTCTGCAAGTCTGATTTGTAAAAGCGACATCACAGCCATCTTTGAGTCTGATAATTTAATTTTGTCTAAGAATGGGGCATTTGTTGGGAAAGGGTATGCTTGTAATGGAATGTTCAAACTCAGTATTGTTATTAATAATATGAAGAATTATGCTTATATTGTTGAGTCTTTTGATGTTTGGCATGCTATAGTAGTGCATTTAAATTTTAGATCGTTGAAATATATGTCTAAACATAAATTAATATCTTGTGATAGTACTTCTCATGAAAAATGTGAAATTCTATATTCAATCAAAATTAACAAAAAAAACTTTTTCCTAAAGTCGAACCAAGTACTTAATTATTAGAATTAGTTCATTCGATATATGTGAATATATTGGTATTTTAACTCAAGGCGAAAAAAGATACTCTATTACATTCTCTGATGATTGATCAAAATTCACATATGTATACTTCATAACACATAAGGATGAATCTTTTTCAATGTTTAAACGTTTTAAAACAGAAGTTGAAAATCAAAAGGAAAAGAAAATTAAAATTCTTCGTAATGATAGAGGGGGAGAGTATTTTCCAAATGAATTTGACTCATTTTGTGAAGAACATGGAATAATACATCAAATAACTGCCCCTTATACTCCCCAAAAAAATGGTTTGACTGAAGAAAGAATATGACTCTTACTAATATGAGTAACTCTATGTTGATTAATTGAAAATTACCAAACAATTTGTGGGGAGAAGCTCTTCTCACCGCTTGTCATTTACACAACAGAATTCCATCAATGAAAACACATGTTTATCCATACAAGGTGTGGAAGAATCGAAAACCAAATCTAGACTACCTAAGGATTTGGGGTTGCTTGGCTTTCTATAGAGTTCATGACCCAAAAAGTTCAAAGTTGGGTACAAGAGGAACTAAAAGTGTTTTCATAGGATATGCGAAAAATTCTAAGGCATATAGGTTGTTGGACTTAAATTCTAATGTTGTAATTGAATCAAGGGATATTGAATTTATTGAAAATAAATTTTATAAAAATTCATGTACCGAATTAGATGTCAATACTAATACATCCACTAGTTTCATTCCTAGAACATCAGTTAATGATAAAAGGAAGGAACCCGAAACAGAAATAGAACCTAAAAGAAGTCAGCGTGCACAAAAAGAAAAAAAAATTGGCCCTGACTTTATTTCATCTAAAGCCTTAGCCTTTTTAATTGAAGGAGATAGAGATAATACTCTTAATAAAATACCTATCTTACTTAACGTAGAAGAATATCCTAAAACCGTTAACGAAACAATGACTTCAAGAGATGCTTCTTTTTGGAAGAAGCTATTAATAATGAGATGGATTCAATTATATCTAATCAGCCATGGGTTTTAGTGGACTTGCCACAAGGATCACAACCTATTAGTAGTAAACAGGTATTTAGAAGAAAATACAATACTGATGGTTCTATTCAAACCTTTAAGGCTAGATTGGTAGCAAAAGGTTTTAAGCGAAGAAAATGGATTGACTATTTCGATACTTATGCACTTGTTGCTAGAATTACTATCATATGTGTTTTAATGGCAATTGCATATATTCATAATCTGTTTGTGCATCAAATGGATGTTAAAATAGCATTTTTGAATAGTGACATAGATGAAGAGGTATATATGGAACAACCTGAAGGGTTTGTTTTTCCCGAAAATGAACACAAAGTTTGTAAATTAATTAAGTCACTTTATGGGTTGAAACAAGCACCAAAGAAATGGCATGAAAAGTTTGATAAAATCATGCTTTCAGATGGTTTCAGACATAACAACGCTGATAAGTGTATTTATTCTAAATTCACCAACGATTATGGTGTAATTATTTGTTTATATGTTGATGACTTATCAATTTTTTGTACAAACATGAAAGGTGTATCTGAAACTAAGAAGTATCTTAGTTTACAATTTAAGATGAAAGATCTTAATGAAGTGGATACTATCTTAGGTATTAAAGTTAGAAAACATAGTGGGGGTTATGCATTACGTCATTCTCATTACATTGACAAGTTATTAACAAATTCAATCACTTGAAAATAAAAGAAGCAAATACCCCATACGATTCTAGTATAAAATTATTAGAAAATTCTGGAAGAGTAGTTACACAACTTGAATATGCTAGTGCAATTGGAAGTTTAATGTATGTGACGCATTGTACAGGGCCAGATATTGCGTTTGCAATAAGTAAAATGTCGAGATACACTAATAATCCAAGTGTGGATCATTGGAAAGCAATTGGGAGAATTTTGTTACCTCAAGAAGACCAAAGAATTAGGTATATTTTATTATGACTTTCCAACAGTTCTTGAAGGGTACTCTGATGCTAGTTGGATAACTAATGCAAGTAATAATAAATCCCCATCTTGATGAATATTCACCTTGGTAGGTGGGGCGGTATCTTGGGCATCCAAGAAAAAAACTTGCATTACACATTCAACAATGGAATCTGAGTTTATAGCACTGGCAGCAGCCGAAAAAGAAGGAGAATGGCTAAGAAATTTATTGTTGGACATAAAGTTATGGCCAAAACTAATGCCATCTCTTTCTTTGCATTGTGATAGTGAAGCTACATTGTCTAGAGCGTATAACAAATTATATAATGGAAAATCTAGACACATAAGTTTAAGACATGAATATGTCAAATAATTAATAACTAGTGGAGTTATTAATATTATACATGTTCGAACAAATGAGAATCTAGCTGACCCTCTTACCAAAGTACTCTCTAGATATTTGGTAAAGGAAACATCTAGTGGAATGGGACTAAAACAATTTTTCAAGAATCACCGGTAATGGTAACCCAACTTTGTAATAGCATTACCACGATTCCAAAGTTTAATGGGTAATAACAAGTTACTGATAAGTGACTAGTTTTGCACTGAAATTTATTCAATTTCATGCCCCTTCTAGGATCTTCAGTGCATATTTCTACATCGAGAGGATGAGTTTAACTCTTAATGAATTTTGTTGTATAAAGTAGCAAGGACATGCAAGAGAACTTCACCTATATGAATATAGTAAGTGGTATCACTTCTAGAAAGATTTTGGGTTTACTCTTACAAATATTAATGAAGCCAAGATAGAGCACATGGCCATAATAGAGCTAAAACATATTGTACACCTCATAGAGATTGGGATATCTCATGTGTGATTTATATATCCGGTTCTCAATAATAAGACAAGGTTCAATGCATAACACACCATTGTCTTATTAGAACTTTGATATATCTTCACTAAATGAAGGTTTAAATCGAAAGATACCTTCTTGTATGCATGAATATATCATAAGAAGAAATTGCATTAATATTAAAATCTAGTGGGGGATTGTTGGATGATTTTATTATTAATGGGTCTTAATGGTCAGAGAAGATGAAAAGTTAAAACCATTAATTAGTTGGAATATGAAAATACAAAGGGAAGTGGGAAAACCAAAAGTCCCACATTGGAAAAGTGTGAAAAAGTTAGTGGGTTAATAAATGCTCTTATGTCATAAGAGATTAATTATGTACATTGAAGTGTATGCCACTAGAGTACACCTTAGATCCAAGGATAGTGCTTTGCACCATCCGCACATGCGCGCGAGCGCGCATTTAGGGTGCTTTAGAGGCGCACTTTGCACTTCGCACATACGCATCGGTCCATATTAAATACACAATAAATGACACATAATTATGCGCAAGTGAATCTGAAATGTCAGATTTTGGCACCATTTCATTAATTGTTAATCTGTATAGTCACACCTTTCAGGAAAAATCTGGAACGTCCAATATATAGTTATATATCCAAGGGCATGATTAAATGGCCTTTGGATGTGGTGTCAGTTCATGAACAGACACCACAAGAGGCAATATATAGAAGGAAAAATCATGTGATAATTAATTCCGAAAATTTTCTCTCTTTATTATTTCTTTTTACCAATTTCATAGAGTGTTCTGGGGTATTCTTCAAGTTTGCTACTAGAATAAACCCGTGGATTTGTTGTATCTTGTAGGTAATTTGCCTAGACCCGTTAGGAAACTCACTACGAGTGGGGGAAAATAACACCTTAAGGATAATAGTTTATTACGCCTCAAATCCAATCATATGTTCATATTTTTTGTGTTCTTAACATTCATCAACAGTTAATAGGTCCATGGACTATGATGTTCGAAATTCGGGGCAGGCTGGTTGGAGGTGGAGTAGTTTCTAGGATCTCGGGGTTCCAAGTTTAGTTGGGCAAGATGGGTTGCTGGAGGTTCCTGGTCTTTCATAATAGCCCAATCATATGGATTTTTTATTTTAACACTTGTACAAATGTGTTAAATGACACTTGTTTCAGAACTTCTTCTTTAAAAGGTATTTGCGTTCAATGTGCTTAGTTACTCACATAATACATAATGTATCTTAATAAATAAGATTGCAACGATAGTATCATAATATTTCAGCGGCTTGGCAATATTGTCGACAACCCCAAGTCCTGAAATTTAAGTTACGTTGACATAATCAACAAGTTGTAGCTTCAAAGCATTCTACAGATTCAAATTTCCATAATAGTCAATGGATTACATTGCACTCCTTCATTCTATTTTTCGTTAAACCAAATTAAACATAAATAGATAAGAGTGAACTTCATACTTTCCATAAAACCAGTAAATCTGAGTTGTAACTGATCGTCCAAAAAATGAACAGTCAACTTTAATGTGAGCATATAATCTTTCAGTATCTCATAAATTCATCTATTACATATTAAAAAATCATATAACATTTTGTTTCTCTACTTTACAATAAATTGAATACATAAACTTACTCCCACTGATCATAAGTTGTATAAATTGAATATACAATGATTATAAAATATAATGGTATTACTTCTAAAAATACCATAGGTGGGAAACATAATTAAGTTTATACAATCATTTCTATATAACATGTGCAAAATATCACAAGCATAATAGTTTTCACATACACTAAATGTAACTATCATCATAATGAGTTACTCATCTCATAAGAATTTTACATCCTTGAAAAGAATGACGCCGTTGAAAAAAATGAGAAGGTTCATTTATAACATTTTACTACAATTTAACTTAAACGCAATTCAAGGAGATATAGTAGTCCAGTAAGTTTACTTCTTATGATTTGTGAAAAGAAAACCAAATATTTATCCTTATGTCAAATTCATGTTCGTGTAGATACACCACATAATCATTTAGAATAGTAGACTCCATTTAGGATCTTCTTAATACTATTCTTTATGATTTTATCTACACTTGTCTCATAGTGGTAAATACCATAATTTAGTGGTTGATCATTTATTTGTTCTTTATTGTTTAAGTAATCCAACAACTAAAGAACAAGTATTGAAGAAATTTATCGGTAATGTGATAAGTACCCTACCTTCCTTTAAAACCATATTTCATGATTTTCAACTCACACTAATTTCACCATTCGTAATGAATTTGACATTCGATTTTCTTTAATGCAATAAGTACATGTCAATGATGATTATATGATCTATGTAGGTCCACTTTAAGGGATTTTTCTTATAATCTCCCACGTGGGCCACATAAGTCATCCGTATGTTAGATATTGTAATACCTTAAGGGTATAACTCGACTATCAATATTTATAAGAGATGTTACAAAAATCTTGTCTAGAAAAAATTATCATAAGGAGTTTAAAGTTAATTTGGGACAAGATTAAAGAGTTTTATCAATAATACTATGATTATGATGCGGGATCAAAACAATATTTAAAAGAAATATATCCAAACATTGTCTTATAAAAAAAACATCAAAGGAATGCCATAACCGTTGAGAAGGACTGGAAAATGCTAAAAAACCATAATCAAGCCTATGAAAATATTTTTCAAGAAAATTGGAAGCATTGAGGGTTTATGAAAAACAAATGACTTGATTCCCCAAGAATGAAATAGATGAAATCTTATTTTCATTTCTAGTTTTTTTTGTAAACAATCCTTGCATCAAATGTAAATACTTTCTGTAGCACAGTAAGTTTAACTTGCAAACTCTACTAAGATAAAAACTCGTTTCAAAACATTAAGGATACATATTATGTCTATCATTATTATTTGGAGTGTTCAACATGTAAACAAACTTAATTTGTTTAATTTCGTCAAACTTTATATGGAGTGTTCCACACAGTATTGATTATCAATAGCGGGTTAAAAAAATCTAACATAATAATCGAGAGAAACAAAATCAGATCATATTTTGTTAAGATATGAAATAAATTACTCACTATATTAATGCTTTGCTTTGACAACACATACATTAATATATCGCTAATACCTAATGTGCATTTTATTTTTCTCATGAGTAACCATTGATTATCAATTATATGATGCTTGTAGATACTGGAGTACTAAATATACATGATATATACATTAATGATATATATGATATGTAGAGTTCATTCAATCAGTCAGAATCAATTCCTTGTAAGGAATAATCTTCTGTGATGATTAAACTTAATATACTCCACATTTATAAGCATCATAGGTTACTATTGCTATCATCTTTGCATTTAATATTCATTTTCATTATAGTTGGGTCACTGTGGTGGCTACCAAATATTTCATAATATGAATATTACATTAAGTAAAGGCATACATACACAAGTCAACAAATTTTCCACTTACGTTCATTAAATATCGCTTGAGAAATGAACTAAATTATTCATGTTTGGGTTTCATACAGTTAATTAATGATATCATGACGAAAGAAATAATGACATCTCCATTTGATGACCATTATTGCCTTCCCAAAATATATATATCTCCACTTAGTTTTTGCTCAATAATTGTAATTGGACCTGTTGGCTACCAAATCACAATATTGAATAAACAATAATATGTATGCAACATCATAAATCTTAGCATTCAAGATCATACATGGACCCGTAGGCAATCCAAAATATGCATGATATCAACACATTAGTCTAATATGTATCTATTATGGAATGGAGTACTTTAATGAACAACAATTATTACATTATATAAATATTAGAGATAAGCATACATGTCTAAAATACCCGTAATACATGAATAAATTATATAATTGTCTATTTAATAATTTGAAATTCACAAAAAAAAAACTATACTTAATGTGAAAATAAAATAGACAAGGAATTCACATGAGATATTACATGAATAATAGTAAATGAAAAACATTAATCATTTACTTTCTCTTTATCACTTATGTATGAGTAACAAATCAGAAATATTGACCCAAATCATTCATGGTCATGCTAATGCACAATACGATTATAATCACAACTACCAAAATAGTGGCATCTGTAAATATGACTATATAACTTTTGATGTCAATTATTTAATATTTATAAAAATTCCAATGTTTATTTGATTCGAAGTTCAGCATGTGTTGCGCTTCAATTTAATCTTATAACAAACATTAGGATAATCTGAAATAACTACAAGTGTAATATCTTCACATGTAATCTCGGCATGTATTTGGACTTTGATTAAACTGAATGAATACCTACTTATGAGTCCCAAATTGCAAGCCATACTTTCAAATATGCATGCATGCAATGAAATCATAAATCTAGTATCCGCACATATGAATTGTCGCCTAGGTTTGGCAATTAATTCAACTTAATGGGAGTACTAGCATTAGAATAAACAATAATTATGATATTCAACTACATGAATTGTTGGCCTGTGTTTGGCACGAGACTCAGATAAATACGAATATCATAATATTCAACAATATGAATCATTGGCCTATGTTTGGCACGAGACTCATTAAAATACGAATATTAATAATAACATAATATTCAATAATATGAATCTTGGCCTGTGTTTGGCACGAGACTCATCAAAAATATGAATATCATTAAAAATATGATATTAAATAATATAAATCGTTGACATGTGTTTTGCACGAGACTCGTCAAAAATATAAATATTAATAAAAACATAATATTCAATAATATGAATCGTTGGCCTGTGTTTGGCAACGAGACTCATCAAAAATATGAATATAAAAAAATATAATATTCAATAATAGGAATCGTTGGCATGTGTTTTGCACGAGACTCATCAAAATATGAATATTAATAATAACATAATATTCAATAATATGAATCGTTGGCCTGTGTTTGGCACGAGATTCATCAAAATATGAATATTAACAATAACATAATATTCAATAATATGAATCGCTGGCCTGTGTTTGGCACGAGATTCATCAAAACATGAATATTAACAATAACAAAAGTCTAATATCCTACCATATGAAATATTTTGACTTGTGTTTAGCATTTAAATGCACACAAAACAAGAATATTAATCTCAAAAATATATTCATACATTCAATATTCACGAAATGATCATAACATGTGTTTGGTTTCTAATCCAATACAAACATAAATTCATGAATAAATAAAACAATTCCCGTAGTGAAAACACACGCAAAATATTTAACAAAATTGTAACTTTTGCCAAAAAAAATTAGTTAACACTATATGGATGTAGATATTTACTCCAAAATCTCAAAATAAATTGTGGAATTCCAAAATCAATTTTCTGGAATGAGATATTGTCGTAAAAATTATTTATGTAAAATTAATGCCCCCAAATATATTATACTCAAAACTTAATGTATAATTAAGGGTCCAAAAATAGATGCATACATTATAATCTAATATTTACAATTATAGTTTAAGACGCTTTAGTGTCTTTTCCATTTAACATCGTATAGATATTAGTGTCAAAACATCAATTCGGACATTTGAGCTACCAAATATAGATTATGCACAATAATCTAATTTATCGAAATGTTATTGTCAAACACATAGTCATACATGTAATATTCAAAATTTTATATTGAACCTCTTGGTCAATACAAATAATACATAACACGAATATTAGAAAAACCATGAACAAAGAAAACAGCCCCCGTGATGGAAAATACATAATATTAGGAAAAATCATAATTTTTGCCAAAAATAGAAAGTTTGAGTTAGCACCACATGGATGTAAAGAATTACTCCAGGATCACTCTCCAATTTCCAAAATCGGAAAAGCAATTTTTAACCGAGAGTTATTAGCATTGACATTATTACCAAAAATGGCAAAAATGCATTTTTAGGGGTCTAAACGACGTCAAAACGTAAAAGTGGGGTAGGGCCCATTGTATAAAATAAGTTTTGTTTATTTCAATGTTTCCAGTCGACCATAGGAGTTTCAAAAAATTCCGATCAACTTTTGACCTTTCACAATTCGACTAGTGAGTATAAGCAACAAAAGAAAATTTTCACAAAAAAAAAATTCCAGGTACACACAAAAATTGATTTAATGTAGACTCCATTATAGGTAAACACCAATAAAGGAAAATCATGAGATCTTAAACTTTGGCCCTGATACCACATGTAAAATCATTTTTAAGAACACCATAATATTAATCAATTATACATTAATTTGATTAAGTTTTCACATACAAATGCTCTTAATAAAAGGATATTGGATCTCCATGATTATGACATATACGCATTATACGTAACATAAATGGTGTTAAAATAACATACCTCCATAATTGTCACAATTAGAAATATTGACGGAGCAATCAACCTTAACGATGTCTGATCGGGCTGAATTTTGGAATATGGCTTCATCTTGTATGTAGCAAGAACATACTCCAATTTTAACGCATTCCAATGTTAGATCTCCCGGTATGGACAAAACATTATTTCAAATTTTACTCTCCTTGAGAATATAGATTTCTCTCCATTTCCTATAATCTTGCTATGTTGTCATTTTAGAGTGTCTGAATGATGAAAATCAGTCACTTATTTATAGGCAGGGACAAGGCCTAAATCTCTAACAGTCACTTAATATCAGCCATCCATCAAGGTAGATGCCCAAGAGTACTTTTGACTCTTGGTATTTGAAGTATCCTTTCATTAACCAAAGTGACTCTTAGAATTAATATAATTATGGATCACATAATGGAGAACTATATAAAATAATTCTAACATAACCTTCCATGTCCATTGTTTCACTGTGAGCCTCCCTTATTTATCTCTTCCCTCATCACAATCCTAGGGGTGAATGTTGGAAATGATATATACCATTATAGACCATCTTTCCACTCATGTTTATTCATCGTCACAAAGATAGAGGTAGATTTCATGCCCCTTTTTATGATTTTTCTATTTTTCCTTCGCCGAAAGAGTGCATGTGTTGCATGGTTTAGGATTTGATACTGATGGATCAATAGGTGAAGGTAGGTGGTATTGGACGTGGAACTGGGACTGTGTGAATCAGTCTTATACCTCGGAAATGAAGGCAGCTAGTGTCATCTCTAAGGAAGAGATGCGTCGATCGAGCATAACTTGATCTCCAATGCAACATGTAACTTAGTGGTCGAGTTATGCTTTGATACCAACTTAACGTAGGATGGAAAATGAATACAAGATCAAGCGCATATTAGAATAACTCTCCCACTCACTATAACATCAATCGGTTACAATACTTTTCTGAATGCCTTAATTATGGGGAAACGTTATCTTACTAATATAACCTATAAATGTAAAATGTAAACGTTAATACGACTAAACAGGACACATTAACGAATTATTTGGAATATTACCCCTAATTCCAAACAAACTTTATATACTAACCTTAAATAAATAAAATATAATTAATTATAACAACCTAAAAAATAAAATTAAGAAAAAAATAAAAATGGTGCAATTGATGAATTACAATTAACCCCGAGCTATGCTCCAATTATAGGCCTGATATCTCTAAATTTTAAGTTTTGAGGAGGTAAAAAAAAATGTTTATAGTATGAATCCTCACTAAGCTCCTGGTTCAGATGAGTTTGAGGTATTTTTTTATAAAAAAAATTTAGAACACAATGGGTGAAGATGTTTTCATTAACTTGTGATTAGTTTCTTCAGGCAGGGATGGGTCCTCATAGGATTCAATACTAACCATATCTATCTCATCCCTAAAGTGGCGGAGACGGACTTTATTTTTCAATATAGGACAATATATATATATATGCAAAACTTTGCTTTTAAGATTATTGTAATATAACTCTACTTTAGTTCTTTGAGCTTATAGGGTCATTTTACTCTCTCACCAAGTCTTTTAAGGCTTATATACAAGCCTATCTTATAACATACGCTTTATACTGTGTCCATTCGGGTCGAATTCCTCCGGCATGTGGGCTTTGCCCACCATAAGGTCTTCTTGCATCCTCCCTTGTGCATACACCCTTCGTGAAAAATGGGATGGACGAAAATATGTTGGCTTATTTCAAAATGGGTGCATGAGTGGGTGTAAACAGGGGCGGATGCAAGAAGACCTTGTGGTGGGCAGTTGCCCACCTTGTATTTTGAACGTTTTTTTTTCAAAGTCAAATTTGTAGGTTAAAATAGTTATAAGTTGAAAGTTATGAAGATAAATAGGTAAAATGCCCACCTTAGTTAAAGTAGCCAGTCGGTCCTATCTGATGTACTCTCTCTGTAAATAATATCTAATACCAAAGCCTTTAGCTAAGGTGTAGACAGCGAGAGATTGAGAGAACCGAACCGAGTTTAAACTGCCGTGATTAGAGAGAGAGAGATAGTGGTCTTCTTCTTCTAGCTCATGTCCGTCCAAGACCAAGGTTAGATAGTTTAAACTTTCTCTGTTTTTTTTCTAGCTCATGTCACCGCGACTATAAACTTGCTCTGTTTTTTTTCTGTTGTTACTGTAAAAATCTCAACTTGTTTTTTTTTTGGTGTAAAAATATCAGCTTTGTAAAATGTTCGGAATTGAAAAATGTTAATGTTAACTGTTTGTATTTTGTTAGTATTTTCTTAGTAAAAATCATTTAACTGTTAGTAAAAACTTAGGACTTGATTTTTTTTCTGTGTAAAAATCTAAATTTTCTTTGATTTAATTATTTTGTATGTTATAATCTCATTTTGATTTTATTTGGATAAAAATATGATCTTTTTTTTTGTTTCTAGTTATGCTTAGGTACTTCAAAAAAAATGTCTCGCCATTGTCTCCCCCTTTGAGTGATGAAGATGACTACGACCAAAATCATCCTAAGAAATAGCAAAAAATGCCTAAAATAATTTCTTCAAAGTCAGATTTTGATCCATACAAACTTCCAGCCGACACCGGCCTACGACCCCATGTCTTACGTTATCATCCGGATGTTCAAAATGAGGTTCGGAGGATATATTGGCAAAAAAGGGCCTTGTCAACCTTGTGATCTTAAATTTCTTCAAAGAGATCAAGGGGGATTAAGGCGATTTAATCCTTCTTGGTTTGATGATCACCCAACTTGGTTAGAATATAGTGTCTCCACAAAGAGGCGGCATATTATTTATGTTGTTATCTTTTCAAAGTGGATGGTAAGGAGCATGCGGGTAGTTTTGATGCATTTGTTGTGGAGGGTTTTACCAATTGGAAAAGGAAAGAAAAAATTCAATTACATGTTGGGTTGCCCACAAGCACTCATAATAATGCTTTGAGAAATTGTCAAGCTTTATTGAAGCAAAAACCACACATCGAAACAGTCGTGAAAAAACAAATTGATCTGGCTCGTTATGATTATCGAATTCGCTTGAATGCTTCCGTTTGTTATATTCGATTTCTTTTGAAGCAAGGACTTTCTTTTCGTGCTCATAATGAATCCGATGACTCGGCTAACCAAGGAAACTTTCTTGAGTCATTGAAGTTTATTGGTGACCCCAATGAGGATATCAATAGGGTTACTTTAAAAAAAAAGTCTCGAAAACCTCAAAAATGATTGCACCGGAAATTCAAAAGTATATTGTGAGTGCTTGTGCAATTGAAACATCTAACATAATCATTAAAGATCTTGGAAATGCATTCTTTTCTATTTTAGTTGATGAATCTCGTGATATATCAACTAAGGAGCAAATGGCAATTGTTATACGCTATGTAGATAAACATGGAAATGTGATTGAGCATTTTTTGGGTATTATTCATGTTGCGGACACCACGTCTTTATCGTTGAAGGTGGCAATTGATAATATGTTTTCCAAGCACAATTTGAGCATATCAAGTCTACGCGAACAAGGATATGACGAGGCTAGTAATATGCAAGGGCAATTTAATGGACTCAAAGCTCTAATTTTGAGGGAGAATCCCTATGCTTATTTTGTCCATTGCTTTGCACACCAACTTCAATTGGTACTTGTTGTCGTTTCTACTAAAAATGAGTACGTCGATTTACTCTTTACATTGGTCAACAATGTGGTAAAATTTGTTGGGGGATCTCGCAAATGCAACGACATTCTTCAAGTGACTCAAGCTATCAATATAATGAAAGCACTTGAAAGTGATGAACTTTCAAGTGGACAGGGTCTAAATCAAGAGACTAATCTCAAGAGAGCCGGTGATACACGATGGGGGTCACATTATAATATGTTGATTAGCTTGATTACTATGTTCACTTCTGTCATTGATGTGCTTGAGTTTATTGTGAAGGATAGGAAATCTGACCAAAGGGTTGAAGCACATAGATTGTTAGATTCATTGCAATCTTTTAGTTTTGCATTCTATTTACTCTTGATGAGAAACGTAATGGGAATTACAAATGAATTGTCACAAGCACTACAAAGGAAAGACCAATATATTGTCAATGCAATCTCCTTGGTTAGAATATCGAAGCAAAGATTGCAATTGATGCGTGATAATGGATGGGACTCATTGTAGCATGAAGTGTCGTCATTTAGTGCTAAACACAACATAGATGTCCCTAGCATGGAAGAAGCATTTGTTATTCCTGGACGATCACGGCGTAATATAGAGAAAACGACGAACTTGCATCATTTTTGAGTTGAGGTGTTTTATCCAGTTATAGATTTGCAATTGCAAGAACTCAATAATCGTTTCAATGAAATTAACACTGAGTTGATTATATGTGTGGCATGCTTGAACCATAATGATACATTCTCTGCCTTTGATAAGGACAAATTGATTCGTCTAGCTCATTTTTATCCTCTTGAATTTTCTTCTACACAACTTGTGGCACTTGACAATCAACTTCAAACATATATCCTTAATGTAACATCAGATGCTCAATTTTTAGAGGTCAGTGGAATTGGAGATGTAACTAAGCAAATGGTGAAGGGGAAAAAGGATATATTGTATCCATTAGTTTACAAGCTTCTGAATTTGGCACTAATATTACCTGTTGCTATTGCAACAGTTGAGAGAGCTTTTTCTGCTATGAAGATAGTGAAGAATCGATTGCGCAATCAAATGGGAGATCAATGGATGGCTGATACTTTAGTCACATATATTAAGAGAGAGAGAGAGATATTTAATGGAATTGACAATGAGGTGATCATGCAACGTTTTCAGAAAATGAAGTCTCACCGAGGGCAATTGTAGTACTTTTCTAGATGATGGGAGGTTTTTTGGGATAACTTTTTGTACGTTGTTGCTTTTTGTCTAACTCTAAACACCGTTACTATTTAATATTTTCTCTTGTACTTGTTGATTTGTTTTCGTTATTATAGAATTTTTTTATTTTGGACACCCCCGCCCACCTTAACAAATGTTTCTGGATCCGCCGTTGGTGTGAAAGTGGTAGAAAACATTGGGGGCAAATGGGATTTGTGAGAGAGAGTAGGGTGTTTGATCGTTCGGGTAAATGGACCCTTTAACTTGTCAAAGGCCACCAATCATTTAACCATTCAGTTAAAGGAGCGTTTAAGCATACGGTTAAATTTTCTAGATCGAAACCTATTTACTACAGGGGCAAATTTCCATTTTTGGAAAACCCCTCCAACTGTTTTTCGCGACATTTAACTCTCAATTGATTCTACCATTTTAGTTAGGGTAGCGCTATTAGCACTCCACCATTTTCTTCTCACACTCCAAAAAAATTTATAGTTATAAATCTACCCTTATCTCTCTCATGCTCTCTAAGTAAAATACAAACCTCCATCTCTAAGTAAAATTCAACCATTATTTTTTTTTCTACAAATTTTACTAAAAATCTGCATAAATATCAACATTTGAACAAAAATATTTCAAAAATAATTTATAAAATTAAATATTTCCACGAAGTATAAAAAAGCAGCAAAAGTAAAAAAAAATATGAACAAATGATCCCAACAAATAAAAAAAGCGACAATAGTAAAAAAGAATCTCAAAAAATAAAAAAATAAAAGCAGAAAAACGACATGACACGAAATATTATTTTAATTTATTTACAAAAACAGAAACACGACCAAATAAAAAAAGATTTGGTCGTATTGTGTGGGATTTTAATTTGGTCGTGTTTCTGTTTAAAAAAAATAAAAAAATTCACAACACATTGATAACTAATTAAGTATTTTCGGTGCCACTAATGTAACTGAATTAGTGGTTGGTGTTATGGTTATAGGTTGATTTTGTATGCGATGAGGGCCTTGTTCGTGTTTGGTAAACTCGTTGCTACAATGATTTTTTTTAAATGAACACGAACCATATAAAATGCGACATGACAATAAATCATATTTTTTTACCTAACATGAGCACAAACCAATTAAAATGCAACTAAAAGAAAAATATTTTTTGTTAACTTAACAAGAACACACGCAAATATATCACAACATGACTTGATTCAAGAACGCGACATGACACGAAATATTTTTTTTATCTAACATGAACGCGACCAAATTAAAATGCGACACAATACGGAATCTTTTTTTATGAAACACAAATATGGCGAACTAAAGTGACACAACATGATTTTTTTTTCAAACACGAATAATTTTTTTTACCAAATACAAACACAATTTTTTTACCGAGTACAAACACAAAATATGTTATGTTGCTTTTACTTGGCCATAATGATAAAAAAAGATTCCGTATTGTGTCGTATTTTAACTATGTTTGTATTTGGTAAAAAAAATTATTATTTGTGTTTGAAAAAAAAAATCCTATTGTAACGCTTTTACTTGCCCATATTTGTGTTTTGTAAAAAAATATTTCGTATCGTATTCCATTTTTATTCAGCCGTGTTTTCGTTTTTGTAAATAAATTAAAATAATATTACGTGTCATTACGTGTCTCTTTGACTTGGATTGTGTTCATGTTAGGTTAAAAAAATATTTTGTGTTCGTTTAAGATTAAAAAAAAAGATTTCGTGTCGTGTCACTTTTATTTGAGTTGTGTTTTTGTTAGATAAAAAATAAGATTTCGTGTTGTGTCGTATTTTAACTGGATCGTGTTCATATTTGGTAAAAAAAAATAAGTAAGCACTAAAGTGAGTTTAATTCACTTTATTTTTACGATGGGTTAATTTGAGTTTTTCCTTCGCTTTTGTGATCAGTTTTGCAATGTACCTCTATTTTTTTTAAAATTTACAATACACTCTCATTCTGTTAATTTTCCATCCAAAAAATAAAAATGGAAAAAAATGAAAATTTTCTAATCGACATCTATTAAAAAGTGAGAATATTATAAATTCAAATATGTAAAGTATGTCAAAATGCATGTCCGTAATAAAAAGATGTTTTCAATAAAATAGCCATCTTGATATTAAAAAATATTTTTTTATTATATTCTCACATTAATAAACAATGTACGTGACTTCAAAAAATTGTACTTGTGTCGTGTTTCTTTTACTTGACCATATTGATTAAAAAAAGATTTTGTATTGTGTCGCATTTCAATTGTGTTTGTATTTGGTAAAAAAAATATTAGTTGTGTTTGGAAAAAAAATCATGTTTTATCGCTTTTAGTTGGGCATATTTGTGTTTCGTAAAAAAAAGATTTCTTTTTTTTACAATACGAAATCTTTTTTTACGACACAAGTACACAAGTACAATACGAAATGTTAGTATTATTTATTATTAAAAATAAAAGTTATCTAAAAGATTTTTTATTAAAATTATTATTTAAAAATAAAAATGAGTAAACTTTTTTAGGTATAAAGGAAAATCACTTATTTAAAGAGAGAGGGAATAAATGATAAATAATGAGGTTAAGGTTTATTTGTCATTTTCAAAAATTGAAATTCAAAAGTCGAGTGCATTCAGAATTTTTGGAGCGCCGATAGCGGCTCCGTTTCAGTTATTCATGTAGTATAATTTTTCCTTGTAACAACATGGCGGGCAGTGGGGGGATATTTGGCATGCTAGATGCCTCGTTCCTTTTTTTTAATACGTCCGCACCTATAGTCCTGCTGATTTTTGGTGATGTCACGTCGTTATCCCTACGATTTATCCATCCCCACACTCCCATCGACATTTTTGGCAGTTTTTAATGGGTAGGATCAAATCATTCACATTCTCCAGCGCGACTCAACTTGTGGGATATTGGCGGTGACTCTGGATTCACATTTTTTTACAAATGATGCAAATAAAAAACATATACTTTGTGAAATTTTACATTATATCTTAAACCTAATTAACTTCACGCATTTAAATATGGATAAAATACCAAAAAATCCCTCAAATAATTTTTAATACACACTTAGTCCAAGTTTTTTATTTTATATCAAAAAGTCTCTTATTCTCTTATTTTTAAAGGTCCGCACCAGCGGCATAATAAAGCATTTTTGGCATGATGAATGACTTTTTGGTGCAAAATAAAAAGGCTTAGACTAAACATGTATTAAAAAAGTCCGAGGGACTATTTGGTATATGCCCCTTTAAATATTCAGCAAGTGTTAGTCGATGCGTCTCAACTTCGGGAGAACCTGTCCCATTGGTTTTTCACACACTTGGCTCCGTGCCAATTAATTAGAGAGATATCTGTGTACCGAACCACTAACAACGTAGGCATGCCGTCAAGTCTTACCAAAGAGTAGTGTTATGGGTACAAAGTAACTGCATAAAATCTCCACAAAAATTAGTGTTATTAGTGCCCTGACGGGACCCCATACCACAACGCAATGTTTAATAAGTAGGTGAGAGAATAAGTGGAATCCACGTCAGATTTTGTTGAGGTTTTCGTGGAGATTTTTGTATTCATCATTATTCTTTATGAAGAGTAGTGTTATGGGTACAAAGTAACTCCACAAAAGTCATTCTTATGGCTTTTTGGGTTATCCGGGGTAGAGACCAGTCATTCTTATATGAAGACAAAGAATCCCAGCCTATATGTTTTTGTTGTAAGGGGATTCTCGCAGGTCATCATGTGTTTTTATAAATAAACCCACTTTTCTTTTTTCTAATCACGTTTTTTTGTTTCCATGATTTATCCCACTTTAAATTAGTGAACTTATGTACCAATATAGTGTAAAAATGAAGGTATGAATAAAATGAGCCTAAAATCTTTTAATAAAAATGGTAACATGTGTATTTTATAAAAAGACCAAGAGGGCAGGGGCGAATGGACATAGGGACCAAGGGGGGCCTTGGCCCCGGTTCAATTTTTGAAAAAAAAAAATATATATATATATATATATAGGGTTTTTTTGTAAAATTTCAAAGTTTGAGGTATACCTCTAATTATTTTCAAAACTGAGGGTGTAAGATTGTAAGTAATTAAAAATTTAAACCTAATAGAGATCGGGTCTCTCTTTTTACAATTTCTTCTTTTTTCTATCCTTCTTTTCACTTCCCCATCGCTTACTCGCTTAGACTGCCCAAGTCCCAGCCCCTCCGCCCCTGCCCAACCCCTCCACCCGCTGCCTCCTTCCTCCCTCCTCCCTCCTCCCTCCTCCCTCCCAGACCAAGGCAGCAGGCTGCTAGCCTGCAAGAGCAAGACAAAACCCTAAGATCTGATTTTTTAAACCTTAAGCTGCTACTAACTCATCACTACTACTAAGAGCTGTTAGCCGGAGCCACTAACTCATCACCATCAGGTATTTTTTTAACCTTAAGCTGATTTTTTGGATGTATGATTTTTGTATGTATGATTTTTTGTATGTATGATTTTTTGGAGAAATTGTAAGTATGATTTTTTATAGTCCCACCAAACATATACCCTTATTTCTGTAATTTGTGGAATTTCTGTAATTTGTGTCCCAAACATATATGCCCTTATTTTTGTGTAATTTGTTTAATTTCTGTAATTTGGGAAAAAAGTCAAATTTTTGTAATTTGTGTCCCAAACATATATGCCCTTATTTTTTAAATATGCAGTCTAAAATATGGTTTTATATGTGGTGATAAATGTAGTCTAAAATATGTAGTATTTTTTAAATAGGAAGTCATGGAGAGATTTTTTAGATGGAAAAGAGGAGATTTTTCAAAAAAAAAATTGAATTGATTTGGCCCCAGTTGGACTAAAATCCTGGATCCGCCACTGCGAGAGGGGGTATGTACATATAATAAAAAGTTTCCCCAATTTTTTGAGATGTACTTTTGGAAGTAGGAAATATCGGTCTGCTTTTGGTGAGTCATCTAGTTATGAGATGCTAGGATAATGGGTGAGATTAATAAAGAATAATGAAAAGTTGATAATAAATTAAAAATTAATGCCTAGGACAAATAACGGGTATTAAAATGAATTTGCGTCGCGAGTATGTACAGGGCTAACAATTTAGACAAATTGGCGAAATTAGGTGAGCTATCTATAATGGGGGGAATGTGTGTGGTGTAGAATTAGGCGCACCAAAAGTATGTGCAGGACTCGTAATGGGTGAACTAGCTAGACTCGTGTCGTATCATAATAATTAGTTGTGTCAGGAGTATGTGCAGGGCTCATAATAGGGTGAATTCGATATATTGGTGTCGCACTAATAAAATTGGTGACATTAATGAAATTAATAATTGTGAATTTGTTTGAAATGTTGAAATAACACAACTGGACTTAATTAGTAGTGTGGCTTAGTTATGTGGGTAGTTAATTATGGGTTACTTGATTCGCATGTTCTTATATCACATAATTTAAAATACTTTATTATGATGTTTATCATGTTTAATATTTTTGTCTGGGTTTATGGACCCTAATTGGGAGGAGTATCTGGTATTCATGAGGTGGGCTCTGACCCGTTGTATTGACTAACATTTCAGGTACAGTGATGGGGTAGTTGCATCGGATGGATTGGAGATTTTTTTAGTGCAGCTGGAGATTTAAGTTATTGCTTTATTAGTTTAGGTTTATTTTATTCCGTCGTTTATTCATGAGACAGTTATTTATGGATTTGAGTGGGTCATTCGGTTCCCCAGTTGTTTATGGATTTTTGTTAGTGATTTTAGTTGGATTGTTTACTTTGAGCTTTAACCTATCATTTGGAGTTGGATTTTATTTTTGGAGTTAGCATGTTGATGCATTTTTGCGTGGATGTTTATATTTTGTTGGATTAAAATGTATTATACCTCGTGGAGTTTAAAAAAATTTAATGACTCCTATTTCTGTCACATTTTGGGAATGATATTTATTTTAGAGACGTCGGGCGTAAGATGGTGGGGACCGACACCACAATGCGCGGGGTGTTACAAGTAGATGTTGGTCAAAGACGATTAACGAAAAAATGACTTAATTAAACGGGTATTAGAAACTTAACATGGGGAATCACATTATACACCATAATCAACTTTGTAAATATGACCTCCTTCTATCCGAGGATTTATGAGACAATTAAATTAGAGTGGAATCATAACTATTTAGTGGAATTAGTTATGATTAAATATAGAAAGCATATAAACTATAATAATTATAATGGAGTATTTCAAAGTATTTCTTATAGCCAAATTAATTATTTGTCATGGGTTCCTAGTGTATTCCTAATGCCAAAGTAATTAGACTTAGATTCTCAAGAAACCCAGTTTGGCCCAATCCCGCCCTTTTATATTTGTATATAAAGGAGTGGGAAGGAGTTTTAAGGTAAATGGTCATAATTAGGGTTTGAGATGGGTGAGAGAAAATACTATTCACATTTTTGTGACGAGTCTTAGAAAGAGAGGATCATATATCAAGCATAAGAAGGGTTTTCATCTCAAAAGGTTCCACCCACCTACCAAACTATGGGGAGGATCATATATTAGAAAATCCTTGCATACGAAAGGTTTAATAAACTTTTTTGAAAACCATGGATGGGCAACAACTTCATCATCATCAACTAACAATTTCTCCTCATACGAATCACAACAAGATTCAGTATAGTATGATTTCTTGAAAGAATAGGTTGAATCTTTGAAAATATTTCTTGTTTTACTTTCAATGCATGATTAATAAAGCATCCACAGGGCTGAATTTTTTCCCCGTTTGATTGTTAATCTCTCGAGTTGTTTTCCCAAAAATTAGTATCAAATCCTCGGGTAAGATTAATCGTGTATTAAAAAGGTCTATGTTGTCTACTAGAAACCCTTATTTTGGCATGTTGTGGGTTTTATAGTGACATGGTTTTGCAGAGGTTTTATGATTATAATTGTTCCATCATGGTCACACATATTTATTTTGTGTAATTGGATCCTACGATGGTTTATCCGTAGTTACCTTCCCCTCAAGATTTAACATGGTTGTCATAATCAAGTTTTCTTTAATTATTTCCATATTGATGTATACGGAGGTGTTGGAAGAGGGTTATAATGTTTTGTATACTTAGAAACATGGATAAGTGTTGGATTTAGTATTTGGAAATGTTTTATGGAGTTTCATGGAGATCCAATAAACTTATGTCCATTTTTGCATGCAATTTGCAAAGTGGAGATAAAGTTGTTTGGGAAAAAGAGATCGATTTTTATTTTTGGAAGGGATTGATCCGAAGGAGATTTATTCAATTTTTAAAGGGGATATATCTGATTCTACCGAAAGCATGCGAATGATTTTGGCTAGTGGTTTTTTAACCGATTTCGTGGTGGATCCTCCTCCCTCATCTTCCTACGTGAGATAGGGTTGTTTACAAAAAAATTTCATGTGAAGAACTTTGAGATTCAGAAAGGTATCCTTTAAGAAGAACTTTTGTTTAAGAGGAAGTCTGCTTTGAGTGGTTTCGTGTTCTTCAATACTTCTATATGAAGAAGGATTCTAGGCCATGGTGGAAAGGACTTTTATATCTTTTCACTATTTATTTTTGTTGCATTTATTTATTTTCTTGCTTGTATGCCTCATTATATTATTATGTTTCATAATTCTTTTAATATTTAATTGGACTAATTAGGGTTCACCCAATTTTAGGGATAACATAGATTATTATTTTGAGACACTACCAAAAATCTTCTTGTTAAGGCCCTACTCCAACCATTTTAAAAGGTACTCTATCGGTCCCTTCTAATTTTTGGGATGGTATTTAGGATGACTCAAGGGGGTCTTATTAAACCCTCATTTTAAATACCTTTTTGACAATAACAAAAGTCCCAAAGGGGTTTTTTGAGACAAAAACTAAGTCATCTCAAAAGGTCATCATTTATGGGATCCTTTTAAAATAACAAGGAATTTGTCTTTAATAACTATGATTTGAGATTGCAACAACAGTCCCAAAGGGGTTTTTTAAGATGGGAACTAAGACGTCTCAAAAGCTCATAGTTTATAGACCTTTTAAGACGATAAAGAAGTCATTTTTAATAATTTTGGTGCCAAAGTTATAATTACATCTATTCCAGCATAGAATACATTCCAGAATACATGGAAAATATAATACATTGCATGCTATACATCAATTCAAGCATATATTCTCTATAATCATAAACAAAAAAATTTAAAAATAATATATAAAATCGTCGCACCCATTTCACCATATATAACATACAATTCCCATTTAATTATTATTAGAGTTCATATAAGTAAAATATCTCTACACAATCTACAAGTCTAATATCATGTACACCAACCTGAATCAAAAAGTTATTTCATTCATACTTACGATTCCATTATAAGTAAGTGGAGCTAAAAATCTAAATATAATGGTTGGTTTAGTATATGAGAAAAAGATAAGAAAGAATATGTTACAGGTTTCAATGTGTTCTGTTTGTTGAGATGAAAACATTATTCTAGCAAGAAATACAACAAGTGTATCTCTATATCGTAATAGGAAAACCTGATTGATAGAACATCAACATCCAAATTTCAATAACAATTATATATCTACCTTCCGATTCAGGCACTAACACAACTCTCTATGTTATTATAGGAAAAATAAGAACAAAAAGTGATCTTAAACTTCATTGATGTTTACTAGTGATAACAAAAATAAGTCTCAAATTAAGTTGCCTTGAGCATATTTGGGGTCATCGTCATCTTTCTCAAAAGAAAATGAGAAAGAAAGTCTAATAAATAATAATTCCCCACTAATAGTAGCATTACATGAATCTCCACTTCCATAGGAATATGAGTTATTCATGTTGTATAACAAGGTATGTTAAGGGAATCACTTTAAGGCTTCTTATCATAGCAAGATGAGTAGAAAACATTGATAAGGGTTCAAAATTTGAATCCAAGGAGATGTAGTATATTACATCTTCATTATTGATATGATATATAAGTTAATAAGAGAATCTAGAGAATATCCCCTCATGTCAACCAAATGGGCAAACATATATGGAAGTTAAAGAAGAAACATTAGATATGATAAATTTATTGAAGAAATAGAAAATTTATTTTCTCGAAAAGATGACTAGAAACATTAGAGATAACATAATAAGATATTTCTTTTATAAATTACTTCGAAATTAGAAACCCCAGTCCTATAGATGATTGCATATTATTTAATCATACAAATGTATGCTCAATATCTTTGTTTTAATTTTTATCTAATAATGGCATAAATTTCTACTCGAGGTAATAGTGACATTATTTTTTGTGGTGGTTATAAATATGATACTTATTTTTTAGGTTTGCCACCCAATAAATGGAAAATATTATACATTTGAGATCAAAAAAATGTTTAAACGTTACATTGAGTTCAAGAAAGAATGTAACGGCAAGTTTTGCATCAACGTACAAGGAATGAACTGGGCGAACATGAACAACTACTTGATTTGAGGATCAAAATTGCATCTTAGGTGAAAGTTGTATGTAGTGTAGAGTAATGGAAACAATGTATCCCATTCCTATTTTTTTTTAGTTGGAATCTCTGAAGTTAACAAATTTTAAATCTTAATTAGTTGTACTATCATGGAACTCGTCTAGCAATCATTAGATTACCCGTACCAGCAAAATTCTTCAATATTATCTAACAAGGACCCACAAAAATGAGTATTGCAAACATTTATGTGTCGTGCATAACTTGAAACCCGATTTCATGGTTGAACATAGGAGAACCAAATGGATGAGAATCACATACCACTTTAAAGTTTTCGGACCCAATAAGACTAGTACAAAAATCTTAAAAAAGGGATTTTCCAAAGGCGAGGAAATTTATATAATGGATGTAAAAAGGATAGGAAATTACAAATATAATTAACAAGTAAGGTAGTAGGTTACTAGTCATCCATTGCCACATCACCATTCAATAGAATTAGTAATTAAATGTTTCTAAAATTAGTTTTATCTCCACCTTAAAGGGGTCACAAAGGCTTTCAACACGGAGTTCTTTTGACTTGGTTGATTGCTCCAAGTACTTTTGATAAAGTTGCAAGTTTTAACAAACACGATGATTATAGAGAAATCTTAATAACCATCTTCAATCGGAAGGGTACGCAAGTCAAAGATATAATTTTCAACATTATTCCATTTAAAAGATCCAACCGTGACAGATTTAGAAGCCATCAAGAGTCTAATAAGACAACGGTTCCAATCTCCATGTTTAAACTATAACTTACAGAATAAAGTTAAATATATTATTCAATTTTAAATTTTCTAATACTAATTTGTGTGCTGTCCTTCTTTTATATAATATTTTCATAACAAGAATATGATGAATGGTCTTATAATAAAATGATTCACCAACACTCCAATGATTTAATCATTTTTTGCCCTTCCAATTACAAAATACAAAGACACTAAATAGCATTAAAAACATAATAGAAAAAACCCACTTCCATGGGTGATACATGCTCAACTATGTGAAACCAATCTATAAGAGAAAATAAACACCTTACAGTTATTGAAAAAACTAAAGTGATTGTTTGTAAGAAAATAAATACAAGAGAGTAAGATTCAAAATAAACACTTCACCTAATACCTCAAAAAAATCAACAAACCATATCTAGACGTTAAGACACAAAACTAAATCAAAATTAAATACACCAAACTAGATTTGAAATGAAAGGATCCATTGTTCAAATTGTTATATTCAATTCAAGCACAAGTTTAATAAAAAAAAATTAATCGATTATCATATTCATTTACTACAAAGCTCAAATACACAAATAAAGAAAATAAAATGTAGAGTTTCAATCGTATACCTATAGAAGTAGAAAAATTTGAGGAATCAATGATTGGGGACCGCGGTAGTGTGAGTGTCAGAGAGAGAGAGAGAGAGAGTGAGGGGGGGGGATCGAGTGGAGAACAGCATTGGGAAAAGGAAAATTTCGGAGAGGAGAATGATGTGGAGGAGAAGGATAAGTTCGGGGAGGAGAATGGAATGGATGAGAATAACTTCATGAAGATAAGAAAAAGGAAGAATGAAAAATGAAATACCCTTGTGTATTATTTGTCATTTTTCCTTTATTTTTTTGGATAATAGCAAGATGAAGCGGGAAGGAAAAGCAAAAGAGGAAACCCAATTTTTTAGTCGTCTTAAAGGGGTCTTGTTTGGGATAGCTAGTAATAAGTCTTCCCATTAATATCGTTGTATTAGGCGATAGTTAAAGGAGGTTTTAAATAGTATTATCTTTTGAGACTATTGATTTTACCCATCTCAAAAACTATGTTTTAGGGATTATATTTTTAGTTGTCTTAAAAGCTTCAGTACCAAAAACCATTTTTTTTGTAATGAGACCATCCTAGGTCACCAATTTTCTTCAAAAATTTGTGTTTTGTTTTATTCTTTTCTAAATTGAATCAAATTAGGGTAATTAAATTTAAATGTAGGAATTTAAATTGAGATCTCACGAATTTCAATTTTGGAAATAAATTATGTTTTTATTTTAAGAAAATTAATATGTGCCACACAAGTAAATTTGGAAATTACCAAGGATTAAAATACAATCTTTTATAATTGAATAAATGTTTTCAAAAATCCTCAAGTTTTAAGTACTAAGTAGGAGAGAGGTCCCATCATAAATCCTGTGGTCTCCATCGGTGTTTTAATGAACCAATGATGTGATTACTTCCTCGAGTTAACCAGTCTAGCCCTATAATTTATGGAATTGATTGAGGCATCAAGGATCAATTAAAACGCTCAAGTGATAGTTTCGAGAGAGAGGATTTGAGTGAGTTCGATCACCCCAGTGGGGGAGTCCATCACAAGTTGGTTTTATTTCAACGAATAAACTGGTGGTATATACATAAACACAACTTTTGATATCCTCCCCAATGGAGTCACTGTCATTAGGAGTGGGGTAAAAAGTCATCGGCTAGTCATTATGTTGGACACATGATCTTGAACTTCCCGAGTAGCTTAACGAAAGATAAAAATATGTTTGGTTCAAGGCAGGCTGGTTTACGCTCCTAATGATAAATCTCACCTCATAAGGAAATTAGGATGTTCAGCGGATTAATTTTAAAAATTTGTGGTTGAGGGATGTCACTTTAAAATTTAATCAAATAATTCTCATGTGTTAATTGGAAATTGTGTTTTCTAATTCTTGATTCTAATATTTCAAAAATGTATTCAATTTTTTCTCATTGTTTTAGTCTTAAAGGTTTAATTGGGAAAGATATTGGGACTGAAAGTTATAATTGGACATTCTTCTAACTTTTGAGGATAATAAACTTATTTAACCCACAATTCGCATCAATATTTTGAAATAGTGATGTGATTAACTCCTCGTATCATCTCACCAGGTCCCCCAGTGGATGCTTTTAATCATGGAATCGTATTTTTTTTAAAACACGTGATAGTTCTTTTGAATTAAGTGATACATGTGTTATGTCCCCCAAACAGAGAAGTTCTACGTGTAAATATTTGATTTTATAGAATTGACCAATGAGAATTAGGGGACACATATGACATTTAAGTAAGGATTATGCTTTTAGAATGACTTTGTCATTCCTTGAACAAAGGATTCTTTTGGATTAGATATAGTGGGAGACCCAGTACCATCTCGTAATTCGAGAGTGAGGATCATCATTAGTCGAAGTTTGGTGTTAGTCATTGAGAAAGGGATTTACTTCTTTCTGGATGTGGGAGGATAAGGATAGGTCTCAAATGAAACAATTTGGGTTAAAGAAGTTTCGCATTCCTCAGTAAGTGAAATAGATGAAAGGAAAAAATATTATAACTACAAGTAGTTATAATTTTTTATAGAAACGGTGTTTGGTTAGTCCTTACTATGTAAGGAAAGGACAAGTAATGGTTTATCTCTTAAAAAAATGGAAGATTTATGGTCTGATATAAGGTAACCTGGAATGTATACTTGAGAACCACAAATTAAAATTGCAACTTTTTGCAAAGGTTCCAAGTAATCGGGTAATTACTTTTGAAAGATATGTTCCTAAGTTACGGACAATTAGAAAAATGCAAGGGTATTAGCCGTAAGATATCCTTATAAATTTTGGTGTAGACATAAATTTTAATGTAGCTAAATTATTTAATGTAATTGGGTCATAGAAAAGTTGGTTTGGATTTTCCAAATTAATTTTGATTAGATATTTTATTGATTTTATAAAATTGGTTTTTATCAAAATTGGACATATTTTATCATTCTAGTACATTAGGAAAATAATTTATCGATTATAAGTTTTATCTCTAGAAAACTGATAAATACCAAGTTGAATAATTTAATGGGTGTGGTCATTAAAGAGAAAGTTTTATTGTAGAACCAAACACATTTTTAGCACTTACGCATAGGTTGTTTTGTTTTAAATGGAATTCGAAGACTATTTTAAAATGGACATTTGAGTTCATTGGAAGTGGAGACACTTCCAGTCTTGAATCCTATTTAAAAGGACAAATGACCAAAGGTACCCTCACATCCAAAAGCTAAAGTGACTAAGATGTGTTGTAAATGGTTCATTTTGATTCATGTGATTCGGTGGCTATCTAGTAAATAAGTGGTTTTTAGTGCCTCATCGTTTGCATTGATGATCACTAAAAGTTATGGATGTGTTTACCTAATGCTCCATAAGTCTGGAGCCCTTGATTAGTTCGAAGTGTATAAGACTAATGTGGATCATGGGTAAAGTAAACTAATCTAATTTCTATAATATGATCATGGGAGTGTTTGCATCTAGGGATAGTTAAGTGGTCTTTTATCGAGGTTAAGATTTTATCCCAGTTATCTACACTGGGTATTCCACCTCAAAATGGTGTAAAGAAAAGTAAGGAATTAGGCTATTTTAGAAATGATAACGTCCATGGTAAGTGATTCAGGAATGCAACATTATAATTGGATTTTTTATGTAAGAGAAAATCATGTACATTCTAGTTTAGTTTCTTGTTAATCAATCTCTTCATTCTCATTGAATATAAGAGTGGTTGCAAGCTCATTTTAGGGCTTGTTCAGATTTGGGGGTCCCCGAAACTTTTGTTGTGGAACAAGAAAAGGAAATATAAATAAAGGAAAGATTTATGTCTCTTCATTGGTTATCCCAGAGGTTACAAAGTTAGTTTATAGCATATTCCTAAGTAAAATAAGGTCATTGATTACATCAATTCCCAGTTTTGGAAAGAGTATTATGTTATAAACAATAGGTTAAGTATAAGTTTGAGTTATAAAGTATGATGGAACATAATATTACCAATTTTCTATACCACCCGCACTGGTTGAAATACAACATAATATCAATAATATGCTGCCTTATCATAGTGGAAGCATTATTGTAAGGAAAAATTTCCAGTCGAGTAAATTTATAATGTTGGCTTAATTTCGGACAAAACAAGTTGAGTCATAGGATAGAGGTTGTCCCTTCAAGCCTATGACATTTTTGCCTTGTTTTATCTCTGAATTATCGTTAGAACATTGTTGTTCGAATGACTTCAAAATGTCGTTCGAAAGACCTGGGCGGATTTTCAATTTTTTAGCAGTTTTATATTCCAACCACCCACTTTGTTTTTTCAGCAGTTTTAAGAACTTCGGGGATGCATTTTTGAAGGTGAATTTTCCATTTTCCTTGATAGGTTTTGAAATCAAATTCTTTCAACAAAAGTCCCCTTTCGTGTGCTAAGTTTTTCATGATAAAATCTCTTCCAAAACACAAAATTTTACTCCCAATGTTTGTTTGTCTAAGATCCAAGTTCCTTAATATATATTATTTGTTGTGAGATCTTGTTTGGCACCGAGTTTTGATCTTTACCCATAAAGGAGACATTTTGGGTTCCTTCTCTACCCCAAAAAGGAGATTGTGTTTCCTGCGGCATACTCATACGGTGAAAGGCACCGTGTGTGGGTTGATGCTTGACAGGCCCCAATGGTGGATTCTAAGACTTCGGTGGACTCCGGAGTTATCGACTAGGCATAGGTTGAAGAGAGAGGGAGTGTCAAGGCTTGAAAGGTGAGTCATTATTGTAAGTTTCTCTTGTCGCGTCTTTTGTAAAAATACCGTACCTAGTGGACTTGTAAGTTGGGTCGTCTGAGTTTTTCCTGTTGTGGGTTTTTCTCGTGCATCGCGCCTCTTGTGTAGTTGTATATATTATACATTGTTAACTCACCTAGGTGCATAATTAGGTTTAATCAAGATAAAATTTTGTTTAAAAACAAAATCATTTAATTTGGTGCTAGTTTAAATATTTGGGTAATGTTAGTTTAATTTAATTCAAGTTGGAAAATTAATTTGGAAAATGCATGCTTTAGGTTGTTTAGCATAATTTGAACTTGAAATGAATTAATATTTTTTAATTAAGATTAAAAGAAAATTTCAAATATTTGTTTTGTGTTGTTTGAATTAATTCTAATTTTGTAGAAAATAAAATTTGAAGTTTATAATAGTTAAAGTTTGAAAAGAAAATTTAATTTGGAATATTAATGAACCATCCCCCTATTTTTGAAGAATTTTAAATTTAGAGTATTTTCCTATAATAGGGTAATTTCCGTATCTTCAAGTGATGTCAAATCATATAATTTAGAGAAAACCACCTTTCTTCAGATTGGTATCAAAGCATATAGTTTAGAAAAATTTCCACATGTTCAAATTGGTATGAGAGCGTATAGTTTAGAAAATTTTCCATATTTTCAAATTGGTATCAAAGCAAGGATCGCTAAGTTATTGCGTTTAGGTTCTTTTGGGTTTTTAAAATGGAAAATATGCCTTATACTAAATTTCCTATTTTGATGGTTCTAACTACACGTATTGGAAGGAACGTATGAAGTCGGCACTAAAATCTTTAGATGAGCGATTTGGTAATCGGTAGTCAAAGGGTGGTATCCACCTATGTGTTTAGAAGGAGGCGTTAGTGTCCCAAACCTATAGAATCCTGGAGTGAGGGTGAACTAAAACTTGCAAATTTTAATTCCCGAAGTTTGAATGCTCTCTTTAGCGCATTCACATCGGATGAGTTTTGTCGAATTACGACATGTGAGACGTCTAAGGAGGCATGGGATATTTTACAACTCACCCGTGAAGGTACAAATGTCGTGAAAGCTTAAAAACTCCAAAACCTCACCACTCAATTTGAAACCATTAGGATGTTAGAAAGTAAAACTTTTGATGAGTTTTATGCTAGACTTTTCGACATTGTTAATTTGTCTTTTAATTTGGGAGAAAAGATACCCGACAACCATATAGTAAAGAAAATTTTGGGGTCATTACTAGGTAGATTTATTCCCAAAGTGACCATTTTGAATTCTTTACCCACTTTAGCATCTATTAAACTTGAAGAGCTTGTAGGTGACTTACAACCCTATGAAGTCGACATGATTACCTCCAAAGATGAGAAGAAGAAGAAATATAAGGGCATAACATTGAAAGCCCGGAAGGAGGAAAAATAAGTTTCAGGGGATGAGTTAGATATCGACTCCGAGGATATGGCTATGTTTAATAGGAAGTTTCAAAAATTTCTTAAGTTTAACAAAGATAATCTTAAAAATGATTTTATGAAATTTGAAAAATCTAAGCATGATAACGCCGAGAAGATCACTAAAAATCATAATGAAAATCTAATAGGGACAAGTCGAATAGGTTTTATGGTTGTGAGGGTTATATCCATTGGGTGTTTGAGTGTCCCAATAAACTAAGGAAGGAGGGAAAGAGATCATTTTCATAAAATGCCACCCTTAGTGATAGTGAAACGAAAGAGGGACCCAATTCCTCCATTGAGCACCACTTTATCGCGTTCATGGAAAGTCATGTAAGTGAAAGTGAGAAATCGTCCCGTAATGACATATTAAGACATGACACTTCTGAGGCCAAAGTTTGTGAATCTCAAAATTTTTATGGTAATTAGCGTGGAAAAGAAAGATAGAGTGAAAATGAAGAAGAGGTTGATGAGAGTGAATTTCAAGTGGCCTTTCGTGAGCTATATGAGGAATCGATTAAAATAACAAAGGCTAACTTGAAGTTGGAATCTTGTTTGAGAGAACGTGCCAAGGTTAATAATGAGAGTGCCTTAGTGGAAGACCTTAGGATACATGAGAGAGATCTTCGTGAGAAGCTCGAGTATGTATAAGGTGAGAGAAATAGCCTTAGAGGTTTAATGGAGGCTATGAAGAAAGAGCTTCTCGAGTTTGAAGAGAGTAGATGTTTACTTGAGTCGAGAATTTTAGATTTAGAAGAAAAATTGAGAGACTCAAGTCGAGTCAAATTTGATTTGGAATGTAGGTTCGAAAAATTAGATAAAATGCTTGGAACCGTCCAAATTAAAAATGACTATTGTGGTATTGGCTTCGATACTCAAAATGATTCAACTAATAAAGCCAAAACCATAAGTTTGAGAGAATCTACTATGAACACTTTCAAAGGTCAATCCTTAGGTAGAACCTTTCGTCGGGTCTTTACATGCTCACATTGTGGTCGAAAAGGTCATCTTAAGAAATTTTGTTTTGATCTTAAAAAAAGGTCCTAGGAAGTTCAATGGTAAATTCACAAATGTTCCTAAATCTCGAGAGCGTCACGCTTCACTAGTTTGGGTTAGGAGATCCATCTTGGTAACTTTACAAGATAGGATTTTTTTTATTCTCATTTGCTTTCACGTGATACCTCTCTTGCTAAATCTAAAGGTTAATTATGTTAGCTTTGTTTAAATACACTAGCTTTTGTTCATAATGATATATTTTTGCTAGTTGTATGTTTGTTTGTCATTTTTTAGTCCATGCTTCATCATATATCCTTTGTTAGAATTATGACTTGTTTATCTTTTGTATTTTATTTTATTTTGTTTGGTGTTATTGAAAAATACAAAAAAGATTTTGTTTTCATTTGAGTTGAATTTTTGTTTGGTAAAAATTTTTGAAAAAACTCAAAAAGATTTTTCTGTGTGTATTTTAGTTTGACACACTTGATGTGGCATATACTTGTGTTTGAATCCAATATCTCTTTCCCGCTTCTATGTGGCTAGAACTTTTGGTTAAGATTTTCAATCCTTAAGGTGTTCTATATTATGCTTACATGGAATAGTTGGAGTTTTATTTTCTTAATGGATTCTCTTTCTGTATGCCTCTATTCATACATGCATGAGCTCATTTGACCTTTAACTTCACATGTATATTTGAGCTAAGTGAGGTGTTCTCCTACCAATTTAGTCATCAACATGTTGCTATGACTATGGAGGATTTGTGCATGTAAGAACCGTTTCTCGAATTTTAAAAAAAATATAGAAAAATGTTTATCCGGTGTAGTTGTTTATCAATAGAATCGGGATGTGAAAGACAAACTTCTTTGCGTGAAAAGGCACCTTTGAAATAAGGCCAAAAAAAGTATGGCATCATAAAAAATTAGCCAAGGCCTCCATATTTTAGTTAGCATATTCATAAAGAAAATAAAAGGAAAAGAATATTAATGAGGAAGTTTGGTTGGATATATCAACGGGTTTGCACAATGACTTTGTATCCTAGTTATACTATTTTGTCACGACTCTATTGGTTTGTAGAATCATCAAAATTCTAGGCTTGTATGCATTGTGTATATTTGTTCATTGAGCTCACTTTATATTCTTACATGAGGCTATATTTAAATGTGATAAAATTTTGCAATCAAATGAGAATTTCGTGAACATACTTAGGTGATTGGGTTTATATTCCTTTAGTCTCTAGTTCATACCCCTTCATTTCTGTTTACCACATGTATTTAGACACATTTTTGCCATACGGATGTGGAAAACATAATGATTTTTGTGTCGTGTGTGGTGTTTATACATATGTATATGTGCGTGTACATTATTCGTTTCATTTGTGTATGTGGGGGGGGGGGGTATTTTTTTGTTTTGAGTCTTTGCCTTGCTAGCTAGTCCATGTACACTTTGAATTCAAAATTTGTATCTATCTTGTTGTTAATTTTTCTTGATATCCCATACTTATCGTAATACATTACAAGTGATATCTTTTTGTTAGAGCATCATAGGTGATATTTATTCATCTTTGTATGGATTAGTTGTACTTCATAGTTGCCCATATGCTTTAATGCCCTTGTCACTTTATGCATCATTGCATGTTTAACTATTTTTTCATTATTACATATCCCTTGTTTAGTTAAGGGGGAGAATTTTCTTTTAATTGGTGGAGAAATAAGTTATTTTATTCTTGACCTTTGTCTAAACCTTTTAGTTTAAAAGCTCTAACTTAGGGGGGGACGCGGCCTTCTTAGGTAGACATTGTCAAATAAAGGGAGAGTATTTATTTTTACGTACTTTAATTTTTTATATTCCCTATGCGTTTGATGGTTTGTTCAAGTGTGCAGGATTTTATCCCTAACAGAAAATTTGTTAAGGCAGCAAAGCTTCTACTATGTGTCGAGTCAAGCATTGTATTTTTTTTATTTTTTGGGGTGGGATTGTGTCTAGATGTGCTTGACGGCCCATAGGATTTTTTATGTTTGATTTTGTCCCGGAATAGCCAAAGGGGGAGATTTGTAAGTACAAATTTCCAATCGAGTCAATTTGTAGTGTTGTCTTAATTCCGGACAAAACAATTTGAGCCGTGGGATAGAGGTTGTCCCTTGAAGCCTATGAAGTTTATGTTGAAGATGTTCCGGCCAAGCTAAAGTGAAGATATCATTGTCGATTTTAAGTAACATGTTTCACGTCATCAACTTTACATCATTCCAAGGTCTCAAACGTATGAATGCTCTAATATATATTTAGGACCTTGGAAATTTATTTTTGGTGTATTTTTTATCAAACATTTTTTTTAAAATGCTTTTTATTATTTTTTTAGAAAAATAATTTTCTAGAAAGTCGTTCGAATGAAACCGGGATCTTGTTCGAATGAGATTCCCAAGTCGTTCGAACGAACATCAAACGAGGTGTAATCGACAATATGCCAAAAATATATATTTTCTCGTTTGAAGCTCGTTCAAACAAACTCGTTCGAACGAGGATATCTAATGATATTTCTTCCTTGTTTTATCAACGAATTCTTGTTAGAACATTGTCATTCGAACGACTTCAAAATTTCGTTCGAACGACCTGGGCAGATTTTCAATTTTTTGGCAGTTTTATATTTCAACCACTCTCTTCCCCACTTTATTTTTTCAGCAGTTTTAAGAACTTCGAGGATGAATTTTTCAAGGTAACTTTTCCATTTTCCTTGAGAGGTTTGGAGAGAAAATTCTTTCAACAAAAGTCCTTTTTCTAGTGTTAAGTGTTTCAAGATAAAATCTCTACCAAAACACAAAATTTTACACCCAATGTTTGTTTGTTTAATATCCAAGTTCCTCAATATATATTATTTGTTGTGAGACTAGTTCACTATTGGCATTGAACCATTTAAGGCTTTGTATGGGAGATCTTTTCGCTCTCCCTCTTGTTGGTTAGAGGTGGGGGACAACAAGCTTCTCGATCCAAACAAGATGCAAGAGACGTTAGAGAAGATTGATGTGACACCCCGCCTAATAAAATATCGGGTGATCAGTCCTATACCAAATTAAAATAGGAATCCCAGTTGGATCATCCTTAGCATCACTGTCGAAAACTTTTTAAAACTTACTAGCCACCTAGTATTCCAAAAGTTGGTGCCAATTTTAACTTTTTGATTAAACAAACAGTACATGCGGAATAAAAATATAAACCATTCACACAACTGAATGAAAATAAACTGAATCATCTATACACAGCTTGTCGAGTAAATCACCGGCCACCAAAGAAATAATCCATTACAAATATTCAACACCTGAATAAATTACACCTGAAAACTGTACCGAGAAGTCTGGGCGACAAGCCCTAAATAAAACTGAAACTGATACAAGATTCCTACTCTAGGAATGAATGAATGATGTGTCTAATCCAAACTCCTGCTAGCATCCACATATGCCGCAGCTCCGTGTCCCTAGAATAGAATATCAATCCTGGCATCCCTGTGGCTGGACACCTAAAAGGTTTTGAAAATAGTTTTATAGCAAGGGTTAGAACCCAAAACATTTTGAAAATATTTAGCAAGTGAATTAACTGCAGTAATTTAAAATGCATGAATGCGTTTCATATTTAAGTTAGTGTCACACTCCCTTATGGACATTCTCGCCCCTCCACTATTGTGCACACCTACCGGTTAACTTAACACCACCTAGTTGCGCTACCCCATCCAACTAGTCCTGGTATAACCTTCCCTTGCCATACTACTCTAACGCGAGTATAATGATTTCCTGAATTATAAGTTATTTCACAATTAACTTAATTAATTCCTCTTAAATAGTAACATGTAACCGTATCACAAGTTATATAAGGTAAATCCATCTCACACTGTATTATTCCCACAAATGAATAACTAAATTAATTTCTCATTAATTAACAGCATATAACTGTAACCCGAGTGATATAAGGTAAATACATCACACACTGTATTTTCACCTACATATAATATTTACTACCATATTATACGTACCTTTACTAACATCCACACTTATATCATACGTGTATCCATCCTTCCAAGTATAACCTCACCGGATGATTCACTCTAAAATGCTATCTCACTAGGTGTGCTCACAAAACCTAGTTCCCCAAGTTGGAATCGCTCACCAACTTGGCTCAAAATATAAACGTAGTGGAGGCAGTCATATTCCTTCCCTGAAAGTGAGATAAATCCCTCACCCATATATACTGGACGCTAGGACCTGGGGATATACTCGCCCTACTCCTCAAGCTAGGGGATTCACCCACATCGTGCAACCTCCCTTGATAGCATTAGAGTATATAAATTAAATCAATATCTAATCACTGATATTTAATATCACACAGAATATGTACACGTATATATATATATACTATCACGGCACCGTATATATATAATATAAACCCGGTTTTACCGTGTACTAAAAATTTCGTACACTGCCTGTAATGTAATATCACACACAATATACACACACACACACACACACACACACACATACTATCACTACACCGTATATATATAATATAAACCCCGACTTTATCGTGTACTCAAAGTTCTATACACTGCCTGTAATTTCCTGAGTCTGTGGCCCGACTCAACGTAATTAATTTTCTCACTTAATAGTTTATCCTCTTCCCGAGTCTATGGTCCGACTCTAATATAATTAATTCACACCTCAATTAATATAATACTTTCCCCGAGTCTATGGTCCGACTCTCCTTAAATTAATTAACACACATTTTAATTTAATACCTCCCCGAGTCTATCGCCCGACTCTAATTAAATTAATTAACACACATATTAATTTAATACCAATCCGAGTCTGTGGTCCGACTCTAATACAATTAATTTACACATTAATTAATTAACCCAAATTCCGAGTCTATGGTCCAACTCTAATATAATTAATTGTCCCATTAATTAATAAGTACCCTTCACGAGTCTACAATCCGATTCTGATTAAATTAATTATCACACCCATTAATTAAATCCTACCCGAGTCTACAAACCGACTCTAATTAAATTAATTAACACCCTTATTAATTTAATCCTACCCGAGTCTACAAACCGACTTTAATTAAATTAATTATCACACATATTAATTTAATCCTACCCGAGTCTACAATCCGACTCTAATTAAATTAATTATCACACCTACTAATTTAATAATCTTGGTGTCTCCCAACCATTACCCCCGGACTCACTTATTTGGCCCGTAACTTAATATTTCCCGAGTCTATGTTCAGACTCCAAGTTAATTATTCTCTCTCAAGAATTTATTTAATGCATTGGTATCACTTCACCAATATACCCGGGCTCACTCACTCAGCCCATTTTTACATCTCATAATTTCTTTCCCACATTTTCGCCCACAATGTGTCACACATTTATCTCCAAAATTTCCTAATTATATTTACCTATAATTACCAACATACCCGGACTCGCCCACTTGCTCCATAATTAAATATTTCCCGAGTCCATATCCCGACTCTAAATTAATTAGTTTATCTCCAAACTAAATTCACTACCTTGGGGTCACTTGACCAATATACCCGGATTCACTCATTTGATCCGTATCTCACTATTTTGGAATAAAATCTCTCAAATTCATCCATTAACTGCCTCACATAAATTCATCCTAGTCCCAATTACTCTCTCTCAAAATTGCTAGGAATATTTGTTTCACAATTATTAATCACTAATAAATGTATGGAAATTAATTTATAATTAATTCCCCCTTATATCACACACAGGCCGAACTGCCCAGAATTTCCCATCGTCCATCGTCGATCGATCGATCCCTTCGTGCCAGCTTTCCTTCCTTGCTGAATTCCACCGTTAACGAAATTTCAAGGTTTCTTTCCTCAAAAACCAACCTTAAATCAGTTTATTAATCATCTCATAACATTTCTCATGAACTAAAAATATCATCTAAACCTTTTAACATCATTAACACTATGAATCTTGACCCACCCAAGAACACAATTTCTAGGGTACAATCTCAATTTCAAATTCAAATTCCATCCTTTTATATTCCGATTTTTCTCATTCAAACCAGATAATCATACTCAGAATTATATAGCACAACTAATTCTTACCTTAAATTTCATTCAATGGTTCCATTAACAAAACCCCCTTTTTGTACCCATTCATCCCCAAAACGAATTTTGGTTTACACATCACTATGATATGAATTGATTATCATACTTTAAGAATCAAAACAGTTAACCACTTGCCTGTAAGTGTTCGTAGTGTCTGATCCGTTGTTGATGTCCCTTAATTTGGCTCCAATAACCTCCAATTTGCTCTTGCTTTGCTTTCCCCCAAATCCCCTCTCAAACCCTAGGTTAAAAGTTATGTTGGCTGCCATTCCTTAATCTCCCAACTAGGTTAAAAACCATTAATCCCGTTTTTCACCTAATAGGCTTAATTAAAGTGGCCCAACTCACCCCGTGTGGGCCCGGCTATGCCCAAAAATACCCCGAGACCCAATTACTACCCTCGGGTACTCTTTTATGACTATCTCGACCCATCCGGACGCAACCGCGCACTCGGAATTGCCATCCGAAATACTTTATAAAAATTCTTATCTCACACCCAATTTAGTCTATACCGACTCCCGGCTGGGATAAGTGCATATCCCGTCATTAATACCCGAAATGACGTAATTAAGTTATTACTATTCACTTAGTAAATAAATTTTCCTAAACATTAACCATTCACTTCCCGATTAATATTTAAATATATATATTGCCATAATTAATTCAATTAAAATTACAACACACAAGTAATTTAAAATTCCCGAATTAATTAAATATTAAATGTACAAAAATACGGGGTGTTACAATTGAGTTGATCATGAGTCATAGTCGGGCAGCTCAGGACAAAAGAAGAGTTACGCCGATGCAAACCAGAGATTTTTGGATTTTGATATGGGTGATCAGGTGTTCTTGCGGGTATCTCCCATGAGGGGAGTGATGCGGTTAGGAAAGAATGGAAGTTGGCACCTAGGTATGTGGGGGCTTTTCCCATTATTATGAGGATAGGGTCTGTTGCGTATAGGCTCGCCTTATCAGAGCACTTGCAGCGAATTCATGATTTTTTGTGTGTTGTCAATTCAGGAGGTATCTCAGGGATGACGGGGCTTACTGGCATATAGAGTTGTACTGTAGACCTGCAACCGGATATTTCTTACGGGGAGAGACATGTTGTCATGTTGGGCCACAACGTGTGGAAGCTTCGGTCAAAGGTGGTACTATTAGTGTGTGTATAGTGAAAGACACCACAATGTTGTCGAGTCGACGTGGGAACGTGAGGATGTCATGCAAGAAAAGTATTCAGAGCTCTTTATGGAATATACATTCGAATTTCGAGGACAAAATGTCGTTATTAGGGGGAGAACGTAATTCCCCGTACTTTTATGATTATTTAATTTCCTTACGTGTTTAATAATTAATTAAATTGGGCAAATTAAATTGGGTTTCGATAAATATTAATTTGCGGGATAAAGTATTCATATTTATTATTATTATTTACTTGTTTGTGATAAGTAAATAGATATGTGATTCTGCGCATGAGTGAAACCGACAGTTTATTATTGCATGTCGATAGTGTTACATTAACAAATCGGTATAATTTATGGGCAACGCGTACGATACGTATGTGTAGGTCCCAATAAATGAGTCGTTAGCATATTTTTAGTTGGGTGACTCGGATGACCTTTCGAGTGTACCAGTGATCCGGAAAGGGTCGAAATAGTCAAGAATAGGTACCCTAGTATTATGATTGGGTTCCGTAGGTTTTTTAGGCATAGCAGGACCCATATAATGGTAGGATGGTCTTTTTATACCTAGAATTAAATGGAAAAATGAGATTAGGGTGTAATTAAAAGGTATTTAAGGTTTAGAGGGGATGGAAGCAACCAACAGACTCTGCAACACTCATATGTTAAAAGGAATGGCCTACAAATCCGCAAGAATAGTTTCAACAATTTTTTGAAAAATTTATGAACTCTGATTTGAATATATTATTTGCAAGTATTTATGTTGAATACATTGGTTCAGTTTTATGTTTAGGTGTGTCATTGATTGGGGTGTTTGTGGTAGTTGGCGATAGCGTCGTGTCGTAAGCCCAAGTACTAATATTGGGGGTAAATTTATATTCACGCCTTTAGGAACAGGGATATCCTATTTTTTTTTTTAATTACACTTTGTTTTGTTGGGGAACAATTTTTTTTCGTTTCGTAATTATTTACTTTGAAAATTTTCGTCATTTTGCGATTACGTACTTTGAAAATTTTCGCTATGCGTTCAGGCACAAGCACACACACACACATATATATATATATACTATGTGTTGCATTAAATATACCTACTAGGAAGTGCTATCATAGGAGGTTGCGCATAGTGGACAGTCTACCATGGCATTCACCAGCAAGTGTTGGATTGATTCTCTAGGTTATAGTATTGTTGCATGGCCACTATCAATGTGTGAGGATAGGTGTTGGTTTGGAGACAGGTAGGGTGTGATGCCCCAAACGTATATTTACGACTGCTCTTATTATTTGTGTTTACGTTTTTGGTTCAGTGGTGAGATTTCGACCCGGTGGCTCAGTGTGATGCATGATCACATGATATGCCTGGAGAGTGATAGCACACGAGGGATTGAACCGCAAGGTCTCAATTCTGGGAATGTGGTTATACATATATAACAAGTGATATATATGCATGTGTACGAGATGTGATATTTCATGCATGACATTTTATGTACTTTATGCATGCATAACATACATACATACATAATATTATTATTTTTTAATATTTTTTAAAAATAAATTAAAAAATAAATGTTTTTTATTTATTTTTTAAATTTAATTTTTTTTGTTTTTTAAAAACAAAATCACGGGAGCAAATTTATCGTCGTGTCATCGGCACGAGCACACACTAGTATGTATATATATATAATTGGAAAACAATTTTATGTAAAACAATTTTGTCCAAATTGCTAATTGATATGAAAGGACATAGGGGCAAATAAGCCATTTGACAATTGAGTGACAACTGACAAACGAAGGTTTAATAGCTTCCATTAAAACAACACCCAACCAACTATTATGAAAACTACTATACTCCAAGACCCAATTATTATAAACAAATGTACACCAAACAGTAAATGACCCTATTTTTTTATTGTCATGGATGCTTCCACATGTTTCAGTCCAAAACTTTCAGTAAAATGCTCAGTCATAATAGAATTTTTATTTTTATAAACCAACCAAATGCTCCCTTGTTCACCAAGACACAAATATACACAATTTGAGACCGACTTGAACGAACGGTGAGGTTGGCCACCTCACAGCGATCGGTTACTATTACCAAATATTACAAGCCAAGGAAGGTGTCACCACCCACCTCTTCCTCGTTTGAGTTTAGGAAGGGGTAGAAAAGACATTTTCTTACTCAAAATAAGACATGAGATGATAATGTAAAACAAGTACCACGTATAAGCGACGTTAATCCGAACATACATAAATTTAATATGAACACACAACATGAAGTGATATGACGTTAACATATTTTTAGTCACACCATGGCATATATTAGTCTTTAATGAGAATATTAACATAAACTAGGTTAATATTGGATTTAGAGTATGACCCTTTGCAATCTTGTTGGCAAAAGTTTCATTGAAATCAAGTGTTCACTAGTACTCCGGTTTAATCTAATTTTGTCACATATTTTTTGTCACCATGGCATAAATTTACCAAGTACACCCAATAAACATTAACATATAGATGAATTTAAATATCGTGTACTTTCTTTTTGCAAACCTGCAGTGCATGGACTTGACTGGTATTTGGAGCTTTCATTGTAAACAAGGGAGACCTTTAATGTACAGGAGAACTAAGATCGCAATTTATCATTTATATAACTTCCACTAGCTAATCATGAAGTACGTCAAACCCAAAACTTATCCCATAAGATGCATTGAAACAAAATATAATAGGAGAAGTTAATTTTATATACATGAGATGGTGTGGTTTATAGTATAAAAAACAGCTCGAATAACTGAGCGCTGCAAAATAAGAGACATGTTCCTTACAACGTAACTTAAGTAGGAACGTGATAAATATCTAATGACTATGATATACACTATACAGTCGATACATTTGGGCGTGGAAATGTTCAAATTAGCAGTCCTCAACCTCTAAATATGTCTCCAACTGTGGTGGTTTGCACGCAATAAATATAAGCATCAACAATTGCTATTAATCCAAGCAAAGTAGCGCATCTCCAATGCACATGTCACCTCCCAGCTAACCTCGGTCATTAAAGTTGATTTGGTAGCTGCAATAAATGAAACAACATAAATACATTTTTCAAAAAAAAAAAACAGAAGAAAAAAAACGGTAGCAACAAGGATGGCTGCAATGAAAGTAAACATAAATGAGATAAAAAGTCGAACATTAAGGATGGGGTTTTGCCACGTATAATCAAATATTACTCCCCTTGCCATCAACTAAGCATGCCTCTCTGAAATATTATTTACAATCAACCCTTGCCACAAAACTCAGGCACCAAGTTATGTACTTTGCGAAAATCAAAGGATCTCTCATTTCAAATGAGGAGTCATCTTTTAAATCTTTAAACTCTAATTGTAGCATGCAGCAAGAGCTTCAAAAGTCCATTACTATAGAGATAATATATAGCAATATAGTGCACGTAGGCTTGTTATCTCAACCACGATAGTGGAGCCCCACGTATTTCTATCCAGTTATTCAAATTGCTACTGACAAGGTATTATTGGGAACCAAACCACCATTTGGAAATGCGAAGAGAACAATCATCTCCTTTTGAAGATGTGGAGATGCGAGGAGTACATGGGAGCCCTCTCGGTCTCAAGTTGCGAGTTCCTCTCCGTCTAAAAAGGCAAGGAGCAAACCCTCTCCATCTGGACATGGGAATCCTCTTCATCTGGACTCGCGAGGAGAAAGTTCTCGTTTGGAGATACTATGAAAAATCCCTCCGCATCAAGAGATGGAGGAGAAAGTCCCTCCTCGTCTAGAGATGCGAAGACGCACACTATTTTTGAAGATGCAAGGAGGAAGACTTCTTTGTCTGGAACAACGTAAGAGAGCGATGATATGAACTCATAAATAAAAGGTATTAGGTGCCAAAGAAGATTGGTTAGTGCAAAGGCAGGCAGCGAACTCAACACCCCACCAAGTAACTCAATTGGGCTCCATGAGATTGTTAGATTGGGTTAGTAAGTCCTTAACTATTATAATGAGAGAGAGAGAGAGAGAGAGAGAGAGAGAGCAACCACTTTGGTACTCGAGTAACATTCCTTTCCTAAAATTGTAACTGACGGATTATCCAATCACTAAGTTGGCTTATCAGCACCAAAGGAGGGGTCAACCACCTACTCCATCCTGTCACGAAAGTTGGGTGGCAAAGGAAGTCCACTCCTCGTTAATGAGTAGGCAGCATCCAATGCACACACTTCATTAAGTCGGAGTAACATGGTAGTCCATCTCCTTGGAGTATTTTGCTCCACCAAAAACGGCTTGCTGCTCCATAACAATGGGCATAAGGCATCTTTTCAAGACCAATTTACTTGCCACACGTCTTGTTTTCCCACAGCAAGTGGAATGCCAGGGAACCAACAACTATCTATAAAACAACTAGTTTTTTTTTATAGCGGCTATATTTTCAAATTCTCTATAAGAAAACGTCTATTGTAAGCAATTTCACCACCAATTTTAAATTTGCATTGTAAATTATAAGTTGTTAAATTGAACGTCTTCATCTGGAAATTCAATCGACAAATTTCTTGACGAGCCATCCGGTGATGACGATTATGGCATGCTCTGCTTGATAGGGAGTGCAATTTTCTGGATTTTTGAGATCGACAAGGAACAAAAGTGGTTGCGTCGCTGGGGCTCGATACCTAGTCGAAAGGTCGTCAACAGAGATAAGGAGGGAGGACATTGACGATTAATGAAAAGATTATTTTAATGAGGCCCCAGTGTACGATGTTAATATCTTTCGTCGTCGTTTCCGCATGTAGTGCTCATTTACAACGATTTTTTTTGTAAGGAAGCGCGACACGCGTGAAAATTGGAGATTTTTTTGGTGTCCAGGAAATGACTGGCTCTCAGGACGCTCGCGTACGGCTGCTAGACGGATTCAATTGACGAGTATACCTGAATTGCAGAGAGCACTTCCATTGATATCCTGAAGAGTTTTGTCATGCGGTGTACGTCGTGTATTCAACTCAGTACTTGAGGACACCTACGACCTAAGATAATTCCACGATTGCTCGTACGAGGGAAGCAACAGGGTTTCCAGCCATGCTAGATTGAATAAGACTACATGCACTCGGAATGGAAAAATTACCCGGTAGCTTGGCGAGGGACCCATCGAGGTCATCACGAGAAGGCTATGATCATACTGAACGTTGTAGCTGACCAACAATTCTTGGTATATCGGTTTCGAACAACGATTTGAACATTCTCGACTAGTTGGACGTTTTGAAGGAGCTCAGACATGGTAGAGCACCAAAATGCAATTATGTTAATGGACGATTGTACGACACGGGGCATTACTTGGTTGACAACATATACCCAAAATTGTTCACTTTTGTCCAAACAATTACACAGCCATAGACCCAAAATAAAAATACTCTGCTCAGTGTAAAGAGGGTGCTCGGAAGGATGTGGAATGTGTTTTTGGTGTTTTACAATCTCGATTCGTCATTATCAAAGACCCAACTCGTCTTTGATACCGTGTTGATTCTAGGGCGCATTAAGATGACCTGCATCATTCTTCACAACATAATCATAAAAGATGAACGGGAGGAATTGTTAACTATGCTTCCCCCAATCAATCATTAATTATGTTGCTCCTGAACAAGCAAATTTAAAATCATTTTGCACATGAATTTCTTATTTGGGACCACTTTAACATTTTCACAATTCTCAAGAAAGCCAAAAAGAACAAAACGGTCTTGCATCTTTGAGGTATTTGACTTCATCACTTTGTTCTCGAGTGTTCTTCAACACTCAAAGACACTCAGTAGATCACACCATAACTTTGATCCATATTAAAAATCATAATGGTCTCATTTCCCCATAAATTTCAAATTTTAAATGTCAAAAAATTAAGGGAAAGGAAAGCAGAGCCGGCTACCAAATTTAATTTACTCAGCTAGGTCTGATAGATTAGTCTCAAACAGACTTTCCCGGAGTTTTGGTAGAAACAGAAATAAAACAAGATATCCAAAGGGCTGGCGTGTTTATATAATAAACATCCATTAAAACATTGTAGATTCCATGCATATACATTTTAATGCAGGCAAATAGATAGTTACACTGTATACTTGCTATCCTAACAGAATAGATATTAGAGAGAGAGAGAGAGAGAGAGAGAGAGGGAGAGAGAGACGGGAATGCTGACCTGTGAGTATGAGTTGTCATTATACATGGCAACGGAACATGGCGCAGGCTCAGGTATATAAGTGTGATGAATATTGTTGTAGATAGGTCTCGGCAGTTCAAAATTGCTATTAATTTGATAATCCAAGGGATTGCTCTGCAAGTTTGCCTCAGGCCCATGTTTTAGTTCTTTCATATCTGGCAAAGTTAGATTGCCATATGGATGGTACGGGTACTGGTCATCAAGTTGTAGATTAAAGCAAGCAGTACTCGTTAGTTCATTTAAGGAACCACCTTCTTGTCCCGTATTATCAACCTGTTGTGAGTTGTTGATCTCTGCTTGGTTGCCAGAGCCAAAAAAACCGGAGTAACTCGCAAGGGAGGCATCTCTAGAGCACTCCATATCTCTACAAAGAAAGAATAATCATTCAATGGTTTATACAAAATAGCAAAAGGAAAATGCCATATGTATATATACCTAGCAGTGTGCATCGGTTCCAAATTAACAATTTTGAAGAGAACCGGATTAAATCCAATTGAAATCAGTTTTTCAATTTTAGAGTTAAATCCATACCGAACTAAAGTAAAAATCCAATCCAACTAAGATTGGATCAGTTCTTGTAATCGATTTTGACTCCTCTAATTTCGGCCTTTTTGGATCGAAATCGACCTGAATTTCGATCCAATCGAATGCAATAAATTCAACTCAATTCAGCAAATTTTAATCTAATTAAACCTAATATTGACCATTTACCCTAGTATAGATGACGGTGAATATGACCACAAACTAACAGTATATTCTTACCAATATAGATATGACACGTGTTACTTTTAAAAATATTATATGGACAAGTTTCATCGAATTTTGCATATGTAAAACCAAAACCAATCTAATTAAGGTCAATTCATTAAAAACTAAACTCAATCCAATTCAAATTTTGGTTTATTATTATTTGGATCAAAAATAGATTAGATTGATTGGATTGGACGGTTTCATCGGATTGGTTTGGATCTTACAAAAACCTTTGCATACCTAGTCATCTATGAAGCATGGCCATGAGTCCATGACACAAACACGCAGACATGACAAATTCTAAAAATGAAGTACACCAACGTATAGAGGACGTGTCAATAAAAATATTATATTGTATATATAAAGTGAAGTATAAACAATCACTATTTGTTTATAACAAGTACATCAAACATTGTACGGTTGTGGTGTGAAACGAATAGAAAATAAGTGTCAGGGATGTTAATTCCATATTTAATTATGAATCCATGAATTAATTGTTGGGATAGTGTGTCCGATACATGTAAGACACGGATATATTACCTTCTCAGAAGTGTCTGGTGCTTCCTAGCTATTCATAACTAAGGCAAGAGAATATGGCTATGTCAATCCATTAACATCTATTCACTCACCTTTGAGGCAGAAAGTTGTGGTCCTTTGGTAATATCATATGTTGATGCTCATTATCCGGAAACCATGATAGGGGTTGGACTTCCTGGCTACCACCCATCATCAAAGGCAAGTGAAGCCCATTCTGGAACTATAATGTACAATTTGTGCAAATGAGATTTTAGCCATGATGTATATATATATATATAGAGAGAGAGAGAGAGAGTGTGTGTGTGCACAAGCTAAAAGCTTCAATACCTGGCTAGTGCTATCTAGTTGCATAAGTTGAGGATTTCCAATATTTTCCTGTCAATATGACGCAGGCAGAATTACTGTTAATTACTGCATATGTAATTAGAATATCGGCAAATGGATAAATCACTTAGTATTACAACTTCCTAATTGAACAGACAAGGATTCAACAAGTACACACAACTATTTTAGCATAGAAAAATCACTAGACAGCCCATTTTCATTTAAAGCCCAAGTGGTATTATACATATTTGGCGACCTTAACTATATCAATCATAAGTTTACTGTAAAAAATGAAGGAACAAAGATCACATGCTAACAAAACTGATTGATGATGCCAGTTTTGTTCATTAAGTTAGAACTGGAAATTATCATACCTTGTGTATGCGAATACGGTCAAGTGATTCCCTCAATGAATCTTCCATCCGACTAAGATGTTCAATGTTGTCAATCGTATCGGGATTGCTCCAACCGCTGAATCAACAGAGAGCAATAAAATATCATATGAAGGTATTCAATCCAAATATAAGACCATGATGTAGCAAGTAAAAAATGTAGTTATTTTAAACCAACCAGGGTAAAAAATAGAATGGTTACAACTTTCTGTGACAGTAAAAATGTTATAATAATAACTATAGTCTATATCAACCATAAAATAATAAAAAAATAACTGATTTGAATACTGTGCAGAGCTCCATAGTTTTAACCATTATATTGTGTTAAGACAACAAATAATAAAATGTAGTTGATTACACATAACTATAAGATATAACTGATCCAACATGTACTGCATAGCCATCTTCTGCTAACAATATCTGAACTGAACTAAAAACACGAAGGAACAAATGATCAACTAAATGGCTCAAAATATGCACCTTAGCCTATTGTGTACTTCTGTGAGTTGAGCTCGTAACATCCTTGCATGATTTCTCAATTCCTATTTGCAAAATTTCAAAATTAAATCATATTAATGACAAGAATAAATTTGGGAAGAATTAAATGCAAAAAAAAAACAATTTAAAATCACAATATCTTAAGATGTAAGGAACTTGGTGCAGCATAGTAGCTCACCTCAACCGATTGAGTGCTGCGAGAAAAAAGAAACAAAAGGGAGATTAGATCTTTCTAGTTGCAGTTGTAAAAAAATATTGAATTTGATGAGAATAATCATATACCTTGCACCCAAAAAATCTTGTATATTCACATCATGGTCAAGCTTCTTAAAGGTTTTCTTCAAAACCTATATTTTCAAGAACGCCAAAATTTTATGAATATGATGTAATGATAATTTAATAAGACAAGAAATACATAAAGAGAAAAGAAAAACAAAATTGATCGTGAACATCAATCTTACTTCAAGGCTCTCCAACTTCCTGTCCAATCAAACAAGAAACATTAGCCATTGTGTTGTTCGAATTTGACCAAAACTACATAAAAGAAAATAATTGCAGATCTAAACATGACCTTTTTCATACCTTTTTGCTCTTTCTTGTGGTGTTAGTTGAGCAAATTTTGCAATAACCTCGTCAATGTTGCTAGAGGTTTGGAAAAAAAAGGACATTAGGAAAGGTGTGCTAGCATTCAGTTTATCTGAGATTATCATTATCACTTAAAATGCAAAAAATAATCTAAATAGTCAACTTTATTTAGTGGGGAAGGAATTCTAATTTCTTGCATTTAGTATTGTAGTGTAATTTGACTTCATTTTAGGTATTAGCATTGGCAAGAAGAACACACTCTCTGTGGCTCGTAATGTCCAAAGTCCAACACCATTTGTTATATACATTTATATTACAGGAAAAAAGTAACAGCACACGACTTACCAAAATTTTGGATGCACTTGTCAAATTTCATATTGAAGGGAATATAATAAGAACACAATTTACTATTAGAAGTACTCAATCATAACAAATAAAGGAAAATGTTGAGTATACTACAATATATTGTTGTCAGTGTAAAGCATGGCCTCTCAAGGTAGTTGAGAAGAGTTACTGCCGAGGAAATTATAGTGTTCGAGGACTCACACGAAACTGCGCCGGGGTCGAATTGATTTCAGAGCCTAACATTCCAAAACGGTCACTCGTACCAATATATGAACCACTGAGTCAACTAGCCAACTCGCCAACTCCTATTATTGATAGATTTTCCAATTCTAATCCTCTAAATAATATATGATTGTCTCACCCGAAACGAAAATCGATACTGAGTCAAGAATTGAACAAGTGCGGCTTAGGCCAAAGCTGGGGCTTTGAACCATACAGCTTATGTTGACCTCCATGAATAAAAGGAAGGGGGAAAAAACCAGAGTAGCATATAGAATGAGGAGATCAACCTCATACAAGGCAGTGACTACCAAATGGAGGCCAGCCTAGGAGGTTGTAAAAGACCTCCCTCAAATTTGTGTATCAGGTGACTAACAGGGAGATATGAAGCAAGCTTGTATATGAAGTTAGGGGCTCAATTCCTGTAACAACGAAGCAAGATCCCCCATTCCTAGTGTCATTTTAAATTAATGTATTATACTAGAGTTTACGCGTAAATATTCTTAGTTTTTAGTGTAAAGCTTCCCTGCTACAAGTTCTGTTTTTACTACCAATAACCAAACTGCCTCCCTATCTATTTCTCTCTCTCTCTCTCTTATGTAATATCCATTACTTTGGAGAATGGTTCAGGATTTTATTCACATTATACTCAAAGACGGTAGTAGTTTTGGGTACTTAACTCACCTCGTGTTCATCTATCAATATAATTCCATGCACACTGAATGCTTACTTTAAATGCGTACAGACAAGATCAGTGTTTCAACCAATTATTACATGCATATAATAAGTACTATAAATGATCATAAATAAATTGAAAGTCATAGGCTCATAATACGAATCATATAGTCCGTAGACATATAAATATGAGAGTGGGGCCGTACATAGACAACTATGATAAGGATGACCCTACACCACCTTATAGCCATGTCTACTTCCTCAACAGCCTCATCACTCTCTCTCGGCTACAATTCTACACCACCTTATAGCCATAATTCCTCTCAAACTTTCTGCCCAAAATTACTTAGTCTGGAAGGCACAAATATATCCTCTCATTCAAAGTCTCAAGCTTGGAGACCACTTAACCGGGAACAAACCCGTTGGTTCAAGTGAAGAATGGAGCCACACTGATCTGTTGGTTAAAAGTTTGATAACAGGAACACTATCTGAAGAGGCGTTAATCCATACTGTTGGGTTGAACACAGCTCATGAAGTTTCGTCGCGATTGGAGGAGGTGTACCTCCAAGCGACAAAGGAGCGTGAATTACAACTCAAACGTCAATTACAGGTACCCAAAAGTGATTCTAACTCTCTTGATGATTATCTTATGAAATTCAAAAATATTTGTGATAATCTATCCGCTATTCAAAAACCTGTTGCTGATGAAGATAAAACTATTCAATTATCCCATTGTCTTGGGAAAAAATATGATTACATTGTCACAGCCATGTTGGCAAAGCCCCCCCCCTTCCCAACCTTCACACAGTTCGTTTCTGCTATTCAAAATTTTGAACTCAGAAACAACATAGCTGAATTTGATGCTCCAAAGGAAGTAAATCAAAATTTTGCATTTGTTGCACATTATGGGAATGGACGTGGCAAACCAACTTCTCGTGGTAGAGGTGGAAACTACTTTAACTCCAAGGTAAAGGATTTGTTCCAGCTGGTCATTATGACCGATCCTCATCGGGATCTCAAAAATTTCCCTCTCAATTACCTGGAAATCAGCGTCAAACTTCAAGTCGTTGCTTATCTCCGCACCCAAAACCGCAAGCAAATAGCCCCTTGTCCAATAACCAAATGCAGTCCTCATCTGTACAGTGTCAAATCTGTGGGAAGTTCAACCATACGGCAGCTAAGTGCTGGTTCCGCTATGACTATGCATACGAAGTGAATGACAATCTTCCTCAGGCCCTTGTGTCTACTACTCTCTCTGATAGCCCACCTGATCCACACTGGTACATGGACATAGGAGCAACATCTCATACGACCTCTAACAAAGGTATGTTAACTGTTTCTGAAAGATATAATGGGCACTCACAGGTTCTAGTTGCAATGGCTCACCCCTAGAAATTACACATGTTGGCCATACTACCTTAAATTCCACACATGGTGAAATTCATTTAAATGATGTGCTTGTTGTTCCTAATCTAACCAAAAATCTGATTTCAGTTAGCAAATTGACCAAGCATAACTCATGTGTGTTTGAATTTTCATCCTCTGGTTTTAAGATAAAGGACAGGGAATCGGGGAAAACTCTAGCAACGGAACTAACCAAGATGGGCTCTATGCACTTAATAAAACAGGAGAAGACACTGCACTTATTTCAACGAAGAACGGGAAAGCTTCATCTGACATTTGGCACCAACGAATCGGACATCCACAACCGAAAGTTCTTCATCATTTATCTTCCAAGGAACATATTGATGTTAGTGGTTGGATAAAAAGTCCAAGTATATCTAGTAGCTGTCAGATGGGCAAGAGTTGTCGCTTACCTTTTCATTTATCAAATACTGTTGCTAATTCTCCTTTAGACAAGATTCATTGTGACTTATGGGGACCCGCTCCTGTTGCTTCAGTTCAAAATTTTCGATATTATGTTATCTTCATTGATGATTTTACGAGGTTTACATGGCTTTATCCATTACGAAAAAAATCAGAATTCTTTTCGACATTTCTCACTTTTCAGAGATTAGTCGTAAATCAATTTTCCCGAAAAATTAAAATATTTCAATGTGATGGTGGTGGTAGTGGTGGTGGTGGTGATGGTGAATTTAATCTCACAACTTTTCTTACTCATCTTGATACTTGAGGTATACAGCGTTTTATTTCATGCCCACACACTCCTGAACAAAATGGAATAGCCGATCGGAAACATCGCCATATTGTGGAAACAGGGCTGACGTTACTCTTTCATGCTCATATGCCAAAACATTTCTGGATTGAGGCGTTTATGACTGCCGTTTATCTTATCAATAAACTTCCCACTCCCACACTCAACATGGACACACCATTTTTTAAACTCCACGGGAAATATTCAGATTATCAATCACTCAAAATTTTTGGCTGCTGGTGTTTTCCATATCTCCGTGCCTACTCACGCAACAAATTTGATTATAAGTCATATCCATGTGTTTTTGTGTGATATAGCTCTCACCATAAAGGGTAACGATGTTTACATCCTCCGTCTAAACGAGTCTACATCTCCCGTCATGTGATATTTGACAAAACAATTTTTCATTTGCTGATCCAAAACTGCCATCATCTAATGTGAACACAGGCAATTTTTTTTCTGAATTTTCTCCCAACAACTTTCCTATATCCACTGACTTCACCCGACAAGTTGTTCCTACTTCCCCTAGACCCATACTCCCTAACATCTTTCCCCCTGCCGTGGCCCACCCTATAGTACCAGATGCTACCGCCTTACCCACTTCGCCTCCAACCACTACCACTCTTCCCACTACAACACCATCTTTTACCCGTCCTGCTAGCCCCATTGAACTTTCTGCCGAAGTTGCTCAAAACCTCCCAACTATCCCCCTACATGTTCAGCTTGATACTCCATCTCCCACTCTCAATACGCATCCTATGCTTACCCGTAACAAGGCTCTCCTCACCCTTCACCCGCATGACCCCACTGAACCCAAATCTATTCAGACAGCGCTACGAACTCCTCATTGGAAGGCTGCTATGGAAACTGAAATTCATGTCCTTCATCTTAATCACACCTGGGATCTTGTGCCACGCACTAAGGACATGCATGTTTTTGGTTGTCGATGGGTGTTCAAAACCAAATTGAAATCTGATGGTTCTATTGAGCGTTTCAAAGCACGCCTTGTTGCTAAAGGCTATAGTCAACTTGCTGGCTTGGACTTTGATGAGACCTTTAGCCCGGTTATTCGCCCGGCTACCATTCGCTTGGTCCTCTCTTGCCGTATCTCATCATTGGGTCATTAAACAACTTGATGTCACTAATGCCTTTCTTCAAGGCTCTCTAAAGGAGGTGGTATATATGGAGCAGCCACCTGGGTTTCCTGACCCCCACTATCCTCATCACGTGTGTTGTCTTCGACACGCATTGTATGGCCTCAAGCAAGCGCCGCGTGCTTGGTTTAATCGCTTTAGCCAATTTCTCCTTCATTTGGGGTTCTGTTGTAGTCGTGCCGACTCATCTCTATTTATTTACCGCAACTCCAACATTATTATTCTCCTTTTGGTATATGTTGACGACATTATCCTAACGAGTAATGTTGCGAACTCATTGCCTCATTTGCTCAGCCATCTCAGTGATGAATTTGCCGTCAAAGATCTTGGGGACTTACATTTTTTCTTGGGTATTGAAGTTACCCGACACTCTGATGGTCTTTTTTTATCTCAACAAAAGTATGCCCGTGACCTCCTTTCTAAAGCAGACATGGCTGATTGCAATTCTATTGCCACTCCTCTTGCATCCAAGCATCATCTTCAAAGTGACAGCGGTACACTTGTTGATCCCACCATATATCGAAGTTTAGTTGGTGCATTGCAATATCTCACCCTCACCCGTCCCGACCTCTCTCATGCAGTAAATCTGGTCTTTCAATATATGCATTGCCCTGGACAACTTCATCTCCAAGCTGTTAAACGGATTCTCCGTTATGTTCATGGCACTAGTCATTATGGTCTCCGCATTTTTTCTACATCTCCATTGAGCCTTTATGCTTTCTCCGATACCGATTGGGGTGGCTGCCCCGATACTCGTCGCTCCACAACTAGTTCTTGGTGCCAACTTAATTTCGTGGACATCCAAAAAGCAATCTATGGTGTCCCGCTCTAGTGCTGAAGCCGAATATCGCTCTATGGCTGCCACCACAGCTGATTTGACCTGGGTTATACATTTATTACGAGACATTGGTATTCGTCCTCCTCGGCCTCCCGTTCTTTTCTGTGACAATATCAGTGCCCTCTCAATGTCCACCAATCCGGTCTTTCATGCTCGTACCAAACATATCGAACTAGACTTTCATTTTTTCCGCGAAAAAGTAGCATCTGGTTCATTAATCACAGCCTATGTTCCCTCCACTGCTCAATTAGCTGATGTGTTCACTAAAGCACTGTCCAAACTTGTCTTTCAGGACCTTCGCACCAAGCTGGGAGTGCTACCCCACTCCAGCTTGAAGGAGAGTGATAAGGATGACCGTACTGGAGTTTCCTAAGTTTGTGGAGAATTCCAAACTACCCATTCAAAAGAGCACAATATACGGCTCTTTTATTCATGCATTCCTTATCTCTTGTACTTGGTAGTTGTAACCAACTAGGACTGTAACTCTATTATAAATAAGTTACTCTCAATTAATAAAAAATAAGGAAGAAATATTCTGACAAAAACTTAAACCAAGTTTGGAATTCTCCACAAACTTAGGAAGCTCCAGTAGGGTCATCCTTATCAAACTACATATACTTTTTCTGGTTGGAAATTAAGAACCTTTATTGATGAATCAGTGTAGCACAAAAAAGAAATGGAGCAGCAGTCCAGCGAAAACTAAATATTCTCTCTCACAGCATTGCCAAAGCACATGGCTTCAAAAATGCTAGCTAGTTTCATATCTTCTTGTGAAAATAAATTCAAACAAATAAAAATATAAATTGTACACAACGTACACAACGTACACAGCTAAATATATAAATTGTACACAATCTATCACCTGCATACACTTAAAAGGGGGGAATGTTTGAAAATGCTAAAAGCGTCCAAAAAGGCGTTTTCCTAGACAAGGCAAGCTTATAGCCTCGAGGCAAAGTGAAGCATAAGCCTCAATTCAGAGAAAAAAAATCCAAAAATATATTTATAAATAGTTTATCTCCGAATATCCCATAAGAAAAGCAACAAAAACAAAGTAACATCATATCACAAGTCATAACAAAATAGACTATATCATTAACTATCATGGTATTGTTATATGCGTATGCGGGAAAACAAGACAATAATAAAATTGGAACGACTTATTTCGATGTTGAGGTGTGTGTTAGACACACAGTGCTAAGACAGAAATATCGCCTCACTTTATCGAGTGATGCCTCGAGCCTCAAAAATCTGTCCCCAGGATTCAACTGCGCAGTTCATCCAATCGAAGCACTCAATGGAGAACTTTAGAACCACAGAGAGATTGCCCAGAAATTAGAATATGGAAGAACACATTTTTGGGAGGGGGAAAGAGAAAAAATCGTTATGAATGTGATCTACAGAGCCCTTTAATAAAGGGATGCATAACCACCCACTCTCCTCAAAAAATGGATAACCACCTCCCCTCAAACCCACTCTCCAACGGCTATAAAGAAAAAATGGATTTTAATATTTACAAAAAATGGATTTTATTAATTAAAAACGAATTTAAAAATTAATTAAAAAACGAATTTAAAAATTAACTGATTTTTTTACCCAGTCCCAAGTCCTGATATATAATATAATATTTATATATCTATTTAGTGTACAAATGCACCAAATCCTCCTAAATGCCCTTAGTGGGACTTGAACCCATGACCTCAATCAAAATCAAAGGAGACTCAAAAGTTACCACTAGGCTATAAGTGTTTGTTGTGAGTATTTCATTCACACCAATAATTATATACAAACACGCAACAGGTATAACTTGTAAGTATACAACATGTACATTTAACTTGAATATGCATATTATAGCCTCAGATTTTTTATGTAAGAGTATAACTGAGCCAAGCATTTGGTAGCCTTGAGGCTAGCCTCGAAGCCCAATATGACCCAAAATCATTAACGGTCCACCCATTAACTTATAACTTCGTGTTGGTCCGTGTCGTGTGTCATTTTGCCAGGTCTAGTCTGGAGCGGGTGGGGGAGCAATACAAGTTCATTACCAACAAAAAGGCGAGCTCGGGTCATCAACTTTGAGGGAAAAAACGGGTATGATTTCCTAATTTCTTTGAGGGGTCTTAAGACTCTAATTAACATTAGCTCGAGCCAGGTAATACTCCAAGAGCCTGGTGTGCCCAGTTAGAAAGGCTTACGGTGGATACCTAGGCATCCAGAGACGAGGAAGGTCGTAGTAAACGACAAAATGCTTCGAGGAGTTGAAAATACGCATAGATTCAGAGATTCCCGAATAGGATCACCTTTCAAACTGCTACTGAATCCATGGACAGGCAAGAGACAACCTGGCGAACTGAAACATCTTAGTGGCCAGAGGAAAAGAAAGCAAAAGCGATTCCCGTAGTAACGGCGAGCGAAATGACAAAATGGAGATTCATTAGGCTAACATAGCAAACCACATTGGAGAACAGGGAGAGAGAGAGAGAGACAATTTGCGATACATGTGCAAAGCCTTTGAATCATAACTCATTTTCTCCCTTTCAAGATACTCACTACAACCCAAAGCTAATGGGACTGATTTACCAAGGCGGTATCACTTCACATTTGATGCACTTTCAATCCACATTAAATGCTCCATGGAGTACCATTTTCAAGATTAAGGGTGGGGATCTTTTGGATCCACGCTATATAAACAACAATCATCTTTATTAAATCATTAAAAGATTTGTTCCCAAAGTTATTAATCCTTTATACAACCAAAGCAGCAATGGAGTTTGGCTCAGAAATCTTGGTGCCCAAAGTTTCTGCCAAAAGGCACGACCAGCGAAGGCTAGGTTTCGCTGCAGTGAAGAGATGTTTCGAGGGGAGCGGATGGGACAAGCGTCTGGGTTTTTCATGTGCAAACCCGCGACTAGTGAAGGTCAAGACTCACTGCAGCGAAACGGGCATCAACAGTGAAAAAATGGGTTTTAAGTGAGGGCTAATTTGGGCATTTCTCCCATGTTTTCCCCCTTGTATAAATAGAGCATTTTAGGGCTTTTAACCAAGTTTAAGAGCAGCTTTATCATCACATTCATGGCTTGTATACACATTAAGAGGATAGTGAGGCTTGTGAGAGTTGTAACCCTTGTTGATTGAATCAAAAAAAGGACGTCATCATCCGTGGACGTAGCCATATTGGTTAACCACGTACATCTTGTTGTTTTGTACTTATTGGTGTTTGTTTTCGCTTCACTTTCTCAGTACATTTCATTTATATTGTATTCTCTTGTTGTCTCTTGGGTTATTCCTCATATCTTCAGTGTGCATAAATTTAATTAGTGAGGATCTGTACAACAAATTGGTATAAGAGCTTTTGCTTCTAGGGTCTTTGCTTTGTGTGCATCCAAAGGTGTTTGACATAATTTCTAAGTGGAATTTTGGTTTTGATTCGGCTGTTTTTCGTTGAATACCCGTTTTGGAGATTAGAGAATGGTTACATCTAAGGTTGCAAAGGTGACAACAATGAAGTTTGACTTAATAAATTTTGATGGTAAATCCATTAATTTTGGATTGTGGAAATGTCAAATGAGAGATGTGTTAATTCAACAAGGTTTGCATAAAGCATTGAGAGGCATTTTAGCTAAACCCGATGATATGTCGAAGGATGATTGGAAGGAATACAACTTGCAAGTGTGTAGCACTATCCGGTTAATCTCGTGCGAAATGTGGTATACTATGTAATGAAGGAGAGATCGACGAAGTAAATGTGGAAGAGATTTGAAGACAACTATATGACGAAGAGCATATAGAATCGTCTCTATCTCAATAAGAAATTATTTCGATTTGATTATCGAAAGTGTGTCGATGTCCAAACATCTTGATGAGTTTAATAAAATTCAAGTTTTGTTACTTCTAAATTCACTTCAGGTTCATATGAGCATTTTAGCACCACATTGCTATAGGGGAAGGAGGAAGTGAAGTTGAAGATGAATCTTCGGCATTCTTAGAAAGTGACATACGAAAAAAGAAAAATAATGATTCTCAATCTGATGCGTTGGTCGCACGGGGTAGGACCGGGGAAAGCAGGCAAGGTGGCAGAGGAAGCTCAAGGTCCAAGTCTAGGACCAAGGGCCCGGCTAATATTTTGTGTTACAACTGCAATAAGAAGGGGCATTTCAATAAGGATTTCCTTAAGCTAAAGGTAAGAGACGATAAGTAACCGACGGCGGAGTCTGCCAATTTTATTATTTCAGAGGAAGATGAATTTGGGAATACATTAAAAGTTTCTTCACAGAAAGCTCTTTAAACAAGTGGATTCTTAACTCGGGGTGCTCTTACCACATGTGCCCGGACAGAGATTTATTCCATACCTTAAAGGAGGACCTTAAAGGAGGTGGATGGAGGGAAAATCTTTATGGGTAATGACCACGTTTGTAGGTGGAAGGTATTGGCATAATTAAATTGAAGATGCATGATGGAGTGACTCGAACTCTCACGAATGTTCGGTATGTTCTAGAGCTGAACAAGAATTTGACTTGTGCTTTAGATTCCAATGGGTCCAAGATTGTACTCGATGGCAGAATGCTAAAGGTTGTCTTGTGTGCCTTGGTGGTGATTAGAGGAAAAAAATGAGGAAAATCTTTATTTTCTTCAAGTGAGCACGGTAGCATGTCACACGTCAATTTTTTATAATAAAGAAGAGGCAGAGTCGAATCCCACTCTCCTTAGGCATATGCGTTTGGGACATGCCGGGGGGATAAGGGAATGACAGTGTTGTGTAAGCAAGGGTTGCTAAAGGTGGGGAAAAGTGCAAGTTGGGTGTGAGCATTGTGTGCTTGGAAAGCAAATGTGGGTCAAATTTGGCACGACTATTCATTGCATAAAGGATATACTTGATTACATTCAGATGGATGTTTAGGGTCCTTCTAAAACACCATTTTTGGGAGGTAGTCACTACTTTGTGAATTGATGATGGCTCGACTTGAGTCTATACCATGAAACACAAAAACGAGGTCTTTAGGTTGTTTTTTAAATAGAAGAAGCTGGTGGATAATCAAACTAGCAGGATTCCAGGAAGATCAAGCTGCTTAGGTCGGGTAACGGTGGGGAGTACCGATATAATTTTATATAAGTATTGTCAAGATGATGGTATTGTTCGACATTTTACGGTTCGGAAAACAACACAATAAAATGGAGTAGTGGAGCAGGTGAACCGAAGCTTACTTGAAAATGTGAGGTATATGTTGTCCAATCGGGCTTGCCGAAGCATTTTTTGGTGGAGGCTTTATCCTAAGCTTGCTTCATTGTTAACCACTTGCCATCTATCACAATTGACTATAAGATTCCTATGGAGGCTTAATCGGGTTCACATCCTACTTATGAGACGGTGCATGTATTTGGATGCCCGACTTATTTTCATGTTAGTGAGAGCAAAATTGAACTGAGAGATCGAAAGGCAATTTTCATGTGTTGAAGTAAATGGGGTCAAGGAATACAAGTTATGGTGCCTAGAAGATAAGAAGATGGTGGTGAGTAGGGATGTGACTTTTGATGAGGCGTCTATGCTCAAGATGCCAAAGGTAGAGAAAGAAGAATCTCCGATGGAGAATGAGAGCGAAAAGGTGCAAGTGGAGGTGCAAGAGAAGCTTGAGTCTCACACAAAGACAATATCTAGATAAGATTGTGGCACAGTTTGGGAAGAAGGATGCAAAACCTGTGAAGACTCCCTTGTCTGCACAATTCAGACTTTCGGCTACGCTTAGCTCACAGAGGATGAGGTGGAGTATATGGCTTAAGTTCCGTATGCGAGTGCGGTGGGGTAGCTTGATGTATGTCATGGTTTGTACTCCACCAAATATAACTCGAGTAGTGAGCATTGTGAATAATATGTCGAATTCGGGCAAAGAGATTGAAATGCAATGAAGTGGATTTTGCGATATCTATTGGTATCACTTTATGTGGAACTTGTGTACCAACAAGTGTTACACCTCAGATGCATTCCAAGAACAGCATATGTCACTTACTCCCTTCCTTTCTAAATTCATTATCTCAATTTCTTCCATTTCAAAATTAAACAGTCTAAAGAAGCACATATTATTCTATATAGCTTTTGTAATTCTTAAATGGCTATTATTGATTTGTGGGCTCTGTAAAGCAGGTATGCATACTAGTTTTTTTGTTGCTATTTGTGTATACTGAATTTAGAGTCTGATTTCAGAGCATGTTCCACAATTATATTTAAGTTTGTGTATACTAAATTTAGAGTCTGATTTCAGAGCACATACTAGTTTTTTTGTTGCTGTTTGTTTGTTATACTGTAAAGCCATTAATTGCTGTTTGTTGCTTCTTGTAATCTCTTTTGTTATTATTTTATTATTGCTTGTAATCTGCTATGCCTAAAGATTTAACTTTTTGTTATTGTTTTGTTATTGCTTGGAACTTTTTGTAATCTGCTATTTTTTTTAATATAAGTTCATGGATCCAAATGTTTGAATTTTGATTGCATGTAATTCGGTGATAATATGATGAGGACTTATGGAGCATGCATATGAAAAAGGCGCCCCAATTGCAAATATTTGGACATATGTTTAAGGTATGCACCATTTTAGTATTTTTAATAGCCTTATTATAATTAAAAAATATTAAAATATATTAAAAAAGGTCAAAATACCTTTTCACGCCTAAGGCCCGCCTAGACTTCTAAGACTTAAGGCTTGGCCTCCACGCCTCGGTCACGCCCCACGTTTTTTAGAACCTTGGTTTTAAGTAAGGTTATACTGGGCGTTTCTCCCATGTTTGCTCCCTTGTATAAATAGAACATTTTAGGGTTTTAACCAAGTTTAAGAGCAGCTTTATCATCACTCATTGCTTGTACAATGAGAGGATTGTGAATCTTGTGAGAGTTGTAACACTTGTTGATTGAATCACAGAAAGGAAACCATCATCCGTTAACGTAGCCATATTCGTGAACCGCCTATATCTTGTCTTGTTCTTATTCATGTGTGTTTTCTCTTTACTTTCCCATTAGTTTGCCTTTGGATTGTATTCTCTTGTTACCTATTGGGTTGTGCCTAGTCTTGGATATTGGGCATACGGAATCACTAGTGAGTATCTGCACAACAAAAAACCTGTAATGACCCCTAAATACCCCTTTTTTTTACCTTCTTACGTACTTATACTACCATTCTCTTAGTTCTTAGGTGTTTGTCCCGCTCTTATCCCTGATAAGGTGCCTTTTGTATGCCACGACTCTCAAGTGTCCTCTCATTTAATCTTTAGTGTAAGTTCTCCGAGGAGAAACATTTCAATTCAAGGAGTATTCACTACCCCAATCCACTACAATCTACACGACCAAACCTATAATATGTGCTTAAACAACTATTATCTTTCATTAAGAAAACAAGATGTTGGACATATAATTATCCAAAACCTATATCATGATGACACAATTATCCGCATCTAATTGTGATTTCGCAAGAGTGGACACATATACATGTATATATACACTGACACCGCGTGGAAAAATCATAGAAATTACGAAGGTGTGAATTTCATAACAGATTCTTAACAAAAATAAGAGTTAAAACTTGTTTTCCTCATTCTTTGAAGCATATTAGGACCCTAAAGATTAATGGAGCCTGTGGAGGATGCTTTGAAAAGTTTACAAAAAGCCATGGAAGAGTCAAGTATGGGCTCAAATGGATGCTCAGTGTACAAGGAAACCATAATTTCAGCCAATGTAACATGCCATGATTTCGACACGAAAAGTACCTGCGCTCTCCACGGAATAATGTAGGCTTTCCGGTTGGAGAAAACATAAGGAGAATTAAATCAATATCGCATAATATTGACAATTCCCTAGCTTTCTTTAAGATACCACTCCTCCGTTTCGAATAGGTCACCTGTCTGTTGCTTGTGTTCTCTAATCTCTTTATCTTTAGCTTCACCCTCCCCATCCTGCAAACAAATAACTTCTCAATATAACAACAAAAGCCTCATATCACTGATGACAAATCAATATCCCGAAACGACTAACGACATTGGTGAGTATATTTCTTCTTCTTTTTTAATTAAAAAAAACATTAGCCTATGACATATTAGAAAAATTCAGAGTTCAATTGAATAACTCTAGCACCGTTGTAGTTAGGGGTGGTAATTCGGGTCAACGGGTCATGTTTCGGACCGACACGACACGACATGAATTCGTATCTTTCTTAGTTGGCACGAACACGACCCGAATAAAAAATAATACGGCATGACAGGACACGAATACCAGGATTTCTTAAATTTAACGCCTAAAAACACGATAACACGACACGACTCATAATTCAGACACGAACACGACATATCGTGTCAATTTCGGATCAATTTTGTGTCGTTTCGTATTATTTTTTCGTGTCGTTTCTAAAATTCCCACCCCTAGTTGCTGTAATCTCCATTTGCCAATGAAACCAAGTGTTATGACCAAAATTTCAACAATTATCCCCCTCAAAGGGGGGGCATATATATAGAAAAAATTGAAAATACCTCCTTGAAAAATGCTCAAAACTGTTGGAATATTGACAACACCTCGTGGAGCCTATGACCTTGAAAAATGGTGGATACCCATTAACGATGTTCCTCCAAGAGCCCAGACAAATAATCCCAAGAAAGCTACTCTTTACACTAAAACCTATAAAGAATCCCAAGAAAAGTATACCCAGATGAGGAAATGAAGAAAGAAGAAGAATTGATGATATGGAGTTACAATAGTTTTGAATTCAAACCAACAAAATAACATTTGCAGGCAACAAAATAGAGAGAGAAGAGGGGAGAAAGAAGAGGGAGAATGAGAGGGATGAGCGTGATTTCGCTCGTTTCAGGTAACGAGAGAGAAAAATTTTATTAGCCCCCAATTTTTTACTTAAAACCAATAGACCGAATGATGTGTCAATACTAGTGGATAAAAAAACAAGACATGGTAAAGTGAAATGAAAAATGACATTTCTCCATTCTCAAACCATATGCGGCAAACACTCATCTTATTTGGAATAAAAATAAAAATAAAAATTTTGACATGATATCACGTGTTATATGTTTATTGACATGATATCACGATTGATTAGTGTCGTTGGGGAGGATCAATATTTTTGAACCCACATCATTTATTGAATGTGGGTTCGCGTCAGCGGTACTAACCAATCGCGAATCTAAGACATCAAATTAAACAGTTTTTTATTAAAATTAAATTGTTTTTATTAAAATAAAAAATTTTAAAAATATTTATTTCATTAAATAAAAAAACAATGTTTATTGACATGATATCGCGATTGATTAGTGCCGCTGGCGAGCGGCACTAATCAATCGCGATATCATGTCAATAAAATTGTCTTTTTTATTTATAAAAAAAAATATTTTTTTAATTTTAATTTTAATAAAAATTGTTCAATTTTAATTAAAAAAAATTATTTAATTTGATGTCTTAGATTCGCGATTGATTAGTGACGCTAGCGCAGACCCACATTCCTGGATCCACATCATTTGTTGAATGTGGATCCGCGCCAGCGACACTAATCAATCACGAATCTAGGAGATCAAATTAAACTAACACGACTCAAACAGATAACATGACACGCAAATTTTTTTCTTTACCAAACACGAACACGACCCCGTTAAACGACATAAAATCATTTTTTTTCCTAGCACTAAAATGCGACATGACACGATACAACAAGAAATATCTTTTATCAAGGTTCTAAAAAACGCGGGGCGTGATTGAGGCGTGGAGGCCAAGCCTTAAGCCTTAGAAGCCTAGGCGGGCCTAGGCGTAAAAAGGCGTGAAAAAGCGTTTAGGCCTTCTTAATATATTTTAATATTTTTTAACCATAACAAGGCTATAAAAATACAAAAATTGTACAGATCATAAAAATATGTCTGAATATATGCAAATTAAAATACTATTTGATTATTTTGGATGAGCTAATGGTCCGGTTTGTAAACAAATTCTTTAAAAGGCGACATCGTTTCACTAAATTATTGTTATTTTTAGAAAAAAGTGCGCCTTAAGGGTTTTACCAAGAATAAGGCGTGAAAAGCGTAAGGCGAGGCGTTTCTCTCAAGTCTTAAGCCTAGGCGTGCCTAGGCGGGTTTTTTAGAACAATGTCTTTTATACCTAACAGGAAAACGAAATATTTTTTTATACTTGTGTCGTTGCATGTTTAATTACGCTAAGTTTATATTTGGTAAAAAAATTACAATTTCATGTCATATTACATTTCATTTAAGTCGTGTTAGTACTAATTAAACAAAAAGATTACATATATAATTTTTTTTTAAATAAATGTCTCTTTTTCATAAATATAAAAAGTGACTTCTTAAATAAAACATGTTCTTTATAACTTATAAGTTTTATTATAAAACAGGGTCTTTACAACTTTTTCAAAATAAGTTTTATTATAATGTATCTTTTTACAAATATAAATTGTTTTTAAAAAATAAAAATCTAACCTTTCTTGAAATATTTTTTATATATAATTTTTGTAAAAAGTCCTTTTATAAGTTCCTTTTGTTAAATATTTACTTTTATATTTTTTGTGAGTTGAAAGTTACCGGAGTAATCTAAAGCTTAATGGCAAGTGTTGGTTTACGAAGTCTATTTCATGGATCTTATGTATTTTTTTATCCTATTCTAAAAGCCACATCGGTCGGTCGCTTGGTTTCAGTCGATTCCTCGGTCACAGTAGAAAAGCTCAACGAGAGAATAGGGTGATGTCAGAATTCTATTGTGCCCGTTTTTCTAACCGAAACCAATCCACTGAGACATGTGGCAGCACTACAAGATGATATAAAACAAGAGGCCGCCACTAAACCTATTAACCAGAAACTCTTTTAAGGTTCTTCTTCCAAATCTAAGATAACGTGATTTGTTTTTACCAAATCTAAGATGATATAAAAAATTGTTTTATTATTACGTAAATTCTCGAATCATTTCAAGTTTGGGGTCCACTAGGTAACGTGATTTGCTTTTACCAAACATGCCCCCTTTTTAATTAATATGAACAAGACTCAATATTTTATTTTTTAACTACCACAAACACAACTCAAGTAAAAGCAATACGACACGACATTGAAACTTATTTTTTATTAAACACGAAAACGATCCATTTAATACAAATACTACACGACACACAATATTGATTTTTTACATAACACGCCACAAATAAAATCGACACAACTTATTTTTGTTGTTTTTACCTAATACGATCGTGAACCAAAAAAAATACAACGATACAAAATCGTATTTTTTACTTAAAACAAACACGACCCAAATATGACGCGGCACGACACGAACTCGTATTTTTTACTTAACACGAACACAATATAATTAAAACACGACACGCCACAAAATTCTTTTTTTAACTTAACACGAACACGGTTCAAGCAACTTTACTGCTAATGGAGATTTGAAATTGATTAGTGCCGTTAGCGCGGACCCAAATTCAACAAATGATGTCGGTCCGGGAATGTGGATCCGCGCCAGCGGCACTAATCAATTGCGATATCATGTCAATAAACATAGTTTTTTATTTATGAAAAAAATATTTTGTAATTTTAATTTTAATAAAAAAACTATTTAATTTGATGTCTTAGATTCACGATTGATTAGTGTCGCTGGCGCTGCGCCACATCCAACAAATGATGTGGGTCTACGCCAGCGGCACTAATCAATCGTGATATCATGTCAATAAACATAGTTTTTTTTAGTTATGAAAAAAAAATTAATTTTAATTTTAATAAAAAACTGTTTACGTTTAATTTAAAAAAATTATTTAAGTTGATATCTTAGATTCGCGATTGATTAGTGCCGGTGACGCAGACCCACATTCAACAAACGATGTGGGTTTGCGCCAGGGGCACTAATCAATCGTGATATCATGTCAACAAACATAGTTTTTTTTATTTATGAAAAAAGTATTTTTTTAATTTTAATTTTAATTAAAAATTGTTTACTTTTAATTAAAAAATTGTTTGTTTTTAATTAAAAAAAATATTTTTTTATATTAATAAAAAATATTTTTTTATATAAAAAACTATTTTTATATCAATTGTTAAAAACAAAAGAGTAAGAAACTTTTACAAAAACACTTTTTATGTATTATATATGAAAGAATTGTTTTGCAATGTAATAAGAAACTTACGAATAGACGTGTTGTTGTACAAGGTAACGATAGAATAATTATTTTGTTGGCTTTGGTTTTGTAGTGCATACCGGCTATAACCGGTTTAATCCATTGTTTCTAGAGATGACCTTTTCATTCTATCATTATTACTTTACACATCATTCGGTCCAAAGCTATTAAGTCGATTGTTCGGTTCCAATAGAAACGTTCTTTCCCTTGTCAAATCCACTGAATGACTCACTCAAGTTACCAGTAGGAGCCAAGCCGAGCCCCGCCCCGCCCCTAATGGGACAGGTTTTAAAACCTGACTAATGAATTACTAGTGGATATGGGTTTAAAAAATATTCGGTTTATTAAATGAAGCGGGTTAGGAGTTCATTTAAATAAAATCGCCCCGCCCTATTTAACTTATGCCTACATAAATACCCTTTATATCGATATTAATTACACATACACACACACACACACACACACACACACACACACACACATATATATATATATAGAGAGAGAGGGGGGGGCTCATGTACACCCTAAGTTCGCACATCATATTTTTTAAAATAGTAAAAAAAATATACTTTTATCCTATTTTTTTTTTGTGTGATTTTTAAACATTTCAAGGAACCCATATAAAAAAATTTAGGTCAAAATTTATTTTATTTTTTAAAAAAAATTGGTCAAACTTTCGCAGCTTTTAAAGTGCTTAAAAACAGCGAAAGTTTGACCGATTTTGAGCTAGTGGTTTTGGCATGGAGTGATTCTACTGTAATCGATTTTTTTATAGAAATTAGGTAAACACGCTGACGTGAAAAGCTTGTCATTAGTTGAACATTCGATCACAACAGAATTTTGTTTTGGCATGTGACATCTGATATTGTTGTTGTTGGTGTTTGATATTGGGTAACATGTTGTTCCCTACTGTTTGACCAATTTGCCCTTCCTTATTTACGATTATAGCCTTGCCTTTGCTGCTTCGTTTTTGCCCTTAACAGCTGTTGTTGGTTTACTCTTTTACCCTTTCTTTTGCTGGTAATTTCGAAGGAACCATGGTTGTTACTCGAGCCTATAAATAGCGTTGTTGGGTGTTCAAAGAAAATGAGATTTTTTTTTTGCAAAAATCGGTCAACCTCTGCCAACATTATTTCCTCTCTTTCTCTCTCTAAAGACTCGTATGTATTCATATTCTTGAGAGATTTTTGTTCAGATTTCTTATCCCCAAACTCCTTTTCCATATACAATTTGTTTAAAACGTTTTTGTTTGAGAAGGGGCTATTTTTTTTTAAAGATTTGGCACCATAGTTTCTTTTGAAAATTTTGGGATTGAAAGAAGTTCCGCGCGTTGCTGGTTTGGATGTGTTCTTAATACTGTGTTGATTTTTCTTGAGCTTTGAAGTCTCACGTTTTAGTGCTCATTGGAGCTAAAATTTTTGGCCTTCGTTTCTATTTAGACGAAATCTCTTTGGGGTAACATCTCTTACCCCTTTCTCTCTATATACATATAAACATACTCATATATACAGATCCATATATATACGTATTTATAATTTTAGATATACGGGTCTGCTATATACATATATATATACTGATTTACGCATATATATTCATACTATATATAAATCATTTAAAGATATCATTTTTTTTAACAACATCGAATTTTAAACTCCCTAACAAGCTCGAGGTCCATGCTAGATATACAATCAGTGAAAGGGAAAGCTAAAAAGGAATCTCTAATGTCATTTCTAATATTAGAAATTACATTTTCAGTCTTCATTGCCTGATCTTCAAAAACCGCTCTATTACGACCTTTCCAGATTTCCCAGGAAATGAGAATAGGAATAATGATGAGGAGAATAGAGAGAATAGAATTGCCTTTGACTTTTATCCACCATGACATAAGTTCCCCTCTGATAGAATTGGAAATAGTTCTGATACCTATGATGCCTTTGAAATGAGCCCAAATTGATGAAGCAATATCACCAGTGATGAAAAGATGGTTTATAGATTCTTGGTCAGGTGTAGAGCAGCAGTGACATTTGGAAACGGTAGGAATTTTTATATTGGAAATTATATCATCAGTAGGAATAATTTGATGAAGTAATTTCCACATAAAAATAGAAACCTTACCAGGAAGCCGCTTATTCCATATAGTTTTGAAGGAGAATTGAGGGCAGCTTTTATTTCTGACAACATCCCAAGCTGATTTGAGAGAGAAAGAGCCATTTGTGTTAGCCATCCATTTGAGCTCCCCATTATCATAGATCCATTCTTTAACCACTGGAAGAACCTTATGCATCCTCTTCCATACATGAGAAGAATTTATTTTGTAATAAGAGTCAAGAGGAGCACATCTTTTACAGTATTTATTATTCAGAAATCTGCTCCAGGTAGAATCTACTGTTAGCAGTCTCCACCAAACTTTGCAAGAAGAAGCTTTAATATAATCAGGAATGAGCTTAATGCCTAGCCCCCCTTCATCAATAGGTAGGCCAAGAGAATTCCAACTTTTCCAATGTCTTTTCATGGTGACATCTGAAGAACCCCAAAAAAAATTTGAGAAGAGCTTTTCCAGAGTCTGGATAATGGAAATTGGAGGCTCCAAAGCTGCAAATATATGATAAAACATTAATTGAGTGACATGTTTTAATAGAATGAGTTTCCCTCCTTGGCTTAGTAATTTACATGACCAGCCTTCGAGTCGCATCCTAATTTTATCAATAATCCCATTGAAAAAAGAGCTTTTCTTTCTCCCTACATAAAGAGGCACTCCCAAATAGAGAAGAGGAGGAGATTTAAATGTGAAATTTGTTGTTTTTTCAATAATCCTTCTCCTAGATAAAGAGCATGACTGGGGAATCATGAAAGAGCACTTTGATTTATTCAGAACTTGACCCGAGATAATTTCATATTCCTTGAGAAAAGACATGAGATTCTTGAGAGATTTTTGATTTCCAGATGTGAAAATAAGATTATCATCTGCAAAAGAGAGGTTAGAAATAATGGGACTACCAGGTGGCATAGAAAAGGAATCAATCTTACCATCCTCAACCAATTTTTGCAACCCTCTATTTAGAACTTCTGCTGATAAAATAAATAGAGCAGGTGAAAGAGGATCTCCTTGCCTAATTCCACAAGAGGACTTAAAAAAGTCATGAGAAGTTCCATTGATAAGAATGGAGAACCAACATTCTGATATAAGCCTCCACACCATGTCAATAAAAGTTTCATTGAAGCCAAATTTTCTGAGCACTTGAGTGAGATATAGCCATGAAACTCGGTCATAAGCCTTGGACATATCAAGTTTGCAAACTAAATTTGTTCCTCTCAATTTTTTATTGAAGTTAGCCATTATTTCTTGGGCCAGAAGAATTTGTTCAGAAATAGATCTGCCTTTAATGAAGCCAGCTTGGTTGGAACTAATAATACCATTAAGCAGCAATCCCAATCTATTGGCAAGGATTTTGGAAATAATTTTATTGGAGGTATTGCAAAGACTGATAGGTCTATAATCATTACAAGAAGAAGGATTTTCAGATTTAGGAATGAGAGTAATTAGGGTGGAAGTCCAGCTTTTGGTTAAACTATTCCCCATGAAAAAGGAAGTGATGGCTTTAAACAGGTCAGCTTTAATAATATCCCAATAAATTTTATAGAAAAAGGAGTTGAATCCATCAGGCCCTGCAGTGCTAGAAGAATCCATTTGAAGAATAACATCTTTAATTTCTTTCAGAGAAGGAGGAGAGGACAGAGGGAGATTATCACTCTCAGTGATAAGATTTGGGATGAAGTTGAGTAAGGATAAGTCATCAGGAATGGAAGAAGAGGAAGATAGAATACCTTTGAAATGATCCGAGAACAGACTTTTGATAGAACTTGGGTCTGAGTTCCAATTACCAGAAGAGTCTTTGATTCGAGAGATATTGAGTTTGTTCCTTTTCTGATTAACCATAGCATGAAAAAATTTTGAATTCTCATCCCCTTCTTGCAGCCATTTAACCCTTGCCTTTTGCTTCCAGAAATCATCTTCTATGGCTAACTGATGCTGCAGATTAGCTCTAGCAAGCTTGTACTCGATATTGGCAGCTTCTGTGAAATTGGACTCTAACTCAATTTCTTTTCTAAGTACATCATCTTCTGCTTCAATAATGGCTTGGAAAATATTTTTGAAAGTATCTTTATTCCAGATGGCTAAAGCCTGTTTTGTAGCCTTTAGTTTCTGAGAAAATACTCTAATAGGATCCCCAATAAAAACAGTACTCCAGGCCTGCTCCACCACTGATAGAAATTTATTATGTTTAGCCCAAAAAGTTTGGAATCTAAAGCTCTTCTTAGATTTCTCATCATTAAGACTAAGACTGAGAAGCAATGGGCTGTGATCAGAATTAGTTCTATTAAGATGAGCTACAGTTGAAGATAAAAAAATTTGGCTCCATTGGAAGTTACATACCACTCTGTCAAGCCTGGCCCAGATTCGATTACCTCCCTCCCTGTGGTTACACCAAGTGAATTTGGAACCAGTGTGCGAAATGTCAGACAAACCAGCTAATCCCAAGGCATTATTAAATTGAATGCAGGCCTCAAAGTCAATCTCATTTCCTCCAATTTTCTCCAAAGGGGAAGATACCACATTAAAGTCACCTCCTACAATTGTAGGGATGGTATTATTGCACTGGTTCAAGATATCCTCCCAAAGTTCTTGTCTTTCCAGTTTGTTGCACTTGCCATACACTGAAATTAATTTAATGGGACCAGGTAGAGAGTTATCCTGCAGCTCCAGAGACAAAGCCTGGACTGAATTAAGAGTAACATTGACAGTCCACTCATACTTCCACATCACCCAAATGGTGTTATTGATGTTAGCCATGCCATCTACAAAGTTCAATCTGAGAACCAAATTTTTCAGAAGAATTTCATCAATTTTTGGTTCCATGATTGCCACTAGGGAAATGTTATGGACTTTAATAAGTTTTTTGAGTCTTCTAATTGTAGGCTTGTTACCAATACCTCTCACATTCCAAAAGAGGACCCTGATCATTGAAAACCAGAACAGCTTGAAGTTTGGGAAGAATTCTTTTTGCCTCTGGATCTGGTGATAATTGAAGAAGTTTCTGCAGCAGGATTTTTTTGGTCCTTCTTTTTTATGCCATATTCCTCATCTATCTTTCGAAGACAGGAAAATTTATTGGATAAGGAAATCGAATAGCTTTTGAACTCTTCAGAAATGTTGGGTAACATATGAGGATCACATTCTATCTCACTGTCAGATAGACTGTTAGAACTCCAGTCAAAAGACTTTTTATGAGGGAGGCAAGGTCTGGGGGAAAGATTGTTGGATTGCAGCCAGAATTTTATGGGGATCATGAGTTTTTTATGGTGGAGTTTGGGAATAGGAAGTTTAGTATTGGCTGTGGAGCATGGAGGGATTTCTCCCTCTTCAATTGAAGGAAGAGAAAGGTGTATTGCAGGTGATTTAGGCTGACTGATAAAAGAAATTTCAGGGTTATGAAGATTAGGATCAGTACTTAAGCAGATAGGCTCTGTGTTGGAACATTTTTTGGGAAAAGGAACAATTTGGGAATGAGTGGTCTGAGTACTATCAACCAGTTTACTAGATTCCCCAGGTAGAAGGTTCTTTTTGGCAGTCCACACTTTAGCAGGTATTGGAATTTTTTATACTACACCTGTAGAGATGGGGAGACCAGAACTGGTAGGCATCCCAGTATCTGAATCAATGAACGAAGAAGCCTCAAACTTTTTGCAATCCCTAACCAGATGGCCCTGACGTCTACAGTTCTTGCAATAAGGAGGTATTTTTTCATATTCAATGGGCTGCCAGAACCCAATGTCACCATTACCAATCCATACTCGATGAACAATAGGTTTAAGCAGATCCAATTCAACACAAACCCGGGCACAACTAGGTCTCGAAAGGCCTGCAGTAGAGTCATCTATTTTTAGGGGAGAGCCAACTAATTGAGCAATAGAAAAAAGAGCTGACTTTGAGAACAAATGTATGGGTAGAAAAGGGAGAGAGATCCAAACAGGATTTAATGAACAATCTGTGTTGGCCTGGAATGAAGGAGTCCATTTAGAAATATGGAAAGGATATTTCAGAATATACCATTGGTTACGAAGCCATAGTCTTAGATAGTCTTCTTCACTATTGAGCTTAATAAGAATATGTTTTTCATCGAGTAAACCAATAGAGAAGGTAGTTTTCAGAGAGAAAGAATGAAATTTTTTCCTGATAACCTCCAAAGATGGACGACCAAGAGTGAATTTCCCAACAAGAGAGAATTTGAAAGGATCAGAAAGAGCTCTAATATCATCGTTAGAAAAAAACACAGCTGGCTCACCTTTATGCATGCATGGAGTTTTTAACGAAAGAGAATCAGGAGTTTTGTTACCCAGAAGAGAAGCAAATGATTTGGTAGCAAAAGGAAGTATAGTTTTATGAGGGTTGCCTGAAGAAGAAGTAGGCTCCGGTGGCTGGATGGAGGTGGAAGGGGCTTCCTCAGCCGCCATTCCTAGATGGAATAGGGTAACCAACGACCCTAAAGATATCATTTCTTTTTGGTGTTAAAATCAAAAAGAAAAGTGGATTTTAACACATAAGCCATTTCTGGATTTGAATAAACGAAAAGTGGTTTAACAGATCTAACACATATACAAGAAAATGTTTTGGAACAAACAAATAATTTATATATATACGAACTGAATAAAGAGTATATATATATATATATATATATATATATATATATATATATATATATATATATATATATATATAGAGAGAGAGAGAGAGAGAGAGAGAGAGAGAGAGAGAGAGTATGAATAAATATGTGTAAATCAGTATACACATGTTTATAGCAAATTCGTATATCTATAATTATAAATACGTATATATATGAATATGTATATATGAGTATGTTTATATAAAGCGATAAAGGGAGTTAATATATATATATATATATATATATATATATATATATAGAGAGAGAGAGAGAGTATGAATAAATATATGTGTAAATCAGTATACACATGTATATAGCAAATTTATATATCTATAATTATAAATACGTATATATATGAATATGTATATATGAGTATGTTTATATAAAGGGATAGAGGGGGTTAAGAAATGTTACCCCAAAGAGATTTCGTCCAAATAGAAACAAAGGCCAAAAAAATTCAGCTTCAACGAGTACCAAAACGTGAGACTTCAAAGCTCAAGAAAAATCAACATAGTATTAAGAACACCTCTAAACCAGCAATACGCGAAAATTCTTTCAATCCCAAAAGTTTCAAATGAAATTATGATGCCAAATCTTAAAAAAAATAGCCCCTTTCTCAAACAAAAACCTTTTAAACAAATTGTATATGGAAAGGGAGTTTAGGGGTAAGAAATCTGAACAAAAATCTCTCAAGAATATGAATACATGTGAGTCATTAGAGAGAGAAAGAGAGGAAATACTGTTGGCACAAGTTGATCGGTTTTTGCAAAAAAAAAATCTCATTTTCTTTAAACACCCAACAACTCTATTTATAAGCTCGAGTAACAACCTTGGTTCGTTCGAAATTACCAGAAAAAGAAAGGGTAAAAGAGTAAACCAACAATAGCTGCTAGGGGCAAAAATAAAAAAGCAAAAGCAAGGCTATAACCGTAAATAAGAAAGGGCAAATTGGTCAAACAATATGGGACAACACATTACGCAACATCAAACACCACCAACAACAATATGAGATGCCACATGCCAAAACCACTAGCTCAAAAACCAATGCCACCAAATTGAGTCTCAACGAAACCCACAAAACCAATTTGAAATCTCTGCCATGTTAATGTTGTGTTAAACAAAGTTGATTTAAACAATAAATTTGTTTAAACTAATTTTTAATGATAACACATTGAAAATCCGTAAATAAAATTCATAAACGAATGATTAAAATTCCTGAACAGATAATAAATCTTAGAATTTATAAAATATAAAAATCATTTAAGATAAGAATACATATTAAAAATATTTTACCAAAAATAGTTTGTATATAAAATAAATATAGGAAAGTGTGATTTTAGGATAATAAACAATAGATTTTAACAAACAAAAAAATGCAGGACCATATAAAAAAAATAATTTGTCTCAAAATAGAGCCAACAAAAAAAAATTCAGCTCAAGCCTATGACCTTGAAAAATGCTCAAAATTGCTGGAATATTGACAACACCTGGAGCCTATGACCTTGAAAAATGACCAAACTGTTGGATAGCCATTAATGATGTTCCTTTGTTTCTCCAAGAACCGGAGATATTTCTATGCCTAAACAAATAATACTGTTCTTCTATGACTAAAAATAAAAAGAATGTAGGACAAGGAGAATTGGATCGAGAAAACCCAAATGGTAATTTCACCCACGACTACAAAAGGACAAAAATTCTACCATACCCACTTACAGATATATCAAGCTTTCAACCCATTTAAAACGCTGAAACCCTACTCTTTACACTAAAACCTATAAAGAATCCCAAGAAAAGTATACCGAGATGGGGAAATGAACAAAGAAGTAGAATTGATGATATGGAGTTGCAATAGTTTTGAACTCAAACCAACAAAATAACATTTGCAAGCAACAAAATAGAGAGAGAAGAGGGAGAAGGAGAGGGATGCGCTTAGGATTACAGTAGGACTACGGGTTCTGTTGTGATTTCGGTCGTTTGAGGTAGCGAGAGAACCGGGTGATTTAAGAATTTTTACCAGAGCTTTTCCCCTATAAAATCCACCCAACCGAATGAATCGCCTCGCCCTGCCAAAAACTTGACACGACTGAAAATGTGTCTCTAGTGCGTGCTTATACCGGTTCAAGTGAAAATCGATCGCATAAGTAATAAACCCGATAAGACGGGGTCGAATCCTCAGGGAACTAGGACAAATGCTCGTGACGACGATAGGTAAGATGACTAACCCTAAACTGACTCAAGAAAAACAACGAAAAGATGATTGAATTTGAATTTGATCTACTAACTAAGTGCAATTTAAGTTAAACTACGTATGCAGAACTAAACTAGTTGTGATATGAATGAGAAAGATAGGTTGGAATACAATCCCCCGAACCTTACTGGATATAAAACTAGTCATAAATTAGATAATTGATTAAATCTAGTCTTTATTAATCTCAAGCATTACATATATGAGGGTACTACCCCGCATCATACCTAATCAAGAGTAAGAATAAAGTGGTGTCAAAATAGCTAACACGCACGTCACACTCTTAAACACCCCAGTTACCTAGGGCAAACGAGGTAAAAAGACTTACGACAATTATGACTACTACACAACACGATTCAATCATTTATTTAATTCAGGGAACTAATTTTATAGTTATGCAAACCACATCGGGTTGGGTTCATGCACCCCAACCTCTAGCCAAACATTATGAAACTATGAATAAACAAGGAATCTATGTTGCATGAAATCATAATTGTGTGAAAAGTGAGATGAAACATGAGAAATAATAATAAAAGTGCTAGAAATAATGGTTACCAGAATTGAAGAAAAAGAACATGCAAGAAGAAATCAAAGCTTGAAGAAAAACCGAAAAAGCTATTGAATTAAAGGTACAAAAGATGTAAATTCTTCTCCTAGATGTTCCTCCTTGATTAGAAGAATTTACATTAATGAAATCTGAATAAAAAGGACCTTAATGACTAAATATATAGGCTAGAGGTCGTTTAGAATAGTCATCAAAACATAAAACTCTTTTGGCTAAAAGATAAGAACAAAATAAAAATCCCGTATCTGGCAATTTTGTCACACTTAGAAAGCGTGATTAATTTTATAACGGTTTTGGAGCATAACTAATGGACGGATTGGTTCATTTTCCATTTAATTCGGATCGGTCAGCTTCACAAAGGTTAGACAGTAAGTTCAAGGGTACGGACTGGTTCGGTTATTTTTTTCTTGCGATTTTCTCTCAACTTCGAATGACCATAACTTCTTCACTATAACTCGGATTGAGGAGCCGTTTTTCCATTGTTCTTGTAATTGAAAGATCTTCAACTTTCCAGTTGTCCCAACCTCTGGATTAAGGCTGAAAATTACAAAAACACCCTTCAACTCACTGTTTCTTGATTTCTTTCACTATTTTGAGTTCTCTCTCACATTTTCTTGCATGAATTACTTGTAAAATACATGAAAATACACAAAATACGAAATACTTGCCAAAAAGGGTTAGTAGCATAAATATGAGACAAATCCAAGCTATTTACACTGCACGAAATCATAAAAATACCAAAATTAAGGGGATAAATGTGAAGAATTTATGCCTAATCAAATCCCCCTAACTTAGAACTTTGCGCATCCCGAGCAATGTAAAAGAAAACATGTTTTCCATTTTTTAGGAAGTACCCCTCAATACAAAATATTGTACCAAAAGTACCTAATGAATAAGGAGATCATCATTGTTTCCCCTGAATTTCGACATAAAACACAACAATTTGGTAAAAGACACCAATGTGAGCGCCACTTTGTCCAAGCATAAGTATTGACCCTTCCATCAACAACTAGCGTTGGAAAACATGCACTTTAGAGGGAATATCAGTTGCTCATATATATTTGAAAGGTGCAAAAGTATTCAAATAAGGCGAGTTTTGCAGATATAAGAAGTAGGATTTACAAGGGCAACTATCCCCTCCCACCTTCCAACTCCTAGAATCCCTAACACCTTGTGATGAAGACGCACCATATAACCTATTAAAAATAAGAACAAATTGTTCAATTTCAGCCTCATTAAGAATTCTTCAAAAGTTAATCATTTAAGGAAAGAACAGCTGAAATTTTCTGAATTTGCTTCAATAATATGCAATAAAAAGAATGTATAAGCTTGTTGAAAGAAATATGGTTAGTTCTAGAGGTTAGTTCCCCAAAGCAAGGACTTAAACACGTTAAGTTTTAAACCCAACAAAGCACAAAAAGGTTAATTGTATCCATTAAATTATTGATATTATCATCTTAATTATCAATAAAAAGAATGGGATCATCCGAAAATTGAAGGTGGAAAAGGTCCGCCTTCTCCCTGTCCATCCGACATATAAATATATGTTGATTTCATGTATAAGGATAAGTACCCACCCCCATGGGTTGGATTTAGAAATTGAAAAGGAAAAAAAAAAGGTCTTAAGGATAAGAACCTATAAAAAATAATTAATATTACAAAAAAAATCAGGCAATGCCTTAATAAAGAACCTTAAGAATAGCATGCTCCCTTTCGCGAGGACCTGGCATTTAGCATTCTGCAAAGCAGCAACTTCGTAGTCAATTAACATCTCATTAGAGTACCTATGTCCCTCCACAATATTGCAAACCGGAATCAATGAACAAATAAGAAAATACTGCACAAGATTACCGAGTAGGCCAGGTGCAATAGTTGAGAACGACTACCTCCATAGGCAAATAAATTAGCTTCTACTAATTTCCGACTTGTAGACAAGGCCAATGAGTATGTTGGATTATTACCCCGTACTTATCTTGAAAGTACTCAACAACAGATTTTGTAGTACCTCTATCATCAACTAAGAAACTAATAAAACAGTATAAATGAAACAGAAAGTGAAGCATGTCAGTAAAGGGCGAAGCAAACATTGTAATAAAAGAAATTATACAGAGTAAAAATTAATAATTAATTAAATGAATATCACTAAATATGCAACCATTGATTCTTACGTCAGCTCTTTCGTTGACTTCAATGTTAAACCATATGCCCGATACTTTCTACACATTTTTCCACGATGAGTAACTTCAACCTTCACCCCTCTCAAAGCATTTTCGATCTGTAATGCAAGTAAAGCTAACGATTCAATATGATGAAAAAAGAGCACGCAATTGCAAGTGCGCAATATAAAATATATTCTAAGGAGTTCCATCCAAAGAAACACCCGAAATATATTATATTATTACAATAACCAATAGTGGAATTAAAAATCCTCCCACAATAGAATAGAGATGGGGGAAGATCATAATCTAGAACGTTAACAAATAGGGAGACAACTAATTAAATATATCAAGTTTGGCAAGATGCCAATGAAATTATTTGTTAAGATATGTAGAGGACATAAAATACACACAAAAATAAAGTGCTAGTCAAAGTATATCATCAACAATTTACCTTTTCTTAGATTTATGCAAGTTAAATTTTAAACCTTGTAATTTGAGCAGAGAATAAAGAGAATGAACCTTAAAAAGTAGGAAGAGTACAAATTATAATGACCATTAACACAATGTGGAAATATTCAACCTTGGAGGTATATATAAACCGAATTAGGCCTCACCACCTACACTATTTAATCACACACCCACCTAAGAAAAAATCAAAACCTAAAATTGCTTAAGTAGCTCAACATACACAATCTCACTAACTTATTATGTGTTAGAAAGACAGAAATCTATGAAGCAGTTCGAAGATCTTTTCTCAACGGTGACATTTGGAACCCATTCATTTTATACCTAGTGGGAGTTATGGAATAGCACAGTTGGGATCACTTAAAGAAGAAAAGAAATGGATTGAACGGGAACACTCATTGGCCAAATTAACTTAGTGGTTAGAGTCTTCGATACGGCACACATTTGTTCGCGATCCAGTAGTAAGGAAGCATGCCCGTGGGCTCGGGTTATTGCTCTAAGCCGCATTTGAAAAAATGTGCGGGTCCTATCGAATCCTCTTCTCCGCGAACTTCAAGGATCCGTGGATAGGAGAATAGATTGAGGGTAGTGGGTTGTTAGGCTAACATAATTAACCACCAAAAAAATATAAGAAGAAAGGAACCAACTTCAACATCCTCTTTCGAAAAATAGCCTCACCACCACCACCACCATCCCTCTTTAAGAACCCTCGAAGCCTACCTCTCAACAAACTCTAAACAACGTCATTAATAACTTTACATGAGGCATGACCCCTTCGCAAATTCACCTCACTTGTTTGACTTCAACCCCCAACAGCCTTATCCTCGATTCATAAGATCACTTCTCACTCAAATGGACACACCCACATTCAATGCAGATCAATGTATACAATGCTTATTGAGATCAACGAACCAGTCAACCACAACCTGTAAACACCCCATCCGCTACATTAAGAGGGGATGAAGATTCAACAATCTACCGTCTCATAACTTCAAAAAGACCTGTATTAAGACGCTCAATGAACCCTAAAAATATTCTACAACAACATTAACTCCTTTCTGAGCTACACACTTTATCACTACTCACCCTTATAATGCACCTTCGATATTATATCTCACGCGCAACTCAATACCTTGGTTCCTGGAGGTCTTACCTAACTTATTCTTCTCTCACCCTTAGTTATATTACTCTCTGGAGCTCTCCCAATATGCTACTGTATAGTCTACTCCCACCCCTTGTTACATTACTCTATGGAGCAGAAACAACAATCATGCTACTCTTAACAAATCAAGCAATATCCCAAGATGCAACAAAAATGATTAAGAAATGAACCTATTAAAAAGCAAGTTTTGACATAAGAATCAATAAGGTTCCCGTACACAACAATATAATCATCAAGTGCAAGTCATTATGGATGGGCAACACAAGAATATAACCTGCCAATGACCAACATGGGACAATGGCTGAGAAGAATCATCCAAAAGCAGAAAATCCGTGACAAATTTGACTACAAGCAGTGGCCTGATAAAAAGAGTGGATGACATATCTGCACCATAGTTCATGACAGTATTATAAATAATAACAGTAATAAACACTATTTGTACTGTTTCTAGCAACTTAACAAATGCAGAAATGAGAAATCCATGCAAGAATACCACTTTTGTTTACCATAACTAACAAAAAGAATATGGTCGAACGTGTCAAACACAAGACATACCAATACTTAGTGACAATCCCATCTGAGTTAGACGAATGTTTCGGTGGAAACCCTTCCAAATTATCCATCTATCCAATAGATTTATTTGACCTATATGAGGGGAGAAAAATGAATGGCCCACGGGATAATACCTATAACAGTTCACAACGTAAATCATTAACACAAATACATATACATAAGTAATATAAATGCAATGCACGTGAGCGTCATAATAAATGTTTTAAGTAATTAAAAACACTAACTAGTGTGGATAAGGGCGTTATTGTCTATTTTTAGTGTTTTTCTTTATCTTTTGTTATTTTCTTTCATTTTGATACGACATTGTATTTTCTTTTACTTATTATATAGAAGTGGGAAGGACAAGTGGCATCTAGGGGCACATTTGTAATTAGGTCATTAGTAGCTTAGAGCCCAAGCTACTTCCCACCTATAAATACCCATTTGTAGCCTCATTTGAGGTATTCTACAGTTTTTAGAGATATTGATTTGAGAGAGTTAAGGCGTGATACATTTTCTTCTTTCTTCCATTTGACGTCATTTACGTCAATTGGTGTCAGAGTCTCGTTGGTTCTACCCGTTATTATTGTTGTTTTTGTTGCTGTTATTATTGTGTAGACATAAAAATTGTAGACAGTGCCAAATGGGACCGAGAAGAAAGTACACCCCCGTGGAGACACGTACCGATCATTTCGAGGAAGTTCTCAATCGGTTAGTGACTCGAATGGATGTCATTGATGCCCGCCTTCCACCATCGGAGACCACCACAAGACGTCCTCACACCGCCCCCGCCCCCACTTAAAACCCCAACCCTAATTCATCTATTTCAACCCATTTTACACCCCTACCACAAAAAAAAAATTAGCAAACCCTAGTTCCACCCCTGCCCCACCCGAGGCGGCCGAAGGCAGCGGCTGACTGCCGAACCCCCTTTTTGGGTCAATTCCGGTGCCGAAAATTGATCCTCTGGTGAAAAATCCATGAACCGAGCCCCAACCCCATCACTCTTGGTCGGACCATCCTAGCAGTGGCCGACGAGGGCCCAACCGCCACCGATCTGCTCCATCAATCCCAAATATGCTCTTTCGGCACTCATCTGATACCGACCAGTACGTCCGATCATTTTCCAGCATTAAAAAGTCTCGACCGACTTCTGATCTCCATCAAAAATTCACTTCTAGCTTCGATCCAACCTATCAACCAAAATCGACGTCAAAAAGCCCCGTTCCATGGGTCCTCGGGCAGTACCTCCGACCACTACCCCATAATTGAACCACCCAAACGGTGGCCGACAATAATTTTTTGTTGCAAAGAACCACTAGGGACAAACCCTGACACCACCCCATGCCCTCTCTTGTTTGGATCCACTCAAGAACATGTCGCCACCTTTGAAACCCCAAGTCAACAAACCCACACCCTCAAGGACTACCAAGAACAACCCAAGAAACCCACTCTACCACCCGACCCGAATTTAAGCCACCATATCCCCCATATTCCACCACCCTGAATCCTCGTTTCATCCCACTTACCCCCACAAACCCTAGGCCCCACCCCCGTTAACCTCCACTATGGTCCACATCTCCACCATATCTCTACCTACCCGCGTCACCACCCCTATAGGCACCATGAGATGCTATTAATCCTCATCACCAACCCCATACCACCTTCCCCACGCTTCTTCCCCCACCCATGCTGCACACTTCTCTCCCTCCACATGGCATCCAAAGTGTGTTCCCGCCCCCATACGGTTTGGGACGCCCGGTCCGCCCACTCCATTCCGGTGGATACTTTCGAGCGAGTGCAGGATTGGATAGGTCTTCCACCTCATGAGGGACCTCCCTCACCTCGGACCCAGTCTCTCCCTCATATCGAGCCTCCCTTACTGACTGATTGGCGCACGGATGTGTCACCTTTGGACTCTTTGAGCCCAAAGTTCACACCTAACGTGCCTATTACAGAGTGCCCCTATTTCTTATGCTACCAGAGGGGTCATCAAATGGACCAATGCCCCTTCAGACAACTCATGGTTCCATCACCACCACCACCTCCTTCTGTGGAGGAAATACCACCATATGTTCCCCCTCCCCCACCCGCACTATTAAAGGCTCCACCTCCCGCTCCATCTCATATTCCTCCACCCCTCGAAGGCAGCATCGTAGAGCTCCGATTGATGATCCCCCGTCGGTCGATGATGAGATAGATGAGAGTGATTTGGCCTTAAAGGGAGGCGATGCCATCACATCTAGCCCTCCAGATGTTATCACGGAGCATGCAAGGCGATATTCAGGTGGATGTTTCGATGTTTAATGGACACCTCCAGCCAGATGTTATGATAAATTGGCTCACCGCGATGTAGTGTATATTTGAGTGTAAACACCTGAAGGGTCGCCGTTGTGTCCTATCAGTGGCGATCAAGTTCTAGGGATATGCCAGTGTGTGGTGTAATGATTTAGAGAAGTGCCGGATCATCAAGAAATAACCTCATATTCAGTCTTGGGCCGAGTTTCACACCCAGTTGATGGCCACCTTTGTTCCCGCTACTTATGAGCGAGATCTCTTCCTCCGTTTCCAATCCCTCAGATAGGACACCTCAGTTTTAGACTACACAAAGAAATTTCAACTTCTATGTACTCGTTCCCGCCTCGACCAGAGCGAGGAGCAGAGGATTAGTCGATATATCCATGAACTGCAGAGTTATATTCAGCGGGACCTTGCTTTGCGTGACGTCACCACCTTTGCGAAGGCGATGGAGTATGCCACTATAGTAGTCTTTTCATCATATCGCTCCTCCACCTCGTGACGGCTCCACTGCAGCTCCTCCAGTCCCTATTGTCTCTAGTGCTCTTATGCCCACACCTACTTCAGCAGCTTCGACCTCCAATGTACCACCTCCTACACCCTCTCACCCTGTGACATTCAAGTGTTGCAATTGTGGAGTGATTGGACACAAAGCTTCATATTGTTCTCTACCAAGGCGTCGAGCTCTCCTAGCTTCTGGAGGCCTCGAGTATCTGGAGGAAATAGAGGAAACTCTAACCCAGCATGCTCTCATCATTACTATCTTTGATGGTTTCACCGAGGGTCTTCCCTTTTGAGTTAGAGGACGAACTCTTTTCAGGGGGAGAATGATGTAAATAAGGGTGTGATTGTCTATTTTTAGTGCTTTTCTTTGTCTTTTGTTATTTTCGTTTATTTTGATAAGGCATTGTATTTTCTTTTGTTTAGTATTTAGAGGTGGGAAGGACAAGTGTCATCTAGGGGCATATTTGTATTATCTCATTAGTAGCTTAGAATCCAAGCTACTTCCCACATTTAAATACCCATTTGTAGCCTCATTTGAGGTATTTTGCATTTTTTAGAAATATTGATTTGAGAGAGTTAAAACGTGAAATATTTTCTTGTTGCTTCCATTTGACGTCATTTACGTCACTAAAAATCAAGTCTATAAGAAATAATCAATAGCAATCTAGTCTATAAGAAATAATCAATCTTGATTTTACTTTCTAAACAACAACGGTTTTATTTATATATTATATACACAATGAAAGGAGTTGGATGAACTATTGAATTCCAATATTTCTTCTAGACATCATTAAATATTAACTTAGTGATTAAAGTCACATTAACTTTACATGAATATACATATAAAAATATAGAGAGAAAAATTAGAGGAAACTACCAAATAAGAAAAGCAGTATATTTCAAAACGTGGACTTTGATCACGTTATAAGCATTAACCCATTCAAAAATCATGATTCCCGCGGTTGAGAATCAAATAATTTCATAACTTGAATACATGTTACTATATATATATATATATATATATATATATATATAATAAGGGGTAAAAATTTTGACACTATTCCATAAGTTGATAACTTAATAAGGGGCTAGGATGGAACCAACAATGCTAAAAATGAAGGGTTGAGATTGATTTATTTTATTTTCTCTTTTACCCCTTTATTTTTTATTTCCCCCTCTTTTAACTCACTCCAAATTGATTTCCCTCTCTTACTTTAATTCAAAACTAGGGTTAACTTTATAACTTTCTTTATCTGTACTAGAAAGTACACTTCTCCCCTCTAACTGATGCAAACTTTCTTACCATACCAAACCCACATCTTGAGCAAACTCAAATCTGAGACATAACAACCGTGAACCCCTAAACCTCACTCATCAACTTCAGCTCCAACGCTATAGCCACGCTACCGTCCTCATCGAACACCTGCATCCAACAAGTAATCTCTCCACTGCTTTTATTTTCCATTTCTTTGTTAGGTTTCAAACACATGTTTTTAATTTTTGGCATGGTTTTTACGATTTGGGTTTGAGAAAGAAATCTGGGGTTATGAATTTATGTGTCCAGATTATATTTTTCAGCTCTATGATTTGGGTTTGAGAAAAAGATTTGGGGTTTGAGATAAATATTTTCTTTTCTTTATTTTCGGATTAGCCTTATCATTGCTATTTAACATCTTGCAAGCCACGGGTGGATCTTTCAAGCCAAAGGTGAAGAAGCATTTATTACTTGCAAGCCACATGAATTTTTTGTGTTTGATTTAATGAGTAATTTGAATGTACATCAGTAATTTCAAATATATGTTTTGAGGGAATTTCATCAGTAATATGAATGTACATCAGTAATCAGTAATTTGAATGTACATCAGTACATCAGTAATTTCATATTCATTTCATATATTCTGAGGGAATATGAAGGGACACAGATTTTTTCTCCTATATTAAGTAATAGTAGTAGATGGTGGTCATTTTGGTCGTGACCTAAGTTGGTTTTATTGTTCACATTTTGGGGGTTGTGGCTGCTATTTTTTTTCAAATGGATTGGCCACTTTTTCATTGATAAGGAGATCATACCCATAATAAATTGGGAGACATCAACATTCAACACACCAGTACTAGAAGTTATAATTTTTTCTTCGGTGTCATTATTTCCCATTCTACTTTTACAAATCAATTCCTTCCATGTGGGTAGCTGGGATGACTTTTGGTTATGGTTTCAGATTTCTCCTAATCATTACTAGGGTGGTTGTTAGCGTATCACTTCCATATTTCATTGGTTCCCTCTTTCTTGATAAAATGCAAACATGGTTACAAAGATACCCAAAGGAAGCTTCTATCATAAGATTAGCTGGAGAGGGAAACTTTTTTAATCAATTTCGGGCAGTCGTGTTCATTTGGATTTCTTCATTTCCTCCTCATTAGCAGCATATATTATCAATTATATCCATTTTCTTCCTTCATAATATGGATGATTACTAACTGTGATTCATAGTGCATCATGTTTTGTATGTAATTTTTTGTTTGCATCATGTGAATACAATGTAACATGCTAATGTTTGAAATTAATGGAATCATTTACCACAACTCATTTTAGGATTGACCACTCATTTCAGGATTGACCATTCATGTTTAAGTTTACAATGCAAAGTAAGATCATTTATTCTTTTTTTATTAGTTTAAAAGTAAAACATAGTCCACTTATAAATAATGTAGTTCAAAATTATTTTAGGATTGGATACACTGAATATAAGTATGTTTGTAAGTGGTTAACATTTATGTACTTGATTGAATTTTGTGCCATTGGAATAGGCATGTATAGGTAAATTAATTCAAATTCGCAAGTTGATTATAATTTGCTCTGTTTGGTTTGAAAATGCCCAATTGTGCCATTGGAATAGGCATTTACTAGGTAGATTAATTCAAGTTTACAAGTTTATGTTTGGTGTGCATGTGTTCTTACATTATAAAATGATTATTTACAAATTTGCAAGTTTTTTTTTACAGTTGTAGGTCCATTTCAGGTGATTGTTGGGACATTTCTGATTGATAACAAGAAGGATGTAGTTGTCGGCGTTAGAGATGATGCTTCGTTTAGCATGTTTCCATCACCAGTTCCAAGTTTGAACTTTCTGTCAGCAATTGATTCTTTGGCGCCTATTTTTTTATACAAATATTACATGTATAAAAAATTGGGAACAAACATACAATAGCTAAAGGAGTTTTAGGATAAAAAATACAATGCTGGGAGTGTTTTATATGCTGAAGGAATTTTGGGATAAAAAATGCTTGGATTAAATGTTAAATAGAAAATATGTTTGAGGGACTTTTTGTCAAATGACCTCCACAAATTGCATTAAGTTCTTCAATATTTTTTTCTTTTACGTATTTAGGTGTTTGACATTTTGCTTTAATGGCAGAGTTAAAAAGAAGAATGATCAAGAGACCTCCACCGGATTTGGTGGATGTGTTGAGAGGCCATCGTTCTTCTGTCATGGATGTTTGTTTTCATCATTCTGTTCAAGGAGATTTCAAGGGTGGAAGAATCGCTGCAATGTCAGAGAAACTTCTCAAGTAGAACATTTGAACGACAGCAGAACAAAGGATCAAGGAAGTGTTGTGGAAAGTTCGAGCACACTTGAAAATTTTCTCTCTCTCTCTCTCTACCAATTCTTTTAATAAGCCCATCTTCCTATTCTGATGTTTGTATGGCGTGCTTGATTGACATGCATTTTTTCCATGAAAGTTCTCTTTCCCTTTTCAATATGCTCCATTCCCCATTATGATGTTCTAAGGGTCGTTTAATTGACATGCATTTTTTTCCATGAAAAATATATTTTTTGCTCATTTTGAATTAGATTCCATAGAAAACCTGAAAAGTAACAACATTTCACCAAGTAGTTGGAGGTAGTGAAGATCAACAAAATATTGGTGGAAGTTAATTCATGATTCAACATCGAGGGATGGAGCGGTCAACTGATTGGAGGAGTGGCACATATGCTAGAAACAATGTTGGTTATGATTTTGAATGAAGAGTTCACGAGGCAGACCAATCTCCGAAAAAGGGAGAGTATCAGACGATTTCAGGAAATTAATTTTATGGTTAAAGAAGTGTCACCCGGTGATATCTTTTTATGTCAGATGTTATGTTAGGATAGATAAGAGATCATTTGATTACACTATGTTCTTTATGGTTTGATTTCTTTGCTGTAGGTAATTTCTTTGGGATGCCGGACTCGATAGTGCTGCTCTTTGGTTTCGGTGGAGCTTCAGTATTTTCTAGGTGAGGAGGGACTACCGGAACAAGCTGTAGTACAGTTTTTTGCCATTTCTTCCTCTGATTAGGCTTTTTGTCATTGTATGTTCTTCTTACTTCATTAAATTTAAGCATTGTATTGTGTTTTAATATTGTTAACGCAATATCTGTATACATGTGGTCTTCAGGGCTTTAGTAACTCAAAATCATACCCCTATTAAGGTTAAATTTAATCTACTGCTTTTATGTTGTTTTAAAATCATCTCAGTTTTGGGAATGTCAACTTACTTATGGTCATTATTCGAACAGTGAGTTTTAAAAAGAAATGAAATTCCCTATTATTAGTAGTAAATTTCAATTGTCTGGCATAATACAGGGCATAAGAAGGATCTCGGTATTATAAAAAAATAGAAAACTGACAGCTAAGCAGGCAGGGACTGAATTTTGAAAAAAAAAGAAAAGTAACTCCTATGAGCTGTATCGGGCCTGAACTTCAGTACAAAACATGATCATGTGAGGGAATGTGCCTTCAAAATGCATATTTAATCTAAGCACTACAATATATGATGATATAATAATGCACTTCATTACAAATTTAACATCATACTTTGATTCCCTATATCACTTATCAAAACTTCAATTTTCAACGTGTTATATATGGAGATACTGTCAGGGATATGCCTAACATCTTCATCTAACTTTTTAGGGATCTTCACAGAGGAAAATATAATGAACAAATGTTTTGAACATGGATGTCGTCATGGTCCAAAAGTAACAGGACAACAATGAACATATGAGCTATTATATATAGGCAACCACATGATTGAAACTGAAAAAAAAGTGTATTTGAACGTGTCTCTTTTTAAAATATACTATCGTATCTTGTGCTATCATGTCTTTATTTAATTTGACCGTGTTTTTATGGTATCATGTTTCTGTCTATTTTGGTGTGTTTCTTTTTAAGGTCGTGTTATGTTTTAATCGAGTTGTGTTCATATTACGAATTCATAAAGAAATATGACCAAATCCATTACTACTTAATGGTTTTCTGATGATTTGTATGGCCTCTTGAGAGAGTGGTTGGCATTGGCGTTATTTAGTCAACGATAGAAACCTGAAAGGTACCAGTTCAGTCGTACCAATTTAGTTTAGTTGTACCAGTTCTTTTGAATCTATTATGTTATTCTTTAGCATATATTGTACCAGTTCAGTTATTCCTTAGCATATATTGTACCGGTTCAGTTGACATGGTCATTTAACTACATGAAATGTATTGATAATATTTCTCTCGAACATTTATGTTATGATATCTCTTTCTCCATTTGAGTCTGATTTTGTTACGGGGGTTACTCTAGATTTGAATGTATGTGCTAATCTTAGTGTATGCCAACTTTTGAAAAATTTCTACAGAATGAAAAAAGACCCCCTACTGGGATCCAAGACCCCTACTCCAAAGCCTAACTGTTCTATCTTTCATGAGTAATGTCTCAAGGTTTTCAGGAGAACAACCATGTATGAACTATCTCCATCAGCGCCTCAGATTTCATGATAATTTTTATAATTTCAAGGTTTGTTTCGTATCTTTTAGCATTTTGCATATTTACTCTTAAGGTTTGAAACTATAGGTTTATATTTTTAGTGTGAATTCAGTTTTTTGGGTTTGAAATTCTGGTATGATTTTAAATCTCGATTTCCACAGTTTTGGAATGCCCTAAAATAATAATGATGATGTCTTTTATTTTTAGTGTGAATACGTTATTTTGTTTATTTATTCTGTTATAGTTTTGTATTTGTGAAAAGTATTCTCATTATTTGTTACACAACATGGGGGATGAGAATGACTAGCTGGAATATGTTAATATGTTTGAGTTGTAAACGAGGGTTGGAACATGTTAATATGTTTGAGTTGTAAATGAGGGATGTGAATGACTCGCTGTTTAACTATATGTTTATTTTGTTAGCTGTTATCGAAAGTGAATTGCAGCATAACAGTGGTGATTCTCGAACAAGCGGAGCTATGCCTGCCCATCATTCATCTTACTACTGAACAAATATTGTCTTTACCCTTATATTTTGTATCTTCTTTAGGCCCTATTTTGGTTCTTATATTTTGTATCTTCTTTAGGCCCTATTTTGGTTCTTTCCAGGTGTTTAGGATGCTCCACTGTTTAGGAAACTTTGAGGCTTAGCTTTGATGTTAGCTCATTTAAGGTACTTGCTTATCTATTTGCTTTAGCGTTTTACAGTGTTACCTTGATTTAGTTTTTAGTGTTTTACATAGTTCTTATTCTGTATGCATTAGAGTTTTTAGTAGTGTTTTTTGAAGGCATAACATTTTTAGTTCTTATCTATTGTATGCATAATAGTTGTTAGTGCTTATGTATTGAATGCATAATAGTACGTGTCTATTGAATGCATAACATTTCTTATCTATCGAATGCATACAGTTTTTAGTGCTTTACTACATAACTGTTATACATTGTATTTATAACAGTACATCAGTACATTGGTGTAACAGAAAATGTTCGCCTAGCCAGCGAGTGGATGACCTGGATAATCAAGCAGAAGAACTTCGAAACGCCTGAAGTATAATTGTTATACATTGTATGCATAAGATCTGATGGTGATGACTTGCATAATCAAGCAAAAGAACTTGCAAACCACTTCGTGTAACAGAAAATGCCCGCTTTGCCAGCGAGTACCTTATGGCAACTGCTAAACTAATCTTTGATGTGTAAATTGCACTAACCGCAATGGTTACACGACCAGAATGTCAAAGGATCCAAGAATGCTGCAAATCTCTGATCATGATCCTTTATTTCACTCAGATATTAAACATCTGGAGAAACATCAGCTACTGAATTCAACAAATTCTCTCTAGGTCGAACATTGTCAAATTCAAGGCCACGTTAACATGGCATAACATGCAAGTGAGTATCATTTGTATAAGGTTATATACAATAGATAAAAAATATATGTCGGTTTGTACGTTCGTGTAACCACTACTCATTATCTCTGTCACAATCAGGATATTATTTTCATTCACGGATACAACAAATAAATTAGTCACTGTGGCGTCGTTTTTCAGTTTTCAGGTATATTCTGCTATATAGTAGAATTGAAATTAGTAATGCTTAATATTTGGAGCTCATTGTCGGTTTCTATGAGAATAATTATTTTTGTTTTGTTGGTTCTATGTTATTCAAGGTGATATTGGGTGGAACTTTTTCAAAATCTACTTCTCCAAGCAGCATAACTAAATAAAAAGATAGAAGTTATGGATGTCTGATATGCAGGATTACTGAGGAGACGAGATAAAAGAATCACTCAAACGTGAAGATGAATAGTATTGAATTTGGGTTGGAGCATGGCTTTATCTTTTCTCGCGACACACATGTTAATGAACCGCATTTAAGAAAAAGCACAAACACAATAGTTTCATTTGAGATCAACTGATGGTGAATCCGATGCAAAAACATCTACACCCCCATTAACAGACTCAACCTCCACCTTGGGCCCTTTCCTAACCTGAACAACAAAGCAACCCCTACCCCATTTTCTAATCACTTCCACTATTATGACTAAACGATAATCTACTAGATCTCAATCCAAACACTGTGCCGGAAAATCGGCATACCAAGAGGGGATTTAAAAGTGAATTCGAGGTTCCGAGTGGACAAATTGCAGCATCGATCATGAGTGATCAACAATAATTTCAAACATAGGTTTCAATGACATGTGAGTAAAGTTGAAAACAAATGTTATGGATGATTCTGCTCCTATTATATGTGTGTATAGGAGTTGAAAAATCACATCACTCAGGTAATTGCATGTCACATTTTAATTTGTTGGGCATTCACTCTATTTGTAGCATTCGTAGAAGGAGAATGAGTTCTATTAATAATTTTGGAGTGCTCTCTCCATTAAGTATTTGAATATGAGTACATTCAATGCACTCCTATGTCTTGCAAAAAATTGGAGTCAATTAAGTATTTTGGAGTGGTCTCTCCATTAAGTATTTGTAAAAAACTGGAGTAATCCTAATTAGATATGGAAGACACAACATACTACATTTTGTCTTCCATAACTAATTAGGATGACTCCAGTTTTTTATGCCCGTTTTAAAATTACCAAACTCATAGTAACAACACTACCTCAATACCGCGTGGCGTTACCACGTCGCCGTAAATAATCGTGATGATTGACACCACAATCACGGTTTATCTCTCAAAAACTTTATATACTTGATATCTTTTGTGACCTCAATTCCAACTAAATAAAGTAGGCCATCAAATTTTAAGACCCCAATTTATTTGGAACTTTGATTGGTCACTTCCAAAATACGAGTATACAAAATTGCCCCAATTGTTTTGAAAATTTGACCCAATTTTTTAAATTATTTATAATTATGTGTAGTAATTTTTTTACACAAGTTCGTACCACGGTATATGATTTTCCATTTTTGTAAGCTAATAGCTTCGTACAATAGTTTTTTTTAAAAAAATTTATTTGTTGCGATCTAAATACGATGTATGGTCCAATTAATGACGTACACTTTCAAAAATTTGCGTCGTGCCTTCAGGCACGGGCATACCCTATTGCGATTATGGTCCAATTATGGTCAATAAAATTTGCCCTTTTGCTTATGTACTTTGAAAATTTTCGCCGTGCCTTCAGGCACGGGCATTCCGCTAGTATATATATATATATATATATATAGTAAGAAGGAGAGCTAATGATTAATCAATACTGATACCAGCATGGTTAATAGTATATACATTGTGGATGGTAATTGTCTCAGAACAACGTTGAGACATTGAAGAGCTTCTTGAGGTGCAGCTTCCTGCCTCCCTTGTAAAAACATTCGTACTTGGTGTAAGTCAACATTTGTGACTAATTTTATCACAGCTTTGAATTTCCTCTCTTTCCTCCTACATCAAAAAGAAGGAAAAATTATCCATAAGATATCACAAAAAATTAGAAACCGCATTATAACATGAAAGAGTGGCCTGTCTACAATGAAAAACCTTGGACCATATCCATCGTCATCAAGAATAGTAACTTTGAATTCTTTTTTTAGGAACGGGAAAGGTCCAGCAATATAAAAAATCTTTCCTCCATCATACGCAGGAAGCCGCTGACCAAAATCAGATTCTCTGTACAGCTTCACCAGCTATTCCATCACAGCACGGTTAACGCATGATGTGGGGGAGACCTCAGGGTTGATAATTACTTGTATAACATATAACCCAATAACAAATAGATGGATTAAGTACACAATACATGTGAAAATACAAAGAAAATGAAAACAAGGAAGCAAAACTCACATCATACTGATGTATATCATTGTCTGACAATTCAACAAACAAGGGGTTGGCCTTCACAACACACTTGTCATCAAGGCCACCATTATCGGGATGAAGAGGAAATCTCATTGATTTGCTAATGTTTATGTGCTGGTCACCTAACATGAACCTTAACCGATTTCGGGAATTGGAAAAAGAAGAATGTAAAACACTACACCAAATCTATCGAATTGTCACGGTCATTGACCTTGACAAGTTTAACTTGTCAAGGTCAATGATCGTGACATTTCCTGGAGTGACACCTTTTTTTGTCACGGACTTGTCACGATCATTGACCGTGACAAGTTTGTTAAAATTGTCACGGTTATGTCACGATCCTTGACAAGTTTGTCACGGTTAAGGACCGTGACAAGACAACGGTTAAAAAATTATCACGGTCAATGAATGTGACAATTCTTGGCAGAATTGAAAAAAAATCTGTTGGACAGTTTGGGCACTACCACTGCCCAGTAGTATATTTGTACCTGTTATAGCAACTTTGTACCTATTCAAGCATCATATATACAAATAAAATAGAGATAATGCAAATATACATTCAAAATAGAGACAATATGCATCACGATATAATCCGAATATAATTCAAATGTACCAACTTAAAAACAATTCAATTCAAATAATGTCACTACATGTCTTGGGTAAGGTTAACTCTGAGGAGGTGAGTAGGACACACGATATACGAATTGACACACCCACTAATATACATCGTGCCGCATTGTTCGCGCAACCACAGTGGGGAGTTCTCCTTCCCGAGTATTACATGCGTGACGAGCACCTTGAACTCGATGTCTTGAAGCTCACGTCCATGAACTAGTGCACCCTGGACGATATTCAGGTCCCTCAACCCCCACCCTATCCACTGGACATCAAATATGTCCACTATAAAAATGCTCGGTCAACCAAGTGTCGACATCGATCGATCGAAGGGAGCCAAATAGGGAAGTGGATCATCAAAGTTCACACGTGTCGACGATGAGGCAGTGAGGTCCACATCCTCGTCCTCCTTCACCTCCTCCTCCACCACCTTCTCCTTCTCCTTCCCTTTCCCCTTACAGTTTCCGCCCAACAAACACTTCATGAATGAGAACATATCTTGGACCGTCGCCTCCAAACGGGATAGCTTCACGTAATGCGAGTCCACCGTTTGAGCCAATCCGGTGTTGCTCGTCTCCAATCCAATGATCTTAGATTTGGCCACCCGCGAGCTCACCCCCTTATCCTCCCCTTGCGATCAGAGTCAAGCACTTGGCTGAGTGCGTCAGTGGAAAAAGATGCCTTGTCGTCATTAGACTGCGACTCATGCAATTCCTTAAGCTTTGCCTTAAATGACAAAAAATACATGATTAGTAAATTAAGTAAATTAAAAAATTATAACGTAATTAATAAAAAGTAAACTGTCGGATTACTTACAATCGTGGCCGCGACGCTCGGGGACACCTCCTTATCCTTCCCCCTCTTCGTCCGAAGATCCACATAAATATCGAGCCTATGTGGCCTACCCCTATGGCCACTCCCTGTCCCCTGAAATAAAATAAAGTAAAATTAGTATCAGCCCCGCAAAGTAAAATAATGCAGAATAATATATTTCTGTAGTTATAGAAAAATTAAATCTTACCATCATCCTATGCTCCACCTCGGCGTAAGACGTCCGGCCGGAGTAGTGCACGTCCGTCTTTTTTGCCCAATTTTTCCTCCCCGATTGGCGAGATGCCAATTGTCGCTCCTCGATCTCATTGTCAATGAACTTTTGCCATTATGCCAATGAGATCGGCTCCTTCGGTGTGATGGATTCACGCATTTGGATAACGAACTCTCGTGTCTTCCCAAAGTAACGGGTCCGCATATTTTTCTTCCACGTCTTGTGTTGCTCCCTCAACTGCTCCAAGAAGGAATCGCGTAGCTTTGGATCCAGGCTGAATTGTTCATGTCCAACAAATACAATGTTAGTTATGAATAAATATAAATATAAAATGAAATCGAAATATTCATATTCATATAAATATAAATACATAACATGTAGTGCCACCCAAACAGCTAACTTGAGCTCATAGGGCACCTCCTTCCAACTAATGTACCCCGGGCCGATGATCATCTTTATCAGCTCGAGGGATCTCGCTAATAGCCTCGACTAGTTCTTGATGGCCATCCCCAATTTTCCATATTTGGGGAGCCTATGGGCCGAGGAGCCCTCGTTGCCTCCGCTACCACCGAATCCAGACGACATCATCATAACCAGCATCATCATCCTCGCCTTAATATCTGAAGGAGACATTTGTTGTAAAAAAATGTTATTAGTACAAATCAAAATGAATTAGAAGAAGACATGCAAATATGTACAATTACTACAAATAAAAATGAATTGTTACTGTTAAACATCCCCACCCCTACTGTCCACACACGCACACTACACAAGAGTGAAAATGATAAAGTGCAAATCAATTAAAAGCATTAAAAATGGATGTTTCGGTACAAATTGAAATATTTATTACCATCCCTGCCCCCTCCCCTCACCACACACACACACAAACAACCCCCCCTCCCCACCCCCACCACACACACACGCACACACCCTGCCCCACCCCCACCACACACATGCACACACACACACACATACACACACACTCTTATATATATAAATGGAAGAGAGAGAGAGAGAGAGATAAACCTACCTGAAAGTAGAGAGAGAGAGTGTGAGAGCAAATATGTATAAATCTAAATGAATTGTTACTACAAATATGTACAATTACTACAAATAAAAATGAATTACTACTGTTAAACATATCCACTCCCACCCCTACTGCCCACGCACATGCACACTACACAAGAGTGAAAATGATAAAGTGCAAATCAATTAAAGCATTAAAAATGGATGTTTCGGTACAAATTGAAATATTTATTACAAATTGAAAAATTGTTTAAAATTCGGGTTATCATAAAAAATGGATTGATATTCGGTAGGAGCAACTAAGTCATCCACACTACTATATAGACGCGTTGGAGCGTGTTGGACAATTGACAACGGCTCGTTGTTGATGTACTCTGAGTAAAACACTTGGTTAACCTTTTGAAATGCACAAACAAATGGCTCATCGCTCACGTGGTCGTTGCTCTTCAACATGTACAAGTCAACCATGTTCAAATTGGTGACAGGATCAACTTTACAAGCATTTTTATCTTCAACTCTTACCCAGTCACAATAAAATATAACCTCTTTAAAGCTTATATAATCCAATTCAAATATATTTCGAATTACACTATAGTAAGTCATTTCACCTTCAACGAGGTTTTTATCTTTTGCGCTCGCTCGAAAGAAAGTAAGAGCCTTGTATGAAATGCCCGAGTTCTGTACATTTGTACTTTCCTCGTACACTTTAGTGCCGAAAACATAACCGTTCAATCGATACTTTTTGTACTCTTGTGCCACGAAAAAGGGTTTAGTGGCTAGACGACCAAGCCTTGATGTTGCATCACCCGCCTTTAAGAGCTGAGAATATAGATAAATTAATTATATTAGTTGTAAAATTTGAGTGTAATGTAACGTTATATAACGACCATTTTCATTATAATTAACTCTTGTGTCAACCACAGCCTAAATTCGCTGTCTGATTGTACAATTATTTTTCGTATTTTATTGCTCTCATAGGCTTCATATTTTCTGCATATTATAAAATTAATCATGTATAAGATAATCTAAAATAATGTTAAACATTATAATAATCGAAACTTACTTTTTCCATTCTTCGACATCTTCATGTGTGTCAAATAGATAATGAGCTACTTGTTCATGTTGCAAACTCGTTAATTTCACTCGTTTTCCCATCACATGGCCACCATCATCGACGAACTCATCAGTGTCATCAACGCTGGTCGAGTCAGGCATATATTCCCGAGTATATATTGATGACTCCACGGTGATGCATTCCTCTGCAATTGATCCTGCAATGTATCGCGTATTCTTAACATAATCTTTAAAAACTTTCATCAATATTTCAAACGGATACATTCACCGATATCTAACTAGACCATAAAGAAGTGCCTCGTCGCATAGGTATACCAACAAGTGAACACTTATGTCAAAGAATGTTGAGGGAAAGTACTTCTCCAACACACAAATCACTTCGGTCACCACCAATTTTGCGGCCACTATGTGTTCTCGATTGACTACCTTCTCACACAAGAGTGAGAAGGTAATACTAATTTGCATAATAGCCCTCCGCAAATCCTTGTGCTTGGAGAAACGGTGCTTAAACAATAGAGGAACCAATTACATGATCACATGCCAATCGTGGGACTTACACTTATGTAAATCATGAGTAGCATAATTCACAATCCTTTGCAAGTTGGACGAAAAATTAGATAGGCCCTTCAAATTATATATTGTGCCTAAAAGCACCTTCCTTTCCCCACTCGTCAAAGTAAACGCACCAGGGGGAATTATTGTCCTTCCCCTACTATCTTCTTTCAACCATAGTTGTGGCTTAATTTTCAACGATTTAAGGTCTTTTCCTGCATTTTCTCTATCCTTCGAATGACTCCCCCCAAGGCAAGTGCCCACAATGTTCAGCGAAGTTCTTCTCATCATGCATCACATCTAATACATGGCGCACCAGGTTATTCTTCCAATAAGGAAAGTCAAATAAAATTGACCTCCTAGATCATGCCTTTCTTGTCTCAGTTTTATTCCCAGTTGGGGTCTTCTTATGCTTGACATTCTTAAATTTAGGATTCTTACCTGGCATATTAGGGACACATTCAGAAGATTTACTTTCAATTTCTGAACCTGAAAGTTATCTCGGCAGTAGCCTATGTTCAACCCCGCCCAATAAAAAATTGAAACCTTTCTCAAATCTGAAACTATGAGTCGGGGGTAAAAACCTCCTATGGCAATGGTACACATTTTTAGAACTAAAGGATAGACGAAGAGATTCAGTCTCCTTTCCACAAATTGGACACCCCAAATAACCATGTACTACACAACCGAATAATGTCCCATAAGCTGGAAAATCATGAATTGCCCACATCAACATAACTTTTAGCGTAAACTCTTCTTTTCTAAAAGAGTCAAATGATTGCACACCCTCTTCCCACAACTCATTTAATTCTTATACCAAAGGAGCCAGGTAGACGTCGATGTCATCACTTAGTGCCTTTGGCCCAGGTATCAACAAAGCCATCATCGAAAATTTAGGTCTCATACACTGTGAAGGAGTGAGGTTGATTGGGGCTAGGATCATTGGCTATACACTCTGATTGGTGCTTAGATTTCCAAATGGATTAAAACTATCTGTTGATATAGCCAAAAGAATGTTGCGCTATTCTCGAGTAAAATCAGGATACTCATAATTCCTCCTCCTCCAGGATGTAGAATTAATAGGATGACGCATGATAGTACCCCTACTTCTTCCCTAGCATGCCAAGTCATTGCCATCGTTATCCATGGTACAGTGAAAAATCGCTTTAATCTAGTCCCAACGGGAAAATATTTCAACACTTTTTGAGGAACTTTTGAGCTTGTGGCTTCCTTACTAGTAAATTGGACATATCTAGGTTCATCGCATACCGAACAACGATCGAGATTTTCATACTCCTTTCGGTATAGTATGCAGTCATACACACAAGCTTGAATCGATTTATACTTTATTCCCAAACCTTTCAAACTGTTCTTCATAACAGGATAGTTATTTGGAAGCGTATTCTCCTTGGGTAGTAAGCCCTTCACCCATTTTAGAATTCATGTCATGCTATTGCCAGACAGACCGTACTGCGTCTTCAGATTGTGCAAACCAACCATGGCATGTAAAGTTATTTGACCTTTCTCATAGCTAGAGTATAATGGTTGGGTCGGTTTAAATTTTAAACTTTGGTAGTCATCTTCAAGGTTTATCGTGATATCTTCACGAGCACTTGAACCTTGTACATCATCAATAACCTCATTCTCCTCTACTTCATAAACTCCGTACGCATCATCAAATAAATCCTCTAACATATTATGATCTACGTCCTCCCCTTCTACATCTATCCTACTTGTTGAAGGTTGTTGTGAAGGTTGGTCGGGGACAAAAGGAACTTTCAATTCACCGTAAAAACTTCAAAATCGATAATTTTCTTGCATACCCTATCTTAACAAATGTAGTTCAACTGTTTTCCACTCAAACACCTTACCATTCTTACACCTAGAATACGGACACGGAAACTCTTCATCATTATGAAATCTCTTTGCGTATTTCACAAATTCATTTGCACCTCTGCGAAACACATCCCCCATTCTATTTGTCTCACCCATCCACTCTTTGTATTTCGGATATCCCATCACAGTTACCACAACTAATCACCTATTAAAGGTAAGAAGCGTATATTCATGGATTACTATAAACAAAACTTAGATTTATAGTATGTTTCATTTAATTATGTCTTATTTATATTCGATTTTTAAATTTCAAATTCAAATTCAATTTATAATAGAAAATTCTATTTCCTCCATCTCCTCTAAAGGGTGAGTGGTCCTATCCCATTCAATACCGCATTTTTCTGTAATATACTTAACAACTCATGCACATTGTTACGATTTGAGAAAAATTCGGCAGCATGTCCCCGTATTTTTCCAAGTACGCGGCATAGATTGGCAAGTGTGAGTGTTATTTCAATTGATCAATTGAAATAACAGTCACACTTGTCAATCTAGTATGTACCCAGAGAACATTAGGATACGACTGCAGAACTTCCTCCAAAAGTAACAACTTTAAGCCACTAAGAATATTATTATACAGAAATTATGCAGTCCCAAACTGTCCAAACGGGACAATTCGAGAGATCTCATTATAGGGGTAATGACTCTCGACCGGGTCTAAGGGCTATTGAATGCGTATGCATAAGAACTAGAAGGCTAGTATCTATGCGCATTATATGTAATTTCAAGTATGTTTATATATATTGTTCATTATACAAAGTAATTTTCAAAAAAAGTTGAAAAATCCCACACCCATATGGACAATAATCCAGTGGTCATGCCACTTTTAAAATTAACCAACCCAACATCAATCCACTATAATCCAACCGCAATGTCAATAACAAATGTGTATCCCGTACTCCTTCTAATTCATCAACTCAATTAATTATTTTCATCAATTAAACTAACAATTAAAGTATACAATTATTAATTTACTAATTTACAATGAGGGGCAATCCTACTTTCATATATTAATTTACTAAAAAAATTAATAATCAATCAATTCGTTTATAAGGGACACTACTTGCATATGAGGAAAAATATTTAATAAACCAATCACACCCACACACACGCATACACACACACACACACACACGCACGCACGCAACCCCACCTCCCACATCATTTCCCTATCTCGCACATACGCACAAACCCGCACAAACACGCACACTACACACACATATACACACACGCGCACATAACCCCACCCCTACCCCACCACCCACCCCCATCCCTGCCCCTTCCCCCTACCCCACCCCCTTCCCCCACCACCACACACACAAACAGCCCCACCCCCCACCACACACACGCACACACACCCTGCCCCAACCCCCACCACCACACACACACACAGTCCCACCCCCCACCCCCTTCCCCCACCACACACACACACGCACACACACACATACACACACACACGCATGCACATATATATACACACACACACATATATATAAATGGAAAAGAGAGAGAGAGAGAGAGAGAGAGAGAGAGAGAGAGAGAGAAACCAACCTAAAAGTAGAGAGAGAAATTGGAGGGAACAATGCGGTGAGGAAAAAAGAAGGGGAAAGGGTTTTTTGCCAGCAGATTTGTCACGGTCATGTCACGGTCATTGACCGTGACAACTTTATAGAATTGTCACGGTCAATGACCATGACAAGCCTTTGTCACGGACTTGTCACGGTCATTGACTGTGATAAAAATTGCATGTTTTTTTTGTCACGGTCAATGATCTTGACAAGGCTAGCTGCTGAAAGGGTGCCAATTTTCCCATTTTGGTGTAGTGAAAAAGGTTGGAAGGTTTTTGATTCGTTAAAAGCTATTTTTGCCTATGGTTAGGATTAGGCCATCCACAATGGGGGCCGCTATCTGTATGGGTTTACCGGAGGAGAATATTGGTTTGAGCTCCAATGGGATACTATAGGGTGAGGGGCCAAACGTGAGACATTTATCCATTTGGAGTCCAAACGTGGAAATGTCCCACATCTAGAAGTGGGGGGAAGAACTCAAATGCATACCATTTTTGCGTCTGGGATCCCAGACGTGGAAATGTTCCACTTTTGATGCAAAATTGTTTTGCATTTGAGCCTACTAGAGTATCCTCTATCCCACCCATAAACTAATGCACCTTAAAAGGACCCCATAAAAAATCTAAATGATTACCCACCCATTGTCACTCAAAATCAACCATTGTAGAGGATCCACAATGGGTTTATGTACCTATTGTGGATGGCCTTATAATATTTCAGTTGTTTACAAAGCAAGTAATAAGGCTGGAACGATGGAGTTTCAAATCCCAACCCAAAAGGGGGTTATTTGTAATTTGAAACTCACTATTTTATGTGACTTTGGCCCCCAACATTTTTGCTTTTGGGACCCACGAAATGACTTTTAGCGATAAAAAGGAGTTGTAAATATTCCGTAAAAAGGTTTGCAATGGTGTTTGCGTGGCCAAAAGTCATTTTGGGGCAAACCCGAATAAACAAAAATTATCGAGGTAATTTACAAAGTATTAATGGGGTCAATAGCCAAAGACAAATTAACCCTATAAATTATAAAATAGCCCTATAAAATACACAGAGCAGACTAATATAATGGGTTTACTAACATACCATCCCAAAATGAAGTAGTTTTGAGGTGAATTGAGGGCATTCTTATAATTTTACCATCATTTTCACACCAAAAGTCCGTTAAAAGGTCGTACCCAGTGCACAAGGCTCCCTCGCTTCACTACAGGGTCTGGTAGAGGTATAGGTTGGCTGGTCTTACTCCGATATTATTTTTATAATATGAAGAGACCGCTCTCAAATCTCGAACCCGAGACCAACCGTAACTGGATATATACATACGGAGCCGATCAGGTTCGATTAAAATAACGGGTTTAGTAACTCAAAAAGCCTTAAATTACTTCATTTTGATGTCGCCTTTTAGTAAATCTGTTATAATGGGTCAGTGGCTTTGCAAGATAAAAGTAACACACGATGAGGAACCCTTAGATCAGCCGTTTGAAAAAGACAACACGAATTCTTAATAGAATTAGATTTGAAGTTAATTGGGATAACAAAATCTGTTGTTTCAATGTTTAAACTAGGGAAACTGAAATCCTAATGGTGAGGAGGAAGGCCGAACCTCTTGTTTGGATGGAGCCTAGGTGGTTCTTCTGATACCGCTGTGTGTTGTTGTGTGATGATGTTCGGGAAAATATTTGATGGTGTAAGACACGAGAAAACCTTTATATCATAATCTAATATCTAATCTACTCTAAATAATATAATTTTGGTGTCTTTTGTAAGAGGATTGACACGTGACTTTATTTAAAGTTATACATTAATATCTTTTATATATTTTAAAAGTCTTTAACCATTCCCGTCATTCACCTTCCCCTTTTAGATTTTCGTTCTTTAGATTTCCAAGATTTTAGCCTCTTTGATTTCCAAGTTATAATTAGGGTTGAAAATGAGCCGAGATGAGCTTAAGGTTGCTCAAGCTTGATTTGTAAATATAAACGAGCCTAAAAGTATGTTCAAGCTCGATTTATCTAACTTACGATCCAAGCTCTAACGAGCTTCTAAGCAAATGAATACAAGTCGAGCTCGAGTAGCTTTGGTTATTTTACACTAGTTTAGTATGGATATCGATGGTCGAGCTGAATTCAAGCCGAGATCAATAAGATAACGAGCTTAAAATTTTGTTCAAGCTTGGCTCATTTATTTTACTAGCTAGTCTCGAACGAGGTTTTTTCCGAACGAACACGATTCAAACTCGAGTAGATTAGTTTATTTTACAGCCCTAGTTATAATTACTTGTTATATATAATAATGGAGGCTCCAACAAGTTTTGTGACACATGTCATCACTTAATAAATCTAGATCCTTTGATATAAACTCAACCCTCCTCTACTAATGTTTGATTTCGTTGTCTATTGCCTATTGAGTTCTTGTCTTTTAGTCCCTCTTTTTTCACATGTCTTTTCATTTCCTTATAACAATTAAGTAGATGTCCATCCATTTAAGGGAAGGAGATTACAAGTTATTTCTTTTCATTTTCTTTCTACAAAAAAAGGGTACCCTCTCTTTCTCCCAAAAGCGTATAAAAGATATCCCCAGTGACTTATTTTCTCACTCTTCAAATCCTGTCTTATTCCATCTCTTTATCTAACGAAGCTATAAAGATGTGAAACATCATTCCCTAATTATTCAATTTCTTAATATTTTTGCTTATTTTTCTATTTTGGTAATTAATTAGTTGTTTAATTTGGGAATAGAAATGATTATTTTTTGTTTTATGGTGTAATTTATAGATATTATTTATATATTCTTTTTTGTTTTATGGTGTAATTTATAGATATTGTTTATATATTTTTAGATTGTGTGTAGAAAGGTATATGATTTTTTCTATTGAGTTTCTACATAAAATGCGTTGGGTTCAACACTTTATGAATAAGTGTTTGGTATGAGATTTACTATTGAAAAATATATTTTTCTAAGTTCACCTGACAAGCCACGTCAATTAATGTGACTTACCCACTAATAACAGTTCAAGTTGTAAATTAAAAATAACTATGAAAGAAAAATAAAATTTGCTCTAATTTTATAATGAAAAAATGAACAAATGCAACAAAAGAATAATTATTGATTTACCTTTTTACTATGACAGGTCATTTATACATTGTTAGATAAAATTCTTCAAAAAAGAGGGAGAAGATGCATGAACCCAATGATAATACGCAAATATTGCGTATTTCATCCTCCGAACCTACGGATTTTAGCCCCCTCGACTATCTTATTCCCTATATTTATGCTCATTAACCAGACAACCTCAGATTTCTACGTTAACATGTTTTGCAGGGGTTAATTGAGCTTTTATAGGTATTTGGATGCTAAGTGTGAAGTTCGGACGTATTCCGCTCGATTTCCATACGCGATCGCACGTTCAAGGGAATTTAGTCAATTCACAACTTGGGCACCTGGCCCAACATCTCCCGGAAGTTGTAGCACTCCTCATAAGCTTCGCGTGGCCATGAACGGTGCACAATTATGATTCAGAATGAAGAAGTTACTTTAATTTTAGCGGACGGGAAATCCAAACAAGACAAAACAGCAAGCAGTTTGGCTGATACCTGCTTGATCGATCGATCGACCAAAGGCGTCAGTCGATCGATCGATCCTTCATTTTTCAGCCATCGTGGGGAGAGAGTGGGCTTCAATTTTGAGCATCGATCGATCGAGCCTAGGGGATCGTTCGATCGATCCCCTATTTTCTGCAGATATTTTGGGCTTTTCTTTTCTTCTTCCCTTTCTTTTCTAATTTAATTCCACTTAGTATATAAGCCTTTTTTGTTGTAAATATAAAAAATATTGTAGTATAATTCGTTTTAGGTAGTTTAGGTTAGGGTTTTGGAGGTTTGAGAGCTTATTTCTTCATTTCTTCTTGGATTGACACCCTGTGGGCTTGTAATTTAGGCCACCATCTTCCATCTCCATTAATATAGTTGTATTTCATTATTTCTTGCTTTGTAGTGTAATTTACAAGATTTCTAATTTATGTTTACATGCTTTCTTTACATGGTTTCTTTACTTGCTTTCTAGTGTAGATTTATCGCGTTTATTTATCGCTTTCCTTTATCATGTTTTTAATATTCTTTCTAGATAATTTAGTCTAGGTTGTGTTTGAATGAAACTCACTCGAGTGGACACGTTGCTTTTCTTTGGTGATGGTGTTTACGGGTCTATTTTGGGTGCGTTGTCCTAGTTATTGCGCCTAGGAGATTTGACGGGGCATATCATGTATGTCCCATGCTTACGACCTTTCGAGCGTAATTTTCGGGGTATTTATTGACTCCAAAATCTTATTAGGCTTTTATGAGGATTTAGGGGTGTGACAACCCTTGATTCAATTAACTGTCGAAACGAGACGCATTCGTAATAACTCGCCGACCCATGTATCCATTTTATACAAAATAACTCGGGTGAGGGATATTTGACGCAATTTTACTCGCTTTGTTAGTCTAGATTTATTTTTCCTTGCCTAGATTAATCATTTACCTTTTATGCATCTTTTCCTTTTTAGTTTGTAATCACCTTTTTACACTTTTATTTTGGAGTACGAAATCCTATAAATTCTAGCAACTCGTCTCAGTGGACTTTTGATACCCGACGTATCGCTATGCTTGCCTCGTAAGTGTAGTCGTAACTTAGGTTTTTGTATTACCGCGGTGAAACGAAAACAAAGACTGTAGTCGTAACTTAGGTTTTTGTATTACACGAACACACATTTTGATCACGCGCGTTAAAATGCGTGCTCATGTAAGCGCATGGTCGTTGTTTTCATTTCACCACGGTAATACAAACAAACCTAAATTACGATTACACTTGCAAGGCAAGCACAACGGTAAGTCGGGTATCGAAAGATCCACTGAGATGAGTTGCTAGAATTTAAGTGATTTAATACTCCTCAATAAAAGTGGAAAAGATGAATTACAAACTAAAAAGGAAAAGATGCATAAAAGGGAAATGATTAATCTAGGGGAGGGAATTGAAACTAAATTAACAAAGCGAGTAAAACTGTAGGTTGCGTCGAATATCCCTCACCCGAGTTAATTTGTATAAAATGGTTACACGGGTCGACGAGTTATTACAAATGTGTCTCGTTTTGAAAGTTAATTAAATCAAGGGTTGTCACGCCCCTAAATTCTCATAAAAGCCTAATAAGATTTTGGCGTCAACAAATACTATGGAAATTACGCACGAAAGGTCGTAAGCACGGGACATACATGATATGCCCCGTCAAATCTCCTAGGTTCAATAACTAGGACAACACACCCGAAATAGACCCGTAAACACCATCACCAAAGTAAAGCAACGCGTCAACTCGAGTGAGTTCGATTCAAACACAACCTAATTTAATTTAGCTAGAAAGCACGTTAAAAACGCGATAAATAAACGCGGTAAATCTACACTATAAAGCAAGTAAAGAAATCATGTAAACCTAATTAACAAATCAAGAATTAAGGAAATACAACTATATTAATGGAGAGGGTAATGAATAGTCAGCTTACAAACCAAAAAGGGTGTCAATCCAAGAAGAAATGAAGAAGAACTAACGAAAAACCCAAACCATAACCAAAACTATCTTCTAAAACTATCTAAAATCGATTATCTTACAATATATCTGATATTTACAACAAAAAAGGCTTATATACTAAGTGGAATTCAATTAGAAAAGAAAAGGAAAGGAAAAAGAAAAGAAAATCCCAAATTATCTGCAGAAAATAGGGGATCGATCGATCGATCCCCTGGGCTCGATCGATCGATGCTCAAAATTGAAGCCCACTATCTCCCCACGATGGCTAAAAAATGAAGGATCGATCGATCGATCAAGCAGGTATCAACCAAGCTGCTTGCTGTTTTGGCTTGTTTGGATTTCCCGTCCACTAAAATTGCCCTAACTTTTTCGTTCTGAATTGGAATCGCGCACCGTTCACGGCCACACAAAGCTTACGAGGAGGGCTACAACTTTTGTGAGATGTTGGGCCAGGTGCCCAAGCTGTGAATTGACTAAATTTCCCTTTAATGTGTGATCGCGTACAACCCCTAACTTACACGTTACTAATACCTAGCAATGAAATAGGATGCAACAAGAACTACAAGCAAACCAAAAGCAGGATAAGTGGAAAAGTATGGTATAAAATCAAGAGGCCACTTTCGCGGGCGATTCGATTGCATTTAGCGTATGCAATAAGCCATTAAACCCCTAGGTCACCCTAGTGGACGAGTGTAGTCTTATGAGGGTTTTCAGGGATGATACCCACAAACATCACATGGTTTCCTCAAAATAATCCCAAACCAACATGCGACAAGCCCAACAATAGCGAAAAAGATTTCATACACATTATTAGCACATTGAACAAATTCAAACAAAAGTCCGAATCATTAACATTATAAAATGCACCTCATAGAATTGAAACCTTAAAATGCGGGAGGGGAGCGAGCACATGCAAAGTGTGATTTGGCAAAAAACTTATATAAATCGGATAAACATTAAAGCAAGCATACATTCAATCCTCACGGGCATTACACTCATCAAATGAATTCACTTGAAACAGGGAGGTAACACACGGGACATGCGAGCATAAAGAGTAAATGTAAATGGAAACTAGGCCGCACACATGTCACAAATGAAGAACGCTATATATGAAATGAAAAACTGTAATCTCAATGAAAGGATATCGCACATTAAAGGAGGCGAAATGCATTTTCACAGATTATCAAAACTACTATGACTTTTAAATTACATCAACCTAAGATCACATAGGACTTGACTAGGGTTGTAATGTAGGTTAGGCTAGGGTATAAAATGAAGGAATGTATGTACGGATTCAAAGTGTTTGGAATGAAAACTCGGGATAATGGGAAAATGCGGGCAATAACAAAATTGGAAAACAAGTTCCAAAAAGGCATTAAATATATCACCGGGGAGAGCAATCAAAGCTTATTGAACTTTATACAACATTTAAAACTTTCTCTTTCTTTTCTTTTCTTCTTTTTCTCATGTTTTCTTTTACTTTTTGCTTTCTCTTTTTCATCTATTTTTTCACATTTTCTTTTCTTTACTTTTCACACTCTCATATGACTAAATTGCAACCGACATCACAACAACAACATTCAATCCACGGTAACATTCCAAACAAAGGTGTGGAAAATGTATATATGGTTTAAAACTCCAATTTGGAGTTGGTTATGGGATTTGGGTTATGAACCGAAAGGATATATTTAGGCTCAAATGGGTTAACGAGGATAAACATATAAGGGTGATGTCAAGGCTAATATGGGTGATATAACAAAGATAGACTATGATCATTTTAAAAAGTTTACGCAATTCTCGAGTCAAAACAATATATGAAAATCATGCTCAAGTAACACATTTCAAGTATGAACTCAATTAATGAACGATCAAATGAAAGAATAGTGAGATTACCAACGAACTTAATGTTTTCAATGAGAAAAGAATAGTGTATACACTCCCAAACAACGAAAGGTACAAAGCTTACTCGGTGTAAGTATATACAATGAAACAAAAGATTATCGAGTTATAAAAATCTTAAACGAAATTAATAAGACAATAAAAGTGCATGTGCTCATGGGATTAAAGTTTAATTCATGAAGTTATTCATAATATCACTCATCAAGACTAAATTCTAATAACTTCTAAAATCGAGAACATGCATCATTGGGTTGTTTATTGGATCGGGCAATTATTGAAATTTATCATCGAAAACAAGGGAAAAAATCCCAAAAAAGGGAAAAAAGAAAGAAAATCTTTTTGAAAATTTTGATTTTTTCTAAGAAAAGCATACTAAGTAACTAACATGTGAGCAAAAACATGGACTAAATAAAGAAATGGATAGAATATTCCACACCCCCTAACTTAAAACCTGACGTTGTCCTCAATGTGAATTAAGAACCAAGTTTAAGAGAGGAAAAGAGCGATATTACCCAAAAGTGGAGCGATCCCCATAAGAACAAGTCCAAAGAATCCACAAAACAAGTTAGTATCGAGCATAGCAAAAACAAATAACGAAAAGTTAACTAATTACACTAGACTAAATTAAAAAGGAAAGGAAAAATAAAGAAAGAAAGAATAAAAAGCTAACTATATATAACCTACTATTCGGGCTTCACACTAAATATACACTAGAAGTCTAAATAGTTGAGGGTCCACCATAAGAACGATTTGACTTTGGAGGATAACCGGTGTACCCTCACTCTCAAGCATGCCTTCCGAGAAATATGAATTTCATTTGAACAATGGAAGGCATGTGTAAGGCAGAAGAAATGAACCATCGTCAATTAAAAGTTTTGGACGGACGAAGGGGGGTTTGGATTGAACGGGTGACAAAAACATGTGGGTACCGAGAAAAACCGAATATCCTCCCAAATATTTTGACATTGGAATGGGAGGTGGTGCACAAAAAGGCAAAGATGCGATCATGGAAGGTGACTCGAGCAAGTACTCCTCATCGACGAAAATGTTTAAAACATTAAAGTTTGAAACCGAATCATCGGGTACTTGTGAAGGTGTGATAATAGAGAATGAAAATGAGGATGAAAGAAAATCAAACTCATGAGATGAATCATCATCTCATGAAGATTGAGTTTCAAAGGAACTAATATCATTTTCAATGAAATCTTCTTCTCTAGGGGCCAAAGAAGAAATCATTTCATTACAAATAGATATTACGTCATTTTCATCCTCACTTTCAATATCTATTATGCAATGGGCAAAGTCTAGAATGGTTTGTTCCAAAGTAGATAAAAGTACCTCATTTGGTTCAAAACATTCCTCGACTTCGAAAGTCTCGGAAGCAAAATCATCATCGGACTCAAATAATAAATCCAATTCATGTTCCCAACAACGATTTTCTTCCCGATAACGGTTTTCAATTTTCTCATTCTCACACAATGCAAGCCCTCACCGAATGTCATAGGTCGAGGTGCGGATGCATGAAAATGGAAACTTAAAAAATTACCATCGGACTTAAACGAAAACTCATTATTATAGGAATTTTGAAAACTATTGCAATTCGTTTCAAAATTTCTATCATAAGGAGGTAAGGGCCCAAAATCATTATCATCATCATCAAAATTCCAATAATCCAAGTTTTGACTTTCGTTATACTCGCCCAAAGTCATATTTGAATTTGAAATTCTTTGGGATTCTAAGAATTCACCAAAAGTCATAGGATTACACTACACCAAAATGGGCAAATTGTCACCTTTTAGCCGGCCAGCCTTGTCAAGGTCATTGACCGTGACAAAAAATACGCGTTTTGTGTCACGGTCATTGACCTTGACACGACCGTGACAATTCTTTAAATAATTGTCAAGGTCAATGACCGTGACACGACCGTGACAATGTTAGCAGCAAAAACCCTTTCCCCCTTCTTTTTTCCCTCCCGCGCCGTTCCCTCCCTCTCTCTCTCTCTCTCTCTCTACTTTCAGGTTTAATTCTCTCTCTCTCTCTCTCTCTCTCTCTCTCTTCCATTTATATATATGTTTGTGTGTATATATATGTGTGTATGTGTGTATATATGTGCGTGTGTGGGGGGTGGGGCAGGGTGGGGGTAGGGGTGTGGCAGGGTGGGGGCAGGGTGGGGGTAGGGTGGGGGCAGGGGGTTAAAAATGTAAATAAATAAGTAATTTTCTATAAATTTCCAAAAAATAATATCCAAAAATGTAAATGTAAATAATATCCAAAAATAATATCCAAAAATAATATCCAAAAATATAAATTTGTAGTAATTGTCATCCGAAGTTGGTAAAAGCATCCGAAGCTAAAAAAGCATGAAAAATAAAATATTTTTTAAGATTTGTGGTGAATAACTAAAGTTAAAAAAAGTATTACTTTAGTCATTAAATTACTTTTTGAATTCGAGCAATGCGCGTAAATTTGTAGTAATTGTCTTATAATAAAGATCAATTAGTCTATGTTGTTGAAAAATTTGATCAAATTGGTGAGCCCTTCATATTTTAAAAATGTTGTTTTTATTCCTATTTAAATTTTCTTTATATACACCCTTAATTATATTTAAAGTTTAATAAAATAGGAGTTATAGAAAGAAAAGTGGGGTTTAAATAAAAACACTTTTTTTAAATTTTAGATTCTGGTGCATAATCTTACTTTGTCACAATTAATTTATATGCCTCAAAGTTATTTTATCACTCTTAGTTTATATTTGTGATAATACTTTATGAACCACAACTTTAGGTTGATTATTTTAGAACTTAACCCATGAATTTATTTTTGTATTTGAATTAACCCATTATATGAAACATACTTGAAATTAAATATAGTGCGCATGGATACTAGCATTCTAGTTCTTATGCGTACGCATTCAATAGCCCTTAGACCCGTTCGAGAGTCATTACCCCTGTAATGAGATCTCTCGAATTGTCCCGTTTGGACAGTTTGAGACTGTATAATTTCTGTATAATATTCTTATTGGCTTAAAGTTGTTACTTTCGGAGGAAGTTCTGCAATCGTATCTTAATGTTCTCTGGGTACATACTAGATTGACAAGTGTGACTGTTATTTCAATTGACCAATTGAAATAACACTCACACCTGCCAATCTACGTCGTGTACTTGGAGAACTAAGGGGATATGCTGTCGAATTTTTTTCAAATCGTAACAATGTGCATGAGCTGTTAAGTATATTACAGAAAAATGCAGTCTTGAATGGGATAGGACCACTTACCCTTAATAGGATAATTAAATGATGGGATAATTAAATAAAATATACTATAAATCTAAGTTTTGTTTACCTTTAATAGGTGTTTAGTTGTGGTAGCTGTGATGGGATATCCGAAATACAAAGAGTGGATGGGTGAGACTAATAGAATGGGGGATGTGTTTCGCAGAGGTGCTAACGAATTTGTGAAATATGCAAAGAGATGTCGTAATGATGAAGAGTTTCCGTGTCCGTGTGCTAGGTGTAAGAATGGTAAGGTGTTTGAGTGGAAAACAGTTGAATTACATTTGTTAAGATCGGGTATGCAAGATAGTTATCGATTTTGGAGTGTTCACGGTGAATTGAAAGTTCCTTTTGTCCCCGACCAACCTTCACAACGACCTTCAACAAGTAGAATAGATGTAGAAGGGGACGACGTAGATCATAATATGTTAGAGGATTTAGTTGATGATGCGTACGGAGTTTATGAAGCTGAGGAGAATGAGGTTACTGATGATGTAGAAGATTCAAGTGCTCGTGAAGATAACACGATAAAACTTGACGATGACTACCAAAGTTTAAAATTTAAGGCGACCCAACCGTTATACTCTGGCTGTGAGAAAGATCAAACAACTTTACATGCCATGGTTGGTTTGCATAGTTTGAAGACGCAGTACGGTTTGTCTGGAAATAGCGTGACGGGAATTATGAAATGGGTGAAGGGCTTATTACCTAAGGTGAATACACTTCCAAATAGCTATCCTGTTATGAAGAACAGTTTGAAAGGTTTGGGAATGAAGTATAAATCGATTCATGCTTGTGTGTATGACTGCATACTATACCGAAAGGAGTATGAAAATCTCGATCGTTGTCCGGTATGCGACGAACCTAGATATGTCCAATCTACTAGTAAGGAAGGCACAAGCTCAAAAGTGCCTCAAAAAGTATTGAAATATTTTCCCGTTGGGCCTAGATTAAAGAGATTTTTCACAGTACCATGGATTGCAGAGGCAATGACTTGGCATGCTAGGGCAGAAGTAGGGGGTAATATCATGCGTCATCCTATTGATTCTACTGCCTGGCGGAGGATGAATTTTGAGTATCCCGATTTTGCTTGAGAACAACGCAACATTCGTTTGGCTATATCAACAAATGGTTTCAATCCATTTGGAAATCTAAGCACCAATCAGAGTGTATGGCCAGTGATCCTAGCCCCACTCAACCTCCCTCCTTCATAGTGTATGAGACCTGAATTTTCGATGATGGCTTTATTGATACCTGGTCCAAAGGCACCAAGTGATGACATTGATATCTACCTGGCTCCTTTGGTAGAAGAATTAAATGAGTTGTGGGTAGAGGGTGTGCAATCATTTGACTCTTTTAGAAAAGAAGAGTTTACGCTGAAAGCTATGTTGATATGGGCAATTCATGATTTTCCAGCTTATGGGACATTATCCGGATGTGTAGTACATGGTTATTTCGGGTGTCCTATTTGTGGTGAGGAGACTGAATCTCTTCGTCTATCCTCTAGCTTAAAAAATGTATACCATTGCCACAGGAGGTTTTTACCCCCAGCTCATAGTTTCAGATTTGAGAAAGGTTCCAATTTTTTATTGGGCGGAGTTGAACATAGGCTACCACCGAGACAACTTTCGGGTTCAGAAATTGAAAGTAAATCTTCTGAATGTGGCCCAAATATGCCAGGTAAGAATCCCAAATTTAAGAATGTCAAGCATAAGAAGACCCCAACTGGGAATGAAACTGAGATAAGAAAGGCATGGTCTTGGAGGTCAATTTTATTTGACTTGCCTTATTGGAAGAAAAACCCGGTGCGCCATGTATTGGATGTGATGCATGCAGAGAAGAACTTCGCTGAACATATTGTGGGTACTTGCCTTGGGGGGAGTCATTCGAAGGATGGAGAAAATGCATGAAAAGACCTTAAAACGTTAAAATTTAAACCACAACTATGGTTGAAAGATGATAGTAGGGGAAGGACAATAATTCCCCATGGTGCGTTTACTTTGACGAGTGAGGAAAGGAAGGTGCTTCTAGACACAATATATAATTTGAAGGGCCCATCTACTTTTTCGTCCAACTTGCAAAGGATTGTGAATTATGTTACTCATGATTTACATAAGTGTAAGTCCCACGATTGGCATGTGATCATGCAATTGGTTCCTCTATTGTTTAAGCACTGTTTCTCCAAGCACAAGGATTTGCGTAGGGCTATTATGCAAATTAGTATTACCTTCTCCCTCTTGTGTGAGAAGGTAGTGAATCGAGAACACATAGTGGCCGCAAAATTGGCTGTGAATGAAGCGATTCGTGTATTGGAGAAGTACTTTCCCCAAGCATTCTTTGACATAAGTGTTCACTTGCTGGTACACCTATGCGACGAGGCACTTCTTTGTGGTCCAGTTAGATATCGATGGATGTATCCATTTGAAAGATTGATGAAAGTTTTTAAAGATTACGTCAAGAATACGCGATATATTGCAGGATCAATTGCAGAGGAATACATCACCATGGAGTCATCAATATATACTCGGGAATATATGCCTGACTCGACCAACGTTGATGACACTGATGAATTCCTCGATGATGGTGGTAATGTGATGGGAAAACGAGTGAAATTAACGAGTTTTCAACATGAACAAGTAGCTCGTTATCGATTTGACACACATGAAGATGTCGAAGAATGGAAAAAGTAAGTTTCGAATATTATAATGTTTAACATTATTTTAGATTATTTTATACATGATTAATTTTGTATTATGCAGTAAATATGAAGCCTGTGAGAACAATAAAAGACGAAAAATAATGGTACAATCAGACAGCGAATTTAGGCTATGGTTGACACAAGAGGTAATTATAATGAAAACAGTCGTTATATAACGTTACATTACACTCAAATTTTACCACTAATATAATTAATTTATCTATATTCTCAGCTCCTAAAGATGGGTGATGCGACATCAAGGCTTGCTCGTCTAGCCACTGGACCCTTGTTCGTGGCACAAGAGTACAAAAAGTATCGATTGAACGGTTACATTTTCGGCGCTAAAGTGTACGAGGAAAGTACAAATGTACAGAACTTAGGAATTTCATACAAGGCTCTTACTTTCTTTCGAGCGAGCGCAAAAGATAAAAACCTCGTTGAAGCTGAAATGACTTACTATGGTGTAATCCAAAATATATTTGAATTGGATTATATAAGCTTCAAAGAGGTTGTATTTTACGGTGAATGGGTAAGAGTTAAGGATAAAAATGCTTGTTAAGTTGATCCTGTCACCAATTTGATCATGGTTGACTTGTCCAAGTTGAAGAGCAACGACCACGTGAGCGATGAGACGTTTGCTTGTGAATTTCAAAAGGTTAAGAAAGTATTTTACTCGGAGTATATCAACAACGAGCCGTGGTCAATTGTCCAACACGCGCCAAGGCGTCTAAATAGTAGTGTGGATGACTTGCTGCTCCTACCGAATATCAATCCATTTTTTATGATAACCCGAATTTGAAACAATTTTTCAATTTGTAATAAATATTTCAATTTGTACCGAAACATCCATTTTTAATGCTTTTACTTGATCCGCACTTTATCATTTTCACTCTTGTGTAGTGTGCGTGTGTGGAGAGGAGATTAATACATAAATATTCCAACTACACCTAAGTTTTGTTTATACTAATCCATGAATATACGCTTCTTACCTTTAATAGGTGATTAGTACATAGTTATTTGGGGTGTCCTATTTGTGGAGAGGAGACTGAATCTCTTCGTCTATCCGAACACTAAGAAATGCCATAATCCTATGGAGCGATGCTCTGCAAATTCCTCCCAGCCGTTATGTAGCCAAACATCACCAGTTGAAGTTGTCAATTCCACTTTCCATACCCCACCACTTGGAACTTCTAGCAAAACATGGGAGACCATTGAAAGGTGAAATTGACAACTTCAACTGCTGATTTTTGGCTACACAACGGTTGGAACGAATTTGCAATTCATAACTCCATAGGATTATGGTATTTCTTAGTGTTTAGATATGAAGAGAATTATATTTGACACGATTGCCCAGGGTACATTAGTTGGAAGGAGGTGACATATGAGCTCAAGTTAGCTGTTTGAGTGACACTACATGTAATGTATTTATATTTATATGTTAATTTCGATTTCGATTTCAATTTCAATTACGATTTATATTTATCTATATTTGAGGGGTGGATACTAATTTTACTTTATTTCGATTCAGGGGATAGGGAGTGGCCCTAAGGGTAGGCCACATATGCTCTATACTTATGTGGCTATTCGGACGAGAAGGGAAGTATAAGGAGGTGTTCCCGAGCGTCACGGTACGAAATCTCTTTTCCATTCAAATAGTTTGTAGATTTGAGATAAAATGATGGTGATGTTGTTTCTTCTTAAATAGTTTCTTATTTGAATATATATTTGCATTATCTTTAGTTTGTTCGGATATATGATGTTTGGAACATGTACAACGTTGCTATAACAGGTACAAATATACTGCTGGGCAGTGGCAGTGGCCATACTGCCCAGCAGATTTTTTTTAAATTCTGCCCAGAATTGTCACGGTCATTGACCGTGATAATTTTTTTAAAAAGGGTCACGGCTTTGTCACGGTTATAACCCGTGACAAACGTGTCACGGTCATTGACCGCGACACGATCGTGACACAAAATGCGAGTTTTGTGTCAAGGTCAATGACCGTGACACGACCGTGACAAAAAAAGTTGTCTCGCCTCGAAATGTCACGGTCATTGACCTTGACAAGTTGGATTTGTCAAGGTCAATGACCTTGAAAAATGGGCAAATTTGGTGTAGTGTTACGAGCATTTTGAGAATTATAACAATGTTTACCGAAAGAATTGGAATAAGACATGCTTACCCCAAAAATGGCTCAAGTGGCGTATTCCACAAAGTAGGTGCGCGCGAGAAATTCAAGCTTTTCTAAGTGTTCAAATGTGAAAGTCCTGCAAAAAGATTAGAAAATAAAACAAATAGAAAGAAAATACTAAGAAATACTAAATCCAATAGAGTCTTAAAGAAACTCGTCCCCGGCGACGGCGCCATTTTGATCATGCACGTGAAAATGCGTGCCCGTGTAAGGGCACGGTCGTTGTTTTCGTTTCACCGCGTTAATAAAAACAAACCTAAATTATGACTACACTTATGAGGCAAGCACATCGGTAAGTCGGGTATCAAAGATCCACTGAGACGAGTTGCTAGAATTTAAGTGATTTAATACTCCTCAATAAAAGTGGAAAAGGTGAATTACAAACTAAAAAGGAAAAAATGCATATAAGGGAAATGATTAATTTAGGCGAGGGAATTGAAACTAGATTAACAAAGTGAGTAAAACTATAGGTTGCGTCTAATATCCCTCACCCGAGTTAATTTGTATAAAATGGTTACATGGGTCGAGGAGTTATTACAAATGCGTCTCGTTTTGACAGTTAATTAAATCAAGGGTTGTCACGCCCTTAAATTCTCATAAAAGTATAATAAGATTTTGGCGTCAACAAATACCCTGAAAATTACGCACGAAAGGTTGTAAGCACGGGACATACATGATATGCCCCGTCAAATCTCCTAGGTGCAATAACTAGGATAACACACCCAAAATAGATCACCAAAGCAAAGCAACGCGTCAACTCGAGTGAGTTCCATTCAAACACAACCTAATTTAATTTAGTTAGAAAGCATGTAAAAACGCGATAAATAAAGCGATAAATAAATACGGTAAATCTACACTAGAAAGCAAGTAAAGAAATCATGTAAACCTAATTTAGAAAGCATGTAAACCTAATTAACAAAGCAAGAATTAAGGAAATACAACTATATTAATGAAGAGGGTAATGAATAGTCAACCTACAAATCAAAAAGGGTGTCAATCCAAGAATAAATGAAGAAGAACTAACCAAAAACCCAAACCCTAACCTAAACTATCTTCTAAAACTATCTAAAATCGATTATCTTACAATATATCTGATATTTACAACAAAAAAGCCTTATATTCTAAGTGGAATTCAATTAGAAAAGAAAAGGAAAAGAAAAGCCCAAATTATCTGCAGAAAACAGGGGATCGATCGATCGACCCCTTTGGTCGATCGATCGATCAAGCAGGTATCAACCAAGCTGCTTGCTGTTTTGGCTTGTTTGGATTTCCGTCCGCTAAAATTACCGTAACTTCTTCGTTCTGAATCGGAATCCCGCACCCTTCACGGCCACACGAAGCTTGTGAGGAGGGATACAACTTTCGTGAGATGTTGCGCCAGGTGCCCAATCTGTGAATTGACTAAATTGCCCTTGAACGCGCGATCGCATACGGAAATCGAGCGGAATGCGTCCGAACTTCACACTTAGCATCCAAATACCTATAAAAGCTCAATTAACCCATGTAAAACATGTTAACGTAGAAATCCGAGGTTATCTGGTTAATGAGCATAAATATAGGGAATAAGATACCCGAGGGTGCTAAAATGCGTAGGTTCGGAGGATGAAATACGCAATATCTGCGTATTATCACCCAAGCATACTAAAGTAATATCCACTCCCAGTATTTTTCTACAATTTTTGTTTCATTCGAATTGGGAATAATTTACTTATATAATTTTGGATCTTCATTATCATCGTATGAAATAATTTTAGCTTTCTATTATGAATCTTCGTCAATATTTTACTATTTCACTATAATATTGAAATTGTGATAATATTGTCCAATCTTTATATTATTTTTATGTAGAAACCTGAGTTTTTGGATATGGAGAAAATGGGCAAGGATGTCTATAACTCTGATGATGTCACATGAATCTTTTTATTATTAATTCTCTATTTCTACATATGTAAAGAAATATGTGTAATAGTAGTTATAGGACATTTTATTCTTGAAATTGAACTCTCCCATCGTTATTTGTTGTTTGATTATCAAAATTTTTAACCAGAGAACGCAAAGTTTTGTTGTTCTCTTCTCCTTTATGATTATGAGGTCATTAAGCTCTGAAAAAAAGTATAGTAAGTATATTACCTATTGTAAAAGTTGAATTCAAGTCTAAACAGAAAAAGGGCATATGATATTGAGTCTTTAATCATTTTGCTAATTAGGTATCATTTATATTGTTCTTTATGTTAGTTTACGGAGAACTATAAGGGAACACTTGAAAGAGTATACTTTATGATATTTTGGTTTTGTATTGGACGTTCAATTCTGAATTGATGTTGTGTAAAATTATAATATTAAAAAATATTAATTTTATTTTTTCTAACATTCGAGTTGCAAGTGTAAGTGGGAGAAATGGGAATACTTAATCAACACAATGACTTAAAAATATATGCAGTCTATGGGTCAAGCTCCCATGCGTGATTTTGTTTAAATTTCAAAAAAAGTTTTTTTTAATATTTATATATATATATATATATATATATATATATATATATATATATATATATATATATATATATATATATAGTTGTCAAAAAGTTGATAATTTTACCAACATGCATAAAATGGGTTGTATGAGTTAAAGTGCCCAATATATTGGTGGACATTATAAGATAGTTGTGGTTATTGGTTGGAAGTTTTATTTGGAAAATATATGAATAATGTATTATTTTTGTACTTATGGTTTTCTTCATTTTTCTTATTTAAATGAACCAAACGTACAAATAACCCTTCTTTTAAGTGTGCACAGTTTCAACTCAGTTTAATCTACCACGACTTAGACATGATTTTAATAATTTATTGCAAGTTAATTATTGTCAATGTTAGGCGTAGAGTTTATGAAGATTATTGTTCTCTTCGGTTGTATTTAATATTGGAGACTGGAAATTTGTCCATCATATATACATGTCCATTCGCAATGATTTACCCTTTTAATTTTCTTACCTTTATTCCATTGGCATATTCTAATTTAGAGCTATGTATAAAGTTATCAAAATGCAAAAGAATGAATTCCTTAATGTGATTATGATAAGTAAAATTCAATTAACTGTTTCCAGTTTGGGATTTAATAGTTTTGCATATTTTTATTAAAGGGGCTAGAGTTTTACGTATTTGTTATTTAGGGTGTTTTTTTCTCCTTGTGACGTTTTTTTATACTTTTCATGATGTGAAATATTTATTATATAAATTTTATACCTGTAATTATATAGCGCCCGTGCATTGCGTTAAAAACTAGTAATAAGGTTAATCTGAGGTCGAGGCATGAGTTTGACACATTTCGTTTGGCTCCCGTGCGTCCAACACGAGTCAATACATGTGCGACATATGAGCGTAGCACATCAAATATGTCACCCAACCCAATGCTTAGTCTGTCAAAAGTAATGTGAAATTATATTATAACTAATGAATGAATTATGCAAGAATAAGTGGATGCATCATCACCCAACTAAGGAGATAAATCTGGATGAATTTTTTCTTAGTGGCCTAGTGGAGAAATCCATCCATGTTGAAAATCCATCCATGTTGTATCCTATTGTCTTAGTTGTCTAAATGGAGAAATCCACTGATGAAGTATTGCCTATATAAATGCAAGCTTTCATATTAGTTTAAAATTAGTTTTTAGCCCGCGCGATGCGCAGGTGCTTGGGAATTCTTGTTATATAATGCAATGCGAAAATACTTACAAAAATAAAGGTAAAATATATAACGTTAAAAGACATATTTTATATTTGTGTGATACAAACCTTTAATGTAGAAAAATATATAAAAGGATAACGAATATATGTATTTCATTTGTAGAATATTTTATGCCAAATAAATATTTGAATGTAAAATTGAAATGCAAAAGGAGAATATTTAATGATAAAATGAGGAATTAAGAAAACAAAAATAATATAACACACACATATATATATATATATATATATATATATCTTAAAAACTATTTTATAAATATAAATTATTTTTTAAACAATACTATTTTTTTTATAAAAATATAAATATATAATCTTTCTTCATATAGCTATATTGTTAACATTTTTTTATAATTTTTTTTTCAGGACTTGATTTTATAAAGATAAGCATAAAATATTTTATTGTGTATAACGATTATATATTTATAAAGTAATTTTCTAAAAACTCTAGTTTTCAACTTCATTTCTTTACATAAATTGTGTTTTAAAATGATGTTTTATAAATATAGATATAAATATTTTTAAGGAAAAGATGTCTTTATAAAGTAATGTTAACGTTCAAAATCTAATATAAATTGTATATTTTTTTATAAAAAATATTTTTTGAGTTATATATAAAAAATTGTTTATTATAAAATGTGTTTTATGTATAACTGAAAAAAATATTTTTTTTATAATAAAATGTATAGTTTTCTTAATTAGTCTATAAAATTTGCATGTTAACGTTACTTTTATAAAATAGTTTTTTCTTTAAAAGATTATAATTATATTTATAAGAACAACCTTTTAAAACATAATTTATGTAAAGAAAAGAACTTAGAAACTCTTTTATACATAATAAAATAATTTATACTTATCTTTATAAAATTAACTTTTGTAAAAAAATATTTTATAGAAAAAAGAGCTAAAACTATAATTTTTATAAAAAAAAAATAATTTGTTATTTATATTTTTACCAAAAGAGTTTTGTTTTAAAAAAATAATTTATATTTACAGCACAATTTTTTAAAACGATTGTATACATATATTTTATATTTAAGAAAGATGGAAAAAATAGAGGTAAATAGTGGTAAAATATATAATGTTAAAAGACCTATTTTATATTTGTGTGATACATCCATTTAATGTAGAAAAATTTATAAAAGGATAATATATATATATATATATATATATCATTTATATAATATTTGAGGTCAAACAAATACTTGCATATAAAATTAAAATGCAAAAAGGAGAATATTTAATGATGAAGTAGGGAGAATTAAACAAACAAAACGAATAGAACACACATAAAAACATACACACTCATATGTATATATCTTAAAAACTCTAGTTTTTTTTACTTCATTTCTTTACATAAGTTGCGTTTTAAAAGATTGTTTTATAAATATGATTCTAAATTTTTTTAAAGAAAAGATATTTTTATAAAGTAATCTTAATGTTCAAAATCTAATATAAAATGTAATTTTTTTTATAAAAAACATTTTTTTGAGTTATATATAAAAAATTGTTAATCATTAATGTATAACTCAAAAAAATATTTTTTTATGATAAAATTTGTAGTTTTCTAAAACTGTCTATAAAATTTGCACGTTAACATTGCTTTATAAAAACAGTCTTTTTCTCAAAACGACTATATTTATATTTATAAGAACAGCCGTTTAAAACACAATTTATGTAAAGAAAAGAAGTTTAAAACTCCAATTTTTTAAAAATTACATTATAAAAATACAACTTTTATAAAAATACAACTTTTATATATAATAAAATAATTTATATTTATCTTTATAAAATCAACTTTTGTAAGAAAATGTTTTTATAGGAAAAAAAGAAGAGCTAAAACTATAGTTTTTATAAAAACATAATTTTTTATTTATATTTTTACCAAAAGAGTATAGTCTTAAAATATAATTTATATTTATAAAACAATTTTGTAAAAAGATTATATACATATATATTATTTTTTTAAGAAAGGTGAAAAGAGTGTATATATTAAATTTTTTTAAAAAAGATGAAAAGAGTCTTACATTCATTATTGTGGACACATGACACAATAATATGAGAAGACTAACCTAAACTTCGAATATTATTATATACTTTGAAATTAGAAATATATCTACATTGACAAAATTGAAAAATGTTTGATTCACTCATCATACTGCCACCATCTTATTCAGGAATATCTGCCACCGATTTCTTCTTCGATTCAGACTCTTTCCATTATATGACACTTCATTTCTTAAGGAAGAATCTTGGTAGCTAACCATCATACTTCACTGCTTTCACTGTATATAAAGTTAACAATTGTGCTAGATTTTATCATATAAATTTATCAATTTAAAAACATCCACGCCGACAGGGAGGAAAGTAAGTTTTTCCTACCATAACTATTCTATGCATTTTGCTATATAATTTTCAAATTTTGCCCAATAGATCATTTAAATCGCCGATAAAGATGCTCTGAATAGAGTTTAAAGTATATATATATATATATATATATATATATATATATATATATATATATATATATATAGAGAGAGAGAGAGAGAGAGAGAGAAAGAGAGAGAGACTATAGTACATCACGCTCTATACATCACTTGTGCATAACATCAAATCTAAGCCCTATTTTTTTTTTTTAAATTTTATATTTTTCTCTTGAAATTAACCTTCTAGTCAACCCATATGCAAAAAATTAGATCAAAATACATTTCGTAGCTATTTTTAAAAAATCCACAAAAACTGCTAAAAATACCTTATTTATAAGGGTCTGCACTAACAGTTTTTTGTGAATTTTTTAAAAATAGTTACGAAATGTATTTTGACCTAACTTTTTGCATATGGGTTGGTTGAAAGGTTAATTTTAAGAGAAAAATATAAAATTTGGAAAAAAAAGTTTTTTGTGGCCTAGAATTAGATGTGATGTACGGTGTGATGTATAGTGCATGATGTAGGTGAGCCTTTCTCTCTCTCTCTCTCTCTCTCTCTCTCTCTATATATATATATATATATATATATATATATATATAAGAGTTAACCATAGATTCTGTTGTCGATTATTCATAAATATCACATATCCCATTCCCTTGTACAATCCACTCCAACTATCAAGCATAACTTCGATAAAAGTAATAAGATATATCTAAAGTGTAAATCTCGAAAAAGTAGTAAAAATTATTGGGTGAATTGAAAATTCCACCTCATTTATTTAAGCTAACTATAAGGGAATAAAAGTGACAGTTCACCTTTGAATTACAAAGAGATTTCATCGAAGTGTTCAGATTCACAACTCCGACCAGAGTACCCTCCAAATTAATAGAGGAAAGTACTAATATATCTGGACATACAGTTGTGGTAGCACAAATCACATGTGTTTAGAAGGATGTTTTGATATCATTTCTAGATCAGGACTTTTCGACCGCATCAAGGAAAATAATCCTATAGGCAAGCATGATAAAAATCTACTTACTCGAGTCTATATGGCTCAATTTTGAAATCATGGCTTACGGGATATAAATAGTTTTATTTAAGAGATGAAAATAATTAAGGAAACAAAAAATAGAGACTTGTGAGAGTCAAAGGAAATGGGTGAGTAAAACCAAAAGGGTTTGGAGTCTTGCAATGAGTGTGTGAAGTTTCCTGTAATATAGGGACAGAAGAATATGAACAATACAAGGATTTAGTGATGGACATTGGAGAATTGGAAGAGACATAAAGTGCATTGTAAATGAAAAGGGTTTGTTTTGACTTCTCATAAATATTGAACCCACGTGTCAATCCTAAGACTGGAGACACCATTTTATACGGAGCGCTAATGCGATAAAATAAATCCAAAATACACAAGTGACAAGGTATAGAGCATCTAAATAAACCCACAATAATATAAATCCACTAATCTCAATCTCTACAATTACAACAACTAACTCGAAAATAAAATAAAAATCTCCAAAGCTCTATACATCAAAATAATAAAAATCTTTCCCAAAAAATCCTCGCTAAAATCAATTTCCATAGCGCCCCAAAATCCGCGCTAACCTACCACTAAAAGAAAATATGGGGAAGTACACAATACGACAGGAAAGATGCTCAACAAATATATATTAGCGATGAATAAAACGTAACAACACGAGTACGAATATTCAAATCAAAATGCAAATCTCAATAGTATTTCATCATTATAATTTCTCAACAACACTTTAACCGGGTCACCAGGCCTCACCACATCCGTATATGCTTTATCAAGCCATAGCCCGAGAAACAAGAATTTTGGCGGGTGCCTAACATCCGTGCCATATTAAAATCTCATGACAACATGCTCATCAACAATATAATGATACCACATGAATCAAAATAATTTCAACAATTATTTTCCAGATTTCAATGAATTTATCAATTCAAATATGAGTTCAATTAATCAAGAATTCAAAGAGAATGACACTCGCGAGATTTAAGGAGCATATTATGTAAAACCCCATACCTCAAACCATGATGAGAAACCAACGATCACATCCTCAAGATCAAAACAGAATATCTACAAAAGCTCCTCCAAGAACCTCCAACAAAATAGCCCCAAGAACACTTCTAATCTAAGGTTGGAACTGACAAATCTCAAAGGTCAATGTGTATATAAAAAAAGAAGAGGAATATAAAATATATTTGCTGCCAAAATTTATGCCAAAAGTAGGTTAAACGGGTTGCCCACGACTTCCTTTTATAATGCAAAGAAATGAAGAGTTTGGAAGCCAAAAGACTCCTTTAAATAAGGCAAAGAAATGAAGAGTTGGAAGTCAAAACAACTCCAAGAGTTAAAAACATTTAAAAATCATTTTAAAATCCGGTTTAACTCCGTTTTCGAAACCGTTTTAAATTCTCGCCTTTAAAAATAATAACCAACATATTTGAGCAATAAAAATAATTTTATTAAAAACTTTATTTTCCTCCATTTTCCAAAAATTAATTAAAATAGCCCAAAATTATGCGGGTTATTACACTTCCCCACTAACAACGGAATTTCACCCTCGAAATTCGCCAAATGCCTAACTCTAAAAAATCAGGCTAACAATCTCAAAAAATATTTTCGTCTCCAAAAATAAATTCCTCACCTCTAATCTCGAAACCTATCACGAATATCACCTAAAATTTTCTATCTCCAAAAATTGTTATCCACGCAATGAACCCCAAACCCAAGCCCCGAGGGTTGCCGTATACCTAAGCTCTGATACCATTTGTAACACCTCGCCCGCCCGGGGAGAGCGAACGAAGCGTCAACACGCGGTTAGCAATTTTTGAAGATAAAAATTTTATGTGATATTCGTGTTAGGTTTCGAGATTAGATGTGAGGAATTTATTCTTGGAGATGATATTATTTTGGAGATTGTTAGCCTGATTTTGAGAGTTAGGCATTCGATGAATTTCGAGGGCGAAATTCCATTGTTAGTGGGGAAGTGTAATAACCCGCGTAATTTTTGGCTATTTTAATTAATTTTTGGAAAATAGAGGAAAATAAAGTTTTAGATAAAATAAGTTTTATTGCTCAAATATGTTGGTTATTATTTTTAAAGGCAAGAATTTCAAACGGTTTCGAAAACGGAGTTAAAACGGATTTTAAAATGATTTTTAAATGTTTTTAACTCTTGGAGTTGTTTTAACTTCCAACTCTTCATTTATTTGCCTTGTTTAAAGGAGTCTTTTGGATTCCAACTCTTCATTTCTTTGCATTATAAAATGAAGTCGTGGGTAAGCCTTTTAACCTACTTTTGGCACAAATTTTGGCAGAAAATATATTTTATATTCCTCTTCTTTTTATATACACATTGTCCCTTGAGATTTGTGAGTTCCAACCTTAGATTAGAGGTGTTCTTGGGGATATTTTGTTGGAGGTTCTTGAAGGAGATTTTGTAGGTCTTTTGAGTTGATTTTGAGGATGTGATCATTGGTTTCTCATCATGGTTTTGCGGTATGGGGTTTTACACAATATGCTCCTTAAATCTCGCGAGTGTCATTCTCTTTGAATTCATGTTTAATTGAACTCATATTTGAATTGATAAATTCATTGAAATCTGAAAAATAATTGTTGAAATTATTTTGATTCATGTGGTATCATTATATTGTTGATGAGCACGTTGTCATGAGATTTTAATATGGCACGGATGTTGGGCATCCGCCAAAATTCCTGTTTTCCGGGTTATGGCTTGATAAAGCATATACGGATGTGGTGAGGCCTGGTGACCCGGTTAAAGTGTTGTTGAGAAATTATATTGATAAATTCTTTGAGATTTTCATTTTGATTTGAATATTCGTACTCGTGTTGTTACGTTTTATTCGTTGCTAATCCATATTTGTTGAGCATATTTCTTGTCGTATTGTGTACTTCCCCATATTTTCTTTTAGTGGCAGGTTAGCGCAGATTTTGGGGCGCTATGGAGATTAATTTTAGCAAGGATTGTTTGGGAAATATTTGTATTATTTTGATGTATAGAGCTTTGGATATTTGGATTTTATTTTCGAGTCAGTTATTGTAATTTTAATTCGAGAGACTTGTTGTAATTGAAGAGATTGAGATTAGTGGATTTATATTATTGTGGGTTTATTTAGATGCTATATACCTTGTCACTTGTGGATTTGGATTTATTTTTATCGCATTAGCGCTCTGTTCTCTCTCCCGGGCGGACGGGGTGTTACAAACAACTCGCGTAATTTTGGACTATTTTAATTAATTTTTGGAAAATGGAGGAAAATAAAGTTTTTGATAAAATTATTTTTATTGCTCTAATATGTTGGTTATTATTTTTAAAGGCGAGAATTTCAAAGGGTTTCGAAATCGGAGTTAAAACGGATTTTAAAATGATTTTTAAAATGTTTTTAACTCTTGGAGTTGTTTTGACTTCCAACTCTTCATTTCTTTTCCTTATTTAAAGGAGTCTTTTGGATTCCAACTTTTCATTTCTTTGCATTATAAAAGGAAGTCATGGGCAACCCTTTTAACATACTTTTGGCACAAATTTTGGCAGAAAAATATATTTTATATACACATTGGCCCTTGAGATTTGTGAGTTCCAACCTTAGATTAGAGGTGTTCTTGGGGCTATTTTGTTGGAGGTTCTTGGAGGATCTTTTGTAGATCTTTTGTGTTGATCTTGAGGATGTGATCATTGGTTTCTCATCATAGTTTGAGGTATGGGGTTTTACACAATATGCTCCTTAAATCTCGCGAGTGTCATTCTCTTTGAATTCTTGTTAATTGAACTCATGTTTGAATTGTTAAATTCATTGAAATCTGGAAAATAATTGTTGAAATTATTTTGATTCATGTGGTATCATTATATTGTTGATGAGCACGTTGTCATGAGATTTTAATATGGCACGGATGTTGAGTACCCGCCAAAATTCCTGTTTTCCGGGCTATGGCTTGATAAAGCATATACGGATGTGGTGAGGTCTGGTTACCCATTGATGTGTTATTGAGAAATTTATTGATAAATACTATTGAGATTTTCATTTTGATTTGAATATTCGTACTTGTGTTGTTACGCTTTTTTCATCGTTAATATAATTGTTGAGCATCTTTCTTGTCGTATTGTGCACTTTCCCATATTTTCTTTTAGTGGCAGGTTAGCGCGGATTTTTGGGTGCTATGGAGATTAATTTTAGCGAGGATTGTTTGGGAAAGATTTGTATTATTTTGATGTATAGAGCTTTGGAGATTTGTATTTTATTTTTGAGTTAGTTGTTGTATGTAATTCGAGAGATTTGGTATTTAATTTGAAGAGATTGAGATTAGTAGTTTCTCTTTTTTTGTTGTGGGACTTAGATGCTCTCTACCTTGTCACTTGTGGATTTGGATTTATTTTATCGCATTAGCGCTCCGTTCGCTCTCCCCGGGCGGGCGGGGTGTTACAAATTGTATCAGAGCTCAGGTATACGGCAACCCTCGGGGCTTGGGTTTTGGGTTCATTGCGTGGTTAGCAATTTTTGGAGATAGAAAATTTTAGGTGATATTCGTGTTAGGTTTCGAGATTAGATGTGATGAATTTAGTTTTGGAGACGAAATTATTTTTGGAGATTTTTAGCCTGATTTTTTGAGAGTTAGGCATTCGGCGAATTTCGAGGGCGAAATTCCATTGTTAGTGGGGAAGTGTAATAACCCGCGTAATTTTGGGCTATTTTAATTAATTTCTGGAAAATGGAGGAAAATAAAGTTTTTGATAAAATTATTTTTATTGCTCAAATATGTTGGTTATTATTTTTAAAGGTGAGAATTTCAAACGGTTTCGAAAACGGAGTTAAAATGGATTTTAAAATGATTTTAAAATATTTTTAACTCTTGGAGTTGTTTTGACTTCCAACTCTTCATTTCTTTTCCTTATTTAAAGGAGTCTTTTGGATTCCAACTTTTCATTTCTTTGCATTATAAAAGGAAGTCGTGGGCAACCCTTTTAACATACTTTTGGCACAAATTTTGGTAGCAAATATATTTTATATTCCTCTTATTTTTATATACACATTGGCCCTTGAGATTTGTGAGTTCCAACCTTAGATTAGAGGTGTTCTTGGGGCTATTTTGTTAGAGGTTCTTGGAGGAGCTTTTGTAGATCTTTTGTGTTGATCTTGAGGATGTGATCATTGGTTTCTCATCATGGTTTGAGGTATGGGGTTTTACACAATATGCTCCTAAATCTCGCGAGTGTTTATTCCGTTGAATTCCTGTTAATTGAACTCATATTTTAATTGATAAATTCATTGAAATCTGGAAAATAATTGTTGAAATTATTTTGATTCATGTGGTATCATTATATTGTTGATGAGCACGTTGTCATGAGATTTTAATATGGCACGGATGTTGGGCACCCGCTAAAATTCCTGTTTCCCAGGCTATGTCTTGATAAAGCATATACGGATGTGGTGAGGCCTGGTGACCCGGTTAAAGTGTTGTTGAGAAATTATATTGATAAATACTTTGAGATTCTCATTTTGATTTGAATATTCTTATTCGTGTTGTTACGCTTTATTTATCGCTAATATTTGTTGAGCATCTTTCCTGTCGTATTGTGTACTTCCCCATATTTTCTTTTAGTGGCAGGTTAGCGCGGATTTTGGGGCGCTATTGAGATTGATTTTAGCGAGGATTGTTTGGGAAAGATTTGTATTATTTTGATGTATAGAGCTTTGGAGATTTGTATTTTTATTCGAGTTAGATAGTTTTAATATTAATTCGACAGACTTGTTGTAATTGAAGAGATTGAGATTAGTGGATTTATGTTATTGTGGGTTTATTTAGATGCTCTATACCTTGTTATTTGTGGATTTGGATTTATTTTATCGCATTAGCGCTCTGTTCGCTCTCCCCGGGCGGGCGGGGTGTTACAAACCATTTGTAACACCCCGCCCGCCCGGGGAGAGCGAACGGAGCGCTAATGCAATAAAATAAATCCAAATCCACAAGTGAAAAGGTATAGAGCATCTAAATAAACCCACAATAATATAAATCCACTAATCTCAATCTCTTCAATTACAACAAGTCTGTCGAATTAAAATTAAAACTATTTAACTCGAATAAAAATACAAATCTCCAAAGCTCTATACATCAAAATAATACAAATCTTTCCCAAACAATCCTCGCTAAAATCAATCTCCATAGCGCCCCAAAATCCGCGCTAACCTGCCACTAAAAGAAAATATGGGGAAGTGGCGGGTGGAGTGTTACAAATGGTATCAGACATTAGGTATACGGCAACCCTCGGGGCTTGGGTTTTTGGTTCATTGCATGGTTAGTAATTTTTCGAGATAGCAAATTTTAGGTGATATTCGTGTTAGGCATCTAGATTAGATGTGAGGAATGTATTTTTCGAGACGAAATTATTTTTGGAGATTGTTAGCCTGATTTTGAGTGTTAGGCATTCGGCGAATTTCGAGGGCAAAATTCCATTGTTAGTGGGGTAGTGTAACAACCCGCGTAATTTTGGGCTATTTTAATTAATTTTTGGAAAATGGAGGAAAATAAAGTTCTTGATAAAATTATTTTTATTGCTCAAATATGTTGGTTATTATTTTTAAAGGCGAGAATTTCAAACGGTTTCGAAATCGGAGTTAAAAAAGATTTTAAAATGATTTTTAATATTTTTAACTCTTGGAATTCTAAGTCGGCGAACATTAAGTAATTTTCAAGAGTTGTTTTGACTTCCAACTCTTCATTTCTTTGCCTTAATTAAAGGAGTCTTTTGGATTCCAACTCTTCATTTCTTTGCATTAAAAAGGAAGTTGTGGGCAACCTTTTTAACATACTTTTGGCACAAATTTTAGCATCAAATATATTTTATATTTCTCTTCTTTTTATATACACATTGGCCCTTGAGATTTGTGAGTTCCAACCTTAGATTATAGGTGTTCTTGGGGCTATTTTGTTGGAGGTTCTTGGAGGAGATTTTGTAGATATTTTGAGTTGATCTTGAGGATGTGATCGTTGGTTTCTCATCATGGTTTGAGGTATGGGGTTTTACACAATATGCTCCTTAAATCTCGCGAGTGTCATTCTCTTTAAATTCTTATTAATTGAACTCATATTTGAATTGTTAAATTCATTGAAATCTGGAAAATAATTGTTGAAATTATTTTAATTCATGTGGTATTATTATATTGTTGATGAGCACGTTGTCATGAGATTTTAATATGGCACGGATGTTGGGCACCCGCCAAAATTCCTGTTTCCCGGGCTATGGCTTGATAAAGCATATACGGATGTGGTGAGGCCTGGTGACCCAGTTAAAGTGTTGTTGAGAAATTATATTGATAAATGCTTTGAGATTTCATTTTGATTTGAATATTCGTACTCGTGTTGTTACGCTTTATTCATCGCTAATATATATTTATTGAGCATCTTTCCTGTCGTATTGTGTACTTCCCCATATTTTCTTTTAGTGGCAGGTTAGCGCGGATTTTGGGGCGCTATGGAGATTGATTTTAGCGAGGATTGTTTGGGAAAGATTTGTATTATTTTGATGTATAGAGCTTTGGAGATTTGTATTTTTATTCGAGTTAGATAATTATAATTTTAATTCGAGAGACTTGTTGTAATTGAAGAGATTGAGATTAGTAGATTTATATTATTGTGAGTTTATTTAGATGCTCTATACCTTGTCACTTGTGGATTTGGATTTATTTTATCGCATTAGCGCTCCGTTCGCTCTCTCCGGGCGGGCGAGGTGTTACAAATGGTATCAGATCTTAGGTATATGGCAACCCTCGGATCTTGAGTTTTGGGTCTGTTGCATTTTTGTGGCGCATATTTTTGGAGATAGAAAATTTTAGGTGATATTCGTGATAAGTTTCGTGATTAGAGGTAAGGAATTTATTTTTGGAGGCGAGATTATTTTTGGAGATTGTTGGCCTGATTTTTTTTAGAGTTAGGCATTCGGCGAATTTCGAGGGCGAAATTCCATTGTTAGTGGGGAAGTGTAATAACCCGCGTAATTTTGGGCTATTTTAATTAATTTTTGGAAAATGGAGGAAAATAAAGTTTTTGATAAAATTATTTTTATTGCTCAAATATGTTGGTTATTATTTTTAAAGGCGAGAATTTCAAACGGTTTCGAAAACGGAGTTAAAACTGATTTTAAAATGATTTTTAAATATTTTTAACTCTTGGAGTTGTTTTGACTTCCAACTCTTCATTTACTTGCCTTATTTAAAGGAGTCTTTTGGATTCCAACTCTTCATTTCTTTGCATTATAAAAGGAAGTCATGGGCAAGCCTTTTAACCTACTTCTGGTACAAATTTTGGCAGCAAATATATTTTATATTCCTCTTCTTTTTATATACACATTGGCCCTTGAGATTTGTGAGTTCCAACCTTAGATTAGAGGTGTTCTTGGGGCTATTTTGTTGGAGGTTCTTGGAGGAGATTTTGTAGATCTTTTGTGTTTATCTTGAGGATGTGATCGTTGGTTTCTCATCATGGTTTGAGGTATGGGGTTTTACACAATATGCTCTTTAAATCTCGCGAGTTTATTCCGTTGATTTCATGTTTAATTGAACTCATATTTGAATTGATAAATTCTTGGAAATCTGGAAAAATAATTTTTGAAATAATTTTGATTCATGTGGTATCATTGTATTGTTGATGAGCACGTTGTCATGAGATTTTAATATGGCACGAATGTTGGGCACCCGCCAAAATTCCTGTTTCCCGGGCTATGGCTTGATAAAGCATATAAGGATGTGGTGAGGACTGGTGACCCGGTTAAAGTGTTGTTGAGAAATTTATTGATAAAATTCTATTGAGATTTTCATTTTGATTTGAATATTCGTACTTGTGTTGTTACGCTTTTTTCATCGTTAATATAATTGTTGAGCATCTTTCTTGTCGTATTGTGCACTTTCCCATATTTTCTTTTAGTGGCAGGTTAGCGCGGATTTTTGGGTGCTATGGAGATTAATTTTAGCGAGGATTGTTTGGGAAAGATTTGTATTATTTTGATGTATAGAGCTTTGGAGATTTGTATTTTATTTTTGAGTTAGTTGTTGTATGTAATTCGAGAGATTTGGTATTTAATTTGAAGAGATTGAGATTAGTAGTTTCTCTTTTTTTGTTGTGGGACTTAGATGCTCTCTACCTTGTCACTTGTGGATTTGAATTTATTTTATCGCATTAGCGCTCCGTTCGCTCTCCCCGGGCGGGCGGGGTGTTACAAATACCATTTGTAACACCCCGCCCGCCCGGGGAGAACGAACGGAGCGCTAATGCGATAAAATAAATCCAAATCCACAAGTGACAAGGTATAGAGCATCTAAATAAACCCACAATAATATAAATCCACTAATCTCAATTTTTTCAATTACAACAAGTCTGTCGAATTAAATACAACATCTAACTCGAAAATAAAATACAAATCTCCAAAGCTCTATACATCAAAATAATACAAATCTTTCCCAAACAATCCTCGCTAAAATCAATCTCCATAGCGCCCCAAAATCCGCGCTAACCTGCCACTAAAAGAAAATATGGAGAAGTACACAATACGACAGGAAAGATGCTCAACAAATATATGTTAGCGATGAATAAAACGTAACAACATGAGTACGAATATTCAAATCAAAATGTAAATCTCAAAGCATTTATCAATATAATTTCTCAACAACACTTTAACCGGGTCACCAGGCCTCACCACATCCGTATATGCTTTATCAAGCCATAGTCCGGGAACAAGGAATTTTGGCGGGTGCCCAACATCCGTGCCATATTAAAATCTCATGACAACGTGCTCATCAACAATATAATGATACCACATGAATCAAAACAATTTCAACAATTATTTTCCAGATTTCAATGAATTTAACAATTCAAATATGAGTTCAATTAATAAGAAATCAAAGAGAATGACACTCGCGAGATTTAAGGAGCATATTGAGTAAAACTCCATACCTCAAACCATGATGAGAAATCAATGATCACATCCTTAAGATCAACAAAAAAGATCTACAAAAGCCCTCGAAATTATTTTTCGAGTTAGTATAGTGGCCTGATTTTGAGAGTTAGGCATTCGGCGAATTTCGAGGGCAAAATTCCATTGTTAGTGGGGAAGTGTAACAACCCGCGTAATTTTGGGCTATTTTAATTAATTTTTGGAAAATGGAGGAAAATAAAGTTTTAGGCAAAATTATTTTTATTGCTCAAACATGTTGGTTATTATTTTTAAAGGCGAGAATTTCAAACGGTTTCGAAAACGGAGTTAAAACGGATTTGAAAATGATTTTTAAATGTTTTTAACTCTTGGAGTTGTTTTGACTTCCACCTCTTCATTTCTTTGCCTTATTTAAAGGAGTCTTTTAGATTCCAACTCTTCATTTCTTTGCATTATAAAAGGAAGTCATGGGCAAGCCTTTTAACCTACTTTTGGCACAACTTTTGACAGCAAATATATTTTATATTCCTCTCCTTTTTAATTATACTTTGGCCCTTGAGATTCGTGAGTTCCAACCTTAGATTAGAGGTGTTCTTGGGGCTATTTTGTTGGAGCTTCTTGGAGGAGCTTTTGTTGATCTTTTGAGTTGATCTTGAGGATGTGATCATTGGTTTCTCATCATGGTTTGAGGTATGGGGTTTTACACAATATGCTCCTTAAATCTCGCGAGTGTCATTCTCTTTGAATTAAACTCATATTTGAATTGATAAATTCATTGAAATCTAGAAAATAATTGTTGAAATTATTTTGATTCATGTGGTATCATTATATTGTCGATGAGCACGTTGTCCTGAGATTTTAATATGGCATGGATGTTGGGCACCCGCCAAAATTCCTGTTTCCCGGGCTATGGCTTGATAAAGCATATACGGATGTGGTGAGGCCTGGTGACCCGGTTAAAGTGTTGTTGAGAAATTATAATGATGAAATGCTATTGAGATTTGCATTTTGATTTGAATATTCATACTCGTGTTGTTACGTTTTATTCGTTGCTAATCCGTATTTGTTGAGCATAATTCCTGTCATATTGTGTACTTCCCCATATTTTCTTTTAGTGGCAGGTTAGCGCGGATTTTGGGGCGCTATGGAGATTGATTTTAGCGAGGATTGTTTGGGAAAGATTTGTATTATTTTGAAGTATAGATCTTTGGAGATTTGTATTTTTATTCGAGTTAGATAGTTTTAATTTTAATTCGAGAGACTTGTTGTAATTGAAGAGATTGGGATTAGTGGATTTATATTATTATGGGTTTATTTAGACGCTCTATACCTTGTCACTTGTGGATTTAGTTATTTTATCGCATTAGCGCTCCGGTCGCTCTCCCAGGGCGGGCGGGGTGTTATACCACCTGTGACACCCCGACTAATTAAATACCGGGTAGCTACTCCTTTATTAAATTAATTCAAAATGCCAAGTTGGCTCAGTTAATAGCATCACTGTCGAAAACGTTTTATTATTACTAACCACCTAGTATTTAAAAAGTAAGTTGCCAAATTTTAATATAAGTCTGATTAACATGCAACAAGTGTAATAAAGAATAACAACACCATTCACCATACTGAAGTAAAACGAATAACCATCACATAGTGTAAATAAAGTCTGGAGGAAAACTCCTCACTACAATCCCATACTGAAATAAATAACCGAATGCTAAAACAATACAAAACAAAGTCTGAAAACTGTAATGTAAAAGATGTCTCTAAATAGAAATGGGCAACATGCCCTACAACTGCTAGGTAGTGACTCTGGAATCCAAAAGATAGAAGCGTCTACAAGCAAATCCGTGTAACTTCCACAAACAGCTACAGCTCGTCACCTGAATGAGAATCCTATGCTTGGTGTCCCTGTGGCTGGGCACCTAAAAATGGTTTTACAAGAAAAAGATTTGAAAAGCAAACGGGTCAGAGTCCTAACATGTACTTTACATTTAATGTTTTAAATGTTTTTAAAGCACTTGCAGGTTTTTAAAATATAACTCCACATTCGGGCCCGCGTAATTTTGGGTTATTTTAATTAATTTCTGGAAAATGGAGGAAAATAGAGTTTTTGATAAAATTATTTTTATTACTCAAATATGTTGGTTATTAGTTTTAAAGGCGATAATTTCAAACGGTTTCGAAAACGGAGTTAAAACGGATTTTAAAATGATTTTAAAATGTTTTTAATTCTTAGAGTTGTTTTGGCTTCCAACTCTTCATTTATTTGCCTTATTTAAAGGAGTCTCTTGGATTCCAACTCTTCATTTCTTTGCATTATAAAAGGAAGTCGTGGGCAAGCCTTTTAACCTACTTTTGGCACAAATATATTTTATATTCCTCTTCTTTTTATATACACATTGACCCTTGAGATTTGTGAGTTCCAACCTTAGATTAGAGGTGTTCTTGGGGCTATTTTGTTGGAGGTTATTGGAGAAGATTTTGTTGATCTTTTGTGTTTATCTTGAGGATGTGATCGTTGGTTTCTCATCATGGTTTGAGGTATGGGGTTTTACACAATATGCTCCTTAAATCTCGCGACTGTCATTCTCTTTGAATTCTTGTTTAATTGAACTCATATATGAATTGATAAATTCATTGAAATCTGGAAAATAATTGTTGAAATTATTTTGATTCATGTGGTATCATTATATTGTTGATGAGCACGTTGTCATGAGATTTTAATATGGCACAGATATTGGGCACCCGCCAAAATTCCCGTTTCTCGGGGTATGGCTTGATAAAGCATATACGGATGTGGTGAGGCCTGGTGACCCGGTTAATGTGTTATTGAAAGATTTATTGATAAATGCTTTGAGATTTGCATTTTGATTCGAATATTCGTACTCTTGTTGTTACGCTTTATTCATCGCTGACATATATTTGTTGAGCATCTTTCTTGTCGTATTGTGTACTTCCCCATATTTTCTTTTAGTTGGCAGGTTAGCGTGGATTTGAGCGCTATGGATTATTGGAGATTGATTTTAGCGTGGATTATTTTGGAAAGAATTTTTAATACAATTTGGAAGAATTGTATTGTTTTGATGTATAGAGCTTTGGAGATTTGTATTTATTTTTCGAGTTAGATGTTGTATTTATTCGAGAGACTTGTTGTAATTGAAGAGATTGAGATTAGTGGATTTATATTATTGTGGGTTTTTAGATGCTCTATACCTTGTTATTGTGGATTTAGATTTATTTTATCGCATTAGCGCTCCGTTCGCTCTCCCCGAGTGGGCGGGGTGTTACAAATGGTATCAGAGCTTAGGTATACGGCAATCCTCGGGGCTTGAGTTTTGGGTTCATTATGTGGTTAGCAATTTTTGGAGATAGAAAATTTTATGTGATATTCGTGATAAGTTTCAAGATTAGAGGTGAGGAATTTATTTTTGGGAGACGTGATTTTTTTATGGAATTAGTGTAGTGGCCTGATTTTGAGAGTTAGGCATTCGGCGAATTTCGAGGGAGAAATTCCATTGTTAGTGGGGAAGTGTAATAACCCGCGTAATTTTGGGTTATTTTAATTAATTTCTGGAAAATGGAGGAAAATAGAGTTTTTGATAAAATTATTTTTATTGCTCAAATATGTTGGTTATTATTTTTAAAGGCGATAATTTCAAACTTTTTCGAAAACGGAGTTAAAACGGATTTTAAAATGATTTTAAAATGTTTTTAATTCTTAGAGTTGTTTTGGCTTCCAACTCTTCATTTATTTGCCTTATTTAAAGGAGTCTCTTGGATTCCAACTCTTCATTTCTTTGCATTATAAAAGGAAGTCGTGGGCAAGCCTTTTAACCTACTTTTGGCACAAATATATTTTATATTCCTCTTCTTTTTATATACACATTGACCCTTGAGATTTGTGAGTTCCAACCTTAGATTAGAGGTGTTCTTGGGGCTATTTTATTGGAGGTTATTGGAGAAGATTTTGTTGATCTTTTGTGTTGATCTTGAGGATGTGATCGTTGGTTTCTCATCATGGTTTGAGGTATGGGGTTTTACACAATATGCTCCTTAAATCTCGCGACTGTCATTCTCTTTGAATTCTTGTTTAATTGAACTCATATATGAATTGATAAATTCATTGAAATCTGGAAAATAATTGTTGAAATTATTTTGATTCATGTGGTATCATTACAAAGATCTATACATTAAAATAATACAAATCTTTCCCAAACAATCCTCACTAAAATCAATCTCCATAGAGCCCCAAAATCCGCGCTAACCTGCCACTAAAAGAAAATATGGGGAAGTACACAATACAACAGGAAAGATGCTCAACAAATATATATTAGCGATGAATAAAACGTAACAACACGAGTACGAACGGAGCGCTAATGCGATAAAATAAATCCAAATCCACAAGTGACAAGGTATAGAGCATCTAAATAAACCCACAATAATATAAATCCACTAATCTCAATTCTTCAAATACAACAAGTCTCTCGAATAAATACAACTATCTAACTTGAATAAAAATGCTCTATACACCAATGAAATAATTAATACAATTCTTCCAACTTGTATTAAAATTCTTCCCAAATACTCCATGCTAAAATAATCCCAATAATCCAAAGCGCTCAAATCCACGCTAACCTGCCACTAAAAGAAAATATGGGGAAGTACACAATACGACAGGAAAGATGCTCAACAAATATATGTTAGCGATGAATAAAGCGTAACAATACGAATATTCAAATCAAATGCAAATCTCAAAGCATTTATCAATATAATTTCTCAACAACACTTTAACCGGGTCACCAGGCCTCACCACATCCGTATATTCTTTATCAAGCCATAGCCCGGGAAACAGGAATTTTGGCGGGTGCCCAACATCCGTGCCATATTAAAATCTCATAAAAATGTGTTCATCAACAATATAATGATACCACATGAATCAAAATAATTTCAACAATTATTTTCAAGATTTCAATGAATTTATCAATTCAAATATGAGTTCAATTAGCAAGAATTCAAAGAGAATGACACACGCGAGATTTAAGGAGCATATTGTGTAAAACCCCATACCTCAAACCACGATGAGAAACCAACGATCACATCCTCAAGATCAACATAAAAGATCTACAAAAGCTTCTCCTGGAACATCCAACAAAAATAGCCTCAAGAACACCTCTAATATAAGGTTGGAACTCACAAATCTCAAGGGCCAATGTGTATATAAAAAGAAGAGGAATATAAAATATATTTGCTGCCAAAATTTGTACCAGAAGTAGGTTAAAAGGCTTGCCCACGACTTCCTTTTATAATGCAAAGAAATGAAGAGTTGGAATCCAAAAGACTCCTTTAAATAAGGCAAAGAAATGAAGAGTTGGAAGTCAAAACAACTCTTGAAAATTACTTAATGTTCGCCGACTTAGAATTCCAAGAGTTAAAAATATTAAAAATAATTTTAAAATCCGTTTTAATTCCGATTTCGAAACCGTTTGAAATTCTCGACTTTAAAAATAATAACCAACATATTTGAGCAATAAAAATAATTTTATCAAAAACTTTATTTTCCTCCATTTTCCTAAATTAATTAAAATAGCCCAAAAATTACGCGGGTTGTTACACTTCCCCACTAACAGTGGAATTTCGCCCTCGAAATTCGCCAAATGCCTAACTCTCAAAAATCAGGCGAACAATCTCCAAAAAAAAATTCGTCTCCAAAAATAAATTCCTCACCTCTAATCTCGAAACTTATCACGAATATCACTTAAAATTTTCTATCTCCAAAAATTGCTAACCACGCAATGAACCCAAAACCCAAACCCCGAGGGTTACCGTATACCTAAGCTCTGATACCATTTGTAACACCCCGCGTAATTTTTGGGCTATTTTAATTAATTTAGGAAAATGGAGAAAAATAAAGGTTTTGATAAAATTATTTTTATTGCTCAAATATGTTGGTTATTATTTTTAAAGTCGAGAATTTCAAACGGTTTCGAAATCGGAATTAAAACGGATTTTAAAATTATTTTTAATATTTTTAACTCTTGGAATTCTAAGTCGGCGAACATTAAGTAATTTTCAAGAGTTGTTTTGACTTCCAACTCTTCATTTCTTTGCCTTATTTAAAGGAGTCTTTTGGATTCCAACTCTTCATTTCTTTGCATTATAAAAGGAAGCCGTGGGCAAGCCTTTTAACCTACTTCTGGTACAAATTTTGGCAGCAAATATATTTTATATTCCTCTTCTTTTTATATACACATTGGCCCTTGAGATTTGTGAGTTCCAACCTTATATTAGAGGTGTTCTTGAGGCTATTTTTGTTGGATGTTCCAGGAGAAGCTTTTGTAGATCTTTTGTGTTGATCTTGAGGATGTGATCGTTGGTTTCTCATCGTGGTTTTAGGTATGGGGTTTTACACAATATGCTCCTTAAATCTCGCGAGTGTCATTCTCTTTGAATTCTTGTTTAATTGAACTCATATTTGAATTGATAAATTCATTGAAATCTAGAAAATAATTGTTGAAATTATTTTGATTCATGTGGTATCATTGTATTGTTGATGAGCATGTTGTCATGAGATTTTAATATGGCACGGATGTTGGGCACCCGCCAAGATTCCTGTTTCCCGCGCTATGGCTTGATAAAGCATATACGGATGTGGTGAGGCCTGGTGACCCATTGATGAAATGCTATTGAGATTTACATTTTGAATTGAATATTCGTACTCGTGTTGTTACGCTTTATTCATCGCTAATATATATTTGTTGAGCATCTTTCCCGTCGTATTGTGTACTTCCCCATATTTTCTTTTAGTGGCAGGTTAGCGCGGATTTTGGGGCGCTATGGAGTTTGATTTTAGCGAGGATTGTTTAGGAAAGATTTGTATTATTTTGATGTATAGATCTTTGGAGATTTGTATTTTTTTTTCGAGTTAGATAGTTGTAATTTTAATTCGAGAGACTTGTTGTAATTGAAGATATTGAGATTAGTGGATTTATATTATTGTGGGTTTATTTAGAGGTACCTTGTCACTTGTGGATTTGGATTTATTTTATCGCATTAGCGCTCCGTTCGCTCTCCCCGGGCGGGCGGGGTGTTACAAATGGTATCAGAGCTTAGGTATATGGTAACCCTCGGGGTTTGGGTTTTGGGTTCATTGCGTGGTTAGCAATTTTTGGAGATAGAAAATTTTAGTCCTCATCGTATAACCAAAAATGCTCTCATATGAGAATTTGGTTTGAAAATGAAAAGGTAAAAATGTTGTCAGTAATCTGTTTTATAGTATCATCACCATTTCATACAGAGATGAAAGGAAGCAGAGTGCTTCTCCTTAACAAAGACTTCTTTGTTATCATCAAAGAGACATAATTGGCATTATGTTGGAAAATATTCAAACAGTTAATTGTTAAGTCATCTGCCACATCTCTCAATGATATAACAAATCAATAAATTAGCAAACATAAAATTGACTACCTTGCAAGATATCCATCTTGATAAAGCTGTTGTAAAAAAGGAGAAAGATGGTTACGATGTTGAAAGAATGAAGTATCTAGGTAAAACATTTATAAGGTTACCAGCCTTCAAACTCTCATTCTTAGAGGTAGATTATACATATGGTTCAATTTGTGGGGAGTAATTGAACCAATCTCAAATCCCACCACAACTGAGATGGGATGTCAGTCACTAAACCATGGCTAAGAAGGAAATATAGATTATTTGTAAGTGGTAGAAGATAAGGATTTGTGCTCCATACCATTGAAGTGCATCTGCAGACACTGGAATTTTTTTTTAGCAAACTTTATGTCCCAAAGATTTCTCTATGCCTGCATTGAGATAAAGAAGCCTATATCACTATCATATTTGATCGAAAAGTCTATCCATAAAATTTAAGTTCATTTGAAATGGATATATCTTGATCTGTTTACTAATTTCGACCCTAAGCAGTAATCTCTATTGATTGATGTATGTTTAGGGTCAGCCTTCGGATCAGTACGTAGTGATGATCTAGTAGTAATAAAAGTCTGATATGAAACCTGCATATGCATAGGCGATGTGCATTGCCAACCAATGTGATTCATTATTGGGTCTCGCTAGTAGAGCTAAATAATTGAATCATTGAGTAAGTGATATCATGAAGGATTTGTATGTAAGATTGAATCTTATATTTGTCTCCCTTAATGAAACCCAAGGAGAAATTATAATTTAACAGTTAATTTTTACGAACCTCATTTTTTGTGAGGAGAAGTTACTAAATGCAAAGTAAGAACCTCCTGTATTTCCCGTTTCTGCAAACCTGAATTCAGATCCAAAACCTTTAGAATGCTGCCTTGTCTTATGTCCCAATTCTGTGAGCATACTTCATGGATTACTCGAAATGCGCAGCCTTTATCTCCAACACTTCTTCCTCGTCTTCATTCATGTAATCCGGATTCTCTGCTTTCTTCTTTTCCTTCTCAATGTCATTCTAAATGTTCATTGTGGCAGACTTATGATCAAATTATTTCAATTTTTCAAACCCCGAAAGTAGTTTGTTTATGAAGATAGTATCTGTATATCTTGAATAAAGTAACATTAAATTAGCATTAAGATTTACCTTTCAATTGAAGCAAGTGGAGTATTTGAAAGCCATTGCATTGTTATCTGCCTCGCAATCTTAGCATCGCCTAACGCCACTTAAATATTAAAATAAAATCCCATATATGAATAAGTTTAACATCCAAATATACATTTAACAACATATCCAAAAATCATGAAAATATAATTTCATGATCTGTATAACTTTACTTAAAGAATTAATTTCCCACTGTAATCATAATCTATGCAATTGTAATTGAGACACATAATCAATATTTATAGATTATAGCTTATAGTGTTTAATAGTTTCTAAACTATTATTTTCTGTTTTCTTACATTTTAATACTACCTGGCTTAAGGTTAAACAAACCGCAAAAAATACCCCATGTTTTGTGTTGGATGTTTTTTCTATACGTTGTTTCTTAATAATCTAAGCCTTATACTTTGAAGACGAATCGTGTTTCAACTTAAATGACTACTATCCCCCCGTCTTCATAGGACGTTTATGGTTGGTTTTGATGTCCACTACTTAATCAAAGCAGATATGAATGTATACAATCCCTTTTTGCAGCCAGTTGGATGTGCAAGTTTAATTATGACCAAGTTTAATAGTGCTTACTTGAATAGTATGTTGTCATGTATATTTTGGAAATCTTTTAAATTTTGAACGATGACGTCAAAAATGTACCTGTAGGACGAACCGAGATTACACGCAGGTCTTTAATCAATGATCTGCCAAGCTGAATTGAATTCCTCATCTTCATTCATAAGTCTGCCGCAACGAAATTGAGAACGACATTTAGAAGGAGAAGAAGAAATCAGTTAAGGTAGACGGGACAGAGCATCTGAATTGTATGAAAATGTATATGATCTGTAATGGAACATGTATATTAGCTGCAAGAATTGAGGAAAAGGCAGAATATACATATATACATGTATATTGTCAAGTACTTAGCGCTATTTCATAGTGAAATTAATTAATTTAATTAAGTCGATTATTGTCCCACATCTCTACATTCATTAAACATTTGGATGCTTAATTTTCATTGAGGTATATCATCAAACATAATATTTACATAACTATTTAAAGAGAGAAAATAACATAAACATACTCTCATCACGCTATACAATCGCAGCATTAAATTGGCTCTCTCTTTTATTGAATTCTAAAGAAAAAGTAACATAAACAAAAGAAGAGGACCACATCAATGAATTATTTCATAATTTCGATTGAATGAGCTGTTCATAAATGAGTTATATAAAATTTGAATGAATGTTTTTCTGTTCTTTCCAACCTCGCAGCAATCTTTTTTGCAACAAAATTACCAGCTATAGACTTGGATGAAACGTTGTGCGTATATTGTATTTCGAGTTGTGTTCGATTACAAATTTGTTTGATGCGTACCTTATGTTTGTATAGAGTAGATTCTCATTGTTTGATGTACTCTTCCTATCCAAATTGGTGGATTTTTTTGCTGAACCCCTGTTTTACTGTGTTTTAGTTAGCATTAGTAGTATATCCGAAGTTGATGAAATAAACTACATATCCGCGTGCGCGCGCGCGTGTGTGTATATATATATATATATATATATATAACAAAACATTAAATGAATTACATACCTCAATGGTAGTGACAGCCTTTCATGGTATAGATGTCTAAGGGATGCACATGAGCGAAAACAATTACATCTTACGCTTATCAAAACTATGGACACCGAGCATGCATTTATACCCATATTCTGATAGATAAACCAATTTGGTAATAAAAAATACTATCATCCCCCTATACAATCGCAGCATTAAATTGGCTCTCTCTTTTATTCAATTCTAAAGAAAAACTAACATAAACAAAAGAAGATGACCACACCAATGAATTATTTCATAATCTCCATTGAATGAGCTGTTCAGAAATGACTTAAATAAAATTTTAATGAATGTTTTTCTGTTCTTTCCAACCTCGCAGCAACCTTTTTTGCAACTAAATTACCAGCTATAGACTTGGATGAAATCTTGGGCGTATATTGTATTTCCAGTGTTGTTTGATTAGAAAGTTGTTTGATGCGTACCTTATGTTTGTATAGAGCAGATGCTGATTGTTTGATGTACTATTCCTATCGAAATTGGTGGGGTTTTTTGCTGAACCCCTGTTTTACACTGTTTTAGTTAGCATTAGTAATATATGAAAAGATGATCAAATAAAGTATATATCCGCGCGCGCGCACGCGGATCTATGTATATATATATGTGTGTATATATATATATATATAACAAAACATTAAATGAATTACATACCTCAGTGGCTCAATGCATCTGTCATTAGTTGATGTAAAGTATTTAAGCTCCACCTAATTGTTGTTGTAAAAAGCGTAGCCCAAACATAACCCCGTTGTTAAATTCATTCGTAATAGTACTTCATAATGATGTTGTTAGGATTGTCTGCGTATGAATTTTTTGTATTCTACATCTGATTTAAGGAACTTTGATATAACAAAGCATTGTCTGTAAAAGAAACTACATATTGTGTCTAGCCCTTTAGGCAATGCCAGAATTAATTTCTTTACTAATGGTATGGAAGTGAAGGGCAGAGTAAATGAAATAAGAAAAGTTAAACAATGATGTGAGAACGATGTCAGGTTTGCATTTTCATGTAAGTAAAAAGAGATAGATATTTGGGAGTAGGTTAATGATACAATGGAGAATGATCCATGTGAAGATTAATTGATATGTGAGAATGATTAAAAATATAAGGCGGTATTGAACCTCAAAGTCTTTATGTCTGTAAGTGTTAGTATTAGATGATTGAAAGCCATTTCCAAAACCCCTAATCCACTCCTCCTTTATCCGGGCTTGTGACCGGCAATACCAAAGTTATTTTGGTATTGGCGGAGTTAAAAAAATGTTTTCCATCCCAAATTAAGATTATATGTGTATAGTTGATTATTAACTATAGATTTATAAAAGCAGATATTGTTAATCTTTATTTTTTAATGGATGGAGAATATTGTTAATCTTGATTTGGGAATGGATCAATAAGTTGCATTACAGATAATAACATAAACTTCATAAATTGAGTTTGACTGTATCATTTAAACAACAGTGTTTAATATGTTTCCGAATATAGTCTTGTATTATTATCATAGTAAATCCAAAATATTGTTGTGCTGCACTCATTCGTAAAGCAATTGAACTTGATCGTTTCTGAATGACAATTCTTCAAAAAGATGAACTGTATTATCTAATCCCAGTTGTCAGAATTTCCACTGCATAATAGTAAAAAATTAAAAAATTAAAACTTATTGTAGATTTATTTTAACATCTGTTTGATTGTAAAGAATAAATACTTACTCATTATCTGGCCCTTTTTTTTATTTTGAGGATCTGTCTGAATTTGTCTGTAGTCATTGGATGTACTTGATGAGGATAGAAATGCTCTCTTCTGTCCCTATTTATAGTAGTGTATGCTAATGAATTAAAAATTTATAATTCATACGCCCGTCATTATAAAATATTATTTAAATACCTGTGATTGATTCATTGATGAATAATCATTGTTGGGTATATCTTCTTCATAGATTTTGGTCACTGTGTAAGAACGTGATCCTTGCTTCAAATTGTAATTGTCAAGCTTCACTTTGAATTTGTATTCCTTACCCACTATATTATTGATCGAAGCTGGTATTTTATTCCCTTCTTGATCCTGTAATAGTATATGTATTATTAATTTAACAAACCAAAATCGAGACTATATTAATTTATATATATGCGATTACCTGTTCAAATGATGTGTGTAGTTGTGTGACAGGTATACGAATGATCTTCTCTGCTTCTTTATCAAAAATGACAAAAGTTGTTTCTCCCGTTCTGTCCTCGACTTTGACACTCAATCGATACCTGCATTCAATATTAATGTAATTACTTATGTTCGTGTTGAAATAATTTATATTATATTGTATCTCTTACCTTGGTTTTGGAAATCTTGGTTCGATGCTGCAATTGTCACACCAAAATGTTGTTGATAGTGGTGTACACTTTTTATTACACTCTGTGCATGATAAGTAGAACCAACCAAATTTTGTATCTATGTTGATGATCCTTGCTTTGCATGAAATCATTGTTGGCTATATAGTAATGGTAAGTTAGTTATTTGTTATAGTATTGTTATTTCTTAATTAATGAAAATAGTTTAATAAGTAAAGAAATGTAAATACCTCTTGAATTGTATTTGATGTCATTGACAAAATCTCTGCAATTGATTTTTCCTCTAGTTGTTCTTCATTTTTTTGAGGAATTTTCATGATGTCTAGAGATGTTATTGTAGCACTATAACATAATAAATTTTTTTAAATATTGAGATGTTTATATTAATCAGGAAAATTAAGAGTAATAAATGCGTGATGTTTTACCGTTCCTTAAAAGACGAAACTTCGGGTATTTCTGGATTTATGTAAACCTTGCTTGCATTGGTAGTTGATAGCGAGTACTGCCCTATAAATAGTAAACTTAAGAATATTAGGCCATTTGTTATTTATTTATTAGATTAAAATAAATAAATTGTATAAAAATTTTTGATGTACACCATAATTACTTATGAAAAATTATAAATAAATAATTAAAACAATATGAATTCTGAATACGTGTTTGAAAGATGGCATTTTATAGTGAAATTACCTTGGAATAACTTCACTGTTGTGGATGAGACGACTATAACAATAGGTTTGGGTATGTTCTTCAAAATATCATCATCCAGATCTTGTGCATTGTCGGCCCACAACGTAATTTGAAGTTTTGCATTGCTGTATTTTTATACTTTAATAAAGACTTATATTTATTAAGGAATTATATTAAAGTACTACGATAAATAAGAATTGTTTACCTCTCGTCTTGTAGCTGAATTACCCTTTTCTTAATCATACTTCCTCTTGCTAATTGATCTTCGATATCGCTCATGCTTATCAGCACGTCAAACACATCTGTTTATAGTGAAAAGTTGTAATGTAGATTATTGTAAATAATATTACTTAAATTATTGTAATTAATTATTTGTAGTATTTCATTCTTACCAGATAGTTGTATGTTGTTTGTCCTTGACGATGCTTGCTTGAAATCAAGGAATTCAAACTGATGTCTTTTAATGATTGGGTAATCGATTTGAATTGCTTCTATGAATGTATTGGGCAAGAAGTAGATCATATATTTGTGTGTCACCACCTTGTAGTTAGACTTGTTATCCACAACAATGAATGAAGAAATTTTGTAAATTTCACCCTCTTTCAGCAACTGATCGAACTGAATAACTAATTTCTTCCTTATGCAGGCATGTATGTGGTCCCCCTTTCAAAAACGAAGATTATGTTTAAATGAAAACTTTTTTAGAGTATTTAATTCTATTTTTTGTACAGAGATATTGATTTCTTACATTCTCGTCAAGTAGCATAATGTCGGTGCTCATGACTTCATTGTCTGCTTTTGTATTGCGAGGCTTCCATTTTCTTGAAATCCGCACCTGAATTGTCCAGTCAATTCCTTCCTTTTGAAGGTCCTTAAGTAATGTCACCTTCCTCATTATATGAGTTGTGATATTCCTGTATTTCGGATTACATCTATATTTCATTAATGAATAATTTATTAACCAAAAAAAAGGAATTTAATTTACATGTTTCAAATATCTTTAACTTACATTTATTTAATGAATTGAACACTTCTTTGAATACAACATTCTTCGTCTTGTTGTAGTTTTCAGAGCTATCGGACATTATTAAGAATTTTAAGCCAGAATGTGAAGTAACTCTAGATGCAGCCACATACAGTTGTCCGTGGCTGAAGACTGGATGCGGTAAAAAAACTCCCACATTTTCAAGAGTTTGTCCTTGGCTCTTGTTGATTGTCATGCAGAAGGAGGGTCGAACTGGTAGTTGACGTCTTTTCAAAATGAATGGCCATTTAGGCTCTGAAGCAGTCATAATTATCCTTGGAATAAAAACCTTTGCGCCAATGTTTGAACCGGTGATTATTTTTGCTTCAATAACCAATGTCGATAGTTGGGTAATTATTAACCTTGTACCATTACAAAGTCCCGAACTTTGGTTTATGTTTCTTAGCAAAATGATTGGCATTCCAATTTTTAACTGTACTTCGTGGTTTGGTAGGCCAGGGAATGATAATGTGTTAAGAAACTCAATTGGGAAGAGAATCTCTTGATCAGTAAAATTCCCAGAAGCTTTACAAAGAGAATCTGAACTTAAAAAAGTTTTTTTCTCTTCAGGAAGTAGATCCATAATGTACGAATTAATCTCATCAACTGTTTCATTTCTTGGAGTTAGAATCCCTCTTGAGGTTAAATACTTACAATTTGTATAGTTTGCGCATAAGTCTGGGTACGTTGATTCAACTATACTTCCAATGGGATCATCAGTAAATGGGATGAGCATATCCTTAGGTATGTTTATCCAATCTGGTTCGCTTTCGTCTCCCATTGAGTCAGTGGGCAAATCTCCATCTCCTAGAGCGAGTACCCAATCACTAAATTCATTTGAATCTTGAATACGCATATTTTTTTTCAAAGAGAATACAGTGCACAAATCCCAAATGTAAGATTTATTGATTGATGAATTTATAATTTCCTCTCTACTGCCTCTTGGTACAATAGGTAAAGTTTGCCTAAAATCACCACCAAGTAAAACTGTTTTGCCTCCAAATACTTTTTCAGTTGAATATGGATCATTGAACCTAAGAATATCTCTGAGTGACTTATCAACGGCCTCAAAAGTGTGGCGATGGTTCATTGGTGCCTCATCCCAAATAATCAGAGTTTTTTTTTTTATTATCTCTGCTAGTTGAGTACCTTGTCTTATCTTGCATGTTGAGTTCTCTCTTAAATTAACTGGGATAGCAAAGCGTGAATGTGCTGTTCTCCCTCCAGGTAATAATAGTGATGCAATTCCAGATGATGCAACTGCTAGCACAATTTTACCCTCTGACCTTAATCTTGAAATGATTGTCCTGTATAAATATGTTTTCCCAGTGCCTCCAGCACCGTACATGAAAAACAATCCACCTTTATCCTCGATACATGACTGAATTACAGAATTATAAATAGATTCTTGTTCGCCGTTCAGTCCTTTATGTAGATCCGCATGCTGACGCAATAGTTGATGAACATCATATGATAGTTCTTCCGTGATCAATCTATTGTTCAGTTCATGTATTAATGTATGATTGGGGATTGGTAAAGGTGGAAAGTCGTTTAAAGACTTGTTGCTCTTCGCTAACTGTAGCTCAATTTCATACAGACAATAGTTCTTTATTTGATCATCAGTGAGTAGCAAATTATTGAAATTCAGCATCTTTCTTTGACGATACAAAATGTCATCAGACAATAATTCCCAATTTCTTTCCCAAAGTTCTAAAGGATCTGATATCTCACAGAATAAAAGAAGTGTTATAAATAGATCCCTTAATTGTGCTCCTGTTTACCATTGCGATGCTTGCTGTAATACGTCATGCCACTCTTTATCTCCGTCAAGTAACCCTAGTGAATAACATGCTGATTTAAAAGTAGGTTAAATCACTCCATTGATTGTTCTCATTTCTTCAAAGTTCCTTGCTCCCTTTATAATGTTAGATAACATTCTAAGGTAAAATAGCTCGCCAGCAGTTGGATGAATGAAATTAACACGTCCAACACAGATTCCGGATTCCCGTCGCTTCCACTCCTTGTATTCGGGTTTCCAAGTCCATTTCATTGGGAAATCTATGTATGTTAACTCTCTTGCATCTTCGTGAATTGAATTAGTTCGCATCCAATCAGTGAGCATAGTTTTGTTGACATCGAATCGGTTTATGACATTATCTAGTCTATCACAATCTCTAAAGGTGACAACTTGTTCATTCGGAAGATGCAAAGTTAGACGCTCAACCCCCACACTTCGGTACTGGATGTCAAACTCAAAAATTCTCCAGCAAGCTTCACATGCGGAGAGATAACGGCAATCAAGGAATGTTCGTATTTCATCAACTTCCCTTACTTGCTCTATCCCATCTTCATTGTTACGTGTAATGTTCTCTTCCAATACCATTCTTGCTCTGTCAGGTCCCTTGTTAATGTACTTGAAAATATATTTTATAGACCTTGATCTGTTACACCATTCAACATTGATATGTGCTTGGTATTTAACGATTAACTCAACATTATGGGGCACAACAAATCTATTATCCAGCTTGACGCCATTTTTCTCAAAAAAATTGGAATCATCTCTTCGCCTATAAACCGGGAATCCTCTGTCATCAATTATTGTTTCATTGGTAAAAGGTCGAGGGAAGTGTTTTGAGCAACCTTCTTTTCCCATACATGGTGAAGAAGGATTAGCATAGCCACATGGACCGTGCATCATAAATTGCCCAACTGCTGCATATCCAATTGGATCTAATGTGCCATCTGGTAACTCTGCAGAGATGACGTCATCAATCTGCTTTGGAGTTTTATTCTTCGAACCAGATTGTAGGAAGAGTAAAACATGAGCATGAGGTAATCCTCTCTTTTGAAATTCAATTGTGTAGATAGCTGAAAGGAATTTGAACATTTTAATGTATATTAGTAAAAATGTAATAATTATAAATAGATATGAGGTTTATAATTTTACTAAGTGATAATATATATTTATATACTAACCTGCCATTACGGGACCAAAATATTTGCCGTCTGTTAAATCCCGCATCAATTGATTAAGTTTAATTTTGAAGACCCTGGTGACAATGTCTGGTCTATCTTCAGTTTTTGCGCATGGGGTTAAATTCAGGAAAGATTGAATTTTTGGCCATTTGGGATTTGCAGTAAATGTAATAAAAAGATCGGGGTTTCCTGCCCATCTACATATTGCCATAGAATCTTGGAAATTTTGGGCCATATATCGTGGCCCACCTGTGAAGCTAGAAGGTAAGACGATGCGTTTTCCAATAGAGGCAGGTTTTGTATCTCCCTTAAGAACTGCATCTTTTAACCCTTTATACAGTTCTGATCTTAGTTGTGTTTGATTTGATCTTACCCAAAGTAATCTCTCTGACTCAATGCAAGTATATGCATCAACTATAAATTGCTGGAATAACCGACCTGAAAGTTGGAGTGTTTGGCCTTCATTCATTCTCTGTTGCAATCTATAAGAATAAAATTCACGCATCGTGACGGAATTTCTTTTCGTTTTTAGTCGACCTTGGTTGTTTAAGTAAGCAATATCGGTATGGAAACCATCTTCTCCGTATGGAAATAACAAAGGGTATTGCATGGCCATAAAAGATGGATGTAGTTCGTTTATTCGTTGCAATCCCTCTGATCTATGTTCCACAACTACATCTCTCTTTGCAGCAATATCATGGAGGTCTCCAACAATTAGCGCAGCAACCTCTGATGCGTTATGTAAATTGTAGGCAGATGATCTTCTTGATCGATCTCCGATAATTCTTATATGAAGATATGACAAATCTTCTTCCTTGAAACGATCACGCGCCATGCGAAAAACTTTGACTAATACATTGTGTTCATCAAACATTTGTATTAATCCTTCAACAATCTCAACGTCTAAACTCGATGAAAGGCTATCTCGACTAAATACTCGGAGCCTATTGTCAACCTCATTATCAGTGTCATAAATGTAGAGTTGTGAAAATTTTGGAGCGGATCCATTTAATGGTATTAGCGAACCAATTTTATGGTAGTTTTGCCCTGAGATGCGAAAAACATAAGGACCAACTCCGTTGTTTATCGTCTTGTCCACTTTTCCACCCATTGATGTAAATGAAAACATAGATTTATACGCCCGAATATTATCACGGAATAAAGAAGATCTTCTTCCTGATAAAGAGTTTAGCAAACTATTTAGGAAGACGGGTGCTTCTTTAACTGATGGCAATTTTATTTTTCCTTCTCGACAGCACATGGAGAACTTTATATTTTTGCGTCGTCTATGTTTCTCACTACGTTCTTCATACCACATGATGGCCGAACAATGCTCACATTTATAAGTTGGCGCACCAAAATTCCACGCAGCTGTGAATTTTCCGATAAGAAAAAATAAATATTAAATATATCTACTAATAATTTTTTTTTTTACGAAAATATATTATTTTTATATCATAATCTTACTTCTTTGTGTTGGCAGAATATTCGCCCACCGATTTCTTCGTTGAGTAGGATGAGCACGGTCTACAGATTTTTAATATAACATTTGAAATAACTAATTAGATTTCTCTTATAGGAATAAACATTAAATTGTTGGAGGGAAATAAAAAGTCGGTATATAAAATATTAATAAGAACCTGTATTACGAATAGCATTTTCTCTCGCAATGGCGTCTCTTATGGTTTCAATGGTGTATCCACTATAGTTCCCATACGCGTTATTAGATGATGAGTTAACGACTGTTGTTGATGAAGTAACGCTACCATCTTCATTTACAATTGATCGAGATACGGTTCTTGATTTAAAACCATTAGAACAATTCATGGCATTGGGTTGAGAAATGGGTAGATGATTGTTAAGAGTAGGTGTTCGATGTATCATCGCTCTATTTGCGTTATGACAGTTTAAGGCTTCAGAAACTCTATTACATCTATTGAGCATAATAAGACGCCTTTGGAATCTAGCAAGTCTACCATGGTTCAGATTATCCATCTACTTAATTCACAGATATAAGTCATTAGGATTAAAAATTTAAACATGTATAAAAATTTAAAAACATGAAAAAATAACATAATAAAGGAAGATTCGAAACGCATTAACATGAAAAAGAAAATATTTTAGACAAATGGACAATAGTTCTTTTAGGGTCTGTTTCATAGCATTATTTATGTTGACAAATATGACATTTACCTACAATTTGTTGCGTTTGGTAGCAAAATTTGCCTATACGCTATTTGCTAATGTACAACACCTACTATGCATAACATGTTGTCAAATTTTTCTTTGCTATATGGGTGCGAAATATTTGACAACAAATTTGTTAACTTAAAAACAGTTTTAATGTAAAAAATTGTTTAAATGTAGAAATTGTATTTTCGTAAAAAATGTTTTAATGTAAAAATTGGTTTTAATAAATCATGTACATTAGTTATGATGATCTAAAATAACGCATAGCTAATTGTACTTCCAAAACATAATTTAATAACGTGAAAACAATCGTAATTGAATATTGATAAGGTAAAATTTATTGTAAGACATAAATGAAATACCTGTAAAAGTCTTCTATTTGGTGATATAATCTTAGCTGATGTTGTATACCTACAGTATTTGAAACAAAATATAATATAAATGATACTATAGGTGACATAAGACATTGATAAATAAATAAATATGAAACGATAAACATAGATTACATTCAATGGGAATTAAAGTATAAGTAAAAAAATGCATATAAACAAACTTAAGATTAATGTCGTTAAACAATCACCATAATACATAACAAATAATCATTACGTTATATCCATAAGAGTAACAAACAACACAAAGAAAATAAGTTTCATAATAAAAAACAACAAACAATTTTATTCATAATGACATTGATAACATATGAGTCTTAAATAAACTGTGTACAATTCAAACTTGTTTCTGTGTAACAAAGAAATCATCAATACATAAATCTTAATAATCGTCTTCATTTTCGGAAGGATCATAAGTTGAAGTATTTTCATTAGAGTCTTCAATTTCGGGCACTTCATCGACTTCAGATAGAGTATCAAGATCGTAAAATTCAATGTCGACATCATGTCGATGGGGTTCATTAACTTCAATAGCTTGCTCAAGGAAGGGGAACAAAGATAAGAAATTTTTTTTCTTCCTCTCCTCCATTTTCTTAGATTCAACAATCTTGCCATCTTGATCATAAGTACCAATGAAGGAGACACGATGTGACGATTTCAGGACGAAAAATATTTTCTCTATTCTTGTTTTTTGCCGTTTGTTCTTAGACATCTTCATGAACTCATTTAACTCACGTGTACGACACCTTGATCGCATACGTAAATCACGGAGTGTGGGATTGTCAATGTCAATGATGACTTGCATTCATAGATTTTGTTTGCCTTCTTTAGCAATTCAACCTCTCTTCGAACCATTTTTCGCCTATTAACAAATGCTATAAATTAAGAAAAAAAAAATAAGAACCTCATGTAGAACACTATTAAATTCCTTATAATTTCATATAAAAGAATTAAAGTAATTGAAAAATCTCACATAACGTAAAACTCTTAACAACACATAAGAAATGAACAACAAATAAAAACCAAAAAACTGAAAAAGTAAAATAATTTATAAAGTTTAAATATATGCTCTAAATTTTTTATTATTATTTTAATTACACCAAATTTGAATAGACACCTATTTCTGTGATAACAGCCAACTGGGCAAAAAGAAATTATTACTAATTATTATACCTATACAGTACAGAATCTGCTAACTAAAGTTATGAGTTTAAATAATTATTTCAAACCACACCTCGTGGGAAGCGTAGCCAATAGACGGAGTCTAAGAATTTATACACAGTAACCATTAATAAATATTATTGTTTAATTTTTGGGGATATACACTGAACTAAAAAACACCTTTTGTCAATAAAAATTTAACCTAACTTTTATTTTTTGGGGATATAGATAAAAAAAAAGAGCTCAAGTAAAATCATTTTGAAACAAATGAAGAATGATTTTGACGGTCACAGCTGTATGTAGAAAAACTGAAAATAATTTGTGATAAAATGAAGAAGCAATGTCTACAAACGAAAACCAGTAAAAGAAGTAAAAGAAGAGTAACAGAGGAACATACCGAATGAAATCAAGAGTATAGGTAGGGTTGAGAAACATCTCTTCTGTGTGTACGGTATTTATACCCATTTTGAACTTGTGTTGGTGAAAGGATTTTCGAACTTCGGTTGTTGAAAACAGTTCCGAAGTTAGGTTGGGTAATCGATGAAGAGACGATTGTAAATCTTGTACACGATCAACGGCAACGAAGCAGTCTTAGAAAGTATTCAAAGAACGAAGCTCACAAAACGGATGCAAAGAATGGAACTGACCCTAGGTTAGGTAATCGATGAAGACACGATTGTAAATCTAACGGCAAAGAAGACATCTTACAAACTATTCAAAGAACGAAGCTCAGAAAACGGATGCAAAGGGGGAGATTTTGTAAGGAGTTCAGTATATGGTTTGTAATGACGTGTAAGAGAGGTGTTCTCATAACATTAAATGCAGGTTTGTAATGACGTGTAAGAGAGGTGTTCTCATAACATTAAATGCAAGCCAGTTGTCAGTGTCAATCATCTTTAAAGAGACACCAAAATTATATTATGTTATTAGACTAGGTTTAAGCCTCGCGCGATGCGCGAGCGTGTTACAAAACAGTTAAATAATTATAATTATAAAAATTATTAAATATTATAATATATATAAAATACTAACTTTATGCGTGCGCACACACATGTCACGTGTTCCAAAATCGTGTCACCGTATCATTTTCCAAATTCAATATACAAATTCTCTTGTGAATATACAACTCCTCTTCTCATTTATTAGGTTCTAATCACAAAAATATTTGGTCTTACTTCTCTATCATAAATTTTTGTTGATTATCTAACTAACGCTAAACAAAGGTAAAACACCTAAATTGAGAAAAAAGATTTTGTAAACAAACCTGTTTGTGATGTATTCTTAAAATGAGCATAGAAACACGGGAAGGATAGTAGAGAAAGTGTGGTGAAAACCTTTGAGGGATTTAGGTTGAATTGACCTTGATTTTCCGGTGCTGGAGGATCTATTCAATAAATAACTTCTCTTTCATGTCATAAACGATTAAAATCTTGCGATTAGTATTTTTCAATTCCAACAAATTATAAGATTACATAATGTATTTATTGAAAATTACATGAAAATCAATAATGCAACGTTATAAAATTTAGAAAATGGGGATAGTTAAGATTTAGGAATTTACATAATTGGCTATAACATACTATTCTCATTGAAAAAGTGACCTAAAATCATTTTCTATAGAATTAAAAAAAAGTATTACGACTTTAGAAAAGCTCCTAAATATGAAGAATAATTGTCAAAAATTCACATAAAATCATTTAGATATTTGAATAATAAAAACAACAAACATATTAAAGAATGTAAACAACAAAACAAACCTAGTACAAAAAAAGTTAAGTCCATGTGAATTATGCGCTAGAAAAACTCATCGATTTTCATACCATTACCCTTTACCTAAACTAAAAAAAGTATTCCAAACGAAATGGATTATAATTTCTTAATATTCAAAATGTTGAGAGTGCACTAAGATTGCAAATACCCTTTTAACAATGCAAATAAACTCCTAAGGGACTATTTGATATACGTGATTTTTCATGACAAATGCAAAAGTGACAAATGAACGATTTATCCACTTTTATATGCATTTGATAGGCATAATTTTTCATGACATGTGAACCCTTGATTTTGGTGGCAAGATTTGCTCACCTCTAACCCACAGTGAAAAAGTTTCCCCTCAATTTACTATTTTTCTTTTTGTTAAAATATTTTTCTATATTATTGAAATCGAAGGTTTTTCATATTATATTTTTTTACAACCACTTTTTATTAAAAATAAAAATATTTGTTATCTTAAAAAAAGTTTATAAAAATAAAAAGCATTTTTATTATGAAAGCAAAAAAGTTTTGACAGTTTAACGAAAATTCTTTTATAAAAAAACCGTTTTGTTTAAAAAAAATTGTTTTCAATGTTTTTCTAAAAAAATTATTTGTATAAAAAAGAAGTTCCGTATAATAAAAAAAAATTATAGAACCAAAAATGTCTTGTTTTAAGAAAATTGTTCTAAGTTTTTTTAGGACATCAAAATTATACTAATCCTGAAAAAAATTCTTTTGATACAAAGAACTCTTTTGTTTTAAAAAAATAGATAAGAAAAATAGTGCATTTTAAACTATTTTACAGTATTTTTATAAAAAAAAATATCTTTTTGATAAAATCCCACTTTTATGTTTTTTAAAAATGCCAAAATTAGTCTAATCCTAAAGACGGTTTAAAAAAACTGTTTGTATATAAAATTATATAAATACAAGATCAATATTTTTTTTTTAAATTTGCCATATTTTTATGCTCTAAATACTTATACATTCTTAATGACAAACATACTTTCTTCACAAAAAGGAAAAATGCAATAATTCAGGAATCTAATCCAAATGAGAAAAATAATTTTTATTGGAGATAATAAAGGAAAAACAAAACATAAGGTGTAAAAGCATATTGTGAATAGGAAATAGGAGATAATACCTCGATTTTTTTAGTAGTAGCATTCATTTTGCACAGGTACATGATTTGATTGTATGGGTATATAAATAGTTGAAGTCTCTTGAGATTTGAGGAATTTAATTAGGTTGTTTTTAGGGAACTGAAAGTGGGCATTGGAAAATGGAGGGGTGGGGAAGAGGGAACGGGTAAGAGAGAGACCTTTAGATTTAAGTTAAAACAATTGATAGAGATTTAATAATATTTAATGCATTTAATGCATTAGTCTTTATTACTTGACACATGTCCATCGTCTCTAAAGAGACACCAAAATTATATTATGTTATTAGATATATTATATATTAGATAAGGAAATATAATATATGAAGTCTATCCAAGTGAATGTTTAAGCATTTCTCTTTTCTTCTCACCAAAATAATAATCTTCTTTATTTGTCTTCAAGTTTAATACATTTCGTACAATTATTTTTCCAATCCCAACTTATTTTTTGTATCAGAGCCACCCATCACTCTTGTCTTAATTCTTTAGAAATATAAATTCATTCCAAAAATCTCATCCATGACTTCATCCTCAAATTTCAATTTTTCAACCAAACCAATACCTATATTTGAGGGAGAAAGTTATGACTAGTGGAATATTCAAATGAAGACCCTCTTTATGTTTCAAGATTTGTGGGAAATAATAGAGGAAGGTTTTGTTTCGGCACAAAATGTTGAAGAAATTGAAACATGGACACAAGCAAAGCAAAAGGAGTACAAAGAAAATAAGAGGAAGGATGCAAAAGCACTGCTCTTTATTCACCAGGGGGTAAGCAAATCTATTTTTCCTAGAATCTTAGGTGAAAAAAATTCAAAGGACCCTTGGGAACTTTTAAAAATTGAGTTTTAAGGGTCTGAAAAAGTTATTTCCATTAAACTTCAATCTCATTGGCGAGAGTTTGATAATCTTACAATGAAGTAAAAAGAAAATAACAAAGCATTTTCTTCAAGAGTTGCAGAAATTAAGAATCAAATAAGAAGTTATGGAAATAAAATTAAAGACAAAAAAATTGTTGAAAAAACTCTAAGAAGCTTGCTTGAAAAATATGATCATGCTGTTGCTGCAATTGAAGAATCAAAAGATTTATCAATACTCACCATTGTTGAGTTAATAGGTTCAATTGAAGCCCATGAGAAAAGAATAACCAGATTTTCAGGTTCTAATGTTGAGCAAGCTTTCCAGTCAAAACTCAACATGTCAGAAAGAAGGCCCTCAGAAAATCAAGGCAATAACTCATTTCAGAACGGGCAACAAGGAATAGGACAACGAGGAAGGGGATGCCAAAATTTCGCAAATAGTGGTAGAGGAAGAGGAAGAAATAATGTCACGAATCGAAATAATGGCGGTAATTTCAAAACTGATTTTGGTTTTACAAGATTCAACCATCAAACTAATGGCAGAGATTTCAAATTTGATTCTGCATGCTTTGTTTGCAACAAATCTGGACATGAATCCAGAGATTGCAAATATAAGTGTACGATATGCAAAATTTCAAACCACTCACAAAGAGAATGTTGGTTTCAACAAAATGATGATAAAAAGGAGAAAATTTTTCTAAAGAAAGTAATACTAAACAATTGTTCTATTCTTGCATGAGCTCACAACATGACTCGCCAAACACGTGGTACTTGGATAGTGGGTGCAGTAATCACATAATTGGGAGTCGAAAGCATTTTGCCAAATTGGAAGACCATATTTCTTCCCAAGTAAATTTGGTAGATGGAAAGCGTAGGAAAAAGAATTGTAGCTGTGCAGACAAGAGGAGGTAACACTAAATTCATTTATGATGTTTTATATGGTCTTGCTTTGACTCAAAATTTACTGAGTGTCGATCAATTAATCAAAATGGATACTCAGTTAATTTTAAGACGGACGAATGCAAAATCAATGACCATGATAAAACACTCATGATGAAAGTGAAAATGGCACCAAATAAAGTTTTTTCCTTTGTCATGCCACTTGATGAAAATATTGTCTTAAAAGCAAAAAAAATTGACGACTCTATACTATGGCATTTGAGATGTTGACACTTGAACTACGAAGGACTCAAATTGTTAAAAAAAAATATGGTCTTCGGCCTCCCGAAAATTAAAAAAGAAGATAAAATTTGTGACAGGTGTATATATGGTAAAATTCATAGACTACCATTCCCTAAAACTGCCCGGAGAGCAAAAGATCCTCTTAAACTGGTACATGCAGACATATGTGGACCTATACGAACTCCATCATTTTAAAAAAAATATTTTCTTCTCTTTGTTGATGACTTTAACAGGATGATGTTGGTTTACTTCCTTGAGTAAAAGTCAGAAGCTTTCTCAACCATCTTAGAGTTCGAACAGATGGAAGAAAGGCAAAGTGCCTACCCATTAAAGACTCTACGAATTGATCGTGGTGGTGAATTCATATAAAAAAAATTCACGAATCATTACAAAGATGAAGGGATCAAACGACAGTTGACAGTTCGCTATACTCCTCAGCAAAATGGTGTAGCGAAACGAAAAAATCATACCATTGTCGAGATAGCACGGAGCATGTTAAAAGAAAAAGGACTCCCTAATAGTTTCTGGGCAGAAGCAGTCAATACCTCGGTCTACATCCTCAATCGCTTACCAATAAAAGAAGTTCTCAACAGAACTCCTTATGAAGCCTGGCACAGATGCAAACCATACGTTAACTTCTTCAAAATTTTTGGATGCATCGCCTATTCACTCATTACCTAAAAAAAGGGAAAACTTTAATGAAAATGGAGAGAAATATATCTTCATTGGTTACAGTGAAGAATCAAAAGCCTACTTTCTTTTTTATCCAAAATTCAACCAATTTGTGATTTCAAGAGACGTCCAATTTGATGAAATCAAAGTTCGGGAATGGGAAAATCAAATGTCTCAAGAGGCAAAATCTTTTGAAGCTAATTCATAAGAAGAACAAGTCGAGACAACTTTATCGGAAGTCCAGACTCACCACCATCAAATTAAAATACTTTTGATGACACTGATCTAGAAAGTGATTTGAATTCCGAGTCATAATTTCGAAAGGTACGCTCATTAAATGATGTTTACGATTCACGTAACGTTGCATTTTTCTCTTGTGAGCCACATAAATTTGAAGAAGCGGTTAAAGACCAAGTATGGCAAAAGGCAATGAATGAAGAAATTGAAACGATCGAGAAAAATCATACTTGGGAACTTGTAGATCAACCCAAACAAAAAGATGTTATTGGACTAAAGTGGATCTACAAAACAAAGTTCAAAGAAGATGGTTTAGTTCAGAATCATAAAGTCCGTCTTGTAGCAGAAGGCTATTTGTAGTAGCCTGGAATAGACTTCAATGAAACCTTTGCACCAGTTGCTCGTATGGAAACAATTCGCACAGTTTTGGCATTAGCAGCACAACAAGAATTGTAAGTCTTTCAGCTAGATGTAAAATCAGCTTTCCTAAATGGTGAACTTGAAGAAAAAGTCTACGTGGAACAACCTCAAGGCTATGTAGTGGAAGGAAAAGAAACTAAAGTGTACCAACTGAAAAAATCACTGTATGGCCTAAAGCAAGCACCACGAGCCTGGAATAGAAAAATTGACAAGTACTTCCTCCAAAATGGGTTTCAAAGAAGCCCAAATTAACGATCCTTACATGTCAAAAAGAGAGGTACAAGTGATTTCATTATGGTTGGCCTATATGTTGATGATTTGATAGATACTAGTACTGATTCAATGATGATGGAAGATTTTAAAAGGCCATGATGAAAGATTATGAGATGATAGATCTGGGTCTCATGAAATATTTTCTTGACATCTAAGTGCGAAAGTCAAAAGGTGAAATATTTATTTCTTAAGAAAAATACACTGAAGATTTGTTAAAAAAATTCAACATATCAAAGTTCAAGCCTGTAACAACTCCAATGGAGATGAATGAAAAGCTCCAACAAAAAGATGGTGCATAGAAAGTCGAAGCTTCACTTTATCGCAGCCTAGTCAACTCCTTGATGTATCTCACCAACATAAGGCCTGATATTTTCCATCCTGTCAGCATAATTTACCGATTCATGAATGAGCCAAGCCAAGTTCATTATTCTGCGGCAAAGCGAATACTATGGTATTTGCAAGGTTCAATTTTTTTTGGAATTAAACATGTCAAATAAATTAATTACAATCTTATTGGATATACCGATAGTGATTGGGCAGGATCCATTGATGATAAAAAATCACACCGGGTTATTTATTCTGCATGGGCACAAAACCAATTGCTTGGTCCTCCAAAAAGCAAATGACCGTGGCCTTCTCTTTAGCTGAAGCAGAATATATTATAGCTACTGATGCAGCTTATAAAGCAGTCTGGTTAAGAAGAATTTTTGCAGATCTCGAACAAGAACAAAAGCATCCCACAATTATCTATTGTGATAATATGTCTGCTATTGCCATGACAAAAAATCCAGTTTTTCATGCTAGAACGAAACACATTGAACTCCGTCACCATTTTATCAGAAGTTTGGTTAACAAAGAAGAAATTCAAATGATTTTTGTCAACACCAATGAGCAATTGGCAGATAGGTTCACACAACCAGTCTCTTTAGAAAAATTGGAGCAATTCAAAAAGTTCACAAAAATTGCAAATTAAGAAGGGGTGTTAAAAGTAATGTGCAATTATATTATAGCCTGTGGATGAATTATGCAAGAATAAGTGGATGCATCATCACCCAACTAAGGAGATAAATCTGGATGAATTTTTTCTTACTGTCCTAGTTGAGAAATCCACCCATGTTGTATCATTTTGTCTTAGTGGTCTAAGTGGAGAAATCCACTGATGAAGTATTGACTATATAAATGTAAGCTTTCATATTAGTTTAAAACAAGGAAATATAATATATGAAGTCTATCCAAGTGAATGTTTAACCAATTGTTCTAAGAATTTCTCTTTTCCTCTCACCAAAATACTAATCTTCTTCATCTGTCTTCAAGTTTAATAAATTCCACACAATTTTTTTTACAACCCCAACATAGTCCTGCGCAATGCGCGAGCGAGGTAAACAAAATACTAAGAAAACTTGATAAATTATGAAATGTAAAATACAAGTTGACTCACTACAAAAGGTTATATTTGATAAGTAAATAAAAAAGCATTCTTGATGGTCAAGACAAAAGGTTTTCTATTCCATCCTTTATTTTTCAACATTAATTTTGTGATTTGCAATTTATTTTCTAGAATCTAATAACCATGATATGTTTTTTAGTATAAAAAGGAAGAACATGTGTGGAAGTATGGAGTTAAACATGACAATGATCACCAAATCTAACCACTGCATGAGGAAAAGTAAAGAAAATCCACCTAAGTTAAAGGAATGCGAAATAGGTAATGGTAAAGAAAAGAAAAAAACGAAGAAACTTTTGAAAAAATAAGCAATGTAGCTTGAAACCAAACACTTATAAGTGAAGTCATGTGACTTCAACACCTAAATTATACAAAAGCATTAGAAGAATAACGATTGCATTCACTACAAAATGAAAAAATATTTATGTCTTGAACCAATAAAGAACTAAGAAATCAAATTTGTTAATATAAAAACAACTAATAAAATTATCTACACATCCTATAAATCTATGTACTTCTCTCAACCCATCTTCATCTCCCCTTCTCGTCCTTCCTCTTCTTCATCAGTAGTGCCTCACCGGATACCACTAAACCCACTCAAATAGTGAGTTTATTTAGGTCTAAATAATAAAATTTTGTTGACAAATTTAATTTGGATGACACTAAGATTTTTTTTAATAAATTTAAATTTTAGTATTTTAAATAGTCACGAGTGGAACAATATTCAAAACAAATTTGTACCATAAAAAAACTTTAAAATTAAATGATATATAATCTTAAAATTGTTGCCATCCAACACAACTAAGTATTACACGCGAAAAGTTTCCATCCGACAAATTTGGAAGGAAACAAAAATGAAATGTCCTTTTGTCTTGTTAAGAACCAAATGATATCTCCTTTTATTGTCATGAAATCAATCGTGTTCACGTGATATATTACCTTATGGTGGAGATAGAATGCAATAATAACAATAAACAACCAAGTCACTTGGCAAATTTACGATTAGATCCATTATATATATATAATATATATATATATATATATATATATATATATATATATATATATATATATATACCACAAGACAATTTAAACATTCGCTCTCTACCAAAACATCATTTTGGTCATCACTTTTATTTTCCCTACCAAACCATTTTCTCTCTACCCAAGTTGCTCTAGACCATTATATCACCAATAATAAGTTACTATTAAAGCTACATTTCATCAACAATCTTCACCAATAAGTTACCATTAAAGATAAATTTTACCGACAACCTAATAACTAGGGTTTGAAGTCATCAAAGTTACCATATTGAAGTTACAACAACCAATGCAAGGTATTAATAATGGGTGTGGCACCACTAACAAATGAAACTACCCCAAATAATATGTTTGAGGTAATTTTTTTTGCCCAAAAAAGTATTTATGTGTTTTTAACACCAGAAAAAATTAAACCTGAGTTAATAAACTTACAGTGGTTCGGTATTAGGGCCCCGAATAAGATGACCTATTTCGGGGTAATCCTATCGAACCACTGTCAGTTTAATTTTTTGAAAGGAAAAGTTTAGAGTTGGGGTGTTATCACGAGTATACATTTATATATCGGTCCAAACATCCTAAACCACCACAAACTTCACTCTTATAAATTGATAGCTTATTTGGCATGACGCTAGCGAATAAGAATGCGTTATTTCGAGGTCATTATGCCGAGGTGGAGGAAAATATTCACCATTATGACACCTAATGGGGAATAATTTTTTTTTGGACTAGAACTTCATTTGAAGTGTTTATATTGTGTATCAGTGTTCTTATTCTTTTTCCTTCGTTATGTTTAGATCGAATCACTATGTTGCATTTTTTTTGCTCCATTTTTTTTGAAAAATATCTAATAACGCAACCATGATTTTACTTATGTAGGTTGCTTTAATATATTTCAACTCCGTATTATTTTTCTATGTATTGTCAATATTAACAGTGAGAACAAAGGCGATGATGGTTCTTTAAGAGTCAAAGTTATCATAACTTTCTTTAATGATTAAGTATTTTGATTACACACAAACTTAGGAACTGTTTTAAGTTTATTAAACTCATTCGTGATGTTAAAATTGTGTATTAAAATATACTAACTAATTGATGTCTATATTCACAGGTATCTTCCACCGGTCAACCATTGGTCGGGTGGGCTCAAAAGCAAGTGTGATTGGTTAGAACATTAGTTGTATTCACCCAGTGTGGCGTACCTTTGTCTACACATAAGGGATGTTTACATATGGGTTGTGAGAGTGGGGTACCGGGACCATCATGGAAAGAAGAGTGAGAATGAATCAGGAAATCAAAGTGAGAAAAATATGAAGAAAAATACGATGACTAGAAAGTGAAATTGACCATTTTTGTTGAAGGGAATTCCACTTGATAGTAGAAGATGGATGTTACAGGTTATAAGTTGAGTTCACAACTACCAATTATGCGAAACATGAATTGGGCATCCATACATCGGGGGTCTTACTTTAAAGGAGAGAAACATCATTAAAGAGATGTCATTGAGTGTGGTGAAGCCAACCGCCGTTCTAACGACGATAAAATATTAGAATGTAAGAACGTGTCAACGATGAAGACAATCTATAATGTCAAGGGAAAGCTAAGGATTGGAGAACGTGGGGGTATAACGGCGATGCAACAGTTGATAAAATTGATTGACGACAAGCATTATGTACATTGGTATTTCATGAATGAATCTACGATGGCAATGGAAGACGTATTTTGGTCTTATCCGAACTCCATTCAATTAGCAAAGTGTTTCCAATTAGTTTCCATTATCGATTGCACTTACAACACAAACCAATAAAATATGTCATTTTTAAGATTGTAGGTATAACCTCTTATAGATGGACGTTCAACATTGCATTTTCCTTTTGTATTTACAGAAAAATAAGAGAACTATGGTGGGCTTTGGATCGGTTCAAAATGCTATTTAGTCCATTTACATGTCCCACTGTCTCCATCACCGATCGCCAGTATGCATGCATCAATGCATTGCGGGTGGTGTTCCCCGTGGCTAGATATATATTGTTCACTTTCCATATTTTTGAAAATATGGAAAACTATGCTCTTAAAGAGATTCACGATGAGGATTCAACAACAAAAATCTTTAGAGATTGGGTTCATTTGGTTGAATCCCTAACGGAGAGTGATTTTAATGAATGTTGCTTTTTATTCCACGTGGATTGGGTGGCATACTCCAACACTCTAAACTACATTGACTACACATGGTATAACTTGAAGGAGGACTTCATTCATGCATGGACTGATATGATAAAACACTGTGACAATTGAACTACAAATCAGTGTGAAGGTGATCATGGTGAGCTTAAGAAACACTTGGCACTACACCCAAACTGCAATCTTATCACGGTAAAAAATCGTGATAAGTTTTGGGTTGATAATGAAAATTGTCGCAGACTTATCGCGGTCAAAGTCTGTGATAAGAATTTGATTTATCACCGACTTTGAGCGTCTTAAATCAGTGACAAAGGTAAACTTGTCACGATCAATGTCCGTGACAAATCTGGGCCGAATTAGAAAAAACTGTTAGGCAATATGGCCACTGACACTTCTCAGCAGTATATTTTAACCTGTTACATCATATTTAAACATGTTCAAAAAGTATATATATCAAGATACATTCAACAATTCATAAAAACAATATATGAATTAACCAACAAATATTCATACCCAACCAACATTCAATATTCAAATGGAATAAATACAAATAATATCCAATAAAAAATATTCATAAGCATAAAAATAATACAAATAATGTCATGGGCTTGAGTTTTTTGAACATGTCTGAGAAAGAAGGTAGGCCACACTACATAAGAATTGATATATCAATCAATTCATTGAACGCTGCATTTCTCTTCCAACTAGAAAGGTTCATTCTCTCTTCTGGGCACAATATACGTGACGCAAACCTTTACCTCAATATCTTGCAACATACGTCCATGAACCACACTACCCGGATGTGTGTTCGGGTACCTCAACCCCTAACTATAGGCTTGCCACCAAAAAGGTATATTAAATACACACTCGACCAACCCATTGTTGACATAGGTCGTTCGACGGGGGTGAATGTGGAAAATGGATCATATACCGACAATGAGTGGGTGCGTATCAGCGATGAGAGTGAGAGAGACGGAGCAGTGGTGTCCTCGTCTAATGCTTTCCCCTTTCCCTTACGTGAGGTGGATTCTAACTGATGCTTCATATACTCGAATATATTGAGGACCGTCACCTCTTACCTTTCTAACTTATCACTATGGGTGTCCACCTTACAAGCCAACCCAGTGTTGCTCGTCTCAATCGCGGTGAGCCTCGACTTCCCCACCCGATAGCTCACCCCCTTGTCCTTCCCTTATGATCCACCCCGAGCACTTGGCTTAGTGTGTCCGTAGCCAAAGATGCCTTGTCGGCTTCAGACTGGGAGTTGTGCACTTCCCTAAGCCTTGCCCGAAATGACAAAAAGTACACGATTAGTTAATTTAATAAAAAGATGATAACGTAATTAAAAAAAATTAAACAATTGTACAATATTTTTATAACTTACAATTGTGGTTGCCACGCTCGAAACACCTCTTTATCTATGCCTTTCTTTGTCTGAATTGCGACATAGGCATCAAGCCTATGTGGCCTACCCCTAGGGCCACTCCCCATATCCTAAAATAAAATAATGTAGAATTAGTAAGTAATGCAATGTAATGCTAAATTAGAATAGCATAAAACTAAAATTAAATAAAAATAAAAACTTACTATCTTGTGCTCCACCTCAGCGTAAGGCATACGTCCGGAGCAGTGCAAGTCAACCTTTTTATCCCGGTTTGCCTTACTCGATTGATGAGATGTCAATTGTCGATCCTGGTTCTCATTGTCGACAAACTGCTGCCAACTTGCCAATGAGATCGGCTCCTTTGACGGTACGGTGTCACAGAACCTCAATATGGACTCCCGTTCCTGCTCAAAGTACCGTGCCCACATTTTTTTCTTCCAAATTTTGTATACATCTCTCAAATGTTCAAACTTGGAGTTACGGACATGTGGGGGCATGTCGAATTGTTCCTGTCAAATAAATACAAACCAAAAAGAAAGTAAGTGTTAATTACACTTAAATTATAAATTATAAATTATAATAAAATATAAATATAAATATAAACATAAATACAAAATAAAAATAAAGTGAGTAACTACCCATAGTTACCTAGAGATGTCCATCTTGAGCTCGACGGGCACATTCCTCTAATCCGTGTACCCCGGGTCGACGATCGTCCTTAGCAACTCCAGGGCCCTAGCCTATAACTCCATCTTGTTCTCGACGACGGACCCTAATTTGCCCCTTTGGGGGGCCCTAGTGATGGACTAGCCTTCCTCGCCACACTATCGTGATGCCTTGATGAAGACATTTACTGTAAAAATTATTGTTATTAGTTCAAACCTGTATATGAGAAAATTATCAATTCCAAATGAATAAAATATTGTACAAGTTAACGACATTATAAATCTTAATATTGTTTCAATATCGGGTTATGTCACGGACTTTGAATTAATGCTTAAATTGAGTAAAATCCAAACTAATATATTCACTAACCAAAAAACCAATTTTGGTTAAAATCCGATAATAACAAAGCATTATAAGAATACAAGTTAACAAAGAGCTGGAAAAATACAAGTTAATGACATTATAAATCTAAATCTTGTTTCAATTTCGGGCCATGTCACGAACTTTGAATTAATGCTTAAATTGATTAAAATCTAAATTAACATATACATTAACCAAAAAACCAATTTTGATTCAAGTTTGATAATAACAAAGCACTACAAGAATACAAGTTAGAAAAGCACTACAAGAATACAAGTTAACGACAATAAAAATCTTTATATTGTTTCAATTTCGGGTCATGTCCACAGAAACTGATCAAGTTCAATGAATTAAAAGCATTAAACTATGGTATGGTAATAATAAAGCACTAGAATAATACACGCTACTGGTTATTACAAATAAATGGAATACTTATTACATGACTAAAAAATGTTTCAAATTCAGGTTATCATCTAAAATGGATTGATATTCGGTATAAGCAGCCAAGTCATCCACACTACTATTTAGATTCTTTGGAGCATGTAGGAAGATTGACCACGACTTGTTATTGATATACTCCGAGTAAAACACTTGATTGAATTTTTGAAAAGCACAAACAAATGGCTCATTACTCACGTGTTCATTGCTCTTCAACTTGGACAAGTCAACCATGATCAAATTGGTGTTAGGATCAAATTTACAAGAATTTTTATCCTCAAATCTTACACAATCACAGTAAAACATAGCATCTTTGAAGCTTATATAGTTCAATTCAAATATATTTCGAATGACACCATAGTAAGTCATTTCAGCTTCAACGAGGTTTTTATCTTTCGTGCTCGCTCGAAATAATTAAGACCCGTGTATGAAATGCCCGAATTATGTACATTTGTATTTTCCTTGTACACCCTTGCACCAAATATGTAACTGTTCAATCGATACTTTTTGTACTCTTATGATATGAACAGGGGTAGATAAACGAGTAAGCCTTAATGTCGCATCACCCATCTTTAAGAGTTGAGAATATAGATAAATTAATTAGGTTAGTTTTAATGCTTTCTTATAATGTGGCATTTAATAAAAGACATTTTCATTATAATTACCTCGTATGACACCCACAGTCTAAATTCGATGTATGATTATGCCATCATTCTTCGTATTTTATTGTTCCCACACACATCATATTTTATACATTGATCGTGATGAACTTATTACAAAATTAATCATGTATAATAATTAAAATAATGTAAAAGTTAAAATAATATAAACTTACTTTTTCCATTATTCGACATCTTCATATGTGTCAAATAAGATAACGAGTTACTTGTTCATGTTGTAAACTCATTAATTTCACTCACTTGCCCATCACTTGCCCCCCCCAACGAACTCATCATTGTTATCCACACTGCTTGGGTCAGGCATATATTCCTGTGTGTAGATTAATGACTCCACGGTGACATATTCCTCTGCAATTGATCCTTCAATGTATCCTGCATTCTTGACGTAATCTTTGAAAACTGCCATCAATATTTCAAATGGATACATCCAATGATATCTATCTGGGCCGCAAATAAGTGCCTCGTCTCATAGGTGTACCAATAAGTGAACACTTATGTCAAAAAATGAAGGGGGAAAGTACTTATCCAACACACAAATCGCTTAGGTTATTGATATTTTTGTGGGAATTATGTGATCTTGATTGACTACCTTCCCACAAAAAAGTTTGAAGCATATGCTAATTTGCATAATAACCCTTCGTAAATCCTTATGCTTAGAGAAAAAAATGCTTAGATAATAGAGGAACCATTGCATGATTACATGCCAGTTGTGGGACTTACACTTATATAAATCATGGGTAGCATAATTCACAATACTTTGCAAGTTGGATGCAAAATTAGATAGAACCTTCAAATTATATAGTGCCTAAAAGCACCTTGCTCTCCTCACTCATCAAAGTAAATGCACTAGGAGAAATTATTGCCCATCCCCTACTATCTTCTGTCAACTGTTGTTATGGCTTAAATTTTAATGATTCAATGTCTTTTCATGCATTTTATCCATCCTTCGAATGACTCCCCCAAAGCATATGTCCATAATATGTTCAGTGATGTTCTTCTCCATATGCATCACATCCAATACATAGCACACCGAGTTATTCTTCCAACAAGGTAAGTCAAATAAAATTGACCTCCCAGACCATGCCTTTCTTGTCTCAGTTTCATTCCCAGTTGGAGTCTTCTTGTGCTTGACATTCTTCACTTTAGGATTCATACCTGGCATGTTAGGTACACAATTGGAAGATTTATTTTTAATTTATGAACCTGAATGTTTTCTTGGAGGTAGTATATGTTCAAACCCACCCGATAAAAATTGGAACCTTTCTCAAATCTAAAACTATGAGCAGGGGGTAAAACCTCCTATGGCAGTGGTATATTTTTTTACGCTAGTAGTGAGACAAATAGATTCGGTCTCCTCTCCATAAATAGGACACGCCAAATAACCATGTACTACACAACTAGATAATGTCCCATAAGCTGGAAAATTATGAATTTCCCACATCAATATAGCTTTCATCGTAAACCCTTCTTTTTTAAAAGAGTTAAATGCTTGCACACCCTTTTACCACAACTCATTTAATTCTTCTACTAAAGGAGCCAAGTAGAACATTGATGTCCTCTCTTGGTGCCTTTGGCCTAATTATCAACAAAGACAACATCGAAAATTCAGGTCTCATACACAGTGAATGAGGGAGATTGAGTGGTGCTAGGATCATTGTCCATACACTCTGATTGGTTCTTAGATTTCCAAATGTATTGAAACCATCATTTATATTATCAAACGAATGTTACGCTGTTCACGAGAAAAATCGAGATACTCATAACTCATTTTCATCCTCTTCCATGTTATAGAATCAATAGGATTATGTATAAGATTATCCCCTACTTCTGCACTAGCATGCCAAGTCACTGCCTTTGTTATCCATAGTAATGTGAAAAAACGATTCAATCTAAGCCCAACGAATAAATATTTTAACACTTTTGAGGCACTTTTAAACTTATGCCATCCTTGCTAGTGGATTGCATATCTAGGTTCATCGCATACGGGACACCGATCGATATTTTCATACTCCTATTGATATAATATGCAATCATACACACAAGCCTGGAATTATATATACTTCATTCCCAAACCTTTCAAATGGTTCTTCATAGTAGGGTAGCTATTTGGAAGCATATCCTGCTTGGCTATCAAGCCCTTCACCATTGGAAAACAAACCATATTGGGGCTTCAGACTATGCAAACCAACCATGGCATGTAAAGTTATTTGATCTTTGTCACATCCAGAGTACAACGGCTAGGTCGCCTTAAATTTTAAACTTTGGTAGCCATCATCAAGATTTATCCCGATATCTTCATGATCCCCTGAACCTTGTACATCGTCAGTGACCTAATTTTCTTTTACTTCATGAACTCCGTATGCATCATCAACTAAATCCTCTAGCATATTATGATCTACATTATCCTTCTTCCCTTGTACATCTATCATACTTGTTGAAGGTTGTTGTGAAGGTTACTCGGGGATAAAAGGAACATTTGATTCCCCGTGAAAAATCCAAAATTGATAACTATCTTGCATACCCCATCTTAACAAATATAGTTCAACTATTTTTCACTCAAACACCTTACCATTCCTACACTTAGCCCACGGACACGGGAATCCTTCATCATCACAACATCTTTTTGCGTATTTCACAAATTAATTAGCACCTTTCACGAAACACATCCCCTAGCCTATTTGTCTCACCCATCCACTCTTTGTATATAGGATATCCTATCACAGCTACTGTTGATACCAAATTTAATCTGCTGACGTGGACCAATCATATGAAGACACGTGGCTATCTACATGGCAACTACAAACACTTCCGAGGAACCCACACGCTCCGAGGAACAAGACTACAGCGAGGAAGACTAGTTCCCCGAGGAACACTGCTTACCCGAGGAACTCGCATGCTCCGAGGAACAATGCCTCTCCGGGGAACTCTTGAGTACCGAGAAGCTTAGGCGGTCCGAGCAACTCAGGCGGTCCGAGCTGCACCTCGAACAAATCATTAATAGCTGGATAACCAACAGTTCAACTGATTCATTAAATGCTTATCATTTGGACGCGCATGCAAAGAGGGCATTAAATGTATTACCCTTTCATATGCATATCATTTAATGTATTACCCTTTCACATTACAGCCTCAGGGCTATAAATACATTGTACAATCCTCATTGTAAAAGGACCGACCCCCCAGACCGGAATTTCTTGAGATAACTTATAATCGAGAATTCCCATACAAACAGCAATACCAAAACAGTGGACGTAGGCCATTCTTATAAGGCTGAACCACTTTAAAATCTTTTGTCTCATTTATTTATCTGTGATTGAATTATTAGAGTGATCTAATTTTTTACATCAACAGATTGGCGCTGTCTGTGGGAAACGATTGATAATATCGTTTTTCATCAAAAATAATCCATCACCAATGGCGGATATTCCTGAATCCAGCAATCGAAATGCTGGAACCCCTTCAAATCCATCTTCTCCACCAATTGTTCCAGATCTGACTGGAATAATGGAAAATCTGGCTCAAGGCCGGACCGTCATGCAAGAAACAATGAGACAACTCATCTAAACCCTCCATGGTGGTGCATCAGCCCATTCCGGACCACGAAGCATTCAAAGAAATACCCGTGCACCTTTTTTGCGTACTAGGTGTACTGATTCATATCGCAATGATGAATTTGAAGATTTTTCTTATCAACCTGGATGAACTTCGTCAGTGCGATCCACAGATACTGAACAACATGTCACCCTCTCCCCAGAAAGGACCAGCGCATTGGAAAGGTTAAGTAGGGCTTCTCCTTTCGACCGTTTAGGCCCTAGGAGGAACAAAAGTCCTCTTAATGAAGCATCAAGGAGTTTTCGACGACCATCAGATTTAAGGGAAGGATCTGCCCAGTCGCGACCAGCTGCTCGTCAAGATGGGTCTTATGACCGACCAGCTGCTCGTCGAGATAAATCCCAGGAAGCCAATTCAACGCGATCAGTTGCTCAAACCAATAGTCCCGAGGAAGGAAATGATGCAGGGAAGGGATCTATTCAGAGGCTGGAGGATAGATTAGGGGAAATAGCTAAGTCCAAGAACCCTCTACAACGAACCTTTATTCGAGGAACACCTTTTGTCCAGGACATTATTGATTTTCCAACACCATCAAAGTTCAAAGCACCTGTTGTGACTCCCAAGTATGATGGGAAGACTGACCCCCTGTCCTTCATATAGAACAATATCAATCTGCTACTGACATCTATGCTGTCCCAGACGAGATGAGATGCATGGCATTCTCGGGAACTCTTACCGGATCTGCTCAGATATGGTATAATAATCTTCCTCGGGGTAAGATTTCAACTTTTCTTCAACTGACCAAGTTATTCATTGGGAATTTCTGCTTTAGAGCAAAGCCAGTTAAGCGAGTAGCACATTTATTAAGTGTTAGACAAAAAGCTGGGGAGAGTATCAGAGATTATATAACTCATTTAATAACGAGAAGTTCGAAGTCATTGATTATGAGGAGAAGACAACAATTACCGCTTTGATGAGTGGACTGCTGCCAAACAAACTGTACTACACTTTGGCCAAAGATCCACCTCGAACCATGTCGGACCTGATGGGAAAAGCGTCCGAGATTATGAATGCCGAGGAGGCTATGTCAGCGAAGAAGAATATGGACGCCAAAGAAACCAAGATGGAAGGTGATAAAGCTAGGAAGAAAGAACATAAGAACAATGGTGGTGAAAAACAATCCAAAAATAGGTCGTCATGGGAGGTCTTGAGGAAATTTGATAATTACACACTTTTGAAGGTAAATATCAACCACGTCCTGGAAGAAATTAAGAACATCGAAGAGTTGAACTGGCCAAAGAAAATGAAGGCAAACCCTGACATGAGGAATAGGAAAAAATATTGCGAGTTCCACAAGGATCATGGCCATATGACTAAAAATTGCATAGCTCTTCAGAATGAGATTGAAACACTCATCCGACGAGGAAAGCTAGCGAAGTATGTTGATCGGGGAGGCGAAAGAAGAAACAACGACCGAACTAGAGAGAGATCTGGATCTCCTCGTCGAGTAGAGGAGAACAAGAAGAGAAACCATGAAGTTGATCCAGAGGATGACCCCGATCTTCCCAAGAAACTAAGGCAGCCAGAACGAGAGGTATTTTAAATACGCTTTGGGTCATTTGATTGTAATGTTATTACAGGGGGAGATGCAGGAGGAGGAGACCTTAATGCAGAAAGAAAAGATTACCTCGGTGAGGCTCAAGCTTGCTCGTACATTCAGCGAATAAATTTAGCTGAGGAAGATCGCCTGAGAAAGGTGAACAAGGAGAAATTGGTTATCGGTTTTTCAAAAAATGACCTTGCAGGTGTTTTATATCCTCATGATGACCCGCTGGTGATCAAAATGATATTGAAGTAAGTTATGATTTCAAGAGTGTTGGTCGACAATGGTAGCTCGGCAGACATCATGTTCTACTCAAGTTTCGATAGTTTAAATCTAAAGATATCTCAATTGGAGCCTTACCACAAACCCCTCATCGGTTTTGCTGGCGAGAAAGTATTTCCACTTGGGACGATCAAGTTGGATATATTCATTAGTATGTGGTCTGCTTGTCGAACAGAAAGAATACGCTTCTTCGTGATGGATAAGAATGTCCAATCATCGTGTAATATCATCATGGGAAGAGTAGGATTGAAGAAATTCGAGGCTGTGCCATCTACAGTGCATCAGTGCCTAAAATTTCCAACAAACTTTGGAGTAGGAGTTGTGAAAGGTGATCAGAAAGTAGATCGGGAATGCTATTATTCATCCGCCGAGTAAGAAGAACTGGAAGAATCAAAGAAAAAGACCACTACTTATCAAGTGGATGAAGGTGCAGAAGTTGAAATATTGGATCCTCGAGATGAGTCACAACTCGTGAAGGGTCAAGTGGTGGAAGCTATTGAAAACATCATTCTGGACGACGAGCACCCTGATCGAACTACTCAAATAGGTTCATCGTTAGAAGCCTCATTAAAACAGGAATTGATAACTTTCCTTAGAAGCAGAAGACAAACTTTTGCGTGGAGTCATGAAGATATGCCTGGGATAGACCCAAACTTCTTATGTCACGAGCTCAATGTGAATAAGGAGATCAAGCCTGTGAAGCAGAGAAGAAGAGAAGAAGAGTATTCAGTCCCGAGAAGAATCAAGCTATACAGGAGGAATTCGAGAAGCTTCAGAAAGCTTGTTTCATTGAAGATGTTAAATATCCAGATTGGTTAGCTAATGTGGTGATGGTAAAGAAGAAAAACAACAAGTGGAGGATGTGTGTGGACTTCACCGACCTCAACAAAGCATGCCCAAAGGATCACTTTCCATTGCCCCGAATTGATCAACTGGTGGATGCTACCTCGGGACAAGAGTTGCTGAGCTTCATGGATGCTTATTCTGGCTACAATCAAACTAAAATGAAACCCGAAGACAGGGAAAGTACTTCTTTTATTACCCATAGGGGAACTTATTGTTATAATGTTATGCCTTTTGGTTTGAAAAATGCAGGTGCGACATATCAGAGGCTGATGAACAAGGTCTTTGCTGAACAAATCAGTGACAACATTAAAGTCTATGTTGACGATATGCTGACAAAAAGCAAGAAAGCTGCCGATCATCTAGTTAACTTAAGCCAGACTTTTGATCAACTAGATAAATATCAAATGAAGCTGAACCCGATGAAGTGCATCTTTGGAATACGAGAAGCCATATTTCTCGGGTACATTGTCAATCAACGAGGCATTGAAGGAAATCCTGAAAAGATCAAAGCTCTATTAGGGCTGCGATCTCTAACGACGAAGAAGGAAGTACAGAGTTTCATAGGACGAGTAGCGGCACTCAACAGATTTGTGTCCTGAGCAACTGATAGATGTCTCCCATTCTTCAAGACACTTAGAAAGACTTTTGAGTGGAATGATGAATGCGAGAAGGCTTTTCAAGACTTGAAGAGATACTTGGAAGCACCCCCATTGTTGTCCAGACCAGTAATGGAAGAAAAATTATACTTGTACCTTGCAGTGTCTGAGAATACAGTTAGCTCGACGTTGATCAGAGTGGAGAATGGAGTACAAAAACCAATTTACTACACAAGTAAGGCCTTCCGAGGAGCAGAAATCAGATATCCAAGGCTGGAGAAATTGGCACTGGCGCTGATTGAGGCGAGTAGGAGAATGAGGCCATATTTCCAGGCTCATACCATAGTAGTATGTACTGATATGCCATTGAGGCAAGCCCTGCATAAGCCAGAAAAATTAGGAAGATTGATGTACTGGGCAATAGAACTCGGTGAATATGATATAGTCTATGAACCCAGATCATCGCTTAAAGGGCAAGCTGTAGCAGATTTTATAGCGGAGTTCACTTATCCTGATACCCCCGAGGAGCAAAAGTTGCTCGCTGATCAACCTGTGGATGTTACAGGATCAACAGACACTGGCTCAGACCAACTCCGGTTGGTGAAAGGTCAAGTGGATGTTACAAGATCATTAACTTTGAGCTCAGACCAACTCCGGTTGGTAAAAGGGCAAGAAAAAATGATCGACGAAGAGCAAGAAAAATCCGGGGAGGATGAAAGGAAGCAGCAAATATTTCACCGAGGAACTCTGACTGATTCGAAATTTGAATCCGAGTTACCTATATGGAGGCTATATGTAGATGGTTCATCTTGCACTGCAGGATGTGGCGCGGGGATAGTTTTGAGTACTCAGGACGAGGTCGACATGGAATACGCTTTGCGTTTCCAATTCAAAGCTTCCAACAATGAGGCTGAATATGAGGCCATGATTGCAGGACTTAATTTGGCAAAAATTATGGAGGCGCAACAGGTAGTGATTTTCAGCGACTCTCAATTGTTTGTAAACCAAATGATGGGAGTATATGCAGTTAGAGGAGAATTAATGATTAGATATCATGCAAAGGCAAAAGAGCTGGTGTCAGAATTTGCCGCTATTCAGCTAGTCAGAATACCAAGAATGGAGAATGCGAGAGCAGACGCCCTAGCTCGACTAACATCAGCAACTCGCACCGAGATATGACGAAAAATCCCAATTGAAGTATTAGCTGGTCGGAGTATAGATGAAGATCTGACGATGAAATTTATCACCCTTGATTTAGGTCCATCTTGGATGGATCCCATCAGGGCGTATATCGAGGAGGGAGAATTGCCGATTGATAAGCTCGCAGCCAAGAAATTGAAGTTTAAAGCTGCTCGGTATGTATTAACTAATGGTGTTTTATATAGATGAGGAATTATGACAGATTTGCAGAGATGTGTACATCCCTCCGAGGTAAAAGAATTAATTGAAGAAATCCATGAAGGGTCTTGTGGAGCACATGTAGCACGTCGGACACTTTTACAAAGGGTGATGACGTAGGGATACTACTGGCTAACGATGAGGGCTGATTGTATAGCTTATGCCAAGAAATGTGACAAGTGCCAGCGTTTCTCCTCCATTCAAAGAACTCCACAAGAATTGTTGACACCCATAACTTCTCCTTGGCCATTTTCCGTGTGGGGAATTGATTTGGTTGGACCACTTCCAACGACCCGAGGAAGGTTCAAGTACCTTGTCATCGCAGTGGATTATTTTACTAAGTGGGTAGAAGCTGAGACACTCATTGATATGACGTACGAGAAGGTGTACCAATTTGTTTGGAAGAACATCATTTGCCGATATGGTCTCCCTCATGCCTTCATCACAGACCATGGGACACAATTTGATAACGAGGAGTTTGCCGCCTATGTTCATCAGTCAAATATTTTGAAGGTTCATTCAGCACCAGGTCATCCTCAAAGCAATGGACAAAATGAAGTGACAAACAGAATGCTGCTGAACGGTTTGAAGAAATGATTGGATGATGAAAAAACAAACTGGATCAACGAGCTACAATCAGTACTTTGGGCTTACCAAACTACTTCTCGAGTAGCAACTGGAGAATCACCATACATGCTGGCATTTGGAAGTGAAGCTGTCATACCTGCCGAGTTGGGCCTCCCAACACACAGGGTACTGAATTTTAATTCCCCTGTCAGCGACTTCATGAGAAGACTGGATTTAAACATGCTAGAGGAAGTTAGAGAAGAAGCAGCCATTAGAAATGCTGCTTACCAGCAGCGAACAACTTTGTTCTACAACAAGAGGGTGAAGAAGTGCGACCCGAAAGAAGGAGACTATGTGCTGAAGAAAGTAATTCAAAAGCATAACAAACTAGAGGCAAAATGGCATGGACCATACCGAGTTACAGAAGTTGTTCGACCAGGAACTTATCGAATAGCCACTTTAGAAGGCGAGGAGTTTAAGAATGCATGGAACGCAGAGCATCTGCGCAAGTATTATCAGTGATGTATATGTAACACAGTTCCATCAGTATGAATAAAATGAAGATATTCTACCAAAGTCTCTCCTTTTATTGAAAATTTTTCGGGGAATACTAGTGCTACGCACTACTCGGCAAAGCTCGGCAGACTACTCAATGAAATATTCCAAACTGTACCAAGTATGGTTGGTCGGGGATAAAAACCCACTAACTGTAGTTGGTCGACGAGGATAAATATTCCTAAAAATGCCAACCTGTTTGGCTAGGAAACGAAATATTCCAAACTGTACCAAGTATGGTTGGTCGGGGATAAAAACCCACTAACTGTAGTTGGTCGACGAGGAGAAATATTCCTAAAAATGCCAACCTGTTTGGCTACTCAATGAAATATTCCAAACTGTACCAAGTATGGTTGGTCGAGGATAAAAACCCACTAAATGTAGTTGGTCAACGAGGAGAAATATTCCTAAAAATGCCAACCTGTTTGGCTAGGAAACGAAATATTCCAAACTGTACCAAGTATGGTTGGTCGGGGATAAAAACCCACTAACTGTAGTTGGTCGACGAGGATAAATATTCCTAAAAATGCCAACCTGTTTGGCTAGGAAACGAAATATTCCAAACTGTACCAAGTATGGTTGGTCGGGGATAAAAACCCACTAACTGTAGTTGGTCGACGAGGATAAATATTCCTAAAAATGCCAACCTGTTTGGCTAGGAAACGAAATATTCCAAACTGTACCAAGTATGGTTGGTCAGGGATAAAAACCCACTAACTGTAGTTGGTCGACGAGGAGAATTTATCGACCTTGGTTGGTCGGACACATTTTATGAAAAAGATAAAAATTTACCAAGTATGATTAGTCGGGGATAAACTCTCACTAACCGTAGTTGGTCGACAAGCATAATTTAACAACCTTGATTGGTTGATACTCGTGACTTTATTATTAAGTGATCGAGCAATATTATTGAAACTTGGAACTTTTTTATTATTACTAAATTGGTCGACGAACATCACAATATTGTTATTTTTAACAGATATGCATAAATGTAAAGTGTTTGATAACTACAAGATAATAACAATTGAGATTTCCAAACAAAAATGAAAGTCTTTCATTGAATTCAAAATAAATTACATTGATGATAAAATGAAAGTTACATTGATATATGTGCTAACTATTACATCAAAAATTTCTATTCTACTGGTCTTTTCCCCTCAGCTTTTGATGCAGGTTCCTCACCAGTAGGCGGATCATTTAAAGACTGAGGAGAATTGATGAAGTTCAAATCCTTTAGCATCCTAACGTTCATCACAGAAGGTCGATCTAAAAGATGGCCGGGACGAGATACCTCAATTTGAGAATGTAAATTATAGTCACCGAGGTATTTTTAAATTAAGCTCCGAGGAATGGCACGAGCTGGGATCCATTCCATGTCCAAATTGTACGGTGACACATGCAAGTCGAGCAACCCGGGATCATGGTAGTCCCACAGATAGTGTCCTTGTTCGAGCTTCAACACACCTAAGGCATTCAGCTAGCCTTGTTTGTAGCCCTCATTGTTGGCATTCTGGATACGATCGTCCAAGTGGAATAGTGCTTCGTTGTATCCAGCCATCCAGGTGTATCACCCTGAACTCAAATGATCCATACCGCGACAAGAAAGCGGTCTTAGGAACATCCCCCTCTCGGATACGCAGTTGATGATACCCTGACCTCAAGTTGACCTTGGAGAAGTAAGACGCCCCTCTCAACTGGTCAAATAAATCATCAATCCGAGGTAACGGATATTTATTCCGTATCGTCACCTTGTTCAGCTCCCTATAATCCACACACAAGCGGAGTGAGCCATCTCTCTTCTTTAAAAACAACACCAGCGCACCCCACGGCGATGTACTCCGCTGAATAAAACCCTGACCCAGTAGTTGCTGAATCTGTTCCCTCAATTCCTACATCTCTGAAGGGGCCATACGGTAAGGTGCCCGAGCAATTGGCCTCGTCCCCGGTGCCAAATCGATAACAAATTCGATTTCTCTGCTGGGTGGTAATCCTGGTATCTCCAGGAATACATCCTCAAAGTCCCTCACTACAGGAATAGAGTTTAAAGGGACTACCACCTCCTGTGAGGTTTCCTCCTCAATGTAATATAAGTGAGTGCGCGACCCTCCCTCAGGAAGCGGCATTGCTATCAGGAACATCTCCTGTCCCGAAATGGAGAACGCGATTGTCCTCTCATAACAATCCACCGTAGCCCGGTAACCTGCCAACCAATCCATGCCCAAGATGACATCATACCCCTCCATATCTAACACTAAGAGGTCTGCTGCTAAACTAAGCCTCCCAATCAAAATGTCTACTCCTCGACAAATCGAGCGAATCAAAGCCCCGCTGCCTACTGGCGACTCTACACTCATACGGAGGCTACCCGCTGTCTCTAATAACCCAGCCCGTTTAGCAAAATTAGATTTAATGAATGAATGTGATGCTCCTGTGTCTAAAAGAATGCTACCCTCATGCCCATGAATGAAAAACATACCCTCAACCGCTGGCGGTGCCTGCTGTGCTGGAGGATTGGGAACATCCCGAACGTTATACACACGTCCGTAGTGCATCTGCCCCTGCTGCTATGGGGCGGGTGGAGCTGGTGCTGCTGGCGGCATCTGACCCTGTTGCCCTTGCTAGGCACCCTGCTGATGGCCTCTGCCCCTCTGCGGGCACTCCCTCTTGAAGTGTCCTGGCTGGCCACAGGTGAAACAGCGTTTCTAGTCATCACCCTGTCGTTGGCCCTGCTGGCCCTGACGTTGCTGGCCCTGTTGGCCTCCCCCGTTGTTCCCTTGGCCCTGACGGCCCGGAGGAACCTGTTGTTGCTGATTAGGGCCTGGTTGCCCCTACCTGAACCCCTGTCCTCCCGGTCGGAACCCACCAGGCTTAAACTTCTTAGTCCGATTCCCTTGCTGAATGATAATCTGCTGCTATGTGCCACTTGTCTCACTACTAGTAATCGCCTTGCCCTGCTGGCTCGGCTCACCTGCCTTCTTGTTCCCCTTAGCATGGAAACGATGATCTTGGCAATGTACAAGTGTGGCATTAACGACATCTGTATAAGTCACTAACGCCGGATTTCCAATCAAGTGCTGCCTGATCCTCCAGGCTAAGCCATCCATGAACTTTGACTTCTTCCGCTCCTCATCGCTCACCTCATTTGGCACAAAGTTTGCCAAACGGGTGAACTCCTCCTCAAATTCTGCCACTGACCTGTCACCCTGTACCAACTCGCTGAATTTCTTTCTCATCTCAGACTCTACTGCTGGAGGGAAGTACTTGCGGTCAAACCGCACCCATAATTCAGAAATCGGCATCAAATCCCGCTCCTCAGTGGTGGTAACGGACTCCCACCACTGTAAGGCTGCCCCCGACAGACGAAAGGTAGCCAGCATCTGTTTCTGCACCTCTGTACCCTCTAACATGCGTAGATGGCGCTGAATGTTCTTCTTCCAGTCACAAGCCTCCACCACATTGGTGCTACCTCGGAACTCAGGTGGGTGACCCTTCTGAAAGGTCTCCCTCACTCGATGCCAAGACGGTGGTCCCACTGGAGCCTGAACTGCTGGAGCCATTGGAGGGGGTTCCTGGGGCTGTGGAAAATGAGCTGCCATAGCTCGTATCGCTGTCTCGACCGCTTGGGCCACTATCACTGCCACCTGAGTGGTAGAAATCAACTCGGGTGGGGGTGGTGGTGGCGGTATCTGTGGCTCCTGGCGAGCCTCCCTCACCTCATCTCTAGCCTCATCCCTCTCTGCTCTCTGTCTCTTTGGTGGCATCTGAAATAGATTGAATTGTATAAGTACACAATTTATACAAAAACTAATAGCAGGAATACGATATCTCACAAGCGGAAAATATAATCAACAATCCTAATAATAGGTCTCTATAACAACCAAACGCTACGCTGAAACGTAGAAAGCCGCACAGATCCAAACCTGATGCTCTGATACCATCTGTGACACCCCGCCTAATTAATCCCGGGTGATCAGTCCTAAATCAAGTTAGAACAGGTTTCTCATTTGGTCCATTCTTAGCATCACTGTCGTCTTATTAAATTACTAACCACCTAAGTGAGAGAAATAAACTGGTGCCAATTTTTATCTTTCATTATTTAAACAAAAACCCATGCGAAAAATAAAATAATACAACAATCACAGATAACTGAATTAATCATCCACAAGTAAAAATAATTAACCGAATAAACCATCGGTCCAAATAATAATAAATCCCGTAAAGACAAGAACGAACTCCCAACAAGTCTAATACAAATAAACGGAATGTGAGCGACATGCTGGAATAACTAATCATGAATTTCTACATTAAGATCGAAGAATGAGGCGTCTATCAAAACCCCGCAACATCCACATATGCTGCAGCAACGGATCCCTGGAATTTAGTCAAGGCTGGCGTCCCTGTGGCTGGACACCTAAAAGGTTTTGAAAATAGATTTATAGCAAGGGTTAGTACCCAAAACATTTGGAAAACATTTAACAAATGATTAACTTGCAGTAATAAATAAATATGCATGCTCTTCATATTCTAGTTAGTATCGCACTCTCTTGAGGACTTCCTTACCCCTCCTCTAATGTACACTACTAACACTTTAATTAAATTACCGAGTTATTCATCTCATGACTAGATAATTAACATAGTTTCTTTATACCCACCCTACTCTAACTGAGTATATAGTGATGATGATTTTTAAGTTATTAGTAACATCAACTTAACTAAAACATTTCCCCTTTTAAATTCATATAACTTCTACACTTGTTATACATATGAAACCACTCATTGGTGCGCCCAAAATATGGCTTGTGATTCAAGTGCAAATCTCATCGCAACAAGTAGAATCCGGTAAGTACGGAATCGTGATCCACAGGGATTGAACGCTCCTAAGAGAACTAGATTGGGGCAAAGAGATTCTCTAAACATCACAAAATGTTAAAGTGTAAAAGATGATTTGTGGTTTGGAAAGGTGATTGAGATGTAACCTCTAAACTAACATACTATTAATGATCAGATGATTAATTACTAATTACTGAACTATGAAAAGAACTAAGGTAAGCTTGAGTTCAAGAAATTAAGGGGATTGAGGATCATTCTCCCACCTCGGATTCACAAGGAAGGGGATTATAGGGCTTGATTAAATTGAATCTAATCGAGCATAACTAATTAAGTCCGAACATCAACCATGTAGAGAATGAACTCAACAATGGAGGATTAGGGTTTAATTAATTATTGCTAGATGGGTTGAGTTTGTAGTAAAGCTTCAAACACTAGCCCTTGCATGACAAGGGAAGTTAAGAAACTATGATACTCCAAAACCAACACATGAAGTTCCATTAGAACAATTATAAACCAAACCCTAAATATTAAGTTCAAGCATCCAAGGTGGGATTTTGATCCCCAATCACAAGTCTAGCTACTCATAATTAAAACTAAACTACACATGCTAGTTAACAACATACTTGAATTAGTTATCTAGTTGAAACACAAACCAATACAAAGGATAGAATTCAATGCAAATTAAAGCTAGTGGAACAAGTAGAGATGAAGTAATTGAACTTATCTTGCATTTATCACAACTATTCAACAAGTAATCAAAGCTTTACAAGTTGATGAAAGACATAAATGAGCTTGACCTAGGAGAGAGAAGAGAGTGTTTTTCTATCTTACTAAATATCCAACAAAAGTTATATATCTCCCAAAGAGGGAAAACAAGGGATAAATCCCCAAAAATCCACCAAAATGGCAAACTAGTAATAAGAAGAAAGCTGAAAATGCAGGGCCGAATCGATTCGGAGCCAAATCCGAATCGATTCCGAAGTGTAGAGAATTCCCCCTGCAAGTGACCGAATCGATTCGGTGGTAATGGCGAATCAATTCGGGCCTTCTGCAAAAAGAAGGGTTGCCTATATAGGCATTAATTGTTCCATGCTTCACCGAAACTTCCGTAACTTTTGCGTTCGAGATCAGATTCAAGCACCGTCGGAGGCCACGCGAAGAGGAGAAGAAGGTCTACAACTTCCGTGAAGAAATTGGGAACAAAGCCCGAGTGCTGAATTTACCAAAATGCCCCCGACTGTGCAAGTGTCAACGGAACTTTCCGGATCAAAACCAAACTTCCCAAAATGCATTCCCGAGACCTATAAAAGCTCAATAAAGACACAGACAAAGTATATATGATGAATTTAAGGGTTAGTCAATAAATGAGTATAAGAACCGGGAAATACATGCACGGGAATGCTAGAATGTACAAATTAACGGGGTTTAAAATACAATAAAAGTGACGAATCACACCCCCTAACTTATACATTGCTAGTCCCGAGCAATGAAGTATGAAGAAACAAGGTCCAACACCGCAACCAAAATATAAGAAATATGTGCAACGAAGGAAAGATGCCACTTTCGCAGGCGAACGATTGCATTTAGCGTATGCAATATGCCGTTAAACCCCTAGGTGGCCCTAGGGGACGAGTGAGGTCTCGTGAGGGTTTCCAGGGATGACACCCACAAACATCAAATCAACTCATACTATGATACCGCAAAATCCAATGCATAGCTCAACAAATATCAAAGAAACACAATTTATCAACAAAGTGAACGAAGCTCACACAAAAGACGGCAATTATCGGCATTAAACAAATAACTTCAACTAAAAATCGAAACCATGGGAATGCGAAATAAGCGGACACATGTGGTAATTTAGATTTGGCAAAACTTTCAAAATCCATACATAAGCTAGGGCATGCATACTCAAGTTCTCTCCGGTTGTTACACTCAACAAATGAAACACTTAGAAATGGGATGTAACACACACGGGACATGCGGGCATTAAGAGTAATTGTAAAGGGAAACTAGGCCACACACATGTCATCAATGAAGAATGCAATATAAAAGTGAAAAATACAATCTCATGAAAGGATATCGCATATTAACCAAGAGAAGAGCATTTAAACAGATTATCGCTAATGTTCGACCTTTGAATCACATCACCCTAAGATCAAATAGGACTTTTTAGGGGTATAGAATTTAGGCTAGGTTAGGGTTTGGAAAAGAACGGGATGTGTGTAGGATAAAAGGAGATTCGGGAATATCGCGCGGGATAATGGATTTAATGGGTAACTTAGGAATCGAAATCAAATTCCACAAGCAATGTATTCATGAGAGTGAGACTTTGATATTCATGCACAAGGGGAAATGGGAAACAACAAGGTCCCATTTTATTCGATATTTATCCTTTCTTTGATTTTCTCTTTGATTTTCTCTTTGATTTGATCTTCTCTTTTCTTTGATTTTCTCTTTGATTTTCTCTTTGATTTGATCTTTTCTTTGATTGCAATCCATATAAACAACAACATTCAATCCCAGGAACAATCCCTAATCAAGGTACGGGGGGAGTAAATAAGGGTTTAGGACTCCAATGTGGAGTTGGACAAGGGATTTGGGGTTCAAACTAAAGGAATAATAAGGCTCAAGGGGGTTGACTAGGGGAAACATTTAAGGGAATGGTCAAGGTCATGTGGGTTTAACAACAAGGGCCTATAATCATTTCCTATGGTTTCATGTGATTCGCGGGACTCAACACCATTGAAAATCATGCTCAAGTGATAATTCAATTAGTATGCAATCAAATGAAAAGAAAATGAGATCGTCAACGAGTTCATTGACAAGAAAGAGATAGAGTAGGTGTATATGCTCACAAATGATGATAAGTCTCAATTTTCACTTTTGTAAGGGTATAGCATGCGCCTTAGAATAACGAATTTGAAACGCTTTTAAACCAAATCATAAATAATTATTTGTGTATATGCTCAAAGCTTCACAGTTTAATTTTATGATGCTATTCATAATGCAAACAATAACGGGCTAAAGGATAATAAATCAATGACTCAAAGCATGCTTCATAGCTATACAACAGGATATGCCGATCATATAAGTAATCATAGTAGATATGAGAAAGAAAAAGAATTTTTTTTTAAATTTTTTATTTTTTAAATTTTTTAATTTTTAATTTTTTTTTTAAATAAATAAATAAATACTAATATGATAACCGGCATCACAATGGTATACCATACCCCCTAACTTGAATGAAACATTGTCCCCAATGTTAGTAGGGATAAAAAGGGGAAAGGGGTATGAAAATAGTCACCCCGTAAGGAGTAACTCGAGAACCGCGCAACGGCATGCCTGTTACAAGTTAGTACCATAAACAATAATATATACAACATAGATATATACAAGAAGAAAAATGAAACCGAAACTGAGTCATTTCATTAATATATAAGAGTTGTGTACATGGGGAACAATGAAACCAAAATTAGAAAATACAAGAATTGCACTCTCTCCTCCCCACAGTAACACAACTACCTAAGTACAAACCCAACAATCGAAATAAATAACCACCCAAAAAATAAATATCAGCAGAAACTGGATCACAACAACCTACATGTCATCCGGATGGCGGGGCGGGGACTCGGGCGCTGGAGGATCGCGAGGGGCGCATGGGTGATAGAGGTACTGAGGCACAGAAGCCTCGCCCCCTCGCAAGTGTGAGAACAAATCCATCTGCGCCCGAGCGATCATGGATATATCGCGCTCGTACGCACCCCGATATGCAGAAAAGTCGGCCCGAAACGATGCAAAGTCCGACATGTAGGCGCCTCGAAACTCGGAGAAGTCAGCCAGAAGCTCATCCATCCGCACCCCTAGATATGCAATGGGGTCTACAGTAGACGGGGCTGGCGGTGGGACTGGATGAGGCACAGGCTGAGGCATGTGCTGGGGCATGTCCGGCATAGGAGCGTCCGGGGCAACAGGAACAGCAGGAGCATCCGCAGGAACATCTAACATCCTCTTCTTTCTCCTCTCCTAATGGTCCTTCCCAAGACTCTTTTCAATTGCCTTCTCGCCAAGAAACTTGGGAAGGCGAGGAATGTAGTCCGTACTCACTACCTCACAGTGGGCATCCCTACATATGCGGGAAACCAACCGCGCGTACGGAAGGGTAGTGGTCCCCTTTTCACAGTACGCGGCCTTGAGCATCCGCTGTAGCACCAAAGCGGGAAGGTTTATAATTGAATTCACATCCAGTAGATGGTAGAGGAAGTGGGCTTGAGCGTAGCGAAGGACAGCTTTTGTTTGGGTAGACGTGATGGAATTAACGGCTACCAGGTGGATGAGGCGGTGGTTATCGGGCATAGCAGAAGTGGGGAAAGTTTCCCCAGCCCAAATATTCCCTGGCGCCAGACGCGCAATCAGGGTTTCGTTGGTCAGTCTCCCCTCGTCGGCGCACGGGTAATCGAAATCCTCGGGGTTTTCGGCCCCAGTGAGGTGCAATGCCAAGAGAGGCTTAGAGAGAGAGGAATTCACTTACCCCGTACGTAAGCCTCGAAAGTGCGGTCCCCAGTTGGGACGAGGGATGCATAAAACCGACGTACGTGCTCATCATTCACCTCCCCTGCCCTGGCAAGGTGTGCCTCCCAATTGAATTTCTGAAAGTAGCGACGGACTGAGGCAGGGAAGTCCTCAAGATGGACAGGCCGCTCAATTGCAATAGGGCGACCCGAAGGGAATTTCGCAATGAACCAGTCCTTTTCTTGTTTGGAGCGGAAGGACTCGAAACCTCCCCGACCCGCAATTAAGTTGGAGGAGGGCTTGGTGACTGAAGGAACCTACAAGAAAAATCAATTTGATACATACACAATTAGTGTAATGCACAAAATCAATTTGGCGTGAAATAGGATCGAAAAGGAATCGGTGGGTGTGCATTGGGAAAAATAGGTCGAATTAACGTTACCGATGCACACCGCACTCAAACAAGGGTAATTCAACACCAATGTGCGAGAAAATGTGCGAAAATGAAGCATTATGGCACAAAATCTCCACAGGGGCATTTCATCGAACACCTAGTGTGCAGTGTATGGAAAATAGGGTGTAATTGACATTTTCATGTGGAAAACCCCCAAAAATACTACTTAAACACCAAAGCAACATAGTCAAGTAGTATTTGTTGGTTTCTAAACACAATCAGTGGAAAAAGAAAGAGTTTTATGAAGAATATAAGTGAAAATGGTGAAAATGCATTATACCCTATTTTCCATACCATATACACTAAATCAGGAATGAAATAGAATTAATAAGGTTGAGTTAATACCTTGGATGAAGTTGCCTTTGAAGATGAAGCCATTGGGAAGACTATGAATGGAGGAAAGGATTTGATTTGGGAGAGGGTAGGTTCGCAGGCAAGAGAGGAGAAAGAATAAGATGTGGGATAAAACAGAATATGGGATTTTTAAGTGTCAGGTGACCCGAATCGATTCGGTGGGAAGTCCGAATCGATTCGCGATTCTCGAACTTGAGCACTGGAAGTGACCGAATCGATTCGGTGGGAAGTCCGAATCGATTCGCAAAATAGGGACCTGCTACTTTCAATTAACCGAATCGATTCGGTGGAATTGCGAATCGATTCGCAAAATCAAACTTGGCTACTGGAGTGGGTCGAATCGATTCGGTTGGAAAGCCGAATCGATTCGGTTTCTGGGAATCAGTTTCTACTTTGCTGAATCATGATTTTTTGGTTGGTGGTTGGATTGGGCTGCATAAGGAGGTATTTTTGGACCCCAATGTTAATATTACATAAGTACAAAGGGTCCGCGACAAAAAGTTTGCACCCCACACATGCCGGGGAATGCTCGGCACAAAAATACACAATTCCGACGTCCTAGAGAGCCCCGTAAACGGGGTCGGACAATGGAATCATGTCCGAACATGGGTCAAATGGTTCTAGGAAGGGCTTTAGACGCTGACCATTGACCTTGAACAACTTACCATCCGACGGGTTCTCAATCTCAATTGCACCGTGATGATGGACGGTCTTAACGACAAACGGACCCGTCCATCGAGACCTTAGCTTACCCGGGAATAAATGCAACCTAGAGTCGTATAAGAGAACCTTTTGGCTAGGGTGAAATGTTTTACGGGATATGCGCTTATCGTGCCTCTCTTTCACCCTTTCCTTATAGATTCTCGCACTCTCGTACGAATCACTCCGGAGTTCATCCAACTCATTGAGTTGGAGAATTCGCTTCTTTCCGGCCTTGTCTAGATCGAAATTGAATTTCTTGATCGCCCAATAGGCCTTGTGCTCGATTTCTACCGGTAAGTGGCATGGCTTGCCGTACACAAGTCTAAAGGGAGACATTCCCAAAGAGGTCTTTTAGGCCGTACGATATGCCCACAAAGCGTCAGGAAGTCGAAGAGACCAATCCTTGCGGTCGGGATTGACCGTCTTCTCTAGGATATGCTTGATCTCTCGATTGGCCAATTCAGCTTGGCCATTGGTTTGCGGGTGGTAGGTAGTTGCAACTTTGTGTGTTACACCATACTTTCGCATAAGAGTAGCAAACGGGGAATTACAGAAATGAGTCCCGTTATCGCTTATAATCGCCTTCGGAGTTCCGAAACGCGAAAGCATGTGTTCCTTTAGGAACTTCAACACCACCCGATGGTCATTGGTTTTGGACGCAATGGCCTCGACCCACTTTGAAACATAATCTACGGCCACTAGGATGTAAAGGTTACCAAAATACGGTGGGAATGGGCCCATGAAGTCAATTCCCCAACAGTCAAAGACTTCAAGTTCTAGAATGGGGGACATTGGCATCATGTTGCGACGTGTTATAGCACCTAATCTTTGGCAACGATCACACGAAACGCAGAATTCGTGTGCATCCTTAAAAAGTGTGGGCCAGTAAAGCCCGCATTGCAAGATTTTTGCGGCGGTTTTCTTGGAAGAAAAGTGGCCACCACACGCCTCCGTGTGGGAGAAACGAATCACGCTCTCATACTCATCATCCGGGACGCATCTCCGGATGATCTGGTCGGGACAATATTTGAATAAATACGGATCATCGAAAAAGAATCTCCTCACCCAAATAAAGAATTTCCTCTTCTCTTGAGGGGTCTAATGAGATGGAATCGAACCCGTCGCGAGGTAGTTCACGATATCAGCGAACCACGGCAGAGAGGAAGTGGAGAACATCTGTTCATCCGGAAAGAATTCAGCGATGGGGAGTTGGTCCTTGGGTGCCTCAAATGTTAAACGTGACAAGTGATCCGCGACAACATTCTCCACTCCCTCTTTATCTTTAATAGTCAAATTAAACTCTTGGAGTAAGAGCACCCACCTAATCAAACGCGGCTTGGCGTCCTTCTTAGATAGAAGGTATTTGAGCGCCGCGTGATCCGTAAAACAAACTATGGGCGATCCCACGAGGTATGCCCGGAACTTATCTAACGCATAGACGACCGCTAATAACTCTTTCTCGGTGGTCTAATAGTTCAACTGAGCACCGTTAAGAGTTCTACTCGCATAGTAAATGACGTGGGGTTTTATGTCACTTCTCTGACCTAAAACCGTCCCGACCGCGAAGTCGCTAGCGTCACACATCAATTCAAAGGGTAGGTCCAATCAGGAGCTTGGATTATGGGAGCGGTGGTAAGCATACTTTTCAAAGTCTCAAAAGCTGCTTGACACGCATCGCTCCATTCGAAAGGAGTTTCCTTGGAGAGGAGATTACACAAGGGTCTAGCAATCGAGCTAAAGTCCTTGATGAAACGGCGATAGAATCCTGCATGCCCAAGGAAAGAACTTACATCTTTCAGAGATTTAGGGGCGGGTAAGTTGGCAATGACCTCAACCTTTGCCTTGTCTACCTCAATACCATCAGAGGAGACGATGTGGCCTAAGACAATACCCTTAGTGACCATAAAATGGCACTTCTCCCAGTTTAACACGAGCTTTTTCTCTACACACCTAGACAAAACCTTTTCTAACATAGAAAGACAATGGTCATAGGAGTTGCCAAAGACGCTGAAGTCGTCCATGAACACCTCTAGACCACGCTCTACCATATCACTAAACATGCTCAACATGCACCTTTGGAACGTAGTAGGCGCATTACACAACCCGAAAGACATTCTTTTGTAAGCAAATGTCCCAAAAGGACATGTGAAAGTAGTTTTGTCTTGATCCTTGAGATCAAGTTCGATTTGGTTGTAGCCCGAGTAGCCGTCGAGAAAATAATAAAAAGGATGGCCGGACACGTGTTCCAACATTTGGTCAATGAATGGAAGGGGAAAATGATCCTTTAATGTCATTGCATTAAGTTTTCTATAGTCTATGCATACACGCCACCCAGTGGTGGTGCGTTTAGTGATCAATTCCCCTTTTATGTTTTCCACAACGGTAACTCCTGATTTCTTTGGAACAACATGGATTGGACTGACCCATTTGCTATCGGATATCGGATATATGATATCCGCATCTAAAAGCTTAATTACTTCCGCTCTCACAACTTCCTTCATCATCGGATTCAATCTCCGTTGCATCTCACGAGAGGGTTTTGCATCCTCTTCAAGGTTAATTTTGTGAGTGCAAATCAAGGGACTAATTCCCTTCAAATCTGCAATTGTCCACCCGAACGCACCCTTGTACTTCCTTAACAAATCTATTAGCCTTTGTTCATCCCCCGCCTCGAGGCTTGATGAGACAACAACGGGATATGTCTCATTTTCGCCTAAATAAGCATATTTCAACTCGAAAGGCAATTGCTTTAATTCAAGTTTGGGGAATCGCACATCCGAGGGAACTTCATACGAATCACGGGGGGGGGGGGGGGGGTAAGTCCTCAAAAACACTACACCAATTAATATCATCAACACTCTCGTCCTCATCTAACAACAAGCTCATGAACTTGACCTCTTCATCATAAGGAGAATAGCTATTCTCCAAGTAAATCGGGTTCACAAGACATCCCTCCAAGGGGTCCGATAAATAGGTAGCATCAAAATGCTCTTGCACCACCTCTTCTAGAAAGTCCACCTCATGGACTTCATCATCACAATCTCCCACTTGGTTCGAAACATTAAAGATGTTCATTTCCAAGGTCATATTCCCAAATGTCAGGTTCATTTGGCCATTCCTAGTATTAATCAATGCATTGGAAGTGGCAAGGAATGGACGACCGAGGACAATAGGGGTAGTTCTACAACTAGTAGAAGTAGGATGGGTGTCAAGCACCACAAAGTCCACAGGAAAGTAGAATTTGTCAACCTGTATGATGACATCTTCCACTACACCCCTCGGAACCTTAACGGAGCGATCCGCTAATTGGAGGGTAATCTTTGTGGGCTTGAGGTCCCCTAGACCGAGTTGTTCATAGACATGATAAGGTAACAAATTTACACTCGCTCCTAGGTCTAGCAAAGCCTGCTCAATTTTAAAGTCCCCTATCACACATGAAATGGTGGGACATCCGGGATCTTTATATTTAGGTGGTAATTCAGATTGAATTATTGAGCTAATGTTTTCGGCTAAGAAAGCTTTCTTCCTTACATACAATTTTCGCTTAACAGTTAGTAAGTCCTTTAAGAACTTAGCATAAGCGGGGACTTGCTTGATAGCATCTAAAAGAGGGATGTTAATTTTTACCTGTTTGAACATCTCTAGTATGTCAGAATTACTAACATTCCCCTTTTTCGACAAGAGCCTTTGAGGGTAAGGCATGGGACTAGGAAGTTTCGAAACCACATCCGACTCTACCGGGGCTTTCCCCTCTCTCTGTCTCAAGGAGGCATCTTCGACCTCTAATGGGTCGGGCGAAACCTCCTTAACGATGGTTGGGACACTAGGAGGGGTGGGCTTATCAACGACTTTCCCGCTCCTAAGAACGGTCACGGCCTTAGCACTATCGGGAGGGGGATTCGAAGTGTCATTGACACTATTTTGCCCCAATGCCTTTTGAGGTTGAGAAGGGAATTTTCCCTTCTCTTGGATACTTAAAGCCGAGGTCAACTTGGAGATTTCCTTTTCAAGCCTAGAATTCGTGGCTTGTTGAGAGGTTATGAAAGATTGAAGAGTCTCTTCGAGGCTCCTCTTGTTCGGGTGAGCATATAATGGTATAACCGGAGGAGGTGGTCCCTGAGGGGTACCTTGCATTTGAGCTTGGGGTGGAGGAGCTTGATTATATGGTTGCTGAAAATTATGAGGTGGGGGATGATTTTGATAATTCGGGGGAGGTGGATTTTGAGAATGTTGGGGCTGCCCATAAGAGAAACCCGGATGGTTTCTCCACGAAGGATTATAGCCCTCACCTAAAGGAGTCATGTATTGTTTCTTGTAAGTGGCCATCGCGTTTTCTTGATCGTGAAGCATCACTTTATATGCCGGGATTGTTGGACAATCCCTCGTTGAGTGATCGTCAACGTCGCAAATGGCACAAGACTCCTCTACATGTGAGGGAGAAGGATGGGAAGGTTCCCGAGATTTGGCATCCATTGCCTCGATACGCTTGGAAAGTTGGGCTACTCTTAATGATATATCATCTCCTTCGGCAAGGTGATATATGCCATGGCTAGATGAAGGTGGATTGGATGACCGGGCATTGGTTTTGCTAGGGTCCGAAGTGTCCCACGCTTGGGTGGTCTCGGCACAATATTTAAAATGTGCCCACGCATCATCCGGATCCAAACCGAAAAACTCGCCGGAGCACATAGTCTCCACCATTTGTTTTGCATTGAGGGTGAGGCCATTGTGGAAAAAGGAGATTAATCTCCACTTTTCGAACCCATGATGTGGGCACTTATGAAGCACCTCGTTAAACCTCTCCCAAAATCTCTCAAATGATTCGCCTTCGGCTTGAGCGAAGGTTTGGATTTGACCCTTTAGGGAATTGGTGCGATGAGTAGGAAAGAATTTCTTCAAAAATTGCGCTTGCATCTCGCGCCAACTCCCAATGGAATTAGGAGCCAAGGACCAAAGCCAAGTTTTGGCTTTGTCCTTTAAGGAAAATGGGAAGAGTTTGAGTCGGGTGACATCTAGAGGGCAATTTTGGTCGCTAAAAGTAGCGCACACCTCCTCAAACTCTCTCACGTGAAGATATGGTTGTTCACTTTCCATGCCGTGGAAAGTTGGAAGTAATTGGATCATTCCATTTCGAAAATGGAACTGCGCGGCATTGTATGGAAAGATGATGCAAGACGGAGAGGTGGTCCTCTCCGGTTGTAAGTAATCACGCATAGTCCTATAAGGGGGGTCGGGTGCAATCCCCTGACTACCATGTTCACTTACATTATTGGCCATTGTTGTGGGTTCAGAGTGATCCCAAGTGTACGAAGAAGATGAGATCGAACTAGAATGAGAAACCGATGGTAAAGGTCTCCAATAGTCCGAGGGCTCACTAGACGAGGGTTCGCAAACAGGATTTAAATTGCTACTACTCTCGTCTTGCATTTACAAGTGCTTTTGGATTGATTTTCTGGAAACCGTGTTGTCATGGTGACCACAGGGAACGATTAGTGTAAAGAGAATTTCTAAACCCTAAGTTAGTTGCCAATCCCCGAAAACGGCGCCAAAAACTTGGTGCGCCCAAAATATGGCTTGTGATTCAAGTGCAAATCTAATCGCAACAAGTAGAATCCGGTAAGTACGGAATCGTGATCCACAGGGATTGAACACTCCTAAGAGAACTAGATTGGGGCAAAGAGATTCTCTAAACGTCACAAAATGTTAAAGTGTAAAAGATGATTTGTGGTTTGGAAAGGTGATTGGGATGTAACCTCTAAACTAACATACTATTAGTGATCAGATGATTAATTACTAATTACTGAACTATGAAAAGAACTAAGGTAAGCTTGAGTTCAAGAAATTAAGGGGATTGAGGATCATTCTCCCACCTCGGATTCACAAGGAAGGGGATTATAGGGCTTGATTAAATTGAATCTAATCGAGCATAACTAATTAAGTCCGAACATCAACCATGTAGAGAATGAACTCAACAATGGAGGATTAGGGTTTAATTAATTATTGCTAGATGGGTTGAGTTTGTAGTAAAGCTTCAAACACTAGCCCTTGCATGACAAGGGAAGTTAAGAAACTATGATACTCCAAAACCAACACATGAAGTTCCATTAGAACAATTATAAACCAAACCCTAAATATTAAGTTCAAGCATCCAAGGTGGGATTTTGATCCCCAATCACAAGTCTAGCTACTCATAATTAAAACTAAACTACACATGCTAGTTAACAACATACTTGAATTAGTTATCTAGTTGAAACACAAACCAATACAAAGGATAGAATTCAATGCAAATTAAAGCTAGTGGAACAAGTAGAGATGAAGTAATTGAACTTATCTTGCATTTATCACAACTATTCAACAAGTAATCAAAGCTTTACAAGTTGGTGAAAGCCATAAATGAGCTTGACCTAGGAGAGAGAAGAGAGTGTTTTTCTATCTTACTAAATATCCAACAAAAGTTATATATCTCCCAAAGAGGGAAAACAAGGGATAAATCCCCAAAAATCCACCAAAATGGCAAACTAGTAATAAGAAGAAAGCTGAAAATGCAGGGCCGAATCGATTCGGTGCCAAATCCGAATCGATTCGGAAGTGTAGAGAATTCCCCCTGCAAGTGACCGAATCGATTCGGTGGTAATGGCGAATCGATTCGGGCCTTCTGCAAAAAGAAGGGTTGCCTATATAGGCATTAATTGTTCCATGCTTCACCGAAACTTTCGTAACTTTTGCGTTCGAGATCGGATTCAAGCACCGTCGGAGGCCACGCGAAGAGGAGAAGAAGGTCTACAACTTCCGTGAAGAAATTGGGAACAAAGCCCGAGTGATGAATTTACCAAAATTCCCCCGACTGTGCAAGTGTCAACGGAACTTTTCGGATCAAAACCAAACTTCCCAAAATGCATTCCCGAGACCTATAAAAGCTCAATAAAGACACAGACAAAGTATATATGATGAATTTAAGGGTTAGTCAATAAATGAGTATAAGAACCGGGAAATACATGCACGGGAATGCTAGAATGTACAAATTAACGGGGTTTAAAATACAATAAAAGTGACGAATCACTCATACTTTTGATTACTAACCCGTATATAATTAATTATCCAATTTTATACTTATAATCATATTTCAGCATTCACAATCATACTGTAATATATTTAACAACTTGCATCCACCCGAGTAAAATACTCACAGAATGTAAATTCTATAAAGTGCTATCCCACTAGGTACAGCCACATAGCCTAGTTATCCCAAGTCAGAATTTCACACCAACTTGATAAAAATAAATAATTGGAGGAGGTCATATTCCTTCCCTGAAAGTGAGATGTCCCTCACCCATATAATGGACGCTATGACCTTGGGAATATACTCACCTTACTCCTCAAGCTAGGGGATTCATCCACTACGCGCAACCTCCCCCTATAGCACTATAGTATAAAATATCTAATCACTGATATTAATGTACACACCATATATATATATACTATCACATCCGTATAAATATAAAAGTCTCGGCTATACCGTGCGGTAAATCCGTAACATAAGCCTATTAAAATTATTAAGAGTTTATGGTCCAACTCTAAATATTAATTAAATTGCACCTTAATTAATTAAGTTACTTTTGGTGTCGCCCCCATCATAAATTTGGACGTACTCTCGTAGCCCAAAATAAATTTACCCGAGTCAAAATCCCGACTCTAATTTATTAGCCTCTGTCTAATTAAATTATTACATTTCGGTTTCGCTCAACCAAATTTTCTGCCCCAAACCTTAATTAATTTATCTACAATTAATTAGATTTAAACTCATGTATTTAATTTCTCAATAATTAATTACATAAGATTTTTATATGAATTTCCCCTTTTATATAATTAACTGGCGAAACTGCCAAGTTCTGCCGACCGTCGATCGATCGACCCCAGACCGTCGATCGATCGATCGAACAGGTCTTCGTCTTCTTCGCGAAGACAGGGCAGCCATGGATGGATTTACTCAAACCCTAATCTCTTCTAACATGAATTACAAGTCTTCTTATCACATGTACATATTAGAAACCTTATTAGGATCCCCCAGAAAGTCCACAACAATCATCAATTCGTCCAGAAACTACTGATTCATAATTTTGGGGAAAAATCTATCTTTATCCATAAACACATTTACACCCCAAATTTCTTCATCAAACTCGTTCTAATTTATCCGGATATCATTCTAACAGATACACATCAATATTCCAATATCAGATTTTTACATAAATCCTCATAAACTTTGGCAAATCAGATTAATATTTTCTTTTGTTTTTCAAAACCCCATGTTTATGCCATGAAACCCCAAAACGAATTTTAATTCATTACATCACACAGATATGAATTGAAAGACAGATTTAATACTATTGCAAGTTATTCACTTGCCTTAGGTTTCGTAGTGTCTGAATTTGAGATGGGTTCCAAGGTTGAAGATGACCTTTGTTGGCTCTTTTGAGATCCCCAAATGGCTTTGGCTGCTGTTAGGGTTTTCTAACCCTTTAATTCTTCTCTCTAATTAAGCTCAGCCATGCCCTTATTTCTTTTTATTAGGTTAATTTCCCTAATCCCGTTTTTTGACTAATGGGCCAAGCCTAAGTGACCGAAATGCCCTCGAGTGGGCCCGACTATGTCTAAAAACGTCCCGTGACCCGTTTACTACCCCCGGGTACACTTTTCCAACTATCTCGGCCCATCTGGACTCAACTGTACACTCAGAATTTGCATCCGAATCAATTTATAAAAATACTTATCCCCCACCCAATATAGTCTATACCGACTTCCGGATGTGATAAGTACATACCTCGTCATTAATACTCGAAACGACGTAATTACATTATTACTATTCACTTAGTAAATAAGTTTCCCTAAATATTAACCATTCAATCCCAGATTAATATTTATATATTATTTTACCATAATTAATTCATTAAATTACAACACACTAGTAATTTAGAATTTCCGAATTAATTAAATTTTAAATGTACCAAAAATACGGGGTGTTACAATGATGTTGAAACGAGGCACATAAACCACGAAATTTTGATGAAGCTTTATACACTTGGCCGCTACGTCTTCAACAAACACGTCATAGGCTTGAAAGATGATCAATATACTCTATCCTATGACTCGAACGTTTTTGTCCAGAATTGAGCCAAAACTACAAAGGACTCAATTGGAAATTTGCGTCCTTACAAATCTCCTCCTTTGGCTATTCCGGGACAAAAACTAATAAAAATCCTAAAGGGCCGTCAAGCTCTACTAGACTAATAAAAAGTCCCACCCAAAATAAAAATACAATGCTTGACTCAAACAACCCAAAGGATCAACAATCTTTGCCGTTGAAAGTTTTCGCTTTATAAAATAATTCCTGCACACTTAGGCAAACACATTACACGCATAGGGAACAAAATAATAGTTAATGCAAGTAAAGTTAACTACTCCCCCTAAATGAATTATCTCCCTTTATCAAGTATGATCAACTTAGAAAGACGTCTCCCACTAAAACAAATCTCCCTTAAACTAAGAGACGATAATAATAGGATTAGATACCATTTCTCCCCTATCATTCTCCCACTTTTTGTTCAGGAATAGACAAAGGCTAAAGAATTAAATAGTGACTTATCTCCCCCAAGTAAAGCATATACACCCTCTAAATTAATCAAGGAATAAATAGAATGGGAAAGCAAGCTAAACCATGTAATTGTGCATGTAGTGAAGAGAACATTAATGCATATGGGCAACAAAATTATAACTAATCCAACAAATAACCAACTAGGATGCAATAAAATGATACCAATAGGATATATAAATTATTAAGCATTGGATATCAACAACGAATGCAATAAGATGGATACCAAGTATGAATTAAAGCATATATGGATTAGAAATAAAGGCAACGACTAAACAAAAATATCAAATATATGTATACATACTATATACCAAAGAAACACAAGTACACATATATAGATATACACACAAATGACACACACAAAATATAATAGGAGTCTTTCACACTCGTATGACAAAAATGTGTCATATGAAAACGAAAGTGTTGGGGTGTGAACTAGTAACGATTAAATTTAGACCCAATCACTTAAAAAAAAGTTCACGGAGTTCTCATTTGATTGCAAACTTCATCACATTTGAATATAACCTCAAGTGACAATATAGATTGAACTCAATGAACAAACAAACACAATGCATACAAGCCTAGCATATTGATGATTCTACAAACCAATAGAGTCATGACATGAGATAAGCAACTAGGATAAGCGGACATTGTGCAAACCGTTGATATACCATCCAATCTCCCTCAATAAGCATTTATATTAATTTTGAATGAATATATCAATCAAACATAGGCCTTGGCAATTGTTTTTCTTTTTAATGCCATATTTTCTATTTTTAGGCCTTTGGACCACGTATTTCTTTTAGGTCCATTCAAAACGGTGGCTTACAATTTCAAAGGATCACTAAGTCCTTTCGGAGCCCTTCCCCATACACATTTATATTTATCATGTTTTCATTTTTCACACACATCTCAAGTGCAACGGATTTTGACATGCACTAGTCCTCCTAAGTCACAAATATGTAGATGACAAGATTGGAAGGTGAACACCTCACATAGCTCAAATATACATATGAAGTTAAAATTTCAAAAGAGCTCGTGCATGTGTGAATAGAGGCATATAAAAATATAATCCTTTTAAACAACACAAAATCCAACTACTCCATGTAAGCATGGTAAAGAACAAAATAAGGATTGATAATCTAAACCAAAAGTTCTAGCCACATGAGGGCGTTAAAGAAGGGATTCAAACACAAGTATATGCCACTTAAAGTGTGTCAAACCAAAATATACACAAAAAAAATCTTTTTGAGTTTCTGACATTTTTAACCAAAAATAAAAAATAAGTACTCAAAAGACAAACAAAAACCATTTGGATTGTTTATTAAGCTTAAATTATCAAGAGATAAAATCCAAATGATAAACAAAATCTTTTTGTATTTTTCATTTAATGCAAAAAAAATGAAGAAATAAAATACAAAAGATAAACAAAAATCATTATTCTAGCATGTGATTAAGCATGGGGCATAAACTAGAAAATGATTAAACAAGCATACATTTAGCATGATAATATAGCATGAAGCACAAAAGCTAAAGTATGCATACATTAACACATTCATCCTTTAGATTTAGCAAGGGAGTAACCATGTGAAAGTAAATGAGAATCAAAAACCCTATTTTGCAACGCAACCAAGTCGGATTTCCTAACCCAAATTAATGACGAATGACTATCTTGGGGTGTAGGAACTTTAACTACCGTGGTTACTTTACGATAGGATTTTCTAGGAATTCGTTTAAGATCAAAACAAAATTTCCTAAGATGACCTTTTCGACCACAATGAGTGCAATTAAATACATGTCTAAAAGATTTACCTACGGAGTGATCTCTAAAATATTTCCTAGTAGATTCTCCTAAAACGTTGGTTTTGGATTTATGAGTAAATTCATTACAAGTATTGAAGCCTAAACCACACATGTCATTTTTAATTTGGACCGTTCCTAAGATTTTATCTAATTTTCCGAACGACACTCCAAATCAAATTTGACATTACAAGAGTCTTTTAATTTATTTTGCAATTCTAAAATGTTAGACTCTAATAAAATATTTCGCTCTTCAAAAGCGAGAAGCTCCTTTTTCAAGGATTCCATTAAACCCCTAAGGCTATCTCTCTCGCCTTCTATATATTCAAGCTTCTCTAGAAGAGCTTTCTCTCATGTCCTAAGGTCTTCTACCAACATAATATCATCAACGACCTTGACACGCTCTCTTAAACTAGCTTCTAACTTCAAATGAGCTCTTTTCAATTTAATAGATTCTTTATAAAGTTTTTGAAAAGCATTTTGAAGTTCACTCACATTAACCTCTTCTTCATTTTCACTCTCTCCTTCTTCTCCACTCTCACCATCATAAAAAACAAGGCAATCAAAAACTTTGACCTCGGAAGTGTCATGAGTTTGAGTATCTTCATGAGAAGATTCACTTTCGGTGCTCACATGACTAGCCATAAAAGCCACAAAATTTGGCTTAGTGGGGGAATCGGGTCCCTCTTCCTTATCACTATCACTAAGGGTCGCATTATATGAAATGGGTCGTTTACCCTCTTTCCTTAGTTTAGTGGGGCACTCAGAAGCCCTAAGGCCATAACCCTCACAACCAAAACACCTGTTAGACTCGTCCCTATTTAAATTTTCATTAATAGGTTTAGGGATCCTCTCGGTTTTGTCATACTTAGGAGTTTCAAATTTCTTAAAATCATTTTTGAATTTATCTTTGTTAAATTTAAGAAATTTTCTAAATTTCCGAGCAAACAAAGCCATGTCTTCCGAGTCACTATCACTCTCGCTTTCTACTACTTATTTGACCTCTTTTCGGGCTTTTAAAGCAACACCCTTTTCAAATTTCTTTTCAGTTTTAGAGGGAAACATGTCTAGTTCATAGGTTTGTAAATCACCTGCAAGCTCTTTTAATTTCGTAGAGGCTAAAGTTGGTAAAGAATTTAAAACGGTCACTTTTGGAATAAATCTATCGGGAAGGGACCTTAAAATTTTCTTTACAACTCGGTTGTCGGGTATTTTCTCTCCCAAGTTAAAAGATGAATTGACAATATCGGACAGTCTAGCATAAAATTCATTAAAAGTTTCATTATCGTTCATTTTAATAGTTTCAAATTGAGTGGTGAGGTTTTGGAGTTTTGAAGCTTTAACGACACTTGTACCTTCGTTAGTGAGTTGTAAAATATCCCAAGCTTCTTTAGCTGTCTCACACGTCATAATGCGCCGAAATTCATCCGGTGTGACAGCACTAAACAAGGCATTTAAACTACGGGAATTAAAATTTGAAAGTTTAAACTCATTCTCAGTCCATCTATCCGCCGGTTTGGGAACACGTTCATTTTCATCTAAATGAGTTGCTGGAGACCACCCGTTAACTACAGACATCCAAACCCTTTCATCGATAGATTTAAGTGCCGATTTCATTCACGCTTTCCAATACGCGTAGTTAGAACCATCGAAAATAGGAAATTTTGAAAATGGGGAAAATTTCATTTTAGCCAAAAATTATTTAAAAGATCTTTAACGAAATAATTTATCGCTTTGGCTCTGATACCAATCTGAGAGAGGGTAGGATCCCCCGATTTTAATTTCTTATTAAAATTAAATTTCCTTTTATGAAAAACGATGCGGAAGCGTTAGATGGTTCACAAAACAAATATACACCAAATTTTAATTTCTATTTCAAATTAAAATTTAAACCCAAGTGAAAATTAAATAAACATACACAAATATTAATTTCACTTAAACACAATTAATTAAACAATTAACTAAACAATTACTCAAATTTAGGCCAAAACAGTTTTTAACGAGAAACTTGAATTAACTAAACAATTACTCAAATTTAATTAGCACCCAATTAAATTAAGTGTGACAATTTTAACCATTTTATCTTGAATTATCCTAAGCATGAGTTCTAATTCATTGTGCAAGATAAAAATAAATCAATCACACTACGCCGCGATGTACGAGGAAAAACCCAAGACGGGAAACAACCTCAGACGGCCCTTGCCACAAATCCACTAAGTATGGATTTACAAATACAAGACAAAATACTTACATCACACGACTCGATCCCTCTCAAGCCTCAATGCTCCTTCTTGTAGACACCTCTTCCTAGCAGATAACCCCGGAGCTCCACCGTGGTCTCGAAATCCACCGATCGGAATCTATATGGTCAACGCCACTCGAACAAGGAGCCTTTCTCCAAGTGGGTAATGCCGTAATAAAACTCTTCTTCTTTCTTTATGGGATGTAGAAGAAAACCCGAAACTTCTCTTTGAACGGAAGAGATGAACCCGGTGCCAAACTCCAAGCAAGATATATGAATATGGGAACTTGGAAGAAACTAATTTGGGTGTAAACTAGAGTGGTGTATATTTTTCTCTTTGATAAAAACTCACTCAAAACATGATCTTTTTCCCTTTTTGATTTTACCCTCAAAACACTCTCTAGGAGTTAGTAGGATATGAAAAAGATTTATTATAAAAATGGTTTCTCGCACATAATAAAGTCTGAGAAAAGTCAGTTAAGAAACAAGTGGGGAGGTGGGAGAAAACTGCTTAAAAACTGTTCCCGCCAAATCTCGTTCGAACGACATTTCGTTCGAATGACATTCTCGTTCGAACGAGTCTTCTAACAAAGTTCCAGTATGAACTCGTTAGAAGCTCATTAGAAATCTCGTTAGAACGACCATCTCGTTCGAACAACATTTCGAACGAAGTTCTAGTATGCCATAATGGGAAGTCGTTGGCAATATCGTTCGAACGACATCTGGTTCGAACGAAAAACTCGTTCGAACGACATATCGAACGAAAAACTCGTTCGAACGACATATCGAACGAACTTACAGAATGTTCAAAAAAATTCTTTTTAAGCCCAGAAACTTTTATATACTTTATATATAAGTTTTAATGGAAAACATTCTGAAAAAAAAACACAGTTTTAAAAACCTAACACCTAATATAAACTTTTCCAAGCTCCTATATATATATGTAATGCATTCATACCTTGGGAGCATGGAACTAATGTTGATGACGTTGAAACGAGGCACATAAACCATGGCATTTTGATGAAGCTTTATACACTTGGTCGCTACGTCTTCAACAAACACGTCATAGGCTTGAAAGATGATCAATATACTCTATCCTATGACTCGAACATTTTTGTTCGGAATTGAGCCAAAACTACAAAGGACTCAATTGGAAATTTGCGTCCTTCCATAGGCCCCTCATTAAATTCTCTGGTGAGAAGGTATTTCCTTTGGGAATAATCAAGCTAGATGTGTTGATCGAGACATGGCTGACAAGTAGAATAGAGAAAGTAAGATTCTTTATAATGGATAAAAATGTTCATTCCGCTTACAACATGACCATGGGGAGAGTAGGTTTGAATAAATTTGAAGCTATACCCTCTATTATTCATCAGTGTATGAAGTTCCTGACTAAATTTAGAGTTGGAGTAGTAAAAGGAGATAAAAAAGTAGCTCGGGAATGCTACTATTCATCCGTCGAGCAGGAGGACATGGAAGAATTGAAGAGAAAGATGACCATTTATCAGGTGGATATGTCTGAATCGAACAACGAGTCTGAGGTTGAAACCTTAGATCTTAGAGATGAATTAGAGATGGTGAAATGCCAAGTGATGGAAGTGATGGAAATCATTGTTCTGGATGATGGAAAACCAGAATGAACAATGCAGATAAGAGCATAATTAGATCCAGTCCTTAAACAGGAATTAGTAGCCTTCTTGAGATAGAGGAAGCAGGTGTTTGCATGGAGACACGAAGATATACCTTGCATAGACCCAAATTTCCTGTGCAATGAGCTCAATGTTAACAAGGAGGTGAAGCCTTTAAAATAGCGTAGAAGAGTTTTTAGCCCGGAGAAGAACCATGCTATACAGGAAGAAGTGGAAAAGCTTAAAAAAGCTTCCTTTATTGAAGATGTGAAGTACCCTGACTGGTTGGCCAATGTAGTTATGTTAAAAAATAAATATAATAAATGAAGGATGTGCATAGATTTTACTAACCTGAACAAGGTGTGTCCAAAGGATCATTTTCCTTTATCGCAAATTGATCAACTGGTAGATGCTACTTTGGGGCACGAGTTACTGAACTTTATGGATTCATATTCTGGTTATAACCAGATTAAAATGAAGCCAGAATACATAAAAAGTACTTCTTTTATTACTCCTCGAGGAACTTATTGCTATAATGTTATGCCATTTGGTCTAAAAAATACAGGTGCCACTTATCAACGACTAGTGAAAAAAGTATTTGTGGAGCAGATAGGTAAGAACATGGAAGTGTATGTTGATGATATGATGACAAATAAAAAGAAAGATGCTGACCATATCGCCGACCTTAGCCTGATGTTTGATCAAGTGGAGAAGCATCAAATGAAGTTAAACCCGACCAAATGAGTTTTTGGAGTATAGGAAGGGATGTTCCTCGGGTAAATAGTGAACCAAAGGGGCATCAAAGAAAGTCTAGATAAAATCAAGGCTTTTATGGAAATGCAGTCACCGACCAGCAAAAAGGATGTTCAGAGGTTGACAGGACGTGTAGCAGCGCTCAATAGATTTGTGTCCCGAGAAATAGATATATGCTTGCCATTCTATAAGTTACTCAGAAAGACGTTCGAATGGAATGATGAATGTGAAAAATCATTCTTAGAATTGAAGAAGTACTTGGGATCATCCCCATTACTCTCCCTGCCAGTGTTGGAAGAAAAGATGTATTTGTTTCTGAGTCAGTTGTTAGCCCTGCTTTTATCAGAGAGGAGAATGGTGTTCAAAAGCTAGTTTACTACACCAACAAAGCGTTCCGAGGTGAAGATATCAGATATCCTAGATTGGAGAAATTAGCACTGGCCTTAATTGAGGCTAGTAGACGGATGAAGCCATACTTTTAAACCCATATTATAGTGGTATACACTGATATGCGACTAAGAAAATATTTGTACAAGCCAGAATAATCTAGAAGATTGATGTATTGGGCTGTGGAGTTAGGGAGTTCAATATTGTGTATGAACCAAGGTATTATTTAAAAGTCCAAGCTCTAGCAGATTTTATCACATGATTTACTTACCCAGAGGGTCCCGAGCAACAGAGGACTCCCACCGAGTAGCATTCAGTAGATCCCAGACTTATGGGCGAGCTCCTTGACCAACTCAAAATAAAGGAAATGGTAGAAAAAATTACCACCGACCAACCCGAGTACTCTAGCAGAGTATAAGATATGAAGGAGAAATATGAAGATGCAAAGAATAAAATGTTCCATAAAGGGATTCTGACAAACCAAGTGTTTGATATCAATATTCCCATATGGAACTTATATATTGATGGATCACCCTGTGCAGCTGGATGTGAAGCTGGTATTATCCTCAAAACTCCTGGGATAGATATAGAGTATGCACTGCGATTCTAATTTCAAGCCTCTAATAATGAGGTAGAATATGAAGCTGTAATGGTTGTTCTAAATTTGGCCAAATCACTGAATGACGAGCAAGTTGTGCTACATAGTGATTCACAATTGGTGGTAAATTAGGTGTTGATTCTCTATGCAGCTAAAGGAGAACTGATGTCCATATACTTAGATAAAGTTATGAAGGTTATCGCTACCTTGCCATCTATTCAAATGATCAGATTTCCAAGACTGGAAAATGCCCAAGCAGATGCACTTGCTCGGCTAGCTTCAGCAACCAGAATCGAGCAGCGAAGAATAATCCATATTGAGCTACTTGCTAATAGGAGTATTTATGAAGATTTGATGGTTAATTTTATTGCTGTCGATATGGGGATATCTTGGATGGATCCCATAAGAGCTTATATTGAAGATAGAGTTCTGCTAGTCGACCTACTTGCAACCAAGAAGTTAAAATACAAAGCTGCGAGATATGTATTAGATCATGGTGTATTATACAGAAGAGGATTGATCACCGGTCTGCAGGGCCATATTCACCTGGATGAAGTAAAATATCTTATAGAAGAAGTCCATGAAGGATCCTGTGGAGCCCATGTAGCATGAAGAACTTTGCTGCCAAGAATCAACACACAAGGGTATTACTGGCCAACTATGCGAGCGAATTGTGCAACATTTGCCAAAAAATGTGATAAGTCTCTGAGGTTCTCCAGCATACGCAGGATTCCAAAAGCTTTGTTAACACCAATTAATTCACCCTGGCCCTTTGCTATATGGGGAATTGACTTGGTTGGGCCATTGCCGACCACCCGAGGAAGGTTTAAGTACCTAGTCGTAGCTGTCGATTATTTCACTAAATGGGTGGAAGCTGAACCGTGGATTGATATGGCCTGTGAGAGAGTTTATCAGTTTATTTGGAAATATATCATATGCAAGTATGGTTTGCCTTATGCTTTCATCATCGATCATGGCACACAATTTGATAACGTTGAATTTGCTGCTTATTGTGCCCAATCCAATGTCCAAAAACTCCACTGTGCTCCAGGCCATCCTCAGATCAATGGAAAAACTAAGGTTATGAACAAAACCTTGTTGAATGGTTTGAAGAAAAGGCTGGAAAATGCCAAAGGTAACTGGATCAATGAATTGCATTATATTTTGTGGGCTTATCGAACAACTCTCAGAATGGCTACTGGAGAGACACCTTACATCCTAGCATTTGGTACTGAAGCTTTAATTCGAGTCGATCTAGGTTTACCCACTCACAGAGTTCTTAACTTAGGTTCTCTAGTCAGTGATTTAATGAGAAGGGTAGACTTGTACATATTGGAAGAAGTATGAGAAGACGCGACCTTAAGGAACGCAACTTATCAACAACAGATGGGTAAAGCTGAGCAACTTAAGGAAGGAGACTATGTCTTAAAAAAGTTAATTAAAAAGAAAAATAAACTTGAAGCAAATTAACACGGGCCTTATCGCATTTCAATAGTTATCCGACAAGGCATGTATCGAATTGAGACCTTGGAGGGTGAGGAATTCAAGAACCCTTAGAATGCAGAACACCTGAGGAAGTATTATCAGTGATGTAACCAAGGTGTACTTCTTTTATTTCAATATTAATGAGAAAGTGATTTCCCTAAAATATTTGATTTTTTTCGGAGTACTAGTGTTATGCAGTACATTACACTACATTACATATTTGTTATCACCAATCAATTATTGGTCGGCATCAACAACCGCCAACTAATTATTGGTCGACATCAACTAAAGACACCAACAATGTTGGTCGTCAACAAATAAAAACCATTCAAGGCAAAAGTCCTAAATGTTTGGTTATTGAAGACCCGGATGAATAATTTTCATCTAAACTGGGCTAAAAGTTGGACAAATGTTCCACTCACGCCTGAGAACCAAGTTAACTAATGTAATTTACCTAAAAATTTACGTAAATTAATATACATGGTGATGCATGATAAGAACCCAAAAGTTTACATTTTATACCCCGAATAGACGTATTTTAGTTGCTGATTCTCGACAATTTGGGTCTTATGCGCTTTATTGTCTATTTTGTAGGTCAAATGCATGTTGCGGTGTTCAAACGCGTATTTCAAGGCAATTGTGTGGGTTATGAAGATAATTACCATTGTTCCGTACCCTAGCCTACCAAAAACTTACCAAAACCTGTACCGAACACTGTGTGTTTAGTTTGTCCCATTTTATTTTATCTGTGTCATTTTATTTTTAGGGTTTATTTTATTATTTTATTTTATTGAGCCATGTATATATTTTTAAGATTTTTATATTTTTTTTAGCACGTCATGTATTAGTTTTTATATTTTCTTATTTTTAGTTAGTTTTATTATTATTACTTCATTTTTTTATTTTTTATTTTTCATTTTTCATTTTTTATTTTTATAGTTTTTATTTTAGTTGTGTTTAGTTTTTTTAGAGTTTGTATAGTGTGTCGTGCCATGTCATTTTTGTTTTAGTTGATTTTTTTTTTAGTTTAGTCAAATTTTTATTTTGTTTTATTTTATTTTTATTTTTTATTTTATTTTTTTTAGGGGTCATAAGTTAAACACACACACAACTCCTCACACCCACCTTCCCATACACCCACACACACCTAAACCAACTCATCTCACTCACACAATAATCACCTTACACCTTACCACACCCTACACCTCCTCACCATCTTCATCCACCCAACTCTTTCTCCCTCCTCACTCATACCTCCATAACCAACCAACTCCATTAACAACACAAAAAAACACCACCCAAATCCAAAACACTTTTTAACACCCTCCACCACCGCCACCACCAGTAGGTGGTGGCTTCCAACTCATTCAACCTGAAACCTGCTCGCCGGCGACCCACCTGGCCAGCACATCTTCGACCAGCTCCCATAGCTCCGGTGGTCTAACCTAGAACCTATTCCCACCGGTGTTAACCCCCCCTTTGAACCCTTTCTGATAGATCTCCAACTGGAACCCCACTCCCACCAAACCCTACGAACCCCTCGCTCAACAGCGCCGACGACTTCTTGCCTGGACCATTTCCTTCCCACCGTCGCCGACCACCTGCTACCCACCCTCCACCCGCGTCCAGAAATCATGAACCCAACCTTCGACCCGGATCCCGAAACCCATTACCCCTTCCGGCCATACCCGAGTTCAACCCTGCAACCCGACTTTCTAATCCGACCCCTGCTGCCATCCGGCCCACCTCCCATTTCCCTTTTTAAAGACCCATTTCTTCAAAATCTCCCAAATGCCAAAATCGTGTTCTTTCATAAGCCAAACTAAACCAAATGCAAACCAAAACCTATTTACCCTGCATGTTAATTAAACCTCTTTTAACCCTTTTTCCATATATACCCCCAAAATCATTTTAACCAAAGCTGATTTGTTTTTATCCTCACCACCCCAATTCCCACATGACCTCACATAACCCATGCACATTTATGAATTTCTCTATTTTGAGCCCAACTTATCCTCACACTCCTCATGTCCATTTAATCCCTACCCAATTTACCCTTAGCTCCATGCCTACTATTTAAGGAAGATGAAGACCATTTGAAGAGAGCTCAAATTTAGTTTTTTAAACCCTTGTGTGATAAATTTCTCTACACTCCTCTATAGAGGGTATTTACATTTTTAGCAAATATCTCAATATAGAGGTGTGTAGTGAAATTTATCTCTAGGATAAATTCAACCCCACCCCTCTATAATGAATTTTTGCATTTTTAGCAATTATTTCAAAATAGATTGATGTAGTTGAATTCATCCCTTATGGGAGGTAAATTCTAATCCATTCCTTTATGTTGAGATTTTGCATTTTTAGAAATTATCTAAATATAAATTAATGATCTATAATTTATTTCTTTGGGTGAGTTCTAATGTATAATTTTATAATGTTAGGATTTGCATTTTTAGCAAATCTCTTTTATTATTTAATTGCCCATTATGAATTCATCCACTATCCTTTTTGTTTTTATTTTAGATTCAATAAATACACGAGTGAGGGATTATAATTGAGAGATTGTTGATGTAATTGAAGTTTCCATTTCAATTTAAGGCTTAAATGGGTTTGATCTATTCCTCTCTTATTACTTTTATTTTAGTCATCTCATGCTTCATTTGTTTATCTTATATTTTTTTGGATGATGATTATTGAGGGCTAATCTCCCATTCATGGGATGTATTTTGATGCCCTCATGAGTCCAATTTAGTTAGTTTACTTTTTAGCACAATTTGTTTACCTAATTTTTTTATTAGCTTTTACATCTTAGTTAGTACTCTAAAAATTAGCATATAGTTAGTTAATAAGTAATCCCTTGAAAAATCCATAAAAAATATAAAAAGTAAAAATAAAAAAAATATAATAAAATGCAAATGAATCTATATATGTCCTCTCCAATTTTGTGTTTCATCCTTGTTGTGTATTGATACCCTTACTTACCTCTACACTTTAGATTGTTATATTTTGTAGGTAATTTGAAGATTTTGATTAGAGGAGCTTTTCAAGCAACGCCAAAAAATGTACACCGAAAAGTTCTCTTTATCAAATGGCGCCATTGTCATTCTTGGGAGCGTGAAGCACTCGGAGCGGATTTCAACTTGTAGTTCCTTAATTTTTCGGACTTTTTTAATTTATTTTTTAATACCATTTTTCTTATTTTATTAGAAGGCTTGTATTAGGTTTATTTTATCCTTGCCTGTATTGCGGTGCATAGAGACACCTTTATTTTATTTTTCATTTTAAAAATTGTAATAATCGAAGAAAGCATGATAGGAAAATCGGACAAGGTAGAGAGAGAGTGTCCAAGGTGAGGAAAATAAGCCTCTCTACCTTGGGTCTGTAGGACTCCCGGTACCGACTGAGATAGGCGTGATCTCCCCTCGGTCGAATCAAATTTTTTGGCACCCCACAGCCTAAAAACCGTGGGAGGTACATCTTTTGAACCCTCGCGCATCTCCTGCTAGCGAGTCAATTATTTTGTGTGCTTTGTGTGATCTTGTGTGATTTTATTCTTGTATTTATTTTTTAATGGTGTGATGAATTAAATTACTAAGACCTACACCCGGTCACTCACGAGAAGAGATTTCATCACCCGACTCACTCGCTTACCAATTATGTGCTACCCTAGCCATCACTAAATTTAAAATCCATTAACTAGGTAGCCCACTAGGAGAATATTTTTGCAAAGGCGATCACTCATATAATTTCGTATTTTTTATCTCCCGCGGACTTTATTAAAATTTGACTATCCTTTCACTAAATTATGACATAAAAATTAGCTATGTGCTAGTTAGGAATTCTCCTTAACTTCTGCGTATGTCCAATTCATTTTTCTGTAGTCGATTTTAGTTAGTTCGTCCAAATCAAGAGTCCATATTTTTTCCCGCCTTTCCTTCCAAAAAATTCAAAAATATTTTCTTTCATTTTTATAAAAAAAATCCAAAAACATTTTCTTTCTTTCATTTTAGAAAAGCCCAAAATTATTTTCTTCCTTTATTTTCTAAAAAAATCCAAAAATATTTTCTTCCTTTATTTTTCACAAAACTCCAAAAATATTTTCTTCCATTATTTTTAGAAAATCCAAAAATATTTTCGTTCTTTTTGAAAAAAATTAAAAATAAATAAAAATATTTCTCTCCACATGGCCGAAGAGCGTCCTTTACGGGACTACTTTGGTCATTTCTCATTGACACGCGACACGTGTGAGAGTCTTTTCGAGCCGTCTCTTTATGATATTTTTAGTGGTTTAATCTCTCTCACGAGTACCGTCGATACTCTTGACCCGTCCTTGCACGCACCTCATTTTCCCTCACACTTGGTGTCAAGTGTCAACGTGTCTCATCCTTTGTTGTGCACCCATTGTTGTTATGCCGATCACATGTCCCATGAGTGCCCTTACATTCCATATCCATCCGAAACCACCGTGGAACATGTGTATCCATATGACACTGTTCTGGAACCCACCTCGGCCTACTATCCCGATATAACTAATCCCGAGTTGTGTGAGTACCCTAGCTATTCGTGGAGGCCTGATCACCCTTTCACGGAATATGAATCCCAAACCGATGTTGTGGATCCTCACACGTTCCAACAGTCATCATGGAAACCTTGTGCACCCATTCATGATCAGCTCCCTCACTACGCACCCCAAGAGTATCAACCATTTGTCCATCACGAAGGCGATCCCTTCGTGTATGATGAACTTGGCCCCACTCCACACACTTCATACGAGTATTTTCCGTATAGTCCTGTCCATAGCGAGTTGTGTCCACCTCAACCGCCACCACCACCCATCACTCCACCGCCATTATCCACATCCGCTCTTGAAAGCCTTTTGTAAAAGTTCATACTCGAGCAAGATCAAGTCACTCAAATCCAAAATGAAGCCCTCCAAAGGCTTGAACAAAGGTTAAATGAATTGGAGTGTGCGAGAGTGTCGAACATTCCTATGGCTCCACCCATTGTTGCACCCGAGTGTGATGATGATGTGTCCTCTTATGACACGGATTTTGAGTGTGATCAACCCTACCACCCCGAGAATCTCGAAGTTGAGACCATTCCATGGTTTGGGCCCCAAGTCGACAATTGTGTTGACCTGCCTTTCATTAGTGAGCCTGATCTGATCCCCTTATATCCAAATGAATCCACACTTGAGGTTCACACTCCCTTTTCCTCCATATTAAAAAATACACTTGAGATTTTACCTTATACCCCAATTGCATATGTCTCTGACATGCCCATATCTTTTAGGTTAGCTCCGGCTACGAGTGCTCACCATTTTCTCGAGATAGAATCCGTGATAGTTCCTACCTATCCGGATATGGATGATGTTCCCCCATGCATGGCTCCCTTTGAGCCTGATATTTCTAGTGATTCCTCTATCTTAAATCTTGGTGCCTCGTCTTACCCTCCCACCACATTCACCGACGATATTCTTGTGGAGAAGCTGACCACTCCATCTTTAGATACCACACTCCCTCTTAAGGAGGATATTGAGGATCATTATGTCCCTATAAATAAGTGTGTATCCCCCACTCTTGAGTTGGATCATCTTCCTCCACCATTTATCCTACCCGATCCACTATTTCTCCCACGCGACCCACCCATTATCCCTTCCATCCCACCACCTGGTTTGGATCTTGATTTTACATCTTGCATGTTCCCAACCACATTTTTAGATCCTAACCTAAAACCATCCCCCACCCATGAGAGTATTTGTGGTTCTAATCTCCACTTCCGTGACATCGAGCTTGTTACACCATGCACACCACTTCCTTGTGGTGTTGATTTTTCTTCTCGATAGCTCCCTGGCATGTCACGACCCGACCATTATCATCGCCCATTCATAAAACGGTCATGTGATTTCTTTGAGGCCCAAACCATTCCACTTACCAAACCCTTTTTCCTTCCCATAAAACTTGAGCACCATTCTTACAGGGCCCTAGTCGCCCTCACCTTTAGGCTCAACAAGGCCTGTGACCGATAGCTCATAACCCTCACCCTTACCCTATTACCCACCCGCCTGATATGCCCAAATTGTACCTGCCAACTCGGAGGCACCAACCTCGTCTAGGATGACGGCCGAGGTAATAAGGACTCAAGACAAACGATCAGTAATCTCGTCCTTCATAAGGTCGGCCATAACCGACGTTACTAATGAACCCTCAATTAGGCAACAACCGAGGTCTGCATGACTCATGGGGTTAGTTATCCGTCAGGTCGACCACAACCGATGTCACAAGTATCACCCCGAGGAGGGCATCTCCCAGGTTAGTGTGGATATGGGTTATCCATCAGCATCACCATCAACATCGGCCATAGTCGACGTTATAAGTTTCACCTAAAATCAGCAAAGCCTTGCAGGATCGACATCAAGTGTCAAGACAACATTGGCCCTGGATGACGTTCCAGATATCTAACCTCATCTGGCATCCCAGCTAAGGTCATCTTATAATCCCCAGCCAAGACAGGGTCGTACCTTACCAACCTCGTACTCATCCAGGTCGAGGTTGGTACCAAGCAAAGACAGCCGAGCATCTACACTCACATGAATGGCATGGAACTAAATCATTCTCTCCACGTGAGGGAATATTGAGATCATCAATATTTAGTTGAGATCAGCCAGGTGTCATCCTTACATTGGTTGGATATTCATGCACATGCACATTGCATGGTTGAGGGGTACACTACACCCCCCAAGCACTATAAATAGAGGTCATCCTCAATACTGTAAAGGATCGATAATTACAAATCCTAGACAAACTCTGGTACATTTACATTAGAGAGAGAAAGTGGAGTGATTGTATTACTAAGCCCATTAGAGCCCTCTTCTGATAGTGATACTTACACTCACTTGCACAGTGGACGTAGGAAATTGCCAAACCACTTATATTGATATTTTTATCCTCTTATCCTCATCTCCTTCTACCTTTCTGTGTTGTTATTTGCTGCCATTGTTATGCCTGCTTGAGCTCTACTACCTCTTTATCTAGTGGTGCTGTTTACAACATCATCATTTTGGCACCGTCTTTGAGAACGCAAAGCTATCTCTTCCTTTTTTACTACTTGAACTCACCGGAGACTCTGGTGGTGAACCAGGCCTCACCCCTTGCATGGAGCTGTTTCACCATTGAAAGAGGTCCTTTAAGGAATTAGGCTCACCTTCTTTACAATCTCTTTAGTTTTAACATATGGCACCGGAGTTACCAGGACCTAGTTCCAGCCAGGCACCACCCCAGTCCGAAATGGCTGAGGTGGCTAAAGCCTTGAAATCTTTAGCTACAACACATCAAGCAATGAAGGAGCAATTTGCACAACTCAGTCAAAATATAATGAGTCCACCTGGGGTCTCACCAAATATGATAACGCTGGCAGTTGTTCAACCCCATCCTGAAGCCAGGGGATAACCTCAGGCACCGCGAAAAGACCAACCTACCCCTCAGCGGAGGAGGGACGTTGCTGACCCTAGGCGTTTACGTCTAAGGAGGCAAGGAAACCATTGCCTTGAGGGTAAGTATGGCGATGTGGAGGCATAGGATGCTCCAGAAGATTACTGGGAGCCGTATGAGGTTTCGAATAACACGATACATCCTATCCAGCAAAGCAGAGGTTGTGGGGGCAGAAAAGATAGGGATGTCCGACAAAGAGGACTAAATTTTGATCGCATGGGTAGAGGGTCAGCCTTTTAAAGCCTCGACCCAGTTAATGACCTAAGACAGAGGTTATCTAGGTCTAGAAGTGTGGCAAGTTCACATAGGGAAGATGGGGAACATCGACCTCATCAGGGTCGACCCCATCATGGCCGACCCTAACATGGCCGAGACAGGGATCAAGAGGAGGTAAATAGCCGAAGTTGTGCAGCGGATGGGGAACCCTCAGTTCGCACCTTGGAGGTGGCTGGGGATAACCTCGTCCAGGCCAACATTGCAAAGCTATGGAAAGATTCCATTCTACATCTTGAAGAGAAGATAGGGGACCTCATCAAAAGCCAAGACCCACTGTAAAGAGGTTTCTCAGAGGGTTCCCCATTCGTGGTAAGGATAGTGAATTTCCCAACCCCTGCCAAGTTCAAAGAACCTACAATGTCTCCCAAGTATGATGGTAGTACTAACCCTGTGCATTATATTGAGATGTACCAGTATACAACAGACATTTACTTAATCCCAGATGAGATGAAATATTGAGCCTTCTTTGGGACTTTGACGGGAGGTGCACACATCTGGTTCACCTCTCTTCCGAAGAACTCTATCGAGAACTTTAAGGGCTTGGCTGGACGATTCATTCATAATTTTTGTTTTGGGGTAAGACCTTAAAAGAAGACCACTCATCAACTGTACGTCAAACAAGGCAAGAACGAGAGTCTAAGGGACTACATTGCTAGATTCAACAAAGAAAAATTAGAGGTTAAAGGTTATAAAGAAAATATAGCTATGACTTCCCTCATTGGAGGACTCCAGAAAGAAAAGTTGTTATGGAAGATTGCAGAAGACCCTCCCAAGTTCATGGCAGAACTATTGGAAACTACAGGAAAAGTCATGAACGCTGAAGAGGCTATGGTCGCAAAGTATGAGGATGAGAATGGTAGTGGTAGTGGGAAGTTCCAAAGGAAGAAAGACGAAAAAAAGAGGTCTGTAGACAACAAGTTTGCAAGCTATACACCTGTAACTGTGAGCTGTGAACACATCCTCAACGAAATAAAAAATGACTGGTCCCTGAGATGGCTAGAGAAGCTGAAGGCTCCTCTGCATAATAGGAACAAGAACCTGTGGTGCGAGTTCCACCAAGACCACGACCATGTGACAGATAAGTGCTTCGCCTTGAAGGATGAAATTGAGAAAATGTTGAAGTTCGAAGAGCTCATGAAGTATGTCGACGGTAAAGATCCTAAGAGGGGAAGAGATGACCCTAAAAAGAAGAGAACCGACATATGTTGAGATGATCCCCCAGCGAGAAGAGACGATGACTCATATGGTGATGATGAGGACGATCCATACCTCCCACTGAAAGATGATAATGCCCATGTGAAGAGGGTTGGTATGATATCCTTCGGTGTTAACACCATATATGGATGACTATAAGGGGGTGGCTCTGAGGTAGCCGATCGTAAAGCTCATGTGGCAGAGGCTAAGTTAGTGACCAAAGCAGTGGTTGTGAATCTGACGTCTTCAGAGACTAAGCAGAAGAGAAAGAAGGTAGATGTGGATAGCCTTATAGTTAGATTCTCTCGACTCGGCTTCAAAGGTATCTTGGCTCCGCATAATGACCCTTTGGTAATTACAACAAGAGTGCATGGATGTGAGGTACAAAGAATCCTCGTAGATGGAGGAAGTTCGGCAAATGTGATGTTCTGGCCCTGTATTAAGAGCCTAGGCCTCAGCAGAGCTAGGCTGGTACCCTATCATCATCCGTTGATGGGCTTCAGCGGTGAAAAGGTCCATCCATTGGGCATGTATGAGATGGATGTAAGAATGGAAGATGAGTGGCCTAAGAGGTTGACCCGAAAGATGAATTTTTTCGTTTTGGATGAAAATGTCTTCTCGTCCTACAACCTCATCATAGGACGAGTAACCCTTAAGTAATTTGAGGCCGTGCCGTCGACGGTCCACCAAATGCTAAAAATCCGGACTCCCTATGGGGTAGGGGAAGTGCAGGGTGACCAAACCTTGGTACGAGAATGCTACTTCAACTAGGTGAAAGAGAGAGAGAGGCCCATAAGAGGGCAATAACCACATATAACATTGATACACTCGATCCTAGGGATGAAACAAAATTAAAGAAAAGATAGGCCACGAAAGAGGTAGAATCCATCGTCCTCAATGAGGACGAACAGGAAAAAACAGTCCAAATCGGCAAGGACTTAAAATCCAAGATCAAGGAAGAGCTGATAAGTTTTTTAAAGAAGAGGCAAAGTGTCTTCGCTTGGAGCCACGCAGATATGCCTGGTATCGACCTGGATGTTATGTGCCACAAAATCAATGTGGCATAAGATGCTAAGACAATCAAATAAAGATGAAGAGTTTACTCCAGGGAAAAGTATGATGTCATCAGGGAAGAGGTCAGAAAGTTGGAAGAGGCAGAATTCATCAAGGAGGTCATATACCCAGAGTGCTTATCTAATGCCGTCATTGTGCCCAAAGCTAACGGAAAATGGAGAATGTGCGTAGACTTCACTGACCTGAACAAGTCTTTCCCCAAAGACAACTATCACTTACCTCAAATTGATCAGATGGTAGATGCTACGACAGGGAATGAACTTATGAGCTTTATGGATGCGTATTAAGGATATAATCAAATCTTCATGGATGCCGAAGACTCAGAGAAGACAACATTCATCACAGATAAGGGGACCTATTGCTATAAAGTCATGCCCTTCTTCTTGAAGAATGCAGGTGCCACGTATCAACGTATTGTAAATAAGATGTTTGAAGATCAGATTGGCAAGACCATGGGGGTATATATAGATGATATGCTGACAAAAAGCTTGAAGGACTGTACTCACACAGCCGATCTGGAGATGACTTTTGACACCATAGACTTATACAGGATGAAGCTCAATCCTGCCAAGTGTATCTTCAGAGTAGGAGCAGGGAAATTTCTTGGATTCATCGTTAATCAAAGGGGAATAGAGGCCAATCCCAAAAAAATCAAGGCTCTGCTTGAAATAAAGAAACCAAGGACCATCAAAGACGTTCAGAGGTTAACCGAAAGAGTTACTGCGCTGAATAGGTTTGTCTCTAGGGTTACGAACAAGTTTCTTACTTTTTTTTAAAATCCTTAGGAAGGCCTTCGAATGGGATGAGGAATGCGACAAGGCCTTTAAGGATCTCAAGTCCTACCTTGGATCTCCCCTACTCTTATCCCAACCCATTCTGGGGGAGAAGTTGTATGTTTATCAAGTTGTCTCAGAATCAGCTATAAGTGCAGCCATAATACGGGAAGACGATGGGGTACAGAGGCCTGTATACTTCAATAGTAAGGCCCTTTAAGAGTCTGAACAGAACTATCCTCGGATGGAGAAATTATCATGCGCCTTGATACTCGCTTCCAGGAAAATAAAGCCCTATTTCCAAGCCCACTCTATGGTGATCCTCACTGACTCCCCACTAAGGCAAGTCCTCCATAAGACCGAGAAGTCAGGCAGATTGATGACCTGGGCCATCAAGTTGGGAGAGTATGACATTATTTATCAACCCAGGGTGTCCATCAAAGGGCAGACACTCACAGACTTTGTTGCTGAGTTCACATGTGAGGAGGCTAAGATCGAGAATAGCCCAGAGATTGTAGAGGGATCAAATAGTAACATCTTTCGAAACCCAGAAGAGGTTGCATCGAGCAGAGCCAGAAAAGGAGTAGCTGAGAATGAGGAAGATGGGTCCTCTTTAAGAAAGGGACCTTGTCAAAAGCAAACTTCTTTTCAAATGAATATGTTTGGAACCTCTTCATGGATGGGTCTTCCGGCGAGAGCGGCGCAAGACTGATACTGTCAGCTTCGGATGGTACCAACGTTGAATATGAGCTAAGGTTCAACTTCAAGGATTCAAACAACGAGTTTGAGTATGAGGCGCTGATAGCGGGGCTCTCCTTAGCAAAAGCCCTTAGAGTTGGCTGACTCTTACTACACAGTGACTCGAGGTTAGTTATCAACCAAGTACTTGGAGTATATGAGGCCAAGGATGAAAGGATGGCTAAATACCAAAAGAGGGTAAGAACATCGCTAGAAGGTTTTGAAGAGGTGAAGATGAAGAGGGTACCTAGGAAAAACAACAGTCGTGCATATGCACTAGCAAGGTTGGCTTCAACAATAAGAACTGGCATCATAAGGACAGTACCAATCGAGATCTTGCTCAAATTGACCATTGAGGAAGAAGAGGTTGCCTACCTTTGCCTCAACTTGAACCTAGGGGACTCATAGATGGAACCCCTTATCAGATATATCAAGCAGGGAGAGCTACCGGAATCCAAGTTAGAAAGGAGGAAATTAAGGTATAGAGATGCCAAGTTCTCGATAATAGGAGATGTCCTGTATAAAAAAAGGATTCCTACTACCTCTCCTCAAATGTGTCCATCCCACCGAGATCCCCCACATTATAGATGATGTACACGAGGGTTCTTTCTCCAATCATATAAAAGGAAGACCTTTAGCCAAGAGGATAATTATGCAGGGATACTGGTGGCCAACTTTGGCCAAAGACGCTGCTGCCTACGTGAAGAGGTGTGAAAAGTGGCATAGATTCTCCACTATTCCTCATCAACCTCATTAACCTATGAAGTAAATCAGTTCTCCTTGGCCATTTACAGTATGGGGGATTGACTTGGTAGGACCATTGCCAAGAGCTGCTAACATTTATTGATTTCTGATAATAACAATTGATTACTTCTCCAAGTGGGTAGAGGTTGAGCCGATGATCACGATTACAGACCATAAGACCTTACAGTTCATCTAGAAGAGCATCATATGCAGACATGGTCTTCCAAACACCCCCATCTCAGACAACGGAACCCAGTTAAAGAATTCTTCCTTAGAAAAATATTATGAAAGAGTGGGGTTTAAGCAGTACTTCTCCTTTCCTGGTCGACCCTAGGAAAATGGGCAAACTGAAGTCACGGACCGAATAATCCTTGATGGGATTAAGAAGAGGTTGGAAGAAGCCAATGGGAGATGGACATAAAAGATTTATGCAGTGCTATGGGCCTATAGGACAACAACAAGGACACGAACGGGGGAAACCCCATTTATGTTGGCCCATGGTTCAGAAGCTGTCATACCTATAGAAGTAGGACTCCCCACCCACAGAGTTTAGACCTATAACCCTCAAAGGAATGATAAAGAAAGAAGACTCGACTTGGATCTAATTGAGGAGAAAATGGAAGACGTTGAGATCAGATAGGCAGCCTACCAGCAGAGAACAACAAGGTTCTACAATCAAAGGGTGAAATCAAGACCTATAGCTGTAGGATACCTAGTGCTGAAGAAGACGTTGCAGAAGATAAACAAGCTCCACCCAAACTGGCATGGTCCTTACAAAGTAGTCGATGAGGTTGTACTCGGTACCTACTGGCTAGAAAATCTCGAAGGGGAAACTTTCTCCAATCCATGGAACGTTGATCACCTGAAGAAGTATTACAAATGATGTTGCAGTCATTTTCTTGTAATACATGTATCATCTTATGAAGAGAATGTTAATGAAAAGAGAAGTTCTTGTGTTAATACTTTGTTTCATCATGATTTAATGATAATTCATGAGGTAAAACATCATAGTTTGATGACCTCAGACCTTAAACATCATTAATTTAGTGAAATTTATAAGGTGAAACATCATAATTTGATGACCTCACACCTTAAACATCATAATTTGGTGATAAGGTCTGAAGTGAGATATCATATTTGATAACCTCAGACCTTAAACATCATTAATTTGGTGAAAATTATGAGTGTAACATCAAAATTTGATGACCTCAGACCTTAAACATCATAATTTGGTGACAAGATCTGAGGTGAGATATCATATTTGATGACCTCAGACCCTAAACATCATTAATTTAGTGAAATTTATAAGGGTAACATCATAATTTGATGACCCCAGACCTTAAACATCATAATTTTGTGACAAGGTTTGAGGTGGGATATCATATTTGATGACCTCTGACCTTAAACATCATTAATTTGATGAAATTTATGACGGTAACGTCTTAGTATGATGAACTCAGACCTTAAAAATCATTAATTTGGTGAAAATTATGAGGGTAACATCTTAGTATGATGACCTCAGACCTTAAACATCATTAATTTGGTGAAATTTATGAGGTGAAATATCATAATTTGATGACCTCGGACCTTAACCATCATAATTAGATGACAAGGTCTAATGTGAGATATAATATTTAATGACCTCAGACCTTAAACATCATAATTTGGTGGCAACTACGAGGTGAAACATCATAGTTTGCTGACCTCGGACCTTAAACATCATCAATTTGGTGAAAATTATGAGGTGAAACAACATAGTTTGATGACCTCAGACCTTAAACATCATTAATTTGGTTAAATTTATGAGGTGAAACATCATAATTTGATGACCTCAAACCTTAAACATCATAATTTGGTGATAAGGTCTGAGGTGAGATATCATATTTGATGACCTTAGACCTTAAACATCATTAATTTGGTGAAAATTATGAGGGTAACATCATAATTTGATGACCTCAGACCTTAAACATCATAATTTGGTGAAAAAGTCTGAGGTAAGATATCATATTTGATGACCTCAGACCTTAAACATCATTAATTTGGTGAAATTTATAAGGGTAACATCATAATTTGATGACCTTAGACCTTAAACATCATAATTTAGTGATAAGGTCTGAGGTGAGATATCATATTTGATGACCTCAGACCTTAAACATCATTAATTTGGTGAAATTTATGAGGTTAACATCTTCGTATGATGACCTCAGACCTTAAACATCATTAATTTGGTGAAAATTATGAGGGTAACATCTTATCATGATGACCTCAGACCTTAAACATCATTAATTTGTTGAAATTTATGAGGTGAAACATCATAATTTGATGACCTCGAACCTTAAACATCATAATTTGGTGACAAGGCCTGAGGTGAGATATCATATTTGATGACCTCAGACCTTAAACACCATAATTTGGTGACAACTATGAGGTAAAACATCATAGTTTAATGACCTTAGACCTTAAACATCATCAATTTGGTGAAAACTATGAGGTGAAACATCATAGTTTGATGACCTCAGACCTTAAACATCATTAATTTGGTTAAATTTATGAGGTGAAACATCATAATTTGATGACCTCAGACCTTAAACATCATAATTTGGTGATAAGGTCTGAGGTGAGATATCATATTTGATGACCTCAGACCTTAAACATCATAATTTGGTGACAACTATGAGGTAAAACATTATAGTTTGATGACCTCAAACCTTAAACATCATTAATTTGGTGAAATTTATGAGGGTAACATCTTAGTTTGATGACCTCAGACCTTAAACATCATTAATTTAGTGAAATTTATGAGGTGAAACATCATAGTCTGATGACCTCAGACCTTTAGGACAACATGCAAGAAAGGGCATTCATTGAAAAAAGCAAAATCCACTAAAGAAGATGACATTACATGAAACATTCAGAGCTGCAAATACAATATACTAAAGCATGCTGTCAGAGTTTATAAAAACTATAGATGAAAAACAAAAAATTATAAGTTAAACTTCACAAATTAAGGTCTAAGGGTCTACAGCCACAATTGTGTCCTTTTGGCTAACGTTGGTAACCTCGGTTCCATCATCTTGAGGGTTAACATCCCCAGTCTCTATAACTTCCAATGGCACAGTCTCTACGGGAGCATCATCTTCCTACTCAACCTCTTGCAAGGTTTGAGCAAAGCGAGAATCGGTAAAGCCCAGACCAACGAAGTCTGAGGCAAATAAGATCCCCGATTCTTTCTCCTTTGAAGCTTTCCACTTCCCAGTTGACTTAGTACCTCTTTCGAGATATTAAAAGCCAAAGCTTATAAGCTGGTCAGAGACTTTGTAGTCGGTTGAGCTCTTCTCAGAGGCATCCTCAAAGGCAGCCTTTACTGCAACATCAACCTTTTCCTGAAGGACGTAATCTTTAGCCTACAAAGCAGAGGCGTGGTCCTTCTTAAGCTTGGCTATATCCCTATCCCTTTGCTTCACCTTATTCTTAGACTTAGCCAAGGCTACCTTCAGATGTTCAACCTCTGCATTTAAAGAGGCTTCCACCTTCTAGGCCCCTTTTCCCTTCTCAATAAGGGGCAACTTCCTTAGGGTCCAGTCAACGAATTGGTGCATAGACATAATACCCTGCAAAATAAAGTTAGACGTATGAATGAAAACCTTAATCTAATAAAAGTCGAGGTTAGACTTGGAATAAATAGCAACTGTTTTTACCCGAATAGACCTGTGAAGGCTATACTCGGCCAACAGGGGGTATCGAGGGAGTGTAAGAAGCGCTTGTAAAAATCGATCATTGCAGAGCTAATGGCATCCATTGCCTTTAGACCATGACCTATCAGGTTGTAACTGATCGTCAGCTGCTCCAGACGAGCAACTAATACATCATCAGAGGAGATTGGGATGGCACGATCTCCTTTTTGGGTTTTGCTCGGCCTCTGATCCTCCGAGCCAGCAGTTTTGGATTTTCACTTCTTTGAAGCATCGGCCTTGGATTAACCGATGTTCTACTTGGGTGGAGGAGGGGCAACATTATTCCCTACTTTATTCATCAGTTTAACAAGGCTTGGGGCTGACATCTCCCAGAGCTCGTCAGAGATACCTTTCGGGCATTTTGTAAAGAGAAACATCTGAGTTAATAAATCAGAGGTACAACTTGTAAAAATATAACACTTACGAAGCTCGGTCAGATAACTTCACCCTAAACCAGTCTCAGAGAGGTAATAGGGGTCATCAAATGTTTGTACTTGACTAGCCAACCATGCTCCCCCTGATCTTGAAGATCCTTAACCTTCTATAAGTTATCCTAGATAAGCCCAAGGTCGCCCTTGGCAGCAAGTGACACCTTTCCCCACCTCAGGGGTACCCTCGGCTCCAACGATGAAGAGGTGGCACAAGGACCAAATTCCCATGCCCCTGAGGCAAAAAAATACCGTGGTTTCCATTTGTGATTGGAGGTTTAGGTAACCAGCAACATCTTTTTGTTCGACTTCCTAGCTAGGAAGTGATAGTAGATGGGGTAGTTTCTGGCAGAGGATGGGATATAGCATCTGGTGAAGACCCTAACCGTAAAGTCTGAGTGGTGGAATGCCTTCCAAAGGACAATAGCACAAATTATCACCCTCCAAGCATTGGGGGATAATTGTGAAGGGGCAAGGTTGATATATGAAATTATGGCTCTGATTGAAGGATGGATGAGGAAATGGAATCCCAACTTAAACATCTCCTCGTACACACATATTTCTCCATCTCGGCCACCAAAGGCTCTCTTACCTCTCAGAGGTCTCCTAAATGTGATGGAGGGACCTATGGAATAGAGATGCCTAAATGCTAAGAGGTCATACTCAGTAACAATACTCTCTATCTCGACAGCCTCTGAGGTAGCAACGTCACTCTCCTGACCATCATCCTCATCCCTGGAAACGTCAGCTTAGGCAGGCGTAGGAACACCCCTATGGAACCTCTGAGCAAACTCAGCCCCTGTGGCGGCCAATAGGGGGATAACATTGATGGGTGGGGGAAAATCCACGCTCGCCTCCATAATCTCGACATCAGAAGAAGTCCGTGAGGTGCTAGCACCATTATGGGACGAGGCACGACTTTAGACCTCATCCTGGTCAGGGACTTGATCTTGCCTAATGGATAAACCCATAACCTCTTGGAATGAGTCTACAGACATAGGGTCTGAGGTAGATGACTCAAACTCAGACATTAGAAAAGGTTCAATTGGATCCTCGACTGGCTCAGGGTATATGACCTTCAGATGTGGAGAAAAGATAAGTCTGAGGGGGAAGGCCTTAGCCCTACGAGCTTCCTCTTAGGCTAGTTCTATGTACCTAATTTTTGCAAAGGTCTTCTCTCTAAGAGAGGAGAAATCTTCTGTGAGCTTATAAAGGGGCCTGAGCATAAAGAATATGACCCTACACTTAAGATTCTAAACCACAAACAAATAAATGGGCACAACTTAAGCTAAGGATCAAACTTGTTTTTTGAAAAATTTTAAGCCAAGAATAGTCAAAATAAGTTCACCAGAAAACTCAAAGATCCATCGGAAAACTCAAAGAGCCACCAGAAAATTCAAACTATCTCCGAAAAATGCAAGAAATGGAAAAATAAGGCTGAAAAATGGCAAAAGAAGGGCAATAAGCGATACTCGATAAAATACGAGATGGAGAATGAGAGGATTGATAAGAAAAATACACAAGACACAACCTCGATCAAGCTCTGGAAGAGAGAGACACAGAAGGCTCATGCGAGAAAAAAATGAGAGAAGTGAAGAAGAAAGAGAAAGGAAAGGGCTCTTAACCCTCAAATCCGATTGCAGTTGTCCTAAGGCCCATAATTGCCTTAGGATCCCAAAATACAATCAACATCATTGCAATTGCCAGGAAAGCAACCTACTTCAGAAGTTGGCACTTGTCAAGGAAATATTGGCGCATAAAGAAATATAGCCTTGGACATGCATACCCCTTAGTCACCTATTCACATGGGTAACTAAGGGCTAGGGGGTGATTGATATGCCCAAATTGTACCTGTCAACTCGGAGGCACCAACCTCGGTCAACATGACGGCCGAGGTAACAAGGGCTCAAGACAAATGATCAGCAATCTCGTCCTTTATAAGGTCAAGCACTACCGACGTTATTAATAACCCCTCAATTAGGTAACAACCGAGGTCTGCATGACTCATAGGGTCAGTTATCCATCAGGTCGGCCACAGTCGACATTACAAGTATCACCTCGAGGAGGGCATCATCCGAGGTAAGTGTGGACATGGGTTATCCATCAGTATCACCATCAACATCATCCATACCTGACGTTACAAGTTTCCCCTAGAATAAGCAAATCCTTGTAGGCTCGGTATCAAGTGTCAAGACAATATCGACCCTGACTGACGTTCCAAATATCTAACCTCGACTGGTATCCCAGCCAAGGGGATCATATAATCCCCAGCCAAGATAGGGTCATACCTCACCAACCTCCTACTCATCCAGGCCGAAGTTGGTACCGAGCAAAGACAGCCGGGCATCTACGTGCACATGAATGGCTTGGAACACATGGACAAGTCTATTATAACTAAATCATTCTCTCCAGGTGAGGTAATATTAAGATCATCATTATTTTGTTGAGATCAGCTAGGCGTCATCCTTACATTGGTTGAATCTTCATGCATATGCACATTACATGCTTGGGGGTACACTACACCCCCAAGCACTATATATAGAGGTCATCATCAACATTTGTAAAAGATCGATAATTATAAACCCTAACCAAACTCTAGTGCATTTACAGTAGAGAGAGAAAGTAGAGTGATTGTATTACTAAGCCCATTAGAGCCCTCTTCTGATAGTGATTCTTACACTCACTTGCATAGTGGATGTAGGCAATTGCCGAACCACTTATATTGGTGTGTTTCTCCTCTTTTCCTCATCTCTTTCTACCAATCTGTGTTGTTATTTTCTTCCATTATTATTCCTGTTTGAGCTTTACTACCTCTTTATCTAGTGGTGCTGTTTACAGCATCATCACCGCCCATGGTCTACCGATGCTTTGCATCATGTGATGAACTTTGCCATACAAGTACATTGACCCCTTTAGCCTTTATCCAGTAAGATTGACACTTTAGTCTTGTTTGGGGGTAATTCTTATCACCCAATATTTTTGTCGGCCCGTGATTTCATAGATCTTATCTTCAGGATGAGATTCCATCAGTCTGGCTAAAGATATTAAACATAGAGCTACTATGAGGCAGCCCGATGTTTCTTGTATGAGTCTTATCCTGTTTAGGGGTGGTGTTTCACATCACCCAATGCTTTACCATGTCATGGAATCGTACACTTTTTTTTTCTTATCATTTATTCAGGTTTATTCTTGGATTCATCTGTCCACTTCATTAACGGTTGATTATGGTAATCGCTTTCCTACCTTTTGCTCTCAATTTTAAAAATCATTTTACTTAACATCGAGGACGATGCTCCTTTTTGTTTGGAGTGGAGAAATTTTATCAAAATCTTGCCTCTTTTAAAATTTTTTGTTTTTTAAAATTTCGTGCAGTTTCTTTCATCTCATTTATTGATGTGAATTTTCAATCATCCATCTTTTAAGTCTAGGAAGCAAGCTCGAGTAATTATTTTTTTCTAAATAGCTTATGTAATACATAACAAGGCATGTTGCACCATAAATTTCTAGACTCAATAAAATTTACGCACTTATCACGTCACTACGGTTTAGAGTTGAAAAGTACTACGATTCCCAAGAAAACCTTAAGGATCACTAGTAGAGACTTTGGCTTGTGAGATTTTTGCCATTCACCCTTTCAAAGTGTTTTACGCAAACTCCGAGTCACAAGTTGATTCAACTTACTTTGGGTCCGCACTTGATTGTTGTATTATCTCATTATTCTTCACTAAATTTTTGGCTTGATCACTGAGAACGACATCACTTTCGAGTTGTAAGAAACACGTGTCTTTAAATTTGTCCCGATCACCAATTTTTCATCCATATACCTACCATTTACCATTCACTTCACCCATTATATTCTCATGCTCTTCCATATTCCCTTATATTTCCCCACATCATGCATTCCCCACTCCATCTATATATCGTCCATTATTTTGAGAAAAAGAGTGTTGATTCAAAATGTTAAATGTCTTTATTGTTGGTCTGAAAAGAAAAAAAAAAGGAAAAAACAAAAGAGAAAAAAATAGCAAAAAGAAAAAAAAGAAAAGAAAGAGAGTTTGTTTCTTCATGTATTGAACACTACTATCATACATCGCATATATATCCATCACTCGTCATTCATCCATACATCACCATCCAACCTCATATCCCTCCCTTCTAATTTCATTTCCCCCTCACCCATTATCATCCATATTTTCCCCTAGGTGTTCGGGAAAATGAAAGTCAACGTGGTGAATAACTCGACGTTCTCACTATAGTGATTAACATCTCTTTCATGAGATCATTTTCTTTCTAATTGTACGTTCTTTCTTATATGTGTGTGAGACGTTGGAACTTGCTTAAATTTACTCAACTCCTCACACACAAGAACGATACACTAACCCTAATCCCGAGAGTTCGTTTGAGAGAAATATATTCGTGAGATTTGAAGTTGAAGTGTTGATTCCGATAAGACAATCTAGGAATTACTCTTGTGATACTCGGCCCATTTTGACTGATTCACACTACACACGATGAGTTCTAGGAAGGATGTGCCTTGTGTATTTACTTAGCTAAACTTTTTACGCTTCTAGATTGTATTTCTCAAACCATTTATCTCATGATGGATTGTGTGATCATTTTGTGTCTAATAAGAGATATAATGCCTTTTGCAAATAAGAATTTTGTGGGTATATTCCCTGTAAACTCTCACGAGACACAACTCGTCCGGTAGGGCAAATCTATAGGTTTAAAGACTTGTTGCACATGCTAAGTGCAATTGTAAGTGCCCGCGAAAGTGGTACACTTTTGGTTACTTATCTTTCTCTTTCTCTCTATCTTATTGCTCGAGGACTAGTAATGCTTTGTTTGGGGGTGGTGTGATAAGCACCCAAAAGTGTACATTTTATACTCCGAATAGACGTATTTTAGTTGCTAATTCTTGGCAATTTGGGTCTTATGCACTTTATTGTCTATTTTGTAGGTCGAATGCACGTTGCGGTGAGCAATTGTGAAGATTATGGAGCTAATTACCAATCCCGTAACCCTAGCCTACCCTAAGCCTACTTAAACCTGTCCCGAACCGTGTGTATTTAGTTTGTCTCATTTTATTTTATTTTTAGAGTTTATTTTATTATTTTATTTTATTGAGTCATGTATATATTTTTAGGATTTTTTTATATTTTTAGCGCTTCGTGTATTAGTCTTTATATTTTCTTAGTTTTTAGTTAGTTTATTATTATTTCATTTTTTTATTCGTTTTTTTTATTTTTATAGTTTTTATTTTTTGTGTAGTTTTTTTAGAGTTTTTATAGTGTGTCGTGTCGAATCATTTTTATTTTAGTTGATTTTTATTTTTTTTAGTTTAATTAAATTTTTTATTTTGTTTTATTTTATTTTTTTATTTTTTAGTTTATATTTTTTTAGGGGTCACAAGTTAAACACACACACAACCTCTCATCACCACTATAGCCCAGCCCCGGAGCCAGCCTTACCACCTCGCGCTCCATACCCACGACATCCAACCAAAAAAAAAAAACGAAAACCCATTCCTACCTTACCTCACCAACCCGGATACCCTTTTCAAACCCAAGCCATAAACCCAAAACCATTTCCATTCTTCTCCACAATCCACGACTTGTTCAAAACCAAAGACAAGTAGAGTCCCCACATGTCAATTAAAACCCATTTATCCCATTTTCCCAAACTACCCCCAACTAAACCTTTTTCCCAATGCCCAAAATACCTCTCAAACCAAATCTGATTTTATCCTCACCACCACACTTCCCATATGACCTCACCATATAATTCCCTAGATACCCTCACCCAAATACATTCCATATCCCATACACCCTTGTCTTCTCATTTTTACCCCCATGCTTCATACCTACTATTTAAGGAAAAGAATACCATTTTTGAAGAGGAGACTTTTATCATATCAATTTGTAAAGAGAATTCTAGTGAGAGATAGTTAGAGTAGAAAATAAATTAGGTAGTAAAATACTTTGTAAATAGTTTTTATTTTTATGTTTTTTAGAGATTATTGAGTGATAAATTGTGAGTAATTGAGTTGAGTATTATAGTGAATTGATTATTATTGGATGCTCATATTGGATGGATGGTGCTTGATTTCAAGGAAATAAGAGTTCAATTTCACTTCAAGAGATTGGGTTTGATTGTTCTCTTCTCTTCTCATTTATTTTATGCCTTTGATTATTAATTTCTCAAATTTCATACCATGTTCGGCTAAATCCCCTTTCAAGGGGTGTGGTGAACCCTTATTTGATGTTATTTTAATTTAATTAGTTTGAGTACTTGAAAATTCCCTTTGAAAATTAATTTTGATCCCTCACTCTTAATTTTACGTCTCGAGAGAGGGTAAAAGATTTTTGAGAGAAAATCGAAATTCTAGTTATAATACCCATTTTAGATTCGAACTAGAGATAGGGGTTTCTTAAGTGGGGTATTATTACTTGAATTTCAACTCTAAATTTATTTTCTAAGATTTACATAAATTTTAATCGATCGATCCTAGCGGGTGATTAATTAAAAGGAGTGTATGTCTATTTTTTAGAGTGGTGGGGCATTAAACTTAATTTTCTAAAAGATGACTATTATAATTACATTTTCAACGAGAGTTGATTTGTAATTTTGATATTAATTTGGGAGAATTCAAATAATTAAATTAATTAATTAGAATAGCTAGAATTTGTGGTGTAGTCCCACTCCTTGAGTGCTCTCACTATTATTTTCCTCACTTACTCTCTTATTTTTTTGTTAGACTTTATTTTTTATTTTAGTCATTTTTTAGTTTGTAATTTGATCTTTCATTTTAGTTTAGTGTTATTTCACATCCTCACCCTAATTGTTTTAATATTTGAAAAAGCTAAAAAAAAATAGAAAAAGTTAAAATCCGAAAAAGAAAATAAAAAGGAATTACAATTGAGTTTGTATCTAGCTTACCCCATTGATGTGGATTGATACCCTTACTTACCGCTCTACACTTTAGATTGTTATATATTTGTAGGTAATCAAGGATTTTTATTAGAGGATCTTTTCAAGCAACAAAAGTGTACATTTTATACCCTGAATAGACGTATATTAGTTGTTAATTCTCGACCGTTTGTGTCTTATGCTCTTTATTGTCTATTTTGTAGGTCGAATGCACGTTGCTGTATTCAAACGTGTATTTCAAGCCAATTTTGCGGATTATGGAGCTAATTACCCTTGTCCCGTACCCTAACCTACCATAAACTTACCAAAACCTGTCCCGAACCGTGTGTGTTTAGTTTGTCCCATTTTATTTTATTTGTGCCATTTTATTTTTAGGGTTTATTTTATTTTATTATTTTATTGAGTCATGTATATATTTTTAGGATTTTTATATTTTTTAGCGAGTCGTGTATTAGTTTTTATATTTTCTTTTATTTTCTTATTTTTAGGTAGTTTATTATTATTTCATTTTTTTATTTTTTTATTTTTTATTTTTTGTTTTTATAGTTTTTATTTTAGTTGTGCTTAGTTTTTTTAGAGTTTGTATAGTGTGTCGTGTCGTGCCGTGTCATTTTTTTTTAGTTTAGTTAAATTTTTATTTTGTTTTTAGTTTTTTTTAGGGGTCATAAGTTAAACACACACACAACTCCTCACACCCACTATCCCATACACCCACCCACACCTAAACCAACTCATCTCACTCACACAATAACCACCCTACACCTTACCACACACAACACCTCCTCACCATCTTCATCCACCCAACTCTTTCTCCCTCCTCACTCATACCTCCATAACCAACCACCTCCATTAACAACACAAAACAACACCACCCAAATCCAAACCACTTTTTAACATCCTCCACCACCGCTACCACCAGCAGGTGGTGGCTGCCAACTCATTCAACCCGAAACCCGCCCGCCGGCGACCCACCTGACCAGTGCATCTTCGCCTAGCTCCCATAGCTCCGGTGGTCTAACTCGGAACCTATTCCCGCCGGTGTTAACCCACTTTTCAAACCCTTTTCGACCGAGCTCCAGCCAAAACCGCACACCCACCAAACCCGGCGACCCCCTCTCTCAACAACGCCGGCGACTTGTTGCCTGAACCATTTCCTTCCCACCGTCGCCGACCATTTGCTACCCACCCTCCACCCGTGGCCAGAAACTATGAACCCAACCTCTGACCCAGATCCCGAAACCCGTTACCCCTTCTGGACATACCCGAGTTCATCCCTGCAACCTGCAACCCGGCTTGCCAGTCCGATCCACCTACCATTTCCCTTTTCAAAGACCCATTTCTTCAAAACCTCCCAAATTCCAAAATCGTGTTATTTCACAATCCAAACTAAACCAAATGCAAACCAAAACCCATTTACCCCACATGTTAATTAAACCTCTTTTAACCCTTTTTCCATATATACCCCCAAAACCATTTTAACCAATTTACCCTTAGCTCCATGCCTGTTATTTAAGGAAGATGAAGACCATTTGAAGAGAGATCTCAAATTTAGTTTTTTAAACCCTTGTGTGATAAATTTCTCTACACTCCACTATAGAGGGTATTTGCATTTTTAGCAAATATCTCAATATAGAGGTGTGTAGTGAAATTTATCTCTAGAATAAATTCAACCCCACCCCTCTATAATGAATTTTTTCATTTTTAGCAATTATTTCAAAATAGATTAATGCAGTTGAATTCATCCCTTTGGGAGGTAAATTCTAATCTATTCCTTTATGTTGAGATTTTGCATTTTTAGGAATTTTCTCAATATAAATTAATGATCAAGAATTTATTTCTTTGGGTGAGTTCTAATGTACAATTTTATAATGTTAGGATTTGCATTTTTACCAAATCTCTTTTATTATTTAATTGTCCATTATGAATTCATCCACTATCCTTTTTATTTTTGTTTTGTAATTTTTATTTTAGATTCAATAAATACATGAGTGAGGGATTGTAATTGAGAGATTGCTGATGTAATTGAAGTTTTCATTTCAATTCAAGGCTTAAATGGATTGTATCCATTCCTCTCTTGTTACTTTTATTTTAATCATCTCCTGCTTCATTTGTTTAACTTTTATTTTTTTGGATGATGATTATTGAGGGCTAATCTCCCATTCATGGGATTTATTTTGATGCTCTCATGAGTTCAATTTAGTTAGTTTACTTTTTAGCACAATTTTTTACCTCATTTTTTATTAGATTTTACATCTTAGTTAGTACTCTAAAAATTAGCATATAGTTAGTTAATAAATAATCCCTTGAAAAATCCATAAAAAATCTAAAAAGCAAAAATAGAAAAAAAATATAATAAAATGCAAATGAATCTATATATGTCCTCTCCAATTTTATGTTTAATCCTTGATGTGGATTGATACCCTTACTTACCTATACACTTTAGACTGTTATATTTTGTAAGTAATTTGAGGATTTTAATTAGAGGAGCTTTTCAAGCAACGATGAAAAATAGACACCGAAAAGTTCTCTTTATCAATGCATTGGTAATTGGTACAATACTTAGGATAATCCTAAGGGTATCAATAGAACTAGTGAAAAACGACAGATTGAAAAATCGTCAATCGAAAATTAAAGGTTGATAAATCATCAATCCATTCATATACAGAGATTAACAGATGTTGATCTACTCACATTCAAAGATTGACAATATAAGTTGATCGAACTTTAAAATTTTCATTAATTCAATTAACCTATTACATATTGTTGTTTGGTACTAAAAATACAGAAGAAAAAATTCAAGCCTTTATTCTACATGGCGTTTCCCTTCAGCTTTAGAGATAGGATGCATGCGAGCTGGAGGATCATCCAAAGTCAAAGGAGAATTGATAAAGTTGAAGTCTCCAAGCATCCTCTTATTGGTACCACTTGGCCGATCAAGCAAATGAGGAGGTGGGTCAATTTCCCACTCGTCAAGCAAACCTAGTCTCCCAGATATTTTATAATCGGGCACTGGGGAATGGAACAGATAGGAATCTAGTAAACATCTAATATAAAAAGAGGATCTTGGAGATCAAGAATTTTGAGATCATTCCAATCCCATAACTTGTTGTTCTGGTCTACCTTCATCACTGTGAGAGCATTCATCTAGCACCATTTATAGCCTTCACTATTAGATTGCTTAAATCTAGTGTCAAAGTTACCCAAAGCTTCATTATAACCGTCCATCCAGACCTCTCTAGGCTGCTTATTAAATTAGAAGTTTAGCTTTTCTACTTGGTGATGCTTCTTCTTCAACACCCCATCTTTGGCTTGCAGTTGAGAATCTTGGGTAAAAATTTTCTCGGTCGTAGTCTGGATTTTCTGGGATATATCTACAATAGTTTGATTCTTGGCTTTCAACTGGGCAGCCTGGTTAGCTAAAGTCTTTTAGGTCCTAGCTTCCTCTGTGGTACCTTGGCCAGGTTTATTTCTTGATCGGGAAGAGGATGCAGGCTTGTTCTTTTTCAATGCTTCCAACTTCTCCCTCAATGTAGCATTCTTTTCTTCTAAAAAGGAATGCCCTTCATCAGTAGTAACAACAACATGTCCAGGGGCAGACTTCAAAAGCTTTAGTTCATCCCTCAAGTTATTATTCTACTTCTCCAGGAGCTTGGAAACGGTCCTAGTCTCTTCAACTTTAAATTTAAGCAAGGATTCCTTTTTATTATAAGCCTAAATGAAATCATCAAAACCCCGAGTTGCACTTAAGCTTTGATACTTCTGCTCGTAGCTCTGGTGCAAAAGTGTAGTGGATTCTTTGTGCTGTTCTTGGAGCTCTACTATCATTTTATAGTAATCAACATTATTTTCTACTGCTCAATCAAGTAAGTACTTCAAGTATTTGTAACCTTTTTTTCTTATTCTAATGCATAATCTCCGAGTAACTTGACAATTTCTTCTTCAGACAAGTCTGTATGGCTAGCCTTAAAAAATGCATTGCACTTCTTCAGTAGCTCTGTATTATTAGAGGACAGTTGTTCCATCTTCATTATAAACTAACAAAAAGAAATGGACAACGATTAATAATAAGAATAAAACACATGCATGATCAACACAAGGCAAGCAATAAATGAGCAAAATGTTCTTTTTATTAATAAAGAGCAAAGTCAAGTACAATCAAGGTGAAACCAAAAAGGTAAAAAGGAAAATGCTGAACAATTTTACACCTTCTTCTTATCATTTTCAACCTTACCATCTTGCCTAAAGGAAGGAGCTATAGGTTGCAGGAGCTCATTGGAAGGGAGAGAATATGCAATGACCTTAGGTTGGTCGACAACAGAATCGACCATCAAATATGACTCCCCAGAAGCAACCTCATCTTCCATAATTGGAGGAGGACCATGAGTATACCTATGGAAAATTCCAGATTCTTCAGTGGTGTTTAACTCATGGAGAGCAGCTACCCAACCATCTTTGAAATATTTTTATTTTGCATACTCTATTTGAGCAGAGGTAACAGAAATGTCCTTGTTCTAGCTTTTATCCCAACTAGCACTAAAGGATTCCTTCACGAAAGACCTCCTCTTTGTCTTCTCTACAGAAAGGTTTTACCCCAGTTTTACGGTAAGCTCCCCAGCAGTCTTCGCCCTGCACTCAGCGTCCTTGCCCCGCGCTCATCTTCCTCTTTCTGGCTCTCAGCTTCTAGGGCATTGTCATCAGATTTATGCCAAGCATTTTCAGTAGCCTTAATCTTATTATCCCAAAACTTTTTATCAACTTCAAAGTCTTGTTGAGAATCAATCAGAGAATTTTTCAAGCTAGCAAAGGGTTCCTCCACATCGTCTAAAGAAGAAGCAAGAATTGTATCATCCTTCTCCAGCATACCATTAAAATGCACCAAAAACTGCCAAAGTAGAAGACCAAGTTAATATATGAAAAATACAAGGACAACATATCAAAAAGATAAAGTTTCTTACGGATGCAAGGCTCTATGCATCCAGTTCAACAACTTTTATTTGAGGCATCGTGGCATCAACCTCTCGTTGGTCTGGATGAGTTCCAAACTTGATCAGCTTCCTGTCTAAACCAGAAGTATTAACTGCTGGAGCATCAATATCAGTAGAAATTAATTCGACCAAGGTCTTTTGGTCGGCCTCAACCACTTATTTGACCTGCTTTTCAGAAGGACCTCTCCTAAGTATTTTCAAAGGTGACTTATCACCTTTGGGTGCTGGGGGCTCCTTCCTAGACTCAGACTTCTTTTTGTTTCTGGCCTCCTCTTTGTATTGTTGAGTGTTAGTAGTGGAGTCACCAAGAAGATCAAGAAATCGTCTTTCCTTCATGATATCAGAGAGGGGAATGTCTAAGTCAATAGCAACCTCACTACTAGGAGAAGTAGAAATAAGGTGTTGATCATGGTCAATCACCAAAGTAGGGGGAGTTATAGGCCTAGAAAGGAAGTAGGAAATGATATTTATGTATTGAAGCAAATTGGAAGCAGACCTAATATGTTCCTCATTAATCTGTTGATGAAGTCCCTAAATAAACGTCAACTCTTTTAAATTTACTTCACTCTCTTTGGGGAACTTCCTCTTTCGATCAACTACAATTAAATTTACAAAGCAATATTCAATGCGACCTTTTATCAAATAAAAAGAGAAAAAATTTATTAAATACAAAATAACCTATCCCGTTGTCTAGGACCTTAATAGTTTGCATCTCCACTTAAAGGATCATGTTTCCATTTTTTAACAACCACCCCATGGTCAAAATAGTCCCTATTTAAATCGGGAAGGTTAACCACTAAAGCTTTGTTAACTGCTTTGGTTTTCAAATAATAAGTGGTATCGCTAGTTACCCACTTGTAACAAAACATTATTTATGGAATCCCTAGATGGGTTCCATGTATTTGATTTAATCTATATACTCCATTCGCTACTCTCCATGTGTTAGGAACTACTCTAGTAGGTATAACGTCAAAGTATTGACAAAATTCCAGACACAAAGGATTAGGAGGAAAAGTGAACCCACACTCAGCAATAAAGATGGATGGGAACCAATGACCCTCACCAAGAGAGAAAAAATCATAAGGAAACGTGAGATGTTCTAAGACAACCCAAGACGGAATTTCAAAATCATCCCTAAACTTATCAAGCGAATTAATTGAGTAAATCATAATGATGAAACAAGAAGAAGAGAAAAGATTTCTTATAAGATTTCAAGGATTCAGCAAGAACGAAGGGAAGAAAAATGATTGCACGAAAATATCAAAGCAACAACAAAATAAAAAATATGGATTTGGAAGACGATCGAAGTTTTAACACCTTTTTATAAGTTGCCTCGAAAACTGGGAAAGTAATGATTCAAGGGAACGACAATTGAAATTTCGGCGGCTAACACGAGAAAAGACAAAGTACCCCATCAGTGTTCACAAAAATTTGAATATTAACAAAATTGTCATTCGCGCTCAAAGTGGTCAATTAAATGGATAAATTTCACAAGTATGGAAGGTCTGTAACCAACCAAGTTCTAGAATGAATATCCGCGTCACTTCCAAGAAATAATGTTCCACACTTTTGTATCAACTTCAACTATGAAACATTGGGGGATTTTGTTGATACCAAATTTCACCACCCTATGTGGCCCAATAATAATCTAGCACGTGCCATCCTATCTGGCACAAGTCTAAGTCAGAATGATACACATTCCTGACCAACAAGGAAGCCTGACCAATAGGGAAGCTCGACCAACAGGAAGGCCTGACCAACTGGAAAGCCCGACCAACAACAGGAACATCAACTAACCTGACTGGTTAAGCGCCAATAGTTTTATGATTAATTATCATTTTGTACTGATGTACGTGCCTAATCGATAAATGCATTCCATCCCTTCACATACAACCTTAGACGCCCCTCATGGGCTATAAATACATTGTAACACCCTCTTGGTAGGGGGACCGAAAAAAATCAAGGCAATCGAGCAATACATAATAGTGAACATAGACTTTTCCCCTTAAGATGAACCACTTTAAAAATCTCATTTGTCTTATTTGTTTTACCTATTTATCTGTGATCAATTAATTAGGCCTAGTCTAGTTTTTTGCATCAACAATTGTAAATATAATACATTGCTTATAAATACTTGATATGGTACAATTCTGTATTACATCATATTTAGGACATGTTATATTATTAGGTTTATGTAAAAAAAATTATATTCATTTTGTTCAGAACCGTGCACAATTTCTGTCATGCTATAATGAGTACATTTCATGTTAAAATCGTATATTTACTATGTCCCCATTTGGTTGTCCTAAAATTATAAATTGACTTATTAATAAATTGTTCCATACAATATCTATATGAAGTAAAATAACCAAATGAAAAAGTAAAACCTATAATAGAATCAATGGAATGGAATCTTCTACGTCTAATGCAACTGCAAGTCTAATCCATTGTCAGTCCTGTTGTTCCTATTTATAAGAAAACTCGGGCGAACACATTTATAATTTTTGTTCAGAGCCCTAGAGTTGCAAGGATTCTTCACCAATAAATATGCAAAATGTAACTAACGTGTACTTCACGTCTCTCCATTGACGCTCGCATGTATCGAGTATCTCACCTCTCATCTAGAAGCAAACATATTCGCATCCTCAAAAAAATATCAACTATGAATTCCAATGTTTAAAACTGACATGCAACAGTGAAGATATCAATCCATACATCAACTAAAATTGGGTGTTACATATAACACTATAGTCTCTGGATTAACTTCATATTGTTCACCACTATGTCCTGTATAGTTTCAGTGTATATTTTTGTGACAAATAATGTTCCTTAACTTTAGCCTATCTCGTTAGACTATTTACCTATTAATTCACACCAGTTATCATCTACGCCATTAGACTATAGGTTTAATTCTCTTTAATTAGTGTCTACATCCTTAGACTGCCCAATTCTTATTCTCTTTTCTAATTGTCCATCGCATTAAACATTAAAACTTAGTTCTGTTACTAATTATCTGCATTGCTATTATAATCCAACTTTGTTACCATCAAGTATGGTCTACATCTATAGACTATGAGAACGTATTATCATACAAGGCACACCACAATGTGTGTATAGATAAATACATATGTCCGCATATATGTATGTCCAAGAGGAGTCCCTCATCCTGAAGAGGATAACAATAAAACACGAGCAACTGTAGAGGTACCTACACAGTACACCAGTTCACGAACCCAACGTTGACAAAGGATCCCAACATCAGCACCTACCTCTCGTAAGTGGTGATGTTATGTAGTACATATAATATGACCTAACACTACACCTAGCCCACTTATGCCGACGTGTGATTCGATCCCGAATATGTGCGTAACCCCAATCGATAGGATGGTCCACGAACCCAGGTATGTACTCACAAGAGTTATACTAAAATCCTTTAGAGTCAACTGACCCTTCCATACCCAATACTTCAATCACCAAACCTGGGTAGGACATTCTTCACCCGCATTTAATCTGTAGAGCTCTTAGTCATTTCTAAGTCTCCAAAGACATACCCATGCTAATCAGGTCTACCATTACAAATTCTATGATGATGTCACTATACAAACATTAACATGATCATGTACAATCTCAATAATCAGATTTGTCACTAGCCTCACTTATACTTTGTTTCCACACTTGCTAAGGCAATACTTCTACCAATCATACTATTACTTTATCTTGCATATGATTTCCTCCCACATAAAAGGGTCTTGCTCCAACCTGAGCATAACCTGATTTATAATGTGATTTCAAGTTTATTCACACGCATCTACCTCTTCAAGTTATTCAAAATTTTAAATCAAACTCATATGTTGCTTCCCTAAGCATACTTAAATTTTTATAGGTCCTTGCACGAACTAAGTTCCCATTGATATTCATTATTTCAAAACTAGGCTCACCCATAAAAATTTCTCACAATAATCCCCACGACTATGGTGAACACCAATTTCTAACCAGTCTTGTCTTTTAGACATGACCACAACTCGTAGAAGTCCATATATAATTAATATATTCCAAGTTGAAATTACATTGCTAACAAATAGGCCCAAGATAAACATAAGCCTCCTAGTATACATGTTGTTACCCAAAATTACCCACCTACGTGGACCAATCACAGGTGAACATATGTTATCCTAGATATCAAGAATCCTAGTCAGCAGGTAATAGTTTTTCCAACCAAGTATACAAAATGCAAACTGACACCAGGAAGCCTGACCAACATTAGGGAGGCCGACCAATGCGATCAGCGGAGTGCTAACAACTAAGAACATTATGTATTGATGTAAATGCCTAATCTATCAAGTCATTCCATCCGTATTGATGTAAATGCCTAATCTATAAAGTCATTCCATCCTTTAGTATTCCATCTCTTTATTTCCCCACTTGGTTATAAATACATTGTAATCCCTTCATCAAGGGAAAGATTCACAAGGTTCAAAACACTCTCAATAAGAGATAAGATAGAATACAAAGACAGTGGACATAGGCTTTCCCAAATAGCCGAACCACTTTAAAAACCTTTTATCTCTCTATCTTTTACTTATTATTGTTATCGGTGATTGAAGAATTAGATATATTCTGGGTTTTTACATAAACAAATGCATTTATGTACCTCTACACACTAAAATGATAATGTCCATTCTCACCCACTGTGCTCCAATGTAAAATGATATCCCAAATACGAAGTCCATCTTCTCTAATTTACTAACAAATCCTGAATGAACACTAACTCCAAATATCCATCAAATAATATCCTACATACTCCAAAGTAGGTAAAAACACACCCATTATCATTGATATTATCACTAGTCCCTTTTTACAAATAAATTCACCTGTAACCCAATGCCCCTTTTGCTGTGGGTCCTGGCCTTGCCGAACCTAATTATTTCGACAATAGAAACCTTTATATCCTTTACATAGACTAACCACTTGGAACCCCTCAAATTATCGGGTCCTTTAACAAATGTTATCGCCAATCTTGCCATGATGGCACGTTGTTAAAAATTTAGATCTCTTATCTACCTTGTCCTTCATTTTTGATTTAGAGAAAAAAGTTTGGGAAAATTTCCCTTCGGACTCCACCCAAAGAAAAATCATTAATTAGATGGTCCCGCCCTTCCATCTTAGTGATGGACCTTTACTATCATAATGCTGGTCCTAATATTTTAAATGAACTAACCTCCACTTGCATACTATCCTGTGGTATCACATTCCTCAATTTCTCTAAATGTTTCCATTTCAATTACTAAGCACCAAATTGGCTGAACTTCTCAGAATTCTAGCAAGTGACCCATACTAAGGTCTCTATGGCTCTCTCTCCAAAAGTGACTCCTTCCCAAATGGCTAGTAATGACTCACAAAGAATACAATGATTCCTAATCATAGGGCTTTACATCAAAGACGCAACGTACAACGTAATGAGCTCAAACACAGATCCTTAGGACACTAGAACCATGCTCTGATACCAACTGTAATAACCCCCATTTTCTCACGTAAAGGATGCCCAGGCACGATATGCCAAAGATGGGGTTTATCCATAATTGATACCATTCTCAACACTAAAATAATATAGATGTTTCTTTTATTACTCACCAAATTTCAAATTTGAATAATAATGTATGAACAACGGATTTAATGCAATAATACGAATTGAATCATCATCTAATGCTCACAAAGTAAATACAAATATAAATTGATATAAATAAACTCTCGGGCTTATGCCCATACAATTTCTATATGAAATAAAATAACCAAATGAAAAAGTACAACCTATACTATAATCAATGGAATGGAATTCGCTACCTCCAATACAACTGCAAGTCTGATACATCGTCAGTCCTGCTGTCTCTGTTTATAACAAAACCTGGGGGAAAAACATTTATAATTTTGGGTTAGAGCCCAAGAGTTTCAAGTATTCTTCACCAATAAATATGAAAAATGTAACTAACTCGTACTTCACGTCTCTCCATCGACGTTTCCATGTATCGAGTATCTCACCTCTCATCTAGAAGCAATCCTACTCTCATACTTCAAGAAATATCAATTATAAACTCCCATGTTGAAAACTGACATGTAAATATGAAGATATTTAGCCATGCATCAACAAATAGTGGGTGTTACATCTAACACTACAGTCCCCAGATTAACTTCAAATTGTTAACCATTATGTCCTGTATAGTTTCAATGTATATTTTTGTGCTAAATAGTGTTCCTTAACTTTAATCTATCTCGTTAGACTATTTAACTATTAATTCACACCAATTATCATCTACACCATTAGACTATAGGCATTCTCTTTAATTAGTCGTTACATCCATAGACTGCCCAATTCTTATTCTCATTTCTAATTGTCCACCGCATTAAACATTAAAACTTAGTTCTGTTACAAATTACCCACATCGCTATTGTAATCCAACTTTGTTACCATCAAGTATTATCTACATCTATAGACTATGAGAACATATTATCATATAAGGCACACCACAATGTGTATACAAAAAAGTACATATGTATCATCTTGTTCGTGCTCTATCGGTAATACCCGGAGGAGTCCCTCATCCTAAAGCGGGTAATAACAAAACACAAGCAAGTGGAGCAGTACCTACGTAGTACACCAGTTCACGGCCCATACCCAACACTGATAAAGGATCCCAACATCAACATCTACCTCTCTTAAGTGGTGTTGGTAAGTAGTACCTATAATATGACCTAACACTACACCTAGCCCACCTATGCCGACGTGTGATTCGGTCCCGAATACGTGCGTAACCCCAACTGATAGGACGGTCCACAAACCCAAGTATATACTCACAGAATAATATAAGGCATCCTATCATCCAATATGTATAAGCAGTTACTCTATAACTACTTTTATCCCCTAAATATCCATCCATATAATTATAGCCTTCTTGGTTTTATCATAACATCTTAGTTAGCTATTATATAACCCATATTAAGTCGCCATCCTAAGACTACTTCCCAATTAAATATTAAATCATATTTAATGCCTCCTAGGCTTAATAATTACATTTATTTTGCCATTTATTTCTTCCTACATATCTGGGTATTATTATCCCAAACTAACCTTCCGAAAACTATTATAGGTATAGTGATCCCCAAACTACCCTTACCAACATGATTATAGGTATAGTTATTGCCAAACTACCCTCACCAACACTATTAATGGTTTTTTTTAACACGTAGCCTTCTTGGCTTAGACTAAATCGTTCCAAATTATTAATAATCATTTGCTTCCCGCTACCATTTTTATAAGGTTTATATGTATATATATAAGGAATATACTTATATGTGTAAGTAGTTTCACCCTAACTACTATCATGACCGATACTAACCATTTAAACTTAGCCCACTAGGCTTAAGGTGCACTTCTACTTAGTATCTTCATACGGTAATAATTTGAGGGATCTAACCATTACTTAAATTCCAAAGCATTTGAAGTATCTCTAAAAAGTATTTCTTTTATTCAAACATACCTTGATTAAATCATAATAGCCTCATCATATCTTTTAGGGTCTTATCATCTAGGTGTCTGGAAGCGACTTTATAAGTGTTTCTAGTGCGTGCTTCTATCGACTCAAGGGTAAGCCGGTCGCTCAATTAATAATCCAGTAAAAATGAGTATCGAACACAGGGACTAAAACGAATACTTGTGACGATGAATTAGAAGAACGATTAACCCTACGTGTGACTCAGAGAAAGAAAGGAAAGGATTATGCTTCTACGACTGTTACCTATCAACTAATGGAATTTTAATTATAGCAATAACTAAACTACGTATGCAAGAAGAACTAAATTAAACTTTAAATGTATGGGAGAAAATAGAGTCAAGATACACTCCTCCGAACCATTAGTAATTGCATTGGACATAAAGGATTCACAAAACTAATTCTCCATTCTAAGAGACATCACATACCCATTAAGCATTCGACATATATGGACTTACGGCCGCACAATATCAAACCAAAAATTGTATTTGATGAGGATGAGAAATTATCAAAATGCCAATTGCACCCTTAAACATTCCGGTTACCTGGGGCAAACGAAATTAAAAGACCTACAACCTTTGTATTGATAAAGTTTAAACCTTAGAATGATGATTTACTTTTTATTCACTTTTAAATCCATATGTGTTACCTATGTTGGGTTCATGTATCCCAACCCGCTAAAAATTTAGCCTAGCATGATGTTACTACAACTAATCATGATAACTACGTTGCATGAAATCATTCTTTTGTGAAAAGTGCAATTAAACGTGTAAAAGAGAAATGTAAAAGAATCAAAGCAACGCCCTGACATAAAACTTTGATCGTCCCAAGAATGTAAAAGAATCAAAGAAATACCACTACACTTAGAATATATATTATTAGGATATAATACCTCTTTAGTACGCATGCAATTGCATTTAGCTTATGCAACAAGTCTTTAAACCCCTAGGTTACCCTAATAGGACGAGTGGTGTCTCATGATGGTTTATAGTGAATATACCCACAAAATTCATTTTTGATTAAAAAAAATTCAAAATACTTAGAAATTGTACAATTTAAATTCCCCCAAAATAGTCACTCTAAATTCATATTCAGGAGTCTCAATTTATTGTGTGTGTGTGCGAAGTCGAAAATTAAATCGCTGACTTCCACCGATTGATCATTACGTTACTTTCTGAAAATTCATTTCGATTTAATTTCTCACAAATGCACTTACAAGGGAATCACTCAGAATGTGGCTATTTTCTCTTGGTATGCGTGATATGAAAACTAAGTATAATGGACATGATTTCACGCATAAAAAATTAAAATACGAAAATTTTATGGTGAAAAGATCTCATCATCGGATTACGATCATCGAAAAACGAGAAGCATCGTCTCTTATTCGTACCAATTAATATCTGATCTTATCTTTTCGTGTCTTAGCTCTCCACGCGGTAATTGATTTCACAACTCAGACTCGGTTAGGACTTTCTCGGGTTGTAAGGTGTATTGGGTAAAATTGGAAATGGTTGGGAAATTTGAAATTGGAAAATTTTCTTACGATGTCCGTTAGTGCTTTTTCGGGCATTTACTCATTTCTCTTCTTTTTCTATTTCCCCCTTTTTTTCCATCTTTCATTCCTTGCTATTTTTGTTAAGAATTTTTCTTTTAATTTTTTTCTTACCCATTTTTGTTGCACCATTTGGACTTTATTGATGAATTTTTCGATTTTCACAACTACAGGCTAAATGAGCTTTTCGGGCTACCAAACAAAAAAGGATATCATTTTTGGGCTCAAATTGGTTTGCAAAAGGGTATTTTTTTTCACAAATTCTTATGGCTCATATTTTGGGGTAAAAAAACGATGGTCTAACTTCATTTATCCGAATTATTCATTATTTTACCATACACGTCTCGAGATTAATTTAGTTCAGAGATATCTTTAGCGCGCTTTTTAAGACAATATCTCACTCATTTCCATAACCAATAAAAATAAAGGAATAAAGATCCACAATGACTTTTTTAAACGTTGAAATGAACGTTGAGATAGTCATTAACTTGGATTGATTAAAAAAATTCGTAAAAAAGTAATAGGCTCGAAATCTCATCGAGTTAGTTAATCTTCACACTTAATCATAAAGTTGTCAATTTTTGTTCAATTTCCATCTTTGGTGAATTTTTCCTTAGTGCATTTGATTTTTACAATTTGATAATTTAAACAAAATTTCATGACATTTTTGAAAAAATTTAAATTTTTATTTATTTTGAAGAAAAATATTTTTGGCTTTTTCAATTTTTTAACTTTTTTTTAAAATTTTGGGCATTTTGAAATTTCTGAAAATTTTAAAGCGCATGTGTACCCCCTTAACTTAGACTTTTGCAAAGTCCCTATGCAAAAGGACTAAAATCCAAAAAAAACGAGAGTGCGTAAAATTAAACAAAGGCCAAAATGCAAATTTATTTATATTTTTTTATATTAACAAAAAGAAAACACATGCCATAGAGAGATATTACATACTTCCTTATAACAAGTTATACAATAAAAGTGCCAAAAACTAAGAACAACATAGGTGAGACACAAACAACCAACATTAAGAGAGGGGGCCTATTTTGGGGTTGGTGATATGTGGCAGGTGCGCTAGGATCGTAAGGGTCGTAAAAATATGTCGGAAGAGAGACATCGGCCCCTACATGCAAGTGATACATTTAGGCTTGGAGCCGAATCATCATCCTAGTGTCGTGCTCATAGTTTTGCTCAAATTTGGTAAAATGGGATTCCAAAGAGTCAATGCATTGGGAAATCACCATTGTGTTGAAATGATCTTCATCGAATTCCCCTACTGGATCATAATTCGCATCTTCATCTTCCTCCCCCTCCTCCATATCAACATCTTCATCCGTCGGAGGGGCGTGTAGAACATCCCTTTGCACTCATTTCATGTTCATGGTTCTTTCCCAATAGGCTTTGGAAGGAATTCAATTCCGGCATCGCTAAGGATGTAAGTGATGAGACGGGGATATGGGAGGCAAGATTTACCCTTACGATCCATGGTAGCATGAAGAATGTCGGCGTAAACGATGAGGGCAAGGTGGATAGTGGTGCTCAGATCGAGGAGGTGGAACAAAAGGTTAGCTCGGCGAGGGCGCATCGCCGAATCATTGGAAGTTTGTAGGATATTACCATAAATAATGTGGAAGGAAATCCGGGCCCTTTCGTTGAGATTCCCCATGGGAAAGTTGCCTCGATCCCTTGAATTATTGGGTGTAATACGATTGATGCACGCGCGTTTTGAGACCAACATGGCATTGATGGGGTAATCGTACCGATTGGGGCTTGGAACCCCCCATAGCCCGTAACTTTTGAACAAGAATTTCAAGTGAGAAGGGAATTGGAGTCTCATCAACATACGCCTTGGCCTCAAATTCTCCTATGCGGATGAGAGTGCCATAAAACATGCGCACCTCATCCTCCCAAACCACCGGATGTGGCTCCTCGAAGAAGCGGTACCACCCCAAGGGTGAAAAAGATTTGTGACTGATTGAGGGAATTCGACCCACTTTACTTGTCACTCAATATGCGTAAAGCGGGCTGCGGTGAAGAAAGTATCGCACCATTTGCGCTCTTTGCTAGAGAGAAAATCACCATTTCCATTGGGAAGGATTTCGGTGCATTCATATTTGACAGGGAGCGCTCTAGCATTTTCCATGGTAGAGGGATTGGAATCTTGAATGATAATATGAGATTATAAGAAGATATTGAAGGTGTGAAGTGGAGTGGGGAAGGTTATATGTATTTATAGGTGAGGATGGGGGGGGGACGATTTGGAGGGAAATGGAATGGAGGGAAGGGGGGATGAATAATGGTGGGGAAGAGGAGTGGTGGATGGAGGGAAATCGAAGTTGGAGGGAAGAATGTGGAGGAAAAAGAGTCGGAGGGAAAAAGGGGATGAATAAATGGGAAGATGAAAAATCTATAGAAAATCGAAGAAGCTCGGGGTCTGGGGTGAACTGGTTCACCCCCTTTTTATTTTCTTCGATCTTCAGCAGCGAACCAGTTAGGACATTTATTGAAGAAAAAGGCGAATCGGTTCGGTAGACTTTGAAACCCTCCTACTTTTTTTCTCCTAAAAGAACTAAGTGTGGAATTATTCTAAACTTTATTTTCCGAAAAATTCCCAAAATGTTTCCACACATAATTTTACTCTGAAATTCCTGACAACTCCCCTTGAAATGCTCTACACTCTTTACTTTTCCTTGGTGTTCATATTTCTACGGACTTGCCTCCTAATTACCTCTAATGACCCTAACCTACTTAACTAACTAATGTACACATGACTCACCCCATACTCATTGGCGGTGCGATGACCTCTCATATCACTTTAATCAACCCCGTAAATGGGGTCTGACAACCAAATTATGTCAGCTTCTTCAACATATGCCTCTAAATATGGCTTTAGGCATTGTACATTAACTTTGAATGTGTCCCCCTTTTGAATCTTATAACTCCACAGCTCCGTGGGGGAAAACCTCTCCGATAACGAATGGGCATGTCCACCGTGAATGTAATTTGCCGAGAAAAAATATAGACGGGAGTTGTAGATAAGTACTTTTTGACCCGAATGAAACTTCTTACGTCTAATAATTCTATCATGTGTGAGTTTCATCCTTTTTTTTTGGATAATTTTTAATTTTTCCAACTCATTCAATTGAAGCTTGCGTGCTTCACCAGCTTTAACCAAATTGTAGTTCAACCTCTTGATTGCCCAATAGGCTTTGTGTTCTAGCTCCACGGGGAGATGACAAGTCTTTTCATACACAAAGTGAAATGGGGACATCCCACGGGGGTTCTTATATGCAATTCTAGAAGCCCATAGCAAATTGTACAACCGGAAGAACCATTCTTTCGACTTAGGATCGAAGGTCTTTTCAAGAATATGCTTGTTTTCACGATTTGCTAACTCGACTTCACCACTCGTTTGGGGGTAATAAGTCATTCCGACCTTGTGGACGACCCTATACTTTCTCATAAGTTTTTCAAATGACCGATTGCAAAAGTGTTTGTAATTATCACTAATGATAGCTTTTGGAGCTCTGAAGCGAGAGAGTATGTGTTCTTGCAAGAACTTAATCACTACCTTGTTGTCATTAGTATTAGTAGTTATGGCCTCAACCCATTTTGATACATAATCTACCATGACAAGTATGTATAAGAAACCAAAGGAGGGAGGGAGAGGACCCTTGAAATCAATAACCCAATAATCAAATATCTCAATGACGAGTATGGGGGGCCAATGGCATGATGTCTCATAGAGTGATGGATCCCATCCTTTGACATCTATCATAAGATTTAAAATACGCGTTAACATCCTAAAAAATTATGGGCTAATAGGGATCGCTTTGAAGGATCTTAACAACCATCTTATTCGTCGAAAAATGACCTCCACATGCTTCCGTATGACAAAAATGGATGACCCTATGTATCTCATCATCCGGTACACATCTTCGAATGATTTGGTCCACACAATATTTGAATAAATATGGATCGTCATCGAAGAACATGTGCGACCAAGTGAGAAACTTTTTTCTCTCTTGCAATGTCCAATAGAAAGGAACAGTTCCCATGACAAGGTAATTCACTATGTCGGCAAAATAGGGGAGAGATGAAGTGGAAAAAACTGCTGATCCAAAAAAGGTCTATGGGTATGGGATCATGAGGCACGTCGGATGAAAGCCAAGATAAATGATCGGGGATGACATTTTTCACTCCTTTCGTGTCTTCTAGGAGTAGCATTCACCTTATGAGGAGCGATTTAGCATCCTTTTCTGAAAGGAAATATTTAAGAGTCGTGTGGTTGGTAAAGCAAGTGATAGAGGAACCAACATGCTGAGATTGGAATTTGTCTAGGGAAAAAATGACGGCTAGCAATTCTTTCTCCGTGGTGGAGTAATTGAATTGTTGTCCGAGTAGCGTTCGGCTACCGTAGTAGATGACATGAGCATTTTTATCTTTTCTTTGGACCAAAACAATCCCTATATCATAATCACTCGCATCACACATAAGCTCGAATGGAAGGGACCAATCCGGAGCTTGCAAAATGGGAGCGGGAATGAGCATGATTTTCAATTTTTTAGAAGTGCTTTGACATGATTCATTAAACTTAAAGGGGAATCCTTCATAAGGAGTTTACTCAAAGGCCTAGAGATGGCATAAAAATCCTTGATAAACCTCCGATAAAAACCCCCGTGGCCCAAGAAAGAGTGCACATCCTTTAGTGACTTAAGAGGGGGAAAATTGGCTATGACATCTATTTTTGCCCTATCAACTTCAATACCTTTGGATGACACTATGTGGCCAAGAACTATTCCTTCGATAACCATGAAATGGCACTTCTCTTAATTTAGTACCATGTTCTTTTCCATATAATGGGCTAGCACTTTTTCAAGATTCGCATGACAAAGGTCAAAAGAGGGGCCGAAAATGGTAAAGTCATCCATAAAAACCTCAAGTCCCCTTTCGAACATGTCGCTAAAGATACTAAGCATGCATCTTTAAAAAGTCGCGGGGGCATTACATAATCCAAATGACATACATTTGTAGGCGAATGTGCCAAAGGGACATGTGAAAGTCGTTTTCTCTTGATCAACCATATCTACCTCAATTTGGTTATATCCGGAATAACCATCGAGAAAGCAATAGTATGGGTGTCCCGCTACGTGATCTAGCATTTATCCGATGAATAAGGGGAAATGACCTTTTCTCATGCCAGTATTGAGTTTCCCGTAGTCAATGCAAATGTGCCACCCCGTGGTGGTGCGTTGATGAATTAGCTCACCATTGGCATTCTCGACCACGGTCGTTCCCGACTTCCTCGGGACGACTTGGATGTGATTCATCCATTTGCTATCCGAAATTGAATAAATGATGCCGCATCCAATAGCTTAATAATATTCGCTCTCACTATTTTTTTCATAGCAGATGCATCTCCCTCAAGGGCTTCACATCCTCCTCGAGGTGGATTTTATGGGTACAAATCAGGTATTTATACCTTTTAAATCTGTAATACTCCAACCAAAAGCACTCTGGTGCTTCCTCAAAATCTCTAACAATTTTCCCTCTTGCTCTTTAGCTAGGCTCGAGGAGACAACAACAGGAAATTTCTCATCCTCTCCCAAATAAGAATATTTTACATTGGAGGGTAGTTTATTTAATTGGAGGGAGGGAAATTTTTTGTCGAAGGGAGTTATGCGCGACTTCCTTGGTGGTAACTCCTCAAATCTAAAAACCCAATTTACATCTCTTATGTCCTCATTCGAAGCTCTCTCATCTAATATCGTTCTCAACTCCTCCACGCCCTCTAGAAGTCAGTGTACATCCCGTCACTCTCACTACCCGAAATAAGGCACGCTCCTAAGGCATCCCCATGGGTATTTCCTTTTATGTTCTCCTTTAATATCTCCTTAATAAGATCTATAGCGTGAAAATCGTCCTCCTCACCCACTTGCCTAGAGATATTGAAAATATTAGTCCCAAGGGTCATGTTCCCGAATGTAAGTTACATTTCCCCATTTTGAGTGTTTATTGATGTGTTAGCCATGTCTAAGAATGGGTGGCCTAGGATAGAAGGAACATAATTGATCGAGGGGATGGAGGGCTCTATGTCCCAAATGATAAAATCTACCGGGAAGTAGAATGTGTCCTCTTGGACTATCACGTCCTCAACAATCCCTCAAGGTATCTTCATTGTATGATCTGCGAGTTAGAGAGTGATCTATGTGGTCTTGAGGTCCCCAAAATTTAGTTGCCTATATATAGAATAAGGGAGAATATTAACACTTGCTCCTAAATCAAGTAAGGCTTTTTCTATTCGGTTATCTCCAACGAATCACAAGATGGTAGGGGGTTTTGATTCATAGGTAAAATTATTTTCTGACTCATCCACTATAGTTGGCCCTTGATCTTTACTCTCGACATTAGTGTCACTCACTATCACATTTATCGATTCCATTATAACATTGGTGCATAAATTATAAACACGATAAGCCCAAATATTATGGGATTAGCCCAAAAGTATGGCTTTATCACCACGGGTTTCAAATTTAGACAAGAGTTCTCTGTCTTTACAAACATAATATGTACTCCCAACAGTTTAAAAATATTTTAAATTGGGGTTTTTGCTACACCAAAGTTAATAAGAGGTGTGTTTGGTATTTTTCTTGAGGTACACTCTGTTGATAATATGACATGCTATTTGAACTTCCTCAACCCAAAAGTATTTTGGCAAGTTCTTAGCATGTACAATTACCCTATCCATTTCTTGGATTGTGTAATTTTTATGCTCGGCAACTCCATTCTACTAGGGTGTTTTAGGTGCACTGAACTCGTGTTGGTAACTATTACAGTTACAATATTTTGTTACACCCAAGTCTTTAAATTCATCTCATATATCTCCATGGATTCGATTGACTTGAGTATCCTTCTCATTTTCAATTCTTAAAAGAATTTTTAAAAATTCTCTGAAGGTATCAGATTTTTATTTTAAAATAGCTACCCAAGTGAATCAAGTGAAATCATCCATCATAACTAAGATATAACTGTTACCACAAAGGCTTACAGTTCGAGAGGGACCCATGAGGTCCATGTGGATAAGCTCTAGAGGTTTCGTAGTTAGTATCTTTAACTTTCTTATGAGCATATTTAACGATTTTTCCTTCCTGACATGGGCCACAAACAACATTGGAAATGGGTTTTTATTTTGGGTAAATCTCTAACTATGTATTGGGAGCTTAATTTGCTAAGATTATCATAATTTACGATTATGCCAGATTTCATCGTCATCAAGTCTGGCTAATCTACAAGTCTCATTACCCGGATTTACTGTGTAATAGTTATCTGGGGTCCTCTGACTAGTAAGGATGCAATCACCATTCTCATTTAAGATTTTGTAATTGGTTTTTTAAGAATGTGTCTCTATGGATGGAATCACAAAATTGTGACACATTGAATAAATTAGCTATAAGTTATTTCACTAATAAGACATCTTTAAGAATAGGAAGTAATTTTCTTGAAGTGTCCCTTTGCATATGATCAGAGTTGATACTTTATCCCCAATGATGATGCCAGAAACAGCACCACCCTTCAAGGTGTTTATGATCTTAGTTCAATGTTAATAATGGCAGCATGAGGGTATACTGTATGTATATATATATATATATATATATATATATATATATATATATATATATATATATATATATATATATATATATAAGAGATTGTGATGAGGAGAAGAGGATGAACACAGCTATGTAAGTGGTTCAGCCAATCAGGCCTACGTCCACTGTGCAAGTGTATGATGTGTATCACTGTATGAGGGCTCTAATGTCCATGGATACAATCTTTCAAGATTTCTCTCTCTACCATGTATTTGAATAGAGTTTTAGCTAGGGTTACTGATCTTGGATCCTTTGCAAGGTAGAGGATGACTTCTATATATAGTACTTGGGGGATGTAATGTACCCCCTATGCATGCAATGAGCATGTGTGTGTTGATCTAGCCAATCTGATGAAGACATCTGTCACTGTCACAGGTAGAGAATGATGATGAAATATTCCCCCCCATGTGAGGGGAATGATTTGTTATAACTAAATTGAGTCCACGTGTCCTTATCCACACATATGCCAATAAGAGCCCGGCCTCGATGCTTCGTCATGACCTCGGCCTGGATGAGGCCGAGACTGGTAATGTCCAATTGTCCGTCCAATCCGAGAGGAGTCATTATGGTCTCGGCTTAAGTGAAGACGAGGTAAGTATTGAGGTCGAGTCTGAGCTGCTGTATGAGAGTTATGAGGCTGAGGCTGAGGCCAACGTCTTCTGTTCTGACCCTTATCTGGATGACCCTGCTAAGGATTAAGTCATGGCCGACCCTATTGAGGCCGACCCTGTTGAGGCCGACCTTACTCAGGCCGACCCTTATCTGGATGACCCTACTGAGGATTAAGTCGTGGTCGACCTTGTTGAGGCCGACCCTTTTGAGGCCTACCTTACTCAGGCCGACCCTTATTTGGATGGCCCTGCTGAGGATTAAGTCGTAGACGACCCGATTGAGGCCGACCTTACTCAGGCCGACCCTTATCTGGATGACCCTACTGAGGATTAAGTCGTGGCCAACCTTGTTGAGGACGACCCTGTTGAGGCCGACCCTTATCTGGATGACCCTGCTGAGGATTAAGTCTTGGCGGACCTTGTTGAGGCCGACCTTACTAAGGTCGACCCTTATCTGGATGACCCTGCTGAGGATTAAGTCGTGGCTGACCCTATTGAGGCCGACCCTGTTGAGGCTGACCTTACTGAGGCCGACCCTTATCTGGATGACCCTGCTGAGGATTAAGTTGTGGCCGACCCTATCGAGGCCAACCCTGTTGTGGCCGACCTTACTGAGGCCAACCCTTATCTGGATGACCCTGCTGAGGATCAAGTCGTGGCTGACCCTGTTGAGGCTGACCCTATTGAGGCCGACCTGTTGAGACCGACCTTACTGAGGCTGACCCTTATTTGGATGACCGTGCTGAGGATATGTGAGTCTCTTACGAGATGTGATGCCCGTCGTCCTAAGAGATGAAGGTACATTTTGGTCATATCAATTACCCCTAGCCCTTAGTCTTCAATGTAGATAGAAGGCTAAGGGATAAAGTATATTTGGGCATATCACTGATTTTTGTCTCTAACCAAGATAAAGGTTTTCCAAGTATGAGATCACCAAGTTAATGATGTTTCAGTTATGAGGCCACCAAGTTAATGATGTTAACTCTCATGTCACCAAGTTAATGATGCTTCAGATATGAGACCACCAAGTTAATGATGTTTGTCTTAGATATGAGGCCACCAAGTTAATGATCTTAACTCTCATGTCACCAAGTTAATGATGTTTCAGATATGAGACCACCAAGTTAATGATGTTTATCTTAGATATGAGGCCACCAAGTTAATGATGTTAACTCTCATGTCACCAAGTTAATGATGTTTCAGATATGATATCACCAAGTTAATGATGTTAACTCTCATGTCACCAAGTTAATGATGTTTTAGATATGAGATCACCAAGTTAATGATGTTTGTCTCAGATATGAGGCCACCAAGTTAATGACGTTAACTCTCATGTCACCAAGTTAATGATGTTTTAGATATGAGACCACCAAGTTAATGATGTTTGTCTTAGATATGAGGCCACCAAGTTAATGATCTTAACTCTCATGTCACCAAGTTAATGATGTTTCAGATATGAGACCACCAAGTTAATGATGTTTGTCTTAGATATGAGGCCACCAAGTTAATGATGTTAACTCTCATGTCACCAAGTTAATGATGTTTCAGATATGAGATCACCAAGTTAATGATGTTAACTCTCATGTCACCAAGTTAATGATGTTTTAGATATGAGATCACCAAGTTAATGATGTTTGTCTCAGATATGAGGCCACCAAGTTAATGACGTTAACTCTCATGTCACCAAGTTAATGATGTTTTAGATATGAGACCACCAAGTTAATGATGTTTATCTTAGATATGAGGCCACCAAGTTAATGATGTTAACTCTCATGTCACCAAGTTAATGATGTTTCAGATATGAGACCACCAAGTTAATGATGTTTGTCTTAGATATGAGGCAACCAAGTTTATGATGTTAACTCTCATGTCACCAATTTAATGATGTTTCAGATATGAGATCACCAAGTTAATGATGTTAACTCTCATGTAACCAAGTTAATGATGTTTCAGATATGAGATCACCAAGTTAATGATGTTTGTCTCAGATATTAGGCCACCAAGTTAATGATGTTAACTCTCATGTCACCAAGTTAATGATGTTTCAGATATGAGACCACCATGTTAATGATGTTTGTCTTAGATATGAGGCCACCAAGTTAATGATGTTAACTCTCATGTCACCAAGTTAATGATGTTTCAGATATGAGACGACCAAGTTAATGATGTTATAAGGTCTTTGGTCATCCACTAAGATGTTATCCTCATAAATAATTTTTCACCAAATTAATGATGTCTAAGGTCTGAGGTCATCCAAGTATCATGTCTTACCTCGGACCTCGTCACCAAATTACGATGTTCTTAGGTGTGAGGTCATCAAACTAAGATGTTACCCCCATAAATTTCACCAAATTAATGCTTTTTAAGGCCTGAGGTTATCCAAGTATCATGTCTTACCTCGGACCTCGTCACCAAATTATGATGTTCTAAAGTTTAAGGTCATCGAAGTATCATGTCTTACCTCGGACCTCGTCACTAAATTATGATGTTCTAAGGTCTGAGGTCAACAACCATGATGGAGCAAGAACCCTTGTGTACCTCTTGTAGGACGCGAGGAACCTCTGTGGGATGAACACATCTGAGGAGAGGTAATAAAAATCCCTTCTTATATAGGATGTTTCCTATTATGGAGAACTTTTCAGCTCTGTACCTTAATTTCCTCCTCTATATCTTGGATTTTAGCAGCTCTCCCTCTTTGATATATCTGATGAAGGGGTCCATCCATGAGTCCCCCAGGTTCAAACTGAGGCAAGGGTTACTAACTTCTTCTTCTTCGATGGTCCCCCTCGGCAAGACCTCGACTGGAACTGTTCTTCTGATGTCAGTCTTTGTTGTCGAGGCCAACCTTGCTAATGCATCAGCGTGGCAGTTGTTTTATCAGGGTATTCTCTTCATCTTTACCTCTTCGAAACCTTCCAGCATTGTTCGCACTCTCTTCATGTATTTGGCCATCCTTTCATCCTTAACCTTGAGTCACTATGAAGTAGGAGTCGTCTTACCCCAAGGGTCTTTGCAAAGGAGAGGCCTGCGATCATGGCCTCATATTCCGACTCGTTATTAGATGCCTTAAAGTTAAACCTCAAAGCATACTCAATGTTGATACCATCTGTAGCTGAAAGTATTATTAGCCCTGCATCGCTTCCACTATCGTAAGAAGACCCGTCAACAAAGAGGTTCTATATGTCTTTATCTGATGAGAAGCCCCCTTCTAACATGATTCCTTGCTTGAAGAGGTTCCGAACTTCCTCATTCTCGGCTATTGCGTTCTTGGTCCCCTTGGATATGACCTCTTTCGGATCTCGGACGACATTTACGTTTGACCCCTCTGTAGTCTCTGAGTTATTATCAATCTTGGTCTCTTTGGATTCAACCTCTTCCGAATCTCGAAAGATGTTTACGTTTAACCCCTCTGCAGTCTCTTAGTTATTCTCAATCTGGGTCTCCTTGGATACAACCTCTTCCGGATCTCGGAAGATGTTTACGTTTGACCCCTCTGCAGTCTCTTAGTTATTCGCAATCTCGGTCTCTTCGGATACAACCTCTTCCGGATCTCGGAAGATGTTTATGTTTGACCCCTCTGCAGTCTCTGAGTTATTATCAATCTCGGTCTCTTCGAATTCAACCCAGATCTCGGAAGACGTTTACGTTTGACCCCTCTGCAGTCTCTTAGTTTTTTAACCTCTTATGTGGAGGGGCTTTCAGTTTCTCCGGCCATCTTAGAGTCCTGTCATTCTTGATCTCGTTGAGGATGTGCTCACAGCTCACAGTAAGAGGATTATAGTGAGCGAACTTGTCATCACTCGATCTCTTCTTCCCATATTTCTTGCTTTGGGACTTTCCACTGCCACCGCGGTTCTCATCCTCATACTTGGCGGCCATTGCCTCTTCCGCATTCATTACTTTCCCCGCGGTTGCCAGCAGCTCCGCCATAGACCTAGGGGGCTCTTCCGCCAATTTCCACAATAGCTTCCCCTTCTGGAGACCTCCTATAAGGGCGGTCATGGCTATGTTCTCTTCATAATCTTCGACCTCTAATTTTTCTTTGTTGAATATTGCTATGTAGTCTCTTAGGCTCTCACTCTTGGCCTACTTGACATACAGAAGGTGGGTAGTCTTCTTTTGAGGCCTCACCCCAAAGAAGAAGTTGTGGATGAATCGCTCAGCCAGGCCTTTGAAGTTCTTAATTGAGTTCTTCGAAAGGGAGGTGAACCAACTGTGTACAGCCCCTGTTAAGATCCCAGAGAAGGCTCTACACTTCATCTCATCGGGTATCGAGTAGATGTCTGCTGCCAATTGATACATCTCGATATGATGCACAGGGTTAGTGCTTCCATCATACTTGGGAGACACCGTAGGAGGCTTGAACTTAGCTGGGGTGGGGAATCCCACTATCCTAGCCACTAATGGGGAGCCCTCTGAGTAACCCCTTTGCAATGGGTCCCTGCTTTTAATGAGGTCTCCTATTTTCTCCTCACGGCGTTGGATAGAATCATTCCATGGTCTTCGGCCATCGACTTGGCCGAGGTTATCCCCTGCCACCTCCCTGGGATGGACCGAGGGTTCCTCTGCCACGCCACATTGGCTGTTGATCTCTTCCTGCTCCCTGCCTCTTCTTTCACAGTGTTGGCCTTGGTTTGTCCGACCCTACCTGTTCCCTCTCTGAGAGCCTGCTGCGCTCCTTGATCTCGACAGTCTCTGCCTTAGGTCATTTATCGGGCCCAGTCTCTTGAAGGCCGACTCTCTGCTCAACCTATCAAAGGCTGACCCTCTTTGTTGGGCCTCATCACCTCTTCGGCCGACACAACATTGACTCTGCCTAAGAGGCCGTACTGTGTTATTTGACACCTCGTACGGCTCCCAGCAATCTTCCAGGGCTTCTTCCGCCTCTAGATCGTCATACCTGTCCATTGGGCAAGGGTTTCCTTGCCTCCCCTGGCGCAAGCGCCTAGGGTCAGTAACGTCCCTTCTCCGCTGGGGTGCAGGCTGGTCCTTCATTGGTGCCTGGGGTGGTCCCCTGGCGTCAGGATGAGGCTGTACAGCCGCCGGAGTGATCATATCCGGTGAGACTCCAGGTGGCCTCATCATAGTTTGGCTGAGCTGTGCAAATTGCTCCTGCATAGCTTGTTGCGTTGCAGCTAAAGACCTCAAGGCTGCAGCTACCTCCGCCATTTCGGACTGTGGGGGTGCCTGACTGGAACTAGGTCCTCCACCCCGGGGCGGCGGAAGAGGTGGTGGTAAGTCTGGTGCCATTTGTTAACACTATAGAGCTTAAGTAGCAGATGAGCTTAGTACCTCACATGACCTCTTTCAATGGTGAAACAGCTTCGCGCTAAGGGGAGGCCGGGTTCACCACCAGAATCTCCGGTGAGGTTAAGCAGAAAAAGAGGAAGAGATAGCTTCTCTCTTCCCACAGACGGCGCCAAAATGATGATGCCAGAAACAACACCACCCTTCAAGGTGTTTATGAGCTTAGTTCAATATTAACAATGGAAGCATGAGGGTATACTGTATGTATATACATATATATATATATATATATATATATATATATAAGAGATTGTGATGAGGAGAAGAGGATGAACACAACTATGTAAGTGGTTCAGCCAATCAGGCCTACGTCCACTGTGCAAGTGTATGATGTGTATCACTGTATGAGGGCTCTAATGGCCATGGATACAATCTCTCAAGATTTATCTCTCTACTGTGTATTTGAACAGAGTTTTAGCTAGGGTTACTGATCTTGGATCCTTTGCAAGGTAGATGATGACCTCTATATATTGTACCTGGGGGGTGTAATGTACCCTCTATGCATGCAATGAGCATGTGTGTGTTGATCTAGCCAATCTGATGAAGACATCTGTCACTGTCACAGGTAAAGAATGATGATGAAATATTCCCCCCACATGAGGGGAATGATTTGTTATAACTAAATTGAGTCCACGTGTCCTTATCCACACATATGGCAATAAGATCCCAGCCTCGATGCTTCGTCATGACCTCGGCATGGATGAGGCCGAGACTGGTAAGGTCCAATTGTCCGTCCAATTTGAGAGAAGTCATTATGGTCCCGGCTTAAGTGAAGCCGAGGCAAGTATTGAGGTCGAGTTTGAGCTGCTGTATGAGAGTTATGAGGCTGAGGATGAGGCCAACGTCTTCTGTTCCGACCCTTATCTCGATGACCCTGCTGAGGATTAAGTCATGGCCGACCCTATTGAGGCCGACCTTACTCATGCTGACCCTTATCTGGATGACCCTGCTGAGGATATGTGAGGCTTTTACGAGATGTGATGCCCGTCGTCTTAAGAGACGAGGGTACATTTTGGTCATATCAATTACCCCTAGCCCTTAGTCTTCAATGTAGATAGAAGGCTAAGGGATAAAGTATATTTGGGCATATCACTGATTTTTGTCTCTAACCAAGATAAAGGTTTTCCAAGTATGAGATCACCAAGTTAATGATGTTTCAGATATGAGGCCACCAAGTTAATTATGTTAACTCTCATGTCACCAAGTTAATGATGTTTCAGATATGAGACCACCAAGTTAATGATGTTTGTCTTAGATATGTTTAGAACATCCTAAGAAGTCAGTTCTTTCGGATAATTTAGTATCATCTCCAGTCATATGTTTAGAACATCCAGAATCTAAATACCAATGAAATGAAGTATGTTCATATTTTAAAGCACTTATAATTATATTGCACCACATCTGGGGTATTAGATCATCTTTTCTAACCCACATAGCTCTAGATTTAAAAGTTTTATGAGCCTTTGGTTTAGAATTTGATCTAGGACTCTTTCTCTTGGATTTCTTCCTAGTGTTAGACCTTTTCTTCCTATTTCTATAATTAGAGTTTTTATTGGGCTTTTTAGGGAGTACATAATTGTTTATACTCTGTCTAGAATAGTTAAAGTTTGTATAAACATATGATTTATAAACAAACTTATACATTATTTTTTGAAAACACTCATCGAGACAGTGTCCATAAAGATCATAGTATGAACAATATTGGTGGTTAGATGGTTGTTTTTTATTTTTAAAATATTTAAAAACAGGTTTATCCATTTGTTGGACATTGACCTTAGGTAAAACTGCAACAATTTTCCATTCAGGTTAAAATCTCCTGACAGGGGGAAAACATACTTAGCCTTAGGTTTAGTAGTAGGCTTTGGAAAAAATTTCATCATAGTGTCTGACTCTTTTGTTTATTTTCAAAATCAAATTTAATGGCTTGAAAGTCAAGACATATATCAATAAGTCTTTTTCCAGAAGACACAAATTTTACATTTTGAGAAGTTTTTGTTTGTGTCTTAGTATTTTTTATTAAAATCTATGAATGTTTTGTCTTTAGAATTGGTTTTACTAGAGGTAATACATTCTTCAAAATAGTTGGAATTGTTTTCAAACTTTGAATTTTTTTTAAAGACAATAGAAACCTTTTCTTTAGATTGTTCCAATTTTAACAAAGTTGCCTTGTATTTCTTTTCCAAAACATCATTTGATTCAGATAATTCCTTAATTTTTTGAACAAAATGTTTTGTTTTAGTTTCATAATCCAGACATTGATTAGTATAGTCTTCAGTGTTCTGCTTTACCATTAGGCTTAAAGCTTCTATTTTCTCAGTTAACTCCTTGATAATATGTTCTAGTTTACTACTCTTCCTAAGTGTCTTTGTGTAAAGTGTGTGAATATCAGGTAGATTGTCATTTTCAGTCTCTTCTAGTGCAATGTGTGTAGTGTCCCCTAGTGGTTCAATTTTTTTACTCACACACCCATTTAATTCGTTATTAGACCGATCACTTTGACTCTCACATATCATCGAATCATTTTTATGAGTAACATCAACATTATTATTTTGTAATCAAAGAGGAGATAAACCAGTAGTAGGCACAACACTATCAGGCATAACAGATTTAGGTATAAAAATATCAGGAACATTAGAATAAACAATTTTAGCAAAGAATGACATACAAGGGTCAAAAGTATTGGATGACGCAGACTCATCTTCTTTAGAGTCACTTGAGTCATCCTATGTCTTACAAAGATTAGCCTTATTATCGTTGTTGTTTATTTTAACTCTATAATGTTTGTCAAAATGACCCTGTTTACCACATCTATGATATGTGACATTTTTCATATTAGTCTTGGGTTTATCAGTGTTGTGTTTGTTTATATTCCTCTCATGAGTTCTGTTATTAGAGTTATTGGAATAAGACACCTTCCCTTATTTAGAACCAACATTATTTCTAAACTTCAAAATTTTCTTAAAATGTTTAGACATTAGGGCAATCTGATTATCCAAGTTATCTAAGTCACAATCATCATCAGAATCCAACTCAATGTTAGGAACAACAAACTATGGTGTAGTCATTTTGGAATGGAAGACTACATTGGGAGTGGTGTGTCTCTTTTGGTTATTGTAAAGTTGATTCTTGAATTCTAGTTCCATTTCTACAATCCTAAGCTTTCTATTGAGGAGTTCTAGAGTCAATTTTGGGTAATTTATTTCCTCAATTGCATAACGTTTGTTATCAAACTTAGGTGGAAGTGATCTAAGAATTTTAAAACTATATATTTACTATCACATATGATACCATTACCATGCAATTTGGTAATAACATCAGTCAATCTAATGTAAAATACATCAAAAGTCACAGTCTCAGTCACAAGGAGTGCGTTATACTGTTGAATCAACATTTCCGTTTTGACAGCCATAACACGAGTGTCACCTTCATGGGCAGTGACCAACGTGTCCCGGTCTTCCTTAGATGTTGAACATACAGATATGCGTTTGAACTCATGTTCATTAACAGACATAAATATGGCATTTTTCCTTTTATTATTACTAAAGGAGGTCTGTTTTTCTTCATTGGAAAACTCACTGAGGAGGTTTTTAATTCTTACATTACTACCATCTGCAGCAGGCTTAGTAGGATGATTGTATCCATTTTCTATAGCATTCCAGGCATTATCTACCAAAGTCCCTTGGATCAAAGAAATCATCCTTACTTTCCAGTAAGGAAAATTGGTTCCATCAAAGAGGGGAGACCTGAACAAATTTCCAAGACCCTTAAATTTCTCGTCCATTAAAAATGTTTTTAAAACAATTTCAAAGCCCATGATTTAACATTTTTTGAAAAACAAGTACTCAGCTCTGATACCAATTGAAAACCCATACTAAGTTGTTTAACATAAGTTAAAACATTTGAGTAATTTCCGAACAACTTTGTGAAGAAACTCTTATATAAAAGAGAATTAGTTAACACAAGATGTGTTTCAAAAATATGAACCAATTATTTAAGTTCTTGGAAATAGGTTTTAAAATAAAACTTATGTCTAAGTTGCAGCAGTAATGGTGAAGAATTACAAAGCACACTCACTAGACAATAATTTTTATGTGGTAAAATCCCAAACTAGGGGAAACATCCACAGAGGTATCTACACCTCAAAAGAAAAAAAATCTACTAATAACAAACAAAGATTAGAAGATTACAAGCACGTATCATGCATCCAAGATACTAAGACTAAGATAGAAATTATACCTATACGAGATGAGTTTTCCTCCTCTAAGGTATTTCTGATCTAACCTCTTAGTCCTTCCTTGCACCTCCTTGGCTTCCTCCTTGCGTTTTGTTTATAGTGGCTTAAATAAACTTAACCTCTCAAATGAACGACACTAAACTATATGTTCATGTGAGAGTGAGAGTGTACGTAAAGTGACTAAAATCTACATGCACAGGATGCAACTCACTCCTCTCAAAGATTTATGCAAATAAATCCTACAAATTACATATATACTATATACATGCAAAGATTTCAAGTTTCTCTTTAAAATCAAACTTCAAAAACCAATTTTTAGTTCTGAAATAAATCTTTATGAAAAACAGATCTCAGTGTTTCAAAACTTATTTATATACGAACTATTTTCACAAAATGTGAAACTTAAACATTTTTTTAAAAAAACTTTCAGATCAGAAACTTTTATACAATCGGAAGTATCTTTTTCAAAATAACTTGAAAATAGAGAGTGGATCTAATAAATAAACATTTAAAATACAAGATCCAAATAGAAAAGGATTAACAGAAACCCTAAATATTATGTGAAATGTTTCTCACAACAAATCTCACACTTTCTATGAACAAAAGTGAGATTTCCAGTGAGAGTGGTTCCCTAAGATATATCTTGGTTGAAGAGTGTCTTCAATCCTCCAAACCACACACAAAACTACACCCGAACAACCCTAGAAACCCTAACTCTCAAAAATAGGTTTTCTGGTATGAAAAACATTGAAGGAAGGTGTTTGTTTTCGGAGAAAATAGAGTTTTTAAACATTTTAAACATATTCTCTCTCTCTCTCTCTCTCTCTCTCTCTCTCTCTAGGGTCTCGTTCCTTTTATATTCCTCTTGAAAGGATCCAAAAAATCGAACTAAATCAAGGTTTATAATGAATTTGGCTCTTTGAATTCTTAATCTAACTGTTGTTAATTAAGAGTACTTATTCTAACTCTGATTGGCTTGTTAAGCAAGTACCCAGATTGTGGAAAACACATGCAGAGCGTAGATAGGAAATGATCCAAGGGCTAGCGTTGTATCTCACTTTCAAGGCATAAAGAAAAAAGTGACCCGAGGTGTGCTAACATGTGTAGAGATATGATTTCTTTCATTACGCGTGTTTTTGAAGTTTTAGTAATACGAATTGTACCCACAATAGTCTTTAGCGCTTTCGGATTGTACTCAAGGGAGATTTTAAGGGATAAAAATAATTCAATTTAAGCCCACAATGTTTTACCTTATGATTTTAAATGTTTAAAAATGCTTTAAAATGTTTTAAAACTATTTTAAAAATCCCTGAAAATATGCAACCATTTGTGCACACACATTAACACCTATATGTATGAATTGTGTCCTATAGCATGTTTAAGAGATTAAAATACTTCCCTTTTTGGTAGATGCATTTTCCTTGGATATGATATTGTTCAAGATGAATCTTGTAGATACCTTATAGATGAGGCTCAAAAAATCTAATCCTATTTTGTCACCATATCCAAACTAGTTGGAACTCCTATATGATGCAGACTCAAGTGATTTAATCATATAGTGTTTTATCAAACATGCCTCCAGAATTGTGTGATGGTACATTGTTCGATGTAGGTATGAAATGGAAGATATGGAAGAATAACTTATGCGCTCGCTATTTCGAGAAGGATTGGGCGTATATGGTACGGTAGAGGGACATCGTCTTAGAAAAGGAGCTAGTCACTCTGGCTAACTGATAGAAGCTTGTGGATAATGAGACATACGAGGGATAGTTCTCCTCTCGTGGCTCGATAAGGACTAACCACTCAATAAAGGTGGATGTGCACTCAGCTGGGTGGACATCTTACATGAAGGTGGAATATAGGATCGTAAGTAAATTACATTAAATGAAATTTTTTTAGGACGGTAAATAAATTTTTTTAAATTATATTTTGATTTAATTAATTTGGACATATTTGGCAGGAGTTTTGGAGTGTACTTGGGGGAAAGACATGTAAGATTGAGTCTAATATAAATATCCAAACGAAGATGGGTGAGGATACTAATTCACAGGTTGCCGAGACCATCGTAAGTTATAATTGAAATTATACTATCAATTTCATATTATTTATTAATATTATTTTTCAAATTTAATAACATGTTTTCATTTTGTTTGAAGAGAGGGTAAAGGTGGTGCACAACACCCAGAGTGATTCCTACAAGGCATCTCTCAGTACGTATGCACTGAGAAAATTGTTGGGCCATGATAAAAATGTCCATACTCGGGGAGTCAGATTATGGATGGGAAAGTCGAAGATGTTGGGAGTTTGTTGTAGTCACAATGGGTTGTACTCGTGGGTTGACTGTGATAAAATAGTCACTGATAAGCATCCAAAAGTGTACATTTTATACCCCCAATAGACGTATTTTAGTTGCTAATTCTCGAAAATTTGGGTCTTATGCACTTTATTATCTATTTTGTAGGTCGAATGCACGTTGTGGTGCTCAAACGCGTATTTCAAAGCAATTGTGCAGATTATGGAGCTAATTACCAATCCCGTAACCCTAGCCTATCCTAAGCCTACTTAAACTTGTCCCGAACCGTGTGTGTTTAGTTTGTCCCATTTTATTTTATTTGTGTCATTTTATTTTTAGAGTTTATTTTATTATTTTATTTTATTGAGTCACGTATATATTTTTAGGATTTTTTTATATTTTTAGCGCTTCGTGTTTTAGTCTTTATATTTTCTCAGTTTTTAGTTAGTTTATTATTATTTCATTTTTTATTTTATTCATTTTTTTTATTTTTATTCATTTTTTTTGTTTAGTTTTTTTTTAGAGTTTTTATAGTGTGTCGTGTCGTGTCATTTTTATTTTAGTTGATTTTTTTTTTTGTTAATTTTTTTTTTATTTTTAAGTTTATATTTTTTGTAGGGGTCACAAGTTAAACACACACACAACCCCTCATCACCACCATAGCCCAGCCCCTGAGCCAACCTTACCGCCTTGCGCTCCATACCCCGACACCCAACCAAAAAAAAAATCGGAAACCCAATCCTACCTTGCCTCACCAACCCGGATACCCTTTTCAAACCCAAGCCATAAACCCAAACCCATTTCCATTCTTCTTCACAATCCACGACCTGTTCAAACCAAAGACAACTAAAGTCCCCACATGTCAATCAAAACCCATTTATCCCATTTTCCCAAACTACCCCCAACTAAACCTTTTTCCCAATGCCCAAAATACCCCTCAAACCAAATCTGATTTTATCCTCACCACCACACTTTCCACATGACCTCACCTCTTACCCATGCACATGTGTGCATAATTCCCTAGATACCCTCACCCAAATACATTCCATATCCCATACACCCTTGTCTTCTCATTTTTACCCCATGCTCCATACCTGCTATTTAAGGAGAAGAAGACCATTTTTGAAGATGAGACTTTTATCATATCAATTTGTAGAGAGAATTCTAGAGAGAGATAGTTAGAGTAGAAAATAAATTAGGTAGTAAAATACTTTGTAAATAGTTTTTATTTTTATTTTTTAGAGATTATTGAGTGATAAATTGTGAGTAATTGAATTGAGTATTATAGTGAATTGATTATTGTTGGATGCTCATATTGGATGGATGGTGCTTGATTTCAAGGAAATAAGAGTTCAATTTCACTTCAAGAGACTGGGTTTGATTGTTCTCTTCCCTTCTCATTTATTCTATGCCTTTAATTATTAATTTGTCAAATTTCATACCATGTTAGGCTAAATCCAATTTCAAGGGGTGGGGTGAACCCTTATTTGATGTTATTTAATTTAATTAGTTTGAGTACTTGAAAATTCCCTTTGAAAATTAATTTTGATCCCTTACCCTTAATTTTACGCCTCGAGAGAGGGTAAATGATTATAATACCCATTTTAGATTCGAACTAGAGATAGGGGCTTCTTAAGTGCGGTATTATCACTTGAATTTCAACTCTAAATTTATTTTCTAAGATTTACATAAGTTTTAATCGATCGATCCTAGCGGGTGATTAATTAAAAGGAGTGTAGGTCTATTTTCTAGAGTGGTGGGGTAGGGTGGGGTGGAGGGGTGGGGGTTAAACTTAATTTTCTAAAAGATTACTATTATAATTACATTTGCAACGAGAGTTGATTTGTAATTTTGATATTAATTTGGGAGAATTCAAATAATTAAATTAATTAATTAGAATAGCTAGAATTTGTGGTGTAGTCCCACTCCTTGATTGCGCTCACTATTATTGTCCTCACTTACTCTCTTATTTTTGTGTTAGACTTTATTTTTCATTTTAGTCATTTTTTAGTTTGTAATTTGATCTTTCATTCTAGTTTAGTGTTATTTCACATCCTCACCCTAATTGTTTTAATATTTGAAAAAGCTAAAAAAAATTAGAAAAAGTTAAAATCCCAAAAAGAAAATAAAAAGGAATTACAATTGAGTTTGCCTCTAGCTTACCCCCTTGATGTGGATTGATACCCTTACTTACCGTTCTACACTTTAGATTGTTATATATTTGTAGGTAATCGAGAATTTTGATTACAAGATCTTTTCAAGCAACAAAAAAATATACCGAAAAGTTTACTCTATCAAATGGCGCCATTGCCAGGGATACAAAAAAGTAACTCTATCAGTCACGAACTCGAATATGGAAAATATCAAACACACCTTGAGCCACATGTTCGAATGGTCAAATGCGAAGGATAATGGAGAACAGGAAAATGCAATGGGGAGGTGGGTGAGGGGACCACTACTCTATCCCCCTTACCGAATTTGATCGGCTCATTATCCTCATTCGAAATGTACTCTACCCCCAGCCCAACTAACCTAACTTAATTTGAGCCAGCTCGGTAGAAAGTATATATCGTTGATACACGTGGAGGCTACCGAATTGCCAAGGGAGTGAAGTTCATGAGCATCACTTTGGGTACCATCGTACACAATTTTCCACTAAAACATTTTGATGATGAGGTATTGTGGTTGGACAAGAAAGATGGTGTCCGACACATGAAAGATACGCTGGGGGCATATGCCATTTGACTGAATTTTCTCCTTGAGCGTTATTAATTTTTTGTATGATGTTACATTTAATTAAACTTGGTTGACATAATTAAACTTGTTATGGTTTGGTTGATGTAATTTAACTTAAGTCATTAATTTCATTTGGTATATTGAATTAATGTGCTTTTTATTTATTTCATTATTATGTTGTATTATATAGTTTATTCTGTTGTTGGTTATTTGAATAACAATATGAATTTTTTAAACAAGTTTAATGTTGGGCAGTATTGCCCATCAATTTTTTCATATTCTACAGTTTTTCATGGTCCTTGATTGTGAGAACTCTTTTTTTTTCATGGTCAAGGTTTGTGACAAATTTGTGATAAAAATAAGGTTCGTTCACATGACATTAATTTGGATTGTGAGCACGAAAAAGTCAACCATACGCATGACTAAGTTTGGTCTTATCACGGTCAAGGATCGTGACATGACCGTGATAATTATTTTGTTGTCATGATCCTTAACCGTGACATGTCTTGGTCACCCCAATTTGTGGGTGATATCCTCAGTGTAAAAAAGACCATGATAAAGGGGTGTTATCACGGTTAAGTACCATGACACAGGGCCTTATCACACAAAGATTTTTCACGGCCCTTGACCATGATAATTCCATTTTGTCACAGTATTTAACCGTGATAACCCAGACCAAATAGTGTAGTGACTCCACATACTTAAGGTGCGCCTACCATGTCATCACAACCAATCCACATACATTATTATAGACCGCACATATCGTGGTGTCCCCTTATAAGATACTTCACTACACCAGTTATCATAGGTCTAGTTTCATCATAATGGATGACCTACACTAGACATTGCACATACTCATGATGCCAACATAAAACGATCAAAGTATCCAAGATATTAGGGTCCCACAACCATTATCAAAGACCACAATTTGCACATAGCTTAGACTATCATAGTTTTTAGCATATCCCACTACCGTTTGATTCAAGTCAATACGAAGATCCAAAGATCCAATATCTCCAACTTTTAATCATCTCTACATCATGAAGGTATATTGGTATTAAGTTTAAATTTATCCCTTGAATTTATTTTGGGATGTTTATTTTTATTAAAACTGGAAACATAATTTTTCTTATTTAAAAATCAAGGCATTTTCCCTTTACTTCATTTTTTTTAAATGCGCATATCTCATTTAAACAAGATTGGAATCTCATTCAAATAAGATCCTGGTTTTGTTCGAAGTATCATTTGAAGTTTACTTCGATCAAACATAGAACGAGGACATACTATAGGTCGTTTGACGGTCATTCAAATGATATTGCTCGATGGTTTGAACAAGATCCATTCTCATAACAACGGGCCTACGATTCCCATTCAAACGAGATTCAGAAATCATTTATACGAATTCATTGCCATAAAATTTGTGTTAGTCTTATAAATGCCTATTTTGCGTTTGTTTTCGTTGAGACTTTTTTCCAGAATTGATTCTGTATATCTTTAGCAAAAGTTTTCAACCTTTCTGAGTTTAGAAAACCTTTGTGATTCAAAAATCAAATCACCAAAATTTATTTGAGTGAATCTACTTTAAACCCTATAGCTTTTATCTATCATACTCTTGTGGCAAGAGTTTCTTCACAACTGAACTTATAATTCTCGAGGGAACTCACTTCTGACAGTATAGGCTAATCGGTGGATACCGAGCGGGGAAGGCAGCGTGTCGACTACTCCTCACCAAGTAGTATTCTTCATAGATTTGTAAAGACCTGTTCATTATACTTGTAGAGGTTATATAGTAGTATGTAAGTCGACTATCTTGCAAACTTTCTAATGTGTTGAATACAAAGTTTTACTTGAAATGGATTTTTTCCTTAATTTTCTTCTGTCGAATGCATGATTTAATTTATATGTTTTTATCACCTAGATACTTATGTAGGATAATAAGATAAAATTTGGACTCATTTGTGTTGGACACTTAATTATATAAAGATTTCACGAAGAACGAGATAACGCACTCTCAAACTGGTATCAGAGCCAGTTACACAAAATACTGTGTGATCCTCTTCCTATAATTTTTTTTGATATAATTTATTTTTTGAAAAATTATTGATATTTGAGAAGAAGGTCTTTAATGGAAATTTTTCATAATCGAGTGCCTAATATTATGTTACAAATTTTTCCTACTGGAAAGCTAGGAAGAGTTTTGTTCTGAAAGCCATGAATGATCGAGTTTGGATATTTGTGAAAGATGGTGGGTGATACGTCATGGATATTGCTTATTTGCGCTCGTTATATTTATGCATTCTAGCACTTTTTGTTCCTTATGCCTATGTTATGATCGTTAACAGACAACCTCTATTATATATGTTTGTATGCTTTCCAAGTTATAATTGAGCATTTGTAGGTATGGGAATACTTAACGTGTGTATTGGTTGCATTTTGAGGAAGTTTTATCGTAAGAATAAACTTTAAGGGAATTTTATTCATTTCATACTTCATCTCCACCATAGTGAAGTTCCATAAAAGTGTAGTTCAATGATTTAGCTTCGCGTGGCCGTAAACGACACGCCATTTTGAATCCGGACGAAGAAGTTATAGCCAATTTTGTATGCCGCCTTTTCTCCCCTTTTAAAGACAAAGATCCCATGAAAATAGAGGACCGGTCGACCGGCCTTATGACCCCGATCGATCGGTAAATAATAATTAAGCCTACACACAAGATGACAACTCAAACCTGTTTGATCGATCGATGATCCAAAAATTTGGGTGTTGGATTTTATTTCATTTCTTTTCCCCAACATACAACACAAACGAATTTAGGTTTGTCTTGTAAGATATATTTAATTCTATATAGTTTAGGCTTTGTTATTGGGATCTCCTTAACCTCTTTCGGGTTTATACCCATTTATGTAAGTTCTTTACTATTCATTGCCTTGTTTACTTGTTTTAAGCTTTATTTCCTTATTTCCATGCTTTGAAATTAGTTGTTGGTGTTTTATTTATTGTTTTCATTGTTTAATTAGTCTCTTTTAGTTGTTTAATCATGTTTAGTGCTTAGTTTAAGTGTTGGGGTCATTTCCTCTCCATTGATGGGCGTTGAGCTTCAAAAGTTAGGTTTTGTGGAAAACCGCATTTAATTAAAATCTCGAGTATTAAAGTTGGAATATTATGCGTTTAACTTCGTTTGTCATGCAACGTTAGTGTTTAAAGCGATATTATGAATTTAATCCATCTATGACCATTTTCGGTTAAATGTTTAATCTTGCATTTTTGGATTAAATTCCTTTGTGTGTGATTTTTATAATTAGTTGATTATGCTCGGTTAAGTGTTTTCGAAACAAAATTCTAATTATGCATCGTTTAGCCCATGGAAGGGATGTGATCTTGACTCTCGTTTTATTGATCTTATTTAGCATAGTTAACATCTTATTTTCCCCCTTTTTCCCGTATACACCACCGTCACATTTTACACTTTTATTTTGGAAGTAATAAATCAATCAAAGTATGTCAAACATTCCATGTGCATTTTTGAAACCCAGACTAGCCGTTGTACTCCATTTGGGTGTAGTTAAAATTTAGGTTTTCTATAGTGCCGTCGAAAGCCCATAACAATGATTGTCATATCTATATGGATGCTCGATTTTTGCCTCATCAAAATGGCGCCATTGTTGGGAAATGTTTGTTGTAGATTGTAATTCTTTTATTATTTTGTAGTATTTTTTTTCATTTTATTTGAATTCTTTATTTTTTTATTTCTTTTTCACTTGTGCTAAATTGTTTAAGAACCTTGAAATTTAGGCCCTCATCGCGTTTTTGAATTGCATACTTTGAAATGTCTCGCTATAACTCTTCAGGTAACTTTAATTGTTATGATAACAGTTCTCCAAGTTACACTCTAAAGACTATGAAAAAATGCCTACAAATTCTTGAAAATAAACGAATTGAGCGTGAAATTCAAAAATTTATATGTAATTCCTCATCGCACTAGGAAGAAACTTTGGGAAGCGGGGAATTCCCTAGCTATGAGCAAACCTCCCAGGAAGATGTTATGTCTTCTCATTGGTTTCATAATGAGTTACCTTTCAAGTAATTGAATGACCGATCCGAGACTGGTCTTTAGAAATAAATGACCAACTCGATGAGATTATTTGTTCGCAAGGCCCGGTTGAGGTTGAAATTTGCGTTTCGCCTCCAGCACTTTTTAAAGAAGAAATAATTGAGTGTAATCCAAGAACTTTTGAATTTTAACCTCATATTAATATTTCACATTCTTTTGAGGTTGAAATCCTTTTTTTCCTCGGTTCCCTACTATTATCGAATCATTATATTTATCACAAGAATCGGTTGAAAGTTTTGATTACTTTGACCCAATTCTTGAGCGGGGATTGTTATTTTGAGATGCTTCATCTCATGGAATATTCTCTTGAACGTTCCCCACCTTCCCTTCCAATTGAAAACCCATGGGGATGTAATTTTAATTTTCCCGATCTCAATTTGGTCTTGTCCCCCTTACTATCCAAATCTCCCATCACTCGCCTAAAAAAATTAATAGGCGATGGTTCATTTCTTACGCCTTACACATGCCTTCCGTTATTGAAATGAAATTCTTATTTTTCGGTAGGCATGCATGAAAACGAGGGTATACCAATTATCCCTCAAAGTCAAATTGTGTTTTTGAGGGACCCTACAAAATTCCAACTTCTAGTGCATAGTTAGTTAGAAGTTAAAATTATAGGTTGTAAATAATTAGTTTTTCTTTCTTTCTTTCTTTTTCTCTCTTTTCAATTTTAGTCTAGTGTATTAGTTAAAGTTTTTGTTATTATTTTTGTTTTTCTTGGTTTTAACATATTTTGTAGATTCAATGGACTCATACTTATCGAGGATCGCTCCAACTTTAGGTTATATCTTTCTTTTCCTGTATTTAACTTATGTTCTTGATTTGTATTGATGACAGTGAAACATTTCAGTTATGGGGTGTGGGATACTTTGTCCATTCATTATTTAGTTTCATTGATTTTATCACATGTTCTTTACCAAGCTTGCTTTGTTGTAAAAAAAATGAAACTTTCAAAAATATTTATTATTTCTCTTTTATTGGGCGTTTTGCCTTTGTTTCCGATGATAAATTTCAAAAAATGCCCGATCCAATAGATAATTCAATGATGCATGTTCTTGATTTTAGAATTTATTAGACTTTAGTCCTCAGATCGTTGATATTATCAATAACTTCATTAGTGAAACTTGAATCCCATGAGCTCATGCGCTTTACTTGTTTTATTGATTTGGTTTACGATTTTTATAACTCGGTAATCTTTTATTGCATTGTATATACTTACACCTAGTGAGCTTTTGGATTTTCTTCATGTGTGAGTGTTTATACACTGCACTTTCCTGCTTGAAAATGTTGATTTCGTCGATAATCTCATTAGGTGTTTATACACCTAATGAGCTTTAATCATTCATTATTTGAGTTCATATTTTGAAATATGTTACTTGAGTATTATTTTCAAAGTTGTTTTGACTCACTAATCGCGTAAAATCTAGGAAATGATCATAATCCATCATTGATATATCACCCATATTGACCTTGACATCACCTTATATGTTTCCCCTCGTCAACCCCTTTGAGCCTTAATATAGACTTTCATTTCATAAGCCAAAATTCAATAACCAACTCCAAATTGGATTTATATACCATACATATTACCTTCCATACCTTTGTTTCAAATGATACTCCGGATTGAAAGGTGTTATTTTTATGTAGTTGCAATTAAGAATGTGAGAGTGAGAAAAGTGAAGAAAAAAACAAGTAAAAAAGAAAAAGAAAAATAAGAAAAGAAAAGAAAGTGAAAGTTTTTATATGATGTGTGTAGTGTTCAATAATCCTTGAAGCTCTCCAATTTTATATCTAATGATTGTCATGGAAATCATTTTCCAATTTTGAAATTGCTCGCAATTTTTCATTATCCCATGGAAATCATTTACCCCAAGGCTGGGATGTGATCCTGACCCTCAATTTATTAATCTTATTTAGTATAGTCAACTTATTATTTTCCCTCTTTTTCCCATTTACACCATTATCACCTTTTACACTTTTATTTTAGAATTAATAAATCAATTAAAGTCTGTCAAACATTCCCTGTGCATTTTTTATGCCCGGACTAACTGTTATACTCAATTTGAGTGTAGTTAAAGTTTAGATTTTTTACATTGTGGTCATAAGTTGATCACAACGATTAGAGTATTTACATGGACGATCGATTTTTGCCACATCAGTGGACTCTTCCAACTATCAATTTTGATAATGTAACAAATCCTAAACTTGTTTCTTCCTGGACTAATGAGGAATTTAAATTGAGTCGTTTTAATTCTCGTGGATTTAGTACTATTTATGAAGTCATCACTCTTGACGAGTTCCATCGCATCATGACGTGCACTACGTCTAAAGAAGCATTGGATATCCTCCAGCTCACTCGCGAGGGTACAAACGCTGTGAAAGCATTAAAGCTTTAAAATTTGACCACCCAATTTGAGACCATCACTAGGTCTGGACGCCTCAATAAGTGTTAAGGCTAATTTCTCCAAGCGTGGGTACCTGATTTCAGCTCCTCGAAATGCCTTACTGGTGTAGTAACTGGCCTCTCGACTCCATTGTCTTCTCGTATTAAAGTAGAGCTCACAGCCAACTCAAAAACGTCCAAGTACAAATATAATTTTATCTTTCTTATAATTTATACAAGAATTTTCATTATGTAGGTGATTTTATGCGTGTTAAGTTTATGCATACGCTAACATTAATATAAGTATATATTAAGCATGAGGGAACTTGGTTCCACAAGGACGTATTAAATGACTATGATTGAAAAATTCGTTACACTGAATTGGGAAGCTCCATAAAAACAATCATTATAATTTATCTACAAGTATCAATCATATACAGACCCTCTTACTACGTTCTCAAAGTATTTTTAACTTCACATGAGTTAAGACACAAATTATAGGTGGCTCAATGCGCTTTCCCAAACACGCGCATGCACACAAACACATATAGTGTGTGAAGAGAGAGTGGGGAGACTATGACACCCTGACTAATTAAATACTGGGTAGTTACTCCTTTATTAAATTAATACAAAATGACAAAGTTGGTTCAGTTCATAGCATCACTGTCGAAAAACGTTTTAACAATTACTAGCCACCTAATATTTAAAAAGTGAGTTGTCAATTTTAATTAAATCTGATTAACATGCAATAAGTAAATCATGAAATGCTAACATAACCAACACAACATAATGACAATAGAATAACCAGAAGATAGTAACGAGTCTGGAAGAATACTCCTCACAAAAATCCGAATACTGAAATAAACAAATACCAAGTCTGCATCATTAAATTAATTACAACCCGAAATCTGAAATAACTGAATAGGTAGAGTGTCTCGAAAAGAAATGGGGCGACATGCCCAACAAATGAGAAAATCTGATAATATAGAATCAAGATCGGAAGTGGAGGTGTCTATCGTCAAGGTCCTGTAACTTCCATAGCAGCTACAGTACGTCACTGGAATAGAACTCCTATGCATGGTGTCCTTATGGCTGGGCACCTAAAAGGTTTTTTTACAAGAAATATATTTGGAAGCAAACGGGTCAGAGCCCGATAGTGAAAACAATTTAAAATATAGCAAGTGTTTTAATGACATTAAAACAATGAAGGCAAAATACATGTTAGGACGTGCTCTCACATGGAATACTCACCTCTCGACTATCTGTGCACTCCTAACGTATCCGTAATCAAATCTAGTTATTCCCATATCTAACTAGTCCAAAATAAAATCTAACCTTACTATACGATTCAGGCTTCAATTCCGACCTCTTCATTTAAATAGAGAGATTTACATTTATTCTCGGTTTCCCATATTAGTAATACTACTTACTAGAGGATTTCCACTTTTATTTGTACAGAAACGTCACTATTATTTATATACGCAATTTATACATGACAGTTGTGGGTACCCCGATTCTATCACCATAAGGCCTGGAGGAGTAGCCCCTCCTCAGCGACCCAAAACCCAGGCCCATCACCTCTGGTACTCATCCATTTACTCCACGATGCCATGAAGAGAAGTTGTGGGGGAACACGATCCCATGAAAGGGAGATGGCTAATAAAGAGGAACCTATCACCCCTACTACTCCAACACATACATGTATAAATTAAACCCCAAGTCCGGGGCAAAGAAAAAGTTGTATTCTCTGTACTTACTTTTTAGAATATAGAGAAATAACACTGACTGAACCACCGTGGACGTAGGCACTTCTTTGCTGAACCACGTACTCCCGTTGTTGTGTGATTGGCCTTTTATTTGTTTTTTCTTGGCTGTCACCTCTTTCATATTTATTTGTGTTGCATAATAATTGCCTCCACAATTGGCGCCGTCTGTGGGAAACGTTTATCTTTCCTTGAGAAGATCCCACATCGAGAAAAAATCTAAGATGTCTGGTCACAGCAGCAATGCTCCTCAAGCAGGAAACATTCAGGAGCCACCCGCTCCTCGCAGGATTAGGTCTGAAGTCCGACATTCCGAGCAAGGGGCTCGCTTAGAAAGGCCAGCCTCAGAAGAAAGTCAAGGACCAGCAAGGTCCACTCAGATATCCAGATTGATCGATGCATACGAAGCAAGGCTCCACGAGCAGAGGGAGTCTTCTCACAGGTATGAGGTTGAGAATGCTCGCCTGAAAAGAAGACTGGAAAAACTGGAAAAAGAACTACGTCCTGATACCAGGAGACGCCCCTATCGCACTCCTAGCCCTCAGGTGAGCAAATCTCGCAGCCGAGGAAGGAGCCCTAGGCGGAGACATCAAGGGTTCGAAGGTGGCGACTCAGACGACGACCTCCGCAAGCAACTAAGAAAAGCTCGCCGCTATCAGAGCCCTTCTCGCAGCGACGACAACATACGGAACCTAGTCCGCAGAGAAATGGACCAACATCCAGCTCACCGCGGCACCAGGTCAACCAGAGAACTCGTTTGGAGAGCCCTCAAGACCCAGATGAAATCACCCTTCACAAGGGAAATTGAAGAAGAAGAAGCTCCCAAAAAGTTTGCTATTCCAAGGTTCAAGATTTATGACGAGAAGACTGATCCCATTGATCATGTCAGGCAGTACCGGCAGGCTATGACCCTCTGGAATCACCAAGATGCGTTGATGTGCCGTATTTTCCCCTCAAGCCTTCATGACGTGGCCCAGAAATGGTTCGAGAAACTCCCTCACCGATCCATCAGAAATTTCAAATCCCTGACCGAGCTCTTTACGGCCAGGTTCATCACCAGCAGCTCCCATCCCAAAAGGATGGATGCTCTATTGACGATGAAGAAAACTCCTCAGGAGACACTTCGAGACTACGCGAAAAGGTACTGGGAGTTATTCAACGAAGTCGAAGACTGCGCAAAAGAGGTGGCAGTGGCTTCATTAAAAATTGGGCTACCTAGCTCTTCCCTCCTCTACCAGTCCTTGACAAAGAAGGAAGCAACCACCATTGATGACCTGATGGCCCGGATTGAGAAATACGCAAAGGTGGAAGATGTCACCCGCCTTAACGTAGGAGAAAACGGTCGAGCCAAGCTCGCCACGAAGGGAAGTGAGAAAGTTGATAACCAGAAAAAAGGAGGAAAGAATGGGAGGAAGAATGGCCCCAAGAACGGAGGAAGCCCTGACGTTGCAAAGTTGTTCCAGGCAGTCAACACCGTCTTCAAAGAACCAATTTACAAAATTCTCGCTAAGATCAAGGATGAGCCGTTCATCAAATGGCCCCGGAAAATGGGAGGAGACCCATCGAAAAGAAACAATGCGCTGAGATGCACCTTCCACAAAGAGGGAGGACATAAGACCGAGCACTGCAAGGCTCTTAAGTCCCACCTCGAGGAGTTGGCCCAATCTGGACATTTGAACAACTTTATGGAAAAGAAGGTAGAGAGAGTGACTGTCCACAAGGAGGCAAAACCCGACAACGTATTAGAAGACGACATCGGACACGAATTCGCAGTAATCCATGGAGTATCCGATGTTAAGCAAATCCAGGGTAACTCAGCTCGGATGGAGGTAAAGAAGCTGACAGCAGTAATGCAAGATTTTCAAATTGATCCAGCGAAATCACAGGCAGGAAAACGCCGCCGAGCAGAGGACATCAACTACAACAAGCATATTGTCTTCACGGATGAAGATCTTGTGGGAGTGAGGACCCCACATCACGATGCCTTAGTCATTACACTCAGGATAGCCAACTTTGATATCGATAGGCTGCTCGTCGATCAAGGAAGCTCATCCGAAGTAATGTACATCGACCTGTTCAGGAAATTGAAGTTGGACATCACCGACCTGAAGGGAACCACTGTCCCTCTGGTCGGCTTCGCTGGAAAAATGACCATGCCTTTGGGCAAGATAGTACTACCAGTGCTCGCTGGGAGTGTTTCGAAAATGATCGAATTCTTGGTGGTCGACATCGATTCACCGTATCAAGCCATCCTCGGCAGGGGATGGCTTCATGCAATGAAGGCAGTCTCCTCGACCTACCACCAGAAACTCAAATATATCACCGAGCGGGGAGTGATGGAGATACATGGCGACCAGGAGATGGCGAGAAAGTGCTTCATAGCGGCCATCCGACCGAAGCCAGAGAAAAAAGACGTTCGAACCAGCGAGAAAGTGGAGGAAGGTGCAATCCCTTCCAAATAGCAATTAAAATATGGAAGGCCCGGAGTGGAAGAGACCAGGCTCCTCCCCTCCGAACGGGTTGTAGAAGACCTGGTAGAAGTAATTGCTAGGGAAGGCGACAACAGCAGAGTCTTCCTGATCGGGACCTCACTCACTAACGAAGAGCAAAAGGATTTGTTAACCTTACTCAGAAGCAACATAGATGTTTTCGCTTGGGAACCCTACGAGCTGCCAGGAATCGATCCCAATATGGTCTGCCATCGGTTGCACGTCAATCCCACATTCAAGCCGATAGCACAGAAGGCACGACGAACTGCTCCCGAGAAAGCCAAAGCAATAGAACAGGAAGTCGAAAAACTGCTGGATGCAGGATCCATACGGGAAGTGCAGTTCCCCAAATGGTTATCCAACCCAGTCGTAGTTCCAAAAAGCAACGGTAAGTGGAGAGTTTGCATAGACTTCACTGACCTCAACAAAGCCTGCCCCAAGGATAGCTTCCCTCTTCCAAAAATAGACCAACTAGTAGACGCCACTGCAGCTCACGAGCGAATGAGTTTCCTGGACGCATAATCAGGCTATCACCATATTCCCTTATATGCCCCAGATCAGGATAAAACGACGTTTATCACGACGGTTGGTTTATACTGTTACAAGGTCATGCCTTTTGGGCTAAAAAATGCAGGGGCAACTTATCAGCGGCTGGTTACTAAAATGTTCAAAAAATAGATGGGAAACACGATAGAGGTCTACATCGACGACATGCTCGTCAAAAGCAAGGAGAAAGAAAACCACCTTTCTGACCTGGCAAGTACCTTCGAAATCCTCAGGAAATACCGAATGAAACTCAACGCGAGCAAGTGTTCCTTCGGTGTCCAGTCAGGAAAGTTCCTTGGGTATTTGGTCAGCAAGCGTGGCATAGAGGCAAATCCAGACCAGATTGAGGCAATTAAACGGGTGCAACCTCCTCGCACAATCCGCAATGTACAGAAGCTCACTGGAATGCTCGCTGCTCTAAATCGTTTCATTTCTAAATCCTCTGAGAGATGCAAGCCCTTCTTCCAACTCTTAAAAGGCAGCAAAACGGTAGAATGGACCCCAGATTGCTCGCAAGCATTAGGCGAGCTCAAATCCTACCTAAGCTCCCCACCACTACTCGTCATGCCACAGCAAATGGACCCTTTGTACCTCTACCTCTCTATATCCAGCCATACTATCAGCTCAACGCTAATGTGTGAAGTCACAGGGATCCAACATCCAGTCTATTACGCGAGCAAAACCTTACTAGACGCCGAGCAGCGATACCTGCCATTGGAAAAGCTCGCATTCGCCCTAGTAATGTCCTCGAGGAAACTAAAGCATTACTTCGAAGCTCACACGATCATCGTCCTTACATCACACCCCCTCAAGGCTGTCCTAAGGAAGGCGGATTTGTCAGGCAGACTGTCTAAGTGGTCAGTCGAGCTCGGCCGGTTTGACATCCAATTTTAACCAAGGACAGCTATCAAGGGTCAAATCCTCGCTGACTTCATAGCTGAATTCACGGGCGAAGAACCTCTCGACCAGCCTAAGCCAACAGAACAAAACAGCCAGGCTACAGGGGGAAGCTGGAAGCTATTCGTTGATGGAGCCTCCAACTCAAAGGGGGCAGGAGTAGGAATTGTTCTCATCACTCCAGAAAATGCAGTCCTCGATCAAGGAATCAGGCTGGGATTTACATCCTCCAACAACGAAGCAGAATACGAAGCCTTAATTACAGGTCTCCAAAGGGCGCAAACTCTAGGAGCAAAGAATTTACAGGTATTCGGAGACTCGCAACTAGTTTCCAATCAGATAAGTGGAGACTACAACGCGAAGGATGAGAGGATGGCAGCCTACCTCTCCTTGGTAAGAAACTTGATGACGAACTTTGAAAAAATCAACATCCAACAGTTTCCCAGGGGGCAGAACAGCCACGCTGACGCCTTGGCAGCCCTAAGCTCGGCAGTTGATTCCAGCCTTAAAAGGATAATCCCCATCGATTTCCTTAGCTGCCCGAGCATTCACCCCAACTGCGAGCTGACAAAAGTGAAACAAATACTCCAATTGGAACCAGCCCCTAGTTGGATGGATCCCTTAAGAGACTATTTGAAGAACGGAACGCTCCCAGAGGATAAGAGGACTGCCCACCAGATAAGAATCAAAGTTGCTCGCTTTCACTTATCCACGGGAGGCGACTTGTATAAAAGATCTTTCTCCGACCCCTACCTTAGATGCGTCCACCCAGGCGATGTCAAGACAGTGCTTCACGAGATCCACGAAGGAATCTGCGGAAGTCACGTCGGAGGAAGGTCTCTAGCCTTCCGAGCAATGAAGGAAGGTTACTGGTGGCCATATATGCAAAGAGACTCCACAGTTTATGTCCGCAAATGCCTAAAATTCCAGATTCACGCCCCCATGGTCCACCAACCTGCCAGCGAATTGAAATCCCTGACCAGCCCCTGGACTTTCGCCCAGTGGGGAATGGACATCGTGGGATCACTGCCCACCGCTGCCGGCAATCGCAAATACCTGTTGGTCGCAACTGATTACTTTACCAAATGGATCGAGGCAGAACCACTAGCGAACATCCGAGATGCTGACATGATGAAGTTCATATGGAGAAATATAATCACTCAATTCGGGATCCCCAGAACCATCATCACTGACAATGGAACACAGTTCGAGAGCGGCCCCTTTCAGGACTTCTGCGACCAACACGGGATCAGGCACCACTTCAGCTCGGTAGCTTATCCTCAGAGAAACGGACAAGCTGAGGCTTCCAACAAAACAGTGATCGCTGGATTAAGAAAGCGGTTAGAACGAGCAAAAGGCGCGTGGACTACTGAGCTACCACATGTCCTATGGGCATACAGAACGACTCCCAGACGAGCCACAGGTCAGACGCCATTCTCACTAGCATATGGTATGAAAGCGGTCATCCCATTAGAAGCAGGATTGCCTACAATGAGATCCGACCTTGTCGAGCAGAATCAGAACGATCAGGCTTTGCTCGCTGAACTCGACTTGGCCGACGAGCGCAGGGAACTTGCCCTAGTAAAACTAGCGAGTTATCAGCAACAGCTCGCGAAGCACTACAGCAAAAAGGTGAATCCGAGGAAGTTCGAAGTTGGAGACTATGTCCTAAGAAAGGTCCTGGGCAACACAGTGAATCCATCAGATGGTAAACTGGGCCCAAACTGGGAAGGACCTTATGAGATAATTAGAGACGATCTGCAAGGTGCCTATCATTTGAAAACGATGGAGGGCAGAGAGATACCACGAGCATGGAACGCAGCTAATCTCAAGAAATTCTACTTTTAGGAGTTCTATTGTTAGATCTTTTATTGTACTCATTTTGGGGAAAGACAGTTTATTTCTCTATTCACCAATAAGAATCTCTCAGTTAATTACTCTCTAAAAAAATAACAATTATATCTTATTGCACATCCTTTTGAAATCACAGGTATAATAGTTGCCTTAGCAGGGGAACACCCCTCCTCAGGTCATCGTCACGAAGCACGACAGACCTCTTAGCATTACCCATGGCAATATATGAAGCCCTACAGAATATTCTTAGGCATCAAACCTATTTTGGTTAAACAAAATCCTGACTGGATGAAGACATCCAAAAATAGGTGTGTCCTCGCCAATTGCCCCTCTTAGACCTAAGGGAGTGTGACGACACGACCTAAAAGGTAAAGAGAGAGCACAATGGTATTCTTAATACTGGACTGGGCGGACACTCACATGACAAGATAAAGATTGTGAAGCTGCAAAAATATAACAGAGATTGGATAAACACGTTTAGTCGGCAAAATCGCCCAAAACTCGAACTTTCCATTAATCTTTTATATTTACAAATAATAATAGTACATGTTTAGTCGGCAAAGGTTCGCCCAAAGCATTTACAATTACTAAAAAACAAATTATCAAGAAGGGGGAAGCCTCCGAGCAAGGTAGTCAGCAACCTTAGCTCTCCTCCCGTCATCAGGGGCAGGATCGAGTTCCTCAACAACTTCATTTGTGTCTAACTCCAGTAGCCGCCGAGGAATAGCATCGATAGGAATCCATCGGTCATCTCGCCTGAATGGATTGGGCATCAGAGTAGACGGAGACATCTCATGCCGATACCACAATATCGAATTCCTCGGGACCTGCAGCTCTCTGAGAGCACTCAACCACCCCCTGATGAAGGAAAGCTCCTCGAACTCTGATAATCTCGTGGGAGCATCCAACTAGCCCTGATCATAGCCATCAGTCCACACTTGGCGAGGGCCCTTCTTGAATAGATGCCGCAGTCGGGTGACGTCCCTCTGGAGCCCAGCTGCAGTTACGTAAGCTCGCCGGACATCACCGCGCAGCTCCTCTATTTCCCTCTCACGCTGCTCCTTAACTTCCCTACTCCTACCCCGTGTACTCCTACCAGCACGCGGGAGGGGAGGTCGAGCAGCTCGCGACGAGGAAGAACCTTGTAGGACTGCCGGAGCGGTGCTCGGCGAATGCTCCTTAAGCCTCGAGACCTCCCGCCTCAGGTCGTCATTCTCCCGCTGAAGAAACTCCACGACTTGATTGATCTCGGTGGCCTCCAGTAACTTGGCTCTCAGCTCGCTAACTTCTTCTTGCACTGAAGCTCCGATCTCTTCCATTTCCTGGAGCCTGTCCTTCAATTTGGCCACCAGCTCAGACTGATCCTTGTATTTTTTGTAACTTAACTTAGCAAACCGGCAGAGTCTAGCGAAGGCCTGGCGAACAGCAGGACTCGCATTTGGACCGAGAGTCCTACCCAGATGTGAAGTGGCAGGGATATATTCATCAGCATCAACCAACTACAAGTAAAAAAGAAAGGAAGAGAACAAAAAGAAATCAGCATAAACAAAAACGAAGCCTTTTTATTGATAATGAGCGAGGTTACATCAGAACAAAAAAGAAAAAAATTACAAAGAAACCCTATCACTTAGCAACCTCGGTGGATGGACCCTTGTCCTTATCAGCATCAGCAGGGGCGTCACCCTCTGCAGAGGTGTGCACTGCCCCCTCGACCACGGAAGCATCAACAAGAGTCGCCTGAGAAGCAGGATTGACCCCTTCAGCAGTTGGGGCTGACTCCTCATCCACAACTGGCTTGGGCCCTGGATCATGTTCGTCAAAAAGTGGGGATGCAACATCCACCCCAGCAGCCACAAGGGCCTTGTTCCACCCCTTCTTGAAGTTCAGACGGCTGATATAGCCTATCTGAACCTCGGCGTCTTCATACGCAGCAGCCCAGCCAGAATTGTATGAATCTTCTTTAACAGTGGCTGCCTGGGCTTTCTCCGCTTCCAGCTGCTCGGCAAGAACCCTGTTCTTCTCCACAAGGTCCAGCTTGCTAGAGCAAACCTGTTCATACAACTTCCTCAGCTCGCCGAGCTCCCTGACAGCATTATCTCTCTCGCGAGCAGAATTAGCAAGGGCCAAGGCAGAAGAAGCTCGAGCCGCATCAGCAGCCTTCAGATCGGCCTCCAGTTGAGAACCCCTGGCCACCAGAGTAGAATTCTGCTGCTCCAGCTCGCTGTTCCTTCTCAACAGCTCATCGCGAGAGCGATAGAGCACAGCGAAGTCAGTCACAAACTACAGAAAACAAGGGAAAGATCAGAAAGAAGAAACCATCAAAACAGATTAGAAGAAGTTGGGAAGTAGAAAAGAAACCTTACCAAGGCAAGCCTCTGGCTAGCTTGCAAGGCCAGTTGATCAGACCCTGACGCCCTCTCGCGATCTGCAGGGAGGACTGCCCTTTCAAGCAGCGCAGGGGCGAGTTGAGGAGAGGTGGCCACCGAAGCCCCCTCAGGCAAAGCAGATACTGGGACCAAGGCTTGACCGGTCTTGGTCCTCATTTCCATCTTCCTCCTCTCCTCCTCCTTCTCTTTCTCCCTCATCTTTCTCTCTTCCACCTTCTTCCTCTCCTCCTCCTTTTTCTTCTCCCTCTCCCTCGCCTGCTCCTCCTCTCTCTTCTTCTTCTCTTGCTCTTGAGAGGAAGGCCGAGAACCAGTAGCTATGGCCCCGGAGACAGTCTTCGATTTTTTGGACCTTTGTGCAAGAAGCACATCATCATCATCATCATCATCCCGGATTAGATTCTTCCTGGGAGGCATTTCTTCACCTGGACTGCTGGTAGTACTCGATGAACTGCTACTATCAGCACTGCCTCCACCCAAGTTACTCACAACACCTGCAGGCTCGCTCTCCGAGCTGCTCTCCTCCTCGTCCAATTGGATGGGCTCAGCTGAAATCTCTTCGGAAGAGTCAAAGTCCGGAACACTTTCCACAGGTCGGGCTATGAAGCTGGAGCCTGTGTTCTTGTATTCAAGCAGAAAAGCAGCAGACCTAGGATGCTCGCCGTCACCCAAAGGTTCCCTGATGTTCCAAGCTTTCACCAGTTCCGAGATACGAACCTCGCTGAGAGCTGGCTCCAAGTTCTTTATCTTCACTGAAAAAGAGAAAGCAAGGAGAAGTTAGAGAAATCACAAAGCCCGCAAAGGTTGAAACAATAATACAACATCTACCTATATATTCTTCCCCATAAAAGGGAATAGTGAACCTCTCAGACCTCGACCCTTCAAATTGAGGGGAGTATTGCCAGTTCCTAACGAGAAACCCTTCTTGCCAGTAGTCCTTATGGGAATCAGGTAAATTTACTACCAATACCCTATCAGGGCTCCTAGCCTTAAGGTACAGAACACCTGAACTCGTACGAGAAAAAGAATAACAAAAGCAGACCTCGGCAAGCCCTAACCTTGTGCCGTACAATTGATTTATCCTGTGTACACCGTTCACTATTTTCCATACATTGGGCGAACATTGTGCAGGCATAATACAAAAATAACTAAAAAAGTGCAGAAACAAACCATTAGGGGGAAAGGTAAGACCCCCCTGGGAGAGAAACAGGACGTGAATCCAATGTGCATCCTCTATGTCGCTAACGTTCCTAGGCGGCGAGGCACAACACTCAATCTCTACCCACTCAGGAATACCGTAGAATTTTCTAAACTCAGTTACCGACCTATCTCCAATCTTCGCCATTGGAAAAATACAAGAAAAACTATAAACTCAAGAAAAAGGGCACAAAAGACTTACAGGACAGAAGATCAGATCAAAAGGCGAAGAAGCGACGAGAGTGGAGACCGAAAACAGAAGGTACAAAACTCAAGAGTTCTCAGAAGATAGAAGATTGCTGGAAAAGATGGAATGACGAAGAGAAAATGTGTCTTATTCCAACAAGCCTTCAAAACTAATCATAACGCACGGATAGCGAAGCGGGTGCCGCCAAAGCAACTTCACAGTTTTCAAAGAAATCAACCATCATTGCTGATCATTTAAATTCATCGGACCCATAAGAACGGCCCAACAAATTTAGGGGCAATTGTGGGTACCCCGATTCTATCACCATAAGGCCTGGACGAGTAGCCCCTCCTCAGCGGCCCAAAACCCAGGCCCATCACCTCTGGTACTCATCCATTTACTCCACGATGCCATGAAGAGAAGTTGTGGGGGAACACGATCCCATGAAATGGAGATGGCTAATAAAGAGGAACCTATCACCCCCACTACTCCAACACATACATGTATAAATTAAACCCCAAGTCCGGGGCAAAGAAAAAGTTGTATTCTCTGTACTTACTTTTCAGAATATAGAGAAATAACACTGACTGAACCACCGTGGACGTAGGCACTTCTTTGCTGAACCACGTACTCCCGTTGTTGTGTGATTGGCCTTTTATTTGTTTTTTCTTGGCTGTCACCTCTTTCATATTTATTTGTGTTGCATAATAATTGCCTCCAAAACAGTGAATTTCAATTAACCGTATATTATTCCCATCATTAATATAAAATATTAGCACCCCGAGGATAAGCTGCGGTGCACACATACTCTTCTATCCAATCCCGGTACATCACGTACATAAGGACCACGCATTCCGAATCTCTCAGGAATCGTTCTCAAATATCAACAATCACAAATAATGGAGGCGAACATAGTTCACATCACATGGGTCACGCACATACCTACGCTCCCATGATCAACAGACTTATTAACTTCTCAATAAGTCCTTATTTGACCTATGTCCTCACTGTACCAATCTAAATCCCCCCGTAGGCACACAAAGATTAGATGGCCCTAATCGAACGCAGACCTCCCATGATAGCAAGTATGGTAGGTATGTTATACACATAAACCACATATAATAGGCATTCGCACATCTTAGATATCTCATATAATTAATATAGGTATACTTCTCGTTCTTATACCATCATTTAGTGTTATACGTTCACAAGTCCCCAATTCATGTATATTAACGTTATCGAACCTTCTCACGTCGTAATTAGGTATTCGTTTCCTAATCCTCAAATGTCATCATATTTACTCCAAGATTCTAAGTTTTACTCCTCACGTACTCCAATTTCTCAATTATACTCACTGGACAATAAGGGAAGGTTATTACTCCATTAAATAAGTCTACGGGAACATTTGAAATGAAATCAGGCCTAAAAGGCCATTCTGTCAACTCGTTAGAAGTCTAGTTCGAACGAGGTCGTTCGAATGAAAGTATTCGAATGAACTACCAACTCTTTATAAGGGATACTGTCATCTCGTTAGAAGCTCGTTCGAACGAGGTCGAACGACCTCGACAGGTCTTCTAACGAGATGGCAGAACACGCCCAAAAATCTGCAAATTCATTTTTCTTCAAATTTCTCTTTTCTAAATCCCTACTAAGATCATCCCAATTAAGTTTTAATGCTTTTAAACTACTCTAAGTCCTCCTAGGTCACTCTTTAACATATATTTAGGGTCAATGCTTCCTAAATTAACATGTAATCATCATAATTCCCAAACTTTTGTCCCAAACCCTATAATCATGAACAAAGAATTTAATGTCTACAACTACTCTTCATAATTTCGTTTTTAGGTCATCAAAAGATATATTTTGGAGATGAAATTCATCCATAACAATTCTACATGCAATCCCTATATAAGATTGTGAGTTCTATCTCCAATTTCATTGGATTTTCATCAAACTTTCAATACAAAACTTATATATTCAATTCTAAGCATGGAGGAAACATTCACTTGAAATTATGTAATTAAACAACTTGCTTTAGATGTTATGATTTGGTGATGAAGGATGAAGGTTGATTCTCCTCTTTCTCTCTACAGATTTCTCCCAAAGATGGTGATGGTGGTTAGGGGTTTCTTTTGGAACTTCTTAAGGCTCTCCCAATAACTCCTGTAGCCCACTACTTGATAAATGCTGATAATGGACTTAATGGGTTTATTTTTAATATAAAATTAACCTCTAAAATTCATGGGTTTTAATTCTTCTATTTTTAAATTACCAAAATACCCTTCTAGGTTGCCGGTTTGACCTAAAAATGGCCCGGAACCCAAACTAAACCCTCGGCTAGCATTTCTGACTATTTTGACCCTTTCGGACACGTTGGCACACTCAAAATGACCATTCGGTTGATAAAAATAAAATTCACTTTTTAATTCAAATAATTTCATTCCTGACGCGACTGACACGCGCGTCCCAACTTAAGTTTCCAAATTATCGTATTTCAGCCTCGCGACAACTTTAATATTTTCAATACTCATGTATTACCATACATACTCAGAATTATTCAATTTTAATGTCATAATCAAATACCAACTCACATCTCGCTAGTATTTATATCCGGATTAATTCCCAAATAAAGTCAATAAAATTACAGGGTATTACATACTTTCCCCTAATAACAGAATTTCGTCCCGAAATTTGGAACTAAAGAGTACCTGGTAGAAAAAACTTAGGATAATGCTCGCGCATCTCATCATCGCACTCCCATGTGGACTCCTCTGCATTATGATGCCGCCACTGAACACGTACCAATGGTACTATCTTCGACCTCAGTTTTCGCTCGCTGTGGTCCAGAATAGCAATCGGTCCCTCCTCGTAGGAACTATCAGGCTGGAGATCGATGTCCTATATAGCAATGTGGGTATGGGACAAATCATCCCTAAGATATTTCCTTAGCGAGGAAATATGGAACACATCATGAATCCTATGCAAGTACTCCGGTAACCCAAGTCTATACGCAATTGGCCCAATCTGCTCAATGATAGGAAATGTCCCCACATATCTCGGTGCCAGTTTCCCCTTCTTCCTAAAACGCATGATACCCTTCATATGAGATACTCTGAGTATAACCTAGTCCCCCACTTTGAATTCTCTGAAGAACCTCTTGGCATCAACGTAGCTCTTCTGTCAGTCCTGAGCTACCCGAATGTGACTCCGTATCAACTCAATCCTTGCCGAAGTGTCCTGAATCACTTCCAGTCCAAGGAGTTTGTTATCCCTCGCCTCTAACCAACATGCTGGGGAACGACAAGGTCTACCGTACAACGCCTCAAATGGATCCATGCCAATGGTGAACTAGTAGGAGTTATTATAAGCAAACTCCACCAGTGGAAGGTACTGCTCCCATTCACCTCCAAAGTCTAGGATGCACATACGCAACATGTCTTCCAACATCTGATTTGTCCGCTCTGTTTGCCCATCAGTCTGCGGGTGATAAGCCGTACTCAGTCACAACTCCGTACCCAGGGCCTCGTGGAAACTTTCCCAAAATCGTGAAACAAATATCTTGTATCGGTCAGACACGATATTTAAAGGTACACCGTGAAGTCTCACTATTTCCGCAATGAAAATATGGGCATACTATCACGTAGTGTAATCTGTCCTCATGAGTAGAAAATGAGAAACTTTGGTCAACCTATCCATAATTACCCATATAGAATCGTGACCCTTCTGTGACGTAGGTAACCCCGTGATAAAGTCCATGGATATGCTCTCCCATATCCACATCGGAACCTCTAATGGCTGTAGAAGTCCTGTCGATTTCTGATGATCCACCTTTACTAGCTGATAAGTGGTGCATTTAGAAACAAATACGGCGATATCTCTCTTCATCCCGCTCCACCAATACTGGCGTCTCGTGTCTTGATACATCTTATCCCCACCAGGGTGTACCGCGAATCGTGAGCCGTGCGACTCTGCCATTACCTTGTGTCATAAATCTTCCCCTTTCGAAATGATCAGTCTCCCATTGAAAAGTAATCCCTCATCTGAGCTAACGGTATAGGACTTGGCTCCCTCTGCTAGTAATCGAACTATCTGCTCCTGACAGAACGAGTCATTTGCCTGGGTCTTTATCACTCTTGTAACAATCTGCGGTGTAACAGTCATCACAGACATGAACGATCGGGCCACTGCATCCTGGTGTCCCAACTCCTTCCACTTAGCTCTCCACACCTCGGCCACTTCATCTACTGGCCTACGGCTCAATGCGTCTTCTACCACGTTAGCCTTCCCCGGGTGATATTGGATATCAAACTGATAATCCTTCACGTACTCAAGCCACCGTCGTTGACGCATATTCAGTTCCTTCTGCGTGAAGAGGTATTGTAGAGACTCATGGTCTGTGAACAATTAAAATTTCACCCCCAGGAGATAATGTCTCCAAATCCAAAGAGCGAATACGACTGTCGCTAACTCCAAGTCGTGGGTGGGGTAATTCCTCTCATGAGGCTTAAGCTTACGGGAAGCATAAGCTATGACCTGACTCTCCTGTTGCATCACACTTCCAAGTCCTTGTAAGGACGCATCGGTATAGACTAGATACTCAACTCCCAGTCTGGGCAATGCTAACATAGGAACTGAGGTCAACTTGTCTTTCAACTCATCGAATGCCAACTGACAGGCATCGCTCCAAATGAATGGCACACCCTTGCGAGTCAGATGTGTCAAAGGACCCACTGCCTTTGAGAAACCCTGAATAAACCTCCTGTAGTATCCTGCTAGGCCCAAGAAACTACGGATATCAGTCGGTGTCATGGGCTGTCCCCACTCCCTCATCGCGGATACCTTCCCCGGATCAATAGATATCCCCCGGTCTGAAATGATATGCCCCCAAAACTGAACCTCCTTCAGCCAAAACTCGCACTTTTGATACTTGGCATAAAGCTCATTCTGACGCAGTGTCTGCAAAACCTGTCTCAAATGCTCGGCGTGCTCCTCTTCTGTCTGGGATTAAACTAGAATGTCATCAATAAAGACGATGAAGAACTGATCTAGGAACTCTCTGAACACCCTATTCATCAAGTCCATAAACACGTTTGGAGCATTGGTCAAACCAAAAGGCATAACCCGAAACTCGTAGGAACTGTATCTCATCAAGAAGGCAGTCTTCGAGGCGTATTGTTCCCTGATACGCAACTGATGGTATCTTGATCGCAAATTAATCTTTGAGAAGAAGGAAGCTCCTCTTAGCTGGTCGAATAAGTCATCGATTCAGGGCAACGGATACTTATTCCGTATCGTGACTTTATTCAACTCCCGATAATCTACACACAACCTCAATGATCCGTCCCTCCTCTTAACGAACAACATAGGGGCACCCCACGACAAAGTACTCCTTCGGATAAACCTCTGACCCAACAACTGCTTTATCTGATCCCCTAGCTCTCTCATTTCTACTGGAGCCATACGGTAAGGTGTGCGAGTAATTGGCCGAGTGCCCGGTGTCAAATCGATCACAAAATCTATCTCTCTACTAGGTGGTAATCCAGGTATATCCTAAAATACATCAGCAAACTCCCTCACGACTGGAATCGAATCAAGTGGTATTACCACTTCCTTAGAGGTCTCCTCCTCTATATAATACAAGTGAGTGGACGATCCTCCTTCAGGGCGAGGCATCACCACTAAAAACATCTCCTGCCCGGGAATGGCAAAAATGATACTCCTACTGAAATAATAAATCATGGCTCAGTACGTAACTAGCCAATCCATACCAACAATCGCATCATACTCAGTCATATCTAATACTAACATATCAACGGGTAAAGTAAATCTCCCAATCTCTATACCCACACCTCTATAAATAAGGGAAATCACGGAACCCCTACTCAACGGTGAATCTACACAAGTAACCGTGCCCTCTACGGTGTCTAATGACCCAATAGTGCGTGCAAATATCATGGCAATGAAATAATGTGTGGCCCCCGTATCAAATAAAATACGCCCCAAAGTCCCCTGAATAGAGAACATACCCTCAATAGCAGGTGGATCCTGTGGAACTGCGGCATGCTGAAGCTGATACACTCTCCCATACTGAAGTTGTCCCTGCTGGACTGGGACTGCTGGAATGGGTGGTAATTCTGGCATCTGTGGTGGTGTTGGGAGGGTGTCAGGAAACATAGGCCTTTGTGGCTCATGTTGAGCACCCTGCTGCTGCTGCTGCTGCTGGGGTCCCTGTCCCTATCAGGACAATCCTTGCATTTGTGTCCAATCTTTCCACAAATGAAGAACTTCCCCGAGAAGTTCCCCCCTCGCTGTCCCTTACCCTGATGGCCGTTACCATTCCTACCCTGACCATGATGGCCCTACTGAAACTGCTGCTGCTGACCATTCTGGCCCTGATGGCCGTTCTGACCCTGATGGCCATGTCTGAAACCTCCCTAACCATTCCTGAAACCCCCAGATCTGAATCTCTTAGGATCCCCCTATTGGGAACCCTGATCACCCTGCCTGTGCTGATCCTGAGCAGATTGTGCCCCGTTGGCACCATTTCCCCCGTTCCTGCCCTGATGGCTCGACTCTACAGATCTCTTGCTCTCAAACATGTGAAAGCGGTGATCCTGGCAGTGTAGCAGTGCTGCGTTAACCACATCAGAATAAGTGGCCAACGAGAGGTTTCCCAAAAAGTGCTGACGGATCCTCCAAGTCCATCCATCCATGAATTTTTGAATTTTCTTCTCCTCGGTTGGAATTTCATCCGGAACAATGTTCAAGAGATTGGTGAACTCAGCCTCATACTGGTCTACGGTCTTTCCCTCCTTCTTGAGGTTCATCAAATTCCTCATTATCTCAGTGTGAACAGCTGACGGAAAATATTTGCGGTCGAACCGCACCCAGAATTCCTGAATAGTAAGGGCGTCCCTCTCCTCCACGGTGGTAATGGACTCCCACCACTGCAGCGCTGATCCAACTAGCTTAAAAGTAGTCAGTATCTATTTCTGTACCTCCGTGCACTCATACATTCTCAAATGTCTTTGAATGTCCTTCTTCCACTGGCTGGACACAATAACATCGGAGCTACCTGCAAACTCCGGAGGGTGTGCTTTCTGAAAAGCATCATGAACGCGTTCCCAAGCAGACGGGAATGTATGAGCCTGAACTGGCGCTACTGCTGGCGCCTGGGGTGGTGCCTGCTGCACAACTACGAGGGCGACATTTATCGCCTGGGCTACAATAGCAGCAACCTCTGCGGCATTCATGGTGCCCTGAACTGGTGCAGGCTGTGGCTCGGGCTGAGCATCCCTAGGAACTCGTTGTGCACATCGTGGAGGCATCTAAAATGAGAGTAAAGTCTATAAGTTCGCAGTTATTACCTCAAAATAGCTGAAGAGCGAAACATATACAGAAGAATACAATAGTCCAAAAATATAGGTTTCTACATCAACGAAACCTCATCGGAAACATAACAAGCCGTACAGATCCTAAGGACACTAGAACCTGATGCTCTGATACCACCTGTGACACCCCGACTAATTAAATACCGGGTAGCTACTCCTTTATTAAATTAATACAAAATGCCAAGTTGGTTCAGTTCATAGCATCACTGTCGAAAAACATTTTAACAATTACTAGCCACCTAATATTTAAAAAGTGAGTTGTCAATTTTAATTAAATATGATTAACATGCAATAAGTAAATCATGAAATGCTAACATAAACACCACAATATAATGACAATAGAATAACCAGAAAATAGTAACGATTATGGAGGAATACCCCTCAAAAAAATCCGAATACTGAAATAAACAAATACCAAGTCTGCATCACTAAATTAATTACAACCCGAAATCTGAAATAACTGAATAGGTAGAGTGTCTCTAAAAGAAATGGGGCGACATGCCCGACAAATGAGAAAATCTGATAATATAGCATCAAGATCGGAAGTGGAGGTGTCTATCGTCAAGGTCCTGTAACTTCCACAGCAGCTATAGTACGTCACCAGAGTAGAACTCCTATGCATGGTGTCCTTGTGGCTGGGCACCTAAAAGGTTTTTTTACAAGAAAATATATTTGTAAGCAAACGGGTCAGAGCCCGATAGTGAAAACAGTTTAAAATATAGCAAGTGTTTTAATGACATTAAAACAATGAATGAAAATACATGTTAGGACGTGCTCTCACAAGGAATACTCACCTCTCGACTATATGTGCACTCCTAACGTATCCGTAACCAAATCTAGTTATTCCCATGTCTAACTAGTCCAAAAAAAAATCTAACCTTATTATAGGATTCACGCTTCAATTCCGACCCCTTCATTTAAACAGAGAGCTTTACATTTATTCTCGGTTTCCCATATTAGTAATACTACTTACTAGAGGTTTTCCACTTTTATTTTTACAGAAACGTTACTATTATTTATATTCGCAATTTATACATGACAGTGCATTTCAATTAACCATATATTATTCTCATCATAAATATACAATATTAGCACCCCGAGGCTAAGCTGCGGTGCACACATACCCTTGTATCCAATCCCGGCACATCACATACATAAGGACCACACATTTCGAATCTCTCAGGAATTGTTCTCAAATATCAACAATCATAAATAATGGAGGCGAACATAGTTCACATCACATGGGTAATGCACATACCTACGCTCCCATGATCAGAAAACTTATTAACTTCTCAATAAGTCCTTATTTGACCTATGTCCTCGATGTACCAATCTAAATCCCCCTGTAGGCACACAAAGATTAGATGGCCCTAATCGAACGTAGACCTCCCATGATAGCAAGTATGGTAGGATTTTATACACATAAAACCACATATACTAAGCATTCACACATCTTAGATATCTCATATTATTAATATAGGTATACTTCTTGTTCTTATACCATCATTTAGTGTTATACGTTTACAAGTCCCCGATTCATGTATATTAACGTTATCGAACCTTCTCACGTCGTAATTAGGTATTCGTTTCCTAATCCTCAAATGTCATCATATTTACTCCAAGATTCTAAGTTTTACTCCTCACGTACTCCAATTTCTCATTTATACTCACTGGACAATAAGGGAAGGTTATTACTCCATTAAATAAGTCTACGGGAACATTTGAAATGAAATCAGGCCTAAAAGGCCATTCTATCAACTCGTTAGAAGTCTCGTTCGAACGAGAACGTTCGAATGAAAGGATTCGAATGAACTACCAACTCTTTAGAAGGGATACTGTCATCTCGTTAGAAGCTCGTTCGAACGAGGTCGTTCGAACGACCTGGGCAGGTCTTCTAACGAGATGGCAGAACACGCCCAAAAATCTGCAAATTCATTTTTCTTCAAATTTCTCTTTTCTAAATCCCTACTAAGATCATCCCAATTAAGTTTTAACGCTTTTAAACTACTCTAAGTCCTCCTAGGTCACTCTTTAACATATATTTAGGGTCAATGCTTCCTAAATTAACATGTAATCATCATAATTCCCAAACTTTTGTCCCAAACCCTATAATCATGAACAAAGAATTTAATGTCTACAACTACTCTTCATAATTTCATTTTTAGGTCATCAAAAGATATATTTTGGATATGAAATTCATCCATAACAATTCTACATGCAATCCCTATCTAAGATTATGAGTTCTATCTCCAATTTCATTGGGTTTTCATCAAACTTTCAATACAAGGCATATATATTCAATTCTAAGCATTGAGAAAACATTCTCTTGAAATTATGTAATTAAACCACTTGCCTTAGATGTTCTGATTTGGTGATGAAGGATGAAGGTTGATTCTCTTCTTTCTCTCTACAGATTTCTCCCAAAGATGGTGATGGTGGCTAGGGGTTTCTTTTGGAACTTCTTAAGGCTCTCCCTATAACTCCTGTAGCCCACTACTTGATAAATGCTGATAATGGACTTAATGGGTTTATTTCTAATATAAAATTAACCTCTAAAATTCGTGGGTTTTAATTCTCCTATTTTTAAAATTACCAAAATACCCTTCTAGGTTGCCAGCTTGACCTAAAAATGGCCCGGAACCCAAACTAAACCCCCGGCTAGCATGTTCTGACTATTTTGACCCTTCCGGACACGTTGGCGCACTTAAAATGACCATTCGGTTGATAAAAATAAAATTCACTTTTTAATTCAAATAATTTCATTCCTGACACGACTGACACGCGCGTCCCTACTTAAGTTTCCAAATTATCGTATTTCAGCCTCGCGATAACTTTAATATTTTCAATACTCATGTATTACCATACATACTCAGAATTATTCAATTTTAATGTCATAATCAAATACCAAATTACATCTCGCTAGTATTTATATCCGGATTAATTCCCAAATAAAGTCAATAAAATTACGGGGTATTACAGAGACCTTCCGAGAAAAGAAAAAGTCAATCCCATATAATTACACAAAGCCACAAAATCCATGAACCTAAATTACTCACAACTCAAAAAAGAGAACGAGAAAATTTTTACCTTATAGAAGAAGATGATTGAAGACCCCTGTTTGAGATTTCCTTCGTTTCTCCTCTCCAAGCTTGTTAATATCTCCTAGAATGAGTAAGGCTGCTAAGGTTAAGTAAATTGGATGGGAATACTTAAATGATGTTGTTTAAGTTATAAAGAACCACTTAATTCCCGTATCTTGTCATAAGGACTAATTCGAGGCCCAAAAAAGCCAAAAATGCTACTCGGAATGACCCAAAATCTCCCCTAAGGGTATACCTATCCATGGGCCCAACTTAGGATATTTAAAACACATAAATGGGCTTTTAATCACATCGAAACCCACTAAAAGTAGACATACTTTTATCACACAGTAAAACCTCCCGACGTAGAATAAAATAATACACTTATTTATTTTACACGTTAACTTCTTACAGTCCATTTATAAATTACACATATTAATTATACTAATCATGCAATATAAATAATTCACATAGAATGCACATTTAATTAGCTCTAACAATGAAATATATGCAGTATAATTAAATCACATAATCATGCCCAATGTAAATTTCTTAACATTCCAAATACTTAATTATTTTTACCTAATGATTAATTTTTCTTTAATAATTCTACAAAATTAGGTCTACCAATGAAATGATAATGAATGATAAATTTGTCCTGGTACCACTGAGCGTATTTTGTGAGAGACTCCCAATTCTATTGTCTAAAAGCGATCTAGGAGTCGACCTCCATCACTATTCCGCTACTAGAGATGAAGCGAACTATAAAATACTCGGCGAGTTCTAGAAAGGAGGATATCGAACTAAGGGTTATCTTATCAAATCATCTGAGACCGGTCTACCCTAATGTGGATGAAAACATACGGAATATAGGGGCATCACGATGGCTCTAAAAGGACATGGATTATTTGTGGTGCCTTATGTGATGGTCTAGATCCGTCTTTCTGTCATACGTGATAATATAAGGATGAAGAATTTTTTTTGGTTCTCTTGAGGATCTTTGTCAGAAATAAAAGGAGAGACTGATCCTTGAGCCAAAGCTCTCTTGGTAATGTCTTTTGGAGTCTGTGTTAGGTTTGGATTCAAGCGTCTCTTGATTTATTTCTTAACAAATTCATGAAGATCATTACGGGGGACATTTTTCCTTAAGGTTTAGATTTGATTAAGATATTTTCATGACTAGAGTTAACCAATCGATCTAAGTCTATGCCATAACAAGCAGTTCTTCAAAAATAGGAATGGTTCAGTTGAGGACAATTAGACCGTGTCTCTCATTGGCAGTCAGATATAAAGGTATGGTATTATGGCCAAATTAAGGGATTCTAGGAGATCGAATTATCCTCCTTCTATGATGTTCTAGGTTGTGGGATATCAACCCGTGGCCTTTTTATTATTTGGTTAACTACATCTTGAACCAAAAGAACTCCTTATCTTACGCATTTAATCATACCTCATAGAGATTAACCAGTCATGAAATTTCATTCCTATTAGACGACTCCACATATGTAGCGTTACATCGATTTAATGAGACCAGAGCTATGAGGATTATGTCCTCAATGCCTTGTATCACTAGGAGGTAAATGGGGTTTGAAATGAGTTTTCTCCCTCCATACAATCCTAACTTCTAATCAAACGCAATTCCCTACATGGGGACAATAGGACTTATGGGAACTCATGTCGAGTGGGAGTCACTCGTGGAAGGGAATCTATCTCGGCCCATGAATGATGTTGAATTGTAGAGGATATCAATACTATAATAATGTTTAATAACCGTTTAACCAAAAATATGACTGCAATCACTACACTAAAACTGGCGATTGGTCACGGCCAAAATCCCTGACCAAAACTGTGGGTCGCGGAGTTGGGCCGTGACCATTTCGGGCGTGACCATTTTCGTGGGTCGTGGCCCAAGTCCGTGACCAACAAATGGTCACGGCCGAGAGGGGTCACGACAGATGGTCGCGGACTTGGGATGTGACCCATGCCGTGACGGGTCGCGACCCTTATCCGTGACCCACAACCGTGACAAATTGGTCGCGGCCAAAGTCCGCGATCCATGACTGTGACAAAAAAATAAAAAAAAATTGGTCGCGGTCCAAGTGCATGACCCACAACCGTGACAAATTGGTCGCGGTCAAAGTCCGCGACCCACAACCGTGACTCAAAAAAATAAAAAAAAATCGTCGCGGTTGAAGTCCGTGACGAAAAAAGGAAAAAAATGGTCGCGGACTTTGACCGTGACCCATAACCGTGACCAAAAATATAAAAAAAATGGTCGTGGCCCAAGTCTGTGACCCACAACCGTGACGAAAAAAATAAAAATGGTCATGGAAAAAGTCCATGACCATATTTAACTATAATTTAAAAAAAAATGTATTTTTTTGGTCCAATCCTAAAATTGGGGGTCCTGTGAGTGCACCGTCAGTTGCTACGTGTAACGTTGGCCGCGTACCAGGTGTTACAAATATTTATTATTGGCAAAATAATAAAAAAAATCACAAATTGCGAATCGAGAGCGTTGTTAATAAACAAATATATATACAAACTTAAAAATATTACACATCTTAATAGTTCACATACCCAAAAAAAATTGGGCAGAGTTTTCCCTATTTTCTTGACATTCCAAAACCTATAAATGTAAAACCTACTTACTATAAAGCCCGCACGATCATAAAATTCAATAATCGAATTATAAAAGTCCGCACGGCCAAAAAACTAAACAATAAAAGCCCGCACGTCTGTAACATATAAAAAAAAAAATCCTGAATGTCCACAACATATAAACAATCTTCATGTTTTAAACCACTACCTCCTTCATTTGTTCCGCGTGCAAAAATCCGACAAATGATAGGATACATAAAAAAAATATTAGTAACCAAGTAGTTTTACAAAAAAATTAATTAAGCTGAAAAATTGCATATATGAGTTAAAATTATCAACATATCAATATTTTTATGCCTAAGTCTACAAATATGCAAATTATCATCGTATTCTAAAACCGGAAGTCCCGCAGCTGCGTGGTCAGTTCCTACGAGTTACATTGGTCCCGTGGGAGGTGTTGGTGCCATCCACGGGGACGTTTGGGGGCTGTTTCGAGTTTTCACCCTCTAACGCCATGTTTTTAAGCCTAAGTCTAGAAATATGTAAATTATCGCCGTATTCTCAAACCGAAAGACCCGCGGCTGCGGGATCAGTTCCTACGAGTTACATTGGTCCCGTGGGAGATGTTGGTGCCATCCACGGGGCCGTTCAGGGGTTGTTTCGAGTTTTCACCCTCTATCGCGATGTTTTGCTTAAGTCTAAAAATATACAAATTACTGTCGTATTCTCAAACCGGGAGTCTCGCGACTGCGCGGTCAGTTCCTACGAGTTATATTGGTCCCGTGGGAGGTGTTGGTGCCACCCACGGGGCCGTTCGGAGGCTGTTTTGGGTTTTCATCCTCTAACGCCATGTTTTTAGGCCTAAGTCTAGAAATATGCAAATTATCGTCATATTCTCAAATCGGGAGACCCACGACTGCGAGGTCAGTTCCTACGAGTTACATTGGTCCCGTTAGAGGTGTTGGTTCCACCCATGGGGCCGTTCAGGGGTTGTTTCGAGTTTTCACCCTCTAACGCCATGTTTTTCTTAAGTCTAGAAATATGCAAATTACCATCGTATTCTCAAACCGGGAGTGTCACGGCTGTGCGGTCAATTTCTATGAGTTACATTAGTCCCGTGGGAGGTGTAGGTGCCACCCACGAGGCCGTTCGGGGGTTGTTTTGAGTTTTCACCCTCTAACGCCATGTTTTTATGCCTAAGTCTAGAAATATGCAAATTATTGTCGTATTCTCAAACCGGGAATGCCACGGCTGCGCGGTCAGTTCCTACGAGTGACATTGGTCCCGTGGGAGGTGTTGGAGCCATTCACGGGGCCGTTCGTGGGCTGTTTGGGGTTTTCACCCTCTAACACCATGTTTTTAACCCTAAGTTTTGATATATGAAAATTACTATCGTATTCTCAAATCGGGAAACTCACAAATGTGGGGTCAGTTCCGATGAGTTACATTGGTCCGGTGGGAGGTGTTGGTGCCACCCACGGGGCCGTTTGGGGGTTGTTTCGAGTTTTCACCCTCTAACGCCATGTTTTGCTTAAGTCTAGAAATATGCAAATTACCGTCGTATTCTCAAACCGGGAGGGTCGCGGCTACGCGGTCAATTTCTATGAGTTACATTGGTCCCGTGGGAGGTGTTGGTGCCACCCACGGGGACGTTCGGGGGTTGTTTTGAGTTTTCACCCTCTAACGCCATGTTTTTATTCCTAAGTCTAGAAGTATGCAAATTACCGTCGTATTCTCAAACCGGAAGTGCCGCGGCTGCGCGGTCAGTTCCTACGAGTTACATTATTCCCGTGGGAGGTGTTGGTGCCACCCACGGGGCCGTTCGGTGGCTTTTCATAGTTTTCACACTCTAACGCCATGCATTTAAGCGTAAGTCTATAAATATACAAATTATCGTCGTATTCTCAAATCGGGAGTCTCGCGACTATGCGATCAGTTCCTACGAGTTATATTGGTCTTGTGGGAGGTGTTGGTGCCACCCACGGGGCCATTCGAGGGTTGTTTCGAGTTTTCACCCTCTAACAGCATGTTTTTTTTAAGTCTAGAAATATGCAAATTACCGTCGTATTCTCAATCCGGGAGGGTCGCGGTTGCGCGCTCAATTTCTACGAGTTACATTGGTCCCATGGGAGGTGTTGGTGCCACCCACGGGGCCGTTCGGGGGTTGTTTCGAGTTTTCATCCTCTAACGCCATGTTTTTATGCCTAAGTCTAGAAATATGAAAATTATCGTCGTATTCTCAAACCGGGAGTGCCGCGGTTGTGCGGTCAGTTCCTACGAGTTACATTGGTCCCGTGGGAGGTGTTGGTGCCACCCACGGAGCCGTTCGGGGGCTGTTCGGGGTTTTCACCCTCTAACGCCATGTTTTTAAGCCTAAGTCTAGAAATATGCAAATTATCATCGTATTCTCAAACCGGGAGTCCCGCGGCTACAGGGTCAGTTCTTACGAGTTACATTGGTCCCGTGGGAGGCGTTGGTGCCACCCACGGGGACGTTCGGTGGCTGTTTCGGGTTTTCACCCTCTAACGCCATGTTTTTAAGCCTAAGTCTAGAAATATGCAAATTACAGTCGTATTCTCAAACCGGGAGTCCCGCGACTGCGGGGTCAGTTCCTACGAGTTACATTGGTCCCGTGGGAGGTGTGGGTGCCACCCATGGGGACGTTCCGTGGCTGTTTCGAGTTCTCACCCTCTAACGCCATGTTTTGCTTAAGTCTAGAAATATGAAAATGACCATCGTATTCTCAAACTGGGAGTGTCGCGGCTGTGGGATCAATTTCTACGAGTTACATTGGTCCCGTGGGAGGTGTTGGTGCCACCCACGGGGCCGTTCGGGGGTTGTTTCGAGTTTTCACCCTCTAACGCCATGTTTTTAAGACTAAGTCTAGATATATGCAAATTACCGTCGTATTCTAAAGTCGGGAGACCTGCGACTGTGGGGTCAGTTCCTACGAGGTACATTGGTCCCGTGGGAGGTGTTGGTGCCACCCACGGGGCCGTTCGGGGGTTGTTTCGAGTTTTCACCCTCTAACGCCATATTTTTAAGCCTAAGTCTAGATATATGCAAATTGCGGTCGTATTCTCAAACCGGGAGACCCGCGACTATGGGGTCAGTTCCTACGACTTACATTGGTCCCGTGGGAGGTGTTGGTGCCACCCACGGGGCCATTCGAGGGTTGTTTCGAGTTTTCACCCTCTAACAGCATGTTTTTTTTAAGTCTAGAAATATGCAAATTACCGTCGTATTCTCAATCCGGGAGGGTCGCGGTTGCGCGCTCAATTTCTATGAGTTACATTGGTCCCATGGGAGGTGTTGGTGCCACCCACGGGGCCGTTCGGGGGTTGTTTCGAGTTTTCATCCTCTAACGCCATGTTTTTATGCCTAAGTCTAGAAATATGCAAATTATCGTCGTATTCTCAAACCGGGAGTGCCGCGGTTGTGCGGTCAGTTCCTACGAGTTACATTGGTCCCGTGGGAGGTGTTGGTGCCACCCACGGAGCCGTTCGGGGGCTGTTCGGAGTTTTCACCCTCTAACGCCATGTTTTTAAGCCTAAGTCTAGAAATATGCAAATTATCATCGTATTCTCAAATCGGGAGTCCTGCGGCTACGGGGTCAGTTCCTACGAGTTACATTGGTCCCGTGGGAGGCGTTGGTGCCACCCACGGGGATGTTCGGTGGCTGTTTCGGGTTTTCACCCTCTAACGCCATGTTTTTAAGCCTAAGTCTAGAAATATGCAAATTACAGTCGTATTCTCAAACCGGGAGTCCCGCGGCTGCGGGGTCAGTTCCTACGAGTTACATTGGTCCCGTGGGAGGTGTGGGTGCCACCCACGGGGACGTTCCGTGGCTGTTTCGAGTTCTCACCCTCTAACGTCATGTTTTGCTTAAGTCTAGAAATATGAAAATTACCATCGTATTCTCAAACTGGGAGTGTCGCGGCTGTGGGATCAGTTTCTACTAGTTACATTGGTCCCGTGGGAGGTGTTGGTGCCACCCACGGGGCCGTTCGGGGGTTGTTTCGAGTTTTCACCCTCTAACGCCATGTTTTTAAGACTAAGTCTAGATATATGCAAATTACCGTCGTATTCTCAATCCGGGAGACCTGCGACTGTGGGGTCAGTTCCTACGAGGTACATTGGTCCCGTGGGAGGGGTTGGTGCCACCCACGGGGCCGTTCGGGGGTTGTTTCGAGTTTTCACCCTCTAACGCCATATTTTTAAGCCTAAGTCTAGATATATGCAAATTACTGTCGTATTCTCAAATCGGGAGACCCGCGACTGTGGGGTCAGTTCCTACGAGTTACATTGGTCCCGTGGGAGGTGTTGGTGCCACCCACGGGGCCATTCGAGGGTTGTTTCGAGTTTTCACCCTCTAACGTCATGTTTTTCTTAAGTCTAGAAATATGAAAATTACCGTCGTATTCTCAATCCGGGAGGGTCGCGGTTGCGCGGTCAATTTCTACGAGTTACATTGGTCCCGTGGGAGGTGTTGGTGCCACCCACAGGGCCGCTCGGGGGTTGTTTCGAGTTTTCACCCTCTAACGCCATGTTTTTATGCCTAAGTCTAGAAATATGCAAATTACCGTCGTATTCTCAAACCTGGAGGGTCGTGGCTGCGCGGTCAGTTTCTACGAGTTACATTTGTATCGTGGGAGGTGTTGGTGCCACCCACGGGGCCGTTCGTGGGTTGTTTCGAGTTTTCACCCTCTAATGCCATGTTTTTATGCCTAAGTTTAGAAATATGCAAATTACCGTCGTATTCTCAAACCGGGAGTGCCGCGGCCGCGCGGTCAGTTCCTACGAGTTACATTGGTCCCGTGGGAGGTGTTGGTGCCACCCACGGGGCCGTTCGGGGGCTGTTTTGGGTTATAACAGTTGATTTGGGGATTCCATATACTATTATATAATAGTATAATAGTATATATATATAATACTATTATATATAATAGTAAATCTTGTATATAATTATCTATTATCATTTTATTCTCATAAAGGCTAAACAAATCCCTAAAATCAAGAAATATTCTCATATAATTAGGGGCACACTTGATTTGGGGATTCCATATACTATTTATTTAATGGTGGAGTTCTAGTTATTTCTTCATCTTCGAATGAATTTATGAGTGAACCAACCTTGTTCAAGTACTCTTATGAACTCAAATTGTATACATCTTCAGAAATAACTCTGTTTCAATTGTAAAACATCCTTGTGGTTAAAGAAATACTAGATCACTCACATTGAGCCTCTTTATGAGGTAAAATCCATCTTAATTCGTTCACGAACTACGTGAACTTTGAATTGCTCCGCGCGAGTACGTAAGCTCACCCAGATTATCATCCGAACGAATAAGTCCAACTTTTTACATATCCATCCCTTGTCTATATTATCTACAAACATATCCCACACTAGATATGTACTTAATGTTTTCATTTTATTATTTCTTTTTATATTATAATATGCTAAAATAAAAATTTCATATCTACATTTGAGATCGAAAGGGTGAGCAGGTGCCTAACACCTTCCCAATTTGTAATCCAATACCCGAACCTTTAAATATCTAGTTAAACATTCCAATTATTTTCCATCACTAGGTCTTCACAAAGACCTACCTCTTCTATACATCATAGCTATATATATACTATTATATATAACCGTATATATATAGCTATTATATATAACTGTTATATATAACAGTACATATATGATAGTTATATATAATAGTTATATATATATATATATTGTTATATATAACAGCATATATATATATTTGTCTTTCCATCTTTACATTATGTTGAATCACTTTATGTCGAACTCTAGAGTAACTTGAAATTCTTGGTATCACTTTCTCAAGCATCATATAAGTAGGAGGAGCAGGTGTTTAAATCTTAGAAGCAGGTGTTTAGGAAGTAGAAGCAGCATAAGCAAGAGGAGCAGGGGGCTTGGGGCAGGGGGCAGTAGCACTAGTAGGGGGATTGGGGCAATAGCAGGTGCTGCTGTCATGGCAGCGAGGCAGTAGCCGGTGCTGTCCTCCATCCAGCGAGGAAGTAGTCGGTGCTGTCCTCCATTTTTGTTACTCTAATGACCTCACAGTCCATTTTTGTAGTGGAGATGCCTCTTTTATCTTTATATCCTATCTAGGTCCCACAATATCATATCCCAGCAGCACTATGAACTCATTAACTATTATAATATGAACGTTTAACTGTTTTTAGTTACGGCAGTTTTTAGGGTGTTGGTCTCAAGGAAGCTGATCTTGTATGTTGAATTCAATAATGGATATGCTCTCAAGTGGAATTGACTAACCTGTGAGAAAGTCTTTAAATATCTATTTGAAATTCATAAGATCAGGATAACATTATAAGGTAGGGATTTCGTAATCTTATTTTTGCAAATTTACGTCGTACACTCAAATCGGGAGCCCCGTAACAATGGGGTTGGCTCCTACGAGTCACATTGGTCCCGTGCGAGATGTTCGTGACTCTTACGGGACCGTTTTGTGGCTGTTTTACGTTTTCACCCTTCGATGGCATGTTTTTATGCTTAAGTCTATTTTTTGCAAATTTACGTCGTACACTCAAATCGGGAGCTCCGTGACTACGCGGTCGGTTTCTACAAGTCACATTGGTCCCGTGCGATGTGTTCGTGACTCTTATCGGACTGTTTTGTCGCTGCTTTACGTTTTCACCCATCGATGGCATGTTTTTATGCTTAAGTCTAATTTTTTGCAAATTTAAGTCATACGCTCAAATCGGTAGCCCCGTGACTACGCGATCGGTTTCTACGAGTCACATTGGTCCCGTGCGAGGCGTTCGTGACTCTTACGGGACCGTTTTGTGCTTGTTTTACGTTTTCACCATTCGATGGCATGTTTTTATGCTTAAGTCTTATTTTTTGCAAATTTACGTCGTACAATCAAACCGGGAGCGCCGTGACTACACGGTCGGTTCCTACGAGTTACATCGATCCCGTGCGAGGTATTCGTGACTCTTACGAGACCGTTTTGTCAATGTTTTATGTTTTCACCCTTCAATGGCAAGTTTTTATGCTTAAGTCTATTTTTTTGCAAATTTACGTCGTACACTCTAATCGGGAGCCCCGTGACTACGCGGTCGATTCCTACGAGTCACATTGGTCCCGTGAGAGGTGTTTGTGAATATTACGGGACCGTTTTGTGGATGTATTACATTTTCGCACTTCGATGGCATGTTTTATTCTTAAGTCTATTTTTTTTGCAAATTTAAGTCGTACACTCAAATCGGTAGCCCCGCGACTACGCGATCGGTTCCTACGAGTCACATTGGTCTCGTGCGAGGTGTTCGTGACTCTTACGGGACCGTTTTGTGGTTGTTTTACGTTTTCACCCTTCGATGGGAAGTTTTTATTCTTAAGTGTAATTTTTTGCAAATGTACGTCGTACACTCAAACCGGGAGCGCCGTGACTACGCGGCCAGTTCCTACGAGTTATATCGATCCCGTACGAGGTGTTCGTGACTCTTACGGGACCGTTTTATGGTTGTTTTAACATTTTCACCCTATAAAAGTATGTTTGTATGCCTAATTCTAACGTTTGACAAATTTACGTCGTATGCTCAAAGCGGGAGTGCCTTGACTACGCGATCGGTTCCTTAGAGTCACATTGGTCCCGTGGGAAGTGTTCGTGACTCTTACGGGACCGTTTTGTGTTTGTTTTATGTTTTCACCCCTCGATGGCATGTTTTTATGCTTAAGTCTAACTTTTTTGCAAATTTACGTCGTACACTCAAATCGGGAGTCCCGTGACTACGCGGTCGGTTCTTAGGAGTCACATTGGTCCCGTGTGAGGTGCTCGTGACTCTTACCGGACCGTTTTGTGGTTTTTTTATGTTTTCACCATTCGATGGCATGTTTTTATGCTTAAATCGAATTATTTGTAAATTTATGTCGTACACTCAAACCGGGAGCCCCGTGACTACGCGGTCGGTTCCTACGAGTCACATTGGTCCCGTGCGAGGTGCTCGTGACTCTTACGAGATCGTTTTGTGTCTGGTTTCCGTTTTCACCCTTTGATGGCATGTTTTCATGCTTAAGTCTAACTTTTTACAAATTTACGTCGTACACTAAAACCGGGAACTCCGTGACTACGCGGTCGATTCCTACGCGTCACATTAGATCCGTGAGAGGTGTTCGTGACACTTACGGGACCGTTATGTGGCTGTTTTACGTTTTCACCCATCGATTGAAATTTTTTATGCTCAAGTATATTTTTTTTTGCAAATTTACGTCGTACACTCAAACCGGGATCCCCGTGACTACGCGATCGGTTCCTACGAGTCACATTGGTCCCATGTGAGGTGTTCATGACTCTTACGGGACCGTTTTGTCACTGTTTTACGTTTTCACCCTTCAATGTCAAGTTTTTATGCTTAAGTCTGTTTTTTTGTAAATTTACGTCGTACACTCTAATCGGGAGCCCCGTGATTACGCAGTCAATTCCTACGAGTCACATTGGTCCCTTGAGAGGTGTTCGTGACTCTTACGGGACCGTTTTGCGGATGTTTTACATTTTCGCACTTCGATGGTAAGTTTTTATGATTAAGTCTAATATTTTGCAAATTTACATCTTACACTCAAACCGGGAGGCCCGTGACTAGGCGGTCGATTTATACGAGTCACATTGGTCCCGTGCGAGGTGTTCGTGACTCTTACTGGACCGTTTTGTCGCTATTTTATGTTTTCACCCTTCGATGACATGTTTTTATGCTTAAGTCTAATTTTTTGCAAATTTAAGTCATACACTCAAACCGGGAGCCCCGTGACTACGCGATCGGTTCCTACGAGTCACATTGGTCCCGTGCGAGGTGCTTGTGACTATTACGAGACCGTTTTGTGGTTGTTTAACGTTTTCTTCCTTCGATGACATGTTTTTATACTTAAGACTAATTATTACAAATTTACGTCGTACACTCAAACCGAAAGTCTTCTGACTAACCGGTTGGTACCTACGAGTCACATTGGTCCCGTGCGAGACGTTCGTGACTCTTACAGGACCGTTTTGTGGTTGTTTTATGTTTTCACCCTTCGATGGCATGGTTTTATGCTTAAGTCTTATTTTTCGCAAATTTACGTCGTACACATAAACCAGGAGCGCCGTGACTACGCGGTCGGTTCCTACGAGTTACATCGATCCCGTGCGAGGTGTTCGTGACTCTTACGAGACCATTTTGTCACTGTTTTACGTTTTCACTCTTCAATGGCAAGTTTTTATGCTGAAGTCTATTTTTTTGCAAATTTACGTCGTACACTTTAATCGGGAGCCCCATGACTACGCGGTCGATTCCTACGAGTCACATTGGTCCCGTGAGAGGTGTTCGTGACTCTTACGGGACCGTTTTGTGGATGTTTTACATTTTTGCACTTCGATGGCAAGTTTTTACGCTTAAGTCTAATTTTTTACAAATTTACATCGTACACTCAACCCGGAATCCCCGTTACTATGCGTTCGGTTCCTACGAGTCACATTGGTCCCGTGCGAGGTGTTCGTTACTCTTACGGGACCGTTTTGTGCTTGTTGTACGTTTTCACCCTTCGATGACATGTTTTTATACTCAAGTCTAACTTTTTGCAAATTTACATCGTACACTCAACCCGGGAGTCCGTGACTACGTGATCGGTTCCTACGAGTTGCATTGGTCCCGTGCGAGGTGCTCGTGACTCTTACGGGACCGTTTTGTGTTCATTTTGCATTTTTACCCGTCGATGGCATGTTTTTATGCTCAAGTCTAATTTTTTTTACAAATTTACGTCGTACACTCAAACTGGGAGCCCCGTACTACGCGATCGGTTCCTACGAGTCACATTATTCCCGTGCAAGGTGTTCGTGACTCTTATGGGATCGTTTTAAGGTTGTTTTACGTTTTCACCCTTCAATGGCATGTTTTTATGCTTAAGTTTATTTTTTTGCAAATTTACGTCGTACACTCAAATCGGGAGCCCCGTGACTACGTGGTCAGTTCCTAAGAGTCACATTGGTCCCGTGGGAGGTGTTCATAACTCTTACGGGACCGTTTTGTGCTTAATTTACGTTTTCACCTTTCGATGGTATGTTTTTATGCTCAGGTCTAAATTTGTGCAAATTTATGTCGTATTCTCAAATCGGGAGCCCCGTGACTACCCGGTCGGTTCTTTTGAGTCGCATTGGTCACGTGGGAGGTTTCGTGACTCTTACGAGACCTTTTTGTGGTTGTTTTACGTTTTCACCCTTCAATTGCAAGTTTTTATGCTTAAGTCTAAATTTTTTGTAAATTTACATCGTACACTCTAACCGGGAGCTCCGTGACTACGCGGTCGGTTCCTACGAGTCAGATTGGTCCCGTGCGAGGTGTTCGTGACTCTTACCAGACCGTTTTGTGTTTGTTTTATATTTCACCCTTCGATGGCATGTTTTTATGCTTAAGTCTAACTTTTTGTATATTTACGTCGTACACTCAAACCGGGATCCCTGTGACTACGCGATCGGTTCCTACGAGTCGCATTGGTCCCGTACGAGGTGTTCGTGACTCTTACGGGACCGTTTTGTGTTCGTTTTTCTTTTTCACCCTTCGATGGCATGTTTTTATGCTTCAGTCTAACTTTTTTCATATTTACGTTGTACACTCAAACCGGGAGTCCCGTGACTACGCGGTCAGTTTCTACGAGTTACATTGGTCCCGTGTTAGGTGTTCGTGACTCTTACGGGAGCGTTTTAAGTCTGTTTTATGTTCTCACCCTCTAATGCCATGTTTTTATGCTTTAAGTCTAATTTTTTACAAATTTACATCGTACACTCAAACCGGGAGCCCCGAGACTACGCGGTCGGCTGCTACGAGTCACATTGGTCCCGTGCGAGGGGTTTGTGACTCTTACGGGACCGTTTTAAGGTTGTTTTACATTTTCACCAATCGATGGCATGTTTTTATGCTCAAATGTAATTGTTTTGTAAATTTACGTCGTACACTCAAATCGGGAGCCCCGTGACTACGCGGTCGGTTCCTACGGGTCACATTGGTCCTGTGCGAGGTGTTCGTGACTCTTACGTGACCGTTTTAAGGCTGTTTTATATTTTCACCCTTCGATGGCATGTTTCTATGCTTAGGTTTATTTTTTTGCAAATTTACGTCGTACACTCAAACTTGGATCCCCGTGACTACGTGATCGGTTCCTAAGAGTCACATTGGTCCCGTGCGAGGTGTTCGTGACTCTTACGTGACCATTTTTTGCTTGTTTTACGTTTTCACCCTTTGATGGCATGTTTTTATGCTCAGGTCCTAACTTTGTGCAAATTTATGTCGTATTCTCAAACCGGAAGCCCCGTGACTAGCCGATCGATTCTTATGAGTCGTATTGATCACGTGCCAAGTTTTGTGACTCTTACGAGACCTTTTTGTGGTTATTTTACATTTTAACCCTTCAATTGCAAGTTTTTATGCTCAAGTCTAAATTTTATGCAAATTTATGTCGTACACTCTAATCAGGAGTCCTGTGACTACACGGTCGGTTCCTACGAGTCAGATTGGTCCCGTGCGAGGTGTTCATGACTCTTACCAGACCGTTTTGTGTTTGTTTTATGTTTTCACCCTTCGATGGCATGTTTTTATGCTTAAGTCTAATTTTTTGCAAATTTACGTCGTATACTCAAACCGGGAGCCTGTGACTACGCGGTCGGTTCCTACGAGTCACATTGGTCCCGCGCGACAAGTGAATAAAATGTGCCGTCACAAATTGCAAACCCAAGAATAACTTTCGAACCATGACTAATTTTTATTCCCATTTTCACATCTTTCCTATTCATCTCGGACTAATCAAGAATATCTTTAAGCTAATAAACAAATGGTTACCAATTAGTTTAATGTGAACCATTGCAGAGAAATTGACACGCCTTAAACCTAGAAAGTGCAATCCATTGGATAATGCCTTCTTTTTCTAGTGTTCACCCTATCTATTCTTTGTTCAAAAGTTATGTTCTCCCCCCCCCCCCCCCCCCCCCACTAGAAGTGACAAGAAACAAATGCGCCAACAATACCTAAGCTATAGGGGGCATAAAAGAATTAAAATTACGGGGTTTATACATAAATAGGATCCAAACCCAAAATAATTAAAAAAATTGAATCAATGCATATTTAACCTTAAAATAAAGTTCATCATAGGTCTATCCATTACCTGGATATTTTGTTACACCCAACATCAATCAGAACTTTCTCTATGCCAGCAGCGATGCAATTTCAGATTATGTTTGATAGTCGTTCGACCCCAACATCAATGTATCCTATGGCAGTGAAAAAATAATGATTTTTTTGCAAACAGTTATGTTCAATTAAAAAAAATGGTAGAACCAAAAAAATAAATTCAAAACCAAAGTAAGAAAACCAAAACTTGTTCTTGCGTTACTCACTGCCCCAACTTGACTCGTGGTAAACTTGTGTGAATTGAAATTCGTTAATCCTCATTGATATTTTCTTTCACGTATATAAGGATTACTACTGAGAAAAAAATAAGATGCACACATATTGAGAAGATTATAATTGATTTTGATTACATTTCAAAATCCAATACTTATTCAATTTCAACAATTATTTAAAATGGCATAACAAGTATATCATAATATAACCAACACCAATCTAATTAAACCAGGTATATATCTATTCTTTTTTTTTCCACAAGGACAAATCTAAAACCAAATTGAAAATACCAAGGCCAAGAACAAAATTAACACTTACAGAATTCCTAAGGGACTATTTGTTGCTTCTAACCCCCAACCCGGTCTCCACCCGTCTCCACCGCATACTATTTAGGGTTTACTAAATCCTAATATTTTTTTTGACATAAATCTATACATACACACACGTACAATATAGGGTTTATCGACAAAAAAATAATTTGTTTGTTCATAGTTACACACATAAACATACATATACACATAAATCTACACACACACACACACACACATATATAACATAAATCTATACATACACACACATACACACATACAAACGTAAATCTACACATACATACACCGAAATTAGGGTTTTAGATAGAAATCACAAATCCAAATGAAATCAAAATGAATCAATACATACCAGGGTTAATCCAAATGCAAACCAACTGAAATCGCTTAACCCTTGCAAATCCAACTGAAATCCAACTCAAAATCGCACTGAGAAGCAACGGCCTTACTCCAAATGAAATAAATGAAATAAGAAGCAGAGGGGCGGGTCTTTTCTTTTTCTTAAGACCTGGAACTGGTCATGTCCAACAGCCGTGACCCCATATGCGCGACCCTTAAAACGAAGGTGAGGCAGAGTTGGGTTCTTCAGACTTGGTCACGTCCTAGAGCCTTGAACCACCATCCGCAACCTTTTTCCATGCTTGATTGAGGTATGGTCACGGCCCATAGCCATGACCCATACCAAGAAATGGTCACGGATGCGCAACCCTTTTTCATCAACCCTAGTGCTTGATTAAGGTATGGTCACGACCCATAGCCATGACCCATACCAAGAAATGGTCACGGCCCTAAGCCGTGACCCTCAATCTATCTACCAAGAATTGAGGTACTATCTTCGTCACGCCATGGGTCACGGACTTGGGCCGTGACCCCTCCGCGACCAAGCTTGGAGGGAATTTTGGCGCGAGTTTGGCGCCAAGATGGTCACGACCTAGTCACGGCCCAAGTCTGCGATCACCGTGGTCACGGACTTGGTCCGTAACCACTTCTAGAGCATCGATAATTTAGTGTGATAATAAATATGATCACACAAAATATTGAGTGGGTCACGGTCCAAGTCCACGACCAGCTGGTCGCAGACTTGGGCCGTGACCCACTGGCGTGACCATTCGCAGGAAATGGTGTAGTGAATATAAAAAAAATACACACTGATTTACATGGTTGGGGAGGTCGGCTTGCCTACGTCTACGGAGAAGGGAGGTAAGAGTTTTATTACTTTCAGAAAGAGAGAAAGAAAACATATTGGAGTGATGGTGATGAAGGCTAAGAGTCTAAGAAATAGGTACAATGATGTATTATATGGTAGTTGAGTTATGTTGAGATGGTAAGTTCACTCTATAAAGGTAATCGACGGTTGTTCTTGATCTTATCTTTGAGGTGGTGGAGTTATTTTGAGATACGTGGACACATATTCCATTATGTCTAGAGATTCAACCTTAGCAACTCCGTGATCTCCGGATAACCAAATCACTACATCTTCCTTTTCTCCATGTATCATGCCATGTGGCATACCCGACTCATAATCAATTTAGTTTAAAAAATAATTCAACTTGCGTTTTATCACAAGATTTAACTAATCGGAATATTTTCTGTAGAGGGGACCTGAAGGTAATCCTGGGATTAGGGATAATCCACCAATTAGCAACAGTGTTCTGAGGATAAGCTCAGCGAGGCAGCTCAGTGTGGAAGCTTGGCGTGGCAACTTGTACTTTAGCTTATTGTTACTTTGTCATATTATAGCTTTGTTTATATTGACTACGAGTTGTAATGACTGTAATGTTGTAACGAGAATAATGAATGGGTGTGAGGTCGAACGGTACTCGCGAGAGACCAGGCTTGGCAGGTCCTGGGAGAGCTTTCATGCTCTATCGAACAACCTCACCGTGGGAACTTTAGAGGGACTTGGTTTGGAGGATTGAGAAGTGGGGCACCGTTGGGGCTTGTCCTGACCATCTTAGATACACCTGGTAAAACACCGAAAGATCTTCACCGTGGAACCTAGAGCAAAGTAGCTTTGAGTTCCATCGGGAGCTTTGCTGTGAACCAAACAGCCCTCTACTTTATGTCCCATCTACTGTAGGTGATGTCACTAGCCAGCTAGACAATGTCAAATCTGCACTTGAGTAAACCACCGTGGTATTTGGGGCTGTCAGACGGTTGGTAAGCAACCTCTGTGGCAACAGCCCCCTGACACACAGTGGTTAGGCAAAAGGCATGTCTTGGCATTTAATGTTTATGACGTAAAGACAACTAGTGCATCAGGTATTTAATGCTGGTGACATAAGGTATGAGGGAGGTCTTTCACAGGCATTAATGACTTAGCTGCCTCAGGGGTGGTGTGGGGGCTATTTAAGGCCCCAACCACCTCCAAGGAAGGGCATCGATAAAAGGTTCTAAACAGAGTTCTTTTAGAGATATTCTTCTAAGATTTTGAGAAATTATTACTAGAGAAAGAGTTATTGAAAAACCAGAGAGTTCTTCCACCCTCCATTTGTCATTTATTAGGGAGCTTTAATAACTTGACAGAAATCCTTGAAGACGACCTTTTCGGTGTGTGTTTTTTTTTACCTGCCTACTAAGGTGTATCTAGGATGCTTACTTCTCTCTCCCTCTAGCTAAGTTATTTTTGAGTTCTTTATTATATTGTGAGTTATACACGAGAGATTTGTGGGTTTAAGTTGGGTTTCATACGTTCCAAACTGTTCTTTGTGTCTTGTGGCTAAATCACTAGTGTTTACTGATTAACCTTGTCATCACCATACTCAAAAGGGGTTACGCCTCCATCTTATCTAAACTACCCTCTTACATTTGGTGACTCTGCTGGGGAGGCATTCTTCTAAGGAAGGAGTATGGCGCAAGATAACGTTAATCGAAGGCTCAACTTTGATGATATCCAACACAGTGAAGAGCAAGCAGCAGTAGAATTGGAGGCTTTAAGGAGCGGAGCTCCTCGAATAGAAGTGCCTCCAGTTCAGACAACAACAGGCGCTCAAGGAGTGATGCAGGCTTCCACGAGCGCTGGGCTGGGACCTGCCCAGATGACCCTCCTCATGAGAAAGTTCTATGAGTTTTTGCAAACTCCTGCAGCTTCAACGGTGCTGGGAGGACTCGAAGCCAATTCCTTCGTAACACCAGGGGCAACTCCAACGGTTCCACCAGGCGTAAGTACAATGGGAGCAACCCCGGCAAGCATACCCTCCATCGTGAATCCGGTGGTAGGAATATCCGGAGTATCAACAGCGCCAGCTGTAACGATGGCTCCAACTGTAACGGTCATTCATCCAACACCCCCATTGGTCGTTGCCCCATCGCCCATGGAGGAAATGAGGAGAGAAATGCAAAAGGAGATGTTGAAGTTCATGCAGGCTTCCTCACAGTCTATAGGTGAGGTAGCTTCAGTCTATGACGACTTTAGGACACCTTATCCTCAGGAATACAACGATGAGCCTTACCCGAGGGATTATATTCCTCCCATATTTGAAAAATACACAGGGAAGGGTGGGGATCCGAAAGAGCACATTAAATGTTTTATTGAGCTCTTGGGGGCGCATTGCAACAACAAGAAGCTCAGGTTGAGGGAGTTTTCCAAATCCCTAACCGATAAAGCATACACGTGGTATTCTCATTTGGCCCCTAAGAGTGTTTCCACGTGGGAAGAGATGCATGTGCTGTTTTTCCAAAAGTTCTTTCTAGCAGAGGATGAATTCACTCTGACCCAACTAGGGAGAGAGAAGCAACGACCAGGAGAAGACGTGGTGGCATACGTTCGGAGGTTCAGGGAAACGTCTCTGGATGTGAGATAGGAGGCCAAGGAGTCTAAACTATTACAAATTTGTGCCGAAGGACTACTCCCGGAGTACATTTGCCATCTTATCAATGAGACGCGCGAGGGAACTTTTTCGACGTTCTTAAAATCTGCAAAGAACATCTCATTGGTCATACGACCAAACCCGGTGGCGGTGCCTATGATATTCAGGCAGCCGATACAACCTGGCAGGAGGAGTTAAGTCAGGAAGAGGCAATTCGCACCCAGATTCACTTTCTGCCTCGGCACCAGTCGTGGAACCTTGGTCAGCATGATCAGATTCTTCCGAAACAGCAGGTTCCTGACGAGGTGTGCCCATAAGTGAAAGAGCTGGTGAGGAATCCTCCCGAGCAACCTGAGAAGAGATATAAAAAACAGTGAGATTATATAAAAATCTTAACAAGCGTTTTCGTTATTAAGTCACCGTTATAAGGTGGAGATTATATAAAAAATCTTAACAAACGTTTTCGTTGTTAAGTCACCGTTATAAGGTGGAGATTATATAAAAATCTTAACAAGCGTTTTTGTTGTTAAGCCACCGTTATAAGGTGGAGATTATATAAAAATCTTAACAAGCGTTTTCGTTGTTAAGTCACCGTTATAAGGTGGAGATTATATAAAAAATCTTAACAAGCGTTTTCGTTGTTAAGTCACCGTTATAAGGTGGAGACTATATATAAAAATCTTAACAAGCATTTTCGTTGTTAAGTCACCGTTATAAGGTGGAGACTATATATAAAAATCTTAACAAGCGTTTTCGTTGTTAAGTCACCGTTATAAGGTGGAGATTATATAAAAAATCTTAAACAAACGTTTTCGTTGTTAAGTCACCGTTATAAGGTGGAGATTATATAAAAATCTTAACAAGCGTTTTCTTTGTTAAGTCACCGTTATAAGGTGGAGACTATATATAAAAATCTTAACAATTGTTTTCGTTGTTAAGTCACCGTTATAAGATGGAGTTATGAAAAAAAACAACCCTAACATACGGTGGAGTTTATGCAGAGAATTAAGAAAGTACCTGAGTCACAACAGGGGCAGGAATGGGAGTCACCACGGAGGTTAAAGGGGCAGGAACCGTTGGGAGGGGACTTGTTACCTCATCAGCCTCAACGGGGTCTCTGGCCGCAGAAACCTCAACTATCGACAAAGTTCCCTCGCCCACTTAGTTATGACTCAGTTACATCGGGGACAATTTTTCGCTTTTTCGAACATTACTGGGAGAATATTAGCAGGTCATTCGGGAGAATTTCAGATATTCAAGCTAGAACGGTTGAGGCTCGGCATTAGGAAAAAGTAGCAGACCAGACAAAGAAGGTTCATCGGATTGAGAAGTTTTCGTGGAGGCACTTCTTGTTCCCACAACAAATCCCTCCACGAAGGGGCAAATGTAGAAGGGGCCTGAAGGTAATCCTGGGATTAGGGATAATCCACCAATTAACAACAGTGTTCTGAGGATAAGCTCAGCGAGGCAGCTCAGCGTGGAAGCTTGGTGTGGCAACTCGTACTTTAGCTTATTGTTACTTTGTCATATTATAGCTTTGTTTATATTGACTACGAGTTGTAACGACTGTAATGTTGTAACGAGAATAATGAATGGGTGTGAGGTCGAACGGTACTCGCGAGAGACCAGGCTTGGCAGGGCCTGGGAGAGCTTTCATGCTCTATCTAACAACCTCACCGTGGGAACTTTAGAGGGACTTGGTTTGGAGGATTGAGAAGTGGGGCACCGTTGGGGCTTGTCCTGACCATCTTAGATACACCTGGTAAAACACCGAAAGATCTTCACCGTGGAACCTAGAGCAAAGTAACTTCGAGTTCCATCGGGAGCTTTGCTGTGAACCAAACAGCCCTCTACTTTATGTCCCATCTACTGTAGGTGATGTCACTAGCCAGCTAGACAACGTCAAATCTGCACTTGAGTAAACCACCGTGGTATTTGGGGCTGTCAGATGGTTGGTAAGCAACCTCTGTGGCAACAGCCCCCTGACACACAGTGGTTAGGCAAAAGGCATGTCTTGGCATTTAATGTTTATGACGTAAAGACAACTAGTGCATCAGGTATTTAATGCTGGTGACATAAGGTATGAGGAAGGTCTTTCACAGGCATTAATGACTTAGCTGCCTCGGGGGTGGTGTGGGGGCTATTTAAGGCCCCAACCACCTCCAAGGAAGGGGATCGATCAAAAAGTTCTAAAAAGAGTTCTTTTGGAGATATTCTTCTAAGATTTTGAGAAATTATTACTAGAGAAAGAGTTATTGAAAAACCAGAGAGTTCTTCCACCCTCCATTTGTCATTTATTAGGGAGCTTTAATAACTTGACAGAAATCCTTGAAGAAGACCTTTTCGGTGTGTGTGTTTTTTTTACCTGCCTATGAAGGTGTATCTAGGATGCTTACTTCTCTCTCCCTCTAGCTAAGTTATTTCTGAGTTCTTTATTATATTGTGAGTTATACACGAGAGATTTGTGGGTTTAAGCTGGGTTTCATACGTTCCAAACTGTTCTTTGTGTCTTGTGGCTAAATCACTAGTGTTTACTGATTAACCTTGTCATCACCATACTCAAAAGGGGTTACGCCTCCATCTTATCTAAACTACCCTCTTACATTTTCAAAAATCCAATTCACTCTCCTCTTAAATAATTTTTGGCAAAAAATAATTACAAGTTCCCAATTTTAGTGATAGGCCATTGTAATCAAATGTCAGTTGCCCTTATCTCGACAGTCATGGATTTTGCTACTACCATCATTACAATAATTGTTGTTTTTTAGGAGATACTTTAAAGATTAACTATTATTAAAAGTAGTTATTAAAAGAGTAAATTACCTCAACCCCCCTGATTTATTGATTTTTTACATCCAATCTAATTCAACAAATTTTTAACATTTTTAGGCATAAAAGCCATGTTTTATCAACTTTTTTTTTATGAAAATGAGTTGGGTGTAAAAACTCAAATAGTTCTGGAGCATTTAGTGCAATCTACCTTTATTAAATTTATTATTAATTATAGATTTGTCAATTAGTTTCTAAGATTATCTCTGCTTCATTTCAGGAAACTATGGATCAAGTCAAAATTTTGTCTATAGGTAGGGGACTTTTTTGATTTTGTAATCAGCTATCAATTAAAATATTTCTTCCTTAAAGATGATTTGAGAGACTTCTTTAGTTGTATCATGAATATGCTCTCTCTCTCTCTCTCTCTCTCTCTCTCTCACTCACACACACACACACACACACATACACACACACACACATATTTGTCTGACATCTCTCTTTATATCATGTTTCCGTCAAATACGACCACCACCACCACACCACACCCCCCACAACCACATTTTTAGTTATTTTAGAACAATTATCATAATTTTGAAAGTTTAGGGGGTTGATTGTACAAATTGAAACTTAAGCGGATAAAATGGCATAAGCGCCACAATTCAAGGGAAATAATTAATCCTTATATATGCATGCATACATTATATATAAGACAAATGAACAAACAAATGAACAAATAAATGAACAAATGAAGATAGAAATTCTAATCTATCTCATTAGCCTCAATTTTAGATCAGGACAAACGTCCTAATATGTAAATTAGTAACCTACTTTTAATCTTTACAGATGATAATCCCTTCCCTTGTGCCTTATATGAAATTCTGAAGATTGATGACCATGACAGTAATGTCATCCTTATTGCCTCTGCTAGAAGATATATCTATAAGCTTTTTGCAAGACTCTACTGAAATATTATATTTTAAAACCACAGCAACTGCTTCCTGTTCATTTACCTGTTTCATCCAAAACTATATGTTAATTTATAGGGTAATGCATACAAGTAATAATAATCTAACTAAATAAATATACTTTATTAATTTATAGGTTCATCCATACCAATAATAATAATAATCCAATAAAATGTAGTCAGTATTGTATCCTACACCTAAAATATAAGGATAAATTTTTTCCAAATACTTATTAAAAATACATCGCGCCGGTCACAACTAGTAATCTTAAAGACATATATATGTGATCGGAGAGAAATTTATTATACCAATTCATAATTTGATATTTTTTTCAAACGTTGCCTTTTCCTAGTTGAGTTTGCTTGAAATTTAGAAATATTAAAATCAAGATCAAAGCAATGAAATTCTAAAAATGAACTACAGAAGGACCTATTGTATTAGAAATTATGGAGAACGATTTAAATATTTTTCGATTATTTTTTTCTAAACTGTATTTTTGATAAAATTTTAAAATATTACCAGAATCTCTTGAATCTTGAAGTATATTTCACAATTTCCATATTTGGCTCCCAATATTTCTTGTCAAAGTTTGCAATATACCTTTGACCAGTCGAACGACTTTTAATAGTGCTTTATGAGGATATTTTTGGGCACTTTTTCAGCAAATATGACCCTTCCAAGGGTTAAAGGTACATTACCTCAAACTTTGGCATATAGTATGAAAATAGACCAGAACATAATGGGGTTAAAGAGTAAGATGTGGAAATATTGTGGGCTAAATTGAAAATAGAAAAATAAACAATGACAAAAGGTATTATGAAAATTTGTTTTCTTTACCTGTTACGAGCTTTGTTTTTCCTACACTAAATTCATTTCTTGTTAATCAAATCAACCCCCATGTTTTACAAAACTTGTATATTTAGACTTGATTTCATAAGCAGGAATAATATGTTTTTATTTTATTTTGCAGCCCTATATTTTTTGTACCTTGTCCCATAGTCCATCAGAACCCAATATGAGAAATTGGCAATCTGAAGTTAAAGGCAAACTTCTAATTTCTGGCTCAGAAATAATCCACTCTTTTAAATGCAAGTCTCCTATTGCTCTAGATACTGCTAGCGACCCGTTTACTCTCCATACTCCATTGCGACAATGAATATAACCACCCTGCCAAATATAAAGAACCCCAACCAAACAATAAGCCTAAAAATATTTGTAAAAAAAAAATAGTCATAGGATGTAGAAAATTTACGTTCAATCATGAACATAATGAAAATTAAGAAAGATAAAGAAATAATCGCAATAAAATGCACATTCATCTTCTTCAATGTAAATGTAAATGGGGAGCTCGGTTTTTAAAATTTTTGCACTCTTAGTCATTTAAGTTATGTGCGTATTAGATTTGTTTGTATTCGGATATTACCTAGTGTGTGCTAAAACTATACATTTTGTTGCCGAGTTATAATAGAAATCTATACACAATTTTCCTTTTAAGCTAACTCAGATGCTAAAGTGATGTGATACGGTGACGGTGTTTCCTGAGCTTGTGTTTCGGCCGGATCAGATCGGAAAATGATTTTTTGAAAAAAATTTCAATTTTTTCTGAAATAAAATAATTATTCCGATTTCCTATCCATTTTTTTCGAAAAATTAAAACAAATTCCGAATTCAGAAAAATCGAAAAATCGAAAATTCACAAAATATATTAAAAATTCAGAAATTTTGGAAAGTCCAAAATTTCAAAAAAATAAATTTTCGATTTTCGAATACTCGAAATTCTCATTTTAAAGAAACAAAGAAAATAGCTTAACCCAACATGTAAATACATGAGGATTTGACTCATTTTCTCATTTGTGTAGAAGATAGAAGGATACTCTGTTTTTATAGAGCATACTTTGGAGCCCTCTCCATCTCCCAACCGATGTGGAATATGAGAACTTTCAAAAAATTGAAAGAAAATTGGAAAAATCGAAAATTGAAAAATAATTCGAAAAAATAAAAAAATTGGAAAAATCAGATCGGCATAGTTTCGAAAAAATCGAAAAATCGAAAATTCAAAATTATTTCTAAATTCCGGTCCGATTTTTTTTCGAAAAAATTGGAAATCGGAAAATCTAAAATCGGCAAACTAAAATTTCATTATAAATTTGGAAAAAATTGGATTGAAAATCGAAAAAGTCGGAAGTTCCGAAAAAAAACACAGCCCTAAGTAGACTCATCAATTCAACAAATCCTCCATGCATCTTTTTTTCGTGTTCCTAAACTATGTTTCCCTCTTACACTCGTGTTGAAGGACTTTTATGATAAACTTAGAAAATATATTTTCTCAAAATTTGTAAATTTAAAATAGCGACTTTGAATATGGCAAGGAGGTAGTATAATTTTGATGTTAAATTAACTTTACATATACTATTTTTGATGATTTCTACAAACTTTAGGGACGGAGACATGTATCTTCCATTCATTGTGGGATGTGTATGGTTATGTTAGCATTCATTAAAAATTCGTTAGTAAATGGGAGACATGCGTTCGTGTCCCAATTTTATGTCATATTTTTAAGGGGATTTGTAAATTTAGGACATATTGTAATATGTATTTTGGAAATAGAACAACAAACATTATATTTATAGTTTTAGTCTCTATTTTTGAATAAAGCCGCTGGCGCGGGCCCATATTTATAAAACGTCAACCAATCACAGCACACCACGTGTCCCTTTAATTTGAAAATAGGGACTAAAAAAAGAATCAAAATGTTTGTTGTCCTATATCCATAATCAATATTATTTTAAGTCCTAAAAGTATATAATCTATATTTTTAATTCTTTTTTGTTTTTAACGTAGTTTGGATGACACAATATTACATGCTAAACACATTAATATAATATATGGTATCCTTTAAACTAAAAAAATTTAAATTTTTTTATCAATTAGTCACGTTTACTAAGTATGTAGTTTAATAGCTCCTAACAGTTTTTTATTTGCTCTAGCAGATCTCATTAAAAAAGATTTTTGCTCCAATAAATCTTAATTGTAAACATCTAGTGCATATTCACTATATGTATATACATGACTATTGAGAAAAAAATGTTATCAAATGATCTATTAGAAAATGACTTGTGTAAATAGGACCTATTTGTCAAGCTCCCAAAACTTTACTATTCAACGCATTTCGAACACATCATTTTATGTAAAAAAAAAAAAAGTAGGAATTATTCTTTTTATAAGAGTAATTATTGACGACTACAATTTTTTGACATAATTAGTAAGAGATTATAGCATACAAGGAAAGGAAAACAGGCTAAAAGCTTACAGAATTTTGTATACGGGAACGCTCATCTTCCCTTGTGAGTCTATGATCATTTGTCAAGGTGACAGCTTCTCCATTCCTACTCAAAACTACTCTACAATCTCCTGCATTTGCTACATGTAATTCTCCATCCTTCAATAGTGCACTAGCTGCACAAGCTCCTCCACTAACACCCTATACAAATTTTATCAACATCATAACTCATACGAAAATTATTCATGGCTTTTGTTTTTAGTTTTAGTTCATTTATAATGTTAATTCGGTTTAATGAAATACTCTATACATATTCTAGATTTACCCTTCACATGCAACAAATAATGTTAAGGTACAAGTGGGTTGATGCACATAGGGGTACTTCTAATTAATATGAATAGTAAGGTAAAATAACAAAATCCTTCAGTTTAATATGCCTTGGAGATAGGGTAACTTATTATGGTCTGTTTTCAATTTCTTGTAATATGGTTCTTGATTGCGTGTTCCCTAATAAAAAAAATTAAGACCCAAAAATAGTAAGGACACGGTGTTGAGATACAACTAATAGGCCGAAAATACTCGTACAGAATTCTCATTGTCACTATTTTGAGCCATAAAACCTCTTCCCTAAGTACTTGTATATGCAAGCATGAAAATCAATTTTATTTTTAGATTTTGAAATGTTTAAAGAAAATCATGCGGGAAAAACGGCTATATCATACTATATATAGATTATGTACTTTTAGGACTTAAAATAATATTTATTATAGATATAAGACAATAAACATTTCGTTTCCATTTTTACTCCCTATTTTTTAACTAAAGGGACACGTGGCATGCTGTGATTGGTTGACGTTTTATGAGTATGGGTCCGCGCTAGCGTCTTTATTAAAAAATAGGGATTAAAACTATAAATAAAATGTTTGTTGTCCTATTTTCATATACATATTACAATAGATCCTAAATTTACAAAGCTCCTACTATATAATACGATAATAAATTAATGGACCGTTACAATTCCGATAGTAACAAATGCCAAGATTGGATTAGATGAATAAAACGTTGAGATGTTCAAATTTCTTTGCTTAGTTGATCCCGCCAACTTTGCCTCAATTCTAGTAGGCCAAACTTTCGTTAGAGAAGGGAAACTCCTATAATGAAATCCATTCATTTAGCTAGACAAGTCTGTTGAACCAACTACATCAATGTATGATATAAAATTGCTTTTTTTTTCTTTAAATCAAAGTACTCTTAGGTTTCTCCCAAATAAAATTAAACACTAAATTTTTTTTGACAAGTTTTAAACACTTAGATCCACTAATTTTTTCATAACTAGTTCATCATTGTATGCTGCCGAAGAAGGGTTCTTCCAATTCAATAATATTTTCTTCTTAAAAAAAGGTATATGTATATATATATATAAATTTCCCCTTTCTTGATCATTTGCCTTATGAATTGTTCGTTTTATATCTCAGTGGGATGTTGTTGAGAGCACTCGACGTTTTTTCTCCCTAATACCACATTGTGAATCCTAATACCACGTTTTTTCTTGTGAATCCTAATACCACGTTTTTTCTCCCTAATACCACATTGTGAATCCTAATTAGTTTGAGCCTCATTAGCCCTAAAGTCGATGTGAGTTTTATACTTTCATTTGCTTTCCCACCTTAAAAGTGGTTTAAATTTTAGTGGTGCAATACGCTAAGGCATTAGTATCAATATCTTGGGTTTGGTTCGATTTTAGGGGTACAATACACTAAGGCCGATATTAAATAATTGAAAAAATACTTTGTTGAGTTGAATCCGTATAAACATAGAGTTCAAAGTAAGTAAATACATGTACAAAACTTTCTTCAAACTTTTTCTAGGTTGGCTATTAGTTTGGACCAGAACGAATAGAAACTTTTCATATTTTCAAGATTTCAAACATTTAATACATTTGATTGTTTACATTTGTTTTAGACTTTTTTCTCAAGTGGACCCAAAGTACAACTAGATAAGTATTTAATCCAGTTTTTAAGTACTCATTTGAAGTACTCTCATGTTTTTATTTTTTTTAGTTATTAGTCTTGTTGTAATAATTATGAGAAAAATGTCATTTTCTATGAAAAAGAAGAGGAGTGGCTAGAGGCAAGTTGAGTTTAGGGACGGTTTTAAGTGGTTATGAGACATACTATAATTTAAAAATACATGAGATGGAAACCGATAAAACTTTGAAAAATAGACTAAACCAAAAAATACTAAATATATATATATCTTCAGGAGAGGTCAGAAAATGTTTCCGCCAATTTCTTTGGAGTCACTCCCATCAAACACATCCTTAATATCATTTGTCCGTGTCACTACACCCATTCCCGTGTTATGTATTAGATGAGTTTATAGTGGCCAACCCCATTAAAATGGGTCGTGCTAGAGGCACTCTCATTTTTTCTCTCTGACACCACAACACAATTTTTTTTAAACACAATGTATAATTATTTTAAAGCATATTCGGGTTCCGGGGGATAAGCAATAGGACTGCCTTTTAGCAAAATCCATTTAAAATAATCTTTGAATTATTCTACAAATTCCAAACCACCCCCAGAACCAAAGGGAAAAAATATATATGCTGCCAATGGCAGTACAACGTGTTAAAGAAAAAGTAACCACTAAATTTTCACATGGAATGTAAATTTGCATATTTCTTAAGGGTCATGATACACTTACCCCAAAATTACCGAAATTGTGCTTTAAGGGATTGTACCCTGACGGAACTCACATCATAGTACAATACTGTTAAAGCGCATTCGGTAAATTTTCGGTGCACAATTTCGGTGTATACATCATTTTCCATTTCTTAATGGGGAAGTAACACATTGTATAGTTTTAACATTGAGGACGAAAAAAAATACGTGTAAAAAATGATATAAAAGTAACATTAAATCTTTTCGGGGTCTTTTTTTTACCTGAACGAGAAATTCTTGATCAGTGACGGAGTAGCCTCCTCTTAACACGGCTTCTAATTGATCTCTTTTTGGTTTTTTCCCAACATGTTCAAGTTGTTTCACAATGTTTTTGCCCAAATTTTCACCTACATAATCTGATGCAGCTCGGCCTCCATGCCCATCTATTACTGCAAAAAATGCCTGAAGAAGAAAATAACAATAAAGGAATTAAATCCTCATAAGCTACACGAGACTTCATGCATAAAGTACAAGCGCGGTAATGCATATACTGCGTTACGTCTAATTTTTTTAAAATCAAGACGCTATGTCTATTAACACCATTATGTCAGGGGGGAAAAACACGGCAAATTTTGTATCGTATCGTGTTTGGCCTCCATTATTATTGGGCCCGGACACAAGCCAATGGGTGCAACACATCACAGTGTCCTCCCAAAATATGTTCATTTTTGGAATCCGTCTAGAATGACCCATAGTAATAATAATAATAATAATAAGTTTTATTCAGTATTCTAAGACAAAAAATGTTTAAATAAACAACATACAATCAAAAAATCATTAATTCATAAAGCAGTTTTTTTTTTAGCATAGAGAGTTCAACAATGACTATTAAGCATTAAGAAGCAAAAACAAAAGGCACTCAATAAATAAATAGACAAATTTAGTATATTTTACTTGTTTAGTGTGCCCAAAAATATCAAGCACGACTCCATACCCATCCTCCATCACCTCTCTCTTACCCTTCTTACTTGCAAGAAAATAACCTCTCCCTTCAACTTCAAATTCCTTCTCCTCAAATTCCTTCATCATTTCACCAAATTCCAAACCCGAACAATATTGAGGTACAACTAACTTCATCATAGGCATTTTCCTTAACTTACTAACCCTCTTAACCTCATCAACCTTCTCCAATGGCAACAAATCAATTCTTTCATGTGCTTCAAAAAACACATTCTTTAAATTATCTGAAGAAAAAGAACCTAGTCTTTTGAGTGAAGAAGAAGAAGGTTTTGTTGGGGAAACTAATGTTAAGGCCATTAAAGAAAGTCTCTTAAGGCCTTGTATAACGTATAAAACAAGAGAGATGAGATAGAAAGCTGAAAGAAATTCTTCTATATCTTTCATTTTTTTTTCTTAATGTTGTTCTAATTTTGTAAAGTATATATAGAAAGGAGGGGGGGGGGGGGGGTGTGTGTGTGTGTGTGTGTGTGTGTGTGTGTGTGTGTTGGTTACATGCAACAAAAACAAGATGGTGGAATGATAAGTTCAATTGAGGTGATCTTCATATATAGAAACAAAAAAGAGCTGGTTGACAGTTTCGTTTTAGCGGGGCGGGAAAAGAAAATGCAACTTCTTTGGAATGATTTGATTAACGGGTCAAGGGGAGGAATATTAAATACTACTATTATGAATTAGTATTGTTGTGTTGCCCACAAAATAAGAAGATGTTTTCAAAGCTTCAACGCTAAGGAAATGGTCCGGACAATAGGACAAAAATATCACATCACTAAATTTACGTAGTAGATTTTAGTAATGGGCATTATTGAATTATGTAGTGCACCTATTACGTACATGGTCAAGTAATCAAATTTTAAATTAAAATTCGGAAATTATATATTTCAAACATCAAATTTAACAGAATAAATAAAATGAAAAAAATGAATGCTATAGGCAACAATTCATTATACGAAATCTATGGTAGCATATTATTTTTTGTTGCTAGCAAATATAATTCACGCCATAGTACTATTAGAGGTGTTTACGAGCACTTAACATGTTTAGTCCAACCCAAAAATTGTAGGGATTTGTTTCATTTATAAATGCGCGCAAACACACTAGTTTAGGGAAATGAAAATCGAGTCTATATGTGCATTTTTTACCATTCAAACACTTAATCATCTTACCCATATCCCGGCCAGATTTTTGATGATTTTTAGTATGTTGATTGTCTATGCCAATTTTTTTTTGATAAATAAGTATTTCATATAAACTGGCCCGTCTAAGGAGGTGAAAATCCGTATGCATAAAGTATACTCAACAAAAAAGAATAGAAAACGGCAAAAAAAGAACTCCCTCGCATAAAACAAAAATCTACTCAACTATGTATCAGTCTTCCACAACATCAACTAAAAAAGAAAGAGATAAGGTATGATCCTTCTAATGCCAAATAAGCATATCACTCAAAAACATGTAATGATGTCTAGATGGAGCTAATTCCTTTCCTTCCAAACAACTCATATTTCTCTCGCCACACCGTCCAAAAAATGCAATGCGGGACCAAAATTCAAACATTTCTCACCCCCTTCAATCCCTTAGGTAACTACAATGCTGTTAACAAATCACGCACGGTCTCGTACATTACCCATTGAACTAGACAAAAAGAGAAAAAGATATCCCATAGCCACCTCATCACCCAACAATGCAAAAATAAATATTTACTCGCCTGTTTTACCTCCTTGCATAACCAAATAAAAATTAAAATTTTTGAAGTACTAAAAGTTGGTATATTTAAAAAATGGCCATGAGTTCGATTCCCCTCACCAACAAAAAACTTGGGGCCACGGACCATTTCGAAAGCCTTGTTTAGGGTGGAGGGAAAGGTATGAGGTGCGCGCAATCTCGTCCGGGAATGATAACACTGCATAACAAAAAAATATTAGTGACAGGCTCTCTCGTTCCATATTTTTTTTAGTTATGTTAATGTAAAAGATTTAAAAAAAAAATAAGTTTCTCCCTAAATTGACATTAGTGCTACGTGTGACACCCCGCCTAATAAAATACCGGGCAATCAATCATGTACCAAATTAAAACAGGAGTCTCATATAGTTCATTCTTAGCATCACTGTCGAAAACCAATTTAATTACTAATAACCTATTAGACTGGCGTCAAAATTTTATTTAACTAATCTTGTTATCCAAATTAACCAAATAAAAACATTCACACAGTTTATATATACAAAACAGAAATAAAATAAATAACCGAACACTCAGTTTAACATAATACAACCAAATCGAAAAGTCAAAAATCAAAATGCGGTAAAAGAATAACTGAATACAATTGGGCTATCGGCCCGAATGTTCCTACAATACCTCCTATCTAGATGACAAGGATAGAAGCCTCTGTAGTAAACATGCATGCATCCACAGCTGTTGCAGCAGACGTCTGACTCGAATGAATCATCATCCAGGCGTCCTTGTGTGTGGTCACCTAATATATATATATATATATATATATATATATATATATATATATATATATATATATATATATAGCAAGAGAAGGAAAATATAGAAACGGGTCAGAGCCAGAGTTGTAAAAATAGTTTACAATTGCATAAATGCCATATTTTAAAAATATGTTATATCTCATATTTAAATTGGTATCGCACTCCCATGAGATACCCCTCGCCCCTCTTCTAATAATGAACATCTAACGCGTACTTATTAAACTACCTAGTTAAGCTATCATGCATAACTAATCCGCTTCACCGAATCTATGAAAATCCTTATAAACCTGAGTGCTAAGGGCTAAACTCCTCCCCATTCTCAACGCTGCGCTACGTTTGTGCGTGGGGTGTCTCGCGAAGCGAAATTCAAACAAAGAAGCCCCCGATACACTACTACTCGGCAGTGTTAATCGTCGATGTATATATATATATATATATATATATATATACACACACACACACACACACACACACACGCACACAGAGAGAGAGAGAGAGAGAGAGAGAGAGAGAGAGAGAACATATAATCATTTTAATATAAATCCGGATATAAATCGACCGGAAGGGGAAATACACTTTATATACGTATATTTACTTTATATGATATCTCATCTACATATACAAGAAAAATACTATGACCAACGAATATAATTATACTTATTACAATCACAAGCATAATAACCATCCCACCGAGCTATAACTCGAGGATGCAATCTCATAGTGCCTATCCAAATCCGAGTTTACTCACTACACCACGGCACAAAGTCAGACTCTCTCATGGTCATGGTAAAAATATACACAACGATGGAGGCGGTCATATTCCCTCTGCAAGTGGAGTACACACACATCGTACTCGAATGCGGGACGAGATGACTTAGGGATATACTCTCCTTAATCCTCAAGCCAGGGGATTCACCCACATCGCGCAACCTCCCCGGATTGTACTAGAGAAAGTATATAGTTTGGCTGTTCCAACCCTACGCCAAAGAAAATCTCGTGGAACCAGCCTCTAAGGTACAAACATATCAACCACACACAAATATATTTATACGTATCATATTATATTATATATACTGTAATCACATCGTACATATAATCTATTTCGCTCCTCAATATGTATATGACTATAATTGCCCACTCATATAGCAATAGTCAAACTCAAATGCTCCCATTCATAAAAATATAAGTATTTACACGCTTAAAATACTAAATCCAATAAAGATTCCCTTACTAAAATATAATTCGCACCTTAAGTACTACTAAGGATTTATATATAAACCCGTATATACAACTCCGTACTAACTAGATAAGTATACCATCAACTTATCTTAATACCATAGGTATCGCCCTACTTATAATAACCGTCGTCAATAGACGTACCAGATAACCGCTCCGTCACCTTCAGCCTATATCCTCAATTCTATCCTAGTCACCTCGTAGTATGTTTTTCCAAATATAATCGGCATAAACTACATTTTCTATACGCACAATTTTTCTATATATAATTGCCTGGCGAAATATTCCCTCGAGTGTTTCTCGTCCCGAACATCCCTAATTAACTAAGTCCTGGATTCTACTTTCTACGAACCCAAAGTTTACATTCGCTCAAATAATAATTTAGTGGCCCCCTCTCTATTTTTCTGAACCTCTAATGTCTAATTCCTTAGTTTATTTATTTTCTTCAAAACTATACTTTTGGTGCCACCCAATTATTGAACCCTCCTACCCCCATAAATTTCCTCAAATGGCTAGATATTGATTTCCTTTAATGGATATTTATTTCCTCAAATAAATATGCTAGAAACGATTAAATTTGGAATTTATCCCATATAAACCAAACTAGCCGAAACTGCAAGAAATTCTGTAGGATCGATCGATCGACCCTTGGCCGTCGATCGATCGATCGAACAAGGCAGCCGCTTCTCCGAATGATACCTAAAAATGGGTTCTAATCATCCTAGAACCCATCACCAACAACAAATTTAAATAAATTCCTAAGCTTCTCAATTTGTATATTATCCAGAGTTTATCCTTCAAACTTCTGAAAAACCCGTTTTATTCATGCAAACCCAACCCAAAAATCTTCATGGTTTATTATTACCAACTACGATATGAGATTTATGCGTAAAAGAATAAAGCAAGTAAACACTTGCCTCGTGGATAAAATTCGATGACCTCGAGTCCAATCCCGCGGAGTTTGGCCTGAAAATATTTTTTCCTCCTCCCTCTCTTCCTTCATTTCTTATCCTCTTTCTTTTCCCTCTTTTTTACCACTATCTCGTGTCTTTTATAGGAGAGAAAAAGGTTTATCCCTTTTAAACCCAAAAATGACTCGTTTACTCAATTACGAGTCTCTACCGGTCCAAAAACTCTTGAAATCCAAGCACTACTCCCGGGTACTCTATTCTTACTATCTCGGCCATTTCGAAACCAGACGCACACTCTAAATCTCCATCCGAGGTACTTAACTATATTTTACTGGTTAACCCAATACTTCTCAATACGTGTTTTCCAAATTAAAATATTATCCTTTGTCATTTTACCCGACTGCGACAAGTAATTAAAATGGTCCAACTCATTTACTTAATCTCGAAAGTAAATGTAACACCCATCGGAAATCATATAACCCTCATAAAATCCAAAAATGATTTCTCATAGAAATTTCTCAAATCTCCAAATTATACCCATTTATCTAAATTAAATATCCTTAAAAGTGCAGGGTATTACATACTCCCCCCCCATAATGGATTTTGGCCCTCGAAATTCGGATACGACTGATACTTACCTAGGATCACGAATCACTCCACATCCTAATGCACAAAAGTGGAATGGTATCGATCCAATGTCACTCAACCATGCACTCGTTCAGTACTCACCAATCTCAAGGTTTATACTCTACTACATGCTTATCTAGATCTCCGTATTCTACCATACTACCTTGTCGTAAGATTGACTCTAAAGCCACGTCGCACCTACTTCTTTTATAAACACCTATAAAGAAAATGAGTCCATAATGAGAACTTAACCGTCTCGATCCCATCGGAGAAACTACTACTCTAAGCATCTGTTCGTCTACCTCACAATGTTGAATTTCCCCTTAAAAGGAAACTACACTAACTCCTGCCTATTCCTGTAAATTTTCTATCTCAAGCATGCTACTCCTGGTTGCACCTATTTAATTAGATCCTCGCGTGTCTCCTACGATGTTCCATCCACAAACTTCAATCTCACTTATAACTGCTCCACAGTATATTCCTCAACTTTATATACTACGCCACTTCTACTTTGGGCGGTATATAAAATCAACTTACCAAGGTGCCCATACACCTTTTTAACCCGTGCTTCTTTGCACAACCATTGTAAACGTCCGACACGTAATACTCTCTCTAAAAGTGGACCTTGCTTTCTCATCCTGGTACTAACACATGGGTTTTCCTTAACCCAAAAAATTTAAACTTCAATTCTTCCTATACATGGAATTCCAATCTTTCTTAAAGTTAACCTACGAATTTTCTCATGGTTAACTCACTATAATCTCCTTATATCATCGCCACTAGTCCTTCTGGACTTACATCCTAATAATTCGACGATCAAAGTGTTTCTTACACACATAAAATGAGTATTATCCTAACTATATCCCTAGTGCCCAAGACTTCTCTCAACTTTCGACATTCGCTCGGTTTCATGCGTGGGATGTCTCGCAAAGTGAAATCTAGATAAGGAACCCTCCCGTTAACTACTTCATCGCATCGTCAGTCATCGAGATATAACAGCCTAAGGCATACCAATGGGACGTCCTAAATCCTACCTCGCTAACCTACTAACATACCTCTACCTTCCACCTTAGCGAAATAAAAATTCTAACTAATCGGGGCGCCTATTCTCTGCAAACGTGTTATGAACGTCACACCCAAAAAATACCACCTCCAATTTTGCCTTCTATTCAAGGCCTGGCTATAAGCCTCAATCAATTCTATTTTACCTTACCTCGCCCACATACTTACGGTGAGAGAACCATTCCAGTGCTTTTCCATAGCACTTATATTTCCATAAGCATACCATCATCACACGGTTCTCAGTCTATAGTGTTTTCTCTACACTAGGTGATATATCGTAAAAACTAACATCTTGCATTCCATAACATCTCTCCACTCTCGACATCGTTAAGGTTCATGCGTGGAGTGTATCGCAAGCAAAATCCAAATAAGGAACCCCTCATATACACTACTACTTAACTTTATCGGTTGTGGAGGTCCGTTAGTTTTAAATATGCCACTGGGATAATCCCATCCCGCCCATCGATAAAATGTGGTCTGAACTCCTATTTCATTGCAAGAGCCACGCCACCAAGTGATTGTTCTAGCACTAAGTCCTTAGCATAAACAATAATGAGCTTAAAATCACAGCTCAACAATAAACCCTGCATACTTTAAATCATATCTATAAGGTCTCCACACACTCAAGTCACGATAATGAAACATCTGCTTACCGAAGTTCCATCTACCCATATAATAAAGGAGAACTCAACCTGTATCTAGGTGATATATCGCAACAACAACCTGTTCCATGCTGGAATCGCAGATACGATAGTCTTGCAATCATTAGCCCGCTATCGCTCCGATAATACAATGACATTATTCTTATAATAGTACCATACTCGTATCACATATACAAAGCGAACAGTACAAACCAGATACAATTTCAAAATAGAACCCCGTTATCGCGAAAAAACATATAGAGATACACTATATAATGATATTGATACTGCCAGTAAACTCAAATCACACACGAAATGTGGGCAAATAAAATACCGTGACCCAATCTTATCGCACAAGATATACCTCACTCGTCTGAGGTGAAACTCATAACAACAACTTCGTAAATCTCCCTAACTACTCCAAATGGGTTTCCAAACATCGTACCCTTACCTTAATCGAACTAAGAGCTATTCTAATCAATATCACATTTAGGCACCCTATTCTTGTACTTTAACTCCTACCAGGCAAGATTAAAGCGTGTGGTTATACACTTCACATTGCAACATTCCCCATCTCTGGCCACCCTGACCATGTTAAGGTTATCAGTATCTCAGACTCTATAGACTCGATCTTGACAATCGCCTTCATAGTTCCCTTAACTTCTTCATCGAAGGGAAACTCCACTACCGGCCTCAACGGCCCTGTTTCGATGAATTCCCCAGGTGGATGCCCACCAATGGGGTCCACGAACACACACATTCTCCATAAGTGTTAGAAGCACTTACTAGTGAACCTATCATTACTCTGAAGGGATCTCCCTTCATTGTACCTACCTTCATTCGGTAGAAGGTTCACTATTCCATATCTCTCTTTATTCATTATCGGCCTCTAACCGATCCTTATGTGATAAATCCAGAAACTGTATTATTTTCCTTCCTAATCACTCAAGGGAATTTGCAGTTAAAATCGTCCGTGAGATTCCTCTAGGAGTAAAACATCCTTCTCCCTTAAACATGGTGACTAATGTTCCCACCATTCCAATATTGCTCCCACGAGTGAATTTTTTTCCTCAAATTATCACATATGGGTTTTTTCACACCCTGCTCTAAGCCAAAGCTTATGAGCCTTTCACTTTCGCTGAATCACGTTACACTTACTCCGTATAACTTAAACTTCAATGTATGGTCCTTATCAAAGACCCCCTTCAAACTTTTTCCCAAACTTAACTTCACTAGGAAATCTAAGTTTAGCACCACTCTCTACTATAGCGATATTTGGATAATTATAACTACTATACTTTAGTAGTCGTTACAATAACCATCGACAAATTCCATAAGGATAGTGACCTCTACTGCGGTCCTACTCCCCAACTTCAGTTAACATCTCCCACTAAGCCCCACCTCCCGCTGCCCTCATCACGGTCTTCTCTGGTCGCTCTTTCTCGATCAACACATGAACTTCAAACGAGCACACAAAAGATTTTTCTATAATCTTATATAATGGCAGGAGAAAGAAATATCACAAGAGGAATCAACAATCCTAATCCTAAGGCTCTATATCAAATCGAGAGCAATGCTGAAAGCATAGTACGTCCGTACAGATTCCTAAGGACACTAGAACCTGATGCTCTGATACCATCTATGACACCCCGCTTAATAAAATACCGGGCGATCAATCCTGTACCAAATTAAAATAGGAGTCTCATATGATTCATTCTGAGCATCACTATAGAAAACCAATTTAATTACTAATAACCTATTAGACCGGCGTCAAAATTTTATTTAACTAATCTTGTTATCCAAATGAACCAAATAAAAACATTCACACAGTTTATATATATAATCGAACTCTCGGTTTAACATAATAGAACCAAATCGAAAAGCCATAAATCAAAATACGGTAAAAGAATAACTGAATACAATTGGGCTATCGGCTCGAATTTTTCTACAGTACCTCCTATCTAGATGACAAGGATATAAGCGTCTACAGTAAACCTGCATGCATCCACATCTAATGCAGCAGACGTCTGACTCGAAGGAATCATCATCCAGGCATCCATGTGTATGGACACCTAAAATATATATATATATATATATAGCAAGAGAAGGAAAATATAGAAATGGGTCAGAGCCCGAGTTGTAAAAATAGTTTGCAAGTGCATAAATGCCATATTTTAAAAATATGTTATATCTCATATTTAAATTGGTATCGTACTCGTATGAGATACCCCTCGCCCCTCTTCTAATAGTGCACACCTAATGCGTACCTATTAAACTACCTAGTTAAGCTACCATGCCTAACTAATCTGCTTCACCCAGTCTCTAAAAATCCCTATAAACCCGAGTACTAATGGCTAAACTTCTCCCCAATCTCAATATTGTGCTACATTCGTGCGTGGGGTGTCTCGCAAAGCGAAATCCAAACAAGGAACCCCCCCGATACACAACTACTTGGCAGTGTTGATCATCGAGATTCATTAGGCCCTTAGCACACAACGTGAATATATATATAATTCTTAATAGAACCTATAATCATTTTAATATAAATCCGGATATAAATCGACCGAAAGGGGAAATACACTTTATATACAAATATTTACTTTATATGATGTCCCATCTACGTATACAAGAAAAATACTATGCTCAGCCAATATAATTATACTTATTACAATCACAAGCATAATAACCATCCCACCGAGCTATAACTCGAGGATGCAATCTCATAGTGCCTATTCGAATCCGGGTTTACTCACTACACCACGATACCAAGCCAGACTCTCTCATGGTCATGGTAAAAATATACACAACGGTGGAGGCGGTCATATTCCCTCTGCAAGTGGAGTACACACACATCGCACTCGAACGCGGGACGAGATGACCTGGGGATATACTCTCCCTGCTCCTCATGCCAAGGGATTCACCCACATCGCGCAACCTCCCAGGATCGTACTAGAAAAAATATATAGTCTGGCTATTCCAACCCTACGCCAAAGGAAAGCCCGTGGAACCAGCCTCTAAGGTACAAACATATCAACCACACACAAATATATTTATACGTATCATATTATATTACATATACTGTAATCACATTGTCTATAAAATCTATTTCGCTCCTCAATATGTATATTACTGTAATTGGCCACTCATATAGCAATAGTCAAACTCAAATGCCCCCATTCGTAAAAATATAAGTATTTACACGCTTAAAATACTAAATCCAATAAATATTCCCTTAATTAAATATAATTTGTACCTTAAGTACCACTAAGGATTTATATATAAACCCGTATATACAACTCCGTACTAACTAGATAAGTATACCATCAACTTATCTTAATACCATAGGTATTGCCCTACTTATAATAACCGTCGTCAATAGACGTACCGGATAACTGCTCTGCCACCTCCAGCCTATATCCTTAATTCTATCCTAGTCACCTTGTAGGATTTTTCTCCAAATATAATCGTCATAAATTACATTTTCGATACGCAAAATTTTTCTATATATAATTGTCTGGAGAAATATTCCCTCGAGTGTTTCTCGTCCCGAACATCCCTAATTAACTAAGCCCAAGATTCTACTTTCTACGAACCCAAAGTTTACATTCGCTCAAATAATAATTTAGTGGTCCCCTCTCTATTTTTAGGAACCTCTAATGTCTCATTCCTTAGTTTATTTATTTTCTTCAAAAATATACTTTTGGTGCCACCCAATTATTGAACCCTCCTAGCCCCTTAAATTTCCTCAAATGGCTAGATATTGATTTCCCTTAAATGGATATTTATTTCCTCAAATAAATATGCTAGAAACGATTAAATTTGGAATTTATCCCTTATAAACTAAACTAGCCGAAATTGCCAAAAATTCTGTAGGATCGATCGATCGACCCTTGGCCATCGATCGATCGATCGAACAGGGCAACCGCTTCTATGAGCCCCTTGTTTCGGCCATTAAAATACCTCCAAACTTTGATCTCCTATAATATCATCCTCCAACCTCAATTAACAACAATTAAATACATAAAAAGGGGTTCTAATCATCCTAGAACCCATCACCAACAACAAATTTAAATAAATTCCTAAGTTTCTCAATTTGTATATTATCTGGGGTTTATCCGTTAAACTTTCGAAAAACCCGTTTGATTCACGCAAACCCAACCCAAAAATCTTCATGGTTTATTATTACCAACTACGATATGAGATTTATTCGTAAAATAATAAAGCAAGTAAACACTTGCCTCGTGGATAAAATCCGACGACCTCGAGTCGAATCCCGTGAAGTTTGGCCCGAAAATCCTTTTTCCTCCTCCCTCTCTTCCTTCCTTTCTTCTCCTCTTTCTTTTCTCTCCTTTCTTTCCGTCTCTCGCGTCTTTTATAGGAGAGAAAAAGGATTTATCCCTTTTAAACCCAAAAATGACTCGTTTACTCAATTATGAGTCCCTACCAGTCCAAAAACTCTCGAAATCCAAACACTACTCCCGGATACTCTATTCTGACTATCTTGGCCAATTCGAAACCAACTGCACACTCTAAATCTCCATTCAAGGTACTTAACTACATTTCACTGGTTAAACCCAACACATCTCAATACGCATTTTTCAAATTAAAATATTTCCCTTTGTCGCTTTAGCCAACTGCGACAAGTAATTAAAATGGTCCAACTCATTTACTTAATCTCGAGACTAAATGTAACACCCATTGGAAATCATATAACCCTCATAAACTCCGAAAATTAATTCTCAGAGAAATTTCTCAAATCTCCAAATTATACCCATTTATGTAAATTATATATCCTTAAAAGTGCGGGGTATTACACTACGGTAATGACATTAGCGGAATAAATAATAACATTGTCATGATATCACTGATTATGAAGTGACAATATCCGAGCAACATTTTTAGACCGTTTCGATGGAAAAACCACTTGAAAATGCTAACCTGACCATGATAGCCGACATTGACATAACGGTATCGTGCCAATTTTCTTAGTTGGTATAATTGATGTCATTATTAGCCCATTTTGTTGAATTTAAAAATAAATGGACAAATTTCTAAGACAACTTGAATTAATTCGATACACCTTTATTTTTTCCTTCGTTTATTATCATCATAAACATGCATTAAGAATGTGGTTGTTATTTCATAGACTAGAATTTGGATATGATATGACATGTATAACACACTTAACATGAAAGATTAAATTCAAGCATCCTTGCGACATAACATAGAGATGACAAAATTTGAACGGCTCGAAACGAAGACATGTGTTAATTTTTTTATAAATATATTATGATGTAAAATAACTGCAACATGAATACGAAATTTCGTGTCAATTTTGCTACACATTGTTAGGTTACTTCTTCAAGTATATTGCTATAAAAATGATGTAATTTATGCTAAAATATGTATTTTGTGTTTAAAATAAAAAAAAGGAAAATTTTGATGATTTTTCTATTATTTTTCTTTTAAATGATCATATTACAAATCAAGTAAGTTATCAATTAAAAATTAGATAAAGGAAATAAAGATAGAGGAAGAATTCTGAGACAATTTTGTTAGGAATATATAAGTTATCCACTATCTAAGAAAATTAACAAAGAGAGATTGAAAAGTATACATGCACAAAGAATGCAGTAATTGAATGAAGACTCGGGATGACACAGTTGAGGGAAATAAAAACTGGGCAAATGTGTATTTTCTATATAGATGAGCTCCGCATCTATGTTGTGCGCGCGCCCACACACACACACACACACACACACACACACACACACACACACATATATATATATATATATATATATGCTCTTGTGCGGACTAGTCCGCATTTTAAGAATGTGGATCGGACCCGTGTCACCTAAAAGTGTGCCTAGAAATCATCGCCTAAATTATAGGCACAATCTCTCTCTTTTCTGGGCTCACCGCCAGGTGATACGTGTCCGGTCCGCACTCTTAAAGGTTCGAAAGTTTGACCGATTTTTCAAAAATAGCAAAAATAGTTTTTTCGACCTAAATTTTTTTATATGGGTCCGTTGAAATGTTTAAATATAACATAAAAAAATGAACTATTCTCTTTTTTTTTAATATTTAAAAAAAATTTAGTGTGCAGGCACATGTGCAAACATAGTGTGCACAAGAGCCTGCCTCTCTCTCTCTCTCTCTCTCTCTATATATATATATATATATATATATATATATATATATATATATATATATATATATATATATATATATATATATATATATATATATATACACACACACCAAATCTACACTATTGTCACGGTCATTGACCTTGACAAATTGGATTTGTTAAGGTCACTGACCGTGACAATTCTGGGCGAGACAAATTTTTTTGTCACGGACGTGTCACGGTCGTGTCACGGTCATTGACCTTGACAAGTCCGTTATAATTGTCATGGTCGTGTCAAGGTCATGGACCGTGACAAGTTTAGTCACGGTTCATAACCGTGATAAACCCGTGACGATATTTAAAAAAAATTGTCACGGTCAATGACCGTGACAATTCTGGGCAGAATTGAAAACAATTATGCTGGGCAGTATGGCCACTGCCACTGCCCAGCAGTATATTTGTACCTGTTATAACAACGTTGGTTGTACCTATTCAAGCATCATATATCCAAATATACTCAAGATAGTGCAAATATATATTCATGACGATATAATCCAAATATTTAAAATAGAAACAATATACATGACAATATAATCTAAATATAATTAAAATGTACAAACTTAAAAATAATGTTACTACATGTCTTGGATAAATGTGAGGAGGTGAGTTGGCCACACGATATACGAATTGACACACCCACTAACATACATCGTGTCGCATTGTTCGCACAACCACAATAGGGATTTCTCCTTCTCGGGTATCACATGCGTGACGAGCACTTTGGACTCGATCCGTTGAAGCGCACGTCCATGAACTATTACACCCTCGATGATATTCGGGTCCCTCAACCCCCGCCCTATCCGCTGGCCATCAAATACATCCAAATGAACACGCTTGGCCAACCAAGTGTCGACAATGGTCTAAAGAAGGGAGCCAAATAAGGAAGTGGATCATCAAAATACGCACGTGACGATGAAGAAGCAACGAGGTCCACATCCTCGTCCTCCTGCTCCTCGTTCTCCCGCACCTCCTCCTCCTCCTCCTCCACCTCCTCCTCCACCTCCTTCTCCTTCCCTTTCCCATTCCCCTTCCCCTTTCGGTCTCCGCCCAACGTACGCTTCATGAATGTGTACATATCTTCTACCGTTGCCTCCAAACGGGACAGCTTCACGTCGTGTGAATCCACCGTTCGAGCCAACCCGATGTCGCTCGCCTCCAATTCGATGATCCTAGATTTGGCCACCCGCGAGCTCACCCCCTTGTCCTCCCCTTGCGATCAGAGCCAAGCACTTGGCTGACTGCGTCTGTGGACAAAGATGCCTTGTCGATATCAGACTGCGACTCATGAACTTCCTTAAGCTTTGCCTAAAACGACAAAAAGCACATGATTAGTAAAATAAGTAAACTAAAAAATTATAACGTAATTAACAAAAATTAAGCTGTCGGATTACTTACAATCTTCACCGCGACGCTCGGGGACACCTCCTTGTCCTTCCCCTTCTTCGTCCGAAGAGCCACATAAGTATCGAGCCTATGTGGTTTACCCCCTGGCCCATTCCCTACCCCCTGAAATAAAATAAAGTAAAATTAGTATCGGCCCCGCAAAGTAAAATAATGAAGAATAATATATTTCTGTAGTTATAGAAAAATTAAATCTTACCTTCATCCTATGCTCCACCTCGGCGTAAGAGGTCCTGCCGGAGTAGTGCACGTCCGTCTTTTTTGCCTGGTTTTCCCTCCCCGATTGGCTATATGCCAATTGTCGATCCTCGATCTCATTGTCAATGAACTTTTGCCATTGTGCCAATGCGATCGTCTCCTTGGTCGGGATGGATCCACGCCATTGTATAATGGACTCTCGTGTTTTCTCAAAGTACTGTGTCCGCATATTTTTCTTCCACGTCTTGTGTTGCTCCCTCAACTGCTCCAAGACGGAATCGCGTAGCTTTGGATCTAAGTTGAATTGTTCCTGCCCAACAAATTCAATGTTAGTTGCGAATAAATATAAATATAAATATAAATATAAATATAAATATAAATATAAATATAAATATAAATATAAATATAAAATGAAATTGAAATTGAAATTGAAACATAAATATATTACTTGTAGTGCCGCCCAAACAGCTAACTTGAGCTCATATGACACCTCCTTCCAACTCAAACCCCGGGCCGATGACCGTCTTTAGCAGCTCGAGGGATCTCCCTAATAGCTCTGATTTGTTCTCGACGGTAATCTCAAAATTTCCATATTTGGGGAGCCTAGGGGCGGAGGAGCCCTCGTCGCCTCCGTTACCACCGAGCCCAGACGACATCATCATAAACAACATCATCATCTTCGCCTTAATATCTGAAGGAGACATTTGCTGTCAAAAAATGTTATTAATACAGATAAAAAAAATGTTAATAGTACACATACACACACCCCTACCCCACCCCCACCACACACACGCACACGTCATGCCACTTTTAAAACTAACCAACCCAATATTTCATCAACTAAACTAACAATAAAAGTATACAATTATTAATTTACTAATTTACAATGAGACAATTATAATTGGAGCATAAATTTCATCATCATAAAGGGATAAATCCAACCAAGTACAGAGATTCTATTAATTTACTAATTTACATGCATGTTGCTAGAAAGTCTTAAATTTAATTCTCACTTTCCTTTCCCCCCTTGCCCCACCACACCCCCCAACCCCACCCCCAACCCCACCCCCACCCCCCACCACCCCACCCCCTCCCCCACCACGACCGTGACAACTACACATTGCAATTATCTACTTATTTAATCCTTTATCTTTATATTTATTCTTTGAGATTCTTTTATATTTCAAAAGTCTCTTATCCTCATTATATTTTATCACAATATGCATATCTTATAAGAGAGTCGAGTTTGGCATGGATAATTTGTAATGAAGTCTAGAACGAATCTTACTAAATCAATTGGGGTATTTTCATATTTTTATTATTTATTAATTTATTGTTTATCAATAAAATTATGACATGAGATAATTATAATTGGAGCATAAATTTCATTATCATAAAGGGATAAATCCAACCAAGTACATAGATTCTACAAATTAAAGTGAGAATTAAATTTAAGACTTTCTAAGAACATGCATGTGTATGCTTTTAGGAATATCATTAGTTACTTTCGTGCCCCCCACCACACCCCTTGCCCCCTCCCCCTCCCCCCGCCACGCACACACGCACACACCTACGCACACACACACCCCCACCCCACCCCCTCCCCCCACCACGATCGTGACAACAACACATTGCAATTATCTACTTCTTTAGTCATTTATCTTTATATTTATTCTTTGAGATTCTTTTATATTTCAAAAGTCTCATATCCTCATTATATTTTATCACAACATGCATGTTGATGTAAAAAATTAGATCACATCCACAGATAAAATAAATGAAACAAAGAGTTTTTAAAGTGGTTCAGCCTTATAAGAATGGCCTACGTCCACTGTTTTGTTATTGCTGAGTGTTTGGGAATTCTCGATTACAAGTTCTCTCAAGAAATTCCGGTCCCTTTACAATGAGGATTGTACAATGTATTTATAGCCCTGAGGCCGCAATATGAAAGGGTAATACATTAAATGATGTACATATGAAAGGGTGATACATTCAATGCCCCTTAAGCGTGTGCGTCTGAATGATAAGCATTTAATGAGTAGTCGAACTGTTGTTCATCCTGCTATTAAAGCTTTTGTTCGAGGTGCAACTCAGACCGCTTGAGTTGCTCGGACCGCCTTCAGCTTCTTGGTACTCAAGAGTTCCTCGGATAATTCTTGTTCCTCGGAGCATCTGAGTTCCTCGAGAAAGTAGTGTTTCTCGTTGTAGTACGGTTCCTCGGAGCGTGTGAGTTCCTCGGAAGTATCTGTTATTGCCACGTAGATTGCCATGTGTCTTCATTCAATTGAGCCATGTCAGCAGACTAAATTTGGTATCAACAGAAGCCCCCAATGTTTCATAGTTCGAAATTTGAGGAGTATGGAACATTCTTTCTATGAATATGGTAGCTTTAAATGGTCTTCCTGATTTTTAGGAGTGGTTCCTATGTATTTATTTCTCTTTCCAAATTCATAGAATCAGGCTTTTTCGAATTTTTATAACCGCTTCGTTTGCCGCGCCCTTTTTGTCCTTTTAGCCGCTGGTAGCATAATCGTTTCTTTTTGTAATTATTACTTTTCTTTTTCCCAAGGTAGAGTATTTAAACGCTGCATCGTCTTCTACTTTTTGTAATCATTACTTTTTCTTTTCCCAAGGTAGAGTATTTAAACGCTGCATCGTCTTCTACTTTTTCACATTTGTATCTTCGAGTTTTCCGTCGTCTCTTTCTTTCTTGTGTATCCATCTCTTCCATCGTTCGTTGTCATCAGATCCATTCTTTTTCTGTAAGATTTTGTTCCTTCTTCTTCATTTCTTTCTTTCATCATGGTTTATTCTGTAGAGTCTTTTGATAAGTTTCACTCTGACTTTTCTATTCCCTCCTGGGTTGTTCTGGAAGAGCTTTCTGAGCCTTCTGATTACTTTCGTTTGGCTGAGAGACATTGGCTCTCCAGTCTCTTTATTGTTGAGTGTGGATTTTCTTTTCCACCCAATCCCTTATGTTTGGAATTTTGTCAATATTTTGACATTGTTCCTGCAAAAATAGCCCCAAATACATAGAGAATAGTTAATGGGGTTCATAGGTTAAATCAAGTCCATGGAACTCGTATAGGAATTCCAGAAATCATGTATTGCTATAGATGGGCAGTCAATGATAACATTTTTTTTTTAAAAACTAGATTTTTAAATAGAGCCTTAGTAGTCAATCTCCCTGATGCCAATAGGGATTATTTTGAGCATGGGGTTGTCATAAAAAATTGGCAACATGCTCCTTTATCTGGAGATGAAGTTTATCAGGGTCCCAGATGCCCTCCTTATAGCAATGGGATAGGTTATTTTTATTTTATTTTATTTATTTTGAAATTATGCTTCCTTTATGTTTGATAAAATGTTCCACTGATATTTTAATTTTGATTTTCTTGCAGTTGATAGCAAAAGAAAGTGCCCAAAAGAAACAGATGTCAATATAAGGCACTTGAAACTTATCTGGGGTCTGCATCAGTCTGTTACCGACGAGCATATTAGGTTGGCCTCATATCTGCTGCAGTACAAGAGCTATACCACATCTTTCACTGCTCGTCCTGTGATAGGCGAAGCAGAACCTGTACCAGCTTCTATCAGCTCCTCGCCTGAATCACACATCCCTTTAAGTGAAAAGATGAAGAAGAGAAGAGCTCCCACCATTTTTGAAAAACCTGCCTCCGGTGCTGGAGAGGCCAAAAGAAGCAAGGCTGATGTCCCAGAGGGGACGAAGAAAGTTGATGCCCCTTCCTCAGCTGCTACTGTTATGAAGGTTGTCGAGAAGCCCCCAGTGGCTCCGAGCAAGGACGCTGCTCCTCGCGAGGTGGTTGTAATATCATCGACCAAGGGTTCTTCCTTGGTTGAATCTATTCCTGTTCCCCCGAGGAGGTTGAAGAAGAGCTCCTCGGTCAATTTGGCTGAAACCATCTCTCAGCCCCCAACTACTGGAACTGGTGTTCCAACTTTTGTTCCCCCGAGCTCTGCCATGAGCTCGGTAAGGTCTTGGATCATTCCCGAGGTCTAAGGTACTGAGGAAAACCTTTCTCGGGACATGGTTACCTCATTGTCTACTCCCCACCTTGCTTCTGTAAGTATTTTTACTTTGAACTTTTCATATTTCCCTTGTTAATTCTGTTTCTGACTTGCTTTCATTTTCTTTTCACAGTTGACGAGCTGCTTCAATATAATTCTGAAGAAGGATGAAGCAATTAAAACTTCATGCTCTTCATCTAGTGTGGAGGAAGCTCTGGGGAAAGCTATTAAGTCTTTGGAAGATTCTCGCCAGACGTATGCTACTGACAAGGAAATCTGGGAGAACAAGCTTGCCTCCACCGAGCAGGAAAAAGCTCAGGTTGTTGAAGTCTCCAAGGGGTTGGAGAAAAGAATAAAGGAATTGGAGGGGAAAAATAAAGAGCTTGAAGAGAAGCTCAAAACTGTTGGGGAGCTTGAGGATAAGCTCAGGGTTGCTGAAGAGAAGCTAGGCCAACTTCAGGAAGTAAGTCGGCAGAAGGAGGAGGCTGAGAGAAAACTAAAAGCCGCTGATGACCTGCTGTCCGAGAAGCTTTCCTCGAAAAAGTTGAAAAGGAAAATGGCTGTGAAGAAGTCCTTCAGCACTGGCTGGGACAAGGGGTGGAATAAGGGGTTGGCTGCCATGATGTCTCAAGTAGAATATGGCAGCCTAAAATATTTTAGAGATGGTTGGGTTGTAGTTCTTCAGGAGATGAAGGTGGATGAAACTTCTGAGCTCTTCCAGAAACATATCCCTGGTCCCCCTCCAACTCCTGAAGATGAAGAAGAGGACGAAGCTGCCTCCGAAGATTCTTCTATGATGATGGGAGATCATCCCCCAGCTATCCAGCATGTTACCGAGGAACCTCAACAAGTCATTACTTCTTCCGACCAACTGCTGGAGCTCCCCGATCAACTTCCTACTCCCTCCGAGCAACCTACTTCCTCGTCCCAGCCTCCCGAGAAAGTTTTGAGATATAAGGAAAAGGTGTAGAGTTGTTCGGGTTTATCTTTATATTTTTCTTTTGTCAATTGGAACCCAGAATATGTAACTCTGAATTTTATGATCTAATAAAACTTGGACTTTTTTGCCTACTGTTGTCTCTTCTTCATACTCTGTCTTGATTCTTCTTAATTATTGCTTTTTCTTTCTCTGCTAGTTTCTGGCCAGGATGGAATTGTTATCTGCCCATGATACAAAGCTGCTGCGACAATGCAATGAATACTTTAAGGCTGGTCACACAGACCTAAGTGCATCACAAGTTGTAGACATCCTCGGCCAAGATGCTTCAGAACAGGAAGTGGAAGCATATCAATATCTGAAGTGTCTGCTTGATCGAGCGGTGGCCAATAATGTGGCCTATTATGAGATGATCGAGGATCTCTAAGGCACCCTTGAAGACCTTCAGCTACAATACAAAGAATCAACTGCCCTGTTGCATGAGGGTTATGAGAAGAAGTACCAGCAGATCATTGCCGATAAGGGCTACGAGAAGCTTTTTGCTGGGTACGATGTAAGGGAGAGAACCTTGAGGGGTGAGGTCGAGGAGTGCAGATAAATTGCCGAGTTGCTAGAGCAAGAGAACAACAACTTGCAAAAAGAGCTATCACAGTTGAAGTCTGCAGCCTCTTCTTCAAAAGCCTTAATCCCAGTGACTGATGAAGGATTCTCGTTCTTAGAAGTCGAGAATGCCAACTTGAGAGACGAGTTGGAAACCCTGAAGAGGTCTGGCCCTTCCACATATTCTCGGGGACGAGCAAGAGCACCTCGGGGAAGAGAAAGAGCACCTCGGATTCCTGTCGAGGAACAGAGGACTCAGTCTACATTAGAAAACCAGGCCTTCCAGCTGATGGCGAAGAACTAGGCATTGGCTGAAATGTCAAAGAAGATCCGGGACCTGGAAGAGGAGCTCTCCACACAGAAGTCTACCTTGGAGAATAAAGAGATCTTCATCAAAAATCTCCACGAGCAGCTGGAAAGGCTAACATATCAGTTCCACAAACAGCCCAGGGAGTTCTGGATGGTTGGATACAACGAATCTCTCTATCACTTGGACGATCGTATCCAGAATGCCAATAATGAGGGCTACAAGTAAGGCTGGTTGAATGCCTTAGGTGTGCTGCAACTCGAACAGGGTCATTACCTGTGGGACTACCATGATCCCGGGCTGCTAGACTTACCTGTGCCACCTTAAAAGTTGGATATGAGTTGGATCCCTGCACGGGCCATTCCTCGAAGCTTGATTTCAAAGTATCTCGGTGACTACAATCTCCATTCCAATGCCGAGATATCTCGTCCCGAGCATCTCTTAGATCGACCATCCGTGATGAATGTCAGGATGTTGAAGGATCTCAACTTCATAAATTCTCCTCTGGCTTTAAATGATCTGCCTGCTGGCGAGGAACCTGTGTCAAAAACAGAGGGGAAAACACCAATAGAATAGGAATTTTGATGTAGTAGTTAGTATACATTTCGATATCAATGTAATTTTCATTTTAATATCAATGTAATTTATTTTGGATTTAATGAAAGACTTTCATTTTTGCTCGCAATCTTAATTGCTATTATCTTGTAAAACACTTTACATCTGTGCATGTGTATTTGTTAAAAAGATAATATTGTGTTGTTTGTCGATCAAGTTATTGTCGACTAGTGGTAATTATCAAACATAATATTTTGTTTCTCGACCAACTTAGTAATAAAGCTACGAGTATAAAAAATGTTTAAAATGTTTTCGTCCAACCAAGGTCATTAAATTTTACTTGTCGACCAACTACAGTTAGTGGGTTTTTATCCCGACCAGCTATAGTTAGTAGATTTTTCTTTTAAATGTTTCTGACCAACCAAGGTCGTTAAATTTTCGTTGTCGACCAACTACAGTTGGTGGGTTTTTATCCCCGACCAGCCATAGTTAGTCTTTTTGAAATAATTTTACCTCCCGACCAACTCAAGTTGGCATTTTCGAGAATATATTTACTTCCTAACCGACATAAGTTGGCATTTTTAGGAATACTTTTATTTCCCGAGAAACACAGAATTTTATTTCTAATAGGAATATAAGTTTTACTTCCCGGAGGAATACAAGTAGCTTTACTTATAGGTAGCTTTACTTCCCGGAGGAATATAGGTAGCTTTACTTCCCGGAGGAATATTGGTAGCTTTACTTTCCGGAGGAATATTGGTAGCTTTACTTCCCGGAGGAAGGTTTCTCGACCAACCTTAGTTGGCGTTTTTGAGAAAAAATTTGAGTAGTCTGAGCTTTGCCGAGTTTGCCCCGAGTAGTGTGTAGCACTAGTATTCCCCAAAAAACTTTCAATAAAAAGAAAGAATTCGGTGGAATATCTTCATTTTATTCATCACTGATAATATTTGCGCAGGTGCTCTGCGTTCCATGCATTCTTAAACTCCTCCCCTTCTAAAGTTGCTATTCGGTAAGTTCCTGGTCGAACAACTTCTGTAACTCGGTATGGTCCATGCCAGTTTGTCTCCAGTTTGTTGTGCTTTTGAATTACCTTCTTTAGCACATAATCTCCTTCCTTTAGGTCGCACTTCTTCACCCTCTTGTTGTAAAACAAAGTTGTTCGCTGCTGGTAAGCAGCATTTCTAATGGATGCTTCTTCTCTAACTTCCTCGAGCATGTTTAAATCCAATCTTCTCATTAAGTCGCTGACAGGGGAGTTGAAATTTAGTACCCTATGTGTTGGGAGGCCCAACTCGGCAGGTATAACAGCTTCACTTCCAAACGACAACATATATGGTGATTCTCCTGTTGCTACTCGGGGAGTAGTTTGGTAGGCCCAGAGTACTGATTGTAGCTCGTTGATCCAATTTTCTTTCGCATCATTCAATCTTTTCTTCAAGCCATTTAGCAGCGTTCTGTTCGTCACTTCAGTTTGTCCATTTCTTTGAGGATGGCCTGGTGCTGAGTGGACCTTCAAAATGTTTGACTGATGGCAATAGGCAGCGAACTCCTCGTTATCAAATTGTGTTCCATGGTCTGTGATGAAAGCATGAGGAAGACCATATCAACAAATGATATTTTTCCAAACAAATTGGTACACCTTGTCGTACGTCATGTCGATGAGAGGCTCAGGTTCAACCCATTTAGTAAAATAATCTACTGCGACGACGAGGTATCTGAACCTTCCTCTGGTCGTTGGCAGTGGCCCGACTAAGTCTATTCCCCACATGGCAAATGGCCAAGGGGAAGTTATGGGTGTCAACAATGCTTGTGGAGTTCTTCGGAAGGAGGAAAAACGCTGGCACTTGTCACACTTCTTGGCATAGGCTATACAATCAGCTCTTATCGTCGGCTAGTAGTATCCCTGCGTCATCACCCTTTGCAAAAGCGTCCGACCTACTACATGTGCTCCACAGGACCCTTCATGGATCTCTTCAATCAATTCTTTCACCTCGGAGGGATGTACACATCTCTGCAAGCCTGCCATAATTCCTCGTCTATAAAGAATACCGTTAGTTAATACATACCGAGTAGCTTTAAATTTCAATTTTTTGGCTACGAGCTTGTCAAGTGGTAATTCTCCCTCCTCAATATATGCCCTAATGGGATCCATCCAAGACGGTCCTAAATCAAGGGTGATAAAGTTCATTGTCAAATCTTCATCTATGCTCCGACCACCCAACACTTCAATTGGGATTATTCTTCGTAGCTCGGTGCGAGTAGATGATGCTAATCGAGCTAAGGCATCTGCTCTCGCATTCTCCATTCTCGCTATTCTGACCAGCTGAATAGCGGAAAATTCTGATACCAACTTCATCACTTTTGCATGGTACTTGATCATTAATTCTCCTTTGACTGCATATACTCCCATCATTTGGTTTACGATCAATTGAGAATCACTGAAAACAATAACCTGCTGCGCCTCCATAATTTTCGCCAAATTAAGTCATGGCCTCATACTCAGCCTCATTATTGGAAGCTTTGAATTGGAAACGCAGGGCGTATTCCATATCGACCTCGTCCGGAGTGCTCAAAACTATCCCCGCGCCACATCCTGCAGTGCAAGATGAGCCATCTACATATAACCTCCATATAGGTAACTCGTCTTCAAATTTCTGATCTGTTAGAGTTCCTCGGTGAAATATTTCTGCTTACTTTCATCCTCCCCTGGTATTTCTTGCTCCTCGTCGATCATCTTTTCTCGCCCTTTTACCAACCGGAGTTGGTCTGAGCTCAAATTTGATGATCCTGTAACATCCACTTGCCCTTTTACCAACCGGAGTTGGTCTGAGCTAGTGTTTGTTGATCCTGTAATATCCACAGGTTGATCGGCGAGCAATTTTTGTTCCTCGGGGGTATCATCTGTCAGAGTTCCTCGGTGAAATGTTTGTTGCTTCCTTTCATCCTCCCCTGGTATTTTGTTCTCCTTGTCGATCATCTTTTCTCACCCTTTTACCAATCGGAATTGGTCTGAGCTCGAATTTGATGATCCTGTAACATCCACTTGCCCTTTTACCAACCGGAGTTGGTCTGAGCTCGTGTTTGTTAATCCTGTAACATCCACAGGTTGATCAGCGAGCAACTTTTGCTCCTCAGGGGTATCAGGATAGGTGAACTCTGCTATAAAATCTGCTACAGCCTGCCCTTTTAGCGATGCTCTGGGTTCATAAACTATATCATATTCACCGAGCTCTATTGCCCAGTACATCAATCTCCCTGATTTTTCTGGTTTATGAAGGGCTTGCCTCAATGGCATATCAGTGTATACTACTATGGTATGAGCCTGGAAGTATGGACTCATTCTCCTACTTGCCTCAATCAACGCCAGTGCCAATTTTTCCAGCCTTGGATATCTGATCTCTGCTCCTCGGAAGGCTTTGCTTGTGTAATATATTGGTTTTTGCACTCCATTCTCCACTCTGATCAACGCCGAGCTAACTGCATTCTCGGACACTGCAAGATACAAGTATAATTTTTCTCCCATCACTGGCCTGGACAACAGTGGAGGTGCTCCCAAGTATTTCTTCAAGTCTTGAAAAGCCTTCTCACATTCATCATTCCACTCAAAAGTCTTTCTGAGTGTCTTGAAGAATGGGAGACATCTATCAGTTGCTCGTGTTACAAATCTGTTGAGTGCCGCTACTCGTCCTGTGAGACTCTGTACCTCCTTCTTCGTCGTTGGAGATCGCAGCCCTAACAGAGCTTTGATCTTTTCAGGATTCGCCTCAATGCCTCGTTGATTGACAATGTACCCGAGGAACATGCCTTCTCGTACTCCAAATGTGCACTTCGTCGGGTTCAACTTCATTTGATATTTATCCAGTTGATCAAAGGTCTGGGCGAAGTCAACTAGATGATCGGCAGCTTTCTTGCTCTTTGTCAGCATATCGTCAACATAGACTTCCATATTGCAACTGATTTGTTCGGCAAAAACCTTGTTCATCAGCCGCTGATATGTCGCACCTGCATTTTTCAAACCAAAAGGCATAACATTATAACAATAAGTTCCCCTAGGGGTAATGAAAGAAGTACTTTCCCTGTCTTCAGGTTTCATTTTGATTTGATTGTAGCCAGAATAAGCATACATGAAGCTCAGCAACTCGTGTCCCGAGGTAGCATCTACTAGTTGATCAATTCGGGGCAATGGAAAGTGATCCTTTGGGCATGCTTTGTTGAGGTCGGTGAAGTCCACACACATCCTCCACTTGTTATTTTTCTTCTTTACCATCACCACATTGGCTAACCAGTCTGGATATTTAACATCTTCAATGAAACAAGCTTTCTAGAGCTTCTCGACTTCCTCCTGTATAGCTTGATTCTTCTCGGGACTGAATACTCTTCTTCTCTGCTTCACAGGCTTGATCTCCTTATTCACATTGAGCTCGTGACATAAGAAATTTGGGTCTATCCTAGGCATATCTTCATGACTCCACACAAAAGTTTGCTTTCTGCTTCTTAGGAAAGTTATCAATTCCTGTTTTAATGAGGCTTCCAGCGACGAACCTATTTGAGTTGTTCGTTCAGGGTGCTCGTCGTCCAGAATGATGTTTTCAGTAGATTCCACCACTTGACCCTTCACGAGTTGCGACTCATCTCTAGGATCCAATGTTTCAATTTCTGCACCTTCATCCACTTGATAGGTAGTAGTCTTTTTCCTTGATTCTTCCTGTTCTTCTTGCTCGGCAGATGAATAATAGCATTCTTGAGCTACTTTCTGATCACCTTTCACAACCCCTACTCCAAAATTTGTTGGAAATTTTAGGCACTAATGTCTGTAGACGGTACTGCTTCGAACTTCTTCAATCCTACTCTTCCCATGATGATATTGTATGATGATTGAGCATTCTTATCAATCACAAAGAAGCGTATTCTTTCTGTTCGACAAGCAGGCCACGTACCAATGAATATATCCAACTTGATCGTCCCCAGTGGAAATACTTTCTCGCCCGCAAAACCGATGAGGGGTCTATGATAAGGCTCCAATTAAGATAGCTTTAGATTTAAACTATTGAAGCACGAGTAGAACATGATGTCTGCCGAGCTACCATTGTCGACCAGTACTCTTGAAATCATCACTTCCTTCATTCTCATCTTGATCACCATTGGGTCATCATGAGGATACAAAACTCCTTCGAGTTCGTTCTTTGAGAAACCAATGACCAATTTTTCTTTGTTCACCTTTCTCGGGCGATCCTCCTCAGCTAGATTTATTCGCTGAATGTACGAGCAATCTTGAGCCTCACAGAGGTAAGCTTTTCTTTCCGTAGTATGGTCTCCTCCTCCTGCATCTCCACCTGTTATAACATTATAGTCAAATGACCCAAAGCGTATTGAAAATACCTCCCGTTCTGGTTGCCTTGGTCTCTTGGGAAGATCGGGGTCATCTTCTGGATCAACTTCATGGTTTCTTTTCTTCTCCTCTGCTCGACGAGGAGATCTAGACCTCTCTCTTGCTCGGTCGTTGTTTCTTTTTTCGCTTCCCCGATCAACATACTTTGACAGCTTTCCTCGTCTGATGAGTGTTTCAATCTCGTTTTGAAGGGCTATGAAATTCTTGGTCATATGGCCATGATCTTTATGGAACTCGCAATATTTTGCCTTATTCCCCTTGTCAGGGTCTTCCTTCATTTTCTCTGGCCAATTTAGTTCCTCGTTGTTCTTGATTTCTTCTAGAACATGGTTGATGTCCTTCTTCAAAGGAGTATAATTATCATATTTCTTCATTACGTCCCACACCGACCTAGTTTTTGTATGTTTGTCATTACCATTGTTCTTATGCTCTTTCTTCTTAGCTTTATCACCTTCGACCTTGGTTTCTTTGACATCCATATTCTTCTTCGCAACCATAGCCTCCTCGGTATTCATAATCTTGGCCGCTTTTCCCATTAGATCTGACATGTTTCTTGGTGGATCTTTGGCCAAAGTATAGTACAACTTGTTTGGAAGTATCCCACTCATCAAGGCGGTAATAGATGTATTCTCCTCATAATCAATGACTTGAAGTTTCTCGTTATTAAAACGAGTTATATAATCTCTGGTACTCTCACCAGCCTTTTGTCTAACACTTAACAAATGCGCTACTCGTTTAACTGTCTTTGCCCCAAAATAGAAATTCCCAATGAATAACTCGGCCAGTTGAAGAAAAGTTGAGATCTTACCCCGAGGAAGATTATTATACCATATTTGAGCAGATCCGGTAAGAGTTCCCGAGAATGCTCTACATCTCATCTCATCTGGAACAGCATAGATATCAGCTGCAGCTTGGTATTGTTCTATATGAAGGACAGGGTCATACTTTCCATCATACTTAGGGGTCACAACAGGTGCTTTGAACTTTGACGGTGTTGGAAAATCTACAATGGACTGGGAAAAAGGTGTTCCTCGAACAAAGGTTCGTTGTAGAGGGTTCTTGGCTTTATCCATTTCCCCTAATCTATCCTCCAGCCTCTGAATAGATCCTTTCCATGCATTATTTCCTTCCTCGGGCCTGCTGGTTCGAGCATTTGATCTCGTGAGGTGGCTTCTTGAGATCTCTCTTGACGAGCAGCTCTCTCTTAACGAGAAGCTGGTCGCGACTGGGCAGATCCTTCCCTTAAGTCTGTTGGTCGTCAAAAGCTCCTCGACGCGGCCTTAGGAGGACTTTTGTTCCTCTTAGGGCCTAATCGATCGAAAGGTGATACCCTGCTTAACCTCTCTAGCGCACTAGTCCTTTCTGGGGAGAGAGTGATACGTTGTTCAGTATCTGTGGATCTCATCGACGAAGTTCTTCCAGGTTAATAAGAAAAATCTTCAGATTCCTCATTGTGATATGAATTGGTATGCCAAGAAGGTGCACGGGCGTTTCTTTGAATACTTCGGAGTCCCGAATGAGTTGGTGCACCGCCATGGATGGTTTGGATGAGTTGTGGCATTGTTTCTTGCATGACGGTCTGGCCCTGAGCCAGATTTGTCATTATTCCAGCCAGATCTGGAATATTAGGCGGAGCAGATGGATTTGGAGTGGTTCCAGCGTTTCGATTGCTGGATTCCGGAATATCAGCCATTTGTGATGGATTATTTTCGATGAAAAACGATATTACCAGTCGTTTACCACATACGGCGCCAATCTGTTGATGTAAAAAATTAGATCACATCCACAGATAAAATAAATGAAACAAAGAGTTTTTAAAGTGGTTCAGCCTTATAAGAATGGCCTACGTCCACTGTTTTGTTATTGCTGAGTGTTTGGGAATTCTCGATTACAAGTTATCTCAAGAAATTCCGGTCCCTTTACAATGAGGATTGTACAATGTATTTATAGCCCTGAGGCCGAAATATGAAAGGGTAATACATTAAATGATGTACATATGAAAGGGTGATACATTCAATGCCCCTTAAGCGTGTGCGTATGAATGATAATCATTTAATGAGTAGTCGAACTGTTGGTCATCCTGCTATTAAAGCTTTTGTTCGAGGTGCAGCTCGGACTGCTTGAGTTTCTCGGACCGCCTTCAGCTTCTTGGTACTCAAGAGTTCCTAGGAGAGGTCTTGTTCCTCGGAGCATCTGAGTTCCTCGGAGAATTCTTGTTCCTCGGAGCATCTGAGTTCCTCGGAGCGTCTGAGTTCCTTGGGAAAGTAGTGTTTCTCGTTGTAGTACGGTTCCTCGGAGCGTGTGAGTTCCTCGGAAGTATCTGTTGTTGCCACGTAGATTGCCATGTGTCTTCATTCAATTGAGCCATGTCAGCAGACTAAATTTGGTATCAACAATGCATATCTTATAAGAGAGTCGGGTTTGACATGAATAATTTGTAATGAAGTCTAGAACGAATCTTACTAAATCAATTGGGGTATTTTCATATTTTTATTACTTTATTAATTTATTGTTTATCAATAAAATTATGACATGAGATAATTATAATTGGAGCATAAATTTCATTATCATAAAGGGATAAATCCAACCAAGTACAGAGATTCTATAAATTAAAGTGAGAATTTAATTAAAGACTTTCTAACAACATACATTTGTATGGATTCTACATAGTTGGGCACTAAAGTAACTAATGATATTCCTAAAAACATACAATTGGCAACATTTTGTGAATTTACTAAACTCTATATAATATTATCAAATTCTGTTAAAAAATTATCTAGGGTTTTACCTAATTGAATTAATTTCATGAATAAAATTATTATCAAATTTAAATATTTATATAATTAAATTTAACACACATACCCCCTCCCCCCTCCCCCCACCACACCCCACCCCCACTACCCCCTTCCCCCCTCCCCACCCCCACCCCCACTACCCCCTTCCCCCCTCCCCCACCACATAACACCACACAGATATATACACACACATACACACACATATACACATACCCCACCCCTCCCCCCCTCCCCTCCCCTCCCCCCACCACACCCCACCCCCACCACACCTGCACCACCCCACCCCCATTACCCCTTTCCCCCCTCCCCCACCACACACATATATACACACACATACACACATACACATACATATACACATACACATACATATAGAAATGAAAGAGAAAGAGAGGAAAAAAAATATACATTAGAGAGAGAGAGAGCAGAAATCGCTTAAAGAGAGAGAGAGGGGGGGGGGACCAAAAAAGGTGGGAAAAAAAGAAGTCTAGGGCTTTTTTTACTGTAAACGTTATCACGGTCGTGTCAAGGTCATTGACCGTGACAATTATTTAAAGAATTATCATGGTCAATGACCGTGATAATTCTTTGTCACGGCCGTGTCAAGGTCAATGACCGTGACACAAAACGCGTGTTTTTTGTCACGGTCAATGACCTTGACAAAGGTGTCCAGTTGAAAGGTGACAATTTTGTCATTTTGGTGTAGTGTATATATATATATATATATGTGTGTGTGTGTGTGTGTGTGTGTGTGTGTGTGTGTGTGTGTGTGTGTGTGGTGTAGTAGTAGTAGTATTTTTCTATAGGTTGTTATATTCGATGCACACAAGCCAAGTTATAATGGTAATTGTACAAAGCAATGATTTCACAAATATAACATAAGATGCTCGTTGTTCGACAAGTTGCCAACGTTCACAGGATGCTAGGATTTGTTCTCTAATAATCAAGAACTCAAGTGAGATGATATATAGTATTATTCGACGTTACAATAATGCATGTCCCATTCTCATGGGGTTAGTTTACATTTATTGGAGTGTCCAATGCCCCATTAACCCATATCCCTAAGAGTCCGAACTTATCCTTTTATCATGGTTAGTCATTGTAAGTGATAAAGTTTAAACATTCCTTCTTTGACCAAAAGACTTCATTAATCATTAGCGTATGCACCAAGCACGTGCCGAGCACATGTCACTATAGTAATTGACACCACAATTACCCAAAAGTTGAGGAATCACTAAGGTCACTGGGCTTTGTACCTAGGTCGACCACTGATGTTTGATAAGTCTTCATGTTCTTCAGGGATAAAAGGGTTTATCTAATAGTCGAAGGTTGATAATTATTTGAGACTTCACAACATTAAATGGAGGGAAATATTATAATTGCCACATGAACTGAATGTTTTTCGCCTATTAAGTGCCCCGATGGGAAGCTCGTAATTCATTTGTACAACTTGGCCTTAGGGGATGCAGTTTTCGCTTTGGTAATTGCTCATTATCATTTTTTTCTTGTGAATACAACATCATTTTATATAACCGTGTGACTATTTTTCACGACAAAACATCATTCCCTATCTTTCCTCTTCATTTCAAAACTGGAGCATTTGGAGAAGAGTATTCACTTCCTTTGTTTCTTTTTAAGAACATCTACCTTCATCTATGTTCATTTTCTTTTTTTGCTTTTATGAATCTATTTTCTCTAGTTCTTTCTTTGAGTTGTCATTATTTTTCAATAATGATGTAAGTAATGAATGAAAAAAACATAAAGAAGTTCAATCTCAACTATATCCCCTAGTGGGTTACAATAAAGTTGGTTGAATGCTTTCGTGAATTCTGTACACTTGAGGAAGTTCATTGGATGCCCTTAATTTTTATTGCTCTGAGTGTGGAGTAACTTTTTTCCTAATAGATGTTTACTTGAATTATGTCAAAACTTTGACATGGTACCAACCCAGGTTTCCTTAAATACATAGAAAATATTTTATGGGGTTCACATCATTAAAAAACTTTATAGGACTAGAGTGGGCATCACTGATATCCTATACTATTATCAATGGGCATCGACTTATGAAAACATTTTCTATCTGAAAATGAGGGTAGCCAGTTGTACCTTAGTGGTCGATCTGCCTGAATTCAACATGGAGTATTAGGATTATTTGTGATTGTAATGGTTTGGTAACATAGTCACCATCCTTAGGGCACAACTCTAAGAAAGATAATGAATAAGTTAGGTCACTATTGTGATCTTACTTTGCATTTCCCTTTTTATTTTATTAATTATAATTATTTTCTCTTTCTTTCTTGACAGCAAACAGCAAGAGGAAATTCCTCATGAAAAAGACATTAACGTTGCCAAACTCGACAAGATATGGTTTTTGAAGTACATGCTTAGGGACAAAGATCATCCAAGGTCGACTACTTTTCTTCTTGGCTACACAAGTTTAACCATCTCAATTGTTTTTAGATATGTCGACGAAAATCCAATTTTTTCTTTCAACTTGAACGATTTGAAAGCTTCCACACATGAGTCAAATGAGGAGGCATATCTTCCTCCTTTGAATTATTAGATATACCATCCGTTCTTTTTGTTGAACTTTATCATGGTGTGATGTCTCCTAGGAGAAAAGTGATGGATCTAATCTCCACTAACCTGGGCTCGAGGTTTACCCTTTCTAAAAAGAAGATCATGCTCGACTTATGAGAATGAAGGATAAAGTTAAAGGTCCTACTAATGCCTTGGCAATTAGGGACTCTAACATCAAAGAAGTGGATCCCCCTTGGAAGAAAGAAAAAAAGGATAAAGCACCTCCTCCTCTCTTATTGTTGTGGAGAAAAATGTTGCTGATAAGGTGTAACAACTCCCATTTTCTCACGTAAAGGTTGGACAAACACGATATGCCAAATATTGGGATTATTAAAAATTTATACCATTCTCAACATTGAGAAACATAAATAGCCTTTGTTGTTATAGAAATTCAAAATAAATTAAAACATCTGAGCCAAAACTGAATTAATACATGAATGTAAAAGTGAATCATCATATAACGTGCATAATGTAAAGATAAGTACAAATTGATCTAAATAAACTCTCGAGCTTATGCCTATATAATTCTTATACAGAATAAAATAACCAAATGATGAATTACAACCTATACTAGAGTTAATGGAACAGAAACAACTACATCCAGAGCAATTGCAAGTTTAATGCATCGTCAATCCTACTATCCTTGTTTATGAGAAAACCTGGGGAAAAAACATTTATAATTTTTGGTTAGAGCCCTAAAGTTGCAAGGATTCTTCACCCATAAATATGCAAAGTATAACTAACTCATACTTTACGTCTCTCCATCGATGCTCGCATGTATCGAGTATCTCACCTCTCATCTAGAGGCAATCCTACTCGTAAATTTAAAGAGATACCAATTATGAATTCCATTATCTAATCTGACATGGAATGATAAATCCATCTAGCTATGCGTCAAATAAAAAGGATTGTTTACACCTAACACCCCACTCCCTATATTAACTTCGTAATGATGCCCACTAAATTCCATATAAATATAGTGCATATTTTTACGTCATAAGGTTCCTTAACCTTAGTCTACCCCATTAGACTATTTTATTTTTAATTCACACCACTTATTGTCTACATTATAAGAATATAAGTTTCATTCTCTTTAGTTACCGCCTACATTATTCAACTGCCCAATTATTATTCTCGTTAACGATTCTCTACCGCATTAGACCATTGAAACAACCCAGGTTTTTGAGCGGCTATTTTATATTATTTTGCCCACTGGGCTAATTTTATAAAATAGGGTATGTTGGAGTAAATATTTTTTCCCATGATATTAAGGGATAATATTTACTATGTTTTGTTTATTTATCGTATGAGAAGGTAAATAGCATTATATTGTGGTTTATTGCGTCGTTATATGTAAAACGACGGTTATGGCCCATATTTAAATTGGGGTGTAATCAATGAAATAAAATGAATTTGGAACATAAAAAAATTTGTTCACATTATCCCGAATGCCAAAATAGGGGGTGCGGTTGTTTTTAGAATAGTCGAAATAAGTGCCATGTTGTATTTTGGAGTTTTGGGCACTTTTGGGGTGTTATGACTCAATTATGTAGATACGAGTCATTTTAATGGTGTATTAGCAATTAAAAGAGGGCATTTATGTTTTAAGACCCTTTTAAGTTCCCCCATCCATTTTTCTTTCTTCATTTGTGTTAGAAGCCAAAGGAGAGAGAGAGAGTTGGGAGAAATGGAGAAAAAGAGAGAAAAATGAAGATTTGAGGCCGTAAATCGTTCCCCACCAGAAGAGAATCCGAGACTACGAACTCGAGGCAAGTTTCTTACTTGCTAGATGTTGATTTAATGTGATAAATTGCATGTGTAGTTAAGTTTTGGAGATTTAAACCCTAAATGGGTTCGTTGTTGATTTTGATGATTTAAGCCTTAAATCCTAGTTTTAACTTGATTTGAGGATTATATTTTGGTTATTAATTGTGTAGAAACAATTTGGGAGAATTTTTGTTGGGGAAAAATCAAGGGTTTGGTGGTTTTGGGGTTTTAGGGTTTAAACAACCCGTAGTCCAAACTTGGAAATTCTGCAAGACCGAATCGATTCTCCCATAGGGAATCGATTCGGTAATGGGGAAGCTTACAGGTCTGAGTCGACCGAATCGATTCAGACCATCCGAATCAATGCGGGGTTATGCAGAATTCCAGGGTCTTCATGACCAAATTTATTTGGCTTATCCGAATCGATTCTCTTTCAGGACCGAATCGATTCGGCCAGAGCGAATCGATTCGGAATTTCTGCATTTTGGGGATGTTTTTTCAGCTTGGTTTTTAGCCCTTTTCTTTTAGGTCCAAGGCTTAAGGACCTTCCTTTGGGAAGTAATGGGAATCCTAGAGGGATGTTTTGGGTAGACTAATATCCTAGGATTAAATGGGATAATCAGGCTTACCCCGAGGGCTAGTTGTTTAGGTTAATGCCCGTATGAAATAGGAGATTAACCGAAAAAATAAATTGGAGAGAAAATGCTAAATGTTGTGGCTTTTGGGAGATACTCCTTGAGGGAGGCTTACTTTGAGGGTTTATACAATGTATGAACTCTTGGAGATTATTTTGAGGTTTATGGCACTCCGGATCTTAGGTCATTAATAAAATATGACACTAAGAATAAGAAATGTATATTAAGGAAATGTGGTACTAACAAATAAGTACAAATGATTTTGAGAACGTAAAAGATGATGTTTTCAAAAGGAAAAAGTAATGTTTTTCATAAATGTTAATTTATGGATACACACCCTCTCTAAATGACATCATAAGGGAAATTCGCGCGTGTGGCGAAGCCCCCTGGATAGTGAATGCAGGGTGGATATATCCCTAGGCCATATGAGCGTTTATTGTATATTTTTCTGCAATGGGTAGGTAATACGGGTTGTGGTTATGACTACCCCGCAGGCATATGGCCGCTTCCCGACGTTTGCGTTGTAGGTGCCCAGGTGTTATAATTGATAGGCACTGGAAGATAATGGTCATTTAGGGGCGCGCCCTAGGCTGGCGGTCTTAGAACGCGTTATATAATATGATATATATAACTATGTTCAATAATGTGGGACATTATTGGTATTAAAGCATTTTATAATAATGAAATGGCTTTAATTTACATTTTCCAGATGGAAGAAGGAAAATGGATGATATGATATGAAAGGTTAAAGCATTTTTATGATAATAAAATTTTCTTTAAATTATATATATTTTTCAGATGGAAGAAGGAAAATGAAAGGTTATGAAATGGAAAGGTAAAGCACTTTTATGCTAATAAAACTTTCTTTAAAATATGTATTTTCCTGGATGGAAGAAAGGAAATAAAATTGGTAAAGAAAGTAATGAAATGAAATTGATTGGTAAACATTTGATAAAATGTTTTACCATTTCTATATATTCCTAAAGAAAGAATTAGGAATTATGCTTTTAAATGGTGAATGGATTTATTTATGTTTTCCTTGAGTAGCTGTAGATGATTTCCCATTTATGTATATTTTAATTTCATACTGAGGGTTTAATGTATCTCGACGATCGACCTTGCCTAGTAGTAGTGTATCGGGGGGGTTCCTTGTTTGGATTTCGCTTTGCGAGATACCCCACGCACGAATAGGGCATAGTGCTGAGATTGGGGAGAAGTTCATCCCTTAGTACTATGTTAAGGGAAATTAAATTAGATGAATAAATACATCAATATTTTACTTAGGGTCTAATGGATCTTGACGATCGACCTTGCCTACTAGTAGTGTATCGGGGGGGTTCCTTATTTGGATTTCGCTTTGCGAGACACCCCACGCACGAATAGGGAATAGTGTTGAGAATGGGGAGAAGTTAGTCCTTAGTACTTGGGTTAACTAGAGAATCTCATGATATTTCTCTAGGTTGTGCTTTTAGATTGAGAGGTAAGAAATATTATGTTAATTGCGAATGAATTACGCACTTAACTGTCATGCATTTTAGTCACATGGGAATCATATCAAATCGGGCCCTGACCCGTCTATATTTCTATGTTTTTGCGTACACTCCTTGCCGTATAGGTGCTCTACCACATGGACATCCGTATTTACATTTCCATTCCGATTGTCATGGAGCTACGGCATATTGCGGATGTTGTAGGTTATTTGTATTAGACGCTCCTTTTCGTTGCACTCTAGTTGTGTTCAATTTATTTATTCGGGCGTGCTGCCCAAGTGTTGCACTCATTTATTATTATGTAATATTTAATGTGTAATACTTGGTGTAACTATTTGTATTGGTCTGTTCACCGACAACTTATTCGGTGATTAATTATTATATTGTCATTCTTTATTCATCGATTTTTGATATCCACCATTTTTGCGAATGAGATTGCCTAAGTGTTTTTCTTTTACTTACTAAATTTTAAATTTGACAGTCCATTTTCTAAAATGATTGGTGGTTATCTCGTACTATTATATTAATCGACACTGATGATGAGAATGGACCATCTATAATTCCTGCGATTATTAGAGTATTGGGCTGGCCACCTATTATTTTAGTAGGCAGGTTGTCACAGATGGCATAAGAGCATTAGGTTCTAGAGTCCTTAGGAATCTGTGCGGATGTATTAAGCTTTCAGCGTTACTTCTGATTTGATATAGAGCCTTAAGATTAAGATCGTTGACTTTTCTGGTGAGATTTCGTTCTCCTGCTATGGTATAAGAACCCCAAAAATCCTTTGCGCATTCATGTGAGACTAGTAAGTCGTCAGATAAAGGGCATCAGGGGAGGTCGTTGTGAAGGCACCACGAGACGGGATTACTAAGAGCTGTAGTCGGGGATGTGGACCGCTTTGGAGGTCTCTCCCTTCGTAGCATTATCTTATATCGCTACCGTGACTATCAAGTACAATGGATATAGTTTTCCAAGTGCCGCTGCCAGTAGAGAGTGGTACAAAGATTAGGATCCCAAGCGCCGTTGATTTGAAGTTGAGAAGTCCTTGACAAGGACTACATGTTGAGGTTCGGTCGGATGGAGGAAGTGTAATATCATCGGGTGAGAGTGTAAGGCCCCAGAGTTTTGGCTTAGAGAAGGGTATAGAAGTGCCCAGGTGCGAAGATTGGAGGAAAGTCTTTCACCCAATAGGAGTAAGGTTGAAGTGGCAAAAATGGAAGTTGCCCCACTTTGGTGGAGCAAGAAGTTTTGCTCATAGAGAAACCCGTTAGATGTTTTCAACAGTGTGTTTCTCTGAAATAACGGGAATGAGGAGAAAGTAGATTCTCAAATATTCACGCAAGGTTCGGTTAGAGGCCGACTGTGAATAGTGGGTGTTACGGTTAAGGAAACCTTGGATCGAAGTGGGTTGATACAAGGGAGAGAGAGCCCTTCAGTGAAATGATAGGCTCACAAGTAAGTGTTGCTAACACTTCTAGAGAGGTAGTGTTCGTGAGACCCCATCGGTGGACATCCACCCGGGGAAGACTCATTGAGATAAGGCCGGTGAGGCTAGTATGATGTTATCTTTGCTGAAGAAGTTAAGGGAACTACGCGAGAAATTGCTAGAGTAGCTAGATATGAAAGTAGTTTGGTTCGGTTAAGACTAGAATAATGTGTCTAGGAACCATTAGTAGTGGCCAAGGAGATTAGCAAATATGTTGGCGGAAATTTCCACCGTAGTTGAGGGTGGAGCATTTCCTTATGATAAGGTGGAGCAGTGTTGTATTTACCCTAGATTCGGGTGTATATATCGAGTTTGTGGTAGTATCGATATTCTTATAGTGAATATATCTATATGACTTCCAAGATAGGGAAGTTCTATGTTTTTTTTCACTCGTTATGGGAAGAGTGATGATATGTGTGGTATGTTCTACTTGTATTATATGTAATATACGAGTAGAGATATGCTCGGTTTGGTTGGTGCGATAGCAAGAGAATAAATCGCGAGGCTATCCTATTTCTAGTTCTAGAGAGAAAGTAGTTGTTCTATAATATCTCGCCTAGATATAGGATTGAGACTTTATAGAGATGGTTTATGGTATGTAGGTAGTTTTTATTTTTATTTGCTTTGCTTTGTTTATTTTGTTTTATTTTTGCTTGCTTGCTTGCGTATGATGTTCCCTTATCTCCACGACCAACAAAGTTAAGTATTAATGCACTCGAGGGGTTCCTTGTCTGGATTTTACTTTTGCGAGACGCTCCACGCATGAACCTTAACGGCGTTGGGAGTGGAGAGATGCTGTATTTTCTTTCTTTTATTTCTTTCTGTTGGTTGAGTACTGGGTTGGAAGGTTTAGCCGAGAATCACGTAAATGAGTAATTAAAGGGCTAAGTTGATGTGCGATATATGAGCACTGTAGCAGTTTTTCCTCTGATCGATGTGGGGAAGACTAAGATATGAAAGTCGAATAGAGACTTATGGTTATGCCTTAATGAGAAGGCCATCTATAAAAGATGTATGCATATATTTTGGGATAAAGTGTTAACGGCATTTTACAGATAGTAAATGCCTCAGTTGATTAATATGGTAAAACTTAGGAGTAGAAGTTCATTAGTAGAATTGCGAGTTAGGAATTTCAGCGATCCAGATCATGTGTCTTTGACCGTTACTTCTCGACGACCGATGATGCGAGGTAGTAGTGTAACGGGAGGGTTCCTTGTTTGGATTTTGCCTCGGCGAGACGTCCCTCGCATGAAACCGAGCGAATGTCGAAAGTTAGGATAGGTCTTGGACACTAGAGATATAATTAGTGTAATACTTATACGACTAGATTAGGATACAGATTGACTTTAGGATCTTTAGAACGTAAGGCCATTAAGGCATGTAGCATTATTTTAGGAAGGTGGTAAGGAGTTGACCACAATAGGTTTGTGGGTTAACTATAAGTGGGATTCGGTCCCTAGAACGAAGAAGTATAGGATCTTGAGTGGTTCGTAATGTTAGGCCGCGGATGGTGGGGCCTTTCTTAGATAGAGCGTTAACTCGGTAACCTATCTTTAGAGGAGTTGAAGTATGAGCTGAATTTTACGCCTGCACTCGTGTTGCTATGATTAAGAATGGATTTAACAAACGAATCTCTACCAGGAATGGAAAGTATTAATACGAGAGCATGGACCCATTGTTTATGCGTCTCGCCAACTTGAATTTTGGGAGAAGTAATACTCCCCGCTTGATATAGAGTTCGTAGCGGTAGTATTCGCCTTAAAGGAATAGAGGCACTACTTCTTGGGTAGGAATTTAGTCTTTTCCCGAGTAAGAAGTTGGAGTTCGTGAGGGACTATCAATTGGATATTTCCTTTCGCTAAGGTAATGCGGATGGGGTAGTAGAGGTGTCGAGTAGAAAACCCGTAGGAGAGATTAGTTGAGGCATAGAAGGCCGAGAAGAATGATCTTCACCGAGGGGGACACTATTGCAAGAGCGTTCATGTTCATGATTGACCAATTCTCCTACTAGTGATAAGAAACTAGTGGTGGAACGGGGAAGGATGAGAGTAGTAGCTTTTATGGATCGAATTTTCGTACGATAGATCGGATCGTTTCTTATAAGGATGGTGCCGTGAGTGTGGCCTAGTGTAGTTATTCCCTGGCAAGGGTGGGAAGAAAGGAAAATTTGTGCCAAGGTGTGTAGGTATCTCCTTCTGTAGTAGGACAGTAGTTTCGATAGTTCATGAGGAACAATTTGGTGCTATATTAGAGCACGAAGAATGTAGACTAAGATCGAATAGTGATGACCTTAGTCCGAGTCCAATGTGGACACCGCATTGCCAAGGGGTTTGCTAAGAATGATAGAATGATAGTTTAATATAGTATACCTTTATATGGTTATACTGTATGCCTGCATTTTGAGGGCGAAATTCACTTCTAAGGGGGGGGGGAGTATGTAACAACCCAGGTTTTTGAGCGGCTATTTTATATTATTTTGCCCGCTGGGCTAATTTTATAAAATAGGGTATGTTGGAGTAAATATTTTTTCCCGTGATATTAAGGGATAATATTTACTATGTTTTGTTTATTTATCGTATGAGAAGGTAAATAGCATTATATTGTGGTTTATTGCGTCATTATATGTAAAATGATGGTTATGGCCCATATTTAAATTGGGGTGTAATTAATGAAATAAAATAAATTTGTAACATAAAAAAATTTGTTCACGTTATCCCGAATGCCAAAATAGGGGGTGCGGTTGTTTTTAGAATAGTCGAAATAAGTGCCATGTTGTATTTTGGAGTTTTGGGCACTTTTGGGGTGTTATGACTCAATTATGTAGATACGAGTCATTTTAATGGTGTATTAGCAATTAAAAAAGGGCATTTATGTTTTAAGACCCTTTTAAGTTCCCCCACCCCTTTTTCTTTCTTCATTTGTGTTAGAAGCCAAAGGAGAGAGAGAGAGAGAGAGAAGAGAGAGTTGGGAGAAATGGAAAAAAGAGAGAAAAATGAAGATTTGAGGCCGTAAATCGTTCCCCACCGGAAGAGAATCCAAGACTACGAACTCGAGGCAAGTTTCTTACTTGCTAGATGTTGATTTAATGTGATAAATTGCATGTGTAGTTAAGTTTTGGAGATAAACCCTAAATGGGTTCTTTGTTGATTTTGATGATTTAAGCCTTAAATCCTAGTTTTAACTTGATTTGAGGATTATATTTTGGTTATTAATTGTTTAGAAACAATTTGGGATAATTGTTGTTGTTGATGTTGGGGAAAAATCAAGGGTTTGGAGGTTTTGGGATTTTAGGGTTTAAACAAGCCGTAGCCCAAACATGGAAATTCTGCAGGACCGAATCGATTCGCCCCTAGCGAATCGATTCGGTAATGGGGAAGCTTATAGGTCTGAGTCGACCGAATCGATTCGAGGTTATATAGAATGCCAGGGTATTCTTGATCGAATCGATTCGGCTTATCCGAATCGATTCTCTTTCAGGACCGAATCGATTCGGCCAGGGCGAATCGATTCGGAATTCCTGCATTTTTGGGATGTTTTTCCAGCTTAGTTTTTAGCCCTTTTCTTTTAGGTCCAAGGCTTAAGGACCTTCCTTTGGGAAGTAATGGGAGTCCTAGAGGGATGTTTTGGGTAGACTAATGTCCTAGGATTAAATGGGATAATTAGGCTTACCCCGAGGGCTAGTTGTTTAGGTTAATGTCCGTATGAAATAGGAGATTAACCGAAAAAATAAATTGGAGAGAAAATTGTAAATGTTGAGGCTTTTGGGTGATACTCCTTGAGGGAGGCTTACTTTGAGGGTTTATAAAATGTATGAACTCTTGGAGATTATTTTTAGGTTTATGGCACTCCGGGTCTTAGGTCATTAATAAAATATGACACTAAGGATAAGAAATGTATGTTATGGAAATGTGGTACTACTAAATAAGTACAAATGATTTTGAGAATGTAAAAGATGATGTTTTCAAATGTAAAAAGTAATGTTTTTCATAAATGTTAATTTATGGATACACACCCTCTCTAAATGACATCATAAGGGAAGTTCGCGCGTGTGGTGAAGCCCCCTAGCTAGTGAATGCAGGGTGGATATATCCCTAGGCCATATGAGCGTTTATTGTATATTTTTCTGTGATGGGTAGGTAATTACGGGGTGTGGTTATGACTACCCCGCAGGCATATGGTCGCTTCTCGACCTTTGAGTTGTAGGTGCCCAGGTGTCGTAATTGATAGGCACTGGAAGATGATGGTCATTTAGGGGCGCGCCCTGGGCGGGCGATCTTAGAACTCATTATATAATATGATATATATAACTATGTTCAATAATTTGGGACATTATTGGTATTAAATATTTTATGATAATGAAATGGCTTTAATTTACATTTTCCGGATGGAAGAAGGAAAATGGATGATATGATATGAAAGGTTAAAGCATTTTTATGATAAGAAAACTTGCTTTAAATTATATATATTTTTCGGATGGAAGAAGGAAAATGAAAGGTTATGAAATGGAAAGGTAAAGCATTTTTGTGCTAATAAAACTTGCTTTAAAATATGTATTTTCCTGGATGGAAGAAAGGAAATAAAATTGGTAAAGAAAGTAATGAAATGAAATTGATTGGTAAACATTTGATAAAGTGTTTTACCATTTATATATATTCCTAAAGAAAGAATTTGGAATTATGCTTTTAGATGGTGAATGGATTTATTTATGTTTTCCTTGAGTAGCTGTAGATGATTTCCCATTTATGTATATATTAGTTTTGTGCTGAGGGTTTAGTGTATCTCGACGATCGACCTTGACTAGTAGTAGTGTATCGACGGGGTTCCTTGTTTGGATTTCGCTTTGCGAGACACCCCATGCACGAATAGGGCATAGTGCTGATACTGGGGAGAAGTTCAGCCCTTAGTACTATGTTAAGGGAAATTAAATTAGATGAATAAATACATCAATATTGTACTTAGGGTCTAATGGATCTTGATGATCGACCTTGCCTAATAGTAGTGTATATGGGGGTTCCTTGTTTGGATTTCGCTTTGCGAGACACCCCACGCACGAATAGGGCATAGTGTTGAGAATGAGGAGAAGTTAGTCCTTAGTACTTGGGTTAACTAGAGAATCTTATGATATTGCGCTAGGTTGTACTTTTAGATTGAGAGGTGAGAAATATTATGTTAATTGCGACAGAATTATGCACTTAACTGTCATGCATTTTAGTCACATGGGAATCATATCAAACCGGGACCTGACCCGTCTATATTTCTATGTTTTTTCATACACTCCTTGCCGTACAGGTGCTCTACCGCATGGACACCCGTATTTACATTTCCATTTCGGTTGTCATGGAGCTACGACATATTGCAGATGTTGTAGGTTATTTGTATTAGACGCTCCTTTCCATTGCACTCTAGTTATGTTCAGTTTATTTATTCGGGCGTGATGCCCAAGTATTGCACTCATTTATTATTATGTAATATTTAATGTGTAATACTCGGTGTAACTATTTGTATTGGTCTGTTCACCGACAACTTATTCGGTGATTAATTATTATATTGTCATTCTTTATTCATCGATTTTTGATATCCACCGTTTTTGCGAATCGGATTGTCTAAGTGTTTTTCTTTTGCTTACTAAATTTTAAATTTGACAGTCTGTTTTCTAAAATGATTGGTGGTTATCTCGTACTATTGTTTTAATTGACAGTGATGCTGAGAATGGACCATCTATGATTCCTGTGATTATTAGAGTATTGGGCTGGCCACCTATTATTTTAGTTGGCGGGTTGTCACAACCATTAAAACTTATTTTTGTTGCTAATTATCAACATTGTTATGTTAATCCAACTTTGTAATTATTAAGTATTGACTACACCCACATTCCCATTAAAGGCACACCACATGTCTATATAGATAAATACATATGTCCGCATATATATATGTACGACACACGAAGGCATCTATCTTCGGCATCCTGTTCATTCTCTATCTGTAATACCCAGAGGAGTCCCTCATCCCAAAATGGGTAACAACATAACAAAAGAAAGTGTGGCGGTACTTATGTAGTACACAAGTTAACGGCCCATACCCACTTGTGACAAAGGATCCCAACATCTACACCTACCTTTTGTAAGTGGCGCTCCTACTTAGTTCCTATAATATTACCTAACATTATGCCTAGCCCACCTGTCCTGACGTGTGCTCCAGTCTCGAACACACGCACCCCAAACAATAGGACGATCCACGAACTCAAGTATGTTGACACCAAATAAAATAATACATATTATTGTCCAATATGTATAAGAAGTAATTCTATAACTACTTCAAACCAAGAAATACCCATCCATATAAATATAGCCCTCTCAGCTTAACCATAACATTTTAGTGAGTTTTTACATAGTCATATTAAGTCTCTATCCTATGACTACACCCCAATTAAATATTAAGTCCCGTATTTTTCCTCCTAGGATTAATAATCAAATTCACTTCATCGTTTGTTTCTTCATAAATATATAGGCATTGTTATCCCCAAACTAACCTTATCAAAACATTTAATGATTTCAACATATTTCGTTCATGGCTTAGAATTAAATCCTTATAGATTATCAATAATTATTTACTTCTTGTCACTACACCAAAATAGGCGAATGGTCACAGCCAAAATCCTTGACCAAGACTGTGGGTCGCGGACTTGGGTCGTGACCATTTTGAGCACGACCAATTTTAGGGGTTGCTCCCTTAGTCCGTTACGAATCGGGAGATCATGACCCTGAGGGGTCACGAAAGATGGTGGCGGACTTTGGTCGTGACCCACACCGCAGCAGGAAAAAATGATCATAGCCAAAGTCTATGACCCCTAACCATGACAAAAAATGGTCGCGGCTAAAGTTCGTGACCCACACCGTGATGAAAAAAATGGTCGCGATGTGGGTCATGGACTTTGACCGTGACCATTTTTTATCATGGATGAGGGTCAAGGACTTTGGCTGCGACCATTTATTTCAAAAAAATTTGGCCCCGACCATTTTTCATCGCAGTTGGAGGTCATGGACTTTTATCGCAACCATATTTATGCACGACGGAAAAAATAAAAATGGTCATGCACAAGGTCCATGACCATATGTAACTATAATATAAAAAAAATGGTTTTTTTTGGGGTCATATCCTTAAATTGGGGATTCCGTGACTGCGCGGCCTGTTGCAACGTGTTACGTTGGACCCGCACGAGGTGTTGAAAATATTTATTATTGGAATAATAATAAAAAAAATCATAAATTGCGAATCATTCGCACTGTTGATAAATTAATGTACATACAAACATCAAAATATTATAAGTTTTAATAGTTCATAGAACAAAAAAAATTGGGAAAAGTTTCCTTCGTTGTCTGGACATTGTAAACCCTATTAATATAAAACTTGCTTATTAAAAATCCTAATGAAATTATAAAAGCCCGCTCGGCTATAAAACTAAACAATTAAGCTATAAAAGACCGCACGACTGCAACACATAAAAAACATAATCCTGAATGTCAACATTATATAAACAATCTTCCTGCTTTAAACCATTGGCTTCTTCATGTATTCCACATGGATAAAAGCAAACGAAACAATGTTATCATGCTAAAAATAGGATACAAAAAAAATAATATCCGTAATCAAGTAGTTTTAAAAAAAATGTATTAAAGCTGAAAAATTGCATATATGAGATATAATTATCATCATATCAGTTCCTACGAGTTACATTGGTCTTGTGAAAAGTGTCAGTTCCTCTCAAATCGGGAGTCCCATTATATCGCGTGGTCAGTCCCTATGAGTTACATTGGTCCCCAGCGAGGTTTTGGTGCCTCTCACGGGGCCGTTCGGGGGTTGTTTTGGATTATGACCCTTTAATGTCATGTTTTAAGCCTAAGTCTAGATATTTTTGAATTATCATCGTACTCTCAAATTGGGAGTCCCGTGACCACGCGGTCAGTTCCTACGAGTTACATGGGCCCCGTACGAGGCGTCGGTGCCTCTCACGGGTCCGTTCGGGGGCTATTTTGGGATTTCCCCCTTTAATTCCATGTTTTTAAGCCTAAGTCCAAATTTTTTAAAATTATCATTGTATTCTCAAATCGGGAGTCCGTTGATCGCGTGGTCAGTTCCTATAATTTACATTGGTCAAGTGTGACGTGTTATTGCCTCTGATATGGACGTTCGGGGGTTGTTTCTGATTTTGGCCATCTAACGCCATGTTTTCAGCCTAAGTCTAGATAGTTTCAAATTATCGTCGTATTATCAAACCGGGAGTCCCGTGACCGCGCGATCAGTTCTTAAGAATTACATTAGTCCCCTTCGAGGTGTCGGTTCCTCTTACGGAGCCGTTTGGGGGTGATTTTTGGTTGTCCTTATCTAACGCCATATTTTAAGCTTAACTCTAGATTTTTTCAAATTATTGTCGTATTATCAAACTCAGAGTCTGTTGATCGTGCGGTCAGTCCCTATGAGTTACATTGGTCTCATGTGAGGTGTTGGTGCCTCTCGCGGGGCCTTTCGGGGTTGTTTTGGATTTTGGCCCACTAACTTGATGTTTTAAGACTAACTCTAGATATTTTAAAATTAACATCGTATTCTAAACCCAGGAAACTATGATCGCACATTAGTCCAGTGCGAGGTGTTGCTGTCTTTCGTCGGGCCGTTCAGGTGTTGTTTCTAATTTTTACCCTCTAACGTCATGTTTTAAGCCTAAGTTTAGATTTTTTCAAACTATCAATTTATTCTGAAATCGGGAGTCCCGTGATCGTGCGGTTAGTCCCTACGAGTTACATTGGTCCCATGCGAGGTGTTGGTGCCTCTTTTGGGCTGTTTCGAGACGCCCCCCTTTAACGCCATGACTTTTAAACCTATGTCTAGAATTTTTCAAATTATCATCGTATTCTAAATTCAAAAGTGTTATGACTGTACAGTCAATCTGTACGAGTTATATTGCTCCCGTGCGAGGTGATGGTGCCTCTCACGGGGCCGTTTGGGGGCTGTTTCAGGGTGTCCCCCTTTAAAGCCATGTTTTTAAGCCTTATTCTAGATTTTTTCAAATTATCATTGTCTTCACAAATCGAGAGTTTATTGATCACACGATCAGTCCGTACGAGTTACATTGGTCCCGTGCAAGGTGTTGGTGCCTCTCACAGGACCGTTCGGGGGTAGTTTTTAATTTTGGTCCTCTAAAGCCATGTTTTAAACCTAAGTCTAGATTTTTTAAACTATCATCGTATTCGCAAATAAGGAGTCCCATGGTAGCGTAGTCTGTCCCTACGAGGTGTTGGTTCCTCTCACAGAGTCGTTCGACGACTGTTTTGGATTTTGTCCCTCTAACGCCATATTTTAAGCGTAATTCTAGATGGTTTTTAAAAATATATTCGAATTCTCAAACTGGGAGTCCGTTAATCATGTGGTAAGTCCCTACGAGTTGCATTGATCCCCTGCAAGGTGTTAGTGCCTCTCACGGGGCCATTCAGGGGTTGTTTCAAATTTTGTCTGTCGAACGTCATGTTTTAAGCCTAAGTCTATATTTTTTCAAATTACCATCTTATTATTAAAATGAGAGTGTCATGATCGCGGGATGAGTTCCTATGAGTTACATTTGTCCCTACGAGGTGTCGGTGCCTCTCACGGGTTCGTTTGGGGGTTATTTTGGGGTATCACCCTCTAACGCCATGGGTTTTAAGCCTAAATCAAGATATTATAAAATTATTGTCGTATTCTTAAATCGAGAGTCCTATAAGCGAACATTTTGTTCCTAGAAATTACAATGATCCCGTGAGAGGTGTTGGTGCCTTTCATAGGGCCGTTCGGGTATTATTTCAGGATTTTGGCCCTCCAATGCCATGTTTTAAGCTTAAGTCTAGATATTTTTAGATTATCGTCATTTTCTCAAATTAGGAGTCTCATTGATCGCACAATCAACTCCTACGAGTTACATTGGTCTCGTGCGAGGTGTCGATGCCTTTAACTGGGCCGTTCGGGGGCTATTTCGGGGTGTTCCCCTCTAACGCCATGATTTTTCAGCCTAAGTATATAATTTTTCAAATTATCATCGTATTCTAAAATTAGGAGTCCCGTGACCATGCGGTCAATTCGTACTGGTTATATTGGTTCTGTGCCAGGTGTTGGTGCCTCTCTCGAGACTTTTCGGATATGTTTCGGGGTATCCCCCTCTAAAACCATGTTTTTAAGCCTAAGTCTAGATTTGTTCAAATTATCATCATATTCTCAAATTGGGAGTCCGTTGATCACGTGGACAGTCCCTACGAGTTACATTGGTCCCGTGCAAGGTGCTGGTGCCTCTCACGGGAACGTTTTGGGGTTATTTCTTAGCATCCCCATGTAACGCCATGATTTTTAATCCTAAGTTTAATTTTTTTCAAATTATCATCATATTATTAAACTGGGAGTGGTGTTATCGTGCCTTCAGTATGTAGGAGTTATATTAGTCTTGTGCGAGGTGTTGGTGTCTCTCGCGGGACCGTTCGTGGGTTGTTTTGGGGTTTCCCCCTTTAAAGCCATCTCTTTAAGCCTAAATCTAGATTTTTTCAAATTATCTTTGTATTCTCCAATCGGGAGTCTATTGATTGCACAGTCAGTCCTTACAAGTCACATTGGTCCATGCAAGGTGCTAGTGCCTCTCGCAGGGATGTTCGGGGGCTGTTTCGGGGTGTTCGCCTCTAACGTCGTGATTTTTAAGAATAAGTTTAGAATTTTTCCAATTATCATCGTATTCTAAAATTGAGAGTTCCATGACCACGCGGTCAGTCCGTACAAGTTATATTGTTCCGTGTGAGGTGATGGTACCTCTTACGGGGCTGTTTCGGGCGTTTTTCAGGGTGTCCCCCTTTAAAGCCATGTTTTTTAGCCTAAGATTATATTTTTTTTCAAATTATCATCGTATTCTCAAATCGGGAGTCCATTGATCACACAATCAGTCCCTACGAGTTACATTGATCCCGTGCAAGGTGTTGGTGTCTCTAACGAGGCCGTTCGGTGGTTGTTTTAGATTTTGGCCGTCTAACGCCATGTTTTAAGCCTAAGTCTAGATTTTTTAAAATTATCATTGTATTCTCAAACCGCGAGTCCGTCGATTGCGCGGTCAATTCCTACGAGTTACATTGGTTCCGTGCGAAGTGTTGATGCCTCTTGCGGGGTCGTTCGGGGGCTGTTTCGGATTTTAGGCCTCCAACGCCATGTTTTAAGCCTAAGTCTAGATTTTTTCAAACTATCATCGTATTATCAAACTAGGAGTCCCGTGTTAGTGCAATCAGTCCTTATGAGTTGCATTGGTCCTGTACGAGGTATTGGTGCCTCTCACGGGGCCATTCGGGGACTATTTTGGATTTTGGCCTTCTAACACCATGTTTTAAACCTAATTCTTAATTTTTTTCAAATTATCATCGTATTCTCAAATCGGGATTTTGTTGATCATGCGGTCATTCCCTATAAATTACATTGGTCTCGCGCAAGGTGTTAGTGCCTCTCGTGGGGCCGTTCGATTGTTGTTTTGGATTTTTACCCTCGAACGCCATGTTTTTAGCCCAAGTCTTGATATTTTCAAATTACCATGTATTATCAAACCGAGAGTCCCGTGATCAAGCAGTCAGTTCATGCAAATTACATTGGTCTCTTGCGAGGTGTCGGTGCCTCTCAAAGGGCCATTTGGGGGTTGATTTGGATTTCAACCCTCCAAACGCCATGTTTTAAGCCTAAGTCTTGATTTTTTCAAATTATCATTGTATTCTTAAATCGAGAGTTCGTTGATGGCGTGGTCAGTCCTTACAAGTTACATTGGTCTCGTACGAGGTGTTGGTGCCTCTCACGGGTCCGTTCGGGGGCAGTTTAAAATTTTGTCTCTCTGACATCATATTTTTAAGCCTAAGTCTAGATATTTTCAAATTATCATCATATTCTCCAACCCGGAGTCCTGTGATCACACAATCAGTTACTACGAGTTACATTGATCCCGTGCGAGGTGTTGGTGCCTTTCACAGGACCGTTCAATGGTTGTTTCGAGGTGTGAGCCTCTAACACCATGACTTTTAAGCCTAAGTCTAGAATTTTTTAAATTATCATCGTATTCTAAAACTGGGAGTGTCGTGACCACGCAGTCAGTCTGTACGAGTAATATTGTCCCGTGCGAGGTGATGGTGCCTCTCACGGGACCACTCGGGGGCTGTTTCGGGGTGTCCCCCTCTAAAGTCATATTTTTTAGCCTAAGTCTAGATTTTTGCAAATTATTATCATATTCTCAAACCGAGAGTTCATTGATTGTAAGGTCAGTCCCTACGAGTTACATTAGTCCCTTGTGAGCTGTTGGTGCCTTTCACGGGGACGTTCGGGGGATGTTTCAGGGTTTCTCCCTTAAACGCCATATCTTTAAGCCTAGGTCTATATTTTTTCAAATTATCAGCGTACTCTCAAGTCGGGTGCCCATTGATCATGCAGTTAGTCCCTCCAAGTTACATTAGTCCCGTGCAAGGTCTCAGTACCTCTCACGGGGCCGTTCGGGGGATGTTTTGGGGTGTCCCCCTCAAACGCCATATTTTGAAGTCCAAGTCCATATTTTTTTCAAATTACCATTGTATTCTCTAACTGGGAGTGTGTTAATCATACGATTAGTTCATACGGGTTACATTGGTCTCGTGCGAGGTCTTGGTGCCTTTCACGGGGCCGTTCAGGGGCAGTTTTCGGGGTGTCCCCCTCTAAGGCCATGGTTTTAAGCCCAACTCTAGATTTTTTTAAATTACTATCGTGTTCTCAAACCTGAGTTTATTGCTCACGCAGTCACTCCATACTAGTTTTATTGGTATCGTTCGAGGTGTTGGTGCCTCTCACGGGGCTGTATGGGGGTTGTTTCGGGGTTTTGCCCTCTTACATCATGTTTTAACTCTAAGTCTAGATTTTTTAAATTGTCATCATGTTCTCAAATCGGGAGTCCCTTAATCGCGCAGTCAGTTTCTCTGACTTGCATTGGTCCCGTGGGAGGTGTGATGCCTCTCACGGGACCATTCGGGGGATGTTTCAGATTTTGGCCTTCCAACGCCATATTTTAATCCTAAGTCTAGATTTTTTCAAATTATCATCATATTCTAAAATCGAGAGTCCATTGATGGCGCGATCAGTCCTTACAAGTTACACTGGTCTCGTGCGAGATGTTATTGGTGCCTCTCACGGGGCCGTTCGGGGGCGGTTTCGAATTTTAGCCCTCTGATGCCATTTTTTTATGCGTAAGTCTAGATATTTTTAAATTATCATCATATTCTCAAACCGGGAGTCCCATTATCACACGATCAGTTACTACGAGTTATATTGGTCCCATGCGAGGTGTTGGTGCCTCTTATGGGATCGTTCGGGGGCTGTTTCGAGGTGTCCCTCTGTAACGGCATGTTTATAAGCCTAAGTCTAGATTTTTTAAAATTGTCATCATATTATCAAACTCAAAGTCCGTTGATCACGTGGACAGTCCGTACGAGTTACATTGGTCCCGTGCGAGGTGTTGGTGCCTCTCACGGGGCCGTTCGTTGGCTGTTTCTCAAAACCCTTATTTTTAAGCCTAAGTTTAGATTATTTCAACTTATCATTATATTCTTAAACCAGGAGTCCCGTGAGCATGCGGTTAGTCCCTACGAGCTACATTTGTCCTATGCGAGGTGTTGGTGCCTCTCACTGGGCCATCCGGTGGCTGTTTTGGGGTTTCTCCCTCTAACGCTATGTTTTTAAGCATATGTATAGATACTTTCAAATTATCATCGTATTCTCAAATCAGGAGTCCCTTGATTATGCAGTTAGTCCCTACGAGTTACATTGGTCCCGTTCGAGGTGTTAGTGCCTCTCACGGGGCCGTTCGGGGGCTATTTTGGATTTTCTCCCTCTAACTCCATGGTTTTAAGCCTAAGTCTAGATTTTTTGAAATTATCATTGAATTTTCAAACTGAGAGTCCGTTGATCGTGCGGTTAGTTCCTATGAGTTATATTGGTCCCATGCGAGGTGTTGTTGCCTTAGTGGGTCGTTCGGGGGCTATTTCAGGGTGTCCCCCTGTAACACCATGCTTATAAGCCTAAGTCGTGATTTTTTCAAATTGTCATTATATTCTCAAATTGGGAGTCCTTTGATCGCGCGAACAATCCGTACAGTTATATTGGTCTCGTGCGCGGTGTTGGTGCCTCTCACGGGACTGTTCGTGGGTTGTTTTTCTAACGCCATGCTTTTAAGCCTAAGTCTAAATTTTTTCAAATTATGATCATATTCTCAAACAAGGGGTCCTGCGTGTGTGCGGTCAGTCCCTACAAGCTACATTGGTCATTTGCGAGGTGTTGGGGCCTCTCACTGGGCCGTTCGAGGGCTATTTCGGGGTTTCTCCCTCTAACGCCGTATTTTTAAGCCTAAGTATAGATACTTTTAAATTATCATTGTATTCTCAAACCAGGCGTCCCGTGATCATGCAGTTAGTCCCTACGAGTTACATTGGTCCCGTGCTAGGTATTGGTGGCTCTCACAGCGCCGTACGAGGCTTATTTTGGGATTTTGCCCTCTGACGCCATGTTTTTAAGCATAAGTCTCGATTTTTTCAAATTATCATCATATTCTCAAACCAAGAGTCCGTTATAGCGCTATTAGTCCCTACGAGTTATAATGTCCCATGTGCGATGTTAATGCCTCTCGCGGGGCCATTCGGGGGCTGGTTTGAATTTCAGCCCTCGAACGCCATGTTTTAAGTCCAAGTCTGGATATTTTCAAATTACTATCGTATTTTCAAACCAAAATTTCCGTGATTATGCAGTCAGTTTCTACGAGTTACATTGGTCCCGTGCGGGGTGTCGGTGCCTCTCACGGGGCCATTTTGGGGCGGTTTCGGGGTGTCACCCTCTAACACCATTATTTTTAAGCCTAAACCTAGATATTTTGAAATTTTCATCATATTATCAAATATGTATTCTCATGACCACGCGATCTGTTCCTACGAATTACATTGGTCCCGTGCGAGGTGGTCGTGCCTCTTGCGGAGCTATTTAGGGACAATATCGGGTTTTGGCCCTCCACTCCATGTTTTAAGTGTAAGTCTAGTTATTTTCAAATTATCATCGTGTTATCAAACTAGGAGTCCCATTGATGGCATGGTTAGTTCCTACGAGTTACAGTGGTCCCGTGCGAGGTGTCGGTGCCTTTTACGGGGTTGATCAGAAGCTATTTCGGGGTGTGCCTCTCTAACGCCGTGATTTTTAAGCTTAAGTATACAATTTTTCAAATTATCATCGTATTATAAAATTAGGAGTGACGTGACCATGCGATCAGTCTGTACGATTTATATTGGTCCTGTACGAGGTGATGGTGCCTCTTACGGGATTGTTTGAGGGATGTTTCGGGGTGCTCCCTTTAAAGCCATGTTTTTAAGACCAATTTTAATTTTTTCAAATTATCGTTGTATTCTCAATCTGGGAGTCCATAAATTACGCGATCAGTCCCTACGAATTACATTGGTCCCGTGTGAGGTGCTAGTGCTTCTCATAGGGACATTCGGGAGCTGTTTCAGGGTTTCGTCCTCGAACGCCACGTTTTTAAGTGTAAGTTTAGATTTTTTCAAATTATCATTGTACTCTCAAATCGGGTGGCGTTGATCACGCAGCCAGTCCCTACGAGTTACATTGGTCCCGTGCAAGGTGTTAGTACCTCGCATTTCGGATTGTCCCCCTGATTTGGCATGTGTATTGTATTTTTCACCCCTTATACTTATGCATTTTAGCCCCCTCGGGTACCTTAATTCTTATATTTATGCTCATTAACTAGAAAACCTTCATTTTATATGTTAACATGCTATATGAGGTATAATTGAGCTTTTATAGGTATTTCGGTGCTTAGTGTGAAATTCGGTAGCATTCCGGTGAAATATCGTCGACTTTTGTAGCTTGGGGGGCAAATTAATAATTTCAGCATTCAGGTTTTAATCCCTAACTCCTCATAAAAGTTGAAGCCCTTTGATTTCTCTTCACATAGACACCGATGATTCTTGATTTCAATGTATAATGAAGAAGTTATGGCATTTTTAGGATGGTTTAGTCTTCAAAATCACACTCAGGGGCACATTCAAGGGCATTTTAGTCATTTCATAATTTGTTTTTTTGGCCGAATGTCTTCTTGGATGTTGCAACCCTCTGAATCTGTACATATTTCCTATAAAAGTCATAATAGTCACGAAAATCTATAAAAATACATTTTGCCTCCTTTAATGTATGGTATCTTTCATTGAAATTATATTTTTTATTTCTTATATAGCGTTGTTCATTAGTGACATGTGCGCGGCCTAGTTTCTGTTTACATTTACTCTTTATTCCTCTCATTTTCCATGTATTACCTCCCTTTTATAATGGATTCATTTACTGAGTGTAATGCACGATGAGGGTTAGATTATATGCATGCTTTAACTCCAATCCGGTTTATTAAAGTTTTTGCCAAATCATACTATGCATGTGCTCACCTCCCTCCCACTTTTAAGGTTTCAATTATATGAAGTTCATTCTATAATATTAATAACTACAGACTTTTGTTTGAATTCGTTTGATATGATAATAACATGTTTAAAGTCTGTTTTTTTATTGTTGAGTTTGTCGCATGTTGATTGGGCATATGTTGAGGAAACTATATGATGTTTGTGGATTTCATCCCTGGAAACCCTATGAGTTAACTTCGCGTAGCCTCCGACCGTTCCTAATTCTGAGTTATAATGAAGAAGTTACGACATTTTCCATATTGTTGATCCAAGCTGCAGAATTACAGACCTGCTTAGGCGAATCGATTCGGTCAAAGCCAAATCGATTCGGAATGATAGCAAAGTCCTAACATTTCATTACTAAGTGGATTTTTGGTGGGGTATATGTATATAAACATTATATTAAGTGGGGGGGCGGTAATTTTTAGACTTCATAGTATTCATTTTTAGGTTAGAAGAGGGGATTTTGAATGGGAACTTCTCTCTTGTAGGGTTTGCGCCATTTGGATATTGTATTTTCCATTAATATAGTTTCCATTGTTGTATTTTCGTGCGTTAAGCTTTGTTATTTCTTTTGATTCTTGCTTTCTTAATTATTTACATTCCTAGATAACTTATTTTAGTGTATTAATTTCTTATTTGCTTAGTTAATTCTTGTTTAAATTAGTTTAATTCATGTTTAGTCCGTAGATAATGGGTCGGGTTGAGTTTTCGCCATTAATAGGTATTGATCTCCGAAAGTTGGGTTTTGTGTAAAATTACGTTTAATTGAAACCTCGCGTATCAAAGTCGGATTGTTAAGTGTTTAACTTTCATTGTCATGCAACGTTAGTGTTTATAGCGATAATCCGAATTTAATCCGCGTGTGACCATTTTTTATTAAATATTTTATCTCGCAACTTTGGGTTAAATCCCTTCATGTGTGATGTTTATGTTTAAGTAAAAACGATTGGTTAAATGGTTTCGAATTGAAATTCTAATTATGTGCTGTTTAGCCCACGGCGGGGATGAGATCTCAACTCTCATTTTAAATAGTTGTAATTTAGTTTTAACTTCTCTTTTCAACTTTTCACCATAATTAACCCATCACCTTTTACACTTTTATTCTTTAAGTAATAAATCAATTAAGATCTATACAACATTCCCTGTGGATCTATTATGATACCCGACTTACCACTATGCTTGTATCATAAGTGTAGTTGTAGTTTAAGTTTTTTTGCATTGAGGCGGTGAACCTAAAATAACGACAGTGCTTCTACACGAGCACACAGTTCGCACTCAATCACCCCCTCTGACACCATGTTTTTAAGTCCAAGCCTAAATTTTGTCAAATTACTATTGTATTCTCAAACCGGGAGTCTGTTAATCGCACGGTCAATCCCTATGAGTCACATTGGTCTCGTGCGAAGTGTTGTTGCCTCTCTCGGTCCCGTTCGGGGGCTGTTTTGGGGTGTCCCCCTCTAACGCCATATTTTTAAGCCCAATTATAGATTTTTTCAAATTATCATCATATTCTTAAACCAGGAGTATGTTGATCACGCGATCAGTCCCTACGAGTTACATTGGTCCCGTGCGAGGTGTTTGTGCCTCTCACGAGGGTGTACGGGGGTTGTTCGGGGTTTCTCCCTCTAATGCCATATTTTAAGAATAATTCAATTTTTTTTCAAATTATCTTCCTATTCTCAAATCAGGAGTCCCTTAATCACGCGGTTAGTTCCTTCGAGTTGCATTGGTCCCATACGTGCCTCTCACGGGGTCGTTCGGGGGCTATTTTAGATTTCGTCCCTCTATTGCCATGTTTTAAGCCTACGTCTAGATTTTTTCAAATTATCATCGTATTCTCAAATCGGGAGTCCTTTGATGACGTGGTTATTCCTTACAACTTACATTGGTCCCGTGAGAGGTGTTGGTGCCTCTCACAAGGCCGTTCGGGGGCTGTTATTAATTTTGGCCCTTTGATCCCATGTTTTTAAGCCAATGTATAGATATTTTAAAATTATTATTGTATTCTCAAACCGGGAGTCCCATGATCGCGCAGTCAGTTCCTACGAGTTACATTGGTCCCATGCAAGGTGTTGGTGCCTCTCACAGAGCCATTCGGGGGGTGTTTCGGTGTTTTTCCCCCTAAAGCCATTTTTTAGCCTAACTCTAGATTTTTTCAAATGATCATCGTATTCTCAAATTGGGAGACCGTTGACGTGCGGTCAGTCCTTACGAGTTACATTGGTTCGGTGCGAGGTGTTGGTGCCCCTCACATGGGGCCGTTCGGGGGCTGTTTCAGGATGTTCCCCTCTAACGCCATATTTATAAGCATAAGTCTATATTTTTTCAAATTATTGTTGTGTTCTCAAACCTGGAGTTCGTTGGTCGCGCGGTCAGTCCTTACGAGTTACATTGGTCCCGTGCAAGGAGTTGATGCCTCTCGCGGGGCCTTTCGTGGACTATTTCAGGGTGTCCCCCGCTAACGCTATGTTTTTAAGCCCAACTCTAATTTTTTCAAATTACCATCGTATTTTCAAATTAGGAGTCCGTTGATCGCGCGGCCAGTCCTTACGAGTTTCATTGGTCTCGTTCGAGGTGTTGGTGCCTGTCACAGGGCTGTACGGGGGTTGTTTCAGGGGTTCGCTCTCTGATGCCATCTTTTAGGTCCAACTCTTGATTTTTTCAAATTACTATCGTATTCTCAAATCAGGAGTTCGTTGATCGCGCGATTAGTCCCTATAATTTTCATTAGTCTCGTACGACGTCTTGGTGCTCTCACGGGGTTGTATGAGAGTTATTTCGTGGTTTCGACCTCTAACGCCATATTTTAAGCCTAAGTCTAGATTTTTTTCAAATTATTATCGTCTTCTCATATTGGGAGTCAATGAATCGCGCGGTCAGTTCCTTCGATTTTCCTTGGTCCCGTTGGTGCCTCTCACGGGCCGTTTAGGGGCTATTTCGAATTTTGTCCCTTCAATGCCGTGTTTGAAGCCTAACTCTCAATTTTTTCAAATTATCATTGTATTATTAAATCGGGAGTCCGTTGACGGCGTGGTCAGTCCTTACAAGTTACATTGGTCCCGTTCGAGGTGTTGGTGCCTCTCACGAGGATGTTCAGGGACTGTTTTGAATTTTGGCCCTCTGACCCCATGTTTTTATGCCTCAGTCTAGATATTTTTAAATTATCATAAAATTTTGAAACCAAGAGTCCCGTGATCACGCAGTCAGTTCCTATGAGTTACATTGGTACCATTCGAGGTGTTGGTGCCTCTCATAGGGTCGTTAGGGGGATGTTTCAGTGTTTCATGCTCTAACGCCATGTTTTTTTTCCTAAATCTATATTTTTCAAATTATTGTCGTATTCTCAAAACGGGAGTCCATTGATCGCGTGGTCAGTCCCTACATGTAATATTGGTCCGATGTGAGGTGTTGGTGCATCACACAGGGCCGTTTGGGAGATATTTCAGGGTGTCCCCCTCTAACGCCATGTTTATAAGACCCAGTCTAGATTTTTTTAAATTTTTGGCCTATTCTCTAATCGGGAGTCTGTTGATCATGCGGTCAGTCCCTACGAGTGTCATTGGTCCCGTGGGAGGTGTTGGTGCCTCTCATGGGGTTGTTCGTGGGCTGTTTCAGCATGTCCCCCTCTAACGCCATGTTTTTAAGCCCAACTCTAGAGTTTTTCAAATTACCATCGTATTCTCAAATCGGGAGTCTATTGATTGTGCGAACAGTCCCTATGAGTTTCATTGGTCTCGTTTGAGGTGTCGGTCTCTCTAAAGGGGTTGTAGTGGGGTTGTTTCGTGGTTTCGCCCTCTAGCACAGTGTTTTAAGTCTAAGTCTAGATTTTTTCAAATTATCATCATATTCCCAAACCGAAAGTCTCGCGAGCGTGCGATCTGTCCCTACGAGTTACATTGGTCCCGTGCGAGGTGTTGGTGCTTCTCACGAGGTCGTTCGGGGGCCGTTTTGAGATTCTCCCTTTAACACCGTGTTTTTAAGCATAAGTTTAGATTTTTTCAAATTATCGTTGTTTTCTCAAATTGAGAGTTCGTTGATCGCACGGTCAATTCCTACGAGTTACATTGGTCTTGTGCGAGGTGTTGGTGCCTCTAACTGGGCCGTTCAAGCATTCTTTTTGGGTGTCCCCCCTCTAACTCCATGTTTTTAAGCCTAAGTCTAGATTTTTTGAATTACCATTATATTCTGAAACTGGGAGTTCGTTGATCATGCGGTCAGTCCTTACAAGTTACATTGGTCCCATATGAGGTGTCGGTGCCTCTCACGGGGCCGTTCGAGGGACGTTTCGGGGTGGAGCCCTCTGACACCATGTTTTTAAACCTAAGCCAAGATTTTTTCAAATTATCATTGTATTATAAAAATGGGAGTGCATTCGTCGCGCGGTTAGTCCCTACGAGTTAGATTGGTCACATGCGAGGTGTGGGCGCCTCTCATGGGGTCATTCGGGGCTGTTTCGGGTTCTCCCCCTTTAATGCCATATTTTTAAGCTTAGTCTAGAATTTTCAAATTATCATCTTATTCTTAAATCGGGAGTCTGTTGATCATATGGTCAGCTCATACGAGTTATATTGGTCCCGTGCGAGGTGTTGATGCCTCTCACGGGGCCGTTCAGGGGATGATTTGTATTTTGGCACTCTAACGCCATGTTTTAAGGCCTAAGTCTATATATTTTCAAATTATCATAGTATTAACAAATCGGGAGTCCCGTGATCGAGTGGTCAGTTCCTATGAGTTACATTGGTCTCGTGCGAGTTGTTGGTGCCTCTCATGGAGCCGTTTGGGTGCTGTTTCAAGGTGTCCCCCTCTAACGCCATGTTTTTAAGCCTACGGTGATATTTTTTTTAAATTATCACCGTATTATCAAATTAGGAGTCCAATGATTACGCAATCAGTACCTACGAGTTATATTGGTCCCATGCGAGGTGTTGGTGCCATTCACGAGGCCATTTGGGGTGTCCCCCTCTAACGCCATATTTTTAAGCCTAGTTTAGAATTTTCAAATTATCATTGTATTCTCAAACTGGGAGTCTAGTGATCATGAGATCAGTCTCTAGGACTTACATTGGTCCGGTGCGAGGTGTTGGTGCCTATCACGGGGCCGTTCGGGGGCTGTTTCAGGGTGTCCCCCTTTAGCACCTTGTTTTTAAGCCTAAGTCTAGATATTTTCAAATTATTGATGTATTCTTATATTGGGAGTCCCGTGAGTGCATGGTAAGTTCGTACGAGTTACATTGGTCCCGTGCAAGGTGTTAGTGCCTCTCATAGGACCATTCGGGGAATATTTTAGGGTTTCGCCCTGTAACACCATTTTTAAAGCCTAAGAATATATATTTTGAAATTATCGTCATATTCTCAAATCGGGAGTCCCGTTATCGCGCGGTCAGTCCTTACGTGTTACATTCGTCCCGTGTGAGGTGTTGGTGCCTCTCATGGGGCTGTTCAGGGTTGTTTCGGGGTGCCCCACTCTAACGCCATATTTTTTACCTAAGTCTAGATTTTTTTCAAATTATATCCGTATTACCCAAAGTTTCTTGACCGCGTGATCCGTCCCTATGAGTTACACTGGTCTCGTGCGAGGTGTTGGTGCCTATCACGGGGTCGTTCGGGGGTTGTTTCGTATTTTAGACCTCTAAGGCCATGTGTTTAAACCTAAGTCTAGATATTTTCAAATTATCGTCGTATTCTCAAACTGGGAGTCCCGTGATCACGTGGTCAGTTCCTGTAAGTTACATTGGTCTCGTGCGAGGTGTTGGTGCCTCTCACGGGGGCGTTCAGGTTCTGTTTCGGGGTGTCATCTTCTAATGCCATGTTTTTAAGCCTAAGTCTAGATATTTTCCAATTATCGCCTTATTATCAAACCAGGTTTCCCAGGATCATGCGCAATAAGTCCCTATGAGTTACATTGGTCCCGTGTAAACTATTAGTGCTTATCACGGGATCATTTGGGGGCTGTTTTAGGATTTTTCCCTCTAAGGCCTTGTTTTAAGCCTAAGTCTAGATATTTTCAAATTATTGTAGTACTGTTATTTTGGGAGTCCCTAAATATTATATATATTCTGTTTAATCACAACCTTATTGTTTGAAATGCCTAGGGGCAACCAACTCAATGGGCAGCTAAATGTTCAAATTCACCAGTTAACAACAATTCAAAAATTCTAAACAATAATTCAAATTAGAATGTGATATATAATAAATATCAAGGGCTAACCAATTGAATGTCCATCTAAATGTTCAAATCCACCAGTTAACAATATTTTAAGAATCCTACAATAATCAGAGATCCCAAATTCATCTAATAAATATTTAAACAAGACAAGCTTTGTAAAAAAATTACATATAAAGAAAATGTATACACCTAAAAAAACGACTTGGTCGGAATATCAAAATGATGAAATGGAACATTGCCCACAGTATCTCCATAGTAGCTACTACAATAGCATCCCATAACATCCCCACACCTTATGCAAGAATCAAGTACCTAAAAGATTCCAAACCAACAAAAGAAAAGAAAGAAAATATGAGACCCCACACACAATAAACCAAATTTATATTATAGCAAAATTCCATACCTCTCTTTTCTGAAAAAATAAGATAAAAAGCATACATCTTTGCTGATTTCGGAACATTCAGTATGCAAAGTAATTGAATGGGACCTAACTTGAAAAGCTAAAAACCCCAAACGAAAATAAAAATATAAATAGATCAGACAACCAAATAAGGACTGAAAAGAAACAAAAACAATAGGAAAATACGGTCAATACTGATGCAATAAATATAACATTACCTCAACATTACATGGTCAAGTTGGGTTCCCAATAACTCCAATACATATTACAATAAACATTTAAACTAAAAATAATTCCAGTAAAAGTTTTCATATACTAAAATGAAATCATGTTAATTGTTGATGTAAAAAACTAGATTGTATCTAATTAATCAATCACAGATAAAAATGAATAACTAAGACAATGGATTTTTAAAGTGGGTCGGCTATGAAAAATGGCCTACATCCACTATTGTTGTATTGTTGACTATTTGCCTTGAATCTCGATGATAGGTTGACAAAGAGATCCAAAAGTCCCCTCTTATGAATGGGTTACAATGTATTTATAACCTTGAGGCTGTACATATGAAAAGGTAATAAGCTGTCATTTAGTAGACATATACAACTGTATAATAATAATGCGCATTAAATCTGACGTTCACTGAATGTGTAGTTGCCTTTTGGTTTTCTTAGTTGGATGCTTTGCACGCTAAGTAGCTCGGACCACCTTAGTTGCTCAGTACGCTTGAGTAGCTCGGTGAAAGTATTTGTATTTGACAAGTGTCTTCATATGATTGGTTTACGTAGCTTACTAAATTTGGTTTCAACAGAAGCCCCCAATGTTTCACAGTTGAGGTTGAAGAAGAGTGTGGAAGATTTTGCTTAAAAGTTGCTCAGATTACTAATCTTCAGAGCTTAGGAAAATTTGCATTGTATTTAGTTCCTTTTGAGCGCATAATGTCAAACTTCATAAATATTTTGAATTTTTCACAATCACTTCGATATTTGTGCCTTTTTCCTCTTTTAGCCGCCAAAAACGCAAACGTCTTCCCTTGTAATCATTACTTTTCTCTATTCCCGAGGTAAAGTATTTAAGTGCGATAGAAATCCTATCGTCTTCTACTTTTCAAATCTGTATTTATAAACTCTTCATTTTCTCTTTATCTTGTGCCTTCGTTCTTTCCATCATTCATTGTCAACCGATAACTATTTCTTCTGTAAGATTTTCTTCCTTCTTCTTTATTTAATTTATTCACTATTGTTTATCTTGTTGAATCATTGTATAAATTTCGGTCTGATTTTTCAATCCCTTCGTGGGTTATTTTCGAAGAACTTACTTGTCCTTCTGATTTATTTTCTTTGGCGGAGGGACACTGGTTCCCAACTCTTTTTGTAGCTGAGTGTGGCTTTTCTTTCCTACCAAATCCCATGTGTTTGGAGTTTTGCCAATATTTCGATATTGTACCTGCAAGAGTAGCTCCAAATACATGGAGGGTAGTTAATGGCGTATATAGGTTGAATCAACTTCATGGAACTCATTTGGGAATTCCGAAAGTTATGTATTGTTATAGATGGGTTACCAGTGACACTACTTTTTATTTAAAAACTAGATTTTTGAATAGAGGTTTAGTTGTCAATCTTCCCGATGCTATTGTGATGAAAAATTGGCAACACCCCCCATTAAATGGAAATGATGTGTACCAAGGTCCCAAATGTACGCTTTATAGCAATGGGATAGGTTGTTTTTATTTTTGAAATCTTGTTTTCTTTGTATTCGATGAAATGCATCACTGACATTAATTTTGTTTGTTAAAGTTGACAATAAAAGGAAATCTCCAAGGGAAACTGATATTAATTTAAATGATTTGAAACTTATCTGGAGTTTTCATCAGTCGATCAATGGAGAGCACGTGAGGTCTGCTTCATATTTGTTAAGATACAGAAGCTCCACTTCATCTTTCATTGCTCATCCTATGGTGGTTGATCTTGATCGGATACCATCTTCTGAAACCAGTGTGGAAGGATCTTCTTCTAATTTAAGTACTCCTATTACTGATCTGATGAAGAAAAGGAAAGATCCCATATTTTTTGACAAGTCTGCCTTTGCCGCTGATGGGGCAAAGAAGAACAAACAGGATGCCCTAGTTGAGGGGACAAAGAATATAGATGTACCCTCATCTACTGCTGCTAAGGAAACTAGCAATAAGCCTCCGATGCCTCCAAAAGAGGTAGTACCTTCGATTAAAACTGTTTCCATTTCACAAGGAGAGGCAACACCTTTGATTAAAAGTTCTCCTCTGAGGAGATTGAAAAGAGGTACTACCGAGAGACATGTTGACTCTGTTTCTCAACCTTCAAATGCCGAGGGTAATATTCCATCTCTTATTCCTCCGAGCTCTGCTATGGGCTTGATCAGATCTTGGACTGTGCCAGAATTCCAAGGTCTTGAAGATACCTTTTCTCGTGAGAGAATTACTACTTTGGCTGGTCAACATATTACGTCAGTTAGTATTGTTAACCTGAGTCCTTTATCGTCTAGTACTATATTCATATATTGAATTAAACCTCTTTCTTTTTTCAGCTCGTGATGTGTTTCAATAGTATTTTGAAGAAAGATGAAGCCATCAGGGCTTCAAATTCCTCAAGTGGAATAAAAGAAGCTTTTGCTAGATTAACCCAATCTTTGAAGGAATCTCGTCAGAGGTACGAGGAAGACAAAAATGCATGGGAGAAAAACCCCAGTTTGTTGAAATAAATCGAGATCAAGCTGTGAATGCCTCCAAAGATTTGGAGAAGAAATTAAAGGATGCTGAACAACATACAAAGAAGCTTGAGGGAAAGCTTAAATCTACCGAGGAGGATGTTGGAAAGCTTCAAGATTCTGAACGATGTGAGAAAGAGGCAAAAGAAAAACTGAAATCTGTCAAAGAGCTCCTTAGGGAAAAGACTTCCTCGGAGAGAGAAAAAATGAAAGTTACTGTTAAGTAATATTTTAGTACTGGTTGGGACAAGGGTTGGAATAAGGGCCTAGATGTTATGTCTTCTCAGATGGAGTATACCAGTGTTAAGTATTTTAGGGATGGTTGGATAGCATCTTTGAAGAAATTGAAGGTTGCTGAAAATTCTGAGTTGTTCCAGGAGCATTCTCATGGCCCTCATCCCTCTCCTGGAGAAGAAGAAGAAGATGAAGCTGCATCAAATAAGTCTTCTATGATGATAGGAGAGCAAGTCCCTATGGTTGTTGTTACTCAACCCTTCGAGCAAGTCCAACACGCTAGCACATCTTTCGAGCAACTGGCATTGCCTTCCGAGAAACCAACCCCTTCCTCCAAACCGTTCGAAGATGTTGTAGGAAATAAGGAGAATATGTAAAGTTATTCGGTTATTTTTTTGCGTTGTTTCTTGGATGTAACCCTGAAATGTATTTTCCTTTGTTGTGATGAATAAAAATGAACTTTTGTTGTTCGTCTTGAATTTTTCTCTTACTTTCTCTATTCGCATCATTGTTGATTTTGTTTTTTATTTTCTCCTTGCTAGTTTGTGGCCAGGATGGAACTCTTATCAACTAATGATACAGAATTGATGAAGAAATGCAACGATTATTTCAAAGCTGGTCATGCAGACTTTTCTGAGGCTCAAATAATTGATATCCTCAGCTCAGATGCCTCTGAACGAGCAATTGATGCTTACCAGTACTTGAAGTGCCTACTTGATCTTGCTATACCTAACAATGTGTCTTATTATGAAATGATTGAAGATCTTTAAGGAACGATCGAGGAACTTCAACAGCAGTACAAAGAATCCACCAAACTCCTATATGAGGGTTACGAGCAGAAGTGCCAACAACTGAGTGCTAATCGGGGTTACGATAAGTATCTCTCTTCTCATAAAAGAAGAGAAAATGTTCTAAGTCATGAGGTTGAAGAACATAGGCACATTGCCAAGCTGTTGGAAGAAGAAAATGTTACACTGCAGGAGGAGCTAAAATGACTTAAAACTGTTGCCTCTTCTTCCTCGAGAGCCTTGGTTCCAATCAACGATGAGGGTTATTCCTTTTTAGAAGTTGAAAATTCTGCCTTGAGAGAGGAGATGGAGACTTTAAAATGAGCTAAACCTACATCCTCCTCAAGGGGTAGAGGCAGAGATGTTCGAAAAACTATTGAAGAGACTAGTACTGACCAGACTTTGATAAATCAAGCCACTCAGATAAAAGACAAAACTCAAGACTTGGTCGAAATGTCTCAGAAAATGCAAGTTCTCACCGACCAACTCTCCAACCAAAATTCTGCATTGGAAAATGAGGATCTTTTGGTAAAGAAGCTGCACGAGCAGCTTGATAGATTGACCTATCAATTTCATAAGCAACCCATAGATTTCTGGATGGCAGGGTATAATGAAGCTCTATATCATCTTGATGCTAGTTTGCAGTAGTCGAACAACAAAGGATATAAGCAGGGATGGTTGAATGCCTTATGTGTTCTGAAACTAGAGCAAGGTCATTTCTTATGGGATTATTATGAACCTGGAGTTCTCTATTTACCTGTGCCTTCCTTCAAACTTGACCTTAGCCGGATTCCAGCCCGTGCTATTCCTTGGGTTTTGATCTCTAAGTATCTCGGTGATTATAGTCTTCATTTGAATTTTAAGATATCTCGTTCAGAGCACTTTCTTGATCGACCATCCATAATTAATGTCAGAATGCTGTGAGATATGAACTTTATAAACTCTCCTTATGCATTAGATGATCCTCCAGCTGGGGTGGAACCTGCTTCAAAAGCAGAGGGAAAGAAACCCATAGAATAAGACATTTGTATATAATGAACCAAATTTCATATTGTATGTAATCTGCTTGATTTTAATAAATAAAGATTCAGTTTCTGTACAATTTCATTCCCTTGGAAATATTTTGTAGAATGTCTTTATTATTCGTTGGTGAACATATGTATATATATATATATGTAGAAGGACGAAATGTCCTGTTTTGTTTTCAGACAATGGAACTTGTCCATTTGTTGTCTGATTATAGTGACTTTTCACTCTTTGGGCCTAAGCAGTGGAATGATTTTCATCCCATATTCCTTCTTAGTTGTAGTAATCTTGCAAGGATTACATTGTTGCCTAGATAGTGGATGCCTCGGGATGTCACCGATCTTCTTACATAGTTTGGGGTGTCCCTTGAGATTACCCGTGATTAAAGAGGCTTTTGCCCTGTATGATTTTTATTTACCAACCAACCGGAGTTGATGGTTATTGAATTGCCGATCAATCGGAGTTGGTGGTTACTGAATTGCCGACCAACCGGAGTTGGTGGTTGCTGATCTGAATTTGTGTTTGTGTAGTGTTTAACACTAATATTCGGAAAAAAATTCAATAAAATAGGAAATATGGGTGAAACATCACTTTTATTCATATTGAAAGAAATGTATTACATATGGATTTTAATTACTGGTAATACTTGCGCAGATGCTCTGCATTCCATGCGTTCTTGAATTCTTCTCCCTCGAGAGTTTCAATTCTGTATGTCCCAGGACGAACAACTTAAGTTTCTCTCTAAGGTCCATGCCAGTTGGCCTCCAGTTTATTATGCTTTTGGATCACCTTCTTCAGTACATAATCCCCTCTTTAAAATCACACCTTTTCACCCCTTTTGTTATAGAACAAGGCTGTTCGTTGTTGGTAAAATTCATTCCTGATTGCTTCTTCTTCCCTAACTTCTTCGAGCATATCCAGGTATAAATGTCTCATCAAGTCGCTTAGAGGAGAATTGAAATTAAGCACACTATATAAGGGTAGACCCAATTAAGAAGGTATGACAGCCTCACTCCCAAATACCAGCATGTACGGAGACTCCCCAGTTGCTATTCACGGTGTAATGCGATAAGCCCACAATACAGAGTGTAGCTCGTTAATCCAGTTTTCCTTTGCATCATCCAGCCATTTTTTAGACCATTCAGTAGGGTTCTGTTTGTCACTTCAGTTTACCCGTTGCTCTGAGGATGGTCCGACGCAGAATGGACCTTCTAGACATTGGATTGGTGACAACATGCAACGAACTCTTCGTTGTCAAATTGTGTTCCATGATTATTAATGAATGCATGTGGGAGACTATACCTGTAAATAATACTCTTTCAAATAAACTGATAGACCCTGTCATATGTCATATTAATGAGAGGTTCAACTTCCACCCATTTGGTAAAATAATCAACAGCAACTACAAGGTATTTGAATCTCCCTTTGGTCGTTGGAAGTGGCCCGACCAAGTTTATCCCCCACATGGAAAATGGCTAAGAGGACGTGATGGGTGTTAACAATTCTTGGGGAGTTTTTCGGATGGAAGTCAAACGTTGGCATTTATCACTCTTCTTAGCATAAGCTGCACAGTCATCTCTCATTATTGGCCAGTAATACCCCTGTGTTATTATCCTCTGCAAAAGTGTTCGACCTGCTACATGAGCTCCGTAAGCCTCTTCGTGAACCTTTTCAATCAAGTCTTTAACTTTGGAGGGATGGACACATCTCTATAGTCCTGCTATAACGCCTCTTCTATACAAAATGCCACTGGTAGGTACGTAACGAGCAGCTTTAAACTTCAGTTTCTTGGCTGCGAGTTTGTCAGTTGGCACTGTCCCTTCTTCGATATAGGCCCTGATCGGATCCATCCAGGATGGTCCTAAGTCTAGGTTAATGAAATTCACCATTAAATCTTCGTCTACGCTTCGATTTACCAAAATTTCTATTGGAATTATTCTTTTTAGCTCAGTGCATGTTGCTGAGGCTAACCGAGTCAGTGTATCAGCTCTTGCATTCTCCAATATCGATATTCTGATCAACTGAACTGCGATAAAGGTTGAGATAACCTCCATAGCTTTTTCATGATACTTGGTCATTAGCTCTCCCTTCACTACATACAACTCGAGAATTTAATTTACGATTAATTGTGAATCACTGAATACAACGACCTGCTATGCCTTCATGGTTTTGGCCAAACTTAGACCCATGATCATAGCTTCATATTCAGCTTCATTATTGGAAGCCTTAAATTGAAAACATAGAGCATACTTCATATCAACCCTATCAGGACTATTTAAGATTATTCCTGCTCCACTTCCTGTGACACACGAAGAGCCATCCATATATAGATTCCATACAAGTACATCATTATTAAACTCTTGGTCATACAGAGTTTCTCGATGGAATATTTGATACTTCCTTTTGTCTTCCCCCGTCACTAGGAAATTACCCGACACTTCTTGCTGCTCTTTGATTATCTTCTCTTGCTCATCCACTGATGGAAGTTGGTCGAGTGTTATCTTCGATGATCCCGTAACATCCATGGGTTGGTCTATATTAAACTTCTGCTCTTCGGATGTATCAGAGTGAGTAAATTCTGCGATAAAATCTGCTACTGCCTGCCCCTTAAGTGACGACTTAGGCTCATAAACTATGTCATATTCACCAAGTTCTACCGCCTACATCAATCTTCCCGATTTCTCCAATTTATGCAAAGCTTGTCTTAATGGCATATCAGTATACACTACTATAATATGGGCTTGGAAGTATGGCCTCATCCTTCTGCTTGCTTCGATTAGTGGTAGTGCTAACTTCTCTAGTCTTGGATATCTGATCTCTGCTCCTCAAAAGGCCTTACTAGTGTAATAGACTGGTTTTTGCATTCCGTCCTCCACTCTTATCAATGCTGAGCTAATTGCGTTATCTGAAACCGCTAGATACAAGTATAGCCTTTCTCCCATCACTGGTCTAGATAACAATGGAGGTGTTCCAAGATATTTCTTCAACTCTTGAAAGGCCTCATCGCATTCATCATTCCACTTAAAAGTTTTTTGAAGTGTTTTAAAGAATGGGATGCATCTGTATGTTGCTCGTGACACAAATATGTTAAGTGCTGCAACTCGCCCTATGAGACTTTGCACCTCCTTTTTCATAACTTGAGATCGTAATTCTAGTAGGGCCTTGATCTTTTCAGGGTTCGACTCGATGCCTCGTTGGTTAACAATATATTCGAGAAACATACCTTCTCGTACTCCAAATATGCATTTGGTGGGATTCTACTTCATTTGATATTTCTCTAGTTGATCAAAAGTCTGACCCAGGATAACTAAATGATCAGCAGCTTTCCTGCTTTTTGTCAGCATATCATCAACATAAACCTCCATGTTATGACCGAGTTGCTCTGCAAACACCTTATTCATCAGCCTCTGGTATGTTTCACCTGCATTTTTAAGTCCGAAAGGCATAACATTATAGTAATAAGTTCCCCTTGGGGTGATAAAAGAGGTACTTTCCTTATCCACTATTTTCATTTTAATCTGGTTGTAACCAGAATAAGCATCCATGAAACTCAACAATTCATGCCCCGATGTAGCATCCACCAGCTGATCGATTCGGGGCAAAGGAAAATGATCCTTTGGTCAGGCTTTATTAAGATCAATGAAGTCCACACACATCCTCTACTTCTTGTTTTTCTTCTTTACCATCACCACATTTGCTAGCCAATCGGGATACTTGACTTCTTCAATAAAAAGGCTTTCTGCAGTTTCTCTACTTCTTCCTATATGGCTTGGTTCTCCTCTGGGTTGAACACTCTTCTTCGCTACATCAATGTCTTAACCTCCTTGTTAACGTTGAGCTCGTAGCACAGGAAATTCGGGTATATTCCTGGCATGTCTTCATGACTCCATGCAAAAGTCAGTTTCCTGCGCCTAAAAATGCTACCAATTCTTGATTTATTGATAAGTCCAATGACGCACCAATTTGGTTTGTTCGTTCTGGGTGTCCATCATCCAGAATGATATTTTTCGTAGCTTCCATGACCTGGCCCTTCACAAACTGAGACTCATCTCTAGGGTCTAATGTTTCAATCTCTGCATCTTGTGTTTCATCACTATATACGTAGTAGTATTCTTCCTGGATTCTTCTAGTTCTTCCTGTTCGACAGATGAATAGTAGCATTCCCGAGCTACTTTCTGGTATCCTTTCACAACTCCCACTCCGAAATTGGTTGGGAACTTTAAACATTGATGTACAGTAGATGGAACTGCCTCGAACTTCTACAGACCTACCCTCCTCATGATGATGTTGTAAGCTGATTGGAAGTTTTTATCCATTATGAAAAAGCATACTCTTTCTGTTCGGCAAGCAGACCATGTATTAATAAGCATGTCCAACTTGATCGTCCCAAGTGGAAAAATCTTTTCGCCTGTAAAATCGAAGATGGGCCTATGATATGTCTCCAACTGAGCTAACTTCAAATTCAAACTGTCGAAGCATGGGTAGAACATGATATCTGCAGAGCTACCATTATCCACCAGTACCCGTGAAATCACCACCTCCCTCATTCTCATCTTGATCACCAAGGGGTCGTCAAGAGGATATAGTACCCCTGTGACCAAGCGTAAATTCTTCTGAATTTAGCCCCTTAAGTTAGTGATTTTAATATCTCGAACAAGGTAATTGAACCAATTTTATGCCATATCACTCTATTGTCTGTTTCTAACAATATTCCCTAGTTTTCGCGTATTTTTGATGAAGTTTTCAGGAATGGAATGCAAGAAAGAAAAAAAAAAGAGAAAGATGAAAGGAAGAAAGTCAAAGGGCAAAAGCGTAAAGTTCTACTCAGAATTCGAAATCGACACCAAAAGTGAAGTTGAAGAGCATGAGTTCACAAGAGCATAGGAAGAAACGGAACCCAAATCGGAGTTCTAGATCAAAAGATATGGCCAGTCAAAGTTGTAAGGAAAAAGTTAAAGTAGAAGAAAATCGGACAGATCCGGGTGGAAATCGGACCGATCCGAAATGATTAAGTCTAGTACACCCCGGATGGATGGCAAACCGATGGAAAAATAACCGATCCGATGAGGACCGGACCGATCCGGTAGAGAAAAAAAAAGAACCGATCCGGTGGATATCGGACCGATCCGAGGGTAATCCGGACCGGTCCGGTCATGTGAAATCCTAGCATTTATTATGCAGATTTTTGGCGTGCGTAGATGGTGAACCTTGTGCCACAATCAGATTGAGTTGTCAATTTCGTTAAATTGTGCTATAAAAGCCCATGCCCTGCATCATTTTAGAGAGGAGAGAGTTCTAGGTTGAATTCTAGGTCAGTTTCTAGGGTTAGTTTCCAATTTCCTCAAGAGTTTTCATGAACCCTAATTTGTAAGAAGTTCTGAATTTCAATTCCGTTTTTGTTGCTGAATTCAAGTAAAATTTTTCCATTCTCTTATTTTATTATTTGCAAATCATTTACAATGTCTTGTAGATCCATAATTTTATGTGTGAATTTGTTCTTGAACCAAATCATGAGTAGCTAAATTCCCAAGGGTTGGGGTACATAAACTCAATCCAAGGAAAATTATTTATGTAGAAAATAGAGATTAAATTAAAATATTGATTGAATCGTGAATGAAAATCATACAAACATTGTCAATCTTTTAATCTCTCTTGCCCTAGGTACTTGAGATGTTTAAGAACGCTTTGTGAGTATAATTCATCATTCACCGCTTTATATCTATCTTTGATTTCATATGATGCGGGCTAGATCCCTCATATATGTAATGCTTAGAGTTTATAAAGACTGGATCTAGTCAATAGTTTTAATTTACAATTCTAGTATTCTATAGGATAATTTGTTAAGGATTGAGGGATTGTACCCTACCCTATTTTCTCCCATTTGTCAGATCTAAGTATTTTCGCAACTTTCAATTTGTTTTCCTTAAGTAAATTTTTTATTTCATTAGAAATTTTCCCAATCATTAATCATCTTTTTATATTTCTTTGGAGAAATCATTTCAAGATTTAATAACTTTCCCTATTACGATTTGGCAATTTTGATCCCTGTGGAGACGATCCCGACTTACCGGGTTATTACTTGAGCGACAGGCTTGCACTTGAGCCTAGAGAAAATGTACTTTTGAGACAAATTCTTAGTCGCGTCAAGTTTTTGGCGCCGTTGCCGGGGACCATTAATTGGTATAATTTAGGAAAGTGAATTTTATCTACAAGTGATTTCGATTTTTTTTTTTTATTCTTTTCACATCTCATCTCTTATGTGCTTATATGCAGAATTCATCTTCTACCCAAGTTCACGAAAATCCTATTGCCGAAGCAAATTCTGAAAATTGTCATACCACTGAGTCTCCTCATTTTTGGGTTCCACCTCCTTCGCCTAACAATTCAATTACAAGTCATTCATTGAGTCAAACAGTGAGTGAGAATTCTAAATCTTTCAGTAGCAATATGTCGGTGCAAGGTAGTGTGGGTGTGGGTGTTGGTGCTGTAGAGGATGAGATACCATACCTTCCCATGAAAGATTTGTTATTTCTTGAGAGAACTGTTACCCCTGGTTGCATTGTACTCCCGTATAATGCCGGTCAGTTCCATTTTCGTAATGGGATGATTCAAATTCTTCCTACATTTCATGGGATGGATTCTGAAAAACCATATCTCCACATTAGAGAGTTCGAGGAAGCATGTGAGATGTTTGGTGACCAAGCATGCCCACAAGATGTAATCCGGTTAAAGCTTTTCCCTTTTTACTTAAAGGATAAAGCTAAGACCTGGCTATGGTCGCTACCCCCAAATTCTGTGTTATCGTGGAGAGATATGCAAACTAAGTTTCTCTCAAAAAAAATTTCCCAACTCAAAACCAATTCTATTAAAGCCCAAATACAATCTTTTCGAAAAAATGAAAATGAGGCCTTCGATAAGTGTTGGGAGAGATTTCAGGAGTTAGTTAATGCATGCCCACATCATGGCTTTGAAAACATCATTTGATTTCATTTTTCCATCAAGGCCTTACTTTAGCATCTAAACAACTTGTTCAAACCATGTGCGAAAGACCATTTTGGGAGTTAGACTTGAGCGATGCTGAGGCTCATCTGAAATATGTAGCAGAGACTACCCAAGCATGGGATATTTCTGATCCCAATAGTCAAAATAGAAATCGACAAGTGTCCAATGTGTCTGCTGCGTTCGGTATCTATCACTTGGACAAGGACACTTTGTTGGATCGAAAGTTTGACCAATTGGAAAATAATTTTAGAGACATGTTTGAACTGCGATTGAGAGAAATAGATGGACCCGTGCAAGCCGGGAAGGAGAAAGTGTGTGCCATTTGTGCTGCAGGTCATTCTACCAAAGGATGTCCTACCATCCCTGCATACAAGGCAATGTATAGTGAGAAAGTTGAGGCAATAGGGGGGTTTCGTGGAAATTATAATGTACAGCAAGGGAATGCATATAATCAATCATGGAGGAATAATCCTGGGTTCAATTATGGACAACCCCAAGGGGGGATGGCTCCTAACCCACATATGATTCTACCACCACCTCCGCAATTTCAGCAAGTGGCCCCTCCAGTGCCAAATCCTATGCAAGTACCACCTCCTGGTCCGTATGTCGCTCCACCTAGGCGCTCTCTTGAAGATAACCTGAATCAATTCATCCAATCTCAAAAAGAGAGCAATGCTAAATATGATCGAATGTTCACTGAAATTCATACTAGCATTTCTAGGTTGCAATCTACAGTGAATACTCAGGAGAAGGGTAAATTCCCAGCCCAAGGACAAAGGCCCCCTCTTCAAGGACAACCTACGGTTAGCTCCACATCATCGGAATTTCCAGAACAATGTCAAGCTGTTACTACTCTTCGTAGTGGCCGTGTAATTGATCTAGCACCAAAACTTCCAAGAGAGAAAGAAGAGGAAATTGAACCTGAAATTCCCAAGGAATCTAAAATTTCCGAGTCTGCTGAGATTCCATTGGATACGGAAGACAAGGATGAGGGAGTTGAATCTAAAATTCAAGTTAAACCACCAAGTGCTGCTCCATTTCCTCAACGCTTAGCTCCACCCAAAAAAGGGGCGTCGCGTACAGAAGTGTTGGATGTCTTAAAGCAAGTAAAATTGAACTTGCCATTCCTTGATGCTATTCAACAAATTCCAGCATATGCTAAGGCCATCAAAGATCTTTTGACTGTCAAACGACAACTCAAGGTAGAGAAGAATGTTTTCTTGGCACAAAATGTGAGCTCGGTCCTTCTCAATGATTTACCACCAAAATTCAAGGATCCAGGTGCACCTACAATTTCGTGTGTCATAGGAGAAAAGAGAGTGGAAAAAGCATTGCTTGACTTAGGTGCGAGTGTGAACATCCTTCCATAGTCCATCTATAAGCAGCTTGATTTAGGTGATTTAAAACCTACGCGAATCACTCTACAGTTAGCTGATCGAACAGTGAAAGTGCCTCGTGGGGTTGTAGAGGATGTAATAGTTCAGGTGGACACGTTCTACTTTCCTGTTGATTTTGTCATTTGGGACACTGAGCCTGCTCCCCATGCGAGAAATCATGTTCCAATAATATTGGGCCATCCGTTTTTAGCGACTGCTAATGCTTTGATCAATACACGGAATGGACAAATGCAACTCACTTTTGGAAACATGACTCTCGAGACCAATATTTTTAATGTCGCTAACCAAATGGGTGATGAGGATGAAATTCTTGAGCTTGATCTTATTGAAAAAGTGGTGGATGAACACATTGAAAAAATCATAGGAGGAGATGCATTGGAGGTGTGTTTAGTGCAAAGTGGTGAGAAAAAGAGTCATTATATTGCGTTTGAGCGTGAGGTGGAAGAGTTGGAAACTTGGTTACAAGAAGATGTGAGTTTTGAGAGTTTAAGAGATGTTGACTGGATTTCTAGGTATGAAGAATTGCCTCCGAGGGAGACAACCATGATTCCCTCTGAAAATATATTTCCTAGTCTTGAGTTGAAGAAACTACCCTCACATGTCAAATATGCTTTTCTGGGAGATAATGATACATTTCCTGTTGTTGTTTCTTCTAGTTTAGAAAAAGAGCAAGAGGGTATGTTGTTGGATGTGTTAGGGAAGCATAGAAGTGCTTTTGGTTAGACTATAGCAGATTTTAAAGGTATAAGTCCATTGATTTGTACCCATAAAATCCATCTTGAGGAAGAGGTGAAGCCCTCGCGTGAGATGTAAAGGCGGTTAAACCCAACCATGAATGATGTAGTAAGAGCGGAAATAATCAAATTGCTAGATGCTGGGATTATCTATCCCATTTCTGATAGTAAATGGGTGAGCCCAATTCAGGTCGTTCCAAAAAAATCGGGTATGACCGTGGTTGAAAATGCCAAGGGAGAATTAATACCTCAACGCACCACCACCGGGTGGCGTGTATGCATTGACTACCGAAAGCTCAATGCCGGAACTAGAAAAGACCATTTTCCCTTACCGTTCATCGATCAAGTGATTGAACGAGTGGTGGGCCATCCTTACTACTGTTTCCTAGATGGGTATTCTGGATATAATCAGATTGAAGTGGATGTACTTGATCAAGAAAAGACTACGTTTACATGTCCGTTTGGTACGTTTGCCTATAAACGTATGCCATTTGGGTTATGTAATGCACCAGCAACTTTTCAAAGGTGCATGCTAAGTCTCTTTAGCGATATGATTGAAAAAGGTCTCGAGGTGTTCATGGATGATTTCAGCGTTTTCGGTCCATCTTTCGACCAATGTTTGGCTAATCTTAAAAAAGTTCTATTCCGGTGTGTGGAAAAAGACTTAGTCCTCAATTGGGAAAAATGCCATTTTATGGTTACCGAGGGCATAGTTTTAGGCCACATAATCTCATCTAGGGGGATTGAAGTTGATCGAGCAAAAATTGAAGTAATAGCTGAGTTACCCCCGCCAAAATCACTTAAGGATGTGAGGTCCTTTCTAGGCCATGTTGGTTTTTATAGGAGGTTTATCAAAGACTTTAGTGCTATCGCTAGACCTTTGAGTAATCTTCTCATGAAAGACACTCCATTTGAATGGAATAAAGCATGTCAAGAAGCTTTTGATAAACTTAAAAGCATGCTTATTTTCGCGCCTATCATGCAAGCTCCGGATTGGTCATTACCATTTGAACTTATGTGTGATGCTAGTGATTACGCGATTGGGGCCGTTCTTGGACAGAGGAAAGACAAGAAAGCTCATGTTATTTACTATGCTAGCAGAACACTATCTGGCCCTCAGCTTAACTACTCTACTACAGAGAAAGAGTTACTAGCAGTCGTTTTTGCCCTAGACAAATTTCGCTCTTACATTGTTAGGTCGCCTATCATTTGCTTCACTGATCACTCGGCCCTCAAATATCTCTTGAGCAAGAAAGATGCCAAACCCCGTCTAATCAGGTGGATCCTACTCTTACAAGAGTTTAATCTCTCGATTCAAGACAAGAAAGGAGTAGAGAACGTCGTTGCTGACCATTTGTCATGCCTCTCGTCCGACGTGCCTATTGATCCCATTCCCATAGACGAGTATTTTCCGGATGAAAATCTACTTTCTACTTCTTCTCTCCCCTGGTTTGCGAATATAGTCAATTATATTGTCACTGGGGTTGTTCCCTCTAATTGGACTCCGCAAGAGAGAAGGAAGTTCATTACATAGTCACGCATGTTCTTTTATGATGATCCTTATTTGTTTAAGTATTGTGCTGATCAAATCATCCGGAGATGTGTACCCGATGAAGAAATCCAAGGGGTAATTCGATTCTGTCATTCGGAAGCATGTGGAGGTCATTTTTTAAAAAATAAAACTGCTACGAAAATCCTTCAAAGTGGTCTCTACTGGCCCACAATCTTCCGGGATGTGAATACTTTTTGTAAATCATGCGATAGATGCCAAATAATGGGATCTATTACTCGCCGTGACATGATGCCATTAACCCCAATTCTAGTCTTGGAGTTGTTTGATTGTTGGGGTATTGACTTCATGGGTCCCTTTCCACCTTCTTTTGGTTTTCTATACATCCTCGTCGCTGTAGACTACGTCTCAAAATGGGTAGAGGCGATAGCTACAAGGACGAATGATAGCAAGGTGGTGATAAAATTTATTCAAGAAAACATTCTTTCTCGTTTTGGAATGCCTAAGGCCATAATCAGTGATAATGGAACCCATTTTTGCAATAGGCCTATGGAGAAACTAATGCGGAAGTATGGAGTTGTCCATAAAGTTGGAACAACTTATCACCCTCAATCGAATGGCCAAGCCGAGCTTGCCAATCGAGAAATCAAAAATATCTTGGAAAAGACAATCGAACCTAATAGGAAAGACGGGTCTCTCAGATTGAATGATGCGCTCTGGGCATATAGATACGCATACAAGAATCCCCTTGGGATGTCCCCATTTCGATTTGTGTATGGCAAACCTTGTCATCTTCCGGTAGAGATCGAACACAAAGCATATTGGGCTATCAAAAGGGTGAACTTCAACATGGATAAAGCCGGTGAAACACGTAAACTTCAGTTGAATGAGTTGGAAGAAATACGCAATGATGCGTATGAAAGTGCTAAAATATCCAAAGATCGAATGAAACGAGCTCATGACAGAATCATTCATAGGAAAGAGTTTTATTCGGGACAAAAAGTACTTCTCTACAAATCGAGGTTGCACTTGTTTCCCGGAAAATTACGGTCAAGATGGTTAGGTCCGTTCATTGTGAAAGAGGTATTTCCCCATGGATATGTTGAACTCATAGATTAGAAAGGGGGAAACACATTTAAAGTTAATGGGCATCGTCTCAAGCCCTATTTGGAAGCAATTGTCAAAGAAGCCGACATAATCTGGCTTTCGGACCCCATTTATGGGGATTGACTGAAAAAAGTGAGGTGAGGTCGTCGCACCCCCGACATGTATGGGGTGATTGTTGTACATATGAGTCTTAGGAATTAGGAGTCGTAGGTTTGAGTCAGTCCCGGGGTTGAGAATCCGACGGGTGAGGGGTGTTTAGTTTTAGAGGAGCATTGAGGTAAAATTTGAAGTGTGAGAGGTTGTAAAATCATAATTGGAAAAGACAATGGAACATAATTGGTGAAAAGAGGAGAGAGAAGAAATTCAGAAAATTCAGCAGACCGGATCGGTCCGGCTGAAATAAAATAACCGATCCGGTTAAGGCGGATCGGTCCGGTCCCAAAACCAGATCGGTTCGGTTGTCTGCAGAAATTCAGTTCCCAAGGGTCACACTTCTTCAATCCACACCTTTTCACTTCCCCCAATCCATTCATTTCCTTCAAAAATTCGTCCCCCATTTCCCACCCTTTCATTCCCTCCAATTTCCCACTCCCCTACTATAAATACACCCATCCTCCTACCCATTTTCTTCACACCTACACCTATCTTATCTCTTCTATCTCCATTGCTGTCTCCTTCCTCTATCTCCATGGATGCTCCCCAGAAGTATACTTCCATTGAAGTCCTCCCCGACGGAAATGGCGAGTACCGTTCACGCCGCGAAGCAAATTGGTGCTGTAGGTTTTTCAGCCCTACGCAAAAAATTCACATCGAACGTCAAATATTGTGGCACCAACTGCCCAATTCTATCACAGCCATGTTCATGTCAAGGGGCTGGTGCCGATTCTTCAACGAACCTTATGAGGCAGTTTGGGAGAATGAAGAGCGTCAATTCTACGGTTCGCTTGTCCGTACCGCTGAATTTGAATCCCAAGCCTATGTGGATTCCATCCTAGTTCCATTTTCACTCGAAATTCTGGCACAGAATCTCGAGTCTTACGGTGTGACTACTCCGACTCAGTTTGATTATCCTAGTCCCGATCCCATTCTCACCAAAGCAGTTTGCATCTCGAGAATCCAACCTAGTGCGGTTTGGACTTCTGAGACCTTTCCCGTCGGTCGCTTATCGGATAAGAGGCCCGGTTCACTTTTCACATCGTTTGTGCCAATATTTTGCAAACCTCCAATGATTCAGTAATGCACCCGCGCCAAGCAATAATGATGTATCATTTGTTTGACCATGCAACAGTTATCAATTTGGCCCGAACATTTTACACCGATATCCTCTTTGTGGCCTATGATAAAAAGGGTCGGGCACCTCTTCCTTATGGCCGCCTCATTACATCCTTGCTTAAGGATGCTGGGATTGCGCCCCCACAAGATCTTGTCAACTTGCCTAAGCCGTTAGGGCAAGAATACCGCACTCGTAGTGAAAGACAAATTCAGCTAATCCGCGCAAGGCGCGGTGACGATTCGAGTGACGAGGAGACCGATGAGGAAGAGGATGTTGCTTATGAGGATGTGGAGATGGAAGAAGGAGAGGATGAAGAATATGATGAAACTGCTGATCTGGATTATGTTTCGATTGGTACGGGTTTGACTGAGCGCGTTCTCTCTCTTGAAACGCGTTTTGACGGGTTCGTGACTTCCTACGAGAGGGACATGAGTTTGGTCCTGCGTATGCAGGCGAACTTGTACCGTCTTCAGTTGGGTCCCGAGGCCCCTCTTCCTCCTTACTACTATAACCCTTATGATCCTGCTGCTCCCGGACCTTCCCATCCCCCACCCGGCCCTTAGGATGCCCCTCTACCCCTTTAGGTTTTCCTAAGTATGTGTTGTAATATTTGCTTATACAGTTGGTTTGTAATATACAGTTTTAGTATGATATTTGCTTGTTTCATTTATCGCACTCTTAATGTTGTCTTCTTTATCTCTCTTGTCTATTTAATTGAGGACAATGCAAATCACTGAGTTAGGGGGGATGACAGGTGCGTATTCATAAAACTTTGCTTATATATGTGTATAAAAAAAATTGAAAAATGTTGAAAAAAAATCAAAAATATTTTTGTTCAAAATAAATAAAAATTAGAATTTAAAATTTTCAAAAATATCACCTTAATTCTATTTGAAGTCTCAAATTGTTAACAATCAATTGCACTAAGCCAAAATTGACCAAAGATGGAAATTGAAAGAAAATTGACGACTTAACAAATAAGTGTGGAGATTTAGCAAACCCGGTGAGTTTGAGCCTTTCAATTTTTATGAGTTTTTAAATCAATCCGAGTTTATGATTAACTCAAAGTTCTTTTCAGCGTTTTAACAAGTCGTTGATGATCTCAATCCTTTGTTTTGATCGGTTATGGGAATTGTGTGAAATATTGTCTCGAAATCCGTGCTAAATATATCTCTAAACTTAATTAATCTCGAGATGCATATGGTAATGTGATTAGTAATTTGGACAATGAAGTAGGCCCTCGTTTGTTACCCAAAAATATTAGCCATAAAAAGTTGTGAAAAAAAAAATTATCCCTTTGCAACCCACTTTGAGCCTAATAAATATTTCCTTTCGTTTGATAACCCAAAAAACCCAAATAGCCCGGAATTGCGAAAATCGAATATTCATCAAGTAAGTCCAAATTGTGCAATAAAAAGGGGAAAGAAAAAAAAAATATAGATATGCTCAACAAAAATAGCAAGAAAAGAAAAAAAAGAAAATAGAAAAAGAAAGAGAAAAATGAGCAAATGCCCGAAAAAGCACAAATCGACGTCATAAGGACATTTTCCAATTCCGAACATTCCGTCCATTCCCATTTTTACCCTTTACACTTTTTAACCCAAAAAGTCCTGACCGAGTTCGAATGGCGAAATTAATTACTCCGTGGAGAGCTAAGACATGAAAAGATAATAAAAGAGATTAAAAGGGTGTGAATTTGAGGTGATGTTCCCGTTTCCTAATAACTGTACTCCGATGAAGAGATCTTTTCACCATATATTTCCTTCTTTTCAATTTTGTATGCGTGAATTTGTGTCCATTGTATTTACTCTTTATATCATGCATACCGAGAGAAAATAGCCACAATCCGAGTGATTCGTTTGTGAGTGCAATCCGTAAGAGTTTGAATCAAAGCGAATTTTCGGAATGTAACGTAAGGCTCAATCGGTGGAAATTTGAGGTTTAATTTCTGGCTTTGCACACACACACTATGGTTTGAAACATTTGAATATGAATTTATGGTGAGTATTTTTCGAAAAGTTTAAATTGTACAATTTTTAAGTATTTTGATATTCATTTGAGTCAATAAAGAATTTTGTGGGTAAATTCACTGCAAACCCTCACGAGACAAAACTCGTCCTACTAAGGTAACCTAGAGGTTTAAAGGCTTGTTGCATACGCTAAAAGCAATCGCATGCCTGCGACAGTGGAATTTTATTTCAATAAAGAAATTTTCAAGGTAGAATTTTGGTTAGATTCAGTTACATTGCCCGGGACGTGCAAAGTCCTAAGTTAGGGGGATTTGACCAAGAGTAAATTCTTCTGAATTTAGCCCCTTAAGTTAGTGATTTTAATATCTCGAACAAGGTAATTGAACCAATTTTATGCCATATCACTCTATTGTCTGTTTCTAACAATATTCCCTAGTTTTTGCGTATTTTTGATGAAGTTTTCAGGAATGGAATGCAAGAAAGAAAAAAAAAAGAGAAAGATGAAAGGAAGAAAGTCAAAGGGCAAAAGCGTAAAGTTCTACTCAGAATTCGAAATCGACACCAAAAGTGAAGTTGAAGAGCATGAGTTCACAAGAGCATAGGAAGAAACGGAACCCAAATCGGAGTTCTAGATCAAAAGATATGGCCAGTCAAAGTTGTAAGAAAAAAGTCAAAGTAGAAGAAAATCGAACAGATCCGGGTGGAAACCGGACCGATCCTAAATGATTAAGTCTAGTACACCCCGGATGGATGGCAAACCGATGGAAAAATAACCGATCCGATGAGGACCGAACCGATCCGGTAGAGAAAAAAAAAAGAACCGATCCGGTGGATATCGGACCGATCCGAGGGTAATCCGGACCGGTCCGGTCATGTGAAATCCTGGCATTTATTATGCAGATTTTTGGCGTGCGTAGATGGTGAACCTTGTGCCACAATCAAATTGAGTTGTCAATTTCGTTAAATTGTGCTATAAAAGCCCATGCCCTGCATCATTTTAGAGAGGAGAGAGTTCTAGGTTGAATTCTAGGTCAGTTTCTAGGGTTAGTTTCCAATTTCCTCAAGAGTTTTCATGAACCCTAATTTGTAAGAAGTTCTGAATTTCAATTCCGTTTTTGTTGCTGAATTCAAGTAAAATCTTTCCATTCTCTTATTTTATTATTTGCAAATCATTTACAATGTCTTGTAGATCCATAATTTTATGTGTGAATTTGTTCTTGAACCAAATCATGAGTAGCTAAATTCCCAAGGGTTGGGGTACATGAACTCAATCCAAGGAAAATTATTTATGTAGAAAATAGAGATTAAATTAAAATATTGATTGAATCGTTAATGAAAATCATACAAACATTGTCAATCTTTTAATCTCTCTTGCCCTAGGTACTTGAGATGTTTAAGAACGCTTTGTGAGTATAATTCATCATTCACCGCTTTATATCTATCTTTGATTTCATATGATGCGGGCTAGATCCCTCATATATGTAATGCTTAGAGTTTATAAAGACTGGATCTAGTCAATAGTTTTAATTTACAATTCTAGTATTCTATAGGATAATTTGTTAAGGATTGAGGGATTGTACCCTACCCTATTTTCTCCCATTTGTCAGATCTAAGTATTTTCGCAACTTTCAATTTGTTTTCCTTAAGTAAATTTTTTATTTCATTAGAAATTTTCCCAACCATTAATCATCTTTTTATATTTCTTTTGAGAAATCATTTCAAGATTTAATAACTTTCCCTATTACGATTTGGCAATTTTGATCCCTGTGGAGACGATCCCGACTTACCGGGTTATTACTTGAGCGACAGGCTTGCACTTGAGCCTAGAGAAAACGCACTTTTGAGATAAATTCTTAGTCGCGTCACCCTGACAGGTCATTCTTAGAAAAGCCAATGAACAGTTTGTCCCTATTCACCTTCCTCAGGCGATCATCTTCATCAAAGTTTATGCGCTGTATGTAAGATCAAGCTTGGGCCTCATTGAGGTAAGATTTTCTCTCCGTGGTAAGATCTCCACCTCCTGCGTCTCCACCTGTAATGACATTACATTCAAATGATCAAAAATGAATTGAAAATACCTCGCGCTCAGGTTGCCTTGGCCTTTTGGGGAGATCGGGATCATCTTCATAATCTCTCTTCTTGTCATCTTTTGCTCGTCGAGGAGATTTAGATCTTTGCCTTCCTCTGTCGTTGGTTTTTCCATCACTTTGGCGATCAACGTACTTAATTAGTTTTCCTCGCCTAATGAGTGCTTCGATTTCGTTCTGGAGAGCTATACAACGTTTGGTTGTGTGACCATGGTCTTTGTGAAACTCGCAATATTTGGACTTATCCCTTTTGTCAGGATCTGACTTCATTTTCTTTGGCCAGGTTAGCTCCTCGCTTTTCTTGATCTCCTCCAGAATGTGATTTATATATACCTTCAGGGGAGTACAATTTCCATACGTCCTCATCTTCTTTAGTGTTTGTTTACCTTTCAACTGCTTGTTGCCACCATTGTTTTTCTGATCCTTCTTCTCAGTTTTACTACCTTCAACCTTGGTCTCCTTAGTGTCTGTATTCTTCTTCGCAGCCATGGCTTCCTCAGTATTCATGATTTCGGCTGCCTTTGCCATCAGTTCTGTCATGGTCCTAGGCGGATCCTTGGCCAAAGTATAGTACAACTTCTTCGATAACAGACCACTCATCAGAGCAGTAATTATTGTCTTCTCCTCGTACTCAATTACCTCAAGTTTCTCATTATTGAAATGAGTAATATAGTCCCTGGTGCTTTCTTTTGCCTTCTGAGTGTGCTACTCTTTTAACTGGCTTCGCTCTAAAATAGAAATTCCTTATGAAAAGCTCTGCTAGCTGATGGAAAGTTACAATCTTCCCCCGAGTAAGGTTGTTGTACCATATCTGAGCTAACCCGGTGAGAGTTCCTGAAAATGCCCTGCATCTCATCTCATCTGGAACCGCATAGATATTGGCAGCAGCTTGGTATTGCTCTATATGGAGGGCATGATCAATTTTTCCATCATATTTAGGTGTCATTATAGGAGTTTTGAATTTTGATGGTGTGGAAAAATCCACAATTGCCTGCACGAATGGTGTCCCTTGGACAAAAGTTCTTTGTAGAGGATTCTTGGCCTTAGCCATTTCCCCTAACCTGTCTTCCAACCTTTTAATAGAACCTTTCCATGCATCATTTCCCGCCTCGGGCCTATTTGTTCGAGCAACTGATCGCACTGAGTTTTCCTCTTGGTACCTTTCGCTATGGACTGTCGGGCGTGATTGGGAAGAACCTTCCTTTAGATTGGATGGTCGTTGAGAGTTTCTCGACGCAATCCTATGAGGGTTTCTATTCCTCCTAAGGCCCAATCGATCAAAAGGAGAGACTCTACTCAACCTTTCCAGAGCATTAGTCCGCTCTGGAGTTAGAGTGACATTCCGTTGAGAATCTATATCCCGTACTAATAAAGTCCGGTCAGGTTGATACGAAGGATCATTAGACCTCTCAGTGCGATATGAGCCAGTACGTATAGATTGAGAGACCTCCGAGAACAACGTTCATCTAGTTTTTGAAGATGGTAGATGGGTATTTCTCTCAACACTTCGTTGTCCTTATTGGGTAGGCACTCCATCTCGAATAGTTTGTATAAGTTGACGCATGGTTTCTTGCATGGTTGTTTGCCCTTGGGACAAATTAGCCATTATGCCATCCAGATATTCAATATTTGGTGGGGTAGATGGGTTTGGTGGGACCCCAGTGTTTCGATCACGGGATTCCAGAATCTCAGCCATAGATGATGTGTTTTTGGTATGAAACGCTAAGTATAGTCGTTCCCACAGACGGGCACAATCTGTTGATGTAAAAAACTAGATTGTATCTAATTAATCAATCACAGATAAAAATGAATAAATAAGACAATGGGTTTTTAAAGTGGTTTGGCTATGAAAAATGGCCTACATCCACTGTTGTTTTATTGCTGACTATTTTCCTTGAATATCGATGAAAGGTTGACAAAGAGATCCAAAAATCCCCTCTTATGACTGGGTTAAAATGTATTTATAACCTTGAGGCTGTACGTATGAAAAGGTTAGAAGTTGTCATTTAGTAGACATATACAGATGTATAATAATAATGTGCATTAAATCTGACGTTCACTGAATGTGTAGTTGCCTTTTGGTTTTCTTAGTTGGATGCTCTGCACGCTAAGTATCTCGGACCACCTGAGTTACTCGGTATGCTTGAGTAGCTCGATGAAAGTATTTGTATTTGACACGTAGGTTGACACGTGTCTTCATATGATTGGTTCACGTAGCTTACTAAATTTGGTATAAACATTAATTATCACCAACAAACAACCCAATACCAAAAGTTGAGATGCAAGCCATTTAACTTCAACTTAACATACTGGAGTTAGAGTGAAAACATAAAAAACTGGGATCTAAACCATTTAATTTCAGTATCTTAAGCATCAAAATCGCTGACCACCTTCAATTTCTTCTATGAACCTCTATTTTCCACACTACGTGATAATAGAAAAGCACATACTGCAAACAACTAATTCAGAACAATAGTAATCAAGAACAACCCAAAGCATGTTGTGTATCATATTACCTCCACCTTTATCCACCATGTTACTCACACAATATTACCATAAAGCAAGGATAAGAATATTAATATGAGAAATATCATATTTGAAACAAAAAACAATTATTTGAAAGAAAAAAATTAATATACCTTACCTTAGGGTTATGTATGAGATACACGTAAAATATGATGTTCAAACTCAGATTACTTCATCGATCTTGTAAAACCATCATCCATAACCTTGAATCAACCCTGAAACAAAATAAACACACAAATATTGGGTTGAGAGAGAACGAAATGCCCTAAAATAGTAAAAATATACCATACTTAAATCGAACCTACCTTTAGAACTAACACCAATAAATATTGTCAAAACTTAAACACAAATAAATCGAAACCACCCAAATGGTGGAAAAGAAAAGACCTAATTTAAAACACACTAGTCATGAGAAAAAGAAGTTGGGCTGAGAGTGACATCGGGGTGAGGGAGAGAGGACTGCAACAATGTAAAGAAGTGGGCATAAGCGGGGAGAGGGGGAGGAAACGGGTAGGGGGCGGTAGTGGGGGTAGGTTATAGAGGTGTATCTCAAATGAAATGAAAATTTAGGTGAGGGGGGAGATGAATGAAATGAAAATGGACCAATCTCGATCTTTCATATTTTGGAATAGTAAAAATATTCCTCTCACATATAAAAAAGTATTAACAATTTTGGTACAGTAAAAGAACCTCCCCCCTATTTTGGAATAATCTCAATCACATTTGATGCTTTTCATAAAAATATACTGAATAAAGCAGTAAAAGTTCCATGTGGTAAGAAGTATCTATAAAAAAATAAAATGAATCCAAATTAAAGACAACTAAAACAAAAACAAAAAAAATTAAAGAGTTTTACTATTATAAATCAGTCCATTCCATATTTGCTACGGGCTCAACAAGTGATAAAAAAATTATATTTAAAAAAGGTAACCATATGTGTTACTAATTACATATTCTATATTATGTTTTCAAGCAACCAATAAGATATGAACAAGTCGTCACATATGTGTTACTAATTACAGATTTTAAATTTCAAATCGAGATTTAAGACGAAATCAATAACCAAACCCTATATGATTTGCATAATATAAGTATACACACTTTTGGAGCGAGATTGGACAAATTAAAATTTGAATATAGAGAAACAATCAAAAACAAGATTCACAGATTGATATTGAACGATTCATTTGAATTAAATGCTAAATTGACAAACAATAACATAATAAGATGATTGAGACGAAAATTCAGATACATACCTAGATAGTGGTAGATGTTGGATTTGGGAAGGGATAATTTGGGTTATGAAAATATAGATACATACCCATAGTAGCCCCATAGCTTCGTCTTTGACGGGAGAGACATAAGCCATCACAAATAGAGGCGGGCAAATGAAAATGAAGTGCCTGTTTTAATTTTTTCAGGAATGACATGGTCACAGCCTAGAGCCGTGCCATCGTAACCCATTACTTCACTAACCTGCTACTGGAATGATGAGTGGTCACGACCTAGAGCCGCGACCAACACCTGGTGTTCGAATGAGGGATGGCCACGACCCATAGTCATGACCCCCACCAAGAAATGGTCACGGCCCCCAACCGTGACCCCATATGTGTGTTGTTATGATTTGTCATGCCTATGGTCATGATCTAAGTCCGTGACCCATCCACGACCAAGCTTGGAGGGAATTTTAGGATGAATTGGGGCCAAGATGGTCACAGACTAAGTCCGTGACCACCTTCAAAGCATCCATGACTAGGTGTGGTAATTAATATGGTCATGCCAAAAATTGAGATGGTCACCACTCAACTCTGCGACTAGCTGGTTACGGACATAGGTCGTGACCAACTAGGCATGACCATTCGTAGGATTTGGAATAGCGTTTAGCTTTACAATAAGGTTTATATGTACATATACAAGAAGTCAACTAATGCGTATCAGGTAGTTACACCGTATCTACTATCACAACAGCTACCAACCATCATGACTTAGTCCACTAGGCTTAGGATACATTTTTACTTAGTATCCTTATACGGTAATAATTTGAGGAAGCTAACCATTAATTATATTCTCAAGTATTCGACGTTTCTTTAATAAGAAATTCCTTAATTTAAACCTTCCTCGTCTAAATCATAAAATTGTTATTGTATCTTTTAGGGTCTTATCACCTATGTGTCCCTTCCAACATTGCTCAATTATATTGGCACATCCCTGCCTTTTATTATTTCCATTTCTTATAGTTTTATTACAAAATTCCATGTAAATCCTCTTATTCATATAGTTAACTTCACCTTCAAGTCGTCACGCATGCACCCCTATATCATGAACCCATCCCGGTTAACTACGTATATAAGTTCATAACAATATCATTAATATCTTCGAATAATTCTATATCTCTCACTTGAACAAAAATGGTCTCGCACACTCTTTCGTAGAAAAATCATAACTAATTAAAACAATCAGATAAATACGAGGTCTGCACCCATGCGATCATAACGAAAAGATCTACAAGCAAGTATATAAAATCGATTCCGTAAGGAGGCAAAATATATTTGGTTCCCCCAGTAAGTCGAGAACATGTATTCTTCCAAGACGAGATTTTTCAATGATTTCCAAATGTGTCAAACATTGTTATTATGATTCAAAAATATCAAATGGGCTATGTGAATGAGTTCTAACATGAAATACAATTGTTTCAAACATGATTAAGCCTCCAAATCATTCCTACATTATCATCAAATCATCAAGATTCTTTCAATGGTTCTATGAACATACAAGTCTTTATATCTCATCTTAAACTTCAACAAAATTCTAGATTTAAGAAAAGGCTCTGCAACATGATTTCTATAATCAAATCCATAAATGACATCAACTCAGATCTAATATGGGGTTCATTGATCTACACACGAATCATTTAATTTTCATCATTTTTTTCAAAATTGAATAAACCCCTAAATATGCAGCCTTAAATCATGATTCAAATCCTATTCTACATATAGATTCAGCATTAATATAGGATATAGCATATTTAATAAGAATGGAAAGAGAATCCTTGCCTGAAAATAGTAGAGGAGCCTCTCTTTTCTTCCTCTTAGGATGGTTGTTCCTCTATCCCAAGATGTATGGACTGCAAACATGGTGTGGGGTGGTTATGGAACCCTAGGACTGATCTAGCCTCTTTTACATATCATTTTAATGAGGTTAAATTTGGAGTTCCCCGATGGCCCAAGACTAAGGCCACTAAAAAGGTCTCTATCCATGTCTTATTTGACCCAAAACTCCACCCAAGGTCCTACCCAAACCATAGGTCCAATTTTAAAGACGTAAAATTAATAATTAAGTCATCTAGTCATATTTATAAATAAATAAACACTTTAAACCTTTATTTGTATGTTCCTTCATTATCCTATATGTATATCCTTAATATGGCTTAATTAAATTAACGAGCCATCAATTTATTTGCGATTATCTCCATTATTCGCAATATACCATCATACCATAAAATTATAACACTTGTATCACATTTATGAAGTATTATAAATAAATTAAATAAACCAATATAATTAGACATACTCGTTTAATCATTACACCAAATTTAAGATAAATACCATTATTTCATCCGAATAATAATTCCCACAATTTTAATTAAATCAATATAACTTCAATTTAATACTTATAAAAATAAGGGGTAATAGATTCTCTCTCCTTAATAATGGAATTTTGTCCTCGGAATTCGCTAAGGCAAGAAGTCACATTTTAATCCGTACCATCATCTTAAGTTTTATACCCAATCAATTCGTACTCATATCCCATGAGATAAATGAAAGGCTCATCCCCACCTATCATAACGCTATTGGGGCACCTATATATTCCACATTATATGTACACACACACGTACCATTAATAATTATGAATGACACATATACATCCAATCTATACCATCCACACCAAGCATCTCCGCACAATTATCATGAGTCAATACTATTATGGTTCGCACTCGTATCTCACGAGATAAAATGGAAAGGCTCACATATGCCTAAAATAGTGTACTATCACCAGGACACTCACACGTCACAGTCACAGGCATCTATACACAATTATCAAACATGACTGGCACACCCATCTCCATAAACTAACTGTACACACCATGTATACATATGAGGTATAAGTATACCTGAAATATCTATCGACCATACTCATACTCTTCGCTGTTGGATGCGTACGCTCATTACGTACGTACCATTTATTAAACATAATGTCTTAAAGCTAAAGGTCCCTCAATTCTCGATCCTTTCTAAGTTTCGTTCGTGGGACATCTCACAAATGAAATCCAAATAAGGAACCCTACCGATACACTATTACATAGATTCATCGATCACTGAGGCCCATTTGGACTAAAACCAAACATGAACCAATACGCTAACTATAAAATTCTAAAATTTTCCAATTTCCAAAAAAAAACTTATCCTTCGCAAGAGTTATACCAAACTCCTTCAGAGTCAACCGACACTACCATGCCCACAACTTTAATCACCATGACCTAGGTAGGATATTCTCTGTCCTTATTTAATCTACAGAGCACTTAGTAATTTCTAAGTTTCCAAAGGCATACACATTCTAATTTGGTCTATCATCACCATTTCAATAACAACGTCACTATACAACATTAAACATGATCATATCACTAGCCTTACTTATACTTTTTTGTCTATACTTGCTAAGGCAATACTTCCGAAAATCATAGTATTACATTATCCCGCAAACTCTTTCCCCATATAAAAGACTCTTACTCCAACTTAAGAGTAACATGATTTATGCCATAAATTTTGAGTTTATTACACCCACATGTTACTTCCCCAAGCATACCCAATTTTTTTAAAGGTCCTTGCATGACTTAAGCTCCCATCGAAATCCATCGTATTTAAACTAGGCTCACCCATAATAATTACTCATAATATCCCTCACGACTATTGTCAACACCAATTTCTAACTGATCTGATCTTCTATATATGACCATAATGCATAACAGTCCCCATAAAATCAATATATCCCAAGTAACTATAAATTCATTCCCAGGAAAAATATGACACTCTGACATAGCTAATAAATAGTTCTAAGCTAAACATAAGCCTCCCGATATAAATTTCTATACATATACACAACAAAGTAATAATTCCCCTCTCACCCACGGTCAACTAATGTAAAACACTATCCCAAATACGAAATCAATCTTCTCCAATGCACTAAAAATACCCTAGTTAACTCTAAGTCCCTATACTAAACAAAAACATATTCTGCATACTGTATGGTAGGGAAAAAGTATCCCTTACCACTGATACCATTACTGGTTCCTTTCTGCGCAATTAAATTAATCTATAACCCGATGCCCTCATGCCGTGGGTCCTAGCCTTGTCATCCCTTCTTGTTTCGACCATCGAAACTCTTATATCCTTTATATAACTACTCATTTGGAATCCTTAAAACTATCGGGTCCTTTAACAAATGCTATCACTGATCTTGCCATGCTTACATGGCATCGTAAAAGCTAAATCTCCTCCCCCCTTGTTCTTCATTTTTTAATTCAAAAATGTGTGGGAAAACTTCCCCTTGAACTTCACCCACAACTAATCACTAATTAATTAGTCCCGCTCTTCTAACATGGTGATGGACCACTACTACCATAAAGTCTCTCCAATTTATTCCAAACGAACTAACATCTACCTGCACATTATCATTGATTATCACATCCTCAATTTCTCTAAATGTCTTCCTTTCATTTACTAGGTACGACATTGCCTGAACTTATCACAATTCTAGCGAGTGACCTACACGGTCTCTATGGCTCTCTCTTTAAAACTAGTCCCTTGCTTGAAAGGGTAGTACCAACTCGCAAAGAATACAATGATTCCTAATCATAGGGCTCTACATCAAAGTTCACCATGAAAAACGTAACGAGCTCAAACACAGATCCTAAGAACACCAAACCATTCTCTGATACCAACGATAATAACACATATTTTCTAATGTAATGGTTGTCCAGCTATGATACGCTAAAAATGGGTCTTAATAATAATTTATACCGTTCTCAGCACTAGGAAATAGAAATATCCTTTCTTTTTTACCAAAATTTAAATAAATTAAAAAACCTGAACTAAAACTAAGTCAATACATTAATGCAAAATTGAATCATCATACAACTCCCATAATGTAAAGACAAGTACAAACTTATCTAAATAAACTCTTGGGCTTATGCTTGTAATAACCCGCGTAATTTTTGGGCTATTTTAATTAATTTCTGGAAAATGGAGGAAAATAAAGTTTTTGATAAAATTATTTTTATTGCTCAAATATGTTGGTTATTATTTTTAAAGGAGAGAATTTCAAACGGTTTCGAAATCGGAGTTAAAACGGATTTTAAAATGATTTTAAAATGTTTTTAACTCTTGGAGTTGTTTTGACTTCCAACTCTTCATTTCCTTGCCTTATTTAAAGGAGTCTTTTGGCTTCCAACTTTTCATTTCTTTGCATTATAAAAGGAGTCGTGGGCAACCCTTTTTAACCTACTTTTGGCACAAATTTTGGCAGCAAATATATTTTATATTCCTCTTCTTTTTATATACACATTGGCCCTTGAGATTTGCGAGTTCCAACCTTAGATTAGAGGTGTTCTTGGGGCTATTTTGTTGGAGGTTCTTGGAGGAGATTTTGTAGATCTTTTGTGTTGATCTTGAGGATGTGATCATTGTTTTCTCATCATGGTTTGAGGTATGGGGTTTTACACAATATGCTCCTTAAATCTCGCGAGTGTCATTCTCTTTGAATTCTTGTTAATTGAACTCATATTTGAATTGATAAATTCATTGAAATCTGGAAAATAATTGTTGAAATTATTTTGATTCATGTGGTATCATTATATTGTTGAGCACGTTGTCATGAGATTTTAATATGGCACGGATGTTGGGCACCCACCAAGATTCCTGTTTCCCGGGCTATGGCTTGATAAAGCATATACGGATATGGTGAGGCCTGGTGACCCGGTTAAAGTGTTGTTATGAAATTATATTGATAAATGCTTTGAGATTTACATTTTGATTTGAATATTCGTACTCGTGTTGTTACGTTTTATTCATCGCTAACATGTATTTGTTGAGCATAATTCCTGTCGTATTGTGTACTTCCCCATATTTTCTTTTAGTTGGCAGGTTAGCGTGGATCGGGACGCTATGGACCAATTGGGATTATTTTAGCGTGGATTATTTTGGGAAGAATATTTTTGGAAGATTTGTATTATTTATTTTGTTGTATAGAGTATTGGAGATTTGTATTTTATTTTTGAGTTAGTTGTTGTATGTAATTCTAGAGACTTGGTATTTATTTGAAGAAATTGAGATTTGAAGTTTCTCTTTTGTTGTTGTGGGACTTAGATGCTCTATACCTTGTCACTTGTGGATTTGGATTTATTTTATTGCATTAGCGCTCCGTTCGCTCTCCCCGGGCAGGCGGGGTGTTAGAGATGGTATCAGAGCTTAGGTATACAGAAACCCTCGGGGCTTGGGTTTTGGGTTCATTGCGTGGTTAGCAATTTTTGGAGATAGAAAATTTTAGGTGATATTCGTGATAAGTTTCGAGATTAGAGGTGAGAAATTTATTTTGGGAGACGTAATTTATTTTTGGAGTTAGTGTAGTGGCCTAATTTTGAGAGTTAGGCATTCGGCGAATTTCGAGGGCGAAATTCCATTGTTAGTGGGGAAGTGTAACAACCCGCGTAATTTTGGGTTATTTTAATTAATTTCTGGAAAATGGAGGAAAATAAAGTTTTTGATAAAATTATTTATATTGCTCAAATATGTTGGTTATTATTTTTAAAGGCGAGAATTTCAAACGGTATCGAAATCGGAGTTAAAACGGATTTTAAAATGATTTTTAAATGTTTTTAACTCTTGGAGTTGTTTTGACTTCCAACTCTTCATTTCCTTGCCTTATTTAAAGGAGTCTTTTGGCTTCCAACTTTTTATTTCTTTGCATTATAAAAGGAGTCGTGGGCAACCCTTTTTAACCTACTTTTGGCACAAATTTTGGCAGCAAATATATTTTATATTCCTCTTCTTTTTATATACACATTGGCCCTTGAGATTTGCGAGTTCCAACCTTATATTAGAGGTGTTCTTGGGGCTATTTTGTTGGAGGTTCTTGGAGGAGATTTTGTAGATATTTTGTGTTGATCTTGAGGATGTGATCATTGGTTTCTCATCATGGTTTAAGGTATGGGGTTTTACACAATATGCTCCTTAAATCTCGCGAGTGTCATTCTCTTTGAATTCTTGTTAATTGAACTCATATTTGAATTGATAAATTCATTGATATCTGGAAAATAATTGTTGAAATTATTTTGATTCATGTGGTATCATTATATTATTGATGAGCACGTTGTCATGAGATTTCGATATGGCACGGATGTTGAGTACCTGCCAAAATTCCTATTTCTGGGCTATGGCTTGATAAAGCATATACGGATGTGGTGAGGCCTGGTGACCCGGTTAAAGTGTCGTTGAGAAATTTATTGATAAATTGCTATTTAGATTTTCATTTGATTTGAATATTCATACTCGTGTTGTTACGCTTTATTCATCGCTAAAATATATTTGTTGAGCATCTTTCCTGTTGTATTGTGTACTTCCCCGTATTTTCTTTTAGTGGCAGGTTAGCGCGGATTTTGGGGCGCTATAGAGATTGATTTTAGCGAGGATTGTTTGGGAAAGATTTGTATTATTTATTTTGTTGTATAGAGCATTGGAGATTTGTATTTTATTTTTCGAGTTAGATAGTTGTAATTTTAATTCGAGAGACTTGTTATAATTGAAGCGATTGAGATTAGTGGATTTATATTATTGTGGGTTTATTTAGATGCTCTATACCTTGTCACTTGTGGATTTGGATTTATTTTATCGCATTATCTGTAACACCCCGTCCGCCCGGGGAGAGCGAACGGAGCGCTAATGCGATAAAATAAATCCAAATCCACAAGTGACAAGGTATAGAGCATCTAAGTCCCACAACAACAAAAGAGAAACTTCAAATCTCAATTTCTTCAAATAAATACCAAGTCTCTAGAATTACATACAACAACTAACTCAAAAATAAAATACAAATCTCCAATGCTCTATAAACAAAATAAATAATACAAATCTTCCAAAAATATTCTTCCCAAAATAATCCACGCTAAAATAATCCCAATTGGTCCATAGCGTCCCGATCCACGCTAACCTGCCAACTAAAAGAAAATATGGGGAAGTACACAATACGACATGAATTATGCTCAACAAATACATGTTAGCGATGAATAAAACGTAACAACACGAGTACGAATATTCAAATCAAAATGCAAATCTCAAAGCATTTATCAATATAATTTCTCAACAACACTTTAACCGGGTCACCAGGCCTCACCACATCCGTATATGCTTTATCAAGCCATAGCCCTGGAAACAGGAATCTTGGCGGGTGCCCAACATCCGTGCCATATTAAAATCTCATGACAATGTGCTCAACAATATAATGATACCACATGAATCAAAATAATTTGAACAATTATTTTCCAGATTTCAATGAATTTATCAATTCAAATATGAGTTCAATTAACAAGAATTCAAAGAGAATGACACTCGCGAGATTTAAGGAGCATATTGTGTAAAACCCCATACCTCAAACCATGATGAGAAACCAATGATCACATCATCAAGATCAGCACAAAATATATACAAAATCTCCTCCAAGAACCTCCAACAAAATAGCCCCAAGAACACCTCTAATCTAAGGTTGAAACTCGCAAATCTCAAGGGCCAATGTGTATATAAAAAGAAGAGGAATATAAAATATATTTGCTGCCAAAATTTGTGCCAAAAGTAGGTTAAAAAGGGTTGCCCACGACTCCTTTTATAATGCAAAGAAATGAAAAGTTGGAAGCCAAAAGACTCCTTTAAATAAGGCAAGGAAATGAAGAGTTGGAAGTCAAAATAACTCCAAGAGTTAAAAACATTTTAAAATCATTTTAAAATCCGTTTTAACTCCGATTTCGAAACCGTTTGAAATTCTCGCCTTTAAAAATAATAACCAACATATTTGAGCAATAAAAATAATTTTATCAAAAACTTTATTTTCCTCCATTTTCCAGAAATTAATTAAAATAGCCCAAAAATTACGCGGGTTAGTACACTTCCCCACTAACAATGGAATTTCACCCTCAAAATTCGCCGAATGCCTAACTCTCAAAAATCAGGATAACAATCTCCAAAAATAATTTCGTCTCCAAAAATAAATTCCTCACATCTAATCTAGATGCCTATCACGAATATCACCCAAAATTTTCTATCACCAAAAATATGCTAACCACACAATGAACCCCAAAACCCAAGCCCCGAGGGTTTCCGTATACCTAAGCTCTGATACCATTTTTATACACCCCGCCCCCCCGGGGAGAGCGAACGGAGCGCTAATGCGATAAAATAAATCCAAAACCATAAGTGACAAGGTATAGAGCATCTAAATAAACCCACAATAATATAAATCCACCAATCTCAATCTCTTCAATTACAACAAGTCTCTCGAATTCCAAGACTCGAGTAGTTGTTGTAGTGGTTCTGGATCATCCTATTCTAATGCTTCTGTTTCTAAATCCAAGACCATAGTTTGATTTAGAGGGTCAAATTTATCCAAGGATGTTAGAAAAGTTCAAACCTTGGGTTACATTCCTCATGTTTACACATTCTCGCAATGTGGTAAGAAAGGTCACGTTAGGTCCTTTTGTTTTGATCTTAGAAGAGGTCCTAGGAAGTCTATGTCTAGTTTTTCATTGGTTTCCAAATCCCGTCATTTTAGATATACATCTATTTGGATTAGGAAATCTTTTTCAGAGGCGCTAGACATTAGACTTGTTGATTCTCGCATACTTGCACATGACCATTCACATATTATATCTTATGGGTGATTGCTTGCATGTTTTTCATGCTATATGTTCATGCTCGTTGTATGTTTGTTTGTCATTTTCTAGCCTATGTCTCATCATATATGTGTTGCTAGATTTATGACTTGTTTTATCTTTTGTATTATATTCTTTTTGTTTTAGTTTTCATTAAATGAAAAATACAAAAAGATTTTGCTTATCATTTGTATTTTACTTGTATGACTTGTTTGGGATTAATAAAAAATTCGAAATGATTTTTGTTTGTCTTTTGAGTAAATTTTTGTTTGTTTGGTTAAAATTTTCAAAAAACTCAAAAACATTTTATTTTTGTGTATGTGTTTGTAGTTTGACATACTTTTGTGGCATATACCGTGGTTGAATCCTTCATTTTCGCTTCCATGTGGCTAGAACTTTTGATTGTGTATTTCAAATTTTAAATAGTTCGTTATCATGGTTACATGAAGCAGTTTGAATTTGAATTGCTAAAAGGATTCTTATTTTCTGTATGCCTATTTTGCACACATGCACGAGCTCTTTGCGTTTTAACTTCACATGAATATTTGAGCTATGTGAGATATTATCCTATCAATTTAGTCATCTACTTGTTTTGTGACTATGGAGGATGTGTGCCTGTTACTCCGTTGCAGGTGAGATTATTGTGTGCTAAAAAGTGATGTATAAAAGTGCACAGGGAAGGGCTCCAAAAGGAAAAATTATCCTTTGATAGAAAGACACCATTTGGAATGGACCTAAAAGAAATATGTGGTCCAAAGGCCTAAAAGAATATGGCATTAAAAAGAAAAATATTTAACCAAGCCCTAGTTTGTTTAGATTGATATATTCATTCAAAAGAAAATAATAATATGAATATTTTGAGGGAGTTTGGATGGTATATCAACGGTTTTGCACAATGCCCGTGTATCCTAGTTGCGCTTTCTTTTCATGACTCTATTGGTTTATAGAATCATCAATATGCTAGGCTTGTATGCATTGTTCTGGTTTGTTCATAGAGTTCACTTTATCTCGTCACATAAGGCTAAATCTGAGTTGATAAAGTTTTGCAATCAAATGAGAATTCCGTGAACATGTTTAAGTGATTGGGTCTTAATTCATTGGCTTCTAGTTCACGCCCCTTCACTTACGTTTCCATATGACACATTTACGCTATAAGAGTGTGGAAAACTTATGTTATTTTATATTTTGTCATTTGTGTGTTTATATCTATATATGTGTACTTATGCATATTTTGTATCTATTATGTATACATATATATGATGTTTTTGTTTGGTTTCGAGTCTTTTCCATGCTTGCTAGTCCATTTATTATTTTAATTAAAAATTGGTATCTAAACTTTTGCAAATTTTGGTTGATATCACATGCTTATGTTGAATACATTTTAGTTGGTATCAATTTTTATTGCATCATAAGTTGGTATCTATTTATCCTTTTTATGGATTAGTTCTTGTTATTGTTACCCATAAGCTTTAATGTTCTTATCACTTTATGCACCATCATATGTTACTTGTTTTCCCACATTTTATATCCCTTGTGTAGTTTTAAGGGGGATAAATCGTATATGATTTAATTGGGGAAGAAATAAATAATGTTTTAATTCTGTATCCTTTGTCTATTCCTGAACAAAAAGAGGGAGAAATGGTATCTAAACCTTTAGTTTAGGAGATTTAACTTAGGGGGAGTCGCGACCTTCTTAGGTAGATCATATTTGATAAAGGGGGAGAATTAAGTTAGGGGAGTATTTATTTAAATTGCATTTAATATTTTTGATATTCCCTATTCGTTTAATAGTTTGCTTAAGTGTGCGGGAATTATCCTTTTAGCGGGAAATTTTAAAGGGACAAAGCACATCCTTGGGTCGTGTCAATAGCGTCTATATTTTTTATTTTTTTGGGTGGGATGTGTTTCTAGACGAGCTTAGCGACCATTTAGGATTTTTGGTTTGGTTTTGTCCCAAAATAGCTAAAGGGGGAGATTTGTAAGTATAAATTTTCAATCGAGTCAATTTGTAGTATTGTCTTAATTCCGTACAAAATGATTTGAGTCATAGGATAGAGTGTCAAGTGTATCCATCCAAGCCGATGACATGTTTGTTGAAGACGTATTTGCCAATTTGTGAAAGCTTCATCATTACTGAGTTTAGTGCCATGTTTCTACGTCAACAACATTTGGATTCCAACGTCTCCAAAAGGTATGAATGAACTTTCATATATGTACGAGACTTGGAATATTTTGATGGGTGTAATTTTTGTCTAAAATGACTTTTTATTATAAAAATTATTTTAGAACTTTGTATAAACGTTTTTGGGCTTAAAAATGAAAAATTGGATTTTCTGCATTTCGTTCGAAATGTCATTCGAACGAGATTGTCGTTCGAACTAGAATTCGAACGAGTTTACCAATGAAGTTGCCATTTAATCCCTGAATTTTCGTTAGAAGTTTCGTTCTAACGACCTCGTTCGAACGAGTTTTTCAAACGAATTTTTGGCCTATTTTCCCTTTGGAATTTTGTTTGAACGATATCCTTCGAACAACATTGGAAAGTCTTTCGAACGACCTTGGCGGGAAAATAAAATTTTTTGGCAGTTTCATGTTTAACTTCCCTTGTTTCCCACTTATTCCACTAACTTTACCAGCCATAATATGTGCGGGAAACTCATTTTTTTATCTAACTTTTGACATACTATCATCTACATTTTGAGAGGAAAAAATATTAGCATCAAAAGTTCACGTTTTGAGTTTTTCAATTCATGGATTAAAATTATTCCAAAACTCATATACACCCATGGTTTGTTTACTTCCAAGTTCCCTTATATATATTTTTTGCTTGGAGAGTTTACTGGGCACCTGGTTTTCTCTACACCATCAAGAAGAGAGTTGGGGTTATTCTCCATCCCCAAAAGGAGTTTGTTTGCGTGATGTGATGTTCCCACTCAAAGAAAGGCTCCACGTGAGGGTGACGGTGACCAAGATCCCCATTAGTGGATTCCAAGATCATGGAGAAGTCCATGGTTATCTACTAGGGGGATGTGTTTACAAGAAGGAGTGTCAAGGCTTGGACTGAGTCAAGTTATTTGTGTAAGTCTACTGTCTTGTAATTGTAATTACATATGTAGTGGATTTTTTGGGCCAGGGCCATTCGAGGGTTTTCCCATTTGGGTTTTCCTCGTCCATCGGCGTGTAGTGTGATGTGATTTATTTTTATCTTGCAAATCATCTTAGAATGCATGCTTAGGTTTAAGTAAGATAAAATTGGGTTTAATCACAATTTAGTTTAATTTTGTGCTAATTAAATTTGGGTGATGTTTAATTAATTTAATTCAAGCCATTAGTTTTAATTTGATAAAATTTGGTTTGGCCTATGTAGAAAATTGAATATTCATTGTTAGGAAAATTTTTAGGACTTGGGTTGAATTAATTCGGTTTAAGTGAAAATTGTTGTGTGTGTAATTTTCTTTCACTTTTAGTTGAGTTTAATTTCAATTTGAAAGAAATTAAAATTCGTAGTTTGTTTTAGTTAAAATTTGAACCATCGTATTCCGCATTTAAGGAAATTCATTTTAAAATAAAATTTAAAATTCGGGGCCTCGTGTTCTGATTAGAATCGTTAGTGCCAAATGTCACACGACTAAGTTGATATTTATTAATCGCTTTGGTACCTCTGATTAGAATCATTAGTAAATTGCGAGCGTCCAACAAAACCAATAGCAGTTACACTGTGGTAAATAGTGTGAAAGTGCTTATGTTAAATTGTTGATGATTTAGAATCATTTGAGATGTTCATAATAGTGAGATTACACCAATTGGGTAAGTCGAACGACTTACATATAGTCAATGATAGAGTTTGATTGTTTGGGTGTCATGACTAGGCACTTGTGATTGAGAATTAGAGAGTGTATAGCCCTGAGGTACGACGTTTATGGGTAGTTAACGCTGGTAAGGTTATTAGGCAAATTCGATCCTTGGGGTGATATCACAATTGATGGTAGTCCGATGAACATATGAAGTTATGTAGACTAATAGTGGAAACACCTTGATCCTTTGCTTGAGATGCATTTCGTGGTAACTTTGATGATGCGAGTAGCTTTGGTAGTGGCCACAGTGAGTAGTGTTCATTGCGACCTAGCCGTAAAGGTTGTATATATTTTATATAGTGAGGATAGATGACAGAGTGGAATTCATAAGTATTGATTATGTGGTGAGAACATATTGGGTTCCTTAGTCAAGGACATGGGTTTCATTTGCCTTGATCATAATATGGAATTGAGGAATAGTGTCCTACGTGGAATCCGTGGTGTAGGCCTTCGTATTTATAGACAATACCCAACGTCCCATATCCTACCAAAATCTATATAGTTGTGTTAACTTATGGGTTAGAAAATGGTATGATGTTTAAATAGTGAGGCAACTTAGCTGTCATCGTTGAACATTTATTGACGATTAGGTGAGGCAATCCTTGAGGTTTATAGGTTGCAGGCAATGTCCTGTACCCTACCATAAATCCGTAATGGCATTGGTTTTGAGTTGTATGTGGCTTATAGCCACGACTATTTTGTAGAAAGATAAGATTATTATCTAAGCATAGAGACTCGTTTTGGACACTGGGGTAATGGCTAGGTGCGAGGTCATCCTAATGTGAGAGTAGTTCATAGGCATTTTGACGTGCCGATAGGATACTTGTGTGTGGTATCATTGTGGATAAAGATCGAATGGCGTGATGCCTTGAGGTTTTTAATGGTTAAAGTGAATTGTAGGTATAATCTCGTAGACTAGTGTCTTGGTGAGCACCGAGTGACCGTGATGCTGTTATTAAAAGGTTTATAGAGTGCACCTACAATGGTAAAGGTATAAATGATTGAATCTTGGTAGAAACTGAGGACTGTTACATAAAATGTACTTAATTTCCTTTGCAGACCAGTTAGTCCGGTATGAAGGATCTTTATCATTTTAGTACTGATTATGTTGAAGGTCAGGTGATGATCCCAGATTACTAGTTATATAGAGTGCATGTCAGGTGTGGCTTCCCAAACCGTCACAAATGGATAATGTAATCCTCAAGGTAGGGTGATATCTTGTGTCATAATATGAATGATGCTCGAATGTTATGGGATGACTAGTATGGGTGGTGTGGTGATACTCGGTTTTGGGATGTATAAGAAATGTATTCGGGACTTAGAGTGATGACGCCATATGGGGACTTGAAAATGGTAACCGAAATGGGGTAACATCAAAACATGATTACAATGTCGGCGTATGCCGACGATATATTCTATGGTAGCCTTAGTGATGTAAGGACTAGTTATTGGCATGTCTTGCCAAGCTGGTTCAAATTAGAAGATGTTAATGACGATGAGTGTGTTCTCCCCGTAAATTATATGTGAGTAGAAACCGAAAGTAAGTTTGAAGGGAATCTCATGTGGTCAAAGGACATGGTAAGGTGAATGACTAGCTTGAACTAAGTAATGCCTATGGGAGTTTGGTATTTCGATCATGACATGACAAGGCATATAATAACCTAGGGTAAGTAGGTTTGTGATGTCGTCACTTGTAATTGGATAAGATTAACATAGACAAGGGCATGAGGTATCCTTCAATAGAAATGGTTCATGTGCGCCAAGGATGTGATGGGTAGGGCCTTTCTCCTAAGGAGGGAAGTCAGTCATTGACTTTCTAAAGGACTATTGATTCGTAAATTGCTTTCATGTTACGAGATTGAATGGTTGTGATTAAATTTGTCATAGCTAGTGACCCAATCAAGGGTATGTGGTTAGGATTTGTGCTCGATGAGAATTTTCGAACTGAGTGGCATTAATTTAAGTACATGGCATAGGTTCGCTTTCATAAACTTTAGTTAGACTCTTATGGGCGAAATTTCTTGAGATGGTTTGTTATTCCTTTCGGCTCCCGTGTGTCCCTTTTCGTTTTCGATAATCGTGGTCGATATTCTCACCTGTGTGATAATTCGGATTCGTGCCATGTAATCGAACAATGTGGTTGGGCCTAGCAGAGCGCGATGGATCGGGTATAGTCAGTGCAACTAGGTAACTAGGTGTGCTTATCTAAGATATTCTTGTTATTGCATAGAATTCTGTGTATGGGTGGCTATGCTTTTGGCCACGTGGTTTTCTCCTATTATTGATATTTTCTTAGGATTAATGAACTTTCGACTCGACTCGACTACAGTCAATATCTCGAGTTTCAAAGAGCGAGATGATGACTTAAGGATGTGGTATAGTGTTAGAAATTCAAGAAAACTTAGCATACGATGTTCATTTTCCACAATGAGTAAATTAGAGCGAGTCTGTAACGAGTACTCAAAAGTGAGACACCTAGGGTAGTAATAGGTTCATCAGAGTGACATAGCGGAAGGTGTAAGTTGGGTACATGATGATGACTGGATAAGGATATTACTCCTTGGAGTGAGAGAATAACATTATATTGTTATTGGTGACTTATACGAGTTGTATAGTCAAGATAGCCTGAAATAAAATTTGGGACGCAGGATGTACAATCCTAAGATGGAATTGATTTTTATGATGAATACGACGATTGGTTGCGCTACGGTTCACAATGGGCTCTGTTGATCAATATAAAGGATTTTCCTGTGGGGGTGCTGGTATGACTTGGGTACTAGCATGGATGGTTCTAGAATGGTTCAAACTTTTGATCATAAGGCGAGTCGAGACTCAGAGTCGATTATGTGACGTTCATGGTTAACGAGATAGTGAGCGTTAAAGCATGTCACATGTTGATTATTTGGTGATGAACCCTATATGGGGGCACGTTGGGTGACCTTAGTATTGACAACTTCGATGATTTTGTCTTATACAATTTCTATGGAATAAAATAGAAGTTAATGAACCCAATAAGATTAAGGATTGACAGATTAAGAATTTTTTGGATAAAATTCTCCAAGGAGGGAAGTTTGTAATGCCCTGTCCCAATAATTCAATTAAATTTTTTAGAAATTATACTAATGTGGGGTTGATGATGATATAGGAAGATTGTGGTCCAAAATTGAAGCAAATAAAAGATTGGAAAAGGGTCGTTCGAACAATAAGTGAGATTCGAGGTCACGAGAAGCAAGGTTCATACGACATTCAAATTAGATATTTCTTCATCACAGTGGCAGGTTGAGTGAAGGTCATGCGAATCCATCCAACAACGAGATGGACATGTCGTTTGAACGCGACTTATCTCGTTCGAACGTCATGCCTTAAAAATGTTTAGATCAGTTTGCCCTTGTGTTTTATCACAATTTTTGCCATTAGATCATTGAGGTATCAAGCTCTAGTGATCCCAGATCGGGCAAACTAGGAATTTAAGGTTTTGGGGTGTTTTATAAGGGTTTGTTTGGCTCATTTGGGGCATTTTAAAGAGAGAAAATATGGAAAAAGGAGAGAGAAAGTGGAGATGTCTTCTACCACTTTTATGTCTACCACCACCATTTTACCACCATTTTATGTAAAATTCCACCATGTTCAAGCCTACAACACCCATTTCCACCATTGTTGAAGTACGGCTATGAATTTTTTAGAAGTGTTGGTGGATTTTTGAAGAAGATGATGGAACTTCCATGGAGTTGAGGTGAGTTTTTCTTGAAAGCTTGGATGGATCACATTTGGAGCATTTTTGGAGGATGCATTTGGTAAACCCATGAGGCCACCTTTGGAAGTGGGGGTTTCTCCTCTATACTAACATTCTTGCCACCATTTGTAGTCTTTAGAGGTGGAAAAATTCTATCTTTAGTATTTAAGACTCTATTTTCATTTTTAGTAGTCTTTTGATTATATTACATAAGCAGGATGTATATGGATATATGATGATTTTTAGTAGAATAATAATTAACATTTTTATGGAATAAAAATGTTGGTAAGATGTTATTTTTTTAGAATAAAAAATGAATATATATTTCAAAGTTTTGATTAAAAGTTGTTATTTTGTGAAAATGGTGTATTTTCTAGAAAGATAAATATTTTATGAAATAAAATGTTTAAAGATATTGATTTATTTTGTTAAACATTGGTGAAATGGTGTTCGTGTGTACTAAAATGGTGGTTTTCAATGAAAATACTAATGTGTATTGGATAAAGTAAAAATGGTGATATCGGTAAAGAAATGGTTTTCGGTCAAACCATCTGTATTGGTTTCAAGTAATGAACCTTGTGTATAAAAAAGTGAAAAATTCTTAAATGAGGAAAAAGAATGTCTTTTATAAGATTCAGGTAAATTAATCTGGATAAATATGATTTTAGGAATTAAATTGTTCCATGCATTGAGTATATATGTATATGTATGTTTAAGCCTCAGAAGCCTAGGCGGGCTTTAGGCATTAAAAAGCGTGAAAATGCTTTTAGGCCTATTATAATATGTTTTAACATTTTTTTTACTATAACAAGGCTATTAAAAATACTAAAATCGTACACACCTTAAAATATGTTTGAATATATGCAAACTAAAATACTATTTTTTAAATACTAAAAAAATAAAAATAAAACATGCGTTTTTTGGGATGAGAGGCAGAGAGGTTTGGGACACCATTTGTCTTTTGATTGTTTTTAATGAGATATTGGTTCGCTTTTTAAAAAAAGTCTTTAAAAGGTAATATCGTTTCACCAAAGCATTTTTGTTTTAAAAAAAATTGTGCCTAAAGTGTTTTACCAAGAATAAGGCGTGAAAAACTTAAGGTGATGTGTTTATCCTAAGCCTCAAGCCTAGGCGTGCCTAGGAGCGCCTTTTAGAACAATGATATATATATACTGGGTAGTTTCATGTGCATATCGGTATATCATGTTAGAGTCTTATTTCTTCCATTCGATTCTATATTGCATTTGTATATTTCTCACTGAGCATTTGGCTAACGCTAAGTGATTCCTTTTATATTATGTTAGTAGCTCTGTATGATTGGACTTCGGGGTGCTCCCCATGGTTCCCTCAAGTAGTTTATTTTGAAATTGGAATTGCATGCTAAACAAGTGAAATGTTAATTAAATTAAAACTATACTAGAAACATTATATGGGTTGTTTCATTGCACTTCACACCTAACGCTCGGGTTGGACCGAGTTAGCTATATGGGTGACCCATAACTCCAGGTCAGGGTGTTACAAGCATCCAAATATGACATTTATTGAACGTTTACTTCAAAGTGTTGTGAACATATCCATATTGCATTCACAAGTTGTCCTACAATATAAAATCAACACATTTGTTTAGGAAAATCAATTCTAAATAGTCATATCCATATATACATTCAAAATGTGTCTTCCCACTATATATTCAAATGTTATCCTACCAATATATACATAAATATTTTTTCCTACTAAATTAATATATAAATTCAAAACACTATATAATTTTTCCTACTAAATTAATAATTTTTCCTACCAATATATAATTTTTCCTACCAATATATACATAAATAAATGCATTTTTTTCCAAATACATTCCATTAAAATGCAGTTAAAACTATACATTCCCATCCAAAACAGTGAAAATGTTAACTATTATAAATCAAATATATCCTTGACATTCCACCATAAGCGACCACTCCATTATTTAATTATGAAATCGTTTCCATAGACTTGCAATGAAATAAAGAAAATATATTAATCACTTACAATAACTAGAAACCAATTTATGAAGCTCCGTATAACACAAATAACTAACAATGTCATTTATCAAAAGGAAAAATAACATTAAAATATTAAACATTTAATTTTTATGTCGAACTAACGGGAGTGAATCTTAGCATGACATTAAATTGAGCCAAAATTCACACTCACCACCACCACAACAACCGCCATCTTAATAACCCCCAATCAAAATTAAAAAAAATATCCAATCCCCTATCCCAATAAAAACTCAACATCCTATGACCTCCTTCCACCCCACCACCACAAAAATCTGATAGTCCTTACCTCCAGCTTCCCTTCCTACACCACCACCCAATCTTTGACAATCACCACCACGAACACCATCTTAATAACCCCCAATTGCAAAAATGCACACCCCTAAAAAGGTACAACTTCATTAAACCCTTACCTGAACCTCCTTCGACCCCAACCACCACCCAACCTCTGGCACTCACCACCACCAACACAATCCTAATAATCCCCAACCATACAAAACACATCACCCCCAACAGACAAACACACTCCACCCTAACAATATAAAAAACCCGACACCCAAGCCCCTTTCCAATCCCCAACCTCGTCGACTTCCAGCACATGGACTTTGTGTCACTATTTAAATTTAATATACCATTCCCAAAAATTATTGTATCATAAATACCAATACATGTATGATAATTTAAGAGTAAGCATCGCACATACATCGTGTGTCTACCATTAGCTACTCTACTATTAGATAATATCACACGTACATAGGAGAGATGGATGGGGGCACTTACTATGCCTTAAGGTGACTCAAAATGAATTCAATGAACCCAACTCCTATAGAATCAATCTCATCCTTTGTGTATGTCTCTTTTTTAGATAGCATGATCACCTTAAAGAATCCGATAAAAAATGATGAGGTTTCTAAGACATAATTTATGATATTGTGGAAATAATTATAATTATTTACCTTTGAATCAGTAGACTTAGAAGGACTCCTTAATAATTCTCCCACATATTTGATCACGTAATATCTGCACTCAACATCCGTAGGTTGTTAAGTGGACTAAAGGAAACAAACGCTAAAACATTTGTAATAGATTTTAAAGGAAGAAATATAATAATAATAATAATAATAATAATAATAATAATAATAATAATAATAATAGTAATAATAATAATAATAATAATAATAATAATAATAATAATAATAATAATAATAATAATAATAATAATAATAATAATAATAATAATAATAATAATAATAATTGTTTACCTTTACATTCTTCCAATGCGGTATTATAGGCCATCTATTTACATCGAGAATAATAGAATGTACCCACGACAAGATAATAATTTTATGATTAGTTGTGAATGATTAATTACACCTAAACCTAAGTAGAGATGAAATTTTGCTCAAGCATTGAAAGAGAACTTTGTTGTTTCATCGCTTAGGTGATGCAAAGGGTTAAACCAATAACCATTCATCGAAGAACAATCCATGACAGTCAAAATATAATGGAAACTACAAAAGACAAAGTATAACATGAAAGCATTATATATACATGATTAGTAGTCATATTACTAAAATGTAACACAATCAATTATTACATTCACATTTCATAAAGGTTATAAGGAACAAAATACATATGGTTGTTTGCATTTCCACTATTTTGATCGCCATTGACTTTGGGGTATGAATAAAATAAAAAACAGACAAAATGTTCATAAATATATATTTATTTAAAAATGATGAAAAATTCTCTTTTCCTTTCAATTACCTTGGAATGAAGTGATGCACTTTTATCAGACTTTGAGGCAATATCATCCGATGATGGAGTTGTAATTCCTTTACCGAAATCTTTCAACCTTTACTGTAATTATTTTTTTATTCTCCATTGCTCTTTATATTTCTCGTCTAACTCGTTTGTATATACTTTTGATCCAGACCTCGGGAGTTTGAAATAAGTTGTCGGGGTAACTTTAAAACACACCTCTAATTGAACAGAGTGCTTAAGAGTCCCCAAATCCATTATAAGGATGTCGAAACTTCCTTCAATAACTAGGATTCCATCCTAAATTTGGTTTTCTAATGCTGTCTGAAAAATTATAGAATAAATGCAAGTTCTTCATTAGAACATGGTAAATATTTACGGTGTTCACATAATCAAAAACACTAATTTTTGGCCAGTGCTTTTGTGGAATCATCTTCATAATGACCACCCCTTTGTTCACGGGATTTCATCCACGAGAATATTCTATTTTCTTTAGAGGCAGGACCCCTTTCTTTTTTCTATTAAATACAAACCATAAAAAATAAAAGACTATTTCAAATTGCTTTCTATATATTATCGTAATGGGAGATAATTTATTTATTTCACTAAAACATACCAACTTCTCGATAAGACCAACATGTCCCTTTTTACTTGAGTGATGGTTATACTTGTAATTTGTTCGCCTTTCACTTTGAAGCTTTCTTATTCTCTATAATTACAAACATAAAAAGTTTTCAAGTTATAAGAGAAACTGTTAATAGAATAAAACTATAAAAAAATATAAGTATACATTATTTATTATCCTTATACCTCAAAATAGTCTGAAACCCTTTCTTTGCCGAAGGCATCCCAATATGATTGATTAGTGAACATAGCATACTTCTTTGGTATACAATTAAGAATCACGGGTCTACCTTAATATCACTAGGTCTATGATGAGATAGATTTGGATTTATCTCCTCAAACTCGTAGCCATCCGTGATAACCCAGACTTTTACTCATCGAATCGATATCAAACTTGACCTAAATGATATATAAATAAGCCCCTATTAAATAAAACTAAATCTAAGAAAACTAAAAATTTATCAAATATTGATAATAGATATTTAACTGATATTTATCAATATTGCGCTCCATAACTTCATTTGTATGAATATGACACCTCACGTCAATTTTTATAAGTAATTGGAACAATTGATTTACCTAACAATCTAGAATAACTCGCTAACTCTATTTTCCTGACTATTGCATGCCATTTCTTATTGAACAAAATTCGTACTCATTCTTCACTAGTTTGGATTTTGGTTAACTTTTTGGAGCTTTGTTGGCCCTCTACCCCTTACAATTGTGATAATTTTCTTTAATATATTCATTTTTTGAATTCATATTTTGAGGAATATGTGAGTCTATACGATGTTGATTTCTCCGTTATCCAAATCATTATAAGAAACGAAATCTTACATTAGAAACCAAAAAAATGCTATGTGTGTAGGTTCTAACTCTCACAAAAATGAAATATAAATACACGTGTCAAAAGTATTAATAATCGACAAAATATGACTACTTGGAAGGCTAAAATTGGAAACGTATTTTCATCAAATAGATGATAGAATGTATAGAAATTTTTTTTATACTAAACTAAAAGAGATTTGTATTCTGTCCCATTCAACCATCCCAACCACACGAACTCATTCTCATGATTTCATTATTTCTTTTGGAATTTCTCTCACGTGTGGTTAAGAATAATTTCTAATATTAAACAAAAGGAGAATTTATAATATTTTTCTCTTTCTCCAATAAAAAATGGAAAATATAAATACTCTACGGATCCATTCAACCTCACAAACACAACAAAAATGCAAAACATTTTGATGTTAAGTAATTTATATGTAATAAAAACTGAAATATAAAAATTGTAGAACTAAAATATAAAGAGATCTTCCATTGTGTTGAATTAGTGGCTCTAAGTATTATGCTTAGGTACATTTCTGAAACCTTATTTTCATTCTTATACATTTTAAAGAATTAGGGCCTAATGTATCCATATCCTATGTGTAATATTAATTAGTTGATGTACAACATTATAATGAATCACGAACATGTTGAAGCCTTTTTCAATATACACAACAATACCAAATGATATATTTCTCGGCCTATTGGCTAAGATCGGTCCACACGATGTTAAATTTATTTTTTAAGGGGGAAATTCCATCACATTAGCTTGTTATTAGGGATTTCGAGCGTCGCCCATGCGTTGCACTATTACACGGGCCTGGCGCACCCCACAAAAAAAAGTCGATGATGATAATCTTAAGTCTTGTTTCTTAGAAAAAATTGTTAAAAAAACAATACCAAAATGATTGGAAAGCCTAAAGTATCGATAGAATAATTTTTATGTAAATCATTTATACCCTTCTTTTTATGACAAATTTTTAAATAAACTCTGCCTAAGTTCTGCATTAAGACAAACATAAAATAAAAGAAACTTTAAAGAAAAATTCAAAAGATATAGAAAAAATGACTCTTGCATCTATAACAACTCAGAGAGAGGGTATAAGCATCGGTACCGCTATTTTTATATGGCTAATGCTCTATAGCGCCTTTTTAGTTACTAAAAATAAAAAAGTAAAAGCATGTTATAGGTATTTAAGGTGTGCCCCTTGAAATGAAAGAAGACACAAGAACCTCAAATACTAAATAATAGTATTATTCTTATAGTATGCAAGTGAATGTGCCTAATAACATCGAATATTTTAGTCAATGAAGCCAAGAGCAGTTGCCTAAGCATCATTAGACATGAGATTGACAATGTCGATGTTGATGAAGCCTATACAAGAGAAGACTATTTTATTATATTCATACATATAATAAGATTCCGTAAACATGATCATTAGGATGATTTATCAAGTTTCTCATTTTGTTCTTGACATCCACATGTATGGACTTTTATGAAGGGGCTATATAGAGGATGGAAAATATAAACTAGTTTACTTTCTATAAATATTAAGGAACGTATATCAAGTAAGATCACTTCGATGGGTGGAATCTTTTTTTTTATTAGATTTTACATTTTTAGGGATTGAAATAATATGGATTATGAAAATAGAACAACAAACATTTTATTTACACTTGTAGTTCCTATTTTCAAATAATTTATATTTTTATTGGTTAATAAATTATGGTATTAGGCATGTGCCGTCGTTATTAATGTATGTTGTCATAAAAAATTGGGATTAAATGTATAAATGAAATGTTCGTTGTCCTTTTTCCATAATATGTATTACTATAAGTCCTAAATTTACAAATTCCCTTTTTTTATCTACCCCCTATAGCTATTAATCCACCATTATAATCAAGGCATTTGCAAATTTGAAATAGCCTTGTCCTATAAAAATTCAATTTTTAATAGAAAAATGTATCCTAGTCAGTTATCAAGATCGAGTCCAACTATTAATACAATCCAAAGACTGGAAACTATACATTAGATGTGCATAGCCCTCGGTGATATGATAAAAATCTATAGATAAAATCATCAACAATTCATAATATAAATGTGTAAAAAACATTCACTATAATCATCATTATGGACATATGCACTACTTAATAGAAGAGAAGTTGAGCAACAAATTACCCTTAAAAGGCAATTGGAGACAATATATAACAACAAAGGTAAAGTATGATTGAAGATTATGTAACAACGAGATGATATGATAAAAACTATTGATCCAGTTTCATTAAGATGCACAAATTTACAAAATAATAATAGAAAGGTCGTACCTAGTGCAGATGCTCCCGCTTTAGTAGGGTTTGGGAGAGGTAGATGTCAGTAAGCCTTACCACTATTTTTGGAGAGGCTTCTATCAAGACTCGAACCCGCGACATAATGCTTTGGGTGGTCAAGCACTTGCCATCTCACTAAAATAGTAATAGTAATAGTAATAATAATAATAATAATAATAATAATAATAATAATAATAGTAATAATAATAATAATAATAATAATAATAATAATAATAATAATAATAATAATAATTATTATTATTATTATTAGAAAAAATTCAACCGTAATTTGGGGTCCAAAGTTTTCATTGGTTTTATTTTGTGGTCCTCTTTCACTTATTGGAACAAAAAGTGTTGCAAAACATCTTATAATTCCACAAGAAGTGAAAATAAATCCCAAATAAAAAATGATGAAAACATTATAGACCAAAGTGTATTTTGCATAAAACTATACCATAGAATACAAATAACCCTTAAATAACATGTTTGTGATGTGTCACTTACAAGAGCTTTCCACCTATCTTTCAGATCGCAAATTCCTCATGTCGACTTTCAGCATCCAATTGAGAAATCGTGCAATGCATAGCACGATCACATTTATCTTTATGTTGTAGACTGATCCGAGACTGAAGTTCCCTTCATTCCTAGTTTAATGTATTAATTACAATAATATTTTTATTTTAAATTAACTTATTCTAGATATGACTAAACACCATAACAAATTATGACACACTGAAATAAAATGCATGGAACATACAAGAGCTCTTTGAATAATGTATTGTATTAAAAGTGAGAAAAATTGAAGAAATTGGTTCAAACAACATATTGCTCATCAATGGAACAAAGTAAATCTTGTTTGTAAGAGTAAAGTTGTAACAGTGGATGTACTCTATTTATTGAATTTTCAAATATTCGAACTGCCACCGAAACATTAATTTTTCCCAAATGTCTAGAGCTGGGAGTTGTTAGATTGCAAAAAATATAAATCAACCAATGTGGCATGCGAAATACGTCGAACGGTTAGAGTTAATTTATGATTTCAACTTACTGTACAAGGGAATCCACTAAGGTTTTATACAATCTCCTTTCATATTGACAATCGTTTGATGTGAGAAGAATGTTCTAGTATCTTATGGAAGACCACTATACTTGTGACAAGTCTTCCAATTTATATTCCCTCTCTAAGAAGAGTTCCAATAGTTAAGACTAAAAAAATAGGGTCATAATTACAGTAATGTTGAAGATTTTTAAAAAAAGCTTATCCCACAATGGAAGTGTGTGGAGAAAGTGGAAAAAAACCCAAATATAAAAGGAAAAGTGTCCCATATTGGAAAATGAGTAAAGCTATGAGATACCCACTAAGCAATAAAAGGACTGGGCAACCTTTTGTCCCATATTGGGAAAATATAAAGAAAGTGTGCACTTAATAAGTACAAAAGGAAGATGATGAGTTAATTCATCTAGAATTTAAGAGGGCTATTCAAGAGAGATCCAATACTTCATTGTATCTTGAGTACGGATTATAGATTCTCATTTGTATACTAAATCATCTTAGTGGGGAAAATACTGTATTTACTAAAGTGACATCACGCCTTGAAGTTTCTAGAATTTATTTGTAGTCCAACAGAATTGTATTCGAGAAGTTTTATTGTATTGAAGAGCTTCATTTTTGCCTAAAGAACTTCATTTCTGCCTTTGCATACATATTTTCCAACAATCTAAATATAGTATTTCCAGAAATGGCAGACTCTTCCAAATAACTTCGATGAATAACAAAAGGTTTTGTCAAATTGGACCGTTTTACCGGTGGTATTTTTCTGCGTTGGCAGAAAAAGATTCACTTTCTTCTCACAACATTGAAGATTGTGTACGTCTTGTCACAACCGAAACCAAATGAAGAAGACGATGAAACCATGGAATAGACTAGGCAACGTACAAAATTGGGAAACCGATTATTATCTCTGTCGTGGTCACATTCTCAATGCACTTGTTGATAATTTGTTCGACTTGTACCAAAATGTTGGGACTGGTAAAAATTTATGGGACACATTGGAGACCAAATATCCTATGGAAGATGCTACAAGTAAGAACTTCCTTATCGATCAGTTTTTAAGCTTTAAAATGCATGATAATAGGCCCGTGCTAGAATAATTTCAGGACATCCAATGCATTTTAAATCATTGCAAACTTAAAAATTTAAATTTGGAAGGCAATGAAATTTTTTCTGCTATAATTGAAAATCTTCCTCCTTCATGGTAAGATTATAAGAAAGAACTTAAGTACAAAAAGGAAGATCTTTCACTTTAAGAATTAGAGACTCATTTAAGAATTGAACAAGAATCTCGAATTCTAGATGGTAAAGAGGAACAAGAAAATTCTGTTTCTAAGGTCCATGTGGTGGAGGAAGGAAAAGAGCAAAAATTTGGCAATCATGGAAAGAATAACAAACCGAATAATTTTTCAAACAATTCTAAAGCAAACAAAAAGAAGAAAGGAAATTGTTTTCATTGCAATAAACCAGGTTACTTCAAGAAGGATTGTCGTGAGTTCAAGAAACTAAAAGAAAAAGGATGGTCATCAGACACAAAGCAAATATTTTCAACTATGATATTCGAGGCCAATATGCTTAGAAAAGATAACTCTTGGTGGATTGATTTTGGTGCCACAAGGCATGTATGTAAGGACAAGAGTTTGTTCTCTACCTATGAAACTGTGGAAGGAGATGTTCTCTATATGGAAAATTCTTCAACTGCTGCGGTTAAAGGCAAAGGGATGGTGGAACTTGAATTCACTTCCGGAAAAATCCTTAGTCTCACCAATATTTTTCATGTTCCTGATGTTAGGAAAAATTTAGTTTCTGGAAGTCTTCTTAACAAGTTTTGATTTAAACTTTTATTTGAGTCAGACAAATTTATTCTGACTAAAAATGTACCATTGTAGGCAAAGGTTATTTGTATGAGGGCATGTTTAAGCTCAATATCAATGAAAAAGCTTCTTTAGCTTATATTGTTGATTGTCTTTCATTATGGCATAATCGTTTAGGACATGTTAATACAAAGAAAATACATTTCATGATTAATTTAAATTTAATTCCTAAATAAGAGGATGATATGAATGAAAAATGTAAAATATGCATGCAAACAAAAATAAGAATATTACATTTCCCTAAAGTCAAAAGAACTACATCTTTGTTGTAATTAGTACATAGTGATGTTTGTGATTTTCATGGTACACCTACTAGAGGCAGTAGTAAATATTTTGCTACATTTATCGATGACTTTTCAAATTATTGTTACTTATATCTTTTAAACTCTAAGGATAATGTGCTTAATATATTTAAGACATATACAAATGAAGTTGAAAACCAATGTGATACTAAAATCAAATGTCTTAGATTTGATAGAGGTGGTGAATATCACTTTCCTCAATTTTGTGAAGATATGGGTATTATACATGAACTTACTTCACCTTATACACCACAACAAAATGGAGTAGCGGAAAGAAAAAATAGGACACTAACTAAAATGCTTAAGGCTATGCTTTCCTATTCTGGTTTAAGTAAAGGGTTTTGGGGAGAAGCACTTTTAACTGCGTGTCATATTTTGAATAGGATACCTGTTAAAGATAATAAGAAAACTCCTTACTAATTATGGAAGAATACAAAACCTAATTTAGGTTATATTAAAGTTTGGCGTTGTAGAGCTATTGTAAGACTACCTGAAACTAAGAGAAAGAAATTAGGAAGCAAAGGCGTTGCGTGTATTTTCATAGGTTATGCACAACATAGTAAAGCCTATAGATTTTTGGTTAGTGAACCTAATGATTTTGTTGAGGTAAATACAATAATTGAATCGAGAGATGAATTTTTTTATGAACAAAGGTTTTCTTCTATTCCTAGAATAAATAATGAAAAAGAAGTAAACACTCCTTCACTATTACCTGAAACTCCACCAGTAGAACATGAAGAGATTAGAAAAAGTAAAAGACCTAGAAAATAAAAGATCTTTGGTCCTGGCTTTGTAGTATATCTTGTTGAAGGCACTAGAGACGCACCTTGTAATCAATTTTCTTTTACTCTTAGTGTTGAAACAGACCCACAAACTTATAGTAAGGCAATTAAGTCTGTAGATTCAGCATTTTGGAAAGAAGCTATAAATGATGAAATGGATTCAATCGTGGGAAATACAACTTTGAAGTGAGTATATTTACCTCCTGGATCTAAATCTATCAAGTCTAGATGGATTTTTAAAAACATAATAAAAATAGACGGAACAATTGATAAATTCAACGCTAGATAGGTTGCTGAAGGTTTTACACAAAAAGAAGTAATTGATTATTTTGACACCTATGAACCAGTTGCTAGAGCTTCTACTATTAGAGTGTTGATTGCATTAGCATCTACATGTAATTTTGAAATTCGTCAAATGGATGTGAAAACTTCCTTTTTAATGGTGACTTAGAAGAACAAATTTACATGGAAAAACCTGAAGGGTTTGCTATGCCTGGATAAGAACATAAAGTATGTAAACTTGTTAAGTCCTTATATGTCCTGAAACAAGCACCTAAACAATGGCATGAGAAATTTGATAAAGTCATTATTTTTTATAGTTTTAAAATTTAGGAATATGATAAGTGTGTTTATAGTGAATTTGTTAATGGTAAAGGTGTGATCATTTGTTTATATATAGATGACATGTTAATTCTTGGAACTAATTTTAAAAGCATTGATAATACAAAGAATTTCCTGTCTTCTAAATTTGATATGAAAGATATGGGTGTAGCTGATGTCATATTAGGAATGAGAGTAATAAGAAAAGATTAAAATATAATTCTCACTCAATCTTATTATGTTAAGAAAAAATTAAAGAAATTTAATTAGTTTGATGGCACACCTATTAGTACACCTTTTGAGCCACATCTAAAGATGATCCCTAATACTGGTAGAGATATTTCACAATTGGAATATGCACGAGTAATTAGTAGTTTAACGTATGCCATGACATGTACCCGGCCTGATATTGCATATGATGTTGGTGAATTGTGTAGATATACTACTAATCCAAGTTTATTGCATTGGCATGCGGTCAATAGAATATTAAAATATTTAAAAGGAACTATGGACTATGGTATATACTATAGTGTATATCCTTCAGTATTAGACATTTTTTCTGATGCCAGTTGAATAACTGAGCGGGAGGATCATTCCTCAACAACTGGATGGATTTTCTTTCTTAGTGGAGGAGCTGTTTCTTTGGGATCAAAGAAACATACTCGTATAGCTAATTCGACAATGGCAGTAGAGTTTGTAGAATTAGCTGCAACGAGTAAAGAGGCATAATGGTTAAGGAATTTGTTAATTGAAATTCCAGTTTGGCCAAAACCAATGCCTTCAATAGCTATACATTGTGATAGTGAATCTACACTTTCTAGAGCTTATAGTAAAGTGTACAATGGAAAAACTAGACATATTGACTTGGGACATAGTTATGTCAGACAAATGATTACAGATAGTGTAATCACAGTGGATTACCTAAAATCAAGTCAAAATATAGCTGATCATTTTACAAAAGGTCTTATAAGAGGACTGGTGCCTAAGACATCGTGCAAAACTAATTCGGTTAATTATACATGTTCAAAAATGGCTTAAAACTGTTTGAAATTAACAATCATACAATTTTGGAATTAATTAATACTGCTAATTCAATAGTCATGACACTTGAAGACCAAGCCTTTCACTATCTATAAGTAAAGGCTGCCTAATTTGAAATTGATTATTTTTAAGATCGACCCAATTCCAGATTTTCCAAACCCCAACAATTATTCACTTATATTTTCAGGAGATACAAAATTATCTTATTTTGTTTTGTGCACAGAAACAGAATAAGAACCTGAAGTTCTCTGTTCTTCGTTACTGTATCTAAGGGCTGTCTTCAAACATACAATTTGCAGACAGTGCAATTGTTTCATTGTATATTGAGTACGGAATTACAGATTCCCGTTTGTATACCAAATCATCTTGGTGGGGAAAATACTGTATTTAGGAAAGTGACATCACGTCTTGAAGTTTCCAGAATTTATTTGAAGTCCAACATAATTATATTCAAGAAGTTTTATTGTATTGAAGTTGATAGAATTATTATAAATTGAGGAGTTTCATTTCTGCCTTTGCATACATATTTTTCAATAATCTAAATACTGTATTTCCATAAATGGCTGACTCTTCCAAATCATTTTGACAAATAACATAAGGTTTTGTCAAATTGCACCGTTTTAGTGGCGGTAATTTTCTGTGTTGGCAGAAAAGATTCACTTTCTTCTAACAACATAGAAGATTATGTGCGTCTTGTCACAATCGAAACCAAATGAAGCAGAAGATGAAACCGTGGAATAGACCAGGCCACGCACAAAATGGGAAACCGATTATTATCTCTATCGTGGTCACATTCTCAATGCACTTGCTGATAATTTGTTTGACTTGTTCCAAAATGTTGGGAATGTGAAAAATTTGAGGGACATATTGAAGACTAAATATCTTATGGAAGACATTACAAGTAAGAAATTCCTTATCAATCAGTTTTTAAGCTTTAAAATGCAAGGTAATAGGCATGTACTAGAACAATTTCACGACATCCAACGCATCTTAAATCATTGGAAACTTAAAAATTTAAATATGGATGATAATGTAATTGTTTCTGCTATAATTGAAAGAATTCCTTCTTCATGGAAATATTATAAAAAAGAACAGGAGCACAAAAAGGAAGATCTTTGAATTGAAGAGTTAGAGACTCATTTAAGAATTGAAAGAGAATATCGAATTCTAGATGGTAACGAGGAACATGCAAATTCTATTTCTAAGGTCCATGTGGTGGAGGAAGGAAAAGAGAAAAAAATTGGCAATCATGGAAAGAATAACAAGCGAAAGAATTTTTTAAACAATTCTAAGGCAAACAAAAAGAAGAAAGTAAATTGTTTTCATTACAATAAAGCAGGTCACTTCAAGAAGAATTATCATGAGTTCAAGAAACTAAAAGAAAAATGAGGGTCATAAGACACAAAGCAAAAAATTGCTACGATGATATTTGAGACCAATATGCTTGGAGAAGATAACTCTTGGTGTATTGATTCTGGTGCCTCAAGGCATGTATGTAAGGCCAAGAGTTTGTTCTCTACCTATGAAAATGTGGAAGGAGATGTTCTCTGTATGGGAAATTCTTCAATTGTTGCGGTTAAAGGCAGAGGGACAAGGGATCTTGAATTCACTTCTGGAAAAATCCTTAGCCTCAACAATGTTTTTCATGTTCATGATGTTAGGAAAAATTTAGTTTCTGGAAGTTTTCTTAACAAGTTTGGATTTAAACTTGTATTTGAGTCAGATAATTAAATTTATTCTGACTAAAAATGGTACTTTTGTAAGCAAAGGTTATTTGTATGAGGGCATATTTAAGCTCAACATCAATGAAAAAGATTCTTCTGCTTATATTGTTGATTGTCTTTCATTATGACATAATCGTTTAGGAAATGTTAATACAAAGAAAATGCATTTCATGGTTAATTTAAATTTAATTCCTAAATATGAGGATGATATGAATGAAAAATGTAAAATATGCATGCATACAAAAATAACAAGATTACCTTTTCCCAAAGTAGGAAAAACTACATCTTTGTTCCAATTAGTTCTTAGTGATGTTTGTGATTTGCATGGTACTCCTACTAGAGGCGGTAGTAAATATTTTTCTACATTTATCGATGACTTTTCAAAATATTGTTACGTATATCTTTTAAACTATAAGGATGATGTGCTTAATACATTTAGGACATATAAAAATGAAGATGAAAATCAATGTGATACTAAAATCAAATGTCTTAGATTTGATAGAGGTGGTGAATATCACTTTCCTTAATTTTGTGAAGATATGGGTATTACACATGAAGTTACTGCACCTTATACACCACAATAAAATGGAGTACCCGAAAGAAAAAATAGGACACTAAATGAAATGGTTAACTTTATGCTTTCCTATTCATATTTAAGTTAAGGGTTTTGGGGAGAAGCACTTTTAACTGTGTGTTATATTTTGAACAAGATACCTGTTAAAGATAATATGAAAACTCCTTACGAATTATGGAAGAATAGAAAACCTAATTTAGGTTATCTTAAAGTTTGGGGTTGTAGAGCTATTTTAAGACTACCTGAAACTAAGAAAAAGAAATTAGGAAGCAAAGGCATTGAGGTAAATATAATAATTGAATCAAGAGATGAAATTTTTAATGAACAAAGATTTTCTTCTGTTCCTAGAATAAATAATGAAAAAGAAGTAAGCACTCCTTCACTATTACCTGAAACTCCACCAGTATAACAAGAAGAGATTAGAAAAAGTAAAAGACCTAGAAAATAAAAGATCTTTGGTCCTAACTTTTTAGTATATCTTGTTGAAGGAACTAGAGAGACACCTTGTAATCAATTTTCTTTGACTCCTAGTGTTGTGACAGACCCACAAACATATAGTGAGGCAATTAAGTCAGTAGATTCAACATTTTGGAAAGAAGCTAGAAACGATGAAATGGATTTAATCATGGGAAATGAAAATTAGAAGTCAGTAGATTTACCTCCAGGATCTAAACCTATCAAGTGTAGATGGATTTTTATAAAGAAAATGAAAATAGATGGAACATTTGATAAATTCACGTCTAGATTGGTTTATAAAGGTTTTACATAAAAATAAGGAATTGATTATTTTGACACATATGCACCAGTTCCTAGAACTTATAATATTAGAGTTTTGATTGCATTAGCATCTATATATAATTTTGAAATTCATCAAATGGATTTGAAAACTGCCTTTTTAAATGGTGACTTAGAAGAAGAAATTTACATGGAATAACCTGAAGGGTTTGTTATGCCTAGACAAGAACATAAATTATGTAAACTTGTTAAGTCCTTATATGACCTAAAACAAGCACCTAGACAATGGCATGAAAAATTTGATAAAGTCAATATTTCGTATGATTTTAAAATTCATGAATCTGATAACTATGTTTATATTAAATCTGCTAATGGTAAAGGTGTGATCATTTGTTTATATGTAGATGCCATGTTAATTCTTGGTACTAATTTAGAAAACATTAATAATACAAAGAAATTTCTGTCTTCTAAATTTGATATGAAAGATATGGGTGTAGCTGATGCCAATTAGGAATGAGAATAATAAGGAAAGATAAAAATACAATTCTCACTCAATCTCATTATGTTTAGAAAATTTTAAGGAAATTTAACCAGTTTGATTGCACACCTGTTAATACACCTTTTGAGCCACAGTTAAAGATGATCCATAATACTAGTAGAGCTATTTCACAATTGGAATATGTAAGAGTAATTGGTAGTTTAATGTATGCCATGACATGTACTCGACCTGATATTACATATGTTGTTGGTAAATTAGGTAGATATAGTAATCCAAGTTTATTACATTGGCAAGCTGTTAATAGAATATTAAAATATTTAAAAGGAACTATGGACTATGGTATATACTATAGTGGATATCATTCAGTATTAGAAGGTTTTTCTTATTCCATTTAGATAACTGAGCAAGAGGATCATTCCTCAACAAGTGGATGGATTTTCACTCTTGGTGGAGGGGATGTTTCTTTGGGATCAAAGAAATAGACTTGTATAGATAATTATACAATGGCAACAGAGTTTGTAGCATTAGCTGCAATGAGTAAAGAGTCATAATGGTTAAGGAATTTATTAACTAAAATTCCAGTTTGGCCGAAACCAATGCTTCCAATATCTATACATTGTGATAGTGAATCTACACTTTCTAGATCTTATAATAAAGTGTACTATGGAAAATCTAGAGATATTGGACTGAGACAAAGTTATGTTAAACAAATGATCACGTATAGTGTAATTATAGTGAATTATATAAAATAAAGTCAAAATTTAGCTGATCTATTTTCAAAAGGTCTTGTAAGAGGACTGATGTCTAAGACATCATTGGGGATGGGATTAAGGCCCATTTATAATAATCACTCTCCGTGGAAACTCAAATTGATACTTGACATATTCAAGTCTCAAGTTCAATGATTAAAGTACATCATACGGCGTGATTGTAAGCACTACAAAATCAAACATCCTAAGGATAAGTTCTTAGAACATGTAATGAGTAATGAAAGAGGACGAGTTTAACCTTAATAGATTTATGGTGTTTTAGTTACATGAACACCTATGATAATCTACCTATATTAGTGTGAAAGTGGTGTCGCTTCCTCTGAGAACTGGGCTTGACTCTAAAGCACTTCCGAAATCAAGGTACAGATACAAGGCCTAATACATGTGTTGGCTTATATGGATAATCAGTGACTAAAATATATGTGTGTGTAGATAAATCCGACTAATCAATATGGATTGATAGTTCAAAGATAGGCCTATTATACTTTAATGGTTAGCCTTTACGAATCTTCACAGGATATTGGTTTAAGTCGTGAGATAGCAATGCTTATACACAATCTTACAGACAATCAAAGATTTACAAACTTTATTTTGAAAATGGTGAAGGAATGTTGGAGATTTTTAAAATTAAGTTAGTAAAATATTTGGGAGTAAAAGCTTGTCCCACATTGGACATGTGTGGGGAAAAGTGGGAAACAAATCCAACATAAAAGGGAGAGTGTCCCACATTTCAAAATGAGTAAAGCTAAGTGATACCCACTAAGCTATAAAAGGAGTGGGCAACCTTTTGTCCCACATATGAAAAATATAAAGAAAGTGTGCAATTAATAAGTACAAATGGAAGATGAAGGGTTACTTCATCTAGTATTTAATAGGGCTATTCAAAAGAGCTCCAATAAGGTTCGAAGCACCGTACGCATGCGCACGTACACACGCACATGCACGCCCATGCCCATGCCCACGCGTACGGGGCAGTGGGTTGTAGAGGCACTAGTGGCGTAATTTTCACTTCGCGTGTTCGCGGTGGTAGGGGTTGTCAGGATTCTTCTGGGTCAGATCGCGGTAGTTCGGGCGCGATCAATTTTTGGGTGGTCCATGTAAAACCAATTTGATTTAATTGAACCTGTTCGGAAATTGCTTAAAACTGTTGGTAATTAACATTCATACCATTTCAGAATTAATTAAGACTGTTAATTCAACAGTCATGACTCTTGAAGAAAAAGCCTTTCACTATCTATAAATAGAGGCCACCTAGTTCGAAATTGATTATTATTAAGATCATCCTAGTTCCAGATTTTCTAAACCCCAACAATTATTCACTTACATTTTCAGGAGATACAAAATTATCTTATTCTGTTTTGTGCACATAAACAGAATAAGATCTTGAAGTTGTCTATTCTTTGGTGCTTCATCTAAGGGTTGTCTTCAAACATACAATTTGTAGACAGTGGAATTGTTTCATTGTATCTTGAGTATGAATTTGCAGATTCCCGTTTAGATACCAAATCAACTTAGTGGGGCAAATACTATATTTAGGAAAGTGACATCACACCTTGTAGTTTTCAGAATTTATTTGAAGTCCAACAGAATTATATTCAAGAAGTTTTATTGTATTGAAGTTGAAAGAATTGTTATAAATTCAAGAGTTTCATTTCTGCCTTTGCATACATATTTTCCAACACTTGATGCATAAAAATTGTCAGTCATCGGCAACAATAGTTATAACCCATCAACTAATATGGTGAGAGTCACTATAACCCTAAATTTTAAGAAGGATGTCATATAATATTATTCTTCTAGGACCATTTCCTAACATGGTTCCCAAATTATACTCACGTTGGACCACACATGGAACACTCAAACTAAGTGTGAAACTAACTATGCAAACTATACGTAACAGACTTTACTGGCCACCAAACAAGGAATTATAGTCTGATCTTACCTCCACCATATGATAGTACCAACTATCAATAAACACTAGGCCAACCGGACACACTATGATAATATAGTTCTTCTCCATATACTTTTAAGTGCTCAAGCTAGAAAATTAAAATTTTCATTAATAAGGTAATGAATTAAGAGAATGTATTAGTGGTTTGAGTTTTAAAACTATTAATGATCATTGATGAAATTAAAGAAAAGTTGAAACTACATGCCTTTTGCTTTGCGAATAAATAATTTTACATCAGGTCGATCAACATTAGACTAAACATTAGTCTATCTTGTCCAAGTCAATTGAAAATAGTATTCATTGTAAAGTTTTGATAATCCAACAAAGCTCCAAGGGAGACACACCATCTACCTTAACATTTTGAAATCTCTATTAGGATGAGTCTTAATATAGTGATATTGATCATGTTCACTCAACACTTCATAGCAATGAATAAATCCTGAATCATAATCTATGCTACAATATAGATCCAAAGAATCACAATATCCATATGGAGAGGGAGTTATCTAATGAGCTTCTTGATGTGGGCACAAGTGTCATAACTCACCAGGTATGACTGAAAGGTTTCGTTTTGAGGTTCCTATCACCTGTAGTAGCATGTATTCCTATTTTTTTTACTTGGAGGGCTATTCTCTAACGGGTGAAATAAATGGGTGAATGAATGGGTTTCTTTTTAAAATCAACCCACGTCCATTTTGGTTGATTTAGTCAACACACGACAAACAACTTTAACCTTATTTTGGGCAACCCCCCCCCCCCCCCCTCTCTCTCTCTCTCTCTCTCTCTCTCTCTCTCTCTAATCATACCCCGCGGTAGCCTCAATTCATTTTCCTCATTTCTTTCATCTGCTCTCTCTCACATGCATAAAATAGGTAAGCTTCATAAAACATTCACTACACCAAAAACATCAATTCGGCACAACTTGATATTAAAAATCTGGCACAGTTTAAAGCTGTGCCAAATTTTGGCACGGTTTAAGGAAAATCTGGCACACTTTAAAACAGTGCCAAAATTTGGCACTGCTTTAAAGTGTGCCAAAATTGAGTACACTTGATTAAAATATAAAATCCCTAAAAAAAATCATTATACTATCTTTTAGTCCGGTTCTATCATTCCCGCTCTCTCATTCCCGCTCACCCGCTCACCCTTTCTCTGCTTCGATTTCTCTCGTCTCAGCTCTCTCTCTCTCTCTCTCTCTCTCTCCGGCCATACTAGATTGGGTGCATACTAGATTGATGCATGTCCTGTTTTGTGTTTTATGTAAATGTTGGGGTTTCGGTTTGTAACCTACGACTTAAAGAAATTGATTTTGGTTTCAAATTAAGTTTGTTCTCTTATTTATGTTTAATGCGTACATTTGGTAATTTATCTTTCCTTTATTTTGTAGGTTAAAAAATCAGGTATTCCATTCCCAAATCAAAATTGGGGTTTGTTTATCTCTTATGTATTGAGAGGTAAGTTATTTTTTATGCTTCTTTTTTGTATTGAATGCACTATGTTTCTTGTTTTCTATTGAATTAAAGATGAGTAGGCATGACAAGATGTATTAATTTTATACTACCATTACTTGCTCTTTAATTGCAAAGATTTATTTTGTTGTTTAAAATGCTATTTTCATAATTTTATACTACCAATATTTGCTCTAGTTTTTTTTTTATTTTTGTGTTCAATCTTCACTGTTAAATCTCTCTCTGAGAGTGTGTCTATTTCTGGCCTGAATTTGATATTTTGTATTGATTTAGACATTTGGAATTTTATTTTCTTGATTTTTATTTGGATGCCTTACCTAAGTTGAGGGATTTTGAAAATTCGTATTTTCTTTATTGTCCCGTAGGTGTTTGACAATATATGCAAGTGACACTTTAGGAGGATATTTTTTGTACTTTGTGAATTTTGTATTACTTTTGGGGGTGCCTTGCAATAATATTAAAATTTGGGGTGTTATTTTGAAGTTTGTATGTACATTAGTTTATTAACAACGTGCAATATTATTAATTTTTGAATTTTGTGATTTCAAATAATTAATTTTTTTTAATAAAAAATTTGGCCCGGTTCAAAACCGTGCCAAAAGTGTGCCAGAAATATCAAATCCTGGCACGGTTTAAAAGTGTGCCATAAGTGTTCCTGTTTGGCTGAATCTGGCACAGTTAAAAACTGTGTCAAAAGTGTGCCAGAAATATCAAATTCTGGCACGGTTTAAAAGTGTGCCAGAAGTGTTCCTGTTTGGCCAAATCTGGCACACTTTTGAGCCGTGCCAGAAAAAAATGCCATTTTGGAACACCTGATTCTGTCACAGTTGAAAACCGTGCCAGATTTGATTTGGCACAGTTTTAAACCGTGCGAGATTCCTGTTTTTGGTGTAGTGATTCTCATAACTTTAATGTTGTCCCCCGCCCCCTTTTTTTATGTTGCTGTTTTTTTAAACCCTCTAATAACATATCATTTCTTTTAAATACATATTAGATTTTTTTTAAACAGTCTGAAATTTCAATAAAATGCTATCCGATTTTTTTACCAAAATACATCAATATATTACTATTCGATTTTTTTAAATGCTATTTGATTTTTGTATATGTTGCTGTTTTTTTAAACCCTCTTTTAAACGTTGTCTGGTTTTTTTATATATTAGATTTGTATAAAAAAACAGCCCAGATTTTTTTCAACCATCTCTTTGAATATTACTTTCTTTAACAATACGTGCTAGAGTTGTTTAAAAAAAACAGTCCCATATTTTTTAAAAATGCTGTCCGATTTTTTTTAAAAAAAAAATCACTAATAATATATATTATTTTTATGGTTCTTATTTATTGGTTTGATTTAAAATGGATAATGACGAAGAAGGCTCCTCCTCAAAGGTTTCAAAACCTCATTCGTGGGCTACATGCTCATGCTCATGCCCATTTCCAGAAAGACCAACGCCATACCCATTAAAAAATAAATTTATAATGCCGTTGGTGCGGACCCATGAACCTAGGGGCGGATCCACCACATGCCGAGGTGGGGCGGTCGACCCAGTTCAAATTAAAAAAAGGGGGGTGTTGGTAAAAATTCAAACTTAAAGGTTACCTCTTATTATTTACAAAGATGAGGGTGTAAGTGTGTAATTAATTAAAAAAACACACCATTTTATGTGTTTGTTTAAAGGTTACCTCTTATTATTTACAATATGGGTTTATATGTGTTTGTTTATATATGCATATTTTTTATCTCTCCAGATTAAGATTTTATTTTGCCATTTTTAAAAAAGGTATTTTTAAAATCAAGCACTTTCTGTTCTGTTCCATCAAGTGTGCTTGGGTTGAACATTAATGGTGTCAGGTGAGTTAACTCATTTTCGTACTTCATATTTATTAAGCGTTGTTTCTTTCTTGAAATTAATTAAGTATTGTTAATAATGATTGAGAGTAGTTGTTTGGGTATTATAAAGCTATAATTTGTATAAAACTCGAAATGAACAAAAAAAAATTGCCACAGGGCTCTGACCCCCAAACCCCCGACACCAGTCAAAACTTTTGTCCCAGTTGACCTAAAATCCTTGATATGCCACTGCATGAACTCACATCCATTAAATGACGTGGGTGCGCTCTAGTGGCATTAAAAAAATAATAAAGAGTTTTAAAAAAATGAGTTTAAAAATAGGAGAATATTGGGTAAATTAGTGTTTGAGGGACTAATGGCGTTAAAAATCATTTAAAAAAAATATGCAATTTTTTTTATAAAAAAAAATATCTTTTTGTCAAACAGAAAAATATTAACTTTTTTTTTCTAAAAATAACGTTTTCCATGTTTGTTTGCCAAAAGTAAAAAAAAATAGTATTTTTTTTGCTAAAAATAAAAAAATTCAGTATTTTTTTGTGCTAAAACTAATATTTTCTAGTGTTAGTGTGCCAAAAAAAAAATTGCTGTGTCTTTTTCAATTAATAACAGTTTGAAAAACAGTTTGAGTGCTAGAATATATAGGCATTTTAGCCCAATAAACTTGTTATATATTTTTTAATCATATTTGTCTTTTTTAGTCTAAAGAAATACATCTTAATAAACAAAAATTCAATGTATTCCAATATAATATAATTGCAAAGAGAACTACAAACTAACACTAGGGAATGACTAATAATGTAGAACAAGAGCCCATACAGGAAGAGAACTGCCACATAGTTGTGACAAATGCAGTCTTGCTCTTCCAAACTCTAGTCCACGCTGCAAACTAGGAAATCATATATATATATATATATATATATATATATATATATATATATATATATATATATATATATATATATATATATATATAGTGCAATGCCATAAATTGATGTCATAAATTTTATGTACAACACACAATTGTAAACAATCTAAATAAATTGGCAAAATTTTCCTCTTTTTATAGGACATCCACCCTTTTTAAGATATTAAAAATACCCTAACAACAATATTCGAATATAATTTAAGTCGAAAATATTTTTGTATAATACAAATTATTGTAAACAATTTATAAAAATGGGCATAGTTTCCTTTATTCATAGAAGTATCCACCATTTCTAAGAAATAAAAAGTACTCCAATAACAATATACTAATTCGAGGCATACCCAACACTTTTATCAATTGAGTATTATTAGTCATAGTTATGAAACAAGAAAGAGAGAATAGGCAAGAATACTTCCGGAGAATAGAAATTGTATTGAATGAATTGACAACAATCTAAGAGAGTCTTTATATAGTAATACAAAAGGAGTAACAGTTGTTATAACTGTTATAATAGTTTATATTCCCTTACTCAAAATAAGCAAAGATAAAAAAACTAATACAAAAGGGAAATTCTTTATTTCTTTCCCTCAACTTGATTCGGAGAGAAAACTGTAAGTCTTTCTTTAAGCCTTTCAAAGAACTTTGAAGATAATGATTTTGTAAGAACATCAACAACTTGATCTATGGCAGGCACGTGATTAACAATAAGCTTCTTCTCTAAAACTCGTTCCCTTACAAAGTACCGATCCAACTCCATATGCTTAGTTCTAAAGTGAAGAACAGGGTTGGCAGAGAGAGCTACTGTGCTTAAGTTATCATACCAAATGGTTGGAACCATCTACATATTTACTCTTAGCTCAGATAACAAGGATTGCAGCCAAAGAATCTCTGATGTAGCACTTGCAAGACTTCGATATTCTGCCTCTGTACTAGAACGAGAAACTGTATGTTATTTCTTTGAACACCAGGAAACCAAGTTTTTGCCAAAATAAATGCAAAAGCCAGATGTTGATCTTGTATCATCAACATCACAACCCCAATCTGCATCAGAGAATCCCACTAACTGTAAAGAATCTGACTTTCTCATTACAATCCCTTGATCAATAGTTCCCTTAAAATACCTTAGAATTCTTTTGACAACCTTCCAATGCTCATCTAAAGGTTTCTGCATAAATTGACAAACCTTGTTCACACTAAATGAAATTTCAGGTCTAGTGATTGTAATATATTGAAATGCCCCAACTACACTTCTATACTCATAGGAATTTTCAATTGGATCTCCTTTAGCTGTTGAAAGATGAAGACCACTAGTCATAGGGGTAGGCACGGACATGGCTCCTTCCATCTTAACCCTTTTTAAAAGATCTAAAATATACTTTTTCTGAGAAAGATGTAAACCATCATTAACCTTTTGAACTTCTATTCCCCCCCCCCCCCCCCCCCCCCCAAAAAAAAAAAAAACAAGTTCTCCCAAGTCTTTGAGAGAGAAGGAGTTATTAAGTTGAGTAATCAGCTGTTGAACTTCAAATTTGTCACTGCCTGTGACTATAATGTCATCAACGTAAACTAAAACGAATAAAGAAGAAGAAGTGGTGAACTTAACAAACAATGATGAATCTGCCTGTGAAGAAACGAAACCAAAAACATTTAAAGAATCTTTAAGTTTGTCAAACTAGGTTCGAGGAGCCTGTTGCAAACTGTATAGAGCTTTTTGTAATTTACAAACAAGCTTCAGATGTGTAGAATCTGACTTTTCTTCAAAACCAGGGGGTTGATCCATGTAAACTTCCTCTTGCAATACTCCATTCAAAAAGGCATTATTAACATCAAGTTGCCTCACTTGCCAACCTTTAGCTAAAGAAGTTATAAGAACTACTTGAATAGAAGCAGGCTTCACTACTGGACTAAAAGTCTCAGTGAAATCAAATTTAGGAGTTTGAGAGTACCCCTTGGCAACCAGCCTAGCTTTAAGCCTTGAGATTGAACCATCATGATTCTTTTTCAGTTTAAACACCTATTTGCACCCCACTGATCTCCTATCTTCTGGCAAAGGAACAAGTGTCCATGTCTGATTTTTGAGGAGTGCATTATACTCTTATACCATAGCAGCTTTCCATTTGTCATGATTCAAAGATTCTTGAAAAGTAGCCAGTTCTTCAGAGTTTATATCAGTGACATATATCTTTGGCTTAAAAATACCATTCTTAGATCGAGTGATCATAGAATGAGTTTGTTGAACAGGCCTAGGAACTGGAGCTTGTATCTCGGTGTGTTGATTCGAAGAAGTGTCTGAGCTTGTATGTTGAGTAGAAGAAAATGGCTGAATGAGGTCATTTGAATTTGATACATTAAAAAAATATTATGTGTTTGAAATATCCTGTTAAACAGGTATATAACCTGAACCAGAATTCTCATCAGATCTATGATCAGAATGAGCAGAAGTATTTTGAAACACTGGTGTATGACCATCATTTGATGGCTCTAAAGACCTAATAAGTGGAATATAGGGAAGAGTGACACTTGAATTATATAACTTTTTAGTTGGAATGTGAGTTTTGTCTGCAAATGGAAACACTAACTCATGAAAAAACCACATGTCTGGAAATGAATATCTTACCCTTATCATCTAAGCACTTATAACCCTTATGCTTTGAACTGTAACCAAGAAAAGTACATGGTGAAGAATGAAAATCTAACTTGTTAGTGTTATAGGGTCTTAAGTGAGGGAAACAAAGGCAACCAAAGACTTTAAGTTGAGAATAATCAGATTTAGATTTATACAAAACCTCAATAGGACTTTTCTGCATAAGAACCTCAGTTGGCAACCTATTAATGAGAAAAACAGCTGTGGAAAAAGAATCTAGCCAAAATTTTAAGGGTAATGATGCCTGAGCTAACAAAGTCAAACCCAACTCCACAATATGCATATGTTTCCTTTCTACTATCCCATTTTGTTAAGACGTATGAGGACATGAATGTCTATGGATAATACTACTTTTATCAAATAAGGTAGTAAGTGATCTAAACTCACCACCCCAATCAGACTGGAAAATTTTGAGTTTGCAATCAAATTGGAGTTCAGCCTGAGTTTTAAAATGAATGAAAGCTTTATGTGTTTGAGATTTGGTTTTGAGAAAATAAATCCAAGTGCATCTAGAAAAAGCATCAACAAAAGTAACATAATATTTGAAACCATAATCAGAATTTATTAGTGCTGGTCCCCATAAGTCAGATTCAATCAATTCTAGAGGTCTATTATATATTGTGTTGGATTTAGAAAAGGGAAGCTTATGGCTTTTTCCGAGGTGGCAAGCAGAGCAAACATGAAAAATAGATTTGGTGGAGAAGGAAATGTTATTCTAATTAAGAACCTTTGTTACAATTCTAGAGGCTGGATGACCAAGACTTCTATGCTAAAGATCAAAAACAAAAGAATGAGAAAAAGAAGAGGAATCTGTTACATTTGTAAACTTTTGACTAGCTGCTGAAGAAGAATTACAACAAAAAACTTGGAAATTCTTTGAAGAATTGGTTGAGAGGTCAAATGTAGATTCAAACATCTTCTTAGAAAGGTTGAACTGATATAATCCTTTATGCAGATTGTCCTGCAAAAGCAAAGAATTAGTGGACCTATATTTAACAAAACAAACATTCGGATGGAATTCGAAATAAACATCATTATCTTTAGCAAATTGGGGAACACTAAGAAGATTTTTTTTTATCAAGGGAACCCTAAGAAGATTCTTAAGACAACGAACATGATTTGAATTAGAATATGAGGGAAAGATTGAATAACCAACATGAGAGATATTAAGTCCAGTACCATTGCCCATATGGATCTTGGAATTACCACTATACTCATCTCTATAGTTAAGATTATTAAGATCACTTGTGACATGGTTTGTAGCACCCGAGTTTAGATACCAGTAACTGTTTTGAAGATCTTCAGGAGTAGCAATCATGGCTTCCATCTTTGAACAATATTAAGTTGCTTCATTGCCAAACTCTGCAAGATTGACCTTACCACCATTCTGACCATTTCCATTTCCTCCTTTTTAACCATTTCCAAAAGACACTAAGGCATTATTATTGGTTCCTTTAAAACTTGCATCAAAGCGATAGTAGCATCTATGGACAGTATGTCCAAACTTACCACAAAACTGACATTGAGGCTTGTTATCATTCCATCCTCTTCCATGACCTCTTCCTCGGCCATTATTAAAGCCTCCTCTAGCAAAATGACCATTAGTAGACTGGCCTCTATTCTGGAAATTATTGATATTAGGAGCATTCCACCCAAAATTCCTATTATGAAATTGTGTTGAAATATTGATAGAAAAGTCATTTGAAGAACCTTTTTGAGCGATTCTTCCTTCATGAGAAATGAGAGTAGAATTCACATATTGCAAAGTAGGAGGAATTTCCCGAGAAGAGATTATATAAACAACTGATTCATACTCATCTCCAAGACCATTCAAAATGGCAAAAAATTGATTTGTATCTGAGACTTTAAGACCAACAGCAGTAAGAAGATCACAATAATTCATCATCTTGGTGAGATACTCTCTCATTGACAGATTATCTTTCTTCAAGATTTGCATTTGCCTTTTGTAATACATCACTTTAGCTGCAGATTGAGAATTGAAGATCTGAGATATCATACTCCAAAAATCATGAGAAGAAGAACACCCCACCAATTGGGGCAGAAAACTCGGACCAATTGAAGCCAAAATCCAAGAAAGAAGCAAGTGATCTTGGCGTTGGAAATTCCTATAACTTGGATTTGGAATCAAAGAACCTCCTGATCCAGTAAGAAACTTTGATGGAATTTGTTCAGTTGCAAAAATAAAACCTTCAAGGCCATACCCTTTAATGGCATTCTCAACTATAAACCTCCATAGCATGTAACTGTCATCCTCCAGACGAATTGTAACCATTTGGCTTAAAGGGCTGATGATCATTCTTAAAGAGTCGTCTGTGGTGGCTGGATTTGCAACCCTTTCAGTTGTAGATATTTCCGGTCCTGTAGAATCTCCGGTAGCCTGATTCTCAATTGTCATAGATCAAGAAACATGATCTTGTAGCGTGAGCAGTTAGCTCTGTAACCAAGTTATGAAACAAGAAAGAGAGTTAAGGCAAGAATACTTTATGAGAATAGAAATTGTATTGAATGAATTGACTACAATCTGAGAGAGTCTTTATATAGTAATACAAAAGTAGTAACAGTTCTTATAACTGTTATAACAGTTTATAACTGTTATATTCAATCTTCCTAATTGTCATGTAAAGTACAATGAAAATATACATGTAGGTATACATTAACACCCATGCCATCAATACAGTCATAACTTTCTTTCAAGTATGCTCGTTCACATTCTCATGATATGTTTTTACATATTTATTAAGGTATACCATGCCTAAGACACGCTAATGTATCACACCTACATTTTGTGTATAGTAGACACCACATATCATGCCTAGGAAACAATATTTTTTATTGATTGACAATTTAAATTAGGAACATAATAAGAATTAAATAAAAAAAGTAGTCATGCTATGGGAGATTTATAATCCAACATCGTGCTCTTGTTAGCATCAAACATAATATGATAGTGTTACCAACAATACACATAATAATACCATGGAGTTCGTAAAACAAAGAAATTCCACATACATTTGATTCACTTTTTAATAGTTCACATGTGACTTGAATGTACAGGTATCCTCATAGTATCAACATTACCAAAACGGAAAATAAGAAAAAAGTATCTGAACATAATTCACTTAATGGAATTTCATTTTGATGACTTCATTTACTAACTTGTCTTTGGATCTAGCTAACATGTCTTGGGAGCCAGAAAAATAAACCACCATACCCATCCTTGGGGTATCTCCTCCTCACATATGCATCATAAACATGTAGCTCAAGTCAATAAAACTAAAAGAAATCATCAATAATAGTATGCGTATCTTAATCGATTTAAGGCTAGGCACAAACATTAATGGAAATTATCGGAGTGAACACATTCATGTAGGCATAAAAAAAAGCATGTGCCCTTATAACAAAAATCTAAATTATATAAATTGCAAATGAAGGACAATAGTTTGGTTATAAAATATTAAGAAGAAAAAAAGAAGAAAAACTTAAAAATCGGAAGAAACATAATTTGAAAGATCCAAAACAGGGGACAGATAATATAACAAAGTCACAAATCTCCAAATTCTGACAACTTTCATTGTTGTTGAACTTTGCAAATTGAAGTAGAAAATTAATAATAATTTTAATAAAGGTATAAAATCAATTAAGCAGACCCATTGAAAAAAATTTAGAAAGCCATTTCCACGATGAGAAGTCTGGTGCCCATAATTTAGTTGGTACAACAGTTCCACAAATGAAAGCATGGTCCACCTTAAAGGTTACTGAACTAAGAACGTTGATAAAATTATAGTTGAAGCACGTTGAAAAATATACAGGTTAATCACATATAAGAAACATTAACCTTGTTTGATGGTGACTAAAAGTCGACGATCTCACAAATTGACATCCTAACAAAGTTAAGAAATTAACTTAAATTGTGGATCAAAGCTAAAATCCAAATACGGGTTCCTCAAAGACTTAATAAGCAATCAAGAAAATATTCAACAAATATTACCCAAATATCTTATCAAACCAACCAACCGAAACATTCAATACCACACATAAAGTGTGCAAAACACAAAATGAAAATAAATATAACATCAACTCTACTATTTAAGATGTGAGTCAACAACCAAATGCAGAAAAGAAGAAAACAGTTACCCAACTCGAAAAGACACAAATATGTCAAACATGCAGATGATGATTTAGGTGTTATCAATCTCATAGGCGAGAATGACAATTAAAGTAGAGACTAATAACTTACCGTCTAAAACATTACCTCTTCAGGGTCATTGTTTAGGGTTAATGTCATGTTTAATAGTACCTCGGGGGAAAATAAAAACACAAATCAATAGCTAAACATAAATAAGTAGGTGGACAATACATAAAAACATCTTAACTCATAATGGTTAGGTGCTTGATCATCTGTAGCTAGACTAAAGTTATGGATTAACCACATGAAATGTTTATAATAATTTCCTTTGAAGCCAAATTAAGATGCTAGAGTAATCCACGTTTAGAGCTTTCTATGATACTTGAACTCCATAAAGAAGTATGTGGGATAACTTAATAAATCTTATGTAAAAAAACTCAAAATACAAAAAAGATTAACTTACCTAGTTGTATAGTGGTCCAAAAAAAGAGTAACTCGCAACTAGAACACTCAGAAAAGGATACACATATATTTAGATCTGAGCAGATAAATGACCCTTATATGTTAAGAAATAGAGAAAGGTTCTTAGAAGACACCTTATAACTTCTACATTTCTCTCTTTTAGACTCGATGACCTTTTATTTGCTGAAACACATATAAGAAGGGGGGGGGGGGGGGAGGACAAAACAGGGAAGATAAGAAATGGTTAGTCAAAGAATATTGCAAAAGCTAATAAACACAACACGAAACTGTGAAAACAATATCGAAAGAGGTGTACATATATAATCTACATTTCCCCATATCAATGGAAATTACAAATGTTCAGTCATATTTAAGTTGCAATTTATTAAGAATTGAACTAATGAATTAACAAATGGTATATAAGGGAATCACACATTCTACTAAACTCTTTTCCACACCTGAACTAATCCTTGTACTTAATACTATTAGTCTATGGAAATCAAAAACTAAAAATCAAGAATGAAAAAGAGTGTGCACAACTTAAAATAGTTAAAGTAAAAGTTGGCAATGTAATGAACAACTATACATAATAAGGCACGGCTACACATTTTGCATACGTAACTAGAAACAACAAATGTAGTGACCAACTATACTCAATCGAACCACATGATCAATAACCATAATTTGGGATAAATTGTTGTTATATTTTCAATCATATACAAAATTAAAAAAAAAAACTGGAAATAAATCAAAAACAATGAAATTTTTTAGAAGTATAACTATATGAGCAATCTTGGTGCATGATAATGTCATGAATTTGAATTTCATGATAACATACCTAGAAGTTTGATTAGGATATAGTAAACTTTTCATCTTTTTACCCATATAACTATGCAAACAATTCAAATTCACCAAATAGAAGATGAACTTAACATAACAAATAATAAGAAGCCAAAAAGATAGGTATGATATTGGAATAAAATCCAAGTGAGAGAGGTCTTCAAATAAACAATAAAGCCACCATTTTAGTGACCATGATTATGAGAATCAAAGTATACAATACCTTAACTGTACCAAATGTCAATGAAAACTGTCAAAGAGCTAGAAATTTGGGTTATAAAACCTTATAATGAAACTTAATTTGAATGATTCAACCAACTACAACCTAACAAAAAGTAAGTAGTGTAAAATTTCAAAGATAAAATAAAAAAATACCTTTCCAATCGCCCACCAAACTTTGCAAACCACGATTTTAGATTGTAAATGGCTTCACGCAAGAAAGTAAACAAAATGAGACTATTTTAAATTTGTCACGTGGACATTAACTACATGAAAAGTTGTTGACCGTAAAATCAAAAAAGAAAAATGGAATAGGACTCAAAGATATACATAGCTAATATAAAAAGAAATCACTACCAAATGCCACAAAAAATGGCATACACCACCACAACCACAAAGATTGTGTGAATATGAAGCCTTCTAATGGACATCTATGAAATGAAGGAGAAAGCTTCTTTAACTGGATATGATGATTATCTTATAGAAAAATTAAACAAAGTAGCAAATTTCATTTATAATAGTTAACTTCTTTATCACTATGAATTTTAGTACATTTCAATGACTCGACAAAATTGTGTTGCTTGATATAGCAAATCCAAAGCCCAAACAAAAAGTCGTATCATAATGAATACATTAAACCAAATATTATCATTTAGATGGAGGTCGAAAATCACCAATGGAAGATAATTGTTGAATTATTAATTATACCGAACATATGTCATGCCACTAAATCAAATGAACACAAAAATATCACCACTCCACATAATGCCATTGTTAAAATAACATCCGAAAATCAGTTAGAAAACTTGCATAAAGAGAAGGGAGAAATTGAGCCATATCGTCGAGATCTATAATAATAATATGTGACAATAAAAATAAGATTAAAGATGATTCTTCTTGTCCATAGAATTATGTCATAAGAATTTACAATACCAACGAAGCCCAAATACAAATAAAAAAAATGTAAAGATAGGCTTCAATAATGCTAAGAATAAAAAAAAAATTAGATAAAGAATCACAACCATACAATTTACTACAAACAAACATATCATATCTAGTTTCATATTTCATACTACACTCAAATACAAACTATCACGACCCCCACCATACACCAACCATGCTAGGCTTTATTAAAGATGTGTCCGTGTGTGAGCCAATGCATTGTGGTTTCTGAATATAGGTGGTACAAGAGTTGAGATATAAAAGCTAAAAAGTCAAATAAAATGTGATAAAAAAACAAAGTGGGCGTTTAGAATACCTTCTTATTTGTTTTGGTTCGTAAGGGTACGCATCATGAGGTTGATTTGACGCATATCAGGAAGAAACCAAGTTGGCATTTTGTGTGGTCTACAAGTTATTGCATTAACGAACACTTGAGAACATTAGATATTCACTTTAACTACCTATATTGATTACTGAATGAGTAAATTCAAGGGAAGTATTACTGGGAAATTCATATCTCATTCGAATGAGATCCATTCTTGCTTGAATGAGACTTAAAAAAATAGTTTTTAAAATCCTTTTATCAAAAAGCCTCAATTTTAAAGATAAACATCCCAAAATATGATTTAGACAAATTCATGAAAAACACAAGTTTTTATAAATCCATAAAGTGTCGGCGATGAATGTAGAAACGGAGCTCGATCACTAGCGTATCTTCGAATGAACTTGGAGATAATATGTATGTTCGATTTAAGAAATTCAAGGGCAGCACTACTGGGAAATTCATATCTCGTTCGAACGAGATCCATTCTTGTTTGAATGAGACTTAAAAAAATTATTTTTAAAATCCTATTAACAAAAAGCCTCAATTTTATAGTTATACATCCCAAAATATGATTTAGACAAATTCATGAAAAAATAAGTTTTTATAACTCCATAAAGTGTCGGCAATGAATTTAAAAACGAAGCTCGATTACTAGCGTATTTTCGAATGAACTTGGAGATAATACGGATGTTCGATTTGAGATCCCGCTTTGTAATAGGATACGCCAAAACTAAAAAAAGCCTAAGATGTGAGAAATTATAAATTATTTCTCTTACAAATCTCCCCCTTTAGCTATTTCTATAAAAACAATTGAAAACCATTAAAAATGGAACAACATATGAAACCTTATCTTTTTACTGAAACTTGTTCTCCCGTTTACTAGATATATCCTCATATTGTATAGTCTATGAAATCATTATCAAAGACGAAGATACCTACACACATGAAATAAAAAATACCAAGATGCACATGAGTTTTAAGGAAAAATAAAACTCCACCTCAATTTGTTCTCCGCCTTTTTGTCCGTAAAGACAAAGGGTTAGAAGCTCAGTGATAGGCAGGGTTTCGCCGTGGCGTGAGAGTCACTTATGCGCCGATCGTTTGTTATTCGGCTCACCAACTCTATAAAAAAACCTAAACTATGACTACACTCTTTTAAAGGAGTATAGCGGCTAGTCCGGGTATCGAATCCACAAAGACAAGCTGCTAGAAAATTACTTTGTTTAGTACATCTCAAATAAAAGCGCAAAAGATAATTATACACAAAAAGGGAAAATATGAAAAAAGGGAAATATTAACCTAGGCATGTAATTAAACTAGACTAATAAAAGCAGTAAAAACTACAGGTTGCGTCGGATACTCTCAGCTCAGCTTAACGCATATAAATGGTTACATGGTTTTATAGATTCATTACGATTGCATCTCGTTTCGACAGTTAATTAAATTCAGAGTTGTCACACCCCTAAATTCGCATAAAAGTCTAATAAGATTTTGGCGTCAACAAATACCCCAAAAATTACGCACGCAAGGTCGTAAGTCCGGAGCATACTTGATATACCCCGTCAAATCTCCTAGGCGTAATAACTAGGATAACCCAGTCGAAATAAACACGTATCTTACATCACCATAGCAAAGAAACACGATAAACATGAGTCAAGTTCAATCCGACACAACCTAGGCTAATTTAACCTAGAAAGGATGATAAAAACGCGGTAAATAAACGCGATAAATCTACACTACCAAGCAAGTAAAAATGCGATAAATAAATGCGGTAAATCTACACTAGAAAGCATGTAAATAAATGCAGTAAATCTAATCTAGAAAGCGAGTAAAAATGCAATAAATAAATAAACGGAAACTTGGATTAAAGAAGAGGATAGAGGAATAGTGTTCTTACACAACCTCAATTGATCGATCCCTATACAGACAAACCCTCGGAGGGAGAAAATGGCACACTCTCAAACCCTAACCATACCCTAGCTCCCAAAATATACAAAATGATCTATTATTACAAGATAACTCAAAATACAAACCCAAATTTTCTTATATAGTAAGTTGGAATTAAAATAGAAAAGAAAAGAAAAGGGCAAAAATATCTATGAAAACAGGGGATCGATCGATCGACCCCTTTGGTCGTTCGATCGATCGTTGGAAAATAATCCCATTGTCTCCCACGAATTCAGAAACAAAGAGGGATCGATCGATCGACCCTTTTGGTCGATCGATCGATCAAGCAGGTCTCATCCTTCTCCCCCTCTATTTTGGTTCATTTGGAATTATCTTCCGCTAAAATCGCCGTAACTTCTTCATTCGGACTCGAAATTGCGAACCGTTCATGGCCACATGAATCTTGCGAGGAGGGATACAACTTACGTGAAGATGTTGATCCATGTGCCCAAACTGTGAAAAGACAAAATTGCCGCTGAACAAGCGATTGCGTACGAAAAATCGTCAGAATGCGTCCAAACTACACAGTTAGCATCCTAATACCTATAAAAAGCCGAATTAACCACAAATCATGTTAACATAGAAATCCGAGGTTGTCTGGTTAATGAGAATAAATATAGGGAATAAGATACCCGAGGGGGCTAAAATGCATAGGTTCGAGGGATAAAATATGCAATATTTGCGTATTATCACTAAGCATGAATAATAAGTATCACATGAAGAAATAAAGATATCATCATAAAGATAATCGATAAAGAGCATGCAATGATAATCTAAGAGCCATACTAACTTTTTTTTTTGGAGTATTTTAAAAAAATTCAAGAATAAGTATAAAAAGTACATATAGGTACAAAAACACATAGTGATCATGGAATAACAGTAAAATATCTAAATCGTGAAAAAGTGATGTGTTTGTGTGAACATTTTCCATTGGCAAATCAACATAAACATTCATGACATAGGTGCACAAATCCATGAGATACTTCTACAAAAACAACTCAATTTCTACCTTAGGTGTAAAACTATTGAACTTAAGCGAAATTGACTCAACTTATTCAATATGCCATGCATTTAAATTATTCTTACAATAATTAGGCAAAACTATTTCATGTTTTTTAAGAAAGTCCGTTGTGCAAGCCCATTAATCTTCTACTTCATAACTCCCTAAAAATCTCCCATAGATAAGAATTCACTCTCAAATATTTAGAAGAAATCATAATGATCATATGTAGTGAAGAATCAATGAATATAAAATAAATGACCTCGTCATTTCTGTTTTGGTGCGTCGTCAATCTTTTTAGGCTCTTTTTACAAATGTTGGCTTTTAGCGCAAAGAGAATTTTTCTCTTTAAGAGCCACGTTTACACAACTTATCTCTTTTCACATTTGGTTCATTATAAAGCAGAATTGAGCTGAGTGCATCATATTTAACACAAGACAAGTAATTACAATATTCAAAAAGTTCTCAAAGCATTGTGAAAAGCAACGCGAATGAATGGAATGAAGGGGTGACTCGAATATCTTAAATGTTCATCCACACATGGTGAAAAATAGAAAATACAAAAATTCGTTTTATCTTTTTCAAAAAATTTATCAAAAATAAAATATTTTTTAATTTTTGAGACTTTTTTAAAAAAAAAATCAGACATCTTTTTTGAATTTTTTTTCATAAGAACTGGAAATATTTTAATTTTTTTTCAAAATGTATAAAATATAAAAACATATTAATACAATGATAATACAATCTAGTAATTGGGATATAAGGTATGATCATGATAAGATCCCTATTCTAGAAACAAGTCTCCACTTCAATCATTAGGTTAAGAGGAGTTCTCAAAAGGAGAAGCCATCCTTTGAATTTCCTCCATTAAACATTGTTAAGCCTTGACTAAAAACTCTACTTGCTCCCAAATACTCTTAAAATCTCTATGGTGATGTGCGGGAGCATGTGGAGTAACATGTAAGGGAGAGAGTGGAAAACATATGTAGGAACATGTGTGGTAGCATACTGGTGAACACGCATATGAGAAACTCTCCCTAGCTTAAAATATAACTCTTTAAGGTGACCTCTACATCTGTAATAGGAATAAACATAAACGGGTTTGGGTTTACCTTTCTCAAAATGCCTAGGATGATCTCTCCTTAATAGGTTAGGTCTCCTTTGTGGGTTAGGAGGAGGACCATAAGGACACATCACAAACTCAGGAACTGGCTCGGGTGCGACATGAAAAGTTGATGCACCATCATAACCTATTCCATGCCTCTCAACATGTAATACCCTGCCCTAATATTTCATTTAAAGTTTTGTATAAATTATAATGAATTGAGGTTGATAGTAATTGTAGGAAAATTATGGGCAAAATTTGGAATTTGGAGAAAAGAATAAGAAAGAAGGTTTGGACGAGAATAAGGTCGCCCGAATGAGATTTAGATCCCATTCGAACAGGGGATCAAGTGAGGTTCGAGCAAGATCCCACTACCTAACAGTTGCAGGTCGCACGAAGGTTGTTAGAAGACAAAACTCGAACGAGATGAACTTGTCGTATGAATGGGGAACATGTCATTCGAATGACATGCTTTGAAAATGTTAAATCTTGTGAGCCAGATGGGAGAAAAAGAGATTTTTGGGGTGTTTTAAGGGTTTTATAAAGGTTATTTAGGCTCATTTGTGTTGGGGGAAATGGACGAAGAGAGGAAGAGTATAAGGGGAGGTCTTCCTCCACCATTTTATCCTTCCTAAACTCTCCCACCGCCACAAATCACCATGCTACCACCACCCCTCCACCTTATATCCCCATATTTTTTTTTATATATTCCACCACATTTGAACGTTATATAACCATTTAAACCATGGATGCGGAGAGCTATGAATTTATGGAGTTATTGTTGGGTTTTTTTGAAGATGAAGATGAAGATGGGAGCTCTCATTGAGTTTGAATAGAGTATTATTGGGGCTTTTCTTGGAATCTTAAATGGAGCACTCATGGAGGATGCCCTTTGTGACCCTTTGAGGCCACCTATGGAGGTTAGGGTTGCTCCTCTGACACCAATATTTTTTCCACCATTTGGAGTCTTTAGTGGTGGAAAAATCTATATTTAGTATTAAGACTCTATTTTGTGTACACTATTTGTAGTCTTGTTGTTAGATTACATGAGTAGGGTGCATTTGATTAAATAATGAAAATATTTTGTAGTAAATAATAAACATTTTTATGGACAAATAATGTTGCAGAATGTTATTTTGCTGAAAAATAAAATGATGAGTAAATATTTCAAAGTTTCTTAAAACGACGACTAGGATTTGTTTTTATGAAAATGATTTGTTTTCTAGAAAATTTATGTTAAACATTTTATGAAATAAAATGTTTGAAAATGATGATTGATTTTTCTAAAACATTGGTGAAATAATGTTTCAAAGTTTTTTGCACAAATGTAAAGTTTATAAAAGATGAACATTTGTTGGGTTTGAAGAAGTAAAATACCATTTATGAGTTGAAAGTACATTTTAAAAATATTATGAATTTCTAGAATAAAATGTATGTTTGACCCATTTAATAGGATTTAAGGATTTAAAATAAATTTTTCTCATGTTTACAAACTTGTAGTATTTTGGTAATGAATACGTGGACAAATTTAAAGGAGATTTGGTTGGGTTTAAACAAGAAATAAGAAAAGTAGAAATTCTAGCCTTCAAAGTGTGTGAAAAAGGGGCTAAAGGTGTGATGAAATAAGGTTGCAAGACTACATGCATTAATAAAAGGGAATGGTATTTTCCTATAAAAGTTATCTTCAAGAGTAATTAGATTCCTTGAATAAATAAAGTAAATAAATATCTAATTTTGAAATATGGTTAGTAAATGTATTGGATAAGTTTGAATGGTTAAACATTAGGATTTAGTGTGTGTAACATAATAATGTTTGAAAGATTAACACTTGTGGGTTTGAAAAGAAAACAATGGAATAAATAGTTTTCCAACTTGAGAGGAATGATACTCCAAGGTTAAAAAGTTGTTAAAATGTTATTAATACTTATGGAGTTACTGTGAGTAACTTAGTGGTGTTTAGGGAAAATTAATACTTGTGAAATGGAGTAAAAGGCGAGTTTAGAAACAAACGGGTAAAATGGTAATTTTACTTAGTGGAACATTTTTAGGAAATAAAAATGTTGTAAAGGGTGTTACACAAATTGGACCTAAATGAACATGATTTTGGAATTAAAATCAAAGTTAAAGTGTAAAGAACATGAAATGGTAATTTTCAAAGTGTAACACACCCCGGGTCTGTCTTTGGCTACGTAAAAAGGGAAAGAAAGAATAATGTGGAAATTTATAAAATATTAAAAAACATAAAAAGAACTCGGATGACATCGGGATAATTAAGGAGGTCCCGAAGCCCTGGGGTGAAAGACCAAAAACCATTGGACAGAGTATATGGTTGCATCATCGACGATATGGATCCCGTTAAATTATGCAATTTATTAGAGAATTCCGACAATAAGATAATGAAATTAGGAACATGTCAAGAAATTGGTTGTATGATGAAAATGTGTTAAGACAACCTAAATTTAATGATGATTTTGGAAACTAACGGATAAAATGGTAATTTTACTTAAAGTGAAACATTTTTATGATTTAAAAATATTGGAAAGGGTGTTGCACAAATTGGTTCTAAATGAATACGATTTTGGGATAAAATCAAAGTTTAAGTGTAAAGGACAGGAAATGATAATTTCTAAATTGTATCACGAATTGAGGTGAAACCCAGGGTTTGGCTTCGGCCTAGTAAAAAGGGAAATACGTAATAATGTGGACATTTGTAAAATATTAAAACACATAAAAGGAACTCGGATGACACCTAGATAGTTAAGGAGGGCCCCGAGCCCTAGGTTGAAAGACCCAAAACCACTGACCAGAGTATATTATGGCATCACCTATAGTGTGGAGCTCATTAAAGATCGCGAATTATTGGAGGATTATAAGAAATAAGATAAAGTAAAGAGGAACATATCAAGAAATGGGTTGTATGGTGAAAATATGTTAAGAAAACCTAACTTGAGTCAATTAATAAATGTTTAGTTGAAGGTTAAAGTAAATAAGAAATGTGTAAACTAATTAATGTCCATAAAGTAAAGGAATAATAAAGTATTATGGTTAAGAGGGTGAGTTAAGCAACTTAAGAAGGTTCAACCATAATTAACATACGGGTGTGTTGTGAAAGGTTCTCAAAGGTTAAATAAGTATTTTCTAACACGGTGTTCGTATGTGTTGAAAGGGTGGTTTTCGAATGAAATGTTATTGTGCATTCTTTAACTAAAAGGGAAATTTTGGTAGAGAAATGGGTTTTTGATAAATAGACTATGGTTGTTTCAAGTATTTAACTGTGTACGTTAAATAGAAGGATACATGTCATTGTAAGAAGGAAGAAGTATTTTATGAGATTTGGGTAAATTAATCAGGATATATAACATTTTCAAAAGTAAACGGTTTCATGCATTAAGTAGTTGCATGTATTCGTTTCTATACTACATTTGTATATTCCCACTGGGCATTATCTCACACCCTCGTCTTTGTTATGTAAGGTTGGGTGCAGAGTTCCTATTTTGAAAGCGTTATACAGGTAAGTATTTAGTTAATCTCACATTAGTATCTCTCTATGATTGAACTCTAGGGGTGCTTCCTATGTATCCCTCACGCAGTTTAACTTGAAATTGGAATCGTATGCAAAACAAGTGAAACATTAATTAAAAATAAAATTGGAGTAGTAACACTACATAGTTGGTTTCATTTCAGTTCACACCTAATGCTCCGTTAAGACCGGGTTAACTACAAGTAGCCCATGAATCTGGACCGGGGCATTACAAATGGTATTAGAGCTCTAGGATCAAGGTTTCTTTTGGGAGTAATGTGGTGATGGCGATAGTGGATCTTTCAACGTCGGTGTGTTTTTTGGCTGATCACACTGATTTTGGTGACGGTTTAGGTCATGTACTCTACGGTAAAGTCAAAGAAGTTAGCACAACAAGTAACTTAATGTCAGGTGGCACACAGTAGAATTTCTATTTATTAATCACTTTTGCGCTTCTGATTATATGTTAGTAGTTTACATGTGTACTTGCAAAATAATAGTTGTGACACCTTGGTTGTTAATGTGAGGTCTTGTGTTTAATCATTAATGATGTAGAATATTTTTAGACATAAATAGAAAGAGATGACGTCCATCGAGCAGGTGGCATGAATTGCATACAGTTAGCGGTAAGGATTAATAGTTAGGATGTCATGACTAAGTAATGATGATTGGTGATTAAATTGTACATAACCCCTTTGTGTGGATCTTAATGGTGGATAACACCGATAATGTAGCTACAAAAATTCGAATCCTTGGGGTAATATCATAATCGGTGGATAGTTGATAAGCATTCAAATTTGTGTGGGTAAAAGTTAGAGGTTAGGTACAATGAGTCTTAGTTGATAGGATGGTATCCTTATGGGTGAGTACTTTGGTAGATGTTGAACAATGAATGTATCTCATAAGAGGCGATTAAAATTATGGGCCGTTTATGGCAAAGGTATTACGTATGCAACAGTGATGATTTAGGAGGCTTAGGAGTGAACTCTAGATTGTCTTCTATGATGGGGTTTTAGAAAACACATTGTGACTTCATGGAATAAGGTCTTTAGTGATGTTGGTGATGAAGACCTAGAGCTTTATAGGTTCTAGGTGAAGTCATGTATCCTGCTAAATCCTTAATGGGGTTAGTTGTTGTTTATATGTGGCATGTGGTCACAGTCATTTGAAAGAAAGATGATATTATTTTCTAATTATAAAGACTCGTTTAGCCGTAGAAGTAATGGATAGGTGCGAGGTAATCCTAGTATAAGTGTGGTTTATGGGTATACTTGAGTGTCCATAGGACTAAGTGGGTGTGGTGTCATTGGGGATAGGAATCGACTTGTTATGATTCCCTGAGTTTTTCTATGGTTAAGGTGCGCCATGTGTAGAAGCTCATGGACTAGTGTCTTTACAAGAGCCAAGAAATCATGATGTGGGTATTGAAAGGTTTGTAGAGCGCACCTAAAATAATAGATGAATGGACAATGAAATCTTGTCGGGTCTTGAGGATGGTTACATAGAATTTGTTTGGTGTCCTTAAGAGATCAATTAAGTCCGACATGAAGGAGAGTTAAAATCCTAAGAATGATTATGTTGACGATCAGGTGATGATCTATGATTACTAGTCAGGGTTAGAAGAGTCGTATAATGTACGTGCTAGGTGTAGTTTTTCCAAACGACATAGATGGGTAGAGTAATTCATAAAGTAAGATTATAGCTTGTGTCGTTATAGGCATGATGCTCGGATGTCATAAAATAACTAATATTGGTATTGTGACTTTCGAGGTGTACCAGGAAATGAATTCGAGATTTAGGTTGATGATGTCGGGGGAGACTTAAAATGGCAACCAAGGTGGGGTGATATTGAAGCATGATAGGATGTTGGTGTGTTGATGGTATATGCTAGGATAGTCTCTACAAGGTAAGGACTAGTTCTTGGCACGTCCTACCAAGCTGGTATGGATTAAAAGGTGTATCCCTATGTGGTACTTACTACCCTTAGAATGCCAACAATGGCCGGTGTGGTCGCCACGTTAATTCAGTTTGGGTGGAACTAGAAAGTAATCTTATTGTCAATCCCGTGTAGTTAAAGGATGGGGTGAGGTGAATGCCTCCCTTCAACTGAGTAATGCCTATGAGAATTTGGGGTTTTGATCATGATATGAGAAGGCATGAAATAACCTAGGTGTAGTAGGTTGGTGACATCATCGTCGGTAAGTGGACTAGGTCAGTGTGAATAAGGGCGAAAGGCATTATCCGATCGTAGTAGTTCTTGTGTACTAAGGATACGAGGGGTAGGGCCTTACTCTTAAGGAGGAAAGTTGGACGTTGACTTCCTAGAGAATTACAAATTCGTGTGTTATTTTTGTGTTGTGAGAATGAATAATTATGATTCAATTCATTAGGGTTGGTGATCCAAGCCATGATTTCTGGATAGGATTAGTAGCCGGTGAGAACGTCGGGAATGAGTGACACGACTTCTAACATATGGTGTAGCTTTGCTTTCGTAAATCATAGTTGGACGCTTATGGGTGGAATTTCTCAAGATAGTTGATTATTCCTTCGGACTCTCGTGTGTCCCTGTCGGTTTCGATAATCGGGGATTGGTGTTCTAACATATGTGGTAACTTGGATTGGTGCCATGTCATGGTATGAAGCGGTTGTGCCTAGTAGAGCCCGATGGACCAGGTATGGTCAATGCAGCTCGGTAACTGGGTGCACCCTATCTGACATATTCTTGCTATTGTATAAATTTATGTGTATGTGTCACTATGCTTTTGGCCACATGGTTTGCTCATAGTATTGGATTTTCTTAGAATTAACGACATTTCAAATGGCCGACACGGCAGTCAGTGGCTCTGGTTACAAGGAGTGGGATGATGACTTAAGGATATAGTATAGTGTTAGAAATCGGGCAAAACATAGCATACGGTATTGCTTTGCCACGATGAGTCGAATAGGGAGAATCTTTAGCAAGTGCTCAAAGGTGAGATGCTTCGAGTAGTAATAGGGTCATAAGAGTGATGTAGTGGAAGGTGTAAGCCAAATGCACGATGATGACTTGGTAATAATATTACTTCTTGGAGTGACAAACTAACATAGTATGGTTATTGGCAAGATCATATGAGTTCTGTTGTCAAAATAGCCAAAAAGTTTATGGGATGCAGGGTGTACAATCCAAAGAGGAAATTTACCTTGATGATGAATACGATGATTGGTTGCATTATGGTTCACGTTGGGTGAGTGTTGATCGATAGAGTGGGTTTCCCATGGAGGCGCTATCATGCCTTGGGTACTAGCATGGGTAGTACTAGGAATTGTTTAGACATAATCATCAAGTAAGTGGAGAGTCGGACTCGACTAAGTGACTTTCATGGTTAGCGAGATGTGAGAGTTAGAGCATGTCTCATGTTGATTATTTGGTGACAAACCCTATAGGGGGGGGGGGTTAGTGTGACCTTAGTATTGGTAACTTCGATGAGTTGGCTTGGTGGATTTCTATGGCTTAGAATAGAGGTTGGTGAACCCCGTAAACTTAGGTAATGATGGATCGATAATTTCGGGGATAAAATTACCAAGGAGGGATTTTTTTTATACCTTTCCCTAATATTCATTTTAATTTTTGTATAAATTATAACGAAGTGAGGTTTATGGTAATTATAGGAAAATTATGGTGAAAAATTTGGAGAAGAGAATAAGAAAGGAGGGTTCGAGGAGACTAAGGTCGCTCGAATGAGATTTGCATCTCGTTTGTTACAGGGGATCAAGTGAGGCTCGAGCAACGTCCCACTTCTTAACAATTGCAAGTCGTGCGAATGTCATTAGAAGCCATAACTTGAACGGGATGCACTTATTATTTGAATGAGGCTTATGTCATTCAACTGGCATGATTTGAAAATGTTAAATCTGACTTTCCCTTATGCGCTGTCATGTTTCTAGCCTTTGGACCGATGATTTATCGAAATCTAACAAAGCCCAAATGGGCAAAAATGGGATTTTTGGGTGTTTTAAGGTTTTTATAAGGGTTATTTGGTCTCATTTGTGTTGGGAGAATTGGAAGAAGATAGGTAGAGTGGAAGGTGTGGTCTTCCTCTACCATTTTTTCATTCCTGCACTCTCCCACCACCACAAGTCACCATGCTACCACCCCCCTCCACCTTATATCCCCATATTTGTAATATATTCGACCATATTTGAACCTTATGTACCCATTTCCACCATGGGTGAGGAGAGATATGAATTTATGGAGTTATTGTTTGGGGTTCTTGAAGATGGAGATGGGATCTTTGAGGGAGTTTGAAGAGAGTATTGTTGGGGCTTTTCTTGGAAGCTTAAATGGAGCACTCGTGGAGGATGCATTAGGTGACCCCATGAGGCCACCTTTGGAGATGGAGATTGTTCCTCCTACCGAAACATATCAACCATCTTATGAAGTCTTTGAGATGGGAAATCTTACACTAACTATTAGGACTCTATTTTGTCTATTTGTAGTGTTGTTGTTAGATTACACGAGTAGGGTGCATTTGATTAAATCATGAAAATCATGTGTATTAAATAATAAACATTTTATGGAGTAAAAATGTTGCAAAATGTTTTTTGTTGAAAAATAAAATGATGGGTAAATATGTAAAAGTTTCTTGAAATGAAGATTGAGATTTTTTATGAAAATGGTGTATTTTTTAGAAAATATATGTTAAACATTTTATGAAATAAAATCTTTGAAAATGAGGATTGATTTTGCTAAAACATTGGTCAAATAATGTTTCAATATTTCTTGAAAAAATGTAAAGTTTATAAAAAATGAACATTTTTTGGGTTTGGAGAAGTAAAATATCTTTTATGACTTGAAAGTGCAATTTGAAAGTATTATTAATTTATAGAATGAAATGTATGTTTGACCTTTTTGGATCTAAAATCGAATTTTCTCATGTATATAAACTTGCAGTATTTTGGTAATGAATATGTGGACATGTTTAAAGGAGGTTTTGAGTTTAAATAAGAAATAAGAAAAGTAGAAATTCTAGCCTTCAAAGTATGTGAAAACGGGATTAAAGATGTGATGTATATAAGGTTGCAAGACTACATGCATTAATAAAAGGAAAATGATATTTTCTTATAAATGTAGTCTTTAAGAGTAATTAGATTTCTTTAATGAAGAAATGAAAGAAATTTATAATTTGAAAATATGGTTAGTAAAGGTGTTGGATAAGTGTTCATAGTTAAACATTAAGAAGTTGGTGTGTGTAACTTAATCATGTTTGAAACATTAATACTTGTAGATTTGAGAAGAGAATAATGGAATACAGAGGTTTCCAACTTTAGAAGCATGATAATCCAAGGTTGAAAGGTGTTAAGATGTTAAAAACTAACTTAATAGTGTTCTTTGAAAATTAACAATTATGAAATGGAGTAAAACGTGAATTTGGAAACAAACGAGTAAAATGGAAATTTTACTTAAAGTGGAACATTTTTATGAAATAAAATTATTGAAATGGGTGTTACACAAATTAGTCCTAAATGAATATGATTTTGGAATAAAATCAAAGTTAAAATGTAAAGGACATGAAATGATACTTTTGAAAGTGTAACACGAATCGGTGTGAAACACCGATTTGATTTTTGTTGAGTAAAAAGATAAAGAAGGAATAATGTGGACATTTGTGAAATGTTAAAACGCATAATAGGAACTTGAATGACAACGGATAATTAAGGAGGGCCTTGAGCCCTGGGGTGAACAACCCAAAACAATTGGAAAGAGTATATAGTGGCGTATTCAGTGGTGTGGAGCCCGTTAAAGTGTGTGGTTTATTGGAGAATTCCGGGAAATAAGGTAAAAGAATGAGGAACATGTCAAGAAATGGATTGGAATGTGAATATGTGTTAAGACAAACTAACTTTAATTAATTAATAAATGTTTCGGTGAAGGTTAAAGTAGACATGAAATGTGTAAATTAATGAATGTCCATAAAGTAATGGAACGGTAAAGTACGATGGTTAAGCCGGTGAGTTAAGCAACCTAAGAAGGTTTAACCATAATTAACACAAGGGTGTGTTGTGAAAGGTTGTGAAAGGTTTAATTAGTATTTTCTAACATGGTGTTCGCGTGTGTTGAAAGGGTGGTTTTCGAATGAAATACTATTGTACATTATTTAATTAAAAGGGAAATTTTGGTAAATAAATGGGTCTCAGCTAAATAGACTATGGTTGTTTCAAGTATTTAACCGTATGCGTTAAATAGAGGGATAAATGTCAAATTAAGAAGGAAGAAGTCTTTTATGAGATTAAGGTAAATTATTCGTGATAAATAACCATTTCGAAAGTAAACGATTTCATGCATTAAGTATACACACACAGAGACACACACAAGGTAGTTTCATGTGCACTTTTTTATAACGTGTTAGAGTCTTCTTTATGCCGTTTGTTTCTATACTTCATTCGTATATTCCCACTGGCCATTGGCTTTCACCCTCATTTTTGTTACGGCAGGTTGGGTAGGGGTTCGTATTTTGAGAGCGTTATATAGGTAAGTATTTATTTAATCTCACTTTAGTAGCTCTGTATTCTTGGACTCCGAGGGTACTTCCCATGGGTCCCTCACATAGTTTGACTTAAAATTGGAATCGCATGCTAAACTAGTGAAACATTAATTAAAAATAAAACTTGACTAGCAACACTATATAGGTTGTTTCATTGCACTTCAAACCTAGTGCTCAGGCCAGATCGAGTTGAATACGCGTGACCCACAAATATGGATCTGGGCGTTACAAATGGTATCAAAGCTCTAGGTTCAAGGTTACTTTTTGGAGTGACGTGGTGAAGGCGGTAGTCGATCTTTCAATGTCGATGTGGTTTTGTAGTGGTCACGCTAGTTTTGGTGATGATTTAGTTTGTGTCCTCGACGGTAAAGCCAAAGATGTTAGAAAGATAAGTAAATTAGTGTCAGGTGGCACACGGTAGAATTACATGTTGTTAATCTCTTTCACACTTCTGGTTATCTGTTAGTAGTTTAGGGGTGTCCTTGAAAGATAATAGTTGTGACACCGTGATTGTTAGTGTGAGGTCTTGTGTTTAATCATTGATGACATAGAATCTTTTGAGATGTAAGTAGAACGAGATGATACCCATAGGGAAAGTGGCACGAATCGCATACATTCAGCGATAGGGGTTCATAGCTAGGATGTCGTGACTAAGTAATGATGATTGGTGATTAAAATGTACATAACCCTTGTGTGTGGTGCTTATGGGTGGATAACTCTGATAATTTAGCTAGGAAAATTTGAATCCTTGGGGTAATACCATAATCGGTGGATAGTTGATGAGCATGCAAATTTACGTGGGTTAAAGGTTGAGGTTAGCTACATTTAGTCTTAGTTAATAGGATGATATTCTTGCGGGTTCGTACCTTAGTAGCTATTGGCGAATGAATGTATCTCATAAGCGGTGATTAAAATTATGGGCCATTTATGGCAGTGGTATTACGTATGCAACAATGATGATTGATGAGGCTTAGGAGTAAACTTTATATTGCCTTCCATGACTGGATTTAAAAATATCTTTTGACTTTAAGGAATAGTGTCTTTAGTGATGTAGGTGATTGGTTTATAGGGTGTAGGTAATGTCATGTATCGTGCCAAATTCGTAATAGTGTTAGTCGTGGTTTGTACGTGGCATGTGGTCATTGTCATTTGGAAGAAATATGAGATTACTATATAAGGGTAGAGAATAGTTTTAGCCATCAAAGAAATGGTCGGTACGAAGTAATCCAAGTATGAGTGTGGTTTACGGGTATACTAGAGTCCCTATAGAACTATGCAAGTGTCACCTCATTGGGGACATGAATCAACTTGTTGTGATGCCCTGAGGCGTTCTATGGATAAGGTGTGCCATGTGTGGAAGTTCATGGAATAGTATCCTCACGAGCACCAAGAAATTGTGGTGTGGGTGTTGAAAAGTTTGTAGAGCAAACCAACAATAATAGAGGTATGGTCGATAAAATCTTGTTGGGTCTTAATGACGGTTACATAGAATGTGTTTGGTGTCATTAGAATACTAGTTAAGTCCTGTATGAAGGAGAATTAGCATCCTAGTAATGATTGTGTTGAGGGTCAGGTGATGATCCCAGATTATTGGTCAGGGTTAGAAGAGTCATATAGTGTACGTGCCAGATGTGGCTTCCTGAAATGACACATATGGGTAGTGTAATCCCTAAGATAATATGATAGCTTGTGTCGTTATAGGCGTGATGCTCGGATGTCATGAAATAACTAGTATTGGTGTTGTGACACTCGGTTTCAATATAAAATTTATTAGAGATTAAGGTAAATGACGTCGAGTGGAGACTTGAAATGGCAACCAACGTGGGTTGATATCGAAGAATGATTGAATGTTAGCTTGTGTAAACGTTATATTATAGGATAGTCTTAGCTAGGTATGTACTGGTTCTTTGTAAGTACTGCCAAACCAGTTCGGATTAGAAGGTGTATCCTTGTGTGGTACTTGAAACCCTTAGAATGATAACGACGATTGGTGTGGTCGCCACATCAATTCAGTTTGGGTAGAGCTCGAAAATAAGTCTAGTGGTAATCTCGTGTAGTCAAAGGACGGGGTGAGGTGAACACCTCCCTTGAACGGATTAATGCCTTTGAGAATTTGGGATTTTGATCACAACATGAGAAGGCAAGGAATAACCTAGGTGTAGTTGTTTGGTGGAGTCATCACCGGTAAGTGGACTAAGTCAGTGTGAATAAGGGCTCTTGGAATTATCCAATCACAGTAGTTCATATATGCTAAGGATGAGAGGGGTAGGGCCATACTCCCAAGGAGGGAAGTCGGATGTTGACTTCCTATGGAATTATAGGTTCGTGTCTTGCTTTCGTATTTCGAGAATGAATAGTTGTGATTCGATTCATCATGGTTGGTGACCCAAGCTAGCTCAGAAATGAGTGACATGACTTATATAATATGGTGTAGGTTCCCTTTCATAAATCATAGTCGAATGCTTATGGGCGAAATTTCTTGGGACGTTTTCTTTTTCCTTCGGACTCTCGTGTGTCCATTTTAGTTTGGGTAATTGAGGATTGGTTTTCTCACAGATGTGGTAACTCGTACTTGTGCCATGTCATGGTATGATGCGGTTGAGATTAGTAGAGCGCGGTGGACCATGTGTGGTTAATGCAAGTCAATAACTAGGTGCACCCTCCCTGAGGTATTCTTGATATTGCATAAAATTCTGTGTACGTGTGGCTATGCTTTCCACCACATGGTTTTCTCGTAGTATTGGCTTTTCTTATGATTAGCAGCCTTTCAACTGGCTGACACGGTAGTTAGTGGATTTGGTTCCAAAGAGCGGTATGACGACTTGAGGATATGACATAGTTTTAGAAATGAAGGAAAAATTAGCATATGGTGTTTATTTCCCGTAGTGAGTGGATTATAGTGAGGCTTTAGAGAGTGGTCAATGGTGAGAGGCATAAAGTAGTAATAGGGTCATCAGAGTGATGCGACAGAAGGTGTAAGCTGAACGCATGGTGATCACTTGGTAAGAATATTACTTCTTGGAGTGAGAAACTAGCATAGTATGGTTATTGGCAAGCTTACGTGAGTTGTGTAGTCAAAATAAGCGAAATATTTATGGGACGTAGGGAGTGCAGTCCTAATAGGGAATTGACCTTGATGATGAATACGATGATTGGTTGCATTACGATTAACATTGGGTGAGTCGGACGGGATACACCCTTGTTTTCAATAGATAAAAAGAAGACGAAAAATAAGAGAAAAGGTATGCGGATCGTGTTGGAAACTGAGCATCCGTGTAAATACGCTAGTCGTTGTTATCGGCTTCCGATCACAATACAAAAAAACCCTAAACTTTAACTAAACTCTTGAGGAGTATAGTGGCGAGTCTGGGTATCGAATCCACAGGGAATCTTTGATAGATTTTAATTGATTTATTAATTCAAAAAAATAAAAGTGTAAAAGATTATGATTGAGTGAGAAAGGAAAAAGAGAAAAATAAATAAGTTAACTAAAACTAATTGGAAAATTAAGGTAGGGACACAATCCCCAAACCGTAGAGTATTGATGGTATAAAACTAATCGTAAATTTAAGTGATTAGTTTGCGCGTCCCGAGCAATGTAAAAGAAAAAGAAAAATGTCACAATTCTTCTAAACACTTTATTGGGATAGAATACCTTTTTTGCGAGAAATCAATTGCATTTAGCATATGCAACAAGCCGTTAAACCCCTAGGTTACCCCAGTAGTACGAGTGTTGTCTCGTGAGGGTTTGAAGTGAATATACCCACAAAATTCGTTATTGACTCAAAGAAAAATAAAAAAACTTAAAAATCATAAAATTTAAACACCCCAAAAATGGTCACTATAAATCCATATTTGAGAGTCTTAAATCGTAGTGTGTGTGCGCGAAGCCAAAAATCGAACCACTAACTTCCTCCGATTGATCAGTACGTTACTTTTCCAAAAATTCATTTTGATTCAATTTATCCCAGATTCAATCACAAACGAATCATTCAGATTGTGGCTATTCTCTCCGTGTGCGGGATATAAAGAGTAAATATAATGGACACAAAGTCACGCATACAAATTGAAAGATGAAAATATGTGTTGAATATATCTCATCATCGGTATACGATCATTGGGAAATGGGAACATCGCCTCTTTTTTCACACATTTAATCTCTTTTATTATCTTTTGGTGTCTTAGCTCTCCACGCGGTAATCAATTTAGCTTTCCGAACTCGGTAGGACTTTTCAGGTTATAGGTGTATTGGGTAACATGGAAATGGTTGGGAAATTCGAAATTGAATTCTTTTTCTTATGATGTCCCTTAGTGCTTTTTCGGGCATTTGCTCATTTTCTATTCCTTTTCTCTATTTTTTCTATTTTTCACTTCTTTCCTTTTCTTGTTATTTTTGTTGAGCATTTCTATTCTTTTTCTCTCCCATTCTTATGCACTTTTTGACTTGAATGAATATTCCATTTTCGTAATTCCGGGTTACATGGGTTTTTCGGGTAACCAAACGAAAAGGATAAATTTTATTGGGCTTAATGGGGTTATCAGAGGGATAATTTTTCACGTCTTTTTATGGTTAATATTTTTGGGTAACAAACGATGACCTATTTCATTGTCCGAATTACTTATGAATTTACCATATGCGTCTCGAGATTAATTTAATTTAGGGATTTGTAGTGCGCTTTTCGAGGCAATATTCCATTTCCCATAACCGATCAAAATAATAAAATAGAGATCATCAACGACTTTTTAAAATGATGAAATGAACTTTGAGTTAATCATTAACTCGGATTGATTTAAAATGCTCTCAAAAAAATATAGGCTCGAAATCTCACCGGGTTTGTCAATCTCCACACTTATTCGTAAAGTCGTCAATTTTCTTTTAATTTCCATCTTTGGTCAATTTTGGCTTTGTGCATTCGATTTTTACAACTTGAGACAAAATATTTGTGACATTTTTGAAAATTTTAACTTCCCATCTTTAATTATTTTGAAGAAAAATATTTTTAGCTTTTTTTCAAATTTTTTTAATTTTCTAAAAAAAAACACACACTTGGAAAGAACATGTGATCGAATCAATGAAACTAAACAATAAATGGGAAGAATATCCCACAACCCCTAACTTAAATGTTGCAATGTCCTCAATGCTAATCAATAACACAACATAAAGAGAGGAAAAGAAAGATATTACACAAAATGGAGCGATCCTCGAAAAGTACGAGTCCATTGAATCTACAAAACATGTTAGAACAAAGCATAGCAAAAAGAATAACAAAAACTCTAAACTAAAAAAAATAAATAAGCTAACTATTGTACAACCTACGATTTGAAATTCTAATAAGTTATACACTAGAAGTCAAAAAATTTGAGGGTCCACCCAAAATACAATATGACTTTGAGGGATTAATGGTGTACCCTCACTAGGATGCATGCCTCCCAAAAAATAAGGATTCCGTCTGAACAACGGAAGGCATGTGTGAGGTGGAAAAAATGAACCATCACCATTTAAAAATTTTAACGGGATGATGGTGAGTTTGAATGCTAGGTGAGACAAGTACAATTGAGATCCAAGAAAAATATAATCTCCTCCTAAAGATTTTTCAAGTAGTATGGGGAGAGGGGCACACAAAAAGGAAGAGTCCGTATTAGAAAATAATTCTAGCAAAGTGTCTTTGTCAGTAAAAGGTGTAAACGTTTTAGAATTTTCAACCGACTCATAGGAATCTAGCGGTACCTCTAATGGTTCAATAATGGTGAACGAAAATAGTGATGAAATAAACTCAATCTCAAGTGATGCATCATCACTTGTAGATTGAATTTCAAGGGAGCACGAATAACATTCAATGAGATGTTCTGCAAAAATTTGAGGTGACACACAAGTCTCAACCTCCACTTTGTTTTCCAAAATAAAATTACCTCATCGCAAAGTGAGATCCTTTTCGTAACAAGACCAGTATTCATCACGCTTTGGGTGGAAAGAAAATCAAGTACTTGTTTGATTTGAAAAAGCATTATTTCTTTTAAAGTAGGATTCATTGGCTCTATAGCTCGGAAGAAAAGTCGTCATTGGATTCGAATAATTCATCCAACCCTTGCTCCCCAAAACGATTTTTTTCCCGATATTTATTTTCAAGCCTTTCATATTCATGAAGTAAAATCCCCTCACCCACTTTAATAAGACGAGGTGGAGATTCTTGAAAATAAAAAGATTGAAAACTATTCCTATATGAACCATTATAATTACCGAATTCACTATAAAAACATGATTACCGAATTGTTTGTAAACGGACACTCCATGTAAAGAGGTGTGTGGTTAAGGATTCAACGTTTATTGGCGCTTAATTGTGCAAGCATGCAAAAAAAATTGAAAGAAAAGAAAAAAATATCTTGGGAAATAGTAAATCAATTATAATCTATAACAAAACACTCGACAACGGCGCCATTTTGATCGTGTTGGAAACCGAGCGTCCGTGTAAATATGCTAGTCGTTGTTATCGTCTTCCGACCACAATACAAAAAGAACTTTAGCTTTAACTACACTCTTGTGGAGTATTGTGGGGAGTTTTGGTATCGAACACACAAGGAATGTTTGATAGATTTTAATTGATTTATCACTTCAAAAAAATAAGGTGTAAAAGATTATGATTGAGTGAGAAAGGAAAAAGAGAAAAATAAAGAAGTTAACTAAAACTAATTGGAAAATTAAGGTAGGGACACAATCCCCCAACCATAGAGTATTGATGGTATAAAACTAATCATAAATTTAAGTGATTAATTTGACCCATAATTTAGTACTCCCAAGCATTACGTATATGAGGTTCAAGCTCGCACCATACTTAATCAGAGGACGAGTAAATCGGTATTGCGATAGTGACACTCGAATTGCATTCTAAAGTATTCTGGTTATCCTGAACAAACGAGATCCAAAGATCTACAATTATCGCGTTTCTACGCAATACGGTCGTAATAAATCATTAAATTTAGAGGACTAATTTTATACACATGCAACTACCACATCGGGTTGGGTTCATGCATTCCAACCTTTAAAAACCTAGACTAACATGAGAAATAATAATAAAAGTGCTAGAAATAAAAGTTACCAAGATTGAAGAGTAAGAACATGCAAGAAGAAATCAAAGATGGAAGAAAAACCGGAAAAGCTCTTGAATTAATGGTGCAAAGTATGTAGATTCATCTCCTAGATGTTCCTACTTGTCATGGAGATTTTACATCAATGAAATCTGAATAAAAAGAGTCCTAATGACTAAATATATAGGCTAGAGGTCGTTTAGAAGAGTCCCCAAAACATAAAACTCTTTTGGCTAAAAGATAAGCACAAAATAAAAATCCCGTATTTGGCAATTTGTCACACTTAGAAAGCGTGACTAATTTTGTAACAGATTTAGTGCGTGACAAATGGACGAACCGGTTCGAGTTTTGGGTGAACAGGTTCGGGGTAATTCGCTGGTTTTGGGCCTTTTTCAATACTTAGAATATTTTCCAACTTTCTTCTTTTCTTCCTTGGATTTTTTGTCAACTTCAAATGATCATAACTCCTTCATAGTAGCTCGGAGTTGGGTGCCATTTTTTTCAGTATTCTCGTTGTTCTGAGATATTCAACTTTCCTACCCCACCTCTGCGATCGAGCAGAAGAATTATGAAAATTCCCTTGAACTTGCCTTCCTAGCCTTTCTTTCATTATTTTGATTTCTCTTTCGCACCGCTTGCATACTTTACCTATAAAATACATAGGAGAAACACGAAATACTTTCCAATGAAGGTTAGTAGCACAAATGTGAGTTAAATCCATATCAATTGCATCACTCGGGTTCACAAAGGTACTAAAATTAAGGGGATAGATATATAATATTTATGCCTAATCAAACCCCCCTAACTTAGAACTTTGCGCGTCCCGAGCAACACAAAAGAAAAAGAAAAATGTCACAACTCTTCTAAACACTTTATTGGGATAGAATATCTTTTTTGCGGGAAAGCGATTGCATTTAGCATATGCAACAAGCGGTTAAACCCCTAGGTTACCCTAGTAGTACGAGTGTTGTCTCGTGAGGGTTTGCAGTGAATATACCCACAAAATTCGTTATTGACTCAAAGAAAAATCAAAATACTTAAAAATTATAAAATTTAAACACCCCAAAAATGGTCATCGCAAATCCATATTTGAGAGTCTCAAATCATAGTGTGTGTGTGTGTGAAGCCAAAAATCGAACCGCTAACTTCCACCGATTGATCACTACGTTACTTTTCCAAAAATTCGTTTTGATTCAATTTCTCACAGATTCAATCACAAACGAATCACTCAGATTGGGGCTATTCTCTCGGTGTGAGGGATATAAAGATTAAATATAATGGACGCTAAGTCATGCACACAAATTGAAAGACGAAAATATGTGGTGAATAGATCTCCTCATCGGTATACGGTCATTGGGAAATGGGAACATCGCCTCTTTTTTCACACATTTAATCTCTTTTATTATCTTTTGGTGTCTTAGCTCTCCACGCGGTAATCAATTTAGCATTCCGGACTCTGTTAGACTTTTCAGGTTATAGCTGTATTGGGTAACATGGAAATGGTTGGGAAATTCGGAATTGAATTTTTTTTCTTATGATGTCCCTTACTACTTTTTCGGGCTTTTGCTCATTTTCTATTCCTTTTCTCTATTTTTTCTTTTGTTGAGCATTTCTATTATTTTTCTTTCCCATTCTTATGCACTTTTTGGACTTGAATGAATATTCTATTTGTGACACCCCGCCTAATTAAATACCGGGCGATCACTCCTTTATTAAATTAAATCAAGGTAAACAGTCGGTTCATTCTCAGCATCACTGTCGATAAAAATAAATTTTCCAATTTAACACCCTAAATAATTAAGCTAAGTGTCAAAAACATTTTCATACAAACTTTCCAAATTTTAATTAACAAAAAAGATTTATTTAATTAAAATCACATTTCTACAATTAAGAAATCACACCACAATAAACTAAATAACATAAACCATTCATCAATCGAATGTCAACAATTGGAACTAAAACCACAAATCCATCCAGAATAAATCCCATAGAACAATACTGGAAATAACTGAAATATAAAAATCCCAACAACAAATGAAATGATGAAAAGGGGCGACACGTGCCCAATAAATGAGAGTAATAGGAGTGGAGTCAATAACAGAAGCCGTCTACTCAAGTGACCTGCAACTCCCACCTAAGTTGCAGCTCGTTCTTCTCAAGGGATCCTAAGCAAGACGCCCCTTTGGCTGGGCACCTGAAAATATACATATATATATACAAGAGAGAGAGAGAGAGAAAAAGAAACGGGTCAGAGCCCGAAAGTGTGTTTGATTTAAAATACGTTTAGCAAGTATTTAAATTGATACAGGCCAATGCAACAACATATTAGTGCGTCTCTCTCTTGAGAAAAAAATACTCACCTCTCTTCTAATGTGCACACCTATCGCACTAACCTTCCCAACGGTTCGTTTTATCAGCTATCGCACTTGACTTTCTAAAAGATTTAACTTAACTTAGATTACCCGCAAGATTTACAATTCACGATTTCATTTTAAAAGAATGTTCCAAACAGTAATCAAAGTCCTCCATTTTAACTTTATAAAATCCATAAAGTTTTACCGTGACATATTATAATTTTTCAAAACAAGTATTTAATAATATGAGTCAACAACTATGTTCTACTTATCAAATTTCAGTAGACAGTTTCAAATATCATAATCTCATATATATATATATTAACTACTCGTATAATATATATATAACAGCACCCCGAAATAAACTATGGTGCGTGCATACTTCCACTATCCAAAGCCCCATGTCACTCATATTAAGGGGAATACATTCGGAATCACTCTCGAATTGTATTAACATAAATGCACAAACAATATTGAGGCGAAGCATAGATTCCAAGTCTCTAAGAGGGTGGCACATACCGGCGTCTCTTAGGACCGTCTGAACTATCTCATCGATAGCCTGTACCAAGGACATCTATCTTCTGGGGTACAAGTCAATATCCCCCATAAAGGTCCCATCGAGATAAGACTTGTCCCAGCGCGGAAACCTCAGGGATAGCAAGTAGCGTGGGTATGATTTTCTCATGTATATAAAATATGTACACACAATCATATAAATATACCACTTTATCATATTAATATAGGTTCTTCTCATCACCCGTAATTATACCGTTTATTCTTAATTTCACACTTAAAGAATTTCGCATAAGGTTTTATTCCTAACCTTAACTCGAAGGGTTTTCTCACTTATTACCTAACACTCGTGGATTATAACCCCACAAATCTGAAATTCAGTAAGTGACTTTATTAGATTCCAACGTAACTCTCTTACGCAGCTCACCCTTTAAAATTTATAAATCTAACAACCTACGGTAAATATCCCATAAATATCATTCTCGTTGAATATTAAAGTTTCTAACATTTATCCATATACCCTACTGGTCCTCAATGTCTCCCAAATACTTTTATTTAAGATGCCCAAAGATTATTTCACGATAAACTTAATTTATCTAATTAAACAAGGTAAATAGGAGTCTTCCAGGAGGGGTCAATCGATCGAAGCTTGGGCTCGATCGATCGAACCTTCGATCGATCGATGCTCTATGCTCGATCGATCGATCAAGCAGGTCTGGGAAAAAATTCTGCAGAATTGCAGTTACGGGATTCATCAAAATTCTTCATCAAATTCCATATTTTCCAACACTAATCTACCCATAAATTCTACTACTAACATACTAACATAATTCCAGATGTTTTTAACGTTCAGCATGCGTGTATACATCATTAATCATGGTTAACAACCCAAAATCTCATCTAAACATCAAGAACCCTAAAGTTTTCATAACTATGATTCAATTAAGTTTTTCTCCAGAATTTCTTCCTAGTCTAACATCAAAAATTTGTGGGTAATACATCTATATCATCAAAATTTTCCAGCACAAGGTTTTAATCTTCTCTACATGCAACTTCCTATCAAAATTTGGGGTTTTCTTACATGGATTACATTCCTAATTAATCCTAAACTAATATGAACATTGCACTAACGAAATACGCAAGTTAAACACTTGCCTGGGATTTTCAGAAGTCTGATTTCCTGTTGATTATCGTGTGGTGACATTCTCCTCCTCGCGATCTACGTGTTGGTGGTGACGGCGGTACAAACGGTGGTGTTTTGGCCTTGAATCTCCTTAAAATGTCTCTCCTCTCCTCTCCAATGGCCGTTCTAGGGTTCTGAATGTTCTAACCCTAAATGGCTAGCCTAACCATCTGATAAAGGCTGCTAAAATTCGTGGGTTTAATTACCCTATTTTGTAAAATGACCAAAATGCCCTCCCGGGTCACTAATTAGGCCTAAAAACACTCCGAGACCTAAACTAAACCCCCGGGTACACTTTTATGACTATCTCGACCTTTTCGGACGCGTTGGCGCACTCAAAACGACCATACGAACAACTTATAAAATATTTACTTTTTAATTAACAAAATTAGTCCCGACGTGACACAGGCACGTCCCAACTTAAATTTTCGAAATAGTCATTTAATTCACGTATGACATTCAATATAACCAATATAGTATATCACTATGCTCATTAGTAATATCCAACAAGTTTCCCATAATTACTAACTCTTGACACGTTAATAATTATAAGATAATTAATTTTCGAATTTTTATTAAATAAACATTCTCATTAAGTTTAATAAATCCCCAAATTAATATAGCATAAAAATACGGGGTATTACATACTTCCCCCCTAATAACGGAATTTCGTCCCGAAATTCGGAAAATAAGGCATACCTGGTAAAAACAACTCTGGATATCTCTCGCGTATATCTGCCTCACGCTCCCAAGTGGATTCCTCCACATTATGATGCTCCCACTGAACTCGCACAAGTGGAACTATTTTCGACCTCAATCTCCTCTCACTATAGTCTAGAATAGCCACTGGTCTCTCCTCGTAAGAGCTATCAGACTGTAAATCAATCTCATCTATCGCAATGTGAGTATGGGACATATCATTCCGAAGACATCGTCTCAACGATGAGATGTGGAATACATCGTGGATGCGATGTAAATGTTCTGGTAATCCCAACCTGTATGCTACCGGCCCAATCCTCTCAATGATGGGAAATGGTCCCACATACCTTGGGGCCAATTTCCCTTTCTTCCCGAACCTCATTACTCCTTTCATAGGAGATACACGCAATAACACTTGATCTCCCACATTAAACTCCCGGAAGAACCGTTTCGCATCGGCGTAGCTCTTCAGCCTGTCCTGGGCTACCCGAATACGACTCCTGATTATCTCAATCCTTGCGGAGGTCTCCTGAATCACTTCTGGTCCTAGCAACTTGTTGTCCCCCACCTCGAGCCAACAAGTTGGAGAACGACGAGGCCTGCCATACAAAGCCTCAAATGGGGCCATACCAATCGTAAACTGATAAGAGTTATTATAAGCAAACTCTACCAGTGGAAGATGTGGCTCCCAACCTCTTCCAAAATAGATAACACACATGCGTAGCATATCCTCTAACATCTGATTAGTACGCTCTATCTGTCCATCTATCTGTGGGTGGTAAGCTGAACTCAACCTCAACTCGGTACCCATAGCCTCCTGAAAACTTTCCCAGAAACGTGACACAAAAATCTTGTCTCTATCTGACACAATATTCTGGGGCACCCCGTGTAATCTGACAATCTCAGCAATGAACAATTGAGCATACTGACCCGTAGTATAATCTGTCTGCACTGGCAGAAAATGAGCCACTTTGGTCAAACGGTCTACAATCACCCAGATAGAATCGTGGCCCCGCTGTGATGTAGGCAACCCTGTAATGAAATCCATGGAAATACTCTCCCACTTCCACGCGGGTACTTCCAACGGCTGAAGCAATCCTGACGGTTTCTGGTGGTCCACCTTCACCAGCTGGCAGGTAGAACACTTGGACACAAACTCGGCGATGTCCTTCTTCATCCCACTCCACCAGTATTGACGCCTCATGTCCTGGTACATTTTATCACCTCCCGGATGTACTGCAAATCGGGACCCGTGAGAATGAGTCATCACTTCATGATGTAACTCCGCTCCTTCTGGAACCACTAATCTCCCATTAAACCGCAACCCTCCATCAGAACTAACAGAATAGGACTCAGCACCCTCGGCTAGAAGTCGCACAATCTGCTCCTGACAAAACGGGTCTGTGGTCTGTGCCTGTATCACCCTCGTAACAATCTCGGGCGTGACTGACATCACGGATATGAAAGAACGGGCTACTGCGTCCTGGTGACCCAACTCTTTCCATTTTTCTTTCCAGATGTCCGCTACATCGTCTACCGGTCTACGGCTCAACGCATCAGCAACTACGTTGGCCTTTCCCGGATGATACTTTATATCGAACTGGTAGTCCTTCACAAACTCTAACCACCTGTGCTGACGCATATTCAGCTCTCACTGAGTGAACAGGTACTGCAGTGACTTATGGTCTGTGAACAAACGGAATTTCTCGCCCAATAAGTAGTGCCTCCAAATTCTCAATGCAAAGACGACCGCTGCTAACTCCAGGTCGTGGGTGGGGTAATTCTTCTCATGCGGCTTAAGCTTGCGGGAAGCAAAAGATATAGCCTTCTCTTCCTGTTGAAGTACTCCCCAAGTCCCCGTAAGGACGCATCGGTGTAAACCAGGTACTCTACACCCGGCTTCGGTAAAGCAAGGACTGGTGCTGAAGTAAGCTTGTGCTTCAGCTCGTCGAAAGCCAACTGACAAGCGTCATCCCAAACATATGGTTCCCCTTTGCGAGTCAGATTCATCAATGGACCCGCTATTTTGGAGAATCCCCGAATGAATCTCCTGTAGTATCCGACTAATCCCAAGAAACTACGCGCTTCTGTCGGTGTCGTGGGCTGTCCCCACTCCCTCACCGCTGACACTTTGCTCGGATCAACTGCAATCCCTTGTTCAGTAACGACATGGCCCAAGAACTGTACTTCTCGCAGCCAGAGTCCACACTTCTCGTACTTAGCATACAACTGATGCTCTCTTAGAGTCTGAAGAACCTGCCTCAAGTGTTCGGCATGCTCCTCCTCGGAGTGTGAATATATCAAGATATCATATATGAAGACGATGACGAACTGATCCAAGAATTCTCTGAATACTCGGTTCATCAAGTCCATGAAAACGGCTGGGGCATTTGTGAGTCCGAACGGCATCACCCTGAACTCATAGGACACATATCTCGACAAGAAAGCAGTCTTTGAAACATCCTGCTCTCTAATACGTAACTGATGGTACCCCGACCTCAGATCAATCTTCGAAAAGAAAGTTGCTCCCCTCAACTGGTCGAACAGATCATCGATTCGAGGCAACGGATATTTGTTCCGTATCGTGACCTTGTTCAACTCCTGGTAGTCCACACACAATCTTAGTGAACCATCTCTCTTCTTTACAAATAGGACTGGAGCTCCCCAAGGTGAGGTACTCCTACGAATGAAGCCCTGACCTAACAGCTGCTCTATCTGATCTCGTAGCTCTCGCATCTCTGCCGGAGCCATACGGTACGGTGCGCGTGCTATAGGTCTCGTATCCGGTAATAAATCTATAACGAAGTCTATCTCACGACTGGGCGGTAGGCCTGGTATCTCCTGAAACACATCGGAATACTCCCTGACGACAGGGATCGAATCTAAGGAAATCACGACCTCCTTAGAGGTATCCTCCTCTATGTAATACAAATGAGCGGTCGAACCCCCCTCTGGGCGAGGCATCGCCACTACAAACATCTCTTGCCCCGGAATGGCAAAAAAAATGCTCCCACCGAAGCAATCAATCATGGCTCTATAAGCTGCGAGCCAGTCCATACCGATAATCACATCATGCTCGTGCATGTCTAAGACTAATATGTCAGCAGGTAATACCAAGCTACCAATCTCTACCCCCACTCCCCGGCATATAAAGAATATAAGTGACCCACTCCCCAGTGGTGAGTTGACACACGTCATGGTGCTCTCTGCTGTGGCTAGCAATCCTAAGGACTTCGCGAAATGCGTAGCTATATAACAATGCGTTGACCCCATATCAAATAATACCCGACCCATAGTACCATGGATAGGAAACATACCCTCAATCGCGGGTGGTGCCTGTGGAGCTGTTGCCTGGTGGAGATTATAGACACGTCCATACTGCAATTGCCCCTGCTGCACTGGAGCTGTTGGGATGGCTGGTAGGGCTGGAGCTGGGAGGGCAAGTGGAAAGAATGGTCTCTGCGGCTCATTATGGGCTCCCTGCTGCTGTGGGGCCCTATCGCCCTCTGGGAAATCCTGGCGCCTATGGCCATGTTTACCGCACCCAAAGCATCTGCCTTTGAAGTTACCGCCCCTCTGACCCTGCTGTCCACGGCCCTGCTGGCCGTTACCTCCACGCCACTGGCCCTGTTGGCCCTGATGGGCACGCTGTGGGCCTTGCTGACCCTACTGCTGTCCCTGCGGTCGGTGTTGGCCCTGCTGGCCCTGCTGATTAGGCTGGCCCTGCCTGAAACCCCCGAATCCCTGCCTAGAATCACCTGAACGGAATCGCTTAGCAGGGTCCCCTGATGGGAACTCTGCTCGTGCTGACGATTCTGTCCATGAGTTGGTGCCCCACCGGCACTATTACCCCCGGTCCTGCCCTGCTGGCTGGACTCTCCTGCTCTCTTGCTTCCCTGAAGATGGAAGCAGTGATCCTGGCAATGTAGTAACGCTGCATTGAGTACGTCAGTGAAAGTACTCAGGGATAGATTCCCAATAAGGTGCTGACGGATCCTCCAAGCTAACCCGTCGACAAACAGCAAAATCTTCTTGCTCTTAGTGGGTGCCTCATCCGGCACAATAGTGAGAAGTCTCGTGAACTCCTCATAGGACTCAGACTAAGGTTATCGCTATCGATCTCAGAAACTATCGATCCTACCCTTCTACTACGGGAGGAGATACCCGCACAAGCTCGGCACTAATTGCCTTACTTTACGAAACACGTTATACCTCTACTAGGGAATAACCACACTAACTTATAATCTTTAACCCCAACACTACTTACTCCTATTCGCGTTGGTGTACCCTCAAGAGCCTACTTGCTCACTGAGCCCAAACTAAAGGAAGGTTCCCGGACCACTCCCAGTCCCAGGAATATACTATTCGCTATTTCCATTCCAACGAGTAGACAAGGCATATTGCCATCTACACTAGGCTATGCACGGCCTAACGTTTATCGAAAATGATCCGAACTATTACACGGAAATTCGATCCATAAAAACTACTACTCCGATCTCTCCTTTAAATCAAATCCACCCCTCCACTCCGGGTGGTAGGATATACCCCATATCCTAACGGTTCCCCATTCTTTCTGGAGACTTTACCTATACCTTGACACGAATGTCTCGTCTCGGTGAAGCTCACTCCACTTGGCATTCTATGCCACGAATAAACTCTAAGACGGTATCTACTCGGCGCCTATACTACTCCCATCCGCATTGCCTTAGCGAAAGGAAACATCCTAACGAGACCAAAATCCCATACTTGTCGTCTAGGGACCAAATCCTACTTAGAGTTAACCCACAACTTATTGTGGTTAACTCCCAACCATCTTCCTAAACTAACGCCGCATGCCCTAAGGGCCTAGCATCCTAAGAATCCTAAGGTCGATCTATCTATCCTAACCTAGTCGTATAAGTATAATACTAAATATCCCTAGTGTCCAAGACCTTTCCCGACTTCCGATATTAGCTCGGTTTCATGCGTGGGACGTCTCGCCGAAGCGAAATCCAAACAAGGAACCCTCCCGTTACACTACTACCTCGCATTGTCAGTCGTCGAGAAGTAACGGTCGAAGACACATGATCGGGATCGACGGAATCCTAACTCGAAACTCTATTACTACATATATACGTCTAAGTCCTATCATAACAATCGAATGAGGCATTTACTTTCAGTAAGATGCCACCACTACTTTAACCCCAAGAGACACATATACCTCTACACAAATGGCCTTCTCATTAAGGCACAACCATAAGTCCTTATCGGACTTTCATCATCATAGTCTTCCCCACATCGATTTAGAGGAAAACCATCATCGCGCTCATATATCGCACATGAACTTAGCCCTTAATCACTCATATACATGATTCTTAGCTAAACCTTCCAACCCAACACTTAACCAACAGAAAAGAAAAGAAAGAAGAAAAGAACGGAAAAGAAAATGCACATCTCTCCACTCCCAACATCGTTAAGGTTCATGCGTGGAGCGTCTCGCCGAAGCAAAATCCAAACAAGGAACCCCTCCACACAGTCACCTTAACTAGCCGGTCATGGAGATAAGGCAATCGCATACACAAGCAAAGCAAACAAGTAAGCAAACAAAAATAAAAACAAAAATAAAGGAAACTATCTACATAACGTAAACGACCTCTATAAAGTCTCAACCCGTATCCAGGAGAGATTTTATAGAACAACTAGTCCTCCTCCTAGAACGAGAACTAGGATAGCCTCGCGATATATTCGCTTGCTATCACCCCAACCAATCTAAGAATATTTCTACTCGTATAATATATAATACAAGTAGCACGTACCACACATATCACCACTCGCCCCATAACGAGTGAGAAGGAAAAATACAGAACTCCCCTATCATGGAAGCCATATAAATATACTTACTACTATATATGGAAATACATACCGATACCATCAGAAGCTCGATATACGCACCCGAATCTAGGGCTAGCATCAATACTACTCCATCCTACCTAAGGAATGCACCACTCGCACCCTAGTTGGAATTCCACCCACATACTAGCCAACCTCCCGGGGTTGCTACCGATAGTTCTAAGACACGACATTCTAGTCTTACTCGAACCAAACTACTTCCATTAATGACTCAACTAGGAGTCCTATTCTTGCCGGTTATCTTAAATCGACAAGATCAGAACGCATACTTCCCTTGACTTCTTCAGCAAGGAGAACATCCTACCAGCCTCCCCGACCTTAGTTCCACGAGCCTTCCCCAGGTGGATGTCCACCATTGGGGTCTCATGAACACTATTTCTCCAAAAGTGTTTCCAACACTTACTTATGAGCCTAGCATTTCCACTGAGAGGCTCTCTCTACGGGCAAAAACATTCTGTCCCACCATAAAGAGGCGACTATCATATCCGCCACTTCAACCTTACTCCTAAGGGTGAAAGGTTTTCCTAAAATCCTCACACCTGAGCACTCCTATACCCAACTCTAGGCCAAACTCTCGGGTCTTACGCTCTCACCGAACGAAGTTACATTTCCCCGATCCAACCAAACTTTCAACATGTGGTCCTAATAAGAACCTCTCAACTCCGAATTAAAATTGCTCGGAGTCCCAAGCATAGTACCACTCTCTACCGACAACGGTACTTGGGAAAACTATTTTCACTGTGCTTAGTAGTCACGGCAGCATTATAAAATAATGCTACAAAGGGGGAGACCTCCAAAGCGGTCCTTATTCCCGACCACAGCCTACAGCTTATAGTAATCCCATCTTATGACGCCTTCACAACGGCCTTCCTCAACTCCCTTCATCTAACGACTTACAAGCCTCACACGATCACGCGGAAGATCATCGGGGTTCTCATTCCATAGCAGGAGAGAGAAATATCACAAGAGAATTCAACGACCTTATTCCTAAGGCTCTACATCAAACAGAGAGAAACGCAGAAGACGTAAAACATTCGCAGAGATTCCTAAGGACTCTAGAACCTAATGCTCTGATACCATCTGTGACAACCCACCTACTAAAATAATAGGTGGCCAGCCCAATACTCCAATAATTACAGGAATCATAGATGGTCCATTCTCAGCATCACTGTCGATTAACATAATAGTATGAGATAACCACCAATCATTTTAGAAAACGGATTGTCATATACAAAAAAAAATTTAAAAGTAAGGAGAACACTTAGACAATCCCATTTGTGAAAACGGTGGGTATCAAAAATCGATGAATATAGTATGACAACACCATAAGTAATCACCGAATAAGCTGTCGGTGCACAGACCAATACAAATGATATAATAAATATTACAATCAATATTTACAATATAATGAATGAGTGCAAAACCTTGGGCAAACCCGCCCGAATAACTATACTGAACATAACTAGAGTATAGAAGAAAGGAGCGTCTACTACAAGTATCCTACAACATCCGCAACATGCTGTAGCTCCATGACAACTGGAATGGAATATGTAAATACAGATGTCCATGCGGAAGCGCACCTGTAACGGCAAAGAAATGCAGATACAAGGAAAATATAGAAACCGGTCAGGGTCGGGTTTGATATGATTACCATGTGACTAAAATGCATGGAAGATAAGTGCGTAAATCTCTCGCAGATAACAATAATATTCCTCACCTCTCAATCTAGCAGCAACCTAGCGCAATATAAATGATGCTCAGGTTAATAGAAAGAACAGAAGGCTAACTTCTCCCCAGTCTCAACACTATGCCCTATTCGTGCGTGGGGTGTCTCGCAAAGCGAAATCCAAACAAGGAACCCCCCCGATACACTACTACTTAGGCAAGGTTGATCGTCGAGATACATTAGACCCCGTCCTAATTAATTTAAGTACTAAAGGTTAACTTCTCCCCAGTCTCAACACTATGCCCTATTCGTGCGTGGGGTGTCTCGCAAAGCGAAATCCAAACAAGGAACCCCCCCGATACACTACTACTTAGGCAAGGTTGATCGTCGAGATCCATCAGACCCTAAGCACGAAATAATAAATAAATACAAGTGTGTGCATAAGTGTGGGAGGTCACGTCTACAGCTACACAAAGAAACTATAAAAGTAAAACCCATCCATCATCTATTGGCACAATTCCTAATTCTATCTTTAGGAATATACATATAAATGGTACAGCACTTTATCAAGTGTTTACCAAATTAATTTCATCATATACTAATTCATTTCATGAATTTGTTCCTTATCAGGAAATATAATCATACTTTTCATGCTCTATAGGCATTTATCACAATTGTTCACTTTGTAAAAATATCTTCCTTATCAGGAATATGATCATCATCATAGGCTCTTTATGGCCTTACATCGTGCTCTTCATGGCACATCATCATGCTCTATATGGCATTTACATACATCAAGTCCAACTTGATTTAGAATAGTTATATTCATACATATATATATATAACGATTTTAAGACCGCCCGTCCGGGTTTCCCCACTGTGCGCGCCCCTAAATGGCTATCATCTTCCAGGGCCTCCAAGACAACCTGGGATCCTATCGAAACGTCGGGAAGCGGCCATGAGCCTGGGTGGTAGCCAAGACCACACCCAAAATCTCCCTACCCCCGCAGAAAATATACAACCATAAGTGCTCCCATGGCCTAGGGACTATATCCACCCTGCATCATTAGCCAGGGGGCTTCACCACAACGCGCGCGACTTCCCTTATGATAGCGATTTAGAGAGGTGTGTATCCATAAATTATCATTTATGAAAAACATTACTTTTTCCATTTTTGAAAACTCATATTTTTATATTTCCAAAAATCATCCATTTAGCCATTAAGCACCAGCTTTTAGAGGGTGCATTATTTCCTTATTAAGTCATATTTTATTAAGGACCTAAGACCCCAAAGTGCCACTAACCATCAAAATATCCCCAAATAGTTTATATAATTCATAAACCCTCAAAGTGAGTCTCCATAATGGAGTGTCTCTCAAAAGCTCAACTTTAATATTTTAACTTCAAATTTCATTTCTAAGTTAATCTCCTAAATCATTCGGATATCAACCTACGCAACTTAGCCCTCGGTAAGCCTAAATATCCCATTATCATCCTAGGGCATTCGTCTACCCAAAACCACCCTCTAGGACTCTTAATTACTTCCCAAAGGAAGGTTCCTAAGCCTTGGACCTAAAAGAAAAAGGGCTAAGAATCAAAATAAGAAAAATCTCACAAAAACAGGGGAACCGAATCGATTCGCCCCTTGGGCCGAATCGATTCACCCTTGCGAATCGATTCGCTAGATAGCCGAATCGATTCGGTGAGCAAAAACTGGCTTTCTGCAATTGCCGAATCGATTCGCTTTAAATCCGAATCGATTCGGTCTGCAAGACCTGTAACCCTATCCTTATCCGAATCGATTCGCCCATAGGGCCGAATTGATTCGGTCCTGGGATTTTGCCCAGTTTGGGGCGACGGGTTACATAAACCCTAAAATCCCAAAACCCCAAATCTTTGCTTTTGCCCAACATCAACAACATCTAATTCTACCAAATCATTCCAACACCATATACAACTAATAATTTATCCTCAAATCAAATTAAAACACAAGATTAACGGATTAAACACCAAAATCTACAAAAACCCATTTATGGTTTAAACCTCCCAAAACTTAACTACACATGCAATTTATCACACTAAATCAATATCTATCAAGTAAGAAACTTGCCTCGAGGTTCGTAGTCTCTGAACACCTCCGGTAGCGACGGAAATCCGGTCCAAATCTTCATTTCTCTCTTTCTCTCTACTTTCTCCCAACTCCCTCTCTCTCTCTCTCTCTCTCCTTTGGCTTCTCTCACACAAATGAAGAAAAAGAAAAGGGGTGGGGGATTTATAAGGGTCTAAAAATATAAACCCCCACTCCTAAATGCTAATACACCACTAAAATGACTCGTAACCACTTAGTTGAGTCATAACCCCCTTAAAATGCCTAAGTCTCATAAATTACAACTGGGCACTTATATCGACTATCTCGACTCTTCTAAAAACAACCGCACCCCCTATTTTGGCATTCGAGAAAGTGTGAACTATTTTTACGTTCCAATTCCATTTTTAATTCATTAATTATACCCAAATTTAAATATAGGTCATAACCGTCGTTTTACACATAACGACGCAAGATACACAATATAACACTATTTACCTTCTCATAACGGTAAATAGTCAAAATATAGTAAATATTATCCCTAAGTCTCACGGGAAATAATATTTACTCCAACATTCATATTTTGTAAAAATTTGCCCATCAGGCAAAATAGCATAAAATAGTCACTTGAAGACCTGGGTTGTTACACGGAGTTGCTGGCTGCTCGGCTTGGGCACGCCTATCTTTCGGAGCACGTCTCGGAGGCATCTGAAACGTGAACAAGTTTATTAGTCTACAGTTATTATCATATCTCAAATAGCTGAAGACTTAAACGTAAAAGCAAGAATACAACAATCCTAAAAATAGGGCTCTATAGCAATAAGGTTACGCTGAAAGCGAAATAAGCCGTACAGATCCTATGGACACTAGAACCTGATGCTCTGATACCACCGGTGACACCCCGCCTAATTAAATACCGGGCGATCACTCCTTTATTAAATTAAATCAAGGTAAACAGTTGGTTCATTCTCAGCATCACTGTCGATAAAAATAAATTTTCCAATTTAACACCCTAAATAATTAAGCTAAGTGTCAAAAACATTTTCATACAAACTTTCCAAATTTTAATTAACGAAAAAGATTTATTTAATTAAAATCACATTTCTACAATTAAGAAATCACACCACAATAAACTAAATAACATAAACCATTCATCAATCGAATGTCAACAATTGGAACTAAAACCACAAATCCATCCTGAATAAATCCCATAGAACAATACTGGAAATAACTGAAATATAAAAATCCCAACAACAAATGAAATGATGAAAAGGGGCGACACGTGCCCAATAAATGAGAGTAATAGGAGTGGAGTCAATAACAGAATCCGTCTACTCAAGTGACCTGCAACTCCCACCTAAGTTGCAGCTCGTTCTTCTCAAGGGATCCTAAGCAAGACGCCCCTGTGGCTGGGCACCTGAAAATATACATATATATATACAAGAGAGAGAGAGAGAGAGAAAAAGAAACGGGTCAGAGCCCGAAAGTGTGTTTGATTTAAAATACGTTTAGCAAGTATTTAAATTGATACAGGCCAATGCAACAACATATTAGTGCGTCTCTCTCTTGAGAAAAAAATACTCACCTCTCTTCTAATGTGCACACCTATCGCACTAACCTTCCCAACGGTTCGTTTTATCAGCTATCGCACTTGACTTTCTAAAAGATTTAACTTAACTTAGATTACCCGCAAGATTTACAATTCACGATTTCATTTTAAAAGAATGTTCCAAACAGTAATCAAAGTCCTCCATTTTAACTTTATAAAATCCATAAAGTTTTACCGTGACATATTATACTTTTTCAAAACAAGTATTTAATAATATGAGTCAACAACTATGTTCTACTTATCAAATTTCAGTAGACAGTTTCAAATATCATAATCTCATATATATATATATTAACTACTCATATAATATATATATAACAGCACCCCGAAATAAACTATGGTGCGTGCATACTTCCACTATCCAAAGCCCCATGTCACTCATATTAAGGGGAATACATTCGGAATCACTCTCGAATTGTATTAACATAAATGCACAAACAATATTGAGGCGAAGCATATATTCCAAGTCTCTAAGAGGGTGGCACATACCGGCGTCTCTTAGGACCGTCTGAACTATCTCATCGATAGCCTGTACCAAGGACATCTATCTTCTAGGGTACAAGTCAATATCCCCCATAAAGGTCCCATCGAGATAAGACTTGTCCCAGTGCGTAAACCTCAGGGATAGCAAGTAGCGTGGGTATGATTTTAACATGTATATAAAATATGTACACACAATCATATAAATATACCACTTTATCATATTAATATAGGTTCTTCTCATCACCCGTAATTATACCGTTTATTCTTAATTTCACACTTAAAGAATTTCGCATAAGGTTTTATTCCTAACCTTAACTCGAAGGGTTTTCTCACTTATTACCTAACACTCGTGGATTATGACCCCACAAATCTGAAATTCAGTAAGTGACTTTATTAGATTCCAACATAAATCTCTTACGCACCTCACCCTTTAAAATTTATAAATCTAACAACCTACGGTAAATATCCCATAAATATCATTCTCGTTGAATATTAAAGGTTCTAACATTTATCCATATACCCTACTGGTCCTCAATGTCTCCCAAATCCTTTTATTTAAGATGCCCAAAGATTATTTCACGATAAACTTAATTTAACTAATTAAACAAGGGAAATAGGAGTCTGCCAGGAGGGGTCGATCGATCGAAGCTTGGGCTCGATCGATCAAACCTTCGATCGATCGATGCTCTATGCTCGATCGATCGATCAAGCAGGTCTGGGCAAAAATTCTGCAGAATTGCAGTTACGGGATTCATCAAAATTCTTCATCAAATTCCATATTTTCCAACACTAATCGACCCATAAATTCTACTACTAACATACTAACATAATTCTAGATGTTTTTAACGTTCAACATGCGTGTATACATCATTAATCATGGTTAAACAACCCAAAATCTCATCTAAACATCAAGAACCCTAAAGTTTTCATAACTATGATTCAATTAAGTTTTTCTCCAGAATTTCTTCCTAATCTAACATCAAAAATTCGTGGGTAATACATCTATATCATCAAAAGTTTCCAGCATAAGGTTTTAATCTTCTCTACATGCAACTTCCTATCAAAATTTGGGGTTTTCTTACATGGATTACATTCCTAATTAATCCTAAACTAATATGAACATTGCACTAACGAAATACGCAAGTTAAACACTTGCCTGGGATTTTCAGAAGTCTGATTTCCTGTTGATTATGGTGTGGTGGCGTTCTACTCATCGCGATCTACGCGTTGGTGGTGACGGCGGTGCAAACGGTGGTGTTTTGGCCTTGAATCTCCTTGAAAGGTCTCTCCTCTCCTCTCCAATGGCCGTTCTAGGGTTCTGAATGTTCTAACCCTAAATGACTAGCCTAACCAGCTGATAAAGGCTGCTTAAATTCGTGGGTTTAATTACCCTATTTTGTAAAATGACCAAAATGCCCTCCCGGGTCACTAATTAGGCCTAAAAACACTCCGAGACCTAAACTAAACCCCCGGGTACACTTTTATGACTATCTCGACCTTTTCGGACGCGTTGGCGCACTCAAAACGACCATACGAACAACTTATAAAATATTTACTTTTTAATTAACAAAATTAGTCCCGACGTGACACAGGCACGTCCCAACTTAAATTTTCGAAATAGTCATTTAATTCACGTATGACATTCAATATAACCAATATAGTATATCACTATGCTCATTAGTAATATCCAACAAGTTTCCCATAATTACTAACTCTCGACACGTTAATAATTATAACATAATTAATTTTCGGATTTTTTTTAAATAAACATTCTCATTAAGTTTAATAAATCCCCAAATTAATATAGCATAAAAATACGGGGTATTACACTATTTTCGCAATTCCGGGCTACTTGGATTTTTCGGGTAACCAAACGAAAAGGATAAATTTTATTCGACTAAATGGGGTTATGAAAGGGATAATTTTTCACGTCTTTTTATGGCTAATATTTTTGGGTAACAAATGATGGCCTACTTCATTGTCCGAATTACTTATTAATTTACCATATGCGTCTCGAGATTAATTTAATTTAGAGATTTGTAGTGCGCTTTTCGAGGCAACATTCCATTTTCCATAACCGATCAAAACAATAAAATAGAGATCATCAATGAATTTTTAAAATGATGAAATGAACTTTGAGTTAATTATTAACTCGGATTGATTTAAAATGCTCTCAAAAAAATATAGGCTCGAAATCTCACCGGGTTTGTCAATCTCCGCACTTATTCGTAAAATCGTCAATTTTCTTTAAATTTCCATCTTTGGTCAATTTTGGCTTTGTGCATTTGATTTTTACAACTAGAGACAAAGTATTTGTGACATTTTTGAAGCTTTTAAATTCCAATCTTTATTTATTTTGAAGAAAAATATTTTTGGCTTTTTTCAAAATTTTTTAATTTTTTTTGAATTTTTTTTAATTTTCTAAAAAAAACAAACACTTGGAAAGAACATGTGATCGAATCAATGAAACTAAACAATAAATGGGGAGAATATCCCACAGACCCTAACATAAATGTTGCAATGTCCACAATGCTAATCAAGAACACAACATAAAGAGAGGAAAATAACGATATTACCCAAAATGGAGCGATCCCCGAAAAGTACGAGTTCATTGAATCTACAAAACATGTTAGAACCAAGCATAGCAAAAAGAATAACAAAAACTCTAAACTAAAAAATAAATAAGCTAACTATTGTGCAACCTACGATTTGAAATTCTAATAAGTTATACATTAGAATTCAAAAAATTTGAGGGTCCACCCAAAATACAATATGACTTTGAGGGATTATGGTGTACCCTCACTTCGATGCATGCCTCCCAAAAAATAAGGATTCCGTTTGAACAACGGAAGGCATGTGTGAGGTGAAAAAAATGAACCATCACCAATTAAAATTTTTAACGGGATGATGGTGGGTTTGAATGCTAGGTGGGACAAGTACAATTGCGATCCAAGAAAAATATAATCACCTCCCAAATATTTTTCAAGTAGTATGGGGAGAGGGGCACACAAAAAGGAGGAGCCCATATTAGAAAACAATTCTAGCAAAGTGTCTTTTTCAGTAAAAGGTGTAAACGTTTCAGAATTTTCAACCGACTAATAGGAATCTAGCGGTACCTCTAATGGTTCAATAACGGTGAACAAAAATGGTGATGAAATAAACTCAATCTCAAGTTATTCATCATCACTTGGAGATTGAATTTCAAGGGAGCACGAATCACGTTCAATGAGATGTTCTTCAAAAATTTGAGGTGACACACAAGTCTCAACCTCCTCTTTGTTTTCCAAAATAGAACGTACCTCATCGCAAAGTGAGATCATTTTCGTAACAATACCAGTATTCATCACGCTTTGGCTGGAAAGAAAATCGAGTACTTGTTTGATTAGAAAAAGCATTATTTCTTTTAAAGTAGGATTCCTTGGCTCTATAACCTTGGAAGAAAAGTCGTCACTGAATTCGAATAATTCATCCAACTCGTGCTCCCCAAAACAATTTTTTTCCCAATATTTATTTTCAAGCCTTTCATATTCATGAATTAAACCCACTTTAATAGGATGAGGTGGGGATTGTTGAAAACAAAAATATTGAAAACTATTCCCATATGAACCATTATAATTATCGAATTCACTATAAAAAGACATGATTACCCAATAGTTTGTAAACGGACACTCCACGTAAAGAGGTGTGCGGTTAAGGATTCAACGTTTCTTGGCGCTTAATTGTGCAAGACTGCAAAAAAAATTAAAAGAAAAGAAAAAAATATCTTGGGAAATAGTAAATCAATTATAATCTATAACAAAACACTCCTCGAAAACGGCGCCATTTTGATCGTGTTGGAAACCGAGCGTCCGTGTAAATACGTTAGTCGTTGTAATCTTCTTCCGACCACAATAAAAAAAACTTAAACTTTAACTACACTCTTGCGGAATATAGTGGTGAGTCTGGGTATCGAATCCACAGGGAATGTTTGATAGATTTTAATTGATTTATTACTTCAAAAAAATAAAGTGTAAAAGATTATGATTGAGTGAGAAAGGAAAAAGAGAAAAATAAAGAAGTTAACTAAAACTAATTGGAAAATCAAGGTAGGGACACAATCCCGCAACCATAGAGTATTGATGGTATAAAACTAATCATAAATTTAAGTGATTAATTAGACCCGAAATTTAGTACTCCCAAGCATTACGTATATGAGGTTCAAGCTCGCACCATACTTAATCAGAGGACCAGTAAATCGGTATTGCGAGAGTGACACTCGAATTTCATTATAAACTATTCTGGTTACCCTGAAGCAAACGAGATCCAAAGATCTACAATTATCACGTTTCTACGCAATACAGTCTTAATAAATCATTAAATTTAGAGGACTAATTTTATACACATGCAACTACCACATCGGGTTGGGTTCATGCATTCCAACATTTAAAAACCTAGCCTAACATTAGAAATAATAATAAAAGTGTTGGAAATAAAAGTTACCAACATTGAAGAATAAGAACATGCAAGAAGAAATCAAAGATGGAAGAAAAATCGAAAAAGCTCTTGAATTAATGGTGTAAAGTATGTAGATTCTTCTCCTAGATGTTCCTACTTGTTATGGAGATTTTACATTAATGAAATCTGAATAAAAAGAGTCCTAATGACTAAATATATAGGCTAGAGCTCGTTTAGAAGAGTCCCCAAAACATAAAACTCTTTTGGAAAAAAGATAACCACAAAATAAAAATCCCGTATATGGCAATTTGTCACACTTAGAAAGCGTGACTAATTTTGTAACAGATATAGTGCATGATAAATGGGAGAACCGGTTCGGATTCTGGGTGAACCGGTTCAGGGGAATTCGCAGGTTTTGGGCCTTTTTCAACACTTAGAATATTTTCCAACTTTCTTCTTTTCTTCCTTGGATTTTTTCTCAACTTCAAATGATCATAACTCCTTCACCGTAGCTCGGATTTGGGTGATGTTTTTTCCAGTATTCTCGTTGTTCCGAGCTATTCGAATTTCCAGCCCCACCTCTACGATCGATCAGAAGAATTATGAAAATGCCCTTGAACTTGCCTTCCTAGCCTTTCTTTCATTATTTTGATTTCTTTTTCGCACCGCTTGTATACGTTACCTATAAAACACATAGGAGAAACACGAAATACGAACTACTTTCCAATGAAGGTTAGTAGAACAAATGTGAGTTAAATCCATATCAATTGCATCACTCGGGTTCACAAAAGGTACCGAAATTAAGGGGATAGATATACAATATTTGTGCCTAATCAAACCCCCTAACTTAGAACATTGCACGTCCCGAGCAACGCAAAAGAAAAAGAAAAATGTCACAACTCTTCTAAACACTTTATTGGGAAAGAATACCTTTTTTACGGGAAAGCAATTGCATTTAGCATATGCAACAAATCCTTAAACCCCTACGTTACCCTAGTAGTACGAGTGTTGTCTCTTGAGGGTTTGCAGTGAATATACCCACAAAATTCATTATTGACTCAAAGAAAAATTGAAATATTTAAAAACTACAAAATTTAAACACCCCAAAAATGGTCACCACAAATTCATATTTGAGAGCCTCAAATCATAGTGTGTGTGTGCGAAGCCAAAAATCGAACCACTAACTTCCACCGATTGATCACTATGTTACTTTTCCAAAAATTCATTTTGATTCAATTTCTCACATATTCAATCACAAACGAATCACTTAGATTGTGGCTATTCTCTCGGTGTGAGGGATATAAAGAGTAAATATAATGGACGCTAAGTCATGCACACAAATTGAAACAGGAAAATATGTGGTGAATAGATCTCATCATTGGTATAGGGTCATTGGGATACAGTAACATCGCCTCTTTTTTCACACATTTAATCTCTTTTATTATCTTTTGGTGTCTTAGCTCTCCACGCGGTAATCAATTTTGCATTCCGGACTCGGCAGGACTTTTCAGGTTATAGGTGTATTGGGTAACATGGAAATGGTTGGGAAATTCGGAATTGAATTTTTTTTCTTATTATGTCCCTTAGTGCTTTTTTGGGCTTTTGCTCATTTTCTATTCCTTTTCTCTATTTTTTCCGTTTTTCACTTCTTTTCTTTTCTTGCTATTTTTGTTGAGCATTTATATTCTTTTTCTTTCCCCTTCTTATGCACTTTCCGGAATTGAATGAATATTCCATTTTCAGAATTTTGGGCTACTTGGGTTTTTCGGGTAACCAAACGAAAAACGGATAAATTTTATTCGGCTCAATGGGGTTATCAAAGGGATAATTTTTCACGTCTTTTTACGGCTAATATTTTTGGGTAACAAATGATGGCCTACTTCGTTGTCCGAATTACTTATTAATTTACCATATGCGTCTCAAGATTAATTTAATTTAGAGATTTGTAACGCGCTTTTCGAGGCAACATTCCATTTCCCATAACCGATCAAAACAATAAAATAGAGATCATCGACGACTTTTTAAAATGCTGAAATGAACTTTGAGTTAATCATTAACTCGGATTGATTTAAAATGCTCTCCAAAAAATATAGGCTCGAAATCTCACCGGGTTTGTCAATCTCCGCACTTTTTCGTAAAGTCGTCAATTTTCTTTTAATTTCCATCTTTGGTCAATTTTGGCTTTGTACATTTTATTTTTATAACTTGAGGCAAAATATTTGTGACATTTTTGAAGCTTTTAAATTCCAATCTTTATTTATGTTGAAGAAAAATATTTTTGGCTTTTTTCAATTTTTTTTTTAATTTTTTTTGAAAATTTTGAAATTTTCTAAAAAACACACACACTTGGAAAGAACATGGGATCGACTCAATGAAACTAAACAATAAATGGGAATAATATCCCACACCCCCAAACTTAAAAGTTGCATTGTCCTGAATGCGAATCAAGAACTCAACATAAAGAGAGGAAAAGAAAGATATTACCCAAAATGGAGCGATCCTCGAAAAGTACGAGTCCATTGAATCTACAAAACATGTTAGAACCAAGCATTGAAAAAAGAATAACAAAAACTCTAAACTAAAAAAAAAATAAGCTAACTATTTTACAACCTACGATTTGAAATTCTAATAAGTTATACACTAGAAGTCGAAAAATTTGAGGGTCCACCCAAAATACAATATGACTTTGAGGGATTATGGTGTAGCCTCACTAGGATGCATGCCTCCCGAAAAATAAGGATTCCGTTTGAGCAATGAAAGGCATGGGTGAGGTGGAAAAAATGAACCATCACCAATTAAAATTTTGAATGGGATGATGGGCGGTAATAATGCTAGGTGGGACAAGTACAATTTAGATCCAAGAAAAATATAATCACCTCTCAAAGATTTTTCAAGTAGTATGGGGAGAGGGGCACACAAAAAGGAAGATCCTGATTAGAAAACAAGTCTAGCAAAGTGTCTTTGTTGGTAAAAGGTGTAAACGTTTCAGAATTTTCAACCAACTCATAGGAATCTAGTGGTACCTCTAATGGTTCAATAATGGTGAATGAAAATGGTGATGAAATAAACTCAATCTCAAGTGATTCATCATCACTTGGAGATTGAATTTCAAGGGAGCACCAATGACTTTCAATGAGATGTTATTCAAAAATTTGAGGTGACACACAAGTCTCAACCTCCTCTTTGTTTTCCAAAATAGAATGTACCTCATCGCAAAGTGAGATCCTTTTCATAACAAGACCAGTATTCATCACACTTTTGGTGGAAAGAAAATTGAGTACTTGTTTGATTAGAAAAAGTATTATTTCTTTTAAATTAGGATTCCTTGGCTATATAACCTCGGAAGAAAAGTCGTCATTGGATTCTAATAATTCATCCAACTCTTGCTCCCAAAAATGATTTTTTTCCCGATATTTGTTTTCAAGGCTTTCATATTCATGAAGTAAAAGCCCCTTACCCACTTTAATAGGATGAGATGGAGATTCGTGAAAATAAAAAGATTTAAAACTATTCCCATATGAACCATTATAATTACCGAATTCACTATAAAAAGACATGATTACCGAATAGTTTGTAAACGGACACTCCACGTAAATAGGTGTGCGGTTAAGGATTCAACGTTTCTTGGCACTTAATTGTGAAAGCCTGCAAAAAAAATTAAAAGAAAAGAAAAAGAATATCTTGGGAAATAGTAAATCAATTATAATATATAACAAAATACTCCCCGATAACGATGCCATTTTGATCTTGTTGGAAACCGAGCGTCCGTGTAAATACGCTAGTCGTTGTTATCGTCTTCCGACCACAATACAAAAAGAACTTTAGCTTTAACTACACTCTTGCGGAGTATAGTGGGGAGTCTTGGTATCGAACACACAAGGAATGTTTGATAGATTTTAATTGATTTATCACTTCAAAAAAATAAGGTGTAAAAGATTATGATTGAGTGAGAAAGGAAAAAGAGAAAAATAAAGAAGTTATCTAAAACTAATTTGAAAATTAAGGTAGAGACACAATCCCCCAACCCTAGAGTATTGATGGTATAAAACTAATCGTAAATTTAAGTGATTAATTAGACCCATAATTTAGTACTCCCAAGCATTACGTATATGAGGTTCAAGCCCGTAACATACTTAATCAGAGGAAGAGTAAATCGGTATTAAGATAGTGACACTCGAATTGCATTCTAAAGTATTCCGATTACCCTGAAGGAAACGAGACCCAAAGATCTACAATTGTCGCGTTTCTACGCAATATGGTCGTAATAAATCATTAAATTTAGAGGACTAATTTTATACACATGCAACTACCACATCGGGTTGGGTTCATGCATTCCAACCTTAAAAAACATAGCCTAACATGAGAAATAATAATGAAAGTGCTGGAAATAAAAGTTACCAGGATTGAAGAACAAGAACATGCAAGAAGAAATCAAAGATGGAAGAAAAACCGGAGAAGCTCTTAAATTAATGGTATAAAGTATGTAGATTCTTCTCCTAGATGTTCCTACTTGTTATGGAGCTTTTACATCAATGAAATATTAATAATAAGAGTCCTAATGACTAAATATATAGTCTAGAGGTCGTTTAGAAGAGTTCCCAAAACATAAAACTCTTTTGGCTAAAAGATAAGCACAAAATAAAAATCCCGTATCTGGAAATTTGTCACCCTTAGAAAGCGTGACTAATTTTGTAACGGATCTGGTGTGCGACAAATGGGCGAACCGGTTCGGGGTAATTCGTTGGTTTTGGGCCTTTTTCAACAGTTGGAATATTTTCCAACTTTCTTCTTTTCCTCCTTGGATTTTTTCTCAACTTCAAATGATCATAACTCCTTCACCGTAGCTCGGATATGGGTGCCATTTTTTTAGTATTCTCGTTGTTCCGATCTCTTCAACTTTCCAGAACGGCCCACTTCCGAGATCGGGCTGAAGAATTACAAAAATTCCTTGAACTTGCCTTCCTAACCTTTCTTTCATTATTTTGATTTCTCTTTCGCACCGCTTGCATACTTTACCTGTAAAACACATAGGAGAATCACGAAACACGAAATACTTTCCAACGAAGGTTAGTAGCACAAATGTGAGTTAAATCCATATCAATTGCATCACTCGGGTTCACAAAGGTACCGAAATTAAGGGGATAGATATACAATATTTATGCCTAATCATATGCTCACCCTCATTTTCAATAAAACCCTCATTTTTTATCTGTTAATTTCATTTTCAGCATACCCTTGTTTCATTTTTATGTCCTTATATGTATGGTATCTGATAGTGTTTGGGCCATTCAGATATGTGATGGAACATGTAATTCACTTTTATACCGGTAATCCACTTGACCAAGTTTAGTGACGGAATTCAATATTTGGGCCAAGGTATTAAGTACAAATTTTTTACTAAGAAAGTTTACAGTATATAATTGGGTTCGATGGATATTAAAGCTATAATATACAACTCGTGATATAAAAAAATTTGTGATGTCAATGAAATATTAAACCAAACATTCTTTACCTATAGATTTCCATTAATGTAAAGACCATTGAGACGGATAATTACAAAAGGATAACCCAATTATGTGTCAATATGTCGCATAAATCTCCATTACACACAAAAAACATAAAAAATAGCTTCATTCTTCATGTAAAGTTTGGAATCTTAAAATGTGTTTTACGTTATTTTAATTTGTAAAAGAAATCTATAATAATATCATCATCCTCAAACCTTGAACAATTTTCTATGTCTTAATGTTTGACCTCTGCTTTGTCTTCTTCTACCATTTTCGGTGAAAAATTTTTAGCCATTGCTTACCATTCTAAAGAATAATATATAGAGAGAAACGAAGTTATAATTATACGATTGAGAGAAAAAAAATATTAACCATTGCGATTCACATCTTAAGTTTTATGGTAAACCAAAAGGAATCCCATGAATGATCACGTTAGTTGCAAATAAAAATCATGATGGATTATGTGTTTTAGTTACTTGATATGATGAATATGCTCAAATTTTCTTTTTATTAATCAAAAGTGTGTTTAGAATTTAAAAATCATGAATTTAGTGTAAGTCGTGGTATAATTAGTTACTGTAAATAGACATCAACCATTATCGAAGATTACAGTGGCAACTTATTATAAATATGGGTTTTATCTTATTTTATAGATGTCACAACCGTTTAACAAACAATGGATAATCGAAGAGAACAAAGGCAGCTTGTTGTATTTAAAAGGCATTGAATATTTTATTAAATTTATGAAAGATAAAAATAATCAGGGGTTGATAATGATACATTGTCCATGTTCAAAGTGTTGCAATAAATTTCTTCTGAAATCAAAAGAAGTAGAGAGACATTAGTGGAGGAACGATATGCATCAATTGTATACAGCATATTTTTTTTGCGATAAAAATACATCCGTGAACACTATTGACACCCAACCTATAGAACAAGTTGAGGAAAACATAGTAAGAGAAAACATCGAGGAACAAGGTGTTAGGGTGGAAAATCTTGTTGATGTTTGTTACGGAGTGCATAGAGAACCTTATGTCAATGTTTAATGTGGTCAGCCGAGATTTTCCAAATAAGCTCTTCTTCGAAATGATAAGTACAATGAATATAAGATATTATTAGTTGATAAATTATATCCTTCATACGAGGTTTGAAAACAGTTCGTTCTTCAATTATATAACTTCACAACTTAGGATAACGAATATATGGATGATCGTCCTCAATGTGGATAATTAAGGTATTCACTTATTATGAGGAAAGGGGAAAGGATTTCCCAAGAATCTAAAAATGTGTTGATACATTTCCCTCTGATTCCAAGGTTATGGAATACCCCGTATTTCTGCGTATTTGAAATTTAATTAATTTGGAAATTAATTAGAAAAAATACGTTTTACTTAATTTACATGTGTGTCGTAATTTAATGTGATTAAATAATAATTTGGGGGTTATATATTAGTCGAGAGATAGATACTGATTAATATTATGAAATGAAATTTACTAAATGTGAATATTAAATAATTGATGATCATTGAATTACGTCGTAATGAGTGAGATGGGCGTATTTGTTTATATCTCAAGTGGGAGTCGTGTGCAAACTAAATTGAGTTTGAGATAGGAAATATATTATAAGTGACCGATATGATAATTTAGATATCACGAATGACTCCAAAAGGGTCAAAATAGTCGAAATAGTATACCCAGGGGTATTGTTTGGGTCCCAGGTCAATTTTTGGCCAACCGACACCTATTGAGGGCATTTCGGTCATTTTACATAAGGCGGTTTGGAGACCTACGAAATTTACAACCCTATATCACTTATTATATATAATGGGTTATGTTTTACAACGTTGAAAACACATAGAGAACATTAGAGAAGAAGAGGAGAAGAATTTTGGAACTTTTTAGGAGAATTTTACAACCCTTCACCTTATTCTTGCAACACAATCTATTGGGGAGTGAGGATTGGAAGAGTAGAACATAAATCCATCATCACCATCATGAAATCATATCCCATCTATTAAGGCAAGTGTTTATATACAAGCCTTTTGAAGTTATAATACCCATGTGTGGGGTTTTCAATATAGTTTGGATTAAATTAATGATTCTTGAAAGAAAAGAAAGATTTTAATGCATGTTTGGGAAGGAATTGCATGTAGTATGAATTAACATCTGTAGAAGAAAATAAAGCAGAAGTTATGCATTCATATTCATGAATTAAAATTTGGTTCGTGTTGAATATTAATGGAGGATATTAAAACATAGGTTTTGGGATGAATAATTGATTATATTCAATTATGATTAGGATTTTTAATGTTTTGATGAGTTAATCACGTTGGAAATCATCTCTATACATGTACCACACATTTGGGACAATTGGATGTGAGTTTGGTGGATTATCATATGAGTTTGATAAAGAAAAGTAGGGAAAAATGCATGAACGTAGAAGAAGAAGAAGATCTGTACCATTTTGAAATGACCCGACACGGGGGCGAATCGATTCAGCCTCCTGGCGAATCGATTCGGGTTCCCAATTAAATTCCCCTTTTTGGTCTAGCATTCCTAAAATGTTGTCGTGGAAAACTCTTGGGATTTTATTAGAATATAATAATGGATTTATTACATTGTAGTGGGCCCAGGTTAGGGTTGTGATTTGTCTTATTGAGAGGATTAAGACACGAATTATATGGGATGAAATAATGTCATTATGTCAGAGAGAAAGATAACGAATTACGAGAATTTAAAATGAATTGATAAGTAGACCAGTAGGGTAAATATTGATATAACTACTAAAACTTAATGGATGGCTAACTATGACCCTTAAAGTTGTGTGAATACTTAAAATAAATACGATAGTGAGGTAAATCGTAAAGTAGTATGTACGGTGAGTATTCGAGATAGATATACCACGTACGAGTATAAATAATTAGGTTGTGTGTATACCTACTGATTTAACTATAGGTGGACTGTATACCTATTATTTACTTATTTGATGAATTCGATGAGACATTCTGAACCATGTTCGAAGGGACAATCCCAACTAATAGTTCTTAATATGTGAAATGGGGACATTATAGCAATGTAAGCACTTATAGTATATATTGTGTGTGAAATATATACCGTACGAATAATCTACTTGTGTGTAATAGTAAACCATTATACGATATGTGTTTGTGTAGCGAATTAAGTATAGAGAGACTTAATTAAATTATAAAAAGAGGGAGTATGAGAAATGTTGCTTATAAAGATTATAACATACGAGAGATGTCAACCGATTATCATACTATATAGGCGATATGGGGATTTATAGATAGCGAATAGTCGAAAACACATGTAAGGAAAACTCAAGAGAGTATACGTTAACCTAACATGTGTAATCAATAACTAATTTTTGATCTGTTATAAACTCTTGCTAAATATTTTCAAAATGTTTTGATTTCTAACTCCTTGCTATTAATTGTTTTTTAAAAACCTTTTAGGTGTCCAGCCACAATGGAGCCAGGCTTGATATTCTGTTCCAGGGAGACGCAACTGCGACACAGGGGGATGTTTGCAGGACATTGCCTAGACTCTTCCATTATTCATTCTGATCTAGTGTGGGAATTCAATTTAGTATCTCATTATGGACATGCTGTCCTTCATTACTTATTCAGATTCAGTTCAGACATTAGTTCATTTTCATTTTTGGATTATTAGTCGGTTTTGGATTTTTATGGTCGATGATTATATCGACATGGCATTTATCTATGATATCTTATTATGGTTTGGATTCTATATGTTTTGGATGGTTTGAGTTAGTTTATTTTATGTTTATTAGTTTTTGTATTTAGTGAAGGGTAAAGTTTGACACCGGCTTAGTTAATTGATAGGTGATTAATAATTAAATTTGTTTTCAACATTGATGTTAAGAATTTACCATTTTGTAAATCCTATTTTAATTTAATAAAGTCTTGATCACTCGTTATTTTATTAGGCGGGGTGTCACAGATGGTATTAAAGCCATCGGTCCTAGTGTCCGATAGGATCTGTATGGCTTACTATGATTTTAGAATTTCATTCTTTTTATATAGAGCCCTAATATTTGTATTGTTATTTTATCATTGTGTGTTGAGATATCTTGCTTGGGCTACTAGATTTTTGCATAAATTGTTTACTAATGCAAATTCAATCTCTTTTCAGATGCCACCGAGGAGACAATGGGCTAAGAGGGCAGCGGTCAGGGATGAGATGAGGGAGGCTCATCAGGAGCTAGAGGTGCCACCACCACAGCCACCACCAGAGGTGATTTCGACTGCTCAGGTCACAGTGATAGTGGGACAGGCGGTCGACTCAGCCATGAGAGCTATAGCAGCCCATTTCCATCAGCCCCAAGCACAACCACCAGTGGCACCCGAGATTCAGACCCAGGAAAGGCCATCCACTTGGCAGAGAGTTAGAGAGACCTTCCAGAAGGGTCACCCGCCAGAGTTTCAGGGCAGTTTCAATGTTGTTGAGGCCTGCCAATGGAAGAAGATTATACAATGCCACCTGTGCATGGTGGATTGTACGCAGATGCAAAAGCATATATTAGCGATGTTTGGGCTGTGTGGAGACACTTTGCAGTGGTTGGGGTCAGTCACCAACGCCGACGAGAGAGGCCAGATGACTGTCATAGAGTTTTAGGTGCGGTTTGACCGAAAATACTTCCTACCAGCAGTGGAGGTAGAGATGCGAAGGAAATTTGGGGCGGTAACATAGGGAGATTGATCGGTAGCAGAATATGAGGAGGATTTCACCCACTTGGAAAATTTTGTGCCAGATGAAGTGAGCAATGAGGATCGAAAAAAGGCACAATTCATGGACAGTTTAGCTTAGAGGATCATGTAGAATTTGATTTGTAACCCTGCATTGGCGACTTATACGGATGTTGTTAATAATACATTATTACACTATCAGGACCATCGCTTCCATTTGAGGGGGAGAAAGAGATCAGGGGAGTTGAGTCATCCTAGTAGGTCAGGGGGAAGTAGTACCTGTGGGGCACCCCAATAACAGAAGACAGTGAGACATCAGGGGAAGGATTCCTGATAGGGAAATCACAATAAGAGAATCATACATGAGTCAGCGACTAGAGGGTTAGGGATTTAGGCAGGACCAGCAGGGTCCAAATCAGCAGCATCAGGTTCCTCAGGATCGTCAGGGTCAAGAGAATAATGGAGGTGGCCAGCAGGGTCGTGGTTATCAGGACAGCGATAGGGCTAGTAGGGCTATATGAGACCTTTTCGGGGGTATTTCTTTATATGTGGCCAGCAGGGTCACAAGAGGAGACCGTTTCCACAGTACGGTGGGGCACAACAGCAGGGTGCCCAACAGGGAATCAGTCTCCTTTACCTCCAACTTTAGCACCAGCACCAATACCGACCCCACAACAGCAGTAGGGTCAGATGCACTATGGGCATGTGTATAATGTCGAGGATGTACCTATGCCTCAAGGACTTCAGGCGTCGCTAACAGTTGAGGGTTCATTTTCTATCCATGGGTCCGAGGGTAGGGTACCTTTAATATGGGAGCGTCTCACTCTTTTATTACCACCAAATTTTCACGAGCTACTGGTCTTTTAGAGATAGCCGACACTTGACTTATATGTGTGCAGTCACCGTTAGCTAGCGGGTCACTCATTCACTCGGTGTTAGAGGGGTAGACATTTTGATTAGAAGACTGAGTCTAGGAGCATACCTACTAGTGCTATATATGGAGAGGTATGATGTTATTTTATGGATGGACTGGTTAGCTAGCTACATAGCGATAATAGATTACTACGAGAGGGCCATAGTGTTCTCCATTCTGGGGGAGGAGATGTTCCTGGTGGTTATGCCTCTGCCTGAGGGAGGATCGTTCATCTATTTGTATTACATTGAGGAGGAGACCTCACGGGATATAGTGGTATCGTTCGACTCGATTTCAATAGTGAGGGAGTTTGAGGACGTATTCTAGGAGATACTCGGGTTACTACCGAGTTGGGAAATAGAATTTGTCCGCTATTTAGTTCTGGGGATGAGACCAATTGCTAGAGCACCATAACATATGGCCCCTTCAGAGATTCAGGAGTTGAGGGAGCAGATTCAATAGCTTTTGGGTCACTATTTCATTCAGCGGAGCACATCGTCGTGGGGTGAACCGGTTTTGTTTGTGAGAAAGAGGGATGGTTCTCTTTTCTTATGTATGGACTACAGGGAGCTGAACAAAGTCACTATATGGAATAAGTATCCGTTACCGAGGATTGATGACCTATTTGATCAGTTGAGAGGGGCTGCCTACTTCTCAAAGATTGATTTGAGATCTGGTTATCACTAACTACGTATTCAGGAGGAGGATGTTCCCAAGGCCGCTTTCTTATCGTGCGATGGGTCATACGAGTTCAGGGTGATACCGTTTGGGCTCACTAATTCACCAACAGTGTTCATGGACCTCATGAACACAGTATTCAGGGAGTTTTTGGACCAGTGCATGATCGTGTTCATAGATGACAATCTAGTCTACTCTCAGACTGAGCAGGAGCACGCAGAGCATCTGCATAAGGTCATACAGATACTTCAGGACCATCGGTTGTATGACAAATTAGGGAGGTGTGGGTTTTGGATATGAGAGGTACAGTTTTTAGGATGCATTGTATCGAATAGGGGTATTGCAGTGGATCTGAGTAAGGGGTTGGTGGTGAGGTAGTAGCGACATCCGATGACACCGAAGAGATTCATAACATCTTAGGGTTGGTCGGGTATTATTGCCGATTCATTAAGAGGTCTCTAAGATTGTGGGTCCTTTGATGAACCTGACTCGTAAAGGAGTTCCATTTGTGTGGATTGATAACTGTCGGCTAGCCTTTGATGAGATGAAGAATAAATTGACATCAGTGTTGGAACTTACATTACCTAGGAGTGGGGTGGAGTATCGAGTATGCACGAATGAATCTTTGCAGGGAGTAGGCTGTGTACTACTGTAGGAGGATCAGGTTATAGCTTATGCATCACGAAATCTTAAGTCCCATGAGAAGATTTACACCCACGACCTTGAGTTGGGACGGTCATTTTTTCTTTAAGGATATGCAAACATTATTTACTAGGATGGTCATTTTTTCTTTAAGGATATGCAGACATTATTTACGGATCATAAGTCACTTCTGTATCTCTTCACACACAATGATCTAACTATGAAGTAGAGGCGGTGGCTAGAATTTATGAAGGACTATTAGTTTGATATCCAATACCATCCTAGTAAGGCTAACGCGGTGGCAGAGGCGTTGAGCCAACAACTTATGGGAGAATTGGCAGATATCTAGAAAGCAAAGTGGAGTGAACTTTGCCACGATGATGAGATCACCAGAGCGTGTGTGGAAGTTTTCACTATCACTCCCGAGATAGTGATAAGGGTAGTGAAATCACAAGCAAAGGACCAGTTATGTCAAGGCTGAGTACGTCAGTTATTAGTCGAGGGTGCAGAGTCTTATTTAGTTAGCTTAGAGGGTGAACTAAGTCTTAATGGGAGACTTATAGTGCCAGAGGATGAGGATTTGAGACATGTAGTGATGACTAAGCCCCATGGTTTAAGGTTTACGGTACATCCTGGTTGTGATAAAATGTACCAGGACATGAGGAGATAGTATTGGTGGTCAGGGATGAAGTGAGACATAACAGAGTTTGTCTCGAAGTGTCCTACTTGTTAGCTTGTGAAAGTTAACCATTAGAGGACTTCAGGGATGCTACAACTAGTAGAGATTCCCGTGTGGAAGTGGGAAAGCATCTCAATGGATTTTATTACAGGGATGCCGAGGTTACAACGAGGTAACGATTCCATTTGGGTGATAGTGGATCATTTGACCAAGGTGGCCCATTTCTTGACAGTTTGTACCGACTATGAGACAATACAATATGTACAGTTATTCATTTTAGAGATTATTAAGTTGCACCGGGTACCGATTAACATTGAGTCTGGCAGAGACTTGATCTCTGTGTCCCATTTCTGGTAGAGCTTTCAAGAGGCCATGGGTATAGACTTGAGGTTTTGTACTGCTTATCACCCACAAATAGACAGACAGGTCGAGAGGGTGAATCATATGTTATACGACATGTTGAGGATGCGCATCCTCGATATTGGGGGAGGTTGGGAGCGATACCTTCCAATTATAGAGTTTGCGTATTATAACTCTTAGCAATTTACTATTAGAATGGCACCATTTGAGGCATTATATGGGAGGCCTTCTCATTTTCCCTCCTGATGGATAGATGTGGGGGACACAAAGTTATTAGGACCCGAGATGATACATGAGACTACTGCCAAGATTGAGCTACTTCGAGGATGTATCCATCTAGCTCAGAACAAGCAGAAGAGCTATGCTGACGCGGGTCATAGGCACGCCGAGTTAGTGGTTGGTTACCAGGTCTATGTATGATTTTTATGAAGGAGATTATGAGGTTCAAAAAAGGGGTAAACTAGCGTCGAGGTACGTGGGTCCATTTCCAGTGATTGAGAGAGTTGGATCAATGGCCTACATATTGGGTCTATCGGAGCATTTTCAATGAATACACGACGTGTTTCATGTGTCATCACTGAAGAAATATCGGAGGAGAGAGAGGGTTTTTTGGCATGTTCCACTTGAGGATATCGATTTTCAGCCAGATGTCTCATACGAGGACATACCCATGGCTATTCTGGATCGTAGTGAGCATAAGTTGCGATCCAAGGTGGTTCCGTTGGTGCGAGTAGTGGGGACACCACAATACTGATGAGTCGACATGAGAGCGAGAGGATGACATATGAGAGCAGTATCTAGAGTTATTCACCACAAGTATGTCCTAATTTTGGGGACAAAATTCCTTTGTAGGGGGGAAATATGTAATACATCGTATTTCTATGTATTAAAAAATTAATTAATTCGAAAATTAATTGAGAAAAATATGTTTTAGTTAAATTACACGTGTGTCATAATTTAATGTGATTAAATAATAAATGGGAGGTTATATATTAATCGAGAGATAGAAATTGATTAATATTATGAAATGAAATTTACTAAATGTGAATAGTAAATAACTGATGGTTATTGAATAATGTCAAAGCAAGTGAGATGGGCATATATGTTTATATCTCAATCGGGAGTCAGGTGTAGACTAAATTGAGGTTGAGATAGGAAATATATTATAATTGACTTTGATGATAATTTATATGTCACGAATGATTTCAAAAGGATCGAAATAGTATACCTGGGGGTAATGTTTGGGTCTCAGGTCTGGCCAAACCGGCATCTATTGAGGTCATTTTGATCATTTTACATAAGTAGGTTTAGATACCTACAAAATTTACAACCATATATAAGATATTAGATAGAAGGGGTTAAGGTTAACAACGTTGCAAACACAGAAATAACATTAGTGAAGAAGTGGATAAGAATTTTGGAACTTTTGAGGAGAATTTTGAAGCCCTTCACTTTGTTCTTGCAATACAATCTGCTAGGTAGTGAGGATTGGAAGAGTAGAACACAAATCCATTATCACCATCATGAAATCATATCCCATTTGTTAAGGGAAGTGTTTATATACAAGCCTTTTAAATTTATAATACCCATGTGTAGGGTTTTCAATATAGTTTGGATTACATCGATGATTCTTGAAAGAAAAGTAAGATTTTTAATGCATATTTGGGTAGGAATTTCATGTAGTACGAATTAATATCTGTAGAGGACAATAAAACATAAGTTATGCATTCATGTTCACGAATTAAATCTTGGTTTATGTTGAATATTAATGGAGGATATCAAAACATAGGTTTTTGGATGAATAATTGATTAGATCAATGTATGATTAGGATTTTTAATGTTTTGATGAGTTAATCACGTTGGAAATCATCCCACTATATGTAGTACACCTTTGGGAGAATTGGATGTGAGTTTGGTGGATTAATATATGAGTTTGATAAAAAAAAGTAGGGGAAAATGCATGAACATTGACGAAGAAGACAATATGTACCATTTCGAATCAATTCGTCACAAGGGAAAATCAATTTGGAATGTGAATCAATTTGGCCTCCTGGCGAATCGATTCGGTTTCCCAGAATACATGGAATTCCCCTTTTTGGCCTTGCAGTCCTAAACAGTTATCGTGGAAAACTCTTGGGATTTTATTAGAATATAATAAGGAATTTATTATATCGCAGTGGGCCTAGGTTAGGGTGGTGATTAGACTTATTCAGATGATTAAAACAAGAAATATATGGGATGAAATAATGTTGTTATGTATCCGAGAGAAAGATAACAAATTACGAGAATTTCAAATGAATTGATAAGTAGACCAGTAGGGTAAATATTGATTTAACTACTAAAAATTAACAGAGGGGTAACTTGGAGCCTTAGAGTTGTGTGAATACTAAAATAAAGATGATAGTGAGGAAAATTGTAAAGTAGTATGTATGGTGAGTATTCGAGAGAGATATACCACGTACAAGTATGAATAATTAGGCTTGGTGTGTACCTACTGATTTAATTATAGGTGGAGTGAATACCTATTATATACTTATTTTATAAGTTCTTTGAGACATCCGAAACCGTGTTCGATGAAACATTTTGAACCAAGTTCGAGGGGACAATCCGAACTAATAGTCCTTAATGTGTGAAATGGGGACATTATAGCAAAGTATGCACTTATAGTGTATATTATGTGAAATTTGTATCGTATGAATAATCTACTTGTGTGTAATAGTAAACCAATATACAATATGTATTTAAGTAGAGAATTAAGTAGAGATAGGCTTAATTAAATTATAAAAAAGGGCACGTGAGAAATGTTGCTTATAATGATTATAACATACGCAAGATGTCAAACCATTAACATACTGTATGGGCGGTATGTGGACTTTTAGATAGAGAATAGTCCAGTTAGATACTTATGTCTAGTTATATTGGGTAGTATGGCTAGGTGGGCTAAGTAGAAACGTTAGGCGTGCACAGTAGTTGAGAGGTGAGGAAAACTCAAGAGATTGTACGTTAACCTAACATGTGTAATCATTAATTGATTTTTGAGTTGTTATAAACTCTTCCTAAATATTTTCAAAATGTTTTGAGTTCTAACTCCTTGTTATTAAAATTTTCAAATAACCTTTTAGGTGTCCCTCCACAGGGGTGCCAGGCTTGATATTCTGTTACAGGGAGACGCAGCTGCAACACATGTGAATGTTCGCAGGACTTTGCCTAGGCGCTTCCCGTTTTTCATCAGTTTAGTATCTCATTATGGATATGTTGTCCTTCACTACTTATTCTGTTTCAGTTCAGGAATTAGTTCATTTTCATTTTTGGATTATTAGTTAGTTTTGGATTTTTATGGTCGAGGATTTTATCGGCATGGCATTTATCTATGATATCTAATTATTGTTTAGATTCTATATGAAGGTCCCTATATAGAGCACTCCTAGGTTTTTTTTTGTGCTTCAACTATATAGACCTTCAGCTAGTTGGACTTTAATTTTGACAAGATTTTTCAAATAATTGTGTCTTGTCTAGTTACGTAGGCCAACACCTCTGCTCGGTCAATTGTGCGCATCTCAGAAATTCAGAATTCGACTCAGTTATCATTTCAAGAAAGGGTTGTATCTCACACCCTATAAATATTGGCTTATAAGTTTTAATTATGTCACATAAGATGCACTGCACCACATAAGACACTGCATCTCATTACGTGTTGGTTTTATTCAAAACGACTTTTTAAAACAGTTAAAAATTTATTTTGAAATACATGTCTTTAAAAATGATTTCTAATACATTAAAAATAATTATTTGAATTTTATTAATGTGATTAAATATTTTTTTTAAATAAATTTAAGACTGAATTTTGAAGTTGAAATATTGTTTTTTAAAAATATCTGTCTTAATCAACACTGTATGTGATAAGTTATTTTAGTTTTGTTAAAATAATGTTGTGTTATTATGTGACATAGATATACATGAGTCCTTATATCCGCGTTTTTTCAAACTTCACTATTGACTTGATCGAACCCTTATAGCTGTTATACTCCTACCTGTTTTCCATATGACCCCAAGTTGGTATATATATATATATATATATAAGCCTTTAGCTATCTGTTAATCGATTAGACCAAGAAGATCATTTGGCGTTTTCATTTCATGTTGCCCATATCTTACACCATCTTAAATACTGTTGCCTCGATTTCCATAATCTGCAAAAATGATTTTTTTTAAATCGACACTGTCCCACTTTCTTGGCCCACAGTTTTTGACCGGTTAGCACAAGGGTTTGTCCCAAACTAAAACCTGTTAGTTTGTAATACAACGTCGATTTAGTTTCAATAGTAATATTGTTTGCGTTTCTGTTACCAAAATTAATCGGTTACAGCTGTTTACACGTCTCTTGATTTTAATGCACCCATTTGTGTTTCTTTCATATGGGTTAGATTAAATTTTATTAACGGCCTGTGTCGATTTTTTGTAATCCTTATAAGTTTTTGGTACACCAATCACAGCTCACTTGAAAACTCTATAAATTGGAGTCTTTGGGCATTGATTTTATTATGCTGAGAAAATAATTTTTGCACTCAAATTTTACCCATTTTTTTTAGACAAAGAGAGAGAGAGTAAATAAAACAGATTACACATTTGGTTATCTTCCAATTTTTAATTTCCTTTCATAAATCAAATGAAAAATGGACAACTCTCGTTTTGAATCGGCACTTACATTTTTCAAGAGTAAATGTGTTCAACAAAAGAAATATAATCATTCTCATTGTCATTAATAAATTTGTGCATGTATCTTAAAAGGTTTGTTTAATGCTTGAGCAGATGTGATATGAAGCTTTTATAGGTTTAATAACGACACTTTGTGATATTTTCTAGGTGAGATTTGCCAAGGGTACGTGGATGTTGTGTTCACTTTTACCCAAGTTTATCGATTTTGTCATTGCATAAGAGATTTTTACGCTTGTTGAGTCCTATTTTCGATTTCTTGGTTGATGAGTTATGTTCAAGTTGTTTATACAGTTAATGCATTTATATTTAAACTTTTTACATGCCATTTTTTCCGTAATAGAGCTATATATTAGTGACATTAATTTCTTTAGAAATTCTTATAAAATTGTATTGTTACATATGGATTTCTATTTAGAGTAGAGACATGCTTCCTTTGGAAGATAACTTCATTCGTTCTTTTTACTTCATGCCCACTTCCAAAGGGATTTTTTTATTATTTATATATTTGTCTACTTTCTTCTTGGCAGAAATGAAGAATGCAAGTAAAATTATAAGTTCAAAGAAACTTTCTTCCATCAACATTTCAGTTTTTAATTAATTGTGTAAGAAACTACATTTCATTTAAATTACAGGCATTATATAAAATAATAAGATTTCTGTTTGATATTCCTATAAAATTTTGGTTTTTTTATGGGGTACTTTTTAGGAAGCTGAAGAAGGTGAAGTAGAGTAGTGGTAAAATGCTTGCCATCAATGAGGTACATTATAATATTATAATACTTGATATTTGTTGCATGTTTGGGATGTGTTTGCATTGCTTTCTAATTATGAAATAAAAAAATATTCAGTTTTTATGTTGGGAAAATGTTTGGATTTTGATGATGTCTTTATTAATTTGCATTCATGTTAAACACTTGTTTAGGTTCTCAGATTTTTGACATTTTGAGGGAAAAAAGATTTATTTTCCCTCTTTAATCTTTTTAATTGACGGCAATAGTAGTATACATAAATCCATCTGATGAACAACCCTGTGTTGTTTTGACACATGACCACTAATTTAATTATTTATAGTTTTGATTTGAAATGGTGTGCTGTTTTAATTTCTTGTGTCTTTTAATCAAAACAAATTCCATATAATTTAGTTTTTTTCAATACTAAGATCGAGTTTGTTCGACGAGTTCTTATTAAAATATGAAGATTACTTATGGTAAAATGAATTCAACTTTTGCAAGAAATATTAAGAAGACTACTTTGGGGAGAATATTATGTTTAAAACTATAAGTTGTTAAAATTTGTTTTGAGTACTATTATGGTTATAAGCTAGATGATTTATCTTGTACTATATTTTGTTTTTGGAATTTTAATGATTATGAATAAAATATAGTTTTAGATTAGTTTAATATCATTGAAATGTTTTTGTCATCGAAATATAGTTTCATACATTTTGTCACGTGCGTTTATGTTTTAGTGAAATTCCTGGGTATTGGTTAAGTGTAGTGCATTGCCATTTGTTGAGTATGAGTTTTAAGTAGTGTATTTATATATATTTATTTCATGAGAAATTAATATATTTTCAAAAATATATTAATATTGCTAACAGAGTTTAACCATTACAAATGAAAACATTCATTGCAAATATATGACACTCCCAATCCATTACAATGTATTTTTAACGGTTTGCATCCATTACAAATTCTATATTTCTAATGGATAAACACCGTTACAATTCAACAAATCCATCACTAATATATAGTATGTGTACCAATGTTAAATCCGTTACAAAATAAATTGTAATGGATTTTATCTGTTGCAAATTCTGTTAGTAAAATAAATAACGTCAATTTTCTAATGGATTTAATCAGTTACAAATATTTTTTGTAACGGTTTTTGCCCATTACAATTGACCTATTTTAGTATATAAACTATTTATTTATCGGTCTATCATGTGATTGTTTCAGAATACATTGTGAATGGTTTGGTAATAATAATAATAATAATAATAATAATAATAATAATAATTATTATTATTATTTTCTGCATGTTGTAATTATAATGAAAGATAAAATTTGGCATCGACTTAATTGACATAGGTGATTAGTAATTAAAATGGTTTTCGACAATGATGCTAAGAATGAACCAAATGGGACCAATGTTTTATTTTGATAAAGGACTAATAATCCTCTATTAAAATAGGAGGGGTGTCACAAATGGTATCAGAGCATCAGGTTCTAAAGTCCTTAGGATTTATACGGATGTACTACGTTTTCAGTGTAGCATTCTTTGATATAGAGCCCTATTATAGGATTTTTGTATTCCTATTTATATGGAGGTTTACGTTCTTCTGTTATTTTATTTTTATTGACTGTGAACTTATACAACTCGAATTGGTTTCAGATGCCACCCAGGAGAGGAAAACCGACTAGAGCAGCAACAAGAGCTAGGAGCCATAAGTATTACAACCACATCCACAACAGGAAAACATTTCAGGAACAAAGCTAGATGAAATTGTGGCATAGGTAGATAACGCGTCGATGACCACAATGGCATAACACTTTTTGTAAATTCAGCCATAGGCTCAGGTGGTACCAGTTATTCAGGCCCACTCGGGGCCATTTGATTGGTAGAGAGTGAGGGAGGAATTTCTAAAGGACCACCCACTATATTTTCAGGGTAAATCAGATGTAGTTATGACCAGTCAGTGGAAGAAAGACATAAAGTGCCACCTTCATATGGTTGAGTGCAGTGACACTCAAAAAAAGTTCTTAATAACATTCAAGTTAGTGGGTGCAGCTTTGTAGTAGTGGGAATCGGTGACCACAATAGAGGAGAGAGATGTGATGATCATTGGGGAGTTTTAGGCATGGTTTGACCATAAGTATTTTTCGTTCGTTATTCAAACAGAGATGCCGAGGAAGTTTCTCGATGTTTCTTATGGAGACTGGACCATAGAAAATACGAGGATGAGTTCACTAGTTTAGAAATTTTTATGAAGGATTAGGTGAACACTGAATATAAAAGTATGCGTAAAATTCATGCATGGACCTAACTGGAGAATCCGATAGAACTTGTTAGGTAATACGGCGTTGGAGACATACACAGAGGTTGTCAATGCATCTCTAATTCAGTGTCAGGATCAATGCTTTCACATGAAGGGGAGAAAGCGAGTAAGTGTGTCTAGTCATACTGGGAAGGTAGATGGGAATGGTGCCAGTAGGGCATAATAGCAACACGAGTGAGCTTTTTAACAGGGGGATCGTGCTAAGAGATTTAAATTTGAATGTTATCGATTGGAGAGTGGTGGATTCAGGCAGGACTAGTAGGGTCCTCATCAGTAGCAGTATCATTTCGATACAAAGGGCCGTCAGGGCCAAGGTAATGGTGGGGGAGGTAGTAGGGCCAGGGCCAGAGGCAGGAAGGTTTCTCTGGTAGTTGTTTCGAGTGTGGGGAGACGGGCCATGGGAAGGACTATTGCCCAAATAGAGATAGGGGAAATTATAGGATAGGATCTTGGATGTACAACCATTGCAGTAGATCATGGGTCAATTCTGAAGCAAGAATTACATTCAAGAAACCGTCGACTAGGAAAGACAAATGGCAAATGGAGGTAAATTTTTTATTTTATCCATATGAGTATGAAGTATATTTTGTGTGACATAGGTGCATCGTAATATATCCTGCTCAACACTAATATCCGAGGGTGAGTCGAGTTTAGTGTGAGTTTTGGTTGTTTCATCCTTATTGTTATGAATATATTTACCGTTGGCTAGCGAGGCTCGGCAGCACTGCCTGCAATAGAGAGGGTGTGTTACTAAGAGGATGTTCGTATAATGTATTTGTTTTGATACCTTTGAGAGTTATGAGAGTAGTGCATATCATTATCATAAGTGGTTACTGGATAGTGAGGATTTAATCAGTAGTGGACTAGTATAGTATGCCTATCGTATTCATTGTTCTAGGGTAAGATGTGTTGTTTTACAAGATATCACCTGAAAGAGGAGCAAGCCTATATATATATATATATATATATATATATATATATATATATATATATATATATATATATATATATATATATATATATAATGTGTTGTGAAGGAGACCTCAGATAGTACAGTTGTCACGTTATATTTAATCTCAGTGCGTAGGGACTTTTGCTGATGTGATTTAGGGTATATCGAATTATCGTTGAGGGGAGACATTTATCTCATTATTGTTTACGCGCTAAAAATGTAGTGATAGTGAGAGCACCGTATAGTGTGACACATTGAGTGCCATGGGAATGGACGATTTGACTTATGTGTTAGGGATAGGATTTGAGGTATCTTAATTGTGTGATTTAGATCCACGGATCTTCATGATCAACAATGCTAGGAAGTAGTGCATCAGGGGGTCCTTTATTTAGATTTCACTTGCGAGACATCCCACGCATGAACCTTAGAGAACATCGAAAGTTGGGAGATGAATGATCTTGAGGATATGGATCTAGTACACTAGTTGTTACAAAAATGTGTGGTTTAGATCGTGAGTTGAGAGTTATATTATGATTTAAGGCTAGTAGGAGCCTCGTAGTACTGGTGAAGAAATGCATGGGGTATAGGGTATATGGGCGCCCTAGCTAGTTGAACTTTGAGAATCTTCCGCAATGAAAGGACATGGAAATGAACGTGTTGAACATAAGCTCATGTGAATGAAGGAGTTGGCACAGGGGGATGTTAGGGACTTTCCCCACTGGAGGAAATACTTTATTTGTTAGTAGATAGGCTCATCATAGTGGAAAATGTTGGATGAAATTTGAATGTATGGAGTAGTCGCTAAGGAGTAATGGTAGATAAATGATGAAGTATTTTAGTGCAAGGTGATTAAAGTGGATTGGTCACTAGAGTGAACGATAGTGTATAGACCGTCAGAGAGAAGGATACCATTAGTATAGGCGTAGCCGGGACATCAAAATGATTTTCAACATTAGAAAGAGACAGATGTTGTGTGAGGTTATATCTGAAGCTGTGAGTACTGGACTTATCCTAACTTCAAGGGTGAAATTCCTTTGTAAGGGGGGAAGTATGTAACACCCCGTATTTATGAGTATTTATAATCTAATTAATTTGGGTATTTTTAGTACACATGTGTTGTATTTAAACTGAATTGATTAGTTTATTAAAATATTAATCGAGAGAGACAACGGTTAATATTTATGGAACAAAATTATTAAGTGAATAGTAAATCATTATTTTACGTCATAACGAGTGATAGTGATGTGGTAGTGTTTTATCTCAATCGGGAGTCACGTGTAGACTATATGGGGTCGAGATAGGAAATTATTTTAGGGTGACTCGGATGGAAATTTTGAGGTCACGATTGGTTCCAGAAGGGTTGAAATAGTCAAAATATAGTACTCGGGGGTAGTAATTGGGTCCTGGGGCCTTTTTAGTCGTAACCGAGCCCACACGGGGGTGTTTGGGTCATTTGGGCTTAGCCCGTTAGCCTAATTTCGGGATTTGAGATATTTAACCTAAGTTAGAGAGTTTGGGACATCCATTGTGATTATTCTAAAGCTATAATTAGAGATAAGATAAGGAAGAAAAGAAGGGAGCCTTAGGAATCAAAATCAAAGGAGATTGGAGAGTTCGATCCCTCAATTTGTCATCTAAAACGTGTAATCAGACTCTAGGAACATACAAAGGCAAGTAATTTTCTTGATTCTGATTTTAATTGCAAAACTCATGTTCATATCATGGTAGGGGTAGAGAAACTCATTCGGGGGAGGGTTGTCACATGTTAAAATGTTTTTTTGGGGGGAATTTAGGCATTTAATATGAAATTAATGCTAAATTGATGATGAGATACTATCATATGTTGTTGGAATTTAAATTAGATCAAAAACCAGTATCTAATTTCATTTAATTTGGATTATAGGATCAAATTGAATGCGAAAATTGAATAAAAGTGAGAAAACTCAATTCCTGGATTAATTGATTAAAGTAAGAATTGTTAATGTGTAATGATGTAATTGATGATTAAAAACTATTGGGCACATGTATTAATCATTGAGTATGTTTTGGTTCTAAATTGTGTTGAAGCTTTGAAGCTTGTAGGGTTAAAAATGAAGGAAAAATAGATCGGGGAAGAATGTTATGCGTCAGTCGATCGATCAAGCCTATTTTCGGGCAGTTTTTCTCGTTTACACTTTTGACCCTTAGTTCTTTTGGGAGATATTTAAGGCTTATTTAATTTGTGTAAATTAAATGGAATCTTGTACTTATGGATGTATGGGGATACTTCTAATGATTCATAAGGTGGCATAAAGACGATATTATTTCAGAGGCGAATTAAGTGAGCTTAATTTGTGAGTGGTTATATACGGGTCGATTGGATGAGTCCGGGTAACTTAGCAAGTTAAGCTACATGAATTTATTTAATGGATGTGAAATTAAATTAAATAAGAGTTGGTAAGTAGACTCGGGTATTATGGGCTAGAGCTACGGGATTTAGGCACTGGATAACCGGATTTAATTGAATTATATATATATATATATATATATATATATATATACACACTTGTTTATTTTATAAATATCGGTGTGAATGATATTTATGTGAAAGCATACCCCTCTAGTGCTTTCATTAGACGTTTCGTGATGTGGGTGAATCCCTAATCTAGTGAATGCAGGGAGAGTATAGTCCCCAGGTCATATCATCTAGTATTTTATTGTGTGATTTATATTTCAAGGTGAGGCATTATGGGTATGATTCACTCTCACTCTTTGGAAAATATAAAAGCATCTGCTACGTTTGCGATATTTTTACCATAGTTCGGTGTGAGTTAGTGTGACTTGTGGTGACCGGATTAGAGTGAGCATACATGGGATATGATAGCATTGTACAGACAAGCTTGTGGTGAGTTATTAATTGGGAGGATCGTTACTATACACGACATCTGTGTGAATGTTGAAGTACAATAGTACGTATATAATGCGAGTAAATAATTATACACGGGATAAATAAATAAATAAAGTGTGAATGTATTTCAGATATAACTAGTATGAACATTATATGATTAATTAGTATTCCATATATAACTGGTGCAAACGTTATATGAGTAATAAAAGTGGAAATGATTGAATAAGTCAGTGGGTATAACAACTTATAAATCAAGGTAACGAATACTCAGATTAGAGTAGTGTGATAAAGAGAAGTGCAACAAGTCTAGTTAGGTAGGGTAGCGTAACTAGTTTGATTAGGAGTCAAGCGATAGGTGTGCACATTAGTTGAGGAGTGAGCTATATCTCAAGAGAGTGCGACACCAACTTATATATGAAAAGTGTTGATGCATATTTAACTGTACCATTTTTAATTACTTGCTAAATATTTTTTAATTGGTTTTGTGCTCTGACCCGTGTCAAAAATATCTTTTTCAAAAAACATTTTAGGTGTTCATCCACATGGACGCCAATCTTGATGACTCATTCCAGGGATGCGTAACTACTGCATAGTGGAGGCTTGCATGACCTTGCGTAGGATCTTGAGTTATTCTTTCATAGACTAGGTTAATTATTCAGTATTTCATTTGGGCATGTTTCCCTTGACAATATTCAGTATTTCAGTTTTATTTATTCAGACTAAGGGGATTTAATTTATTATTTTAGACTTGTAGTTGAATTTTATTTTTGGGAACCTATGGTTTATTCGTTACTATTTATTTATTTTTATGTCGTGTGATTGTTTCAGATTATATTGTGAATGGTTTGGTAATTGTTATTATTATTATTATTTTCCGCATGTTATTATTATAATGAAAGATAAAATTTGGCATCGGCTTAATTTGACATAGGTGATTAGTAATTAAAAAGGTTTTCGACAATAATGCTAAGAATGAACCAAATAAGACCAACGTCTTATTTTGATTAATGACTAATCATTCGTGATTAAAATAGGCGGAGTGTCACATATTTGTGACAGCCACAGACAATTATGTCACTCGGCTAGAAACAATAGATAAATACCACAACATAGAAATGATACAATGCATTTTTAGCGCCATAAATCAAGTGATTACAGGATAACCGTTGATAATTTTCGTGGAAACAACTTTAACATGCTCGCAACAATTTCTAAAACATCATTTATCTTTTAAAATTATATTCAGGCCGCTAATTTATGTGTAAATTATATCTTGCCACCATTTTTTTAGAGCCCTAAATTATAAGAAGGAAAAATGAAATGTCCAACACTCTCAGTAATTTATAATTTCGGCCTAGAATTTTCTGTAATTTGAATTCCAGATCTCGAGCTTTTTAAAAATTACATATTGGGTCGTTAACTTTCTAAAAATTACATTTCATCCCCTAAACTTTTTGTATATATATTTTATGACACCCCGTCTATCTTAATGACAAGTGATCATTCCTTTATCAAAACAAACATGAATTTCATTTATTTCATTAATAGCATCATTGTTGAAAACTTTTTTTAAATTACTAACCACCTACGTTAAAATAAGCTCCTGCAAAATTTTAATTTTTATTAAACAACAATACTAACAACAATGTGTGGAACTAAGTAAGATAAACCATTCACACCATAATTTAAGTCTGGTAAATCACATGATTTAATAAATAAATATCAAATAAACTATCGGCTCCAAGACAACCTCCAAATATAAATAAAACTAGTATAAAATGAATTTTTGATATAAAGCCTAAAACAAAAAGGGAATGATCTCACTAAAAGCAGAACTAAATGGGCAACATGCCCTAATTAATAAGAACTGGATCCTGAACTAGGAATGAAATGACTGAAGCATCTACACAAGTACTGCAGATACGCATTCCTAAAATGAATGATCATGCTTGGAGTACCTCTGGCTAGACATTTAAAAGATTTCGAAAAAATAGATTTGATACGAATCAGAGCCCAAAACCTTTGAAAAACATTTTGCAAGTATTTAAATTCTAGTTAAAAGAAATTATTAAATACACATATTAGTTTCACGCACTCTCCCTTGAGTTCCTCACCTCTCAACTATAGTGCACACCTAACGTATCCTATTAAGCCCACCTTGTTATGCTACCCCACCTAACTAGTCGTTATAAGTCTCTACCTAATTGCTATAAACTTAGCGCACCTGTACTACCCATACGATACGTTCTTATCAAGCACTAATCAATATGTTTTGACTTTTATGTTTAAACCATTAGTGAAGTTTCTTTTACTTAAGTTACGTTAGATACACACTATCGATATCTTCTATTACCATACATGAGTAGAACAAATCACACATATTTATATATATAACTGCAACATTTCAAGGAGATGTATTACAGTGGCTACAACAATGGGAAAAATATGAAGAAGGAAAACAACAAAAAGATGGACTCCTACAAAATTTTAAGACTTTTGATGAAATATTAAAAGATTTTGTTAGGATAATCAACGAAAACATAATAGGATATATTGGAGAACCCAAAGTCCATGAAGATTCACGTTACATATTATCTAAATTAGAATTATGTAACATCTACCAATTTGAAGTTGTAATAGCGTTCCCAGACTAACAATCGCGAATGCATGCATACTTTGCTATCAAGTCCATGTACCTCTCGTACCAAATCAAGGATTTTCGGTTTAGAATGGCACCTCGAACCATGAATCAAATAACACACAATGGAGGCTAACATAGGGTTACGCACATACCTAACGCACCCAAATGACCGATACACACTATTATACACACAAATAGTGCTCAACCCTAAGTTCTATTCTATAGGGCACACATTTAGACCTTGATAAAATCGTCACGGTGGGATCGCCCACTGCGTGGAACCTTCCGTGATAGAAGGCAATGTAGGTATGCTTCATAAATAAAATAGGCATACACACAACCTATAAATATATCCAGAATATGTATACACACAACCTTTACGTACATCCATTATAGGTATACACAAAACCAAAAAATATATCCAGTACGTAGTATATATCTCTTGAATACTCAACGTACTAACAATTCACACTTAGTATTCGTTTCTTATTTTTCCCGAGTATCACACAATACCCGAAGGTTCCTAGCTATCCCTTAAGAAATTTCAGTAGTAAATATGTCACAAACCTGTTGGTATCAATCTTAGGCTATTACCTACACTTCCCGTAACCCGATTTGTAAATTCTCGATACTTAATACAATTCTTTAATTTTCATCGATCATAATCTCAATTTACCCTCATTAAGACTAAGTTGGGATTTAACTATAGGACTACTAATATTATCCAAGTCCTCATATAGTCAACACAACATTGCCAAAGTCCCCCGTGATTATCGATAAGGAAAACTACTTAAATAAACAAAGAACCCGATTTCAACCTTAGTCAATCAATTGATAAAAACTAATAAATCAATCGACATCCCTTGATCGATCGATCGACACCTACTTCACAACTTCACCCAAGTTCTGTTTTCGCCATGTTTAATCCCTGAAACCTCCAAAAAGCCTTCCCAAACTCCCATATAATGTACCCAATCATCAAATTCATGTATATGGACAATTTCTAATGTAATTATAACATAAAATCTTAGAAGAATTCATCAAGAATCAGATTAAATCTCCCATCTTTAATATAAACCCTAATATGATTCTTTTTACGTTTATTCATAACAAACTCGAATTTCTCTCATGTGTATAATATATTCTCAGATTTCGTCCCACACTCATATAGGAATTATATTTAGCATGATTCGTATCCCCAAAACATGAATTGATTCTATATACAATTCCAAAATATAATTATTTCATGCAATATCCACCCTACACTATTATGGGTATTATAACATGCTCAAAAGATTGCAAGATAAACACCTACCTTATGTTTGTAGGTCAAATTTTCATTATTTGATGATGAAGTTGTTCTTTTCTTTCTTCGATCTTGATCCCGGCAACATCAATGATACAAACCAGTGTGGAATGGCCTAAAGATCCTCTCTTCTTCCTCTCATATAGCCTCCCTTATCTCCCAAGTATTGTAACCCTAGACTCCACCCCAAAGTGTTTGATATAACACTTATACTTTCTGATTTTTCCCAACCCTAAACTCCCAAATGACCAAAACGCCTTTACTTGGTGCCGGGTTTGTCTAAAAAAGCCCCGGGACCCAATTAATACATCCGGGGTACTTTATTCCGCATATTTCGGTTCATTTGGAATTAATTGTGATCTCAAAATTTCCATCTGAGTCACTCTACATAAATTTCATATCTCGACCTTACCATAGCCTTCACATGACTCCCTATTGAGATATAACATAGTCCCATCGATATTACTCGCTTCGACGTATAATAATTATCACATGTTATTTACTAGACACCTAGTAATTTATCACATATATATATTAATATGATTCCAACAAATTAATATTTATTAAATATGCAATATTTTATTTCAATTAAACTAGTGCATATGTGTAATTTAAATTACCAAAAATATTTTAAATAATTATCCAAAAATATAGGGCGTTACATACTTCCCCAATTGCAAAGGAATTTTGTCCTTGAAATTCTGATATGCCTGTTATTAAAAAAATTCGGGTCCTTACACTCAATGCACCCGATCATATTCAAAGTTAATTTATAATAATATTTTGGTGTTTCCACTATACCCACACCAATGGTACCATTTTGACTATTGGTTTACTCACCATAATCCAAGGTTGGCGATAAGTCCATTCAAACTCTAACATACCAATATATTCCCTTATTCTTAAGGTCTCTCTCTTACACAATGTCCCACATAAAACTATTGTGAATCCTCTAACAATGCCTTAAAAGATGAGCCTATACTCCACTGGCTCTATTATCTTTATGTTTGGAAAGTCCCCACTTCTATATATGCTAATTTTCCTTGTTATCAAACACGTAATTCCCTTCACGGCAGACACCCACAACAATCCCTGACCACTCATGTCAGACTTTAAAACTTCTCTTCATGGTGACGTAACTCCCACTACGTTCCTTAACAATATGAAAATGATGTAGATCAACTCAATCCTTTCTAAGGGAACGCGAATCACTTCAGGACCGAGAATCTTATTATTCTGTACTCTTAACCATTAAAAGGGTGAATGACAAGATCTTCATATGAAGCCTCCGAAAGTGCCTAGCAAACAATATTCTGCTACGATTCATTACATGAAGCTCTACCAGTTGCAATGAATACTCAAAATTATCCAAAAATCAAAAACACACATTTCTCGAATTCTCCCATGTTTTAGTCACCTCTCTCGTTTATCCACTAGCCTACGAGTGACACGTGTAGATGAAAATGCAACTACGTCCCTATATCCTTTCGAAACTCCCTATCAGAGGTGGGATTCAAGATTCCTATCCTGATTCTCAATAATATTGGGCAGCACCAAATGCCGGTTCATTTCTACTCTCTAATGAAATGTTATGCATACTGCCTGGTAGTATAACTCACCTCAAATGAATAAAAATTATTCCGTTTCGGTCAATTTATTCCATAAAACCGAAGGAAATCCTGACCTCTTCATGATTTTGATAACCCAATAATGAACTTTATCAGCCTGCACATCCATTACGTCACTATAATCATCGATCTATTACAAAATTCTGGTTGTTAACCTAGGACCAACCTTTCCAATCTACAAGTGGTGAACTTGGAGATAACTTCACTATGTCTCACTTAACACCGATCCACATGATCCAAATTTCACATCATGTGGCACATTTTTACTCCCCTTTTCTGGGATATACCCAAGTCATGGCCCGTGCGTCCGCTCCCATATTGCGCAATTCCAGTACTTTGTCCCGTCTATAAAAAAATGAACATCTTATGCATGCACAAGCCACACTATGCATTTGAATCAGTAAGACACCACTCTTCTTTCCAAAATTACGGGGTCCTCCATATTAAGGGATATCTTTTTACATGTGTCTTCACCATCTTGAAACTCTTCTCGGTGATAGTTATCATTGATAGCTGCGTAGTCGAACTATCTCCTTCCATCAAATAAAATTCAGTCCAACATACCGTTCCAATTATGTTTCTAACCATCCCACACTCATATAAATAACACATTAATAACCACTTCACCTTATCATAGAAAATATTGAAAGATAGACTAACTAGGGCACCCATACACAATATATCCCGTGCACGTCTGCAAAATCATCACCAATGTCACATACGTAACATGATTATCTCAAGATCTACCTCGCATTCTCGATGTGGCTATACTACAAGTTTATACTCAGTTACACTACTAAAACTGATTTACTTCTCCTTAAGACTGCCCTACCCATCAAGTAGTGGCAATTTTTTTCCCAGTGCTCCCCACACAGTACTACTTGACTTCACTGGCCTTATATCATATAAAAGCTATTCTCTCAAAGTGGTATCTACACACACATGCAATAACTAAAGTGATATACCCATACCCTAGAGCCCAACACATATCTTAACTCTCGACATTCATCGGGGTTCATGCATGGGACGTCTTCCAAGTGAAATCTAAATAAGCCACCCCCTGATACACTAATACCCAATATTGTCGGTCATCGAGATTCGTAGGCCAAAGAATGTAATCGAGACACCCAAAATCATGTCACCTGTCATATAAGTTTAATCATAAACTCTAGCATCTCTAAAGGAGTTATATACACTGCGCTCTCACTATCACTAAGTTCCCAGCGCTAAATCAATAACGAGCTAAATCTATCCACTCGATAGAAAACACAATATACCCTGAATCACATCAGTAAAGTCTCAACTCACTAGGATAAAATATAACGAGACAACCATACTCTCTGAAGTCTCCTCCACAATATACAGATAATGTGTATTTACTAGTGAAAGATCCAGTCACATGATCGCCAAGCATGATGATTCATTTTAGGGATGCATAGTTGTAGCACTTGTGAAAGCATACAGTACTTGTGTACATGCTTCAGTCATTTCATTCCAAGTTCAAGATTCATATCCAATTATTATCAGTTAGGCCATGTTGCCCATTCAATTAAGATTTTAATGAGATCTATCTCCCTTTGCTTCAGGCTTTATATTTAAAACTCATTTTATACTAGTTGGATATATATTTGGAGGTCAGTTTGGAGCTAATGGTTTATACTCAGTTATTCTTAGCATCACAAGTTTCTCTTACTTAAGTTACCTTAGATACACACTATCTATATATTTTACTACCACACATGAGCAGGACAAATCACACATATCTATATATATATCACACTATCTATATATACAACTACAAGATTCTCGTACTGAGAACTGCGAATGCATGCATACTCAACAATCAAGTCCATGCACCTCTCGTACTGAATCAAGGACTATCGGTTAGGAATGGCATCTCGAATCATAAATCACATAACGCATAATGGATGCGAACATAATCCTAAGACTTCGGGCTATGCACATACTTAATGCACCTAAATGACCACTACACACTATTATATACACAAATAGTGCTCAACCATAAGTTCTATGCTCTGGGGAACACATCCATACCTCGTTGGAATTACCAAGGTGGGAACGCTTACTGTATGGAACTTCTAGTGATATTAGGAAGCGTATGTATGCTTTACACATATAATAAGCATATACACAACCTATAAATATATCCAGCATAGGTATACACACAACCTATAAGTATATCCAGCATAGGTATACACACAACCTATAAGTATATCCAATATAGGTATTCACACAACCTATAAATATATCTAGCATGTAGTATATATCTCTCGAATACTCAATGTACTAACAATTCACACTTAATAGTTTTTTCTAATTTTTCTCGAGTATTTCTCATTACCCAAAGGGTCCTATCTGTCCCTTAAGAAATTTTAGTAGTCAATACGTTACAAACCTACTGGTATCGATCTTGGGTTATTACCTACACTTCTTGTAACCCGATTTGTAAATTCTCGATACTTAACATAATCCTTTAACTCAATTAACCAACATTAAGACTAAGTCGGGCTTTAACTATAGGTCTACTGATATTATCCAAGTCCTCATATAGTTAACACATCATTACCAAAGTCTCCCGCGATTATCGGGAAGTAAAACTATGCAAATAAATAAAGAGCCTGATTTCAGCTTATCCCTTAATTGATCGATTGACTCTTGCTTGATAGATTCTCCCATATTTATTTTCTTTCATGTTTTGTCCCTTAAACCTCCATGAAGTCTTCCGAAACTCCCATATAATGTGCCCAATCATCAAATATATGTATATGAATAGTTTCTAATGTGATTATAACATGAAATCTTTGAAGAATCCATCCAGAATCAGATTAAATCTCCCATCTTTCATATAAACCCTAATATGATTCTTATTAGGTATATTCATAACAAAACCAATATTTCTCTCACGTGTATAATCATTTCTTCTCATAGTTAGTACCACAACCATATCGGAATTATATATATCATGATTCCTATCCAAAACATGAATTGATTCTACATGCATTTCTAAAATACCATTTTTTCATGCAATATCAACCGTAGACTATCATGGGTATTATAACTTGTTCAAAAGATTGAAAGATAAACACTTTCCTTATGTTTGTAGATCTGATTTTCGTTGTTTGATGATGGAGTTATTCCTTTCTTGCTCCGATCTTGATTCCGGCAACGTCGGAGATGCAAATTGGTGTGGAGTGGCCCAAGGATCCTCTCTTCTTCCTCTACTATTGCCTCCCTTCTCTCCCAAGTATTGTAACCCTAGCCTCTATGCCAAAGTGGCTGACAGAATACTTAAAATTTTGGAGTATTCCCAACCCTAAACTCCCAAATGATCAAAACGCCCTTACTTGGTGTCGGGTTGATCTAAAAATGCATCATGACGCAATTAATACACTTGGGTACTCTATTCTACCTATTTCGGTCCATTCGGAATTAATCATCACCCAGAAATCACCATCTGAGTCACTCTACATAAATTTCATATCTCGACCTTAACATAACCTACACATGACTCGCAGTTGACATATAACATAGTCCCATTGATATTACTCGCTACGACGTATAATAATTATCACATGTAATTTACTACACACCTAGTAAATTTATCACATAAATATTAATCTTATCCCCACAAATTAATATATATATATATATATTAAATAAGAAATATTTTATTTCAAATAAATTAGTGCGCACATGTAATTTAAATTACCAAAAATATTAAAAAAAATTCAACTCGTAATTATCCCAAAATACAGGGTGTTACATATTTTGATTCAAACATTTTGTACATTACATTCTGAATTTAATGATTCTTTTCGAACCAAATATCACATTTCCCTAGTTTTCTAAGTCCTCTATTTGAAAGGAAAATTAGAAACAAGAATGAAAACCGAAAATAAAAAACAAAAAATTATCTTTTTACAACTAAATAGGCTTTATATATATTCCTAACAAAAAATATACAATGTTAAATGAAGTACCTTCGTCCTTTTGATTTATGTGGCTAACTGCCAAACATCAATTATAAAGAATTTATATAACATCAAGTGTAAGATGAGTTATTATTAAGCGATAGTTCGAAAAAAAAATGTAGAATTTTACCACTTTCAATCTCTTGAGAATACTATCAAATTGTATTGTATGAAATGCCCAAGCATTTGGCTTTTCTAAACCAATACCTATTAATACAGATCGAAATGAAGGAAAATATATTTAATAATATTAAGCCTCGTATGTTGGATCAAAACAATCCAAAAATTACATATAGTGTCTTGCTTCCAGCCAAGAAAGTAGTCTTCATTGATTCTTCGTGAAAATTAAGAGATGTAAAGCATTAGAGGTGTATGTGGAAAATCATAAATTTGGTCATTATAAAGCGTTGGTCTTTTTATTTCCCACATAAATAGAGAGGGGAAATTGAAAAGTGATTCTATAGCCGAGAATGAGAATAAAGAGATATTAAATGTTGTTGACACGTGGCGCTATAGTAAGGATTTAAGTTATTGAGCTTTATGTTTTTTTTCCTTTTTGTTTTTTAGTTTAAGTTCTAATCCAACACCTCATGGAATTTCATTCCTGTCCCTGTGTAATTTTTTTTGTACGCAACAACATCCCATGGGTAGAAATGGAAATATATTGTAAAACTTTACCCTATAACACATTTTTATAAGTTGAAAAATGTTAATAAAATATTTCATTTTTATAAAAACTTGTAATGAGTAGGAAAATATGGTGAGATTTTTTCAGAATTTGTTTTATTCTTTACAGAATCAATTAATTTGGGGAACGTATGAAATATTTTTAACTAAAAATAAGAAAAATATGAAACACGTATCTCATTTATTCATTTCAATATATTATATTTCGTATTAAGCACAAGATATGCGTTAGAATGAGATACATGCTAGTTTGAACGAGATACGCGTTAGAAAAACATGGAACACGTTATAATGAGATTCCAATCTCGTTTGAACGAGAGACGCACATTTTGAAAAATTTTAAGTAAAGGAAAACTGCCTTCATTTTTAAATTAAAAAAAAAATCCTCTTTCGAGTTTTAATAAAAATAAACATCCCAAAATAAATTCAATGAATAAATTTAAACTTGATAGAAATGTACCTTAATGATATGGAGATGCTTGATAGTTGGAGATGTTGGATCTTCAGATCTTCATATCGTCTTCATTAAACGGTAGTGTACTATACCAAAAACTATGCTAGACTAAGCTATGAGAAAATTATGCTCCTACAAATCACCTCCTTTTTGGCCATTCCGGTACAAACATAAAAACGAAATCCAAATGACAAATTAATCCCCTAAGGAAAATATAATACCGTAATATTCTCTCGACCCCTAAAATGGATAGGTACAAGATAAAGTTGTCTTTGAAATAAAGTATTCAAATCTCCACTTCTTCTTTTTCTACTTTTGCTCACTTTTTCTTCATTTTGTGTAATCCAAATATGATTTCTCGAAAGTACCTACAGACATGAAACAAAAAAAATACCTCGTGATGCATCGAGTTTGAAAAATATCAAATAAAATGCAAAAAGACAAAATATCTCCCCCATAAAACAAACTCTCCCTCGTAATTTTTTATCCCCCTTTTATTTGATCCGAAATAGACAAGAAGTTAAAACAAATCATGAAAAATAAGGAGAAACACCAAGCCTAACAAGATACAATAACAACAAGATATGAATGAAAAATTATACACTGATAATCTCAAAAGACACCACAAATTATTTTTGATTTTTCAAATTTTTTCAAGTAAATGTTTTTTACAAAAACATCACACCATGGAGAAACACAAAAATAATCAAATAATGGAAACATAATGTAGGGGTGTGAAAACATTTTATAGTTTCATTACATAGACAAACATAACATATGATCCCGAAGGAATGAGACACCACCAACGTAAGAGATCAAAGTCTACCTTAGGTCTAAATATGGTGAACTCAAGTGAAATTGACTTAACCTATTATACTAATCAAGATCTTGAGTGGTTGTCACACCAATAATGCCCAAAACTTTGTAATGCTTTACGATATTATTTCAGGACATGCAAACCCATTGATATTCGACTTAACTCCCTCAAAACTAACATTTTGATTTTTTTCTTTATAATCTTTCTAAAGAAATAAATGCTCATATGTAGAGAAGCATCAATGTTCTTTGAAATTGTCCTGAAACTTTTTATTTTTATTTTTATGTGCATTTAATCTTTTCGTCTCTTTTTTTTTAAAAATGGTGGCTATTCACGTAAAGTCAACCTGTCTTCGTAGCCCGATTACATTGCTTTAAATACACCAAAATTTACAGTATAAGTGATTTTCAATTTTTTTTTCAATTCGGGCAATGGTTCTTACATTAACTACTTTAATTATCTTACTTTTCACATTTGGTTCATTATAAAATCATGATTAAAATGAAAACACTACAATCGACACGTGAAAGGTAAGTGCAATACTCAAATAAGTATATGTTCATGTGCATTAAAGGCGACAAGGAGTCAAACATATATCAAGTAGTCATCATATCACGTCTTAATGACTTCATACATTATAAAACGCAAAATGACATGATGTCACATCTCAGAACACTACAGAAGAGTCACGTGGATATGGAATGCATGGGTGACTTTGGCATCTTTAATGTTCATCCATGTATGGTGTTAAAAAAATACAGAACGCATTTTGGCTTTTTTTCAAAATTTTATTGAACTAAAATCTTTTTGTCTTTTTGAATTTTTCTAAAAAAGAAATCAAAACTCTTTTTGTATGTTTCCAAAATTTTTAAAGAAAAACAAAAATCTTTTTCGTTTTTTTGAAAAATATATCAAAATGAAAAATATAAGTACAATAATAGTACAATCTAAAAATAGGCATATATGATATAATCATGAAAAGAAATCTATGCTAGAAACAAGTCTCAACCTCAATTATTAAGGCTGGAGAAGTTGTCCAAAGGAGATGACATCCTATGAAAAACCTCCACCAAATCTTGTGAAGTTTTGACTAAATAATCTACTTACTCTTGAAAACTCTCAAAATCTCGCATGTGAAGTGCGGGAGCATGTAGAGTAACATCTGTGGGAGTGCGTGTGGGAACACATGTAGTAGCATATCATGGAAGATGCCTATGAGACACTCTCCCCAACTTAAAACAAAATTCCCTAAGGTGACCTCTTTGCCTGCAATGGAAACAAACATACAGGAGCTTAGATACACCTGTCTTAAAATGTTTAAGAAAAGCACTCTTACATGGAATAAGATGCCTAGGGGGTTAGGTCGAGGGCCATATAGATTTAACACAAACTCAGAAACTGACTTGGGTGCTAGAGGGGAAGTGGACACACCGTCATAACCTATTCCTAACCTCTCAACATTACCTAAGGAGGGATCGAGCAACATCTTTCCCACCTTCTTAGATGCATTCACTAAAGTGACTTTAACCTCCCGATCACACTTGAGATATCTCTCGAGTTGGAATACACGATCTTCATGTTTCCCGCGAGTCTCCACTAAATATTGAAGATCTCTCGTAAAACTAGCAACAGTTTTTGTCAAGTCTCTCTTCTCCCTACTTAAGACGATCAATTTCTCACACAAAGAAACCTTGACCTTCTCGAGTTAACTCGTCGACTCATTACACACCCTCAATGCTATCACCTTTGTCTCCAAATATAACACCCTAAGAGAGAAATATTTATTCAACCTTTTGGTTTACAACATCTCGGTGCATAAATCCCCAAAAGCTTTTTGGAGATCCCCTTCTCCCTCACTTGCAATCTCATCCTCACACTCACTAGAATGGATCAAAACATTATCGAGGCTTTCACATTTACATGTATCCTCATCATCGTGGTTTAAACTAGAAGTGAACATGTGACTAACCTTGAACTCAACGCACGATTCCTGTGATGATTGTCCCCCTGAATCGACCGACTCGATGTTACTATCGCTAAGAGTGGCTCTATTTGCAATATCTTGGTCATTTCTCTTTGTCCAAGTGGGACACTCATGTGCGTTGTACCATTTACCCTCGCATTCATAGCACCTTATATCTTTCTATTTCTCACCGCTATCTATGATCTCATTCTTCTTTTTATTTTTGATAAATATCTTTTTACTGGAAGAATTTTCTTCACTAAATTTGATAATTTGTTTAAAAATTTTAGCAAACAAGACCAAGTCATCAAAATCACACTCGGATTCAGACTCACAAACTTTCTCTTTTTTTTATTTCTTAGTTTGAGTTAAATCTACCCCTATATCCTAAGGTTCGATGATTGTAGGGAACATATCTATCTCATAAGTCCGAAGGTCTCCTACAAGTTATTTTAACCTTAGAGTGTCTAAATTCCCCAATGAGTTAAGCACAATGACCTTTGGAATAAAGTTTACATGGGGTGAACTAAGATCTTTTTCACGACTCTCATTTTCGAAATTTTCTCACCCAAATTAAAACTCGAATTGACAATGTCCAAAAAATGTTCATAAAACTCATCGAATGACTTGGACTCTAACATAGTGATGGCCTCAAATTGGGTGGTAAAATTTGGAAGCTTTGATACTTTTACAGCGTTAGCACCCTCGTGGGTGAGCTAAAGGGTATCCTAGGCTTCTTTAGACGTAGTGCGCGTCATGGTACGATGGAACTCATCAGGAGTGACGGCTTCAAAAATAGTACTAAGTTCATGAGAATTAAAATTACTCCATTTAAATTCCTCATCAGTCCAAGAATAAATAAGTTTAGAATTTATTACATTATTTGCAGTGATAGGTAGAGGAGTCCACTGATGTAGGAGGCCATATGTGATACTTGATTAAACCGAAGTGGAAAATTTCCATGTTAACCTTATTTCATCGGTGACAAATATCAAACAAAATTAATTCAACCCCTAAACATGAAACTACATGTGTGTGTGTGTGTGTGTGTGTGAAACCATCACAGATAAAATTTCTAACTCACAGATTCCAGGAAAAATCCCTTTCGGAAAAAACTTTGTATTTTACTTTAATACTTATAATGATTATAATGAAATCTGCAATAAACTCCAAGAAGAATTCAAAAATACACACAGTCTTGAGTCAGCAATGGAACAACCGCAGCAGTCCACAAGAAGACGCAGTACTAATCAACCAGGAACACGCTCGAGCACTCTCAATTGACATGCAATCGTCATTCGTAGATTTACCCTCATTACAAGAGAAAACTTCAACAAGATTGTATATTAGCTTCCAAAACAATTCACACACATATCGGGATGTTTTGTGAATTGAAAACAAAAAGGATTAAACCCTAAACTAAGAAGACAAACAATTATGATGGTTTGCAGTTTGTGCAGAATGAAAACCATCAGGTCTTCTTATCGAAAAACGGAGTGGTTTTACACCCCATTTATAAAAACGTTAAGGTGACAGATCGCTCGAACGAAAAGTCACATTGCTAGAACGAGACACTGATGTCTCTTGAACGACTTAGCGCAACAGCCTCGCTCGACGTAAGGATGTCGCTTGAACGACCCCTCATGTTGCTCGAACGATTGTTCCAAAAAACAAAATTTTAATTTTATCAAATAACTCCACCTCAAACCTTTAAAAAATACTTTTGACAAAAAACTCCGCTCCAACACTTAGAAAATATTTTAGAAAAATTATCCCAACACTCTAAGTGAACCGTTAAGGTACTTTGCGGAGGCTTGAATGTTGAAGAACTTTGATATTCGGATCCGTCTTGATGCATGATTGAACTTGAATATTTCTTCGACGATTATAGCGGTATACGACATACTCAAATGTAAACATGACTTATAAAATAAGTCCTTATAACTGATGTGACAAAAACCGAGCATTTGTGTAGATATGCCATTCACTGTTATCGGCTTCCGACCGCAATGCAAAAAATCTAAACTTTAACTACACTCAAATTGAGTATAGCGGCTAGTTCCAGTATCAAAAATCCCAACGGAATTTTTGACAGACTTTAATTGATTTATTACTTCTAAAATAAAACTGTAAAAGGTGATTATGGTGTAAACGAGAAAAGGGGGGAAAATAATAATTTAACTACGCTAAATAATCTTAATAAAACGAGAGTCAAGCTCACATCCGCTCCTGGGGCAAAACTATTCATAGTTAGAATTTTGGTCTGATAACATTTAACTAAGCATAATCAACTAATTATAAACATCACAAATGAAGGAATTTAATCTAAAAATGCAAGATTAAATATTTAAACAAAAATTGTCACACATGGATTAAATTCGCAATATCTCTTCAAACACTAACATTGCGTGACAAAGAAAGTTAAATGCATAATATTCCAACTTTAATGCACGAGGTTTCAATTAAACGCGATTTTACATAAAACCTAACTTTCGGAGCTCGACGCCCTTCAATGGAGGAGAAATGACCCCAACCCTTCAAATCCGCACTAAACATAATTAAACATCAAAATAAAACTGATTAACTAAAGAAAATTATAAATAAACATACAACAACTAATTAAAAAGCATGGAAATGAGTAAATAAATCTTAAAACAAGTAAAGAAGATAATGAATAGAGAAAAACTTGCATAAATGGGTATAAACCCAAAAGAGGCGAAGGAGAGGGAAACTCCCAACAACAAACCCTCAAAACTATCTCAAAAGATTTATATCTTACAAAACAAACCTAAATTCGTTTATATAGTAAGTTGGGGAAAAGAAAAAGGGAAAATAAATGAAATAAAATCCACCCCCGAGATTTTCTGATCATCGATTGATCGACCTAATTTGATCAATCAATCGATCAATGATGTCTTGCGTGTAGGATTAATTCTCATTTGTTGGTCGATTGGGGTCCCAAATCCGGTTGACCGGTCCTTTATTTTCATGGGATCTTTGTCTTCAAAAGAGGAGAAAAGGTGGCATACAAAATCGGCTATAACTTCTTCATCCGGACTCAAAATGATGTGCCATTTGCGGTCATGCGAAGCTAACTCAATGAACTACACTTCTGTGGAATTCCACTGAGCCAAAGACAAAGTTTGAAATGACAAAAATTCCCTTAAAATTTAATCTAATGATGGAACTTCCTCAAAATGCAACCAATCCACACACTAAGCATTCCCATAACTACAAAAGCTCAATTATACCTCGCAAAGCATTCAAACATACATAATAGAGGTTGGCTGGTTAACGAGAATAAATATAGGCATAAGGAACACAAAAGTGCTAGAATGCATAAAGATAATGGGTGTGGATAAGTAATATTCGTGACCTATCACACCCCATAACTTAAACATTGATAGTCGCCAGTCACGAAACAAAACAAAATCGATCAAATAGACGCGGTATAAAATGTATATATGCATAAAAATATAAATGCCACTTTCGTAGGGAACGCAATTGCATTTATCATATGAAATAATTCATTAATCCCCTAGCTTACCCTAGTAGACGAGTGCTGTCTCACGTGGGTTTTTAAGTATGAAACCCACAAGCAACATAGTTTCCTTAGCAAAAATGATTTTAAACACGTTATTAGCATAGTGACTGAATTCACGCAAAAGTATGCATTGTTAACATTATAGAACAAACTTCATAGAATTGAAACCTCAAAAGTGGGAGGAAAATCAAGCACATGAAAATTATAATTGGACAAAACGTTTATACACCGGATAAGCATTAAAGTGTGCATATATGTCACTCCTCACTCGTGTATGATCTAAAAAACGAAATCACTATGAATGGGAGGTTATACATGGGACATGCAGGCATAAAGAGTAAATGTAAATGGAAACTAGGTTGTGCAAATGTCACCAATGAAGAGAGTTATACATAAAATGAAAATTTCCAATCTCAATAAACGATACCACTCATTAAGGGAGGCGAAATGCATTTTTATAGATTATCAAAACTATTTAAAATTTTAAATTGAATTCATCCTATGATCATATAGAACTTCATAGGGTTATAATGTAGGTTTGGGGTTGGTTTTATTAAATGAAAGGAATATTTATGGATTCCAAATTGTTTGGAGATAAAAACTTAGGATAATGGGAAATTGCGGGCGATTTCAAATTCGGAAAATGATTTTCATAATAAGAGTTAGATATGAAATTGGAGAGTGGCAAGGATTATTGAACACTATGTACATCACATACAAACTTTTTTTCATTTTCTAATTTTTCCCATATTTTTCTTTTGCTTTTTCACTATTTCTTTTGCTTTTTCACTTTTTCTTTTGATTTTTCACCTTTTCTTTTCTTCACTTTTCTCACTCTCACATGCTGAATTACCACTGCATAACAATAATATCATTCAATCCTGAGTATCATTCCAAACAAAGGTATGGAAGGCAATATGTTTGGTATATAACTCCAATTTGGAGTTAGTTATGGGATTTTGGGTTATGAAATGAAAGAGTATATTAAGGATCAAAGGGGTTGACGAGGGAAAACATATAAAGTGAGGTCAAGGTCAATATGGGTGATATAACAATGATGGACTATGATCATTTTCTAAAGTTTGTGAAATTCTCGAGTCAAAACAACTCTGAAAATCATCTCAAGTAAGACATTTCAAAATATGAACTCAAAGAACGATCAAATGAAAGAATAGTGAGATTAGCAATGCAATCAACATTTTTGAGAAGGAAATAGTAGTGTATAAAAACTCTCAAAAGAAGAAAATACCAAAGCTCACTAGGTGTAAGTATATACAATGCAACAAAAATTACGGAGTTATAAAAATCTTAAACCAAATCAATAAAGAAAGTAAAGCGTATGAGCTCTTGGGATTAAATTTTAATTCATGAATTTAATCATAATATCAATGATTTGAGCACCGAGAACATGCATCATTGAATTGTCATTGTATTGGGCATTTATTGAAAGTTATCATAAAAAACCAAGGCAAAATGCACATTAAAAGAGAAAAAATAATTTTTTTTTGAAATTTTATATTTTTTTACAACAAATCATGCTTGGTAAAGATCATGTGATCAAATTAATGAAACTAAAAAAATAATGGATAAACTATCCCACACGCCCAAACTTAAATGTGTCATTGTCCTCAATGCAAATCAAGAACTAGGCATAAAGAGAGAAAATGAAACATATTACCTAAAGATGGAGTGATACCCGATAAGTACGAGTCCATTGAATGTACACACCATGTTGGAACCAAGAAAAATAAAATGAATAACGAAAACTTTAACCAATTAGACTAGAGTAAAATTAAAAAGAGAGAAAAAGAAATAAAAAAAATGAACAATTTACAACCTACAATTTTAACTTCTAACAAACTATACACTAGGATTTGAAATTTTTGTGGGTCCACCAAAAAAAAATTGACTTTGAGGGATAATTGGTGTACCCTCCTTTTCATGCATGCCTCCCAGAAAATAATAATCACATTTGAACAATGGAAGTCATGTGTAAGTATTAAGAAATGAACCGTCATCAAATTAAAATTTTAGGTTGGTGATAGGGGATTTGGATACTTAGGTTATAAGGATATGATTTTATAAATGTCCAAGTAAGAATCTAGGAATTTTCTGTTTATCCTAGATCACAGTTAGTATGTCTAATACCGCTACATTCGTCACGCCAATTCGATCATCTATGAAGGCCTTGATATGAATCCACGCATCCATCATCTTCATATGTGCATCATGCAACATGAAACATACTCTTCAACCATTCCCGCTACTCCACTGACGATTATGGTAAAATAATTTATTTGTAGTGTTTATTATTTACTTAAATATTTGGGAAATTTTTATTAATTATTGTTAAGGTGCTGGAACATTTTTACTTCGCAATATGATTTTTTTCTAAGTGTAGAGGCGAGGAAAAAATATCACTGACATCGTTCGAGCGAGATTGGCTGGTCGTTCACACGACATAGCCATCTCGCGCGAAGTCGTTCGAGCGATGCGCCACCTCAATATTTGTATTTAAAGCAATTCCCATTCTACAAGTTTTTCAAGCTTTTTGATAGTGACGTTTCTGTGATTATTCTCTCGAGAAACAGATTTTGTTTTTTCATGGTTTAATGCCTTTTTGATTCACAAATCCTTCCTAAACGTTTGTGTGAATCTTTAAACCTTAGATACAATTATTCTACTCATCTTGGAGTAACTTTGTGGAGAAGAAAGGTATTTATCCACTGCTAATATTGGAGTTCTTGCGTAATCTCTTATTGCCAAACGTCACTGACGAAGAACCGATGCTTGCGGGTATTCGTGAGTCAAATTTGTATTTTGTTGTGATTGTAAGTCGTCACATATTATAGTAAAATAAATTATTTTTCCCCTTTGGGGGATTTTTCCACATATTGTGATTGACTTTGCATGCCTGGTTTGATTTATTTAGTCTGTCACAATTTGGTTGCAGGAGTTAGGATTTTCGGGATTAAAAATTGGAATTTAATTAAACAAATTAATCATTGATTGATGACGGACTCTCAAATTGGTATCAGAGCCTATTACATAATTATACCGTGTAATCGTTTTTGCAAAATTTTTCTACATATCAATTTTGGTTTAAAAATTGCTTTTTGAAAAAGCACAGTTTCAAAGGAAAACTTGTATAATCGAGTGCCAATTTTTGACGGGTCAAATTATGCGTAATGGAAAGCCCATATGAGATCTCACTTAAAATCCATTGATGAACGTGTTTGGATTGTGTGTGAAAGAGGGTGGAGTCCTCCCACTGTCCTTGTAGATAATGTAACTACTTTAAAATTTGTGATTTCATAGACCGAGGAAGAATTTAAATGGATCACATATAAGTCACGTGGGATTAGTGCAATTTTTAAAAACGTCAATTCCAACGAGTTCCGACGCATCATGACGTGTACCACGTCTAAAGAAGCATGGGATGTTCTGCATCTTACCCTTGAAGTCACTAATGTAGTTAAAGAATCAAAATTACAAAATTTAACTACACAATTTGAGACAATCACCATGCTTCAATCTGAGTGTTTTGATGAATTCTATGCACGCTTATCTGATATTGTTAACACTAGTTTCAACTTGAGTTAACACATTCATAATGCTAGAGTAGTTAAAAAGATTATGAGATAACTGCCTAAGCGTTTTATCCCTAAAGTCATTGTGCAAAATTCATTAGGAAATTTGAGTAGTCTGAAATTAGAAGAATTAGTGGGAGACCTCCAGACTTATGAAATTGACCTATTTCCTAATAAGATAAAATCAAAAGTTAAAGGGGTAGCACTTGAATCCCAAGCTAGGAAGAGTGAGGGGTCAGTAAGAAAGAGAGTTGAGTCGTCTAGGGAAAGAGAGGAAGAGTTGTCTGATTTGGAATTTGACTTTGACTTAGATTTGGCCTTATTTGCTAAAAAAATCAAGAAATTTCTCAAATTAAAGAAAAATGGCAATTTCAAAGATAAAAAGAAATTTGAGAAAAATAAGTTTGAAAAGAAAAATGAAAAGGATAAAAAGGACGCGCCTAAGAAAGACGAGGAGAGATGTTATGAGTGTGACGGTACAGGTCATAAGGAATTTGATTGTCCTACTAGGTTGCGACGTCAAGGCAAAGCTGCTCTTAATGCCTCCCTCAGTGATGACAGTGAGGTTGAGTCGATGGATTCTAGACACAAGTTATCGCATGAATGTAACTTCACCGCATTCATGGATAGTCATGTGAATACTGACAGCGCACCTCACGACGGTGAGGATGATACTTCACAGGAACACCTCGATAGTGGAAGCGACATAAGTGAGGGGGAGGATATTGCAAGTTATAGAGAGAGTGATTTAAGACGCGCGTACGCTGATTTATATGATGATTCTTTTAAAACTAAAAATTCTATCAAAGCGTTAGCACTTAGGATAGTTTCCTTAGAGAAATATTTAAGACATACGAGAGAGAGAGAGTCTTCCATTACCACTAACTTGAGAGGGAGAGACTGTTTGCGTTGAGAAAGAGAGAGAGAGAGTCAGTTTCATGAGAGAGATAGATGTTTAGAGAAAGAGAAAGAAGAGTTGACCAAGAAAGTGGCTAGTCTTATGAGTGAGCTCCAAACCTCCATGGACACTTGAAAGATACTTGAATCCCTTGTATCCCAGCATACTCATGACCTTGAGATAGCCAGGGAGGTTAAGGTAGAGATAGAGGACAGATTTGGAAAGACGTGAAAGAAGCTCCTCCCCCCTGCTTTACGTTTTAGTGAAAGGAAGGGAATTAGTTTTGATGGTGCCTCCACGTTCCATGTGATACCGAAACCGGTTCCTGAGTTTACTACGAATCCATATGGCCATCACCAAAAACCCCGAAGAAGAGTTTAGCCAAGCAAAGAAAACTAAGGTCGGCCAAAGCCTGTGTACTAATGTACCTACTGTAAAATAAAGGGCCATCTTTGAGAGTTTTTCTATAGTTTGGGTTAGACACGACGTACACTTTCTCCACCACGTGCCACTAGAGATTTTTTAAGTCTTAGAGATCAGGTTGAGTTTCTAATCGCCACTTCTCAGAGTCTAATGGAAGAGTTCCAACGGATTTCTATGCCGTCAGTGGACACTTTTAATATCCCGACTAGACCCAACAGTGACAAGTGAAGACATAAGGTTATTGTTCATGTTTCTCTTAAAGTACACAACACTTCTCAGTGGTATTTCGATAGTGGATGCTCCAGGCACATGATAGGTGATGTGTTATTTTTTACCTACCTAGAGGATCGCAAGGAAGGTAAAGTCACCTTTGGAGACGGGAGAAAATATAGCATAATAGGGCGAGGTACAGTAGATATACCAAGATTTCCTAAGCTAGAGGATATTTTGTATGTAAAAGGTTTGAAAGAAAACCTACCCAGCATTAGCCAACTATGCGACGCTGACTTTGCATTAAAGTTTGACCGGAATGAATGTAATCTTTATGATCAAGATGATAAACTTCTATTTCAAGGGGTGAGGACTGAAGATAATTGCTATGGGATTGTACCCAATACTCATTTGTCTTCAACAACGCCACGACCACTCCTATGGATCTGTGACATTAATGTCTAGGTGATGTGAACTTTAGAGATTTGGAGATTTTAGCTAAGAATGACCTAGTACGTGTCTTGCTATCACTTGGAAAGCTGACTTCTGTAGTTTGTGGACCCTATCAATTGGGAAAATAAGTTCGTAGTCCCCACAGGAAGTTGAATTCCATTACCACTTCACGAGTGCTTGAATTGATACACATGGATCTTATGGGTCCTATCCGTACTGAGAGTTTGGTTGGTAAGAGGTACATCCTCATTATGGTAAATGATTTCTCTCGTTACTCGATTATAGGTTTTTTGAGAGAGAAATCCAATATTGTCGAATTTCTTACAACCAAGTGTTGTGCATTGCAAAATCAACACGCAGTCACTATCAATAGAATGCGTAGTGAAAATAGCTTTGAGTTTAAGGAAAATAAAGCAAATATTTACTGTGACAGTCTTGGGATCAAATATGAATTTTCGTTCGTGAAGACTCCTCAACAAAATGGGATTATTAAGAGGAAAAATCGAACGGTCCAGGAGATGGATAGATCTATGCTTCTAGGTAGTAGAGTTTCTAGGAGATTTTAGGAAGAGGTCGTGTCTACCACATGCCACACGGTGAATAGGGTTTACCTTCATCCACACACACTTAAGACACCCTACGAATTGTGGACTGGAAAGAAGCCCAACTTTTCATGTTTCTGTGTCTTTTGGAGTAAATGTTACATCCTAGGAGATAGAGACCAATTAGGAAAGTTCAACTCCCTGAGCGACGAGGGAATATTGTTAGGATATTCATCAATTATTTGAGCATATCGGGTTTTTAACCTTAGTAGTTCTAAGGTTATGGAGTCAATAAATGTCATCGTGCAAGATTATGAACCGCCTATGTTTATTGATTCTAACCTTTTGTGTGAGGATGACGCACTTTTTACTGATGATCCCATTGTGCCTCCCACACCCATAGTGGACCCTATTCCTGACTTAGGGGACACTCCTTCTTGGGTTCGCAAGAGTCATGATCCTATTACTATTCTAGGAAATCCCACCCTAGGGGTCAAGAATCGTGCTCAGCTAGAGAGTGTTGTTAGCCATGTTTGCTACACGTCCAAAATCGAGCCCAAGAACTATAAGGAAGCACTCAAAGATGATCACTGGATATGTGATATGTAGGATGAGTTGCTTTAATTTTGAAAGAATGATGTCTGAGAACTGGTTCCCCGATCTAGTGAGATAAATATGATAGGTACCTAGTGGATCTTCAAGAATAAGGTGGATGAGACTAGTAATATTATCTTAAATAAGGCTAGGTTGGTTGCTCAAGGCTACACACAGATAGATGGTATAGAATTTGATGCGATATTCACTCATTTTGCGAGGTTTGAGTCCATCCGCTTAGTACTCACCATCACATGTCATCTGTGCTTAAAGCTATATCAGATGGATGTCAAGAGTGTCTTTCTGAATGACATTCTGTAAGAGGAAGTTTACATGGAACAACCATAAGGGTTTGAAGACCATACGCACCCTGATCACGTCTACTATTTGAGGAAAGCCTTGTATGGTTTGAATCAAGCACCATGTGCTTGGTACGAGAGGATTACTTCCGATTTCTTATCTCTTGGATTCAAGAGAGAGGGAGCTGATATGACGTTGTTCATCAGGAGAGATGACGGTGTTATTTCAGTTACCTAGTTCTATGTGGACAACATAGTCTTTGGATCCATGTGCTCCCAACATGCTCACCACTTTGAGGAGGAGATGAATAGTGAGTTTGAGATGAGCATGGTAGGTGAGCTTACTTTCTTACTAGGTCTCTAGGTTCATCAGCTAGAGGATGGGACATTCATCTCCCAATCCATGTATGCTAGATATCTTGTGAATAAATTTTGTTTAGACTCCACTAATCATGCACGTGCACCGATGGTTACCTCAGCAAATCTTAGCAAATACACTTCAGACAAGGACGTAGAGCAAACCTTGTATCGGAGTATGATCGGTAGTCTTCTCTACTTGACTTCCAGTCATCTCGATATCGCCTTTAGTGTTGGTGTCTGTGCACGGTATCACGCTCTAAAATGTATTATCAAATACGTGAGTGGAACTCTCTCACTTCACATTTGGTATTCCTTTGATAATAATGACCATTTATCCACCTATTCAGATGCCGATTGGGCCATGGATGCATAAGGATGTAGGAGAACTTCTGGTGGGTGTTTTTTCTTTAGTTCTGCTCTTGTATCTTGTTTGAGCAAGAAGAAAAAATCCATCTCTTTCTCCACTGTAGAGGTTGAGTACATAGCTGTCGAGAGTTGTTGCACGCAACTTTTGTGGATGAAGCAGATGTTGGAGGATTATGGAATATCACAGGACACCATGACTATTTTCTGTGATAACATGAGCGCGATACGCATATCCCGTAATCTAGTCTAGCATTCGCACACAAATCACAATAGGATACGCGAGCACTTTATCCGTGAGGTTGTAGAGGAAAAGTTCGTATCCTTGAGTTTTGTATCTATCGACCTCCAATTAGCTGATATTTTCACGAAGACTTTAGAAGTATTTAGAAATTTTCACAGTTGACTGAAGGGTGGTCACCACGTCTAGAGTATGATGCATTTTTCATGTTCATATCATTTGATTCCTACCTTTAAACTGTATCATTTGTATCATTATTTGTTTGTTTGTTTTAATTAAAAAATCCAAAAAGATTTTATTTTTTGAAATTTTTTAGAAAAAGCAAAATGATTTTCATTTTATTAAATTTTTTTGAAAAATCCAAAAAGAGTTTGTATTTTGCTTACACCATTTGTGGATGAACATTTAAGATAGTCCTAGTCACAACATCATTCCATACTCCACATGACTGTTTGACAGTGATTTGAGATACTACATCATTTCATCCATGTGCGTTACATTATTTGGAGCCTTTGAGATGTGATTAGTGATATCTTCTATATGTTTGGCTCCTTATCTCCTTTATTGAACACATGCATGGTATTATTTGAGTATTGTACTTGTCTATCACATATTGGTTTGAGTGTTTCCATCTCAATTCTATTTATATAATGACCAAAATGCGATAAAACTTGATAGGATAGTAGTGCATGGAAAAACCGTTTACCGTGAGGATTTAATTGCAACAAAATATGATTAGTGAATCACGGCAAAGGGCTGTGAGAGTTCAAAATTAACTCGTCATGAAAGCCACCGTTTAAAAAGCCCGAAAAAAATTTAAATGGCAATAAAAAGAAAAAATGTGACAAATCAAATGGGCCAATAGGTTATAGTTTCATCACCTGAAAAGAAAAATATAATGTATAATTATTTATGAGGAAGTTTGGATTGAAAGAAATGAAAAATCGGTTTTCACTTCCTTGAAAGTAATGAATAAGCGTTACAACGTTTTGGACGTTATTGGTGTGGAAATCACTTTGAGCTTTGATTTGTTGATTTAATTGAGTTAATTTCTTTTAATTCCACAATTTTTACACCTAACGAAGATGTTGATTTCATTCGTTAGGAATATCTAACATTCATCGTGCACATATGTTATGGTTGTATGTATTGATTTTCCTGTCGAATTTGTGCACATCCCTACATTTTGACTATCACCGACTTGGTTGTTTCAGTGTTCTTTCATGGTGTGATTCTTTATTGTATATTTTGTAAGAATAATTTTGAAAAAATAAAAAAAAGTGAAAGTTTGATTACCTTGTGACATTCTCCATTTGCATTTGATTTATGTTCTTCATTTTTATCTATTTGGGGACATCATAAAAAGGGGAGAATGAATTATGGGGGAGAATTTTATTTGATTTTATACTAATTTGCTCCTGCATAAATTGATACTTACTTTTTCTTAGCATTATATTTCAAACTGTTGCACATCACGAGTATTGTTTATTGTTTCATATGTGTAGGTAATTAATTGAGGATTATTTTTGCATACCCTGATGATGACAAAGAAAGATTGAAGAGTTGGAGATTTGAAGATGTTGAAGTTTGTTTGAAGACATGTCATTTAGTATTTCCATTTTTTGGGTTTAATGGGGATATTAAATTGTATGTCATTTGGTTTTTGTTTGGGTAGCATAATTTCTGATTTTTTTATGTATGTACCGGCATAGACATAGTCTGAGATTTGTAAGGACATAATTTTATAAATGTCCGAGTTAGAATCTAGGAATTTTTTATTTATCCTAGATCACAGTTAGAATGTCTGATACCGCTACATTAGGCACGTCAACTCGATCATCCACGACGGCCTTGATCCGAATCCACGCATCCATCATCTTCATACGTGCATCATTTAACATGAAACGTACTCTTCAACCGTTCCCACTACTCCAATCATAATTATGGTAAAATAATTTATTTGGAGTGTTTAGTATTTACATAAATATTTGGGAAATTTTTATAAAATATTTTTAAGGGGCTAGAACATATTTACTTCGCAATATGAGTTTTTTCTAAGTGTAGAGGCAAAGAAAAAATCTCGTTGACGTCGTTGAAGCGAGATTGGCTGGTCGTTCGCCCGACGTAGCCATCTCTCGCGAAGTCTTTCGAGTGACGTGGCCTGACATTCGAGCGACACGTGTACTTCATTTGAGCGACGCACCCCCTCAATTTTTGTATTTAAAGTAGTGCCCATTCTACACGTTTTTCAAGTCTTTTGGCACTGACATTTCTGCGATTATTCTGCCTGGAACTAGACTTTGTTTTTTCAAGGTTTAATGCCTTTTTGATTCATAAATACTTCCCAAAAATTTCTGTGAATCTTTAAACCCTAGATACAATTGTTCTACTCATTTTGGAGTAACCCCGTGGAGAAAAAGGGTCTTTATCCACTACTGATATTGGATTTCTTGCGGAACCTCTTGCTGACAAATGCCACCGATGATGAACCGACGCTTGCGGGTATTTGTGCATCAAAATTGTATTTTGTTGTGATTGTAAGTCATTACATATTATAGTGAAATAAATGGTTTTAACCCTTTGGGGGATTTTCCACATATTCTGATTTACTTTGCATGATTGGTTTGATTTAATTAGTCTGGAACAATTTGGTTTCAAGAGTTAGGATTTTGGGGATTAAAAAATAGAATTTAATTAAACGAGTTAATCATTGATTGCTGGCGCACTCTGAAAGGAGGATAAGACCAAATTGATCTTGGGAAAATTAAAATTACATCCTTAAGGTTTTCAATCAGAAAGGTAGGTGGGGCACATGAAAGCGAATAACCCATGATATGAAGAATCTCGAAATAATATTCCCGCTGAAGAATCGGGTCAAAGTCCTCAAGACTTTCAATCGATTCTTTTGATAAATTTAATGGTTCAATATTATTAGGTAACTAAGGAAACAAATGACCTTCAGCCTCAAAATAATTTGAAATATTAATACGAGGTTGAAATTGAAAAGTTCTTGGATCACTCTCAATTATTTCTTCCTTAAAAAGGGGTGGAGGCGAAACGCAAGTTTCAACCACAATCAGGCTTTGTGAAGAAGAAATAATCTCATCGAGTTAGCCATTTATTTCTAAAGACCAACATTTAAGACTCTCGGATTGGTCATTCATTTCCTTGAAAGCTACCTTATGATCAAACCAACAAGAAAACATATCATCTTCTTGGGACGTTTTCTCATAGCAAGGGGATTCCCCATTTCCCAAAGTTTCTTCACAAGGCGATGAGGGATTACTCACAAATTCTTGAATTTCACGCTCAATTCATTCATTTTCAAGTATTTATAGGCATTCTCTTATAGTATTGGGAGTGTAACTTGGAGAACTATTTCATAACAATTTATGTTATGTAAAGAGTTATAGCGAGACACTTCAAACTATGCAATTCAAAAATGCGACCAAAGCCAAATCTTGAAGGTTCTTGAAACAGTTTGGCAAAAATAAAAAGGAGAGAAAAAAACAAAGAATACGAAGAAAAATAAAGCAATACTACAAAATAAAAAAAGAATTACAATCTGTAACAAACGTTCCTCGATAACAGCGCCAGTTTGATGAAGAGGAAACATAGCGTCCGTGTAGATACGCTAATCGTTGTAATCGATATCGATTTTCGACCGCAATGCAAAAATCTAAACATTAACTACACTCAAATGGACTATAGCAACTACTTCGGGTATAAAAAATCTACATGGAATGTTTGAGAGACTTTAATTGATTTATTACTTCTAAAATAAAAGTGTAAAAGGTGATGATGGTATAAACGAAAAAAAAGGTGAAAAAGAAGAAGTTAACTATGCTATATAAGATTAATAAAATAGGAGTCAGGATCACATCTCCGCCATGGGCTAAACGATGCATAATTAGAATTTTTTTTCTAACATATTTAACCGAGCATAATCAATTAATTATAAACATCACACATGAAGGAATTTAATCCCAAAATGTGAGATTAAACATTTAATCGAAAATGATCACACATGGATTAAATTCAGAATATCATTTTAAATACTAACGTTGCGTGACAAAGAAATTTAAATGCATAATATTCCAACTTTAATACACGAGGTTTCAATTAAACGCAATTTTACATAAAAAACTTATCTTTCGGAGCTAGATGGCCGTCAATGGCGGAGAAATCACCCCAACCCTTAAACTAACCACTAAACATGATCAAACAACTAAATAAGACTAATTAACTAATGAAAACAATAAATAAACAACCAAAAACTAATTACAAAGCATGCAAATAGGGAAATAAAGCTTAAAATAAGTAAAGAAAATAATGAATAGTAAAGAACTTACATAAATAGGTATAAACCCAAAAGATGTGAAGGTGAGGGAAGCTCCCAACAAAAAACCCTAAAAACTATCGAAACTGAATTATATCTTACGAAACAAACCTAAATTAATTTATATAGTAAGTTGAGGAAAAGAAAAAGGGGAAACAAATGAAATAAAAGTCATTGCCTGAATTTTTTGATCATCGATCAATCAACCCAATTTGATCAATCGATCGATCAAACAGGTCTGAGTCCTTATCTTGTGCGTAGACTTAATTCTGATTTACAAATCGATTATGGTCCCGATCTTGGTTGATCGGTCCTCTGTTTTCATAGGATATTTGTCTTTCAAAAGGGGAGAAAAGGTAGCATATGGAATCGGCTATGAATTCTTCGTCCGTACATAATATGATGTGTCGTTTGTGGCCACAAGAAGCCAACTAAATGAACAATATTTCTTTGGAATTCCATTGAGCCATAGATGAAGTGTGAAATGACTAAAATGCACTTAAATTTGAGTATGACGATGGAACTTCCTCAAAATTCAACCAATCTGCATGTTAGGCATTACCATAACTACAAAAGTTGAATTATACCCCACAAAGCATAAAAACATACATAATAGAGGTTGTCTGGTTAACGAGCATAAATATAGGCATAAGTAACAGAAACGTGCTAGAATGCATAAAGATAACGGGCACGAATAATCAATATTCGTGACTTATCATCCACCTTCTTTCATAAACTAACCAAACTCGCTCATCTATGGATTTTAAGACTGACCTCATACTAGCTTTCCAATAGGCATAATTGGTCACATAAAATATGGTCACTCGATTATACAAATTTTTCATTAGAACCCGACTTTTTAAAGGTCACTAACTTTTTGAAAAAAATTGATATCAAACAAAAAATATTTTGCATAAAGAGGATCACATAGTATTTTTGGGTAACCATATCTGATACTAATTTAAGAGTGCGTTATCTCGATCTTAATGGATTATTTATATAACTAAGTATCCAGCACACACAAGTCCAAATTTTATCTTATTATCCTACACAAGTATCTAGGTGATAAAAACATATAAATTAACTCATGTATCCAACAGAAGCAAATTAAGGGAAAAATCCCCTTAAGGTAAAACCTTTTATTCAACACATCATAGAGTTTACAAGACAGTCAACTTAAATAGTACTTAAAAACCGCCACAAATATAATATGTCGGTATTCACAAATCTATGAATAACATTACTCGATGAGGATAAATCCACATGCGGCCTTTCATCCTTAGTATCCACCAATCAGCCTTTATCATCAGCAGTGAGTTCCCTCGAGAATCACAAGTTCAACAGTTAAGAAAATCTCACCACAAGAGTTGTATGCTAGATAAAAACTATAGGATTTCAAGTTGATTCACTCAAATAAATTATAGGGATGTGATTTGTGAATCAAATAGGTAATATAAACTCAAAAAAGTTAAAACCTTTTGCTAAAGATATGCAGGATTAGTTATGGAAAAAGTGTCAACGAAAATAAACACAAAACAGGTATTTATAAGACGAACAAAAATTTTGAGGCTGCGACTTCGTCCAAATGACTTTTGAACCTCTTTTGAATAAGAATAGCAAGCTTCTCCCAATGAGAATGGATCTCGTTTAAATGACCAAGCAATCTCGTTTGAATAAAGATCAAATGACCTAAAACAGTACGCCCTGGTTCTATGTTTGATCGAAGTAAATTTCAAACAAGACTTCGAACAATACTAGGATCTTTTTAAAACGAGATTCCAATCTCATTTGAATGAGATACGCGCATTATAAAAACATTTAAATAAAGGGAAACTGCCTCAACTTTTAAATAAAAAAGTCTTGCTTCCAGTTTTAATAAAAATAAACATTCCAAAATAAATTCAAGCGATAAATGTAAATTTAATACCAACAAACCTTCAGGATGTTAAGATGTTTGAAAGTTGGAGATGTTGGATATTTGGAACTTCATATTGGCTTGAATCAAAAGGTAGCAGGATATGCCAAAAACTATGCTAGCTTGCGCTATGAGCAAATTATGCTCTTAGATAATAGTTGTGGGACCTTTCTATCTTGGCTACTTTGACCATTTTTTGTTTGCATCATGAGTATGTGAAGTGTCTAGTGTAGGTCACCCATTATGATGATTACTAAACCTATGCTAACTAGCGATAGTGAGGTATCCTATGTGGGGACACCACGATATGTGCAGTCTAACATTTTAAGTCAACATGATATAATAATGTATGTGGGTTTATTGTGATGAGATGCCAGGTGCACCATTAGTATGTGTAGTCACTACACCATTTCGGCCAGGTTGTCACGATTAAAGACTCTAATGAAAAGGAATTTTCATGGTCAAGGACCATGAAAATTCTGTGTGACAAGGCCCTGTGTCATGGCCCTTGACCATGATAACACCCCTTTATCTTGGTCCTTTTTACACTGAGGATATGACCCACAAACTGAGTTGACCAAGACATATCACGGTCAAGGATAATGACAACACAATAATTTTATGGGGACCGTGACAAGACTAAACTCAGTCCTGCGCACGAATGAATATTTCATACTCGCGATCCAAATTAATCTCATGCGAACGACCATAATTTTTATCGCAGATTTGTCACGAAGCTTGACCACGAAAAATAAGAGTTGTCACAATCAAGGACCGTGATAAAAATATAGAATATGAAAAAAATTGTTGGGAAATACTGCCCAACATTAAACTCGTTTCAAAACTGCATGTTATTGTTCAAATTAACATCAACAGAATCAGCTATATGATATGACATAATAATGAAATCGAAACAAAAAATACATAATTCGATATATCAAACAAAATTAATGCGTCAAGTTAATTACATAAGCCAACCATAACAAGTTTAATTATTTAAACCAAGTTTAATAAAATGTAAAATCGTACAAAAAATTAATAATGGTCAAGGAGAAAGGTCAGTCAAATGACATTTGCCCCCAAACGTGTCATTTATGTGCCGGACAACATCTTTCTAATCCAACCAGAGTACCTCATCATCAAAATGTTCTAGTTGACGATTATGCACCATGGTACCCAAAGTGATTCTCATGTACTTCAATCCCTTTGTAATCCGATAGCCTCCATGTGTGTCAAGGATATAGACTTTCTCCAATGCTGTCTAAAATTATGCTAGGATAGTTGGGTTAGGGGTAAAGTACATTCCCTGCATAGATAATGAGTCATTCGAATTCGGTGAGGGGGATATAATAGTGGTCCTGTCATTCACCTTCTCATTTCTTTTTCCATTATCCTTTTCCTTCCCCTTCTCCTTTCAGAGATTCGTGACTGCGCGTTTGACCCATTCATACATGTGGTTCATGGCGTGTTAGATATTTTCTATCTTTGAGTTTTTTCCTACTTTATCACAGTCGACCTTGGAGGACAACCCATTATGACTGCAAGCAACACCCAACATCTTCGACTTTCCTATCCAAGATCTGATGCCCTGAGTATGGATTGTTTTATCTTTGCCCATTAATTTTCTCTGTGCATACCTAATAAGAGATGCCTTGTCGGCATCACTCTGGGTGTTGTGCACCACATTTATCCTCTCTTGAAATAATATGAAAACATGTTATTAAATTCAAAAACAAATATTAATAAATAATATTAAATTGATAATATAATTTCAATTATAACTTACGATGGTCTCGACGACCTATGAATAAGTATCCTTGCCCTTCTTCATCCGGATATTTATGTTAGACTCGACCTTATATGTCTTCCCCCCTAGGCCACTCCTAAAATCCTGCAAAATATGTCCAAATTAATTAAAGCAAAATAGAATTTATTGAAATTTATTGACCATCCTAAAAAAAAATTAATTTAATGTAATTTACTTACTATCCTATGCTCCACCTCCGTATAAGTTGTCCGCTCGAAGGAATGAACATCCATCTTTATTGACTAGTTAGTCCTTGTCGAGCCACAAGAGGAGAGATTTCTCTCGGACGTCTCATTATCCACAAAATTCTGCCAGTAGGCCAACATGACTAGCTCATTATCTGAGACAGTGTCCCTACACTTTAGCTCATACTCCCAATCCTTCTCAAAATAGCGAGCGCAAAAGTTCTCCTTCCATATCTTCCATTGCCTTCCTACACCGAACAATGTACCATCACGCAATTCTGGAGGGAAGTTTAATTGTTGTCGTCCAACGAACATATAATATAACAATGTTGGTTAATTAACATTAGTAAGCATAATAATAATAATATTAATAATAATAATAATAATAATAATAATAATAATAATAATAATAATAATAATAATAATAATATCTTCTATGAAAGTTAAATATTTAATATAAATATTGAAATTTTTGTACCTCTAAGGCCTCCCAAACGACCATCTTTAGCTCCACGGGCTTAATCCTCCAATCATCATTCCGAGGACCAATTATTGATTTCACTAAGTTTAATGCCCTCCTATTTATATTAGTCTTGTTTCGACTATGCTCTCATACTTTCCTAACTTGGGAGTTTTATTGTTAGACGATCCTTCATCACACTCATTTTTTCTCGGGGTCCGATTGCCTGATGTAGACAAATTCTGCAAAAAATATACTTTAGTAGTATAATATATAATATAAATCAAATAGAAGTACTCAAGTTAGGAATATAATAATTTGAATATCACAAAGAAAATACTCAATCAGGATATAAGAATCAAAAGGAAATACTCACATGGTTGAACCAGTTATATTTTTCGTATGATTCACATAATTTAGTATAATAATTTACATTCTCGAACAATTTTAATATAACAACCAACATTAGATTTAATGAAAAATAAACTAATTTTTTAGATTTGCATTACTTTTAGCAAATAATAAATTATAAATTACAAATTAGAATCCTCAATACATATTATAACCCCAAACACTCTACTCATGTAAAGTTTCTAGAAATTGTTTCATGTTCAGATTGGCATCGAAAATGGATTGATATTCAGTAGGAGAAGCCAAGTTATCTATGCTATTGGTTAGATATTTTGGTGCATGTAATAAGACTGATCATGATTCGTCATTGATATACTACGAGTAAAACACTTGCTTGAAATCTTTAGTCATGGTAGACTTGCCTTAGAATTTTAGGGTCAATTCAAGGCAAAGTCCTCCAAATTATCCTCTCCTCCTGAGTGCATTCTCTATTTATCTTTAAGGTTCCTCTATCTAGCCTCTAGGATGAATTAGGTTAAGTCTAATGACCTCTCAAACTACCGATCCATGAAATTAGCTATAATCCCCCAAATAAACCTCAAACCAAAAAGTCCAATTACAAATCCAGTAGGTTAAAAACTTATCCCAAGTCATATACCTACCCATATGACATAAAACCCATTATTTAAAGTAACAAACGGAAATTTTATGTATCCTAATCACCAACCCAATATAAAATAAAAAGAAAGACTAAAATTTATATAGTACAAGCCCAAATTTGCTAAAGCTTCTATTTTTTACCGAGTGGGGTCGAACATAGGATACCTTCGAGAAACATTTCAAGTTTAAAAATAAAAATGAGGTCTTCCAAATGTGGAGCTATTGTATCATGTTAGAATTCTAAATTTAAGAATGTCAAATACAAAAATACCCATGCTGAGAATGAAGTGGAGAAAATGAAGGTGTTGTCTAGGAGGTCAATATTATTGGACATTCAGTAATGAAAGGGTAACCTCATGTGTCATGTATTAGATACCATGCGTGTCGATAAGAGCATCATCGAACATCTTCTGAGCACATGTCTAGGTGGAAATCATTTGAAGGATGGAGAAAAGGCATGACATGATCTTAAAGTGTTGAGGATTAATACAAAATTTTGAGTTAAAAAAGACAATAGCCGGAGGAATATAATTCCTCCCGGGGCATATATTTTGAAGAGCAAAGAAAGAAAGGTGCTTTTGGACATAATGGTTAAATCTAAAGTTCCACCTCATTTTTCATTAATTTTTCAAAGATTGTGAGCTATGACACAGTTGATATACATAAGTGCAAGTCTCACGATTGACATATGATCATATAGCTGGTTCCTTTGTTCTCTAAGTAATATTTATTCATAAGGATTTGCAGAAGGTCATTATGCAATTTAACCTTTGCTTCGCACTTTTATGTGCAGAAGTATTCAACCTGAAGAACATTGTGTTTATAAAAGAAAATCCAACTGAAGACACTTGTACGTTGGATAAGTACTTCTTCCTCCATTATTAGACATAAGTACTCACTTATTGGTGCACTCATGCGATGAGGAACTTCTTTGTAGCCCTGTAAGATGTCGATGGATGTACCCATTTGAAAGGATGATGATATTTTTCAAAGAGTATGTTAAGAATATGAGGTACATTGAAGGATCCATCGCAGAGGAATATATTATTGTGGAGGAGTCCTTGTTTGTTATGGAATATATGCATGACCCTATCATTGTAAATGATGGAGATGAGTTCGCTAATGCGGGTGGTCAAGTCATGGGCAAATGAGTTAAACTGCCCAATTTTGAACATGTGGTACTTTATATGTTTGAAACTAGTGAAGATATCGACGAATGGAGAGAGTAAGTTTGTGTTGTAAATTTACTTTATGCTGTTATCTTATATACTTGATCACTTTCTTGATAAATTTTCTCACTGAATGTAAAAAATATAATACGTCCGGACACATTAAAAAACGAATGATAGTTTCACGTTGAGACAATCAATTTAGACTTTAGGTGTCACAGGAAGTAATTATTACATCAAACAACCCTTATTAAATTATAAATAATTTCAAGATTTAAAACTTATTTAATTATTTATATAACACATAATTTCAGTTGTTGAAGATGGGTGATCTCACGTCAGGGCTTGCTGATCTCATCACTGGAACCAATTTAATGGCACACGAGTATAAGAAGTATAAACTGAACGATTATGTATTCTTATCAAGGTTGTAAGAGAAAAATACTTTGTTATAAAACAACATAATTTCATATAAGTCTCTTACGTATTTTAAGGCTAGTTCTAAAGATAAAAATATGTTGATGTTGAAATGACATACTATGGTGTGATTAAAAATATTATTGAATTATATATGTATATTAAAGAAGATGCGCTTTGCTAAGATTGGATAAGAGTTGAGGAAAAAAATGCTTGTAAAGTTTATTCGGGTACCAATTTAATAATGGCATACTATTCCAAGATAAAAAGCAAGGAGCTTATGTCAGTGGGACTTGAGGTGAATTTTTATGTCAATGAGAGAAATTCCTAAGTTCATATATAACTACTTATGAGTGCTTGAGTGAGAGCTAACTTATTTCCGTGTATAAAACTCTTTTAAAGTTGAATGAGAAATTTAAGTGCATCGAGGTTTTTTGCCCTTACGTGGGCTTTTTTCGTCCTAAATCCATCTTACGAATTTTTTATCACACATAAGACTTAGATCTTACATAGATCATGAGTAATTCATTGAAATTGGATTTAGGTTTTTGATTATAGTGAATTGTCATAAATTTGCCTAAATTTAGTCATTGATTTTTTTACCCAAGTTCTACCTCTCTTCACCTAGTTTTAACATGATCAAAGTCAATTAAAATTTAAAGAAAAATTAAAATTGTCAAAAAATTGATCATATTTTTGAACACTTGTTTAAATACACATATCCTCATAATGGGTGAACAATAGTGATACAACTATGGTTCATGATTAGAGAATCCAATGTTAATGAGTCCAAGTGTTCGTCATGTGGACGTTATGTGTGACAAACTTGAAATGGAATAGGTACCAAAGTCAAAGTATATTAATTTGAAGTATGTACAAGGGAAATTTAGAGTGTAAATTTATAATACTACAAACTTCAATATTACATATCGTCCCGAAAATGTTGTTAATAATTATTTTAGAAAAATGGTTTTTTTGTTACTTTATTATATTACTAATTATCAGTTTTAGTCTTAAATACGTGTTAATTGAAAATTTAGAGTTTGCCCAAAATCGTTAAAAATTCGGTAAACTTTTATGTTAAAATACATAAACTTCATATCTCAATCTAAAATCTCCAAGCATCCTAGTGCGTTAAATTATTTTCCCAAACATAATTATACTACTTCAAATCATAATTTGTCAAAGCTTTCTTATCATAACTCAATTCTTATTCATCTAAGAATCTTCATCCATACACCTAACACATTAAAATCTCAAGTCAACTCTGCACAATAATATTAAAAACCACAAACTCATTTACGTATTTCAATTTGTTCCTTTAAAACCCGATAACATGATCCCAATAACATCAAATATATATAATCAACGTTATAAGTCATAATGGTAACCTTGAGTGGTCAAAGACCTAAACCCCTCAATAATAGTATCCAACCAACACAATAAACTCCCTCAAAAACCACAAGTATTCAAGAACACAAGTCTCATCAGCATCTTGAATTAGCTAATCAACATAAGTCCCATCAGGAACAACAATTAAAGTAACCCCCCCCCCCCCCCCTCAAAAAAATAAAGAAATCCAAATATAAATACTTTATGTCAAGTAAGCATATATTTTGAGATATATTAAAATTTTAAATTTTGAAGGATAAAATAAATGGGAATATGGTAAAAAAAAATCCATTAACTCTGTCTTAATTGACATTAAGGACACACATTTTTAGAGTTTTCAATGAGTCGACGCGTATTACAATTATTAATGTACATACATTCACACTTATTAATCTAGATACAGTTACAGTGATGAATAAAGTTACAATTGTAATTGTATCTATAATATTATGGATCCTTATGTGCTTTTTTTGTTATACTAGCGGCGGTAGATTTATTAGTAAACAGGAGCCGCTATGGCTCACCTGACTGGATGTCAATCTGACGGATGGATATGCGTAGCAAAAAAGATAGTGTCAATTACGAGAGAAAGGCGGCAGAAAAAGGATGAGAGAGTAAGCCCCGGGAGGTTCAATCTACATTAATAAGTGCAACTGTATCGTTGAATTCTCGTTAACTAATTGAATTTTTTTTGGATTTAAGATAATGACAAAATTACCACTTGGACTGATCATACGTAAATAGGTTTTGAAGGAATTTATTAACCAATGCCCCTAAAATAAAAGATAATGGTAAAACCTATGCCCATAGCATACTACTAAGTTTATAGGCTACTACTTTAAACTATCACTTGTTTGGCCAAAAAATTTCATATGGTTGTTTTCCAAAAATAACTCTAATTAAATCATTTATCATGCAAAAAAAATACTGAAATTTGCAACAAGTGTGGAGCCATTTCAATATCCTTCGAATGCATGAAGACTATAACTTCGGTAAGTAGAGATGCAATTTTTTGGGAATTGACAAAATTTCATATGGTTATTAATAAGTCTAATTTAATGATTAATAATAAAAACTAATAAATAAAGAGTAATGCTACATACCCCAAATAAATCTCCCAAACCTCCCCCAAAATGACTTCATTTTTGTGCCCTGGCGGGACTCACATCACATGGCAATCCTTGATAGGCATGTGAGAGAATGATGTGGCGTCCACATCAGATTTGGAGGAGATTCGGGGGAGTTATTTTGTACTCATATCATTTTCCATAAACAAATTACTAAGCTCAGTTTGGCCCAAATAATGTCATGAAGCCCGAGAACAATTATGCTCGAATTTAGTGAATATGAACTTTTGTTAAAACCCTATACATAGGCTATAATGTCTTTTGGTTGAGTTTCGACATAGTTAAGTTAGGTCACTCACCAGATTAATGCACGTATATAATAGTATTATATACATGATAACATGAATAGTAAAAAAATTATCAGTCAATGAGTTGACTCTTGGTGCGTTATGTTCATATCTAATTTTCACGGGGTTACACTTATGGTGTAGGAATGGATCCTTTATTCTAGAAAATTGCGTAAAATGTCCGGTATTAGGCATGGAACCCGAATGGGTAATCCAAACCTAACTGTTGGATTTTTGTAATGGAAAGAATGAAATATATTAATTAATTTCTGCAAGGCACGTTCTTGGAATGCTTTCTTTTAGGCAATATTTCTCCCAATCCGATTGAGACATAACCGCGAGTACACAATGGGTTTTATAGAATCTGCCTTCAGGATATAATGCAGTGTATGAACAGTTTATTTGATTCAAACTATGTACTTTTTGATCAAACCGAGAACACTCTAAATTTGTAACTTGATAATACCAAGAGGTAGAGGACGAAGAGAGCAGAAATTAGCAATTTTTGGTGTCCAAAATAGATGCCTAGGACTCTTTTTATAGCCATTTATGTGACTGTTCTTCAATTGTCATAACTCTTTATGTAGCAATTCAGTAATCATTGGATTGTGCCCATTTGTAATAGCTTTGATCTAACGGTTTAGATTGGGCGTCCCATCATAAGCGAATGGACAACCCCTTCATGAAACGCTATGAGTTCATCTAACGGTTCAGATCAAGTCGTTTCAAATTTTAAATCCTTTGATCGGATCTTTTAATCACAACCGTGGATCTGTTTTACCTTGCCAAAACTTTAGGCTCCCATGCTACAAGCGACGATGCACACGTGCGAAGTGCCAAGTGCGTGTTAAAGCGTGCAATGCACCCTTAGTCGCCCAATCGCGCTTTCGCGTGTCACGATTGGTGGTGCTTAAGCACCACCGCAATGCGTAGGATCATAGCCTCTTATTTGACTTGTCAACTAAGAATGTTAGTTGTCCTTTAGTTGATATACCACTACTTTTTGTAGTATTCTTCCAATGTGGGACAATATGGGATTTTGAGCACTCCCATATTTTTCACACCCATTTGCTCATGTTTCAACCTTCTAAAATAAAACTCAAACTATGTTTAAATTAAAACACCAATAATATAATAAAATCTTAACAACTAAAAATAAAACATCAATAATATAATTAAAATATTATATTATATTGAAATTTATCCAACATTCCCCCACCAATTTCAATATACACGAGAGAGAAAAGAAAAAAAAGACAATAAATAACTTTTGGCATTATCGCTAAAATCTAGTACATAAATGAGAAATGTCTTTCGGACTTGAACTTCCATATAGTGTAAATACTTCAAAGCTTCATCAAGGTGCTGTGGTGAACATATCTTGAACCAAGGACCTTTTAAGACTAGCCGGAACTATTACACATAGCGATTTATGATTTTATGAGTGTTCTTCTAGCATGCACTTTTATGGCCTTGTGATAATCTTGATTTCACGAGCGCTTTAGGATCGGTCCTGATTCCATAGAAAGCGGCCACACTTTTGATACTCGTATAGGTAAATCAACTTTAGTGATTCTATGAGTCACGTTTATATGATTTATTAAGAAGTAACCTTCATCCTCTAACATGCATAAAACGAACACTAGGCACATAGGAATGGAACTTTTTGTATAAAATTCTTAGTGTTCCATAATTATAATTTAACTTGTTTATACCACATTGAACTCTATCTATATTTTCAAGCTATGAGTTGGGTTTCCACTAAATATAGTTGTGTTATTTAATAGACCTTAGCCCCATTCCTTTTGAGGTGATATATATCATCTCCCTAACAAGACCTTTAGTCAGAGGATCTACTAAATTCTTGCTCGTTTTAACATAGTCGACTGTAATTATTCCTTCTTTGAGTAATTTTCTTATAATTTGATTCCTTAGACTAATGTGTTTAGATTTTTCGTTGTAAGTTTTGTTCGGAACTTTATAAATTGTGGATTGATTATCACAACTTATCATAATAAGAGGAGATGGCTTTTTCTATAAAGGAATATCATTCAACACATTTCTAAGCCATTTTGCTTCTTTACATGCATATGCTAGGGCTATAAATTCAGATTGCATTGTTGAATCTGACACACATGTTTGTTTCTTGGATCCCCAAGAGATAGCTGCTCCTCCTAGCGTAAAAATCCAACCAGTAGTTGACTTGGATTTTGATTCAAGATTATTCCAACTTGAATCACTATATGCTTCTAAAACATATGGATATCCTACATAATGTAAGCCATAATCCAAAGTCATCTTCAGGTATCTAAGTACCCTAGAAATCGCATTCCAGTGGTCTTGTCCTAGATTACTTGTAAATCCACACAAAACACTCACTGCATAAGCAATTTCTAGTCTAGTGCAATGCATAGCATACATTAGACTCCCAATATTACTAGCATAATTAAGTTGGTCCATAGCACGCCCAGTATTTTTCATTAATTTGATACTAGGATCCACAGGTGTAGCAGCTAGCTTAAGTTCAAAATGATTATATCTTTTAAGAACTTTTTCTATATAATGAGATTGAGATAATGCTAAAGAATTATCCTTTCTCACAATTTTGATTCCTAAAATCACATCATCTTCTCCAAGATCTTTCATATCAAATTTTGAAGAAAGAAACGTTTTGGTTTCTTCAACATATTTGAGATTAGACGCAAATATTTACATGTCATCCACATATAAGAAAATAATAACACCAACACCATTTTCAAATTTACTATATATACATTTGTCAGCATCATTAACTTTATATCCATGGGATATAACAATATTATTAAACTTCTCATGCCATTACATAGGAGCTTGTTTAAGGCCATAAAGAGAATTAACCATTTTACACACTTTCTTTTCTTAGCCCGGCAAAACAAACCCTTCGGGTTGTTCCATATAAATCTCTTATTTTAAATCACCATTTAAAACTGCAGTTTTAATATGTATTTGATGAATAACTAAATTATGTATAGAAGCAAGAGATATTAATATCCTAATGGAAGTGATTCGAGCAACAGGAGCATATGTATCAAAGTAATCAATTCCATATTTTTGCTTATAGCCTTTAGCAACTAGTCTTGCCTTAAAATTTATTTATAGAACCATCCGGATTTAATTTTCTTTTAAATATCCATTTGCACCCATAGGTTTAGCCCCCCCCCCCCCCCCCCCCCCCGGGGGGGGAGATCGAAAATAACCCAAGTTTGATTTGACAAAATTGAATTCATTTCACCATTTATTACTTCTTTCCAAAAGACAACATCCCTAGATGTTACCGCTTCATGAAATGTTGCCGGTTCATCTTCTACATTAAGAACAAATTTAGTTTTGTTCTTAGTCTCATTTAAATCCCCTTCAACTAAATAAATAACAAAGTCAGGCCCAAATATTTTTTCAGTTCTTTGTCTTTTACTCCTTGGTGGTTCAAAGTCATTCGTTGTTTCCTAAGAAGATATAGGTTGTGAATTTTCTTCTAAAGTTGAGGAGTGAACAGTCGGATTATTATTTTCTAAACCTTGATTCAAAGTACTAAACTTTGTTAGATGTTCAAAGAATTGTACATCTACTGACTCATTGATTTCTTAAGTTTCAAGATGTAAAAATCTATAAGTCGTACTATTACTAGAGTATCCAATAAAAACACATTTGTAAGTCCTATTTCCTCGTTTAGGTCTTTTAGGTTCGGGTTTTCTTACATAAGCAAGACATCTCCAAACTTTAAGACGTCTAAGATTAGGCTTACGATTAAACCATAATTCATATGGTGTAACATTCTTGTTTTTCAATGGAACTCTATTTAAAATATAACATGCGGATAAAACCTCTTCTCCCCACATTAACAAAGGTAAACCAAAACTGATTAACATTGCATTTATCATTTCAACTAAAGTCCTATTTTTTCTTTCCGCCATTCCATTTTGTTTTGGCGTTTAAGGTGCCGTAACTTGATGGATTATTCCATGAGTATTACAAAATTGTATAAATTCATTTGGGTAATATTAACCACCCCTATCGGATCATAGGACTTTAATTTTTTGATTTTGTTGAGTTTTAACTTCTGCTTTAAAAATTAGAAATTTCTCCAAAACTTCATCTTTACTTTTAAGTAAATATGTATATGCATACTTAGCGTAATCATCAATAAAAGTTAAGAAATATTTATTTCCACCATGAGTCATATTACTCTTCATATCACATACATCACTATGAATAAGATCAAGAATTTCGGATGTCCTCTCAACAGATTTGAACGACTTTCTAATTATCTTCGATTGAGCACAAATTTCACATTTAGAAAGGTTATCAAATTTATAATTCGAGATTAAGCCTAGATTAGTCATATTTTGTATACTTTTATAATTCACATGACTTAATCTACTATGCCATAAAGAAATAGACTCAACCATATGAGTAGAACCAATATCATTGATTACATTAATTTTGATCATGTCGTTATAAGATTACCATTTGCCAATAAATTGGCCATTCTTAGACAAGAAAAACTTATCAAACTCATACACTAGTTTGAAACCTCTCTTACTGAGAAGGTCCCTAGACAAAAGATTTTTACACATATCAGGTACATGAAGTACATCAATTAGAGTAAGTGTCTTTCCAGAAGTTAGCTTCAATTCCACTGTACCTTTTCCAACTACATTGGTGCGAAGATTATTTGCCATCTTCACTTCTTTTCCATCAATTTCTTGATATGTTTTGAATGAAGAGCGGTCTTTGCATATGTGGACCATTGCGCCGGTATCCAGCCACCATCCACTTTCATTATCAATTGAATTTACTTTGCATACAGTAGAAATAATATCTTCAACATTGTTGGTTTCCTTCGACCCTTGTTTTTCCTTAAATGTCTTCTTTTTAAGACGACATTGTAACAACCCTCGATTCTGGGAGGCTCATTTTATACTAATTTTACCGCATAAGGTAATTATATAAAATGTGGGGATTGGAATAAATATTAATTTAATAAATTGGAAGTTAATATTTACTAGATTGATGCATATTTACTGTATGTGAAAGTAAATATCATCAGGTTACATGTCTGTAGTGTCATGTATTTTTAAATGGCCTTTTAGTTTAAATGATTTTGGGACTCGAAATAATTTATAAAATTTCCGGATGCCAGTTTAGAGGGTGTAGTTAGTCTCGGAAGGTGCGAGACAGTCAAAATAAGTGCCATATTGTATTTTTGTGTTTCGGGCACTTTTACCTGGTTTTAGCTTTTATGCGTATTTGCGAGTCATTTTAATGTAGTATTAACCACTTAAGTTGGGAGAATTATGTTGAGCCACGATTTTGGTCTTGCCCCTTATTTCATTTCCTCATTTATGTCTTAAAACATAGAAAGAAAAAGGAGAGAAAGAAAGAGGAAGAGAAAAATGGAGAAATGAGAGAAAGATTGAAGATGGAGGATTTGGGATTGCTTCTTCTCCAAATAAATCTGAGATATCAACCCTAAGGCAAGTTTTCTACTTGCTAATATATGATTTAAGTTGAATAAATTGTATGATATTTATGTATATGCATTTGGAGATCAAAATGGAATTTATGGGATTTAAACCCCAATCTTAGTTTTGATGATAAAATTGTGGACTAAAATGGTTTTAAATCGTGTAGGATACATTTTGGGTAGATAAATATTGTTGGTTGTGTGTAAGATGGAAGAGATTTGGGGTTTAGATAAATTAGGGTTCACAACCCTTCGTAGCCATTTTTGGAAAAATCGCAGGACCGAATCGATTCGGCCCTTGGGCGAATCGATTCGGTAAGGGGTAGCTTCCAGGTATGCATAACCCGAATCGATTCAGGTTAAGGCCGAATTGATTCGGTCAATTGCAGAAAGTTGGTTTTGTGGTCCGAACCGATTCGCTTTTTGGGCGAATCGATTCGCTAGGGCGAACCGATTCGGCCCTAGGGTTATAAAAATTGAGTTATAATATTTATGTTTAAACCCCAATCTTAGTTATAATATTTATGTTTTTGAATAAATTTTATAACTCAATTTTTATTCTTTTTCTTTAGGCTTAGGACCTAGGAACCTTCTTGAATGAAGTAAACTTAGAGTCCTAGTGTTATAGATGTGTTAGGAAGCTACCCTAGAGTAGAATTGGTTTATATGGGGTTTTTCCGGGGTCGTGCCTATTGATGTTAGGGCACTGTTTCTTCTAGTTGATTAATATAAAACTAGGAGATGTACTATTATGTTTGGGAGATTCTAGAAGCTCAATTGAGCGATGTTAACCTTGGTGATTCTTAATACCACCATAAAAGTATGTTGGGAGGATAAATTGGAAGCTCATTCATTCCTTTGAGGTATGATAGTATTGGGGTTTTAAAATAACACCGTAAAATGTTTGGAGTTAATTAAGAGTTTACTTACTCCTTTGAGGTTGTAGGAACGATATAAATTATCGTATGGCTCCAGATAATAAGTTCTATTATTCATAAGAAGTGAATAGTAATGGTTTCGGATAAAATGAAACATATACATGGAAATGAAATGGAATGGAAATGACATTGATTTAGTAAATGATAATTTACTTAATCTTGAAAACGGTAAATGATAAATTTACTTGATTTTTAAAATGGTAAATAAGTGGTCTAAACACACCTCTCTAAATGACATCATAAGGGAAGTCCGCGCGTGAGGTGAAGCCCCATGGCTAATGAATGCAGGGTGGATATAGTCCTAGGCCATGTGAGCGTTTGTGTTGTATATTTTCTGTGATGGGTAGGAGATTCCGGGTGTGGTCTTGACTATCCCGCATGCACATGGCCGCTTCCCGACGTCTTGCGATATAGGTGCCCAGGTTGTCTTATGATAGGCCCTGGAAGATGATGGCCATTTAGGGGCACACACAGTGGGGAAACCCGGACGGGCGGTCTTAGAATTCGTTATATGTATATAAATATAACAGTTCATAATCAAGTGGGACTTGATGTATTTGATATGCCATAAAGAGCATGATAAAGTGCCACAAAGAGCACATGTAAATGCCACAAAGAGCATTTGAAAATGACTATTTTCCTGATAAGGAAAGGATTTTTACAAAATGTAAAAGTGAGATAAAAATGCCATAAAGGGCATAATATTGTGATTTTACATATATTTCCTGTGAAGGAAAAAGATATATGAGATAATTGGTACACATGATAAGTCTTCAGATTAATGTTACTTGTTTTATCTTCCTGCTTAGTTATGTTTTAAATTGTGTAGTTAGATAGTTATATCTCTCATTATGATTTATCATTCATAACTGTCATACTCTTTATTCATCTGGTATTCATATAGAACCGGGCCCTTACCCGTTTACATTTCTTGTTGCATATGCATCTTGTCTCCTCTCAGGTACTCCGCCGCAAGGATGTCTGATTTGAATCCCTATTCCGATGTCCTCGACGAGCCGTGATGCATTGCGGGTATTACGGGATACATTTGGTATAGACGTTTTCCTTTTTTATTCTAGTTAAGATCAAGTCTTTTATTCGGGCAAGAGGCCCAAGATTTTGTAAATGTCTAATGAAATGTATTATATAAATTATTGAATTGTTCAATATTGTTGTAGATTCTGTAGACCGACCGCATTATTCGGTCCTTTATCGTACTTGTTGTTATTTTATATTTATACTCTTGGGGTTTCCCCTATCTTTTCAGGAATCGGGTTGTTTGTTTTCTTTTATTTCCTTTAAATTCAAAAATTTTGGCCACCCATTTTCTGAAATATTGGGTGGTTATCCTGGATACTCTGTATTTTATTGTGATGCTGAGAATGATTCCATCTATGATTCCGTTATATTGGAGTATTGGGCTGGCCACCCCTTATTTTGGTGAGCGGGTTGTCACAGACATTCTCGAGAATAATGGCCTGGTTTGTCACAGAAGAAACATTTTCCCTTCTTTTTCTTATTTTCACCTTGGTTCTTGAATTTTGAATCATTCTTTGCTTTAAATTTTAAGTCTTTGGTAATCTTGAATTTTTGATCCTCAACCATATTTGCTTTTGAATTACCCTTACCTTTTTCATCCTTCTTTTCTCGAATACGAGTATCATCTTCAATACGATGGTGACTAAGAAAGGATTCCATAGTATAAGTCTTTTCATCATGATTAATTGTCTTCTTAAAGCCATTCCAAGAGGATGGAAGTTTTGAAACAATCACCCCTACTTGAAATTCATCTTGAAGATTAATTCCAGCGGCTTTAAGGTCACCAACAATTTGGTGGAGTTCATGTGCTTGTGCAACGACATATTTATCATTACTCATTCTAAAATTCATATAGTTTGAAATTAGAAACTTACGGTTGCTCGCTGCCTCATTTTGATACTTTTCTCTAAATCCTTCCATAATTCATTTACCGTCAAAATCATTCGATGAGCGCTATAAACAGTTTGAGACAAAGCATTGAGAATATGTCCTCGACACATAAATTCATCTTCTTTCCTCTTCACACATTTTTTTCTTTATTTCTTCGGTGTCTTCGAGTGTGGGTTTGGGAATTTGTTCAAGGTTGTCATCTAGAATGTATGCTAGTTTTAGTGATGTGAGGAAGAACATAACTTTCTCTTTCCAACGGGTGAAATTTTCTCCATAAAAACGGTCGAGTCAGATTAAGTCTCGACTCATGACTTGAATAGATTGTGCCACTATTCCTTCCCTTTGAGTGGAGTAATAAGAATATAAAATATTGCCTAAAACTGTTGGAGTTTTGTAATGGAAAGAACGAAATATATTAATTAATTTCTACAAGGCACGTTCTTGGAACGCTTTCTTTTAGGCAATATTTCTCCCAATCCGGTTGAGACATAACCGCGATTACACAATGGGTTTTATAGAATCTTCCTTCAGGATACAATACAGTGTATGAACAGATTGTTTGATTCAAACTATGTACTGTTTGATCAAATCGAGAATACTCTAAATTTGTAACTTGATAATGCAAAGAGGTAGAGGATGAAGAAAGGAGAAATTAACAATTTTCGGTGTCCAAAACAGAGGTCTCGAACTCTTTTTATAGCCATTTATGTGAGTGTTCTTCAACAGTCACAACTCTTCATGTGCGCGTCAAAGCGCGCAATGCGCCCTAAGTCGTTCAATCGCACTTTCGCGCGCCTAGGGTCGCGTGTCGCGTATCGCGATTGGTGGTGCTTAAGCACCACCGCAATGCGTAGGATCATAGCCTCTTATTTGACTTGTCAACTAAGAATCTTAGTTGTCTTTTAGTTGATATACTACTACTTTTTGTAGTATTCTTCCAATGTGGGATAATATACTCCCATATATTTCACACCCATTTGCTCATGTTTCTACCTTCTAAAATAAAACCCAAACTATGTTTAAATTAAAACACCAATAATATAATAAAATCTTAACAACTAAAAATGAAACATCAATAATATAATTAAAATATTATATTTAATAAATATAGCAAATATCGATTTTAACATGAAATGTACACATTATAGCATGACAAAAATTGTGCACCGTTCTAAAAAAATGAGTATAAACAATTTTTTTAATGTTAAACCTAATAATATAACACGTCATAAATATGATGTAATATGTCACTGTACTATTTCTAGTATTTATAAGCAATGTATTATATTTACAATAATTCTTTATGTGCTGTAGTAGAACCACACGTTGATCTCAAACGCACCCTTATACTAATCTCCACATGTTTACGAGATGAATTCAGTGCTTGAGCAAGATATAGCCAAATATAAAGTTGGTTTGAATTTGAATTAAGAATGCAGTTTAAATATAATAACTCTTGTCCATAGATATATGTATATAGTTGTCATCACAAAAAAATGTCGACATTTATTGCGTCCATAATGGTTAATACATGAATTTAGTTGGTTCACACACACACACACACACATATATATATATATATATATAACTCTTTCACTCTCTACTTCTACTTATTTGATGCTTTCATTTTAACATCATATGAAAGGTATCGATACGGATTTAGTAGTGGTACAAATGGGGGATTATGAGGAAGATAATAGCATTTTATTCGGTGTGTGTGAGAAAACAAAAACTTAGACCGTTTAAGTAACAATTAGGGGTGCTCCACCACATGATCAAGGTCAATAACAGTCTCACTCCGATTAGTAGTATTTTTTTGTATAAAAATATCGTCTTAAATAAGGATGTTCGTTTTACTCCATTAAATATGTTTTCAATATAAATTAATAATATTCTCTTTAACAATGTTAGTATTTAAAAAGTAATATTTTATTGTCACACAAATACAAACACTTATCACACTTAGGTGAAATGCCAACCTTAGTGTACCAAAATAACCATATGTGGCATTTATATTGAAGATGATTTAGATCATCACAAAATCCACATAAGGCCTATTTTTAGAACTTGCCCTCTAAAAGCATCTCCCTGTCTGGGTAACATACAACCCCACATGTGAGTTCACACATGCTTTTTTAAGATACCTCTTTTTTTTTGTTAACATGTGATGAGGTGTTCGGGTCAGTTTATGTGCATCTCGATTAATTTTTATTCATAATTCGTGATTTTCGCTGATCAAGCATTATTTTATCAGTGTCAAAAATCTAACTGTAGACCAAACTCAATCCACTTCAACACTATCCGCATTTGATCGGAGTAATAGTTCCTAAACGTACAAGCCATAAATAATGGAAAATCTTCAAGAACACAAGATATCATAAAGAGTACGTCCAAGTTTAATTAATTTGGCGTAGTTTAAGTCTTTCCATCCAAATCACGACATGTGTAATACACGGTCAAAGATTAACTTCTCATGAAATTGTGAAGGAAGATTGAAAGGTCAACCACTAATCATAATTGGACTTGTGACCTATGGTGTGTACACTTTTAGCTGATGTAAACGGACCATATTTAAACAAGTTGGCAAGATGGAAATGTTTGTTTTTATAAGCCTAAGTCATCTTGCCTTATTAAGTAATAAACATTTTTTTGATAAAAACATTAGGCCATTTTTGCTCATTTTTGTCTTTTAACTCATACATTCGTTGTTAGGCTGGACTCGAGATCTCTTGACGACCTTATCCAAACTTTGGAAATGGCCCTTGTGTTAAAAAATCTCTTAAAAGTTCATAAAAAATAAAAAGTATTAGACTTTAGAAAAAAATATCATAATAATTACTTTTAGTGAACATTTTTTTTATCTTTGTATTGTGAAAATATCATTATATATATTTTTATGTCGGCTTTGTAATAAGCTTACTTTTTTAAACAAATGTAATAAATAATAATTTATTTTGATTTCTTGCCCCCATTATGATGGTTTTGAAGAGTTTTAATGTGATTCTATAAACAAAAAAAATTCTAAAAGATTTTAGGGCCCTTAAAATTGGCAATTTTTAGGACCCGGTGCGGCGACCTCTCTCACCTTCCCCTAGCACTAGCCTTAATAGAGAGGCACACTAAATACAGCTAAAAGTTTGTGCAATAGTTAACATGTCATCCGGGGATTGGTTTTGTCAGTCCAGACCATGGATACTCATGCACATTTATGTCACCCGAACCTTATGTATGCCTCAAAGTTTGAATTTTAATTTTTTTTAACATGACATACTTAAAGATTTCATATTTTTTTTATGTGTTCGATTGAAAAAATTTACCATTGATAATTATCTTCTTTTTTTTTATGTTTGCTTGAAGTGAAATTCATAACACAGATGTTTTGATAATCACCCAAAAGTGTTTAAATAATACTTCAAATAGACAATTTTTAATTGTTAATTCTCAATATAATTGTAGTTGAATTCTCAACATTATTAGCAAATTGTAATACCCCGTAATTTTGAGGATTTAGTATTTAATTATTGTGGGAGATATAAAAATATTTAAATTGGAGAAACTTAAATTATGATTTGGAGAATTTATTTAAGTGGGAAGAATTATTTATATTGGGTGACTTTAAATTAAATTGCCCGAATTAATGTGTGTCACATTTTTTTAGGTCAAAATTTGGAGAATGTTATAAAGTATTTCGGATGACGATTCTGAGTGCGCGGTTGAGTCCAGATGGGTCGAGATAGTCAGAAAAGAGTACTCGAGGGTAGTAATCGGGTCTCGGGACATTTTTGGGCATAATCGGACCTACACGGGGTGATTCAGGCCATTTTAATTAGGCCCATGTGGCCAAAAAAGGGATTAGGGGTTTAAACCTAATTGGGGAAGTAATGAACGGCAGTTAACACAAGTTCTAAACCTAGGGCTTGAGAGGGAATTTGGGAAAAGCAAATTAAGAGCCAATTGAGGATTTTTGGAGCCAAAGTAAGGGACAAAAGTGAGTGTTCTTCATCAACACCTTAACTACACCAACGAATCACGAACAATTACAGGCAAGTAGTTAATTGTTGTGATTTTAAAATTGATGATAATCAATTCATATTATGGGTAGTGTGAACCTAAATTCATTTTTGGGTGGCTATTGCATGAAATGGGTTTTTTATAAATTTAATTGGTTGAGCGATTTGACAGTCCAATTGATGTTATAAAAGTATTCAGTATTGATTGGTATAAGAATCATAATAGAACACGAGTGTTAGAGTTGAATTTATTGTGATTGGGGGACCATAGAAATTTGTGTTCTTGAGTGGGTACAGATTCGTAATACCAATGATGATAAAAGGTTTAGATGATGATTATAGTTCATGATAGATATAAAAAGATGATAAATAGGATGAATTGAGGTTGGGATTTGAGAAAAGAAACCTTAGATTTTCGTCAATGGCTGAACAACAAGCCGGAGAAGAAAGGGAACTGGTGGATCGATCGATCGACCTAGGGGATCGATCGATCGATGGTCCCAGGATTTTGGCAGGTTCGCCGGTTTTATGTATAAAGGAAAAATTAATTTAGATTTTTCCCCTACTTTTTATGTAGTGATAAATTCATAAGTGACACATATTCCGTAGCAATTATAGGGTGTTATAATTAGGTTTAGGAGGGTGATAATTGTATGCCATGAGATGAATGAATTTCAAAAAATACTTCGTAAGTATTGATTTTGGACCGAGGGAAAATATCCGGGTATTGTAGTTGAGTGGCACTACATTATTAAAGGAATTTAGGTGTAATTAATTAGTTATGGGGCGAAATATAGAATCGGGTATTAACGATGATACGGGCCAAGTGAGCGAGTCTGGGTATAATGGTTGGGTGACACCAACTGTTAAATTAATTAATGTGTAAATTAATTAGATTAGAGTCGGACCATAGACTCAGATTCGTATTAACTAATTAATGTGTAAATTAATTAGAATAGAGTTGGAACATAGACTCGGATTGGTATTAATTAATTAATGTGTAAATTAATTATATTAGAGTCGGACCATAGACTCGGATTGGTATTAATTAATTAATGTGTAAATTAATTAAATTAGAGTCAGACCATAGACTTGGATTGGTATTAATTAATTAATTAATGTGTAAATTAATTAAATTAGAGTCCGACTGTTGACTCGGGAAAGTAATAAATTATTAAGGAGTGAATTAATTAAATTTTAGTCGGACGCTAGACTCGAGAATATATAGGCTAGTGTTATGGTTTTTAGTACATGGTAAAGCCGGAATTTATATTTTATCTATATACGGTGTGGTGATAGTATATATATACATGTGTTTACTTTGTCTGGGCTATTAAATATCAGGGACTAGATATTTGTTTAAGTTATATACTCTAGTGCTATCAATGGAGGTTGCGCGATGTGGGTGAATTCCTAGCTTGAGGAGTAGGGTGAGTATATCCCCAGGTCATAGCGTCCGGTATATGCGTGAGGGGTTTATCTCACTTTCAGGGAAGGAATATGACTACCTCCACTGCGTTTATATTTTGGTCCAGGTTGGTGAGAGATTCTAACTTGGAGAACTAGGTTATGTGTGCACACCTAATGAGATAGCACTTTAGAGGGAATCATCCGGTGAGGGTATACTCGGAGGGATGGATGTCCATATATATATGTGTGGTTGTTCTTAGTAAAGGTACGTATATAATGGTAGTAAATATTATATGAGGGAAATAATACAGTGTGTGATGTATATACTTTATATAACTTGTGTTATGGTTATATGTTATGATTTAAAAGAAATTAATTAAGTTAATTGGTGAGATAGATTATAATCCAGGAATTATTATACTCGGGTTAGAGTAGTATGGAAAGGGGAGATTACACCAGTACTAGTTGGAAGGGGTAGTACAACTTGGTGGGGTTAAGGTAACCATTAGGTGTGAACAATAGTGGAGGGGTAACTATGTCCTCAAGGGAGTGCGACACTGACTTAAATATGAAGCGCATTCATATTTTTTTAATTACTACAGTTTATTCACTTGCTAAATATTTTCAAAATGTTTTGGGTTCTACCCCTTGCTATTAAACTATTTTCAAAACCTTTTAGGTGTCCGTCCACAGGGACGCCAGGATTGATATTCTATTCCAGGGACACGGAGTTGCGGAATATGTGGATGCTAGCAGGAGCTTGGATTAGACACATCGTTCATTCACTCCTAGAGTAGGAATCATCTATCAGTTTCAGTTTACTTAGGGCATGTCGCCTTGCCTTTTTTAGTACAGTTTTCAGATTTATTGATTCAGGTGTTATATGTTTGTATGGGACTATTTACTTGGGTGGACGATGGTTTATTCGGCCTGTCGTTTTATTATTTGTTTAGTTGATTTAATTATGTTGTGTGAATGGTTTATATTTATTGTGACACTACGCCCAATTAAATATCGGGTGATCAGTCCTTTATAAAATTTAAAACAGAATGTTCGGTTGGTTCATTCTTAGCACCATTATCGATAACGCAATAATTTATTTAATCACCTAATATAATTAAGCTAAGTGTCAAAACATTTTTTTTATAACCATTTAATTACCAAACCAAGTAATTTAAGATGAAACATCCACGCACAATTAATCAATACAAATATTGCATCATAATCACATGCTGAAATAAATAAGACTGGATAAACATCCCAGTTCAAAACTCTAAACCAAAACAACAGTAGCCAACAATCCAAATGAAAGTAAACGAGAAATAGAGTAAACATAATCTCTGAAATTGTCTAAGGAATGAGCGACACATCCCCTAAAGAAATGTCATAATGAATAGGAATGAAATAGTCGAAGCATCTAAACAAAGTCTTGTAGCTCCCACATCAGCTACAGCATACCACGCAGTCCGAAACTCTAAGCCTGATGTCCCTGCGGCTGAGCACCTGATATAATACATATATATAGAAAGAGAGAGAGAACATGCAAGAAACGGGTCATAGCCCGATGTGTAAAAATATTTATTTAAGAAAGTATTTAAAACTTGTAGTAAAGCAAGTATTAAGTACATGTTAGTTCGAACTCTCTCTTGAGATTCTAACCCCTCTTCTAATGTGCACGCCTAACACGCATCTAAATTTTCTCCTTAGCTATACCTCCCAATATAACTAGTTTGAATCCATCCTAATAGTATTTACCCTTACTATGAGTACGCCTGTATCGCCCATACAATATGTTAACTAATTAGCCTATATCGAAAAGCTAATTAATACATTTTCCGTTTCCATAATAAGTCAAATATTCGATTAGAATTTTTTTAACAAATTTCCATGCCCACATTCATTAACATTCCCACTAGATTAATTTACAATTCTCATACATATATACATATAGTCACTTCTTCCCTATATATATATATATATATATATATATGTATAACATGATACTGCACCCCCGGGCTATATCCCATTAGTGCACCTAGTAAACATACTGTACCCCCGGGTTATCACCCTTTAGTACACTTATTTAGATGATCTTGTACCCCCGGGTTATCACCCATTAGTATACTTACAATATGCTTTTGTACCCCCGGGTTATCACCCATCAGTACACTTATAATAATAAGATTTTCACACACCCGGGTTATCACCCATTAGTGCTCTTAATAGTAATAATACATAATAGGTATACACACATCCTATTATAATAGATAGGTATTTCCCCTCACCTACATATATGCTTCTCTAACGCATATTGATTTCAACATTCCTCACTAGTTATTTGGATTATTATCCCTCTCGTAATCTCTACGGTGTGTTCTCTCCGTACCGAGTTTATTAAAGTATTTATTTCCCCATACTTCTTTCGAAATCCTGCCTTATATAAGTTTATTATTTGGAAAAAATTTCTCTCATTTCTGAACTGATAACTCAAAACTGGGTCCTAAAAGAAAATTTCAAAATTCCACTCTGTCGCTCGAACGAGGTGGCAAGTCGTTTGAACGACTGCCACACGTCGCTCGAACGACTTCGCATGAGATAGCAATCTCGCTCGAGCGACTTCGCGCGAGAATTCGCTGTTCGTCCCCTACCTTGGTTTTTCAACATTTTCTACCATTTTTAACCTCAAACCTTCTCCATCAACACTCCAAACTCCAAATAAATAGTTCTACATTGAACCCCATCAATAACACATGATTTCTAACATCCTAGGATCATCAATTTATTACGAATCGTTCACAAAATGTGAAATCCCCAATTTAATTTTATCAAAACCCTAGTTCTTCCAATACGTGTTCAAGAAGCCATTATTTCCAGATTTTTTCTACATATCAATTCCTTAAAACGTGATTACCAGTCTTCATACATTAAGGGTTTCAATCTAATATATCACAAAACTTATTTCTACATTCAAGTTCATCAATTTCACCATTTTGATAACCTATAACATAATCCTAACAACCCTACACTAACATGAATCAAATTAAGACTGAAATACAGCAAGTTATAAACACTTTCCTTGAGTGAGTAGTCTAATTTATGGATGTTGTTGGTATAGGTGTGTTCCCCTCGTCCCGACCTACACGGTGGTGGCGGTGGTTGCGCACGGTGATGTCGATTTAGCCATCTTCTCTTGGCAAAGGTTTTCCCTCACACTTCCTATGGCCGTTCTTTCTTTATCCATCTTTCTAACCCTAATGCAAATGTTCTGGATCATAAATTAAGTCCTAATTTTTGTCCATTAATTAGGCCTAAAAATCCAATTTACCATAATGCCCTTTTGGGATGCTGGTTAGGCCTAAAATTGCCCCGGGACCCAAACTAAAACACCCGAGTATACTATTTTGACTATCCCGACCCTTCCAGACTCAACGGTACACTCAAAATCATCATACGAGTTACTAAAAATAATTGATATATTTATTCCACAAATTTAGTCCAGACACGACTCACACGCGTGTCTGACTTACTTTACTAAACTGTCGTATTATTATCTCTCGACAATTGATCAAAGTGTAAAGTTCCATATAACATATTGCACAGTAATATTAAACTAATAAGTATTAACCCTTAGCACGCTAGTTAATATTTATTTTTATTGGATCCAGATTAATTAACAATTTAATTCTTCACATTTAAATTTAATTAATCCCGTTGTAATAAATAATCCCTTAATTATTTAAATCATAAAAAATGTGGGGTATTACATTTATTTTCACATGTACTATTTGGGTTTAATTAATAAGATAAAATTTGGCACTAGCTTTTTAGAAGACTAGGTAGTTAGTAAGTTTTAAAAAGGTTTCGACAGTGATGCTAAGGATGAACCAACTAGGATTCCTGTTTTAATTTGGTATATGACTGATCAGCCAGTATTTTATTGGGCGGGATGTCACAGATGGTATCAGAGCATCAGGTTCTAGTTTCCTTAGGATCTGTGCGGCTTTTCACGTTTCATCTTAGCATTATTTGATGTAGAACCATATCATAGTATTGTTGTATTCTCATACGTTTGTGCATCTACGTTCTTCTGCTAATTATTTTACATTTAAAGGTGAACTCATAAAATTCGATTCTCATTTCAGGTGCCGCCCAGGAGAGAGAGAAAAGCTACGGCAGCAGGGGGAGATGATACTAGAGAGGCTCATCAGGAGCAAGAGTTACCGCAGCAATTGCCAGAGATGATTTTGGCAGCACAGGTAACTGAATTAGTGGCGCAGGAAGTTGAACCGAAGATGGTGGCAATGGAAAGATACTTTCCACGAGATCAACTACAGGCGTTAGTGGTACCGGATGTTCAGGCCCACCCGGGGCCATCGGGGTGGTAGCAAGTATGAGAGGTTTTTTAAAAAGGGCATCCGCCAGAGTTTCGAGGGGGTTCAGATGTGGTACTAGCATGTCAGTGGAAGAGAGATATCCAACGTCACCTACGTATGGTAGATTGCAATGAGGTGCAAAAGCAAATGCTATCCACTTTTAGGTTAGTGGGAGCAGTGCTACAGTGGTGGGACTCGATCACCACAGTTGAGGAAAGGGATACATTAGCTATGGTAGATTTTTGGGTGCGGTTCGACCGGAAGTATTTCCTGCCAGCAATCGAGGCTGAAATAAGGAGAAAATTCAGAGATGTGACTCAAGGGGACCGTTCAGTGGCCGATTACGAGGAAGAATTTACTCATTTGACAAATTTTGTATAGGATGAGGTAAGCATGAAGAAATAAAGAAAGAAATAAAGGTTCATTGATGAGTTGGTCTGGAGGATCAGACAACATTTGATTGGTAATCCCTCTTTAGTAGCTTATATAGATGTCGTTAATGCACCACTCCTGCACTGCCAGGAATATCGATTCCACATGAAAGGAAGCAAGAGGGGAGTTAAATCCAGTCAGTCAGATAAAGAGGGAGGAAATAGTACCAGTGGGGTATCCCAGTAGCAGACAGGTGGACATCAGGGGAAGGATTCCCGGCAGGGGAATCAGGCCAAACGATTTAGAGATGAGGGCTATCGACAGGACGGCTAATAAGGCCAGCAAGGAAGGGATCAGTGATAGGGTGAATCTATTAAGAGGTGTTTCATTTGTGGGGAAACGGGGCACGTGAAGAGTTATTATCCTAAGCGAGGCATGGGTCAACTACAAGATGAGGTCCTGGATGTACAGCCACTACAACAAGTTATGGGTGCGTTCGAGCAGGGGGAAGCTGCTCAGGAACCCGAGGATCAGCCATTACAGATAGAGTATGGAGGTAATTATCTTTTATCCTATGGGCATGTCGTAAGTTTTGAGTGACAGTGAGGATGTCACAATATAAGAATTATTTTCACTAGAGTTCGCGGATAAGTCGAATTTAGTGGGTGTACTGGCTATAGCAGCCATAGTACATATATATTTCCATGGAGTAGTGGATTTCTTTGGTGTTAACCACGAGAGAGTGGGGGCGTGCACAAAAACGGGATTGGTATCATGCGACGGGTTACTACTTTCGAGAATTATGGAAGTAGGGAAAATGATTATTTTTATCGGCTGGATAACGATGGATTTGAACTATTGTGAATAGTGGGGGTAAGTTTTGGTGTTCGCGACACTAGGGTATGAATGAGTTTACTAGGTATCACCTGAGAGGGCATCGAGCCTATATATTTGTGTGTATATATGTTGTATTGCACAGTGCGATAAACACATAATGAGGTCTTGTGTTCTCATATTTTATCCCCGTAACTAAGGGAGTCTACTGAAGTGAATCAAGGTGGTTAGATTTATTTTCAAGCAGGGAGAGATAGCTCGGGGTTTATTTTACGCAAGAACTAGTGATAGTAAGGGCGCGGTATTTTATATTGTCTTTTGTAGCATAGGGTAGGCGTGTATACTTTTGTATTAAGAGACAAGTATTTGGGGGTACGTACTATGGACCGAGGGTCTAACAGATCTCAACGACCGACAATGTTAGGTAGTAGTGTATCGGGGGGGTGGGTTCCTTATTTGGAATTCGCTTTGCGAGATGTTCCACGCATGAAACTTAGCGCAACGTTGGAAGTGGGGAAATATTTGGTCATTAGTGCATGGGTTGGGTACCCCGGCCATTATATATATATATATATATATATATATAGAGGCAGGCTCCTGTGCACACTAAGTTTGCACATTACCTTTTAAAAGTGTGTAAACTTAGTGCTGGCGCACACCAATTTTTTTATGTGATATTTTAACATTTCAACGGACTCACATAAAAAAAATTAGCTCAAAAAAACTTTTTTTGCTATTTTTAAAAAATTGGTCAAACTTTCGTAGTTTTTAAAGGGCTTAAAAACTGCGAAAGTTTGACCGATTTTTTAAAAATAGCAAAAAACGTTTTTTTGAGCTGATTTTTTTTATATGGGTTCCTTGAAATGTTGAAATATCACACAAAAAAAATCAACTCAAAAATATTTTTTTTACTATATATAAAAGGTAATGTGCAAACTTAGTGTGCAAACTTAGTGTGCACAGGAGCCTGCCTATATATATATATATATATATATATATATATATATATATATATATATATATATATATATGTGTGTGTGTGTGTGTGTGTGTGTGATATGACTACGGGTTGGAAGTTATGTTACGGGTCACGGCTAGCATAGTCGGGTAACTTTCGTGCGTCAAAGCACGGGGATAGGGTGTATGGGCACCCGAGTTAATTAAGGCAACTTTTGTGCCGTCAAGCACAAGTACAGGGTGTATGGGCGCCCTGATTAATTAAAATGCATAATTGTGTAACTCATAGTTAGAAGCGGTAGAGATAGATGTAGCGAGCTTAGAGGCACATGAATAGGGAGTGATATTCGAGACTTGGAGTACTAAGCTCATCCAAATTTCGAGGACAAAATTCCTATGTAAGGGGGGAGTATGTAACACCCCGTAATTTTGAGGATTTAGTATTTAATAATTTTGGGAGATATAAAAATATATAAATTGGAGAAACTTAAATTATGATTTGGAGAACTTATTTAAGTGAGAAGAATTATTTATATTGGGCGACTTTAAGTTCAATTGTACGAATTAATGTGTCACATTTTTAGGTTAAAATTTGGAGAATGTTATAAAGTATTTCAGATGATGGTTATGAGTGCACGGTTAAGTCCGGATGGGTCGAAATAGTAACAAAAGAGTACGCAGGGGTAGTAATCGGGTCTCGGGACATTTTTGGGCATAGTCGGGTCCACACGGGGTCATTCGGTTCATTTTAATTAGGCCCATGTGGCCAAAAACGAGATTGGGGGTTTAAACCTAATTGTGGAAGTGTTGAACGACAGTTAACACAAATTATAAACATAGGGCTTGAGAGTTAATTTGGGGAAAGAAAATCAAGAGCCAACTGGGAATTTTTGGAGCAAACTTAAGGGACAAAAGTGAGTGTTCTTTATCAACACCTTAACTACACCAACAGATCACGAACAATTCCAGGTAAGTAGTTAAATGTTGTGATTTTTAAATTGTTGATAATCAATTCATATTATGGTAAGTGTAAACCTAAATTAGTTTTTGGGTGGGCTATTGCATGAAATGGTTTTTTGTAAATTTAATTGGTTGAGCGATTTGACAGTCCAATTGATGTTATAAAAGTATTCAGTATTGATTGGTATAAGAATCATAATAGAACACCAGTGTTAGAGTTAAGTTTATTGTGATTGTTGGATCAAATTTTTGAAGGATAATTGGAATTTTACAATAGGAATTTGTGTTCTTGAGTGGGTACAGATTCGTAATATCAATGATGATAAAATGTTTAGATGATGATTATAGTTCATGATAGATGTAAAAAGATGATAAATAGACTGGATTGAGGTTGGGGTTTGAGAAAAGAAACCTTAGATTTTCGTCAATGGCTGAACAGCAAGCCGGAGAAGAAAGGGAAATGGTCGATCGATCGATCGATGGTCCCAGGATTTTGGCAGGTTCGCCAGTTTTATGTATAAAGGGAAATTTAATTTAGATTTCCCCCCTACTTTTTATGTAGTGATAAATTCATATGTAGCACATATTCCTTAGCAATTATAAGGTGTTATAATTGGGTTTAGGATGGTGATAATTGTATGCCATGAGATGAATGAATTTCGGAAAATAATTCGTTAGTATTGATTTTGGACCGAGGGAAAATATTCGGGTATTGTAGTTGAGTGGCACTACATTATTAAAGGAATTTAGGTGTAATTAATTAGTTATGAGGCAAAATATAGAATCGGGTATTAACGATGGTACGGGCCAAGAGAGCGAGTCCGGGTATAATGGATGGGCGACACCAAATGTCAAAATTAATTAATGTGTAAATTAATTAGATTAGAGTCAGACCATAAACTCGGATTGGTATTAATTAATTAATGTGTAAATTAATCAGATTAGAGTCGGACCATAGACTCGGATTGGTATTAATTAATTAATGTATAAATTAATTAGATTAGAGTCGGACCATAGACTCAGATTGGTATCAATTAATTAATGTGTAAATTAATTAAATTAGAGTCGGATCATAGACTCGGATTGGTATTAATTAATTAATGTGTAAATTAATTAAATTAGAGTCGGACTGTAGACTCGGAAAAGTAATAAATTGTTAACGAGAGAATTAATTAAATTTGATTCGGACGATAGACTCGGGAATATATAGGCTAGTGTTACCGGTTTTAGTACACGGTAAAGTCGGGATTTATATTTTACATATATACGGTGTTGTGATAGTATATATATATACATGTGTGTACTTTTTGTGTGCTATAAAATATCAGGGACTAGATATTTGTTTAAGTTATATACTCTATTGCTATAAAGGGAGGTTGCGTGATGTGGGTGAATCCCCTAGCTTGAGGAGTAGGGTGAGTATATCCCCAGATCATAGCGTCCGATATATGAGTGAGGGGTTTATCTCACTTTCAGGGAAGGAATATGATCTCCTCCACTGCGTTTATATTTTGGGTCAGGTTGGTGAGAGATTCCAACTTGGGGAACTAGGTTATGTGCATACACCTAGTGAGATAGCAATTTAGAGGGAATCATCCAGTTAGAGTATACTCGATGGGATGGATGTATATATATATATGTGTGTGTGTGTGTGTGTGTGTGTGTGTGTGTGTGTTCTTAGTAAAGGTACATATATAATGGTAGTAAATATTATATGCGGGAAATAATACAGTGTCTGATGTATATACTTTATATAAATGTAACACCCCGCCTAATTAAATACCGGGCGATCACACCTTTATTAAATTAAAATCAATGTGAACAGTTGGTTCATTCTCAGCATCACTGTCGTTAATAAAAATCTTTTCCAATTAAACACCCTAAATAATTAAGCTAAGTGTCAAAACCAATTTTAAACTTTATTTCCATTCTATTAAATCCAATTATAAAACCTTTAACCATTTACATTTTTAAGAGTCACACATTAAGAATACAAAATAGAAATGAACATACACGAATTTAATCATCAATAATAAATCCCAACACTTACAACACTAAAGGAAAACATCATGACAGTAATAAATCCCGAAATAAAGGTACTGGAAGTAAAAATTACAATCTCTGACAATACCAACTAAATAATAGAAAGAGGGCGACACATGCCCCTGATGGATAAAACTGAACTACGAGTAAAGTCAATAATGAGGTCGTCTAATCAATGGCCTGCAACTCCCACCTAAGCTGCAGCACGTTCCTTCCAAAGGATCCTAAGCAAGACACCCCTGTGGCTGGGCACCTGTAATATATACATATATATACAAGAGAGAAAAATAAATAGAAACGGGTCAGAGCCCGATAGTGTATATGATTTAAAAATTCGTTTAGCAAGTATTTAAATTGATACAGGCCAATGAAACAACATATTAGTGCGACACTCTCTTGAGAAATTCTCACCTCTCTTCTAATGTGCACGCCTATCATACTAACCTTCCCAACGGATTATCTATCATATATCGCACTAATCTCCCCCAACGATTCATCTTATCTTAGGTTATTCGTAAGATTTACAACTGAACAGCACAAGTATTTAAAACGTAAGATTTAAATTTGTAACCAAACTTCTCATTTTAACTTTATTAATCAATAAAGTTTTCCAGTGTCATATTATACTTTCTCAAAACAAGTATTTATAATTTGAGTCATCAACCAAGTCCTACATATCAAATCACAGTAGGCAGTTCCAGATTTCAGAATTTCATATATATATTAACTACTCGTATAATATATATATCGTAACATCACCCCACATAAAAACTATGGTGCTGGCATACTCTACTATCCAAACCCTGTATCACTCGTATTAAGGGGAATACAAATTTGGACTCACTCTCGAATTGTATTAACACATAAACAACAATAATGGGGAGAAGCATAGATTCCAAGTCTCTAAGAGGATGTCACATACTCGCGTCTCTTAGGACCGTCTGAACTATCAAATCAATAGCCTCTACCAAGGATATCTATCTTCTAGGGTACGAGTCAATATCCCCAATAAAGTAACACAGGATAAGATCGTCCCACCGCGTCAACCTCAGGGATAGCAAGTAGCGTGGGCATGTTTTTCACACACAGATAGCATATGCATACACAATCTTATAACTATACTAATATTACCATATCAATATTAGGTATATTCTCAAATCCCATAATTACGACATTATTTCTCATATCTCATTATTTGTTATCACATGTAACAGTTCGTTTCTAACCTTGATTCGGTATTATTCCAACTCACCACATAACTCTCATGGCTTTATCTTCCCACTTATAAAAATTAAGTAGGTATTCATCTATTCTCTTTCGTAACTATTTTACGTAATCTCTCACTTTAATTACGTAGTTTTATCGTTTCTTATATATGAAATCTCCCAAGGATACAACTCTCGTCTTACCTTAAAGGTCCCAAAACTTATTCATATACCCTACTGATCCTCTTTATCTTACAAAACATATTTATAAGGGTATTCATATACATTCCTCATTAAAGTGAATTTCAACTAATTTAAGAAGGGGAACTTAAGTCTGTCGGGAGGGGTCGATCGATTGAGGTCTGGGGCTCGATCGATCGAAGCTATGGGCTCGATCGATCGATCAAGCAGGTCTGCGAAATCTGCAGATTTGCAGTTATGGGTTTCATCTTCTAATCTTCAACAAATCCATATTTTTCATACCCAAACGACCCAAAATTCATACTACTAATATCATATCATCATATTAAGGATTCCCTACGTAAAGCATGTGGGTTTCTATCACTAATTATGGATTAACAGCCCCAAAAATTTATATAAATATCAAGAACCCTAGAAATCTCTTAAACATGGTTCTAACAATTATTTTCCAGAAATTTCTTCTTATAAACATCATAATTCGTGGTTCAATCCTCTACATGACAAAGGGTTTCCAGAATTTTCATTTAAACCATAACTACATGAAATTCCCTAACTCAAATCGGGTTTTTCTTCCATCAAATCATCCTAATCATTCCTAAACCAATATGAAAGATGCATCAATGAAATAAGCAAGATAAACACTTGACTGGGATTTTCAGAAGTCTGGTTTGGTGTCGAATTTGGTGTGGTTGCGTTCCCCGTCTCGTGATCTACGCGTTGGCGATGGCGGCGGTGGCGGTGCAAACGGTTGAGTTTTGAGCCTTGGAATGCCTTGAGAGCTCTCCTCTCCAATAACCTAAACATATGATATGACCCCTTTAATTTTCGTGGGTTTAATTACCCAAAAATGTGAAATGTCAAAAATGCCCTCCCGGGGTACTAATTAGGCCTAAAGACGCCCCGAGACCCAAACTAAACCCCCGGATACACTTTTCTGACTATCTCGACCCTTCCAGACGCGTTGGCGCACTCAAAACGACTATACGAACAACTTATAATTTATTCACTTTTATTAATCAACATTTAGTACCGACACGACACAGGCGCGTCCCGACTTAAATTTCCATAATTGCCATTTTATTCACACGTGACAATATTATAAAAATAAATCTCATATATTACTATACTCATCCAGTAATAATCAACAAATAACAAATTCCCAATAATTACTAACTCTCGTCACGCTGGTAAATATTTAAAACAACATTCCGGATTGAAATTAAATTAATTTATCTCAATTAAATTTAATAAATCCCTAAATTTAAAAGCCATAAAAATACGGGGTATTACATACTTTCCCCCTAATAACGGAATTTCGTCCCGAAATTTGGAAAATAAGGCCTACCAGGTAGCACAATTATGGATATCCTTGTCAGTACGCAAACTATCTACATAGTACGGCGCTCAATCACTATAGCTTTTTCCTCACAGCAACTTTGTTTTACATTCTCATTAGAGACACTTCACATAGTGCTCCCAACCCGCAACATTCGCATAGGTCACGCCTATATGTTATAATTTTCCATTATATAACTATCATTAGGAAGCCGCATCTCACTACATGACAACTACTCGGATTTATTCATATAGAAAACTCCTATTCTGAGAAAATCATACGAACATTTGATCACTCTTTTCTCGCCTAAAACAGTCGTGGAATTCCATCATAGGTATCGGGTATTATCTCGGCCGATCCAAAAATTCTGATTATCTACTCACCTCCAAACATACGGAAGGAAAATAATCGAGGTTCTTCCATAACAAAACCTTAATAAGTACCTCGTACGCGACAAATAGGTACGAGTGCTTCTACCGAGCATTCCTGAAATCATTGTACAAAGATTCCAAAATCTCCTTCACGTGGCTCCACAAATTTTTAATCACCGTGCGCCTATTCTCTGGCTAAGGGTGATACATCCTACTCGAAACGAAACCTTATCTTCGCTGGTTCCTGAAATCCCAAATTAAAGGTGGGATTCACCAATGTCATCCTGATTCAGAAATTTATACTCCGCTGGACAATGCACTGGTGCGATCCTTCCTTTCAAAGGAAGTCTGGGGCATACTAGTTAATATTGTAAACGATCCCAAAGGAATATCAATCACTTCCTTCTCAGCGGCTTAATTCACATGTTCGGGATGAACCCTTCATCTTGTTTTGAGGATGGTAACCCATCCAAGAACTTTACTGACTTTACCGACCTCTTCCAATTTCAGGAATTTTCAATAAACACAAAATTCTTTGGTTGATTCTCCTCTTTCAACCAAACCTTACCTATGGGCGGTGCATGTAGAGACTACTCACTACGTCCCTCTAAACATCGATTCTTCCCTTGAAATGTCTCACTTTAAGTGACACGTAATACTCCCCTTCCTTCATAGGAGTATGCCGAAAGTTCCGACCCGTGCTCTTCTCTCCACAAAGTGCACTTCTGGATCTCTTATACCATACTAACATCATTACTCTTTGTATGCGCAAGTCGCTCTCACACTTGACTAATAACAACTCCGCTCTGGCTGTGCTTCATAACAATTAAATTCTACCTTATTCAAGGAATACCAATTCTTGAATGGCTTCCCACACCCTTCCAATCAAGTTAGGGCGTGCTATTCTAATTGCACACTTATTTATGGATTATCGCCCCTCATGTGACGTTTAATCCACTCTATAACTTCCACTTCGTCATACTGGTCCCACAAACATATATTTCACACGTCTATTACCACGTCCCTTCGACTCGGACGATTTTAAATGCAGTTAACCCAGATGCCCACATTTTTTTTGCAATACCCCGACCGCCCTGGAAGAGCGAACGGCGTGCTACTCATCTGTAGGACTAACTAAATTCAACAAAATAGAAGGAATAGGGCATTCAAATTCCATGACGATAAAAGAGGAATAATAATTCTCAACCTTCCTCAGATAAGTACAACAATTTTTCCCAAATAGGTACAACAACTAAAATAAATCACTAACGCTCTATTCATCAAAATAATTACAGGTCATCTCTTTTGTATAATATAAAGTTCTTTCCAGAAAATCCATGTTAAAATCATTCCAACTCTTTGTTCACCTTGTATTCTGAAGGCGGTTACAATACTTGGGTACTCTCAATCACCCTAGAAATCAAAATTCTTAAATTCTCCTTACCATCGTTCCACCCCTCAAACCGTGGGGATAATTTCCAATGCTTTATTACCACAAATTCCGGCTCCAATGGCTTTAACAAAAATCCAACATCCAACTTCCAACTTACATACATAATTACTTGATCCCATTTCGACCAGGGTACCGAACTCATGGAATAGTGACCAAATGTCTCCCTATTTCCGACTTACACTAAGTCTCATGCGTGGGATGTCTCGCAAAGCGAAATCCAAACAAGGAACCCCCCCGATACACTACTACCTAGCATTGTCGGTTATCAAAATCCATTAGGTCCTCCGTCCGTGGCATATACCCCTTTATTCCGTCTCTTGACAGAAAAGTTACAATTTCTCCCGTAATTATGCTTAACAAAGAACGTTTCACCAATTTCACTATCATCCCGTATTTGTTGATGGTAATTACATTCTATAAACCTCGGATACATACGATCGGAATTCTCGAAATTTCCTTTCCCTAACATTAGGGGTATAACTCTTAACTCCTACATCTCTAAAGGATAAATATAACAATGCAATCTTCCTATCACTAAGTCCGGAGTGCTAAACATAATACTGAGTCAAATCTTTTCGCCCAACGGTAAATCCCGATACATACGGAGTTATACTGACAAAGTCTATACATACTTTGGCATCGAATATCTCGAACCCACTATCTCCCCCGAAGTCTCTTGGATAGATAATATAAGTGCAAGTCCAACCTTCTTACAGGTAAAGCCTCGCTAAAACAAACATAAAACATGTTGCACTAATGCAACTACTCCGATAGCCTTGTAATAAATGCCCACTATCATACTACCCATTTCTACAACATTTTAACAAAGATAATATTACACTCGTGTATCGCATCACTACAACGAGTAACCTCAATAAAGTACAAAACACTGTTAGTATACTCATTCATCCTCTGTGGATAGCACTAAAGACAAATCCCTCTACACTAGGGAAAGATATTCACATAATGGTAACATTTATAATTATATGCATTAAACTCGTCTCACATGCTAATCTAGTAATGAAAAAAAATATGGTGACTCGCTCGTGTCACATAAACACGCCGCATCCTCTGAGGATACAACTTATACTTCCACCTTGTCAAATGTCTTAACTGCACAAATGGTTTCCGAACGTAACACGTTTACTCAAACCAAAAAAAATTACTTTAATCGTTGCCTTTTACTAGGCACCGTTTTCTTGTCCTTTTTACTCACTTTGGAACATATTATCGCGAGCGTTCTCACTCCGCAAAAAATACCTCAACACATAATCCACTTACCACCTGTCCTACTAACCAAGTTTGGATTGTCCTTCTCTCGGACATTTGTAAACTCGATTCCTATTAGCCATCCCGATTGTTCCCTTAGCTTTTTAGGCCATAAAGATCCTGTTACTATCTATAATAGTACTTACTGAATTTACCATCACTTGGTAAGAATTCAATTATCCGAATCATTTAAATGGGTCCCCTGATGTGTATCCACATCCCTTTGTGGTGCTGCACTACCACCCTTATATTCAGTCTTATTCTCAACTAAATTTTTATTTTTATTTTTTTAGCTTCCCCCCACAAAGAAGTGTCATCATCTATATTGACAAAATACGACTTTGTCAACCTCTAAATCGACCGTCCATCAGAATTACATCTTTGAGTGTTATCAACTATTACTACATGTCGATCTCCCACTTGGAGTCGTTTCCCCCACTTGTATCTACATCTTCCGATACAAAATTCGCTAACGGTTAAGATTCATATTCACGAATGGACCCCTGACATGCCCTCCCTCGGTGAGTTCAGAACCACATTTGCTTCTAATCCTGAACAGTTAAGGAAGGAATATACGGTCAACACTGTACCTAAGGTTCTCCTATAGGTATAGCATTCCATTTCTGAAATTGGTGGTTGACTCCAACATTATAACTTCGTCCCGAAAGCCAAGAAAATTTTCTCTAAATTTTCACTTTCAGTTTGCCACACTCCTTCCTATATTTAAGCCTTTGGATACTTTACCTCCTTTGGCAAACACATACATTTTTCGCGTTTCTAAAATTTCCCACTGGCAGTCTCTACACGTTTTTGTAATACGTTGGGTAAGTTTACCCTCGCACCTCATTTGACTATAACAGCATTTGAAAATCATTGCTGCACCTTAGTCGCCTTTCTAGTCGTGGCTTCTCGTGCCATAATGGAGGTGACCTCGACTACGGTCATCATCCTCGGATATATTTTATAATCTCAACTGAGCCCTACCTCCTGATGTAAGCTTAACGGTCCTCTTCTGACATCCGTCATCGCTCGGTACACACACACATCCGAACAAAATTAGAATTTATTAATGTATACACATTATAGCAGGAGAACGAAATCTCGTCAAAGAAATCGACAATCCTAAACATAGGGCTCTATATCAAACAAAGCAACTCTGAAAGCATAATAAGCCGTATAGATCCTAAGGACACTAGAACCTGATGCTCTGATATCACCTGTGACACCCCGCCTAATTAAATACCGGGCGATCAATCCTTTATTAAATTAAAATCAAGGTGAACAGTTGGTTCATTCTCAGCATCACTATCGTTAATAAAAATCTTTTCCAATTAAAAATCATAAATAATAAAGCCAAGTGTCAAAACCAATTTAAAACATTATTTCCATTCTATTAAATCCAATTATAAAACCTTTAACCATTTACATTTTTAAGAGTCACACATTAAGAATAAAAAATAGAAATGAACATACACGAATTTAATCATCAATAATAAATTCCAACATTTACAACACTAAAAGAAAACATCCTGGCAGTAATAAATCCCGAAATAAAGGTACTGGAAGTAAAAATTACAATCTCTGACAATACCAACTAAATAATAGAAAGAGGGCGACACATGCCCCTGCTGGATAAAACTGAACTAGGAGTAGAGTCAATAATGAGGTCGTCTAATCAATGGCCTGCAACTCCCACCTAAGCTGCAGCACGTTCCTTCCAAAGGATCCTAAGCAAGACGCCCATTGGGCTGGGCACCTGTAATACATACATATATATACAAGAGAGAAAAAGAAATTGAAACGGGTCAGAGCCCGACAGTGTATATGATTTAAAAATTCGTTTAACAAGTATTTAAATTGATACAGGCCAATGCAACAACATATTAGTGCCACACTCTCTTGAGAAATTCTCACCTGCCTTCTAATGTGAACGCCTATCGTACTAACCTTCCCAACAGATTATCTATCATATATCGCAATAATCTCCCCCAACGATTCATCTTATCTTAGGTTATTCGTAAGATTTACAACTGAACAACACAAGTATTTAAAACGTAAGATTTAAATTTGTAACCAAAGTTCTCATTTCAACTTTATTAATCAATAAAGTTTTCTAGTGTCATATTATACTTTCTCAAAACAAGTATTTATAATTTGAGTCATCAACCATGTCCTACATATCAAATCACAGTAGGCAGTTCCAGATTTCAGAATTTCATATATATATTAACTACTCGTATAATATATATATCATAACAGCACCCCACATAAAAACTATGGTGTGGGCATACTCTACTATCCAAACCCCGTATCACTCATGTTAAGGGGAATACAAATTCGGAATCACTCTCGAATTGCATTAACACATACACAACAATATTGAGGCGAAGCATAGATTCCAAGTCTCTAAGAGGATGGCACATACCCACGTCTCTTAGGACCGTCTGAACTATGAAATCGACAGCCTGTACCAAGGATATCTATCTTCTAGGGTACGAGTCAATATCCCCCATAAGGCAACATAGGATAAGATCATCCCAGCGCGTCAACCTCAGGGATAGCAAGTAGTGTGGGCATGTTTTTCACACATAGATAGCATATGCATACACAATCATATAACTATACTAATATTACCATATCAATATTAGGTATATTCTCAAATCCCATAATTACGACATTATTTCTCATATCTCATTATTTGTTATCACATGTAACAGTTCGTTTCTAACCTTGATTCGGTATTATTCCAACTCACCACATAACTCTCATGGCTTTATCTTCCCACTTATAAAAATTCAGTAGGTATTCATCTATTCTCTTTCGTAACTATTTTACGTAATCTCTCACTTTAAATACGTAGTTTTATCGTTTCTTATATATGAAATCTCCCAAGGATACAACTCTCGTCTTACCTTAAAGGTGCCAAAACTTATTCATATACCCTACTGATCCTCTTTATCTCACAAAACATATTTATAAGGGTATTCATATACATTCCTCACTAAAGTGAATTTCAACTAATTTAAGAAGGGGAACTTAAGTCTACCAGGAGGGGTCGATCGATCGAGGTCTGGGGCTCGATCGATCGAACCTTCGATCGATCGAAGCTATGGGCTCGATCGATCGATCAAGCAGGTCTGCGAAATCTGCAGATTTGCAGTTACGGGTTTCATCTTCTAATATTCACCAAATCCATATTTTTCATACCCAAATGACCCAGAATTCATACTACTAATATCATATCATCATATTAAGGATTCCCTACATAAAGCATGGGGGTTTCCATCACTAATTATGGATTAACAGCCCCAAAAATTTATATAAATATCAAGAACCCTAGAAATCTCTTAAACATGGTTCTAACAATTATTTTCCAGAAATTTTTTCTTATAAACATCATAATTCTTGGTTTAATCCTCTACATGACAAAGGGTTTCTAGAATTTTCATTTAAACCATAACTACATGAAATTCCCTAACTCAAATCGGGTTTTTCTTCCATATAAATCATCTTAATAATTCCTAAACCAATATGAAAGATGCATCAACGAAATAAGAAAGATAAACACTTGCCTGGGATTTTTAGAAGTCGGGTTTGGTGTCGAATTTGGTGTGGTTGCGTTCCCCGTCTCGCGATCTACGCGTTGGCGGTGGCGGCGGTGCAGACGGTTGAGTTTTGAGCCTTGGAATGCCTTGAGAGCTCTCTCCTCTCCTCTCCAATGGCCGTTCTTGTGTTTTGAGTTTTCTAACCCTAGGAGATAACCTAAACATCTGATATAACTCCTTTAATTTTCGTGGCGTTAATTACCCAAAAATGTGAAATGTCAAAAATGCCCTCCCGAGGTACTAATTAGGGCTAAAGACGTCCCGAGACCCAAACTAAACCCCCGGGTACACTTTTCAGACTATCTCGTCCCTTCCGGACGCTTTGGCTCACTGAAAACGACCATACGAACAACTTATAATTTATTCACTTTTATTAATCAACATTTAGTCCCGACACGATACAGGCGCGTCCCGACTTAAATTTCCATAATTGGCATTTTATTCACACGTGACAATATTATAAAAATAAATCCCATATATTACTATACTCATCCAGTAATAATCAACAAATAACAAATTCCCAATAATTACTAACTCTCGTCACGCTAGTAAATATTTAAAACAACATTCCGGATTAAAATTAAATTAATTTATCTCAATTAAATTTAATAAATCCCTAAATTTAAAAGCCATAAAAATACGGGGTATTACATACTTCCCCCTAATAATGAAATTTCGTCCCGAAATTCGGAAAATAAGGCCTACCAGGTAGCACAATTCTGGATATCCTTGTCAGTACGCAAACTATCTACATAGTACGGCGCTCAATCACTATAGCTTTTTCCTCACAGTAACTTTGTTTTACATTCTCATTGGAGACACTTCACATAGTGCTCCCAACCGACAACATTCACATAGGTCACGCCTATACGTTATAATTTTCAATTATCTCACTATCATTAGGAGGCCGCATCTCACTACATGACAACTACTCGGATTTATTCATATAGAAAACTCCCATTCTGAGAAAATCATACGAACATTTGGTCACTCTTGTTCGCCTAAAACAGTCGTGGAATTCCATCATAGTTATCGGGTATTATCTCGGACGATCCAAAAATTCTGATTATCTACTCACCTATAAACATACGGAAGGAGAATAATCGAGGTTCTTCCATAACAAAACCTTAATAAGTACCTCGTACGCGACAAACAAGTACGAGTGCTTCTACCGAGCATTCCTGAAATCATTGTACAAAGATTCCAAAATCTCCTTCACGTGGCTCCACAAATCTTTAATCACCGTGCGCTTATTCTCTGGCTAAGGTTGATACATCCTACTCGAAATGAAACCTTATCTCCGCTAGTTCCTGAAATCCCATATCAAAGGTGGGATTCACAAATCTCATACTGATTCAGAAATTTATACTACGCCGGACCATGCACTGGCGCGATCCTTCCTTTCAAAGGAAGTTTGGGGCATACTAGTTAATATTGTAAACGATCCCAAAGGAATATCAATCACTTCCTACTCAGCGGCTTAATTCACATGTTCGGGATGAACCCTTGATCTTGTTTTGAGGATGGTAACCCATCCAAGAACATTACTAACTTTACTGACTTTACCGACCTCTTCCAATTTCAGGAATTTTCAATAAACACAAAATTCTTTGGTTGATTCTCCTCTTTTAACCAAACCTTACCTATGGGCGGTGCATGTAGAGACTACTCACTACGTCCCGCTAAACATCAATTCTTCCCTTGAATTGTCTCACTTTAAGTGACACGTAATACTCCCCTTCCTTCCTAGGAGTATGCCAAAAGTTCCGACCCGTTCTCTTCTCTCCACGAAGTGCACTTCTGGATCTCTTATACCATACTAACATCATTACTCTTTGTATGTGCAAGTCGCTCTCATACTTGACTAATAACAACTATACTCCGGGTGTGCTTCATAACAATTAAATTCTACTCTATTTAAGGAATACCAATTCTTGAATGGCTTCCCACAGCCTTCCAATCAAGTTAAGGCGTGCTATTCTAATTGCACACTTATGTATGGATTATCGCCCCTCATGTGACGTTTAATCCACTCTATCACTTCCACTTCGTCATACTGGTCCCACAAACATATATTTCACACGTCTATTACCACGTCCCTTCGACTCGGACGATTTTAACTGCAGCTAACCCAGATGCCCACATTTGTTTTTTGCAACACCCCGACCGCCTTGGAAGAGCGAACGACGTGCTACTCATCTGTAGGACGAACTAAATTCAACGAAATAGAAGGAATATGGCATTCAAATTCCATGACAATAAAAGAGGAATAATAATTCTCAACCTTCCTCAGATAAGTACAACAATTTTTCCCAAATAGGTACAACAACCAAAATAAATCACTAACGCTCTATTCATCAAAATAATTACAGGTCATCTCTTTTGTATAATATAAAGTTCTTTCCATATAATCCATGTTAAAATTATTCCAACTCTTTGTTCACCTTGTATTCTGAACGCGGTTACAATACTTGGGTACTCTCAATCACCCTAGAAATCAAAATTCTTAAATTCTCCTTACGATCGTTCCACCCCTCAAACCGTGGGGATAATTTCCAATGCTTTCTTACCACAAATTCCGGCTCCAATGGCTGTAACAAAAATCCAACTTCCAACTTCCAACTTACATACATAATTACTTGATCCCATTTCGACCAGGGTACCGAACTCATGGAATAGTAACCAAACGTCTCCCTATTTCCGACCTTACACTAAGTTTCATGCGTGGGATGTCTCGCAAAGCGAAACCCAAACAAGGAACCCCCCGATACACTACTACCTAGCATTGTCGGTTATCAAAATCCATTAGGTCCTCCGTCCGTGGCATGTACCCCTTTATTCCGTCTCTTGACAGAAAAGTTACAATTTCTCCCGTAATTATGCTTAACAAAGAACGTTTCACCAATTTCACTATCGTCCCGTATTGGTTGATGGAAATTACATTCTATAAACCTCGGATACATACGATTGGAATTCTCGAAATTTCCTTTCCCTAACATTAGGGGTATAACTCTTAACTCCCACATCTCTAAAGGATAAATATAACAATGCACTCTTCCTATCACTAAGTCCGGAGTGCTAAACATAATACTGAGTCAAATCTTTTCGCCCAACGATAAATCCCGATACATACAGAATTATACTGACAAAGTCTATACATACTTTCTCATCGAATATCTCGAGCCCACTATGTCCCCCTAAGTCTCTTGGATTGATAATATAAGTGTAAGTCCAACCTTCTTACAGGTAAAGCCTCGCCAAAACAAACATAAAACATGTTGCAGTAATGAAACTACTCCGATAGCCTTGCAATAAATGCCCACTATTGTACTACCCATTTCTATAACATTTTAACAAAGATAATATCACACTCGTGTATCGCATCACTACAACCAGTAACCTCAATAAAGTACAAAACACTGTGAATATACTCATTCATCCTTCGCGGATATCACTAAAGAAAAATCCCGATACCCTAGGGAAAGATATTCACATAATGGTAACATTTATAATTATATGCATTAAACTCGTCTCACATGCTAATCTAGTAATGAACAAAAATATGCTGACTCGCTCGTGTCACATAAACACGCCGCATCCTCTGAGGATACAACTTATACTTCCACCTTGTCAAATGTCTTGACTGCACAAATGGTTTCCGGATGTAACATGTCTACTCAAACCAAACAAAATTACTTTAATCGTTGGCTTTTACTAGGCACCGTTTTCTTGTCCTTTTTACTCACTTTGGAACATATTATCGCGAGCGATATCACTCCGCACAAAATACCTCAACACATAATCCACTTACCACCTGTCCTACTAACCAGGTTAGGATTTTCCTTCTCTCGAACTTTTGTAAACTCGATTCCTGTTAGCCATCCCGGTTGTTCCCTTAGCTTTTTAGGCCATAAAGTCCTATTACTATCTATAATAGTACTTACCGAATTTACCATCACTTGGTAAGAATTCAATTATCCGAATCATTTAAATGGGTCCCCTGATGTGTATCCACATCCCTTTGCGGTGCTACACTACCACCCTTATATTCAGTCTTATTCTCGACTAAATTTTTTATTTTTTTTAGCTTCCCCCCACAAAGAAGTGTCATCATCTATATTGACAAAATACGACTTTGTCAACCTCTAAATCGACCGTCCATCAGAATTACATCTTTAAGTGTTATCAACTATTACTACGTGTCGATCTCCCACTCGGAGTCGTTTCCCCCACTTGTATCTACATCTTTCGATACAAAATTCGCTAACGGTTAAGATTCATATTCACGAATGGACCCCTGACATGCCCTCCCTCGGTGAGTTCAGAACCACATTTGCTTCTAATCCTGAACAGTTAAGGAAGGAATATATGGTCAACACTGTACCTAAGGTTCTCCTATAGGTATAGCATTCCAATTCTAAAATTGGTGGTTGACTCCAACATTATAACTTCGTCCCGAAAGCCAAGAAAATTTTCTCTAAATTTTCACTTTCAGTTTGCCACACTCCGTCCTATATTTAAGCCTTTGGATACTTTACCTCCTTTGGCAAACACGTACATTTTTCGCATTTCTAAAATTTCCCACTGACAGTCTCTACACGTTTTTGTAATACGTTGGGTAAGTTTACCCTCGCACCTCATTTGACTATAACAGCATTTGAAAATCATTGTTGCACCTTAGTTGCCTTTCTAGTCGTGGCTTCTCGTGCCATAATGGAGGTGACCTCGACTACGGTCATCATCCTCGAATATATTTTATAATCTCAACTGAGCCCTGCCTCCTGATGTACGCTTAACGGTCCTCTTCTGACATCCGTCATCGCTCGGTACACGCACACATCCGAACGAAATTAGAATTTATTAATGTATACACATTATAGCAGGAGAACGAAATCTCGTCAAAGAAATCGACAATCCTAAACATAGGGCCCTATACCAAACAAAGCAACGCTGAAAGCATAATAAGCCGTACAGATCCTAAGGACACTAGAACCTGATGCTCTGATACCACCTGTGACACCCCGCCTAATTAAATACCGGGCGATCACTCCTTTATTAAATTAAAATCAAGGTGAACAGTTGGTTCATTCTCAGCATCACTGTCGTTAATAAAAATCTTTTCTTATTAAACACCCTAAATAATTAAGCCAAGTGTCAAAACCAATTTAAAATATTATTTCCATTCTATTAAATCCAATTATAAAACCTTTAACCATTTACATTTTTAAGAGTCACACATTAAGAATAAGAAATAGAAATAATTAAGCCAAGTGTATATGATTTAAAAATTTGTTTAACAAGTATTTAAATTGATACAGGCCAATGCAACAACATATTAGTGCGACACTCTCTTGAGAAATTCTCACCTGTCTTCTAATGTGCACGCCTATCGTACTAACCTTCCCAACGGATTATCAATCATATATCGCACTAATCTCCCCCAACGATTCAGCTTATCTTAGGTTACTCGTAAGATTTACAACTGAATAACACAAGTATTTAAAACGTAAGATTTAAATTTGTAACCAAAGTTCTCATTTTAACTTTATTAATCAATAAAGTTTTCTAGTGTCATATTATACTTTCTCAAAACAAGTATTTATAATTTGAGTCATCAACCATGTCCTACATATCAAATCACAGTAGGCAGTTCCAGATTTCAGAATTTCATATATATATTAACTACTCGTATAATATATATATCATAACAGCACCCCACATAAAAACTATGGTGCGGGCATACTCTACTATCCAAACCCCGTATCACTCGTATTAAGGGGAATACAAATTTGGAACCACTCTCGAATTGTATTAACACATACACAACAATATTGAGGCGAAGCATAGATTCCAAGTCTCTAAGAGGATGGCACATACCCGCATCTCTTAGGACCGTCTGAACTATCAAATCGATAGCCTGTACCAAGGATATCTATCTTCTAGGGTACGAGTCAATATCCCCCATAAGGAAACACATGATAAGATCGTCCCAGCGCGGCAACCTCAGGGATAGCAAGTAGCGTGGGCATGTTTTTCACACACAGATAGCATATGCATACACCATCGTATAACTATACTAATATTACCATATCAATATTAGGTATATTCTCAAACCCCATAATTACGACATTATTTCTCATATCTCATTATTTGTTATCACATGTAACAGTTCGTTTCTAACCTTGATTCGGTATTATTCCAACTCACCACATAACTCTCATGGCTTTATCTTCTCACTTATAAAAATTCAGTAGGTATTCATTTATTCTCTTTCGTAACTATTTTACGTAATCTCTCACTTTAAATACGTAGTTTTATCGTTTCTTATATATGAAATCTCCCAAGGATACAACTCTCGTTTTACCTTAAAGGTGCCAAAACTTATTCATATACCCTACTGATCCTTTTTATCTCACAAAATATATTTATAAGGGTATTCATATACATTCCTCATTAAAGTGAATTTCAACTAATTTAAGAAGGGGAACTTAAGTCTTCCAGTAGGGGTCGATCAATCGAGGTCTGGGGCTCGATCGATTGAACCTTCGATCGATCGAAGCTATGGGCTCGATCGATCGATCAAGAAGGTCTGCGAAATCTGCAGATTTGCAGTTACTGGTTTCATCTTCTAATCTTCACCAAATCCATATTTTTCATACCCAAACGACCCAAAATTCATACTACTAATATCATATCATCATATTAAGGATTCCGTACGTAAAACATGTGGGTTTCTATCACTAATTATGGATTAACAGCCCCAAAAATTTATATAAATATCAAGAACCCTAGAAATCTCTTAAACATGGTTCTAACAATTATTTTCCCAAAATTTATTCTTATAAACATCATAATTCGTGGTTTAATCCTCTACATGACAAAGGGTTTCCAGAATTTTCATTTAATCCATAACTACGTGAAATTCCTTAACTCAAATCGGGTTTTTCTTCCATATAAATCATCCTAATCATTCCTAAACCAATATAAAAGATGCATCAACGAAATAAGAAAGATAAACACTTTCCTGGGATTTTCAGAAGTCTGGTTTGGTGTCGAATTTGGTGTGGTTGCGTTCCCCGTATCGCGATCTACGCGTTGGCGGTGGCGGCGGTGCAAACGGTTGAGTTTTGAGCCTTGGAATGTCTTGAGAGCTCTCTCCTCTCCTCTCCAATGGCCGTTCTTATGTTTTGAGTTTTCTAACCCTAGGAGATAACCTAAACATCTGATATAACCCCTTTAATTTTCGTGGGTTTAATTACCCAAAAATGTGAAATGTCAAAAATGCCCTCCTGGGTTACTAATTAGGCCTAAAGACGCCCCGAGACCCGAACTAAACCCCCGGGTACACTTTTCTGACTATCTCGACCCTTCCAGACGCATTGGCGCACTCAAAACGACCATACAAACAACTTATAATTTATTCACTTTTATTAATCAACATTTAGTCCCGACACGACAAAGGCACGTCCCGACATAAATTTCCATAATTGCCATTTTATTCACACGTGACAATATTATAAAAATAAATCTCATATATTACTATACTCATCCAATAATATTCAACAAATAACAAATTACCAATAATTACTAACTCTCGTCACACTAGTAAATATTTAAAACAACATTCCGGATTAAAATTAAATTAATTTATCTCAATTAAATTTAATAAATCCCTAAATTTAAAAGCCATAAAAAGACGGGGTATCACAATAACTTGTGTCACGGTTATATGTTGTGTTTTAAAAGAAAGTAATGAAGTTAATTGGTGAGATAGATTATAATCTAGGAATTATTATACTCGGGTTAGAGTAGTATGGCAAGGGGAGATTACACTAGGACTAGGACGGGGTAATACAACTAGGTGGGGTTAAGGTAACCATTAGGTGTGCACATTAGTGGAGGGGTGACTATGTCCTCAAGGGAGTGCGACACTAACTTAAATATGAAGCGCATTCATATATTTTTTAATTACTACAGTTAATTCACTTGCTAAATATTTTCAAAATGTTTTGGGTTCTAACCCTTGTTAAAAACTATTTTCAAAACATTTTAGGTGTCCAGCCACAGGGACGCCAGGATTGATATTCTATTACAGGGACACGGAGCTGCGACATATGTGGATGCTAGCAGGAGCTTGGATTAGACGCATCGTTCATTCATTCATAGAGTAGGAATCATCTATCAGTTTCAGTTTATTTAGGGCATGTTGCCCAGACTTTTCAGTACAGTTTTCAGATTTATTTATTTAGGTGTTGGATGTTTGTATGAGACTATTTACTTGGGTGGCTGATGGTTTATTCGGTACGTCATATTATTATTTGTTTAGTTGATTTAATTCAGTTGTGTAAATGGTTTATATTTATTTCCGCATGTACTGTTTGGGTTTAATTAATAAGATAAATTTGGCACCAGTTTTTTGGAATATTAGGTGGTTAGTAAGTTTTAAAAAGGTTTTCGACAGTGATGCTAAGGATGAATCAACTGGGATTCCTGTTTTAATTTGGTATAGGACTGATCACCCGGTATTTTATTAGATGGGGTGTCACATAAATTATGTGATTTAGATTATTAGCATGATAATCCCCCATCTAAGTTAATTTGTTTTATAATTCACATACCTATTCATAAATTATGAGGATTGAAATTATGCCATGTAAGTCCTTCTTAAAGTTAAAATTGCGAGTGATGTTGAAAAGTCTAATTTACATCCTATAATTGGAAAATTTTAAATGTTTCTAATGGGAATCCTTTAAGAAAGTTGAGTACGGTGATAATTCCTTAGAATTACTTATTGGATAAGTTGGCATGATATTTTGTTAGAATTGAGTTGATTATGACTTTCATGTGTTGTATATGCTTTCCCTACATTGTAACACACAACATTATAGAGTATAAAGTTGAACACTTGGACTTAGTTTTGTAGTTGCAGATCTAGTTGATATTGCCCTTTGAACATATTAAAATTATATATGAATAAAGAGATGAAATTTAACATGCAGACTAAAAGAAAGAATTTAATAAAAGTATTAATTCTCCTTTAATCTAATACTAGAAAGAGGGTTGGGTATGGATAATTATGGTTGTTGGCATGACTCGATTTAGAGTCATGGTTATATTATGGTTTAGATGTTATTATGGAGGTGAGTAAAGGCGATGATGCTCATTTATTCTAGTCCATGTCAGCTAAAATATTATGGACTTCGTGCTTATGGCCACCCTAATTAATGAGGTCTAGCTGTGGTTATTTTTGTCTTGCTAGATAAAAAATGGAGGATGTACATACTAGTGACCCCATAAATAGCAGGAGCTAGTCAAGGGTTATTTTAGTGATCCCATAGTTAGGTCGGGTTAGTCTCGCTTTTATAATTTAGTGTATTAGTGCCCCGTAGTTAGTAAGGGCTAATCCTAGTTTTTCCGATGACGATATTAGCATGGACATAGAGTATACTAGTCATGTATTAATTAATTAGATATGGTCTAATTTTACAAGACTTCGTAAAATACATTAATGGTGGGGAAAGTTATTAGAGAGTTAAAGTAACAATTGCAGATTTATTATTTATACACATGGTTGTGGGTTTTATTACTTGAGTTGTGTAGCTTTTTATATTGTGATGGGCTTGACCCTTCATTTTATTACAGGTACTCACACACGTCAGACTAAGATTTCTTTTCCTTGAGCATCGAGTCATCATCTATTTCAGAGATGTGGGTGTTGGTCCTTAATTTTCTGTTTTGAGTGATGTGAATAGAGATGTTGTAGACAATAGTGTTGTTATGTATTATCTTTTGGAATTTGATACTGTTAAACCTTATTAGTTCTTATGTTTAGTTAATGGTGATGATTTATTCATATTCAATGTTGATTTTATATTGAGGATATTCATGTAGCACTCTATAGGTTTATCTGTATTCATTATTTTATTTTCATGCCAAGGGCGATATTTAATTATTTTAACAACCTCTATAATTTTATAAAAATGTCGTGATCAACCTAAATATTAAAATATAGGGGGTGTCTTAGTTGGTATCAAGTCATGGTCCTAGGCAATGTGGGTTCTATAGGTCCATTATAGTCGTCCATATAGAGTTTTTTAATACATTCTTTTTCTTTATGTTTTTATCGTATGATATGATTTCTAGGTAGTCTATTGCTAATGACCCTAACGAACGACCTAACTAGACCTAAGTATATCAAGAGGGTTCCTTATTTAGATTTAATTCATGAGATATCCCATGCATGACATTAGGTTGGTTTGAAGTTATGATATATCAACTGGAAGACTCTTCGTGCATATATAGTGACACATTTGATGAATTTGATTCAGAGTTAAAGAAGATAAACTCTTTACCAAGGAACGCATATTGTTGGAAAGTATACAAAACACATCACAAATATGTCTCTTTTTTCTCCCAGGGAGGTCGACACGGAGAAGAAGTGGATTGGCTTCTTTGTCACATGGATTATTTACCCTATACGAAAGATTCCAATAGTGAACTTGGCATGCACTGCATAAATATAAATAGTGGATTTTTCACATACACTTTGTAGAGATTGTGCAGAGCATAAAATGTTTAGGAAAAGGGATAAGAAAATGGGAACAATACCTTGATGTAGATCATATGTAAATTCAGGGCCAACAAAGGACGAGGGATGCGGAAGAGATTCTGGCCCAATGGTCCCAACAATAGATGATAGCGAGTTATACTTCCCAAAGAAATATTCCAATAGTTTGTTTTATTTGTGGTATCATTGGGCACATAATGAAGGACTGAGGATGGGAAACATTGATAGTTTAGTCAGGGACAATAAGGCTAGTACATGTAGCCTCTGTATAAATAAGGCCAATAGTTCTAGGGACAGTAGGTTTTTATGCCCATTTATCATGCAACAACATTACCAGCTCTTCCAGCCCTGAGGAAATAGGCACCAACAATACTTCTAGCACCACTAGTCACAGTGCCTCAACTGTAACTAAAGTACAGAATGGTCTCTTGTGTGGGACCTAGGGATGATCTAATGCATATTCAAGCAGTTGATGGTACATTTTATATTCATATCTCTTTATATATGGTTTTGTTTGACATGATGGATACACATTCTTTTATTTCATGATATTACATATGTATTTTGTGGATGAATTTGGCTCCATGTACTAAAATATTATCTTTAGCTACTCCATTTGATGTATTCAATCGTATTACCAAGTCTTGTGATGCGATATGTATTGATATTGTTAGGCTAGGGCTTATAGCTAATTTCTTGGTTTGAGATACCGATACATGCGATTTTATATTGGTGATGTATTTGTTGTATACGTATCGAGCTCAATTGAGACAAGTTTTGTAAAAGACACACGGTTCACAGTTTGGGGTACATTCAGGTGGGGATCAAATGTTCCAATCCATAAAATAATATTATTGATGGGAAGACATGAAGAGAGAGGTGGTAAAGTTTGTATCCAAGTTCACCATTTGTCAGATTATGAAAATGGATCATCAAAACCTGCTTGGTATGCTTCAACCTATAACTTGTATGAGTGAAAGTGGGATAGTATCTCTATGGAATTCATTATGGGGTTGACTTTGACCCGTCATTATCATGATAATATTTGGGTGATAGTTGACCACCTTAGGAAGGTGTCACACTTTTTGACTGAACCCACGGATTATTCGACTGATCAGCTAACATGGTTCGATGTTTCCAACATTATCTGGTTACATAGGGTTCAGTTATCAATCATTTTAGATCAGGGCGTTAATTTTTTGAAATTATTTTAGGAAAATTTCCAACAGTCCATGGGGACTCAGTTGCATTTTTGCATAGCCAAATGGCCCAACAAAGAGGGTAAATTAGAGGACATGCTAAGAGCATATGTGATGGACATCGAGGGGAGTTGAGAGGTACACCTTCCATTGGTGCAGTTTGCATACTGATATACCCGTTTATATCCTCGGCCTGGCTGAGGATTACCTTCAAACGGACGACCCCTCAGGGGCCGACCCTTCATCAGGCTCAAGACGACCCCTCAGAGGAGCCGACCCTTCATCACTCTCCAGACGACCCTACGAGGGGCTGACCCCTCCAACGGGCTCCATACGACCCCTCAGAGGGGCCGACCCTTCGCCAGACTCCAGCCGACCTTCCGAGGGGCCGACCCTTCACCACTCTCCAGACGACCCTACGAGGGGCCGACAGTACGAGGCCAGAATTGGACAAAACTCACTACCGGAGGGAACTTTGCCCTCGGCCTCGGCCCATAAGCCGAGGGTGACATCATCACAGCGCGTGGTTTGAGAGATGCGTGGAACAGTGCGCGTGAGGCTGACATGGCACAGGGGAGACCATTATAACAAAATCACACCCTCACGTGAGGGAATATTATGTCATCATTTGGCATCTACAGGTGTCCACAGGGGACTGGATAGATCATGATTCACATGCACCATGCATACTTGGGGGGTACACTACACCCCCCAAGACCTATATATACTTGTCACCTACAACCCTACAGGGGATCGATCCATTAACTGTAGCCCTAGCTAAAACTCTGCTTGTACACACAGGAGAGAGAGAGAGAGAGAGAGGGTTATGTGCATTGTATCCAAGGCCATTAGTGCCCATACTTAGTGGATCACACACTCACAGTGGATGTATGCCAAATTGGCTGAACCACTATACATCATTGTCTTAGTTCCTCTTATACTCATCCCCTTCTACATACTTATACACTTATACATCTCTATGGCTGCCATAGCTGCTATTGTTTGAGCTCATTATCACTTATCCGGTGGTGCTAAATCTTAGCATCATCAGTTTGGCGCCGTCTGTGGGAACGAGAAGACATCTCTTCCTTTGTACAGCTTGACCTCACTGGGCACTCTGGTGGTGAACCAACACTCCTCCTGAGAGGAGGTGTTTCACCATTGAAAGAGACCCACTAAGGTCCCAAGCTCACCAATCTTTTCTTCAGTTCAGCTTCTCTTAGCTCAAGCACATGGCACCTGAGATGCCACCACCACCACTTCCCCCACCAGATGAGGGGGGAAGACCCAGTTCCAGTCAGCCGCCGCCTCAGTCTGAGATGGCTGATGTAGCGGCAGCCTTAAAGTCTCTGGCAGCAAGCCAGCGGATGATGCAGGAGCAGTTCACAGCTCTAAGCCAGAACATACTAAGGGCACCAGGAGTTTCACCTAAGATGATTACTCCGACAGCAGCTCCAGGACAGCATGAGGCCAGGGGACCACCCCAGGCACCACGCAAAGACCTGCCACTCCCTCAGCGGCCTAGGGATGTTGCTGACCCCCGGCGTCTGCGCCTGGGGAGGCAAGGAAACCCTTGCCCTGAGGACAGGTATGACAATCCGGAGGGAGAGGAGGCCCCTATAGAGTGCTGAGAACCCTATGAGGTCTCCAACAATACTGTACGACCTCTCCAGGACAGTAGAGGAAAGTGCGGGAGACCAAACCCTGATGATCGCCCGAGGGGCTCTGCTTTTGATCGCTTGAGTAGGGGGTCGGCCTTTGAGAGGCTAGGCCCAGTAAATGACCTGCGAGAACAGTTATCCAGGCCAAGAAGTGCTGCGAGATTCAGGAGGGAGGAAGCAGATGGCCGACCCAGAGGACGAGACGACGGCCAAAGGGAAGTGAGCAACCGACACAGGCCTGCTGCAGCAGAACCCTCCGTCCACCTCGGAGAGGCGACAGGGGATAACATCGGCTAGGCCGACCCTGTGAGGCCCTGGAATGACTCAATCCAGCGGTTAGAGGATAAGATCGGTGATATACTGAAGAGCCGAGACCCTCTTCAGAGGGGGTACACCATAGGCTCACCCTTTGTGGCAAAGATAGTCAACTTCGCCACGTCGTCAAAGTTCAAGCCACCCGTGGTCACCCCAAGGTATGACGGGAGCACCAACCCCATCCACCATGTGGAGATGTATCAGTCAGCAGCAGACATATACTCTATCTCAGATGAGATGAGGTGTCGTGCCTTCTCTGGTACCTTGACAGGGGCTGCGCATGTCTGGTACACGTCTCTTCCAAAAAATTCCATTGGAAACTTTAAGCAGTTGGAAGACCTGTTCATCCATAATTTCTGCTTTGGGGTGAGGCCACAGAAGAAGACCACCCACCTGCTCTATGTTAAGCAGGGGAAGAGTGAGAGTCTGAGGGACTATATAGCCAGATTCAATAAGGAGAAGCTGGAGGTGGAAGACTATGAGGAGAGCATAGCTATGACAGCCCTGATTGGAGGACTCCAAAAGGGAAGCTGTTATGGAAGCTTGCTGAAGACCCTCCGAGGACGATGGCCGAACTGTTGTCGACAGCAGGAAAGGTGATGAACGCCGAAGAAGCGATGGCTGCAAAATACGAAGACGAAAGAGGAGGTGCTAGTGGGAGTAAATACCCTAAGAAGAACAAAGAGGGGAATAAAAGGTCCATGGATGACAAGTTCGCTGGATACACCCCTCTGACGGTCAGCTATGAACAGATTCTCAATGAGATTAAGAGTGACCGGTCCCTGAAGTGTCCGGAGAAGCTGAGGGCAGCCCCCGGCAAGAGGAATAAGAACCTGTGGTGTGAATTTCACCAAGACCACGGCCACGTAACGGAAAAATGCTTTGCTCTGAAAGACGAGATTGAGAAGATGCTGAAGGAAGGGAAGCTCAGAAAGTACGTCGACAAAGGTGCCTTCAAGAGGGGCCGAGGGGACGACCCCAGAAGGAAGCGAGGCGCTGCATGCAAAGAAGGTCCTCAAAAAAGAGGGGACGACCCTTCTGATGATGAGGACGACCCTGACCTCCCGCCGAGAGACGACCATGGCCCTGTCAAGAGGCTTAATATGATCTCGCTCGGAGTGGGAATGATCTCCGGGGGTCTTGCAGGAGGAGGGTCTGAGGTCACCGACAGGAAGGCCCATGTGGCTGAGGCCAAGGCAGTGGCGAAGACGGTACACGCAACCTCCCTGGAGGTCAAGTCAGAAAAGAGAAAGAAGGTTGATATGGACACACTGTTAGTGGGATTTTCAAGAATGGACTTCAAAAGCCTCTTAGCCCCACATGATGACCCTCTCGTCATCACTACCAGAGTGCACGGATGCGAGGTACCGAGGATCTTGGTAGATGGGGGTAGTTCTGCAGATGTGATGTTTTGGACATGCTTCAAAGCCTAGGGTCTCAGCCGTGCTAGACTCGTCCCCTACCATCATCCATTGATTGGGTTCAGTGGGGAAAAGGTTCATTCCCTTGGCGTATATGAGGCCGATGTGAGGATGGGGGACGAGTGGCCGAGATTGCTCACCAAGAAGGTCAGTTTCTTTATGATGGATGAGCAGGTGTTTTCGGCCTACAACATCATACTGGGGCGTGTGGCCCTCAAGGGGTTTGAAGTCGTGCCGTCTACGGTCCATCAGATGATCAAATTTCCAACCCCTTACGGGGTGGGGGAAGTTCAGGGAGACCAGACGACAGCGAGAGAATGTTACTACAACTCCGATGAAGAAAGGGAGGCACACAAGAGGGTTACAACCACTTATAATATTGATACCCTAGACCCCAGAGATGAAACGAAGCTGAAGAAAGGAGAGGCTGCGGAAGAGGTAGAATCCATCATCCTCGATGAGGATGACACGGAAAAAATCGTCCAAGTTGGTAAGTCTCTGAAGCCCAACATCAAGGAAGACCTCATTAAACTGTTGAGGAGAAGGCGAAGCGTTTTCGCCTGGAGTCATGTAGATGTGCCAGGGATTGACCCTGAAATCATGTGCCACAAGCTCAATGTGGTAGAGGGAGTGAAGCCGGTGAAGCAGAAGAGGAGAATTTACTCCAGAGAAAAATATGAGGTCATCAGGGACGAGGTCAAAAAATTAGAAGACGCTGAATTTATCAGAGAGGTCATCTACCCTGAATGGCTGTCCAATGCAGTCATCGTCCCAAAGGCCAACGGCAAGTGGAGAATGTGCGTGGACTTCACAGACCTCAACAAGCACTGTCCCAAAGACAGCTTCCCTCTCCCCCGCATTGACCAGATGGTAGACGCTACCGCAGGCCATGAGCTCATGAGCTTCATGGATGCCTATTCAGGGTATAACCAGATCTTCATGAACCCTGAAGACTCAGAGAGGACAGCCTTCATCACCGACAAGGGGGCATACTGTTACAGGGTCATGCCCTTTGGCCTCAAAAATGTGGGGGCAACGTACCAGCGCCTCGTAAATAAAATGTTTGAAGACCAAATTGGGAAGTCTATGGAGGTCTACGTAGATGACATGCTGACTAAGAGTCTAAAGGTCGAGGATCATGTGGCAGACCTGGAGAGGACCTTTAATACGATGGACAAATACAAGATGAAGCTTAATCCGGCCAAGTGTGTCTTCGGGGTCGGAGCAGGGAAGTTCTTGGGGTTCATTTTCAATCAAAGAGGCATCAAGGCCAATCCTGAAAAGATAAAGGCCCTTGTTGAAATGAAGACCCCCAAGTCCATTAAAGACGTTCAGAGGCTCACAGGGAGAGTTGCTGCCTTGAACAGGTTCGTGTCTAGGGCCACAGACAAGTGCTTGCCATTCTTCAAGATCCTTAGGAAGGCCTTCGAATGGAGTGAAGAGTGTGATGAGGCTTTCAGGGACCTAAAGTCATACTTAGGGTCTCCCTTGCTGCTATCACGACCCGTGCAGGGTGAACGACTTTATGTGTACCTCGCTGTCTCAGAGTCGGCCATCAGTGCAGCCATTATGAGAGACGAAGATGGGATACAGAAGCCTGTGTATTTTAACAGCAAAGCACTACAGGGGGCAGAGCAAAGATACCCGAGGATGGAGAAGTTGGCCTACGCCTTGATCCATGCCTCGAGGAAGATGAAGTCGTACTTCCAGTCCCATACAATGGCCATCCTCACCGACTCTCCTCTTAGGCAGGTCCTACACAAGCCAGAAAAATTAGGTAGGTTGATGGCCTAAGCTATAGAGCTGGGGGAGTTTGACATTGTGTATCAGCCTAGGACGGCCATTAAGGGGCAGGCATTGGCAGACTTCGTGGCTGAGTTCACTTGGGAAGATGATGAGGCCGAGGGTGAGACCCTCGAGAAGACGGATACAGAAGACAGACCCGTAGACACACCCGCAGATAGGGCTGAGACGAACACCGCTAGAAGGAAAGCGACTGAAAACGAAGAGGGAAGATACATCTTTAGACAGGGGTCCCTCTCTGAGGGAAATTTTTCAGAAGGAAAGACTCTGTGGAGCCTCTTCGTTGACAGGTCCTCCTATGACAGCGAAAGTGGGGCTGGACTGATACTATCAGCACCCGATGGCACAGACGTTGAATACGCCTTGAGGTTCAACTTCAAAGCCTCCAACAACGAGGTTGAATATGAGGCCTTAGTAGCAGGCCTCTCCTTGACCAAGTCTCTTAGTGTCGGCCAGATTTTGGTCCATAGTGATTCAAGGCTAGTAGTGAATCAGATACTAGGAGCCTACGAGGCTAAGGACGAGAGGATGGCTAGGTACCTTGAGAAGGTGAGGTCATTACTGAAGGGCTTCAGAGAAGTGAAATTAAGGAGGGTACCTAGGCTCGACAATGGCCGTGCTGATGCCCTTGCTAGGTTGGCCTCGGCAACAAGAACAAACATCAGGAGGATGGTCCCAGTAGAAATTTTGCTTCGGCCAACTATTGAGGACGCTGAGGGAACACTCAGCAATTGCCTAAATGTTTCTCAAGAATCTTTGTGGATGGACCCTCTGATCAGATACATTAAAGAGGGTGAGATTCCAGAAGCAAGGCAAGAAAGGAAGAAGCTGAGGCACAGGGCTGCAAAATTCACTGTCATCGGAGACACCTTGTACAAAAAGGGGTTTTTCCTCCCCTTACTTAGGTGTGTGCATCCCTCAGAAGTCCCTTCCATTTTGCAAGATGTGCACGAAGGATCATGCTCAAGCCACATCGGGGGAAGATCCTTAGCGAAGAGGGTGATCACCCAGGGGTACTGGTGGCCGACCTTGGGGAAAGACGCAGCGGCATACGTAAAAAAGTGCGACAAATGTCAAAGATTTGCCACCATCCCTCACCAGCCCCATCAGCCTCTTACTTCCATTACATCCCCATGTCCATTTACAGTGTGGGGGATTGACCTAGTAGGACCCTTGCCTAGGGCCATCAATAACTATCGATTCCTCATCGTAGCCATTGACTATTTTTCAAAATGGGTGGAAGCGGAGCCGATGGTGACGATCACAGAGCAGAAGACCTTCCAGTTCATCTGGAAAAATATTATATGCAGATATGGTCTCCCCAACACCCTCATATCGAATAACGGGACTTAGTTCAAGAATGCCTCTCTACAGAAGTACTGTGAAAGGGTGAGTATTAAACAATTTTTCTCCACCCCTGGCCGACCTCAGGCCAATGGGCAAACAGAAGTTACAAACAGGACAATCCTAGATGGAATCAAGAAGAAGCTTGAGGAGGCAAAAGGACGATGGGTCGAGGAGTTATATGCCGTGCTATGGGCATACAGGACGACAGTGAGGACCTCTACCTGAGAGACCCCATTCATGCTAGCTTATGGATCAGAAGCCGTCATCCCCACCGAGATTGAGTTTCCTACGCATAGAGTCCAGGTGTATGACCCCCAGAAAAATGCAGAGGAGAGGAGACTCGACTTGGACCTGATTGAGGAAAGAAGGGAGGACGCTGAGATACGGCAGGCCGCTTACCAGCAGAGGACCGCAAGGTTCTACAATCAGAGGGTGAAACAGAGGCCTATCGCAGTGGGGGACTTGGTCCTCAAGAAGACTTGGCAAAAGACCAACAAGCTCCATCCTAATTGGCATGGACCATATAGGGTCATCGATGAAGTCGTCCCTGGGACCTACAGACTAGAAAACCTAGAGGGGGAACCTTTTTCCAACCCCTGGAATGCAGATCATTTGAAGAAATACTATCAGTAGTGTTGTAAGGTCCTGATATACCATAATTGTAATGAGAGTTTCTCCAATAGAACACTTTGGAAAATTAATGAGAAATATCAGTGTTTCCCTCATCCTGTGGTTGTCAGTTCTAGCACGCATGGAAACATCTACAGAGAACCACCCTCAGCTATAATGAGGGCCAGTGGAGGGGACGACCCCACCACTGTCCTCAAGAAAGACGAGGGTAGACATTGTTAAAAACCATTAATTTGGTAAGTTGAACCCTCGGCTATAATGAGGGCCAGTGGAGGGGACGACCCCACCACTGTCCTCAAGAAAGACGAGGATAGACTTTGTTAAAAACCATTAATTTGGTAAGTTGAACCCTCGGCTATAATGAGGGCCAGTGGAGGGGACGACCCCACCACTGTCCTCAAGAAAGATGAGGGTAGACATTGTTAAAAACCATTAATTTGGTAAGTTGAACCCTCGACTATAATGCGGGCCAGTGGAGGGGACGACCCCACCAATGTCCTCAAGAAAGACTAGGGTAGACATTGTTAAAAACCATTAATTTGGTAAGTTGAACCCTCGGCTATAATGAGGGCCAGTGGAGGGGATGACCCCACCAATGTCCTCAAGAAAGACGAGGGTAGACATCGTTAAAAACCATTAATTTGGTAAGTTGAACCCTCGGCTATAATGAGGGCCAGTGGAGGGGACGACCCCACCACTGTCCTCAAGAAAGACGAGGGTAGACTATTAAAAACCATTAATTTGGTAAGTTGAACCCTCGGCTATAATGAGGGACAGTGGAGGGGACGACCCCACCACTGTCCTCAAGAAAGACGAGGGTAGACATTGTTAAAAGCCATTAATTTGGTAATTTGAACCCTCGGCTATAATGAGGGACGGTGGAGGGGACGACCCCACCACTGTCCTCAAGAAAGACGAGGGTAGACTTTGTTAAAAACCATTAATTTGGTAAGTTGAACCCTCGGCTATAATGAGGTCCAGTGGAGGGGACGACCCCACCACTGTCCTCAAGAAAGACGAGGGTAGACCTTGTTAAAAACCATTAATTTGGTAAGTTAAACCCTCGGCTATAATGAGGGCCAGTGGAGGGGACGACCCCACCACTGTCCTCAAGAAGGACGAGGGTAGACCTTGTTAAAAACCATTAATTTGGTAAGTTGAACCCTCGGCTATAATGAGGGACAGTGGAGGGGATGACCCCACCACTGTCCTCAAGAAAGACGAGGGTAGACCTTGTTAAAAACCATTAATTTGATAAGTTGAACCCTCGGCTATAATGAGGGCCAGTGGAGGGGACGACCCCACCACTGTCCTCAAGAAAGACGAGGGTAGACTTTGTTAAAATCATTAATTTGGTAAGTTGAACCCTTGGCTATAATGAGGGCCAGTGGAGGGGACGACCCCACCACTGTCCTCAAGAAAGACGAGGGTAGACTTTGTTAAAATCATGTTTGGTAATTTAATCCCTCGGCTATAATGAGGGCCAGTGGAGGGGACGACCCCACCACTGTCCTCAAAAAAGACGAGGGAAAGGTTACTGGCTAACAAAAAATAGCAAATAATGCAAGAAGCTGATATAGAAGACAGTAAAGGAGACGATATGATATTAATGAAAGTGAGATACAAGATATCCAAGTGTTTTACAAAAAAGAGTACAAAAATAATAGGTACATTATGAGGGTGTGGGCTACAGACAGCCACCCTAAGGGACAATGTCAGAGGGCAGAGCCTCAACATCTACAGGAGTGGTCTCCTCAATAACCAGAACTGGATGATCTTCAGAAGTGACGACCCCCTCGACTTGAACTTGGGATTCCACTTGGTTGAGAGCCTCGGCAATTAGGGGATCGTCCAGTTGAACACCCTCCAGTGAAGGACGAACCGAGGAGACAACATCACCAAATTTGAGGACGACCCACCGGCAGGCCGTCCTGATTCCCCTCTCCAAATATTCAAGCCCGAAGCCTTGAAACTCGTCAGAAATTTTATAAGCCTCAACAGCATCGGCCTCGGCTTTCCTAACATCCACTTCAAGATCAGTCTTGTTCTTGGCCTCCACGTTGATCAGGGCCTCGTCCTTCTCTTTGATCAGCAAGTCCTTGGCCTTAAGGTCCTCGTCGTGCTGCCTCGTCAGTTCATCTAAGACCCTAGCATGCTCTGTCCTAGCACTCTCGAGTTCGGCCCTAGCAGTCTCAAGCTCCGTCTGTAGGTCGACCTCATGCTGAATTGCCCTTTTGGCCTCATAGAACTTCGCCTGATTTTCAGTCATCCACTTTGTGGACGAGGTGAAGGCACAGACGGACTGCATAGAAAAATAAACAGATGTCAAGAGGGGCCGAGGGAACAGTTAGTGAAAGAATGAAATTTAAGATGTGGGTCAGAACCAATACCTGTGCAAGGGAGTGCAGACCATAGTCGTACACTTTGGCAGGGGGCATTTTGGACAGGAACTCATAATCAGCTGCTGAAGGTGCACAGAACATTGAGGCCTTGGCTGCCCTCAAATTTGCAATGAGGGACGAGGGCTCGGCCCTCAGATGCGCCAGGTTTTGAGACCAGAAGGCCCCCATACTGGACGAAGAGGTCGTCCCCTCAGAGGCTCCGACCCTGGCCCTCGTCCGAGAATCTGGCCGAGGGTCAATAGGGGCTTCAGGCTCCTTTCTTTTATGACTATCGATGGTCGGCTCCACCACCGTCGGCCCAGCGGCCCTTGTCTTCCTCGGAGCCTGCTGAGCCTCCTTCCCTTTCTTCTTGGCCAATCCAGATAATAAGCTGGGAGCAGTCATTTCCCAAAGAGAGTCTGACGTACCTGCAGGACGACCTGATAAGAGGAAGACACGTTAGAAAAATGCAGATCTAAAGAGAAAACACTTCAAAAATAAGTGAAGAATGGAAAACGTTCAGTATAACTCACATAGTTCTGTCAGAGGGCCGACCCTCAGACCAGCTTCTTTGAGGAACCGAGGGGTCATCGGGTCTTCGAATTTTGCAAGTTCACCCTCTCTCCCTCGTCCTCTCAGGTAATCAATAATGTCCTTCTCCTCCAGGCTAAGTCCAAGGTCTGATCTGGCCTTCATGGAGGGGTTAGACCATTTCCTGGGGACCCTCGGACCATCGGCGACAGGCTCCCACTCCCCAGAGATAAAGAAAAACCTCTTTTTCCAATCATGGTTGAAAGTTTGTGCCACATGGAGGAGTTTCTTCTCAGACCTCCTTGCCCCCAGGTGATAATATCCAGGCTGTTTGGACGAGGAGGTGATGTTGTAGCAGCCCAAAAATAGGTCAGCCGAGGGCTCGTCGGTGAAGACATTCTTCCACAAGGAAATATAGCCCAGGATCATCCTCCAAGAGTTGGGGGGAAGTTGAGAGGGAGAAACACCAAGGGCAGATAGGATATCTACGATGGCAGTATGCAAAGGGAATCTGACTCCAACTTTGAACATCTGTTCATAAACTGCAACCTCTCCCTCGCCACAATCAAAAACCCTCTCATCCTCAGAGGGAACCCTCATAGTCACGCTGGGGGGAACTCCATAGGCATGCCTCCATATCAGGAGGTCGCGATCCCTAACAGAGGAGATAAAGGACGAGGCATGGGAGGTATCAACTTCGTCATCTGTATCATCGTCCTCGTCCTCAGTCCCCTCCCCCTCGGCCTCGTCATCTGTCGGAGGGCCCTCGGGGAAAGCCACTTGGAAGGCATGGGGAGAAAGGGTTGTTACAGGAACAACCTCGGAGGGGACCGTACCGTCGGCCTCTCGGCCTGGGCTTAGATCGGGTGTCTCCCTCCTGTCAGAGGTTCCAGCACCAGTTGGCGAGGATGCTCTCTCGTCCATCTCACTTGGTTTGGGAGTCTCGGCTGGACGAGCGAACGACCCACAAGACTCAGACGGTTCAAAGGGTTTTATTGTAGCAAGAGGAATGGGAAAGATGGGTCGTACCCAGTTAGGGTCGGCCCCTCGTCTCTTCTCTTCCTCTTCCTCTATTCGTCTGATCTCTACAAAGAGCTTCTCTCTCAAAGATGGGAATTCAGATACTAAGCTATAAAGCCTCCTAAGCATTAAAGGGAAGACTCTACACTTGGAGAAATTACACCAAACTTAGATAACTTAGCTACAAACAAGTGGGAAATTGACCAGGTTGGACTTTTGGATCGAAACAAAGGAACTCAATGGTTTTGGTCAAGAACATCCAAGAACCAGTTACCGGAGAAGACACCGAAAAAAGCTATGGGATAACCCAGAGAAAATGCAGCCCCACAACCCTAAAAAGCAAATAGAAATGAAGGCAAAAGAGAGCGCTGGGTGAAAGAGATTACCTGATAAAGAGAGCAATAACGTTGCTAGGCTTGAAGGATTGAAGGCTGCAGAAAATGGCGATGAAAACTGGTAAAATTCTAGAGAGAGAAGGCTTGGGCGCGAAGAAGAAGAAGAAGAAGAAGGAGAGAGAGTTTGAAAATCTCTTAAATACCTTAGCAATGAGTGGGCCCATTGACCAAGGCAGGACACAGCCCACGAGGAAGGCATCATTAGGGCACAAAGCCCCAAGAAAAGTGTGCAGCCGCCATGCCTTGGAAACTGGAACAGCAATGAGTGTCTGCCCAGGTGTCACTCACCTAACTGATCATACATGCATCTCATTTAAAACACTATCCCTCAGCCATCTCAACATCACCTATGGCTAAAGGCTGGGGGGTGATTGATATACCCGTTTATATCCTCGGCCTGGCTAAGGATTACCTCCAAACGGACGACCCCTCAGGGGCTGACCCTTCATCAGGCTCAAGACGACCCCTCAGAGGAGCCGACCCTTCATCACTCTCCAGACGACCCTACGAGGGGATGACCCCTCCAACGGGCTCCATACGACCCCTCAGAGGGGCCGACCCTTCGCCAGACTCCAGCCGACCCTCCGAGGGGCCGACCCTTCACCACTCTCCAGACGACCCTACGAGGGGCCAACAGTACGAGGCCAGAATTGGACCAGACTCACTACCGGAGGGAACTTTGCCCTCGGCCTCGGCCCATAGGCCGAGGGTGACATCATCGCAGCGCGTGGGTTGGGAGACGCGTGGAACAGTGCGTGTGAGGCTGACATGGCACATGGGAGACCGTTATAACAAAATCACACCCTCACGTGAGGGAATATTATGTCATCATTTGGCATCTAGAGGTGTCCACAGGGGACTGGTTAGATCATGATTCACATGCACCATGCATACTTGGGGGGTACACTACACCCCCCAAGACCTATATATACTTGTCACCTACAACCCTACAGGGGATCGATCCATTAACTGTAGCCCTAGCTAAAACTCTGCTTGTACACACAGAAGAGAGAGAGAGAGAGGGTTATGTGCATTGTATCCAAGGCCATTAGTGCCCATACTTAGTGGATCACACACTCACAGTAGATGTAGGCCAAATTGGTTGAACCACTATACATCATTGTCTTAGTTCCTCTTATACTCATCCCCTTCAACATACTTATACACTTATACATCTCTATGGCTGCCATAGCTGCTACTGTTTGAGCTCATTATCACTTATCCGGTGGTGCTAAATCTTAGCATCATCACATACAATAACAGTTACGAGAAGTCCATTTCTATGGAATTTTATGAGGGACTTTATGGATAATCGTGTTGAATGTCGGTATGTTAGTTGGACCCGGGTAAGAGTAGACTTTTGGGGCCGAAGTTTGTTCAAGAGATGAAAATGAAGATTAAGTTAATAATATAGATAATTAAGACCCCGTAAGACAATGTTAAAAGTCACGAAGATTGTAACAGGAAGCCTATGCAATTTAAGGTAGGAGGTAAGTCCTACTTCGGGCTTCCCCATGAAAAAAGTAATGTGTTTCGGTAATAAGGGAAAATTAGAACCACGTTATGTTATGTCTTTCATGATTATAACAAATGGGTAGAATGTTTTCTATCATTTTAGCTGTCCAGATATTCCTGATCGAGTACATGACGTATTTCACGTGTTACTACTACGTTGAGTTTTACATCCTATGGCTGCTCAACACATAGATTTTGGCGAGATTGAGTCAGATTAAGATGCTTCTTATAGTGAGGACTCAGTGGGTATATTTGATAGTAGGATTCATAAGTTTCATTTTAAGGAGATACCCTTAATGTGTGTACAATAGAACCACCATAATAAGGAGGAGTCCACAAGAAAATGAAAGGATTTGATGAGACAACAACACTCGCAATTATTTTGAGGCATGTACTTATTTTGTTCATGAGTGCAGAGGACATAATTCTTTTTTTATAAGGGAATATTGTAATGCCCCATTATATTTGGTAATTTATTAAATAATTAAATTTAATAATCATCATGGAAAAGGTGACGTAATTTAGATTAAATCAAGTTCTTTATTTTATTAAATTTGATAAGTAATTAGAATTAAGTAAAATGTATTAGCTATGTTAATTTGGACTTATTAAATTATTTTTATTGAACCATAGTAACATTAGGCTACGATTGTTTATATTAGGGAAGTTGGTAATTTGTTGGGTTGGTAATACAAAATTAGACCTAAGGGCATAAAAGGATTTTTGTCAGTTACTTGGTGATTAAGTAGGGCATGCTAATGTTTGGTGGGAGGTTATTATATGGAAATGATTCATTAAGGCAAATGAATTTAATGGGATTAAAATAAATAAAAATTAAAAAGGAAAAAAGAGAAAGCTGCTCCGGAGGTGGGACTAGGCCACTGGTCACTCCCAGGGCAGCTAGGAGGAATGCTTTTTAATGGGGATTAGCGACCTTTTTCACTCATTTTAACTCATAACTCACTACAAAAAAATGTTTTCTGAGACGCTGCTCCAGTCATCTCAAAAGGTGCTCTTACGCTCCCAAATACTTTTTGGGATGAAATTTGGGATGACTCGATAGGTCATATTAGACGCCATTTTAAATACTTTTTGAGATGGCAATAGCCCTCGTAAAAGGGTTTTTTGAGACGGGAAATAAGTCATCGCAAAAGGTCATCATTTATATCACCCTTTTGAGATGGCAAGGAAGCCGTCTTTTAAAATTATTTTTTAAGATGACAACAACAGTCCCAAAAGAGTTTTTAATATGGTAACTAAGCCGTCTCAAAAGCTCATCATTTATGGGATCCTTTTGAGATGACAAGGAATCCTTCTTTGATATTTTTGGTGTCTTAATTAAAATTTCTTCCATTATTTAATATATTTTGTATAATCATAAACAAAACCTCTTAAATATTATATATGTCATCTTTGGCACCCCATTTCAACATATATAACATATAATTTACCATTCAACTATAATTAAAGTTAATACAATTACAATCGCTCTACGCAATCAATAATTCCAACATCGTGTTTACCAACCTAACTCTCTCAAAACAATTTCACTCCTCTCATTAGAAAAAATACATATAATCCCATTTATTACTATCATAAAATGATGTAAGAAAAGTAATCCCGTGATCTTGAAGCATACGACCTCTAATAAAATGCCTTCAATGATTTGCCTAACCAACAAAAGGTTTCCACCTATAAGAAGATTTATTTTGTGTCAATTACGTTAAACAAATAAATCTTTTTTTAAATATTTTCTATAAATGACAATCTTTAAAAATATTATCAAATTTGTGTATCTTTCTATTAATTACCTTAAAAAACACTTAATATTTTTTTTAAAATTTCACAGAGCGTACTTTGTTTATTCATGAAAACTAACATATTTAAACATAAAAAATACTAAAAAAAAACTGTAGCAATAGCCATTACATTATAAATAAGTAACTTGAAAAGGGATAAGTTTTCGCCCAAAAAATATTAAAATATATTGAATATATCATAGGGGTTTAAAACCATGATACATGTATCCTACCTAACACTCGTTCAGATACATATATAGAAATAAAATAAATATGTTTTAAGGTAAAATACATGTGTGATTCGCAAAACATCTCTTTGTATACATAATAAGAATTGTTTTCAATCTTATAATAGTATATATGTGTTCTTACCTAGTTGGTATGGGTTGTTGAGGTAATAAAAGTATGAAGAGGAATAATACTCGGAGACAAACTTTGCATTTTGCTTCTCATGTCAATTTTATCTGTAGTTGCGCTTGTTGGTGGCAATTCTCTAATTCTTCGAGCTCTTATTGACGCCGAGTATCTCAATCTTCAACGTCTTGTTGATGTTGAACCTCTCAATATTCAATATCTTCCAATAATACATGAGAAGAATTCGTTGGTGGAGAATGCTTGAGAAGCTCGAGTTGGTCTCTTAGTGGTCTAATCCAGCCCCTAGCGAGCTATGTTTTTAATGCTTTCCAATTGCTACCCGTGTAGGACATCACCATCTTCCTTGGTGTCTAGATCAACATCGAACATGGATTCCATAAATGGATTTAATAATATGTTATTCCATATCAAACTTGACCTATAAAAATGTATTTTTTCACTGTTCAAAAGCGCACACATTGTAATCATGCAGCATTGAATGGAAATTGGTCCCAAAACAGATAAGTTCACGGTTAGTTTAATGTAAACATAACCTCCATATTGATAGGTTTCATATATATAAGTTAATATCACTTGATATTGTGGCTTGATTAACTATGGTATTGTGGCAGTGTTACACAAAATGATGCACGCCATTTCATACTTATAATGGACTCACGCTGGTAATTTTTTTTTTTATATAGAATTATACAATGTAAAACATGTCAATGATTTCCATCTTTTCTAGAATGGCCTCGCACTGAATAATTATAAGCATGTTAATGAAGGTATAATATGGCCTAAATATAAAGAGAAGATATAAAAAAATAAGGTATCACTGGTAAAACATATCGTAGACTTCAGTTTCTAAGCACATGTCCCTTTAATTTTGCATCTCTACTGAGTAAATTAAATACCAACAGAGAAATTATATATATATATATATATATATATATAAACAGTAACGATGTTAAAACAGTGCCAAAAACTGCTTAAATCAATCAACTGGAAGTATAGGTAATAAGCAAATAAAACAGATTTATTGACTAAAAGAAACTATCGAAAAAGGGAAATCATTATCATAACAGACAAAGAAAAGGAAAAATAAACGAGGAAATAATAGAACTAGAGTTTCTACTCGGTTATCTCACCTATGTCATCGGTGTCGCCTCCTATTCCAATTGTAGCCAGCGGGTGAAACTAGACTTTGCTATAATAAAGTCGAATCCATATAGTAACACGTAGGACTAACAGGAACATTCCAATCAGTATCATTAGTCGGATTGTATGCCATTATTTCCCTATTGCTTGTCCTCAATAAAATTTCTCAAATCTTTGTAAAAAATCAATGGTGTTAAGTAACCGTAAAAAGGATTTCTTATGAAACTAGATGCAATAAACAAAATAGTCCAGTCTTAATGTAATTTCAAACATAACACAAAAAATAAATGGATGAGTTGAGAAGAAAGGCAATTGCAAATGTAGCCTTAATGTCATTTCAATCATAACAAACTGATTATTAAAGAAAAAATATATATGATAAAGATAAAGTGTGAAAACCTCAAACACACAAAATCTCAAAAACACAAACATGCAGCGGACTTACAATTGAGAGTTTAATTAAGAGAAAAAATAGATGTTATTTGCATAAGTAATAAATTTAATGGTTTATTTATACATAGCCCTTGAGATAACTTGCATAATTAGACTTACCTCTATTTGCTGCCTTGTCGACACCTTTATGTTCCTTTTTGAGCTTTTCTTTAGCTTTATTGAACGAAAGTTGCATCTGTTGATAATAAGATTGTAGTTTTGTATTTTCTTATGTTTTCACTACTTCCACGTTAACCTACAAATAAAGAATGCAAGTGAAATTCATATTACAACTTAGATAATTTTGTACAGACTAGGACTTGGATTTAACACCATATGTATTTTATAATAAATGCTCTCTTGTAAAAACAACAAACCAACACTAAGTATATACATATCTAGTTTACAAAACAGCCAAAGCTCTTCACATATGCGTGCTGAGTTCTACCAAAGGAAAATAACCTATGTGCGAAGGGAATAGAAAAGAAAGGGAATTAAGAATATGTACAGAAAAACAATGAGTTGACATTACAATCTAATCTACTTAAAATTTAAGTTCTTTCAATAAGTACTGTAAAAGACGAGTCCTCTTGTTGCATGGTGTTTCAACACAAATAGAGGCGTAACCTTGATTAAAATGATAATTAGTTAGTAAACAAGATACTATTAACAATGATGAGATGATCTCAAGTGAATTGGAACGAAACTCTTTGATTCAAGCCCACAAAATACTCGTGTATAACTCAAAGATCAACAATAAATGAACCTTTAAAACACTCTCTAGAGGGAGAGAGAAGTAAGCGCCCTTAGATACACAATAGGCAGGAAACCCAAAGACCAAAGTTTGGAGAAACACATGTTACATCTTAATAAATGCTTGGTTTATGGTGAAAAAGATCAAACAAAGTGTGTTAATGGTGGGTGACAAATGCTCTAGTTTCACAATATATCTCCCCTCTCTATGATAATTGATGATAATAACGATAATGAATCTCCATCTCTCTGTAACACACCGTAATTTTGAGGATTTAATATTTAATTATTTTTGGGAGTTATAAAAATATTTAAATTGGAGAAACTTAAATTCATGAGTTGGAGAATTTATTTGAGTGAGCCGAATTATTTATAATTGGCGACCTTAAGTTTAATTGTCCGAATTAATGTGTATCGCATTTTGAGGTCGAATTTGGAAATGTCAAAAAGTATTTCGGATGGCAATTCCGAGTGCGCGGTTGCGTCCGGATGGGTCGAGATAGTCTGAAAAGAGTACCTGAGGGTAGTAATTGGGTCTCAGGGTATTTTTGGGCATAGCCGGGCCCACACGGGGTGAGTTGGGCCTTTTTAATTAGACCCACATGGACAAAAACGGGATTGGATGTTTTTAACCTAATTGAGAGATTAGGGAACAACAGTCAACACAACTCTAAGCCTAGGGCTTGAGAGGGAAATTGGGGGAAAGCAAATCAAGAGCAATTGGGAGTCTTTTGGAGCCAAATTAAGGGATTAATTTGGGGTGTTCTTCGTCAACCAATCTCTACATTGATGGAATCAGACACTACGAACAATTCCAGGCAATTGGTTAACTGTTGTGATTTCTAAATTGATGATAATCAATTCATATCATAGTGATGTGTAAACCAAAATTCGTTTTGGGGATAAATGGGTACAAAAATGGGGCTTTTGTTCATGGAACTATTCAATGAGATTCAAAGTCAAAATTGTTATGTTGTATATCTCTGAGTATGACTATCTATTTTAAATGAGAATCTGAAATATAAACTGGTGGTATTTGGATTTGGAATTTGATTTGTAGAACAGTTAATTGAATTTTAATGGAGAAAACCCATTTCGAAAATTATGAGATAAGTGGAGAAATTTATCATCTTAACTGCCTATGATGCGTAGGGAGTGAATTAACCATGTTGATGTGGTGGGGTGATGTGATTAGAGGTTTAAACTAAGGTTTAAAAACCTTGGATTTCGTCAATGGTGGAATTCAGTGGGGAAGAAGAACTTCCCAGGCATGATCGATCGATCGATGGGGGGGCATCGATCGATCGACGATGGGAAACTTTTTCCAGGCCGACTTGTTGAATACCCTTGTTTTATTTTTGGATTTTTGGGTATAATTTTAATTGGTGAAAAATTATAGAGAAATTAATAGCTAGGGACTCAAAAGATAGCTATTAGGAATGTACAATCTAAGTTAAGAGTTGAGACTTAAAGTGAAAATTTTGGGTGAAACATATTTAATGTAATTCTGGACTAAGTGGGCGAGTCCGGGTATGTTGATAATTATAGGTAAATATAATTGGGAAATTTGATGGTGATAAATGTGCGACACATTGTGGGCGAATATGTGGAAATGAAATGATGAGATGTAAAATGGACCAAGTGAGCGAGTCCGGGTATGTTGGTTAAGTGACATCAAAGTATTAAATTAATTATTGAGAGAGGGTAATTAATTTGGAGTCGGAACATAGAGTCGGGAAATATTAAGTTACGAGCCAAGTAAGTGAGTCCGGGGGTAATGGTTGGGTGACACCAAGTTATTAAATTAATGGATGTGATAATTAATGAAAGTAGAGTCGGAGGGTAAACTCGGAAAAGTATTAAACTAATTGATGTCGTAATTAATTAGTTTAGGGTCGAGTTGTAGACCCGGGATTTGGTATAAATTAATTAATGTGTAAATTAATTAATTGGGAGTCGGACCGCAGACTCAGTTTGGTATGAATTAATTAATGTGTAAAATAATTATATTAGAGTCGGACCACAAACTCGGATTTGTGTTGATTAATTAATGTGTAAATTAATTAAATAAAAGTCGGATTGTAGACTCAGGTAGGTATTAAATTAATGGGTGTAATAATTAATTTAATTAGAGTCAGAGTGTAGACTCGAGTAGTTATTAAAGTAATAGGTGTGTTAATTAATTTAATTAGAGTCGGACGATAGACTCGGGAAGGTATTAATTAATAGGTGTGTTAATTAATTTAATTAGAGTCAGATTGTAGACTCGGGGATGAATTAAATTAATAAGTGTGTAATTAATTTAATTAGAGTCGGACGATAGACTCGAGGAGGTATTAAATTAATGGGTGTGTTGATTAATTTAATTAGAGTCAGATGATAGACTCGGGAAGGTATTAAAGTAATAGGTGTGTTAATTAATTTAATTAGAGTCGGACCACAGACTCGGGGAAAGTATTATATTAATTGAGGCGTGAATTAATTATATTAGAGTCGGACCATAGACTCGGGAGGATGATAAATTATTAAGTGAGAAAATTAATTGTGTTGAGTCCGACCAAAGACTCAGGAAATTACTGGCAGTGTATGGGATTTTGAGTACACAGTAAAGTCGGGGTTTATGATATATATATACGGGGTAGTGATAGTATATATATACGTGTATATATTGCATGTGATATTAAATATCAGTGACTAGATATTTATTCAATTTATATACTCTAATGCTATCAAGGGAGGTTGCGCGATGTGGGTGAATCCCCTAGCTTGAGGAGTAGGTCGAGTATATTCCCAGGTCATAGCATCCGGTATATATAGGTGAGGGATTATCTCACTTTCAGGGATGGAATATGACCGCCTCCACTACATTTATATTTTGGGCTAAGTTAGTGAGCGATTCCAACTTGGGGAACTAGGTTTTGTGAGCACACCTAGGAGCTAGTATTTTAGAGGAAATCATCCGGCGAGGGTATACTCGAAGGGATGGATATACGTATGTTATATGTGTAGGTGTTGTGGTAAAGGTACATATATAATGGTAGAAAATATTATATGCGGGTAATAATACAGTGTGTGATGTATTTACTTTATATAACTTCTGACACGATTATATGCTACTATTTAAGAGGAATTAATTAAGTTAATTGTGAGATAACTTATAATTCAAGAATCATTATATTCGGGTTAGAGTAGTATGGCAAGGGAAGGTTATACCAGGACTAGTTGGACGGGGTAGTACAACTAGGTGGGATTAAGGTAACTGGTAGGTGTGCACAATAGTGGAGGGGTGAGAATGTCCGCAAGGGAGTGCGACACTAACTTAAATATGAAGTGCATTTATGCATTTTAAATTACTGTAGTTAATTCGCTTGCTAAATATTTTCAAAATGTTTTGGGTTCTAACCCTTGCTATAAAACTAATTTCAAAACCTTTTAGGTGTCCAGCCACAGGAACGCCAGGATTGATATTATATTCCAGGGACACGTTGCTGCGGCATATGTGGATGCTAGTAGGAGTTTGGATTAAATGCATCATTCATTCATTCCTAGAGTAGGAATCACTTATCAGCTTCAGTTTTATTTAGGGCATGACGCCCAGACTTTCAGGTCAGTTTTCAGACTTATTTTATTCCGGTGTTGGATATTTGTATTGGATTATTTCTTTGGTGGCCGGTGGTTTATTCGACAAGTTGTGTAATTAATTATTCAGTTGATTTTTATTCAGTAGTGTGAATGGTTTATATTTATTTCCGCATGTACTATTTTGTTTAAATAAAAAGTTAAAATCTGGCACCAGCTTTTGGAATACTAGGTGGTTAGTAAGTTTTAAAAAGGTTTTCGACAGTGATGCTAAGGATGATCCAACTGGGATTTCCGTTTTAATTTGGTATAGGACTAATCACCCGATATTTTATTAGGCGGGGTGTCACAGATGGTATCAGAGCATCAGGTTCTAGTGTCCTTAGAATCTATGCGGCTTTTCACGTTTCGGCTTAGCAATCTTTGATATAGATCCCTATCATAGGATTGTTGTATTGTCATACGTATGCGCATTTATGTTCTTCTACCAAATTTATATTTGAGAGTGAACTCATACAAATTCGATTTTCATTCCAGATGATGCCCAAGGAGAGAAAGCAACTAGGGCAGCAGGGGGAGATGGGACGAGGGAGGCTCGTCAGGAGCAAGAGTTACCGCAGCAACTGCCAGAGATGATTTTGGTAGCACAGGTAACTGAACTAGTGGAGTAGGCGGTTGAAACGACGTTGGTCACAACGACATGGTACTTTCCACGGGATCAGCCACAAGTGTTAGTGGTGCCGGATGTTAAGACTCACGCAGGGTCATCGGGGTGGAAGCAAGAAAGAGTGGTTATTTTTAGTGAGAACCCACCACAGTTGCGAGGGGGTTCAGATGTAGTGCTAGCGTGTCAAGGAAGAGAGATATCCAGCGGCACCTACGCATGGGAGATTGCGATGGGGTGCGGAAGCAAATGCTAACCACTTTTAGTTTAGTGGGAGCAGTGCTGCAGTGGTGGGAGTCGACCACCACAGTTGAGGAAAGAGACACACTAGCTATTGCAAAGTTTTGGGTGCGGTTCGACCGCATGTATTTTCCTCCAGCGGCTAAGGCCGAAATGAAGAGAAAATTTTGAAAGGTGACTCGGGGAGACTGTTCAGTGACCGATTACGAGGAAGAATTCACTCATTGACAAATTTTATACCGGATGAGGGAAGCGAGAAAAGTAGAAAGAAAGCAAGGTTTATGGATGGGTTAGTCTGGACAATCAGACAACATTTAATTGGTAAATACACATTAGTAGCTTATACTGATGTTGTTAATGCAGCACTCCGGCACTGTCGGGAATATCGCTTCCACGGGAAAGGAAGCGGGAGGGGAGTACGAACTATCCAGTCGGATAAGGCAGGAAGGAACAATACCAGTGGGGTATCCCAGCAGAAGACTGGGGGAGATCAGGGGTAGGATTTATGGTTGGGAAATCATGCCAAACGATTTAGAACTGGAGGCTATCGACAGGATGGCCAAGAATTTCAACAAGGTCAGCACGGAAGGGACTAGTGGTAGGGTGAATGTATTTGAAGGTTTTTCGTTTGTGGGGAAAGCGAGACACATGAAGAGATATTGCCTTAAGTGAGGCAGGGGTCAACTACAGGACGAGGTCCTAGATGTACAGCCACTAAAGCAAGTCATGGGTGCATTCGGGCAGGGGAAGATGCTCCGGAAATCGAGGACCAGCCGTTGTAGCTGGAGTATAGAGGTAATTATTTTAACCCTATGGGCATGGGGGTATATTTTTGAGTGACAAGGAGGATGTCAAAATATAAGACTTATTTTTCACTAGAGTTCGCGGGTAAGTCGAACTTAGTGGGTGCGTTGGCTATAGCAGCCATAGTATGTGGATAAACTTTTCATTGGGTAGCGGAGTTTCCTTGGTGTTTTTCACGGGAGAGTGAAGGTCTACACTGAGTGAAGGCTTGAATTATTCGAGGAATTACTACTTTCAAGAATTATGGGAGTAGGGTTGATAACATTTCCAAAAAATCAGCTGGATAGCGATGAAGTTTAACTATGGTTGATAGTGGTGTAAAATTTTGGTCTTCGCGACACCAGGGTATGGTTGGTACTAGGTATCATCGGAGAGGGAGTATAGCCTATATATATGCGGATATATATGTTATATTACGTGGTGCGATAGCACATAGTGAGGTTTTGTATTCTCACATTTTATCCTGGTAAGTGGGGATGTTTACTGAAGTGAATCAGGGTGGTTAGATTTATTTTCGATCAAAGAGAGATAGCTCGAGGTTTATTTTGCACAAGGATTGGTGATAGTAAGGGCACGATATTTTATGTTTCCTTTGGTAGCATGAGGGAAAGTGTATATACTTTTGTGTTAAGAGACAAGTATTTATGGGGAGATGTTTGGACGTTAGCACATGGGTTGAGTACCCGGGCAGTAAATATATGTATATATAAATATATATGTGATATGACTACGGGTTAGAAGTTATATTACGGGTTACGACTAGAATATTCGGGTAACTTTCGTGCGATAGAGCGCGGGGATAGGGCGTATGGGCACCCGGGTTAATTAAGGCAAATTTTGTGCGGTTAAGCACAGGTATAGGATGTATGGGCGCCCTGGGTAATCTAAATGCATACTTGTGTAACGTATGGTTAGAAGTGGATGGGATAGATATAGCGGGCTTGGAGGCACATGACTAGAGAGTAATATGCGAAGCTTAGAACATTACGCTCATCTTAATTTCGAGGACAAAATTCCTTTGTAAGCGAGGGAGTATGTAACACTCCGTAATTTTGAGGATTTAATATTTAATTATTTTTGGGAGTTATAAAAATATTTAAATTGGAGAAACTTAAATTCATGAGTTGGAGAATTTATTTGAGTGAGCCGAATTATTTATAATTGGCGACCTTAAGTTTAATTGTCCAAATTAATGTGTATCGCATTTTGAGATCGAATTTGGAAATGTCAAAAAGTATTTCGGATGGCAATTCCGAGTGCGCGATTGCGTCCGAATGGGTCGAGATAGTCAGAAAAGAGTACCCGGGGGTAGTAATTGGGTCTCGGGATATTTTTGGGCATAGCCGGGCCCCCACATGGGGTGAGTTGGGCCTTTTTAATTAGACCCACATGGCCAAAAATGGGATTGGATGTTTTTAACCTAATTGAGAGATTAGGGAACGACAGTCAACACAACTCTAAGCCTAAGGCTTGAGAGGGAAATTGGGGGAAAGCAAATCAAGAGCAATTGGGAGTCTTTTGGAGCCAAATTAAGGGATTAATTTGGGGTGTTCTTCGTCAACCAATCTCTACACCAACGGAATCAGACACTACGAACAATTCCAGGCAAGTGGTTAACTGTTGTGATTTCTAAATTGATGATAATCAACTCATATCATAGTGATATGTAAACCAAAATTCGTTTTGGGGATGAATGGGTACAAAAATGGGGTTTTTGTTCATGGAACTATTGAATGAGATTCAAAGTAAAAACTGTTATGTTGTATATCTCTGAGTATGGTTATCTATTTTAAATGAGAATCCAGAATATAAACTGGTGGCATTTGGATTTGGAATTTGGTTTGTAGACCAGTTAATTGAATTTTAATGGAAAAAACCCATTTCGAAAATTATGAGATAAGTGGAGAAATTTATCATCTTAAGGGCCTATAATGCGTAGGGAGTGAATTAACCATGTTGATGTGGTGGGGTGATGTGATTAGAGGTTTAAACTAAGGTCTACAAACCTTGGATTTCGTCAATGGTGGAATATAGTGGGGAAAAAGAACTGCCCAGGGATGATCGATCGATCGGGGGCCATCGATCGATCGACGATGGGAAACTTTTTCCAGGCCGACTTGCTGAATACCCTTGTTTTATTTTTGGATTTTAGGGTATAATTTTAATTGGTGAAAAATTATAGAGAAATTAATAGCTAGGGACTCAAAAGATAGCTATTAGGACTGTACAATCTAAGTTAAGAGTTGAGACTTAAAGTGAAAATTTTGGGTGAAACATATTTAATGTAATCCTGGACCAAGTGGACGAGTCCGGGTATGCTGATAATTATAGGTAAATATAATTGGGAAATTTGATGGTGATAAATGTGCGACACATTGTGGGCAAATATGTGGGAATTAAATCATGAGATGTAAAATGGACCAAGTGAGCGAGTCCGGGTATGTTGGTTAAGTGACATCAAAGTATTAAATTAATTATTGAGAGAGGGTAATTAATTTGGAGTCGGAACATAGACTCGAGAAATATTAAGTTACGGGCCAAGTAAGTGAGTCCAGGGGTAATGGCTGGGTGACACCAAGTTATTAAATTAATAGATGTGATAATTAATGAAGGTAGAGTCGGAGGGTAGACTCGGAAAAATATTAAACTAATTGATGTCGTAATTAATTAGTTTAGGGTCGAGTTGTAGACCCGGGATTTGGTATAAATTAATTAATGTGTAAATTAATTAATTGGGAGTCGGACCACAGACTCAGTTTGGTATGAATTAATTAATGTGTAAATTAATTATATTAGAGTAGGACCACAAACTCGGGTTTGTGTTGATTAATTAATGTGTAAATTAATTATATTAGAGTCGGACCACAGACTCAGATTTGTGTTGATTAATTAATGTGTAAATTAATTCAATAAAATTCGGATTGTAGACTCGGGTAGGTATTAAATTAATGGGTTTAATAATTAATTTAATTAGAGTCGGAGTGTAGACTCGAGTAGTTATTAAAGTAATAGGCGTGTTAATTAATTTAATTAGAGTTTGACGATAGACTCGGGAAGGTATTAAATTAATAGGTGTGTTAATTAATTTAATTAGAGTCGGATTGTAGACTCGGGGAGGTATTAAATTAGTAAGTGTGTAATTAATTTAATTAGAGTCGAACGATAGACTCGGGGAGGTATTAAATTAATGTGTGTGTTAATTAATTTAATTAGAGTCGGAGGACAGACTCGGGAAGGTATTAAAGTAATAAGTGTGTTAATTAATTTAATTAGAGTCGGACCACAGACTCGGGACAATATTATATTAATTGAGGCGTGAATTAATTATAATAGAGTCGGACCATAGACTGGGGAAGATGATAAATTATTAAGTGAGAAAATTAATTGTGTTAATTCGGGCCATAGACTCGGGAAATTACAGCCAGTGTATGGAATTTTGAGTACACGGAAAATTCAGGGTTTAAATTACACATATATGGTGTAGTGATAGTATATATATATATATACGTGTATATATTGCGTGTGATATTAAATATCAGTGACTAGATATTTATTCAATTTATATACTCTAATGCTATTAAGGGAGGTTGCACGATGTGGGTGAATCCCCTAGCTTGAGGAGTAGGGAAAGTATATCCCCAGGTCATAGCGTCCGATATATATGGGTGAGGGATTATCTCACTTTCAACTAAGGAATATGACCGCCTCCACTATTTTGGGCTAAGTTAGTGAGCGATTCCAACTTCGGGAACTAGGTTTTGTGAGCACACCTAGTGAGCTAGTATTTTAGAGGGAATCATCCGACGAGGGTATACTCGAAGGGATGGATATACGTATGTTATATGTGTAGGTGTTGTGGTAAAGGTACATATATAATGGTAGTAAAAATTATATGCGGGTAATAATACAGTGTGTGATGTATTTACTTTATATAACTTGTGACACGATTATATGCTACTATTTAAGAGGAATTAATTAAGTTAATTGTGAGATAACTTATAATTCAAGAATCATTATATTCGGGTTAGAGTAGTATGGCAAGGGAAGGTTATACCAGGACTAGTTGTACGGGGTAGTACAACTAAGTGGGGTTAAGGTAACCGATAGGTGTGCACAATAGTGGAGGGGTGAGAATGTCCACAAGGGAGTGCGACACTAACTTAAATATGAAGCGCATTCATGCATTTTAAATTACTGCAGTTAATTCTCTTGCTAAATATTTTCAAAATGTTTTGGGTTCTAACCCTTGCTATAAAACTATTTTCAAAACCTTTTAGGTGTCCAGCCACAGGGACGCCAGGATTGATACTCTATTCCAGGGACACGGAGCTGCAACATATGTGTATGCTGGCAGGAGTTTGGATTAGATGCATCATTCATTCATTCCTAGAGTAGGAATCACTTATCAACTTCAGTTTTATTTAGGGCATGATGCCCAGACTTTCAGTTCAGTTTTCAGACTTATTTTAGTCCGGTGTTGGATATTTGTATTGGATTATTTCTTTGGTGGTCGGTGATTTATTCGGCAAGTTGTGTAATTAATTAATCAGTTGAGTTTTATTCAGTTGTGTGAATGGTTTATATTTATTTCTGCATGTATTGTTTTGTTTAAATAAAAAGTTAAAATTTGCCGCCAGCTTTTGTAATACTTGGTGGTTAGTAAGTTTTAAAAAGATTTTCGACAGTGATGCTAAGGATGATCCAACTGGGATTCCTATTTTAATTTGGTATAGGACTGATCACCAGGTATTTTATTAGGCGGGGTGTCACACTCTCATGGAGTGGTTGGGCTATCATCGATACAGTATGCCCCATACTCGAGTAATCTCAAGCCAATTAATAAAAAATATAAAACCTCATACCTTTATGTCACTAGAATATAATGTAAAGATGCATCAACATGACCTTACGTCATTGGCATTAAATGCCAACAAGATAATATTTTTGTAATTAGTTATGTGTCAAGCAGCTGTCGCAATAGTGATAATCCACCAAACTACCTGATAGACCCCAAACCACCACGATTTACTCAAGTTTGGATTGGACATTAGGTAGGTTATATGTTACGTCACTTAAGACAAATGTTACATTTGGTAAAGGACTATTTTTCACTAAACATAATGGATGATAAGACCCACGGTTGCTCTTATAATGTTCTCTCAAGATATGATCCCTCTGTGTTTTTCCTACTGTATCTAGAGTGGTTAAGTCATGCCTTATCGTGGCATTCTTTCTAAATCCTCCAAAATTGTTCTCTCGCAGGTTACCACTATGAGGTTATTCGATAGAGCATGAAATCTCTCAACCCTACCAGACTTTGTCCCTTAAGGATATCGACTAACCTCTCTCACATATTACAAAACATCTCATAGAATTACAATACGTCTTACAAGTACATAACTTAAATACGTATAAAAGAAAATACAAAGCTTCCATGAATAAATCCTTTTGGAAGGTTCCACATCGTCCCCTTTAACTTCTTGCTTTCTTTATTCATCCTTTGTTCGAGGTAGCTCATGAGCCTACTCACTTGAGTCAGTAACATCTTGTAATTGTGGGGTATTATCTCTAATTATAACTTTATCTTTAAGTTCCCCTTACATTTGCCCCTTCGTGTAGAGATTTATTGTGTGGTTAAGAAATGTCTGCACAAAACATCTTAAACTGACAAACTTGAGTTTCGTCAAACAGTCTCCCGTGTGTCCACGCATAGGTATTGCCTGAGTAAGTTTTTAATGAGGGACATTAGTTAATTCTAAATTTCAAAGAACTAGATCCTTTAAAAAAAATTCAAAATTTGTTTCTTCGTCATGAAGCTTTCCTCATTTTTCCTTTGCACATATCCTTAATTAATGTTGGTGTCCAATCAGATGACACATCTGACACTGAAGTGCCAAGTTGCTAGTTAGGATTAATTGGGTTAGCTTTATTTCTCCAAATGTCATCATGCCTTTTAAAATTCCCAAGTGTGAGAAATCCAAATGTCCATATTTTCTTTTTAAATGACCATATATCTTTACACTTAAACGTTTCTCATTTACTTTCTGCTTAACTAGTTTTTGTTAACTTTCGTATCCAATCATACTCAATTTTATATTCCTTTTGAAATCATTAATGGACTGAATTCAATTTAAACATAGTGTTGATACTAGAGAAATAAATGTGTATATTCTCTTAGTATTATATTAAACAATCGTATTATTGGATTTTTATAAGAAAATCTAGAATGTAAGTGGACCAAGATCAATGAAATAACAACATATGACTTCCTCATCAAGTTAGATATACTTCAACAACATTAGTTTATGTCAAACAACTATGATATGATGATTATCTCACATATAATGTGTGACACCCCGCCAAATAAAATACCGGGTGATCAATCCTATACCAAATTAAAACAGGAGTTTCATATTGTTCATTCTCAGCATCATTGTCGAAAAACAATTTAATTACTAATACCCTATTAGGCTGGTGTCAAAATTTTAATTAACTAATCTTTTTAACCAAACCATTCAAATAAATCAACCCCAACAGTTTATATGCAACAACTGAAATGAAAAAAATAACCGAACACTCGGTACAATATAATATAACCAAATCCAATGTCTTACTAAAAGGAGGTAAAATAATAATTGAGTACAATACTTCCTATCTAGATCTCAATGGTAGAAGCGTCTATAATAAACCTGCTTACATCCACAGCTGCTGCAGAAAACGTCTGAGTCGAAGGAATCATCATCGAGGCATCCCTGTGTCTGGACACCTAATATATATACATATATAGCAAGAGAGGAAAATAGAAAAACGGGTCAGAGCCCGAGCTTTGAATTTTTTTTAGCAAGTGCTTAAAATCCATATTTTAAAATATGATATCTATCATATTTAAATTGGTATCGCACTCTCATGACATACCCCCCACCCCTCTTCTAATAATGCACAACTATCGCATACCTTTCAAATAACCTAGTTAAGCTACTCTGCCTAACTAATTCATTTCACCCATCTTCTAAAAGTCCTCATAAACCCAAGTACTAAGGACTAAACTTCTCTCCACTCCCAACATTGTGCTACGTTCATGCGTGGGGTGTCTCGTGAAGCGAAATCCAAACAAGGAACCCCCCAATACACTATTACATGACAATATTGATCGTCGATATCTATTAGGCCCTTAGTACATAACACATATTATAAAATCCCGTAGGTATATATAGTTCTCACTAGAACCTATGATTCATACTCATACAAATCCGGATATAAATCTACCGGAAGGAGAATATCACTTTATTCATTCTTTATAAAATATTCTAAGCTATCGCATGAGCTTATACATTATAATCTCTCACTTATGATTCATCCTCACATCATGAATAACTTTCACTAATTATTTACACTATGCACGCTTTAGTGTTATTAACTTCGTATATAATATTCTCATCTTTATATACATATATCCCTATTTTATTCCGTATTTTATACTCCCGAAACATTTAGAATTCAACTCATATTCCATTCTTTATTATATCCGTATATATCTGTTTCACATCTCATATAAATATATATATATATATATACAATATATTATACACATAAAGTATATCCATACTTATATATCACACATTATATAAGTATAATAACTATCCCTCGGAGTTATAACTCAGTGGATGCAGTCTCTCAATGCTATCATCTTCCAGGGAATTACTCATACATGATCTTGGGTACCAGCGGTCGGAGTCTCACACCAACTTGGTAAAAACCAAATCACAGCGTATGGGAAGCAGTCATAGTTCCTCTTCGGAAATGAGAACGAAACATACCCACCACGTCTCACCCTTAATAAAAATCACACAATATAAAAGGGACGCTATGACCTGGGGACTATACGCTCCCTGCTCCTCAAGCCAGGGGCCTCACCCACATCGCGCAACTACCCATGATAGCATTAGAGGGGGTATGCTTCACATAAATATACCATTCACACACACATATATTCATAATTATTTTATAGATATACTGTAACAATTCTCGTATATATAGTATATATCTCTTCTCAATATATATGGCTATAATTGAGAAACTTTTATAGCGATAGCCAAAACCTCGAATGTTCCCATTAGTAATAGTATATAAGTACTTATACACTTAAAATACTAAATCCACAAGTATTCTCTTACTTAAAATATAACTCGCAACTTACTCACTTTTAAGGATTATAATATAAACCCTAATATACCAATTCGTAATAATTAAATAAGTATACTAACTACTTATTTTAATCTCCATAGGTACCACATCACCTATAATAATAATTGTAAATAAAGACATACCGGATAGTAGCTTGAACCTCTTTAGACCATATGTTAAATTCCATCCTACTCGCATTCTAGAATTCACTCGAATGTACTTGGACCATAGTTATTCTCTACACATAACTATATAAACACACTTGTCAAAGACTTTTCTCGAATGTTACCCATCCTAAACAATCATTTAAAAATATAGCCCGGATTTATTTCTACGAACCCAAAGTTTTTATTTTTTTTCATCAAGTAATTTAGAAGTCCAAAAAATTTATTTAGCAACCCCTAATATTTATCTCCAAACAATTGTAGCCTTAATTTTTCCAATTTCCAGTTTGATTTCCGAGCTAACGATTTCAACCTCGGAACTTCTTCCTTAGAAAAATCATTAAAAATTAAAAGAACAAATAAAAAATTACACGGTCGGCGCCCACGCGACCGTATCAAAAAGATCTAGAACTTTCATGTTTCAACCAAGAGCTGAATCAATTCTCTTCCTGGCCTAATCGACCCCGCAACCTGCTGCATTACTGTTCACTGTCTTCTCCAAATTACAAATCTCCATTAATGCACCTCCAAGCTTTTTATCTTCTCTCCCATCATCATCCAACCTCAACCAACAATATATCCACACCTAAAAATGGTTCTAATCATCCTTGAACCAATAATCAACAACTAATTTCAACAAATTCTTAAGTTTCTCAAATTGGATATTAACCGTGTTTTACTCGTTCAAACTCTCGAAACCCTCGTTTTGATTCATGAAAACCCAACCCAAAAATCTTTATAGTTTTTACACACTAACTATAATATGATAAATAAACATACTAAATCGTAAAAGCAAGTTAAACACTTTCCTCGTGGATAAAATTCGACGACCTGGAGTCGAATCCCGCGGAACTTGGCCGAAAATCCCCTTCTTTCTTCTCTTCTCTTCTCTTTCTTCTTATTTCTTGTCTTCTTTATCTCTTATCTTTCTCTCTCCTAGGGCTAAAATGTGTGATAAATGACGGTTCTCCCCTTATAAATCCTGAAATTTGGTGTATACCCAATTGTAAAATGACTCGTGTACTCAATTGCGAGTCCCTACTAGTCCAAAAAGGCCCCGAAATCTAAACATTACCCCCGGGTACTTCATTTTGACTATTTCGGCCATTCTGAAACCAACCGCGCACTCGAAATCTCCATCTGAGTCACTTAACTAAAATTAACGAATTAAACCCAACCCATTCCAATACACGTGTTTTCCAATTAAAATATTATCCTTTGTCCCTTTACCCAACTGCGATACGTAATTAAAATAATCCCACTCATATTCTTAGTCTCGTAAAAAAATATAATCCATGTAAATATTAAGTCGACACTTGCAAACTAATATTTACTATTCACTTTATAATTCTCAATTATTAAATTTATACTTTTAAATTCCAAAATTACTATTCATAGTAATTTCCTCTAATTACCAAATTACGCCACTTAAGTAATTTAAATATCCATAAAAGTAAGGGGTATTACATTCTCCACCTCTTACAATGGAATTTTGTCCCCGAAATTCGGATATGACCGGTACTACCAACTTAGGATCGCTAATCACACTTTATTCTGGTACACACAAGTCGAAAGGTACTAAGCCAAATGGTACCCTACCATATGCTCTTTCACGATACCCACCTATATCAAGATTTATACTTTAACGCATTAGCTCAACACCAAGATTATCTAAGTCTCCATATGCTACAACACGACCTTGGTCATAAGGTTGACTCTAATAACGTCACATCGCACCTAGCATTTCTATTACCGCATATGAAGAAAACGAGTCTATACTCGCCCCTCTAACTTGTTAATCCCATCAGAGATCCGTTACTAGGCTTCCACTCATCTATATCAGGATATCTAATTTAATTACACTAACGTTTAACTACTCCCGTCAGTCTCATCGCTTAGCTTGGGCGTTCTACCTCTTATTGCACCTATATAATTGGATTCTTGTGTACCCCATACGACATTCCATCCGACAAGCTCCAATCTCATTTATAACTTCCCTAAAGCATATTCTTCATCTTTATATACTAAGCCCTTACCATTCGGGCAGTATATAAAATCAACTTACCATGGTGTCCACACACCCTTTAATCCGTGCTTATCAACACACTATTGTGAACGTCAAAGACGTAACACTCTCTTTAAAATAGGCCTCACTTTCTTTTTGGCCTGGTGATAACACCTGGGCATTCCTAACCCGAATAATTCAAAATTCAATTCTTCCTATATCTGCCCCACTTGCCCTACTGAACTTATCTCTTAATAGTCCTAAGATCGGTGTGTTTTCCTACACACGAAAAATGAGTACAATCCTAACTATATCCCTAGTGCCCAAGATCTCTCTCAACTTCTGACATTTTCTCGGTTTCATGCGTGGGACGTCTCGCAAAGCGAAATCCAAACAAGGTACCCTCCCGTTACACTAATTCCTCTCATCTTCGGTCATCGAGATATAAGGACCTAAGGCACACCATCGGGACTTTCTAAATCCTTCCTCATAATCGTATCAATGCGCTTCTACCTCTATGTCCTTCCATTTCAGTGAAATGGAAAGTCTAAATAATCGAGGCGTCTACTCTATGCCAAAGTTCTACGAACATTATACCCAAAACATATTTCCTCTGAATTTTCCTTCTCTTCAAGGCCTGGCTATAAGACTCAAATCAATTTTTTTCACCTTACCTCACCCACATACTTGCGGTGAGAGAAACATTTCCAGTGCTTTCCACAACACATCTACTATTCATTAGCCCCTAATCATCACATGAATCTCAGTTAATTTATCATCAAAATCAACATCCTTGCATACAATAACATCTACTCGCCGAAGTTCCATCTAAGCATATAAAAATTAGTGAGCTCAACCCGTAGCCGGGTGAGATATCACAAAAAAAAAACAGTTCCACCCTAGAATCGCGGATACGATAGTCTTGCAATCATTACCTTGTTATCGCTCCGATCATTCAAAAACATATTATGCAATCATTACTCATATAATATATATACTATCGGAATCCCACATAAAATCTATGGTGCTGGCATACTCTGCTATTAAGTCCCCGTATCTCTCGTACTAAGGTAAACACTAGTCCAAAATCGCTCTAGAGTTGTATTAACACAATACACACAAAATGGAGGTGAAGCATAGTTCCAAGTCACTAAGACGTCAGCACATACCCCTCACGTATCTTAGGATCATCTGACTATCATTCTCAGATAGCCTGTACTAAGGAATCCTATGTTCTAGGGTACAAGTCAATATCCCCCATAAAGGTGACATCGAGATAAGACTGTCCCGGCATGGCAACCTCCGTGATATCAAGTAGCGCGGTTATGATTATTCACAAATAGAATATTTAGTATAAGCATACAATCACACGGCTATATATATAAATATTAACATTTTCCGATTAAGTTCGCCCACGACCCATAATAATATTTTTAATCGTACTTAATACAATCTCACCCAATTATTACGCATAAAGGATTCGTCTCTTTTATTCTCAATTATAATCATTTCATAATTACTTCATATACCCTCTATAATATTGCCAATACTTCCACGAAGCTCGAATTACAGACACGAATCCAGGGTTAACAAAATACCGCGGCTCTATCTAGCCACAAAAAATATACCTCCTTCATCCGAGGAAAAACTCATAACAACATTCTTGCCAATTACCATGGCTGCTCTAAATAGTTCCCGGACACAGTACACTTGTCTTAACCGAGACAAAAACTACTTTGTTCACAGTCGGCCCCTGACTGATCCTCATGTGAATAATTCAGGAATTGCATTCTCTTCATTTCTGATAAATCAAAGGAACTCGCGGCTAAAATAGTCCGTAAGACTCCTTGATGAGAAAAATATTATCCTCCCTCAAATATGGTGACCATCGTTCCCACCATTTCGACATTGTTCCAACGAGTGAAAAAATTTCCTCAAATTTTCTCATCTGGGCATTTCCATACTCTTCTCTAAGACAAAGATTTTGAGCCTTCTACTTCCACTGAATAAGGCTACACTTCCTTCGCATAACTTAAACTTCAACGAATGGTCCTTATCAAAGACCCTTTTTAACTTTTTCCCAATTTAACTTCACTGGGAAATTTAAGTTTAGCACCACTCTCTACTATAGAGGTACTTATTTAAAGATAACTACTATACTTTAGTAGTCGTTGTATCCATGAAAATTCCATGAAGGGAGTGACCTCTACTGTGTCCCTCGTCCCCAGCTTCAACTTACAGATCTAACTAAGCCTTGTCTACTGCTACCCTCGTAACGACCTTCCTTGATCGCCCTTCATAGATCAGCACACGAATCTCAAACGAGCGTGCAAAAGATTTACTATACTATTATATAATAGCAGTAGAATGAAATCTCACAAAAGGAATCAACAATCTTAATCATAAGGCTCTATATCAAATAGAAAGCAACACTGAAAGTGTAGTACGTCCGCACATATTCCTAAGGACACTAGAACCTGATGCTCTGATACCATCTGTGACACCCCGCCTAATAAAATACCGGTTGATCAATCCTAAACCAAATTAAAACAGGAGTCTCATATGGTTCATTCTCAGCATCACTATCGAAAACAAATTTAATTACTAATACCCTATTAGGCCGGCGTCAAAATTTTAATTAACTAATCTTTTTAACCAAACCATTCAAATAAATCAACCCCAACAGTTTATATGCAACAACTGAAATGAAATAAAATAACCGAACATCGCTACAATATAATACAACCAAATCGAATGTCGCACTAAAAGGTGGTAAAAGAATAATTAAGTACAATTGGGCCATCAGCCCGAATGTTTCTACAATACCACCTATCTAGATCTCAATGATAGAAGCATCTATAATAAACCTGCTTGCATCCACAGCTGCTGCAGCAAACGTCTGAGTCGAAGGAATCATCATCCAGGCATCCCTGTGTCTGGACACCTAATATATATACATATATAGCAAGAGAGGAAAATAGAAAAACGGGTCAGAGTCCGAGCTTTGAATTTTTTTTAGCAAGTGCTTAAAATCCATATTTTAAAATATGATATCTATCATATTTAAATTGGTATCGCACTCTCATGACATACCCCTCACCCCTCTTCTAATAGTGCACAACTATCGCATACCTTTTAAATAACCTAGTTAAGCTACTCTGCCTAACTAATTCATTTCACCCATCTTCTAAAAGTCCTCATAAACCCAAGTACTAAGGAATAAACTTCTCTCCACTCCCAACATTGTGCTACGTTCATGCGTGGGGTGTCTCGCGAAGCGAAATCCAAACAAGGAACCCCCCAATACACAATTACATGACAATATTGATCGTCGATATCTATTAGGCCCTCAGTACATAACACATATTATAAAATCCCGTAGGTATATATAGTTCTCACTAGAACCTATGATTCATACTCATAAAAATCCGGATACAAATGTACCAGAAGGAGAATATCACTTTATTCATTCTTTATAAAATATACTAAGCTATTGCATGAGCTTATACATTATAATCTCTCACTTATGATTCATCCTTACATCATGAATAACTTTCACTAGTTATTTACATTATGCACGTTTTAGTGTTATTAACCTCGTATATAATATTCTCATCTTTATATACATATATCCCTATTTTATTCCAGATTTTATACTCCAAAAAGATTTAGAATTTAAATAATATTCCATTCTTTATTATATCCTTATATATATGTTTCACATCTCATATAAATATAAATATGTATAAAATATACTATACACATCAAGTATATCCATACTTATATATCACACACTATATAAGTATAATAACCATCCCTAGGAGTTATAACTCAATGGATGCAGTCTCTCAATGCTATCATCTTCCAGAGAATTACTCACACATCATCCTGGGTACCAGCGATCGGAGTCTCACACCGACTTGGTAAAAACCAAATCACAGCGTATGGGAAGCGGTCATAGTTCCTCCTAGAAAATGAGAACGAAACATACCCACTACGTCTCACCCCTAATAAAAATCACACAATATAAAATGGACGCTATGACCTGGGAACTATACGCTCCCTGCTCCTCAAGCCAGGGGCCTCACCCATATTGCACAACTTCCCTTGATAGCATTAGAGGGGGTATACTTCACATAAATATACCATTCACACACAGATATATTCACAATTAATTTATATATATACTGTAACAATTCCTGTATATATAGTATATATCTCTTCTCAATATATATGGCTATAATTTCCAAAGTCTTATAGCGATAGCCAAAACCTCGAATGTCCCCATTAGTAATAGTATATAAGTATTTATACACTTAAAATACTAAATCCACAAGTATTCTCTTACTTAAAATATAACTCGCACCTTACTCACTTTTAAGGATTATAATATAAACCCGAATATACCAATTCGTAATAATTAAATAAGTATACTAACTACTTATTTTAATCTCCATAGGTACCGCATCACCTATAATAATAATTGTCAATAAAGACATATGGGATAGTAGCTTGAACCTCTATAGCCCATATATTAAATTCCATCATACTCGCATTCTAGAATTCACTCGAATGTACTTGGACCATAGTTATTCTCTACGCATAACTATATAAACACACTTGCCGAAGACTTTTCTTGAATGTTACCCATCCTAAGCAAACATTTTAAAATATAGACCGGATTTATTTTTACGAACACAAAGTTTTTATTTTTTCCTCATGAAATTTAGAAGTCCAAAAACTTTATTTTGGAACCCCTAATAATTATCTCCAAACGATTCTAGCCTTAATTTTTCCAATTTCTGGTTTGATTTCCGAGAAACGATTTCAACCTCGGAACTTATTCCTTAGAAAAATTATTAAAAATTAAAAAAATTAAACAAATACGTGGTCAGCGCCCACGCGACCATATCAAAATTATCTAGAACTTTCATGTTTTAACCAAAAGCTGAATCAATTCTCTTCCTCTCCGAATCGACCCCGCAACTTGTTGCGTTACTGTTCATTATCTTCCCCAAATTACAAATTTCCATTAATGCACCTCCAAGCTTTTTATCTTCTCTCCCATCATCATCCGACCTCAACCAACAATATATCCACACCTAAAAATGGTTCTAATCATCCTAGAACCAATAGTTAACAACTAATTTTAACATATTCTTAAGTTTCTCAAATTGAATATTAACCGTGTATTACTCGTTTAAACTTTCGAAACCCCCATTTTGATTCATGAAAACCCAACCCAAAAATCTTTATAGTTTTTACACATCAACTATAATATGAGAAATAAACACACTAAATCATAAAAGCAAGTTAAAAACTTGCCTCGTGGATAAAATCTGACGATCCCGAGTCGAATCCCGCGGAACTTGGTTGAAAATCCCCTTATTTCTTCTCTTCTCTTTCTTCTCTTCTTTCTCTCTTCTCTTTCTCTCTCCTAGGGCTGAAATGTGGAATAAATGAGGGTTCTTCCCTTTTAAATCTCGAAATTTGGTGTATACCCAATTGTAAAATGACTCGTGTACTCAATTGCGAGTCCTTACTAGTCCAAAAAGCCCTCGAAATCCGAACATTACCCCCGGGTACTTCATTTTGACTATTTTGGCCATTCTGAAATCAACCGTGCGCTCGAAATCTCCATCTGAGTCACTTAACTAAAATTAACTAATTAAACCCAACGCATTCCAGTACACGTGTTTTCCAATTAAAATATTATCCTTTGTCGCTTTACCCAATAGCGACACGTAATTAAAATACTCCCACTTATATTCTTAGTCTCGTAAGAAAATATAATCCATGTAAATATTAATCCGACACTTGCAAACTAATATTTACTATTCACTTTATAATTCTCAATTATTAAATTTATACTTGTAAATTCCAAAATTACTATTCATAGTAATTTCCTCTAATTACCAAATTATGCCACTTAAGTAATTTAAATATCCATAAAAGTACGAGCTATTACATAATGTTTGATGATTAGAATAATTTAGTTAGTTAGGTCATTATTAATGAATTTAAAGGAATATTAATAAGATTAACACGACCTCGGCTTTAAGATTCTCGTATGATGATGATTTTTGAAAGGAATGAAATATAAATCTAAAGGGGTGAATTTTACCCCAAAATGCAAATCGATGTCCTCTCAGACAAAAGGTTTTGTTAATAAGTCATATAAGTATTCCTATTTCAGAGATAACTTCAATTGCTTAGCCAACAGGTGGATAAATGTAAAAATAAATTTAGAAACTAGTAAGTCAGAATTTATATTGTGCCGAAGACTCAATGACATATAGTTAATTTCATTAAGGAACAGAATTCACTCAGAGAGGTTTGATAACTGTTTGAATTTAATAACTAATGTTATTTAAAAGAACAAAGTTCATAAATTTTATTCACGAAAGCTGAATAATATTTAATGGTTTGTTCTATTATAACTACTATTATATACAAAATAATTATAATTCATTGGTTATTAGTAAACCAGTCATCCTATGGTAGGTAAGATTTTATTTTATTGCGAATTTATAGACGGAGCAAGAAACATAAGTCTTAGTTTAAATAATTAAGAGTTTATGTTCAAAGGATTGATTACAAGCACAAAAAAATAAAAGGAACTTTTGTTCTTCTTATACATTTTTAGGGATGGATATTTAGTTTTTACTAATGACATTTATGTTGTTAATGGTAATATGAATTACATCCATCCTCATACTAAATAAGATAATATTTATGAAGTAAATAAATTATTTAGTATACTGTATGTTTTAAATAACATTCAAGCTGTTTCTCTCCTAAAATATTATATACCTTTAGAACCAAATACATATGTCATTTTACCCAAGTGGATTAATAAATGGGTATGGGTTCTTGGACTCATCGAAAGTGAAGGCACTTCTAGTTATGAATCAGGATTAGATGGAAGATACATTATTAGTAGAAATAGTTTACTATTAATTATTTAATTCTATAACTCCTTTTTTGAAAATTCAAGAATCAAATACCAAGATTTGGGATATCCTCTAAAAGAGATTTACACAAATTACTCTGAGTAACAGTGTTTAAAAGAATGAATAATCGAATTTCTTTTAGAGGTGATAGAATTCATAATGTATTCTTTGTATGGTATAGAAACACATATGTCATAATTTTTTCCAATTTAGTTTTCTTTACTCCTATTAGAGATGGTAGATTACATTAGAACTCATTTATAATACTTTCTATAATGTTTACTACCCACCTACGTTAAGATAAAACATCAACGAATTGGAACAAGATCACATCTTTTAATGTATATTCAATGTCGTGAAACTAAAGTATTTCAAAGAACTCAAAACATCATGAGATAGATTACAAGGATCATATCATCCATGAAACTAAGACCTCAATTGCATAAAAATTGTAATAAAGATATATGACATAAATTTAAGCCAAGAAATAAGTTCTATGCAACTTTAAATCCATGAAAATAAAACCAAGTCAAACATTTTTCCATATATTAAGTGATGTTCAACCTGAAAGCCAATCCATTTTCATACACATCACCAAAGAATGCAAGCATAAAATCAAGAAAAGTCCACCTACAACCATATATGAAAAATAAAGATAATACCAATCGCAGAAAATCATGAGATCCAAAGGCATCAAATCAGCCATATCATGAGCTCATGAACAAAGCAAAGAAAATAGGTAAAGATGAAGAATAGGCACATAAAACCTTCTCATACCATAGAAGAATAAGAAAATATTCCTATGAGTAAAATAAAATAAGCAAGTCAAATAAACAAAAAGTCCATCATCAATTCATTTATACACAATCTTAAAATAACTAAATGTGATGCATCATGCAATAAAAAATGTTGTAAGATTAAAGGAAAGATCTTACCAAGTTTCAAAGGTTTAGGAAGTGTTGTGAAGAAGTAACCAATCTAACAAATTAAAGTACAACCTTAAACCTCACTTGTAAAATCATCCTCGACCATCACTAAAATTTTGAGAACGTATGGAGAGAATTTTTTACCTCTTAGAGTCGACTTAAAGGTAACTTTACAAGGATGGAGTCGACTCCATAGCCAACTCCACACCCACTCTTTTAGGCCATTTGTGGCTCCTTTTTTAGTGGTCCAAAATTCAAGTTTCCTACTCTTAGAGCGACTCTAAGAAAGATGGAATTCACTCCAAGGGAATTTTAGGAAAAAGTTTTAATAAATATTTTTTGAAAACAGCTTTTTTTTTAGCTTGTGAAATTATCCATATACCCTCCAACAAATAGTTTTCTGAAAACTCTATAAAACGACCCTTTTGGATTCTATTCAAAACACATAAGATCATACAACATCATACCAATATTAAAAGTCTCATTAGTAAGATTGGGTCATCCATCGTTGAGATTATTGAGAGAGAAAGTTCATTAATGCCAAAGATTAAAGAAAATACACTAAAGAAAAGTTATTCTCTTTAGTATTAGGTAGTAGTGGTGAGACAAGTATTATAGTATAAATATAATTTTCCATAAGAGATTTGTCATTTTTTATAAAAATACCTTTATTATAATAAAAACATATATCTATTAAAAAAAGTATAGAAATAGAAATCAAATTCCTTATGATGTTAATGACAAAGAAATAATTAACTAATATGAACTTTTTGTCTTCAGTAAAATTTAAAATGAAATTATATATTGCTACAACTGCTACCTTGTGATGATCGCCTATAAACATAAACATTTCTCCATCACAGAGTTCCTTGGTTACCTAGAATTTCTAGAGAATTGCAAACATGATTAGTGGCTCCCAAATCTACACACTAGGTATTGGTAGATTACACCACAAAACATGTCCCAATGACTAAAGAGAAATTACCTTTTCCAATTCTTTCGTACTAAGAAGATCGAGCAGTACTTCTTCCAATTTCCACATTATTTCTAGATATAATAGTTGACTTTTGGCTTCTTACTTAATACCCGAGGCTGGATATTATGATTGGTGATATACTCCACTACTTCTAGTTCCTTAAGAAATTATGCCAAATAGTAATTAAACTTGTTCATTGAATAGTTCAAGAAAAATAGTTTAAAGGACTTCGATAGTGATTGGAGAAGAAAATCAATCGGGGGTTTATGTGGTGTTATGGGCCCCCGGTTATTGGTTTTCTAAAGGGAGAACAAGATGAAATATGTGTGTGTGTGCACAGGGGAGTCGTGTTGCACCAGTTCGCATGCAGTGTGTTAGCATGTGTTACCTGCGGGGATGCAAGAGTTCTCGTCTCTTAATTTTTTATTTACTTTTGAGGTCTAGTTTGTTGCAATTGTACCACTGGAAGCACTTTGACACCATATATAGTTTTGTTTGAACGAACCTATTTAGATCTAAGCCTAATTCGTCATGTGAGTTGTTATGGGTTGTTTCAATTCGCCAATTTATTTTATATATAACAAATAAAATGGGTCGGGTTAGCCCTTTCGTGGTATTCCTAAGGAAGTTTGAGGCATGTGAATGATCTAGAGATTCTTGATACGGGATCAGGAACTGAGTTACGAATATGTAAGGTATTAGGTACTAATTTTTTTTCTTTATGGCTCCTTATATATATAGTTATTACTCCATTTTACATTTGTTGTTACTTTTAGTTTATTTTAAAACATACCGAGAGATCTTAATCTAACAATCCCTTAAAATGTAGATATATGTTTAGGTATAAAAATGGTGTTAATGAGATGTGTGGGAAAATTAATAAAATAGTGTGGGTGCACAAGAGTTAATGCATGCTAATATGTGTTTGGTTAATGGGGGCGTTAGTACATATGTAAATGAATGTGAAAAGACTCGACTTGGATAAATAAGGTACCGTTTAGTATGTATATATGTATGCATGAGAAGATGCATATTGAGATAGTTTGATATCTCGTTTGAGGTATAAAAAATGGATGTGAGATAAGTGCATCTCTATGGGGAAAATATATCAAGATACATATTATCGAGGTTTGTGCTTACAAGAAAGACTCGATATTGCATATCTGAGGTGATCTGCATGGAAAGGTTATAATGTGATGTGTGTGAGTGTTAGGAATTGTCTTAAGAGGTGGAGAAACTATCTATGATGATGCTGACTCTAGCGGGGTGCAAAATATGAATGGACCTAGAGTTTTCAAGAAATACATGTGTCTGTCGGGTGATCAATAACTCGCACGGTTTGAAAACATAAAAAGGTGTGATATTTAAACATTCTCTACTTCCTAGAAGAACATGGATAAATTCGAACGTGGTTTTGTTAAGGATGTCATGTTCTAAATTTTAAATGTTAACTTAAACTTGACACTTAAGATTGGAGTGGACCAAAATTCACCCATAGAGATCTACGAATCCCTTACCAATGTGGATAAAATGTTGAGGTGTGAAAGGGACTCAGGTTGATCTGAAGTGATAAAGATAATCATTTCGTCTAAGAAAGGTAGTTTGGATGAGAGATGGAGGCATCCCAAAAATATAGAGTGCTAAGAGACATATTACAATCTTGGTCTCACGAGTGCAGTTCAGTATTGTGCCTACGTAATCGAGAACTTCTAAGTTCAAAGCAAATATAGTTCCAACTAATTAAACATGTATACGGGTGTAGGCCATGGGATAACTGGTATAAATTATACAACGTTATGGTATTGATGAACCTTAATAATTTATAAAGAATTTTCGTTATGAGTTGGAGTGCATATAATGAGGCAAAAATCATCATGTATATATACTCATCATTGTTATTAGTTTAACACCACAATATAAAAAACCTAAACTTTAACTACACTCTCATGGGAGTATAGTGGAGAGTCCGGGTGTCAGATCCCCGGGGAATTTTTATCAGACATTCATTAATTTATTACTTCTAAAATAAAAGTAAAAAAGGTTATGAATTATAAAAGAAAATAACACAAGTTGAATATAAAAACTAAATTAATAAGAAAAAAGAAAACTATAGGTTGATAATCTTATCCATTACACGGATTAAATAAAATTAATGGTTACATGGAAAGAGAAGGGTTAGTAATATATTTTCCCATTGGGACATTTAATAAAATCCAGAGTTGTGACCCCTTATATTTTATTAAAATCTTAATTATTGTTTGGCATTAACAAACATTCATGAAATTAAATGTGAAAGGTCGCAAGCATGGCCCATAAGTGATATACAACATTAAGTTTTCTACATGAAAAATCTAGAATAATCCAACCCATTAAGACTAACCTATGCCATCATACTATGACAAATAAACTAATTAACCCATGTGAGTTAAGTAATTTCCACCTAAATTAACTTAGCTAGAAAGCATGTTAAATGATTAATTTACAATAAGAATTGATGGAAATAAATAAAGGAAAATGATAAAACTAGTTATATTGAATCAAAACAAGGAAAAAAAGAAGTAAAAATCAATAAATACAAGGTTGGAGATGATGAATAGTAATTTGCACCCCAAACCCTTGGAGAGACAATGGATGAAAAGATCCCAAAACTAACTCAAATTATATAATAAAATTCGATCTCTACAAAAGAAATCACAACTTACATTATATAGTAAGTTGGATTAAACAAGGGAAATGTAATAAAAACATTCAAAATATCTCCAAATTAGGGACCATGGATTGATAAGTAAATCTCAAATTATCCCTTATCTTCAATCACTAGAAAAATAAACAAACATCCGTCGATCGGTGATTTTAACCGATCGATGGGTGCTCAGTTTTTAACCAACTTTGCCTCTCACATAAACAATTATGACATCATCGTAGGTATTTAGAATGATGCGCATATCTTGGCCACGTGAAGATAATTCAAAGATATACACAACCATATAAATACAAAGTTCATATTCAAAAGTATGAAATTATGAACATTCCCATTATGTGGTGTATTGCGAAGAAACTTTTCCAGTATGCAACCATTTGCAAAGCATATATATATATCAGAAAAAATGTTATCCAATAAATGAGCATAAAATTAGGATTTAGGGAACACAAATATACTCTACGGAAAAAGAATTAAGTACACTAATATACAATATTTGTGACGTATCACACACCATAATTTAGGCATTTCTAGTCCTAGTGACTAAACCAAACAAGAACCTCACGAATAGAGATAAATAAAAAAAATAGAAAAAAAATGATAACTGCCACTTTCGTGGGAGCACGATTACATTTAGCATATGTAATAAGCTTTTAAACCCCTAGGTTACCCTAGTGGACAAGTGTTGTCTCGTGAAGGTTTTCAAGGATGAAACCCACAAACATTAAAGTTTCCTCAGAACCATGCCCAAACAATAATAAGATAAGATGAAAAATAATGAAATTGATTTCAACAAGTTATTAGCAATAGCATTATAGAATTACTTCATTGAATTGTAACCTTTAAAGTGGGAAGAAAATCGAGCACATGGAAAATATGATTTGGAAAAAGTTTTATAAACAGGATAAATATTAAAACATGTATGAATCAAACCACTTCAGTTATTACACTCAATAAATGAAATCACTAAGAATGTGATGTAACACATATGGGACATGCGGGCATAAATAGTAAATATCAATGGAAACAAGGTTGTGCACATGTGATCAACGAAGAACGCTATATATAAAATAAAAAATTAAAATCTTAATGTAGGATACCATTCATTAAGGGAGGTGAAATGCATTTTAATAGATTATCACAATTATTATGACATCTGAATCACATTCCCCCTAGTATAATATAGAACTTTTAACAGATTATCTCAATTTTAATGTAGGTTTCGAGTTAAGGTTATGAAACGAATGGAATATGTACGGATTCAAAGTGTTTGGGGAGAATACTCGGGATAAATGGAAAATTATGCGCAATTTAAAATTCGGAATAAAATTTACATAAAATGAAATGGATATGACATTGGAGAGAGGCAAACAATATTGAACACTATGTACATCAAGAAATTATTTCTATTTATTTTGTTTCCTTCTTTTATCATCTTTTTCTTTTTTATTTCTTTTGTTTTTCTTTATTCACTTTTCCTTTTTCTTTTCACTCTCACGTAATTAATTCCCATGTATCATTCCAAACAAAGGTATGGAAGGTGTATAAATTGTTTAAAAACTCTAATGTGTAGTTAGTAATGGGATTTTGGGTTTTGTAATAAAAGGTTATGTTTAGTTTCAAAGGGGTTGGCTAGGGAAGTATTTAGGGTGAGTTCAAGGTCAATATAAGTTAATAACAAAGAGGTCCTATGATCCTTTCCTAATGATTATGCGATTCTCGAGATAAAATAACTTTGAAAATCATGCTCAAGAAACACATTTCAAAATGAACTCGATTAATGAACTATTAAAGAAAGAAATAGTGAGATTACCAATGACTTTAACATTTTCAAGAAGGAAAGAGTAATGTATAAATAATAAAAAATGAAGTAAATAAAAAATCTCACATCGTGTAAGTACATACTATGCAACAAAAGATCACCGAGTTATAAAAGCCTTAAATCACTTAAACAAGAAAAATGTAGGTGCTCATGGTTTCAAAGTTTAATTCTTGAGTTCATTCATAATATAAATGATTTAAGGACTGAAGTCCAGTAACTTCTAAAATCGAGAGCATGCATCGTTGAATTATCTATTAGATTGGACATTTATTTGAAAGATCGTCAAAAATAAATACAATATGTTTTCAATATATGTTTTTTTACAACAAAGGCATGCTTGTTAAGAAAATTTAATTAAATTAAAGAAACTGCTAATGAATGGGAAGAATAACTCACACCCCTAACTTAAACAATGCATTGTCCTCAATGTGAATCAAGAAGAAAAGTAAAAGAGAGGGAGATATGATATTACCCAAAATGGATAGATCCCCTAAAAGAACAAGTCTGGAGATTCTATAAAACATATTGTAACCGAGAATAACATAAAAGAACAAAAAAAATAAGTAACATTGCTAGATAAAAAAAGAAGCTATTATGTACAACTATAATTTTAACTTATAACTAACTATACACTAGTAATTGAAATTTTGTAGGGTTCAATAAAAAAATTTTGATTTTCAGGGATTAATGGTTGTCCCTCATTTAAGTTCACACCTTCCTGATTATAGGAATTTCGTTCGAACAACGAAAAGCATGATTTGGGCGGAAAAAAGAATCATCACCAATTACAACTTTGTAATACCCCATATTTCTGAGGATTTATAATTTAATTAATTCGGTAAAATATGGATTAATTTATCTAGAGGATTTAATTAAATTAGTGAATTGATATTTAATTAATTCGATTAATTTTAAAATTTACATGTGTCGCAATTTGAGGTCGAGGTTGGAGATTTTAATTAAGTAACTCGGATGATGATTATGAGTGCATGATTTATTTCGAATAGGTCAAGATAGTAAAAAAAGAGTACCCGAGGGTAGTAATTGAGTCTCGGGGCATTTGTAGGCATAATCAAGCTCACAAGTGGGTGTTCGGGTAATTTGGGCTTGTCCCATAGGCTTAATTTCGGATTAGCAATATAAAACATACATTAGGGAGTTTGTGGCAGAAATAACTCCATAAGAAAACCCTAGTTTTGCATAGGAGATAAGATGGAGAAATTGGGATATCTTTTGGGAGCCATACCAAGAATAGGGGTGTGTTCTTCGTCAAATCTTCATTTACATCAAAGGAAATCAGACCCTACGTATATTATTCAGGCAAGTGGTTACACTTGCTTTAAATTTAAATTATTGTCTTACGATTCATATCACAATGGGTGTAATGGAATTTCGTTTTTGGGTGGGCTTTCACATGAAAAAAATTGGGTGTTTTTTAATCGGAAGAATTATGTGGATTAGAGACTCAATTGTTGGTGTATTATGATTTAAATGTCACACCCCGCAAAGATCGATAGACAGGGTGGTTAGCCACCGTCGTCTAACTATGCTGGGCGTGAACTAAATAAATGCCATTCATAGCATGAGACATATATGAGACACAAATAAATCAATCCACAAGATAAATAATTGAATCAATCCCAACTGATAATAACCAATGAACGATAAAAGATCCATCACATGCTAAAACTCTAAATAAATTCAATCTCCTATAATGATTTAATAAAATCTAAATAATAAACCGACTGAATAATCCAACTGAAATCCTCTAAACAGCTTTGGAACCGAATGGCCCAATGAAAACCCAAATGAAGTCTCATAATTATATACGACTGAAAACAAAGTCTAGCTAAATAAAGTAATAAAATGAATAAACTCCAGGTGCACCTCCAAATGATAAACTTCGATAATCCTATGTCGTTTCTCCAAGACTTATCCTGAAAAAGTTAGTCAACGCACGAGGTTAGAACCCCGAGCATGAATACACACTACTCCCCTCAAATAGGATCCTTGAATCCAGACAGTATCATTATACGCAATAAATATCACAATAGAGTATTTTAAATTAAACGTGATAAATACAAATCACTAACTACCCACAGAGATCCCCATTTAAAAAGGCATACCAATATGATTTTAAATTCCCAAGTCTCACGTTGTTAATTGAATTAAATTAACCAAATTTTATTATTGTTCTCAGTTTTTATTATGGCGGTCCTCCCTCCTCGGGTGGTAATCCACCAAAGTGTCACACTTCCCCTTGTCAAATGGCCTCTGATTCGTTTAAACTGTTGACCCCGCCCCATGACAAGGTTCCACACACGACACAACATAAATCGTCCGCTGACCTGTTTAAACTGTCGGCCCCTGAAATATTATGTCACCATAAATTTTAATACCCGTATTTATCTTAGGCATTAATTCTCAATTTCTCAATTTATAGATTTCCACACCCTTTTAATTGATGTGAGATCCTCAAAATACCCCTTAGTCCCATACCTAAGGGTCCCCAAGTTAGAAATACGTCCTACCCTATGTATAGGATGAATTTCTAACCTAAACCTCGACCTAGTCTCATGCCTAGGCTAGCGTAATGACGATAAAGTATCAAGAATCATCCCACCCTCGGCATAATAAAGTCGTAATAATCTACCTAGCCTGCGTAAATCATCAAAAGGCCTACCCGATGAGATTCGAGCCTATCACTTGTTGCGAGTTTTTAAATCAATCCGAGTTAATTATTAACTCAAAGTTCTTTTCAGTGCCTAAAAAGTTGTCAAGGATCTCAATCCTTTCATTTTGATCGGTTTTGAAAAACGTGTGTGATATTGCTTTGAAAAACGTGCCAAATTAATCTCTAAACTTAAATTCACCTCAAAACGCATACGGTAACGCAATTAGCATTTTGGTCAATGAAGTAGGCCCTCGCTTGTCACCCAAAAAAATTGGCCAGAAAAAGTAGCGAAAAATTACCCCTTTTGGAATCCAAATTGAGCCGAATAAATTTTTCCTTTCGTTTGAAAACCCGAAAAACCCAAATAGCCGGAATTGTGAAAAAATGAAAAAAAATTCAGATTTTAAGTCCGGAAAGTGCATATAAAGGGGCAAGCAAGAAAAAAAAATAGATATGCTCAACAAAAATAGCAAGAAAAGAAAAGAAGTGAAAAACAGAAAAAAAAAGAAGAAAAAATGAGCAACAGCCTGGAAAAAGCACAAACGGACATCATTAATGACTTTTCCAATTCCATTCTTCCCTACTATTTTCATTTTACCCAAGTTACCGTAAAACCCGAAAAAGTCCTAACCGAGTCTAGATTACGAAATTGGTTACGGCGTGGAGAGCTATTACACCAAAAGATAATAAAAGAGATGGAATGCGCGAAAAAGAGGCAATGTTCCCATTTTTAAAATCGTAACCATTGATGAGATCCTTTCACCATGAAATTTCTGTCTTTCTAATTATATGCGTGATTTTACGTCCATTACACTTACTTTTTTATCACGCATATCGAGAGAATAGCCATAATTTGAGAGATTCGTTTGTGAGAGCATTTCGTGAGAAATTGAAATCAAAACGAATTTTCGGATAAGTAACGTAATGATCAATCGGTGGAAATTGGCGGTTATATTTCCGGCTTCGCACACACGCACGATGATTTGAGACCATTGAACATGACTTGATGATGATTATTTTCTGAAAAAGTTTGAATTATACAATTTTTACGTATTTTGAATGTTCTTTGAGTCGAATTTTGTGGGTATATTCTCTGCAAACCCTAACGAGACACAACTCGTCCTGCTAGGGTAACCTAGAGGTTTAAAGGCTTGTTGCATACGCTAAATGCAACCGCTTGCCCGCGAAAAAGGTATTCTATCCCAATAAAATGTTTGTAAGAATTGAGCCTGGCTAGGATTCTTTTACATTGCTCGGGACGCGCAAAGTTCTATGTTAGGGGGGTTTGATTAGGCATAAATTCTTCTTAATTTATCCCTTGATTTGGTCACTTTTAGCACCTCGAACAACGTAATTAAGTTGACTTTATCTCATAATCTTGCTACTGACTGATCCTAATGAGTACACCGAGTTTCTGGTATTTCGTAGTGATTTTACAGTTATTTGACATCAAGAAACGGAAGAAGGAAACAGGTAGAATCAAGGAAGAAAGAAGGAAAGTCAAAAGGGCAAAAGCGTAATTTCCACCTCGAATTCGGATGAGGTACCTAAAGAGAAGTTAAAGAGATCTCATTCACAAGCACATCGAAAGAAATGTCACCTTAATCGGAGTCCCGGAACAAATGATATGAGCAGTCAAAGTTGAGCCAGAAAGTCAAATAGCCAGACCGGTCCGCCCTTACCCCGGACCGGTCCGCCTTGCCAAACTCCAGAAGACCCCGGACCACAAGCAAACCGAAGAAGGCAAAAATAAAAGTAACCGGTCCGCCTAGGGCATAGACCGGTCCGACCCTCGAGATTTGCAAATCTTTTCTGTTCTAAGGAGAGTCCTAGTGCAGCTGAAATTCCTAAATTCATGGTGGGTATAAAAACCCGATTTATTATTGTATTTTGGACGGATTTTTAGATAGGAAGTAGTTAGTTTTTCTTTTCCTTCCAAAAAACCCTAGTTTAGATAAATATTCCCAGTTTTAATTCATAAATTGAAGATTGATTCAGAGATTAGTGGATTACCAATTTCATTCCTTATTGCAGTTTCTGCTTGGATAATGTTAGTGAGTATTTCTTATTTCCAATTCTCTTCTACATCTAATTACGATTTTCCTTAGAGTAATTATGAATTCCTGCACATCAATAATTGTTTTCATTAAATTCTACATGCTAGGCTAGATTTTCCAAGGCCGGGGTACTTGAACCCTGCCTGATGTGTTAATGTGTGTGTATAAAATTAATCCGCTGAATTTAGTGATTGATTATGATCGTATTGCGTAGTTACACAATAATTGTAGATCTTTATATCTCGTTTGCCTCTGGGTACTCTTGATGATTTAGAATGCATTTTGAGTGTCATTATCGCAATACTGATTTACTCATCCTCAGATTAGGTATGACGCAGGCCTGAACCTCGTATACTTAATGCTTGGGAGTACTAAATTTCGAGTCGGATCAATCAGATAAATTTATGATTAATATTATAACTGCAATACACTAGGGTTGGGGGATTGTATTCCCGTCCTATTTTTCCCATCACTTTGTCAAAAGTTTTAAACCAAGTTTTCATTCATATTTTAGGTAAATTAGTATAGTTGCATTTCTTCATAATTTCATTATCGCATTTAGTTGTAATCAATCTCAAAACCAAATCAAATTTTCCTTTTCTTTTTAGAGTCAAAGTTAGGGTCTCTCTGTCTCTTCCCGTCGTCACAACTCTGTTGTCCTTCTTCCCTGAGGATCGATGCCCGACTTACTAGGATTATTACTTGAGCGACAGGCTTGCACTTGAGCCTAGAGTGAACGTATTTCCGAGACACATTTTCAGTCGCGTCAAGTTTTTGGCGCCGTTGTCGGGGAACTAGGTAGACTTAGGATTAGATCGAGTCAATCCAAAGCTTTGACCAAAAATCTCCAAAAATTCCAAAAACATAAAAAAAAAAAAATTTAAAAAAACCACGAAAAGATTCACCACCGTCTCTCACATGCTTTTAATGCAAAATCCCACTCCCCATAATACTCCAACCAGCATTCACGAAAATCCAATAGTTGAGTATAACCCAGATAGTCCCCTCACTCCAAACGCCCCACAGTTCTGGATCCCGCCTCCCACACCATCACACTCAATCTCCAATAACACTCCATTTTCCTTCTTGGGACACACATCCGAGCACACTTCGAGCACACCCAGTGAGAGAACGAGTCGTTAAGCGAGAGAGAGATGTTACAACACAGTAATGCACCCACCGGTGAGGAAGAGCCCCCATACCGCCCGTTGAGAGAATTCCTATATCCCGAGCGCATTATACTCCCGTATAATGCCGGGCAATTCCATTTCAAAAATGGATTGATCTAGATGCTACCACATTACCACGGTATGGATTCTGAAAAGCCATACCACCATATTAGGGAATTTAAGGATGTGTGTGATACGCTCAATGATCAAACCTGCACCCAAGAGGTGATCCGCCTCAAACTCTTCCCTTTCTCGCTCAAAGATAAAGCTAAGACCTGGCTATGGTCTTTACCTCCGATCTCGATTCCATCTTGGAACGAGTTACAATCGAGATTTCTCAAGAAATTCTTCCCGCCACATCGAATAATTTCCATAAAGGCTCAAATTCAAGCGTTCAGACAACCTGAAAATGAGCCATTTCATCGATGTCATGAGTGTTTCATTGAGTTAGTTACTTCATGCCCCCATCATGGATTTCACGCAGTGCAAATCATCTCTTTTCTCTATAATGGGCTGAATCTCAATTCCAAGAAACTAGTTGAAACCATGGGAAGTGGTCCCTTTGTTGACTTAAACACCCAAGATGCAGAGCTTCATTTGAGGTATGTCGTCGAGACTACCCAATCCTGGGATACCTCTGACCGTAATGCTCAAAATCGAAATCGTCAAGTGATGACCACTTCGTCAGCATCCGACCTATATCATGTAGAAAAGAATTCTATAGCGGACAGTCGGATTGATATACTTGAGAAAGAAATGCGAGACCTACGAGGGATATGTGGGAGAGGACTAACTGGATCCATACCAAACCTCGTCGAGAAGGTGTGTGCTATTTGTGAGGCGGGTCATTCAACAGAGGAATGTCCGACGATACCCGCCTACAAAGTAATGCTTCAGGAGCAAGTTAGTGGTATAGGAGGATTTAAGGGTAATTTCGGTGCCCCGCACAGGAATTCTTACAACCCTTTATGGAAAAACCATCCCGGTTTTAGCTATAAGCAACAACATGCTGCAATGAATCCTCCTTCGCATGTTGCCCCTCCTCCACCACAACACTTTCAACAAGATCCACACATGCAAGGACATGTGCAAGAACCACCACCTCAAGGAAATTATATCCCGCCACAGTGGAGAACTCTCGAGGATACCATGAATCAATTCATCGCAAGCCAGACTGCAACCAATGCCAAATATGATCGTCTGATTGGCGACATAAATGAGAATTTGTCAAAAATACAATCCTCATTGAGTGTTCAAGAGAAGGGCAAGTTTCCTGCCCAAGGCCAAAGACCTCCCCAAGGTAAAACTAGTGTTAGCTCCACCTCTACTGAACATCAGGAGCAATGTCAAGCTGTGAACACTCTTCGTAGTGGGAGAGTCGTTGATTTATCACCTCCCCCACACGACACAATGAAAGACAAGGAGATTTCGCCCTGCACGAAAAAGGCCGAAGATGTCCCCTTGAATGAGAGTGACCAAGAAGATGCTAGTGAGCCATAGGTAGTAGTGAAACCTCCCTCCGCGACACCGTTTCCTCAAAGGTTGATTCCCTCCCATAGAGGAAACCCACGTGAAGACGTGCTAGAAGTGCTAAAATAGGTCAAGCTGAATTTACCTTTTCTTGATGCCATTAAGAAAATTCCAGCTTATGGTAAAGTCATCAAAGATTTGTTGACGGTAAAAAGGAAGATGAAGGTAAATAAGAATGTCTTTCTAGCCCAGAACGTGAGCTCCATTCTACTAAATGATCTCCCGCCTAAATTCAAAGATCCCGGTGCACCCACCATATCCTGCATCATTGGAGAGAATAAAATCGAAAAAGCCTTACTTGACTTGGGAGCAAGCGTAAATATCCTCCCTTAATCCATCTACATGCAACTTGACTTGGGCGACCTCAAACCCACAAAGGTCACTCTCTAATTAGCGAATCGAACAATGAAGATCCCACGAGGTATAGTCGAGGACGTGATCGTCCAAGTTGACACTTTCTACTTTCTGGTAGATTTTGTCATTTGGGACACGGAGTCCTCCTTCCACTCGAGCAATCATGTTCCCATCATCCTTGGGCGCCCTTTCCTAGCTACGACTAACGCAATCAGTAATACTAGGAATGGGAGAATGCAACTCACCTTTGGGAACATGACCTTGGAAACCAACATCTTCCACATAGCCCAAAATGCAGGGGAGGAAGATGATCTTCACGCAGTGAGCCTCATAGATGAGATAGTAGAGGAGTACTTTGAGGATAATTACTGTGGCGACGCTTTAGGGTCCTGTTTAGTGGCAAGATACGAGAGTGAGGGTATGTACACCGACTTCGAGAGGGAGGTTGGGGAGTTGAGAGAGCTACTCGATGAGAGTGCGTCGGACGAGGACGTGAGAGAGGTTAATTGGGTTTCTAGATTGGAGGAGTTACCTACGAGGGATACACGCATGGTTCCCTCTAGTGACAAATTTCCAACCCTCTAATTAAAGAAACTCCCCTCCCATATTAAATATGCATACCTAGGAGAGGATGAGACATTTCCCGTTGTTGTCTCTTCCATCCTAGACGAAGGGCAGGAGGGTAAATTGTTAAAAATTCTGAGGAAGCACCAAAGTGCTTTTGGTTGGTGTATTGCTGATTTGAAGGGGATAAGTCCATTAATTTGCACTCACAAGATCCATCTCGAAGAGGATGTCAAGCCCTCTAGAGAAATGCAAAGAAGACTAAATCCCAACATAAAAGAAGTTGTGAGAACCGAGATTATCAAATTATTGGATGCCGGGATTATCTACCCAATCTCGGATAGCAAGTGGGTGAGTTCCATTCAAGTCGTCCCGAAGAAGTCGGGTATGACTGTGATTGAGAATGCCAAGGGAGAGCTAGTTTCCCAATGTACCACCACCGGGTGGCGCGTTTGCATTAATTACCGGAAACTCAATGCGGGAACTAAGAAAGACCATTTCCCCTTGCCATTTATTGATAAAATGCTTGAAAGAGTAGCGGGCCACCCTTACTATTGCTTCCTTGATGGTTATTCCGGATATAACCAAATTGAGGTAGATGTACTTGACTAGGAGAAGACTACCTTCACTTTCCCTTTTGGTACGTTTGCCTACAAACGTATGCCATTTGGCTTGTGTAATGCACCTGCGATCTTTCAAAGGTGCATGTTGAGATTATTTAACGACATGGTCGAGAGAGGACTCGAAGTGTTCATGGACGATTTCAGCATTTTTGGCACCTCTTTAGATCATTGTTTAGATTAGCTGGAAAAAGTACTCGCCCGGTGTGTGAAAAAGAACTTAGTGCTGAATTGGTAAAAATGCAATTTCATGGTCACCGAGGGAATAGTTCTTGGCCACATAGTATCATCCAAGGGAATATTGGTTGATAGGGCAAAGATAGATGTCATAGCTGATCTTCCCCCACCAAAATCTCTTAAAGACGTGCGCTCATTCTTGGGGCACGCGGGGTTTTATCGAAGGTTCATTAAGGACTTTAGCGCCATCGCTAGACCCTTAAGCAACCTACTCATGAAGGACACCCCATTCGAGTGGATGGAAGCATGCCAAAGCTCTTTTGAAAAATTGAAAAACATGCTTGTGTCCGCTCCCATCATGTAAGTTCCGGATTGGTCCTTACCATTTAAACTTATGTGTGATGCAAGAGACTACGCGATCGGGGTTGTTTTGGACCAACGAAAAGATAAGAAAGCTCATGTCATCTACTACGCTAGCCGGACCCTTACTGGACCTCGACTCAACTACTCTACCACGGAGAAGGAGTTGCTAGAGGTAGTCTTTGCCCTTGATAAATTCCAGTCATATCTCATTGGTTATACTATTACTATCTTCACCGACCACGCGGCTTTGAAATACCTACTTGGAAAGAAAGATGCCAAGCCGCGCCTCATAAGGTGGATCCTACTCTTACAAGAGTTCAATCTCTCCATCAAAGATATGAAAGGAGTAGAAAACGTCGTTGCCGACCATTTATCTCGACTTTCGTTCGACGTACCTAGTGATCCCATACCTATAGACGAATACTTTCTGGATGAGCAACTTTTCACTACCTCTTCGTATCCCTGATTTGCGGATATAGTGAACTATCTTGTCATGGGAGCCGTCCCTCTCGACTGGACGCCGCAAGATAAGAAGAGGTTTCTTACTTGGTCGCGCATGTTCTTTTACGATGATCCCTTCCTTTTTAAATATTGTGCCGACCAAATCATGCGACGATGCGTACCGAATGCGAGATTCCAAAAGTCATCCAGTTTTGTCATTCGGAAGCTTGTGGAGGCCACTTTTCGACGAAAAAGACGGCCGCAAAAATTCTGCAATGCGGCCTCTAATGGTCCAAAATATTCTGGGATGTGAACGCAGCTTGCAAAGCTTGCAATAGGTGCCAACGGATGGGGGCCATTACCCGACGGGACATGATGCCTCTTACCCCTATACTCATTATTGAGATATTCGACTGTTGGGGTATTGACTTCATGGGCCCTTTCCCCCCGTCCTTTGGTTTCCTATACATCCTAGTCGCGGTAGACTACGTTTCTAAATGGGTGGAAGCTATATCTACCAAGGCAAATGACAATAAGGTGGTGATAAAATTCCTACAGGAACACATACTTTCCCGCTTCGGTGCACCGAAAGCGATAATTAGTGATAATGGCACGCACTTTTGTAACAGACCATTCGCGAAGATCATGAGAAGGTATGGTATCCTTCACAAGGTCGGAACGACTTATCACCCACAAATGAATGGGCAGGCCGAACTAGCAAATCAGGAAATCAAGAACATTCTTGAAAAGACCGTCAGTCCTACCCATAAAGATTGGTCCCTTTGATTGAACGATTCTCTATGGGCTTATCGTACCGCATATAAGAACCAACTCGGCATGTCCCCTTTCCACTTTGTGTATGGCAAACCTTGCCATCTTCCCATTAAGCTCGAACACAAGGCGTATTGGGAGATTAAGCATTTGAATTATGCCATGGATAAGGCCGGTGAAGCCCGCAAGCCTCAGTTGAATGAGTTAGAAGAACTACGCAATGATGCGTATGAGAATTCCAAAATTTCAAAAGAAAGAATGAAACTCGCTCATGATAGCATTATCCGACGAAAAGAGTTTCTTCCCGGGAAAAAAGTTCTTCTCTACAACTCTCGGCTTCACCTCTTTCCAGGCAAGTTGCGGTCACGATGGTCTGACCCATTCGTCGTGAAGAATATTTTCCCCCATGGAGCTGTTGAACAAAACAATTTAAAAGGGGGAAATACGTTCAAAGTAAATGGAAAACGCCTAAAGCCATATCTAGAGGCGTGTGCAGAAGAAGTCGAAATCGTTTGGTTGTCGGACCCCATTTACGGGGTCAATTGAGATAAAAAAGGCGAGGTCGTCGCACCCCCGACGCGTATGGGGTGAGAGTCGTGTGTGTTTTGAGAGTCGTTAGGACTAGGTTTCGTTCGGGAGAAGCATTCGTGTGTTTCGGGACTTTTGAGTAAAAAGGGTGTTGAGCAGCGAAATCATAGGGTTTTTAGTCCAGATTGATGGAGAGAATGTCATGAAAGTGAAATTTATTAGAGAAGAGAGATCGAAACCAAGTTTGTAGAATTCCAGCCCAAAAGCCCTGGGGATGGATCGGTTCCTTTTATTTTAAAAAGAACCGATCCGCCTGGCGAGTATTTGAAAAGTCAAAGGGCCGGACCAGTCCGCCCTTACCCCAGACCGGTCCGCCTTCTGTAGGTCTGTTTTCTCCCCTTCCAAAGATTCACCCCCCTTTCCCCCCAATCCCATTCATTCCATCCAATTCGTTTTTCCTCTTCCCAACCCTAACCTTTCCCTCCCAAATCCATCCCCTTTTCCCTCCAAACCCCTTCCCTCCAAAACCAACCCCTCCCCTCACCCTTTCCACTATAAATACACCCCCATCCCTCCCCTCCTCCTCACACCTTCAACCCAAATACTCTCTTATTCCTCTCTAGTGTTTCAAGTAATAAATCCCTGCTGTTTCTATGGCCCCCCGTGTTTCCCCCACCAAATATGAATCCACTGTGATCCAACCCTCCGGTCACGACGAATTCCGCTCCCTCCAAGAGGAGTGGTGGTGCACTCAATACTTCGGTTTGGGCCGCAAACTCCATATGGAGTGCGCCGTCCAATGGGAAGCCCTGCCCAACTCCGTCACCGCCCTATTCATGGCTCGGGGGTGGTGCTGATTCCTCAACCAACCTCACGAAGCGGTTTGGGCAACCGAAGTCCGCTCATTCTATGGCACCCTAGTCCGGACGAGCTAATTCGAGGCTGAAGATTTCATGGATGGGAATGTCATCCCATTTTCCTTGGCCCGTCTCACGGCCAAGTTGGCCGAGTTTGATGTCCCGGACGTTCCCGAATTTACCTATCCCCGAAACGTCCCCCCTGTCTACAAGGATATCGTCATGGCCCGAATTGCACCGACCGTGGCTTGGACGGGGCAAACCGTCGCCGTTGGATGCCTCAATGAGAAGGCGCGCCTCACATTTCAGATTGTGTGCGCCAACATACTGCAAACGTCCAACGATTCCACCATGCGGCCTCGGCAAGCTACTTTGACCTATCATCTCTTCGACCCCTAAACTTCCATCCATTCGGGACGAACCTTATACGCGGACATCATTAATGCGTCCTTGGATGAGAAGGGCATCGCCCCACTTCCTTATGCCCGATTGATCACTTCCATCCTTAAGGATGCTGGCATAGCGGCGCCGATCGACCATACACGCCTCCCCCGTCCTTTCGGACAAGGGACCCGCACCAAAAGCGCCAAACACCTAGCTGTCCTACGAGCTCGGCGGGGAGGTGATAGTGACGAAGAGGCCGCCTCGAACGATAGCGAGGATGAAGAAGGACCAGCCGGTGAGGAAATCGAGATGGGAGACATCAGTCCGGACGAGGAGTCGGTGGACGAGGAGGACGACCCAGATTTCGAGTGGGAGGGAACCGACCTCGCAACCCGCATGTCGGCGCTTGAGACCAACTTCAACACTTTTCAGACCAACTACGAGCGCGACATGGACATAGTCCTCCGCTTCCAAGCGGACATCTATCTTCTCCTCGGGGATCCGAATGAGCCACTACCTTCCTACTACCATAACCCCTATGACCCTACCGCGCCTGGTCCCTCCCATCCCCCACCCCGGTGAAGCTCTATATGGTGCTGGCAGCTTTTTTTTTTTCCTGTTCACAATTGTATGCTTTTTCCTGCACATGTACCACAGTCCTGTTGTAATAAAATCTGCATTTTCTCCAATTGTTTGTTTTATTTATCGCACTTATTATTTTGTCTTATTTAGATTTTAGTCATTTTTGCTTGAGGACAATGCAAAAGTCTAAGTTAGGGGGGGGGGGGGGTCACAAGTGCGTATGTCTAGAACTTCACAAATTTTCAAAAATGCCCAAAAATCTCAAAAAAATCATAAAATTGTGAAAAGTCCAAAAATATTTTTGTTCAAAATAAATAAAAATTGGAATTCAATTTTATCAAAAATATCATTAAAAGTCGGTTTGAAGTCTCAAATTTTGAAAATTCAAAATACACAAGCCGAAATTGACTAAAGATGGAAATTGAGCGAAAATTGAAGACTTAACGAATAAGTGTGGAAATTAACAAACCCGGTGAGATTCGAGCCTATAACTTGTTGCGAGTTTTTAAATCAATCCAGGTTAATTGTTAACTCAAAGTTCTTTTCACCGCCTAAAAAGTTGTCAAGGATCTCAATCCTTTCATTTTGATCGGTTTTGAAAAACGTGTGTGATATTGCTTTGAAAAACGTGCCAAATTAATCTCTAAACTTAAATTCACCTCAAAATGCATACGGTAACGCAATTAGCATTTTGGTCAATGAAGTAGGCCCTCGCTTGTCACCCAAAAATATTGGCCAAAAAAAGTAGCAAAAAATTACCCCTTTTGCAAGCGAAATTGAGCCGAATAAATTTTTCCTTTCGTTTGAAAACTCGAAAAACCCAAATAGCCAGAATTGTGAAAAAATGAAAAAAAAAATCAGATTTTAAGTCCGGAAAGTGCATATAAAGGGGCAAGCAAGGAAAAAAAATAGATATGCTCAACAAAAATAGCAAGAAAAGAAAAGAAGTGAAAAATAGAAAAAAAATAGAAAAAGAAGAAAAAATGAGAAATAGCCCGGAAAAAGCACAAATGGACATCATTAATGACTTTTCCAATTCCATTCTTCCCTACCATTTTCATTTTACCCAAGGTACCGTAAAACCCGAAAAAGTTCTAACCGAGTCTAGATTGCAAAATTGGTTACCGCGTGGAGAGCTATTACACCAAAAGATAATAAAAGAGATGGAATGCGCGAAAAAGAGGCAATGTTCCCGTTTTTAAAATCGTAACCCGTTGATGAGATCCTTTCAACATGAAATTTCCGTCTTTCTAATTGTATGCATGATTTTGCTTCCATTACACTTACTCTTTTATCACGCATACCGAGAGAATAGCCATAATTCGAGAGATTCGTTTGTGAGAGCATTCCGTGAGAAATTAAAATTAAAATGAATTTTCGGATAAGTAACGTAATGATCAATCGGTGGAAATTGGCGGTTATATTTCTGGCTTTGCACACATGCACGATGATTTAAGACCATTGAACATGACTTGATGACGATTATTTTCTGAAAAAGTTTGAATTATACAATTTTTATGTATTTTGAATGTTCTTTGAGTCAAATTTTGTGGGTATATTCTCTGCAAACCCTCACGAGACACAACTCGTCCTGCTAGGGTAACCTAGAGTTTTAAAGGCTTGTTGCATACTCTAAATGCAACCGCTTGCTAGCGAAAAAGGTATTCTATCCTAATAAAATGTTTTTAAGAATTGAGCCTGGTTAGGATTCTTTTACATTGCTCGGGACGCGCAAAGTTCTAAGTTAGGGGGGTTTGATTAGGCATAAATTCTTCCTAATTTATCCATTGATTTAGTCACTTTTAGCACATCGAACAATGTAATTGAGTTGACTTTATCTCATAATCTTTCTACTGACTGATCCTAATGAGTACACCGAGTTTCTGGTATTTCGTAGTGATTTTACCGGTATTTGATGTCATGAAACGGAAGAAGGAAACCGGAAGAATCAAGGAAGAAAGAAGGAAAGTCAAAAGGGCAAAAGCGTAATTTCCACCTGGAATTCGGATGAGGTACCTAAAGAGAAGTTAAAGAGATCTCATTCACAAGCACATCGAAAGAAATGGCACCTTAATCGGAGTCCCGGAACAAATGATATGAGCAGTCAAAGTTGAGCCAGAAAGTCAAATAGCCAGACCGGTCCGCCCTTACTCCGGACCGGTCCGCCTTGCCAAACTCCAGAAGACCCCGGACCACAAGCAAACCGAAGAAGGCAAAAATAAAAGTAACCGGTCCGCCTAGGGCATAGACCGGTCCGACCCTCGAGATTTGTAAATCTTTTCTGTTCTAAGGAGAGTCCTAGTGCAGCTGAAATTCCTAAATTCATGGTGGGTATAAAAACCCGATTTATTATTGTATTTTGGATGGATTTTTAGATAGGAAGTAGTTAGTTTTTCTTTTCCTTCCAAAAAACCCTAGTTTTGATAAATATTCCCAGTTTTAATTCATAAATTGAAGATTGATTCAGAGATTAGTGGATTACTAGTTTCATTCCTTATTGCAGTTACTTCTTGGATAATTTTAGTGAGTATTTCTTATTTCCAATTCTATACTGCATCTAATTACGATTTTCGTTAGAGTAATTATGAATTCCTGAACATCAATAATTGTTTTCATTAAATTCAACATGCTAGGCTAGATTTTCCAAGGTCGGGGTACATGAACCCAGCCTGATGTGTTAGTGTGTGTGTATAAAATTAATCCGCTGAATTTAGTGATTGATTATGATCGTATTGCGTAGTTACACAATAATTGTAGATCTTTATATATCGTTTGCCTCTGGGTACTCGTGATGATTTAGAGTGCATTTTGAGTGTCATTATCGCAATACTGATTTAGTCATCCTCAGATTAGGTATGACGCAGGCTTGAACCCCGTATACATAATGCTTGGAAGTACTAAATTCCGGGTCAGATCAATCAGATAAATTTATGATTAATATTATAACTGCAATACACTAGGGTTGGGGGATTGTATTCCCGTCCTATTTTTCCCATCACTTTGTCAAAAGTTTTAAACCAAGTTTTCATTCATATTTTAGGTAAATTAGTATAGTTGCATTTCTTCATAATTTCATTATCGCATTTAGTTGTAATCAATCTCAAAACCAAATCAATTTTTCCTTTTCTTTTTAGAGTCAAAGTTAGGGTCTCTCCGCCTCTTCCCGTCGTCACAACTCTGTTGTCCTTTTTCCTTGAGGATCGATACCCGACTTACTGGGATTATTACTTGAGCGACAGGCTTGCACTTGAGCCTAGAGTGAACGCATTTCTGAGACACATTTTCAGTCGCGTCATTTAGGCGACACTTAAAACGCATAATAGTAAAGGAAATAAATAGAGTATTCATGCCTGAAATTAATTGGATAAGAATCTGAGTAGAAAGTTGAACTCTTCTTGAGAAAACACCAATTGAATCTTCAAAACTTGTTAAAATTTGGGGCTAGGGGTTGAAGATGAGAGGAAATATGTTTTGAGAACCTTACTAGAGAAGGTTTGATAGTAAAAATGTTTTTTGAAGACCCAACCCGTATCAGTTTGGTATTTAAAGGGTTTAAGAGTTAAAATCTGATTAGGACTCTCTAATCCATCCACCGCCCCTGTCGTTCGAATGAAGTACTCTATCATTTGAACGAACCCACATCCAAAAATGTAATCTTTTAAAATACGACTTTTTAATCTGATAAATATTCTTAAAAATGCACCTGCCAGTTAAATGATAAAAATCCTTACAACCTTTTTACAAAACACCCGAATTAATTCCCGATTGAAAAATTTACTAATAAAACCAAGTTAAATTCTTAAAGGCCATTAACTCCAAGATTTTGTTTCTCCAAATTAATTAAAGTCAGTTGATTAAAACACAAGTTCTTACATTAAAAGCATTAGAATTTTATTGATATTCATATACTGATCATCGAGATTGTTATTTTGGAATTTGAAATTAAATTTGGAGAAAATGAGCGTAGGGAAATTCATAAAACCAACTCAGGTTGGTTACTATTAATATTACAAATTCACGATGGTTAATGACATAACTTAGAAAATTGAAATAAGTGGGAAGCGTATGAACCTTTGGGAATTAAAAGATCTCGGTGTTGGTTTGAGGTTTAGAAACATGGCGGGACAACAATGGCAGCAATGTATTGAGTAGAAGAAGGAGGGAAAATGAAGTGAGGTCGTTCGAATGACCAAGGGGAGTCGTTCTAACGATAGTGGAAGTCCTTAGAACCACCCATGGTCTCATTTGAACGATGGTGGGGATTATGGACTACTGCCGTCTTCTACCTGGGAGTACTTTTTGGATTTCATTTTAGAGGAATTAAATGGGTGAAAATAAAATAAAGTATAATTATTAAGGGTCTTGAGAAATGGACACTTGGAAAGATTAAACTTATTAAAGGGTGTTTAACCTAATAGTGGGACTTTGTGTAATAAATTTTAAAAGAGGAAAATACTTAGGGCCTTGGGAGGTGGATTTTAAGATGTATTTTATTTAGATAGAGTGCAAATATAAAAATTTTGAATTTGGCAAAATAAATTCAAAGGGTTAAAGTACCGACCAAGTTAGGGAGATCGGGTATTATGGTTGAGTGACACCACTTGGATAAAATTAATCGAGGTGAAAATTGATTAAATTAAGGGTGGGAGATTGACTCGTATATTTCTCAGGCTAGTGCGACGGGAGTTAGGCATGTGGAGTTAACTCATATGTTTCCTATATAACTCGTATTAATGTTATATGATTTAATATAGTTGAACCGATTAATAAGTTAATAAAAAGATAACTTAATAATCAAAGTATGAATACTCGGGTTAGAGTAGTGTTGTAGAAAGAGGTGTGATACGACAAGTTACGTGGGATAACTTAACTATGGAGGTTAAAAGGCAAGTGTTAGGTGTGCATATTAGATGAGGGGTGAGTTATACTTTAAGAGAGTGCGACACTAGCTTAAATATGAAGGTGTGCCTGCATATTTAATTATTGCAATTTAACTGCTTGCTAAATATTTTCAAAATGTTTTACTTGGGCTCTGACTCATGTCAAAATATTTTCCCAAACCTTTTAGGTGTCCAGCCACAAGGACGCCCAGTTTGAGGATTCTATCCTGGGATGCGCAGATGCAGCTCATGTGAAAGTTGTAGGACTTTGCTATAGATTCTTTATTAATTTGTTCCTAGTGTAGGATGTTTACTTCAATACTCATTTGGGCATGTTGCCCTCAGATTTAGTATTTAGTTATTTATTTGACCTTGTGTATCCGGGTTATTAATTCAATTTATTATTGGATTTTATTATTGAACTCATAGTTGATTCGGTCGTCTTTATTCATTTGATTCATCTGTGTTGGATTCAATTACCAGGTTGTGTGGATGGTTTTACTATTATTTATTTCCGCATGTTGTTAATTATTTCAAGATAAAATTTGGCACCGCTCTAGTCACTACTAGGTTGTTAGTAACTTTAAAAAGGTGTTCAACAGTGATGTCTAGAATGAGCCATATGAGACCAACGTTTTATTTTGATCACGGGCTGGCCACCTGGTATTTTACTAGGCGAGGTGTCACTGATGGTATCAGAGCATGAGGTTCTAGAGTCCTTAGGATCTACGCGGCTTATTAAGTTTTAGCATAGCGTTCTTTGATATAGAGATTTATTATAGGGTTGATGTACTCCTTTACATATGAGACTTACATTCTTCTGCTATTAACTAAAGTTTATGCGATTCATATACAAGTTAGATTAGGCTTCGTAAATTGAATAGGTTTGGATGACCATCGAGTGCCATTACAAGGACTGCAGAGGGAGAGGCTCAATAGAATCCATAGAATATTCTGGGAACAATGACCGCGATAAAAGTCACCACGTCAATGAAAGGAGAAAATCCAAAATTAATTATGTAGTGTGGTTTAACACAAACCTAAAGGAAGAGAGGTCATAGGAGAGGAAGAGGAGGAGATAACCAAGCTTCCTACACCATTTTTTCGCCACGAACGTGACGAAATCGAGATCGGAGAGAGGGGAGAACCACCACACCATCATCTCAACAAATTTCAGACCTGCTGTTGAGATGAAAGTATTTAAATTGCAATGTATTTTAAGCATGTTATAATATCCATGTATAATGGGGTTTGAGTTCATGTTTTTGGAAGAATTAATATGGTTTTGGGTGGATTTAATTCATGGATTAAGATAGGAATGCATGTAAAGATATTCCTTTACGTTTATGACACGAAATCAGAAGAGTTGGGGGTGATTAGAATGAATTAAATACGGGTTTCTTGATGATTAAAACTGAATAACACATAAAACTAGGGTTTTATGGGATTTTAAGGATAATCAGATCTTGAATTGAATTTGTGATGAATTGATGATAATTTTACTTTGGAAATCCTTCTCATATGTTTATATGATGATTAGACGTGTTATTTTGAAATTTGGTGAAGCTTCATGAAGATTGGAGAATGTTTTTTGGGTAAGAAAATCGTAAAAAAGTAGGGAAAAAAAGATTCGACTAAGGGGAATCGATTCGGCCCAGAGGCGAATCAATTCGGCAGGCCAGAAAAAAAAACTATTTTGCCTCTTTATTTATACAACCCCATGAATTGAATTATGAGGAACTTTGATGATAGTTTAGTATTTATGAGGAGAGTTAGGTAAGGTTAGTAGGCATGGGATTTTGGTTTGATTGATGTTGATAAGGGTTAAGTTGGGATAATTAAACGACGGTAGAGAATTGAGTGAATCGTACACCAGGAAATTGAGATTTGGGTTACTGGAAGGGTATACCATAACCTAAGATGATAATAATAGGGTATAAGTGTAATAACTACTGAATTAAAATGAGGGGTAACAAGGGGCCCTTCGGGTAAAGAATAATACTCAAAAATATATCATAGAGAGTATATTATAAATAAATGATACATTAGGTGGATAAATACTACGTACGAACTATTATATTTATATGTTAAGTGTTTACCTTTACGGGTTATGTTTATAGGTTGAGTGTATACCTATACGGATTATATTTATAGGTTGAGTGTTAACATATATGAACTATTATTATTGGTTGGGTGTATACCTATACGGATTATTATAGGATGAGTGTATACCTATACATATTTATGTTTATAGGTGGAGTGTATGCTTATATAAATGATATTCATGGGTTGTGTACATTCCTATGTGCGACATATGGATTAGGTTATGTGTATACCTAGTATGTTCTTTCATATGTGTGTGAACATACCTACGTTGCTTGCTATCTTCGAGGTTTTCGCACAGTGGGCGATCCTACCTTGCCAATTTTAGGGAGGTCTGGATTTGTTCCCCGAAAAAAAGAACTTAGGGCGGCTCACTATGTGTTGTGTATTAGTGGAACCGGCGTATCGTTTGGGTACGATTGGTATGTGCGAAGACCAAAGTCTTAGAATTATGTCCGCCTCCATTATTTTTATTGATCTGATCGATGGTTCGAGGAGACATTCCAAACCGATAGTCCACGATTAGGTATGATAGGTACACGGGCTGATAGAAGAATACGCAAGTACGCTTTTTTATGACCAGATAGGGAGATGCGGTGCTATTTTTCTATATATAGTGTGACATATATATATATATATATATATATATATATATATATATATATATATACTCATGGATGTGAAATCTTACTCGTGTGATAGTAAGGGGATTAGATAGTGTATATCTAAATAAATGTTTAATCTTACTTATGTGTGATAGTATGGAGACCACATAGTGTATATCTAAAGTGACATTTAACCTAGTTATGCCGAATAACAGTGATACTAGATAGTGTATATCTAAACAGATTAATCTACTTGTGTGTGATAGTAATGAGATGAGATAGATGTACCTAATTAATGATGAATCTACTAATGTGTGAATAATAGGAAGATAAATAGTGAATATCCAATATAAAGTTTAAGTAGATAAACTTAAGTGGTAAGGATTGAAAAATAACATACGTGATATGGTAGCTTAGGTTTGATAATAACATAAGAGAGATGTTAATTATTAAGGGTATTTGGTCGCGTACTGTATGGGCAGTACGGGTAAATTAATGAGGATCTTAACTCGGGATTTAATTGTAATTAAGGGTATTCGATATCATAATGTATGGACGGTACAGGCGTGCTAGATTGATTTGAGGTTTATTAGTTACTGGCGTCCTAGTTGTGTTGGGTAGAATGACTAGGTGGGGTTGACTAGGAAACGTTAGGTGCGCACTATAGATGAGAGTGAGTAACTCAAGGGAGTGTTCGTAGCCTATCATGTGTATCTAATAACTGTTCATTTAAATTTAAATGCTTGCTAAATATTTTCAAAAGAACTTGGGATCTGATCCGTACATGCAAAACTTTTTCGAACCCCTTTTAGGTGTTCATCCATAGGGACGCTAAGCAGGATGATCTGTTCCAGGGATGTGGACATGCATCACTTGTGGATGCTTGTAGGTTTTTGGACTTAGTTGTTTCGGTTATTTCAGTCTAGAGTAGTATGAAGTTCAGTATTTCATTTGGGCATGCTTCCCCAATATTTTTTTTTCCAGTCAGACTCTGCATTCAGTTGTATTCATGATGACTTTATAATGGATTTTAGAACCGATGGTTTATTCAGTATTATTTTTATCTCAATCATTTATATTTTGGATGGATTTATATTATGTTTTATTGGGTTATTAAGTATGGTAATAATGTTTTGTTGTTGTTGTGTTAATAATAGATAAAATTTGGCATCAGTCGTTTGAATACTAGGTGGTTAGATAAGTTTTAAAAAGTTTTCGACCGTGATGCTAAGAATTAACTAGATGAGACTCTTGTTTTATTTTTATGAAGGACTGATCGCCCGATATTTAAATGGGTGGTGTGTCACGAAATGTGTAGAGGAAACTCTTTAAGATGAGAGTTATCATGATAAATGGCCAGTGGAGCCGAGTAGTGCTATGAAGGAGGCGCTGAGAAAACTTATGTACCAAAAGTTAATGGGTGGGGCAGTATCAAGAAGAATTAAATTGCAAATTATGGGGTAATCGAGAATATCTGTATGATATGGCCACGCCGAGAGCGAGGAGCTGAGCTTGAGATAAGTATGTTACATACGAGACGTTAGTGATATTTATGCCAGGATGTTTGGGATATTGTATATAGTATGGTGAGACTTTGTGTTCATTATTCAAATGGATGATTTACTTGTGCTAAATATCACCTGAAAGAGGTTATATTCCATATATACATGAATATATGTTAACGTGTGCTGCATAATAGATTTATAAGAAAATATCTGTATTGTTATATTTAATCTCGGGGAGTAGGGACGTTTTGTGATGAGATTTAGGGTGGATAGGCTTTTATCGAGCGAGGAGATATAACTCATGATTGATTCGTGTTAAGAAATAAGTGATAGTAAGGGTCACTATATTATATGATGTCTATTGTAACATGAGAGTGGACAAGTATACTTTCATGTCAGGAGATGGGAATTTGGGGGTACATGCTATGAAACTTAGCTCAACGTTAGAAGTGGGGAGATGTGCGGTCATTAGGACATGGGTTTGGTACCTTGGTTAATGTACACATATGTGGTTATAACTGTGTGTTGAAAGTTAGATTAAAATTTAAGGCTAGTAGATTCGAGTAACATTCGTGCAGATGAGCATGGGTATAGGGTGTATGGGCACCCTGGATAATGAATTTAGTGTTAATATAATTCGCGATTAGAAGGGGTAGGGATATGTGTAGAGATCTTAAAGGCATGTGAGTAAGCAAGTATTCGAGGCTTGGAATACTAGACTTATCTTAATTTCAAGAACGAAATTCCTTTGTAAGGGGTGAGTATGCAATACACTATATTTTCAAGGATTTAGAGTTTAATTAATTCGGTGAAATATGAATTAATTTATCTGGAGGATTTAATAAAATTAGTGAATTGAGATTTAATTAATTTCGGTTATTTTAAAATTTACACTAGTCACAATTTGAGGTCAAGGTGGAGATTATATTTAAGTAACTTAAATGATGATTCTGAGTACACGGTTGATTTCGAATAGGTCGAGATTGTTGGAAAAGAGTACTCGGGGTCTGTAATTAGGTCTCGAGGAATTTTTAGGCATAAACGAGCTCACACGGGGGTGTTTGTGGCAAACACAACTCAGTAAGAAAACCCTAGTTTTGCAGAGGAGAAAAGATGGTAAAATTAGGAGAGCTTTTGGGAGCCAAACAAAGAAGAAGGGTGTGTTTTTCGTCAAATCGTCATCTACATCAAAGGAAATCAAACCCTACAAATATTATTTAGGCAAGTGGTTAAACTTTCTTTGAATTTAAATTGTTTTCTTATGATTCATATCATGGTGGGTATAATGAAAATTCGTTTGTGGGTGGGCTTGCACATGAAAAAAAATGGGTGATCATGAATCGGACGAATTATGTGGATTCGAGACTCTATTGTTGTTATATTATGATTTAAAAGCATTAAAATTCTATTGATATTCGTATACTCATAATCGAGATTGTTATTTTTGAAATTCAAAATTAAATTTAGAGAAAACGAACGTAGTGAAATTCATGAAACCTACTCAGATTGGTTACGGTTAATATTACAAATTCACGATCGTTAATGACATAACTGAGAAACTGGAAATGGGTGGGAAGCATATGAACCTTTGGTAATTAGCAGATCTTGGTGTTGGGTTGAGGTTTAGAAACTTGGCTGGACAAAAATCGTGTAGTGTCTTGAGGGAGAAGAAGGAGGGAAAATGAAGTGAGCTCGTTTGAACGACCCCGGGAGTCATTTTAATGATCGTGGAAGTCATTCGAATGATCCATGGTATTGTTCGAAAGACTGTGGGGATTCTGGTATATTTCCATCTTCTACCTGGGAGTACTTTTGGAATTTTATTTTAGAGGATTGAAATGGATGAAAATAAAAGAAAGGATAATTATTAAGGGTCTTGAGAGATTGACACTTAGGAAGATCAAACTTATTAAAGGGTGTTTAACCTAATAGTGGGACATTATGTAATAAATTTTGAAGGGAGAAAATACTTAGGTCCTTGGGAGGTGGATTTTAAGATGTATTTTATTTAGACAGAATGAAAATATAAATAATTGGAATTGGGCAAAATAAATTCAAAGGATTAAAGTACGGACCAATTTAGGGAGACCGGGTATTATGGTTGAGTGACACCACTTGGATAAAATTATTTGAGGTGAAAATGAATTAAATTAAAGGTCGGGAGTTGACTTGTTTATTTCTCAGGCTAGTGCTACGGGAGTTAGGAACGGGGTACCTGGTTTAATTCATTATAAAGATATGTAATAAATCATCGAATATTAAATTTAATGAGGAGTGTTAAATTAAATAATGGGATTTTGTGTAACAAATTCTAAGGGGTGATGACACGAACCGAATGAGTGGGTCTCGAGATTGTAGTTGGGTGACACTACTTAAATAATAAATTAATTAATGTGTGATTAATTAAATTACGAATCGGGATATAGATTTGGGTATTTTGGGGCTAGTGCTATGGGTATTAGGCATGGGTTAGCCGGACTTTTATTAAATATACGTATACGATTAGTGTGATAGTATATATATATATATATATATATATATATTGGTGTGAATGATATTTATAGAAATAGATACCCTTATAGTGTTATCATAGGAGGTTGCACGATGTGGGTGAATCCCCTGGCTTGAGGAGCAGGGAGAGTATAATCTCCAGGTCATAGCGTTCGGTATTTATATGTTATGATTCTTTTCGGGGTGAGACGTATTGGGTATGATTCTGTCTCACACTCATGGAATTATGACTGCCTCCGCTATGCTTATTATTTTTTTTCAAGCTCAAGAGTGATTCCGGCTTGTAGCCGAGTTAGAGTGAGCATACCCGAAACATGATTGCATTGTAGAGACAGCATCCAGTGAGTTATTACTTGGGAATGGATGGTTATTATAACTGACATGTGTGTGAATATTGTAGTATACTAGTACATATATAATATGACTAGATAATTATATATGAGATTAATACATAAATGTGAATGTATTTCTTATATAACTAGTGTAAAAGTTATATGATTTAAAATGGGAATTTCTTATATAACTAGTGTGAAAGTTTTATGATTTAAAAAGGGGATTCTTATATAACTGGTGTGAAAGTTATCTAATTTAAAAAGGGGATTTCTTATATAACTAATGTGGAAGTTATATGGTTTAAAAAGGGATTTTTTATATAACTAGTGTGAAAATTATATGATTAAAAATGTGTTTCCTATATAACTCGTGTTAATGTTATATGTTTTAATATAGTTGAACCGATTAATTAGTAAATGAGAAGATAAGTTAATAATCAAAGTAAGAATACTCGGGTTAGAGTAGTGCGGTAGAAAGAAATGTGATACGGCTAGTTACATGGGGTAGCTTAACTAAGGAGATTAGGAGGCAAGCGTTATGTGAGTTATACCTCAAGAGAGTGCGACACTATCTTAAATTTGAAGAGTGTGCATGCATATTTAATTATTGTAAGATAAAATTTAGCACCAGTCTAATAATTACAAGATGGTTAGTAGCTTTAAAATGGTTTTCTACAGTGATGCTAAGAATGAACCATATGAGACCAATGTTTTATTTTGATCATGGGCTGACCACCCGGTATTTTAGTAGGCAGATTTTCACAAACTTTTTACCGAGTGATGGGGCTTTTGGATTGAATGGGAGATGAGTACATATGAGACCAAAATAATCCTCCTAAAGGTTTTTCAAATGAAATAAGAGGAGGGAAACCCATAAGTGAAGGACCCATCATAGAGAGAAACTCATGTAAGTAATCCTCATTGGAGAAAGGATTAATATTTTTAAAATTTTCACCCGACGAGATGAAAGTAATGCTTGGATAACGGTGAATGGGAATGGGGAGGAAATGAATTAAATGTCGAGAGATTACTCGTCATCGCTTAAAGATTAAATTCAAAAGGAAAAATATTAGCTTCGATTGAAATGTTCTTCTTAAATTATTTGAGGCAAAACATAAGTATCCACCTCCTCTTTGTTCTTCTTGGAAGAGATCATATTATTACAAAGTGCTTAAATATCCCTATCCTCACCATTTTCGTTCATAATCATCCTTTGGGCAAAGTCATGAATCATTTGTTCCAAAGTAGGCATCAATTCCTAATTTGGTTCAAAACATTCTCTGACTTCAAAAGTCTAAGAATAAAAATCATCAGTGGATTCAAAAAATGCATGAAACTCTTGCTCCATACAATGATTTTCTTCCCGATAATGATTTTCAATATTTTCACTCTCACGAACGAGAATCCCCTCACATAAAGTCAAAGGCGAAGGTGCGAATTAATCAAAAAAAATGAGAACTATCATCATAACTACTTCAACTATTATTATTATAAGAATCTTGAAAGTTATTGCAAGAATAGTTTGGAAAACTATTATCATGATAAGTTTCAACTTCCTTATTATTAAATAATTGCCCAATATTAGAAAGATCATTCTCAAAATTCCCATAATCCATTATATGACTTTTGAAATACTCATAAAAAGTGATTTTGCAATTTCATTATTCTCTCTGTGTGAGTATTCACCAACAGTGACCAGTGTTGGGGGATTTTGAGAATTATCGTTGCCATTATAAAAAAAAAAAGAGTAAATTGCACAAGATGGATATTCCATAAAATAGTGCACAGCTAGGAAATTCAAGCATTCTTGGAACTCAAATGTCCAAATCTGTAAGAAAAGTTAAAGAAAAGAATTAAAATACAAAACATAGTATGAAATACTAAATTTATCATAATCTAAAATAAAATAGTTCCCAACAACAACGCCATTTTGATGTGTAGAAAACCTACCGTCGTGTCTATACACTAATTGTTATTATCGTTTTAACATCGCAATACAAAATATCTAAACTTTAATTACACTGTTATTGGAGTATAGAAATGAGTATGAGTATCGCATCTATGGGGAAATTTTGTTAGACTTGAAATGATTTATTACTTATAGAAAAAAATTGCAAAAGGCGATGATATATAAAAGAAATTAACACTAGGAAAATACATAAACTAAATTAAAAAAAAACTATAGGTTGAGAAGATTATCCCTCACATGGACTAAATACCATAAACGGTTAAATGGAAAGAGAAGAATCAACAATATATTTTCTCATTTGGACAATTAATATAACTCAGAGTTGTCACTATCTAAATTTTACTAAAAGCTTAATCCGAGTTTTGCATCAACAAATAATCCGGAGATTTAACATGAAGGTAGAAAATATGGTGCATACATGATATACACCATTAAGTTCCTATATGAAAAACTAAGAATAAATCAACCCATTAAGATAAACCTAGATCATCATACCATGACAAAGTAACTAATTAACCCATGTGAGTTCAATAATCTCAACCTAAAACCACGACTTCATCATTCGAACTCAAAATAAGACCCTATTTAGGGCCACGTAAAGATAATTAAAAGAGATAAACAACCTTGGAAAGACAAAGTCCAAATTCAAAAGTATGAAATTACAAAAATTACCTTGAAGTTGCATCTTGCGATAAAACTTTTCCAAAATGTAACCAATTGCTCGGCTGATCATTCCAACACCTAATAAAGCTAAAATAAACCATGCAAAACATGCATATATATATATATATATATATATATATATATATATATTGAAAACAAAGGTTAGTCTATATATGAGCATAAAAGTGGGATTTAACGAACATAAATGTGCTCGAATGTAGAAGAATAAAGGAAGAGAATACATAATATTCGTAACATTTAACATCCCTTAACTTAGACAATGGTAGTACCTACCAGTGAAACAAAACAAGAACCAGACCTAAATTGAAAGATAAACAAAAATAGAAAAAATGGATAAGTGCCACTTTCCCGAGCGTACGATTTCATTTAGCATATATAATAAGCCATAGACCCCTAGGTTACCATAATGGACGATTATTATCTCGTGATGGTTTGTAGAGATGAAACCTACAAACATCAAAGTTTCTTCAAAATCATGCCCAAACAACAATCAAACATGATTAAAAAAACAAAGAGCATTTCAATAAGTTATTATCATCGTCAACTATGTGGATTTTTGGTAAGGGTGATTTTTTCACTCTGGCTTACCCAAAAAGCAATGGAAATACTGAGGCCCCAAACAAGACCTTGGTCAACATTTTAGCTAAGATTATGGAAGATGTTTTGGGTACATGTCATGCCAAGATACCAATTGTGCTTTATGTTTACCGAACAACTAGGAAATCGATAGGCTGCTTACTATTTTCATTAGTTTATGGAGCTGAATAAATTATTTCAAAGGAATTATAAGTACTTTCTTATAGATATTCTTTATGAAGTAACATGCTTTCACAGGGTAGGAACATTTAACTAGAAGCACTAGATGAACAAATAAATAATGTAAGAAGGCACTTCCAAATCGACATGAAATAACTTTCCAGATCTTATGAAAACTTGGGGAAACTAAGAAAATTTGTAAAGGGTGACATAGTCCTAAAAGCAGTTGTCCACCACATGAGAGGAATTACTTTAATAAAATTTGCGACAAATTACGAGGGACCATGTATGGTTAAAAAAGCACGCGAGTCAAGTTATTGCTTGATTGCAAATATCGAAGTTGGTAGACCATTCATAGATAATTACAAATGGTTGAAGACATAATATGTATGAAACACATGTAATTTTTGTTCTTATTTTGTACTTAGAATTTGTGAAGAAGCCCATGTAAATTTTAGGTAACAATTTATTATAAATAGACAAGTGTTGAAGCAATCAAAGTGAGCAAAGTACGCAAATGTACAAGAAAAAAACTTTTTGTATTTCATTTGTGAATAGTTACATGAAAAATGAGACTACTGCCCATAAGTTCATACTAGAGAGAATTTATGCTAATAAAAATAACAAATGTGGAAGAGTGAGGAAGCCCTCCCCAATCGATGTAGCTACATAAAAAAACTCCCCTTTGGAAATAAGACACAATTGAGATATGGGATTCAATTTTTACATTCTTCTTAAGGATGGATTCATGTATTCTCTTCGCTTGGTCCAAACCTTTTTTAATAGCTTCTACAAATTTAGTGTTCCTCGTAATATTTGGGATAAGTTCCCTCAATCTTCCTATTTTGGTCTGTAAGTCCTCAATATTTTTTAGATATTCAGCATTATAAATCATCATATGAGGATACTTAAGGTATTTTAAACTATTAATGATTCATGAAAAATCGAACCCATCCTTCACCATGTCATTGAAGTGGCCCAAATGATAATTGTGTTGGTTTTTGCTCTCCTACAGTGTTTGGGGCTGAACTAAAATTGAGGCAGGGGCCTCCAACTTTGTGTTGTGTGTTTTTTCAGTTTTTGGTTTATTTACAAATTTTCCATTTTGGCTCAAATCTATAAATACAAGTGTTATTTCTAGGTTTTGGGAGAGGATAAGAGTGGGCAATTTGACAGCTAATCAAAGGCAAAGAGATATAGAGATCTACTTTGAGCAAGGTGAGTACTTGAGGTTGGTTATTGATTGACTTTTGATAAAGATAAGTGTGGTGTGTGTGTAACCATTGGTTCCTTGACATTTATATATAAAAGAAGATATCCTACCACTTGTGGATGTAGCCCAAAGCTTGGGTGAACCACGTAAACTGTTTTTGCTTTGATTGTTTGTTGCTTGTATGTTCTTATTGTCACTTCATTGATGCTTGGTTGATTTGATTGGGAGTTTGCACACTAGTTCATTTTCGGAACAAGGTCTTGGGTGTTTTCCGCAAACCAAGTGTTTGATAAAATTTCTGAGAGAGTTTTATCATCTTGGTCACTAAAGATAGTCTTGCTTTAGCGCAACAAATAGATGCAGACCTTTTAAGTTCAAAGGAAGATGTGTTCATAACTTTATCTACCATGACTACTACAACTTATAGTCGATAAGCCATCAACAAACCATAAGCTCCCAATAGGCAAAAATAAATGTCTCAGGATGAGAAGCAAATGAGGATGAGAAACAAATAGTTGATCTAGTACAATGCGAAGATAGCCTTGAATAAGGGCCTTATTTTGAAGTATTTTTCGATAATATTAAGTTGGTGCAGTATTTAGAATAGGGGCACCATTGGTAGACTGACGTTCCTCCCTATGTACACTGGTCATTGAGTAGTGATCAATTTGGCTAGACCACTTAACTCCATCCGGTTAAACTATATCGTTATAAACTTACTTTGCTTGCACATGCACATGAATAACAAGATGTGTCACCCTTGGCTATTCAAAAGTATTATATTTCCTCAAAGGTTACAAAATAGAGAGAGCAAAGGAGTTAGTTAACAGATCAAAAGATTTTTTACCAAGTACGTAAAACTATAAAATATTTTCAAATGTTAAGCCAAGTAACCAAGCATATGTATTTTTTTAGAGAGACCTTAACCATGCAGGAAGATGTGAGGAAGGATTTCCTCATTGATAGACCTTATCAGTGCTAGCACATTAATATAAGGAGCAATGTGAAGAACCTCACTAGTTACCTCCATATAAAAAACAAAGGGGGTTTGTAAATTTAGAACCTATTGTAATATGTATTTTCAAAATAGGACAACAAACATTTTATTTATTGTTTTAGTCCCCATTTTTTAATAAAGCCGATGGCGCGGACCCATATTCATAAAACGTTAACCAATCACAGCATTCCATGTGTCCCTTTAATTTAAAAATTGGGACTAAAAATGAAAACGAAATGTTTGTTGTGCTATATCCATAATCAATATTATTTTAAGTCTTAAAAGTACATAATCTAAAAAAGAAAACCAAGGTCTTGATAATGTCAAAGGATGATGAAAAAAAAATGATTAAGTTAAATTTTGAGTAGACATAGCTTATCAGATTAAGCGGACAGTACAATAGCTGGTGGTGAATCAGGAGAAACTGGAGGAATATTTGGAGTTATGATTTCTTGAGTTTCATTTGACTTTCCCAAAACTTCTTCGACAACTGTCAACTTTATTTCCACTGATGAGGCATGGTTTGAGGAGCACGTCTCAAAGGGTCTCCCCAGCTATTGAAGATGGGGTAAAAGATGGTGCTTGACCATTTCCCTCCTCATTAACTGGACTCAAAGGACCCTCCATAGTAGTAATTTTATTAGGAATAAACATACCTTACATAAATTAAGGTGATTCATCGTAAAGAAATAGCAATAATGTTCAAAACAAAACAAAAGCAACTTAACACTTGGAGAAAAAATTAAATAAAAAATGCTACTACCTGTTGAGTCACAACTAACGCAAAAAGTTCTACTTTATGATCATATAAAATCTCATCCAAAGTAGACTCATAAGAAAATGGATGTGTGGGATATAGACTTATATGTTTCTCTATAGTATTCTTTGATAGCATGGTATTTTATTATTTTGAAACCATAATAATAGGCACATTCTCCACAAGTTCCACATTAATAACCTTTTTCCAAGCAAATTCAAAAATTACAAAATCATCAAATTGGTGGTGTCTCTCTAAACCATCTAATGGCTCGTCTACTATGATAAGTATGGATTCTATTCTAGAAATAAATTTAGACACTATGACAACTGCTTTGTCTACCACATCAGGATTTAATGGTGGAACACTATCAAGATGAGAGCAACCTCTAGTGGCCTTTGATTTCTTTATAGATTTTGAAATATCTCCCCTTTAGAAAAAAATAGCAGATGAAGACTTAAGTTTCATTCCACTAGTTGTGGAAGCACCCCTTCATCTGTAGATCTATTTTTCAACCCAATTTCAAGAGGACCATACCTCTCTATGGTATGGTACCTCATCTCAGATTAGATAAATTCTTGGAAATCATCCTAAAGGCACATCATACATTATATCTTTAGCAGGTGTTATTTGCACACACAATCCCACATTGGGTCGGGCAAACTCAAGGTTAGCAGATCAAAATGTTTCATCAGTACTATTATTGTCACAAATAGGTCGTGGTATACCTTGGTCATATATAAACTGCCTAGCACACCGATAAAGGTTTTAAGCCTCGCTTTTGACTCACCCTTCGATGAGAGTTGAAGAATGAATAGGTGTTATTAAAAGCACCATTCATAGAGATAGATCATCTTCAACGTCTTAGTCCCCCTAATGTAGCTTCCTGTTTAAACAAAGACCGCGTTTGATAATTTTTCTCTATAACAAATGATTTTTTTTCAAAAATTCCATAATCACCTATTAATATAGGAACATGACTTTTAGCTTTGCTTCTTGTTTTAGTGCATTATGTGTGGATGCCTTAAAGAAAACAAACTGAAGGGTTGAGATTAGAGGGAAAATTGGGGGAACCTGGCATAAAGGAACCCCATTAAGAGGATGGTTTTGGCAAAGATATAAATATAATGATGCCCAACAGAGCATTTTATGGGAAAATATGATATATCTATCCATGTCTATAAAGATCCAAGAGTGATTTCGCCAATTGAAAGGTTGGCTCCACTAGCCAGCCAGCCATAAATTTTAACTAAAACTAAATCTTATCATGGTTGATCATTTAGTTTTTTGTGGATGAAAACTGAAAAGGCAAGCCCAAAATTCAAGTACCTGTCACTAAATAATAGACCTAACCTAGGACAAAAAGTTTCCCTGTTACAACACCTTAATTTTTTTACTCCTGTGTGATATTTACGCGAGGCTTATAAAAATAGTTGGTAAATTGCCCAAAAGATGCCTTGGTTGAATCACCAACTAATTTGTGGACCATTTTGTCCAAATAAGCTTGTTCGATTGACTAAACATCATATAAATGGGTGTCATTACATGGGAGGGAATCATAAGTTTCCATACCAATAATCTCAAAAACATTTGTAAGAGTGATTGTAAACTCCTCCCAACCTACCACAAAAGTGTGGGAAACAATACTCCATCATGGTATCAATAATTAAAGCATTGGTTTAGTAGAAGATAAGGTGAAGTATATAAACCAACAAGATGAATGATATAAACAAACGTTGAGAAAAGTGTCTTAGATATATCGTAAAGATAGTGCGAACTAGGTTATAAAGCCATATGGGGAAACAAACGTGAGAGTGAAGAAAGACCCCCTATCAAGCCTAAATCTTTGGATCCCAAAGGAAGAAAGATATCCTCCCTAAATGTTATCAACGGGATCCTCTGCCATTAGTAAAGGCTAATCAACACCTTGAACGGTCATTAAAAATGTCTTGGTAGTCTAACAAAACTTATCGGCCTCACAAAAATAGGGAGCATGTCGGGAAAAGTTATATAACTCTTGATGCTCCACCAACTTTTTCACCACAACCTTTGGCATAAGACTCGACAAAATTTCTTACAGAGTTTATGTCAGTTTAAAATGGATTTTATTGAAGAAAATATGTAAAAAGCATATAGAAATGATGCCGATAGAAACTCATTGGTAAATATGAGATCAAAATACACTTTGATGAAGATTTGAAGCAACAATGGGTAATTTTTTTCTTTAAAGACAAAAAACTCTTAACTCTCTAATGGCATACGTTTTAAGAAGTTTTAAAACAAAGAAACAAATGGTTATTTAATAGGTTGAGAAAAACTGTCATTAAGGTTTTTCGATGGTTGATTACCCCAAGAATATTTTGAAATATGGGGGGCAAAATGATCATAGCATAAACTAGGATAGTCCAAATTTACACCATGCCTTCAGGTGTCAAAAGGGGTTAGAGGTGGTAGATAATATGAGTTCAGCATCAAATGTTAGAAATATACAAACATTTGGCTAACAAGCACAAGGCAAGGTGATTTCATTTTTTATTCATAGACCAAAAGATTTTTCTATTTATGTTTTATCGATATGAGTTGTTTCGTATGGAAACTTCTTGACCATACAAAAAAACTCTCTATAAGGGGGAAAATATAGGAGGGGCATATAGATAAATCTATGCACTTAGAGATAAAACTCCTAATTAACTGATTAATGAGAGATCAAGACAAAATGGAGCTTAATCGTTGATTAAGGAAGCCTTCCATAAAAATCCATTTAATTTATAACATATTTTGTTTATTGTATGAGATTATAATATATATTGTGATAGTTATGAGGTTACTCGGTACTGGCGATGGACCAGGTCTGGTAAGACATGGAAATCCATCATGCTCAATTGAGGAAACTCACTTGGGGAACATTTTGAGGGAATTTATTTGGAGGATAGAGAGCAAGGCATTGAACTTAGCCATTTTAGGTACACCAACTAAAACACCCAACTTATCCCGAATGAGCATTACTCGAGAAACCATGGAAAAACTTATTCTCAACCACAAAGAATTTTGGTGCCAAAAGTAGTGTATTTCCATAAAAGATTTGCATGATGTCATATCATAGTTTGTATTACCTAAAACTATGATAGTTTGGTGAGAAGTTGGTCATGAAGGTACTAACACGTTACTATGCCATCTGACAAAATGGTTGGTCACTCAAGAATTTTAATCATCATTTAATGCTAATTACATTTTATTTATTGTGGTCTGACCAAGCATTTAATGCCCCTAAGGTTCATTGAAACAAAGCTCAGCCTATATCTACCCCATTTATCTTGTAATAAATGTTTAGAACTTTAAGTCATAAGTATACTAAGATATTAATTTATTAAAGTCTTAAGAGTAGAGAATATATTCCTCACCATTAATATGCTTGTCCAGTTGTCATTAAGACTCATGTAATTATTGAGATTCAAACACTATTCCACTCATATTTCGGTGTTTACCTGCCTACCATTGGTGTATTTAGAGTAAATGCATCATTCTCCATCTTACTCATATCAAATAAAGTCTCATTTATGATCTAAACATCATGTGTTTATTTCTTATTATTGTGATATATACTAGAGTTTAGGCCTCATCATTTATAATACTTTTATTTTCATTTCATTGCCACTACGACGGGTTATGCCTCAATTATTTATAATCACCCCCGATTAAGCTACTCTCTTACAATTTTGTTGTGTCTGGACCTTCTCGGGAGGAGGAAGTATGTGATATGTCTTTGGAGAGGACCCTAACTTATAATGTGCGGTGGTGGATACTAGACCTTAAAAAAAGTATTAGGTGTTTGTTATGGCCCGGTAGGTGAGATTATTACCATGGTAATGATTTTTTACTTCGAAGCTATATGTGAGACCTTCTTGGTAGAAAACTATTTAACTAGGTGGTTAGATTCTTAAGAGGATTTGGTTTCCTTTATGTCCAAGATTTTCTCAATCTGTCATTTTATATGGTTAAGTTCTTTGAAGCCTAGGATCTAGGTCAGTCCATGTTTGTTCTACATCTCTTTGCAGAGGCTCTTCATTAAAATATCAATCTCATCAATATTTAATGGATGGTCATATGTCCTTACTTTTCTCACCATTGGGATACAAAAGGCCCACCATTTCGCCTACCTTTTGCCTTAGCATTTGTAGGTCTTTACAAGTGTCACTGAGTTCTTTTTTGTACTCATACGGCTTGAGAAAGGTCATATAAATGTTATTTTAGGTTTTTGCGAGCCCTTCATGCTTTAGACCCATGTACTGGTCAAGGGATCCTCTAGCCAAACTAGACGATAGTATTCCTTTGAGAACTCCTAGGTCTGTATCTCTCACTTTAATTTCAAGGTGATAGTTGGATAGGTGTGTAGAAACCTAGTCTTTTATATGTCTTGAAGATAAACATTTTTAAATTCTCAGGAAGATGAGCCTCATGAAAGAAAATTATTTTCTTATTGTTGATTAACTCATCACATGTTAGAATCTTGTTAATGGATTCTTGGAAGAGACGCAACTTAGTTTGGAGTTTTTCAATCTTCTAACTCGGGGGAGGTGAAGGATCAACCACGTCAGGTGGGAGAAGAACTATTGAATCTTCCCATTAATGCCCTTGTTAGGTGTGGTAATGATATTCAAGGTTCAAATGGCAAGGCTCAAAGTACTGATACGGCGCAAATATTGCGTATTTACGCCCGTTAACTTATGCATTTTTAGCCCCCTCGACTACCGTAATTTCTATATTTATGCTCGTTAATCAAACAACCTCCATTTTATACGCTAATAATTTACTTTAGGTATTATTGAGCATATATAGGTTTTACAGTGCTTAGTGTGATATTTTGTCGCGTTTCGATAAAATTTCGTAAGAGTTCGCACGTTTAGGGGCATTTTGGTAATTTCACTCTTCGGGATTTTTGCCCGAAGTATTCATGGAAGTTGTATCTCTTAAGCCAAGCTTCACGTGACCATGAATGTTTCTCTAATAGGAGTCCGAACAAAGAAAACACGAACCTTTAATCGGAGGAAGAATTATAAGAAAAATAACAATTTTATTAATTCCTTTCATGTCCCTTTTCTCCTTTATTAGCAATTTCATAAATGCCCTTCATGTCCCTAACTCATTTTTTGCATCAAATTCAAATGGCGATTTGTCCCTAGGCTTGGGTTTTGCTCGGGTTTTGGTTTCGTCTCAAATTGAGGACTTTGGTCCGAAATTGGAGTGTGATTTTTGACCACACGCGCATTTAGATGTGTGCTTTGTCGAAATGGATTTTGGTTCAGTGGTTGCCACCATTTTTGGAGCTTGGAGGTTTTGGACATGAAAGTGGGTATCTCGGCTTTGGCCATTTTTTTTTGCTGCGATAGGAATTGTGGTTGCGATGTGGGTGCTGTTGTATGTGACCCACGATTTTGGTCTCAGTTTTGTCTTTCACATCAGTACCCTGGTTTGGCATATTGGTGGCAGCCCTTTCATGGTGGAATCGCATATTTGCAGGGGTAGAATTCACACCTATAGGTGTGAATCGATTCGCACCTTTGTGAATCGATTCTCTTGGAGATCCAACTTTATTATTTACAAATTTGCCATTTGAGTTTTGTATATATTAACTTTCTTCTCATTTTGAGAATATAACTTTCATTATATTAGGTCTTTAGGGTTTGTAAAAATGGGGAGCTTCCCTCTCCTCATTTCTCTTGGATATTTTTCCATTTTATGTATGTAAGTTACTATTCATCATCTTCCTTATTGTATTTAGTTGTTTTAGCTAATTTACATGCCTAAATAATTAGTTTGATTTATTTATTTCTTGTTTTAGTTATTAATTAGTTGTTTTAATTAGATTAACCATGTGTAGTGAGTTGTTAAATAGGGTTTGGGTCGCGTGTCCTCCATTGATGGGTGTCGAGCTTCAAAAATTAGGTTTTGTGTAAAATCACATTTAATTAAAACCTCGCATATTAAAATTGGATTATTATGCGTTTAACTTTCTTTATCATGCAACGTTAATGTTTGTAGCGATAATTCCATTTTAAAACGCATGTGAGCATTTTTGATTAAATGTTTTATCTCGCATTTTTGGATTAAATTCCTTCATGTGTGATGTTTATGATTAACTAAAACTGCTATGCTAAATGTTTTCGAACCAAAGTTCTAATTATTAGTTGTTTAGCCCATGGCGGGGATGCGATCCCGACTCTCGTTTTATTACTTCTAGTTTAGACTTAACTTCTTTATTTTCTCCTTTCTCACCGTAACAACCAATCACCTTTTACATTTTTATTTTAGAAGTAGCAAAACAATTCAAATCTGAAATTCAATCACTCCCTATGGATTCTCGATACCTGACTTACCACTGTGCTTGCTTGTCAAGTGTAGTTGTAATTTATGTTTTTTGCATTGATTCGTCGAACCGATAACAACAATTTGCGTATTACACGATGCATGGTTTGCGTTGGATCAAGTACCATTGGTGATAAATTAACACTTGTAAGTTAGGGGATCCAGTATTAATAGGGTAATGGGGGTAACACGGGTGTATGAAGATCATGAAGATTTGTATATATTATCTTGGCTGCAACCGAAGGATGTCGATGTTGGGTAGATGGGGAGGAGGTCGATGTTGGCTGTAAGTTAGAGGATTTGTTCTTGAATCGGTGCATGAAATTCAAAGTGCATAGTATTTTTGGGGGTTTTGATACTCTGTAAGTGTCACTTCATTCATTATGAACAAGTATTGATGTTAGTATGTAGACATGGAACGTACTACGAAACAAATAGGAAGTTGTGTGTGGGAAGTTATCAAATGAATACTTACTGACCACAAGGAGCATGCAAACATAATTCTTGATTAAGTGGTTTGGGTGGTATTATGTGGGAAGGATAACTACCAAAAAAAGATGCACCTTTTCTTAGGATCCTGAGACAAAGGGTCGGATATAAGGACAATACATAGGAGAATAAGAACTCACATTTGTATGCTTTGTTTAATGTAATTATTTTATCTTGTCTTAACCGTATACGTGTTGTATTTTATGTTTTTATTTCTTTTATTTTTGTAATATTTTATGTTTGGTAGAACTTGAGTAGAGTCAGGTTGGATTAGGGTGAAATTTTGTAAGCTCTCGACTTTTAAGTGAAGATTAAGTAAGTAACTGGCGAAGACCTCGTATCTCTTAAAAAATTAAATGTGGGTAGGCGAATCCAACGTATGGGAAATCTTTTTTGGGAATAATTTTTTTATTCATACTGATGTGTATCCTATTAAAAAGGGAAATATAACCAACTTGGAATCTGGTGGGGTCAAACCACACTCCAATCGTCAAACAATTTTGAAAATTACATCATAATGAGTGGACCATAAGTATATATTCATTTGTGAAAAAACATTGTGCACCTTGATTTTTTCCCTTTAATTTACGTGTGAAACCACTTTACCCTTGTATTAAGTATATATGAAAGTCTATTTGATATACCCTAGTACTAAATGAACTCCAAAAATTCATTATCATCGAGACTTTGAGATCGAGGGAGGAGAAGCCTAATATACTAGATGGGTGTGCAAAAAGAGTGAGAATATTCATCATCGACTAGCCTTTTTCTGACCGTTTTGGCCTCCCTCGTATATGGTTTAAATAATATGAAAATCAAGACTATGTAGTGCATGATGCAAATGAGCAATATGTATTATTACATACTTTATTTTATGGAAAGATCCTTTACATGCGCCTATCCATTCGAATGAATGCATAATGATGTGTGTAGGAACCTAAGCATGTATCCTCGATTTAAGAGAATATGAATATAAAGCCTCTAAGAAGTTCTAAAATGTAGAGAAAAAATCATGCATATATGAGATATTAAGTATTTAGAAAAGAAGCATAAGGATAATTAAGTTTATTTTGGTGTTATCCCTGGTTGAGTTTCCACTTTGATGGCTCATCCAGTCCACATTAATGGGTGCTTAAGGCAGAAAAGGGATGTGTGTGCAATAGAGGCATGTCATCCGAGTGTATGTGTTTTCCCTAGGGATGTGAGAGTGCTTATTTCTTGATCTCCATTTTCTCTCTGAGACTAGGTTTGTGACTATTCCCCTGGAAGCTGTCAGACGCCATATGTAATTTGGTGGACACACCTATTTGTCTAAATTATTCTACTCATGAGGGGTTTTGGAATGTTCACAGTCATTAATTTATTTTATAGAAAAATAAAAAAAAGTGGTCGAGCTTACCCTAAAGCATATTAAGGCTTGGGAATGTTCCAGATATTCTTGGTGTTGGTTCAAATTAGGGTTATAGGTGGGGAAGGTATTAGGCTCCTCACTTTTTCTTTATGCTTCCTTGTATATAGATTTATTATTGCATTTTATATTTACAATTACTTTTATTTTATTTTAGAACATGCTGAGAAACCTTAGTTTGCAAATCGTTAAAATCAAGACATGAGCTTAGGTATAAAAATGGTGTTATTGACAGGTATAAGAACCTTACTAAATGAGCTTGGGTACACAAGAGTTCATGGGTGAGAATATGTATCTGAGTAATAGGGTGTCGCTAGTGTATATACATATGTGCGAGAAGTCTTAGTTCGTACAACAGAAGACTATTAATGTGTGTATGTGTAACATAAGGTCATTACTGTGTTGAGGTGTAATGGAGGATCGTTAGTGTATGAAGACCTGTTCTCATGAGGTAAGCCTTGGTATTTAGCCTACGTACGTGTGTATCCACGAGTTCGAAGCCAACGTAATTTTTGTATTGTTAGTATGTATGTATTGGATTAGTTTATAGTGTGGATATGCACCAAAAGTCATGACTTGAGATAGAGGTGAAAGATGGAAGCATCTCTTTCAAGAAAATATATCAGAAGAGAAGTTTAAAGTACCTATGATCATGTTAAGGACTCTGTATTATGCCTAGATAACTGTATCCATGAGATCAAAGCCTACTTAATTTGTTATGCAGTGTGCCACGTGGAATGGGTTCTAATGTGATGTGTGTGAAAGTGTGAGGAATTGGATTAATAGGGTGATTTAATTCTTTGGACATCTTTTATGATGATGGTAAGGTGTATGGCATGAGGTTTCTATTAAATATGTTATGTTTTAGAGCTAAGATCCTAAATCTAATACGGTGTAAGATGGGAGTAGAATATAGCTCATTGATAAGGATATTCATGTACTTTATTGAACGACCAATACCCCGAGGGTGTCGTAGGGCCTTGGGCTAGTTTAGCGTAGCAAGGATGGCAACTTTTCATGGATGGTTTGGACTATAAATGGGAGCATCCCTATAGATAATACATTGAGAGTCGTATTTTAAAGTCTGGGATCATGAACGTATCTCAGTTCCTATGTACCGGGGAAGTCGTGGGATAAGAGCATGCATAGTTCCAACTCGGGGTTGTATTTATGTGTGCGGGCTTTAGCATACTGGGTATAAACTATAAACCACTATAATATTTAAGGATCCTAGTCCTTTGTATAACCTTTTTGTTATTAGCAAGATTATTATATTCGTATCTCTAAACACAAATAATCAAATATCGGTATTTGATAAATATTACATGATAACACATATTTATGAGTGTCGTTTTTGTGATAGGAATGATTATTCAAGGAAGTGGTGAGGATTATTTTTAATTTCAATTCGGCTTTCATAAAGTGTTCGAAGTAACCCTGTTCACTGAAAATTTCTTGAAAATGGGTTAAAAATGTAGGGAAAGTGTATTTTTGTTTCATACTCAATTGTACCAATTTTTTTATTAATATTACTAGTGGGGAATCTAATATGGAGATCAATAGTTAGAAATGTTGGAGGAGCACTGGGATTTAAAATGTAAATGATGTAAAGTGCAAATGTAGTGCCACCTTATATTACTATATCAATATATACATTTCTATATACTAAATATTTATTTAAGATGTACACCTAGGCTTTTTTGGAAGATATACCATTAAAGCGTGAGATTGGATTTGGGGGGAAGGTCCCTTTCGAGGTGTTCCATCAAACAAAGCTTTCTTTGGAGATTCTCGAATTTGTGAAGTGTATGCAGAGGTAAGACTCTCTTGTCTGGTGAAAACAACTTCATAAACATCAATTTTTTACTCATAATGTTTTTCTTGGGATGCTCGGTATTGGAGAATATTAAGAAAACCAACTCAACATTGGGTTTGGGGGTGCTTTACCCTATGGGGTGGGACTCCTATTTACAAGATGTAATGCCTATTTATCGGGCCAAAAATATGACTTCTAACTATAAGTGAAAAAAATTTAGCTGTCTGGAGATTTTGTATAAGATTTGGGGAAATCAATCCTAAAAAATCAATCGTGTGGTTAGCCTTTAACCAAACTGTCTTCTCTTAAGAGATCTTGGTTTCAAGTGGGCATATATGCAACAACGAGTAGTCTTTTAACTACATAGTTAAATTTTAGCTATGTGGAGAACTTTTAATCGTGTTGTTAAAACTTTAACATGTGTTGATTTTCAAATTGAACTTGGGCTTTGGGCCTTGATTCTGCGTAGGTAAGAGAGTTCCCATATGATTAAGATAAAATTAGCGCTTTCCTATTATAGAAGTTAGGATTTTTGAAATTCATATTTAGTGCTTTCAGGAGGCTGATGGGTCATGAAAATAAAATGCTATTAATGATTGAAATGTCCATAACATGCTATCATTTAAGTCCTCTATCTATAAAGATTCCTAGTCGAACTATAAAGATAGATTTTCTGTCGTCCGTAGTTACCATTGGCTATCTCATATACCATTACAAATGTTGAAGGAAGTTCATGATCATTTGTTCCATGACGACGAATTTGAATATAAAGTTTCTTTAATAATGATCATTTACGATATTTATTTTGGTAAGGAATGTGTTTGTTTCAAAAATGTTTTACGATTATATTGGGATATTTATCGAAGCTGGTCTTTTTATCAAAATGAGGAATTTTTTTAGTCAAAATAATTTTTGGAAGACATTTAGGCGAGATTAAAAATAATATGCTTTTGTTCCCGTCCTTTAAACGACAAAGCAATGTTGTTCAAATGACATGATAATGTCATTCAAATGACCTCATCTAATGACATCACATGTCGTTCCTTAGGTCACGAGATAGGTTGTTCTTTTATTTCTTCAAATGACCACGTACCATTTTGCATTTATCACTTCATTACTTATGTCGTTCAAAAGGCATGTAATGTCGTTCAAACGACACACTAGATGTCGTTCGAACGACTACGCCGCCTCAAAGAATTTTATTTTTCTATAAATACCTCTTTTGTGAGACGTTTTCATTAATACTTTTGCTAAATGAAAATTGCAAAGTTGCAAAATTTTAGTCTTCACTTTAAGGCACAAAACTTTGTTTTTGATTGACAAAATCATCCCATATACTTTGGTGAATCTTTTTGGAAGCCAAAATATTTCTTTGTTGAAGTTTCTCTTATATATAAGGAGATCTCTACTGCTGGATTGATAGTTCTTGCGGGAGATATTTGCCGACGACTGCAGTCATTGGGGATACTCAAGGGTATTCACTGCTGAAGAAGGAGTTGCGGTTCTTGAGGTTCTTACAAGAATCTTTGTGGGTTTTAGGCTGCGATCTATAAAGATTTTCTGTGGGAAATTCATTACAGATTTCTTTATATAATTATGAGTTGCGATCTATAGTTAATAGTGAAATAAAGGTTTTTACTCGAAAGCTTTTTTTCCTAAAATTGTGTTTTTCCTTGCATGCTTTATTTATTAAATGCTTTGAATCACTTAGATGCATGTTTTAGGGTTAAAAATATAAAATAGGTCTAAAGAAATTAGTTCTCATATTTGGTGCATAATAAAATTAAGAAATTTTTTAAAAAGGTTGTCTTTACCTAAAGCACATAGAAAACAACAATTCACCCCCCTCTCTTGGGTATATTTCAAGGATAGAATTTTCTATTATTAAACTATATGAGACACATAAGTACGTAGTTTACCTCAAATATGAACTACATTTATAGATGTTTGAAGTTGTACCCCCTTAAATCACTCTCGTCTTAAGTGTCTAGAATTGCTTATTATTTATTCAAAATAACTATTTATTCAATTCTTTTTTTATATTAATCCAAATTCAACCTACATAGGGTTAAATATGTGGGAGTGAGATAATATTATGGGGTGTCTTTAGAACCCCATACATCCTCATTAAATGTTTTTCACCAAAATAGCTTCATGGAACAAACTAATTAATTCCAAACTCACTTGAAGTGATCGGTTCTCAACCTACCCTTCGTCATTTTTCCCGTTATCAATATAAAAAATCCTTATATACCCTATACTATTATAAAGGGGTGGGGATGAACCCTTGCTACTTAGTGAAGCCTATGGGGAGTAAGGCTTGGTCATTTTAAAAAAATCTTATTAAGGAGGAAGCAACTTAAAGATCACATAACGATATTGGATCCAATTGATTTCACGCAAATTATATGTATTGGACATGTATTCATCTTCAACGGAAGAGTGAGAAATGATGGGTTTTCCAAAGAGATGATGTTGTCACTAAGGAATATGTACTAACTAGTGATGGAATTATGAGTGGTTAGAAATGAATCCTAGATGATTTGGAATTGAAGTTTTATGGAAGAGTGCAGAAAAATACCATTCCAATGGGAGTTTTGTTTTTCTTTGTATTGTAAAAGTCAATGGGAAACTTTCTAATGAGGAGAACATGGTTCATTTATGAACTAACTCATAATATTGACAAAGAAAGTAAAATAAGGTCGAGTGAGGGTTTAATAAAGAAGGAAACTAATTATAATCCTATAATCATATGAGTTACAGAGAAGACCACCATCTGCATTGGTGAATTTAATGTTTCATCCCAAGGGAAACTCACTGGTACAGCCACTAAGTTGGTTTTGAATCATAAAACATTGATCCCATAGGGTCTTCTTTATAAAATATATTGCATAAGGTTGTAATTGGGTATGTTAGCCTACAAAATATTCCAAAAGAGAGGGAGAATTGAGATTTTATGATTTATCTAACCTTATGAAAATTCAAACTATATATTTTTTTTATCATGAGTCATTTCAATGTTGGTTGATGAAATAATTTTCTTCTTTATTTTCTTTTACAGTTTCAAAATCATATTATATAAATCATCATACCACGCAATAAGTAAATCATGAAATAAAGAAACTAGGGAAGATAGATGAGCCGAGGAATTTTTTACTTAGTTTTCCCTTGTGTACATCCACACTAACAATGGTGCTCAATTAAGCTCCAATATCTTATGGATCACTAAGGAATAACTAATACCTTACATGGTAACTAAATAAAAATGGATCATACTAGTCTTTCTAAGTAAGACATAAGGTAGAGATTCCCAAAATTTCCCTAAATATATCAATCGTTGACTCAGAAATAAGGCCAACCAAGGAAAGACACGTTCAACATGTACAAACAATCATGCATCAAGATCTCAAGCGACAAAGTTATATTCCAGCTCAATGTAACTAGATAAGATCAACAAAGAAGGAGGTTGACTATAGCCAAACCTAAATTACTTTAATGTTACTAGGTAGGACTCGTTTATGTATAAATAAGAGCCCTACTTATGAGGAGGGACATAGTTAAAAATACTCAACTGATATTCTAAACTTTGTACCTAATGGGACTGACGTTAAAAAAATCCCAAGGATGTTTGATTTATCATTTTTGGTCAAAAAACAACACTAACTAGATTTATGTAAGTAGATATACGGTATGATTCACCATACCTTTAGGCATCTTATAGAAGATCCAATATAGGAATCAAAGATGATGAGGAACATGAAAATGATTATTAACAATCATAAATCCTTTTGTAAATGACAAAATACCTTGTATCTTCTAGTGTATGATCCACCCAATGCAAGTTATGTATGTGGGCAATATTGAAGATGAAAACTAGGTAAAATCTCTCGCCATCCCCTCACAAAAACATAAATAGTGTTTTATTACACCATCTTTAACCCTTAAAACTATCTACTTCAAATTAAACCATCATCGCTTAACCTTTATACATAAGTACAAGAAGTAGGGTTGGTCTAATCAAGGTTTCCAAAGAGTTATGGAGTTGTTAACTGTAATATAAACTATACTAGGGATACAGGAAAAACAATTAAATTGACTTCCAAGTAGAAATAATGAAATCCAAAATTATTCTTCATAATTTTTTTTTGTTTAATTGTAATTTATTCCACTAAATGATTAGAACTACAACATAATTTAATTATTTAATTATTACTTGAATAAATCTACACTGTTTTAAGGTTACAGAGTATATAATATTATACCCAGTGTTAATTACTCAATACCTTCTTGGTGAGATTCAATTTGTCGTTAATCAATTTTCACCCACGTCTTATTTATTCTTTAGTCTCAAACTTAACTTATTTAATAGGATTTTTCTTCCTTATTTTTGATAGGGTTTGGGATATAGAGTCATTTATCTACCATATGGTTATATCAGAGATTATAGTAGGGTGTGGATTTATTCTATTATAGCCATGACTTGTTTGCTAATAGGAGAGTTAAATGTCAATTTTTGATACATTTGGTTTTATTAGAGTTTATTGTATTGAGACCTTTAAACTGGAGAGTTTTATACCAGTTATATATATTCAGTGGTGATGTTATGTAGTCATTATTCATTGTTGTGGAATGGTTATTATATTAAAGTGCTTTTGTTGTTAAAATAAAATTTTATTAAGTTAAAATTTGGAATAATCTTTTTAACACCTGCTTAGTTGGATATTAGGTGATTAATATTAAAAAGAAAATGTTTTTCGATAGTGATGTTAAGAATGAACCAACTATAAATTCTTTTTTAATTGGGTATAGGACTGATCACCCGGTATTTAATTCTTGTGAGTACGAGAATGTATATTAGTTTTGGGGTTTTAGGATTTTTCTTCCTTATTTTTGATAGGGTTTGGGATATAGAGTCATTTATCTACCATATAGTTATATCAGAGATTATAGTAGGGTGTGGATTTATTCTATTATAGCCATGACTTGTTTGCCTTTCTAATAGGATGCATCGGTTGATAGTTCTATTGACATGGATGATCCGAATAAATTTCATTAGCAGAGGTAGTTTCCTAGTAATCTTCATCATTAGAAGAGGTTTTATTTTCTTTTAAGTTCATTTAACTCACAAGGTCGGCAGCTTCGTAATAGATGTCTCCATAATAGTGCCAATACTCAATGTATCCTAGACCCCAAGGCAATATGTCTTGGATAAATCTAGCATGGGTTACGACATACACTATATATTATCGGCTATTAAACTTCCCACATGCATAATTGTGAGGATCTAAATTGGCCGGTTCCATCTTTACTGTACAGGAGTATCTCTGGGAGGGGGACCTTCTGGTGCTGGATGACCTGGATGGTCCATCTTGTCTTTTAATTCGATTATACCAACTATGTGAGTAGAATTTATGTTTGTATTCCCATAATTTTGTCCTACACTGGTGAAGTCGTGGGTCTAGGGCAATACTCCAAGCACAAACAGGTCCTGTGTAAGTTATAGAATAAGTAAGTGAAGTTCACTCTAGGGATCGAAGTGATATTCCTAAAGAAAAATAATTTTTGAAAGGTTAAGGTTGACCTCTATGGCTCTTTATATGGTATCTTGTATTTTTATTGGTAAATCGTCTAATCCAGTTAAATAGAATATTTTTATATATGTTGATGTTGAAGTGTTTGGGTTCTCCTTTGATGTTGAAAAACTAGTGTGGTGGTCCTTCATACGAGAGATTCAACTGTAAATTTTCTATAATATAGCCTTCATCTTTTATACGACATGTCCAATATCCATATTGTTCTAAGAGGTCGAGTTCTTCAGCAATTAGTTTTTTATCCAATCCTAATTTTTTAGTCTCAGATGGTAGGACCCTCGAAGGATGTGGGTCCTTATTCACGAAGTCATAGACCTTTCCCTAAGGATTAGTCCCATTATATCATTATTACCCAATTTTAGGGAGTGATGACAAATTTATCTTTGGGTTCGAGAGATGTATTTCCCTAGGCGATCAAGAGATGGTTGAAGTAACCCATAATCCCCTTCTCCGATATGTGAGTGTAATAGATGTATTCGACTCCAAGGGTTGAAGGACTGTGGATATGATTTGGTTTGCTAAAGGCAGTGGTTTCCATTATGGGGTTTAACCTAGGTTTCAGATCTATTAGTTGAGACGGATCAATACAACCTCTAGAGTTCGTCTGTATCATATGGATAGCAGAAAGGGGAAACCCTTGATTCATTTCTCGGAGTATTGTCCAGGTCTATCATTCTTCATTATATATCGTATCTAGTATGGAATATTATATGAGTGACCATGAACCACTAGTGTTCTTGGAGAATGTTCCAACTATGTTTTTAGAGGATCATGTGTTTGATACATTCTATTGGGCTAGGGTTATCTCTCAATTCGTCCTTCCAAGCGACATTCCTTTGAGCTATATGGTACCCGACTCTTTCCTCCTCTTCATATAATAATTCAAGACTGCCTCGAATCTTCTAAGTGAAGTGATCATCTTACATAAGATTTCTATCATGCTATCTCATCTATAACAGAGGGCTAGGATATTAGGGTGTCTAAACTATAGCCTCTTATTTCTGTCAATTAGAAGACGTGGAACCATAACTATTTTCAAATAGTTGACCCACAATGTATCTGAGGTAGTGTGAGGTTGATAACCATTGTTAGCTTATGAAATATTCAGGGCAAATAGGGGTGCTTCTAATGTTTATCCCATAATCCAGAAGATTGGATTAGTATGGAAAACTTGTTTACTAAGTTGTTAACAAAAAGTTCAGCTTTAAGTAAACTCCTAAATAACTCGTTGATGGAAACTCTTTTCAAAAGAAGTCACACCAGATGTGTGTAAGCAGTTTAAGTATTGATGTTAAATCTGGTAGTTGGTTACCTCAAGTTTAGAAAAAAAAACTAAACTATGTCCTTTGTATGAAATCAAGTATATAAGAGATAATAACATTCAAGCAAATTTAACACCAGATTTTAACGTGGTAAAATCCCAAATTAGGGGCAACATCCATGGTGTCCTCTAGGACACAAAACAAAAAAAATCCACTAAACAATCACAATACAAGTTACAGAACTAAGCATGCAATATAAGATTCTAAACTAAGTTCAAAGATTTATACCTACACAAGTTACTCCACTCTCAAATGTCTATGAATAGCATTGATCTCCTTCCAGCAGCTTCCTTACCTTGTCCTTGTCCACTGATAGTAGCAGCTCTTACCAATAATATATCTCTCACAAGAACCACAATTTCTAAGTGTTTCGTGTGTGAGAAGGTGACAGTGATGTGACTATTATTACATGCAGCTGCAACTCACTCCTCTCGATTTATACAGACCAGTACAACAAATTAAGAGATCAACTATATGACATGCAAGGATTATTTCTAAAAATTAGACTTCTATCAAGATTGGATCTGGAAATAATCTTGCTATTTAAAACTAAACAAGATCCTAAAGGTCTCAACCTTTATTTCTTTACAAATTTATTTCATAAAATGTGAAATATGAACTGTAAGAAATAAACGTTTTTAGATCATTTTTTTTTTAAAATATCAGAAGTCTCTTTTTAAAAAATAATTGAAAAAAGATCTCAAGAAATAGTGAGATCTAAGAGAAACAAAAGCATCATAATCTACAAATAATATGTGATATGTTCTATTTCAGAAAACCCCAAATTTCTACAAAGAAATCAGAATTTTTCTTAGAGCAAGATTCCTAAAGAGATATATGTTTGAATAAGTCTTCAACAAGTTCCAGTAAACACCAACTTAACTCACAAAAACCCTAAACTATACTCTCAGTGTTTGGGTTTACTGGGGTTTGATAAAACGATGGTTTAGTGTTTGGAATGTGAGGGAAAACATTTAGGGTTTGGTATAGACGATACAGGTTTTCTCTTCAAGGAGGAGAACCACCAACCCTACACCGTTCTCACCAATTCCACCACCAACGGGTAGATTGAGGAACAAGGAACGAGATCATGCCCATCATCTCCTACAATTCAGACTCTCATTCATGAGGTAAGTAGCTAACTTATTGTTCTTTAGTTGATAACACATCCATGCTAGTGTAGGAGATGATGATTTTATGTTTCCAATAAAGTTAAATGTTGTTTGGGAGATTATTATTGCAATTTGGAGTAGAAACCATGTTAGGATGAATAACTTGTTATATGGAGAATAATAACCACGAAATTTGATACCCAGTAGAGATAGAAATCCTAAAACAAATGAAATTCTTGAGAAAATTAGAAAACTAGGGTTAAATGATAAATTCTTGAATTAATCCATTTGATGACAATTTTTGAGGAATTAATGAATGTTTTACGGTAGAAATCATCCGTAGTGGTTTATATAGCATTCATGATGTTTGGTTGGGAATTTGGAACATGATAGTGGAGGTTTAATGATTTAAATTGAAAGAAACTTGTAGGCTTGAATTGCAGAAACTAGGCCATTAACTGCTCGATCGATCAATTGACTTAAGAATGTCGATCGATCGACTAGATCCATCGATTGACCCTTTTCATCGATTGATCGACTCCCCCTGGAAATTGAAACTTCTTCCCCTTTTTATGTTAATTCGATCCCAATGTGTAAGGACCCTTGGACATAATTTAAATATCATAATGGGGGTTGGGAAGGACCAGTAGTGTATAAGTAGGGTCCGGGTAGTACGAATTTATATGATATTTAATCGTGGGATTTTAGGGGTATAAATTGGAGTGAAAATCATGTGTACGTTAAATTAGATCTTGTGAGAATTAAGAAGGACTTGGACCAGTAGGGTAGTGAGAGTACACCTACTGATTTTATATTTATCAAGATGATACCCTTAAAGAGTCTAGAAGTACTTAAGGATTTATAATTGAGAAAATAAAAGAATGATTTAATTATACGTTGAACTCGGGCGTTATGTGCCACGTATGGTTAGAATATATTATCGGTCGTGGGAGTAAATAGCTGAGTAATGTGAGTATATATAAATATATATATTGTGTGTGTGTGTGTAAATATATGTGCCTGTTCTACTTGCTATCACGGAGGTTTTCGCGCCGGGACAGTCTAATCTATATTGGACCTTTATGGGGGATATTGACTTGTACCCTAGAACATAGCATCCTTGGTACAGGCTATTCAATAATGGTATTCAGACGGTCCTAAAAGACATGAGGGTATGTGCTGAACTCTTAGAGACTTGGAACTATGCTTCTCCTCCTTTATGTGTGTTTCGTGTTAATACAGTTCAAGAGTGATTCCGAACTAGTATTCCCCTTTGTACTAGAGATACGGGGACTTGATAGCAGAGTATGCTAGCACTAAAGATGTTCTGTGAGGTGCCGATTAGTATATATATTATATGAGTGATAAATATATATATAAATATACCTTTGATTCCTCTACTGTACTTGTAAGTAGATAAAATAGGATAATTGATATCAAACAAATTAAGTATCTAAAGCTATATTGTGATGTACATAGCCAACCCGGTAAATTCGTAAGAAAATTTCTCATATATGAATGTTGGTGATGCGATCACACAAATTTGGATTGTTAAGGGAACATCTAGTTAGAATAGTTAATTAGGTTAGCTTTATCTCAATTAATTCGATAGTACGTTAGGCGTGCACACTAGTTGAGAGGTGAGAATTCTCAAGTGAGTTTCGAGGTACTAACATGTATGTAATATCAATTAGTAAGCATTTTATATACTTTCTAAACAATTTTAAAAGTTATTTTACACTCGGGCTCTGACCCATTTCCTTTTATCTTTTCTTTCTCTTGTGTATATAAATATATATATATATATATATATATATATATATATATATATATATATATATATATTACAAGTGCCCAGTCACAGGGGCGTAAGGATCAGATCTTTAGATTGTTGACGTGCTGAAGCTAGTGTGGGAGTTGCAGGTCCTTGGAGTAGATGACTTCATCCTTGTCTTCTCAGTCTTCTATTTAGTCATTACTAGATAGGGCATGTGTCGCCCATTCCCAGTTTTATCTAGTTCAGAGAGATTTGTACTCTTTATTTATTTCAGTATTCTGTTTTAGATGGGATTGCTTTTTATTATTACTTTGTCCTTCGATTTGGGATATTCTATTTGGATGATTAATGTAGCATGTTTATTTCATTTGGATGGTTTGGTTTAATATTATTATTCGCGCTAATGAAAATGTTTTCGTATATTAAATCATAACAATAGGACTTAATCTATAAAGTTAAATGTTTTGGCACTTAACTTATTTATTTATTAGGTGATTAATAAAGAAAATTGTTTTTCGACAGTGATGCTAAGAATGAACCAATCGGACACTTTGATTTAATTTAATAAAGGACTGATTACACGTTATTTAATTAGGCGAGGTATCACAAAAACATGAAAAGCCCTACTATTTTGAGAATAACCAAGAAAGATTCCTTTCTCTCCTCGGGTGTCAAATTTTAAAAGATTTTCCCTATCCTTACATATATAACATACACTACCGAAGGTTTTGAAATTTTTTAAGTTTGGATTTTTGTGGAACCAAAGCTTATAGGACGTTTGTTTAAAATTTTTCCTAATGTATACACGATTAACAATATGACACACAGTTTGAATGTCTTCTACCCAAAAATATTTAAGAAGACTTTTAGCGGGTAGCATAACCCTAGCCATCTTTTGTAATGTTCTCTTCTTACGTTCTTCTATGCAATTTTGCTGGGGTGTTTTTGGAGCACTAAATTCGTGTTTATAACCATTGCCTATACAATATTCCGTAACAATAGAATCCTTGAACTCTCCACCTCTTTCACTTCTAATTCGACATACTTGGGTGTCATTCTCATTCTCTATTTTTAAAAGGATTTTTAGGAACTCACTGAAGGTATCTGATTTATTTTTCATGAAAGAAACCCATGTATATCGTGTATAATCATCCACAATGATGAGGAAATAATTATTTCCACAGAAACTAACCGTTCTAAAGGGACCCATGAGGTCCATATGGATTAGTTCCAAGGGTTTTGTCGTTTATACATCCTTAACATTATTGTTGGGAGATTTAGTTATTTTCCTTTCTTAGAATGGACCACATACAGGATTAAAAGAATTTTTGATTTTACGTAAGCCTCTAACTAGGTCTTGGGAGCTTAGCCTTCTAAGATTATCAAATTTTGTATGTCCTAACCGATTGTGCCATAGATCATCATCATCTAATCTGGCAATATTGCAGGTATCAGACTTAGGAATTACTATGTAACAATTATCATGAGTTATGTTTCCCGTTAAGATACAGTTTCCTTTTTCATCAATGATTTTGTAGTTAGTTTTTGAAAAGTAACATTATTGTTCGAATCACATAATTGTGATATACTTAAATGATTGGCTTTAAGGACTTTAACTAGTAGAACATCATTTAGATCAGGAAGCCCATCCTCGCTCAATGTTTCCTTAATTATGATCTTAGATAAAACACCATCTCCAAACATGACACTACCTCCTAGAAAGTATGTCTTGTTTTTTGATTTAGTTTCGTCCCCGTTCATATGTTTAGAACATCCGAAGCCTAGATACCGTCTAGATGTAGTGTGTTGTGCCTGTAAAGATACAATGACAATGTTGCACTTGATCTAGTGTAACAAATTATTTTTTCTAATCCAAATAGGCCGAGTTTTAATCTTTTTATTGCCTTTTGATTTAGAAAAGTTTTGTTGGGTCTTTCTAAATGGTTTCTTTTTAGTCTTAGACCCTCCATTATTGTTTTTAGAGTTAGAGTTGTGTGAGGTCTGCTTTGGGAAAACATAAGTATTTCTTATTTTCCTATAATAGTTAAAGTTCTTTTAGGTGGGTGTATACATTCTTTCTTTAAAACACCCAACAAAATTGTGACCAAAAACGTCATACTAAGAACAATACTGGTGGGTTGAGGATTTGACTTTATCACTAAAGTCTTTGAAAATGGGTATATCTCTATTAGGTATGGTTGTCCAATTGTCATTAGGATTGGGTTTCTGACGTTGATCTCTAATATGGGTGGACACACATATTTAGCAGAACCAATATAATGATGATGTTGATAAGACTGTCCTGATGTTGCGTCATTTGAACTATAATTTCTTTTTTGAACATTTTCAAATGATTGGCCATGTTTGACAAAAACTACATTTTTAGGAGAAACAATATTTTTTCTAGCATAAACCTTTTCCCCAAAACCTAGGCTAGACTTATCTTCAAAATCAAACTTACTTCCTACCACTATGTCTTCATAGAACTTAGTTTGAGTTTAAAATTGTAGGAATTTTTTAAACACATTTGAAACCTTTTTCTTTGATTCTTCTAGTTCAACAAGGGTTTCCTTATATCTTTCTTCAAAAACATGATTTTTTTTCCAGACAAATCTTTTATTTTTAAAGCAATTTTTTTTTTATTTCAGTCTCATGGGCAATACACTGAGGAGTATAATCCTCAGCATTCTTTCTAATGGTCTGGTTCAATAATTCTATATGATCAGTTAGTGATTTCACCATTTTTTCAAGATGGACACTTTTCTTAGACGTTTTTGTGTATAGCTCATGTAGATCTGGAAGATCGTCATTGGACTCACTAAGTGTGTCGTGTGAAGTATCCACTAAGGCGTTACTTAGTTCTAAATGACTCACGCACATGTTCTATTTATCTTTAATTCTATCGCTTTGACTCACACTTAGATTATCAATTCTAGCTTACTTTCAACAACAATCGGAGCAGTATTATCATAAACAGAGTTAACAATAATATCAACAAGCATCGTATATTCATAAGTAGTCAAGCATTTAATATCATCATTATACACAATCTTAGAAAAGAATGACATGCAAGACTCATTACACTGGGTTGACTCAGTTTCATCTTTGTTAAAATCACTAAAGTCGTCCCAAGTCTTACACATATTAGCCTTATTATTAGTGTTAAGTCGAGTTTGGCATTTTTGGAATAATGCCCCAATTTTCCACATCTACGACATTTTATATCTTTCATGTCTATATTAGGTCGATCATTGTCATAGGTCCTTTTGTTGTCATGTCTTTCATGAAGTTTGGAATTTTGATGGCCTCGATGACCTAGTCTAGCATGTTTGGCTGCCAGAGAGTTCCTAAATTTGATTATTTTCTTAAATTGTTTGCTCATTAAGGCAATTTGGTTTTCAAGATCATCCAAGTTATAGTCCTCACTCAGTTCAATATTAAAATCCGATGGACTTATTTTAGGGACAACCATTTTGGATGAAAACACAACATTAGAGCTAGTAAGTCTCTTATTTTGGGATGTCAATTTCTTCTTAAACTCCAACTCCATCTTTTTAGTTCTTAATTTTCTACTTAGTCATTCATAAGTTAGGTTTGGGTTATCCCTTTCTTCTATGTCATATATCTTATTGTCTAATTTAGTAGGTAATAACCTAATAATCTTTTGATCAATTTCTTTTCCACTATAGGTTATGCCATTATAATGCGATTTTGGGAAAATATTAGTTAACCTAATGTAGAAATCATCAAAAGATTCATTGTCATCCATAATCAGCATGTTATACAGCTGAATTAGCATTTGGATTTTTTCGGCCTTAACTTGTTCATCACCCTCATGTGTGGTGGCTAGAGTGTCCCAGACCTCCTTAGAAGTAAAGAAGATAGATATTCTTTTAAACTCATGCTCATTAATGGACATAAAAATAGCATTCTTTCCCTTACTATTATCTAGAGAAATTTTTTTTCCTTCCTTAGTAAATTCGCTCAAACTTTTCTTAACTCTTATAGGGTTGATTTCAGACAAAGGCTTATTAGGATATGCATAACCGTTTTCAATCATTTTCCACACATCATCACCAAGTTTTACTTGAATGAAAGAAATCATCCGTGCTTTCCATTAGGAGAGGTTGTTTCCATCAAAGAGTGGCGAACTAGAGAGGTTACCTAACTTCTCAAATCTTTCATCCATTTCAGTAAAGATTTTGTAAGCAATTTTTGGAGTTATAGGATAAAGATAACTTGATAAACCCGCCCTGATACCACTTGAAATTTTTTTTACTAAGTTGTTAACAAAAAGTTAAGTTTTAAGTAAACTCCGAAATAACTCGTTGGTGGAAACTCTTTTCAAAAGAAGTCATGCAAGATATGTGCATGCAGTTTAAGTATTGACGTTAAATCTGGTAGTTGGCTACCTCAAGTTTAAAAAAAAAACTAAACTATGTCCTTTGTATGAAATCAAGAATATAAGAGATAAGAACATTCAAGAAAATTTAACACCAGATTTTAACATGGTAAAACCATAAATTAGGGGAAACATCCACGGTGCCCTCTATGATAAAAAATAAAAAAAAATCACTGAACAATCACCATACAAGTTATAGAAATAAGCATGCAATACAAGATTCTAAACTAATTTCATAGATTTATACCTACATGAGTTACTCCACTCTCGAAGGTCTCCGAATAGCTTTTATCTCCTTCCAGCAGCTTCCTTGCCTTGTCCTTGTCCACTGATTGTACCAGCTCTTACCAATAATATATCTCTCACAAGAACCACAATTTCTAAGTGTTTTGTGTGTGAGAACGTGACCGTGATATGACTATTATTACATGCATATGCAACTCACTCCTATCAATTTATACAGACCAGTACTATAAATTAACAGATCAACTATATGATATGCAAAGACTTATTTCTAAAATCAGACTTCTATCAAGATCGGATCTGAAAATAATCATGCTATTAAAAACTAGATAATATCCTAGAGGTCTCAATCTTTATTTCTTTAGAAATTTATTTCACAAAATGCGAAATATGAACTGTGAGACATAAACGTTTTTAGATCTGAAAATCTTAAAAATATTATAAGTCTGTTTTTCAAAAATAATTGAAAAAAGATCTCAAGCAATAGTGAGATCTAAGAGAAACAAAAACATCACAATCTACAAATAATACATGATATGTTCTCTTTTAGAAAACCCCAAATTTCTACAGAGAAATCAGAGTTTTTCTTTAAGCAAGATTCCTAGATAGATATATGTTTGAAGAGGTCTGCAACATGTTCAACAAAACACCAACTTAACTCACAGAAAACCTAAACTATACTCTCAGTTTTTGGGTTTACTAACTTTTGATAAAATGATGGTTTAGTGTTTGGAATGTGAGGGAAAACATTTAGGGTTTGGTATAGACGATACAGGTTTTATCTCCACACTTTTTTTTCTCTTTTCTCTCTGTTCTCTCAAAATGAGACGATTGTAAAAGTTTGTTAAGGCTAACCCTAAGCCCCTTTTTATACTAAGATGAGAAGGATCGAGAATATGGGTTCAAATCAACGGTTAGGATTAAAGAAGACTATTTGACTTCTCATATAACGGTTAAAATAAATCGGTGGTTAAACATACTGTTATTGGTGGGCTTGGGTAATACAGGGATTGAGTTCAAACATATATCGATCATTCATAAGAATAAACCAAGGGCTACGATAAGGTCTAAAGTTGTAGACACAAAGAAAACAGAAATCTACTCGCGACAATGCCAACATGTGTATGGACTAGATGTGGCTACAAAGGCGAGTTTTTTAACAGTTTTAAAATCCAGTTTCAACACCAAAAGTCTCTACCAGTGTGACATTCTACCCAATTAAACTTTCTATTTTAACCCCAAATAATTTAAAACCAAATTTTAATAATTTTAAAAAATGATTTTAAATGATTTAAAAATGCATAAGGGTTATTAAAAAATATTTAGAAAATTCCTAAATGTTATATAAACCATATTAACACATATATGCATTGTGTGTCGTAATTGTGGGTTCAAGAAATCATTAATTCCATTTTTTTGTTGGATCATTGAGATGCTTGGACTTATGTCTTCTTGAAGATTGATTCTTTGAGAGACAGAGTAACTCATAAAAATCTAATCATATTTTGTCTTAATATCCAAACTAGTTGGAACTTTTATATGGAACAAACTCTAGTAAGTCAACCATATAGTGTGTTCTCATGGTACTATGAAGGTGATATGCTTGGTTTCATGGAGGACTCATTATACATCTCCTCCCATTCAACCGAGTGATTTATTTCTCTCTAAGAGGGAGTAAAAAGTCCTATCTCATTCTAGAGCATGAATTTTATTACCAGAAGTAGGTTCAGGTTACAATGGTTAGCTTGATGTTAATGTATTGCCATAATGAAAAATGTCATATATTTAATGTTGGCTTGAGTCTCGGCGATCAATTAGTGATTAATCGGGACCATCGAGGTGGAAGGGTCAGTGTTTGGGATGATAGGGTCTATCAGGGTTTTAGTGTGGGGATTAGGATGATATGCCAAGGGGTTGTTGGTAACATTGGGCTTTGCTGGGATGAGGCAATCCTCATCTATAAGGTCTTCAATGGCATTGATCAAGTCCCAACAGTTATCTGTGATATGTTTGGGCCCTTGATGGAACTTGAAATGTGAGTAATCCTTGTAGTTCCTGTCTGAGGCGATAGGTGGTAGCCTAGGGTTAAGAGGCTTCAGTCGACCATAGAACTTCAAGGGGGTGAATACTCAACTAGGGGGGAACTCAGAGATGATTGAGGAGCCTTTATCGACTTTATAACTCTTTGGGAGCGAATAGTGATTGATATTCCCAAGGGTGTGTTTGAAAAGTTTCACTAATGGTTATAATATCTTGGGGGACTTAGTAGCTTGGCACAGTTCTGGTTACGGACTAACTACCAGGGTAGTGATGTGAGATGTGGAATCTTCAGGTGAGATTTTTCAGGCAGAAAACTAATTTATAGATTATTAGGATTCCTCTATAGATTTGGTAGCTTTGACGTACAAAATTTCTTCTATTTTCATCATTTTTTATTAAGGGCTTTGAAACTAGGGATATATGTGAGTCCTAGCTCATTTTGTACTTATTTACGAAGGTTTTCAATTACAATCTTGATAAAGTCATTTTGTAAGGGCCAATTAACCATCTAACTGAATTTTCTCTTTAGCGATCAATGAAAATGCCAATTGAATCTTATTCCTCTTGCTTCAACATTCTATATCTTTTTGGATGATGCTAAGTTCGTTATTGTATTCATACTACTTGAGAAAATCATGACATATATAATCCTACGTTTTGGCACTTACCTTAGGTTTCGGTCACATATACCTGATAATGGCTCCTCCAAATAGACTGGATTAGAACATCCTTTCCAATACTCCTAGGTTTATGTTTTAGACATTCATCTAAAGGTGGAAGTTGGATAAATAGGAATATGGGTACCTCGTCCTTTAGATATCTTGAAGATAGGCATCTTAAACTTGTTAGGGTATCGGGCTTCTGGATAGAGGGGCATATTCTTAATTTTTATAAGTTCATCTGTAGTTTACATCTTGTTGATTTCTTATCAGAGGAGACATCACTCTATTTGGACCTAGGTTATGTCCTAGTTTGGAGTAGGAATGACCATCGTTGAGGGATGGACCATAGTATTAGCTCACGGGGGTCCTTGGAAGGTGGTGTGCAGGTAATCAGAGTGTTTATGGTATGCTCAAATCATTGATGTGGGGAATATGGTACTCAGAATTGGGGGCGCCAACATTAGTAGGCGAATTCGGTGATGGAATTATTCCAGGTGGATCCTGATGATTAGTCAATATTTTTTCAATAGACACCATAGGTATTGTACCTATATTAGGGATGGAGTAGGTATTAAGTTATCTCACACTTTGGTTGTGGCAGTGGACCCTTCTTGGTGGACTTGTAGTTGGATTTGTGCTCTGACTTTTTACTGCATTGTGCTCTGAGAGTCGGTGATGTTCTCAAGTTGTCTCAAAAATTGATTCATAACAGATGAAGCCTAATATTCTTCAATGGACATGGAATGTACAATGGAGAAGAATTAATAGTCATGGGTGGGGAGCTCGCTGATGGAAACTATACGATTACACGGAGGAAAAATTCGGGTTTCTAGGGTAAGAACTTAGTGTTAATTTTCTATTAGTAATGATAACTACAAAAAAAGTTAAGGCACTTTCGTTCATGATTTTTTAATTCGAAGGAAAATACGTAAGGTGAGAAGGACTCACATATGTATGATTTTAAATGATGTAATTCTTGTATCGATATTTAACTATATGTGGACGCAATTTTGTTTTTGTATAATTTGTTATTTAGTATTATCTTTAAAAGGGAAAAACTGAATAGAGTCTTATTGGATTTGGGTAAACATGGAGAGCTCTCATTTTTCATACGAGGAATGAGGAAGTAATATACTAAGGTCTATTATTTTCTCAAAATGAAATGTGAGTACGGGACTCCAGCATTAAGGAATTCTGATTTGATGATTACTTGAAAATTCATATTGTTTTATCTTCTATATAAAAGGGGAAGACATTAAGCCTGGAATCTTAGGAGCTTGAACCATCCTCCGTCCTTTTAACAATTTCAAAACAAATTATCAAAATGATTGGTCTCTAAGTATCTTTTATTTGTTTAAGTAATGGGATGTGTACCTAGAACTTTTTATATGGAAAGAGGTGATGTGACTCCGTTATCGGTGTATTATTTTTCATTGCGAAATATTAAGATATGACTGGATACATGGACTGAGAAACTTTAAGATTTTTGGGAAACCACTTTACCCTTATACTAGATAGATGTGAAAGCCTATTCGATATACCCTGGTATTGGATGAACTTCAAATGTTCCCTCTCACCAAGACTTTGGGATCGAGAGAGAAGTTTCCTAATATACCAGACGAGTGGACAAAAAGAGTGAGAATATTCATCGGTGACCAGCCTTTAGGCTAACCACTTTTGGGCTCGGGGTTATAGAGTTTAAATAATATGAAAAAGAATCCTATGAAGTGAGTGACGCAAACATGTAATCTTTAATTTTACACACTTCAAAGTTTGTGTTATCATAAGGCCGTTTGTGTGCCCTTATATGCTTGGACAAATGTACAACGGCATACATAGGGACCTAAGCACGTATCGATGTTTTGAGGAAATTGAAAACTAAGGCCTCTAAATAGTTCTAAAATGTGTGTAAAGAATTTATGCGGGGGATCGACATTATGCATAATAATAAGGATAGTTTGTCTCACTTGATGTGTTCCCAGCAGAGTGGCTATTGTGGGACAGTGCTTCACCATTTCATTATTTGGTCCCTGTGAGGACATAAGAGTGTTTATCTCCCGATATGCCATTTTTTCTCAAGGTGGATTTTTATCGATTTGGTAAGTTTGATATTTTTCCCCGGGAAGTTTTTTTATACCATATCCGTTTTTTGGTTCGTGCCCCTGTTTTAGTCGAAAGACTGAGTATTCTCCATGATAGGGGATTTTTTGGCTATTCATATTCACCATTTTATTATATATAAAAATAAACAAAAGTTTTGGATTAGACATTTCAGACAAATACTAAGGCAGATTTTGGTCTAAAATTGATCCACAGATTCTTGTTAAGGGGTTTGGGAATCAGGTTATGAGTGGGAAAGGTATTAGGCACCCAATATGTTCTTTATGATTTCTTAACTATATGCTTATTATTGTTGTTAACATTATGTTATGACAACTTAGTTTATTTTTAACAATGATTATAGACCTTAATCTAAGAATACCTTAAAATGTAGAGGTGATTAGGTATGAAAAAAGGTGTCAATGAGAGGTGTATGAACGTCACTTTATCGGTGTGGGTACACAAGGATGCTTGTGCGTGGATATGTATTCGGATAACAGATGGTCATTAATGTGTATGCAGATGGGTGCGAGGAAGCTCAATTTGTATAACGAAATAGCGTGTGTAAATGTGCATGCATGAGAAATCTTAGCTTGAGATTATTTGATATCTTATCTGAGGTATGAGCAAAGTTTATAAGGGTAACGTGAGAGATGGGTACAAATCTACGGTTATAAAAAATAAAGAGAGATATTGTCGAGGCCTTTTCTAATGAGAATGACTCGGTATTGGGCCTACATATCCAAGACAACTTGTGATCAAAGCATACGTAGTTCAATTATGTGTGAGTTCGAGCATTTATGTTATGTTGAGATGCACAAGCGATCACATATTTGAGATAGTTTCCTATTTCATGGGAGGGTGAGAGATAATACGTGAGAGATAAGAGATGGGTTAATCTCTTTTGGGATAATATATCATTAGATATACTATCGAGGCTTGTGCTAATAAGAAGGACTCGATATTATGCCTATGTACGTGCATAGCCATGGTTTCAAAGACTACATAGATCGGTTATACACGTGTTAAAATATGTTTGGTGTGGCAGTGTGAGGACTTGGATTGAGATGGGAAGAAAGTATGTGTGTGATAGAGGGTATCTTTGGTGGTGGTTCAGAATTGGAGTGGATCCTAAGATATCTGATATTGACATATGATATTATCATAGTCGATCGATCACTAGCAGGAAGGTATTGTTCTTCAGACTAGTTTAAAGGTGTAACGCTAAGGATGTAATGATGTAGATATCATTCGCTACCCGCGAGTATGGAAAGATGAATGCATATGTGGGATCGGAGTGGACCAGAAGTCATCGATAGATACCTATGTTTCTCTTATCAAATTGACTAAAATCTCATAGGTGTTGTAGGCCTCGAGAGTGTTTAAGGTGATGGGGAAGGAGGGTTTGGACCACTTATGGAGATAAACCTAGGTAATACGCTAAGAGACATATTATAAGACTTTCGCTTCACGAATTTTGTTTGATATATCACTTAAGTACTCAAAAGGACTAGGATAAATGACAACATAATTATAATAAATGACACACATTGACTGGTGTGGGTGATTGGATATCATGTATACAATATACAACTTTACAGTATTTATATAGCCTAGTCCTTAATTTAGCATTTTCATTATAAATTAGAGTGATGTGTTCATATGTTAAAAATACGTTAATCAAATGTCGATGTTTGATAATTATTATCAGGAAAAACATATTCGATGCTGTCATCATAGTGATAAGCTTTGTTCGCTCTAAAAAGTGGTGAAAGTATTTCGATACTAAACATTAGCTCTAGCAAAGTTTTAGAATGACTTGGCTCATTAACACTTTCTTGAAAATGGTTTGAAAAGTATGTTTTCATGTTGTAATTAGTCATAGAATTTGATTATTATTTATTTAATATATGATTGTGTCATTTAAGTTAAATGAATAGAGATGCTAGATTAAAAAACCAGGCTTTAAAATATAAATGAGGTAAATTGCATACTTGATCCCCTAAATGGGGGTCGGGTTAAATGAGAAAATTAGATATGGATTCTTTATCATAATATATATGGGTTATTGACCTGAGATTTTAGCAAAGTTTCTTTACCCTGGTAGCATATGCCAAACTTTTCCCTTAAGAGTCTCTCCTTTGAGGTAGCACCGTTTAGTGGGGAAGAACATTGCTTGGAAGTGCCAACTCATGGGGCGCATGTAGAGGTTTGCCTATGTTTCTTGAAGGAAGAGACTTTCATGAATTATGAACTTTACTTGGCAGAAATGAGTTCTTTAAAGAATGAACATCACTTGTTTTTTTAAATAACTCGAGATTTAGAGATGCTCAAGGTTAAAGAAAATTAGAAAACCGAATCAATGTTAGTCTTTGAGGTATTTTTCAAGGTTAATGAGGCCTCCTTTTATTGGGGTTGATTAGTGTCCTCTGATGATTTGGTCAAATGGGTCATTTTACTATTCCATCAAAGGTTTTCCACATGTATAGTTGGTTGGGGGAGACATGTGTATGGATGGGGGTATTACTGCATAGATCTTGCAATCATTACCTGAGAAGGTTAACCGTTCTATTAAATTTCATCAGGTCCCTTAATCATTCGATTAAAGAACTCGTTGTAAATTTTTTTTGCTCCTTTTGGTGGGTTTTGGGTCTTTTCACTCTTAGAGTTTCTAGGCTTTGTCCTTTATTGGTTTTGAACCCTTGTTTTAGGGATGGTTTTGTACTTTCACCCTTAAGATTTTTTATGAGTTTCGGTTGAGGTTTTTTATTGAATGGGATGAATGACTCACATTGTGCGTGCTAATTGAGGTTTTCCCACTAGCAACTAGCAAACTTCCATTAAATGACGTCTAAAGTTAATGAAAAATGAACTGGGACTCATGAATCTTTCACTACTGTCAATATCCAATACATAAAAAGGATCATGATATCTAAATGATTATCTCCCCACGCAATCTCCTCCAAATAAATCCATTAATGTAATAATTATAAAAAATATTATTATTACAACCAATTTAGATATACGAGAAAATTAACTACAAATAAACCACCCTAACATTCATTCACATAACCATTATGGGCGAAATATAAACATTAAAACACTACAAACACATGTTACTTAAAATAACACATATCCATGAACAAGTTCTAACATGCAAACCGGGGGGGTTACCATAAATACGGGATGATGTGTGGACCAATTAGAAGAGGATGTCTGGAATCGTATATCAATAAAAATGATCACAACCTTGTACAGTAATATGGTCAGCTTGGCACATGATAGAGTAGTTAACTCTGTAAGATAACACTATCAAATAACATTATTGGGTAGCCCAGTTATAGAAAGCAGGTATTGTGTGATTGGATAACATCAATATCATATAATACATGTGATCATGTGGAATTATGCACATTTTCCCCCATGTGCCAATAATTAACATTATGATTATTCTTTCACATGAATGTAAAGTATGTACTCGCCTAACCTATAAAGGTGAGACACATGGAACTATTTTTTTTTCTCTCCTTTAACACCTTATATAGCATACTCGAGCCACATGTGGAGGGATGTGATATTATTTTCCTTACTATTATGTTGTTGAAAAGAGGGAGAACTGAAGATATTTCTTATTGTACTTGTCGGTAAATCAATATAATCAGCACTACACCTAAGGACATAGGCACCACTTTGGGTAGAACAATGTAAATTCAGTTCTTATTATCTTTCTCCCATCTTTCTACTGTTTTTCTAGTATTTACATTTTAGTAGATTAGATATCTTATTTGTTGCTTTCTTTTAATTAGTGTACTTAAGCTAAGATAATTAATATACCAGTTATAGGCAATATAAAATTGGTGTTGTCTGTGAGAAATAACATAGCCATTGCCGCTTTCATTATTTTTTGTTTGCTAGTGGTCGAGGATAGCCAGATTCAGTGAACAGGTGAATTTTGATCCAATTCAACTGGGTTTCACGAGGTTAGAACTCTCTCAAAAGAAATTTTTGTACGATTCTTAGGATTCCTAATCTAGACTCAAATATTCCTACTATTGATTCTCACTTCCTAAAAATTCAACTTGTTATTTTTTATATGCTTTATTTTATGATTATGGTACTTTATTTTTCTACACATTTTTGGTTAAAAATGTTAGAATACCTAGGGGGCAGAAGGGAAATATATGGGGTCCTACCCTCTGCACCAGTGGGTCTAGGATACTTATGGGGGATCTTGTAAAGACGAACTAGGAGTCAAAAGAGTATGGATAAAAACATGAAGAAACTCATTGAAAGCATCATGGAAAGATAAAACATTCCAAAAATGAACCCAATGACCCCCACTATGGAGAAAAACTCAGATCGGAGGCATGAAATATTCCCTCTAGTCCTATACAGGGACAAGAGGAAAATAAACAATGATAGAATAATGGAGAATAAAAAAAGGTTAGATTTCGATCCAAATGGAGGAAGAGACAGATCCAGAATGTCAGGATCTGGTCAGAATGACCAATCCTACAGGTCAGGGGAAATGTCCATCAATCGATCAATAGGATATGATTATGAACCTACCAATGAGGTTCAATATCCTAGTGACTTTGAAAGGTTGAGTAGAGACTCCACTTTTTATCATATGGGCTCACGTACAGCACTAACACATCCCTGTAGAGAGTACAGAGAGTACAAAGAATATACACAAAGATCTAGAACCAAAAATGTTACATGCTTGCCCCTATCTAGAAATAGCATGTGAGGATCAATCATATCTGAGCACACTTCTATAAGGATAGAGAGTCCGGTTGAGAGTCACAGAGGAGCCAATTAGACAGTTAATGCCGAGCAGGAATACCATCCCTAAAAAGGGTATATTTAATGCCTATATGATTAGATCAGGGATTTCATAATGATAAAAAATCCTCTAAAAGGGGTTATGATCTGGGATCTCCATTCATAGAATATGTTGTGAGTTATCTAAAACCTGGAAAGTTCAAGCGTCCCAATTTCACTCCAAGTTATAATAGAACGTCTGATCCGATGTTGTATGTATCAAGAGACCTCTGATATTCATTCCATCCCATATGAAATGAGATGTAGGGATTTTTCAAGTATCTTGATTGGATTGTCCCGGGCATCATACAATGGATCCCTAGGGGGAATATTTCCTATATCTAGAAACTAGTCGACCTATTTATGATTAATTTCCTCTTCCGTACCAAGATGGGGAAAGGGTGGCTCACTTGTTAAGTATTCACCAATAAGAAAATGAAATGAAAAGGGAGTTCATCATTTGATTCAACATGGAAAAGTTAGAGGTAATATCCTACGTTGAGAAGATTGATTACTTACATCAAGAGCATCCTATTACCCAGAAATCTTTATTAGGACATGCCAAAAGAGCTGTTGAACACAATGTATGAACACTTATCCAACGTAGGAAAGATAATGAATGCTGAGGAGTCAATGTCAAAAAAATAATCAAGTCGTTCAAAGTGTGATGCAGATAAAAGATTGAACAAAAAGGAGAAGTCCAAAGATTCCAAGAAGTAAGAGTAGCTGAAAAGATTTTATGAGTACACACTACTCACTGTGGGCATTCAACGCATCCTCGACAAGGTTAGAGTAAGTGAGAAACTTATGGGGCCAGGAAAGTTGAAGTTACCTCCAGACAAGAGGGACAAAAGTAGGTATTGTGAGTTCCACAAAGAACACGACCATAATTCCGACAGTTATTTATCTTTAAAGAATGAGATTAAAGCTTTGATTCAAAAAGGCAATCTGACCAAATATGTGGATAAGGATAGTTGAGAAAATCAACCAAGTGGTGACCAAAAGCTAAGAAGATGATAAAGTCTCCTTGAAAGGGTAAGGATTAAAATAAACAAAGTCGAAACGAGGATTCAAATAATTATCTTGATCTAATAAAGAAGATCAAAGATCTAGTGGAAAGTGGGGGCATGATTTATTTTGGATGCCATTTCATTTTTAGAGGTGATATTGGTGGCATAGATGAACAAGTAGAAAAAAATCGTATATAAATGACTCAAAGCCTTATGCACACGACACTGAAGTGAGCATGCTTGAAGCGGTGCAAACACGCCCCAAAAAGGTAGTTAAATATCGCTCAATAGGTTATTTCTCCAAAGATGATATGTCTTGGTTATTATATCCACACAATGGTCATCAACATGATGATGTATGAGAGGTCGGTCATAAGAATCCAAGAGGGAAAAGGAATCTCAATAGACGTGTCAGTTTATAACTATTTTTAGAGACTAAGGTCAATATACATAAAGCTTCAGGCATACCAGCCCCCTTTTATTGGTTTCTAGGGGAGTATGTGTACCCCCTAGGAATAATTGATCTAAAAGTCATCATAGGTAGTTGTCCAACCTATGACTTTGTGACACACCGCCTACTAAAATACCGAGGGGCAACCCGTGATCAAAATAAAATGTTGTTCTCATATGGCTCATTGTTAGGATCACTATCGAAAACATTTTTAAAGTTACTAACCACCTAGTAATGTAGATAGATTGGTGCCAAATTTTATCTTTCATTAATTAACAACATGAGAAAAATAAATAATAATTAAACCATCCACACAAACTGGTAACTGAATCCAACACAGATTAATAATATGAATAAAGATGACCAAATCAACTATCAGTTCAATAATAAAATACAACAATAAACTGAAATAATAACTTGGATACACAAGGTTAAATAAATAACGAAATACTAAATCTGAGGGTGACATACCCAAATGAGTACTAAAGTAAAGTTCCTACACTAGGAATAATTGAACGAAGCATCTATAGCAAAGTTCTGCAACTTCCACACGAGCTGTAGTTGCTCACCTCTCGATAGAATCCTCAAGTTGGGCGTTCATGTGAATAAACACCTAAAATATTTTGGAAAAGATTTTGAAACGGGTTAGAGCCCAAGTAAAACATTTTGAAAATATTCAACAAGCAGTTAAATTACAATAATTAAATATGCATCCACACTCTTCATATTTCAGCTAGTGTCGCACTCTCTTGAGGTATAACTCACCCCTCATCTAATGTGCTCACCTAATTCTTGCCTTCTAACCTTCCTAGTTAAGCTACCCCATCTAACTAGCCATATCACACCTCTTTATACCACACCACTCTAACCCGAGTACTCTTACTTTGATTATTAAGTTATCTACCCATTAACTTATTAATCAGTTTCACTATATTAAATCATATAATGTTCACACTCGTTCTGTAAGAAATCCCCTTTTAAATCATAAATATTTCACACTAGTTATGTGAGAGATACATTCACACTTGTATATTAAGCCCGTATATAATTATCTACTCGTATTATATACATAGTAGTATACTACAACATTCACACACATGTCGCATATAATAACCATCCATTCCCGAGTAATAACTCACCGGGCGCTTTCTCTAAAATGCTATCATGTCCCAGGCATGCTCACTCTAAACCGGCCACCTCAAGTCATACTAGCTCAAACTGAAATTGGGTAAAAATATCGCAAACGTAGTGGAGGCGGTCATATTCCCCCCAAAAGTGAAACATAATCATACCCAAAGTGTCTCACCTCGAAAAATAAATCACTTAATAAAAATAATCGATATGAACTGGGGAGTATACTCTCCCTGCTCCTCAAGCCAGGAAATTCACTATCATCGCGCAACCTCCTACGATAACACTAGAGGGGTATGTATTCCAATAAATATTATTAACACTGATATCTATAATTCACACAAATAGATATATATAATATCATAAGAATTGTATACATATATTTAATAAAAGTCCTGGGAACCCGTGCCTAATACTCGTAGCACTAGCCCAAAAATACCCAAGTCTATATCCCGACTCGTAATTTAATTAATCACACATTAATTAATTTATTAAAGTAGTGTCACCAAACTATAATACATAAACTCACTCGTTCGGTGTGTATCGTCACCCTTTAGAATTTGTTACACAAAATCCCACTATTAAGTTTAACACTCCTCATTAAATTTAGTATTCGATAATTTATTACATATCTCTGTATTAAATTAAACCGGCCATCCCGTGCCTAATTCCTGTAGCATTAGCCTGAGAAATGTCTGAGTCAAATCCCCGACCCTTAATTTAATTAATATTCACCTCAATTAATTTTATCCAAATGGTGCCACTCAACCAAAATGCCCGAGCTCCTTACCTTGGTCTAACCTTTTGAATTTATTTCACCCAATTCCACTTGTTTAGATTTGCACTCTATCTAAATTAAACATGTCTTAAACTCCACCTCCCAAGGCCTTAATTATTTTCTCCCTTAAATTTTTACCCAGTTAAATCCTTTAAAAAAATCTCAACAAAAACCCAGATAGGAGACGACAGCAATGCAGAATCCCCACCGTTGTTTGAACGAGACAATGGGTCATTCAAACGACTTTCATTGTCATTAGAATGACTCCCATGGTCGTTCGAATGACCTTACATCGTTTTTCCTTCTTCTTCTTCCTTATGCTATCTGCCATTGACGAACCTCAGGACTTCTTAGTTTTTTAACAGTGCACAATCAAAGTATTAACAATGTTTATTATTCATCCAGTATAGGTTATAATTGTCCTTTTAACATTCAAACAACACTGATTTATCTTAACATCCATTTTTCAACGATTTAAGTATCCCGTGGTTTATTAAATCCTCTTCCTAGATTCAACTACATAATCAGCAATTCAACTATCCTAAACTCTGTATCTCAAATCTAAACCTGATTCAAATAGTGATTTAAACCCAACCATCACCAATTTCATATTCCATCTACTCAATCTACTCAAATTATCAAAACCCAATTCATATAATAGCCTAGTCCCAAAAATGAATTTCTTAATCACACCCACCATGATATAAATCGAAATACTGCAATTAAATTGAAAGAAAGTTTAACTACTTTCCTCAATAAATCGATAGGGTCTGATTTCCTTTGATGTAGACGAAGAACATACCCCTCTCTCTTGGTTTGGCTCCCAAAAGATCTATGAATTTCTTCCTTGTTTTCTCCTCTGCAAAACTAGGGTTTTCTTATTGAGTTATGTCTGCCACAAACTCCCTAATGTAGGTTTTATATTGCTAATCCCGAAATTAAGCTTATGGGCCAAGCCTAAATGACCCGAACACCCCCGTGTGACCCTGATTATGCCAAAAAATTCTCTGAGACCCAATTACTACCCTCGGTTACTCTTTTTCGACTATCTCGACCTATTCAGAATCAACATCATCCGAATTACTTTTCTAAAATTCTCCAATCGCGACTTCAAATTATGACACATGTAAATTTTTAAAATAACCCGAATTAATGAAATCACAAATCACTAATTTAATTAAATCATCGAGATAATTAAATCCTATATCACCAATTTAATTAAATTCTATATCCTCAGAAATACGGGGTATTACATACATGTTTCTTCATATTATAAAAGAATGTTCCATAGATTTATAACATTATCTTCGGCATGGTCAAGTTGAATAAGTTTGAAGAAGTTTCCTCCATTGTCCAGTAGTGCTTGAAGTTTCCTATGCACTACAGAATTGGAGTGGTGAAAGGAAACCAAGTTGAGGCACATGAATTCTACTGTACGTCAATGGAGGAGGAAGAGCAGACGAAGCGTACCATAACTTACTAGATCTAGAAATTAAATCCTTAGGATAAAGATAAGTTAGTCACATGGGAAGGTGCCAAGAAGATTCACCTTATCATCTTTGGACCAAACTTCGAAGAAGGAATTTATTGATTTTTTGTGCCAGAGGAAGAATGTGTTCGCGTGGAGCCATAAGGACATGTCTGGGATAAATCTAGTTTTCCTCTGCCATGAGATCAGTATTATAAAGGATGCAAAGTCCATCAAGAAGATAGGCAGGGTTCTCTTTTAAGAGAAAAAACATGTCCATTTAAGAGGAAGTGGGAAAGTTAAATGCAACAAGCTTCATCAAAGACGTTAAATATCCTACTTAGATCTCAAATATTATCATGATCCTTAAAAGAATCACCAATGGTGAATATGTGTTAACTTTACTGATTTGAACAAATCCATCCTAAAGGATCATTATCCATTACCCTGAATTGACTAGTTGATTAATTCCACCGCTAGGCACTAGATGCTCAGCTTCATGGATGCATACGTGGGGAGGAAGTCAAAGGCTAAAAAATGTAGGATCTACGTACACTAGGCTATTCAATAAGGTTTTTAAAGAGGCAATTTGGAAAGCAAAGGAAGTTTATATAGATGATTTGATGAATAAGGGAGGAAATCACTCGATCATATTCATGATCTCGACCTAACCTTCGATGTGCTGATGAAATACTAACTAAATTTAAATCCAGATAAATGTGTTTTTAGGGTTAAGGAAAGAAAGTTCATTGGATTCATTATTAGTAAAAGGGGAAAAGAGGCCAACCCTGATAAGATCCAGGCATTGATCAATATGAAGCCTCCAAAGAACAAGGAACAAATCCAATGCTTAATTCGCCGAGTAGATGCTTTGAAAAAAATTGTTTTAACAACAAGAGATCAATGTCTTCCATTCTCCAAGATTATAAAAATGATAGTTGAACAGAACGAGGAATGCCAAAAATCTTTCTTAAATATAAAGAGGTACTTGGGATCCGTGCCTTTAATGTCTAGACCGGTCTTAAGTAAGAAGCTATATTTATACCTTCTGGTGTTTTAGTTTATTGTGGGTTTAGCTCTGGTGAGATTAGAAAATAGTTTGCAAAATCTAGTATATTACACCACCAAGGCATACCATGGAGTTGAAATTAAATATTCAAGACTGAAAAAACTGGCGTTGGTATAGATTGAAGCCTCTGAGAGGATGAATTTATACTTTCAAGCTTATATAGATATAGTCTACATAGATCTTCCCTTTAGAAAAGCCATCCATGAGCCTAAAAATTCTAGAAAGCTAATGGATTGGGTAGTGGATTTCGATGGATATGATATAACATATGACCCTAGAACAACAATCAAGAGCCATGTTATGGATGACTTCATGGCTTATTTCACTTATGACAAAGAGAAATCTATTGAGGCCATGGAATCTCCAGGTTTAAAAAGGTGAAGATATTGTTTTCGGCCAAAAAAGAATAAAGAGATCGATATTTAGAGAAAATGAAGAAGTTGTTCTAAAATAGCTCCCCGGTCGAAGGTAAAGAAACTTCTTGTTTTCCATTTATTTATTGATGGCTCATCCTATGTAAGTTGTAGTGGAGCCAGGATAATCATCATGACAACTGAAGGGGATAGATGTGGAATATTCCCTTAGATTTAATTTTGATTCCTCCAATAATAAAGTAGAGTATTGGTTGCATGTTTTGGACTATCTTCATTATTGGGAGTCGATCAGGTGTTAGCCTGTAGTTATTCTCAATTGATCATCAATTAGGTGCTCAGAATCTACGAAGAAATAGAGGATTATATGTCAAAGTACTTGAAAAAAGTAAAATTATTGCTTCCTAAATTTGTGGTTAACCAAATGATCAGAATTCTAGGGATTAGGAACACCTGAGATGATGCGTTAGATTGTTTGACATCGACCACCAGTGTCAAATTTGAGAAAGAGTGTGTGTTGGTAATTGAATTAAGTATGGGTACATCGTGGATGGATCCCATTAGATCATAGTTGGATACCGATGCAGTACACGAATATCCAAAAGAGGCACGTATGATCCTTTACAAAGCAATGAGATATGTGATGATATGAGGGGTATTATTCAAAAGGGGTTTTGTTGTGTCCCTATTATGATGTGTTCATCCGAAGGAAGTGACTAAAATGATAATAAAGGTTCATAAAGGATCTTATGAAGAACATTATACCAGACGATCATGGGTGAAAAGGTTCTGTACTCACGGACAATACTATTTGTCTATGAAAGTGAATTATGTCAATTATTCTCGAAAATGCGACAAATGCCAGTAATATGTAGTTATCCACAAAACACATAGAGAAGCTTTAGAACCAATCACATCCCCATGTCCTTTTACCATATGGGGGATATATGAGGTCAACATGCTATCTAAGATGAACGAAATGTTTAGATATTTTCTTATTGCTATGGATTATTTAACGAAGTGGTTTAAGGTTGAACTGTTAGTAATAATTACGTATGATAAGGTCTTTCACTTCATTTGGAAAAATATTGTTTCGGTATGTTGTGCCTTATGAATTCATTACAGACCATGGTACACAATTCGATAATAAGGAGTTTCTTGCCTACTGAATCGGGTCTAATATTAAGAAACTACATTAAGCACCTGCTCATCCCCAATGTAATAGCTAGCTGAGGGTTAGCAATAAGTGGTTATTAGAGGGGATGAAGAAGAGGTTGGATGATTATAAGGCTAATTAGATTAATGAGTTTTAAAGTGTCTTACGGGCTTACAATAGACCCCCAAAATAATAACAGATGAGACCCCTTTCATGATGGTTATCGACATAGAAGCAGTGGTTCCAACAGAGATCGACTCGTCAAGAAAAAAAAAGTTCACAATTTTAACTCACCAGTTAGTGATTTCATTAACTAACGCGATATATATCTAGTTGAGGAAGTCATAAAACAAACATCACTCTCTTTGGTGGCTTCTCAACACAGGACAATAAGGTTTTACAACAAGAGAGTAAAACTGATCAATTTGAAAAAGGTGGATTATATTTTAAAGGAGGTCATCCAAAAGGGGAACAAGCTTGAGAGGTATTAGAATGGTCCCTTAAAATCCTCGACAGTCGTGCCACCAGGTACTTATAAATAGAGACACTAGAGAGAAAATAGTTTAAGAACCATTGGAATGCTCAACACCTTATAATATACAATCATTGAAATTTGGAGATCCATTTAAGAATAAAATTTGATGTAATTAATTTAAATTCTTTACAATTAGATTGAAAGTACCAATGATATCCGACAGTTTCATCTACATTGTGTTATTATTTTCAAGTTATTCATTTGTCTTCTTAAAAGTTCATCACTGTAAGAATGTGCAAAAAACTTAGTCTAAAGACACCTCAAAGTTGAATAGGTCAGATTGACTACCAGCAGACCACACTTCACGAGGGTCCTCATCTTAGACATGTCATAATAAAGAATTTAGCCAACCTTGGAAACTAAATTTATCACATAGTTAGGTTAACAAGATACAACCTAAATGACCAATAAGTTGGTCAAAGAAAAATTAGATCCCAAAACAGACAAGCATGACATTGGCTAAGTCCAAAAGACTACACAAGAGTAACTACTAGAAGGCAAATACTAAAAAGCTAATAATTCTGGTTTGGTCAACAAGATCTGTCCATAAGAAAAAAGGACTACAACTATTAGAAGGTCAAAAAAATTCCACCACATTAACTTTGTGAAATATTTTCCACAATCCAAAAACACTTTGTTATAGTTTGGGGCTAGTAGCTTAGCCGAGCAAGATAACTTTAGAAAAATATAGCAAAGTGAACATCACATGGATAAATACAATAAAAAGTGGATGTAAAACATTTTCATTCAAATAAAACATCCATTTATAATAAATTTTCGATAGAAGGAACAATTGTTCAAATTTTATAAACATTGATAAAAAAAATTATTATGAGTGAGTACAAGGTTAAGGTTTACAAAAATAACAAGAAAGATAACTTAAGTTGAAGGAGGATCTTGGGAAGATGGATAAACACGAGGATAATTGTCATCAATAGCCTCAGGTGAAGGACTATCTTGGACAACTTCAGGGAAAATTTAGGAGTTGGCTTAGTAGAAGTAGCCTACTTAGTTTCTTTTCCAATATGATCCTTCATGATCTAATCATCCACTTCCATCTCAACCTCCCCAACAGCCAACACCATGGATATATCACCATCTCCCTCCCATTTTTTGACGACCTCTGGAATGTTAGGTTAATGTTTTATCACCATTATCTTCAATTTATCATAACCATTTGTAAAAAAGCACATGGCTTATAGAGTGAAGTCAAGAAATCTTTATACCTCTCACCGACATCCTCTTTAGATTTTTTAAGGGCTTCATTGGCCTTAGGAAGTACCTTATTGGCCTTATCCAAGGTCTCCTCCAATCTTTGGAATTTAATGGCATTTGTAGAAAATTGTTCTTACAACTTATTGGCCTCCTCTCCAGCTGAACTAAAGGAAAATGTCTTCTCCATAAGCTGCTTATCTTTCACTATCAGCTCATCATAGGTCTTTTAACTCTCCTGGAGACATGTTGAATTATCCTTGTAGCTTTAACACCTCCTAGATCCAAGCATTTCACTGACTATGGAGAATTTGGGTTGCTTCTTTCTCCAATTAGGATGCACAGTCATTTGTCAAAGTTTTCTCATGAAAAGTGGTTGAAGCCATTACACGCAAAGAAAAAAATAATGAGGTTGGATAAAGGTCAAAATATTGGCAAAAAAATAAATCTAAACTTGCTAAGAACTTACCACATATATCCTATGATGGGTGACTCTATACAGAGTGTCAAGGTCTCAATTTTTGAAAAAATTAAAATTCGATTGTGCCTTGGGAAGCCAAGCAAATCCGCAGAGTTATTCATGTGGTGAAAAATGGATATGTTTCCTTATTTAACTGCTCAGAGTACATGAGATTCTCTGGGTACAACTTTACCTCATCCATTATGGGAAAACAGGAAAATGATCCAACAACTCCTTAGCAAGACGATGAGTAGATTTCCCATTAATCATCACATTGTCCAAGTGAGTCCTAGTTGTCCTCATTTACAATACTCTATAATGTTTTAGATCACTTTGGGTGTTGGGACCTTTTATCATCCTCTTGTTACCAGCAACAGGAGGATCAATAATACCATCCTAACCTGCGATGGGTTTTCCTTTCTCTTTGTCCTTGACATTAGCCTTTTTTTTGCCTCAGCATTGGCCCTCTGTCTAGATTTAGCCTCATCTTAGGCTTTCTTATTCACTTCAACAATTAGTTTTTTTAAGGACTCATGCTCGGTCTATTTCTTACAAAGAAGGTCTAGGTAAATCCAATTAGTCTGCTTGGGTACCATTTTAAAACTGGGTTTAATATAGAAGCTTGAAAATAATGGCGTACAAGCTCCACAAAGATTCAACATTCAGTAATGGTACAAGGAAAAATAAAAATGACCAAACATTTGTAAATGTTTTACCTTCCTCGAGCTCCTGGTTGTCCTCAACTTCCTCTTTAACTGTATTTGGTAGTTGAGTCGCCTCCTCGGTTTGAGCACCTCCTCGAGGCGTGTAATATACAAGCTTGGTGAAATTAATCAAGTTGAATATTCTCTCAGAGGTTAGGGTTGAGCATACAGACTCTTCCCACTAAGATTTTTAGACCATGGGTAACTTGGAAGGTGACTTTACTAAAAAAGATCAGAAAAAAGTTATAATATGATTCAGTTAAGGGAAATTGAAAAGGAGATATAAATGGGGGATATACTAATATGTTTCAAACCAAACTACTCACAAGGAAGACTACCACATATATTATTCTCATTTCGTTCAAACTCCTAACTATTCTTCAAAAACACAAACTTGTTTTTGTAGTTGTGATTGCTCGCCTGGGCCATTTTATTAATTCCTGGCGTGATTTTCTATGGGAGAGTTAGTGTTACCTTTGGTCCTTATCATTGTCCTTTATCCCATATATAGAACTAAATATATCCCTAATGATATCTAACTCAGATTGTTGCCTCCAATACACCATTGACCCCAACGTTCTCCTATAAGGATTTAGAGAATGTTGGGTTAGAGACACCCCATAATATTTTAAGATAGGCCTAGTAATGGGGTAGAGAGATAGATGACCTCCTACCTATAATTTCCAAAGTGGGAAGTAAATATCATTGACATTATGCCGATCATAAACTCTCTTCTCGTAATCAGGAAATAAATAGGTTATGATAATATGGATAGCACAAAGTTCCTGTTGTCAACCAATTCATCCTCACTAATATCACAAGCGTGATACTATGCCTCAGTATTAGCAGCAATTTACAAACTTCCAGCGGTACTTTCCTTATTTAAAGGGACAAAGACGGGTGAAGTGGAAGGTTGGGTGGGAGCCATAGACATGGCATCCTTAGTAGATGTCCTAAGGTCGATTATAAATACTTTGAAATCTGTATCCATATAGTTCATACCGCTAGATTGACGGTTGATACTGTTAAATATGGTAGACCCTAAAAACTTATATCTATTGTAATCTGACATTGGGGGTAAACTTACGATATATCATCCTCTGGTTAAATAACTTGCTACGGAACTAGGTACCTCTCCTCAAGAACACTAGGAAAAACCCTATCCAACTCTCTAATATGTCATAACATTATGTCGACCCAAGAATATTTACTTATAAAGGATAGGTTTTGGAAAGAAAATAAGGCTTAGGGGGCTATTTTACTTTGAAAAAGATAAACTTAGGTGAAAAAACCCAAAGCCAACCAACTGAATGGCCACCTAAACTCACAAAATCATCCAAACAAACTCCAATCCATAATCAAATTAGCAACAATAGCAACAAATCTTAGCAAATCCTAGAAGAAAATGATGAAATTAAAGAGAAATACTAGAAGACTCGATAGATGGGGAATGATGGTACTTAAAACCCCAAGAATAGTGAAGCACATAGTGCAAAGGCTATAAAAAGAAAACATGCGCTAGAAAAAAGATTTTGGAACATAAGAACAACCAGAAATGGCAGAAATCAACAAGATATTACCGAAGAAGAAATGATTAAATATGGAATGGTTTCCTATCTTTAGAAACTGCGTAAGATATGGATTGCGAATGGTTAAAATGGTTTGAATTGGGTATTTACACTTTCAAGGCGACACTGATTAGCTTTTTTGGAACAAGCATGGCAGCATGCCATGAAAAGATCCCTAACACCTAAAAATTATCCCCACACTACCCAAGACACACACACTAAGTGCATCTATCACCATTGTCGGTGCTCAACATGTGTCAGCCTCAAGCCTAAATGAAATTTCAAAATTTCAGAAGTTGATGTTCTCTGACAAAGACGAGTCGAGGACCATTTGAGCCAATAAGAACATGAAATTATGACATCTTGTAGTTCAAACTGCACTCATTCAATTTTCCTAGAACCTACCTAAAAGATGTAACACTTTAGAGAATCTTGAATAAGATACAATCGCGAAAAAAGTCTTAAGGCTATTGTTATACCATATATATGGGATGACCGTTGTTAACGCAAAAATTCTCCATCTACGAGGACCAATCAGAAAAGGACACATGTAATCTTACGTGGTAATATTCGACATCCGAGGAAAATTAGTTGGCACCCGAGGAGTATTAGTCGGCACCCGAGGAGAGTTGGTCGGCACCCGAGGAGAGTTAGTCGGCATACCAACCAAGAAGATCAAAGGATAACTATGCATTTAATGTGCATTAATGAAGATGGCAGCGCATTTAATGAGCCTTAATGTACATTTATACTGTATTAATAGATGACAACACATAGCATACCAAGCAATTCAACAATTAGATTCATTGAATGTAGACATAAATGTCTACATACAATGAATCTCTTTATCTCCCATCACTATAAATACATGTATTCCCTTAGCCAAGAGAGGAGGAGAAGAGATCCGACAAGGATGAGAGACACCATACACAAGATCCACACCTTTTTCTCTCTACACCACATTGTGCTATTGTAAACCCCTGGGAATAAAATAACAGTGGACGTAGGCCATTCACATAAGGCCGAACCACATTAAAAATCTTTGTCTCTCATGTGCTTGATTGGATTACTTTTATCTATTTATCTGTGATCATAAAAATGGGATTCGGTCCAGTTTTTTACATCAACAGACTGGCGCCGTCTGTGGGAACGTGTTACAAGCATTGTTCTCCATCAAAAGCTAAGTTTTTATTTTCTATATGTATAATAAATTATATATTATACATACATATGTTGATTCAATCATGATTTTTATGTTTATATACATAAATTAATTGTCCAATTTTTATTTGCAAAATATTGCATATCATGATTTTAAAATCATAAATGTTAGATTAATTCTTATTTAGAAATCTGAAAAATAATGGATTTCATAAATCATAACTTTTTGCTTGATTCTCAAGTTTCAATTTTATATCATGGAATAAATATTTTAAATGATTAAATATACCAATATATACGATGATGATAAGATTTGATAATTTTCTTTGTTGATTTTGAAATAATTTGTGAAAGATCTTTGATGACTATTCAAATTCCCATTATATTTTTGTTCAAATCATGAATTCTCATATGTTTATATCCATAAAATTAGAGATCAAATCAATTATATATTGTGCATACATCTTTTAATTCAATCATGATTTTATATTCACAAATTGTTGAATCTAATTTTACAAATCAGCATAAATGTACATTTCATAATCACAAAGTTTGAGAAATTTGTGTACATATTATATTATTTCTTCTTTAAGGAGATAAAATAATTTCTCTATATTCATAAATCTCTTTTATATGAGTATATAAAAATTTGATTCATTTGGAAATCTTTTAATTTAGTCATAATTTTTATATGCACTAACTGTGTGATCGATTTCAATTTGGGGATCTGGTGAATTTTAGACTCATAAATATTATACAAATCCTTGCATCTATGGATCCACTTGAAGAATTTCTGAACAAATATGTTAGGATAGGGATAAGCATTAAGAACGATTATGTATTTTCCATTCCGATATTAACATGAATTGAATCAGACCCATTTTCTCTCTCTTCAAGAAAACTATGTTCTCTGCACAAATAATCATATTATGTAATTGTGCTGATACGATCAATTTTATCAATATATGAATAATCAATTATATGTTGTACATACATACATACATCTTTTGATTCAGTCACGATTTTTATGATTATAAACATAAATTAGTTGTCCAATTTTTCATTTATCAAATCTGCAAAATATTGCAAATCACGATTTTTTTAAATTAGTGGATCGGTTTTTATTTCAAATATGAATAAACGAAAATTTCATAATCACAAGTCCGTTAAATATTTTTATGGAGACACGTTTATGTACATCATATTTTTTATGAGAACACGAGATATTTTGATTTTTATCTCTCATATTATTATCTGGAAATTTAAATTGTCCAATATTGAAGCCAATGCACACTATATATTGGTCGGCTGAATAATTATTCTAATCGTAATTTTTATATGATTCAGCCTCAACAGGTTCTCAGGACATATTATCTGCCCAGTACAATTCTTGGATGCTCATCACCAGCACATAAATAGCTTAAAAGGTCCATACCGAACAAAAACAACGCAGCTAGACTGCACACAACACAGCAGCAAGACTGCAAACAACAATTCAATTGGCACCATCAGATTCATTTCATACATGCCCCAATCCTGGGCATAGAGCTTCATACTTGACTTAATCGAGTTAAGAGTAGGATTGAAGAAGTTTGAGGCAGTTCCATCTACAGTACATCAGTGCCTAAAATTTCCAACAAATTTTGGAGTAAGAGTTGTGAAAGGTGATCAAAAAGTAGCTCGGGAATGTTATTATTCATCTGCCGAGCAAGACGAGCTGGAGGAGTCGAGGAAAAAGACTACTACTTATCAAGTGGATGAAGGTGCAGAAATTGAAACATTGGATCCTAGAGATGAGTCGCAACTCGTGAAGGATCAAGTGGTGGAAGCTACTGAAAATATCATTCTGGACGACGAGCACCCTGAACGGACTACTCAAATAGGTTCGTCATTGGATACCTCATTAAAACAGGAATTGATAACTTTGCTAAGAAGCAGAAAGAAAACTTTCGCATGGAGTCATGAAGATATGCCCATAATAGACCCAAATTTCTTATGTCACGAGCTCAACGTGAATAAGGAGATCAAACCAGTGAAGCAGAGAAGAAGAGTATTCAGTCCCGAGAAGAATCAAGCTATACAAGAGGAGGCCGAGAAGCTCCAGAAAGCTTGCTTTATCGAAGACGTTAAATATCCAGACTGGTTAGCAAATGTGGTGATGGTAAAAAAGAATAATAACAAGTGGAGGATGTGTGTAGACTTCACCGACCTCAATAAAGCCTGCCCAAAGGATCACTTTCCGCTGCCCCGAATTGATCAACTAGTCGATGCTACCTCGGGACACGAGCTGCTGAGCTTCATGGATGCTTATTCTGGTTACAACCAGATTAAAATGAAACCTGAAGACAGGGAGAGTAATTCTTTCATTACCCCTAGGGGAACTTACTGTTATAATGTTATGCCTTTTGGTTTGAAAAATGCAGGTACGACATATCAACGGCTGATGAACAAGGTCTTTGCTGAACAAATCAGTTGCAATATGGAAGTCTATGTTGACGATATGCTGACAAAGAGAAAGAAAGTTACCGATCATCTAGTTGACTTAGGCCAGACCTTTGATCAACTAGATAAATATCAAATGAAGCTGAACCCGACGAAGTGCATATTTGGAGTTCGAGAAGGCATGTTTCTCGAGTACATTGTCAATCAACGAGGCATTGAAGCAAATCCTGAAAAGATCAAAGCCCTATTAGGGATGCGATCTCCAACGACGAAGAAAGAAGTACAGAGTCTCACAGGACAAGTAGCAGCACTCAACAGATTTGTATCGCGAGCAACTGATAGATGTCTCCCATTCTTCACAACGCTCCGAAAGACTTTTGAGTGGAATGATGAATATGAGAAGGCCTTTCAAGACTTGAAGAAATACGAGCACCTCCACTATTGTCCAGGACGGTGATGGGAAAAAATTGTACTTGTATCTAGCAGTATCGGAGAATGCAGTTAGCTCGGCGTTGATCAGAGTGGAGAATGGAGTGCAAAAACCAATTTATTACACGAGTAAGGCCTTCCGAGGAGCAAAAATCAGATATCCGAGGCTGGAAAAATTGACACTGGCGTTGATTAAGGCAAGTAGGATAATGAGGCCATACTTCCAGGCTCATACCATAGTAGTATATACTGATATGCCGTTGAGGCAAGCCCTTCATAAACAAGAAAAATCAGGGAGATTGATGTATTGGGCAATAGAGCTCGGTGAATATGATATAGTTTATGAACCCAGATCATCGCTAAAATGGCAGGCTGTAGTAGATTTTATAACAGAGTTCACCTATCCTGATACCCCCGAGGAGCAAAAGTTGCTCGCTGATCAACCTGTGGATGTTACAGGATCAACAAACACTAGCTCAGACCAACCCCGGTTGGTAAAAGGGCAAGTGGATGTTACAGGATCGTTAAATTCGAGCTCAGACCAATTCCGATTGGTAAAAGGGTAAGAAGAGATGATCGACGAAGAAAAAGAAAAATCCAGGGAGGATGAAAGGAAGTAACAAATATTTCACCGAGGAACTCTGTTAGAGAAAAAATTTGAAGACGAGTTACCTATATGGAGGCTATATGTAGATAGTTCATCTTGCACTACAGGATGTGGTGCGGGGATAGTTTTGAGCACTCCAGATGAGGTCGACATGGAATACGCCCTGCGTTTCCAATTCAAAGCTTCCAACAATGAGGCTGAGTATGAGGCCATGATTGCAGGACTTAGTTTGGCAAAAATTATGGAGGCGCAGCAGGTTATTGTCTTCAGTGATTCTCAATTGATCGTAAATCAAATGTTGGGAGTATATGCAGTTAGAGGAGAATTAATGATCAGATATCATGCAAAGGCAAAGGAGCTGGTGTCAGAATTTTCCCCTATTCAGCTGGTCAGAATACCAAGAATGGAGGATGCGAGAGCAGACGCCCTAGCTCGACTAGCATCAGCTACTCGCACCGAGCTACGAAGAACAATCCCAATTGAAGTTTTAGTTGGTCGGAATATAGATGAAGATCTGACGATGAATTTTATTACCCTTGATTTAGGACCATCTTGGATGGATCCCACAAGGCATATATTGAGGAGGGAGAATTACCAATTGACAAGCTCGCAGCCAAGAAATTGAAGTTTAAAGATGCTCGGTATGTATTAATTAACGGTATTCTATATAGACGAGGAATTATGGCAGGTTTGCAAAGATGTGTGCATCCCACCGAGGTGAAAGATTTGATTGAAGAGGTCCATGAAGGGTCTTGTGGAGCCCATGTAGCAGGTCGGACGCTTTTGCAAAGGACGATGACGCAGGGATACTACTGGCCAATGATGAGAGCTGATTGTATAGCCTATGCCAAGAAATGTGACAAGTGTCAGCGCTTTTCCTCCATCCGAAGAACTCCACAAGCATTGTTGACACCCATCACTTCCCCTTGGCCATTTGCCATGTGGGGAGTAGATCTGGTCGGGCCACTGCCAACGACCAGGGGAAGGTTCAAATACCTCGTCGTCGCAGTGGATTATTTTACTAAGTGGGTAGAAGCGGAGCCTCTCATTGATATGACGTACGACAAGGTGTACCAATTTATCTGGAAGAATATCATCTGTCGATATGGTCTTCCTCATGCCTTCATCACAGACCATGGAACACAATTTGACAACGAGGAGTTTGCTGCCTATTGCCATCAGTCCAATATCTTAAAGATCCACTCGGCACCAGGACATCCTCAAAGCAACGGATAGACTAAAGTGACGAACACTGCTAAATGGATTGAAGAAAAGACTAAGTGACGCAAAAGCAAACTGGATCAACGAGTTACAGTCAGTACTGTGGGCTTATCGTATTACTCCCCGAGCAGCAACTGGAGAATCACCATATATGCTGGCGTTTGGAAGTGAAGCTGTTATACCTGCTCATTTTATTGAAAAATTTTCGGGGAATACTAGTGCTACACACTACTCGACAAAACTCGGCAAAGATCAGACTACTCGGCAAAAATATTCCTAAAAATGCCAACCTCGGTTGGTTAGGAAACAAAATATTCCTAAAAATGCCAACCTCTTTGGCTAGGAAACAAAATATTCCTAAAAATGCCAACCTGTTTGGCTAGGAAACAAAATATTCCTAAAAATGCCAACCTGTTTGGTTAGGAAACAAAATATTCCTAAAAATTCCAACCTGTTTGGTTAGGAAGTACATATATTCTCGAAAATGCCAACTTATGTTGGTCGGGAGGTAAATATATTCTCGGAAATGCCAACTTATGTTGGTCGGGAGGTAAGATTATTCCAGAAAGCGCCAAAGTTTCTCGTAGAGTAAAAATCCACTAACTATGGATGGTCGGGGATAAAAACCCACTAACTGTAGTTGGTCGAAAAGGAAAATTTACCGACCTTGGTTGGTCGGAAACATTTTATGAAAACGAGAAAGTGATCGAGCAACATTTTTTATACTCGTAACTTTTTTACTAAGTTGGTCGACAAACAAAACATCATTTTTATCAAATGGTTACCACAAATTCAAACTAGTCGACAATAAGTTGATCGACAAACAACACAATATTGTTATCTTTTTAACAGATACATATGCACAGATGTAAAGTATTTTACAAGACAATAGCAATTAAGATTGCGAACAAAAATGAAAGTCTTTCATTAAAATCAAAAACAAAATATATCAGGAATGAAATACAAATTTATTACATCAATATTCCCATTCTATTGGTTTCTTCCCCTCTGCTTTTGAAACAGGTTCCTCGCCAGCAGGTGGATCATTTAAAGCAAGAGGAGAATTTATGAAGTTAAGATCTTTGAGCATCCTGATATTCATCACGGATGGTCAATCTAGGAGGTGCTTGATAAAGTATTTGTTCATTTGGGGGCTTCTATTACAGATATATTTGTTCATTTGGTGGCACATTCTTATAACATCATGCAGTCGAGCACCAAATTCAACTTCACAAACTCACACGGAGGCGTATTCAGAAGTTCAGGAGGTGCATTCAGAAGTTCAGGAGGCATATTCAGGAGTTATTATGCACATACTATTGAAGTTCAGATGTCAAATTTAGCATCTACAGCACTGAGATCTTTACTACTACTATCCTGACCAATATTGAAGAAGAAGTTGTATGAAAATGTTTCGAAGTCCACCACTAGCTTGGTACTAATCAGATTGAAGAGTTGGGTTCAAAATCTAGTATGTTACTCGACAAAGTATTCAGAGGATCATAAATCAGAAGAATCAAGCACGTGAAGTTAGCACTCAGTGTCTCGGCACAGGAGGCAGTTGGTCGGCTAGCGAACCAATCAACATACTTGAAGATTATGACAAGCTACAAGCTGCATACTATGGCATTGCTGCATCCAAATTCCCAGGGGTGATACATAGCACACGGAGTTCCTCAAAAGAAAGATTAGCAACCATCGATCAGCCTGCATCATATGTCATCCAGGAGATAATGCACTTTATGTTGAACAAATCAAGAAGGTAGATCAAGAATTTCACGAGCACCGAGCAACACTGCAGAATAAATACTCCATCCTTTCAAGTAAACCATCAAGCATGGAGCATTGGGGGCTTCTGTTAACGCAAAAATTCTCCATCTACGAGGAAAAATCAGAAAAGGACACATGTCATCTTACGTGGCAATATTCGACATCCGAGGAAAATTAGTTGGCACCCGAGGAGTATTAGTCGGCACCCGAGGAGAGTTGGTCGGCACCCGAGGAGTATTAGTCGGCACCCGAGGAGAGTTGGTCAGAACCCGAGGAGAGTTGGTCGGCACCCGAGGAGAGTTAGTCGGCATACCAACCAAGAAGATCAAAGGATAACTATGCATTTAATGTGCATTAATGAAGATGGCAGCGCATTTAATGTGCCTTAATGTACATTTATACTGTATTAATAGATGACAACACATAGCATACCAAGCAATTCAACAATTAGATTCATTGAATGTAGACATAAATGTCTACATACAATGAATCTCTTTATCTCCCATCACTATAAATACATGTATTCCCTTAGCCAAAAGAGGAGGAGAAGAGATCCGACAAGGATGAGAGACACCATACACAAGATCCACACCTTTTTCTCTCTACACCACATTGTGCTATTGTAAACCCCTGGGAATAAAATAATAGTGGACGTAGGCCATTCACATAAGGCCGAACCATTTTAAAAATCTTTGTCTCTCATGTGCTTGATTGGATTGCTTTTATCTATTTATCTGTGATCATAAAAATGGGATTCGGTCCAGTTTTTTACATCAACAACCGTGGACCAATTAGAAGAGGATATCCGGACTCATATATCAGCAAAATTGACGCCGACCTCATAAAATAATTTGATCATCCCTAGATCAGAAGTCGGCTCGACACTTGATAGAGCAGTTAACTTCGTGAGCTAACACTGTCCAATAATATTATTAGTTACCCTATTATAACAAGCATGTATTGTGTGACTTGATGGCGTCAGTTGCATTTGATACACGTGCGCATGTGGAAGATATGTAAATATTCTCCCATGTGTCAATAATTAACTTTATGATTATTCTACTACATGTATTTAAAGCGTGTACTCGCCTAACCAATATAGGTGAACCATGTGGAACTTTCTTTTATCTCTCCTTTAATAGCCTATAAATAGCACAGTCCACTCATATATGGAGGATCGGGTATTAGTTTCCTTACTATTATGTTGTATAACTCCAGAGACAATTAAAGAGCTTTCTTATTATACTTGCCAATGGATTTTTCCCAGTAAATCAATACAATCAACATGGCACCTATCAACGTAAGTACCACTTTGGGCTGAACCACTTAAATAAGCTTCTTATTATTTCTCTCTCATCTTTTTACTATTCTCTTTAATATTCTATTTTCAGTAGTTTAGATCTCTTATATGATCTTTTCTTGTAATTAGTGTACTCAATCTAAGTTAATAAATATATTAGTTTTAGGCGATAACAATACTTGTTGGGGATTGATATTATAAAAAAATAACTTCTCCTTGATCTTTGATTCAGCACATTCCGAACAAGAAAAAAAATTACAACATTTGAGGTACATATCCATGGATCGAATCACAGTACTTTTGTAAACCTTTTAGGTGATCTGATGTAGAGGAAATAAGTTAATGAGAGTTTGAATTTGTGTTATCTTGAGGGCTCCAAAAATACCTTGTTGGAAGACACCAAAAACCTCAAATCTTATAGTATGTGATTCCCCCAATGCAATCATTGTGTGTGGGAACTCTAAACATGAATATTTGGTGATTTGAGTGAGATACAACCTTATCTCTCCATACCTTTCACAAAAACTTGAACAAGACTTTCTCTATTCCTATCTAACCCTTAATTATGTTTCATGCAGCTTAACCTTATCCCAATACTAGCGAAATTGGGATAAATTGGGTTTTAGAGAATTTGGATATGCTACTAAGGTAAATGAAATATACAAGAACCCAAGAGTAAATAATTAAAGTTTCTTCCAAATAGATATTCAAAAATGTCAAATTATTACTTTGAATCAAATACCAAAGAGTCCCTCAAACATTTTTTATTACACATTTAGTTCAAGCCTTTTATTTTATACCAAAAAGTCCCTCATACACCCATTTAACTAATATTCTCTTATTTTTAAAGGTCCACGCCAACGACAGGATGAAGGACTTTTTGAAGCAAAAAAATATATATTTGGACTAAAGTGTATTAGAAATGTTCGAGGGACTATTTGATATATGACCCAACTACTTTCAAGTAGTTTAATAACTTTTATATTTAATCGTACTTAACACTCGAAAACTCTTATTCATCCAATTCGGCGTCAACGCACTCCCCCAATCTTTCCACACCCTCAATGCTCCAAATTCTTCTTCACACAAATCAAATTCAAAGAACCCAATCCTCCTGCTCCCAATTCGGCATCAATGGCCTCCCCCAATTTGTCTCATTCCCCATTCCCCTAACCCTCAATGCCAAATGCCTAAAATCTGACTACATCTAATTGGATGGTGGAGATCTCTCTCGTTTATCAAAATACATGGCTGATTTCATTTTCTCTAACACCAAACTCTTTATTGGTCCCATTTATCACAAACTATAGGTTTTTTTCCCTTCCTATATTTGGATTTAGTTGTGAAATTTTTAGCACTAATAATAACAATGTATACCTAATTATTTCTCTACTAGTGTAAGACAAGTAACACAACATCACATAATAGTGACAAATGTACAAGCAGGGACAACCTTAAGTAACACATCATCACATAATATGACTAGTGTGCATGATGAAAAGAGTATATTCCAGAGAATAATTTGTAGATAGATTTTTAATAGTGTTTTATGCCCGATGTAGACCAGTCAATGGATCGGGTGTAAATTCGATTTCAACCCGATCTTGATCCATATAATAGGGTCTGAGCATATTTTTTTGGATCCGAGATCCACAGACACATTTATTACATGGGTAGGGTTTGGATCGTATACAAAACCTGGACTCGAAGACCCGATCCGTTTTGTACATTATATATATATATATATATATATATATATATATATATATAACATGTAAGTATTATATATGAAAATATATATTTATTTATATAAATAATTTAAGTAATATATGTTTTATTTATACTAATCATATACTATAATACATTACAAAATATTTTAATCTAAGATTAAAAATTAAAAAAGGCGGATAAAATAAAAATAAATGTATATATCTAGCCAGACCCAGACTTGGACCCGAATACCCATTTCAAATCTAAATCTGGATCCAATATTGTAGAACTGATGAAGATCCGACCCAGACCTGTTTATGTGCCTATTAAACAGATCCGATCTGACCCGGCTCCGACCCGTTGACAGGCCTAATTCAATGGTGAGGTGGTTAAGGGCACTTTGCCTAACTGGGGTAGTAGTTGTGGTGTCCCTTGAACACTATAAACCTAATGTTGAAGTTTATTTTTCCACGCAAAATGGATCAAGCGCTTTAAAATGGCTCAAGCAGAAGTGTTTTTGAAATTTCAATATTATTTTGTTAGTTAAAAATAATTAAATTGGAAATATATGTTAAAAGACTAGATTGGAAAAATCTTGTGCTTTAGAACTAAATTGAAAATTAAACTTTGCTTCTCCAATCAAACAAACTTAGATTTCAATTTAATTTAATTTTGAGCTAGATTAGGCCTAAACAAATTTATAAAAAAAAAAAAACTTTTAATTGGGTTGAACTTACACTACTTAGTTGGATTAATTATTCTTAAATCAACATAATCAAAGTTGTGATAATTTATCATACCTTCACATAAAATCAATTGATTTAATTTCATATCTGTTATATACTGATGGGAGTAGGTATAACTAAATTGAGTCTTATTATACTTTAATACGTCAAATTTATTATCTATTATATAATAAAAAATGCTTTACAAAAGACTTAAATACTTCTCTTTTCTCAGACTATCCACATGGAAACCACTATCTCACTATATTTTTAGTGGTAATGACATGTTATCTATTGAAAAAGGGACTCTTCATACTCTCAAGTACTACTCATATTTGGTGTTAGCCTCCTCCGTTTCCACCCTATCTATATCTCCTTAAATCCATCATTCTCTCCAATTAATGTGCACAACTCTTCCTCTTCTTTTCTTCTACGATGACACAGGATTAACCTTCATCCATAGCTTACTGTGACCCACAACTCTACCAAAAATAACCCTCGCCACCATAGAAATATTTGGCCCAAGCTTAACAGTCATCGACCATATTAAACACTCATCCTCCAACTTGAGTTTCTTCCAAGTCACCGACTACAACCATACGTAATCTCTTCCATCAAATCTTTCCACAAACTACCACCAGACATCAAGAAGCATTAATACATAGATGTTTTAGTAGGTACAATGGTAGAAAATTTTTTCTCATCTTCAGGGTTGATGTAAACATTAAATGTTCGTAATATTTTTTTGATTTGTTTATATAAGTTAGATGGAGTTTTGTACAAACGTTCCATTTTCATTTTTTGTTGTAATGTTTTTTTTTCAAATGTTATCTCCTTAGTAGATCTCGGTTTGTATATGTTTAGTTTGGATGTTTAAAGTTTGCATTTTTTATTTTTTAGGGACAGGTTGTCTGAAGTCATGGATTTTCTCATAGTTCTTCCTTTGTTCTGTCATTTTCTATCTTAAACCCACATGCAATTTAATTTTACAGTTATGCATTTTATTTAATAAAAAGTTCCTTACTCCTTACAAATCTAATTTCAAGCATGGTTGAACTTTTAGGTTTTGCTTTTTGCTAACAAATAACTTTGACTCGAATAATTTATTTGTTTCTTTATTCATGCTTATAAACCAATTGTCGTTTACATCTTTTCATATCTTTATAACGAAATACCCCAGTCTGGTTATTAACAAATTTCGTAAGTAATTTTTCTTTTCAAATGATATATTTGCCGCTTTCTGTCATAAACACAAAGTGTTTTATTAAATACCACAATGAAAAAGTTTAAAACCTTATATTTATTAACTTATCATAAAGTAAGTAGCTAAATGCTAATGCTAATGAATATCAATAAGACGCAACTTTTTAGTAATGAATCTTCAAATTTTATTTCGTTAAACATGTTGTTTCAATAATTGAATCTTTTCTTTAACGTAAATATTGTGATTCTGTCCTCTCTATATTTTTATTTAGCTTAAAAACTAGTCACTGCACCTACATATCCAGAAGATTAAAAACGGTCTCTCATTTCAGTTAAAACTAATAATTCTTCAATTTTTAGGAATTTAGAATATTCTTGACTACCATAAATTAATATTGATGCATTGAGTATGTTTATTTTGGAAAATTTATGCCATGGAAGCAGGAAAATAATGATTTTCTTTTGCATACCCCACTTGAACAGTTCATATATGTATTGGCTAGTTGTACAAAAACTAACATGATATCAAACAGCCGTATAGGGTAAAAAATATGGTGCGAACGGTTTGGAAATATATTAAACATGGAAATGAGAATATTTATCTTATGGATGATGACATTTCCTATATTGACTATTATGAGGAAATGCCACCGTAAGAAGATATTCTAAATGAGTTTGTGTCATCTCAAACAAATAATTCGATACGGGAAGAAGAGAAAGAATATAGTTTAGTACTTAGTTTAAATGTAGTGATCCCAAATAATTAATCCACCCAAGCTTGTGAAATCATTAAAGACTCGGTTGGAAAAGAATGTGGAAAAAATCAAAATCATATTCAAGTCTGTAACCCATTTGAAATTTTTGGCCCCATTCATCACCCACCCTGTATCTCAAAAATAATATTTCTAATTTGGTTACCATTTTTGGTTAAGATGATTTTTTTTTTTTTTTTTTTGGGGGGGGGGGGGGGGGGGGGGGGAGGGGAGGGGACACGCATGATTGGAGGATTTTGTTAGCTGGGGTTGTTGTTTGTGTGCTCTTTTAGTATTTCGGGTGTATGTTTAATATAATTAGGAAAATGCCGCTGGGGGCATAGTGGTTTGCGATTGGGTTTTTGAATACAATAGTGAGACTTTTGTTGGCATTTAGGATTCATGGGCTTGTGTGGGTCAGGAATTTGATGGTGCAGAGGTTTGGGATTATGGTGGTGGTTGTGATGGTGGTGGTGTTATATTTTTTAGCGGTGGAGGTGGGGATGGGTGGTGAAAGAGGTGAATAGTTTTTTGAAATTAGGTTTGCAAATGGTTGAAAATGGTTGCTGGGAAAGAGGAGGTGTTATAGTTTTCTCCCTTTCTATATTGGGATTTAGTTGTGTTTTTTAGCACTAATCATAACAATGTATACCTAATTATTTCTCTCCTAGTGCAAGACATGTAGACCTATCAATGGGTTGTGTCTAGTCATGTTTGTGTCGTTTTTATCGTGTTCGGTTCTTATTATGTTTGTGTCTAAATAAGTGACTTTTTTATCGTATGAAAAAATCATATCCAAACTCGACCCGTTATGTTAACGTGTCGTGTCGTGTTCACTCGTTAATACCCATTAAGATAATGAATTATTTTGAAATATATATAAGTTGACATATTGTCTCATTTTTTGACCCAAGTACCCATTAACTCATTGACATTCCATTAATTCATTGACATTACTAAATCTCTCATTTAGTAAAATTTATAATGATTAGATTAACATTATGCTACATAAATTATTTATAATTTTCAAGAGTATATCTTATTTATTTAAATTAATGGGTCATAACGGGTCTTATCGGGTATTAACGAGTGAAGGGTGTCAACACTAACCCAACATGTTAACTATTGTGTCTTATCGGGTTGGCACTGATATGCCCCAAACACATTAAGGGTCCACCCATTAAGTTATAACTTCATGTCGGTTCGTGTCATGTTATCGTATCGTGCCTCATTTTGCCAGGTTTAAAGACAAGTAACACATAATCACATAATAGTGACAAATGTACAGGCATGGACAACCTTAAGTAACACATCATCACATAATATGACTATTGGGCATGATCAAAAAATTATATTCCACAGAGTAATTTGTAGATAGATTTTTTATAGTGTTTTATACCTGATGGTGAGGAGGTTAAGGGCACTTTTCCTGACTGGGGTAGTAGATGCAGTGCCCCTTGAACACTATAAACCTAATGCCGAAGTTTCTTTTTCCTGGAAAAACGGATCAAGCGCTTTAAAATGGCTCATGTAGAAGTGTTTTAGAAATTTTAATATTATTTTTGTTAGTTAAAAAAAACTAAATCGAAAAAACTATGTTAGAAGACTAGATAGGAAAAATCTTGTACTTTAGAACAAAATTGGAAATTAAACTATGCTTCTCCAATCTAACAAATTTAGATTTCAATTTCATTTAATTTTGAGCTAGATTAAGCTTAAACAAATTTATAAAAAAAAAATAACTTTCAATTGTGTTGAACTTACACTACTTAGGTGGATTAATTATTCTTAAATTAACATAATCAAAGTTCTGATAATATTTCATATCTCCACTTAAAATCAACTGATTTAATTTCATATATGCTATATACTAATGGGAATAGGTAAAAACTAAATTGAGTCTTATTATCCTTTAATACATCAAATTTATTATCTATTATATAATCCAAAATGCTATACAAAAGATTTAAATACTTCTATTTTCTTAGACTATCCAAGTGGAAACAATTATCCCCGTATCATTTTAGTGGTAAATCCATGTTCTCTATTTAAAAATGGACTCTACATATTCTCAAGTACTACTCATATTTGGTATTAGCCTCCTCGGTTTCGACCCTCTCTATATCTCATTAAACCCATCATTCGCTCCAATTCATGTTCACAACTCTTCCTCTTTTTTTCTTTTATCCATGTTCTCTATTTAAACAATTATCCTCGCTTTTTTTTTCAAATGTGATCTTCATAGTAGATCTTGGTTTGTATATGTTTAGTTTGGATCTTTAACATTTACATTTCTTTCTTTTTTGGGGCCGGGTGTTTGAAGTAATGGAATTTCTCATAGATTTTCCTTTGTTCTGTCATTTTCTATATTAAACCCACATGATATTTAATTTTACGGTTATGCATCTTATTTTATAAAAAGTTCCTTATTCCTTACAAATCTAATTTCGAACGTGGTTGAACTTTTATGTTTAGCTTTTTTCTAACAAATAACTTTGACTCGAATAATTTATTTGTTTCTTTATTCATGCTTATAAACCAATTATTGTTTACATCTTTTCATGTCTTTAGAACAAAATAGCTCAGTCTGGTTATTACCAAATTTCGTAAGTAATTTTTCTTTTCACATGATATATTTTCCCCTTTCTGCCATAAGCACTCAGTGTTTTATTAAATGCCACAATGAAAAAGTTTAAAACTTTATATGTATTAACTTAAAATAAAGTGAGCAGTCAAATGATAATGATAATGCTCATGAATTTCAATAAGACGCAATGGTTTAGTAATGAATCTTGAAATATTATATTGTTAAACTTGTTGTTTCCTTTATTTGAATATTTTCTTTAACTTAAATATTGTGATTTTGTCCTCTATATATTTTTGTTTAGTTTAAGAACCAGAGTCACTGCACCTACATATTCAGAAGATTGGAAACGGTTTCTCATTTCAGTTAAAACTAATAATTCTACAGTTTTTAGGAATTTAGAATAGTGTTGACTACCATAAATTAATATTTATGCATTGAGTATGTTTATTTTGTAAAATTTATGCCATGGAAGCATGAAGATAATGATTTGCTTTTGCATACCCACTTGAACAGTTCATTTATGTATTGGCTAATTGTACAAAAACTAGCATGATATCAAACAGCCGTATAGGGTAAAAAATATGGTGTGAACTATTTAGAAATATATTAAACATGGAAATAAGAATATTTATTTTAGGGATGATGACATTTCCTATATTTCTCTGATGAGGAAATTCCGCCATTAGAAGATATTTGAAATGACTTTTTGTCAGCCCAAATAAATAATTCAATGAGGGAAGAAGAGAAAGAATGTAGTCAAGTATTTAGTTTATATTTTAGGATTCTAGATAATGAATCCACCCAAGTTCGTGCAGCATTAAAGACTTAGGAAAAAATGCGGCAAAAATCAAAATCATATTCAAGTCAGTAATTCGTTTGACATTTTTGGCAACTTTGAAAATTCTACTTTTTTCAGAGGAACCAAAAATTCTCAAATGAATTTTTTTTCCGAAATTAACTAACGAGGAGAAATCAACACTTAAATATAATTTAAGGCCTTATTATTCTTGTTCAAGAACTTATAAATTTTCTTAATTTGTTTTCATTATCACTTGTAAGAGCCCTTGCAATATATATATATATATATATATATATATATATATATATATGTATGTTAAACTTACATACTATCTGAATTTCATATTTCATATAGATGTTGAAATAATAAAGCATGTAATAAATTGTACATTTTTCACAAATAAGACATTAGAAAACAAAAAATTATTTCAAAGCATGATGTTTATGTTTTGATCATAACATCGACAAACTAATTTAACCTTTTATTCTAAATGCTTTTAAATTTTAAAGCCCAAATTAATTTCATAAAATTCAAATTAATCTTTTCGCCTATTCATTAAGTTCCACCACATGTGATGTTGCAGTATGTTATTGAATTTGCAAATGAAATTGACCCTTTTCTTATACTTTTGTAGATTATTTGCAACCTTAGAGAATGCCAATTTTCCATACACTTTTCATGAAAATGACTGATTAATCAGTTATTTAAATCTCATGTGTTGCACTTTCATAACATGTAATGCAAATTATGTTTGAAATTCGTTTTAATAATATTATAAATATAAATTTCATTTCTTCCATGTTTTAGCATGTATAAAATCAACAATGGTCAATAATTGGGTGTGAGTTTCCAGAGATTGACATTATTTCGAGTGATGAAAGGAAGTAATTCCTGAAGAAATGAAGTAGTTTATGTTTAATACCACGGGCATTGAGGGAGAGGGATTTGAGAGTAGTGCAAGTGTCAGCTAACTAGGATAAAGATCAAATAAAAAAAATCGACAACACTTGATTTGGACTTCTTAGATGTTGTGAAAGAGGTATTTAGGCGTAGGGATTTATGATTATTTGACATTCAGTTTCTTTCATATTGTGCTAAAAACTTACTGGGAGTATTACTTTAGATGTATGTTATTGGTTTGTATGGGTTTAAAACATCATCTAATGTAATGTATTAATTTTTAATATATATATATATATATATATATATATATATATATATATATATATATATATATATATATATATATATATATATATATATATATATATAATAAAGTAGAAAATATATGTATGTCACAAGTTGAACATATGATGTCATCAATATAGATTTTTCCTGCACTACCTAATTTACCCCTCTATTATTTGAGTTCCCCCTTTTATCCTGCACTCAATTTTATTTCCTACTCTTCCTCAAAATTCAAAAGAAGGGTAAAAGGGTAATTGACCTTATTCTCTCACAAACCCTCATTACACAAACCTACTCGAAATTATCTCACTTACCCCTCATTATCCAACAACATCAACAACGGGAGAGAGAGAAACCTTTTCAGCCGCAACCTCCATCAACAACAACGAACCTCTTCAGCCTCCATTAACTCTGGTAATCGATTTGTTTTGCCTCTTTTAATCGTTTTGTTTTGGCTGTTCTAATCGATTTCTTTTGCTATTCTAATCGATTTCTTTTTTTTTTCTAATCGTTTTGTTTGTACATCATCATCAACGACCAGATCTCACATATATCAGATCGCACATACATTTGTGATTTGGATATAGATCAGATCGCACATACATCGAATCTCCTGTCACACATACATCAGATCTCAGATCGCACATACATTTGTGATCGCACATACATCATATCTCAGATCGGACATACATTTGTGATTGCACATACATAATATCTTAGATCGCACATACATTTGTGATCTGATCACATCTTTGTGATTTGGATATTCCGACATCAGATCAACATCAGATCGCACATACAATTTGTGTATCTCATTCCATTTGTGAGGTCTTTGTGCATTAGATCGACATCAGGTAAATTGTGGGTTTTGAGATTGGTGTTTTTAATGTTACTGGATTTTATATCTCTATTCTTAACCATGGTTTATATTGATGTGAAATATTTTTTTTTTATTAATTCCAGAACTAAGCTGTGAAATTAAGCTTTTTCCTCTGTAAGTTCGTTTTTCTTTTCCTTAGACCTTATTTATTTTTCCATGGATTAAAGGGTGGTTATTTTACAAAATGGTGTAAGATTCAATAGTTGACACAATGTCTAGGTTAGTTATATTTACAAGATATTATTATAGTTACATAATGTATTTATTTATTTGTCATTTTTTTCCTGATAAAATTTAGTTATATATTACAGGTTTGACATATATATTTGTAATGTTTTGCCTTCCTCTTTTGAAGAAAAATATTTAAACTTTGATTCTCTCTCTCGGTCAGCCCTGTCGGCCACCCACTGCCAGGCAGCAGTAAGTAGGAGCATAGCAGCGGACCACTTCCTCTCAGTACTTATTTCCTTTCTCTTTTTTCAGTATGTAATGTTGGGATTTATGTTTACGTTTTATTTTCTCTCTTTGGAACGCTTATGTGTCTCTTTGTTTCAAGCAAACTGAGCCTACAAGCTCTGTACTATGTCCACATCATCCACTCAAGCACTCATGGAGGTTTCTTTGTTATTCTTCGAATGCATGCCAATGAATGATGACCTTCGTAGGTAAAATTCCTCAATTTCTCTCTCCCCTGTTTTGTTGTGGGCAAATATTATTATGGAATAAGATTATTTGAATAAGAAGCTGTAATGTAATTTTTTACAGGGCTAATGTATTTGATGAATCCACAACCATACATTGGAACTAATAATTGGAGCAAACGACACTATCACGACTAAATCAATGCCCAGTAGCATGCCACCGAGAACCATCAAAACCACCATGAAGAGTGCAACACGAGAACAATGGTTCTTTTTTGTGAGAAACATACATTCACCAGTATTCATCGAGATCAACACGAGAACAATGGATGAAACAAAATGACAGAAAAAAATCGCGGACAAAATTCATCATTGAAATCATAGAACAAATCACCAAAAAGCCAAAGAAATTTGAGGAAACAACGACCCCCCCCAAAGCAAATCTCCATGGTCAAAGTGCCTGACCATCAAATCAGCGTCAATAAACCACCGAACGATGAAGAAGACCACACCAACGAAGCATCTGAATCAAATCTTAAATCAATGCAAGTCTGAACATGTGTATCATCAATCAGGTCTATATTGATATGGTTTGATAGAATGTTATCATAAACTATGTTTTTTTCCCATTGTTTCACTTATATATAATGACTATCTGAATCAATATGTGTAATCATATAGTGCATATTTGTAAAATGTATATTAAGACTCAGTTTGGTTTTGCCTTTGATTGTAACCTCATTGTATGCTAATTTTGTTTTAGAAAATAAATATTATATAGCAATTGTTTAAGATTTCATTATACATGGTTATTTATAATTTAGTTACATTTGGATATTCAGGGCATACGTTCAATGATATAAGGCGCCCACATCTTTATAATTTAGTTACATTTGGGAATAAAGTAGTTTCCTGTTCTCTCTCTTAATTCGAGTTATAAATTTTTGGTCTATAGCAGGTGGTGGATACCTGAGCAGCAGGTGGTTGGTAGAGTGGAGTTTTATGGCGGCCGGAGAAGGTATTCCAACGGTTGAGCAAGGTGGTTCGATGACGGAGGTTGGTCAAGAAGTGGGCCGAATTTTGTGGATCTTTTTTTATCGTTGAGTTAAGGTGGTGGTGAATTCAACACCAAAATATTGAATTCAGCACCAAAATGTTGAATTCAGCACCAAAATATTGTATCTGCTTTAAGGTGGTGGTGAAGGTGCTTCTAGGCGTATGCACTCAAAATGGTGAAGAGGGATTTTGGATGCCAGGCATGCCTGAGGACAGCACTCGCCTTATGTCAACTCAGCATCTACAGCTGTAGTGGTCAGTGGGCTTACCGTGTGGACTGTGTAACATATTCTCTGTCTATCTCAAAAGAACAGCTATAGTGGTTCCCCACCCCTGGCATTCTTTAAAATTGCAAAGAATTTATAAGTATAATTTTTTTTTTCTTTTTTCTGCCAAAGTTTTAGGCGCAGTTGCACGGGTCCTTAATGCCACAACTTGATACTGCATTTTAACTGTTTAATTATTTGCACGAGTCCATAAGCTTGCTTTATAACTTAAGTACGCGTGTGAAGTGCACAATATAATAATAACTACAAGATTACATGAGTGCACAATACAATTATCATTACAGATAATCACTAGGAGAAAAATTGAAAAGTTGTAAAGGTATTTTGCGACACTTTTGTTTCAAATGAAATTAGGGGTCGTGAATTCCTATTTTTTTAGATCTCACACTCACTTCACTAATTCTTAGTTTCCTTTGCTTTTTAATCACAAATGTGGCCACACACTGACAGAGATCTACAAATGCAAGGGGTTGATTGGATGATGTGGGTAACCTTTTGGACATTTTTAATTTCTCGAGTTTTTTTTCCGTATGTTGACTTAAACATTCTTTATCATATGCAGAGAGTATTATTTTTTGTTCATATGTTTGATTTTTGATACTTTTGTGTTGAGTGTTTATGCTTAGAGACATTGTTAGCGCGTTTACATGTTTTGGATGGTGAAGTTTATTCAAAGATCTGATAAAGTTGGAGACATTTTCTATGTAGTTTTTGGAGGTATGTTTGAACTTCTCCTCCTACAGTTAGGCTTTTAATTCTGACCCTTCCTTGAATTTAGATTTTGGTAATACACTATGGCCTTCCTTTACACCCATTTTACATGTATCTATTTACGATGTAGTATGTTTTGGTGTAACATTCTATTTGGTAATTTTAGGTAATTTGAAGGGTTTCAAATTTTTGTATTCCTTTCTTGCACTTTAGGTGTTTGACAAAATGTGCAAGTGAATTGACATTAATTTCCAGTGAATGTTGATTAAAAAAAATTAAAAAAATTATTATGCATAATTTGCAGAATGAGAAATGCTAATTTATTAAATAGAATTGTCATTCATATTATATTTGTAGAAAGTATAATTTGGAAAAATCATTATTGAATTCTGGATTATTTTTACGATTTCAAACTATTATGGCTTATTTGTATGTTATTTTTGTTATTCAAGACATGTTAGGTAGTAGTGCTCAAAAAAATTTCGGGGTTTATGAGTGATTATATTTGTTCTGCAGGAATCGTGAGTTGTTTTGAAGATCTAACTATTAAAAATCCCTATTAAGGTATACTCCCTGTTCAACTTCAAGTTTACTTTTCTTCTACACTGTTGGGTTAATTTGTAAACTAGAATACATGAGTAGGTTTATTGACTTTCAGATTGTAGACTAAAAGATATGAAATTGAAGGCTCTAACGCAGAATCTAGCTCAGTCGTGATAATGGGCGGTGGTCGTAGCAGTAGCAGTAGTAGTGGAGAGGAAGACGGTGACACCGATTGGAAAGCCTCCATCGATTCCGTGGCAACCACCAACGCTGTTGTCTCTACTTCAACAACCCTAAAACCCCAAGCTCTCAAGCTCTACCACATCAAGGCATAAAAGATTCTGGATGACATATTAGACAAGAGCATCGAAATAGTGAGAGCTCCCATTCATGTCCTCGATAATGATTCCGTAACAAATGAAGGTGGAGCCAGATTGTTTAAAGGCGCTCCCCTTGGAATACTATTTGACCAAAATGAACTTCAGGGACCAAAAAAGAGACCAAGAATCGTTCCTGGAGAAGAGATTGATGAGAAATCAAAGAAGTTCAAACACCAACTCCTATCTGTCACTGTTAATGCGACAAATATAATTGCGGCAGCAAGAGATGCTTGCCAGAAATCAGTAGCTCATCTACAAGCTAAAGCAGCAGCAGCAAGGAAACTGCTAAAAGAGAAGAAGAAAGAGTGGTTGAGCTGAAAAGAATTAGAGGGGAAATATGGCTTCCTTGAGTTTTCCAGTTCTGTGTTTATTTTGATTGTGCTCAATAATTTTGTTTTGTTCTATTTATCTTCTGAAAAAACATATTTGTTTTTTATATTTATTAAAGAACTTGCCATTTTGTACTTGCAAGCTCACAATTTCATGTTATTTTATTTATCGTAGTATTTGTGTTTTGGTAAACTGCAATATACTCTTATTATGTTGGCATATAGATAAAACAGATACTTCTATAACAGAGGGCCCAACTTATGATGAAAATCCAAGCCAACAAATGGATACATCTTACGGGAAAGCTTCTTTGAGCCCAACACGTGGCATGGATGTTGATGAAGATGCAACATATCACAGTGCTCTTGAGCTGGTTGTGGCTGCAGGAAATGAAGCTGTGGTGTCGAATAACGGAACTCCCCCTAGCCTTATGCAAGTCAAGGTATAACTTCAGGCCCACAAATGGATGCTTTTCAAGAACAAGCTTCTACAAGCCCAAAACATGGCATGGATATTGAGTAATATCATTGGTAATGTAATGTTATGCTTCAATTTCCTTGGTAATGTAATGTTATGCTTCAATTTTATGTCATCTGCGATTCTCAGAGTGAGTAATCACATTCAATTTTATGTCAATTCTGCAATTCACTACATTTGTTGAGTGCTTATGAGTAATCACATTTTGCACTTGCGATTGAACTTAATTGACTCCATTGCTTACATGACTGATGTTTTGATTGGATTATTTTTCAGGACCATTGCATTTGAAGTTCTGTTTGGGATCTATTCATTTCAAGCTCATATGTCGATCACTCAGTGTAAGCGCGCACACACATATTACTCTATTTATAGTTGAAAGTGATTGAATTATGGGTTAGTATGTGGTCGTATAAGTGAAAGTCCTGATATGTTATATTTTATTATCAAGATATTGATCAAGTTATTAAAAACGGTATGCATATCTGAATTACGAGGTCATGTCCTATTGATCACCTTATGATCAAGTTGTTCAGTCAAAATTTTACTTATATGCTCTATTTGCAGAAGGAGAATGTTTCATGACTCGCGTATGTATGTAAATACGACATATGGTTCAATTAACGAACTACACTTTCAAAAAATTTCATCATGTTTGTCAAGCGTATACAACGCCCTAAATCACAATTCAACAAGGAAGGCTCCCAGACCAAATGGACATTCTCCGACTTCCAATCATTCCATAACACACAGAGACATTTAGTAATCACAACAAAAATTTCCACCCACTTAATGATCTTCAAGAATGTTGGTCGCCCTCCGATGTCACAACACATCAAACTTCAACACGTATTCGTGTTGGGGAAATAAGGCTTGACTTGGCTAACTTTATTGTATTACTTTTTTTATATTATCATTTTATTATGAATATGTCAGCTTTTTTAAATTTCATTTTACACAACTATAAATTTGCTATATGGGGGTAATTTAAAATTAAGAATTTCAGGGAATTAAATCTAAAATAATAAATTAGGGGTGTTGATATCAGTAAGTATTAACTCTTGGGTTCATTTGGATTTCATAATTTATCACCTTCCTGAAAATATTAGAGACGTGTTTTTAGTTTGGTATCTTATTTTGTTTTTAGCATTGGGACAGTTCTATAAACAGATGAAATTTTGCCCAAAATTTCTAAATTAATAAACATTTTTTTATTATAATATAAAATATTTTACAAAAAAATTAGTCGATTCAATACTTTGAAAGTATTCGTCATGCCTTCAAGAAAATTAACTGCGATTGATATTATAATACAAAACATTAGACTTAAATTATACATGATTTGATATTTGAAAAAATTTCTTCTTGCCTTCAGTCAAACGGCAATACCCTCAACTGTAGGATCTTGAATAGGCGGATGTCGGCTTGCTTACCCACTATATATGAAAAGGTTGTTCCCGTGACTCGAACCCTATACTCATCGTAGCTTTGGCGAGGTCACTTGCCATCGTACCAAGGCACGACTTTATGCTTTTCAAAATTATCAGCGTGCCTTCAGGCACGGGCATACCCTAGTATATATATATATATATATACATATATATATATATATATATATATATATATATATATATATATATATTCATGTAATGTTTTTTAACATATATTAATTTAATGTTAAGTACATCTGTTTAGAAATTTTTTTATTTGTCTTTTTAGTATTTATTCAAAGAGAGACTTAACTTTTAGTTCCTATGTGTTTAGATTTTTTTTTTAAATATGTCTTCTTAGTATTGTTCATCTGGATTCTAACATTTACTTCCCTTTTGATGAGCCTTAATTCTTAAACATCAAAATTATTAAAAGGTTACGCCATTATCTGTGTGCATTATTGGTGTCATAATTATTGCAGGACAAATATTTTCTACTTAACACTTGAGTAATATCTTGACGGTTAATCCAAAATCTGATTGCTTATTTTACTTGTAATTTTATTAAATTTCAATTTAATTTTCATTAGGATAATTGCAAACTTTACTCGTTGCATATAATTTTTCGGATCATTCAATGAAAAGTCTCTTGACGTTTTTCAATAACAAACCACATGTCGTGAAACTAAGTATGCATATTAAAAAAAATTATTATGATTTAAGAGTATGCTATCTTGCCATTGAAATGATCATTTAAAAAAAAAAACATGTGTATTTTTAATCACGCAGGCACAATCATCTCACCCCCTCATCGTGAATTTACAACTAGTTTGATGATTAAAAACAAAAACAATGAAATAAATGGAAAACTTAGGTTGGCACAAATAAGGGCCCGAACCCTGCCAATAGTTGTAATACCACATATTTTTAATATAAAATAAAACTATTTTTGGAATAAAATGAAAATTTTAGGAATTAAATTAAATTGGTGAATGTAATTAATTAGTAGTGAATCAATTAATTTATTGCTATTTCCTGTTATGTAAAATTGACCGTCCATGATAAAAAATATTCGGTAGAAAATAATTGCACATGATATGTGACACAATTGCAAATTTACTTGTTCAATAAAAATAATTGGGACACGTTTCGAAAGGCTTTATGGGCTCGTTGATGTGTTTTAGACCTTTAGAAATGGTCTCGGGATATGGGTATATAAGTTGATATGTTAATAGGGTGGGGTTTATCCATTAAATCCAACCGGGGTTTTATTTAGATGTGTGTGTGAAGAAAAATGATATTTTGATTCGAGAAAATGTGGTGAGGAATCCCATTTGGAATTTATGAGTAAACCCTATTTTTCTTATTTTCGTTTTTTTATAGAAGATATGATAAGTTCAATACTATTAATAAAAAGTGAGGTTATTAATATGTATGTCGAATAATAAAGATGAAATGGTAAAGTAAGGATTAGATAACTAATGTGAAAATAAGGAACTGAAAAGAAAGAGAAGAATGTTTGGACCTTCTTTGGAGAATTGAAGATTGATCTTGATTGTTGAACAGGCTACCCTCGCAAGTGGATGGAGGTTGTAGGAAGAGAGGGAAATGATTTTGCTCAATTGGGTAAGAAAGGGATGGGGATGGAATGTGGAGGAAATATTTCAATAGAGAAACCACTCTGAATCTGAGAGAATGTTGATGAGATCAGTATTAGGAACGTTTCTAATTTCAAAGTGATCTCATGATCTCCTCATATAGGGTCAAGGGGGTGCCGATCGGAATTCTACTCGATAGGCATCCCTAGACACACTGTCTATAGGCAAGGAAATGGGTTTGCCATTCGGCAACCTCATGCAGATTTCTCAAAAAAATGGTCATAAAATACAATTCGTAAGTTCGAATCGTGCATGGGTCATACCATTGGAAAGGGTATTCGGATACCATTAAGAATCCATGGGGACGCTCATGAGTTTGGGAGTTAACTTTGGTCAAATGGGGATTGAAAATGCCCGATAGTCTTTTGTATAGGAGATTTTCTGAGGAAAATAGATCGTTTGTCCGAACCGTAAGGACGATTTATGCATAGGATGGATCATTGGAAAGGGTATTCAGATTCCTAAGAAAAATCATTCAGTCTTGTTCGGTTCAAAGAGTTGACCTTGGTCAAATGAGATTCGAAAGCGTCTGGTCACCCTTCGGAGTAAAATGGGTAATTCATCCGTATTGTAAGGAAAATTCTTGCATGGGGTGGGCCGTTGCAAATGGTATTCAGTTCCCTTCAAACATTCATTCAGTTTCATTCGAGCTGAAGAGTTGACAGGAGCCAAACGAAGCCCGGGAGTGCATGGTGACCTCTGGATCAGTTTTCGAGGGAAAATGGGTCATTCGTCTAAATAGTAAGGCCGATTCGTGCAAGGGGCGGACCATTAGAAAGGGGATTCAGATCCCTTAGAAGATTCATTGATCTTTTTCTTGGGAGAGGAAGTTAATAGGGTTTAAAATGGGGCCCGGGAGCGCCATGTAGCCTCCAGATTGATTTTTGATAGTAAAACGAACTGTACGTTCGAACTGTAATGCCTATTCACTCATGGGATGGACCGTTATAAAGGGTATTCTAAGACCTTCAAAGATTCATTAAGGTTTCTCTTCAATGAGAAAGTTTACTGGAGTCAAACAAAGCCCAGGGGCCCCGGGGCCTCTAAATCGATACTCGAAGTTATGACCTACGGTTCTATGGTGAATGGGGAAGTGCTATGGACCTAAGGAGGGTCCTAGAATACGGTGTCTACAGAACCATTCAAGTAAATTTACGATAGACCTTGTCGTTCACCCTTATGATGTTTGGAGGTGGGCGAGAATAAATTTCTCGGGCCAGAGTTCATTCAGGACACCTGAGAGAAGGTGGAGATGATTTGGGCTAGGATTCGAATTGCCAAGGATAGATAAAAGAGTTATGTGGATGCGGTCCGGAGACACTTGGATTTTAATGTTAGGGATAAGATGTTGATTAAAGTGTCTACCATGAAGGGAATGATGAGGTTTGGGAAGAAGGGGAAGATAGATCCCCGATATGTGAGACCATTTCCTATCTTTGAGAGAATTGGGCCCATAGAGTATCGGTTGGGATTACAAGACCATTTGTAACGGATGCATGTAATCTTCCACATATCTTCATTGAGAAGATTACTTAGAGATGAGATAGCATACCAGAACATTGATATTGATGAGATAAATCTCCAGCCAGATGCTACCTACGAGGAGAGACCCTAGCTATTCTTGAACATATGGAGTGCCAACTTCAATCTAAGATCGTTCTATTGGTACGTGTTTAGTGGGGACATCATAATGAGCATGAGTAAACTTATGAGAGGGAGGAACACATGCGAGCGAAATATCTGAAACTCTTCTAGTTAGGTACATTTTGAATTATAAGGATAAAATTCCATTATTGCGAGGAGGATGTAATACCCCGTATTTTTATAATAAAATAAAACTATTTTTAGAATAAATAAAGTTTGTAGGAATTAAATTAAATTTGGGAATTTAATTAATTGGTGGTGAATAAATTAATTTTTATTATTTCATGTAATGTGAAAGTGATCGTGTATGATAAATAATTCCGAGAGAAAATAATTGCATATGATGTGTGACATAATTGAAAATTTACTTGTTGAATAAAAATAATTAGGACATTTTCTGGGAGGCCTTATGGGCTCATTTATGTGTTTTTGACCTTTAAAAATGATCCCGGGGTATGGGTATATAAGTTGGGAGGTTATTGGTCTAGTTTAATTATGGTTTCAGACCCCTTTAAGGGTCCAAAAATGGGGAATCAGGTTTAACTCGGGAATTGGGATTAATATAAGTTTAAGAGTAAGGTTAATAACTCCCCACACTTAATCAAAAACCTAAACCTAGCAGCCACACCTCAAGGGAGAAGGGAACAAAGGCCAAAGAGGAGAGGAGACAAAGGATTCAAGAGGGAATCATCAAATCACTATATCCAGGCAAGATATCTCTTGCTTAATTTAAATATCCAATGTATTTCTTGATTCATCGTAGTAAATCCCTTAAAAAAAATTATTTTTAGTACAAATTGATGATTAAATGGTAGGATTTGATCTCATGTATGTAGAGGAAACTAATATGAAATTAGTAGCTTAAAGCAAGAAATTTAGGATGATTATAATCTTGAATTGGATGATAGAATTCATGCCTTATGATTTCTGAATAAATTAGAAAGCTCGATGCATATGTTGAGGATTAGCACTCATGTTATAAGATCTAGAAATTGAGATAATTATGATCCATGTGTTATGTTAAAATATGATTATAATCTAGATGGATTTGTGGTAGAAATTCTGAGTTAAGAGTTATGATCAATGATGTAAATTCTATAAATTTGGAGATTGAAATTGATGTTAAGTTAGATAATTAACTACCCTAATATGAAAGACAAAGTGATGGGGACCTATTCTAAGGTTATAACAATTGAGTAAACCATTAGAATGAGATTTAGGATAGAATTAAGAATTCCCATTTTGAGAAAACTGCAACAGATCTGGGCTATTTCCTATATCTGAATCAATTCGATTACTAGGGGTGAATCGATTCGGCCAACAGAACCGATTAGCCCCCTGTAATGAACCGGTTCGGCCTCTGGGGTAAGTTGAGGTGGGATCGGTATTTGTTCTGAGGCGTTTTTAGAAAACCATACGATTTGGTGGGAAAGTGTTTGGATAAACGATGATCTTATTAAAAATTATTTTTTGGGCACAAATATTAAATGGGGAACTATATTTAACTAGATGGTTAGATATTCTTATAAAGAGGATGGAATCGTTAATTAAGTAAATGGTAAACTATTAATGTATGATTATTTATGGGTAATCATTTGGTATATCATGGGTAATTAGAGAGTAATTACTCATGCATATTATGTGAGAGTAATATGTACCTATATTTATTGTGTGGACATACGTATGTTAGTGGACGGTCCTATAGGTTGGGGTTACGCGCATTCGGGACCGTATCACATGCTGGCACAGGTGGGCTAGACATTATGTAGGTCGTTATTATAGGTACTGTGCAGTAGCGCCACTTATGAGAGGTAGGTGTAGATGCTAGGATCATTTATCACCGCTGGGTATGGGCCATGAACTGGTGCACTGTGTAGGGACCGCACCACTTGTATGTCTTTTGTCATGTCTGATTGGATAAGGAATTCCTTTGGACTTACCGATAGAGCACAAACGAGACACTACCGGTAGATTCCTTTGAGTTTAAATATATAAAAGGACATATATGATTACACAAATTTAATGAGATTAATTTAGTTGTCTAAGAATGTAGGCAATAAATTATAGACCCAACACTATGTAGTGTGCTTAATAGATGTTTATTTCACTTTTACGAGTAATATGATTAGGATACTTTGGGAAGTGGAATTATGAATGTAGATGATTATTCTTTAGTATTTTGGTTGTATTAGATTCATATTATATTAAATTGGCACAGTTATCAATTATAATCTTGGGATTTATTCGGTAATTGTAGGAAATATCACACTTAGAAAAGGGGTCAAATACTTAACTTATGTGAGTGGTGATAGGGGATACTTACTTTGAATCAATTGTATTATTTTACTTTAAATTAAGTAAGTTAATTCTTGCAACTCTAGGTCACTAACCCATATTATAATTGTTTTCTCCCTCCAGGTGATCCTAGACAGGGATAGCAAGACTTTGGAGAGTTCAACCTTGCAGTCCCCTTTTGTGTATCGAATTCCGGATTTGTTGATTCTAAATTAGGCTGTTACTTTACTTCAATCTATTTACTTTTTGGATTGCTATATGGGCATAAGCCCAAAGTCTATTTATTTCACGCTGGTTTGAGACATCTATGATTATGCTGGTTTCATTTACATTTGTGAATGTTAGATTTTATCAGCATCTTGGATATTAATTTATATTATATTTTGAATTCAATTGTGGGTTACAAATAAATATTACAAACAAACCCGAACTTCAGTGTATCGTGTCTGGCCAACCTTTACGTAAGAAAATGGTTTTTTATAGTTGGTATCAGAGCATCCAAGTTTTAGTGTCCTTAGGATTTGTGTTACATTCATTACGTCTTGCATTGCATTCTTTGATATGTAGAGCCTATGCTTCGGATTCATTGTACTGTTGCAATTCGTACTAATTCGAACCTTATTTTCTTCAGATGGCAAATAGAAGGAAAGATAGACCTAGGCACATAGTAGCGCCTACTACAGATGAGGAGGATTAGTCAGAGCCACACCGACCACCTCAGGCTCCACCGGCATCACCCATAATTACTCTAGCAAAGATTGATCGCCTCGTGACCTAGGCTATATCCACCGTGATGGAAACAATACTCTACCACTTTCCACCACCACAAGCACAGTAGTTGAAAAAGTTGTTACTCAAGTCGTTTAATTCATGATTAAACAGTCTAAGTAACTCTGAACTATTTTTTTTGGAGAAACTCTTTTCTTTAAATCAAAACAGGTTAATCACAAGATGTGTTCAATGAAAAATGTACGAGATAGGATCAGGATTTTGTAACTAGTTTTGAAAACCAAAACTAAAAAGATTAAGTAAACGAAATCATCACACCCACAAGAATGAGATGAGGAGATGTAGAAAGATTAAGGATAAGTCGTTTTTAACGTGGTAAAACCTCACCCAACTAAGGAAACATCAACGGTGACTTCTAAGCTAAAACAAAATATTCAAGTTACAAACTATATAACACACATGCACACAAAATAGACCTATACAAGTTTAGAATATGTACCCACTGGTTTGATTCTAACTTTTCTACAGTTCTGATGTTGATGTGGCTTTTTCAGTTTGTTAACTTCTACACTTTGTTCCAGCTTTACGTTGACTCTTGAAGTTTCAAGATCTCACAGCCAGCACTTCTTGTGTTGCAGTGTGACAGGTGTTTGTGACAGTGTTCTAACACATGCATGCACACACGCACACTTATTTATACAAACAAGTCCTAGAAAATTACATATCAGATCTAAATGAAGATATTTTCAGTTTGTCTCTTCTTTAGAAACAAATGACTTTATTTGACCTTTCAAATAATCCCAGAATCCAAGGTTACCTTGCTCGGAAGACAACCAAGGTCTTAAACAATTTCAGGCGTTTTGAAAATGATTTTGAAATTGTAAACCACCAATTGCGATTCCAGCTAGGTCAAAAGTCTTGTTTCACAAGAACTAGAAACAGAAAATAGATTTGTTGATTATTAAGTTGTTAAAAACATTTATAGAAAAATATTTAATCAACAAATACGATTTCTCAAGATGAGAAACTAAAATATGCAGATCTAAGTGTAATATGACATGCAATAGTCAGATCAACAGCTTCTATAAAAATAACTAGATATCTAACATGAAATGTGTAAGTTAGAAGTAAGATATTGAACTCAGAGGATAAAAATCTTAAACAACTTTCAAACCTCTACCAGAATCACTCTCAAACACTCAGGTATGGTGTTTTGTGTAAACGTTTTTGGAAAAATGAATTTAGGGTTAGAAACGGGTTAGGGTTTTTTCTCTCTTCTCTCTCTCTCTCTCTCTCTCTCTCTCTCTCTCTCTCTATATATATATATATATATATATATATATATATATATATATATATATATATATATATATATGAATTAGAAAAAGTCCTCAAATACAGAGACTCGGCTTCCTTTTATACTGAGAGGCGAAGGTTCGAGAATGGCTCATTAAATCAATGGCTGAGATTTAGTCTTGGCCAATTGACTTTGATCCAATGGTGTAATAAAAGCAATGGAAAAAGTATATGATGATTGGACAATAGAGGTTTCACTTGGACTGGGCTTAAACGCATGTAGAGTCTTGATAACATAGATCCAGTGGATGAGATAACACAAGAGATATGAGTATTACAACAAACACAAATCTAGCCATTATAAGATTGACAGGTGTATGGATAGGATGAAATCTTACACGCGTGTTGTGAAAATATTTACACAGCTCCCCTGAAGTCTTAAGCGCTTTCGGATCCTACCCAACCCAACTTTTAGGTATAATAAGGTAATAACAGTAATTACAGAATGACCCCAAAGTTTTTATAAACCAAGTTTTTATTTCCAAAAAATCATTTAAAATTCCCATAAATTATTAAAAACAATTTGAATGGGATTTAACACACACAACTCACACACAATCAATCGATGCAATATAAGAACAATGTATGCAACCCTAGTGTGTGTGCAATTGATATTTATACCTTCAGTTGAATCAAGTGTGGCATTATGAGAAGAATCTGAGGCTCTTTGGTATCTAGGGAATGGGACTCCAATTTTGTTACAATTTCCAAACTGGATAAGCACTTATACAATGTAGACTGAAGAGAGTCAAGAGTTTAAGGTGATTCAATAGTAACTACCACCACCACCACAACATATGGCATTACGAGCCCAGACATCGAGGTTATCTTGGGACAGAGCGAGGGAGGCCTTCACAGAAGGCCTACTTTAAGAGTTTTCGGGCAGTCTAGACATTTTTGTGGCGAGCAAGTGGAAAAAGGGCATGCATTGGAACTTGCAAATGGTGTAGTGTACTCTAGTTCAGAAGCAAATGTTATCTTTATTTCAGCTTGTGGGGGGCGCACTCCAGTGGTGGGATGCAATTACTTTAGCCGCCGGGAGAGAGAGTTTAACTATGGACGAGTTATGTGAGAGGTTCGAGGGGAAGTATTTCCCTCAGGTGATGCAGTCAGAGATGAGGAGTCGATTTATGGATCTCAGACAGGAGGGACACACAGTGGTTGAGTATAAGGAGGAGTTCATTGCTCTTTATTACTTTTCAAAGGAGGATGTGAACATAGAACAAAGAAAGATGGACATATTTATAGTAGGATTAGCCTAGAATATCAGTAAGGCACTTTTGGGGAACCCTCCATTGACTATGTATACCCAGATAGTGAATACCACCCTTCTCTAATACCATGATCACATGGACTTCCATAAGAACAAAATTGAGAAGAGATAGGGATTTGAGATGTCGAACTCATAAGGTAAGATGAGTGGAGGTAGTGGTCTAGGAGCCCAGTAGTTTAGGGGGTCCTCCGTCTAGAGATCAGCACAAGCAATTCAGGGGTTTCTATGATCAAAATGGAAAGGGCCAATAGGGCTAAGGCCAGCAGGGCCAATAGAATATGGGCCATCAGGGCTAGGGTTAGCAGAGTCGAGGCTAATAGGGATGGCAGGCAAAGAGATGCCCGATTAACGAGAACTATTATACTTATGAGGAGAAGGGCCATACGTCGAGGAAATGTCCTCGAGGTAATTAGGCACCTTAGGAGCACGGTGGTTAGAAAGGATATTTGATGCCACAAGGGCAGTACCAATAGTTTTTATCTCTATGAATTGCAGCACTAGTCGCACCAGCACCAGCCGCCCCACCTCCGGGGCAACCTCCACAACTATCGTACAAATGGGTGTACCACATTGAGATGATAGAGGGACCACTGATATTTCAGGATATTGAGGGTATGTTCGCTATCTTTGGGAATGTAGGTTGTATTTGGTTCGAAACGGGGCATGTTATTCATTCGTTAGCACTTGTTTTGCACGTGAGACTCGAATGATATATTTTGCTTATGATATAATACTCGACATAGATTCACCCATGGGTAGAGGGGCACCAATACGTTCGGTATGTCGGGGTATAGGAGTCGATATTAGAGGGCTCATATTTGTGGAAGACTTACTGGTACTAAATATACACGAGTATGATGTCATATTAAGGATGGATTGACTAGGTACATACAAAGCCTGTGTTAACTATTATAGTAGGTTGATCGTCTTCGCCATTTCGAGGCAGAATATGTACCTAGTTGCGATATTTCACCCTGTGGGTGGGTGAATCACACACTTATACTATATTGATGAGGAGACTTATTTGGAGGTCATAGTGTCGCTAGATTCCATCCCGGTAGTTAGAGAGTTTTCTGATGCATTCGTAGAGATCCAAGATTGCTACCTAGTTGGGAGATAGACTTTGTGATTGATTTGATTCTGAACTCTAGAACTATAGAATGTGCAATGTATCGGATGTCTCCTATAGAGATGAGGGATCTTTGGGACCAGATTGAGAATTTATTAGGATAGGGTTCATTAGGAGTAGTACTTCATCGTGGGGTGCTCCAGTGTTGTTCGTCAAGAAGAAGGACGAATCCTTGCGACTTTGTACGGAGTACATGGAATTGAATAAAGTCACTATATGGAATAAATATCCATGCCCCACATTGATGATTTGTTTGACCAGCCTAGGGGTGCTACATATTTTTTTAAGATCGATTTAAGATTGAGTTTTCACCAGTTGAAGGTTCGAGAATAGGATATCTCGAAGTTGATGTTTCTTATGAGATACGAGTAATATGAGTTTTTGGTTATGATTTTGGGCTAACCAACGTACCGACAAATTTATGGACTTGATGAATCGGGTAATCAGGGTTTATTTGGAACAGTTTGTTGTAGTGTCTATTGATGATATATTGATTTATTCTTGGACTACGGAGGAGTACACGGCATTTACGGGTAGTCTCATAGACATTACGAGATCACCAGCCATATGCTAAGGTTGAGAAATATGGATTTTAGTTGAGAGAGGTTCAATTTTTTGCCCACGTTGTGTCTGAGAGGGGAAGATTAGTGGACCCAGAGAAGGTCTCTGTAGTGATGGAATGGGGACAACCAACTAAAACCACTGAAGTACGCATATTTTTGGGATTAGTCAAGTACTACCGTCAGTTCATTTAGGGGTTCTCAAGATATCCGGGTCCCCAACAAACTTAACTGGGAACGATGTGTCGTTTGTAAGGGATGATGCCTGCCAACAGGCGTTTGATGAGCTCAAGACTCGATTGACTACAGCTCTGGTTTTAACATTACCTCGAGAAGAGATAGACTATAAGGTCTTCATGGATGCATCCTTGAGGGGACTTAGAGCGGTATTGATGCAGGAGGAGAGACCAATAGCTTATGCTTCACATAATCTCGTTAGCTTATGCTTTACAGAAGATAAAGCCTCACGAGGGACATTACCCCACCTACGACTTGGAGTTAGAAGCCGTGGCTTTTGCATTGCGAGTTTGGAGGCATTATCTCTTGGGTTAGAAATTCCATCTATTCACAGACCATAAAAGCAAACCATACTTGTTAACTTATGTGAGTGACGATAGGGGATAATTAATTTAAATCGTCTGTATTATTTCACTTTAATTCAGTAAGCTAATTCTTGCAACTCTAGGGTGGTGACCCAAGTTGTAAATATTTTCTACCCCCGGGTGCTCCTAGATAGGGATAGCAGGACTGCGGATAGTTCAACCTTATAGTCTCCATTTTCATATCGATTTTTGAATTTGTTGATTCTAGATTAGTGTGACACCCCACTCAATTAAACACCGGTTGACCAATCCTTTACTAAATTAAAACAGGATTTCCATTTGGTTCATTCTTAGCATCACTGTAGAAAACCACATTAATCACTAATAACCTAATTAGTTAATTAATCCGGAGTCAAATTTTATCTTCATTAAATAGATAAATACGTGCGGAATAAAATAACTAATCCATGTACACAATTACCGAGTCTAAAATAATACTGAATAAATAACTGAAAGTATGGACGAAGAAACCATTGGCTATAAATCCCAACCCAAAATAATAATCAAACAGATAAATGAATAATCCAAATACTGAGTCTGAAAGTAAATGAGCAACACGCCCTAAATGAAACTTCAGCTGAGATAAGATCATAAATCTAAGAATACAGAAATGATGCGTATAATCCAACTCCTGCATGCATCCATATATGTCGCAACTACGTATCCCTGGAATAGAATATCAATTCCGGCATCCCTGTGGCTGGGCACCTAAAAGATTATGAAAATATTTGCAGCAAGGGTTAGAACCCAAAACATTTTGAAAATATTTAGCAAGTGATTTGTAAGGAGAAATTTCCAATCGAGTCAATTTGTAGTGTTGGATTAATTTTGGACACAACAATTTGAGTTATAGGATAGATTATTGTACCTAAAACCTATGACATTTGAAGAGATGAAGATGATACGAACAAGTAAAATTATAGATATCATTGTCGGTATCAAGTGCCTTGTTTCTCTTCATCAACATTGTCTCATTTTCCAAGGTCTCCAAAGGTATGAATGCATTCATATATACAGGAGCTTCGAAAAATTATTTGTGTGTTCTTTTTATAAACTTTTATCATCAACAACTTTTTATTTTTCTCAGAAAATCATTTTAGTACTTTTCATAAAAGTTTTTGGAACTTAAAAAGAAATTTCAGGATTTTCTGAAAAAGTCATTTGAACGAACCTGAAATCTTGTTCGAACAAAATTTTCAGGTCTTTCGAATAAACTTCTAACAACATTGTGCAATTTTTATCTGTTTTCTTATTGGAAGGTCGTTGGAACGAAGTCGTTGGAACGAAATATCGAACAAGAAATTTTTTGAGTTCTCACTCGAACAAACTTGGATGCTGAAATCTCGTTCGAACCGTGTCGTTTCAATGACAATGACAAGTCATTCAAACTATCGGCGTCAGTTTTGTCACTTTTTATTTAAAAACTTCCCCACTCACCCATTATCCCACGAACCTTTTAACTGATAAAAGAAGTGCGGGAACAACTATTTTCGAGAGACCTTTTTGCATAATTTGAGAGCTTTTGAGAGGAAAAATACTTCCAACAAAAGTCCCATTTCCATGGATTACTTTCAACCAAAACACATGTTTACACCCATATTGTTTAAATCCAAATTTCATATATATATTTTTTCTTAGATATTGTTTGGCACTGAGTTTTTTCTCTACCCATTAAGGAAAAAAGTTTGGGTTCCTTCTCTACCCCCAAAAGGAGACTGTTTTTTCCATGACGTGCTCATATGGTGAAAGACACTTTGTGTGGATTGATGGTAGACAGACCCCATTGGTCGATTCCAAGATTCTGACGGACTTCGGAGTTGTCGACTAGGCTGAGGTTTAAGAGCGAGGGAGCATCAAGTCTTGAAAGGAGAGTCTGTGTTGTAGGTTTCTCTTGTTGCATATTTTGAAAAAATAACATACTTAGTGGGCTTGTAAGCTGGATCGTTTGTGTTTTTTCCCGTTGTGAGTTTTTCTTATACATCGTGCCTTAGGGTTCTGAATGTTTATTTTATCTCATAAAATCACCTATATACATGCTTAGGTAAAAAAGATAAAATTTTGTTTAATTAACAACTTTGGTATAATTTGGTGCTAATTCATGTTTGGGTAATTTTAGTTTAATTTAATTCAAGTTGGAAAATAATTTTGCAAAATACATGCTTTAGATTGTTTAGCATAATTTTAACTTGAGTTTAATTAATGAAAATTAATATTTGAGCTTTTAATTGTGAGATTTAAAAAAAATTAAAATTTAGTATATCATTGAACCATCTCATAATTTGAGTTTAAAATTTGGAGGCATTCGCTCCAACAAGTGGTATTAGAGTGGGAATGATAAATTGCTGTGTTAAGATCCTTTTTATTTTGGTTTAAAAATAAAAAAATCACTTTTTACGAAATTTCCTATTTTTGATAATTCAAATTACACGTATTGGAAAGTGCGAATGAAATCGGAACATAAATCCCTAGATGAGAGGATTTGGAAATCGGTAGTTTGCGGGTGGTCTCCACCTACGTGTCTAGTTGAAAATGAGAGTGTACCTAAACCCGTAGAGAGATGGAGTGAGAATGAACTTCAATTAACAAATTTTAATTCCCGTGGTTCGAATGGCATGTTTAGTGTGGTTACACCTGATGAGTTCTGCCGAATTATGACTTGTGAAACGTTTAAGGAGCTATGGGATATTCTCCAACTCACCCACGAGGAAACAAGTGTCGTTAAAGCTTCAATACTCCAAAAGCTCATCACTTAATTTTAAACAATTAAAATGTTAAAAAGCGTGACTTTTGATGAATTCTATGCTAGACTTTCCAACATTGTTAATTTATCATTTAACTTGGGAGAAAAGATACCCGACAACCATGTAGCAAAGAAACTTTTGAGGTCCTTACCCGATAGGTTTATTCTAAAAGTGACCGTTTTAAATTCTTTACCCACTTTAGCCCCTATGAAACTTGAAGAGCTCGTAGGTGACTTGAAGACCTATGAACTTGACATGTTTACCTCCAAGTATGAAAAGAAGAAAGATAAGGGCATTCCTTTGAGAGCTCGAAAGGAGGAAAAACAAGTTTTGAATGGTGAGAGTGACATCGACTCTGAGGATACGTCTATGTTTTCTAAGAAGTTTAGAAAATTTCTTAAGTTAGACAATCTTGAAAAGGATTTTAATAAATTTGATAAATCTAAGCCTAATAAAGCTGAGAGAATCCCTAAATATCATAATGAAGACCTTAATAGGGATTAGTCGAATAAGTGTTTTGGTTATGAGGGTCATGGTCATATGGCATTCGAATGTCCCACTAAACTAAGGATGGAGGGAAAGAGACCAATTTCACACAATGCCACCCATAGTGATAGTGACAAGGAAGAGGGACCCGATTCCCCCATTGAGCGCAACTTCACCACATTCATGGAAAGTCTTATGAGCATTGATAGTGAATCGTCCCACGAAGATATTCCCTTAGATGACACTTGCAAGGACATTGTTTGTGAATCCCACTTGTTTAATGGTATAGAGAGTGGAGCAGAAAGTGAGAATGAATGAGAAGAAGAGGAGGAAGAGAGTGACCTTCAAGTAGCCTTTCAAGAGTTGTATGACAAATCGATAAAATTAAAAAGGGAAAACTTGAAGTTAGAATCTTGTTTGATGACAAGGTTAATAATGGTAGGGATTTAGTTGAAGACCTTAAGACACGTGAGAGGGCTCTCCGTGAGAAACTTGAGTACTTTGAAGGTGAGAGAGAGAGCCTTAGAGGTTTAATGGAGGCTATTTAAAAGGAGCTTCTTGGGTTTGAAGAGAGCAAGTGTTTACTCGAGTCTAGAATTTTAGAGTTAGAAGAGAAATTGAGAGATTCAAGTAGGGTCAAATTTGATTTGGAGTGTAGGTCTAAAAAATTAGATAAAATCTTAGGAACCATCCAAATCAAAAAGGAAACGTGTGGTATTGGCTTTGATACTGAAAATGCTTCCAATAACAAATCCAACACCGTGTGTTTGAGAGAATCCTCTAGGAACACTTTAAAAGGTTAATCCTTAGGTACTACTTTTCACTGGGTCTTTGCTTGTACACATTGTGGTCAAAAAGGTCATCTTAGGAAATTTTATTAGATGTTAAAAAGGATCCTAGGAAGTACAATGGTAGAGTCACCAAGATTCTCAAATCCCGAGAGGATCACACTTCACTAGTTTGGGTTAGGAGATCTAATTTGGAGTCTTTGCAAGATAGAAATTTTTATTCTCAATTGCTTTCATGTGATACCTCCCTTGCTAAATCTAAAGGTTGAATGTGTTAGCTTTGTTTACATACACTCGGTTTTTTGCATCGTGATATATTCTTGCTAGTTGTATGTTTGTCATTTTCTAGTCCTTGTGTCATCATATATGTGTTGCTAGAATTATGACTTATGTATCTTTTATATTATTTTTATTTATTGTGTCTCATTGAAAAATACAAAAATATTTTGTTTTCTTTTAAGTTGATTTTTTTGTAGTTGTTTAAATTTTTTGAAAAAGTCAAAAATATTTTCTATTTTTGTGTATTTTAGTTTTACACATTTTATGTGGCATATACTTGTGTTTGAATCCAATATCATTTCCACTTCCATGTGGCTAGTACTTTTGGTTAAGATTTTCAATCCTTAAAATTCTCTTTATCATGCTTGCATGGAGTAGTTTGAGTTTGGCTTGCTTAATGGATTCTCTTTTTATATGCCTCGATTCACAGATGCATGAGCTCATTTCAAATTTAACTTCACATGTATATTTAAGATAAGTGAGATGTTCTCCTATCAATTTAGTCATTTACATGTTGCTATGACTATGGAGGATTTGTGCATGTGATAACCATTTCTCGAATTTTTAAAAAAATTGAAAAATATTTATCTGGTGTAGTTGCTTATCAATGGAATCGAGTTGCAAATGAGAAAATTACTTTGCATGAAAAGACACCATTGAAATTTTGCCTAAAAAAATGTGGCATAAAAATATTAGCCAAGGCCTTCATTGTTTAGTTGGTATGTTCATAGAAAAAAAGAAAAAGTATATTAATGAGGAAGTTTGGTTGGATATATCAACGAGTTTTCACAATGACAATGTATCCTAGTTATGATATATTTTTTCATGACCCTATTGGTTGTAGAATAATCAAAATTCTACGCTTATATGCATTGTGTATGTTTGTTCTGTGAGTTCACTTTATCTTGTCACATGAGGCTGTATTTAAGTTTGATAAAGTTTTCCAATCAAATGAGAACTTCGTGAACATGTTTAGGTGATTGGGTCTATATTTCATTAGTCTCTAATTCAAACCCCTCCACTTCCATTTACCATAAGTATTTAGACACATTTTTTCCATATGAATGTGGAAGGCTTAATGTATTTTGTGCCTTGTGCGGTGTTTAATACCTATGTATATGTGCGTGTGAGTTATTGGTATATTTTTTTATGTGTGTATATATATGTATGTATATACGTATGTATGAATGGTATATCTTTGTTTTATGTCTTTCCCTTGGCATTTAATCCATGTATGCATCTTGTTAAAAAATGGTATTTATCTTGTTGCAAATTTTGTTTGATATCCCATGCTTATCATAATGCATTATAAGTGATATCTTTTGTCATCGCATCGTAAGTGAGATTTATTAATCTTTGTATGGACTAGTTGTACTTCATTGTTTCCCATATTCTTTAATGATCTTGTCACTTTATTCACCATTGCATGTTTAACTTGTTTTCCTTATTCCATATCCCATGTTTAGTTTAGGGGGAGTATTTTCTCAAATTGGAGGAGATAAAACTTATTTTATTCTTAACCTTTGCCTATTTCTGAACAAGAAGGGGGAGAAATGGTATCTAATCCTTTGAAAATTTGGGGAGATCTAACTTAGGGGGAGACGTCTTCCTAGGAAGATCATTTCTACGTAAAGGGGATTATTAATTAAGTGGGATAATTAATTTTACGCACTTTAATGTGTCATAGTCCCTACGCGTTTGATGGTTTGTTTTAGTGTGAAGGATTTCATCTTTAATGACATTACTTAAAGCAGTAAGCATTTTCTATGAGTCGAGTCAAGCGTCTATATTTTTATTTATTTTTGGGTGAGATTATGTCTACACGTGCTTGATGGCCCATAGGATTTTTGGTTTGGTTTTGTACTGGAATTTCCAAAGGGGGAGATTTGTAAGGATAAATTTCCAATTGAGTCAATTTGTAGTGTTGGCTTAATTTCGGACAAAACAATTTGAGTCATAGGATAGATTGTTGTACCTCGAGCCTATAACATTTGAAGAGTTAAAAACGATGCGTCCAAGTAAAAGTGAAGATATCATTGCCGGTTTCAAGTGCCTTATTTCTCATCATCAATATTGTCTCATTTTCTACGGTGTCCAATGGTATGGATGCATTCATATATATAGGAGCTTGGAACAATTATTTCGGTGTTACTTTTATAAACTTTTATAGTCAACGACTTTTTATTTTTCTCAGAAAATCATTTTACAACCTTTCATAAAAGTTTTTGGAACTTAAAAAGTAATTTAAGGATTTTCTGAAAAGTTGTTCGAACGAACTTGGAATCTCGTTCGAATAAAATTTCCAGTTCATTCAAACGATCTTCTAACGACATTGTGCATTTTTTTTTATCTATTTCCTCATTGGAATGTCATTGGAATGAAGTCGTTCGAATGAAATATCGAGCGAGAAATGTTCTGAATTCTCATTCAAACGAACTTGGACACTAAAATCTCGTTCGAACCGTGTCGTTTGAATGACGTTGAAAAATCATTCGAACGACCGACGTCAGTTTTGTCAATTTTTGTTTAAAAATTTCCCCACTCACCCACTATTCCACTAAGCTTTTACCTAATGAAATGAGTGCGGGAACAACTTTTTTGGAGAGAGCTTTCTGCATCCTTTTAGAGATTTTCAGAGGGAAAATACTTCCAACAAAAAGTCCCATTTCTACATGTTAATTTTTAATGGATTAATTTCAACCAAAACATTTTACACCCATGTTTGTTTAAATCCAAGTTTCATATGAATTGTGAAGTAAATAATTGAATAAAATATTCAGTTAATCTTTCTTTTAGGTTTTCTTTCATTTTCTCAATCTGAAATAGGGATTTTACATCTATAGCTCGTCTTAGACTATATAAATAATCCTTTGTAATACCTCTACTGGATTACTCAGCATATTGTTTACATTAACTTGCATCCCATTGTTCATTAGATGCAAAACACATATTCATTTGATTACACCATTCATCTAAGGCTTTCTTCCTATCTTTGGACATTGTCTAAATTAAGGTATATCCCAACTGGATGGCTTGACTTGCCATGGTCTTAATAGGAGTAAAACTCTTGTCACTAGTTGGAATATCCTTTATATAATCGGCTTTGGTCTGTACCAAAGTGTTTGAATAAATATGAATATTTATTGCAATTGGTTTACTAAAGAGTATAGGAGCATTATTTAGCCTACTACTGGTTCATATCTCTTGCTTATTTGGATCTACCTGTGTAGTTGACATTAATATTTCATCTCCTTCTTCCAATACTCACAATTTTCTAAGAAGTTCTTTAGTATTCTTAAATTCTTTTAGTTTTATTATATGGTCTTGGGATATCATATTAAATCTATCTTTGTCTTGGAACCTAACAAAATGACTTCCGTTAAGATGTTCTTTAAATGTTTTCATGTCAAATTCCGAGGGTTCACATCCAAAGTTTTGGATTTTAGGCTTTTATTTAACTAAATCTTTGTGTTCGAATGTTCTTCTAGGTCTAATTACTAGAGCTTATCTTAATAATCTAGATCTAGCTTGGCTATTACATTCTCCTTTTGAAGGATAGTTGATTATGGCTTCTCCCATGTTTCTAAATCTAATTTCTTTAGTATGGAGATTTTTACTGGTAGTTTTAGGAGGATCAAATTGGATAGTAACGTTTCTAGTGACTTCGTCCTGATTAATAAACAAAGGTTTATTCTCTATAGTCTTGGTTTCTTAAAATTATAGCAATTCCAAAAGCGTCATAGCTTTTTCTTTCATAGGTCGAGTATTCCTAATATTGTAAGCATGATTGTAGTCTGAGTTATTGGTTCTAACCAATATTTCTTCATTAAGTCTACCACTAAAAATTCCTAATTGCATTCCTTCGTAGGAGAATTTGGAGAATCTCACATAACTTTGGAATTCTATGTTAATATTGGCATTTGGGATAATATATTCTTCATATTCACAAGCATATAAGATTAACTTAAATTGTTTAGTTGTGTGTACAATTATCGTAAGTGTTGGAATAACATTGAAGGATCCAATATTATCTGACATTTCTAATTGGGATATCCCGATAAGGCTTTTCTAAAAATCTTTCCATCTTTTATTTATTAAACAACATAATATGTTGATATTATTTTGAGGTCTATACATTCCTTGGATTTTTCCTTCAAAGAGTCCAAAGGATAGGAACTGAAATTGTCTATCAGTTGCTCTTGATGTTAGCCATTCTGAGTCAAAAACTTAACGCTCACTATAGGATTTGTCTAACACATGATTTCTCTAATGATAAGTCATGTTATAAATTATGAGTTTTGTGAGTATCTCCTTCTTTGAACAAGTTTATGTATCTAAGTGATAGAAGTTTTCCATTATGTACGGAGTCTTCTACAATTTTCCAGTCAACATCAGCCCATTCTTCCAACTAAAGAGGAATGGTGAAATTTCTTTCTTTCCACCATTTTCTAACATTGGAGGATGAATATTTAAGTCTTTGGAGCATAAAATTATTAAGTTCGATATTTTGCATAGGGCTAGCTATCTTACTAGTCTTATCTAATTGATAATTTATGATTCTTAAAGTTATGGTCTTTCCTTCCATAGTTTTTATGGGAGGAGATTCTTTAAATTTACAGGTGGTTACCTATTTTTGTTCAAATTTTTTTTTAATTCATTCTAAAGAGTCTGAATAATCTTTTTTTAGTCTTATCTGACTAAGAATTTCTTCTTCAAAGAACCTATTTTCCTTTCTTGCATTATCAGTATTATCTTCATTATGTTTAACAAGCATATTAGCAATCTTTGTAATGTACTCTTTTACTTCATTATCTTTTTCTTTTGGTTGCACAGATTCCTGTGTCATTCTAGCTTCTGTAGATTCTACTGATTTTTCTATTTTATTAGGCATGTTAGAGTAAATGGAGAGGCTAAATATTCTTAGGAAGGTTTATTATCTATAAACTTAATCCACTTTATAACTTCTTCATATTTTTCTTCTCCTTGGGCAATATTTTGTCTTAGTTCATTAACAATACTATCCATTCTGGATAGATTATGGTTTTCCATATTGTTAAGATAATTGGCTAAATTCTGTTGGAATTTAACAAAGTCTGTATAGAAGGTGGTTAATCCTACTGTCTTAGCTTTTAAATCTAATTGTAAGTGTTGGATGTAACAATTTCCTTTTTGGATATGCGAAAGCGAAGATGATGGTTCAATAAAATTAAACAGTTAATATATTCACTTAAACCAATTCATTAATCCAAGTCCTAGAATTTGCCTAAGTCATATTTATCAATATTAGCAGATTAGGCGAAACCAAATTTTAACAAATGACTTGAATTAAATAAACTATACCCAATGTTTAATATAAGTCCTAAATTAAATTGAGTGTGATCATTTAAACCAAATTTTATCTTGAATTATTCTAAACATGCGTTCTACGTTATTTTGCAAGATAAAATAAATCAATCACACTACGTCGCTATGTACGAGGAAAAACCCAAGACGCGAAACAACCTCGGATGGCCCTAGCCACAAATCCACTAGATACGGAATTACAAGTACAAGACAAAAGACTTACAACACATGACTCGATCCCTCTCAAGCCCCGACGCTTCTTCTTGTAGACACCTCTTCCTAACGGATAACCTTGGAACACCACCGCGGTCTCGAAATCCACCGATAGGACTTTATATGGTCACCGTCACCCGTACATGGAGCCTTTCTCCAAGTGGGTAGAAACGCAACAAAACGTCTTCTTCTTTGATGGATGTAGAAGCAAACCAAAACTTCTCTTTGAAACGGAAGAGATAAACCAGTGCCAAACTCCAAGCAATTTGATATGTATATAAGAACTTGGATAAACAATATGGGTGTAAAACACTAGAGTGATGGATATTTTTCTCTAAAAATCTCACTCAAAACATGAACATTTTCCTTTAAACAATTTTCTCTCAAACTCTCTCTAAGAGATGAAAATGGTATGGAAAAGTTAGTTTGGAAAATGTCATTCCCGCTAATTATAAAGTCTGAAAAAGTTGGTTAAGAACTTAGTGGGAAAGTGGGTGCAAAACTACCAAAAAACTGCCAAAAACTGTTCCCGCCTGGCATCTCGTTCGAACGACATTTCGTTCGAACGAAATCTCATTCGAACGAGAATTCTAACGACATTCCAGATTGAACTCGTTAGAATCTCGTTGGATATCTCGTTCGAACAGAAGGTTCGTTCGAACGACATATCGAACTACATTCCAGTGTCCTAATATGGGAACTCGTTGGCAGGTTCGTTCGAACGACATTTTCGTTCGAATGACAATCTCATTCGAACGACTCTATCAAACGAAAAACCAGAAAGTTTGAATATTCTTGTTTAAGCCCAGAAAACTTTATAAACATTTATTTAAAGTTTTAATTAATTCTTTCTTAAAATAAAACACAGCTTTTATAAAACCTAACACCCAATAAACTTGTTCCAAGCTCCTATATATATAATATTGCATTCATACCTTGGGAGCATGGAACTATGGTTGATGACGTAGAAACGAGGCACGCAAACCGGAACATTTGATGAAGCTTTATACTCTTTGCCGCTACATCTTCAACAAACACTTCATAGGCTTGAGAATATTACAATTAAATACTATCCTATGAATAAATGTTTTTGTCCGGAATTGAGCCAAAACTATATATAGACTCAATTGGAAATTTGTGTCCTTACAAATCTCCCCCTTTGGCTATTCCGGGACAAAAACCAAACAAAAATCCTAAAGGGCCGTCAAGCTCACTAGACTCAAAACATAACCCACCCAAACTTGACTCAACCTAAGGATCAAACGCTTTGCCGTTTAAATAATGCCGCTTTAGAAGAAATCCTGCGCACTTAAGCAAGCTCATCAAATGCATAGGGAATATCAAAGTATTAAATGCAATTAATTAATTACTCCCCCTAAATTAATTCTTCCCCTTTAACGAACACATGACCTACTTAGAAAGACGTCTCCCCCTAAGATAAATCTCCCCCAAACTAATATACGATAATAATAGGATTAGATACCATTTCTCCCCCTTTTTGTTCAGGAATGGGCAAAGGATAAAGAACTAATAAACATAAAAGCAAGTTGAAGCTTAAAGTGATAAGACATGAAAGCATATGGGCAAAAAAATCAAGGCAAAGGAAAAACAAAATATCATATATATATGTACTATAAATATATCAAAAATGCACACGCACATATATATAGATATAAACACACATATAACACAAAATACAATAAGTTTGCACACTCGTATGACAAAAATGTGTCATATGGAAATGGAAGTGTAGGTGTGTGAACTAGCACCAATTAAATTTAGACCCAAACACTTAAGAAACGTTCACGGAATTCTCATTTGATTGCAAACTTTATCACAGTTAAATATAACCTCATGTGACAATATGAAGATTGAACTCAATGAACAAACATACACAATGCATACAAGCCTAGCATGATGATGATTCTATAAACCAAATAGAGTCATGACATTAAAGACAACTAGGACAAACGGACATTGTGCAAACCGTTGATATACCATCCAATTCTCCCTCAATAAGCGTATATATTCTTTTGCTTTTGAATGAATATATCAAACAAACATAGGCCTTGGCAATTATTTTCTTTTTAATGCCAAATATTCTGTTTTTAGGCCTTTGGATCACGTATTTCTTTTAGATCCAATAAACGGTGGCTTACTATCGCAAATGATTTAATTCATCCTTTCGGAGCCCTTCCCCGTGCACATTTAGATATATAATTTTTTATCTCACAAAGCTCACGTGCAACGGATTTTGACATGCACTAGTCCTCCTAGGTCATAGATATGTAGATGACTAGATTGGTAGGAGAACACCTCAAAAAGCTCAAATATAACATGTGACATTAAGATTTCAAAAGAGCTCGTGCATGTGTGAAAAGAGGCAAATAAAAATAGAATCCACTTAAACAACACAAAATCCAACTACTCCATACAATATGGTAAAGAACATAATAAGGATTGATAATCTAAACCAAAAGTTCTAGCCACGTGGGAGCGTAAAGGAGGGATTCAAACACAAGTATATGCCACTTAAAATGTGTCAAACTAAAATACACACATAAAAAATCTTTTTTGAGTTTTTAACATTTTTCACCAAAAATAAATATATATACTCAAAAGAATAAACAAAAATCATTTGTATTTTTCATTAAGCTTAAATGAAATAAATAAAACACAAATGATAAACAAAAATCTTTTTATATTTTTCAATTAATTCAAACACAAAATATAATACAAAAAGATAAACAAGTTAAAATTTCTAGCATGTGATATGAAATAAGGCAATGACTAGAAAATGACTAAACATGCATACATCTAGAAATGATATATAATATGAAGCACAAAAAGCTAGAGTATGCATAAAACACTAACACATTCAACCTTTAAATTTAGCAAGGGAGGTTTCGTGTGATAGTAAATGAGAATCAACAAATCTTGTATCTAGCGCATTTAATAATGATTTCCTAACCCATATAGATTTGTATTTAACATGATGGGAATTAGAAAATAATGATATGCTAGATAAAGATTTCCTTGGAATTCTTTTAAGATCAAAACAAAATGACCTAAGGTGACCTTTCCTACCACAATGCAAGCATGTGTAAACACGAGGAATGTTACCTAAGGTGTGACCCTTTTTAAAGACCTTGGACAAAGTTGACCCTCTAAAACAAACAATGGTTTTAGCTTTAGCAATGGAAGAATTTGAGCATGATGTGCTAGAACCATTAGAACTACTACTAGAGTCTTGAGAATCATTTTTCAATTTTAAAATTTCGGACTCAAGTAATAAATTAGACTCCTCAAAATTATGGGACTCCTTCTTTAAATTTTCAATAATTCCTAGAATGTTAAAACGCTCTCCCTCAATATGAGCAAACATGTCCCTAAGAGTCTTTTCACGATTTTCACTCTCTTTCTTGGACTTTTCTAAAATATCAAAATTTGAATGTAAGTCCATGAGCTTTTTACGAAAAATATCTTTTTGAGATAAGGAGATTTGCAAAGACTCAATGTGTGCTTTAAAACAAGAATTTTTATTTTCAAGAAATTTAATTCTTTTTACAAATCTCAAATTTAATTCCTTTAAATTTTCGTTACATTTGTTAAGCCCATTTAATTCCTCTCGAAAATCAAAAATTTTATTTTCATTAAAATTGGACAAATTTTCATTAAGACGTCCCATTGAGAGAAAAAAATATGAGAGTGATAAAAATTGAACCACCTAAAAAGGTAAGGAAATACAAAAAGCCGAAAAACGGATCTTTAACGCGATAACTTAGCGCTCCGGCTCTAATACCACTTGTTGGAAGTAACAATTTCCTTTTTAGATATGCGGAAGCGAAGATGATGGTTCAATAAAATTAAACAGTTAATATATTCACTTAAACCAATTCATTAATCCAAGTCCTAGAATTTGCCTAAGTCATATTTATCAATATTAGCAGATTAGGCGAAACCAAATTTTAGCAAATGACTTGAATTAAATAAACTATACCCAATGTTTAATATAAGTCCTAAATTAAATTGAGTGTGATGATTTAAACCAAATTTTATCTTGAATTATTCTAAACATGCGTTCTACGTTATTTTGCAAGATAAAATAAATCAATCACACTACTTCGCGATGTACGAGGAAAAACCCAAGATGGGAAACAACCTCGGACGGCCCTAGCCACAAATCCACTAGATACGGAATTACAAGTACAAGACAAAAGACTTACAACACACGACTCGATCCCTCTCAAGCCCCGACGCTTCTTCTTGTAGACACCTCTTCCTAGCGGATAACCTTAGAACACCACCGCGGTCTCGGAATCCACCGATAGGACTTTATATGGTCACCGTCACCCGTACATGGAGCCTTTCTCCAAGTGGGTAGAAACGCAACAAAACGTCTTCTTCTTTGATGGATGTAGAAGCAAACCAAAACTTCTCTTTGAAACGGAAGAGATAAACCGGTGCCAAACTCCAAGCAATTTGATATGTATATAAGAACTTGGATAAACAATATGGGTGTAAAACACTAGAGTGATGGATATTTTTCTCTAAAAATCTCACTCAAAACATGAACATTTTCCTTAAAACAATTTGCTCTCAAACTCTCTGTAAGAGATGAAAATGGTATGGAAAAGTTAGTTTGGAAAATGTCATTCCCGCTAATTATAAAGTCTGAAAAAGTTGGTTAAAAAATTAGTGGGAAAGTGGGTGCAAAACTACCAAAAAACTGCCAAAAACTGTTCCCCCCTGGCATCTCGTTCGAACGACATTTCGTTCGAACAAAATCTCGTTCGAACGAGACTTCTAACGACATTCCAGATTGAACTCGTTAGAATCTCGTTGGATATCTCGTTCGAACAGAAGGTTCGTTCGAACGACATATCGAACGACATTCCAGTGGCCTAATATGGGAACTCGTTGGCAGGTTCGTTCGAACGACATTTTCGTTCGAACGACAATCTCGTTCGAACGACTCTATCGAACGAAAAACCAGAAAGTTTGAATATTCTTGTTTAAGCCCAGAAAACTTTATAAACATTTATTTAAAGTTTTAATTAATTCTTTCTTAAAATAAAACGCAGTTTTTATAAAACCTAACACCCAATAAACTTGTTCCAAGCTCCTATATATATAATATTGCATTCATACCTTGGGAGCATGGAACTATGGTTGATGAAGTAAAAACAAGGCATGCAAACCGGAACATTTGATGAAGCTTTATACTCTTTACCGCTACGTGTTCAACAAACACTTTATAGGCTTTAGAATATTACAATTAAATACTATCCTATGAATAAATGTTTTTGTCTGGAATTGAGCCAAAATTATATATAAACTCAATTGAAAATTTGTGTCCTTACAGTAAGTCTTTAACAAAGCTACTATTATAGTCTTGTGTGGATGCTATTGATGTTGAGATTAAATTTAATATTTCAAGTATAAGTCTTGATGCTTTAGCAGCATTAGCAATCTCATTTAATTTATCTAATAATAAAATCTTTCATCGTTTATCTTTTCTAGAATTATTTGGTAAAAATTTGCTCGAGTTAGAATGGAGAGGTTTTCGGGTACCTCATTCTAGTCCGATCTAAATATTTCAATTAGGAAGATAATTGTCTAATCTAGGAATAAGTTTATCTTGTTATTTGGTGAGCTTAACTGACTCACTTTCTTACTTCTATGTCAGAGTTGTAATTTCTAAAATATTTTTATCAAGGAATTATATGTGATTGGTCTTAGTATTTATATCTTGTAATACTTGGACAAGGTCTATTAGGATTTAATTGTCTATTTCTTGTATTTGTTTAGAGATATTTTTTTATCTCAGTTTCTAATGTTTGGATATCTTTAAATAATTGTCTTAAAATAATTAGGATACACTTATTTTGGTCTATTATGCTATTCATAGCACTGGTAGTAACTTGTCTATAATCTGTGTGTTGGGTTAGGATATGTTCAGTGTGTGAACAATCGTCTAACTGTGAGGTTAAGCAACCTTCTGGGTCTAAATCATTTATGGGTATTGGTTGATAGTCTGGATGGGTTCCAAAAATATCTTTGTAAATTCGTGAGATAAATCCCATGGGCATTAAAGTCTTTTATTAATGTAGTTCTTAAAGGAGCGTCTTGGCTCTGATACGAGAATTGGGTTTGTCGAAATTCGGTTAGGTTTTTCTTTATGAAGCTTTAAAGCTTCTGATACTAAATTAGGGTTCTACTTTTCTTCTTATCTTTTTAGGGTCTAAAATATAAATATATTATAATTATAGTCTTAAAAAGGATTTTACTATAAGGCAAGAGGGGACCATTCAGAGAAAATATCAAAATTGCCTTTGGGACCACAAGGGGACCACTTTGTGAAAAAAATAAATTCTGCATAGAGTGAGCACGGATCCGTCTACACTATATATATATATATACACACACACACACACACACACTAGGGTATGCCTGTGCTTGAAGGCACGATGAAAAATTCTAAAGTACGTAATCGCGAAACGACAAAATTTTCCAAAATATGTAATTACAAAACGTCAAAAATATTGCTCCCCAATAAAACAAAGTGTAATTTTTAAAAAAATTGGTCATAATCTCCTTTGTTTATAAGACTATCCACCCTGTTTAACAAATAACAAATTGTCCAACAACATTCAAATAGTTTAAATTCATCAAACAAATTCACATGTAATATGAAATACAAAATATTCACTGCATTCACAAATCCACTGCATTCACATTGTGCCTCAAATAAACAAATTGTCCATTTAAAAAAATTTGGATAGAGTCTCCTTTGTTTATTGGACTATCCACCCTCTTAAAGGGTTACAACCAATCCAGCAATATTCAATAATCTCAAAAGTAAAATCTAACAAATAGTTTAATGAAACAAACTTCATAAAAACAATCACATATACATGAACTGAAGTCGTCCCGCATGTTCCACTAAAATAATTGTCCGTAGTTTTTAAAATGTAACCTGATACAAAACAAAAAATATAGTTAGTCAATTAAAATTGTTAGTCAAAAATTCCCACTCCAACAAAATTATGTAACACTACATCTTATTATTTTTACTTAATACATACATCTTTATTAAAACTCAACCCAAAATCTTATTTTTTTTATCCAACGTGAACGAATGAACCAAAAAAAGTGAGACGACACATCATTTTTTTAACCAAACACGAAAACAACTTAATTAAAAAGAGCACAACTCAATTAAAAAAGGACACGTCACATGACATGAAATCTTTTTTTCCACCCTAATAAAAGCAACACGATTTAAAAAATTGTTTCAATTTTAACATTTTAAAAAAGTTAGAACATTTATAAAAATAACAGATTTTAATGTTTTTTAACAGTTTTATATTAACATTTTGTTTATATTAATTGTTAATATATATTAACTATTTTTTTATTTACTGTCTAAACTATTTAGTGTTTTTTCAGCAATAAAGTAAAGTGTTTAATGTTTAAATAAAATACAATACAATTAAATAAAGTGGTTAGAATAATATAAAGTTTAATAATAAACTATCTATTAACAATAAAATAGCAGTTTAAATTATTATTTATTGTTTCTACTGTTTTTTTTAACATTTGAATTCTATTAGAGAAAGTTTCACAACCCAAATAAAGTGTTCCTTTGGACAAACTCAAATTGAACTAAACATCCTACGATTCACCATTCCTTGGAGAAATCCTATCCCAGTACATGTAAATGATGAAGATTGATCAAGCATGAGCTATACCTCAGTCAGCTATGGCTATTTCAACATACCTGTTACTACTCTGCCTAGCCATCTCTCAGTTGGAATGATTACCTGCTTATGCTTTTCCACCCCGAACAATGTTGATTCCTATCAATCCAAATCCACCGCTTCTAGTGTGTCTGAATTGCTGCAAAAAATGGAGTATAAGTACGGGAAATACGCTTGATCAGTATTCAAAGAAGTTTCTTCTAGATCTATATTTACTTAAAAGTGTGAATATTGATATTTATATCATAAATGTGATGCTCTGAAAACTATCAAATTCCTAAAAAATTATACACAACCTAACAATTACTTTTGAAGACCTCATACAAACACCCCCAACAATGCTGAAAAGAAAGTAAACATAATTACTTACCACAAAAATTCACGGCATTGACACTTTTACTTCAATTATGTCAAATGTCGAAAACAAATGGTAATATGTGAGTGATTTTAAAAAAAAATAATTAAGTAGTCTCGAATGTCTTGAAGTGATTTAAATTTGAGTTAAATTAGAGGCATTATCACATTTCATCCAAACTTCCACCAAATTTAAAATTAAGTTTTCAAACATGAAAAGATTACCTATGTCAAACTTGAAGAAATTAATCTTGATACCATTTTCACCTTTAGAGAGTAGGGTTGTATTTCATAGTTGTGAGTTGCATAGGCTCCCTGAGCTTAAACACTTAATACTGTTAAGATTCTTGGCTACGTTCGCTTGCTCCATTACAAGATTACCTGTGTCAAACTTGAAGAAATTAATCTTGATAAGGAAAAGCATGATAACGAAAAACATGGTAAGGAATTATGTGACTGATTTTTTAAAATAAGGATCAAGTAGTCTCGAATTTCTTGAAGTGATATAAACCTAAGTTAAATTAGAGGCATAATCACATTTCATCCAAACTTCCCCCAAATTCAAAATTAAGTTTTCAAACATCAAATATTAAAATGAAAAATTCAAACAACCCAATATTTATTTATATCAACATGAATGAATTGACAAGTAAAGCATAACATAGTCATTCACCCCAAACCTAACGTATACCTGTTGCATATCTACAAATCAACAATATACACACAATATTTGTAATAAATAGATAACATACACAATCTACACACAATATTCGTAATAAAATAGTATCATACACAACCCTAATAAATCTTCAAACGTAATAAATTAGGTATACTTACAGATCTGTAAAAAAGGCAACTATGGTTGAGTTTTTGAATTCTGTACATACAAAAAAAAATGAACCCATGGCTGATGTGTAAAAAATCTTCAAACGTAGACAACCTACACACATTATACACACAATATTTGTAACTAATCAGTAACATACACAATCTACACACAATATTTTTAATAAATCAGGTATACTTACAGATCTGTAAAATAATTGCAACTATGGCTGAGTTTTTGAATTCTCTACACAACAAAAAAATGAACCAAATGAGTAGGGGACGGGAGATTGACCATGCGTTTGTGTGTGTATGTGAGATCTGTGCAAATGTGTGTGAGATCTATGCGTGAGATTTATGCGTGTGTTTGAGATTTGTGCGTGCATGTATGTTTGAGATTTCTGCGTGTGAGATCAGTGTGTGCGGGTATAAGATCTGAGTGTGTGTGAGTGCGAGATTTGTGCATTGGTGGGTGTGAGATTTGTGCATGTGTGTGTGTGAGCGTGTGAGCATGTGTGTGTGTGTGTGTGAGTGGGGAAGAGGGGAGGGAGGAGGGGGAGGGAAATTACATGTAGGCGGGAGGGGGGGGGGGGGGGGGGGGAGAAGATGAGGGGGAGAGAGAGGGAGAGGGAGCCGAATGAATGGGAGAGGAGACCGGTAGTCTAGGGTTTGTCTCAAGAGGTACCCGTGTTTTCTCTCCACTTTCCACATCACAATGTTAAAATTATGGCGTGGCACAGCCTTAGACCATTAGATTATCCCAAAAAATTCAATCTCAACCATTAAAAAGTTGGCACTATTCAAACACCCCTCTCCCATATATATATATATATAATATATGAGAGGGGGTGTTTTACTGTTCCAAAAAATCTACGGTGGGGATCGAATTTTTTTGGGCGATCCAATGGTGTTAGATTGTGCCACGTAGGATTATACCTATTGTGACATAACACTTTGACAAAAGAACTAAGGCTTCTAGGCAACCTCTCCGTTCTCATTTTCATCCCAAAGAAAACCCACTCCTGTTCTCTTCTTCTGCTTTTCTCTCAACACAAAAAGAAAAAAAACCCTACCCACCCATAAGCTGCTGCTTGCCGCCCCTTCCCTACCTCCGCCTCTCCTACCCGCCGCTACTACCAGCCCCTTCCCCACCTCTGTCGCTCCTCCCTTACCTGTTCAGGTACTCTCTCAACCACCTCCCTTACACACGCACACACGATCACTCATGCACACACACACAGATCTAGAGATGTGTTGATATCCTCACTCACGCACACACACACACACACACACGCACACACACAAGTCACTCACGCACACAGATCTGTCACACACGCACACACGAAAGCATATCACATGCACACAGATATGTCACACACGCACACACGGAAGCATATCATTTTGATTTTTTTTGGGTTCGAATATTTTCAGTTTGTGCGATTTGGGGATGATGCGATTTAGGTATCTATTTTTTTTTTGTAGTTTATTGTTGTTTTATATAAGACAGGATTTGATTTTTTTTTTGGGTTCGAAAATTTTCAGTCTGATTTTTTTTTGTAGTTTAGGATTTTCTTCAAATTTTTTTCCGGATAATATCTGTGAATGTTATCTTATGGTTGGTTCGATTTTTAGGGTTTTCAACAATCTGATCGCACACACAAAATTTGATACGAAAGAATATCATTTTGATTTTTTTTTGGGTTCGGAAATTTTCATTTTGTGCGATTTGGGATGATGCGATTTGGGTATTTGATTTTTTTTTGTAGTTTATTATTTTTTGTTGTTTTATAAGAAAAACGATGCTCTTGCATGTTTGATTTTCAGTTTGTGCGATTTGGAGATGATGCGATTTAGGTATCTATTTTTTTTTGTAGTTTATTGTTGTTTTATATAAGACAGGATTTGATTTTTTTTTTGGGTTCGAAAATTTTCAGTCTAATTTTTTTTTGTAGTTTAGGGTTTTCTTCGATTTTTTTTTCCAGCTAATATCTGTGTATGTTATCTTATGGTTGGTTCGATTTTTAGGGTTTTCAACAATCTGATCGCACACACACAAAATTTGATTTCTGTTTTGGCTAATATCTGTGTATGTTATCTTATGGGATTTAATTGTTTTTTTCGTTTTTTTTACAGTTCAAGATGGGCTAATATAATTGATTATACTTTCAAAACCTTAAGCAGGTACACTCGAATTTCACAAATGTTGGTGTGATTTTTTGTGTTCTTCTGAATAACTTATTATACTTTCAAAACCTTAAGCAAGTACACTCTTTTCATTTTTATTATGGGTCGATTTATAGATTTTAGATTTGACGGGTGTAAAAGTATAAATGTCATTTTTATCATGGAAATGCTATTCGAGATTATGTTTGATTCAAATTTAATGTCTGAGGCCCCTTACTTTGTATTAATAGTACAATGTCAAGTTACGTCATATAATTAATTTATTCCGCTCTTTTTCACAGGGTGATCCAACGTATCCTTGGGTTGATGTCACTGTGGCTATTGATGATTATTTGAAGTTTAAGATATGATCAATTCTTGAGAGGTATGGGCTCCATAATAATAGTCCTAAATTTCTATATTTGTGTGTTGGTTTCAATTTTACCATATTAACAGTCCTAAATCACGAACGAATTCAATTTCACCATATTAACAGTCCTAAATTTGTGTATTTCGGTGTTGGTTTCAATTTTACCATATTAATAGTCCTAAATCACGAAATGGTGTATTTGTGTGTTGGTTTTGCTGTTAGATTTTTTGAGTGAGTTAATTATACTATTTGGCTTTTGTATGAAAATTCATCAATTGGTTTATTTGCAATCCCTCCCCCCCCCCCCCCCCCCCAAACAGTCCAAAAGTTGCAATTTTTTTGTAATGAATGGGGGGTATACCGCATACTTCACAAGCATTAAAGTGTTTTTTTTGCTATATTACACCAACCCTCTATTTATTAGTTAATTTGATTATCTGTGAAGAAAAAATGTGCTTTCACATTTATTATTTCTTTCAAATGAAATTTTTTTATTCTAATTACTTAATTATGTTTCCAGGTATATAGTTCATAGTTTTAACCATTAATCAATTATTTTTACCCACTTCACAGGTTCAAGATCCAAATCATACAATAGAGTATAACTCACAATCACTCCTGGGCATACAAATTTCTATTCGGGAGCTACAGAGGTATTCATCTATTTTTTGTAAATTTTAACATTAATAATATGAATATTAACCATGACTTAAACTGTCCCATTTTTTTAACGTTTCTTAGTTTAATTTCTATCAGGCAGCTATGTGTTTTTTACTTAATTCCTCCCCCCCCCCCCCCCCCCCCTCCAACTTTTATGTTATTCCCCATTTTTTGAAAATTTGAGATACATTTCTAATGTATGGTATTACTTAACTCTTAATGTAAAGGATAAGTTACAAATCATCTTAGTATTAATAATTACCTTTGTTTATATAATATTTGACTAGCTCTTTCAATTTACTAAGTATATTTTCTTTTTTGTATCAGGTCGCATTTGGAAAAGAATGAACAATAATTATAATGGAACATAATTATTTGGGCTTCCGTTGATATATATTTATTTTTTAAAGATGTTTGTTTCATTGAAGCTTTTGTTAGGCGATTTTGTTTTTTTTATATTGTTGGATTTGTCGTTATCCCTTGAGAAGGGTGGATAGTCCAATAAACAGTGAGGACTCTGACCAATTTTTTTAAAACTTTGACACTTTATTTTTTTAAAACAAAGGAATGTTCTCGCTAAATAGTATTTGTTTTCTTTTCTTTTCATTTTGTCATATTTTTTATGATAGAGATCAAGTCTTATTTCCCTAAGATTGAATTTTGGTGTGGGACATTTATTTATTCGTTCTTTTACAATTACCTTTAGTTTATAATTTTCATTTTCTTTTACATGAATACTAATGGTTTAGTTCTCACATTTTCTTATTATTTATGTTGGCAGGTCTTTTTTTTTTATTTCAGAGCAAGCATAACAAATGCAAATGTGGTAAGACATAAGTCCGATACATATTTCTCACATTAACATTTTTATTTACAGTTATTTGTTCTTATCAATCAATTTATTGTTTTGTAGATCAACTCGAGTTGGAGAGGTTTGAGGTCGTGGGTTGAACAAAAAAGTGGCAGGAGTTCGAGATGGAGGTGTTGCGTGGCCGCGTTGTTCCATGTTGTTTTTTTCGAAAAGGGGGTTACTTCTTTTTTGGTAATTATATTTCAAATTGTTGAACACAACTAACTATGCTTTCATCATTTTTAGTATGCATAGTTGTGTGTAATTACATTATAGGTTTGTCTAATTTGTGTTAAAGAATTTGTTGGATGAATTTGGGCTCTTTGTATATTGTTTGATTGGTTGTTATCCCTTAAGGAGGGTGGATAGTTCAATAAATAAATGAGGTTATGTCTAATTTTTTTTTAAATTGATACTTTTTTTAATTTTCATGTTATATGTGAACCTGTTTGAAGAATTTAGATTATTTCAATATTATTGGACTATGTGTTATTTGTTAAGCGGGGTGGATAGTCATACGAACATAGGAAATTATGGCTAATATTTTTAAAATTACACTTTATTTTGTTGGGAACAATTTTTTTTTTTCATTTTGTAATTACGTACCTAGAAAATTTTTGTCGTTTTTCAATTACGTACTGTCGAAATTTTCGTTGTTTCGCGATTATGTACTTTCAAAATTTTTGTCGTGCCTTCAGGCACGGGCATTCCACAAGTATATATATATACACACACACTGAAAAAATATGTAGTGAACATTCTCAAGCGTACCCAAATCATCTCAATCCCCAAAATTCAAGATTTTCCATAAATTTGGCGTTTATTAAGTCTAAAACTCAAGATCTTACAAGCCATAAATGATGGTTCAAAACCTAAATAACAAGGTAATAAATACTCAAAAATCTCAGTAGAATTGAATGGAGATAATTGGATCACATATACTATTAAGAGAAGGTCTATATTTCCTCTTTTTTTTTCCCGAGAAAGGTTGGGTCCATGTTTATTTCATTTGGTGGCGCTATGTCTTTTAATCTAAATCTTGACAAGTGTAATATAAGGTCAAAGTTTACCATGTCATAATTGGACTTGTGACCTAATGGTGTGCTGATGGCAAGTTGAAAATTTTTAATTTGAATAATTCTAAGTCATCTTGACGTTAAAGTTTTAAACATCTTTTTGTTAAAAAGAAGTAGTTATTTTTTCCAATATTTTATTAATTGTCAATTGGTAAATGTAAGAACATATTTTATAAGTATTGTTTACATTATGGTATGTCATATGCAGCTACAAACAGTTGAAGAAAGGTTCGAGCTTGAAGATGCATGAAGACATACCCAATTATCAAAGTCGTTCAACATTCAAGCCTCCCCAAGATGAATTTGGGTAAGGATGTGTTTGGTTATTTATTGGTTCATTTAAAAGTGTTGGGATATTTTTTAAAAATATTTACTAAGTGTTGAGGCGTTACTTTAGGTCAAAAAGAAATTATTCTAAGTGTTGATGAGGAGTTTTTTTATCGAAATACATTTTTTTAAGCTATCGTTCGAGCGACACTTGTATATCGGTAAAACGGCATGGGATTGTCGCGAGAAGCTCGTTCGAGCGGCATGTATCCTTGTTCCGGCGACAGCTTGACTTTGGTGCACCGACCTAAGTTTTTTATATAAAGCGTGTCAAACCACTCCGTTTTCGTCAAGAAGACCTGACGAATTTCTTTCTGCATAAACTGCTAACAACATATTACTTTTGGCTTGTTTATTTAAGGTTCAAATCATTTTGTTTTGGATTCACAAAAAGCCCAATCTTTTAGTGAATTTTTTGGAACCCAAGATACAGTTTTGCTAGAGTTTCTCTAGTAGGAAGGATAACTTATTCTTGATCTAGGTGACACTTAAGGGAGGTTTTGGGTTGACGTTGACTGCGTGTCAAAAGGAGTACTCGTGGGTGTTCCTGGGCTGATTGGATTGCTTGTCTTTATGGATATTCTGAGGTTGAATCATTGCTGATTTAGGTTGAAACCTATGAGAGTTTGCTGCGATAAATTCTTTGCAGATTTCGCTTGTAACCATTTTGAGTATTATTAAGAAAATAAAATGTTTTTCCCTTTGGTGATTTTTCTTCAAATCTGTGAGTCAGCAATTCATATTTATTTGTGTTGGCATGATCCACTGCACCTAGATGTATGTTTTAGGGATGAATTATTTGGTTTAAAAATTGACTCCAATTAAATAAGCCTAAATTGGAAATTTTTGAATTTGATTAAATCAGTATCACACGACATTCTCACTAAATTAACTAATGAGGTAGTTCAACTACCAGATTTCGGTTGGCCCAATAATACCACTTAATTTCCACCCTAGGACCTTAGGTGTCCCTTAATGTTTGAAGTTCAAAGGAGCCAATATTATACTGTTTTCCAATAAAAAATAGAAAAAACAATATGGGTGTCCGATACGAAAAAATTATCTCCACCCATTTCAATATTTTGTATTTTGCAGCTTTTAGTGTGTTTGATTGTCCAAATTTGAAAAGGACTATTTTTTTCTAGATTTATTTTTAGTGGAATTTGAAATATAAGTGTATGATGCTGAAATTACCCAAAGATTTTATTGTCAAATTAGTCTAATTAAGATAATAAAAATATGATGTGAGTCTAATATAATTTTTAAATGGGTTTCGCATCATTTTTATTACAAACATAATATTTTCATATGTGCATAATAATATGTCATAAGTTATGTTCAATGTAAATGTGTTAACTAATTATTAGCGGTTTAAATATGCCCTCTAATGTGCTGGGTTTTTGCGATTTTACGTTATCTTAGATGAAATTACAAATTGTAAAGTGATTTTTGCCTTTGGTGAATGGGAGATCCCATAGTGATAGAGAGTAAATTCCCATCATTTTCCATTCATATGAATAAATATTGTTCTTATGAAACAAATTAAAATTGATACAAATTACATTTATCCGTATGAAAATCATACGAATCATATCCATATGTAATTATAGGGTATGGATTAATATTAAAAAATATTGTTTAGATCAGGTCTTACACATCGACTGAATATATGATCTAAACATATCACTGCATAATTTTACACCATTGTCCATAACAAAGCTCGCTCGATGGATCAGGTCATCCGTGTCCCTCGTAATGAAACCCTAACCGACAGAACATGTGATAAAACATATTAATCTCCACAAACTCCTACACTATTAACTAGCCCTAAGCTACACGATCACAACCAGTTTGATCAAAATTTTCACCCATAGATTCCTCGTGAGTCCAAATGGTATGTTCACACACACACACACACACACACACACACACACACACACACACACACACATATATATATATATATATATATATATATATATATATATATATATGTATATGTAGAGAGAGAGAGAGAGCAAGGCTCCTTACATCATATTTCCTACTTCACTCATACATCACACCTAGTTCTAAGCCCTAAAAACTTTTTTTTTTCAAATTTTATATTTTACCCATGGGGTTAACTTTATAATCAACAGCGTTAAAAAAAATTAGGCAAAATACAATTTTTAGCTAATTTTTAAAATCGAACGAAAAATATTGAAAATACCTTGTTTATAAGGATTGCACCAACACAATTTATGGATTTTTTAAAAATAACTAGAAAATGTATTTTGACCTAACGTTTTCAACATGTTTTAATTAAAAGGTAAATTTCAATAGAAAAATAAAAAGTTGGAAAGAAGATTTCTCAGGGCCTAGAACTAGGTGTGATGTATGTTGTAATGTATGGAGTGTGATGTATGAGAGCCCTCTCTCTCTCTCTCTCTCTCTCTCTCTCTCTCTCTCTCTCTCTCTCTCTATATATATATATATATATATATATATATATATATATATATATATATATATATATATATATATATATATATATCTGTTGATGTAAAAAACTAGATCGCTCTAATTTTTCAATCACAGATAAATAAATAAGACAAAGATTTTTAAAGTGGTTCGGCTAGGAATAAAGCCTACGTCCACTGTTATGTTATTGCTGAGTGTTTGTGGAATTCTTGATTACAAGTTCTCTCAAGAAATTCCGGTCCCCTTGAATGAGGATGATACAAGGTATTTATAGCCTTTAGGCTGTACATGAAAGGTCCAATACATTAAATGATATACATATGAAAGGGTAATACATTTAATGCAGCGTGTGCGTCAAGAATATAATGAATAGTTGAACAGTTGTCCGTCTGGTAATTAATGATACGGCCGAGATGCAGTTCGGACCGCCTTAGTTGCTCGTTGATCAAGAGTTCCTCGGAGTGCTTAGAGTATCTCGGGATGATGTGGTTCCTCGGGGTATCCTTGTTTCTCGGAGCGAACATGACTTGGTCGGGGGAAATAAACTTTCTCGTTGTTATTGTGCCATGTAGATTGACACGTGTCTTCTTATTATTGGTCCACGTCAGTAGATTAAATTTGGTATCAACAGAAGCCCCCAATGCTTCATGCTTGATGGGTTACTTGAAAGGATGGAGTACTTATTCTGCAGTGTTGCTCGGTGCTCGTGAAATTCTTGATCTACCTTCTTGATTTGTTCAACATAAAGTGCATTATCTCCTGGACGAAGTATGATGCAGGCTGATCGATGGTTGCTAATCTTTCTTTAGAGGAACTCCGTGTGCTATGTATCACCCCTGGGAATTTGGATGCAGCCATGCCATAGTATGAAACTTGTAGCTTGTCATAATCTTCAAGTATGTTGATTGGTTTGCCATCCGACCAACTGCTTCCTGTGTCGAGCAACTGAGTGCTAACTTCACGTGCTTGATTTTTCTGATTTAAGCTTATCTGAATACTTTATCGAGTAACATATAGCTTTTGAACCCAACTCTTCAATCTGATTAGTACCAGGCAAGTGGTGGACTTCGAAACATTTTCTCATAAATTCTTCTTCATTACTGGTCGAGACAGTATTAGCAAAGATCTCAGTGCTATAGATGCTGATTTTGACTTCTACCTCTGCTCGGGGACGAGCAAGAGTTTCTCAGGGACGAGCAAGTGCTTCTCGGGAATGGGCTAATGCTTCTCGGATAGATCATCTGTGATGAATATCAGAATGTTGAAAGGTCTTAACTTCATAAACTCCTCTTATATTTTAGATGATCCTCCTGCTGGTGAGGAACCTGTTTCAAAAGTAGAAGGAAAAGAAACCAATAGAATAGGAATCTCAATGTAATAGTTAATATACATTTTCATTCTCAATGTATTTTGTTTTTTGAATTTAACGAAAGACTTTCATTTTTATTCGCAATCTTAATTGCTATTGTCTTGTAAAATACTTTACATGTGTGCATATGTATAACAATATTGTGTTGTTCATCGACCAACTTAGTAATAAAGAAGTTACAAGTATCAGTAATGTTGCTCGATCACTTAATAAAAAAGTAACGAGTATAAAAATGTTAAAATTTTTCCATCCAACCAAGGTTGTTAAATAATGTTTGCCGAGCAACTACAGTTAGTGGGTTTTTATCCCCGACCAGCCATACTTGGTTCAATTTCAAATATTTTCATAAAAAGTGTCCGACCAACTAAGGTCAATAATTTATCCTCGTCGACCAACTACAGTTAGTGGGTTTTTATCCCCGACCAACTATACTTGGTGTATTTTGGAATATTTTGTTCTTCAAAGAACTTTTTGTAATAATATTACCTCCCGACCAACATAAGTTGTAATGTGAGAATATATTTTTATGTTACCAACCGTAATTGATCATGCTGGTGTACACCTCCTAACCAAAGGAATATTTTTTGTCTCCTTAGAGCTTTTGGCTTCTTAGAACATTTTTTGGCTCCTTAGAGCACTTTTTGGCTCCTTAGAGTTGTCCTCCTAACCAAAGGAGGTTGGCTCCTTAGAGCACTTTTTGTCTCCTTAGAGCACTTTTGGCTCCTTAGAGCACTTTTTGGCTCCTTAGAGCACTTTTGGCTACTTATAGCACTTTTTGGCTCCTTAGAGCACTTTTTGGCTCCTTAGAGCACTTTTGGCTACTTATAGCACTTTTTGGCTCCTTAGAGCACTTTTGGCTACTTATAGCACTTTTGGTCCATTAGCTCTGACGATATCCTGGCGCTGAATGAACCTTCAAAATGTTTGACTGATGATAATATGCAGCAAACTCCTCGTTTTTAAATTGTGTTCCATGGTCTGTGATGAAGGCATGAGGGAGACCATATCGGCAGATGATGTTCTTCCAAACAAATTGGTACACCTTCCTTCTCGTATGTCACGTCAATAAGTGTCTCAGCTTCTATCCACTAAGTAAAATAATCTACTGCGATGACGAGGTATTTGAATCTTCCTCGAGTCGTCGGCAATGGTCTAACCAAATCAATCCCCACATGGAAAATGGCCAAGGATAAATGATGGGTGTCAACAATGTTTGTGAAGTTCTTCGGATGGAGGAAAAGCGTTGGTACTTGTCACATTTCTTGGCATAAGCTATACAATCAGCTCTCATCGTCGGCCAGTAGTATCCCTGCGTCATCACCTTTTGCAAAAGTGTTCGTCCTGCTACATGGGCTCCACAGGACCCTTCATGGATCTTTTTAATCAATTCACCTCTGAGGGATGTACACATCTTTGCAAACCTGCCATAATTCCTCGTCGAGCAGCTTTAAACTTCCATTTCTTGGCAGCGAGCTTATCTTCCGAATACCATTATACCGAGCAGCTTTAATCTTCCATTTCTTGGCGGCGAACTTATCCTCCGAATACCATTAATTAGTACATACCGAGCAGCTTTAAACTTCCATTTCTTGGCGGCGAACTTATCCTCCGAATACCATTAATTAGTACATACCGAGCAGCTTTAAACTTCCATTTCTTGGCAGCGAGCTTATCCTCCGGTAATTTTTCCTCCTTAATATATGCTCTGATAGGATCCATCCAAGATGTTCCTAAATCAAGGGTAATAATATTCATCGTCAGGTCTTCATCTATGCTCCGACTTTCTAATGCTTCAATTGGTATCGTTCTTCGCAGCTCGGTACGAGTAGCTGATGCTAATCGGGCCAAGGCGTATGCTCTCACATTCTCCGTTCTTGATATTCTTACCAGTTGAACAGCAACAAACTCTGATACCAACTCCATCACCTTTGCTTGATACTTGATCATCAATTCTCCTTTGGTTGCATATATTCCCAACATTTGATTTACGATCAATTGAGAATCACTGAAGACAATAACCTGCTGTGCCTCCATAGTATTTGACAAATTAAGACCTGCTATCATGTCCTCATACTCAATCTCATTATTAGAAGCTTTGAATTAGAAACGTAGAGCGTATTCCCTGTCGACCTCATCTGGGCTGTTCAAAACGATCCCTGCCCCACAGCCTGTAGTGAAAGATGATCCATCTACATATAGCCTCCATATAGGCAACTTGTCTTCTAATTTCTGGTCTGACAGAGTTCCTCGGTGGAATACTTTTCGCTTTCTTTCATCATGTCCTGATACTTCTGAATACACCTCTTGAATTTCAATATTCCTCCTGAACTTCAATATACCTCCTGAACTTCAATATTCCTCCTGAACTTCAATATACCTCCTGAACTTCAATATACCTCCTGAACTTCAATATTCCTCCTGAACTTCAATATACCTCCTGAACTTCAATATACCTCCTGAGAAAGTGATTAGTCGGGGTTGAATTTGATGCTCGACTGCATGATGATATAAGAATGTGCCACCAAATGAACAAATATATCTGTAATAGAAGCCCCCAACTGTGGAATGTGAACTTTGAATGAGATTTATCGACCAATACCAACCGGAGTTGGATTTTATCTACCAACCGGAGTTGGATTTTGTCTACCAACCGGAGTTGGATTTTGTCTACCAACCGGAGTTGGATTTTATCTACCAACCGGAGTTGGATTTTGTCTACCAACCGAAGTTGGATTTTATCTACCAATCGGAGTTGGTGGTAATTGATAATGAATGATGAAGACTTCCTCGGAGCTGACCAACAGATTGTTGGGAATAAGATAATATAAATGCTGGAGACCTCCTCGACGTTGACCAACAGATTTGTTGGGAATAAGATAATATAAATGCAGGATACCTCCTCGGCGATGACCAACAGATTGTTGGGAATAAGATATAATATAAATGCAGGATACCTCCTCGGCGATGACCAACAGATTGTTGGGAATAAGATATAATAAATGCAGGATACCTCCTCGGCGATGACCAACATATTGTTGGGAATAAGATATAATAAATGCTGGAGACATCCTTGGAGCTGAATAAGATATAATAAATGCTGGAGACCTCCTCAACAGATTGTTGGGAATAAGATAATATAAATGTTGGAGATATCCTTGAAGCTGAATATATGATTATAAATATTTGTCGAGTTCCATGCTGAAATGAATATAGAATATGAATCCCAATGGATATATAGAATCATTTGTGCTGGAGCAGATATCTGGGCCTGAATATAAATAAGACTTACCCCGACCAACTATCCGTTGGGGGTGAAATTTAATAACTGTTGTAGCTTTTCCTCGGAGCCGAATATATATAGAGAGAAGAAATTTTTTCGAGCTTCATGCTGAGATAAATATAAAATATGAATCCGAACGGATATAGAATAATTTGTGCTTCAGCATTCGTCGGCATTGAATCTTGTGCCTGTAAAAATTAATAATTTGCTCTACCATATGTGTAGGCTGAATTGATTAGTCATGAGAATAATTTACTCATCCAATCAATATATGATATGTATATGCTTGAGAAATAAAAATATTAATTTCAAAATATCAGGGGTGCTTAGCATTTTTTAATACCCCAAGATTCTACTGCTGCCGACAAACAACATGGATGTTGCCGACCAACATTTAAGGATATCTCAAATTATAGAATATATGGTTGGATGACTAGAATATCTCGAATCTTTAGATAAAAAAAAATAACATTCAATGTAAAATTTAAGCCTTAAGAATGTTAATTAAATGAATAAATATGTAACCCACTAGATCGTGTGATTTCGACAAAGAAACCTTGTGATGTGATGAACGAGGGGCCAACATATCAAATTTGTTCCCAGTCTTGATATGGTCATGATTATTTTACTGATCCTCTTTTATAAGAGGTGGGTAATGATTTTTCAGGTGAGAGAAAATTATTTTTTATATTGATCCATTCCTATTCCCAATTTGGAGAAATAAAAATATGGTGAATGATCGAAATTATTACCAAATTTATATAAAAAAAAATCAATCAATTTGACTTTATTGACATAGATGGAAGATGAACCAAATTAAGTATATAATTCATAAAAGTGAATGCAAAGAGACTCAAACTTGAAGAGAGAGAGAGAATATATATGGGTCATGATTTCCATGAAAAGACTTTTCATTGTCTTTAACCTCTTCCCATTCTTTTATTAAAAATATGATGGGAATTTGAATAGACATCAAAGATCTTACAACATTTATTTCAAAATCAACAATGAAAATGATCAAATCTTATCATCGTCGTATATATTGGCATATGTAATCATTTAAAATATTTATTCCATGATATAAAATTAAAACTTGAGAATCAAGCAAAGAGTTATGATTTATGAAATCTACTATTTCTCAGATTTCTAAATAAGGATGAATCTAACAGTTATGATTTAAAAATCATGAGATGCAACATTTTGCAGATAAAAATTGGACAATTAATTTATGTATATAAACATAAAAATCACGATTCAATCAAAAGATGTATGTATAATTGATTATACGTAGAGAAAATAAAAACTTAGCTTTTGGTGGAGAACAACGCTTGTAACACGTTCCCACAGACGGCGCCAGTCTGTTGATGTAAAAAACTAGATCGCTCTAATTTTTCAATCACAGATAAATAAATAAGACAAAGATTTTTAAAGTGGTTCGGCTAGGAATAAAGCCTACGTCCACTGTTATGTTATTGCTGAGTGTTTGTGGAATTCTTGATTACAAGTTCTCTCAAGAAATTCCGGTCCCCTTGAATGAGGATGATACAAGGTATTTATAGCCTTTAGGCTGTACATGAAAGGTCCAATACATTAAATGATATACATATGAAAGGGTAATACATTTAATGCAGCGTGTGCGTCAAGAATATAATGAATAGTTGAACAGTTGTCCGTCTGGTAATTAATGATACGGCCGAGATGCAGTTCGGACCGCCTTAGTTGCTCGTTGATCAAGAGTTCCTAGGAGTGCTTAGAGTATCTCGGGATGATGTGGTTCCTCGGGGTATCCTTGTTGCTCGGAGCGAACATGACTTGGTCGGGGGAAATAAACTTCCTCGTTGTTATTGTGCCATGTAGATTGACACGTGTCTTCTTATTATTGGTCCACGTCAGTAGATTAAATTTGGTATCAACATATATATATATATATATATATATATATATGAATTAGAAAAAGTCCTCAAATGGAGAGACTCGGCTTCCTTTTATACTGAGAGCCCTCTCACTCAAAATAACACTTCTTCCCAAAAAATGTGCATTACTATCATGAACCCCATAAACAACACCCCCAAGCATCAAAATAGCCGTCCATCTTATATTTCATTAGTAAAAACTATTTCTAGATGATCCTAACCCATTTTTACAAATATTAACACCATTACATCCTGAATAAAGGCTCAAATCTACAAGTTCCAATGTAAACATAACTTCATCTTCTACAATACATTGATTGAAATAAATATGCAATTTCATATCCAAGCACAAAATTATTTGTGACACCCCGCCTAATTAACCCCGGATGATCAGTCCTAAATTAAATTAGATCAGGTTTCTAAGTTGGTTCATTCTTAGCATCACTATCACCTTTTTAATTACTAACCACCTAAGTGAGAAAATTAGATTGGTGCCAAGTTTTATCTTTCATTAATTTAATGAAATTCTCATGCGGAAACAAATTAATTTAAGCAATCATAATTAACTGAAATTAACCATTCACATCTAAATAACTAACCGAATAAACCATCGGCTCAAATCCAACAAAAGTAAAGACAATTAATAATTCTCAACAAGTCTAACATAAGTATGGAATAAACTGTGAGCGACATGCTCGAGTAACTGATAGGAAATCTCTACACTAGAAATGAAAAGAACGAGACGCCTATCAAACTCCCCCAACATCCACATATGCTGCAGAAAAGGATCTTTGGAATGAGTCAAGCCTGGCATCCCTGTGGCTGGACACCTAAAAGGTTTTTAAAAGTTTTTATAGCAAGGGTTAGTACCCAAAAGATTTGGAAAAACATTTAATAAATGATTAATTTGCAGTAATAAATATGTACGCATGCTTTTAATATTTTAGTTAGTGCCGCACTCCCTTGAGGACATTTTCACCCCTCCTCTAATGTGCACTACTAACGCCTTAATTAATTTACCTAGTTATTTATCCCACGACTAAATAACTATTATAGCCCTTTGCAACCACCCTACTCTAACCGAGTATGCCATAATTATGATTTCTATGTTATTACTAGCACTAACTTAATTAATCATTCCCCTTTTTAAATTCATATAACTTTCACACCCATTATACATATAATACAATTCACGGCTCGTATCAATTTACCCATATATAATTATTTACCTAATTATATACGTATAGTTATATTACAACATGCACAAATATGCTAAAATAATAATTAATAATGAACATCCTTCCGAGTAATAACTCACCAGATGTATATTCTCTAAAGTTCTATCCCACTAGGTGTATTCACATAACCTAGTTACCCCAAGTCAGAATCGCTCACGAACTTAGTTAATACATAAATAATGGAGGCGGTCATATTCCTTCCCTGGAAGTGAGATGCCCCTCACCCATATAATGGACGCTATGACCTGGGGATATACTCTCCCTACTCCTTAAGATAGGGGATTCACCCTCTATGCGTAACCTCCCCCGATAGCACTAGAGTATATATAATAATAATATCTGACCACTGATATAAATGTACACACCATATATATATATATATATATATATATATATATATATATATATATATATATATATATATATATATATATATATATCCCCCGGCTATACCGTGTACTAAGTACGTAACACAAGCCCATACAATTTATCATGAGTTTATGGCCAACTCTGATTATTAATTAATTTGTCCATTAATTAATTACATTACTTTTGGTGTCGCTCCAACTAGTATATTCAGACTCACTCTCGTGGCCCGAAATGAAACTATACCCGATTCTAAATCCCCGATTCCAAATTATTTAGCTTTCACCCTAAATTAATTCAATGCCATGGTATTGCTCAACCATTATACCCGGACTCACTCACTCAATTCGTATTTAATTATTTCGAAACGTCCTTCCCAATATTTAACCATAGTGTGTCACACATAAATTCTCTCCAACCCCAATTATTTTTTCCTCACAATTAATTTGATTGTATCTACTATGATTATCTCTCATTAAAGAAGGTTTGGGAAGAAGTTTTTAATTAAATTCCCTTTATATAGATAAACTGGCCGAACTGCCAGAATTACCCGACCATCGATCGATCGATCAATCAGGTTTTCGTCTTCTACAGGTCTCTGTTTCTGCCATGGACGGAAAACTCCAATCTCCAACTTCTTCTACAGTCTAACTCAAGTCTTCTCATCAATAAAACACATCAAGAACCTCATAAGCAACCCCCATAAAGTCCCCAAACCCCGTTTAATTTACGTTCACTACTGTTTATCTAAATTGGGGGGAAATTCGTATTATTCGTTAATCCATCACAACATCAAATTTTTATCTCAAATTCGTTTCTAACTCGCCTGGGTCTACACATCTTACCATATATATAAAAATCTCAGATTATACATAAATTTCTACACAAATTCGAAATCAGGAGATTAATTTACAAAACCCCCATTTTTGTACCCCCCTAAATTCGAAAACGAATTTTGATTTCTCACATCACATAAATATGAATCATAATGCGAATTAGAAGCTATAGAAAGTTAACCACTTGCCTTATGATTTCGTAGGGTTTGATTTGAGGTTGTGAATTCCAATGTTGAAGATGAAAATCCCCTCTTTTAGCTCTTTCCTTTATTCCCCAAATTGCCTTTAACCGCCTCTTAGGGTTTCCTCTCCCACTAAGTGTTTTCTAAACATTAATCAGTCATTCCCATTTTCCTTATAATTTAGCAATTAGTCTTAATCCCATTTTTTTCCTAATGGGTCATGCCCAAGTGACCCAAATGCCCCCTTGTGGGCCCGACTATGTCTAAAAATATCTCGTGCCCGTTTACTACCCCCGAATACACTTTTTTGACTATCTCGGCCCATCCGGACTCAACCGTACACTCGAAATTGGCATCCGAATTAATTTATAAAAATTCTTATCTCACACCCAATTTAGTCTATACCGACTCCCAACTGAGATAAGTTCATACCCTGTCACTAATACCCGAAATGACGTAAATAAATTATTACTATTCACTTAGTAATTAAATTTCTCTAAATATTAACCATTTACTCCATAATTAATATTTAAATAAATATTACCATAATTAATTCAATTAAAATTACGATGCATAAGTAATTTAGAATTCCCAAATTAATTAAATATTAAATACATAAAATTACAGGGTGTTACATACTCCCCCCCGATACAAAGGAATTCCGTCCTCGAAATTAGGTCGTACCTGTGGTGAATAGCTCTGGATATTGTTCTCGCATATCCTCATCCCGCTCCCAGGTAGACTCGTCCATATTGTGATGACCCCACTGTACTCTAACTAGTGGAACAACCTTTGATCGTAACTTGCGCTCACTACGATCCAGAATAGCCACCGGTCTCTCCTTATACGAGATGTCTGGCTGTAAATCAATTTTCTCGAGTGGAATGTGCCAGAAGGCCCTCTCGCTCCTTCGATATTTCTTCAGCGATATTTTTTCAGTGATGCCACATGGAACACGTCGTGTATCCTCTGAAGATGCTCTGGAAATCCTAATCGATATGCTACCGATCCCACCCTCTCAATAATAGGGAAAGGTCCCACATACCTCACTGCTAATTTATTGCTGAACCTCATCACCCCTTTCATAGGGGACACCCGAACTAATAACTAATCCCCAACCATTAACTCCACATGTCTTCATGAAGCATCTGCATAACTCGTCTGCCTATCCTGAGCTATCCAAATCCGCCCTTGAATCAAATCTGTCTTGGCAGACGTCTCCTGGACAATCTCCGGCCCCAATAGCTTGTTGTCCCCCATCTCTCACCAACAAGCGGGTGAACGACAAGGTCTCCCGTATAGTACCTTGAACGATGCCATACCGATCGTGAATTGGTAAGAGTTGTTAAACGAGAACTCTACCAAAGGAATATATCTCTCCTATCCTCCCCCAAAGTCTAGAATGCACATCCTTAGCATGTCTTACAACATCTGATTAACTCTCTCAGTCTGCTCGTTAGTCTGTGGATGATAGGATGTACTCAAACGTAACTCTGTGCCCATGGCCTCCTAAAAGCTCTGGAAAAAATGGGGCATAAAATTTTTTTCTCTGTCAGACACAATATTTATCGGCACTCCGTATAGCTTAACAATCTACGCTATGAATAGCTGCGTATAACGCATCATCCCAAAGTCTGTGTGAATCGGTAGGAAGTGGGCCACCTTAGTCAATCGATCCACAATGACCCATATGGAATCGTGACCTCTCGGCGATGCAGGTAACCCTGTAATAAAGTCCATGGAGATGCTCTACCACTTCCACATGGGAATCTCTAGTGGCTATAGCATCCCTGATGGTCTCTGATGGTCAACTTTCATGAGCTGACATGTTGCACATTTCGAGACAAACTACGCTATGTCCCGTTTCATTCCTGCCCACCAATACTTCCTCCTTATATCCTGGTACATTTTATCCCCATCGGGATGTACCGTAAATTTTGAACCATGGGACTCTGTCATAACATCGTGCCTCAACTCCTCATCCTCTGGCATAATTAACCCCCTATTTAGGCATAGGCCTCCTTCCAAGCTAATTGAGTAACCCTTCGCTTCTTCGGCTAACAATTGGCGTACCCTATCCTAGCAAATCTGGTCCTCGGCCTGATCCCTCACCACTGGCATAATGATCTCAGGTGTGATTGATAAAGCTGGCATGCAGGCCCTGGCTACATTGTCCTCATATCGAAGCTCTCTCCACTTTGCTTTCCATACTTCTGATATATCCCCAGTTGGTCTCTGTCTCAATGCATCTGCCACCACATTAACCTTACGAGGATGATACTGAATATCAAACTAGTAGTCTTTCACGAATTCTAGCCACTCCCTCTGCCTCATGTTCAGATCCTTCTGTGTGAAGAGATACTGAAGTGACTTGTGATTCGTGAATAAAGTGAACTGCTCTCCTAGAAGATAATGTCTCCATATCCATAAAGAAAAAATGACTGTTGCTAGCTCTAGGTCGTGAGTGGGGTAATTCCTCACGTGGGGATTTAGCTTTCTGGTCTCATAAGCTATAACCCTTTCCTCCTACTGAATCACACCCACAAGTCCCTGTAAGGATGCGTTAGTGTAAACCTGATACTCTAGTCCTCCCTTCGAAAAATCAAGTATGGGTGCCGATGTCAGCTTGCCCTTTAGCTCGTCGAAAGCAAATTGACAATGATCACTCCAAGTAAAAGGAACCCCTTTCCGAGTTAGATTCATCAAAGGGCCCGCAATCTTCAAGAAACCCTTAATGAACCGCCTGTAATAGCCTTCCAATCCCAAAAAACTATGCACCTCAGTCGGTGTCGTGGGTTGTCCCCACTCCCTCACCGCCGACACCTTACTCGAATCCACCGCAATACCCTGATCTGACACCACATGACCAAGAAATTGTACCTCCCACAACCAAAATCCACACTTTCCAAATTTAGCATAAAGCTGGTGATCCCGCAGTGTTTGTAGGACCATATGCAGACACTCTGAGTGCTCCCCCTCAGTGCGCGAGTAGATCAAGATGTCATCAATGAACACGATGAAAAACTGGTCGAGATACTATCTGAAAACCTTGTTCATGAGATCCATGAACACTGCTAGCGCATTTGTGAGCCCTAATGGCATCACCCTGAACTCGTAAGATCCAAACCGCGAAAGGAAAGTAGTCTTAGAAATATCCTCATCTCGGATACGTAGCTGATGATACCCTGACCTCAAATCGATCTTGGAGAAGTAAGACGCCCCTCTTAATTGGTCAAATAGATCATCAATTCTAGGCAACAGATACTTATTCCATATCGTCACCTTGTTCAACTCCTTATAGTCCATGCACAATCGAAGTGAACCATCCCGCTTCTTTACAAATAACACTGGTGCACCCCACGATGATGTACTCTGCCAAATGAAACCCTGACCCAAGAGCTGCTAAATCTGCTCGCTCAACTCATGCATCTCTGAAGGGGCCATACGGTACGGTGCTCGAGCAATCGACCCCATCCCCGGTGATAAATTGATTACAAACTCGATTTTCCTACTGGGTGGTAACCCTGGTATTTCTTGGAACATATCCTCAAAGTCCCTCACTATCAGAATCGAATCCAACGTAACTACCACCACCTCCTATGAGGTCTCCTCCTTGATATAATACAAGTATGTGCGTGACCCTCCCTCAGGTAGAGGCATCGCTATTAGGAACATCCCTTGTCCCGAAATGGAGAACACGATTGTTCTTTTGTAACAATCCACAATCGCCCGATAACCCACCAACTTGTCCATACCTAGGATGACATAGTACCCCTCCATATCTAATACTAAGAGGTCCGCCGCTAAACTAAGCCTTCCAATCAAAATATCTACCCCCTGACAAATCGAGTGAATCAATGCCCCGCTGCCTACTGGGGACTCTAGACACATACGAAGACGACCCGCGGTCTCTAGTAACCCGGACCATTTAGCAAATGTAGATTTAATAAATGAATGAGATGATCTCGTATCAAAAAGTATACTACCCTCATAACCATGGATGAGAAACATACCCTCAACCGCTGGCGACGCCTACTGTTTGGAGGATTTGGAACATCTCGGACGTTATACACACGCCCGTAGTGCATCTGCCCCTGCTGCTGTGGGGATGGTGAAGTCGGTGCTGCTGGCGACATCTAACTCTGCTACACCTGTTGGGCACCCTGTTGTTGGCCTCTACCCCTTTGCGGGCACTCCCTCTTGAAGTGTATTATCTGTCCACATACAAAGTAACGTCTCCGACCGTCCCCCTGTCATTAGCCCTGTTGGCCCTCATGTGGCTGACCCTGCTGGCCTTTCCCATTATTCCCTTGGTCCTGACGGCCTTGAGGAACCTGGTGCAGCTGATTTAGGCTCGGCTGGCCCTACTTGAATCCATGTCCTCCCGATCAGAACCCATCAGGCCTAAATTTCTTAGCCTGGTTCCCTTGTTGACTGCTAGTCTGCTACTGAGTACCACTTGTGTCACTACCAACGATTGCCTTGCCCTGCTGGCTCGACTCCCCTACCCTCTTGCTCCCCTTCGCATGGAAGCGATGATCCTAGCTATGTCCATCCCCGATCCCTGCGGTGGAGAGAAAAGGATCCTTCGGGTCTCACGCGTCCCCTCTCAGGAGAGCGCTTCGGCCGGTGTCAATTTGTGAGGTGTGAAAATGTAGAGAGATTCAGAGTCGCCAGTCTATTTTACTCAAAATAGACAAAAGAAAAAGGGGAAGCCACCCCGAAGGATGGCATCCAAAGACATACTGGTGCATGCGAAACCAAAATGATTCGAGAAGGGTTCGAAGGCTTAGTTACGAAATGGGAAGGTGTTAGGCACCCATTCCGCCCTCTCGGTCTCTCATGAATATTTGCTATTTTCCCTTATGTTTCCCCCCGTGATATGTGTGCAGGTGAATATATATAATGGAGGTAGTAATCCTCGACTTGTATCATGGAAAAGATAAAGTGAGTCATCTGTAGGAATGTGAGATTAATGTAGAAAATAGGATTTGTGCGATTACCCTTGTGTTGATTGTTATAAGGGAACGATAACGCATGTGGAATAATACGCCACTAAGAATGAATGTATAGAATATAATAGAAAATTAGATAAAGAGAAGATAGAAAATAAGAGAAAGAGTGAGAAAAGGACTCGAGTCTTGGGTTTTACCCCGAGACGCCTACGTAGCCTATAAAGGCATCAAAGTCCACGTAGTTCACATACAAAACGAGGGATGGGGTTTATCCCATAAATCCAAATGGAGAAAACTCTTATTTGTAAGTATGTGTGTGTGTGTGTAGAAAAAGTGTTTTAGTTGTGAAAAAAGTGTGGAAAAAGTTTGAGAATCCCCCTTTGGAATTTATGAGAAAACCCTATTTTTCTTATTTTTTTGGTTTTATTTATATGAAAATAAAAGATGTGCAATAATACTAGATAAAAAGTATGTTAGGATATGTGAAATAAGATAATAAAAGTGCTAAGTAAGAAAACAAGTTATTGGGAATTCAAGAGAATTTAGGAGAGAGTTTGAGAAAGTTGGACCTTCTTGAAGATCTTGAGCTTTATCTTGAATGTTGGAGGGAAGCCCTTGCACTTTGAATGATGGAGAGTGTTTAATTCACCAAATTTGATGAAAGGGATGATGAAAAGTGGGAGTAAAAGGAGGATTTGGAAGTTAAAATCACGCTGCTTTCGAGAGAGGTTTTTGGGATTCGTTGGGAGGGATTTTCATCAGATCTGAGATCCTATTGCAAATGAGGTCGAGGCCTCCTTTTATACGCCCAGAGGTCTACCGATCGGAATTTCCATGGCACTACCTATCGACAGGTGCCAATAGGCAGGGTTTAGGAACTGCCATTTGGCAGTGCGGCTCAGGCTTTTTCAGAAAATTGGCCGCCGAGGGCAAACCGTTGGTCAGAATCGCACACGAGGCATACCGTTGGAAAGGTATTTTAGAGACCTTTGAAATTCCTTTGGACCGCTCCCGAGTTTGGGAGTTGACTTTGGGTCAAATGTGGCTCAGAAGCATTTGTCTGTCCGCTGGACGGGGAATCATTTAGACGCAAATGGATCGTTCATCCGCATGGTAAGTCCGAATAGTGCATGGGGCAGACTGTTAGAAAGGTTAGGATATGTACTTCAACATTCCAAAGTGTTTGACCGAGTTTGGGGAATTGACTTTGGTCAACCAGGCCTAAGAAGCATTCGGTGACCTCTCAGAGTCGAACGGATCGTTCGTCCGCATGGTAAGTCAGAATCATGCACGCGATGGACCGTTGGAAAGGGTTTTTAGTTACCTTATAAGATTCATTCAGCCTCAGTCGAGCTGAAGAGTTGACTTAGGTCAAATAGAGCCCGGGAGCGCCCGGTGGCCTCTAGGTCGGGTTTCAGACGCAAACGGGTCGTTCGTTCGCATGGTAAGTCAGAATCGCGCACGGGACGGACCGTTGGAAAGGTTATTTAGTTCCCTTCAAAGATTCATTGAGTCTCAGTCGAGATGAAGAGTTTTACTTTTGGTCAAACCGAGCTGAGGAGTGCCCGATGGCTTCCTGGTCAGTGCTTGGGACATGACCTGGGTTTGCGGTGATGAGTGGAGGTACTAGGGACCTAAGGAGAGTTAGGGGGTAATAGAATGAGGTGTCTATAGAGCCCCTCGATGGGTGATTTTGGAACAAATAATGGCCATCGATTAGACACCACATGATGCTTTTGAGAGAGTATGACCAGTTCAGAGGGTCGGGGTTGATTTAGAGGACCTTAAGGAGCGAGGATGACCGATTCAGAGGGTCGAGGTCGATTTTAAGGACCTAAGGAGCGTGCTGGGGATGACCAAATCAGAGGGTCGAGGTCAATTCTGAGGACCTAAGGAAGCAAGGATGGCCAATTGAGAGGGTCAAGGTCGGTTCTAACCTAAGAGTGGCGACGATCGAGGACCAAGGTCAATTCTAACCCAAGAGTGGTGATGACCGAGGGTCGAGGTTAATTCTGACCTAACTTAGGTGACGATCCAAGACCGGGGTCAATTCTAACCCAAGAGTGGTGATGACCGAGGGTCGAGGTCAATTCTGACCTAACTTAGGTGACGATCCAAGACCGGGGTCAATTCTAACCCAAGAGTGGTGACAACCGAGGATCGAGGTCAATTCTGACCTAATTCAAGTGACGATCCAAGACCGGGGTCAATTCTGACCCAAGAGTGGTGACGACCGAGGATCGAGGTTAATTTTGACCTAACTCAAGTGACGATCCAAGACCGGGGTCAATTCGGACCCAAGAGTGGTGACGAATCGAGGTCAATTCTGACCTAACTCAGGTGACGATCCAAGACCGGGGTCAATTTTGACCCAAGAGTGGTGACGACCGAGGACTGAGGTCAATTCTGACCTAACTCAGGTGATAATCCAAGACAGGGGTCAATTATGACCCAATAGTGGTGACGACCGAGGACCGAGGTCAATTCTGACCTAACTCAGGTGACGATCCAAGATTGGGGTCAATTCTAACATAAGAGTGGTGACGACCGAGGTCAATTATGACCCAAGAGTGGTGACGACTGAGGACCAAGGTCAATTCTGACCCAAGAGTGGTGACGACCGAGGCCAATTCTGACCTAACTCAGGTGACGATCTAAGATCGGGGTCAATTTTGACACAAGAGTGGTGACGACCGAGGACTGAGGTCAATTCTGACCTAACTCAGGTGACGATCCAAGACCGGGGTCAATTTTGACCCAAGAGTGGTGACGATCGAGGACTGAGGTCAATTTTGACCTAACTCAGGTGACGATCCAAGACCGGGGTCAGTTCTGACCCAAGAGTGGTGATGACCGAGGAACGAGGTCAATTCTGACCTAATTTAGGTGACGATCCGAGACCGGGGTCAATTATGACCTAAGAGTGGTTACGACCGAGGATCGAGGTCAATTCTGACCTAACTCAAGTGACGATCCAAGACCGGGGTCAATTCTGACCCAAGAGTGGTGATGACCGAGGACCGAGGTTATTTTGACCTAATTCAGGTGACGATCCAAGACCGGGGTCAATTCTGACCCAAGAGTGGTGACGACCAAGGACCAAGGTCAATTCTGACCTAATTCAGGTGACGATCCAAGACCGAGGTCAATTCTGACCCAAAAGTGATTGCATTTCCTTGGGAAAAGAAAAGAGTTCCATTGGGGGTACAAATTGGATTTGAGGTTCCGCTGGGGATAGCAATTTGGATTTGAGGTTCCGCTGGGGAACGATGAATGAGCTGGGGGAGATTTGGATCTTCCTTTGGGGAGAGATCGCCCGGGGTGAGTGATTCTTCTGAATTCCGCGGGGAAAAATATCATGTGATATTGTTTCGCACTGGGTAACCGATGGATGGGGAGGCTTTGTGTCCTTGATTTGAGCGGAGGAGCTGATTGTTGGGGAGATAATCGGTTTGAGGTTGTAAACTCTGCTGAGGAGATGATTAGGTGGTTCGGGCGCATTACTCGAGAGGTCATTTTGAGGAAAAAGAGGTTTTGCTTGAAGGAGTGTGAAATTTTCTTGACAAAAATGTTCTGAATCCTTCCTGGGGTTTTTAAGAATTTTCTGAGGATTTTTCAGGGTTTTCTGGCATTTTCCAGTAATTTCTGTACGAAGTTTTAAGGGGGTGCCGACCGGCATGGACTGAGGGGTGCCATTCGGCAGTGGCACGGACTTTTGGGTTGCCTCAGGAAGGTGAGGGGTCAGTGACTATCGGTATGGAAGGGTAAGGTGACGATCGGCATGGCGCTTGGCATCCTATATAAAGGGGGCAAATCCCCTTCATTTATCACAGCTTCTTGCTTTCTCTCTTTCTGTGATTTCTCTCTACGAATTGTTCTAACATTTTGATCTTCAAGAAATGGCCGCCTTTGTGAGCACCGCTGTCCACCGGGAGTGGTTGATCGTTGATGACTGGGCGAATGTGGATTAGAGGGATAGGGTGCCCCTTTCTTTGGGGAACGAGAATGCTTTCGATGCATTCGAGCCGGTTGCGGATGAGCGGACCTTACTGCGGGAGCCATCGCGTCATCGCTCCTCAAGAGTGATTCCCGACGGTTATGTAAGTAACCTGACCTTTGGTATTCCTTTCTTTTTGGGTGATTTTTCCTTTTTTCTTGACCTTTGATGAGATTTTTCCTTTTGCCAGTTTGATATTTCTTTGAAGAACATGTGTTCCCATGGGACGACGGGGCTTAAGGATGTTTGGGAGCATCTCCCATATGTGGTGCGCTGGGTGGTATCATCAGCGGGTTTTGGGAGGTTGGCAGTTGCGCTGGATGAGACGCCTCGTTCGACAGCGGTCGTGTGTGCCTTGGGGGAGAGGTGGTGGGACACTAACCACACTTTCCATTTTGACTTCGGGGAGATGACGGTGACTCCCATAGATGTGCAATAACTGCTTGGGCTGGATTGTGACGGGGAATAGATAGAGGCGGATCGCTCCTTGCGGGTGAGGCCGGAGGTGGTGCATGAGGCACTTGGTGATGTGAGGAGGATAGTTTCTGGAGATTCTATCTGGTTGTCCTTGCTGAAGGATGTTTTGCTGAGCAAGGTGGTTGATGTGGAGGACGGGCTGCAAGTGAGGCAGATGGCCCGGTTGTTATCTTGTTGGTGCTGGGAGGTTTCATGGTGGCGTCGAGCGGTGACGTCGTCCATTTGTGGTTTCTGCCGTACTTGAGGATGTTTTCAAACATCCCTTTCGATGATTGGGGGAGTCTGACCTTGGCGAACCTTTACTCTTCTTTGGATGCATTCAGCCGGTGCTGCTAGTAGACTTTTACTGGAGCCACGTATCTCCTTGAGGTATTATTTACTTTGTGCATTTTCATTTCATGAATTCACATTTTCTTTTCATGCATTCGCATTTTCCTTATGCGTCTCTTTTTGCTTGTGAATTCAGACGTGGTTCTATGAGGTAATTGGGTGCAATACCCCGCTGATTGCTTTGAAGGACGATAGTGTTGGGGACTTCTGCTGATTGTATCGATGGCGGAAGGCCAACCGATAATAGAAGACATCTCTCTCCCTGGAGGTGGTACGTCAGGTCTTGAATGACCTGACCAGTGGTCGGGTAAGGTCCTTTCCTTTTCAGTCTTGGTTTTCGAACCTTCTGATCTTGTATTGACTCATGCCTGCTTGGGGATTTTCAGGTGACCTTTTATCCTTGGGGGACAGCCATTCAGGATACGGGGATGACTGGGGTGAACGCGCAGATGAGGCATTTGTTGGCGCATGAGTTCGGCCATTCCTGGTATCTTGGGGAGAGGGTAGTTCGTCACATTTCTGGGGAGGAGGTGGTGGTGCCACCCGCGCAACCTCTTACATCTATGAGTCGGGAGTGACAGTTGTTGGGGGATGAGGATCGCGGTGATGATCGGCGAGTCCTATGCGTTGTACACTGATACGGCTGCACCGTGTGATTATATGGACTTTGTGACGAGCTGGTTGATAGCGCCCGCATACACGACACCTTGCCTTTCCCTCCTACGGGTTCGAGTCGGGCGGTGGGGTCTTCCCACAGTGGTGGCGGTCCGTCGGTACCTGCGGCGGCGACGACCTCGGAGGTCCCTTTTGTGCGGTTTCACACCCCTTCGTACAACATCCGGCGGGCTGATGGAGGGATAGTGTCGATGCTGCACCGTCCTCTTGCGATGGATTCAGAGGAGCTGGGTTTGACAGAGGAGGTCCTTCGTCCCGCGGTAAACCTTTCGGTCCTTTTCCTCTTTTTGATTTCTTTTTCTTGATACTGATTCTGCTTTTTCCTTGCAGAAAATATGGGTGTCGACCACTTGGCTGAGAGACATCAGAGACTGGATATCATCGGTGACTGCCCATATTCGGGATGCTGTCCCTATTCTTTCTTGCTTGGTGCCGTTAGCCTCGTCCGGGGAAGACTCTGGCTCGGGTAGTGGGGGTGCGTCGTCTCACCGTAGGGGGAATAGAGCGCGTCGCAGGGGTGGAAGCTCTTGAGAGAGAGAGAGAGAGAGAGAGAGAATGTGGGTTCAGGATGAGTCCCATTTGTTTTTGGCTTTTCTTTCTATTTCCTGCAACATGATGTAACACAGAAAATAGATATATGCGATGCAATGTAGTTTTCTGACCATCTTTTATTTTAATGATGAATGAATGCATGCACATGCGCTTTTTACTTTGCTGCTGAGACCGTAAAATGGAATATTTTCAGAATTTTTGAAGGAAAGTTTTTTTTATTTAAAAAGGGGAATCCTATAAGGAGAAAGAAGGATTCTTGAAATTCTTTTGAGAATATCAATTTATTTTGATTGAGTTTTCTGATTTGACAAAAGAGGAAAGGAGGGAATTTCCAAAATTGGGGGGTCGTCGATCGGCAAGCATCCTGGCCTACCTATTGACAGTTCAGTCCAGTCCCATCATTTGAAGTTTTTGATTGGTACCCTCTTCAGCCCTTGGTACCTTTGGGTTAGGATTCCTTCCGATTTCTGCAGGGATTATGTCCTTTGTGAGGATTTTTAAGTATAAAAAGGGAGAAGGGCGGAGTGTTCTCATCACACCTTTGCATCCTTATCTGCCTACCCATTATCTTTTATTTTTGCAATATGGCTCTCCCTAGTAGCCTTGGAAGCAATGTGATCTTATAATGTTGACTACGATGCCTTCAACATGCGTCGAGTCTCCTTGTGGCGCAATCGACCTTTTGAGTGGAATATGCTGATAGCGGCGGTACAATTCTGGTACCCCGAAGACCATGTATTCCACTTTGGGTTGGAAGAAGTTTGTCCTACCTATGAGGAATTTTCTTCCATGCTGGGTGTGAATCCTTAGTGTTGCTATGGCTTTACTCGAATTTTTCTACTCTCCTAGGGATTTGTTGGTCGGGCTTCTTTATATCTCGTCTTCGACGGCCAGATCATTAATTATTGGAGGAATGATCTCCCTCCCGATGGTGCTACAGTCCGTGTATTTGCGAGAAGTAGGTGATGGTGGCTATGCTGGAGCCGTGGTTCTGGGCCTTGTTTCAAAGTTACTGTTGGTGACTGGGGAGGTTCGCGTGGACCCTCAACTTGCAGCCATTACTTCATGGATGTCATACCGTCGCAATCTCGCGGCGGTGATATTGGTGGAGACTCTAAATGTCCTGGATGCTTGGAGAGAAGGTCGTTCTGACTTTTTAAGGGGGATCCCTGTGATGCTGTTCATGTGGTTATCTGAAAGATTCTGCTTGGCGACTCCTCCAGAATATCCCTTGTCGGTTGTACTCAACTTCTTTTTGCGCTACTTCATCTACATGGGCCTGCATGTTGAGAATTGGGAAAATTAGCTTGTGGAGCATGGAGCTCGTGGGCTATATTGGTCAGTGCCTTGGTGGGGACAGTTGCAACCAATTCTGGAGTTAGGAGAGTATTCATATGTGCGGCTGGTTGGTCTCAGATAGACCTCTTTTTATTTCCCTTGGCGGCTTCTGCGCCAAATTGCCTGGGCGCAGGTCGTGCCCCCTCGGACCTCAAATTTCTTTCCAGTAGAAGATTTGACTGAGCACCTGCGTCTGTTGCTCGGGTCTCTATGGGAAAATCGGCGTTCATCGACCCATCCCTCTCAGTCTGTCGGGAAGGTTTGCCATGTCCCCAAAGATTATATGAAGTGGTTGTGGAGGAAAGTAGTCAACAAGATGTTGGCAGTAGAGAATGGTCAAAGGTGGTTTATTTTATCTGACTCCATGGAAGGGGGTGTTGTGGTCTTTTCAAAGATGGTTAAGGCTCATCGATCCATGGAATTTTTGCGACATTCTATTCAGGCACGGGAAACTTGGGGTCATCAGGATGTAGATGATGAGGGTGCAGGCTCTTTTGGTAGCTGTGGGTAGGACTCCTGGGGAGTTTATTTGTGTAATAGATGTGGGGGATTTTATCTGGATTTTTATGGTAATAGGGGGAAGGGAGTTATCCTTTCCTTTTTCTTAAGTAATCCGTACTATAATTTCCCATTAATGAAATAAACAAGTTCCTGATCATCCAGTTGTGCCTTTTGATGAATTTTTTTGTAATACCCCGTATTTTCGTGATATTTATTTTAGGGGATTAATTGAATTAAATGTGTATTAATTGAAAATTAATCCGGATAAAATATTAATGAGATGTGAGTTAGTATTTGATTATAATGTGTATATATGGCAATATATGAATATTGGAACTATTGAAATTGTCGCGAGATTGAAATACGGCAAATTTGGGAAATTTTGTTGGGACGCGCGTGACAGTCGTGTCAGGAATATAATTATTTGAATTAAAAAGTGAATTTTATTTTTATCACCCGTATGGTCATTTTGAGTGCGCCAACGAGTCCGGAAGGGTCGAAATAGTCAGAAAACACTAGCCGGGAGTTTGGTTTGGTACCCGGGGCATTTTTAGGCCACACCGGCAACGTATAAGGGTAGTTTGGTAATTTCGGAAATTGGGTAATTAAAACCCACGAAAATTAGAGTTAAAAATCTGACTTAGTCTTAACCAACTAAGCCATTTACAACCCCAATTTAGGTAGTGGGCTACGGGAGAAGTTAGAAACTTTAAAACTTGGCAAAAACCAACCCCACCTCCATTATCACCTTGAGAAGAACTTGTAGAGAGAGAGAGAAAGAGGAGAATTCTGCAGAGAGAGAGAGAGAACAGATTCAACCTTCAAGATTCAACCTCAAATTCAGAGAAAGATTAAGGCAAGTGGTTTAATTCCAATTGATTTAATGCTATTCTTTTCCATGTTTAGGAAATTATCAAATTTATCTTGGAAGATTGATTAGACCCATGAATTTGAAGATGTAAAACTATGAACTATGTTAGGGACTGCATGTAGAAACATTCTGGACGAATTATGAATTCAGAATTATGACCCTTGATGATTTAAAAATGGATTTTAGAAGAAGTTTATTAATGTTCTTGAAAGAAATAGAAAACTAGAATTCTTAATGAAGATTTGATCCATACAAAGCCCTTGAATGATGAATTATTGGTTTTAGAACGTTAACACTGTTGTAGGATGGTTGTATGATGATATTATTACGTTATCTTAGAGTTTCATGCTTTTTAATGGAGTTTTGGGTTGATTTGAAAACTGCAAAATGAAGCAGTCCACAGCCTACTTGGTGCGTTCGATCGATCGACATTCATCAGTCGATCGATCGACCACCATCGATCGATCGAAGGTCAAGGTCGATCGATCGACCTTCCCAGAATGAGTAAAATTTCCCTAGTTAAATTTTAATGATGTTAACCCTTGGAAAATATTATTGGAGACCTTATAAATATCCTTAGACTTAAGGAAGACCAGTAGGTATGGTTATAATGTTCGGACCTTAATTAGAATTTAATTTGAGGAATTATTCTAAAAGCTATTGAAGCTTGATAAGTGAGATAATATTAGTATTAATAGAGTAATTTTTAATAAGTTGATGAATTGAGGTTTGGGGCAGAAGTAAAGACCTTAAGAATAATGATGTAATATGTGGGAATATTAGGAAACTTAATAACCCCTTTGAGATAGGTTTTAAGTATAAGAATCTATGACGTGAGATGTGACGACAGTCTACATTATATATTATCGGAAGACTAAAAATGTATACAATTGGAATAATGGTATAAGGATGTAGAAAATACCTTTATTAATATTGAGATATCTAAGATGTGTGCATGCTTAGTATATAATCTTATGTGTATGACATATCTACCATACTTGCTATCACAGGAGGTTTACGTTCGCTTAGGGCCTTCTAATCCTTGTGTGCCCGGATTTAGTTTGGTACCTAGAGGACATAGTTCAAGGGAATGACTTAATTGTGAGTTATTAAGCCAGCTGACTATGGAGCATAGTTATGTACGTGACCATGGATATGTTGAATTATGTTCGCCTCCATTTTTGTGTGTGGTGTTTATTCTAACAATTCCTGAGAGATTCGGAATTTGTAATCCTTATGTACGTGATGTACCGGGATGGATAGCAGAGTATGTGTGCGCCGCAGCTTAGCCTCGGGGTGCTTATATTGTATATTTATGATGTGAATAATATACGGTGGAATGAAAAGGAATTGTGATGTTTATTTATGAGAATCATTTATAGTAACTCCATAAGATAAATAAGGGGATAACCTCCAGTAAACGGTAATGCTAACAATTGAGAATCCGAGTTCAAGTAAAGCTATCTATTTAAGTAATAACATTGGAAATTCATATTGTGAATCGAGTAGTTGGGTTAGAACTTATGATGGTTTAGTTAGATAAATAACACATGTATGGGTACAGGAACGTTAGGAGTGCACTGTTAGACGAGAGGTGAGTATTTCATGTGAGAGCACGTCCTAACATGTATCTTGCATTCATTGTTTTAATTGTTATTAAAGAACTTGTTGTTTTTAAAATACTCTCCACATTCGGGCTCTGACCCGTTTGCTTTCAAATCTATCTTTTTGTAAAAACCATTTTAGGTGCCCAGCCACAAGGACACCATGCATAGTATTTCCATTCAGGTGACGAGCTGTAGCTGTTGTGGAAGTTACAGGGCCTTGCTAGTAGACGCTTCATTTTCCTTGACTCTATATTCAGATTTCATCAGTTGTAGGGCATGTCGCCCATTTCTTTTAGATACATTTAATTTTATATTTCAGTTATTCAGACTTTGTTTTGTAATTAATTCAGGATGCAGACTTGTTTTATTTCATTTCATATCGGGATTGTTGTGAGGAGTATTTCCTCGAAACTCATCTTTTATTGTTGATTCGTTATAGTTGGACTTTATCGTGAATGGTTGTGTTACATTTCTATCTTTCATTTATTGCATGTTAATCAGATTTAATTTAATATTTGACAACTCACTTTTCAAATACTAGGTGGTTAGTAATTATAAAAAAAAATGTTTTCGACAGTGATGCTATTAACTGGACCAACTTGGCATTTTGTATTGATTTAATAAAGGAGTAGCTACCCGGTATTTAATTAGTCGGGGTGTCACAGGAGGTATCAGAGCATCAGGTTCTAGTGTCCTTTAGGATCTGTACGGTTTATTATGTTTCCGCTGAGCTTTCTTTGATGTAGAGCCCTATATTTTAGGACTGTTATATTCTTTTGTATATGTTACGTTCTTCAGCTATTTTAAGTTTATAACTGCGAACTTATAAACTTTATTCTCATTTCAGATGCCTCCACGACGTGCGCAGCGAGTTCCCAGGGATGCAATGCCAGAACCACAGCCCGCACCAGTTCAGGGCACGATGAATGCCGCCGAGGTCGCAGCCATTGTGGCCCAGGCGGTAAATGCCGCACTAGAAGTAGTTCAGCAGGCACCACCTCAGGCACCGGTAGCCGCGCCAGTTCAGGCATATGCATTCCCGTCTGGTTGGGAACGAGTTCGAGATGCTTTTCAGAAAGCACACCCTTCGGAGTTCGCAGGTAGCTCCGATGTTGTGGTATCTAGTCAGTGGAGGAAGAATATTCAGAGGCACTTGAGGATATATGAGTGCACCGATGTTCAGAGGCAGATATTAACTACTTTCAAGCTAGTGGGAGCTGCATTGCAGTGGTGGGAGTCTATTACCACCGCAGAGGAGAGAGATACTCTCACTATACAGGAGTTCTGGGTGCGGTTCGACCGCAAATATTTTCCGTCAGCTGTTCACACGGAAATGAGGAGGAAGTTGATGAGCCTTAGACAGGAGGGTAAGACTGTGGCCGAGTATGAGGCCGAATTCACAAATTTGCTGAACATTGTACCGGATGAGATACCGACAGAAGAGAAGAAGATTTAGAAATTCATAGATGGATTGACTTGGAGGATCCGTCAGCATTTATTGGGGAACCTCTCGTTGGCCACTTATTCTGACGTGGTTAACGCTGCATTGCTCCATTGCCAGGACCACCGCTTTCACTTGACAGAGGGGAAGCGATCAGGAGAGTCCAGCCATCAGAGCAGGACAGGGGGAAATGGTGCCAGCGGGGCACAATCAGCTCAGGGTCAGTATAGGTAGAGTGATCAGGGTTCCCAGTAGGGGGATCATAAGAGGTTCCGATCAGGGGGTTTTAGGAACGGTCAGGGAGGATTCCGGAATGGCCAGCAGGGTCATAACGACCATCAGGGCCAGCAGGGTCAAAATGGTCAACAATAGCAGTTTCACCAGGGCCAGGGAAGAAATGGTAACGACCACCAGGGCCGAGGGTAGCAGGGACAGCGAGGGGGAAACTTCCCGGGGAAGTGTTTCATTTGTGGTAATATTGGCCACAAACGTCAGGATTGTCCTGATAAGGGCAGGGCCCCACAGCAGCAGCAGCAGGGTGCTCGACACGAGCCACAGAGGCCACTTTTTCCACCTGCCCTCCCATCTCCAGCCCAGATGCCAGCACTACCAGCCATTCCAGCAGTTCCTGTGCAGCAAGGGCACTTACAGTATGGACGTGTCTATAACGTCCACCAGGCAGCAGCTCCACAGGCACCACCCGCGATTGAGGGTATGTTTCCTATCCATAGTACTATGGGTCGGGTTTTGTTTGATACGGGGGCAACGCATTGTTTTATAGCTACACATTTTGCGAAAGCCTTAGGGTTGTTAGCCACAGCAAAGAGCACAGTGACGTGTGTAGACTCACCATTGGGGAGTGGGTCACTTATTTTCTTTATATGTCGGGGAGTGGGGGTAGAGATTGGTATCTTGGTATTACCTGCAGACATGTTGGTATTAGATATGCATGTTCACAATGTGATTATCGGTATGGATTGGCTCGCAGACTATAGAGCCATGATTGATTGCTTCGGTGGGAACATTATTTTTGCCATTCCGGGGCAAGAGATGTTTGTAGTGGCGATGCCTCGCCCAGAGGGAGGCTCGACCACTAATTTGTACTACATAGAGGAGAATACTTCTATGGAAGTTGTGATTCCTTTAGATTCGATTCCAGTTGTCAGGGAGTATCCTGATGTGTTTCAGGAGATACCAGGCCTACCCTCCAGTCGTGAGATAGACTTTGTCATAGACTTATTGCCAGATACGAGACCTATAGCACGAGAACCATACCGTATGGCTCCGGCAGAGATGCGAGAGCTACGAGATCAGATTGAGCAGTTGTTGGGTCAGGGGTTTATACGGAGGAGTACTTCGTCGTGGGGTGCCCCTGTGTTGTTCGTGAAGAAGAGAGATGGTTCACTGAGATTGTGTGTGGACTACCGGGAGTTGAACAAGGTCACGATACGGAATAAGTATCCGTTGCCTCGAATCGATGACCTATTCGACCAGTTGAGAGGAGCTTCTTTCTTCTCAAAGATTGATTTGCGATCTGGATACCATCAGTTGCGTATCAGGGAGGAGGACGTCTCGAAGACTGCGTTCTTATCGAGATATGGTTCTTACGAGTTTCGGGTTATGCCTTTTGGTTTGACCAATTCTCCAGCCGTGTTTATGGACTTGATGAATAGGGTGTTCAGAGATTTATTAGATCAGTTGGTCATTGTTTTCATCGATGATATTCTGGTTTACTCCCAGATAGAGGAGGAGCACACCGAGCATTTGAGGCAAGTTTTACAGACGCTACGTCAGAATGAGCTGTATGCAAAATATGAGAAGTGCGGGTTTTGGCTGAAGGAGGTCCAGTTTTTGGGACACATTATTTCCGACCGGGGGATATCTGTTGATCCAGGGAAGGTATCCGCGGTGAGGGAGTGGGGACAGCCCACGATGCCGACAGAGATCCGTAGTTTCTTGGGTCTAGCAGGATACTACAGGAGGTTCATTCGGGGATTTTCGAAGATAGCGGGTCCTTTGACACATCTGACTCGTAAGGGTGTGCCGTTCATTTGGAGTGATGCCTGTCAGTTGGCATTCGACGAGTTGAAGGACAAGTTGACCTCAGCACCTGTGTTAGCATTGCCGAGACCGGGAGTTGAGTATCTAGTTTACACCGATGCGTCCTTGCAAGGACTTGGAGGTGTATTGCAGCAGGAGAGTCAGGCCATAGCTTATGCTTCCCGTAAGCTTAAGCCTCATGAGAATAATTACCCCACCCATGACTTGGAGTTGGCGACAGTTGTATTTGCCCTTCGGATATGGAGACATTATCTTTTGGGGGAGAAGTTTCAATTATTCACGGACCACAAGTCCCTACAGTACCTATTCACGCAAAAGGAGTTGAATATGCGGCAGCGAAGGTGGCTTGAGTTTGTGAAAGGCTATCAGTTTGATATCCAGTATCACCCGGGGAAGGCTAACGTGGTAGCAGACGCGTTGAGCCGTAGGCCAGCAGATGAAGTGGCAGGGGTGTGGAAGGCCAAGTGGAAGGAGATGGGACACCAACATGCAGTGGCCCGATCGTTCATGTGTGTGATGACCATTACACCACAGATTGTCACGAAGGTAGTAAGGGCACAGGCAAATGACTCGTTCTGTCAGGAGCAGATAGTTCGATTATTAGCAGAGGGAGCCGAGTCCTATACCGTTAGCTCAGACGGGGGATTACGCTTCAATGGGAGATTGGTAGTTCCGGAAGGGGAGGAATTGCGGCACGAGGTGATGGCAGAGTCGTATGGCTCACGGTTCGCGGTACATCCCGGAGGGGACAAAATGTACCAGGACATGAGACGTCAGTATTAGTGGAGCGGGGTGAAGAAAGATATTACCGCATTTGTTTCGAAATGCGCCACTTGTCAGCTAGTAAAAGTGGATCATCAGAGACCGCAGGACTTCTACAGCCATTGGAGGTCCCGATGTGGATGTGGGAGAGCATCTCCATGGACTTTATCACGGGGTTGCCTACGTCAAAGAGAGGTCATGACTCCATTTGGGTAATTGTGGACAGGTTGACCAAAGTCGCTCATTTTCTACCCGTAAGGACAGACTACACTACGGGACAGTATGCCCAGCTCTTTATTGCAGAGATAGTGAGACTTCATGGTGTGCCCCTAAACATCGTGTCTGATCGAGACAAGATATTTGTGTCACGGTTTTGGGAAAGTTTTCAAGAGGCCATGGGCACGGAATTGCGGTTGAGTACGGCGTATCACCCGCAGACCGATGGGAAGACCGAGCGTACAAATCAGATGTTGGAGGACATGCTACGTATGTGCATCATTGATTTCGAGGGTGGATGGGAGCAGTATCTTCCACTGGTGGAGTTTGCTTACAACAACTCCTACCAGTTCACTATTGGCATGGCTCCATTTGAGGCGTTGTACGGTAGACCTTGTCATTCCCCAGCATATTGGTTGGAGGTGGGGGACAACAAACTACTTGGGCCGGAAGTGATTCAGGATACTTCGGCAAGAATAGAATTGATTCGGAGTCGCATTCGGGTAGCTCAGGATCGGCAGAAGAGCTATGCTGATGCAAAGAGATTCTTCAGGGAGTTCCAAGTGGGGGACCAGGTTTTGCTCAGAGTATCTCCTATGAAGGGGATTATGCATTTTGGGAAGAAAGAGAAGTTGGCACCGAGATATGTGGGACCATTTCCTATTATTGAGCGGATTGGACCGGTTGCGTATAGGCTTGGGTTACCGGAACATTTGCATCGGATTCACGATGTATTTCATATTTCCTCGCTAAGGAAATATCTTAGAGACGATTTGGCTCATTCTCATATTGCTTTGGAGGACATTGATCTCCAGCCTGATAGCTCCTACGAGGAGGGGCCAATTGCTATTTTGGACCGAAGTGAGCGGAAACTGCGGTCAAAGATAGTTCTGTTAGTACGTGTTTAGTGGCGACATCATAATGTCGAGGAGTCCACATGGGAGCGCGAAGATGAGATGCGCGAACGCTATCCAGAGTTGTTCTTACCAGGTACTTTCTAGTTCCGAATTTCGGGACAAAATTCAGTTATTAGGGGGGAAGTATGTAATACCCCGTATTTTCGTGATATTTATTTTTGGGGATTAATTGAATTAAATGTGTATTAATTGAAAATTAATCCGGATAAAATATTAACGAGATGTGAGTTAGTATTTGATTATAATGTGTATATATGGCAATATATGAATATTGGAACTATTGAAATTGTCGCGAGATTGAAATACGGCAATTTGGGAAATTTTGTTGGGACGCGCGTGACAGTCGCGTCAGGAATATAATTATTTGAATTAAAAGTGAATTTTATTTTTATCACCTGTATGGTCATTTTGAGTGCGCCAACGAGTCCGGAAGGGTCGAAATAGTCAGAAAACACTAGCCGTGAGTTTGGTTTGGGTCCCGGGGCATTTTTAGGTCACACCGGCAACGTATAAGGGTAGTTTGGTAATTTTGAAAATTGGGTAATTAAAACCCACGAAAATTAGAGTTAAAAATCTGACTTAGTCTTAACCCACTAAGCCATTTCCAACCCCAATTTAGGTAGTGCGCTAAGGGAGAAGTTAGAAACTTTAAAACTTGGCAAAAACCAACCCCACCTCCATTATCACCTTGAGAAGAACTTGTAGAGAGAGAGAGAAAGAGGAGAACTCTGCAGAGAGAGAGAGAGAACAAATTCAACCTTCAAGATTCAACCTCAAATTCAGAGAAAGATTAAGGCAAGTGGTTTAATTCCAATTGATTTAATGCTACGCTTTTCCATGTTTAGGAAATTATCAAATTTATCTTGGAAGATTGATTAGACCCATGAATTTGAAGATGTAAAACTATGAACTATGTTAGGGACTGCATGTAGAAACATTCTGGACGAATTATGAATTCAGAATTATGACCCTTGATGATTTAAAAACGGATTTTAGAAGAAGTTTATTAATGTTCTTGAAAGAAATAGAAAACTGGAATTCTTGATGAAGATTTGATCCATACAAAGCCCTTGAATGATGAATTATTGGTTTTAGAACGTTAACACTGTTGTAGGATGGTTGTATGATGATATTATTACGTTATCTTAGAGTTTCATGATTGTTAATGGTGTTTTGGGTTGATTTGAAAACTGCAAAACGAAGCAGTCCGCAGCCTACCTGATGCGTTCGATCGATCGACATTCATCAGTCGATCGATCGACCAACATCGATCGATTGAAGGTCAAGGTCGATCGATCGACCTTCCCAGAAAGAGTAAAATTTCCCTAGTTAAATTTTAATGATGTTAACCCTTGGAAAATATTATTGGAGACCTTATGAATATCCTTAGACTTAAGGAAGACCAGTAGGTATGGTTATAAAGTTCGGACCTTAATTATAATTTAATTTTAGGAATTATTCTAAAAGCTATTGAAGCTCGATAAGTGAGATAATATTAGGATTAATAGAGTAATTTTGAATAATTTGATGAATTGAGGTTTGGGTCAGAAGTAAGGACCTTAAGAATAATGATGTAATATGTGGGAATATTAGGAAACTTAATAACCCCTTTGAGATAGGTTTTAAGTATAAGAATCTATGACGTGAGATGTGACGACAGTCTACATTATATATTATCGGAAGACTAAAAATGTATACAATTGGAATAATGGTATAAGGATGTAGAAAATACCTTTATTAATATTGAGATATCTAAGATGTGTGCATGCTTAGTATATAATCTTATGTGTATGACATACCTACCATACTTGCTATCACGGGAGGTTTACGTTCTATTAGGGCCTTCTAATCCTTGTGTGCCCGGATTTAGTTTGGTACCTAGAGGACATAGTTCAAGGGAATGACTTAATTGTGAGTTATTAAGCCAGCTTACTATGGAGCGTAGGTATGTACGTGACCATGGATATGTTGAAATATGTTCGCCTCCATTTTTGTGTTTGGTGTTTATTCTAACAATTCCTGAGAGATTCGGAATTTGTAATCCTTATGTACCTGATGTACCGGGATGGATAGCAGAGTATGTGTGCGCCGCAGCTTAGCCTTGGGGTGCTTATATTGTATATTTATGATGTGAATAATATACGGTGGAATTAAAAGGAACTGTGATGTTTATTTATGAGAATCATTTATAGTAACGCCATAAGATAAATAAGGGGATAACCTCCAGTAAACGGTAAAGCTAACAATTGAGAATTCGAGTTCAAGTAAAGCTATCTATTTAAGTAATAACATTGGAAATTAATATTGTGAATCGAGTAGTTGGGTTAGAACTTATGATGGTTTAGTTAGATAAATAACACATGTATGGGTACAGGAACGTTAGGAGTGCACTGTTAGACGAGAGGTGAGTATTTCATGTGAGAGAACGTCCTAACATGTATCTTGCATTCATTGTTTTAATTGTTATTAAAGCACTTGCTATTTTTAAAATACTCTCCACATTCGGGCTCTGACCCGTTTGCTTTCAAATCTATCTTTTTGTAAAAACCATTTTAGGTGCCCAGCCACAAGGACACCATGCATAGTATTTCCAGTCAGGTGACGAGCTGTAGCTGTTGTGGAAGTTACAGGGCCTTGCTAGTAGACGCTTCATTTGCCTTGACTCTATATTCAGATTTCATCAGTTGTAGGGCATGTCGCCCATTTCTTTTAGAGACATTTCATTTTATATTTCAGTTATTCAGACTTTGTTTTGTAATTAATTCAGGATGCAGACTTGTTTTATTTCATTTCATATCGGGATTATTGTGAGGAGTATTTCCTCGAGACTCATCTTTTATTGTTGATTCGTTATAGTTGGACTTTATCGTGAATGGTTGTGTTACATTTCTATCTTTCATTTATTGCATGTTAATCAGATTTAATTTAAAATTTGGCAACTCACTTTTCAAATACTAGGTGGTTAGTAATTATAAAAAAAAATGTTTTCGACAGTGATGCTATTAACTGGACCAACTTGGCATTTTGTATTGATTTAATAAAGGAGTAGCTACCCGGTATTTAATTAGTCGGGGTGTCACAGGTGGTATCAGAGCATCAGGTTCTAGTGTCCTTTAGGATCTGTACGGCTTATTATGTTTCCGCTGAGCTTTCTTTGATGTAGAGCCCTATATTTTAGGACTGTTGTATTCTTTTGTATATGCTACGTTCTTCAGCTATTATAAGTTTATAACTGCGAACTTATAAACTTTATTCTCATTTCAGATGCCTCCACGATGTGCGCAGCGAGTTCCCAGGGATGCAATGCCAGAACCACAGCCCGCACCAGTTCAGGGCACGATGAATGCCGACGAGGTCGCAGCCATTGTGGCCCAGGCGGTAAATGCCGCACTAACAGTAGTTCAGCAGGCACCACCTCAGGCGCCGGTAGCCGCGCCAGTTCAGGCATATGCATTCCCGTCTGCTTGGGAACGAGTTCGAGATGCTTTTCAGAAACCACACCCTTCGGAGTTCGCAGGTAGCTCCGATGTTGTGGTATCTAGTCAGTGGAGGAAGAATATTCAGAGGCACTTGAGGATGTATGAGTGCGCCGATGTTCAGAGGCAGATACTAGCTACTTTCAAGCTAGTGGGAGCTGCATTGCAGTGGTGGGAGTCTATTACCACCGTATAGGAGAGAGATACTCTCACTATACAGGAATTTTGGGTGCGGTTCGACCGCAAATATTTTCGGTCAGCTGTTTACACAGAAATGAGGAGGAAGTTGATGAGCCTTAGACAGGAGGGTAAGACTGTGGCCGAGTATGAGGCCGAATTCACAAATTTGCTGAACATTGTACCGGATGAGATACCGACGAAAGAGAAGAAGATTCCGAAATTCATAGATGGATTGACTTGGAGGATCCGTCAGCATTTATTGGGGAACCTCTCGTTGGCCACATATACATCAAGGTATTGAATACTTTTCTTGAGAGTGACCTTGAGGCCCACTGTGCATGCTTTATATTCCGTCATGTTATTGGTGCAGGGGAAATTCAATTTGATGGCGATGGGAGTATGAGAGTCATCCGGGGCAACCTGGAGTATCCCAATGCCATATCCCTTTTTGTTGGAAGCGTCGTCAAAGACATTCGCCATCGGATGTTGTCTTGGGCGGTGCAAAGGATATTCTCATCCGAGAATTCGGAGATCCAGACATTGGCTTCTTCTACGGGGTAATCCACGAGGTAGTCAGAGATGACTCTTCCTTTAATTGATTTCTGTGTGACGTACGCGATATCGAACTCGGTTAGGAGCATAAACCATCGGGCCATTCGACTAGATAAGGCGGGTTTCTCAAGAAGGTATTTGATGGGATCCATTTGCGATACAAGTTTTATGGGGAAGGCGAGCATGTAGTGTCACAACTTTTGGGTGACCTAGACCAGCGCGACACACGCTTTTTCCAAAGAAGTTTAGTTGACCTCGTACCCGACCAATTTGCAACTGGAATAATAGATGGCTCTTTCTTTACAGGAGTCCTCAAGGTATTCGGCTAGCAAAGCCCCAGCTGCAGTGTCGGTTCTGGTTAGGTAGAGGAGCAAAGGGGGACCAGGTTGTAGTGGCATGAGAACCGGAGGTTGGGTCAGATATTATTTGATTTGGTCAAAAGATTCTTGGCAAGCCTCGTTCCAAACCTTGGTTTAATCCTTTCGAAGGATATTGAAGATTGGTTCACAGATGGAGGTTAGCTGGCTGATGAACTATCTGATATATTGTAATTTCCCAGGAAAACCTCGAACTTCTTTCTCATTTTGGGGTGGTGGCATCTCAAGTATGGCTTTCATCTTGTCGGGATCTTCTTCTATCCCCTTCTCACTGACCATGAATCCTAAGAGTTTTCCCTTTGTGATGTCGAAGACACACTTCTGTGGATTGAGTCTCATCTGATACTGCCGCAGTCGTTCGAAGAACTTTCGGAGAGCAAGAGCATGACCTTCTCTAGTTTTGGACTTGATAATCATATCATCCACGTAAACCTCGACCTCCTTGTGAATCAGGTAGTGCAGGATGGTTGTGGCATCCCTTTGGTAGGTAGCCCCATCATTCTTGAGACCGAATGGCATAACGGGTTAGCAGAAGGTTCCCCATGAGGTGATGAATCCAGTTTTTTTCTTGGTGGTCGGGGTGCATCTTGATTTGGTTGTATTCGGCAAAACCATCGACGAATGACTTGAGAGCATGACTGGCTGTGTTGTCCATGATCAAGTCGATATTGGGTAGTGGATAATCATCCTTTGGAGAAGCTTTATTTAAATCTCGGTAATCCACACACATTCGAACCTTTCCTCCAGATTTCGGTACAGGTACAATGTTGGCTAGCCATGTGGGATATTCGATTACTCGAATGAAACCTACGTTCAACTGTTTGACCACCTCTTCTTTGACTTTGAGCGACCATTCGGTGCGAAGCTTTCTCAATTTTTGTTTAACCGACTTCTAATTTGGGAGAGTGTGGATCTCATGCTGATCTATTTCAGGATTGATACTGGGCATATCGTCATAGGACCATGCGAAGACATCTACGAACTCCTTTAGCAATTCTTCGAGTTGTGTGCGCTCATGCTCGTCAAGCGTAGCCCCTATCCTAATCTTGCGCAGTTGTCTACTAGAACTGAGATTAATAAAAACAGTCTCTTCTTCATTAACTTGAACGCGGTTACGTTGTTTGTTATTAACCTTATTTAGATCAGTAAAGAATTGTTCATTTGAAAAATCATCATCATCAAAAGTTCGGTTAGAATCTAAACAGTTAATGTAAGGCACAACAAGATACTCAAAATCTTTGTTTATTTCATTGATAGGTAAAATAGCATTGAGAACCTCATCAAAAGAGGTCTCGATTACATTTAAGCAAGGTTAGACAACAGTAGATGAAACAGGGTAAACATTGGGGTTAGGGGAGATTTCCAGAGGTAGAACAGGTGCAGCATGCTAGTTGAGGATAGGTGTATCCGCATCCTTGATCAGATGAGAGGGGTCCAGTGATGTGGTGCCTGAATGAACCATGCAGAGTGCCAGTCCCAGTGTCTGCAAGTTGAAGGAATCTTTGAAACCATTTTCCTCAATTTCTTTGGTATTTTTGGTGAGAAGTTATACGCGGTGTGGGAAACTTTCAGCCCATGGGTAGCTATCTTGGAAAAATATCTCCATTCCAGGCTTCATTTTCTTGTCTGTGCGGTCGTACCATGGTTCTAGAAAACCGCAAAAGGGGAAATCCTCTCCCTCTTTGATGAATCGTCCATTTAAGGAATCTCCTGGGATAGTTCGGACGCGGTCTAACCCTCTCTTTGCTCGAGTCTGGCGGATCATTCTAAGCTCTTTTTCTGATGGTTGATAACCCAAGCCACAAGGAGGGAAAGCTTTCTTCAGTTCGATGGGCTCAAGTATCCCCTGCTGCCTTGGTCCTAGCCCCAGTCTAGGCATGAAGTGCATGTTTCTAAACATCTGAATCATATGGACATTTCCATGAGGATCATATTCTGGACAAACCCTTTCTTTGAAACCGTCCCCTGCCGGGAGTAATGATGGCTCAACTCGAAATCCTGATAGGAACATATCATTTGACCCATGTTGTATCTCAAGGAATGGACTACTGGTGCTTGCACCTTCGGTATTTTCGTCATCGCCTAAAATGGTGATAACTCACCCATCGGCGAAGAACTTCAATTTCTGATGGAATGAGGAAGAGACACCCTTTATGCTATGGAGCCAGGGTCGTCCGAGCAACAGGTTGAAACAGGTCGGGATATCAATGACTTGGAGCTCGACGACAGGGTTTATAGGGCCAACCCCTATTGCAAGTTTTATGGATCCCATCACCTCCCAACGGGTATTATCGTAGGCACGCATGGCGAGAGAGGTTGGAGCGAGGTCACTTTCTTTCAGACCTAGACATTTGAAGGTTCTCAGTGGGCAGACATTCAAAGCGGATCCGTTATCAATGAGGGAAAGCGGTACAACCTTCCCCATAACTTCGATGGAGATATTGAGTGCATGATTGTGATTTGGCCTAATTTTGGGGATTTATTCTTCACAAAAGGACAGTATTCGGGTGGAGGTCAAGGATCTGACCAAATTTACCGCTTATTCTGGTGTGTTAGAAGGAGGAACTATGGGTTCTGTGAGAAACTTGATTAAAGCATTTTTTTGTAGCTGGGAAGACATGAAAAGCCCTCATAGAGTGATGTTAGCTTGAGTTTTCTTCAGTTGGTTGAGGATATTGATCTCCTCGATGGTCATTTCTGGCATAAGAAGGTTTTCAACGCCCTTCCCTTTGTCATTTGCTGGTAGTGAGCTCAGAATCTGGTACCGTCTTCCAGATCTGGTCACATGATTTACTAAAGAAGGGAAAAACTTAAATCCAGTTTCCTCATCAATCTCAGGTTGCTCTTCCGCCCTGTCTATTTCTCCGAGGATTTTTTCAAATGATATCATCCCACATAAGTCGACTATTGGGACAGTTCTTCCTGAAGCTTAATCTTCATATGAATCTTCGAATTCTTCCCCCCATCCGGTTGCAACGATTATGTTTTTCCCTGTGAGGTCAATGCATTCCACAACTTCAACGGCTTCCTCATATAGGTCTTCCCATTATGTGGGGATGTGTAAGGGTGAAGGGACCAGGTGCCCTTGTAGCTTCACAGTGTCAAGTAGCCCGGTGATGCTGCAAATGTTGTTGGTTTTCCTGAATGCTTTCGCCATGATCTGGACAACATCATCTCAGCTGACTTCATCGATTGGTATCACCCAACTATCCGATTCTCGGGCCCATTTTCGCGCTTCCAAAAACAACGTACTGAAGTTTTGGAAATCGATATTCATCCGTGAGGGGAATTTCAGCCCGAACTCTAGGAGTTAGTTTAACACCTTTGATAATTCCATACCTCCATTTTCAGAACGGGTCCAGACAGTGATGCACGCTCTGGTAAGGAGTGACAGTGCCTGATCAGTGGGGCTATTAGGGTGTAGGAGGAAATATGGGCAAATTTGAAGAGGTTTAGGAGGGTATAGGGGTGTGATTTGGGTTGATGGATCGAAATTCGAATTTTCTTCCAAGAAGATGGCATTGGTGTGATTTGGGAGTGGGTTTTGAGTAGTGTTTGGCTTAGGATTGGCTGGTGGGGCGATGGTATCCCAATCGATGAGATCTTGGATTATGCTTAGAAGGTGGAAGCATTGGTCGGTGGTATGGCCAGCTGTTTGGTGAAAGGAGCAATAAGCATCAGTCTTGAAATTTTTGGGAAGTGGATTGGGTAATGAACGGGGATCCAAGGGTTTTATAAGGCTTCGGGTTAACAGGGCTTGTTAGACTTTTGAGAGGGGAGCATGAAGCTCAGTGTATTCCTTTTGGACGGGGGCAGGGCAACTTTTTGGTGCCCATGATGTGGTTGGTTGAGAGATGTTGTTAATGGTTGAGACTGTAGCATTGGCAGGCTTGTCATACTTTCTAGGGGTGAATTGTCCGGACACCTTCTTTGGTTCAACTTCTGTTTTAGCGAGACCTTCCTCCATTTCTACTCCTGCTTCTCTGAGAGCTCGAAAGTGGAGGTAGTACTGTCCTCCCATGGTCGCTCGAACATGGGGCAAGAAATTCGTCTTCACTATGTTGACTTGTTCTTCCTCGGATGGGCGATTGGTCATGGTAGATACTTTTCTCTCCATCGAGCTATAAAGTTACTGACTGATTCTCTAGAGTTTTGTTTGAGCAGCTCTAAATCACGGCGGGTGACCTCAAGCTTTTCGTTGTATTTATACTGCGACATGAATTCTCGGGCTACATCCTCCCAGCTACAGATTCTGGATTCCTCAAGAGATAAAAACCATCGGAGGGAAATATCCTTCAAAGTTTGCTGAAACAGTTGGGCCATTACCTCTTCAGAAGCCCCTAGTAGATTCATAGAACGATGATAACTGCGAAGATGAACAATTTGGAGACCACTCCCCCAGAATTTCTCGATATTTGGCATCTTGAACTTCTCGGGTAACCTTGCTTTAGGATAAGGAGACATGTGGGTGTAGTCCATGTAATTACCAGAGATCCTGACCTGATCAAACTTGTTGGTGAGCATCAGCGACCACTGGTAGGTTAGCCACAGGCTGGGCAATGTTTGGCATCGAAAGTTGGGCAGACGGCAGCCCATTGGCAGGAGGGGCACGTGGAGCATACTGATATTCCTCCGGGACCCAGATAGGCTCGGGTGGACCCATAGCACGAGGGAATAGGGCCTCGGGCTCTTGAGGAATAGGAACTTGGTTTTTTTAGATTTCTCGGACCTCAGCTTGGAGGTTGTTAATCTTGGCCACGAGCTGAGCTAGGACTGTCGGCAGATCCGGTTGTATGACTGGTTCTTGATCTGCACTCTCCATAGAAGATGGATGGATTTTGAACTCGGAAGAAGTAGTAAAGGAGCGAATGAAACTCCGGGGTGATTTGACTGAAGACCGAAGCCAATAAGGAGCCAGGCCAAGGGCGTGCGATCGACCTGAGAAGGCGTAGGATGAGATTTATTTTTGAGAAAAAAAGGGAAGAAACTATTTTTGGATTTTTGATAAAAAGGGAGGAATGTTTTTGGATTTTTAATAAAGAAGGGAGAAATGTTTTTGGATTTTCAATAAAGAAGGGAGAAATGTTTTTGGAGATGGAACTCAGCATGATTATTATGTTTATTATGTTTTCACTTTTATTTAATTCTCCTAAATGCAATGCCGAACGGGACCCGAGCCTGGAAAAGTGGGGGTCTTAATATATGCAAAGCTATGTTTGGACTTGTAACCAGGCTCGCGGACAGGGTCCTGTTTTTTAAAAATATGCGCAAAAATTGGGCGGCAGATCGACCCGGAATTTTGGCAGAGTTTCGGGTTGAAACCGACAATCTAAAGTGCGTGTCCTAGGTTTGACACCTATATGCGGGTATGCAGTTGGTTGGGTGAATCATCATGGGTTCCCCCTTTGGCGTGACTTCCACGATATACGTCTTGCTCTTGCGGGCAATCAGTACATGTGGATAACCCATTTGATATACCTGAGTGTAAGTGAATTGCTTCACCATATACCTCGTGGGGACAGTACATGTGACAGCGAATTCGATATACTCGGCGTATGTGAACGAATTCCCTGCGATATACCTCCCTTCATGACTTCGGTCAAGCAATACGATGCGGGGGAACCGTTTGATAGATGTCGAAGGTACTCGGCCAATGGAAGGTGAGAGTCATATCGCTTAGGCTAACTGCGACCTGCCGGACCAGCGCCCATCACAAAGTGACCCTCCAGCTACTGGGTAAAATTTGGTCAATATCAATGCTCTTTGGTGATATCATGTGAATCATGCATGATTCTCTTATTAGTATCTTATGATGAGAATGCCTTTCTTGATTATGCCAAAACAGGGAGCAAAGCACAAGTACCCTAAAAGGTACACCAAGTATGGATGGGTGATCCGTGCAACATGGGGATATACATGTGATCCTAGGTGCACGTGGTGTGAAGTGTACATGGAGAATTTTCTACAAGTGTGTGAATAGAAGCATAAGCATGAAATACACATGTGAGAAAGGGGGATAGGCAGATATGGGGGAAACATAAACAAATATAGCATCCATGTGAATAGAGTTAAGCCCTCAAAATATACAATTGTCCCCAGCGGAGTCTCCACTGTGGCCATCCCCGATCCCCGCGGCAGAGGGAAAAGGATCCTTAGGGTCCCGCGCATCCCCTCTCGGGAGAGCGCTTCAGCCGGCGTCGATTTGTGAGGTGTGACAATGTAGAGAGATTCAAAGTCGCCAGTCTATTTTACTCAAAACAGACAAAAGAAAAAGGGGAAGCCACCCCGAAGGATGGCATCCAAGGACATACTGGTGCGTGAAAAACCAAAATGATTCGAGAAGGGTTCGGAGGCTGAGTTACGAAATGGGAAGGTGTTAGACACCCATTCCGCCCTTTCGGTCTCTCGTGAATATTTGCTATTTTCCCTTATGTTTCCCCTCGTGATATGTGTGCATGTGTATATATAGAATGGAGGTAGGAATCCTCGACTTGTATCATGGAAAAGATAAAGCGAGTCATCCGTAGGAATGTGAGATTAATGTAGAAAATAGGATTTGCGCGATTACCCTTGCGTTGATTGTTATAAAGCAACGATAGCGCATGTGGAATAATACGCCACTAAGAACGAATGTATAGAATATAATAGAAAATAAGATAAAGAGAAGATAGAAAATAAGAGAAAGAGTGAGAAAAGGACTCGAGTCTAGGGTTTTACCCCGAGACGCCTACGTAGCCTATAAAGCCATCAAAGTCCATGTAGTTCGCATACAAAATGAGGAATGGGGTTTATCCCATAAATCCAAATGGAGAAAACTCTTATTTGTAAGTATGTGCGTGTTTGTGTAGAAGAAGTGTTTTAGTTGTGAAAAAAGTGTGGAAAAAGTTTGAGAATCCCCTTTTGGAATTTATGAGAAAACCCTCTTTTTCTTGTTTTTTGGGTTTTATTTATATGAAAATAATAGATGTGCAATAATACTAGATAAAAATTATGTTAAGATATGTGAAATAAGATAATAAAAGTGCTAAGTAAGAAAACAAGTTATTGGGAATTTAAGAGAATTTAGGAGAGAGTTTGAGAAAGTTGAACCTTCTTGAAGATCTTGAGCTTGATCTTGAATGTTGGAGGGCAGCCCTTGCACTTTGAATGATGATAGAGAGTGTTTAATTCACCAAATTTGATGAAAGGGATGATGAAAAGTTGGAGTAAAAGGAGGATTTGGAAGTTGAAATCACGCTGCCTTCGAGAGAGGTTTTTAGGATTTGTTGAGAGGGATTTTCATCAGATCTGAGCTTCTCTTGCAAATGATGCCAAGGCCTCCTTTTATAGGCTCAGGGGTCTGCCGATCAGCATTGCCATGGAACTACCTATTGGCAGGTGCCGATAGGCAGGGTCTGGGACCTGCCATTTGGCTGTACGCCTTAGGCTTTTTCAGAAAATTGGCCGCTGAGGGAAAATCGTTGGTCAGAATCATGCATGGGGCATACCATTGGAAATTTATTTTAGAGACCTTTGAAAGTCCTTTGGACCGTTCCCAAGTTCAGGAGTTGACTTTGGGTCAAATGTGGCTCGTAAGCGTTTGTCGGTCTGCTGGATAGGGAATCGTTCGGACGCAAATGGATCGTTCGTCCGCATGGTAAGTCCGAATTGCGCATGGGGCGAACCGTTAGAAAGGTTAGGATATTTACTTCAACATTCCAAAGAGTTTGACCTGGTTTGGGGAGTTGACTTTGGTCAACCGGGCCTGAGAAGCATTCGATGACCTCTCGGAGTCAAATGGATCGTTCGTCCGCATGGTAAGTCAGAATCGTGCACGGGGCGGACCATTGGAAAGGGTTTTCAGTGCCCTTCGAAGATTCATTCAGCCTCGATTGAGCTAAAGAGTTTACTTAGGTCAAACAGAGCCCGGGAGTGCCCGGTGGCCTCTAGGTCGGGTTTCGGACGCAAACGGATCATTCGTCCGCATGGTAAGTCAGAATCGCATACGGAATGGACCGTTGGAAAGGGTATTCAGTTCCCTTAGAAGATTCATTGAGTCTTGATCGAGACGAAGAGTTTGAATTTTGGTCAAACCGAGTCGGGGAGTGCCCGATGGATTCCTGATCAGTTCTCGGGACATGACCTGGGTTTGCGGTGATGAGTGGAGGTACTAGGGACCTAAGGAGAGTTAGGGGGTAACATAATGAGGTGTCTACACTATAAATGTACAAGGGCAGCATTAAAAACATCTGTATAGGTCACCAACGTCGGATTACCAATCAAGTGCTACCTGATCCTCCAGGCCAGGCCATCCATGAACTTTGACTTCTTTTTCTCCTCATCGCTCACCTCATTTGGCAGAAAGTTTGCCAAACGGGTGAACTCGTCCTCATCATCTGCCACTGAACGGTCACCCTGTACTAACTCACTAAACTTCTTTCTCATTTCAGCTTCTATCGCTGGTGGGAAGTATTTGCGGTTGAACCTCACCCAGAACTCGGATATCGTCATCAAATCCCTCTCCTCAGCGGTTTTAACCAACTCCCACAACTATAAGGCTGCCCCCGACATACGGAAGGTAGCAAGCATATGTTTCTGTACATCAGTACACTCTAGCATGCGCAGATGGCATTGAATATTCTTTTTCCAATCACAAGCCTCTACTACATCGATACTACCCTGAAACTCGGGTGGGTGGCCTTTATGAAAGGTCTCCCTAACTCGCTGCTAAGACAGTGGCCCCACTAGAGCCTGAACTGTTGGTGCCACTGGAGGTGGTGCCTAGGGCTGAGCACAATGGGCTTCCATAGCCCTCATTACTGTCTCAACTGCCTGGGCCACTATTACTGACACCTGAGTAGTGGAGATCAACTCGGGTGGGTGTGGCGGTACCTATGGTTCCTGATGAGCCTCCCTTAAGTCATCCCTAGCCCCAGCCCTCTCCGCTCTCTGCCTCTTCGGTGGCATGTTAAAAATAAATCGAATCATATAAGTACACAATTTATACAAAAATGTAATAGCAGAAATACGATATCTCAAAAGCAAAAAATGAATCAATAGTCCTAATAATAGGGCTCTATAACAACTGAACACTACGCTGAAACGTAGTACGCCGCACAGATCCTAAGGACATTTGAACCTGATGCTCTGATACCAACTATGACACCCCGCCTAATTAACCCCGGGTGATCAGTCCTAAATTAAATTAGAACAGGTTTCTCAGTTGGTTCATTCTTAGCATCAATGTCGCCTTTTTAATTACTAACCACCTAGGTGAGAAAATTAGACAGGTGCCAAGTTTTATCTTTCATTAATTTAATGAAATACTCATGCGGAAACAAATTAATTTAAGCAATCACAATTAACTGAAATTAATAATACACTTAAATAACTAACCGAATAAACCATCGACTCAAATCCAACAAAAGTAAAGAGAATTAATAAATCTCAACAAGTCTGACATAAGTACGGAATAAACTGTGAGCGACATGCTCGAGTAACTGATAGGAAATATCTACACTAGAAATGAAAAGAACGAGGTGCCTATCAAACTCCCACAACATCCACATATGCTGTAGCAACGGATCCCTAGAATTAGTCAAGCTCGGCGTCCCTATGGCTGCACAACTAAAAGGTTCTTAAAAGTTTTTATAGCAAGGGTTAGTACCCAAAAGATTTGGAAAAAAATTTAGCCAATGATTAACTTGCAGTAATAAATATGTACGCATGCTCTTCATATTTTAGTTAGTGTCACACTCCCTTGAGGACATTCTCACCTTTCCTCTAATGTGCACTACTAAAGCCTTAATTAATTTACCTAGTTATTTATCCCACGACTAAATAACTATTATAGCCCTTTGCAACCACCCTACTCTAACTGAGTATTCCATAATTATGATTTCTAAGTTATTACTAACACTAACTTAATTAACATTCCCCTTTTAAAATTCATATAACTTTCACACCCATTATACATATAATACAATTCACGATCTGTATCAATTTACCCATATATAATTATTTACCTAATTATATAAGTATAGTCATATTACAATTTGCATAAATATGCTGAAATAATAATTAATAATGAACATCCTCCCGAGTAATAACTCACCGGATTTATATTCTCTAAAGTGTTATCCCACTAGGGGTATTCGCATAACCTAGTTACCCCAAGTCAGAATCGCTCACGAACTTAGTTGATACATAAATAATGGAGGCGGTCATATTCCTTCATTGAAAGTGAGATGCCCCTCACCCATATAATGGACACTATGACCTAGGGATATACTTTCCCTACTCCTTAAGATAGGGGATTCACCCTCTACGCGTAACCTCCCCCGATAGCACTAGAGTATATATAATAATAATATCTAAGCACTCGTATAAATGTACACACCATATATATATATACTATCGAACACCATATATATATATATATATATATATATATATATATATATATATATATATATATATATATATATATATATAAATCCTCCGGCTATATCGTATACTAAGTCCATAACACAAGCCCATACAATTTATCGTGCGTTTATGTCAAACTCTGATTATTAATTAATTTGCACATTAATTAATTACATTACTTTTGGTGTCGCTCCAACCAGTATATTCGGACTCCCTCTCGTGGCCTGAAATAAATCTATACCTGAGTCTAAATCCCCGACTCCAAATTATTTATCTTTCACCCTAAATTAATCCAATGCATTGGTATCGCTCAACCATTATACCTGGACTCGCTCACTCGATCCGTATTTAATTATTTCGAAACATCCTTCCCAATATTTAATCATAGTGTGTCACACATAAATTCTCTCCAACCCCAATTATTTTTTCTTCACAATTAATTTGATTGTATCTACTATGACTATCTCTCATTAAAGAAGGTTTTGGAAGAAGTTTTTAATTAAATTCCCTTTATATACATAAACTGGCCGAACATCCAGAATTACCTAACCATCGATCGATCGATCGTTCATGTCTTCGTTTTCTCCAGGTCTCTGTTTCTGCCATGGGGACGGAAAACTCCAATCTCCAACTTCTTCTACAGCCTAACCCAAGTCTTCTCATCAATTAAGCCCATCAAGAACCTCATAAGGAACCCCCGTAAAGTCCCCAAACCTCGTTTAATTTATGTTCTCTACTGTTTATCTAAATTGGGGGGAAATTCGTATTATTCGTTAATCCATCTCAACATCAAATTTTTATCTCAAATTTGTTTCTAACTCGCCTGGGTCTACACATCATACGAGGTATATATAAATATTAGATTATACATAAATTTCTACACAAATTCGAAATCATGAGATTAATTTACAAACCCCCCCTTTTTGTACCTCCCTAAATCCGAAAACGAATTTTGATTTCTCACATCACATAAATATGAATCATAATGCGAATTAGATGCTATAGCAAGTTAACCACTTGCCTTATGATTTCGTAGGGTCTGATTTGAGGTTGTGAATTCCAAGGTTGAAGATGAAAATCCCCTCTTTTGGCTCTTTCCTTTGTCCCCCAAATTGCCTTTAACTGCCTCTTAGGGTTTCCTCACCCACTAAGTGTTTTCTAAACCTTAATCAACCGTTCCCCTTTTCCTTATAATTTAGTAATTAGGCTTATTCCCGTTTTTTGCCTAATGGGTCAAGCCCAAATGGCCCCACGTGGGCCCGGCTATGTCTAAAAATATCTCGTGACCCGTTTACAACCCCCAGGTACACTTTTCCAACTATCTCGACCCATCCGGACTCAACCATACACTCGAAATTGGCATCCGAATTAATTTATAACAATTATTATCTCACACCCAATTTAGTCTATACCGACTCCCGGCTGAGATAAGTTCATACCCCATCACTAATACCCGAAATGGCGTAAATAAATTATTACTATTCACTTAGTAATTAAATTTCCCTAAATATTAACCATTTACTCCTCGATTAATATTTAAATAAATATTACCATAATTAATTCAATTAAAATTACGACGCACAAGTAATTTAGAATTCCCGAATTAATTAAATATTAAATGCATAAAATTACGGTGTGTTACATGAATGTAGGGATTTAGTAAACACAAGTAATTCAGTCCTAAATATGAATCATAACCTAAAACAAATAAATATTAGGTCCTCCCCAAAAGGTCCCAATTTCGAAATTGAATTACAAACCCATTAATAGTCCAATACATTCACCCAACTAGTCTCAATAAAATACGATTAAAATAGTAGAGCAATCCCAAAACATGCTTTTGAATGCCAAATCAAATATTTACCAATCAAAGCATAAACAAGTTGTAGATTACATGGGATAAAGAAAGAAATTTCTTTCTGAAATGATTTGAACGAATGATTCTTTCTCTTAATCTCTTGTTCCTCCTCTTCCAAGTTCTTTTCAAGTTCTAAATCTCTTAGACAGATAGGATTTGTGTTTTGTGTGTAAAGTGTTCAGCTAATGAGGGTTAACACCAATATAATAACTCTAAATTCGCTGGTCACTAAAAGGCCAAATTTTGGGCATCTAAATGAGCCCAAAATACTATCGAAGCTAGTATAAAACTTAGGTTAAAGCTATAGCGGCCCTATATCCCAATCCAAAGCACTAAAAATACATCTTTGGACCTTCGTTCACTTTAGAGTTCGATCCAAATAATAATACCTTAGTACATGTCATAATACCTTACAACATAAATTAAATATACACAAAATATCATTTGATGCATAACCATAGTAAAATATCATATAATTAATATCATCAATTAATTATATGTAAGACGCGTTGTAAAAAATCACATGATAAGAAAAACATTAATTAGTGTCAAAATCATGGATTTTATTATTACCCTATCACACAAGTAATAATTAATCCCATTTACTAATTTATTTTTCAATTAATAAATTATAAGTCAAAGTCACAAAAATATGAGGTATTACAATCTTTCTCACAAGTACAAAAATTTTGTACTCGAAATTCGCCAAGGCATAACGTCGTAACATAAACTGCAGAAATACCATTAGCTCATACACAACTAGCTTGTACGCATATCACCATCAGGTAGAGAAATAAGGATCATATACGCCTACTATATTATGCCACGACTGGGGTAGACATACATCTAATTAAACACGTCCATACGCCAAAGCTGGCATGTCACAAATGGGGTTCCAATACACCTAATACCATGTGTCACACTTGACAAGTAGCATATACATATACTCATATGTATAGATACAAATGTCAACTATATATAAGCTACAACCATAAAGTAAAGGCATGTCCTACGATGCTACTAACCACGACTCGAATCCTCATGAGATCGACCCATCTATGCTAGTGGTGGTGAGAAAGTTCCTTAGTCCTTTTGATGTTGTAAATCCATGGATCCATTTGTCCCGAAGCTTCGGACATCTCGTCGCTCGATGTACTATCCCTCCATAATAATAACTAGGGTCTCCTAAAGGTCCAAACATCCTACCCGATGCACACTATCTCCTTTGTCCATGTCCCTTTCCTTGAGGGAACTATGAGATTTTCATTACCTCCCGAGGGGTCTGCTGATCTCGCTCCATTCGAGGCTTCATCTGTGAATGGTCATCTCGACCCTTTACTTATCCAACTTTCTCGATTCCACCCGAACCTCATCACATGTTACTATTTCTTAATTCCCTCTCGTAACTCACTTTCTATTGACAAAAAATAAGCAAAACATTAACTGCCTGATCCTAAATGGTGTATGCCAGAAATTCTAATAAAACTCATTTGATAGACTAAGTCAAATACATAAATGAACCATTCTTTCTTTTCTTATCAGTGTTCACCTCCTCAGGTGAAAACATAGAAAAATTGTGAACTCTCACTTATGTTCAAAATAGTTCTCAAACTCTACTTCATGTTTAAAAATATATATTCTTTGTGCTCATAACAACACGTAGAAAAATATTTCTCAATAATTTACACCATAAAGTCACCATAGTTTAATTGATCTCGAATTTTAAGTGAGGTCACACCATCCCACCATTGTTATTATTCCTTTGATACCAACTATGAATATTCCAATAAAAAGGATCATCCATTATAAGTGAGATACCCAAAATCCCCAGATTAATCGATCCAATAACACTTGAGAAACTTCATGGGTTCCCAAACATTCGATATACTAGACTCTCCCCATTTTGAATCCAATATAGTATTTCAACCATTCATTTACATTATAACATACAACCAATATAATAAAGGACTACTATCATAAGTTATCCTAACAAACGTGAATTTATAATGTAAACATATCACTAAGAAATAGTATTCCGTCTATTATAACAATGCTCACCCGATGGATCGAGTTGTCGCCATCTCACATCATCAAATGATGACTGCCTGAACATGTGACAAAACATGTCAAGCTCCACAAAGTCCTACATCATCAACTAAGCATGGAGTACACGATCATAACAAATTTTATTAAAAACCCGACCAATAGATTCCCCAAGAATTCGACTGGTGTGTTCGAACAATCAAAGAATCAATACACACACACACACACACACACACGTGTGTGTGTATATGTGTGTGTGTGCGTGTGTGTGTGTGTCTGTATGGGAAGTGTATATACTTACAGGATATATGGTGTCTACTCTGAAGCATACCCAAATCATCTCAATTCCGAAATTTTAGATTGTCCATTGAATCTAGGGTTTATTAACTTTCAAACCTTATCAAAATCTTACTTTAATTTCATCAATCTTTAAACTATGAATGCATATTTGTACATATATATATTCGAGCATAATATACATATAAATTTCCCATGAGGCATCAAAATTGAACGCGAGACTTCCTAAAATTGAAGTATATATATTTATATCCTAAGGGCAACTCGATTCTGGTCTAGGGGAGGCTCAAGATGACTCCTCTATCTCGCTGCTCCTATTCCTAAAAATGTCTATTACAACCTTAAAACTCATAGAGAACAACTCCAATCTACAAAATAACCTCTTAACTTATCATTAATCCATAAAAACAATAAGTATATGATCATATCTGGTTTTATGCAAAGATTAGTATCATTCCATCATGAATATTTGTTCAAATATACAAAGTCCTAATTTAAACCTAAGTCTATCTTCTACAAAATTAATTCAAATGAACATGTGATTTCAGATTTAAAAGTCAAATTAACACAGGGTTTTATTAAAAAAGAGTAATTCAATTCTAAATATGGGTTTGAACATCAAAATCATAAATCAAAACAAAAGAAGTCAAGGTTCTTCCCAAATAGTCCTTATTTTGAAATCAAAATACAAACCCATAAATAGTCCAATACATTAACCAAATTAGTTTTAATAAAACCATGATTGAGATTGCAGAGTAATTCCTAAACTGGATTAAATAATAATAATACAACAAGAGATTTCTCTCCTAAACAGTACGATCGAATGATTCCTCCTCTTGATCTATTGTTATTCATCTTCAAAGTTCTTACTAAGTTCTTCCAAAACTGTTAGGCAACTAGGGTTTTTATTTTGTGTCTAAAGTGTTCAACTAATGAGGGTTAACACCTATAAAATAACTTTTAATTTGTTTGTCATTAAAAGGCCTTTTTTTGGGACCCAAAATGAGCACAAAATACTATCCAAACTAATCCAAAACTTTATCTAGTGGTATACCTACCCTATAGACTCAATTCAAAAAACTAAAAATATATATCCGAACCTCCGAGTCACTCTAGAGTCTGATTCAAATAATAGTATCACACCACATATTGTAATATCTTACGACCTAAATAAAATATAATCAAAATGTCATTTTACACATAACCGCCGTCATATATCATATAATTAATATCGTCAATTAATTATATATAACAAGAGGTATAAAATATTACGTCACATACAAAATTAAATTATCATCTAAATCATTCATTCTATTACGACCATATCACATAAATAATAACTAATCTCATTTATCAATTTATTTCTCAATAATAAATTATAAGTAAAATTCATAAAATACGGATTATTACACTACACATAAGGTCATTTTGTCTCATAAGGGACCAAATTACTTAGCAGAGTAGATGATATTTAAGGTACAACCTAATTATTCATAACCAATCTAAATAAGAGATAAAGACACTGTAACATGTCCCCTTTTGTTGAGGTGTGAAAGACATAAACCAATATGAAAATAAAGGACTTGAAATGAACTTTTACTAAAGGATTTATGAAGGCATCAACACTCTATGTTATAGTTGTGACATATGAAGTGCTCATAGAAAACAAACTAATAACCCGAGTAATAACCAAAGGACATTGGAATAAACATAAAATATATGAATGTAATAACTTATTTATTGATTTTTCAACATGTTATATATGATTGTTATCTTTTACCAATATTACTTATTATGACTGGTGATTTTTTCTAATATAAATTATAATCTGAGTTATTATGATTGTCTTCTCAAAGGTAATTTTCTTAAGTAAATTTTAGTTATGATAATTTAGTTCTAATATTGATTAACTTAATTATATTAAAAAAAGAAAAATTACCCTAAAAAATTCTACCTGGGCTTCCTCCCCATACCCCTAAAAGTTTTGAAATTGTGAATATTTTCAATTGTATTCACTATTGATTATAGGGTAATTAAATGTATTTGCAGACTGAATTGAAACCAATATTTAATAACCTAACTAATTGTAATGGATCCTTTGTAACTAATAATTACAATTGTAAGTAATGGGGGCAGCCATGGGTCGGGCCTGGGCAGGCCCGGTCGGGCTCGGTCCGGGCTTATAAAATTATGAGCTATCCCAAGCCCGCTCGAGCCTGGATCGGGCCTTATTATGTAATCCCAAGCCCGCCTAGATTTGGAAGCTCTTTACCCAAGACCATTGGCCAAGCCCGATTACTATTTTTTTTAAATCAAAAAATCTATTTTTTTAATTAAAAACATGCTTTAGACTTTATATATTACAAAATCGATATATAAAGTTCCCCACTCTACATAAAAAGACTTGGTATACGTTTTTATATTTATAAAAGTTACCCACTTTATACATTTATTTATTATATATATAATTGTAAGGACCAAATTTCCAATTGAGTCTTAATGTTGTTTTGACTTATTCTCATAACAAAACACATTTGAGTCATAGGTAGATTTTTATTGTTCGGTCACTACGGGACTATGACATGTCGAAGATTTAATTGAAGACGTTGCGACAAAGCTACAAGGAATTAATCATGCTGAAGTTTAATTGGTGTGATTTTCTCATCTTCAAAGTTTAATTACATTCCGAGATCACTCAGGTATGAATGCATAATGTTAATGAAACTCAGAATTTTATTTTAGCAAAAATAAGGATGTTATTTTTAAAGAAAATATTTTAAAAGTTATTTTAAATGTTTACACTTCGTTTTAATCAGATGAGGACGGATTAGAGTTGGATAAGAGTTGGTTTTAATTAAAACTTTGTTTTCAAAGTTGGATGCATAAAAACTCTAATCTGGGCGACGTCGTTCAAATGACAAACATTGTCGTTCGAACGAGAGATGATGTCGTTTGAACGACGCAGTATCTCGCTCGAACGAGATCCTCCACTGCCTTAAAATATTTATAAGTAGGTGTGTTCAGTTTTCTCGAAGTGCGTGCAATACAAAAAATAGTTTACCATACAGAAAGGTTTCTGCACAAAGTTTTCTAAGTGTTTTCAATATAAAACATCCTTAGAGTTTACAAAGATCCAAGTTATCATTACCATATGTTTATGTGATATTTTTTGCACCAAGTTGGGTTTGATCATCACTTCAACATTGCTAGTTTTGCGGTGGAGAAGCGAATAGGTTAATTTCGTGTTCAACATTGTAGATGACACAAGGCCATATCGGTGGACACCGAGACACTCGTGGAGGCACGTGTTGTGGATGAGCATCATAGAAGAAGGTTACTTTATGTGTGGGCACTGTGAAGATTGGTAGAAGATTAGAGGAGCACCAAGTCTCGTGGGTGCATCGAGTCATTGTATAAGACTACAGTTTGACTTTGTAAAACCAATATCATAATGATTGTCTGGCCTAGACCGTTCGAGGTTTTTTCCCGATTGGGTTTTTCCTCGTACATCAGCGTTGTGAGTATTGCTTTACTTTATTTTACTTATTTTAAACACTAGTTGAATGCTTAGGGTTAAATAAGATAAAATTAGGTTAAGTTAATTTGTGTCACAGCTTGGTTTGATAAAATTAAAAAGGATTTTTTCATAAAAAGAGAAAGTTTGTTTGCATTCATCCTTAAGTTAATTCTGTTAAAGCAAAAGGTTTTTGTTGAAAGTTATATTTTGGGGACCTATAATAATTCTCAAGCGACTGGGCCGGGCCTCATCGGGCATAAGTATTCATGTCCAAGCTCGCCCGAAAAAAATCGGGCCAATCAAATTTTGCCGAGCCCGCTTTGTGGGCCTATTCACCTTACCCAAGCCCTATTTTTTCATTGGGCGGGGTGGGCAGGCTTGGTGGGACTCGGGCCTATGGCTACCCCTAGTAACTAATCTGATGGATTAGCTCAATTTGCAAACTCCCCCCCCCCCCCCCCCCCAAGTTGATGTGTACTTAGTAATGTAGACAAACGGTTAGATTAGAGTTTGAGAAAATAAGTAGAACAAAGTCCTTTTGTGAATATATATGTATTAGTTGGTGGCATTAATGAACAAAAGATAAATCAAGATGACCTCTTTGAAATAGTTCTTTAGTGAAGTGATACTCTACCTCAATGTGCTTTCTTTAAGCATGTAAAATAGGTTTGCGAGAAACACACCGACGACTGATATTGTCAGAAAAAAACTATCCACGTTTAGTGATGATCAAGCTAAGTTCCTTGAGAACATATGATAGGTTAAGTAATTTTGAAACTACAATCACAATTGCCATATGTTCTCGTTCAAGAGTTGACAGTGAGACTATAACATGTTTCTTAGAGTTTCGTGAAATAAAGTTGTTCCCCATAAAAATGATGTAGCCTGAAGTTGACCTTTGAGTGCTAAGACATCGACCCTAGTTGGCATCATAGTAGTCTTATAAATAGAAAGTAACATTCGAGTCACCAAGTGTAATGATATTTCCGATACCAAAATGGCCTCCAAGTCCTATGAAAATGCATTTGACATATTTCCAATAAAAACAAGCGGGTGTTTGCAAAAATTGATAGGTGTAATTTACTATAAAAGAAATATATGGTTTTGTAATGTTAAGGTATTGTAAGATTCCAGCTATGGGGTCATTATAATGTTAAGGTATTGTAATGTTATGGTATTGTAATGTTAAGGTATTGTAAGATTCTGCATTCTGTTGGATCAACCAAAGGATTGCCTTAATGGTGAGAAAGTTCGGGATGATAGGATACTAGGGTGTTACTAGGTTTGAAATGTAACATATCGTTCTGGTTTAGCAGGTTTGAGGTGTAATTGTTTTTTCTAAGAACTATGGAGTCATTATATTAATTACATTTGGCTTATGCACTAAGAAGTAGTGTAATAACCCAAGGTCCTTCATTGAAAATTAAGTTTGGAGACATTGAATGAGGAGTTTGATTATGTGTTCAAAGATCCCAATAAATAACTGATTAACTTTTCCAACCATTACTGAGGGGCCTTTCTTAATCGATATAATGATTTTTTTAGGAAAAACACGTGGTTTAACAAAATTATTTATCACAAAATTTGGGTTTGAGTATCCTCGTTAAAGCCTCAATCATGTTTCATTCAATTCTTCACATGAGTTATATCTAATACATCCTATGATTAATAAAACTTTAAAATGTTTTAAGACTACTGATGATAGGATATTTGACCTGAGGTGTTTCAAAGCTCCTAAAACCCCTCAACTCCACTCACGAAAGGGAAGAGGTCCTAGAGTCAACCTCTGACCTATATCAGGACACAACCAAGTGCTTAAGACCTCAATCATTATCAGGAAAGAACCATAGTACTTTATTAGGACTCATCCATATCCGCATACTCCTATACAACTTGGTTATTCCAACCTACCGTTGGTATCAATTTCACATACCTCCTCACCAGTGTCCCATTATCTCTAAGAATGCATAACCGATCCCAGTCTGAAGACAAATGCCTTCTAGAGGTCAGATAACCCTCAACATAATAACGAATTCTAAAAACATACCTCAAGACCATACCAAGTCCAACCAATGACATTTATAGATCTTTCAACATTTGGTCAGACCCTTATAGTTCGTTCAGTAGAGTAGGTGCAAGGAAAACACTAATTCACCTACCACCAACACTCTGCTCCACTTGCATTGATGATTCCCATATGCATCAAATGTAGCCAACAATGAACTTACACCTCCTTAAAAACATTTGACCCACACTCCATCTCCCTCCTAATCTAATCAAACCTCGGAAACACCAGAGTCATATTTTGACCGTCCATTTATTCTCTACCCTATAAAATACCTATAAGAGGGAGGCTCGTGGAAGGTTAAATATAGGTCCAAATCACACCCAAGAAGAATAAAAATATTTTAGCTATTACAAGTGTCCCTAATTATTCTACATTCTCTTAACTTACTGCTAAGAGTGTTTGACCTTAGTTAGAACAAGTTCCAACCATCTTATTTACCATATACCCTATTAAGTCCTGCGTTACTACATAGGAACCTTTAGAAAAGTCAACCAGTTACTTCCTAAGGTCCTCTAGATTAATAACAAAGATTTCCAGAACACCAGTGTAGAAACCACATTCTAGGATGCCCTAAGTCTCACCTTAGGTCCCTAACACCTCCCTATTTCACTACAAACTGCATGTCATACTCTGAGTACTGATATAGAGTCCATCTAGCACTTCGGGACCTCATTTCACTCCAGTCAACTCTATCGTCAGAGAAAATGCTCGATGAATATTTGAAGGGATATTAATTCACTTTCCAACATTCCACCTCATGCACGAATAAACATAACGGTTTCGATGAACGGACCATTTTACTACCGAAAATCAATCTGGAGGCCACCGAGTGCACCCGGGCCCCGATTTGACCCCAAATAAACTCCGCCGTTAGTGACTTCTCGATGGATCCTTAAAAGGCACGGAAACCACTTTCTAATGGTCAACCCCGTGCACCAAATGACAAAACCGTTCAGACGAATGATCCATTTTCCCCTAAAAATAGATCTGGAGACCACAGGGTGCTCTTGGGCTTCGTTTGACCAAGGTCAACAATTCAACTTAAATGATACTGAATGAATCTTTGAAGGGAACAAAATACCCTTTCCAATAGTCTACCGCATACATAAATCAGCCTTATGGTAAGGAGGAACAACCCATTTTACTTCGAAAGGTCATCGAGTGCTTCGGGCCCCGATTGACCAAAGTTAACTATCCAAACCGAGGGAATCTCTTTGGAATGTCAAATTACATTGTATAACCTTCCCAACGATCTGCCCCATGCATAATTATAACTTACAGTTTGGATGAATAGTCCATTACCGTCCGATAATCTCCCATCCAAAGGATCGATGAGCGCTTTTGAAGAGGCCCTTTAATAAGTGATTTAGGTAAAACCAACTAAATCAATTATTTCCAATTTTATCTTCTTAAACCTTAAACATGAATCTAATCAATTTAACCCACTGAATAACTAAAGCACGGGATAAAAGAAACAATTTCAGGAAAAAATCCCCCAAGGGCAAAAACCTTTTTCTTTCCACTATAATTTGTAAAGAAAGGGTTTAGACTCGGATTATAGAGAAAATAAAATGACATACGAATACCTGCAGGTGTTGATCGATGTCATCAGCAATGGAACAACCACTTCAGCTCCACAAGAACTGTAGTCCTCTCTTCAGCACAAAATACCGCAGCACTCCCAATTTGACCTCAGTCCGGTGTAGGTTTATCCTCTCTACAAAGAGTTGAACAAAGTCTTCTTCTGAATGTGTTCAAGATCACAAACCATTGGAATTATGAGAATAGGATCTTGAATAAACAAAGGATGAAACTAAACATAATGGAAATTTTTAGAACTGTTCATCTCTATTGAAACGTCTAAACAGTGTTATTTTTATACATGTGCAAACCAGAGTCCAAGATAAAACATAGAAATCGAGGCAATCTCGTTCAAGCGACAAACATTGTCATTTGAACGACTAGCACTGTCGTTCGAACGAGTTTACATGTTGTTTAAACGACAGTAAACCCTTTTTATTTTTTCATGATTATCCTTGTATTAAAAAGATATAATTAGATGCGTTTTCAAAAGTTTAGTTTTTAATTCCCAAACATTAAAAACATTTAATTCATCCAATATTTAAACAACATTCTAAATCACATATTCCTTTGATTATTCATACATGTGTGATCTCAGAACAAACAAAATGTGAAAGTGCAACTTGACTTGATTTCTTCTTCATGGCTTTAATATGCAACTTCTTCAATCTCGAATTAATTACTACTCTAGACTCAATTTATTTTGTCCGGAATTAAGCCAAATAGAAATAAATTAAATCTATAAGAATTTGTGCTTACCAATCTCCCCCTTTGTCTATTTCGGGACAAAACTCAAATAAAAATATTGAATATATTAAATGTCCTATCTCAGAACTTTAAATCTAAAAAATACAAGACATAAATAAACTATAAAGCACCAGCATTGAGTCTAGAACTGTCTCTGAATGTGATGTAGCTGGGGAATCTCTAAATATCAAAAATGGATACCAACATACATGAGACACAAACAAATATACCCAAGTGAAGTATGGAGGAACAAAAAATATATAAGATGTATCAATAACTTGTGAACACGGTTTTTAATTAAACTCCCCCTACATCACATATCTTTCCCCCTTTTTCCCAGGAATAGACAAATCACGGGACAGATAAAACTAGCATATGAAAATGGGCATAAATGATAAACTGTGATAGTGGATATGAGAAAGATGGCAGTAAATAAATATCAGAAATAGTAATATCAGAACTACAGAATGAAATATATACATTCAGTCATAAAAAAAATGTAGCATATGAAGTCCAAGAGTACATCATATCAGGATAAATATCGAAATAGATCAAGTGACAAAAATACAATGTCTCAAAACACAAATATAAATAGGTATCCTAGTCCTCATCATCAGCATCATCAGAAGCAGCATATGCGGAAGCTATGTTGCTCAATCCTGATGAACCTGCTCATCTGCCTATCTCTGATCGTCTCATCTCATAAAAAAGGCAGTCATCTGTGAGTCACTCCGAGCCCTAGCCTCAGCCTCGGTAGTAAAACGACCCATCATAGCATCGTACATCTGTGACTGTGACGCTATCTGTGACTGTGATGCCGTTTGTGCCTATAAATCATCAAACTCCTCTACTATGGGTTGACTACATCGAGAAGGACGAGACCTAGAAGGTATAGAACTCGGCTCAACAAGAGTAGATGGCTCTCCAAAAAATGATGGGGTAGTTGGAGGTGGTCTCACTCTAGCCTCAGAAGGTAAATGACTCTCAGATCGAGTAAAAGTATTGTTGTCAATGAAGGATGGAGTAGAAAGGAAGACATAATCCTCTAAAATAGGAACTCCAGCCAAGGAGCAAATGCGGGATACATGGAGACCGTAGGGAAGAGCAGGGAATATAGGAAAGCTACCAAGAATGGTAACTGAGGACATAACTCGAAACAAAATAAATGGTAGATCAATGTCCCACCCCTGACATACTACATACATGAAATATACTATATCGAAGACAATCTGAGTATGATTGACTCGCAGATAAATAGAGAAGGATACAAAACGATTAAGGTTGCGAAAAGCTGTGTGTAACTGACGGTGAAATAGTGTTATCCCAGCAGGCGAAACCTCCCAACAGCAAAAATCAATAATCTCATCTCCAGTCGGACCATCCTCGGGACTCCTAGGAAAAATAACATCTGGGACATGAGGTAACTATAGAGTCTTCCCTATAAGATCGGCAATGACAAGTATCAGGACACCCCTAACAGATGTCTACAAACCAACAGGAGTGAGAAGAGCCCTATAATAAAACTCCCTAACTATGTGAGGGTAAACCATGCCATGGGCATGAAATAATATATCCCATCCCCGGCCAGACATCCATGTAGGAATAGATAACTCAGAAAACTCATCAACACAAAACATTTTCTCCCGAACTACAATGCGAATATGTAAGCCCAAATTGCAGTAATGATCATAGTCCAAACTGGTGCACCAACGTACAGGAGAGTATGGTCATCTATAACTCCTAGCCCTATGACCCCGCGATGTGGGGGAAGTCCCATCTTGCTTATAAGAAGAAGTAATCATGCGTCTAGGTGGCATGACTATACACTAAATACCATGGGTGAAGATGGGTAGGGTAGACAAACACAATTAACGCCTATGACCTATCTCCATACAAATCCATTCGAACCACCGGGGTAAACCAATAATCAACAACCCAAAATAGTAATAACCCAATCAGAATATCATAAGAAAACAATGTCGCCAAAAGGGCCATCATTTGGTATATAAAAAAAATTCTCTAAAATAAATTATGAACACCCCATTCATAAAAAAAATTATCACACAAAAATGAATGGGTATAAATGGGTGCCAAAAAAAAATTTATTTCAAAAAAAACATTTTTTTATACCAATTGTTTGTGTGGATGTCAAACTCAAAAATGAACACGAACCCATGCATCAATAGTCGTAGGAAACTTGAAACAAACACCAAAAAATAGAGTTTGACCATTATTGCTTTTAAAACCATCACAAAAACACACAACAAATACCCCCAAAAAAATTAAACCATGAAACAGAGAAAATTCAAAAACTTACTTCAAATAGAGAGTCCAAACCACGAAATAGCACAGAAATGGAGTATGAGGAGAAAAATCGGTGCAAAGTAGGAGATTTGGGTAAAAAATCGAGTTCCAAAAATGAGAGTTGTGGGTTAAAAACTAGTTCGGTTAAGGCTGGAAGACGAAGTGCAGTATCAAGGGATCAAACATAGGGACCTAACGAACTGAACATACACGAATTTTATATGAAACTTCTTCAATCTCGAATTAATTACTATTCTAGACTCAATTTATCTTGCCCGGAATTAAGCTAAATACAAACAAATTAAATCTATAAGAAATTTGTGCTTACAGCTTTCAAGCCCCGTTTGACCCAAAGTTAACTCTTGGATCTAGGATTGACACTGAGGATTCTTTAAGGTCTCTAAATTACCTTTCTAACGGTATGCCCCGTGCGTAATTTGGATCAACGAATTGCGTTCTAAGACCGTTTTCCAAAAATATTTGCACAAGACTACTGATTGTCAGGTCCATTTCCTTGCCTATTAGCAGTGTGTCTAGGGTTACCTGTCGATTGGCAAGTCTAGGGCTATGATGATCGGCACACCCTTTTCCTATAAATAGAGGGCACGAGCTCACCCACATGGAAAACCTCAGACCCTTCAATATGAGTGATCTCAGCAACATTCTCTTGCAATCAGCGAAGTTTCCTTGTGTGATATTCCCTTCCATTTTCCATTCCCATCCTTTTTATACCCAATTTGTAAAATCTAATTCTCTCTCATCTAACATTCATCTCAACATTCAAGGGAGCTCATCAAATATCAAGATCAAGCTTTAATTCTACAAAGAAGGTCCAAAAGTCTTTTTATCTCTTTAAATTCTTATTTTTGCATTAGTTACATAAATTCTTCATCTAGATTTTACTTTAATTAATACAAATATATATCTCATCATTTATTAGTTATATTTCACAAATTTTATTTTCTATAAAAAAAACCAAAACAGAGAAAAAGAAGGTTACACCGATAAATTCCTACAGGATTATCCACCACAATTTTCCAGAACTAAAAATACAATGTCTACACACACACATTAATTAAATTCCTGCTCGAATCTATAGGATAAACCCCACCCTTATGTCGCACGCGAACTACATGGACTATGATGCCTTTATAGACTACGTACGCATTTCGGGCTAAAACCCGAGACTCGAGTCCAATTTTTCCATTTTCGTATTTTCATCCTTTTAATTTATATATTATTCAATATTTATCATATTTTCGATTCATATCGACGTTTTATCTATCAAATATTACCATTTCATTATAATGATCAATATCTCGATAAATGCATACATCGTATTTTCTAAATATTATTTTGGGAACATTCCTATGGATGACCTCACTCCATCTTTTCCATGATATGAGTTGGGCGATTGCGATCTCCATTTATATATACACGCACACACATTTCACATAGAAATTAAGGAAAATAGTAACACGAGCCCATGAGAAATCGAAAAGGCGAGATTGGTGCCTAACACCTGCCCATTTCGTAACTTAGCCCCCGAAGCTTCGAATTATTGGTTTTGTAAGCATCGGTTTTCCTTTGATGCCGCTCTCATGAGTTGGAGACTTATTATTTTCTCTGTTTTGTGAAAAATATACTGGCGACTCCATATCTTTACATTCACCCTACACCGACGATGGCCGAAGTGCTCCTAGAGAAAGAAGGAGCGAGACCTTCACTCCCTCCCCCTCCCCCCCCCCCCCCCCCCCCAATGAGAATAAAAGTGGATGGCCACAGTGGCGACTCCATTGGGGAATTTTCCTTAAGAGGGTTAGACTCTATTTTCATAGGTGTTATTATTTTATGCTTGTGTGCGTAAGCACCTACTTGTATCTTTCCTTTTTTCTCCTTTATTATTTCTTGCTTATATTATTGGTCACTCATACACTTGTAGATACTCTCCATGTACACTTCACACTACTTACACATAGGATCACTTATATCCACATGTTTCACAAAACACATAGAATATCAATGCTTAGGTGTCACTAACAATCACCTCCACCTATCACACTTGTATATATCCATGCTCACTCACACTTATCGCAAACCATGTGTAGTTGATCCATGCTTAGGTTCACTACCACACACCCACTTCTAGATATTCACACACCAACCATCTCCATCAATACTTAGGTTCAGTTATCATAACATAATATATGTTGGGCAGCATCATCAAACTCGATAAGAAATCCAGATAATCATAGGTAGCCGTTGTGTCGGTATATGAAGAGTAAGGTTCACTGACCATCTCTGCCACCCTTGCCTCCTCCGACGTCTACAGCTCCCGCCTCATGTATCTCGAGGACCTTGCAGGTGACACCATTACCTTGTACTCCACCACCTTTTGGACTACTCTCTCCCCCAGATACAAGGAGCAGCCAAATTTTTTCACCAACAGACGACGCAGCTACCCATTCCCCCAGTCACGCCCTGTGTTGGATGGTCGTCCCCCAGGGATAGAATGTCACCTGCAATATCCACAATAGAAAATCAATATCTGAAAAAGGTCATCAAAGAAAAATTGTCTCAAGAGGAAAGAAGAATTTACCCGATCGCGACACCCCCTACACCCTACCGGTCTGCACGTCCCTGAAATTTTGTACAAAAATTCCCTAAAACATGCCAAAAAAATCTCGAAAATTAAAATTCCTAAAATTCCCAAATGAATTTTAGAACTTTTTGCACCAAGAAAAATATTTTTTTTCAGCCTCTCGAATCCCCAACTGAATTATTACCACATTTTCTCCCATAATTATTTCCCTAGAGGAATTCCCAAATTGAATTGGATATTTCCCCAACAATGTCTCCAAGGGACACCGTAAAAATTAAAAAAAATCCCCAGCAGGGCTGCACCCAATCCTCAGATTAGTATCTTCTTTCTAGAGGAACTTACAAACTTTCACAAGAAACTTATGCCCCACAACTTACTTAATCCCTCATAATTGGCTTCGACCATCAGAATTAGTCGCTTCTACTTAAGCCCGCATAATTGGTTTCAGCCCTCATAATTGGTCGCTTCTACTTATACCCTCAGAATTGGTTTCATCCCTCATAATTGGTCGCTTCTAATTATTCCCTCAGAATTGTCTTTAACCCTTAGAATTAGTCACTCTTACTTAAATCCTTTAGAATTGGTTTTGACCCATAGAATTGCTCGTTCCTACTTAAGCCCTTAGATTGGCTTCGACCCACAGAATTGGTGGCCTATACTTAAGCCCTCAGAATTTTTTTTGACTCTCAGCATTGGTTGCCCCTACTTAAGCCCTCAGGATTGGTTGCGTATACTTGAGCCAACAAAATTATTCTCCCCTACTTAAGCGCTTAGAATTGGTCGCTTCTTCTTAAGGTCCTCAGAATTGACCTCGACCCGCAGAATTTTGTCACTTCTACTTAAGGTCCTCAGAATGGACCTTGACCCACATAATTATTCTCTTCTACTTAAGGTCCTCAAAATTCACCTCGGCCCTCAGAATTAGTTTCGACCCTCAGAATTGGTCGCTCCTACTTAAGGTCCTCAAATTGACCTCGGCCTCCAGAAATTGTCGCTTCTACTTAAGGTCCTAAAATTTAACCTCAGCTCTCAAAATTGGTCACTTTTACTTAAGGTCCTCAGAATTGATCTCAAAAATCAAAATTGATTGTTCCCATCTTTAGGTCCTTAGAATTAACCTCGTTCACATTTAAAGCCCTCAGGATTGGCTTTGACCCATAGAATTGGTCGCTCCCTGCCCTAGGCCCTCATAATCGACCTTGGTCTACATAATCGTCCATCCCCAGCATTACCTTAGTTCCTCAGAATCATCCTCGACCCTATAAATTGATCACTTTCGGCCCTTTTGGTATGTACAATCGACCTCTTTACCAAAACATTGTGTGGTGTCTATTCGATGGCTTTCACTTTTTCCAAGCTCACCCATTGAGGTACTCTATGGACACCACATTCTAGGACCCCCTAAGTCTCTCATTAGGTCCCTAGCACGTCACTATTTCACTATATACTCCGAGTACTGATCTAAAGGCCAGCGGGCACTCTCGGGACCCATTTGACTCTAGTCAACTCTATCGTCAGAGAAAAAGATCGATGAATCTTTAAAAGTATCGAAAACCCCTTTCCTATGGTCCACCTCATGAAAAAAATGACATATTGTTCGGACGAATGATCAATTTTCCCCCGAAAACTGATTCGTATGCCACCGAGCATTCTCAGACTCCATTTGACCAAGGTCAACCCTTCATCTTGACATATTTTAACCGCTCAAATAATGACTGACTTTACCAGCCCTAAACCGTATTATAACTTAGATTTCATTGTTATAACACTCCAAATTCCCTTCTCTCGGCATAAAAGTACTCATATCCACACTTATGATAAAAAGTACAACATACAATACTACGTCCTTACTATCCATAGTTTTCTTGCACGAAAAAATAAATCCCTAACTACCTGTCCTCGTTCAATAATAAGTCCAACCACCCTGAATCACATCAGAAATGTCCTTACTCCCCAGGATTCCAATTAAGAATATATATACTTATTACTATGCAACACATTTTAACATGCATCCCCGTATCTATACGCTAGACCCTATCTCAGGTGAAACCTAGCAAAGATATTTCATACCTTGGTATAGTGAATAACAAGTCTTACTATAATTATCCTCTATAGTCCCAAGCTCTCGATAAACAGTTGAAACTTGGAAGAATCATCCACCCTACTCCCATAATTCTTGAAAGTAAAAATCTCCCATACAATTTAACCATCCTCTTGGTGCACACCCCACTCTCTCATGGTTAACAACAAAGAATCTCGCTACCCCACGGTACTCATATATAAAATATAGTTATCAGGGCCAACACACCTTCTAGTATTCGTCTCACTCACGAATCCTAGTGATAACAATCTTAGGTTGTGACACACATAATGTCACTCCAAACCCACCCACATTCAACATTTTACATTTCAGGGTATCTTCTTCCCCTTTTTCTAGAATATACCTAAAATTTTTACACTTGCGTTTGCTCCCAACACTGCTAAGTCTCTGAACAGAAGAGGCTTTGGCTCCTCCTAGGGTGCCCATACACCTTATATTCCGTGCATATTTTCACAATCCTCAGATCATCACATATGTAACATACTTATCTCAAGTTCAGCCCCTGTATTCTCGGCATGGATATATCCTCTAGGTATTTTCGATGACATTACCAATTACTATATATTTCTTTCTCATATTTCCCCACTTATCAAGTTGTGGTGAAAATCTTCCCAGTGTTTCTTTCACAACACTTCTCGATTGCACTGGCCCTATCTCTTAGTGGCTCTCTTCTCAACACGTTCATTGATAATAAATTAATCCGATGACCTAGCATCCGATGATGTATTCCCACTTTTGACATTTTAATTAAGGTTTACGCGTATAACACCTCTCAATAAAGTCCAAAAGAGCTTTTCCCAATGCACTAGTCCTCAGCATTGTCGTTCCTCGATATTCATAGAACCCAAAAAATATACTCGGGACACTCAAACCCTATCCCTATACTTCACAAGTCTAATCATAGACTCCCGCATCTCTAAAGGAGTCATATATTACCGCGCTCGCACTATCACTAAGCCCTTAGTGGTAAATATTTATAACGAGCTAAATCTCTTCGCTCCACTCTAATCGGACATACCCTGAATCTCATCAGTAAAAGTTCCTACGCACCGAGATCCAATATATATAGGAAACTATACTTTGAAGTCTACTTTAAAAAATACTATCCTGAGCTTAACACTCTTTTAGGTGAGACATCATAAAAAGAATATACATTCTGTCTTAGAACAACGAACATGATAGCCTTGCTATAATCACCCGCTATTGCGAACTCGTCCGTACCCAGGATAAAACCATACCTCGAATATCACCTCCCAAAACGAGCTAATCTCATAAAATATATATCATCTCAGTGTACCCACCCGCTCCCTTACAAGTGGAACTGAAGAGGACCCCGCTACTCCATGGTAAATATACACATACTAGTGATATTAACGATACCTCAACTAAACCCCTTTCTCACGCAAATCTAGTACTAATACACTACTGCTACTCACTCACATCACACAAAATAGATCCCAATCAACTCGGGATAAAACTCACGATTTCAATTTCCAATAACACTCTTGGTCCAAATGGTTCCTAGATATAATACCGTTGTTCTAACCACACCAAAAACTCCTCTAACTGTTACCCTTGCTAGATATACTGTTCCTGTCCCCTGACTCGTTGTGGACAACGTCCATCCATGCGTTTCTACTCTTTTACACATAACACAACTCTCTATTCCCTTGCCTTTTCTCTGGCCCCACCGTCCATGTCGGGTTGTCCTTTTCACGGACCTGGTAGCTTTGACTCTGATTGTTACCCCTAATGTCCCCTTGGATCTTCTAGTCCCATGGGACTTGTTGATGGCCTTGACGACCCTAGCTGAACCCACCGTCACTTGGTAGAAATTTTATTAGTCTCGATCATTAATCTGGATCCTCTACTAGGTATCCCTTCCCTTGGTGCCTCACTAGCACACAATTACCGTCTTACTCTTTTGATAGATTCTCTAACTCCCTTAGCTCCCCTCTCTCTAGATCATTGATACAAATTGTAAATCTACAACCTTGACGACAATGACACCAATCATCCTATCCAAATCTCCTATCCGCGCTTGTATTTTCTACCCATGGGTCTATTATTAACATAAAAACCTTATTTGATTCTTCGTATTCCACTTATCAGTTACAATGTTTTTGAATTTCCTCAATTTTCCTTCACATCCGGCCACTGTTCGGCACTTTTGAAAATTTTCAGAAATCTCCCCTACCTATCTATTTAAACGATGGTGGGGGGATTCGTAATAATTCGCACCCTAAATTCCTTGTTATTCACGGTATCTCCTCATGAATGTGGTGAATGGCTCCCTTCACCGCATACTTCTTCTAAGAGTAAACATCCTTGCCCAGAATTTTGACTTGAGTGTCATTCCAGTCCCCCACATGTGATCCCAATGGATGTTTTTCATCCATTTATGAATCACCTTTCCGTACCTCCCTCGAATTCTAGTGGATTGTTTTTCTGAAACAAAATCTTCTTCGACCCCTACCCCTTGCCTCCGTCTACACTTGGGGTTTTAGCTGGCACCATCATCCTTCCCGACGGTTCTTGGGGAACTACTGCACCCCAGCGATTACTCCGACTTCAATTGTTAGAACAATATGGTAACTCCCACCACGTCACTATTGCCAGAATATTCCATGGCTCCTACTGATTCCTCCCCCTGCAGTTCTTCTAACATCCCACGTTTATCGTTATATAATGTTCGATGTTCAAAGATCAACCAAAACCATATGTGAATCACATCAACTATACATAATAACAGGCGAACGTAAGTGAAATACGTAAATGGATACAACAATCCTATATTAAGGTTTTATATCAAAGAACGCTACCCTGAAATGTGAAAAGCCACAAAGACCCTAAAGACACTAGAACATGATGCTCTGATACCATCTGTGATAACCCGACTAATAAAATACTGGGTGACCAGTCATGTATTAAATTAGACAGGAATCTCATCTGGTTCATTCATAGCATCATTGTCGAAAACTTTTTAAAACTTACTAACAACCTAGTATCCAAAAGACACGGTGTCAAATTTTATCTTCTTCTTTATTAAACAACAATAACAACATGCGGGAGAAAAAATAATAAACCATTCACCCAAGCACTAAATCAAACAATTAAGCAAATGAATAAATAAAAACCTTACCGAGAAAACCTTCTGACTACAATCAAATTTCAAAAATACAAACCACAAAAATAAACTAATTACATCATCTGACTGAAACATAATGAAATAACTAGGGTGGCATGGACAAATTAAATATTGACTTCATCCTACTGTAAGAATTAAATTACTGAAGCGTCTAAGTCAAAATCCTGCAACATCCATATATGCCACAACTGTGTAACCCTGGAATCGAACAATTATGGTGTCCCTGTGGATCGACAACTAAAAGGTTTTGAAAATATTTTATAGCAAGGGTTAGAACCGAAAATATTTTGAAAATATTTTTCAAGTGAGTTAAATTGTCGTAAATTAAAATGAAAGAATGCTCTTCATATTTAAGCTAGTGTCGTACTCTCTTGAGGACCGACTCACCCCTCAACTATTGTGAACACCTAACGCACTTTTATATAACCCACTTATTCACCTATTCCGTAACTAGTTCTCAATAATATCCTTCTCGTCACATGACTCTATCCTGAGTACACAATATGATTTATAAGTTATTTATCACAATAACATAATTATGTATTCCCCTGTTGGAACCATATAACATTCTCAAGCGTTATATGAAATATCAATAAAATTCACATCATATATTTTATCCGTATATAAATATCTACACCATATATATACGTATCATCATATTACAACATTAATACACATGTCGTAAATATATAATCCATCCTCCCGAGTAGGCACTCACCGGATGTCTTTAAACTGTTATCATCTACAGCTATACTCATCCACCCGGACACCTTAACACGGTTAGCTCCCCGAATCAGTAAAATAGAATAAACGCATCGTAGGCGGCCATAGTTCTTACCGAAAATAAGACAGAATCATACCCAATACGTCTCACCCCTCGTCCAGATGTTATGACCTAGGGACTATATTCACCCTGCTCCTCAAGCTAGGGGATTCACCTACATCGCTAACCTCCTATGATAGAACTAGAGGGGGGTATGTATTCCTATAAATATTATTCACACCAATATTTATAAATCACATGAATATATATATATATATATATACTACACATCACCGTGCATATATATTTAATTAAATCCAGGCTATCTATGCACAATTACCCTAACACTAGCCTAACAGTCCCAAGTCTATACACTGACTTGATATTTAAATAATTCCCACATTTATTTATTTATTACTCAAGTTGTGTCACCCAACTAAATTACCCGGACTCGCACCTTCAGCCCGAAATCTCATCATGTAGAACTTATTCCTCAAATCCCACATATTAAGGTTAACACCCTTTTTATTTTTAATATTCCATAATTTATTATATAACCCTATAGTAAATTAGTTTCGCTAAATTAGTGCTTAAGCCCTCGTAGCACTAGCCCTAAGATTATACCCAAGTCAATAACCCAACTCAAATTTAATTAATCACGCATTAATTAATTTATTATCTTGGCGTCACTCAACTAATATACTCGGACTCACTCACTTGGTCCAAAAATAAAAATCAAAATTTATTACTCAAATTCTCCTCAATAAGTTTTGCTCATTTATTAAGCTAAGGTATTTAAATTACTTAATTTAAACCTTAATGTCCCTTTTTGGGATTACCACATTAATTATCTCATTAGAATTCTGTAACACCCCGTATTTTGGATGATTTAAATAATTATGTGATTAATTATTATTATTGTTGGATTAATTAAATTAAAATGCAAGATATTAATTTGTTATTAATTCGGATTAAAATAATTATTATCTAGCATGCCAAGGGTTAATACTTATTGTTGAGAATTATTGAATATTATTGTATGATATGTAATATGGAATTATGAAATTTGATAAATTGTCGAGAGTGAAATATACTAAAGTTTGGTAATTTAAGTCTGACACGCGTGTGAGTCGTGTCGGGACTAATTGATTGGGATAAAAAGAGAATTTATTTTTATTAACTCATATGGTCATTTCGAGTGGGCGCTTGAGTTTGGTAGGGTTGAGATAGTCAGAAAATACTACCCGGGTATTTTATTTGGACTCCGAAATATTTTAGGCCAAACCGGCACCCTGTAGGGGTAATTTTGTAATTTGGATTTTTGGGGGTTTAATTAATGATGAAAATCAGTAATTAAATAAGAAAGGTACGTGGGCAAGACATTTCCCATCAGATTCTAAACCTAAGTGAGAAAGAGGGAAAACCTAAGATGGAGAAGAAGGACTCCATAGGTGTTCTTGGAGAAAGGCTCAAGCTTTTACACCGAAAATTCCACCAACACCTAGATCCCGAAGAGAGGAACGCATCTATACCAACATCACCAATGGATCAGACCATCATATTCGAGGCACTTGCGTGTTTTAGTAATAATTGTGCTCATGTTAGAGTAGGTGATAACCCCTCAAATTTATGAGAATTAATTTGATGGAAATTTGATGATTTGATTTATTTTGGGACTGAAATTTTAAGATATTAAGTTCCTTCATGTAGATAGGATTACATTCACGGATATATGATAATTTTCCATTAACAAATCTGGGTTAAAATGGTCCTTGAATTGAAATTGGAAGAACTATCGTTTTATTGGTTTAATTTGAGGATTTCGAAATTAATTGATGTATGGTGAGGATTTAATGATTCTAGGTTGTTATAAATCATCTAAATATATTAGAGCATCAATTGGATTTGTTTTTTGGGTGTTTGGGATTGTAAAAATAGAGGTTTTAGAGGTGAAAATGGTGGGAAAATGCTGAAATTTTGGGGAAAAATACGAGACAAAGAGTCTCGCGCGAATTCTCGCGTAGATCGTTCTCGTGAGATAAGGATCTCGCGTGAAGTCATTTTAATGACACGTGGAAATCGTTCGAGCGACAACCCATTCTGGTTCGAGCGAAGGGTTCAAATTTCTGGGAATTTAATATTTTACCCCCATATTAAGTTACGCAATAAATTTGGATGAGAAAACTGCTATTCGATGGACTTAGTCTAGGGCATAATTTTTGGGAAGTATTTGGGAAATAATACTTTAAATAATTGGAACGGTATGTTGGCCTTGGAGATTACATGAGCGATGGTAATCGAATTAAATATATTATACTTAGTGATGAGATTAAAATACGTATGAGAAGTATATAATTAGGTGGGGAAATGCCTATGAATTTTAATAGGATGTGGGTATGCCTATTATATACTATGATTGTTAAATGTACTAATGGGTGATAACGCGGGGGTACAAGAATATTATTGTTAAATGTACTAATGGGTGATAACCCGGGGGTACAAGAAAATTATTGTTAAATGTACTAATGGGTGATAACCCAGGGGTACAAGAATATTATTGTTAAGTGTACTAATGGCTGATAACCCGGGGGTACAAGAATTACATGAGTGATAGTAATTGCATTTAAAAATACCATATGTAGTGATGAGAATAAATTACGTATGAGATGTATATAATTTAGGTTGGGTGAATACCTTTGAATTTTTAATAGGATCTTTGTATACCTATTATATCATATTGTTATTAAGTGCACTATTGGGTGCTAACCCGAGGGTGCATGATTATTATGGTTAGGGGCGCTAATGGGTCTTAGCCCGGGGGTGCAGAAACAGTATATATACATATAGGGATGAGGTGACTATATGTATATATGTATATAATAACTTGTAAATATTTCTACTCTGTGAGACTGGTAGATATAATGATAATAATAAAATGCTTTACGCCAAGTGGTGTTAACCTAAGGGTGCATGACTGATATGTATATATATAGGGGTTATGTGACTATATATATATTTATGAAAATAATTGGGAACATTCTACTTTGTCAAATTAGTAGATTTTGTATAAATGAGAATTAAAATAATCTTAGTGGGTAAAAGATTAACCATTCGAATGGTGAATAATGGAACTTTTCGTTATGTGAGATAAACTATTTCTTTAACGTACTGTATGGGCGATACGGGTATACAACTAGAGAACGTAGATGGTGATATTATGATTTCGAACTAGTTAGGGTGGGTAGCATAGCTAGTGAGGTTTAGATGTACGTTAGGCATGCACAATAGATGAGAGGTGAGAATCTCATGTGAGAGTGCAATATCTAACATGCATATAATACTTGCTTCATTGCAGTTTTAAATACTTGCTAAGTATTTTTAAAACATCGGGCTCTGACCCATCTCTTGCATATCTTCTCTCTTTTGCTATATATATGTATCACGTCAGGTGCTCAGCCACAGGGATACCAGAACTAGAGAGTTGTATTGTTTTACGTGTTGTAGCTATTATGGAAACTGTAGGTCTTTGCAGTAGACACCTCCATCATTTCCATTCAGTTATCTAAACATCTCAGTTGGGGCATGTGTCGCCCATTCCTAGTTTTTAGTAGAGTTATTATTCAGTTTACTCTGCAATTATTTTAGTTGGATGGAATCTTACTATGAGTACGTAAATTTGGAGTTTTGAACTGGTAGGTTTTTACCCAGTCTTATTTATTTTACTGTTTGATCCATGTTTAGTATATTCATGTCTATGATTAATGGTTTACATTTTCATAATTAAATAGAGAAATGGTTTTATTTGGTTGTATGTAAAAAGGAAAAAAAAAATTTAACGCCTAGCCTAATTCTATATTAGGTGATTAATATGTTTATAAGTTTTTTGATAGTGATGCTAAGAATAAGACAACTAAACATTCTGTTTTAAATTTGGTGAAGGACTGATCACACTATATTTTATTGTGCGGGGTGTCACCAATTCCTCACAATCCAACTCATAACTGTAGCCACCAACCCAACATCCCCAAAACAACAACCCCAAACTCACCAAGGCAGAAACAGGGGAAGAGAGAACGGCGTCTGAAGTCAAACATGACGTTTGAACCAAAACCCCCATCGTTCAAACGACTCTGGACGTCATTCGAACCATATCTAGGTCGTTCGAAAGACCCTGGATTTCCCTATTCTCCTTTGTCATCAACATAGTCCGTTCGCCATTAAAAATATTTAAAACCTTCTGCCTAATATTTACACAACATCCATTTACTCAACAACGCAAAACCTAAGATTTCAAGATTTCTCAAATCCTAGTTAGCAACATCATATAGATTAATGGTTGATAAATCAATTTTTTTAAAATCCTCTCCAGGTTATAAATCAAAATTTATTTAAACCCAATTTAGATATCAACTAACCCAAAAACCATATAATCTTATCACACCCACTATGATATGAATAGAAATCTGCAATTAATTTAATAGAAAGTTTAATCACTTGCCTTAAAGTTCATAGGGTCTTAATTCGTTGATGTAGATAAAGATTATTTGATGAAGAACACTCACTTTTGATCTTGATTTTGTCTCCTATGGCTTCTCTCTCTCTCTCTCTCTCTCTCTCTCTCTATATATATATATATATATATATATATATATATATATATATATATATATATATAAGGGTTTTCTAAAATGTGTTAAGGATGCCACACCCTCTCACTTTTAGGGTTTATAACCCAATCCCGTTTTTAGACTTTTGGGCTTTATAAAAAGGGTCCAAACACTTTTATGTGGGCTCAAATATGCCTAAAAGTACCCCAAGACCCATTTACAATCCCTGGATACTCTTTTCCATATATTTTGAACAATCCGGACTCGACCATGCACTCAGAATTTCCGTTCGAATTAATTTATAATGTTCTCCAAATTTTTACCTCCAAAAATACAACACAAAAATAATCCAAACAATTAAGCCTCAATTTCCAGTTTAAACAAATCCTACGATTTAAATAATTTCTCCAAATCAAATAATTTACTCCAAATCATAAATTTAATTTCTCCCAATAATACTATTTTTCCCAAAAATAATTAAATTAAAAGTCCTCGAATGTACGGGGTGTTACATACTTCCCCTTTACAACGGAATTTCGTCCTCGAAATTCAGGCAAGCCTAGTATCCCCAAGCCTCCACTAACTCCTTAATCACTTACCCTTAAGATCGCTATACATATTTCTTAAGAGAATATAGTTAACCAGAGCGCCCATAAACCCTATACCCATACTTAACTGCACAAATAATGCCCGACTTTACTAGCCTTAAAATGTATTATAACTTCGATCTCACAGTTATAACACTCCAAATTCCCTTCTCTCGGTATAAAAGTATACATATCCATACTTATGATAAAAAGTACAACACACAATACTCCACTCTTACTATCAATAGTTTCCTTGCGCGAAATATAAACCACAAAAATAAACTAATTACATCATCTGACTGAAACATAATGAAATAACTAGGGCGACATGCCAAATGAAATTCTGAATGCATCCTACTGTAGGAATGAAATGACTGAAGCAGCTAAGTCAAAATCCTGCAAAATCCACATATGCCGCAGTTGCGTAACCCTCGAATAGAACAATTCGGGCGTCCCTGTGGCTGGACACCTAAAAGTTTTTGAAAATATTTTATAGCAAGGGTTAGAACCCAAAATATTTGAAAATATTTTGCAAGTGAGTTAAATTATGGTAAATTCAAATGCATGAATGCTCTTCATATTTAAGCTAGTGTCGCACTCCCTTGAGGAATGACTCACCCCTTAACTATTGTGCCCACCTAACGCTCTTCTATATAACCCACCAATCACCTTCCCCATAACTAGTTCTCGCTAATATCCTTCCTGTCACACAACTCTAGCCCCGAGTACATAATATGATTTATAAGTTATTTATCACATTAACTTACTTATTTATTCCTCTGTTGGAACCTTATAACCTTCTCACGTGTTGTATGAAATATCAGTAAAATTCACATCATGTATTTTACCCGTATATAAATATCTACACCATATATTTACGTATCATCATATTAAAAAATTCACACACATGTCGTAAATATATAATTCATCCTCCCGAGTAGGCACTCACCTGATATTCTCTAAAATGAATCATCTTCTGGTATACTCATCAACCCGGACACCTTGACACGGTTAGCTCCCCAAATCAGTAAAATAAAATAAACGCAGCTGAGGCAGTCATAGTTCCCACAGGAAATGAGACATAATCATTCCCAAGATGTCTCATCCCTCATCCAGACGTTATGACCTGGGGACTATACTCACCCTGCTCCTCAATCCAGGGGATTCACACACATCGCGTAACCTCATATATATATACACACACATCACCGTGCATATATATTTAATTAAATCTAGACTACACTTTTGTTCTTGATTTTGGATCCCATATCTACTCCCACTTGCACCCATTATCTCTCTCTCTCTCTCTCTCTCTCTCTCTCTCTCTCTCTCTCTCTCTCTATCTATCTCTCTCTCACACACACACACACTATATATATATATATAAGGGTTTTCTAAAATGTGTTAAGGATGCCATACCCTCTCACTCTTAAGCTTTAAAAACCTAATCCCATTTTTAGACTTGTGGACCTTATAAAAAGGGCCCAAACACTCTTATGTGGGCTCAAATATGCCTAAAAATACCCCGAGACCCATTTAATACTCCTAGGTACTCTTTACCAACTAATTCGACCCATTTGGACTCAACCGTGGGTAATCGAATTTATGGGTTGTTTTAGCTGATTGGCATCCCCTTACCTTATAAATATAGGGCATGAGCTCACCCTTAAGGCACATCTCAAATCCATCAATATCATTGATCTCAACAACATTCTCTTGCAATTAGTAAAGTTTTCTTGTGTGAAATTCCTTTCCATCTTTCATTCCCATCCTTTTTATAACTAATTTGAAAAATCTCATTCTCTCCCATCCAACATTCATCTCAACATTTAAGGGAGCTCATCAAAGATCAAGATCAAGCTTCAATTCTCCACCGAAGGTCCAAAAATGCTTCTCTCTCTTTAAATTCTTTATTTTTGCATTAGTTATATAAATTCCCAATCTAACTGTTACTTTAGTTCATACACATTAATATCTCATCCTTTATTAGTTATATTGCACATACTTTATTTTATATAAAAAAAATCCAAAAGAGAGAAAAAGAGGGTTACACCTATAAATTCCAACGGCATTATCCACTACAATTTCTTAAAACTAAAAATACATTTTCTACACACACACACACATATAATAAATTTCCAATCGAATCAATGGGATAAACCCCACCCTTCTGGCGTATGCAAACTAAAAGGACTTTGATGCCTTTATAGGCTACATAGGCGTTTCGGGCTAAGACCTAAGACTCGAGTCCAATTTTTCCATTTCCTATATGCGTCCTTTTCATTTATAAATTATTCAATATATATCATATTTGTGATTCATATCGGCGTTTTATCTAACAAATATTATCATTTTATTATAATGATCAATATCTCGATAAATGCATACATCGTATTTTTTAAATATTATTTTGGGAACATTCCTATAGATGACCTCACTCCATGTTTTCCAGGATATGAGTTGGGCAATTTCGATCTCCATTTATATATACACGCGTACACATTTCATGGAGAAATTAAGCAAAATATTAACACGAGCCCATGAGAGACTGAAAGGGTGGGATACGCGAACCTTCAAACTATTGGTTTCGTAAGCATCAGTTTGTCTTTGATGCTTCTCTCTCGAGGAAGTGACATGTTCTTTTTCCTGTTTTGTGCAAAATAGGCTGGCGACTCCATCTCTTTACATTCACCCCACACCGATGATGACTGAAGTTCTCTTAGAGAAAGAGGGCACAAGAACTCCCCCCCCCCCCCCCCCCCCCCGAAAGGGAGAATAAAAAGAGATGGCCACACTCAAACTCTCTTGGACAAATCCCAATAGGTCTCCTATATTGTAATATTCATTTTATTATCTTATATACAGATAAACACACTTTGACAGTGGATGTAGGATCATCAAATGAGGTTCAAACCCCTTTATAACTTTGTCTTTCACTTTGGTACTTTTCCCTTTATGTTCTTTGATGTCTTAAGGGGAGAATATATTAGGTCTAAGGTCCCTCATGATTTTTACACCCTCCACCTATGATCATTTACTCATGTATATTCGATGTGTGTGATGTAACCATAAACCTTGATTATGAAACACATATGTTCTGATCATTAATCAATATGTCTGAGAATGTGGACCCTAATGTACACGGTTACATTGTAGTTGGATTTTTTTCCATGAATTGGTAAAATAAAAATTATAATTCCTCATTTCCCCAGCAAAAATGATGTTTGGCTCAGTGAAAAAGGGAACGAGACAAGATACAATACGTCACTGGAGCAAAAATAATGAGCTTAAAAAGTTCTGATAAGAAGCGCAAATAGAGAAAAAAATTCCTTGTTATAGTGAAGATATTTTTGAAGTGAGAAAAAGATACGGTCAATAGCTTGACAAACAAAGCTTTAGTATCTCGTTCGTGAATCTTTTCTTCACATCAACAACTTTCTCTTTTTCTTATAAACACAAACCCTCAGGTACTGACACTTAAAGCACTTACACTGGAAAATAATTACCACTTACACTAAGGTACTAACACTTAAAGCACAAAGAATTGATTTGCCATGGAATTAAATTCTTTGGGGGTCCCCAAAGAATTGAATTCCAGGAAACTAATGACTTGGAAATTAATTCCACCCACTTCTATCAAGTAGGGCCTCAGAGATTTTTTTTATTCTAGTTTTCCTGATTTATTTGTATTTCATTAAGATTCAACATCAATCTTTTATTTAATCACAAGGTAAGCCTTTTTACTCCATTTATGATTAGGATTTTGAAAAAAGGATCTAGATTTTGAGGGATTTTTTGTTGTTTTTGCTTAATAGGTATCTATAATGGAACTGGTTTAATTCTAGTTAAGGGAGTATTTTACTTAAATAGAGTTAGTTTCGTTCAACTTTGATGAATCTCCATCACTTTAATCGATAGAATGTCAAAGCTCTATTAAGTTGCGTATATTTTAGTACATGAAAACCATTTGTTGGGTATATCTTTGTTATATTTTAGGCTTAAATTCTTTCTTTAAATCTGACTTAGAGTGACAATCTTCTTGTTCGTAATCTTGTGTTTCCAGCTTCAATGGAAAGTTCATACCCCAAATCTCCTCGCACAAAATATGTTGAATCGAAACCGCTCCATTTGAAGCCTCTGCTCAGAAATTGCACTAAAATCATTATTGGATTTTTTTATTTAATTACATCTAAAATTACCCACTTTTCGGTGTGGTACCTTTTCTATTACACAACGGTTAGACTTAATGGTCATGTGCCAAGAAGATGACCTTTAAAATAAAATCTTTTTAAAAAAATGGAAAAAGTAGGGAAAAAAAAGAAAACATTAAAATGTAAAAAATCTGAAAAATCAATTAATAAAATAAAATAAACTTTGATCGAATTCAAGCACACAATTCCAAAACTCGAATATACCCCTAAACCAAAAGAGTAATGATACTCTTACTGGGTCTTAGTACCGGTTTAGTACCAAATGCATTTTATTTTATTGTACATTGGTAGGACCTACAGCATTTCCTGACGGGACTCACACCATAGTACAAACAAATAAAGCAGTAGTGGTACTAAATCGGTGGTGTGTATAACATTATTCAAACCAAAAATAGCACCCCAGCTGCACCCCCCCCCCACCCCCCCCCCCCCCCCCCCCCCGCCGGCGACACAGACTCCCAATAAGCCCTCTCTCTCTCCCCCCCCCCCCCCCTCTCTCTCACTCTCTATAACACACACACACACATAACATTATATCAAATTGATATTGAAGCACAAAAACAAAATGACAAACTAAATCCAAACATAAAACCCACAATCTATTTGAAATAAATTTTCAATTTTGTATTAGAAAATGTTTACAATATGTGTACATGCATACACACACACACATATATGCGCGCACACACTAATTTAGGTTTTGAAATAGATTACGATATTGGTTTATGATAGGTTTAGAAGTCGTGTTTCCAATTGAATCGTGGGATTCAGAGTGATGTTCGATGAGGTATGGAGTTTGTGGAGAGGGCATGGGTGAGTTTTGTTGGGTCTGGAGAGGGTGTGATGGTTTATGGGTGTCGAAAGGGACGGCATAGACTTTAACAGGCTGGAGTGGAAGGATGATGTGACGAGGGAGGGGGCTAGGGATGGTCTTGGTTGTTGGTTGTTGGTTGTGAGGTTGGTTGTTTTTTTAATACTATCGGTATTTTTTTTTTCAATTAAGTGCTTTATTTACTGTTTCTCTAACTTTTTTCAATTAAATACATTTTTTTCATTACCGTTGAGTCTCACTGTTGTGTAACAAAAAGGATAGCAAATCCAAGTCAAATAGTAAAAGTTACCAAAATCATAAGGGGGTAATTTTCCATGTATTTATGTTAAAAACAAACAAGCTCATTTTTATAGGAATGAGAGTTCTTTTTTAGAGGACGTTTGATTGGGTGATAATTTCAGAAAATATGCCATATATGTTTAATGAATTTTGAAGAAGAAAATGATTGACTGTGGGCCTTCGTGGTGATGATGAAGAAAATATGGTAAGTTAATATTATTCAGACTCTGAATTTCATGATGTATTTAAGACTTCCTTTCACACGGCCGTACATGGGCAAAGTGAAATTATTGCTCAACTCTACCAATTTCTTAGAGTTAAGATATTTCGGATTCCACACTTAGGACGTGAGCATCTAACTAATGATGAGGTTTGGACAAAAATTACAAAATGGGCTGTGGAATCGGTACTTCAAGAAGACATTTGAATAATAAAAGCAATTGCTACTACTATCTTTTTCATATGTTAGTGTTATGTAATTTTTTTTAAAATCTCATAATCCCACACTTCCAAGACCATATTCTGTATGTCATTACACTATTGGTACCAGAGTTCCTACCTCGCCCAGGAGTTGTATTATAAAATGACACGTGTCATGGAAAGAAAATGGACTATGAGACATTCTCTACCCTTTGGGATACTTATTTGGCAGTTGTTAGCAGCCCAAAATGTGAAACATCTGAAAAGATTCCTCCAAACATCACAAACAAATTCTACCTCAATGGAAGAAAGAAGTAGGAAATCCCTTCCACAACTAAAAGTTGACACTATGGCGGAATTTAATGAGCATAAGGAGGTAAGAGAAAAAAGGAAAATAGATCAACATAATGAAGACACTGTTGGAAAATTGGACAACTTAAAGCTGTCCAGATTTTTCTGGACAGAATTTTGAGTAACTTTGAGCTCAAATTTAGGTGGGACCCACACTACGATAATTGTGGGAAAATATTCGAACGTTTTCTCCTCCGCAAGGAGATTAAAATAGTATATTCACATGTCCAATTTCATTAAGTTATGAATGATAAATATGTCCCCAAAGTGACTCACAAAGCAATGAATGTTAATGTATTGGGTATGTATTAACTCTTGTCCCACATTGGAAGAGTTGTGGGAAAATGATGTGTTAATAAAACCCAAATGATGGACTAAGGCTTAAATGCCTTGGTGTATCCCAACTCTTTGAAGGGGAGATGACCTAAGCTATGCACGGGTTGACTTTCGATCAAAGGTCCACACGCGCGCGCGCGCTTTCGTCCGGCTGGCAGGTTCGCCTCCGCTCGGGCTCGGGCTTAGAATTATCTTAATTGACTATGTAAAGTCAAAAGATAATATATCGGATCCACTAACGAAAGGTTTAAACCTAGGGCAAGTTGAAAGATCATCGAGAGGAATGGGTCTAAAGCCTATAAATAAATAAGAATCAATATAGTGGCAACCCAACCTCGCTGAATGGAGATCCCAAGATATAGGTTCAATGGGAAAACCGAACTACATTGTATTCAGTAAGCATTAGAGGAGATTAATCCTATCCATTTCAAAGATGAGACAGTGCATATCTGTCGCGAAATTAGGATAAGGCATGCTTTTAATGACATCCATATCTTAGTATGTCTAAGTGGGGTATTGCAGGATACTCTTTATGGAAGTCACCTACGTGAGTAAGAAGGGGGGCACTTCTATGAGAATAACGAAAGGCATATACTATAAAATACTCACGGAACCAAGTGGTGTTCATGGCCAAAATGAACACAAACGTGAGAACCAACTGTGTTGAAGAATTATTGTGTGAATACCATTGTCTAGGTTTACAAAAACGGTTGACGGTTCAAGGATGTGAAGTTTACTTATTAACCAAGTAAATCCGATAGTATATCACCGAGGAAAGTTCAAGGGCACTAGGCTACTTCTCCCGATGCAATAAATCTTCAATTTTACTCAACATGTGTCTGCATCTGCATTAGCATCTGTTCTGTTTTATTTATAGCGATATATCATTCATGTGGGGGATTGTTGGAAAATTGGACAACTTAAAGCTATCTAGATTATTCTTTACAGAATTTTGAGCAACTTTGAGCTCAAATTTAGGTGGGACCCACACTACGATAATTGTGGAGAAATATACGCCTCCGCAAGGAGATTAACGTAGTATATTCACATGTCCAATTTTATTAAGTTATGAATGATAAATATGCCCCTAAAGTGACTCACAAACCAATGAAAGTTAATGTATTGGGCATGTTTTAACTCTTGTCCTGCATTGGAAGAGTTGTGGGAAAATGATGAGTTAATAAAAGTCAAATGATGGACTAAGGCTTATATGCCTTGGGGTATCCCAACTATTTGAAGAGGAGATGACCTAAGCTATGCACGGGTTGACTTTCGGTCAAAGGTCCACACGCTCGCGTCCGGCCGGCCGGGGGGCTGGGCTCGAGCTTGGGCTTATAAAAATCTCTTATATTTTTTGGCCGAATTAATTTAACTTTCTGGGCTTTAATTATTAATTAATTACGAAATTAATTAATTAATTAATAAACTATTGGCAGTTATTGCCAATAGTCAACAGTTAATTTCGTTTAACTGTTTTTGTCAGTTTTGTTACTTTGCTATAAATGCAGATGCCTCCCTCCGTTTTTTAACAATGAAAAATTTCCCTCCTCCAATTCCTTCCATTTCCATACCAAAAGTGTTGTCATTTCTGTTCCAGAAAATTCTTTTTTCTACGTAGCATCTGTTGCATTGTTGTTGAGTATAAGACATAGAATTTGAGTTCGTTGTAATTAATTATTGTCGTGCTACATAATTAATTGAAAAATCCGTTCTATCTTGGGAGACAATATTCATCAACCTCGGAGCACATTAGAGGGAATAAATTGTCTTAAGGACACTCTGAAATTCACAGGGCTCGGATTATCTTTCCATTTCTATTATTGTTCTGCAAATTCAAGTAAGTTTTTATTTACATTATTGTAGTTCTTCTTACTTGATTGAATCATCTAATAGATGGCATGCTAGATTAGGACGTGTTAATTTTGATACATTGCGTAGATTAATTAACTTGGAATTTTTGCCAAAATTTAATATTGATAAAAATCATAAATGTGAAATTTGTGTGGAATCTAAATTAGCTAGATTACCTTTCAATTCTATTGAAAGGATAACTAAACCTTTTGATTTAATTCACACCGATATTTGTGATTTAAAATTTGTTCAAACTAGAGGTGGGAAAAAGTATTTTATTACTTTTATTGACAATTGCACAAAATATTGCTATGTATATTTGTTACATAGTAAAAATGAGGCTATTAATGCATTTAAACAATATAAGAATGAAGTTGAGAATAAATTAAGCAAAACAATAAAGGCTATTAGGAGTGATAAAGGAGGTGAATATGAATATCCATTTGAGGAATTTTGTTCTGAAAATGGGATTATTCATCAAACAACCGCTCCTTATTATCCTCAATCGAATGGTGTTGCTTAATGCAAAAACCGTACTTTGAAAAAGATTATGAACTCAATGTTATTAAGTTCAGGAGCTCCACAAAGTTTGTGGGGGAAAGCCTTACTTTCTGATAATTATATTCTCAATAAAGTACCTCACAAGAAGACTCACAAGACACCTTATGAATTCGGGAAAGGTCGAAGACCTTCCTATAAATATTTACGAGTGTGGGGCTGCTTAGCCAAAGTGATGGTTCCTAAACCTAAAAAGGTAAGAATAGGGCCAAAAATCGTGGATTGTGTATTCATCGGTTATGCTACTAATAGCAGTGCATATCGATTTCTAGTTTGTAAATCTGAGATTTTGAATATTCATGTAAATACGGTAATTAAATCGAGGGACGCTTCATTTTTTGAAAATGAATTCCCGTATAACATGACCCTATAACCTGGTCCTTCTAAAAGGACAAATCAAGTTACTACAAGTGGTACTCATTAACCTATTGAATCAAAAGAGGATGAACCAAGACGTAGTAAAAGAGAAAAAATCTCGACTTCTTTAGGTCTAAATTTTCTAACATATTTGCTAGAAAATGAACCTCAATCGTATAAAGAAGCCATATCCTTACCCGATGCTTCCAATTGGAAAGAAGCAATTAATAGTGAAATTGAATCCATATTACAAAATCATACATGGGAACTAGTGGATCTTCCACCTAGTTCAAAATCGTTAGGTTATAAATGGATCTTCAAAAAGAAGTTGAAGGCCGATGGATCAATTGATAAGTATAAAGCTAGACTTGTAGCTAAAGGCTATAGGAAAAAGGAAGGGTTGGATTACTTCGACACATATTCATCGGTAACAAGAATAACGTCCATTCGGATGTTAATAGCAATAGCTGCTATTAATGGACTTGAAATACATCAAATGGATGTAAAAACCGCATTCTTAAATGGTGAACTAGACGAGGAAATTTATATGGAGCAACCTGAAGGGTTCAAGGCTCCCGGACAAGAAGGAAAAGTATGTAAGCTTGTTAAATCACTATATGGATTAAAACAAGCACCAAAACAATTTCACAAAAAATTTGATAATGCAATGTTATCAAATGGTTTCAAAATTAATGAATGCTATAAATGTGTTTACTTTAAATACATTCAAAATGGATATGTCATTGTATACCTCTATGTTGATGATATGCTTATCATGGGTAGTAACTTGGGAAATGTGAAAACTACAAAACAAATGTTGAGTAGTAGATTTGACATGAAAGATTTGGGAATCGTCGATGTTATATTAGGAATTAAAATTTCTAGAACATCGAATGGACTTATATTATCTCAATCTCATTACATAGAGAAAGTACTTGAAAAATTCAAGAAATATGATATTAGTCCTACCAAGACACCTGTAGATGTAAATTTACATCTAGCAAGAAATAATGGTGAAAGCATATCTCAACTAGAATATTCTCGTATTATCGGCAGTTTAATGTATATCATGAACTGTACGCGACCGGACATAGCATACTCAATAAGTAAGCTAAGTCGATTTACGAGTAATCCAGGAAGAGATCACTGGAAACAATATTAAGAGTTTTTAATTATTTAAAATATACTCAAAACTATGGACTGCACTACTCAAAATATCCAGCTGTTCTTGAAGGACATTGCGATGAAAATTGGATATCCGATACAAAAGACTCTAAGTCTACGAGTGGGTATGTGTTTACCCTTGGAGGTGCAGCCATGTCTTGGAAATCCTCAAAACAAACGTGCATTGCTAGATCGACAATGGAATCTGAATTCATTGCACTAGACAAAGATGGAGAGTAAGCTGAATGGCTTCGAAATTTCTTAGAGGATGTTCCAAATTAGTCTAAACCTATGCCCGCAATATGTATACATTGCGATAGCCAATCAGCGATTGGAAGGGCACAAAATCATATGTATAATGGAAAGTCACGAAATATTCACCGTTGACACAATATGGTTAGACTACTTCTCTCAAATGGAATTATCTCAATTGACTATGTAAAGTCAAAAGATAATATATCGGATCCACTAATGAAAGGTTTTAACCGAGAGCAAGTTGAAAGATCATCGAGAGGAATAGGTCTAAAGCCTATAAATAAATAAGAATCAATATAGTGGCAACCCAACCAAGCTGACTAGAGATCCCAATATCTTGGTTCAATGGGCAAACCGAACTACATTGTAATTAGTAAGCACTGGAGGAAATTTAATCCTATCCATTCCAAAGATGAGACAGTGCATATCTATCGTGAAATTAGGATAAGTTACGCTTTTAATGACATCCATATCTTAGTATGTCTAAGTGGAGTATTGCAGGATACTCTTTATGGAAGTCACCTACGTGAGTAAGAAGGGGTCCACTTCTATGAGAATAATGAAAGGCATATTCTCTAAAATACTCACGGAACCAAGTGGTGTTCATGGCCAAAATGAACACAAACGTGAGAACCAACTGTGTTGAAGAATTATTGTGTGAATACTATTATCTAGGTTTACAAAAATAGTTGACGGTTCAAGGACGTCAAGTCTACTGATTAACCAAGTAAATCCGATAGTATATCACTAAGGAAAGTTCAAGGCCACTAGGATACTTATCCCGATGCAATAAATCTTCAATTTCACTCAACATGTGTCTGCATCTTCATTAACATTTGTTCTGTTTTATTTATAGCGATATATCATTCATGTGGGGGATTGTTGGAAAATTGGACAACTTAAAGCTGTCTAGATTTCTCTGGATAGAATTTTGAGAAACTTTGAGCTCAAATTTAGGTGGGACTCACACTACGATAATTGTGGGAAAATATACGAACGCGTTCTCGTCCGCAAGGAAATTAACGTAGTATATTCACATGTCCAATTTCATTAAGTTATGAATGTTAAATATGTTCCCAAAGTGACTCACAAAGCAATGAAAGTTAATGTATTGGGTATATTTTAACTCTTGTCCTACATTGGAAGAGTTGCGGGAAAATGATGAGTTAATAAGGCTTGGATTCCTTGGGGTATCCCAACTCTTTGAAGGGAAGATGACCTAAGCTATGCACGGATTGACTTTCGGTCGCGCGCGTCCGTCCGTCCGTCTGGCCGGCCGGCTCAGCTCCGTTAGGGCTCGGGCTCGGGCTTGGACTTGGTCTTGGGCTTATAAAAATCTCCTACATTTTTGGGCCGAATCAATTTAACTTTCTGGGTTTTAATTATTAATTAATTATGAAATTAATTAATTAATTAATAAACTGTTGGCAGTTATTCTCAGCGGTTAATAGTTAATTTCGTTTAATTGTTTTTGTCAGTTATTGTTACTTTGCTATAAATACATATGTGACACCCCGCCTAATTAAATACCGGGCGATCACACATTTATTAAATTAAAATCAAGGTGAACAGTTGGTTCATTCTTAGCATCACTGTCGAAAAATAACTTTTCCAATTTAAACACCCTAAATAATTAAGTTAAGTGTCAAAACCATTTTTAGACATTACTCTCCTGATTTTATTTTATAAACCAAGATTTAAATCTTTACGTTATTCATAATTAAAGAATCACGCAACAACTATACTGGAACAAACCATCCAATAATTAAACATCCAACTAAATGAATCCAACAATTAATACTTAAATGAAAACATCCTGACAATAATAATTCCCAAAGAATAAAATACTGGAAATAAATGAATCACAATGTCTGCTAAATAAATGAATAATGAAAAGGGCAACACATGCCCAACTCCCACCTAAACTGCAACACGTTTCTTCCAAAGGATCCTATGCAAGACGTCCCTGTGGCTGGGCACCTGTAATAGATACATATATATATAAGAGAGAAAGGGAAATAGAAACGTGTCAGAGCCGGATTGTAGAAATGATTTAAAATTTGTTTAGCAAGTATTTAAAATGTTTACAGGCCAATGTAACAACATATTAGCGCGGCACTCCTTTGAGAAATTCTCACCTCTCTTCTAATGTGAACACCTATCGCACTAACCTTCCCAACGGTTTAACTTATCTTAGGTTACTCGTAAGATTTAAAACTGAACAATTTAGTTGTTTAAGAGGATAATTTCATTTGATCATAAAGTTCTCATTTAAACCTTATTTGCTAGTAAAGTTTCACATTATACTTTTCAAATCAAGTATTTCCAAATTGAAGTCATCATTCATTTCTTACTTATCATAAACACAATAGGAAGTTCCAAATTTCAGAAATTCATATATATTAAGTACTCGTATAATATATATATTCTAACAGCACCCCACATAAAAAATTATGGTGCGGGCATACTCTGCTATCCAATCCTCGTATCAATCGTACTAAGGGAAATAAAAGTTCGGAATCACTCTCGAACTGTATTAATGCATACACAAACAATATTGAGGCAAAGCATAGTTTCCAAGTCCAAGAGGTCAGCACATACCCTCGCATCTCTTAGGACCGTGACTATCGATTCGATAGCCTGTACCTAGGATTCCTATCTTCTAGTGTACGAGTCAATATCCCCCATGAAGGCCCATTCGAGATAAGACTGTCCCAGCGCGGTAACCTCAGGGATAGCAAGTAGCGCGGGCATGATTTTCACACGTATATAATATATGCATACACACAGTCATATAAATATACTACTTTTATCATATCAATTTAGGTTCATCTCATAACCCATAATTACGACATTTATCCTTATTTTCCCATTATTAGTTATCACGTATAATGGTTCATCTCTAACTTTAATTTGAGGTAATATTCTAACTTACTACGTAACATTCATGGACTCTATCCTCCCAAGTGTAAAATTCAGTAAGTATTCATCTATTTTCCACCGTAACTATCTTACGCGTCTCTCCCTTTAATAGGTAATCCTATCGTGCCTTATATATAAACACCCTAAAAATGCAAATATCGTCTTACATTAAAGGTCTCATAATTATTAATAAGTCCTATTGGTCCTCTTTATCTCCCAAAATATTTTAATAAGGATGTCCAAATATTCTTACTCATTTAATTTGAATTTAACTATTTACAAAGGGAAATATGAGTTTGCCAGAAGGGGTTGATCGATCGATGGCAGGGGCTCGATCGATCGAACCTTCGATCGATCGAAGCTCTTGGCTCGATCGATCGATCAAGCAGGTATGGCGAATTCTGCAGGAAACCAGTTACGGGTTCTACCATCCAACCTCATCCAAATCCAGATTTTTCACACCCAAATGCCCAGAAATTTGTACTACTAACAGTATAAACCCATATTATACAACTTCTACGTCAAGCATGCAAATTTTCATCAATAACTATGGATTAATAGGCCAAAAACTCATATTAATCTCAAGAACCCTAGAATTTCTTTAACCTTGTTCTAATCAGTATTTTTCCAGAATTTCTTTTTCTAAAACATCATAAATTCGTGGTTCAATCTCTACATATGAAGGGGATTTCCAGATTTCCATTTATAACATTACTACATGCAATTTCTTATCTCCAACTTGGGTTTTCTTCCATGAAACTCATCCTAATCAACCTTAGACTAACATGAGTGATGCATTAATGAAAATAAGCAAGATAAATACTTGCCTAGAATTTCAGAATTCTGATTTCTGGACAATTTTGGTGTGGTTGCATTCCTCATCGCGTGATCTACGCATTGGTGGTGGTGGCGGTGCAATCGGATAACGTTTTGGCCTTTGATTGCTTGGAAAGCTTCCTCCTTCCCTCTCCTATTGCCGTTCTAAAGTTTTAAGTCTGATAACCCTAAAGGACAATTATCAATGGCTGATATAGCCTAATAATTTTCGTGGGTTTAATTACCCAAAAATGCAAAATGTCCAAAATGCGCTCCCGGGGTGCTAAATAAGCCTAAAATGTCCCGAGACCCAAAATAAACCCCCGAGTACACTTTTCTGACTATCTCGACCCTTTCGAACACGTTGGCACACTCAAAACGACCATATGGATAATTTAAAAATATTTCACTTTTATTGATCAACATTTATTCCTGACGCGACACAGGCGCGTCCCGACTTAATTTTCCAAAATTGTCATTCTATTCACTCGTGACATTTAATAGAACCAATATTATATATTACTTTGCTCATTAGTAATATTCAACAAGTTTTCCATAATTACTAACTCTTATCACGTTAATAATTATAACATAATTAAATTTTGGATTTATATTAAATTAATAACTCACATTAAATTTAATAAATCTCCAAATTTATAAAGCATAAAAATACGGGGTATTACATACTTCCCCCTAATAACGGAATTTCGTCCCAAAATTCAGAAACTAAGGCTAACCTGGTAAAGCAATTCTGGATATCTTTTCAGTACACAAACTATCTACATAGTAGGGCGTTTAAGCACTATAGTCCCCGCCTCACAGCAAGCTTGATTAACATTCTTATTGGAGACACTTCACATGGTGCTCCTAACCGACAACATTCGTATAGGTCGCGTCTATACATTATAAGTTTCCATGATCTTACTATCATTAGGAGGCCACACCTCATTACATGACAGCTACTCGGATTTATCTATATACAAAACTCCCATTCTAAGAAAAAACATACAAACATCTGACCACTCTTGTTTGCCTATAACAATCGTGGAATTTCACCATAGTCATCGGAGTATTCCCGACCGATCCAAAATTCTGAGTATCCACTCACCTCTAAATATATGAAAGGAGAATATTCAAGGTTCTTCAATACCAAAACCTTAATAAGCACCTCATACACGATTAACAGGTACGAGTGCCTTTTTAGAGCACTCCTGAAAACACCGTACTAAGATTCCAAAATTTCCTTCACGTGGTTCCAAAATTTCTAATCACCGTGCGCCTATTCCCTGGCTAGGGGTGATACATCCTTCTCGGAATGAAACCTTATCCCCGCTGGTTCCTGAAATCCCATATTAAAGGTGGGATTCACAGATCTCATCCCGATTCAGGAATTAATACTGCGCCAGACCATGCACTGGTGCGATCCTTCCTTTCAAAAGAAGTCTGGGGCGCACTAGTTAACATTGCCTTGATCCTGTTTTGAGGGTGGTAACCCATCCAAGAAATTTATCGACTTTACTGACATCTTCCCATTTCAGGAATTGTCGAAAAATACAAAATTCTCTGGTTGCTCTCCTCTTCCAACCTAACCCTACCTATGGGCGGTGTATGTAGGGACTACTTACTACGTCCCGCTAAACATCGATCTTTCCTTGAAATGTCTCACATTATGTGACACATAACATTCCCTTTCCTTCCTTAGTGTATGCCGAAAGTTCCAACCAGTGCTCTTTTTCCTCCACGAAGCGTACTTCTGAATCCTTTACACCATACTAACATCATCCCTCTTTGCATGCGCAAGTTCGCTCTCATACTTGACTAATAACTACTCCTCTCCGAGGGTTCTTCATAATAATTAAATATCTACTCTATTCAAGGGATACCCTTTCTTAAATGGCTTCCCACAGTCTTCCCATCAAATTAGGTTGTGCTATTCTAATTGCACACTTACGTATGGATTATCACCCCTCATGTGACGTTTAATCCACTCTATCACTTCCACTTCGTTCTGTTAGCCCCACAAACAAATTTTCCACACGTCCATTACCACGTCCCTTCATTTCGAACGAGTTTTAACATCAGTTAACCAGGATGTCTACACACCTTATAAACCATGCATACTAGCGTAAGCATCACATACGCTTTTCACCTAATAACTAATTCTTTGTTTTTCCTAGTGCTCGCAACGTGATTACAACACTTGGGTACTCTCAATCACCCTAAAAATCCAAAATTTTAAATCCTCCTTATCATCATTCCACCCCTCAACTCATGAGGATAAAACAAAACTTCCAACGCTATCATATCACACAATTCGGCTCCAGTGGCTTTAAACCAAAATTCAACTTCCAACTTACATATGTATTTACTTGATCCCATTTGGACCGGGGTACCGAACTCATGGAATAGTGACCAAACGTCTCCCTATTTCCAACCTTACGCTAAGTTTCATGCGTGGGATGTCTCGCAAAGTGAAATCCAAAAAAGGAACCCTCCAGATACACTACTACCTAGCATTATCGGTTATCGAAATCCGTTGGGTCCTCCGTCCATAGCATTTACCCCTTCACTCCGTCTTTTGACGGAACAGTTACATTTCCTCCCGTAATTACACTTAACAAAGAACATCTCACCAATTGCACTATCGTTCAGAATTGGGTGTTGGAAATTGCGTTCCATGAATCTCAAATACATACAATCGGAATTATTGAAATCACTTTCCCTACTAATTGGGGTATAACTCTTAATTCTCACATCTCTATAAGATAGATATAACAATGCACTCTTCCTATTACCATGTCCTGAGTGCTCAACATAATACTAAGTCGAATCTTTTCGCTCAACAGTAAACTTGATACATACCAAATCATAATGATAAAGTCTATACATACATTGGCATCGAATATCTCGAGCCCACTATTCCCTCTGAAGTCTCTAGGATAGATAATATAAGTGCGAGTCCAACCTTCTTGCAGGTGAAGTCTCGCCAGAACAAAGATATGCTGCACTAATGCAACCACTCCGATAGCCTTGCAATAAATTCCCACTATCGTACTAACCATTTCTATAACATTTTAACAAAGATAATATCATACTCGCGTATCGCATCAATACAACGAGTAACCTCAGTAAGGTACATAACACTGTTTATATACTCATTCATCCTCCGCGGATAGCACTAAAGAGAAATAAAAATCCCGCTACACTAGGGAAAAGTATTCACATTATAATAACGTTTATAATTTTATGCATTAAACTCGTCTCACATGCAAATCTAACAGTGAACAAAATATAGTGACTCGTTCGTGTCACATAAACACGCCTCATCCTCTGAGAATACAACTTATACTTCCACCTTGTCAATGGTCTTGACTGCACAAATGGTCTTCGGACATAACACGTCTACTAAAACCAAACAAAACTACTTTAATTGTTGTCTTTTACTAGGTACCATACTCTTATCCCCTCTACTCGCTTTCACAAAATACCTCGATACTTAATTTACTTAACACCTGAATTACATTCAGAAACTCACGAACGAATGGAATCGAATCCAGGAGGATCACAATATCCTTAGAGGTATCTTAATTTATATAAAAATATAGGCAAAAGATCCCCCTTCTGGGCGAGGCATCGCCACTCAAACATTTCTTGCCCCAGAATGGCAAGGACAATACTCTCACCAAAGCAATCTATCATGGCTCTATAAGCTGCGAGCCAATCCCTACCGATAATAACGTCGTGCTCATACATATCTAAGACTAACATGTCTGCTGGTAATACTAAGCTAACAATCTCTACCCCCACACCCCGGCATACAAAGAAAATAAGCGAACCATTTCCCAGTGGTGAGTCTACACACGTCACAGTGCTCTCTGCTGTGGCTAATAGCCCTAAGGCCTTCGCAAAATGAGTAGCTATAAAATAGTGCATTGCCCCAGTATCAAACAAAACTCGACCCATAGTATCATGGATAGAAAACATACCCTCAATCGCGGGTGGTGCCTGCGGAGCTGCTGCCTGGGGGACGTTATAGACACGTTCGTACTGTAGCTGTCTCTGCTGAACTGAGGCTGTTGGAAAGGGTGGTGGAGCTGGCTTCTGTGGTTTATTAGTAGCACCTTCCTGCCGTGGGGCCCTATTCTTCTCTAGGCAATCCTGATGCCTATGGCCATTTCTGCCACATTGGAAGCACCTCTCTCGAAACTGCTTCACTTCACTATGTTGTTGACTAGTCTTGCTTTTTCCCTGGTCTTGCTGGACTTGATGGGAAATTTGCGGAAAAAATATGTCAGGGTGAGGATAATTCCTCCACTTGTGACACGGCTGTACACATTTATAGCAGAGTCCTGAAAGTTCTCTCTGCTTGGGTTGAAGTTCCTTTCCAGACTGATCCGGACAAGTTCGGCGTTCGTGACCGTCCATTCCGCATTTAAAACACCTCTTCGTGACTTCACTCGGCCCCCGGCTTTGTTGACCCTGACGCTTTTGGGTTTCCCTACACAATTTGTTACCTTTGTCGCTTTTACGGTCTTGAAGAGATTGTTGTTGCGATTTTTGCATCTTCACACACTTGTGATTTCCAGTCATGACAGACTGACTATACTCTCTAGATCTTTTGCCCCCATAAGTTGTGTGCTGCGTTCTTGATACTGTAAGACTGTAGTGGTAACTGCATGTGCCACAATACCTGCTAACTCGACGGTTGATATTCTCTCTGGAGATACCTGAGGTGTAAGTCGACCTTGCTCGTTGACTCCCCTAACCGCTTTAGTTAGTTCTTATTGACGATCCATCTGAAAATTTAAATAAATTTGGATGAGTTCATCATTCGCATAAACAAATCGCAGAAGCATGAATTCCCAATGTATAGAGATGAACACAACATTCGTAGTAGTTGGGCTCTATATAAAAAAATTCTAAGCTGAAAGCGAAATAAGCCGTACAGATCCTACGGACACTAGAACCTGGCTCTGATACCACCTGTGCCACCCCGCCAAATTAAATATCGGGCGATCACTCCTTTATTAAATTAAAATCAAGGTGAACAGTTGGTTCATTCTTAGCATCACTGTCGAAAAATAACTTTTCCAATTTAAACACCCTAAATAATTAAGCTAAGTGTCAAAACCATTTTTAGACATAACTCTCCAGATTTTATTTTATAAACCAAGATTTAAATCTTTACATTATTCATAATTAAAGAATCACACAACAACTATGCTGGAACAATCCATCCAATAATTAAACATCCAACTAAATGAATCCAACATTTAATACTTAAATGAAAACATCCTGACAATAATAATTCCCAAAGAATAAAATACTGGAAATAAATGAATCACAATGTCTGCTAAATAACTGAATAATGAAAAGGGCAACACATGCCCAACTGAATAAATAGTGCTAGAAGTGGAATCAAGAAATGAGGTTGTCTAAGCAAGAAACCTGCAACTCCCACCTAAGCTGTAGCACGTTCCTTCCAAAGGATCCTATGAAAGACGCCCCTGTGGCTGGGCACCTGTAATAGATACATATATATACAAGAGGGAAAGGGAAATAGAAACGGGTCAAAGCCCGATTGTAGAAATGATTTAAAATTTGTTTAGCAAGAATTGAAAATGTTTACAAGCCAATGCAACAACATATTAGCGCGGCACTCCCTTCAGAATTCTCACCTCTCTTCTAATGTGCACACCTATCCCACTAACCTTACCAACGGTTTAACTTATCTTAGGTTACTCGTAAGATTTAAAACTGAACAATTTAATTGTTTAAGAGGATAATTTGATTTGATCACAAAGTTCTCATTTAAACCTTATTTGCTAGTAAAGTTTCACATTATACTTTTCAGATCAAGTATTTCCAAATTGAAGTCATCATTCATTTCTTACTTATGATAAACACAATAGGAAGTTCCAAATTTCAGAAATTCATATATATTAAGTACTCATATAATATATATATTCTAACAGCACCCCACATAAAAAATTATGGTGCGGGCATACTCTGCTATCCAATCCCCGTATCAATCGTACAAAGGGAAATACAAGTTCGGAATCACTCTCGAACTGTATTAATGCATACACAAATAATATTGAGGCGAAGCATAGTTTCCAAGTCCAAGAGGTCAGCACATACCCTCGCGTCTCTTAGGACCGTGACTATCGATTCGATAGTCTGTACCTAGGATTCCTATCTTCTAGGGTACGAGTCAATATCCCCCATGAAGGCCCATTCGAGATAAGACTGTCCCAGTGCGGTAACCTCAGGGATAGCAAATAGCACGGGCATGATTTTCACACGTATATAATATATGCATACACATAGTCATATAAATATACTACTTTTATCATATCAATTTAGGTTCATCTCATAACCCATAATTATGACATTTTTCCTTATTTTCCTATTATTAGTTATCACGTATAACGGTTCGTCTCTAACTTTAATTTGAGGGATTATTCCAACTTACTACGTAACATTCATGGACTCTATCCTCCCAAGTGTAAAATTCAGTAAGTATTCATCTATTTTCCACCGTAACTATCTTACGCGTCTCTCCCTTTAATACGTAATCCTATCGTCCCTTATATATAAACACCCTAAAAAGGCAAATCTCGTCTTACATTAAAGGTCTCATAATTATTAATAAGTCCTACTGGTCCTCTTTATCTCACAAAATATTTTAATAAGGATGTCCAAATATTCTTACTCATTTAATTTGAATTTAACTATTTACAAAGGGAAATATGAGTCTGCCAGAAGGGGTCGATCGATCGATGGCAGGTGCTCGATCGATCGATCAAGCAGGTATGGCGAATTATGCAGGAAACCAGTTACGGGTTCTACCATCCAACCTCATCCAAATCCAGATTTTTCACACCCAAACGCTCAGAAATTTGTACTACTAACAGTATAAACCCATATTATACAACTTCTACGTCAAGCATGCAAATTTTCATCAATAACTATGGATTAATAGGCCAAAAACTCATATTAATCTCAAGAACCCTAGAATTTCTTTAACCTTGTTCTAATCAGTATTTTTCCAGAATTTCTTCTTCTAAAACATCATAAATTTGTGGTTCAATCTCTACAAATGAAGGGGAATTCCAGATTTCCATTTATAACATTACTACATGCAATTTTTTTATCTCCAACTTGGGTTTTCTTTGATGAAAGTCATCCTAATCAAACCTAGAATAACATGAGTGATGCATTAACGAAAATAAGCAAGATAAATACTTGCCTGGAATTTCAGAATTCTAATTTCTGGACGATTTTGGTGTGGTTGCGTTCCCCGTCGCGCGATCTACGCGTTGGTGGTGGTGGCGGTGCAATCGGATAACGTTTTGGCCTTGGATTGCTTGGAAAGCTTCCTCCTTCCCTCTCCTATGTCCATTCTAAAGTTTTGAGTCTGATAACCCTAAAGGAAAATTCTCAATGGCTGATATAGCCTAATAATTTTCGTGGGTTTAATTACCCAAAAATGCAAAATGTCCAAAATGCCCTTTCCGGGGTGCCAAATATGCCTAAAAATGTCCCGAGACCCAAACTAAACCCCCGAGTACACTTTTCTGACTATCTCAACCATTTCAGACAGGTTGGCGCACTCAAAACGACCATACGGATAACTTGAAAATATTTCACTTTTATTGATCAACATCTATTCCCGACGCGACACAGGCGCGTCCCGACCTAATTTTCCAAAATTGTCATTCTATTCACTCGTGACATATAATAGAACCAATATTATATATTACTTTGCTCATTAGTAATATTCAACAAGTTTTCCATAATTACTAACTCTTATCACGTTAATAATTATAACATAATTAAATTCCGGATTTATATTAAATTAATAACTCACATTAAATTTAATAAATCTCCAAATTTATAAAGCATAAAAATACAGGGTATTACAACAGATGCCTCCCTCCGTTTTTAAACAATGAAAATTTTTCCTCCTCCAATTCCTTCCATTTCCATACCAAAAGTGCTGTCATTTCTGTTCCAGAAAATTCTTTTTTCTACATAGCATTTGCTGCATTGTTGCTGAGTATAAGACACAGAATTTGAGTTCGTTGTAATTAATTATTGTCGTGCTACATAATTAATTGGAAAATTCATTCCATCTTGGGAGACAATATTCATCAACCTCGGAGGACATTGGAGGAAATAAATTCTCTTAAGGACACGGTGAAATTCACAGGGCTCAGATTATCTTTCTATTTCTATTATTGTTTCTGCAAATTCAAGTAAGTTTTTATTTTCTGTAATTTCGTTTTTATTTCTGTAAATTGATTATAATTTGTAATTCTGTATTTTTTTATTTATCAAACAGTAGACATAACAGACACATGATGATGCATGTGCATTGAGTCATGACCCTAGAATGTCTGCGAGATTTGGTGTATTTAACTCTTGACAATTTTCCATCTATTCTCATGTTCAGTTTTCTAAAGAGCATCTTGAATATATGGTGGGGCGAACTACAGATTTACTTCGTACAAACATAATAAACCTCAATTAATCCATTGAATCTCATACCACCACATAAAAAGAACTTCGATCATTGCATGAGTTTACAAGAATCATGAGGAGTATATTGGATATTAGTGGTGAAATATGTGTTATTTTCACCTTGTATGACACACGGTCTAATGACGAGGATGAAAACAAACTTAGGTAGTCGTGGTGGTGTTGGTAACTTTTATATGAAACTATTTTGGTTGGTGAACCATATATATGTATATATATATATATATATATATGTGTGTGTGTGTGTGTGTGTGTGTATGTGTGTGTGTATGTATGTATGTATCATGTTGTGGCTTTTGTCTAGTTAAGACTTGTGTGAATTCCTTCGTATATGTTGTAATCCAAAACCTGAACATGTGTTTTTTGTATCTTTTATTAGTGATACTTTGGGGTAATCCATACCTTGACTACATATTTTAGGAAGTGTGATTTATTTTAATGGCCTTGTTTAGTGAATCACATCTTTATGCCTTATTATCATTTTTCTTCGTATATCTTCTTTAGTTAAGTTGCACATATCTCTTAATATGGTTGATGAATTGAACTACATCTCATTAAGCTATATGCTCTTTAAAATATACACATAAAAAAATTTCACTTCCCCATTTATACCAAATATTTTTCTTGTCCTAATCGTCTTTTCATTATAATTACCTCGCTTTGGCAGTTTCCATGTCAAAATAAGGGGAGAGGTTATGGGGATGATATGATTACATGTCAGATCTGATATTTTGTGCCTTGTTCGAGATAACAAAAGTAGAAATGACAAATCTATAACATATAAAGTTAACTTTATTCAAACATTGATGCAAAAGGCATCTTATTGATTACAAACCTTAAGTATATCATAGTACATAATTAAAAGGGACATAACATCACTATATTTAGATTAGATGATCAATAGTAGTATATAAATTCCACACGGTAGTTCCTTCCTTGTTTAAAACTCTCCACTCGTACATAATAGAAAGTAACTACTCAAATAACGGGGATAAAAAGTCCATAGGGGAGGAGGGTATTTCACCTTTTTATCTAGTTTAGTATTCACCTTGGAGAATGAATAATAAGTAAAACTTTGCCACGTAGATAAATCTAGTTCTACAACAATTGTAAGGATTTTTAATATATGAAAATTTAATTGAATGTATCTGTAATTAATTGTAGAACGAACTGAAATATGAAGGGACAATAACATGAATGAATCAATAGGAACAAAAGCACTATGATTATTTAACTAGATACAGTAATACCAAGCTATAGCGAATCAAGGTTTAGATATTTCTAGAAATATATAACCCGTAATTATCCAGCTATAAAAGTTTAAAGTGTATAGAAATATAAGATAATAATAATAATAATAATAAAATGAAATTTTAAAGATCAAGTAAAAGTACCCATGGTAACATTGTTGAGCCCTACTCTGGAGAGAGACATCCACATGGTTAGCTAAACTAGGCATTCAATCACTGAGTTCTACAGACCAAATAATACTGCAATGGGTTGCACGGTAGTTTATTCCCTTATAATAGAGGTTTAATGAGATCAGATAAATATGAAATCATTGCTTTTAAAAAATATTTTAAACTGGAATTAAATTTGACGAAATGTGAACTATACAAAGGAGTTCAAAATGAGAACATGAGTTTGGGGACTATCATAACGTGATATAAACAATTGACGAAATCAATGTAATTGGGTGAAATAATATCGAATTAGATTCAACTAGTTTGATATTTTGGGGGCTTTGGTTAAGTTAAAATTTCAAATTCTGGTTTTGAACCAAGGGTTTCTGTAACGAGGTAACAATTAGTGAGATGGAAATTTATAAATAAAATGTATAAGTGTATAAAGAAAAATTTGTAAGTGTAACTGGGCAAATATGGATGCTTTTAAAAGTTTATGGGGGTCAAAATTAAAAAAAAAAGAAAGTTTGATTTATTTAATAATGGAAATTGGAGGCTTATATCTATTAATTAAGTGATTTTATAATTAAATATAGTTATGCTATCTTAGTTTTGATTTTTTTAGGGCTAAAACTGCAATTCCCAAAACTTGGAAGGTTTAATTAAAAATTTTAAAACTACAACACGTTAATTCCTTTTAATTTTCTCTGCAAAACACTTCATCATTTACTAAATAGGGTATGTCCATAAATCATTTTGACTGGAAAAATAAATTAAAATTATTAGAAAGAAATCAAATTTATTTGAATTACTGTGGATTTATGGTTAAATTTGAATAACGGTAGGACTTTATTTGTTTTCTAAGATGAAAAATGATTAGAACTCCGTTGGTTTCGTGTAAACTGGTTTAAAAATTTGTATGAATCTGGTCTTAGAAAATTTTAACAACAGAACTACAAAGCTATGATTTGCAGTATAAAAGGTTATTGGAACCGAAATCCAACATTGCACCCATGTTCCTGAGACTTGGAGCTTGAGTTTTCCCACTTTAAAACTGGTCCAAAATCAAGATCATAGATTTTACTATCAAAGCTCAAGTTTTGATGCTTGTTTCCAGTATTCAAGTTGTATCAATGTCATTCCTACATTAGAACTTTAATATAAAAGCATATATGAGATCTATGAATATGCAAAAATCTAAATAATTATTTTAAACTAGAAAAATCTTCATAAGATAATAAAATACCAAAATTCTCTAAATTAAGCTTCACATTTGAACTATGAATGGGTGGTTTTATACTTTGAAAAGTTATGGTTTATGTGGGCCTGATTGAGGATAGTTCATTTATTGGGTTGGAGGTGGATTTCATGCTAGCTTCAATATGTTTTAGTTCGTACGCATGTGGATGTATAAGGTGATCAGGTGAGTTCATTTGGGAAAACTTCTTGTTTGGTTGGTTATGTGGCTCCACATCAACAGTGAAGGTTTGTGTAATTTTTGGTTTTTAGGTCCCCAGGTAGTTTGTAGTTTATTATTTGGGGTTTTATATACATTTTTTAATATTTTAGGGGATTATGTGTATAATTCAAACTCATGAGTGTATGTATTTACAAATATAGTAATTCCATGTATTCATGCGTTATTATATAATAAGGTTTTCATTTAAGGGTTATTTATTGATATTTAAATGAAGCTTTAAAACAGCTGGGGGCATTTTTGCAAATTTCAAACTTGAAAGTTATTATGGTAATTGTATATTTTATAGGATTGAGTTAGCATTTTAACTACTCTTAAAGTTTTTATGAAGTCTTATATTGGTAAGGTGTTATAATATTGTCTAGTAACTACTTATTCGATGCATTATTTCTTTCGGTATTTTTATAAGATGAATAGACAAAATATAAGGTATACTGAAAGTGTGAGTTCTTACAATCTACCTTCCTATAAAATTCATCTCGAAATTACCTTAGAAGAGTTGAGGATAGTTGTTTTTCTTATTGTACTTAGTTTCCTAAGTTGCTTCTTCTGCTGTGTGATATTGCCTAAGAACTTTCACAAAGGAAATGGTTTTATTATGAATTTTTTTATTCCGGGAATGTACAATTCTAATGAGCTTTTTTCATCAAAGTCATGGTTCATTTGGATATATATCCCTTTCTAAGTAATGAATTTCTTAGGATTAGGTACATACTTCCTGAATTGTGACATGTGAAATACATCGTGTATATTAGATAATTCTAAGGTAGGTCTAAATGATATGGTATTAAAATACATCATGTATATTAGCTAATTATTAGGGTAGGTCTAAATGATATGCTATTGGTCCTATTTGTTCAGTGATTTTAAAAGGACCAATGTATCGTGGTGCTAATTTTCCTTTCCTTCTGAATCGTAAAATTTAATTTGTTAGTGATATCTTTGAAAATACCTTATCATTTACATAAAATTCCAAAGGTTTTCTTCTATTGGTCTCATAACCTTTTTATCCACTTGGAGTTGTATGTAATATTTCTTTAATCAATCGTATATTTTCGATTGTTTCTTCTATGATTTTAGGTCCAAAGATACTATTTCTCCTGATTCATTCTATCATAATGGAGAATGACATTATCTTTTGTAGAGTGCTTCGTAAGAGCCCATTTAAATGCTATCTTAGAAGCTATTCTTATAGGAGAACTCAATAAGTGGTAAATTATAACTTCAACTTCTAGATCAAATGTACAAAATCTTAACATGTCATCCCGTTTCTAAATTAGTCTTTGTAATTGTCCATCACTTTGAGGATGAAAAGGCAAACTTAGATAAAGTTTGGTGTCCATGACGTGCTATAATGCTTACTAAAATCGTCCAACGAATCGAGAATCATGGAGTCTTTGGGGATGAAAAGGCAAACTTAGATAAAGTTACTCCATGGAGTCTAATAATCTATGGAATATATAACTTGTGAAGTGTTTGGAAAGAATTTGTAGTTCTTACTTTTAGAAAATGGATATTTATTAAGGTGATCTACGATTACCTATATTGAGTTGTAACCTTGATATGTTATAGGTAATCCACTAACAAAGTCCATTGTAATACGATCTCATTTCCATTCTGGGATAGGATGTGGTTATAAGAATCCTTTAGGACGTTGGTGCTTAGTTTTTATTTATTGGTTGGTTAGGAATCTTGCTACAAAATTAGTGACATTTCCTTTCATTCCTTTCCAACAATAATATCTTTTAAGGTCATAATACATCTTTATGTTTACTGGATGTATGATGAATTTTTGAACGATGAGCTTCTTGTTCCAAAATCATAATCATCATCCTGGGTTATAACTTCAATCTTTCCATCCTTCTCCATTTTGTATGTTTTGTTATTGGGTTTTGAGGAATGTAGCATCTTGTTTTTGTTCCATGATTTGCTTATGGAGATTAGGATATGAAATAATGTTATGGATAACATTTTTAACTTCTAGATTTCCTCTTTGTAGATTATACTCTTCTATTATAGACATAACATCATATGAAAACATTCCTGTCAACCTTCCGCTTGACTTTCGACTTAATTCATCTGCTACTACATTAATTATTTATGAATGGTATTGTAATCAAATTTATATTCTTCTAAGATTATATCCACCATCGCTGATGAAGATTTAAATCCTTTTGGGTAAATATATATTTAAAACTTTTGTGTTCATAGAATACTTGGAATTCTTCTCCGTATAGATAAAATCTCTAGATTTTTAATGCAAAAACTATTGCGGAGAGTACTAAATCATTGACTAGATAGTTGTGTTCATGAGTCAGCCCATATTATATTGCATTTCTAGTTTCATAAGTACACATCCTAATACTTTTAAAGAGGCATAGGTGTATACATCATAACCAAAATTACTAGAAGGTATAGTAGGTAGAGGGTCGTTGTCAACTTTTCCTTCCGATTTAGAAAGATTGTTCTCATTCTTTGGTCCACTTGAATTATGTATCCTTATGAGATAATTTTACCACTGGTAATGCAACCTTAGATAATCATTTCACATAACTTCTAAATAACTTGCAAGTCCTAAGAAATTTTGAATCTCCTTATCATTCAATGGTTGATGCCATTCAACAACTGCTATAGTTTTTGCTGGATCAATCGGTGATTACATGGCCTAAAAAATTTACTTCTACCATAATAAAATCTCATTTACTTTTCTTTCAGTAAATGTGGTGTTGATATAATGTTGCTAACACAATTTTTAAATGCCTTTCATGCTCGTCCTTTATTTTTTTAATATACGAGAATATCATCTATAAATATCATTAAGAATTGATCTAAGAAAGGGTGGAATACTTGATGAATTAAATATATAAAAGTTGTAGGTGTGTTTTTCAGTCCAAAAGACATGACCAAAAATTTGAAATGATCATATTTGGTTTAAAATGCAATCTTAAGTATGTATACTTCTCTAACCCGTAATTGATGATAATCGGGTCACAAATTGATAATGGAAAATACCTTAGATTTATGTAATTGTTGAAATAGATCACCTATTCTAGGTAAAGGATATTTATTTTTTAGGGTTGTCAATACACAAGTGAAATGTTCCATCCTTTTTCTTAACAAATAATACTAGTGCTCCCTAGGTGGATGTACTAAGAAGAGTAGATCATTTTTCTAGTAATTCATCGAATTGGGTCTTAAGTTCTCACAGCTCTAAAGGTAACATATGATAAGGAGGTGTGGAAGTAGGGGATGTTTTTTATACTAGGTCGATTATGGATTATATTTCTCTTGGACATGGTATACTGGGTAATTCCTTAGGAAAGACATCATCATACTTGTCTATAATTGAAAGAGATAAATATTCCTAAATGTTTTGCATGAAAATAAAATGTTTTCATTTCGAGCTTTTTAAACGTTACTATTTTTATAGCAACTAATATGCGCACAATTTGATGGCAGAGCGTCCATCCCAATAATACGATTGAATCCTCTGATATCTAATACTGCCAAGTCCACGGTGAGAATTCAAATTCATATCCCTATCATGCATTCGATACACACATAAATGGTTAGTACTATACTTATGGTTAGCATTCCTATAGATAGAGGATAGTATAAAGTACAGGGCATTAATTTCAATAACTCTCTGAAAGTATAACTAAAGAATGAATACGTAAATCCAAAATCAATTAATATATGTGTCGAATATTTTGAAAAGATCCATTACCTTTGATGACATCATGCTTATTTGAGTCTGTATTGGGTACGATTACAAAAGTTCGACCCTCCATCTTATTTCATTACTCTAGTTTCTTTCCACGAACGAATAATTATGGTCTTTTTTAGTAACCTATTATTGTGGAACATAAAATGGGGGATTCTTAAAATTAGAATCTCAACCTGGTTTTCCTAGGTGAGATTGAAACATGGGTATTAGGCCTGCGAAATATCGAGCACTAGGGCCTGATGTGACTAGGTTCATTACACTCATGACAACAAATCATGTAAATACTATTCGTATGGTTAATCTCGATAAACATGCAACCAACCTTAGATCTAAAATAAGGATGATCCTTGACATTATTATTATGATTTCGATTGAAGTAATTATTTTTGGATGTTGGATTCGGATTTCCAAAAATTATAATTAATGTTGGGTTATGTTCAATGAGACTGGCTATTTGGATGATCTTGCCAAAGTCGCAAATTTGTAAGGGCATAAGAGAAGTATTAATAATGTATTTTAATCCCCACTCAAATTTCTTGAACTTCTTGGATTTTGTGTTCACATAATACCGTGTATAATGGGATAATTCCGTAAATCGAGCCTCATACTGGGCTACCGACATTTTTTGTTATTGTAGTCCAAAAAAATTTACTATCATTTGAGCTCTCATTGATTCTAAAAAGTATTTCTTACAAAATATCCCTTTAAATTATGCCCAAGTACTTGAAATAGTGTGCCCAAAAAATTTCCATCAATGATCTGCTCTTTCCTAAAAAATATAAGTTCCATAAATTAACCGAATTTAGGGAACTATTCCTACTCCATTTAATACCTTAAGGTCCAATTTGGTTGCTCAAAATGTTTGATTATGCAAATTGGTTCATTGTTAATTAGTGAATTGTAAATGAGTGAATTTAAAATGAGTCAAATCCAATTTTACACAATGTTTGGTAATTTAAAATTAATGTTAAGGTTCTATGAAAAAAAGATAAAAACAAATGAGGGGGGGGGACAGAGAGAGGGAGAGGAGGAGGGGGAGAGGGTACATGCACTTTATGTTTCTCCTATTTCAAATGGATTCGTTTCACCTCTTTCATTAAATGATCCAATTTCAAAATTTGCACATGAGTTAAAATGGGGCAATTAATGAATCCTTTCATTAATAAAATCAAACACAATTAATGGGTCAATTTGCAAATGGATCAATTTATTAATGATCAAATTTACAATTTTGGGACAACCAAATGGGACCTAATGGTTTGCGTAAACCAATTCTTTGCCTCGTTTGCTCCCGATTTTCCATAGAAACTTGGGGATCTTTGTCTAAGAAACTCTTTCAATGTGTTCATTCTTCGGACTTCTTCAGTCACTTCAACATCTAAATGGCGTCAAGTTGCATATGTTTTGTAGTCGGGTCAATGTAGAAAATTCTTGTAGGCACTACACTATAGTTTTCGTAGTAGGAGAAATTAGTGGAATATGTATATTTTGTCATGCTCTTTGCATTTATGCTTTCGCTGTTTGTGTTTTCACCATCCTATATCATAAATAACTAAAGATATAATGTAAGTAGATAGTAAATAAAAGAAAACGATTTATAGCATTTTTAACGTAATATTTTGCATTCAGTTCCTATATATAGTATCAGAAAATTTTCGGAACTATAAAGACAAAACACAAGTACATAGTCATCATTAGTACACCACTTATAATCTTATATCTAAGGTAATTACATTTTACATCCACATACTAACCACCATATTGTTGAGAATAACGAGTACAAAACTCTAATATTTGCAAGAAATGATTTTAAGGAAGTACTCAGTAAATCACTCTTTCAAAACACTTAAAGAAGACCAACTTATAAAATACTACACTCAAACTAAGATACAAATGCTAATTGCCTTATCGTTTTACTTCTTCTTGGATGATTATACAAGCATAGGACATGGGGGTATTTATAGCATGGCAAATACATTTTAGTCCACACATTAAACAAGTAAGGAAGAATTACAACCACACTTTTCTACCTAACACACTAATTTATCACTAGTGAAATATATGTAAGCAATGACATAACACACACTAATTTACCACTAATGCAATATATGTAAGCAATGACATCATATGGATTGTGATGTTGAAACTTAATACTCCCCCTCAACATCTACTCTCATTCCTTTCACCATGCCGAACTGACGACGAAAGTTTTCAAACTTGCTTGTACTTAAACCTTTTGTGAACAAGTCTGCAATTTCATCATCTGTCTTGATCTGTTTCATCTCAATCTCTTCTTCAAGTACCTTTTGTCTCATAAAATGACAGTGTACTTCCACATGTTTAATTCTTGCATGAAAAAACTGGATTCTCCGCGAAACGAACTATCGACTGGTTGTCATAATACAACAGAACTACATAGTCTAGTGGTTGATGTAGATCATTCATCAACTGTAATAACCATGTACTCTCTTGAGCTACCATTGCTGCTGCTCGATATTCTACTTTCGTAGTTGACAAAGATACAGTTGGTTGTCTCTTACTACACCAAGAAATTTCTCCAGATCCAAGTTTAAACACGTACTCGGTAGTTGATCGGCGAGTGTCGTGATCTCCTGCATAGTCAGTGTCACAATAGCCAACTAACTTGCAATCTTCACCTTTCTTGTACAAAATACCATAGTTAGTTGTACTCTTCACATATCTCAATATTCGCCGAACTGCTTCCAAATGAGACTTCTTTGGATTTTGCATGTACCGACTCATTACACCAACTGCATAAGAAATGTCAGGTCGAGTCAAGGTTAGGTAGATAAGACTACCCACTAATTGTCGATAGATCGTGGAATCTTCTAAATCTTTTCCTTCATGTGCACATAGCTTGCCATTTGGTTCCATCGGTGTCGATTTTGGCTTGCATTCGAGCATCCCGAACTTCTTCAATAAATCTTTGGAATAATTTTACTGACAAAGAAATATTCTTTCTTGTGTACGGTCAACCTCTAGACCAAGAAATTTCTTGAGCTGTCCAAGTTCCTTTATCTGAAAACGAACTGATAAATTTTCCTTTGTTTGAAGAATTTTTGCCTCATCATCACCAGTTATGATCAAATCATCCACGTATACAACTACGATAGCTAACTTTACTCCATTAGCTTTGACAAACAAGTTAAAATCTGTAGGTGTTACTGAATAACCACTTTGAGTTAGAAATTCAACAATCTTACCATACCACACCCTTGGTGCCTGTTTCAATCCATAGAGTGCCTTTCGTAACTTACACACCTGCTCAGGTTGATCTTGATTATAAAAATCCATTAGTTGAATCATGTAGATCTCCCGATCTAACTCCCCATCAAGAAATGCATTCTTCACATCCATTTTCCACAAATTCCAATCTTTATTGGCTGCAAGTGTAAGTAGAACTCGTACAGTTGTAAGCTTTGCCACTGGACTAAATGTTTCATCATAGTTGAGTCTATAATGTTGAGAGAATCCCCGAGCCACCAGTCGAGCTTGGTATCTCTCAATTGATCCATCTGGATGACGCTTTATTGTGTAAACCCATTTACATGATATGGCTTTCACATCTCTTGGCTTCGGCACGAGATCCCAAGTCTGATTTTGCTCCAGTGTAGTAATTTCTTCTTCCATAGCTTTAATCCACTCAGAATTCTGGGATGCTTCTTCAAACGTATCACGTTCTTTTACACTTGCTTCTTCTTTTATGGTTGCGTTGGCTTATTTGGGGTTTGGCTTTCTGGTTCTTGTTGACCTCCTGAGTTGTGATTATAGAGTTGATACTTCCATTTCACTAGGTTCACATTCTTCATCTAGTCGGTAATATACACCAGTTTGCTATGGATTCGGAGTTACTTCTTACTCGATATTATCATCATCATATGAATCTTCAGCTTCGTGTGAGCTTGATAGGATTTGAGGAGTGTGCTCTCCAATTTTTTGTTGCAGCTTCTCTTCAAATTCCTTCGAGTTTGATAACACCTCCTATTCTGAGGACCACCAAGAAGATTCTTCATCAAACACCACATATAGTGATGTGTAATACCTTCCAATCGTAGGATCACAACATTTACACCATTTCCTCTGGCTGTCATATCCCACAAAGATACATCTGGCGGCTTTCTTGTCAAACTTACTACGTAAATGGTTACGAACAAATACATAGCATACACAGCCGAATACTCAAAAGAAACTAACAATAGGTTTCATGTCCTATAATTTCTCAAAGGGTGAAACAAACTCTAACCTTGGTTGAGGAAGTTTGTTAATCACATAGGCTGCAGTTCTCATAGCTTCAGCCCAAAATCTTCCCGGTACATTCTTAGCATGTAGCATACTCCGACTAACTTCTGCAAGATGTCAATTCTTTCTCTATGCTACTCCATTCTGTTGGGGGTTGTTGGCACAAGTAAATTGATGGCGTATTCTACAGTCTCGTAGATACTGGAAAAACTCATTTGAGGTATATTCTCCTCCATTATCTGTGCGTAGATAAATAATGTTCTTCCCCACTTCTCCTTCAATCGTCTCTCTGAACTCTTTAAACTTTGAGAATGTATCAGATTTTTCTTTCATAAATAAAACCCACACATACCTAGAAAAGTCATCAATAAACGTTACCATATACCGCATCCCACCAACTGATGGTTGTTTGACGATTCCAACACATCAGAGTGAACTAACTCTAATGGTTCCTTTGCTCTAAACTTTGATTCCTCGTATGTTAATTGATGTGCTTTACCATACTGGCATCCCGCACAGACCGTGTCTGTCCTCACATAAAATTGTGTAAGTTCCTTGAGCATCGACTTCTTCATCATCACGCTTAGCTTAGAATAGCTAATATGGCCTAATCGCATATGCCATAAATCTGCTGTCTTATTTTTTCTTATCTTGTCTACATATGCAGACTCTGTTGACATCACGTAGACTGACTCCAATCGTCGTCCCTCTATTGTTGGCATTCCTGAGATCTTGAGGACTTGATATACCTTCACATCTCGTGGACCAAACAAGACAAAATGGCATGATGATGTTAACTGTGCCACTGAAAGCAAATTTTTACTCATACTCGGAACATGGTAGACATTTTAAAGAGACACCTGGTTAGAACTGTATTCAGGTGCTACTACCATCTTACCAATATGAGCTATTGGTAGCCTTGAGTTATTGGCTATTACCACAATTCTATTTCCCTTGTATTTTGACACTCTCTGTAACTTCTATTTGCCACCCATCATGTGATTTGAGTAGCCTGAGTCGACGATCTAATCATTCTTGTAGTTAATCCGCTCAGCTATCGAGACTATGAGAGCTAACTCCTCCTCTTCCACAGCAAAAGATGCTTCAGCATCCGAGTCATCTTCGCTTCTCTCCTTTGAATTGGAAGTAGCAGCATTGCTCTCAGCGGGCCTTTTTTTGGACCAATAATCTTTTGCCATATGTCCCTTCTTTCCGCAGTTATAACATTTTCCCTCAAATCTTTTACTGTAGCCACAATTCTTTGAATCTCCCCCTGGACGAGAACCTCCCCTCCCCTTGATGACTTTTTTCCTTCTCATCATCCTTTTTATATTCGCCTCCGACGTGCTGCTTGATGTAACCTTTGCTTTTGTTGGCATAGAGTTCTTCCTCCTCACCCTTCAGCGAGACTCCTCCCATTTGCTTAGCCATAACTTCTTGACTGGAAAGAAAAATTTTAAACTCAACAAGTGATGGTTGAGTCGGCCATCCTTGTATAGCAACAACAAAACTTCGGTATTCGGACCTCAAACCATGGATAATTATTTTTTTATCTTGGCTTCACCAATAGCACCTGTTGGATCTAAATTTGAAATTTCGTGGCATATATTCTTCACGTTGTGAAAGTATTTGGTGATAGTCATGTCGCGTTACGCCATCGATAGCAGCTCATTCTCGAGAAGTTGTAGTCCTGTGTCGTTCTTCTTTGAAAAAAGTGTAGTGAAAGTGTCCCATGCTTCTTTCGGTATTTTGGCATCCCAGATGTGGTCCATCATTTCTTCTTCAATTGTGGTCTTTAAGGCAAAGATCGTTTTGCCCGCTTTAATATTCCATTTTCATAAAATGCGATTAGCGTCATCAAGCTCTGGTTGTATAACTTCACTACCGCCAACGACCTCCCAAAGGTCTTGTCCTTGCGTATAAGACGTCATACATGTTTCCAACATATTTTAGTTTTGGTGGTTGAGCTTCTTGATTCCTCCAACTACTCGAAGATCACCCATCGTGTTGATAAATTTTTGATAATACCAAACAAGCCTAATTTCAAGATACAAACTTGGAAAATACGAATTTCTCATGACTCAAGAAAACTCACTCCAAAAGTACTGGTACACGACCGTCCCGCTCTAATACCAATTGTTGAGAATAACGAGTACAAAACTCTAGTAATCGCAAGAAATGATTATAAGGAAGTACTCACTAAACCACTCTTTCAAAACACTTCAAGAAGACCAACTTATAAAATACTACAATCAAACTAAGATACAAATGCTAATTGCCTTATTGTTTTAATACTTCTTGGATGATTATACAAGCATAGGACATGGGGCATTTATAGCATGGCAAATACATTTTAAGCCACACATTAAATAATTAAGGAAAAATTACAACCACACTTTTCTACCTAACACACTAATTTATCACTAGTGAAATATATGCAAGCAATGACATAACACACACTAATTTACCACTAATGCAATATATGTAAGCAATGACATCATATGGATTGTGATGTTGAAACTTAATACATATCACACATGTGAAAGATAACATCGATCCTTTATTACTCAATCTATGTACACTCTATTACTTCATATCTTGTCTTCTTAAATCTAGGGGTACTAGATCTATCTCGAGGTATGATCCTCTAGTGTTGGAAGTTGGAGATCATGTAAGGATTTCTAGGGATGACTCGGGTGATCCCTAATCAATAAGCGATGGCATACTACGGAGTTCTTCTTCGAGTGATATATTCCAGCCCATATGCATAGTCGCATACAAAATTGCATGATATTCAGAACAACGATGGGATTTTCTGGTTGCTTTGGTCTTCTCCCATAAGTTGACTAGTAAGGCAATTATATTTAACCGCGGATGTTGAAAATTCCCATGACCCATCGACGCCTCAGATTTTTTTGCAAATCTTGATATATCCCTCGTCTTTAATATTGTGGCTAAACCATTTTTCAATAATACCGATGACGTCAAGATAGATTTCATCCCACACATTCATGGTTGAAAAATAGAATTTCAGTTTTACAAGGCATCAAAGAAGTAACGAAATAAAATAACTAATGAATAATAGTACAAATCCCACATAAGAGTATTTAAACTGGAACATGCCATGATATTAACTGATCATATCTAATATTATATGCCTTGTTCAAGATAGCAAAACTAGAAAAGACAACTATATAACATATAAAGTTTCTGGCAGAAAAGGAATTTATTCAAACGTTGATGAAAAAAGCATCTTATTTATTGCAAACCTTAAGTTTCTTATAGTACGGAAATAAAAGGGAAATAACATAACTATATTTACATTAGATGATAAGTTGTATTATATAAATTCAACATTGTAGTTCTTTCCTTTTTGAAAACTGTCCACACGTACGTAATAGAAAATAGCTGCTCAAGTTACGAGGATAGAATATCCATAGGGTCGGGGGTATTTCATCTTTCTCTAGTTTAGTATCCATCTAGAAGGAGAAAGAATAACCAAAACTTTACTTAGTTGATAAATCTAAGTATATAACAATTGTATGAATTTTTATTATATGGAGAATTTATTTGTATAAACGTGTAATTTATTATATAATGAACTAAAATATAAAGGAAAACTAATGGGAATGAATCATTAGTAACAAAATAGTTATGGTGATATAACTAGATACAATAATATCAAGTCATGAGATTAAAGGTTCAGATATTTCTAGAATAAGATAACCCATAATCATCCACTTATAAACACTTAAAAGTGTATAAAAATATAAGATAATAATCAATAAAAAAAAAGATATTTTGAAGATAAAGTAAAAGTTTACATGATAACATTGCTAAGCCCTAATCCGTAGAGAGATAAACTAGGCACTCAATTCTTGAATTGTACATGCCAAATAACACTTCCATGGGTAAAGCGATACTTTATTCCATGTAACGTATGCCATAAAGAAATCGTATGAAAATATAATCATTGGTTTTAAAAGGGAATGAAGTTTAACACAATGTGAACTATACAAAAGTGTTCAAAATGAAAATACAAGTTCGGGGACAATCACAAAGTGATATAAACACTTGACGAAATCAATGCAATTGTGAGAAATAATACTATATTAGAATTCACCTAACTTGATATTTTGGGAGCTTTGGTTAAATTGAAACTTCAAGTATAGGATTTGAAATGGGGGTTTTTGTAATAAGTTAACATAGAGTGAGATAAGAATTTAGAATAATATGTACAGGTAAATCTACAAAGGGAAATTTATAGGGGTAATTGCGCAAATATATATGTATTTAAAAGTTTATTGGGTGAAATTTAAAATTAAAAAAATATTTAATAATTGAAATTTAATGCTTACATATGTTAATTAAGTGGTTATATAATAAAATATACTAAGGATGTCTTTGTTTTGATTTTTTTGCTAAAACTATAAATAACAGAATTTGGAGGGTGTTGATACCAAATTTATTCTGCTGATATGGACCTATCATTTGAAGACGCGTGTCAACCTATGTGGCAACTGTAAATGCTTATACCGAGTTACTCAACCCCCCGAGGAACTCCAATACTCCAAACAAATCAAGATCACTGAGCAACTAAGAAGCCACGAGGAACTCAGGGGACCGAGCAGCTCAAGCATGTCGAGCTACTTAGGAGGTCCGAGAAGCTTAAGCGGTCCGAGTAGCTTAGCACTCTAATCAGGATAATCAAGGAGATGACTACGCATTAAATGCTCATTTATTATCATACAGATGTACATGTGTACTAGATAACAACGCATTGTCCTATCATTTGGATAGCCTCAAGGCTATAAATACATTGTAACCTCCTCATTGGAGGGGGATCGGAATTTCTGGAGAAGTTCATTCTTCGAGAATTCCTAACAAACAATCAGCAATACAAAAATAGTGGACGTAGGCCATTCTTATAAGGCTGAACCACTTTAAAAATTGATTGTCTATTACTTTTTATTCATTTTATCTGTGATTAAAATAATTAGGCCAAATCTAATTTTTTACATCAACATATTGGCGCCGTCTGTGGGAAACGACTGTAATTAGCGTTTTTCACCAAAATAACTCATCATCAATGGCTGATAATCCGAAATGCAGTAATAAAAACACTGGGATTCCCCCAAATCCTTCTTCTCCCCCAAGTTTTTCAGATCTGGCTAGTTTAATGGCTAATTTGGCCCAAGGGCAAATGGCCATGCAAGAAACCATGCGTCAACTCATACAAACTGTTCAAGGCGGAGTGCCAGCCCAATCTGGACAACGAAGTGTTCAAAGAAATATTCATTTGCTCTCTTCGTGAACTAGCAATTCATTTTGTACTGAGAAATATAATGATCCTTCTTATTAGCCCGGACGAACTTCCTCGGTATGAGCCACAGACACTCAACAAAGCATCACTCTATATCCAGAGAGGACAAGTGATCTTGAAAGGTTGAGTAGAGTCTCTCCTTTTGATCGTCTGGGTCCTAGGAGGAATAAAAGTCCCCCTAGGCTTGTGTCGAGGAACTCTCAACGACAATTTGATTTAAAGGAAGGCTCTGCCCAATCACGACCAGCTGCTCGTCATGAAAGATCCCAAGAGGCTAATTCAACACGATCAGTTGCTCAAACCAATAGGATCGAGGAAGGAAATGATGCATGGAAGGGTTCAATTCAAAGGTTGGAGGATAGATTATGGGATATGGCTAAAATCAAGAATCCTCTACAAAGGAATTTTGTCTGAGGAACACCATTCATACAAGAGATTGTGGACTTCCCCACGCCGTCAAAATTCAAAGGCCCGGTAGTAACACCAAAATACGATGGAAAAACTGATCCTGTTCTCCACATAGAACAATACCAAGCAGCTGCTGATATCTATGCTGTTCCAGATGAGATGCGATGCAGGGCATTTTCAGTAACCCTTACCGGATCTGCTCAGATGTGGTACAATAACCTTCCTCAGGGGAAAATTGTGACTTTCTTTCAGCTAGCAGAGCTCTTTATTGGAAATTTTTGTTTTGGAGCAAAGCCAGTCAAATGAGTAGCACACTTGCTAAGTGTTAGACAAAAGACGGGTGAAAGTACTAGGGATTATATTACTCATTTTAATAACGAGAAATTAGAAGTAATTGATTACGAGGAGAAGACTGTAATTACCGCTTTGATGAGTGGATTGTTGCCCAATAAATTATACTACACTTTAGCCAAAGACCCACCTAGGACCATGGCAGAACTGATGGCAAAAGCAACAAAAATCATGAATGCCGAGGAAGCCATGGCTGCGAAGAAGAACACTGATACTAAGGAGATCAAGGTGGAAGATGGTAAAACTGAAAAGAAAGAACAAAAGAACAACGGTGGTAACAGTCAATCAAAGGGTAAGCAAGCATTAGAACAGATGAAGAAATACAAAAATTATACTCCCTTGAAGGTGGATATAAATCACATTCTGGAAGAAATCAAGAACAGCGAGGAGCTAGCCTGGCCAGCAAAAATGAAGGCAGATCCTGATAAGAGAGATAAGTCCAAATGTTGTGAATTCCATAAAGATCATGGTCACACGACCAAGCATTGCATAGCTCTTCAGAATGAAATTGAAGCACTCATTAGACGTGGAAAAATTACCAAGTATGTTGATTGTCAAAACGGTGGTCGAACCAGAGAACGAGGAAGGCAGAGGTCTAAATCTCCTCTTCGAGTAAAAGAAAACAAGAAAAGAGATCATGAAGATGATCCAGAACACGACCCCGATCTCCCCAAAAGACCAAGATAGCCAGAACGTGAGGTATTTTCAATTCATTTTGGATCATTTGATTGTAATGTTATTACATGTGGAGATGCAGGAGGTGGAGACCTTACTGCAGAGAGAAAATCTTACCTCAATGAGTCTCAAGCTTTTTTATACATTAAATGAATAAATCTAGCTGAAGATGATCGCCTGAGGAAGGTGAACAAAGATAAATTGGTCATTAGTTTCTCCAAAAATGACCTCGCAGGTGTGCTATATCCTCATGATGACCCATTGGTGATCAAAATGAGAATCAAGGAAGTAGTGATTTCACGAGTATTAGTAGATAATGGTAGCTCGACAGATATCATGTTCTACCCATGTTTTGATAGTTTGAATCTAAAGCTATCCCAGTTGGAGCCATATCATAGGCCCCTCCTTGGTTTTACTGGTGAGAAAGTTTTTCACTTGGGACGATCAAGTTGGATATGTTCATCGGCACATAGTCGGCTTGTCAAACAGAAGGAGTACGATTTTTCGTGATGGATAAAAATGTCCAATAATCTTATAATATCATCATGGGAAGGTTAGGTTTGAAAAAGTTTGAAGCAGTACCATCTACGGTACATCAATGTTTAAAATTCCCAACCAACTTTGGACTAGGATGTAATACCCCGTAATTTTAAATGACTTTTAAAATGGGGTATATTTTAAATTAATGGATTAATTGGATTTTATGATTAATTAATTCATTCGGGTTTTATCCGGACTGTGGACATTAAAATGGATGATTCTGTATATTACTTAAAGATATTTAGGTAATATATGAATGTGATGTCATTGATATGACTGTATGACATAAATTCGGTAATTTATATTTTTAGTCAAACGCGGTATGGGACGTGTCGGGACTAGTTTATTAAATTAAAAAGGAAATTTATTTTCTATCGACCTTATAGTCATTTTGACTGCATCGTTGCGTTCGAAAGGTTCGAAATAGTCAGAGAAGTCTATTTGGATGTTAATTTTGAGTCTCGGATCATTTGGAAATGAATAGACAACCCGAAAGGGCATTTTGGTCATTTTTCTAAGGGGAATGAATAGTGATTTCGGATTTGGTACTATTATAAGTATTGGTAGATTAAGTGTATGGGGGTTATTCATCTCCTCTACACAGAGTAGAGAAGCCATCTTCCTAGAGATGGTGAAAGAGTGCTTGGGAAGGGAAAAGCCTACTTGGGAAGGAGAAGAACAAGAACCAAGGTTCACCACCACCAACCACCATCGGAGTTTGACCGGAGAAGGGACAACCAACTGAGATATACTACACCAAAGGATCAGACCTTCAGTAAAGGCAAGTGTTTGATAATGGAAATTTAAGTTCGTATATTGTCCATGTTAGAATAGTATGAAAAGAGAAGATTATTCATATTTGGAAGAAATAATGGAGTATTAAATGGATTTCTGGAAACTGAAATGATATAGGAATTAAACTCATGTTTTAGGATGATAATAATCCACAAAATAGTCATGAAACTGTTGAAGAAATAATGAAAACCATTGATGTGTTCTTGAAGTTGATATGTTGATAATTTTCAGGAAATAAGGAGATAAACATGCTTTTAATCGAATCCCTTGATGATTCTAGGATGTTTAAAGTATTGGAAATCGTTCATATATGTTGATATATCATGTAGAAATAATTATAACTCATTTTGGAGGTTAATATGAAGGTTTAAATGAGTAAAATGGTGAAACCCGTAGTTGCAGAAAATGCAGAAAACCAGGCTTGGACCTGAGGGATCGATCGATCGACCCCTGCCTTCGATCGATCGACCTCCCCAGAATATGTAAAGTTGCTTCTTTTTTAAATGCTGATTCTTATCCCAAAGCTTTTGTGGATCTTTGGTGATGATTATTTGGATATTATGGGACTTAGAAAATATCAGTAAACCCTTGATAAGATTTGAATTAACTTGATTTGGATTCAAGTGATTAAAATGATGAAAATTATATCGAATGGAATTTCGGTTGCTAGATTCATTTGTTAAATTCTAAATGGAGATGTATCCGGATTAAAGATAGGACCAGTAGGGGTGATTTAATATAACACCTGGGTATCCCTAAGTTTACAAGAGGATTTAATCCTAAGTGAAAGAATATGTGTTTATAATAGATTTGGAACTATCGGTTTTAACCCTAATTGAAAGGGAGAGTTTAATTTGTAGTAATTCGGGAGAAATGATGTTATGGACCAGTAGGATATTAGTGAATTCTTACTAAATATATGTTGAGGAAAAACCTATTTGAATCTTGTGTATTGAGTGAGGGTAGCCTTAGGGTTACAATTTGAACATCAAGGACTGAGTTTAAACTCTTTATTGATTTTGCAAGGACTGAGTGTAGTACAAGAGCGTAGCGGTATGACTCCTAGATAGAGATAGGAGTATGAGGTTATCCCGATCGCATAGTTGAAGTTGTCGGACCTCCTCGACCGACAAAGTTAAGTACTAGTGTATTGGAGGGGTTCCTTGTTTGGATTTCGCTTTGCGAGACGCTCCGCGCATGAACCTTAACGACGTCGGGAGTGGAGAGATGTTATAGGATGCGAGGATAATTAAATTATAAGTGCTTAGCGGTATGACTCCTGGATAGAGATGGGAGTTTAGAACACATTTGGTTGAAAGAAGATATGAGGTTATCCCGATCACATAGTAGAAGTTGTCGGACCTCCTCGATCGACAAAGTTAAGTAGTAGTGTATTGGAGGGGTTCCTTGTTTGGATTTCGCTTTGTGAGACGCTCCGCGCATGAACCTTAACGACGTTGAGCGTGGAGAGATGTTATATGATGCGAGGATAATTAAATTATGGAGTAAAGATATGATATTGGAATACATGGAATTTAAAAGAGATATAATGCTACGTATGAGAAATATCTTAGGGTAGTGATATTACCTTATTGATTTTATGTTATAGGTATGATAATACCTATTTGATTGATTGATGATTTATGTGTACGACATACCTAGCTTACTTGCTATCGGTGGGAGGTTTGCGCGTGAGGGCAGTCATATCCTGATGAATCCATGGGATCTTTGATTTGTCACTCGAGAACATAGCTCTATGAAAGACTTATCGGGGAGTTGATAAGTCCACTGACTATGGGTACGTTGGTATGTGCGTGACCCATGGGTATGAGAACTATGTTCGCCTCCAATGATTGTGTTGTTGTTTGTGGTTCGTGGAATCTTACCGAACCTTTAGTCCCCTATCCGGCGACCTGCGATGATGGGACATGATAGCAGAGTAATGCATTGCACCGCAGCTGTGACTGGGGGTGCCGTATTATATATGAATATATATATAATGGATTAAATGATTGAATGGATATATATATTGTGGTTAAATCTATCTACGGTGATAATTGTAGATAACAGTGAATAGAGAAAGATAATGGAATTAAGTTAATGAATGTTTATGCTTATTGAATTGAAAAGCTTAACTCATGTTAATGGGAAACGATTCATATTAATGAGTAATGATTCATGTTAATGAGAAACTAATCATATAAAGGAGAAATGTAAATGAATAATAATGTGACGTATGGTATGGGACATACGGGGATTATGATATGGGAATGGAATTTTAATATGGAGACTAGAAAAGAGGAACCATTAACTAGGAGGTTAATAGGAAACGTTAAGTGTGCACTCTAGTTGAGAGGTGAGAATAGCAACTGAGAGTTGGATCTAACATGTACATAATAAATGCTTTATTGCACTTGTTAAATACTTGCTGTTTTTAAAAATCATCTACACATTCGGGCTCTGACCCATTTCCTTGCATATTTTCTTTTCTATTGTATCTCTATATCAGGTGTCCAACAACAGGGACGCCAACTTTAGCGGATTATGACAGGCTATGGATTTATGGAGTTTTGCTTAGACGCCTATCTTCATTTGATTCACAGTATTCTTAGTTAGGGCATGTCGCCCAAAGGATTCAGTTATCTTTTCTATCGAGGTCAAATTCTATTGTATTCGGGACTTTTTAATACATTTAACATTGTTGGAATTATTGTAAAGGATTTATATTATTTGGGAATGTTTATTCCAATTGCATTTAAATTCTTTTGATTTATTTATTGGTTATCAGTGTTGTAGTATAAAATGTGTAGTGTTATTCTTAAACTAAAAATGGTTTTGTTGAAATTTAAATTTGGAAAGTTTTTTAACACCAGCTTAATTGAGTATTGGGTGAGTTGTAAATGTTTTCGACAGTGATGCTAAGAATGATCCAACTGTATATTCTGTTTTAATTTGGTATGGGACTGGCCACCCGTTATTTAATTAGGCGGGGTGTTACAGGTGGTATCAGAGCATCAGGTTCTAGTGTCCTTTAGGATCTGTATGGCTTACTGTGTTTTCAGCTTAGCGTTCATTGATGTAGAGCCCTATGAGTAGGAATATTGCTTTTCTATTTACGCCTACAAAGGTACGATGACTGCGGCCGAAGTTGCTGCAATTGTCGCTCAGGCAGTCAATGCGGCTTTAGCTACTGTTCAGCGGGCTCTAGCACCGGTACCGATTGTGCCACCCGCACAAGGGCAAGTGTTTCCTACTGCATGGGAACGAGCGAGGGATGCCTTTCAGAAAGCGCACCCACCTGAGTTTCAGGGAGGATCATATGTTGTGACTGCTAGCCAATGGAAGAAAGATATCCAACGGCACTTGAGAATGATTGAATGCACTGAGGTTCAACGTCAAATACTAGCTACATTCAAGCTAGTAGAGGCAGCTTTGCAATGGTGGGAAGCTACGACCACTATGGAGGAGAGGGATACAATGACCATCCAAGACTTTTGGATACTGTTTGATGGGAAGTATTTTCCTTCCGCCATCCAGACAGAGATGAGGCGGAAGCTACTTGATTTGAAACAGGAAGAGAAAACTGTGGCGGAATATGAGTAAGAGTTTACGAGATTAACTAATTTGGTACCAGCTGAAGTACCTACTGAGGAGAGGAGAGTCCTAATGTTCACTGATGGGTTGAACTATTAAATTCGACAACATTTATTGGGAAATTTTTCATTTCGTACGTATGGCAGATGAGGGCCATTGGACGGATAGCGGAGATCGTACTTAGGAGGTTATGAAGTATGTTCGAGTATGATGACCGTAGTCGAGGTCACCCCTATTATGGAAAAATTGAGGAGAGTCATCAGTAGAAGATCTTGAAATGTGTGAATTGTGTATGTTCCCTAACGAAGGCAATATATTGAAAGGCTTGGGTATGTAGTGGAGTGTGGTTAACTAGAACTTAAAATTTGGGGTAAAAATTTTCTTGACTCATCGGAGCAAAGTTATAATATTGGGATTCAACAACCATCACCCGCAAATGAGGGTATGTTTCCTATCTAAGGAAGTATGAGGCGTATTGATTTTTGTAGTGATTGATATTTTGTGGGAAAAAGGGTTGTTAAACTTAGCCTATGGCATCGTTATTTACGTAGACTCAGTGAGGGGTGTGGGACACCTATAAATTACTTGTTATCACGTGGGTTTGATTTTTATGGGATTACTTACATTGGGCATGTCCGAGCATGATGTGACTATCGGCATGCATTGACTTGTGGTTTATGAGAGCATATGTCTGCATCTTGTCTTCTATAAGAGAGTAGATGTGTAGACTCTATTTGAAATCGATAAAAACCTAATTTTTGTTTTAAATTGATAAGCCTGATATTTTTTTTTAAACGAAATTTTTATATATTATTGACTAAAGACCTTAGGAGTTTCGATGACCGACTACTTTAGGAAGTAGTGTATCGGGGTGGTTCCTTGTTTGGATTTCGCTTGCGAGACACCCCATGCATGAAACTAATAACCGTTGGGAGTTGAAATAAGTTAGGTCTTTGGGAAACGAGTTTATAACCTTTGCAAAACTTTTAATATTGAAAGCGGTACGAGAGGGTGTATGGGCGCCCTGGATGATTGAATTGTAGTATTTTTCATAATTGTAAAAAAGGTAAGTAGTTGAGGCTTCAGGATTTATTTGTTCACTACGAGTGGATCATTTATTTTTCCCAAAGTTTGTCTCGAGGACGGTATAGGGAAGATTGGGTAAAGTTTAAATTCGATTTAGTTGAAACTATATGGTGAGGCTTGGTGTATAACATCGATAGGGATTTTTGTTAATGTACTGTATGGGTGGTACGTCTTGGATTTCTCGCGATGTGAGATTTATACTCGGAGTTGACCTTACCGGTATGACTTATATTCCTGAATTTCGGGACGAAATTCTGTTATAAGGGGGGAAGTATGTAATACCCCGTAATTTTAAATGACTTTTAAAATGGGTTATATTTTAAATTAATGGATTAATTGGATTTTATGATTAATTAATTCATTCGGGTTTTATCCGGACTGTGGACATTAAAATGGATGATTATGTATATTACTTAAAGATATTTAGGTAATATATGAATGTGATGTCATTGATATGACTGTATGATATAAATTCGGTAATTTATATTTTTAGTCAGACGCGGTATGGGACGTGTCGGGACTAGTTTATGGAATTAAAAAGGAAATTTATTTTCTATCAACCTTATAGTCATTTCTACTGTGTCGTTGCGTCCGGAAGGTTCAAAATAGTCAGAGAAGACTATTTGGATGTTAATTTTGAGTCTCGGATCATTTGGAAATGAATAGACAACCCGAAAGGGCATTTTGGTCATTTTTCTAAGGGGAATGAATAGTGATTTCGGATTTGGTACTATTATAAGTATTGGTAGATTAAGTGTATGGGGGTTATTCATCTCCTCTACACAAAGTAGAGAAGCCATCTTCCTAGAGATGGTGAAAGAGTGCTTGGGAAGGGAAAAGCCTACTTGGGAAGGAGAAGAACAAGAACCAAGGTTCACCACCACCAACCACCACCGGAGTTTGACCAGAGAAGGGACAACCAACTGAGATATACTACACCAAAGGATCAGACCTTTAGTAAAGGCAAGTGTTTGATAATGGCAATTTAAGTTCGTATATTGTCCATGTTAGAATAGTATGAAAAGAGAAGATTATTCATGTTTGGAAGAAATAATGGAGTATTAAATGGATTTCTGGAAACTGAAATGATATAGGAATTAAACTCATGTTTTAGGATGATAATAATCCACGAAATAGTCATGAAACTATTGAAGAAATTATGAAAACCATTGATGTGTTCTTGAAGTTGATATGTTGATAATTTTCTGGAAATAAGGAGATAAACATGCTTTTAATCCAATCACTTGATGATTCTAGGATGTTTTGAGTATTGGAAATCATTCATATATGTTGATATATCATGTAGAAATAATTATAACTCATTTTGGAGGTTAATATGAAGGTTTAAATGAGTAAAAATGGTGAAACCCGTAGTTGCAGAAAATGCAGAAAACCAGGCTTGGACCTGAGGGATCGATCGATCGACCCCTGCCTTCGATCGATCGACCTCCCCAGAATATGTAAAGTTGCTTCTTTTAAATGTTGATTCTTATCCCAAATCTTTTGTGGATCTTTGGTGATGATTATTTGGATATTATGGGACTTAGAAAATATCAGTAAACCCTTGATAAGATTTGAATTAACTTGATTTGGATTCAAGTGATTAAAATGATGAAAATTATATCGAATGGAATTTCGGTTGCTAGATTCATTTGTTAAATTCTAAATGGAGATATATGAGGATTAAAGATAGGACCAATAGGGGTGATTTAATATAACACCTGGGTATCCCTAAGTTTACAAGAGGATTTAATCCTAAGTGAAAGAATATGTGTTTATAATAGATTTGGAACTATCGGTTTTAACCCTAATTGAAAGGGAGAGTTTAATTCGTAGTAATTAGGGAGAAATGATGTTATGGACCAGTAGGATATTAGTGAATTCTTACTGAATATATGTTGAGGAAAAACCTATTTGAATCTTGTGTATTGAGTGAAGGTAGCCTTAGGGTTACAATTTGAACATCAAGGACTGAGTTTAAACTCATTATTGATTTCGCAAGGACTGAGTGTAGTACAAGAGCGTAGTTGTATGACTCCTAGATAGAGATGGGAGTATGAGGTTATCCCGATCGCATAGTTGAAGTTGTCGGACCTCCTCGATCGACAAAGTTAAGTAGTAGTGTATTGGAGGGGTTCCTTGTTTGGATTTCTCTTTACGAGACGCTCCGCGCATGAACCTTAACGACGTCGGGAGTGGAGAGATGTTATAGGATGTGAGGATAATTAAATTATAAGCGCTTAGCGGTACGACTCCTGGATAGAGATGGGAGTTTAGAACACATTTGGTTGAAAGAAGATATGAGGTTATCCGGATCGCATAGTAGAAGTTGTCGGACCTCCTTGATCGACAAAGTTAAGTAGTAGTGTATTGGAGGGGTTCCTTGTTTGGATTTTGCTTTGCGAAAAGCTCCGCGCATGAACCTTAACGACGTTGAGAGTGGAGAGATGTTATATGATGCGAGGATAATTAAATTATGAAGTAAAGATATGATATTGGAATACGTGGAATTTAAAAGAAATATAATGCTACGTATGAGAAATATCTTAGGGTAGTGATATTACCTTATTGATATTATATTATAGGTATGATAATACCTATTTGATTTATTGATGTTTTATGTGTATGACATACCTATCTTACTTGCTATCGGTGGGAGGTTTGCGTGTGAGGGCAGTCATAAACTGATGAATCCATGGGATCTTTGATTTGTTGCTCGAGAACATAGGTCTATGAAAGATTTATCGGGTAGTTGATAAGTCCGCTGACTATGGGTACGTAGGTATGTGCGTGACCCATGGGTATGAGAACTATGTTCGCCTCCAATGATTGTGTTGTTGTTTGTGGTTCGTGGAATCTTACCGAACCTTTAGTCCCCTATTCGGGGACCTGCAATGATGGGACATGATAGCAGAGTAATGCATTGCACCGCAGCTATGACTCGGGGTGCCGTATTATATATGAATATATATATAATGGATTAAATGATTGAATGGATATATATATTGTGGTTAAATATATCTACGGTGATAATTGAAGATAACGGTGAATAGAGAAAGATAATAGAATTAAGTTAATGAATGTTTATGCTTATAGAATTGAAAAGCTTAACTCATGTTAATGGGAAACGATTCATATTAATGAGTAATGATTCATGTTAATGAGAAACTAATCATATAAAGGAGAAATGTAAATGAATAATAATGTGACGTATGGTATGGGACATACGGGGATTATGATATGGGAATGGAATTTTAATATGGAGACTAGAAAAGAGGAACCATTAACTAGGAGGTTAATAGGAAATGTTAAGTGTGCACTCTAGTTGAGAGGTGAGAATAGCAAGTGAGAGTTGGATCTCACATGTACACAATAAATGCTTTATTGCACTTGGTAAATACTTGCTGTTTTTAAAAATCATCTACACATTCGGGCTCTGACCCGTTTCCTTGCATATTTTCTTTTCTATTGTATCTCTATGTCAGGTGTCCAGCAACAGGGACGCCAACTTTAGCGGATTATGACAGGCTATGGATTTATGGAGTTTTTCTTAGACGCCTATCTTCATTTGATTCACAGTATTCTTAGTTAGGGCATGTCGCCCAAAGGATTCAGTTATCTTTTCTATCGAGGTCAAATTCTATTGTATTCGGGACTTCTTAATACATTTAACATTGTTGGAATTATTGTAAAGGATTTATATTATTTGGGAATGTTTATTCCAATTGCATTTAAATTCTTTTGAGTTATTTATTGGTTATCAGTGTTGTAGTATAAAATGTGTAGTGTTATTCTTAAACTAAAAATGATTTTGTTGAAATTTAAATTTGGAAATTTTTTTAACACCAGCTTAATTGAGTATTGGGTGAGTTGTAAATGTTTTCGACAGTGATGCTAAGAATGAGCCAACTGTATATTCTGTTTTAATTTGGTATGGGACTGGCCACCCGGTGTTTAATTAGGCGGGGTGTTACATAGGAGTGGTGAAGGGCGACCAAAAAGTAGCTCGGGAATGCTACTATTCATCTGCCGAGCAAGAAGAGCGTGAAGAATCCAGGAAGAAGACTACTACTTATCAGGTAGATGAGATAGAAGATGCGAAGATTGAGACTTTAGACCCAAGAGATGAGTCTCAGCTCGTTAAGGGTTAGGTCATGGAGGCTACTGAAAATATCATCCTGGACGACGAGCATCCCGAACGAACAACTCAAATCAGTGCGTCACTAGATGTGTCAATAAAGCAAGAGTTGATAGCGTTTCTAAGATGCAAAAAGCAGACTTTTGCATGGAGTCACGAAGATATGCCAGGGATAGACCCAAATTTCTTGTGTCACGAGCTCAATGTGAACAAGTAAATCAAGCCTGTGAAGCAACGACGAAGAGTGTTCAGCCCTGAAAAGAACCAAGCTATATAAAAAGAGGTCGAGAAGCTTCAGAAAGCCTGTTTTATTAAAGACGTCAAATATCCAGAATGGTTAGCAAATGTGGTGATGGTGAATAAGAAGAATAACAATTGGAGGATGTGTGTTAATTTCACTGACCTCAGTAAGGCATGCCCAAATGATCATTTTCCTTTGCCCTGAATTGATCAATTAGTGGATGCTACCTCGGGGCACGAGTTGTTGAGTTTTATGGATGCTTATTCTAGTTACAACCAGATCAAAATAAAGCCAGGAAACAGGGAGAGTACCTCTTTTATCACCCCCAGGGGAACTTATTGTTATAATGTTATGCCTTTTGAATTGAAAAATGCAGGTGCAACATATCAGCGGCTGATGAATAAGGTGTTCACAGAGCAGATTGGTCATAACGTGGAGGTTTACGTTGTTGATATGCTGACGAAGAGCAAGAGAGCTGATGACCATCTAGTTGACCTAGGTCAAACCTTTGATCAACTAGAAAAATATCAAATGAAGTTGAATCCCACTAAGTGCATATTCGGCGTACGAGAAGGAATGTTCCTCGGATATATTATCAACCAGCATGGAATTGAAGCAAATCCTTATAAGATCAAGGCCTTATTAGAGTTAAGATATCCAACCACAAAAAAAGGAGGTGCAAAGTCTCACAGGGCGAGTAGCAGCACTCAACAGATTTGTGTCACGAGTAACAGATAGATGTCTCCCATTTTTGAAAACACTCCAAAAAACATTTGAGTGGAATGATGAATGTGAGGAGGCCTTTCAAGAACTGAAAAAGTACCTAGGAACACCTCCCTTCCTATCTATACCAGTGATGGGAGAGAAATTATACTTGTATCTAGCAGTCTCAGAGAATGCTGTTAGCTCGTCTTTGATAAGAATGGAGGATGGAGTGAAGAAACCAGTCTACTACACCAGCAAGGACTTTCGAGGAGCATAAATCAGATATCCAAGGTTGGAGAAGTTGGCATTAGCGCTGATTGATGCCAGTAGAACAATGAGACCTTACTTCCAAGCCCATACTATAGTTGTGTATATTGATATGCCATTAAGGCAAGCTCTTCATAAACTAGAGAAATCAAGAAGATTGATGTACTGGGCAGTGGATTTTGGAGAATATGATATAATCCATGAGCCTAGGTCGTCGCTCAAAGGGCAAGCAGTAGCAGACTTTATCGCGGAGTTTACTTAAGAAAATGCCGAAGAACGGGATTTGAAAACTGATCAACCTGTAGATATTACAAGATCATAAAAATTAAACCACGACCAACTTACTTCGCTAGGCGAGGAAGGAAAGATGACTGACGAGTAGTGAGAAGTATTGGAGGAGGATAAGAGGAAGTACCAAATATTTCACTAAGGAACTCTCTCAGATCAAAATTTTGATGATCAGTTGCCCATATGGAATTTGTATGTCGATGGCTCTTCATGCATTGCAGGCAGTGGAGCAGGGATTGTCTTCAAAAGTCACGATGAGGTCGATATGGTGTATGTTATGCGCTTTCAATTTAAAGCTTCTAATAATGAGGCCGAATATGAAGAAATAATTGTAGGTTTAAATCTAGACTGAACGATGAAGGCAGAGCAGGTTGTCGTATTCAAAGATTCGCAATTAATCGTAAATCAGATTCTTGGAATATATGGAGCAAAGGGAGAGTTAATGATCAAGTACCATGAAAAAGCAATGGAATTGGTATCGAGTTTTATTGCTGGTCAGCTGGTCAGAGTACCAAGATTGGAGAATGCAAGAGCAGACACCCTAGCCCGATTAGCATAAGCCACACGCACCGAGCTACAAAGAATAATCCCAATAGAGATTCTAACTAGTCAGAGCAAAGACGAAGATATGGTCATGAACTTCATTGCTCTTGATTTGGGACCATCATGGATGGATCCCATCAGGGCCTATATTGAACAAGTAATTTTGCCAATTGATAAACTCGCAGCTAAGAAATTGAAATTCAAAGTTGCTCGTTATGTATTAACCAATGGTATTTTATATAGACGAGGAGTTATAACAGCGCTACAAAGATGTGTTCATCCCTCTGAAGTAAAAGACTTGATCGAAGAGGTTCATGAGGGGTCTTGTGGAGCCCATATAGCTAGTCGGACACTTTCGCAGAGGATAACCACGCATGGATATTACTGACCGACGATGAGAGATGATTCGACAGCTTATGCTAAGAAATGCGACAAATGCCAATGCTTCTAATCCATCCGAAGAGCTCCTCAGGCATTGTTAACACCCATAACATCTCCTTGTCCATTTGCTATATGGGGAATAGATTTGGTAGGACCACTACCAACGACTAAATGGGTGGAAGCTGAGCCTCTTATTGATATGACATACAACAAAGTCTATCAATTTATTTGGAAAAATATAATTTGCAGATATGGCCTCCCACAAGCGGTCATTACTGACCATGGAACCCAATTTGACAACGAGGAGTTTGCTGCATATTGTCAACAATCTAATATACTGAAGGTCCATTCTGCACCAGGCCATCCCCAGAGCAATGGGAAAACTGAAGTGATGAAGAGAACGTTGCTAAATGGTTTAATGAAATGACTAGATGACGCAAAGGAAAATTGGATTAATGAGCTATATTCTATGCTGTGGGCTTATCGTACTATACCGAGAACAGCAATAAGAGAATCTCCATACATGCTGGCATTTGGAAGTGAAGCTGTTATACCTGCCGAGTTGGGACTACCCACACACATGGTGTTGAATTTCAATTCTCCTATTAGTGACTTGATGAGGCGATTAGATCTAGATATGCTCGAAGAAGTTAGAGAAGAAGCAGCAATCAGGAATGCTGCATACCAACAACGAACAACTCTGTTTTACAATAAGAGGGTAAAGAAGTGTGATTTGAAGGAAGGAGACTATGTGCTAAAGAAAGTAATTTAAAAGCACAACAAACTGGAAGCTAACTGTCATGGACCCTACAGAGTAACAGAAGTTGTTCATCCAGGGACATATAGGATTGAAATTTTGGAAGGAAGAGAATTTAAGAATGCATGGAATGCAGAACATCTACGCAAGTATTATCAGTAGTTGGAATTTCTATGTAATGGAGTCTTCTTTAGTATGAATAAAGTGTTGAATGTTTTACCCAATTTCCTCTTCTTTGAAATTTTTTGGTGTATTAGTGCTACACACTATGCCTCAAGTTCAGAATCAATCTCTTCCAACTCCGGTTAGTCAAGACTCTTTTTACGACCAACTCTGGTTGATCGACAATATAATTACCACCAACTCTGGTTGGTCGGGAAGCAAATTACCACCAACTCCAGTTGGTCGGGAAGCAAATACGACCAACTCTGGTTGATTGGCAATATAATTACCACCAACTCCGATTGGTCGGGAAGTAAATTAACACCAACTTTGGTTGGTCGGGAAGCAAATAACCACCAACTCCGATTGGTCGGGAAGCAAATACGACCAACTCCGATTGATCGGCAATATAATTACCACCAACTCTAAGTTGGTCGGGAAGCAATTACCACCAACTCCGGTTGGTTGGGAAGCAATTACCACCAACTCTAAGTTGGTCGGGAAACAATTACCACCAACTCCGGTTGGTCGGCAAACAAATTACCACCAACTCTAAGTTGGTCGGGAAGCAAATTACCACCAACTCTGGTTGGTCGGTTAATAAATACCACCAACTCCGGTTGGTCGGCAAATAATTTTCACCAACTCCGGCTGGTCGACAATTTAAAATAACACAGGATATTTTTTTGTCTTTATATAGATGTACATACATGTTCATCAGTAAACAAAAGAGATATTTCATAAAATATTTCCAAACCAATAACAATTAAAATTGCAATGAAAACTAAAGATTTCTTCATTAAAACCAGAACAAATTACATATGATATAAATTGCAGATTACATGTAATATGAATGAAGTTCATTACATAAAAAAATCCTATTCTATAGGTTTATTTACCTCTGCCTTTGACACGGGGTCTACCCCAGCTGGAGGATCATCAAGACTATAAGGGGAATTTATGATGTTCAGGTCTTGCAGCATTCTGACGTTCATAATTGATGGACGATCAAGCAGGTGTTCTGGGTGAGATATTTCAAAATTCGAATGGAGACTATAATCATCAAGATACTTGGAGATTAGAACGTGAGGAATGGCCCGGGATGGAATCCAACTAAGGTCAAGCTTGAAAGGAGGCACGGGTAAATCAAAAACTCCAGGATTATAGTAATCCCACAGGAAATGACCTCTCTCCAATTTTAAAACACAAAGAGCATTCAACCAGCCATGTTTATACCCTTCGTTGTTCGACTTTTCTAAACGAGCATCAAGATGACAAAGTGCTTCATTGTAACCAGCCATCCAAAACTCTCTGGGTTGTTTATGGAATTGGTAAGTTAACCTCTCTAGTTGCTAGTGAAGATTCTTCACCGGAATTTCTTTTTTTTCCAAGGTAGAGCTTTGTGTAGAAAGTTGCTCACTGAGGTTCAAAATCTTCTTGGACATCTCTGCTAAGGCTTGATTCTTTTCCATCAACTGCAATGCCTGATTCTCCAAGGCTGCTTGAGTTCTTTCTTCTTCAATAGAAATCCGACCAGCTCTTGCTCGTCCCTGAGAAGAAGATCTTGCTCGTCCACGAGTAGAAGTGGAGGGCCTAGCTCTTTTCAAAGTTTCAAACTCATCTCGCAAGTTTGCAATTTCTACCTCCAAAAAAGAAAAACCTTCATCATTAACAGGGACTAGGGCCCCCGAGGAAGATGCGGCAGACTTGAGTTGTGTAATCGCTTCTTGTAAAACAGTGTTTTCATGCTCCAATAGCTTAGCGATATTCCTATGCTCTTTAACCTCAAGCTTTATAATGCTCTATTTCTTCTCGAAAGAAGAGATGAATTTATCATACCCTTTTTCAGCATTTAACTGTTGACATTTCTTCTCGTACCCTTGCTGCAAAAGTATGGAGGACTCTTTGTACTGCTGCTGGAGTTCCTCTATAGTTCCTTGAAGATCCTCAATCATCTCATAATAAGCTACATTATTGGCAACAGCTCGGTCGAGTAAGCACTTCAGATATTGGTAAGCTTCGACTGCTCATTCATAAGTATCTGGACCAAGGATGTCAATGATTTGAGCCTCATTTAGGTCTACACGACCATCTAAGAAGTAATCATTACATTTTTTTCACCAGTTTTGTGTCATGAGCTAATAAGAGCTCCATCCTGGCCATAAACTAGTAAAGAGAAGAGATAGAAAGAATTAATGAGAATGAAGACAGAGCAAGTAGAAGAAAAATTCAAAACAAACGACCAAAAGTTCGATTCTTCATTTCATCATAAAAGAAAATACAAAAGCTGAGTTTGCATTCAAAAAAGTAACAAAATACCCAAACGACTCTACACCTTTTCTTTGTTTCCTATAACTTCCTCAGGAGATTCTGAGGAAGAGACTGGTTGCTCGGTGGGCAAGAGTAGCTGCTCAGTAGGAGTAATGGTTGGTTGGGGTTGCTCAGAGCACGATTGAATGACGGGAACTTGTTCTACACACATCAAAGAAGATTCATCTGAAATAGGTAAATCGTCTTCTTCTTCTCTAGGAGAGGGAGGAGGGCCATGTGTGTGTTTCCGGAATAGATCAGAATCCTCAGAAATTTTCATCTCTTTCAATGCTGCTACCCATCCATCCCGAAAGTACTTGAGGCTAGCATACTTCATTTGCGAAGTCATGGCAGCCAGGCCCTTGTTCCAGCCTTTATCCCAACCAGCACTGAACAATTTTTTAACAGCCTTTTTCCTCTTTTCTTTCTCCGAGGAGGTCCTTACCCTAAGGAGCTCCTCGGCAGCCTTCAACTTCTTTTCAACCTCCACCTTCTGACGTTAAACATCCTGAAGTTTAACAACTTCCTCTCCAGACAATTTGAGCTTAGCTTCCAGCTCCTTGTTGCTCTGCTCAAAGACCTTGTTGCTCTACTCGGAATATTTCAACTTTTTCTCCAATTCCTTGGAGGCATTCACAACCTGACTTTTTTCTAACTCAATGGACTTGAGTTGCTTCTCGCAAGCCACTTTATCTTCTTCATATTTCTGACGAGAGCCCTTTAAGGACTGAGTTAGACCGACAAAAGCTTTCTCTACACCTCCCGAGGAGCTTGAAGCTTTAATAACCTCATCCTTCTTCAGAATACTGTTGAAACATGTTACTAGCTGAAAGAAAGAAATAATTTTGAGTCAATACAGGGATATAGCAGTGAAAAGTGAAAACTTAGACTAGTAATACTTACTGAGGCAATATGTTGAGCAGCCAGGGCAGTGACCCTGTCAAGAGAAAGAGTGTCTTCAATACCATGGATTTCTGGGATAATCCAAGACTTCACCGAGCCCATGGCTGATCTCGGAGGAACAAAAGTGGGAATACTACTTTCAGCATTTAAAGGTTGAGAGACAGGTTCAACGAGTCTATCAGAGGAACTTTTCTGTAACCTCCTCGGAGGAGCAGGAATATTTTCAACCAAAGAAGTTGTCTTGGTTGGTCATATGACAATAACCTAACTAGGAGGAGAAATAACCACAGCTTTGCTCGGAGCCACAGGGGGCTTCTCAACAACTTTCTTGGCAGCAACTGGAGGGGGTACATCAATATTTCTCATCCCTTCCTCTGGAACATCCTGCTTATTTTTCTTTGCCTCCACATTGACAGAGTCTCATTTGTCAAAGAAAGCAGGAGCTCTTCTTCTCTTCATTATGTTACTAATGGGAATATTCGATTCAGAGGAGGAACCTTCCACACCAGTTTTAGAAGCTGGTACTTGGTCGATGTCAACCACCACTAGACGAGCTATGAAGGATGAAGTATAGCTCTTGTACTGCAATAAATAAGAGGCTGATCTAATATGTTCTTCAGCAACGGACGGGTGTAAACTCCAGATAAGTTTAAAATACTTTAAATTAACATCAGTTTCTTTGGGAGACTTTATTTTGCTGTCAATTGCAAATAATCAAAAATTAAATGTCAGTGACACATTTTATCAAACACAAAGAAAACAAGTTTTCAAAAAATAAAAACAACCTATCCCATTGCCATAAGGAGGACATCTAGGACCTTGATATACATAATCTCCATTTAATGGAGGATGTTTCCAATTTTTCATTACCACTCCATGTTCAAAATAATCCCTGTTGGTGTCAGGAAGATTGACAACTAATGCCCTATTCAAAAACCTAGTTTTTAAATAAAAAGTACTATCACTGACGACCCATCTGTAGCAATACATTATCTCTGGAATACCTAAACGGGTTCCATGAAGTTGGTTTAACCTATGAACTACATTAACTATCTTCCAGGTATTTGGCGCTATTTTTGCAGGTACAACGTCAAAATACTGACAGAACTCCAAACATAAAGGATTTGGAGGAAAAGAAAAGCCACATTTGGCCACAAAGAGACTTGGGAACCAATGTCCCTCAGCCAAAGAAACATAGTCCGAAGGTTCAGAAAGTTCTTCCAATATAACCCATGAAGGAATTGAAAATTCAGAGCGAAATTTGTCAAGCGATTCAATAAGGTAAACCATGATGAACAAAGTAAATAAAAGAGAAGGAAGAAAATCTTACAGGAAAAGAGTGAATCAGTTGACAACGAACAATGGAAGAAACGAACGCACAAGATAGAGAAGAAACGAAGAATTCAAAGATACATATTTAAAAAAGGAAAGACGATAGGATTTCTCCCGCGTTTAAATACTTTACCTCGGGAATAGAAAAAAACAATGATTACCAGGATGGACGATTGCGTATCCGGCGGCTAAAAAGAAGAAAAGGGCGCAAAAAATAAAGTGGTTATGGAAATTCAAAACACTTTAAAAGCCTGTTACTATGCACTCAAAAAAGGAGTTATATACAACGAAAGTTTGTCTAAAATCCATAAAAACTGAAAGTCTAAGCAGCAGAATGTTCCATACTTTTCTTCAACATCCAACTACGAAACATTGGGGGCTTCTGTTGATACCAAATTTATTCTGCTGATATGGACCTATCATTTGAAGACGCATGTCAACCTATGTGGAAATTGTAAATGCTTATACCGATTTAATCAACCCCCCGAGGAACTCCTATACTCCAAACAACTCAAGATCACCGAGCAAATAAGAAGCTAAGAGGAACTCACGGGCCCTGAGCAGCTCAAGCGTGTCGACCTACTTAGGCGGTACAAGCAGCTTAAGCCGTCCGAGCTACTTAGGCGATCTGAGCAGCTTAACACTCTAATCAGGATAATCAAGGAGACGACTGTGCATTAAATGCTGATTTATTATCATACAGATGTACATGTCTACTAGATAACAACGCATTGTCCTTTCATTTGGACAGCCTCAAGGCTATAAATACATTGTAACCTCCTCATTGTAGGGGGACCGGAATTTCTGGAGAAGATCATTCTTCTAGAGTTCCTAACAAACAATCAGCAATACAAAAATAGTGGATGTAGGCCATTCTTATAAGGCTGAACCACTTTAAAAATCGATTGTCTATTACTTTTTATTCATTTTATCTGTGATTAAAATAATTAGGTCAAATCTAATTTTTTACATCAACAGAGGGGTTAAGTGAATTTTTTAAAATTTTAAAACCTTAATTCCATTTAAATTTCCCTCGAAAACACTTTCCCATTGACTTAAAGGGTGTGTCCATATACAATTCTGACAAAAAAAAATTAGGCAAAAAATTCGATTTATTTGATTAGTCACATGCTCTCACACGCCTAGTCAATGTTTTCACGAGCTTGTCTTGAACTCAAGCACATTGCATGGGGTATCGTTCATCGTATTTCCTAATTATTTGACCTTGGCTCTTAATATATTTTGACCGAGGATATTTTCTTGTGCATAAAACTTTGGGTTCGATTCCGTAATGAACTCTACCTAACTCTTTTTTAGGAATCCAACAATATAAGTTTTAAACATTGAGGTGCACTATAGTGTGTCAATGATTTTCTGTAAAAATGGATGAATTTGACTTGAACACTCATGGCTTTTTGATTAAATTCGAATAACAGTCTAATTATACTTGCGTTTTAAAATGAAAAATGATTAGAACTATGATGGTTTCATGTAAAATGGTTTATAAATTAGGTCTCTGAAAAATTTAACACCAAAACTGCAAAGCTTTGATTTGGAGTGTAAAAAGTTATTAGAACTAAAATTAAGAATTTCATCGAGGATCCTAGGACTTGGAGCTTGAGTTCTCACAGTTTTAAACTGGTTTAAAGTAAGCATTACAGATTCCACCACTGAAGCTCAAGCTTTAAGGGTGGTTTCTAGTATTCAATCTCTTTCAGTTCCATCCCTACATTATAACATTAATGTTAAAGCATAAATGAGAGCTATGAATATAAAGAAATCGAACTATGTGGGTAAGTATGTGAAGGTATAATGTGATCACATGATTTTATGTGGGTAAGTTGCCTTTTAAGCTGTGTATGGGGTTCCACACCATAAGGGAAGGTTTGTGTAAGTTTTGGTTTTTAATTTAGTTCCTTAGGTAGTTTTTGTGATACTCCGCCAATTTTAATCATAGTTGATCAGTCCTTTATCAAAATAAAGAGGGATTTCATATGGTCCATTCTTAGCATCACTATCGAAAACTTTTTAATTACTAGCACCTATGATAAAATTAATCAGTGCCAAATTTTATCTTTCATTATTATAACAACATGCAAAAATAAATTAAATTAATCAAACCATCCGTACAATAATAATCTCAACCAACACACGACAGATATATAAATAAATAAGGCCATGTAAACCATCGGTTCTCAACACAATTAATCCAACTACAATTTGAAGTAAAATAATCGAGTTTGAATACAATCTAATAAATAAATGAATAACTAAATAGTTTAAGGGGAAACACGCCCAGATGAAATACTGAAAGAAATACTATCTAGAGTGAATGAGTTGAAGCGCCTAAAGAAACTCTTGTAAGCCTCCATAAGTGCTCCTGTTACACATCCCTAGATAGAATCATCAAGCTTGGAGCCCCGGTGCCTAGACACCTAAGAGGATTTGAAAATAGTTTGACAGGGGTCAGAGCCAAAGATAACAGTTTGAAAATATTTTTCAAGTGTTTAAATCACAGATTAAATCAGTTATTTATTACACATGTAAATTCTGCGTACACTCTCTTGAGATCCTCGCCTCTCAACTAATGTGCACGCCTAACGGATTCTATCTAGCTATGCTACCCATCCCAACTAGATAACATATCTAACTAATTTCAAAAAGTCTAGTTCACTAGTATTACCCATACGACATGATATCACTATCTAAACAATAAATTTATTTATCCACGTATTATTATTGAGTTAATTAATTAAGCTTCTCTACTTAAATACTTTTAGATGCACACAATCTATTTGTTCTACTATCACACATAAGTAGAAATATGACACTTGTATATACTTAACAAACATATAATATATACAACTATAGCATCATTCCTTCGTGATGTTAGCATACTCTACTATCAAGTCCATGTACCTCTCGTACTAAATCAAGGACTATTGGTTCAGTATGTCTCCTCGAATTAAAAAATCAATTAACACATACTCAAGACGAACATAGTTTTAAACCTTTGGGATACGTACATACCTAACGTACCCAAATGACACGCTAGTCCCACTAATATACAACACATAGTGAGCCGACCTACGTTCCATGCTCTGGAGCACAAATTCAGGCCTCACTGGAATCATCAAAGTGAGATCTCCCTCTACGTGAAAACCTTCGGATAGCAGGCAGCGTAGGTATGTTCACACATATAATAAAATCACATTAATAGGTATTCACACAACCTATATACACATATTATTCAGTGGGTATATACACATCCAAATCACATAAGTCCGTATGTAGTATATATCTACCTCATACTCAACGCATTAAGATAATTCTTACATATTATTGATTTTACGACATATCTGGGCATTACGCACCATCCAAAGGGTCCCATTTATCCCTTACATAAATTCATGAGTCAAAACATCTCTATACTACTAATTTGTATCTTAGGTTATTGTTTTTCCCTTCCCATAACCTAAATCAAAATTTCCAACTCAACCCTCACTCGGTTACAGATTTTCGGTTCACATATTAATTTTCGCTCACTAAGGGTCTTCAAGTCTAAATTTTGAACCCACTGACCTTCCCTAGTCTCTGTACAATCATTAAACTCGCACCAAAAGTTTCCCATAATTATTTTCTTTAAGAAATTACACAACAAAATTTCTGGAAATGACAGGTACCCCGAACCGGTTCGAGGGTACTGCCAAATCGATTTGGAGGCCGAACCGGTTTTGGGTGTTCACCGAATCAGTTCGAACCACCTATTTCTCCTTCTTCTTCTTCTCCACTGTTATGGTTTTTACCATTTTTAAACCCACAATTTCTTCATGCAATCATCCTAAACCCCACTATAATTTTCACTAACTTTATATAAGAGTATTTACATAAATTCTAACGAATCTTTATCATCAAAACATCAACAAATCCTAAAATTCTCAAGATTTATTAAAGGTTTTTCTATCCAAAAACCTAGTTCATGTTCTTCATGAAAAATCAATATTTTCCCCAAATTTCTGCTATAAGATTTACACATAAAATATGATTTCCTGTCCTCTACATTTGTGGATCCATTATACCTGTATTCATATCCCAATTCATTAGTTTTATTCACTTAAACGTCAAGAACACAATTAAAATCATGATATTAAAATCCCTACACGACATGGGTATTATAACAAAATCAAAGTCATGCAATATAAACACTTGCCTTTAATTTTGAAGTTTGATTTAATTTCTAATGTGATGAAAGTGTTTTTCCCTTGCTTCTGATCATAGTTTCGACAACAATTGAGGTTGTATCAAGACTTTGCACCTCCAAACTCTCTTTTCTTCCTCTCTAATGGCATCTCCTCTCTTCTCCTTTGATTCTTAGGGTTGTAGGTTTGTAATGTTGTTTCTCCAATTACCTAACCTTAGGTTTATAATCCTAATTACCAAAATTAGACTAACGGGGTAAGCCCAAGTGACCCAAACACTCCCCTGTGGGCTCGGTTATGACTAAAAAGGCCCCGGAATCCAATTACAACTCTCGAGTACACAATCCTAAGTATCTTGATCCATTTGTAGTCAACTACGATCTCAAAATCTCCATCCAAATCATTCTATAATAAAGTCCCATCCCGACCCCCAATTTGTCTACATACAACTCCCGGTTGGGATACAATGCTGCCATGTCATTATCACTCTCTAGGACATAAAATAATTATTTACTATTCATTTAGTAATCTTATTTCACGAATATTCTCAATTAATAATTTTAATTCTCACATAATAATTAAATCAATTAAATTACGACACACGTGTAATTTAAAAATACCCCAATTATTAATTATTAAATGCTCAGAAATACGGGGTGTTATAGTTTGTTGTTCATTATTTAGGGTTTTTGTATAGTTTTTTGAATGTTTTAGGGGTTTATGTGTAATATTTCAAAATATTTATGGTATATATCTGTAAATATAGTAATTCTAAGTATTTATGGGTTATTGTGTAATAGGGTTTGTGTTTGAGGGTTATTTATGGGTTTGTAAATGAAGTTTTAAAACTTCTAGGGGCCTCTTTGAGAATTTTCAAACTTGAAGACTATTATGGTAATTGTATATTATTTTGGATTAGGTTATCTTTTTAATTACTCGTAAGTTTCCATGAAGTCTTATACTGATGAGGTATTTATATACTATTTAGTAACTATGTATATGATACACAATTTCTTTCGGTATTTTTGTAAGATAAATAAACAAAATATGATGTATATTGAAAGTAAGGGTTGTTACATTACATTATAAGGGAGATTTAATTTAATGACAATATGAACTATATACATGAAAAGATATTAGTTAATGCATATACATTATTTTGTGAATTACAATGCATTAATGTGACATTATAAGATGCATATTTATGTATAATGTGATATACTTTACGTAATTAGGATTAACCGCACTTTGATATAAATATCTATTATTATTATTATTCATAATTACATCCGATTAATTGTCTTATATATCCATTGGTATCATTGTATCTTTGTTAGTGTATGACAAGTTAACAGGGTACAAGAGCTAAAGTTGGTTCTCGTTGATTGAAAATGTGAAGTATTTCTTTGGTCGAGCTCATATAATTTGTATCATATGGTTATAGATTTACTTCTATTATCATGTAATCTTTTTATTGTATATTTTGTCAAGTAATAGACAAATGGGGAGATTGTGTGACACCCCACCTAATTAAATACCGGGTGATCAGTCATTTATTAAATTGAAATCATAATATTCAGTTTGTTAAGTCTTAGCATCACTGTGAAAAACATTTATTAATTACTAACCATTCACCTTACAATAAACAATCTCATAGCAAGAAAATGTCATAAAGAAATAACCGCGTCTGGAATAAACATTTGTAGTCTAAATCCTAAATACAATAATCTGAAATAAAATAAAAGACAAAAACTGAAATATAAATAAATGTCTACAATTTCATCTCTGGATACATCTGAATAATGATGGGCAACATGCCCAACTGGAGTAAATAACTCGAAAAGAATCAAAGATAGGTGTAGAGGCTTCAAGTACCGAGGTCTTGTAACATCCACAATAGCTAAAGCACGTCAACAGATAATAACTCCTATGCTTGGCGTTCCTGTGGCAGGGCACCTAAAAGCTTTTTACAAAAACAAAATAGATTTGGAAGAAAACGGGTCAGAGCCCGAGTTGAAAATATTTTAAATTCAGTAAGTGTTTAAAATGCATTAAACAATAAATATTATATACATGTTAGTTCCACGTGCCCGCACTTGAGACTCTCACCTCTCAACTAATGTGCACACCTAACTTAAGCTTGTAAGCCATCCTTATTAAGCTATCCCACTTATCTAATTTAAATCGAGTCTCTTACTATAATGCCTAAGTCATTATGCCCACCCGTATTACCCAAATAATACAACTTGCATTTCCAATATTAATTAAATCGAACCCGAGTATCTTATTACTCATTCAATTTTACACATTCTTGATTAATATAAGAAGTCTTAATCTTTCTCGTCTACTAAGAAACAATGTAGAATAATCAAAAGTGTAGATATATAAATCATTATCATATATATCCACTAAAAGGGCACCCCAAAAGGCTATACCTACAGTTCGAACATACTCTGCTATCAAATCTCGGTACATCGGGTACTTAAGGATTTTGACTTTCATATTAGTCTGGAATCGTATCAATACAAATCACACATATTAGAGGCAGACATAGTTCTCGACCCTATGGAATAAGGACATACCTATGCACCCACACGACTGAAAAGTTATCAACTCACCGATAAGTCTTTCCTAAACCTATTTTCTAAGGCACCAATCTAAAATCCCCGTGAAGACTCATCAAGATAAGACTCTCCCCTTTCTAACACCTCCCTTGATAGCAAGTATGGTAGGTATGTCATACACACAATCAATCAATCATACATTAGGTATTCCCACAACCTTACATAGAATACCCTGAAGAACCTCTTGTCATTGGGGTAGCTCTTCTGTCCATCATGAACAACCCGTATATGGCTCTGGATCACCTCAATCCTAGATGAAGTATCCTGGATCACCTCTGGTCCAAGTAGTTTATTGTCCCCCACCTCTAGCCAATATGCAGGAGAACAACAAGGCCTACCCTATATCGCCTCAAATGAAGTCATGCCAATAGTAAACTGATAGGAGTTATTATAAGAAAACTCCACTAGTGGAAGATACTGCTCCCAGGCCCCGCCAAAATCAAGGACACACATCCGCAACATATCATCTAACATCATATTCGTCCTCATAGTCTTCCCATTAGTCTGTGGGAGAGAGGTCGTACTCAATCGTAACTCTTTACCAATGGCCTCCTGGAAGCTCTGCCAAAACTGAGATACAAAATTCATGTCCCTATCGGACACGACATAAAGGAACACCTCGTGAAGTCTCACTATCTCGGCTATAAAAATCAAGGAATATTGTCCCACAGTGTAATCTGTCTGGACTGGCAGAATATGAGCTACCTTAGTCAACCGATCGATAATCACTCTTATGGAATCGTGATCCCTATGAGAAGTATGTAACCCTGTAATAAAGTCTATGGAAATGCTCTCCTATTTCCACTAGAGGCTGAAGAAGTGTTGTTGACTTCTAGTGGCCCACCATTACTAGCTGATAGGTGGCACACTTTGAGACAAACTCAGCAATGTCCTCTTTAATCCCACTCCACCAATACTATTGACTCATATCCTAGTACATCTTATCCCTTCTAGGATTTACCACAAAGCATGAACCGTGTGACTCTGTCATCACCGCATGTCGCAACTCCTCCCCTTCGGGAACCAACAGTCCCTCGTTGAAGTGCAAAATAAGACTTAGCTCCTTCGGCTAGAAGCTGTACAATCTGATCCTTAAAGAAAGAATCCTTTTCCTGAGCCTGTACAACCTTCATGACTATCTGGGGCGTAACGGTCATAACTGACATAAAAGATCGTGCCAATGCATCTTGGTGTCCCAACTCCTTTCATTTCGCCTTCCATACCTCGACCACCTCACCTACTAGCCTACGGCTCAACACATCTGCTACCACATTAGCCTTCCCTGGGTGATAATTGATATCGAACTGATCTTCCTTTACAAATTCAAGCCAAGCATGTTTAGCTCTCGTTGAGTGAACGTGTACTGTAGTGATTTGTGATCCGTGAATATGCTAAATTTCTCCCCCAAGAAATAATGTCTCCATATCCGAAGTGAAAACATGAATGCCGCTAACTCCAAGTCATGGGTGGGACAATTCTTCTCGTGAGGCTTAACCTTGTGGGATGAAAAAGCTATAGCCTGATCCTCCGGCTAAAGCACACCCCCAAGTCCCTGTAGGGATGCATCAGCATAAACTAAGTACTCCACTCCTAGCTTAGGCAGTGATAGAACTGGTGCTGAAGTTAGCTTGTCCTTCAGCTCATATAAAGTCAACTGATAAGACTCATTACAAATTAATAGCACCCCCTTGCGAGTCAAGTTAGTCAATGAAACCACTACCTTCGAGAATCCTCGAATAAACCGTATGTAGTATTTGGCTAGCCCCAAGAAGCTGCCCACCTCCGTCGGTGTCGTGGGATGTCCCCACTCCCTTACCACCTATACTTTCCCTGGATCTATGGATATCCCTTTATCAGATACAATGTGCCCCAATAACTTAACCTCCCTCAGCCAAAACCCACATTTCTCATATTTTACATATAAATGATTCTCCCGCAGTGCCTGCAATACCTAATGCAAATGCTCAGCATGCTCTTCCTCAGTTTGGGAATAAATCAGGATGTCATCTATGAAGGCAATGACAAATATATTTAAGAACAGTCTAAAAACCTTATTCATTAAGTCCATGAACACAACCGGTGCATTGGTTAGCCCAAATGGCATAACTCGGAACTCAAAGGACCCATATCTCGTCCGGAAAGCAGTCTACGACGCATCCTACTCCCTGATTGGTAATTGATGGTACCCTCACCTCAAGTCTATCTTTTAGAAGTAGGAAGCTCCTCTTAACTCGTCGAATAAGTCATCGATTAGAGGCAACAGATATATATTCTATATCGTGACTTTATACAACTCTCGGTAGTCAACACACAATCGTAACGACCCATATCTCTTATTTACAAACAGCACGGGAGAACCCCCAAGGTGATGTACTCCTACAGATGAAGCCCTGTCCCAAAAGTTGCTCAATCTAATCCCGTAACTCCCTCACTTCCATTGGAGCCATAAGATAAGGTGCATGGGCTATCGACCGAGTGTCTGGCATCAAATTGATCACAAAATTTATTTCTCTACTAGGAGGTAATCCCGGTATATCCTGGAAAATGTCAGAAAACTCATAAACCACCAAAATCGAATCAAGTGGGATCAAAAGCTCCTTATATGTCTCCTCTTCTATATAATACAAGTGAGTGGACGATCATCCCTCAGGGTGATGCATAGATACCAAGAATATCTCATGTCTCGGTATAACAAATATAATACAACGACTATAGAAATCAATCATGGCCCTATACGAAACTAGCCAATCCATCCCAATAATAGCATCATACTCTAACATATCCAACACAAGCATATTAGCAGGCAAGATGAATCTCCCAATTTCTATACCCATGCCCAGACAGATAAAGAAAATCAACATTCCATTACCCAACAGCGAGTCTACACACATAACAGTACTATCTGTTGTATCTAGTAACCCCATAGCACATGAAAATATAGTGGCAATAAATGAGTGAGAATCCCCCGTGTTAAATAAAATGTGCCACATAGTCCTCTAGATAGAAAATATACCCTCAACTGCAGGTGGATCCTGTTGTAATGCACCTGGTGGATGTTGTAAACATGCGCCATACTATAGTTGTCCCTATTGAATCAGAACTGCTGGAATGGCAGGAAAGGCTAGCATTTATGGTGGTGCTTGGAGGGCGGCGAGAAATATAGGTCGTTAAGGTTCCAGACGAGCACCCTAATGCTACTGCTGTGGGCCTCTTCCCTTCTCCAAAGATCCGTGACGCTTGTGGCTAGTTTTACCACAAATGTAACATTTACCAACAAAGTTTCCTCCTCTCTATCCATCCTGACCTCAGCCCTGTTGGTCATTATCACCCCTTCATTGGCCCTGTTGGCCTTATTGTGCACGATGCTGGCCCTACTAATTCTGTTGACCAAGATGACCCTGTTGGCCCTGCATAAAGCCTCTATATCCCTTCTTCTAATCTTCATATCTTTGTTGTTATTAGGTTCCCCCTGATGGGAACTCTGCTCACCCCATCTCTACTCACCCTGAGTTAGTTGTGCCCCACTGACACCACTACCTCCTATCCTACCACTCTATATGGACTCCCCTGCTCACTTACTTCCCTTCATAAGGAAGCGGTGGTCCTGGCAGTGTAGTGAGGCAACGTTAAGCACATCGGTGTATGGCCTCAACGAAAGATTACCCAAAAGGTGCTGAAGAATCCTCCAAGTCAAGCCATCCATAAACATCTGAATCCTCTTCTCTTTTGTAGGTACCTCATCTGGCACCAGATTAGTCAATCTCATAAATTCCTCCTCATATTCAAAAACAGTCTTCCCCTCCTAGGTGAGGTCTAATATTTTTTTCCTCATCTTAGTCTGAACGATGGAAGGAAAATATTTACGGTCAAATCGTACCCAGAAGTCCTGAATCGTCATGTCATCTCTCTCCCCAGTAATGGTAATAGACTCCCACCACTGTTGTGACGCTTCCACTAGCTTAATAGTATCTAGTATCTATTTCTGAACCTCTGTGTACTCGTACATTCTCAAGTGTCACTGGATATCTTTCTTCCGTTGGCTAGCTACCACAACATCGGAACTCCCTGTGAGGATGGGACTTTTGGAAGGCATCCCTGACTCGCTTACATGCTAAAGGGAATGCATGAGCTGGTGTTGTAGCCACCACGTGTCCCTGATGTAGTGCCTCCTGTACGACTGCTAAAGCTACATTTATCGCTTGTGCCACTATAGAAGCAACCTCCGTAGCATTCATAGTACCCTAGACTGGAGGTCTCTGAGGCTCGGGCTCTACATCTCTACGAGCCCCTTGTGCACGCCTGGGAGGCATCTGAAATGAGAGATAAGTTTTATAACTCAACAGTTATTATCTCAAAATAGCTAAAGGCGTAAAATGCGCAGTTAATGAATACAACAGTCCTAAATATAGGGCTTTATATCAAAGAACGCTACATTGAAAACATAATAAGCCGCACAGATCCTAAAGACTCTAGAACTTAATGCTCAGATAACACCTGTGACCCCCGCCTAATTAAATATCGGATGATCAGTCCTTTATTAAATTTAAAATAGAATATCCAGTTGGTTAAGTCTTAGCATCACTGTCAAAAACATTTATTAATTACTAACCACCTAATAGTTAAAAATTATGGTCTAAAATTTTATCTTTTAAATTAACATGCAACTGAATAAATAATTAACTAAACAGTCACCATACAATAAACAAACTCATAGCAAGAAAATGTCATAAAGAAATGACTGCTTCTGGAATAAATATTTCCATTCTAAATCCTAAGTACAATAATCTGAAATTAAATAAAACCCAAAAATTGAAATATAAATAAATATATGCAACCTCTATCTTTGGATACGTCTAAATAATGATGGGCTACATGCCCAACTGGAGTAAATAACTCGGAAAGAATCAAAGATAGGTGTGGAGGCATTAAGTACCTAGGTCTTGTAACTTCCCCAATAGCTATAGTACCTCAACTGATAAGAACTCCTATCTTGGAATCCCTGTGGCTGGGCACCTAAAAGGTTTTTAGAAAAACAAAATAGAGTTGAAAGAAAATGGGTCAGAGCCCGAGTTGAAAATATTTCAAATTCAGCAAGTGTTTAAAATGCATTAAATAGTAAATATTATATACATGTTAGTTCCACGTTCCCTCACTAGAAATTATCACCTCTCAACTAATGTACACGCCTAATGTAAGATCCTACCCCATCTTTATTACGCTATCCCACTTATCTAATTTAAATCGAGTCACTTACTATAATGCCTAAGTCATTAGGCCCACTCGTATTACCAGAATAATACAACTTGCATTTTCAATATTAATTAAATCGAACTCGAGAATCTCATTACTCATTCAAGTTTCCACACTCTTTATTAGTATAAGATGTCGTAATCTTTCTCATCTACTAAGAAATAAAGTTGAATAATAACAAGTGTAAACACTATAAAAAAAAACTAGCTTTTGAGACGGTGGCCTAACAGTCCCAAAAGATCATTTATCCGTCTCAAATACTTTTTGGGACGCTATTTGGGACGGGTAGGGGATCTTTTTGATAGGGGTTATAAATACTTTTTATAATGCCATAGTCGTCTCGAAAGAGCTTTTTGAGACAGCAACATATTCGTCTCAAAATGTCTCTTTTGAGATGGCACGAGAGTTGTCACAAAAGAGTGTTTTTTATACGGGAATCAATCTGTCTCAAAAGGTCACTATTTTAGAATACCTTTTTGAGACAGCAGCATATCCGTCTTCAATATATTTTTGGGATAGTTTTAACCATCCCAAAAGAGGAGAAGGGATCTTAACAATTTTGCACCAATATTTTTTGGAGAATTAAATCTACCAGTAAAGTTTAATATATAATTGAATTACATTTGAGACAACGCAAACAATGAATAATCATAAAATTTAATCCATAAGATGATTTTTCAACCAACACTACGAATTATTTTCATTCAACAAAAAATTGAGTTCTTACAACCATCTCTAAATATTCATCAAAATAAGAATTATAACACTAAGTTCAAATATTTGACTATACAATAAAAATACATTAACTTATTAATACTCCGAACACGAAATGCTTTTATCAAAGTAATTTCGCAACACTAAAGCGTACGACCTCCAAAACCACTGATTAATATTTGCATGTTCTACAAAAATTGGCACCTCCAAAAACAAAATAGTGTTAACTATGTTAGAATTAATACCCCTCGTCAACAATGCAATGTGCTAAATGAATCAATATAGTATATTCTCATCACAAATAATATAAATATTTAACTAGTATTACTTTTAAAAAAATTCGACAAAGTCTCCTTTCTTTATTCGTGAAAACCACAGGTAACCAACCTGTTTTAAACTTTAAAATTGATTTTAAGAATAAATTCGACAAAGTCTCATGTCGATGTCGAGTCTCTCGGTCTTCATCTTTTTTGTTTAATTAGTTAATTTATTCCAATAATAACTGAGATGGACATGCTTTTATCAGCATTGTCCTAATACCTGCTCCCCTTAGTAAAGTATACCCATGCCCTCCATATACTACTACATCAGTAAAAATCTTGTTCCGCACTTCTGGGTCATTTTGTTGCTCTTCTGGTAGCTCATTTAGTCATCTTTCAAGCATTTCAACCAATTGAATTAATATTATAATTAATCAACATAATATATATTTTCAAGAACACAATTTAAAAGAAATATTAAATAAACTTTTCAAGCATCTCTTACGGATTAATATGTATACATACCACTTTATCAAATGATCCATCTTCAACACTGAAAGGTTTATTATTTGGAGCTCGAGTGGCTTTTCATATGCTAATATTGTCGATGGGCTCCCCTTGTTCTATCCTCCGGAAAAAACAATGTATATATATTAATATATTAATACTGTTAGATTAAAATCAGAAATATTTATAATAACAAAAATTCCAACCTCCTTGGCTATTTTAGCATGTAGCTTTCGTCCTGTCCTTGAGTAAGCATAATCAACTTCACGGTTCTTAGTGTTTTGCCGCTATGTCCTAAATATTTGAAGAAATAAAAATGAACAGAGACCAATGATAATTAAATTGCAAAATAATACAGGCATGCTTAAGCAAAGGACACCTATTTAAAATGCACACATTTCTGACACCCAAACTTTCCATGCATTTATCCAAACACAATGACATTAATGGCACTGTTATTGGTTTGGATTTGTGAACTGATCCAGACCAAATGTGTTGCAACCACTAGAATAATTATAAGCTTCATTGTTGCGTTGAAATATGGTAAATAAAGAAGCTGCATTATTCGTGTTAACTAATTAATGTGCCATTAATTTTGAACAAGTTTGTCCTCTAAAGCTTGAGTTATTCGTGTTAACTAATTAACACGCCATTAATTTACTGAAGGAAACATAATATTAACAAGCAACAACAAAAGCTTTCAATCTATTCATGTTTATCATTGCATTACAACCTCTACTACCTATCTATTTCATACAAAGAGAAGGAGTGTGAAACCCTATAGGTAAATCCATATTTTAAGCAAAATTCGACTGCACATATACTAAATCGGGCTTGCTAAATCATTTATATCACTGCAACACAATCTAAATCAGTGAATAAGCCTATAAAACTATCACTGTACATATGTTAAATCAGTGCAACAGAATCTAAATTAGGGCTACTCAATCACTACACGATTTAACCGTAAGTGCTAGATTTTATTAGGACTAAATAAGCACATGTTGTCATTGATGATGACACTAGTAGCCTGTGTTCCTCTAAGGACACAAGTCTCCGATTGAGTCTTAATGTAGTGTTGGCTCAACTTCGGACAAAAATTCTTGAGTCATGGGATAGAGTTATTGAGCATCCATCAAGCCTATGGCATGTTAAAGTTGAAGAAGTTGCGTCCTTCTTATCAAGAGAACATCATTACCGGTTTGCATGTGCCTCGTTTCACGTCATCAACTTAGTTCCAATCACTCCTAAGGTATGAATGCATTCCCTATATATATAGGAGCTTGGAACATTTTTTAATTGGGTGTAATTTTATCTAAAATAAATTTTATTTTTAGAAAGTTATTTTAGAACTTTTAAATTAAAGTTTTGGGCTTAAAATTGAAAAAATGAGCTTCTGGAACTTCGTTCGAAATTGTTGTTCGAACGAGTTTATCGTTTGAACGATAATGTCGCTACAACGATTTTGCCAACAACTTTTCCCAATTGGCCTCTAGAACTTCGTTGGAAGGGTCGTTTGAACGAAAGTCTCGTTCGAATGAGATTTCCGGCGGGAAAATTATTTGACAGTTTTTCAACACTATCCCACTCTTTTGTTCCCACTAAATTTTATAGAATTATTAAGTGCGGGAACCTCTTTTGAAAAAATAACTTTTTCATCTTCTACAACCTCTAAGAGAGAGTTTTGAGATCTTAATTCCATAATGAAAGAGTTCATGTTTTGAGTGTTTGTTTTTCAAGAAAATATTTCTTAAACACTTTTGTTTACACCCATAAAAGTTTATTCCAAGTACCACATATATATTTGCTTGTAGTTTGTGTAGAACCGGGTTCACTTTTTTACCTATAAAGAAAAGAGTTTGGATTTACTTCTACATTCCTCAAAGAATAAGAATTTTGGTTTTGGCTGCGACATTCTCATACGGTGAAAGGCACTGTATGTGGTTGACGGGTTCCTAAAGCTTCATTGGTGGATTCCAAGGATCCGGTGGATTCCGGGATTATCGACTAAGCAGAGGTTGGTACAAGAAGACACATCAGGGACTTGAAGGGAGTCGAGTCGAGTTGAGTAAGTCATTTGTTTTGTACTTGTAAAATTTCGTACTTAGTGGACTTAGGCTAGGGTTGTCCGAGGTTTTTTCCCGTTGTGGTTTTTTCCTCGTACATCGCGGCCTAATGGTTTGTTTATTTTATCTTTTGCAAAATCACATTAAATGCATGCTTATGTAAAAAGATAAAATTGGAATATTTGATTTGGTGCTAACTTAATTTGGGTAAATATTAATTTAATTCAAGTAATTAATTTTATTGGATAAAATTTAGTTTGGCCTAATTTGAAAAATGAATATTTATTGTTAGGAAAATTTCTAGGACTTGGGTTGAATTAATTTGGTTTAAGTGAAAAAATTATTTGATTAATTTAATTTGACTTTGAGATTAGTTTAATTTTAATTTGAAAGAAATTAAAATTTGTTGTAAGTTGTTTATATGTTTGAACCATCTTTATTCCGCATATTGAAAAGGAAATTAATATATATTAAAGTGAAAGAAGCTTAAAATTGGAGGCCTAGCATTTCCAACAAGTGGTATCAGAGCCGGAGCGCTAATTTATCGCGTTAAAGATCTGATTTTTCGGCTTTTATATTTTTTGTGCTCCTTGTATTTTTAGGTGGTTCATTTTTTCTTCACTCTCATTTTTGTTTGTATCTCTCGATGGGACATCTTAATGATAATTTGTCTATTTCTAGTGATAAAGAAGTTTTTGATATTTTAGAGGAATTCAATGGGCATAGTAAGTGTAATGAAATATTAAGAGAATTAAATTTGATATTTGCAAAAAGAATTAAAGTTCTTGAAAATGAAAATTCTTGTTTTAAAGCTAAAGTTGAGTTTTTGCAAAACTCCCTATCTCAAAAAGATATTTTTCGTAAAAAGCTAATGGACATAAATTACAATTTTAATATTTTAGATATGACCAAGAAAGAGAGTGATAGTTGAGAAAAGACTCTTAGGGACAAGTTTGCTCACATTGAGGGGGAGCGTGGTAACCTTCTAGGAGTGATTGAAAATTTAAAGAAGGAGTCCCGTAAAATTGAGGAGTCTAATTTATTACTTAAGTCCGAAATTTTAAAAATGAAAAATTATTTACAAGACTCGAGTAGTAGTTGCAATGGTTCTAGCTCATCTGGTTCAAATATTTTCGTTGCTAAAGTTAAGACCATTGTTTGTTTTAGAAGGTCAACTTTATCCAAGGACTTTAGAAAATGTCACACCTTAGGTATCTTTCCTCATGTTTTCACATGCTTGCATTGTGATAGAAAAAGTCACCTTAGGTTATTTTGTTTTGATCTTAAAAGAAGTCCTAGGAAGTCTATGTCTATAATTTCATTAGTTCCCAAATCCCATCATTTTAAATATACATCTATATGGGTTACGAATTCGTTTTTCGACGCGCTAGATATTAGATTTGTTGATTATCATTTACTTTCACACGATACCTCATTTGCTAAATCTAAAGGTTGAATGTGTTAGTTGGTTGCATACTTTAGCTTTTGTGCTTCTTGCTATATTATCATTCGAATTGTATGCTTGTTTATCATTTTCTACTCATTGCTATATCATATATCTCATGCTAGAATTATGATGTTTGTTTATCTTTTGTATTATATTTCTTTCATTTTAGTTTGCTATAAAAATACAAAAAGATTTTTGTTTTATCATTTGTGTTTCAGCTTTAAGTAATTTAGGCATAATGAAAAATTCAAATGTATTTTGTTTGTCTTTTGAGTAAATATTTTTATTTGTTTAGTTAAAAATTTCAAAAACTAAAAAATATTTTTATTGTGTGTATTTTAGTTTGACCCACTTTATGTGGTATTTATTTGTGTTTGAATCCCTTCTCTTCCGCTTCCATGTGGCTAGAACTTTTTGTTAAGATTGTCAATCCTTAAAATGTTCTTTACCATGCTTACAAGGAGTAGTTGGATTTTGTGTTGCTATAATGGTTTCTATATTCATATGCCTCAATTCACACATGCACGAGATCACTTGAAATTTTAACTTCACATGTATATTTCAGATTTGTGAGGCACCTAATTAAATACCGGGTGATCAGTCCCATACCCAAATAAATCAGAATATACAGTTGGTTCATTCTTAGCATCACTGTCGAAAACATTTTACTATCACCTAATACTCAATTAAGTTGGTGTTAAAAAATTTCCAATAAAAATTTCATTTTACCATTTCGAACAATTCCACACATTCCATTCCACAAAAATAATAAATTGAATAGATGTCACAATAGAATTTAAATGCAACTGGAATAAAATTTTCCAGTAAATATATCTCAATACATAAATCCCAACAATAGTAAATGTAATACAAGGACACGAGTATAAAATCCTGACTCACATAGAAAAGAAATAGTTGAAATCCTCCGAGGCGACATGCCCTAAATGAAAGATCACTAAAGAGTATGAATCAAATAAATGCAGGCATCTAAACAATACTCCATAACTCCATAGCTCATCAACCATCATAATCCTCTATGGCTGGTGTCCCTGCAACTGGACACCTGATATAGAAGATACAAAGGAGAAAAGAGAATATGCAAGAAAACAGGTCAGAGCCCGATGGTAAAATAGTTTTGAAAGAAGCAAGTGAATAATTGCAATATTTATCACTTATAATATACATGTTTGATTATTGGACTCTCTCTTAAGATTCTCACCTCTCATCTAGAGTGCACACCTAACGTACCTCTAAACCATTCTAGTTATAATTCCCAAGCTAACTAGATTAACCCATTGTATCCATTTTTTTTAACCCAATTCATTCCCACATATTAACCCTATAATACATATAATGATGTTATAAAGTTATATATCCATTTAGATTCAAAGTGGATAAGTCCCTTGTTAATACAATTCAACTAAGTGTTTTCAAATGTAACTATCTTACATTTCCACTTTAGCCACGCAGTAGATATAATCACATGTATATATACACATTCACTATATTATATATATACTATACTACACCTTGAGACACAACTGCAGTACTGCATTACTCTGTTATCTTTTCCCAATACACCACGTCACTATATAGAGGACTATAGGTTCGGTTAAGATTCCTCAAACCACAAATATCAAATCACAAATAATGGAGGCGAACATAGTCCTAAGTCTTTCGGCTATGCACATACCTACGCACCCAAAAGACCGTTATATACCATTGTTCTCACTAATGGTAATCGACCTAAGTCCTATGTTCTCGAGCGACAAGTCGAAGGTCCCATATATTCATCAGGATAAGACTGCCCTCGCGCGTATGCCTCCCATCGATAGAAAATAAGCTAGGTATGTCATACACACAAATTATCAAACAATAGGCTTTATCATCTACCTATATAAAATTAGGTACTTACACTACCTATATCATATTAGGAATTCATCCTATCACAAGTACCCGTCGTATTTATTGAATACTACCCACACTTGTAATCATGGTTATCATCATTTTTTTTGTATTTATCACTCACATAATATTTTATCCGACCCAAGTACCCGTAAATATATCATCAATATTACCCTTACTTGATATAACGATTATTCTCCTCTAAATCGTAATATAATTATGTAGATATCTCTCACAAAAATTTAATCCTCACATCTAAATAATTTTCCAACATTAACCCAAGTAGCTCGCTCCTTGTTAATGTACCAAAATTAATAAAATTCTCACCATGGGCCAAATTACCATTTTTTAATTTTTTTTTTATAAAGGTACATTCTACCAGAAATATAAAATTATAATTTTGAGGCTTTTCTGCTCCGATTTTGAGAAAGCTTAAAACTACAAAGTTGTGCAGAATGTGATTTTATACAAAACTCGTGAGCACCCTACCAATTTCCTCTTAAAACAGTCCTAAAATTATCATACAATGATCGTCCCTTTTTAACAATTTTTTTTCATGCGTTTTATCCATTTTATTTCTCATCAAAACCAACACAAATCAATCCAAAACTTCTCCTAATTTATCTCAATTGATATACCCAGATATATGATCGGTTTCTAATAGTCAAACTAACTAAAATCATCAAATAGTTTGGATTAAATCCTATTATTCCCAAAATTCTCATAGGTTCTTATTTCTCCACAAATAATATTAACTCGGACTTCTTCTATCATTTAAAACCCAAAATTAGTGGATTAAATCATTTAAACATAAAGAGATTTATTGTATCTAATTTTCATATCAGGAACAAATTCTAAAAAACTATATAATTCATCCTTAAATCATGTAAATTCATACTTATTTCTTATCATATCTAGCATGGATATTGTAACCTATCAAATAAAGCAAAAATTACACTTGCCTTAATTATGTAGGTCTTAACCTTTGGTGATGATGGTGTAGAATCCTTTCCTTATTTTTCGGTGACTTTTCGATGGTGGTGCTGGTGGTAGAAGGTGGTTAATCCCCTTTGGCTTGCCCCAAAATCTTTTCTCCTTCTTAAGCAACCTCTTCCCCTCCCAAGAAACTCTTCACTTTCTCTCACACTAAGGCCTCTCAAGTATTTTGTGATAAATGAAATGCACCTACGTTCCTCTAATCCATCACCTTTATAATAAGATAAATCTTGAAATTACTATTTATCTCCCAATTGAAATGACTAAAATGCCCCTTCGGGGTATCCTTTCATCTCCAAATTGATCTGAGACCCAAATCCAACACCCGAATAGACTTTTCTGACTATTTTGACCCTTCCAGATGCAACGACGCACTCGAAACGACCATAAGGTTGATATAATATAATATTTTCTTTTTATTCATTTAAATTAGTCCCGACACGTCCCATACCGCATCCCGACTTAAGTTTCATAATTACCGTATTAGTAACTCACGACAATATAAATAGAACCATATTCCTATATTACTTAAATATCACTATGTACTATACAGAATCATATATTTCATTATCCAAAAGTAATATAAATTCCAGATGAATTCCAATTAATTAGTTTATAACTAATTCCAATTAATCCCATTAACTTTTAATTTAACTCATTTTAAAAGTCATGAAAATTACGGGGTATTACATAGTTCCTCCCTTATAATAGAATTTCATCCCGAAATTTGGAAAATAATGCGTAACTGCTAAGGACAACTCTGGGTATTAATTTCATATCTCATGCAATCTCTATCGTACCACCCATACAGTACATTTCTGAATACCCACACTGATGTTATACACCAAGCCTTACCATTTAGTTTCAACTGTCTCGAGTTAAACTTTACCCAACCCATCCTATACCATCCTCTTGGAAAAATTTTGGGGAGTAGCGGTCCTAAAGCATCAAACAACTAAATCCTGAAGTCACAACTTCTACTTTCATTAACCTCAAGAATACTTACTGTGTCATAACTATAGAAAATACTACAATCCAACCATCCAGGGAGCCCATACACCCTATGTTTGTACATTCCATCATAAGATCTAAATGAATGTGATTCCTCTGTAAGGTTACCCTTAATTAACTGACTACCTAGTTTATAATCCATATTTCTATGATTTCCACATTCCCATTTGGTGATTCCATTTGCCTCAAATCATGCTACAACTCACAACTCTCTGATTAATATATATACATATACAATAGCAAAGGTTATAAACTCATATACTAAAGACCCAATTTACTTCGACTCCCAACGTTCTTTAGTTTCATGCGTGGGGTGTCTCGCAGTGTGAAATCCAAACAAGGAACCCCCCGATACACTACTACCTAAAATAGTCGTTCATCGAAACTCCAAAGGTCCTTAGTCTATAGTATATAACTTCCCAATAGGTTTTTATCTATTTATATAAAAGTCTACTTATTCACTCTCTTGTCAAAGATAATACGCTGGCTATAACGGTCAACCTTTGCCTCTTATCAATCCATGCCTATAATCACTTTGAAATGCTACAATCCTAAAGATAGGGCTCTACATCAAAGAACCTAAGCTGAAACAACGCTAAGATGTACTGACCCAAAAGGACACTAGAACCTGATGCTCTGGTACAACCTATAACACCCCGTCTAATTAAATACCGGGTGATCAGTCCCATACCCAATTAAATCAGAATATACAGTTGGTTCATTCTTAGCATCACTGTCGAAAACATTTTCCGATCACCTAATACTCAATTAAGCTGGTGTTAAAAACTTTCCTATAAAAAAATCATTTTACCATTTCGGACAATTCCACACATTCCATTCCACAACAATAATAAACTGAATAGATGTCACAATAGAATTTAAATGCAACTGGAATAAACTTTTCCAGTAAATATATCTCAATACATAAATTCCAACCATAGTAAATGTAACACAAGGACACACGTATAAAATCCTGACTCACATAGAAAAGAAATAGTTGAAATCCTCTAGGGTGACATGCCCTAAATGAAAGATCACTACATAGTATGAATCAAATAAATGAAGGCGTCTAAACAATACTCCATAGCCCTATAGCTCGTCAACCATAATAATCCTCTATGGCTGGTGTCCCAGCGACTGGACACATGATATACAAGATACAAGAGAGAAAAGAGAATATGCAAGGAAATGGGTCAGAGCCTGATGGTAAAATAGTTTTGAAAACAGAAAGTGAATAATTGAAATATTTATCACTTATAATATACATGTTTGATTATCAGACTCTCTCGTGAGATTCTCACCTCTCATCTAGAGTTCACACCTAACGTACCTCTAAATCATTCTAGTTATAATTCCCAAGATAACTAGATTAACCCATTGTATCCATTCTTTTTAACCCAATTCATTCCCATGTATTATCCCTATAATACATATAATGATGTTATAAAGTTATAAATCAAATTAGATTCAACACGGATAAGTCACTTATTAATACAATTCAACTAAGTGTTTTCATACGAAATTATCTAACATTTCTACTTTAGCCACACAGTAGATATCATCACATGTATATATACACATTCACTATATCATATATATATATATATATATACTATACTGTACCTCGAGACACAGCTACGGTGTTGCATTACTCTGCTATCTTGTCCCAATACATCACGTCACAGTATAGGGGACTATAGGTTCGATAAAGATTCCTCGAACCACAAATATCAAATCACAAATAATGGAGGCGAACATAGTCCTAAGCCTTTGGGATACACACATACCTACGCACCCAAATGACCGTTATATACCATTTTTCTCACTAATGATAATAGACCTAAGTCCTATGTTCTCCAGCGACAAGTCGAAGGTCCCGTATATTCATCAGGATAAGACTGCCCTCACGCATATGCCTCCCATCGATAGCAAATAAGCTAGGTATGTCATACACACAAATTATCAAACAATAGGCTTTATCATGTACCTATATAAAATTAGGTACTTACACTACCTATATCATATTAGGAATTCATCCTATCACAAGTACCCATCGTATTTATTGAATACTACCCACACTTGTAATCATGATTATCATCATTTTTTTTTTGTACTTATCACTCACATAATATTTTATCCGACCCAAGTACCGTAAATATATCATCAATATTACGCTTACTTGATATATCGATTATTCTCTTCTAAATCGTACTATAATTATGTAGATATCTCTCACAAAAATTTAATCCTCACATCCAAATAATTTTTCAACATTAACCCAAGTCTCTAGCTCCTTGTTAATGTACCAAAATTAATAAAAATCCCACCATGGGCCAAATTACCATTTTTCATTTTTTTCCGATAAAGGTACATTCTGCCAGAAATATAAAATTACAATTTTGAGGCTTTACTGCTCCGATTTTGGAAAAACTTAAAACTGCAAAGTTGTGGAGAACATGATTTTATACAAAATCCTTCGAGCACACTGCCAATTTCCTCTTAAAACAATCCTAAAATTATCGTACAATGTTCATCCCTTTTCAATAAATTTTTTTCATGCGTTTTATCCATTTTCTTTCTCATCAAAACCAACACAAATCAATCCAAAACTTCTCCTAATTAATCTCAATTGATATACCAAGATATATGATCAGTTTCTAATAATCAAACAAACTAAAATCATCAAATAGTTTTGATTAAATCCTATTATTCCCAAAATTCTCATAAATTCTTATTTCTCCACAAATAATATTACTTAGACTTCTTCTATCATTTGAAACCCAAAATTCGTGGATTAAATCATTTAAATGCAAAGAGATTTATTCTATCTAATTTTCACATCAAGAACAAATTCTAAAAAACTCTATAGTTCATCCTCAAATAATGTAAATTCATACTTCTTTCTTATGGTATCTAGCATGGATATTGTAAGCAATAAAATAAAGCAAGAATTACACTTGCCTTAATTATGTAGGTCTGAACCTTTGGTGATGATGGTGTAGAATCCTTTCCTTATCTTTTGGTGACTTTCCGGCGGTGATGCTGATGGTAGAAGGTGTTTAATCCCCTTTGGCTTGCCCCAAAAGTCTCTTCTCCTTTTTAAGCAACCTCTTCCCCTCCCAAGAAACTCTTCACTTTCTCTCACACTAAGACCTCTCAAGTATTCTGTGATAAATGAAATGAACATATGTTCCTCTAATCCATCACCTTTATAATAAGACGAATCCCAAAATTACTATTCATCTCCCAATTAAAATGACTAAAATGCCCCTTCGGGGTGTCCTTTGATCTCCAAAGTGATCCGAGACCCAAATCCAACACCCGAATAGACTTTTCTGAATATTTCGACCCTTTCAGATACAACGGCACACTCAAAATGACCATAAGGTTGATATAATATAATATGTTCTTTTTATTCATTTAAATTAGTCCCAAAACGTCCCGTACCGCATCCCGACTTAAGTTTCAGAATTATCGTATTAGTAACTCACGACAATATAAATAACATCGTATTCCTATATTACTTAAATATCACTAAGTACTATATAGAATCAAATATTTCATTATCCAAAAGTAATATAAATTCTGGATTAATCCCAATTAATTAATTTATAATTAATTTCAATTAATCCCATTAACTTTTAATTTAACTCATTTTAAAAGTCATAAAAATTACGGGGTATTACAGTGTTCTCCTATCAATTTAGTCGTCTACATATTTTTTTACCTAGGAGGACATGTGCATGTTAAAATCCATTGCACGTGATTGTGAGAATTGAGTGATAAAAATGATATATATATTTGTGCACGGGGAAGGGGCTCCGAAAGGAAATATCATCCTTTGCGAGTAAGCCACCATTTTCTTGGACCTAAAAGAAATACGTGGTCCAAAGGCCTAAAAGAAAAATATGACATTAAAAGAAAAATATTTGCCAAGGCTTATTTAGTTTAGTTTGATATATTCATTCAAAAATAATAATTTTGAGGGAGATTGGATGGTATATCAACGGTTTGCACAATGTCCATTTATCCTAGTTGCGCTTTCATTGTCATGGCTCTATTGTTCTGTAGAATCATCAAAATTCTAGGCTTATGTGCATTGTGTATGTTTATTCATTGAGTTCAATTTATATTGTCACGTGAGGCTATATCTAAATGTGATAAAGTTTTGCAATCAAATGAGAACTTCGTGAACATGTTTTAAGTGATTAGGTCTAAATTTAATTATTACTAGTTCACACCCTACACTTCCGTTTACCACATGTATTTGGACACATTTTTTCCATACGAGTGTGAAAAGCTTAATGTATTTTATGTCATGTGTAGTGTTTATACCTAGTATATGTTGTAACACCCCGCCTAATTAAATACCGGGTGGCCAGTCCCATACCAAATTAAAACAGAATATACAGTTGGCTCATTCTTAGCATCACTGTCGAAAATATTTACAACTCACCCAAAAACTCAATTAAGCTGGTGTTAAAAACTTTCCAAATTTTAATTTAACAAAATCCATTCTCAGTTTAAGAATAACATCACACATTTTATTCTACAACACACATAACACAATAAATAACTCAAAAGAATTTAAATGCAACTGAAATAAACATTCCCAAATAATATAAATCCTTTACAATAATCCCAACAATGTTAAATGTATTAAAAAGACACAAATACAATAGTATCTAACTCCGACAGAAAATGATAACTGAAATCCTTTGGGCGACATGCCCTATGTAAGAATACTGTGAATCAAAAAGATGACAAGCGTCTAAGCAAAACCTCCATAGCTCCATAGCTCGTCAAAATCAACTATGGTTGGCGTCCCTGTTGCTGGACACCTAATATAGAGATACAATAGAAGAGAAAATATGCAAGGAAACGGGTCAGAGCCCGAATGTGTAGATTATTTTTAAAACAACAAGTATTTAACAAGTGCAATAAAGCATTTATTATGTACATGTTAGATCCAACTCTCACTTGCAATTCTCACCTCTCAACTAGAGTGCACACTTAACGTTTCCTATTAACCTCCTAGTTAATGGTTCCTCCTTTCTAGTATCTGTATTATAATTCCATTCCCATATAATAATCCCCGTATGTCCCATACCATACGCCACCTTATTATGCATTTACATTTCTTCTTTATATGATTAGTTTCTCATTAACATGAATTATTACTCATTAATATGAATTAAGCTTTTCAATTCTTTAAGAATAAATATTTATTAACTTAATTCCATTATCTTTCTCTATTCACTATTATCTACAATTATCACCGTAGATAGATTTTAACCACAATATATTTATGTAACCATTTAATCCATTATATATATATATATATATATATATTCATATATAATTCGGCACCCTGAGTCACAGCTGTGGTGCAATGCATTACTCTGCTATCATGTCCCTTCATCGCAGGTCGCCGAATAGGGGACTACTGGTTCGGTAAGATTCCACGAACCACAAACAACAACAAACAAATTGGAGGCGAACATAGTTCTCGTATCCATGGGTCACGCACATACCTACGTACCCACAGTCAGCGGACTTATCAACTCCCCGATAAGTCTTTCATAGACCTATGTTCTCGAGCGACAAATCAAAGATCCCATGGATTCATCAGGATATGACTGCCCTCACGCGTAAACCTCCCACCGATAGCAAGTAAGCTAGGTATATCATACACATAAATCAACAATCAATCAAATAGGTATTATCATACCTATAATATAATATCAATAAGGTAATTATCACTACCCTAAGATATTTCCCATACGTAGCATTATATCTCTTTTAAAATATCATATCTTTACTTCATAATTTAATTATCCTCGCATCCTATAACATCTCTCCACTACCGACGTCATTAAGGTTCATGCGCGGAGCATCTCGCAAAGCGAAATCCAAACAAGGAACCCCTCCAATACACTACTACTTAACTTTGTCGATCGAAGAGGTCCGAAAAATTTAACTATGCAATCGGGATAACCTCATACCCTCTTTCAATCAAATGTGTTCTAAGCTCCCATCTCACAAGATTCAAATAGGATTTTTCTTCATCTTATATTCAGTAAGAAATCACTAATATCCTACTGGTCCATAACATTATTTCTCCCGAACTACTACGAGTTTAGTTCTCCTTTTAATTAAGGTTAAAACCGATAGTTTCAAATCTCTTATAAACACATATTCTTTCACTTAGGATTAAACCCTCTTGTAAACATAAGGATACCCAGGTGTTATATTCAATCACCCCTACTGGTCCTATCTTAAATCCTCATACATCCCCATTTGGAAATTTAACAAATGAATCTAGCAACCGAAATTCCATTCAATATAATTTTCATCATTTAAATCACTCGAATCCAAATCAAATTAATTCAAATCTTATCAAGGGTTTACTGATATTTCTAGGTCCCAAAATATCCAAATAATAATCACCAAAGATCCACAAAAGGTTTGGGATAAGAATCAACATTTAAAAAGAAACAACTTTACATAATCTGGGGAGGTCGATCGATCGAAGGTAGGGGTCGATCGATCGATCACTCAGGTCCAAGCCTGGTTTTTCTGCATTTCAGCAACTACGGGTTTCACCATTTTTACTCATTCAAACCTTCATATAAACCTCCAAAATGAGTTATAATTATTACTACATGATATTCCAACATATATGAACGATTTCCAATACACTAAACATCCTAGAATCATCAAGGGATTGGGTTAAAAAGCATGTTTATCTCCTTATTTCCAGAAATTATCAATATATCATCTTCAAGAACACATCAATGGTTTTCATAATTTCTTTAACAGATTCATGACTATTTCGTGAATTAATATCATCCTAAATCATGAGTTAAATTCCTATATCATTTTAGTTTTCCAGAAATCCATATAATACTCCATTATTTCTTCCAAACAATAATAATCTTCTCTTTTCATATTATTCTAACATGGACAATATACAAACTTAAATTGCCATTATCAAACACTTTCCTTTCTTGTAGGTCTGATCCTTTGGTGTAGTATATCTCAGTTGGTTGTCCCTTCTCCGGTCAAACTCCGGTGGTGGTTGGTGGTGGTGAACCTTGGTTCTTGTTCTTCTCCTTCCCAAGTGACTTTTCCTTTCCCCAAGCACTCTTACACTCTCTCTAGGAAGATGGCTGCTCTTATTTGTGAAGAGGAGATGAATAACCCCCATACACTTAATCTTCTAATACTTATAATAGTTCCAAATCCGAAATCACTATTCATCCTCCCTAGAAAAATGATCAAAATGCCCTTTCGGGTTGTCTATTCATTCCCAAATGACCCGAGACTCAAAATTGACATCCAAATAGACTTTTCTGACTATTTCGAACCCTCCGGACGCAACGACGCAGTCGAAATGACTATTTGATCGATAGAAAATAAATTTCCTTTTTAATTTAATAAACTAGTCCCGACACGTCCCATACCGCGTCTGACTAAAAATATAAATTACCGAATTTATATCATACAGTCATATCAATGACATCACATTTCATATACTACCTAAATATCTTTAAGTAATATTCAGAATCATCCATTTTAATATCCACCGTCCGGATAAACCCGAATCAATTAATTAATAATAAAATCTAATTAATCCATTAATTTAAAATATAACCCATTTTAAAAGTCATTTAAAATTACGGGGTATTACATATGTGTCTGTGCGTTAATGATATTTATAATCTACTTATATACGTGGTATTCTATTTGTCTTTGCCTTGCTTGCTAGTCCATCCATGCTTCTAATTCATAATTGGTATCTATCTTGGTGCATATTTTAGTTGATCTCACATGCTTAGTATCTTTTGTATCAAATTGGTATCACTTTTTTTGCATCTTTGTTGGGATACTTTACTATTTGTATGAATTAGTTATGCTTTTTTTACCCATATACTTTCATGCTCTTATCACTTAAGCTTCATCGTGTTTAAATTAGTTATTTTAACCTTTGCCTATTCCTAAACAAAAAGGGGGATAATGATAGGGGGAAATGGTATCTAATCCTATTATAATCGTATCTTAGTTTAGGAGATTTAACTTAGGGGGGGTCGCGACCTTCTTATGTAGATCACATTTGATAAAGGGGAATTAAAGTCTCCGATTGAGTCCTAATGTTGTGTTGGCTCAATTTCGGACAAAAACACTTGAGTCATAGGATAGAGTTATTGAATATCCATCAAGCCAATGACATGTAAAAGTTGAATACATTGCGGCCTTCTTATCAAGAGAACATCATTGTTAGTTTACATGTGCCTCGTTTCACGTCATCAACTTAGTTCCAATCACTTCTATGGTATGAATGCCTTCCATATATATATAGGATCTTGGAACATTTTTTAATTGGGTGTAGTTTTATTTAAAAAATATTTTATTTTTAGAAAGTTATTTTAGAACTTTTATATAAAAGTTTTGGGCTTAAAATTGAAAAAATGAACTTATGGAACTTTGTTCGAACGAGTTTGTCGTTTGAACGAGTTTTCCAATGACTTTTCCCAATTGGCCTCTGGAAACTCGTTAGAAGGGTCGTTCGAACGAAAATCTCGTTTGAACGAGATTTCTGTCGGGAAAATTATTTGGCAGTTTTTCACCACTATCCCACTCTTTTATTCCCACTAACCTTTCCAGAATCATTAAGTGCGGGAACTTCTTTTGAAAAAATAACTTTTTCATCTTCTACAACCTCTAAGAGAGAGTTTTGAGGGCTTAATTCCATAATGAAAGAGTTCATGTTTTGAGCGTTTGTTTTTCAAGAAAATCTTTCTTAAACACTTTTGTTTACATCCTTAAGAGTTTATTCCAAGTACCATATATATATATTTGCTTGGAGTCTGTTTGGACCCGGGTTCACTTTTCTACCTAAGAAGAAAAGAGTTTGGGTTTACTTATACATCCCTCAAAGAAGAAGAAGTTTGGTTTCGGCTGCGGCATTCTCATACGGTTAAAGGCACCGTGTGTGGTTGAGCGTTCCTAAAACTTCATTGGTTGATTCCAAGGTTCTGGTGGATTTCGGGATTGTCGACTAAGCAGAGGTTGGTACAATAAGACGCTTCAGGGGATTGAAGGGATTCGAGTCGAGTTAAGTAAGTCATTTGTCTTGTACTTGTAAAATTCCGTACATAGTGGACTTAAGGCTAGGGTCGTCCGAGATTTTTTCCCGTTGTGGGTTCTTTCTCGTACATCGCGGCGTAGTGGTTTGTTTATTTTATCTTTTTGCAAAATCACATTAGATGCATGCTTAGGTAAAAAGATAAAATTGGAATATTTGATTTGTTGCTAACTTAATTTGGGTAAATATTAATTTAATTCAAGTCATTAATATTATTGGATAAAATTTGGTTTGGCCTAATTTGCAAAATTAATATTTATTGTTAGGCAAATTTCTAGGACTTGGGTTTAATTAATTTGATTTAAGTGAAAAACTTATTTGATTAATTTAATTTCACTTTGAGTTTAGCTTAATTTTAATTTGAAAGAAATTAAAATTTGATGTAAGTTGATTATATGTTTGAACCATCTTTATTCCGCATATTGAAAAGGAAATTAATATATATTAAAGTGAAAGAAGCTTAAAATTGGAGGCCTAGCATTTCCAAAAGTTCCTCAGAGAGTGAAAGCTTCAATCACATCTCCTTATTCAAAGGAAGTATTGAATGAAATCCTTTTTAGGAACCAATGCTATATAATATGGCCAAATTGGATATAGATACGAAGGATGATATCTTACATGCATCTAGTAACTAACTGATCGATAACATGAGAACTATTTCTTTCTCTATCATCGTTTATTGCATTTAAGAGGAAAGGAACTCTAGAACTCACAAGGGCATTATATGAAATGGTGATATCATCATAAACATTGAAACTATGATAAAAGACAGAGTCACTAAATGGAAGAAAGATAGAGGATGATATGGTAACTGGATGGCGTGCAATCTTTGAGGGTTGCTTGAGTTTTTATTGCATTCTAATAGTTAAATCCTTAATTTATTTGATGGACAAAGTGTTTTGGCCTCTTTGTATCTCTTAGGTAGGTTTATTGTAAGCCTTTGAATGCTCGAGAGGGTATTCATTTTTCTCTTATATACTCTCCCACCCTTTTTTAATGCATTGATTTACAACAAAATACCAAATGACCCAAAATAATTCGAGTGGAGGTGGATAAGAAGAGATCTGCTATTGATCTTCTAAACAAAATCAAACCACAATAACTTGTTCAAGATAAGATAAAAGAGGAGTGGTAAAAAGTTAGTGGCAAGACTAACAAAAACTTCATTCTTGGGGTTCCAATACTCTTACAGAAGTCCAAAATTGCATCACCACTTAAGATAAAGTGGAAGATCCAACTCTACCACTGTCATTACAAGTATTTCATTTAGAGTATTTGAAATAGAAGAGATTGACAATGAAGAAACTCCTTTAACCATTTGGTATTGCTCTTAAAGTCAAATATGTGGATGACGTAACTGACAAAGGTAAATAATATAGACATGAGGAAAATGAGAGACCAAGACTCATATAGACATGCTATAAAGCAATATAAACATGAGGAAAACGAAATGATTGTACAATATAGTTTACTTAGACATGCTGAACAAACCTTCTACAAATAGAAATCTAGAATTAGACCTACTGAACATGGAGGTCGTTATTTGATGGACCATAATAAAATGACCGTGATAGTCCATGACCGTTAAAAGTTTTTTTGTCACCCCAAAACATGTTACAGTTTTTAACCGTGACAAAACAACAGCTTTGGTGAAATTAACAAACAAAAAAAGGAAGGAGCGGCCAATACTACTACGCCAATGCAAAATTTAATAAAAGAAGAAAACAAATCCGAGAAACTCTTTACACCTTAAGGATAATATCGAGAGCATAATGGCTTTAATCGTGCCAACAGAGTTTTGTATCATGAAAATGTCTAAAAACTAGTCCATGAATTTACGTCATTAATCTCTTTACCATGTGTATGCTATCAACGCATTATTTTGTCTTTTTATCATTCCTCGACCTGTTATTTGACAGGGTTTTGTAGACATTCAATTTGTGAGTATAGTTTGCACGGGCATTATTCTTCGACGACTATTTTTATCCTATTTTTCATAATCTTACTTATTTTCAATTTCTAGAATTTATGATTCTTTAATATCCCTATTATTCTTTGACTGAATACACCATATTAATGGCACTCCTCAAATTGCAAATATCCCAATAAAATAAGGAATCGTCAATTGCAATGGACATGTAAAAGGACTTAAACATCTTTTTTATTTTGGGTACCAAAGGGACAAAACACAACCGGTCTTAAACATCACGTATCATATAGAGATGTAACATGGAAGCTCAAAAAGCCGGGAAAAAAGGCATGTACAGATCCAAAAACACATACAACCACAGATAAATGCTAAAAAACATGAGAGTTGTATAACACCTTTAGAGGTAGTGGTGGGTGGGGGATTGGAAGTTGAAGCCTTATTAAACTTATGGCCTTGTTCGGAAGGTCGAATTAAACAAGAAAATTAGAAGGGTCTCCGAATTGTTCAATAGGATATATTATTGCTTAATGAAACTTAGCATAGCTTAGCATTTAGAATATTTGAACATAATAATCATGTCTAGTATTTGGAATTAGACTGGACATTTTATTTTTTAAACATACCTACAAAGCGTGTTCAATAATCAATTGATCAAAGTTACACACTATGAATTGATCAACGGGGTGCTATGTTCAAAGGAAAATTTTATATTGGCACTGGTTCTGTATTTTTAGAAAATTCTATTTTGTGCTATGAAGCCTATGGAACGAGTCTAAGAATCGACGATGACACTAAAACAGAACTTCCTACCATTATCTAATCGCATGGACTGGTGGTATTCGTTACAGCAAAGACAAGAAAATGTACCTTTTGTGGTTCATCCCAATAACATGGCATAAGCGGGGAAATCCTTAATGGTCCATAACAACGACGCATGCAACTAAAAGAACTCTTTACTTGATGCATCGTAAGTGCTTTCACAATTAACCCATAGCTCAATCAACTCATCAATCAATGGTTGTAAAAATATATCGATCTTATCCCTGGGTCCTTTTGGTCCATCTATAAGAATGGACAAAATCAAGTCAGGTTACTTCATGCACAACCACAGAGGTAAGTTCTAAACAATGAGGATAACTGGCAATGTCCTTTGCTTAATGCTCATATTTGCAAACGGATTGAATCCATTAGCATCTAACCCAAGTCTAACATTGTGAATCTCCCTCACAAAATGAAGGGTTTTTCACATTAAAACTTTTCCAAGGAGGAGAGTCAGCGGGATGTCTTATTACACCGTCGTTGATCATTTCCTCAGCATGCCATTTCATTAGAGGAGCTGAATAGGATGACTAAAATAATTTTTGCAGTCTCAATTTCAAAAGGAAGCATAGTTTTTAGAATATTACGATACACGACTCGATTCGTACGATTTGATCTGATTCACATACTAATCGATAGGAATCGGGAATATAATCAAAGAGGTTCCAAAATCAGGTTGAATCAACCAATTCGGGGGATGAATCGTGAATCACACCGATTCAAGATTCAAGTGTGATACATGTTTCTCAAAGGATTTTGGGTGTTTTCATCTGACTTAAAGCTCGTGCTCGCTTTTTGTTTCATTTAAAATAACCCTAAAGAATGTTTTATTATTAAATTAATAAGATGTTATTACAAACTTAAGTTACCCTTTGTGAAAGAAAGAGTGACTCGCATATGTACTTGAATCAAAACTAAATTATGATCACTTTTCTTCTTCTCTTCTAACCTGTTCGAAGTTGCGATTTCCTCTATTTCGTGTTGCGATCACTTTTTTCTTCTCTTCTAACCTGTTGATCGAGAGAGGGAGGTATCTTTGCGTTCGATTGAAGCCAACAAATCTTATGTAAAGGATTTTATAAGCTATATTATATTATATTGTTATCATAACGTATTTTTATAGTGTTATGCTTAATATGTATTTGTGTTATTATGTTATATAATATATCGTTGTGTTTAAATTTGGACATTGTAGGTGAGGGTATTATTAAAATTTGGTCATAATTTAGAAATGGAAGTTCATTTTGTTAGTTATATATCTTAATGAAATCATGTCTTATAATTGGTTTTAGGTCATAATATGTTTTATTACATATTCTCAATGTGAACTCTTTGTAATATATATTACTTTTTAACATATTTTACGTCTATCCCGATTCTTACCATTCGATCCACAATTCATAGAGTTTTTAAATCATGATTGTGGTGACAATTATTGTGCAACACAAACAGATAGGAGAAAGGCAAGCACCAAATAAGAACAAGGATTATAAAATGACAATCACACAACAAAGGATGTACGCGGTTCAGCAAAAATGTGCCTACGTCCACGGTGGTGCAGTCGATGTTATTTCTATATACTTCGGAGAGTGATTATAGAGAATAAAACTTGTCCTTTTGCCCTGGACCTAGGGTTCAATATATACATGTATGTATAGGTAAGTGGGGGTGTTGGATTCCCCCACGTCTTCCATCTCTTCCTATAACCTCCCATAATGGGAACGTGGGAAGAGACCGGATCATAATCAAAATTAGAGGTGGGGGGCCTGGACTTTGGGCCGCCAGAATTGGGCTACTCGTCCAGGCCCATGATCTTAATTTTGGGTACCCACAATTGCCCCTAAGTTTGTTGGGCCATGTTTTGGGCTCAATAAATTTAAATGATTAGTCGTAATAACTTTTTGTACATCGTGCAACTCTTCGAAGGTTGTGAAGCTGATTTTGGTGGCATCCGCTTCGTCTTTTGTGCACTATGATTAGCACAATTTAAAGGTTTTTCTGGAACAACAACTTTTCTATCGTCATTTCAATCTTTCTTGCACTCCTCCATTCTTGTGAGCTCTAGCACTTCGTACCTTCTTCTCTCAGTATCCGTTCTCATTGCCTCCTTGTTGTTTGGACCCGTGCTTCTTCATCGTTCAAATCGATCTTCTATTTTGTAAGTTTCCTGTATCTTTTCTTTGTATTTTCCCTTTGAGTTTGTAGTTTTCTAGGGTTTTCCAATGGCGAAGATTGGCAATAGATCGGTCTCTGAATTTAGGAAGTTTTATAACATCCCTGAGTGGGTAGGTATTGAGTGTTGCGCTTCTCCTCCTAGAAACATTAGAGAGACAGATGACGCCCACTGGATTCATGTTTTGTTGCTTTCCCAGGGGGGACTCACTTTTCCTCCCAACGATTTGTTCTTGCATTTCTTTGGCTATTTCAATATTGTTCCTGCACAATGCTCGCCCAATGCGTGGAAAATAGTTAATGGAGTACATAGAATAAATCAGTTGTATGGCACTAGGTTAGGACTTGCTGAGGTCAGTTTTTGCTATTCCTTCTCTCGAACTAGCTCTGGTGTTCTCTACCTCAAAGCTAGGAGCCCTGACAGGGTATTGGTAGTAAATCTACCTGATTCCCATAAGGACTATTGGCAAGAAGGTTTCCTTGTTAGAAACTGGCAGTTTTCTCCCCAATTTGAAGGGTTGAGGTCTGAGAGGTTCTCTGTTCCCTTTTATGGGGAAGAATACATAGGTAGACATTGCTCTGTTGTTTCGACTTTTATTGATTTGTGATCTTTTTAATTCTTCTTTGCTTTTTCTTCCACGGCGAGGTCAAAGAACTTGGACCCTGCTCTCAGCGAGGTTCGTCTCTCGGAATTGGTTAAGGCTTGGAATATCAGGAAGCCTTTGGGTGACGGCGAGCATCCCAGGTCTGCTGCCTTTCTGCTCGATTACAAGAACATTGGCTCCAGCTTCATAGCAAGGCCTGTGGACAGTATCCCAGAGTTTGACTCCTCCAAAGAGACTGCTGCGGATATTATTCAGTTGGACGAGGAGGAGAGCAGCTCTAAAAGTGACATTATAGGAGCCGTGAGTAATTTGGGTGGAGGGATCTCTAGTAGTAGCAGTTCCTCCGATCGTGGGGAGGTTTTTGAAGCTCGAGAGTCGTCGAGCACGTCCAGTAGTTCGAGTGAGGAGATGGCTCCACCCCGGAAGAATCTGATTCGGGATGATGATGATGAAGACCATATGCTTCTTGCACAGAGGTCAAAGAAGCAAAAATCTATCTCTAGGGTTGTGGCTACTGGTTCTCGGTCTTCTTCTCAGGAGCAGGAGAGAAAGAGGAGCAGGTAAAGGAGAGAGAGAGAGAAAAAAGGAAAAAGATAAAAAGAAGATGGAGGAGAAGAGGAGGGTAGAGGAGAGGAAGAAGAAAGAGAATGAGAGAGAGGAGGAGAAGAGGAGGGTGGAAGCGAGGACGAAGGCTGGGCAGGCCTTAGTCCCGGTGTCCGCGCTGCCCGAGGGGGCTTCTGTTGCAATTTCCCCCCAATTGGCCCCCGCTCTGCTCGAGATAGTTATCCTCCCGATTGATCGTCAAAGGGCGGTAGGGTCAGATCAATTGGCCCTTCAGGCTAGTCAAAGGCTAGCTTTGGTAAGGTTTTTCCCTTTTCTCCCATGTTTTTATGAATTTCCTCATTCCCCTCTTCTAATGTCTTCGTTTTCTGTAGTTTGTGACTGACTTCGTCGTGCTGTATCGTTCACGCGATGAGCTGGTGAAGAAAAATAGCAAGCTGGAGAAGGAGAATGTTGCCCTGAAGTTGAAGGGTAAAGAGCTCGAGGCTAGTTTTAAAGTCATTGACGCTGCTCGAATTTCATTCAACCTTGCTCTTGCTACAGCCAACCGGGAGAGGGACGCAGCAGTTAAAGATCTGAAGGAGCTGTAATAAGCCTACGACTTGGTTTGCTCGAGTAAGCTGGCCGTTGTCGAAGAGAATAGGGTACTCTCTGAATAGATAAAGAAGAAGGAGTAGGAGGCTGTCACTGCCAAGGAGGACTCATACAATTCTGGTTGCGCTATAGCATACGAGGATGCTGAAGTTCAGATAGGCTATATTAGTCGTCTGAACTTTAAGAAGGGCTAGAACAAGGCCCTTATGGCTGTTGGCGTCGATATCGACTCTCCTATGTTTGACGAGCATGATCCGGGTCTGAAGCTAACCGTGGATGAAGTCCCTGCCCCAGATACTGAAAGTGCTGACCCTGTGCCCCAGATGACCCCTGCTGATGCTTCCCTGGTTGTGGCGACTGAGATTACTCCGGACAAGGGCGGTGCTCCTGCTGATGCCGACAAGGGGAAAGGGGCATAAACCTCTGGGCAACCTGAGGTTGCTAACTAGTTACCTGCTATGATTGCTTTGTATTCTCGCTTTTTTTCTGTTTGTAAACTTTTCTTTTTACTGTTCGATGTAATCTCAACCTTTATTAATGGAAAGGCTTATATTCCTTAGTGTACCGATTTGTCTCTTTCCCTCCCTTGTCTTTTTATTGATTGTAGTTGATTGATGTTGACGATTACATTCCTGCTACTTCCCAATTGGGAAGGATGTTGGGGCCCAATGTGAGCTCTGAAATTCATGACACTTTTGTGAGGATCTCCAAGTCTCTGCTACTAAGGAACAAGCGCTTCATAGAGAAAACAGAGCTCGTCGCCAAGCTGAAGGACATGCTTCAAGAGATGGAGGACATTGGTGCCTCAGTCCAAGAGTAGGTCAACACGCTGAGGACGAAGCTATTAGAGGCCTCTGAGATCAATCAAGTTGGGGAAGTTCTCCAACAGGAGAATGAGGCCCTGAGGAGAGAAGTCTCACGACTTAGGGAGGATGCACCGAGAACTGCTCTAGCAGTATTACAGGGTTCCTCATCATCGCGAGCTAGAGCTGGTCAGAGTGATGTACCTCCTGCATTGTAGGGTCCTTCTCTTCCGATCGTTCCGCGAGCTCGCAGTAATACCAGGGGTTCATCAAAAGAAATGGAGGAGCTCCGTAATGACGTTCAACAGGCGTATGTGATTGCGGCTGGTCTCCAGAGGGATGTCACTCGGTTGCGGCACTTATTCAAGAAAGGTCCTCAACAAGTGTGGGTTGATGGCTACGACCAGGGTTGGTCAGATGCTCCAACAAGGTTGTCAGAGTTCGAAGAGCTTTCTTTTATCAGGGGGTGGCTGAGTGCCCTGAAGGAGCTACAAGTCCCGAGGAACTCGATGCTCTGGTATCGCCACGAGATTTCTCTCTCTACCCTGATGCCTAACCCCTTCCGGAGGGATGATCGATGGATCCCTATTGATGCCACCCCTCGGAAATTATTGGAGTCGGATGCGAATGAGGTTGAGGAAGAGTTAGCTCTTGCCCCCGATAACGGACGAAGAGCTCGAGTGGCTAACTATCTCGCTCACAGGCCTCACCCCCATTGAGATTTTTTCCAGCTGTTGCTTTTTGTATTATCGATAGTGTAAATGTTTTAGGCCAGCTCGTCGATTAAACATGTATCACCATTGTTGTAAATATTATGAATTAATGAAAAGTTTGTGTTTTGGGCAAATTTGCCGACTAAATAAGTGTATCATATTCTTCATATTCTTGCCACCTTATGATCTTCTAAATTTGTGTTGTCATGCAAGTGTCCTCCCAGTCCAGTATAATATCGTGATACCATTGTGCATCACTTTACCTTTTAGGTTATGTTGTCACACTCCCTTAGGCCTAAGTGTGGCAATTGGCGAGGACACACCTGGTGTTGGATGCTCTATCCGATCAGGTTTTTATTCAACCAAAGAAGGTTTGATGACCAGTATAAAATTTGGCCATATTGCCTAAGGATATCCTGTAGGGCTTCATATATTTCCAGGGGCAATGCTAAGAGGTCCTTCGTGTTTCATAACGATGACCTGAGGAGGGACACTTCCCTGCTAAGGAATGGTGATCAATGTGCCTGTCATTTGGAAAAGATGTGCGATAAAGCCCATATAGCAGTCACTTATTAGAATGCAAGCGTTCAAATAAATTTCATTAATGACAAGGGAAATCAATTTCTAGTTACATAACAAAAGAATAAAAGAAATATCTAAAAATAGAATCTCTTGAGATTGGTTGCATTCCACGCTCGTGGTATTTCTCTGCCTTCCATCGTTTCCAAGTTATAGGCGCCTTTCAGATCATTTCTTGTTATCTTAAAAGGTCCTTCCCAGTTTGGGCCTAGATTTTCGTCTGATGGTTTTACTGCGCTGCCCAGGACCTTCCTTAGAACGTAGTCCCCAATTCGGAATGTCCTTGGGTTAACCCTTTTGTTGTAAAGCCTCTCGAGCTGTTGCTGATAGCTCGCTAGTTTTACTAGGGCTAACTCTCGGCGCTCGTCGGCTAGGTCTAGCTCAGCGAGAAATGCTACATCATTATGGCTCTGGTCGACAAGGTTGGATCTTATTTTTGGCAAACCTGCTTCTAGTGATATGACTGCTTCCATGCCATAAGTCAGCGAAAATGGGGTTTCTCCTGTTGCTCGCCATGGAGTGGTTAGGTATGCCCAGAGGATATGGGGTAGTTCATTTACCCATGCGCCTTTGGCTCGCTCCAATTGCTTCTTTAAGCCATCGATCACGATTTTGTTGGAAGCCTCAGCTTGTCCATTACTTTGAGGGTAGGCCACCGAACTGAAGTTGTGTCTGATACCGTGTTCGTTACAGAAATTTTGAAAGGAACCACTTTCGAACTGTGTTCCATTGTCGGTGATTATGGTTCTGGGGATGCCAAAGATAGTGATTATATTCCTCTATATGAACCTTATCATATCAGCGTCTCGGATGTTTGTCAGGGGTTCTGCCTCGATCCATTTGGTGAAGTAGTCAGTCACAACCAACAGATATTTGTGATTATCGGTGGCGGTAGGTAGTGGTCCCACGATGTCAATTCCCCATTGGTCGAATGGCCATGGGCTGGACAGTGACTTTAGGTCGCTAGCAGGCTGGTGGATCATAGGAACGTGAAGTTGGAACTTAAGGCACTTGCGGACATACATTGCGGAGTCCCTTTGCATATATGGCCACCAATAGCCCTCCTTTATTGCGCGAAAAGCTAGTGACCTTCCTCCAATATGGCTTCTAAAAACTCCTTCGTGAAGCTCAGGTAGCACTTGCTCGACATCCCCTAGGTGAACGCATTGGAGGTAGGGACCGGAGAAGGATCTCTTATATAGGTTGCCCTCCGGGGATAAGTGAAAGCGAGCAGTTTTGACTCTTATCTGGTGGGCAGTCTTCTTGTCATTCGGGAGCATGCCATCCTTCAAATAGTCGCTTAGGGGGTCTATCCAGCTTGGAGCTGGTCCCACTTGGAGTACCTGTTTCCCGCTTAGTAGCCTGCTATCGCAGATGCTCGGGTGAGTAAAGAAATTGATGGGGATGTTTCTTTTTAGGTCGGAGTCGACTGTCGAACTTAGGGCTGCTAGGGCGTCAGCATGACTATTTTTCCCCCTAGGAAACTGCTGGATGTTGATCTCTTCAAAGCTCGATATTAGTTTTTTTACTAAGGCGAGGTAAGCTACCATCCTGTCATCTTTTGCATTGTAATCTCCACTTATCTGATTGGAAATTAGTTAGGAATCGTCGAACACCTGTAATGTTTTGCTCCCAAAGTGTGCGCCTTTTGGAGGCCGGCTATTAAGGCTTCGTACTCTGCTTCATTGTTGGAGGCTGTAAATCCAAGCCTGATTCCTTGTTCAAGGATTGTATTTTCTGGAGTAATGAGGACAATGCCTACCCCTGCCCCCTTTGAGTTGGAGGCTCCATCAACAAACAGTTTCCAGGTTTCCTCTATTGGTTGGTTCTTCTTTTGCCTTGTTGGTCGAGGTTGGTTGGAGGGTTCCTCGCCCGTGAATTCGGCTATGAAATCAGCAAGGATCTGACCCTTGATAGCTATTCTTGGTTGAAATTGGATGTAAAATCGCCCGAGCTCAACTGACCACTTGGATAGTCTGCCCGATAAGTCCGCTTTCCTTAGGATTTCCTTAAGGGGATGTGATGTAAGGACGATGATAGTGTGAGCTTCAAAATAATGCTCCAGCTTCCTCGAGGGTACTACTAGTGCAAAGGCGAGCTTCTCCAGTGGTAGGTACCTCTACTCGGCATCTAGTAGGGTCTTGCTCACGTAATAAACGGGGTGATGGACTCCTGCAACCTCGCTTATTAGCGCAGAGCTGACAGCGTGGTTGGAAACGGAGAGGTACAGGTATAAAGAATCTATTCGCTATGGCATGACGAGCAGTGGTGGAGAGCTTAAGTAAGATTTGAGCTCAACCAATGCTTGCGAGCAATCTGGGCTCCACTCTACCGTTTTGCTCCCCTTTAGAAGCTGGAAAAAAGGTTTGCACTTCTCGGAGGATTTAGAGATGAAGCGAGGAGGTTGCACCCTGTTGATTGCATCGATCTGGTCTGGGTTAGCCTCTATGCCTCTCTTACTGACCAAGTACCCAAGAAATTTTCCTGATTGGACACCGAAAGAACACTTGCTCGCGTTAAGTTTCATTCGGTACTTCCTGAGGATTTCGAAGGTGTTTGACAGGTCTGAAAGGTGATTTTCTTTCTTCTTACTTTTAGCGAGCATGTCATCAATGTAGACCTCCATGGTGTCTCCCATCTGATCCTTGAACATTTTGGTGACCAGACGCTGATAGGTTGCCCCTGCATTCTTGAGCCCGAAGGGCATGACCTTGTAGAAGTACAACCCAACTGTTGTGATGAACGCCATTTTATCCTGGTCTGGGGCATATAAGGGGATCTGGTGATACCCTGAGTATGCATCTAGGAAACTCATTCGCTCGTGAGCTTCAGTGGCGTCTACTAGTTGGTCTATTTTTGGGAGGGGGAAACTATCTTTAGGGAACGCTTTATTGAGGTCAGTGAAGTCGATGCAAACTCTCCACTTTCTGTTGCTCTTTAGAACTACTATTGGGTTGGATAACCACTTAGGGAATTGTACTTCCCGTATGGATCCTGCATCAAGTAATTTTTCAACTTCTTTTTCTACCGCTTTAGCTTTCTTGGGTGCAGTTTGCCGTGCCTTCTGTGTGATTGGCTTGAAGGTGGGGTCGACGTGCAGCTGATGATAGACCATACTAGGATCGATTCCAGGAAGCTCATATGGTTCCCACGTGAAAACATCTACGTTGTGCCTCAGGAAGGTTGTCAATTCCTTTTGTTCCTGGTCGGTGAGAGATGCCCCAATCAAGAACACTCTATTACTGTCGCCATCTCAACCCGTAACTTCCACTAGGTCCTCTATGACCCACTCGGGGGGAGGATCCTGGTCTCCTCTACCCCAGGTCTTTCGTACTTTAATTACTATTTAGAAGGTGTCAGACCTTCTTCAACTTTCTCGCTAGGCTGCTCGGCCTTCTTCTCTGGCTTTGGTCGGATGGCCGCTATGAAGCACCTTCTCGCCATTGCCTGATCACCGTGGATCTTCATTACTCCTCGCTCGGTTACATATTTGAGTTTCTGATGGTAGGTCGAGGAGACTGCCTTCATCGCATGAAGCCATCCCCTGCCGAGGATGTCCTAGTATGGCGAGTCAATGTCAACTACCAAAAACTCAATCATCTTGGAGATGTTTCCAGCACGCACTGGTAGCACAATCTTTCCCAAGGGCATAGTTATTTTTCTAACGAAGCCAACTAAAGGTACAGTAGCTTCCTTTAGGTCGGAGACGCTTAACTTTAATTTTCTGAATAGGTCGAGATACATTACTTCGGACGAGCTTCCTTGGTCGACGAGCAACTTGTCGACATCAAAGTTAGCTATCCTGGGGGTAATGATCAGAGCATCGTGATGCGGGGTCCTCACTCCCACCAGATCTTCATCTGTGAAAACAATATGCTTGTTATAGTTGATGTCATCTGCTCGTCGGCGCTTCCCTGACTGTGACTTTGCTGGATCGATCTGAAAAGCCTGCATTACCGCTGTAAGTTTCTTCATCTCCATTTGAGCTGTGTTTCCTTGTATCTACTTGGCATCAGATGCCCCGTGAATTACCATGAACTCATGTCCAGTGTCATCTTTGAGCACGTTGTCAGGTCTCGCCTCCCTATTGGTAGCCACTTTTTCTGCCCTTTTCTCCACAAACTCGTTCAAATGCCCAGATTGGGCCAGCTCCTCGTGGTGAGACTTAAGAGCTTTGCAATGCTCAGTCTTATGTCCTCCCTCTTTGTGAAAAGCGCATCTTAGCGCATTGTTCCTCTTCGAGGGATCTCCCCCCATTTTCCTGGGCCACTTGATGAATGGCTCATCTTTGATCTTCGCGAGAATTTTGTAAATTGGTTCTTCGAAGACGGTGTTGACCGCCTGGAATTCTTTCGATGCATCATTGTTCCCTCCATTCTTGGAGCCATTTTTTCTCTCGTTCTTTCCTCCTTTCTTTTGTCTCTCAGCTTTATCACTGCCCTTGGTAGTGAGTTTAGCTCGACCGTTTTCTCCTGTACTGAGGCGGGTGACATCTTCCACCTTAGCGTACTTCTCGATGCGATCCATTAGGTCGTCAATAGTCATAGCCTCCTTCTTTGTTAGGGACTGATATAGAAGGGAAGAACTGGGTAGCCCAATTTTGAAATAAGTCACTGCCACTTGCTCCGAACAATCCTCGACCTCATTGAATAATTCCCAGTACCTTTTCGTGTACTCCCGGAGGGTCTCTTGAGGCGTTTTCTTCATTGTTAGCAAAGCATCCATACTTTTGGGATGGGAGCTACTAGTAATGAATCGGGTCATAAAAAGCTCGGCCAGGGACTTAATACTCCTGATGGACCGGTGGGGAAGTCTTTCGAACCACTTATGGGCTACGTCATGCAGGCTCGAGGGAAAAATTCGACACATCAGCGCATCCCGGTGGTTCCAGAGGGTCATGGCCTGTCGGTAATCCCTGACGTGATCAATGGGATCATTCTTACCATCATAAATCTTGAACCTCAGAATGGCAAATTTCTTGGGGGCTTCTTCTTCTTTAATTCCCCTCGTAAAGGGTGACTTCATCTGGGTTTTAAGAGCCCATCTAGCGAGTTCTCGGGTCAATCTGGTACGTGGTGGGAAGGATGTTGGTCTATCTCCCAGCATACCAGATTTTGTATGTTCTCGTTGCTGTGAGTAGGGCTCTGGTAACGATGAGATCTTCGCAACTGCTCGCGGAGGTCGTCGTCTGATTCGCCTCCCTCAACCTTTTGAGATTCTCGCCTAGGGATCCTTCCTCGGCTACGAGACTTGCTCGCCTGAGGGCTAGGAGTGCGGTATGGACGTCTCCTGTTATTATGATGAATCTCTCTCTCCAATCTATCCAGTTTTCTTTTCAAGCGACCGTTCTCTTCCTCGTGCCTGCGAGAAGACTCTCTCTTGTCGTGGAGCCTTGCCTCGTATGCATCAATCAGCCTGGATATCTACATGGACCTCGCTGGTCCTTGGCTTTCTTCTGAGGCTAGCCTTTCTAAGCGAGCCCTCTGATCTGAACATCGAACTTCAGACATAATCCTGCGAGGAGCAGGTGGTTCTTGAATATCCCCTACCTGGGGGGCATTGCTACTGTGACCAGACATTTTAAACTCCTTTTTTGGCGTGTGATTTTCTCAGGGAAGATAAACGTTTCCCACAAACGGCGCCAATTGTGGTGACAATTATTATGTAACACAAACAGATAGGAGAAAGGCAAGCACCAAATAAGAATAAGGAATATAAAATGACAATCACACAACAAAGGATGTACGTGATTCAGCAAAAATGTGCCTACGTCCATGGTGGTGCAGTCGGTGTTATTTCTATATACTCTGGAGAGTGATTACAGAGAATAAAACTTGTTCTTTTGCCCCGAACCTAGGGTTCAATATATACACGTATGTATAGGTAAGTGGGGGTGTTGGATTCCCCCACGTCTTCCATCTCTTCCTATAACCTCCCTTAATGGGAACGTGGGAAGAGACCGGATCATAATCAAAATTAGAGGTGGGGGGCTTGGACTTTGGGCCACCAGAATTGGGCTACTCGTCCAGGCCCATGATCTTAATTTTGGGTACCCACAATGATTTTATTCACGATTTAACAACTATGAATGAAAGTATCTTATTTTCTTTACAGCTACCTTCGGACCATGGACACCATCAATACTTGAGTCCTCATCTTTATATTGAGAAGATCCGCATATGACACACTTTTTTATACCCTCGATTTCATTATGAAACAACATACATGTATTTGGGCATGCATCCCAAGTCTTTTGTTAGCTTGTTAGCTTAGTAGTAAGACTTGGTAATTCTAGTATGCAAAAATATTATCCCCGAAAATTCCAATAAAATCATTAGAGAACAATTTGTCTAACCATGAAGTTGCTTCATTTGCAAGAGTTCAACAACAAATGATAATTCGGTAACCCCAAGCGGATTATTTTTATAGAAGTCGCTTTGAGCCTTTTTCATAAGTTTATAGTACTCTAGAACATCTTTGTCAGATTCAAAGACATCTTCGGCGTTACATTCCTCCTCACGCATATTGTCATACGTGTGAGGACGCTTTAAATTTTTCTAACTCTGTAACGGTGATGCATGTTTGAATTAATTTGGGTCCATCAGATATATCACAAAATAAAACCATAATTGAATAGTAAATCAAATTAATGGCATGAAATACTCGCAAAGGACATGAATTAATTAGCACAAATAAACATATCAATAATTCTAACTAAAATTCACCTAACAAGTATACAAATATTTTCATAAATTAATCTTAAAACTATAACACAACAACCAATTGACAATCCGCATTTTCAATTGGCTCTCCCTCAACCTCCTATCACCACTAATAATCTCATACATAAGTCTTCAATCCCAGCATACCAAATCCTCAACAAAAAAAATAGAAATTGCACCCAACACGAATCTATATGTAACTCGAGTAATTAAAAAAACATATAATTACTATGTGTGCATATATATATATATAAAGAGAGAGAGAGAGAGAGAGAGAGAGAGAGAGAGAGAGAGAGAGAGAGAGAGACAGAAACCTCTTATCGCAAGAGAGATGGGGGTGTATAGATGCGATCGATCGGGGGCACCGAACTAGGAGAAACTGTTGCGATCGATCGGAGGCACCGGAGTAGGAGAAAGAGCTGCGATCGATCGGGGGTGAAGGGAACTGGGTGAAGGGGGAGTTGCGAAGATGAAAATGCCCAACTTTAATCTTTTTTAATAATTTATACTTTTTTTAAGCGGGAGGTTAAAAGTTAGAAAAGGAGGGAATGAAATATTTTCGGAGCCGTCTCAAAAGATATCTTTTGAGACGGCAATTAATTTGATGTCTCATTAGATATTACTTTTTGAGACGGGAAACAAAAGGGGTCCCTTTAGATAGTATTATTTTAGACGGGAAATAAAAGGGGTCTTAAAAAGTGTAGTTTTTAAGACTGTTAATTTTATCAGTCTAAAAAAGTGAGTTTTAAAGACCCAAATTATAGCCATCTCAAAAGGTTTCATCTTAAAAAGTATTTTTTTTGTAGTGAAATATATAAATCACAATCATATATATCCAGTAATACGGCACCCTAAAAGGCTAAACCTGCGGTGCGCTCATACCCTGCTATTAAATCCCAGTACATCATGTACATATGTATTACATGTTCTGAATTACTCTTGAACCTTATCAATACAAATCACACATATTTTAGGAAAACATAATTCCCAGCCCAATGGGATGAACACATACCTATGCACTCACACGACCGCAAACTTATCAACTCACCAATAAGTCTTTCCCAAACCTATGTTCTGAGGTACCTGTCTTATCTTGAAGGCTCATCAACATAAGACTGTCCCCTTTCTAAGACCTCCCATGATAGCAAGTATGGTATGTATGTCATATACACAATCAATCAATCATACATTAGGTATTCACACAACCTTAGTAAATAAATCTCTAGCTTCAATATAGGGGTACGCACATCCTATAGCATATGTTTTAAACGTAGTACATCTATCTCACGAATATTCTACATGCTAATGAAATATATTACTGCTCTCATCGTATGATCCCGAGTAATTCTCACCACTCGAAGTGTCTCTTTTATTTCCTAACATAATATCAATAAGTAACTCGCTCATATCCTACTGGCCTAAGTCATCATATCCTTTGGATTTCTGGGATTTGAATTAGTCTCCGATTTAGGTATTTCTCTCAATTAAACCTAATTAAGTTTAGCCCTTAATTCGTTCTCATGGAACTAAACCCAAATTACAATCCAGGACTACTGGTATTCTTAAATATTCCTTAACATGTTTAAAATTAAAGTCCATGATTAAATCCCTAACATCTCCAAAAAATTAAAAAAAGGGGAAAGAAAAACGGTTCTAGGCAGCAGATTCGATTCGGCCTGGTCCAAATAGATTCGCTCGTACTGGTATGGAAAATATACATATGTGTTTCTTATGTGCTTATCCCATTTGCAACCTCAAATCCTCAATTTAATCACCCCAAACTCCCAATCAACCATACTAAATGTTATACTAACACAATTACATGAGTTCTAACGTATAAGAATAATAAAATCATCATGGGGCATTGATTTCTTAGATTAATTCATGAATATTTCTTAAGAACCCTAGTTCCTCAAATTGTATACAAGAACAACATAATTCTCATATTTAATATGTGATTTCTAACACTTAGATTATAATTTATTTTTTCCAATGATTCCAGAAATTCATTTACATACAAAACCTACCCATAATCGTGATTCAATTCACCAAATTTATGAAATATCAATTATTCATTGTTATTTCTTTCAATATAAAATACCATGGTAATATTTGCACTGAATCTTTGCAAGATAAAAAAATTCCTTTAATGGAAGTTTTGATCCGTTGAAGAAGATGGTATGGGGGCGATGCTCTGTCTCCGATCTACGTAACGAAGGTCTTAGTGGTGCAATTGATGTAGGAATGGTGGTTCTAGACTTGGGGGTGGTTCTCCTTCTACCTTTAATGGCTTCTGTGAATATGGTAACTGCTCACCCTTGAAGACACAACTCCTCATCTGATATAACTCTCTAAAATTCGTGGGTTTAATTCCCTAAAAAATGCAAATGACTAAATTACCCCCCGGGGTGCCGGTATGTCCTAAAAGAGTAGTAAGGGGCTTTGCCTTATACTACTCTATAAAGAAACCTTTACCTTATTAGGAAAGGGGGTGCTCACATTTTTTGACTTCCCTCAAATCGCAACCGCCCCTTGTTTCAGTCAAAATGAGTCACCGGGACCTCGGGACATTGGCTTCTGCGAATAGTGAACTATTAAGGATCGCATCCCGCACATTTTCTACATTATAGCCGGCAACTGATTCAGCTTTCGCTTCTGGGAGATCAAATGGAGCTCGATTAGTTTCTGTTAGATGACACCCAAACTAAACCCCTCGGGTAGACTTTTCTGGCTATTTCGACCCTTCGGAACACTTTGGCGCACTCGAAATGACCATTTGGATGAATTAAAAATAAATTACCTTTTTATTCCATAAAATTGAGTCCCGACAAGATTGACACGTGCATCCCGACTTAATTAACGAAATTGTTATATATTTCACTCGCGATAATTGTAATAAATTCATAATCACATATTAATTTATTCACTTAGTAATATTCAATATTATTCGTATCAATAAATACTAACCCTCGTCTTGCTAGATAATATTTATTTAAATCCGAATTAATTTTTAAGTAAATTTCTCATAATTAATTCAATTAATACCAAAGTTAAAAATCAATGAAATTATGGGGTATTACAGATTGTAAGACTATATATATACCCATATGCCCCACACATAATTGTTTTTTCGTATTTAGTGTGAAAAATATTTCTTACGTATTTTAAGTCCTTGAGGTCGTTCAGACTTAGCACAACTGACAACTACGATACATTTTCGTTGGAAATTCTTTGACTTTTGAACCTGATATCCACATGATAACATATTGACGTGACCACTTGGTTAAGCTATTTGGACATTCTTAATGGAATTTAACATTTTTTCAAATCCTAATTAACATTTTATATGTGTGCGTCTTGATTTACCCTTTTGTTTTAGGTGATACACATGCAAATATACTTTTCATAAATATAAAACATATTTTTTTTATCTTTGCATAAGTATAACACATGAATAGTTTAGAAAGGGCTAACAATCGTGGATTTTCTTTCGAGATGTTGATTTAAAAGCCAAGAATGTTTGAATCTTACTAAACTCTCATGTGATATACTTACGCGAAGATTTAAAATAATGTTTGTTTTCTCTTTGATCAAGTGTTGTGTGATTGTTTAACCCGCTTCTTATTTTAATTAAATCACATTTTTTAAAATAAAATTTTGTGTCATCTAATTTGTAAACTCTTGATCACGTAAACCTGGGTTGTTAAATTTTCATTTAAAAAAATTAAATGAAAATATTGCATCTATTACGATAATGGTTTTAATTGGGTAACATCACTCCTTATATGTTTTGAGCACATGAAGCTTTCATATTTACTTAAAAGTATTGCATTGAGGTAACTCATGACAAAGTGATCCACAATTTCCCATCATAAAAATTGTGGAGTTGGTTTTTGAATTCCATCAAATAAAATGCGTATTGGCATTGTTTAATTTGACCTTCAACAAAGTCAATTAGATCAGTGGTGATGAGTATTGTATCAAATTAATATTTTTATAGAGGATAGTTGGATCCATCAAATTTTGTAGCGACAAAGTTAGTAATGTTGGAAATTGGTTCAGTAGGAAGATGATAATTCTGAAAATTAGTTGTTTAGAAGTATTTTGGGAGATGTTTGGCATTGATATTTCAGTCTTAGCTACTACTGGTTATAAATAATGAAAGAATTTATTTTTAACATGAAGGTTTATGGATTTTATTACATGTTTTTTTGTTTTCATCGCTTTTGGTATGAGACTAATATTACATATGTTCTAATAGTGACGGTTTTTAGGTTGGTTTCGATATTAAGTTTAGGTCTCGATGCTGCTATTAAATATTAGGTACTGAATCAGGTTCATAAGATATGTGAGGCTATTTTCGGTTCTGGCAGTTGAAATCATGATGTCCATTCCAGCATATTTGAATGGTGATGTAGGTTCCGATAGTTGAAAGGGCGATGTTAGTTTACGGTATTGATATGATGATGTTGTTAGGATTTAATGCTAAATCCCCTTCCTTTGACCGTATATAAACAACTACTTAACTATATGGGTAATGAAACATACTATGAAAATAAATAAAAATAGTGACAAAATTCAAGAGAGACATAAAGATTTAATGCGGTTCACCAATTTGCTAATTCACGGGAGGAGAGGAGAAATTTTCACAATGAAAATTAAGGAATAAGAATTGTTACATCTCAATCTCTCATGTCTATCTCACTCTACAATCCTTCGAAAACACTCTCACTTCCTCTTAATTTCACTTTTATTCATATTGCTACAATGGATTAATTAAGTCACTTTATAGATGCTTGGAATTAGCCGCATCAATTGGATCAAAATAAGGTTTGATGGTTGAGATCAAGGTTACTATTCTTATTCTATACACGTAGCAAGTTACTATTCTAATTGTAGAACTTAAAATCCTTATATTTTACATGTTTTGACTCGACAACCATATCCCACCAACCATATTTTGAATGCTCACAATATCTGATTCACTAACAACAATTTTTGAGTAATAAACTCCAACAATCTCCACTTTGGCAAAAATACAACATCACTGAATATGGAGCGCTCCCACATGTAAATCCTCAAGTCGTCAAAAAATACTCCACTTTGAAAAGTGTTTCCACCATTACCCTATGTCAAGTCTTTCCATTTGCAACACACACAAACATTATCTATTGTCTCTTTTACATGTACCCTGATACACATACCTGAATGAAGAAACGAGGTCCTAACTCCACCTTGATCAATATTGGTTAATGCATATGTGTAGCATCTGCAGTTGACTTTATTTATCAACTCTAAAAGGGGACTTGATGATTTCCCCTTCTTTAGTAGGTTTTCCTTTCTCACCCTCGCATGCTGCCTCAAAACATAACACCCATATTTTTGTTATTGTACCCACAATCGAATCATGTCTCGAGATCTTGATATCTTGTGAACCGTGTTTCCTTGTAGTCTAAATCAAATGATACAACCCATCTCTCTTTTCTCCCCTCGCTAAGACTATACAACCAAGTTCGATTTTTATGTATCCAACTTATGCCGATACTGGGTAGACCTGGGAATCTAGTTGGCTAATGGATATTATATTTTTACATACTTATGGAATATATGCCTCACCATCCAGAGTACGTTTTACACCATCAAATATCTCGATCTTCACTGTTCCCACAACTTTTATGGTACAAGTTTTACCATTAGGAAATATCATATAACATTTCCTTTTACGTTAAAATGAATAAAAACTATCAATAGTGAAACACACATGAAATGTAGAACCCAAATCTAATACCCAATATTCTTAAGATAAAGGGTTACCTTTGAAAGTAGTGAGAGCATCTCCAAAGCAATCATCACTTGCTGCAACATTTATCGTAGCATTATCTCGACCATTTTCTTCATTATTATTTTGTGAAAGATATTACCATATTTTATTGCCTAATTCCTTTCACTTGTAACACTGCGGTCCTTTTTTACCTTCACTTGATCTAGGCCTACTAGTATCCCTAGATCCATAGTTGTTCTGCCTTTCCCTATTTTGTCCACCATTTCCACTTCTGACCGTCAAAGCTTTACTATGGAAAAATGTTCTTTCTCCACCATCTTTATGCTTCATCGTCACATGAGAGATGATTTCTTGCACAACCTCGTTGAACTTCAGGGTTGTCTTCCTAAACATAAGGCTGGTTCAAAAATTCTCATACGAGTCGGGAAATTATACGAGAAATAACAATGCTCGATTCTCCTCACTGAATTGAAAGTAGTTTATTAAAGATTTGAAAATATTGGTATGCTTCATCACATCCTCGCCTTCCTTTATCCCCAACTTAAAGATCCTCTTCTTGAGTTGAAGTTTATTTGATAGATATTTGTCCAAGTATATCTCCTTAAGCTTATCCCACATGCCCTTCATCGTGGTCTATTTAATCACATGATTCAGCACATCATATGTGATATTCATGTTAATGGAAGATCTTTGCCTTTGATCAATGTCACGCCACTCGGCATCAATTAAGTCCTACGGTTTTTTCTCTACTCCCAACAAAGAAAGTTCAACTCTTTGTTGGATAAGATAACTAAGCATCCACCTTTGTCATAAGATGAAATTGATATTTTCGTTATAAGACTATATTTCGAACTTCTTAGTACTTCTAGATCCATAACTTGGATTCCACCTCTTAGAGATGGAAGCATTTTTTTGTGTAATCAGATCTTTATTTTTTTGGCCACTAGAGAAGAAAAAAAATCACCACGAACTTGTTGTATCAACCTAAATTTCTGATACCAATTCTTAGGATTTAATGCCAAATACTTTGCCTTTGATTGTATATAAACAAGTACTTGTCTCTATGGCTAATGAAACATGCTATGAAGATAAATAAACAAAGTGACAAACTAAAAGAGTGACACAAAGATTTAACTTGGTTCGCCAAATTTTCCACGTTCATGGGAGGAGAGGAGAAATATTCACTTTAAGAAATAAGAAATACTAATTTTTATACTCTCAATCTCTCATATCTATCTCACTCTATATCTCTTCCAAAACACTCACACTTCATTTTTCTTTCACTTTTAATGATATTGCGAAAATAAATGACTTATAAAAATTCATAGATGCATGGAACTAGATATATCCATTGGATCAAAATAAGGTTGGATGGTTGAGATCAAAGTTACTTTTCCAATTGTAGGAACCTACCAAGTTACTATTATAATTATAGGTACCTAACATCCATATTTTTCACATGTTTTGACTCACCAACCATATTTCTAATGCACATAATATTTTACTCACTAACCATAATTTTGAGCCATAAACTCCAATAAATGTCGGTTCCGGTATTGATGTGTTTAAAAGAAAATAAAAAAGAGAGAAGTTTCCTTTGAGGTGCTTCTTACTTTAAGATCGTAAAATGTTTGAAATCGTGTATTTGTTTGAATTGTATTCACTACTGATTACTAGTGCATTACATGTACTTATAGACTGAATTGATACCAACACATAAAATACTAAAATCCTAACAACTAATAACACTTTTTAAGTAACAAATAAAATTTTAACTAATTATAACAACTATAACTAATCCGATTAAAAACTTGTATTGGCTAATAACCCTAACATATACTGAAATGTGAACAATTTTCCTTTGATTGGGTGTTACCAATATCATGAACAATGGTGGACAGTTTTGAAATGCAATTCTGATAAGCTTGTTTCAGATGATAAAAGGGATTTGTTTAGCTGAAGAACATCATCGTCCTCCAGGAGGAAAACTCATGTAGACATATTCATGGAGATCATAATGGACAAAGCCATTGTTTATGATGAGTTGGTAAAAAGGGAGATTTTTAACTTCGTCAACTCCATAATAGCACCGAAGGCCAATGAGTTTGGGAACAAGAGCGGAATTTTCATTGTAGTCAAGACCTTCAACTTGTGTCCTTTTTTGCCTACAATATGGGCCTTGTAACGCTCAATGTTACAATCAAGCCTAAATGAAAAACTCAATTACGATTTTTAGTAGCCCAAATATTTTTCATTTTTCTTGAATCTCATTCAAGTAGACAACAACAACAACAACAACAACAATAGCAACACCACCACCACCACCACCACCACCACCAACAACAACAACAACAACAACAACAACAATAATAATAATAATAATAATAATAATAATAATAATAATAATAATAATAATAATAATAATAATAATAATAATAATAATAATAATAATAATAATAATAATAATAATAATAATAATACGAGCTTCAATTGATTAATAGGGATGGAAATGAAATAATTAATTGCTTAAGAGTTTAAATTATCTTAAATGCTTAAAATGATAAATTATGCGGGTGAGTAATAATTTAATTAAATCAAGAAATAATGATAAAATTATTAAATATTAATTTGGGTGTAAAATAAATTAATATTTAAGTGATTTTATTTACTAGTATGTGATATAAACAAAATTTAATTATATTTTGTTTACTAGTGCATGATAGTAAATGAATTTGAATATGTCGTAAGTAAAGACAATAGGAACTATTAATATGTTATCCGAGAATTTTGTTATGAAGGTTGAGATGGGAAAATATTATTAAGTGACTCAGATTGTGATTTCGAGTGCACGGTTGATTCAAAATGGGGTAAAATAGTCGAAATCAAGTACCCAAGGATTGTGTTTGGGTCTCAGGGGCTTCTTAGACTAGTTGGGATTAATTAAAAGCTATTTTAGAAATTTCATTGGCATGTAAAAATCCAATTTCGGGATTAAGACTTATAAAATGAAAGGTTGGGTGAAAAGGAAAGGTAATTTTCATATTCTTATAAATTTAGTTGAGAGTTACCAAGAGTTAGAGAGAAAGTGAAGAGAATTAGAGAGGAAAATCAAGTGTTCAAGTGAGAAAGTGAAGAATAACTCAAGAACACTGAGGGATTGAAGAATTTGAGAAGGGATTCTAGGAGATTCATCACCTTCTTCATCAAATTCAGAGACTACGAATTTTTAAGGCAAATGATTATCCTGCTAAATAATTATTCTTCCATTCTATCATACTAAAGTTGGAAAAATTATTTTTGGTAGAATTCACATGTCAAAGTTTGGGATTTTTGGGAAATGATTATGCAATTGGGCCTTGACAGATGATTCAGAATAATCTATGGGTGAATTGTTATAATGAAATTCTAAAAAATAAATTCCAATGTAGTTGGATTAATTTATGGAAATCGATGATTGAAGTATTAGGAAAGTTGGGATATAGTGATATATTGCAAGATATGTATAGATTAGTTTAATTGTCATGAAATTAACACAGGTAGAGGATGGTTATGTTTAACTTGAATCTAATTCATTTTAGAATTCAAAAAGGATAATGATTCTGCAAAATGTTACAATTTGATTATCATTTTTTTGAGTTGAAATTTCTAAAATTCAAAGGGGCAAAAATGAGAGGAATGGAAAGAGTCATTTTGGAGAGTTTTAGGTCTTCATTCTGAGTGCTTTCAGAAGATACTGGAGAAAAACTCAAACCACATACCCGCCTCAATTTTTCGTGTAGAATCTAAATTTGAAGTCGAACTGGTGATTCAGATAATGTTTAGATCTAATTTTCTGCATTTTTAAAGCAGGCTCAAAATTGGGATTTTTATTCGGGTTGAAATTAAAGCATTTGAGCTAAATTATACTAGGGGATTTATTAATGAATTTATGATGAAAATTTTCAAAAATAGGTATATGGGATGAGTGGAAATAATACGTATCCAGAAATGATTTTTTGAGATTAATTAATTAATTAAGTTAATAATTAATTGATTGAGAATATGATGGAGATTTGAAAATGATGTATTTGTTCCGCTAATTGGAATTTTTGAGAAAATATATAACGGTATAGAGATAGTATATATGTAGTGTTATATCTGGTTGAATGATATAATTAATTAGATATACCACTCTAGGGGTGTTATTAATGGAGGTTGCACGATGTAGGTGTACTCCCTGGTGAGTGAAAGCAGGCTAAGTATTGATCCCAAATCACAGCACCATGCATATCTGATAAGGTTGGAGTCTAGTGGGGGTAATGTTGGTATGGATATGCTCATTGGCTCAGTACTATAATCGCCTACAATACATTTTATTTTCGTGTACAGTAGGCAATTTCAACTCCGGTTTTTTATGGATAAGGAAGCATTTGTAACACCCCGTATTTCTGAGTATTTAGAATTTGATTAATTCGGTGATTTTTAGGATTTCACATGTGCCGTGATTTAGTTGAATTAATTATTATGTGTTGATTAAAATATTAATCAGGAGAGGTAATGATTAATGTTTATGGAATAATTTACTCAGTGAATAGTAAATAAGTATTGGACGTCATAACGAGTGATGAGAAATTTTTGTAGAGTGACTCGGATGGGCAATTTTGAGGTCACTATTGGTTCCGAATGGATCGAAACAGTCACAATAGTGTATGTGGGTGTGCTGATTGGGTCCCGAGGCAATTTTAGACCAAATCGACACCAAATGAGGGCGCTTGAGTCACTTGGGAGTTCGTGGTGCTGGAACTAAGTCATAGGAGCGGAAACAAGGCCTTCACACACTGTTTTGCACCACGGACATTGCCGAAATCAAGATTAAAGAAAGGGCAGAGAAATTCCATCCCCAATTAATTTAAATCAGACCTACTGGACCAAGATAAGTGTTTATCCTGTAATTATTTTAAGCATGTTATCCTACCCATGTAGTGTAGGGTTGAAATTAGATGATTTGGGTCTATTCTTGGAATTTCTTTGGGTGTAATTAATGATTTGTAGTAGGATTCATGTAGAATTCATCCCCTTATGTAGATAATACGAAATCTAAAATTATTTGATGAGTAACTTGAAAGAAATATAGGTATATTGATGAATATGCATGAAGAACACTATGAGCTAGGATTTTGAGAATTTTGGAATTTAATCTGTTCTTAAGTGAATTTCTTATATATTTGACATATTATTTACATTATAAATTGTTCCTAGACAAGTGTTTGAGGTTTGGATATGTTTGATAGGAGCTTGGGAGAGATTCATGTAGATTTGAGGTGTTAACTATGGAGAAAAATGAGTTTGGGACGAAGCTATCAAAAATTTGTTGAGATCGTTCGAACAGATTAGTATGTCATTTGAATGACCCTAGTTTTTAGGTCATGGAGATATAACTTTTCGTTACGAACGTGTGGCAACCAGTTTCGTATTGTTTTTCATTTTTTTGAATTACTTATGAATTTTCTATAGAAGGGTGTCCAAGATCGAAATCTTTAGTCAAAAATTAAATCAAGGTATAAAATGGTTTATGAAATATATGTGACACCCCGCCTAATAAAATACCGGGTGATCAATCATATACCAAATTAAAATAGGAGTCTCATATGGTTCTGTAGGAGGGGCTTAATGATAAGCCTCTCATTAAATTATTAAATGAGATTAGAGATGATTAAAGTCCATGTGTTTATGCGACTGAGGTATTATTATGCGCGTCGGACATATCCCGCGTATTTGTGTATTATTTACATATTAACTAGACAATATTCTAGTATTGAGAGTTTTGACATATGTTATGGGACACATGCCACTTAAAATAGGAGATGTGTCACCACGAGTTAATTGACATGTGGCGACCCACTTGGGTTGGTTTTGCTATAAATAAGCCCTACCCCCATATTATTACGTGAAGTTAAGAAGTGGTACAGACTAGTTAGTTAATGACATAACTAGGATGGGCTAAGGGCATACGTTAGGCGTGCACATTAGTTGAGGGGTGAGAAACTCATGTGAGAGCACGTAACTAACATGTATATAATATTTACTGTTTAATGTAATTAAACACTTGCTATATTTTAAACTGTTTTCACCTTGGGCTCTGACCCGTTTGCTTTCAAATTTATTTTTCTTGTAAAACCTTTTTATGTGCCCAGCCACAGGGACGCCAAGCGTAATAGTTCCATTACTTTGACGTGTTGTAGTTGCTGAGGAAGTTACAGGATCTCTGTATTAGACGCCTCCACATTCTGCATTTGATTCTATTTAGGGTCACTCATCTGTTAGGGCATGTCGCCCATTTCCATTTAGAGATAGTATTCTCAAACTTTCAGTTTCATTTCAGTTTTGGGTTTATTTATATCTTCAGACTTGCGTATTGAGATTTATTCAGTATTTGGATTATTCAGGTGAGTGTTACTCCAGACTCATTTTATTTATTCCATTATTATTCTGTTGTGGTTATGATGTGAATGTGGTATAGTTAGCTTATAATTCAATTGGTTTCATGTTAAGTTAATTTAATAAAATTTGGCAACTCACTTTTTAAATATTAAGTGGCTAGTAATTGTTTAAAAATATTTTCGACACTGATGCTACGAACTGAACCAACTTGACATTTTGTATTAATTTGAATAAAGGAGTTGCTACCCGGTATTTAATTAGTCGGGGTGTCACAGGCGTTACATCCCGTTATATTATTAAAAATTTTAATACTTATAGAAAAGCTAACTTATGTGTCACTACACCAAAATGACAAAATTGTCACCTTTTAGCCGGCCACCCTTGTCACGGTCATTGGCCGTGACAAAAATCTCGCATTTTATGTCACGGTCATTGACCTTGACACGACCGTGATAATTATTTGTCACGGTCAATGACCGTGACAAGGCCGTGACAAATGTATTTGTCATGGTTGTGTCACGGTCATTGACCGTGACAATTCTTTAAATAATTGTCACGGTTAATGACCTTGACACGACCGTGACAACTTCTTCAATAAAACCAGCCCTAGTCTTCTTTTTTCCCACCGTTTTTTAGTTTTCCGTCTCTCTCTCTAAGGTATATTTTTTTCCTCTCTTTCTCTTTCATTTCTATATGTGTGTGTATGCGTGTATGTGTGTATGTGTGTGTATATATGTGTGTATATATATGTGCACATGTATGTGTATGTGTGTGTATATATGTCTGTGGTGATGTGTGGTGGGGGAGGGGGAAGGGGAAGGGGGTAGTTGGGGGTAGGGTGCAGGTGTGGTGAGGGTGGGGTGGGGTGGGGGGAAGGGGTGGGGTGGTGCAGGTGTGGTGGGGGTGGGGGTGGGGTGTGTGTGTGTGCGTAAGTGTGTGCGTGTGGCGGGGGGAGGGGGGCAAGGGGTGTGTGTGACACCCCGCCTAATTAAATACCGGGCGATCACTCCTTTATTAAATTAAATCAAGGTTAACAGTTGGTTCATTCTCAGCATCACTGTCGATAAAAATAAATTTTCCAATTTAACACCCTAAATAATTAAGCTAAGTGTCAAAAACATTTTTCATACAACCTTTCCAAAATTTTAATTAAAGAAAAAGATTTATTTAATTAAAACAACATTTCTACGATTAAGAATCACACCACGATAAGCCAAATAACACAATACATTCGTCAATCGAATGTCAACATATTAAAACTAAAATCACAAGTCCATACTGAATAAATCCCAAAGAACAATACTGGAAATGACTGAAATATAAATGTCCCAACAACAAATGAAATGATGAAAAGGGGCGACACCTGCCCAATAAATGAGAGTAATAGGAGTGGAGTCAATAACAGAAGCCGTCTACTCAAGTGACCTGCAACTCCCACCTAAGTTGCAGCTCGTTCTTCTCAAGAGATCCTAAGCAAGACGCCCCTGTGGCTGGGCACCTGAAAATATACATATATATATACAAGAGAGAGAGAGAGAAGAAGAAACGGGTCAGAGCCCGAAAGTGTGATTGATTTTAGAATACGTTTAGCAAGTATTTAATTTGATACAGGCCAATGCAATAACATATTAGTTCGTCGCTCTCTTGAGAAATACTCACCTCGCTTCTAATGTGCACCGTATCGCACTAACCTTCCCATTGGTTTGTTCTTATCAATATATCGCCCTTGACTTTCTAAAAGATTTAATCTATCTAAGATTACTCGCAAGATTTACAATTCACGATTTCATTTTAAAAGAATGTTCCAAACAGTAATCAAAGTCCTCTATTTTAACTTTATAAAATCCATAAAGTTTTACAGTGACATATTATACTTTTTCAAAACAAGTATTTAATAATATGAGTAAATAACTAGGTTCTACTTATCAAATCTCAGTAGACAGTTTTAAATATCATAATCTCATATATATATTAACTACTCGTATAATATATATATATAACAGCACCACGAATAAAACTATGGTGCGTGCATACTTCCACTATCCAAAGCCCCATATCACTCATTTTAAGGGGAATACATTCGGAATCACTCTCGAATTGTATTAACATAAATACACAAACAATAATGAGGCGAAGCATAGATTCCAAGTCTCTAAGAGGGTGGCACATACCGGCGTCTCTTAGGACCGTCTGAACTATCACATCGATAGCCTGTACCAAGGACACCTATCTTCTAGGGTACAAGTCAATATCCCCCATAAAGGCCCCATCGAGATAAGAATTTTCCCAGCACAGAAACCTCAGGGATAGCAAGTAGCGTGGGTATGATTTTCACATGTATATAATATATGTACACACAATCATATAAATATACCAATTTCATATCAATATAGGTTCTTCTCCTCACCCGTAATTATACCGTTTATTCTTAATTTCACATTAAAAGAATTACGCATAAGGTTTCATTCCTAACCTTATCTCGAAGGGTTTTCTCACTTATTACCTAACACTCATGGATTATATCTTCCCAATTTCTGAAATTCAGTAAGTGACTTTATTAGATTCCAACGTAACTCTCTTACGCACCTCCCCCTTTAAATTCATAAATTTACCAACCTAAAGTAAATATCCCAAAAATACCATTTTCGATGAATCTTAAAGGTTCCAACATTTATTCATATACCCTACTGGTCCTCAATGTCTCCCAAATCGATTTATCACGAATGCCCAAGAATTATTTCACGATAAACTTAATTTAACTAATTAAACAAGGAAAATAAGAGTCTGCCAGGAGGGGTCGATCGATCGAAGCTTGGGTCTCGATCGATCGAACCTTCGATCGATCGATGCTCTATGTTCGATCGATCGATCAAGCAGGTCTGGGTAAAATTCTGCAGAATTGCAGTTACGGGTTCTACCACTATTCTTCATCAAATTCCATATTTTTCAACACTAATCGACCCACAAATTCTAGTACTAACATAATAACATAATTCCAGATGTTTTTAACGTTCAGCATGCGTGCATTCATCATTAAACATGGTTAAACAACCCAAAATCTCATCTAATCATCAAGAACCCTAAAGTTTTCATAACTATGATTCAATTCAGTTTTTCTCCAGAATTTCTTCCTAATATAACATCAAAAGTTCGTGGGTAATACATCTATATCATCAAAAGTTTCCAGCATAAGGTTTTAATCTTCTCTACATGCAATTTCCTATCAAAATTTGGGGTTTTCTTACATGGATTACATTCCTAATTAATCCTAAACTAATATGAACATTGCACTAACGAAATATGCAAGTTAAACACTTGCCTGGGATTTTCAGAAGTCTGATATCCTGTTGATTATGGTGTGGTTGCGTTCTCCTCCTCGCGATCTACGCGTTGGTGGTGACGGCGGTGCAAACGGTGGTGTTTCGGCCTTGAATCTCCTTGAAAGGTCTCTCCTCTCCTCTCCAATGGCCGTTCTAGGGTTCTGAATGTTCTAACCCTAAATGGCTAACCTAACCAGCTGATAAAGGCTGCTAAAATTCGTGGGTTTAATTACCCTATTTTGTAAAATGACCAAAATGCCCTCCCGGGTCACTAATTAGGCCTAAAAACGCCCCGAGGCCCAAACTAACCCCTCGGGTATACTTTTCGGACTATCTCGACCCTTCCAGACGCGTTGGCGCACTCAAAACGACCATACGGACAACTTATAAAATATTCACTTTTTATTTAACAAAATTAGTCCCGACGTGACACGGGCACGTCCCGACTTAAATTTCCAAAATAGTCATTTAATTCACTTATGACTTTCAATATGACCAATATAATATATTACTATGCTCATCAGTAATATTCAACAAGTTTCCCATAATTACTAACTCTCGTCACGTTAATAATTATAACATAATTAATTTCTGGATTTTTATTAAATAAACCATTACATTAAATTTAATAAATCCCCAAATTAAATATAGCATAAAAATACAGGGTATAACATACTTCCCCCCTACTAACAGAATTTCGTCCCGAAATTCGGAAAATAAGGCATACCTGGTAAAAACAACTCTGGATATCTCTCGCGCATATCTGCCTCACGCTCCCAAGTGGATTCCTCCACTTTATGATGCTCCACTGAACTCGCACAAGTGGAACTATTTTCGACCTCAATCTCCTCTCACTATAGTCTAGAATAGCCATTGGTCTCTCCTCGTAAGAGCTATCAGACTGTAAGTCAATCTCATCTATCGCAATGTGAGTATGGGCCATATCATCCCGAAGATATCGTCTCAACGACGAGATGTGGAATACATCGTGGAGCGATGTAAATGTTCTGGCAATCCCAACCTGTATGCTACCGGCCCAATCCTCTCGATGATGGGAAATGGTCCTACGTACCTCGGAGCCAACTTCCCCTTCTTCCCGAACCTCATCACTCCCTTCATAGGAGATACACGCAACAACACTTGATCCCCCACATTAAACTCCTGGAAGAACCGTTTCGCATCGGCGTAGCTCTTCTGCCTGTCTTGGGCTACCCGAATACGACTCCTGATTATCTCAATCCTCGCGGAGGTCTCCTGAATCACTTCTGGTCCTAGCAACTTGTTGTCCCCCACCTCGAGCCAACAAGTTGGAGAATGACAAGGCCTACCATACAAAGCCTCCAATGGAGCCATGCCAATCGTAAACTGATAGGAGTTATTATAAGCAAACTCTACCAGTGGAAGGTGTGGCTCCCAACCTCCTCCGAAATCGAGAACACACATGCGTAGCATATCTTCCAACATCTGATTAGTACGCTCTGTCTGTCCATCTGTCTGTGGGTGGTAAGCTGAACTCAGTCTCAACTCTGTATCCATAGCCTCCTGAAAGCTTTCCCAGAAACGTGACACAAAATCTTGTCTCTATCTGACACAATATTCAGGGGCACCCCATGTAATCTGACAATCTCAGCGATGAACAACTGGGCATACTGTCCCGTGGTATAATCTGTCCTCACTGGCAGAAAATGAGGCACCTTGGTCAAACGGTCTACAATCACCCAGATAGAATCGTGGCCCCGCTGTGATGTAGGCAACCCTGTAATGAAATCCATGGAAATACTTTCCCACTTCCACGCGGGTACTTCCAACGGCTGAAGTAATCCTGACGGTTTCTGGTGGTCCACCTTCACCAGCTGGCAAGTAGAACACTTGGACACAAACTCAGCGATGTCCTTCTTCATCCCACTCCACCAGTACTATCGTCTCATGTCCTGGTACATCTTATCGCCTCCCGGATGTACTGCAAATCGGGACCCATGAGAATGAGTCATCACTTCATGACGTAGCTCCGCTCCTTCTGGAACCACTAATCTCCCATTAAACAGTAACCCTCCATCAAAACTAACAGAATAGAACTCAACACCCTCGGCTAGAAGTCGCACAATCTGCTCCTGACAAAACGGGTCTGTGGTCTGTGCCTGTATCACCCTCGTAACAATCTCGGGTGTGACTGTCATCACGGATATGAAAGAACGTGCTACTGCGTCCTGGTGACCCAACTCCTTCCACTTTGCTTTCCAGATGTCCGCTACATCGTCTACCGATCTACGGCTCAACGCATCAGCAACTACGTTGGCCTTCCCCGGATGATACTGTATATCGAACTGTTAATCTTTCACCAACTCTAACCACCTGCGCTGACGCATATTCAGCTCTCGCTGAGTGAACAGGTACTACAGTGACTTATGGTCTGTGAACAAACGGAATTTCTCGCCCAATAAGTAGTGCCTCCAAATTCTCAATGCAAAGACGACCTCTGCTAACTCCAGGTCGTGGGTGGGGTAATTCTTCTCATGCGGCTTAAGCTTGCGGGAAGCAAAAGCTATAGCCTTCTCTTCCTGCTGCAGTACTCCCCCAAGTCCCCGTAAGGACGCATCGGTGTAAACCAGGTACTCTAAACCCGACTTCGGTAAAGCAAGGACTGGTGCTGAAGTAAGCTTGTCCTTCAGCTCGTCGAAAGCCAACTGACAAGCGTCATCCCAAACATATGGTACCCCCTTGCGAGTCAGATTCATCAATGGACCCGCTATTTTGGAGAATCCCCGAATGAATCTCCTGTAGTATCCGGCTAACCCCAAGAAACTACGCACTTCCGTCGGTGTCGTGGGCTGTCCCCACTCCCTCACCACTGACACTTTGCTCGGGTCAACTGCTATCCCCTGCTCAGAAACAACATGGCCCAAGAATTGTACCTCTCGCAACCAGAATCCACACTTCTCGTACTTAGCATACAACTGATGCTCTCGTAGAGTCTGAAGAACCTTCCTCAAGTGCTCGGCATGCTCCTCCTCGGAGTGTGAATATATCAAGATATCATCTATGAAGACGATGAAGAAATGATCCAAGAACTCTCTGAATACTCGGTTCATCAAGTCCATGAAAACGGCTGGGGCATTTGTGAGTCCGAACGGCATCACCCTGAACTCATAGGACCCATATCTCGACAAGAAGGCAGTCTTTGAAACATCCTGCTCTCTAATCCGTAACTGATGGTACCCCGACCTCATATCTATCTTCGAAAATAAAGTTGCTCCCCTCAACTGGTCGAATAGATCATCGATTCGAGGCAACGGATACTTATTCCGTATCGTGACCTTGTTCAACTCCCGGTAGTCCACACACAGTCTCAGTGAACCATCTCTCTTATTTACAAATAAGACTGGAGCGTCCCAAGGTGAGGTACTCCTACGAATGAATCTTAAAGGTTCCAACATTTATTCATATACCCTACTGGTCCTCAATGTCTCCCAAATCGATTTATCACGAATGCCCAAGAATTATTTCACGATAAACTTAATTTAACTAATTAAACAAGGAAAATAAGAGTCTGCCAGGAGGGGTCGATCGATCGAATCTTGGGTCTCGATCGATCGAACCTTCGATCGATCGATGCTCTATGTTCGATCGATCGATCAAGCAGGTCTGGGTAAAATTCTGCAGAATTGCAGTTACGGGTTCTACCACTATTCTTCATCAAATTCCATATTTTTCAACACTAATCGACCCACAAATTCTACTACTAACATAATAACATAATTCCAGATGTTTTTAACGTTCAGCATGCGTGTATTCATCATTAAACATGGTTAAACAACCCAAAATCTCATCTAATCATCAAGAACCTTAAAGTTTTCATACCTATGATTCAATTCAGTTTTTCTCCCGAATTTCTTCCTAATATAACATCAAAAGTTCGTGGGTAATACATCTATATCATCAAAAGTTTCCAGCATAAGGTTTTAATCTTCTCTACATGCAATTTCCTATCAAAATTTGGGGTTTTCTTACATGGATTACATTCCTAATTAATCCTAAACTAATATGAACATTGCACTAACGAAATATGCTAGTTAAACACTTGCCTGGGATTTTCAGAAGTCTGATTTCCTGTTGATTATGGTGTGGTTGCGTTCTCCTCCTCGCGATCTACGTGTTGGTGGTGACGACGGTGCAAACGGTGGTGTTTCGGCCTTGAATCTCCTTGAAAGGTCTCTCCTCTCCTCTCCTCTCCAATGGCCGTTCTAGGGTTCTGAATGTTCTAACCCTAAATGGCTAACCTAACCAGCTGATAAAGGCTGCTAAAATTCGTGGGTTTAATTACCCTATTTTGTAAAATGACCAAAATGCCCTCTCGGGTCACTAATTAGGCCTAAAAACGCCCCGAGGTCCAAACTAACCCCTCGGGTATACTTTTCTGACTATCTCGACCCTTCCGGACGCGTTGGCGCACTCAAAACGACCATACGGACAACTTATAAAATATTCACTTTTTATTTAACAAAATTAGTCCCGACGTGACACGGGCACGTCCCGACTTAAATTTCCGAAATTGTCATTTAATTCACTTATGACTTTCAATATGATCAATATAATATATTACTATGCTCATCAGTAATATTCAACAAGTTTCCCATAATTACTAACTCTCGTCACGTTAATAATTATAACATAATTAATTTCCAGATTTTTATTAAATAAACCATTACATTAAATTTAATAAATCTCCAAATTAAATATAGCATAAAAATACGGGGTATTACAGTGTGGTGGGGGTGGGGGGAGGGGTGGGGTGGTGGGGGAGGGTTAACAATTGTATAGCTTTAACTAATAAATTGTATAGCTTTAATTGTAATTTTAATTGTATAGTTTTAGATGAAAGTAAATTAATAATTAGTGCTAATTTCATATGAAAGTAGGATTGCCCCTCATTGTAAATTAGTAAATTAATAATTGTATACTTTAATTGTTAGTTTAAAACATCAAATGAATTAATTGAGTAGATGAATTAGAAGGAGTACGGGTTAGACATTTGTTGTTGAAACTGCGGTTGGATTATTTTGTTTAGTAAATGTTGGGTTGGTTAGTTTTAAAAGTGCATGACCACTGGATTATTGTCCATATGGGGTGGGATTTTTCAACTTTTTTTGAAATTTACTTTGTATATCGAACAATATATACAAAGTATATATATGTGTGTGGTGGTGGGTGGTGGGGGAGGGGGCAGGGGGTGTGGTGGGGGGAGGGGGGTGGGGTGTTGGTTTTTTTTTTAACAATTGTATAGCTTTAATTAATAAATTGTATAGCTTTAATTGTAATTTTAATTGTAGAGTTTTAGATGAAAGTAAATTAATAATTAGTGCCAATTTCATATGAAAGTGGGATTGCCCCTCATTGTAAATTAGCAAATTAATAATTGTATACTTTAATTCTTAGTTTAAAACATCAAATGAATTAATTGAGTAGATGAATTATAAGGAGTACGGGTTAGACATTTGTTGTTAAAATTGCTGTTGGATTATTGTGTTTAGTAAATGTTGGGTTGGTTAGTTTTAAAAGTGGCATGACCACTGGATTATTGTCCATATGGGGGTGGAATTTTTAAACTTTTTTTGAAAATTACTTTGTATATCGAACAATATATAAAAAGTATATATATGTGTGTGGTGGTGGGTGGTGGGGGAGGGGGGCAGAGGGTAATGGGGGTGGGGTGGTGCAGGTGTGGTGGGGTGGGGTAGGGTGGGGGGGTGGGGTATGTGTATATGTGTGTGTATATATGTGTGTGGTGGTGTGTGGTGGGGGAGGGGGGAAGGGGGTAGTGGGGGTGGGGTGGGGTGGGGGGAGGAGGTGGGGTGGTGGGGGTGGGGGTGGGGGTAGAATTTTCTAACTAAAAATATGATAATATTTTGTTATAATTTGTTAAAACTATGTAAACCTTAGTATGAATGCAAGGTTAGTGATAGTTAGAATTGTGTAAATGTTAGAAAAGCTCTAGAATTCATATGTTAAATTTAATTATATAAATATTTAAATTTGATAATAATTTTATTCATGAAATTAATTCAATTAGGTAAAACCCTACATAATTTTTAACAGAATTTTGATAGTATTATATAAAGTTTAGTAAATTCACAAAATGTTGCCAATTGTATGTTTTTAGGAATATCATTAGTTACTTTTGTGCCCAACTATGTAGAATCCATACACATGCATGTTGTTAGAAAGTCTTAAATTTCATTCTCACTTTAATTTGTAGAATCTCTGTACTTTGTTGGATTTATCCCTTTATGATAATGAAATTTATGCTCCAATTATAATTATCTCATGTCATAATTTTATTGATAAACAATAAATTAATAAAGTAATAAAAATATGAAAATACCCCAATTGATTTAGTAAGATTCGTTCTAGACTTCATTACAAATTATTCATGCCAAACCCGACTCTCTTATAAGATATGCATATTGTGATAAAATATAATTAGGATAAAAGACTTTTGAAATATAAAAGAATCTCAAAGAATAAATATAAAGATAAAGGATTAAAGAAGTAGATAATTGCAATGAATATATAGATAAGATGATGATAAAAGATCGTGCAATGAATAAGATAATAAAACATGCGTTTTGTGTCACAGTCATTGACCTTGACACGACCGTGACAAGGTCATGACAAATGTAGTTGTCACGACCGTGGTGGGGGGAGGTGTGGTGTGTGTGTGTGTGTGTGTGTGTGTGCGTGTGTGTGTGCGTGCGCGCGTAGGGGTGTGTGTGTTCGTAGGTGTGTGAGTGGAGGGGGGAGGGGGCAAGGGGTGTGGTGGGGGTGGGGGGGCAGTTTTAACAATTGTATAGCTTTAATTAAGAAATTTTATAGCTTTAATTGTAATTTTAATTGTATAGTTTTAGATGAAAGTAAATTAATAATTAGTGCCAATTTCATATGAAAGTAGGATTCTCCCTCATTGTAAATTAGTAAATTAATAATTGTATACTTTAATTCTTAGTTTAATTGATGAAATGTTGGGTTGGTTAGTTTTAAAAGTGGCATGACGTGTGCGTGTGTGTGGTGGGGGTGGGGTAGGGGTGTGTGTATGTGTACTATTAACATTTTTTTTATATGTACTAATAACATTTTTTTACAGTAGATGTCTCCTTCAGATATTAAGGCGAAGATGATGATATTGTTTATGATGATGTCGTCTGGGCTCGGTGGTAGCGGAGGCGACGAGGGCTCCTCCGCCCCTAGGCTCCTCAAATATAAAAAATTTGGGATTACCGTCAAAAGAAAATCGGACCTATTAGCGAGATCCCTCGAGCTGCTAAAGACGGTCATCGGTCCGGGGTTTATGAGTTGGAAGGAGGTGCCATATGAGCTCTGTTTGGGCGGCACTACAGGTAATATATTTATATTTATATGAATATTTCAATTTCAATTTCAATTTCAATTTCAATTTCAATTTCAATTTCAATTTCAATTTCGATTTCGATTTCATTTTATATTTATATTTATATTTATATTTATATTTATATTTATATTTATATTTATATTTATATTTATATTTATTCGCAACTAACATTGAATTTGTTGGACAGGAACAATTCAACTTGGATCCAAAGCTACACGATTCCATCCTGGAGCAGTTGAGAGAGCAACACAAGACGTGGAAGAAAAATATGAGGACACGGTACTTTGGGAAAACACGAGAGTCCATTATACAATGGCGTGGATCCGTCCCGCCCAAGGAGACGATCTCATTGGTACAATGGCAAAAGTTCATTGATAATGAGATCGAGGATCGACAATTGGCATCTCGCCAATCGGGGAGAGAAAACCGGGCAAAAAGACGGACGTGCACTACTCCGGCCGGACCTTTTACGCCGAGGTGGAGCATAGGATGAAGGTAAGATTTAATTTTTCCATAACTACAGAAATATATTATTCTTCATTATTTTACTTTGCGGGGCCGATACTAATTTTACTTTATTTTATTTCAGGGGGTAGGGAGTGGGCCAGGGGGTAAGCCACATAGGCTCGATACTTATGAGGCTCTTCGGACGAAGAAGGGGAAGGACAAGGAGGTGTCCCCGAGTGTCGCGGCGACGATTGTAAGTAATCCGACAGTTTAATTTTTGTTAATTACGTTATAATTTTTGAGTTTACTTATTTTACTAATCATGTGTTTTTTGTCGTTTCAGGCAAAGCTTAAGGAAGTGCATGAGTCGCAGTCTGATGCCGACAAGGCGTCTTTGTCCATAGACGCACTCAGCCAAGTGCTTGGCTCTGATCGCAAGGGGAGGACAAGAGGGGTGAGCTCGCGGGTGGCCAAATCTAGGATCATCGGATTGGAGACGAGCGACACCGGGTTTGCTCGAACAGTGGATTCACACGACGCGAAGCTGTCCCGTTTGGAGGCGACGGTCGAAGATATGTACGCATTCATGAAGCGTACGTTGGGCGGAGACCGAAAGGGGAAGGGGAAAGGGAAAGGGAAGGAGGAGGAGGAGGAGGAGGAGGAGGAGGAGGAAGATGTGCGGGAGAACGAGGCGCAGGAGGACGAGGATGTGGACCTCGCTACTTCTTCACCGTCACGTGCGTATTTCGATTATCCATTTCCTTATTTGGCTCCCTTCCCCAGACCATTGTCGACACTTGGTTGGCCAAGCGTGTTCATATTGGATGTATTTGATGGCCAGCGGATAGGGTGGGGATTGAGGGACCCGAATATCGTCGAGGGTGGAATAGTTCATGGACGTGCGCTTCAAGGGATCGAGTCCAAAGTGCTCGTCACGCTTATGATACCCGGGAAGGAGAACTCCCTATTGTGGTTGCGCGAACAATGCAGCACGATTTATATTAGTGGGTATGTCAATTCGTATATCGTGTGGCCAACTCACATCCTCACATTTACCCAAGACATGTAGTAACATTATTTTTAAGTTTGTACATTTTAATTATATTTGGATTATATTGTTTCTATTTTGAATATTTGGATTATATCGTCATGAATATATATTTGCACTATCTTGGGTATATTTGGATATATGATGTTTGAATAGGTACAACCAACGTTGTTATAACAGGTACAAATATACTGCTGGGCAGTGGCCATACTGCCCAGCAGATTTTTTTTCAATTCTGCCCAGAATTGTCACGGTCATTGACCGTGACAAGTTCTTGACAAATCTTGTCACGGGCTTATCACGGTCATTGACCGTGACAATTTTTTAAAATATTGTCACTGGTTTGTCACGGTTAATAACCGTGACTAAACTTGTCACGGTCCATGACCTTGACACGACCGTGATAATTTTAACGGACTTGTCAAGGTCAATGACCGTGACACGTTCGTGACAAAAAAATTTGTCTCCCCTCGAATTGTCACGGTCATTGACCTTGACAAGTCCAATTTGTCAAGGTCAATGACTGTGACAATAGTGCAGATTTGGTGTAGTGTGTCTAACTATAGTGGATCACCCATTTCCTACAAATAAAAAATTATAAAATTGCGGGTTTTGTGCATTGGGTTTGGGAATAGATTTTCCTTTGTTGATACTCAAATAGTGATATTTTCTCACAAATAAATGTGATGTTCAAGTCGTGCATGTTATTTTACTTTGACGCAAATGTCATTTATATTCAAGGCAAACGAGAGTAGGTACGATACAACTGTGATGTATTGTTAGAGCCCCAGAGAAGTGACTAAAGTATGAGCAAGACATAAGGGTACCTATATATCGTGACATGATTGTGCGATTTTGGTTAAAGGGTTAACTTGGTACAAAGTTACATAATTTAGCATTATTGTGCATTTGGCCGATTGGATTTTGGTACAAATGATATATGATAACAAATTGTTCACCTACATTGATAGTGTGCAAAAAATGAAAACGAATTTTCTAATATTTTTGATATTGAAAATTTAAACATCTTATCCATCTACCAAGGCTCCGCTAATTGGAGCTCCAAACATCCAGGAACATAATGTTGATGATACATTGATTGAAGACCCGATACTCTTTTACAAATCTTTATGATAACGATAATATATATATAGTTCACCGTCAGGCGACACATATACAATCCGCACAGTTAAAATGCGAGACAATTCGCACAAAGGCATTATATATATATGTGTGTGTGTGTGTGTGTGTGTGTGTGCGTGTGTGCGCGCGCGCGCGCACGTTTTTTTTTTTTTTTTGGGGGGGGGGATAAGGACTGTTTTTAATAAAAGTTAGCTGTTCTAAGCCTATAACAAATAATATTTGAATTTCCTTGATAATCTAAAAGTCCAAAACTATCTCCTTGTCTTTGGAAAATGTCACTCCAAATGGAAATTCGCACATATTTTTCCTTAAGAGCTAAGGTGACTCTTGTAATTTCATGCATAAGATATAGAGATGTGACGATTATAAATAGTTACATAATGTACACTCCATAAATGGTGGAAAAACCTCAATACTAGACTAATAAGGCAATATGTACCCAAAAATCTCAGTACATTAGAAGGGAGAATATTGTACCACGGATACCATAAAGAGTAGGTCCAAGTTTCCTCTTCTTTTAGTATCTTCTTCTAATTTCGTTTAGAAATAGTGGCTAAGTTTAAATAATTTGGAGGACTTTTAAGTCTATCCATTCAAATCATGACACGTGTAATATGAGGTCAAAATCTGACTTTATCATTAATTTGTGAAGGAAGATGAGAGAGGTCAGCCACCACTCAAAATTTGGACTTGTGATCTAATGTGTGTGTACGCTTTATGTGATGTAAAGCTACATAAGACTTGAGTTCAAATCAAGTTGCCAAAGTCATTATTTTCTAGAAGTCTAAGTCATATTTCTTTGTATTCCTAAACATTTTTGAAGTTAAAAATTATATTCTTTTGTTCAATATTTTATACTATGTAAATTCACCACCCGGAAGGTTGTACTATGTCTCCTCATGTTTACGCAATTAGGAATATCGAGCGTTGTCTCAAATCAAATCATCTTATGTCAATGATATATTGATTAGTATTTTTAGTGAATCATAGTCCCAAACCAGAATTAATATATTGATGACAACTCATCAATGTAAAATTTGAGAGAATACGTAGTATCAGGGGTGTAGTTACACTGTGTCCAGTGGGTGCCGGCGCACCTATTGGATTTTCGGAATTTAAATAATATATATATATATACATATTTATGTGTAATAACTTAAATGTTAAGGTTAAAAATTATAATTTTTGAAAGTTAAAGTAAATTCACCTAAACCAGTAGCCGTTTCTATTTTATTGTCCTCTCTCTCTCAATTGAAGCTAACTAAAGTTGTCTCCTCTTTCCACCGGAAACTCCATCCAACTTCCAAAACCAAGGTAACTCAACTCCCTTTCTCTCCACCATTACATATTTGTCCTCTCTCTCAACTGCTACTAATATTAAGAATTTCATAACTAAGATAAACTAATATTACGAACAAAACTAAGTTGCCTATATTAAGAACAAAACTAAGCTAGTTGCCTATATTAAGAACAAAACGAGTTTGAACAAAGCGAGTTTGAATTTCAAAGCTAAGCTAGCTGCCTAATATTAGGAACAAAATAGGGTCGGCTGATTTATTCAATAGTTTATTATGTTGTTAGATTCATTCTATTAATTTCAACACCAATAAATTTTATGTTAGATTAATTTTGATTTTATGTTAGATTAATTCATGCCTTTTCCATTAATTATATTAATTTCAAATAACTTATTTATGTTAGATTAATTCTGATTTTTCTATTAATTTCAAAATATGTTGAAGTAATTTAAAAAAGCAACATGGCATTGGTGCACGTACCATTATTTCTACATATTCTGAAATTGGTACATGTTGAAGTATTTTTCTATTAATTCTGATTTGGTACATGTTGATTAATATGTTGGAAGTATTAGCTGACGTCTCATTATTTTGTGTCAAACATGAGTTGGATATTATACAAATGGAGGATTTGTATGGATTTTGTGGAAGGTCAAAAGCGTAATGTTCATGATTTTTTGTATGGATATTATCATATGATATTTTGATAATGATTTTAAGTATTGAAAATGATTATTAATGCATGTTTTTTTTTTTGTTGAAATTTTCGTTAGTACTAGATTTATGCCTAAAATAGTAAAAATAACCCTAAAAAAATTCGCCTCGGGGGCTCCCGCTCTCGAACTCCCGGAGTACGTCAAACAGTTTCGCACCCACTAACTAAGAATCCTAGCTCTGCCACTGCGTAGTATTACACTTGAGCAATAATGAATCTGTCATTCAGGTGTTGGTGTTGTTAATCCGAACCAAAGATAGCTATGTTCGTATTTGTCATCCGAACCTTATGTATTCCTTAATGTGTGAAGATCGATTTGTTTTCTTTTCAACAAGAGCCAATATTTTACTAATTTTGCGGTACATAATGGTAAAAACATTTTGGGTGTGTCCAATACACAAAATCTTGACAAATTATAAAGTTTTCGTATTTTACATCTTTAACGCAATTGATTACCCAAATTTACATTTCTAATTTTTTTTCCCAGGTTTGTCTAAATTGATATTTTTAATGTAAGTATTTAATGCCAAAATTGCCCAAAAATACATCATAGAATTTGTCCCATTTTAGGTTTAGTAACATAATAACAATATGATACGAGTATAATATAATTGTAATCGAGTTTCACCTATTTTTAATTATGAACATAATATGTTGTATGCTCGTAATATTTGCCATTGTTAATATTCAATATAAACACGTTGACCAATTATTAGCTTTTTATATATGAATAATAATATGAGTATAAAAATCTTTATAAAAATCTTCACAAAATTTGACGTGAATTTTACTTATTCTTTTACCTACCTATTAAATATTGTCTTGTGATATGAAATTTTGTCAAAACACCAATAATATTACTTTTTATTAAAATTTTATGAATTTACTTTATACCCATTGATTGCACTGCTATTTATATATATGTCCTCAAATTCGTTGGTATTTTGCGATTGCCCGTCGTCTGATAAAATTTATGTCGGACAGCACTGTACTTTAGGTTTGAATAGCAAAAAGGTGCTTTTATTGTACTTCATTGAATGAATGCATAATATCTACTATATCATCATAAACTTTAGATGGATCACCATCTCAACTCGCCCAGCAACCGTATCCCCCTTTTTTTCTTTTCTCTTTTTATATTATTTTTCTTTTTTTTTTAATAATTGATATAAAGATATTTTTTATATTAAAAAACAGTTTTATATTAAAAAAAAACAGATTTCTATTAATATTAAAAAAATAGTTTTTTTAAAAAATTGAAAGTAAGCAGTTTTTTATATTAAAAAACAGTTTTTTAGATTAAAAAAACAGTTTTTTATTAATATAAAAAAAACAGTTTTTTTTTATTGAAAGTAAACAGTATTTTATTAAAATTAAAATTAAAAAAGTAATTTTTTCATAAATAAAAAAATTGTGTTTATTTAAATGCTGACGTGGACCCACATCATTTGTTGAATGTGGATCTGCGCCAGTAACACTAATCAATTAAACAACGACGCCAATCCAATTAAACAACGAATATAAAAAATAAAAAAAATATCATAAACAAAAAAAAATGTTTATTAAGATGATATCCCAATTGATTATTGCCGCGGGTGCGAACCCACATTTTCGGACCCACATCATTTGTTGAATGTGGATCCGCGCCAGCAGTATATTAGTAAACATAGGTTTTTTTATTTATGAAAAAAAAATCTTTTTAGTTTTAATTTTAATTAAAAACTATTTATTTTTAATAAAAAAAACTGGTTCATTTGAGTGTTGGATTCGCGATTAATTAGCGCCGTTGACGCGGACTCACGTTCAAAAAATGATGTGAGTCCAAGAATGTGGGTCCAACAATTGTTTTTTTATTTCAATTTTAATTTTAATAAAAAACTGTTTCACTTTAATAAGAAAAAGTGTTTAATTTATTTATAAGACTATTTTTTTTATTAAAAAATAGTTTAATATAAAAAATTATGCATTTATTTTGTTTTAAAAAAAATTGTTTAATATAAAAAATTGTTTATAAATTAAAAACTGTTAAAATACTATTTTCTTTAAAACTATTTTTATAGCATTTATTTATAACAAAAGAATAAAAAACTTAAAAAAAAAAAAGAAGGAGAAATGCGGTCGCCAAGCGGTCTATAGTGGGGCATCTAGAATTGCTCACTATATCAGTGAACAAGTTTATGAATAATTATGAATTAGATAATTAATATGTTTTTGTGTATTAGAATGTTTTGTAAATTTTTAGTGTCCAGTGGACCACAAGAAAAATATATGATGATGCTTAGATTCAGCACCACCAGATAAGTGATGGTGAGCTCAAACAATAGTAACCATGGCAGCCCAGGAGATGTGTATGTATAAATATAGAGAAGGAGGTGAGGATAAGAGGAATAAGATAATGATGTATAGTGGTTCAGCGAATTAGGCATACATCCATTGTGAATGTGTGATCCACTAAGTACGGGCACTAATGGCCTGAGATACAATGCACATAAGCTCACTTTCTCTCTCTACTGTGTGTACAAGCAGAGTTTTTACTAGGGTTACAATTATCGATCCCTCTGTAGGGTTGTGAATGACAAGTATATATAGGTCTTGGGGGGTTTAATGTACCCCCCAAGCATGCATGGTGCATGTGAATGACGATCTAGCCAATCCTCTGCTGACACCTGTAGATGCCACCTGTGATTAATGATGACATAATATTTCCTCACGTGAGGTGGTGATTTTGTTATAACGGTCTTCCACGTGCCATATGAGCCTCACGCGCACTGTTCCACGCGTCTCCCAAACCACGCACTGCGATGATGTCACCCTCGGCCTGTGATACGAGGCCGAGGGCAAAGTTCCTTCTGGTAGTGTGCCTGGCCTAATTTAGGCCTCGCACTGTCGTACCCTCGGAGGGTCGTTCGAACCATAATGAGGGGTCGGCCCCTTGAAGGGTCTTCTGAGGCTGATGAGGGGTCGGCCCCTTGAAGGGTCGTCTGAAACTAATGAGGGGGGTCGGCCCCTTGAAGGGTCGTCTGAAACTAATGAGGGGGGTCGGCCCCTTGAAGGGTCGTCTGAGGCTGATGAGGGGGGTCGACCCTTGGAGGGTCGTTTGGGCCTGATGAGGGGTCGACCCCTTGAGGAGTTGTCTGAGGCTGATGAGGGGTGTCGGCCCCTTGGAGGGTCGTCCGATCCTGATGAGGGGTCGGCCCCTTGGAGGGTCGTGTGAGCCTGATGAGGGGTCATCTTGACCCCGTCCAAGTGCTACGTGCCCTCGGCCTGGCCGAGGGTATATATGGGTATATCAATCACCCCCAGCCCTTAGCCATCGATGTTGTTGAGATGGCTGAGGGATAGTGTTTCCTTTGAGATGAGTGTATTGTCAGTTAGATGAAGGACACCTGTCAAAGTGATGTGACACCTAGACAGATATCCACTATCATTCCATTTTCCCCGGCATGACGGCTGCACACTTTTCTTGGAACTTTGTGCCCTAATGATGCCCTCCTCGTGGTCTGTGTTCTGCCTTGGTTAATGGGCCCACTCATTAGCAAGGTATTTAAGCCATTTTTGAAATTATTTCTTCTCTTCTTCTTCTTCGCGCCCAAGCTCTCTCTCTCTCTAGATTTTCCACAGCTCCATAGCCATAGCCATTTTTGCGACTTCTGCATCAAGCCTCGCCGTCCCTTCTCAGGTAATCCTTTTGAGTCAGTGCCTTCTTTACATTTCATTGCTTTTTAACACTTCGACTGCTTTAGGTCTGTAGGACTAGATTTTTCTTTGTCTATTTCATAACTTTCTGGCGTTCTTCTCCTGTGACTTGTTCTTGAGTGTTCTTGACTAAAAACATTTAATTTTTGGTTTTGATCCAAAAGTCCAACTTAGTCAATTGCCAACTTGTTTGTAGTTAGGTTAGCCAAATTCTTCTAAGTGTATGGTCTCCCTCTTAAAGCTTAGGAGGCTTTACAATTTAGCTGATGAATTCCCTTCCCTGAGAAAGAAGTTATTTGTTGAGATTAGACGAGTAGAGGAAGAGGAGGAGAGAAGACGAGGGGCCGACCCTGATTGGGTACACTCATTTTTCCCATTCCTCTATCCACAATAAAACCATCTGAGTCTTGTGGGTCGTCCTGTCGTCCATCCGAGAGTAATTTAGGAGAGATGTATGAAGCACCTTATACCTTTGACTTACTTAAGTCTACATTGTATAAGTGCTCAACTAATTTGGAAATATTGACAAAATTGGTTGTCTATCCCAGAATCCAAAGAGCCTCAGAACCTATCTCTCTAATCCCCTTCAATAATTCATGTAGGTATAAAATGAATCACACTACACACAATTAGAAGTGCATACATGTGTTCATATTGCTTAAAATTGAGTGTGTGTTTAATTCCCCTTGGATTGGTGCTTTAATAATTTTTTGGGAATTTTTAAATAATTTTTTAAACCTTTTTAAACCTTTTTTTTAATAATTGTTTTTATTAATAAAATGGGATAATATAATTTGTGGGGTTAATATTCTATTTTGGAAACTTCTGTTTTCATTAAAATGTTTGGTTGGGTAGGATCTCAAAGCGCTAGAGACTTCAGGGTGATGTTTTGTAATTATTTTGACGCGCGTTTGCACTCCTATCACAGGCCAACACTTGTCATCCTCTTGGTGCGTTAGTTTGTGTTTGTTGTGTGAGAGGATAGCCAGGTGCATTGGTGATCGTTGGATCTTTCCTAATCGAGGGTCTGCATGTGTTCTTAGTTAATCCCGGTGCAAACCATTTGAACCAATCACAAACCTTTTAACCACTGCTGTTTTATAACCTTTGGATCAAGTCAAACCTTGCAAGACTTGATCACAGCCCTTGGTTTCCCTCGAACATCCAGAACCTTCCCTCAGCCCTATATATACCCTCCTCTTCTCAGCCTTAGAAGACTTTTGGGCATTCGTCTTTCTGAGAGAAAAAAAAATAAGAGAGAAGAGAGAAGTGAGAGAGAAGAGAGAGAAAGGAAAACAGTTAGCCAAAATCCAAACCCTAACCCTAAACACTTCATTCCTCTGTAACAAACCTTCGTATACACTTAGCCCCAAACACATCCTGAGTGTTTGAGAGAGAGTGGTTTGTTCTTGTGTTGCTGTAACCTCTTGATCTTTTGATCTTGTTCACAACTTAAACTTTAGAGTGAAGATCTTGTTTCTTTTTCCATAGAAACGTTAGATCTATACTCTGCATGTTACATTTTCACTACATCTGCATATTTTCTACTTATTTCAAGAAAATCGTTACTGATTTGGTTTTGAAAATGTTTTATGGTTTCTGTTTTTACAAAACTTAACCTAGACCTAGTTGGATTCACACTTGGAGATTTTCAATCTCATAAATGTTTTCAAAAAGAGATTGATTAGGATCTTGTCCGATTTTAAAAGCGAGATATACTTGGAATCTGGGTTATATTAAAGGTCAAAAAGGTTTATAGTTTTGTAAGAAAGAAATAAACTCAAATCACTGCATATAGACTTTATATGTAATTTACTAGGACTGTTTGTAAATCTAAGTGTGTGTGAGTTCATGCATGTGTATAGCAATCACTTCACAAACACTTAACACACTACTACACTGGAAGTGTTGTGTATAAATCATTGAGTCGACATAAGTAAGCTAAAGCAAAGGAAGTTAGCAAACTGGAGAAACATCAACAACAAATCAGATCTATGAGAAGTTAGAAGGACACCAAGTGGGGTATATTCCTAAACTTTGAATAGGTTGATTTGTGTGCTTGCATGTTGTATTGTTTGTAACTAATTTTTGTTATTAGTGGATTTTTTTCTTTTGTGACTTAGAAGTCACCGTGGATGTTTCCTCTGTTGGGAGAGGTTTTACCACGTTAAAATCTGTGTGTTGATTATCTTCATCTACTCATCTCATTCTATAAGTGTGCTGAATTTTTGAAACTGCCTTAGTTTTAAAAACTGATTACACAATCTTAATTAATCTCGTACATAAGTTTATTTGTAAACACATCTTGTTTATAATTTTCATTTTCAAAAGAAAAGGGTTTCTCCAACAAACTTTCGGAGTTGCTTATACAGTTTAACCTTGTGTTAAACGGCATTAGCGACGTTTTTCAATTGGTATCAGAGCCCTGTTAACTTTTATTTCAAAAGATCTTGTGTTTCTGAAATCGTTTTCTGAAAAACCTAACTATGGACGAGAAGAATGAAAGGTTTGGTAATCTGTCCAGACCTCCACTCTTTGATGGAAACAACTTTGCTTACTGGAAAGTAAGAATGGTTGCCTTCATCCAAGGGACTTTAGGAGATGATGTCTGGGACATTATTGAAAATGGATACACTTATCCTACTAAACCAGCCACTGAAGGAAGTGATGAGAGGGTAAAGAAAATCTTAAGTGAATTTACCCAAGAAGAGAAAACCATTTCTCGTAATAACAATAAAGGCAAGAATGCCATTTTTATGTCTATTAATGAGTATGAGTTCAAAAGAATCTCATCTTGTGCCACTTCTAAGGAAGCTTGGGACACATTAATCACTGCCCATGAAGGAGACTCGAGAGTTAAAGCTGCTAAAACTCAAATGCTTATCCAGCAGTACAACTCTTTGATCATGTCTGATTCTGAGTCTTTTGATGATTTCTACATGAACTTAACTGATATAGTCACTAAGTTGCATGCTAATGGTATTACTTATGATAGAAATGAAATTGTTTCTAAAATCCTAAGGTCATTACCACAAAAGTTTGACAGTAAGAGGTATGCTATTGAGGAAATGAATGATCAAAACCTTACTCCTGAGTTACTCAATAGCAAACTTAGAACTGTGGAAATGGAATTAGACTTTAAGAAACAATTGAATCATTCTCAAAGAAAACAGCCCAACTCTAACTTGAGTTTTACCTCTAAGATACCCAAACTTGAGACTAATTTGACCAACTCTCACTCTGATGAGGAGTGTGATATAGACAAACTAGATAATCAGATTGCCTTGATGTCTAAACAATTTAAGAAAATTGTTAAATTTAGAAACAGACAGGCAACTAAACAAGGCAAGCCTAATTATCCTACTCTGTCTAATCCCAAACTTCATGAGAGAGGCTTTGACAAACATCCTAAGGACAACAACTCCAGACACACTAGAGACCTTAAAAAGATTGAATGTTTTAGATGTGGGAAACTAGGTCACATTGCTCACGATTGCAGAGTTAATCTGAATAAAGCCAACACACACAATAGAGCCAATGTCTGTAAAACTTGGAATGATTCAAGTGACTCTGATGAAGAGGAACTTGAGTCATCTAATGTACTTGACCCTTGTATGTCTTTTTATGCTAAGATCATTTACAATGATGATATGCATGTGTGTGATAATGATGCTCCTACTCCTGCATGTGTGAATACTGTTTTGACTGGCCTAGATGCTTTATTGTCTGAAAATGTTGCTAGTTCTAGTTCCGTGTGTGTGAGTCAAAGTGATTTCGATAATGACGATGCCAATGGGTGCGTGAGTACTAAAACTGAATCGTTAGGGGTCACTACACACACTTCACTTAGCGACTCAGACACAGATGACCTCCCAGATATCCATACCTTGTATGCTAAAACTCTTATAAAAGGCACTAGACTGGAGAAGACTGTTAGAGACCTTACTAAGAAATTAGATGATCTAAGTCTTATTGTGAAGTTGAATGCTAAAGAGTACACTAACCAGTGTCTATCTCATCAATCTGAAATTGAAACTTTTGATCAAAAATTAAAAGTGTTGACTAAAACTAATGAAACCCAGGAAATGAAATATAAGGGAACATTATTAGAATTGGAGGAAGCAAAAACAAAGACAGCTACTGTTTTCAAAAAATTTTCTAAGTTTGAAAACAATTCAAACTGTTTTACTGACTTTGTTGTTGACTCCAAGACCAATTCTGATGATAGAACCGGTATTGGATTTTGCCCTTAGAACAAACCACAAACTACAAAACTTGAACCTATTAAGTTTGTGTCTGGGGGAAAAAGACCAATTGAAACTTGTCCAGACTTTCATTTTATTAAAAAGGAATTTGATCAAAAGCAACAATAGAAAGACATTGGAGAGTCCAGTAATTCTAAGGCTGAGACTGCACTTAAGACTAAATACGTATGTCCTTTGATCAGAAAGGCTGATTCTACCTATAAGACCATACCTCCTAGGAATAGGACTTCTGAACAGAATACTGTTAAACCCATCTTTAGAAGTTTTTCTAAAGAAATTCATCCCTCAAGCAATCAATATTGCTCATACTGTGACATTTATGGTCATTCCTTTGAAGGTTGTTATGCTAGGCGTCTAAACACCCCTCTTTACAATACTTCTGTCTATAAGAACTTTAACTATTCTAGGCAAAATCATAACCATTAGGTCCTTCCAAGACAACCTGATAAGAACTCTAACTACAGAAATAGAAAGACCAAAACTAAGAGTTCATTTAAGAGAAAGGCTCCCAGAAACTTTCCTAAACCAAAAGCTCAAATTTTTCACAATAATCAGTTTGCTGCTCCAAATGTTTTTCGACAAAAAGTTGTGTCTCGAAAATTTTATCAAATGAGGGCAAACTTGCGCAAAATTAAAACTAGAGCTATTTGGGTTAGAAAAGAGGATCTTTTACCCAAATGAAGTGTAACATTGTCATCACTGCTTTAAAAGCTGAACACACTTCATCTGGTTGGTACTTAGATTCAGGATGTTCCAAACATATGACACGAGATGAAACAAAACTTCTAAACAAAACCAGATTTGCTCGTGGGAAAGTTGTTTTTGGTGATGGTGTTTCATCCCAGATCATAGGTAAAGGAACCCTAAAAGAAGAAGGAATGCCTGTTCTCAAAAATGTTCTATTAGTTAAAGGCCTTAAAGCCAACCTCCTAAGCATATCACAATTTTGTGACTCCGACCATACAGTCACCTTTTCAAAGAACAATTGTAAAATTCTAAATGATAAAGGTGAATGCATTATTACAGGATTTAGAACACCTGACAATTGTTATACTGTCAAGACTAGTTCTGAAACCTGTAACATTGTCAGAATGGATGACAATGAAATCTGGCATAATCGTATGGGTCACTTAAGTTATGATATCCTTGGTAGACTGTCTAGTAAAGAGATAGTTAGAGGAATTCCTAAAATTAAACCTATTCCAAGTGTTGTCTGTGGTCATTGCCAGGAAGGAAAAATAGTTAAGACTTCGCATAAAAAGGTTAAAGACATCCTCACCTCTAGACCTCTAGATCTCATCCATATGGACCTCATTGGTCCATCTAGAACTATTAGTCTTTGTGGACACAGTTATATCCTTGTCATGGTTGGTGATTTTACACGATTCACTTGGGTTGCCTTCTTGAAACATAAATCTGACACGTTTCAGAATTTTTTGAAAATTCTTCTAAGAATTGAAAATGAGAAGGACACTCAAGTAAATCGCATTCGTAGTGATAGAGGGGGAGAGTTCTTAGACACAGGAATAGTTGAATATTGTGACTACAACGGTTACAAACATGAATTTAGTGCCCCTAAAACTCCTCAGCAGAATGGTATTGCTGAAAGGAAAAACCGAACTCTTTAAGAGATGGCATGTGTCATGTTGCATGCCAAATCCCTACCTAAATACCTTTGGGTAGAATCTATTAGAACTGCCTGGCATATAATTAATAGGGTTTACCTCAGGAAAAACTCTAAACAAACCCCTTATGAGTTGTGGTACGGTAAGAAGCCTAACCTGAAATACCTAAGAACCTTCGGAAGTTAGTGTTATGTCTGTAAAGACAAAGAACATCCGTCTAAATTCAAAACTCGTGGTGATAAAGCCATCTTCTTAGGATACTCCCCAAACAGTCGTGCTTATCGTATATACAATCTGCGTACTAAGGCCCTTATGGAATCGATAAATGTAATTGTAAGCGACACTATTGTCGAAAATAAGATATCTGAATCACCTATTGTGGTTGAATCTGAAAATGATTTCAAAACTGATTCACCAGAAATAGATGACTCATTACCTATTGAGAGTCCAGAAGTACTTGGCTAGGTATCTAAAGATCATCCCATTGACAACGTGGTTGGTAATCCTAATGAGCCAGTTCGTACTAGATCCCAGTTAAGAAATTATGCTAATTATGCATGTTTTGTCTCCCTTGTGGAACCGAAAAATGTTAATGAAACATTGAATGACACACACTGGATTTCTGCTATGCAGGAAGAACTTTTACAATTTTTCATTCACGATGTCTGGTATCTTGTACCTCGGCCTCAAAACAAAAATGTTATTGGAACACGTTGGATTTTCAAGAACAAATCTGATGAAAATAGGGTAATCCTTAGAAACAAAGCTAGACTAGTTACTCAAGGCTACTCTCAAATAGAAGGGATAGATTTCAGCGAGACATTTTCCCCTGTCACTCGTCTTGAATATGTTCGTCTTCTTTTCGCCATAGCGTGTTACTTAAAATTCACACTTTATCAAATGGATGTCAAATCTGCTTTCCTAAATGGAATTCTGTCCGAAGAAACATATGTAGAACAACCCAAAGGGTTCATTGACCCTAAATACCCTAACCATGTCTTTCGTCTAAAAAAGGCTTTGTATGGCTTAAAACAAGCTCCTCGAGCTTGGTATGAACGCCTTTCCAACTTTTTGTTGGATAAAGGTTTTAAGAGAGGAGGAATGACCAGACTCTCTTTGTCAAACATTTTGACAAAAACATTATTATAGCCCAAGTCTATGTAGACGACATCATATTCGTGTCAACTTCAAACTCTGAAGTTAAATCCTTTTCTGCTAGTATGAACAAGGAGTTTCACATGTCCCTTATGGGGGATCTACAACTTTTCTTAGGATTTCAAGTGAAACAGAATTCTGATGGTCTATTTGTCTCTCAAACTAAGTATGCCTTAGACCTTGTTAAGAAATTTGGCTTAGAGAATGCTAAAATTGCCAAAACACCTATGAGTACTACCATTAAATTAAGCAAAGATGAAAATGGTAAGTCAGTTGATTCCACACTTTACCGTAGTATGATTGGTAGCCTACTCTATCTAACTGCCTCACGACCAGACATAATGTATGCTGTATGTCTGTGTGCTCGTTACCAGAATAACCCTAAAGAGAGCCATTTATTGAGTGTAAAACGTATAATAAAGTACATAAAAGGCACTCTCAATCTTGGACTTAGGTATACTAAGGATACCTGTAGCACCATCATAGGGTATACTGATGCTGATTGGGCCGGTTGTACTGATGATAGTAAAAGTACATCAGGTGCCTGTTATTATGTCGGCAATAATTTAGTTGGTTGGAGTAGTAAAAAACAGAATTGCACATCTTTATCCATGGCTGAGTCCGAATATATAGCAGCAGGCAGTTGCTGTGCTCAATTATTATGGATAAAACAGATGTTAAGCGATTATGGAATTAAAGAAGATCAATTACAATTGTATTGTGACAATCAAAGCGCCATTAATATATCTAAAAAACCGGTTCAACACTCGCGAACTAAGCATATTAAAATAAGGCATCATTTTATACGCGAACTTGTTGAAACTAAGGAATTAGAAATTCATTACTTGCCTACTGATCTGCAACTTGCAGACATGTTCACTAAACCTTTAGACTATAAAAGATTTCTGTATTTGCGAAATTCTATAGGCATGGTATGCGCTGATTAAACTCTTAAGACCTTAAGTTTTACTCTTTGTCCATTTGAGACAAAATGGGGGAGAAATTTGAGTTTTTTGAGTTCTATATTTTGTTCACATTTCATCTAAACGGCTTGATCTTAGTGTGTATATTTGCAGGAATCTCTTCTACTGACTGTCTACCGTTTCTAGTGTAAAAATTTGTAAATAGTTGAGTTATGTAATTTTTGACTTTCTAGGAAATGGGTAGATAGAATCTTTTGTATAGGACTAGGTTTTATTTTTTTGGTTCCCTACGAGTTTTAAGCTAACTCAAAGGAGATTTTATCTCATATTTCCAAAGGGGGAGATTGAAGCACCTTATACCTTTGACTTACTTAAGTCTACATTGTATAAGTGCTCAACTAATTTGGAAATATTGACAACATTGGTTGTCTATCCTAGAATCCAAAGAGCCTCAGAACCTATCTCTCTAATCCTCTTCAATAATTCATGTAGGTATAAAATGAATCACACTACACACAATTAGAAGTGCGTACATGTGTTCATATTGCTTAAAATTGAGTGTGTGTTTAATTCCCCTTGGATTGGTGCATTAATAATTTTTTGGGAATTTTTAAATAATTTTTTAAACCTTTTTAAGCATTTTTAAACATTTTTTTTAATAATTGTTTTTATTAATAAAATGGGATAATATAATTTGTGGGGTTAATATTCTATTTTGGAAACTTCTGTTTTCATTAAAATGTTTGGTTGGGTAGGATCTCAAAGCGCTAGAGACTTCAGGGTGATGTTTTGTAATTATTTTGACGCGCGTTTGCACTCCTATCATAGGCCAACACTTGTCATCCTCTTGGTGCGTTAGTTTGTGTTTGTTGTGTGAGAGGATAGCCAGGTGCATTGGTGATCGTTGGATCTTTCCTAATCGAGGGTCTGCATGTGTTCTTAGTTAATCCCGGTGCAAACCATTTGAACCAATCACAAACCTTTTAACCACCGCTGTTTTATAACCTTTGGATCAAGTCAAACCTTGCAAGACTTGATCACAGCCCTTGGTTTCCCTCGAACATCCAGAACCTTCCCTCAGCCCTATATATACCCTCCTCTTCTCAGCCTTAGAAGACTTTTGGGCATTCGTCTTTCTGAGAGAAAAAAAATAAGAGAGAAGAGAGAAGTGAGAGAGAAGAGAGAAAAGAATAGAGAGAAGAGAGAGAAAGGAAAACAGTTAGCCAAAATCCAAACCCTAACCCTAAACACTTCATTCCTCTGTAACAAACCTTCGTATACACTTAGCCCCAAACACATCCTGAGTGTTTGAGAGAGAGTGGTTTGTTCTTGTGTTGTTGTAACCTCTTGATCTTTTGATCTTGTTCACAACTTAAACTTTAGAGTGAAGATCTTGTTTCTTTTTCCATAGAAACGTTTGATCTATACTCTTCATGTTAAATTTTCACTAGATCTACATATTTTCTACTTATTTCAAGAAAATTGTTACTGATTTGGTTTTGAAAATGTTTTATGGTTTCTGTTTTTACAAAACTTAACCTAGACCTAGTTGGATTCACACTTGGAGATTTTCAATCTCATAAATGTTTTCAAAAAGAGATTGATTAGGATCTTGTCCGATTTTAAAAGCGAGATATCCGTGGAATCTGGGTTATATTAAAGGTAAAAAAGGTTTATAGTTTTGTAAGAAAGAAATAAACTCAAATCACTGCATATAGACTTTATATGTAATTTACTAGGACTGTTTGTAAATCTAAGTGTGTGTGAGTTCCTGAATGTGTATAGGAATCACTTCACAAACACTTAACACACTACTACACTGGAAGTGTTTTGTATAAGATCTGAGATCATTGAGTCGACATAAGGAAGCTAAAGCAAAGGAAGTTAGCAAACTGGAGAAACATCAACAACAAATTAGATCTATGAGAAGTTAGAAGGACACCATGTGGGGTATATTCCTAAACTTAGAATAGGTTGATTTGTGTGCTTGCATGCTGTATTGTTTGTAACTAATTTTTGTTATTAGTGGATTTTTTGCTTTTGTGATTTAGAAGTCACCGTGGATGTTTCCTCTGTTGGGAGAGGTTTTACCACGTTAAAATCTGTGTGTTGATTATCTTCTTCTACTCATCTCATTCTATAAGTTTGCTGAATTTTTGAAACTGCCTTAGATTTAAAAACTGATTACACAATCTTAATTAATCTCGTACATAAGTTTCTTTGTAAACACTTCTTGTTTATAATTTTCATTTTCAAAAGAAAAAGGTTTCTCCAACAAACATTCGGAGTTGCTTATACAGTTTAACCTTGTGTTAAACGGCATTAGCGACGTTTTTCATTGTATGAGAGGGCGTCGTCACCAACTGATGCTGGGCCTTTTGGGAGGAGAGGGACGTCTAATCTAAGCCCAAGCCGACAGGCCGAGGGAGTGGTCCCTTCCGAAGCTGTCCCTATGACAACTCTATCCTCTCATGCCTTCCAGATGGCCTTTCCCCACGGACCTATGACAGGTGATGAGGCCGAGGGAGAGGGGACTGAGGATAATGGTGAGGACTCAGACGCTCACCCAGTTGACACCTCCCACTCCTCGGCCTATATTTCCTCAGTTATGGATCGTGACCTCCTGTTGTGGAGGCATACATTTGGTGTGCCCCCCCAACATAAGTATGAGGGTCCCCTCTGAGTCTAAGAGGGTCTTTGAGGGTGGAGGGGGAGAGATCACAGTATATGAACAGATGTTTAAGGTCGATGTTAGGTTCCCTCTGCACCCTGCCATTTTCAATATCTTGTCAGCCATCGCTGTTGCCCCCTTTCAACTTCCTCCCAATTCCTTGAGGACAGTCCTCGGTTATGTCTCTTTGTGGAAGAATACCTTCACTGAAGAGCCTTCAGTCGATGTGTTTTTGGCTTGTTATAATATCACTTCCTCGTCTAAACATCCTGGGTACTATCATCTAGGGGCAAGGAAGTCTGATAAGAAACTTCTCCATATGGCACAAACCTCCCACCGCGATTGGAAGAAGAGATTTCTCTTCGTCTCTGGAGAATGGGAATTTTCCATCGAGGCTCGACCTTTGGACGATGGTCCTAGGGTTACAAGGAAATGGTCTAACCCCATGATGAAGGCTAAGTCAGACCCCGGCCTTAGTCTGGTTGAAACGGACATAGTCGAGTATCTGAGAGAACGAGGGAAAGAGGGTGGACTTACAAAGTTTGAAGATATAATGACCCCTCGGTTCCTCAAAGAAGCTGGTCTGAGGGTCAGCCCCTTGACAGAGCTATGTGAGTTATTATTATTTTTTGCCCAATCTTTAATTTTTTCCAAGTGTTTCATCTTTGCCTCTGCATTTCTTTGATGTGTCATCTTCTTTTCAGGTTGTCCTGTAGGTATCTTTGACCATCTCTGGGAAATGACTGCCCCCAGCTTGCTATCTGGCTTGGGCAAGAAGAAGGGAAAGGAGCCTCAGCAGGCTCCCAAGAAGTCGAAGGCTGTAGGGCCGACACCTGTTGAAATTTTCGCTGAGGGTTCCAAAAGAAAAGGTCCTAAAGTTCCTGTTGACCCTCGGTCGGATTCAAGGACGAGGGAAAGGGTGGAGGCATCAGAGGGGACTGGTTCCTCTTCCAGTATGGGGGCCTATTGGTACCAGAACCTAGCATTCCTGAAGGCTGAACCGTCTTCTCTCATTGCTAACTTGAGGGCGGCCAAGGCCTCTATGTTTTTCGCTCCCTCAGTCGCGGACTATGAATTCTTATCAAAGTTCCCCGGGGCAAGCTTTATGATTACGGTCTGCACACACTGGCTCAGGTATTTGTTTTTGCTTTATCTCATTAATTGAATTTTTCACAAACTGTTTCCTCGGCCTCTTAACAAGTGTCTTTTTCTTTGCAGTCTGTCTGTGCCTTTACCTCGTCCACTAAGTGGATGGCTGAAAACCAATAAAAATTTCATGAAGTCGAGAGGGCCATTCAGCACAAGGTTGATATGCAGACAGAGCTTGAGACTGCAAGGGCTGAACTGGAGAGTGCCAGGACCTAACATACCAGGGTCTTGGATGAGCTGACGAAGTAGCACGATGCAGACTTGAAGGCCAAGGATTTTCTTATAAAAGAGAAGGACGAGGCCTTGATCAAATTGGGGGTTTTGTCCAAGACTAATCTTGAGTTGGTTGTGAAGAAAGCCGAGGCCGATGCTGTGGAGGCCTGCAAACTCTCGGATGAGTTTCAAGGCTTCGGTCTTGAATACCTAGAGAGGGGGATTAGGATGGCCTATCGGTGGGTCGTCCTTAAGTTTGCTGATGCAGTATCATCTGTTCGCCCCTCTATCGAAGCACTCCAACTGGAAGACCCTCTGATTGCTGAGGCTTTGGTAGAGGTGGAGTCTCAAGTGCATGCCGAGTGCACCGGTACGTCTGAGGATCGGCCTGTCTTGGCCATCGAGGAAGCCCCCATCATTAATGTTGAATCATTGCCCTCCGGCGTTGCTCAATAGGGTGGTTGTCTATAGCCCATACCCTCTTCGTGTAATTAATATTTTTGTACTCCTTTATCGGAAAAACATCTTCATTTTGTAATATAATGCCTCTCTTTACCTTTTGTACTTGCTCTTGTATGATATGCCTTGTGATGTTTTCAAAAATTAACAATATCACTAACCCCTCCCTCGTCTTTTTTAAAGGTGAATGAGGGGTCGTCCCCAGCATTGACCCTCATTATAGCCGAGGGTTATTTTTACCAACTTAATGGTTTTATTCAAGTCCCCCCTCATCTTTCTTAAGGGTGAATGAGGGGTCGTCCCCAGCATTGACCCTCATTATAGCCGAGGGTTGTTTTTACCAACTTAATGGTTTTTAATCAAGTCCTCCTTCGTCTTTCTTGAGGGTGAATGAGGGGTCGTCCCCAGCATTGACCCTCATTATATAGCCGAGGGTGATTTTTAACCAACCTAATGGTTTTTAATCAAGTCCTCCCTCGTTTTTAGGGTGAATGAGGGGTCGTCCCCAGCATTGACCCTCATTATAGCCGAGGGTGGTTTTTAACCAACCTAATGGTTTTTAATCAAGTCCTCCCTCGTCTTTCTTGAGTGTGAATGAGGGGTCGTCCCTAGCATTGACCCTTATTGTAGCCGAGGGTGGTTTTTAACCAACCTAATGGTTTTTAAGATAATGTCCTCCCTCGTCTTTCTTGAGGGTGAACGAGGGGTCATCCCCAACATTGACCCTTATTATAGCCGAGGGTGGTTTTTAACCAACCTAATGGTTTTTAATCAAGTCCTCCCTCGTCTTTCTTGAGGGTGAATGAGGGTTCGTCCCCAGCATTGACCCTCATTATAGCCGAGGGTGGTTTTTAACCAACCTAATGGTTTTTAAGATAATGTCCTCCCTCGTCTTTCTTGAGGGTGAACGAGGGGTCATCCCCAACATTGACCCTTATTATAGCCGATGGTGGTTACCACCAATTTTAATTGATGTTTAATAAAGTCCCCCCTCGTCTTTCTTGAGGGTAAAGGAGGCTCGTCCCCTCCATTGACCCTCATCATAGTCGAGGGTGGTTCCCCAAAGATGATCCCAGACATACTAGAACTGACAAACGCAAGATAAGGGGAAACACTGTTATTTCTCATTAACATTCCAAGTGTTCTGTTGGAGCAACACCCATTACAATTATGGTCCGACAGGACATTACAACACTACTGATAGTATTTTTTCAAATGATCTGCATTCCAGGGGTTAGAAAAGGGTTCCCCTTCTAGGTTTTCTAGTCTATAGGTCCCAGGGACAACTTCATCGATAACCCTATATGGGTCATTCCAATTCGGGTGGAGCTTGTTGGGCTTCGGCCAAGTTTTTTTGAGGACTAAGTCCCCCACTGCAACTGGTCTCTGCTTCATCCTCTGATTGTAAAACCTTGCAGTCCTCTGCTGGTAGGCGGCTTGCCTTATCTCGTCGTCTTCCCTCCTTTCCTCAATCAGGTCTAAGTCAAGTCTCCTCTCTTCCATATTTCTCCGGGGGTCATACATTTGGACCCTATGAGTAGGAAACCCTGAAGCCCTTATACTTTTGACTCACTTGAGTCTATATTGTATAAGTACTCATCTAGTTTGGAAATTGTGACAAAATTGTGTCTACCTAGAAACCAAAGAGCCTCAGAAGTTGGATTGCCTATTCATATCTCTTTCTTGCTTTGATCAAGAACCTATTGCCAACACTCAGACACAGTAGAATTCATTTTTGCATATCATATTGCATAATTATGTGTGTACATGTGTTGAGTGTGTTTAAATCCCCAAGTTTAATTTTTAATAATTTTTTGGGATTTTTTAAATAATTTTTAAACCATGTTTTATTAATTAAAACATGATTTATAAGTTTTGGGGTCAATCTCTTAATATTATTTGTTGTGTATTATGGCCTAATGTTACCTTGGGTAGAATCCAAAAGCGGCAGAGACTTCAGGGTATACTTTGTAATTAGTTTGGACGCGCGTTTTATATCCTTTAACTGGCCGACACCTGTTGCCCTCTGATTGGTTAGAAGTGTGTTTCTTTACTGAGACAATAGAGGCGTGTGTTATCAGCCCTTGGATCATTTCTTATCAATGGTCTGCATGTTGCCTTGATGAATCCCCGTGTAACTTTTTAAGCCAATCAGCGTTCGTTTAAGCACCGCCTTGTGTGAGCCCTTAGATTCAAGTCAATTTAAATTGACTCGATCTCAGCCCTTGGTTTTGATCAGATATCTCGAACCTTCTCCTCCCACTATAAAAAGAACCCTTCCCTCAGACTTCGAAGACTTTTGCCATTTGCATTCTTCTGAGATAATAGAGAGAGAAGAGAGAGAAGAGAGAAACCAGAGAGAAAAGAAAGTTAGAAACCCTAACTTCGTCCAAATCCTCTTCAAACCTAACCCAAACACTTCTTTAAAACATCATAACCAAAAACACTACCCTGAGTGTTGTTGAGTGTTTGACAGTTTGAGTTGAGTTATTTTTGTTGCTGTAACCTTGTGTTCGTGAGATCTTGTTTCCAACTTGGACTTTTACTTATATCTAGTTTCTGATTTCATAGAAATCTCATATCTGAGTTATTCATGTTACATTACACTTAGTTCTTTTTTATTTCTCATCTTGAGAAATATATTGTTGAGTTATTCTTGTTCTTGTAAAACTAAAACTTTGACCTAGTTTGGAATGTCACTTGGAGGTTTTCAATCTCAAAAAATTTTTGTTTTAAATTCTGAGATTGATTAAGACCTTGTCTGTCTTCCTAGCAAGGTATTCGTGGATTCTGGGAATGATTTAAAGGTCAAATAAGGTTCAAAGTTTTCTAAGAAGAAAGAAAAAGAAAAGATCACAGAATATAGTGTTATTGTAATTTGTTAGGACTGTTTGTACTTAATAAGTGTGCGTGTGTGTGTGCATGCATGTGTTAGAAAGCACTTCCACAAACACTTACACCCTACAACACGAAAAGTGTTGGTAATAAGATCTTGTGAACAAAAGTCGACGTAAAGTGCTGGAACAAATCAGAAGTTGACAAACTGAGAGAACTACATCTACAATCAGAAGTGCAGAGAAGTTTAAGGACACCAGAGGGTACATTCGTAAACTTATATAGGCCTGAGTTGTTTGCATGTTAGTTATATAGTTTGTAACTCATATATTTGTTTTAGTGGATTTTTCATTTTACTCCGTAGAGGGAGTCGTGGATGTTTCCTCAATTGGTGAGGTTTTACCACGTAAAAAATTGTGAACATAAGCCTTCTACATTTTCTCATCTCATTCTTGGTTGTGCTGTGTTTAAAACTTGTTTAAATTATCTTATAAACTTATTGCCCAAATCTTGAATAAGATCTCGTACATACTGTTTTATTAAACACTTCTTGTGATTAATCCTTTTTGATTTAAGAAAAGTGTTTCTTCAAAAAACAACTCGGAGTTACTTAAATAGTTTATTTTCAATAAACGGATTTAGTAATGCATTTTTCAATTGGTATCAGAGCTTGGTAAAACTGCTTTTAAAGAGATCCTGTGTTTCTAAAATTGTTTTCTGAAAATCAAATATGGACGAGAAAAATGAAAGATTTGGTAACTTGACCAGACCTCCAATATTTGATGGAACCAATTTTGTTTACTGGAAAGTAAGGATGATTGCTTTCATTCAAGGAACTTTGGGAGATGATGTCTAGGACCTTGTTGAAAATGGTTATACTTTTCCTACTAAACCAGCCAACGAAGGAAGCAATGAGAAGGTTAAGAAAGTTCTAAGTGAGTTCACTCAAGAAGAGAAACAAGTTTCTCGAAATAATAATAAAGGAAAGAATGCTATATTTATGTCTATAAATGAACATGAGTTCAAAAGAATCTCATCCTGTACTACTTCTAAGGAAGCTTGGGACACCTTAGTCACTGCTCATGAAGGAGACACTAGAGTTAAGGTTGCTAAAAGACAAATGCTTATTCAGCAATATAACTCCTTAATTATGTCTGAGACTGAATCATTTGATGACTTCTATATGAACCTGATTGATATTGTGACCAAACTGCATGCTAATGGGATAACCTATGATAGACAAGAAATTGTATCTAAAATTCTGAGATCATTACCACAGAAGTTTGATAACAAAAGATATGCTATTGAGGAAATGTGTGATATAAATCTCACTCCTGAATTACTAAGTAGTAAATTAAGAACTGTGGAAATGGAACTGGAATTTAAGAAACAATTAACCCAATCCCATAGGAAACAGACTAGTTCCAATCTAAGCTTCTCTTCTTAATTGATTAAGCCTGAGTTTAATACTTCCAATGATGAATCTGATGAGGACTGTGATATAGAGAGTTTGGACAATCAGATTGCCTTAATGACAAAACAGTTCAAGAAAATCATTAAGTTTAGAAACAAAGTGGCAAATAAACAAGGCAAGTCAAATTATCCAACTCTTTCTAGTCACAGACCTCATGAGAAAAACAATGACAAAAATCATAAGGACTCTCACACTAGACCTAATAGAGACCTTAAGAAGACTGAATGCTATAGATGTGGTAAACTGGGGCACATTGCACAAGACTGTAGAGTTAATTTGAACACTCAAAACAAACACACTAGAGCTAACATCTGCAAAACATGGGATGATTCAAGTGACTCTGAATATGAGGAACCTGAGTCATCAGATGCTTTTGATCCTTGCATATCTTTCTTTGCCAAGATTATTTATAATGATGACATGCCTATGTTTGTTAATGAGGATGAACCAAATAACTCTATGACTGATACTTCGAATGTGGTTATTACTGGTTTAGATGCTTTGATTACTGAGAATGTTGCATGTTCTACCTCGGGGTGTGTGAGTCAAAGGGATGGCGATAATGACGATGTCAATGGGTGTGTGAGTTTAACAAATGAATCGTTAGGGGTCACTCCACACACCACACTTAGTGACTCGGACAATGAAGATCTCCCAGACATTCACACACTTTACACTAAGACTATCAAGAAAAGCGCTAGACTAGAAAGACTCTTAAAGATCTTACCAAGAAATTGGAAGATCTAAGCCTGATGGTTAAACTGAATGCTGAAGAGTACATTACCCAATGTTTAACTCATAAAAGTGAAATTAAAGTTTTTGATGAAAAATTGAAAAATTTGACTGAAACAAATGAAATTCTGGAGAAAAAGTACAAAGGGACATTGTTAGAGTTGGAACAAACCAAAGAAAAGACAACAACTATTTTCAAAAAATTTACAAAATTTGAAAATAATTCTAACTGTTTTGATGAATTTGTTGCTGAATCTAAAACCAATTCTGATGATCGAACTGGTATAGGATTTTTTCCCAATTTGAAAACACAAACTAAACATTTTGAACCTATCAAGTTGTGTCAGGAGGCAAAAGACCTATTGAAACATGCCCAGACTTTCATTCTCTAAAAACTGAGTTTGATTCAAAAAATCAAAGTTTTAACATTGGGGAATCAAGTTGCTCTAAACATGAAAGTTCACCTAAGGCTAAATACTTCTGTCCTTCTATTAGGAAGAGTGAGTCTGCATTCAAGACTTTCACACCTAGGAATAGAGTTCAACCTCAAAACTCTATAAAACCATTGTTTAGAGACTTTCCTAAGGAGACCCCCATCTTGAGCAATCTTTATTGCTCCTACTGTGACATATGTGGTCACTCTTTTGATGGTTGCTATGCTAGGAGACTTGTTAAACCTATCTATAATCCTCCTACTTACCAGAACTTTAACTATTGTAGGAGGAGTCGAAACAATTATATACTTCCTAGACAGCCAGATAAAAACTCTAACTATAGAAAGAGAAAGACCAAACCTAAAAGAACATTTCCTAGAAGGAATCCTAAGCACTTTCCTAAACCAAATGCTCAAGTCTTTCACAAAATTCAGAATCATGCGCAAAACATTTTTCAGCAAAAATCTAATGCTCGCAAATTTTATCAGTTGAGAGCTAATAAGCGCAAGATGAAAACTAGAGCAATTTGGATTAGAAAAAATGATCTATTACCTCAGATGAAGTGTAATATTGTTGTTACTACTTTAAAAGCCGAACACACATCATCTGGATGGTATTTAGACTCTAGATGTTCTAAGCACATGACTGGAGATGAATCTATACTTTTAAACAAAACCAGATTTACTGGTGGTAAAGTCATTTTTGGTTATGGAGTTTCATCTCAAATCATAGGCAAAGGAACTCTCCAAGAAGATGGGCTTCCTATTCTTAAAGATGTTTTTCTAGTTAAAGGTCTAAAGGCTAACTTACTTAGTATTTCGCAATTTTGTGACTCAGACCATACTGTTACCTTTTCAAAGAACAATTGCAAGATTTTAAATGAAAAAGGTGAATGCATAATTACTGGATTCAGAACTCCTGACAACTGCTACACTGTCAAAAACAATTCTGAAATTTGTAATGTTGCCAGAATGGATGACAACGAGATATGGCATAACAGAATGGGTCACATAAATTACGATAATCTTAGTAAATTGTCTACTCACGACATAGTAAGAGGAATTCCAAAAATTAAACCCATTCATAATATTGTTTGTGGTTCGTGTCAAGAAGGTAAAATTGTTAAGGCCCCTCATAAGAAAGTCAAAGATATTCTCACCTCTAATCCCTTAGTACTCATCCATATGGACCTAATGGGTCCTTCCCAAACTGTTAGCCTTTGTGGACACAGTTATATCTTAGTTATGGTTGATGACTTCACCAGATTTACTTGGGTAGCCTTTTTAAAACAAAAGTCTGACACTTTTCAAACCTTCATAAAAATTCTTCTTAGGATTGAAAATGAAAAGGACACTCAAGTAAATAGAATTCGGAGTGATAGAGGTGGTGAATTCAAAGACACAGGTATTGTAGAATACTGTGACTATAATGGTTACAAACACGAGTTCAGTGCTCCTAAGACTCCTCAACAAAATGGAATCGCCGAGAGGAAGAATCGTACCTTGCAAGAGATGGCACATGTCGTGTTATATGCCAAGAATTTACCTAAATATTTTTGGGTAGAATCTATTCGTACTGCGTGTCACATCATTAATAGGGTCTATCTTAGAAAGAATTCCAAACAAACCCCTTACGAAATTTGGTACAATAAGAAGCCTAATCTCAAATACCTTAGAACCTTTGGCAGTACTTGTTATGTATGCAAAGATAGGGAACACTTATCTAAATTTGAGAGCCGGGGAGATAAAGCCATATTTCTAGGATACTCGCCTAACAGTAGAGCTTATCGAGTGTATAATCTTTGCACTAAAACCATGATGGAATCCATAAATGTAATTGTTAGTGACACTACTATAGAAAGCAAGACTGGTGAATTACCTATTGAAGAAGAGTATTCAAATATTTTAGAAAATGACCCTTCTGAAATAGATAATTCATTACCTATTGAGACACCTGAAGTACCTAACTGGGTTTCTAAACATCATCCCATAAACAACATAGTTGGCAACCCTAGTGAGCCAGTGCGTACAAGATCCCAACTTAGAAATTATGCACATTATGCATGTTTTGTTTCCCTTGTGGAACCAAAGAATGTAAATGAGGCATTGAATGACTCTCACTGGATTTCTGCTACGCAGGATGAACTTTTACAATTTTTCATTCATGATGTATGGTATCTTGTTCCACGTACTGATCACAAAAAGGTTGTTGGTACTCATTGGATTTTCAAAAATAAAACTGATGAAAATGGGATAATAATTAGAAATAAAGCTAGATTAGTTTCTCAAGGATACTCCCAAATAGAAGGAATTGATTTTAACGAGACCTTTGCCCCTGTTACTCTTTTAGAATCAGTTCGTCTGCTTTTCGCTATACCTTGTCACATGCGTTTTACATTATATCAAATGGATGTCAAATCTGCGTTCCTTAATGGAATACTGGCTGAGGAAACCTATGTAGAACAACCTAAAGGGTTCATTGACCCTAAATATCCAAATCATGTATTTCTTCTGAAAAAGGCTTTATATGGCCTTAAACAAGCTCCTAGAGCTTGGTATGAGCGTCTTTCCAGTTTTCTTTTAGATAAAGGTTTCAAAAGAGGTGGAAATGACCAAACCCTATTTGTCAAACATTTTGACAAATACATTACTATTGCACAAGTATATGTAGACGATATTATATTTGGATCAACTTCTTCCTCAGAAGTAAAATCCTTTTCTGAAATTATGACTAAGGAATTTCAGATGTCCCTTATGGGGGAGTTGCAGTTCTTCCTAGGTCTCCAAGTCAAACAAAATCCAGAAGGACTATTTGTTTCGCAACCTAAGTACGCTTTAGATATCGTTAAGAAATTCCGCCTTGAGAGTGCTAAAAATGCTAAAACGCCCATGAGTACTACGCTAAAACTTTTTAAATATGAAAATGGAACATCTGTAGATCCTACTCTGTATCGTAGTTTGATAGGCACTTTACTATACCTTATTGCCTCGCGTCCTGATATTATGTATGCTGTGTGTGTATGTGCTCGATATCAAAGTAACCCTAAAGAGAGCCACTTGAATGCTGTTAAACGTATCATTAAATATGTAAATGGCACTCTAAATCTAGGACTTTGGTACACTAATGACACACCAAGCACTATAATTGGGTACACTAATGCTGAGTGGGCTGGGTGTACTGATGATAGTAAAAGCACTTCAGGAGCATGTTATTATATAGGGAATAACTTGGTAGGATGGAGTAGTAAAAAACAAAACTGCACATCACTCTCAACAGCTGAATATGAATACATAGCCGCTGGCAGCTGTTGTGCTCAATTAATGTGGCTTAAACAAATGCTAAGTGATTATGGTATTCAAGAAAACAAATTGCATCTCTATTGTGATAATCAAAGTGCGATTAATATTTCTAAAAATCCTGTTCAACACTCGCGAATAAAGCATATTAAAATAAGACATCATTTTATACGTGAATTGGTTGAATCTAAGGAATTAGAAATCAATTATCTTCCTACTGATCTACAACTCGCAGATATGTTTACCAAACCTCTAGATTATAATAGATTCATTTCATTACGTAAATCTATTGGTATGGTTTGTGCTGAGTAATACCTTTGCTGCTTGTCCAAGTTTTTCCCTTTGTCCATTTGAGACAAAATGGGGGAGAAATTTGAGTCTACTAATCTCTTACATCTACTAAACAGCTTGATCTTAGTAATTCATTGCAGGTATTCCTTTTTGTACAGTTACTCTCAACAGTTGTAATAGGGTATTCAAATGTACTTAGTTGAGTTATGTATTTTTGATTTCTAGGTATTGGGTAGATAGAATTTTGATAGGAATAAGTTTTTCTTATTTTTTTGTTGTCCTACGAGTCCAAGATGACTCAAAGGAGATTTTGTCTCATATTTCCAAAGGGGGAGATTGAAGCCCTTATACTTTTGACTCACTTGAGTCTATATTGTATAAGTGCTCATCTAGTTTGAAATTTGTGACAAAATTGTGTCTACCTAGAAACCAAAGAGCCTCAGAAGTTGGATTGCCTATTCATCTCTCTTTCTTGCTTTGATCAATAACCTATTGCCAACACTCACACACAGTAGAATTCATTTTTGCATATCATATTGCATAATTATGTGTGTACATGTGTTGAGTGTGTTTAAATCCCTAAGTTTGATTTTTAATAATTTTTTGGGATTTTTTAAACAAATTTTAAACCATGTTTTATTAATTAAAACTTGATTTATAAGTTTTGGGGTCAATCTCTTAATATTATTTGTTGTGTATTATGGCCTAATGTTACCTTGGGTAGAATCCAAAAGCGGCAGAGACTTCAGGGTATACTTTGTAATTAGTTTGGACGTGCGTTTTATATCCCTTAACTGGCCAACACCTGTTGCCCTCTGATTGGTTAGAAGTGTGTTTCTTTACTGAGACAATAGAAGCGTGTGTTATCAGCCCTTGGATCATTTCTTATCAATGGTCTGCATGTTGACTTGATGAATCTCCGTGTAACTTTTTAAGCCAATCAGCGTTCGTTTAAGCACCGCCTTGTGTGAGCCCTTAGATTCAAGTCAATTTAAATTGACTCGATCTCAGCACTTGGTTTTGATTAGATATCTCGAACCTTCTCCTCCCACCATAAAAAGAACCCTTCCCTCAGACTTCAAAGACTTTTGCCATTTGCATTCGTATGAGAGAATAGAGAGAGAAGAGATAAGAGAGAAAAGAGAGAAACCAGAGAGATAAGAAAGTTAGAAACCCTAACTTCGTCCAAATCCTCTTCAAACCTAACCCAAACACTTCTCTAAAACATCATAACCAAAAACACTACCCTGAGTGTTCTTGAGCGTTTGACAGTTTGAGTTGAGTTATTTTTGTTGCTATAACCTTGTGTTCGTGAGATCTTGTGTCCAACTTAGACTTTTACTTAGATCTAATTTCTGATTTCATAGAAATCTCAGATCTGAGTTATTCATGTTACATTACACTTAGTTCTTTTTTATTTCTCATCTTGAGAAATATATTGTTGATTATTTTCTCTAAAACGTTTTCTTACTTTGAAATCAACAGTAAATGCTTTCTGTTTCTTGTTCTTGTAAAACTAAACCTTTGACCTAGTTTGGAATCTCACTTGGAGGTTTTCAATCTCAAAAATTTTTTGTTTTAAATTCTGAGATTGATGAAGACCTTGTCTGTCTTCCTAACAAGGTATCCGTGGATTCTGGGAATGATTTAAAGGTCAAATAAGGTTCAAAGTTTTCTAAGAAGAAAGAAAAAGAAAAGATCACAGCATATAGTGTTATTGTAATTTGTTAGGACTATTTGTACTTAATAAGTGTGTGTGTGTGTGCATGCATGTGTTAGAAAGAACCCCCACAAACACTGACACCCTACAACACGAAAAGTGTTGGTAATAAGATCTTGTGAACAAAAGTCGACGTAAAGTGCTGGAACAAATCAGAAGTTGACAAACTTAGAGAACTACATCTACAATCAGAACTGCAGATAAGTTTAAGGACACCAGAGGGTACATTCCTAAACTTATATAGGTCTGAGTTGTTTTCATGTTAGTTATATAGTTTGTAACTCATATATTTGTTTTAGTGGATTTTTCATTTTACTCCGTAGAGGAGTCGTGGACGTTTCCTCAATTGGTGAGGTTTTACCACGTAAAAAATTGTGAACAGAAGCCTTCTACATTTTCTCATCTCATTCTTGGTTGTGCTGTGTTTAAAACTTGTTTAAATTATCTTTTAAACTTGTGGCCCAAATATTGAATAAGATCTCGTACATACTGTTTTATTAAACACTTCTTGTGATTAATCCTTTTTGATTTAAGAAAAGAGTTTCTTCAAAAAACAACTCGGAGTTACTTAAATAGTTTATTTTCATTAAACGGATTTAGTAACGCAGTTTTCAAACCCAATCTCAGTGGGGATGACGACTTCTAAGCCATAAGTCAACATGAATGGGGTTTCTCCGGTAGAGGTCTTTTCCGTCGTCCCGTAGGCCCACAGTACATCATATAACTCCTCAATCCATCTTCCTTTTACCTCCTCAAGTTTCTTCTTGATCCCGTCTAGGATCGTCCTGTTTGTAACTTTCGTTTTCCCATTAGCCTGAGGTCGGCCTGGGGTAGAGAAGAATTGTTTGATACTCACCCTTTCACAATACTTCTCTAGAGATGTATTCTAGAATTGAGTCCCATTATCCGAGATTAGGGTGTTGGGGAGACCATATCTGCATCTAATGTTTTTCCATATAAACTGGAAGGTCTTCTGCTTTGTGATTGTTACCATCGGCTCCGCCTCCACCCATTTTGAAAAATAGTCAATTACTATGATGAGGAACCGATAATTATTGATGGCCTTAGGAAAGGGGCCTACTAGGTCAATCCCCTACACTGCAAATGGCCACGGGGATGTAATGGAAGTAAGAGGATGATGGGGCTGGTGGGGGATGGTGGCAAATCTTTGACATTTGTCACACTTTTTTACATATTCCGTGGAATCTTTCCCCAAGGTTGGCCACCAGTACCCTTGGGTTACTATCCTTTTTGCCGAAGACCTACCACCAATGTGCCTTGAACATGACCCCTCATGCACGTCTTGCAAAATGCGTGGGACTTCAGATGGGTGCACACACCTAAGCAAAGGGAGCAAGAACCCCTTTTTGTACAAGGTGTCTTCGATGACAGTGAATTCTGCAACTCTGTATCTTAGCTTCTTCCTTTCTTGAATTTCTTCTGGCATCTCCCCTCTTGATGTATCTGATCAGAGGGTCCATCCATGAAGCTTCCTTAGAAACATTCAGGCAATTGTTAAGTGTTCCCTCGGCTCCTAATATCTGTCCTAGTCACCGAGGCCAACCTAGAAAGGGCATCAGCTCGACCATTATCGAGCCTAGGTATACTTTTTAATTTCACTTCTCTGAAGCTCTTCAGTAATGATCTCACCTTCTCGAGGTATTTAGCCATCCACTCATCCTTGGCCTCATAGGCTCCTAGTATCTGATTAACTACTATCCTTGAATCACTATGGACCAAAATCTGGCCGACACTAAGAGACTTGGCTAAGGAGAGTCTTGCTATCAGGGCCTCATATTTGGACTCGTTGTTGGAGGCTTTGAAGTTGAATCTCAGGGCGTACTCAATGTCTGTGCCATCAGGTGCTGATACTATCAGTCCAGCTCCACTTTCGCTGTCGCAAGAGGACCCGTCAACGAAGAGGCTCCACACGGTCTATTTTTTTGAGAAACTTCCCTCGGTAAGGGACCCCTGTCTAAAGAGATATCTTCCCTCTTCATTTTTGACCACTTTTCCTCTAGCAGTGCTTATCTCAGCCTTGTCTGCGGGTGTGTTGGCGAGTTTACCTTGTAGGGTATCTGTCTTCCCGAGGCTCTCATCTTTAGTTTCATCATCTTCCCAAGTGAATTCAGCCACAAAATCTGCCAATACTTGCCCCTTAATGGCCTTCCTAGGTTGATACATAATGTCAAACTCCCCCAACTCTATAACCCAGGCCATTAGCCTCCCTGATTTTTCTGACTTGTGCAAGACCTGCCTAAGAGGAGAGTCAGCGAGGATGACCATTGTATGGGACTGGAAGTTAGGCTTCATCTTTCTTGATGCATGGATCAAGGCATAGGCTAACTTCTCCATCATTGGGTATCTTTGCTCTTCCCCCTGGAGAGCCTTACTGTTGAAATACACAGGCTTCTGTACCCCATCTTCGTCTCTCACAATGGCTGCGCTGATGGCTGATTCAGAGACGGCTAAGTACACATATAGTTGTTTGCCCTGCACCGACTGTGACAACAGTAAGGGAGACCCTAGGTATGACTTCAATTCTTTAAAGGCTTGGTCACACTCTTCACTCCATTCAATGGCCTTTCTGAGAATTTTGAAGAACGGCAAACACTTTTCTGTTGCTCTAGATACGAACCTATTCAAATCAGCCACTCGCCCCGTGAGCCTCTGAACTTCTTTAATGGTCTTGGGGGTCTTCATCTCCAGGAGGGCCTTTATTTTCTCAGGGTTGGTCTCAATGCCTCTTTGATTCACGATAAACCCCAAGAATTTCCCTGCTCCAACCCCGAAGACACACTTGGCCGGGTTGAGCTTCATTCGGTACTTGTCCATCGTGTTAAAGGTCCTCTTAAGGTCAGCTACATGATCCTCTTCCTTCAAACTCTTGTTCAACATGTCATATACATATACCTCCATAGACTTCCCAATTTGGTCTTCAAACATTTTATTTACAAGACACTAATACGTTTCCCCTGCGTTCTTCAGGCCAAAGGGCATGACCCTATAACAGTATGTCCCCTTATTGGTAATAAAAGCAGTTTTCTTCGAGTCCCCAGGGCTCATAAAGATCTTGTTGTAGCCTGAGTAGGCATCCATGAAACTCATTAGTTTATGGCCTGCGATAGCGTCTACCATCTGATCAATGCGACGGAGAGGGAGGCTGTATTTGGAGCAATGCTTGTTGAGGTCTGTGAAGTCTACACACATCCTCCACTTCTTGTTGGCTTTTAGCACAATGACTACATTGGACAGCCATTCAGGGTAGATGACATCTCTGATAAACTCAGCATCTTCCAGCTTTTTGACCTCGTCCCTTAGGACCTCATATTTGTCTCGAGAGTATATTCTCCTCTTTTGCTTTATCGACTTTGCGCCCTCTACCACGTTGAGCTTGTGACACATGATTTTAGGGTCGATCCCCGGCATATCTGCATGACTCCATGCAAAAACGTTCTGTCTTCTCCTCAACAGCTTGATGAGGTTTTCCTTGATGTTTGGCTTCAGAGTTTTGCCGACTTGGACGGTTTTTTCTGGCTCATCCTCATTGAGGATGATGGATTCTACCTCTTCCGCGGCTTCTCCTTTCCTGAGTTTTTTCTCATCCATGGGGTCAAGGGTGTCAATATTGTAAGTGGATGTTGCCTTCTTGTGTGCCTCTATTTCTTCGATGGAGTTAAAGTAACATTCTCGCGCTGTCGTCTGGTCTCCCTGAACTTCCCCCACCCCGGAAGGGGTTGGAAATTTAATCATCTGATGGACCATAGATGACACAGCTTCAAACCCCTTGAGGGCTACCCGCCCTAGTATAATATTGTAGGCCAAAAATACATGTTCATCCATCACAAAGAAGCTAACCTTCTTGGTAAGCCATCTCGGCCATTCGTCCCCCATTCTGACATCGGCCTCATACATTCCAAGGGGATGAACCTTTTCCCCACTGAACCCAATCAATGGGTGATGGTATGGGGAGAGTCTAGCATGGCTGAGACCTAAGGCTTTGAAGCATGGCCAAAACATCACATCTATATAGCTACCCCCATCTACCAAGATCCTCGGCACCTCGGACCTTTGTACCCTAGTAGTGATGATGAGAGGGTCATCATGTGGGGCTAAGAGGCCTTTGAAGTCCATTATTGAGAATCCTACTATCAGAGTATCCATGTCGACCTTCTTCCTCTTTTCTGACTTTGCCTCCAAAGAGGTTGAGTGCACAGTTTTCGTCACTGCCTTGGCTTCAGCTACATGGGCCTTCCTGTCTGCGACCTCCGACCCTCCTCCTACTAGGCCCCCAAAGATCATCCCCACACCGAGAGAGATCATATTAAGTCTCTTGACAGGGGCGTGGTCATCTCTTTGCGGGAGGTCAGGGTCGTCCTCATCATCAGAAGGGTCGTCCCCTCTTTTTGGAGGATCTTCTCGGCATGCATCACCTCTCTTCTTTCTGGGGCCGTCCCCTCAGCCCCTCTTGGATGCACTCTTATCAACGTACTTCCTTAACTTCCCTTCTTTCAACATTTTTTCAATCTCATCTTTCAGAGCAAAGCATTTGTCTGTCACGTGGACATGGTCTTGGTGAAATTCACACCACAGGTTCTTGATCCTCTTGTTGGGGGCTGCCCTCAACTTCTCAGGCCACTTTAGGGATCGATCACTCTTTATCTCATTGAGAATATGTTCACAGCTAACCGTCAGAGGGGTGTAATCAGTGAACGTATCGTCCGTAGACCTCTTTTTCTCCTCTTTGTTCTTCTTAGGGTACTTACCCCTGCTAGTGCCTCCTTTTTCATCTTCTTATTTTGCGGCCATCGCCTCTTCGGCGTTCATCACCTTACCTGCTGTCGACAACAATTCATCCATCGTTATCGAAGTGTCTTCAGCAAGCTTCCATAGCAGCTTTCCCTTCTGGAGTCCTCCAATGAGGGCGGTCATGGCTATGCTCTCCTCATAGTCTTCAACCTCTAACTTTTCTTTGTTGAATCTGGATATGTAGGCTCTTAGACTCACGTTCTTCCCCTGCTTAACATAGAGCAGGTGTGTGGTCTTCTTCTGTGGCCTCACCCCAAAGAAATTTTTTTGGATGAACCGGTCTGCCAACTGCTTAAAGTTTTCAATGGTGTTTTTTGGAAGAGACATATACCAAACATGTGCAGCCCCAATCAAAGTGACAGAAAATGCACGACACCTCATCTTGTCTGAGATAGAGTATATGTCTTCCTCTGATTGATACATCTTAATATGATGGACAGGATTCGTACTCCCATCATATCTTGGGGTGACCACAGGTGGCTTAAACTTTGATGGAGTAGGGAAGTTGACTATCTTCGCCACAAAGGGTGAGCCTATGGAGTATCCTCTCTGAAGAGATTCCCGGCTCTTCAGTATATCACCGATCTTATCTTTCAGGCCCTGGATCGAGTCATCCCAGGGCCTCGTAGGGTCGGCTTGGCCGATGTTATCCCCTGCCGCCTCTTTAAGATGGACAAAGGGTTCTACTGTGGCAGGCCTGTGTCAGCTGTTTATTTCCCCCTAACCGTCGTCCCGTCCCAGGGGTCGGCCCTCATGGGGTTAGCCATCTGCTGCCTCCCTTTTGGACCTCGCAGCACTCCTTGATCTGGACAATTTTCTCACAGGTCATTCACTGGGCCCAGCCTCTCAAAGGTCGATCCCCTGCTCAAGCGATCAAAAGCAGAGCCACTCGGGCGATCGTCAGGATTTTGCCTTCCACACTTCCATCTGCTCTCCTGGAGAGGTCGTACAGTAATTTTGGAGACCTCATACGGCTCCCAGCAGTCTATAGGGGCCTCCTCTCCCCCTAAATCATCATACCTGTCCTTAGGGCTAGGGTTCCCTTCCCTCCCCAAGTATAGACGCCGGGGGTCAGCAACATCCCTACACCATTGAGGCGGTGGCAAGTCTTTGCGTGGTGCCTAGGGTGGTCCCCTGGCCTCACGCTGCCCTAGATCCGCTGCCGGAGTAATCATCTCAGGTGAGACCCTTGGTGGACTTAGTATGTTTTGTCTTAGAGCTATGAACTGCTCCTGCATGATCCACTGGCTTGCTGCCAGAGACTTCAAGGTTGCCGCCACATCAGCCATCTCAGACTGAGGTGTTGGCTGACTGGAACTGGGTCGTACTCCACCATCTGGTGGAGAAAGTGGCGGTGGTGGCATCTTCGGTTCCATGTGTTTAAGCTATGAAAAGTTGAACTGAAAAAAAATACTGGTGAGCTTGAGAACCTTAGTGGGTCTCTTTCAATGGTGAAACACCTCCTCACAGGGGGAGAACTAGTTCACCACCAGAGTGCCCAGTGAGGTCAAGCTATACAAAGGAAGATATGTCTTCTCTTCCCACAGACGGCGCTAAACTGATGATGCTTAGATTCAGCACCACTAGATAAGTGATGGTGAGCTCAAACAGTAGTAACCATGGTAGCCCCGGAGATGTGTATGTATAAATATATAGAAGGAGGTGAGTATAAGAGGAATAAGATAATGATGTATAGTGGTTCAGCCAATTAGGCCTACATCCACTGTGAGTGTGTGATCCACTAAGTATGGGCATTAATGACCTGGGATACAATGCACATAATCTCACTTTCTCTCTCTACTGTGTTTACAAGCAGAGTTTTTACTAGGGTTACAATTATCGATCCCTTTGTAGGGTTGTGGGTGACAAGTATATATAGGTCTTGGGGGGTGTAATGTACCCCCCAAGCATGCATGGTGCATGTGAATGTTGAGCTAGCCAATCCCCTTTCGACACCTGTAGATGCCACCTGTGATTAATGATGACATAATATTCCCTCACGTGAGGGGGTGATTTTGTTATAAAGGTCTTCCATGTGCCATATGAGCCTCACACGCACTGTTCCACACGTCTCCCAAACCACGCGCTATGATGATGTCACCATTGGCCTGTGATACGAGGTCGAGGGCAAAGTTCCTTCTGGTAGTGTGCCTGGCCTAATTTAGGCCTCGTACTGTCATACCCTCGGAGGGTCGTTCGAGCCATGATGAGGGGTCGGCCCCTTGAAGGGTCTTCTGAGGCTGATGAGGGGTCGGCCCCTTAAAGGGTCGTCTGAGACTGATGAGGGGGGTCGGCCACTTGAAGGGTCATCTGGGACTGATGAGGGGTCAGCCCCTTGAAAGGTCATCTGGGGCTGATGAGGGGTCAGCCTCTTGAAGGGTCGTCTGAGACTAATGAGGGGGGTCGGCCCCTTGGAGGGTCGTTTGGGCCTGATGAGGGGTTGGCCCCTTGAAGGGTCGTCTGAGGCTGATGAGGGGGGTCGGTCCCTTGGAGGGTCGTCTGGGCCTGGTGATGGGTCGGCCCCTTGGAGGGGCGTCCAAGCCTGATGAGGGGTCGGCCCCTTGGAGGGTCATTTGAGCCTGATGAGGGGTCATCTTGACCCCGTCCAGGTGCTGGGTGCCCTCGGCCTAGCCGAGGGTATATATGGGTATATCAATATATATTTAAACATTTTTTATAAATTGATTTATCACTCGTAAGTGAGTCATTATAAATCAATTCATCCTTTTATTTTTAGACGTCCTTTTAAACTAGCTAACCTATATAAAAAAATTGTAATTATATGCAACAATTTTATTAAAAAACACCTTAATTAGTGCAAACTAAAGATTCCCGATTAAACCAATCACAACACCCCCACTCCTCCTATCTGAACTCCTCCTCGATCTCTCTTTCCATCTTTATTACGACACCCTCTCCCTCTCCCTCACACTCTCACACCATAACGTTTGTTCAGTTCATGTAATACCCCGTATATTTTTGGAATAAAATAAAGATTTAATAAGGATTAAATTAATTCGGTGAAATTAATTAATCTGAAATTACGAGTATTTAAACTCAATATTATTTAAAAATTTTATAATTTGACTTATATGATTTGGAATAAATCAAATGGGATTTTTTTTATAAAAGTATTTGGGTGTGTCATGACACAATTAAATATATTTTTGGGATAAAATATTTTGAACGCACTTTAAGAGGTATTTTGGGCTCGTTTGAGTATCTTAGACCCTTAGAAATGATCCCGGTATATATATATATATATATATATATATATATATATATATGAGTTGTGTAGTTATCAAGCTAATTAGATTTTGTATTTGGGATCATTTGGGGGTCCAAAGTTGGAGCCTAGAGCCCAACCCAGGAATTGAAAAATTAAAGGTTAAAAGGAAGAGAAATAACTCCCCACTCTTAATCAAAACCTAACCCTCACAACCCAACTTCAAGAGAGAGAGGAACAAAGGCTTGTGGGGAGGGAAAAAAAATACCCTAGGAGGAATCGAGGCATTTCTACACAATCCCAGGTAAAGATTATCTTATTATTCCTATTCAATTTGTACTATTTTCATATTAATGTTAACTCCATGCGTATATTTAAAGTTGAATTATTTTTGAGATCTCTGGGAATTCAGAATAAGAATGTTGATTTGATGATGAAACCCATATGTAGAGGAATGATTCCTATGTAGAAATTATCCTAGAAATTAGGTATCGAAAATCAGATTTGTGATATTAGATTTCTCTAAGTTTTGATAGCTAATTTGGGGAAAAGTGAATGACTAAGGTAGAGACTATTAGATAAATCTTGGGACTAAAATTTTCCTGCAAATCCCCAAATGGATATCCCTTGTTGCTAAATTTAATTAACATTGGAAAACTGTAAAAAAACTGTCCAAATTTTGGAAGCCCTTAACAAGTAAATCCATTTGAATTTGATTGTGTAAATGTTGGACATTGTTATCTGCCTGTATCATAACTGTTGGTGAATTAGCATATATTTCTGGGTTTAAAAACTGAGTGGACATTTCATGGACGATGAAGAATAGAAGTGGAGAAGTTGAAGAATGGAAGGAATAGGGGGAGTCGCTCAAACGACGTTGTGGGTCGTTCAAGCGATGCACCATGTCGCGCGAACGAGAGCCACGATCGTTCGAGCGACATGGAGCATTTTCTCTCTCTTCATCCCTTTTTGATATAGCCTTTTTGTTGTAGTTGTTTGGCTGAAGCCTTTAAACGTGGTTGTTTAATTCGTGAACAATAAGTAAAGAAATTTTAAGGGAAGGGAATTTTGATTTATGGGTTAATAAATTGATGGAACATTGTTATACCCACATTCGAGTGAATAATAATTATGAGTAACTAGACGGTTAAGTGATTATTTTATGGAATGGAAATTATAATATATTAGAAGGTATGCTTATACCTAGGAGGTGGGAGATGGGAAATTTATAAGCGTGTCAACTTATTTACGGGAAATTTAGTTATGATACGGGCCGAAGAAGTGAGTCCAGGTATTTTTGTTGAGTGACTCCATTCCATTAAATCAATTAATGTAATTAATTAAATTGAGAGTCGGGTAGATTGACTCACGTAGAAATGGCTCGTACTTCAGGAGTTAGATAAGGGTGTTTCACAAAATAGTGGAAATCGTTGTGTAATAAATTTAGAAGGGTGAAGATCGGACCAAATGAATGAGCCTGGTTATTTTAGTGGAGTGATACTACTTAGTTATATTAGAGGATTCCTTATATATGTACATATAACCCTTTTTTATGTTAGTTGACTCCTTATATATGTACATATAAACCTTATTGGAAATGTATCAAGAAGTGTATAATTATTAATAATCTGAAAAAATCAAAGTTTAGGACAACATGTTAAGACTTTTAAATATGAGAGTTAGGTTTGTTTGGGAATAACTATACCTATGATGTTTTGAAACGGTTAGTTTGGATAATAACTATACCTATGTATTTAAAGAGTAATGACTTATGAAGCAAGTGTGATTTATGTCCAAAGAGGATTTTATGAGACTTAATAGTTAATTGGAAAATAGCCATAACGGCTTAAAATGAGTTATGGAATAATAGACTAAAATGCTATGGTTAAGCTAGGATGGCTATAATTTATATGGATTGATCTTTCCTTAGATTAAGGTAGTTATTTAGTAAATACTTATACATATTGGGTGATAATATGTGTTTATATGTATTTGTGTGAGCATACCAGTGGACCATCCTATTGACTCGGGGGTTCGTGCGTTCGGGCTATAGACGATACATCGGCACGGGTGGGATTGACGATGTGTAGGCGATATAGGTACTACATAGAGGCTCCATCCTCGAGGGGTGGGTGTGGTGATGACCCTTCCTGTATCACTACTGGGTATGGGTCGTATACAAGTATCCTACGTAGGGACCGCTCCCAACTTATGTGTGTTTTGTGGTGTCCACTTAGGATGTAAGGATTCATTCGGACAGTCCGCTTAGGATGTATGGATTCTTTTGGACTTGTCGATGGAGCACGAACGAGGCACCAACAAAAGATACCTTTATGTATCATATATATATATATATATATATATATATATATACACCCTTTTACACATTTTGCTATACTTATTAAGGAAGGTGACCTTTTAGTCTAATGATGTAGACATTACTTAATGATAATAAAGTTCGACAATATGAATGATGTGGATAATTATGGACTAGATAAATCCTAATGAATAATGCGTCATACAATTATTAATAAGAATAATAATTGGATAGTCTAAGGGAATAAATAAACATTAAATAGAATGAGAAATGGTGTAACCAATTATTAAAGAGAATAATAATTTGGTAATCTAAAATAGTGAGACTTATAGTCTAATGGGGTAGACGATAGGGATTATGAATTATAATCATTAAATGAATTGAAGAAATAAACAAGGGGTGCAGGATATGATAATGTAAGAATTTACGCTTAGTTTGAATAAATGGTGAAATTTATATTATGGAATCTAATCGAGGAGTTGGGGTGTCAGATATGGGCACTCATTTTTACTTGTTACATAGCTGAATGGATTATTATTTACATGACTGATTAATTGATGGAAGTTACAATTGGCATTTTTATTGAGGATACGAGTAGGACTGCTTCTAGATAAGAGGTGAGGTACTCTTTACATATGAGCGTCAATGGGGAGACGTGAAGTATGAGTTAGTAACAAATTGCATCTTTACTTATGAAGAATACTTGCAACTTGGACACTAACCCAAATTATAAATGTCCCCCCTGGTATTCTTAATGATAGGGATGGTAGGACTAATGATGGATCAGACTTGCAGTTGCATTGGACAGAGTGGATTTCACTCCCTTAATTCTAGTATAGGTTGTACTTCATTTTTTTGTCATTTTTTTTTATACTGAAATTTGTACAAGCATAAGCCCAAGTGTTTATTTATAGCAGTCGTACTTAGCTTTACACTATGGACATTTTATGATTCTTAAGTTTTTATTATTCATGTGTTGAATTAGTTTTATTCATTGTGGATCGTGATATAATATAAAGAAAATTTGTTTTCCTTCAGTGCTGAGAATGGTATAAATTATTGATAATCCCCATCTTCGGCGTACTGAGTCTGGATAACCTTTGCATGAGAAAATGGGGTATGTTACAGTTGGTATTAGAGAATGGTTTTAGTATCGTTAGGATCCGTGTCTGAGCTTGTCACGTTCTGCGTTAAGTCCTTTGATGTAGATCCATATGATTAGGAATCATTGTATTCTTTTCGGTTGGTTACTACCCGTTCGGGTAAAGGATTAGTTTTGGAGAGAGAGCCACAGATATCTTCGTGTGGGTCACTTGCAAGAATTACGAGAATTCGAGCAATATGGTGCCTAGTAATTTAAGGGAAGAGATTAAGAGAATTTGAGGATGTGGTAATGACCAATAGTGTATCAGCAGAGGTTAGTTTATGTAAACTATGGCCTACACAAAGATGCGCATCCAATGATAGATGAAATTATTTGGGGAAAAAGAAACTAATGATAGTATTCGTGGTTAATAAGGTGTTTTACTACTTTGGAGTGTATGGTATATCTTTTGTTTGATGTTGCGACTTAATGTTCACTTAGGTCTTGTTAATTCCTTTGAAAGGATAGGCTTTGAATTTGGAAAGCTTATGTTATTTTAGACCTATTTGATAGCTATGTTGGGGTATAATATTTTCATGGAATGGATTTATAGTTACAAGGAATGTGTCAATACTATGTGGGCTACTATAAGTTGTGGTCATGTATAAAGGACACAATTTATTCGAAATTGGTGTTTATCGCAGTCGTGATAATTATTGTGATAAATTTTATGGGTGAGCCTAGTTTTGAAACAATAGATGTCGATGTGAATTTAGGTCGCACAAGGGTCTTTAGGAAGTTGAGTATGCTTTGGGAAGAAACAAGTGCGTATGATTTAAAAAAATTTAATAACATAAGAAGGTGAATACGCGTGAATGAACTCAAATATATGGAACAAATTGGGCGACGCTCAGGTGGGAGCAAGAGTCTTTTATGAGGCAACAAAGTCGAAGCAAGGATAGTGATAACTTCGGTATTTGATATGATATATGATCATGTGAAATGTTGGCATATGGACATTATTATTAAAGTGGTAATGGTAGACTTGAGTGGAATGGTATACCTTTGGAGACTAAGAATGATTAAGTGATTTATAGAGTAAATACGTGCAGAAAATGTCCTACTGAGGTTGTGGTAATTGAAATATCAAGTATGGTAAGGTCGGTTGACTCTGAAGGAGTCTGGTATAATTCTTATAACGGGATAAGTGGTTGGTTTGAAAAATAGTAAGTATCGAAATTTGTATGATTAGCATAAATGGTTATTTTTATATTTCATTTGCCTTAGGTTAATGGACCTCGATGACTGACTAAGACGTACAGTAATGTATCGGCAGGGTTCCTTCTTTGGATTTCGCTTGCAAGACGTCCCATGCACGAAATTGACAAAAGTCGAGAGGTGAGGGAAGTCGGATACTTGGGTGGTTATTTTATGCACATATGTGGTGGTATACTCGTGGTATGGATATGCTTGATATTAATGGTACATATTAGATGTATATGTGACATTCATATTTATTAGTGGTATGTGAGTGCATATATGTAATGAGAAATATATGGGCACCTCATTGATGTTATGATAGGCATAGATGAGCCTTTTCATTTATCTCATAGGATACGAGTATGGACTAATTGGTTATAAGCATAACTTATCGGTGTAAATAAAATATGACTTTATGCTACCTTAAATTATGAGGACGGAATTCCATTATTGGGGGGGGGGGGGGGGGGGAGAATGCAATACACCTTATTTTTTTGGAATAAAATAAAGATTTAATAAGGATTAAATTAATTTGGTGAAATTAATTAATCTGGGATTACGAGTAATTAAACTCAGTATTATTTATAAATTTCAGAATTTGACTTTAATAATTTGGAATAAATCAAACGGGATTTTTTTTTTTATATAAAAGTATTTGGTTATCACGATACAATTAAATATATTTTGGGGATAAAATATTTGGAACGCACTTTAAGAGGTATCACGGGCTTGTTTGGGTATCTTAGACCCTTAGAAATGGTCTCGGGGTATATATATATGAGTTGGGTAGTTATCGGGCTAATTAGATTTTTTATTTGGGCTCATTTGGGGGTCCAAAGTTAGGGCTTAGAGCCCAACTCGGGAATTGGGAAAATATAAGGTTAGGAGGAAGAGAAATAACTCCCCACTCCTAATCAAAACCTATCCCTAGCAGCCCCACTTCAAGAGAGAGGAGAACAAATACTTGTGAGGAGGAAAAAAAACACCCTAGGAGGAGGAACGGAGGAATTTCTACACAATCCCAGGCAATGATTCTCTTACTATTCTTATTCAATTTGTACTATTTTCATATGAATGTTAACTCCATGCATATATTTAAAGTTGAATTATGTTTTAAGATCTCTAGGAATTTGGAATAAGAATGTTGATTTGATGATGAAACCCACATGTAGAGAAATGATTCCTATATAGAAATTATCCCAAAAATTAGGTATTGAAAATCTGATTTGTGATATTAGATTTCTCTAAGTTTTGATAGCTAATTTGGGGAAAAGTGAATGACTAAGGTAGAGACTATTAGATAAATCTTGGGACTGAAATTTTTCTGTAAATTCCCAAATGGATATCCCTTGTTACTGAATTTAATTAACATTGGAAAACTGTAAAATAATTGTTCAAATCTTGGAAGCCCTTAATAGGTAAGTCCCATTGAATTTGATTGCATAAATATTGTAAATTTTTAGCTGTTTGTATCGTAACTGTTAGTGAATTATCATAGATTTCTGGGTCTAAAAACTGAGTGGAAATTTCATGGACGGTTAAAAATAGAAGTGGAGAAGATGGAGAAAGGAAGGAACATGGGGGCTCGCTCAAACGATGTCATGGGTCGTTCAAGCGATGCACCATGTCGTGTGAACGAGAGCCACAATCGTTTGAGCGACGTGGGGAATTTTCTCTTTCTTCATACCTTTTAACTTTAGCCTTCTTGTTGTAGCTACTTGGTTGAAGCCTTTGAATGTAGTTGTTTAATTCGTGCACAACTTCTAAAGAAATGTTAAGGGAAGGGAATTTTGATTTATGGGTTAATAAATTGATGGAACATTGTTATGCCCACATCCGAGTGAATAATAATTGCGAGTAACTACAATGTTAAGTGATTATTTTATGTAATGGAAATTATAATATATTAGAAGGGCTTCTTATACCTAGTAGGTGAGAGATGGGAAATTTATAAGTGTGTCAACTTATTTATGGAAAATTTAGTTAGGATACGGGACTAAGGAGTGAGGTTAGGAATTTTGGTTGAGCGACTCCATTCCAATAAATTAAATAATGTAATTAATTAAATTAAATTAAGAGTCGGGAAGATTGACTCGCGTAGAAATGGCTATTAATTTGGGAGTTAGATAAGGGTGTTTGACCAAATGGTAGAAATTGTTGTGTAATAAATTTTGAAGGGTGAAGATAGGGACCAAATGAACGAGCTTGGTTATTTTAGTGGAGTGATAATATTTAGTTATATTATATAATTCCTTATATATATACATATAACCCCTTTTCACATTAGTTGACTCCTTATACATGTACATATAAACCTCATTGAAAATGTATCAAGAAGTTTATAATTATTAATAATCTGAAAAAAATTAAAATTTGAGTCCAGAGGACAACATGTTAAGACTTTAAATATGTGATTAGTTTGGGAATAACTATACTTATATTGTTTTGAAACGGTTATTTTGGGTAATAACTATACTTATGTATTTAAAGAGCAATGAATTACGAAGCAAGTGTGATTTAAAGTCCTAATCACAATAAAGTTGGACAATATGAATGATGTCGATAATTAAGGACTAGATATGTCCTATTGAATAACGTGACACACAATTATTAATAAGAATAATAATTGGATAGTCTAAGGAAATAGAAAAACATTCAATAGAATGAAAAATTGTGTACCAATTATTAGTGAGAATAATAATTTCGTAATATAAAATAGTAAAACTGATAGTCTAACGGGGTAGACGAGAAGGATTATGAATTATAATCATTAAATGAATTGAAAAAATAGACAAGGGTTGCATGATATGATGATGTAAGATTTTACATTTAGTTTGTATTAATGGTGAAATTTATATTATGGAATCGAATCGGGGAGTTTGGTGTCAGATATGGGTACTAATTTTTAGTTGTTACATAGATAAATGGACTATTCTTTACATGACTGATTAATTTATGGAAGTTAAAATTGGATTTTTTTTATAGAGGATACAACTAGGACTACTTCTAGATGAGAGGTGAGGTACTCTTTACATGTGAACGTCGATGGGGTGACGTGAAGTATGAGTTAGTAACAAATTGCATATATACTGGTGAAGAATCATTGCACACCTCGGGCTCTGACCCAAATTATAAATGTTTTCCCCTAGGTATTCTTAATGACAGGGATGGCAGGACTGACGATGGATCAGACTTACAGTTCCATTGGACGTAGTGGATTTCGCTCCATTGATTCTAGTATTGGTTGTACTTCATCATTTTGTCATATTATTTCATACTGAAATTTGTACATGCATAAGCTGAAGTATTTATTTATTGCAGTCGTGCTTAGCTTTACATTATGGACATTATATGGTGATTAAGTTTTTATTATTCATGTGTTGAATTAGTTTTATTCATTGTGGATCGTGATATAAAATAAATAAAGTTTGTATTTCTTCCGTGCTGAGAATGGTATAAATTTTTTATAAGCCCCATCTTCGGCATACTGAGCCTGGCCAGCCTTTAAGTGAGAAAATGGGGGTTGTTACAGTTCACATCGCCGCTCCCTCTTTATCATGACACTGTCGGTCGTTAATTGATATCTCTCTTATAAGTCGATTATTCCTACCCTTTCTGATACTAGCTAGCTTTTATTTAAACAATCTCACACAACACAAATCCCATAGCTCTCTGTTAAATCCCCAAATCACACTCCCATGGATTTGGTTTAATTTGACCGCAACATTAAATTCTCTATCGTAAGCCCCCGTAAGTCGCAGCAAGTCGTCATCGCCTCTTCACCATAAGTTGACGTCAGCCATTGGAAAATCGCATCTAGTATATTATATATTTGAACTATAGCTATATTTCATTTAATTTTCATTTAAACCCTATTTAAAATAAGTTTTTTATCATTTATAATTTCATCATCCAATTAACTCATTTTTTTATTTGATTGCATATATTACTACGGTAAAAAAAAGCCCAAATATTTATTACTATACCCAAACAAAATGAGTATGCATGCCTAAATCCATATTAAACTTAGTCATTTGATATTTTAAATCAGAAGTTTTAAATTTTTATTTTTAATTAGATTTTGGGATAAGATGAGTTGTGCAACTCAGTAGCTCACCCCGATTTCAAACTAGATTGTGTTATGCAAAATGATTTTTTACTAATTATAGAATATAATAAAAAATATATTTGAAATAAATCTAAAGAAACAAATAAATTTAGAGCGACTAAAAGATGTTCAATATTTTGTTCTTAAGACTAGATTTTTCCCGCAACGGTACTTCACGGATTCAATGACAATTGTCTCTCAGGATACAACAATTCAACACTTGCAATAATAGCACTGCAAATTATAAGTAAATAATAGAGAACCAACAATTGAAGAACTCTCTCCATTTATGAACGAAGTGGACCGACTTAAGACAAATAAATATGTCTTAAAATGAATAGGAAAAACAAATGCAAAACCACCATTATATACAAACTTAACTTGTAGTTAAAAAGGTTAAAACCGTTCATAACTGTCACAAAAGTTGAACAAAACTTAGTGACGAAAATTGTCCTTACAAATATTCCCCTTTGGTTATTTTAGGACAAAAAAACAAACTAGGTCATCAAACTCTAATGCCCAATCTCAAAACTCAAAAAGGAAAATGACAGAAACAAACACTTAACCAACTCAACTCTGGAAGCTTTTCTCTTATGAAACATTGTCACATAAACCTGCACACTTAATACACATTTCAATTGCAAAGAGAAGAATATGAAAGTATATAAGAGTGGTCACCGAACATTTCCCATATATTAAATCCCTCCCACTTAATATAAACTTCTTCGTCTTTTTCGTTTGGAAAAAGAAGAAGGAGAAAGTGCATAACATGAAACAAATGATCATATAGGAAATAATTACAGAGTGCAAGTGTGAAGTGAAATGACAACAATCACTGAATATCGATATAAATATCAATAACCCAAAAGATGCAACAATGACGAACATGGATTAAATGCATAAAAAGACTCAAACAAATATCATGTGTGTGTGTCTGTGTGTATATATATATAGGACACGAAAAAAATAATTTTTCTATACTCATGTGGCATAAATGTGTATTTAAAGCAATGTGCTATGAAGTGAAGGGGTGTGAACTAGAAACAAAAAAAATGTTTGAAACACTCAAGAAAGTACAAGGAGGTGAAATTCAATCGCTTAACTTGCTAAACTTAGATTTAGCCTCTTGTGACAAATAAGGTGAACCCGAATGGAGAAAATGGTCTAAATTCACATAAGCCTCGAAATATTCATGATTCTCAAATCATTAGTGTCAAGCGTAATTTTTTTTACAATGTTGGTTCTTTTGGTTGGGTTCAATTTGTCCCTCAACAAATCTTTGTTTCATGAGTGCTTTAGGGAATTTCATCCTTTAGAAGTTCTCTTAGAAGTTGTCCATTCACACTCACATCAGTGACTTCTTATTTATAGTATCCTTCTATACCTTACTTGAATTTTCAAGATATACGAGTCATTAAAAGTTATGCTTATCCCGACTTAGATTATAGGCAACAATACTTTATCATATGAGTAGGTATGAGTTTATTACTCACCTGTATTTACTTCGAAGAGTCAAATAAGATTCGGTTGTCCCTTTGAACCTAGATCCTATGATCTATAATCAGCTAGTTAGGGTTGTCTTCAACACAAGTAATTATTTTTAGGCTTTAATCCCACTCATGTCGATAAATTATATACTTGCTCTTTATTCAAATCTTTAGTTAACGGATCCGTTATATTTTTATTATACTTAATATAATCAATGGAAATAATTACATTCGAGAGAAATAATTTCACACTATCATATCTTCGATGTATGTGTCGAAACTTGTCATTATACATATTACTATGTGATATGGCCGTCTCGATAAATTATATACTTGCTCTTTATTCAAATCTTTAGTTAACGGATTCTCTATATTTTTCTTATACTTAATATAATGAATGGAAATAATTACATTATAGAGAAATAATTTCGTAGTATTATGTCGTCGACGTATATGTTGAGACTTGTCATTATACATATTACTGAAGGATATGCCAAATGGTCTAAATGTGAATTGTAATGTAATTTGCATATATTTTGATATTACATTACTGAATATCATTATACATATTACTGAAGGATATGCCATTGTAAGGACAAGAGGCAATGTGAATTGTAAGGACAAGAGGCTTACTGAAGGATATGCCAAATGATAGAAAATGTGAATTTAGAACATAGTAATGTAATTTGCATATATTTTGATATTCAGTCTTTGCCCTTACTACGTCTGGGTTCGAAGTCATCGTCTTTATCAATGGACTCTTTATCTATATTCTCTTGATGAGTAATGTATGTTGTGTTATAAGTTCTTTAAAAAGATCTTAAATCAAGAACTTTATACTGAAGGAATATATCATCGAAGATATATGCATATCTATATTCAATCATAATGTTTATGTGTGTACTAGGAATGACTAATTTATGAACATGAAGTCAACATGCACTACTATTAATTTCATAACCAATGAAAATAAAATAATTAGTTTTTTTTATCCTACTTTAATCCTTTTAGGAGTAGGATCTACAATCTTTGAAATATTCCCCCACGCTCTAAGATATTTGTAAGAAGGTCTTTGGAATTTCGACACTTCATATGGTGTATTATATGTTTTCTTATGAGGCATTTTATTCAGAATGTAGTTTGCAGAAAGCAAAGCTTCCCACCCATAATTTTACGGTAAACCCGAGATTATCAACATAACATTGATCATATGTTTTAGAATTTAGTTTTTTCATTCAATAATGCCATTAGATTGAGGTGAGTAAGGAGTGGTGAGGTCACGAACCCTATTCTAGGGGAATGTGAAGGGCTCTAAATTCTAGGGGAATGTTTTCTTACTTTTTGAGAGGGATCCCTTCTGTCCCTTTTGAGGTGAGGTCATGGCCCATATTTATAGGGTCAAGGGGGTGCTGATCGGCATGGCTTCTGTCTTGCCTATCGGCACTGGGCCTTAATTGTTGGGTAAGGAAAAGTACACCCTACTAATAGGCAGGATGTTTAGGGTGCTATAGGCAGTCCGAAACGGACTTTTTCAAAAAAATGGGCATGAAATGCAAATCGTAAGTCTGAATCGTGCACAGTCAGGATTATTAGAAAATGAATTTAGAGCCCTTTAATAATCCAATTAGCCACTCCCAAGTCTGGGAGTTAACCGAAGTCAATTAGGGCTTGGAAGTGCCCGATGGTCTTTAAATGAGAGGTTTTTAGAGGAAAACAAATCGTTTATCTGAACCGTAAGGTCTATTCATGCACAGAATATACCGTTTGAAAGGTAATTTAGTTCCCTTTGAGATTTTATTGAGCTTCTCTCAGTTTAGAGAGTTTACCAAGGTCAAATGGAGCCTAAAAGTGCCCGATGATCATTTAAAGAAAAATGAATCATTCATCAGAATCATAAGGACAATTCGCGCAATGGACGAACTGTTGAAAAATGAATTCAGAGCCCTTTGAAGATTCATTGAGGTTCATTTAAGATGTAGAGTTTAATGGATTCAAACGTCCTGGTGGCCTCTAGATCGATGCTCAGAGTATGATCTAGGGTTTATGCTGAACGGGTGAGTGTTAGGGACCTCTGGGGTGATTTTGGGGATCCGAGAGCACCTATTAGCTTCCAAATTAGTTTTCAAAGTAAAATGAATTATTCATGTGGATCGTAAGTTTTGATTCACATATGAAATGCACCGTTGGAATGGGAATTCATAGCCCTTCAAAGATTTATTGAGCTATGCTCAAAATGGAGGGTTTAATGGAGTCAAATGGGGCCCGAATATGCCTGGTGGCTTCTAAATCGATACTCAAAGTATGATCTAGTGATTATGGTGAACGGGCGAGTGCTACGAACCTAAGGGGTGATTTTTGGGGTCCTAGGATGGGGTGTCTACAGATCCCCTCGATAGGCAAGCTTGGAGTAAGTGAAGGTCGTTGAATGATAAACCCCACATCGACATTGGGAAAGAGGATTTAGGTTAACTCTGTGGACCTAAAGGATGAGTGTGATCGATTTAGAGGGTCGAGGTCAATTCTGTGGACCTAAGTAATGACGACAAATTTTGTGGGCCGAGATTAATTCTATGGCCCTAAAGTTGTAGAGATCGATTTTATGTACCGAGATTAATTTAGAGGACCTTGAGTTATGGTGACTAGTTTTGTGGGCCGAGATCTATTCTGGGAACCTTGAGTGGTGATGACTATTTCTGCAAGTCAAGGTCAATTTGAGGACCTAAAGTTTCGACGACGACCAATTCTGCACGCTGAGTGAGGTCCTAAAGTGGTGACGACTGATCCTACAATCCGATGTCAATTCTGAGGACTTAAAGTGGTGACAACCGATTCTATGAATTGAGGCCAATTATGAGGACCTAAAGTGACTACGATCGATTCTGCGGGCCGAGGTCAATTCTGAGGACCTTGGGCGGTGATAACTGATTTTGCGGGTCGAGGTAAATTTTGAGTACCTTGAGTTGTGAAAACTAATCCTGTGGGCCGAGGTCAATTCTGAGGACCTTGAGTTATGACTAACAATTCTTTAGTTCGAGGTCAATTCTAAGGACCTTAAGTAGTGACGACCGAGTCTGCAGGTTGAGGTCAAATCTGAAGACCTTGAGTAGTGACGAAAAAAATCTGAGAGGTCTGAGTACCTAAAGTGGCGACGACCAATTTTGTGGATCGAGATTAATTTTGTGGACTTAAAGTGGTGACGTCCAATTTAGCAGTTCGAGGTCAATTCTGAGAATCGAAAGTTGTGATGATCGATTCTACGGGTCGAGGTTAATTCTAAGGACGTAAAGTTGATATGATCGTTTCTATGGGCTAAGGTCAATTTTAAGAATATAAAGTGGTGACGACCAATTCTATGGGTCGAGGTCAATCCTGAGGACCTAAAGTGGCAACGACCGATTCTGCGGGCCGAGGTCAATTCTGATGACCTTGAGTTGTAGTTCAGAGGAAATAGATCCACCGAGGAAGGCGTGAAGGATGTAGGCGTACCTTTAATTTCACTGGGGAATGGGTTGACTTATGGTTTTCATTGGGGAAATGTAGTATGCTTAGATGCAGGCGTACTTCTAGGAAAATGTAGTAGGCTCGAGTGCAGGTTTACTTCTTGAGTGTGTGTACACTATTGGTCTCACTGGGGAATATGTTGATGATAAAAGTGTTTCGTTCATCTGGTTTAGTTTTTTTGTGAGTTGGTAAGGGGGATTGGTGCTCTAAAAATTGATTTTCACGAGGAAAATAATGTTCTACATTTTGAGGGAATTTTTTCGAGCAATTTTTAGACTTTTTTGGCATTTTTGGAACAAAGTTTAAAGGGGACTACCGATAGGCAGGTCTGGGGAGGTGCCTATCGGCATAGGGTATATACTCCTGGGTTTCTTAGGAAGAGGAAAAGACATTGTCAGTATCTATATTTTTGTGGATTTAAAACTTTGATTTTGGGTAGATTGTCAAATCCTTATTGGGGATATAGGTGATATTCTACCTTTGGAGTCTTCTTACAAGGGCCACGGGGGCTACGGCTATGCATGCATATATAAGAAGGTTGCTGGGGCATGACTTTAGTAATGCCTGGTACCTTAGAGAGAGTGTTGTGCAAAAAATGAGGTTACCTCCATTTCTAGTTCTATCCTGTCGGGATTTTCTCACAGATACGCCATTGTGATTGGAAGATCTTGGCATTGACCATGGTGTATGCTTGATTTGGAGACTTTGTACCTAAAAAGAGACTCAAAAATCTAAAAAGATATGCATCTTTTTTTGTTTTATTTTCTTTATTTAGTGTCTTACTCTACATGCACTTTAATTTGCTGTTGAGGTTTTATTTTGAGGAAAAAAGGAAAATTGTGTTTTTTGGAATAAAGATTAGCCTTGGAGGATCGGTTGCAAAAAACTTCCCTCTGAAGGGGCTTATTTTGAAAAAAAATGTGTTTTTGGAAATTTTTGGATAGAGGGAGGCCTTGGAGTCTTGGTTGGTATATGGATTAGTAGATAGAAAGCTTGATGTAAAGTGGAGCTTATCGCCTTTGTTGAACTGTGCTGAGTCCGGTGTGCTGTAGGAGTCTTTTTTATGCTAGTTTTGCTAGAGTTATTGCTTTAGGCCTGACTAGTAGGCTGTTACTGGTGATGGGTGACCTAAAAACTGATCCTTAGGTGGCCATGGTAGTGACGTGGATGTCTTACCATTGTAGTCCTAGGAAGGTAGTGCTGGTGGAGACCCTAAATGGTCTCAATGCATGGAACGATGGATGTTCCGATTTTCTGATGAAAATTCCACTATTGTTGTTCATGTGGCTTTCCGAGATATTTTTCCTGGCAATCCCTCTTGTGTATTCGCTCTTAGGTTTGCCTAATTTTTTTTCTCGGTCTTTCTTCAGTTTCGTCCCTTTAATAGAGAACTGTGCTAACTGGTTCATGGATCACGGGGCATATCGGTGTCTTCACCGATTTTTGGCATGGTGGGGGGACTTGCAGCTCATTTTACAGATATGAGACCATCGGTATGTGCTGCTGGTTGGCCTTCGATAGAGCTCCTTCTATTTTCCTTAGCAGCATCTGCTCCAAGTCTGGTGGGAACAAATAGTGCCTCCTCGTATAACTAACTTCTTCCCAATAGAGGATTTGATTGAATCTTTATGGATAATACTAAAACCCTTATGGCAGCAGCGTCGATCATCAACCCGTACACCATAATCTGTCGGTGGGGATGACATGTGTCTAGGGATTATCTAAAGTGGTTGTGGAAGCTAGTAGTTAGGAAGATCTTAGAGGAAGATACTTGGTAAAGGTGGCTTATTTCATTTGACACTATGGAGGAAGGTGATATGGTTTTGTCCAAGCTTATGAAGGCATACCACTGCATGGAGCCCATACGGAGTGTTAACTAGGAGTGGGAAACCTGGGAGCCTTTATGAGAAGGAAATGATGACAAGTGAGGGTCATCTAGTAGTTGAGGGTAGCATAAGTGAGGATGTGGGTAGTATTTGTGAAGATGGGAAAATTTGTGCTTGGGGTAACTTGTGGTGGTACGTGGCATGTAATAACTATGTTCCTTTTTTTGAAACAAAAATGACTTCGACTTATTTTATTGTGTCTTTTGATGAATTTTGCATTTGAACTATCTATTGCAATCACTGGGTCATACATAATCCTTTTTTTCACGTAAGTTATAAGATGGACCGCCATTCTCAAGGGTTAGAAAATAATAGAATTTTATGAAGAAAAAGGACCGCATCCATGCATGTCGCACGGGCTCCTTACATACCTCTTAGGTTTTTGAAAATTCCACTAGTTTAATTTTGAAAGAATTGTTTTGAGTATATTAGGTCCCGCATAGTTCTGGGTAGGGGAAATGAAGATTTGTTTAGAATAAAAGGGGGATGATAAGAGTCATAACATGCCGAGAGGTCGAATTAAAGGCATAATTTCTTAAGACAGTCCACATTTACTGGATGCAACATCTCTTTTTTATTGAGATCTGTGAGCATAACCGCACCGCCTAAATTTTTTTTCTTCACGATGTAGGAGCCGCTCCAATTAGGTTTGAACTTCCCTCTGGGGTCCCAGACAAGTTCTATAATTTCTTTGAGGGATAAGTCTCCTTCTTTCACACTGCGGTCCTTGACTTTCCTTTTAAATGATCACGTTATCCAGTGATGGTACCCCTCTATGTCTTATAGATCTTTGAGTCTCTCCTGTTTTAAAAGTGAGAGTATATCACAGCGGCTCCGATGCCAGTCGTCCTCATTAACCTTGCTCTCGAGCATGACACATAAAGAGGGAACTTCTATCTCAACGTGAAGAACTGCTTCCATGTCGTATACTAGAAAATAAGGGCTATCCCCAATAGGTGTTCTGATGGAGGTGCGGTAGCCCTAAGGGCATGTGGGATCCGGTCGTCCCTATCTTTGTAACTTTGGATCATCGTACTGATGATGGTTTTGAGTCTTTTATTAGTATTTTTGATAGTGACATTGGTCCGGGGTCATTAAGGAGAAGACTTATTCCTCTGAATTCCATACTCGTTGACCAATTATATGACCTAAGCTTCAAAGTGGAGCACAGTATCGAATACTAACTCATGAGGAACCCCGTATCGACAGATGTCGTTCTTTCTAATATATTTGTCCTCCTTTTTATCATTCAATTTTGTGCATGACTCTGCTTCAACCCATTTAGTGAAGTCATCAATGGAGACCAGAATGAACTCGTGCCTGTTAGAAGCTTTGGGAGTGACCTTCCCTGTGATGTCTATGCCCGAGGTGGAGAATAACCGAGGAGAGGTCATGTTGTACATAAACTGGAAGTCAAGTGTTGGAGGTTGGCAAATTATTAGCACTTGAGGCATCTTCGAACATAGGCAGTGCAATCTTAAATTATGGTAAATAATACCTTTAACGAATGATGTTCTTAGCAATCATGTGACCGTTCATATGGGGACCTCATTCGCCACTATGGATTTTCCACATTATTTCTTTAATATCGGCCCCTACTATGAAATACAAATAGGTTCCATTGAAGTTGCTCTTAAAAAATTATTTATTGCTGATGATGTACTAGGCAACCAGTTTGTGCAGGGTTACACGGTCTTTATTATCTCCATCTTGGGGATACCTACTATGTTTGAGGAGGCACTAAATATCATAGTACCATAATTCTTCCATATTAGAGATTTTTTGGTAATGAGCTCAATGTAGTAATAGTGGATGGGCACAACTCGCTTTTGAACGAGGAAAGGGGCCATTGTTATTCCTTCAAGCATATCGACCATAAAGGAAATTAGGTCTAGGGCATTAGCTAGACTATTCTTTGCACGAGGATGGTAGCGGAAGGTGACATCTTGGAATTAGGAGGCCAACTGTTCTAGGTGGGCATGGAAGGAGGCCAAATTTTAGGATTTTTTCTTCAAAAAAAAAGACGATTCTGGTAGAGGTTAAGGATCAGATCATATTTATGACTTCTTCTGGAGTAATAGAGGGAGAAAATATGGGTCTAGTAAGGAGATTTATCAAGGCATTTTGGTGAGTCTTAGAGGACATGAAGAGTCCCCAGATGGTTATATTGGATTGGGTTTTCTCAAGCTAATCAAGGACTTTACTTTCCTCAAAATTAATTCTGGCATTAGGAGCTCTTCAAAAACTCCCTTTCCCTTATCTACTTCGATTGAATGGGAAATCAGATCTTTATAGTTCCGCCCAAATTTGGTCATGTGGTTAATAGAGGCGGGTAAGAACAAGAACCCCATGGCCTCATCTTCTTTAATCTGAATGGGTACTTTTCTCATTTCTCCTAATAAAGCTTCGAAGGATATCATTCCACACAAATTAGCAACTGAACTGGATTCTTCATGATTCAATTCATCATCTCAGCTATCTAAGTCATCCCCCCATCTGGTGGCAACTATGTCTTTATTTCAAGAGTAATAAATATATTACATGACCTCAACGGTTTCATCTTATAAGTCTTCACATTTAATGGGGAAGTGTAGGAATGAAGGGACCAATCGTCCTTATAGTTTTAAAGCTGTAAGAAATTTGAAGATGCCACAAATTTCTGTGGTATATCAAAACACATCGAATATGATTTGTACAATGTCATCTAGACTGACTTATTCAGTGCGTACCATAAACTCATCTGATTCTCGACCCCTCGGGCTTCCATAAATAGGCCCCTGAATTTTTAGTAGTTGATGGACGTCATGGCATGTAATTTTAGGTCAAACACTTAGAGTTATTCTAACACAATTGGTAGTTCCATGCCTCCCCCTCAGATCATGTGTGGATGGTTATACAGGCCCTTATAAATAGCAACAGAGTCTGATTGACAAGACATGTAGGGTGCAGGACAAAGGAGAGGCAACCCTCAAAAGGTTTAGGTGAGACTATGGGGATGGTGGGTTCTTTGGGCGGTGCAGCATTCATTCCCGGGGGAAAGAGGAAGATCCTTCGAGGAAGAACTGCATCGTGGTCTCACACCCTTGTCTTCGAAAAGGTTCTTTGGCCGTCATCGGTGTGGGGTGAATGTAAAGAGATGGAGTTGCCAACCTATTTTGCATAAAACAGGCAAAAGAACATGTTGTTGCTTAAAGAAAGCAACATCTAGGACAAACTAATGCATACGAAACCAATAGATCGAAGATCTGTAGGAAAAGTTACGGAATGAGAAGATGTTAGACACCCATCTCGCCCTTTCGGTCTCTCACGAGCAAATGTTAATATTTTCTTTTATCCCCGTGAAGTGTGTATGTGTTTATATAATGGAGATTGGAATCTATCGACCAATACCATGGAAAAGATAGGCTGAGTTCATCCACATGAATATTCCCAAGATAATAATAAATGTAGGAGATAGAATTTGAGGATTCATCGAGATATTGATCATTACTGGTAAACGATAATATGTGTGAGATGAAACGTGAACAAGAACATTTTATATATATGTATGATCAAAATGAGAGATTTCGAGAAATTTGGAAAATAAGAGAAATTGGAAAATTAGAAAGTTGGACTTGAGTCTCGAATTTTAATCTGAGACGCCTATGTAGCCAAGAAAGGAATCAAAGTCCACGTAGTTCGAATGTAGAATAGGGGTGGGGTTTATCCCATAGATTCGAATGGAATTTTACTACGTGTGTACGTGTAGAAAATGTGTTTTTGGTTTTAGAAAAAGTGTAATGGATAATTCCATTCGGAATTTACGGGTGTAACCTTCTTTTATTTGTTTTTGTTTTTTTTATGAAAAATAAAGTATGTGCAATATATTAATAAAAGCGTAGATGCTAATGTGTATGGACTAAAATGATTTAAAGTAATTCATGCAAAAACAAGAGATTTAAAAGAGAGGGAGAAGGAACTGGACCTTCCTTGGAGTTTGAGCTTGGATCTTAGATCAACTCCTTTGAATATTGATGGATGTTGATGAGAGAGAAGGATATTTACCAAATTGGGTGTGAAAAGGATGGGTATTTAGGCTTGAATGGAACTTCTCATATGGAACTTCGCTGGAATGAGGTCATGGCCTTTATTTATAGGGCAAAAGGTGGGTGCCGATCATCTTTCCCCATGGGGTGCCAATCGTCCGGTCACCCTTGACACTATGCTAATAGACAGGGTTCAGGACCTGCCAATTGGCAGTCTCATGCAGACTTTTCTGGAAAAATGACCATAGTGCACAAACCGTTGATTCGAATCGTGCAAGGCTTAGACTGTTAGAAAGGTATTTCGAATACCTTTAAGATTATTTTGGATTGATCCCATCTCTAGGAGTTGACTTTGGGTTAAATATGGCTTGAAAGCGCACGTCGGTCCTTTGGATGGTAGATCTCCAAATGCAAATGGATCATTTATCCGTATGGTAAGTAATAATCGTGCACGGGATGGACTGTTGGAAAGGTTAGAAGATGTACTTTGACATTCCAAAGAGTTTCGCTTGGTTCAGAAAGATGACCTTGGTCAAATGGGTCCTGAAAGCACCCGATGACCTCTCGAAGTAAAACGAATCATTCTTTCGTACCGTAGGTCATAATTATGCAGGGGTAGATTGTTAGAAAGGGTATTCAGTGCCCTTAGGATATTTATTTAGTCTCATTCGATATGAAGAGTTGACTTTGGTCAAACGGAGTCTGGGAGAACCCGATGGCCTCCGGATTGATTTTCGGGGGAAAACTGATCGTTCATCGGAATGGTCATACTATTTTAGTGCCCTTCAAAGATTCAAATAGCGTTTACTCTGAAGGTGGAGTAGATTGGGGTCAATTCGGGGCCCAGGAGCACCCAATGTCCTCTGAATCAGTTTTTGATAGTGAAATTATCCGTTCGTCTGAACCGTTGTGCCGATTTGTGCACGACGCAAACTGTGGGAAAGGGTATTCCAAGCTCTTCAAAGATTCAAAGAGATTTTTGTCTAACAAAAGAGTTGATCAGATTCAAAATGGTGCCTGAGTGCACCTGATGGCCTCGAGATCGATGCTCAGAGTGCGACCTAGGTTTACAGTGGAATGGAGGAGTACTGGGGATCTAAGGAGAGACTTAGGGGGTCCTAGAATGTGGTGTCTACAAAGCCCCTCCACAGGTAATGATAGACACCAAATGATGGCCCTCGAGTAGACACCAAATGATAGAAGGAGGTCGGTTCTGTGAACCTAAGGGGTGTTGATGGCCGATTCAGAGGGTCGAGGTTAATTCTGACCTAAAAGAGGTGACGACCGAGGACTGAGGTCAATTCTTACATAACTAAGGTGAAGTTCGAGGACCAAGGTCAATTCTGACTTAATTGAGGTGATGATTGAGGATCCAGCTCAATTCTGACCTAACTGGGGTGATGATCTAAGACCGAGGTCAATTTTGACCTAAAAGAGGTCACGACTGAGGACTGAGGACTAAGGTCAATTTTGACCTAACTAAGGTGATGATCCAAGACCGAGGTCAATTATGACCTAAAAAGAGGTAACCACCGAGGACCAAGGTCAATTCTGACCTAACTAGGGTGACGATCCAAGATCGAGGTCAATTATGACCTAGGAGAGGTGACGACCGAGGTCAATTCTGTCCTAACTTAGGTGACGATCAAAGAATGATGTCAATTCTGACTTAAAAAGAGGTGATGACCACGGATCAAGGTCAATTATGACCTAACTGAGGTGAAGATCAAGGATCGAGGTTGACCTAGAAGAGGTGACGATCGAGGACCTAGGTCCATTATGACTTAACTCAGGTAACGATCCAGGAACGATGTCAATTCTAACCTAAAAGAGGTGGTGATCTAAGACCAAGGTTAATTCTGACCTAAAAGAGGTGACGACTGAGGACCGAGGTCAATTTTGACCTAACTAGGGTGATGATCCAAAACCGAGGTTAATTCAGACCTAAAAAGAGGTGATGAATGAGGACCGAGGTCAATTCTAACCTAACTGAGGTGACGATCGAAGATCGAGGTCAATTCTGACCTAAAAGAGGTGATGACCAAGGACCGAGGTCAATTCTGACCTAGAAGAGGTGACAACCGAGGACCGAGGTCAATTCTGACTTGAAAAGATGTGTACTCTTCCTTCGAGAAATTTTAGGACTCCACTAGGGATGAGGATTGGATTTTTGATTCCGTTGGGGAATAATGAATCATCCGAGGGCTTTGTAACTGAGGGAAAATTTTGAGTGTCCTTTGGAGATGTTTTTGGGGAGAATGATTCTCTAGAATTCCGCTCGGGGTGTAAAAAATGTTTTCCTTGGTGAACAAGGTGCTAGAATGGATTTGGCAATTTTAGGAATTTTCTAGAAATTTTTCGAGATGTTCTGGAATTTTTTCAAAGTTTTTGTACGAAATTTTAAATGGGGTGCCGATCGGCATAGATGGAGGTCTGCCAATCGGCATTGGCAAGGACTTTTAGGATACGTCGAGCAGGTGAAAGGCTCAGTGCTGATCGATGGGTAAGAGGGCTACCGATCGGCATGACCCTTAGCTTCCTATAAAAAGGGGGCGGGATCTCCTCATTTTGCATAATTCTCTGACTTCTTTTCTTCTGCTATAAATGTTTGCAAATTGTCCTAGCATCTGAAATGGCTGACTTGTCAAGTAGTACGACCTATATGGCATGGCTTAATGCTGGGCAGGGTTAGAGTGGAGAGCTAGGGTGCCCCTTGCATCATCGCTCTTCATGGGTGGTGAACCCTGGTGGCTATATAAGTATTGCATGACTCTTGATATTCTTTTCTTCTTTTCTTAACGAGATTGCTTTATTTGTAGAATCTGACAAGGATTTTCTTCATTTCTTGATAGTCTGACGTCTCTATGTCGACTATTCGTGCCCGCAGTATGACATGGCTTAAGGATTTTTGGGATCACCTTCCTACTGTGGTGCACTGGATGGTGTCCTCTTTAAGTTTTGATAGGCTAACGTAGACTTTATATGAGACACCCTGCTCTACAACGATTCTATGTGCTTTGGGATAGAGGTGGTAGGACACTACCCACACCTTCTATTTTGGTTTCGGGGAGATGGCGGTCACTCCCATTGATGTTCAAGAGTTGCTGGGGCTGGACTACGAAGGTGCCTAGATTGAGGTGGACAGGACGCTGAGAGTGACTACGGAGGCGGTGACCTCGGCTCTGGGTGATGTGGTGAGGGTTGTTTATGGGGATTCCCTCCGATTGTCTTCTTTAAGTGAGCTTTTACTGAGGAGGAGGGTTGATGAGAACGAAGGGTATCAGGTGCGTCAGATGGCCCGCTTGTTTATCTTGCTGGTGTTAGGTTTTTTTGGTGGCAACGAGTGGCGACGTAGTCCATTTGTGGTTTTTACCTGTTTTGAGGGTGCTTTCGAACATCCGTATCTATAATTGGGGGAGTCTGACCTTGGTGACCCTTTACTATTCTTTGGATGCGATCAGCCGGTGCTGTCGGCCGACTTTCACTAGTGCCACGTATCTTCTGGAGGTAATCTTCATTTTGCGCGTTTTCCTTTATGCATTCGCATTTTCCATTCATGCACTTCCTTTTGATTTCTTGATTGTTGATCCTTGTCCTTTGCAGACGTAGTTCTTTGAGGTGATTGGGTTGAAACCCAATTGATTTATTTGAAGGATTATTCTTTGGGGGACTTTTGTCGGATGTTCCAATAGCGGAGGTCCAATCGGCAATCGAAGAATAGCCTTTCTCTGGAGGCACTGCGTCAGGTCTCGAATGGCCTGACGAGCGACCGGGTAAGCATTTTTTTGCCTTTGAGATTGTTCTTTTCCTTTTATGATATTCTATTGATACTGATCCTTTTCTTTTATTGGGAATTTGTACGTGACCTTTTATCCTTAGGGGACGTCTATTCAGCACACTGGGGTGATTGGGGGACATGCGCAAATATGACGCCTATTGGAGCATGAGTTCGGATACTCCTGGTATCTCAGGGAGAGGGTATTCCAGAAGATTGTGGATGATGAGGTTACAATGCCACCAGCGAGGCCCCTTATGTTCATGAGGCGTATGCGGGAGATGTCTGATGATGCCCGGGTGGCTTTGATAATTAGAGAGCCATACTCCTTATACACTGACATAGTGGTGATGTACGACTGTCAAGACTTCGTCTCAAGTTGGCTGATGGCCCTAGCATTTATGATGTGATGCCTCTCCCTAGGGCGGGTTCGATTCGGCAGGTGGGGTCCTCTCATAGCGCAGGTGGTGCGGCAATGTCAGTGGCGGCAACGACGATGTCAGGGTCTTCTTTTGTACGGCTTCATTCTACTAGCTATAACCTTCGATGAGCTGATGGGGGATATGTGCGTCTACAAGATCTCCCTCTTGCGATGGATCCAGAGGAGTTGGGTCTGACGGAGGAGGTCCTTCGTCCTACGGTATTTATTTTTCTTTGATTTCCATGATTTCTTTCTCTTTCTTCATGCTTAACTCATTTGATCTTTTCCATTCTTCCTCACAGCATATCAGTGTTTCCACCACCTGGCTGAAGGATATCAGGGATTGGATATCTTCGGCGACTGCTCACATTCGTGAGGCAGTTCCAGTCCCTTCTTGCTTGGTGTCGTCTGCCTCGTTTGAGGAAGGTTATGGTTCTAGAAGTGAGGGCACGTTGTCTTGCCGTTGGGGGAAGAGTGCACTTTATAGGGATGGCGGATCTTAGAGAGAGAGATAAAAAAGAGAGAGAGATTGGGTTCGGGTTGAGTCCCGTTATTTTTCTGCTTTTTCTGCAAAATGTTTATGTAATATAGAAAAAATATAGGCAAATAAAGAATGATTTTTTTTGTTAATTTTCGTTGTTAAGTGATTAATGCACCTGCTCTTTTTACTTTGCTGCTGAGACAGTAAAAAGAATTTTGGAAATTGATTTGAGAAGGATTTCGTTCAAAATGGAATTAGTAAATGCATGAGCATAAAGAAAATTCGAAATTTACTTAAGATAAGAATTATTTTTATTTTTATTTTTATTTTTATTTTGACTAAAGATCAAAAAGGTAATTTTCCCAAAATAGGGGGTTGCCGATCGACATGACCCCTGTCCTTTCTATTGGCATATCAGTCCAGTCCAATCAATCCAAGGCTTTGATTGTACTTTCTTAAATTACTTGGTACTTGGTGGGGCAAGTTTTACTCCGATTTTTGTCCGGTTCCTTGTCTTTGCTTGAGAGTTTCCTCGTATAGAAGGGGGTATGGATGGGGCTTTCCTCCTCACACTTTCACTTTCTTCCCTTTTCATATTCTTACTTGCTTATTATCTATTGGTCTTGCAAGATGTCTCTCCCTGGTAGCATCGAGTTCTCTAACTACCTCGAAGCCTTGGAAGTAGTGTGTTCTTACAATGTTGATTATAACACCTTTCATATGCGGCGAGTCTCTTTATGGCACAACCGGCCCATTGAGTGGAATATGCTGATGGCAGATGTCGAGTTTTGGTATCTCTAGGATCATGTCTTTCGCTTCAGGTTGGATGAGATTTGTCCTACATATGAGGAATTTTCTGCCATGATGGGGATAAATCCCAGCATTGCTACAGCTCTTCTTGAGTTTTCCCATTCTCCTAGGGAATTCATGGCTGGACTTCTTCATATTTCGCCTTTGGAGGTCAGGCCATTAGTTAGGGGGGGGGGGGGGGGGGGGGAATGATTTCCCTTCCGACAGTTTTGCAGTCCGTGTGTTTGCAGGACGTGGGTGATGTTGGATATGCCCGGGCCATCATCCTAGGACTTGTTTCAAAAGTTTTGTTGGTGACTGGGAAGATGCTAGTCGACCTCCATCTGGCTTCTAATGTTTATTGGATGTCAACAGTGATACTGGCCGAGACCTTGAATAGCCTAGATGCTTGGTGGGAGGATCGTTTTGACTTTCTGAGGGGTAGCCTTGTAATCTTATTTATGTGGCTGTCAGAGAGGTTTTGTATGGCTGTCCCACCTGAGTATCCTTTGTCATTGGTGCCAAACTTCTTCTCCCGCTATTTCATTAGTGTAGGCCTGGACATTGAGAGTTGGGAGAACTTGTTTGTAGAGCACGGGGCTCGAGACTTACGATGGTCTGTGACTTAGTGGGGGGAGTTGCTGCCCATTTTGAAACTCGGGGAGTACCAGTACGTGAGACTGGTTGGCCTCAGGTAGACCTCTTTCTACTTTCCCTGGCGATTGCTGTGATAATATGGTTGGGAGAAAATTATGCCACTGCGAACACCGAACTTCTTTCTTGTGGAGGACCTGATAGAGCGTATGCCCATGCGGCTTGGTTCTCTATGTAAGTATCGTTCTTCGTCGACCCGTCCTTATTTATCTACTAGGCTAGTCTGGCATGTCTCCAGGGACTATATAAAGTGGTTGTGGAAGAATGTAGTGGCCAAGATGATAGATGTGGAGACTGGTCAAAGGTGGTTTGCCATATTTGACACCATGGATGGAGGCATTGTGGTCTTCCCTAAGCTAGTCCGGGTTTATCGCTTTGTGGAGCGTCTGAGATACTCTATTCATGCAAGGTAGGTTTTAGGGGCCCAGGATGCGGGTGATGATGGTGCTAGTTCTTCTGGTAGCTACGGGTAGAGCTTTAGGAAGCTCTTTGTAATAGGTGTGGTTTTGTGCTTTGTGGGAATAATTAGAGGGTGATTTTCAGGAGTAGTGGGGCCTATTATTATCTCAATTTTTTAGGAAGGTAGGTGTAATGCTAGCGAGGGAAGTCATTTGACTCCTTATGCCGATGTAATCATACTAAAATTTTAGATAATGAAATAAATAAGTTTTTGATCATCTAGTTGTGCCTCTAGATAACTTTTTTCATTTTGAATTTTCTATACCACTCGCTAAGGCATATATAATCATTTTGTTCATGTATATGTTGAAAATAAACTGTCATTCTTAGGGATAAGAAAAGAATAACATTTTTTAAAAAAGAAGGGGGCCGTGCTCATGTGAAGTTATCAGCTGCCTATGTACCTCAGAGGTTTTTGAAAATTTTTGAAAATGTTTTTAGGGTATCAGGACCACGTAGTTCTGAGTAGGGGAAAATAAGAGATTCTTTTTAGAATATAATAGAAGGGAGATGAGAAAAGTCGTAGCGCACCGAGATTTTTGACTAGGGGTAAAAAATTTTGAGACGGTCCAGGTTGACTGGACGCACCATTTCTTCTCTATCGAGGTTGGTGAGCATAGCGGCGCCGCCCGATAGGATCTTCTTCACAATGTAGGGGCCGCTCGAATTAGGCTTGAATTTCCCTATGGGGTCCGAGATGGGATCTAATATTTCTTTGAGGGATAATTCCCCTTCTCGAACACTGCGGTCCTTGACTCTCTTATTAAAGGATCGAATTATACGGCACTGGTATTCTTATATGTTATATAGAGCTTTCAATCTCCTTTCGTCCAAGTGGGACAGCTCGTCAAGACGACTTTGGTACCCATCTTCTTCGCTGACCTTGCTCTCAAGCATAATGGGCAATGAAGGTATTTCCATCTCCATGGGTAAGACTGCTTCCATACCGTAAACAGTAGAGAGATGGGTAGCCCCAATATAGGTTCGAACTAAAGCTCAATAGTCCGAGAGGGTGTAAGGGATCCTGTCGGCCCAATCACGACAACTCCCAACCATCTTGATGATGGTAACTTTGTGATTCTTATTAGCTGCTTTAACTGCCCCGTTGGTTTGAGGTTGGCATGGGGAGGATTTATGTCCTTGAATCCAACAAAGTTTGGAAATATTTATTGATACAAGATTCATATTAGAAGTAGAGAAATTTTACAAGAGAGAGAGAGGAAGCTTTTAACTATATCCCTAAACTGAGTCTCGAGGCTTGCTTCTGTAGCCATCGGACCCCAACACTCATTCATTACGATTGATAATCCAAAGGTAAAAGGCAAACTTAAGTAATCCAAATAAAATAACCATGGTCGACATCTTTTTCTTTTTTAAAAGGTGCACATTAAAAGGTGCATAGTAAAATAATAATTCAAAAGATGAATAGTTGATGATGTAGACGTCTTGTTTTAATTATTTGATCATCATGCCTTGCATCATCTTTTTACTAATTTCTTGGTAGGTCCCACAGCGTGTCCTAGATGAAATTTTGGTTGTCTTTGTGGGATATCCATATCCATCCATTTATTAACCATCAAATGTATTGGCAATGTTAGCCTCAGCAATAGAGTAAAAGTACATGCTATCCATTGGGCTCTGGTTTGGAGGATGAAGTTGGGATAACTCATACTCCTATGAATGGCTCAGTTGTTTGTAAGGAACATCCAAATTATTTAGAAATTCCTTAACAGCCGCTCGTTGTTCAAGTGTTGTAGCGTAATTAATTAGGAGGTCTGTGACAAATAGTCTTCTTCCATCAGTCACCATAAATTTTATATCACTTTCCCTACAATAATAAGATTCCAAGTTTGAAATACTGATCAAGTTTTGTGACCAATATCTTACTGTGTCCGAATGCTCCAATGGATGGTCATCGTACTAGTTTTGATTGATTTCATCCCATTCATAGTCCTCAGTGGCTCTAAGGTGCCAAATCTGGTAGGCCTGGTAGAAAATTTCTTAGACCCTCCATCCAATAGCGTTGGTACTATGGAATGACAAATATCAGGTTCATTTGTACCTTCCTCTCGATAATACATGATAAATCATGGTTTTGATCATCATGGGTAAAGTTTTAAAATTTTCGATAAAAATATTTAGGATGATTAATTTGTTTACCAATCCCCATTCAGTTGGTTCAATATTCCAGCTAGAACTGTAGCCATGTTAAGTGAAAAAATGATTTTTTGGCATTTCATCACTAAAATTGATATTATTTGTGAATTGGATTAAAAAAAATTTTATCCTAGTCCTCAATTTTTGGCAAAATTTCCATTTAGAACAATGGCCTTGGAAGAAGTTGCTTCGCTTTTTCGAATAGGCAAATTCTTCGAATAGTATTAAAGATTTTGTCTGAAAAATCATTTTCTAACAAACCTTCAAATGGTAAAGAAGTATGGATTTTTTTCAGAGAAAAATCTCCATTTTCATAATTTAATGCTTTTAAAACCTTGAGGCCAAAGTTTTTAAATTTTTCTAAAACTGTTGTTTGTTCAACAATTTTATCAGCAAGGATACTCATATTTTTTCTGAAACTTTTATTTTTTTTGTAAGATGAGATTTCCAAGCTTCATTCAATGGCTCATACCACTCATAGGGGATTCCTGGGTTCTGGAAGTCAGATACTTCAGTGTTAAGAATGCTTTCTTTTGTCTGAAGTTTTGAAAATTGGTAAACTAAATTGGGGTTTCATCTAATTTTCCCATGCTGTTATAGCTTCTTTAATATTGTTATATTTTTGGTGACATGCACCTGGAAAACCATTTATTTGGTTATGACATTGGTACCAATTGTGGTAGATGCCTGGTTGGCGTCCACTAAATACAACGTACACAAATCTTGGTTTAGATTGTGCACTTAAAGATGATGATGATGCTCGAGTTTTTGCCTTTTTAGCAATAGTCACCCAATCTCCTTGTACTTCTCCTGGATATTTGTCTCCCATCCTGAAAGAAAAATATTCCACTTATTTAGTGTTATTTTTTTCAAAAATTACGCTTGTTTAGTGGAGTTTTCTGCACAATTTGTACTAAGATAATATGTAAGGATATTGTTAGTACCTTTGAAATGTTCAACCTCAAAAGTATAAACAACAATTTGGCTATACCGTTTGAGTCTTTTTCCTTCTAAAATATTTCTTTTATTTGTAAGGAAGTCTTTTAGTGCTTTGTTGTCTATTCTGACAATAAAGTCTCCAAGTGCTAGAAAAATATGAAATTTTTTAATAGCAAGTTTTATTGCTAGTAATTCTTTTTCAAAAATAATATAATTTAATTCATTTGGTTTGAATTTTCTCGAATTGTATCCACATATCAATTCATATTTTTGAATTGATTTTGGTATAGGGGTTTTCTTACCACAATTACCAAAAGTATTTTAACTGGTTTCATTCCAATAGATCGCAGGAATTTCCTTGAGAACACATCCCCACCAATTTTTGAAGCATCAGTTTCAAGGATTAATTTATCTCATGTTTTAGGAAAATAAACTTTTGGACAATTAGTAATTATATCTTATTTTATTGTTTTAACAACAAGAGTATCATTTTCACTCCATGTAAATACTTCATTCTTTTTAAGTTTTTCAAGAAGTGGTAATTCTTTTGTGATAATCCTTTTATGAAATTTCTTCCGTAATTAAGGGTTCCTAAGAAACTTTGGAATTGTTTTTTATCCAAAATTTCTTCATTAAAATCTCTTATTTTAGAGATTATATGATCTTGTAACTGTAATCCATCTTGGTTTAGGATTATACCAAGAAAATTGATTTCTGTTTTTCAATATCAATTTTCTTTGGTGATAGAATAATTCCATGTTTTTTGATTTTTTCACAAATTATTTTTAGATGATGTCTGTGTTCTTCCAAGGTGTTTTAAAAAACAAGAATATCATATATATAGATAACAAAAAAAATGTTTAAGGTCTTTAAAGATTTTTTCCATCCATTGTTGATACACCCGTGGACTTGTATTTAGCACAAAAGGCATAACATTCCATTGATAGTGTCCTCTAGGAGTACTAAAGGCTGTCAATGGTTTAGATTCATCAATTAGTTTTAACTGCCAAAATCCAGATTTTCAGTCGAATTTATTAAAGAACTTTTTTCCTTTAGTTTAGTTGATTAAAACATCCTTTCTTGGGATAAAGTAACCATCAAATTCTAATTGTTCATTTAATCTTTTGTAATTTATAACCATCCTAGCTTTTCCTGTTGTGACTTCATTGTGTTTTCTCACAATGAAGGCAGGGCTAGAATGTGGACTTATTGTTTCTTCAATAAGATTAATTTTCAATAATTCTTTGATTTGTTTATCAAATTCATCTATATCATCTCTGGTATAGATCATTGATTTTACTCTTATAATGATATTGGGATCTCTTAATTTGAGATTACAATATCTTGGACTTTTATCCCATAATTTTAGCGGGTTTTCACTAAAGTTATCTTTTAAAATATTATAAAGCCAATGTATTTCTTTGAGGGTTTTAATAATTGGAGTCATATCTCCTTTCTTTGTAGGGCGAAAGCCCTTTTCACACTCATATTTATATTGTTGCAGTAAAGGTATTTTTACTAGTTCTTTATTTTGAGTTAAACTGATTGTTCCCTCATCAATATTCATAGGCAAATATTATGAAATAAAATTATTTCCTAATATAAAATCTCCATGCATTTCAGGAAAGCATAGGATTTTTGGAATAATGAATTTCTTTTCATTAAACCAGATAGCTACTTTTTTAGCCTTTAACTCAATGAAATTTTATGTCCCATTGATGCCTGTTACAGCAATATGGTTTTTCATCTTCATCCACTTTTCTGGTGGTAAAGCATTAGGTCTACAAGAACAAATTGTTGCTCATGTATCAATGTATAGACTATATGATTTATATCCATCAAAATTAAAGTATCCTAATACATAGGTATATCTTTTCTTTCCCTGGCTTGGTGAAAAGATGATTTCTTCTCTTCCTAGTTGAAAATGATAAATTTGACTAGATTTTATATTTTCTTCTTTTAGATAATTTGTTTCAGGTAGTATTGGTACCTGTATATATTTCTTAGCAATAGGTGGTCTACTTTAACTAGTTTCTCTTTTTAAAAGGTTTTTTCCTTCTAATTTTTCCCAATCATTATCTGGAAAATTCTTTTGACAGTCAGAATGTTTATTTTAAAATAAACATTATTTCCTGATACCTGTATATCAATGCTGTTTCGTTGTTTTTTAGGTGGTGCTTATGTTATTTGGGGTCGTATCCATTATTTTGATACTTCCAAGTCTCTCCAATTGATTGATCTTGGTTGTATTGCCGAATGAAATGGTCTAGGTTCAAATATACCGATAATATTTCTATCCACATTCTGTGTAATAGTCTGTGGTTGAGTTGTCAATTCATGAATTAATTTTCAATGTATTGACATATTTCTAGAGGTATCTTTCATACCTATTCCTTTGGTTTGGATTTTTATAATAACAAAATCTTCAATGTTTGGATCATCGATAGATATAAAGAAATTTGTCTTGATCTTAAACCATATAACTCCATTTACTAAATTAGATTGGACTCCTCCAATTATACCATTCATAGGATTACTGAATCTTTTGTCTAAGACCAGTACCGCTACAGGTGTATCCATACTTTGTCTAAATAAGGCAGTAATACATATTTGAATAAATCCAATATGAATATATTTTATATTTGGATGTTTTTTCTTCCATATTTTGATCCTTTTTAGACTGAAAAGTTTTATATATGCTGTCTCGTCATCTGTTGACCCAACAGTGGTGTTACCATTAAATTGTTCAAATATTATTGTTGTGAATAATTTGAATTTTAGTAATTTATAGACATCTTCCTTTTTTATAAGTTGTCTTTGATGATCAATTTCTTGTAATTGTTCGTTGGTAAAGGTTATTTCCTCATCCACTATTTCGCGAAGAATTACAGTTTGTAACTCATCTTCACTGCTTCCTCGTACTTCTGCAGTATTATACATAAATACGAGTTCCTGATCTGATGATTCCGAATCAGATTCTAATTCATATAAAATTTCATTACTATTAGAAATATCATAATTAGATAATTCTTCTCCATAATATATTTCTAATTCTTGTTCTTCAAGAAATTTTATCATCTTATTTGCACTTTTCCCTTTTTAGGGAATTTGGGTGCATAGTGACCTTCTTTATTACATATATAACATTTACACTTCCTTTTTAGTGGGTTTTTTTAGAAAATTTATTTTTTCTAATATATTTTTTATTATTTGAAAAAGTTGATTTCTTTTTCCAGGGTTTCCATTAAAAAAAAATCGAGAATTTTTGAAAAGTCTAGGAGGTGGATTGCATCCTATTTTCCAATTTTCTTTTCTAATCTTATCACAAAATTTATATCCGGCTTTGGAATTTGTGATTTGATTTTTAACATACTTTTTTTCTTTCATCTCAACACACTTATCGGATATTTGTCTTAATACCCAATTAATACGAAATCTAATATTGTCTTCCTTATTGGTTGTTTTTAACCAAAAAGGATAAGCTTTTAAAGACATTTCATCACATGGGTTTGGGAGTTTGTGAAAAAATTGATCCTGCAAGTGAAGGTTTTCTGGATGGTTTAGTTTGAAATAATATTTTTTATATATTTAAACAAACTCTACAAATTGACAAATGTTACATAATTCTAGTTTAGATAATATGTAACATGCATCTTCATGGATTCTGGGTTCTCCAGTATATCAAATCATATTTTCTTTAATGATATCAACAAAACCTTTTAGTATTTCATCAAAGGTTTTGAAGTTTTGTAGGAGCTCAAATTTTTGCCGAGTTCTTTTTTTGAGTTTTCCAATTGTTGCAACCATTGCAAAACATCACCTTGAAGTGTTGCAGCAAGGTAGTCTAAAAACATTCTTTAGACCACGTATTTTTATATTTAGCAATTAGTATGGGCATGGATTGTCCCCATTCATCTATAGTTTGTTCTTGATCTTTAAAGGGTACATGGCTTAGATCAAGATAAACACCATGTTGAGATATATTATGTTTGTTCAAATTATCTCGTCATAAGAAAAATGGATTTGGTTCATCCTCATTTTTAATACTACTCATAGATGGTGTAGAAGTACTGTTAGTTTTAACAAAATCTTCTTTTTCATTTTAATATGCAGGGGTTTGCATATATTCTTCAAAAGCTTCCCAATTTTGAAATTTCTAAAGTGGTTCTTCAGCCTTTATTTTTCCATCACTAGTGTTTACTACATGTGGTGGATTTTCTTCTTCATCAGATGAATATTGGTTTAATTCATATTGATAGTGTTGTAATAATTTTTTATTTTCCAAATATATTTTTTATATTTGTTCAATGAGTTTATTTCGTTCTAAAATATTTAATGTTGGATCTTTATGTAGATGTCTCCAACAGTCTAATATTTCACGAACATTTATATATTCAATAAAATTAAATTCCTCTGTTTGAAATTTTTTAATTTCATCCATACGGTAATATAACCTAGGGATTTTATTATCTCCTGGGTAATTCATTTCAGTGTGTTCTGGATTTTGAGCATCTCTTTTGTTTAATAGATTTTCTATTTTTTGTTTAGTTTCCTCTTTCAAGTCTAGGTTTGAGACTGTTCCGAGTTGACTAAGTTTTCGATCAACTTTGTTTAAGTTGAATTCAATACTATCTAATTTTCTTTCTACATAGTTGTGATTAACGATCTGATGTCTTTCAGTTCATTTTACCCATCCAAAAACTATATCAGTTAAACTATTTAAAGTAGTACTTATCTTACTAATATCATTTTCTGATTTTTTTATCAATATATAGACTATGATTATACATGGATTCATCTTTTTGTAACCATGGTGCGAAACATTGTAATGAATACTATCATTTTGATCATCCATTTTAGATTTCATTGGTACCTAAGACCTCCTATTATATTTTGTTTTAGGTGCCTAGAATGCTAACTACAGTAGCTTTAACGAAAAATGGAAATATGGGATTTGAAATAATAATAGGTATATGGGTTTTATGAAAACTTAAAGGATTTTCAAAATAACGTTATTACACTGCTTAGTTTACTCTGATTACAAAATAGATGTGCATACAAACAGTATATCTATTTATACATAATTTAACACAGATATCAAACTTAATTAAAACCATAATTTACTAACCTTTATAACACCATAACAACAATGGATCTGATACCAATAACTTTAACCTCAAAATCTAGCCCATTGTCTGATACCAGCTCGTGTGGGACCCCACATCGGTAAATGATGTTTTTCTTGATGAATTTGGCCACTTTCTTGGCATTCAGAACTGTATATGACTCGGTTTCAACCCATTAGGTGAAGTAGTCAACAGCAACTAGGATGAACTCATGCTCATTGGATGCCTTCGGTGTAAGTTTCCCTATGATATCAATACCCCATGTGGAAAACGGTCAGGGAGAAGGTGTGTTGTATAATTATCATGGAGGCAGATGTTATAGGTTGGAGAACAGTTGGCATTTGAGACATCTTCGAACGTAGGCAGCGCAGTCCTAAACCATGGTGGTCCAGTAGTATCCCTATCGAATGATCTTTTTGGCGAGCATATGGCCGTTCATATGGGGTTCGCATTCCCCGCTGACGATTTTCTGCATCATCTCTTTAATGTCAGCCCCTGCGATGCAGTGTAAATGGGTTCCATCGAAGTTTCTCTTAAATAGTGATTTTTGATAGACAATGTACTAGGAGGCTAGTCTGCGGAGAGTTGTTTGGTCTTTCTTGTCTGCTCATTGGGGATACCTACCATGTTTGAGGAGGCGCCAAATATCATAGTAACAACAGTCGGCTATTTCGAGTTCTTCCTCCTTGCTGAGCTTGATGCGGTAGCAGTGGGCTGCTTTGCCATATGTCTGGATAAGGAAGGGGGCCATGGTTATTCCTTCTGGTATGTCAATCACGGAGGCTAAGGTGGCAAGGGCATTAGTGTAACACCCCGTGTTTTTATTAATTAATTAGAATATTCGAGAAAAATAAATTTTTGAATTTAATAATTTTTATTTGCTAAATATATTGGTTATGATGTTAGAAGAATAGAACTTCAAGCGGAATTGAAATCGGATTTAAAATGGATTTTTAGTGGAATTTTTAATATTTTGTCTTATAGGCATTGTTTTGGGGAAACTGTCAGATTTTCTGTAGGGTCGATCGATCGACCCTTTTGGTAGATTGATCGACCATGCCTAGTTTTGCATGATTCAGTCAAATTTTATTAGAATTTGTGTAGGATTAGGACTCCTAATCACTATATAACCTTGTTAATCCGTCGGGGGACTTCTCATAATCACTTTTTCTCAAGTTTTTCACCAGAAAACACTTCCAAATATTTTTCCTCTCTACCATATTCATCAACCTCCAACAAAATCAAGTTTTTATCACAAGTTTTTGGAGGCTTAATTGGGGCTTAATCAAAATCGTTCAAGAACACTCTTTTGCTAAATTTTCGCAAGGAATCCAATCGTCAACCCAAATATTTGTTCTGAAATCACAGGCATGAATACTCTATTATTTTCCTTTAGTATTATGCATTTTAAGTGTCGCCTAAACACTTAATTACATATTTTCTTAAAAATAATTGGTAACTTAATTAGAAAAAGTGGACACTAACTACGGGGTGATTTTTATAAAATCTTTTAATCTGAATAATATTCATAACCCTTTGGGTACATAGGATTCGTGAGTGATTTTGGGTTTTATTGGTGTAGGTTACATGTAGAAAAACCCTAGTTTTAAAATAAATGGATTTGGGGGCGTATAACTCATGTAATTTGTGTTGAAACAATGAAATTAAAAGTTTGATGTTTTAAATGATGAAATAGAGGTATATTTAATTTAAATAATTAAATGATATTAATTGAAGGTTTATGTCGAGATGATAATTAAATTAAGATTTAATTGAATTGGACTATCATGCGTAGTTTTTACGTTGATTAATTATGCTTGTTTGTTTGACTTGTTGGTATTATTATATTGCCTTTGTGACGACGGGTTATTGGGTAATTTTTTCTCTCCCTATATTTTAGGATGCCTTCTAGGTATGGGACTAGTGAGTAGGCCTTTTGATGATTTACGCCTTCTAGGTATGGGACTAGTGAGGGCAGATTATCGCATTTTTATCATCTTGGGGGTGTGCTGATTTTTGATACTTTATCATCGTTACGCTAGTCTAGGGATGAGAATAGGTCGAGATTTAAGTTAGAAATTCATCATATACATAGGGTAGGACGTATTGATAACTTGGGGAGCCTTAGTTATGAGACTAAGGGGTATTTTGAGGATCTCACATCGATTAAAAGGGTGGGGTGATTATAATTTGAGAAATTGAGAATTAATGCCTAAGATAAAAACGGGTATTAAAATTTGTGGCGACATAATGTTTCGGGGCCGACAGTTTAAATGGTTCAGAGGCCGAATTATGTCATGTCGTGTGTGGAACCTTGTCGTGAGTCGGCGCCGACAATTTAAATGGGTTAGAGGGAGATTGACAAGGGGAAGCGTGACACTTTAATAAAAAGTGAGAACTATAATAAAAGTTGGTTAATTTAATTAAATTAACATCGTGGTACTTGGGAATTTTAAAATCATATTGGTGTGCCTTTTAAATGAGGATCTCAACGGGTAGTTAGTAATTTATATTTATCTTGTTTAATTATTCCGTTTAATTTAAAATATTCTATTGTGATATTTATTGCGTATAATGCCGCTGTCTGGATTCAAGGATCCTATTTGAGGGGCGTAGTGTGTATTCTTGCTCAGGACTTTGGCTCTGACCCATGCACTGACTAATCTTTTTCAATATTAGAATTGGAGAAGTTGCATAAGTTTATCGGAGTTATCATTTGGAGGTGCATCTGGAGTTATTTATTTTATGGCATAGTTTAGTTAGACTTTCTTTTTTAGTCGTATTTAATTATGAGACTTCATTTAAGTTTTATTGGGCCATTCGGTTCCAAAGTTGTTTAGAGGATTTGTTTTGGGATTATTTCAGATTTTATTTAATCATTATTGGAGAATGGATTTTTGGAGTTAGCATGTGATGGATCTTTTATCGCTTAGTTGTTTATGATGATTTGCGATTGATTCAATTATTCATCTTATGGACTGATTTATTTATGTCTCATATCTTTCTCATGATAAGAGTGGTATTTATTTGGTTCACGCCTGGCATAGTTCGGCGGTGGTGGCTGGCCACCCCGTCTGTCGAATTTTGCACGGTGTGACAATTAGACAGGTTGTTTTTTTCTCAGGTCATGTAGTGGAAGGTAATTTCTTGGAATTGGGAAGCTACTTCTTTAAGGTAGGCATGGAAGGGTAAGAGTTTCTCATCCTTGAATTTCCATTTCCTGAGTACTTATCTGATGATGATGAGGGATGAATCCCCGTAGACACCGCGGTATCGAATTCCTTTCTTGAGGGCAACTTTGAGTCCTACCGTGCATACCTCGTATTCAGTCATGTTATTAGTGCAGGGGAAATCGAATTTGATGTTAATGGGAGTGTGGGAGTCATCAGAGGCAATCAGGAGGATTCTAATGCCATATCCTTTTTGTTGGCAGTGGCGTCAAAGAAAATTTACCATCGAAGATATTCTTGGGATGCACAGAGGATATTCTCATATGGGAATTCAGAAATCTAGACATCGACTTCTTCCATAGGGTAGTCAACAAGGTAGTCAGAGATGGCTCTTACTTTTATGGATTTTTACATGACATAGGTGATATAAAACTCAGTTAGAAGTATCAACTAACGGGCCATTCGGCTAGATAGGGTGAGCTTATCGGGTAGGTTCTTTTTGTGATCCATTCGGGATACGAGTCAGATGGGGAAGGTGAACATGTAGTGTAATAACTTTTTGGTAACCCATACAAGAGCGATACATGTCGTTTCTAAGGCAGTATAGTTAACTTCGTAACAATACAATTTCTGAATGTCATAGTAGATGGCTTTATCTTTGCGGGTTTCTTCAAGGTATTGATCTAGAAAATACCCTACTACATTATCGATCATGGTTAGGTATAGAAGTAAGGGAAGACTAGACTGCGGCAACATAAGCATCGGAGGTCAGGTTAGGTATTGCTCAATTTGATCGAAGGCTTATTAGCAAGCCTCATTCCATTCTCTGGTTAAATCCTTTCGAAGGAGTTTGAAGATGCCTTCACAGATAGAAGTCAATTGGCTGATGTACTGTAATTTCCCAAGGAATCCTCGAACTTTTTTCTCCCTTTGGGGAGGTGGCATCTCAAGTATGGCTTTTATCTTAGGAGGATGTACTTCTATCCCTTTCTCACTGACAAAGAATACCAAGAGTTTTCCTTTAGTAATGTGGTTATGGGTTAAGCCGCATTTTGTACTGCCGCAGTTGTTCAAAGAATTTTGGGAGAGCGGGAACATGAAATTTTATAGTCTTGGATTTGATAATCATGTCATCTACATAGACCTAAAATTCCTTGTGCATCAGATCATGCATAATAGTTGTGGCAACCCTTTGGTAGGTAGACCCTGCATTTTTTAGACCAAATGGCATGTCAGTGTAGCAAAAGGTTCCCCAAGGGATGATGAATGCGGTTTTCTCTTGATGATCAAGGTGCATCTTAATCTGGTTATATCCAAAAAACCCATCAAAAAATGACTTGAGAGCGTGACTGGCTATGTTGTCCATAATCATATCGATGTTGGGTAGTGGGTAATCATCCTTTTGAGAGACCTTGTTCAAATCTCGATAGTCAACACACATTCAGACTTTTCCTCCTAATTTTGGCATGGATATGATATTGGCTAGCCATGTAGGATATTCGATCACACGAATGAATACCACATTTAGTTGCTTGACTACTTCTTCTTTTACTTTGGGTGACCATTCGATGCGGAGCTTTTGCAACTTCTGTTTGACTGGTTTAGATTCTAGGGGAGTTGGAATATCATGTTGTGCTACCTCAGGGTTAATACTAGGCATATCATCATAGGACCATGCGAAGATATCCACAAATTCTTTGAGTAGTTCTTCGAGTTGCGTGCACTCCTGCTCATTAAGGTTAGCCCCTATCCTAATCTCGCGCATTTGGCTACTAGAACTAAGATTAATAACGACAGTTTCATCTTCATTAATTTGAACGTGATTATGTTATTTGTTATTAACCTTATTTATATCAGTTAACAATTGTTCATTTGTAAATTCATCATCATCAAGAGTTTGATTAGAATCAAGAAAATTAATGTAAGGCATAACAAGATACTCAAAATCTTCATTAATTTCATTAATAGGAAAAAAACATTGAGAACCTCATCAAAGGAGGTCTCAATTACATTACAGTGAGAGGAAATAACTAAAGGGGAAAGGGGATAAACATCGAGGTTAGGTTGAATATCAGTAGGTGGCACAGGTGGAACAGGACAATTAAGAAGAGGTGCATCAGCATCTTTGATGAGTAGGATGGATCAGATGATGTAGTCCCTCAGTGGATTATGCAGTGTGCCAACATTAGTATCTACAAGTTGAAAGAATCCTCGGAGTTACTGTCCTCAGAATCCCTGATATCAGTTATGGTCTCCTCAAAGAGTGGTTGTACACAGTGCTGGGAACTTTTGACCCCTGGGTAGCTATCTTGAAAAAAGATCTCCATTCCTGGTTTCATCCTCTTGTCTACAGGGTCGTACCTAGGTTCAGAGAAGCCAAAGAAGGGGAAATCTTTACCCTCTCTGATGAATCTTCCATTTAGGTAATCTCTCGAGATTGTTCAGGCGCATTCCAACTTCTTTTTCACTCAAGGCTGACAGATCAATACGAGTTCTTCTTTTGATGGTTGATATCCCAAGCCACAGGGAGGAAAGTCCTCCTTCAATACAATATATTCGGTTATCCCTTATTGTCTTTGTCCTAGACATAATACCAACCATAAAGTGCATGTTCTTGAACATTTGGATTACATTTACATTTCCATGAGGATCATATTCTGGAGAAACCCTATTTTTAAAGTTATCCCCTGCTGGGAGTACGACTGGCTCGACTTGGAATCCTGATAGTAGCATATCATTCGCTCTATGTTGTATCTTGAGTACCGAATTACTGGTTCTTGCATTCTCGGTGTTGTCATTGTCTCCCAAGATGGTGATAACTTTTCCATTATTAAAGAACTTCAATTTTTGATGAAGGGAAGAAGAAACCCCTTTGATGCTGTGGAGACATGGTCTTTCAAGCAGTAGATTGAAACAGGCTGGGATGTCGATGACTTAGAATTCCACAACAGGATTTATAGGGACAACCGCTAATACAAGCTTGATAGATACCATTACTTCTTGGTGGGTGTGGTCATATTCACTTACGAAAGCATAGGTTGGAGCAAGGTAGCTCACTTTCAATCCTAAATAGTTGAGGGTTCTTAACGGGCACACGTTCAGAGCTGATCCGTTTTCAACGAGTGAGAGGAGGTCAGTTTTCCTCATAACTTCAACATAGATATTAAGAGAATGATTATGGTTGGTACCAGTCTTAAGTATATCTTCTTCAGAAAAGGATAGCATTCGAGTAGAGGTAAAGTATCCAACTAGGTTCACTACTTCTTCTGGCGTGGTTAAGGGCAGAACTATGGGTCCTGTGAGTAGCTTGATTATGGAATTTTTGTGTAGTTGGGAAGACATGAAAAGTCCCCATAAGGTGATGTTATCTTGGATCTTCTTCAGTTTATTTAGGACCTTAATTTCGTCAAGAGTCATTTCTGGCATAGGGAGATTCTCAACACCTTTCCCTTAATCGATTGCTGATGGTTGTATGTTTAGATTCTGGTAATGTCTCCCTGACCTAGTTATGTGGTTCACGAAAGAGGGTAAAAATAGAAACCATGTTTCTTCATCGATATCAGGATGCACAACTACATAGTTGATCTCTCTTAGAGTCTCCTCTAATGATAGCATTCTGCATAGGATGGCTATCATACTAGTCTTTTCTGAATCTGGATCTTTATCTGAATCTTTGAAATCGTCCCCCCATCTGGTGGAAACGATATTATCTTTCCCTGTAAAGTCAATACACTCTATAACTTTTATGTCCTCTTCATATAATTCTTCCCATTCGGCAGGGAAATGTAGGACTAAAGGGACCAGGTGCCCTTAAAATTTCAAAGTGTTGAGCATCTTGGATATGTTATAATCACTAGTCTGTCGAAACAAACATGTTATAATCTGGACCAGGTCATCTGGATTGACTTCATCGACTGGCACTACCCAGTTTTCTGACTCTCGAGACCATTTTCTAGCTTCTAAGAACATCCCACTAAATCTCTGGAAATCGATGGTCGTCCGTGAGGGCAATTTTAGGCCGAACTCTAGGAGTTGGTTTAGCACTTCTCATAATTACAAATTTTTACCTCCAGAACGGATATGGACAGCGATGCATACTCTGGTGAGGTGTGATAAGGTTTTATCAGCAAGGTTAGTAGGGCATGTTTGGAGAAGTTTAGGAGAGTATATAGGTATGACTGGTGATTTACTTGGCATAATTTGGGTAAATGGGTCGAGTTCTGAGTCTTCTTCTAGGAAGATGGAGTTTTCATGATTCAAGAGTTGATTATGGGTAGTGTTTGGTTTATGATTAGTTAGTGGGACGATGATACCCCAGTTAATCAGGCTTTGGATTGTATTTTGGAGATGGAAACATTGTTCGGTGGTATGGCTAAAAGTTTGGTGAAAGTCACAGCGGGCATCAGGTTTGAAGTTTTTCAGAAGTGGATTTGGTAACGGACTAGGGTCCAAGGGTTTGATCAGGTTTCGATTCAAGAGATCTTAGTAGACTTTGGATAGAGGAGCGTGAAGCTTGGTATATTCCTAGCGGATTGGGTTTGGGCGACTTTCTGGTGCCCATAAGGCATAAGACTGAGAGATCTTGTTGATGGTAAAAACTGTGGTACTAACAAGCTTTTCAAACTTTCTAGGAGAAAATTTTCTATAGGTTTTATTCAGTTCAACTTTTGTCTTGGCAAGACCTTTTTCGATTTCTAATCATGCTTCTTGGAGGGCTTGGAAGTGAGGGTATTATTGTCCTCCCATTGTTGCTCGAACATGGGGTAGGAAGTTCTTCTTCACAATGATGACTTATTCTTCTTCGGAAGACCGATTGATCATGGTAGCTTCTTTTTATCTCCATCTTACTATGAAGTTGCTGATTGATTCCCCATGATTCTATTTAAGTAGCTCTAAGTCAAGGCGGGTAACCTCTAGCTCCTTAGTGTACTTGTACTATGAGATGAACTCACGAGCAATGTCTTCCTAACTGTGGATTCTGGATTCTTCAAGGGATAGGAACCAACGAAGGGAACTATCTTTCAAATTCTGCTGGAACATATGAGCCATTATTTCTTTGGAATCCCTTAGGAGAGTCATGGCTCGGTGATAGCTACGGAGATGAACAATCGGGGTCCACTGCCTCCAAACTTCTCAATATTGGGCACCATGAACTTTTCTGGTAGCCCGACTTTAGGATAGGGAGACATGTGGGTGTAGTCCGTATAGTTCCCAGAGATTCTGACCTGGTCGAATTTTTTAGTTAACCTCTTGAGGTCTTCCTTGACCTTGTTCAGTTCTTCCTCTTTCGGATCAATAGTTATGGGTAAATTAGCCCCGATCTGAGCAAGGTTTGGCATAGGAAGCTGGGCTGGTGGCGGCCCATTAGCAGGAGGAGCACGCTGAGCATGGTGGTATTCAGAAGGAACCCAAATAGGCTCGGGTGCAAGCGCACCCATGGCACAAGGGAAAATGACCTTTGGATCTTTGGGGATAGGGACCCGGTTTCTTTGCATCTCATGAACCTCGGTTTGAAGGTTGTAAATTTTGGTAGTGAGTTGAGCCAGATGCAATACCCCGAATTTCTGTGTATTTTTATTTAAGTAATTTGAGGAATTAAATGAGAAAAATAGGTTTTAATTAAATTACGCAAGTGAAGTAATTTAAAATGATTAAATGGTAAATGTGTTTAATTGGATATAATCGGGATTTAAATGTGGATTAATATTACATGATAATATTTACTAAGTGAAAATAGTAAATAATTGATAATTATGATGATACGGCATAGCGAGTGATATGCGCGTATTTTTACTTTATCTCACTAGAAGTCGTGCGCGAAGGCTATTTTGTGGTGAGAAATGAGAAATATATTTTAAGTGACTCTGATGATAATTTAGAGGTCACGGATGGTTCCGGATGGGTCGAAATAGTCGAAAGAATGTACCCGAGGGTATAGTTTGAGTCCCTGGTCAATCTTGGACCAAACCGGCACTTATCGAGGGTCTTTTGATCATTTTTTAAAGTGGGTTAAATGACCTACTAAATTTAGATCCTTAGATATGATATGTGGATATTGGGGATTAGGGTTCATAACACGAAAACTACTATAGAGACCATTAGAGAGAAGGGAAAGCTAATTTTAAAAGCTTAAGGGGAAATTCTAAAGGTGATGAAGAGTTCTTGCACATCAAGCCAAATTGGAAGGGGAGATTGGAGAAGAAACAAACAAACCTTAATCAAGAACCACAAAATCTGATTTATCAATTCAAGCCAATTTTTTATTGCAAATCAAATTCAAGTTAGAGTACCCATGTGTAGGGAGTTTTAAGAATTGGTTGATTATATTGAAAAACCTTAAATTAAATATATGAATTGGTCACATGTTTGGGTAGGATTGCATGTAGAATGAATCCCTATGTAAAGATAAAATGAAATTTGAATATATTTGGTGATTAACATGTAATCTTTATGGGTGCTTGGTTGAAGAACATGAATCTTGAATGACATAGGGTTTAATTGATGAACACAAGATGTCTATCTGTCAAAATTTTTGACGTAACTTTAAACATATGCCATATGAATCGAACTTCTAATTAGATTGTTAAACATACATTCCTAGAAAGTTCTATCTCTTAGCTATCCAAATAACATGGAATCAGGTCAATCGGAGTTTTGTAGATGGAGTAATCGACATCTTACTACAGGGTGTTTGATTTGCTAGCATAGTAATCTGCCTGAATTTTGACGTAACTTTAAACGTGTATGATTTGAATTATACTTCGAATTAGAGTGTGAATTATAGATTTATGGAAATTTCTATCTTTTAAATTTCCAATGAACTTTGAATCAGGTCACTCGGAGCTCTATAAAGGGAGAAATCGAAATTTTTCTAGAGGGTGTTTAATCTGCCAAAAAAATTATGATTCGTTTTGGCTCCCCAGAAAATGTGAGATTTTTCTTTTTAAGACTCAAATGCCTGAAATTTTATCAGGGAAGTGCTTAGACCTTGATGAAATATATTAAGGTAATAATGATATGGTTGTAAGTCTATGATTTATTTTTGGACTTTAATTTTTTGAGAGAATTAAAGTGAAGATTCATAGGCTTGATTGTGGCGTATTCTAATTCGAGATGATACGAATATAATTACGAAAAAGAGTAATCGAGATTAAATATGTTGGGTCAGTAGGTTAACAAGGGTAACTACTGAATTGAATACTGGAATTCATACGATAGTGAGATAAATCGTAAAATAAAATGTACGTTGATTATTTGAGAAAAATATACTACGTACAAGTATGAATGATTACGTTGTGTGAATACATATTTTTATTAAATCTTAGGTTGTGTGAAGACCTATTATTTTCTAAATTAGGTATTGGGGTGGATAGCTTTTCGAACCAATACACTAAAATTTGAGTTGGGGTCGATGAACATTCCGGACCAACATCGAAGATATATAATATTCATTGGTATCGACGAAAGGTCTGAGCCAATATACATATGCATTAATATTAATTGGTATGGACGGAGGGTCTGAGCCAATATGCATGTACATTAAATTTACCTTGGGGTTAATGTATTTTCGGACCAATGTAAGTGTTAGGATAATTGGGGTCATGGCTTTCCGGACCAATAATACTTATAGTATATACTGTGTGAAAAATATATACCTCATGATACTCTACTTATGTGCAAGGGTAGACTTGTAGTTGATATATATAGAGATATACATCTAGATGATAAATTAAGTAGAGAGAAACTTAATTACAAGATTAAAGATATATCGAGAATATGCATGAACATGACATTTACCTTGGGGTTGATGGCTTTCCGAACCAATGTAAATGTTAGGATAATTGGGGTCGATGGCTTTCCTGATCAATAATCCTTATAATATATATTTTGTGAAATATGTATTCCGAACTAAGAGATATAAATCACTATTGATGCTCGAAGTATGATTCCGAGACAATAACGACCAAAATGTGATATGGGGAGGTGATTATAAAGTATGTGCTTATAGTATATATTGTGTGCGAAGTATATACCTCATGATACTCTACTTGTGTGGGGTAGTAGACTTATAGATGATATATATATATATATATATATATATATATATATATATATATATAGAGAGAGAGAGAGATAGAGAGAGAGAGATATCCATCTAAATGGAAAATTAAGTAGAGAGAAGCCTTAATTACAGGATCAAAGATATATTGGGAATATCTATGGTTAATTAAGTAGTGAAACTTAATTATGGAATTTAAATGATGGTAGATGTGAAATGATATATGAATTAAGTAATGAGACTTAATTATAATGACTAAACATAACATATGTGAATGTTATATGGGAAATGAATAACATGTGAGAGATGTTCCTAATGAAGCGTATTGTATGGGCGGTACGGAAAAGTAGATCGGTTATATACTTTAGTCAAGATAGCTTAGGTATGATAGCTAGGTGGGATAAGTATAGAATATTAGGAGGTCACATTAGATGAGAGATGAGGAAACTGAAGTGAGTGTGCGTGAACGTAACATGTGTAATCAATAAACGAAATTAATTGCGAGAAATTACTTATTAAACATTTTCAAAATGTTTTGAGTACTAACTCTTTCTAGTAAAATATTTTTAAAACCTTTTAGGTGTCCATCCACAGGGATGCCATGCATGATGATATCATTCCAGGGACTCAGAGATGTAGCATTGTGGATGCTGATAGGATTTTGAGTAGCCAAAACTCTTATTCAGATCTTGCATAGGATCTCATTTTGTATCTCTTTTATATACTGTTGTCAGTGGACAACCTTACAGTTCAAGTCTTGTATTTGATTTACTCAATAGTTTGGATTTAGATTGTATTTGAATTTTGGTATTTTTACCATTGGATTCTAGCATGTATTGGATTCATTTGAATATTATGATGGTTTGGATTATAGTCTATTGTGTATGATGATTTAGGCTTAAAAAATGTTCTTTTATTCCTAGTTAATTGAAAGTTAAAATTTTGGCACCAGTTTAATTAACTTCGGTGGTTAGTAATTAGTTTGGTTTTTGACAGTGATGCTAAGAATGCACCATATGAGAAAACTATTTTAATTAGGTAACGGCCTGATCACATGATGTTTAATTTGATGGGTTGTCACACTAGAACCGTAAACAAATTCGACTGTACATTCGGCACTTGATCCATGTTCTCCATGGAATGTGGGTGAGTCTCGGACTCAGAGGAAGTAAGGGGATTGACATAAACTCGGGGCGGCTCGACTGAAGACCCAAGCCAATAGGGAGCCAGGACAAGGGTATATGATCGACCTGAGAAGGAAAAAAAATGGAACTTATTTTCGGAAGAGAAGAAGGGAATTTGCTATTTTTTGGAAAAGGAGGAAAATATTTTTGACATTTTTGGAGAAGATAAAGACGAAAATGTTCTCTCTTTTTTATGAGGGAAAAGAAGCAATTTTTTTTTGTATTTTTGATAAAAAAGGAAAGAGGAAAAGATGAGAGACGGGTCTCAACATGTTTATTATTTTTGTTAGGTTCTCACTTGTATTAAGTTTACCTAAATGCAAAATGAAGTGTCGGACGGGACCCGAGCCTAAAAAAATTGGGTCTGCAACATATGTAAAGCTATGGTTGGACTTGTAACCAGGATCACATGCAGGGTCACGTTTTAAAAATTGCACAAAAATTTAGGCAGTAGGCCAACCCAAAAGTTCGGCAGATTTTCGAGTCGAAATCGGCAATCTAACATGTGTATCCTAGGCTTGACGCCTATATGGGGGTATATAGTTTGGTTGGGTGAATTGGAAAGAGTTCCCCCCTTTGGCGTGACTTCCATGATATACGTCTTGCTTTTGAGGGAATAGTTACGTGTGGACAAGCCATTTGATATACCTGAGTGTACATGAATTGCCTCATTATATACCTCATGGGGACGATGGGTGTGAGAGCGAATCCGATATACTCAATGTATGTGAATGAGTTCCCTACGATATACCTCCCGTTATGACTTCGGTCAAGCGGTACGATGTGGGAGAATCTTTTGATATACGTCGAAGGTACTTGCCCAATGGAAGGTGAGAGTCATATCGCTTAGGCTAACTGTGACCTGTCGGACCAGCGCCCATCACGAAGTGACTCTTCGGTTACAGAACAAAATTTGGTCAATAACAACGCTCTTTGGTGATGTCATGTGAATCATGCATGATTCGTTTATTAGTATCTTATGGAGAGATTATCTTTTTCTTGATCATGGCAAAAAGGGAGAAAAGTACAAGTACCAATAGTAAAGTCATACCAAGCATGGATAAATCATGTGTGAGTGATGTGTAACTATTTAAAAGTGAGTGTGTGATAAGTGAGCATGGATATATACAAGTGCAGGTGTGTGTTGGTGACACCTAAGCATGGATTTCTAATTGATGTGTGCAACCTATGGATATACGTGATCCTAGGTGCATGTGGTGTGAAGTGTACATAGAGAATCTTCTATAAGTGTGTGAATAGTAGTATAAGCATAAAGGGGAACATGCAAATGGGGGGGGGGGGGGGTGTACAAGAAAATAAAACACCCATGTAAATAGAGTCTACACCTTTTAAAAAATATTCCCCAGTAGAGTTGCCACTGTGGCCATCCTGGGCGGTGCGACGTTCATTCCGGGGGGGAAGGAGGAGGATACCGAGAGGAAGAACAATGTCGCTGTCTCACACCCTTCTATTCGAAAAGGTGCTTCGGTTGCTGTCGGTGTGGGGTGAATGTAAGTAGATGGAGTCGCCAACTTATTTTGCACAAATCAGGCAAAAGAACATGTTTCTACTTCGAGAGAGAGACATCTAGGACAAACTGATGCATACGAAACTAATAGATCGAAGGTCCAGGGGCTAAGTTATGAAATGGGAAGGTGTTGGAAAAAGAACATGCTCTAATATGGGGAAGAGAGTTTTGTTTTTCACAATGCTCAATTGTTACTCCAATGTGAGTAGTCATAGTGACAGTTTTTTCTCTCCATCTTCCAATGAATCGACTGGCTCATTCCCTAAGGTTTTTCTTTAGTAGCTCTACATCTTTGCACGTGACCTCTAACTGTTCGTTATACTTATACTAAGACTTGAATTCTAGGGGTCACATATTCCCAACTATGGATTCGGGATTCTTCGAGAGACACGAATCATTAGAGGTAACTTTCTTTCAAGGTCTACTAATATATTTGTGCCATTATCTACTCAGAGTCATAAAGAAAGACCATGGCTCGGTGATAGATTAATAGGTGCACAATTGGGGGCTCGCTGCCACTGAACTTCTCGATGTGTGGAATCTTGAACTTCTCTGGAAGTATGGCCTTTGGGTAAGGAGACATGTGGGTGTAATCCATGTAGTTCCTAGATATTTTGACTTAATAAATTTCTTTGAAAACATTTTTAGTTCCTCCTTGAACTTGTTCAATTTCTCCTCTTTAGGATCCATGGTTAATAGCAGGTTAGCCCAAGGTTGGGCAAGGTTCGAAATCAGGAGTTAAGCAGGTGGCGGTCCATTTGCTGGTGAGGTGGGCATGACATGCAGGTATTCTTCTTGGACCCAAACATGCTCGGGGGCAGGTAGACCCATAGCATGAGGAAAAAGTATCTCGGGTTAATGTGCTTCATGGGCCTTGTCTTAATGTCATTGCATCTCTTAGACATTTATTTGAAGGTTTTCAATCTTAGCACTGTGCCCGGCTAAGATGGTCATCGAGTCTGGCTGGACATTTGGTGTTCTCCACGAATACCTTGTAGAGTTAGATCCAAAATTCGATCGGAGTAGCTGAAGAAGCAATAGATCTTTGGGGAGATTTAGCGAAATATCGAAGCGAATACAGATCCATGTCAAAGTCGGGTGTGCGATCAACCTGAGAGGGAAAAATTCGAATTTATTTTTGAAAGAAAGAGGGATAATTTTTTGTATTTTGGGAAAAAAGGAAAAATGTTTTTGGTATTTTTGGAAGAAGGAGAAAAAGATTTTTGGTATTTTTTATTTTTTTAAAAGGAGGGGAATATGATCATAATTATTATTATTATTTGGTTTTCACTTGTATTAGGTTTGCCTAAATCCAAGAAAAATGTTGGATAAGACCAGAGCTTGAGAAAATAGAATTTAAAGATATAAGTCTCAGTTTAACTTATTTCCAGGCTCACGACCAGGGTACTATTTTAAAAAGTTGAAATAGTGTGAAAATTTGGGAAGAATGTTGACCTAAAATTTCAACAGAGTTTCGCGTGGTAATAGAAAAACTAATTATGAATGAACTAAGGTTGATGCGTATATGATGTTTATGCAATTGTTGGATAAGTTGAAGGGTTCATCCCCTTTGGCATGACTTCCATGGTATACCTCTTGCCTATAAGGGAAATCATTCATCAGTACATGAGGCCAAACCATTTTGTATACCCGAGTGTAAGTGAATTTCCCATCGATATACTAACTTGTGGCAAAAGGTACGTGGAGATAAAATTCGATATACTCGACATACATGGCGAAATACCTACTAAATTACTCCCGTCATGAGTTCCGTCAAGCGGTACGATGTAGGGGGAACCGTTCGATATACATTGAAATTATGAGGCCGTTGAAAGGTGAGAGTCATATCGCTTAGGTTAACCGCGCTCCAATTAATCCAACACCCATCACAAAGGGACCCCCGAGTACGGGACAAAATTTTGGTCAATATTGCCATGCTTAGATGATGTAGTGTGCATATATGCATGAGTCTTCATTTGCACATAATAGGGAGAGATTTTTATTTGCATGTTAAGTAAGGGGAGTACTACACTAATGAGGGAGATCATATAAGTATCTTGAAAAAGAAATCTAACATAGAGCATGAAGACTACACTAAGCATGATGATAGGAAGCATGTGAATATACGAGTGGGTGAGATGTGCGTAAGGTTAGAGAGTGACATGGCAATAGTGTGAGTGATCATGTGAATATACACAAGTGAATGTGTGTGATAGTGAGCCTAAGAATTGATCATCTAGAGGTGATGTGTGAGTGACCATGGAGATATATATAAGTGATAGGCGTATGGGTGCGTGTTAGGGAAGCTAAAAATGGATATTCTACAAGTGGCGCGTGGAACATGTGAGTAGAGGTGGAACTACATACAAGTGTAAGTGTGTGAAGTTAATAATGAGAGTATATACAAGTGTGTAAAGTGAGCATGTAAAAGTGAGTGCAAAGTGACATATACACGAGGAGAGAGCATGGTAAAGATAAGCATGAGGTAGATATACAAAACCTAAGTAAATGAGAATAGGGAACATAGAAGTGGGATCACATGTACATATGTAAAAAATTAGGTGAGCAAAGAATAACATCGACGTGGATATAAATTCTAATCCTCTTAAAGTAAAATCTGTAGAGGAGTCTCCACTGTGGTCGTCCTGGGGTCGAATGCCCTCCGGCACGTGAGGAATACATGGATCGACCATCATCATGTTGGGGATAAGGTAAAGAGATAGAGTCGTTAGTCTATTTTTCTCAAATAGGCAAAAGAATGTCGCCTCAAGAGAAAGGCATTAAGGTCAAACTGATGCATGTGAAGCCAAGTAGTTTGAGGGTCCAGGGACTATGTTTTGGAATGAAAAGATGTTTGGCACCCATTCTTCCCTTTCAGCCTCTCATGAGTTAATGTTAATCTTCTCCTTTAAGAATTCGTGACGTGTGTGTACATGTGTATAATATAAACTGATGGAATTATGTAATCATTTAACTCGCGTCATGGAAGGGACATAGTGAATTCACTTGTAGGAGTATTCTTGAAAATAATTATAAAAAGTACGATGTAAGTGTTCGACGTATCACAAATCAGTGTAAAGGAGCGAATGTGCATGTTGATTGAGACACAAGTATATAGGAGTTTAAAACTCATAATAAAATACCGGGTGATCAGTCCTTTATTAAATTAAAATAAAATATCCCGAATGGTTTATTCTTAGCATCACTGTCGAAAACCTTTTTGATATCATTTTACTAACCACCTAGTATTCAAAAAGTCGGTGCCAAATTTTATTTTTTTATTAAATAACAAAAACGTACAGAAATGAATACCACAATCACATTCCATGCAATAATAGATAATCCAAACAACCACCAGATAAATAACTAAAATAATATAGTACCAAATAAACCATCGGTTCCCAAATCTAATATAAGAGTCCAACATAAATAAAAATCTGAGTACAAAGTCTGACTGACATAAATGAAATACTGAGGGAAACACACTCGAATGAAATACTGAACTTCACCCTACACCAGGAATGAAGTAATTTAAGCAACTAAGTTCAAATCCTATAAGCATCCACAAGTGATGCAGCTACGAATCCCTGGAATAGATCATCTTGCTTAGTGTCCCTATGGATACACACCTAAAATGTTTTGGAAAAAGTTTTGCAAGTATGATTCAGAGCCCAAAGTCCTTTAAAAAAATTAGAAAGCATTTAAATATCAATTTAAATTAACAGTGTTAGGCTACGAACACTCCCTTGAGTTCCTATCCTCTCATCTATAGTGCCCACCTTACGTTTGCTACTAAGCGCACCTTGTCATGCTACCCAAACTAACTAGGCCTCAAGTACCTAACTAACCACCAATCAATCTACCTCACCCGTACCGCCCATACAACATGCTACAGTAAACCCTTAATTAACATTAAGCCCTTAATTGAGTTTCCCCCATAATTTACCCGTACCACCCATACAGTACGTTACTGAACAACTAGCAATTAACATTTCTCTTAGGTTATGATTATCTTCGTGTTAAGTTCTTACACCTACTTTATCTTTAGATACTTAGTATCTATCTTTTCTACTATTTACACTTGAGTAGATTAAGCCTCGTTTTAGATATACACTATCCGGTCTCCTTACTATCACACATAAGTAAGATTAAACATTGTTTAGATATACACCATCTAGTCTCCTTACTATCATACCTAAGTGAGATTATACATTGTTTAGATATACACCATCTAGGCTCCTTACTATCACACATAAGTAAGATTATTCATATGGTATAAATTTCACATAAAATATATACTATATGTGCATACTTTGTTATCATGTCCCCATATCACACATTAAGGACCATTGGTTCGAAATGTTACCTCCACACCGAAAATTGTTTCATATACTGTATATATATAAAATAAGATATAAAAGAAATTTATGAACATGAAAGTGGGAGGAATCTAATCTCGAGATTGGACTAAGATGCCTACATAGCGTAAGGGGCATCTAAGTCCACATAATTCAAAAATAGCATCGGGGTGGGGTTCAACCCATAAATCCAAATGTGGGATTTCTCTTATATGTGTGTAGAGAAAATATGTTTTTTGAGTTAGATTTTGAAATGTGAATCCAATTTTTGAAATTCACGGATGAACCCTATTTTTCTTCTTTTTGGGATTTTTATGAAAATAGATGATTGGCAATACTACTAATAATGAGTAGAGATTAATGGATGTGATGTAATGGAAAAAAAGTATAAAAGTGTAAATACGGTAAATAAAACTAAAAAGAAAAGACTAGAGAAAGGGATGGATAAGTAGACCTCCTTATAAATGCTTGTTGTTGATCTTGAGATGCTAATATGATGATCTTATAATGGTATGGACATGGTATGAAGAGGCGGTATGGATTACCAAGTGAGATAAGAAAGTGTTGAAGGGAAATATGGGGAAATGGGCTTTTTGGGAATGTGAAAGTCTCTGAATTCGAGGGGAATGTTTTCTGACTTTCAGAGAGAGGTCCCTCCTGTTCCTTTTAAGGTGGGGTCATGGCCCCTATTTATAGGGTCAATGGGGTGCCGATCGGTATGGCCCCTGGCCTACCTATCCATAGTGGGCCTACCGTGCTAGGCAAGGAAAAGTACAACCTGTTGATAGGCAAGGTGTCTGGGGTGCCTATAGGTAGTTCAGAACGGACTTTTTCAAAAAAATGGGAATAAAATACAAACCTTAAGTTTGAATCATGCATGGTCAGGACCGTTAGAAGTAGAATTCAGAGCCATTTAAGAATCCATTTATCCACTCCCAGTTCGGGAGTTAACCAAAGTCAAATGGGGCTTGGAAGCACCTTAAGGTATCTAAACGGGAGGTTTTCAGAGGAAAACAGATTGTTCATTCAAACCGTAAGACTGATCTATGCATGGGGAAGGCCGTTGGAAATGGAATTATGTTCCCTTCAATATTTCATTAATACTTGCTCGGTTCAGAGAGTTGACCAAGGCCAAATAGGGCCAAAAAGTACTCGATATCCCTTCGAAGAAAATAGATCATTCGTTCGAACTATAAGGTCGATTCGCGCACAACAATGATTGTTGAAAAGGGTATTTAGAGCCCTTTGTAGATTCATTGATCCTCAATCAGTATAGAGAGTTTACCAGAGTGAAACAGGGCCCGAGAGCGCCTAACGGTCTCCAAATCTATTTCAAATGTAAAATGGATTGTTTATGTGAACTGTAAGACCGATTCACGCATGGGATAGATAGTGTCCGGTGGTCTCTAGATCGGTACTCGAAGTATGACCTAGGGTTTATGGTGAATGGGTGAGTGCGAGGGAACTAATAAGATGCTCAGGAGGTCCTAGGATGGGGTGTCTATATAAAGATTCTTATTATTATTAATAGGAATCACAATCATTACAGTGAGGTTAAAAAGTCCATCACTCAAATATCATTTTCCCACTTACATACCACTATTAATGAGTATCAATTTGTCAAATTTAAAGAATACTTTAAATCCCTTTTTGCTAAGCAAGGATCCAAAAACCATGTTGTTTCAAATGTTTGGGACATTAATCACATGATTGAGAGTAATTTTCTTTCCATAAGTCATTTTCAGTATAACCTTTCCTTTCCCATCAACCTTCGAAATAGAAGAGTTTCCCATAAAAAGTTTATCATCATGATTAGAGTATTAGCAGGAAGTAAACATGTTTTTATCAAAACATATGTGGTGAGTGTCCCCATTATCCAAGCATCATTCTCTAGTATTTCGCATCATATTGCCTTAAAAATCCACGGCCAAAAGGCTAAAATCAGTGATATCATCATAAAGGTTCTCAACCTTATTGACATTAGCTTGTGTGGGATTTTGATTCTTATTCCCATGATTTCTACACTCACATCATTCTTTATCACAATATCCTGATTTATCACAGATTCAACATTTTCCATATAACCTTTTAAAGTTCCCCCCTTTTGGTCCTTTAAAAGGACTATCGTGGTTCACACGCTTTCTTTTCTTGTTATTGCTACTTTTTCCTTCATACACAACACGTGCTTAGGATTCCATGGGATTTCCATTTTTGTTATGGGATTAAATATTATCCCCAATCACAAAATCAAGTCCTCAGTCCCCATTTCTTTATCTTTATATTTCAAATAATTTTTAAAATCTTTGGAAGATAATGGAAAATTTTCAATCATTGAAGCTACTTAGAATGATTCACGTAAATCCATTTTTCCAAAAAAACTTTAATGGTAAATCAATTAGAGCTCTCACACTTGATTAATGACAATCTTTGAATTAATTATTTTAAAATCCATGAATTTACCGATAACAAATTGCTTTATTCTGGAATTTAGCATTTTGTATTTTTGTCCAAAGACGCACATACCTCTTTATCCATTTTAAAGGGGCTCTACATACTTTGTTTTCTATATTGTTAAGGATATATTTACTAAATAGGAAATCATAATATTTCCATGCATTCACGATGGCAATAACTTGTCAATTAGTTTTATATTCAATTAGATTTGGAACTCAATTTATCCAAGTTAAAACTGGTCAAATAATATAAAATTTGATGTTCCCATCTTTTCAAATCACTCTTCTTGAACTTTTCAGGTTTTCAACATGACCAATAGTTGTTGGTATGACCGCAATGGGCAAAACAAAAGTATAAGCAATTTCTATTTTGAACATAAATTATAATAAATGTTTATTAATCATAGGATATATGAGTTGGAGTATTTACATAAATATAATCACACTGATTTTTATTGAATAAGAATATGAATAAAACTTGTTAAACAAACACTGAGTTTAACATATAATACTAAACATGCAATAAAATAAAATAAAATAAAATTTTGAATTTTACAAACGATTTTTAAACACAAACAACATTATAACTAAATAGTTTTCTCATTATACAAAAAATATTTTTCGAGCATACAAATTATAACTATTGATTTTGTAATTACATTACTACGTAAAATCATTATTGAAATGATATAAAAATTCAAATTTCACTTAAGGTTATTATCCAAAATAATTTTTAGTAATTACAGAATATAATCAAAAATATATTTGCAATAAATCTAAAGAAACATACAAACTTACAGTGAGCGAAATGAAAAATTACACAATTAAGGCAAGTGTTCAACAGTTTGTCCTTAAGACTAGATTTTTCCCGAAGGAGTGGTTCATATATTCAATGGCAATCATCTTTCAGGATATAACAATAAACCCTTATAACAGTAGTACTCCAAATTGCAAGTAACATGCAAACCAATAATAGAATAACTCAATTTATTTATTAATGCATTGGACTAACTTAAGAAAGGAAATAAGTCTTAAAATCAATTGGAAAAAACACATGCAAAACAACATTTATTTACAAACTGGAATGGTGGTTAGAGCGGGTAAAAGAACAAAATTAAAATTGGGATAAAATTAATAAAAGACACAAAAAATTGGACAAAGAAAATCTTAAAAAGGCCCAATAATTTTTTTCCTCAAAAGTGAATACATAGGCCAAGCGAAAGCCTAAAGCCTACTGAGCAGACCGGGTCAGTTCGAGAGGGCGGACGATGAAGCACACATGTAGACTTGTAAGTTTGTAAAAACCCATATAAGTCCTCCATCCTTCAAAAAGTTGGTAACCCTAAGGCACAAAACCTAAAATAAAAAATTGGTTATGATATACAACAATCATTTTTCATATTTTATTGATGTGGAACTTTATCTTTTTCCAAAACATTTCAACCAAGTTCCAGGTTAGAAGTGGATAAATTGAATTTTAATTTCTCACTCATTAATTTATGATTTTAAATAAGTGAGTATACCATGTTATACCTCTCACGAAGGAGAACACATTAGAACTTCAAATCATCTTGAAATATGTGTGGGTTCCATATTAAATTGACACCAACGTTGACGAAAATAATATATTGTCAATCGAAATAAAACCATAAATTCTAGAACGGAGTATCTAGTTGACCTCCTACATTTTCTCTTGGCACCTAGCCAAGATTTATATGATAACTTGTAAATCATCCATTTTAATAGGGGTCAAAGGGGGAACCCCTTCACCCACACGGCTAATTTTAGGATTATCCGATATTACAAGTAGAATGACAGCAGTAAAATGACAGAATAAAAGCTATTTACAACAAATGTAAATAAATGTAACAAAATAGATATCTAAGAAGAAGTCAAAGAGATTTTTAAGAATCAAACAAACGTTTCTTATAAAATAGATATAACCTTTCGATACTAGGATGGATCGATTTGCGATTCATTATATCAATAAATTTGGGTCTCCTGGATTCCTAGCAATAAAAAAATCGATAAAATATTATGGATAGCAGTTTCCCACACACGATTCTAATCTGTTATTACTAGAAATTGGTATGGATATTGGTCTTAGTGAGATTCACTAATTACTCGCTAGATAAACCAAATACGAGACATGAATACTGAAATACAATCAGAAAATATAATAAGAGAGTAAAGAGAGAAAGAGGAAGAACTGAATTTACATGATTTAGACCAAATTAGCGCCTAAATCCACAGGTGTTGTGATATCTATTGATTACTGAGCAAATTCCATTATAGCGTATAGTTTACAATCTTTCTATTTCTTTATAGATTTAGTAAATAAAAGAGTAAGTAATAGTCTCATAGATCACATGAGAGAGAGAGAGAGAGAGAGAGAGGGACACGTGTCTCACCATTATAGGTGAGGCGAGGATACATTTTATAAACAAAGTGAGAGAATAATTAGAACTTAATTATTGGCACATGGGGGGGAATATTTTTGTATCTCTTCTAACTGCACATGTATGAAGCTTCTGACGTAATCAAGTGACAAGGTTCATTATTACCCAAACAATGTCAACTAATGGAGTAATTGATGATTCTATTTACCTTGGACGAGTTGAGCACAATACGAACTGACTACCTGATTCTGCTGAGATCTTTCAGTTTGATAGGTATCTAACTTGCATATTAAAGAAGTCAGATGTCACCATCTAATTAGTAAATAGATTACACAACATTTAGGGTACAACATGCACTAAACCCATTTCTTATAACTTTTCTATATGGGATAAATTTTCTACACCAACTAAACCAAAGGAGTTCATAAGATAAATGGGTACTTTGAGGGAAAATTTCACATTCATTTCAATGTCTTGTTTTATTAAATCAATATACTATTCTCATCAAGTTAAGGAGAATGCATAGATATATTAACTTCACGCTTTTATGTTACGTGTTCTATATTAACTAAGTCTCAAAGTTTATCAAAATCTGATTTGGTCAACATATTAATTGTGTTAAAAGACTGAATACATGAAACAATAATTGACAAAAAACCAAAAGTGTAATTATATTAATACCAGATATAATAATATTACCACAAAACAAACTCGCGGATATGGAGAGAAATGACCTAATATTGCAAAATGTGTTTATCAAGGCACTTGTTGAATAGTATGTCCTTTAAAAAAATTACACCCCCGCAACTGAAATATCAGGATACAATTATCTTTCAACCTCAAAGTAGTATTACAATTAACTTTTCCAGCCAACCAAATTTTAGTAAAAAACTCCATTAATGGTGAGAAAGTAAAAAAATCAGGGACATGCACACACCCCATTTATGTGTGTGTGTGTGTGTAAGACAGAGAGAGAGAGAGAGAGAGAGAGAGAGAGTATTAGTGTAGTTTTTTTAAGGAGATGCAAGTTTGTTTAGAAAATCCACAACTCAAGAGAGACACTTCTTACAAAACAAAAGGACATAAACTTTAAAATAAGCACTAATTCCTAAAACTATTTCCCAATACATGTTAAAAATATTTGTATGAAAAAAATCTACAAGTGGACCTAGTTAAAATAGTGTGACGACCTAGGGTTTGCATGGTCTCCTCTTTCATACGTGATCATCCCATGAACCCCAAACCTCCCGATCCACATAATATTTGGGCCAATCGTTTGCAAGTGTTGTGGCTAATAACTCTGCTAAAGAACCTTGTCTCAAATCTCCATCAAAGTTCAAAGACGAGCCAGTAGTTCATTTTTCTTCTAAGGATATTCAAGTTTTAGCAGAACCATTGAAACACTCTATAGTTGGTAAGTTTTCACATGGTGGGCCTGCAATGGATGATATTAGAAAATCTTTATTAACATTTAATGATAAACAATCTTGCACAATAAGGTTAATTGATTATAAACATGTTATTATAAAACTTAGTCGTGAAGAAGATTTTGTTCTTTAAAAAATATTCCATGCACCCATTTAAATTGTCACCTAACTTCAGAGTGGATAAAGAGAGTTCTATTGTACCTGCTTGGATTAACTTTCCTAACCTACCAATCCAGGTCATTGTCAAATCCTCACTTTTTTTAATAGCTCAGTTGATTGGGACACCTTCAAAGATGGATGCCTCTACTATTAATCATATAAGACCTAACATAGCAAGAGTTTGGGTTAAATTAGATCTTACTCGTGATAGGCTGAGAAGATTTTGAATAGGTATTGGTGATGGTGGATATTGGCAAGATCTGATGGTTAAAGAACTCCTAAAATGCTATAAAATATTGCATGAATAAAGGGAACATAAAATATTATTGCATTTTCTTGAAGCATCAACATGGATACAAAGGAAAATAAATCAACCCTCTACGAAAACCCAATGTGAAAATTACCTTTAAACCAGTTCCTCCAGTGAATTCCATTAAATAAAACAAAATAATTGAGCCAAATAACACCATTTCTATTTGTTGATGCAAAAAACTAGACTAATCTAACTAATTAATCACATATAAAAATGAGTAAAAGAGACAAAGTATTTGTAAAGTGGTTAGACTTACATAAAGGCCTATATCCACTATTGTGTATTGCTTTGTTCAAGTACCTCTCGTCTCGTTGTTCATATCCCTTGGTTGTAGGGTTTACATTATATTTATATCCCTTTGAGGGTGTACAAGAGTTGGAATATTAAAGGATGGAATGACTTTAGAACATAGGCATTTACATTTGTACCATGTTAATAATGTTTACAATTGTTGATGATTTGTTGTCATTGTTGGTTGGTCTTCCTAGTGTTGGTCGGTCTTCCTTAATATGTTGGTCGGCATTCCTTCAGTTGGTCGATAACTTTCCCTTGATGTCTTGGATTAATACACAGATGGATGACATGTGTTCTCATATGACTGGTCCACGTAGCAGGATAATTTTTGGTATCAACAGAAGCCTCGAATATTTTATGCTTGAGGTTTTTACAAGAGTATGGAAAATTTATCTCTTAAAGTTGCTCGGACAACAATTTTGAGGCTTGGTTGGTTCCCGACTTCCTATACTTACAAATTTAATCACTTTAATTATCGACATATAATGTGGATGGTATTTTTTTAATTATCCACATCCATAGCAAATCGTTTTTGGGTAAATACGTATTTTTTGTCTTTAGTCACCAATAGTTCAATCGACATCTTCTTTTAATCATTACCTTTCTAATTTTCGAGGCAACCTATAAAGGCAAAAAAAGCTACGATCGTCTCTTAACTCAAATTTCTAAGTGTTTTCCTGCCATTGTGTCTTCAAGATTTTTCTTTCCCTTGTGCGATAAAACTCTGTTCTTCAGTTCCTGCTGAATCCTTAAGTTCTGCAAGAATCTGTTTCTTTTCTCTTTTTTTTCTTCATCAATCATGGTTTATTACGTTACTTCTTTTAATGAATTCAAAAATGAATGAAATATTCCTTCATGGGTAGAATTAGAACATCCCGTTTTTCCCGCTGATCTTTTTTCATTGGCTGAGGGTCACTGGTTTCCCTCCATTTTTATTGCTGAATGTGGGTTTACCTTTTCCCAAACCTATTTTGTCTTGATTTATGCAAGTATTTTGATATCCTCCCAGCTAGAGTAGCCCCCAATACCTGGAGGGTAATTAACGGAGTATATATATTAAACCAACTCTGTGGGAGGCATCTAGGGATCCCATAAATTATCTTATGTTATAAGTGGGTAAATAATGATACCACTTTCTATTTAAAAACTAGGGCTGTGAACAAAGAATTAGTAGTGAATCTTCCTGACTCCAATAGACATTACTTTAAATATGAAGTGGTTGTTAAAAATTAGCAACATGCTCCTTTGATTGGGAATGCTGAGTAACAGGGGCCTGAGTGCCCACCAAGTGGCAATGGGATAAGTTGCATTTATTTTCTTGTACTTCTTTGCATAATATACTAACTAATAATATTGATATATATATTTTGTTGAATTTTACTTGTAGTTGATCGAAAGATAAAGTTTCCTAAGGCGAGTGACATTAAGCTCAAGGAGTTGAAGTTCATCTGGGGCATTCATCAGAAAGTTGGGGAAGTGCATAATAGATCAGCCTCATACTTGCTGCAGTATAGGAACATTATCACCTCCTTTCTTACTCGCCCAATTTTAATTGCATCCCCTCTTTTAATCAACATTGACCGAGACCCCATCTTCATATCCTCTTCCACTGCTTCTGGCAGTGGTGAACCTAATGTTGTTTCCTCTTTTTTTGATTCAGACCTACCTCTTACTGTTGCCATGGGGAAGAGGAAGTTTCCCAACATTTTAGGAGACATAGTAGCTACTTGATCCTCCAAACAAGATGATGATGAAGGAAAAAATAAAGAGTATGCTGGTAAGAAGCCTCCATTCAACAAGGAGGACCTTGGGAAGAAGCCCCCATGTTATAAGGAGAATGTTGGGAAAAATCTTCCTGCTGAGAAAGCAGATGAATGTCAGCTCAAAAGGCTGAAAAGAGGACTTCCTTCGGGGCTAGCAGAAGGATCTTCAGCTAACATCGACCAACAAGAGTTGGTTGATTTATCTATTTCTGATTCACGAGTGGCACTTGGGCCTAGTTTTTCCAGACAGTTAATAAAGTCTGGTACTTTACCAGACTGTAGGGGTGCTGCAGCTGCACTGCCCTAATAAAAAATTTCTGAAAGGGCTTCTCAAAGCTTAGCTCTGGTAATTTCTTTTGCCTTTTTTATTTCTTTATTTGATATTTTTTATATTAACTTACCTTTTTTTCTTTTTGAAGTTTCTTGTTGACTTCAACAACAAGATGTAGAAGGATAATGCTTTGCATACTTTTTCATAAGAGGTTAAAGAAGCCTTTGATGAGCTGAAGAAGTCCGTCATCTTCCTCAGACATGATCCAGTAACTCCTCCTAATATGGATGAGGATTTTGAAGATGACGGGGGTTCAAGTGAATCCCTATTAGTTTTGAATTCTACCAATTAACATCAAACTATTGACTCTTCTACTCCTCCATGTGATAGTCATTTGCCTTTTCCTGCTCCTGCGTTCACTTCTATTAAACCTATGCCAAACATAAATATTCTCTCCCAAAACGCTTTATTCCTAAAGTCACTCTTTTGAACTCTTTGGGAAATTTGAAATCACTTAAGTTGGAAGAACTTGTAGGAGATCTTCAAACCTACGAGATTGACATGTTTCCCAAAACCATTAGGGCTAAGGATAATGGCATTGCTTTAAAGACTCATTTTAAGAAAAAGAAAGAAAAAGTTTGTGAGTCCGATTCTGAGGTTGATTTTGATTTTAATGATATCGCCTTGTTTGCAAATTTTTTTTAAAAATTTCTCAACGTGAACAAAAATAATTCTTCCAATAAAAAGAATTTTTTTGAGAAAAATGAAAAGAAAGGAAAGGCCAAATAAAGTGGTGAGAGGGAAAAAGAGAATGACTCCGATGAGGAGTGTGAGGAAGATTTTGAGAATGTCAATTGTTTTGAATGTGGGGGTAAGGGACAAAAGTCGTTTGAGTGTCCTACGTGGCTTAGAAAGAAAGGAAAGAAAGTAGCTATGCCCGCCACACTTAGTGATTGTAGTGAAGGTGAGGGTGATGAGAATAGTGGTGAGAAGCTTGTAGCTTATTCTAGTCGTATGAGCACACCCACCTTATCCCACAATATTGCACACGAATGCGATAGTGATGGTTTGAGCGATTCAAGTGAGGGAGAAAGTGAGAGTGAAAGTGGAGATGAAAGTGATCTCCAAAAAGCTTTTAGAGATTTGTACACCGAGACCTTGAAAACAAAGAAGTATAATAGGGATTTAGGTCGGTGGGTTTTAAATTTGGAGAAAGAGAAGGAGGTTTTGAGAAAGGAGAAGTGTGATTTGACCAACATGTTGTCTAGTCTGACGACAGGTGTATCCCAACTCGAGAGTGACCTCGAACGTGCTAGGGAGGTCAAAGTCAATTTTGTGAATGCACCTAAGAAGGTTGAAAAGGTGGTTCATAAGGGTAAAGGTGAGAAGTAAGGAATAAGTCATGACGGTGCTTCTACTTCCCAATTAGCACCCGAGCCGGTTCCCACTTTAGTGTTTGATTCACGTGAGCCTCACCCTAACCCACCTAGGCGTCCCATTCCTATTAGGAAAGTGCGTTTTAGAATTTTTGAGAGAGGTGTTGCTAGGCCTATTTATGTTTGTTCCCATTATAAGAGGAGAGGACACCTTAGGGAATTTTACTTTAAGTTGGGTTATGTGTCACGTTTTTCCTCTACACGTGTTTCTAGAACACATGAACCCACACATGATACTTTACATGCTCCCGGAGACTACATGAGAGAGTTTGCATATTTTGGAGAGCAAGTTAAGTTTTTAGTCAAAACTTCACAAGAATTGATGGAGGTTTTTCATAAGCTGTCACCACCTTTGGAAAACCCCTCCGCACCTAATGATTGAGGTTTGACTTGTTTACTAGCATAGGGTGATTTTCATGATGACATTGTTAGCCTATTGCTAGTTTGTATCATTTTTGTATGTTGTATTTTTTTTTTGAAAAATTTTGAAAAATACAAAAAGATTTTTTTTGATAAAATTTTTAGAAAATCTAAAAAGATTTTTGTATTTTGTTTGCACCATTTATGGATAAACACTTAGGATGACCAAGTCACAACATCATTCCATTATTTTCATGTGACTATTTGATAGTGTTTTGAGACAATAGGTCAATTCATCCAGGTGCTTTATAATGTTTGGAGTCATTAAGATGTAATTAAGTGTTACTTCCTACATGTTTGACTCATGTTTCCTTTATTGCACACATGCACGGATTTGTTTGATTATTGTGCTTGTCTTATCACATGTTGGTTGGGTGTTTTCACTTCAATCCTGTCCTTAAAATGAACCAAGCGCGATAAAATTTAATAAGAAAATTGTGCATATAAGAATCGTTTTGTGAGTTTGTGTGCTTTGTTTGAAAACGGGGAAGGGCTGCGAAAGGTTCATTTTGCCTTTGCGAATACTAAGCCACCGTTAAATTGGACCTAAAAAATGGAGGATTTTTTATTATCCGAGGTCCAAAGAGGTTTAAAAGAGCCCGAAAAAATTTAAAGGCAATAAAAAGAAATTCATGCCAATTATGGGCCATTTAGGTTTTTGCACCAATTCTCCAAAGTTTGAGAATTTAGTTTTTACACCTCTAAAAGAACATATATATGAGGGAGTTTGGTTGGAGAATTTAAAACGGGTTTGCACGTCCTTGAAATGCTTGCAAATGCGCTAATTAGTTTTGGACGTTGTTGGGGTGAAATCATTTTGATTTGTTGATTTGCATAAGACGATGTCATCTAAATTCAACAATCTTTACACCTAAGGATACTTTTGATGTTCATTCATTAGGAGTAAACATATGCATCGTGCACATATGATTGATTGAGTTGATTTACCTATCGAAGGTGTTCACACCCATTCATTCCATTTCCATGACTTGGTTGTTTGAGTCTAAATCCATGGTGTGATTTTTATAGAATTTTTTTTTCAAATGTATCTTATCTTTGTATAAAAAATTGAAAAATCAAAAATAGTTTGTGCATTTGTTTTTGAGCATCTCCTTGCAAGAGCACGTTTACCATATTGTTTGATGCCCTGTTTTGTGTACCACGACACCCCGATTTTTCTTATTTGATTCATTCTTCTCATTTGTCTATTTGGGGACATCATAAAAAGGGAATGGGGGAGTTTGAATTTTGGGGGAATTTTTTAGATTTAGCATATGCTTTTATCATAAATTGGTATCTATGTTTATCTCATTTCGAACTCGATATGTCACGTGGTATTTTCTTTGTCTCATGTGTGTAGGTACGAAAATTGAAGATCAATATGTTGCACACCCTGATGAGAAAAGCTTTGAGATTTGATGATTGTTGAAGATTGAAGAACAAACGATGAAGATTTAAACATTTGTATCTTTCCATCTTTAGGGTTCATGAGAGGGTAGATTTGTATAGGTTATTAGTTGATAATTCAGATATTTTTATATATGTACCGGCATAGACGTAGGGGGAGATTTGTAAAGACATTTTTGTCCATTATCTATTTGTATGTCGTACGCCGTTACACCGTTGAAGAAACTCAAGATCGCATTTGCATCAACGGATCCGAATATCAAAACTTCTTCAACATCATAGCCTCTGCGAGAATCAACTTGGTAAAGTTTTGTTTTTAAGTTCCTTAAAGTTCATACTTTTAAAAGGATTTTAATTTTTCTGGATAACCGGACCGGTCTGCCCCTATTTTAAAAGAACCGATCCGCCCCCGGACCGGTTCGCCTACATACCGAACCGATCTGCTTTGCTCCAGTATACCACGGACCGATTGAGAATCGAAGAAGCCTATTTTAAAAAGAACCGATTCGAGGTCGGACCGATCCGCCTCCTAACCGGACCGGTCCATCTGGGATAAATTCAAACAGTTCCGTGTAATGTTTTTCCACCGACTCTTATTATCTATATATATTCCTACTTCATTGGTGTATTTTTAAAAGTCTTTGAGAAAACGTTTCTAAGAGTTAAAACACAACAAGACTTCAATTTTTGATGTGCTAAACATCTTTTCGATTCACACACAAAAATCCCAATTACTTTTGTGAATATTTTAGAACCCTAGAACACAAACTTTGTTATTGTTCATCTTTGTGGAGAGATCTTTGCAACAGAGGGCTGCGTGTCATTGCTAAGGGAGTCTCTACAAAGTGTTATGGTTGCATGTCATTGAGGAGTGATGCGGTTCTTCCTTTGTTGTTTGGGCTGCGAGTCCTTGAAGGGTGTTGCGTGTATTCTCTTGCTGAGTTTGAGACTGCGTGTCTTTGTGGGTTGTCTACGCGTTGATCCATTACATATTTCTCTATGTAATTGTAAGTTGTGACTTGTATATTCATAGTGGAATAAAGGTTTTACACGAAAGGTTTTTTTTTCTTGAAATCTGTGTCTCATCATATTTACTGTGTTGCATGCTTTATATTTGATGGGATGATTTAGATGCATTTTTAAGACCTGTATTTATTTGATTTAAAAGTAGACTCCAATTAAATAAGGGTTCTTGGAAACTTGCGAATTTAATTTAATCAATTATCACACAGTCGCACTTTTCATTTGGATTCTGTGAGGGGTTCATTGATTTCATTTGGACGGTCATTTCAAATAATTTGTTATCCATATTAATCAATGGTTGCTCAACTGGTTTCTTTAATTACTCAAGATGTCTTAAGCAAGGATATCCTCTTTCCCTCTCTCTATGTCTCATAATAATTGAAATTCTGAGTAGAGGTTTTGATAATCTTATAGTGTCAAAGAAGGTCAATACCCTTTTCATCCTTCTCGTAGCCCATTTATTTCTCACATATACTTTGTTGATGATACCATCTTATTTGCCAATGGTTGTAAAAATATCCTATGTAGCTTAATTGGATTCCTTGATAAAATGTTCTTGTGGATTGCTCAACAAGTCTAAAAGCATCTTCTCATTTGATTATTCCATCACCATTGTGAGGAGATCTGTTATAAGCTCTATTTTGGGTCTTCCTTTCAAACGCCTCCCTATTAAGTATCTTATTTTCTCCCTATTCACTTGAAGGAGTAAAATTATCTACTTCTCAGATCTTTTGACTCAAATTAAAGGGAAATGCAAGGGATGGAAAAGCAAATATTTGTTTGTAGTTGGAGGGATACTTTTTATTAAACATGTACTATTTTCTATTCCAATTTACAATATGGCCTCTTTGAAACCTCCCACATCTATTATTAATAGAATTCATAATATCTTCAATAAGATTTTCTAGGGTTTAGATGTTAAGATAGGGGATAAACATGCTTGGATAAATTGGCAAAACATTTGTAGGCCTACCAATGAAGGAGGGCTTCTGGTTGGAGACTTGTTTGATATTTGTTATAATTTTAGCTTGAAGTTGGTTTGGAGGGTGAATAATTTTATAGGAATTTTGGCTAGGTTCATACTAAATTTGTATAAAAACTCCTTGACTTCTGGATCTACTAGTTTAAATGTTATCAAAAGAATTAGAGTTATTGAGTTTGAAATCATATAAAACACCGTTGTCAGTGATCAAGAAGCTATTTGGATGCCTTCATCTTCGAGATATTTCACTTTTAAGTCCGTCTATGAACATTATAGAACTGGTACTGCTGCTGGTGCTTCATGATAATTTATTTGGTCCGTCCCCCTAAAGTATCCATTTTCATATGGAAACTTCTTCATAAATCCATTCCTCTTATGATCAAATCTACAGAAAAATAATCCCAATTATTTCCAAATATCAGTGTTATCTCAATCATGTATAAATAGTCCAGCATCTATTCTCAGATGATCCTCTGTCTCAGAAGATTTGGCCTCACTTCTTTTCTCAAGTAGATTTAGTCCCTAGCTTCAATTATATTCTATATCTTCCCATCTCTTGATGGTTATTCATATCTAACAATGACTACGTCAAGTTTATTTATCAAAATATCCCTATAATGGTTTTATGGTAGATTTGGAAGTCTATATGAAACATTTTGTATGAAGGTAGTTAAATGAGTCCTGAAGATAAGGCCACTAAGATGATCTTTGATAAATCTAGATCCATTGTTTTTACAAGTTCTATTGCTCAATCCCATGCTACTCTTGTGACTAAGCTTCACATTAGAGTGCAAACTAAATAACCTCTTTTTAGAATCATAAGATCTTTATGTCACAATCTAAGTACTCAAAATGTTAATATAGATAGTTCAAGAAATGGCAATCCACGGGATAATGGGATTGGAGGAATTGTTAGAGGAGAAAAAAGGTGTTTTATATTAGCTTTTCATGAATTCATATGTCATAATTCAAGTTTAATGGAAGAGGTTTTATCTCTTAAAAGAGGTATAGATATGTACATATCCATTGGTTTTGATTATCTATATATAGTATCTGGTTCTTTAACCATTGTTAACATGGCTCTAGGTATTTAGAAACCTCCATGGTCTATAAGAAAGTTCTTCTAAGAGATAACATCAGTGTTTTGTTCTAAGCAAGTCTATATCTCCCATATATGGAGATAAAGTAACTCAGTAGTAGATGGTTAAGCTAGTATAGCATCTTCAATAATATTGTCAAAAACTATTCGAGAATACAACTAGCTCCCTCATCTCATCAAATGTCTTTTTAATTTAGACAGACAAGGACTTCCAAGTGTTAAAATTTCATAGATTTTTATTTTTTGGTTTTGGTGTTCTGGCCAATTTTCTTTATTCTTGTTTAATATTTATGTTATGATTGTAAATGCCATCTAGGAGAAGATCTTTCTCCTATTTATAATAATTCTAGGGATCCCAATCCCTTTTCCTCAAAACACAAAATAGTGCGACGGGTTAAAAAATGAAGACCAGTTTGATTTAGAAAACAAATTTTATTTGAAAAATATTTATGCAAATGAAATCAAACATGGACCAAAAAATATAAGACAAGGCACAAGCACATGGACCTGGACCTAGACATTGCCACGTCTGGAGGAGACACTTGCATGCGTGTGAGATTTTGCTAAAGGTTTTGTAAATAGTCTTCTAAGTTTTTCTTCGATTATATGAATTTAGTCAAAATAATTCCATCATAGTGATTTTTTTAACGGTATTATATCTATGTCAAATATGTCTAATCTAACTTCTATACACAAAATTTTATTCCTGGGAGATATCCACTTTATTATCACAATGTATAGATATAGAAAGCACATGTTTTTTCTAGGTAGGAATATCCTACAATAAATGTCAAATTTATTCACTTTTTCTCCTCTTTTTTAAAATAAATAAATCTAGACTCGATTGTTGATCAGTCGATGAAAATTTATTTGAGGATTTCCATGGTACATCTTAACATACCAAAGTGAATAAATATCGACTTTCGGATTTTGACTCTCTATGTTCCAATGTCCAATTTGCATCACTACACCCTTTAATTATTGCAAGATAACTTGTTTATTAAAATCCCAAAGTTCATGATGTATGTTAGGTTCCTTAGAACTGTATGAAGTGCGCTACAACAGAATAATGCGACTACACAAATAAATTCAATTTTAATTAACCCAAATTTTAGTTAAACCCTAACACATGCAACTAGGTGATTTGATAACATAAAATCAATAACCATGCAAAGGAAACAAATATCAAGAAAAATCCCCGAAGGGTAAAACCTTTATTTCATTATAATTGTAAATCATAACTTACACGGACACAACGAAAATAGATTTTGATACACGAATACCCGCAGGTGTCGGTCGGTGTCGTCAGTAATAGATCCACGTGCAGCGAACCTAAAAGGACTACAGTCCTATCTTCAGCCCAGGAATACAATAGCACCCCCTATTGACACGCAGTCAATTAACCCAGTACCTCCCTTAAATGGTACCTATTTTCAGCATTAGGTTATCCTCCCTATAAGTGCAAACTTGAACGAGATGTATGTTCTTGGGTTTCAAAACAATTCACCACAACATTTGGGATTTTTGTGAATTAAAAACAAAGAAGAAGCCAAAAGTATTCTACTGATTTCACAGTGTTTGTAGAAAGAAAAATGAAAAAAAACTTCTTTTAAAAAATGGAGTTGAAGAGTCTTTTAATTAGAAGACTTTAAGACGGTAGGCCGCTCAAACGAGATAGCATGTCGTTGGAACGAGATGCATTGTCGTTTGAATGAAAGCTTTCCCTTTGCGTGACATGCCATATCGTTTGAACGACATACGGTGTCATTCGAGCGAGATGGATAAAATTCAATATTTTTTCGTTTTCTTTTTCTCGTTAAATGCACCGCCTCAAAAACTTCGAAAATTATATTTTTGAAGAAAAACATTTAAAGCTTCGCTCTAACACTTAGAAAATATTTTGGGAAAAATAATCCCAATATTGTAAGTGAATAATTATGGAATAAAAACATAATCTTTACCAAATTCGCCTTATAGAAGCTTCTTTTATAAAGAACTTTGATATTCGAATCCATATTGATGCTTGAATGATCTTGAATAATTATTCGAAGGTTGTAGCGGTATACGACATACTCTAATATAAACACGACTTATAAAATATGTCCTTACAAATTTGCCCCTATGTCTACGCCGGTACAAAGTAAACAATCCGAATGATCTAATCAAAATTCCTATACAAATCTAATACCCTCCCATGAACCTAAAAGTGAAATGGTACTAGAAATTCAAGTCTTCAAATCTTTTTCAAAAATATTCATAAATCTTCAAATATCAAAGCATTTCTCATCAGGGTATGCAACATAATGATCTTCACTTTTATACCTACACACATGAGATAAAGCAAATACCTTCGTGATGCATCGATTTTTAAGTGCTATAAATATGTCAATCAATATAATTTAATCTCCCTCATAATGCAACCTCCCCATAATTCGTTCTCCGCCTTTTTATTTGTCTCAAATAGACAAGGAAAAGAATAAACAATCAAAACATAGAGTGCCACGATAAACAAAACAAGTATGAATCAAACTACGCGCATGCAGAGGAAATACTCATAAGATCCACAAACTATTTTTTATTTTTCAATTTTTTCAAATAAAAACAATTTACAAAAATCACACCATGAATAACATTAAGATAACCAAATCATGGATATGGAATGAATGGGTGTGAAAAAATTCAATAGGTAATAAAACGCAATCAAGCATATGTTCACGATGCATAAGTGTACTCCTATCGATTGAACATAAAAAATATCCTAATGTGTAAAATTGTTGAATTTAGATGATATCGACTAAATCAAATCAACAAATCAAAGCCCAAGTGATTTTCATACCAATAATGTCCAAAACAGTTTAGTGCCATTTCGATAATTTTTCAAAGGACGTGCAAACCCATTGATTACTTTCCAACCAAACTCCCTCATATATGTAACAACCCAAGACTTTCGGAACAGTAATTATTTTATTTTGGGAGAAATAAATAATATTTTATTGGAGAATAATCAAATTGGCAATTGAGGTCGAAATTTAGAGTTGTTAGAAAGTTTCTCGAATGGAAATTCTGAGGGTACCATTGTGTCCGTAAGGGTCGAGAAAGTTGAAATGATTGTACTTGGGGTCTATTTGGGTTCCGAAATAAATTAGGACTGTTTGACTCGAATTAAAGTCACCGAGTCATTTAAAGTGTGTATTATCATTTAAAGATGTGTATTTTGGGATTTAGGCTTATTAAGCCTACGGGAGATTTAATTCTCCAAAGAGAGAAAGAGAAATAGAATAAAGAAAGAAAGAAAGAGACAAAGAAAGAAGAAAAGGAAGGAGAAAGGAAAGAAAAAAAGGATTTTCGGGCCAATACGTGATTTCAAGGCGGATTCAGACCCTACGAACCCGAGGCAAGTGATTAAACTTGCTAAATAATTGTGGTGTACCAATTATTTCATGATTTGTGGATTGAATTTTGGGTTTTAGGTTTAAATTGTTAAAACCTAACTTTTGGGAAAAACCTTAGATTTGTAGTGAAAAATGGATTTAAGGTTAGAAATTAGTTTATAAGTATTCTAGAATGAATATTAATGTTATATTTGTGATTGGGTTGGATCAAAATAGTTGGAGGATGATTAAAATGATTTTTGGGTATTTTGGGTTATGAACAAAACAACCCATTTCGTAGCTTGCTGCACTTGCCGAATCGATTCGCCCCTACCGAATAGATTCGGTGTGTTGCAGATTGCTCAGGTCTTTAGGGCCAAATGGATTCGCCCCTTGCGAATCGATTCGGTATGTAGCAGACTCCCAGGTCCAATGGACCGAATCGATTCGGATGGGTCGAATCGATTCGCTTTTCGGGGCCAAATCGATTCGGAAATAGGGGATTTTTGGAGATGATTTTCTAGAAAGAATTTTATCCCGTTTCGTCTAAAGTTATCGATTGGGAACTTCTATGGTAGTTATTTGGAGTATGTTTGGAGACTTTTAGAGAGTTTCCCTTATAGGAAATGATTGAAGTCTTATTCACTATATTTCAGGAATATCGATTAGATAAATGATATTTCCTAAGTGGGGAAGCCCACCTTGATTTGAAAATTCTATTTGGAGATAATTATGATATTAATGGGAATAATTTAGAGATAATGGACCTTAGGATCCAATCCCAAATGGTATAACTTTAAAAAGGTTCATAAAATAAATTGAACCCTATAATGAATGGAAAATCATAAATGCTATTTGATATGCAAATGGATATAGGAATATCCTTATTGATGATCGATTTGGGAGATATCTCACACAATGAGAAATGCAAATTGAGGTGCATTAGGATAAAAGAATATCCTTAACTTAAATAGAATTGAGAGACAATTCATAATAGAAGCGACATGTGAGCTTCAAGCGAGAAGTAGTATAGCGTATACTAAGTGGGGTAAATGTGTGAGTATTGACGATTGGTGTATCATGAGAGAGGTATACTAAACAATGATATTAATCAAATTATGCCTAAGAGCGTATAATGAAAATGAATATGTTGTTGCAGGTATACCTTATACAATGGTATATCTTTATTATGTGGGATGTATGTATACCTTATGTGATGATTTATATACATGTTAAGCATACCCCCTCCTTGCTATCATTGGGAAGTTTCGTGCATAGAGGGTGAACATTCTGACTAGAAAAGCAGGATGTGGATATTCCCCAGGTCATAGTCGTCCTTTGTTGTCAGCAAATGACATTTATGATATATATATTTAATTATTTTAGGGGTGAGAGGTCGGGGGTATGTGACGCTCTCACTTGCCGGTTAGAAACTATGACCGCTTCCCGAACGTCGTGTGCGTGAGTAGATCACGAGGTGGGTGTCGTTGAACCCCACCAGGTGGCCCCAGTTTGCTACGTATATGGGCTGCTGGAAGCTGAAAGCATGTGAGCCTGCGTCCTTTGAGTTATAGCTCAGTTGGATGGTTATTATTGCTTGTGCTTGTACTTGGGTTTCAAGGGCATAATGGACCTCAATAACCTACATTGCCAGGATTAGTGTATCGAGGGGTTCCTTGTTTGGATTTCGCCTCGGCGAGACGTCCCACGCATGAAACGCCGTGTACTGTTGAGAATTGGGAATATTCATATATTAAAATTGAAGAATAATTTGGGTTACATGCATCATGAATTGAGGGCATAATGAGCCTCGAGGATTAATACGGTCAGGAGTAGTGTAACGGGGGGATTCCTTGTTTGGATTTCGCCTCGGCGAGACGTCCCACGCACGAAACGCAGTGCCGTGTTGAAAATCGAGAGGAGTTTAGTCTTTATTATTCATGATGCTAATAACTCATGTATAATTACTATAATTATATATATGGTGTCATGCCTTATAAGGGCATCACTAGAATACAAAATCCTAGTAAATGAGATTGTTGATGTATTGTGATGATGTGGACATGATTGGATCATGTAATTTTATATGTTCAACAAATGAACATTATAAAGATAACTATAACAATTACATTAAAGATAATGTATATAACTTAAAGTATAGAAATAATTGTAGGTTGGGAAATAGGGTAGATGGTTTCACTTAAATATTTTATTTGGGTTTAAGTTAGAATCCTCTTACCTAACTAGAATCGGACATCCTTTTGGTGACACGTGCATACGTTTAGTGAGCTCTTTAGATAAGAGGTGAGTTGAATTTTTATGGAGTGTTCGATTCCAACTAAATCATGTAATAATGCATTTATAATTATTATGCATTTTAATACACTTGCTATAAACTGTTTTTCAAAACTCGGGCTCTGACCCGTTTATATTTCCTCCTCCATGTATATATTGTATTACTTCAAGTGTTCCTCTGCAAGGACGCCTTTGATATTCCTCCATTCAGGATTTGTGGAGCTGTGGCAGTAGCGGACCGTTGCGGTACTTTGCTTTAGTCGATTCCTATCTATTGTACATCTAGATTAGGATTCAGTTGTATTGAGTTAGTATTCAAGTGTTGTAGATTAACACTTTCATATTTTATTTATCAGATTATTGTATTGTCTGTTGCCCGACAGCATATTCGGATATTTCATTGTTGAGATTTTTATTGTATAATGTATTGTACTCTTTTATTATTGGAGCATGCACATTTCACATCATAGTTAGATGTATATTGTTGGTTGTGTGCATTATTGGTTTTGTTGTTGTTGTTGTTGTTAAAAATAAAAGTTTTAAATTTTTGGCAATTCGCACTTTATGATTTCGGGTAGTTAGCCTTATATTATAGTGTTTAGTTGTTGATGTTGAGACTGTACCATCTGAGATACCTGATTTATGTTGTATAGGCTGGCCACTCATTATTATTTGGAGCGGGTTGTCACAGGTGGTATCAGAGCATCAGGTTCTAGTGTCTTTAGGATCTGTGTGCGTTACTACGATCTTCCGTAAGCGTTCTTGATATAGAGCCTTATTGTTAGGAAGATTACATTCATACGTCCATATCTTTCTGTGAATCGAAAATATTTGAAAGGCGTTCTGATACAATTGTTCTCGTTTCAGATGCCATCGAAGGGAGGTCGTTCAGTCAGGGCAAACAAAGGGCAACCCCAAATGCCTCAAAGGAACATGACTATGGATGATGTTGCCAATATTGTGGCACAAGCGGTCACTGCTGCCGTTTCTACGATGGCTCAGCAATCTGCCGCTCAAGCAGCCCCACCCCATTTAGAATTGTCTTTATGGGAGAGAGTGAAGGAAGATTTTAGTAAAGGGAATCCTCCCATGTTTGCAGGAGGAGTTGATGTAATGGCTGCAAGTAAATGTAAGAATAGTATACAGATGCACCTTCGTATGGTTGAGTGTAGTGAATTGCAGAAACAATTTTTAGCCACTTTTAGGTTATCGGGTGCAGCTCTTTAATGGTGGGAGTTTGTCACCACATCTGAACAGAGAGATACTTTGCCTATAGCAACATTTTGGGAACTTTTTGATCGAAGGTATTTGCTTTCCTCGACTCAAAATATGGGAATTTTTCAAGGAAATAGGACGGTGGAAGAATATGAAGAAGATTTTTCTCTATGGGCGAGATTAGTACCTAATGAGGTAAATACGGAAGAGAAACGTATATCGAAGTTTATTCGAGGTTTAGATTGGAAAATCCAACAACATTTGCTAGAAAGTCATAGATTAGTGACTTTCGTTGAGGTAGTGAATGTTGCACTATCAAAGTGTCATGAATATCGTTTTTGTTCGCAAGAGAGTAAGAACTTTGGAGATTCGAGTTTATCAGGTAAGTTTGGCAAAGAGAGTGCCAGTAATGTGAATGGGCAGAAAGGATTTATGGGTAAGTGTTTCTTTTGTAAAGAAATAGGTCATAAAAAGAGAGATTGTCCTAATACGGGTAAAGGACCACGTTTTGATAAAATTTTGGAAGTACAACCCCTACAGCAGATTCGAGGTCGCTTTAGACCGGGGGACTATGTTTGGGAGCCCATTGATAAGGATGGGCAATCGAACTAGAGATTGGTAATGTAAGTTAATTTTTCCTTTATAAATAGGATAATTACTAAATTGAGTTTTGGGAATATCGTATGGGAGATAATTGTGAAAGGGTAGTACTATAGCCCTATTATGTATATAACGACCCTAAGGGGAATTTTGAGCAAGATAGGCTCTTATTCTATTATTTTGTAAAAGGATAGATGATTTTGCAAGGTGCTCAAAAAGAGCTTTAAACCTTATGGTAAATGTAAGTACGGTAAGGGTGATAAGTAGTAATGATAAAGCTACTTCTTTTTATATAGTCATGATAGACTATTATAATTGTTGAATTCCAGATATGGATGAGCCTTATAAAAAGGCTATATATATTGAAATGATGTGAGATGTTGTTTATGTTTGAATGTTGTGATTGTGGTTTATTGGGACGCAGGTAAAATTTTAGCTCATGAGTATGATGATATTTGTGAGCTATATGTTATGTATATGATGATTCAAAAGACCTTGTGTTGGACATAAGGCATTTTATATTAGATTATAATATATAAGCCCTTTTCAAAATAAACTATTTTCAAAATAAAACTTTTATCGGCCTTCGGGCCCTTTCAAAATAAATTTTCCACTAAAATATTTTCAAATTCTAGTCCGGATTTAACAAACTCTCAATCCCCGTTGTCTCCGCATAGTAGTGTATTGGGAGGGTTCCTTGTTTGGATTTCGCTTTTGCGAGACGTCCCCCGCACGAAAGTGGCGATTGTCAGGAATTGATAGGAGTTATTTCTTTGGACCATTCAAATTTTTCTCTATTAAAATTTTAGTATTATTTATATTATTGGAATTGTGGAATTTTGGAGGCAAATAAAGCCTCATTATGATTGCTATGAGCACAAAGCTCAAATTTAAAGGGGGCGTATGGGCGCCCTTGTTGCGGAAATTGGTTTTATTTAATTCATAATCAACTTAAAATAAAGTAAAATAAATTAATTCGTCGTGGGAATTTAGAAGTTTGGAGATAGGATTAGTGATAATGGGTAGATTAGGAATAGTTGAGCTTTGGGAGAATTAGGCTTAGCTAAATTTCGAGAACAAAATTTTTGTAAGTGGGGAAGTTTGTAACAACCCAAGACTTTTGGAACAGTAATTATTTTATTTTGGGAGAAATAAATAATATTTTATTGGAGAATAATCAAATTGGCAGTTGAGGTTGAAATTTAGAGTTGTTAGAAAGTTTCTCGAATGGAAATTCTGAGGGTACCATTGTGTCCGGAAGGGTCGAGAAAGTCGAAATGACTGTACTTGGGGTCTATTTGGGTTCCGAAATAAATTATGACCGTTTGACTCGAATTAAAGTCACCGAGTCATTTAAAGTGTGTATTATCATTTAAAGATGTGTATTTTGGGATTTAGGCTTATTAAGCCTACGAGAGATTTAATTCTCCAAAGAGAGAAATAGAAATAGAAGAAACAAAGAAAGAAAGAGAGAAAGAAAGAAAGAAGAAAAGGAAGGAGAAAGGAAAGAAAAAGAGGATTTCCGGGCCAATACACGATTTCAAGGCGGATTCAGACCCTACGAACCCGAGGCAAGTGATTAAACTTTCTAAATAATTGTTGTGTGCCAATTTCTTCATGATTTGTGGATTGAATTTTGGGTTTTAGGTTTAAATTATTAAAACCTAACTTTTGGGAAAAACCTTAGATTTGTAGTGTATAAAATGGATTTAAGGTTAAAAATTAGTTTATAAGTATTCTATAATGAATATTAATGTTATATTTGTGATTGGGTTGGATCAAAATAGTTGGAGGATGATTAAAATGATTTTTGGGTATTTTGGGTTATGAAGAAAACAACCCATTCCGTAGCTTACTGCACTTGCCGAATCGATTCGCCCCTACCGAATCGATTCGGTGTGTTGCAAATTGCTCAGTTCTTTAGGGCCGAATCGATTCGTCCCTTGCGAATCGATTCGGTATGTAGCAGACCCCGAGGTCCATTGGACCGAATCGATTCGGATGGGCCGAATCGATTCACTTTTCGGGGCCGAATCGATTCGGAAATAGGGGATTTTTGGAGATGATTTTCTAGAAAGAATTTTATCCCGTTTCGTCTAAAGTTATCGATTGGGAACTTCTATGGGAATTATTTGGAGTATGTTTGGAGACTTTTAGAGATTTTCCCTTATAGGAAATGATTGAAGTCGTATTCACTATATTTGAGGAATATCGATTAGATAAATGGTATTTCCTAAGTGGGGAAGCCCACCTTGATTTGAAAATTCTATTTGGAGATAATTATGATATTAATGGGAATAATTTAGAGATAATGGACCTTAGGATCCAATCCCAAATGGTATAACTTTAAAAAGGTTCATAAACTAAATTGAACCCTATAATGAATGGAAAATCATAAATTCTATTTGATGTGAAAATGGGTATAGGAATATCCTTATTGATGATCGATTTGGGAGATATCTCACACAATGAGAAATGCAAATTGAGGTGCATTAGGATAAAAGAATATCCTTAACTTAAATAGAATTGAGAGACAATTCATAATAGAAGCGACATGTGAGCTTCAAGCGAGTAGTATAGCGTATACTAAGTGGGGTAAATGTGTGAGTATTGACGATTGGTGTATCATGAGAGAGGTATACTAAACAATGATATTAATCAAATTACGCCTAAGAGCGTATAATGAAAATGAATATGTTGTTATAGGTATACCTTATACAATGGTATATCTTTATTATGTGGGATGTATGTATACCTTATATGATGGTTTATATACATGTTAAGCATACCCCCTCCTTTCTATCATCGGGAAGTTTCGTGCGTAGAGGGTGAACATTCTGACTAGAAAAGCAGGATGTGGATATTCCCCAGGTCATAGTCGTCCTTTGTGGTCAGCAAATGACATTTATGATATATATATATTTAATTATTTTGGGGGTGAGAGGTCGGGGGTATGTGACGCTCTCACTTGCCGGTTAGGAACTATGACCGCTTCCCGAACGTCGTGTGCGTGAGTAGATCACGAGGTGGGTGTCGTTGAACCCCACCAGGTGGCCCCAGTTTGCTACGTATATGGGCTACTGGAAGATGAAAGCATGTGAGCCTGCGTCCTTTGAGTTATAGCTCGGTTGGATGGTTATTATTTCTTGTGCTTGTACTTGGGTATCAAGGGCGTAATGGACCTCAATAACCTACATTTCCAGGATTAGTGTATCGGGGGGGTTCCTTGTTTGGATTTCGCCTCGGCGAGACGTCCCACGCATGAAACGCCGTCTACTGTTGAGAATTGGGAATATTCATATATTAAAATTGGAGAATAATTTGGGTTACATGCATCATGAATTGAGGGCATAATGAGCCTCGAGGATTAATACGGTCAGGAGTAGTGTAACGACGGGGTTCCTTGTTTGGATTTCGCCTCGGCGAGACGTCCCACGAACGAAACGCAGTACCGTGTTGAAAATCGAGAGGAGTTTAGTCTTTAATATTCATGATGCTAATAACTCATATATAATTACTATAATTATATATATGGTTTCATGCCTTATAAGGGCATCACTAGAATACAAAATCCTAGTAAATGAGATTGTTGATGTATTGTGATGATGTGGACATGATTGGATCATGTAATTTTATATGTTCAACAAATGAACATTATAAAGATAACTATAACAATTACATTAAAGATAATGTATATAACTTAAAGTATAGAAATAATTGTAGGTTGGGAAATAGGGTAGATGGTTTCACTTAAATACTTTATTTGGGTTTAAGTTAGAATCCTCTTACCTAACTAGAATCAGACATCCTTTTGGTGACACGTGCATACGCTTAGTGCGCGCTTTAGATAAGAGGTGAGTTGAATTTTTATGGAGTGTTCGATTCCAACTAAATCATGTAATAATGCATTTATAATTATTATGCATTTTAATACACTTGCTATAAACTGTTTTTCAAAACTCGGGCTCTGACCCATTTATATTTCCTCCTCCATGTATATATTGTATTACTTCAAGTGTTCCTCCGCAAGGACGCCTTTGATATTCCTCCATTCAGGATTTGTGGAGCTGTGGCAGTAGCGGACTGTTGCGGCACTTTGCTTTAGTCGATTCCTATCTATTGTACATCTAGATTAGGATTCAGTTGTATTGATTTAGTATTCAAGTGTTGTAGATTAACACTTTCATATTTTATTTATCAGATTATTGTATTGTCTGTTGCCCGACAGCATATTCGGGTATTTCATTGTTGAGATTTTTGTTGTACAATATATTGTACTCTTTTATTATTGGAGCATGCACATTTCACATCATAGTTAGATGTATATTGTTGGTTGTGTGCATTATTGGTTTTGTTGTTGTTGTTAAAAATAAAAGTTTTAAATTTTTGGCAATTCGCACTTTATGATTTCGGGTAGTTAGCCTTATATTATAGTGTTTAGTTGTTGATGTTGAGACTGTACCATCTGAGATACCTGATTTATGTAGTATAGGGCTGGCCACCCGTTATTATTTGGAGCGGGTTATCACAATATATAATAAAACATTTTTTTATATCTAATGAGGTACTAAATTCGCAACTTAGAGAAAACCTATTGGCCCAAATTTTGGCATATATGATCTTTTTATTGCCTTTATTTTTTTTTTTTTGTGCTAGCTCTTGTCAAACGGTGGATTTCACGCATAGTCAATTTTACACTCTTATATCCCTCTTCCATGTCACTCGTTATTTTTTATATTTAAACAAATTCCTTACGGGCAATGGTTTTTACATGCACTACTTTTATTACTGTAGTATTATTGTACTTGGTTCGTTTTAAGAACATGATTGAGATGAAAACACTCGACCAACACAAGATAGACAAGTACAATAGTCAATCAAATACGTGCACGTGTTCATTAAAGAAAATAATGAGTCAAACATATTAGAAGTATCAACTAATAACATATCAATGACTCCAAATATTATAAAGCAGATGGATGACATGATATATTGTCTCAAAATACTATCAGATTTTCACATGAATAAATGGAATGGAATTATGACTCGATCATCCTACATGTCCATTCATATACGGTGTAAAACAAAATACAAAACTCTTTTTGTCCTTTTTCAAAAAAATTATCAAAATAATTTATTTTTATTTTTCCAAAATTTTCAAAAATTAAAACCATAAATATAAGTATGGTACACACTAGCGATAGATATAATATCGGCATGAGCATCATCCTATGCTAGTAAACAGAAAATCACACAAAGAATAATCAATCTATACAGGTGTGATTAAACAAAGAATGCAGTATAAGAAAGTATGCATAAATATCAAAAGTAACTGCATATAAACTGACAGAAGCAACGCAACAATACTGTAAGGAAATTTGTGTCCGTTATCAATTTATATATCGTATACCACTACGCCGTCGAAGAAGTTCAAGATCACATTCACATAAAGACGTATCCGAATAATCAAGATTCTTCAATAAACAGTCTCTGTAAGGTTAACTTTGGTAAGGTTATGTTTTATAGTACCTTAATAATGCACTTAGAGTATTGGGATTATTTTTCATAAAATACTTTCCAAGTGTTGGAGCGGAGCTTTAAATGTTTTTATTAAATTGTTTTGTATTCATTCTATCTAAAGATTTTGTTCTTGGACTCCTTTCAGATGAAAAATCATAACTGATTAAAAAAATCAGAAAAATACGAAACTGGTGGCTTAGCGTTCGTATTGAAATTATCTACAAACGTGGCCTAAAATCTCATTTAAAATCTTGTTCGAACGACATCATATTTCGTTCGAATGAAATGGGATCTCGTTTGAATGACGCACCGACTTAGATTTTCTATATAAGTGCGTTAAATGAGGCATATTTCGTGAAGAAGTCCCAGCGTTTTACAGAACAGAAAAACTGCGATTGCAGAATCCTTTTGGCTTCTTCCTTTAGGGGTTAATCCTTTTTGCATTTTTCAATTCACAAAGACCAATATCAGCTATACCCCAAGAACATACTTTACTATTGTTCATCCTTTGTGGAAAGATCTCTACAACCAAGAGTTGCATGCTATTATGGAGGGAGTTTCTATGAAGTTTATGACTCCGTGTTATTGAGGATCCTCTGCATGTTGATTCTTTATTGAAGAATGCGTGTCTGGACAACTTGTCCTTGTGGTATAGCTGCGTGTGAACAATTGCTGATTTCTAGCCGATGTTTTGAAGCTTTGACGAAGACACTGTGTGATACACTTGTGGGCAATTATCAGGTTGTATGTAAGTTAATGGTCTTGTAAACTTGTCAAAGTTCTAGAAATAAAGGTTTTTCCCCTCGGGGATTTTTCCTGAATTTTATGCCACATGCTTACCTGATTTGTTTTGACACCTAGTTGCATATTTTAGGGATGAACTAAAATTGGTTTAAAATTACAGAATTTGTGAAAACCATAGAGGCAATTAATATGTTGCATTCTCGAATTGGTATCAGAGCCTGTTGCACTAATTTACTGTGTAGATCCAATAGTGCAATTTCTTCTATGGTTATTTGTGTTCCTCTCCTGATTTTTTTTCTCGATGGATTCTAATACTGTTGATATTGTTAGTCATGATGAGTTTCATAAAGTTCACGACTGTGCAGAAAAATTAACTCTTTTGAATTTGAAACTTTGCAAAATAATTAAAATTTTGGAAGAAGAAAACTCTCTTTCTATAAATAAGTTTGAATATTTGCAAACGTTTCAAACTCAAATATATATTAATAGTGAATACTTTGGTAATTAGTGTATTGACTTTAATTCTTTAAAAGTTTCCAAAAATGAGAGTGATGATAAAGTCCTAGTTATAGAAAAAGAATTGGAGGACTTCATAAATTCTAGGGTTCCTGTTTGTGCCATTGAGGATAAAAAATTAATCGATGATTTTACGGCACGTGAAGAGACTCTTAGGGATAAGTTTGTTTTAATTGGGGATGAGAAAAATAAAATGTTAAGTTTAATTGATAATTTGAAAAAGAAACCCCTATCTTTAGAAAAGTCTAATTTGTGCTTGAATCAAATATTTTGAAGTTGAAAAATGATTTAAACGATTCAAATCAGTTTGATAGTGATGGTAATGGCTCATTATGTTCTAATGTTTTCGTTGCTAAAGCCGAAACCATTATTTTTTATAGGGTCAACCATTCCAAAGGACGTTAGAAAATATCAACCCAAAGGTGTCGTTCCACCCGTTTACATTTGTTCACATTGTGGTAGGAAATGATACCTTAGGAATTTTTATTTGGATCTTCCAAGAGATCCTAGGAAGTCTAAGTCTAGTATTTTTTTTGTTCCCAAGAACCCGTGTCTACATGTCACATCTGTTTGGGTTAGAAAATCACTTTTGGATAGGCTAGACTTTAGATTTTTGAGGCTCACATGCTTGCACGTGATACGTCACTTGTTATTTCATATCATTGATTGCTTGAATGATTTTTTCATACACTAGTTGTGGTTTCATGATATATATTTTCTAGTGTGTTGACATGTACTTTTTGTATTGGATTTTTGTATGAAACATTTTGAAAAAGTCAAAAAGATTTTATTTTGATAAAAGTTTTTAAAAATCAAAAAGAGTTTTGTATTTTGTTTGCACCTTATATGAATTGACATTTTGTATGACTATGTCACAACATCATGCCATATCCATGTGACCATTTGATAGCGTTTTTAGACAATATGTCATGTCATTCATGTGATTTATAGTGTTTGGAGTCATTAAGATGTAATTAAGTGTTATTACCTACAAGATTGACTTATTATTTCCTTTGATGCACACGATCACAAATTTGTTTGAATACTTTTCTTGTCGAATCGCATGTTGGTTACGTGTTTTCATCTCAATTCGGTCTAATAAAACGAACCAAATGCAATCAAGTAAGATAATAAAAGGCGTGCATGTTTTAAACCGTTTGCCATGAGTTTCTGTGATTTTTAAAAAACAATGAAGGGCTACTAAGGGTAAATATCTATCTTTTGCGATTAAGCGACCATTTAATTGGACCTAAAAAATTGAGGTATTTTAACTATCCGGGTCCAAAGAGGTTTAAAATAGACCGAAAAAATTTAAAGGCAATAAAAAGAAATTTATGCCAAAAAGGGGCCATTAGATTTATTCACTAATTCTCCAATATTTGAGAATTTAGATCACCTCAAAAAGAAAATATATATGAGGAAGTTTGTTTAGAGAATTAAAAAGGCTTTGCTCGTCCTTAAAAAGTCTTGAAAAAGCGTTAAAAAGTTTTTAGACGTTATTGGTGTGAAAATCATGTAGACTTTTATTTGTTGATATTGATTTAAGACGATGTCATCTAAATTCAACACTTTTACACCTAAGGACGATTTTGATGCTCATTCGTTAGGAATACACAATATGCATCCAGCATTTATGACGTGATTGAGTTTTATTTCCTATCGAATATGTTCACACCCATTCATGCCATTTCCACGATTTGGTTGTCTTACTATGAATTCATGGTGTTGTTTGTAACACTTTTGTATAAAAAAATTGAAAAATCAAAAATAGTTTGTGAAGTTTTTTAAGCATATCATGCATTGAGCACATTTGTCATATTTGTTTGCCTTGTTTACCATGACATCTCGATTTGATTTATTTGGTTTAATCTTTTCCTTGTCTATTTCAGCCAAATAAAAAGAGGGAGAACGAATTATGATTTTATGGGGGAGCTTAAGAATGGGGGAGATTTGATTATGCTTATGTGTTTTATGTTTATATCATTTCAAAATCGATACGTCACGAGGTTTTTGCTTTGTCTCATGTGTGTAGGTACAATTGAAGATTTTTGGACTGCATAACCCTGATGATGACAAATAATGTTTGAAGCTTGTTGAAGATTGAAAAAGTTTGAAGACCGGTCATTTACCTTTTCACTTTTGGGTTCATGAGAGGGTATATTTGTATAGGTCATATTTTGATTGATAATTCGGATGTTTTTATTTTGTACCGACATAGACATAGAGGGAGATTTGTAAGGACATTTTTGTTCGTTATCAATTTATATGTCGTATAGTGCTACATCGTCGAAGAAATTCAAGATCACATTCACATCAAGACGGATCCAAATAATCAAGGTTCTTCAACAAACAGTCTCCGTAAGGTTAACTTTGGTAAGGTTACGTTTTAGAGTACCTTAATAATGCACTTAGAGTATTCGGATTATTTTTCATAAAATATTTTCTAAGTGTTAGAGCGGAGCTTTAAATGTTTTTATTAAAATTTTTTGAATTCATTCTATCGAAAGATTTTGTTCTCGGACTCCATTCCGTAGAAAAATCATAACTAATTAAAAAAAATCATAAAATACGAAACTGGTGGCCACTCGTTCGTATCGAAATTATCTAGAAACACGGCCTAAAATCTCATTTCATATGTCGTTCGAACGACATCATATCTCGTTCGAACGAAATGGTATCTTGTTATAATGACGCACCAACTTAGATTTTCTATATAAGCGCGTTAAACGAGGTTTATTTCCTGAAGAAGTCCCAGCGTTTTACAGAACAGAAAAATTGCGATTTGCAGAATCCTTTTGGCTTCTTCCTTTAGGGTTTAATAGTTTTTTTATTTTTCAATTCACAAATCCCAATATCTTTATGTGACTTATTTTGGAACCTAAAGAACATACTTTGCTATTGTTCATCCTTTATGGATATATCTCTACAACCGAGATCTGTGTGCTATTGTGGAGTGAGTCACTATGAAGCTTATGACTGTGTGTCATTGAGGATCTTCTGCATGTTGATTCTTTGCTGAAGACTGCTTGTCCTTGTGGTATAGCTGCGTGTGAACCATTGTTGATTTCTTGCCGATGTTTTGAAGGTTTGACGAAGACACTTTGCGTTACACTTGTGGGCGATTATCAGGTTGTATGTAAGTAAATGGTCTTGTAAACTTGTCAAAGTTCTAGAAATAAAGGTTTTTCCCTTCGGGGATTTTTCCTGAATTTTATATCACATGCTTACTTGATTTGTTTTGACACGTAGTTGCACATTTTAGGGATGAACTAAAATTGGTTTAAAATTACGGAATTTGTGAAAACCACAGAGGCAATTAATATTTTGCATTCTTAAATACCAAATAATGTAACCAAAGAACACAGGGTACCGCAAAACAGAATGGTGAAAGTCAACTAGGTCGCTCGAACGAGACTGCCTATCATTCAAACGATATAGCATCTCGCGAGATGACTTCGCGCGAGGTCCTAAATCGCTCGAACGAAAACCTATTTTGTTTGAACGAAAAAACAAATTTTTACAAATTCCCCATAATGTTAACTAGGGTTGCCCAGTGAAAACATTTCTAGAAAAGAATACCTTGAAGGTGCTGATAGATCTAAAACAGAGCAAAAATAGTAGCTAAAGTAATAAAACAATGTAATCTAATACAAAGCGAGTCATAACACTAGTAAGAGTATATCATGGAGCACAACAAGCGTGTGACAAATATCAACATAGTCAACCAAACGATCTTACATGGGGTCAATCATGTGCAAGCTGACGAGAGTCATGAATAATTAGACCATAGGCCTCTAAATCCTATTTCCAATCCTAAACAGATTTGTAAAGACAATTGGGGGTTTGAGGAATCGAATTTATTCTTTTATTAACCTTCCTATGTCCTTTTAAAAGCTTGTAAGAGAAACAGCTAAGATGATCTTGCTTACCGCAATGTGTGCAAGTGTAAATCGGACAGTGAATGTTACCTGAAGGTGGTCCTCTAGCCAAATCCCTAGGTGGCTCTCCTCTGATGATCCTAGGTGGATCTTTCTTGACAAACCTCAGTGTCTCTTTCTTAACAACCCTGGGTGCCTCTCTCCTAATAACCCTAGGAGGCTCTCTCACACGTGTGGGGTTGGCTTGGGAATGGGTGAGGCTCTCTTATCGAAGCCTATGCCACCCTATCCTCCTTGATTTGGAAAGTCCCCAAAATTTTATCTAACTTTTCTGACCGAGACTCCAAATCAAAATTTACTTTTCTTAATTCTCTCATATTCTTATCAAGGTCACCTATCCTTGACTCGAGTAAACGTCTAAAATCTTAAAATTTTAAAAGCTCATTTTTCATAGTCTCCATCAACCCTATAAGACAATCTATCTTACCCTCGATGTACTCAAGCTTCTCTCTCAAAATTTTCTCATGTGCCTGAAGATCTTCAACTAAAACATCATTATCTTTTAGGGCACGTTCTTTCAATTGAGCTTTTAATTTCAAATCTTCTTTCTTTATTTTCAAAGCTCCAATATAAAGTTCATTGAAAGTTATTCGCACCTTACGCTCATCTACACTTTCATCATCACTCTCATTACCCTCAATATCATCACTAATCACATGGGTGGGAAGCTCTCGCTTAGAAGAATAAAAAACTTCTTCTTCCGAATCACTATCACTAATGATAGAAATATGAGATGTTGGTTTTTTCAATTGCTTCCTTAAATTTGTGGGACACTCATCTATCGTGTGACCAAAACCCTCAAAACCCAAACACTTCTCAGAATCATTTTCAACAGAAGATATAAAACAAGATTTCGTGTGAGTTTTCCAATTAGACTTTTCAAAAAGTTGACATCGAAAATCATAAAAAACACCAAAAGCCATTTTTAATAAAAACAGGATCAAACACAATTTTTCAAAAGACCATGATCAAACGCAATAAATTAGCGTAACCCACTCTGATACCAATTCGTAAGAAGTGCGCTACAGCGGAATAATACGACTACACAAATAAATCCAATTTTAATTAACCCAAATTTTAGTTAAACCCTAACACATACAACTAGGTGATTTGATAACATTAAATGAATAAGCATGCAAAGGAAACCAATATGAGGAAAAACCCCCGAAGGGAAAAACCTTTATTTCATTATAATTGTATATTGAAACTTACACATTTATAATGAAATAGATTTTGACACACGAATACCCGTAGGTGTCGGTCATTGTCGTCAGTAATAGATCCACACGCAGCGAACCTACAAGAATCGCAGTCTTATCTTCAGCCCAGGAATATCGCACCACTCCCTAATGACACGCAGTCAATCAGCCGAGTACCTCCCTCAAGTGGTACTTATTTTCAGCAGTAGCTTATCCTCCATACATGAGAAAACTTGAACAAGATGTATGTTCGTGGGTTCCAAAACAATTCATGACAGCATATGGGGTTATTTTTGAATTGAAAACAAAGAAGAAGCCAAAAGTATTCTACTGATTTCGCAGTGTTTACAAAATAAAAAGCGAGAAAGTCTTCTTCTTGAAAATAGAGTTGAAGAGTCCTTTAAATAGAAGACTTTAAGGTGGAAGGTCGCTCAAACGAGATAACATATGGTTTGAATAAGATGCAGTCTCATTTGAACGACAACTTGCACTTCGCGCGACATGCCATATCGTTTGAACGACATATGGTGTCGTTCAAACGAGATGGATAAAGTTCAATATTTTTTCTTTTTCTTTTTCTCATTAAATGCACCGCCTCAAAAACTCCGAAAATTATATTTTTGATGAAAAACATTTAAAGCTTCGCTCCAACACTTAGAAAATATTTTGAGAAAAATAATCCCAATAATCTAAGTGAATAATTATTGAATAAAAACATAATATTTACCAAATTCGTCTTGCAGCAGATTCTTTGATGAAGAACTTTGATATTCGGATATGTCTTGATTCTTGAATGATCTTGAATAATTCTTCGACGGTTGTAGCGGTATACGACATAGTCTAATGTAAATAGGTATTATAAAATATGTCCTTACAATAACCCTTATTAATGCTTCTAAATGTCTAGTTATTGGGTAACACATGTATCTACTCCATTTTCTTATACCATAAGGAATATCGGGCTTTATACAGTTCATATTGTACACAAGACTAAATAATTCGATAATATTATAATGAGAAAACTACATTTGGATTATCCCTTTCCAAGTGATGCACCATTAGAAAAATGTTCTAGCGACTTCACCTTTATCTATGTCAAACTTATTGAGATGTTGTCATTATAAGGGGATTGAGATAAGATCAAACCACTTGGGGTCACCATTATGGCCAAAAATAAAATATACCTTTCCAAGATCTTCATTTCAGAATTACTAGTCAAAAAACTTTTGGTACCATTTGTTATATCAATATGCGTTCCTATAATTAACATAAAGACAAATAACATCATATGCCTTATTAACTTGTTTAACATTCAGAATCAAACCTTCTGATTATTCCATATTTTTTTTCAATTAAGTCACCATGAAAAAGTATTCTTTCACATCTATTTGGTGAATTTTGAAATTCTATATGGCATCAATATCCATTCGCATACTAATGGATATTATTATAGTTACTGACAAATATGTGTCCAATAAGTGTGAGCAATATTTTTATATATACCATTTAACAACCAATATTTCTATATTTTTACTAATACAATTATCAGTTTTTATCGTTCTTTTAAAGATCAATTTTCACCCAATTTGTTTATAAATGGATAAAAGACACCAATTCCACAGTATGGTTTAGATTCATGTCAAGCTCCTCATTATATTTTTACTATGACAAGCTCCTCATTGTATTTGTACTATTTTAAGAAAGTATGGGATATATCATCCCATATTTCATCCGTTCCTTCACGCATGAGGACTATATGCCAAGTGAGGTCTCCTCCGGACGAGGTAGAGGAGAACATCCTTTCTAGCACCCCCAGGTCGACATTACAATCATGCATCTGGATATGGTAGTTCGACAAGTGGGCGATTGGGGAGCCTAGTCCTTTGTAAACCTTGAAAAGGGGCATATCAATTTTTTTAGGGAGACATAATTTTGGATATAGGGCCATGTTCTTAATGTTGGTTAGATTACTAGTGATCTACATTTTATCGATGACTTCCCTAAGGAGATGCAACTCGAACTAAACCTACAAAATTTTCTAGTTGGGGGAGAGGGAACGACCTTTTTGCTAGTGGTGGAGCCATTAATCCAGCCCTTGGGGGGCCTTGAACGCGCTGTTTAGATAATATGAGTATTGTTGATAGGGTTTGTAATATTTTTGTGGTAGAAATGGTACCAATAGGTGGGGAGCACCAATATTGGCTAGGGGAGATAGAGTTAGAGTCGAAACTAAGGCAGGTGGATCCCGGGGGTTAGTAGGCATGCCCTCGACAGCCACTGCAGACGGTATAATAATGTTGGAGATAGTGCGTTGGAGAACATTCTCTCTTGTTACTATTTAAGTACCATATATGCAAGCTTAAACCTGGCCTAGTGCTATAGTTTTGGATTGCATGGTACTCTGGGCTACACTAGTGTGTTTGAGATGTTTCTGAATCTTGTCCATGATTGATGGAACTTGGTTATCTTTAGTACACATAGTGCATATAATAGTACATACCTAATAATTTTAGGTTGGAAGTTCACCGATGACCACTAAATGACCACAAGATGAGTAAACTCGGGTTTCCTGGGTATGATCTTTGTGTGGTTCTTCTTCTAATAGTGCTAACTGCACGAAGAGTTGGGGCACCTTTTTTCAGGTTATTGAGATTAAAATACTGACGGAAGTACAATGCATGAGGGGGGGGGGGGGGATAAGGAATTGTTTATGAAACGGCTTAATGCAATTATATTATATATTTTTAATCATATTTGGATGATATTTTATCTTTCCATCTTATTTTGTTAGGTAGTGTTTTAAAAGGGGACGATTTGAACAGACTCTTGTTAGATTTGGGTAAACATGGGTGATCTCTCATTTTGTTAGAATGAGGAGCAGATAATGAACAGACCGAGGTTTATTGTTTTATCATAATAAAATGTGGTTAGGAGAATCCAATGCAATGGACCTCTATTTTGGTAATAACTTACGGATCCATGCTATTTATCTTGCTTTCTTAGGGAACATGTTCATCTTGGGATCTTAGGAGTTTTGGACTAGCATCCGGACATCTAACGAAGTTTTGGAAATTTTGTCAAGATGATGCTGATAAGTATATGTTCTTTTTTGTGCAATAGGGTGTGGTCCTAGATATTTTTCTATATACAAAAGGGATATGTGAATTAATTATCGGACGATCTCTTTTCATTTGCATGGATCATGATATATCGAGCTTCTTGGATTGATAAACCTTTAAGGTAGGGGTGAAACCATTTTACCCAGTACTAAATAGCTATGAAAGAGTATTTGATATACCACTATATTGAACAAACTTTAAGCTTTCCCTATCAATGAAACATTAGGATCAATATAGAAGTTGTTTGATATACCAAATAGGCGAAAAAAAAGAGAGGACACTCATTGGTGACTAGCCTTTCGGGGAAATGACTTTTCAAAAGTACGAGCTTTATTCAATAAGGTGACTTCTCAAAAGTACGAAGCTATATATTAGGGAGATATGGATTTTCTAAAGCACGAACTATCCTTAGAGTAAAGTGGCTTTAAAGAAGTACGAAATTCTTAGAACTTGTAACTTTTGAGAGCCCTCATGAGTATAGAGTTTAAATAGTGTGAAAATTAGGTCTCTATAGTGCGTAATGAAAACTGGTAATATTCAATTTTTACATACTTTTATGTTTAATTTTATCGCGAGGTCCTTCGTGCGCACTTATACATTTAGAAAAATATACAATCCTGTACACGAGTACCTAAGCACGTATCTACGTCATATTTGATTCTAAAACTAAGTTCACTAAATAGTTCAAAAATTTATGTAAAGTAGTCATGCAAGAGAACAATTTTGAAGCACGGTTGGTTGGAAGCATATAGATAGTTCGATTCATTGGATTTCCCTTAATTTGGGTCAGCACTGTGACATAGCTGGCGAGGACAAACTACGATACACAATGCTAAGTTCCAAGAAAAAAAGAAATTATCCCCAATGGAATTGCCACTATGGCATTGTGGGCCCCTTTCAGTCAGGTCCGCGGGGGAGAGGAGAATAGAGGGGGGGTTGTGTGGCTCTCCTATCAATGCGAGTTCATCCTCAAGGATGCGGGCATGCTTTTCCATCAACTTCTGGTGCGTCCCCTCTGAGGTTGGGTTTAGTCGGTTCTAAAAGTGGTTTTTCGTTATGTCTAGGTTTCTTCATTTGCAAGTGTGTTCTCAAAATCGCTAGTTTAGTTTTATGTAAAAAATAAAATGGTGCGGTCTAGGCCTTTCTGGAAAATCCTACCAAATAATTTAAAATCTGTGGTTTGATAAGATGTTCTTGTGTGTGGGTTTGGGAACCGAGTTACAAGTGTGGAAGGTGTTAGGCACCCCACGTGTCCTATACACTTCCTAAATTATATACTTTATATTGTTTAGTGCACTATGTGATTATGTTTTAGTTAGTTTAGAATGTCTTTAGAGACCTTAACATAAGAATCCCTCATTATAATACATATATGAGTGCTTAGGTAAGAAAGTGTGTGAGTGAGAGGTATGAGAACGTTGCAAGATTGGTGCATGTACAGAATGTTGATTGTGTATGACCCCTTGCGTGGTTGAAAGAATATGAGATAGCTTGTTTTAAGACAGTTTCATATCTCGTTTTGAGAATGTGTGAGAGATTCAGGAATTTATGTGATGACAACATATGTAGGAAATAGGTCTTTTGCCCAGAAAACTGGGCATATTTTCATTACCCTTTCGGCAAAAGACAACTTTTTACTTTTGTTAGGATTCCTCACTTTTTCAAGTTATCCAGGAGGGATAGATATCCTTTTGGTTAGGATGAGCTTGTATTGTATCTCTGATATTTTCTAAATTTTTGGAAGGCTACGCCGATATTTTCTTATATTCGAGGTGACTCTTTTAGAAGTACATACCTCTTTGGGGCAGACTCCATGCAAGTAAGATCCTTTCCTTTAAAAAATATGACTATTCGGAAGTAAGATCCCTTCGAGACTTTTCAAAAGCATGCTTGGGTTTTCCCATGCTTAGGGGAGAAAAATAAGTCTAAATCAAAATAATGTTGGATTTCTATACTGGTGAAGAAAAGAAGAAGGAAAAATTGAATCAATGTTGGTTCTTTAGACCGAGAGAGAAGAAAAATAAAATCAAGTCGATACTCAATTTTGGTGCCCATTTTCAGGTTGATGGGGACCTTTATTTATAGGGGTCTCAATCAATGCAACAACCGATCGAATATTCATGAGGACCACTGATTTTTATCAACGATTGAGAATTTTGTTGGAAAAGATCGAATTAGATTTGGAAAATCTTTATGTTAAAGGGAAACTCCGATCCTCTGTTGTTTTTAATCGATTGGTTATTTCTTAGGGAGGTTTTAGCCGATCGGTTGTTCCATGTAGTAGGCCTGTTTAGATGAGCTTTTAATGGATTATGTTAAGTGTTTGGATTTTGAAAAATTGGGTTTGGAGACCACACGACCCTTGTTATTTGTATTTTCGAACACCTAAAGTTTGGGTTTGGGTTTCGAGAGTTAGCATTTATCGGGTTGGCCCAGGGGTTTGTGCTCGAAGTTAGATTGGTGTGGGACTGAGGGTCCAAACAGCTCAATTGTAGATCAAGGTGTCCACACCAATGTCTTTCATTTCAAAATTTATTGTAAATTTTTTTAGTAATATTTATTATATCAGTATTTATTTATATAATTAACATCTATTCAACATAAATACAAATAATAATATATTCCTTATTAATTTTTTTTACATAGGTGCATTTATTGAAATCATTAATTTTTAATCTCACGACTAAATTTCTCATTTCATTGCTTGGGCACTTGTTTCAATCCATAATAAGATTTAACAAGATGTCATGCTCTCTTTTCTTATTACTTGGAAATAAAACCTTTGGGTTGTTCCACATAAATTTCATACTTTAAATCAGTATTAAAACTTATGTTTTCACATCCATTTGGTGAATTATGATATTATATAAAGCTTCAATAGGCATTAACATCCCGATGGATGTTATTACGATTATTGGTGATTGTGTGTCAAATTAGTGTCAATAATCTTTTTATCTATACCCTTTAGCAATCAATAATTGCATATATTTACTAATATAACTCATGAGTTTTATATCTCATTTGAAGATTCATTTCCACCATATTTGTTTTTTACCGGGTAGAAGCCACAAATTCTAAAATTTGGTTTTTCTTCATTGATTCAATGTAAAATCCTTCCAATAAGGATCATTGGTAGAATACATTCTTTTCATAAAAGTTTGAGGCTCATTTTTTAATAAATACATTAAAATGACATGACCAAAGGACGTTGAAGTTTTTTGCTCTTACTATATCTAGGCTCGATAATTTCTCCATGTTCAACATGTTTAAAATTACGATTATCACACTAGATGCAATATCATATGATAGTTTATAATGATGCACATTATCTTTGTTATAAGGAAATTGTGTTAAAAAACTCAGCATCACGAGATTCAACTATATTATTTTAATGTATATATGTGATGTTAGATTTATTAACCAAATATCAATATGGTGTATTGTTATTTGCATATGCCATAAAGTAAAATATATTATTTTAGATCCACATTTAATTCTTATAGGAGGATGTATAACAACCTTATTTAGAAACACTCATACATCAAGTATTCCTATGAAGATATTTGTCATTTACATAACTCAAAAAGAGTTTAATAATACTTTTGTGGATTAAAAATAACATTATTTTCGAAAAGTAAAAATTCCCTTACAAATTTTGGGTTAATCCCAAGCTGACAAGAATGTCATTAATTATGTCTTTCAATGTTATATTTTTCCTCTACATAATTCCATTTTGTTTAAATTGGTAAATCCTTATTCTAATGAAATATTTTTCTAAATGCATTTTCCCCTCATGCGGTTTTGGATTTTAAAACTTTATTATCAATGCAACATTCCAAAAAGGTACCAACCATGTCATGAAAATTAGTATTCATTACCATTTGAAAAGTGGCTCCGCCATTAATCAAATAAAAAGTCATTTTTATTATTTAAAAGTTTCCAAGATATCTTGATCAATTAAATGAAACTTAGTGTACATCTTCCTCATCAATACATTGGATTGTATTTAGAATGGAAATCCATCACTGGTATGATATCTTTCATTAGTGGATCTTTCAACCAATAGACAAATTACAAGAATTTTATACACATCTTCATATGGATTTTCCTTCCAATTCTAAAAATCACTTCAAACATCAAATTTCAATTTTTCTTGATGATAGTAACTATATTAGATAAGCATTGAACATACTTGGCAATTCAAATGAACCTAACCTTTAGAACCTTTAAATTTTCTCTTTTATTTTTCTTGACACCTTTGGGGTCATCTTTCGATGCAATTGTTTCTTCGGTTTAAATCCTTCTTTGATAGAAATCTATGATCCATCAAATTGCCTTCTAGTCATTTTATTTCATCACACTCCCAAGAAAAACAATCCTTATATTTGTACATTAATTATGTAACCAATCCCTTATCTTCTTTTCTTAGTTTAACATTTATATAAAGTAGTTTTTTATATTTCTTAGTGCCAAGATTTACACCCATCAATGGATCTATTTATTTAATCTTAAATTATCCATATTCAAGAGGTGAACTTATATATTTTCTTCCCCTGTTTTTTTCTTCGAAGACATAATCAACCCAATTAACAATCTTTTAATCACCAATCCTTTACTCTGTCCCAAAGCCTCTAAATTTATACAAGCACAAAGCAATGGTCTTGTTTATTTTTTCAATTTATATGAGGACTTGATACAACAAAAAAATATTTTGTCATCTTCAGATGGTCCTACTAGATCAAAATACATCTCATCCCAGTCCTAAGTTAATGTATCATTACGTAGTGCGTAAACTTTTATTGAGCCAAATTTTCCAAGTATAATTGAGCTACAACACAATTTAAGCTTACATGGAAAGGCAAATGATCAACGTCCATGTCATCGACATTTCCATCAACTTTCATGAACAATAATTTCTTATGCGCGACACATCAAGTACAGTAGTTAGCATGAATTAAATCTCCTCTTAATAATGAATTAAAATTTATCTTCACGTCAATTATAAAGAAAATATATTTAAGATTGTTTTTCCGACTTCTATGTTTGTTGTCAAAATTCCTTTTATTTTTTCCTTATTTCTTGTAAACCTTGAAATAACTATTTGTGTTTAAGCCAAAATTCTCATTGTTTTTGTCTAGTTTCCAAACATTGAGTAGAGAATAATATTAAAAGTAGATCCATAATCTATTAAAATTCTATTTATTAATAATCCATTCACATTAGCCTTTATGAATAAATGTTTAATATGATTAGTTATGTCTTGAGTGGGTTTTTGAAAACCATAATCAAAATCAATAGCAGGGACACATAAATAACTACCTTCAAAGTGTTATCTTTATTATTTTCATGTTATACATTGACGGAATTTTGCCACACAAAGTCCAAAACTGTATATATGGTTGATTATTTTCTTATCCCAAATGTCCAGTCGTCTCTGCAAAAATGAATTCTTTGGTTGTTTCCTGACCTTCAATGGACTAAATTCATAAAATGAATCATCCACATCAACACTCACTATTGTCTACACTTCTTCATTCTTTTTATCCAACATTTGGATGAGGATTTCCCTTCTTCCCCTTTACCCTTATAAAATCTTGGATAGAGCTTTGAAGAGGATTAAGTATTATCCCTTGACCCATTTGGGTGAAACACTTAAGATGTTTTCTTCCATGATCTAAACTTTCATTTTATGTTCCTTTGTTGGGTTCTAGTTATCTTAATCTCGGTTTCTCAATTCTTAATATTTGTTCTTTTAAAAACATGTCGCATCCCATGATCAACTTGTGTTGGGTTCAATATTTTTGGTTTTGTAACAACCAAATTCTAATAGAGTCAATTTATTTGTATATTGGATTAATTTCGTATTTGGACAAAACCTTTGAGTCGTAGGCTATGACTTAATTTAGTGACATTTCAAGCCTATGGCGTGTTTTTTGAAAATGTAGTGGCCAAGATAAAGACAATATATCATTGTGTCATGTTTCGTTCTAAGTAACATCATCAGCGTTTCATGTATCTCTTAGATATGAATGCATGTTTATGTTCAGCCTTTGATATTTTTATAATCAGTAGTTAGGATATTTTAAAATGTTTTAAAACTGATTTTATATTTTTAGAGAAATATATATATTTTTGGCGAAGTCGCTAGAACCACATTTTATGCCATTCGAGCGAGATCTTGAATCTCGTTAGAATGAGTTCCAACAAACTATGAGATTAGTTTTATTTTCACTGGTATCTCATTGGAAGTTTCATTCCAAGCTAGTTCGAACGAGGCTTGGATATTTTATAATTGGGTGTTAAGATATTTTAAAATAATTTTATATTTTTTAAAGAAAAATATGCATTTTTCTCAAAAGGGTTAGAATAAAATTTTATGTCATTCGAACGAGTTCTTGTAACACGTTAGAACAAGTTTCGAAAAACTTTGTTGGATGTTTAGTTCGATGCTAGTTCAAACGAGAATTGGGTCTTCATTCGAATGACCCAATACGTTTTTAAAAAAATACAATTTTTCCAACTACCTTGTGATCTCAAGATTCCAAAATTTTTATCAAGGTACAAAACAACAATTTTGGATGAGACTTTTTCCATGATTTTGAGTTTCAAAACTCTTCCAAAAATCTTTCCATGTTTTCCTTAATCATTTGTGGTTAAGTTTTCAAAACAGAAACCCTGGTTTGGTTTGCACCTAAGTTGTTATAAGTCTAAGATTCATCTTTATATTATTTGATATCTTTTCTTGAAATAATTTTTTATTCTCTACATATTGTTGAGAATTTCTTCTTACAGTGGATTTTGTGCTTGCTAGTTTACATATGGTGGACTTTATGTGCATAAACGTTTCTGAGCCATATTGGTGGATTCTGAGGAGCGTGTGGACTCACAAGTTCTTATACCTTCTCGGGTGGACTCCTATGTGTCACTAAGAAGAGCTTGAAGGAAAGAATATCTTCAAGGCTTGTGAGGTCATCGAATTTATGTTGTAAGTATTCTGTCATGCCCTTTTGTAATTATGTACAAGGTGAATTTGTATGGCTAGGTCGTCCGAGTTTTTCCTGTTGTGGGTTTTCCTAGTACATCAGCGTGTTGTGGTTGTTATTATTTCATCTTGTTATATTCATCAAGATGCATGTTTAGGATTAAGATAAAATTGGCTACTCACAAAATAGTATAGTTGGTACTAAATAAATTTAAATTAATTTTGGTTAAGAAAAAACTGATTTGAAAAATTAAAGCAAAAATTGGTTTGTGTCTTTTTGAAACATTCCATCCATATTCTATATTATTACTATTTATTGCCTTACTGAGTGTTTTCACTCTCATATTGGTATCACAGCAGGTGCACTAAGTTATCTTGTTAGATATTTGTTTAGGCTTGAATACAGAGGGTCAGGCCTTTTTGAGGTTTCTTATTTTTTATGGTTCTAATTACGCGTAGTGGAAAATGAGAATAAAATAATCATTTAAGGCTATATATGAGTGGGTGTTGTTAGCGGTTGTTAGAGGGTAGTCTCTAGTCACATCCATTGCGGAGATTATAGTATCCTTAAACCCATGGAAAGTTGGAGTGGAGAAGATAATAAATTATCTACATATAATTCCCGAGGTCTTAATGCCTTATTTCTTGTGATCACCCCTGAGAAGTTGTATTGTATCATGATGTACAAAACATCTAATGAGGCTTAGGGCATACTCCAAATAACCCATTAAGGGAACTAGTGTTGTGAAGGATTCGAAACTCCCGAACTTGTCCACTAAGTTTGAAACCATTAAAATGGAGGAGAAAGAATCCTTTGATGAGCTTTATGCAAGACTATGTGATATTGTTAACTCATCGTTTAACTTGAGAGAGAAAATACCCAAAAATTTTGTTGTCAAGAAGATCTTAAGGTCTTTGCATGGTAGAGTTAGTTCTAAATTGATAGTTTTAAACTCTTTTTCCCTTTTAGACTCTACAAAACTCGAAGAGCTTGAAAGTGATCTTCAAACCTATGAGCTTGACATGTTTGTCACCAAAAAGTCAAAAAAAGATAAGGGAACTGCTTTGAAATCCCGTAAGGAGGAAACTCATGTAACAACCCTCATTTTCTCAATTAATACCATTCTCAACAACAAGTCCTATAAAGCATATATTGATATGTTGTAATTGAATTTAAATTAATATCCAAAACGATAATAAAAATCCCACATGCACGAAGTGTAAATGAAATCCAACATAACCGTAAATGTCTCAAACCAACATGAAATAAATAGAACCCAGGCGTATGCCTATACAGTAATCCAACAATAAATAGACAAAAGTGGAGTACCACCTAAATTAGAATCAATTAATTTAGTGAATCTGATAAGGAAAAGCATATTGCATGTCTGATCCGTCAACAGTACTACTATCCCTGTCTAGGAGCACCTAGTGGGAATAAACATTTATAAATTTTGTCTATTCCCTAGAGTTGCATGAATTAATTTATTTAATTTAAAGTGCAATAATACGATCAATTCAACGCAAGTATCCCCCATTGTCGCTCACATACATTAAGTATCTTACCTCTCATGTAAGAGTGATATTTTTCGTATCCGATCAAATCCCGAAATAGCAATTGCTAACTTTGACAATTTAATATCAAATGCATTAAATATAATCAACATACTGAAACATAGTCATCTACATTCATGTTATCAATGTATTTAAAATCAAAGTCTCATATAACTTGTAAAGATGACATAAACACCTATTATGCACACAACATAGTATGGGGTCTATCGTTATTGTCTGCATTCTTAGAAAACTTAGTTGATCTCATTTAATTCGTAAAATTATATATATGTCCTTCCATATATGTGACACTCAAAGGCATCTACCAGTGGTGTCTCATATCTTCTCTATCGGTAAGTGCGAAGGAATCCTCAATTCAATCAGACATCACAAAACAAACATAAGTGGAGCGGTCCCTGCGCAGTACCTACTCCCCATACCCAGCGGTGACAAAGGATCCCATCATCTACACCTACCTCTCGTAAGTGGCACTATTATGTAGTACCTACAATAATGACCTACAAAACTTCTAGTCCACTTGTGCCGACGTGTGCTACGGTCCCAAATGCGTGTAACCCCAATCGAGAGGACCGTTCACGAACATAGGTATGTCCACACAATAAATATAAGTACATATTATTTTTATATAATCTGTATATGTAATTACTCTATAATTACCCAAAATTTCCCAACTGATTATTGTAAATAAACACACATTAATAATTGACCATGTAGTTAATTATTACTTTCTTCCTCTTAATAAGATTATTTAACCATCTATTTAAATGTAATTTCCCATTTAATATTTGTGCCACAAGAGTATTTTTAATAAAATCATTGTTGACCCAAACACCGTTCCACTTACTTGTATGGTTTCCTAAAAATACCCTGAATCCATCCTCGATCCCAACTCATCCTGCCCCAGGGGTCGAATTGATTCATATCTTGGGACAAATCGATTTGCCTATGAGGCCGAATCGATTCAGATATGGGTAGTAGACCAGATCTGTTACGTTTCTTAAATACCGAAATTCTTAATTTGATCCCAAAGTTTATTTAAATGGTTAATTAAATTTCAATAACATAAGAACAGGTCCCTATGACTTAGTCCTTCATCTTAGAATGGTTAATTACATAAACAAACATCAATTACTTACTCTCAACTCCTCGAATTGACATTATTGATCATAACTATTAACCTCGAATTTTTACCATAAATCCATCTAGATTCAAATCATATTTTAACATAACACATGGGTCATAATTCTCTAAATTTCTAGACCTTAAAACATGAGTTAAAATCCTCTACATATGCATCAAGCTCTCCAATATATTCAAAAATCCTAAGGCATGAGTTGTATCATTCAATTGAAGATTATAATCATCCTAAATTTTTGGGTTAAACCGCCTAATTTTTTATTAGTCTTCTCAACATGCGTAAGCTTAAATTATACCATTTAATCGCCAATTTCATTCTAAAACCCAAAAATTATATGGGGTTTACTATGATGAATCAAGAAATACATTGGACTATAAATTAAGCAAGAAAATTCTTGCATAGATATATTGATCGATGGTTTCCTCTTGAATCCCTTGTCTCCTCTCCTCTCCTATTTGGCCTTTGTTCCTTTCTCTCTTGAGGTTGGGCTTTTAGGTTTAGGTTCTTGTTTAAGTGTTGGGGGGGGGGGTATTAATCATGCCCTTAAATTTATATTAACACTAATTCCTCAGGTAAGCCTAATTTCCCCATTTTTAGACCCCAAATGGGTCCAAACTCATAATTAAACTAGCCGAAAAACCTCCCAGCTTATATACCAATACCTCGACACCATTTCTATAGATCTAAAGCACCTAAACGATCCCACAAAGCCTCCCAGGATGCATCACAATTATCTTTATTCAACAAGTATATTTACAATTGAGTCACGGATCATATGATAATTATACACTACACATGCAATTGTATTCTACATAATTTATTCAACATATAAAGTCAATCTCACATGATTATGAAATAAAAAGGAATTAACTTATTCACAACTAATTAATTAAATTCGTCGATTTAATTTAATTCTACAAATTTTATTTTATCCAAAAAGTTATTTTATTACATTCTAGAAAAATACGGGGTATTATATTCTTCCCCCTAATAACGAAATTCCGCCCTAGGAATCTAGAAGAATACGTACCTAGATAGACGAGTTCCTGATATTTCATCTTCATGTCGTCCTCCCTTTTCAAAGTCGACCTGTCCTCCCTATGGTGTCCCCACTGTACTCGTACCAATAGAACAACCTTGGATCGAAGTCGGGGCTCTTTACGGTCCAGAATGGCTATAGGTCTCTCCTCATATATAACGTATGGCTGGATCTCTATCACGTCAATATCGATATGTTGATACGCTAGCTCATCTCTAAGAAACCTCCACAATGTAGATATGTGGAAGACGTCATGCATTTGTTATAAGTTGTCCAAAAATCCCAACTAATTCGCTACGAACCCAATCCTCTCAAGGATAGAAAATAGTCCCACATATCGGGGAGCCAACTTTCCCTTCTTCCCAAACCTCATCACTCCCTTCATGGGAGACACTTTAATTAGCACCTATTCCCTAACATTAAAGACTCAATGTCTTCGGCGAGCATCCACATAGATCTTTTATCGATCATGGACAATTCGTATCCTGGCCCGAATCATCTCCGCGTTCTCTGAGGTGTTCTGAATCAAATCTGTCTTAAGTAACTTGTTCTCCTCCACCTCCAACCAGCATGAGGGTTAATGGAAATGTCTCCAAGAAAGCATCTCAAACGGTGCCATGCCAATCATGAATGGGTAGTTGTTGTTATATGCAAACTCCACCAAATCCAATACTGCTCCCAGCTCCCTTTAAAGTCTAGTATGCACATCCATGGCATGTCCTCCAACATAAAGTTCACCCTCCCCATCTGGCCATCGATCTGAGGATTCTATAAGGTGACCAATCGCAACTCTACCCCTAAAGCCTGCTAAAATCTTCTCGAAAAATGGTACACAAATGTCTTGTCCCTGTTCGACCCAATATTGAGCGGTACCCCATATAATTTCACAATATTCATGAGAAAAAGTATAGTGTACTTCTTTGAACTATAATCTGTCCCCACTGGTAAGAACCACTATTCTAAAAAACCCACCTAGGCTCCGCCTAGGCTTAAGGCTTGGGAGAAACGCCCCACATTAGGCTTTTTACGCCTTATTCTTGGTAAAACCCTTAAGGCGCACTTTTTTTCTAAAAACAACAATGCTTTAGTTAAACGATATCGCCTTTTAAAGAATTTTCTTACAAACTGGACCATTGTCTCATCCAAAAAAATCAAATAGTATTTTAATTTGCATATATTCAGACATATTTTTATGATATGTACAATTTTAGTATTTTAATAGCCTTTTTATGGTTAAAAAATATTAAAATATATTAAGCAGGCCTAAACGCCTTTTTACACCTAAGCTCGCCTAGGCTTCTAAGGCTTAAGGCTTGACCTCCACGCCTCGATCATGCCCCGCATTTTTTAGAACCTTGGTAAGAACTAATCCACCTTCATCAACTTGTCGACGATCACCCAAATGGAGACGTGTCCTCTTTGTGATGTACGTAGCCCAATTATGAAATCCATGGAGATTTTCTCCCATTTCCACATAGGGACCTCCAAAGCTGTAACCCACCTACAGGACGCTGATGGCCCACCATCACTAGCTAACACATAGCACACCTGGACATAAAAACTACTATATCCCTCTTCATCCCGACCCACCAATACTAACATCACATGTCATGGTATATCTTATCCCCTTATTGTAAAGCGTGAATTATGAGCCTTAGACATAATGGATCGCCTCAACTCCTCATCATTTGGGACAACTAGCCTACCCTAGAATCTCAATCCACCATAAAAATCAATAGAATAGTGCTTTTCCCCCTCGACTAACAACTTCCTAACCCGCTCTGACAAATATGATCTCCTGCATACGCCTTCATGACCTGAATAATGATCTCGATGTGATGGTTAGAACCGCCATAAATGCACTGGTCAAGTCATCATACACACGAAGTGACTTCCACTTCACCTTCTACACTTTCGTCAACTCCAAAATTAGTTTGTGTATCAAAGCATCCACTGCGACATTTTGCTTCTCTGGGTGACACTGAATGGCAAATTGGTAATCCTTCATAAACCCTAACCATCTCTTCTGCCTCGTATTCAAATCCTGCAAAGTGAACAAATATTGTAGGATCTTACGGTATGTGAATAGCTAGAACTTCTACCCCTGGAGATAATGCCTCCACACTCACAGTGAAAAAACCATGACTGCTAACTCTAAGTCGTGGGTGGGGTAATTGTAATACCCCATAATTTTTAATGATTTTATTTAGTGGGATTAATTAAATTAAATGGGATATTTATTTGGAAATTAATCCGGATTTAAATACTAGCGAGACGAGAGTTGGTATTTGATTATGATAATAATGTTGAATATTAGTGAGTGAATATGGTAATATTTGATTATTGAATTTATTAAAATTATCACGAGTCATAAATACGACAATTCGAAAATTAAACGTCAGGAATCAATTAAAATGGATTTAAAAGTAAATTATATTTGTATCAGTTGTATATTCATTTACAGTGCGCCAGCATGTTCGTAAGGGACGAGATAGTCAAAAAACACTAGCCAGGGTTTAGTTTGGGTCCCGAGGCATTTTTAGGCCTAATCGGCAACTCGAGAGGGTATTTTAGTCATTTTAATTTTAGGGAATTTGGACCCATGAAAATTAGGCTCTAGTTATCAGCCAATATTAGGGCCATTATTTGTCAAAAATCAATAGTGGGCAACGTGAGAAGAAAGGAGAGTTCTAAGGAAGTTTTCTAGGCCATAACCACCACATACCACCACTATCGTCGGATTTGTGACCGGAGAGAGGAAGAGAACCAACCCTTATCGTCATCAATGGATCAGAACATCAAAATTCCAGGCAAGTGATTTAATCCATTAAGATTCAGCAAATAATTTATTCATGATAGTGTAAAATTTGATGATAGCCATGAAAAATATTGAAACTCATGAAACTTGGAGAAGAAACCATAATTCTGGGTAGGATTTGCATGTAGTTTGATTCTGGAAGTATTCTATTAATTAAATCACAAACCATGCTTAGTTACATACAGATTTATGAGGAGATGTATGATGATTCTTGAAGAAAATAGAAAAGTAGGGTTTTTCATGAAAATAGTATGATTTGATCCAAGAAAATTTTAATTGATGATGTTTTAAGAATTCTGGAACATTAGGAATCATGTATTTAGGATGTATGATTACCCCATATACTTACTTTAGTATTTAACATATTGTAATGAAGAATTGGGACAAAACTAGGGTTGAAAATGCAGAAATCTAAACTTGCACCTTCTTGGTCGATCGATCGACATTCATAGGTCGATCGATCGACCAAACCAAAAACTGTGACTTTTTTGCCTTTTTTAATTTAAGAGATTTCGGCCATTGAAATTTGTAGTAGGGGATTATGTGAATACATTAGGACTTTAGGGAGACCAGTAGAGACGTAATTGAATCCCATAACATATTAGAATTGGTTTGGGACGTAGTGTTGAACTTACGGGTGTTCGACGAGTAATTTACCATTATAAAATGCAAGATCATGACTTAAGTTTGAATGGGTGATAAGTTAGAGTTTGGGACAAAAATATGGATCTCGGAGTACTGAATTGATATGTCAGATACGTAGAAGACTTAGTAACATTTTCGGGAAAGGTTTAAGTACTCGAAATGATACGACGCGAGATTTATTGGTAAGGCATACTATATATAAGTTGGAATGATAATGACGTATGAATAAGACTAATGGTATAGGGATGAAAATATACGTTTAATAGTATAATTACCTAAGTTGTGTGAATGATTAGTATATGGAATATTGTGTGTATGACATACCTACCATACTTACTATCATGGGAGGTCAGCTTTCGAAATAGGACCATCTGATCTTTGTGTGCCTACGGGGGGATTTAGATTGGTACCTTAAGGATATAGGGATGTGAATGGATTATTTGTGAGTTGATAAGTCAGTTGACTATGGGAGCGTAGGTATGTACGTGATCCATGGGTATGTGAACTATGTTCTCCTCCAATATGTGTGATTTTGTTTATTAACATGGTTCCTAAGCTATTCGGAGCACGTAGTCCTTATATACGTGATGTACCAGGATTCGATAGTAGAGTATGCATGCACCACAGCTTAGCCTATGGGTGACATATTGTATCTATATAAGCTGGGAATGATATACTTATACTTGTGACTGGCTCACTGTTAAATTGTGAATGCGAATAACTGAGATAATCGAATGGGATTAAAAATGTAAATATCCATATCGCAATTGATGTAATAATCTGATTAATATGAAGGTGAGGTTTATGTGGAATATATTATAATGATACGAATAGACTCTAATATTATTACTTGAAGTCAGGAAGTGTTACTGACTAGTTAGTTAGCGACACAACTAGGATGGGTTAAGGGTATACGTTAGGCACGCACATTAGTTGAGGGGTGAGAAACTCATGTGAGAGCACGTAACTAACATGTATATAATATTTACTGTTTAATGTAATTAAACACTTCTTATATTTTAAACTGTTTTCACCTTTGGCTTTGACCCGTTTGCTTTCAAATCTATTTTCTTGTAAAACCTTTTTAAGTGCCCAGCCACAGGGACGCCAAGCATAGAAGTTCCATTACATTGACGTGTTGTAGGTGCTGTGGAAGTTACATGATCTCGGTATTAGACGCCTCCACATTCTGCATTTGATTCTATTTAGGGTCACTCATCTGTTAGGGCATGCCGCATATTTCCATGTAGAGATAGTATTCTCAGACTTTAAGTTTCATTTCAGTTTTAGGTTTATTTAGTTATTCAGACTTGTGTATTGGGATTTTTTCAGTATTTGGATTATTCAGGGGAGTGTTACTCCAGACTCATTTTATTTATTCCATTATTATTCTGTTGTGTTTATGATGTGAATGTGGTATTGTTAGGTTATAATTCAATTGGTTGCATGTTAATTTAATTTAACAAAATTTGGCAACTCACTTTTTAAATATTAGGTGGCTAGTAATTGTTTAAATTGTTTTCGATGGTGATGTTATGGACTGAACCAACTTGAATTTTTTGTATGAATTTGAATAAAGTAGTAGCTACCCGATATTTAATTATTCGGGGTGTCACAGGTGGTATCATAGCATCAGGTTGTAGCGTCCTTAGGATCTGTGTGGCTTGTTATGTTTCCGCATAGCGTCCTTTGATATAGAGCCCTATATTTTAGGATTGTTGTACTCTTTTTTGTATCTTACGCTCTACAGATATTTTAAGATATTAACGTTGGACTTATAAAACTTCTCTCTCATTTCAGATGCCTCCTCGACGTCCACAGTGAGTTCCCAGGGGTGCCCAGCCCGAGCCTCAGCCTGTACCAGTTCAGGGTTCTATGAACGCTAGTGAAGTTATCGTCATCATAGCCCAAACGGTAAATGTCGCCTTAGAAGTTTTATAGCTGGAACCACCTTAGGCACCGGTGGTAGCCCCAGTCCAGGCTCATGCATTCCCGTCTGCTTGGGAACGTGTCCGTGATGCCTTTCAAATGGCTCACCCTCCGAAGTTTGTAGGGAGCTCTGACGTTGTTGTGTCAAGCCAGTGGAAGAAAGACATCCAAAGACACTTGAGGATGTATGAGTGTATAGATGTGCAGAGGCAGATACTGGCTACATTTAAGCTGGTAGGAGCAACATTGCAGTGGTGGGAGTCCATTACCAGCACTGAGGAGAGACGTCCTTTTTATTCAGGAGTTCTGGGTGCGGTTCGATCGTAAATATTTCCCCTCAGTAGTCCAGACAGAAATGAGACATAAATTGATGAACCTTAAGCAAGAAGGGAGGACAGTGGTAGAGTATGAGGTTGAGTTCACTAATCTTCTGAACATCGTTCCCGATGAGATCCCTACTGAAGAGAAAAAGATCCAGAAATTCATGGATGGGTTGACGTGGAGGATTTGTCAGCACCTACTCGATAATCTCTCATTCGCCACCTATTCAGATATGATTAACGTAGCATTACTTCACTGCCAGGACGACTGCTTTCATTTTTCAGAGGGTAAGTAAGCAGGAGAGTCCAGCTAGTAGGACATGACAATGGGGTAATGGTTCCAGCGGGGCACAATCAGCTTAGGGTCAGCACAGGTAAGGTGATCAGAGTTCCTAGTTGGTGGATTCTAAGAGATTTAGATCAGGAGTTTTCAGACATGGCCAGGGAGGTTTTAGGCATGGCCAGCAGGGTTAACACGACCATCAGGACCATCACGACCAATAACAGTTTCAGCAGGGCCAGTATGGTCAGGGTTGGGGTGGTAACGGCCATCAAGGCCGTGGACAGTATGTGACAAGATTGTCCACAAATGCCAAGAGTGTCCTGAGAGAGGGGCAGGGCCCCGCAGCAGCAGTAGGGTGCACGACATGAGCCCCAGAGATCGATGTTTCTTGCCGCCCTCCTCACACCACCACATATGCCATCATTGCCACCTATCCCAGTAGTCCCAGTCCAGGAGGGACACCTTCAGTAGGCCACAGTCCCATAGGATCCACCCTCAATTGAGGGTATGTTTTCTATTCAGGGGACTATGGGGCGTATTTTATTTGACACGAGAGCCACACACTGTTTTATTTCCACAAGATTTGCACGCGTTTTGGGGTTACTAGATACCGCGGAGAGCACTGTCACTTGTGTAGATTCATCATTAAGTAGGGGTTCTGTGATTTCCTTTATTTGTAGAGGTGTAGATATTGGGAAATTTACTCTAACTGCAGATAGGCTAGTATTAGATATGTGAGAGTATGATGCGATTATTGGTATGGATTTATTGGTTAGGTATCGAGCCATGATTGATTGTTTTATTAGGAGTATTATTTTTGCCATAACCGGTCAGGAGATGTTCCTAGTGGTGATGCCTCGTCCTGAAGGAGGATCGTCCACTCACTTGTACTACCTAGAGGAGGAGACCGATAAGGAGGTGGTGATAACACTTGATTCGATTCCAGTTGTTAGGGAGTTTGCTAATGTATTCCAGGATATTCTGGGATTAACTCCCAGTAGAGAGATAGACTTTGTTATAGATTTGACGTTAGTCCCTCGACCGATAACACGCACACCTTACCGTATGGATCCAGCGGAATTGAGGGAACTACGGGATCGGATAGAGCAGCTGTTTGGTCAGGCGTTTATCTATAAGAGTAATTTTCCATGGGGTTCTCTTGTGCTATTAGTCAAGAAGAGGAATGGATCTTTGAGTTTGTGTGTCGATTATCTGGAGTCGAATAAAGTCACGATACGGAATAAGTATTTGTTGCCCCAAATAGATGACTTATTCGACTAGTTGAGAGGACATTCCTTCTTCTCAAAGATTGATTTGAGGTTGGGATACCATCAGTTACATATCAAGGAGAAGGTTATCTCAAAGACTGCCTTCTTGAAGAGATATGGTTCCTACGAGTTTAGGGTTATGCCTTTTGGCCTAACCAACGCCCCATCCGTGTTTATGGACATGATGAATAGGGTGTTTAAAGATTTCTTGGACTAGTTCTTCATTGTCTTCATTGATAACATTCTGGTCTACTCCCAGATAGAGGAGGAGAATGTCGAGCACTTGAGGAATGTTTTGCAGACACTATGCCAGCACGAGTTGTACGCAAAATATGAGAAGTGTGGGTTTTGGCTGAAGGAGGTTCAGTTTTTGGGGCATATCATTTCTGACAGGGGAATATCTGCTGATCCGGGGAAGGTATCAGAGGTGAGGGAGTGGGGATAGCCCATGACACTGATAAAAATACGTAGTTTCTTAGGCCTATCAGGATACTACAAGAGGTTTATTCGGGGGTTCTCGAAGATAGCGAGTTCTTTAACACATCTGACTTGTAAGGGAGTGCCATTTATCTGGAGTGATGCCTGCCAGTTGGCTTTCGATGAGTTGAAAGACAAGTTGACCTCATCACTAGTGTTAGCATTGCCTAGGCTAGGAGTGGAGTATCCAGTCTACACTAATGCATCCTTACTAGGACTTGGGGGTGTACTGCAATAGGAGATTCATGCTATAGCTTATGTTTCCCGTATTCTTAAGCCTAGTGAGAAGAATTACCCCACCCATGACTTAGAGTTAGCGACAGTCGTATTTGCACTTCAGATTTGGAGACATTATCTCCTGGGGGACAAATTTTGTTTATTCACAGACCACAAGTCCCTACATTACCTCTTCACGCAGAAGGAGATGAATGTGCTTCAACGTTGGTGGCTCAAGTTTGTGAAAGATTATTAGTTGAATATCCAATACCATACACGTAAGGCTAACGTGGTAGCAGACCCGTTGAGCCATAGGCCAGTAGGTGAGGTGGCCGAGGTGTGAAAAGCAAAGAGGAAGGAGTTGGGACACTAGGACGCAGTGGCCCGATCATTCATGTCTGTGATGACAGTTACTCCCCAGATCATTACGAGAGTGATACAGGACCAAGCAACAGACTCGTTCTGTCAAGAGCAGATAGTACGATTACTAGCAGAGGGGGCCTAGTCTTATTCCGTTAGTTTAGACGGGGTCTTATGCTTGATTGGGAGATTAGTTGTTCCTGAGGGGGAAGACTTGCGACATGAGGTAATGACAGAGTTGCACGATTCGCGATCCGTGGTACATCCTGGCGGGGATAAGATGTATCAGGATATGAGGCGACAGTACTGGTGGAGCGGGATAAAGAGGTATATTACTGAGTTCGTTTCAAAATGTGCCACTTCTCATCTAGTAAAGGTGGACCATTAGAGACCGACGAGGCTTCTACATCCATTAGAGGTTCCTATGTGGAAATGGGAGAGCATTTTCATAGACTTCATCACGGTGTTACCTACGTCGCAGAAAGGTCAGGACTCCATATGGGTAATCGTGGATCGATTGACCGAGGTTGGTCACCTTCTACCAGCCCGGACAGACTACACCATGGGACAGTACGCCCAGATCTTCATAGCTAAAATAGTGAGACTCCATGGGGTACCTCTCAATATCGTGTCTGACAAGGATAAAATATTTGTGTCACGATTTTGGGAAAGTTTCCAGGAAGCTATGGGAACTAAGTTGAGGTTGAGTACTACCTATCACCCGTAGGCAGATGGACAGACCGAGAGGACGAATCAGATGTTAGAAAACATGTTGCGTATGTGCATCCTCGACTTTGGACGTGGTTGGGAGAAGTATCTTTCACTGCTGGAGTTTGCCTATAATAACTCCTACCAGTTCACGATTGGTATGGCTCCATTCTAGGCGTTGTACGGTAGACCTTGTCTCTCCCCAGCATGTTGGCTAGAGGTGGGGGATAACAAACTCCTTGTGCCGAAGGTGATTCAGGATACTTTGACGAGGATAGAGATGATACGGAGCTAAATTTGGGTTTCTCAGGACCGATAAAAGAGCTACGTCGATGCCAAGAGGTCCTTTCGAGAATTCAATGTGGGGGACCAGGTGATGCTCAAAGTGTCTCCTATAAAAGGGATTAATCATTTGGGGAAGAAGGGGAAATTGGCGCCTAGATATGTGGGGTCATTCCCTATCATCGAGCGGATTAGGCCAGTTGTGTATAGACTTAGGTTACCGGAACACTTGCATAGGGTCCATGATGTGTTCCACATTTCCTCACTGAGGAGATATCTCCGAGATGATTTGTCCCATACTCACATTGCTTTGGAGGATATTGAACTACAGCCTGATAGCTCCTACGAGGAGCGGTCGGTTGCTATTCTAGACCATAGCGAGAGGAAATTGAGGTCAAAGATAGTACCGTTAGTGCGTGTTCAGTGGTGATACTATAATGCTGAGCAGTCTACCTGGGAGCGCGAGGATGAGATGCGCGAGCGTTATCCAGAGTTATTTTTGCTAGGTATATTTCTTTTTCTGAATTTTGGGATGAAATTCTGTTATTAGGGGGCAAATATGTAATACCTCGTAATTTTTATTGATTTTATTTAATGGAATTAATTAAATTAAATGGGATATTTATTTGGAAAGTAATCCGGATTTAAATACTAGCGAGACAATAATTGGTATTTGATTATGATAATAATGTTGAATATTACTGAGTGAATATGGTAATATATTATTATTGAATTTATTAAAAATTTTACGAGTCATAAATACGACGATTCAGAAATTAAGTTGGGACGCGCATGTCAGTCGCGTCAGGAATCAATTTAAATGGATTTAAAAGTAAATTATATTTGTTTGGAGGGCGCTAGCGTGTCTAGGAGGGTATAGATAGTTAGAAAACACTAGCCAAGGGTTTAGTTTGGGTCCCGGGGCATTTTTAGGACTAACCAAAAACCCTGGAGGGTATTTTAGTCATTTTAATTTTTAGGGAATTTTGACCCGTGAAAATTAGGCTCTAGTTATCAACCAATATTAGGGCCATTAGGGCCATTTTCTGTCAAAAATCAATAGTGGGCAACATGAGAAGAGAGAAGAAGTTTCAAGGAAGTTTTGTAGGCCATAATCACTATACTATCGCCGGATTTGTGACCTGAGAGAGGAAGAGAACCAACCCTTATCGTCATCAATGGATCAGAACATCAAAATCCCAGGAAAGTGATTTAATCGATTAAGATTCAGCAGATAATTTATCCATGATAGTGTAGAATTTGATGATAGCCATGAAAAATATTGAAACTCATGAAACTTGGAGAAGAAACCTTAATTCTGGGTTGGATTTACATGTAGTTTGATTCTGGAAGTCTTATATTAAAGAAATCATAAACTATGCTTAGTTACATACAAATTTATGAGGAGATGTATGATGATTCTTGAAGAAAATAGAAAAGTAGGGTTTTTCATGAAAATAATATGATTTGAGATAAGAAAAGTTTAATTGATGATTTTTAAGAATTATGGAACGTTAGGAATCATATATTTAGGTTATATGATTACCCCATATACTTACTTCAGGATTTAACATCTTGTAATGAATAATTGGGACAAAACTAGGGCTGGAAACGCAGAAATTCAAGACCTGCACCTACTTGATCGATCGATCGACATTCATAGATCGATCGATCGACCAACCCAGAAACTGTGACTTTTTTCCCTTTTTGGATTTAAGAGATTTTGGCCATTGAAAGTTGTAGGTGGGGATTATGTGAATACATTAGGACTTTAGGGAGACCATTAGAGATGCAATTGAAGCTCGAAACATATAAGAATTGGTTTGGAATGTAGTGTTGAACTTACGGGTGTCTGATGAGTAATTTACCATTATAAAATGCGAGAGCATGACTTAAGTTCGGATGGGACATAAGTTAGAGTTTGAGATAGAAATATGTATCTCGGAGTACGGAATTGATATGTTAGATACGTAGAAGACTTAGTAACCTTTTCGGGATAGGTTTAAGTACTAGAAACGATACGACGCGAGATTTATTAGTAAGGCATATTATATATAAGTTGGAATGATAATGACGTACGAATAAGACTAATAGTATATGGGTGAAAATATACCTTTAATAATATAATTACCTGAGTTGTGTGAATTCTTAGTATATGGACTATTATGTGTATGACATACCTACCATACTTGCTATTATGGGAGGTCAGCTTTCGAAATAGGACCATCTGAGCTTTATGTGCCTACGGGGGGATTTATATTGGTACCTTAAGGACATAGGGCTTTGTATGGCTTATTTGTCAGCTGATAAGTCAACTGACCATGGGAGCGTAGGTATGTGCGTGACCCATGGGTATGTGAACTATGTTCGCCTCCCATATTTGTGATTTTGTGTATTGAAACGATTCCTGAGCGATTCGGAGCATGTAATCCTTAAGTACATGATGTACCAGAATTCGATAGCAGAGTATGCGTGCACCACAGCTTAGCCTATGGGTGCCATATTGTGTATATATAAGCTGAGAATGATATACTTGTACTTGTGACTGGATCACTGTTAAATTGTGAATGCGAATAACTGAGATAATCGAATGGGATTAAAAATGTGAATATCCATATCGTAATTGATGTAATAATCTGATTAATATAAAGGTGAGTTTTATGCGGAATATATTAGAATTATACAAATAGATTCTTATATTACTACTTGAAGTCAGGAAGTGGTACGGACTAGTTAGTTAGCGACGCAACTAGGATGGGTTAAGGGTATACGTTAGGCGTGCACATTAGTTAAGGGGTGAGGAACTCATGTGATAGAACATAACTAACATGTATATAATACTTACTATTTAATGCAATTAAACACTTGCTATATTTTAATCTGTTTTCACCTCGGGCTCTGATCCGTTTTCTTTCAAAACTATTTTCTTGTAAAACCTTTTTAGGTGCCTAGCCACATGGACGCCAAGCATAGGAATTTCATTACTTTGACGTGTTGTAGCTGCTGTGGAAGTTACATGATCTCGGTATTAGACACCTCCACATTGTTCATTTGATTCTATTCAGGGTCACTCATCTGTTAGGGCATGTCGCCCATTTCCAGTTAGAGATAGTATTCTCAGACTTTCAGTTTCATTTCAGTTTTGGGTTTATTTATTTATTCAGACTTGTGTATTGGCATTTATTCAGTATTTTGATTATTTAGGTGAGTGTTACTCCAGACTCATTTTATTTATTCCATTATTATTATGTTATGATTATGATGTGAATGTGGTGTGGTTAGCTTATAATTCAATTAGTTGCATGTTAATTTAATTTAATAAAATTTGGCAAGTCACTTTTTAAATATTAGGTGGCTAGTAATTGTTTAAAATGTTTTCGACTGTGATGCTATGGACTGAACCAACTTGACATTTTTTATTAATTTGAATAAATGAGTAGCTATTTGGTATTTAATTAGTCGGGGTGTCACAGTAATGTCCCTCGTGAGGCTTTAGCTTCTAATAAGTATAAGCTATCGGCCTATCATCCTGTATAAATACCCCTCCAATCCCCCTCAAGGACACATCTGGTAAGACCTTATTGTCTATCCCTGGCCGAGGTAATGCCAGAACTAGTGTTGTAGCTTGATCTCATAAAACGTCGCGCAGATCATCCTATACAAACGGGACATACTTCCTTGTCAAATTTGTTGGGGGTCTGGCTGTGTTTGAGAACCCTATATGAATCAATAGTAGTACATGACTAATCCCAAAAAGTTGCGTACTTAGATGGGTGTAGTGGTCTATTCCCACTCCATTACTGCAGAAACCTTCCCTGGGTCCACTGATATTCTCCTCTCAGACACAATGTGGCCCAAGAACTGCACATACCTCAACCAAAAGTCACACTTCTCAAACTTACCATACAATTGGTGGTCTCGTCGTATCTATAAGACTAATCGTAAATGTTGTGTGTGCTCTTCTGTAGTTCAAAAATAAATCAGAATGTCATCCATAAATACCATGATAAACTGATCTAGAAAGTCTATGAATACCCGATTCATCAAATCCATAAAAACTTTTGGTGCGTTGGTTATCCCAAAAGGATTAACCAAAAAATCATATTACTTGTATCTAGTAAGAAACGCCATCTTCGTAACATCATGCTCTCAGACACTCAACTGATGATAACCCGATCTCAAGTAAGTCGTAGATAAATACGCAGCACCCCTCAGTCAAACAAGTCATTAATGTGGGGCAATGGATATTTATTCCGTATGGAGACTTATTTCCACTCCTTATAGTCAACACAAAGTCGCAAGGATCCATCCTTCTTCTTGACCAACAAAACTGGAGCACCCGACGATGAAGTCCTTATCCTAATGAACCCCTACACTAATAACTGGTCAATCCGATCCCAAATCTCCCTCATCTCCATAGTACCCATGTGATACAGTGTACGAGCAATAGGTCTCATGCTTGGAATCAAATCAATCATGAATTCTATCTCCCTACTAGGTCGCAACCCTGGGATCTCCCTAAATACATTAGAAAAATTACTAACTACTGGGATGGAATCTAGTGAAACTACAACTTCGGAAGAAGTCTCCTCCTCAATATAGTATAGGTGCACGCTCATCGTAACCAGGTACATCTCCTACCCCATAATGGCGAATATGATAGACCTACCGTAATAGTCAACACAAGCTCCGTCTGTAGCTAGACAATTTATCCCAAAAATGATATCGTACTCGTGCATATCTAGTACCAGTAAGTCGGTCACAGAAGTGACTCATCTTGTCTCGACCCTATACCCCGACCTCTTGAACGTATGGGTGCCCCTCTACCCACAGGTGAGTCTATGTTCAATACAATATCAAAAGAAAAATTTATCATCCCAATCTCGCATGTAAAACTAGTGCTAACGAATGAATGAGATGCCCTCGTGTCAAATAAAATACAACTTATGTGGCCAAAGATAGGGAGCATACCCTCAACAGCCTGAAGTTGTTCTGGTCCCTCTGCCAGCGTAATGTAATACACCCGTATGTACTCTATTTGCGGCGGTTGTCCCTGAGGTGGGGTGATGGGAGCTGGTGCGCCTGGTACTGCAACTCTTGGAACTGGTAACTTTGGGTGTTGCCTTTATAGCACCAGATGTCCTCTCTAACCTCTATTATACTGAGGTTCCTAATTACCCTGAGGACACCGCCTCGATATATATCCCCTCTCCATGCAAGTATACCAATTCCCCTTAAACGGGAGCCTCTCTGTTTGTCGGCCTTACTGGCCTCGACCCCACTGACATTGGCCCTAATGGCCCCTATGTTGGCCTTTTCCCTGCGGCCCTATCCTTATTGCCCATGTCCCTTCTTTTCTTTATACTCCAATCATCCAAACCCCTGAATCTATTATGTTTATTTATGGATGAAGCATCCTTGAACTGTTAGGTCCTATAACCGCTACCTCCACTCGTCTTACCTTGTTGTTTCCACGTATCGGCACCCTGTGTCTTTCCACCCTTGTTCATATACAAGGCCCTATGATCCTAACAGTGGAGAAGAGAGGCGTTCACCATCTGATTATACATGGTTAATGCCAGGTTCCCAAAATTCCTTCCTAATTTTCCAAGATAACCTCGCTGTAAATCTGTAAATCTTCCTTTTATGGATATTCACATCCTCCTTTGCATAGTATGAAAGAGCGGTGAACTCATCCTCATACTCCACCACTATACGAATCTCCTGCCTGAGATCCATAAACTGACTCCTCATCTCCGACTTCATCTTCAGAAGAAAATACTTTCCTTTGAATCTCTCCCAGAACTCATCCATAGTCAAGTTGTCTCTCTCTGGAACTAATGTGACTGACTACCACCACGCGAGTGCAGCCTAAATGAGTCGAAATGAAGTTAACATATGCTTATATACCAGAGTATACTACACCATCCCTAAATGTATCTAAATATACTTCTTCTACCTTCTCTACACTAAAATATATGGACTTCTCGAAACTATTTCCACTTTCTTTGAAAGTGGTGATGGTTGCCGATGAGCTTGGGGTGGTGGAAAGTGCTGGAGCATGGCAACCATCGTAGTAGAAACATCCTAGGTAGCAATGGTTGTTATCTCTACTAGAGTCATTAACTGTGGGGATGGTGGGACCTGAGGCTACTGCTATGGCTCCGACTGAGCCTCCTCATCTGTAGTGGGTGAGACTATGTGCCTAGGTTTAGCCCTCCGTCCATTTGCCATCTGAAAGAAAATAGGGTCCGAATTAGTTCAAATCCCAAGAATACAATGAATCATAAGCATAGATTCTACATATCAAAGATTGCAACGTAGAATGTAATGAACGCAACACTGTTCCTAAGGGAACTAGAACTTGGATTCTTTGATACCAACTACAACAACCCCTATTTTCTCACATAAAGGTTGGCGTGACACAATACGACAAAGATGGGGCTTGTTTGTCAATTAATACCATTCTCAGCATCAAACCAGACAAAACCTATATTGATAAGACGTAATTGAATTTAAATTAATATCCAAAACGAAAATAAAGATCCCACATGCACTAAGTGTAAATGAAATCCAACGTAATTGTAAATGTCTCAAACCAACACAAAATAAATAGATCCTGGGACTATGCCCATACAGTAATAAAAAAAAAATAGGTCAAAATGGAGTAGCACCTAAACTAGAATTAATAAATTTATGGAGTCTTATAAGCAAAAGGAGACTGCAAGGCTGGTCCATCAACAGACCTTTTATCCCTGTCTATGAGAACCTGGCGAGAGAAAACACTTATAAATTGGGTTAGTTCCCTAGAAATGCAAGAATTGACCTTTTTTATTTAAAGTGCAATAATATAGTCAATTCAAAGTAAGTATCCCACATCGCCGCTCACATACATTAAGTATCCCACCTCTCATCTAAGAGTGATATTTCCCGTATCCGATCAAATCCCAAAATAACAAATGCTAACTGTGCCAATTTAATATCAAATGCATTAAATATAATCAACATACTGACTAGTAATCATCTACATACATGATGTCCATCCCCAAGTATCCCATTATCATATAACTCGTAAAGGTAACATAAACCCCTAATATGGACACAACATAGTATGGGGTCTGTAGTTATTGTCTGCATTCTTATAAAACTTATTTGATCTCATTTAATTCATAAAATTATATATATGTCATTTCCTATGTGAGACATTCAAAGGCATTTACAAGTGGTGCCTCATCTGTGCTCTATCGATAAGTCCGAAAGCATCCTCTATCCAATCAGATGTCACAAAACACACGTAAGTGGGGTAGTCCCTATGTAGTACACCAGTTCCAAGCCCATACCCATCTATGACAAAGGATACCAGCATCTACATTTACATCTCGTAAGTGGAGCTGCTATGTAGTACCCATAATAATGACCTGCACAACGTTTAACCCACCTATGCCGACATGTGCTACGGTCCCGAACGCGCGTTACCCCAACCGATAGGACCATCCACAAACATAGGTATTTCCAGAAAATAAATACACGTACATATTATTCTCATATAATATGTATCAATAATTACTCTATAATTACCCGAAATATCCCAACTGATTACCTATAAATAATCAGAAATTAATAATCAACTATCTAGTTAATTATTAATTTCTTCCTCTTTATAATATTACTTAACCATCTAGTTAAATGTAATATCACATTCAGTATTTTTTCCACAACAGTAGTTTTAACAAAATCATTGTTGATCGAAACATCGTCCCACCAAATTGTATGGTTTCCTAAAAGTACCGTGGATCCATTCCTGGTCCCAACTTATCCTAACCCATGGGCCAAATAGATTAACCTCCTGGGACAAATCGATTCTCTTGATTGAATCTATTCACCTATGAGGTCGAATAGATTTGGATCTAGGCAGCAGCCCAGATATGCTACTTTTCTTAAATATGGGAATTTTCAATTCCATCCCACAGTTAATTCCATTAGTTAATTTAATTTCAATAACATTAGAACAACTCCCTGTGACTTTGTGCTTCATCTTAGAATGGCTAATTACATAAATTAACATCAATTACCTACTCCCAATTCCCAAAATTTACATTATTGATCATAACTCTTAACCCAAAATTTCTATGATAAATCCATCTATATTCAACTCATATTTTAACATTACACATTGGTCATAATTCTTTAAATTTCCAGACCTTAAAACATGAGTTCAAATCCTCTACATATGCATCAATCTCTCCAAGATATTCATAAATCCTAAGGCATGAGTTATATCATTCAATTCAAGATTATAATCATCCTAAATTTCTGGGCTAAACCACCTAATTTCTTTTTAGTCTTCTCTACATGCATAAGGTTAGATGCTACCATTTAATCACCAAATTCATACTAAAACCTATAAATTATGTGGTCTTTACTACGATGAATCAAGAAATACATTAGACATTAAATTAAGTAAGAAAATTATTTCCTGGATATATCAATCGATGATTTCCTCTTGAATCCCTTGTCTCATCTCCACTTTGGCCTTTGTTCCTTTTTGTCTTGAGGAGCGGCTACTAGGTTTAGGTTTTTTAAGTGTGGGGAGTATTAATCTTACCCTTAAATTACCATTAACCCCAATTCTTGAGTCAAGCCTAATTTCCCCCTTTTTGGACCCCCAAAAAGGCCCGAACTCATAATTAAACTATCCCAGAAACATTCCAACTTATATAGCTATGCCCCATGACCATTTATAAAAATATAAAACTCCTAAACGATCCAATAAAGCCTCCCATATTGCATACCAATTATTTTTATTCAACGAGTATATTTACAATTGAGTCACACATCATATATTAATTATACACTACACGTGTAATTGTTTTCAAAAGAAATTGTTCAATATAAAAAGCCAATCTTACATGATTAAGAAATTCCTTTTAAATATATCTCTTCTTAATGTTGGGTTGCAATAAATTACTTTTAAAGGCTCGAGATTTACGTGGTGTAACAATAGAGAAGGGAATTGGGATCGACTTGAGAGAGTTATGGGTAATTCAAATTGGATGAATGGGGATTTTGTAAGCTCGGTGGATCATCTTCATAGGACAAACACGGAACACAATCCTTTGCTAGTTATAGTTAAAGGAGTTTATAAAATTCTCTCTAAACCATTCAAATTTCTCTCATTTTGGTCTAAACATGAGGAATTTTTTAAAGTGGTGAAGCAAGTGTGGGGTTATGAGATGGAGGGTAAACCTCTCAAAATATTTGTGGAGAAACTTAAGAGAGTTAAATCATTCCTTAAAATTTGGTCAAGAACTAAATTTGGTGATATCTTCCAAGTTGCGAGGAAAGCAGAGGATGACATGCTAGCATCAGAGGTGATATCAGATGTTGACCCGTCTAAGGAAAATAGAGAAAATATTCACAAAGTGCAAGACAATTATTTAAAAGCGTTGAAAATGGAGGAAGAGTTTTGGGAACAAAAGCCTAGGATCAGATGGGCAAAAGAGGGTGATGCTAATTTGAAGTTTTTCATGCAAAAATAAGGAAAAAAAGAGTTTCTCTTAATTTATCTCGTATTCAGAACGATCAGGGGCAGTGGGTGATAGACGAAAAATAAATGGAGCAGGAAGCGGTAGACTAGTTTACGAAGATTCTATGTGAAGACAGTAGTGTTGACATGCAATATGTCACAGACAGACCTACAGGTGGACGGACTTACGAGTTTCACAATGCAGAATCTCACCCGGAGCTAACTCTTACTAACAAAAATAATCAAGGAAGTGACGCAAATAGCTTTCACTTGTGGGAGAGCATACCAAAGTCATTGTCAAATGAAGACAATAATACGCTCAACAATGTGCTAACACAGGAGGAAATTCATGAAGCTTTATGTGATATGAACAGTGAGGGATCGGCACAACCGGATGGTTTTAATGGTATGTTTTTCCATACTTGTTGGGATATTATAAAAGAAGATATTCATAAATCCATTTCATCTTTTTTTTCTTGGGGAAGAACTTCCAATTAGTTGGACTTCTACAAATATGGTTTTGATTCCAAAAATTGAAAATCCAAAATTTTTTGTGATTTCCGTCCGATAAGCCTCTGCAATTTTTCATCCAAAATTATTTCTAAAATTTTGGAGAAAAGGATGGGGCATATTTTACTTAAAATTATTTCTCCTTCACAATCCGACTTTATTAAGGGTTCTTCTATTGTGGAAAATGTTCTTTCAGCTCAAGAAATGATGACGACATTTAATAAGATAGTTAGGGGATCAAATATAATAGTGAAACTCGACATGTTAAAGGAATATGATAGGATGTCATGGTTTTTTATCATCAAGACCTATAGGAGTGTTGGATTTTTGGAGACGATGATTGATTTAATTCGGTGACTGCTATCAAATTGTTGGTATTTTATACTAATTAATGGGAAAAGTTGTCGATTCTTTAAATCTAAAAGAGGAGTGCGATAAGGTGACCCATCATCACCGGCGTTATTTGTAATATCCTCGAAAGTCCTTGATCGGGGGATTCAAAACAAGATGGAAGTTGGGAAAATGAAACATTTCTTAAAGCTTAAAAATTTATATCATCAAATTTAATGGAGATATAAGAAGTGTACAAAATTTAAGGGAGATATAAGACCCCTTAAAAATTTTAATGGATTTTCTTAAAGCTTAAGAGGTGGAGTCGGGCCAAGTGGTCAATAGAGACAAAACTTCTTTTTATCTTACAGATAATGTGTCAGATGTTCTGAAAAGAAGTGTACAAAATGTTACAGGTTTCAAGTCAAGAAAACTTCCAATCATTTACTTGGGCATTCCTCTATTTTTTGGCAGAAAGAAGAAAGCTTATTGCGCACCTTACATAAACAATCTGGTTATGAAAATCAACTTTTGGAATCATCAAAAAATATCTCAAACTGGAAGACTCACTCTCATCAAATCAGTTGTAGAATCAATGTACCGTCATCCCCCTTGCAGCAACCAATCCCCCAAGGTCAGTTAGAAGTTAAAAGATCAATGGGTTAAATGGTAAGATATTTGCAAACCTAGGGAAGAGGGGGGGCTAAATTTAAGATCGATGCATACTTTTTCCCTTGCTTATGCTCATAACTCATGGTGGGAGTTTTTTTAATTCAAATTCTTTGTGGTCCCGATTTAATTATGCATAGTAAATATAAAAAATTGGAGACACATAACTTTAGAGGATCATTTCAGCTTCATTTCAAGTTTGGAAGAGAATGCAAATAAATTGGGAGGAATTTTCGGATAATTTTGATAATCATTTCGGTAAATGGTCTTTAACAAAAGATGGTAACTTCACAACTAAATTCCTTTGGAATTTGGTGAGGGAAAATGGTTGCAGTCAACGATCCTTCTCTCTAATTTGGGATAAGAGGATCCAAATTTTTTTTTGAGTTTTATGTGGCGACTACTTCATAAATGGATTCCAATAGATGAGTACATCAAACGACTCAAAATTCTTATGGTCTCGAAGTGTAGATGTTACTTGGTGGCTTGTGAGGAGGATATAGATCATATTTTTTGGAGTAGTCCCATTGCTCAAGATATTGGAGGAGGTTCTATAATATTCTTGGGTTGAAGATCTCTTCATAAAATTTTAATGGCAACTTGATAAGTTGGTGGATAAATTCTAAGAGCATCAAAATTAGAGGGATTCTTTTCCGTATCATTCTTGCCTACATTTGTTGGTACTTATGGTCTGCTAGGAATAAAAGCATGTATGAGGGAATCCAAATAAAGGAGCCTTCCAGTTTTAGTCAAATTTGTGGGGAGATTAAGCGTACTTTTTGTACATTTCCTCTTTTGGGCACTAAAACTAGATATTGTATTGATATTTTGGAGACTTTTTCTACATTTGGTGGACATATTGCTGCTCATTAATGTAAGCCACCGGTGGAGGGAGATTCTCCACTATTGACTTCTAATAAATCTGGGGATCTTATTTCCTCTTAAAAAAAGAAATAAAAATAAATTAACTTATTCACAATTGATTAATAAAATTCATCAATTTAATTTAATTCTACAAATTTTATTTTATTCCAAAAATGATTTTATTACTTTCTAGAAAAATTTGGGGTATTGTGACACATGATTCAGATGTTGATTCTCCCATCTATTATGACGATATGGTTATGTTCTCTAAGAAGTTCAAAAAACTTCTTAAGTTTATTAAAGATCAATCTAAGTTATATGACAGGTCTAAGTTTAAGATGGATAAAAAATTCCGTAAAAATCGTAATGATAATTTTATTAGGGATAAGTCGAATTGATGTTTTGGGTGTGAGCGGAATGACCATAGGGCAACTAAATGACCCACTAAACTAGGGAAGGAGGGAAAGAAACTGATTTCATACAAATGCCACCCTTAATGATAGTGAACCAGAAGAGGGACTAGATTCCTCCAATGAGCTCATCTTTATCGAGTTAATGGCTAGTCATGTGAGCCATAACGAAAAGTCTTCCAATGAAGATAATTTTGTGAACGGTACTTGCAAGGAAATTTTAGTATAATCTCAAGTGAGTGGAAATAAGGAGGAAGAAGAAGAAGAAGAAGAAGAAGAAGAAGAAGAAGAAGAAGAAGAAGAAGAAGAAGAAGAAGAAGAAGAAGAAGAAGAAGAAGAAGAAGAAGAAGAAGAAGAAGAAGAAGAAGATAAGGAGGATAGCAAACTTCAGTTTTCCTTTAGAGTTGTACGGTGAGTTAATTAAGTTAAAAATGAGAACTTGAAGTTAGACGATAGGTTAAATAAACATGCCATAGGGTATGATGATTATAAATTTATTAATAACCTTAGGGAACGTGAGAAGACTCTTATGGAGAAACTCACTCTAATTGAGGGGTGGAGAGATAACCTTCAGGGATTAATAGAGATTATAAAGAAGGACTCTCTTATTATTTATGAGTCTCATCATTTTCTTAAGTGTAGAATTATGGAGTTAGAGGAGAGATTGATAGATTAGAGAAATGCAATGTTTGATTTGGAATATAGGTTGGAGATGTTGGATAATATGTTAGGGACTATTCAAATCAAACATGACAATGAAGAGATTGGCTATGATAACCCAAATGATTTCATCGCTAAAGCCAATGCAAACCTTTTGATAGGGTCAAGCATAGCCAAGGACGTTAGAAAATGTCAACTCTTAGGTAACATTATTTGTGTCCTCACATGAACACATTGTCATAGGAAAAGTCACCTTTGGTATTTTTGTTTTGATCTTAGAAAAGGTCCTAGGAAGTCTAAGTCTAGTGCCAACACGATTCCCCAATCCCAAGTTTGTCATGTTACACCTAAGTTGGTTAGGAAATCATTTTTGAAGGCGCTTAGCATTAGGCTTCTTCATTCTCGCATACTTTCACATGATTATTCTCATACTATATCTTACGGTTGATTGTTATTGCATGTTTTCATACACTAGCTTTGTGTTTCATGTTATATCCTATTGATAGTTGTATTATTTTTACTTTTTGTATTTTGATTTTTCTTTTTATTGGGTCTTATTGATAAAAATACAAAAATATTTTGTTTGTCTTTTGAGTTTTCTTTGTTTTAAAATTGGTATTAAATATTTAAAAACTCAAAAAGAAATTTTTGTATGTGTAGTTTGGTTTTACACATATTGTGGGGCATATCTAATGTTTGAATCCACTTTAATCCATATTTCCATATGGCTAGGATATTTTATTATGATTTTCAATTCTTATATTGTCGTTAATCATGCTTGAATATAGTAGTTTGAAATTGATGATATCAATGGATTTACTTTGTATACCCCTTCACACACACTTTACATGAGATCTTTTGGATTTTAACTTCATATATTACATGAGCTAAGTGAGTTGTTCTATCATCAATCTTGTCCTTAACATATATTTTGAATATGGTAGAGTTGTACATGTACGAACTATTGCCCATGAGTTTTATGCTTTATTAAAAAAATGAGTGTGCACGGGAAAGGGATACGAAAGGAGAAATCTATTTTGCATGAAAGGTCATTATTGGCAAAAGCCTAAAACTAAGAGGCAAACAGTAAAAAATATTTCGAAGACTAAATTTTTGTTTCATTGATTATTTAATAAACTTTAATGAATTGGTATCTTTAAAATAAGTGAGAAAAAGACAAGAGTATTTTGTTTATTTTAAGGATTATATAAATTGATGACCAATGGGCTTGAACAATGAGTCTTGGTTATGCTTAATTGTTATGACCTTGTTAATTTGCAAATTGTTAATAATTATCTAAGCCAATATACATTATGATTGTTTGTCCATTTATGCATTCACTTTATTTGTCACTATGAGGATAAATATTTATTTGATAAAGCTAGTGCCATCAATTGGAACTCCTTGGAAATGTTTGAGTGTTTCTGTCACACTTCTTATGTTATCTAGTTAACATCCCTTCACTTTGTTTACCACATGTTGTTTAGACATATTTACGTTATTTGAGTGTGAAACTTATTGTATTTAGTGTCATTTGTGGTGTTTATACCTATACACACATGTGTGTGTGTGCGTGTGTGTCGGTGTGTCACTGGAATATTTTTCATCACTATATATATGGTATTTTCTTTGCATCTTAATTTAATCCATGTAGGCCATATGCATTGTATTTGATTCAAATAATTTTAAATTCGTATACTATATATTCATATTGGTATCTCTTTTGTTGTTTACTTATATTGTTATACTATTATTCAATTGTGCATTCTACTTCGTATCATTTTATGCATTAAAATTGGTATCCTTTGGTAATTTTTTTATTATTTGTGCTTCTGTTATCAAGTTGTGTTTATCGTTGCATTTTACTTTCACACCACTACATGATATTTTTATTTTTCCTTTATGCTTACCCTCGTTTCATTCAGAGGGAGAATTGGTTTTATTGAGGATGAATGATTTATATTATTCAACTTAATCTTTGTCTATTCTTGAAAATAAAGGGGGAGTAATCGTATCTCAATCTTTATAGTCCGGTAGAGATTTTTACCTTAAGGGAAGACGTTCAATCTTAGGTAGAGATTGTTAGATAAAGATGAAGGGTTTATTATTCAAATGAAGATTTATATTGTTATAATTTTCCTTGAATTTGATAGTATGTTGAAGTGTGTAGGTTTGCAATGATGGAGCAAAGTTTACAAGTGTGCAAAGCAACTCAAAAGGCATATGAGTCGATCAAGTTGTACTCCTTTCCTTTTGGGGTTGGGATGGAGTCCTTTAGATGATCTTGATGACCCATAGCAGTTTTTTTCTTGTGTCTTGTTCCAGAATAGACAGCGGGGGATATTTGTAATGATAAATTTTTGATAGAGTCAGTTTTTATGTTTTTTTTTAATTCCATATTTGGACAAAACCTTTGAGTCATATGCTAGGATGTGAGTTAGTGACCTTTCAAGTCTATGGCTCGATTGTTGATAGTGTAACGACCAAGCTGAGAACATATCAGCGTGTCGTGTTTCATGCCACGTTATGTCATTAACGTTCCAAGGATCTCAAACATATGAACGCGTATTTATGTTGAGCCACAGATATTTTACAATTGGGGTATTTTAAAATGATTTTATATTTTTGGAGAAAAATATGCTTTTTTTGCGAAGTCGTTAGAACGACATTTTATATCGTTCGAACGAGATCATTATCTCATTCAAATACGTTCCAACGAACTTCGAACAAAATTAGTTTTGCCTTCATTGGTATCTTATTGGAAGTTTCGTTCGAAGATGTTTCAAACGAGGCTTGGATATTTTACAATTATGTGTTAGGATATTTTTAAATGTTTTTAAAGTGATTTTATATTTTTAGAGAAAAATATGCATTTTTTATGAAGTCGTTATAAGGGTATTTTATGTCGTTTGAATGAGAACATGTAACACGCTAGAACGAGTTCCAATGAACTTAAAATGAGATTAGTTTTTCCTTCTCTATTATCTCGTTCAAAATTTCGGTCGAAGTTCGTTTGAACAAGAATTGAGTCTTCGTTCAAGCGAGGTACATTTTCGTTCAAACGACCCGACGATTTGTTTAACAAATATAATTTTTCTCACTACCCCTATGATCTCAGAATTCCTAACTTTTATGAAAGTACGGACAAGCAGTTTTGGGTGAGACTTTTTCCATGTTTTTTAGTTTCAAAGCTCTTCTAAAAATCTCTCCAATCTTTCCATAATCATTCATTATTAAGTTTTCCAAACACAAACCATAGTTTACACCCAAATTATCTTAGATCCAAGATTCATCTTTATATGTTTGGAGATCTTGTTTTAGCACTAGTGTTTATTCTCTACATCTTATTGATAATTGTTTCTTGTAATGGATTTCGTGCAAGTTTGTTGACATACGGTGGACTCTGTGTTCATGATGGTTGTTGAGCCTTATCAGTGGATTCCGAGGCATGTATGGACTCATACATTATTGTAGCTTCACGGGTGGAATCATACGTGTCATTAAGCAGATTTTAAAGGAACAAAGAGTGTTAAGGCTTGCAAAGTCGTTGAGTATGTATTATAAGTATTCTATCGTATCCTTTTATAAATTCATACATAGTAAATTTGCGTGGTTGGAGCATCCGAAGTTTTTCTCATCGTGGATTTTTCTTGCACATCGGTTGTCATTGTCTTTATTTTATCTTGATATATTCACTTAGAAGCTTGCTTAGATTTAAGACGAAATTGGTTAATTGCAAAATTGTTTGGATGGTGCTAAATAAATTCAAGTTAATTTTGGTTAAGAAGAACTTAATTTCAAAAATTAAAGCAAAAATTAGTATGTGTGTTTTTGTATTATTATTATTATTATTATTATTATTATTATTATTATTATTATTATTATTATTGTTGTTGTTGTTGTTGTTGTTGTTGTTGTTGTTGTTGTTGTTGTTGTTGTTAATATTATTATTATTATTATTTATTTCCTTATCGAGAATTTTTCACTCTCATGTTTCATTCTTATGCTTATAAAATCATTCATTTGTTGAGAGATTTTTTGACTTTGCATAAAAATAATTCAGTACATATTGAACCAAATATATCATTTGAGGACTGCTTAGATTCCTTATGTTGAAAGTTTACACATTTCCTTTATACCCTGGTCTTATGTATTAAAAGCTAATTATGGCTTGACCACTTGAATTGAACTGATGACCCTCTGGATAAAACTTCTTATATCTAGTCTGGAGGTTTGGGTAAGCTCCTTGGCTTGGCTATGTACCCATAAAATTTTGATGGACCATCTTTAGCTTATTATATTTCATCAGGACCTTCATAGGTTGTCTTTGAAATATTACCGAGTGGCCAGTGTTAGTCTCCTTTTGTTGTTGTTTTCATATTTTTATGAAAGCCATGATTTTGCTCATTTTAGTGTACTCTTTTCAACATCTTATGGATACTTGTTCCATTATCTTTGGATTAGGGTGAGCAACAAAGGTTTTAGAGTATGAAAACTTTGCCTAGACCTTAGTGTTTATATTCAATTCAACATGTTCACCACTTCTTCATTGTTGGATTGACTACATGTTGGTTCTAACATCCATGATTTCAGGGAATGGGTTTTCCTCAATACACATGTTTTTGCATTCTTTAGTAAGAAATTTGATATTTTCTTTCCCGATGAGATATTGATCCCAAAAAATAGAACATTCATTAGTTCAACAAAATCAGATATTGATCCCGTAATATTTGATATTTCCTTTCCTCATTAAATGTTGGTTGGTATCTTTCGAAGACTTTTAGTTGTACAAATTTTTCATCTATTAAAACACAAGTGAATGTTATAAGTAAACGGAGATCAATATATTAAAATTAGTATGTTTAACTTTAGTTCATAACTATGATTTAGCTTACATGTTCTCTGAACCATTGGGGGAATTATAATCGATGTGTCTCTTCCAAGTTCAATAAACGTTCTTTTGCAAGCTCCTTTTTATGTTCGCTAAATAATTTTACATTAATAAGCTTTAACCAATATTAATTGCATAATAACTTCTAAAATAAAAAATAAATATATTAACTTAGGCTAAATATGGCTCCATTTTCTAGGTATTATTCAAGACGTACTAACGCATCATTCTTAACTTTGTCTCTAAGACAAACTCATATACAAGGCCCCAAATGGATGTACCTTTTGAAAGAATACATATAAACCATCATCGGTAATCTCTCTGTCATAATTCTGTTCATCTCAATTGAATTTGGTTTCAATTCTAGTGAGATACATGGAGCAAAATGTCAAACACTCATTGGAAATGTAAGCCTTTACTATCCAACATTTAGGGCGGGCTTTATTACGCACATATCCCTTGAGGGTACCAAAGAACCTATTCATTTTGACATATTGCAAACTACTGTTATCATAAGTATTAATTTACACGGGATATATCAAAGTGAGTATTTGAATTTAATAACATGCCTTTCAATGGGATACATCTACCTATATTGGACTGGTCCTCCCATCATAACCTCTCACGGTAAATGAATTTCTAAGTGGATCAATATGTTAAAAAAATTTGGTGGATAAATCATTTCAAGTTTGTAAAAAATTAAAACGACTTCTTTTTCCAAACCTTTTAACATTTCCACATGTAATTTAATACAACACAAGTCTTTGAAAAACTTTCCCAACTCAACCAATGCTATATATACATCATTAGGCAAATACCCATGAGTACCAACATATCATAATCATTATAAAAGAACATGGCAATCATGTTTTTTTAACCTTGATACCTTATTTTCCCTAACGTTCACGTATCATGAGGCTTGAGAGGCATAACCATCTAGGAATTTAACCGACTTCAAAAACTCATAAAAACACTATTTTTCAAACTTTAAAAATGTATAACATGCCGACGGCATTTTATATGTATCATTGTTTCGCTTTAAATGAAACTCTTTTCTTATCTTCGTGTCCTCCAAATCCTTTCTCGCCTTGTAGGTGTCCTTTGATTTCCCTTCAGTGTTTAATAATATTCCAACCACACTCTCACATATATGTGACATTCCGCTCAATTAAATACCGGGTGATCAGTCCTTTATTAAATTAAATCAGAATATCTAGTTGATTCATTCTTAGCATCACTGTCAAAACCTTTTAATTTTATTAATCACCTAATCATTAATTAAGCTAGTGTCAAAACGTTTAACTATTTTATTATTATCCAACAATTTAAAACAATAATCACATTCACCAACAAATAAATAAAACAATAATAAATGAGAAACTAACTAACTGAATCAATAAGACTGGAATAAATGTCCCAATTAAAATCTCAAATCCAACAAACCATAATAATACTAAATCTCATCAGTCTGAAATAAAAGAGTACAAAATCTCTCTGAAATAAATGGTAACTGAGAACGGGAAACATACCCTAAGTGAAATAACTAGATCAAAAATTGAAGGAATAATAGTGAAGGCGTCTAATCGCGAGAACCTGCAAATTCCATAATAGTTGCAACACGTCAAATCATTTGAAAGTCTACGCATGTCGTCCCTATGACTGGACACCTAAAATAGTTGCATAAGAGAAAATAGATTTGAAAGAGACGGGTCAGAGAACGAGTGTAAAATATTGTAAAATATTTTAGCAAATATTTAAAATGAGATAAAGCAAATATTATATACATAGCTTTTTGATCTCTCACTTCAGATTCTCACCTCTCAACTATTGTACACACCTAACGTACCTCTAGGCCATTCTAGTTATCGTTATCACACCTAACTAGATCATAGTCATAAACCTTCTAAACTATCACTTGTAGTAATGTCTCATATTTCCCACATAATATATATTATTAAATGTTTTCGCATTTACTATCCTGAGTAAGTGTGTTCACAATAAGGTTAAGTGTTCACATACTTAAGTTATTTAAGATTTCATTATCTTTCTTTTTTACAAATTTCACACAGTAGATAATATAACAAACATATATATATCCATCACTATATATATATATATATATATATATATATATATATATATATATATATATATATATATATATATATATATATATATGGCATCCCTAGACTCAGCTGCGGTGCATACATACTCTGATATCATGTCCTGGTACATCACGCACTATATAAAGGACTGTTGGTTCAGTATCTCTCACGAAACGTAAATACAAATCACATATATTGGAGGAGAACATAGTTCCAAGCCTATGGGTCACGCACATACCAATGCACCCATATGACCATCATCACTATCATTATCACAGATTGCTCGCACCTAAGTTCCATATTCTAAGGTACAAGTAAAAAATCCCCCTAAAGGCTTATCAAGATATGACTATCCCGACACGTAAACCTCCCGTGATAGAAAGCCGCATAAGTATGTTATACACATAAGAAATAAAGTAATAGGTATTCACACAACCAATAAAAATGTAGGTATACCCACAAATCGAATATTATAATTCACATGTAGTATTATTTTTTTTTCCTCACTAATACTACCAACATATTTATTAACTTACAAATATTCTCCCCATCGTATTTTCCACAAGGACGATTAACTACCCAAGAATCTTTTAACGTAATTAACCCAATTCTCGTACTATTAATATAGCCTAATTATCATCGTGAGTTATTCCCTTTCCCTCTAATTAACTACGTCACAAGGTTTTAACTCTAACATAATAATTTTCTCAATTATCCTAATATTTATTCGTCTCTCTTTATGTTAACATAATCTCTACTTTATGTATAATGTCCTTATTATAAAACAACAATCACAATCAATCAATCAATCTAGATAACCTCTAATGGAATAACAACTAAAAATAACATTTCTTAAAATTTCCCCCACGAATTTACCCAGATTTTTAAATTGTAGTTTTGAGGCATTTCGGAGTCGTTTTGGAAAAAACTCATCGGAAAATTTAATGCATAAAATAGGATTTTCTATGAGGCAACGTGGACAGAATAGCCATTTTCGGCACCAAAATGGCTCAAAACGGTTTCTAAAACGACGATATAGTTTACCCAATTTCATAGACTTCTTCAAATTCCAGAAATTTTTCTATAGCTCAATCATACCCATCGAAACCCAGATTTCTTCATTAAGATTCAATATAATTTCGTGGGTTTCATACTACCTACATGGAGAATCCTATTCTATATCAATTTCACCCAAGATAATGATACATGTGTCTAAAGTTCATTCAAATCAAATGAATTTCATGGTTAATTCAACCTACACTAACATGGATATCATATATGCTATAAGTTTGCAAGATTAAACACTTGCCTCTTTTGGTAGGTCTGATCCGTTGAAGAAGCTGGTTAGATTGGTGTTCCTTTCTCTCCGATCTAAAATCTGGTGGTCTCGATGGTGAAATCGGTGTAGATGTGGTGGTTCTAGCATTGGAACTCCTCCCATATTCATCCTATGGCCTCTATGTTGCTTCCTCTTGTTTCTCACGTAACTATCCCTAACCCCCCTTTTCTAATCGGATATAATAACTTAAAAAATTCGTAGGTTTAATTACTCCAAAAATACAAATCACCAAATTGCCCTCTTGGGATGTCAGTTTGGTCCAAAATTGACTTGGGACCCAAATTAAACCCCCATGAAGACTTTTCGGACTATCTCGACCCTTCCGAACACTTTGTCTCACTCGAAATGACCATTTGGATGACTTAAAAATAATTCACTTTTTATTTCATTAAATTATGTCCCCACACAACTTACTCGCGCGCCCCGACTTAATTACCGTAACTATCGTATTTCTCACTTGCGATAATTTTAAATAAATTCATAATAATATATTACTTTATTCTCTAAGTAATTTTCAATATAATTCACATCAATAAATACTAACCCTTATCTCGCTAGTTAATATTTATTTTAATCTGGATTAATTATCAATTAATTTCCCATATTTAATTTAATTAATCCCATATTTAAAAATTATTAAAAATACAGGGTGTTACAATATATTATTCTTAAGTTGCATGACATCAAGATATGACATAGCTTCAACTTTTGCCAATACGACAATTAAAAAAAGATGCTCTTTTTAGTCCAATTCAACTCTTTTAGTGCACTCTTTCTCTTCCAATTCTCTGGATGCTTCCCTGGCTTATAATCCTTAGCATGAATCAGTTGTTGTAAAATATCATCTCCATCTAACTCAATAAGCTTTGTCCGATGCTCTGGCATGCCATTTTTTTTACTTTTCCTCCAACTATGATTTGGCACTAAAAATCGTCGATGGCCAATATAAATTTGCTTACTTCTCATCTTTAATGAGGACGTGTCCTCGTTATAAGTCGTACATGCCATATACCCTTTCATGCTCCACCAAGAAAAATTAGCGTATGCTGAAAAGTCATTTATAGTCCACATGATTTCTACATGCATTTGGAATTTCTTTTCAACGGATGCATCATCTGTCTCCACTCCAACATCCCATAACTCCTTTAATTCATATATCTATGGTCGTAAATACACATCAATGTCTTTTCTAATGTACTTGTGATCCAGGAATAAGAAATGGCATCATAAAAAACTATTTTTTCATGGGTGGCGAATTGTATGGTATGAGTGTAATTGGCCATAAGCTATACAAATTGTGCATATTGCCAAATGGGTTAAAACAATTACATGTTAGACCAAGCCTTACATTACAAGAATCTTAAGAAAAAAACTCACGAGCTTTATTAAAATCCTTCCATGCTTCAGAATCAGATGGATGTCATAACATATTGTAATTGGCACGCTTTTTTTATGTCACCTCATATCTTCAGATGTTATCTCGACATAAACAATCTTTGGAGCAAAGGTTTTAGTAGAAAGTAACGTAAAATCTTATGAGGAATCCACTTACTCTTATCATCATTCATCTTCCATCTAGATTCCCCATATATTGGACACTCATGCACAAGTTAGAATTCCTTCCAAAATAGTGCACAATCATTTTTCCATGCATGCATTGGCACATATCCTAATCCTAAGTCACGAAACATGTTTTTTGCCTCATAATGTGACTTTGGAATTATCTCACCATCAGGAAACTCTTCCTTTACAAGATTGAGTAACATGTTGAATGACTTATTTCTCTAACGATTGATTACCTTCAAGTGAAGCAACTTCAAAATAAAAGAAAATGTCAGAAATGTTTTCCCAGGATTGGTATTGATGAAAGTTTCCCTTTTTACATCTTTTAACTTTTTTTGCACTTCATCTCCTTCTTCCAGTTCATTATCCTGATCATTTATGTTGTCATGGACTCTAATTGTTCCCCGTGATATATCCACTGTGTATATGTTATGGAGATTCCTTTAAAAAACAAGTGATCCTTAACTTCGTCCATACTTCTAATATTTATGTTCAAGCACTCACAACATGAACACCTAATTTTGCTATTTGGACCCCTGTGCTTTTTACAAAATTGAACAAAAGACTTGACTCCCATCACGTACTTCTCAAATAATTTGTTTCTCTTATGCATCTGACTCTTATCTATCTAATTGGAATCAGATTTATAGACAAGTTTACAAACTAAACCTGAAGTACTCATAAACAAGGAAGAATTATTCAATAGGACTCCGAATAAACAACTAAATACAAGCAGGAATAATATAGTCACTAATTGAAAACATGGAATTAATCTGAACAGTAATAGGAGAGCTAATCTGAATAGTAATAGGAAAGTTACAAAATCAATATAAATGAATTATTCATTAAATTATAAGAGAAAATAAATGCAAGGATCAATGTTTAAATACACAAGAGATGAGTATCTATAATAATAATAATAATAATAATAATAATAATAATAATAATAATAATAATAATAATAATAATAATAATAATAATAATAATAATAATAATAATAATAATAATAATAATAATAATAATAATAATAATAATAATAATAATAATAATAATAATAATAAGACTTTAAATATAGTGACAAAATCCTCCCAGGCACAAAAAAATCATTTGAAAGATAAAACTAATTTGACAAAAATATGAATGCTAGACCCAAAAATCATTCCAAAGATTTCCTCAAACCTTAAACCCATAATGTTAACAAAACCCAAATTAAATACGAACCTTAAACCCAAATAAAACCCAAAACACAAACCTTAAGCCAAGGCTCCACCTTACAATTTAACCTTAAACCCAAAAATTTCGTCAAAAAACCTTGTTCGAAGTATGGAATAACAGTATAAACCTTGTTTAAAGCCGGCGGTGTGATGGTGATGGTGAAGACGCTACGCGTGATGGTGATGGTGCGATGGAGAGAAATAAAGCTAGGGCACAATGGAGAGAAATGTTAGAAGCAAGGTTGTAATGGTGTGGTCTTTTATGATAAATGTTAAAAAAGAAATAAGTTCATACAAAAACGACACCGTGTTGAACAAATAATGTTTCGTATTAATTTTGACTACCAAGACAAGATGCGTCGCCTAATGGTCGGCTTATTCAACTACGAAATATTTTGTAGTTAATCATTAATTTGTAGTCCCACGAAAATAATTTGTAGACCATTACAAATATTTTCTCACAAAATATTTAGCGCTAATTTCACAACCCGGGAAAGGTTGCCGCGCACTTTTGGCGGGGAAATTTGGCGACAATATCTATTGTTTGGTGGGGAATTGAATGATAGTGCGAGATTTGGTGAGGATATTATAATTCGTCAACAATGATCATCTTTGGTGACAAAATATAATGCGTCCTCTAAAAGATTGTCATTAATTGTAGTATTTGTTGTAGTGAGGAAATTATAAATTATCACGAAATTTCAATATTATCATAGTCGCCAATCCTCTAATAAGGTGAGAAATTATAATAAAAAAATCTACAACATATAGGCCTACTTACTATAAACCACAACAAAATCATAAACCACAACAATTTATCATTTTATTGGAGGATTGTTGACTAGGATAATACGTTATGATGAAGGTTTACAGCTGGTGGGGGCGAGTTTGGGGGTTCTCACGGGGTTTTTGGGTTTCAATGGGTTCTTTTTTTATGTTTGCACATGTGTTTTATCAAAATGGATGGGGTGAGGTTGGTTTCATTAATCCCACAAACTCTCTTGCATACTAGTACCACATGGGAGCTTCTCCCTCTCTCTCTCTAATTAAATAAAGACATCTCACGCGACCTATAATTTTAAAATATAAAATTATTTTTAATTTAATTTTTTTTTGTGGGGTACTTAAATCATTTTAGGAAGACTCTTAAAAAATCAGCTCAAAATAATTTTTTTTGCTATTTAAAAGGAATTGGTCAAAATATATGTGAGTTTCTAAGATACTTAAAAGCTGACATGTTTTGACCGATTTTTGAAAAATAATGGAAAGTATTATTTTGAGCTGAGTTTTTTTATGCGGCTTCCCTAAAATGATTAAATATCTCAAAAGAAAAAATCAGATCAAAAATATTTCTTTACTATTTTAAAAAAATAGGTCGTTACGGGTGGTATGTATAGGTGGGACGTATACACACACACACACACACACACACACACAGAGAGAAAGAGAGAAGAAGGCTTACCTACATCATGATATATACATCACACCTAGTTCTAGGCCCTAAGAAATCTTTTTTCCAAATTTTTTATTTTTGCTTGAAATTAACCTTCCAATAAATACATGTTCAAAAAATTAGATCAAAATACATTTTGTAACTATTTTTATAAATAAGTTACTTTGAGCGATTTTTTGTGAAGTTTTTAAAAAATAGCTACAAATTGTATATTGACCTAATATTTTGAACATGAGATTATTGGAAGGTTAATTTCAAGTGATAAAAAAATTTTGAAAAAAAAAAGTTTTTTAGGGCCTACAACTAGGTGTGATGTGTGAATGATGTATAGAGCGTGATGTAGGTGAGAATTCTCCTAATATCAATATACTAGGGTATGCCCGTGCCTAAAGGCACGCTGATAATTTTGAAAACCAATAAAATCCCAACCTCACGAACCCATAAAACCACCATAGCCTCTCCGAAATCATACAATCCCAACCCTTGTGCATTAACTCATCTCATCCCTACCTAAATCGTAAAACACACACGGACCCAATCACTCTGACCCAGCACACGCACACACCAAACACCCTTGTTTCCCAACCCACTGTCCTGATCCCACCTGCTACTTCCCCTACCATTGTCAAATCTAGATAACCCCGAACCCCATATACCATAACTCCCCACGCGTACCATCTACCCAGCAGTACCCACTCCCTCGCACCTATTGCTACACATGCACAAACCTGTGTCGGTGGCACTATCATAACACACTCGTACCAGTGTCGATGGCACTATCATATTTTTCCCTAATAAACCCATTTTTAAAGTGAGCCTCATCCAATGTTTATATAATAACTCATGTGCGCAATTGATATACTGCCTAATCCACTTGAAAAATAATTAGGATATCATGGGTATAAATCTAAATTTTTAACTCATTCAAACTCAAAATGTAATTAGTATTTGGCGGTGTTTTAAGACACATATCCTTACTGTATATTAATTAATATATGGCAGCATATATAAACCCAATAAGTACCTAAAATTCCAAACCGATTGCAAGGATGAAATATAAAACAACTTGAATATCCAACACTTGGGATTTTATTTATGCAATATCTGACACCAAAAATGTGAGTAACGTTTTACAAATTAATCTTACAAACTTAGAATCCTGAATATATAAATTTCAATCTGAATAGGCTGCCATTTAACGCATCTTGCAGAGAATCTGTTTGGTTCTTTAAGTATTCTTCTTTGGGTGTAATTTCCACAAATCGGGTTGAATTAAGCAGTGTCTGATCTAGATTAAGAACCAAATGAAGCTTTGTATGTCGTAACAAATTTTTGAAGTCTCTGTCGCGTATCGAGCAATTTCATCATTAGCAAGCCTTAAATACTTGTGTATATACCCAAATGCAACGCCAGATTGATCATCCACCTTTTGCCCACATCATATACACATTCCTCCTAAAACACCAGGATGCTCACATATATCATTCACCACATATGCTTCTAATGTTTTTCTTGTTTCTCCGTATGGAATTGAACCCTGAAGCACCTCCAGCTTACGTCGTTTAAACTTGTGGAGATGAGATACATGGTTATCGTCTAACTCAGTCTCCCAAAATGCTGCGAAGTCATTAGTGCTTAATGAATGTAGTGCCATCCCCACCAAATTATAGTGGTGAGAGAGAGGAAAATAGATTTGTCAGTGGGCCCTAAAACAAATTTTTCAGTGAGCCCTTAAACAGATTTGCGTGTATGACTAATCACCAATGAGCGTGAGGTACTTATAGTCGCGGGAGCGAGAGGTTGGCTCTGCAACATCTTAGTCAGCATTCAGTATTAAACACCCTCGACCCCACTGACTTTCCACTGCCATGCTCTGCTCTGCTACATCTGGTATGTTAACCTACTTCTTCTCAACTGTTGCATCGATGAACATTAACACCTTTTCTAAGAAAAATGAGAAAAAAAATCTTTTTTTTCTATTAGTCATATACCAAATGGAGTGCAGCAGATTTTTCTTAACCAACTGTGTATTCAAATGTCCATACGTTAATTTATGAAAATTATTTCGTCATTCAAATGCCCCCACGGTATGCACATAATTAAGGCATTTTCATAACTTCTGGGAAAAAAATCAAGAATGTGCCGATAAACTTACCAAATTTCTTCAACTTTCATCTTGCCAAAAAATAGATTTATAAAGGGTACATCTCTAACATCCACGTGTCTTGTGTAGGGATTTAGATACATCACAGTTCCCTAATATTTCTGGTGTACCAAACCTTGTGCAATCGCAGGCAAGCTGACCCGTCTTCCTATAATTTTTCCAAGCCTTGTCATTGGTACAGTCAGCTGCCATATGCACTTACTTGTAGCAGTTGTTGCAGAGTCTCAGGTCACCAGGTGCCTGTGGGGGAACTGAACAGCCTTTAGCACGGTTCCCGGTCTTACCGTAGGTGTGGTAGATGCCCTCATTTGGATAGCTTCCGGCCATGTGGCCAGGTTCGCGATAGTTCTAGCATAGGGATTTTGTAGTGCACTCAGTCTACATAGTGGAATAAATACGTAAACACTGCATAAGAATCAGACCGTACATTTGTGCAAGGAGAAAACAGATAGTAACTAAACACTGCATAAGAAAGAATCTAAAATACAAATATAACATCCCCAAATACCATAACAGACATTGATCTATAGTAATAAAATGTGAACCTAAAATCCATTTTATTGATCTACACCATTTTATTGATCTACAGTTGTAATAGAGTGATTGATTTGATATTTACAGTTGGAATAGAGTTGAAATGACATTATTCTACAGTAACATGCTAATTGACAATTTATTGATTTACAGTTTCAATGGAGTTGAAATAACATGCTAATTGACGTTTTATTTATTTACGATGACTCTTGAAATAAATTGATCTACAGTTACAACAGAGTGATCTACACCATTTTATTGATCTAAAGGCCATTTTATTCATCTACAGCAATAAAATGTTGTTGGATTTTATTGATCTACAATAATAAAATGGCATTGATCTACACCATTTATAGTTGCAATCAAATGACATTTATCTATAGTGATCAATTGTAGATCACTCTATTGCAACTGTAGATCAATAAAATGGGGTTGAGATCAATAAAATGGTGTAGATCATTCAATTGAAAAAATGATGTAGATCAATTAGCATGTCATTTACAGTTGCAATAGAGAGATTTATTTGTTATAGTTTTATCATGTCATGACATGATAAAACTATAACAAATCAATCACTCTATTGCAAAACACAACTATGACATTCTGTTTTTTGCTTTGTTTTTCTATCAGCAGAAATATAATATTATTGAAAACATTGTTTTCAAATCTATGCCAAGATAATTAGTCCTACACTAATAGCGTTCCTCGTTAGGTTGTTATCTTATGAACTCTCGAAGATGAAACACATCATCATTATTATCGCTAAAAACAAAACAAATATCCAAATAATAAATTATTTCCAATGAGATCCCCTTTGATATTTCATCAAACACTTTGAGAGGGATTTTTGTGTAATAGGACCTTACCATAATTTCACTAAGCATGAAACAATTAGTTATACATATGAGGGAACATATAGTTCACTGCCCATTCAGTACTTTCGAATACTCCATATCGGATAAATAGGCAACAATTAGTTATAGTATGAAGATATGTCGGATAAATCAAGACATGAGATATCTTAATACTATAAACTTCCAAATTTCCAAGGCTCAAAACATACCTAATAATCATGCATTAAATAATAGAAGAGGAAAATTAGTACTTTGGTGTAATGATTGCAAATTCATGCTCATATACCTTTAAAAACCTGCAATGAACAATGTAGTCAGTTGATAGTTTAGTGAGTAATAAAAACACAAAGGGCTACTCATTGGGGATTGCAAAAGACAGTACACAATGACTAAAAAATATATTTTAGTTTATGGCACAGTACACTACATGTAAGTTTCACACCAATAAATTCAATTTTAGTGAATCATGCCTAACATAAGCCCGCGAGTTAGTATGCCACCACTTAAAAAATATTTATTGTGCTAGGTGAACCTAATTGAAAAAACATTCGAAAACTCTGACTAAAATCAAAACCAAAAAAGGCAATAAAGTAAAAAAATAAAAATACATCAAAGTTATCCATGAATAAAACGTGAAACCACACTAAAAATTCATGTCATAAACATCAGTTAAGTGCGCTAACGCACATTTTGATGTCTTAACAATCTCAAAAAGTCCCTAAAACATCTAAACAACTAAATTGGAAACATATGACAAAAGAGCATTCAGTTTAGATGTAAATTAAAAATGTTGAGGAATAGGTTCTGAACAACTAAATTGGAAACAAATCATAATGTAAAATCAATATCTATACCCCTTAAATAGGGTGTTAAATAACGAAATGAGTAAAACTAATATACATTGACAAATAAGAGAAGTAAATTTAATTCATCACACAACCAACAACATCTAGAAGAGAAGTCAAACAAATCCCACGTAAAGCTTTTGTAGTGAATAAAATAAAATGGCAAATAAATGAACATTCTGAAGTTGTTGTTTAAATTTACAAAACACATAAAGGGTGCCTAAATAAAATTTTCCAATACGTACACATTGACACACAATAAAATAGGTATTCGCAATATAATGAATAAAAAAACACATAAATGAAGAAAATGTAGGCCAATAGTATACCATACCTAGTATACCTTACCTAAATCAACAGAGAGGGATGTATACCTGTTTGTACCAACCTCAAAAAAAAACATAGACAACAAAACATAAAGAGAAATTAGATTTGCAAAAAGCTCATTTGAACCAAAAATAAAATCATAGAGTTTCAATCACACAAAAAGAGAATGTGTGCCTAATTAGAAGAAATAAAACCATAAAGTTTCATTAAATTCAAAAATAATTAGACCTCCAAATAAATGTATACCAAAAATAAAACCATTGAGTTTCAATACAACCATAGAAAGTGTAGATCTACAAAAAAAGAAGAAGCTAATTACATGTGGAAAATACTCAAACAAAAAATTTGTCAAAAAACATTGAAATCCCTAGGAATCATACCATACTTTCAGATCTATATAAGAAATAAATCAAAACCCTTAATATCACGACATTGTGTGATGAATCGAAGGTTAAGATCTTCAGATCTGTGGTTTTTGTGCATATGTGTGTGTATAAGAGGGTTAAAAGGAGAGGGAGAGGGAGAGGAAGATGATGGTGTGTGGTTATGTGCATGTGTGGGTGAGTGTGTGCATGTGTGAGGGAGTAAGAAGGAGATTACCAGAGGGTTATGTGCATTTTTTTTGGATACATTACACCCAAAACGGTTTAATTACTAATTTTCTAGTACAAAAAAACTAATAAAAACACAATCAAAAAACACACAATCTGATTTTTAAAGATAACACAAATGCAAAAATGATTAGTTAGTGCATAATAAAAAGGAACAAAATTAGAAAGTGCAGATAAAATAACGAGAAAGCGAGTAGTGAACCTCACCAATTTAAACATCAACCACTATCTATATATTAAAATGCATGAATACGCCCAATTTCTAACAGCAACTAAATAAACGCACCAATACTGAAATGAAAGCTAAAATCCAAAAGTAAAGCTAAAAGCGAAACCAATCAAAACCTAATTTCTTGCTGCAACTAAACCTAAGATAGAATGAAACAAAATAGAAAGATAAAATCTAAGCCAACACACCTAATTTCTTACAGCACCAATACGCAACAAATATGCACAATACTAAATAAACAAAAGCTAAAATCATGTTACATAACATAAATCTATGAAATATATCAAGAAGAAATGAAGGGTGTAAGGTATTCTTGTTCAAAAAACTATCCCAAGTGGATTAGTTTTTTATGGGGAAATCGCTTTATGGACCTCTTCTAAATTAAACCAATATGATAAAAAGACACTCTTCTAATCAATGCAAACCATGTTATTACAATGGTTGAATGTAATGTCGTATTCAAGTCTAAAAACACCCAAAATATGTAATAAACACTATAAAAATAGATGGTGTCAATTAGAGGAACACGCTCTAAGAATTCTCTCATTCTAAATATGAAAAAAAACATATAGACGCACTCGAACATTAACAAAATCTTCACTCAATTTTAATGGAACCACATATCCAAGAACAAAAACTTGAGATTTCACCCTAGATTTGTAAAAAAAAAACTCATTAAAATTAAATTCCTAAGCTAAAACAAAAAATTGAAAAACTTAAAGAGCGAAAACCTATCTAAAAAAAAAAGGTTTCAAAGAATATACTTGTTTATGATTTCGATGAGCGATTATGGCTAGATCTGCAAAAAAATTAATAAACAATCAAATTAATCTACAACACAAAACATAAACACAAAAAAACACAAATTTTACCGTGCTTGAAAATGGAAAAAAAGATAGATCTTACTATGCTCCGTGAAGTCATTGTAGCCTAAATTTCATATTTTAAGCTACATCATTCTCAACAAAATTCACCTGAAATAACCTAGATAAAAACCTGCTAGGAATTATTAAAGCATAAAGATATGTATTGTTTATCAACAAACCTATATTTCAAAGCATAAAAGCGAGGGGGTAGAACATTGTGCGATAAATCTCAAAGCACAAATATATGGGGCAGAGAGAATGAGATACATAGTACAACCCCAAATGTACAAATGGTAAATAAAAAAATGCAAAACTTGAGTCTAAAATTCATATATTTCATATCCAAAATCAAAAAACCCTAAAATGAGAGACATAGTAGAAACCCTAAACTTGAGTCTAATATATGGGGCAGAGAAAATGAGAGACATAGTAGAAACCCTAAAATTAGTATATTTCATATCCAAAAATAAAAAATTAACACAATAAATAAATACATAAAGAAAGGAGATTTGTGTTGGATCTTTGAGTATCTTGAAGCTAGGGCTTTGCGTCGTTGGGAGAGAGACCGAGTACCTTTGATGGAGATGGATCTTAACAACATAGGCAAAAGGCAACCCAGTTCTAGAACGTTAAGTTTGGCACATATGAAACCCAGATCTAAAACGAATACAAAAATTATATAGATCGAAATTATTGCCTTGAAACGTTAAGTTTAAAACCCAGATCTAGAACCCTCCTCGACGAAAACCCTGCTTTTTTTCAAATCAAAACCCAAAAAAGAAGATATATATAGAACCCTCCTTTTTTGAAAACCCAAAAATGGAGATGGGGAATCGTAGAATCAATAGTCGAGAGACCGAGTACCTTTGATGGAGATGGAAACGTGAGATATCATCGAGTGAGAGGAGATAAAATGAATGCCATATAGGTAGTGAAAGGATGGTTAATTTTTTAGAGAGAGAGAGAGCCTCGTGGGGTGAGAGTGAAGAGATGAAAATTTTGTGTATAGTGTGAAATCGTGCGTATGATTTTGTGTCATGTGTGGTGGAAAGTGTATAATTTCCTATTTTACCAAATTAGCCCTTATATTTGAATTTAAGTGGAGGAAAGAGAATTAATTAGTGAGTAATAAAAGGGGGGAAATCAAATATTTGAGGGGTAAAAGAGGTAGTGTAATCTCATGACATCATCCTTGACGTTTATGACATACACAACTTTCCTACTTTATTATATAGATATATGGGGCATATACCAAATAGTCCCTCTAACTTTTTTTAATACACGTTTAGTCCAGGCCTTTTTATTTCGCGCTAAAAAGTCCTTCACCATGCCAAAAAGGCTTTACCATGACGCTGACGCGGCCCTTTTAAGATAAGAGAATAAGAGACTTTTGAGTAGAAAATAAAATGCTTGGACTAAATGTGTATTAAAAAATATTTGAGGGACTTTTTTATATTTGATCCTCTATATATATATATATATATATATGGAGAGAGAGAGAGAGAGAGAGGCTCCTATACATCATGCTTCATACATCACCCATACACCATACCTAGTTTTCGGCCCTAATTTTTTTTTTCAAATTTTTTATTTTACCCATGGAGTTAACCTTCCAATCAACACATCTCCAAGAAATTAGGTTAAAATAAAATTTATAGTGAATGAACTAAAATCCTTGAGAGGAGGAGACAATGTTAGAGACAGAGAGAAAGAGAGAGGAGGTATTCTTTGCTAGAGGGTGGTCCTTTTTACTGGACAACAACCACAAATATAGGTTGAGTTTCACGATTAAGGGAGTGGACAAGGAAGCTTTGCTGGTCAAGGGAGAGGTTCTTTGGTTGAGTTCTTGTCTGTGGTATGAGACCACACATGGCGGTGACTTTTTCAAAATGAGGCAGTATGTAGGAAGAAAGATAATGGCATTCACCTCCCGGAAAGGGATGAATCCTCTGTTCAACATAGTCATAAAGGGAGTAAATCTCGGGTGCACGTTCAGATACGGAGTTCGCTCTAGGTAGGAGGTGGGGTTCTGTGGGGGAGGTGTTCAGAAGCTTAGAACCTAGAGTGGTTTGTAACCCAGTTGTAGTAGGAGGTGCTAACAAGGGTAAGAGAATAACTGGCAGGTCGTATTTACAGGTAACTACGGTGGAGAAATGGCCTGTCTTGACTATTAATATCACTCAAGACCTCACTGGTAAGTCTGACCTTATAGTGAAAGATGATTCATTCCATTCCAGAGTGGAGTTTTTAAAGAGAGCACTCGTTGGGAGGATCGAAGGTTCCGGTTTCCCCTCACCTAAGTTAGGATAAGTCATATCATGGGCGGGAACACGGTGGAAATCGGTAGGCTCTCTGGAAGTTAAAATGATACAAGTATCTATTTTTTTATTTGTGTTTGCGTCCACTGAAGAGGCCGACATGGTGTTGGAAGACAAAAACTAAATGTATGGCAATGTGGGAGGGGGGGGGGGGGGGGGGGGGGTGTTTGCGAAGATGGAATCCGTGGGTGGGATTCAATGCTGATGCTCAGATACTAGGCAATCGCTGGATTCGTGTGATGGGAATTCCACTTCAATTATGGGGTAATGAAGTCTTCAAAGCGATAGGTGAGTTTTGCGGGGTTTCATCAAAGTGGATCATGCAAATGAGGCTAGAGAGCAGCTCAAGTGAGTGAGAATCTTGATGCAAGGAAAGGAACCCATTCCTCTGTGTATTAAAATAGGTGTGGAAGGTTGGATGTTTGAGGTTAAAGTCTGGGATGAGATACAGGCATGTGTTAAGGCTGGCGATGGTTTTAGCTCTCACAAGATGATGGAGATGGGTGAGAAATCGTGGAGGAGACCATAGGGGGAACAAGACCCCTCAGTTCCTAAAAATTCTCATCATTGGGATGTGTTAAAAGTAGGGACACATACGGTTCTGGGCTCGGATGCAGATCCAGTGGAGAACATTTTCATGTCAAACAACCATAATACCTTAGACGGAGGCGGGGAGGAGGACTTGACAAACGAAGTCAGCGACGGAGTTCTGCCGCCGCATGTAAGTTGTCCGAAAAAAGGTGCTGCATGTTCTAGAATGCTAGGCATTGTTACTTCACAGTATGGAGATAAGAGGGTACGTAATAGAGGTATGGCTACTACTAAAGCACCAGAACTGGTGGGGAGTGGGTCAGTTATCAATGGCCGGAGGAACTGGCCAACGCAGGTCGGAGATGGCAAGTCGGAAGCGGGGAAGCACTTAGTCGAGTTGGAACCCACCAACACGGAAGTCATAGTTGTGGAGTAGGCCACATCGGGAGCAGCAGGGGAAAGTGGGGTGGTGCTACTTCTGCCCGTTCCTCTGTCGAAGGATTTAAATAATGAGCATGGGGTAGGGGGCGTGGCTGATGCAAAGTACACCAAGGGGGCAGTGGCTAATGAAAACGAGGTAGTGGACGTCTCTTTTGCTAACTCAACAAAGGTGGCAGATGTTTCCTTGATGGGCGACATAACTAATGGGTCTCTTACTTTTGAAAAAAAAAAGAATGGGCAGTTATAAAAAAACCAGCTAATGGGGTTGACTTTATGGTTAAGAGGGCTAATTCAGAAGTGGGTTTAGGCTTTAAAGCAGTAACGGTAGAGGGGCCAAAAAATAATTTGTGTGATGTGAATTGCCCTATACGTCGTGTAAACTTTAACAAGGGAGAACCGTTTCCAGGTAAAAATTTGGACTTTACTTCAGAGTCAAATGTGGTGAGGGTTTCAGATAAAGCAGATTGTGAGAGAGGGGGGGGGGACGTCGTTTCATTATGAGACCAAAAATAATATGCCATTTGTGGATGGAAATGTAACACAAAAAAAATGGTCTTCCAAATTCAAGGAGTTGACGGAAGCAACCAATAAAAATCAATCAGGAATGAAAGACGTTTACCTTGGCAATGCTATGCTAAGTTTAAAAAAATTTGAAGATCTTTAGGGATTTAGGGAAACAATGCAATAAAAAGAAAGGGTTGGGGAAAAGGAGTGGCAAGTCAATAGTGGTGGCTAGTGAGGCAGTGTCATTGAGTGAGCGGGGGACAGGGGGAGGAGGTTCGTCGTTGGACGAATTAAATAACTCTAGGTTATGGGTGGAATTAGAAATACCGAGTATGGAGAGTAGCATTTACTCAGGGTAGGATGAAGATCCGGTGGGGTGGAGGGAGGACATGTTAGGATATTTTAGTGAGGATTCGAGAGTTGGCTTTGAGGGATGCGAGAGTGAGGCGTGGGATTTGTTCGAAAAGATTAATCGTGAGGTAAGAGGGGAAGGGAAGGGTAGGATGGGAGAATGAAGGAGTATCTAAATAGTGTTTTTGTATTTATGAAATTACGCATCATTTCGTGGAATATGAGGGGGTTGAATGATTCTAACAAAAGGGGGATTGTTGGTGGGGCCATTGCCAGGTGGAAGCCCGATATATTGTGTTTACAGGAGACAAAGATGAGCTCTATGGATGATTGTTTCATTAGATCTATATGGGAAGGGAGGGGTATCAAGTGGGTTATCTTGGATGCTGAGGGTGCTTCAGGAGGGGTGGTGATTATATGGAACTCAATAGTGGTCGAATTGTTGGAGAGCATGGAGGGAAGGTGGTCGTTATCCTGCCTCTTTAGAAATGAGGAGGATCGGTTTACTTGGGGTTTCTCGGGTATCTACGGGTCAGTCGAGGACAAGAGTCGGTGGAAATTATGGGAAGAATTGGCAGGGGTGAGTAGGGTATGGGATGTTCCTATTTGTATAGAAGGGAACTTTAATGTGGTGCATTTTGGAGATGAAAAAAGTAGTGGGGGTAGAATATGTAGATATATGAGAGAGTTTTTCGATTTTATTGACGAGATGGAGTTCATTGACGTGCCTCTTGAAGGGGGTTACTTTACTTGGTCCAGTTTTAGGGACTTGCCATTTATGGCTTGTTTGGACCGTTTTCTTATTTCTCAAAGGTGGGAGGAGCATTTCCCAGGAGTGATTCAGTCGTGCTTGCCTAGGGTCACTTCTGATCATTTCCCCATTTTGTTAGAATGTGGGTGGTGGAGGGAGGGAAGGATTCCTTTAAGACTCGAGAATATGTGGCTCAAAGGGAATGATTTTGCCGAGAGAGTTAGAGAATGGTGGACAAGGTATGAGGTGGAGGGAAATGCCAGCTTTAGGTTAGCAGTTAAATTGGATTTGCTTAAAGAAGACATCAAAAGGTGGAATAGGGAGGTTTTCGGAAATGTTTGTCTGGTCACAACAAGTTACATGGAGGAGGTTAGATAAGAAGGAAGGGAGAGTCGGGCTATCGGAGGAAGAAAGGAGAGGGAGAGAGGTTAAAAAAGAGGAGATAGGGAAGAGGTTAATTCAAGAAGAAATTAGTTGGATACAAAAATCAAGGACTTTGTGGTTGAGAGAAGGGGATTCAAATACCAAGTTTTTCCACTCGGTTGCCAACTCACATAGGAGGGGAAACCACATAGGGAAAATCTCAGTAGGAGGAGTGGTGTTCGAAGAAGATAGAGAGGTACGGGTGGCTATATCTCAGTTTTATGAAGATTTGTTCAGGGAAGAAGAGGATTGGAGGCCTTCTCTTGACGGGGACGAATTGTAGAGCATTTAGGCCACTCAGTCGGGAGACATAGAAGCCCTTTTCTCTAAATAGGAAGTCATACAGGTTCTCAACTCAATAAGTGGGAATAAGGCGCCGGGGCCGGATGGATTCACGATGATTTTTTTTCCAGCAACTTTGTTATGTCGTTAGGGCTGATGTGATGGCATTCTTTAGCGAATCCATGATCGGGGTTACTTTGTGCCTAGGGTGAATGCAACCTTCATCACTTTGATATCTAAGAAGGGGGGATCGATAGATATCAAATATTTCAGACCAATCAGTTTGATTGGGAGTATTTATAAGCTCCTAGACAAAGTGTCATCGGTTCGGCTGAGGAAGGTCATTGACCCTTTGATCTCGGAGTCCCAAAATGCCTTCGTTGGAGGGAGGTAAATTCTCGATGCGGTATTGGTGGCTAATGAGTGTGTGGATTCTAGGTCTAGAAGTGGGAATCCTGGTATCACGTGTAAGCTCGACATTAAGAAGGCGTATGATCACGTAAATTGGAAGTTTCTTCTTTACCTGCTTAGGAGGATGGGATTTGGGGATCGGTGGTGTCGGTGGATTCAGAGATGTGTGTCAATGGCTAGGTTCTCGGTTCTGATTAACACGATGCCAGAGGGTTTTTTCTCGGGTGCGCATGGGCTTAGGCAAGGTGATCCGTTATCCCCATTTCTTTTCATCTTGGTCATGGTGGCGTTTAGTCGGATGATGGGACGTGTGGTCGCGACGGGGTAGATCAGGGGCTTCAGATTTGGGCCAACGGGCACTGACATGATTCAGGTTTCTCATCTCTTATTCGCAGATGATGCAATTATCTTTTGTGATGCTGATCGTCAGCAGATTCGAGCTCTGAAGATGCTTTTAATCAGTTTTTAGGCAGTTTTGGAGCTTCGCATCAATGCGGGGAAATGTGAGATGATCCCGATTGGGGATGTGAGAGTAGTGGAGGACCGAGCTGGCATTTTGGGGTGCAGGGTTGGGACATTTCCAAACACTTATCTAGGTTTGCCTCTTGGAGCTAAGTATAAGTCCAAGGCAATTTGGGACCCGGTTTTGGAAAGAATGAGAAGGAAGCTGGGAGGTTAGAAGAATGGGTTTCTCTCAAAAGGGGGAGGCTAACTCTTATTAAAAGCTGTTTGTCTAGTTTCCCCACCTATTACATGTCTATTTTGCCTTTGCCTTTGCCTTTGCCTTCTACGGTACTTTTAAAAATGGAGAAACTTATGAGAGATTTCTTGTGGAGAGGCATTGACGATACTTTCAAACACAATCTGGTAGGATGGAAGGAGGTTTGCAAGCCCATTAAGGAAGGGGGGGTTGGAGTAAGGAATTTGGGTATCATCAATAGAGCTCTTCTAGGGAAGTGGCTGTGGCGTTTTCCCCGGGAGGAAAACATATTATGGAGAAGGGTTGTAAGAGCAAGGTGAGACTCTTCTCACTCGGGGTGGAGGCCAGTTGTGGGGTCTTTAGCTAATGGGGTGGGTATGTGGAAGCACATTGCGATGGGGTGGGTGGATTTCTCTAGGAACAACGAGTTTATTTTAGGGAAAGGGGACAAGATTAGATTCTAGAAAGACAAATGGGGCGAGAATGGGTCTATTCAGGAGCTGTTTCCCGGGATCTTTAACCTAGGAGAAAATCAAGACGGCATGGTGGCAGAGCATGTGAATGACAATGGTGATAGTGTGAGGTGGAGTCCATGGTTAAGGAGAAGACTTTTGGATTGGGAACTTCTGGAGGCTGACTTGTTCTTTGAGTGGTTGAGGTCGACTCCCCTTCTGACGGTTAGGGAGGATTCTATTAGATAGAAGGGGGTGGAGCGGCCATTTTCACAGTTTGTGGCTTCTATGCGATATTGACCGACAGTGGGAATCTCAGGGAGCATTTCCCTTGGAAGAATATTTGAAAGGTTATGGAGCCTTCTAAGGTTAGATTCTTTGTTTGAACGACATCTATACAAGCCATTTTGACGATGGAAGGTCTACAGAAGAGAAGATATCGACTGGCGAGTAGGTGTTGGTTATGCAAGGAGAATGAAGAGAATATCAACCATCTCCTTCTGCACTGTCGGGTAACGAGAGGTTTGTGGGATATTTTTCTGGCCTTATCTAAGACTTGCTGGGTCATGCCTGCGTCAGTGAGAGATCTTTTAGATGTGTGGAACCCCCTGGGTTGTTTGGGTGATCGTCGGGTATGGTGGATCGTTCCTCATTTTATATTCTAGACGGTTTGGAAGGAGAGGAACGCTCGATGTTTCGAAGGTATTGAGATGGCACCCTCGAGACTTCGCTATCTTTTTATTAGCACCCTTCTTAGTTGGTACAAGGTGAAGGCCTCAGTTACGAATCAAGAATCTCTTGGATTCGTAGAGGAGCTACACTCTTCTGTGTAATGTGGGTGTTAGTGTAGTTTGGTGCCTCTCGCTTTTCCCTCTTCTTGTTTTTTGTTTTAATTTTTTTTTCTCTTTGCTTTCTTTGTATAAAGAAATTAGGTCAAAATACAATTTCTATCTATTTTTTAAAAATGCAATTAAAAAACTACTGAAAATACCTTATTGATAAGGGTCTGCTCTAGCAGAATTTTGTGATTTTTTTAAGTAGTTAGAAAATGTTTTTTTATTTGTTTTTTTGAATATGTGTTGATTGAAAGGTTAATTTCAAAAAAAAAATAAAAAAAATGGGAAAAAAGTTTCTTAGTGCTTATGACTAGATATGATAATAGAGTGTGATGCAGAACAACATTCCTCTCTCTCTCTCTCTCTCTCTCTCTCTCTCTCTCTATATATATATATATATATATATATATATATAATAATGTTCTTGTGCGGATCACTCTGCATTTTAAAAGTGCGGACCGGATATGTGTCATCTAACGGTGCGCCTAGAAATTATCGCCTAAATTATAGGCACACTCTCTCTCTTTTTTGGGCTCACCGCTAGGTGACACATGTCTGGTCCGCACTCTTAAAATGCGGACTGATCCGCACAAGAGAAAGACTGCATATATATATATATATATATATATATGGGAAAAAGATTTGTAAAAAAGGTTAGCTGTTCTAAACATATAACAAATAATATTTGAATTCCTAATCCCGAATTATCCTATTTAAACCGAATTTCTAAACCAAAACACAACAACATTAGTACGTGGCTTTAGTCCAACAGACTAACCTGGTGTATCTCCATATTTTTGGATTATTCTATTCACACTTTGCTGCCATGTTTACATGCGGTTGTGTTTGGCATAATAATGCTTCGCACATCCTTCCTTAAACGTTAAGGCACCTCTTGTAATTTCTTGCATGAGATATAGACACGTGACTATTATATTTAGTTACTTAATGTACACGCCATAAATGATGGAAAAACCTCCATACTAGACTAACAAAGCAATATATACCAAAACATCTCCCTATATTGGATGGGAGAAAATTGGACCACGGATACCATAAAGATTAGGTCCAAGTTTCCTCTTCTTTTATTTTTTTCTTCTAATTTCTTTCAGAAATAGTGGCTCCTAGTTTAATTAATCTGGAAGACTTTTAAGTCTTTCCATATTCTGACCTAATGTTGTGTCCGCTTTTAGCTGATGTAAAGGTATATAAGACTTGAGTTCAAAACAAGTTATCAAGTTTAAATTGTTTATGTTCTACAAGTCCAAGAAATTTTGTTTTTAAACATTTTTTAATTTAAAAAATGTATTCTTTTTTCAGACTTTTTAAGTATTTAGATTTGTAAATTCACCGCTCCGAAGGCAATACTACGTTTGCCTTAAGCTTGCACAATTAGTAATATCGGGTTTACTCTCAAAATGATACATTGGTTAGTATTTCAAGTGAACTCATAGGAGTCCAAAAAACGAAACAAATATATTGATGACAACTCATCAGGGCATGATTTGCGAGTATACGTAATATTACATTTGGGTGTTGGTGTTGTCGTTCGTATCTGTCACTTGAGCCTTTGTATTCCTTAATGTGTGAAGTTCGATTTGTATGCATTTTAACAATAGCCAATATTTTATTATTTTCGTAACAGATAATTTAAAAACATTTTGGGTGTGTTCAATAAACAAAATCTTAACGCATTATAAAGTTTGCATAATTTACATCTTTAATGCAATTGATTACCCAAATTTGCGTTGCTAAATTTTTTCCCGGTCTGTCTAAAGTGATATTTTTAATATGTGTTTGATTCCCAAAATGCCCAAAAATGCATCATAAATTTGTCCCGTATTAGCTTTAGTAACTTATTTTTTCCATATTAGCTCGCTATAAGAAATTTAGAATTTAGTAGTAAAATAATTAGTGACAAATCTAATGTTGTCACTATAAGAGTCTATTTGGTTTGTAACTATAATTCTATTTTTTTGTATTTAAATGCAATTCTGATAAAAATTTGTGCTTGACATACATGTTTTTAAACAGTGAATTATAATATTTATGTGTTATAATCCAGTTTTTCAGAGCAAAATAATGTTTATAACTTCTGTTTTTTTTTCCAATTCAAAATTATTCATTCTTAATATTTTAATACATTTATACCTTAATATATAATATACATACATAATACATTAATGTGTATCATTCTTATAAATAAAAAATATATATGTACACGTACATAAAATTACGTATGTCTATATTTTATTAAATTATATAATATACTAAGATACATATGTTATATAATATTATCAATAGATACATGATACTTATATATAATTTTATGCATGTATTATTAATTCGTATATGTTTGTATTTATACATTTATGTATGTATGTATATATATATATATATATATATATATATATATATATATATATATATATATATATATATATATATATATATATATATAATAAAGTAAGAAACTTATGTATGTCATAAGATGAAAAGATGATGTCATCAATATGATTTTATCTTGCAATGCCTATTTTGCCCTTGAATTTTTTGGTTTCCCCCTTCTTTCTGCTTATTAAACTCTCTCTTTAATTCAAAATTTGGGACATTTTGGTCATAACCACTACATCAATTCATTGGTTTCTCAAACAAACACAACTTTCCTATCACTTGAACCTAAACATTCCCAACGCATCCCGTCTCCTAAATTCACGCCTATCTCTTTGAACATAAGCCTTCCCAACACTAACCCTAGCCACTGATGCCGTCCACCGCTGCCCTATGCATCCACCTCTGCCAACTTCAGGTAGTATCTCTATCACCCTCTTACACATACACACACTCGCACTCGCACTCGCACATGGACACGCACACGCACACACACATGCACACGCAGATTTGAGAGCTCAATCACACACACACTCAAGAATACACACATGCACACACCGACCTGGGAGCTTAATTTTTTCACATTTATAATGTTTTGTTTACAAATCTAATGTTTTTGGGTAATACAAAATCGATTTATGGTTTGAAAGTGTAAACAGGAGCCACAACTTTAACAAGTAAAGGTGTGTGTTTTTTTACATTCAGATGTAGGGTTTACATAACTGATGTCAAGGTTTCTACTCTCACAACCCAAAGGGAACAATGGAAAAGTCCTTAAAAAAGGGAAATAATATGTGTTGAGCTTCAAATGCTACGATGGTTTATATTTCTTAGGTGATTTATATTGGTTGCAGATAGTTGATAGGCTTTAATGGTATGTGCAAGATGGTGAAAGCGTTACATTACCTTGGTATAGGCTCTAATGGTATGTGAAAGATAGTTGAAATGAACTTTAATTGCAATACTTTTGTAATTATTTTATTTAGGTTTAGATCTGAATGATTGAACTTTTGTGTTAGTATTTCGAAGGGCCATATGTTATTACCTACTTAACAATGCATTTAACTTTTGTGTTCACAAGCTTTATAATGGTTCCAAGCCAAATATGCGTTTTAAGCTAATGCCATATTATGCGGAAGTTGTTCTAATATGCATACAACACTTATTTTAGATTAGACTCTGCATAACATGTGTGTATGATGTATTACTTTCTCACCTTTTTTTATTTTGAGTTTAATCTACATTTACTGATGTTTAATATTAAGATTTTTGGTACTTTTCATCACAGCTTCAACGCGTATGAAGAACACACATCGGTGTTGTGATTCGTAGTAGTATACACATGATGGTAACATGATGGCAACAGATATTGGAGGCAGACTCAAATCAAATTTGTATATCTTAACATCACTTCGGGTGAAATCAGGTATACTAGGTTTTGTTTTTGGTATCTATCAACTGATATATCGACTTTGAAATGTGATTTTCTTGGCTCATGTTGATTTACCATGATATTTACTTAGTATGCATATTTACGTAGCTATGGAAATTTTGAGCAAGCTAAGGTGGGGGTGAACCATCCTTACCCTATATTTTAAATTATAAAGATGTGACTGATCAAGAATAGGTGTTCCACGTGTCATATCTCTCTATTATCCCCTCCCCTCCCTAATAAATATGTTATTTAATGCTCTGAATTATTTAGTTCTACTATTCTATTGACCAAACTTGAGCTCTTATTGTTTTATTCTTTGGATTTGAGCTCTCTCATCTCACCTATGCATCCTAACAAAATATATCCATCCAAGATAACTTTGGATCTCAGGTTAAGTTTTGTCTCTCTCAAGGTGAGTCAGTAAATGAGAGCATCCACAATGGGGATGCATAATGACAACGAAATTTGTAGTTTTACAAAACCCTTGGTCTGCAATGGGTTTTTTTATAGCAAAATCTATAAGTGGTTGTGTAGTCGTTCTCTAAAGTTACAAATTGGATACAGAATTTGTAAACACTTCCTACGAACTTCTGAAGTTCGTAAGAATTCCAACGAAGAAAAGAAGTTCGTAGGAAGTATTAATACCTAATATTTATTATATATTTGGGCTCCTACGAACTTTTATTAGTATTAATAATTCCTACGAACTTCTGTTGATCGTAAGAAATATTATTTTATTTTCTACGAACAACAGTTGTTCGTAGGAACTATAATTACAAATTCTCTTTTATCACAATTGTGAGGACATAAGAAACCTGATAGGCAAAATGACTTTTTAATTTCTAAAGTTACCTTTCGTTCGCTTCCCCCATTACTGATGCTCTGAAAATAAGTTGATCATCTGTATATTGTTGGCAACCTATGCATATTTGATGTACGTGCTTTCTATTTCCCCCTGTTAATGTAAATCGTACAATTCACGTTGCTTTCAAATTGCATAATAGATCACTTGGAGGTTTTGTGTTTTTCCTAACAAGTTTTACTGTTCTTATGTTAGTTGTTAATGTAATTTTTTACCACTAATCTGTATAATTTCTCTTGCATTTATTTAATTTAAAGTTTCTATTTTGCTTTGTACATATTTCTCTATTCAAGTATACTCAATTTTTTAATATGACCAAGTTTGTATAAATATATACAAACTCAAACTCAAGTTTGTATATAAATATATTAGTATATAAGAGTAGTGATCATGTCTAGGTGTTTAACTCAAGTTTGTACTTTAGGTTGTTTTCCACTTTTCAACTAATGTTATATGAATAATTAGTTTGCCTTTTCTTTCATCTTTATTCACTTTCTTCTTCTTATTTTGATTCCTTATATTCCATTATTATTTATACAATTTAAAGATCTAATGCTGCTGCTAAATTCAGCTTCTCCATAAAATTTTTGTTGTTTTATTATCCATTCATCATCGATATACTTTGAAGTACCAATGCAGTTATACTTTTGTATGAAGTATGCCATTGTATCATGGCCAATGAACTAGCTGAGCTTGGAGGTGGTATATACATGTTGTGGCTATGCAGAATATATGTCTTTTGGATACACGAAGTCGTCCAAAGCTTAAATAAGCTTTAACCAAATCCTCACTTGAACACAAGTGAATGTTTTAGAATGTTTTGCTGCAAATCTATTAGTTCGAGACTGTTAATTTAGAATGTTATAGAATTTACTACTTGATATATCTCACAATTCATTTTATTTTGACAATCTTTGTTGTTGACGGCATGAACTTTTAAATATTATTTCCATTGTCTATATTTTTCAAACACCTGCCAGTAATAGATACCTAAATCCATCATATAGTTTTGGTTAAGTGTGTGAACCGTGAAACATATTAATGAATTCTTTAATTCTTTCAAGTTGTAATGGCGAATCGCCTTATTTCACCAATAAGTATGTTAATTTAGTTATGGGATATTTTTTTTGCATTTCATCAAGTTTGTTTTCATTTACACTACCTAAAATTTTGGAATTACAACATTTTTTTCCTTTGTACATTTGGTTTGAAAATATATTTCAAAAAATATAATAAGGTAATATTATAAATTTAAGGAGCAGATACTTCGTTTGTCCTATTACAATAATTCTGCACAAGAAATTTGTGCATTAAATGGCTGTGGTGGTAATGAATTCTGGAAAACAGTCCAGACTACAATACAAGAAATTTGTACTTTAAATTCCTATGGTTTATTTTACTGTTTTTGGTTTAGTACATTTTTTCTATTTCATATGTTTGATGTTAGGATATAAGAGAGAAAAGACAAGTTTGCAATAATCCGTAAATATGGCGATTCCAAGAACAAGAGTTTACGTAGGTGACCATCTCGAATATGCAAGCACCTTACCCGCAGAGCTCTAAAGGCTTCTCAATACCGTTAGAGAACTTGATGATCGATCCTAGCCTATGATAAATCAAATGAGGCAGTAATCCAAATACTGCTTGGGATTTACTTCTCAAGGATCAAAGAAAGGGAATTATGTAAATGACGATGCTTCCTTGAGGAAGGAGATTGAAGCAAACCATGCGTTAAGCCTTTGTACCGAGAAGGTTTTATTGTCTTATGAACTTATTAATAGTCATGTGAAACATTTTAATGAGGATATGAGAAACTTTACGAAAGATTTAAAACAAGAGGGAAAAATCATCGGATGGGCCAACAATCCTTCCCCCAGTACGTTTGTTCCCTAAAAGTGAAAAGCGCAAACAATTACCACATTGAGTATATGTATTACATAATATATTTACAGACTTACTACAATTGATTACGTAAATTACATCCATGCCTTCGTGCTACGTAGCTACTATATTACTGCTAAAAGGCACGCTGAGGGTATGGTATTTCTGTGAGTTATGAATTTTATTCATCTATTTGGCCTCAATTCACGTTTTTATTTCTTCTCTTCGCAGGATGTTCTCAAAAAATCCTCTCGAGTCTCGCACAGTCGGGAGAACCAGTTGGTGTGATTGTCAATCGGTTTAAGCATGGTGTATAGTAGGATAAGGAAACGAGGTTTAAAATAGAGAATCAAAGGGGAGAACAAAGATTTTGATGGTAAAACATTTATAGCAGCCTCTACCTTGCGTAAAGCAGTTCGAAATTCGTAAGCCCAAGGACATTTTCATCTCATCTCCATCTACATTTACATACATACATATATATATTGCAGCGGACTTACGGTATGACCTTTACTGTATGCAGTGGTCATATGCATGTATACATATATGTTGCATATATTCATATGCAGTAGTGCTTTCGTTGGAACCCGATATGAATATGCATAAGACATAAAACTCTTAATCATAAAACTACTTAATATATGCATATACCATGTGTTATGTTTGCAACACCTAGAAAAGTGGCACCTGTTTAACTTATTTCCAATTACTTATCAGAAGACATGCGAAAATATTGATCATTTCATTTGTGTTATCTGATTCCAAATCGTGTACTACTTAAAATAGTAGGCGATGAGATAAATTGCTAGAATTTTCTTTCCATGAAAATAGATTACAGAGATAGGCAGGGGATCAGACAATCCCCCATGTTATCTGTGCTATTTTTTTCAGTTCTTTACTGAGTTATCTGCGCCACTTTTACTGATATAAATTGCTCATAGGCAGGGAATCAGATAATCATGTGTTCTTTATTCAGTTCTCTGCTACTATTTTACAAGTCATATGCAATATCATAGGCATTCTTTCATCTCATAATCCTAATTAAAAAAATCATATTCGTCTTCTATGACCTTATGAAATATAGCCATCACGTATTTTGTTGTGGTATTTGAGGTCATTTGGTCTTTTTTCTGCATTTATCTTAAGATGTCATTGTGGATTTTTAAATTATTTGAATAAATTTTGCGCCCCGTGCCATCAGTTCATTACCCTACTCATTTATCTTCAGTTCTCTCCGATTTTAAAAGTGGTCCTTGAGTGGTATTTTTTTTTCTTTTGATTTTGATTATTGGCATCGAATATCATATATTCGAATTAGTTTTTCAGAATTTGATTATTTACATCAACAATTTTCCTTTATATGGTGATTAAATATTTCAAACAGTGTGCTATTGTCATTTCAATTGCAACATTATATATAGTCACTCTAAAAGTAGTTTAACATTACAATTGGTGTTTCACTATTGTAGACTTTTTGTACAAAATGGGTTATTTGGATCCATCGAGTGACCTTCAGTAACCACATACTCCTATTGCGACTTCCAGATATCATCATACTACCGTAACACAGTCCCAAAGAAGTGGATAATGTTGTTGAGGCCAACTTTCCAAAACTCACTACCGTAACGCAGTCCCAATGAAGTGAATAATGTTGTCGAGGCCAACTTTCCAAAGGATTCAATGGGTGAATGGCCTTCACCAAAGCAGGTCCACTATTTTTATATCATGAAGTATCCATCATTTGATGACCGAAAACTGAGTCAAAATTCACATGTACCCGATGACCAAAATGATACAATCGTTTCACGAGCGGGGGATCAGTTTTCGAGCTACATAGTTATTGTTAAAACATTCTTGCTCCTGTTTTCATGAGAAGGGGTTTTTTTTTCATACAAATTGTAATGCATTAAAACTCCTTTTCCTATGCAATGTTCTACAATATTCTGCAATATCATAGTTTTTTTTTGTATTGAGAGATATATTCTTTTTATGATGTTCTAGCTCCTGTTAAATGAGAGGATCGATAGCTGTTTTGAAGGAAAGGGAGATGAGTGGTTGTGGGAGAGAATTATGGTCAGGCTGTTATTTTAGGCCTCACCTACTGTTTCAATTGGTTGTGTGGAACACTTGCTCCTAATAGAAATCTTGCATCAAATACTTCAAATAGTTGTATGTATATTGCGGATTAAAGATTCATTCTTCTTTTAAAATACATCAAATGCAACAAAGGACCCCTTCCATTTTCTAATGTGCTTAATAAATATCAAACTTTAATATTCAAGTGAAAAAATGTTTTTTTTTTGTTACATTTTTTTAATGTGTTTAAATTTAAAATTTCTAACTTTTCTTGAAGTGTTTAAGTTTAAAAAAAGTTAACGTTCATTTTTTAATTTTTGTCATGTTAATCTATTCAAAATACTAATTCTCATACACCACTAACATGAGCTAAAATTTTGAAAAGATCCCGACACATTAATGTAAGTAAATTCCGAAATAAATATGTCTTTAGAAATATAAATTTCGAATCAATGTGATCATATTCCTTTTGTGTATAAAATTATCAACTATTACATAATGATTAAAACTAATAATTTGAGAAATGATAAATTATTATAATATTTTCACCATGCATTCAGGCACGCGCACGATTTTGCAAATTATGACTAATTTTTTTATAACTACATTTGGTTTTGTTAGGGAGCGAATTTTTTTCGTTTTGCAATTATGTACTTTGAAATTTTTTGTCATTCTGTGATTATCAGCGTGCCTTCAGGCACGGGCATACCCTAGTGTGTATATATATATATATATATATATATATATATATATATATAATTAAACTTTTCAACATACCTAATTAAATACACATAAAAACACATGATATATTGATGTATTTATGGTGTATGTATGCATGTATACATGCATGCATACATGTATGTATATATTAATGTATCATGTATGTATGAAAATTTTATGTATGTGTTTATACATACACACACAGATATATATGTATAATATAAATGAATGCCAATTTTTTTTTAATTTCAAAAAATTATAATTGAAAATAAGTTTACCAAACGCGTATAAATATTTATAAGCACAAAAAACTGAATTTTAAAATTATATTAAAAATAATGTTTAAATCGAATTTTTAGAATACATAACTAAACGCGCCATAAGTAATTAATGAAAATATTATATCTTTGCCACGATATGTACTGAATTTTGTACTGAGTATCATTTTTATCATTAGTTTTTTTATTTAGTGACAACTTTTCTGTCGTCACTGAATTTTTTTTGCCATTAAATTCAAAATTTCTTATAGCGCTTAATATCATATTTGTGTCATTTTAGCTTTAATAACATATTTTGAACTTAAGGTTTAAGATCCGGTATAATATAATTGTAAAACAGGTTTCACGTATTTTTTATGATAAAAATATTATTTTTGTATGCCAATAATTTTACAACATTATTAATGTCCAATAAAAAGAAGTTGACTAACTATTATCCAATTCGTTGGTTTTTTGCGACTGCATGTTGTCTTATTAAATTTTTGTCGAACTATGTCCACATCTGACAGCTCTGTACTTTTCAGTACTTAAAAGTTTGAATAGGAAAAAGGTACTTTTATTGTAGCTGATATACTGTTGCAAGTTTTCATTGAATGGGTGCATAAATTAGCAATAGAATATGAACATGTTTTGGAAAAATTACTTGTTTATATTCATTCTGATTAGCGGATCAGTAAAATATCGTATATTTCGAGTTTGAAACTTCTAAAAAATATTAAATTTGAAACTGAAAGTGTGTTAAGGTTATTATAGTACATCGTCTTTCTGATTAGTTTGCATGAAAAAAATATAAATGATGTATTAGTGTAAAAGTTTGAAATTATCAAAATAGAAAAAAATATAAAAATAAAAATGAAAACGTTTATGAATAATGATGAATTAGGTCATTAAAATCATTTTGTGTATCAGAATGTTTTGTAGATTTTAAGTACCCCACGTTATTTTGAAAGAGTAAAGTTAGGAAATTCACGAAAATATTTATTTGATAAATTCAGTGAATAAGACAAAAATAAATATAAATTTTTAATTCATGTTTTGATAACATGATGAGATTCATATTCATAAAATATAAATTTTTAATACAATATATTTACGAAATAATTTTTTTTATGAATCTCTCTAAATTTATTCATTTTGAAAACTCTTGATGGAAAATAATTCTTATTTAGGTTTATATTCTATTAAGAGATAAGATGAGTTGCACAAATGAGCAGTCACCCCGACTTCAATTTATATCGGAGTTTAAAGTCGTTCCATTTTAAATCAGTCCCATCTTATGTGTCTACCATTGCTTACTTTTTATAGGTCGACTTTAATAGCATATCTTGTTTTATCCCATTTAAATTCAGTTGCTCAGTAAGGAATTGAACTACTTGACGATATATATTTAAGAATAGAATATTTTTTGGGGAAATTTTCTATGGAGTTCTATTTATATGAGATGTTTTTTAATAGATTTTATCATAATATTTTTTTTAATAGGTTTTATTTATATCTATATATATAGTTAATATTTACTGTATATTTACAAATAGAATTTATTGAAACAAAAATCTTTTTTTATGGAACCTGATGAAGCAAAAAAATAATATTATAACCTATTAAACTACATACTTAGTAAACGGGACTAATTGATAAAAAAATATTTTTTTCTCTGTGGGGTGGCATTATAACAGTTGGAAATTAGTTGTTTTATTTCAAATTTGGGTAAATTTTGGGTGAAATTTCAAATGGGATCTGCACTTCGATTTTAACGGGACAACACATAATCACATTCTCTTGAGGAGAGTAACGTTGTATATTTGCATGTCAAAACTCATTAAGCATTAAATGAAAATTTTATTTATTTATTATTTTTGTAATGAAAATTATTTATTAATAAATTGGAGAAAAAGTCTCTCCTATGACTCTTACAAGTGCTAAAGCAAACAGAAATTAAGGACATTTCCAATATCTAGATCGAGTAGTAAAAGGCCTTAAATTACGTTTAAGAGCCGATTTTTTCGCAACAGTTAAATACGAAAAATAATCATTTTTTTTTACGATGATTTCCATCTTCCCCAACATCTGCAATGCTACCTAATATCTCAAAAGAATTACTAATTGGAGTTTTCTACATTTGAGATTGATTGCTCCTAGAATTTTTCCCAATTGAATCAACAATAAAAGTTCGAGCTTTTGCCGAATTTGAAGACATTCCAAGATCAAACTTAGGAATCTCTACATATAAATTAATTCCAGGGCCATCCGTTTCCCTTAATGAATCATTTGACATGTTTGGGATGTCCTCGAGAGGAGGCATATCACCATAGGAATCTTCATTATCCGAAATATTTTCTTTATGCAAAAATTCAGGAGTATTCAAATCCTTTTGAATAGGTACGACTTGTTGTGGTAATTCCTTAAAATCAGGACCAACAGTTTGGGCATGCTTATTTTTCGAAATGGTAGGTATCGACCCAACTTTTATCACGTTTCCTTCTTCCAAAATGTTAATAGGATGAGAAATATTTGCTCTAAGATTTTCGAATTGTTTGTAGCTCTCCTGATTTCCCTCGCCGATTTGGTTGTGCTTTTCACCGGAGCAACCACCGAACTCCCTCACTTGAAATGTTAAAATATGTTATAAAGTTGGTATAGAACTCTTATTCTATATAAAAAAATCATAAAAAGTGGAAGAGTTAATATACTTCTACATTGCACCTTGATTTGGGACCCCAATTTTATAAAGGGTGAGATGACCTATGCAATTGGGTGTTTAACCCATGTGCGCTGCCATCTAGCGGATCGACCCCTCTTAGGGTTCTGGGCTTGGGCTTCATAGAGTATAATCTTTTTTATTTAATAAATTTTTCTAGTCATGTTTATATTAACCCATTTGTTTGAGCCTGTTTTAGCTTTTATTTTTACGTGAAAAAATTACCGAACAATTACGTCTGTTCGTTTTGAAAGTCAGTTATTGTTCAAATGGCCACAAACATTTATATAAAATTTCTTTTGTGTTCAAGTACAAAAACAAGTTGCATTCGCCAGACCCCTGATCGTTTGCAATGCTACAACAATCAAGGACAAAATCCTTTCTATCATGGGAGGTAATTGCTTACAATTAGGGACAAAATCCTTTTTATCATGGATATGGGTTTCCTTCTTAGGACGAACCACGTAAATTCTATCTCATTTGCATTATCATTCATCCTCATTCTCTTCATTTTTGCAATCTCTCAATTATTTTTTATTTATTTGCTATCTCCATTTTTAGACGATAAAAAATTGGGTTCGTCTGTTGGAACGCGATAAGCCATTGTGATCTCTACTGAAATTTTTTCATTCATCACCTACCCTAAAACACCTGAGAATATCAGATAATCCTGAGTCTGAGGTCCAAACCCCTGCCACCCCCACTGGGATTGGCAATTTGCACAGCCTACTAATAAGTCTAGCCAAGGGGCAAGATGCGATGCAAGAGAGTGTCAAGCAGTTGGCACATACTTTCCAGGCCAGCACATCCCAACCCGAATATTGATAAACAGACTTTTTATGTATGGTCGTTGTCTTCAAAAGTCGAGTCTTAAAATTCTATCGAATTACCTGCAAAACTTGTTAAATAACTCGTATCATGGTAAGTGCGGTTATCAATCTAACATTTGAGGTGAAACAAATAGCGTAAATACTTGTAATTCCATTTTTTATTAATATTTTTTTATAAATTTTATATTTGTTATTTTCAAAACAACTTCAATGGAGAATGAATTAATTAATACTAAAATCAAATGTGATTTATTAAACTCAAAATAATATGTAAGCATGTGTGATAAATGTGAGAATATTCAAGGGTTGTGATTACACCGCGTGTTTAGTTATTTTTAATTTCTTAATTTATTGAACTTAAATATTTTGAGATAGTATTAAATTCATAATCTAACTCTCATTAGAATTATAAATTGAATAATATCCTTTTTAGAAATCTAATTTTAAAAAATCACACTTTAAAAAACTAGGATTTTGTGACACCCCGACTAATTAAATACCGGGTAGCTACTCCTTTATTAAATTAATTCAAAATGCCAAGTTGGTCCAGTTAATAGCATCACTGTCGAAAACATTTTAATTATTACTAACCACCTAGTATTTAAAAAGTAAGTGCCAAATTTTAATTTAAGTCTGATTAACATGCAACAAGTGTAATAAAGAATAATAACACCATTCACCATTATGAAGTAAAAAGAATAACCAACACATAATGTAAATAAAGTCTGGAGGAAAACTCCTCACTACAAACCCACAACTGAAATAAGTAAACTGTATACTAAATCAATACATGCCAAAGTCTGAAAACTGTAATGGAAATGTAACTCTAATAGAAATGGGCAACATGCCCTACAACTGATAGAATACTGAATACGAAATCCAAATGATAGAAGCGTCTAAAACAATTCCCTGTAGCTTCCACAAACAGCTACAACTCGTCGCCGGAATGAGTATCCTATGCATGGTGTCCTTGTGGCTGGGCACCTAAAATGGTTTTACAAGAAAAGTAGATTTGAAAGCAAACGGGTCAGAGCCCGAATGTGGAGATATTTTAAAAACCTGCAAGTGCTTTAAAATCATTTAAAACATTAAATGCAAAGTACATGTTAGGACGTGCACTCACATGATATTCTCACCTCTCGTCTAACTGTGCACTCCTAACGTAAGTACCCATCTATAACGACACAAACCACTAGCTAAGTGACATCATATCTAGCTAGACTGTCATAGGTCCTACCCTTATTACTCGGTTCTATTAACATTATAACGCTCGTAACTAAATAGGGGTTTAACGTAAACTCAGATGCTCAAAATGCAATATATTACACTATCAGCTAACCCGTTATGTTTTTCTCGAAACAATACCGTAATTATATTCACAACATTAACATGAAGGTTCCCATTAATTAAGTGTATATTATTCCCATCATAAATATACAATACAAGCACCCCGAGAACTAAGTTGTGGTGCACACATACTCTGCTATCCATCCCGGTACATCACGTACATAAGGATTACATATTCCGAATCTCTCAGGAATAGTTCACAGATAACAACATCATAAATAATGGAGGCGAACATAGTCACATCACATGGGTCACGCACATACCTACGCTCCCACGATCTGCGGACTTATTAATATCCCAATAAGTCTTTCTATGACCTATGTTCATCAAGGTAACTAGTCTAAATCCGGGCAACACAAGGATTAGAGGGCCCTAAGCGAATGCAAACCTCCCGTGATAGCAAGTATGGTAGGTATGTCATACACACAATTCATATATCAATACTAAGTAAACACACGTCTTAGTAATCCCGTAGTTTAATCGTAGTACTATTCTCATTCTAGTCCCAATATATAATTTACACACTTTATACGATTCTGGTTTATAATCATACGCGCCCTAAATTTATTCTCACGTCGTAGTAGACACTCACGTCTCAACCCAAACGGTTCATTGATTTAAATCACTCGTATATAATTTCCTTCTCATAATGACCCAAATGTCCCAAATCAATCATTACATCATCATCGAAAATGTTATCTATCTCCTCGAACGAGTTTACGGGACTCCAAAAATCAAAACAGTCTAAAAAGGCCCAGACTGCCAACTCGTTAGAAGTCTTGTTCGAACGAGACTGTTCGAACGAGATTCCACTGTCAGCTCGTTAGAAGTCTCGTTCGAACGAGACTCTTCGAACGAGATCCAGTTCGTTCGAACGAATTGTACCTTCTAACGATATCTCGTTCGAACGAGATTATCGAACGAAACTGCCCCTCGTTAGAAGCGACTGGTCAACTCGTTAGAAGCTCGTTCGAACGACCTGGGTTAGTTTCTAACGAGCTACCAGCTGCGAGCCCAGAAATTCCAAAATCGTTTTTCACCCAATTTCTACTCCTCAAATCTCCTCTAAACTTCGTCCCAACTATGTTTTAAGGTCTCTAATCAATCCTAAACATATATAGACACATCCTAACATGTTTTAAGGAATTAATTCGTCCTAAACATCATTAAATCACAAATCTTTACACTTTTCCCCAATTTCTCAAGAATATGAACCCTAAAATTAGTAATCATGAATTAACCCAATATAAATCCGTTTTAATTTCTTCCAATCACAAATATCATGAGAATAATCATCTACCTATCATTCTACATCCAATTCTCCTCAAGATTTTCAAGTTCTAAGTTCCGAACTACATGGGTTTTCATATTTCACTAAGAACAAAACATAAAATTTGAATTATCTAACATGGAAAGAACATTCTCTAAAATTAAATGGAATTAAGTCACTTGCCTCGAGTTTATCTCTGATTTAGATGTTGGTTTGATGGAGCTTTTCTGCAGAATTTCCTTTCTCTCTCTTTCCCCAAGCTTCTTCTCCAATGGTGGCTATGGTGGCTAGGGTTTGCTTTGGGAAGGTATTAGAAAACCTAATTCTAATAACCTACGTAGCTTGTTGGGTTAATATGGGTTGGTTAGTGGCTTAGTGGGTCAATTCCCAATCAGATTAAAACTCCCAATTTTCGTCACTTTTAATTCTCCAAAAATACAAAATTACTAAAATGCCCTTTTTATTGTCGGTATGGCCTAAAAATACCCCGGGACCCAAACTACACCCCCGGCTAGTGTTTTCTGACTATCTCGACCCTTCCGGACGCGTTGGTACACTCAAAACGACCATACGGTTTATAGAATTTAAATTCACTTTTATAATTAAAATAATACACCATGACGCGACGGTCACACGCGTCTCAACAAAATTTCCAAAATGCCGTATATTAATCTCACGATAAATTTTTCATAATTCAATATTCATATAAAAACATGTATGCACATAATCAAATACCAACTCACATCTCGTTAGTATTTTTAACCCGGATTAATTTCCAATTAATACGCATTTAATTAATTAATCTCAAAAATAAATATAGCCAAAAATACGGGGTATTACATACTTCCCCCTTAATAACTGAATTTCGTCCCGAAATTCGAAACTAGAAAGTACCTGCTAAAAACAACTCTGGATAACCTTCGCGCATCTCATCCTCGCGCTCCCATGTGGACTCCTCGACATTGTGATGTCGCCACTGAACACGCACTAACGGAACTATCTTTGACCGCAGTTTCCTCTCGCTTCGGTTCAAAATAGCAATCGGCCCCTCCTCGTAGGAGCTATCCGGCTGGAGATCGATGTCCTCCACAGCAATGTGAGAATGAGCCAAATTATCTCTAAGGTATTTCCTCAGCGAGGAAATATGGAACACATCGTGAATCCGATGCAAATGTTCCGGTAGTCCAAGTCTATACGCAACCGGTCCGATTCGCTCAATAATAGGAAACGACCCCACATAACTTGGTGCCAACTTCCCCTTCTTCCCGAAACGCATAATCCCCTTCATAGGAGATACCCTGAGCAAAACCTGGTCCCCTACTTGGAACTCCCTGAAAAATCTCTTCGCATCAGCATAACTCTTCTGCCTGTCTTGAGCTACCCGAATGCGACTCTGAATCAACTCAATCCTTGCCGAAGTATCCTGAATCACTTCCGGCCCAAGTAGTTTGTTGTCCCCCACCTCTAACCAACATGCTGGGGAATGACAAGACCTACCGTACAATGCTTCAAACGGAGCCATGCCAATAGTGAACTGATAGGAGTTGTTGTAAGCAAACTCCACCAGTGGAAGATACTGCTCCCATCCACCCCTGAAGTCAATAATGCACATGCGTAGCATGTCCTCCAACATCTGATTTGTGCGCTCGGTCTGCCCATCAGTCTGCGGATGATAAGCCGTACTCAACCGCAGTTCCGTGCCCATGGCCTCCTGGAAACTCTCCCAAAACCTCGAAACAAATATCTTGTCTCTGTCAGACACGATATTTAGGGGCACACTGTGAAGTCTCACAATCTCTGAAATGAAAAGCTGGGCATACTGTCTCGTAGTGTAGTCAGTTCTTACGGGTAAAAAGTGAGCGACTTTGGACAACCTGTCCACAATTACCCAAACGGAGTTGTGACCCCTCTGCAACGTAGGCAATCCCGTGATAAAGTCCATGGATATGCTCTCCCACATCCACACCGGGACCTCCAACGGTTGTAGCAATCCTGCCGGTCTCTGATGATCCACTTTCACAAGCTGACAAGTTGCGCATTTCAAAACAAACTCAGCGATATCTCTCTTCATACCGCTCCACCAATACTGGCGTCTCATGTCTTGGTACATTTTGTCCCCTCCGGGGTGTACGGCGAATCGTGAGCCGTGCGACTCTGCCATCACATCGTGTCGTAATTCCTCCCCTTCCGGAACTACCAATCTCCCATTGAAGCGTAATCCCCCGTCTGCGCTGACGGTATAGGACTCGGCTCCCTCTGCTAGTAATCGAACTATTTGCTCCTGACAGGACGAGTCATTAGCCTGTGCCCGTACTACCTTCGTGACAATCTGCGGTGTAACGGTCATCACAGACATGAAAGATCGGGCCACTGCATCCTGGTGTCCCAACTCTTTCCACTTTGCCTTCCACACCTCTGCCACCTCATCTGCTGGTCTACGACTCAACGCGTCTACTACCACGTTAGCCTTGCCTGGGTGATACTGGATATCGAACTGGTAGTCTTTCACAAACTCAAGCCACCTACGCTGCCGCATATTCAACTCCTTCTGCGTGAACAGGTACTGTAGGGACTTGTGATCCGTGAACAGTTGGAACTTCTCCCCCAAAAGATAGTTCCTCCAAATCCGTAGGGCAAATACCACTGCCGCCAACTCCAGATCATGCGTGGGGTAATTCTTCTCATGAGTCTTTAGCTTACGGGAAGCATAAGCTATGGCCTGTCTCTCCTGCTGTAATACACCTCCAAGTCCTTGCAAAGACGCGTCGGTGTAAACCAAATACTCAACTCCCGGTCTTGGTAATGCTAACACAGGTGCTGAGGTCAATTTATCCTTCAATTCATCGAATGCCAACTGACAGGCATCACTCCAGATGAATGGCACACCCTTACGAGTCAGATGTGTCAAAGGACCTGCTATCTTGGAGAAACCCCGAATAAACCTCCTGTAGTATCCTGCTAGACCCAAGAAACTACGAATCTCCATTGGTGTCGTGGGATGTCCCCACTCCCTCACCGCGGATACTTTCCCCGGATCAACAGATATTCCCCGGTCGGAAATAATGTGTCCCAAAAATTGGACCTCCTTCAACCAAAACCCGCATTTCTCATATTTTGCATACAACTCGTTCTGACGAAGTGTCTGCAAAACCTGCCTCAAATGCTCGGCGTGCTCCTCCTCTGTCTGGGAGTAAACTAGTATATCATCAATAAAGACAATGACAAACTGATCTAGGAAATCCCTGAACACTCTGTTCATCAAGTCCATAAACACTGCTGGAGCGTTGGTCAAACCGAAAGGCATAACCCGAAACTCGTAAGAACCATATCTCGACAAGAATGCGGTCTTCGAGACATCCTCCTCCCTGATACGCAACTGATGGTATCCCGATCTCAAATCAATCTTCGAGAAGAAATAAGCTACTCTCAACTGGTCGAATAAGTCATCGATTCGAGGTAACGGATACTTATTCCGTATTGTGACCTTATTCAACTCTCGGTAGTCCACACACAATCTCAGTGAACCGTCCCTCTTCTTCACAAACAAAACTGGAGCGCCCCAAGGTGAGGTACTCCTGCGGATAAAGCCCTGACCTAACAGTTTCTCTATCTGATCCCGTAACTCCCTCATCTCAACTGGAGCCATACGGTACGGTGCGCATGCTATAGGTCTCGTACCCGGTAGCAAATCTATAACAAAGTCTATCTCTCGACTGGGGGGTAAGCCTGGTATCTCCTGAAACACATCCGAATACTCCCTGACTACTGGAATAGAATCTAAAGGAATCACTACCTCCTTAGAGGTATCCTCCTCAATGTAATACAGATGAGCGGTCGATCCTCCCTCTGGGCGAGGCATCGCCACTACAAACATCTCTTGCCCCGGAATGGCAAAAACAATGCTCCCGCTGAAGCAATCAATCATGGCCCTATAAGCTACGAGGCAATCCATACCGATAATCACATCGTGAACATGCATATCTAACACCAACATGTCTGCAGGTAATACCAAACCACCAATCTCTACCCCCACTCCCCGGCATATAAAGAAAATAAGTGACCCACTCCCCAATGGTGAGTCGACACACGTCACTGTGCTCTCTGCCGTAGCTAACAATCCTAAAGCTTTCGCGAAGTGTGTAGCTATAAAACAATGTGTAGCCCCCGTATCAAATAATACCCGACCCATAGTGCCATGGATAGGAAACGTACCCTCAATCGCGGGCGGTGCCTGAGGAACTGCAGCCTGGTGAACGTTATAGACACGTCCATACTGTAGCTGCCCCTGCTGAACTGGGACTGCTGGAATTGGGTGGAAATGCTGCCATCTTGGCGGTGCGGGGAGAGCGGCGGGAAATATAGGCCTCTGTGGCTCCTGGCGAGCACCCTGCTGCTGCTGCTGTGGGGCCCTTCCCCTATCAGGACAATCCTGTCGCTTATGGCCATTCTTTCCACAAACAAAACACTTCCCTGGGAAGTTCCCTCCTCTCTGCCCCTGCGGTCCCCGGCCCTGGTGGCCGTTACCGTTCCTCCCTTGGCCCTGCTGGCCCTGGTGAAACTGCTGCCCATTCTGCCCCTGTTGGCCCTAATGGCCGTTTGGACCCTGATGGCCCTGACGGAAACCTCCCTGTCCCTGCCTGTAGTTCCCTGATCGGAACCTCTTCTGATCCCCCTGCTGGGTACCCTGCTCACCCTGTCTCTGCCCCTGAACAGATTGTGCCCCACCGGCACCATGTCCTCCAGTCCTGCCCTGATGGCTAGACTCTCCCGACCTCTTGCCCTCAGCCATATGAAAGCGGTGGTCCTGGCAGTGTAACAAAGCAGCGTTAACCACATCAGAATACGTGGCCAACGAAAGGTTCCCTAACAGATGCTGACGGATCCTCCAAGTCAACCCGTCGGTGAACTTCTCAATCTTCTTCTTCTCTGTTGGTATCTTATCTGGAACGATATTCAATAGATTCGTGAACTCGGCCTCATACTCGGCCACGGTCTTACCCTCCTGCCTCAGACTCATCAATTTCCTCCTCATTTCCGTGTGAACAGTCGACGGAAAGTACTTGCGGTCAAACCGCACCCAGAAGTCCTGAATAGTGAGAGTATCCCTCTCCTCCGCGGTGGTAATAGACTCCCACCACTGTAGCGCATATCCAACTAGCTTGAAAGTAGCTAGCACCTGCTTCTGGACGTCCGTGCACTCATACATCCTTAAGTGCCTCTGCATATCCTTCCTCCACTGGCTCGAGACTACCACATCTGAGCTACCTGCAAACTCTGGCGGATGCGCTTTCTGAAAAGCGTCACGTACACGCTTCCAAGCAGACGGGAATGCATTTGCCTGTGCTGGCGCGGCAACCTGCGCCTGAGGTGGTGCCTACTGAACAACGGCAATGGCGGCATTTACCGCTTGGGCTACTATAGCTTCAACCTCAGCGACGTTCATCATGCCCTGAACTGGAGCGGGCTGGGGTTCGGGCGTTGCATCCCCGGGAACTCGTCGTGCACGTCGTGGAGGCATCTGAAATAAGAACAAAGTTTATAAGTTCGCTGTTTATAAACTTAAAATAGCTGAAGAACGAAACATACACAAAAAGAGTACAACAGTCCTAAAATATAGGGCTCTATATCAAAGAAACTCAGCGGAAACATAATAAGACGTCAGATCCTAAAGGACACTAGAACCTGATGCTCTGATACCACCTATGACACCCCGACTAATTAAATACCGGGTAGCTACTCCTTTATTAAATTAATTCAAAATGCCAAGTTGGTCCAGTTAATAGCATCACTGTCGAAAACATTTTAATGATTACTAACCACCTAGTATTTAAAAAGTAAGTGCCAAATTTTAATTTAAGTCTGATTAACATGCAACAAGTGTAATAAAGAATAATAACACCATTCACCATAATGAAGTAAAAAGAATAACCAACACATAATGTAAATAAAGTCTGGAGGAAAACTCCTCACTACAAACCCACAACTGAAATAAGTAAACTGAATACTAAATCAATTCATGCCAAAGTCTGAAAACTGTAATGGAAATGTAACTCTAATAGAAATGGGCAACATGCCCTACAACTGATAGAATACTGAATACGGAATCCAAATGATAGAAGCATCTAAAAGCAATTCCCTGTAGCTTCCACAAACAGCTACAACTCATCACCGGAATGAGTATCCTATGCATGGTGTCCTTGTGGCTGGGCACCTAAAATGGTTTTACAAGAAAAGTAGATTTGAAAGCAAACGGGTCAGAGCCCGAATGTGGAGATATTTTAAAAACCTGCAAGTGCTTTAAAATCATTTAAAACATTAAATGCAAAGTACATGTTAGGACGTGCACTCACATGATATTCTCACCTCTCGTCTAACTCTGCACTCCTAACGTAAGTACCCATCTATAACGACACAAACCACTAGCTAAGTGACATCATATCTAGCTAGACTGTCATAGGTCCTACCCTTATTACTCGGTTCTATTAACATTATAACGCTCGTAACTAAATAGGGGTTTAACGTAAACTCAGATGCTCAAAATGCAATATATTACACTATCAGCTAACCCGTTATGTTTTTCTCGAAACAATACCGTAATTATATTCACAACATTAACATGAAGGTTCCCATTAATTAAGTGTATATTATTCCCATCATAAATATACAATACAAGCACCCCGAGAACTAAGTTGTGGTGCACACATACTCTGCTATCCATCCCGGTACATCACGTACATAAGGATTACATATTCCGAATCTCTCAGGAATAGTTCACAGATAACAACATCATAAATAATGGAGGCGAACATAGTCACATCACATGGGTCACGCACATACCTACGCTCCCACGATCTGCGGACTTATTAATATCCCAATAAGTCTTTCTATGACCTATGTTCATCAAGGTAACTAGTCTAAATCCGGGCAACACAAGGATTAGAGGGCCCTAAGCGAATGCAAACCTCCCGTGATAGCAAGTATGGTAGGTATGTCATACACACAATTCATATATCAATACTAAGTAAACACACGTCTTAGTAATCCCGTAGTTTAATCGTAGTACTATTCTCATTCTAGTCCCAATATATAATTTACACACTTTATACGATTCTGGTTTATAATCATACGCGCCCTAAATTTATTCTCACGTCGTAGTAGACACTCACGTCTCAACCCAAACGGTTCATTGATTTAAATCACTCGTATATAATTTCCTTCTCATAATGACCCAAATGTCCCAAATCAATCATTACATCATCATCGAAAATGTTATCTATCTCCTCGAACGAGTTTACGGGACTCCAAAAATCAAAACAGTCTAAAAAGGCCCAGACTGCCAACTCGTTAGAAGTCTTGTTCGAACGAGACTGTTCGAACGAGATTCCACTGTCAGCTCGTTAGAAGTCTCGTTCGAACGAGACTCTTCGAACGAGATCCAGTTCGTTCGAACGAATTGTACCTTCTAACGATATCTCGTTCGAACGAGATTATCGAACGAAACTGCCCCTCGTTAGAAGCGACTGGTCAACTCGTTAGAAGCTCGTTCGAACGACCTGGGTTAGTTTCTAACGAGCTACCAGCTGCGAGCCCAGAAATTCCAAAATCGTTTTTCACCCAATTTCTACTCCTCAAATCTCCTCTAAACTTCGTCCCAACTATGTTTTAAGGTCTCTAATCAATCCTAAACATATATAGACACATCCTAACATGTTTTAAGGAATTAATTCGTCCTAAATATCATTAAATCACAAATCTTTACACTTTTCCCCAATTTCTCAAGAATATGAACCCTAAAATTAGTAATCATGAATTAACCCAATATAAATCCATTTTAATTTCTTCCAATCACAAATATCATGAGAATAATCATCTACCTATCATTCTACATGCAATTCTCCTCAAGATTTTCAAGTTCTAAGTTCCAAACTACATGGGTTTTCATATTTCACTAAGAACAAACATAAAATTTGAATTATCTAACATGGAAAGAACATTATCTGAAATTAAATGGAATTAAGTCACTTGCCTCGAGTTTATCTCTGATTTAGATGTTGGTTTGATGGAGCTTTTCAGCAGAATTTCCTTTCTCTCTCTTTCCCCAAGCTTCTTCTCCAATGGTGGCTATGGTGGCTAGGGTTTGCTTTGGGAAGGTATTAGAAAACCTAATTCTAATAACCTACGTAGCTTGTTGGGTTAATATGGGTTGGTTAGTGGCTTAGTGGGTCAATTCCCAATCAGATTAAAACTCCCAATTTTCGTCACTTTTAATTCTCCAAAAATACAAAATTACTAAAGTGCCCTTTTTGTTGCCGGTATGGCCTAAAAATACCCCGGGACCCAAACTATACCCCCGGCTAGTGTTTTCTGACTATATCGACCCTTCCGGACGCGTTGGCGCACTCAAAACGACCATACGGTTTATAGAATTTAAATTCACTTTTATAATTAAAATAATACACCATGACGCGGCGGTCACACGCGTCTCAACAAAATTTCCAAAATGCCGTATATTAATCTCACGACAAATTTTTCATAATTCAATATTCATATAAAAACATGTATGCACATAATCAAATACCAACTCACATCTCGTTAGTATTTTTAACCCAGATTAATTTCCAATTAATACGCATTTAATTAATTAATCCCAAAAATAAATATAGCCAAAAATACGGGGTATTACTGATTTATACTCCTTTTAATAAATTACTAGCTAAGAGCAATTTAATAAAAACTGTAAGAATCCTCGAATTTTAACAGCGAATTAATATTCAAAATTTAGGAAAAACCTATCTCTAGTTCGATTCCCAATATTAGATATTAAAACTAAATTAATTTATTATCTTTCAATATGTAAATTAATTTATGGTAATTAAAAATAAATTCTCCTAGAAATATAACAATCTCTAGGCCCCTTTTTATTTCAAATGTGTTTTAAGGATGTCAAAACTATTTTTTCTTAAAAAAAAATCCAAATTTTATACGCACCAAGTTTGTGAACCAATTTCAATTAAACTCAAATTTATCTTGTTTAAACCTAAACATGCATCTAGGTGATTGAAGCAAGTAAAATAAAAAAGTTCACAAAAGTGGCGTCGGATGTACGAGGAAACCACAAAAGGAAAAAAAACCTCGGACGTCGCAAGCCAAACAATCACTATGATGCAGAGTTTATAAAGGAAGACAGGCAGACTTACACAACGACTCGATCCCCACAAGCTTTTATGATCTTCTTCTCTTTAACCGTTCCTTCACAGTGCCCACACAAAAGTCCTTCTACGATACAGGTTCACAGCATACGCATCCACGAATACCTCCGTGTCCACCGATGTAGCTTGGCAAATCGTCTACGATTTAGAACACAAACTCCTTCATTTCTTCATCGCAAAACCCAACGATCAATTGTTCAATGTGATTAACAAACCCTGATGGTGCAAACAAGATCTCTGTAGCAATAAAATATGAAAGGTCGAATCTTGAAAACTCTAAGGATGATTTTTATTAATGAAAACCTTATATTACTTTTGTGCAGAAAAAGAAAACTGTCAAACAACATTTTGGTTATGCATTCTTTTATGAAATTCTGAGACAAAAACTCTTTAAATAAAAAGTTTAAGTCAGCATGTCGTTCTAACGAGTTACACATGTTGTTCTAACGACTGTGATGTTGTTCGAATGACATCAAATGTTGTTTGAACCACAAAATTCAAAATGTGATTCCATATGACTCCAAACTGTAATTATCTCAAAATAAACGAAGATAAACCCTTTTAAAAACATTTTAAAACATTTATAAATAAAATATCCATCCTTTAAAACATTTTTTGAGTCTCATAAACATTTCGCATTCATACATGAGTGATTGAAATGCAATAAAAACGTGAAACATGCTCCAATAAAACTCGACATGATGTAATCTTTAAATCTTGGCCGTTACGTCTTCAATAAACATGTCATGGACTTTATGGAAATCGTGACGATATAAAATCTATCTATGACTCAAAAACAAGTTTTGTTCCGGGAATAAGTCAAATACTTACAAATGGACTCAATTGGAAATGGTGTCCTTACAAATATCCCCATTTGACTATTCCGGGACAAGACCCAAATAGTGCAATTCCTAAGCCGGGATGTCAAGATGTATGACACCTAAATCCCATCCCATAAATCCCAAAAATAAAAAGTACAGGATAAGGACTAGTCCATGTAGTTTTGACAAACATGAGATGTCTGAATGTGATGTAGTCTTAAAATCTCGACTCGTAGAAGAATACCTACTCACATGAAACAGACAAATACCAAGTGAAGTACAGAGGAACAAATGATATAGAAATACCAATATGTGAAACAAATCATTTCTTAAACATTTGCGCAAATTATGATACAAGCCACTTGTTAAGCATGTGAGCAAATTATGATATGCATTTGTAATCAGGATACCAATTTTTGCAAACTAATTAATACAATACAACATGATATCAATAATATATACACATATATAACATGATACCAATATGAAAAGCCAATGATCAACAAACATGATACCAATATGCAACAAAACTACTTCCCCTACATCATATACGTCTTTCCCCTTTTTTGTCTCGAATAGATAATAAGTGAAAAAGATCAACAAACATCATATCTAGAATGAGATAATCAATGACGCATACCTAGATAATCATGAGAACGATAACTAAAATACTCACAAAGTACTCAATTGTAGCTAGAAAACGGTCACAATGAATGAAATCATCAATTTATGCAAAGATGTGACTAAACGAATCAATGCAACATAAGAATCAACTCATGAATAATCAATATCTACTCCATGTAAACTGTCCAAATGAACCAAAAAGTACCATAAATATAAAGATGTATGCAAAAATATGAAGAATGTACTAAATCAGAAACAGGGCTAAAAAAACCAAGGGAGGTCGTACGAACGACTAAGCCATGTCGTTTGAACGATAGTGGAAAGTCGTTTGAACGAACTAAAAAATGACCCAAACCTATAGGCTGTTGTTTGAAGCACCCTTCAAATAACCCTAAAAACAACCTTCTAACAACCATAACTGATGAGATTACCGCCTAAAAAAACGTGTCGTTTGAACCAAACTTCGAACGACTTCAAATGAATTGGACTTTTCATTCAAACGAATTCCATATATTGTTTGAACGACATAATCCAACTATGTATTCTAGTCTAAAAAAAGTTAAAGTTTTGCCCTATGAAAAATTTCATGAAAATAGGTATTGGAGATACGAAATAATAGAAAAACATACTCAAAATAGAAACATAAAATAAATAAAATAATGTGAGTTTCATGCTAACATAGTATGGATGTGCTCAAATATGGATATGGAGCGAATGTGTGTGAACTACAACAAATGAATCATAACATGAACACATCGAAAGGATCAAGAAGCTCTAATTGATAGCTCAATGTCATCAAACTTAGTTTTAGACTTATATGGAAATAAATATATTGAGTTAAATGAACTGAACAAACATCATGCACATAAATCCAAAATTTTGACGATTCTATAAACAATAGCATCATGATACGATTTGTAAACATAAGGATTCATGGTGAAAACCCGTTTAATTTTACCATCCAAACACCCTCATTGTTGATGTTTAAAAATGGATAAATTCTATTTTTATAATCACAGATAAATAAAAGGAAGTAAACCAAACCACACACACTAAAGACAAAGATTTTTAAAATGGTTCAGTTATGGAAGAAAGCCTACATCCACTGTTATTTTATTCAAGGGTTCACAATAGCTCATAAATAAATGATTTGAGTCATATTGGATTTGTCCTCTCTATCTGTGGGGGAATATGCATTTATAGGGGTCGCAAACCCTATAAATGGAACATCTTTATATTACCAGGCATTTACATCTGTATATAATGAATGATAGATTAGCTATTCACATTTGTGTGATACCCCGCCTAATAAAATACCGGGTGATCAATCATATACCAGATTAAAACATGAATCTCATATGGTTCATTCTTAGCATCACTATCGAAAACCAATTTAATTACTAATAACTTATTAGGCTGGCGTCAAAATTTTATTTAACTAGTCTTTTTAACCAAACTAACCAAGTAAAACAGTCACACGGTATATACCACAACTGAAATGAAATACGGTAACCGAACTCTCGGTATAACATAATACAACCAAATCAAATTGTCGCAAACTAAAATGCGGTAAAAGAATAAGTGAATACAGTTGGGCTATCAGCCCGAGTGTTTCTACAATACCTCCTATCTAGATCACAAGGATAGAAGCATCTAACATAAACCGGCTTTCATCCACAGTCGATGTAGCAAAGTCTGACTCGAAAGAATAATCATCCAGGCGTCCCTGTGTCTGGACACCTAATATATACATATATAGCAATAGAGAGGGAAAATAGAGAAACGGGTCAGAGCCCGAGTTTTGAAAATATTTAGCAAGTGCATCAAATGCCATATTTTTAAAATATGAAATCTCTCATATTTAAACTGGTATCGCACTCTCATGAGATACACCTCACCCCTCCTCTAATAGTGCACACATATAGCATACATTTTAAATAACCCAGTTAGGTTACTCTGCCTAACTAATCTCTTTCACCTATCCTCTAACTCCTTATAACAATCACTTACCCTGCGTGATATAATATATGTTATATCATAAGCTATCAGCTAAGCTTTAGTTGGTATGATCATCAGTGTGATATATCACTACACCAAAATGGGTAAATTGGCACCCTTCCAGCGGTTAGCCTTGTCACGCGTTTTGTGTCACGGTCATTGACCGTGACAAGTCCGTGACAAAGACTTGTCATGGTCAATGATCGTGACAATCCTTATAATATTGTCACGGCCAAGGACCATGACACGTCCGTGAGAAATGTCCCAGTAAAAAACCCTTTCCCCTCCTTTTTTTCTCCCGTCGATTCTTTCCTCCTTTTTTCTCTCTCTCTACGTTGCTCTCCCTCTCTCTCTACTTTCAGGTTAGTTTCTCTCTCTCTCTCTCTCTCTCTCTCTCTCTCTCTCATTTATATATATATATATATATATATATATATATATATATATATATATATATATATGTGTGTGTGTGTGTGTGTGTGTGTGTGTGTGTGTGTGGAGGGTGGGGTGGGGAGGGAGTGGGGCAGGGTGGGGGGAGGGGGCAGGGTTGGGGGGCTATTTGTGTGTGTGTGTGTGGTGGGGGAAGGGGGAAGGGGGTGGGGCGGGGGTGGGGGTGGGTGGTGGGGTAGGGGGCTGCGTGTGTGTGTGTGAATGTGAGCGGATGTGTGTGTACGTGCGCATATGTGTATATGTGTGTGTAGTGTGCGTATATGTGCGTAATGTCCCTTGTAAATGAATTAATTGGTTATTAATTTTTTTAGTAAATTAATATATGATTGCCCCTCATTGTAAATTAATATATGATTAATTATGAAAGTAGGATTGCCCCTCATTGTAAATTAGTAAATTAATAATTGTATACTTTAATTGTTATTTTAATTGATGAAAATAATTAATTGAGTAGATGAATTAGAAGGAGTACGGGATACACATTTGTTGTTGACATTGCTGTTGGATTATAGTGGATCGATGTTGGGTTGGTTAGTTTTAAAAGTGGCATGACCACTGGATTATTGTCCATATGGGGGTGGGATTTTTCAACTTTTTTTGAAAATTACTTTGTATATCGAACAATATATATATAGTATGATAATTAAATGAAACATACTTGAAATTACATATAGTGCACATGGATACTAGCCTTCTAGTTCTTATGCGTACGCATTCAATAGCTCTTAGACCCGTTCGAGAGTCATTACCCTTGTAATGAGATCTCTCGAATTGTCCCGTTTGGACATTTTAGGACTGCATAATTTCTGTATAATATTCTTAGTGGCTTAAAGTCGTTACTTTTGGAGGAAGTTCTGCAGTCGTATCCTAATGTTCTCTGGGTACATACTAGATTGACAAGTGTGACTGTTATTTCAATTGATCAATTGAAATAACACTCAAACTTGCCAATCTACGTCGTGTACTTGGAGAACTACGAGGATATATTGTCGAATTTTTTTCAAATCATAACAATGTGCATGAGCTGTTAAGTATATTATAGAAAATTGCAGTCTTGAATGGGATAGGACCACTCACCCTTTAGAGGAGATGGAGGAAATAAAAATTTCTATTATAAATTGAATTTTAATATAAATAAGACATAATTAAATGAAACATACTATAAATCTAAGTTTTGTTTATACTAATCCATGAATATACGCTTCGTACCTTTAATAGGTGATTAGTTGTGGTAGCCGTGATGGGATATTAGAAATACAAAGAGTGGATGGGTGAGACAAATAGATTGCACTTTATCATCCATTTTGTACTAAAACATCCATTTTTAATGATTTTAATTGATTTGCACTTTATCATTTTCACTCTTGTATAGTGTGCGTGTGTGTGGGCAGTAGGGGTGGGGGTGGGGATGTTTCGAATTTTTAGTAATTGTACATATTATGAGCTAGATGTTGTTGTTTTGGAATTTAGAATTGAGGTGTTTGACAGTAACAATTCATTTTTATCTGTAGTAATTGTACATATTTGCATGTCTTCTTTTAATTCATTTTGATATGTACTAATAACATTTTTTTACAGCAAATGTCACCTTCAGGTATTAAGGCGAGGATGATGATGCTTGTTATGATGATGTCGTCTGGGCTCGGTGGTAGCGGAGGCGACGAGGGCTTCTCGGCCCCTAGGCTCCCCAAATACGGCAAATTGGGGATGACCATTGAGAACAAGTCGAGGCTATTAGCGAGATCCCTCGAGCTGGTAAAGATGATCATCAGCCCGGGGTACATTAATTGGAAGGAGGTGTCATATGAGCTCAAGTTAGCTGTTTGGGTGGCACTACATGTAATGTATTTATATGTATATTTCTATTCATATGAATATTTCAATTTCGATTTCAATTTTATTTTATATTTATATTTATTTGCAACTAACATTGTATTTGTTGGACAAGAATAATTCAACCTGGATCCAAAGCTACGTGATTCCGTCTTGGAGCAGTTGAGGGAGCAACACAAGATGTGGAAGAAAAATATACGAACCCGGTACTTTGGAAAGACACGAAAGTCCATTATCCAAAGGCGTGAATCTGTCCCGTCGAAAGTGCCGATCTCATTGGCACAATGGCAAAAGTTCGTTGAAAATGAGATCGGGGAGCAATAATTGGCATCTCGCCAATCGGGGAGGGAAAACCGGGCAAAAAAGACGGACGTGCACTACTCCGACCTAACGTCTTACACCGAGGTGGAGCATAGGATGATGGTAAGATTTAATTTTTCTATAACTACAAAAATATATTATTCAACATTATTTTACTTTGAGGGGCCGATAATAATTTTACTTTATTTTATTTCAGGGGACAGGGAGTGGCCCTGGGGGTAGGCCATACAGGCTCAATACTCATGTGGCTCTTCGGACGAAGAAGGGGAAGGATAAGGAGGTGTCCCCGAGCGTCGCGGCCATGATTGTAAGTAATCCGACAGTTTACTTTTTGTTAATTACGTTATAATTTTTTAATTTACTTATTTTACTAATCATGTGCTTTATGTCGTTTCAGGCAAAGCTTAAGGAAATGCATGAGTCGCAGTCTGATGCCGACAAGGCATCTTTGTCCACAGACGCACTCAGCCAAGTGCTTGGCTCTGATCGCAAGGGGAGGACAAGGGGGGTGAGCTCGCGGGTGGACAAATCTAGGATCATCGAATTGGAGATGAGCGACACCGAGTTGGCTCGACCGGTGGACTCGCATAATGCGAAACTGTCCCGTTTGGAGGCGACGTTCCAAGATATATTCTCATTCATGAAGCGTTCTTTGGGTGGCAGAAAATGCAAGGGGATGAGGAAGGAGAAGGTGGGGGGGGGGGGGAGGAGGTGCGGGAGGACGAGGTGCAGGATGACGAGGATGTGGACGTCGCTGCTTCATCGCCGACACGTGTGGACTTTAATGATCCACTTTCCTATTTGGCTCCCTTCGACCGACCGATGTCGACACTTGGTTGGCCGAGTGTGTTTATACTGGACATATTTGATTGCCAACGGATAGGGAGGAGGTTGAGGGACCCGAATATCATCTAGGGTGGACTAGTTCATGGACGTGAGCTTCAAGACATTGAGTCCAAGGTGCTCATCACGCATGTGATACCCTGGAAGGAGAACTCCCCATTGTGGTTGCGCGAATAATGCGACACAATGTATATCAGTGGGTGTGTCAATTCTTATATCGTGTGGCCTACTCACCTCCTCAGATTTAACCTTACCCAAGACATGTAGTGACATTATTTGAATTGAATTGTATTGTTTTTAAGTTGGTACATTTGAATTGTTTTTAAGTTGGTACATTTGAATTATATTTGGATTATATTGTGATGCAAATTATCTATTTTATTTGCACTATCTCTATTTTATTTTGATATATAATATTCGAACGGGTACAACGTTGCTATAACAGGTACAAATATACTGCTGGGCAGTGGTAGTGGCCATACTGCCCAACAGATTGTTTTTCAATTCTGCCTAGAATTGTCACGGTCATTGACCGTGATAAGTCCGTGAGAAAGGATTGTTGTCACGGACTTGTCACGGTCAATGACCGTCACATTTTTTATTAAATGTCACGAGTTTGTCATGGTCCTTGACCGTGACAAAACTTGTCGCGGTCAAGGCATGTGACACGACCGTGATAATTCTAATGAACTTGTCACGGTCAATGACCGTGATAAGTCCGTGACAAGAAAAGTTGTCACCCCCAAAATTGCCACGGTCATTGACCTTGACAAGTCCAACTTGTCAAGGTCAATGACCATAACAATTAGACAGATTTGGTGTAGTGTATATATATATATAATTCTTATTTAATATAAGATTCTCATTAGTATTAATCCGTATATAAATCTCCCGGAAGAGGAATAAACTCTTATTCATTTTACACTTTAGATAAGTCTAAGTTATATGATATCTCATCTTCATATACGAGTAATATACTATACGCAACAAGTATATTTATACCTATATCATAACCATAAGTATAATCACCATCCCACCAAGCTATAACTCGAGGATGCGATGTCACGGTGCTATCATCACCCGGGTATACTCAACTTAACCACGGTGCCCATTCAGACTCACTCCTGAACATGGTAAAAATACTAAACGGTGGAGGCAGTCATATTCCCATATGCGGGACGATATGACCTGGGGATATATTCTCCCTGCTCTGCAAGCATCGTGCAACCTCCCTGGATAGCACTATATATATATATATATATATATATATATATATATATATATATTGTAACAACACTCGTATATACATGTATATTCCTTCTGAATATTCCCTGACTATAATTGCCGAACTCTTATAGCGATGGCCAAAATATCCCGAAAGTTCCCATTCGTAATAGTATATAAGTATTTACACACTTAAAATACTAAACCTATAAGAATTATTTTACTTAAGAGTTACTTACCTTAATCACTTTTAAGGATATATATATAATCCTGAATATACCAATTTGTAATACTTAAATAAGTATACAAGCTACTTATCTTAATCCCATAGGTATCGCATCACCTATAATAATAGTCGTCAATAGACGTACCGAATAGCAGCTCAATCCTCTTTAGCCCATATCCCAAATTCCATCCTACTCGCATCCTAGGATTTACTCACATGCAATCGGCCCATATTTATTCTAACCGCATAAATATATCGATATACACTTTCTGAAGACCTCTCTCGAATGTTACGCATCCTAACCATTCATTAGATCCATATCCCGTATTGTACCCTTAACTAATTCAAGGTTCCCTCTTTCATCCCAAGGTTTACTCACCCTCAATTCTATTATCTAGGAGTCCTAATATCACTGCTAGAATCCCCTACAATAATCTCCAATTTGCAACTTAACTCCCCATAAACTTAAACAAATAAATTTTTCTAATGACTGCAAAGGCGAATCGATTCGCCCCTAATGCGACTAAATTCGAATTGGTTCAGAAAAGGGTCTGCAATCAGGTCATCAAGGGCTAATCGATTCGGTCACAATTCGAATCGATTCGGTCTGAGACAGCCTTACGTGTCTCCTTATGCGAATCGATTCGGTCTAGACCCGAATCGATTTTCCCTGCTCCAAGCTCACTATTTGGGCGATTTTATCTTCTTCAAAAATCCCAAATATCATCCCAACCTCCATTTTTGTGGTTTCTAATCTCAACCAACAACACTATAATCATCCTAACCCTGATTTATAACTAACACATTAATTAATTTATAGGATAGAACAATTTCTCTTAGATTTAAACCCTAAAATCAATTAAACTCCCTTTTATCATTTCTTCCCATTTCTAACCATTTATACACACCATTAACATGGGTTTAACACTAGAAGTCATCAAGAGTTAATAATACATCAATTTGTAAACTCAAAATCAAAATTTCCAAATTTACTTCAAAGGTTTTAACCCAAACATTATATAGTTTACCAACTATTATATGAGATACACACACTCAATTGAATAAAGAAAGTAAAAACTTGTCTCGTGGATAAAATTCGACGACCTCGAGTCGAATCCCGCGGAGTTTGGGCCGGAATCCCCTTTTCTCTCCTATTTTCCTTCTTCCTTTCTTTCCTTCTTCTTTTCTCTCTTTTCTTTCTCTCTCTCGTGCCTTATAAGGGATAAATAAGGGTTTGTCCATTACGAAACCCAAAAATGACTCGTATACTCAAATGTGAGTCCCTACTGGTCCAAAAGTCCCTGGAATCCAAACACTACCCCCGGATACTCTATTTTGACTATCTCGGCCATTTCGAAACCAACCGTGCACTCTACATCTCCATTGAAGTTACTTAACTAAAATTCACTAGTAGGTACCGACGCTTCTCAACACGCATTTTCTACAACGTAAACTATCACTGGTCACTTAACCTAACTGCGACATGACATAAAAATGTTCCGACTCATTTACTTAGTCCCCAAAGTAAATGTAACACACATCGATAAAAATCTAAAACTCATAAATTCCAAAATTACTATTTATAGAATTTCCTCTTATTATCAAATTACGCCCACTTATGTAATTTAAATATCCATAACAGTACTGGGTATTACATACTCCTCCCTTATAAAGTAATTTCGTCTGCAAAATTCGGATACAACTTGTACCACCAACCTAGGATCACTAATCACACTACATCCTAGTACACAGAAGTTGGATGGTACCAACACAATGGTACACTACCATATACTCATTCACGGTACCCACCTATCTCAAGACTTATACTCTAATGCACTTGCTTAACCACAAGCTTGACTAGATCTCTACATGCTAAAACACTACCTCGGTCGTAAGGTTAACTCTAACAATGACACGTTGCAACTAGTGCTTCTATAACCGCGTTTAAAGATAATGAGCCTATAATCATAGCTCTAACGTATCAATCCCATCGAAAAGTCGCCTCTCTAAGCTTCCGTTTGTATACATCATGACATAGAATTTCCCCTGAAAAGGAAACTACCCTAGCGATTGACTACTCCCGTCAGCCTTCCATCTCATCTCAGGTGTGCTAACTCTCATCTTACCTATATTATTGGATTATTGAGTACACCATACGACGTCCCATCCAACACTCTCTAATTCCATTTATAATTTCCCCAAAGCATATTCTTCAGCTTTATATAATACTCCCCTTCTATCTCGGATGTTATATGAAATAAACTTACCAAGCTGCCCACACACCCTATAACCCATGCATATCTGCACAACTATTTTAAACGTCACACACGTAACACATTCTATAAAAATGGGCCTCACTTCCTGGGCCTGGTGCTAACACCTGGGTACTCTCAACTCGAATAACTCGAAATTAGATTCTTCTTGTACCTGGAAACTTAATTCTTCTCAAGGTTAACCTACCAATCTTCTCGTGGTTAACCCACCATAATCTCTCTATCTCAGTGCTACCAGCCCCACTAGATTTTCATCATGACATTCTAGGATTTGTGTGTTTTCCTTCACATGTAAGATGAGTACTATACTAACTATATCCCTAGCGCTCAAGACCTTTCTTAACTTCCGACATTCGCTCGATTTCATGTGTGGGATGTCTCACAAAGCAAAATCCAGACAAGGAACCCTCCCATTATACTACTACCTCACATCGTTGGTCATCAAGATATAATGTCCTAAGGCATACAACTGGGATATTCAAAATCCTTCCTCATAACCACACTAACGCGCTTTTACCTCTATGTCTTTCCATTTCGGCGAAATGGAAAGTCTAACTAATTGAGGCACCTATACTTTGCACAAGTGTTACAAACATCACACACAAAACATATTACCTCAGTATTAGCCTCTTAATCACTGCATTGCTATAAGCCTCAAATCAATTTCCTTAACCTTACCTCATCCATTTACTTGCGGTGAGAGAAACATTTCAGTGCTTTTCCATAGCACTTTCGTCTCCATAAGCCCCTAATCATCACATGGCTCTTAATTTATAGTGCTTTCTCCCCACTATATAATTTATCATCAAAATCAACATCCTTGCATCCAATAACATCTCTCCACTCCCAATGTCGTTAAGGTTCATACGTGGAGTGTCTCGCAAGCGAAATCCAAATAAGGAACCCCTCCAATTCACAACTACTTAACTTTGTCGATCGTGGAGGTCTGTTAGCTTAAAATATGGAACATGGATATTCTCGTCCCGTCTACCAACAAAATATGGTCAAAAATCTTACTTCTCTCAAGGAGACATACCATAAGGCGCTTGTACTAACACTAAGTTCTTTGCACAAACAACAATGAATTTAAACTCACAGCTTAACAATAAATCATGCATACCTTAGATCACATCTATAAGGTCGCCACACGCTAAAATCATGATAATGAAACATCTACTCATCGAAGTCCCATCTAAACATATACTAAAGGCGAGCTCAATCCGTATCCAGGTGAGATATCACAAAAACAACCTGTTCCATCCTGGAACCATGGATACGATAGCCTTGCAATCACTAGCCTACTATCGCTCCGATCATCCACCGAGAAATTTATACTCAGAATAGTACTATACTCGTATAACACACACAAGACGAGTAGTGCAAACCAAATATAGGCTCAAAATAACAATACCTGCTTCCACAGCGAATAAAGAGAAAAATAGAACCCCGATACCGTGAAAAAATATATAAATATACACTCTATAATATTATCGATACTAGAACTAAACTCAAATCACACACATGAATCTAGGGATAACAAAATACTGTGACTCAATCTTGCCACACAACATATACCTCCTTCATTCGAGGTGAAACTCATAATAATAATTTTTCCAATCACCTTGGCTGCTCCAAATGGTTCCCACTTGTCTTAACCAAACCAAAAACAACTTTAATCAATTCCTCATCTAGGCACCCTACTCTTGTCCTTTAACTCATACTAGTCAAGATCAAAGCGTGTGGTTCTACGCTGCACATCACACTATTCCCCATCTCTGGCCACCCTGACCATGTTAAGGTTATCACTATATATCTTGAACTTTTATAGCCTCAATTCGGACAATCACCCTCATAGTTCCCTTAGCTCCTTCGGTCAAAGGTAACACACCACCGGCCTCAACTGCCCTATTTCAATGAATCCCCGGTTGGATGTCCACTTGTGGGGTCTCATGAAGACAAACACTTCTAGTATTTAACTTTGGACTTAATTCTTCAACTCATCCAGCTCCACTCTCATGGAAGCGTTAACATTTCTAGTATAAGAGGCACGACACTGCCATCATACACACAAGAAATCTGAGTAAAATCTCCATAAGTGTTAGCAACACTTACTAGTGAGCATATCATTCCATTTATGGACTCTCTCTTCATTATACCTACGTTATCATGTATAAAGTTCACTTAACCATATAACTCTTTATTCACTGTTGACCCCTGACCGATCCTCATGTAAGAAATCCAGAAACTACATTCTCTTCATTTCTGATAAAGTAAAGGAACTCACTGTTAAAGACAGCCGTAAGATTACTTTATGAGCAAAACATTCTGCTCCCCCAAATATGGTGACCACCGTTCCCACCATTCCAACATTGCTCTAATGAGTGAAAAAAATTTACTCAAATTTTCACATATGGGCATTTTTATACCCTGCTCTAAGCCAAAGTTTCTGAGCCTTCTACTTCCGTTGGATAACGCTACACTTTCTTCGTATAGCTTAAACGTCAACGTATGGTCCTTATCAAAGATCTTTCAGACTTTTTCCCAATTTAACTTCACTGGGTAATTCACGTTTAGCACAACTCTCTACTATAGAGGTACGTGGATAAATACAACTACTATACTCTTGTAATCATTTTAGCAATATATAAAAATGCTACAAAGGGAGTGACCTCAACTATGGTCCTTATTCCCAACTTCAACTAACAGCTCCAACTAAGCCCTGCCTCCTGTTGCCCTCGTAACGGCCTTTCCTAGTCGCCTTTCATCAATCATCACATGAATCTCACACGAGCGTGCAAAAGATTTACTATAATCTTACATAATAGCAGGAGAACGAAATCTCACAATAGGAATCAACAATCGTAATGATAAGGCTCTATATCAAATTGAAAGAAATGCTGAAAGCATAGTACGTCTGCACAGATTCTTAATGACACTAGAACCTGATACTATGATACCATCTATGATACCCCACCCAATAAAATACCAGGTGATCAATCTTATACTAGATTAAAATAGGAATCTCATATGGTTCATTCTTAGCATCACTGTCGAAAACCAATTTACTTACTAATAACTTATTACGAAAGCGTCAAAATTTTATTTAACTAAATCTTTTTAACCAAACCAATCAAGTAAAACAATCACACAATATATACCACAACTGAAATGAAATAAGTTAACTGAACTCTCGATACAACATAATACAACCAAAATGAATTGTCGCAAACTAAAATGCAGTAAAAGAATAAATGAATACAGTTGAACTATCAGCCCGAGTGTTTCTACAGTACCTCATATCTAGATCACAAGGATAAAAGAGTCTAATATAAACCTACTTGCACCCACAGCTACTACAAAAACGTTTGACTCGATAGAATCATCATCCAGGCGTCCCTGTGTCTGGACACCTAATATATACATATATAGCAAGAGAGAGGGAAAATAGAGAAACATGTCAAAGAACGAGTTTTGAAAACATTTAGCAAGTGCATGAAATGCCATATTTTTAAAGTATGAAATATCTCATATTCAAACTGGTATTGCACTCTTATGAGATACACCTCACCCCTCTTCTAATAGTGCACACCTATCTCATACATTTTAAACATCCGAGTTAGGCTCCCTGCCTAACTAATCTCTTTAACCTATCCTCTAAGTCCTTATAACTATCACCTACCATGCATGATATAATATATGTTATACCGTAAGCTATCACCTAAGTATTAGTTGGTATGATCATCAATGTGATATATATATATATATATATATATATATATATATATACACACACACTAGCGGATTCCCGTGCCCAAGGGCACGGCGATAAATCTGTTCTCGTGATAAACCCAGCCAATAATAACTCGCCTTTTAAAAAAAATCTAAAAAACTTTAAATATATATATATATATATGTATATATATATATATATACATATACATTTTAAAAAATATTTAAAACAAATATTTTTAAAAAAAAAACAATAACAATGTATGTAAGTATGCATGCAACACATAAAATGCCATGCATATTTATCATGCATGAGTTACTATTCATAAAACCATTGTCCCATATATATATATATATATATATATATATATATATATATATATATATATATATATATATATATATATATATATAATGCTCTTGTGTGGACTAGTCCGCATTTTAAGAATGCGGACCGGACATGTGTCACCTAACGGTGCACCTAGAAATTATCGCTTAAATTATAGGCACTCTCTCTCTCTCTTTTGGGCACACCGCCAGGTGACACATGTCCGATCCGCATTCTTAAAATGCGGACTAGTCTGCACAAGAGCAGGAATGTGTATATATATATATATATTTTCCGTTCATTTTTCGAAACATTCACTAGTGTAAAATACCAATTTCACTTTAGTATATAAAATTCCATATATATAATTCTTATTTAATATACGATTCACATTAGTATTAATCCGGATATAAATCTCCCGGAAGAGGAATAAATTCTTATTCATTTTAAACTTTACACAAGTCTAAGTTATATGATATCTCATCTTCATATACGAGGAATATACTATACGTAACAAGTATATTTATACCTATATCACAACCATAAGTATAATAACCATCCCACCGAGCTATAACTCGAGGATGCGGTCTCACAGCACTATCATCACTTAGGTATACTTAACTTAACCTCGGTACCAAGTCAGACTCACTCATGAACATGGTAGAAATACTAAACGGTGGAGGTGGTCATATTCCCTCCTGAAAGTGGAATCATTATCGCACTGATATGCGAGACCTGGGGATATACTCTCCCTGCTCCACAGGCTAGGGGATTCACCCACATCGCCCAACCTCCCTGGATATATATATATATATATATATATATTATAACAACACCCATATATACATGTATATCCCTTCTCAATATGCCCTGGCTATAATTGCCGAACTCTTATAGCGATGGCCAAAATATCCCGAATGTTCCCATTCGTAATAGTATAGAAGTATTTACACACTTAAAATGCTAAACCTATAAGCATTCTTTTACTTAAGAGTTATTTACCTATATATATATATATATATATATATATCCCGAATATGCTAATTCATAATACTTAAATAAGTATACAAGCTACTTATCTTAATCCCATAGGTATCACATCACCTATAATAATAATCGTCAATAGGCGTACCGGATAGCCGCGTAATCGTCTTTAGCCCATATTCCAAATTTCATCCTACTCGCATCCTAGGATTTAGTCAAATGCAATCAGCCCATATTTATTCTAATCGCATAAATATATCTATACACATTTTGCCAAAGACCTCTCTCAAATGTTACGCATCCTAACCATTCATTAGGTCCATATCCCAGATTGTACCCTTAACTAATCCAAGGATCCCTCTTTCATCCCAAGGTTTACTCACCCTCAATTACATTATCTAGGAGTCCTAATATCACTTATATAATCCCCTACAATAATCTCCAATTTGTAATTTAACTCACCATAAACTTAAAGGAATAAATTTTTCCATTACTGCTAAGGCGAATCGATTCGCCCCTAATGCGAATTGATTCGGACCAACGAATTGATTCTGACCAGCGAATTGATTCAGTCTAAATTCGAATTGGTTCGAAAAAGGGTCTACAATTTGGGCATCAAGGATGAATTTATTCGGTCTCAATTCTCCTTATGCGAATCGATTAGGTCTAGACCCGAATCGATTCACCCTGTTCGGAGCTCACTTTTTGGGCGATTTCATCTTCTCCAAAAATCTCAAATATCATTCCAACCTCCATTTTTGTGGTTTCTAATCTCAACCAATAACACTATAATCATCCTAACCCTGATTTATAACTAACACATCAATTAATTTATGGGACAGAACAATTTCTCTTGGATTTAAACCCTAAAACCAATTAAACTCCCTTTTATCATTTCTTCCAATTTCTATCCATTTATACACACCATTAACATGGGTTTAACACTATTAGTCATCAAGAGTTAACAATACATCAATTTGTAAACTCAAAATCAAAATTTCCAAATTTACTTTAAAGGTTTTAACCCATTAATTATATAGTTTTCTAGCTATAATATGAGATACACACACTCAATTGCATAAAGCAAGTAAACACTTACCTCGTGGATGAAATCCGAAGACCTCGAGTCGAATCTCGCAGATTTTGGGCCGAAATACCCCTTTCTTTCCTATTTTCCTTCTTCCTTTCTTTCCTTCTTATTTTCTCTCTTTGCTTTCTTCTCTTTCTCTCTCTCGTGCCTTATAAGAGAGAAATAAGGGCTTGTCCCTTATAAAACCCAAAAATGACTCCTATACTCAAATGCGAGTCCCTACTGGTCCAAAAGTCCCTAGAAGCCAAACACTAACATCGGATACTTTATTCTAACTATGTCGGCCATTTCAAAACCAACCATGCACTCAAAATCTCCCTCCGAGTTACTTAACTAAAATTCACTAATTGAACCCGACGCTTCTCAATACGCGTTTTACACAATGTAAACTATCACCCGTCACTTAACCTAAGTGAGACATGACATAAAAATGTTTCAAATCATTTACTTAATCTCCAAAGTAAATGTAACCCACATCGATAAAAATCTAACACTCATAAATTCCAAAATTACTATTCATATAAATTCCTCTAATTATCAAAGTATGTCCACTTATGTAATTTAAATATCCACCACAGTACGGGGTATTACATGTTGGTTAACATTCTCGTCCGAGTAACGATTGCTATTCTAAATGGTTAGCATTCTGGCGTTGGTCAATGTTCTGGCCAACTAAGTGTCACTGAAGCTGATCAAGAGACTAGTCGTCCATGCTGGATGACAGGTGTACGCTCATTATTGGTCCAAGTGGGAGTGTAATTTTTACATACAACAGAAGGACCTAATGCTTCATGGTTAATGCTCGAATGAAAGTATCGAGTATTGAATTCAAGAAGTTACTCGGTAGGGTACTAGTGTGTTTAGTCGGAAGCCGACTTACCATACTTGTAAAAATTTCTGCTGGTATTGTTTGAGAGTGGCATTTTTATATAATATTCAAATATTAACGAATCGCCAAAGGGCAGATTGGTATTTTCCCGTCTGAAGCGATGCCGCCGTAAGAATGTCAACCGTTGGGACATATAATCATTGTTTTTTCCATATTCTAGGTAAGCTATAAAAGGCACAAAGCTTTCCCTTGTTCTCACTTTACCTCAAATTTTCTGAACTGCTGCAATTTTTTTATCTTCAAGCTATTTCTTGCACAATCGTTTGCCGCCATTTATCTAGTTCTTACTGAATCCTTACATCTCTGTAAGCCCCCTTTTCTTCTTTTTGTTTTATCTTCTTTTCCTCTTATTTAATCACGGTTCACATCATTGATGAGGATTCTTTAGAGGAATTTAGGGAGAAACATAAAATCCCATCTTGGGTAGACCTGGAGATACCTCGTGGTCCTAATATTGTTTACTATATGGTTGAGGGCTATTGGATCCCAACTTCATTCATAGCTGAATGTGGTATTACATTTCCCCTAAACCCTCTTTTCCTTCATTTATGTCAATATTTTGATGTAGTCCCTCCAAGAGTTTCCCCCAATACTTGGAGGGCTGTGAATGTCGAGACTAGGTTGAACGAACTCTATGGGACCCATATCGGTATTCTAGAGTTAATGTATTACTATAAGTGGGATAGTGTTAGAGGTAACTCTTTTTATTTGAAAATAAGAAAAGCCAATAAGGATTTAGTAGTGAACTTTTCGGATTCCAATAAGGATTACTGGGATCATGCTCTTGTGGTCAAGAACTAGCAATATTCTCTGCTTCCCCTTGGAGTGGCTTATGATGGTCGACTTATGATGGTCCCAGATGTCCTCTCTCAGGCATGGGATAGTTTAATATTTTATTATTTATTTTTCCTCTTTTTTATTTCTGATGTATGCTAACTCATATTGCCGGTATTTTTAATGTAGTGAAAAATAAGAAAAGGTGCCCCCAAGGGGAGATCAATCTCGAAGAATTCAAGTTTTTATAGGACCTTAACCAGAGAGTAGGAGGAGAACATCCCCAATCACCTTCTTTGTTATTAGATTATAAGATCTCCATAAACTCATTTATTTCTCGACCAATGTTTTCTTTGCCTTTAGTTGTTGTTGAATTGGAGAAAGAGACAATTTCCACTTCTTCTGTTAAAGAGTCCATCAAAATTGAGAAAGATCTTGGAATATCTTCCTCATTTAAAACTTTAGATACTTCTACCATCCTTTCTTCCCCACTAATATCTTTGGGTAAGACAAAGATTCCTAACTTGATAGATGAAAAGCCTTCTCTATCTACCAAGAAGTTAGATAAAGTTGGTGCCCAAAAGTCTAAGGTGACTGAGAAAGTGTCCAATGATGCAGAGAAGGTTCCTCTGTTATTGGACCTACAGAAGTTGACATTGTTGCAACCCACTATAAGAGGTTGAAGAAAGGTCTGGATCCAAGTCATGCCATGAAGTATACCGAGGTGGCCCCTGACACTGAGCTGGCTAAAAAGTCTTCTGTTGATCTTGGTGGAATTGAGGGAACATCTGTTGCCCTCAACCCTAGTTTATCAAGGAAATTAATAAAGTCTGGAACTTTACCTACGAACAGGTCGACATCAGTTTTATTGACAAGAGCCCAATTAACTGAAAGGGTTGCTCAGAAATTAGCCATGGTAAACCTTCATACTTGATGCCTTTACACTTATGTTGGTAGGATAGAACTTATATTATTTTTTATTGTGACAGTTCATTTTTCTTATAGTTCTTGGTCGACTTAAACCAGACGATGGAGAAGTATGACTAAATAAGAGCATCCTCGTGTACTGACGTGGAAGAAGCTTTTAAACATTTACAGAGATCCCTAAAAGCATCTGAAAAGGCACTAGAGAGAGAAAAATGATCATGACAAACTAAGATAATAGATGCCAAAGAAGCTCATAAAAAAGACGAGGAATTATTAACTATGGCTATATTAGCTAGTTCTGAAGCTGAACGCAGGGAAAAGGTTGCAAAGGATAAGTTGATCTTGAATCAGACCTCTCTTCAAACTGCAGAGGAGACAATTATTAGTCTGAAAGTTAATTTTGTTATCGAGAAGGCCAAGAGGAATAAAGCCAAGGAATTTTTTATTACTAGTGCTGGGAGAAGGCTATTTCAGCAACTTCTGCCCATATTGCTTATGTCAAGAAGAATTATTCTAAGGATGGCTTGTCGAAGGCTTTGAAGGAACTCAGCACAGCTGAAGAGTCAAATCTATTTCAGAGGCATGATCCAAACTTGGATGAAGAAATTGATGATGAAGAGGGTTTTGGGAATTCTTCTTTGGTCCCTGTTGAGTTGAGTTTGGTTCCAAATGTTGGCTGACCTACCTCTTATCCAAACTAATCCCCAGGTTAAAGAAAAAGTATAACTTTTCTTAGTCTGTATTTATTTATTCCTGTCTTCTTCCTGGGTTTATCTTTTTTGTTCTGTAATAAGAATAGCTCATTGTAACACCCATTTCTATCAATGAAAGGATTTAATATTTGCTTACTTCATTCTACTTAATGTACTTTTTGTTCTTTGTTGGGTTGCGCTCAATATAATTATTCATGGTTATGTTCTTATACCCTCATACTTGTCATTTTCAGTTTAATGCAAGGATGGAAATGATTGTTTTCGCTGAATCAGATCTACTCAAATGTTGTAATAATGTATTCTAGACTGTTCATATGGATTTGATCGAGGAAGAGTTGTTAGACTTGCTCGGCGCTAATGTATCCAATCAAGCTAAGAATGACTACTCCTATCTGCGAAGTCTCCTTAATCGGGTCGTGGTAAATGATGTTGCCTAGTATTAGATGATTGGACAATTACAAAAATATCATAAATAATCTAAAGCTATGCTCCATGCAGACTATGAGGCCAAGTAAAAAGCTTTAAGTGAAGGGTGGGGATTTGAAGATAAAATTTAAAAGATTACCTCTACATTGGATAAGAGATAGATTTACTAAAGCAAGAGTTTAAATCAGCTCAAGATATAGCTACCCTATTAGATAAAGAAAACAATGCCTTGAGGAATGAACTTGATAGCCTAAATAAATCAACTGCTACCAATCCTAATGAAGGTTCTTCTTTTTCAGAAGAGGAGAATGTAAGACTACTGGAGGAACTGGAGTCCTTGCAGAATGAGAAACCTAAGTCGGGACAAGCTTCAAGAAGAGCAATTATTGTTCAGCCTAATATTGAGGAGAAGGGAACTGAGAAGACCTTGGTTGACCAAGATGCCTAATTGAAGGCAATAACTACTTCTATTTTGAAGGCCAAGGATTTTGACATTACCGACCAAACTATTCAATGGAAGATCAAGAGTGATGTCATCAAGAAGCTTCAGCATCAAGTAGAGAGATTGACTTTCCAATTTCATAAACAACCCCAAGGAAGTTTGGATGGAAGGTTACAATGAGGCATTATCCCTTGTAGATGATCACTTGGCTTAGAGCAATCATAAAAGATATAAAATGGGGATGGACCAACCTGTTAATTTTGCTGAAGTATTACCAAAATAATAACCTATGTCACTCGAATGACCCGAGTTTTCTTGAATGTGATAAACCTCCATTTACAGTGGATAGAAGTTGGATTCCTCCTAATGTCATTCCTAAATGTTTAATAACTAAATATTTGGGGGACTATGGCCTTCATAATGAACTTGATATAGTTCGTCCACGACATTTGATTAGCCAGCCAAGCAGTAGTAATAGGCAGATGCTGAGGGATTTAAACTACATAAATTCTCCATACACTTTGGATAACCCTCCTGTCGACGTGGATAAGGCTCAAGGAAAGCGTCCAGTGGAATGAATTTTGTATTTCTATTTTCATTGTTATTTGTTAAAATTTAATGAAGTTATTTGAGAATTTTTCCACATTTATACTCGTCATTGTTATATTTCCTTTTCTGTCGACTAGGTAATCTTCTATTATCAGTTTGTGGACTTTAGATATTGGGTTATTTCTTGTTATTTAAGCTTGTGGTTGTTACTAATCTTTTATCAACTAGGTAGCCTGTGTAGAGACTAGTTAATTGACAGAAAGACTAATAAACCTACTTAAATGTGAAGAGTTTGATTGTAAAGCCATAGATTCTACTAGTGTTATTTTTAGATAAAACTGTAATAAATTTTGTTAACATTCGTTATCAGCAACGACTGAAAAAGGTACCACTTAAGTCGTTTAATAAAAGATTAAACTATTTAAATGGCTCCGAACAATTTGTTGAAGAAACTCTTTTTTAAAAAAAAAATTCTTAACATAAGATGTGTAAAACAGTATGAACAAGTTATTTAAGATATAGGTTTACCAATTTTGAAAACCAAAACTTATAAAGAAATCAAATCAACACAGCCTCAAGAAAGGGATGAGAGGAAGAGGAAGTACACAAGTACAATTTTTAACGTGGTAAAACCCCACCCAGTTGGGAAAACACCCACGAAGGTCTCTACACCTAAAATGTAAAAATCCACTAAAATAAAGTAACAGTTTACAAACTATATAACAATTAAGACACACAATCAAGCCTAATCTAATTTCATAAATTATACCAACTCCTCTAGCGTTTTCTGACTTCTTCCAAGGCTATGATGTTATTGATGTTCTCTTAACTTTGTAACTCAAATCCTTTTATCTCTACGTCGACTCAAATGTTCTGAATCTTTCTACCAACACTATTTAGTGTTGTAGTGTGAAAGTTTAAGTGGTGATGTTCTCTAAATCACATGCATGCAACCCACACACACTTATTATAAACCAAATGATTATCAAATTACAAACAGATTCTAAAGTGAAATAAAGACTTCTAAAATCAGTTTGATCTAAACTCAAGACTTTGGACCTTTAAATTTATCCCAAGATCCAGAGGGAATCTTGCTATTCAAAAGAGCCAAGTTCCTAAACACTCTCGTTATTCGAAAATATTTAATAAATATTTAACAAAATGTGAAATAATTGAAAATGTAAATCCCCAATCAAGATCTTAAATAGATCTAAGTTTAAGTACTCTCAAAAACAAAAATGATAAATAATTTTTTTGGTTTAGGGTTTGAAAGAAATGTAACAGTTTAAAACAACCAACAAAAATGAGATTCGAAAGAAGAAATCAAAACCAGTAAGATAAACGTGAAGTCACAAATCTCAGGTTTTATTGAAAGAAAATAAGATTTGGAAAACATGACTTATTGGACAATAGATTAAGAATAAGAAAGGATGGATCTTCTCAAATCTAGAACTATCTCAACTCTCAGAATTATTTTCAGGTGAGATTTGGTCGGAGTTAGGTTAGGGTTTTTATTTTCTCTCGCTTTTTATATTCTCTATCCCTGTCCCTATCTCTCTCTCTTATCTCTTTTTTTCTCTCAAAGATGAGGTGAACCAAAAGTTAAAAATGAAAGGATGAAGTCTCCTTTTATACAAGGAAGAGAAGTATTCGAAACGTCTCAGGCAAATGAATGATCAAGATTTGATAGAAGGAAATCTAATGGCTACAAATGCACCGCAATTATAAAAACTCTTATTGGTTTAAATGTTAATACAAGGATCAAGTAAGAACGCATGCAGGCCATAGATTAAAACGATCTAAGGGTTCATAATCATACTCAGTATGTGAGTGTAAAGAAACATATATCCAACCGTTATAAGTCCAACATGTGTAAGGTTGTGATAACTTAAAAAACCCATGTTTATGGTCTTTCAGAAATAAAAAATTTACCCATAATATTATCTAGTGCTTTAGATTTATACCGAAGCCAAGTTTTAACATCTTTTATGAATTAAAAAACATTCCATAACATTTGTAAAAGCCAACAATAAATTTCTAAAAATTGTTTAAAATATCTTAGAAATTATTTAAAATATCCCAAAAATTATGGAAAAATTATTTTAATGGGATTTATCTCACACACACCCATATTATGAAGAATGAAACACATGAATGCAATCCTAGGTGAGGGGTTGGTGTTCTACCTTTAGGAACAATTTGAGGAATTCAAAATGAAGAGTCTGAAGGCTTTTTGGTCAAACTATGATATGACTCAATTTTATCACTATTTCCAAACTAGATGAGCACCAATATAATATAGACTCAAGTGAGTCAAAGATATATGGCGCTTTAATCTCCCCCTTTAGAAATATGTGAACAAATCTTCTTTGAGTCATAGAGTACTCGTAGGGATACAAAAGAAATGAGAAAATCCTATTCCTATACAAAAATTCTATCTACCCAATATCCTAGAAAAAGAAAATTGCATAACTTAACTATTTACAAACCAATACCCTATAAAAATTCTGTTGTAAATGAAAGTTCTGATTCCTGAAAATGTGATAACTAAGATCAAGATTTTTAGTTGAGAATATAACAAGAATTTCCAAGAAGACTCAAATTTCTCCCCCATTTTGTTTTAAATGGACAAAGGGAAAAGAAAACAAGTATGAAACAATAAATCATTATCTTCCATAACCATACCAATAGATTTGTGCAAATATTCAAATCAAAGATAATCTAATGGTTTAGTAAATAAATCAGCTAATTTCAATTCAGTATGTAGGTAATTAATTTCTAACTCCTTAGATTCAACTAACTCGCGTATGAAATAATATCTGATTTTAAAATGTTTGGTACGAGAGTGATGAATCGGATTTTTAGAAATATTGATCGCGCTTTGATTGTCACAATAGAGTGTAACTTATCTTCAGTTATACCATAATCTTTCAGCAATTGTATTAGCCAAAGTAATTGAGCACAACAACTTCCTGCGGTAATATATTCGGATTCAGTAGTAGACAAGGAAGTGTAGTTTTTTTTCTTACTACTCAATCCTATCAAACTATTACCAATGTAGTAACATGCTCCTGACGTACTCTTATTGTCATCGGAATACTCGGCCCATTAGAATCGGTGTATCCTACTATAGTACTAGAAGTGTCTTTAGTGTACCAAATCCTAAGTTTAGAGTGTCTTTAATGTATTTGATAATTCTTTCAATGCGTAATAGATGACTTCTTTTAGGATTATTTTGATATCAGCCACACACGCAGACATAGTACATGATATCAGGACGGGAGGTACTAAGGTAAAGTAAGCTTCCTATCATACTTCTGTATAAGGTAGAATAAATTGATTTACCATTCTCATCTTTTGAAAGTTTGACAGAAGTGTACTCATAGGAGTCCTAGCTTCTTTTGCTATTTTTAGGCTAAACTTCTTGACAATCTCTAAAGCGTATTTGGATTGTGATACAAATAATCCATCCAATTGTGTTTAACTTGGATCCCTAAGAAGAATTGTAACTCCCCCACAAGTGACATTTGAAATTCTTTGTGCATAATTTTCGAGAAGGTCTTAACTTCTAAAGGGGAGGTGGATCCAAAAATGATATCGTCAAAATAAACTTGGGTTATAGTAATATTGTTGTCAAAATGTTTGACAAGTAAGGTTTGGTCATTCCCTCCCCTCCTAAAACCATTGTCTAAAAGAAAGGTGGATAAGCATTCATACCAAGTTCTAAGAGCTTGTTTTAACCCATAAAGAGCTCTTTTAAGAGGATAGACATGATTTAGATGATGAGGGTCAATGAACCCTTTAGGTTGTTCTACATAGGTCTCCTCAGTTAAGATGCCATTAAGGAAAGTAGATTTAACTTCCATTTGATATAGTGCGAAATACAAATGACAAATTGTTGCAAAAAGTAAGCGAACATACTCGAGGCGAGTGATAGGTGAAAAAGTTTCCTCGAGTCTATTCCTTCAATTTGAGAGTAGCCCTGGGAAACTAATCTAGATTTATTCTGAATAATCATCCCAGATTCATCAGTTTTATTTTTAAAAATCCAACGTGTGATGATAACCCTTTTATTTTCAGGCTGGGGTACAAGATACCATACATCATGTATGACAAATTGAAGAAGTTCCTCGTGCATAGAACTTATCCACAATGGGTTATTCAGTGCTTCATTAATATTCTTTGGTTCTATAAGAGAAACAAAGCATGTATAGTGAGCGAGGGTACGTAGTTGGGATCTTGTACGAACTGGATCAGTAGGATTACCAACTACACTATCTAAAGGATGATATTTGGAAACCCAGTTAGGTACTTCAGGGGTATCAGTTGGTAAGGATTCAACTATTTCTATAGAGTCATTGTTGATGTAAAAAACTAGATCGTATCTAATTATTTAATCACAGATAAAATTAAATGAGACAAATAAATTTTAAAGTGGTTCAGCCTTACAAGAATGGCCTACGTCCACTATTTTTGTTATTGCTGATTCGTTTGGGAGTTCTCGATTACAGGTTTTTATTAAGAAATTCCTGTCCCCTTACAATGAGGATGATACAATGTATTTATAGCCCTTAGGCTGTACATGTGAAAGGGTAGTATATTAAATGCCCCTTAAGCGTATACATCTGTATGATAATAAACATTTAATGCGCAGTCGATTTGTTTGTTATCCAACAATTAATGCTTTGTTCGAGGTGCAGCTCGGACCGCCTAAGATGCTCGGTACTCATAAGTTGCTCGGTGTATTGAAGTTCCTCAGAGGACTCTTATAAGTCAGAGCGTTTTGAGTTAGTCGGGGAAGCAGAGTTCCTCATTGCAGTATGGTTCCTCGGAGAGCTCTTGTTATTTCCACGTAACTTGCCACGCGTCTTCATTTAGTTGAGCCATGTCAGCAGGTTAAATTTGGTATCAACAGTCATAATTTAAAATGTTTTCGAACTCATCCACAATAGTTGGTACTTCGATCCTACTTTCTACATTAGTGGAACTTACAACCACATCAATGGATTCCATCGTGGTTTTGGTACGAAGATTATAAACACGGTAGGCTCTACTATTTGGAGAATATCCTTTAAAAATGGCTTTATCTCCTCTGGTTTTGAATTTAGACAGATGTTCTCTGTCCTTACAGACATAACAGGTGATACCAAAGGTTCTAAAGTATTTTAGGTTAGGTTTCTTCCAATACCACAACTCATAGGATGTTTGTTTGGTATTCTTCCTTAAGTAAACTCAATTGATTGTATGACAGGCTGTATGAATGGATTCTACCCAAAAGTATTTAGGTAGGTTCTTCACATGAATCATCACACGGGCCATTTTTTGAAGAGTGTAATTTTTATGCTCAACAATTCCATTATATTGAGGTGTTTTAGGGCCACTAAATTCATGTTTATAATCATTATAGTCACAGTATTCGATGACACCCGAATTTATGAATTCTCCTCCTCTATCACTACGAATTTTATCTACTTAGGAATCCTTTTCATTTTCTATACGAACTAATATTTTCAAAAACTTACGAAAAGTTTCTGACATGTGTTTTAAAAAAGAAACCCAGGTAAATCAAGTGAAGTCATCAACCATAACTAAGATATAAAAGTTACCACAAAGACTAACAGTACGAGAAGGACCCATTAGGTCCATATGGATCAGTTCCAGAGATTTAGTGGATAAAACTTCTTTAACTTTCTTGTGGGGACCTTAACAATTTTTTCTTCTTGACAGGGACTACATATGATGTTTGAAATTGGTTTGATCTTAGGAATACCTCTAACTATCTCTTAGGAAAAAAAAATTCTAAGACTATCATAATTAATGTGACCTAACCTATTATGCCGTATCTCATTGTGATCCATTCTGGCAATGTTACAAACCTCTCTACTTGGGTTGACAGTGTAATAGTTATCTGGAGTACGGAGTCCTGTAATAATGAAATCACCTTTTTTCATTTAAAATTTTGCAATTGTTATTTGAAAAGGTGATAGTATGGTTCGAGTCACCAAACTTCGATATACTTAGTAGATTGGCTTTAAGACCTTTTACTAATAGAACATCCTCAAGAATGGGTAATACTTCTTCATAGAGTGTTCCTTTACCAATGATCTGGGTTGATATACCATCTCCAAATAAGACTTTTCCTCTGAAGAATTATTTTTATTTGAAAGTTTGGAATCATCCCCGGGCATACGTTTGGAACATCAAGAGTCTAAATACCATCCAGATGTCATGTGTTCATCTTTAAAAGCACTTATCACAATGTTACATTTCAACTGGGGTAATATATAATCTTTTCTGACCCAAATTGCTCTTGTTTTCAATTTATGCTTATTAGCTCATATTTGATAAAACTTATGAGCTTCTGCCTTTTCCTTAAAAGATTTTTACGCAGGTTTATGAGTATGATAGACAGTTTGAGCAATTGGTTTATAAAAGAATCTAGGATTTCTTCTTGTTGATGGTATTTTAGTATTAGTCCTTCTCTTTCTATTACGATAGTTAAAATTCCTGTTTGGATGTCTAGGAATGGCATAGTTGTTTCGTCTTCTCCTAGAATAATTGAAGTTATGGTAAACAGGAGAGTTATAGACTGGATTACAAAGATGTTTGGAATATCAACCATAAAGGTAATGTCCATAGACGTCATAATAGGAGTAGTAAAGATAGCACATAGAACACATAACCTTAGGAAAATTATTATTTGAAGGTTTGTCTAGGTTTTAAGCTCTAGTCTTATTCCTAGGTGGAACGGGATGAAATGACGAATCAGCTTGTCGAATAAGGGGGCAGACGTATTTAGCCTTATGTTCAACATTATACTTTTCTGTTGTTTAATATCAAACTCATTTTTCAAACTTTGAAAGTCTGGAGAAGTTTTAATAGGTATTTTTCCACCAGACGCAAACTTTATTGTTTCAAAGTTTTTAATTTGGGTCTTAGAGTTGGGACAAGTTCCTATTCCTGTACAGTCATCAGAATTGGTCTTACTTTCAGCAACACAGTCTTAAAAACAGTTAGAATTATTTTCAAATTTTGCAAACTTTTTGAAGACTGTTGATGTCTTTTGTTTTGTTTGTTCCAATTCTAATAACGTTCCTTTGTATTTCTTTTCCAAAATTTCATTTGAGCCAGACAATTCTTTCAATTTTTGTTCAAACTTTTTGGTTTTATTCCCATGAGTTAGATATTGAGTAATGTACTCTTCAGCATTTTGTTTGATCATATAACTTATAGTTTCTATCTTCTGGGTAAGATCTTTGATAATATTTTCAAGTCTAGTGCTTTTCTTGAGAGTATTTGTATATAGTGTGTGAATGTCAGGAAGGTCATCATTGTCAGAGTCACTAAGTGTTTAGTGTGCACTGTCCCCTAGCAGTTCATTTTTAGGACTCATACACCCATTGACATCAACAATAGAGTGTTCCCTTTGACTCACACACACAACATTTGAAGCATTATTAGCATTCTCAAGCAATAAGGCAGATAAACCAGTAGGCATAGTGTTGATACCAAAATTAATATGCTGAAGTGGATGAATCACCTGAAGACACGTGTTAGGCTACTTGGCACCTATAGACATTTCTATAATCACTTTAACAACGAAGAACTCTGCCTCTCCAAGGAACTTCACTCACCGAGGAACTCCTGAATGACGAGCAACTAAGGCGGTCCAAGCTGCACCTTGACCATAACATTAATTGCGAGATAATCAACAGTTCAACTATTCATTGAATGCTTACAGATGTATACGCTTAAGGGGCATTAATTATTTACCCTTTCACATGTACAGCCTAAGGGCTATAAATACATTGTATCATCCTCATTCAAGGGGACCGAAATTTCTTGATAGATCCACATATCGAGAATTCCCAAACATTTGGCAATAACAAAAACAGTGGACGTAGGCCATTCTTATAAGGCAGAACCACTTTAAAAATTCTTTGTCTCATTTAAATTTATCTGTGATTAAATAATTAGAAGCAATCTAATTTTTTACATCAACAGATTGGCGCCGTCTGTGGGAAACGACTGTTGTTATCGTTTTTCATCAACACAATTCCTCATCAATGGCTGATAATCCTGAATTCAGCAATCGAAACGCTGGAAATCCTCCAAACCCATCTGCACCATCAACTGTTCCAGATCTGGCTGGAATAATGACAAATCTGGCCCAGGGTCAGACCGCCATGCAAGAAACCATGCGGCAACTCATACAAACCCTTCATGGTGGTGCACCTGCTCATTCAGGATAGAGAAGTGGTCATAGGCAAACCCATTTACGTTCTTCAAGATCCAGGCATACTGATTCATATCATAATGAGGAATCTGATGATTTCTCTTCTCAACCTGGGCGAACTTCGTCGATACGGGCCACAGATACTGAACAACGTATTACTCTCTCTCCAGAGAGGACCAGTGCCATGGAAAGATTGAGAAGGGTGTCTCCTTTAAGTCGATTAGGCCCTAGGAAGAATAGGAGTCCACCTAAGGCCATGTCGAGGAGTTTTCAACAACTATCAGATGTAAGGGAAGGATCAGCGCAATCACGACCAGCTGCTTGTCAAGACCGATCTCAGGAAGCCACATCAACTCGATCAATTGCTCGAACCAATAGGCCCGAGGAAGGGAATGATGCGTGGAAAGGATCTATTCAGAGATTAGAAGATAGATTGGGAGAAATGGCTAAGGCGAGGAACCCATTACAACGAACTTTTGTTCAAGGGACACCTTTTGTCCAGGCCATTGTGGATTTTCCCACACCATCAAAGTTCAAAGCACCTGTTGTGACCCCTAAATATGATGGAAAGATAGATCCTGTTCTTCACATAGAGCAATATCAAGTCGCCGCCAACATCTATGCTGTCCCCGACGAGATGAGGTGTAGAGCATTTTTGGGAACTCTTACTGGATCTGCCCAGATATGGTACAACAATCTTCCTCGGGGTAAGATTTCAACTTTCTTTCAACTGACCGAGTTATTCATTGGAAATTTTTATTTTGGGGCAAATCTAGTAAAACGAGTAGCGCATTTGTTAAGCGTTAGACAAAAGGATGGTGAAAGTACTAGAGATTACAGAACTCGTTTCAATAACGAGAAGCTAGAAGTCATAGATTATGAAGAGAAGACAGTGATCACCGCCTTGATGAGTGGGTTGTTGACCAATAAGTTGTATTACACTTTGGCTAAAGATCCACCTACAACTATGTCAGAGTTGATGGAAAAAGCAACCAAAATCATGAATGCCGAGGAAGCTATCGCTGCGAAGAAGAATATGGACAAAGAAACCAAGGTGGAAGTCGACAAAGCCAAGAAGAAAGAGCATAAGAGTAATGGTGGTGACAAACAATCCAAAAATAAGTCGGCATGGGAAGTCTTGAAGAAGTTTGATAATTATACTCCTTTGAAGCTGGGTATCAACCACGTCTTGGAAGAAATCAAGAATAACAAGGAGTTAAAATGGCCAAAGAGAATGAAGGCAGACCCTGACAGAAGGAATACGGAAAAATATTGCGAGTTTCACAAAGATCATGGCCATATGACTAAAAATTGTATAGCCCTCCAGAATGAGATTGAAACACTCATTAGGCGAGGAAAATTGTCAAAGTATGTTGATCGTAGAAATGAAAGAGGAAATGAGGACCGAATAAGAGAAAGGTCTAGATCTCCTCGTCGGGCAGAGGAGAACAAGAAAAGAGATCATGAAGATGATACAGAGGATGACCCCGATCTTCCCAAAAGGCCAAGACAACCAGAACGCGAGGTATTTTCAATACGTTTTGGAACATTTGATTGTAATGTTATTACAGGTGGAGATGCAGGAGGAGGAGATCTTACTGCAGAAAGAAAAGCCTACCTCTGTGAGGCACAAGCTTGTTCATATATTCAACGGATAAATTTGGCTGAGGAGGATCGCCCAAGAAAGGTAGACAAAGAGAAACTAGTCATTGGTTTTTTAAAAAACGACCTCGCAGGTGTTCTATACCCTCACGATGACCCTTTGGTGATCAAAATGAGGATGAAAGAAGTGATAATTTTAAGAGTTCAGGTAGATAATGGTAGCTTGACAGACATCATGTTCTATTCATGCTTCGATAGTTTAAACTTAAAATTATCTCAACTGGAGCCTTATCACAGACCTCTCCTTGGTTTTGCTGGTGAGAAAGTTTTTCCACTTGGGACGATCAAGTTGGATATATTCATTGGTACATGGCCTGCTTGTCGAACAAAAAGAATACGCTTCTTTGTGATGGACAAGAATGTTCAGTCAGCCTATAACATCATCATGGGAAGGGTAGGTTTGAAAAAGTTCGAAGCAGTCCCATCTACAGTAAATCAGTGCTTAAAGTTCCCAACAAACTTTGGAGTAGGAGTTATGAAAGGTGATGAAAAAGTATCTCGGGAATGCTATTATTCATCTGCCGAGCAAGAAGAGCTGGAAGAGTCAAGGAAAAAGACTACTACCTATCAAGTGGATGAAGGTACAGAAATTGAAACATTGGATCCTAGAGATGAATCTCAACTTGTAAATGGTCAGGTGGTGGAAGCTACATAAAATGTCATTCTGGACGACGAGCACCCTGAACGAACAACTCAAATAGGTTCGTCGTTGGATGCCTCAATAAAATAGGAGTTGATAACTTTCCTGAGAAGTAGAAAGAAAACTTTTTCATGGAGTTATGAAGACATGCCAGGGATAGATCCAAAATTCTTATGTCATGAGCTCAACGTGAATCGGGAGATCAAGCCTGTAAAGCAGAGAAGAAGAGTATTTAGTCCCGAGAAGAATCAAGCTATACAAGAGGAGGTCAAGAAGCTCCAGAAAGCTCGATTCATTGAAGATGTGAAATATCCAGACTAGTTAGCAAATGTGGTGATGGTAAAGAAGAAAAACAACAAATGGAGGATGTGTGTTGATTTCACCGATCTCAACAAGGCATGCCCAAAGGATCACTTTCCATTGCCCCGAATTGATCAACTAGTGGATACTAACTCGGGACACGAGCTACTCTGCTTCATGGATGCTTACTCTGGTTACAACCAGATCAAAATGAAACCGGAAGAGAGGGAAAGTACTTCTTTTATTACCCCTAGGGGAACTTATTACTATAATGTTATGCCTTTTGGTTTGAAAAATGCAGGTGCGAAATACCAGCGGCTGATGAACAAGGTTTTTGCCGAAAAAATCAGTTGCAATATGGAAGTCTATGTCGATGATATGCTGACAAAGAGTAAGAAAGTTGCCGATCATCTAGTTGACTTAGGTCAGACCTTTGATCAACTGGATAAATACCAAATGAAGTTGAACCCGACGAAGTGCATATTTGGAGTACAAGAAGGAATGTTCCTCGGGTACATCGTCAACCAGCGAGGCATTGAAGAAAATCCAGAAAAAGATCAAAGCTCTTTTAGGGCTGCGATCTCCAACGACGAAGAAAGAAGTGCAAAGTCTTACAAGACGAGTAGCAGCACTTAACAGATTTGTATCCCGAGCAACTGATAGATGCCTCCCATTCTTCAAAACACTTCGAAAAACTTTCTAATGGAATGATGAATGTGAGAAGGCCTTTCAAGAATTGAAGAAGTATTTGGGAGCACCTCCTCTGTTGTCCAGACCAGTGATGGGAGAAAAATTGTACTTGTATCTGGCAGTATCAGAGAATGCAGTCAGCTCGGCCTTGATCAAAATGGAGGATGGAGTACAGAAGCCAATTTATTATACAAGTAAGGCTTTTTGAGGTGCAGAGATCAGGTATCCAAAGCTAGAAAAATTGGCACTGGCATTAATTGAAGCAAGTAGGAGAATGAGGCCATATTTTCAAGCTCATACCATAGTCGTATATATTGACATGCCATTAAGACAAGCCCTTCATAAGCCAGAAAAATCAGGGAGATTGATGTACTAGGAAGTAGAACTCGGGGAATATGATATAATTTATGAACCCAGGTCATTGCTTAAAGCGCAAGCAATAGCAGATTTCATAGTAGAATTCACCTATCCTGATACCCCCGAGGAGCAAAAGCAGCTCGCCGATCAACCTGTGGATGTTACAGGATCAACAAACACTGGCTCAGACCAACTTAGTTTGGTAAAAGGGCAAGTGGATGTTACAGGATCAGCAGTCACTGGCTCAGACCAACTTAGTTTGGTAAAAGGGCAAGTGGATGTGACAGGATCATCAAATTCGAGCCAAGACCAACTTAGGTTGGTAAAAGGGCAAGAAGAGATGGTCGACGATGAATTAGAAAACTCAGGGGATGGTGAAAAGAAGCAACAAATATTTCACCAAGGAACTCTGTCAGATCAGAAATTAGATGACGAGTTGCCTATATGGAAGTTGTATGTAGATGGCTCATCTTGTACTACAGGCTGCGGAGCAGGGATTATTTTGAACATCCCAGAAGAAGTCGACATGGAATATGCACTGCGATTTCAATTCAAAGCCTCCAATAATGAGGCTGAGTATGAGGCCATGATAGAGGGACTTAATTTGGCGAAAACTATGGAGGCGAAACAGGTGATGGTCTTCAGTGATTCTCAATTAATTGTGAATCAGATGTTGGGAACATATGCAGCTAAAGAAGAATTAATGGTCAAGTATCATGCAAAGGTGATGGAGTTGGTAGTAGAATTTATTGCCATTCAGTTGATCAGAATACCAAGAACGGAGAATGCAAGAGCAGACACTTTGGCCCGACTAGCATCAGCTACTCATACCGAGCTACGAAGAATAATACCAATTGAAGTGTTAGAAAGTCGGAGCATAGATGAAGACCTGACAATGAATTTTATCACCCTTGATTTAAGACCATCTTGGATGGATCCAATCAGGGCATATATTGAGGATGGATAATTACCGGAGTATAAGCTCGCTGCCAAGAAATTAAAGTTTAAAGCTGCTCGGTATGTACTAACTAATGGTGTTTTGTACAGACGAGGAATTATGGCAGGATTGCAAAGATGTGTACATCCCTCCAAAGTGAAAGAATTGATTAAAGATATCCATGAAGGGTCCTATGGAGCTAATGTAGCAGGTCACACTCTTTTACAAAGAGTAATGACACAGGGATACTACTGGCCAACGATGAGGGCTGATTGTATAGCCTATGCCAAGAAATGTGATAAGTGCCAGCGTTTTTCATCCATCCGATGAACTCCACAAGCATTTTTGACACCTATTACTTCCCCCTGGACATTTGTCATGTGGGGGATAGATTTGGTAGGGCCATTGCCACCGACCAGGGGAAGGTTCAAATACCTCGTCGTCGCAGTGGATTATTTTACTAAGTGGGTAGAAGCTGAGCCTCTGGTCGACATGACTTACGAGAAGGTATATAAATTTGTCTGGAAAAACATCATTTGCAGGTATGGTCTTCCTCATGCATTCATTACCGACCATGGAACGCAATTTGATAACGAGGAATTCGCTGCCTACTGCCATCAGTCCAACATTTTGAAGCTCCATTCATCACCAGGTCATCCTCAAAGTAATGGACAGACTGAAGTAATGAACAGGACGTTGCTAAATGGTTTGAAGAAAAGGCTAAGTGAGGCTAAAGAAAATTGGATTAACGAGTTACAGTCAGTATTGTGGGCTTATCGTACTACTCCCCGAGCAGTAACTGGAGAATCCCCGTATATGCTGGCATTTGGAAGTGAGGCTGTAATACCTGTCGAGTTGGGTCTTCCAACACATAGAGTGCCGAATTTCAATTCCCCAGTCAGCGACCTAATGAGAAGATTGGATTTGGACATACTCGAGGAGGTTAGAGAAGAAGCAGCCATTATAAATGCTGCTTACCAACAACGAATAACTCTGTTCTACAATAAGAGGGTGAAGAAGTGCGACCTAAAAGAAAGGGATTATGTGCTAAAGAAGGTCATTCAAAAGCACAATAAGTTGGAGGCAAACTGGCATGGACCATACCGAGTTACCGAAGTTGTTCGACCAGGAACTTACCGAATAACAACTTTAGAAGGAGAAGAGTTTAAGAATGCATGGAATGCTGAACACTTACGCAAGTACTATCAATGATGTAAAATGTAAAGCAGTTCCATCAGTATGAATAAAATGATGATATTTTGCCAGCCTCTCTCCTTTTATTGAAAGTTTTTTGGGGAATACTAGTGCTATGCACGACACTGCTCAGCAACATCAAAATATCCTTAAAAATGCCAACTCGTTTAGTTAGGGAACGACATTCCTAAAAATACCAACTCCGGTTGGTTAGGAAACCATACTCCTTTGGTTAGGAGGCAAAAATATCCCTAAAAATGCCAACTCGTTTGGTTAGGGAACGACATTCCTAAAAATGCCAGCTCCGGTTGGTTAGGAAACCATACTCCTTTAGTTAGGAGGCAAAAATATTCCTAAAAATGCCAGCTCCGATTGGTTAGGAAACCATACTCCTTTGGTTAGGAGGCAAAAATATTTCTAAAAATGCCAGCTCCGGTTGGTTAGGAAACCATACTCCTTTGTTTAGGAGGCAAAATATTCCTAAAAATGCCAGCTCCGATTGGTTAGGAAACAATACTCCTTTGGTTAGGAGGCAAAATATTCCTAAAAATGCCAGCTCCGGTTGGTTAGGAAGAAAAATATATTTTCCAAAAGTACCAAGGTTGGTCGAGAATTAAAAAATGTCGACCATCGTTGGTCGGAGACATTTTATGAGAAAAAGATCAAGTTAAAATTTTTACTTGTGATTTTTAAAAATTCCTGCCAAATTGGTCGAGAAGCAAAACATCATTAATTTTGGTTAGTCAAATGATTACCACAAATTAAAGCTAGTCGACAATAAGTTTTAATCAACTACAGTTGGTCGACAAATTACATAATGTTGTTATCTTTTTAAAAGATATACACTCAAGCTAGTCGACAATCAGTTGGTCGACAAAATACAAAATGTGATTATCTTTTTAACATATATGCATATACATATATAAAGTATTTTACAACCATAAGATTGCGAACAAGAATGAAAGTCTTTCATTAAATCCCCAAAACAAAATTATATGTATTTCATTAAACTAAAAAATTAAGTACAAAAATAAATACATTGATTATGAAATGTATAAACAACTATTACATTAAGATTCCTATTCTATTGGTCTCCTTCCTTGTGCTTTGAAATAGGATCCTCGCCAGCAGGAGGATCTTCTAAGCAAAGGGGAGAATTAATGAAATTGAGGTCTTGAAGCATTCTGATGTTCATGACAGAAGGTGTATCTTGTAGATGCTCGGGACGAGATAATTCTGCCTGTGAATGAAGATTATAGTCACCGAGATACTTGGAAATAAGGCACCGAGGAATGGCCCGAGCAGGGATCCATCTCATGTCAAGCTTGATAGGGGGAACTGGTAGATCGAGCAGCCCTGGGTCATGGTAGTTCCACAAATAGTGACCTTGCTCCAATTTCAGTACACCTAGAGCATTTAACCATCCCCATTTGTAGCCTTCATTATTAGCATTCTCAATACGAGCATCCAAGTGACATAGGGCTTCGTTGTAGCCTGCCATCCAGAATTCACGAGGTTGTCTATGGAATTGGAAAGTTAGTCTCTCTAATTGCTCGTGAAGGCTTCTGACAAAAATATCTTTATTTTCCAAAGCAGACTTCTACGTAGCAAGTTGTTCCTCCAGGCTCTGGATTTTCTTAGACATCTCAGACAAGGCTTGATTTTTTGCCATCAACTGGAATGCTTTTTTTTCCAACGCTGATTGGGTGTGATCTTCTTTAATAGTAGGCCTAAGAACTCTTGGTCATCCTCGAGCAGGTGGAATACCTTGTTCCTCAACAACACTTAAAGCAACTCTTCCTTGCCCACGAGAACCTCTTCCTCATCCCCGAGCAGGAGTAGATGGACCAGCTCTTCTTAAAGACTCTAATTCTTCTCATAACTTGGCATTCTCAACTTCTAAGAAGGAGAATCCCTCATCAGTTACAGTTACCAAGGCATTTGAAGAGGAAGCAACAGACCTCAGCTGAGCTAATTCTTTTTGCAGATTATTATTCTCTTGCTCCAGCAGTTCTGCGATTTGCCTATGCTCTTCAACCTTTGTCTTCAATGTCCTATCCCTCACTTCATAACCAACAAGTACCTTGTCATAGCCTTTCTCAGCACTGAGTTGTTGGTATTTCTTTTCATACCCTTCGTGCAAAAGAGCTGAGGATTCTTTGTACTGCTGCTGAAGTTCATCAAGAGTACCTTGTAAGTCTTCAATAATTTTGTAATAAGCCACATTATTGGCTACAACACGATCAAGAAGACATTTCAAGTATTGATAGGCCTCAACCGCTTGCTCTGAAACATGTCGGCCAAGGATGTCTACAATTTTGGACTTGTCCAAGTCAGTATGACCAGCTTTAAAATATTCATTGCATTGTCTGAGCAGAGTTGTGTCATGAACAGACAACAATTCCATTCTGGCCATAAACTAATAAAGAAGAGAGGGCAAGAGTTAATAAGAGTGCAGACAAGTTGTCAACAACATAGATGAACAAAAAAGGAAAATTTTATTACATCATAAGAAGAAGCGTACAAAGTTCAGAGTACATATGACAGAAGAAAATAAAATAAATATCGAACAACTTCACACCTTTTCCTTGTCTCCCAAGACTTTCTCGGGAGGCTGGGATGAGGAGCTTGGTTGCTCGGTGGGAATAAAAAGTTGATCAACAGGAGCTGGAAGTTGTTCAGATGAAGCTGACAGAGATGGAAGTTCCTCATTGACTGGCTGGATAGCTTGTGGGGCAAGGAGTTGATCACCCACTACCATGGAGGACTCCTCGGAGGAAGCTTCGTCCTCTTCTTCATCTTCAGTATTTGGAGGGGGACCAGGAAGATGTTGTTGAAATAGTTCAGAGCTCTCATCAACCTTCAACTCATGCAAGGCAGCGACCCAACCATCTCGAAAGTATTTAAGACTCTCATACTCCACCTGGGACATCATTGCTACTACCCCCTTATTCCATCCTTTGTCCCAGCCAGTGCTGAAGGACTTCTTTACAGCCAATTTTCTTTTCATTTTCTCCGAGGAGAGCTTCTCGGATAGAAGATCCTCGGTGGCCTTCAGTTTTCCTTCCACCTCCTCCTTCTGGCGATTTACCTCTCGCAGAAGGGATAGTTCTTTCTCTGCCATTTTAAGCTTTTTCTCAAGCTCACCAAAATTCTTGAGCTTCTCGTCAAGCTCTTTGTTCTTCCCCTCTAAACTTTTCACTTTACTCTTCAACCCCTTGGAGACTTCAGCAAGCTGCACCTTCTCTGTCTCAACTAATGCCAATTTCTTTTCCCAATCAGCTTTATCCTCGTCATACTTTTGACGGGAATCCTTCAAAGATTGGGTCAAACCCATTAAAGCATCCTCTACACCGGAAGAGGAGATGGAAGCTTTAATTGCTTCATCTTTATTTACAATTGAATTAAAGCAGCTCACCAATTGGAAAAAGGAAATACCGAAAAGTCAGAGATATATGTAATAATGGAAAGAAGGAAAGTTCAGAACAAGAGAAACTTACTGAAGCAATGTGGCGACTAGCCAGACATGTAAGCATATCTTGAGGAAGATTTTCTTCAATTCCTTGGATCTCGGGAATGATCCAAGTCTTTACCGAGCTCATCGCAGAGCTCGGGGGAATAATGGTTGGAACACCAGCACCACTAACTGGGAGCTGGGGGATGGTTTCAGCCAAATTGATCGAAGAGCTTTTCTTCAGCCTCCTCGGTGGCACAGGAACAGCTTCAACCAAGGAAGAACTCTTGGACGGGGATATGGTGATTACTTCCTTGGGAGCCTCACTCTTGTTTGAAGCCACTAGGGGCTTCTCGGCAACCTTCTTGGGTGCAACAAAAGGAGCAACATCTGTTTTCTTTGTCCCCTCTAGGACATCAGGCTTATTTCTTTTTTCCTCTCCAGCAGAGGCATCTTTCTCGAAAATAGCAGGAACTTTTCTTCTACCCATTTTCTGACTCAAGGGAATGTGAGATTCAGGAGAAGAATCCTCAGTAACTGGCGCTGGTTCAGTATTGATGATCACAGGGCGAGCAGTAAAAGAGGATGTATAACTCTTATACTGCAACAAGTATGAATCAGACCTAATGTGCTCGTCTGCAACTTTCTGATGCAAGCCCCAGATAAGTTTCAAGTGTTTTATACTAACTTCTGTGTCTTTTGGAGATTTTCTCTTGCTATCAACTATAAATAAATACACATTGAAATATCAGTCACACATTTTATCAAACATAATAAAAGCATGATTTCAGAAATAAAATAAAATGAAAATAACCTATCCCATTGCCATAGGGAGGGCATCTGGGACCCTGGTATACTTCGTCTCCAACCAAAGGGGCATGTTGCCAATTTTTAATAACAACCCCATGTTCAAAATAATCCCTATTGGCATTAGGGAGGTTAACTACTAAAGCTCTATTCAAAAATCTAGTTTTTAAATAAAAAATATTATCTAGAATAGCCCATCTATAACAAAACATAATCTCAGGAATTCCTATACGAGTTCCATGAGTTTGATTTAACCTATGCACCCCATTAACTATTCTCCATGTGTTGGGGGATATTTTTACAGGAACAACATCGAAGTATTGACAAAATTCTTAACACAAAGGATTTGGTGGAAGAGAAAATCCACACTCAGCAATAGAGAGGCTGGGGAACCAAGTCCCTCAGCCAAGCGAAAATAATCTGAAGGCTCAGAAAGCTCCTCCAGAGTTACCCAAGAAGGGATTGAAAAATCAAAACGGAACTTTTCAAGAGATTCAATAAGATAAACCATGACGAATAAAATATATGAAGAAGAAGGAAGAAGATCTTACAGAAAAAAGGGAGATCTGCTGACAACGAACGGAGGAAAAGACGAACGTACAAGAGAGAGAGAGACAATGGAAAACTCGAAAATAGAAATTGGAAAAAGTAGAAGACGATAGGATTGTATGTGATGCTTAAATACTTTGCCTCGAGAAACGGTGAAGGAAATGATTACAAAAAGAAACTATTACGCCACCGGCAGCTAAAAGGACAAAAAAGTGCGTGAAGATCGAAGCATTTATAAAAATTCAAAAAAGGCCGATTCTGCGAATTTGGAAGAAAAAATAAATATGAAGGAAACGTTCCTAAAAATCAGGAGGATCATTTAATATTGCCATATTCCGAGAAATAATGTTCCATACTCCTTAAATTTTGAACTATGAAACATTAGGGGCTTCTGTTGATACCAAAATTAATATGCTGAAGTGGATGAATCACATAAAGACACGTGTCAGGCTACTTGGCACCTATAGACATTTCTATAATCACTTTAATAACGAGGAACTCTACCTCTCTGAGGAACTTCACTCACCGAGGAACTCCTGAATAATGAGCAACTAAGGCGGTCCGAGCTGCACCTCGACCATAACATTAATTTCCAGATAATCAACAGTTCATCTATTCATTGAATGCTTACAGATGTATACGCTTAAGAGGCATTAATTATAAACCCTTTCACATGTACAACCTAAGGGCTAAAAAGATCAAGATATCGAGAATTCCCAAACATTTGACAATAACAGAAATAGTGGACGTAGGCCATTCTTATAAGGCTGAACCACTTTAAAAATTCTTTGTCTCATTTAAATTTATCTGTGATTAAATAATTAGAAGCAATCTAATTTTGTACATCAACACATAGTATCAGTTAATATAGCATGATCAGATTCCTCATCACCAATGTAGATTATTTTAGCAAAGAATGACATACAAGGGTCAAAAGAGTTAGACGACTCAGGTTCATCATTTTCAGATTCACTTTAGTCATCCCAACTCTTGCATATATGAGCTCTATTATGTTTGTGAATTTTGTCTAAGTTAACTCTACAGTCAAAATTTTTAACATTCAAAATTTTTAAGATCTCTCTCAAGTCTCTTGTGATTATCAGTCTGGTGTTTGTCTTGTCTTCTCTCATGAGGCCTATTATTAGATTGGTTTAGATAAGTAGGTTTGCCATGTCTTTTTACTATTTTATTTCGAAAGTTCACAATTTTCTTAAACTGTTTATACATTAAGTAAAGTTGATTATCCAGACTATCTAAATTACATTCGTTATCAGAGTCTAAGTCAATGCCATGTATACTAAGTTCAGGTGTGGTCAACTTAGATGAAAAAATAAGATTGTAAGGAGACTGTCTCTTTTGGGACCGGGTTAATTGTTTCTTAAATTCTAATTCCATTTCCATAGTTCTCAATTTGCTACCGAGGAGTTCAGGTGTGAGATTTTGATCATCCTTATCCTCAATTGCATATCTCTTATTATCAAATTTATATGGAAGTGATCTTAGTATTTTAGAGACAATTCCCTTTCTATCATTGATAATTCCATTGGCATGCAATTTGGTCACAATGTCTATCAATCTAATATAAAATTTATCAAATGACTCAATCTCAGTCATGATCAAGGAGTTTTACTGCTGGATTAACATTTTTGACTCTAGTGTCACCCTCATGTGCAGCCACTAGGGTGTCCCATGCTTACTTAGAGGTAGTAGAGAATGATATCCTCTTAAATTCGTGTTCATTGATAGACATGAATATGGCATTTTTGCCTTTTTTTTGTTAAGGGAAGTCTGTTTCTCTTCTTTAGTGAATTCACGTAGTAAGTTTCTAATCCTCACAGTACTTCCTTCAGCAGCTGGTCTAGTAGGAAAAGTATAAACATTTTCAATAGCATCCTAGACATCATCTCCTAATATCCCTTAAATAAAAGTAATAATCCTTACCATCTAGTAAGGAAATTTGGTTCTATCAAAGAGAGGGGGCCTGGACAGGTTACCTAGTCTTTCCAATTTCTCGTCCATAATTTGTTTCGAGAAAACACTTTCAGAAACGCAAGATCTAAAGAATTTTGAAAAACCAATGCTCTGATACCAATTGAAAAAGGTACCACTTAAGTCGTTGAATTCAAGATTAAACTATCTAAATTGCTCCAAACAGTTTGTTGAAGAAACTCTATTCTTAAAACAATTTTCTTAACACAAGATGTGTAAAATAGTATGAACAATTTATTTAAGGTATAGGTTTACCAGTTTTGAAAACCAAAACTTATAAACAAATCAAATCAACACAGCCTCAAGAAAGGGTTGAGAGGAAGAGGAAGTGTACAAGTACAATTTTTAACATGGTAAAACCCCACCCAATTGGAAAACATCCACAGAGGTCTCTACACCTCAAAAGTAAAAATCCACTAAAATAGAGTAACAGTTTACAAACTACATAACAATCAAGATACACAATCAAGCCTAATCTAAGTTCAGAAATTATTCCAACTCCTCTGGTGTTTTCTGACTTCTCCCAAGGCTCTGATGTTATTGATGTTCTCTTCGCTTTGTAACTCCACTCCTTTTAGCTTTACGTCGACTCAAACATTCAGAATATATTTACCAACATTGTTTAGTGCTGTAGTGTGAAAGTGTAAGTGGTGATGTGTTCTAAATCACATGCATGTAACCCACACACACTTATTACAAACCAAATGATTATCAAATTACAAACAGATTCTAAAGTGCAATGAAGATTTCTAAAATCAGTTTGATCAAAACTCAAGACTTTGGACCATTTAATTTATCTACAGATCACGAGGGAATCTTTCTATACAAAAGAGCCAAGATCCTAAACACTTTCGTTATTCGAAAATATTTACAAATATTTTACAAAATGTGAAATAATTGAAAGTGTAAATCCAGGATCAAGATCTTAACTAGATCTAACTCCAAGTACTCTCAAAAACTGAAATTAGAAATGATTTTGTTGGTTTAGGGTTTGAAAGAAACATAACAGTTTCAAACAACCAACAAAAATGAGATTTCTCGAAAGAAGAAATCAAAACCAGTAAGATAAACGTGAAGTGTATTACAGGCTCACAAATGTCAGGTTTCAATGAAAGAAAATAAGATTTGGAAAATGTGACTTATTGGATAAGAGATTAAGAATAAGAGAGGATGGATCTTCTCAAATCTAGAACTATCTCAACTCTTAGAACTATTTACAGGCGGGATTTAGTCAGAGTTAGGTTAGGGTTTTTATTTGTTCTCTCGTTTTCTTTTCTCTTTCTTTCTCTCTTTCTCTCTCTCTCTCTCTTATATCTTTTTTCTTCTAAAAGATGAGGTGAACCAAACATTAGAAATGAAAGGAAAAAGTCTCCTTTTATACAAGGAAGAGAAGGATCTAGAATATCTCAGGCAAATGAATGATCAAGATTTGATCGAAGGAAATCTAATGGCTACTAACGCACCGCGATTACAAAAACTTTGATTGGTTTAAATGTTAACACAAGGATTAGGTAAGAATGCATGAAGTCCATATATTAGAAAGATCCAAGGGTTCTCAATCATACTCAGGTATTTTAGTGTAAAGAAACACAGATCCAACCGTTATAAGTCCAACACGTGTAAAGCTGTGATGACTTAAAAAACACGTGTTTTTGGTCTTTCAAAAATATAAGTTTTACCCACAATATTATCTAGTGCTTTCGGTTTCTACCTAATCCAAGTTTTAACACCTTTTACTAATTACAAAACAGTCCACAACATTTGTAAAAGCTAATTTTAAATTTCTAAAAATTGTTTAAAAAATCTTAGAAATTATTTAAAATATCCCAAAAATTATGGAAAAATTATTTTAATGGGGTTTAACTCACACACTCCCCTATTATGAAGAATGCATCACATGAATGAAATCCTAGGTGAGGTGTTGTTGTTCTACCTTTAGGAATAATTTGAGGAATTTAAAACGAAGAGTCTGAAGGCTTTTTGGTCAAACTAGGATATGACTCAATTTTATCACTATTTCCAAACTAGATGAGCACCAATATAATATGCACTCAAGTATGTCAAAGATATAGGGTGCTTCAGCGACCAAGTGTTTTAGGAATGTATGTGCATATTCCTATGTTTAGGAACATGTACATGTATTCCTATATTTGACCCATCCAGGTAAAACTTATTTTTTTAACCTCTTGAGTTGTACACGAAGGTTTACGAGCTTCTTCTTCTTAACTTGTCAAAGACAAAATTATGCACGAAGAACTTTTTTGAAGTTATAAAAGTTTAAAAATCTAAGGCATAAAATTTTCTAAAGTTAGAAAAGTTTAAAAACCCAAGGTATTTTAAAGTTGATGTGTAAAACTTTTCGGAATTTGGAAAAGTTTGAAAAGCTGAGATGTAAACTTTATTGTAGTTATATACTCCGAAAAATAAAACATAAAATAGGATGCATGGTTGAAACAAACTGTTTTTCATTAAGTGACTGAGTTTGAACTGAATAAAATGAATGCATGAACATAAAAGTCACTGATAATACTTGCGAAGATACTCAACATTCCATGGGTTCTTGAATTCTTCACCTTTTAGAGATTCTAATCGATAAGTTATTGGTCGAATCTCTGTCGAGATAAGATAAAGACAATGTCGGTTGGGTTCTAACTTATTATTCTTCTGAATCACCTTTTTTAGAATCAGATCTCCTTGTTCCAGGTTGGTCGTCTTGACTCTCCTGTTATAGAAACTTGTTATCTGTTGTTGGTATGCAAACATCTGAATAGTAGCATCTTTTCTGACTTCTTTGATCATATCCAAACCTAGTCATCTTGTCAGATCAATTTTTGGTGAAGTAAAATTAAGCTATCTATGAGTCAGCAGACCTATCTCTACTGGTATCACTGCCTCAGTACCTCAAGCAAGCATGTAAGGTGTCTCTCCCGTTGCAATTCTCGACATGGTCCTGTAAGCCCAAAGGATACTATAAAGCTCATTAATCCACTTGGCATTATCATCCTATAGTCATTTATTTATATTATTTACCATATTTTTGTTACTGATTTATGTTTGACCATTACATTGAGAGTGACCAGGGGCTGAATGAAGTTTTTGAATTACAGACCTTCGATAATATTCTTTAAACTCATCATTATCAAAATATGTACCATGATCGGTGATGAAAGAATATGGCATCCCATAACAACATATGATCTTCTTCCATATGAATTGGAATACTTTTTAATGGGGCCTATCCACTAAGGGTTCACCTTCAACCCATTTTGTAAAGTAATCCACTATGATGATCAAATATTTGAATAACCTTTTGGTGGTCAACAATGGTTGGACCAAGTCAATTCCCTAAATTATAAATGGCTATGGTGAGGTGATTGGAGTGAGAGAAGCTCATTGCTTTCAGTGAACTGCAGAAAATCGTCTGGCATTTTTCACACTTCTTGGCAAATGAAAGACAATCAACTTTCATCGTCGGCCACTAGTAGACTTGCACAACTATTCATTGTACTAAAGACTTTCAAACCGAAGGGGCACCACAGGATCCTTAATGAACTCTTTAATCAAGTTCTTTACTTCCATTGTATGAACACATCGGAGTAAAGATACTGTATACACACCTTTTTCTAGTACGTAATAAGCTTCTTTGTACCTTAGGCTCTTGGATTCTTCTAATTAGTAGGCAATATTCACGTCTAAATATAATTTCTGATAGGATCCATCCATAAAGGACCAAATTTGATGGACATCATGCTGACCGCCTCCATATCAATGCTCATGCTAGTGAGGATCTCTACTAGGATTGTTCATTTAAGTTTCGTGGGAGTGATTGAAGCTAGTAGAGCAAGTGCATCTTCTTGTGGATTGTCCAGTCTTGGAATTTTCACTATTTTCATTACAAGGAATGAAGAATTTACTTATATGGTTTTCTTCCAGTACCTCATCATTATATACCCTTTGACTCCATAGATTTGAAGCAACTGATGAGCAATGAGTTATGAATCACTGTGCATGACCACTTACTCGATGCCCAATGAAGATGCTAACTCTAGACCTATATTTAAGGCTTCATATTCTACTTCGTTATTAAATGCCTGAAATCAAAATCTCAGGGAATACTCCACATCCAGATTATTAGGGGTGTTTAAGATGAGCCCGACTCCGCATCCAGTGGTGCGAGAAGATCCATCCACGAATAAGTTCTAGATTAGAATTTCATTAATGAACTCTTCATTTACTAGTACTCCATACTTGAATATTTTCTTACTTTGCTTAACTAGTCGCTAAGACGTTTCTGATCCAGATGAGGACTCTGACTAGTCGGTGACCATAGGATTTTTCTTTTGAGCTGAGCTCTCCTCCGAAGAAACCTACTCGATAGGAAAACTTGGATGATTTGATGCCTCTACATATATGAATTCTGCTATAAAGCCTGCTACAGCTTTCCCCTTCATCGAAGTCCTAGGTTCATAGATAATATCATACTCTCTCGGCTCTACTGCTTAAGACATCAACCTTCCTGAATTGTTCGGTTTGTGTAGCTATTATCTTAACGAAAAGTCAGTGTACAGTATAATAGTGTGAGCCTGAAAGTATGGCCTCATTCTCTTGGATGCCTCTATAAGTGCTAGTGCCATCTATTCTAAGCACGGATATCTAATTTTTGCTCCTCATAATGCTTTACTTATGTAATATACGGGCTTTTGGACTCCCTTTTCTAGTCGAATGAGCGCTGAGCTAACAGATGATTCTGAAATAGCCAGATACAAATATAATTTATCTCCTATAATTGGTCGAGAGAGCAATAGTGGAGACTCCATATACTTTTTATGTTTAATAAAAGCTTTTTCACATTCATTATTCCATTCAAAGGTCTTTCTGAGCACCTTGAAGTATTGAAGGCATCCGTGAGTTACTCTAAATATGAAGCAGTTTAAAGCTTCTTCCCTTCCTATGAGCTTTTGTACTTCCTTTTTGCTAATCGGGGAGTGCATTTTCAATAAAGTTTTAATTTTATCGGGATTATCTTCTATCCATCTTTGATTAACAATGTATCTCCAAAACATCCATTTCTGCACTTCAAAAATACATTTTGTTGGGTTAAGTTTGATTTGATGTTGCTCGAGATGATCGAACGCCTAGGTTAAGTCGATAATATGGTCAGTAGAAACCTTGCTCTTGGTGAGCATATCATCAGCATAAACTTCCATATTGTTGACAATTTTTTCTTTAAAAACCTTATTTACTAACATTTGATATGTTGATCCAACACTTTTTAACCCAAAGGGCATAACATTGTAGCAGTATGTTCCTCAGCTAGTAATGAATGATGCATTTTCTTTATCTTAAAGCTTCATTTTTATTTATTTATAACCGGAATAGGCATCCATGAAGCTAAACAACTCGTGACCTACAGTCGCATCTACTAATTAATTGATCCTTGGAAAAGGAAAATAATCTTTTGGGCATGCTTTGTTGAGGTCAGTAAAGTCGATGCAAAAGCCCACTTATTCCTTTTCTTATTCACCATCACCACATTGGATAGACAGGTTAGATACTTCACATCTTCTATGAACTGTGCTTTCTATAGTTTCTCTACTTCATCGTGGATTGCCACGTTTTTCTTGGGACTAAATCCCTTCCTTTCTATTTGACTGTCTTGGAGTCTTTAGTTATGTTGATCTCATAGCAGAGGAAATTGGGATCATTTCACGACATATCATCATGGCTCCAGGAAAACACATTCTTTCTCTCTCTAAGGAATTTTATTAATTCATATCTGAGAGAATCAATTAACCTTGAACCAATTTATGTAGTTATTTCTAGCTTCTCATCATCCAGGACAAGGGATTGAGTCTCCTCAATGACTTATCCCTTCAGCAGATCCTTTCCTTCTTTGGGGTCCAAGGTGTCGATATGATAAGCGGTGGTGATCTTCATAACCTCGTGCTGGTCGACTGAGGTATAATAGCATTCCCTAGCATATTTTTGTTTCCATTGACCAAGTTGATTCCGTAGTTAGTAGGGAACTTCATACATTGATGAACTGTTAATGGGACAACCTTAAATTATTTTATTACTAATCTACCCAGAATGATATTGTAGGTAGATGGGACATTCTTGTCCAATACATAGAAACAAACACACTCTTGCCTTCTTACTGGCAGGTGTCGAATAGAACGTCAAACTTGATGGTACCCAGGGGGTATGCTCTTTCTCTAGAAAATCCTATGAGTGGTCTATAATATGGCTCTAGCATGTTATCTTTTAACCCAAGATTACTGAAACACTCTTAGAACATTATGTCTATCGAGCTTCCATTATCAACCAGTATCCTTGGAACTCTACCTTTACAAACTCGACATGTTATGATTAACGAATCATTATGAGGATAAAGCACCCTATTCAAATCATTCTTGGAGAAACCAATTACTAGACGCTGTTTATTAACCTTCCTTGGTCGGCCAACATCAGAGTTGGTCTTGTCAATATGTCTGACAATCGAGAAATCATTTACTCCATTCATATTGGCCATCCTTTCTACTATTTCATCTCCTCCTCCACCATCACCATTGAAAATAAAATGACATCTGAAAAAGATCATGTTGACATCCATATGTGGTTCTTCAGGTATATTGGGTAGGTCAGGATCGTCTTCGGCCTCTTGTTTGTGTGATCTTTTATTTTCATATATTCCTCGATGGGATGAATTAGATCTCTTCCTATTGTTCTGACCACGCTCTTGGTTGACAAATTTGGATAGCATTCCTTGCTAAATCATATTTTCTACTTCATTTTTCAAAGCAATGCACCCATGATCGCTATGAAATTCATAAAAATTTGAAGTGTCCCTCCAATTCGGGGTGACTTTAACTTTCTAGGCCAGTGTAGCTCTTTCTTATTCCAAATTTATTCCAAGATATGATGTACACCTTTGGTGAGGGGAATGTACTCATCATATTGCTTCATTATGTCTAGCTTGTCCTGTTTCTTACCTCTTCGATCCTTTTTGAAAGAATCCTTCTTCTTCTTTTAGGATTTGGAATTCGTTGCTCCCTTAGCAGCCGTAGCTTCCTCGGCGTTCATTATCTTGGAAGATTTAACCATCAATTCCATTATAGTTTTTGGTGGTTTCTTTTCTAGAGTAATAGAGGTCTTTAGTGATTAGCCTGTTCATGAGTGCTACGATAGCAGCCTTTCCCTAATAATCAATAACTTCCAACTTTTCATTATTAAATCGGGTGATGTAGTCCCGATTACTTTCCTTGCTTCTGATGCACAATCAAGAGATGAGTGACATCCTTGATAGGCTTATCCCTAAAGTAGAAATTAGAAATAAATTGCCCGGTGAGTTGATTGAAGCTAGAAATATTACCTATAGGGAGGCTGTTGTACCAAATCTGGGATTGTTCTATGATAGAGATGGATCAAGCCCTACATCTCATTTCATTGGGTACTCAGTAGATGTTAACAACAACTTGATATTGTTCTATCTGTAGGACTGAGTCCGTTTTCCCATGATATTTGGGAGTTATCACTATTGTTTTAAATTTTGGAGGGGTGGGGTAATCCACAATGGCCTAAACAAAGGGTGATCCTTTGATGAAACCCCTTTATAATTGGGTTTTTGGCTTTGTCCATTTCACCTATATGATCCTCCAGACATTATATGGATCCCTTCTAAGATTGTTTTGCTGATTTAGCTGAACTATCTTTTATGGCTATGTTGTGCCTATTGGTTGAGCTCTCTTCTGAAGAAGTCTGTTTGGTGCATACAAAACCACTAATACTGACTCTTGATCTGTGGGGGCCTTCATGGTGTTATTTCAATTCCCTCTGATTTTCCCTGGTTACTCGGGGACCTATTCGACCAAAGGCAGACTCCCTACTGATCCTTTCAAAATCACTTGTCCTTTCATGGGAAAAGGATCTATCATCATAGTATTGTGTTTAACATAATGAGGAGGTTACTCCTCGGTAGTAGGAACGATCATAGGAGGCACTTGAATTATGATTCCTCCTAAGTCTGGCAGGTTTGGGTGGCATGTCTCTTCTTGAATTAGAAGATTTATCTTCTATTGCACGAGATAATTATCGAAATCACTCTTGCATTGCGTCCTGTACTTTCGCCAGATTGAGCAAAATTCTTTGAATATCTATGTCACTGGGGAATTAGACAACTTTCGTATATTAGTGGCAACAACAAGGCTGCTTTCTAGAATAGTATTCGTCCTCTAAGGCAAAGGAAGAGTTATGGAATACAGTGAGATAGAGAACGATGGTAAACTAGTCGTTCCCACATATGGCGCCAATCTGTTGATGTCTAAAAATGGATCGATTCCGTTTTTATAATCACAAATAAATAAAAGTAAATTAACCCAATCAACACACATCAAATACAAATATTGTTAAAGTGGTTCGGCTATGGAAGAATGCCTACATCCACTTTTATTTTATTCAAGGGTTCACAATAGCTCAGAAGTGAATGATTTGAGTCGTATTGGACTTGTCCCCTCAAGCTGTGGGGAAATATGGAACGTCTACCCTAGATATGGAACGTCTTTATATTACCAAGCATTTACATTTGTATACAATTAATGAGAGATTATCTATTCATAGTTGGTTGACATTCTCATTCGAATAATGATTGGTCTTCCAGTCGGTTGGGCTTCTAGCATTGGTTGGATTTTTGGATGACTAAGCGTCACTGAAGCGGACCACGAGGCTGGTCGGCCATGCTGGATGGATGACAGGTGTATGCTCATTATTGGTATATACGGGAGTATAATGATTACATACAATACTCTTATATATATTTTTCTTTTTTAAGCTCTTTTGAGGTACCTATTTTTCTCAAGTTAATGAAATCCTATTGGCCCTATTTTGGCATATGATTATTTTTATTGCCTTAATTTTTTTCTTGGACTATGTTAAATGGTGACTTTCACGACGAGTTAATTTCACTCTCGCAACCCTTTCTCGTGAACACTCATTAATTTTTTCAATTCAAGCAATATTAATCCTCATGGTAAACGATTCTTACATGCACACCTCCTCCTAAGTCTTATTACACATAGATGAAAAAATTGAGATAATAAGGTCTCACCAAACTCAAATATGCATGAGATGTCAAACACTTATATAAATTCGTACATCTGTGCAAAGATGGCATATATATAAAGTGAAATCCAAATGCATATCCATTTCGAAACAACTTCATTAATCAATGGTTAAGATAATTCAATGCATCAACAATTATGACTAAACGTGCTATCCACATGGATAATGAAGTGATAGGGGTCCAAGCACACCAATATGCCACATTAAACATGAAAACTCAAGACACAAATAATAAATCGAAAATATTTTTGTATTTTTCTAAAAATATTTTTGACTTAAAAATAAAATCTTTTTGTATTTTTTTAATAAGACTCAAATAAATGAAAATTATAATATAAAGGGATACACATGTCATATCACTAGTAAGATATAAATCATGAAGCAAAGACTAGCGTATAACAAACATGGCAACACAATCATCCTTTAGATCTAACATGTGAAAAATCAAGTGGAACCAAACAAGAATCATGAAGTTTAATTCCTAAAGCTTATAAGTCCAATTTCCTACCCCAGGTAGGTGTGAAATGACGCATGGGGGTTTTGGTAAACGAAATGACTTTATTCCTCAACTTCCCAGGAGCCTTTCGAAGGTCATAGCAAAAACTCCTAAGGTGACCCTTCCTACCGCAATGGGAACAAGTGTAAACACGATGAGGAATGTGACCTAAATATGGACCTCTCCTACCGTTCCTAGTCAGCTCTCTCACACTAATAGTATTTCCTTTGGGAATGGGAACAACACTAGCATCGTAGCCTATACCAAACCTATCTCCCTTGATTTGGAAAGTTCCTAACATCCTATATAACTTCTCCAATCTAGTCTCCATATCAAACTTCACCTTACTCGAGTCTCTCAATTTCATCTCTAACTCACTAATCCTAGACTCAAGCAAACACCTAGACTCCTCAAACTACAAAATCTCCTTCTTTAAATCCTCCGTCAAACTATAAAGACTATCTCTCTCTTTCTAAACGTATTCTAGTTTCTCCCTAAGAGTCTTCTCCCGTGACCTAAGATCCTCAATCAAAGCATCATTATTCCTTATGGCACACTCATTCAACCTATATTGTAATTTAAAGTTTGCCTTTTTCATCTTTACTGATTCCGCATAGAAATCATTAAAGGCAACTTGCAACTCTCTCATATCTATCTCCTCCTCCTCACTATCTTCACCCTCACTCTCTTGGGATTCACACTCAACGTCCTCATAAATGTAAGTCACATGAGAATCTTCATGGGAACATTTATTGTTGTCGTTCACATGACATGCCATGAATGCTACAAAGTTGCGCTCAATGGGGACCTTTCTCTCTCTTTCGTTTCACTATCACTTGATGTGGCGTTATATGCTATCAGTTTCTTCCCTCGCTCTTAAGTCTAGTAGGACACTCGGCTACCATGTGACCATACCCCTCACACCTAAAACACCTATCCAACTTAACCCTTTTAACATTCTCACTCTTATACTTTGGGGCGGGATTGACCTTGTTGTTATTAAATTTCTCAAGTAGTTTGGCATCCTTCGATTGATTTTGGAACTTAAGAAACTTTTTTATCTTCTTTGCCAACAGGGCTACATCCTTAAAAATTCGGAATCGAAACCGTCATCCAAAACTTTAGTCTCCTCATTCCGAGCTTTCAAAGAAATGCCATTTTCTTTCTTTGGAAATTTCTTGGAGGTAAATGTAGCGGGTTCATAGGTTTGTAAGTCACATACAATCTCTTAAAGTTTCGTTGATTCAAGAATACCCAAGGAGTTCAAAACGTTCACTTTTTCATCAAATCTACTCTGCAACGATCTTAAGATTTTCTTTATGACATGGTTGTCAGGTATTTTCTCTCTCAAATTAAAAGACGAGTTGATAATACTTGACATTCCAGCATAAAACTCGTTAAATGACTCACTCTATAACATCTTAATCGTCCCAAACTGTGTTGTAAGGATTTGAAGTTTAGACGCCCTAACCATGCTAGTGCCCTCGTGAGTGAGTGAACAAATATCCCAAGCCTTTTTAGAAGTTTCATATGTCTTGATTCTATTGTACTTTTTCAGTGTGACATGTGAAAAAATAATGTGAAGACCTTTAGAATTATAAAGTGCAAGTCTATTTTCATCTTCGGTCCATGACTCAACTGGTTTTAAACTAGTGGCATCACCCTCTTGTCTGACTGGTGGAGTCTGACCTTTTTCAACCACTAGCCACGCATGCTCATCAATTGATTTTAATGCACCTCTCATTCACATTTTCCAATAAGAATAATTAGTGCCATAAAAAATAGGAGCTCTATAACTTTCAAATTTTTTGAAATTCATCCTTAAAAACATAAGGGCTCAACACACACAAAAAATGTTTCTAGCTCTGTTACCAATTTGTAGGCCCCTTTTTATTTCAAATGTTTAAGGATTTCAAAACAACTTTCTTTCCAAAAACTTTTTCCAATTTTTATATGCACCAAGTTTGTGAACCAATTTCAATTAAACCCAATTTTATCTTGTTTAAGCCTAAACATGCATCTAGGTGATTAAAGAAAGTAAAATAAAAATGTTCAAAAAAATAATGCCGGATGTACGAGGTTACCAAAAATGGAAAAATAACCTCAAACGACCCAAGCCAGACAATCACTACTATGTGGAGTTATAAAGGAAGACATATAGACTTATACAATGACTTGATCCCCACAAGCCTTGACGCTGTTCTTCTCTTTAACTATTCCTGCACAGTGCCAATGCAGAAGTCCTTCTACAATACCTGTCCACATCATACGCATCCACGAATGCCTCGGTGTCCACTGATGTAGCTTAGCAAACCGTCTACAATTCAGAACACGAACTCCTTCATTTTTTCACCACAAAACCCAACGATCAATTGTTTAATGTGATGAACAAACCCTGATGGTGCAACACAAGATCTCTGTAGCAATAGAATATGAAAGGTTGGACCTTGAAAACTCTAAGGATGGTTTTTTATTAATGAAAACCATAGAAAACTTTTATGCAGAAAAACAAAACGATTAGACTGTATTTTGGTTCTGCACTCTTCTATGAAATTCTGAGACAAAAACTCTTTAAATAAAACTTTTAAGTCAGCATGTCATTCTAACGACTTACATATGTCATTATAGCGACTGTGTGATGTCGTTCGAATGACATCAAATGTCGTTTGAACCACCAAAACTTAAGATTTGATTCCATACGACTCTAAACTATAATTATCTCAAAATAAATGAAGATAAACCCTTTTAAAAAGAAATTATAACATTTATCAACAAAATATCCATCCTTTAAAGCATTTTTCAAGTCTCATAAACATTTTGAATTCATACCCGAGAGATCGGAATGCAATGAAGAAGTAAAAATTGTGCACTAATAAAACTCGACATGATGTAATCTTTAAAACTTGGTTATTACGTCTTCAATAAACATGTAATAGACTTTAAATATTTATTAATTAAATATTTATTAATTTAATAAACTTGGTTGTTAGTTTTAAATATTTATTAATTAATTTATTTATAAGCTAGTCATTTCGAATTATTACCATAAACGAGTTATCGTGTAAAAAATTATCAGCTCTAGAATCATGACAATATAAAATCTATCCATGACTCAAAAACAAGTTTTGTTCCGGAAATAAGTTAAATACTTATAAATGGACTAAATTGGGAATTTTCTCCTTACACAATCAATTCGAATAAATAATTAAATTAGCATCCTATGCGTTTTATCCCACCCATTGAATGGGGTATTTAGCGTAACATTCTCATATTAGAACATAAACAACAAACAAGAAAAATAGAGACATAAAATTTAATTAAGAGGTAGAACACAATACGTAAGTCTACTTGTCGAATTGCAATCTTTCAATGCGTCGAACCCGTCCCAGTTCTTCACAATATCCTTACTTGATTACAAAAATTAAAATTAAAAATAAACCTAAAAACTATTCTAAAGCTAAAATAAGTTTTTAATATTTTTTCTCAATTTTCTAATCTTCCCAAATCGTACAGAAAAATTACACCGATTTCTCTCTTTATTCCCTTAGTGATAAGTCTTTTAATGAGTTGCCCTCTCCTCTGTTAAAAAGTCATAAACTAGGGTTTAATGGAGATAGATTGTTGGGATTTGAGGTTTGGCCAAGTCAAAGTTGAAAAGACTCATGGGTTTTAGAGGTATGGGATAAGGATAGGCTGATTTTTTGGGGGGTATTTTGTTGAATAATGATTTCGAGTTGAGTAGGTCTGGATCAGGTTATGGAGTATGGTGCTAGATTTTGAATTCGGGTTGTTGGCATGGGGGTTAATGGCTGCTATGGGTTATGGGTAGGAAGGATGGGTTTCTCAACTGGGTATAGGTCTTGGGTTTATTGGGGTTTGTTGAGATACGTTGCGAATTTTTTGTGGAGATGACAGTGTTGTGTAGCTTGGGTTTTGGCCAGATTTTATGGAGACGGGTGATAGGTGAGAGGAGTGATGTAAAAGGTGATAGCAACACTTGGGGTGTGTGGATGTGTACAGTAGTTAGGGTGTGTGTAATTTGTACAAAGAAAAATTCAAGTAAAACTAATCTAAAGACTCAATTAATAAGATTAAAAAAATAAAGTCTATTAAAATTAAAAAATAAAAAAATAAAATTCTAACCAATTAAAAGATAAAAATAAATAAATTAATTAATTATTAAATATTTACAAATAAATCTAAAACTAACCTAAAAAATATAAAATCTATTAAAACTAAATGAATTAAATCCTAACCTAAATATAAAAGACTCAAGTAAAATAAAGTAAAATAATAATTATAAAATCAAGCTAATAACGATAAATAAATAAAAACTATATTCACCTATTGTAGAGAAAAATATGAAAACCACTTGACGCAAGCTAATGGACCCTAATATTTACAACTATATGCACACAAATCAAATATAAAATTCCTAAAAATTATATACGGCACAAATAAAAATGTAAAAAATAATAAAATAACAAATTAAATACACAAAAGGCTCGGTGATGGTTTAGGCTTAAGTTTGGTACGAGACTAGGTCTAGGGTATCAGAACTTATCGGGGAATGCTCAAACGGGACTTCTGACTTTACGATCACTTTGATTTTCTTCATTGGCGCTTTTGACTGCTACTTTGTTGCAATTATGTTGATTTAGTAAGATTTGATACCCTGACTGTTGATTGACCTGCAAAATAAATAAATACGATCATAAGGCTAATTTTATTATAAAAGGGCGAGTAAAATATATCTATTTGGGGTATAAAATCAACACTTTTGGGTGCTTATCAAATATCATAACCACTAAGATGGGAACTTCACGGAGTAGGGGAGGAAGGTTTCCCCTAGCATCCTATAGAGACAGGAGGCAGGAAGCAGGAGTATTGCAGGTAACCTTTGGAGAACCCTAGGAGTCTGAGCCTCGCATCTCATGGAAACACCAGTTCGACACGATGATCTAGATCTCATAGGGTCTTACCACCCTAGAGCCACGTTCTCCATCCAATCAACAAGCCATTATGAAATCAATCTTACTTTGAAGAGCGTCCAAGTGTACTGGAAAGGTTGAGAAGAGGCACATCATTTGATCGATTGGTTCCACATAGCAATCGTTGGGAGGTAGTAGTAGCATCTCGAGATTTCCACCAAATATGAGGCGATCCAAGAAAATTCATTACTGGGGGATCCCACCGATCTACTAGAGAATTGGCCATACTTGAGTAGGTTTCTTAGGAAGAGAGATCGGCTAACAACTGAGGTCGAACTGCTCAGCTGGTGGAGAAACCAAAGAGGACAACTAACCATAAAAATGATCCATCCGACACTTGGAGGATCGGCTCGGGGAGATGGCTAAGTCAAAGAACTCTCTACAAATGGATTCCATGAAGGGGTCTTTATTCGTCCCATCTGTTATGACGTACACTAGCTACCCCAGCTAAATTCAAGCCACAGATTATCACACCAAAGTATGATGGAAAAACAGATCCAGTTCCTCACACTAAGCATTATCACATTTATTCCATTCCCGACGAGATATGATGCAGAGCTTTCTCTAACACAATCACAGGTTCCGCTTAAATCCAGTATAATAGCCAATCCTGAGGGCTAATATCCAATTTCCAGTAACTAGTCAACCTGTTTATTAGTAATTTCTATTTTAGCACAAAATTTAGGAAGGGAGTGGCTCATATACTTAGTGTTCGACCGAAGGCTAATGAAAGTATCCGTGATTTTATCACCGCTTTAACACCGAAAAGCTGGAGGTGGTATATTACAATGAGAAATCCACTATAATTGCTTTGATGAGTGACCTAAGGTCGAGAAAGCTATTTTGGGCACTGACAAAGGAACCACCCTGGATGATGACAAAGTTGCTATCTAAAGAAGGAAAAATCATGAATGCCTAAGAAGCTATGGTTACCAAAGAGTTTGACCATCCTAAGTCGTCATCCAAGAAGGCGAGCGACAAGCACGATCAGAAAGACGAAAAGACCAAAAGCCAAAGAAGTACGAATAATATACCCCAGTGACAGTTGGCATCGATGACATTTTTGAGGAAATCTAGGTAGCATGGACCTCAAGTATCCTTGGAAATTGAAGGCATCGGCGAATAGGTGGGACAGGAACAAGTACTGTAAGTTTCACAAAGACAATAGCCACAATACCGACAGGTGCATCACCGTAAAGAATGATATCGAGGGCCTAATTAGTAGAGGAAAATTATCTAGGTATGTGGAAAAAGATGTCCAAACAGATTCTGATGAGTACGAGATCAGGAGATGATCAGAATTACCGTGATGTAAGGTAGACGACAAGAAGCCAGGGAGGAGTGACAAATCGGACGACAATCCAGATCTTCTTCAAAGCCTAAGAAGACCGTTTATGAGGTTGAAATGATATCCTTTGGTTGTCATTTCATTGTCGGGGGAGATGAAGGTGATGAATAATGGCCAACTAAAAGGAAAGCCTATCTGAATGAAGCTAAATCTTATGCTCGTGTGAGGCAGACCAACCTGGTAGCAAAGGTGGGCACGCACCCTCGTAAACTGAGCAAGGATAAGATAATCATCATGATATCTGAAGATAACTTATTCGGGGTATTGTATCCCCATGAAAATGCTCTGGTCATCACTATAATGATCCCCAAATGAATAGTCGCTAGAGTATTGGTTGATAATGGCATCTTCGCAAATATTATATTTTGCTACTATTTTAAAAGGTTGAATCTCTGAGATAGTAAGTTAAAGCCATACCACCGACCCCTAATTGGCTTTTCAGGTAAAAAGGTGTAACCATTGGGAATGGTAGAACTCGAGGTCATAGTGGGGACATGGCCAACTGATTAGGCACATATTCTTCACATTTATCCCCTTAATTTCTGTATTTTTATGATCCCGTGCAGTGCAAATAGCTTGGATTTGTCTCGTATTTATTCTACTAACCCCTTTTGGCAAGTATTTTGTGTTTTGTGTATTTCTAATGTGTTTTACAAGTATTTCATGCAAGTTAGTGCGAAGGAGAACTCAAAACAGTGAAAGAAACCAAGAAATGGATAGTTGAAGGGCATTTTCGTAATTTTTCAGCCTTAGTCCGGAGGTGGGGCCAACTAGAAAGTTGAAGATCTCTAAATTACAAGAACACTGGAAAAAACGGCACCTCAATCCGAGCTACGGTGAATAAGTAATGATGTTTTGAAGTTGCGCGATAATGAAGAGAAATGGACCAGAAGCCAAACCGATCCGGATGGAACAGGACCGATCCGGTCAGGAAAAAAAAGAACCGATCCGGTACCAAATGGATCTAGACCGGTCCGACTGTGCGAATTACTATCATTAATTATGTAGATTTTAAGGTGATTGGCTGGTAAAAAACTTGTGCCACAAGCGAAATTAGATGTAAAATTCGAGCAACTTGGTGCTATAAAAGACCAAGCCCTAATTCATTCAAAGGGGGACTAAAAAATTAGGGAGAGAAAGTCATTTTTTTTAAAATCCTTTTTTGTTTTTCATATTCTTAGAAAAACCCTAGTTTGTATGTTTGAATAACAAGTAGTATTCTGGATTCAAGTTCATCTAGTGCAGATTTCAAGTATCAATACTTCAATTCAATTCAAGTATCAAATTCCCTTCTCTTATTTAGTCTCAATTCTAATTCAGTTTTCAATTGTTTTGCAATTTGTTACCAATGTTTGTTAGATCCATAATTCCATGCATTGTTATGAAATTGTTTTCCCATAAAATCATGTCTAGCTAAATTTTCAAGGGCTGGGGTACATGAACTCATTCCGGTATAAATTACATGTGTAGAAAATAGAGGGTAAATTAAATATTGACCAAACCGTGTATGAAAATTCTACGAACATAGCCGACCTTTTAATTTCTCTTGCCCTAGGTACTTGGGATGTTTAAGAATGTTATGTAAGTGAAATTGTCCATTCACCGCTTTATATTTACCTTTGATTTCATATGATGCGGGCAAGATCCTTCATATATGTAATGCTTAGGATCTATAAAGATTGGATTTAGTCAAATCTTTTAATTTAAAATGCAAGTATTCTATACGGTAATTTACTAAGGTTTGAAGGATTGTACCCCACCCTATTTTTTCTCATTTTCAAATCTAATTTCTTTACAATTATTAGTGTTTTCGTGCACATTTTATTTCGTCACCAATTGGAAATTTAAACCCATTAATAATATTTTTCTTTTCTTTTCTTTTAATATCAAATTTAGTATTAAACTACCTTACCTTTGTCGTCACGTTCACACGTCCTAATTCCCTGTGGATTTGATACCCAGACTCGCCACTATACTCCTTAAGAAATGTAGTTACAAGTTTAGGTTTTTTTTTTGTATTGAGATTGGAAGCCGATAACAACGACTAGCGTATTACACGGACGCTCGATTTTTCCACTCGATCAAAATGGCCCCGTTGCCGGGGAATTAGGTAGACTTTAGGTTAGGTTGGTTATTCCCGAATTTGATTTAAAAAAAAAATCTCATCTCATCTTTCATAAGTTGTTCATGCAAACTCCTCTGTTGTCTCCAACCTAATTTCACGAAAATCCCCTCGCGGAAGCTAACTCTGACAATTCTCATATTACCGAAGTTCCACACTTTTGAGTCAAACACTGAGTGAGGGTTCTGAATCGTTAGGTAGCAATATGTCTGTGCATGGTAGTGTTGGTGTTGGTGCTGGAGAGGAAGAGATACCATATCTTCCCATGAAAGATCTTTTATTTTCGGAGGGAACTGTTACCCCTGGTTGCATTTTACTCCCGTATAATGCCGGTCAGTTCCACTTTCGAAATGGTATGATACAAATTCTTCCCACATTTCACGGGATGGATTCGGAAAAACCATATCTCCATATTAGAGAGTTCGAAGATACATGTGAAATGTTTGGTGACCAAGCTTGCCCACAAGATGTTATCCGATTAAAGCTTTTCCCTTTTTCCTTAAAGGATAAAGCTAAGACCTGGCTATGGTCTCTATCCCCGAATTCTGTTCTGTCCTGGAGAGATATGCAAACCAAATTTCTCTCAAAATTCTTTCCACAACACAAAACCAATTCTGTCAAGGCACAAATACAAGCTTTTCGACAAAATGAGAATGAGGCTTTCGACAAGTGTTGGGAGAGATTTTAGGAGTTAGTTAGTGCTTGCCCATATCATGGATTCGAAAAACATCATCTGATTTCATTTTTGCATCAAGGGCTTACTTTGGCGTCTAAACAACTCGTTCAGACCATGTGTGAAAGACCTTTTTGGGAATTAGACTCAAGCGATGCTGAGGCTCATCTGAGATATGTAGCAGATACTACCCAAGCATGGGATGTTTCTGATCCCAACAGCCAAAATAGACATCGACAAGTGTCCAACACTCCTGCTGCTTCCAGTATTTATCAATTGGACAAGGACACTTTGTTAGACCGTCGGCTTGATCAGTTTGAAAAGAGGATAAGAGACATCCTTGAGGTTCGGTTTAGAGAAGCTACTGGACATATCTTAGCTGAAAAAGAAGAGGTGTGTGCCATTTGTGTTGTGGGTCATTCTACCAAAGGATGTCCGGCAATACCCGCTTACAAGGCAATGTACACTGAACAAGTTGAGGCAATAGGAGGGGTTATCGGACATTTTAGTACACCCAATGGAAATGCTTACAATAAATCTTGGATGAATCATCCTGGGTTCAACTATGGACAACCAAAAGGTGGGATAGCTCCTAATCCACATGTGGCTTTGCCACCACCCCCACCGCAATTTCAGCAAATGCCTCCTCCAATGCCAAACCCTATGCAATCACCATCTCCTGGTCCATATGTTACCCCACCGAGGCGATCTCTTGAGGACAACTTAAATAACCTCATCCAATCTCAAAAGGAGAACAATGCTAAGTATGATTTAATGTTCAATGAAATACATACTATCATCTCAAGGTTGCAAACTGCATCGAATGTCCAAGAGAAGGGCAAATTTCTTGCTCAAAGCCAACGACCTCCCCAAGGACAAACCAGTGTTGGCACTACATCCCACGACCATCGAGAGCAATGTAACGCTATTACCACTCTACGTAGTGGGAAAGTAGTTGATTTGCCACCTCCCCCACGCACTGCATCTAAAGATAAAGAGGTTTCGCCCGGCACAAGAGAGGCCGAAGATGCCCCTTTAATTGAGAGTGAGGACGAGGAAAACACTAGTGGACCCAAGGCCATCATCCCCACCGCTGCCCCATACCCTCAACGGTTGGTCTCTCACTCCAAAACAACCTCCCGTGATGAAATTCTGGAAGTCCTAAAGCAAGTAAAAATTAATTTCCCTTTTCTCGAGACTATACAGAGAATTCCCGCGTATGCTAAGTTTATTAAGGACTTACTCACGGTGAAACGCAAGCTAAAGGTAAACCAGAACGTCTCTTTAGCCTAAAATGTCAGCGCAGTCTTGTCGAGTGACTTTCCATTAAAATATAAAGATCTGAGTGCACCCACTATTTCGTGTATCATGGGGAAGAACCGAATCGAGAGAGTTCTAATAGATCTAGGGGCGAGTGTTAACATTATGCCCTATTCCATCTATAGGCAACTAGAACTGGGGGCCCTTAAGCCCAGAAATATGACTCTCCAGCTCGTGGATCGTTCTGTGAAGCTTCCTCAGGGAATTGTTGAGGATGTGATTGTCCAAATAGACACTTTCTACTTCCCGGTGGATTTTGTCATTTGGGACGAAGAACCCTCCGTTCTCCCAAGTAATCATGTTCCCGTTATCCTTGGCTGCTCCTTTTTAGCTACAACTAATGCTCTTATCAATAACCGAAGTGGGCGAATGAAATTAACTTTCGGGAACATGACCCTCGAAACAAATATATTTAATAATTCCAAGAGAGAGGGTGATGAAGGGGAACTGCGAGGGTTGGATCTTTTGGGGGAAGCACACGAGCAAGAAAGAACTTACAAGGAAGAGCGATTAGGGGAAGGTTGTGTTGCGCACAGTGAGAGGAGTGGTTGCAACATCGAGAGCAAGGTAGGGGAGCTATGTTTAGTTAGTGCATTCGAGAGCATGAGTGAGCCCATGAACAAGAGTGAAAGACAATATTTAGAGTGTGTCGGGAGAGGCTCGTCGAAATACTTAGAGGAAAGCGAATGGCAGGACACTATCGATACATTTATCCTCAATTACAACCCACCCACACCACCCTATCATTCGGCGAGTGAGCACGAAAGGCAGGTTGAGGACACCAAGCAAGAGAGAGAACTAGAGGAGTTGAGCCTAGCAGAGTTTGAGCGCGAGTTCGAACAGGTGGATACACGCCTAAATGATGAAGTCCAATATTTCTGGGCCTCATTTCGTCATTTAGACGAAAGAGAGTGGGAAAATAGAATTGATGCATTTCTCCTTCCCAAACCTCCACCCATACCATTTGAGTCTTCGGATGTACTTGAAGATACGAATCAAATCTCGTCCGACTTAGAGACCAACCCACGTGCTATGCAACAAGAAGATCCTTTTCCGGTTTATCATAATGCATCTCCCGGTCTTTCCTTTATCTATGGCCAAGGGCCCAATTTGTTCCGGCTATTCACTTATGATGGTAAGACGAGAGAGACGAGGAGAGCATCGTACCCAGTGAAAGGGGTCGGGTGATTTGTGGAGAGAGATGAGAGGTCGTCGCACCCCGACGCGTATGGGGTGATTTTTGTTGTATTTTTGAGTCATGTATAACTGCTATATAGTGTCTTGTTGCATTTTAATAATTTGCTTGTCGCACTTATTCCTTTTCTTCTTTATATTTTAATCCTTTTGATTGAGGACAATGCAAAAGTCTAAGTTAGGGGGGGTGATAAGTGCGTCTTTCTAAAACTTCACAAATTTTTAAAATGCCAAAAAAAAAATTGAAAAATGTTGAAAAACCAAAAATATTTTTGTTCAAAATAAATAAAAATTGGAATTTAAAATTTTCAAAAATAACACCGTCATTCTATTTAAAGTCTCAAATTGTTAAATCTCAATTGCACTAAGCCAAAATTGACCAAAAATGGAAATTGAAAGAAAATTGACAAATTTACGAATAAGTGTGGAGATTAGTCCAACTCGGTGAGATTTTGAGCCTTTAATTTTTTATGAGTTTTTAAATCAATCCGAGTTTATGGTTAACTCAAAGTTCTTTTCAGCATTTTAATAAGTCGTTGATGATCTCAATCCTTTGTTTTGATCGGTTATGGGAAACGTGTGAAATGTTGTCTCAAAATTCGTGCTAAATATAACTCTAAACTTAATTAATGTCGAGATGGATATGGTAATGTGATTAGCAATTTGGACAATGAAGTAGGCCCTCGTTTGTTACCCAAAAATATTAGCCATAATAATGTTGTTAAAAATTATCCCTTTGCAACCCAAGTTGAGCCAAATAAAATATTTTCCTTCCGTTTGATAACCCGAAAAACCCAAATAACCCGGAATTGTGAAAATTGAATATTCATCAAATAAAGTCCAAATTGTGCTAAAAAAAGGGGGTAAGAAAAAATAGATATGCTCAACAAAAATAAAAAAAGAAAAAAAAATAGAAAAAGAAAGAGAAAAATGAGTAAATGCCCGAAAAAGCACTAATGGACATCATAAGGACATATTTCAATTCCGAACATTCCATCCATTCCCAATTTTACCCTTTACACTTTTAACCTGAAAAGTCCTAACTGAGTCTGAATGGCGAAATTAATTACTGCATGGAGAGCTATGACATGAAAAGATAATAAAAGAGATAAAAATGGTGTGATTAAGAGATGATGTTTCCCGTTTTTTAATAACTGTATTCCGATGATGAGATCTTTTTACCATATATTTCCAGCTTTTCAATTTTGTATGCATGAATTTGTGTCCATTATATTTACTCTTTATATCATGCATACCGAGAGAAAATAACCACAATCCGAGTGATTCGTTTGTGAGTGCATCCGTAAGAATTTGAATCAAAACGAATTTTCGGAAAGTAACGTAATTCTCAATCGGTGGAAATTTGAGGTTTAATTTTTGACTTTGCACACACACACACACACTATGGTTTGAGACATTTGAATATGAAGTTATGGTGACTATTTTTCGAAAAGTTTAAATTGTACATTTTTTAAGTATTTTGATATTTATTTGAGTCAATAAAGAATTTTGTGGGTATATTCACTGAAAACCCTCACGAGACAAAACTCGTCCTACTAGGGTAACCTAGTGGTTTAAAGGCTTGTTGCATACGCTAAATGCAATCGCTTGCCTGTGAAAAAGATATTCTATCCCAATAAAAGAATTTTCGAGAGTTGAACTTTAAACTAATTTCTTTTACATTGCTCGGGACGCGCAAAGTTCTAAGTTAGGGGGTGTGATTAGGCACATATTCTTCACATTTATCCCCTTAATTTTGGTATTTTTATGATCCCGTACAGTGCAAATATCTTGGATTTGTCTCGTATTTATTCTACTAACCTCTTTTGGCAAGTATTTCATTTTTTGTGTATTTCTAATGTGTTTTACAGGTATTTCATGCAAGTTAGTGCGAAGGAGAACTCAAAACAGTGAAAGAAACCAAGAAATGGAGAGTTGAAGGTCATTTTCGTAATTTTTCAGGCTTATTCCGGATGTGGGGCCAACTAGAAAGTTGAAGAGCTCTAAATTACAAGAACCCTGGAAAAAACGGTACCTCAATCCGAGCTACGGTGAAGAAGTTACGATGTTTTGAAGTTGCGCGATAATGAAGAGAAATGGATCAGAAGCCAAACCGATCCGGATGGAACAGGACCGATCCGGTCAGGAAAAAAAAGAACCGATCCGGTACCAAATGGATCCGGATCGGTCCGGCTGTGCGAATTGCTATCATTAATTATGCAGATTTTAAGGTGATTGGCTGGTAAAAAACATGTGCCACAAGCGAAATTAGATGTAAAATTCGAGCAACTTGGTGCTATAAAAGACCAAGCCCTAATTCATTCAAAGGGGGACTCAAAAATTAGGGAGAGAAAGTCATTTTTTTAGAAATCTTTTTTTGTTTTTCATATTCTTAGAAAAACCCTAGTTTTTATGTTGGAAGAACAAGTAGTATTCTGGATTCAAGTTCATCTAGCGCAGATTTCAAGTATCAATTCTTCAATTCATTTCAAGTATCAAATTCCCTTCTCTTATTTAGTCTCAATTCTAATTCAGTTTTCAATTGTTTTGCAATTTGTTACCAATGTTTGTTAGATCCATAATTCCATGCATTGTTATGAAATTGTTTTCCCATAAAATCATGTCTAGCTAAATTTTCAAGGGCTGGGGTACATGAACTCATTCCGGTATAAATTACATGTGTAGAAAATAGAGGGTAAATTAAATATTGACCAAATCATGTATTAAAATTCTACGAACATAGCCGACATTTTAATCTCTCTTGCCCTAGGTACTTGGGATGTTTAAGAACGTTATGTAAGTGAAATTGTCCATTCACCGCTTTATATTTACCTTTGATTTCATATGATGCGGGGAAGATCCTACATATATGTAATGCTTAGGATCTATAAAGATTGGATTTAGTCAAATCTTTTAATTTACAATGCTAGTATTCTATACGGTAATTTACTAAGGTTTGAAGGATTGTACCCCACCCTATTTTCTCTCATTTTCAAATCTAATTTCTTTACAATTTTTAGTGTTTTTGTGCACATTTTATTTCGTCACCAATTGGATATTTAAACCCATTAATCATCTTTTTATTTTCTTTTCTTTTAATATCAAATTTAGTATTAAACTACCTTACCTTTGTCGTCTCGTTCACACGTCCTAATTCCCTGTGGATTCGATACCCAGACTCGCCACTATACTCCTTAATAAGTGTAGTTACAAGTTTAGGTTTTTTTTGTATTGAGATTGGAAGCCGATAACAACGACTAGCGTACTACACGGACGCTCGATTTTTCCACTTGATCACCAACCTACCAAATCGAGAATGTTCGATTGTTTATCCTAGATAAAAATGCATTGTACATTTACAACGTGATACTAGGAAAGGTTGGGCAAAAGAAATTTGAGGCTATCCCATCAATAATACACTAGTGCTTGAAGTTTTCAACTCATTACGGAGTAGGTGTCATAAAAGGCAATAAGGCAGAGGCAAGTTAGTGCTATTAAACCTCAACCAACCAGGAAGAGTAGAGGAAGTTGATGACCTCCTACCATATGGAAACCATTGATCCTCGGGATGAAGCAAAGGGTCGGCAGTTGAATAAATTGAGACAATTCTACTTGAAGCCAACCACTTAGAGAGGACCATCCAAATCGGATCATCACTAGATCCCCGTTTAAGGAAGGAGTTCGTAAACTTCGTGTAGTAGCTCATGAATGTTATCACACGGAGAAATGAAGATATGGTCAGAATTGATCCCGAGTTCATTTGCCACGATTTGAGTATGGTGAAAGGAGCTAAGATAATCAAGCAAAAGCTAGGGGTTTTTAACACCGGTAAGGACCTCACTATCCAGGAGGAGGTCCTTAAGTATCAAAAGGCTAATTTCATTAATGATGTCAAATATTCAAATTGGTTGTCTAAGGTAGTGATGGTGTGCGAGAAGAATATTAAATAGAGGATGTGCATAGATTTCACCGACTTGAACAAATCATGCCCTAAGGATCACTATCCATTGCCCCAGATTGACTAGCTGGTAGATGCAACCTAAGGCTATGATCTCCTTAGCTTCATGGATGCCTTTTCGGGATACAACCAAATTTAGATGAAACCCAGTAATAGAGAGAAGATGTCCTTCGTAATGAGTCGAGATACTTACTTTTATAATGTCATGACCTTTGGTCTAAAAACTATAAGTGCTAATTATCAACGATTGGTGAATAAAGTCTTTGAAGAGAAGATTAGGGTAAACATGGAAGTATACGTAGACAACATGGAAGAGAAGATTAGGGTAATCAAGGACCTCGAGAATACTTTTGACCAACTGGAAATGGACCAAATGATGTTGAATCTGAAAAATATATGTTCTGGGTTTTATTATCAATCAATAAAGAATTGAATCCAACCTCGACAAGACCCATGTTCTAATCAACATGAAATATCCCACGATAAAAAAAAAAGACGTGCAAAAGATAATTGGGCGAGTGGAAACACTTGAAAGGGTCATCTCTAGAGCCATAGATAAGTGTTTTCCCTTCTTTAAAGTATTAAGAAAGTATTTTAAATGGAATCAAGAATGAGAGAATTCTTTCTTGGAACTGAAGTAGTACTTAGGATTTCCCCCTCATATCAAGACCTATTATAGGAGAAAGGATTTTTCTATATCTTGTCGTATCCAAATTAGTTATCAGTTCCACACTGGTAAGGTTGGAGGAAGGAATTCAAATGCCAGTTTATTAATGATACAAATCATACCGAGGAGCCAAAATCTGATACTCTCGAATGGGGAGGTAAGACTTAGCACTATGGAAGCTATGAGGATAATGAAGTTGTTTTTCCAATCCCACACGATTGTGTTCTACATCGACCTACCCTTGAGGCAGATCCTGCATAAACTAGAAAAATATGGTCGACTGATGGCTTGGGTAATCATTCTCGGTGAGTAGAACATTCAGTACGAACCCAGAACATCCAGCAAAGGAAAAGCATTCGAAAATTTCATCGCTGAGTTCACTTATAAAAAAAAACCATTTGAGCAAATCCTTCAGGAGATAACTTTGTTCATCGTGGAAAGTAGACTTATATAGAAGAGAGATTATTTCTAAGAAAGATCGAGCAGACTCCACTTGGATAGAGATCCTTAACGAAGGGTGACAAGGATTGGCACAACGAATCTCAAAAGAAGTTATTTAGATTTTGAAAACTTAAAGAAGTAGGTTTTGGTCAGGACAGCGTTATCTGAAAGATGTTTATTGATGGATCATTTTATTCGATGGGCAGCAATACGAGTATCATCATCGCTACTCTAGATGAAATGAACATGGAGTATGCCATGTGATTTCAATTTGAAGCTTCCAATAAGGCAGAGTATGAAGCCTTTATTGCTGGGTTCAAGCTAGCCTCATCCCTAAAAGTCGACCATATTAGGGAACACATTGACTTTCAGCTAGTTGTCAACTAGCTGTTGGGAATTTATAAATTAAGGGATGAATCCACAGTGAAGTTCTTCACTATAGTACGACAACGATTAGAAAAATTTGCAAAAGTAAAGGTTGTGAGTACTCCTAGGTCAAAAAATGCCCGAGCAGATGTCTTAGCTAGATTGGGTTCAACTAATAAGACTGCTTGAAGAAGAACAATACTAATTGAAATGTTGACCCTGGAGGAGGATATCTTAAAGGTGATGGAAGTAATTCTAGGGCCATCATGGATGAATCCCATATGAGCATATAGTGAGGCAGGAGAAATCCCATCAGACCCGAAAAAAAAAAAGTGGCCCTACAAAGCAATTCACTATGCAATAGAGATTAGAGTGTTGTATAGAAGGTATATATCATCTCATTACTAAGGTGTGTCCATCCCATAGAAGTCATCAAGCTAATCAGGAATGTGCATGAGGGATGTTATGGAACATATTTCGTTGGAAGATCATTATTAAATTGCATCGCAACCCAAGGCTTTTACTGGCCCGTAATGAGGGTAGATTGTCCAAATTATGCGAGGAAATGTGAAAATTGCCAAAAGTATGCCAAAATTCACTATACACCAGGAGCAATCTGGCACCGATCACATCACCTTGGTCATAAGAGATATGGGGAATTGATTTGATCCAACTGTTGCCAATGAAAAAGGGGCGATTTAAATATTTGGAGATGGTAGTGAACAACTTCACGAAATGGGTAGATGATTAGCCATTGGTTAAGATGCCCTATAAAAAGGTCTTCCAATTGATCTGGAAGAATATAATTTTCCATTACGACATGCCTTAAGAACTCATCACAGATCATGGCATGCAATTTGATAATCAAGACTTTGAGGACTAATGCAGCAAATTTAACATTTGGAAGTTGTATTTTGCCCCGAGGTATCTATAGTGTAATGACCAAACTTAAGTCACCAATAAAACGCTATTGGGTGGAATCAAGAAAAGACTAGATGACGCAAAAGGAAATTGGATCAACGATCTACATGTTATACTCTGTGCTTATAAAAAAACTCTCCAAATGACAATAAGAGAGACACCATACATGCTCGCCTTTGGCATGAAAACTATGGTCCCCACTGAGATAGGGCTTCCTAGCCATAGGGTTCTCATCTTCGATTCCCCCAAAAGTGATCTGATGAGGATTCTAGACCTTGATCTGATTGAAGAAGTCAGGGAGAACGCAATTATGACACTCTACCCAATTAAATATTGGGTGATCAGTCCTTTATTAAATTAAAATAGAATATCTAGTTGGTTCATTCTTAGCATCACCGTCGAAATTCATTAATTACTAACCACCTATTTTAATTAATCCGGTGCTAATTTTTTTTCTTATTTATCGTGCAACAATATAATTAAATAATTAATTAGATAAATAACTACCATCACCGTTCCATTAATCAATACAATAAATATTGAAATAACTGAATAACATAGATATGATTGGAGTAAACACTCCATCCAGAAACTCCATTACAGTAATCCATAAATAAAAACTAGTCCAACAGCTAAAAAGTAAAGAGATGGAATCCACTGTCACTAAAATAATGTCTGAATAAGAGTTGGCGTCATACCCAAATGAAATAGATATATCACAAGGAAGAAATGATAAGCATGGACGTGTCTACTACCGAGGTCCTGCGACATCCACAGTAGCTTCAACACGTAAAATGATAGGAGCTCAAAAGCTTGATGTCCCTGTAGCTGAGCACCTAAAATTTCTTTTGCAAAAATCATTTGAAACGGGACAGATCCCAAGTAAAACGATTTTAAAAATGTAGTAAGTGTTTACAAAAAATTACGAGAAAATATTATATACATGTTAGTAGTACGTGATCTCACTTGAGATCCTCACCCCTCAACTATTGTGCACACCTAACGTACTACTCTAATCCATCTAGTTAAGCTACCCACCTAACTAGTCTGAGTTATATCTCTTCACATCTAATAATTCATAATGTCTACTTAGGTTACCCTTATAAAATGCTACTACATATCCCATTAATTTATATTCGTTAAGGATTACCAATTTATAATTCAATTCCCATACTTTTATAATAACTTATATATTACTATCTGTCATACCTACTCATTCACTCGTAGTAGAATCAATAATATGTAGATATGCATTTATATCACTTACAACATATATAAGTACACAACAAACCTAGGTGTAACTTGCGATGCGAGCCTACTCTGCTATCAAGTCTTGGTACATCACATACTAAGTAAGGACATCGGTCTAGATAATCTCCCTTAAACCATAAATCAAATCACACATATTGGAGGCGAACATAGCTCTTGGTCTTTGGGATATGCTCATACCTAACGCACCTAAATGACCCGTTACACCCTCATTCACACAAGTGGTGCTCAATCATTAAGGTCTATGTTCTGAGGTACAAGTCAATATCCCCCTTGGTGGGCTCATAAGAATAAGACCATCCACGATCCGAAACCTCCCGGGATGGAAAGTAGCCTAGGTATGATTACAAATAGATATATCAAATAATAGGTATTCACACCACCTATATATATACACATAGACATTTAGTTTAGGTATACATATAACCTATCTCATATATCCATATGTAGTATAGTAACTCTCAATTATTCTACGTATCATTACCCTACTATTATACTTCTTACCATATCATTCCAATCACTTCCCATGCTAGAAAGGTTACCAATGGTCCCATTAATAAATTCAGTAGGTACCTCACTGATGACCTACTGGTCTAGTTATACGTCTTCTCAATTTGTCTGTGACACAAAGAAATTCCCGAATTAGGTTTTATTAAAACATTTCAAAATCGGATATAGCCTCAAGTTCTCTTTATGTAACTAATATTAACCCCAACATTAGCCTACTGCACATTAGAATATCTCTCATTAGGTTTTATAATTACTTCATCGGTTAACCCAATCATTTCTCATGAGTTCTACGTAAAAAGGGGTAAAATTATGAAATTTTAAGGAAACCAAATCGATTCGTTCTTGGTCCCAATCGATTCTTCCAAGGAGTCGAGTCGAATCGATTCGATGTAGTAGTTATCAACTTCTTCCGTACACTATTATGGGAATCCTTCATTGTTAAACCTCCAAATTGACATTACACCTTCCCAAACTCAAAACTAAGTATACCCAACATCCTAGTAACATATATAAATGAAATCCAACGTTATAGAATCATTAAATCCACATCAAACACCTTTGAGCGAAATTAATTATGACAATAAATCTTAAAAACCCTAGATTTTCATATTTGTCCAATAACTTCAATAAAGATTCAGATCTCTTCACAAGTTTACATCACTAATATGTCAGATTCGTTCTGCATGCATATTAGATTAAACCTAACATAATTTCTACCCAATAATCATGATTTAATCTTCCAATTTCAAGCCAAATTCCTTTTATTCATTCATATAATCATTCCTACACTAACATAGATAACATATGTACTCAATTTTTAGTAAGGTAAATATTTGCCTCTTTTCGTAGGTTTGAATCACTATAGAATAATGATATGGGTGTGATACTCTCCTCCTGATCTAAGCAACAACAATATTTTGGTAAGAAATGTGTAGGATAAGCTTTAGGACTCCTCCCTCCTATGGACTCTCTTTAATTGGGTAACTTCTAAGCCTAGAAGGCCTAACTTATTACAAGATATAAACTTCTGTATTTCGTAGATCCCCCTTCCTCAAAATCAAAAAAGATCGAAATACCCTCTATGGGTGTCGATTTGGCCTAAAATTGTCCCGGGACCCAAACTAAACCCCCCAAGTACACTTTTCTAACTATTTCAACCTTACGGGAACATCGACATGCTCTAAATGACCTTTTGAAATATCAAAAGTAAAATTATATTTTATTTCCCAAATTAAGTCTCGACCCGACTAACACGGGCGTCCCGATTAAATTTACAGTAACTACCGTATTTTTACTCACGATAATTATAATATTTCCTTATCATTATTATTACTCATTCACTAAGTAATATTCCATATAAATAAATATTAACTCTTACCTCGTTAATTAATATTTATTTTTTTGGATTAAATTTTAAATATAATACAATTAATCCCATTTAATTATTCCCAATATAAAAATCATTGGAATTACGGGGTGTTACATACTTCCCCCATAATAACATATTTTTGTCCTAAAATTCGAAAAAAGAAATTCCTGGTATGACTAACTCGTTGGCCTAATGATGTCCCCATTGACTTCGTTCAAGTGGAACTACCTTCGACCTCAATATCCTCTCGCTATGGTCTAAGATAGCAACCGGTCTTTCCTCATATGAAATATCGGGCTGCAAATTAATATCCTCCAAAGCAATGTGAGTTTGATCCAACTCATCCCAAAGATATCGCCTCAGTGAAGAAATATGAAATACATAATGAATCTGATGCAAGTACTCCGGCAACCAAAGTTTGTATGCAACTGGCCCAATCCGCTCAATGGTAGGGAATGGCCTCATTATTTCACCTCAGAATCTTACACACAAGTGTGCTTAAACTTGTTCAAAATTTACTTGCAATAATCTTTTGTTATTTTCCCTATACATACACCAATGGTACTTTTTCAATCAAAGGTCTGCTCACTACAATCCACGATTAGTGATAAGCTTATTCAATCCCTTACATGCCAATATATTCCTTTTTGCTTAAAATCTCACTAATATGATGACATACAAAACTATCAGAAATTCAATAACAATGTCTCAAAAGACAAGTCTATACTCCATTGGCTCTATCACCTCTATTTTAGAAAATATCTCACTTTTATAGGTACGAATTTCCCTTATTACCATACCAAGCCATATTTCCTCATGGGGGACACCCTCAACAATCCTTGACCATTTATGTTAGGTCTCAAAATTTTGGTTCACGTCAACGTACTATCATTATGTTTCTAAACTATACGAAAATGATGTGGGGTGACTCAATACTTGTCGATAGATAATGAATCACTTCGGATTCGAGAAACATGTTATTATCCCCTTTTCAACTATCCAAAGTGTGGGCAAAAAAATTTCTTCTTATTAAGCCTCAGAAGTCACTTAGCAATTAGTATACCGCTACAAGTAATCACATGCAGCCCTACCAGTTTTGTTAATATTTCTATTTACTCAAAAATTCTAAGACATGCATGCTCACATTCTACCACATTCGATATCACCCATCATAACTATCCATTGACCTACGGTTGACACACCTATCGCAGGGCTTAACTCTACCCCCATTGCCTCTTGATGCTCCCTATTCATGGTAGGACTCAAGGGTCTTGTCCTGATTCACAACAGTATTGGGAGATAACTTATTCCGGTTCATTTCTTCTCTTTACTAACATGATAGGAACACTACTCGATAATATAACACACCTCAAACTAATAATGATTATTTTATTCCTGGACAACTTACTTCACAACCCAAATAAAATCATGCCCACTCCGCAATTTTGATAATCCAATAATAAACTTATCAATTTATGCGTCCATTCCATCCCTGGATTCATCCATCTATCATAACATTCGGGTTAGTGATATTACACCAGCCTTTTCCCTTTACGAGTGGTGCAATTGGAGACAACTTCACTATGTCTTATTCAACGTGAAATCCACACACTTCACATGTGCAACACCTTATATTTTTTAGGATAAAGAATTTATTCAATTTGATGAATTAGATTAAACTAAATTGATGATTTGGAGAAATGATTAAATTTCGAGAATTTATTTAAGTTGGAACATTAAATTTATTTGGATAATTAAGATTTAAATTAATTCGGGTTATTTATTTTAAGAATACATGTGTCGTAATTTGAGGATGACAAATTGAGATTTTAGTTAAGTAACTCGGATGATGATTCTGAGTGCACAATTGCGCTCAGAATGGTCGAAATAGTCAGAAAAGAGTACCCAGGACAGTAAATGGGTCTCAGGGCATTTTTAAGGCATAGCTGAGCCCACACGGGAGTGTTTGAGACATTTTAATAAAGCCCACAAGACTAAAAACGGTATTGATAGAATAAAACCTAAATGTGAGAGGGTGTGGCAACCATAACTCATTTAAGAAAACTCTAGTTGCAGAGGAGAAAAGAGAGATCAAGTGGGAGAGCTTGTGGGAGCCAAACCAAGAAGAGATTGATGTGTTCTTCATCAAATCTTGTCTATAACAAAGTAATCAGGCACTAAGAAATTATTCACGCGAGTAGTTAAACTTAAATATAAATAATTTGCAGTATATCAACTCATATCATAGTGGGTGTAACTCAAATTCATTTTTTGGATGGGTTTTCACAAAAAATGGGTATTAATGAATCAAACAAATTATCTAAATTAGAGACTCAATTGATGTGGTTTTGTGATTCAAAAGTGTGATAATCCAAGTTATATTTACAGACAGTAATTTGAGGGTGTTAAATTGAAATTGGAAATAAAACCTTGAGGAAAACTGTGGTGGAGAAATCGTAAATTATCTAACTTAGATATTACGATCAGGTTACACATCAATGATAGTTATTTGTTAAATGAGAAATTGGAAACTTGAAATTGACGGGAGTCAACTGGTCTGATTGTTGGGATACAATGTAGAATTGTGTTAAACCAAAATGACGAAATCAACATGGGGATAAGGAACTACCACGGCCTAATCAACGACGCCAGGATTTTGACAGTGGATGTTGGTTTGATTTGGGGCTTTCCTCAATCCTTGTTAGATATACCTTGGTTGAGAATTTGGTGGGCATGAGGAGCTTGCGAAATTAAAAACAGCCGTAGGAGAACCATGTAAAAGAAGAAGGAAGGGAAAGAGTCAGGGGTCGCTCAAACGACCATAGTGGTCATTCGAGTGACGCTGGAAGTCGTTTGAGTGACAAGTAGCCTCGTTCAAGCGATGAAGCTTATGGGCTTTTCTTTTCTTTATGGGTTGATATGTTGGAGATTTTTTATCCGCGCATCTTTAGCTTTAGATTTTATTGGGAAATTTTATTCAGTTATTATTCAGAAGCATATTAAGGAAAGATGTGCATGGAAAAAGCCTTGTTTTTGTTAAAAATCTTTAGAACCTTAAATAAGGATTTTAATATAGATTTTTATTTAGATAGAGGGTCTGTCTAAATAATTAAGATTTGGGGACAAGAAAATTTAAAGGTAAAATTACGGATCAAGGGGGGACAGTCCGGACATTTCACTGGATGACATTACGTGATAAAAGTATGGACGTGAAATGAATTTAATTAAAAGATAGTATTGTGATTTAGATACTATTTTTAGGTTAAGTGTTGTGGAGATTAGGTACGCTATAGACGGTTTAATTATTATAGGGACATATGATAAATTGTCGAATATTAAATTTGACAAGAGGTGTTAACCTAAATAGTGGAAGTTTGAGGAATAAATACTAAGAGATAAAGTTACAAACCGAAGGAGTGAGTCGGAGTATTTTAGTTTGGTGACACTACTTTAATAAATTAATAAATGTGAAATTGATTAGATTAATCAGTGTAATTTAAAATGTAACGAATTCGGGGAATGAGTGAGCCGGTGACTTAGATCAGTAGAATATGAGTGAATTACCTACTGAAATATTTTAAAGGATAATTGACATACTTCGAGTGGTAAGGGATACTTAGGAATATATGATAAGAGGTGTAATTGGAATGAAATAATATGTACGATATTCGGGATATATATATGCCACGTATGGGATATATGATATAGGTTGTGTATATACCTATACTGATTTGTATGATTTATTATGTGTATGACATACCTACGCCATTTGCTATCACGGGAGGTTTCGTGTCATGGACGATCTTATCCTGAAAACCCTATTGGGGGGATTTTAGACTTGTACCCAGGACATAGGACCTTAGACACGTCCTATCTGAGTGTATCACAGTTTCAATGGTTGAATGGGATCATAGGTATATGCGTGACCCATTTGGATGGGAACTATGTTCGCTTCCAATATGTGTGATTTGTGATGATGGTTCGAGTGAGATATTGAACCAATAGCCCTTTATACAGTGTGTGATGTACCAGGACTTGATAGCAAAGTATACATGCACCGCTGGTCTCAGTCTAGGGGTGTTGTATTGTATATATAATTAGAATAATAAATATTTATACTTGTGTTTTATTCTATTATGTGTGGTTGGTAGATGATGTATCCGGACATGATAGCATAGTATATATGTGCCGCAGCTCAACCTACGGTTGCCGTATTAGTATATATGTAACGAAGTGATAAATATATGCTTATGACTTACTCTACGGTATATAATTAGTAGATGAGAAATATAGTTTCATCTAAAATAACCCTCGTGGGTGGAGGATTAAACATATAATGAGAAATTCATAATTGGCTCTAGTAACGTATTGTATGGGAAATAAAGGTGGGCACACCAAGTTAGTATGTAGAAAGGGACTTGATATGGCTTGTTAGGTGGGGTAGCTTAACTAGGAGAGCTTTGCAGGAAAACGTTAGTTGTTCACATTAGATGATGGGTGAGTTATACCTCAAGAGAGTTCGACACTAACTTAAATATAAAGAGTGTTCATGCATATTGAATTAATACAATTTAACTTCTTGCTAAGTATTTTCAAAATATTTTACTTGGGCTCTGACCGGTGTCAAAATATTTTTCAAAACCTTTTAGGTGTCCATGCACAGGGACGCCCAGTTTGAGGATACTATCTAGGGATGCGCAGCTACAATTTATGTGGAAGTTGCAGGACTTACTATAGACGCTTCGTCCATTTATTCATTCCTAGTGTAGGATCTTTATTTCAGTGCTAATTTTGGAATGTCTTCCTCAGTTTTAGTATTCAGTAATTTATTTGACCTCGTGCATCCAGGTCAATAATTCAGTTTATTGTTGTATTTGATTGTTGAATCGATTGTTGATTTGGTTACTTTTATTTATATTATTTATTTGTGTTGCATTTATTTATCAGTTTGTGATTGATGGTTTAAATATTATTTATCTCCACACGTTGTTAATTAATGAAAGATAAAATTTGGCACCGGTCTAATTAAATTAGTAGGTGGTTAGTAACTTTAAAATGTTTTTGACAGTGATGATAAAAATGATCCATATGAGACCAACATTTTATTTTGATCACGGGCTGGCCACTCGATATTTTAATAGGTGGTGTGTCACAATGTGGAACATCTTACTCTCTTTATTCTGACATAAATAAAAATTATGGTCCGTGCGTTTGATCCAAAATTGCGTACTTCCTGGGCCCTTTTTCATCTATTAGAATCTTAGCAACCCATCTATGCATGAAGCACTTTACGCATTGGACTATGTGAGAATCCGTTTGTTCCCAACATATTTTGACTCACCTTTCAAATCATCTTGGTTGTGGAAGTTTCCTCGTGACATACACACAATCACTCTATCTCCTTTCCTCTAACCAAGTTTAGCATCTTCTACATTTCCACTTGTGTTTCTGACTGTCCCACAGACACATTTACAACATCTTCTCAAGCCTTCTTATCACAAACGATGCTGAAAGTCAAATGAACCATGGCACCCATACACCTTATATCCTGTACATAACTGCATAATCCTCCCTAACGTTCCAGTCATAACCTACTTATCTTAAGTCTGACCCCGTATTTTCAGCGTGGATATACCGTATGGTTAACCCCAGTTACCCTAATAAAATTGTTTAATTCCCCTCAAGACTGCCCCACCCGTCCACTAGTGGTGTAAAAAAATTTCCCCCAGTACTCCCCACACAGCACTACTCGACTCACAGGTCTTATATCATAGAATAACTCTTAGCTCATGCTTTCACCCACATGCATATGTAATAACTAAAGTGGTAATTCATGACCTAATGACCAACACATCTCTCCACTCCCAACATTTGTTGGGATTCATGTGTGGGATGCCTTACAAGAGAAATACAAACAAGGAACCCCCTCGATACACTACTACCTAGCTTTGTCGATCATCGAGATCCATAGGTCCTACACACATGATAAGAAAATCCAAAATCCTATCCCCATATATATAAGTTTAACCATTCACTCCCATATCACTAAAGGAGATATACCACACGATGCCCTCACTATCACTACTTTTCCCACGTTAAGTCGATAACGAAAAAAATTCTTCACTTGACAATAAGTTTAATATGACCCGAATCATATCAGTACAGACACTACACACTGGTATCAAATATAATGAGACGATTATAACCTCTGATGTCTCCTCCACGATGAAGTATAAATGAGCTTAACCCTCTTCTAGATGACACATCACTAAACAACACAGTCCTGCCCTGGAATAGAAAACACGATAGCCTTGCTGTAACACCCCTCCATCGCTCAAGTCATTGCTAACCAACCCATACCCAGGACAACATCATACTCGAATATCATCTCTCGAAATGAGTAATTCCATTTAAAAATATCCTCTAAATTAATATATCCACTTTCCTAAAGATGGGACCAAAGAGCCCCGCTACTAAATGGTAAAATATAGTCCCATAATAGTAATACTAACAATACACTCACTAAACTCGTCTCACGCGCAAATCTAGTTCTGAACAAAATATTGTGACTCGTTCGTGTCACACAAAAAATACCCTATTTACCCTAGGTTAAAACTCACACTTTTAATTTCTAATAGCACTGGTGGTCCAAATGCTTTTTATACATAACACTCTCATCCACACCGATCCGAAAACTTTTACAACTATTGCCTCTGTTGGGCATCCCGCTTCCATCCCCTAACTCACTGTGGACAAGGTCGATACACGTGGCCCTACTCTCCCTACACAGGACACCTCTTGGTGTCTTTCCCCTATCTATTGCCTTATTGTCCATATCAGTATTGTCCGTCTCTCGGACGTGTTAGTATTGATCCCAATTGCTACTCCTGTTGTTCCTTTGGCTTTGTTGGCCCTATGAAACACACTGTTGTCCCTAGTAGCCCTAATTGAATCCATCGTTACTCGATGGGAGTTTCAATGATTTATATAATTTAAATTGATTCCCCACTGGGTATCCCTTTGTGGTGCATCACTATCACTAATTAAGTTTAGTCTTGCCCTTTTCTGGCTATGTTCTTAAACTCTCTTAGCTCCCTTCTCATGGAAGCATTGATATGGATATTGTTAAAGTATGTCCCTTATGCCATGTTCATAAGTCATCTGAGACTTATTTTCCCTAAATAATGGCAAATCCTACTCATGAGTCCATCATCACCTTTAAGAACCTTCATCTCCACTACCTACCTCCCCGGTCACGAAGTTCACTTAAATAAATACTTTACGGCTTCTGCTGGGCCTTTCCTCCTGCAGTATTTCTGATGGCCCTCGTTGGTCGCCCTAATATTATTTGGTGTAGGAATCCCAACCATACTCGCATATGATTCGTACCAATTATACTTAGTAGCAGGAGAACATAAACATGCATATAAAGAGGGATACAATAATTCTATAATAGGGCCCTATATCAATGAACGCTATGCTGAAATGTAATAAGCTGCATAGATCAAAAGGACACTATAATATGATGCTCTGATACCACTTGTGACACCCCCCCATTAAATACTGGGTGATCAGTCCTTCAATAAATTAAAATAAAATATCACGTTGGTTCATTCTTAGCATCATTGTCGAAATTCATTAATTACTAACCATCGATTTTAATTAAGCCGGTGTCAATTATTTTTCTTATTTATCCTGCAACAATATAGTTAAATAGATAAATAACTACCATAACCATTCCGTTAATCAACACAATAAATAATGAAATAACTGAATAAAATAGATAGGACTGGAATAAACACTCCAGCCAAAAATTCCATTACAGTAATCTATAAATGAAAACAATCCTAACAACTTAAAAGTAAATAGATGAAATACATTGTCACTGAAATAATTTCTTACTAAGGGTGGGTGACATGCCCGACTGAAATAGATATCTCATAAGAAAGAAATCATAAGCACGGAGGCATCTACTACCTAGGTCCTGCGACATCCACAGTAGCTGCAACACGTAAAATGATATAAACTCCTAAGCTTAGTCTCCCTGTGGCTGAGCACCTAAAATTGCTTTTTCAAAAAGGATTTGAAACAGGTCAGAGCCCAAGTAAAACAGTTTTAAAAATGTATCAAGTGTTTAAAAAACATTACGAGAAAATATTATGCACATGTTAGTACTGCCTGCTGTCACTTGAGATCCTCACCCCTCAACTATTGTCTACGCCTAGCGGACTACTCTAATCCACCTAGTTAAGCTACCCACCTAACTAGTTTGAGTTATATCTCTTCATGTTTAATAATTCATAATGTCTACTCGTGTTACCCTTATAACATGCTACTACATATCCCATAAATTATATTCGTTAAGGGTTACCAGTTTATAATTCAATTCTCATACTTTTAAAATAACTTAGATATCACTATTTATCTTACCTAGTCATTCACTCATAGTAGAATCAATCACATGTAGATATGCATTTATATTACTTATAACATATATACGTACACATCACCCCTAAGTGGAACCTGCTGTGCAAGCCTACTCTGCTAACAAGTCTCGGTACATCGCGTACTAAGTCAGGATATCGGTGTGGATGATCTCCCTGGAACCATAAATCAAATCCCACATATTGGATGTGAACATAACTCTAGGCCTTTAGGATACGCTCATACCTAACGCACCCAAATGACCGGTCACACCCTCATTCACATGTGGTTCTTAATCCCTAAGGTCTATGTTTTGAGGTACAAGTCAATATCCCCCCTGGTGGGCTCATTAGAATAAGACTGTCCACAATGCGAAATCTCCCGTGATAGAAAGTAGCCTAGGTATGATTACACATAGATATATCAAATAATAGGTATTCACACCACCTATATATATATATATATATATATACACACACACACTAGGGTATGCCCGTGCCTGAAGGCACAATGATAATCACAACCTGGCAAAAAATTTCAAAGTACGTAATCACCAAACGACGAAAATTTTGAAATTATGTAATCACAAAATGTCACAAAATATCATTCCCCAAAAAAGCATCTATATATCTATAAATATTTTAGGAATATGATCAAACACTAAATATGCAATAACGTTGATATACAACTGACATGGAAACAGTAAAGAGTAAAATGAAACTTAATAAAAATAAAATATAAGAGATCGAATTATTAACATTTGATTTATTTAAGTTTGTTGTGAGTCAAATAGAAAAATGAGATTAACATTGAGCCATCGAGCCAAAATTCGATACTTTTGTTTAAAAAAATTCTCATTTCAAATTTAAGTAAATTATGTCTAACTTTACATTGAGCCATGTGCCCCGTGTGCTTGATTCTAAGAGCAACAAATCACGATTATGCATTTTTGATGCATAGTATTATAAAACAAATATTTAAAAAATATCCGATAGAGATGAATCTCTAAATTCCATCCTTTCTACCTCTTTTGATCCCATCACAAAAGGCTCCCACTCACTATTGACGATTCTGCCAAACTTCGCGTAACCTCTACAGCGTAAACATTACAGCATGTAATCGGTAAGCCCCACATTGATTAGAAGTTAGCATTTATGTTCCCCACTCGCTTGATCAACAACTTCTATGGAACAAAACACACAATTAACAAAGGCGTTGTGGGATGCTGGCCTAACCGTGCTAATATTCACTGTTGGGATGATGGTGTACGACATATTTTCATCCGACCACGTTCTTCAAAGGGTAACATATGACGATATTGTGACTGCAGCATCATCGTCCGACCACCATATCATCTCAACAACATATTATTGTATGGACAAAACCAATGTGTCGGTAAAAGTATGTTAATTTACTTTGAGACAATACTTCATTGCCTTCACCCAAACCCTCGAGCAATATCAAACCCCACAAAAGGCATCCTAGAAATAGCCATAAACCAAAAGGAAAGAGAGAGATGCCAATGCCAAACAACATGAGTTATAAGTATTCTATAAAAGTTGATGCAAACATGGAAGGCTAATTCATTTCAACGGAAGATTTAGATAAACTTAAAAAAAAAGAACAAACATCCCTGAATATGCTCTGCCAAATCTCATTTCCTTAGGAAGAAAGGTTTCAATGTGTTTCATACCTATGACAAAATAATTTAAAAGCATGCAATAGATACATAATCCCTGCTTAATGAAAAAAATTATATGACACTTGAACAAAACATATTTGTTAAAATGCCCAAACATGAAATTCTCAAGGCATTGCGTCTTCAATTTATGAAGAGACTTCTTCCATAGAAGATGTTTCAAAATTTGCATAACTAATCGACACCTCCAAGTGTTTTGTGCAGTATAAAAGCTTCTTCTAAACTGTCTAGTTTTTTCACAATCACCCTCTAATATCTTGAAGTCAATGCAGGCCTTCCAACAACAACGAGGAGGCTCAACTACACGAAATGCAAAATAAAAAATTTATTGTTAAGATATGAATAATTTACATTCAAAATAATATAATGACATCAATAACTAAGAGAAAAATATCTGGAAATGCCAAAAAAATCATCCACAAACCTATTCCCTTAAAAATAACAGTTGAAAGAGGAACGCGATTGAAGGATATAATTGAAGGATACCACACACGCACACACACAAAATAAAGATACAATGGAAGGATACAACAATCACTAAACCCAAGAAAAATTATATTACCTGTGATTCAAGGGGGAGAATTACCATAATATATGTGGAATTCGATGTGAATCTGAAAACAACAATTATAATAAAAAAGTGTCAATCAAACTCCCCCACAAAATTAAATGTATTTAAACACTGCCAAAATAAGGATTAACAACTTATAAACATATGAAGTCATATGAAACCAAGCTTAGCTTCTTAAGACCATTTTGAGATTATTTATTATTTTCGTAGAAGTATATAAATAACAAAATGTAGTCACGAAATAAATGAAAATCTTATAGCTCAAATATCAAATCCAACAAATTAAGTTATATAAAATAAAAAAAAAAACTATAAAGCAACTCTCATGTGAACACATAATGTGATGTATATTTTACCCACCATACATACCATTATAAAATAAGCAATGATGAAAAGTAAATAAAATACCTTAGGATGGAGGGCCTTGCATCTTCCAAAATACAATTTTGCATGATTTATGGGGATCAATTTAAGAATTCAATAACTTGCAACCTAACTAAGAGAAATAATGTGATATACTTGAGATTTTCAGAAATAGTGTAATAAAATGTACTATTTTGTAAAATGGGGAGCCTAGTTCAGGGATCTCATTTGCAAAATAAGTGGTTCAAGTGGTATTTGCAACTGGTACAATAGTTTAAGCAACATCAATGCTGATGTTGAAGACCTAGAAGAGAGTGAGTCCATCTCAGTAGAACCTATGAGAAGATCAATATGATCTGTTTGTTTTTGTAAACCTAATGATCATTCCTTTCACATAAAATGAAATAGAGTTGTAAATAAAAATAAATGAGAAAGATGAGGAAAAAGAAACTCCACATATCAGTACAGAGATGCCCCCTAATTATCATTCATCCATAATCTTAAATCAGTGCAGATATACTCCACATGTTGCAGAGACACTCCACATACAACCTGTTGTTGAATCCCGACTGCACAAATGCAAACCAATACTATTTACTTCTGAGTACTTTTATTAAATACCAAACATCCCAAAACTGACTTCTCCCAATTTGATTAAACTAATATAAATGAGACTAATACACTAATAACATTAGACAAATACTAAACATACAAAAACTGAAAACATGAGAGTAATACACTAATAACATTTTTAGAATAGAGAAGAGAGCCTAATACACTGAAACTAATACACTGACAACATAATTCAATCAGACCTTTTATATTAGAGAATAGAGATCGGAATCCTAAACAACCAACACAATGACATTTACCCCTTTGTTCACATGCTGGCAAAAATGTGATAAATACTAATACTTGTCTCTTGAGGATTGGAGGTGTGTTATTTTCATAATAAAGAAAAAACACAATATGATTCAACCAATAGTAATATGTACAGAAACATGTTTAGAAACCAATGTTGAAATAAAGAAAGGGAAAAAAGTCCTAAAAAATACCAGGTAAAACGAAAAAAAATATTGATCTTCATACCTGAGTAGCGTCGAACGGAGGTAGGCTGCCCGCAGGCGAACGATTGGATAGAAGGACGGCTGCTACTGCTGGGTGAACAACAACTGGATAGAAGAACGCTTGCTGCTGTTGTCCTAGAGTTAGAATTAATTGTAAACCACTTCCTTTTCAAAGAAAGTATATCATTCTAGGGTCCATACCAGTGACGAAATGATTAAGCCTCCACAACTTGTTTTTTCAGTTGCTCACAACTTTTTTGACATTATTGAAGTTCTTGTTGTATCCCTTTATTACTCGCCTTAAGCAAAAATATCTCATGCTTCAGAATCTATGGGAGAAAAAGGTAATTCAACATCCAAAACTAACAAAATATGAGCAAATGCTAAAAATTATTAGAATCAATCAGACCTGAAGTTCCTTCAAAGGTGTAGTGGAATCCCCTAGTGTGTAAAGTAGACTAGACTGTAGCTATTCAATTTAGTTTAATATTATTTGCATTTGATATGGCATTGGCTCATGGTTGATCTACAAATTAGACAAATTCCATACTCAAGACCCAAGGTAGACATGCTTCTTTCATTTTTTTCATCTTCATAGCCTAAAAAAATAAAGAAGTTCAATACGATGAATAAAGAAATGTCAAACACCAGGTGAACATTAAGTTAGGCCGTATGTCAAACACTTATCCCGCAACTATCAAAAATGTTGAAGGAGTTAAATTTGATGAATAAAGAAATGTTAGTACTATAATTCGAATATAAAGAATACAACAATTATCAAGGAATTAAATCTGAAAAGTAAGAATGTAATAACTGAAAATCAGAAACAAATTTAGAACACGAAAGATAAAAATTATTACTTAGGAGATTGGTTCACTTGGCCTATGTGGTGACTTGTTATAGTAGTAGGCAGGATGGAAAACTACCAGTGGAAACTGAGTAGTGATGGAGGACACTTGTTCCCAGCACATGATCTTAAGCTTTCGGTAACTTTGCACCACAGCTCTAAGTGCCCGCAACCAACTAAGTATCAAACCTAACATCCTTTTCAATACATAAGAACCAAATAATAGGATTAGCAACTAAAATTGTAGAAAATGCTTCACTAAGAAAATATAGGGAATTACATCCAAATTTATAAGAAACTTTTAACTTCAATGAATATGGAACTGCTGAAGGTAGATATCACATAATAGAAATCCAAATGTCAAACAATATGATAGCGCTTTCAATCTATTTTGTACTATATATTCAGAATATCCAAATGTCAAACAATACGATACCTCTTTCAATCATTGAACGTATGCCCTGAATATCCAAATGTAATTAAATTATAAAGAACCATATATAATGAAATCTTAAACAATTGCTATATGATGTTTATTTTCTGAAAACAAAATTAGCATACCAAGAGGTTAATGTTCGAACTATTGTCAAAATGGAACCCAAACCCGATTTCTATGAAGATGGGTCCTATTGTCAAACCCTGTACAAATTCGTAAATAAAAACTCCTAAAACACAAAATTCAAATAAACAACCCCCTAACCTAAAATCTACAAATAAACACACAATAAAAATGAAAAAGAATATACCTGTTTAGGATTTTGAAGTATAGACATATCTGCAAAAGGAAAAATAAACAACAGAGCAAAAAAAAAATTAGATCCCAAAACATAATTATAAATATAAATAGATTTTAAACAAAATCAAATTTGTACACAAAGATGAAATTACAAAGTCCTAAATCACAATGAAGAAATTATATTGTACACCTATTTTCAGATGTACATCAGAATTAATGACAAAAAATGGGTTCAATCCTTTTTACCACATTATCAGATCTCCAAACCCTAGATAAAAAGAGCAAAACCTAAATCAAAGAATGACAAAATAAAATTTTAAATAAAAAACTAAATAGATAATATTTGGAGGGGGGGTGGAGATTTCACCCCGAAAAAACTATATGCAGTTGAAACCCCCAAAACAAATTATCAGATATGAAAAAAAATCTACAGGCCCGAATATAACCATTGTGCGCATGTGTCTCAGAGAAAGGGAGATTGTGTGCGACATTCTCTACTGATGAAGTTCGACCTGCAAAACATAACATGGAGGAAAAAAAAATTAGGTATCCAAAATCAAACTGCAAATAGTTCTTAGATCTGGAAGAAACTGACAAAACACATAAAGTAAACCTACCGGAGGCAAGTAGCGGGGATAAAAGAGAATGCAGGGGGTGGGTGGGGTGGGTTGGGTCGGGGAGAAAAGAGGGTATGGGATGGGTTAATGCCGAAAGAGATGGGAGGGTTTGTGTCGTGGGAGTGAAATGACCTTTGGCGTGTGAACGGGGAAGTGTGTGGTGAGATGTTGTACATTTTGATGTGTTTACCAAAATGCCCTTGTGTTTGAATTAAAGTGAAAGAGGGAGAATAAATTAGTGAGAAAGAGGGGGAAATAAAAGATTTGAGGCGAAAAAAGGCATTGTAGGAATAAATCATACTGATGACATCATCTTGTAATCTTATGACATACATAAGTTTCCTACATTATTATATATATATATATATATATATATATACACACACACACACATTCAATTTAGGTATACACATAACCTATCTCATATATCCATACGTAGTATTGTAACTCTCAATTACTCTACATATCATGACCCTATTATTATACTTCTCATCGTATAATTCCAATCACTTCTCATGCCCGAAAGATTCCTAATGGTCCCATCAATAAATTTAGTAGGTATCGCACTAATGTCCTACAGGTCTGGTCATACATCTTTTCAAACTCCAAATTAAGTATACCCAATATCCTAGTATATATATATAAATGAATTCCAACATCATAGAATCATTAAATTCACATGAAACACCTTTGGATTAAATTAATTCCAATAATAAATCTTAAAAACTCTATATTTCCATATTTGTCCAAGAACTTCAATAAAGATTCAGATTTCTTGACAAGTTTACATCACTAATATGTCAGATTTGTTCTACATGCATACTAGATTAAACCTAACATAATTTCTACCCAAGAATCATGATTTAATCTTCCAATTTGAAGCCAAGTTCCTTTTATTCATTCATATAATCATTCCTACACTAACACGGATAACATATATACTCAATTTTTTTGCAAGATAAACACTTACCTCTTTTCGTAGGTCTGAATTTCTTTCAAAGAATGGTATGGGTGTGATCCCCGATCTACGCAACAACGGTGCTTTGGTGCAAGAAAGATGTAGGACAAGCTTTGAGACTCCTCTCTCCTTCCTCCTATGGCCTCTTTGTAATTAGGTAACTTTTAACCCTTGAAGTCCTAACCTATCAGATGATATAAAATTATGAATTTCATTGGCGCTCCTTCCTCAAAATTACAAAAGATCGAAATACCCTTCCGGGGTGTCGGTTTGGCCTAAAATTGCCCTGGGGCCCAAACTAAACCCCTGAGTAGACTTTTATGACTATTTTGACCCTTTCGAGCACATTGTCATGCTCGAAATGACCATTTAAAATATCAAAAGTAAAGTTATATTTGATTTCCCAAATTAAATCCCGATACGACTGACACGCATGTCCCGATTAAATTTATCGTAACTACCGTATTTTCACTCAAAACAATTATAATATTTCTTTATCATTATTATTTACTCATTCACTAAGAAATATTCCATATAAATAAATATTAATGCTCACCTTGCAAATTAATATTTATTTTTCCAGATTAATTTCAAATATAATTTAATTAATCCTAATTAATTCCCAATATAAAAATCAATGGAGTTATGGGGTATTACAAAAGCACTACGTGTGGTCGCCTACTAGTAGAGGACTGTCTGTTACCATAACCGTGTGTATATCCGACCAGTTTGAAGGAATGGGACTATTTCATAAAGAATGCGATTCATAAGAACAAAAAACTCGAGCCCAACTGGCACAGACCGTATTGAGTAACAAGCATATCAAGGCCTGAAACCTACCGCAACAAAAAATTGAGAGGGGGGCAGTTCAAGAACCCATGGAGTTTTGAGCATCTAAGAAAGTATTATTAGTAAAATAAATTACTTTAGTCATGTATTCATCATCTTTATATTAATAAAATTATGTTCCAGTCCCCATGTTTTTCCTTCATTTTTTTCGGGAATGATATATGTGTACACATACATATCTAATTACCGTGGGCCAATTCGAATGATAACTGTACAAACTTGCTGCATGACCTCGTAGGTCATGAACGGAATCTGTATGACATTTTTAACAAATAAATCATGACTAGGATGAGCACAACCTGCATGACTTCATTGAACAAGTCATGAACATGAACTATATAATCCCATTAAATCAAATAGACCACGGACGGAAAATTAGGTCCATGTACAATATTATCCTCACACATTGAGGAACAAGGAGCACGGTCTAGCCTCTGTATGACCCAATGGGTCGCAAATAGAGGTGATCAGTCACTCTCATACTTAAGTATATAAAGTTGGCAGATTAATAATTCTTTTTAAAACAGTTCAAAGAAAAGCAAAATGGTTATTGCAAAAACCCACCATTTCACGATACTTCATATATAAAGGCATGTTTAAAACATATTTTTACATAAAGAAAATGAACACATAGTTACTATGTAAATATCCATTCTCAATCTCTCACAAAATAATAATACAGATCGCACCAAAAAGTTCAAAAATAAAAATAGAAGATACAAATAAGCTTCATAGAAAGGGTCAAATAACCTAAGTGTTTAGGTAGATAAATCCTAGATCAGTCAGTGTTGTCAGACAGTCGTCTACAGGAACATCATTTAAAAGAGCATCATCACAATCCTCCCCATCCAAGGAAGCATCTTCATCATAATCCGCTTGGCATTTACTCACTTCATCGAAAATGTTGAGATAATGCGTCATGACCCTCTTTTTTAACTTTTCGTATCCATCTGAAAAGAAACTAACACAATTCACATTATAATCAGTAGAGGACTTGTATTTCTAGACTCCCACCGTTGCCTCGATAGAAGAGTGGGCCTTACGAGCACTTTTCAGGTCATGAGGCATGACTGCCTTATCTTGCTCTGCCTTTTTAGGGCCTATTGGATAATAGCAATAGTCTAATTTAAGCTTTTGATTGTAACATCATTAGTCTGTGAATTATCCTTAAGATTATTTTTTGATTTAAAAAATTAGATTATCTCTAATTATTCAATCACAGATAAAATAAGACAAAAGATTTTTAAAGTGGTTCATCCTTGAAAGAATGGCCTACGTCCACTGCTTTTGTTATTGCTGACTGTTTGTTTGGAATTCTCGATAATAGGTTTTTTACCAAGAAATTCTGTGTCCCCTTTTGATGAAGAGGTTACAAAGTATTTATAGCCTTGAGACTGTATAAATTAAAGGACAATGCGTTGTTCTCTAGTAGACATGCACATCTGTATGATAATAATAAGCATTTAATGCGGAGTCATCCTCTTGATTATCCGGATATGAATGCTCTATATGAGATGGAGCTCAGAACGCCTAAGCTGCTCGAACCGCCTAAGTAGCTCGGCATACATGAGTTGCTCGGTATAATAAAGTTCTTTGAAGAACACTTGTTGCTCGGAGCACCTGAGTTGGTCGGGGAGGTTGAGCTCCTCGGAGTTAATGTGTTATTTCAAAAAGATGTTTGCGGTTGCCATGTAGATTGACACCTGTCTCCACATAATTGATCCACGTCAGCAAACTAAATTTGGTATCAACAGAAGCCCCCAATATTTCGTAGTTTGATGTTAAAGAAAAGTATGGAACATTCTGTTGCCTAGACTATTAGTTTTTATTGATTTTAGACAAACTTTCATTGTATATAACTCCTTTTTTGACTGCATAGTATCAGGCTTTTAAAGTATTTTGAATTTCCATAATCTCTTCGTTTTCTGCGCCCCTTTCTTCTTTTTAGTCGCCGGGTACGCAATCGTCCGTCCTGGTAATCATTGTTTTTCTCCATTCCCGAGGTAAAGTATTTAAACGCTTCAGAAAATTTGATCGTCTTTTACTTTTTTAAATCTGCATCTTAGAACTTCTTCTCTATCTTGTGCGTTCATTTATTCCATTGTTCGTTGTCAACTGATTCACCCTTTTCCTGTAAGATCTTCTTCATTCTCTTTTATTTTCTTTTTTCATCATGGTTTACCTCTTTAGGTCGCTTGATAAATTTTGCTCTGATTTTTCTATTCCTTCATGGGTCATATTGGAAGAACCTTCTGAACCTTCAGACTATTTTTCTTTGGCTGAGGGACATTGGTTCCCCAGTCTCCTTGTGGTCGAATGTGGCTTTTCTTTTCCTCCAAACCCTTTATGTTTGGAGCTCTGTCAATTTTTTGATGTTGTTCCTGCAAAATTAGCGCCAAATACTTGGAGAATAGTCAATGGGGTTCATAGGCAAAATCAACTTCATGGAACCCGTTTAGGAATTCCAGAGATAATGTTCTGTTACAGATGGGTCGTTAGTGATAGTACTTTTTAATTAAAAACTAGGTTTTTGAATAGGGCATTAGTTGTCAATCTTCCCAATGCCAATAGGGATTATTTTGAACATGGAGTGGTAAGGAAAAATTGGCAACATCCTCCATTAAATGGAGACGATGTATATCAAGGTCCTAGATGCCCTCCTTATGGCAATGTGATAGGTTGTTTTTATTTTTATTTTATTTTTGAAATTATGTTTTCTTTGTGTTTGATAAAATGTGTCATTGACATTTTAATTTTTATTTATTTGCAGTTGACAACAAAAGAAAATCTCTCAAAGAAACTGATGTCAATTTGAGGCACTTAAAACTTATCTGGAGTTTGCACCAAACCATTGCTGACGAACACATTAGATAAGCCTCTTATTTGCTGCAGTACAAGAGCTATACTTTATCCTTTACTGCTCGTCCAGGAGTAGGTGACATCGACCCAGTACCAGCTTCTAAAGGTTCCTCCCCTGAATCAAATATTCCCCTTAGTATCAGAATGAAGGGAAGAAAATCTCCCTCCTTCTTTGACAAATCAGATTCTGCCAATGTGGAGGCGAAGAGAAATAAGCAAGATGTCCCAGAGGAAGGGACAAGAAAAAATGATGCACCCCCTCCAGTTGCTGCTAATAAAGTTGTTGAGAAGCCCCCTGTGGCTCCGAGCAAGGTTGTTATTGTTTCTCATCCAAGCGAGGTTATCGTTATATCGCCAACCAAGAAAACATCCTTGGTTGAGAATGTTCCTGTTCCTACGAGGAGGTTAAAGAAAAGTTCTCTGGAGAGACCAGTAGAAACAGTCTCTCAGTCTTTAAATGTTGAAGGTGGTATTCCCAACTTTGTTCCTCCGAGCTCTGCTATGAGCTCCGTGAAGTCTTGGATTATCCCAGATATCCAAGGTATTGAAGACAATCTTTCTCGTGATAGAGTCACTACCTTGGCGGCTCAACATATTGCCTCAGTAAGTATTAATAATCTAAACTTTCATTTTTCACTGATATGTCTTCGTATTGATTAAAAATTATTTCTTTCCTCAGCTGGTAACCTATTTCTACAGTATTCTGAAAAAGGATGAGGCTATTAAAGCTTCGAGCACCTTGTTAGGTGTGGAGGAAGATTTTGTAGGTCTGATTCAGTCCTTAAAATACTCTCACCAGAAATATGAAGAAGATAAGGAGGCTTGGGAGAAATAACTCAAGTCCATCGAGCAAGAAAAATACCGAGTTGTGGAGGCCTCCCAGGAGTTGGAGAGGAAAATGAAAGAATTTGAGAAGAAAAAAAATGAGCTTGAGGAAAAGCCCAAGAACACTGAAGAGCTTGAGAACAAGCTTAAGAAAACTAAAGAGGAAGTTGTTAGACTTCGTGACGTTGATTGTTAGAGGCAGGAGATAGAAGGGAAAATGAAGGCTGCTGAGGAACTTCTTACTGAGAGGATTTCCTCGGAGAAGGAAAAGAGAAAACTTGCGGTTAAAAAGTCCTTTAGCGCTGGCTGGGATTAAGGTTAGAACAAAGGCCTAGCTACCATGTCCTCTTAGATGGAATTTTCTATCCTTAAATACTTCAGGGATGGATGGGTCGCAGCTCTGCAGGAGCTAAAGGTCTCTGTGAGTTCTGAACTATTTCAGCGTCTTGTTCATGGTCCTCCTCCCTCTCCTGGAGAAGAAGAAGAGGACGAAGCTACCTCAGAAGAGTCTTCAATGATGATTGGAGATCAAGTTCCTCCTGTTTTGGCTGTTCAAACTTTCTATGAGAAACTTCAACCCACCAGCACCTTAATCGAGCAACTTCCATTATCTTCCTAGCAACCATCCTCCTCATCCCAGCTTCTCGAGAAAGTTATAAAAAATAAGGAGAAGGTGTAAAGCTACTCGAGTTTTAATTTTGTTATTCCTTTTGAATGTAACCTTGAGCTTTGTACTTATCTTTATGATGAATAAAAATTCGAACTTTTGGTTGTTCACACTGACTTTTTCTTCTTCTTGATCTGTCTTTATCTTTATTGATTCTATTTATGGTTTCTCTTTGCTAGTTTATGGCCAGGATGGAGATATTGTTAGCTCATGATACAGATTTATTGAAAAAATGCAATAACTACTTCAAAGCTGGTCATGCAGATTTGAATGAAGCTCAAATCATCGACATCCTTAGTCCAGATGCTTCTGAATGAGCAGTTGAGGCCTACTAATATCTAAAGTGCTTGCTCAACCGTGCAGTTGACAATAATGTGGCATATTACGAGATGATTGAAGACCTCCAAGGTACCATCGAGGAACTCCAACAATAATACAAGGAATCTTCTTCCCTTTTACATCAGGGGTATGAGAAAAAATATCAGCAACTAAATGCTGACAAAGGATATGCTAAGTTCATCGCCGCTTACGAGAAGAAAGAGAAAATTCTAACGGTTGAGGTCAAGGAGCATAGGCAAATCGTGAAATTACTGGAGCAGGAAAATAATGTCTTGCGAGGAGAGATATCCCAACTGAAATCTGCAGCATATACCTTAGGAGCCTTGGTCCCTGTCAATGACGAAGGTTTCTCTTTCTTGGAGGTCGAAATGCCAATTTGAGAGATGAATTGGAAACCTTAAAGAGGATTGGACCTCCTACTTCTTCCCGCGAACGAGTAAGAGCTTCTCGGGGATGAGCAAGAGCTACTCAAATTTTAATTAAAGAGCAAAGAACTCAATCAGCCTTAGAGAATCAGGCCTTCCAGTTGATGGCGAAGAATCAATCATTAGCAGAGATGTCCAAGAAGATTCTGAACATCGACAAGCAACTTTCTGCACAAAGCTATGCCTTGGAAGATAAAATAAATGCGGTGAAGAATCTTCATGAGCAGCTAGAGAGGTTGACCTACCAGTTCCATAAACAGCCAAGAGAATTTTGGATGGCTGGTTAAAATGAAGCCCTCTACCATCTAGATGGCCGAATCCAACATTCAAACAACGAGGGATACAAGCAAGGATGGCTAAATGCAATGGGTGTGCTGAAATTAGAGCGGGGTCACTAATTATGGGATTAATATGATCCTGGGTTGCTTGACTTGCTAGTGCCTCCTTTTAAGCTCGACATGAGTTTGATTCCTTCTCGAGCAGTTCCTCAGTTCTTAATCTCCAAGTATCTCGGCGACTACAATCTTCATTCTAATTTTGAAATATCTCGCCCGGAGCATCTGCTTGATCGGCCATCTGTGATGAATGTCAGGATGCTTAGAGATCTGAACTTCATAAATTCTCCTTACTCCTTAGATGATCCTCCTGCTGGAGTAGAACCCGTTTCAAAGGCAGAGGGAAAGAAGGCAATAGAAAAGGATTTTTATGGTTTTTTTCAACATATGTAGTCCTTCTCGATTTGAATGAAAAGTTTTGGTCCTTTGTCATTTCATTTTCTTTTAAGTAATTTGTAGAATGTCTTTGCTTGTTGGTTGGTAAGTATATATATGTTTATGACATACTTATCTTATTGTAGTGATTTTTTAATACTAAGCAATAAAACAACTTACATTCCATGGTATTGCTTAATTTAAACAACTGTTCCCGACCAACCGGAGTTGGTGGATTTTTATTCCTGACCAACCGGAGTTGGTGGATTTTTATTTCCGATCAACCGGAGTTGGTGGATTTTTATTCCCGACCAACCAGAGTTACTGGATTTTTATTTCTGACCAACCGGAGTTGGTGGATTTTTATTCCTGACCAACCGAAGTTGGTGGATTTTTATTTCCGACCAACCGGAGTTGGTGGATTTTTATTCCCGACCAACCAGAGTTGGTGGATTTTTATTTTCAGCCAACCGGAGTTGGTGGATTTTTATTCCCGACCAACCGAAGCTGGTGGATTTTTATTTCCGACCAACCGTAGTTGGTGGGTTTTTATTCTTGACCAACCGGAGTTGGTGGATTTTTATTCCCGACCAACCGGAGTTGGTGGATTTTTATTTCCGACTTGATGCGCAGTGTGTCGCACTAGTATTCCAAAAAATTTCAACAAAAGGAGAGAATTGGGTAAAACATTTAAAACTTTATTCATATTGAAGAAAACTGCATTACATAGGGATTTTAACTACTGATAATAGGTGCGCCGATGCTCTGCATTCCATGCATTCTTAAACTCTTATCCTTCTCAGGTTTCAATCCTATATGTGCCTGGTCGAACAACTTATGTTACTCTATAGGGTCAATGCCAGTTAGCTTCCAGTTTGTTGTGTTTTTGAATTACTTTCTTTAGCACATAGTCCCCTTCTTTCAAATCACATTTCTTTACTCTCTTGTTATTGAACAGAGCTGTTCGTTGTTGTATGCAGAATTCCTGATTGCTGCTTCTTCTCTAACTTCTTCGAGCATATCCAAGTCTAATCTTCTCATCAAGTTGCTGATAGGAGAATTAAAATTCAGCACCCTGTATATGGGGAGGTCCAGCTCGGCAGGTATAACAACTTCACTTTCAAATGCCAGCATGTATGGAGATTCTCCTGTTGCTGCTCGTGGTGTAGTACGATAAGCCCACAGCAAATAATGTAGCTCGTTGATCCAATTTGCCTTCGCATCATCCAGTTTTTTCTTTAAACCGTTCAGTAGAGTTCTGTTCGTTACCTCAGTTTATCCATTGCTTTGAGGATGGGCTGGAGCAGAGTGGCTCTTCAATATGTTTGACTGATGACAATATGCAACGAATTCCTTATTGTCGAGTTGAGTTCCATGGTCTGCGATGAATATATGGGGAAGACCATAGCTACAAATGATATTTTTCCAAATAAATTGATACACCTTGTCATATGTCATATCAATAAGAGGCTGAGCTTCCACCCACTTAGTAAAATAATCCACCGCGACCACGACATATTTAAATCTTCCCCTGGTCATTGGAAGTGGCCCAACCAAGTCTATTCCCCACATGGCAAATGGCCAAGGGGAAGTAATGGGTGTTAACATACTTGGGGAGTTCTTCGGCTAGAAGAGAAGCGTTGACATTTGTCACATTTTTTGGCAAAGGCTATACAATCTGCCCTCATTATTGGCTAACAGTATCCGTGCGTCATTATTCTTTACAAAAGCATCCGACCTGCTACATGGGCTCCACAGGACCCTTCATGGACCTCTTCAATCAAGTCTTTCACCTCAGAGGGATGCACACATCTTTGCAAACCTGCTATAATTACTTTTCTATATAGAATACCATTAGTCAATACATAACGAGCAACTTTAAAATTTAGCTTCTTGGCTGCAAGTTTATCAGTTGGTAATGTCCCTTCCTCAATACATGCCCTGATGGGATCTATCCAAGATGGTCCTAAATCAAGGATAATGAATCTCACCATCATATCTTTGCAATGCTCCTGCTAGCCAAAATTTCTATCAGAATTGTTCTTCGTATCTCGGTGCGTGTGGCTAAGGCTAACCGAACTAAGGCATCTGCTCTTACATTCTCCAATCTTGGTTTTCTAATTAACTGCACTGCATTAAAGCTCGGTACAATCTCCATTGCTTTCGTATAATAATTGATCATCAATTCTCCCTTTGTTGAGTACACTCCCAGCATTTGATTTACGATCAACTGTGAGTCACTGAATACACTGACCTGCTCTGCCCCATGGTTTTTGCTAAACAAAAACCTGCAATCATAACTTCATATTCAGCGTCATTATTAGAAGCCTTGAATTGAAAGCGCAGAGCATACTCCACATCGATCTCATTCGAGTTGTTTAAAATAATCCCTTCCCCACAGCCTGTACTGCAAGATGAGCCATCCACATACAAATTCTATATAAGTACTTCATCCTCAAATTTTTGATCGAATAAAGTTCCTCGGTGGAATATTTGTTGCTTCTTTATATCCTCCCCTAGCACTTCTTGCTGCTCGTCGACCATCTCCTCTTGCTCGTCAACCGACTTAAGTTGGTTGGAGTTTAAATTTTATGATCATATAACATCTACAGGTTGGTCGATATTCAACTTTTGCTCTTCGAAGGTGTCAGGGTAGGTCAACTCCGCGATAAAATCTGCTACTGCTTGCCCTTTAAGCGACGATTTAGGCTCATAAACTATGTCATATTCACTAAGTTATACTACCCAGTACATCAATCTCCCTGATTTTTCTGGTTTATGAAGAGCTTGCCTCAATGGCATATCGGTATACACAACTATGGTATGAGCTTGGAAGTACAGCCTCATTCTTCTACTCTCTTCAATCAACGCTAGTGCCAACTTTTCCAGTCTTTGATATCTGATCTCTGCTCCTCGAAAGGCCTTACTAGTGTAATAAATTGATTTTTACACCCCATCCTCCATTCTTATCAATGTCGAGCTAATTGCGTTCTTCGAAACTTCCAGATTCAAATACAATCTTTCTCCCATCACTGGCCTGGACAACAGTGGAGGTGCTCCCAGGTATTTCTTCAACTCTTGAAAGGCCTTATTGCATTTATCATTCCATTCAAACATTTTTTGGAGTGTTTTGAATAATGGGAGGCATCTATCAGTTGCTCGTGATACAAATCTATTAAGTGCTGCAACTCGCCCTGTGAGACTTTTCACTTCCTTCTTCATCGTTGGAAATCGTCGTTCCAATAGAGCCTTAATCTTTTCAGGATTTTCTTCAATACCTCATTGGTTGAAAATATACCCGAGGAACATGCCTTCTCGTACTCCGAATATGAATTTGGTAGGGTTCAACTTCATTTGATATTTATTTAGTTGATCAAAGGTCTGGCCTAAGTCAATTAGATGATCAGCAGCTTTCTTGCTCTTCATCAGCATATCGTCAACATCAACTTCCATATTGTAACTAATTTTCTCTGTAAACACCTTGTTCATCAGCCACTGATATGTTGCACCTGCATTTTTCAATCTAAAAGTCATAACATTATAATAATAAGTTCCCATAGGGGTAATAAAAGAGGTACTCTCCCTGTCTTCAGGTTTCATTTTAATATTGTTATAACCAGAATAAGCATCCATAAAGCTCAACAGCTCGTGTCCCGAGGTAGCATCCACTAATTGATCAATTATGGGTAAAGGAAAATGATCCTTTGGGCATGCTTTGTTGAGGTCAGTGAAGTCTACACACATCCTCCACTTGTTGTTCTTCTTCTTCACCATCACCACATTTGCTAACCAGTCTGGATATTTGACATCTTCAATAAAGAAAGATTTTTGGAGCTTCTCGACCTCCTCTTGTATAGCCTGGTTCTTTTCGGGGCTGAACACTCTTCTTCTCTGCTTCACTGGCTTAATTTCCTTGTTCACATTGAGCTCGTGACATAAGAAATTTGGGTCTATCCCTAGCATGTCCTCGTGGCTCCATGCAAAAGTTTGTTTTTTGCTTTTTAGGAAGACTATCAATTCCTGTTTTAGTGAGGCATCCAACGACGAACATATTTGAGTTGTTCATTCCGGGTGCTCGTCGTCCAGAATGACATTTTTAGTAGCTTCCAACACCTGGCCTTTCACGAGCTGCGACTCGTCTCTAGGATCTAATGTTTCAATTTCTGCACCTTCATCCACTTGATAGGTAGTAGTATTTTTCCTAGATTCCTCCAGTTCTTCTTGCTCGGCCGATGAATAGTAGCATTCCCGAGCTACTTTTTTATCACCCTTCACAATTCCTACTCCGAAGATGGTTGGAAATTTTAGCCATTGATGTATAGTAGATGGTTCAAACTTTTTCAAACCTACCCTTCCCATGATGATATTGTAAGAGGATTGAATATTCTTATCCATCACGAAAAAGAGCACTCTTTTTGTCCGACAAGAAGGCCATGTACCGATGAATATATCCAATTTGATCGTCCCAAGTGGAAAAACTTTCTCGCCAGTAAAATCGAGGAGGGGCCTGTGATAAGGCTCCAACTGAGACAACTTCAAATTTAAGCTGTCAAAGCATGAGTAGAACATAATATCCGTCGAGCTGCCATTATCCACCAGTACTCTTAATATCATTACTTCCTTCATCCTCATTTTGATCACCAATGAATCATCATGAGGATATAGTACACCTGCAAGGTCATTTTTAGAGAAACCGATGACTAGTTTATCTTTGTTCACCTTCCTCGGGCAATCATCCTCAGCTAGATTTATTCTTTGAATCTATAAACAAGCTTGAGCCTCATTGAGGTAAGCTTTCCTTTTCTGCAGTAAGGTCTCCACCTCCTGCATCTCCACCTGTAATAACATTGCAATCAAAAGATCTAAAACGAATTGAAAATACCTCACGTTCTGGCTGTCTTGGTCTTTTGGGGAGATCAGGGTCGTCTTCTGGATCATCATCATGATCTATTTTCTTGTCTTCTTTTGCTTGACGAGGAGATCTAGACCTCTGTCTTACTCGATCGTTGCTCTTTCCATCATTTCTACGATCAACATACTTGGCCAACTTACCTCGTCTGATGAGTGCTTCAATTTCATTCTGAAGAGCTATGCAATTTTTGGTCGTGTGACCATGGTCTTTATGAAACTTGTAATATTTTATCTTATTCCTCTTGTCAAGATCTGTCTTCATTTTCTCTGGCCAGTTTAGCTCCTCGCTGTTCTTGATTTCTTCCAGAACGTGATTTATGTCTACTTTCAAAGGAGTATAATTTCCAAATTTCTTCAACAGTTCCCATGATGGCTTTGCTTTTGACTGTTTGTTACCACCATTGTTCTTATGCTCTTTCTTTTCAGCCTTATCAACCTCCACCTTGGTCTCTTTGGTGTCCATATTCTTCTTCGTATCCATAGCCTCCTCGGCGTTCATAATCTTTGCTACTTTTGCCATTAGTTTTGCCATGGTTCTAGGCAGATCTTTGGCTAGAGTGTAGTACAGTTTATCTGGAAATAGTCCGCTCATCAGAGCAGTAATTGCTATCTTTTCCTCGTAATCAATAACTTCGAGCTTCTCGTTATTGAAACGAGTTATATAATCCCTGGTGCTCTCACCTGCTTTTAACAAGTGTGCTACTAGTTTAACTGGTTTTGCTCCAAAATAGAAATTTTTAATAAAGAGCTCAGCCAGTTGAAAGAAAGTTGAAATCTTCCCCCGAGGAAGATTATTGTACCATATTTGAGCAGGTCCAATAAGAGTTCCCGAAAATGCCCTACATCTCATCTCATTTGGCACGTCATAGATATCGGCAGCAGCTTAGTATTGTTCTATATGAAGGACAGGGTCACTTTTTCCATCCTATTTAGGAGTCACAACAGGTGCTTTGAACTTTGATGGTGTGGAAAAATCCATAATTATCTACATAAAAGGTGTCCTTTAGACAAAAGTTATTTGTAGAGGATTCTTGGCCTTAGCCATTTCCCCTAGTCTATCCTCCAACCTTTGAATTGAGCCTTTCCATGCATCATTTCCCTCCTCAGGCCTGTTGGTTCGAGAAACTGATCGTGTTGAATTTGCTTCCTGGGATCTTATATTACGAGCAGTTAGTCGTGATTGGGCAGAACCCTCCCTTAGATTGGATGGTCATTAAAATTTCCTCGACACAGCCTTAGGAGGACTTCTGTTCCTCCTAGGTCCCAAATGATCAAAAGGAGAGACCCTACTTAATCTCTCCAATGCACTAGTCCTTTCTGGAGAGAGAGAGTGATGTTTTTTTCAGTATCTGTAGTTCGTACTGATGAAGTTCGACCAGGTTGATAAGAAAAATCATTAGATCTCTCAGTGCGATATGAATCGGTACACCTAGATCGAGATTCTTCTGGGAATAATGTTCTCCTAGTACGCGAAGAAGGTAAACGGGTGTTTCTTTGAACGCTTAATTGTCCTAAATGGGTAGATACTCCACCCTGGACAATTTGTATGAGTTGTCGCATAGTTTCTTGCATGGCTGTTTGGCCTTGGGCTAGATTAGCCATTATTCTGGCCAGATCTTGGACATTTGGAGGAGTGGATGGATTTGGAGGAATCCCAGCATGCCGATTACTGGATTCTGGATGATCATCCATTGATGATAAATGGTTTTAGTGAAAAACGAAAATTACAGTCGTTTCCCACAGACGGCGCCAATCTGTTGATGTAAAAAATTAGATTATCTCTAATTATTCAATCACAGATAAAATAAGACAAAAGATTTTTAAAGTGGGTCAACCTTAAAAGAATGGCCTGCGTCCACTGTTTTTGTTATTGCTGACTGTTTGTTTGGAATTCTCGATAATAGGTTTTTTACCAAGAAATTCCGAGTCCCCTTTTGATGAAGAGGTTACAAAGTATTTATAGCCTTAAGACTATATAAATGAAAGGACAATGCGTTATTCTCTAGTAGACATGTACATCTGTATGATAATAGTAAGCATTTAATGCGGAGTCATCCTCTTAAATATACGGATATGAATGCTCAATACGAGATGGAGCTCAGACTGCCTAAGCTGCTCAACATACATGAGTTGCTCGGTACAATGAAGTTCCTTGGAGAACACTTATTGCTCGGAGCGCCTGAGTTGGTCGGGGAGGTTGAGCTCCTCGGAGTCAATGTGTTGTTTTAAGGAGATGTTTTTGGTTGCTATGTAGATTGAAACGTGTCTCTACATAATTGATCCATGTCAATAGACTAAATTTGGTATCAACATTTGTAATCTTGTCCCCCGCCTTGCTCAACTTGATCGTTTTCATCATCAACTGATCATCTCTCCCCATTAGCTCGTCAATGGTCTTATTTAACTACCCAAACACCTTCTCTAAGTCAACTTTTTATTTCTTATTCTCTTCAAATAACTCTTCAAAATTATATTGGGTCACTATTACTTTCTCTCTCGAGGTTGTATAGGTCATGGTAGCCTGACAACGAGAAAAAGATTAGTCGCTAGAATCAAAATGCAATACAATAGGAAAAACTGTTGAATTAAAAGATGACCTACCACTGAAGGCCCATAATAGGTCAGCCTCCACAAGGAGTCAGGTTCATAACCTCTCAAAAATTCAAAAGTAGGGCAGTGGCTATGATAGCCGAGCACATCAATAACATTATTGGCATTGTAGAAAATGGAGTTTGGGTCAGCCTTTAACTCTTCAAGTATGATCTTGTGAGTAGGGTCAAACTTGAGCTCCAGTACATCTCCATAACAAGTAGTAGTGCCTGTACCCCTTACCAACCTACGAAGGGGAGGTTTATCTTCTTCCACCCGATGCATCTTACTCATGTTTTAAGCACTTGGAGGATTGAGAGGCATTTTCTCCCCAATAATAGGCCCTGATTGATGCACGATGGCTTTTTCTTTAGACTTGCCTCTGGTAGCAATAACTTTTACCTCTTTCTATCGAGAAGCCTTGTTGACTGCCTCTTTCTCCTCGACTAATCTTCCTTACTCAACCTCGACCTGGATTTGATCAAATGTTATTTTTTTCTTTTTGGCCAATGCCATTGCCTTATGATCTATCTTACGGGGATCCATTCTGAACATTTCTTCGAAAAGAATGCTCCGCGACACCTAATAAAATATGACTAGGTATTAAACAAAAAATCTAAAATGAAAAAGAACTAAATGGGAATGCATTGTACTACCTGCTCTAATACTTTATTCTCCTTTATCAATTACCATCTCATTGGCATCTAGACGGGACTTGTGCAACATGCACCCCTCATAAGGAACCTGAATTTCCACTGGTGGATAACTACCTGGGAGGGTGTGATAGCCTACTACAATAAAATTATCAATTGGAAACAACTCCTTTAACTTTGAGGGCTTCTTTCAGAATAGGTCTCAACCCGATCCACCCAAGTCGCAGTTAATCTATGATCTTTCTTTACTGAAATGATCAATACATAAAGCATCAGAATAGTGAAAAGAGATAAAACAAGTAATTGAATAATAGACTAAAAAATCTATACCTATTCAATTTGGTCCATTCCACTCTCTAAGAATCCTACACAATCCATCCTATTTATGATGTCTAAACTCCCACCCATCCTTAACAAACACCTAATGACCCATCCAGTTGTGATTGCTGGTCTGGATGATGATTTCAATTTGATATTAAAATTTTTGAGGAGAAAAATAGTAATACCCTGAGGCTTTAGCATTATCCTTTAACACGTGAACATACTTAAAAATATCACCAGTAAGATCAAATCCCGTCCTAAGTTTCAAAAATAGTATAGACACCAAACTTATCCTATAAATATTGGGAGGCAACTGAGTTAATGTGACCCCATAGCCTTTAAATATCGAACGTACCATAGTATGAAGAGGTAACCTTAATCCCACATAAAGAGCCCAATGAGAAGGAAAATCTCTTAGGAGTCTTTCATAGTGTAACACCTCTTTTTAGCCAGAGGGATCCTTATCTGAATTGTTATTGAGAGACCGTATTTTTACCTTAACTGATCAATCTCATCTTCAGTAATGGTACTAGGCTACCATTGGGCATCGATTATTGGGAGACCGTATTTTTACCTTAAGTGATCAATCTCCTCTGCCACGTCGATTGAGGACTCATCTATAGGGGATGTGGACGGAAATGGAACCACGCTTTCAGACCTCATGTCCTCGGCTCTATCTGGACTGACCTTATCAGAAAATGATTCAAGGTTTATGGTGGACATAGAAATGGTGTTTACAGGATTAACACCAAGAGTAAGAGAAGCGGAATGAAGAAGCAGAATGATTTACCTTAAAGTTATCTAAAATAGGGGTAGGGGAACTAACAAAAGGTTCGTTGGGACCAGGAGCAGAACCACTACTTGAAGAGGATTTTGGTATATAATCGGGATGACCTAATTTATCTTTGTGCATGATTACTTAGACATGGTGTGGGATCTTCCCCCTGTAATACCTTGGCACTCATACTAAAGTTCGCGTATAAAGTTGTAGATACACTGAACATGATGAGGGAAACTTATATAGATAAAGGTCTACATTTAAAAAAGAAAATACAATAATAAAAGTAGGGTTTGGGTAGAAAGCTCAAATTGAACAACAAATTGATAATGTAGGTTTCTAACGTTGCCAAAACCCTAGGCTAACCAACTCAATGTCTGTCTAATTCAGAAAATCTCACCCAGAAACATCAACAACAAATTATATACCAAACAATAAAAGGTGAAAAGATAAAACTCCATAATGATGAAACCCTAGCAAGGATTGGGAAGGACGTACCTAGTGGAATCAACAAAATATGAAGGTTTAGAGCAGGCACCAGATAGCGAAAAAGAAACATTATAAGAAAAATGGTAATTTCTGTTGGTAAAAAACTTACATAAATGACCCATATATGTCAGTTTTAGAATTTTTCAAAATTGACATATAAAGCCTTGACATCAATGTTCATAAAATTGACATAAGGAAGATCACATTTATCTCAATTTTTAAGAACACAAATAAAAAAACGGTATTTAACATGTTTTCAATCACATTTTCATGAAAAACTGACATCAATAACATCACACTTATCTCAGTTTTAGTAATTTTATGAGAGTTTTTTCAAAACTGACATAAATGTTGATATAAAAAAAATAACTACTCCATCAATAGACAACTATTATTTGAGGTTAAATTAACACTTGTAATTAGATAATAACCAAGGTCATAAATATCACTAACTTAATATACTTCACGATATTTACAATAAAAAATATTTATGTGAGCTACATCACATCCAAAAACAAGCTAGTGTGTGAGGTATGTGATGATATCCAAAAACTAGAAAACGTCTAGTTTTCAACATTCTAATATCCTAAAAATAGCATTGCGAACTGCATCGTAAGATCCACAATTCAAAATAATACTCAAACTAGGAAGTTATCGAACGTAATAATCAATTAAGTTTGTTATCAATGCTATCCAACCCAGAATGAGTAACCCTGCAATCAAATTTAATCAATATAGTTTTCATCATAATACAATCATCTCAGTAAATTGTTAGTACGACATAACAAAATACAATTATTCGAAAGTACCTAATATATATAATCCGTAATGAACTCATGAACTTCATTCAGCTCATTCAACGTGTACGTCACTTTATCGAGCAATCTTCTCATCTACAAAATTGAAGGTATAATTGAATTTATTTTTACAGTATATAATAGTTAATAACTAAACAATATTTTACATGATAGGATAAAAAGATAAAATAGTGGTAACATACCTTTGTTTCAAAAGGCATGGAAGGATCTTCCATGAAATACTTCATGAACTTCAACACAAAATATTCCCAATGAAGAATATCATTTCCTTGCATCGGGCACTACTTAACATAAAACATTATTACTGCACATTTAATAAAAGGGTATAAGTCGGAAAAAAAATTATACAACACAAACATTTATAAAAACTTTATAAAATTTTGGCAGAGTTTTCTCTCTTTATGGGACTATCCACCTTGTTTAAAAAATATAAAATACTCTCACAACAAAACTAAAAGTTCTAACAACAATACCAATTTCCCGTTAAGATAGAAAATGTATAACCGATAAAAATTTATAACGGTTAGCACAGCAGTATAACTGTTATAATTGTATAGATATTATATATATAACATTTGTTGCTATATAGATGTACCAGCGGATACTTGTGCCTGAAGGCACGGTGAAAATTTTCAAAGTAGGTAATTGCGAAATGACAAAAATTTCAAAAATTACCTGTGCCTGAAGGCACGGTGAAAATTACATAAATTGACCAACCAAATAATGTATGATTCAAAAACCTCGTAGCCATATAATATGATCTTAACAACCCTTGCTATAATTGTAATGGTTACATTATGAAAAGAAAGGAACAAACTAACTAATCAATTCAAACCACCTTATACTCTAAAACTGCATAATTTCTCCATTGGTGGCATTTTTTTCGCGTCTCTGTACATGATGTCCTAAAAGGACTTATTATCCCTTCAACAAGGACTTCCTATTTAGCTGCATAAAAATACATAAGAAAAAAATTATGTTACACTAACCAATTGTGAAGAAAAATTAGAGCACTGATGAGAAAAATTTGGACACGGCCTACGCATTGCTATGTTACACTGTCCAAACCCAACACATTACCTCTTACTTCATGGGGATTGAAAAGCAACTCAATATTTAAATTACAATAGGAGAATTTAGACCCAAACCATTATTTTTATAGAATTGAGTGGAAGAAAGTCTATCCGTTGAAAATCAAACTACCAAATAATTGATTGTTTTTTCACAACTACACTATTTTCACCAAATAACACAATAAAAATGAATTAACCCCAATTAACATAATGAAGAATTAAGTACATTATATGTTTCACAAAAGAAATAATCCCATATTGAAACTCTAAAAAAAAAATGAAGGACCAAGCGGAATAGAAGTGAATTACCTATTTCTTCATTTATCTTACTTTAACAGGGAGGAGAAAACAGATCAAACATATTAAGCATAAAAAATCATTTCAATATTTTAATATATTCAATGTGAAAAGGAGGTACAATCCATCAATCAAGAAAATTAGTTATCAAAGGTAATTAAAAATTAGATTACCTTAAAACCAAAATAAACACATCAAAGATAAAAACAGGAATCCAAAAATACATATTTTCAACCCCTAAATGCGTAACCCAAAGACCCTAGAGCTGATGTACAAATTATATGTACATAGAGAGTATCACCTGATAGATCAAAACATAAAATGTCAAAAACTTCAAACCTATATCACAAAAATAAGAACCAAAATCCCAGGAATATATATTAGAGAGAATGAAAATCTAAAAATCAATACCTCATAATGTATAATCCCCGAATTTGGACCAAAAAATACTAAACTCTGATATAAATGTTGAACTTTGCCTTCGATACATTGGTGTAGTCCCTGGATATGAAAACCACAACACAAAATCTTACAATTTGAAACAAAATAGCTAAGAAAAACAACAAACCCAAAAGATCTAATATTCCACAAAACATAAAAATTAAAACCCTAATATTAAAATGGTTACATTTATAAGAGTACATTATCATTAAGATTTAGGGTGGGGGTTAAGAAAGAAGTTCGATGGGAGTTACGATGGGTACTTGTGGGAATCTGTGGAATATTAGGTTGCTTGAGTCCGCGGTATGAGTGGCATGGGAGGAAAATGATAGCGAGAGAGAGAGAGAGAGAGAGAGAGAGAGAGAGAGAGACCCCAAATATTTGAAACGACTCACCCTAAAAACTCATACAAAAACCCTAACTCCATACCAAAATTAAACAAGAAATATAACATTAGAGAAATCCCAAAATTTTCAAACCATACCAGTTGAAATGTCAGCACCGAGCAAGAGAAGGGCCAGATGGTTTGTGATAAAATGGCAGGGTATACTTAGGGAAAAATACAAAATTAGAGAGGAGAGAGCACAACTTGATAGTAGAGAAGATAGAGAGAGAGAGAGAAGGTATCGTGTGTTTCAATAAGAACATAGGAAATAGAGGATGTAATGGTTACGTGTGTCAGTAGTGTTTTTAGGGGGATATGAAAATAAGGAGTTGTTTTAGGTGGGAGATGAAAATTTTGGAGTTTCATCTTAACCCTTCATTTAACCTGAAAAGATCTCAGCCGTCATTGTGCTTTTACATTTGTGCCAATTCAAAAACCATCCCATCTTATTATATGGATATAAAGAGAGAGGACGACTCACCTACATCATGATGTATACATAACACCTAATTCTACGCCCTAAGAAATCATTTTTTCCAAAAAAATTATTTTTCTCTTAAAATTAACCTTCCAATTAACTCATATTCAAAAAAGTAGGTCAAAATACATTTTGTAGCTACTTTTAAAAAATTCACAAAAAATTGGTGGCGCAGACCCTTATAAATAATGTATTTTGAGCAGTTTTTGTTGATTTTTTAAAAATAGTTACAAAGTGTATTTTGACATAGTTTCTTGAACATGGCTTTTTGAAAGGTTGATTTCAAGAGATAAATAAAAAAAATTGAATTTTTTTTAGGGCCTACAACTAGGTGTGATGTATAAATGATGATGTAGATGAGAATTCCTCTCTCTCTCTCTCTCTCTCTCCCTCTCTCTCTCTCTCTCTCTCTCTCTCTCTCTCTCTCTCTCTCTCTCTCTCTCTCTCTCTCTCTTTCTCTCTCTATCTATCTATCTATCTATCTATCTATCTATCTATCTATCTATCTATCTCTCTCTCTCTCTCTCTCTCTCTCTCTCTCTCTCTCTCTCTCTCTCTCTCTATCTATCTATCTATCTATCTATCTATCTATACACACACACACACACACACACACACACACACACACACACACACACACACACACACACACACACACATATATATATATATATTGATTCCACTCGATCGATGACTTAACTCGCTTTGAGCTCTATTTACTTGTGCGCAAATTCAAAATGATCCAAATATTGACCGTGCCTTTTGATATAAGTCATCCGCCTAAATCCTAATAAACATTCAGTGTTTACAAAAAATAGGAAATAGCAGCTGCTATTCCTACTGTAGTTAATCTTACTCCTTTCATTAAGTACCTCTCCCTTTCCTGTGTGTGTGTGAGTATAGAAGTACAAGTAATTCTTTTTTATTCACAAGGAGTAAATGCTCAACTATTTGAGGTTTGCATATCTTAGTTTCTTATTCCATTTCTGAATACTAATATTTTAAAATAAATTGAACCAAATGAGCTATAAAACAACTTAGATCTGAACCAAACAGAATATAAGATGGAATTTACCTTAATACAACTCCATGATGAGTTCCTCCATTTTCCATCAATGTTCATTGTGTTAATCCCACTACATGTAAAGAGAATTCAAAGATGTGTATTAGGAGATCACACTAATAATGTACTCACAATGCATGTCAAACAAAATTGAAATTTATATTAGTGATATACATCTCATCGTTGTCACTCAGTACTGTATTCAATGAATCCAACCAATAAATACTTCTTGTGGACAAATCAATGATAATCAATACCCAATGTAACATGTAAAACGAATATTTTCATAATTATATAGTTTATAATGTAATATATATTTGTTTATTCTCTTGGGAAAAATTAATTTAACTCCTTACATATCTTCGAGATTGTAAGGAATGAAACAAATATAACTTTTGTTGCATTCTGCAACTTTTTTTCCAATAATTCGAGTTAAACCAAACTTTCTTTTACCACTAAAAGACTCGGGATTCAAGAATTGAAACCCTTATTGAGCGCATAGAAGCTTTATGTGCAAGAACCTCAAAAAGTAAGTAATTAAATTAGTCACTACGCGTCTTAAATAACTCGACTGAATTAAGTTATAACTCATGTATGCAACAATGCATCTTAAATAATACAATTGAATTAAGTTATACCTCATGTAGGCAACAATGTAGATTACCTATAAAGGCTTCAATACACAAAAGTCTAATAAGTAGATCTTAAAAACATAGAATTGATCCTTATGTTCTCCAAACATCACTTTCTTCGGTGGAATTGTTATTTGATTCATCTTCATTATCGTTAAAGTAGGGCTGAGGGCAGTTATCAATCGTAATAAACATTCGTTTTTACTATATCACATCTACTTTAATCGAAGACATTCTTATCATTCTCATGTCCTAGTTTTTTTTTCCAACTTCCATTTCATTATGCATTGAATCATGTGAAATGTCATAAACCAATGTCATTTATAGAACAAACACAAACTTATAGATATACATAAGAACTGATAGTTTACCTCAAATCCTAATTACTTTAACTCTTTGGGCCAAGCAACATATGACCCAGTAGCATCTTTCTGCAAATATATTTCACTTGGAATGGGTATCGGAAGAATGGCAGTTGAAGAAATAACTTTAGAAATGGAAACACGAACATTATTTTATGCATACACTATATTATGAATTTTCTCGTTCGGTCCATTCCTATCAAATATGACGCCCTCGGCAAAGATGTTAGTTTTATTTCCAATTGCCAACCTACATTCTCCAACCTAAATTACGAAAAATAATCACATTAAAATTCAGCAATTTATTGGCCCCAACCAAGTAAAACTACATAAAATTCATCACTCTACTAACCCAACCAAATAAAACTACAAAGTTATCACCATCAATAAAAGTGATCCCATTACCCTTGGAGAAGTTTCTTATTTCTTACTTTTATCACCAACTATCGAAGAAGGTTTGTTACTTTTGACAGCAGCTATTGAATGAGGTAGCAACTTTTCATTATGCATTATACCACTATCTTTGAACCATGGCAAAGAAACACAAGAACAAATTGTAATTACGACAATAATAACTAAACCTTAACCGTATGCATTTGTATAATTATCTTTGTGTCATTATATCTTCAAAGAAAGTGATTGTGTTGCAATTTTTCCAATCGAAATTAAATGCTTTATATTTTCCTTTTCACCCATATATGAAGCAACTTTCTCAGCTCGGGGTAGGATTATAGGGGCTGCGATAACTAACTCATTTCTTAATTCCAATTGAGTATCCATATCTTTTAATATTTTCTTCGCTTCTCATAATTTAGGGTTTGACTCTATAATATCCTTCTCTACTAATTTCATTAAATTTTCGTATGAATTATGTAGCTCGGTAACTGGATGTGTGCGCCCTTATGAGGTATTCTTGCAATTTCATAAAGTCCCATGTACGAGTGGCTGCATTTTTTGCCACACATTTTGCTTGTAGTATCGATCTCTTTTAGGACTAGTGGACTTTCGACTGGCCGACTCAGTAATCAATGACTCTGGTTGCAAAGAGCGGGCTAGTTACTTGAGGGTTCGGTATAGTGTTAGAAATTAAGAAATAACTTATCATATAATGTTTCTTTTCCACGTTCAGTGGACTAGAGTGAGAATCTAGCAAGGACTCAAGGATAAGACACCTATATTAGTATTCAGTTCATCAGAGTGATGCAGCGAAAGGTGTAAACTGGGTGTATGGTGATGACTTGATGATAATATTCCTCCTTGAAGTGAGAGAATAACATAGTATGGTTATCGACAAGCTCATCCGAGATGTGTAGTCAGGATAGCCAGAAAATTTGTTGAATATACATTATACGGTCCTAAGCTAAAATTGATTTTGATGATGAATACGATGGTTGGTTGTATTAGGAATCACACTGGGGAAGTCTCGATCGCTAAAAAAAGGATTTCCCATAGAGGCATCGGTATGCCTTATCTATTAACATAGGTGGTGATAGAAACATTTTGGACTTGATCGTAAGGCGAGTGCAGACTCGTGGTCAATTATGTAATATTATAGTTAGCAAAATAGTGAGCGTTAGACCATGTTGCATATTTAGTATTTGGTGAACTTAGTTTGGAGAACCTCGATGGTTTGTCTTGGAGTAATTCTCAGATTTAGAATAGAAATTGGTAGACTCCATAAGCTTGAGGATTGATGGATCGAGAATTTCGAGAATAAAATTCCCCAAGGAGGGAAGTTTGTAATATCCAACTCTAGTAATTTAATTAAATTTTTATACGAATTATTTTAAAGTGGATTTAATGATAATTATGGAAGAATTATGGGTAAAAAATGGAGAAAAATAAAAGAAGAAGAAAAATGGACCGTTCAAAATCGCGAGTAGGTCACGAGATACAAGGATTTAAACGAGATGCTACTAGTTTACAATAGTAGTCGTGCGAAGGGTTGTGCGATCTATAGTTCAGATGAGATGGCTATGTCGTTCGAATGACGTGAGTCGAGTTTTTTTATCTCAGTTTCCCTTGTACGCTGTCACAATCTCAGTCATTAGATCTTTGAGTTGTCCGGCCCAAATCAGTCCAAAAGAGGAAAAATGGTGTTTTTTTACCTTAGGGAAGATTTTATTAAGGGTTGTTTGGTTTATTTGGGTTTATTTTGAGTTAGGAGAGAATGGAAGAACTAGAGGGAGAGAGAGGTTAGTGTTCTTTCACCTCTACCCACCATCAAACCACCATTCCACCACCTTTCCACATCCATTTGTGTAATATTCCACCATGTTCATTCCCAAAACACCAATTTTCTCCATTATAGGTGAAGAGTTATGAATTTTGGTGTATTGGGGGGATTTTTAGAGTAGATGAAGGTGGGTTTTCATGGTGTTGAAGGGGTTTTTTCTTGGAAGCTTGATGAATCATACTTTTAGAGTGGGGCGACCTCCTTGAGACTCTTGTATTCAGATTATATTTGCATATTACAGTCTTATAGTTATATTACATGAGTATGGTGTATTTGAATAAATGATGAAATTAATGTGTAGAATTAATAAATATTTTGTGACACCCCGACTAATTAAATACCGGTTAGCTACTCCTTTATTAAATCAATACAAAATGCCAAGTTGGTTCAGTTAATAGCATCACTGTCGAAAATATTTTAATGATTACTAACCACCTAGTATTTAAAAAGTAAGTTGCCAAATTTTAAATTAAGTCTGATTAACATGCAATAAAAGAATAATGGAAGAACAACATAATCCATTCACCATAACGAAGTAATGAAATAACCAACAAATAATAATAAGTCCGGAGGAAAACTCCTCACAACAATCCCACAACTGAAATAAGTAAAATAATGTATCCTTAATTAATTACATGCCAAAAGTCTGAAAATCTGAAATAGGAAATGTTTCTAATAGAAATGGGCGACATGCCCTACAACTGATGAAAGCTGAATATATAATCAAGATAGATGAAGCGTTTACTAGCAAAGTCCTGTAACTTCCACAAACAGCTACAGCTCGTCATCTGAATGAGGATCCTAAGCATGGTTTCCTTGTGGTTGGGCACCTAAAATGGTTTTTACAAAAAGTAGATTTGAAAGCAAACGGGTCAGAGCCCGAAAGTGGAGAGTATTTTAAAATAGCAAGTGCTTTAATAACATTAAAACAACGAATGCAAAATACATGTTAGGACATGCACTCACATGAAATACTCACCTCTCGTCTAATTGTGCACCCCTAACGTATAGCACCCATCTAAGTGATAAATGCATCTATCTAAACTGACATGAGTTACAACCTTTCTACTCGGTTCCCATTATACATTCTAATGTTATCAACTAAAAAGAGGCTTTACATACACTCGGATTCTCAATTAAGCAATACAATTCATTTCAGGTTATCCCTATATATTTTCTCAAAACGTTTCCATATTTATACACACAATACCACATGAAAGTTCTCATTAATTAAGTGTATATTATTCACGTCATAAATATACAATACAAGCACCCCGAGACTAGCTGTGGTGCACACATACTCTGCTATCAATCCCGGTACATCACGTACATAAGGATCACGCATTCCGAATCTCTCAGGAATCGTACTCAAATAATAGCAAATCCCAAAACAATGGAGGCGAACACAGTCACATCACATGGGTCACGCACATACCTACGCTCCCACGATCAACAGACTTATTAACATCCTAATAATTCCTTCTCTGACCTATGTTCTCGAGGTACCAATCTAAATCCGGGCAACACAAGGATTAGAGGTCCCTAAGCGAACGTAAACCTCCTGTGATAGCAAGTATGGTAGGTATGTCATACACATAAAATCATATACATATAACAAGTATGCACACATCTTAGTAATCACCATAATTTATTTGTGGTACACTTCTCATTCTCGTACCAACATATAATGCTACACAATTTATATGCTCCCGGTTAATATAATTATTCAAGCCGTCAATTGTTCTCACGTCGTAATAGACACTCACGTCCTAATCCATAATTTTCATTTAGTTCAATTCACACTCCTATGTTTTACTCCTCTATATATCCCAAATTTCCCTACCATAACAATTTATCATCAAGGGAATGTTATCTCTACAATTAAATAAGGTTACGGGACACGCGAAGTCAAAACAGGCCAAAAAGCCGAAACTGTCAGCTCGTTAGAAGTCTCATTCGAACGAGGTTGTTCGAACGAGAGTTCGTTCGAACGAAGTGGGCCTTCTAAAGAGATCTCGTTCGAACGAAAGTCATCGAATGAACATCCCTCTCGTTAGAAGTCAAACTGTCAACTCGTTAGAAGCTCGTTCGAACGAGCTCATTTGAACGACATGGGCAGGTCTTCTAACGAGAGGCCAGTTTCGAGCCCAGAAATTCCTTATTTCGTTTTTTTCAACTTTTCCTTCCTCTCTAATCTCATCTAAACATCAATCCAATAATTGTTCAAGGTTTCTAATTGTCCCTAAACATACTTAGGTCACATACTAACGTGTTTTGTGGGGTTAATTCATTCTAAACATCATCCAAATATCAAATCTATACATTTTCCCCTAATTTCAAGAACATGAACCCTAGAAATTCTTAAATCCCCAATGAGCCTAATTAAATCCGTTTTTGTTTCATCCAAAATATAATATCATCAGATTAATCACCTACATACAATTCTACATGCAATTCCTCATCAAAATACAAGTTTCAAATTCCAATTTAATGGGTTTTCATCAATCTCCCAAAAATAATACAATTTTATCAATTTCCTACGCATGGAAGAAGCATTCTCTGCAACTAATGAAATTAAACCACTTGCCTTATGTGTATCTCTGATTTTGATGTCGAATTGATGAATGATTCTCTCTCTCTCTCTGCAGAATTCTCCTCTCTCTCTCTCTACAAGTCTTCTTCTCCAAAGTGACAATGGTTGCTAGGGTTTGCCTTAGGAAACTTTTTGGAACTAATTCCAATAACCCCCGTAGCCCATTAGGTTATTAGTGGGTTTAGTGGGTAATTACCAAATCAGATTTTTAATTCCTGATTTTCGTTGGTTTTAATTCCCAAAAATCAAAAATTACCAAACTACCCTTATACGTTGCCGGCATGGCCTAAAAATGCCCCGGGACCCAAACTAAACCCCCGACTAGTGTTTTCTGACTATTTCTACCCTTCCGGATGCGTTGGCGTGCTCAAAACGGCCATACGGTTAATAGAAATAAAATTCACTTTTTAATTAAAATAAATATATTCCTGACGCGACTGTCACACACGCCTTAAAAAAATTTCCAAATTGCCGTATTTCAATCTCACGACAAGTTTCATAGTTCAATATTCATATATAGTCATATACACACATTATAATAAAATTCCAACTCGCATCTCGCTAGTATTTTAATCCGGATTAATTTCTAATTAATACACATTTAATTCAATTAATCCCATAAATAAATATCACAAAAATACGGGGTATTACATATTTTTATAGAATAAAAATGTTGAAAAAAATATTTTTTGTTGAAAATAAAGAAAGAGTAAATATTTCAAAGTCTTGAAATATTTAATATTGGGTTTTCTAAAACAAATGAGTACTTTTAGAAAGATTAATGATTAAACAGTTTATCTTCTGAGATAAAATGTTTAAAAATAATGATTCATTTTAATAAACATTGGTGAAATAAAATTTCTTGCAAAAAAATTAAGGTTTTATGAAAAATGAACATTTCTTGAGTTTAAAGAAATTAAATTTCTTTTATTTCTTTAAAATGTACTTTGCAAGTACAATGAATTTCTAGAATGAAAAATGTGTTTAACGCATTTAATAGGATTTTAAGGTTTAAAATCCATCTTCTCATGTATTTGAACTTGTAGTATTTTGGCACTAATTGTATAAACATATTTAAAGAAGACTTTGTTGGGTTTAAACATGAAATAAGAAATGTAAAACTTCTTGTCCTTAAAAGTGTGTAAAAAATGGGTTAAAAATATGATAAGGATAAAGTGTAAGACGAAAGAAATATTATTTTCTTATAAAAGGAGTCTTAAGTGTAAATGGATTTCTTGAATAAAGAAAGTAAAGAGATGCGTGGTTTGTAAAATTATTGACAAAGGTGTTTAATATGCGTTAATGGGTAAATATAGAAAAGTTAGTGTGTGTGTGTGTATGTGTGTGTGTGTGTAACTTAGCAATGTTTTAAAAGATTAACACATATGAAGTTAAAAAGGAATTAAAGGGGTAAAGGTGTTTACAATTAGTAAGAATATCATTCTAAGGTTAAAAAGGGTGTTATAGTGTTAAAACAAATAAGGAGTTAGGATTAGTAACTTAATAGTGTTTTATAATAAATTAACACGTGTGGAAATGGAGTAAAAGGTATTTTGTAAACAAATGGGTAAAATAGTAATTTTACTTAAAGTGGAGTATTTTCATGAAATAAAAATGTTGGAAAATGTGTTACACAAAGTGTTCCTAAATGGATATGTTTTTGGAATAAAATCAAGGTTAAATTGTAAACGGCATGAAATGTTAAAATTTTAAAGTTTAACAGAAGTTGGGGTGTAACCCTGGATTTTGGCTTTGGTCGGGTGGTAATGGGGACATTTGCAAAATTTTAAAGAACATTAAAAGGAACCCGAATGACACCATAATAAGCAAGAAGGGCTCGGGAGCCTTAAGGTGTAAAGCTCAAAACCATTAGTCAGAGCATATGGTACACATATCCGGCGGTGTGAAGCCCGTTAAAGTATGCCGTATTGGAAGTTTTCGAGAAAAGATAAAAAGAATAAGAAACATGTCAAGAAATGTGTTTTGGGGTGAAATGTGTTAACACAGCCTAACTTGAATGAATTAATAAATATTTCGGTAAAAGTTAAAAATTGACAAGTAAATGTATAATAAATAAAGTCCATGAATTAAGGAAAAAACGTAAAGTGAGTGGGTGAATGGGTGATTAAACATCCTAGGTTGTTTAACCCATAAATAACATAAGAATTTGTTGTAATAGGTTCTCAAAGAATGAAATAAATATTTTCTAACACGGTGTTCACGTGTGTTCAAAGGGTGAACTTCAATGAAAAATACTAAAGTGTATTGAAATAAATAAAAAAAAGGGTTATTTCATTAAAGGGATGTGTTCGGATAAATGAAATGTGGGAGTTTCAAGTGTTGAATCGGGTGCATTAAATAAAGTGAGAAAATTCTAAGGATGAGTAAAAAAGGTTTTTCTATAAGATTAAGGTAAGTTAATGTGGATACATAAGTCTTTAGGAATAATAAACCTTTAATGCTTTTTGTATCTATATTTATATATGTATATGTATACTATGTAAATTCATGTGCATGTAGGGACAACATGCTGTTTTTTTTTCTGTCGTTCGATTCTATGCTTCATTCGTATATTTTCCACTGAGTATAGGCTCACATTCTCGCTTTGTTATGGCAAGTTGGGAGCGGTTTGGTATTTTGTGGGTATTATACAGGTAAGTACTTTCTTTATTTTTACGATTAGCACCTGTGTATACTTAGACCCCGGGTTTCTCTCCATGAGTTCCTCACGTAGTTTATTTAGAAACTGAAATCCCGTGCTAAACAAGCGTAACGTTAATTAAAATAAAACTGGACTAGCAGCATTATATAGGTTATTTCATTGCACTTCACACCTAATGCACGGGTCAGACCGGGTTGACTATGGATAACCCATGAATCATGGTTGGGGTATTACAAACTCACTAATATATCTCTTGGAACCACTCTTTGGAAGATAGAAGTACCTTGGTAACAACTCTAAATCCTAACCCCCGAACATGACTTGAGTGTTCGAGAGTACCATCTATAACTTGTCTTTTCAATTCAGCCTATAATGAAGTAGATTCAATCTTTTAGAATGTCATCTAAATATTATTAGAATTATAAATCATAAAATAACAAACACCAAATAAAGGAACTCGTGTCGTAATTTATAAAAAAACTTACAATTTTCTCTTCCACCTCTTATAATGAATACTCTCCATATTAACCATATCTTTTTCATGGTCTTTCAACATAAGAAACTTCTGTCATCTTTATATTTCGAACCCATCTTATTTTTCTTGTATCAATTGTAAAACAAAAAAAATTGTATTATTATAGAATAATTCAATTTTCAAGTTCAAACCATTACAAATCTAATTAAAATAGTATAACTAAGAAATACTAAATCTTTATGAAGACTGGCGTAACCCTTCTTGCTCATATGGTGATTGTATTTGACCATGAATCTCTTTTCCCTTTGTACCTCACTTATAATGTTAGAAATCAAAGCAACAAATTAGAAAAGAAAAAAAAGTACCACACAATTCTTCAATTATTTTTTCAATTATACATCAAATCCTTTGGTTAGCCTACTATAAAAAATTCAGTCCACACATCTAGACTAATGAATTTCTCATATTTTGATGGAGAATATTTGAGAAGCTCGCATTGGTGTCTCAATGGTCTAATATACAGTCTCGTGAGTTTTTTTTAACTCTCTCCAACTGCAACCCATAGAGGACAACACCATCCTCTTGTCAGTTGGATCAATATCAAATTTGATCTGAAAATGAAAGATGTTGAATATATATATATATATATATATATATATATATATATATATATATATACACACACACACACATACTAGGGTATGCCCATACCTGAAGGCATGCTGATAATTACATAGCAGCAAAAAAATTAAAAGTAGATAATTGCAAAAAGGAAAAAATTTCATTCCCTAACAAAATAAAATGTAATTTTTAAAAAATTGGCAATAACCTCCTTTGTTTATAGGACTATCCACCTTGCTTAACAAACGAACCATCGAATTGAAAGTACATACTTTCATACCTCAAGGATGTGGTTAGGCACTTTAACATGTAGACATTTTTACCTATAAAACAAAACACATACCAAAGTTAAAAACAAATCACATGTGTACATATAAGTCAGCCATATATTCAACCAAATTTAAATGCAGTATAACCAAATCAGATTAATCATGAGGCCTGTAATAGTTTAGTAAAGTAGGAAATTGTCTAAACAAAGTATTCTTAAGTGATGTTAAGAGGCTTTTCAAATTGAAGATTCTTCACATATTGTCATCCACCATTTCTCATGTGTAACAGATGGAAACACTAAATTAGGAGGGTTTTAAACATAGGTTGTTTGGTGAATGTGTTTTTTTTAATCTAATTATTTTCCATCTGTAATTTAAATCATTTTAGTCTGTAAATAAAACTTTCTTGATAGAATGAAAATCTAGAAGCCGAAAAATTTGTCCATACTAACCACTCATGTAGGATATCATTACACATAAATGCTGGACGTAGCAGTTCTGAACGAAGAAATGTCAAAAGGTGTTCTGAATTTTGACATTAAAGTTGCCAAAAGAGGTGGTGTTCATTTTGGTCGATTATAGGAGCCACCTTTGGATTAGCCTGACTAAGTTATGCAAATAGGCATAACTAATGTTATGCAAATAGTACATATGATTAAGTATTCTAAAGAAGAAAACATAGGCATAACTAATGCTTATTTTTTTTCATTAATAATTTGCCTCTCAAGTGTAGTTGTCTAAGATTGCCCAAATATAAAAGATATTCTCTCCTTTCAATTCAGATAAATATATTACAAAAATACTAAAGCTCTAGATCAATTCATGGTGATCAGAGACTCAAATCCAACATACTAAAAATACAAAACGAAATGTTAAGGAAAAAAATCTGGTATACAAACTTCAGAATTGGTCTGTTGAACCTAAACTAACAACTTCGACTGTTGTCCCATGTTGTCAACTGTGTCCCCTATTGCCAACAGGATAAATGAATTCCCAAAAAAATTATTCTTCACCTTCGAAGTTACATCATAGATGAAATGGTCACTTGCATCATGTGAAACACTCATTGGCAAACTTGTTCTGCAATAAATGTAATACCAACATGATTGGGAATCTCATAAGTTTCACCTAAAGGCTCATTGCAATGCAAAATACACCAATATGAACCACGATGCAACATACACCAGTCCCATTTTTTGTCTAAAGAAGAAAGAATTATGTCGGCAGACAACTGTTGCTAAAATATTTTTCACGGAGGTTACAAAACAATTAATGATTAAAAAAATAAGCATATCAAAAAGCGAGACCATACCGTTCAACAACATGGAGTGATCTTGCCGCTCAATAAATCTAGTGCCATCCAAGAATACCTTGACGATGGAGTGAAAATTATAGGCCTCTAATGTGGTAGGTTAGTAATACCATATATTTTTCTTTCACTACAGAATGTAAGATATAGTTACCATATTAATTGTACCATGATAAGCCTCGTACCTTAGTTACAATCTTTATTAAGCCTGATCAAACCACTCATCGGAATTTACCTACCATCTATGAATAGTAGTGTGACTGGTTATAAAGAGAACTTTATTTCAAAACTTCTACACCACTTTTTAAGATTGAAAATCTATCATTTAAAATTTAAATGTCAACCTCTTATATAGTTTGACTAAATCCAACTTTGACATATATTAAAGAAATTCAATAATGCTAAATAGGAGATATAATTCTGAACATAATTAATTTCAAGTAATTAAACTTAATATATTCAATTCCAATTAAAAAAACTCCAACAACTTTGATCACCTGAATTAATGGAATTTACCAGGGGACTGCATGAGATATGAAATCTTGGTGTTGGCGATCTTTCCTACCGCATAACCTCATTTATGGAAAACACTACATGGTGTGACTATATTAAGATCCTTATCAATTTTATATATATATAAAAAATTAATAGGAGGTATTTTCAGGGGCGATTAAACGGAATTACAAAACAAAGTGTTTGTGTACCTCTTCGTCATCATTTGGGGACTCTTCATCATCATCATCTTCTTATTATTATTTTTCATTTAATTCTAATGGGTTTTATGAGTTATTGTTTCTTAAGAGGAGTAGCATCTCCACTTCGGAGATTAAAGGTTTAGTTGAGGTAGAGATTGCTCACTGTAAAAAGTCACAACAAGTCTTTAGTTTAAGAAATACGTTAAGTGAAGGCAGCTGTTACTAACTTTTTTTTTCAAGAATTGCAGCTAGTAAGGATCAAGAAAGGCCAGATGTTTGTAGCATTTGATTATTTCCTAATATCTTTTTCATGGGCTTCTTATTCAATTCCTTGTGATATTTGTGAAGTGACAAAGATTTCCCAAAACACAAAGCTCAAATTGTGCCAATTGGTAATGTCTCAGGATTTCTCAAACTTGTCTAATAACATCTGCTGAAGTTGGAACCTCAAACATCTGATTCATTGGATCCTCAAATATCTGCTGAAGTTGTTCATACATGTGTTCAAGAATTAAGGCAGCCTCACAATTGTTTGAACACCTGGCCTTCAAAAATGCATCTACAATTTTTAGCTCAACAACATTTTCTTCCTCTTCTCCAGACATATGAATAGCTCAATGCAAACCTAATCAACGAATGCTGGTTATACCTGCTTAAGAGCTCATACCAGTTTAACATTATAACAAAAATGAAAAAGAAAAACAAAATATATATACATGTATGAGCATATAAAAAGATACAAACTATACATGCCGTTAACAATTCCGAGTAAGAAATGAGACTGTGAGCATCATTACCCTCAATGCAAATGTCTTGAGCTTTCGAAACTTGGGAAACTATGGGAAATAGTATATAAACAGAAGAATGCAATAAAGAGAGTATAACTACCTCTGTTTCAGACAAACAAAATAAAAAGGGTCAAACAAACAAAATAAAAAGTAAAAAGTAAAAAAAAACGATTCCTTTGCCTAGAAATGTAAGTTCAATGTAACTGCCTCTGTTTCAGAAATAGGAACTGCATAAACCTTGCCATATTTTCCAACTATATATGGACAATAATATCCTCCGAATGATACCAAAGCAAGATTTGGAAGATTTTTAAGACGAATATATGCTTTTGGTCCAATGTATGTTAAAGACGTAAGGCTTTCAGCAGAAATTTAAACAAAAATACAGCTCCCATGGTTTATACCTACTCAAAGTTCAAATCGAAATTTAAAAAAAATTGTTAGTAACTATATTTATATCTTTTGTGAAGGTAATTCAGCAATGAATAGAAGGTTTAGGTCCCAGCCAATATATTCTCCATGTTTGTTCACAAATGCATCTGCCAACATATTTATTTTGTTGATGCTTGAGCGCCAACTGAGCAACCTGGATCCCTTCTACCAAATTCATCTCACCGCTAATTTCTAAACAATGCAAGATAAGATCTTCCCAAGATCACTAGTAGGCGTGACCAAACTGCAAACCCCTTTCCCAGCCATTGTCAATACTCCCGCGGTATTTTCCGAATTAGACAGCGTTTTGGCACCACATATTAGATTAACAGCGTCGAATTGAGCTTGAAACATAGTAGGATAGTAATCTCCATTTCGCATCCATCCTGAATTATCCAAGAAGATCATTGTCGCCTTGAGCACCAAAGCTGGAGTGGGGGTGGGTGGGAGCATCATCTCCACCCCCACTTAAGACCGAATAGAGAAGAGGATGTTCCAAATAACTGCGCTGCCACCTGAAATATGCAATAACACTCCCCACAAAAACATGAACTTAAGTTTAACTCACATATACTGTTACTGATCATGACACATATGTATTGAAATGAATAAAACATCCTAATGTATGAGATAAAAAATAAAACCAAGTAGAAATTATTATGCGTGGACAACGATAATCTTCAATTAACCAAGTCAAATCAACATACCAAGTCAAAAGAAACCATTCTCAAATCAACATACCAAGTCATGATGTAGTTTCTATTTGAGTGCAAAGAATAATTAAAATGGCAACAACATGATTAAAACAAAAAGTAAACTCTAGATCTATTCCATATAAGTAAATGACAGCAAACTATTGAATGCTAGAAAGATAACACAATTTCATAAATTGAATTGTAATCAGAGTGAGGACCCTGAGTTGGAGATGTTGAAGTTGGATCTATATCTGTTCGTTTCTTACTTTAATAATGAGTCCCTCTCTAAAAAATTTTGTGACTGTGTGCGTGTGTTATTAACTTATATGTGTGTGTGGGGGGGGGGGGTGTTTAAGCATAATAGATCTAAAAAAAATACAAATCTCACCTTAGAGTTACCACCACCAAAATATTAAGAAAATCCATCACCATCTGAACATGTAGCTCGTCAAAAACCTGATCAGAGATGGGAGCACAACCTTAAAAATATATCAAATTTATAACCTCAAGTAGAAGTTAGAACATAACAGAAGCTGAAATAATGTCCTAGATCTTATCATGAACCCAATAGTTTCCATTGCCAAAATAAAACATTTTAGGTCACTCATGGTTAAATGAATATAGGAGTGAGTTTTATAGACACACATTATAACATTCCAGGTCAAAATATAACATTCTAGGTCATATAAACATGGAATTCACAACATAAAACATGATGCAAAATCAACAACACAATTAATTTTTAAGGCAACCGTTCTAAGTTCCTGCAAAAATGGATGAAAGAAATGCATTGTTATAAGTCCATTATTCTAAGATCTTGCACGGGTAAGACGAAACAATCCACTTTAATGAGCACCATTATAAAAACTTTATTACATAAATGAAATAGTCATTCATTACAGAAAGTCTATTCAAATTAGGAAGTGAGAAAGGGGGAAATCAAGGCCATAAATGTTTAAAAGAGAAAATTAAAAGAAAAGAAAAAAAAAATTAACTTGCAAGAAAAATATAGAGATGGAAAAAATGCTAATTTGAACACTCAAGTTGTTGTCTAAGACATCTGTTGTCTAAGACATCTACTCCCATGTCCTCTCATAGTCCACATGGCGTGCAATAATAGAAATAATATGGCCATTATACTTTTCTATAACAGTTATAGAGTTATTATTTCTTGTGTGTTAGTTTAGGTCAGTCTAGTGAAACTTACTCCAAAAGACCACATGATTCTTGGCTTCAAAGTGATAATACAAATATAGAACCCTGCTACGGATAATGTTCTGTAATACAGAGGATGCCACCCTACAGAAATACAGGCCGCGGCCCAGTAGGATACAGCGAGCGGCCCACCTCGTCAAAAGGTGCGGCCCTGTTTATTATAGAGCGCGGCACCTAGTAATTACTCCCCAAGAAGCAGCCGCGACACTACTCGGTACACGGCGCAATATCTTTGCCTCCAGCGCCACAGGTTCAACACCTCTTGCCTTGCAGGACGCATCCCCTTCACTCGCAACTACTCCAGACTTGATATATGTCACGTGCTCAGGGCACGTGACACAGCACACATGCCTCTTATAAATAGAGGACCACGCCTAGAGAGACAGGGGAATTCCACACACGCCTGGGGCAGGTTCTACGATACAGATTCTCTTTACACAACCTCAAAATACGCCTTGGAGGCCACAAATCTACATCACAGCCACCTCCCTAGCACACCAGAATCTTCAATACTTCCACGTACACTCCTTTATTCTCATACTTATACGCCTCCTTAGGCATGACTATATTCTAAAATGCAACCATATAATGAGAATGGAGCAACACAATGGACGTAGGCCTATTTTAAAGGCTGAACCACTCAATATCGTGTCTTCTCTCTATTTACTTGCTTGGTTTATTCATTACACATTTTACACTTTGACTTGCTGATACGATAACGACTTTTGGGCGATTTCTCGTATCTTCAATCTGGCACCGTCTGTGGAAAACCGAGATATTTCAATCTCGTTTCTCTACATATGTGAGTTCTTAAACACCTTATTCGATCCCTGAGGGTCCTATGGAGTATCTTTTCACGGGTTGATTACTGGTTATTGGGCTCCGTTCTATATTCACCCCCTTAAATGGGTATTTCATATTTCTGGATCTGTCCTTGGGTCTTCATTTGATGGCTTTGGATCTATTTTACATACCCCTGTGATATTATTCCGTCTAGATAATGCTGAAAAGCATGGTGGACTTTAGTCCCGAAATGGTGGGTGATTAGGGAAGGGTTATATTTACTCCCTTTTTGTTGTCATCAACCTATGATCTAGGGTTTATCATTGAAATCGTGTCATTTTTCACATCGCAATGGAATTCTCTCATCGATGGACTAGGACCCTAGTAGGTTTTCTTCACGCGTGGGGGGAGAAAAACTCAGTTTCTGGGTTCCTATCTTGGGAACTCTCCACTGCCTAGACAGGGGTGCGGCCTATAAGTTAAATAGCCTCTCGTGCCGCGACCCCTACTAGTGCGGACCTGTTACAACGGCTCAAAATCACCATGGGAAGGACTTGCGTGGCCTTTGGATCAACCTTGGTGAATAACATTCAAGGGTTGCGGCAGTGCACTTGTGTCCCATACTGGCCGTGGCCTCGTCAGTATATCATGGAGCAGTTCAAACCCTCCTTCCCAATCTTTCTATAATTACTCACTTCTGTTAGTTTTGTCTCAGATTCTATATACTTTAAAAAGAATAACAAAAGAAGAAATGGAAGGAGAATCCAACCAGAGTGCAAAAGTCAAGGATGAGATTGTGTAACTATACAATCACCTTAATCACCTCTATGACAGCCATGCCTCACTTCAGACCCAGGTCAATTATCTAACTCAGAGGGTGCTAATGCTAGAGGCCGCGACCTCTCAGAATATAGGTGCAGGAGCAAAGGAAATAACTCCACCTACCTTGACTATCGAGGCAGTTAAAGAGGCCGCAGAATCAGTTAGCAGAAGCCAGAAAAGGAGAACAGAGAAATCAGAGAAGAAATTGGGTGTCTATACTCCGTTGAACTTCCCAATTGAAGAGATCTTTGAGTTCATCAGAGAGGGTAAGCTTTTGAGATGGCCAGAATAGTTGAGAGCTCCACCCCACAAGAGGAATAAAGCTACTTGGTGCAAATTCCATCAGGACCATGGCCATAACACCGAGCAATGCTATGCTCTAAAGGATGAAGTTGAAAGGCTAATTGGGTAAGGGGTGCTGAGGAGGTTCCTCAAAGATGATTAAGGGATACAACCCAATCTCACATGTCGCACCATTTTTCATGCTTACTTCTTATGTTCCGCTGACGTTGTTTTAAACTAAACTTTGTGTTATCTCAAAACCATATATATGAATAGTTATAAAATTAACAAATTTTGCTGAATCTAACTTCTCTCTTGTTTTCATAATCTGTCATCTCATAAAAAGTCCTTTTGTCTTAAACAGATTCCAAAAGAAGAATTATAAATTATCTCGAAAGATTGTTATTATTTCGGAATGCACCTATGGAGAGATTGCGATCTTAATTAGCTCAGAAGTTCCCCTCACGATGTGAAACTATATCTTGTCATTGGTGATCACATTCGCGAAAGCATATGAGAATTCAAGGAGCTTTTATTAGCCACGAGGGCTTACAATTCCTGTTCTTAGCTTTTGGAAAGCGTAATTAGCCACGGGGGCATACAATACTCATTCTTAACTTTCGGGATGTGTCATCAAGCTGAGAGGCTTATAATATCCAGACAGGGATGGCTTTATATATATATCGGGACCAAAAATGTGACGCAGCCCACCGATATGGTTGCAGATCTCCAGGAGCCACGCATTCATAAAAAGTGCTAAGGTATTGGCATCCTGGAGTAAGAAAAGGCTCCAAGATCAAATAACACGGTAGAAGAGGATCAATTGTATCAAGGCTGGGAAAAATAGAAAAGGTATAACATCCCTAAAAGCCGTTCTTCTCTGGCCTGGTGATCTGGAAATTAAAGCACTAGAAGAAAGGCCTTCTCTAAATATTCCATAATGGTTATGGGATGACAAAAAGCGTCAAAGGCAACCAAAGAAACATCAGAGTGCCGCAGCCTGAGAAGATCCATGAATTCAGAGTGCCGCATCCTTGCAAGTACGCCTACAACCGTGAATTCTTTTAAAGCACGTGGCCTTATTCAGGGGCAGCGCATTCGTTGAAAATAGAGAAAGGGCCACGGCCCATAAACTGCAGCCTCGTGAAGCAGCACAACCAATGGCCTATACTTTTGAAGGTACCGTAGCACTGTTTATGTAGGCGCGAACATTGGCAAATAATCATCCTATGATGCAATCGATTGCTGTCCGCAGACTGAAAATATTATGTTCATCTAATTAAGGATACATTTTCATTAATGAAAGCAATTACGTTCAATCATCATTATAGCAAGAAAAAGTAAAGGGGCAAGGATATACAGAAAATCAAATATGTACAAAGTAGCATTGAAATTGGAAGTTAAAATTACAAAAAAGGAGGCCGCAGCCACAACAAAAACAAAGTAAAAGGAAGGACGCAGCCCTGTATTAATGATGAGTTCAACAGAAATTGAATACAAGTTTAAGAAGCTGCGTCATCATTATCATCAGCCTCCACTCCGTCCGCGGCAATCTCTGTTTCTCCATCTGCGGCCGCTGCTTCTGCTTCTGTCCTCAGCCTCGCCTTTTCTTCAGTCGCGGCCTTCAGCTCGGCAATACACTCCTGATGTTAGGCATCGCTTAATTTCCAAGCAAGGACCTTCTGCTTGGTCTCAGGGAAGCTCTTTATAAATATCTGTCGTAGCTCCTGATAGACGCGGAGGTATGCCCTATTGTTGATAAGGAAGAAGTCCCTAGTGCCCTTGAATGACTCCACGGAGTGGTCGATCGCCAGCTGGAGAGCGTTATCATAGTCTTCCTTAATTTTATTTACTGCTGCGGCATGGTCTAGTGCATCCTGGGCAGACTTGGCCTCTATTTCATCGTACTTCTTTTGAACAAATAGGATCTTGTTATTAGTAGTCTCTGCATCTTGTGAAGCTTCCGCGGTCTGAGCCCGGGAGCCTTTGAGGGATTCCGCGGCTTGTATGAAGTTTTGCTCCGCTTCCTCCCTTGCCTTTTCTATTGCCTCTAAGTTCATTTGGGCCGCTTGAAGTGCCGCAACAATAGACATCTTCCCAGCCTCAAATGAAGAAAAGTCCGTGCAGCCTGTAGGTCCGCGATATGAGTACTCTTCTCGGCCTCTTTCAGTCTGTACAAGGCCTCGTACTTCCTTTTCTGGACCACCATCACATCCACGGCCTGAAATAAAAGAAGTCAGAAAAAATATGGGGTATAAAAGTTAAAGACCGACAACACTGAAACGTACCCTCAGAAGACTATGGAGGCCACAGTCGTTCAGATCGTCATGATCTTCTCCTACTAGCCTGTCAAGGTCTGCGACATCCAAGGCTCTTTTCATTCGCCGCGCAGCCTTTGTGGTAGTGTCCCAAGAAGAATTGGGGTCAGGCTGCCATAATTGGGGCCTTTGTCTACCATTAGGCCCAGATCCTCTACGGAATTGAGGAGGTGGCAAGTTTGCGTTAACCGCTATAACAGGTAGCGGCGGAGGAAAGGATGAATGGGTAGGAACGTCAGATGACATCAAACCTTCCGCGACCAAGTTAGCTCCTATATCATCATCAAATTCAATTTGGGGTTAGGGAGCAAGGCTAGTTTTTTCTGCGGCAAAATTTAGGGCTGCGGTAGAATCATTTGGTTCTCCGGAAAGGTCCATGGCAGGAGCCTTGGTTTTGGGCCTTTTCCTTTTTCTGCTCCACGCAGTGTTGTTTAGGATGACTGAGTCCTCGTCCATTTCCGCCAATTGCGCGGCCAGTAATTCCCTATCAACTTCCTCACCTGAAAAAGCAACTGATAATATTGGGAAAGGAATTTAAGGGCATAAATGATCGTGGAACAAAAATCATGACGCAACAAATTACCTTCCACGCCCATCTGTTGAGGAATGGACTTGTTTGGGAAAAATCTTGCTTCAAATATGGTCGCAGATGTAACGAGAGTGCTGAACTTTTTATGTTCAGCAGGAACTGCCCCGACCTCTGCAACTCTCTTTTCCTGCCGCTTGTTCAAATGCAAATTGTCAAGAGCTTCAGAAAATACAATGTAAATGTAAAGGGTAGTAGAAGTTAATACGCAAAATATGATGAAAGGACGCGACTATAGTCTTAGTACCTAATTTAGAGGGAGACCCCTACTTCCGCGGCATTCTGTATAACCTTTCCCTCTCATTATCCCCGAGGAGAATCTCCTAGCCTTCGTTGGAGATGTAAAAATATTTCCCCTTCCAGTTCTTCACACTGGTCGACCTCCCAGTGTAAAGGGTCTCTTCCCTGCCGCGGACAGAGATGTAGTAGTAACCCGCGAACTTCACCGAGTTCTCCTTTGGGCGGTAGAAGTGAAAGAATTCCGCGGGAGTGATGTCCTTTTTGAATAATTTCTCCCAAAGGACAATCGGGACAAGAATGGCTCTCCAACCATTAGGATCTAACTGGGCAGGAGCCAGTTTCATTGTCTGAAAAAGGCGATGGATGGGGACAGGAACAGGCAGTCGCAGCCCATAAATAAAGGCATGAAGTGGGAAGCAAACTCCATCGGCCAGAACCATGCAAGGTATTTGGTTCGCGGCAGGTGCCGAGCACATTAAATTTTCTGGAAATTCAAAGGCCTCAGCCACCTGCTCAACCCAGTCTTGGGTCATGGCACTGCGGATATCAAGTGCAGCTAAGGGTCTCTCATCCCTCCCAGATGTTCCAGCTGGGTTACCTCGAACTTCTGCGGCCTCATGGTCTGCACCCATTCGATAATTACTTGAGTTGGCTTCTTCTTCCATCGGCGTGGATTGAAAGTCCTTCCCAAATACAGAGTCCGCAAAGTTTGAGTTAAGTATCAAACAGTTTGGGCAATCTTTTAGTTTGCAAGGCCCTATTGATCTTAGAGGGGGCACATAATTAAGTTCAGGAGGAGAGGTTCCAAAGTGCTTTGCCCAAAAGCCTCTCAGGAACTCGTCTGGGTCAAAGCTCATATGGCTGCAGCAGTACCTGAAAAGCAGAGTTCGCGATTAGCGCCGCAGCCTGTATGGTTTGGAAAAGACTTCAAGAAGCCGTGGAAGGATTATTTATAAATAGTGAAAATGTGTTTGGAATTATTTCCTTAACGTAGTTATTAATATGCCAACTCTACTACTTGAACTTATGGAATCGTACTCTGGCCCTACTAGCCGTGGCCACCTCCATATTAGCAGTGGAACATATACTACCACGGTTATAAGCTCGAATTGCTTTAAGAGATTCCTAGCCACGGCCATTCCTAAATTTGCTAAAAGTCATTTCAAGGGAATCTAGTAGCAATTACAGTTATTTAACATGGATATGTATTGGGTTCATGAAAGTTTGAAGGTTGTTCGAAACTACAATGGTGGTGATTCAACGCCGCAGATGATAATTTAAGGGACCGTGACCATTTGGCACGGTATGACGCAGATAAGGATCAAAACAGTTCAGGGGAATGGATTATTGAAATCCTATCATGCCGCAGCCTCTCTCCTAAACAGTTGATTATCTAACTTTTAATCGTTTTAAGATCAAACTCATAGAATATGAAGAGTTTGACTGTGAACACCAAGAACAGTTATATGATTTTCATGGCATTTCGAGGATCAGGGGTTCCGTTCAGCGTATGAAGATGGATCCTAACAATTACTGATTATTCAATTGAAACCTAGTTTTCTATCAAGCAAAGGCATAAGCTCATGTGTTTGTATATTCGAAGAAGAGCGAGCTATGAAAACTATGTACAGAGATTGGTTGAAAAGTTACCTGGAAATGAAGAAGTCAGCGATGCTCAGCCTCACACTTGCTGGAAACCGCCACACACAGCCTCGAAGGGTCGCCAAAAAACGAATGAAATTAGACAACAGAGGTTTTCTCTCGATTTGCTCTCAGTGTTTTGGAAACGTAATGAAGTCCACGGCCAGAAACAATTTACATAAGAGAGTGCGGAATACGAATCGTCGCTTTGGAGGCACCGCGACACCTAAACAGTCGCACATTCTAAAGTACTTACCCTCCGCCTGGAATTAAACATGCTGCGGCACATTCTAAAGTACATGCCCTCTGCCTGGAATCAAACAGGCCACGACACGGCTAAATCCCACTCATGTAAGGGCAGGGGAAGACTTCGCCTCACAGTAATCCACAGAAGTCACATAATTCAGTCGCAGCCCTAAAATCGCTACCTCTTAGCACTATGACTTAGGGGCTTATTGATAATATAAATATAACACCCTTCCACGAATAATGTTTTGCAATACAGAGGATGCCACCCTACAGAAATACAGGCCGCAACCCTGTAGGATACAAGGAGAGGCCCACCTCGTCAAAGGATACGACCTTGTCTATTATAGAGCGCGGCACCTAGTAATTACTCCCCAAGAAGTAGTCGCGGCACTACTCGGTACAGGGACCGACATCTTTGCCTCCAGCGCCATAGGTTCAACACCGCTTGCCTTGCAGGCCGCATCCCCCTCACCCGCAACTACTCCAGACTTGATATAAGTCACGTGCTCAGGGCACGTGACACAGCACACATGCCTCTTATAAATAGAGGACCATGCCTAGAGAGACGGGGGAATTCCACACACGCCTGGGGCAAGTTCTACGATACAGATTCTCTCTACACAACCTCAACATATGCCTTGGAGGCCACAAATATACATCACAGCCACCTCCCCAGCACCCCGGAATCTTCAATACTGCCATGTACTCTCCATTATTCTCATACTTGTACGCCTCCTTAGGCATGACTATATTCTAAAATGCAACCATATAATGAGAATGGAGCAACACAATGGACGTAGGCCTATTTTAAAGGCTGAACCACTCTATATCGTGTCTTCTCTCTATTTACTTGCTTGGCTTATTCATTACATATTTTACACTTTGAATTTGCTAATACGATAACGACTTTTGGGCGATTTCTCGTATCATCACAAAGTTATAAATTTGAAAATACATATACTTCTAAAACTATACAACAAAGTACAAACCCAGATGTTTGCAAAACAATTGTGTTTGTTTCACACAACGCTTGCTGGTAGGGAATTGCTTGGTGTGAACAGGTCTTATTATCTTGCAGGTGGGACAAAGTTGAGACCATTTTCCATCCAGCTAGAAGAATTGCATGTAGGATAGTGAAGAGTTAACCTTCTATTCTCACATTTTATATGCACACAAACGTACATTTCAAACTCGTGAAAAAATAACAAAAAGTGCAACATAATGCGTATGTTAAGTGAAAAACATTTTCCTAACTCGTGCTTATGGAACTATTGTAATATAATGCCATGTATACAACATGGCCGGCATATAAACTAATTGTAGTTTTACAGAAAATGCGTATTTATAATGCCTACTTAATTACAGTTCATAATGCCTCCTTAATTGTAGTCACACATAAAATGCAGTCACATAGAAAATGTGCATTTATAAATTGATATTACCACAGAAAAATGAAAAAAAACAACGCATTAATCGACTAAGCTTACACGTATATGGGATGGTGCAAAATATAATATAAAAAAAGATATTACAAATGTTACAATCACATAGTACTATAATTTAACAAACATCACATAAGCCCTTGATAAATACATCTTTCAAGAATGTTAAATTAAATAAATAAATTTTAACAAAAAAATGTGGCAGTGATGAATAATAGAAAAGAAAAATTGTGAATGAACCAAACAAAAATTGTAAAGAAAATCATCCTAAACCAAAAATTCCCGTGTCTCTTAGTAATTTCATCAATCACATGTCTTGCACCCATTAAACAACATTCAATTAATCGAGATTAGTGAACATTTGAAAAATATTAAGTACAAAGTGCATACCTAATTGACAACAGAAAAAAAGCAAAAAATTCAATACAGAAACCTCAAAATATAATCAATGAAATAAAATTCAGAGATGTTGTGATAGGTATAATATATGAAAATTTCAACCAGTAAACACATACCAAGTGTATGGGAAAAAACCAAACAAATTCAACCATTGTTGAAATGTAGCTATCAACGATGATATATCTAAACAACTAAACAAATTGAGGAAGGCGTCAACCCTTTCAAAAAGGCATTCAAGTAATTATATTCAAATATTTGTAATGTTGAATACAACATGAAGATCTCATCAAACTAAGATACAATGTTTGGGACCTCACCCAAAGAACTAAACATTTGTTAGTAACATTTTTACAACTAAAAAATACATTTACCAAATGAAAAACTAATTATAAATTTTTGGCTCAAATGATAAAACATGGAGATGAATGAGAGTCTTGCTTCAAAATCAACCCCCAAAATAAGAAACCTAAATCAATGAGACTGGAAATTAAAATAGAGAGGAATAGGGTGATTACCGGAGAGAGAGAGAAGGAGCTATGAGTTGTGATCTCATGCGTATAGGGTCTGCCATTTTAAGAGAGTGTGAGAGAGGAGTGGGTCTCGTATGTTGGTTGTGCCCAGATGGGAGGAGTGGTGAAAACCGGGAGAGGTGATATGGGACAGAGGGTTTGGGTGTGTGTGGAAAGTATGAGAGAGAGTTTGGTTTTGATGGGTTTACAAATTTACCCTCAGTTTTGAATTTTAAAGTAGAGGGGGAATAAATTAGAGTGTATGAAGGGGGGGGGGGGGAACAAAAAATTTAAGGGGTAAAATAGGAAGTGTAAAAAAAATTCGTATTGATGACATCATAGTGCAAACTTGTGACATACATAAGTTTCCTACTTTATTATATATATATATATACTAGGGTGTACCCGTGTCGATGGCACGGTAATAAATTTGCTCCCGAGTATTTGTCCTTATAGCACTCTTACCTTCCTCCAAAGTATTTGTGATTATAGAACACTCACTCCCATGTATGGTGTTATTCATTTACACTTGTGTAACACTACACATTCAAGCTACATGTTTTTGTAACACTACATATTCTACCTAAAAAAAATTCTTATTAGGTAAAATAATACAATTTTGTATCCTATTATGGCATTCAATTCTTCTCAAATTTCTTATCAAACAAACATTACATTTGTTATTGACATCAAAGTATAAACCATGCCTACCAACTAAATTTAGAATGATCCTAACACGTGTTGGCCTAATAGTCATATGAATATCAAATTTAATTGTTTTACATAAATATACTTATGCATGGTACACAAATTTATTTTTTATACTATATTTTCGTCTCATAATTTACCCATGCCGATGGCACATCGATAAATTTTTTTCCGTGATTTTATTCCCGTGTCGCCAATAGTGCAAATATAAATTCCTGGTTGTCATATAATGGTATAATTGCGACATGACAAAATGTCATTTCAATTGGTGTGGAACGAATTGTAAAATTGGTTGTGGAGATATATCTAGTGTTATCAAAGAAGTACAAAAATTGATTCTAAAAACCTAACTCCAGCTTTACATATTTTGTTGCAAAAAGTGTCAATTAATCTATTTCCCAATACCAATATAACAAAAAAGAAAGTGAATTTAAGATAATTATTGGCATTATGTTATCTTTTCCTAAATTCATATGTAGTAGTTGTGTGTTGTAATATAGTTTGTACAAATATTTCCATGGTACAACTCACAAAATTAAAGTTAATGTTTCCAACCCACTTATTTGTTAATGCATCGGACCCATAATAATTTTATAATAAAATAATTCAAAATAATTCGATGATAACTAAATAAACGTGATAGAAAATGACAAAATTAATGAAAAACACATATGTTTTTGGCCTCCTATCTTTGATTTAATTGTCTCTGCAACACAGGTTCAAGAATGAAAAACATCAGACAATGAAAACTTGAAAATTAAATTTCGGTACCTTGCAATGGAAAGAGGAGAATCAGAAAGGGTTTAACCTCAAAAACAATGGGGACTAAATTTGTTTAGATGGAAAAATAATTTAAAACAAATAATTTAATGTAAAAAGTAAAAATTCCGACCTGTACCTCGTCTAAGAAATGATTCTTGTGTGGTAGAAGTTCAAGAGATGATCTTTTCTTTTCAAATGTAGAGAGTTTTTCATTATAATTTCTGTAAGGACACAAATTTCCAATTGAGTCCCTATATAGTTTTGGCTCAATTCCGGACAAAAACATTTATTCATAGGATAGTATGTAAATGTAATATTCTCAAGCCTATGAAGTGTTTGTTGAAGACGTAGCGGCAAAGAATATAAAGCTTCATCAAATATGCTGGTTTGCATGCCTTGTTTCTACGTCATCAACTATAGTTCCATGCTCCCAAGGTATGAATGCAATTATATATATATATATATATATAAGAGCTTGGAACAAAGTTTATTGGGTGTTAGGTTTAATAAAACTGGGTTTTACTTTCAGAAAAAATTAATTAGAACTTTAAATTAAAGTATATAAAGTTTCTGGGCCAAAATCGAATTTTATAAAAATTTCTGGAAGTCGTTCGAAATGTCGTTCGAACGAGTTTTTCGTTCGAACCAGGTTTCGTTCGAACGAGTTTGCCAACGAGTCTAAACTGGTCTGTCGTTCGAAATGTCCTTCGAACGAGATTGTTCGTTCTAACGAGGTTTCTAACGAGATTCTAACGAAGTCCACACTGGTGCGTTGTTAGAAGCTCGTTTGAACGAGAGTTCGTTCGAACGAAATGTCGTTCGAACGAGCTGTCAGGCGGGAACAGTTTTTGGCAGTTTTTCCCCCACTTCCCCACTTGGTTTTTAACCAACTTTTTCAGACTTTATGAAGTGAGGGAATCACATTTTCTAAACTAACATTTCCATAACTTTTCCAACTTAGTTTATCTCTTAGAGAGAGTTTGAGAGAAAAAATGGTTTAGGAAAATGTTCATGTTTTGAGTGAGATTTTTAGAGAAAAATACTTTCATCACTCTAGTGTTTACACCCAATTGAGTTTATCCAAGTTCATATATACATATCGAATTGCTTGGAGTTTGGCACCGGTTTATCTCTATCGAATTCAAGAAGAGAAGTTTTGGTTTGCTTCTACATCCATCAAAGATGAAGACATTTTGTTGTGATTCTACCCACTTGGAGAAAGGCTCCTTGCTAGGGTGACGGTGACCATAGAAAGCCCCATCGGTGGATTCCGAGATCGCGGTGGTGTTCCGAGGTTATCCGCTAGAAAGAGGTGACTACAAGAAGAAGCGTCGAGGCTTGAGAGGGATCGAGTCAGTCGTTGTAAGTCTATCTGTCTTGTAAGTATAATTCCGTATCTAGTGGATTTGTGGCTAGGGCCGTTCGAGGTTGTTTCCCGTCTTGGGTTTTTCCTCGTACATCGCGGCATAGTGTGATTGGTTTATTTTATCTTGCATAATTTATTTAGAAAGCATGCGTAGCATAATTTCAAGATAAAATTCGGTTTAATTTATCACACTCATTTAATTTGGGACTATATTAAATATTGGGTAATGCTTATTTAATTCAAGTCATTTGCTAAAATTTGGTTTCGCCTAACTTGCTAATATTGATGAATATAACTTAGGCAAATTCTAGGACTTGAATTAATTAATCGGTTTAAATGAATACATTGTTTGATTAATTTTATTGAACCATCATCCTTACGCTTCCGCATCATTTTTTTCATAAAAGGAAATTAATTGGGATTTTAATTGAGAAAATCACCATCCGGGGTTCCAGATTTTACAATTTCTGAGCCTAATTTTTTTCAAATGTCGTAAATGCTTTGTCACGCATCTGCCTTGCCCTATTGGGATGTGACGTGAGGGCAAACCTATACAACCTCGCTCAATTCACCACAACCTACGCAATACAGTCTAGGGTGTACTCGTGCCGATGACACGGTTGTTAAAACGTTTTGAATATTTCGAACCCTTAATAAGTTAATATGCGAATATTAAATATAAGTGATCCATAATCAATTTGGATAGGAAATACCAAAAGTCCTAGTAGGCAACGAATATAAATACAATACTTTAATGAATTAAACAAATCTCTATTTTAAAAAAAACAAAAAACAAAAAAAAAACAAATCTCTATTTTCAGAACATTTACATTTTCACACGTAAGAAATGTATATTTTGGCACGCTATTGTTTTTTTATTGAAACAAACAATAACTGAAACACGTCAAGACCATTAAACAATAATTGAAAAACGTCAATAGCAGTGCCCCTACTGAGTCTATACAAAGCAGCATTACCCAATAGCAGTGCCCCTACTGAGTCTATACAAAGCCATGTGATATAATACACTAAAGAGTGGACCGGCCGAAACACGTCAATAATTAAATATCCCAACAAACAAATTCATTCCATTATTTCAATGAGAAAATAATCTCGAAAGTCCACATTTATTCGTCAGATGAAAAGCATAAGTAGGAAAACATAAAACAACCCAAGCAAACAAACAAAAACGATAACAACAAACGAATGAACCAAATAATAACTTTAATAATAACCTGGTGAGAAAGAAACTAAAGGAATGGGGGATCAGTAAAGAAACTAAAGGAATGGGCACTGGATCAACTTGGGAGTAACTCAAATAATAATTGAACAATGAATAATGAACAAACCGACTTCAGGTAATGATTCATGTAGAGATTTTCATCAACACAGATGCATTAAACCGAGTTCAGATCTTTTCATAGAACACCTACAAAATCGAGTTCAGATCTGTTCATAGAACACTCGTAGGTGGTGTCAAAAATATATGTGGGGTTAATAGCTTAACAATAAACCTTCTCTACCCTAAATTGGCAGTATGCACAACATATATTTGGAACATTAACAAAACGTAATAAGCCTTCTATAACTAAAAAGGTATTTGATCATGCTTTGTAAACATATCAAAAGAAAAAAGGAAACAAACCTGTTTAAGAGGGTAGGTGAAGGGGGGTGAACAAAAAAATAAACTCGCGAAACAACCCACTAAGAACCCAAGCTCGTAAATCAACCCACTAAGAACCCAATCTTACCTGGACAAAAAAAAAGCATATCATAATACTAAGATCAATTAAATCACTATCTTAGCATATCTGACAAAAAAAGAGCACATAGGAGTGGATCGAGACTAAGAGGGAAAACACATTTAACCCTAAAAAATTAGTAGTAAAAAAATAAAAAAATAAAAAGAACTGCCCTAGACGATTTTGTTTCTGAAAAAATTGAGCAACAAGTTATCTAGAGGAGTGGATTGGTATTCGATTCTTGGTTTTATTCCAGTTTCTTTAATCTGAAGAAAAAAACATTCAAGAAAGTATAGTCATTAATATGAGACTAATCACACCGTTTCTGATTTTCACCCCCTGTTACCCTTCTCTCTAATACACATCATTTTTTTCAAATACCCAATCTCTAAAATCTATCGGGTTTCAAATACCAAATCTCTAAAATCTATCGGGCAGGTATAGTGAAAAAAAAAAGAAAGAAAAATAAATTAATGGAAAAGAAAAAAGTAAACACAACACTCACTGATCAAGAAGGTGAAAGAAATCAACGTTTCAAGCGAACATTGTTGACAAATGATAGTCCAACACTGAAAAGACAAATAATTATTATAAAAAAAACAGTAAAGGAAAGAAAGTTGTGGGGAGAGAAGATAAACCATGAGGACAGAGAGACTGATGTTGTGGGTCTTTTTTGTTCCACACCGGAAACACCTAAAAAATAATAAATGCACCAAACACATAGATAATTAACATTTGGAAGAGAAGAATACATCACAAATAAAATAGAAGATATGGGTTTACACTCAAATAAATGATCCATCAAGCACATAAATTCGCAACACCAACGTTAACAACCATTTAAAAGAAACAAATTCCCTTTTCGTAGGAGTCACCAATAGAGAAAAGAAAAATCGTGAAAGAGGAGATATGGAATTAAAGTGGGATTTGTATTTGAATTAAAGAGCAAGTACTTGACTTCGTAGGTGATGGAACAATACCTACTTTGTTGTAGAAAGTACCAATGTTTCTTGAGCCTTGTGCTTTCTGACTACTACTTTACAGAATATATCATTATTTAAGCTTGGGTACATTGAAGCTCTCCTCATTCCTGACACTTTACCTTAACGGTTAGATAGGCTAGATAAAAAAATCCCTCTTCATTTATCATCATCTTTAGCCGTTAGATTCAATTTGGTAAGAGTTAATCTGAGCCGTTAGTTGATAAAGACCAAATCTATCATATTTAGTCTCAACCGTTAGTTGGGAGGGACAAAAAAAACCCTCCTCCGTTATGATTATTATTATTATTATTATTATTATTATTATTATTATTATTATTATTATTATTATTATTATATATATATATATATATATATATATATATATATATATATATGTGTGTGTGTGTGTGTGTGTGTGTGTGTGTGTGTGTGTGTGTGTGTGTGTGTAAATTGAATCCCACAAATCATTCTTCAATTTGATTGGTACTTTAGGCCAACTTGGATAAGTTATCGGCGCGGAGCACTTCACCAACAAACCCCATAACTTGATAATTACTTTTTGCTAGTACTTATTGGTTACTCGAGATCATTATGTATATATCTTATCTGTTCTCCACTACTCTTTATTTTAGTCAATCACTTTAGCTTCGCCGCACCTTTACCTTTACTACTCTATTGTGACGATTTCTCCACAGGTTCGAGGTCAATGTTTTCCATTTCAAGTTGAAGCAATTGAACCGTTGAAACACAAAAAAGAGAAATAATATAGATTTCATTAATACAAGTAAGTCATAAATATTCAAACAATACAATTATTTAAATATACCACAAATTAAAATTCATCATTTCATTATAAGTTAATTAAAATGTACAGGAGCACTTTTCTCCCCCTTTTCGAGGATGGGTTTCTTCCAAGTACAATCATGCTCCCTAAAAAGGTATTAATAAGTAATGCATCATTGTCTATTAATATATAAAGAGATAAGTATGTGAGGAAGTAACTTCATATTAATGGGGAGTTAGAAATGCCATACATTCTATAAGGTTGAATTTCATCCGTGTTATATAACATATGAAGATGTGCCTGCTCGAAGGACATGCAACTAACTTTAATGACATTCGAACCTCCTATCGATTTATCACATCCTTACTCGCGGGAATTTCAATTGAATTTAATTTCGATAATAGCTCGTAACAAAAATTAATAACTTCTTCTGCTATATAATATTGAGCAATAATACATTTTGGGCAATTCCGATTTCTCACGTAAACCTTTAATACTTTCATGTACCTAAAACATTAAAAAAACTAAATTGGTACGCTTATTTGCTTATATTAATTCCTGATAATAAATTGAATTGACCTAACCTTTCAATTGGGTACATCCATCGAAATGAAATAGGACCGTAAAGTCTGACTTCCCTCACAAGATGCATCATTAAATGCAACATAACGTCAGAGAAGGATGGTGGAAAGTATTTTCTAGCAAACACAATGTGATCACAAATTCATTTTGAATGTCTATTAGTTTTTGTACGTCCACTACTTTTTCACAACTGGCGTTGAAGAAAAATCATACTCTCATGATCCCACATCTCACATGTTTTGGCAACACCGATCAAATTGCAATTGGAAGATGTTGTTGTAGTATAATATTGTAATCATGAGACTTCAAGCCATACAATTTCAAATCTTCCATAGAGACATGGATTCTACAACTAGAAGAGTACCCATTCGGGACCTTAAGGGTCATGCAAAGTTTGGTAGAACAATTTTCTTTCTTCTCTCAATAACGTATAATATGCTAGCAGTAGGTATGTCCTTTGTCATTAACTTGTGGTGCTAACTCACTTTTTAAGCCCATTTTTTTAAGTTCGAGTTGACACTTTACCCCGTCTTTCATTTTTTTAGGGAATATTGAGCAAACTTCAAATGATACTATCGTAAACATTATTTTGAATATGCATGGCATCTAAGTTATGTCGAATAGGAAAATCCTTTCGATAAGGAAGTTAAAAAAATATAGATTTCTTCTTTCAAAAAAATTCAACCCCATCTCTACTAGGACCGCCTTTTTCATCAAAATTAGCTACCCTTCTCGGTCTCTTACAATTTGATGATTTCTTCAAACTAACTTCCCTCTTTATTTTTACCTTCTTTCCCCATGAAATTTTAAGTCTCCGAACTTTTATAATTATTTGTTCATCACTTAAATGTTCAGGTAGACTTGGAACTCTTTCTTACTGTTAAAAGCCTATTTTTAGCTCCCAAATTGGTGGTTTTATAGAAGGTATATGTCCCTTATAAACTCACTTTCCCCAATATCTTGATCTGGTGGAATGCATTTTTTTCACTACATATTAGACAAGCATTATAGATCTAAATAACTCTTTCAGATAAATATCCATATTGTTGATACCAAAAATTCTCCATCTATGTGGACCATTCGGATACTGACACGCGTTGTATAGTAGAAGATTAATCCTAGTCAACAAGGATGAAATGCCGACCTACTAAGGGATGTCGATCAACACTAGAAAGATCGACCAACAATGGCAGGAACACACCAACAGTTGTATACATAAAAGATTGTACAGATGTAAATGTCTATGATATAAAGACATTATATCCTTTGATATTCTAGCACTTGTACACCCCCTGGGGATATAAATACATTGTAAATCCTATATCCAAGAGACAAGGGAAAAGAGGAAATTGAACAAGCCCAAAGTAATATACAATAGTGGACGTAGTCTCTTCCCTTAAGCTAAACCACTTTAAAAATATTTTGTGTCTTTTACTTATATTCATCTGTGATCAATTAATTAGCCTAGTCTAGTTTTTTGCATCAATAGATTGGTGTCATCTGTGGGAATTGATATTTCTAATCGATCTGACTCATTCAAACATCTAAATGGATGATATTATGAAATAAAGTCTCAGGAACGAAGGTATTCCACCTATCCCTTCCACTCCTCCATCTGTAAATGATTTAACTGGAATTCTGGCCGATGAAGCCAAAAGGCTATTCAAGATGCTATCAGGCAACTTGCACAAACTATTCAAGCCGGAGAACCTTCTCTATCTTCTCAGGGAAATATGCCACCACCCCCACCAAGATGTGGTCGAAGAAACCAATCAATGATGACAAGGGATGTCTCCTACGATTGAAGGTCAAATACATTGCTTAGGACATTCGAATCGTTCCACACGCAATCTTATTCTCTAGAAAGGCCAAGTGCCTTAGAGAGATTAAGTCGTGCTTCCTCCATTGATTATTTGGGACTCAGGAGAAATATGAATATTTTTAGGGAAATTTTAGGTAACACTCGAAGACCATCTAATCAAAGGGAAGTCACAACTCTGTCTAGATCAAACGCCTGACAACTACTGCTTGGCTCGAGACACAACTTCAGGAAGAAAGCTCAAAAAATAAGAAGGTTGCAACGCATAAATTTGGTGCTGCCAATGATGCATGGAAAGGCTCCATACAAATATTGAAAGACAGATTAGGAGAAACGGCGAAGGAGAAAAACCCACTGCAAAAAAGCTTTGTAAAAGGGTCTCCGTTTGTGCAAGCAATTGTGGATTTCCTTACACCAGCAAAGTTCAAGGGTCCAATAGTAACACCCAAATATGAAGGAAAAATTGACCCAGTTCTCCACATAGAACAATATCAAATGGCTACTGACATTTATGTCGTCCCTAACAGAATGAGGTATAGAGCATTTTCTGGAACCATTACTGGATTTACCCAAATCTGGTATAATAGTCTTCCTCGGGGACAAATTTCTATCTTCAACTAACAGGATGAGCTATTAATTATAAACTTTACTTTATAGCAAAGCTTGTAAAAAGGGTGGCACACTTACTTAGTGTGAGACAGAAACAAGGAGAGAGCACCAGAGATTACATCACTCGTTTTAATAACGAGAAACTAGAAGTTGTGGATTATGAGGAGAAGACTGCAATAACCGCCCTCGTGAGTGGCTTTCTCCCTAAAAAACTGCATTACACTCTTGCCAAAGACCCTTCGAAGATAATAGAAGAATTAATGGATAAAGCAATAGAGACCATGATTGCCGAGGAAGCAATGGCAGCCAATCGTAGCTCGAGCACAAAAGTTGATAGCAAAAACGATAAGAAATATCATAAAGACCCCAAAGAACATAAGGAATCAAAACATAAAGGTGTTTTGGAGTGACTCAAGAAGTAAAACAACTACACTCCATTAACCATGGGAATTCACCCTGTTTTGGAAGAAATCAAGCATAATAAAGATGTGTCTTGGCCTAATAAGTTGAGAAGTTCCTCGACCAAGAGGGATAAGACTAAGTACTGTGAATTACACAGGGATATCAGTTACACGATGAAGAGTTGCATAGCTCTTCACACGATAAAGAGTTGAATCAGTATATTGATCGGTAGAACAACGAAGGAATTCGGCATAGATCAAAATCTCCTTGCATGCCCAGAGAGGAGAAGAAAATAATTTATGAAGATGACCAGGATAATGATCCTGATTACCCCAAAAAACCATGGCAACCAGGACGTGAGGTATTCTGTATCAATTTTTGTTCTTTTGATTACTAAATGATTACAGGTGGAGATACAGGAGGAGGAGATCATACAGTAGAGAGAAAAGCTTACCTCAATGAGGCACAAGCTTACTCGCACATACAAAGGATCAACCTTGCCGAGGAAGATCGACAAATGAAGGTTAATAAAGACAAACTAGTAATTGGTTTCTCTAAAAATAATCTGTCAGGGGTACTGTATCCTCACGATGACCCACTAGTAATCAAAGTTAGAAAGGAAGAAATCATTGTCTCTAGAGTACTCGTAGATAATGGCACCTCAGCGGATATCATATTTTATCCTTGTTTCATTAACTAGGGTTTTAAACTCAGCCAATTAGAGCCTTATCATCGACTAATAATAGGCTTTGCAGGTGAGAAAGTCTTTCCTTTGGGAACCATTAAGATATAGGTGATGATAGGCACATAGCCAGCTAGCCAAACAGAGAAGATCCATTTATTTGTAATGGATAAAAATGTCCATTCAGTTTACAATATAATCATGGGATGAGTAGGGATAAAAAAATTCGAGGTAGTACCATCCACTGTCCATCAGTGTTTAAAATTCCCTAATAACTTTGGTGTGGGAATTGTGAAAGGAAATCAGAAAGTATCTCGAGAGTGTTACTACTCTTCTGCCGAGTAAGAAGACTTGGAAGAAATAAAGAAGAAAACCACTACCTACCAAGTGGATACTTTTGAGCTTGATGAAGAATGTGAGGTTGAAACCATAGACCCAAGAGAGGAAACAGAGTTGGTAAAGGGATAGATTATGGAAGTAACATAAATCATTATGTTGGACGATGACAAATCGGAGCGCATCCCTCAGATAGGGATAATGCTGGAACCTATTCTTAAATAGGAACTAGTAAGCTTCCTTAGACAGAGAAAGCACGTATTTTCTTGGAGTCATGAAGATATGCCTAGGATAGATCTCAATTTCCTTTTCCATGAGCTCAACATAAACATATAAGTCAAACCAGTAAAGCAAAGACAAAGAGTGTTCATCCCCGAAAAGAACGAAGCCATACAGGAAGAAGTTGAAAAGCTTCAGAAGGCAGCTTTTATTAATGAAGTGAAATATCTAGATTGGTTGGAAAATGTAGTTATGGTCAAAAAGAAAAACAACAAGTGGAGAATGTGTGTACATTTCACAGATTTAAATAAAGCATGCACAAAGGTTCACTTTCCTTTTCGCCAAATAGGTCAGCTCATCGATGCAACATTAGGGCATGAGTTACTTAAATTTATGGATGATTATTCTTGTTATAACCAGATAAAAATGAAGCCTGAGGACATAGAAGGAACTTATTTCATCACTCGTCAAGGAACATACTATTATAATGTTATGCATTTTGGTTTGAAAAATACAGGTGCTACATATCAAAGGCTGGTCAATAAGATTTTCGAGGAGCAAATAGGTAAGAATATGGAAGTTTACGTGGATGATATGCTTACAAAAGCAAAAAGGCACCCAATCACATTACCGACCTCAGCCAGACTTTTGATCAACTTGAGTAGCACCAGATGAGGCTAAATTCGACTAAGTGCATTTTTGGAGTGTAAGAAGGAATGTTCCTCAGGTACATAGTAAATCAAAGGGGAGTTGGAATAAATACAGATAAGATCAAGGCATTAATTGAAGTACAATCCCTAACTTGTAATAAGGAGGTGGAAATACTAACTAGACGAGTAGCAGCATTGAACAAATTTGTGTCCTAAGCTACATATAGGTGCCTGCCATTTTTTAAGGTGCTCAGAAAGAGTTTTTAATGGAATGAAGAATGTGAAAAATATTTTGTGGAATTGGAAAATTATTTGGGTTCACCTACATTACTCTCCTGACCAATCACATCTGAAATATTGTACTTGTACTTAGATGTTTCTGAATCGGACGTAAGTTCTGCATTGATTTGATAACAGAATGTAATTCAAAAACCCATCTACTATACTAGCAAGGTATTCCAAGGAGAATAAATTAGGTACCCTCATTTAGAGAAATTAGCGTTATCACTAATTGAAGCATCCATGCATATGAAACGCTTTTTTCTAAGCCCATATAATCGTAGTTTACATCGATATGCCTCTAAGGCAGGCTTTGCATAAACAGAATAAATTTGGTAGATTAATGTATTGGGCTTTGAAATTGGGGGAGTATTATATCATATATGAACCAAGGTCTTATTTGAATGGCCAAGAAGTGACATATTTCATGGTGGAGTTCACTTACTCTGAGGTCACCAAGCAACAAATTAAACATGCCGAAAAAGAATCAAGAGGAAGTGATGATAATAAGAAATCTCCTGAAGAACCTTCTTCAAAAGAAGTAGTTGTCGACCTACCAGATTCCTCTTCCCGAACACAGGTGATGACCAGAAAGTATGAAGAAGAAAGTGGAAAAATATTCCACTATGGGAGTTTAACAGACCAAGCGTTTGACAACTCCCTGATATAGAACTTATATGTTGATGAGTCATCTTGTGCAACTGGCACCGGAGTAGGTATACTACTTAACACTCCTAATGGTATTGATATTTAGTATTCCCTGAGTTTTTAATTCCAAGCTTCCAATAATTAAGCAGAGTATGAAGCCCTTATTCTGAGCTTAAGTTTTACCCAATAATTAAGTGCCGAGCAAGTTGTGGAACACAGTGACTCTCAGCTGGTGGTGAACCAAATATTGGGTTTATATGGAGCTAAAGGACAATTAACAACCAATGTTTTATCCAAGGCGAAGGTAGTCATCGTAAAATTACTAGTTATTCAGATTAATAGAACCCCAAGGTTAGAAAATGCTCGATCTAATGCCCTTGCTCAGCTAACATCAGGTACTAGGATTGAACTCCGACGAACTATCCCTATTGAGATTTTGGCCAATAGGAGCATAGATGAAGATTTGATGATCAATTTTAATGCCATATAAATGGGTCCATAATGGATGGACCCCATCAGAGCATATATTGAATAAGGAACTCTACTAACAGATATGGTGGAAGCAAAGAAATTAGAGTATAAAGCATCTCGGTATGTACTAGATAAAGGTGTTTTATATAGGAGAGGACTAATAGTCAATTTGCAAAGCTATGTGCATCCATCAGAAGTTCAAGATCTAATTCAGGAGGTGCATGAAGGATCATGTGGAGCTCATATAGTAGGGAGAAAACTTCTATAGAGAATTAGTGCGCAAGGGTATTACTAGACAATAATGCGAGCAGATTGTGTAAATTTTGCCAAGAAGTGTGATAAATATCAAAGGTTCTACATCATTCAAAAAACTCCACAGGTTGCTCTCACTCACACCACTTCACCATAGCCATTTTCCATGTGGGGAATAGACTTGGTCAGACCATTGTAGGCCACCTGAAGAAGATTTAAGTACTTCGTTGTTATAGTGGATTATTGTGCAAAATAGGTTGAGGCAGATCCCTTGATAGATATGCCTTATAAAAAGGTCTATCAGTTCATATGGAAAGGCATCATCTGTAGGTATGGGTTTCCCTATGCTTTCATTACCGACCATGGAACACAATTTGACAATAATGAATTTGCAACTCAGTCCAATATTTAAAAATTGCATTCAGATCCGGGACATCCTCAGGGTAATTGACAAACTGAAGTTACGAATAGAACTTTTCTTAACGAGTTGAAGAAAAGGCTTGATGATGCCAAGGGAAATTGAATAAACGAGCTACATTTTGTCTTGGGGCATACCGAACAACCCCAAGAACAACAACCAGAGAATCCTCATATATGTTAGCATTTGGGACTGAAGTTGTCATACCTGCTGAGCTAGATTTACCATCCCATAGAGTTTTAAATTTCAACGCTCCTATAAGTGATCTAATGAGAAGGTTGGATATAGATATGCTGGAAGAAGGAAGAGAAGATGCTTCCCTTTGAAATGCAGCCAACCAATAGAGAATAACCCGTTTTTACTATAAAAGGATGAAACTTACCAACTTGAAGGAAGGAGATTATGTGCTGAAGAAAGTGCTGCAGAAAAATAATAAACTTGAGGCCCATTAACATGGGCCATACCTTATTTCAGTAGTGATCCGACTTGGAAATTATCGAATTGAAACCTTAGAAGCCGAAAAATTCAAAAACCCATGGCATGCAGAACTTGTCAGAAAATATTACTAATGATGTTGTAATCAGTTTGCAGTCAACTTTCAGTATTAATCAAATCGTGAGTTCTTTTAATTTTTATTTTTGATTTATTTTTGTAAGTACTAGTGTTATGCACTACTATAGCTAGCTAATTTGCAAAAGTTAGAAGTTCTTCAAATTGTTGCTCGGCTAAGAAAATATTTCCTTAAAAAATGCTCGACGAAACACAATAATACGAGAGAGTTACTCGGCACAAGTAATAAGTGATAATACAAATATAACACCCTGCTACGGATAATATTCAGCAATACAGAAAATGCCACCCTACAAAAATAAAGGCCGCGGCCCTGTAGGATACAAGGAGCGGCCCACCTCGTCAAAGGGTGCGACCCTGTCTAGTTTAGAGCGCGGTACCTAATAATTACTCCCCAAGAAGCACCCGCGGAACTACTCGGTACAGGGCGCGGCATCTTTGCCTCCAGTACCACAGATTCAACACCGCTTGCCTTGCAGGCCGCATCCCCCTCACCCGCAACTACTCCAGACTTGATACAAGTCACGTGCTCTACCAGCTGACACAACACACATACCGCTTATAAATAGAGAACCACGCTTAGAGTGAGGAGGGAGATAGATTCCACACACACTTGGGGCAAGTTATACAATACACATTCTCTCTACACAACCTTAACATACGTCTTGGAGGCCATAAATCTATATCACAGCCACCTCCCCGGCTCACCGAAATCTTCAATACTGCCATGTACTCTCCTTTATTCTCATACTTGTACGCCTCTTTAGGCATGATTATATTATATAATGCAATCATATAATGAGAACGGATCAACACAGTGGACGTAGGCCTATTTTAAAGGCTGAACCACTCTATATTTTGTCTTCAGTCTATTTACTTGTTTGGTTTATTCAATACATATTTTACACTTTGACTTGCTGATATGAGAACGACATGTGGGCCATTTCTCGTATCATCAATATGGCGCCGTCTGTGGGAATCGAGATATTTCAACCTTTTTTCTCTACATATATGAGTTCTTAAACACTTTATTTGAACCCTGAGGGTCCTATGGATCATCTTCTCACGGGTTGATTACTGGTTAATGGGATTCGTTCTATATTCTCCCTCTTAAACGGGTATTTCATATTTCAGGAGTTATCCTTGGGTCTTCATTTGATGGCTTTGGATCTATTTTACATACCCTTGTGATATCATTCTATCTAGATAATGCTGGAAAGCATGGTGGACTTTAGTCCCGAAAAGGTGGATGATTAGGGAAGGGTTATATTTAACCCCTTTTTGTTGTCATCAACCTATGATCTAGGGTTTATCATTGAAATCGTGTCGTTTTGGCATCGCAAGGGAATTCTCTCAATGATGGACCCTAGTAGGTTTTCTTCACGTGTTGGAGGAGAAAACCTCAGTTTTTGGGTTCCTTTCTGGGGATCTCTCCACTGCGTAGACAAGGGTGCGGCCTGTAAGTTCAACAGCCTCTCGTGTCGTGACCCCTACTAGTGCGGACCTGTTACAACAACTCAAAATCACCATGGGAAGGACTTGAGTGGACTTCGGATCAACCTTGGTGAATAACATTCAAGGTCTGCGGCAGTGCACTTGTGTGCCATACTGGCCGCGGCCTCGTCAGTATATCATGGAGCAGTTCAAACCCTCCTTACCAATATTTCTATGATTACTCACTTCTGTTAGTTTTGTCTCAGATTCTATATACCTTAAAAAGACTAACAAAAGAAGAAATGGAAGGAGAATCCATCCAGAGCGCAAAAGTCAAGGATGAGATTGTGCAACTGTACAATCACCTTAATCACCTATATGACAACCATGCCTCACTTCAGATCCAAGTCAATTATCTAACTCAGAGGGTGCTAATGCTAGAGGCCCACCTCTCAGAATATAGGTGCGGGAGCAAAGGAAACAACTCCACCAGCCTTGACTGCCGTAGCAGTTAAAGAGGCCGCAGAATCAGTCAGCAGAAGCTAGAAAAGAAGAACAGAGAAATCAGAGAAGAAATCGGGTCGCTATACTCCGTTGACCTTCCCGATTGAAGAGATATTTGAGTTCATCAGAGAGGACAAGATTTTGACGTGGCCAAAAAAGTTGAGAGCTCCACCCCATAAGAGGAACATAGCTACTTGCTGCAAATTCCATCAGAACCATGGCGATAACACCGAGCAATGCTATACTCTAAAGGATGAAGTTGAAAGGCTAATTGGGAAAGGGATGTTGAGGAGGTTCCTCAAAGATGATTAAGGGCTGCAGCCCAATCTCACAGGCCGTACCATTTTTCATGCTTACTTCTTATGTTCCACTGATGTTGTTTTAAACTGAACTTTGTGTTATCTCTACAAAACAATATAAATGAATAGTATAAAATTAACAAATTTTGCCACATCTGACTTCTCTCTTGTTTTCATAATCTGTCGTCTCACAAAAAGACCTTTTGTCTTAGACAGATTCCAAAAGAAGAAGAATAAATTATCTCAAAATATTGCTATTATTTCGGGATGCACCTATGGAGGGATTGCGATCTTAATTAGCTCAGAAGTTCCCCTCACGATGTGCAACTATATCTTGCCATATGGTGATCACATTCGCGAAAGCATAAGAGAATTCAAGGAGCTTTTATTACCCGTGAGGGCTTACAATTCCCGTTCTCAGTTATCGGGATGCTACAATTAGCCACGGGGGCTTATAATGCCCGTTCTTAGCTTTTGGAAAGCATAATTAGCCACGGGGGCATACCGTACTCATTCTTTGCTTTCAGGATGCGTCATCAAGCTGGGAGGCTTATAATATCCAACCAGGGATGGCTTTATATATATCAGCAGCTGTGGGTGGCTTGATAACATAACCTAGTGTGAGGGGGCTTGAAAATATCCTATTTGATAGCTGTGGGTGGCTTAATAACGTAACCCAACCTGAGGAGGCTTGAAAATATCCTATCTGATAGCTGTGGGTGGCTTAATAACGTAACCCAAACTGAGGAGGCTTGAAAATATCCAATCTGATAGCTGTGGGTGGCTTAATAACGTAACCCAGCCTGAGGAGGCTTGAAAATATCCTATCTGATAGCTGTGGGTGGCTCAATAACATAACCCGACCCGGGAAGGCTTGAAAGTACCATGTATGTCTACAGAGGCACATTATTCAGATGCAAGGACCAGAAATGTGACGCAGCCCACCGATATGGTTGCAGATCTCCAGGAGACATTAATTCATAAAAAGTGCTAAGGTATTGGCATCCTGGAGCATGAAAAGGCTACAAGGTCAAATAACACGGTAGAAGAGGATTAATTGTATCAAGGATGGGAAAAATAAAAAAGGTATAACATCCCTAAAAGTCGTTCTTCTTCGGCCAGGTGATTTGGCAACTGAAGCACTAGAAGAAAGGCCTTCTCTACATATTCCATAATGGTTATGGGATGACAAAAAGCGTCAAAGGCAACCAAATAAACATCAGAGTGCCGCAGCTTAAGAAGATCCGCGAACTCAGAGTGCTGCAGCCTTGCTAGTATGCCTACAGCTGTGAAATCTTTTAAATCACATGGCCTTATTCAGGGACAGTGTATTCGTTGAAAATAGAGAAAAGTCCGCGATCCATAAACCGTAGCCTCATGAAGCAGCGCAGCCAATGGCCTATACTTTTGAAGGTGCCGTAGCACTGATTATATGGGCACGAACATTAGTAAATAATCATCCTATGAAGAAATCGATTGTTGTCCGCAGACTGAAAATATTATGTTCATCTAATTAAGGATACATTTTTATTGATGAAAGTAGTTACGTTCAATCATCATTATAGCAAGCAAAGGAATAGGTCAAGGATATGCAGACAATCAAATATGTACAAAGTAGCATTGAAATTGGCAGTTAAATATACAGAAAAGGAGGCCGCAGCCACAACAAAAACAAAGTAAAAGGAGGGACGCAACCCTGTATTAATGATGAGTTCAACAGAAATTGAGTACAATTTTAAGAATCTGCGTCATCATTATCATCTACCTCCTATCCATCCGCGACATTCTCTATTTTTCCATCCGTGGCCGCCGCTTCTGCTTCTCCCCTCAGCCTCGCCTTTTCTTCAGCCGTGGCCTTCAGCTGGGCAGTGCACTCTTAAGGTTCGGCATCGCTTAATTTCCAAGCAAGGACCTTCTCCTTGGTATCAGGGAAGCTCTTTAAAAATCTGTTCTGCAGTTCCTGATAGCTGTGGAGGTATGCCCAATTGTTGATAAGGAAGAAGTCCCGGGAGCCCTTGAATGACTCCACGGAGTGGTCGATTGCCAGCTGGAGAGCGTTGTCATGGTCTTCCTCAATTTTCTTTACTTCCGCGGCATGGTCTAGTGCATCCTGGGCATACTTGGCCTCTATCTCATCGTACTTCTTTTGAATAAATAGGAGCTTTTTATTAGCAGTCTCTGTAGCTTGTGAAACTTTCGCAGTCTGAGCCTGGGAGGCTTTGAAGGATTCCGTGGCTTGTATGAAGTTTTTCTCTGCTTCCTCCCTTACCTTTTTTGCTGCCTCCAGGTTTATTTGGGCCGCTTGAAGTGCCGTGGCCGCATACATCTTCCCAGCCTCAAATGAAGAAGTTCGTGCAGCCTGCAGGTCCACGGCATGAGTACTCTTCTCGGCCTCCTTCAGTCTGTACAAGGCCTCGTACTTCCTTTTCTGTACCACCATCACATTTGCGGCCTGAAATAAAAGAAGTTAGAAAAACTATGGGATACAAAAGTTAAAGAATGATAACACTAGCACGTACCCTCAGAAGACTATGGAGACCACAGTCCTCGAGATCGTCATGATCTTCTCCCACCAGCCTGTCAAGGTCCGCGTCATCCAAGTCTCTTTTCATCCTTCGCGCGGCCTTTGCAGTAGTGTCCCAAGAAGAATTGGGGTCATGATACCTTGATTGGGGCCTTGGTCTATCATCAGGTCTAGATCCTCCGTAGAATTGAGAAGGAAGTAAGTTTGTGTTAACCGCTACAACAGGTGGCGACGGAGGAGAGGATGAATGGGCAGGTACGTCAGATGACATCAAACCTGCCGTGGCCAATTTAGCTCCTATATGATCATCAAATTCAATCTGGGGTTCGGGAGCACGACTAGTTTTTTATGTGGCCAAATTTGGGGCTGCGGTAGAATCATTTGGTTCTCCGGAAGGGGCCACGACAGGAGCCTTGGTTTTGGGCCTTTTACTTTTTCTGCTCCGCACAGTGTTGTTTAGGACGACTGCGTCCTCGTCAATTTCTGCCAATTGCGCGGCCAACAATTCCCTATCAACTTCCTCACCTGAAAAAGCAGTAGCAGATGTTGGGAAAAGAATTTATGAGCATAAACGATCGCGGAATAAAAATCATGATGCAGCGAATTACCTTTCGCGCCCATCTGTTGAGGAATGGACTTGTTTGGGAAAAATCCTGTGTCAAATACGGTCACAGATGTAACAAGAGTGCTAAACCTTTTATGTTCCGCACGAACTGCCATGGCCTCTGCAACTCTCTTTTCCTGTCGCTTGTTAAAATGCAAATTGGCAAGAGCTGCAGAAAAGACAAATGTAAATGTAAAGGTTAGTGGAAGTAAATATGCAAAATAAAATAAAAGGACGTGGTTGTAGTCTTAGTACCTAATTTAGAGGGAGACCCCCATTACCGCGGCATTCTATAAGTCCTTTACCTCTCATTCTCTTCGGGGTGAATCTCTCAGCCTTCGCCAAAGATGTATAAATATTTCCCCTTCTAGTTCTTCACACTGGTCGGCCTCCCAGTGTAAAGGGCCTCTTCCCTGCTGCGGACAGAAAAGTAGTAGTAACCCGCGAACTTCACTGAGTTCTCCTTTGGGCGTTAGAAGTGAAAGAATTCCGCGGGAGTGATGTACTTTTTGAATAAGTTCTCCCAAAGGACAACTACGATAAGAATGGCTTTCCAACCATTAGGATCTAATCGGGCTGGAGCCAATTTCATTATCTGAAAAAGGCGACAGATGGGGACAGGAACAGGCAGCTGCAGCCCATAATAAAGGCATGAAGTGGGAAGCAAACTCCATCGGCCAGAACCGTGCAAGGTCTTTGGTTCGCGGTAGGTGCCGAGCACATCAAATTTTCTGGAAATTCAAAGGCCTCAGCCACCTGCTCAACCCAGTCTTGGGTCATGGCACTACAGATATCAAGTGCAGCTAAGGGTCTCTCAGCCCTCCCAGATGTTCCAGTTGGGTTACCTCGAACTTCCGCGGCCTCATGGTCTGCACCCATTGGATGATTACTTGAGTTGGCTTCTTCTTCCATCGGCGTGGATTTAAAATCCTTCCCAAATGCAGAGTCCGCGGAGTCTGAGTCAAGTATCACGCAGTTTAGACAATATTTTAGTTTGCAAAGCCCTATAGATCTTAGAGGGGGCACATAAGTAAGTTCAGGAGGAGAGGTTCCAAAGTGCTATGCCCAAAATCCTCTCAAGAACTTGTCTAGGTCAAAGCTCATATGGCTGCAGCAGTACCTGAAAAGCAGAGTTCATGGTTAGGCACCGCAGCCAGTATGGTTTGGAAAAGACTTCAAGAAGCCGCGGAAGGATTATTTATAAATATGTAAAAATGTGTTTGGAATTATTTCCCTAACATAGTTATTAATGGGCCAACTCGACTACTTGAACTTGTGGGATCGTACTCTGGCCCTACTAGCCGCGGCCACCTCCATATCAGCAATGGAACATATACTGCCGTGGTTATAAGCTCGAATTATTTTAAGAGGTTCCAGGCCATGGCCATTCCTAAATTTGCTAAGTCAATTCAAGGGAATCTAGTAGCAATTACAGTTATTTAACATGCATATGTATTGGGTTCATGAAAGTTTGAGAAACCCGAATAGGTTCGGTGTGTGATAATTGATTTAAATTAAATTAAATTCGCAAGATTCCAAGTAACCCTTATTTAATTCGAGTCTATTTAGAAACAGCCCATAAACAAACAACTACGTGTGTGTGTGTGTGTCAAACCATAAATAAAGCACGCGACACAAAGTTAATGAAAAATCCCCGCAGGGCAAAACCTTTTATTTCACTATAATAAGTAAATCGCAACTTACACATATTACAATGAAATACATTGACACACGAATACCCGCAGGCGTCGGTCGGTGTCGTCAGCAATGAATCCACACGCAGTGAACCCACATGAACCTCAGTCTAATCAACAAAGGAAGAACCGCAGCACTCCTCAATGACACGGAGCCATAAAACTTTATAGAGACTCCCTCAGCAATGACACGTAGCCCTCGGTTGCAAAGATCTCTCCACAAAGGTTTGAACAAACACAAGGTTGTGTTCTTGGGTTACCAAAAAAGGATTCTCAAAGGATTGGCAATTGTGTGAATCAAAACATGAGTCTTGGGACTCAAAAAATATGAAGACTAAAGGTACTTGGACTCTCAAAAACATCTTCCAAAGTCTTTTTAAAACTGCTCCCCCGAAGGTGGTTTAAATAGCAAAACAGATGAAGAGTTTTGCAAAACTTCACTGTTTTGACTTCTCTTGCGTACCACTTGCATTAAGTCCCAAAAATCGTGGAACGTGAAGTCGTTGAGGCAGATGTGGGATACATTAATGGAGATGTTAAATGCTTAATTCCCGAAATTCGGATAGAGGCCGTCATGTGAGATCGTGAGGTGACGTGCCAAATGTAGCGGCGTACGACATACCTAAATGTAACATATTGGACATGAGAAAAATGTCCTTACAAATCTCCCCCTATGTCTATGCCGGTACATACATAAAAAATCTGAATTATCAAATAACAAAATTGCCTATACAAATCTTCCTTCCCATGAACCCAAAACTGGAAAAGGTACAAATGAATAGTCTTCATCGTTTGTTCTTCAAATCTTCAGGAATCTCAAATATTTTCTCATCAGGGTGTGCAATTCAGAGATCATCAATGAAGTACCTACACACATGAGATAAAGAAAAAATACCAAGTGACGTATCGAGTTTGAAATGAGATAAACATAGATACCAATATATGATAAGCATAAATTAACTCTCAAAAACTCCCCCAAAATTCAAACTCCCCCGTGAAATGATAATTCTTTCTTCCCCTTTTTATGATGTCCCCAAATAGATAAATAAGAAGAATGAATCAATCAAGCAAAATCGGGGTGTCACGGTATACAAAAAAAACACAAACTATTTTTGATTTTTTTTTCAATTTTTCGTACAAAAAAAAATCGATACCATTTGAAAAAAATATGATACAAAAATCACACCATGGATTTAGACTCAAACAACCAAGTCATGGAAACGGAATGAATGGGTGTGAACACATTCGATAGGTAAATCAACTCAACCAATCATATGTGCACGATGCATACGTGTACTCCTAACGAATGAACATCAAAGGTATCCTTTGGTGTAAAAATTTGTTGAATTTAGATGACATCTTCTTATGCAAATCAACAAATCAAAGTCAAATGATTTCCACACCAATAACGTCCAAAACTATATAACGCATTTTCAAGAATTTCAAGGACGTGCAAACCCGTTTTAATTCTCCAACCAAACTCCCTCATATATATTTTCATTTAGAGGTGATCTAAATTCTCAAACTTTGGAGAATTGGTGCAAAAACCTAAATGGCCCCTTTTTGGCATGAATATCTTTTTATTGCCTTTCAATTTTTTCGGGCTCTTTTAACCTCTTTGGACCTCGGATAATAAAATTCCTCAATTTTTTTAGGTCCTTTTTAACGGTGGCTTTTGCGCAAAGGATAGATGATTACCTTTCGCAGCCCCTCCCCGTTATAAAATAAAGCACACAAACTCACAAAACGGTTTTTATATGCACAATTTCCTGATAAAAAAAAATTATCGCGCTTGGTTCGTTTTAAGGACAGGATTGAAGTGAAAACACCCAACCAACATGTGATAAGACAAGCACAATAATAAAACAAATCTGTGCATGTGTGCAATAAAGGAAACATGAGTCAAACATGTAGGAAGTAACACTTAATAACATCTTAATGACTCCAAACATTATAAAGCACAAGGATAAATTGATCTATTGTCTCAAAATACTATCAAATAGTCACATGAAAATAATGGAATGATGTTGTTACTTGGTCATCCAAAGTGTTCATCCATAAATGGTGCAAACAAAATACAAAAATCTTTTTGGATTTTTCAAAAATTTTGTCAAAATAAAATCTTTTTGAATTTTTCAAAAATTTTCGAAACAAAAATATATACAAAAAGTACACATGTCATAACACTAGCAAAAAAGTATAAATCATGAAACCACAACTAGTGTATTACAAACATGCAAACACAATCATCTATATGATATGGCAAGTGAAGAATCATGTGCAAGCAACCGGGAATCAACTTGTCTAAAATCTAGTGCCTCTAAAAGTGATTTTCTAACCCAAATAGATGTGAAACATCGTGTGGGGGCTTTGGAAACCACGGAAACACTGGACATAAACTTCCTAGGACATTCTCCAAGATCAAAACAAAAACGCCTAAGGTGACCTTTCCTACCACAATATGAACATGTGTAAACGGGTGGGATGACACCTAAAGTGTGATCTTTTCTAGCGTCCTTGGAATTAGTTGACCCTCGAAAACAAATAATGGTTTTGGCTTTAGCATTAGAAGCATGAGAACACGATGAACCATTACCATAACTATCAAACCTACTTGAGTCTGTCAAATCATTCTTTGACTTCAAAATTTTTGACTCAAGCAAAGAATTAGACTCTTCCAAATTAAGGGATTTCTTTTTCAAATTATCAATCAAACTTAACAGTTTATTGCGCTCCCCCTCAATTAAAATAAACTTATCCCTAAGAGTCTTTTCACGTGCCGTAAAATCATCGATAAATTTTTTATCCTCGACGGCACAAACAGGAACCCTAGAATTTTTTAAGTCCTCTAATTCCTTCTCTAAAACAAGGACTCTTCCATCACTCTTCTTTTTGGCAATTTTCAAAGAATCAAAATCAATACACAAATTGCCAAAGTGGTCACGACAAATATCATTTTGAGTTTGAAACGCTTGCAAATATTCAATCTTGCTTTTAAAGAGAGAATTTTCTTTTTCCAAAACTTTAATTCTTTTGCAAAGTTTCCAACTCAAACTTTTTAAATTTTCAGCATTGTCGAGCACTTTTTCAAAAATAGGCTCCTCATTAAATGGGCGTTCCATTGAAAAAATTGCGATTTTTCACAAAATTGATTTTAAAAAAAAAATCAATATCACACAAATTTTGCGGAAAATAGGAATACGCAATAAATTAGCGTAACCCGCTCTAATACCAATTTGAAAACGTGAGTAGACAAATTGTATCAGAAAGTAAATCCTCAAAAAATTCGGATCACGCAATAAATTAGCGTAACCCGCTCTGATACCAATTTAAGAAACCCGAATAGGTTCGGTGTGTGATAATTGATTTAAATTAAATTAAATTCGCAAGATTCGAAGTAACCCTTATTTAATTCGAGTCTATTTAGAAACAACCCATAAACAAACAACTACGTGTGTGTGTGTGTGTGTGTGTCAAACCATAAATAAAGCATGCGACACAAAGTTAAGGAAAAATCCCCGCAGGGCAAAACCTTTTATTTCACTATAATAAGTAAATCGCAACTTACACAGATTACAATGAAATACAGTGACACACGAATACCCGCAGGCGTCGGTCGGTGTCGTCAGCAATGAATCCACACGCAGTGAACCCACATGAACCTCAGTCCAATCAACAAAGGAAGAACCACAGCACTCCTCAATGACACGTAGCCATAAAACTTTGTAGAGACTCCCTCATCAATGACACGCATCCCTCGGTTGCAAAGATCTCTCCACAAAGGTTTGAACAAACACAAGGTTGTGTTCTTGGGTTACCAAAAAAGGATTCACAAAGGATTGGCAATTGTGTGAATCAAAACATGAGTTTTGGGACTCAAAAAATATGAAGACTAGAGGTATTTGGACTCTCAAAAACGTCTTCCAAAGTCTTTTTAAAACTGCTCCCCCGAAGGTGGTTTAAATAGCAAAACAGATGAAGAGTTTTGCAAAATAAAAACACTAAAATTCTATCCAGTGTACAGGTACCCCGAACCGGTTTGGGGTACCTTATGCGGTTTGGGGTACATCGATTTGGGGTACATCTCTGGTTTGTGGTTAAAAAAACATCATTCTTCAAGGAATTTTCTCCAACTTCAAAAGGTCATAACTCCTTCACCGTAGCTCGGATTGATGTGCCATTTCTTCCAGTATCTTCGTTGCGACGAGCGCTTCAACTTTCCAGTTGACCATACCTCCGGAATATGTCTGTAAAATTACGAAAATGCCCTTGAACTCTCCTATTGTGCCTTTTTTCACTGTTTTGACTTCTCTTGCGTACCACTTGCATTAAGTCCCTAAAATCGTGGAACGTGAAGTCGTTGAGGCATATGTGGGACACATTAATGGAGATGTTGAATGCTTGATTTCCGAAATTCAGATAGAGGCCGTCATGTGAGATCGTGAGGTGACGTGCCAAATGTAGCGGCGTACGGCATACCTAAATGTAACATGTTGGACATGAGAAAAATGTCCTTACAAAGTTTGAAGTCTGTTCGAAACTACAAAGGTGGTGATTCAACGCCGCGGATGATAATTTAAGGGACCGCGGTCATTTGGCACGGTATGACGCAGATAAGGACCAAATCAGTTCCGAGAAATTGATAATTGAAATCCTATCATGCCGCGGCTTCTCTCCTAAACAGTTGATTATCTTACTTTTAATCGTTTTAAGATCAAACTCACAGAATATGAAGAGTTTGACTATGAACACCAAGAACAGTTATATGATTTTCATGGCATTTCGAGGATCAGGGGTTCAATACAGCCTATGAAGATGGATCCTATCAATTATTGATTATTCAAATTGAAACCTAGTTTTCTATCAAGCAAAGGCAGAAGCTCATGTGTTTGTATATTCGAAGAAGAAGAGCGAGCTATGAAAACTATGTACAGAGATTGGTTGAAAAGTTACCTGGAAATGAAGAAGTTGGTGATGCTCAGCCTCACACCAGCTGGAAATCACCACACACAGCCTCGAAGGGTCGCCGAAAAACGAATGAAGTTCGACAGAAGAGGTTCGCTCTCGATTTGCTCTCAATGTTTTGGAAACGTAATGAAGTCCACGGCTCGAAACAATTTATATAAGAGAGATCGGAAGACGAATCATCGCTTTGGAAGTACCGCGGCATCTAAATAGACGTCCAATGTACTTGTCCACCGCCTGGTATCAAACAGGTTGCGGCACCTTCTAAAATTTCTTTACTGTCGCCTGGTATCAAACAGGCTATGGCACATTTTTCACTACGCCGCCGCCGGGAATCAAACAGGCCGCATCACGTCCAAAAGTGCTAGATTAATTTGCTTGTTCGTTGCTTGGACTCGAACAGGCCACGACACGGCTACATCCAACTCACATAAGGGCAGGGGAAGAGACTTCGCCCTCACATTACTCCGCATCAGTCACATAATTCAGTCGCAGCCCCAAAATCTCTACCTCTTGGCACTACGACTTGGGGGCATATTGATAATACAAATATAGCATCCTGCCATGGATAATATTCAGCAATACAGAAGATGCCACCCTATAGAAATACCGGCTGCGGCCCTGTAGGATACAGGGAGCGGTCCACCTCATCAAAGGGAGCGACCTTGTCTAGTATAGAGCGCGATACCTAATAATTACTCCCTAAGAAGAAGCTGAGGCACTACTCGGTATAGGGCGCGACATCTTTGCCTCCAGCACCACAGATTCAACACCGCTTGCCTTACAGGCCGCACCCCCCTCACCCGCAACTACTCCAGACTTGATACAAGTCACGTGCTCTACCAGCTGACATAGTACACATACCTCTTATAAATAGAGAACCACTCTTAGAGTGAGGAGGGAGATCGATTCCATACACACCCGGGGCAGTTGTCACAACCCGCCTAAAATAATAACGGGTGGCCAGCCCAATACTATAATAAATCAGGAGTTTCAGATGGTCCATTCTCAACATCAACTACCAGTACTATATAATATAGGACTAACTACCCGAAATCACATAAGCGGGATATGAAAAATTAAAATAAAAACGCAACCGACAACAAACCAACACTATAATACCACCACGAAAGAAAAGAAAGATGCATGACAACTAAGATAAATGAAATGCTAGAAATAAAATGAACTAAATAAATACAACTGAATGTACTACAGAAAGTAGACCCGAATAAGCTGTCGGGTCATAGCCAATACAATAACTGAAATGGAATAAATATAAACATGTATATAAATATCCCTTGGGTACAAACCCGATATACAACATGAATCCTACCTAGAATTTTAAAGAAGTAGGAAGCGGCTACATGAAACATCCCGCAACAGTCCGCAGCTGTCACGGCTCCCAAGACTCTGGATAGAAAGTCATCCGGCATCCCTGCGGTAGGATACCTGTGGTATTATATATATATACAAGGAGGAGAGAAAAGTAAACGGGTCAGGGCCCCGAATGTGAAAAATATTTAGCAAGTGTGTTAACCGTGCATAATAATTATCGGTGCACTTTATTTCATAATTAAAGTGAGACCGCTCTCTCGTGGAACCCCAACTCACCTCTCATCTAAAGGCGCGCACCTATTCGCATCCTCAAGTTTTAGTTAAATTACCCCGTATTGATCATTAGGACAACCTAACTTATCATAGGCCTAGCCTATCCCCACGAGAGCTACAACCCGTCATAATCCGAGGAATCACCCTTTAATCCTACTAGATTATGATAACAACAACTATGCCATAAAAGGCTTATGAATTCCGAATCATAATAATGAATTATAAGTTTTACTGCGTTACCCCTATATATATACATACATATATATATATATATATATATACATATACATAGGCTAAAACATAAGAATTTATATTCTTAATATCATGCACATGGAATATTGGCAAAACCTCTCTCTAATCTCAAACTTGTACTATGTTTCATGCGTGGGGAGTCTCGCAAAGCGAAATCCAAACAAGGAGCCGCCCCGTTACACTACTACTGACAAGGTCAAGACCAGAGATCCGAGATGCCACAAATAGAATTACTTCTCTCAACTCTCGACATAGCACTGCGTTTCGTGCGTGAGGCGTCTCGCAAAGCGAAATCCAAACAAGGAACCCCCTCGTTACACTACTCCTGGGCAATGTCGATCCTAGAGATCTATAATCCTTAACATACTATAATATACTACTATTACTGCTAAACTAACTAACAAAGAAAAAGAAAGAAAGAAAAGAAAAAGAAAACAAATAAAATAAATTAAAAGAATCTCCAATAATATCCTTGGGATGTTGTAACCGAATTATACCTTATGTGCGATACATCAACCCCCATCAATCTAGTACACCATAATCATCTAAGATGTACTTTACCACGATTCTATATCCTTTCCTCTATAGGATATATAAATACATATATATAGGTATTTTATGCTCACCATATATATACATATACCAATCATCAATATACCCATGACCAAGTGTACATACCAAATATGATGTACAATGGCCATGCAAATATAATACCCGGCTATATATAGTGCCGATAAAACTGCATGAATGCTATCATCTTCCCAGAGTCCGGCTCACGTAACAACTGGGGACCACCTGGTGGGGATCAACGACACCCACCTCGTGATATACTCACACACACGACGTCCCGGGAAGCGGTCATAGTTCCAGCCGGCAATGAGAAGAAACATACCCACCATGTCTCATCCCAAAATATATATCTATATCGTATAATAACACAAGGGACGACTATGACCTGGGGAATATCCACACCCTGCACTATATGCCAGGATGCTCACCCTCTGCGCGGAAACTTCCCAATGATAGCATGAGCGGGGTATGCTTAACCAAATAAGTAGATATATCGCTCATATACGCAATATACATACATCCATATGATCCCATCATGTGATCTAATATAGTAAACCATCATATACGGTTTAATTATCCATACCATGTATGATCACAACATAGATATATGAACATATATTCACACATCGCTATAACAATATATATACAAACTAATTCCCGTTCATATGTATAAGATATATAAACCCGGCTATAAGTATACATAATCCTCAATATACAAGCCGTCACCACAATAACCATTAAATATACCTCGATATGTGAATACAATCCCTCACTTGAAACATATTCAATCATTTTTCCTATGATGAATAGTCTCCCAAAACCATATGTATATATCTATACATATATATTCAACATTAGGGTTATCACCCAAGAGTATGTGTAGGAATCCATCACTACATGTTTCATCCATAACCAAAAATACAATATTTACCTTTATTGCAATTTAACCATAGGTACACACATGACTTAATAGTCTAAAACTTCAAATTATTCCAACCTCCTTTCAAGTATTGGAATCTCAGTAATCATATCCCCATAATTTCGAGTAAACTATCCTAACTAGAATATATGCTACCGCTTATTCTAGTCGATAGTACGATCCCAAATCGTTCTCAAGGTCACCTATGGTTCGAAATAAATCCCGGTAACCCTTACTCCTATTGATTTATCGATTGTTTCTTAGTCTAAACATTTCTAAGGATATGAGACCCCTCACTCTCTAAGAGTTCTCAACCTCACATCATATTTATACCTATCTATAATTGGTATTCCCAACCTCAAAGAGGTTTCCCCGATATACATATGTAACTCCAATACTTGCTTGGGTACATTTCTCCCAAATAACCCGAAGGAGTCCCCAAAATCCTAATATATGAAAAACTCCTTCAATGTCTCCAAGAACATGTCTTTTACATCATAAGAGAGAGCCCCAAATCAACAAACCCAACCAAAACGGGCTAGAAGTCCGCCTAGATAAACCTCCTAAAACAACCATTAAGGTAGCCTCTAAGAATAAACTCCAAAGAAAGAGGGGGAGAACAACTCCAAACTTTGGGCTAAAAACAGGGGACCGGTCGATCGGACCCTGACCCCCGGTCGACCGCGGGTCCAAATTTTGCCTACGAAGAAATGCAGTAGGCTTTTCCTTTAAGGCGCGGTCGACCGGTCCCCAGACCGCGGTCGACCGGCCATACCAGTTAAGCTGGTCGTTTTTTCATTTCAGCAGACCCCACGAATTTAAACCCTAAAATTCTCATTCCAATCCCCAAATCTTTAACCCAATAATGTTATTAACAAGAAAACCCATCCTACATCTCATCCCAACCGTTTATATGAGATTAAACCATAGAATAACATTGATTTCAAGATTTAAACCCAAAAATCTAGGTTTTGATGTTAATACCCAAAGATCCATTTCTTTACCCCCACAAATTATGAAATGAAGATACACAATAGCTATTTAGCAAGATTAAACACTTGCCTCAGATTTGTAGAGGTTGGATCGTCCTCGAAATCGCGGTTGGGCCTGAAATCCCAAGCTTTCTTCCTCTCTCTCTCTTCCTTTCTTCTTCTTTCCTTTCTTTTTCTCCCTCTAGGGCTTTTCTCTCTTTCTCTCAAATGAGAATGGCTTAATCCGTAAGCCACTTAAACCTTTAAAACAAAATCCCAGTTTTAAATGTTAATACACACTTTAAATGACTCGTTTACTCCAATTCGAGCCAAAATAACTTAAAAACATTCCGGAGCCAAAATAAGACCCAATGACAGTCATTTTAACTATCTCGACCCTTCCGGAATCGATGGTACCCTAAAAAATATCATCCGGAATACTTTAAAATATTCTCTATTTTCGGGCCTAAGTTCCCAAATTTTAAAATTCTCCAATTCAATTAAATTTTATTTTCCCAAAATTTAATTTCTCAGTCTCCAAAAATCGAGGGTTGTTACATACTTCCCCCCTTACAAAAATTTCGTCCGCGAAATTTAAGACATGCCTAGGACCTCAATAACCTCTAGTCCTCACATCAATCCTTAGGATCACTATACCGATCCTTCCTGGTTCTTATATCGAACCATATAGCTTAAAAGCAACTACTACACCAGGGCGCCCATACACCCTGTATCCGAGTTTCCACTCGTAGAATCATGATCAGGCCCCGTTAGCCCCAAATCATAACATAACCCTCAGCAATACGATCCATAAAAACATACTAAATATATACAAGTTTAAAATTCCCCACTGGTAGAACTCTCCTCAATTCCTGACACTAACCACCTTCGTGCGGGGGAGGTCTCGCAAGCGAAATCCAAACAAGGAACCCTCCCAATACACTACTGTGTAGCTAGGTCGGGGATTGAGATTAGTTGAACCAGGGTTAAGGTTTTATAAAAAAGAAAGATTTCCATATTTTAGATATTGCCCGAGGGCCCATGCAACAATACTATATAAATCAATCCCGCGTCTTTCGACACGCCAAACAAACACCTTATGTTTAAAACACAAGGCCTCAACAATTACAATATTCTAGCCAATACCTAGTTCTCAAAGCTAGCGTAACTATGAGCTAAACTATCCGCTCCACAGAATCTACCAAACTCTGAACCTCTCAGTCATGAAAAGGTGTAACATCTCCAAAGACGCCATACAAAGGCCACACTTGCTCAATTCTCTTCTAGGAAAATTTTCATACACCCTAGCAGTAAAGCGGTTAGCTACTCATCACACCTCACACGCGACATTCCAAATCCCGCACAAATGTAACTTAAACCCAAAGAAAGGTATTATACCTTACTTTACCGTAACTCAAGGGTTCCCCTTGTTCTAGAATCTCAACTCAGGGTCCTCAACTTCTTCTAGGACAATCATTAACCCTAAGCCTATTTCTCCACAAGAGAAACATCTTCCTCAAAACCCTTCCTAACCATTTTGAAGGGCAATGCGCGATTGCAACTGCCGAAAACTCCCTCAGTCCTACACAACGAAACTGAGTCTCCCAAGGCATTTCCCCCTCATCCTAGAAGGCGATACTCCTAATATTGGGACAACTCCACCCACCTCACCTTGGTAAGAGTCACCAACATTAGGTTAGCAGATTCTCAATCTAAACATCCCAAGATTTACACTACATGCCTCTCCTCGAACTTTCCTTACTAAAACCAAGATTCGCCATTCAAGTAAATTCCCTTCCTTACTCAACTGCCGATAATTCACCTCGGACCACTGCTAAAAATATCCTCAATAACTCCTCCGGAATCGAGGAAAACAATTACCCCCGATTACAGCGTACCCAAAATATACTATGGGTATAGTACTTCTAATCCTGTCCCTTTGGAGACAACAAAAGTCTAGGCGACGTCTGAAACGAAAACAAGAGCAACTGTTATCAGAACGCCAATCAAGTGAATATACTTCACAGAAGAAAACAACGCAGTGAACACAACAGTCCTATTTATAGGGCTTTATGTCAAGAACGTTAACGGAAGAATCTATAACTCGCATAGATCCTAAAGACTCTAGAACCTGATGCTCTGATACCATATGTCACAACCCGCCTAAAATAATAACGGGTGGCCAGCCCTATACTATAATAAATCAGGAGTTTCAGATGGTCCAATCTCAACATCAACTGCCAGTACTATATAATATAGGACTAACTACCCGAAATCACATAAGCGGGATATGAAAAATTAAAATAAAAACGCAATCGACAACAAACCAACACTATAATACCACCACAAAAGAAAAGAAAGATGCATGACAACTAAGATAAATGAAATGCTAGAAATAAAATGAACTAAATAAATACAACTGAATGTACTACAGAAAGTAGACCCGAATAAGCTGTCGGGTCACAGCCAATACAATAACTGAAATGGAATAAATAAAAACATGTATATAAATATCCCTTGGGTACAAACCCGATATACAACATGAATCCAACCTAGAATTTTAAAGAAGTAGGAAGCGGCTACATGAAACATCCCGCAACAGTCCGCAGCTGTCACGGCTCCCAAGACTCTGGATAGAAAGTCATCCGGCATCCCTGCGGTAGGATACCTGTGGTATTATATATATATACAAGGAGGAGAGAAAAGTAAACGGGTCAGGGCCCCGAATGTGAAAAATATTTAGCAAGTGTGTTAACCGTGCATAATAATTATCGGTGCACTTTATTTCATAAATAAAGTGAGACCGCTCTCTCGTGGAACCCCAACTCACCTCTCATCTAAAGGCGCGCACCTATTCGCATCCTCAAGTTTTAGTTAAATTACCCCGTATTGATCATTAGGACAACCTAACTTATCATAGGCCTAGCCTATCCCCACGAGAGCTACAACCCGTCATAATCCGAGGAATCACCCTTTAATCCTACTAGATTGTGATAACAACAACTATGCCATAAAAGGCTTATGAATTCCAAATCATAATAATGAATTATAAGTTTTACTGCGTTACCCCTATATATATACATATATATATATATATATATATATATATACATATACATATACATAGGCTAAAACATAAGAATTTATATTCTTAATATCATGCACATGGAATATTGGCAAAACCTCTCTCTAATCTCAAACTTGTACTATGTTTCATGCGTGGGGAGTCTCGCAAAGCGAAATCCAAACAAGGAAACGCCCCGTTACACTACTACTGACAAGGTCAAGACCAGAGATCCGAGATGCCACAAATAGAATTACTTCTCTCAACTCTCGACATAGCACTGCGTTTCGTGCATGAGGCGTCTCGCAAAGCGAAATCCAAACAAGGAACCCCCTCGTTACACTACTCCTGGGCAATGTCGATCCTAGAGATCCATAATCCTTAACATACTATAATATACTACTATTACTCCTAAACTAACTAACAAAGAAAAAGAAAGAAAGAAAAGAAAAAGAAAACAAATAAAATAAATTAAAAGAATCTCCAATAATATCCTTGGGATGATGTAACCGAATTATACCTTATGTGCGATACATCAACCCCCATCAATCTAGTACACCATAATCATTTAAGATGTACTTTACCAAGATTCTATATCCTTTCCTCTATAGGATATATAAATACATATATATAGGTATTTTATGCTCACCATATATATACATATACCAATCATCAATATACCCATGACCAAGTGTACATACCAAATATGATGTACAATGGCCATGCAAATATAATACCCGGCTATATATAGCGCCGATAAAACTGCATCACTGCTATCATCTTCCCAGAGTCCGGCTCACGTAAGAACGGGGGACCACCTGGTGGGGATCAACGACACCCACCTCGTGATATACTCACACACACGACGTCCCGGGAAGCGGTCATAGTTCCAGCCGGCAATGAGACGAAACATACCCACCACGTTTCATCCCAAAATATATATCTATATCGTATAATAACACAAGGGACGACTATGACCTGGGGAATATCCACACCCTGCACTATATGTCAGGATGCTCACCCTCTGCGCGGAAACTTCCCAATGATAGCATGAGCGGGGTATGCTTAACCAAATAAGTAGATATATCGCTCATATACGCAATATACATACATCCATATGATCCCATCATATGATCTAATATAGTAAACCATCATATACGGTTTAATTATCCATACCATGTATGATCACAACATAGATATATGAACATATATTCACACATCGCTATAACAATATATATACAAACTAATTCCCGTTCATATGTATAAGATATATAAACCCGACTATAAGTATACATAATCCTCAATATACAAGCCGTCACCACAATAACCATTAAATATACCTCGATATGTGAATACAATCCCTCACTTGAAACATATTCAATCATTTTTCCTATGATGAATAGTCTCCCAAAACCATATGTATATATCTATACATATATATTCAACATTAGGGTTATCACCCAAGAGTATGTGTAGGAATCCATCACTACACGTTTCATCCATAACCAAAAATACAATATTTACCTTTATTGCAATTTAACCATAGGTACACACATGACTTAATAGTCTAAAACTTCAAATTATTCCAACCTCCTATCAAGTATTGGAATCTCAGTAATCATATCCCCATAATTTCGAGTAAACTATCCTAACTAGAATCTATGCTACCGCTTATTCTAGTCGATAGTACGATCCCAAAGCGTTCTCAAGGTCACCTATGGTTCGAAATAAATCCCGGTAACCCTTACTCCTATTGATTTATCGATTGTTTCTTAGTCTAAACATTTCTAAGGATATGAGACCCCTCACTCTCTAAGAGTTCTCAACCTCACATCATATTTATACCTATCTATAATTGGTATTCCCAACCTCAAAGAGGTTTCCCCGATATACATATGTAACTCCAATACTTACTTGGGTACATTTCTCCCAAATAACCCGAAGGAGTCCCCAAAATCCTAATATATGAAAAACTCCTTCAATGTCTCCAAGAACATGTCTTTTACATCATAAGAGAGAGCCCCAAATCAACAAACCCAACCAAAACGGGCTAGAAGTCCGCCTAGATAAACCTCCTAAAACAACCATTAAGGAAGCCTCTAAGAATAAACTCCAAAGAAAGAGGGGGAGAACAACTCCAAACTTTGGGCTAAAAACAAGGGACCGGTCGATCGGACCCTGACCCCCGGTCGACCGCGGGTCCAAATTTTGCCTACGAAGAAATGCAGTAGGCTTTTCCTTTAAGGCGCGGTCGACCGGTCCCCAGACCGCGGTCGACCGGCCATACCAGTTAAGCTGGTCGTTTTTCCATTTCAGCAGACCCCACGAATTTAAAACCTACAATTCTCATTCCAATCCCCAAATCTTTAACCCAATAATGTTATTAACAAGAAAACCCATCCTACATCTCATCCCAACCGTTTATATGAGCTTAAACCATAGAATAACATTGATTTCAAGATTTAAACCCAAAAATCTAGGTTTTGATGTTAATACCCAAAGATCCATTTCTTTACCCCCACAAATTATGAAATGAAGATACACAATAGCTATTTATCAAGATTAAACACTTGCCTCAGATTTGTAGAGGTTGGATCGTCCTCGAAATCGCGGTTGGGCCGAAAATCCCAAGCTTTCTTCCTCTCTCTCTCTCTTCCTTTCTTCTTCTTTCCTTTCTTTTTCTCCCTCTAGGGCTTTTCTCTCTTTCTCTCAAATGAGAATGGCTTAATCCGTAAGCCACTTAAACCTTTAAAACAAAATCCCAGTTTTAAATGTTAATACACACTTTAAATGACTCGTTTACTCCAATTCGAGCCAAAATAACTTAAAAACATTCCGGAGCCGAAATAAGACCCAATGACAGTCATTTTGACTATCTCGACCCTTCCGGAATCGATGGTACCCTCAAAAATATCATCCGGAATACTTTAAAATATTCTCTATTTTCGGGCCTAAGTTCCCAAATTTTGAAATTCTCCAATTCAATTAAATTTTATTTTCCCAAAATTTAATTTCTCAGTCTCCAAAAATCGAGGGTTGTTACACATGTACTCTCCTTTCTTCTCATACTTGTATGCCTCTTTAGGTATGATTATATTGTACAATGCAACCATATAATGAGAACGGAGCAACACAGTGGACGTAGGCCTATTTTAAAGGATGAACCACTTTATATCTTGTCTTCTCTCTATTTACTTGTTTAGTTTATTCATTACATATTTTACACTTTGACTTGCTGATATGAGAATGACATGTGGGCGATTTCTCGTATCATCAATAATCTTCTTAAAAAAGCCACGAAGTTGATCGTTGACACACAAAGTCCATGTCAATAGGACGCTAAGTCCTCAAGAAACCTGGTCCACAAACATAAGGATAAAATAAGATCTTTATCCTACTGGGAAAAGTGCAGGAAAAATGTTGCAAAGATTCCTCAAGAGGAATATAAGCACATATTCCACATATGCCTGGTCACACCACTGGTATCTAATGCAAAAACCTAACACTTGGGTCCATTAGTAAAACCTTTGGAGACACATGGATAATTAGATCCAAATTTAGATTTTAATCTGAGTATGCTAGTAGAACCTATGTATTCATCTAATTAGCTCAAAATTTAGATGTTATTCTAAGTATGCTAAATAAATCATTTACACTCATTAATAATTGATAATTGATACTCAACTTAGATTTTAATCGACGTGTATCAATATAACTAATGAAAAAGAAAGGATTAACATTCAACATAAGATAAGTTGATAAAACTTTCATTTCATTAAAGCAAATTAATAACATAATTGTGTTAACAAAATAAAGTACAAATCTTGATTCTGTAAGACGTTTCCCTTCAGCTTTGGAAACCGGCTCCATTCCAGAAAGAGGATCATCTAAAGTATAAGGAGAATTAATGAAGTTAAAATCATAAAGAATTTTGGCATTGCTGCTATTGGGACGATCAAGCGGATGAGGAGGTCACACGATCTCTAATTCATCATAAATCTCATAATCTCTCAAGTACTTTGAAATTAAGAATTGAGGAATACGTCGGACAGGAATCTAATTGACATCTAATCTAAAGGGGTATCATTAAGGTCAAGTAATCCTGGATCATACATGTCCCACAGTTGACTATTTTGATCCACCTTCATCACTGTCAAAGTATTCATCCAACCCCATTTATATCTCTCATTCTTAACTTGTTGAAGCTTGTCATCAAGATGCCTCAGAGCTTCATTGTACCCCTCCATCCAGACTTCCATTAGTTATTTGTGGAATTAAAAATTTAATCTATCAACCTAGTAATGAAGTTTCTTAAACACTCCATCCTTAGCTTGTAACTGAGAAGATTGAGTGGATAGTTGCTCAAACAAGGTCTATAGCTTCTGTCACATTTCGGTAATGGCTTGATTTTTGGCTTTTAGTTGTGCAGCTTGATTGATAAGGGTCTATTGGGTCCTGATTTACTTTGTAGTACCTCGGCCAGTTTTGACTCTAGCTTGGGAAGATGAAGGAGCAGAAATTGATTTCTTTAGGGCCTCTAACTCCTCACTCAACCTTGCATTCTAAGCCTCTAAGAATGAGTGACCTTCATCCATAGTAGCAACAACAGCAGTGAATGACTTCAAGTCATCAAGTTCATCTCTCAAATTATTGTTCTCTTCCTCCAGAAGCTTGGCAATAGCCCTTGCTTCCTCCAATTCACGATTTAGCAGGAATTCTTACCTTCGAAAATGAGAGGAGAATTTATCCAACTTTTTCTCAAAGCCCTAACTTTCACTCAAGGACTGGAACTTCTTCTCATAATCCTTATGCAAACGTCCCTTAGTTTCCTTATGGTCCTACTGCAGATCTTCAATCAATTCTCAGTAGGAAACGTTGTTCGTAACCGCCCGATCAAGAACACACTTCAGATGAATATAGGACTTTTTGGGTTACTCGAATACCCCTTCCCCGAGAAAGAGTTAGAGATAAGTGACTAGCTTTGAAAAGCTCATTACACCTCTGGAATAGCTCGGAGTCAGTAGATGAGAAGTATTCCAATTTATCCATAAACTATTAAGAAGAAGAAAGTCATCAATTAATAAGGTGCAGAGCATAGAAAAATACAAGAAGAGCAAAAAAAACATTTATATTTTCATTAATAAAAAGGGAAAGTATAGGTATATCTTTAAAAAGAAAAAGAAAAAGTACAAATACATAAAAAGGGAAATAAAAAAAACTGCTCGGTTCTGCACCTTCTTATTATCTGCCTCAGGATCAGTTAAAGTAGAAGCAAGAGAAGAAGGAGGAGGAGGATTCACTATAAAAGGAGAAGAAGAATCAATATTCTGGTGTTGATCGACAGACTCACCAGTATAAGGGATTCACTAGAACCCCCAGTATCATCAACTTCCTCGTGCAGGTTTGGAGGTACCCTTGAATTATATCGTAGGAACAACTCAGAGTCTTTTGGAGTGCCAACCTCCACCAGAGCAGCTGACAAGCCATCCTTAAAAAAAATTCTTAGCAAACCCAATTTGTGAATAAGCTGCTCCAATGGACTTATCCCAACCTCTATTGAATCCAGCTTCCCTATCCTTAGTCCTTTTTGACAAATCCTTCTGTAGATGGGCAGTCTTAACTTTCTTAGAATCTAAATCTTTTTGCAACTTATCAACCAGACCTCGAGCAGTTTCAGCAGCTCCTTTAGTATCTTTCACCTTCTCCTCCAATTTTTTCTGTTCACTGGCCAGAGCTTATTAGGAATAAAGCATTAATTTTTTCAACACATTAAAAGATTCTTTAACTTCCCCAAAAGAAGATTTTGAAGACTCATCTTTCTCCAACATGTTATTAAAACCAACAAGGAACAACACAAGAACAATAAGGAAAGTCAGTATTATGAAGAAAAAACAAAGAGACAGAAAAGTAAAGAAGGTAAAATAATATACCAGAGCAAGGCTTTGTGTGGTCATATCAGAACCTTTGGAATGAGGTAGTGCAGTTACAGCACCCCTGTGGTCTGGTAAAGTCCCAGACTTTATTAGTTTTCATGACAATCCAGGAGAGGCATAAAAAGATATATTGACTAACTCACGTTGGTTGGGAAGGGTAGAAGAACCTTCTGTTAACTTAGAAGGAAACCCTTTCCTTATTCTTTTCAAGGGGATCTTTTCGACTTTCTTAGATAAGGGTTTCTTCCCAATTCCATCTTTATTTTTCACCCCGTTAGAAGGGTATTGGAAGATATGTCTCCTAAAATATTAGGAAACTTTCTTCTTCCCATAGCAGTGGTAAAAGGTAAGTTTGAATCTAAGAAAGTAAGGGAATGGGCCGCAAGATCACCAGTGCCAGATGCAGCAGCTGAGGAAGTAAAAAGAGGTTCCTGCTCAAGGTAGAAACTGTATTCTTGTACTGCAGCAAATAGGATGTAGACCTAATGTGCTCCTCGCCAATCCTCTGATGAAGTCCCCAAATGAATTTCAACTCCTAGAGGTTCACTTCACTCTCCTTCAAGTACCTTCTCGTCTTATCAACTTCAACCAAAATTGATAGAGAAACAATTAGTATTATATTTAAGCAAGTATGTACAGGGCAAGACAGTTAACTGAGGAATAACCTCTCCCATTACTAAAGGGAGGGCATCTAGGCCCCGGGTACTCCGCATTCCCGGTTAACGGGGCGTATTGCCATTTTTTTACAATAACTCCATACTCAAAATAATCCCTAATGGAGTCTGGAAGATTGACTACTAGTGCTTTGTTTACAACCCTAGTTTTTAAATAAAAAATGGTGTTACTAGTCACCCACTAATAACAGAACATTATTTTTGGAATCCCTATATGGGTTCCATGGATTTGATTCAACATGTACACTCAATTTACAACCCTCCCATTATTGGGGGCTACCCTAACTGGGAGAACATCAAAATACTGACAAAACTCAAGTTAAAATGGGTTTGGAGTAAAGGTAAACCCACATTCAGCTATAAAGATAGAGAAAACCCAGTGGCCCTCAACAAGTGAGAAACAATCAACATGTAAAGTAGTGTGGTCCAAAATAACCCATGAGGGAATCTTAAATTCATTTATGAATTCATTAAGATAATCAATAGAGTATGAAGAATAGAAGATAAGAGAAAGAGTTCTTACAAAGATTAAGGATTCAACAAGAACTGAAGGAAAAAAAATGATAACACAAGAGAGAAAAAACATCTTAAAGACCTTGTAGCCAAAAATACTCAAAAAATTTGAGGTAAGAAAAGATCGTGATTTTTCCCACTCTTTATAGGTTGCCTCAAAAATAGGAAAAATAATTATTAAAAGGCAGCGTCGATTGAATTGGTGGTGGCTAAAGGCAAAAAAGATGAATTTGCCCAAAAATGATTCGTTAAAGTTGTGGATAATTTTAAAAATGCCAGGTGCATTATATTTCCATAGTTAAACCATAATCTTTACAACTATGGGAAGTCGGCCACTGACCAAGCCTAAAATTATTTCCCGAGCAACTTTAATAGTTAAATGCTCCTTACTCGCATAAAAACTTCAAGCATGAAACATTGGGGGCCTCTGTTGTTACCAAAAATTATCCAACTATGTGGACCCTTCGGATACTGACACGTGTTGTACAGTAGAAGATTAATCCTAGTCAGCAAGGATGAAATGCCAACCTACTGAGGGATATTGTTCAAAACCAGGAAGACCAACCAACAATGACAGAAAAATACAAATAGTTGTATACATAAATGATTGAACAAATGTAAATGTCTATGGTATAAAGACATTCGATCCTTTGATATTCTAGCACTTGTACACCCCCCTGGGGCTATAAATACATTGTAAATCATACATCCAAGAAGGAGAAAATAGGTAATTGAACAAGCCCAAAAAAATACAAAACAGTGGATGTAGGCTATTCCCTTGAGCTGAACCACTTTAAAAAAATTGCCTCTTTTACTTATATTTATCTATGATAAATTAATTAGCGTAGTCTAGTTTTTTGCATCAACACATATGTTGAAAGATCATTAATTGTCCACAACAGTATTGCCCCTAAAGTAAAAGATTATAGTCGATAGGCGTTGTAGGCTTTGGCTCCTTCATGCCATAAGGTATTCAGATCTTCTATCAATGGAGACAAATAAACGTCTATATTATTCCCCAGTTGTTTTGGACTAGATATCAACATTGTAAACTTTCTTTTGATTCATAATTTCGATTCAAAGTTATATGTATTCAACATGATCGGCTAATAATTATACCTACTACTAAGGGAACTATAAGGATTAATTTCGTTTGCTGATAGAGCTAATTGAAGATTCCATGGTTCTGCTGCAAAATTAGGATAATTCTCATCAACTAATATCAAGTTGGTGAGTCTAATGGGTGACGCAACAAACCGTCAACAATTCTATCATCTTTATGCCAAGTCAGAGACTAAGCGATCTCTGCTGATTAAAACCACCTTTTAAATCTCGGAATGGGTGAAAAGTACAATAACACTTTCGCAGGAACACCTTGTTTCTCCTCATCCCTTTTTATTATTCCAAATTATTCTTCTATTTGAACCTTGATGTTCCACAAGTGGGGTATTCAACAACTTTTTTATACTCTTTTCTATAAAGTATACAGCCATTAGGGCATCCATGTATCTTCTGAATGTCCTTCCCAAATACTAATAAGCAACATTTTGCCTCAATATTAGATGAAGGCAATACATCGTCATTCAAAATCATGTCAGTAATGATTGACAACATATTTTGAAAAAAATTTATCAGACATCCCACTCTTCATTTTAAGGTTGAATATCTTGACGATAGAGGATAACTTTGTATACTTTTTACAAATTTCATACAATGGCTTCTCCGCATCTACAAACGACTTCTGATTTATTTTTTTTTTGCATTTCTTGTGAAGTCTTCTTTTATATCCTCCACCATGTCAATAAACACTTCAACATCCTCTATAGTATCCATATTATGATCGCCACAGATAGGATCACCCATATTAACATCCGACAGTGTTTCACGAATATCTTCCTCTCCATGCCATTTCCATACAATATAATTCGGATCGATACCCAAATTATAAAAATTTTGTATGATTTCTTTAACACCCATTTTTAATCAATCTTCACATTGGTTACCAGGGCATCATATGAAGTTCTCACCCAAGGAGGTGTTTTGAGCAACTCTAAGAAAATTATCAACCCCTTTTATGTATTCTTTTGATAATATGTCCTTTCTCATCCATGACTGATCCATTTCGACCCAAGTATGTAAACCACCGCAAGTGAGATGTAAGCAATAAGAGATACGTAATTGTAAAACATAATGCAATATTATAAAACATAATACATTCACACCAATAGAAAATATCGTAGAAAGCATAATATCCCTCTAAAATTATCACAACTGCTAAAGACACTAACACTGAATAGTAATAAGACTCAATTAACTATAACTAACCAACTGAAGAACTCTAACACAACACCCTAACACTATACAACCAAAAACAATTCCAATCATTGAAGTACTTCAATTCACAAAATTATTATCATTTGACTGGTAAAATTAAGTTATAAAATTAACCATCAATTGATAGAACTGTTATATATATATATATATATATATATATATATATATATATATATAACATCATAGTTGTATGTTGCAGATCCAATTATAATATATTCATAATGACACCTTTAAAAACCTTCGCCGCTACACAGACCACACAGATTACATTAGTGTATTGTGAAATTGAGGATACTTTAGTGACATAGCTGAGAAAATTCCAAGTGCAACATAAATATATGTTTTAATGCTCTAACACATATGTCCAATTTGCTCATAAATAAAAATAGTATGCATGTCTTCTATTTACTTTAAAATATTTACTCATAGATATCAAGGGAATTTTATTATGACTGTAGTGCGGATGATTGGTGATCATCTATCTTCTTTTTAGTATGCATATATCTTATTTACTCACATATTACATTAGTACGATATGTCTTCTATTTAGTATCAATACGTCCCCATGTCATATTAAAACATAATTGCTTTGTATGCAAATGTCCTATTTAGTATGCATGTCTTTGATTTATTATGCACATGTCTCCTATTTAGTATGCATAATTCTTTTATTTAGTACGAATATGTTTAATGAAGTTGAATTATAGGAACTACTATGCAGTTGATCTTCCAATACAGGGCTTTCACTTTAATATATATCTAGTCATTTTAGGCACATCATATAGTAGGTGCCATCGGACATTATGATATTATGACTTTCAACGAACCTAGTCCATGAGAACCAAATACACTATATGGATGACTTAACCATTACAAAATAGGGAGGGATTTAGAAGGGTAGTTAAATAATAAAGAATAGTAGATGAAGATCTATGCTACTGAGTTGAGAAAGGCATCCAGCACGGCTTCTCTATTTAATGTATCACTCTGATTTATAAAACCACAACACATACATTATCAACCATATATATATATATATATATATATATATATATATATATATATATATATATATATATATATATATATATATTATCATTATGAATCACAATTTGACCACTTTTTATCCAAGCTTAAAACCATAATCTTATTATTAAAATAAAAGTACATAGTATACGTGAAGGACAAGAACATATGAAGCAATGCGAAAAATTAATGAAATCACACAAGTGTGGCATTACCGATTATATGATATACATACTAAAACATGATAAGAAAACATCAAAAGAAAATACTAACATATCGTAATGCACCCTATTGTACTGAAATCATTGAGACAAGCAAACATTAACATAAAGTTGGAGGTAAAGAAATTGCTTTGGCCATCATATGGTACTGAAATAGTTGAGAAAATCAAACATTAACATATCGTAATGCACCCAGAATAAGTTTCATCTTCACGAAATCTAATGTCTCTTTTAATCATGGAAACATAAGGATTTATGTGGTAGATGAGAATGTTTATGTCAACGACGTTGATTTGTACCTTTTTACTTAATTTTGAATGATATACGGGTGCTAGTTGAGAGCCAAACTATGGAACATTGGAACCTTTTCAAATCTACTCCATCTCAATTTTAGATTCTCTATATTAACTAACTATATATGAATTTTGACACACATTAATGAATCAATTAATTTAGAACAATCTTTAATGAATTATCAGAGACAATGCAATACAAGATGTTGTTGGATTAATATCACACTTTGTTAAAATATGAAGAGTGGGGGTATATATACATCATATTTTTATCTAATATAACATAAATTATACATCATTTATCTCATCTTTGATAAAAATGTTAGAAAAGATCACCCCATTATAAAATTGTGATAAATGATATTATGTAATTTTTATTTATCTCATTTAAACCTTACACGATAGAGCGTCAAATTTAACTACATGTAATTGTTTTCTCTGTTTACAAAACAACAATCGTAAATATGTTACAAATGCATATGAAGAGACAAATTAATCGTAAATCACATTAACATATTTCAAAATAAAATATAACAACATAGTAACCATCAATTGATAGAAAAATAGACACACCCAACTAACTATGATAGGTGAGAAGAATAGATAAAAGATCCCGTTAATTTAACATCATACCTCTACAATGCAATTTGAGACGAGTTCAAAATGATGAAATCACCGGTCCAAATATCTTATCACAAAATATAATAGTCATTGAGTGTATAAGAATATTCAATAATCAATATAATGATTTTGATCTCACACACTTGTTTGATCATATTTTGCTTCATACACATACATATATGGACAAATACAATCATCATAGAGATACATGTGTTCGTGCATAATGTTGTATAAGTTAAGACAATGTAATAACATAATATTTGTTATTCCTAAATGGTTCATATTATTTCATATGTAAGATATACCAAAGTTAAGAAAATCAAACCTCTTCACTTCACAAATAAATATTTCACTAAAAAAATAGGAATTTCATAAAGAACACCACATAATTTGATAATATAGTACCACAAACATGCACTAACCCCTTTTCAAGTGAGAATAAAATAAGGAAAAATTAACTAAGTACTAACTAATAATCAAATGTTATTTACACATTTCAAGGGAGTTCACAAAAAAATTAGCTCAAAATTCCACCATTTACCATAAATTGATTTTACACAAAAATCAATATACACAAATGAATCTTCCAAATCGTAGCCGTTGTTTCCCACCTCCAAATACATCGTTTCATTATGTATAAGTGTAGCTGAGTGTGAACATCATAAATAACCTATATTAATCTCTGAAATCTGGAAAAATAAATCGATATCAAGGTTGATACACATGCACGCACACATACACAAATTGAACAAAAAAATACAATCTAGACAATTTTTTTTTCCAAAGCCCTATATATATACACAAATTTTGCCAATCTATATATATACATACATTAAAATCCAAAAATAATAATAAAATCAAGAATAAATCAAACGTAAATTAGAATTGAATCTGCGAAACCCTAGGAATTTAAGATAAATCGTGAGTTGCTTTTATACCTTTCATAAAGATATAGTCTCGTCGGTGCCAATGTCGCTTCTAGAAAGCTGGATTGTTCTAGATATAGATGTGAGAGATGTATGAGGGAAAAGAGTGAGAGAGATGTGAGAAATGTATGAGGGAATAGAGCCACAAGAATAAATTTAATATGGAACAAATTGTATGGGGCGAGAATGTAAAAAAAGGCCCCATTTTTTCCATTTGTCTTAGTTTTTAGTTAAAGTCTAAAATAACTAATATTATAAAGGGGTATATATAAGTTATATATATATAAATATGATATAAAATGTTTTTTTATTTTAATTTTACTTAAATTGATATAAAAATTCACCTTCAAAGCCAAAGTAACATAAATGTATATCATTTATGTCATTTTACATTTGTCTGACATAACAACAATTTTCAAACTGACATAAATGTCACTTTTTTCTTGTAGTGAAACCAGAAAGACTGTTTTTGCCTCGAAAATGCCTCCTCAAGAAACTTCATGAACACTCATCTCATTCTCTGTAACTTAGGATATTTGAATCTAAGATGATGATTGAGATTAATGGAAGGTATTTACAGTTTCAATGGGGTGGATAAAATGACGCTGCAAAAGAATATAAAAATCTTACGAATTTCGAACCAATGGTATAGAGCACCAACACACACTCCTTGCCATTATCATGACCAAGAAGACTCTTCAGCTACCTGCCGCATGTTATCAATCCTTCCATAATAATGAAAATACAATTTTCTCAGCCCTGACTGACTAGAAAGGAGCCGATCAACCCACTTCAATTTGAGCAGGATAAAAATTTCATCCACTCTCCCTGTAATAGCCATAGAGCTTGTGCATAAAGTCTTGGAGGCTTTCTATTATACCCTTGTGAACCCAACCTACGTGTAGCCTAAATAATCCTAGGAGAGGGTGACACCCCGCCTAATTAATTACCGGGTGATCAGTCATTAATTAATTAATTTCAGAATATCAAGTTGGTTTAGATAATGCATTACTGTCAAAAACTCAAATTTTAATTTAATAAAAACTAACCACCTAATAATTAGAAAGGTTGGTGTCAAAATTTTATCTTGTTATTAACCAACATCATTAAAGGGAAATATTTAATCATCACCAAACATCACAATAGCATTAGGAAAGAACTAACTGAATTTAAATAAAGAACTAGAGTAACATATCCACTTAAAATCCCATACAATAATCCAATAACATGAAATCAAAGTCTAGTGATAGAATAAAATAACTCTAAATCTATGAATGTAAAATAAGAGGGACGACATGTCTAACTGAAGTAAATAACAGATAGATGAGGAGAAATAGATGCTGAAGCGTCTACTAGCAACATCTTATAGCTTCCACAACAATTACATATCGGTAAGTGAATGGAATCTCCTAAGCCTCGTGTCCCTGTGGCTAAGAACCTAAAATAATGGAACAAGAATGGAGATTTGTAGAAAAGGGGTTAGAGCCCGAGTAGAAAATAGTTTAAATATAGCAAGTTCTTAAATTGGTTAATTAGCACAAATATTATTCATGTTAACTTAGCGTACTCACTTGGGATGCTCACCTCTCATCTAATGTTCACGCCTAAGGAGCCTAATTACCCATACTAGTCTCGATTCTATGCCGGACTATATGTAGTACAACCACTAAGACGGATAAAATATTTAAATAACCCGAAGCCAATATATTTCTATTATTTAGGAATAGGTTTAAAGATGCTTTAACTCATTCTCATAGCATTCTTAATTCTCAACTGGTGACCCAATAAGTATATACTTTAATAAAGTAGCCAACATGAAACACATAATAGGAACTGAGTAAACATATATAAAATCCCACTACATATATATATATATATATATATATATAGAAAGAGAGAGAGAGAGAGAGAGAGAGAGACTGCACCTGTGGTTAAGAAACCCCTAGCGCTAGGCATACTCGACTATCTAGTCCCATTGCAACGCTCGCGCATAAAGGACAACATGTTGAATCTCTCAAGAACTAATAAAACAAATACACATATTAGATGCAACCATAGTTCCAAGCCGATGGGCTACGCACATACCTACGCACCCATACGACCGTCACCACTATCGTTATCACAGATATCTCGTACCTAGGTTCCATGCTCTAGTGATACGACTCTAAATCCCCCGAAGGCACACAAGATGTGGGCGTTCACAACGCGCTAACCTCTATTCGATAGCCAGTAGCTAGATATGTCATACACATAATATTTCAAGCAATAAGCATGCGCATAACTTATATAACTTAATAGGAGTTCACGCAACCCGATTCTCATAGTACGTAAGTAGTATATTCTCATTTCTACCCTCTTCGTATATCATATCTACATATATTCTCTCTCCTTGGTTATATACACTTTCTATGTCCCGAAAATAATCATGCTCCCAACTCAATACTAACTTGGAATTTAAGTCACTCATTATTCATGTAGGTTATTTTTCACTTGGATGAACCTAGAATGATTCTTAAATTGGCCGGGCCTTAAAAGTGTATTCTAGAATCTCGTTCGAATGAGGTCGTTCGAACGAGTTTCTTACTTCGAACGAACTCAAAAATTTCATTAGAAGGGTCGTTGGAAGTCTCGGTCGAACGAGGTCGTTCTAACGACTTGGGTAAACTTCGAACGAGAAATCCAAACATGCCCAGTTCTTCCCCAAATTCAATTTTTCTAGCATTTTGAACCTTAAACTCAACCCTAATTTTGTACAACATCAAATTAGATGGTTATAAACTATCCTTAATCATTATGGGCACATTCTAACACAAATTAGAGTTCAAATCTTTATGTTTTAAAAAGGGGATCAAACAATTTCTAAATCTCCAAGAATTCCCATATAATGAACCCAACACTTTAATTATTCAAACCATAAATTAAATTCGTGATTTGCACATGAAATCACCAGATTTAACATTCTACAAATGGGTGTAAATCCTCTACATGCAACCTATCTCCATATTCTAAGATTCCTTTACAATTTAGTTTAATGAAACCTCAGTTTTCATTGCAAAAACTTTATATCATCTAATCTAAATCAACAAGAATAATATTTTCTAAAAGAGGAGCAAGATAAACACTTGCCTTGGAATGGGCTTCTGATTCTTGGGTTGAATTTGGTATGTGTTTGATCCTCTCATCGCGATCTACACTTTGGTGTAATTCTTGGTGTGAGAACTTGAGTTCTTGGCTTAGGGCTCCTATGGAGTTCTTCTTCCTCCTTCTCTCTCTCTCTCTCTCTCTCTCTCTCTCTCTCTCTCTCACGTAGGTTAAAAACTGACAGTAACCTCTAAACTACGTAGCTTTTATTTTAAATCCTAATTTTCGTCCATTTAATTCCCCAAAAATCCCAAAAGACCAAAATACCCCTCTAGGGTGTCATTTTGGGCTAAAATGCCCCGGACTCCAAATAAAACACCCGAGTAGTGTTTTCAGACTATATAGACCCTTCCAGACACACTGGCTCACTCAAAATAATCATTCGAGTTATATAAAAATAATTTACCTTTTCAACCCCCAAATATATAATAGTGAAGCGACTCATATGCGCGTCCCGAATAATTATATCTTAACTGTCGTTTATCTCGTCCCTGACCATATTATTATTTTTGAAACCATCATTTACGTTACTCACTACGTAATGTTCAACATAGTTATTACTCAACATAATTATTTTCGATAACAACTAACTCTCGTCACGCTTGTAATTATTACTAATAAGTCGGATTAATTTTAAATTAAATTTTCTCTCTCCAATTAATTAATCAAAATTTCCATTATTTCATAATAAAATAAATATGCGTAAAAATATGGGGTATTACATACTTCCCCCTAATAACAGAATTTTGTCCCGAAATTCGTAAATGAAACTATACCTGGCAAGAATAACTCCGAATAACGTTCACGCATGTCATCCTCAAGCTCCCAGGTAGATTCCTCAAAATTATTGTGATGCTACTTAACACGGACTAGTGGTACTATCTTGGACCTCAACTTCCTCTCCCTACGATCTAGGATAACAACCGGACCCTCTTCGTAGGAGCTATCAAATTATAAGTCGATCTCCTCAAATGCAATGTGAGGGTGGGCCAAATCATCTCGAATATATCTTCTTAGCGAAGAAATATGGAACACGTCATGGACCCTATGCAAGTGCTCCGATAACCCAAGTCTATAAGCAACTGGCCCAATCCTCTCGATAATTGGGAATGGCCCCACATACCTAGGCGCCAACTTTCCCTCATTCCCTAAATGCATAACTCCCTTCATAGAAGAGAACCTAAAGTAACACCTGGTCCCCAATATTGAGCTGTTAAAAATACCTGTTGGCATCGGCGTAGCTCTTTTGCCGATCCTGAGGAACCTGAATACGGTTCCGTATCAACTCTATCCTTGCCAAAGTATCTTGAATCGCCTCTGAACCAAATAACTTGTTATCCCCCACCTCCAACCAACATGATAGGGAATGATAAGGTCTATCGTATAGTGCCTCTAATGGATCCATACTGATAGTAAACTAGTAGGAGTTGTTATAGGAAGACCCCACTAGCGAAAGATACTGCTCCCATCCTCCACCAAAATCAATAATGCAAAGACGCAACATGTACTCTAACATTTAATTTGTCCACTCGGTCTGTCCATCTGTCTGCGGGTGATAGGTTGTACTCAGTTGCAACTCCGTACCCATCGCCTCCTGGAAACTCTCCCAAAATCGAGACACAAACACCTTATCTCTATCAGACACGATATTAAGAGGCACCCCATGAAGTCTCACTATCTCTTCTATGAATATCTAGGCATACTATCTTGTGGTGTAATCCATCTGGGCTGGCAGGAAATGGGGTACCTTGGTTAGCCTATCCACTATCACCCATATCGAATCATGACCCCTCTGAGATGTAGGTAATCCCGTGATGAAGTCCATTGAAATTCTCTCCCATTTCCACACAGGAACCTCTAATGGCTGTAAAAGTCCCGTCAATCTCTGATGGTCCACCTTTACCAATTGACAAGTGGCAGATTTTAAGACGAACTCGGCAATATCCTTCTTTATCCCGCTCCACCAGTACTGTTTTCGCATATCCTGGTACATCTTATCCCCACCGAGATGTACCGTAAATCGTGAACCGTGCAACACTGGAATCACCTCGTGTCGTAAGTCTTCTCACTCAGGAACAACCAAGCTTCCATTGAAACATAAACCGCCATCTGAACCCATGGTAATACACTCAACCCCCTCTACTAGAAGCTGCACTATCTGACTCTGGCAGAAAGTATCAACTGCCTAAGATTGTACTACTCTCGTAATAATCTGGGGTGTAACTATCATCACAGACATGAACGATTGAGCCACCGCATCCTATTGTCCTAAATCCTTACATTTCGCTCTCCACACCTCGACCACTTCACTTACTGGCCTACGGCTCAACGCGCCTGCCACCATGTTAGCCTTCCCCGGGTGGTAATGGATATCAAATTAATAGTCCTTCACAAACTCAAGCTACCGATGTTGACTCATATTTAACTCCTTCTGCGTGATGAGGTACTATAGTGACTTATGGTCTGTGAACAAGAGAAATTTCTCCCCCAGGAGATAATGTCTTAAAATCCTAAGTGGAAACACAACCACCGCCAACTCTAAGTCGTGGGTGGGGTAATTCCTCTCGCGAGGCTTAAGCTTATGGGAGGCATAAGCTATAGCCCGATTCTCTTGATCGAGCACACACCCAAGTCCGAATAAGGATGCATAAGTGTAGACTAGATACTCCACTCTCGGCCTGGGCAATGCTAACACTGGTCCGGAGGTTAACTTGTCTTTCAACTCATCAAAGGCCAACTGACAGGCATCACTCCAAATAAGTGGCACCCATTTGCAAGTCAGGTGTGTCAACGGACTCGCTATCTTTAAAAATCCTTGAAATAAACTTCCTTTAGTATCCGGCTAAGCCCAAGAAACTACGTGTCTCGGTCGGTGTCATGGGTTATCCTGTGACACCCCGCCTAATTAATCCCGGGTGATCAGTCCTAAATCAAGTTAGAAAAGGTTTCTCAGTTGGTCCATTCTTAGCATCACTGTCGTCTTTTTAATTCACAATCATAGTTAATTAAAATAACCATCCACAAATAAAACACCTAACCGAATAAACCATCGGTCCAAATATCCAATACAAGTAAATATAAGAAAAAAATCTCAACAAGTCTAATACTGATAAATGAACTGTGAGCGGCAACCTCAGATACTACTAGAGAGTCTCTACTCGAATGAAAGAAGGAGGCGTCTATCAAAAACCCCGCAACATCCACATTTGCTGCAGCAAAGGCTACCTGGAATAGAGTCAAGCCTGGCGTCCCTGTGGCTAGACACCTAAAAGGTTTTTAAATTTTTTTATAGCAAGGGTTAGTACCCAAAAACATTTGAAAACATTTAACAAATGATTAACTTGCAGTAATAAATAAATATGCATGATCTTCATATTTTAGTTAGTGCCGCACTCTCTTGAGGACTTCCTCACCCCTCCTCTAATGTGCACTACTAACGCTTCCATTTAATTACTAGGTCCTACGCTCCTGACCCAATTCTTATTTTAACCCTTGAAATTTTCCTACTCTAACCGAGTATGCCTTAATTTATGATTTTTAAGTTATTATAAACGTCAAACTTAATTAAATCATTACTCCTTTTAATTTCATATAGCATTCACACCTGTTATGCACATAATACATTTTTCACTATGTATTAATTATCCCATATATAATTATTTACCTAATTATATATTTAATCATATTACAGTATTCACAAACATACTGAAATAACATTTAATACAAACTTTCGATCGAGTGGGAATACTCAAAAAATATAAATTTTTCATAAGTGCTATCCCACTAGGTGTATTCACGTAACCTACTTATCCAAGTTATATTCGCTCACTAACTTAGTTTAACATACGAATTGGAGGCGGTCATATTCCTTCCCTGAAAGTGAGATGCCCCTCACCCATATAACGGACGCTATGACATGGGATTATACTCGCCCTACTCCTCAAGCTAGGGGATTCATCCACTGCGCGCAACCTCCCCCTATAGCACTAGAGTACATACTAATAATATTCAATCACTGATATTAATGCACACACACTATATATATATACTTTCACACTTCGTATATATATATATATATATATATATATATATATATATAAACATAAAATATCACAGCTACACCATGTACAAAACCCGTAACATAAGCCTATTTAATATATTAAGAGTTTATGGTCCAACTCTAATTATTAATTAATTCGCACATTAATTAATTAAGTCACCTTTGGTGTCGCCCCCACCATAAAATTGGACTTACTCTCAAAGTCCGAATTACCCTCACCCGAGTCTAAATTCTCGACTCTTCAATTATTTAGCCTTTACCTAAATAAGATTTATCACTCGGTATTCCTCGACCGTTATTCCCGAACTTGTTCACTACGTTTATATTTAATCCTTTCGAACACCTTCCCAAAAATTCAACCTTAGTGTGTCACACCTAATTTCTCCAAAACCCAACAATTTTAAATTATGATGACACACTAAGTCGTCTCCAAATTCTAAATTAACTTTATTCACCATTAATTAGATTTAAAACCCACGTATAAATTTCTCACTAAATTAATTCATGGAAAAAGATTTAATTCAAATTTTCTTCATATAAAAGAAAACTGGGCGAACTGCCAAAATCTGCCGACCATCGATCGATCGACCCCAGACCTTCGATCGATCGATCGAGCAGGTCTTCGTCTTCTTCGCGAAGACAAATTCATCCATGGATGATTTTTCCCAAACCCTAGTTTTCTCTACCAGCAACCTTAAGCCCTCTTAACATTAATACATGTTAGAAATCTTATTAGGGACCTCCAGAATGTCTACCAACATTTTTAGTTCGTCCATTAACTACAATTACTGTATTTGGGGGGAAAATCCATCTTTAACCCATTACCCATTTACAACCCAAGTTTTATCATCAAATCCATTTCTAATTATCCATATAACATCCTACCAGATATATATTAACATACAAATTTCAGATTTTTACATAAACCTTTTCCCAATTCCGTAAATCCAATTATCATCTTCAAAATAAGATTTTGACATTAACACCCAAAACGAATTTCCTTAAATACACACATCACATGAATATGAATCGAAATACAATTTTACATACTACAGCAAGTTAACACTTACCTTACGGTTCGTAGAGTCTGAATTTGGAGATGAGTTCCAAGGTTGAAGATGACTCTTGTTGGCTTTCTTGTGATCCCCAAATCTGCCTACAACTGCTGTTAGGGTTTCTTAACACACTAACCCTTTTCCTAAACTCATATCAACCATTTTCTTATTTCTTCTAATTCATTAATTTACCTAAATCCCATTTTTTGCCTAATGGGACAAGCCCAAATGACCCAATTGCCCCCGTGTGGGCCCGGCTATATCTAAAGTAAATGGGTCACGGGGAATTTTTAGACATAGTCAAGGAGATTAATCTATTTCATGTGTAAACTGTGTACTTTTGCTATGTCTATAGTAAATGGGTCATGGGGCATTTTTAGACATAGCCGGGCCCACATGGGGGCAATTAGGTCATTTGGGCTTGTCCCAGTAGGCAAAAAATGGGATTTAGGTAAACTAATGAATTAGAAGAAATAAGAAAATGGTTCATATGAGTTTAGGAAAAGGTTTAGTGTGTTAAGAAACCCTAACAGCAGTTGTAGGAAGATTTGGGGATCACAAGAAAGCTAACAAGGGTCATCTTCAACCTTGGAACTCATCTCCAAATTCAGAATCTACGAACCTTAAGGCAAGTGTTAACTTGTTGTAGCATGTAAAAGTGTATTTCAATTCATATTCATATGATGTGTGTATTTAAGGAAATTCGTTTTGGGTGTTAATAGCAAAATCTGATTTTGAAGATGATAATTGGATTTACGGAATTTGGAAAAGGTTTATGTAAAAATATGAAATTTGTATGTTAATATATATCTGGTAGGATGTTATCTGGATAATTAGAAACGGATTTGATGATGGAACTTAGGTTGTAAATGGGTAAAGGGTTAAAGATGGATTTTCCCCCTAAATACAGAAATTGTAGTTAATAGACGAATTAGTAATGTTGGTAGACATTCTGGAGATCCCTAATAAGGTTTCTAACATGTATTAATGTTAAGAGGGCTTAAGGTTGTTGTTAGAGAAAACTAGGGCTTGGGAAAAATCGTTCATGGTTGAATTTGTCTTCGCTAAGAAGATGAAGACTTGCTCGATCGATCGATCGAAGGTCTGGGGTCGATCGATCGATGGTCGGCAGATTTTGGCAGTTCGCCCAGTTTTCTTTTATATGAAGAAAATTTGAATTAAATCTTTTTCCATGAATTAATTTAGTGAGAAATTTATACGTGGGTTTTAAATCTAATTAATGGTGAATAAAGTTAATTTAGAATTTGGAGACGACTTAGTGTGTCATCATAATTTAAAATTGTTGGGTTTTGGAGAAATTAGGTGTGACACACTGAGGTTGAATTTTTGGGAAGGTGTTCGAAAGGATTAAATATAGACGTAGTGAACAAGTCCGGGAATAACGGTCGAGGAATACCGAGTGATAAATCTTATTTAGGTAAAGGCTAAATAATTGAAGAGTCGAGAATTTAGACTCGGGTGAGGGTAATTCGGACTTTGAGAGTAAGTCCAATTTTATGGTGGGGCGACACCAAAGGTGAGTTAATTAATTAATGTGCGAATTAATTAATAATTAGAGTTGGGCCGTAAACTCTTAATAAATTAAATAGGCTTATGTTACGGGTTTTGTACATGGTGTAGCCGGGACATTTTCTGTTTATATACATATACGGAGTGTGATAGTATATATATAGTGTGTGTGTGCATTAATATCAGTGATTGAATATTATTAGTATGTACTCTAGTGCTATAGGGGGAGGTTGCGCGTAGTGGATGAATCCCCTAGCTTGAGGAGTAGGGCGAGTATAATCCCAGGTCATAGCGTCCGTTATATGGGTGAGGGGCATCTCACTTTCAGGGAAGGAATATAACAGCCTCCAATTCGTATGTGAAACTAAGTTAGTGAGCGAATCTAACTTGGATAACTAGGTTACGTGAATACACCTAGTGGGATAGCACTTGGGAAAAATTTATATTTTGTGAGTATTCCTACTCGGTCGAAAGTTTATATTAAATGTTATTTCAGTATGTTTGTGAATACTGTAATATGATTAAATATATAATTAGGTAAATAATTATATATGGGATAATTAATACATAGTGAAAAATGTATTATGTTCATAATAGGTGTGAATGTTATATGAAATTAAAAGGAGTAATGATTTAATTAAGTTTGACGTTTATAATAACATAAAAATCATAAATTAAGGCATACTCGGTTAGAGTAGGAAAATTTCAAGGGTTAAAATAAGCATTGGGTCAGGAGCGTAGGATCTAGTAATTAAATGGAAGCGTTAGTAGTGCACATTAGAGGAGGGGTGAGGAAGTCCTCAAGAGAGTGCGACACTAACTAAAATATGAAGAGCATGCATATTTATTTATTACTGCAAGTTAATCATTTGTTAAATGTTTTCAAATGTTTTTGGGTACTAACCCTTGCTATAAAAAATTTTAAAAACATTTTAGGTGTCCAGCCACAGGGACGCCAGACTTGACTCTATTCTAGGTATCCTTTGCTGCAGCACATGTGGATGTTGCGGGTTTTTTGATAGACGCCTCCTTCTTTCATTCATGTAGAGACTCTCTAGTAGTATCTGAGGTTGCCGCTCACAGTTCATTTATCAGTATTAGACTTGTTGAGATTTTCTTCTTATATTTACTTGTATTGGATATTTGGACCGATGGTTTATTCGGTTAGGTGTTTTATTTGTGGATGGTTATTTTAATTAACTGTGATTGTGATTTATTTTATGTTCCGCATGGGTTTTATTTAGTTAATTGAAAGATAAAAATTGGCACCAGTCTACTTTTCTCACTTAGGTGGTTAGTAATTAAAAAGACGACAGTGATGCTAAGAATGGACCAACTGAGAAACCTTTTCTAACTTGATTTAGGACTGATCACCCAGGATTATTTAGGCGGGGTGTCACAGATGGTATCAGAGCATCAGGTTCTAGTGTCCTTAGGATCTGTGCGTCTTTCTACGTTTCAGCATAACACTTGTTTGTTATAGAGCCCTATTATTAGAACTGTTGATTCATTTTCGGCTTGTGAGATATCATATTTCTGCTGTGAATATTTTTGTCTAAACTGTGTACTTATGCGATTTAATCTATTTCAGATGCCATCAGGGAGGCTCACCAAGAGCCACATGTACCGCCACCACCACCACCGTCCGAGTTGATTTCCACTACTCGGGTGGCAGTGATAATGGCACAGGCAGTCGAGACAGCAATGCAAGCTATAGCAGCTCACTTTCCACAGCCCCAGGCACCGCCTCCAGTGGCACCAGAAGTTCAAGCTCCAGTGGGTCCACCATCTTGGCAGAGAGTTAGGGAGACCTTCTGGAAGGGTCATCCACCTGATTTTCGAGGTAGCACAGATGTGATAGAGGCTTGTGACTGGAAGAAGAACATTCAGCGCCATCTGCGCATGCTAGAGTGTAGCAAGGTACAGAAACAGATGCTTTCTACCTTTCGTCTGTCGAGGGCAGCCTTACAGTGGTGGGAGTTAGTTACCACCGCCAAGGAGCAAGACTTAATGCCGATAGCAAAGTTTTGGGTGCGGTTTGATCGCAAATACTTTCCACCAGCAATAGAGACTGAGATGAGAAAGAAATTCAGTGATTTAGTTCAGGGTGACCGATCAGTGGCAGACTACGAGGAAGAGTTCACCCGTTTGGCAAACTTTGTGCCAAATGAGGTGAGAGATGAGGAGCGGAAGAAATCGAGGTTTATGGATGGTTTAGCCTGGCGGATCAGGCAACACTTGATTGGGCATCCGGCATTAGTGACGTATACAGATGTCATTAATGCCGCACTTGTGCACTGCCAGGATCATCGCTTCCATGCGAAAGGGAGCAAGAGAATAGGCGAGAGGAGTCAACAGGGCAAGACCGTTACTAGTAGTGACACCAGTGGTACTCAGCAGCAGGCGGGTAGTCAGCAAGGGAATTAGGCTAAGAAGTTTAAGCCTGGTGGGTTCCGACCAGGAGGACAGTGGTTCAGGTAGGGGCAGCCGGGCCCGAATCAGTAGCAACAGGTTCCTCAGGGCCGCCAGGGCCTAGGGAACAATGGGGGAGGCCAGCATGGCCAGGTCCAGCCGCGTCAGGGCCAACTGGGCCAACGACAGGGGGATGGACAGAGATGTTGTTTTGTCTGTGGCCAGCTAGGGCATTTCAAGAGGGAGTGCCCACAGAGGGGCAGAGGTCAACAGCAGGAGGCCCAACAGTGGCAACGGGGACAATTTTCACCAGCAGCACCAGCCCCACCCGCACCACCTCAACAGGGGAAGATGCACTACGGACGTGTGTATAACGTCCGGGATGTTCCCAATCCCCCGGCGCAGCAAGCACCGCCAGCAGTTGAGGGTATGTTTCTCATTCATGGTTATGAGGGTAGTATTACTTTTGATACGGTAGCATCACATTAATTCATTAAATTAAATTTGTCTAAACGGGTCGGACTACTAGAGATCGCGGGTAGTTTTCAGATGTGTGTAGAGTCTCCAGTAGGCAGCGGGGCTTCGATTCACTCAATTTGTCGGGGATTGTATATTTTAATTGGGAGACTTAGTTTAGCAGCGGACCTCTTAGTGTTGGATATGGAGGGGTATGATGTCATTTTAGGTATGGATTGGTTGGCAGGTTATCGGGCGACAGTGGATTGCTACGAAAGGACCATCGTGTTCTCCATTCCAGGGCAGGAAATGTTTTTTATAGCAATGCCGCTACCTGAGGGAGGGTCACTCATACACTTATATTACATTGAGGAGGAAACCTCACAGGAGGTGGCTATTCCATTGGACTCAATTCCCGTGGTGAGAGACTTTGAGGATGTGTTTCAGGAGATACCAGGATTGCCACCTAGCAGGAAAATCGAATTTGTGATCGATTTAGCACCGGGGACGAGGCCGATTGCTCGGTCACCATATCGTATAGCCCCTTCAGAGATGCGTGAGTTGAGGGAGGAAATTTAGCAGCTACTGGAGCAGGGTTTCATTCGATGAAGTACATCTCCGTGGGGTGCACCAATGTTATTTGTGAAAAAGAGAGATGGCTCACCACGGTTATGCATGGACTATAGGGAGCTGAATAAGACCACGATTCGGAATAAGTATCCGTTGCCTAGGATTGACGACCTATTTGACCAGTTGAGAGGGGCGTCTTATTTCTCTAAGGTCGAGTTGAAGTCAGGATATCATCAACTACGTATCCGAGAGGAGGATGTTCCGAAGATCGCTTTCCTGTCGCGGTATGGATCTTACGAGTTTAGGGTGATGCCATTTGGGCTCACCAATGCACCAGTAGTTTTCATGGACCTCATGAACAGAGCCTTCAAGGATTTTCTTGATCAGTTTGTTATCGTGTTCATTGATAACATCCTGATCTACCCGCGTACCAAGGAGGAGCATGAAGAGCACCTACGTATAGTGTTACAGACTTTGCAGGATCACCAGCTCTATGCCAAATTCGATAAGTGTGGATTTTGGCTATGGGAGGTTCAGTTTCTTGGCCACGTGGTGTCAGACCGGGGTATTGAGGTGGATCCAAGTAAATTATCGGTGGTAAGGGAGTGGGGACAGCCCACGACACCGACTGAAGTGCGCAGTTTTTTGGGGTTGGCCAATTATTACAGACGGTTCATCAAAGGATTCTCAAAGATTGCGGGCCCTTTGATGAAATTGACCCAGAAAGGGGTACCTTTCACTTGGAATTATCATTGTCAATTAGATTTCGACGAGTTAAAGGATAAGTTGACATCTGCACCCGTGCTTGCATTGCCGAAAGGAGAACTAGAGTATCGGGTTTACACTGACGCATCCTTACAGGGACTTGGGGGGTGTACTTCAGCAGGAGGAAAGGGATATAGCTTATGCGTCCAGGAAGCTAAAGCCCCACGAGAGGAATTACCCCACTCACGACCTGGAGTTAGCAACAGTCATTTTTTCTTTGAGGATATGGAGACATTATCTCTTGGGGGAGCAGTTCATGCTATTCATGGATCATAAATCACTTCAGTATCTCTTCACTCAGAAGGATCTGAATATGAGGTAGAGGCGAAGGCTAGAATTCGTGAAATACTATTAGTTTGATATTCAGTATCATCCTGGTAAGGCTAATGTGGTGGCAGATGCGTTGAGTCGGAGACCGACTATGGAAATATCAGAAGTCTGGAAAGTGAAGTGGAGAGAACTTCGATACGAGGATGATGTAGCCAGGGCTTGCATGTCAGCATTATCCATCACACCCGAGATCATTATGCGGGTTGTGAGGGCTCAGGCAGAGGATCAGACCTACCGGGATAGGGTGAGCCAGTTGCTAGCTGAGGGAGCAGAGGGTTACTTGATTAGCTCAGAGGGAGGCTTATGCCATACGGGAGGTTGATTGTGCCAGCGGATGCGGAGTTGAGGCACGCTGTTATGACGGAGTCTCATGGCTCGAGATTCGTGGTACATCCCGGTGGGGATAAGATCTATTAAGATATGAGGAGGCAGTATTGGTGGGCAGGAATGAAACGGGACATAGCAGAGTTTGTTTCGAAATGTGCCACGTGTCAGCTTGTGAAAGTTGACCATCAGAGACCATCAGGGATGCTACAGCCACTTGAAATTCCCATGTGGAAGTGGGAGAGCATATCTATGGACTTCATTACAGGGTTACCGACATCGCAGAAGGGTCACGATTCCATATGGGTCATTGTGGATCGGTTGACCAAAGTGGCCCACTTCCTGTCGGTTCACACAGACTTTGAGACGATGCATTATGTGCAGCTATTCATAGCAGATATTGTTAAGCTTCACGGGGTACCGATAAATATTGTGTTAGATAGGGACAAGATCTTTGTGGCCCACTTTTGGCAGAGTTTTCAGGAGGCCATGGGCATGAAGTTGCGTTTGAGTACAGCCTGTCACCCACAGACTGACGGACAGACCGAGAGAGTCAATCAGATGTTGGAAGATATGCTCAGAATGTGTATTCTAGATTTTGGGGGAGGTTGGGAGAAATATCTCCCTCTGGTAGAGTTTGCGTATAATAACTCTTACCAATTCACGATCGGTATGGCACCATTTGAGGCACTATATGGGAGACCTTGTTATTCACCCGTTTTTTGGTTAGAGGTGGGGGACAAAAAACTATTGGTGTTCAGCATACATCTGACAAGATAGAGCTGATCTGAGGGAGGATTCGAATAGCTCAGGATAGGCAGAAAAGTTACGCTGACGCTTCACGGAGACATGTGGAGTTAGAGGTTGGGGATCAGGTATTGGTCCGGGTGTCCCCTATGAAAGGGGTGATGAGATTCAAAAAGAAGGTTAAGCTAGCGCCGAGGTACGTGGGACCTTTCCCTATTATCGATAGGGTGGGTCCTGTAGCCTACAGGCTGGGATTGCCGGAGCACCTTCAGCGGATACACGACATGTCCCATGTGGCATCGCTGAAGAAATATCGCATGAGCGAGAGGCCCTTCTGGCACATTCCACTCGAGGAAATTGATTTACAGCCAGACATCTCATATGAGGAGAGATCGGTGGCTATTCTGGACCGGAGCGAGAGAAAGTTATGATCCAAGGTTGTTCCACTAGTTAGAGTACAGTGGGGTCATCACAACGTTGACGAGTCTACCTGGGAGTGGGAGGAGGATATGCAGGAGCAATATCCAGAGATTTTCATCACAGGTATGACCTAATTTTGGGGATGAAATTCCTTTGCAAGGGGGGAGTATATAACACCCCGCATTTTCATGCATTAAATATTTAAATAAAATTTCCCTAATTAATTCCATTAAAATTACGACTCATAAGTAATTTTCAATTCCCGAATTAATTAAATATTTATTCATAAAAATGAGGGGTGTTACATATCCCCACTCCCTTATCGCTGACACCTTCCCCGGATCCACGGATATCCCTTTATCAGAGATGATATGTCCTAAAAATCGGACCTCCTTCAACCAAAACCCACATTTATCGTATTTTACGTACAACTCATGTTCATGCAGTGTCTTTAAAACCTTCCTCAAGTGCTCGACATGATCCTCCTCAGTTTGCAAGTAAACCAGAATGTCATCTATGAAGACGATGTCAAACTGGTACAGGAACTCTCTGACCACCCTATTCATTAAGTCCATAAACATGGTTGGGGCGTTGGTTAGCCTGAAAGGCATAACCCTGAACTCATAGGAACCATCTTTTGTCAGGAAGGCCATCTTCGACATATCCTGCTCCCTGATACGCAACTGATGGTATCAAGATCTCAAGTCAATCTTTGAGAAGAAGGAATATCCTCTCAAGTGGTCGAATAAGTCATCGATTCGAGTCAACAGATATTTTTTTCGTATCGTGACTTTATTTAACTCTCGGTAATCGACACATAACCTCAACGATCCATCCCTCTTCTTAATGAATAGTACGGTAGCACCCCATGGCTAAGTACTCCTACGGATAAACCCCTATCCCAATAACTTCTCAATTTGGTCACGTAACTCCCTCATCTCTGCTAGATCTATACGATAAGGTCCGTGGGCTATCGACCGAGTGCACAACATTAAATTAATGACGAAGTCTATCTCTCTACTCGGTGGTAACCCTAGAATCTCCTGAAACACATCGGCGAACTCTCGAACAATAGGAATCGAGTCAAGTGGTACCACCACCTCCCTATAGATCTCCTCCTCTGTATAGTATAAATGTGTGGACGATCCTCCCTTAGGGAGAGGCATTACCACTAGGAACATCTCCAGATCGGTTATGGAAAAAACTATACTCCTACTAAAACAATTGATCATGGACCTATACCTGACAAGACGATCCATACCTATAATCATGTCATACTCGGACATATACAATACCACATGTCAGCGGGTAAAATAAACCTCCCAATCTCTATACCCACTCCTCGACAAATAAAAGAAATCACGGACCCTCTACTTAGTGGAGAATTCACATAAATAACTGTACTCTCTGCTGTATCAAATAATTCCATAGTACGTGGAAACCCCGTGCTAATAAAATAGTGTGTGGCCCCCGTGTCAAATAAAATGCTCCCCAAAGTCCCCTGGATAGAAAACATACCCTCAATCGCGGGTGGGGCCTGCGAGACTGTGTCCTGGTGAAGATTGTAGACTCGTTCGTACTGAATCTACCCCTACTGAACTGGGATAACTGGAATGGGTGGCAATGCTGGCATCTATGGGGGTGCTGGGAGAGCTGCGAGAAATAACGATCTCAGGCGCTCCTGGTGAGCACCCTATTGCAGTTGCTGCTGGACTCTACCCTTCTAAGGGTAGTCTTGACGCTTATGGCCAGTGTTGCCAGAAGTGAAACATCTGCCTTGGAAGGGTCCTCTCCTCTGTACCTACTGTCCCCGACCCTTATGGCCGTTACCACCTCTCCCTTGGCCATGCTGGCCCTGTTGAACCTACTGCAGGCCCTGATGGCCTTGCTGACCATACTGGTCGTGTTTAATGCCTCCCTGCCCATGTCTAAAACACCCTGAGTTGAACCTCTTAGGATCCCCCTACTGGGAACCCTCATCACTCTGTCTATGCTGACCCTGAACTGCCTGTGCCCTTATGGCACTATTTCCTCATGTCCTTCCTTGCTGGCTGGACTCTCCTTCTCTCTTAACCTCTGTCAGATGAAAACGGTGGTCCTGGAAATGGAGTAGTGCTACATTAACCACATCCGAATAGGTGGGCAAAGAAAGATTGCCTATCAAATGCTGGCGGATCCTCCATGTCAACCTATCCATAAAATGCTGAATCTTCTTCTCCTCAATTGGGATTTTATTCGGTACAATGTTCAGAAGGTTGATAAACTCTGCCTCATATTCCGCCGTGATCTTTCCCTCTTGCCTCAAGTTCACCAACTTTCGTCTCATCTCTGTCTAGACGGCGAAGGAAAATATTTGTGGGCGAACCGCACCCAAAAGTATTGAATCGCGAGTTTATCTCTCTCCTCAGTCGTGGTAAAAGACTCCCATGACTGCAATGCTACTCCCACTAACTTCAGCGTTGCCAGTATCTGACTATGCTCCTTCATGCCTTATGCATCTTCAAATTCCTTTAGATATCCTTCTTCCTTTGGCTTTCTACCACCACATCGGAGCTCCCTATAAACTCCGTAGGATGCGCCTTTTGGAAGGCATCCCTAACACGTTCCCAAGCAGACGGGAAGGTCCCAGATGTATGCTTTATGGCAATGGAATGGGTTGTTTTTATTTTTTGATCTTGTTTTCTTTGTATTCGATGAAATGCATCACTGACATTAATTTTATTTATTACAGTTGACAGTAAAAGGAAGCCCCTAAAAGAGATTGAAGTTAACATAAAAAATTTTAAACTTATCTGGAGCTTGCATCAGTCGATAAATGGAGAGCACGTGAGGTCCGTTTCATATTTGTTGAGATACATAAGCTCCACTTCATCTTTCATTTCTCGTCCTGTGTTGGTTGATCTTGATCGGATACCAACTTCTGAAACGAGTGTGGAAGGATCTTCTTCTGATTTAAGTGCTCCTATTACTAATCTGATGAAGAAGAGGAAAGCTCTCGTATTTTTTAACAAGTCTGCCCTTACCACTGAAGGGGAAAAGAAGAATAAGCAGGATACCCCAGATAATGGGATAAATAATGTAGATGCTCCCCCATTTACTGCTGCTAAGGAAACTGGCAAGAAGCCTCATGTGCCTCCAAAAGAGGCAACACCTTCGATTGAAACTGTTGCCATCTCATAAGGAGAGACATCATCTTTAATTGAAAGTGCTCCTTTGAGGAGATTAAAAAGATGTCCTACTGAGAGACCTTTTGACTCTGTTTCTCAACCTTTAAATACTGAGGGTAATGTTTCAGCTCCTATTCCTTCGAGCTCTGCTATGGGCTTGATCAGATCTTGGATTGTCCCAGAATTCCAAGGTATTGAAGACACCTTTTCTCGTGAGAGAATTACTACTTTGGCTTCTCAACACATTGCGTCAGTAAGTATCGTTAGCCGAGTCCTTTATCCTATAGTACTATGTTCATATGTTGAATTAAACTGCTTTCTTTTTTCAGCTCGTGACGTGTTTCAATAGTATTTTGAAGAAAGATGAAGCCATCAGGGCTTCCACTTCCTCGGGTGGAATAGAAGAAGATTTTTCTGGATTAACTCAACTTTGAAGGAATCTCGTCATAAGTACGAGGAAGACAAGAATGCATGGGAGAAATAATATTAGTCGGTTATTCTTCTCTTCCTTTATCTGGATCTTGTTCAGTCGGTTATTCTTCTCTTCCTATCATTCTTATAATATTAGTATCATCATAATAATATTAACAATTCAAAGAACAATTTCAACATAACTCAATTCATAATCATCATATGATTCAATTCAAATCATTCATTATAAATGGAGTTCGATCTAGATTCAGGTAATGACATCTAACATATTCAAATTATAGCCCAAAAATACTTTAATTCTTCTTCGTAATCCAATCCTTATCATATTAGGTTTCCAAAACGAAAGACGACACATCATTCTGAGTTTCCTAGAGCAAGATATGCATATTTCTTTACTACATAATAAATCGGCCCTATAGGATCCTCTATCATTCAGACATCTTCCAAAAAATTTCATAATTTTTATACATCATAACATTACATGATATTTGACCCAATTTTATAAAACATATTGAATAATACAAGGTTAAAATTTCATAATTTTCAGAGTTCATTTGTTATTCCAAGCAAAACATCAAACACATGGTATGCATATTTACTCTTTTGGGGCAGATTTCATATCCGAACTTCAAACCATCACCCAAGATTCATTTCTTGGTATTTTTACTTTATTTTCATCTCTGATATACATATATGAGTCTATTTTAATATCCAAATATAATCAATCAATTTCAAGAAGCATACAAAAATATATGATAGTTTGAATACACAAGGTTTCTTGACAAAGCAATTTCAAGGGTTTACACATTCAAGTTTTCTTAAACCTGCATCTATCCATGAGTACACATCAAGACATGGAATTTCAGTGAACAACTGATTATTTATATCATTTAAATCATCAATACAAAAAAAACAAGATTTATGGATGAAATTACGTTAGGGGCCTTTACGTAATTTTCTATGAATTGTTTTTGAATGTTTCTCCTCACTTTCTTCTTCCTAACTTCCTAATTCTCTTTCTTTAATCTTCAAATCTCTCATGGATGAATTTAGATGAATAAGGAGGTAATTGTAAGGGTTTGAAGTCGTCCAAAGCCACCACCCTTCCCAACCAATCAAAATATAACATGTGGCATTATATAAAATAAAATATCATTTAAGGCTAAATGACTACTTTACCCTCTGTTCGTAAAAAGACAATATCTTCCCACTCGGATGTCCGTTTGATGAACCGTTTATTTTGTTACAAACCTAACTCATATATCTACAAATATCTAATTTATACCTCAAGTCCATTATTATGTCATAAAGGTCAAAACTAGCCTCCAACAGGAACATTCCTACCGAAAACTTTAAAATTTCATATTTGTAACTAATTCGTTATTTCAAGCTTTATGAAAGTAGGATTAGACTAAACATAATGACTTAACATTATATATATACCAATAACATATTATCCATATCACATAATCTAATCATGATTTCAACATAATTTATCATAATTATATTCGGGTTGTTACAATTATTCCCCTGTTAATAAATTTTGTCCCCGAAATTGACATACCTTGGTTGTCCGAATCAAACAAATACGGATACCGCATCTTCATGATATCCTCACTCTCCCATGTATATTCTTCCATGGAATGCCTTCTCCACATAACCTTCACAAGTGGGATCACTTTTGATCTCAATATTTGTTCCTTCCTATCCACGATAGTAAGTGGTTCTTCCACATAACTCAAGTCTTCCTTTAACTCAATAGGTTGTTCCACCAACACATGTGAAGGATCCGCTACATACTTTCTTAACATAGTAACATGGAAAACGTCATGTAATCGAGCTAAATCTGGTGGTAACTCTAACTTATAGGCAACCATCCCAACTTTCTCAAGGATTTTATAAGGTCCAATGTAGCGTGGACTTAATTTCCCTTTCTTTCCAAACCTCATAACTCCTTTCCATGGCGATATCCGAAGAAACACATAATCCCCTTTCTGGAATTCCAAATCTTTTCGTTGTTTATCCGCATAACTTTTTTGTCTGCTTTCAGTTGTTCTCATTCTATCTTGAATAATCTTCACTTTTTCAGTGGTGACTTCAATCAATTTTGGATCCTCTATCTTCCTTTCACCAACTTCACCCCAACATACGGGTGTACGACACTGTCTACCATACAACGCTTCATATGGTGCCATACCAATAGTAGATTGAAAACTATTGTTATATACAAATTCTATCAAAGGCAAATATTCATCCCAATTTACTTTAAATCAAGCACACAAGCTCTAAGCATATCTTCCAAAATCTATATTGTCCTTTCAGACTGCCCATCTGTCTAAGGATGAAAAGCCATACTAAACTTCAAGTTAGTACCCATAGCACACTGCAAGCTATCATAAAATCTGGATGTAAAAGTAGGGTCCCTATCTGAAATAATAGATACCGGTGCTCCATGCAATTGAATAATCTCATTAACATACAATCTAGCATACCTATCAACTGTATACGTAGTCTTGACTGCTAGAAAGTGAGATGACTTAGTTAACCTGTCTACCACTACCCAAATCGAATCTGACTCTTTCTGAGATCGATGAAGCCCAACCACAAAATCCATCGTTACATGATCCTATTTCCATTCTCGTATTGGCAATGGTTGAAGCAGACCAGTAGGTTTCTAATGCTCCACTTTCACTTGCTAACATATAAGACACCTAGCAACAAAATTAGCTATTTCCTTCTTCATATTATTCCACCAATAATGCTCCTTTAAATCCCTATACATTTTAGTACTACCAGGATTCATAGTATAAATGGAATTATGAGCCTCATCTAAGATTTCCTCTTTCAATCCACACACATTAGGCACACATAACCGCTTCTTATACAATAAAGTGTCATCATTCACAATATAAAAATATTCAGACTTACCATCTCGGACATCTTGTCGTTTCTTCTCAAGAAATGGATCTTGACTTTGCAAATCACGAATACGGGTAGCTAACAAAGGCCTCACGCTTACATGAGCAACGACTTGTCCCTATCTGTTAGCTTCAATTGTACTCCCATCAATATCAACTCCATGATGTGGGCAACTCTAGCACATCGAATACAAGATAGCCTGCTCGAAGCCTTTCTACTCAAAGCATCTGTAACTACATTTGCCTTGCCTGGGTGGTAGTGAATTATACAATCATAATCTTTAATTAACTCCATCCATCGCCTCTGCCTCAAATTCAACTCCTTCTGAGTAAATAAATACTTAAGGCTTTGGTGGTCAGTAAAAATTTCACATACCTCACCATATAGATAATGACGCCATAATTTCAAAGCAAACACAATAGCAGTAAGCTCCAAATCATGTGTAGGATAATTACGTCCATGTGTATGCAACTACCTAAAAGCATAAGAAATAACTCTACCATGTTGCATAAAAACACAACCCAGCCCCTGATGTGAAGCATTAGTATAAATAACAAAACTATCTCCACCATGCGGAATAGTAAGAACAGGTGCAGTTACCAACCTCTTCTTCAATTCATCAAAACTATCTTCGCAATCAGAATTTCATTCAAACTTAACATCATTCTGGGTTAGTTTAGTCATTGGCAAGGCAATTGAAGAAAATCCCTTAATAAACCTTCTACAATACCCAGCTAAACCCAGAAAACTCTTCACCTCAGTCACATTATTGGGCCTCTCCCATTTTACAATAGCTTCTACCTTCTTAGGATCAACACATATACCATCTCCAAAAATAACATGGCCTAAAAATACGACTTGTGATAGACAAAATTCACACTTGCTAAACTTAGCATACAACGTCTTATCTGTCAACAGATTCAAAATAGTTATGAGATGCTTTTCATGTTCAACTATATCACGTGAATAAATTAGAATATCATCAATAAAAACTATCACAAATTAATCAACGAAAGGATGTAGTACCCGATTCATAAGATCTATAAATACAGCTAGAGCATTAGTCACCCCAAAAGGCATCAACAAAAACTCAAAATGACCATACCGAGTACGAAAAGCATTTTTAGAAATATCACTCTCCTTCACCCTCAACTGATGATACCCTGATCGCAAGTTTATCTTTCAAAACACTTTAGCACCCTGTAACTAATCAAATAAATCATCTATACGAGGTAAGGGGTACTTGTTCTTAATTGTAGCTCAGTTGCCTATAATCAATACACAAACGCATGGTACCATCTTTCTTCTTCACAAATAAAATCGGTGCACCCCATGGAGATACACTAGGTTGTATGAACCCCCTATCATGTAAATCCTGTAGTTGAATCTTGAGTTCCTTCAACTCAGCAGGTGCCATCCTATACGGTGCCATAGAAATAGGGGTTGTCCCCGGTGCTAATTGAATACTAAATTCAACTTCTCTTTCTATAGGTAGCCCTAGAAACTCACTAGGAAACACTTCTGGAAAATCTCGTACAATAGGAACATCGACTAATTGTAAAGCCCCCTTCCTAGTGTCAAGAACATATTCAATAAAACCCTCACAACCCTTACTTAATAATTTCCTCGTCTGAATAGCAGAAATGATGCAACTGGGAACAATTTTCCTTTCCCCCACAAATTTAAATTCAGTCTCACCAGGCGTATTAAAAACAATTTCCTTACAAAAACAATCCATAGATTCATGATATTTAGATAACCAATCCATTCCCAGAATTAAATCAAAATTAGAAATATCTAATGGAAGTAGATCTATAATTGTATCCCTGGAACCCATAGTTAAAACACAATCACGAAAAGCATATTCAGCTACAACCATATCCCCCATAGGCATATAAATACCCAACCCCACATCTAAACAAGTACATAGTCTCTTCAGGAATACAACAAAAGCATAGGACACAAAAGAATGTTTATAACCAGGATCAATCAAAACATAAGCACTTCTATCAGTAACAGAAAGTGTACTTGTCACCACATCTGGAGTAATCTGAGCTTCTTTCATTATAAAAACTCATCCACCTGGCCTGGAACTACTAGCTTGTCCTCTTCCCATACTTTTTACTGCACTGCCTAGAGATAACATTTTGCTTGCTACTTCAGTATGTGCTGATGGAGTCTCTGCCAACTGCAGACAATTCTTCTTAATATGCCCCACTTGATAACAGTAGTAGCATTCCAATCCCTTAAGCTCAGGACACTCAGATTTATAATGCCCTTCCTCTTTACAAAAGAAACATGTAACACCTCCTATTGGGGCCTCAACTCTCCCTAACTTTCTAACTGAACCAAAAGATACTCCACCCCTGGTATCTCTACCAAATCTCCCCTGAACTCTACCACTATCTCCACCACCTCTCTGAAATTTATGAGGTTCCACCCTCACCTCCCTTATAGTGAGATGTGTCGAACCTACTTTTCTTAAAACTCTCTCTACTCGCCACCCCTTGGTTCATTTGCCTTTCTGCTATCGTGGCGTTGTTTACCAGAGAAGCATAATCTTCTAACTCATAAGTGGCTACTCTATTTTGAATAGGCCAAATTAGTCCATCTTAAAACTTACTACATTTATCTTCTTCATTCTCCACATATTTAGTAGCAAATCTAGACAAAGAAGTAAATTTGACCTCATACTCCCTCATCCCTTGGGTCAAATTTATAAATTTCCTCAGCTTCTCCCTCCTATAAACTTTAGAGAAATACTTAACATACAAAGCTTTAATAAATTCAGCCCAACTAATAACATCAGTACATTCTATCCTGAGAACCAAATGGTTGTTGGCTTCCTACCAATATTTCGCCTCTCCTTTCAACTTAAACAAAGCTAGATTCACTTTTGGGTTATCTGGAACCTTCATAACTGCGAAGATAGTTTCTATATCTCTAACCCATATCTCCGCCTCTATAGGTTTAATTGATCCTTAATATTCTAGAGGATTCAACTTCAAAAACTTCTCATGCATAGAATCTTTTATTTCCTTCCTTGCCTCTTTCTCAATCCTGGCCACACTATTTGATTCTAGATATCTAGCCTGTTGTTCTTCCATTTGCACCATATTTCTTTCTCGTTGCTCTACCATCCTCATCATTACCTGTTCCATGATCTGAATCTCTGTAAGTTATTCATTCTTTCTCTCCCTTCCAGCAACACTCTTCTCTTCTTCAGTATTGTCTATATGAGAAGCTACTCCCTCTTCTCTATGTTGTCCATTCACAGGATCCATCTGGAATTATCTGTAATATAACAAAGTTCTAACAACCAATATAAATAGTTTATAATACTAAACTATTGGTTAGTACATAAACAATTCGTAAATATCAAACCAACTCAATAACTAGCGCCTAATCGTCCCACACGTCCAGAATTAATAACCACGCTCTGATACCACTAATTGTCACACCCCCAAACCCAAATTCCATACTTATCATTTCTTATTATAATAATTAGATCATAATCTTGCGCCCATTGGAAATATAATTCATTTATCAATATTTTTGTTTCTACATAATGTGCACAATGAACATAATATTATTCTTATTCCATACCGAAATCAATATCAGAGTTGTAATTAAGCAGACATACAATAACGTGATTAACTATGATCAACTCAATCCATGCTAAATCAATATATACAATATGTGAGTGTATTAAAATCTTCAGTGTGACAAGGTTAAAATCCCCATATTTAAACTCCATCTCTTCCAACGGTGCAACTCTTAAGTTACCGGTCATATAGTATCCTAGCTGGCAGCGTACAAACCTGAAAATGTTATAATATAAACCGTAAGAATTAAGCTTAGTGAGGTGATTTTCCCTTGCAATGGAATAATAATTGTATGTCGAATTTGTGGATATAAAATACGAACAATCCTGCCCATTGGCAATAACAAATCCTGGATCATAAGATCCAAATAATTCTACCCATTGGCAATAATATATCCTGGATCATAAGATCCAAATAATTCTGCCCATTGGCAATAACAAATCATGTATATTTGAATATCCAAACAAATGATGAAATGATTGAAGTTTTTTATATGCATGATTATTACATACAATGTGCCCAAGAATAATAAGATAGAAACTTGAATGTGTCCAGTTTAAAAAAAAATCAGTAGGATACGGAAGCTATGCAACGGGAGTGTCCAAAGTAAAATATGTGTAATTTAAGGAATACCATCAATGGGTTCTCTATATGAAAAATGATGTTAAATTTAAAGACCAAACATTAATCCCTAGACTATTGAGAAGCAATGTCAATAATGGCATAGATGATCGACCCAGAAGCATTTGGGGTATTTACCTATTTCTACCTAGCTTCCTTGTGTTTTGATGTTTCTTATCTTAGATTGGCATGTGATAGTGAAATTAACTGATACTATTAAGTAATAGCATACCAAAACACCAGTTATAAAGTTCGATCGTATGATTTCAAAACATTTACAGTAGTCTAAGACCCGATTACTAATAGTCTCTAAGAAGGAAAATGGTTACCACGATCTCATTTATATGAAAAAACCGCTGTTAGGCAAATAGTCTTCCAATCCAACGAGGCTAACACTCTAGTTTATATGAACGTAACTGCCAATCATTTTAGGCACCTCCCATAGTAGGTGCCATCGAGCAATATGACATCATGACTTGCAACAAACCTAATCTGTTATAACCAGATACACTACATTAGGAAATTGAAGGAGGCACAACTCTCTCGAATTCTAGGAACTTGTCATGAACTCATGGTACGATATGTGTTATGACCGCTACAAACCTACAATCCTGACATACATTCAATTACATTATTTATGGTATGATATTGTATGTTATGTGTTGATTATCACCACTACATCATCACCAATAAGCACACCTCTAACACAGATCCCCCCTCACAAATACACCAAATATGGCAATCCAAACCATGTCATCCAAATTTAATTCCCGACACTCAACCAACATAGAAAATAACTAGTCAATTCTTTTAACGACCATTCAAATTCAAAAAATAATAACTTTTGAGAAGAAACTAGTAATAAATACGAGGGGAGTTTTTAAATTTACTTGTATCGCACTCCATAATTCATTCTTCAATGTGATAGACACTTTAGGACAAATTGGGTTTGTTATTGGAACAAAGTACTTCACCACCAAATCCACATAACTTGTTAATTCCGTTTTGCTTGTACTTTTCGATTGTCCTATATCATTGTATATGACTCTTAGTCGTTCTTCAAGGTTCTTTATTTTATTCAATATCTTTATCATGGTCGCACCTCTACCTTTTCTACTATATTTTATGTTGAAAAGAGCTGAAAAAAGAGTGGCAATATATAGCTCTTTAATATAAGTAAGCTCAATAAATACTGCAACTAAAAAAAACTTCAAATAAATTAAGTAAAATTTACTTTCATTGACTAATCAGTGTGCATTATTGATTAAACTTCATTTCTAATCAAGTTATGCAAATATAATCGTTAACATGTTTGAAGGGAAAAACAAGTTGCGAGCGATATCTCATGCACCTGAAAATGATAACCAAAATTGTGTGACATAACATTAATTAACCGGGAGAAATCCTTTTATGTATTAAATCAATAAACTTACCGAAGTATTCAAACAAATCCGCTCTTAGAGCTATATTCAAATCCAACATATCATTTCCATATCTATATATGAAACAATCAAAAGTACACTCACCTTGGAAATTTGACAACCTTTCCCTTTTCCTTTATCTGGTTCTTGTTCAGTCAGTTATTCTTCTCTTCCTATCATTATTATAGTATTAGCATAATCATAAGAATATTAACAATTCAAATAACAACTTCAACATAACTCAATTCATAAGCATCATATGATTCAATTCAAATCATTCATCATAAATGGAGTCTCATCTAGATTCAGGTAATGACATCTAACATATTCAAATTACAGCCCAAAAATAATTTAATTCTTCTTGGTAATCCAATCCTTATCATATTAGGTTTCCAACACAAAAGATGACACATCATTCTGTGTTTCCTAGAGCAAGATATGCCCATTTCTTTACTACATAGCAAATCCGCCCTATAGGATCCTCTATCATTCAGTCCTCTTCCAAGAATTTTCATAATTTTTATATATCATAACTTTACATGATATTTGAGACAATTTCATAAAACATATTGAATAATACAAGGTTAAAATTTCATAATTTTCATAGTTCATTTGTTATGCCAAGCAAAGCATCAAACACATGGTATGCATATTTACTCTTTTAGGGCAGATTTCATATCCGAACTTCAAACCATCACCCAAGATTCATTTCTTGGTATTTTTACTTTATTTTCGTCTTTGATATACATATATGAGTCTATTTTAATATCCAAATGTAATCAATCAATTTCAGTAAGTATACAAAAAGATATGATAGTTTGAATACACAAGGTTTCTAAACAAAGCAATTTCAAGGGTTTACACATTCACGTTTGCTTAAACATGCATCTATCCATGAGTACACATCAAGACATGGAATTTCAGTAAAAAATGATTATTTATATCATTTAAATCATCAATACAAAAAAAACAAGATTTATGGATGGAATTACGTTAGGGGCCTTTACGTAATTTTCTATAAATTATTTTTGAATGTTTCTCCTCACTTTCTTCTTCCTAACTTCCTAATTCTCTTTCTTTAAGATTCTAATCTCTCATGGCTGAATTTAGATGAATAAGGAGGTAATTATGAGGGTTTGAAGTCTTCCAAAGCCACCACCCTTCCCAACCAATCAAAATATAACATGTGACATTATATAAAACAAAATATCATTTAAGGCTAAATGACTACTTTACCCCTTGTTCGTAAAAAGACAATATCTTCCCACTCGGATGTCCGTTCGATGAACCGTTTGTTTTGTTACAAACCTAACTCATATATCTTCAAATATCTAGTTTATACCTCAAGTTCATTGCTATGTCATAAAGGTCAAAACTAGCCTCCACCAGGAACATTCCTACAGAAAACTTCAAAATTTCATATTTGTAACTAATTCGATATTTCAAGCTTTATGAAAGTAGGATTAGACTAAACATAATGAATTAACATTACATATATACTAATAACATATTATCCATATCACATAATCTAATCATGATTTAAACATAATTTATCATAATTATATTCGGGTTGTCACACCTATGGTCGACCTCTCGAATTGGACCATGCAAAAATCTTAATACAGGGAGATACCCTAGACTAGATGCACGCCCGAGCAAGCCTCATGCAAAAGTGTTAATCGGAATGGGGACTAGGGAAACACTCTTATGTAAATTCTATATAAATAGGATACCTTCATTGTGAAAAGGGGGTCTTGGGGACTAGGGAAACACTCTATAGGGATAGGCCTTATATAATTGTAACCCCTAATTCTATATAAATAGGATACCTTCATTGTGAAAAGGGGGGCTTGGGGACTAGGGAAACACTCTTATGTAAATTCTATCAAATTTATAGTGAAACATTATTGAAGCATAGTGGATATAAGACATCAAAGATCGAACTACGTAAATTTTTACGTCTTTTTATTTCTAAAGCCTCATCATTATTATTGGACCACACAGTTGTTATATATGTGACTTTACACCCCAATCGATACACCTCAAATGTGATATGACCCAAAGTGTGAAAGAAAATTGGATAAAATAAAGTCGTACTATTCATTCTTGCTTGTTTCTTTTGACCTCACTTTGTACTCTCACCTAGGAGACTTTCACACTCTCGTTGATCCATCATTGCTTGCCATCGCCATCCCCTTTAGCTTATTGTAACCCAGTCACTATTATGGTAATTTTCATATATTTTTACACACACGCACACACACACACACACACACACATATATATATATATATATATATATATTCTAAAAAAACAAACAAGTAAAGAAAGGAAGATAAGGCAATCACACACACAATATAGAATATATGTGGTTCGGCAACTTGCCTACATTTGCAGAGGGTCACTATTTTTATTAGGTTCCTCTGAAATGTTTTGATTTGCATCCCATTGACCCAGAGTGAGCGTGTTACATTTATAGTCATGAATAGGTGGTTGAATTGTACAAGGAATTCATCTAGATTATAGATAGCTCGTAATATGTCCCTCAATATCTCCTTGAGATTGTTGATAATTGATTTAAGCTGATCAATATGTATTGAAGCACGTGTTAAATACATAAAGTTAATTATTAATTGGTTCTGGTCCAAACAGTCCTGTAATGGAGTGGGTTGGTCGTCTATCTCAAAAAATGATCCTAATAAATAATTTAGTCCCCACAATCACCCCTAAAATCTCTGGGCTGAGACTTATTGGGCCAGTAAATTTTGAGATTTATCTAAGTTTGTGATCAAATATTGTTGAGGTCGGAGTGACAAAATTGTAATGTCTTTGAACTATTGAGGGTACGCTGGTCTGAGGTGCGATATAAAGCGCCAAAAATCATCTTCAAGAATTATTCCTCATCATTTTCACAAGTTTTCAAACGAAGTTCGACTGCTTCCAAACCATCACTTCTTATCCCATGCTTTTTTCTTTGCAAACATAGTGATATATTTTCTTCCTATTCTTCAAATATTCAGAGCTTCTTCGCACTATTTGATTCTTGTAAGTCCTTCTCTCTTGCTTCCTTTATTCATCGTTTTCTTTTATAGTCTTTATTGTTTGAAATCCTTTCTTTAGTTGCCATTATTCAAGGAAACCATATTAAAATGTTTAGAGAAACTTACTCTATAACTAATTGGGTGGAGATCAATTATACCGTCATGCCCATAGATGTTCAGGACAAGGATGACGAGCACTGGATCCACACCCTTATTGTGGTTTAGGGGGTTTAACCTTTCCACAAAATCATTTATCTTTAGAAATTTTCAATTATTTTAAGGTCGTTCCTATGCAATATGCCCCCAATACCTAGAAGATAGTGAATATGGTACATAAGATCAACAAACCTTATTGGATAAACTTGGGGATCCTAGAAATCTAATTCTGCTACGTTTAGTCGCATATTCTGATGGTATTCTGTACTTGAAAGTGAGGAGGGGCAACAAAATTCTGGTTCTAAACCTACCTGATTCTAATAAAGATTTTGGGATCAGGGCTTCATTGTGAAGATTTGGCAACATCCGCCCCTGTTTGAGGAACAAAGTAAAAGAGGTCCCTTTGTGCCCTAACGGGGGGGGGGGGGGGGGGGAGATTATATAGGTCACTAATAGTTTCTTCTTTATAAATTACTGACTTTTTATTTATATTATTTACTTTATTTGACAATGCATGCTCTCTCTATTTTTGGGCAATTAAAAAAAATATCTCTATCTTCCATATAAATGTTGGTGACCTCGTGAAGGTCTGGAAAATTAAGGACAAACTGTCCAATGGTGAACATCCTCGGTCGATTACCTATCTCCTTAAATACACCAGCACCACTTCTAGTTTCGTTGCTTAATCGGTAAAAGAGATCCTTGGATGAGGAGAATTTTAGTTTGTCTGGGCCAGTGGAGGAAGATTCTTACTCATAAGGAGAATAATAAGAAGAAGAAGACCAAATGGCTCCCCTAAGGAGGAGATTGATTCTGGGCAACGATGATAATGATGACAAAGTTCTACTTTCCACAAGGGTCCGGGACCTGAAGAAGTCGGAGGGGGATTCCCTCAAAATCGGTGACTCTAGCTTGGGAGCCAAGAAGAAAGATGTGAGAAGAGGATGAGAAGGAGATAATAGATGAGAAAAAAAGATGAAGGTTATTTAGACCCCTGTGAAAATTTCTCTTCTGTCTCCATTACTCCTCAGGGCGACAGTGTCGACCTTAACCCAACCCTTGCTCCCAGTTTACTTAGAGTACAATGCTTACTATTGATCATGACTGCTCAATGAAGCTAGATCCCGACCAACTGTCTCTAAAATCTGGTCAAACCCTTTCTTTGGTAAGTGTTCTTTTCATTATTCGTTCAGCCGATTTGAACCATTTTGTTTTTTTAATTTTTATTCCCTTTTTCTATTTATAGTCCAGGAAAAACCAAGATCTATTCGAGGCTCTGTAGTAGGCCGGGTAAGAATTGGTGGATGCTCAAAAGTTCTTTGAGCTAAAAAGGTAGACCATTGTGCGCACGATGGCTGAGCTTAAGATGGTTAATAGTCTTATAGCCGTGGAGAAGGATAGGCTAATCGAGGAGGTCAATAAGCTAAAAGGTGAGGTCCCCGACATTGAAGAGGATAGTTATACGAAGGGTTGGATTATAACATACGATGATACCAATATCCAAATAGCTTATGCCTAGAAGTTACCCTTTAAAAAGATATGAGACCAAGCTTTGAAGGCAGCAGGGGTCCCTTTTGATTTGGAGTTATTTGAAAATAATTTCCCAGGTCCTTCTACAGTTATTGAAGAGGAGCCTTCTACTGGCTAGCCTGCTGACCAAGATGGGAAATCATCAGACCTGGTCGAGACGGATTACGACTAAACGGAGAAGGATGTTGCAAAGGGAAAGGCTCCGGAGTCATCGAGAACATAAAAGAGTGAAGCTTTATAAATTTAGGATTTTTGTCTTTTATTTTTTCTTAAGTATTTTCCTTATACTCGATTGTAATAGCTTTTGCCTACCTCTTCAGTCATCAATGAAACAAAAAATTTCTCCTTTACTTATATCCCTTTTTATTTTTGTTCTCTTTGTTGCTTATAACTTGTTACTGTGGACGTCTCCTACCTTAAAAATCTTGATATATTAATTGCTCCTGATTTGAGTGATTAAGCTCATCACATGTTTTTTAAGGCCTGTAGGGAATTAAATGAGAGGACAAAAAAAATACAAGAACAAATCTGAACTGGTTGCCAAGTTGAAGGATGATCTTCAAAATTTAGCAAATATTATCTCCCAGATGCAGAAGGAGATAACTGACCTTAAGGTTCAGTTTGTAGCAAGTAAGGATGTAAGAAAGGTTGGTGAGCTACTCCAGTTGGAGAATGATGCCCGAAGAAAAAGCTTTATGAATTAGAGGAATATTCCTAGAGGAACCCATATTCGGGTTACAAAGAGACATAAAGAGGATCAAGTTTTTATTCAGGATGGGTCCTTAGGCTGCATGGTCGGTAGGCTATGATGGAGACTTTTATAATGAAACTATGATCTTGCATGAGGAACAGGACATTGCATACAAGCATGGGTGGATGAATGCCCTTAAATTTCTCAAAGAACCTAAAGGGTCTCAGTTGTGGTGTATGTAACAGGTGTACTGCCCAGTGTATCTTCGACCTCCCTTTGGGAAGGATGAGTAGTGGGTTCCTCTACATGCTATCCCTCATCAACCGCTCAATGACTTTGAGGTGGATCCTGATAGATAGGATTATTTTTCCACCAACCCGAAGGATTCCCAAAAAGGGGAAATAGAATTATTTTTGTCTCGCCAACCATTTAGTGTTATATAACGTTTTTTGTAATTTTGATTATGTTATTGATATGTTTCATACTTTAGGATTTTATTGACTCTTTAAAGTTAATATTATGCCTCTTGTATGTTGGACCTTTGCCGACTAAGTAAAGTTAATATCATTTATTATCGCATTTCTCATTAAATTATGCCTTTGCATGTATTATTCCATCTTCTTTACCCTTTAGGTTATATCATCACACTCCCTTGGGGTTAGGAAAGAAAATGATAAAAAAATCACTTGGTTTTTGGTCAATCTACCTGTTTAGGGTTTTTTCCACCAACCAGGGTTGGCTTTTATGGTTTGGGATCCCCTATAGGGATTTTTGTTGTTACCTGGGAAACTCGTGAGGTCAATTTATTTAAAGCTAACAAAGACCTATTGACCCTTTCATATTACTAAAATAAACTAAACAACTTATTGTAGTTGAATTGCAAGGGCCTGAAGATTGAGCTTGATTGAGATAAAATAATAGCTTAATGTAATTAACTTGAATCGTGATTGGCATGAGGAAGTTCATTGATGGGAATAAGCTGAATAACTTACTGTGATCAAGTCAACTTCTGCTCAGCTTTCAAAGATGGGGACTAATTACTTAGAAATGATGCATAAAATTGAGATATAATCTAGACATTAAAACAAAAGGTCCTTTATTTATTCATAACACAAAATGATAATTGCGAGCAATATAAGTTTGAAATAAAAATTTACATAAACTAAATGTGCTTAGATATGAGAAGTATAAAAGTAGAATTTCTTAAGGTTAACCATGATCCAAGCCCTTGTTATCTATAATCCCTCCATTGTTTCCAAGTGATAAGTTCCTTAAAGTTCGTCCATGACCACCTTGAAAAGTCCCTCCCATTTTGGCCTCAGTTTTCCATCTAACAGTCTTGCAGTGCTATCGTGAACTTTTTTGAGGACATAGTCTCCTATATGGAAATTTCTCGGACTAACCATTTGATTTTGCAACCTTGCCAGTTGTTGCTGATATGAGGTCAGCTTAATCATAACCTACTTTCTACGTTCGTCTACCAGGTCAAATTCAGCACGAAGAGCATCCTCGTTAATTCCTTGGTCGTCCAGTCTAGTTCTCATGGTCGGGAGGCCAACTACCAACGGTATGATGGCCTCCATTTCGTAGGTGAGTGCGAAGGGTGTTTGCCCAATCAACCTCTTGGGCATAGTATGATATGCCTATAGAACATAAGGAAGCTCGTACACCCAAACACCTTTGGATCCTTTCACCCTCTTCTTAAGGTCATCGAGAATTATATTATTGGAATATTTTGCCTTGCCATTGCTTTGGGGATACGCTATAGAACTATAATGGTGCTTGATTCCATGTTGATCGCAAAAGTTCTAGAAAGGATCGCTTTCAAATTATGTTCCGTCATCAATGATGATGTCTCTTGGTATCCCAAATTATGTAATGATGTGCTTCCAAATGAATCTCGTCATGTCGGCCTTTCTGATGTTATCTAGTGGCTGTGCCTCTACCCACTTAGTGAAATACCTAATGTTGACCAATAAATACTTGTGATTCCCAGGTGCGGTAGGTATTGATCTCATTATATCTAACCCCCATTTTGTAAATGGCCATCTTAAATCATTATCTAGTCGTTGAATCATTAGCGAGAGCTTCTGAAATGTTTCACACAATTGAACGTAGATGTTTTCATCCTTATGCACATAAGGCCACCAATTTTGCTTCTTGATTGCTCGGAATGTCGGAGATCTTCCTCCTGTGTGACTCTTATAAATCTAATCGTGAAGCTCATAGATAACTTACTCGATGTCTTTTGGGTGGACGCATTAGAGATTAGGACCATTGAAAGATCTTCTATAGAGTTTCCCTCTAGGATCAAGAAAAAAATGAGCAGCCTTCACTCTTACTTAGTGAGCTAATTTCTTATCGGTCGATAGTGACTCGTTCTATAGTTACGCAATGATTGGGTCCATCCAACTGGGACCCTTTTCAATGGTGAGAACTTACTTGATGACGATCATTTTGTTAATACTGGGCTTGATGAGGAATTCTACTTCGATTATCTGTTTGAAGTTAGAGTCTACTGCTAAGCTTAGGGTTGCTAAGGCATCAACATGACTATTTTACCCCCTTGGGAACTAGTGAATATGGAATTCTTATAATTTATCCATGAGCTCGCGAACCATAGTGAGCTACACTTCCATTATACCATCTTGTATTGAAATTGCCACTGAACTGGTTGAACATTAGTTTTGAATCGCCAAACACGTTGAGCCTCCTTACACCCAGTAGAAGGGACTTGCGCAGGCTAGCTATCTGTGCTTCAGACTCGAATTCATTGTTGGAGGATTCAAAGCCTAACTCGATTCCTTGATTAATAATGGTGTTCTCAGGGGTTATCAGGATGACTCCCACTCATGCTCTCTCATAATTGGGGGCTCCGTCAATGTACAGGGCTCAGTCCTCACACTCTGCTTACTTATTCGATGGATTCTCCACAAGCTGTTATAATTTCTTTAAATTTCGCTATGAGATCTTGAACCACAACGAGGTAGGCTACTATCCTATAATATTTTATGTTGAAATCACCATTGGCTTGGTTGGACGCTAGTTTTAAATTATCGAACATGTTGAGTCACCTTGCCCTCAGTAGTATGGCCTTATACATGCCAATTATCAATTCCTCATACTCGGCTTCGTTATGGGAGGCTTCAAAGCCTAACCTTATTCCTTACTTAATAATGGTATCCTATGGGGTGATCATGATGACTCTCACTCTTTCCCCATTAGAATTGGAGGCTCCATCAATGTATAGGGTAGAGTCCTCAGACTGTACTTCCTTATTCGATGGATGCTTTATACGATGTTCGTTGATTGGACCATCTCTCATGATTTTTTTGATGAAATTGAATAAGATCTACCCCATAATCTTTCTCCTTTAGTGAAAGTGAATATTGAACCTTTTGAGATCGATTGACCATTTTGACAATAGTTCAGAGAGGTCGGCTTTTTGAAGTACAACTCTGAGGGGGAATAAAGTGATTACGATCACTGAGTAGGATTCAAAATAGTGCTTAAGCTTCCTTGAGGCAATTATGAGAGTGTAAGCTAACTTTTATAATGGTAAGTAGTCCTAGTCTAGAAGTGTTTTTCTAGTGTAATCAACGGGCATTGTCCTCCCTCCTTCTCGCACACTAAAGTCAAGCTGATTGCGTGACTTGATGCTGCGAGGTAGAGGTATAAGGGATCTCTATCATTGAGGATTACTAGAAAGGGTGGTTTGCTGAGATAAGACTTGATCTTATCTAGGACTTTTAAATAGTCATCATTCTAGGCCCTAATCCATCTTGAGGAGCTGAAAGAATGGTTGGCAACGCTTAGATGACTTAGAGATGAAACGGTTGAGTGTTGCGACCATCTTAGTAACCTTTTGGATATCCCACAATGCCTTTAGTCACCGGACACTGTTGATGAAATCAATTTGGTCGGGATTGGCCTTAATTCCTCTCTTACTGACCAGATAACCTAGAAACTTTCCTAACTAGACATTAAATTTTCATTTGCTCACACTGAGCTTCATTCAAATTTTCTTAAAGTATTTCGAAGGTATTGGCAAGGTCTTTGAGATGGTCGCCTTTGTGTTTTCTCTTGACTAAGATGTCATCGATATAGACCTCTATAGTATCTCACATTTGTTGCTTGAATATTTTGGTGACTAGCCTCTAATAAGTGCCCCCCACATTTTTAAGGTCGAACGACATGACCTTGTAGCAGTATAGCCCCACTGGGGTGATGAATGATATCTTGTCATGATCGAAACCGAATAATGGGATCTAGTTGTACCCTAAATAGGCATCCAAGAAGATCATTCGTTCATGTGTTTTCATGGCGTCCATAAGCCAATCAATCTTTAATAGAGGAAATTGTCTTTAGGGCTTAATCAGCTGAGCTCAGTGAAGTCGATGCAAACTCTCTAGGTGTTGTTGCTCTTTCGTGCCACCATTGGATTTGAGAGATACTTAGAGAATTGAGATTCCCTATTGGACCGTGCATACATGAGCTTCCCTACTTCATTCTTCATCTCTTTAGCCCTCTTTGGGGATGCTCGAGGTGCCTTTTGAGTGACTGGCTCAAAGTTTGAGTCCATGTGAAGATGGTGGCAAGCTTCTTCGAGATCAATCCCTTACAGGTCGTAGGAATTCCAAGAGAGTATGAATAAATTTCCCTTCAAAAAGTTGATCAACTCATTCTTTTCGTGTTGTCATGATAAAAAACTTTCTCTACGATAAGTTATCATCAATGTTAACCTCCTCTAGTCTTTCAACGACCCAATCAACGCGGTGGACCCTAGGGAACCCTAACCCTGGTTGGTCATACCATAGTTACTATTTAAAAGGGGTAGCCCCAACTTAGGCTCCCTATGGGATAACTTCTTATTCCTTCTTACTTTCTTTTCGAGGCCAGATAGAGGCGATGAAGCACTTTTTGGCAGTGGCTTTATCACCACGAATCTCCACTACTCCCCGATCAGGAACACATTTAAATTTTTAGATGTAGGTTGATGGCATAACCTTCATAGCATGAATCCATCCTCTGCCCAGAATGGCAGGATAGGGAGAATCTATATCCACTACAAGAAACTTAATCATTTTTGAAATATTTCCTGCCCTCACCGGAAGGACTATCTTCCCCAACAACATTTTGATCATTCCCGCGAATCCGACCAATAAAATAGTTGCCTCCTTGAGGTTGGATAGGTTCAATTTTAACTTATAGGAGAGCTCCTGGTATATTACCTCTGAAAAACTCCCTTAATTTACCATAAGCTTATCGATGACCCAATTTTCAACCCTAAGGGTGATTGCGAGGGCATCGTGATGAGGGGTCCTTACCCCTCTTCCTCTCTAAAGACCATGTTCTTGTTATAGTCAATATCCTCTAGTCGTCGATGCTTTTTGGCCTGGCTCTTTGTAGGGTCAATCTGGAAGGCCCTCATGACTACCGTTACCTTCTTCAGCTCCATGCGAATAACGTGTCCTTAGATGTATTTGAAGTTAAAGGCTCCACGGATTACTACAAACTCCTATCCCATTTCGTATTCAAGAACATTGTCCGATTTTTTGTTACAGTTGGTTGCGACCTTGTTAACCTTCTTGTCTATGTATTCGTTCAGATGCTCAGTGTGGGCCAACTCCTCCAGATGAGATTTCAAACATTTGTATCTCTCTATTTTGTGGATTCCTTAATTCTGAAGTTTGCATCACAGCGCGCTATTTCTCTTCGTAGGATCTCTACCTATATTCTTAGGCCACTTCATAGATGGATACTCTTTGATCTTTTCCATGATCTTTTGGATCGATTCCTTGAAGAATGTGTTAACATCCTGAAAGGACTTTAAAGGGTCAGCCTTTTTCCCATATTTTGAACCACTCTTCCCTTCGTTCTTGTTCACCTTTTGGGGAGTGTTAGACTCATCTCGTCCCTTCTTGTCTTTGATGCGACCAGTTTCCTCAGGACTAGCGTGAACCGCATCCTCGACCTTAGTGCATTTTTCAATACGCACTATAAGGTCATCAATGGTATTATCTCCTTTCTTAGTGAAGGAGTGGTCAAACATAGGTGTGGTCGGCAGACCAATCTTGAAGGATGCCATGGCAACCTACTCCGAGGAATCTTCTACTTCGTTCAAAACTTCTCAATACTATTTGGCGTCTTCACGGAGAGTCTCCTGTGGCTTCTTTTCCATCATGATCAGTATGTCCATCCTCTCTAGCTGAGAACTAATGGTTGTGAAGAAAGAAGTAAAGGTCTCAATGAGGGTCTTGAAGCTCTTGACAGATTTGCGTGGTAGTCTCTCAAACCACTTCTAAGCTACATCATGTAGGCTAATCGAGAACATGCAATACACGAGGGAGTCATTATGGCTTCATAGGGTTACCCCCCTGCCTGTACTGCCTGACGTGGTCTATGGGGCCAGTTTTGCGATTGTAGATCTTAAAACTGGGAACATTAAACTTCTTTAGGGGTCTTCTTCAATCACCCTTGAAAAAAGGGATTTCATTTGCATGTTGAGAGCTCTCATGACCAGCTCTTTATTAAACCTAGCCCCTCAGTTGGTTGGGTGTTGATCCATCTCTTTCTTAACCCAACGTCTTATGTCATCTCTTTGATTATGGTCATCTTTGTGGCTTCTTTCTGATCAACTATGTTCTAACTGGTCTTGGTCACGTCTAGAACTCCTCTCTCGGTTGCGAGTCTTGTTTTCCTGAGGACTAGGAGTCCACTCATGAAGTTTCCTATTGCCTCCGTGGAGATATTTCTCCATTAGTTCTAGTCGCCTCCATATGCAAGCCTTTTCTTCCATTTGGAGGTGTTTGGTCTCCTCCTATTCTTGAATCCTAGCTTCATATGCGTCAACCAACCTGGATATCTGCATATAACTAATAGGTCCATAACTTTCTTCAGAAGGTTGTCTTTGCTGACAGAACCTTGGATTTTTCTCTTAGACTTACACGTCACCGATCTGAGCTAGGTTGTTGCTATGGTGAGACATCGGGGCACTTCCTTCCAGTAGGTGCTTTCATAGGAAAAGAGAGAATCATTTTCCACAGACGACACCAATTTTGAGTGCGAAATTATCACAATGAATATTCTCAGAAAATAAATAGGTAAAGAAAGGAAGATAAAACAGCCACACACACAACACAAAATATACGTGATTCGCAACTTATCTATATAGACGGGGAGGCCATTATTTTTATTAAGTTTCTCTCAAATGCTCTGCGTTTCATCTCATTAACCAGAGGTGATGGTGTTACATTTATAGTTGTAAATAAGTGGTTGAATTGTAAAAGTAATTCATCTAGCTTGTAGATAGCTCGTAATTAATAAGAACCCAAAAGTGTACATTTTATACCCTGAATATACCATTTTTAGTTGTTAATTCACGACAATTTGGGTCTTATGTGCGTAAATATTTAATGTGCGGATTTGATAGCAGTTGTGGTGTCAAAAGTGTTATTTCAAGCCAAATTGCATTAAGAATGCATCTAATACCCTGTCCCGTAACCTTACTCGAGCCTAAACTAGTCCCTAAATCTACCCCGAAGCCCGTGTGTGTTTAGTTTATGCCTTTTTATTTTTTTTTTAGATTTTTAGTTTTAGTCGTTTTTATTTTTAGGATTTATTTTAGATTTATTTAGGATTTTTAGAATTTATTTGCATATTTTTCTATTTCTTTTTATTTAGTGTAGTTTTATTTTGATTTTGATTATTATTAGTTTTTAGTTTTTATTCGATTTTATTTTGTCTTATTTTATTAAAATTAGTTTTTAGGGATTTATTTTTAGTTTTGGTAGATTTTACATTTTTGTAGGACTTTAGTTTTCATTTTTATTAGATGTCTCATTTTTATTTCTTTTGTTTTATTATTTTAGTTTTTAATAGCTTAGGTTTTTATTTTCTTAAATTTTAATATTTTTATTTTTATTTTTTTTTAGTTAGATTTAATTTTTAGTTTTACTAATTTTATGTTTTTAGTTTCAATGTTATTAGGTGTACAAACAACACACTAAGTAACTAACCTATGCTCACATACACCTAATCAACTCACTCACACACACCCTAACTTCCCTACACTCACCTACACCCAAATCCCACTCCCTCCATCTTCTACCTCTCACCATCTCACTCTCTCTCCTACTCTATTAGCACAACCAACACTTTATCTCTCCTCTCCCATCCATTAACACAAAAACCACTAACCACCTCACTCTCTTTCCTCTACCATTACAAACAAACACCTCCCTCACCTCGGCCATAACTCATACTCGAAACCACAATCCAGAGAGTAACCCGCCGAGAAACCCGACGTCATAGCCCTCTAACCCAGTGCCCAAATCCACACTGCCTCTCCACCATACCCAAATCGAACCCAACCCATCTTCAACCCGAAGCGAGCCTACCCCCTGACCCGAGCTAAAACCAACCCCTGCCCCAACTGGTCGTGTCCAACCCAACCTCCATACCCGGCAGCATCAACCCAAAACCACCTATTCAACCCGACCTCTACCTTATCCTTCGACCACATCCCGCGACCTCCGGTTCGAACCCGGATGCCCCAAACCCGCAAACACCCATTGCCACCACCGGACCATCTCAACCTGAGACCATATTAACCCATTCTCCATTTGAACCTCTCTCAATCCATCATGATTTTTACCTGTTAACAAAAACCAAAAGCCAAAATAAAACTAATTACCCCACATATGTTTTAAACCTTTCGTCCCATTATTCCAAAAATACCCTTACACCCCCTCCTTCCCCTCAGACTCAAATGACCTCACACAATCCATGCACATGTGTGTATTTTTCTATTTTAACCCCAACTTATCCTTACACCCCTCATGTCCATTTAATCCCTACCCAATTTACCCTTACCTCCATGCCTACTATTTAAGGAAGAAGAAGACCATTTTGAAGGGGAGAAGAGTTAGGCTAGAGAGAAAATTTTAGAGAGAGAAACACCATTTTTGTTTTTTTTAGGTTAGAGTAAAAAATAAATTAGGGAAATATTTTGTAAATAGTTTTTATTTTTAGTGATTTGCGAGGATAAATTGTGAGTAATTCAATTGAGTATTATATTGAATTGATTATTGTTGGATGCTCATATTAGATGGATAGTGCTTGATTTCAAAGAAATTAGAGTTCAATTTCACTTCAAGAGATTGGGTTTGAGGGGTGGGGTCATCCCATTATTTGATGTTAATCCATTTTAATTAGTTTATTTACATTAAATTTTCATTTGATAATTAATTTGACACTCTTACTTTCTATTAACGCCTCGAGAGAGGGTAAATGATTTTCGAGAGAAAATCGAAATTCTAGTTATAATACCCATTTTAGATTCGAACTATAGATATGGGTTTCTGAAGTGTGGTATTATTCCTTTAATTTCAACTCTAGACTTACTTTAATGATTTAAAGTAATTTAATCGATCGATCATAGCGGGTGATTTGTTAGATGATGTTTGGATCTACATTTCAAGAGTTGTAGAAGTGTTAAAATTAATTTTCTAAAATGTTATTATTAAAATTACATTTGCAACGAGAGTTGATTTGTAATTTTGATACTAAGTTGGGATACTTAATTTTAATGAATTAATTAATTTTAATTAACTAAAATATATGGTGTCATTCTATCTCTTGTTAGTACTCACTTTTATTTCTTCACCATTCTCATATTCTAGATTTTTATTTAGTTAGATTTAATTAGTATCTTCACTTACTTTTATTTACATCTTTGAGTTAGTTTAGTCTTAATTCACCTCATCTCACAAAAATTGTTTTAATATTGAAAAAGCTAAAAACAAATAGAAAATGCAAAAATAAAAAAGAGATAGTAAAAAATTTGAATTACATGTGTTTTCCTCTCGTTTCACTCCTTTGATGTGGATTGATACCTCACTTACCACTACACATTAGTTTATTATATTTTGTAAGCATTTGAGATTTTTTATTAGAGGACTTTTCAAGCAACGACGAAAAAATATACGCAAAAGTTAACTCTATCAGTAACGTGTCCCCAAATATATCCCCAAGATTGTTGGTAACCAATTTAAACTGATCAATATGTATTTAAGCACATGTTAAATACACGATGGTAATTGTCTATTGGTGCTGGTCCGTACAGTCCAGCAATATAGTGGGTTGATCGTCCATCTCCAAAAAATGGCCTAATGAATAATTTAGTCCCCCTACACACACACACACACACGCATACACACACACATACACACACATATATATATATATATATATATATATATATATATATATATATATATTCACAAATGTATGTATCTCCCTTATTATTCTTTCTTGGAGACCCAATTCTTACAGCATCATATGCTGTAATAGCAATGGCTTTGAGTTGTTGCAATTTCATTTTGGATACCTTTTTGGGTAGTGTTAAGAAATAATATTCATGAATGAGAGGGAAAATACTTAAACTCCAAAAAACCACCTTAGGAATGAAGCCTCACTTCACCCGAGACGATCTTTTTATTGGGTTCATAAAACTAGTGGCCAAACCCCAAAATTCCCCTCATATAATCAAGTTGTCGTGCCGTTCCTTGCAGCGAACGAATCATTCACTAACTTCCAACCTGACCTTCGCCACAAGAAACTTTGATATAAACCAATATTTATTTGTTGTCCGCCAACATATATTCATTGTAGCAAACAAAGCCTTAACTTCATACCCAACTCCGAAATCTCTATTCAATTCTGCAACCAAAAAAAACCACGAGAGAACCATATCATGTAAATTTTGTGTGAATCTTATGTGTAAAGGGAGTTTGAAAGTTTGGGCACCAATTGTCTATTCTTGATTATAGGGTGAAAATTTTAATTCAAATTTACACAAATAATATATCAATATGTGTCCAGGTAACAAGACAAAATTAATAGCCAATGAGTGAGGGAATAAAATAAGGGTCCCGATAATATGTGTTATAAGAACACACATTAAAAATTCAAAAATAGTAAGAACAGAATTCTGATAAATATTTAATAGGGTACATATACTCATGTGAAGCTCTCATACTTAATATTTTGAGGCAAATAACATGTGCCCTAAGAGCACAAGTTATCATTTTCCATAAAATAATGATGTGGATGCCTATATTGTGTGTAAAATAGACGTTATTTTGTTACATTGGTGACGTGCCGACAACCAATATTGTACTTTTGTATCAATGTCTTACTTTAAAATGTGTACATTTATATAAAATAATATTTTACACAAAAAACAAACACCCTCAACTTAAATAAAATGACTTGGAGAACTAGTCAATTTAAGGAGCTCTAAAATTATAAATGGTTCGACTGCATACAATTATATTTGTAGACAAACATGAATAGTTGTCATTGGGGTGTAGGTCCCCACCCCATGCAACAATCAGTTTGAGAATAATTTCATCAATTTCCAAACAAAATGCCATATTGCAATTTCCATGATAATTGAACGTCGATGTGAACGTAAAGTCCCTAGATTCTTCTCGTTCATAAGTGGTCCTTTTCAAGTTTGATTTAAATTCCTCATAATTGTCAATAACCCGCAACCTAACTCATTGATAAAAGTGGCACTCATTGTGAAAATACACATAAATTCAGATAAAATAACAATTGACTTTTTCTTTACTTTTTTCACCGCCACACCTCACAATTTTCCATAAATATGTAATCAAAACTTTAAGTCATTTTCATAATTGTTATCAAAAGTCTTTCTCTCTCTCTCTCTGACTCTCATATTACCTTCAAGAAAGTATTTGGCTATGGGAATTTTTTCCAGTTTTGCTGGTAAAAGGTAATACATATAATTTCTTTCTTCATTTTCCATTTTTGAGTATTTTTTTCTTTCTAGTTTTGTTGTTTTAGTATTGTTAATGTTTGTTTTCTGGGATTTTGTAGGAGAAAATTTAAGATGAATAGAAACCCATTATCACTGGGAGTTGTTAACAACAACAGCGATGATATAACTCATGAAGGGATAAAATCTGTTGGGGCGGATAATCGTTGTGATTTCACAAGCACTTCTGATCTTTGCATTTGTATAGTGACTTGGAATATGAATGGACAGGTGACCATCCAAACTCTTTTAAAAAAATATTCAATACAATTCTACAGAAGAGATATATATTTATAGATATATAGGTCTGGTTGATTTGAGTGTGAAGTTTATAACACACTTGCATGATGTTTATAAAATACCAATTAATTCATCAAGATACAGATTCTCATGTGTTGATCAGTTTTTGCAATTCGTCACGCTTTTTATTGTGACAAATGCTTAAAAACAAACTGCCCAAAATGAGTTTTTGTGTATTTTTTTTACCCTTTTAAGTGGCACTACATGTATTTAATGAGACGAATACATTGTAAAAGGACTGTCAATATAGAGATTTTTAACGAAATACATGTAATTTTTAATGTTTTCCAACTTTGCTAATGTCTGAGAGACAAAATGTCGCTAAAGTTTATCATTTTCTCAGTTTTTTTTACTCTTACGACAAATATATTTTTCAAGCATAAAGTTTTCTTCTCCATCTTTTGAATGAAATGAACCCCCCAAAAATTTGTATAATGAAGAGAAAATATTCTGGTAGAAACTAAAGTATGTACTGCAAACTAAAAAGCAGTTTATGTTTAAGAGAAAATTCGTCAGATTAGTGTTAGTAATATTTAGTCACAGTTTTAAGCTGTTAGTAAATTCAATATTTTCTTTACTATCAAGCCATAGCACATTAATTAATAAAATAGCATGATTTTTTTTATCTAAATCAAAGCAGATTTTATATGAAGAAGATTTGGCTGAGCATGTTCAATTCGATACGAAGAGGAGAAGAACCTATAATTTTTTTTATACAAAGATAATTTTTATATATTTATAAAAAAAAAACGAGTAACTAGCCTTTCCTTGCTAGAAAAATCCTGGAGTAAATGGAAACTGAATAACTACAATGCCAACTAATTGCAAGAGTAGTTTACATATGTTGAATGATATATGTAGTTCATACGTGATCAGTGATATATATATATATACAGTTCTGCTTTTATGCGGATTAGTCCATATTTTAAGAGTGCGGACCGATCATGTGTCTCCTAACTGTGCGCTTAGAAATTATCGCATAAATTATAGGCACACTCTCTCTCTTTTCTGGGCTCACCGTCAGGTGACACAAGTTCGGTCCGTACTCTTAAAATGCGGACTAGTCTGCACAAGAGCAGGACTATATATATATATATATATAGAGAGAGAGAGAGAGAGAGAGCAGGACTACAATACATACCTGCGCGCGTGCTTAATTTAGGCATGAGATTGACCACGAACCAAACCAACTTATCTCTCCTCTGTCACACGGTACAAGGGTAAATCAAAAAAAGATGATTCTCTCTCCTCTCTCCACTCTCACACGCCGCTCAAACAAAAGATGATTTTTTTGACTCACAAACTTTGAGCGGTGTGTGGCAGTGGAGAGAGGAGAGGGAATAAGCTTTTGTTGATTTAGGCTTGAACCGTGTGACAGAGGAGAGAGGAGAGATAAGTTTGTTTGGTTCGTGGATCTTTAAATCTCACGCCTAAATTGAGCACGTGCGCAGGTATGTATTGTAGGGAGTCTGAATGAGAGACTCCCTATATATATATATATATATATATATATATATATATATATATATATATATATATATATATATATTAGATTATGTACTTTTAGGACTTATAATAATATTGATTATGGATATAGAACAACAAACATTTCACTTTCATTTTTAGTCCCTATTTTCAAATTAAAGGGACACGTGGCATGCTATGATTGGTTAACGTTTTGTGAATATGGGTCCGCGCCAGTGGATTTATTGAAAAATATGGACTAAAACTATAATTAAAATGTTTGTTGTCCTATTTTCAAAATACATATGATAATAGGTCCTAAATTTACAAAGCCGCTATATATATATATATATATATATAACGAGACATATTAATTTGTGCTGAATATTTTTATAAGGGCACATTGAAATATCATGAACCCATATAAAAAATATCAACTCTAATTTTTTTTTTTTACTATATTAAAAAAAGGGGGTTTTGGGAAAAGGTCCTCATAATTTTCAAAGTGTATAAAAATAGGACACTCGACATAATTTTATAAATTTTATCCATAAACACCATGAAAAGTAGTGCGACTGACGCGGACTAAAAATAAACTCCTAACTCTAAAGGGGCCACACAAATAAATGTTATTGTACCACAGGGACTAGATTTATAAACTTGAAAAACATTGTCCTTAAAATCTAAATATAAGAAGGAACACGATCTTTATTTTAATTCTCTATAAAAAAAAATTAGGTATACTTATAAATATGTTTAATAAAGTATGTTGGAGAGTCTATTAGTATATCTATGTATGCATGTATATTGTTAAACATGGGTGTTCTCATATTTCATTGGTTGATAAATTGAAGGTGTCTTACGAGGATATAGAAAAGTTGGTTGGTAGAGACCGGAAATTTGATCTGCTCGTGATAGGGTTACAAGAGGTTCCACGAAACAACATTTCAAAGTTGTTGCAGAAAGCTTTAGACGATACTCACACGTAAGGGACCACTCTCCTTAATTTCTTCTTCCATGTCTTTTTTCATCTTTTTTAAAGTAACATTTCAAAGTTTCTTGACGTGTATTGCTCAAATTGTTAACTTCAAATGCAGACCACAAAATATGGATAATATGGAAGGGTTCACACCATTTTCTTATTTCTTCATTTATTTTTGCTCAATTATGATTCAATTACAAAGCACGGCAACGTGTTTTGAAAATATGTGAAGATTGATCTTATTTTACTTATTTCGTGTGGAGAATGAAGATTAATTCCTATCACCATAGTATATTAGATTGTGGGTCCTTTGCTAATATATAATTTATTTTGAATTGGATGCACAAATTTTTAAAATGTATCGGAACAATCTATCTAATAAACTAACTAATCAATTATTCCACGTCATCCAATGTAAATATGCCTACGTGTTAGGCTCAACTCCCACGTGAGAAGATTAATTCCTTGCATTATAGTGCATAAAATCTTGAGCCTCTCCATCCATAGTCAATTATTTTTGGGTTGGATGCTGCATTATTTAACACATACGATGATTAAAAAAAATTGGTTTAATTTTATTCATAAACTTTATTTTGAAATCATAGAACGAGTTAGATTATACTGTAGGCAGGGACGTATCCAGGAATTGTCGTTATTGGCGGCTAATTTAGGGGTGTCCGGGGGTTCGGGGCCGGGAGCCCCCGAGCCGAATTTTTTGAGGTTATTTTTTCGTATTTGACAAATTATCATTAGTGGAGGCTAATTTAGAGGTAATTTTTGCACCAAATTTAAACCAAGAATATCCATAATTAGCCCCTAAAATTCAAATTTAAACTATCAATTCAAACCCCAAATTTATTTCAAGGGGCTTCGGAAATTTAGGACCTATTGTAATATGTATTTTAGAAATAGGACGGCAAACATTTTATTTATAGTTTTAGTCACTATTTTTTAATAAAGCCGCTGACGCGGACCCATATTCATAAAACGTCGATCAATCACAACATGCCACGTGTCCCTTTATTTGAAAATAGGGACTAAAAGTGGAAACAAAATGATTGTTGTCTTTTATCCATAATCAATATTATTTGAAGTCCTAAAAGTACATAATCTATTATTTTCAAGCCCCGGATGGACACTCAGTAAAACCCTCCCCCTAACTTGTCCATAAGTTGACTGATTTGACAAAAAAATTAGGGTCATTAATATTCCAAAAAAAAACAGGTTCATTAATATCCCCCAAAAAATTGATGCCATAAAATTAATACAAACACAAAACCAATTAAATAAATTTAGGCTAAATTATTTAGCATATATATTGAATATACAAAACAATACAAACCAATTTAACCAAGTACCAACTGGGACATATTTACGTCATGAATCGATGTCAGTTGATGTGGCTTGCTTTTGCTGCTGCGGTTCAGTACCAAATGATGGAAATAGTATTACCAACTGATGGGAAATGTTTCCTTGCCGCCGGTGCTGTCTTGCCGCCGATTTCGGATGGAAAAATGGCTCCGGTCCGGAAATGAACGAGTGCTGCTGCCGCTACTATGTTTCTTTGAAAAATGAACGAGTTAGGTTTTAAACTCTCTGTTTATTTGTAAAAAGACACAAAAAGTTTAATATTTCAATTTTTACCCCAAATATTATTTTATTTTTTTAACCGTGGAGGCTCGAGCCCCCTCTCGGCCTCACCTAGCTCCGTCCCTGACTCTAGGCACAAAATACAAGTGTGTTGCAGGTAGGGAGGGTATTGTAGATGTAAATACAAAGATAGTTAATTCATATGTTTGTCATCAAGATGAGCATCCAAGGGCGTGATTAGGGGTGGTTATGGTACGAGTTTTACCGTACCTAAAACACTTTGGTCCGAAAAATTATGGTTTTAGTTTACTACTTCTCATTACTGCAAATCGAATTTATCGAAACCGAACTTTTCTCATAATCCAATGCCGTGTCCATAAAACCACACATGGTCATGTACTTCTTAATAATCTCCCACCATGTCAATTAAGGTTCACCCCTTCCTCTAAATTTTGTTGTTGCTTAATGTTCAGATTTTATTCTTTTTAAAATCCCTCCAAGCGCACCCTTAAATATTAACCTCTTTCTCAAATAAATTAAATTCAGTTTTGATGTTTTTAATTAAACTAACATGATCTAAATGTATCTATTTTTTGTCTTCTCTATTTTTGAATTTATCAAGCCTTATAGGAAAAGCCATTATGCAGTCTCTGCAGCTATTTGTGTATGGACCACAGAATTCAGAGTTGTTAATCAAAGGTGACTTTTTATTTACAATACCTACTTTTAGTTTTACCTTAAAAAATGTCGAAACAATTTTTTGTTTGAACACTTTTTTTTTCCTTTTTGTAGAAGTCAAAGTGGATACATATGATGTTGGGGGCTGTGGAGGATTAATTAGGAGAAAGAAAGGGGCTGTAGCTATGAGAATTAACTACAATGGAATCCTTTTGGAGTTCATATCTTGTCATCTGTCTGGTATGTTCACCATACTTCACTTATTTAGGGTTTGTGTAAATCATACTGTTTAACTTTCAATATTGAAAATATAGATCGAGATTGACTTTTGTTCCTAATTTTTTGTTATTCTACATAGAATCCAACTTTTCGGTTATGTTGGTTTAACTGTTGTTAAATTGATTTTAGATTTCCAAATATACTATAAATATCATTTATTTTCATGCAGCTCATGCTCATAATGTGGAAGAACGAAATTCTCAGTGCAGACATATATCACACTCGCTCTTCTCCAAGAGCTGGAACCCATATGCAAGACCTTCTCAAATAATTGTTTGGTTGGGAGATCTAAATTATAGAATACGAGGAATCGATACATTTCCAGCTAGAAAGCTAATAAAGAAAAACCTTCACAAGGTATGTCCAAACAGATTTTTCATATCTTATTTACAGTACACATTTGTCTCAACCTATTTGGCTTAAGGCTCTTCTACATCACACTCGATACATCACACATAACTTTAGATTTTAAAAAATCTTTTACCAATTTTTTTTTTGATCAAATATCAAAAAATCCCTCAAACAGTTTTTAATACACATTTAGTCTAAACCTTTTATTTTGTATCAAAAAGTCTTTCATTCTCTTATCTTTAAAGGTCCGCGTCAGCAGCATGATAAAGCCTTATCTTTAAAAGGCCGCGCCAGCGGCATAATAAAGCCTTTTTGGCATGGTGAAAGACTTTCTTGTGCAAAATAAAAAGGCTTGGACTAAAAGTATATTAAAAAAAGTTCGAGGCACTATTTGGTATATGTCCCATTTTTTTTTGTATTGAAATAATAAAATAAAGAAAATTAAAAAAAAATTAGGACCTTTAACTAAATGTGATGTAGAAAGTATGATGTACTCTCTCTCTCTCTCTCTCTCTCTCTATATATATATATATATATATATATATATATATGAAAATTGTTTTGAATTGATTTTTTGTGGGCGGTAATTAAACAGTTTTGACTTTTTTTTTTTTATTATTAATACATGCACACAAACGAATATTCTGTCGTCCGAATCTCTATTGAGGGACCCAAAAATGGATTTCTCTCTTTCAGGGGTATACGAATGAATTTTATCAAAATAAAAATCATTATGATATTAAGAGAAAGGGAAAATAAATATGTTAAAACTTTCTATTATTATCTCAACTCGAAAATTTACTCATTACCCCAAATAGAGAGGTTCAGCATTTAGTTCCGTTAATTGAGGTGGGCAAGAAAGATATGCTCTATATTTATATATAAAATTAGAAATAGTTTGAGCATATAATTTTAAGTTGATATTGAAGAGCTATGAAAATGACTTATGTTCTCTTTTTGTGATCACAACAGCTTCTCACAGAGAAAGACCAGCTTTTACAGGAGGCTGAGAGGGGACAAATTTTCAATGGATATTGTGAGGGGACGCTGACATTCAAACCAACTTATAAATATAATATTGGAAGCAATAACTATGACACAAGTTATAAGGTATTCAACGTCTTCCTCTTTAGAAAGCCCATTCAAGTTAAAATATATTTATTCGTCGTTCTTCCCAATTGAGTTGATTATCATTTGCAATTGTAAGTCAAGAGTCAAAATCGGTGATCTTACTCTGAAACTAGTTGATTATGTTGATGGGGTTGGGAACTTGGGTGTGCCGCATATTCTAAACCATATAAATCATATGGTATTTGTGTGTGTCAACTTTTATGGCTTTCGAGTGCCGGAAGTTTCGGTGTGCCCAACAAGCCTTTTGGCCAAGCATCATTCTTTCCACCTAAATAGGTGGCAATTTGCAAACCCTTGCGATTCAAACCAATCACGTCGTGTTGACACCACTTGATGCATCGAATCTTTGACCAACCCGACAACCTTTGGTCAACTTAGATGTAGGGTTATTCTAACCTCAATGAGTCATGGTGTGGGGTTGGTCGGGACACACTCAACTCCAATGGGGTAAATGTGTGATCTATCTATTGATACTTTGGCTCTGTGTGTGGATCTTTCCATATGAAAGACAATTCATAAAATCCTCGAGAAAACCTCCATACTTTGTTTCATGTTTTACTTAATGGCTCCCTTCACATGGTTGATATCTTTAGGCAAGAATTCCTACATATATAGTACGAAATCATTATAAGAATATACATCGAAGAATTAAACAAAAAAAAGAGTTCGAGAGTAAGAAAGCGAGTTCATTTGGAGTGTTTTTTAGTATATACAATTGTTTTAAAAAATACATTTTGAGTGTATTTGTGAGAATCACTTTTGTAACTCATTTGCAATAGTGAGTTGGTCCATGTGTCAGTGGATATAGTCAAATTGATGAACCACTTAAATATTATGTGTTTTTTAGTATGTATTTTTTACCCATATAAATTGTACGTGTCATATTATTATTTGGAATCACAGTCAAATGATGTTGTTGACACATTTCTGTAGATAAAATTGGTATCAAAGTCAAGGTCCTCCGATATAGGCGTTTGTATTTTTTTGGGTGGATGGATAAATAATTATACGTATAGTACTATTCATACGGTTACTAATCATAGCCCTAAAAATTTCTAAAGTTGGAATCTTTTCGTCTGCATCTTTTTGTGATTGTGATCGTTTGAAAAATGACAATCGCAAAATTAGAAGTAGAAAAATTTGATGAGTAAAGAAACTTCAGCATGTGGCAATGTGAAGTTATGAATGGCTTCACCTAATAAGAACGAAAAATTATTATTGAAGATATGCCAGAACACATGAAGGAGGGTGACTGGAATAAATCAACCACAAGGCTTGTTGTCAAATTCATCTTTATCTCGACAAAAATGAAAAATATCCTTATATGCGCGAGACCTCGACACGTAAATTATGAAAATAGCTGCAAGGAAAGTACATGATGAAGAGCATTGAAACAACTGCAGGGCAAGTATATGACGAAAAGTGTTGAAATTATAGAGACTCAAATTTGAAGCATTGACAGTTCTTGCTTGAGGAAATTAAAGGAATTATGATAGACGTGGAAGATCTCGATCTAAATCGAGAGGTGGAGTATTAACATCAAGAGAATTCCTCCCAAAGATCAATGTGCCTTTTGTCACAAGAAAGGGCATTGGACGAAATTTTTTTGTAAATTAAAGAGGGACATAAACAACCTCACTATAAACGTTGAGACGAGTGGCAATAGATATTCTGAATTTTTTTTTTCTATTTCACTATTTGCATCCAGTTCCTTGGAGTGAATTTTGGATTCATGTTGTTCCCATCAAATATGTCCTAATAGGGAGTGGTTTCCATCTTCAAGGAGCTAGAAGGTGGATCTATTTTGATGGACAACAATCACATCTGTCAAACAAAAGGGATACGAATAATGTGGTTGCAATTGCATAATAGAATAGTTATTACGGTGGAAGACGTTCAGTATGTTCCGGACCTGAAGAAGAATCTTATCTAATTAGCTATAGTTATGATAAATGGAACGAAGAAGGGTTACTTGTATTTTCTCTATGGAAATACAGTTACAAATGCAATATCCATCTCAGAAAAATTAGAGAAGGTTGTCCTTGATGCTATACCAAATCATGGCATGCATGCTTGGTACATGCGGAGGATAAGGATTTGTAGAGATTAGTAAAAAAAGGTCTATTGAAAGGTGCTTTTTTGAACATTGTACTCTGGGCGAATAAACAAGAGTCAAGTTTGGGACAATAGTATATCATATGAGGGGGATTGTTAACTATGTTCCCATGGATGTTTGAGTATCTACAAAGTTGCATATTTGGTAGGTAAGCATTATTTTATGTCATTTATGGATGAATTCTCTAGATGCGTTTGGGTGTTCTTGAAGTGGAAGAAGATGATAGAAACCCAAACTGACAGAAAAATTATAAGACTCAGGTAAGACAATTTCGGTGAATACAAGACATAGCCATTTTTATAACTATACTAGGATAAAGGGATCGTTAGACACTTCACAATCATAAATGTGCCACAACAAAATGGTATGGCCAAACAAATGAATTGCACTTTGCTAGAAAAGGTGTGATGCATGTTGTCTAGTACTAGTTTGGGCAAGGCGTTTTGTGCTAAAGTTGTTACATATGCATGCCACCTCATAATAAGTTGTCTGCAATTATGAATGAGGGCAAAATGCCCATGGAGTTAGGGTCGGGAAGACCTGATACAAGTTATGATTATTTACTTATTTTAGGCTCCCGTAGCATATTATTATGTTAGGGAAAATAAGTTGGATTCTAGAGTCAAGAAAGCCATATTCTTAGACTTTAGTAATGGAGTGAAGGAGTATAAACTTTTATTATCCGCAACGAAAAAGATAATAAATAGCAGGGACATTATATTCATTGAATATTCAGTGATGAAGAGTTCTCCTTGGGATAACAAAACCAAAGATGTTTCGTAATGGGTGGTGCTGGAGTCTCTAATTATTCCAATCGGATTTGTCAAAAATTCAGAAGATAATGAGACAAGTACATATGGGGTGGATGATCCTAGCCACAAGTCTTCTCGGTAATTAGATTCTATTACAACTTGTAAACCAGAAAGACAAAAAAGAAACTTGCATAGCTTACTACACACATGGTGGCATATGCCCTACCTATGGTTGGAGATGCCATTCCATCTACTTACTGAGAAGACGAAATAATCTCATAAAATGTAGATTAGATGAAGTTGATAGATGAGGAGATGCAATCTTTTCATACAGAGCAGATTTGGGAGTTAGTTCAACTTCCAAAAAAGAGGAAAAGTCAATAGGTGCACGTGTGTATACACTTAAAAGGAAGGCTCCTTAAAAAAAGACAGTCTAAGATTGAAGGGTAGGTTGGTGGCGAATGATTATGCGTAGAAAGAAGCGATTTATTACAAGAAGGTATTATCCTTAGTGTTAAATCACACTTCCATTTGCATTCTTCTAGCATTTGTTATCGAGTTTGATCTCGAGCTGGAAAAACTTGACGTGAAAACTACATTCTTAAATGGAGGTTTAGAGGAGGAAATTTATATGACTCCGCGGATGGGTATAAGGTTGATGGTAGAGAGAATTGGACTTGCAAACTGAAAAAATCGCTATATGGATTAAAATAAAGTCTTAGATAGTCGTACAAGTGACTTGAATATTTTATGTTTAGTAAAAGGTGCACAAGGAGTCGATATGATCATTGCGTATATTTTCGTAAACATCGTTATGGATTATATATTTATACTCTATTATATATTGATTGCTTCTAATAGCAAAGTGGAGACTTAAAAATTGAAAATTCAGTTATATCGTAAATTTGAGATTAAGGATCTAGGTAAGGCAATGAAAATACTTGACATGGATATTAGCAAAGATAGTTATAGGGGAATTATATTTTTGTTAAAAAAATAATATTTGAAGAATGTATTAAAGCATTTTTGGTATGGATTCTAAATCCAAACCTGTCAGTACTCCGTTGGCCCCACACTTAAAGAAAATTATGGAACATTTAGAGATGGATCATGTTCCCTATACTGATGCAGTGAGAAGTTTGATGCATGCAAGGGTGTGTCTGAGGCCCGAAAGTTTACAATTTCTTAGTATAGTGAGAAGATACGTGCATGATCCATGAAAAATGCATTGATAAGTTGTGAAAATGGATCTTATGCTACATCCATGAAGCTGTAGATGTTGGTTTAAAGTTTGAGAAGGATTCACATGCTCGTTATTATCTATTTGGATATGTCAATTCAGATTAGGCCGGTGATATGGATAAAAGTCGGTCCACCACATGTTATGCATTTACACTTGCTAGAGGACCGATGCATTAGAGGTCTGCGCTATAGTCTAAAGTTTCTTTGTGTACTGTAGGGGCAGAGTACATGGCAGAGACAGAGGACACTAAGAAAGCCATTTAACTCCATATTTTAATTGCAGACTTGGGATCATTTACGATCATGTTGATGACTTTTGTGATAATTGGAGCGCTATCCACTTAGCCCCATGCTTCACTTAATTATATAAAATTTTGAAAGAGGGAAATATTCTCCTCAAGAAGACTGGACTTGCAGACAACCCTGCGGATATACTGATGAAAGTCATGACTGGGATCAAGTTTAAACATTACTTAAACTTGATCATTATTCTTCGGATTTGAACACCTTCCAGTCTATGGCGCATTTGAGCGCATTTGGAGGCAACTCGGATCATTCACTTATTTTTGGAATGAAGTCGTACATATGTCACCAAGGTCGAGATTGGTGATATTTTTTCTCCATATGTGTGGGTCACTTCATTTTGGAGACAACCCACAAAACCCTCCATAAAATCCTCTATACTTTCTTCCACTTCTACTTCCTGTCTCCCTCTACGTGTCCTATATCTTTGTCCAAGAATTCCTATATATATGGTATGGAATCAACATAAGAATAAACATTGAAGAGTAAGAAAAGAACCGAGTTAGAGAGTGAGAAAGAGAGTTCATTTTGAGTGTTTTGGAGTATACACACTTATGTAGAAAAATAGACAATATATTTTTTATTTGGAGTGGATTTGTGAGAGAGCCTTTTGTAATTCTTTTGCAATAGTGAATTGATCCGAGTGTGAGTGAATGTAGCCAAATTGGAGAACGAATTAAATATTGTATCTTCCTGAGTGTGTTTTTTACCCATATACATTACGAGTGTCATATTATTCTTTGGGGGCACAGTCAAACTATATTTGTTGGCACGCTTCTGCACCGGTCTATCCTCACTGAACACCATATGATTTTTGGACGAGTTCGCGCATTTGACACATCCCATCGGCTTTACATATTATTACTAAATGGGGGTGACACCTCAAGAATAAAAAGGATAGTTCGAATACAAAGCCTTGGTTTAAAAGAACTAAAATCATTTTAAGTTGGGATTAATGGTTATTAAACATCCCTAAAAGTTCGAAAGTTGAAATGTTTATCATACGTCCATATATTCATACTATAATGTAACCATACGTCCGTACTAGAATGTTATCATACATCTGCGAAGGAAATCAAATTTCTTTATTTTCCTTAATGTCTACCTGCATACAAAACATTCATTATCAACCCTCCCAATTGCCCATTAAATTGCAACATACATTGGACTTGTTGCAGGCTCCATCTCTACAACACCGTTATTAATATTACTAAATGAATAATGCTATGAGTCCCAAAAAATCACCTAAAACATCTCCCACATAGTATTGAAGTGTTGTATTCTGACGGGACCCATGCCACAACGCACATCACTTAATATGATTTGGAATATTTTTTTTGGACTCATAAAATTATTCTTATTAAAATGCTAAGTGTATGTAGACAATTAGTTTTTAGACTGGTTTATATCATGAATAATATTGAAAATTTTGTATAAAATTTAATTTTGCGGGACAATTAACAAAATCTTGTCGTTAGTTTTTTATTTCGTTCATAGTATCAAAATATAATTTTGAATCCCTTGTAGTGAAGTTGGTGTTGACATGGCAGATTACGTCAGTTTGGATGTTATTATTGCGTTTTTTGTTAAATTATAAAATATGTTGGTATAATTAAATTAACCACTCTTTTAGTGACAACAGTAATTAACTCAATTTTTCTAGGAAAATTTTCAAGCAGAGTTAATTTACTTCCCTTACATATTTTTTTATCTTTTTCTTAGGTAAGAGTACCAGCATGGACAGATCGGATACTGTTCAAGGTAGTGGACCCTTATAAAATCAATGCAACATTACATTCTTATGATTCTATAGATAATATTGACGGTTCAGATCATAAACCAGTTCAAGCGCATCTCTGCTTAAAAGTGGACAAAGTTTCATCACCAATGACCAAATATGGGTGCAATTTTAGTCCAAAATGAACAAGTATGACACATTTATTTTTTTGTTCATATCATTCAAATGACACTTTGTAAAGATTGAATCTACACCTTGTTATCACGTACACAAACCATTACTAGATCCATTAATTTTTTTCTTTTATTTGTTCTGATCAAATGTAAAAAAGTTATTTTAAGGCCCTGTGCACTTAGTACAGATTTGTGTGATGTAGTTAAAAAAAACAATTGATTGAGAATTGTTCCTTTGTACTGTAAGTTGTGTAACAGTCATGGTGTGTGCCATATACAAAAAAAATTATAACCATATTTAAATATGATAAGTTTATAAAAAATTAAATATAGGCTAACACTTTATTTTTTCAAAAAAAAATTGTGTCATTATTCTTTTGGGATTACAGGTATTTCGTTCTACTTTTAAAGATTTATTTGTATCCACTCCGATGTTTTTATTTTTTTAGTCGTTGAAATTATTGTAACAACTGTAGGACACATGTCATTCTCTACGAAGAGAAAGAGAGGCGGTTACAAGGCGGTTGAGGAAGGTGTTGAGTAGTTATTTGACTAAATACAATTTACAAAATACATGGAGGGGGAGCCTTAAAAAATATTGGGCATGGGACTAGACCCAAAAAACCTATTATTCTTTAATCAACAGATTATATGAAATGTAATTCGTATAACTTAAAATAAGGATGAAGGAGTGTGATACTTAAAGCTATCCGAATTTTCCTAGATGGGGATGAATAGAAGTTGAACACCCTAATATAAATTCGGTTCGAAAATGCTAGTTAGGCAAAACTGAGTTAATTTCAATTTTAAATTCATTTTCGATTCTCAAATCTAGATTAATTATTGTCTCCTAAAACAGAGTGGTTATATGTGATATGTGAAATCAGTCAAACTAATCAAATTTTATAGATCAGATCATTAACTCATAAACACAAGAAACAAAATAGTTGATTATGCACATATTTGGGTTAATTACACTGTCCCCTGAACTTTGCTCCTATTGGCACTTCCCCCCCCCCCCCCCCCCCCCACTTTCTTTTTTCTTTTTCAATTTAGACCTCTGACTTTGAAAACCGCTACAACTTACTCCCTGTCCGACTCTGTTAACTTTTGACAAAAAACATTAGTCATGTGTATGGCTCATGACTTTAATAAGCAAGGACATTTATGTCCGAACCTATTTGTTTTTTCAAAAAAAATCTTTAAATAACAGAAAAAAACATTTAGAAATTAAGAAAACACCAAAAAATATTTTCAAAATATTAAACAACCTTGGAATAAATTCTGAAAATATGAATGTATAGTTAAAAATTCTGAAAATACCCAAAAATATTTAAAATCTACAACATTCTAAAAACTAATTGATTAAAAATTTATTTCCCACAAGAAAAAAACTATTCCCACCAATAAAAAATTATTTTCATAGATATAAATTATTTCAGCAATAATAAATAATTTCCAGAAAATAAAAAATAATTTTTACCAATAATAATTAATTTCCAGCATATAAATATGATTTTCAGCAACAAGAAGTTTTTTTTCGGGAATATAAAATTATTTCAAACCAAATTTCTATTAAAAAATAAAAAACAGAAAAAATACATAAAGATAAAAAAGATACACCATATATTAAAAAACAGAAAAAGATACACAAAAACAGAAAATAAATAGAACACAAAAATTTTTTTGTTCAAAATATGCATTTACTGAAAAATACCCTAAAATACCAAACTAAAATTATATTCAGCAAAAAACAGATTTGCCGTAGTAAAAAAATAAATCCAACAAAAAAATATGATTTCCATAAATAAAAAAAATAATTTTCCTAAGATACAAAAAAAACTCAGGCAAATAAATAAATAATTTCAGGAAAAAAAATAAAACCTTAATTTATTTCAGCACAAAAAAAATTCCTAAAAAGATCATGTGCGTGGGTTTGGGTGTGTTTGTGATAGAGAAAACGAGACGGGGAGAGAGGAAGAGGAGAGAGAGAGAGAGAGGGGGAGAGTAGAAAGAGAGATATTGTGTGTGTGTGTGTGTGTGTGTGTGTGTGTGTGTGTGTGTGTGTGTGTGTTTAGGATTTAAAAATAATATAAAATACCCTCTTAAATGACCAATTTACCTCCACTTAAAATATATGTGCCACGCACATGATCTTTCTCCTGTCAAAAAATAAACGGCCGTCATGTTTTTGAATAATTTGAACTGTCAGTGAAACTATATGGTGGTATTTGATAAAATTAAAAGAATGGGTGGGGAAAGTGTCAATAGAGGCAAAGTTCAGGGGGACAAAGTGTAATTAATCCAACATTTAAAAAAAAAAAAATTGCTACGAAGGAGCTGAGGTTTAGTAAGTAAAATAATGAATAAGTGAGACCACAACCGAGGCTTAGAGACAAAAACAAAATAAGACATAAAGACACAAAACGAAAGGTTTAGAATACTATCAAAGCTGCACAAAAGGCAAAGGGGCTGAACTGTAGGCAAAACTCTGAAAACAAAATACAAAAGGTATGTCAATTACCCTTGCGGGTTTTCACTTGAACTTTTGAAAGATTGAAATTCCTATTGATTTCATCGACACATACATATATGTATTTTTGAGCTTCGAACATAGAAGGGCAGCATTCCAACTTCTGCTTTTATATGTGACTAGTTATTAAAATGTTCAATTAACCTAATTAACCATTTTTGAACCTCAATTCATATGTGAATAGGTGTGTAGAACACAATCAATCAAAGAAAAATAGCTCAAAACACCGGACCTGCGTCGAAAAACCCCACTTCAACAAAATACCTCGGGCATGCATATTTGCTCTCACTAAATTTGTGATGTGAATATAAAGTACAACTTAGTAAACCTTGATAAGATGAATGCAACAGTACATTTTTATGATTCTATTGAAAGTAATAACAGTTCAGATCATAAATTAGTGAAATGCTTAAAAGTTGACAAAGTCTCATCACCAATGAGCAAATATGGGAGCAGTTTTAGTACAAAATAATAGGCATCTCACCTTTATATTTTTGTTCATGTCTTTCAGACGATACTTTCTAAAGATTGAACCAACCCCTTGTTATCATGTACAAAAATCATTACTAGATCCATTAACATTTTTATTTCATACTGTGTGATGAAATGTAAAAAATATTTCCCTATAAGGTCCTGTGCACTGAGTTCAAATTTGTTTGTAGTTATAAAAAGAATTTGATTGAGAAGTCTTTATTTATACTAGAAGTTGTGTAACATTCATTGTGAGTGCTATATACAAAAGCAATAGTATTACAATAATTCAATATGACCATTTATGAATAATTAAATGTTAGAGGCTGAATTATTTTTTTTCAATTATGACATTATTCATAAATCAAGAGATTATATGAAATGTTGTTAACATAACTTAAAAGATGGTGGGTCTGCTATTTTTGTTACTTAGACTAGTTTATTTCAATTTCGAATTCATTTTCCACTCTTAAAGGTGGAATTTTTATCTTGTCATCTAGACTAGATTGGGTTACACGTGGTATGTGAAATCAATCAGGCTAATCATATTTTAGAGATTAGTTTATTAACTAACACACACAAGAATCAAACTAGTTGGTTATGTACAAATTACTAAATGACTAGTTAAATTGTTTAATTAACCATTTCTGAACCTTGTATCATATGTGAAAAAAACTTGAAAATGCATATTCTTTGTAACTAAATTTGTAAAGCAAATATAAAGTGCAAGTGCACAATCCAAAAACTTGAATCTTTATAGGTGATTGATTTAAACACATCAACTCCCCCATTAAGGGAGGATCAGCCAAAGAGCTCCACCAAGGTTGAGAAGATTTCCAATCTCATCACCATCCAATTAAAAAATCCCCTCTCTAGAAAATACTCAAAATTAACTCATGATCAAGTATGAGTTCAAATAAATTTTATTTTAGTAAACATGGTTAGAGAAGTTTTTGAAAAAACTAAAATAAATCTCGTAAAATGAGCTATGTTTGTAAGTAACAACATTCTTGTTTGAAATTTGAGTCAAAATCATTTTCTATAGGATATTAAAAAAACAGGAGTCATGTGCACCATGGTGATTCATGGTGCGCACAATAGTTATCACATTGGATAGGCACGTGCCACACATTTAGAGAGATGTCCATCCAAAAAATGTGTGCACATTTGTTGTTTTTAAAATTGTGTAAGGGGGTATGTTTTTTCGGGTATTTAAAAGATGTTTGGCTATAGGGAGAATGGAGAGGAAACTAGTAGTGTTTGTTTAAGGAGGAAAAGATGTGCTGGTTGAGAAAACAGGTTGTATAAGAGGAAGATTCTATTATTTCTTATAGCTTAGGCATTCTTTGTATTTCGGCATATCCTGTTACAAACCGGAGTTTCAAACCGAACAATACATCCGCATTGCCTCCAGGATCATTTGAAGATATGTTAGTGACCGAGCATCATTTCCGGATTTCAAACCGTTGGATTTATCCCCGACGCTTTATTGAGGTATATGACTTATACTTTTTTTTTTCTCACACGAATTATATTATGTGATGTTTACTTTTTAAATCGACACATTTTGTTAAAATGGATGTAGAAAATTATTTTTTTATTTTTAATTCCGTTCAAACGAGATTAAGATCTCTTGAACGAACGTTGGTTCTCATTAGAACGAGCTTCGAACGACCATCGAACGAAAATCCTCTATTTAACAAGTCCAGTTTCATTAGAAGGTTGTTGGAAGTCTGTTTGAACGAAAATGAGTTGTCGTTCGAACGAGACCTCATTTCTGTATAACAAAACTAGTGTTTTCGTTCAAACAAGATGCCACTTTCTTTCGAATGAGCCGACGTCTCGAAATTCGTGTTTTTGGTATAAAAACATGTTTCGTTTAAATTTTCTCAAGACTTTTGGCATAACAAATTCCCAATATCTTAACCAAAAGTTCTCATCTTTGTATTTTAGAAAATACTTTTTTAAAAATAATTCATCCCATATTTGATGAGTTTCCATACACTTGCATTAAACCCTTGTAGATTTATACTATATTGTTGATTTGTGGAGACGAAGCTCTACGACTGAAGAAGATATGACCGAGCATCCAGAGGCTGATCGGTGAATACCGAGGGAAGACCGCTTCCGATGGACGGTGCTGGACTGTGTCATATTTTGTAGAAGAGTTGAAGACCCTACGCATTATACTTAGTGGAGATAAATAATATATAAGTCGATTGCTTTTGTCAAACTCTTTACAGTGATAAATACTAGGTTTTGCCCGAAAGGGATTTTTCCTTGTCTTCTTCGCATATTTGATTTGCTTTTGTTATTTGAGAATTAAATTTGGACATTACATTTCATACACACTTAATTGATAATAAAGATAAAATTTGTGTAAAATTTGAATTTGTGTGGTTAGCCTAAGATACCAATAAATCGGTCGAAAATCTTGTCTTATTTTTTAAAATTAGTATCAGAGTGAGTTGCACTAAAATATCGTGTGATCCTGATTTATTTATGGATTGTTTTTAGATACCAATTTTCTCAAATTTGTATCAGGGAAGGTTACACTAAGTTTTTGTGTGATCTTTTAAAATTTGGATTTTATGGATAATTTGTGTAATAGGCTACCAATTTTCGATGGGTCTAATTATGAGTACTGAAAAACTCGAATGAGATCGGCTTTGAAAGTGATTGACGAGCGTGTCTGGCTTGTATGTGAAAGAGGGTGGACACCACCCACTATGACCAATGGAGATATCATAAGTCCTAAACCTATCACCTCTTGCATGGAGGAGGAACTTAAATGGAGTCAATTTAACTCACACAGTTTGAGTGCCATTTCGCCGCATCATAACGTGCACAACATCTAAGGAAGCACGGGATACCCTCTATCTCACTCACGAAGGTACCAATGTTGTGGAAGATTTTAAGCTTCAAAATCTCATCACACGGTTTGAGACTATTACCATGCTAGAGTCTGAGTCTTTTGATGAATTTTATGCATGATTATCTGATATCGTTAACTCTAGTTTTAATTTAGGTCAAAAAATTCCCGACACTACAACAAAAAAGATTTTTTTTGTCACATTACCCGTAAATAGTTTTCATGATTAAAAACCTTGGCAAACAAATATGGAGGTCTTGTCACGGTCTTTGACCTTGACACGATCGTGACAACATATTGTCATGGGCATATCACGGTCGAAGACCTTGATAAGGCTATTATTTCAGTCCTGTCACGGTTAAAGATCGTGACAACATTTGTTTATTGTCACGATCTATGATCCAGACATGACCGTTACAACATACAAAAATTAAAACACCCTAGTTTCCACAACTATTGTTTCCTAACATCACTTCTCTCTCTCTCTCAAAATAGTTTTTGGGTTCTCTCTCTCTCGCGATTTCTCCACCTCTCTCTTCTACCCCTGCCACCATTTCTCTCCTCTGCCCCTACCACAATCTCTCTCCTCTCCCATGTTACTGTCCTCATCCCCTATCACCATCTAAAAAATGATTAGGGCTTACATCAAATCAACAATGAAAGGTACATATAAATTCATCATAGTTCCCTTTTTAGTGAAGTTAGATCGATCCGACCTCCATATTATCCCCAACGTATGTATCCAAATCAATGCCTCATTTTATTTTTTAATATATGAACCCAAAAATCTTTAATTTGAATAAGTCCTTCTTAAAACATGGGTATGATTATGTGTTGTATATGTATTAATTTTATTTCAACTACTAGGTTCGGGCTCGATTAATGTCGATGTTTATATTGAATATATTATTTCTAGTGGATTTTTTGATAATATTTTTAAAGGTTTAATAGTTTTTTCTGATTGCACGCTTTGGGTACAAGGGGTTTTCTTTGGAGAAGTGACTATCAGGAACATGAGTATTTTATTTTATTTTAAAGCCCTAATCTATTGTTGTTGGCTTTCTTGGTGTTATAAAAAATATATATTTAATTTATACAAATATTCTTTTAAGATTAATGATTCCTTACATGTATAATTAATGATTTTAGATATGATTATTTTATGTTAAGATTGTTACAAGTTTTCCCTTCCCTTTGGTGATTTTACGTTATAACTTTTACTGTTTTATGTTTTATATGAAATGGAAATTAGTTTTTGGTTTTGTGTTTTTAGAGTTTACAGTTTTATGTTTTATATGAAATGGCAATTAGCTTTTACTGTATGGTTGGTGATTTTATATTTGTAGAAAGAGGGTCATTAGTAAAATTAGTGTTATTGCTAAGGAATGAATGTTCACTTTGTTAATTATAATGTTTTTGGTTATTTGATGTTCTGTTGTACATGGAGTCCAATTTTGTAGACATTTGTCTTTATCTAATTAGATGTGAAAATTATGTATGTTCATTTATTGGATGATAAATGGATATGAATTTTTAGGTTTATATTGGATGGTTTTATTGATATTCAATTAGTTAGTTGCTCCCTATCTTTATTAAATGTTTATTTTTCATTGATAGTTATGTTTTGTGGTGCATTTGTTGTGTAGGATTCAGGATGTTAAAATCTTGGAATAATTATAGCAATCTACTTTGGTTTTGAAATTTTATACAGGTTTCCCATTTTATTTGTTGTGTGTAGAATTATATAGTTTAGGCCACTGCCTCTCCTCTCCTCTCCTCACTGCTGCCTTACCACCGTCGTTGCCTCTCTCTCAATTGCGTTTCACAGCCTCTCTCTACTTTGTTTCACTGTCCTCTCTCCTTTCAAAAGGTATACATACTTATGGTTCATCAAATTAATGTTGTTATTGTTATGGTTTATTCCATGTGGGCTTTTAGGTTTACATGTCTTTTCTCTTGGGATTCTGGTTTATTGATTTCAGGGTGAAGAAAAAAGATAGTTTTAGTTGTTTATAAATACATTTGACTAGTTGTTGTAGTGCACTTTATGTCGGTTTAGGGAGAGAAGGTGTTAACTAATAATAACTATGTATACTATAATTTAATTTGAGTGTACTATACGTGAAACAAATTTACTCCGTATGGTTTCACGTGTACCATTGAATATTTGTGTGTACCAAAAGGGAAATGTACGTCCATCTCAACACAAGTACATGAACTACATGAACCATTGGCGTTTACTATTATAAAAATGTTACATTTAATATATACATGTACTAAAAGGATAAATATGTGTGTAATTTAATGCAAATATGCGTAATATGTGAAACATTCACGTGTATTGATGTAAAAAGCATCACCTTTCAGTACACCAAAACTTGGCTAATGGTCATAAACTTTATCCCTGACCAGGTAGTGTGGGTCGCGGATTTGGTCCGTGACCAAATCGGGCGTGACCAATTTCGGTGGTCACGGCCCATATTCCTGACCCACTACCTGGTCATGGATGTCCCATAGTCACAGGTGTGGTCATGACCCATAGCCCTGACCGTATTTGTAATCCTGGTCACGGCTGTGAACTGTGACCAGTTTTCTGTACAATCTAACCTTGTCACGGCTTTAGGCCGTGACCATGCTTGTTATATATAAAATATTGCCATGGTTTTGGATCGTGTATACTTATTGTGCATAAAACATTGTCACGACTTTGGGCCGTGACTAGTTTTATTAATATTAAAAAAATTCCTCGAATTGGGAAGCTAATCGGTCAGTTACTGCAAGTGATCCTTGGGTGACCTCGAGGGGGTCCCGTGCTCTCAAATTGGGGGTCTTGTGTTCTCAAATCGGGGGGTCCCGTGACCACGCGGTTAGGAGACCCGTGTAGGCATTTTGAAATATGGGTCGTGCTCTCAAATCGGGGGTCCCGTGACCATGCGGTTGGTTCGTTCAGGCTATGTTGTTCTAGAGCGAGGTGTTGGCGTCACTCACGGGGCCATTTGGGGGGTGTTGCGTGGTTTCGTCGTTTAATGGCACGTTTCCAAGCCTAAGTATAGGCATTCTGAAATCTGGGCTAATGTTGTCAAACTGAGGGTCCCGTGACCACGCGGTCGGTTCGTCCGAGTTACCTTGGTCCCGTGCGAGGTGTTGGTGCCGCTCACGGGGCCATTTAGGGGGCGCTAAGGAGTTTCGCCCCCCGACGGCACGTTTTCAAGCCTAAGTCTGGATATTCTCTATTTTTGGCCATGCTCTGAAACTGAGGGTCCTGTGACCACGCGGTCAGTTCGTACGAGCTACATTGGTCATGTGCAAGGTGTTGGCGACACTCACGTGGCTGTTTGGGGGACGGTAAGGGGTTTCGCCTCCTGACGGCACGTTTTTAAGCCTAAGTGTGGCTATTCTCTGTTTTGGTCCGTGTTGTCAAATCGAGGGTTCCGTGACCACGCGGTTGGTTCGTCCAAGTTACATTGGTCCCGTGTGAGGTGTTGGCACCCTCTCACAAGGTTGTTTCGGGGCACTAAGGGGTGTCACCCCCCGACGACACATTTTCAGGCCTAAGTCTGGATATTCTCTGTTTTGGGCCGTGCTCTGAAATCGAGGCACCTGTGACCACGCGGTCGGTTCGTGTGGGCTACGTTGGTCCCGTGTGAGGTATTGGTGACACTCATGGGGACGTTTGAGTTGTACGAAGGGGTTTTCCCCTAACGACACGTTTTTAAGCCCAAGTGTGGATATTCTCTGTTTTGGGTCGTGCTCTCAAACCGAGGGTCCCGTGACCACGTGATTAGTTCGTGTGGGCTATGTTGGTCCCATACGAGGTGTTAGAGTCGCTCACGGGGCCGTTTGGAGGGTGCTAAGGGGTTTTGCCCACGTTTTCAAGCCTAAGTGTGGATATTCTCTGTTTTGGGTCGTGCTCTCAAATCGGGGGTTCCGTGACCACACGATCGGTTCGTGCGGGCTACGTTGGTCCCCTGTGAGGTGTTGGCGCCACTCACGGGGCCATTTGGGTGGCACTAAGGGGTTTCGTCCCCTGATGGCACGTTTTCAAGCCTAAGTGTGGATATTCTCTATTTTGGGACGTGCTCTCAAACCGAGGGTCCCGTGACCACGTGGTCGGTTCGTGCGAGCTACATTAGTCATGTGCGAGGTGTTGGCTCCGCTCATTGAGTTTAACAAGCATAGGTGTAAGCTCAATGAGGGTAGTCAAGCTCTTAACCTTCTTATAAGGCCACCTTGTAATGTTGAGTTCCCTGCACCTTGAAATTAATCCCTTACAAATAATTACCGCTCACTCTACTCAACAAAATCGAACTCCACCATCTAAAATTAATAATGGGAACACTTGCTATAGTTGTAAAAATCCAGGGATTCACTCGTGGGAGACTACATGGCTTCGCTGGTCCAGATACTGTTCAGACAAAACTCCAAAGACGTTCAGAGCACGGTTATAGTGTTCCCATGCCATAATTGTTCAGATTTTCTTACCAAACATTCCTTTTGAGGGAGAAAACCAAAAGAACCTCCCAAACGGCCCGTGAGAGGTGAAAACACCTCTTAGGGGATCAATTTAACTCATAAGAACCAACCGCGTGGTCACGGGACCCCTAGTTTGAGAAAATGACGATAATTTGAGAAAATACACACTTATGCTTGAAAACATGCCATTAGAGGGAGAAAACCCTTAGTGACCCCCAAACGACCCCTTTAGGGAAGTGATCACCGTGCACAAGACCAATATAACTCGTAGGAACCGATCGCGTGGTCACAGGACCCCCGATTTGATAATATGACGATAATTTGAGAAAATCCAGACTTAGGCTTAAAAACGTGCCGTTACAGGGGAAACCCCTTAACGCCCACCCTACAACCCCTAAATAAGTTTGAACACCTCGCACGAGACCAACGTAACTCGCAAGAACTGACCGCGTGGTCAAGGGACCCCCTGATTTGAGAATATGACGATAATTTGAAAACATCTAAAATTATGTTTAAAAATACGCCGTTAGAGGGAGAAAACCCAAAGCATTTTCCCGTACTCCTTCTAACCTACTATCCAACATCAAGCCAACAACCAATAATTATCCAACAACCAAACCAAACAAGATCAATAATTATCCCGTACTCCTTCTAACATACTATCCAACAACAAGCCAACAACCAATAATTATCCAACGGCCAAACCAAACAAAACCAATAATTATCCCATACATCTAAAATATTTAAAAGATAATGCATATCAATTATATAACTACTTCAGTTAAAGTAAAGAGTACCTGATTCCTGCGATCCAACAAGGCCGTTAAATAGAGTCTTCTGAATGTGTGATTGGATCAAATTGATCCTGGAGCTCCCAACGTATTCTTTTACATGTACATTTATTGATTAGTTTCTTTAATACTATCTTCATAAAATCAAGCTAATTTAACTTCATTTGATGAACATTGCATCAATGAAACTGATCAACAAATGTATATTTATAGCAACATATGAAAATTGAGCTGGGTAAATTTAATCAAATCACAAACTCAAATGACTCTATTCTCAAATCAAACGTCTTGTGAAAGTAACTAAATATTCGACTGAGCATAACATATTATCGAAAGTTAACTTATATAAATCATATTAAACATTCGTAAAAGTAACTAAACATTCATACATCAAAGTAAAGAGTTAATACAATGTCAATATCAAAATATGATACAAATAAGATTGACAAGGTTAACATAATATTTTGATACTCAATATTCCTCTAAATCAACTAAAAGATCCTTCAAATTAAGGTTGTCATCAAGAGCTGGCTGGAACACTTTTGGAGACTTTAATGCATCCACTTCAGTAGTCATACCCTTTGGTGCATGCACAATAATAGACCAATTGCCATCGTTTATGCACTTCGAGTATAATACCTTATTTACGTTATGAAAGGCATAAATAAAAGGCTCGTCGACTATGTGATATTTACTCTTCAGCTTTGATAAATCTACCATAATAAGTTTGGAGTCAGGATCAACTTTGCAAGCATTCGTAGTATCCTCCACCTTTACTCAATCACAATAGAATACGATTTATGTGAAATCTAAGTAATCAAGTTCTAGGATTTGTTGGACTATCCCATAATAGGTTAGCACCGTATTCTTTGGATTTTTATCGCTTTTGCCAGCGATACAGGTGGTCAAGGCAGAAATTGATATTCCACTATTTTAGGTCAAAAGTTTTTCCTCATATGGATATGAAATGAAATCAAAATCGTTGGTGCGAAATTTCTTAAACTCTTTCGCACGAAAATTAGGGCCTTTTGCTAGGCGTGCAAGCCTGGAAGAGACATCACCTATTTTTAGAAGCTGCAGTTATTAATGAATTTGTATTAATGCATGTTTTTATCACACACGAATAAATAACCGCACACATAAGATCTAAAGTTTACCTCTTTTGATACCCATGGCCTAAAATCAGTTGTCGTGCAATTTTTCCTTTGATTTTGGGCAATTTCATTCTCATACTTCCTACAGATAAATTTTTGAGTTTAGATCGTAAAATATAAAATGCGTATAATCAAAGAAAAAGAATTCAATAGATACTCACTCTCTCCATTCTCCGACTTCATCTTGTGATTCGAAGACATAACAAGCTGATTGCTCGTATTGTATATTTATGAGTTTCACCTCTTTAGGGTTCCCAAACGGTAATTCGTCCTCAAACTCGTCAGGTTCCTTGATCGCTGCTCCTCAACGAGGATTGAACCACCTTACCTTTTTTCCTGGCATATATTCCCTAGCATATAATGATGATTCCACAGTTACGTATTCTTCAGCAATTGACCCTCCAATATGCCATGTATTCTTTAAGTAATCTTTGAAGGTTTTCATCAAGAACTCAAAAGGATACATCCAATGATACCTAACGGGTCCACATAATAAAGCTTCATCACATAAATGCGCAAGCAAGTGGATGCTGATATCGAAGAATGACGCAGGAAAATATTTCTCTAATATACAAACTACCTCGGCTAAAGTTGATTTTGCAGCTCTAATGTGCCTTATGTTTACCACTTTTTCACAAGCTAGGTTAAAACACAAACATATTGGCATAATTTCCCGACGGAGATCCTTATGTTCAGAGAAGCAATGCCGACATAACAGAAAGATTAATTGGATAATTACATCCCAATCGTGAGACTTGCACAATTTTAAGTCATTTGCTAGGTAGTTTACGACCCTATGTAAATTACCAGAATAACTAGTTGGATTCTTAAAGTTGAACGTGTCTAAGAGGATCTTCTTCTCGCTAGTAGTCAAAGTGAACGCAGCCGGAGGGATAGAAATTCTTCCTGTTGTAGGATCGTTTTTTAACCAGAGTTTCTTCTTTAGCTTCATATCCTGTAAATCTCGGTGGGACCTCTCTCTATATTTGGAATGAGATCAACCCATACATGTTCCTATTAGATGTTCTGCAATATTCTTCTTTGTGTGCATCACATCAATTACATGCCTTACACGTTGATTTTTCCAATACGGCAAATCAAAAAATATTAATCACCTGGACCATGGTTTTTCTTGAGTAGGGTCATTAGGATCTCCCCTTACTTTACGCTTAAGGTTTACAAACTTGGGGTGTTTGCCTATATACCTAATCCCCGTAGTCGCAACCGTCGCCTTATCCTCGATCTGCTGACCAGAAAGTCGAGCAGGTTGCATCCGATGCTCGTGACCGATTGCATAAAAATTCGACTTATGATTCTTGAAAGGGTGACTGGACGGCAGAAATCTACGATGACACGTGTAACTCATCTTACTACTATGTTATAGCCAAATGGCTTCAATTTCCTCCCCACATATGGGACATCCATAATAACCATGAACATTACAACCGGACAAGGTCCCATAAGCAGGAAGGTCATGGATCGCCCACATCACCATTGCTTTAAGTGTGAACTCTTTACCCTTGTGAGAGTAAAACGCCGTCACGCCTTTATCCCACAACTCTTTAAGTTCTTCGATTAATGGGGCTAAGAATATATCATTATCATCACCCGAAGCCTTCGTCCTGGGTATCAATAAAGATAATAATGTGAACTACTTTCTTATGCATAGTGTTGGAGGGAGACCTAAAGGAGGCATTAGAACTGACCAATAACTTTTACTAGTACTTAAATTACCGAAAGGGTTAGTTGAGATTTCAAGACGAACGTTGGATGGTTCTTTTGTAAATTCATGGTGTCGTGCATTTGAAATTTCCCAGACGAGTGAATCAACCCGATGACGCATCAAATTCCCACCCACCTCGCATCGAGCGTGCCATGTCATGGCCTCCGTTATCCATGGTACACTAAAAAATCATTTTAACCTTGACCCAAGTGGAAAATACTTCAAAACCTTTTGTGGGACTTGCGAGGTCTTTTGATATTTTGCAGGTTTGTCATTTACCTTCTCACAAATGACATATCTAGGCTCACCACATACTGGACATTCATCCTTCTCTCCGTGTTCGTTGCGATACAATATGCAATCATACTTGCATGCATGAATAGATTTGTATTTCAATCCCAAACCCTTCAAGATCTTCTTCATGGTAGGATAATTGTCTGGTAACTTGTTCTCTTTTGGGAGAATTTCTTTAACCCACTTAAGAATTTTGGTTACGTTGTTTCCAAACCAGCCAAATCGACTCTTCAAGTTATGCAAACCAATCATTACATATCAGACCGAATGATCTTCATCGCGATCTTTATACAACGGTCTATCTGCATCAGCTTTCAACCATATATATTGTCGATCTCCTGGTAGTTCAGTATCAAATTATTCATTGTGCGCATTACTTTCTCCATAGGTTGGTGGTTTTGGTCGGTGGTGGATTCTGTAAGCATCGTCAATTAGGTCGGTCAATGGACGATGTGTTGGCTAATCATTTACCACTTCTACTCATTGGTTTTCTGTTACGTGGTCGGTTACCTATAATTCTTCGGGAATATAAGGTATATGTTTTTTACCATGGTATGTCCACTTGTAATAATCTTGACAAATTCCCCACATTATTAAATGTAACTCATCATCTTCTAAAGATTTATATTTTCTTTTTATGCAATGGGTGCACGAACACGGAATCTTCTCACTTTTAAGGTTCTTAAAAGCGTATCTAATAAATTCTTAATTCAGTCAGTCCCCCCCCCCCCCCCCCCACATCCACTCTTTATATTGCGGAAAATCCATTTAATAATCTTCAAATTGCCGTCCTGTGTTAACATGATAAAATAAATATCATGTTGCATAGTAAAGCACTAATATAGTATCAAAGCAAAGCACTAATTTAGTCAACAATGCACCAATCAATCAAACTATGCAATAACTTAAATACAAGAACACGCCAATCAACGATACTACCAAACCAAGTGGTCTACTTATATTATTACAACATAAGAAAAATATTACTACATCTTCATCAAGCGACAAACTAGCCAAGTGGTAACAGACTCTACATAATTTTTCAAACAATTCCCTTCTCCACTGTTTACGTGCACTGGAACAGTTTTACAACCATCAAATATATCAACCACGATCTGACACTCACCCTCCTACGAAGGTCAATTATGTAATAAAGTTCCTACGACAGTGGACATGAGCGTGAAGTTCCCAACGACAAATTTATCGCTCAGGTCTTGTATATAGTATTTCTTTCCATAGTCACCGTGGGTTGTTGACGATTATCCAAGACCTGTGCCATGCTGAGGCGCTGAGAGAGGGAATGTTGAAGGAGGAACTAGAATCTTTGGGGGGAATGAAGAACGAGTAAATTTTTTAGGAATCCATGGTATCTATGGAGGGAAGCCACGATGCATTGGGGGCTGCAGGGGCCTATGACCGGTTAAAAGGGACAAAATCTGTGCAAGTTTATCATTCACACCTCCTAATTCATTTCGAAGCCTCATTATATCCCCTTTAGTCCTAGATTGACGTTCATCGTTGGATGCAAAATTCTTGTAGCAGAAGAAAGATTTTCCACGAGAGGTGTGGTGTGTTTGAATCTTGTTTTTAACATATGCGACCCCAAACCTCTCATCCTCCATCTGTGGTCCTTCCTAAAGGTTTGTGCGATGGAAGCATTGTCAATATTGTCGAACGGACTTGAATCTGACTGACTACTGATAGACTCTATTGATTCTATAGTCTTGGCCAAGTGAGGAGGGAATTTATTATCTTTGTCTCATCTAGCATGCATGTACAAGTTGGCCTATTTGGTGTCTTTCCTTCATTCGGGCTGCCTTTCATAACGGTCGACCACTCGTTCTTTAAATCTTTATGAGATTTTGAGCCAAGACTATGGACATCAGTTATTTTGGCCCTATTCTCCTTTTGCAACATTTTGGATTCCTTCATCTCATTCTCCAGAAAATCATTCCATTGAGAGACTTGCATCTCAACATTCGAAGGGACTTTTTCTTTAAGTACCAAAATGTCGGAGCTTGATGCTCCCTTAGGGAAATGCTTCTGCCCAAGGTTTCTCCGATGTTTTTGGAGTTGTTCACCAACCCAAGAAAGCACCTTATTTTTTTAGTTGGGCAAAAATGAAAACCATTTGCTAAGTTGCTCGTAGATTTCATCTTTAATAACTTTATCAACAAGGTTCCAATTGTCAGCTCCTCCTACTCCCACATTAATTTTTACCAATGACAAACAGTGGGCTATAAACTATTGAACATGATTCTTATCCCCCATGGGGTTATTTTCCAAAAGAGAGAACCCAATGGGCTTCTTCTTAACTAACCCGACAGTTTCAGGAGCGTTGGGCGTGCCAGTTGGATTAATGGGAGTACCTTGCCTACTGCAAGTCAGAGTAGGGGAGTGAATAAAATTTGGAGTTAGAGAATGAATAATTTGTGGAGTTGAGTATTGCTCATCAATTGGTGATGAGAATTCTCCTTGTGGTTGTTGGTTGGAGTGTTGCTTCCATTACCTCCCGACATTATCTACAAAAATAATAAAAGTTAATTGTGTATCTATAATAATAGATGCATAATTTCAAAGTTCAATATGAAAATATGACTAACAAAATAAATATTTTTACCATATATTATAATCTACCTGTTCGTGGTAAGACTTTAACAAAAGTTCAATGTGTCTAATCTCCAACCATTCTGGATTTATTTTTAAAAACCTACGGATTTTTGCATGTGGACAACTAGGAGGAAGCATATCTATAATGGATGCATAGATGTCAGCGACATGAACCCGAAATCTCATCCTCTTCAACCTATTGTCAAGATCGAGTTTGACGTGTATATGTCGTCAGACATCACACTCTTCATCAATGCTCTTTGTACGTAATTCTATCCATAATCGGTGATTTTTTTTCCGAGCTTCTCTAATAGCATAAGCAAGGTTAGTGCTCTATCGGGGTTATGTACGCAATATATATATTGTACAACTTCATCCCAACATTGTGGTAGGGAAAACAGAATACTACTCAAAAAGTAAAATCTTTTTGAATTTTCAAAAATTTGTCAAAAATAAAAACTTTTTATATTTTTTCAAATAAGACTCAAATAAATGAAAAATAAAATACAAAGACATACATATAATATAACACTACCAAGATATATGTAAAACGTGATTGTGTGATAATTGATTAAATTCGCAAATTTCTATTTTGGCACACTTATTTAATTAGAGTCTATTTAAACCAAATCAAATCAGCCCCTAAATATGCAACTATGTGTGTGCGTGTGTCAACCCATAAATAGATAAAGCGTGTGACACAAATATTCAGAAAAAATCCTCGAAGGGAAAAAACTTTTATTTCTAGAACTTTGAAGAATTCACAAGACCATTGACTTACATACAACCTGAAAATCGCCCACAAGTGTATCGCACGGTGTCTTCGTCAAACCTTCAATTCAACGGCTAGAAATGTCGTCGACTATCTCCCGCAAGAACTCCAGATGGTCAGCAATGAAGAAGAAAAAGGCTTCTCCACAAGTGTGAACTTTATAAGGACTCCCTCCAAAATAGCACGTAGCTCTCCGGTTGTAGAGTTCTCCCCACAAAGATAAACAAAAGCAAAAGTGTGTTCTTCAATACCAAAACAATTCACCAAAGCGTATGGGATTTTTTGTGAATTGTAAACAAAAAGGGATTAAACCCTAAAAGAAGAAGTCAAAAAGAATTCAGCTATTTCGCAATTTTCTATCTTTTAAAATGCCGAGACTTCTTAATGAAAATGAAACCATTTAATGAGTATTTATACAAAAATGCGTCGCCTCGGTATTAGAGCCCGTTCGAACGAATTAGCAATCTCGTGCGAACGAAGTACAGATGTTGTTTGAACGACATCGCGCGACACTGCCATGTCATTCGAACGACAGTATAAAGTCGTTTGAACGACTGTTGCGCAAAAAAATATTATTTTAATGTCCGCTTCAATACTTAGAAAAAATACTTATTCTCAAATTTTGGCGAAAAAGTTTGCTCCAACACTTAGAAAATATTTTGTAAAAATATCCCAAAAGATCTAAGTGGAAACTTAAGGTATTTAAAACATAACCTTACCAAAGTAAACTTCGCGGAGTCTTTTTGATGAAGAACTTGATATTCGAATTCGTCTTTGTTGCTTGAATGTTCATGAATGCTCTTCGACGGTGTAGCGGCATACGACATAATAAATTGTGACGGACAATCATAAAAATATGTCCTTACAAATATCCCCCTATGTCTATGCCGGTGATACATAAAAACATTTGAATTATCAAATACCAAAATGCCTATACAAATCTACCCTCCCATTGAATAAATTTGCAAGATCTCAAACTATTCTTAAAAAATCTTTATCAAATCTCAAAGCTTTTCTCATTAGGGTGTGCAACATCATGATCTTCAATCTTTGTACCTACACACATGAGATAAAGCAAAAACCTTCATGACGCATCGAGTTTCAAATTATATAAGAATAAATCATTAATAATCAAATCTCCCCCATAATGCAAAAACTCCCCCGTAACATGATAATTCTTTCTCCCCCTTTTTATGATGTCCCCAAATAGACAGATAAGAAGAAAAAATCAAAACATGGAGTGTCATAATAAAAGCATATCAAACATGGATCAAACTACGCACATGTAAAGGGATATGCCAAAAACATCCACAAACTAATTTTTTATTTTTCAAATTTTTAAGCAAAGATAAGATACAAAAAATCACACCATGGATTTAAACTAAAACAACCAAGTCATGAAAATGGAATGTATGGGTGTGAACACATTCGATAGATAAATAAACTCAATCAATCATATGTGCATGATGCATACGTGTACTCCTAACGAATGAACATCAAAAGTATCCTTAGGTGTAAAAATTGTGGAATTTAGATGACATCATCTTATGCAAATCAACAAATAAAAGTCAAAGTGATTTCCACACCAATAACGTCCAAAAATATTTAACGCTTTTTCAAGACTTTTAAGGACGTGCAAACCCGTTTTAATTATCCATCCAAACTCCCTCATATATATTTTGTTTTAGAGGTGTATAAACTAAATTTTCAAACTTTGGAGAATTGGTGGAAAAACCTAAATGGCCCATAATTGGCATGAATTTCTTTTTATTGTCTTTAAATGTTTTCGAGCTGTTTTAAACCTCATTGGACCCCGCATAATAAAATATCTCAATTTTTTAGGTCTAATTTAGTGGTGGCTTAAATGCAAAGGATAGATAAGAACCTTTCGTAGCCCTTCACCGTTTTAAAATACCACACAATCTCACCAAACGGTTCTTACATGCACAACTTTATTATCAAGTTTTATTGCCCTTGGTTCATTTTAAGGACATGATTGAAGTGAAAATACCCAACCAACATGTGATAAGACAAGCACAATAATCAAACAAATCCATGCATGTGTGCAATAAAGGAAATCATGAGTCAAACATGTAGGAAGTAACACCTAATTACATCTCAATGACTCCAAACATTATAACACACAAAGATGACATGATATATTATCTCAAAACACTATCAACTAGTCACATGAAAAAATGGAATGATGTTGTGACTCAGTCATCCTAAGTGTCCATTCATAAACGGTGCAAACAAAATACAAAAATCTTTTTGGATTTTTCAAAAATTTTATCAAAATAAAATCTTTTTATATTTTTCAAAATTTTTCAAAAAATGGAAAACATACAAAAAGTACATGTCACAACGCTAGCAAACATAAATATCATGAAACAAAAACTAGCATATGACAAACATGCGAACACAATCATCTATATGATATGGCAAGAGAAGAATCATGTGCAAGCAAACGAGAATCAACTTGTCTAAAATCTAGGGTATCCAAAAGTGATTTCCTAACCCAAATAGATGTGAAACGTCGTGTGGGGGATTTACGAACCAAGGGAACACCAGACATAAACTTCCTAGGACTTCTTCCAAGATCAAAATAAAATCTCCTAAGGTGACCTTTCCTACCACAATGTGAACATGTGTAAATGGGTGGAACGACACCTATGGGTTGACCTTTTCTAACATCCTTGGGATTGGTTTACCCTCTAAAACAAATACTGGTTTTGACTTTAGCACTAGAAGCATGAGAACAAGATGAGCCATTACCATCACTATCAAACCTACTCGAGTCTATCAAATCATTTTTTAACTTCAAAATTTTTTACTCAAGCAAAGAATTAGACTCTTCCAATTTAAGGGACGCCTTTTTCAAATTATCAACAATTCCTAAAAGGGTATCTCTCTCTCCCTCAATTAAAGAAAACTTTTCCCTAAGAGTCTCTTCATGTGCCACAAACTCATTGACTAAAATATTTTTATCCTCTTTGGCACAAACACATACCATCGAATTTTTTAAGTCCTCCAATTCTTTTTCTAAAAATAGGACTCTATCGTCACTCTCCTTCTTGGACAATTTTAAAGCAACAAAATCATGGTCTAAGGAAACAAATTTTTCACGATAAAAATCTCTTTGATTTTGAACCATTTGCAAAAGATCCAACGCAGATTTAAAATGAGAATTTTCTTTTTCCAAAAAATCAATTCTTTTAGCAAACGTCAAATTCAAATGATTTATATTATCAAAACTCTGACTCGTGTCATCAAAGGGGAGCATCCGATTACATAAGTGCTCCATTGGAAAATCTGCGATTTTTTACAAAACTGATTTAAACAATAATCAATATCACACAAATTTTGCGAAAAATAGAAATACGCGATAAATTAGCGCAATCGGCTCTGATACCAATTTGTAAAAGTTGGTGATCACTTAAATAAGCTCTGATACCAATTTGTAAAAATGTGAGTGTGTGATAATTTATTAAATTCACAAATTTTTATTTTGGCAAACTTATTTAATTAGAGTCCTATTTAAACCAAATCAAATCATCCCCTAAATATGCAACTATGAGTGTGCGTGTGTCAACCCATAAATAGATAAAGCATGTGACACAACTATTCAGGAAAAATCCCCGAAGGGCAAAACCTTTTATTTCTAGAACTTTGAAGAATTCACAAGACCATTGACTTACATACAACCTGATAATCGCCCACAAGTGTAACGCTCGGTATCTTCGTCAAACCTTCAAAGAAACGGCTAAAAATATCGTCGGCTGGAATCTCCCGCAAGAACTCCAGATGGTCAACAATGAAGAAGAAAATGGCTTCTCCATAAGTGTGAACTTTATAAGGACTCCCTCCACAATAGCACTTAGCTCTCCGGTTGTAGAGTTCTCCCCACAAAGGTAAACAAAAGCAAAAGTGTGTTCTTCAACACCAAAACAATTCACCAAAGCATATGGATTTTTTTGTGAATTGTAAACAAAAAGGGGTTAAACCCTAAAAGAAGAAGTTAAAAAGAATTCTGCTATTTTACAGTTTTTCGTATTTCAAAATGATGGGACTTCTTAATGAAAATGAAACCATTTAATGAGTATTTATACAAAAATACGCTGCCTCGGTATTAGAGCTCGTTCGAATGAATTAGCAATCTCGGGCGAACGAAATATAGATGTCGTTTGAACGACATCGCGCGACATTGCCATGTCGTTTGAACGACAATACAAAGTCATTTGAACGACTGTTGCGTCAAAAAAAATTTATTTTAATGTCCGCTCCAATACTTAGAAAAAATACTCATTCTCAAATTTTGACGAAAAAGTCCGCTCCAACACTTAGAAAATATTTTGTAAAAATATCCCAAAAGATCTAGGTGGAAAGTTAAGGTATTTAAAACATAACCTTACCAAAGTAAACTTTGCGGTGTCTTTTTGATGAAGAACTTGATATTCGGATCCGTCTTTGATGCTTGAATATTCTTGAATGCTCTTTGATGGTGTAGCGGTATACGACATAATAAATTGTGATGGACATTCATAAAAATATGTCCTTACAATATAAATCATGGAGCAAAGACTATCGTATGACAAACATGGCAACACAATCACCCTCGAATCAAGTGCAACCAAACAAGAACCATGAAGTTTAATTCGTAAAGCCTCTAAGTCTAATATCCTAACCCAAGTATGTGTGTAATGACGCATGTGGGTTTTGGGAGCTGAAACGATTTTATGCCTTAACTTCCTAGGAGAATTTCTAAGGTCGTAACAAAAATGCCTAAGGTGACCCTTCCTACCACAATGAGAACAAGTGTAAACACGACGAGGAATGTAACCTAAATGTGGACCTATCTTAATGTTCCTAGTCGTCTCTCTCACACGATCGGTATTGTCTTTGGGAATGGGAACAATACGATCATCGTAGACTATACCAAACCTATCTTCCTTAATTATGACGGTGCCTAACATCCTATCCAACTTTTTCGACCTTGCCTCCAAATTAAACTTAACCTTACTTGAGTCTCTTAATCTCTCCTTTAGCTCATTAATCCTAGACGCAAGCAAACGGTTAGACTCATCAAAATATAGGTCCTCTTTCTTTAAAGCCTCCATCAAACCATGAAGACTATCTCTCTATTTATCAATGTATTCTAGTTTCTCCCTAAGTGTCTTCTCCCGTTCCCTAAGATCCTCAATCAAAACATCATTATTTTCTATGGCATGCTCATCCAACCTAGCTTGCAACCTCAAGTTTGCCTTTTTCACTTTTACCGCTTCCTTATACAAATCATTAAAGGAAACTTACAACTCTCCTACATCAGTCTCCTACCTCACTCACTTGGTATTCACACTCAATGGCCTCAGAAGTGTCATTCACATGAGTATCTTCATGAGAAGATTTATCATCGTCTTTCACAGGACATGTCATAAACGCTACAAAGTTATGCCCAATGAGGGAACTCTCTCCCTCTTTCAGTTCACTATCACTTAAGGTGGAATTATATGCTATCGATTTCTATCCATCCATATTAAGTCTAGTATGACACTCGGTTACCTTGTGACCATAACCCTCACACCCAAAACTCCTATCCGACTCATCCCTCTTGACATTCTCACTGTTATTCTTAGGGGACAGATTGATCTTATTGTTCTTGGATTTCTCAAGTCTTTTGGCATCTTTCGATTGCTTTTGTAACTTAAGAAACTTTTTCAACTTCTTTGCCAACAAGCCTACATCCTCAAAATTGAAATCGGAATCATCATCCGAAACTTTAGTCTCTTCCTTTCGGGGTTTCAAAGCAATGCCCTTTTCTTTCTTTGGCACTTGCTTAGAGGTAAACATGTCAAGCTCATAAGTTTTTAGGTCACATACAAGGTCTTTAAGTTTCGTTGATTCAAGCATACCCAAGGAGTTTAGAATGGTCACTTTGGGATCAAATTTACTAGGCAATGACCTTAAGATTTTATTAGTGACTTGGTTGTCGGGTATTTTCTCTCCCAAATTAAACGACGAGTTGACAATGTTGGACAATCTAGCATAAAACTCATCAAATGAATCATTCTCTAACATCTTAATCATCTCAAATTATGTAGTGAGGTTTTGAAGTTTAGACCCCCTAACCGTGCTAGTGACCTTGTGAGTAAGTGGAAGAATATCTCAAGCTTCTTTTGAAGTTTTAGACGTCATGATTCTATTATAATCTTCTGGTGTGACATGTAATAAAATAACGTGAAGATCTTTTGAATTGTAAAGTGAAATTCTATGTTCGGCTTCGGTCCATGACACAAAGGGTTTTAAATTAGTGGTCCCTCCCTCTCGTGTGATCAGTGTAGTTCAACCCTTTTCAACTGCTAACCACACATGCTCATCAATTAATTTTGAAGCACTTCGCATTCGTATTTTTGATCGAGTTAAAAACTGAGCGTCCGTGTAAATACGCTAGTCGTTGTTGTCGGCTTCCAACCACAATACAAAAAAAAACTAAACTTTAACTACACTCTTGCGGAGTATAGTGGCGAGTCTGGGTATCAAATCCACGGGGAATGTTTGATAGATTTTAATTGATTTATTACTTCAAAAAAAATAAAGTGTAAAAGATGATGACTAAGTGAGAAAGGAAAAAGGGAAAAATAAATAAGTTAACTAAAACTAATTGGAAAATTAAGGTAGAGACACAATCCCCCAATCCTAGAGTATTGATGATTGCGTTAGCCGTAGCTAAGAACGAGCGCCCAAGGATGATAGGAACATGGTTTCTTGAGGTAAAGGAGGGCTCCGTGTCCCAAATGACAAAATCTACCGGGAAGTAGAAGGTGTCAACTTAGACGATCACGTCCTCAATTATGCCTCGTGGAATCTTCACGGTTCGATCTGCTAGTTGGAGAGTGACCTTTGTGGGCTTGAGGTCGCCCAAGTCAAGTTGCCTATAAATGGAGTAAGGGAGGATATTTACACTTGCTCCCAAATCTAGTAAGGCCTTTTCGATTTTATTTTCTCCAATGATGCAGGAAATGGTGGGTGCACCGGGATCTTTGAATTTAGGCGGGAGATCGTTAAGTAAAATGGAGCTCACGTTCTGTGCTAGAAAGACATTCTTCTTTACCTTCATCTTTCTCTTTACCGTCAACAAGTCTTTGATGACCTTTGCATAAGCAGGAATTTGCTTAATGGCATCGAGGAACAGTAAATTCAGCCTTACTTGATTCAATACGTCCAGCACGTCATCACGTGGGTTTCCTTTATGTGAAGGAATCAACCTTTGAGGAAACGGTGTCGCGGTGAGTGGTTTGACTACTACCTCGGGCTCACTAGTGTCGTCTTTATCACTCTCATTCAAGGGGACATCTTCGGCCTCTTTCGTGCCGGGTGAAATTTCCTTATCTTTCGATACGTCTTGTGGAGGAGGTGACAAGTCAACTACTCTCCCACTACGTAGAGTGGTAATTGCGCTACATTGCTCAGGATGGTCATGGGGTGTCGAGCTAACACTAGTTTGACCTTGGAGAGGTCTTTGGCTTTGGGCAGGAAACTTGCCCTTCTCTTGAACACTCAACGATGATTGCAACTGTGAAATGTTCGCATTCATGTCATTCATCATGCGCTCATGCCTAGCATTAGTTGCAGTCTGGGTATTGATAAAGTGGTTGATAGTATCCTTGAGACTTCTCCGCGGCGGAGGGATGTATGATCCTTGAGGTGGTGGTGCTTGCACATGTCCTTGCATGTGTGGAGCTTGTTGAAAGTGTTGTGGTGGAGGAGGGGCAATATGGGAAGTAGGGTTCATCGCAGCATGTTGTTTCCCATAGCTAAAACCAGGATGGGTTTTCCATGAAGGGTTGTACGAGTTCCCGTGTGGTGCATCGAAATTACCCTTTAATCCTCCTATACCACTAACTTGCTCCTGAAGCATTACTTTGTAGGCGGGTATAGTTGGGCATTCCTCAGTTGAATGACCCGCCTCACAAATTGCACACACCTTCTCGACGGGGTTTGGTATGGATCCAACTGGTCCTTTTCCATATATCTCACATAGGTCTCGAAATCCTTTCTCAAGGGTATCCAATCGACTGTCCATCGTAGAATTCTTATCTACGTGAATAGGTCGGATGCCGATGGAGTGGTTATCACTTGTCAATTTCGATTTTGAGCATTAGGGTCAGATGTATCCCAAGATTGGGTAGTCTCGGCGACTTACCTCAGGTTAAGCTCATCATCGTGGGCATCTAAATCGACAAACGAACCACTTCCCATGGTTTCAACGAGTTGCTTGGAGTTAAAATTCAGCCCATTATAGAGAAAAGAGATGATTTGCGCTGAATCAAATCCATGATGGGGGCGTGAAGTAACTAACTCATTGAAACGCTCGTAACATCGATGAAATGGCTCATTTTCAGATTGTCTGAACGCTTGAATTTGAGCCTTTATGGAGATTGTTCGATGTGGTGGGAAGAATTTCTTGAGAAATCTCGATTGCAATTCATTCCAAGATGGAATCGAGCTTGGAGGTAAAGACCATAGCCAGGTCTTAGCTTTATCTTTGAGCGAGAAAGGGAAGAGTTTGAGGCGGATCACCTCTTGTGTGCAGGTTTGATCATTGAGAGTATCACACACATCCTCAAATTCCCTAATGTGAAGGTATGGCTTTTCAGAATCCATACCATGGTAATGTGGTAACATCTGGATCATCCCATTTTTGAAACGGAATTGCTCGGCATTATATGGGAGTATAATGCATCCCGGAGTGACAGTACACTCGGGATATAAGAATTCTCTCAGCGGGCGGTATGAGGGATCTTCCTCACCGGCAGCTGCACTACGGTGTTGCGACATCTCCCTCTCTCTTAATGACTCGGTGCTTTCACTTGGTGTGCTCGAGGTGTACTCGGGGGTGTGTCCTAAGAAGGAAAACAGAGTGTTGTTTGAGATTGAGTGTGACGGTGTGGGAGGTGGGATCCAGAACTGTGGGGCATTAGGAGTGTGGGGGCTATCAGGTTTATACTCAACGATTGGATTTTCATGAATGCTGGTTGGAGTATTATGGGGTGTGGGAGTAAGTTCAGAATTTTGCATTAATGGCTTGTGAGAGATGATGGTGAATCTTATTGTGTTTTTTTAAATTTTTTTATATGTTTTTGGATTTTTGGATATTTTTGGTCAAAGCTTTGGATTGACTCGATCTAATCCTAAGTCTACCTAGTTCCCTGGCAACGGCGCCATTTTGATCGTGTTGGAAATCGAGCGTCCGTGTACTACGCTAGTCGTTGTTATCGGCTTCCAACCATAATACAAAAACCTAAACTATAACTACACTCTTGTGGAGTATAGTGGCTAGTCTGGGTATCGAATCCTCAGGGAACTAGGACGAGTGAACGTGACGATAAAGGTAAGACTGTTAACCCTAACTTGACTCTAAAAAGAAAAAGAAAATGGATTTGGTTTTGGGAATGATTAAACTAGGTGCAAATATGAAATTATGAAAATATGCAATTATACTAAGTTACCTAAAATATTAATGAAAACTGGTTTAAAACTTTAAAATATGAATGAGAAAAACAGGACGGGAATACAATCCCCCAACGCTAGTGTATTGCAGATATAATATTAATCATGAATTTAACTGATTAATTTTGACCCGGAATTTAGTATTCCCAAGCATTACATATACAAGGTTCAAGCCCGCGTCATACTTAATCTAAGGACGAATAAATCGGTATCGCGATAGTAACACTCGAATTGCATTCTAAATCATCACGGTTACCCAGAGGCAAACGAGATATAAAGACCTACAATTATTATGTTGCTACGCAATACACTCGTAATCAATCACTAAATTCAGAGGATTAATGTTATACATGTGCAATTAACACATCAGGCTGGGTTCATGTATCCCGGCCTTAGAAAATCTAGCCTAGCATGTTGAAAGTGATGAAAACAGTATTTAATGTGCAGGAGTTCATGATTAATCTAAGGATACTTGTAAATTGATGTAGAATAGAATTGAAAGAGGGAATTACTCACTAATTTCTACCAAAGCAGTAACAAAAGCAATGAATAAAACTGGTAATCAAATAAAATCTGAACAAAGCTTCAATCTTGGAATTAAATCTGGAATTTTTATCTAAACTAGGGTTTTCTGGAAAAAAATAGAAAACTATCTAAAATCTCCTCTAATCTACGTCCTAAGAATGATAATAAAATGGGTTTATATACCCTACAAGATTCCAAGAGTTTTAGAAGCACTAGGACTCTCTATTAGAGGAAAATTAGACAATTAAAATTGCGATAGCCGGACCGGTCCCCCTCCTCCCCCGAATTGATCCCAGGGCGGACTGGTTCTTTTAATTTCTTGGCGGACCGGTCCCAGGGGCGGGCCGATTCTTTTAATTTCTTGGCGGACCGATCCCAGGGGCAGACCGGTTCTTTTAATTTCTTCCTTCTTAGGTTTGCTTTCGATCCGAGGTCTACTGGAGTTTGCAGAGCGGACCGGTCCGAGGTAGGGGTGGACCGGTCCCATGGCGGATCGGTTCTTTTAATTTCTGGGCGGACCGGTTCTTTTAATTTCTGGGCGGACCGGTCCTCTCTTTATTTGACTTTGTCTTCTATCTTTGACTGCTCATAACTTTCACACCGGGACTCCGATTGAGGTGCTGTTTTTTCCAGTGTTCTTTTAGTTGAAAGATATTCAACTTTCAAGTTGGCCCCACCTCCGGAATAAGGCTAAAAAATTACGAAAATGCCCTTTACTCCCCGTTTCTTGATTTTCTTTCACTGTTTTGAGTTCTCTTTGGCACTAACTTGTATGAAATACCTGTAGAACACATAAGAGATACACAAAATACGAAATACTTGCCAAAAAGGGTTAGTAGCATAAATATAAGTCAAATCCAATCTATTTACACCACACGAGATCATAAAAATACCAAAATTAAGGGGATAAATGTGAAGAATTTATGCCTAATCAATTTTCCAACACGATCTCTAAAACTTTAAAATTGTTTAAAATTCCTCCTTAAAAACACAAGGAATCATCACACACGAAAAATGTTTCTAGCTTTGTGTAAGATGTGGGTTCTTGGAATACGATTAGTATCAAGCCATGCGTAACCCCTTATCAATATCGTGATTAATGCCCAAGACTATGTTTAATAATGACGATGCATGAGAGTAAAAGGGAATAGTATTCAACACCCAAGATGGTATTAAATGGGGTCTTTTACACCATAATTGTGAACAATAAATAAGTGGAACCAGCAGGTCACTTGGTCAGAGGGAGAAAGAGCAAGCACTGTTATCACAATAAAGGCAAAGAAGGAACTTCGGGCTCAGTTAATTCTCCATGATAATGGTATCAATTGAAGTAAGAAGGAATCTTTTGGGTAATAAATGTTCTCACAGAAGCTCTCGTGTTTGAGGATAATTCAACAGAAATTCTAGGTTCAAATTGTCGTCCTTGAAAACTATTTGGTTGGTCTATATATATGAAGGCAAGGTTACTCGAGTAACCTTGCTGGCATCAAATGTGATTGATGGGAATTAAATGCGATAGTATTGTGGCCTTAATGTAAAATATATTGCATTAAATGCATAAAATGTTGTGTTTTGGTGGGAAACTGCTCATTAATTAGAAGCGTGGTGGCATTAATGAGAATATGACGTGGTAGCTCAAAGGTTTACCTCAGAATGGCTATGAAATTGAACTTAATTAACTAGGCCTTCCATCCCAAGGATGAAACTCACTTGAGTGTTGTTATCTTGAGTCCCTAAATGCCAGATATTATGACGTCATAAAGTAAGTGAACAGTGACCAACACCAAATGTGTGGTCACATCAATCAAAGGGGATAATGCACGAAGTTGGAGTTGCATGACTCGAAACGTTCGAACATTAAGTGTGTTATTTATTGGCTGGGAATTATCTCTAGGCGATGAATCTAATATTAGGGTCCCTCGACGAGGTTCCCCCGAGTATGTGCTGAACGAAATCACTCGAGGTGGAAACGGCTCGAGCACTAGTTTGTGCTATACGAAGTTTTACCCAAGTGTGCCCAGAGGGTTGACTATTGCTTTGCCAATGTGGCCTTGCTCCCGATCCTCCAAACCAAATTCCTGTGAGATTCCCAAGAGGAGGTTATTCGATAGAGCATGTGAGCTCTCCCATGCCCTGCCAAGCATGGTCCCTTGAGGGTATCGAACATCCTTGCTCATATTACAAAGTAAATTTGTTCAACAAGTAAAATACAATATTAAATACATTATGTTTCTTGTTACTCCAACAACTTTGGTCTTTGTAAGGAGTCCTTCGATAAGTCTTTGTGGAGGGTCTTCGTGGGAAGTCCATCGAGAGGTCTTCGTCCTCCTTCTTTAGTAGTCTTTTGCTAAGTACAAGATCGAATCTTCTAATTTAACTTTGATGAGGACTCCCCTACACTTTGATACCAATTTGTAGGCCTTTTTGTTTAAAATGTGCTTTAAGGATGTCAAAATAATTTTCTTTAAAAATGTTTTCCAATTTTAACACGCACCAAATTTGTGAACCAATTTCAATTAAGTCTAATTTTATCTTATTTAATCCTAAACATACATCTAGGTGATCAAAACAAGTAAAATAAATAACTCCACATGGCCAGATGTACGAGGAAACCACAAAGGTGAAAAAAACTCAGAGGGCCTACGCCAGACAATCACTATGATGCGAAGTTTACAAAGGAAGACAAACAGACTTACACAATGACTTGATCCCCACAAGCCTCGATGCTCTTTTTATCTTTAATTGCTCCTCCACTGTGCCTACACAGAAGTCCTTCTACGATACCTGTCCATAGCACACGCGTTCATGAGTGCCTCAGTGTCCACCGATGTAGCTTGGAAAATCGTCTACAATTCAAAACACGGACTCCTTCGTTTCTTCATACCAAAACCCAATGACTAATGTTCAATGTGATGAACAAACCCCAAATGGTGCAAACAAGATCTCTATAGCAAATGTATATGAAATCTCGAATCTTTTAAACACTAAGGATGATTATAGTCTTTGCAAACCTTAGAGAACAAGTGCAGAAAAATGAAACTGTTAAACTATATTTTGGTTCTACACTACTTGCAAAATATTGATAGAAAAAATCTTTAAATAAAAAACTTAAGTTGGCATGTCTATCCAACGAGATCCACAAGTCATTCTAAAGACTGTGAGATGTCGTTCGAATGGCATCAAATGTCGTTTGAATCACCTAAACCAAATATGGTATTTCATACGACTCTAAACATCATATAAGCTCATAATAAACGATTTAAAATATTTTAAAATCATTTTAAGCATTTCAAATAAAGTTTCCATTCTTTAAAACTCTTTTTGGACTCCATAAACATAATGCGTTCATAGCTGAGAGATATTCCAAATGCAATCTGACTGAAGGTGTGAAACGTGCACCAATAAATTCTTCTAAAAAAACATCTCATAGACTTTATGGAAATAGTGACAATATAAAAATCTATATATGACTCAAACAAGTTTTGTTTCAGGAATAAGTCAAATACATATAAATGTACTCAATTGGAAATTTTGTCCTTACAAATTCTCATCATATTTTCTCACACTAAAACACCCTTTTCCTACACGCACATATAAGAAATCACCGGTTGGATTTATGGGTTAAACCCCACCCCATGTTATATGCGAACTACATGGACTTTGATGCCTTTTTAGGCTATGTAGGCATCTCAGGTAAAATCTGAGATTTGAGTCCTCTTCTACTCATGTTTATAATATAATTTTCATATCATATCTTCAAGCGATAGTCTTGTATCCTTGTGTTTTGTCCAACATACACCATCGCTCTTCTATAACAATCGGTGACTCGGGAAACATGCGCATTATATTTTAATTACTATTTTAAGAACACTCCTAAGGATGACTGTGACACCCCCACTTAAATTATTAACGGGTGGCCATCCCTATACTAAGATAAAACAGGAATCTCAAGTGGATCATTCTCAGCATCAACTGACGAGAACATTAATTACATAACTAACCACCCAATATTAAAATAAATGGATGCCAAAAAAATATTTAAAACAGACAAGGAACATCAAACCGACAATTATAATAACTACTAAACATGATAATATATATACATGTACAACAAAGGGATGTACCCGAATATGTTGTCGGGTCACAGACAATACAACATCCAGTGATAAAGACATAAAGAACTACATATAAAAAAAACTTGGGTACACATACCCGGTATACAAAAATGGATTCTTAAATAGATTTACATAAATAGGAAGTGGCTACAACAAAATCCTGCAATAGTCTGCATCTACTATAACTCCATAGACTCTGGATAGAATAGGCATCATTGACGTCCTTGCGGAGGGACAACTAATATAATACAATATATGTATAGCAGGAGAAAATATATAAACGTATCAGAGTGCGAGGTTTGAAAATAATTTTAGCAAGTGAATTAAAATGCATAATAATTATAATTGTACAAATTTCATAATTAAAGTGGTGTCGCACTCTCTTAGGACTCAACCTCACCCCTCAACTATAGTGTGCACCTACACATATGCATATGAACCTCAATTAAGTTACCCGACACATTCTAGGGATAATTCCTCTTAAATGTATGCATAATCTACATTCACGTAACCCACTATATCAATAACATAACCATTAATTTTCTTCTATCGCCTCCTAAGTTTACGACCACGCTTATACATTAATATATCTTAATTATATTCATCAGTTTCTAGATATTGAGTTTCTCGAGTTATCAGCGCAAGATGTCACATGTCATCATTAATGCTTATAATATTCTGCCACTATTTCACATTAACCCAAGTACTAAGGACCAAACATCTCCTGACGCCCAACATTGCGCTATGTTTCGTGCATGGGACGTCTCGCAAAGCGAAATCCAAACAAGTAACCCCCTATACACTACTACATAGCATTTGTTGGTCGTCGAGATCCGTTTGGACATCAGTCCACAACAGATATAGCCTCACCCACTTAATATAAATAGCTTTCTCTAATTATATGAATAAGATATCACACATTATCTTTAAGGTCTGTGTAATAATACTCGCACTATATTATACATGAATTATCATTATCTAGTAAGTACACCTATATACCACACGTAACATAAATATACTAACCATCGATCAGAGCTTTAACTCAAAGGATGCACTCTCTAAAATGCTATCATCATCCAGGGGATTTCTCTCATATCCGTCTGGGCAGCTGGGTCGGTATCTCATCACCATACCCTAAATAAAACACAAGCATAAGGGAAGCGGTCATAGTCCCTCGTCCGAAGGTGAGATCAAATCATACCAAACACGTCTCATCCAGAATAAAGAGTTACACATGCTGAAATAACTGGACACTATAGCCTGGGGCTATACTCACCGTGCTCCTCAGGCCAGGGGATTCACCCACAACGGGTACCCCCCCATGATAGCACAATAGGGTTATGTCCACACAATAAATATATACATCATACGCACAAGATATATATATATATATATATATATATATATATATATATATATATATATAATCTCGGCTATAAGTGTATATCACACGTAACACTAGCCTATAATCCACATAATCATGCTCAATTCATTTTATGATTCAATTGCTCATTTAAACCTTTATCATTTATCGCACCTATGATTTTATCCTTAAGTTTAATGCCACTAAGGGAACACGATCTCTCTCTCATTGACCCATAATCATCTCTGAGTAAAAATCCAGTCACTAGAAGGATTCACCACAAAAGTCGATATAATAACTCCAAATCATACCTTCACAATCATTTCGACGTGTCCCCAAAATAACACCATATACAAAACTCACATTTTATCCCCAAAACTTATTTCTCATATCATATAAGAAGGTTCCTAATCGATAAACCCAATCGGAACAGAGTGAAACTCATTCTAGAAAAACATCCTAAAATAGCAGGATTTTCGAATCTATTCGGCCCTGTTCGAATCGATTCAACCATGTAGCGAATCGATTCACCAGTCTCTGAATGGATTAAAAAAAGGGGACCTATTACTTCTGCATACCCCGAATCGATTCGCAAGGGGGCGAATCAATTCGGTCCCCAAAACCTGATACTTTTGCCTTACACCGAATCGATTTACTAGGGGGCGAATCGATTCGAGTCTGCAAAACTTCAAAGGTTCACTCTTCTGCATAAAACCCACGAAAATAAACCCAACACAATTCTCTTTAACACCATAAACTTCCACCTAACTAAGATTTCAACAATCAAAATCCACATTTTTCTCATCCCAACCATTATTTATCATCAATATAATATTAATCACAAGATTAAATCAAAATTTCAAGGGTTTCATCCCAATTACCTAAAATCAACTAAATCCTCTTCTCCTCCATTAATATTCCAACAAACAATGATTCTAACCATAAAAATCAACCTATAGAGGATCCCAATCATTTTTATCACATAAACTCATATGTATTCATCAAATGCAAGATTTATCACAAAATCAAGGGTTTTATCATAAATTGTCAAAATCAACTAATTTGACCACAAATCATGAAATAAATCACACACATAAGTATTTAGCAAGTTTAATCACTTTCCTCAAGGTTCATAGAGTCTGATTCGTCCTCAAAATCGCGGATTTTGGTCAAAAATCCCAAGCTCCGAGCTTTTCTCCTTTTTTCTCTTCTTCTCTCTTTCTCTCAAAAGTTTTCTCTTAATAATGAGACTGGCTAACTCACGAGCCTAATAAGCTTCATTCCTAAAATTCCCAACTTTAAATGATAATACACACTGAAAATGACTCGTATACCCTAATTCGAGTCCAACTATCCAAAATACCCTGGAATCCAAATACAACTCCCGGACTGTCATTTTGACTATCTCGACCCATCCCAGATCAACTGTAAACTGTAATTATCATCCAAAATACTTAATACTATTCTCCCATATCAATATCCAATTTCTCCTAATTAAATAAATTATATTTCTCTTCAAAATAATTGAATTATAAACCTTCAAATTTTATGGGGTATGACATTCTCCCCTCCTTACAAAGAATTTCGTCCGCGAAATTTAGGTGAATATGTAAATTCAAAGTTTAAAGCTTACACGCAAGATCGTTACACTTAATTATGCAACTTCAAATAAATAATGAATTACCTTCAAACATCATCTGCCTAGGGTGCCCATACACCATAAATTTGTGCCTACCCTCGCAACCTTTACCCGACTCCTCAAGCTATAAATCATGAAATGACTTCCAACCCGCAGTCATAACTCTATACATGAAGAGTAACCGAGGTACCAAACTCATGTACTCATCTAAATCACAAATTTCCACAAGAATACACTAGATCCTAACAATTCAATTCATATAATTATATAAAAATGATAATTCAAAATATCCTTGGGTCTAAATCTGTCAGCTCCCGAAAATTGCTACTTTCATGCGTGGGAGGTCTCGCAAGTGAAATCCAAACAATGAACCCTCCCAATACACTACTATGCATCACTGTCAGTTACTGAGATCGGTCAGACCAGAACTAAAGTTTAAATAAAAGTTTTATAGAGAAGTTTTCAGAGAGAAAAAAAAATTTAATTTATATATATATATATATATAGATCCATAGGCCTACCCATAAACCTATAGTGTACAAGTTTTATGTCTACAAACACAAGAATCCAATAACTTATGCCAAATCCTCACAAGGATTCAAAAAATACGATGTTCTCACCAACATTGAGTTCTCAACACGCACACAACAATGAGCTAAAAACATCTACGCGCAACAATGAACCTGCTAACCCGGAATCTCATCAATAAAATAATCCATTACATCACATCAAAATATCGCCATGAGATAGACCCTTTCACAACTGGGACAATGCAAATACATGTATCATGCCTAACCATAAAATGATAGCCTTACCTTTACCACTCAACACGGCTTAACTGTTCGCAATCCAGAAAAATCATAACTCTACTAGAACATCTCAAAATAGTCTATACTCCCAAAATATACCTCCAAGTGCCACACTTACCCTCCTCAATGTAATTATATATTCACAACCTAGTTATAACGACTAACCACTCACTAAATTCGACCCACTCACAAATTCTAGAGATAACACTTTGACATATGACTCTCCCAGTATCACTCAAAACATGACCTATACACATAGGGAAAATAATTTACATATTACCTCCATATTCTAATGGCCTTGCTTCATCAATGGATCCCTGATCGAAGTTCTCTTGTCCGAACTGGCCCATGAATTGCTGTAGGGGTTGCACCTCCAAAACCTCTTCAAAAAGTTACCCTCTCCTCTCTCAAGACAAGCCCTCTTCCTATGACCTATCTCCCCACAAAAGAAACATTTCCTCATAAATCCTTCTTGTCCCTGGTCTTGTCCTGGTTGGCCTCCTTCGCCCTTCTCTTGACCTTGACGGCCTTGAGGAAAAAAAAATTATTGCTGCTGCTGGGGCCCTTGGAAATTCTATCTATACCCCTGTTGTTGTGATGATTTTTCCCCACTAGCACTATCTCCTCTAGTCCTGCTGGACGAACTCGGGTCCCTAAATTTCTTACCCCTTTTAAATGAAGACGATAATCCTGACAATGTAACAATGGTGCATTCATTACATCGATAAAAGTCAGTAATGTTGAGTTCCCTAATAAATGCTTCTGAATTCACCAATCTAAACCTCCCAAAAACTTCATTACTCACTTTTCCTCCGTATATACCTCGTCAGGCACAAAATTTGCCAATCGGGTAAATTCTTCTTCGTACTCAGCCAACGTCCTATCCCCCTATTTCACATTTCATAATCTTCCTCATTTCCGTCTGAATCGCGGAAGGAAAATACTTTTGATCAAAGTATACCCAAAAGTATGATATAGACATCGTATCCCTCTTCTCTAACGTAGTAACCGACTCCTACCACTGGAGAATTGCACCCACTAACTTAAAGGTGGCGAGTATTTTCTTCTGAACCTCACTGCATTCAACCATTCGAAGATGCATTTGTATATCTTTCTTCCATTGACTTGAAATTATCATGTCAGCTCCCCCCCAAATTCCGGAGGATGTCCCTTCATAAAAGCCTCTTGCACTCTTTCCCATGCAGATGGACCTGGGTTTGGCTTGAGCTATTGGAGTTGCAGGTTGTTGTGCCATTGCGGTAATGGCAGCATTTACTGCTTATGCCACAATACTGGCAACTTCGGCTGCCGTCATAGTCCCTTGAGGCATTTGGGGTTCCAAATTCTCAACCCCTCTATTTACCCTAGTTGGACAACCTCTTCTCGGCGGCATCTGAAACCAGTGCAATTGTATCAGCGCACAGTTCATGCAATTGTGCATCACAGAAAATCAAATAGGCATAATGAACACAACAGTCCTAATTATAGGGCTCTATCAAGAACGCTTATGAAAGAACATAGAAAACCTACACAGATCCTAAGACACTAGAACCTGACGCTCTAATACCATCTGTGACACCCCGCTTAAATTAATAACGGGTGTCCATCCCTATACTAAGATAAAACAGAAATCTCAAGTGGATCATTCTCAACATCAACAGATGAGAACATTAATAACATAACTAACCACCTAATATTAAAATAAATGGATGCCAATTTTTTTTAAAACAGGCAAGGAACATCAAACCAACAATTATAATAACTTCTGAACATGATAATATATACACATGTACAACAAAGGGACATACCAGAATATGTTGTCGGGTCACAGACAATACAACATCCAGCAATAAAAACATAAATAACTACATATAAAAAAATTTGGTATACATACCCGATATACCAAAATAGATCCTTAATATGATTTACAAAAATAGGAAGAGGCTACAAAAAAATCTGTAACAGTCCGCATCTGCTACAACCCCATGGACTCTGGATAGGATAGGCATCATTGGCGTCCTTGTGGAGGGACACCTAATATAATACAATATATGTATAGTAGGAGAAAAGATATAAAAGGGTCAGAGCCGAGGTTTGAAAATAATTTTAGCAAGTGAATTAAAATGCATAATAATTATAAATGCACAAATTTCATAATTAAAGTGGTGTCGCACTCTCTTGGGACTCAACCTCACCCCTCAACTGCAGCGTGCACCTAAACGTATGAATATGAACCTCAATTAAGTCACCCGACAAATTCTAGTGACAATTCCTCCTAAATCTACGCATGATCTGCATTCACATAACCCACTATATCAATAACATAACCATTTATCTTCTTCTATCACCTCCTAAGTTTACGACCATGCTTATACATTAATATATCTGAATTATATTCATCAGTTTCTAGTTATTGAGTTTCTCGAGTTATCAGCGCAAGATGTCACATGTCATCATTAATGCTTATAATATTCTGCCACTATTTCACATTAACCCAAGTACTAAGGACCAAACATCTCCTGACGCCCAACATTGCGCTATGTTTCGTGCATGGGACGTCTCGCAAAGCGAAATCCAAACAAGTAACCCCCTATACACTACTACATAGCATTTGTTGGTCGTCGAGATCCGTTTGGACATCAGTCCACAACAGATATAGCCTCACCCACTTAATATAAATAGCTTTCTCTAATTATATGAATAAGATATCACACATTCTCTTTAAGGTCTGTGTAATAATACTCTCACTATATTATACATGAATTATCATTCTCTAGTAAGTACACCTATATACCACACGTAACATAAGTATACTAACCATCCCTCAGAGCTTTAACTCAAAGGATGTAGTCTCTAAAATTCTATCATCTTCCAGGGGATTTCTCTCATATCCGTCTGGAAAGCCAGGTCGATATATCATCACCATACCCTAAATAAAACACAAGCATATAGGAAGCGGTCATAGTCCCTCGTATGAAAGTGAGATCAAATAATACCAAAGACGTCTCACCCAGAATAAAGAGTCACACGTGTTGAAATAACTAGACGTTTTGACTTGGGACTATACTCACCTTGCTCCTCAAGCCAGGGGATTCACCCACAACGCACAACCCCCCATGATAGCACTAGAGGGGTATGTCCACATAATAAATATATACATCATACGCACAATATATATATATATATATATATATAATCCCGGCTATAAGTGCATATCACACGTAACACTAGCCTATAATCCACATAATCATGCTCAATTCATTTTATGATTCAATTTCTCATTCGAACCTTTATCATTATCGCACCTATGATTTTATCCTTAAGTTTAATGCCACTAAGGGTACACGACCCTCTCTCAATTGCCCATAATCATCTCTGAGTAAAAATCCTGTCACTAGGAGGATTCACCACAAAAGTCGATATAATAACTCCAAATCATACCTTCATGATCATTTTGACGCGTCCCCAAAATCACCCCATATAGTAAACTCACATTTTTATCCCCAAAACTTATTTCTCGTTACATACAAGAAGGTTCTGAATCGGTAAACCCATTCGAAATGGAGTGAAACTCATTCTAGAAAAACCTCCTAAAACAACAGGATTTTTGAATTGATTCGGCCCTGTCCGAATCGATTCGACCATACAGTGAATCGATTCTCTAGTCTCCGAATTGATTCAGAAAAGGGGACCTGTTACTTTTGCATACCCCGAATCAATTCGCAAGGGGTGAATCGCCTCAGTCCCCAAGACCTGATACTTTTGCCTTATACCGAATCGATTCGGGTCTGCAGAACTTCGAAGGTTCACTCTTCTGCGTAAAACCCACAAAAATCAACCAAACCTTATTCTTTTAACACCCTAAACCTCCACCCAACTAAGATTTCAACCATCAAAATCAACATTTATCTCATCCCAGCCATTATTTATCATCAAATCCATATATATAATATTAATCACAAGATTAAATCAAAATTTCAAGGGTTTCATCACAATTACCTAAAATCAACTAGATCCTCTTCCCCTCCATTAATCTTCCAACAAACAATGATTCTAACCATAAAAACCAACCTATAGCGGATCACAATCATTTTTATCACATCAAACTCTTATGTATTCATCAAATGCAAGATTTATCTCAAAATCAAGGGTTTTCTCATAAATGGTCAAAATCAACTAATTTGACCACAAATCATGAAATAAATCACACACATAAGTATTTAGCAAGTTTAATCACTTGCCTCAAGGTTCGTAGAGTCTTATTTGTCCTTGAAATCGCGGATTTTGGCCGAAAATCCCAAGCTCCACGCTTTTTTCCTCTTTTCTCTTCTTCACTCTTTCTCTCAAAGGTTTTCTCTCGATAATGAGATTAGCTAACTCACGAGCCTAATAAGCCTCATTCCTAAAATTCCCAACTTTAAATGATAATACACACTTAAAATGACTCATATACCCAAATTCGAGTCCAACTAGCCAAAATACCCTGGAATCCAAATACAACTCCCGGACAGTTACTTTTGATTATCTCGACCCATCCCGGATCAACCGTGAACTCTGAATGATCATCCGAAATACTTAAAACTATTCTCCCATCACAATATCCAATTTCTCCTAATTAAATAAATTCTATTTATCTTCAAAATAATTGAATTCTAAACCTTCAAATTTTACAAGGTATGACAATGACATCACTCCGCCTTTATCCATGATGCGAGTTGAGTATTTCCACTCTCCATTTAAATATACATGCACACACTTCACGGACTTTATATAGGATAAGATTAACACATGCCCATTAGAGAGGGTGGGATGAATGCCTAACACCTTCCCATTCTGTAACTTAGTCCCCAAACTCTTAGGCTAATTGGTTTTGCAAGCTTCAGTTTTGTCCTCAATGTATCTCTCGCTCGAGGAAAATTTTATTTTGCCTATTTTGTGCAAAATAGGCAGGTGATTCTATCTCTACATATTACCCCCATAAACATTTTTGACAACGGCGGATCCTAACCCTAGGAAAGGGCGCGACCCCCCCCCCATGCGCGCGCGCGCGCGCTGGGGAGAGATGGGCACAATTATTTCCAACCTGATTTGTTATTAAGGATACTATCCTTAATTTGTTGGCAATTTTAAATATGATTAGGTTAGAAGAACTCGTAGGATACCTTCAAACTTATGAGATAGACATGTTTTCCAAAACTGTTAAGAAAAGGGAAATAGGGATTGCTTACAAAAAGAAGAAAGAAAAAGGTTGTTATTCTGAGTCTGAGTTTTGATTTTGATCTTGATGATTTATCTCTTTTGCAAAAATTTCCAAAAATTTCTCGAATTTAACAAAGAAAATTCTTCCAAAGAAAAGATTTTTGAGAAAAATAAAATTGGGAATGAGGGAAAGAATGTTTGTGAGAAATATGAGGTGAGATGTTATGAGTATGAAGGCAAGGGAGACAAAGACCATGAGTGTGCCACTAGGATAAAGAGACAGAGCAAGGGGAATTTTGCACACAAATCCACTCTTAGCGATAGTGACATCGAGTTGGTGGATTCTGGGTATGAATCACCACATCAACCTAATTTTGGCGCCTTCATGGCAAGTCATGTTAGCACTTCTTGTTTGTCCCAAGCCGATGAGGACATTTCTAAACGTGAGAGCCTTGACGAAGTTTCGAATCATTCCAGAGAGAGTGAGAGTGGGAAAACGAATTTGGGTGAGGGAGAAGGTGAACTTCAAAAATCCTTTTGTGAACTTTATACCGAGATTTCAAAAACAAAAAAGCTTAATAATGTTTTGTCTCTTAGGGTGTGTGATTTAGAGAAGGAGGAGAATGTTTTGATAGAGTTTAAGGCATTGATGATTCAACTCCAGAAGATGAAAGTTTCTATTTATGAGAAGTTAATTGTTATTGGTAGGGAGAAGACCGATTTGACCAACACAGTGGCTAATCTTACGAGAGATCTTTAAACTTCATTAGAGACATGTTAGAAATGCGAAGCCCGACTATCCCAACTCGATATTGATATCAAATGTGCTCGAGAGGTCATAGTCACTTTAGAGGACACATCTAAGAAGGTTGAAAATATTATCCACGGTCCTACGTTAAGTAACGTTGAGAGGTAACGACTAGGTTATGAGCGTGCACCCACTTCCAAAACCCACACAAGACGATTCCCGAGTTTGTGATGTATCCTAATAGGCCTCGTCCTAGCCCACCTAGTAGACCTAATCCACCTAGGATAACTCATCCTAGTAACATCCCGCTTAATCTGGCAGGTGAGGTGGCCAACCACCGCTGCCAAACTACATCGGGCATTACTAAATAAGTAATCCTTCTTAGCATGTGACAGATATGAGACATATAAAATTCATTCCATGGGATAATAATTAAATTGATCCAATAATAATAACCATTCGTGCAATATTAAAATTCATCACCATGCTAATCTCCAAATTAAATCCAACTCCAAATAAATATAAATCCGAATAAAATGATCCAACTGCAAATATCTTAATAAAATCGTAAACAATTGTGGAACCGATTGGCCCAAAAAATTCGTAATAAAGTCTCATTATAGAAAGCCAATGGAAAGGAAAATAAAATAAACTACTAAAACATCTATAATAAACTCCAGCTTCACCTCCAAAATATCTCCAATACTCTCCTGCAGCTACTCTAGAACTAAACCTGAAATATTAGTCAATGCAATGGGTCAGAGACCACCGCATGAATACAAAATACTCTCCCTAATTAGGGTCCGTGAACCTAGACAGTAGCATTATACATAATTAATATCACAATAGAATATTTTAAATTTAACGAGATAATTAATTAACGTGCGAATAAATGTAAACTACCACTATCGACCATATGACTAACGCACCCTAAAGTGTAGGCCCAAATATTCCAATAACGTTATTATTTGCAATTTCATTCTTATCCTTACTCATTTTAATTAATTAGTTATTTTATTTTATGTGACACCAATATGGCTAGTTGACCCCTTATTGGCCCCGCACACACTTTTGGCAGGCATAAAGTTCTACACATCACACTCATTCCCCTCATTATATCCAGTCAACCCGTATTCTGTCAATTATGAACATACTTGTGAGGTTCCACGCCCCACACGTCACTATAGCCAGTTGGCTCGTTTAACTGTCAGCCAGCACATACTCGTGACGCCAAGACACACCCAGATCGCTATAGTCAGTCGTCTTGTTTAACTGTCATTCCGTCACTACTCCAGCGATAAATTAAGTTTAATACCCGTTTATTATCTTAGGTATTAATTCTCAATTTCTTATTTTCTCATCAACTCATTTTCTCATTTTCTTATCTTAGCCCCACCCTATTAGAGAGCATAATACCTCAAGCTTACCCATAGTCCCATACCTAGAGGTCTCCAAAACATAAATACATCCTATCATATTTGGTAGGATGAATTTCTATCATTAATATCATCCTATTCTCACACCTAGGCTATCCAAATCAACAGAACGACATAAAAAATTAGCCCCACCCGAAATATCCGATCGGTAAGAATCCACACTAACTAGTACCATACCTAGAAAGTTTTAATCGCAACTAAAGCATACCCACTAGTCCCATACCTAGCAAGTATTCATAAAATTAAGGTGAGAGCATACTACTCGAAATCACGTCGTCCCCGCGATGATAAAACAATCAACATAATAAGTCGCACACTGATTTATCAACAAATACGCAATTTCTCATATAATCATAATTAATCTCAATTTAAATTATTCAATCCATCACCGTAATTAACACAACTATTTTATCCAACAAACATAATCTTAACATCATGCAAATTTATGAAGCACATAACAATAATTCATTTTAATCATACCTACATAATTTTATGTGATCCTACAAGTCTAGTTTTCATTTGAATCAAATTCCTTCGGGTTTTACATGCAAACCTATACCCATATTACCCAAAATTCAACCACTACCCTAAGCACGGAAGGGTTATTAGTATTAATTCAGATTAAGATTTTTAAGAAAAATAGTCCCAAATTAGTTTTCACTTTCCCTAATTAAGGTTGCTAATTTATTTTAAGAAAATCATGGAAATTAAGGTTTAGGGGACATTTAAAATGCATAATACTGAGGAGAGAGAATATAAGAATTCATGCCTTTTGGAAAATCACTTAGAAATTCTGATTAGATGGTTGTAATCCTATCAAAAAATTAAGAAAGACTAATTTTTTAATCTTGCATTGAAACTTGGTAAATTTGAGGCTAGGGTTTGTAGGCAGATGAAGATGAAAATTATAGGGGATTACTACTCTTAGAGTTTGTAAAAATATATTTTAAAAGTCCTAACCCAATATTAATTTATCGTAGAAAAGGGTTGAAGCTTGAGTGGAATTGGAAAACTAATTAAACCAACAAATCTGCTACCCCTGATACAAACCGAATCGATTTGGCTATAAGGCCGAATCGATTTGCCCCTGACTACCCGCCAAGGAGGCCCAAAAAATGATATATGTAAATAAAATCCCAATTTCACCCCCGATTTTAATTCCGATTATAATCCTACTTTCCATAATTAAATCCCAACATCTTAAATCACTAAAAATAATTAAATCCAAAAAATTTATTTTTCCAAATTTCGAATAAATTTTAATTAATTTCGATTTAAAATCTACGGGTTGTTACATACTTCCCCACTAACAGAAGAATTTTGTCCTCAAAATTCGACGAAGCATAAATGTGCAAAATAAAATAAGGATCACATATGCTTACCCATAAATACTACGATTAGGCGCCCACACACCTAATCTTACCCGCGCATATCCCATGTTCAAAAATACAATATAACACACACACACACACACACACACACACACACACACACACATATATATATATATATATATATATATATATATATATATATATATATATATATATATATATAAGTATCTAAGAAAATAATATGTGCCATACTCCTCCACTAGCCATGTCGTGGCGCCTGCGAAGCCTGCCCCACCCGAGGCTCTCGAGTTAGAAGCATATAACACTTAGCCACTGTCCATGTTCAAAAATATAATATATACACCACACACACACACACACACACACACACACACACATATATATATATATATATATATATATATATATATATATATATATATATATATATATATATATATATATTTATATATATGTGTGTGTGTATATCAGTATCTAAGATAATAATACGTACCGTACCCCTCCACTAGCCATGTCATGGCTCCTGCGACGCTTGCCCCGCGTGAGGCTCTTGAGTTGAAAGAATATAACACTTACCCACTGTGGTTATTGCTGATGCTGATGGCGCTCTCTGTACACCTGGCACTGTCGGGGATGGAGGATCTTGGCCCTGTACACCTTGACCCTGCTGGTCTTGCGCCTTTGGACACCTAGAAGCTCGAAGCCCTACTTCCCTACAACTGAAACATGCACCCCTAAAAGGTTCATACTGGCTATTTGGTACTCACACACCTGACTGTCCTTGCCCCTATCGCTCAGGTCTCTGCGGGACACTATTTCCCTGCTGCTCCTGACCTGCTCGCTATCTCTTCCACGCCTGGTTATTGCAACCCTTGCTCTCTCCTCCTTGACCATTTGACTCTTGACTCTTACCCAAATTCTTTTGGTAATTTACCTTCTCCTTCCACAACAACATCACGACGTCCACTACCTGAGTGTAATAGTGTACGCTCAATTCCCCAACACCATCTGACGAATAGACCAAGACAAACCTTTTATGAATCACTCCATTTTTTTTGCCTCAGTGTTTACCTCATTCGGTACAAACATCGACAAATTCATAAATTCCTGCCCGTATTTAACAACTGACTACGAGCCCTGCTCTAAGTCCAAAAACTCACTCTTCTCCGCGCTCCTAATCGCATACGGGATATACTTATCATCAAACTTTTTAAAAAAATCTCCACAATTCAAGTCATCCATGTTCTCTAAGGTGGTGACACTCTCCCACCACTGTAATGCATCTCTTACCAGCTTGAATGTAGCCAGCATCTGTTTCTGCACATCAGTACAGTCCACTATCCTTAATTGTCTCTCCATGTCGCTCCTCCATTGGTGAATAACTATTGGGTCATATCCCCCTGTAAAGGTGGTAGGATTGCACTTATGGAAACTGGCCCTCACCCTATCCCAAACTAAAGTGTGTGTACCCTACTAATGCGCCTCTAAAGTCACCACCTATGTCTCCCTACTTTAATACTGGCCTCCCTTGCCTCACGGACAATAGACACTAACTCCTCGGCATCCAAAACAATCTGCCTCGGCCTCCCCTGAATTTTTGAACAAAAAACTGAACCCTCTCTCCTATCTCCAGCTCTCCTAGTGTTATCCATCTGAAAATATAGGAACAAAACAACATCAGACTTGGAATGACAAATGTACAAATCATCAAAAGGAATCAAAGATAATAAACGCTGAAACTAAAATGGACTCACAACCTACGAGACCTAATAGCATGCTCTGATACCATATGTAACACCCCGCGTAATTTGGCAGGCGAGGTGGTCAACCACTGCCGCCAAACTGCGTTGGGCATCACTAAATAAATAATCATTCTTAGCATGAGACATATAAAATTTATTCCACAAGATAATAATTAAATTTATCTCATAATAATAACCATTCATGCAATACTAAAATCCATCACTATGCTAATCTCCAAATTAAATCCAACTCCAAATAAATAGAAATTCGAATAAAATGATCCAACTGCAAATATCTGAATAAAATCGTAAACAACTGTGGAACCGATTGGCCCACAAAATTCACAATACAGTCTCATAATAGAAATTGGACAAAAAGAAAATAATCTAAAGTACTAAATCACCTATAATAAACTCCAACTGCACCTCCAAAATATCTCCAATACTCCCCGACAAATAGCTAAACCTGAAATGTTAGTCAATGCAATGGGTCAGAGCCCACCGCATGAATACAAGCTACTCTCCCTAATTAGGGTTCGTGAATACGAATAGTAGCATTATACATAATAAATATCATAATAGAATATTTTAAATTAAACGAGATAAATAATTAATGTGCGAATAAACATAAACTACCGCTATCTACCATACGACTAATGCACCCTAAAGTGAAAGCCCAAATGTTCCAACAACATTATTATTTATAATTTCATTCTTATCCAGACTCATTTTAATTAATTAATTAGTTATTTTAATTCATGCGACACCAATATGGCAAGTCGACCCCTTATCGGCCCTACACACACTCTTGGCATGCTTAAAGTTCTACACATCACACCCATTCCCCTCACTATAGCCAGTCACTTCGTACACTACACCAAAATGGGTAAATTGGCACCCTTCCAGTGGCTAGGCTTGTCACGGTCATTGACCGTGACAAGCCCGTGACAACATATTATCAGGGTCAATGACCGTGATAAGATCGTGACAACGACACTTGTCATGGACCTGTCACGGTCATTGACCGTGACAAACCTTATAATATTGTCACGGTCAAGGACCATGACACGTCCGTGACAATTTGTTTAGTAAAAAAACCCTACGCTTTCTATTTTTTCCCACCGTTTTTTGTTTGCCCTCTCTTTCTCTCTCTAAGCGATTTCGAACTCTCTCTCTCTCTCTCTAAGGTATGTTTTTTTCCTTTCTTTCTCTTTCATTTCTATATGTGTGTATGTATGTGTGTGTATATATATTTGTGGTGGTGTGTGTGGGGAAGGGGGTGGTGGGGGTGGAGTGAGGTGTGTGTGTGTGTGCGTGTGCGTGTACGTGTGCGTGTGTGATGGGGGTAGGGGGAGGGATAGGGGGATAGGGAGGGGAGGGACAGGGGGCTGGGTGGCGGGTAGGGGGTGGTGGTGGTGGTGTGTGTGCGTGTACGTGTACGTGTGCGTGTGTGGTGGGGGAGGGGGTGGGGTGGGGTGGGGGTGGGGTGTGTGTGTGTGGTGGGGCAATATCAACAATTAAAACGGACAAATTGATTAATAAAATATGTATTGCCCCTTTCATATACAAGTAGGATTGCCCCTCATTAACAGATAATTGTTGAGATTCGAAATAACTTTAATTGTATAGCTTTAATAAAATAAATTGTACAGCTTTAATTGTAACTTTAATTGTATAGTTTTATATGAAAGTAAATTAATAATTAGTGCCCATTTCATATGAAAGTAGGATTGCTCCTCATTATAAATTAGTAAATTAATAATTGTATACTTTAATTGTTAGTTTAATTGATGAAATGATTTAATTGAGTAGATGAATTAAAAGAATACGGGATACACATTTGTTGTTGCGATTGGATTATAGTGGATCGATGTTGGGTTGGTTAATTTTAGAAGTTGTATGACCATTGGATTAATGTCCATATGGGGGTGGGATTTTTCGACTTTTTTTTAAAATTACTTTGTATCACTCTTGTGTAGTGTGCGTGTGTGGGCAGTAGGGGTGGGGGTGGGGTGGGGATGTTTCACTCTTGTACATATTATGAGCTAGATGTTGTTGTTTTGGAATTCAGAATTGAGGTGTGTGTGTGTGGTGGTGGTGGTGGTGGGGTGGTGTGTGTGTGTGGTGGGGCAATCTCAACAATTGTATAGCTTTAATTAATAAATTGTATAGCTTTAATTGTATAGTTTTATATGAAAGTAAATTAATAATTAGTGCCCATTTCATATGAAAGTAGGATTGCCCCTCATTGTAAATTAGTAAATTAATAATTGTTATACTTTAATTGTTAGTTTAATTGATGAAATGAATTAATTGAGTAGAAGAATTAGAAGGAGTACGGGATACACATTTGTTGTTGACATTGTTGTTGGATTATAGTGGATCGATGTTGGGCTGGTTAGTTTTAAAAGTGGCATGACCACTGGATTATTGTCCATATGGGGGTGGGATTTTTTAACTTTTTTTTAAAATTACTTGAAATTAAATGAAACATACTTGAACTCACCCTTAGGAGGAGATGGAGGAGATTGGGTGGGGGGGGGGGGGGAAGGGATGGGTGGGTGGGTGGGTGGGTGGTGGGGTAGGGGTGGGGGGCTGCGTGTGTGTGTGTGTGTGTGAATGTGCACGTGTGTGTGTGTGTGTATGTGCGCGGGTGTGTATATGTGTGTGTAGTGTGCGTGTTTGTGCGTAATGTCCCTTGTAAACGAATTGATTGGTTATTAATTTTTTTAGTAAATTAATATATGATTGTCCCTCATTGTAAATTAGTAAATTAATATATGATTAATTATGAAAGTAGAATTGCCCCTCATTGTAAATTAGTAAATTAATAATTGTATACTTTAATTGTTAGTTTATTTTCATGTCTTCTTTTAATTCATTTTGGTATGTACTAATAATATTTTTTACAGAAAATGTCTCCTTCAGGTATTAAGGCGAGGATGATGATGCTTGTTATGATGATGTCGTCTGGGCTCGGTGATAGCGGAGGCGACGAGGGCTCCTCGACCCCTAGGCTCCCCAAATATGGAAAATTGGGGATGGCCATCGAGAACAAGTCGGGGCTATTAGGGAGATCCCTCGAGTTGGTAAAGACGATCATCGACCCGGGATACATTAGTTGGAAGGAGGTACCATATGAGCTCAAGTTAGCTGTTTGGATGGCACTACAGGTAATGTATTTATATTTATATTTATATTTATATTTATATTTATATTTATATTTATATTTATATTTATATTCATATGAATATTTCAATTTCGATTTCAATTTCATTTTATATTTATATTTATAATTATTTGCAACCAACATTGTATTTTTTGGACAGGAACAATTCAGCCTGGATCCAAAGCTACGCGATTCCGTCTTAGAGCAGTTAAGGGAGCAACACAAGACGTGGAAGAAAAATATGCGGACCCGGTACTTTGGGAAGACATGAGAGTCCATTATCCAAAGGCGTGAATCCGTCCCGTCGAAGGAGCCGATCTCATTGTCACAATGGCAAAAGTTCGTTGATAATGAGATCGGGGAGCGACAATTGGCATCTCGCCAATGAGGCAGGGAAAATCGGGCAAAAAAGGCGGACGTGCACTACTCCGGTCGGAAGTCTTACGACGAGGTGGAGCATAGGATGATGGTAAGATTTAATTTTTCTATAACTACAGAAATATATTATTCTGCATTATTTTACTTTGCGGGGCCGATACTAATTTTACTTTATTTTATTTCAGGGGACAGGGAGTGGCCCTGGGGGTAGGCCACATAGGCTCGATACTTATGTGGCTCTTCGGATAAAGAAGGGGAAGGACAAGGAGGTGTCCCCGAGCATCGCGGCCACGATTGTAAGTAATCCGACAGTTTACTTTTTGTTAATTCCGTTATAATTTTTTAATTTACTTATTTTACTAATCATGTGTTTTTTGTCATTTCAGGCAAAGCTTAAAGAAGTGCATGAGTCGCAGTCTGATGCCGACAAGGCATCTTTGTCCACAGATGCACTCAGCTAAGTGCTTGGCTCTGATTGCAAGGGGAGGACAAGGGGGGTGAGCTCGCGGGTGGCCAAATCTAGGATCATCGGATTGGAGACGAGTGACAGTGGGTTGGCTTGAACGGTGAACTCGCATGACGCGAAGTTGTCCCATTTGGAGGCGACGGTCCAAGATATGTTCTCATTCATGAAGCCTTCGTTGGGTGACAGAAAACGCAAGGGGAAAGGGAAGGATAAGGTGGGGGGAGGGGGTGCGGGAGGACGAGGTGCGGGATGACAAGGATGTGGACCTCGCTGCTTCATCGTCGACACGTGTGGACTTTGATGATCCACTTCCCTATTTGGCTCCCTTCGACCGACCAATGTCGACGCTTGGTTGGCCGAGCGTGATTATACTGGACATATTTGATGGCCAACGGATAAGGCGGGGGTTGAGGGCCCCGAATATCGTCCAGGGTGGACTAGTTCATGAATGTGAGCTTCAAGACATCGAGTCCAGGGTGCTCGTCATGCATGTGATACCCAGGAAGGAGAACTCCCCGTTGTGGTTGCGCAAATAATGCGGCACGATGTATATCAGTGGGTATGTCAATTCATATATTGTGTGACCTACTCACCTCCTCGGATTAACCTTACCCAAGACATGTAGTGAAATTATTTGAATTGAATTGTATTGTTTTTTAGTTGGTAGATTTTAATTGTTTTTAAGTTGGTACAATTGAATTATATTTGGATTATATCGTGATGCATATTATTTTTATTTTGAATGTATATTTTCATTATCTCTAGTTTATTTGGATATATGATGTTTGAACAGGTACAACGTTGCTATAACATGTACAAATATATTGCTGGGCAGTGGCAGTGGACATACTGCCCATCAGATTTTTTTCAATTCTGCCCAGAATTGTCACGGTCACTGACCATGATTTTTTTTAACATTGTCACGGGTTTGTCACGGTCCTTAACCGTGACAAAACTTGTCACGGTCAAGGACCGTGACATGATCGTGACAATTCTAACGAACTTGTCACGGTCAATGACCGTGACAAAAAAAGTTATCTCACCCAGAATTGTCACGATCATTGACCTTGACAAGTTAAAATTGTCAAGGTCAATGACTGTGACAATTCGGCAGATTTGGTGTAGTGGTATTCTGTTAATTCTGCACATACTCATGAGGTTCCACGCACAACACATCACTATATCCAGTCGACCCATTTAATTGTCAGCCCGCACAGACTCGTGATGCCAACACACACACACACATCGCTATAGCTAGTCGATCCGTTTGACTGTCATCCCTGTACAAACTCAAGCCACATATATATTTTAATATCCGTTTATTATCTGATGTATTAATTCTCATTTTCTTATTTTCTCATCATCTCATTTTCTTATTTTCTCATCATCTCATTTTCTCATTATCTTACCTTAGCCCCACCCTAATAGAGAGCATAATACCTCAAGCCTACCCCTAGTCCCATACCTAGAGGTATCCAAAACACAAACACATCCTATCCTATTTTGTATGATGAATTTTTATCATCAATCTCTTCCTAGTCTCACACCTAGGCTATCCAAATCAACAGAATGACACTAAAAATCAGCCCCTTTTCGAAATATCCCATCCGTAATAATCTACACTAACTATTCTCATACTTATAAAGTGTTAATCGCAACTAAGGCATACCCATTAGTTCCATACATAGCAAGTATACCTAAATTTCATGTGAGAGCATACTACCCGAAATCCCGTCATCCCCGCGATGATAAACACAATCAACACAATAAGTCGCACAATGATTTATCAACAATTACGCAATTTCTCATATAATCACAATTAATCTCAATTTAATTTATTCAATCCATCACCGTAATTAACACAATTATTTTATCCAACAAACATAGTCTTAACATCATATGAATTTATAAAGCACATAACAATCATTCATTTTAATGAGACCTACATAATTTTATGTGGTCCTACAAGTCTAGTTTCATTTAAATCAAATTCCTACGAGTTCTACATGCAAACTTATACCCATATTACACAAAATTTAACCCCTACCCTAAGCATGCAAGGGTTATAAGTATTAATAAAGATTAAAAATTTTAAGAAAAACAATCCGAAATGAGTTTTCACTTTCCCTAATTGCAGTTGCTAATTTATTTTAAGAAAATCATGGAAATTAAGGTTTAGGTGACATTCAAAACGCATAATACTAAAGAGAGGTAATTGAAGTATTCATGCCTGCTAGAAAGTCATTTTGAAATTCTGACTATACGGTTGTAGTCATCTTGAAAAATTAAGAAAGATTGATTCTTGGACGATTTTGAGGCAACATCAATCAAGACTTCAAATCTTGCTTTGAAACTTGGTATATGTGGGTCTTGGATTTGTAGGTAGAAGAATATGAAAATTATAATGGACTACTTCTCTTAGAGTTTGTTAAAATTTGTTTTAAAAGTCCTAACCCTGAATCAATTGATTGTATAAAAGGATTCGAGTTTGAGTGGAATTAGAATTCAAATTAAACCAACAAATTTGCCACCCCCGATACAAACTGAATCGATTCGGCTACAAGGTCGAATCGATTCGCCCCTGACTACCAGCCATGGACGCCCCAAAAATTATATATGTAAATAAAATCCCATATTCACCCCCGATTTCAATTCCGATTATAATCATACTTTCCATAATTAAATCCCAACATTTTAAATCACTAAAAATAATTAAATCCAAAAATGTTATTTTTTTTAATTTCGATATAAATTTTAATTAATTCTGATTTAAAATCTATAGGGGGTTATAATCCTAGACATTTTGAGCAAGGAAGGCCCAAGCCTGTTTATGTTTGTTCCCATCGCAGATGAAGAGGTGACCTTAGAGAGTTTTTTTTTAAGCTAGGGAGAGTTTCTCACACAAGTGTTCCTCAGTATGCTCCCACACGAGTTCCTACATATCTTCTCGCACACACTTCTATACATGTTGCTCCACATGTTATCGCTCATCACCATTGTGATTTTGAGATTTTGAGATTTTTTAGAGAAACTAGTGTATTTAGTCAAGACTTCACAATGTTTGATGGAGAAATTTCATAGGTTGTCTTCTCCTTTTAATGATTGAGGTCGAGACTTGTTTCTAGAATGTATCATGTTCATATCTTTATCCATATTGCAAGATTGTATTTCTATCGTATTCATATGTTTTCCTTTCTGATATATTTGAAACATTCCAAAAAGGTTTTAAGTTTTTATGAAAAAGTTGAAAAAAATCCAAAAAGATTTTTTATTTTTAAGAAAAAGTTTGAAAATTTGAAAAAGATTTTATTTTTGGAAAAATTTTTGAAAAGGAAAAAAAAGATTTTTGCATTTTCATTTTTCACCATATATGGATGAACATTTAAGTTATTCAGATCATTCCTACATTCCATCCATTCACATGCCTCTTCATATTGCTCTGAGACATGGCTTTATTTTGTTAGTGTTCTTAATAATGTTTGGATAACATTTTTCTGATTATTGATGATTACTTTCTATAGGTCAGATTCTTTATCACCTTAATTTCACACGTGCACAGACTTTTTGAATATTGTACTTGCTTATCACATGTCCAATAGGGTGAGATAAATTGTTCTTGTAAGAACCATTGCTCGTATTTCATTTCCTGAAAAAGATTTTTATATGTTAAACAATAGAAAGGGTCTATGAAAGATCAAAATTCTCCTTGAATTAAAAGCCACCATTTGCAAAAAGAGCCTAAAAAGATTAATGGAACACAAAAACAGAACTGCCAAGGCCATTTATTTCATATTCATTGATGTTTTGCTATTTATGAGCATTATGTTGTCTTCAAAATATTTAAGAATGAATTCTGATATATATATATATATATATATATATATATATATATATATAACATTTAAAGGTGTTATAAAGTAGATAATCATTAGGTTTGCAGAATGGACTCTCTTGAAAGGCATTAAATAGTTTGACATTACTGATTTGAGAATTGTTAAAATTCCCGGCATGTTGCATAAGTCGAGTAAATTTCATTTGAGTTCAACATTTTACACCTAAGGTTGAAATTGAGTTATTTCTTTAGAATAATCTCATGACTTCATGCACCTATGTTATGAATGTTTATGCTGATTGGCCCATGGAAAATGTCCATGCAATTTCATTCCATTTTCTCTATTTAGATAATTTAGTGTTATTCCTCGGTGACTATGTGGTTTTGTATCTATATCTGCTTTTTATACATATTCTTAATTTTTTTGAAAAACTTCAAAAATAGTTGTTTGTCAGGGGGAGAACACATTGTTGCTTTTGGATTTTCATTATATGTTCTTTATCGATTATCTTTGTGATGATATCATTGCTTCTTGATGTGATACTTAGTATTCGTGTTTAGACTTTAACCCTTTGTCTATTACAAACAAAAAGGGGGAGAAAAAATTGAGGGAGAGATTTATTTTTTTATTTAAACTTGTGCACGTCACATAATTCGTTGTTTCATGTGTGTAGTTCTCTTTCTCTTTGATGATGATTTCATGGACTACAAAAGATGAAGAAAGAGTTAACCAATGGGATAACAAATTCAGTTGAAGACATATTTTCAAATATCGTTCCATTTTTTGGGTTTAGGAGGACATTAGGATACATTGTCTTAGTGGTTTTATTAAAATTTAGTTTTCGATTTTTATTTTGTACAGGAATAGCCAAAGGGGGAGATTTGTAAGTGCAAGATTTTATGATTGCTCATAGCTTAGGAATTTTTCTATTTTGGCTTATTCCCTTACAAACATGAGTTTCAAACCAAACACTACGTCTGCATTGCAACAATGATCATTCGAAGATATGTTAGTGACCGTGCATCATTTTCGGATATCAAGTGGTTGGATTTATCACTGACACTTTTGGAGGTATAAGACTTGTGATACTTATTTTTCATATGAATTATATTCTAGGGAGTTTACTTTTTAAACCGAGGCATTTTGTTAGAGTGTATTCTGAAAATAATTTTTTTTTGTTTTTTCATTTTATTCGAACGAGATTAAGATCTCGTTAGAACAAAAGTTGGTTATCATTAGAACGAGGTTCGAATGACCATCGAATGAGAATCCTTTGTTTAACATGTTCACTTTTGTTAGAAGGTCGTTAGAAGTCTATTCGAACGAAAATGAGGTGTCATTCGAACGAGACCTCATCTCGTTAAAACGAAACCAGTGTTTTTTCAAACGAGACCGTCGCCTCAAAATTTGTGTTTTTGCTAGAACGAGACCGTCGCCTCAAAATTTCGAGACCGTCGCCTCGAAATTTTTGTTTTCTTAAAATTTCCTCAAGACTTTCGGCAAAAACGGATTTCTAATATCTGAACCAAAAGTTCTCAACTTGTGTTTTAGAAAAACATTTTTCTTTTCCAAATCATCCATCTTGGATATGGTTTATTGAGTTTGTTCAAACCCAAGTTTCCATACACATGCACCAAACCCTTGTAGAGTTCTACTCTACTGCTGATTTGTGGAGTCACGGTTCTACGACTAAAGAATATAGGATCCTGTATCCTAAGGTCGATCAGTGGATACTGAGGGAAGACCGCTTCCTATGGATGGTGCTGGATTGTGACGTATTCTTTAGAAACTTTAAAGACCCTTGGCATTATACTTAGTGGATCTAAGTAGTTTGTAATTCAATTGTGTCTATCAATCTCTTTACAGTGTTGAATACTAGGTTTTTCCCGAAAATTATTTTTCCTTATCTTCTTTGTATGTTTGGTTTGCTTGTGTGATTGGAGTATTTAATTTGATTATTATATTGCACGCACACCTAATTACTAACAAGATTTAAATTTTTACATGGTTAGCATAAGGTACAAATAAATTCGTTGAAAACCTCGCCTGGCCTTTTTAGGTTGTATAAATCGTGATTTTTGTGGGAAAAATAAGTTTATAAGGAACCCAAAACAATAAGCGTCGCGATCTAGCGGTGAGCTACCTACGGGCAGAATCTCGCGATCACAATGTGTTTAGCTGCTATTGTTGCATCCAAACCCGAGGTCACGACCCGTATTAGTTTTTATCGCGGTCCCCTTGGCTTTGAGCCTTTTATTTTATTTTTAAATCTCCAAAAATCATTAATAGTAATTAAGTAATGACAACTAACATAATATTTTGGCCCACTCCTACAGTCTAACTAACTAATTTGCCTACTTAACATTAGTCTATTTAGTCCATTACATTATCTCATCAATCAAAATATAATTATCCAATTGCCACACTTAGTCCATTTATATAATCCATTAGATAAAATAGCTAAATTGCAAAGAAATACGAAATTCATAAGTTAGATTCCTTAATACATAACTACTTAATTATTTTTTATTATTTTTTTAAATTTAAATCAATCTTTTCCTAAATTTATTTTTTGATTCATTAATGTATTTAGATATTAATTGAAATTATGAGGTATTACAATCTTCCCTCTAAAAAAAAATAATTCCATAATCGAAATTCACAAAAAAAAATCTACCTCAAAATAAATGTGGATATTGTTGCCTCAACAAACCAGTGTGCTCCCAAGTGGACTCTGCCTAGCTATGGTAGTTCAACTGAACATGTACAAACGGTATCTCTTTATAGCACAACCTTTAACTCTCCTATCATGAGTACTCATCGCTTGCTAATAGTAAGATGCATCCGAATCTTACTCAATATTGTACAAATCAATATGTTGCTTAGCAACCATATCATGTCAAAATCTATGGAGATTGGATACATGAAACACGTTGTGTGCCTTCTCAAGATGATATGAAAGGGATAAATGATATGTGACATTCCATACTCGGTCAATAATCATAAAAGGCCCAAAATAACATGGAGCGAACTTCCTTTTCTTCACGACCGCATCACCTCTTTCATAAGGAAAAATAGAAGAAGTACCTACTCTCCCTCTTCAAACTATATAGGTTTGTTCTTTAAATAAATATGGTCTTTCTATCAGTCTTTAGAAGTTGTAATCTATTCCCGAATAAGTTTAATCTTCTTGGTGATCTCCTGAACAAATTTGGATCCCAATAATATACTCTTACTTGAATCAAGCTAACATATAGTGGTTGTCATGGTCGCCCATATAAGGCCATGTAAGGTGACAAGCTGATCGATTTCAAGTAGATATTATTAACGATGAACTCCATGAACGAAAAATGAACATTCCAACTTCCTTTAAAATCCATCAGTTATGCTCTCAGCATATTTTTGAAGGCCTATTTTACTCTTATGGTATGTCCATCAGTCTGAGGATTTCAAGACGTACTAAAGTGCAGTTGATTACCCATTTCTTGTTGGAATATCCCCCAAAAGTGAGCCACAAAATTAGGGCCCCGATTTAAAATGATACATAAAGAAACTCCATCTAATTGTACATTCTTAGAAACATACAATCACTCTATATGCTTTATCAAAATGTTTGTATAAAAAGGCCAAAAAGTAGACCACCTTCGTAAGATGGTCGACTATAGCCTAAATAAAATCATTCTAGAGGGGAGTCAAAGGTAACCCCATAATAAAATCCATCGAAATACTATCCCACTTTCACTCAAGAACTGGTAAGGGCTGAAGTGTACTAGACGAATTCTAATGATCCACCTTCACCATATTACACGTGGTAAATTCTATAATAAAATATTCCACATCTTTCATAAAGTCAGACCACCTATTCATATCTTGGTACATTTTATACCCACCCGGATGAACCATAATCTACGAACCGTAAGTCTCTTACATAACGGTTCGCCTCCACTCCCCATCTAAGGGCACCACCAATCTACCCTTATATTATAGTCAAAAATTATATTCCACTAAATAAAAAGTCACATCCAGAGTGAGGAGTTCTACCACGTTTTCCTTCCAAATAGTGTTATTAGATTGTATTCTATTAACTCACATTACAACCTTGAGAGTCAAAGTGAGAACCCCCATAAAAACCTTTGTTAACTCACCAAACCCTAATATTCTAATTCCAATGCTAATAAGATACCACTAGGCCATCATCTCAATGCATGCACTAATATATTATCCATCCTTAGGTAATACTGGACCATAAACTAATATTCTTTTAAGAAATCAAACCATATTCTTTGCCTCATTTTCAAATATTTCTATGTGAATAAATATTGAAGAATCTGATGATTTCTAATGTGTCTAAATTTATTTCCCTAAAGGTAGTGTCTCCATACATGCAATACAAACACAATAGTTGCCACATCTAAGTCGTGTGCCGAATAATGAACCTCATGTAGATTCAACTTTAGATTTTCATAAAAAATTGACATATCGTCCGGCATCAATGCCCCATCAATCCCTATAGGAAAGACTTGGTGTAAACTAAGTACACTACTCCACTCCTAGGTAAGGAAAGAACTGGCGTGTAGAGGTCTAATTCACCTTGAGAGTGTCGAATGTGTGCTAACACTTATCACTCTAAGCCAACATCACACCCTTCTTCTTCAATTCATTTATTAGCCCTACTGTCTTTGTGGCCATCCAGATCGAATTCCTCAGGCATGGGTTGGCAAAAAAATTAGAGGGGAGGGAAAGTCATTGAAATCCCTCACTACCACGCGTGCGGGGATTCGAGGATATAGGATTCCTCTTTTCATTACTCGCGCTAATCTTCATAGGATGCCTCGAATATAAATCAATATTGTCATCAAAGGGTGATAAACACGAAGAAATGGGGTCGTCGGACCATTTTTCTCAAAATAGGCAAAATTAATATATCTGTCTCGAAAGAATAACATCAAAAGACATAATGATGCGTACAAATGAATCAAGGGTTTGAGGGCTAAGTTATGGAATGGACTATGATAATATTTTCATTTTTTTTAAAATATGGTACATTTGTACATGTGTGCAGTCTGAATAATATGTGAAAAGAATCAGCTGACTCGCGTCATGGGAAAGACAAAACGAAATCATAGTAAGGTGTGTATAAGAGAAATAACATAAAAATATAATGTGTGTGTCCATCAAATCACAAATCACTATGAAGAATTTAATGTGTATATCGAGCGGGACACAAATATGTTGGAGTGCGCGGTCTTGCAATAATAATAATAAATACTAGAAAACCTAACATGAAGAAATGAGGAAATGGGACTGGAATCGTAAGATTGGATCGGGAAGCCTACGTAGCCCAAAGAGAATCAAAGTTCACATAGTTAGATAACATGCAAGGTTGGAGTTTAACCCATAAATCCTAAGTTAGAACTCCATTTAGTTTGTTTTTAAGAAAAGTGTGCACAAGTGTAGAAAGTATGAAAAATGAGGAGATTCTAATCTAGGTTTTATAAGAAAACCCTCTATTTGGATTTTTAGATTTTATGAAAATAAGATTTATGTGTACTAAATAATAAAAAGTGAGATTAGTTTTGAGGTGAAGAAATGAAATAAAGATATATAAAAAATGGGAAGAAAAGTAAAAAAGTAATACTAATTGAGTGAGTTGTAAATGAATAACGGTAGAACTTCCAGAGAACTTTAATTCTTATTTTGAAATAGTATGAAGCTAGTTTTAGGATGGTTGGGTGATGGTGAGGTAAGGATGGAAAGTGCAGTGAAAAATGGATTAGAGTGGTTTAAGAAAATGGAGAGAATGTTTCCAAAAAAAATTGGTGCAAGGATTTTGAGGGGAATGTTCTGACTTTAGAAAGGATGTACAGATTAGCATGGCCCCTATCTTGCTTATTGGCATAGCGCTTCCTTATGGGCCAAGGGTAGTACACCTTGCTGATAGGCGGTCAGGGAGCCTATAGGGAGTCTGGAATGGACTTTTTCAGAAATATGGGCATAAAATGCAAATTGTAAGTTCGAATCTTGAATAACCCGGAGCATTAGAAAGGGTATTTAGTGACCTATAAGAATCCCTTGAGCCACTCCTAACTTCGAGAGTTGATCGAAGTCAAACGGGGCTAAAAAATATCCAATGGCCTCTAGATGGGGGGTTCTCGGAGTACAGAAGGGCAAGTATGTGCGAATTATGAAACTGATTCACGCACAGTATCGACCGTTGGAATGGCCATATAGAGACCTATGAGATTTCAATGAGCTTAACTTAGGTTGGAGAGTTGACTGAGGTCAAATGGGGCCCAAAAGTGCCCGATGGCCTCTAGATTAGGATTTAGAGTAAAGAGGTGAGTATGCTCTAATCGTAAGGTCGATTTGCACACGATATTGACCATTGGAAAAAGGATTCAGATACCTATGAGGTTTTAATGAGATTCCCTTGGTTTTTAGGATTGATTGAGGTCAAACTGGGCTCTAAAGTGCCGGGTGGGGTCTAGATTAGGGTTTAAAGTAAAAAGGTGAGTACGCGCGAGTCGTGAGTCTGATTTGCGCACAGTATGGACCGTTTGAAAGGGGATTCAGAGACCTATGAGGTTTCAATGATCTTCTCTCAGGTTAGAGGGTTAATCAAGGTCAAACGGGGCTTAGGATCACCTGGTGGCTTTAGGAGCTAGGGTCTTATAATGGGAGGAGGAGTGTCAGGGACCTAAGGAAGTATTTAAGGGGTATCAGTATGGGGTGTCTATAGAGGCACTCAATGGGAGATCTTGGAACAAGTGAAGGCTGCCAAAATATAGACACCTCATCGATGTTTAAGGGTTGAGGATCCTATTGGCAGATTTGAAGATGGTCGATCAAAGGCTTGAGGTCGGTTCTGTGGACCTAAAGGGTTAAGGTGACCAATTCTAAGGGTCCAGGTCAGTTTTGAGGAACTATGTCTATTTTATAAGCCTAAAGGGTTGAAGTGATAAATTTAAGGGGTCAAGATCGATTCTGCAGACCTAGGTTTATTATGCGGACCTAAAGTTTTGAAATGACAAATGTAGGGCTTCGAGGTCGACTTCATGGACCTAAAGAGTTGAGACGACCGATTTAGAGATTCGAGGTCAATTTTGTGGATGTAAAGAGTGGAGACGACCGATTGAGGCGGTCAAAGTCAATTCTACAGACCTAGGGATTTGACACAACCGATTCAGAGGGTCAAGGTCGGTCCTATGGACCTAGGTCAATTTTGTAAACCTATAATGTTGAGGTGAACAATTAAGTAGGTCAAGGTTGATTTTGTAGACCTAGGTCAAATTTGCAAACCTAAACAGTTGAGGTGACCAATTTAGCGGGTCGAAGTTGATTCTGAGGACCTAGGTCTATTTTGGGGAACTACAAAGTCAAAATGCCCAATTCTTAGGGTCGAGGTCAATTCTACGGACCTAAAAAGATGAAATGACCAATTTATAGGGTCGAGGTCAAATCTGTGGACCTAAAGAGTTGTTCGTGGGTAGAGTCCTTTAATTCTAGCCCTACTGGAGAGGGTGTTGCTATTGCGAGTGCATGCTTCTTTGAATTTTAGTTTCGCTGAGGAGAGATTAGGTATTGTGAGTGCATGCACTCTTGGATTTTGATTTTACATGGGATTAATGATAACTTCGCAAGTGGTTTTATGCTTATGCTTGGGAAATATGCGACATTATAACCTTGACATTTGTCCTCAATAGATGCGGGGATTACAGGCATGCATGTCCAAATGCAGAGGCTATTGACGCATGAGTTTGGGAATGTATGGTACCTAGGGGGGAGGGTTTTGAGGCAGGTTATTGAGGGAGAGGGGGAGGTCCTACCATCGGTTCCCTCAGAGTATATGAGACGAGTGAAGGATATGTTGTAATACCCCGTATTTTTGTGATATTTATTTATGGGATTAATTAAATTAAATGCGTATTAATTGGAAATTAATACGGATTAAAATACTAGCGAGATGCGAGTTGGTATTTGAATATAATGTGCATATATGATTATATATGAATATTGAATTATGAAATTTATCGTGAGATTGAAATACGGCAATTTGGAAATCTTGTTGAGACGCGTGTGACAGTCGCGTCATGGTATATAATTATGATAATTAAAAAGAGAATTTTATTTCTATAAACCGTATGGTCTTTTTGAGTGCGCCAACGCGTCCGGAAGGGTCAAAATAGTCAGAAAACACTAGCTGGGGGTTTGGTTTGGGTCCCGGGGTATTTTTAGGCCATACCGGCAACCAAAAAGGGCAGTTTGGTAATTTTAGAATTTTGGGATTTTTGATTAACGAATTTTAGGAGTTTTAAATGGAAAATTAAAAAACCCACTAACCCATTACCAGCCATTATCTAATTAGAGAGCTACGGGGGTTATTAGAATTAGCCCCAAAAGTTCCTAAGACAAACCCTAGCCTCCATTGCCACCATTAGAGAAGAGCTTGTAGAGGGAGAGATAGAAGGATTCTGCAGAGAGAGAGAGAATACTCCATCAAATCGACATCAAAATCAGAGATTCATAAAAGGCAAGTGGTTTAATTTCATTATTTTGCAGAGAATGCTTCTTCCATGCGTAGGAAATTCAAATAAATTGTATTGTTCTTGGAGTATGATGAAAACCCATTTAATTGGATGTAGAGATTTAAGAATCTATTGAGGAAATTGCGTGTAGAACATTGATAGGATGATTAGTCGGATGAAATTACATCTTCTACATCATAAAAACGGATTTATTTATGTCTATGAATGACTTGATTTTTCTAGGGTTCATGTTCTTGAGATTTGGGAAAAATGGTGGTGATTTGATAATTTGATGTAGTTAAGGTGATTTGAACCCATATAAATGTTGTAATACGGTTCAAACATGTTTAGGAAGGATTAGATACCTTGAAACATTGTTGGAATGACACTTAGGTGAGATTAGAGGTGAAGAGAAGATGGAAAAACGAAATAAGGAATTTCAGGGCTCGAAACTGGCCACTCGTTAGAAGACCTACCCAGGTCGTTCGAACGAGCTCGTTCGAACGAGCTTCTAACGAGTTGACCTTTGACTTCTAACGAGGGTGAAGTTCGTTCGATGTTCTCGTTCGAACGAGACCTCGTTAGAAAGCCCACTTCGTTCGAACGAACTCTCGTTCGAACGAGACTTCGAACGAGTTGACAGTTTAGGCTTCTTAGCCTGTTTTGATTTCGCGTGTCCCATAACCTTATTTAATGGTAGAGATGACCTTCCCTTGATGATAGATTGATATAGTAGGGACATTTGAGTTATATATAGGATTAAAACCTATAAGTGTGATTCGAACCTAAGGGAAATTATGAAGTAGGACGTGAGTGTCTATTACGATGCGAGAACTATTGACGGCCTAATTTATTTTATTAACTGGGAACATATAAATGGTGTAACGTTATATGTCGGTACAAGGATGAGAAGTCTACCACTAATATAAATTATGGTGATTACTAAGACGTGTGAATACTTAGTATATGTATTGATTTTATGTGTATGACATACCTACCATACTTGCTATCACGGGAGGTTTACGTTCGCTTAGGGCCTTCTAATCCTTGTGTTGCCCAAATTTAGATTGGTTACCTCGATGAACATAGGTCAAAGAAGGACTTATTGGGATGTTAATATGTCTGCTGATCGTGGGAGCGCAGGTATGTACGTGACCCATGTGATGTGACTGTGTTCGCCTCCATTATTTGTGTTGTTGTTATCTGAGAACGATTCCTGCGAGATTCGAAATACGTGATCCTTATGTACGTGATGTACCGGGATGGATAGAAGAGTATGTGTGCACCGCAGCTTAGTCTCGGGGTGCTTATATTGTATATTTATGATGTGAATAATATACACTTAATTAATGGGAACTTTCATGTTGGTATTGTGAATAATTATGGTAATATTTTGAGAAAACAAAACGGGTTAACTAATAGTGAATTGTACTACAAATTGAGAATCTGAGTTTAAGTGAAACCCTCGATTTATTTGATAACGCTAGAATGTAATATGGGGATCGAGTAGTAAGGGGTAGAACTTATTACGGTATGGTTAGATATGTATGTCATGTAGATGGGTACGGTACGTTAGGAGTGCACATGTAGTCGAGAGGTGAAAATTTCATGTGAGTGCACGTCCTAACATGTATTTTGCATTTAATGTTTTAATGTTATTAAAACACTTGCTGTTTTTATAATGATTTCCACTTTCGGGCTCTGACCCATTTGCTTTCAAATCTATTTTTGTAAAAACCATTTTAGGTGCCCAGCCACAAGGACACCATGCTTAGGATTCTCATTCAGGTGACGAGCTGTAGCTGTTTGAGGAAGTTACAGGACTTTGCTTGTAGACGCTTCATCTATCTTGACTCGATATTCATCAGCTATCAGTTGTAGGGCATGTCGCCCATTTCTTTTAGAGATATTTCATTTATTTCAGTTATTCGGACTTCTGGCATGTAATTAATTCAGGATTCAGACTTGTCATATTATTTTCATTTGTGGGATTGTTGTGAGGAGTTTTCCTCCGGACTTATTATTATTTGTTGGTTATTTCATTACTTCATTATGGTGAATGGATTATGTTGTTCTTCCATTATTCTTTTATTGCATGTTAATCAGACTTAACTTAAAATTTGACAACTTACTTTTTAAATACTAGGTGGTTAGTAATTATTAAATGTTTTCGACAGTGATGCTATTAACTGAACCAACTTGACATTTTGTATTGATTTAATAAAGGAGTAGTTGCCCGGTATTTAATTAGTCGGGGTGTCACAGGTGTTATCAGAGCATCAGGTTCTAGTGTCCTTTAGGATCTGTACGGCTTATTATGTTTCCGCTGAGCTTTCTTTGATGTAGAGCCCTATATTTTAGGACTGTTGAATTCTCTTGTATTTGCTACGTTCTTCATCTATTTTAAGTTTATAACTGCGAACTTATAAAATTCATTCTTATTTTAGATGCCTCCACGACGTGCACAACGGGTTCCCAGGGATACAACGCCAGAACCACAACCCGCACCAGTTCAGGGCACGATGAATGCCGCCGAGGTTGCAGCCATTGTGGCCCAGGCGGTAAATGCCGCACTAGCAGTAGTTTAGCAGGCACCACTTCAGGCACCGATAGCCGCGCCTGTTCAGGCTCATGCATTCCCGTCTGCTTGGGAACGTGTACGTGACGCTTTTCAGAAAGCACACCCTCCGGAGTTCGCAGGTAGCTCCGATGTGGTAGTTTCGAGTCAGTGGAGGAAGGACATTCAGCGGCACTTGAGGATGTATGAGTGCACCGATGTCCAGAAGCAGATACTAGCTACCTTTAAGCTAGTGGGGTCTGCACTGCAGTGGTGGGAGTCTATTACCACCGTGGAGGAGAGAGATACTCTTACTATTCAGGAGTTTTGGGTGCGGTTCGACCGCAAGTACTTTTCGTCAACTGTTCACACGGAGATGAGGAGGAAGTTGATGAGCCTCAAACAGGAGGGTAAGACTGTGGCCGAGTATGAGGAAGAATTCACTGATCTTCGGAACATTGTTTCGGATGAGATACCGACAGAGGAGAAGAAGATACAGAAATTTACGGACGGGTTGACATGGAGGATTAGTCAGCACTTATTAGGGAACCTCTCGTTAGCCACTTATTCTGATGTGGTTAACGCTGCATTTCTCCATTGCCAGGATCACCACTTTCACATGACTGAGGGCAAGCGATCGGGAGAGTCCAGCCATCAGGGCAGGACTGGAGGACATGGTGCCAGTGGGGCACATTCTGTTCAGGGGCAGAGACAGGGTGATCAGGGTTCCCAGCAGGGGGATCACAAGAGGTTCAGGTCAGGAAATTTCAGGCACGGACAGGGAGGTTTCCGGCAGGGCCATCAGGGTCCGAACGGCCATCAGAACCAGCAGGGTCAGAATGGTCAACAGCAGTTTTAGCAGGGCCAACAGGGCCAGTGGAGGAACGGTAACGGCCACCAGGGCCGGGGGCAGCAGGGACAGAGAGGGGGGAACTTCCCGGGGAAGTGTTTCGTTTATGGCAAGACTGGCCATAAACGCCAGGACTGTCCTGATAGGGGCAGGGCCCCGCAGCAGCAGCAGGGTGCTCGGCATGAGCCACAGAGGCCACTCTTTCCACCTGCTGTCCCAGCTCCAGCCCAGGTGCCAGCACTACCAGCCATTCCAGCAGTTCATGTGCAGCAGGGGCAGTTACAGTATGGACGTGTCTATAACGTCCACCAGGCAGCAGCTCCGCAGGCACCACCCGCGATTGAGGGTATGTTTCCTATCCATGGTACTATGGGTCGGGTTTTGTTTGATACGGGGCAACGCATTATTTTATATCTACACATTTTGCGAAAGCCTTAGGATTGTTAGCTACAGCAGAGAGCACAGTGACGTGTGTAGACTCACCATTGGGGAGTGGGTCACTTATTTTCTTTATATGCTGGGGAGTGGGGGTAGAGATTTGTAGTTTGGTATTACCTGCAGACATGTTGGTATTAGATATGCATGTTCACGATGTGATTATCGGTATGGATTGGCTCGCTGATTATAGAGCTATGATTGATTGCTTCGGTGGGAGCATTGTTTTTGCCATTCCGGGGCAAGAGATGTTTGTAGTGGCGATGCCTCGCCCAGAGGGAGGTTCGACCGCTCATTTGTATTACCTAGAGGAGGATACCTCTAAGGAGGTTGTGATACCTTTAGATTCGATCCCAGTTGTCAGGGAGTATTCTGATGTGTTTCAGGAGATACCAGGCCTACCCCCCAGTCGAGAGATAGACTTTGTCATAGACTTATTATTAGATACGAGACCTATAGCATGCGCACCGTACCGTATGGCTCCAGCTGAGATGAGGGAGTTACGGGATCAGATTGAGCAGTTGTTGGGTCAGGGGTTTATTCGGAGGAGTACTTCGTCGTGGGGTGCCCCTGTGTTGTTCGTGAAGAAGAGAGATGGTTCACTGAGATTGTGTGTGGACTACCGAGAGTTGAATAAGGTCACGATACGGAATAAGTATCCGTTGCCTCGAATCGATGACTTATTCGACCAGTTGAGAGGAGCTTCTTTCTTCTCAAAAATTGATTTGAGATCGGGATACCATCAGTTGCGTATCAGGGAGGAGGACGTCTCGAAGACTGCGTTCTTATCGAGATATGGTTCTTACGAGTTTTGGGTTATGCCTTTTGGTTTGACCAATGCTCCAGCAGTGTTTATGGACTTGATGAATAGGGTGTTCAGGGATTTCCTGGATCAGTTTGTCATTGTCTTCATTGATGATATTCTGGTTTACTCCCAGATAGAGGAGGAGCACGCTGAGCATTTCAGACAAGTTTTGCAGATGCTACGTCAGAACGAGCTGTATGCAAAGTATGAGAAGTGCGGGTTTTGGCTGAAGGAGGTCCAGTTTTTGGGACATATTATTTCCGACCGAGGGATATCTGTTGATCTGGGGAAGGTATCCGCGGTGAGGGAGTGGGGACAGCCCACGACACCAACGGAGATCCATAGTTTCTTGGGTCTAGCAGGATACTACAGGAGGTTCATACGGGGATTTTCGAAGATAGCAGGTCCTTTGACACATCTGACTCGTAAGGGTGTGCCATTCATCTCGAGTGATGCCTGTCAGTTGGCATTCGATGAGTTGAAGGATAAGTTGACCTCAACACCTGTGTTAGCATTGCCGAGACCGGGAGTTGAGTATATAGTCTACACCGATGCGTCCTTGCAAGGACTAGGAGGTGTATTGCAGCAGGAGAGTCAGGCCATAGCTTATGCTTCCCGTAAGCTAAAGCCTCACGAGAAGAATTACCCCACTCATGACTTGGAGTTGGCGGCAATTGTATTAGCCCTTCGTATTTGGAGACATTACCTTTTGGGGGAAAAGTTTCGATTGTTCACGGACCACAAGTCCCTACAATACCTATTCACGCAAAAAGAGTTGAATATGCAGCAGCGAAGGTGGCTTGAATTCGTGAAGGACTATCAGTTTGATATCCAGTATCACCTGGGGAAGGCTAACGTGGTAGCAGACGCGTTGAGCCGTAGGCCAGTAGATGATGAGGTGGCAGGGGTGTGGAAGGCCAAATGGAAGGAATTGGGACACCAGGATGCAGTGGCCCGATCGTTCATGTCGGTGATGACCGTTACACCGTAGATTGTCACGAAGGTAGTAAGGGCACAGGCAAATGACTCGTTCTGTCAGGAGCAGATAGTTCGATTACTAGCAGAGGGAGCCGAGTCCTATACCGTTAGCTCAGACGGGGGATTACGCTTCAATGGGAGATTAGTAGTTCCGGAAGGGGAGGAATTGCGGCACGAGGTAATGGCAGAGTCGCACGGCTCACGATTCGCGGTACATCCCGGTGGGGACAAAATGTACCAGGACATGAGACGACAGTATTGGTGGAGCGGGATGAAGAGAGATATTTCCGAGTTTGTTTCTAAATGCGCCACTTGTCAACTAGTAAAAGTGGATCATCAGAGACCGGCAGGACTGCTACAGCCATTGGAGGTCCCGATGTGGATGTGGGAGAGCATATCCATGGACTTTATCACGGGGTTGCCTACGTCACAGAGAGGTCACGACTCCATTTGGGTAATTGTGGACAGGTTGACCAAAGTCGCTCATTTTCTACCCGTAAGGACGGACTATACTACGGGACAGTATGCCCAGCTCTTTATTTCAGAGATAGTGAGACTTCACGGTGTGCCCCTAAATATCGTGTCTGACCGAGACAAGATATTTGTTTCATGGTTTTGGGAGAGTTTTCAGGAGGACATTGGCACGGAATTGCGGTTGAGTACGGCGTATCACCCGCAGACCGATGGGCAAACTGAGCGTACAAACCAGATGTTGGAGGACATGCTACGTATGAGTATCATTGATTTTGGGGGTGGATGGGAGCAGTATCTTACACTGGTGGAGTTTGCTTACAACAACTCCTATCAGTTCACTATTGGCATGGCTCCATTTGAGGCGTTGTACGGTAGACCTTGTCGTTTCCCAGCATGTTGGTTGGAGGTGGGGGACAACAAACTACTTGGGCCGGAAGTGATTCAGGATACTTCGGTAAGAATAGAATTGATTCGGAGTCGCATTAGGATAGCTCAAGATCGGCAGAAGAGCTATGCAGATGCGAAGAGGTTCTTCAGGGAGTTCCAAGTGGGGGACCAGGTTTTGCTCAGAGTATCTCCTATGAAGGGGATTATGCATTTCGGGAAGAAAGGGAAGTTGGCACCGAGATACGTGGGACCATTTCCTATTATTGAGCGGATTGGACCGGTTGCGTATAGGCTTGGGTTACCGGAGCATTTACATCGGATTCACGATGTGTTTCATATTTCCTCGCTAAGGAAATATCTTAGAGACGATTTGGCCCATTCTCACATTGCTTTGGAGGGCATTGATCTCCAGCCTGATAGCTCCTACGAGGAGGGGCCGATTGCTATTTTGGACCGAAGTGAGCGGAAACTGCGGTCAAAGATAGTTCCGTTAGTGCGTGTTCAGTGGCGACATCATAATGTCGAGGAGTCCACATGGGAGCGCGAGGATGAGATGCGCGAACGTTATCCATAGTTGTTCTTACCAGGTACTTTCTAGTTCCGAATTTCGGGACGAAATTCAGTTATTAGGGGGGAAGTATGTAATACCCCGTATTTTTGTGATATTTATTTATGGGATTAATTAAATTAAATGCGTATTAATTGAAAATTAATCCGGATTAAAATACTAGCGAGATGCGAGTTGGTATTTGAATATAATGTGCATATATGATTATATATGAATATTGAATTATGAAATTTGTCGTGAGATTGAAATACGGCAATTTGGAAATCTTGTTGAGACGCGTGTGACAGTCGCGTCATGGTATATAATTATGATAATTAAAAAGTGAATTTTATTTCTATAAACCGTATGGTCGTTTTGAGTGCCCCAACGCGTCCGGAAGGGTCGAAATAGTTAGAAAACACTAGCCGGGGGTTTGGTTTGGGTCCCGGGGTATTTTTAGGCCATACCGGCAACCAAAAAGGGCAGTTTGGTAATTTTAGAATTTTGGGATTTTTGATTAACGAATTTTAGGAGTTTTAAATGGAAAATTAAAAGACCCAATAACCCATTACCAGCCATTATCTGATTAGAGGGCTACGGGGGTTATTAGAATTAGCCCCAAAAGTTCCTAAGACAAACCCTAGCCTCCATTGCCACCATTAGAGAAGAGCTTGTAGAGGGAGAGATAGAAGGATTCTGCAGAGAGAGAGAGAATACTCCATCAAATTGACATCAAAATCATAGATTCATATAAGGCAAGTGGTTTAATTTCATTATTTTGCAGAGAATGCTTCTTCCATGCGTAGGAAATTCAAATAAATTGTATTGTTCTTGGAGTATGATGAAAACCCATTTAATTGGATGTAGAGATTTAAGAATCTATTGAGGAAATTGCATGTAGAACATTGATAGGATGATTAGTCGGATGAAATTACATCTTTTGCATCATAAAAACGGATTTAGTTATGTCTATGAATGACTTGATTTTTCTGGGGTTCATGTTCTTGAGATTTGGGAAAAATGGTGGTGATTTGATAATTTGATGTAGTTAAGGTGATTTGAACCCATATAAATGTTGTAATACGGTTGAAACATGTTTAGGAAGGATTAGATACCTTGAAACATTGTTGGAATGACACTTAGGTGAGATTAGAGGTGAAGAGATGATGGAAAAACGAAATAAGGAATTTCTAGGCTTGAAACTGGCCACTCGTTAGAAGACCTGCCCAGGTCGTTCGAACGAGCTCGTTCGAATGAGCTTCTAACGAGTTGACCTTTGACTTCTAACGAGGGTGAAGTTCGTTCGATGTTCTCGTTCGAACGAGACCTCGTTAGAAAGCCCACTTCGTTCGAACGAACTCTCGTTCGAACGAGACTTCGAACGAGTTGACAGTTTAGGCTTTTTAGCCTGTTTTGATTTCGCGTGTCCCGTAACCTTATTTAATGGTAGAGATGACCTTCCCTTGATGATAGATTGATATAGTAGGGACATTTGAGTTATATATAGGATTAAAACCTATAAGTGTGATTCGAACCTAAGGGAAATTATGAAGTAGGACGTGAGTGTCTATTACGATGCGAGAACTATTGACGGCCTAATTTATTTTATTAACTGGGAACATATAAATGGTGTAACGTTATATGTCGGTACAAGGATGAGAAGTCTACCACTAATATAAATTATGGTGATTACTAAGACGTGTGAATACTTAGTATATGTATTGATTTTATGTGTATGACATACCTACCATACTTGCTATCACGGGAGGTTTACGTTCGCTTAGGGCCTTCTAATCCTTGTGTTGCCCGGATTTAGATTGGTTACCTCGATGAACATAGGTCAAAGAAGGACTTATTGGGATGTTAATAAGTCTGCTGATCCTGGGAGCGCAGGTATGTGCGTGACCCATGTGATGTGACTGTGTTCGCCTCCATTATTTGTGATGTTGTTATCTGAGAATGATTCCTGAGAGATTCGGAATACGTGATCCTTATGTACGTGATGTACCGGGATGGATAGAAGAGTATGTGTGCACCGCAGCTTAGTCTCGGGGTGCTTATATTGTATATTTATGATGTGAATAATATACACTTAATTAATGGGAACTTTCATGTTGGTATTGTGAATAATTATGGTAATATTTTGAGAAAACAAAACGGGTTAACTAATAGTGAATTGTACTACAAATTGAGAATCTGAGTTTAAGTGAAACCCTCGATTTATTTGATAACGCTAGAATGTAATATGGGGATCGAGTAGTAAGGGGTAGAACTTATTACGGTATGGTTAGATATGTATGTCATGTAGATGGGTACGGTACGTTAGGAGTGCACATGTAGTCGAGAGGTGAAAATTTCATGTGAGTGCACGTCCTAACATGTATTTTGCATTTAATGTTTTAATGTTATTAAAACACTTGCTGTTTTTAAAATGATTTCCACTTTCGGCATCTGACCCATTTGCTTTCAAATCTATTTTTGTAAAAACCATTTTAGGTGCCCAGCCACAAGGACACCATGCTTAGGATTCTCATTCAGGTGACGAGCTGTAGCTGTTTGTGGAAGTTACAGGACTTTGCTTGTAGACGCTTCATCTATCTTGACTCGATATTCATCAGTTTCCAGTTGTAGGGCATGTCGCCCATTTCTTTTAGAGATATTTCATTTATTTCAGTTATTCGGACTTCTGGCATGTAATTAATTCAGGATTCAGACTTGTCATATTATTTTCATTTGTGGGATTGTTGTGAAGAGTTTTCCTCCGGACTTATTATTATTTGTTGGTTATTTCATTACTTCATTATGGTGAATGGATTATGTTGTTCTTCCATTATTCTTTTATTGCATGTTAATCAGACTTAACTTAAAATTTGGCAACTTACTTTTTAAATACTAGGTGGTTAGTAATTATTAAATGTTTTCGACAGTGATGCTATTAACTGAACCAACTTGACATTTTGTATTGATTTAATAAAGGAGTAGCTGCTCGGTATTTAATTAGTCGGGGTGTCACATATGTCTGATGAGGCTAGGGAAATAGTGATGGAGGGTGAGCCCTACATGCACTATACTGATATTACGGTGGGCTATGACTACTTGGACTTTGAGGCTAGTTAATTTACATCGTCGTGCATTATGATTTGGATAATATGTACCCACATGTAGCGAGACTAGAAAGGGGTACCATTCTACTGGTGGAGTTGGTCCATAACACATGTGGAGGCACAACGACGGTAGTGAAGGAGGATCTATTCCACCATATTTATACCTCATCTTACCATATTCGAGTGCAAAGTAGGAAGGCAATCTCGGTGCCTCATCACCCTCATGCAGAGATATACAAATTTGCGGGTCTTCCTGAAGAGGCTTTTCAGAGATTTGTACAACCCTTTTCTTTCTGATTTTCTTGCCTTTTTATTTCTTTGCCAGACTATCCACGTGTCGACGACCTGATTACGGGATATACGGGACTAGATGGAATCAGTGTCTGATTACATGAGAAAGCTAAATAGTTCCTACCTAGTTATGCTGACTACATCCAAGGAGATCTCTAGCTCTAGGAGTAGGGGTTCTACCACACATTGTCGAGGGAAGTGTGTTCGCCCAGGTTCTTAATTCGATGGTTTTATTAAGTTCTGGACGTTCGGGCTACGTCACGATTTATCTTTTCTCTTTTTTTTCTTTTGCTTTTTTCTCACCTGTAAAAATAATGTAATCATTTTCGAAAAGTTCATATAAGATGCATTTTTTTTTTTCAATTGCCGATTGAAATATCCCTTGGACTGCCAATCGACATAAGGGCCAAGTTAAAATCACTTTCTTATCTTTCATTACACTTCATGTGTACTCTTGGATAGTTGGTATTAGATGGTCTGGCAGCATCTTGAATTTCTTATCTTTTATGGATTATTTTAGTATAAAAAGGGTACTTTGTTAGTGGTTTTCATCGCCACAACTCAAAACTTTTTTTCCTTTGTAATATTTCTTCTTCTTTTTCTACAATGGAACTTTTTATGTCTGAAACTTTCTCTATTTACCTTAAAGGCTTAGAAGCCATATGCCTCTATAATATTAATTATGAAGATTTCATCCCTTGTCATGTCTCCTTAAGACGTAACCTCCCTATAGACTGGAATCTTCTGGAAGTGGCGGTGCAATTCGGGTACCCTTAAGACCTCGTCTTACGATTTAGCCTGGATGAGGTGTGTCCCACCTATGAATAATTTTCTTCTATGATAGGTTTCAACCCAAGTGTGACGGTAGCTATGCCGGATTTATCCCGTTTACTTGGGTGTCACTAGTAGAGTTGCTATGCGTTTATTCTTTATCATCCCGACTATTCGTGCATGGAGGAAATATTATCATCTTGACGGTAATGAACCCGGTGTGATATGAAGAATTATATTGATAATGACTTTGACGGTGTCGTAGCCCTAGTATTGACTATTGAGCTTCTTTTGGTGATAGGTGATACGATGGTTGACCCTCAGGTAGCCACGATAGTGTTGTGGATGTCTTACCATTGTAATCTAGTTGTTGTGATACTTGCATACATTCTAAATGAACTGGTATCTTGGAAGGAGGGTCGGTCTAATTTATTATAGGGGATCCCTATCATGATGTTCATGTGGTTGTTTGAGAGACTTCTCTTGGTGGCCCCTCCTGAGTACCTTTTATCAGACATTCCCAACTTCTTTTCTAGGACTTTTTTTAGGTTCATCTTGTTGATAGAGAACTGGGTGAACTGGTTTATAGAGCCTGGGGCTAGAGCCTTTGTGGGCCTTTCCCGTGGTGAGGGGACTAGGAGTCTGTCTTGAAACTGGGCGATTACAGATACATATGGTTGGTGGTTCTTCATTAGACTTCTTTTTACTTTCCATGGTGGTTTCTACACCAAATGGGGTGGGAGAAAATCATTCCTCCATGCGCAACTAACTTCTTTCCTATGGATGACTTGAGTGAGTTATTGAGGATGATATTGGAGACCTTATGGAAGCGCAGTCGACCGTCTGCCCGTCCGTCTCAATTTGTTGGGGAGGTTGGGTTCATATTCAAAGATTACCTAAAGTGGTTGTGGAAGTGGGTGGATTAGAATATTATAGTGGAAGGGAGTGGTGGGAGATTGCTTGTAAGGTTCGATGCTTTGGAAGAAGGTGTCATGGTTTCACCTAAGATTGTAAAGGTCTATCGCCTCATAGAGTTCATTCGGAGTCGCAACTAGGAATGAGATAGGTAAGATTATAAGGTCTGGCAGCTTCTCGAATTTCGTATTTTTTATGGATTATTTTAGTAAAAAAATAGTACTTTGATGGTGGTTTTCATCACCACAACTCAAACTTCTTTCCTTTATAATCTTTCTTATTCTTCTTCCGCAATGGAACTTTCGGTGTTCGAAACTTTCCCGATTTACCTTGAAGCTTTAGAGGCTATATGCCTCTATAATATTAATTATGAAGCTTGAAAGTACGCTTTTGTTCAAACAAAGAAATTATTTAATTAAACTCAGTTTTTTCAATTAAATCCTAAAACATGCATCTATGTTTGATTGAAGACAATATAATCATGCAATAACATTCAATTACAAACAAACACACAAATGAGGAAAAATCCCCCAAAGGGTCAAAACCTTTTATTTTCAATATAATTTGTAAAGAACTATTTACACGGATTATACTGAAAACATGAGTGACAGACGAAATACTCTCAGGTGTCGATTCCGATGCCGTCGACTGGAATCTCCCACAAGAACTCCAGATGGGTAGCAATGGAAAAGGGTCGGCTTCTCCACAAGTCACTCCAGATGAGTAATAATGATCCTTTGAAGGTTTAAATAATCACACACATATATGGGAATAGTTTTGTGAATCAAAAAGGTATAAAACCTTAAAAACTCGAAGTCTGTTTTATGGGTTGTAAATCACAGAAACGTGTACGAAAAAGACTTGAAAAACGTGCAGAATGGGTACAGATATTTATACGAAAATCGAGGCGGCGCCGTCGCTTGAATGACATAGGCATGTCACTCGAACGAGAGCACGTGTCGCTCAAACGAGATCGCGCGACATCCTCATATCGCTTGAACGAGCTCGACGACCAAAAAAGTCTGCTTCTACACTTAGAAAAATTTCTTATTTTATGATAAAAACAAATCCGACTTTGAAAAATATTTTTTTTAAAGGGTCCTAAATATTTATGCAAATATTAACAACTCCAATAAACCATTTTACCAGTAACACGTCGTGGAGTAGTGGGAACGGTTGAGCAGCATGTGTAATACCCCGTATTTTTGTGATATTTATTTTTGGGATTAATTAATTAAATGCGTATTAATTGGAAATTAATCCGGGTTAAAAATACTAGCGAGATACGAGTTGGTATTTGATTATATGTGCATATATGATTATATATGAATATTGAATTATGAAATTTGTCGTGAGATTGAAATACGGCAATTTGGAAATTTTGTTGAGACGCGTGTGACAGTCGCGTCATGGTATATAATATATTTTTATTATAAAAGTGAATTTAAATTCTATTAACCGTATGGTCGTTTTGAGTGCGCCAACGCGTCCGGAAGGGTCGAGATAGTCAGAAAACACTAGCCGGGGGTTTAGTTTGGGTCCCGGGGTATTTTTAGGCCATACCGGCATCTTATAAGGGTAGTTTGGTAATATTGTATTTTTGGGATTTAATAATGACGAAAATTAGTAAATTATATCTGATTTAGGAAACCAACCACTAAACCCACTACCAACCATATTGACCCATAAGACTACGGGGAGTTTTAGAATTAGGTTTTCTATGTTCCCAAAACAAACCCTAGCCACCTTTGGAGAAGAAGGCTTGTAGAGACAGAGAGAGAGAAGGAATTCTACAGAAAAAGCTTAATCAAATCAACACCAAATTCAGAGACACTCGAGGCAAGTGGTTTAATTCTATTTAATTCAGAGAATGTTTCTTCCATGTTAGACAAATTGAAAGATTTACATGTTCTTGGAAGATTAAATCAAAAACCATTTTAATTGGACTTAGGACTTGAATTTTGAGGACAAATTGCATGTAGAATCGGATAGAGATGATTACCCTGATGTTAATATGTGTTGGATGTAACAAAAACGGATCTAATTTGAGTATATTGATGATAATCAATTCTAGGGTTTATATTCTTGAGAAATTGAGAAAAAGTGTAGAGATTTGTAGATTGATTGATGTTAGGTTGATTTAAACCTAGAAAACACGTTAATATATGACCTTGATATGTTTAGGGATGATTAGAGACCTTAAAACATTGTTGGGACGAATTTTGGGTTGAGATTTGAGGTTAGAAATTGGTGAAAAACGAATAAGGATTTCTGGGCTTGAAACTGGTCGCTCGTTAGAAGACCTTCCCAGGTCGTTCGAACGACATCGTTCGAACGAGCTTCTAACGAGTTGACCATTGACTTCTAACGAGGGTGAAGTTCGTTCGATGAGTTCGTTCGAACGAGATCTCGTTAGAAAGCCCACTTCGTTCGAACGAGATCTCGTTAGAAGTCTCAGTTCGTTCGAACGAACTCTCGTTCGAACAGCCTCGTTCGAACGAGACTTCGAACGAGATGACAGTTTAGGACTTTTAGCCTGTTTTGATCCCGAGTGCCCCGTAACCTTGTGTATAGGTAGAGATAACCCTTCCTTGATGCGTAATCGTTATATTTGGGATGTTTGGGATATTACGAGGAGTCAAACCTAGAAAGGTAGTTTGAACCAAAAGGAAAATATGGGTAGGACGTGAGTGCCTATTACGATGCGAGAACTATTGACGGCCTAGCTTATTATATTAATCGGGAACATATAAATTGGGTAATATTATATGTCGGTACAAGAGTGAGAAGTGTACCATATATATTATGGTGATTACTAAGACGTGTGCATACTTAGTATATGTATTGATTTTATGTGTATGACATACCTACCATACTTGCTATCACGGGAGGTTTACGTTCGCTTAGGGCCCTCTAATCCTTGTGTTTCCCGGATTTAGACTGGTTACCTCGATGAACATAGGTCAGAGAAGGACTTATTGGGATGTTAATAAGTCTGCTGATCGGGGGAGCGCAGGTATGTGCGTGACCCATGTGATGTGACTGTGTTCGCCTCCATTATTTGTGATGTTGTTATCTGTGAACTATTCCTGAGAGATTCGGAATATGTGATCCTTATGTACGTGATGTACCGGGATGGATAGCAGAGTATGCGTGCACCGCAGCTAGTTCTCGGGGTGCTTGTATTGTATTATATTGTATATTTATGTGGTGGAAAATATACACTTAGTAAAATGGGAACATTCATATGGTATTGTGTGTAACTATGGAATAACATAAAAGGGATAATCTATAACGAGTTGTATTACTTTTATATGAGAACCTGAATTTACGTTAAGCCCCTATTTATTGAGATCGTGATTATTTTAATGGGAACCGAGTAATAAGGGTAGAACCTATGACATTCTAGCTAGATATGATGTCACTTAGCTAGTGGTTTGTGTCATTTTAGATGGGTACTTACGTTAGGAGTGCACAGTTAGGCGAGAGGTGAGAATTTCATGTGAGTGCACGTCCTAACATGTACTTTGCATTTAATGTTTTTAAATGTTTTTAAAGCACTTGCAGGTTTTTAAAATATCTCCACATTCGGGATCTGACCCGTTTGCTTTCAAATCTATTTTTCTTGTAAAACCATTTTTAGGTGCCCAGCCACAAGGACACCATGCATAGGATACTCATTCAGGTGACGAACTGTAGCTGTTTGTGGAAGCTACAGGGATTTGCTTTTAGACGCTTCTATCATTTGGATTCCAGATTCAGTATCTATCAGTTGTAGGGCATGTTGCCCATTTCTATTAGAGACATCTTTCCATTACAGTTTTTCAGACTTTGGCATGTATTGATTCAGTATTCAGTTTAGTTATTTCAGTTTGTGGTATTTCGTGAGGAGTTTTCCTCTAGACTTTATTTACATTATGTGATGGTTATTCTATTTACTTCGTTATGGTGAATGGTGTTATTATTCTTCATTACACTTGTTGCATGTTAATCAGATTTAAATTAAAATTTGACAACTTACTTTTTAAATACTAGGTGGTTAGTAATAATAAAAAATGTTTTCGACAGTGATGCTATTAACTGAGCCAACTTGGCATTTTGAATTAATTTAATAAAGGAGTAGCTACCCGGTATTTAATTAGTCGGGGTGTTACAGGTGGTATCAGAGCATCAGGTTCTAGTGTCCTTTAGGATCTGTACGGCTATTATGTTTCCGCTAAGTTTTCTTTGATATAGAGCCCTATATTTTAGGACTGTTGTACTCTTTTGTGTATGCTTCGTTGTTCAGCTATTTTAAGTTTATAAACTGCGAACTTATAAACTTCATTCTTATTTCAGATGCCTCCACGACGTGCACGACGAGTTCCCAGGGATGCAACGCCCGAACCCCAGCCCGCTCCAGTTCAGGGCATGATGAATGCCGCTGAGGTTGCAGCCATTGTAGCCCAAGCGGTAAATGCCGTAATTGCCGTAGTTCAGCAGGCACCACCTCAGGCGCGGGTTGCCATGCCAGTATAGGCAAATGCATTCCCGTCTGCTTGGGAACGTGTACGTGACACTTTTCAGAAAGCGCATCCGCCAGAGTTTACAGGTAGCTCAGATGTGGTAGTCTCGAGCCAGTGGAGGAAGGATATGTAGAGGCACTTGAGGATGCATGAGCGCACGGATGTTCAGAAGCAGGTGCTAGCTACTTTCAAGCTAGTTGGATCTGCACTGCAGTGGTGGGAGTCTATTACAACCATGGAGGAGAGGGATACTCTCACTATTCAGGACTTTTGGGTGCGGTTTGACCGCAAGTACTTTTCGTCCGCTGTTCATACGGAAATGAGGAGGAAATTGATGAGTCTGAAGCAGGAGGGTAAGACCGTGGCCGAGTATGAGGCCGAGTTCACGAATCTGTTGAATATCGTTCCGGATGAGATACCAACAGAAAAGAAGAAGATTGAGAAATTCACCGACGGGTTGACATGGAGGATCCGTCAACATCTGTTAGGGAACCTTTCGTTGGACACTTATTCTGATGTGGTTAACGCTGCTTTGTTACACTGCCAGGATCACCGCTTTCATATGACTGAAGGCAAGAGATCGGGAGAGTCTAGCCATCAGGGCAGGACTGGAGGACATGGTGCTAGTGGGGCACAATATGTTCAGGGGCAGAGACAGGGTGAGCAGGGTTCCCAGCAGGGGGATCAGAAGAGGTTCAGACCAGGGAATTATAGGCACGGACAAGGAGGTTTTCGTCAGGGCCATCAGGGTCCGAACGGCCATCAGGGCCAACAGGGGCAGAATGGGCAGCAGTTTCAACAGGGCCAGCAGGGCCAGTGGAGGAATGGTAACGGCCACCAGGGCCGGGGGCAACAGGGACCGAGAGGGGGAAACTTTTCGGGAAAGTGTTTTTTTTGTGGCAAGACTGGCCATAAACGCCAGGACTGTCCTGATAGGGGCAAGGCCCCGCTGCAGCAGCAGCAGGGTGCTCGACATGAGCCACAGAGGACACTTTTTCCACCAGCCCTCCCAGCTCCAGCCCAGCTGCCAGCTCTTCCAGCCATTCCAGCAGTTCCTGTGCAGCAGGGACAGTTACAGTATGGACGTGTCTATAACGTCCACCAGGCAGCAGCTCCGCAGGCACCGCCAGCGATTGAGGGTAAGTTTCCTATCCATGGCACTATGGGTCGGGTATTGTTTGATACGGGGGCTACACATTGCTTTATAGCCACACATTTTGCGAAAGCCTTAGAGTTGTTAGCTACGGCAGAGAGCACAGTGACGTGTGTAGACTCACCATTGGGGAGCGAGTCACTTATTTTCTTTATATGTCGGGGAGTAGGGGTAGAGATTGGTAGTCTGGTATTACCTGCAGATATGTTGGTATTAGATATGCATGTTCACGATGTGATTATTGGTATGGATTGGCTCGCTGATTGTAGAGCCATGATTGATTGCTTTGGTGGGAGCATTGTTTTTGCCATTCCGGGGCAAGAGATGTTTGTTGTGGCGATGCCTCGCCCAGAGGGAGGCTCGACCGCTCATTTGTATTACTTAGAGGAGGATACCTCTAAGGAGGTTGTGATTCTTTTAGATTCGATCCCAGTTGTCAGGGAGTATTCTGATGTGTTTCAGGAGATACCAGGCCTACCCCCACTCGAGAGATAGACTTTGTTATAGATTTATTGCCAGATACGAGACCTATAGCACGCGCACCGTACCGTATGGCTCCAGCTGAGATGAGGGAGTTACGGGATCAGATTGAGCAGTTGTTGGGTCAGGGGTTTATTCGGAAGAGTACTTCACCGTGGGGTGCCCCTGTGTTGTTCGTAAAGAAGAGAGATGGTTCACTGAGATTGTGTGTGGACTACCGAGAGTTGAATAAGGTCACGATACGGAATAAGTATCCGTTGCCTCGAATCGATGACTTATTCGACCAGTTGAGAGGAGATTCTTTCTTCTCGAAGATTGATTTGAGATCGGGATACCATCAGTTGCGTATCAGGGAGGAAGATGTCTCGAAGACTGCGTTCTTGTCGAGATATGGTTCTTCCGAATTTCGGGTTATGTCGTTTGGTTTGACCAACGCTCCAGCAGTATTTATGGACTTGATGAACAGAGTGTTCAGGTATTTCCTAGATCAGTTTGTCATTGTCTTCATCGATGATATTCTGGTTTACTCCCAGACAGAGGAGGAGCACGCCGAGCATTTGAGGCAAGTTTTGCAGACACTACGTCAGAACGAGTTGTATGCAAAATATGAGAAATGCGAGTTTTGGCTGAAGGAGGTCCAGTTTTGTGGACATATTATTTTCGATCGGGGGATATCTGTTGATCCGGGGAAGGTATCCGCGGTGAGGGAGTGGGGACAGCCCACGACACCGACAGAGATTCGTAGTTTCTTGGGCCTACCAGGATACTACAGGAGGTTCATTCGGGGATTCTCGAAGATAGCAGGTCCCTTGACACATCTGACTCGTAAGGGTGTGCCATTCATCTGGAGTGATGCCTGTCAGTTATCATTCGATGAATTGAAGGATAAGTTGACCTCAGCACCTGTGTTAGCATTACCGAGACCGGGAGTTGAGTATCTAGTATACACCGATGCGTCCCTACAAGGACTTGGAGATGAATTGCAGCAGGAGAGTCAGGCCATAGCTTATGCTTCCCGTAAGCTAAAGCCTCACGAGAATAATTACCCCACTCATGACTTGGAGTTGGCGGCAGTTGTATTTGCCCTTCGTATTTGGAGACATTACCTTTTGGGGGTGAAGTTTCAATTGTTCACGGACCACAAGTCCCTACAGTACTTATTCACGCAGAAGGAGTTGAATATGCGGCAGCGTAGGTGGCTTGAGTTTGTGAAAGACTACCAGTTCGACATCCAGTATCACCCGAGAAAGGCTAACGTGGTAGCAGACGCGTTGAGCCGTAGGCCAGCAGATGAAGTGGCAGAGGTGTGGAAGGCAAAGTGGAAGGAGTTGGGACACCAGGATGCAGTGGCCCGATCTTTCATGTCTGTGATGACCGTTACACCGCAGATTGTCACGAAGGTAGTACGGGCACAAGCTAATGACTCGTTCTGTCAGGAGAAGATAGTTCGATTACTAGCAGAGGGAGACGAGTCCTATACCGTTAGCTCAGACGGGGGATTACGCTTCAATGGGAGATTGGTGGTTCCGAAAGGAGAGGAATTGCGGCATGAGGTGATGGCAGAGTCGCACGGCTCACGGTTCGCGGTACATCCCGGTAGGGACAAAATGTACCAAGACATGAGACGACAGTATTGGTGGAGTGGAATGAAGAGAGATATTGCCGAGTTTGTTTCTAAATGCGCCACTTGTCAGCTAGTAAAAGTGGATCATCAGAGACCGGCAGGACTACTACAGCCGTTGAAGATCCCGATGTGGATGTGGGAGAGCATATCCATGGACTTTATCACGGGATTGCCTACGTCACAGAGAGGTCACAACTCCATTTGGGTAATTGTGGACAGGTTGACCAAAGTCTCTCATTTTCTACCCGTAAGGACAGATTACACTACGGGACAGTATGCCCATCTCTTCATTGCGGAGATAGTGAGACTTCACGGTGTGCCCCTAAATATCGTGTCTGACCGAGACAAGATATTTGTTTCACGGTTTTGGGAGAGTTTTCAGGAGGCCATGGGCACGGAATTACGGTTGAGTACGGCATATCACCCGCAGACCGATGGGCAAACCGAACGTACAAACCAGATGTTGGAGGACATGCTACGTATGAGTATCATTGATTTCGGGGGTGGATGGGAGCAATATCTTCCACTGGTAGAGTTTGCTTACAACAACTCATATCAGTTCACTATTGGCATGGCCCCATTTGAGGCATTGTACGGTAGACCTTGTCGTTCCCCATCATGTTGGTTGGAGGTGGGGGACAACAAACTACTTGGGCCGGAAGTGATTCAGGATACTTCGGCGAGGATAGAATTGATTCGGAGTCGCATTCGGGTAGCTCAAGACAGGCAGAAGAGCTATGCTGATGCGAAGAGGTTCTTCAGAGAGTTACAAGTGGGGGATCAAGTTTTGCTCAGAGTATCTCCTATGAAGGGGATTATGCGTTTCGGGAAGAAAAGGAAGTTGGCACCGAGATATGTGGGACCATTTCCTATTATTGAGCGGATTGGACCAGTTGCGTATAGACTTGGGTTACCGGAGCAATTGCATCGGATTCACGATGTGTTTCATATTTCCTCGCTAAGGAAATACCTTAGAGATAATTTGGCTCATTCTCACATCACTGTGGAGGACATCGATCTCCAGCCGGATAGCTCCTATGAAGAGGGGCCGATTGCTATTCTAGACCGAAGTGAGCGGAAACTGCGGTCCAAGATAGTTCCGTTAGTGCGTGTTCAGTGGCGACATCATAATGTCGAGGAGTCCACATGGGAGCGCGAGGATGAGATGCGCGAACGTTATCCAGAGTTGTTCATACCAGGTACTTTCTAGTTCCGAATTTCGGGATGAAATTCAGTTATTAGGGGGGAAGTATGTAATACCCCGTATTTTTGTGATATTTATTTTTGGGATTAATTAATTAAATGCGTATTAATTGGAAATTAATCCGGGTTAAAAATACTAGCGAGATGGGAGTTGGTATTTGATTATATGTGCATATATGATTATATATGAATATTGAATTGTGAAATTTGTCGTGAGATTGAAATACGGCAATTTGGAAATTATGTTGAGACGCGTGTGACAGTCGCGTCATGGTATATAATATATTTTTATTATAAAAGTGAATTTAAATTCTATTAACCGTATGGTCGTTTTGAGTGCGCCAACGCATCCGGAAGGGTCGAGAGAGTCAGAAAACACTAGCCGGGGGTTTAGTTTAGGTCCCGGGGTATTTTTAGGCCATACCGGCATCTTATAAGGGTAGTTTGGTAATATTGTATTTTTGGGATTTAATAATGACGAAAATTAGTAAATTATATCTGATTTAGGAAACCAACCACTAAACCCACTACCAACCATATTGACCCATAAGACTACGGGGAGTTTTAGAATTAGGTTTTCTAAGTTCCCAAAACAAACCCTAGCCACCTTTGGAGAAGAAGGCTTGTAGAGAGAGAGAGAGAGAGAGAAGGAATTCTGCAGAAAAAGCTTCATCAAATCAACACCAAATTCAGAGACACTCGAGGCAAGTGGTTTAATTCTATTTAATTCAGAGAATGTTTCTTCCATGTTAGACAAATTGAAAGATTTACATGTTCTTGGAAGATTAAATCAAAAACCATTTTAATTGGACTTAGGACTTGAATTTTGAGGACAAATTGCATGTAGAATCGGATAGAGATGATTACCCTGATGTTAATATGTGTTGGATGTAACAAAAACGGATCTAATTTGAGTATATTGATGATAATCAATTCTAGGGTTTATATTCTTGAGAAATTGAGAAAAAGTGTAGAGATTTGTAGATTGATTGATGTTAGGTTGATTTAAACCTAGAAAACACGTTAATATATGACCTTGATATGTTTAGGGATGATTAGAGACCTTAAAACATTGTTGGGACGAATTTTGGGTTGAGATTTGAGGTTAGAAATTGGTGAAAAACGAATAAGGATTTCTGGGCTTGAAACTGGTCGCTCGTTAGAAGACCTTCCCAGGTCGTTCGAACGACATCGTTCGAACGAGCTTCTAACGAGTTGACCATTGACTTCTAACGAGGGTGAAGTTCGTTCGATGAGTTCGTTCGAACGAGATCTCGTTAGAAAGCCCACTTCGTTCGAACGAGATCTCGTTAGAAGTCTCAGTTCGTTCGAACGAACTCTCGTTCGAACAGCCTCGTTCGAACGAGACTTCGAACGAGATGACAGTTTAGGCTTTTTAGCCTATTTTGATCCCGAGTGCCCCGTAACCTTGTGTATAGGTAGAGATAACCCTTCCTTGATGCGTAATCGTTATATTTGGGATGTTTGGGATATTACGAGGAGTCAAACCTAGAAAGGTAGTTTGAACCTAAAGGAAAATATGGGTAGGACGTGAGTGCCTATTACGATGCGAGAACTATTGACGGCCTAGCTTATTATATTAACCGGGAACATATAAATTGGGTAATATTATATGTCGGTACAAGAGTGAGAAGTGTACCATATATATTATGGTGATTACTAAGACGTGTGCATACTTAGTATATGTATTGATTTTATGTGTATGACATACCTACCATACTTGCTATCACGGGAGGTTTGCGTTCGCTTAGGGCCCTATAATCCTTGTGTTGCCCGGATTTAGACTGGTTACCTCGATGAACATAGGTCAGAGAAGGACTTATTGGGATGTTAATAAGTCTGCTGATCGTGGGAGCGCAGGTATGTGCGTGACCCATGTGATGTGACTGTGTTCACCTCCATTATTTGTGATGTTTTTATCTGTGAACTATTCCTGAGAGATTCGGAATATGTGATCCTTATGTACGTGATGTACCGGGATGGATAGCAGAGTATGCGTGCACCGCAGCTAGTTCTCGGGGTGCTTGTATTGTATTATATTGTATATTTATGTGGTGGAAAATATACACTTAGTAAAATGGGAACATTCATATGGTCTTGTGTGTAACTATGGAATAACATAAAAGGGATAATCTATAACGAGTTGTATTACTTTTATATGAGAACCTGAATTTACGTTAAGCCCCTATTTATTGAGATCGTGATTATTTTAATGGGAACCGAGTAATAAGGGTAGAACCTATGACATTCTAGCTAGATATGATGTCACTTAGCTAGTGGTTTGTGTCATTTTAGATGGGTACTTACGTTAGGAGTGCACAGTTAGACGAGAGGTGAGAATTTCATGTGAGTGCACGTCCTAACATGTACTTTGCATTTAATGTTTTTAAATGTTTTTAAAGCACTTGCAGGTTTTTAAAATATCTCCACATTCGGGCTCTGACCCGTTTGCTTTCAAATCTATTTTTCTTGTAAAACCATTTTTAGGTGCCCAACCACGAGGACACCATGCATAGGATACTCATTCAGGTGACGAACTGTAGCTGTTTGTGGAAGCTACAGGGATTTGCTTTTAGACGCTTCTATCATTTGGATTCCAGATTCAATATCTATCAGTTGTAGGGCATGTTGCCCATTTCTATTAGAGACATCTTTCCATTACAGTTTTTCAGACTTTGGCATGTATTGATTCAGTATTCAGTTTAGTTATTTCAGTTTGTGGTATTGTAGTGAGGAGTTTTCCTCCAGACTTTATTTACATTATGTGATGGTTATTCTATTTACTTCGTTATGGTGAATGGTGTTATTATTCTTCATTACACTTGTTGCATGTTAATCAGATTTAAATTAAAATTTGACAACTTACTTTTTAAATACTAGGTGGTTAGTAATAATAGAAAATGTTTTCGACAGTGATGCTATTAACTGAGCCAACTTGGCATTTTTGAATTAATTTAATAAAGGAGTAGCTACCCGGTATTTAATTAGTCGGGGTGTTACAGCATGTCGCATGTAGCATGATGCACGTGTGAAGATGGTGGATGCATGGATTCGGATCAAGGCCGTCGTGGAAGATCGTGTTGACGTGTCGAATGTAGCGGCATCAGACATACATACTGTGATCTAGGACAAATAGAAAATTTCCTCGATTTTACCCCGGACATTTATAAAATTATGTCCTTACAAATCTCCCCCTATGTCTATGCCGGTACATACATAAAAAATCCGAATTATGCAATCTCCATAAAGCAAATGACATATAAGATAATATCCCCATTAAACCCTCAAACTGAGAATACTAACTGACATGTCGTCAACCAAACTTCAACATCTTCAAATGTTCAGCTTTTCTCATGAGGGTGTGCAATCTAATAATCATCAATTTTGTACCTAGACACATGAGATAAAGCAGATACCCGTGACACGTAATAGTTTGAAATATAATGATATGAAAAAATCAAAGATCAATTAAGCTTTTGCAAATCATTGATAAATCAGCCAAACAATTCTCCCCCTTTTTATGATGTCCCCAAATAGACAGATATGAGAAGCACAAATAAATGCAAATGGAGAATGTCACAAGGAAATAAATTTCTATTTTTGAATTTTTTAAAAATTTTCACACAAAATATACAACAAAGAATCACACTATGAAAGAACACAAAAACAAGCAAGTCGGTGATAGCGGAAATATAGGGGTGTGATCAAATTCGATAGGAAAATTAATGCATACAAACATAACATATGTGCACGAGGAATATAGGATACTCCTAACGAATGTACTCAACATCTTCCTTAGGTGTAAAAAGATGGAATTATAAGAAATTGACTCAATCAAATCAGCAAATCAAAGCTCAAAGTGATTTTCACACCAATAACGTCCAAAACTTTTTAATGCTTTTTCAGGACTTCCAAGGAAGTGCAAACCCGTTTAAATTCTCCAACCAAACTCCCTCAGATTTATATTTCGTTTAGAGGTGATCTAAATTCTCAAACATTGGAGAATTGATGATGAAACCTAATGGCCCATATTCGGCATGTATTGCTTTTTATTGCCTTTAAATGTTTTCGGGCTCTTTTAACCTCTGTGAACCTCGGATAATAAAATTCCTCAATTTTTTAAGTCTGATATAATGGTGGTTTAGAATTCACAAAGGTCAAATGAGAACCTTTCGCAGCCCTTACCCATTTTAAAAATACCACACAGTCTCTCACCAAACGGTTTTTACATGCATTCCAATCTTCTTAAGTTTTATCGCATATGGTTCGTTGTATAGACAGAATTGAGATGGAAACACTCAGCCAATATGTGATAGACACGTACAATAATCAAATAAAGTCATGCATGTGTGCAATAAAGGAGATAAAGAACCAAACATGTAGAAAGATATCACTAATCACATCTCAAAGACTCCAAACAATGTAAAGCACATGGATGCAATGATGTAGCATCTCAAATCACTATCAAACAGTCACATAAAAAAATGGAAAAGGAAGTTGTCACTCGGCTATCTTAAATGCTCATCCATAAGAGGTGTAAACAAAATACAAAAATCTTTTTGTTCTTTTCTAAAAATTTTATAAAAAGAAAATCTTTTTGGATTTTTCAAAAAAATATACAAAGCAAAAAAATAATAATACAAATGATACAAACTAACAATAGAAATCATATGATATGAAAATGACAATGCATCATATCCTAGACACAGGCCATCCCCTCAGTCAACTGTGTAAATCCCTAAAGACTTCCTAAGACTCTTGAATCTAAGGGCATCTAAAGGTTTCATGAAAATATCGGCTAACTGAAGGTCGGTGGGAACGAAACTCAGGGATACGATTTTCTCCTCAACTAACTGACGTATAAAGTGCTCACGTATCCTAATGTGTTTTATGCGGGAATATTGGACCGAATTACGATATATGTGAATCGCGCTCGTGTTATCATAGGAAATGGTCCCGGTGTCCGGTGAAATCCCATAATCCTCCAACATTTGCTTCATCCACAAGAGTTGCGTACAACAACTCTCGACGGCAATGTACTTAGCCTCCGCAATGGACAAAGTGATGGAGTTTTTCTTCTTGCTCAGCCAGGAGACAAGAGCAGAACCAAAGTAGAAACACCAACAAGAAGTGCTCCTACAACCATATACATCCCTAGCCCAATCGTCATCCGAATAGGCGGACAAATGATCATCGGTATCAAAGGAATACCAAATACCGTATGAGAGAGTCCCACTCATGTATTTGATAATACGTTTTAGAGCGAGTAAGTGTGATTCTTTCGGGAACGCCTGATATCGCGCACAGAATCCAACACTAAAGGCTATGTCGGGGAGACTGACAGTCAAGTAGAGAAGACTACCTATCATACTCCGATACAAGGTTTGCTCTACGTACTTTCCTGAAGTGTCCTTACTAAGCTTGATAGAAGTACTCATAGGTGTACGTGCATGCTTAGCGTAGTCCAAAAAAAAATTCTTCACTAGGTCTCTAGCATACTTGGATTGGGAGATGAACATCTCATCCTCTAGCTGACGAACCTGGAGACCAAGGAAGAAAGTAATCTCACCTACCATGCTCATCTCAAACTCACTTTTCATATCCTCCTAAAAGTGGTCAGCATGCTGGGAGCACGCGGATCCAAAGACTATGTCGTCCACATAGACCAGGGCAACCAAAATAGTACCGTCATCTCTCCTGACGAAAAACATCATATCAACTCCCCCTCTCTTGAAGCCACGGGCTAAGAGATAGGAAGTAAGCCTCTCGTACCGATCACGAGGTGCTTGCTTCAAACCATACAAGGCTTTCCTCAGATAGTAGACGTGCTCCGGGTGCTTAAGGTCTTCAAACCTTTTTGGTTGTTCCACGTAAACCTCCTCTTATAGAATGGCATTGAGAAAGGCACTCTTGACATCCATCTGATATAGATTGAAGCATAGATGACATGCGATATAGAGTAGTAAGTGGACAGATTCAAGCCTCGCAACAGGAGCAAATGTCTCCCCAAAGTCTACACCCTCTATCTGTGTGTAGCCTTGAGCGACCAACCTAGTCTTGTTTCTGATTATGGTATCATTTTATTCTTAAAAATCCACCTGGTACCTATCATATTCATCTCACTAGGTCGGGGAGCAAGTTCCCAAATATTGTTATTTTTAAAATGAAGCAACTCATCCTTCATGGAAGATATCCAGTGTTCATCCTTGAGTGCTTCTTTGTGTATCTTGGGATCGACTTTAGATGTGTAGTAGACATGGCTAACAATATTCTCTAGCTGAGCACGAGTCTTGACCCCTAGGGTGGGATCTCCTAGGATAGAAGTAGGATCATGACTCTTGCGAACCCAAGAAGATGTGTCCCCTAGAACAAGCGTAGGGTCCACCCTGGATGTTGGAGACATAGTGGGATCATCAAAAAGGAGTGTGTCATCCTCACTCAAAAGGGTGGAGTCAACAGACGTCGATGGTTCATCATCTTGCATAGTAACGTTTATCAACTCCATCACTTTAGAACTCTTCAGGTTAAAAATTCGGTACGCTCTACTATTTGATGAATATCCTAACAATATTCCCTCATCACTTCGGGAGTCAAACTTTCCAAATTGCTCTCTATACCGTAGGATGTAGCATTTACTCCCCAAAACATGAAAATATGCAAGGTTGGGCTTCTTTACAATCCACAATTCATAAGGCGTTTTAAGTGTGTGTGGACGAAGGTAAACCCTATTCATCGTATGGCATACAGTAGACACTGCCTCTGCCCAAAATCTCCTAGAAACTTTACGACCTAGAAGCATAGATCTAGCCATTTCTTAAATCGTCCTGTTCTTTCTCTCAACAATCCCATTTTGCTGAGGAGTCTTCACAACAGAAAACTCATGTTTGATTCCTAGGCTATCACAGTAAAGATCTACTTTTTGCTCCGTAAATTCATTGTCGTTGTCACTACGCATTCTATTAATAGTGGCTCCGTGCTGGTTTTGCAGGACATGGCACTTGGTCATTAAAAACTCTACATCATCGGATTTCTCTCTCAAAAAACCTACAATCGAATATCTGGAGAAATCTTCTACCATCACTAGAATGTACCTCTTACCACCCAGACTCTCTGTACGAGTAGGACCCATAAGATCCATGTGTATCAACTCAAGCACATAGTAGGTGGTAATGGAATGCAACTTCCTATGGGGACTATGGATTTTCTTTCCCAACTGACAGGGTCCACAAACCATGGAAGTTGGCTTTCCAAGTGTTGGTAAGCCATGTACTAGGTCCTTTTTCACTAATCGCGTCAAATCTCTAAAGTTCACATGACCTAGACGTTGGTGCCACAGATCCATAAGAGTGATTGTGGCGTTGTTGCAGACATGTGAGGATTTGGGAACAGTCCTATAGAAGTTAACCTTTGTCCTCACCCCTTACACTAAAATTTTACTGGGTTGATTATAGACATTACACACGTCCCGGTTAAACTTTACGGCAAAGTCAGCGTCGCACATCTGACTAATGCTGAGAAGGTTTGCTTTCAAACCTTTGACATACAAAACATTCTCTAGCCTAGGAAATCCTGGTAACTCTACTGTACCTCGTCCTAGGATGCTAGACTTTCTCCCGTCTACAAAGAAGACTCTACCTTCCTTATGATCCTCTAGGTAGGTAAAAAATGAGACATCACTGATCATATGTCTGGAGCACCCACTATCGAAACACCACTGTGAGGTATTATGTGTTTCAGAGAGACATAAACAATAATGGCCTTTTCGTATTTCTTAGGTACCCAAGAAGAGGTAAACTATTGTTTATACTTGTTGTTGTTGGTTTTACAGGGGATGCGGGAAGCATTCACTGACGACAAAGACATCCGTCAGAATTTTTCCATCAAACTCTGTGATGTGGCAGCTAAAAACTCAACACGCTCTCTCAGACTGGTAAAATCATCAGTACGATGTGGTAGAGCAGTAGTATGTCGTGTCCGACCCAAGCTATAGCAAAACTCCCTGAGGTGGCCCTTTCTTTTGCAGTAGGTACAAAAATACACAGTCTTAGGCAGACCTTGGTTTGCTTTTCTTGGTCGAACTCTCCTTCTTGGTTTTTGACGATGGCCATATGGAGTTGTAGTAAAATCATGAACTGGTCCAGGTCCTATTTTGGATGTTGAGGCACCATAAAAACCTATTCCCTGCCTATCACCAAAACCTAAAGCGGGACCGAGGAGCATCTTTCCCATCTTTCCATATTTGTCCTCGATTTGAACCTTGACTTCTCGTGCTCTCTCAAGATCATGAGTAAGCTGGGCTAAAAGGGCTTCAAGTTTCTTCCGAGTCTCCATGGAGTAATGGAGCTCACTCGTAAGACTAGACACTTGTTTAGTCAAGTTCCCTTTCTCTTTCTCAAAATAACTCTCTCTCTCTCCAAACAATCTTTCTCTTTATCTAAACTCACTTTCTCTCTCAACATAGGCAGACTCTCTCTCTCTCTCAGGGTAGTACAGGTGAAGGACACACTCTCTCTCTCATCTCCTAAATATTTCTCTAAAGCGTTGACCCTAAGAACTAACACTTTGTTACACTTTTTGGTTTTAAGTGACTCAGTATATAACTCAGCGTAGGCGCGTTGAAGATTACTCTCGCTCTCACTTGCAGCATCCTCCCCCTCACTCACTTCATTCTCACTGTTGAGTTGTCCCTGTGAAGTAGCATCCTCATCGTCGTGAGGAGCACTAGAGGTACTCATATGACTAGCCATGAATGCGATGAAGTTACACTCATGCGATGACTCGTCTCGAGAGTCCACCGATTCGACCTCACTGTCGTCACTAAGGGTAGCATTAAGGACATCTTTGCCCTTTTCTTTGGCAAGTCTGTTCATCCTAATAGCACACTCAAAAGCTCTATAACCCTTACCGTCACACTCATAACATCTCTCACCGTCTTTCTTAGGAGGGTCTTTAAAAAAAAATTCATTTTTCTTTTCAAAATTCTTTTTATCTTTGAAATTTCCATTTTTCTTGAATTTAAGAATTTTCTTGAATTTTTTTGCAAAAAAGGCCAAATCATCTAAATCAAGGTCACACTCAAAATCTGACGTTTCTATCTGCCTTTTTCTATATGACTCTACTCTCTTTCTTGTCGACCCTTCACTCTTCCTATCCTAGGCATTAAGTGTAATTCCCTTATCTTTTGGTTTAACAGACTTAGGAAACATGTCAATTTCAAAGGTTTGCAAGTCTTCAACCAATTCCTCTAATTTAAGCGTGTTTAAATTACCCATATAATTTAGCACAATGAATTTAGGTATAAAACGCTTAGGTAATGATCTTAGAATATTTTTAACAACTCTACCATTAGGAATGTGTTCACCAAGATTAAAGCTAGTATTTACAATATCAGATAATCTAGCATAGAATTCATCAAAACATTCAGATTCAAGCATGGTGATAGTTTCAAATTGAGTTGTTAAGTTTTGCAATTTTGATTCTTCCACATCATTAGTTCCTTCATGGGTAAACTGTAAAACATCCCATGCCTCTTTTGACGTGGTACACGTCATTATCCGTCGGAACTCATCAGGTGTGACGGATCCAGAAATAGCACTAAGACCCTTAGAGTTAAAAGATGACCATTGAAATTCTTCTTCAGTCCATGCATTCACAGATTTTAAATTAGTCACATTGTCAACTGTAATGGAGGGACGTGTCCACCCTCTTTCAACCAAAACCCAAACTCTTCCATCTAAGGCTTTTAGAGCATATTTCATACGGGTTTTCCAGTAAGCATAATTTGTCCCGTCAAAAACTGGCATTTTATTATATAATTCTCCATTTTGAACACGCCCTTTTTCAAAAATCAATTTTTTTATAAATTGATATCTCAGAAAAATTTTACGGAAAATTACACGGTATAATTGTGTAATTGGCTCTGATACCAATTTGAGAGTGCACTTTTGTTCAAACAAAGAAATTATTTAATTAAACTCAGTTTTTTCAATTAAATCCTAAAACATGCATCTAGGTGTGATTGAAGACAATATAATCATGCAAGAACATTCAATCACAAACAAACACACAAATGAGGAAAAATCCCTCAAAAGGGAAAAACCTTTTATTTTCAATATAATTTGTAAAGAACGGTTTACACGGATTATACTGAAAACATGAGTGACATACAAAATACCCTCAGGTGTCGGTTCCGATGTCGTCGGATGGAATCTCCCGCAAGAACTCCATATGGGCAGCAATGGAAAAGGGTCAGCTTCTCCACAAGTTACTCCAGATGAGTAAAAATGATCCTTTGAAGGTTTAAACATTCACACACATATATGGGAATGGTTTTGTTAATCAAAAAGGTATAAAACCTTCAAAACTTGAAGTCTATTTTCTGGGCTGTAAATCGCAAAAACGTGTAGGAAAAAGACTTCAAAAATGTGCAGAATGGGTATAGATATTTATACGAAAATTGAGGTGGCACCGTCGCTCGAACGAGACCACGTGTCGCTTGAACGATATAGCGCGACATCCTCATATCGCTTGAATGACAGAGCGATGTCGTTTGAACGAGATCAACGACCAAATAAGTCCGCTTCTACACTTAGAGAAATTTCTGCTTTTGTGATAAAAACAAATCACACTTTGAAAAATATTTTTTTAAATTTTTCCCAAATATTTATGCAAATATTAACAACTTCAATAAACCATTTTACCAGTAACGCGTCATGGAGTAGTGGGAACGGGTGAGCAGCACGTCGCATGTAGCATAATGCACATGTGAAGATGGTGGATGCATGGATTCGGATCAAGGCCGTTGTGGAAGATCGTGTTGACGTGGCGAATGTAGCGATATCAGACATACATACTGTGTAAGGACATAATTCTATAAATGTCCGGGGTAGAATCTAGGAATTTTTTATTTTCTCCTAGATCACAGTTCATATGTGTGATACCGCTACATTCGGCACGTCAACACGATCATCCTCGACAGCCTATATCCGAATTCATTGCATCCACTTTCTTCACGTGCATCATGCTTCATGCAACGTGCTGCTCAGCTCATTCCCACTACTCCACTACGCTTTATCAGAAATATGTTTTATTGGAGTTTTAAATATTTGCATAAATATTTAGGAAATATTTTTGAAAATTATTTTTGAAGTCTGGGTTAATTTTTTATCAAAAGCAGAATTTTTCTAAGTGTAGAAGAGAATGGCCTCGATCGACGAGATTGCTCAAGCGACTTTGCAAGTCGTTCGCGCGAGATAGACATGTTACGCGATATCGTTCGAACGACTTCTGTCCTTCGTTCGAGCGACATGCTATCTCGTTTGACCGAGCCACCGCCTCGATTTTTGTATAAATATCTGATCTCCTTCTAGACGTTTTTCAAGTCTTTCTGCAATCTCGAAAATCTGCAAAAACTGCCCAGAACAAGACTTCACCTTTTAAGGTTTTCTAAACCTTTTTTATTCATAAAACCGATCCCATATATGTGTGTGAATCTTTAAACCTTCAAGAAAATCATTTACTCATCTGGAGTACTGTGTGAAGAAGTCGCTCTCTTCGTCACTGCTGCCCTACTGGAAAGGGGTTGTTCCAGTCGCCGACAACAGAACCGACACCCGTGGGTATTTCTGTGTCACCGTATTTTCATTGTAATCCGTTGTAAGCCGTTTTCTTACAAATATTATTGTGAAAATAAAAGGTTTTGCCCCGTTGGGGATTTTTCCTCATATATGTGTTCTTGCATGTTTCATCATCGTATTTAATCACATATAGATGCATGTTTAGGACTTGTTTGGTAAAAACTGTGTTTAATTAAATAACTTCCTTTTTTGAACGCAAGCGCACTCACCCTTCAAATTGGTATCAGAGCCAGTTACACAAATTTACCGTGTAATTTTCCGCAAAATTTTTCTAAGATATCAATTTTCTGAAAAATTGATTTTTGAAAACGAGTGTGTTCATTATGGAGAAGTTATATAATAAAATGCCAGTTTTTGACGGGACGAACTATGCATATTGGAAAGCCCGCATGAGGTCTGCTTTAAAAGCCATTGATGAACGTCTCTGGATTTTGGTTGAAAGAGGGTGGACTCCTCCCTCTGTCACTGTTGAGAATGTGATTAATTTAAAACCTGTCACTTCTTGGACTGAAGACGAATTTAAATGGTCATCTTTTAATTCTAAGGGTCTAAGTGCTATTTCTGGGTCTGTCACACGTGATGAGTTCAAACGCATAATGACGTGCACCACGTCAAAAGAGGCATGGGATGTTTTACAACTCACCCATGAAGGAACTAATGCTGTGAAAGAGTCTAAATTGCAAAATTTGACAACTCAATTTGAAACCATCACCATGCATGAGATTGAATGTTTTGATGATTTTTATGCTAGACTTTCTGACATTGTTAATACTAGCTTTAATCTTGGTGAACATATTCCTAATGCTAGAGTTGTTAAAAAGATTCTTCGTTCTTTGCCTAAGCGTTTTATCCCTAAAGTCAATGTGCTAAATTCTATGGGTAATTTAAATACGCTAAAATTAGAAGAACTTGTTGGAGATTTGCAAACATATGAAATTGATATGTTCCCTAAAACTGCTAGGTCTAAAGATAAGGGAATTGCACTTAATGCCCAAGAGAGAAAGAGTGAGGGGTCGACTAGAAAGAGGATAGAGTCATCTAGAAAGAGAGAGACTGACACGTCAGATTCTGATTGTGATTTTGACTTAGATCATTTGGCTCTTTTTGCTAAAAATTTCAAGAGGATTCTCAAATTTAAGAAAAATGGCAATTTTAAAGATAAAAAGAAATTTGAGAAAAATAAGTTTGAAAAGAAAAATGAAAAAGTTTTTAAAGATCCTCCTAAGAAAGAAAGTGAGAGATGATTTGAGTGCGACGGTAGGGGTCATAGAGCCTTTGAGTGTGCCACACGTCTGAATAGAGAGAAAGGGAAATATGTCCTTAATTCTACCCTTAGCAACGACAGTGAGGTCGATTCGGTGGATTCTGGAGTCGAGTCACCGGATGAGTGTAACTTCACCGCATTCATGGCTAGTCATGTGAGCACTTCTAGTTATCCTCATGACGATGAGGATGATGCTTCACAAGGACACCTCGACAGTGAGAGCGATGTGAGTGAGGGGGAGGATGACACAAGTGAGAGAGAGAGAGTGATATTCAACGCGCCTACGCTGAGTTATATTCTGAGTCATTTAAAACTAAAAAGCGTAACAAAGCGTTAGTTCTTAAGATCATCGGCTTAGAGGAAGATTTCAGAAAAGCGAGAGAGAGAGAGTCCTCCACCTGCACCGCCCTGAGAGAGAGAGAATCTGCCTGTGTTGAGAAAGAGAGTTTGTTTAGAGAGAGAGAGAGAGTAATTTTGAGAAAGAGAGAGGGGACTTGACTAAACAAGTGGCTGGTCTTACGAGTGAGCTCCATTCCTCCGTGGAGACTCGGAAGAAACTTGAAGCCCTTGTTGCCCAGCTGACTCATGATCTTGAGAAAGCATGGGAAGTCAAGGTACAAATCGAGGACAGATCTGGGAAAATGGAAAAGATGCTCCTCGGCCCATCTTTAATTTTTGGTGATAGGCAGGGAATTGGTTATGATGGTGCCTCCACCTCCCAAATTTCACCTGGACCAGTTCCTGAGTTTACTACGACTCCTTATAGCCATCGTAAAAAACCTCACAGGAGAGTTCGACCAAGAAAAGCAAACCAAGGTCCGCCTTTGACTGTGTTCTTTTGTACTTACTGCAAAAGAAAAGGCCACCTCAGGGAGTTTTGCTATAGCATGGGTCGGACACGATGTACTACTACTCCACCACATCATACTGATGATTTATCTAGTCTGAGAGAGCGAGTTGAGTTCTTATCTGCCACGTCTCGGAGTTTGATGGAAGAATTCCGACGGATGTCTTTGCCGTTAGTGAATGCTTCTCACATTCCAGCTATAACCAACAACAATAAAGGCAAACAAAAGGTTACCACTTCTTGGGCACCTAAGAAAGATAAAAAGGCCTTCGTTGTTCATGTTGCTCTCAAAGCACATAATACCTCATAGTGGTATTTTGATAGTGGGTGCTCCAGACACATGACAGGTGATGCTTCTTTTTTTACGACTCTTGAGGATTATCAGGATGGCAGAGTCACCTTTGGAGATGGGAGCAAGTCTAGCATTATAGGACGTGGTACTGTTGAGTTACCTGGATTTCCTAAGCTAGAAAATGTTTCGTACGTCAAAGGTTTAAAAGAAAACCTTCTCAGCATTAGCCAGCTATGCGACGCTGACTTTGCAGTAAAGTTTGACCGGGACACTTGTATGGTCCATAATCAAGCCGGTAAACTGTTAGTGCAAGGGGTGAGGACAAAGGACAATTGCTATGGGACTGGGCCCACATCCTCACTTGTCTGCAACAGCGCCACGATCACTCATATGGATATGTGGCACCAACGTCTAGGTCACGTAAATATTAGAGATCTCACTCGCTTAGCTAAAAAGGACCTAGTACGTGGCTTACCATCTCAACTTCGACGGTTTGTGGACCCTGTCAGTTGGGAAAAAAAATTCGTAGTCCCTATAGGAAGTTGCATTCCATTACCATCTCTCGTGTTCTTGAGCTTATACACATGGATCTTATGGGTCCCACTCGTACCGAGACTCTGGGTGGTAAGAGGTATATCCTCGTGATGGTGGATAATTTCTCTAGGTACTCCATTGTAGGTTTTCTGAGAGAAAAATTTGATGTTGTAGAGTTATTAATGACCAAGTGCCGTGTCCTGCAAAATCAACACGGAGTCACTATTAACAGAATACGTAGTGACAACGGCACTGAATTTAAGGAAGCAAAGGTAGATTTGTATTGTGATAGCCTTGGGATCAAACATGAGTTTTCTGCTATGAAGACTCCTCAGTAAAATGGGATTGTTGAGAGAAAGAATAGAACGATCCAGGAAATGGCTAGATCTATGCTTCTAGGTCGTAAAGTTTCTAGGCGATTTTGGGCAGAGGCACTGTCTAATGCATGCCACACGGTGAATAGGGTTTATTTGCATCCACACACACTTCAGACACCTTATGAGTTGTGGACTGGCAAGAAGCCCAACCTGGTATATTTTCGTGTTTTTGGGAGTAAATGCTACATCCTACGGGATAAAGAGAAATTAGGAAAGTTTGACTCCTAGAGCGACGAGGGAATATTGCTAGGATATTCATCGAATAGCATAGCGTACCGAGTTTTTAACCTGAAGATCTCTAAGGTTATGGAATCAATAAACATCACCGTGCAAGATGACGAACCTCCGACGGTTATTGATCCTAACCTTCAGTGTGAGGATGAGGACATGTCTGACAGTGATCCACTTGTCCCCCAACCACACTCTGTAGTCCCCACTCCTGTGTTAGGGGACGCACCCGCTTGGGTCCGCAAGAGTCATGACCCATTTTCCATTGTTGGCGATCCCACTCTAGGGGTCGATACTCGTGCTCAGCTAGAGAACATTTTCGCCATTTTTGCTACACGTCCAAAGTCGAGCCCAATAATCATAAAGAAGCACTCAAGGATGAACACTGGATATCTGCTATGCAGGATGAGTTGCTTCAGTTTAAAAAGCATAATGTCTGGGAACTTGTCCCCCGACCTCGTGAGACTAATGTGATTGGTACCCAGTGGATTTTTAAGAGTAAAATGGATGAAAATGGTACCATAATCAGAAACAAAGCTAGGTTGGTCGCTCCAGGATACACACAGATAGAGGGTGTAGACTTTGGGGAGACATTTTCTCCTGTTGCGAGGCTTGAGTCCGTCCGCTTATTACTCGCCATCGCATGTCATCTGCGCTTCAAGTTATATCAGATGGATGTCAAGAGTGCCTTTCTGAATGGCATTCTACAGGAGGAGGTTTACGTGGAACAACCAAAAGGGTTTGAAAACCCTCAGCACCCGGAGCACGTCTACTATTTGAAAAAAGCCTTGTATGGTTTGAAGCAAGCACCCCGTGCTTGGTACGAGAGGCTTACTTCCTATCTCTTAGCTCGTGGCATCAAGAGAGGGGGAGTTGATATGATGTTATTTGTCAGGAGAGATGACGGTGCTATTTTAGTTGCCCAAGTCTATGTGGACGACATAGTCTTTGGATCCACGTGCTCCCAACATGCTCACCACTTTGAGGAGGAGATGAAAAGTGAGTTTGAGATGAGCATGGTTGGTGAGCTTACTTTCTTCCTTGGTCTCCAGGTTCGTCAGCTAGAGGATGGGATGTCCATCTCCTAATCCAAGTATGCTAGAGACCTAGTGAAGAAATTTGGTTTAGACTCCGCTAAGCATTCACGTACACCTATGAGTACCACTACCAAGATTAGTAAGGACACTTCAGGCAAGGACGTAGAGCAAACCTTATATCGGAGTATGATAGGTAGTCTTCTCAACTTGACTGCCAATCGTCCCGACATAGCCTTTAGTGTTGGAGTTTGTGCGCGATATCAGGCATCCTCGAAAGAGTCATATTTACTTGCTCTAAAACGTATTATTAAATACGTGAGTGGGACTCTCTCATACGGTATTTGGTATTCCTTTGATACTGATGACCGTTTGTCCGCTTATTCAGATGCCGATTGGGTCGGGGATGTAGATGGTTGTAGGAGCACTTCTGGTGGGTGTTTCTATTTTAGTTCTGCTCTTGTCTCCTGGCTGAGCAAGAAACAAAATTCCATCTCTTTGTCCACTGCGGAGGCTGAGTACATAGCCGCCGGGAGTTATTGCACGCAACTCATGTGGATGAAGCAAATGCTGGAAGATTATGGGATTTCAGAGGACACCATGACCATTTCCTGTGATAACACGAGCGCAATAAACATATCCTGCAATCCAGTTCAGCATTTGCGCACAAAGCACATCAGGGTACATGAGTACTTTATACGTCAGTTAGTTGAGGAGAAAGTCGTATCCCTGAGTTTTGTTCCCACCGATCGTCAGTTAGCCGATATTTTCACAAAACCTTTAGATGCCCTTAGATTTGAGAGTCTTAGGAAGTCTTTGGGGATTTGCACAGTTGACTGAGGGGTTGGTCCATGTCTACAATAGGATGCTTTTTCATGTTCATATCATATGCTTCCTATTTCTAGTCTGTTTTATATGTACCATTGCTTTGTTGTACAACTATTTATTTATTCTTTTGAAAAATCCAAAAAGATTTTTGTTTTTGTATATAAATATTTCAGAAAAGCCAAAAAATATTTTTGTATTTTTATATACACCTTTTATGAATGAACATTTAAGATAGCCAAGTCACAACTTCACTTCATATATCCATGTGACTGTTTGATAGATATTTGAGACGCTACATCATTTTATCCATGTGCTTTACATTATTTGGAGTCTTTGAGATGTAATTAGTGATATTTTCCTACATGTTTGACTCTTATATCCTTTATTGCACACACGCACGGCTTTATTTAATTATTGTACTTATCTATCGCATGTTGGCTTGAGTGTTTCCATCTCAATTCTGTCTATACAACTTGCAATCTGCGATAAAACTTGACAAGATTGGAATGCATTAAAAATCGTTTTTGTGAGACTGAGTGACTGTTTAAGGACGGGGAGGGGCTGCGAAAGGTAATTATCTCTTCTTTACGCAAAAGCCACCGTTCAAAAGGACCTAAAAAATGGAGGAATTTTATTATCCGGGGTCCAAAGAGGTTAAAAGAGCTCGAAAAATTTAAAGGCAATAAAAAGCAATTCATGCCAAATATGGGCCACTTAGGTTTCACCTTAAATTCTCCAAAGTTTGAGAATTTAGAATGCCTCTATTCAAAATTATTATTTGAGGGAGTTTGGTTGGAGATTTCAAAGGGGTTTGCACTTCCTTGAAAGTCCTGAAAAAGCATGAAATAGTTTTGGACGTTATTGGTGTGGAAATCACTTTGAGCTTTGATTTGTTGATTTGATTGAGTCAATGTCTTATATTTCCACCTTTTTACACCAAAGGAAGACTTTGAGTTCATTCGTTAGGAGTATCCAATATTCATCGTGCACATATGTCATGTTTTTATGCATTGATTTTCCTATCGAATTTGATCACACCCCATCATTTTCGCTATCATTGACTTGGTTGTTTTTGTGATCTTTCATGGTGTGATTCTTTGTTGTATACTATGTGTGAAAAATTTTGAAAAATATAAAAATAACAGTTTATTCCCGTGTGTCATTCTCCATGTGCATTCATTTCTGCTTCTCATATCTGTCTATTTGGGGACATCATAAAAAGGGGGAGAAGAATTATGGGGGAGAATCATTTTTGTGTTTGGTTGATTTATGAATGATTTGCTTAAGCTTAATTAATCATCAATTTTTTCATATCATTATATTTCAAACTGTTGCTTGTCATGGGTATTTGATTTATCTCATGTGTGTAGGTACATCATTGTTCCTTTTTGAATGCACACCCTAATGAGAAAAGCGTTGAAAGTTTCTGAAGAGCTGAAGATTTGGGAGACATGACATTTAGTATTCTCGGTTTGAGGGTTTAATGGGGATATTATCTTATATGTCATTTGATTGCATAATTTGGATTTTTTATGTATGTACCGGCATAGACATAGGTGGAGATTTGTAAGGACGTAATTCTATAAATGTCCGGGGTAAAATCTAGGAATTTTCTGTTTTCTCCTAGATCACAGTTCATATGTCTGATACCGCTACATTCGGCACGTCAACACGATCATCCTCGACGGCCTGTATCCGAATTCATTGCATCCACTTTCTTCACGTGCATCATGCTTCATGCAACATGCTGCTCAGCTCATTCCCACTACTCCACTATGCTTTATCAGTAATATGTTTTATTGGAGTTTTAAATATTTGCATAAATATTTTGGAAATATTTTTGAAAATTATTTTTGAAGTCTGGGTTAATTTTTTATCAAAAGCATAATTTTTCTAAGTGTAGAAGCGAATGGCCTCGATCGACGCGCTCGAGCGACTTTGCAAGTCGTTCGCGCGAGATAGACATGTCGCACGATATCGTTCGAACGACTTATGTCCTTCGTTCGAGCGACATGCTATCTCGTTCAAGCGACATGCTATCTCATTCGAACGAGCCACCGCCTCGATTTTTGTATAAATATCTGATCTCCTTCTACACGTTTTTCAAGTCTTTCTGCAATCTCGAAAATATGCAAAAACTGCCCAGAACAAGACTTCACCTTTTAAGGTTTTCTAAACCTTTTTTATTCACAAAACCGATCCCATATATGTGTGTGAATCTTTAAACCTTCAAGAAGATCATTTACTCATCTGGAGTACTGTGTGAAGAAGCCGCTCTCTTCGTCACTACTGCCCTACTGGAAAGGGGTTGTTACAGTCGCCGACAACAGAACCGATACCCGAGGGTATTTTTGTGTCACTGTATTTTCATTGTAATCCGTTGTAAGCCGTTCTCTTACAAATATTATTGTGAAAATAAAAGGTTTTGCCCCGTTGGGATTTTTCCTCATATATGTGTTCTTGCATGTTTCATCATCGTATTTAATCACATATATATATGCATGTTTAGGACTTGTTTGGTAAAAACTGTGTTTAATTAAATAACTTCATTTTTTGAATGCAAGCGCACTCACCCTTCATACTGTGATCTAGGAAAAATAGAAAATTTCCTAGATTCTACCCCGGACATTTATAAAATTATGTCCTTACAAAGCTTTCATCTTGTGCCATGTCGCCTTATGACGTAACCTCCCTATAGAGTGGAATCTTCTGAAGTGGTGGCACAATTCTGGTAGCCTGAAGACCACATCTTCCAATTTAGCCTGGATGAGGTGTGTTCTACCTACGAAGAGTTTTCGATATGTTGGGCGTCAACCCAAGTGTGGCGGTGGCTATGCCCAATTTGTCATATTCCCCTTGAGTGTCAGTAGTAGAGTTGCTCCATGTTTCTTCTTTGGAATTTTGACCGTTAGGGCATGGTGGAAATATCATCCTCCTAGTAGTAATGAACCCGGTGTATCGAAGAATTTTATTGATAATGACTTTGATGGTGCCGTAGCCATGGGACTGCTAGGCTTTTTTTACTGATAGGTGATACAATGGATGACCCTCGGGTAGCCACGATAGTGTTGTGTATGTATTACCATTGTAATCTAGATGTCGTGATACTTTCGGAGATTCTGAATCAACTCTACTCCTGGAAAGAGGGTCGGGTTAATTTCTTGTGAAGGAGCCCTGCCATGAGGTTCATGTGGTTATTTGAGAAACTGCACCTGGTGCCCCCTCCTAAGTAACCTCTATCAGACATTCCTAAACTATTTTCTAGGCCTATTTTTAGATTCATCTTGATGGTAGAGAACTGGGTGAACTTACTTATAGAGCACGACGGTTAGTGTCTTTACTGGTCCATATCGTGGTGGGGGAACTTGCAGTATTTCTTACAATTGGGCAATTATAGATACGTGCGATTGGTGGGTCTTCATTATACTTATTTTTACTTTCCATGGTGGCTTTTACACCAAGAGGGGTGGGAGCAAATTGGACCTCTGTGCATAGCTAATTTCGTTCCTATAGAGGACTTGACTGAGTTACTGAGGATGATATTTGTGCCCTTATTGAAGCGCCGCTGATCGTCTTACCGTCCGTCTCAATCTATTGGAGAGGTTGGGTCTATATTCAAATATTACCTCAAGTGGTTCTGGAACCGGTGGATGAGAAGATTCTAGCAAAAGGGAGTGGTCATAGATGGCTTGTAAGGTTCGAAGCTTTGAAAGAAGGTGTCATGGTTTCACCCAAGCATATAAAGGCCTATAGCCTCATGGAGTGCAGTCAGATTCACACCCATAAGTGGGATTCTTGGGGCTTTTAAGGAAGCGCAATGACGATAAAGTTGGTCATCCAACAATCGAAGATTCGATCTTGGGGTATGAGAAGTTTGTGTAGGTTCTGAGAGGTCTGTGAGAAGGCTGTATTTGGTTTGGTAGGTGTTTGGTTTTTTATGTAGCTATGGATTTTTATAATGTTTTATGTGTGGTCATCCCTGGTTCGAGGGGAGGGTGGAGAATCCCTCGAAAGGGGTCTCACGCCCTTTTTGGGATGCTTCAGCCGTCGTCGGTGTGGGGTAAATATAAAGAGATGGAATCGTCAACGTATTTTGCACAAAATAGGCAAAAGAGAATGTTGCCACTGCGAGAGAGCTGTATCAAGGAAAAACTGATGCATAGAAAACTAATGGAACGAAGGTTTGGGGGCTAAGTTACGGAATAGGAAGGTGTTAGGCACCTATCCCGCCCTTTCAATATCTCATGGGCTAGTGTTAATTTTTTCCTTTATTTATCCGTGAAGTGTGTGTGCATGTTCATCTAATTGAGATCAGAATTATTTAACTCATACCATGAATAAGGTAGATTAAGGTCATGCATAGGAATGTTCCCAAGATAAAGTATACAGAAAATATGATTTGTGCATTTATCGCAATATTAATCGTTATTATAAAACTATAATACATGTTAGATGAAATGCAAACAAGCATGATATGTATATTAATGCAAGTGTAAGAGGTGGGTTCTTCAAATACAGTTAGTATTAAGTGAGGCGTAACCCTTTATCAAGATCGGGATTAACACCACTAGGTACGCAATATAGAGAGTAGCCACAGGTAAATGTGAGACAAATAGATTCAATATCCAGGCTTGCATTAAAGAGAATATTAACACAGGAAACATATGGCAACCTCCATAAATGGATGGGACCAGCATGTGGCGTGGTCAGAGGGGGAAAGAACAAGAACTCTAGACACAATAAATTCAAGGAAGGAACTTCAAGCTCAGTTAATGCCCAAAGATAGGTGTATTAAATGTGTATGGGAGTTAATGCTCTAGCAAGGTCTCTACGGCATAAGGAAATTTGGGTAGAAATTCTGGGCACATAATGATCTCCCTCTGATTTCTTCATTTGGTCTATTTATATGAGGTGGAGGCTGCTGGAGTCATCCTTCCTTCGATCCGTTTGATGGGGTGCATTAAATGCACAAGATATTGCATTTAATGCATGTGATCCCATCGTTTTGGTGGTAAACCATCCTATTGCCTGGAAGTATTGTGGGTATTAATGGGGAATATGACCCGTCAGCTTGAGGCTTACTCTAGGATGGCTAGATGGTCAGGTTTGGTGAACTAGACCTGCTATCCTAAGGATAAAGCCACTTAAGTGTTGCATTCTTGAGTCCCTAAATGTCAGGCATTATAACGTAAGAAAGTGGTTCAAATAGTGACTGTTGTTAGGTATCTGGTCACATCAGTCAGGCGGGCTTGCACCCAAAGTAACTCGAGGAGGTAACCTCGAGGGACAAAGTATTGAGGGAGATCGGGTACCTCGAGGAGGTTCACTCAAATAGGTAAGCAATTAGTAGGCTCGAGTGACATTTGTCCTGGAAGAAGTTTTGCCCAAGTGTGCCAAGAGGGTTGGTAATAATTCCCAGCGTTGCCTTGTTCTCAATCGTCCAAACCACGTCCCTGTGAAGTTCCTAAGAGGAGGTTTCTTGATAGAGCATGAAAGTTCTCTCATGCCCTGCCAGGCATGGTCCATCGTGGGTACCAAACAGCCTTACTCGACATGTATATTCCTAAGGTAAAATACATAATACACCATTCGATTTATTGGTAACAACTATTATCATCCAGGTGACTTTGTTCTACGAAATGGTTTCTTTGAGCCGCTTGTTGTAAAGAATCTTCGAAGCGAGTACTTCGAGCCACTTACCGTGAAGAATCTTCGTGATGAGTTTGTGGAATATCTTTCCTTTTCCTTCTTTGTGAACAATCAATCTACTTAACCAAGTTAACCACTGATTTGGGAGGACACCCCTGTAATACCCCGTATTTTTATGGCTTTTAATTATGTTATGTGATTTAATAAATTAAATTGCCTTGAATTATGAGATTTATTAAAATTAATTTGGGATAATTAATTGGAAAATAATCCGGATTTAAATACTAGCGATACGTGAGTTGGTATTTGATTATGATGATAATATTGAGTATTACTGAGTATATATGGTAATATATGATTATTGATAATATTAAAATTGTCGCGAGTCATAAATACAACAATTTGGAAAATTAAGTGAGGACGCGCGTGTCAGTCGCGTCAGGAATCAATTTAATTACATTAAAAAATAAATTATAATTTAATCATCTGTATGGTCATTTTGAGTGCGCCAACGTGTCCGGAGGGGTCGAGATAGTCAGAAAACACTAGTCGGGGGTTTAGTTTGGGTCCCTGGGCACTTTTAGGCCAAACTGGCAACCGAGGAGGGTATTTTGGTCATTTTAAAATTTAAGGAAATAAGACCCACGAATTTTAGGGTTTATTTAATTATTATTGGGAAGGCCATTAGGGCCATTATCAGCTAAAAACAAAGAGTGGGCTAAGTGAGTTAGAGGAGAAGTTGCAGGAGGTTTCCAAACCCTAGACACCACCAACCACCACCAAATCTTGACGGAATTGTAATCGAAAAGAAGGAAAGAACCAACCCTCGGACACCATCAACATTTCTAAACATCAAACTTAAGGCAAGTGATTTAATTCCATCAGTTTTCAGCTAATATATCTTCCATGTTACTGTAGAAATTGATTTTAGTCTTGAAAGATGATAAAAACCCATGAAATTTGAGGTAGAACTATAAATCTTGGATAGGAATTGCATGTAGATTAGTTCTGGATGAAATTCAGTAACCAAAATATAACCCTTGATTAATTAAGAACGGATTTAAGAAGAGAAATATCATGATTCTTGAAGAAAATATAAAACTAGGGTTTTTATGAAGATTTGATCCATGTAAGGTTAATTGTTGATGATGTAATGATTTTTGGAACGTTAAAAATGTTGTATTTAGGTAGTATAATGATCCTACATCCTTTGTTGAGAATTTAATATCTTGTAATGGAGTTTTGGGACAAATCTGGGATGGAAAAACAAAGCAGTCCGTAGCCTTATCTGGTGCGATCGATCGATCGACATTCATAGGTCGATCGATCGATCGACATCCCAGGGTTGATCGATCGACCTTCCCAGTAATTGGGATGTTTTTTCCCCTTATTGAATTTTAGCAATTTCGACCCTAGAGAATTATTGGTGGGGACCTTGTGAACACTTTTAGATTTAAGGAAGGCTAGTAGGCATGTATATGAGACCCGGATTATTATTAGAATTAAATTGGGAGTTATGTTAGACCAAATAAGGTTCGACGAGTGAGGTACTATTAAAGATTGCGATTAAATGATTAAAATCTATATGGTTGATAATATAAGGTTAGTGGCAGAAATATGGACCTTAAGAGTATTGGATTAAAGTGTGGGATTAATAGGAGACTTAGTAACCTTTATGAGTTAGGTTTTATGTACTTGAAACTACGACGTGAGATGTGTCGGTGGACTATATTATATAACTATCCGAAAGTATAAAATGTACAAATTGGATTAATGTTATAGGGATTGAGAACATACCTTTAATAATAATATAAATTATCTAAGTTGTGAGAATGCTTAGTATATGGATTTATATGTGTATGACATACCTACCATACTTGCTATCACGGGAGGTCGGCTTTCGGAACAGGGCCATTTATTCTTTGTGTGCCTACGGGGGGATTTAGATTGGTACCTTAAGGACATAGGGTGGTGAATGACTTATTTGTGAGTTGATAAGTCAGCTGACCATGGGAGCGTAGGTATGTGCGTGACCCATGGGTATGTGAACTATGTTTGCCTCCAATATGTGTGATTTTTCTTATTAAAAACGATTCCTAAGAGATTCTAAATACGTAGTCCTTATGTACGTGATGTACCGGGATTCGATAACAGAGTATGTGTGCACCGCAGCTTAGCCTAGGGGTGCCCCAATTGTATAATTATGTTGGAATTTATATATTGGTGATGATAACAGACTCCTTGTTAATGTGTGTGAATATTTGCGACACTTTGAGTAAAGTTAAAAATGAGAATTTAATATAAAATCTAATGGGAAATGCTATGTGTCCCAAACAACTCCCCCAAATCGTCCCCCAAATAGCTTTAAGTGTTATACCTTGTGGTATGGGTCCCGCCAGGGAACAACTCATCAATGCTATTTGGGGGAGATTTGGGGGAGTTATTTGGTAGCCATAGCACCACTCAAATCTAATATAAATTAATCTGAGAAATTAAAAGGTAGATTCACATAAGTTATATTGGAATGTCTTGAATAAATCCCTATATTATCATATGAGGACAGGCTGTGGTATAGACTAGTTAGTAGCGGCATAACTAGGAGGGTTTTGAATATACGTTAGGCGTGCACATTAGTTGAGAGGTGAGAGCTCGTGTGAGAGCACGGAACTAACATGTACTTAATATTCATTGTTTAATGTAATTGAACACTTGCTATATTTTAAACTGTTTTCACATCGGGCTCTGACCCGTTTTCTTTCAAATCTATTTTTCTTAAAAAACCTTTTAGGTGTCCAACCACAGGGACGCTAAGCTTAGGAGTTCCATTTCAGTGACGTGCTCTAGCTGCTGTGGAAGTTACAGGATCTTGATGACAGACGCCTCCACTTTTTGTATTGATTCCACTTCAGACTTAATCAGTTGGTAGGGCATGTCGCCCCATTTCTTTTAGAGACAGTTTTATCATACTCAGTTTCATTTCAGTTTTGGAGTTAAATTCATTTATTATTCAGACGTTGTATTTCGTTTTATTTGGTATTTGGGACTATTATGAGGAGTGTTACTCCAGACTCATTTATTATTCCATTTATATTTTGTTGTGACTGTAATGTAATTGTGTTATCATTAGTTAATAAATATTCGATGGATTGCATGTTAATTTAATTTAATAAAATTTGACAACTCACTTTTTAAATATTAGGTGGCTAGTAATTGTTTAAAAAAAATGTTTTCGACAGTGATGCTAAGAACTGAACCAACTTGACATTTTATATTAATTTGAATAAAGGAGTAGGTACCCGGTATTTAATTAGTCGGGGTGTCACGGGTGGTATCAAAGCATCAGGTTCTAGTGTCCTTTAGGATCTGTGCAGCTTATTATGCTTCCAGCGTAGCTTTCTTTGATATAGACCCCTATGTTTAGGATTGTTGATTTCTATGGTGAGATTTCGTTCTCCTGCTATGATTTATATAATAGTTAATATTATTTGCATTCGAGTGTGTTCGTGTGCCGAACAATGCAGTACGTCAAGCGAAGACAGTTAGGTGGACAGCAGGGGGCAAAGATCAGTTGAGGTTACTTGATTTATTAAAGAAGGATGACGGTGGTTGAAGTCACCCATATTATGGCACGGAAGTCCAGAATGGTAAAGACGGCTAAGGCGCGACTTGTGACTTCCAGGTACAACTATAGTAGAAAGTGGGGTCAAATTAGAATCACCTAGCAAGGTTGGATTGGGAGAGAGTCAGACGAAACATTGAAAAGAACCAGCAGTAGAAATACTAGAAATGCGGAGATGGCGTGTACTAGCCAACTAACATAAAATATCCAAAGTCTTGGACATATGACGAGGTATGACTAATCGGGAGTGAAAATTTGGGGTAAAATTTTTCTTGGTTCGTAAGAGAGGAGTTACAATGATGAGAGGAAACTAACACACTTAGAAGTGGAATGTGTCGTCGAGAGAAGGCGCATAAGTATGGTTTAACCATAACTTCCTTCATCAGATGTTTAGAGTGAGATGCGAATGTTATCCTGAACTTACACAAGAGGGTCGGACAGAGGTCACTTTGTGAGGAGAAATTTCATTATTTAGTGAACCTTACACCGGGTGAAGTAGGTGAAATGGAGAATAGGACATTAAAGGGAGAATTTTCATGTAAGAAAAATTGTTAGCACTTCTGGGAAATTCTGCTTGGACGGTCAATGCAGATGGTAATTAAGTCGTGTTTTGTTAATATAGAGTAAGACTGGGGGAAATGGTGCTGAAGAAGCACCACAAGGGGGAGACCCATAAGGGAGCCCATTTAAATGATTCGGATATCTGAATTATTACCAAGCGATGGTGATTTCAGAAAGAGATGTGAAAACCAGTAGCGTGTTCCTTAGGGACATCAAAGCTAAAGGAACAATGGAGATAGTCATCAGAGTCGACACTACCAACATCCAAGAGAAGGAAAACCTTAACATGGTCAGTGTGACCGGAGATAAGTGAAGTATGTGTAGAGGTATTTTGTGGGGAGTAAAACTCGTGCGTTAAAATGTTCCCCGAAGCAAGTAGAGGAATAAGGGTATGGTGCCTAGAAAGAGCAGTACTTATTAAAATTTTCGATTTGGTACGGACAGGTGTGATAAGTCCAGGAACCATTTAAGCTGCCAGGGTGATTGGCAAGGTAGAAGTATGAGTTATATCCTCAGAGGATGTTGCGTGTTGTATGTGGCATGAACGAGTTGTTACATTTGTTATTATTGTTTTTTTTCGTTTGAGAGTCGCGTTTAGCGAGTATCTCGGCAATGTTATTATTTATGTGAATATTCCTCCCTGGTATAATGGGGTTACCTTTAGTGTTATCCGCGGAGGATGAATGGGTATATTGATAGCGATACATACTTTATTGAAATTACTCGTTTTAGTGCTGTGTTATACGAGTATGATATTATCCTAATTATAGTTTTATTATAATGTTTAAATCGATAGTGTGCGGTTATTGCAAGTTTATCGGGGTTATTACCTTGGTGTAGAATGTTTTGTTCTGGCAAGGCCCCATCTGCGAGAGGGTCGGACTCGCGATCGTATATTTGTATGTATATATATATATATATATATATATTATTGAGACTTCGAAAAGTACAATGGTCTGAGATATTTGTTCCCGGTATGTGTAGGGACCTTATTGATATAAATCGGAGTGTATTTGGTTTACCATTCAGTGGAAAGATTTAGCTGGTTATTATAATTAAAGCTCAGGATGTAGTAATAAGAAGAGTGCGTTGTTATATCACCCTTTAGAGACGTGGGAGTTAATACTCGTGGTTGTATGTCTGGGGATGGTATTTTTAGAACCCCGATTTTATTTGCATGATGTTTATGGAAGGGATTTCCATCAATTTTAAGAGACAGTGTCTTTCGGAAGGAGTTCCTTGTTTAAGTGAAATTGCGGAAGGAGATGTACCTTTATTGTCAAGAAGCGAGAATATAGGGGTACATGTTATGGACTGAGGGCCTAACAGATTTCGATGACCGACAATGCTAGGAAGTAGTGTATCGGGGGGTTCCTTGTTCGGATTTTGCTTTTTGAGACACCCCACGCATGAAACTTAGCGTAAGGTTGGTAGTAAAGAGATGTTTGGCCATTCGTCCATGATTTGGGTACCTCGATCATTAAAGAAGTATATAGTTATAACGGGAAGTTAAAGAAGAAATTACGATATAAAGCCAGTAGAGCTGGTTATGTGGTGAGGAAGTACTGATAATTTTATTTTACTTTAGTGAGTGAAGGATGAAATGATGTTTAGGAGGATTTAAATTTCAAATTCGGGGGTGATTGAGAATGCCCAAGTGGTATAGCCACTTTGTAAATGCAGGGGAAATAAAGAGTTTGGAGTACGTATAGAGCAGATATGATGTTTAAACCCGTATGCATGGGTTATAAGGGGTGTAGACACCCTGGTTTGCTTATGTGTTAATCGTCGAAAGAAGGGACATAGATGGGTGAAATTATTACTTGTGAGACTAAGATGACAAAATGGAAGTGGTAGAGTGGATTAGGCGTCGTGAGAAGAACGACAATCTATTGATTCCTAGGCAATCAGAATAACACGTCCAAAATTGGTTGAAAGGAAGTGGGAAGCCATTTAAAAAAGGAGTGTCTCTTGAGATGGCAAATAGATAACTATTATGGATAATATTGGAGCAGAGTTCCACCCAATCGAATGTTGAGAGTGGCTTACGCGTAAATAGAGTGAGGATGTTGATAAGGTATAAGAGTCCAGATGTGCACAACGTGGTGAAAGGTGCACGTGTTAAAATTTTGGGATACGTCGAGGGAAGAAGAGGGTTAGTAAGTATCACTTAACGGGAAGAATTATACATGAAAGTTGGAATTAAATGAGGTATAGTAAGTAGTAGATCGTTTGGGGTAAGATGATCAACCAGATAATTTTATATCAAGCCGGCGTTCCAGTGATGGAAGAGTCAAGTTTGTAAATTTCCTTGTGGGGTTGCTAACTTATAGATAAGTAACGAGTTCATTCGAATAAGTGGGACAGGTTGTTCGAAAGGAAAGTAATTGTTATATCCTTGGGTAAATTACACTATTAGATAGTGATCACGTCAGTACGTGGTCCTACGCAGTGTTATTCAGAACTAGGATGATATCCCCAAAATCCACATTCAACATGGGGTATCAGGAAGTAGTGGAGATGACATTTTGTTCTGAGAAGGTTGTATCACCGATAGCCCGAGGAGTAGGCGCAAGGTGATTGACGACTGGTGGAACTGTATGAAAGTAATTTTAGATTCATTGCGATCATTTCATTTCCAAAACGGGTACAGCTAGTAAGTGAGGTATATTGTGGTAATGGGGAAAAGATATTACCTAATGGTAGAGTTGGGTGAAAACACCCGTACCTATTCATAGTAGACAAGGTGCTTACTGAGGTTTTGCGTGGATAAACCTTATCATCCTTTCTCTGGATGTTTAGAGGTGAGTGGATTATCAGAGTTTTAGATCAGTCGGGAGTTAGAGTCTGATGACTAAAATGAGATAACCACCAACAGTCGTGAGTGGCTTTCCCTTGTGTAAAAGTCACAACGCCGGGAACAGAGATTCAAAGAATAGACAAGAGTAGTCAGATGTTATATGGTTTCTCCCAGGATGGGAGTTTTGTGTCTAGATAAACAAGAGAGTTGATACGTAGTGAGGTGCGGACTCACAATAATATTGAGATAATACGCCCAATGATGTGTAAGCTATTCTTATTCGAATGTCATTTAGTAAGAGCACAAAGTGAGGTGAAATTATTGAGGTGTAACCCTATAGCTGATAAAGTGTCAAGATTGTTCAACGAACTTGTTGAGAAGTGGGGGCTATAGTGATTGAGCCTTTCTTTGTATTTTATTTTGAGTACTGGAGGATACCTAATTTTTCCAGGTATGCCTATTTTCAGAATTTCTGGATGAAATTCCATTATTAGGAGGGAAGTATGTAATAACCCGTATTTTTATGGCTTTTAATTATGTTATGTGATTTAATAAATTAAATTACCCTGAATTATGAGATTTATTAAAATTAATTTGGGATAATTAATTGGAAAATAATCCGGATTTAAATACTAGCGATACGTGGATTAGTATTTGATTATGATGATAATATTGAGTATTACTGAGTATATATGGTAATATATGATTATTGATAATATTAAAATTGTCATGAGTCATAAATACGATAATTTGGGAAATTAAGTTGGAACGCGCGTGTTAGTCGCGTCAGGAATCAATTTAATTAGATTAAAAAGTAAATTATAATTTAACCATCCGTATGGTCATTTTGAGTGCGCCAACATGTCCGGAGGGATCGAGATAGTCATAAAAAACTAGTCGGGGGTTTAGTTTGGGTCCCGGGGCACTTTTAGGCCAAACTGGCAACCCAGGAGGGTATTTTGGTCATTTTAAAATTTAAGGAAATAAGACCCACGAATTTTAGGGTTTATTTAATTATTATTAGGAAGGCCATTAGGTCCATTATCATCCAAAAACAAAGAGTGGGCTACGTGAGTTAGAGGAGAAGTTGCAGGAGATTTCCAAACCCTAGCCACCACCAAATCCTGACGGAATTATGATCGGAAGGAGGGAAAGAACCAACCCTCGGACACCATCAACGATTCTGAACATCAAACTTAAGGTAAGTGATTTAATTCCATTAGTTTTCAATGAATATATCTTCCATGTTAGTGTAGAAATTGATTTTAGTCTTGCAAGATGATAAAAACACATGAAATTTGAGGTAGAACTATAAATCTTGGATAGGAATTGCATGTAGATTAGTTTTGGTTAAAATTCAGTAACCAAAATATAACCCTTGATGAATTAAGAACGGATTTAAGAAGAGAAATATCATGATTCTTGAAGAAAATAGAAAACTAGGGCTTTTATGAAGATTTGATCCATGTAAGGTTAATTGTTGATGATGTAATGATTCTTGGAACGTTAAAAATGTTGTGTTTAATTAGTATAATGATCCTACATCCTTAGTTGAGAATTTCATACCTTGTAATGGAGTTTTGGGACAAATATGGGATGGAAAAACAAAGCAATCCGTAGCCTTATCTGGTCAGATCGATCGATCAACATTCAGAGGTCGATCGATCGACCACGATCGATCGATCGACATCCCAGGGTCGATCGATTGACCTTCCCAGAAATTGGGATATTTTTTCCCCTTATTGAATTTTAGCAATTTCGACCCTAGAGAATTATTGGTGGGGACCTTGTGAACACTTTTAGATTTAAGGAAGGCTAGTAGGCATGTATATGAGACCCGAATTATTATTAGAATTAAATTGGGAGATATGTTAGACCTAATAAGGTTTGACGAGTTAGGTACTATTAAAGACAGCGATTAAATGAGTTAAATCTATATGGTTGATAATATAAGGTTAGTGGCAGAAATATGGACCTTAAGAGTACTGGATTAAAGTGTGGGATTAATAGGAGACTTAGTAACCTTTATGGGTTAGGTTTTAAGTACTTGAAACTACGACGTGAGATGTGTCGGTGGACTATATTATATAACTATCCGGAAGTATAAAAATGTACTAATTGGATTAATGGTATAGGGATTGAAAACATACCTTTAATAACAATATAAATTATCTAAGTTGTGAGAATGCTTAGTATATGGATTTATATGTGTATGACATACCTACCATACTTGCTATCACGGGAGGTCGGCTTTAGAAATAGGGCCATCTAATCTTTGTGTGCCTACGGGGGGATTTAGATTGGTACCTTAGGGACATAGGGTTGTGAATGACTTATTTGTGAGTTGATAAGTCAGCTGACCATGGGAGCGTAGGTATGTCCGTGACCCATGGGTATGTGAACTATGTTCGCCTCCAATATGTGTGATTTTGCTTATTAAAAACGATTCCTGAGAGATTCGGAATACGTAGTCCTTATGTACGTGATGTACCAGAATTCGATAGCAGAGTATGTGTGCAGCGCAGCTTAGCCTAGGGGTGCCCCAATTTTATAATTATGTTGGAATTTATATATTGGTGATGATAATAGACTCGTTGTTAATGTGTCTGAATATTTGAAACACTTTGAGTAAAGTTAGAAATGAGAATTTAATATAAGATCTAATATAAATTAATCTGAGAAATGAAAAGGTAGATTCACATAAGTTAGATTCGAATGTCTTGAACAAACCCCTATATTATCATATGAGGACAGGTTGTGGTATAGACTAGTTAGTAGCGGCATAACTTGGAGGGGTTATGAATATACGTTAGGCGTGCACATTAGTTGAGAGGTGAGAGCGCATGTGAGAGCACGGAACTAGCATGTACTTAATATTCATTGTTTAATGTAATTTAACACTTGCTATATTTTAAACTGTTTTCACATCGAGCTCTGACCCCTTTGCTTTCAAATCTATTTTTCTTGAAAACCCTTTTAGGTGGCCAGCCACAGGGACGCCAAGCTTAGGAGTTCCATTTCAGTGACGTGCTGTAGCTGCTATGGAAGTTACAGGATCTTGATGATAGACACCTCCACTTTATATATTGATTCCACTTTCGACTTAATCAGTTGTTAGGGCATGTTGCCTCATTTCTTTTAGAGACAGTTTTATCATACTCAGTTTCATTTCAGTTTTGGAGTAAAATTTATTTATTATTCAGACGTTGTATTTGGTTTTATTCAGTTTTTGGGACTATTATGAGGAGTGTTACTCCAGACTCATTTATTATTCCATTTATATTATGTTGTGACTGTAATGTAATTGTGTTATCATTAGTTAATAAATATTCGATGGATTGCATGTTAATTTAATTTAATAAAATTTGACAACTCACTTTTTAAATATTAGGTGGCTAGTAATTGTTTAAAAAAAATGTTTTCGATAGTGATGTTATGAACTGAACCAACTTGACATTTTGTATTAATTTGAATAAAGGAGTAGCTACCCGATATTTAATTAGTCGGGGTGTCACAACCCCCTTATATTTGCCCATTCATAGAGATATTTATTTATTGCTTGAAGAAATATATGTACGAAACCTTTTTGTCTTCGATCTTATCTCTTGGAGAAAATGAAGAGATTTATTCAAATTTCCCTCAAAGCTCTTCGTTTCCCAAGGCGGACAAGACTCCAAGCATGTCGCATTAATTGTAACTATCGTTTGCACTTCTACACATCACGCGTGGCAGCGCCAGGGCACGCGTGTGTAAACTACACCGCTAATCATCACGTTATCCCCCGAAGCATCATCATTATGACCCTTAGTTTTCTATGACCATGCGCGCTTAACATCCACGCCAGCCAAACTATTCCAGAGAGTCATCATTACGCTTTTCCAAAGCGTCACTTTTTACGATCTTTTGGGTTCATGTTTCCCCTATAAAAAGGGGTGTACCTTCAATTCAAACTTCACCTTTGGGTTTTTATTTTCTAAGTTTGAGCTTTTGTGAGAGTGAGAGGAAAAACCCTTGCCTTCTCCAACCCTTCTATTCTTTTCCTGTTACCCTCAGTTATTCTTTCCTTAAGCTTCCATGGCACCTGTGAAAAGAACTCTCTCTGTTAGGGCTGCTTCCCCTATGACTCAAGCGCTAAGCTTAATGGTTACATTATCATGGTGATAACGACCACTTCTGGGCAATGGCGGAGCGATCCCCGGTGCTCTGGTACCAACTAAAAATCCTAACCTATTAATGGAGGAAGGTGAGGGCGCTGAAGACTTTTATTATATCCCCACTGACACTGTTACCCGTTTTCGGATTGAGCGTGGTGATTTCCCCTACTCAAAGTTAGAGTTTGAAGCTTCTTCTAGTTCCAGTGAGGGATGGGTCCCTTGGAATGAGTACATTCACTCAAAGTATTTCATTCAGTTATCCCTTGTAGGCCTCTCCTGCTCCCTTTGGCTTGGTGACCTTACTCTTGCCAAGAACAATACTGCTCTACAACTGTTGGTTTCCTGTTGGAGCCATAGGTCACATACCTTTGTGTCCGCTTGGGGTGAGTTCACCATTACCTTAGAGGATGTGTGTGAGCTTTTGGGATTGGAGGTAGTCAGGTTTGATACCTTCTTCGAGGAGACTATCTGTAGTGAAGAAAAAGCCTTGAGAGAGGAACTGGAGGCGGTGGTGAAGGACTGTATGGTCACTTACAACAAATGCACATATTCTGAAGTAATTCGTTACTTTTATTTCATTGAGGGTAAAGTTGTTATTAGGGCTCACCAGACAGCCAGGGAGAACCCCCGGTGGAAAGAGGTGTTTGAACAGCCCTCGGCGGGTAATGTCTATGGGTCCAAGATCGAGTTGGCGGGCTACAATTGGGTGATACTGTCGAAGGTCTATCTTTCGGTCAAGCCTCATAACTGCCCTCGAAAGGACCTGAACAATATGGTTGTTCGAATGGACAATGGCGTGAAAATCCCCCTTGATGCCATTATCCTCGGCTCCTTATATACTTGGCTTGACCGTGTAGCGAAAGACTCTTCTCGAAGCATCGATAGGTTTGATGTTTCTAATTATGCTAATAATGTTCTTTTGATAGCTTTTCTCTATACCCACTTTCCTGATTACACCCCCGTCGGTAATTACCCGGGTTCACAGCCCGTGAAGATCCCCCGAATTTATTGTTGGAAAAATAAGAGTGTCAAGAAGACTTTGATTGCCCTGATTGATCTAGCCGAAGGTTCATACCCCTCCCCTATATTGGGGTGAGTCAGTTTTTTACCAATGATTTCTTTGCTGAGGAGGAGCGTCCCATTGCTCCGATTAATGAAGCCATTGCCAGAAACTTTCTTAAGAACAATGTACCCCTTTTGTTGATCCCCTTATATTTTCCCTCTTATACTGAGTGGTCATATTTTTATTCTGTGTACAGCCCATACTGTGTATCCCCACAGTTTGGTTACGACTTGTTAAGTCATTTCACTCGAGAAAAGCGCACCAATTTATCTTTTGCATATGCCAATTATCTTACTTCCACTATTGTTAGTCTATGAGCCAATTACCCAGCCAATCCCATGGTCCCGAGCAAAGGGGCTCGAGGGGGGAGGTCAACTATGTACATGAACGTATTCTGGCAGAATCAATTAGTTCGTTTTCAAACTAACTTCTTGAAGGAACCCCAATACCCTGAAGTTGAGAGATTCCCACCCACATAGTTAGGTTTAAGAAATTGCACCACCTCATCATCTATTTTTTCTCTTAGTACTGCTAACACGAACTGCCCCATTAGCGCCTGTGGACCAGGAAGTTGTGAAAAAGAAGAAAGTCTCCCTTCCAGTCGAGGTTGCCGCCATTGCCCCTGGTCTCTCGAGGCCGGTTGAAAAAACTGAATCCCCACACGGTGCCTCATTCAGGGCAGCAGTTAGGTCCACTTGTAAGGTGCCTCTGAAAAAACTCAAAACCATCCTCCAACCTCCGACTAAGCATACCCCTGATCCCAAAGTCACCCAGGAGGTGAGCTCAATCTTTGTTCAGCTTCCCCAAGCCTGAGAGAATTTTAGTAAAGAAGATAGGGCGTTTATGTCAGCCCAAATCGCTTCTCGGGGTTTCTCATATGCTCCTCGTACTGCTGATAATGGTAAGAAATGAAAGGCGATCAGTCCTCTTAAGCTCTTGACGGAGGAGTCGTCTGATTCCTGTAAGGAGGAACTGCCTGAGGAAAATACTGCTATAGGTGTTGGTGGTGATGATGATGATGAAGATGTGGAGGATGAGGAGGGAGAGAATGTAGTGGAAAAGGAGTAGGAGGAGGAGGGGAGGAGGAGGAAGAGGAATCTTCATTAGTTAGAAGGCATCGGTTAAGGAGGATGACTTCTCCTTCAAAACCTTCCTCGCCTCCCCGAGCTAATGAGGTCCTGAAAGATGTGTCGGAGGAAGAAGTAAGCCCCTCAATCCCTCTTGGTCTGAATGTCTTCTTCTTCTTTTCTTTTCGAGCTAATAATCCCATGTTGCTCTAACTTGCCCTGTCTCTTTTTCAAGTTGATGTGCGAGGTGGTGCGCACGATGGAGTCGGAGAGGATCGTCCCTTCGAGAGAACTGCCCTACTACTTCACAGGTAATCTCCCATTTCCCCTAAGGGAAGTTATATCTGATTCTTTGTCTGATTCTAGTAGTGGCTATTCCCCTTATCCCTATTTTTTGCGCGAGCAGGCTGGCCTTGAGAGGGATGTCCTTAAGGTGAGAGCTACTAAGGATATACCCAAGTCCCCTGTGGTTGTTTCTTTGTTACATGTGGTGAGATTATTTTTCTTACTTGTTTAAGATGTTGTTACTCCTTCAACTTGTTATTATAACTTGTAACTTCTATGTTGCAGGATCCCATACTTGTTCAGAGTGCCCCCTCAGTTCCCCTTCCATCGAATGACCAAATGCTTGTATCTGTGTTCGGACCTTCCATCCTGAACAAGGAAGTCACCGATCTTGCTTTGGTGAGTCAGGGGGAGGTTTGACAAGAACCTATTATTGAGGTAGGGGGATAGCATGCAAGAACAAGTTGCTGAAGTCGGGGAGGCTGTGATTGCCCCCCAAAGTCAACACCCTTTGGCAGCTCTGGGTCCTATTGAGGAAGAAGATGTGGTACAAATGGCCACTTGCGAGTTCGCTAATGAGCATCTTCCTGAGGTATCTTTATTCTTTCATCTATCTCCTGCATATAAGCTTGTTAATTTTGCCAAGTAATGTTGGGTTTTAAGATTCAAAATCTCCCATAACTAAGGGTCAGGCGAGCCTAGTAATGTAGGACTTTAAAATCAAAACATCCCATAACCGAGGGTCAGGTGGGCCGAGTCTTATAGGCATAATCTCCCATAACTAAGGGTCAAGTGGGCCTAGTCTAATAGGCATAATCTCTCATAATCGAGGGTCAGGTGAGCCTAGTCTTATATGCATAATCTCCATGTTAGCAAGATATTTTGTACTTGCTTTCCTCATTTTTGTTTCTTACTTAAGTTGTTTATTGCATTTATAGTGGAGGTCGACCAACCTGTAGTCTGTAGGCCCGAAGCTGAACATGTTGCTCAGGAATTGATTCAAACGAGGACCTTAGCTGGAGTTGCTTTTTTGGGCGAGGACCCTAGGATTGGTGATGCCCCTGCATTGATTGCTTCATAGATTCAAGCGAGTGATAGCGCCTCGCATACCCAGCGTCCCTCTGCCAGTGATAGTATTTTTAGCATGCATCCCCCTAAGGTAGCCCCGAAAGTGGTTGTGAGGCAAACATTGGCAAATTTACCTTCTGTTTTAATCGAGGGTCTTCGCCTATTAATCGAGCAGTTGCTGGTTTGTTTTCATTCGACCTTTACCTCCCATTGCCTTCAACCGATTCCTGTAAAGATGGCATGTCATTTTCTGGGGCTCACGATGGTGTTGCTGGAAATCTTCAGCAATCCTCCTTTGTCCCTTAGCCCTGATACGATCAAGACCTTACTAGGAAGGGTTAATGTGCTCATTAATGATGGATTTTCTATGACCTGGTTGGCAGAGTTGCTGCATAATTTTAAGAAGGATAATCTTCCTGCTCTCCATCATCACCTCCAAAGTTCACATCATTCGTTAGTGGAAATCTCAGAATATCTTTCAAGTTTTGAGTCCAAATTGATGGTATCTAAGCAAGGAGTACAGGAGGCCCGTGAGGCGGTCGCTTGTGCAGAGTCCGAGTTGTTTGAGAGGAAGTGAGAGGTGGAGTTCATCCAGAAGGCCATGGAGCTTCGTCAAAAGGATTTGGCTAACCTTATTTCAGACCAAAGCAACCTTGAACAGGTTCTTCCCCAATATCATTACACGCTTCTTGGAACGACAAACCTTCGTTTTATTATGGTAGACACCTAACTCCTTCATTCGATGTTGCTATCATTTTCTGTTTCTGCTTTTTGGATTTTGGATTTTTCTTGCTTGTAACCATAACTGTTCCTTTTTTATGAAATAAAGCAGCATTGGTGACTTTTGGTATCTTCTTTCCTTTCTGTTGTTTTGATTGAATATTGACTAATCTTACTACGTCAGTACTAATTACGTCATGCATGATGACGGAAATAAACAGTCAACTTGTTAAAGTAAAGTATTGATCTGGCATATGCTACATGAACATTACTTCCAACTATATTGAACAGGCGAGCCCAATTGCTTTAAAACATACATCTGCCTTTTCTAGAAAATAAAAATACAATGCAATGAACAAGAGTATTAGCAGAACATACATTGAAACATAGTAAATCTTCATCCACTTATTGTTCAATTTAAAAGTTACATTATCTTTCATCTTAGATATCTCACAGTAACCCGAATCGTAAGCTACTCGAACAATGTGGGGCCCTTCCCAGTTTGCTTTGAACTTAGGTAATAACAAACCTCCGACGTGCCTCGTGCATGCTTTTAGAACTAAGTCCCCCTCTTTAAACTTCCTTAGCCTCACCAACTGGTCGTAAGATCTGGACAGTTACTTCCTGTATATCTCAAAGTACCTTGCGCTATTATCCTTGTGCTCTTCTAAGGCTTCGAGTTATACATGGAGGTTGTGGGGGAGCATAGCACTTCGTAGGTTATAGTGAGAAGAAGGTACCTCGAGTTCGACCGGTAACACAACTTCTTCCACAAATACTAAGGAGAATAATGTGTACCCCGTTGGTTTTCTTTTCATTGTTTGATAGGCCTATAGAACCTCGGGGATCTTGTCATCCCATGTGCCTGGAAAATATTCTAACATTTTTGCCAAAATGTTCACTAAAGTTTTGTTGGTGGCCTCTGTCGATCAATTGCACTTCGGGTATACTACTATTAATTTATGATGGATGATGGATTACTTTTCTATGAGTAGGCGCGCTTCACTGTTTACAAAGGGGTACCATTATCCAACAGAAACACCTTCGAGATTCCAAAGCGGCATATATTGTATTCCTTCATAAATCGAGCTACTGCCCTCACAGTGGCTTTCTTGAGCAGTATGGCCTCTTCCCACTTCGTGAAACATTCTATGGCTACTAATATCCATATCTTTCCTCGCGATGAAGGGTTGATGGCTCCTACCAGGTCAAAGGCCCAAGTATGGAATGGAAATAGTGTAGATAGAGAGTGCAAGTCCACTGAAGGAGCGTGAATCATATTCCTGTGTAGCTGACAAGCTTTGCACTTTTGAACAAAATCAGCTGAGTCTTTCTCCATAGAAGGCCAATAATAACCCAAAGTCATTAGTTGATCATAAATCTTGGTTCCTTCGATGTGCCCTGGTTCATGGGCTTGCTCTAACATCTCTTTAGCCTCTTCTCTTCTTATGCACCTTAGAGGCCTGTCGTGATAGCCTCGTCGGTACAACTGCCCATCTTGTATGAAGTACCTCGGTGTTTGCTTTTTTATCTTCATAACATCCTCTTTATTTGTTGGCATCACTCCATCTATCAAGAAATCTATTTAGGGTTGTCTCCAGTCTTGCGATTGATCAATGAAGTTGCATTCTGCTGCCTGGTAGAAAAGACAGCACTTCAAACACTCTATCTGCACTGCAGCGGCTTCCTTTCTCATCGAAGGCCAGTAGTACCCTACTCGTTGTATCCTTCTGTATAAAGGGATATCGATGGTCTTGTGGCTATCTTTATTCACTTTAATCAGCCTACTTCTAGCTTCTTCGGGGTCCACACGCCTGGACAGCCAACCTCCTTTATTCTTGTAGTATAAGTTACACCTAGTAAAAAAGTACTGTGCTAAATCTTCCAGGTTAGGTGGCCCTTCCCCTCTCTCCAACTGCTTTCTGATTTTATCCCTCCAATCATCTTTGTCCTCCGAGGGAAGAATCTCAGACAATGTCGAGGGGGTCGTTCTCTTTATGATTCAGACCACAGTTGACTCTCCGTCGAAAGGAATCTTTTGTGCGGTGGTGTAATAGGCATTCGCATGTTTATTCATCGTTCGAGGGTGCCTCTTTATCTTTACCACCTGAAACTAACCAAGAAATCGCTGGATGATCGTGTGGTAAGGCGCCAGACTCATGTGCTTTAGAGCAAATTCCTCTATCACCTGTTTCACCACCAAGTTAGAATTCCCTTTAATTTTCACGACTTGCATGCCCATTCTCAGTGCTTCAAGTAACCCTAGTACTAGTGCCTCGTATTCAGCTTCATTATTTGAGCATTCGAACTCCAATTTGAAAGATAGGCGAATTTGTTCATCGCCTCTTCACAGAATGACTCCCGCTCCTCTTATTTTCTCGGCTGAAGAGCCGTCGAACTCCATATTCCCTTGGTTTAGTTCGGATTTTACAAAATTATCCTAGAGGTCATCACCTGGGAGCTCTTCAATAGGCGGCTCGAACGTCCCTGACGGGAAGATGGCTAACAAATTTGCGTATGCCTAACTTTTGATGGCTCCAGGGACCATGCACTTGAGATCATACTCCGAAAGGATTAGAAACCATCTAGCTACCCTACCTATCAATACAGTTCTAGCAAGCAAAAAATTTATGAAATCGTACCTAGTTACAATATGAACCGTGAATGACAATAAGTAATGCCTAAGTTTTTGTGCTACAAAAACAAGGGACAAGCAGTGCCTCTCAATGCTAGTATATCTGGCCTCAGGCCCCTGTATAATGCTGTAAATATATTTTTCAATGCCTTCGCTCTCTTGGGCCAGTAAATCCCCAATAGACCATTATGTTGACGTAAGATATAAGCGTAAAGGGTACCTTCCTTCGGGAGAATTATTTTCTGAGGAGAGGTAAGGAGGTCCTTCAGCTTATCTATGGCTTCTTGGTGCATTGCTTCCCACGCAAACTTCACACCCTTTCTCAGCAGCTCCATTAAGGAGTGTGTTACCTCAGCCAGCCCCGAAACAAACCTCCTCAGGTAAGAGACTTTGCCAAGATAACTTTTTCACTCCTTTTTGAATTTTGGTCTCGACATATCGAAGATGGCTCGTCATTTGTCTAAGTCCATTTCTACCCCCTAGCGATTTACTATGAACCCCATGAATTTTCCACTCATTACCCCGAAGTCACATTTGAGAAGGTTCCTCTTTAGCTTATACTTCCTGCAGTGAGTGAACGCCCTCCTCAAATAGTCTAGGTAGGAGCCCTCCTTCTTGTATTTAATCACCAAATCATTGACAGAAAACTCCACGGTCTTGTGAAAAAGGTTATGAAAGATGGCCATCATCGTCCTCTGGTAGATGGCCCCTACGTTCTTCAATCCGAAAGGCATGACTGTGTATATGAAATTGCCCAAAGGAGTTCGGAAAGAAGTCTTCTTTGTGTCCGTCGGATCCATTTTTATCTGATTATATCCCACGTAGCCATCCATGAAGCTGTACATCTCATGGCCTGTTGTTGCATCGATCAGGCTATTAATTAAAGCAACAGGAATTCATTTTTTGGGCACGCCCGATTTAGGTCTCTAAAGTCTACATATATTCTGATTTGGCTCTTGTCCTTCTTTCCCACAGGCACAATGCTAGAGAGCCAGGTCGGATGTTGGATCAGGACTATGAAACTAGCTGTGAGCAACCTCTTCACCGCTTCCTTAATCTTTAGGTCTAACTCTGTCTTGTACGTTCGAGTGGCCTATTTCACAGGAATGGTTGAGGGCAAAACATTCAACCTATGGAAACTCACCTCCTGATCTACTCCAGGCACCTCGGTGTACTTCCACGTGAAGACGTCTTTGAACTCCAATAGCATCTTGATCAATTCCCCTCGAGGAGTTCCCTCCAAGTCCTTCGAGATAAAAATAGGTTTTGGGTCCTCTCCCTCTCTAGCTAAGTCATTTTTTTCCAACTCTTAGATTTGCGGTTGTTGATGTAAAAAACTAGACTTGATCTAATTATTTAATCACAGATAAAAATGAATAAATAAATATGAGATAATGAATTTTTAAAGTGGTTTAGCCTTGTAAGAATGGCCTACGTCCATTGTCTTTGTATTGCTGACTGTTTGCCCAGAATTCTCGATAATAGGCTTTCCAAGAAATCCGGAGTCCCCACTACTGAGGAGGTTACAATGTATTTATAGCCTTGAGGTTGTACAAATGAAAGGATAACGCGCTGTTATCCAGTAGACATGTACATCTGTATGATATTAATGAGTATTTAATGCGCAGTCGTCTCTTTGATTCCCTGATTTGAGTGCTCTGTACGCTAAGTAGCTCGGGCCGCTTAAGCTGCTCGGACCGACTAAGTTGCTCACACCGCTTAACTTGCTCGGGGACCCTGAGTTGCTCGAGGCTCCTTAGTCGCTCGGTGCACTGGAGTGGTCGGAGTGTATGAGTTGCTCGTCTGGAGTATTCGTATTTACCATGTAAGTAGACACGTGTCTTCAGGTGATTGGTCCATATCAGCAGATTAAATTTGTTATCAACAGAAGCTCCCAATGTTTCGTAGTTTGATGTTGAAGAAAAGTATGCAACATTCTTGCTGCTTAGATTTTCGATTTGTATGGTTTTTAGGAAAGCATTCATTGTATATAACTCTTGTTCTGAGTGCATAGTATCAGACTTTTAAAATATTTTTAATTTCCATAACCGCTTCGATTTTTGTGCCCCTTTTCTTCTTTTTAGCCGCCGAATACGCAAGCGTCCGCCTTGATAATCATTGCTTTTCTCTATTCCCAAGGTAAAGTATTTAAACGCGGAAGAAATCCTATCATTTTTCACTTTTCAAACCTGTGTCTTCGAACTTTTCACTTCTTCTCTATCTTATGCGTTCGTTTCTTCAATTGTTCGTTTGTCAACTGGTTCACTCTTCTCCTGTAAGATCTTCTTCCTTCTCTTTTACTTATTTTGTTCATCATGGTTTACCCTGTTGAATCTCTTGACAAATTTCGTTCTGAATTTTCAATTCCTTCATGGGTCATTTTAGAAGAACTTTCTGAACCTTCTGACTATTTTTCTTTGGCCGAGGGAGATTGGTTCCCAAGTCTCTTTGTGGCCAAATGTGGCTTTTCTTTTCCTCTAAATCCTTTATGTTTGGAGCTCTGTCAATATTTTGACGTTGTTCCTGTAAAAATATCGCCAAATACCTGGAGAATAGTTAATGGGGTTCATAGGTTAAATCAACTTCATGGAACCCGTTTAGGAATTCCTGAAATTATGTTTTGCTACAGATGGGTTATCAGTGATTCTACCTTCTATTTAAAAACTAGGTTTTTTAATAGGGCTTTAGTTGTTAATCTTCCAGACGCCAATAGGGATTATTTTGAGCATGGGGTTGTTATGAAAAATTGGCAACACGCTCCATTAAATGGAGATGCTATATATCAAGGTCCTAGGTGTCCCCCTTATGGCAATGGAATGGGTTGTTTTTTGTTTTTTGAAATATTGTCTTCTTGATGTTTAATAAAATGTATCACTGACATTTAATTTTTTATTATTTGCAGTTGACAGCAAAAGAAAATCTCCCAAAGAAGCTGACGTTAATTTGAAGCACTTAAAACTTATCTGGAGTTTGCACCAATCTGTGGCCGAGGAGCACATTAGATCTCCTTCTTATTTGTTACAATACAAGAGCTATACTTCATCTTTTACTGCTCGTCCGGTGGTGATTGACATTGGCCAAGTGCCAGCTGCTGATACTAGTGTGGAAGGTTCTTCTTCAGAGTCAAATATTCCTATTGGTGTCATAATGAAGAAAAGAAAAGTTCCTGCCTTTTTTGATAAGTCTGCTTCTACTGCTGGAGAGGCAAAGAAAAGTAAGAAAAATGTCCCAGAAGAAGGGACAAGGAATATTGATGCACCCCCTCCTGCTGCTGTTAAGAAAGTTGTTGAGAAGCCCAAGTGGCCCCGAGCAAGGTTGTTGTTGTTTCTCCTCCAAGTGAGGTCATCGTTATATCACCAACCAAGACAATATCCTTGGTTGAAAATGTTCCTTCTCCTACGAGGAGGTTAAAGAAAAGTCCTTCTGAGAGACCAGCAGAACCTGTCTCTCAGTTCTTAAATGTTGAAGATGGTATTCCCACTTTTGTTCCTCCGAGCTCTGCTATGGGCTCGGTGACTCTCTTTCTCGTGAGAGGGTCACTACCTTGGTTGCTCAACATATTACCTCAGTAAGTATTATTGATATGAGTTCTCATTTTTCATGGCTATATCCCTGTACTGACTCAAAATTATTTCTTTTTTCAGCTGGTAACGTGTTTCAATACTATTCTGAAGAAGGATGAGGCTATCAAGTCTTCAATCTCCTCGGGAGGTGTAGAGGAGGCTTTTACTGGATTAACCCAGTCTTTGAAAGACTCTCATCAGAAGTATGAGGAAAATAAAATTGCTTTGGAGAAGCAGGTTAATTTCGTTGAGCAAGAGAGAGATCGAGCTGTGGAAGCCTCTAAGGAATTGGAGAATAAATTGAAAGAGTTTGAGAAGAATAATAAAGAGCTTGAGGAGAAGCGTAGGAATGTTGAAGATCTTGAGAATAAGCTCAAAGCTGCTGAAGAGGAAATTCGTAGACTTCATGATGTTGATCGTCAGAAACAGGAGGTGGAAGGGAAATTGAAGGCCGCCGAGTAACTTCTTATTGAGAGGACTTCCTCAGAAAAAGTTAAAAGGAAGAAAGCTGTTAAAAAATCATTCAGCGTAGGTTGGGATAAAGGCTGGAATAAGTGTTTGCCTGCCATGTCCTCACAAATGGAATACGCCAGCCTTAAATACTTTAGGGATGGATGGGTGGCAGCCCTACAAGAGTTGAAAATTGCTAAAGATTCTGACTTATTTCAGCAACACACTCATGGCCCTCCTCCCTCTTCTGGAGAAGAAGAAGAGGATGAAGCTGCCTCAGAAGAATCTTCCATGATAATTGCAGACCAGGTCCCTTCAGTCCCAGTTGTGCATATCCCCGAGCAGCCCCTACCAGCAAACACTTCTGTCGAGCAGCTTTCATTGCCTTCCGAGCAACCATCCTCTTCGTCCAAGCCTTCCGAGGAAATCTTAGGAAGCAAGGAGAATGTGTAGAGTTGTTCGAATCTTTCTTTTGCTTTTTTGTTGAATGTAATTTTGGACTATGTACTTCTTTTTGTGATGAAATAAAAATTCAAACTTTTTGTTGTTCATCTTGACTTTTTCTTCTACTTGCTCTATATGCATTCTTATTGATTCTTTCTATCTCTTCTCTTTGTTAGTTTATGGCCAGGATGGAGCTCTTATCAGCTCATGACACAGAACTGATGAAAAAATGCAATGATTACTTTAAGGCTGGTCGTGCAGATCTGAATGAGACTTAAATCATTGATATCCTGGGTTCAGATGCTTCTGAACGAGCAGTTGAATCTTACCAATATCTGAAATGTCTGCTCAATCGTGCAGTAGCCAATAATGTGGCCTACTATGAGATGATTGAGGACCTTCAAGGAACTATCGAGGAACTCCAACAGCAGTACAAAGAGTCCTCCACACTTTTGCACCAGGGGTATGAGAAGAAATACCAACAACTGAGTGCTAATAGAGGGTATGATAAATTTATATCTGCTTATGAGAAGAGAGAAAGTGTTCTGAAGCTTGAGGTCGAGGAGAATAGGCATATCGCCAAAGTGCTGGAGCAAGAGAACATTGCTTTGCAAGAGGAAGTAAAACAACTTAAGTCTGCTGTGTCTTCCTCGGGAGCCTTGGTCCCTGTTAACGATGAAGGTTTCTCTTTTTTGGAGGTAGAAAATGCCAACCTGCGAGATGAGTTGGAAACTCTGAAAAAAGCTGGACCTTCCACCTCTACTCGTGGACGAGGAAGGTCTTATTCTCGGGGACGAGCTAGGGCTGGTCGAGTTTCTATTGAAGAGGAAAGAACTCAAGCATCTTTGGAAAATCAGGCAGTTCAGTTGGTGGCAAAGAATAAAGCTTTGGCAGAGATGTCTAAGGAGATTCCGAATTTCAGCGACCAACTTGCTACCCAAAGGTCTGCCTTGGAGAATAAAGAACGTTTAGTGAAGAATCTCCACGAGAAACTGGAGAGGTTGACCTACCAATTCCACAAACAGCCCATAGAGTTTTGGATGCCTGGATATAATGAAGCCCTTTATCATCTCGATGATCGGATCCAGAAGTCAAATAATGAGGGTTACAAGTAAGGATGGCTGAATGCACTGGGGGTGCTAAAGTTGGAGCAGGGCCACTATCTATGGGCTTATAATGATCCTGGATTGCTCGAGTTGCCCGTGCCACCTTTTAAACTTGATATGAGTTGGATTCCTTCTCGGGAAATTCCTCAGTGCTTAATCTCCAAGTATCTCGACGACTACAGTCTTCATTCTAATTTCGAGATATCTCGTCCGGAGCAGTTGCTCGATAGGCCATCAGTGATGAATATTTGAATTCTTCGAGATGTAAACTTTGTAAATTCCCCTTATGCATTAAATGATCCTCCTGTCGGGGTAGAACCTGTTTCAAAGGCAGAAGCGAAGAAACCAATAGAATAGGATTTTTTAATGTAATGACTTGCATTTTTCATATCATATGTAATTCTTTTTTTATTTGAATGAAAAAATTTAGTTTTCTGGTATTTCATACGCTTCTAAATAATTTGCAGAATATCGTTGTTTGTGAATATATTCATATTTTGATATGTCCATTCTGTTTTATTTTTTTATTATAGTGACTTATCACTCTAAGCAATGAAACAACTTTCATCCCATGATCCTGCTTAATTTAACCAACCGGAGTTAATTGTAAATTGATTTGCCGACCAACCGGAGTTGGTGGAGATTTGTTCCCGACCAACCGAAGTTGGAAGGGATTTATTTGTCGACCAACCAGAGTTGGAAGAGATCGGTTCCAGACCAACCGGAGTTGGAAGGGATTTGTTCCTGACCAACCGGAGTTGGAAGGGATTTATTTGTCGACCAACCGGAGTCGGAAGAGATCGGTTCTCGACCAACTGGAGTTGGAAGAGATTTGTTCCCGACCAACCAGAGTTGGAAGGGATTTATTCTGAACTTGATGCGTAGTGTGTAGCACTAATACTCCGAAAAATTTCAACAAAAAGAGAGAATTAGGTAAAACATTCAACACTTTATTCATTCTGAGGAAAACTGCATTACATAGGAATTCCAACTACTGATAATACTTGCGCAGATGCTCTGCGTTCCATGCATTCTTAAATTCCTCCCCTTCTAAGGTTTCAATCCTGTATGTTCCTGGACGAACAACTTCTGTTACTCTGTAAGGTCCATGCCAGTTAGCTTCCAGTTTGTTATGCTTTTGAATTACTTTCTTCAGCACATAATCCCCTTCCTTGTAAAAAACTAGACTTGATCTAATTATTTAATCATAAATAAAAATGAATAAATAAATATGAGATAATGAATTTTTTAAGTGGTTCAGCCTTGTAAGAATGGCCTACGTCCACTGTCTTGTTGTAGAACAGAGCTGTTCGTTGTTGGTTTGCAGCATTCCTGATTGTTGCTTCTTCTCTAACTTCTTCGAGCATATCCAAATCTAGTCGCCTCATCAAGTCACTAATAGGAGAATTAAAATTCAATACTCTGTGTGTAGGCAGACCCAATTCAGCAGGTATAACAGCTTCACTTCCAAATGCCAGCATGTATGGAGACTCTCCTGTTGCTGCTCGTGGTGTTGTACGATAAGCCCATAATACAGAATGTAACTCGTTAATCTAATTTGCCTTTGCAGCATCTAGCCGTTTCTTCAAACCAGTCAACAATGTTCTGTTCGTTACTTCAGTTTGCCCATTGCTCTGGGGATGGCCTGGTGCAGAGTGGGTCTTCAATATGTTTGACTGATGACAATATACCGCAAAATCCTCGTTGTCAAACTGAGTCCCATGGTCTGTAATGAATTCATGGGGAAGACCATATTTACAAATGATATTTTTCCAAATAAATTGATACACCTTGTCATACGTCATATCAATAAGAGGCTCAGCTTCTACCCATTTAGTAAAATAGTCCACAGCGACCACGAGGTATTTAAATCTTCCTCGGGTCGTTGGAAGTGGCCCGATCAAGTCTATTCCCCACATGGAGAATAGCCAAGGAGACGTGATGGGTGTTAGCAATGCTTGGGGAGTTCTTCGGATAGAGGAGAAACGTTGACATTTATCACATTTCATGGCATAAGCTACACAATCAGCTCTCATCGTCGGCCAGTAATACCCTTGCGTTGTCATTCTTTGCAAGAGTGTCCGACCTTCTACATGGGCTCCGCAAGACCCTTCATGGACCTCTTCAATTAAATTTTTTACCTCGGAAGGGTGGACACATCTTTGCAAACCTGCTATAATTCCTCGTCTATATAAAATGCCATTAGTCAATACATAACGAGCAGCTTTAAACTTTAGTTTTTTGGCTGCGAGTTTATTAGTTGGTAAATCCCCCTCCTCAATATAGGCCGTGATGGGATCCATCCAAGATGGTCCTAAATAAAGGGCAATGAAGTTCATCGTCAGATCTTTATCAATGCTCCGACTAGCCAAGATTTCTATTGGGATTGTTCTTCGTAGCTCGGTGCGTGTGGCTGAGGTTAACCGAGCTAAGGCATCTGCTCTTGCATTCTCTAATCTTGGTATTCTAATCAACTGTACTGCGTTAAATATCGATACCATCTCCATTGGTTTCGCATGATATTGGATCATTAATTCTCCTTTTGCTGCATACATTCCCAACATTTGATTTATAATCAACTGTGAGTCACTGAATACAACGACCTGCTCTGCTTTCATAGTTTTGGCTAGACTGAGACCCACGATCATAGCTTCATATTCAGCCTCATTATTAGAAGCCTTAAATTGAAAACGCAGAGCATACTCCACACCGATCTCATCGGGGCTGTTTAAAATAACTCCTGCTCCACTGCCTGTAGTGCAAGAAGAGCCATCTACATATAAATTCCATATAGGTACCTTATTATCAAACTCTTGATCTGACAGAGTTCCTTGGTGGAATATTTGTTTCTTCCTTTTGTCCTCCTGTGGCACTTCTTGTTGCTCGTTGATTATCATCTCTTACTCGTTCCCCGACGTAAGTTGGTCGGGATTCAAATTTGATGGTCCTGCTACATCCATAGGCTGGTCGGTATTTGACTTCTGCTCATCGGAGGTGTCTTCTTGAGTAAACTCTGCAATAAAGTCCGCTACTGCCTGCCCTTTGAGCGGCGACCTGGGCTCATAAATTATATCATATTCACCAAGTTCTACTACCCAATACATCAATCTTCCTGATTTCTCCGATTTATGCAGAGCTTGCCTTAACGGCATATCGGTGTACACTACTATAGTATGGGATTGGAAATATGGCCTCATCCTTCTGCTTGCTTTAATCAGTGCTAGTGCTAGCTTTTCCAGCCTTGGATATCTGATCTCTGCTCCTCGGAAGGCCTTGTTAGTGTAATAGATCGGTTTTTGCACTCCATCCTCCATTCTTATCAACGCCGAGCTCACTGCATTTTCTGAAACTGCCAGATAGAAGTATAGTCTTTCTCCCATCACTGGTTTGGATAACAATGGAGGTTCTCCTAGGTATTTCTTCAATTCTTGAAAGGCCTTCTCGCATTCATCATTCCACTCGAAAGTCTTTTGGAGTGTTTTGAAGAAAGGGAGGCATCTGTTAGTTGCTCGTGACACAAACCTGTTGAGTGCTGCAACTCGCCCTGTGAGACTTTGCACTTCCTTCTTCGTCGTTGGAGATCGTAGCCCCAATAGAGCCTTGATCTTTTTAGGGTTCGCTTAAATACCTCGTTGGTTAACAATATATCCGAGAAACATGCCTTCTCGTACTCCGAATATGCATTTGGTAGGGTTCAACTTCATTTGATATTTCTCTAGTTGATCAAAGGTCTGACCTAAATCAGCTAAATGATTAGCAGCTTTCTTGCTCTTAGTCAGCATATCGTCAACATAAACCTCCATGTTCTGACTGATTTGCTCCGTAAACACCTTGTTCATCAGCCGCTGATATGTTGCACCTGCATTTTTAAGTCCAAACGGCATAACATTATAACAATAAGTTCCCCTTGGGGTAATAAAAGAGGTACTCTCCCTGTCCTCAGGCTTCATCTTAATCTGATTGTAACCAGAATAAGCATCCATGAAACTCAATAATTCGTGCCTCGGGGTAGCATCCACCAGTTAATCGATTCGAGGCAAAGGAAAATGATCCTTTGGGCATGCCTTATTAAGATCAGTGAAGTCTACACACATCCTCCACTTGTTATTTTTCTTCTTCACCATCACCACATTTGCTAAACAATCAGGATATTTGGCATCTTCAATAAAAGAGGCTTTTTATAGCTTCTCTACTTCCTCCTGTATAGCTTGATTCTTCTCGGGACTGAACACTCTTCTTCGCTGCTTCACTGGCTTAATTTCCTTGTTCACATTGATCTCGTGACACAAGAAATTCAGATTTATTCCTGGCATGTCTTCATGACTCCATGCAAAAGTCTGCTTTCTTTGCCTTAGGAATGCTATCAATTCTTATTTTGTTGATTCATCCAAGGATGCACCAATTTGACTTGTTCGTTCTGGATGCTCGTCGTCCAAAATGATATTCTCAGTAGTCTCCATAACCTACCCTTTCACGAGTTGGGACTCGTCTCTAGGGTCTAATGTTTCGATCTCCGCATCTTCTATTTGGTAGGTAGTAGCCTTCTATCTGGATTCTTCATGCTCCTCCTTCTCGGTAGATGAGTAGTAGCACTCCCGAGCTACTTTCTGGTCACCTTTCACCACTCCTACTCCAAAACTGGTTGGGAATTTTAAACATTGATGTACAGTAGATGGTACTTCTTCGAATTTCTTTAGTCCTACCCTTCCCATGATGGTGTTGTAAGCTGATTAGACATTTTTATCCATTACAAAGAAATGGACTCTTTATGTTCGACAAGAAGGCCACGTACCAATAAGCATATCCAACTTGATCGTCCCAAGTGGAAAAACCTTTTCGCCAGTAAAACCAAGGAGGGGTCTATAATATGGATCCAACTGGGATAACTTCAAATTCAAACTGTCAAAGCATGGATAGAACATGATATCTGCCGAGCTACTGTTGTCCACCAGTACTCGTGAAATCACCACTTCCTTCATTCTCATCTTGATCACCAATGGGTCACCATGAGGATATAGTACACCTGCCAGGTCGTTCTTAGAGAAACCAATGACCAGTTTTTCCTTATTCACCTTCCTCGGGTGATCATCTTCAGCCAGATTTAATCGCTGAATGTACGAGCAAGCTTGAGCCTCATTGAGGTAAGCCTTTCTCTCGGCAGTCATATCTCCGCCTCCTGCATCTCCACCTGTAATGACATTACATTCAAATGATCCAAAATGGATAGAAAATACCTCACGTTCGGGTTGTTTTGGTCTTCTAGGGAGATCGGGGTCGTCTTGGTCATCATCCGGGTCTTCTTCATGACTTCTCTTCTTATCTTCTTTTACTCGACGAGGAGATCTAGACCTCTGCCTTGCTCGTTCGTTGCTCTTTCCTCCATTTTGACGATCAACATACTTGGACAGCTTTCCTCGTCTGATGAGTGCTTCAATTTCATTCTGAAGAGCTATGCAATTTTTGGTCGTGTGACCATGGTCTTTACGGAACTCGCAATATTTGGACTTATTTCTCTTGTCAGGGTCTGCCTTCAATTTCTCTGGACAGTTTAGCTCCTCGCTATTCTTGATCTGTTCTAGAATGTGGTTTATATCTACTTTCAAAGGAGTATAATTTCCAAATTTCTTCCATTGTTCCAATGCTTGCTTTGCTTTTGACTGCCTGTTACCACCATTGTTCTTTTGCTCCTTCTTCTCAGCCTTATCAACCTCAACTTTGGTCTCTTTGGTGTCCATATTCTTCTTCGCAGCCATAGCTTCTTCGGCGTTCATAATCTTAGCTACCTTTGCCATTAGTTCTGCCATGGCTCTAGGCGGATCTTTGGCTAGAGTGTAGTACAATTTATCTGGCAACAGTCCACTCATCAGAGAAGTGATTGTTATCTTCTCCTCATAATCAATAACTTCGAGCTTCTCATTATTGAAACGAGTAATATAATCCCCGGTGCTCTCACCTGCTTCTTGTCTAACACTTAATAAGTGTGCTACTCGTTTAACTGGCTTTGCTCCAAAACAGAAGTTCCCAATAAAGAGCTCGGCCAGTTGAAAGAAGGTCGCAATCTTCCCCCAAGGAAGATTATTGTACCATATTTGAGCAGATCCGGTAAGAGTTCCTGAAAATGTCCTGCATCCCATCTCATCCGGGACTACATAAATATCAGCAGCATCTTGGTATTGTTCTATATGAAGGACAAGGTAAGTTTTTCCATCATATTTAGGCGTTACCATTGGAGCTTTGAATTTTGATGGTGTTGGAAAATCCACAATCTCTTGTACAAAGGGTGTCCCTTGAACAAAAGTTCTTTGTAGAGGATTCTTGGCTTTAGCTATCTCCCCTAATCTATCTTCCAACCTTTGAATAGAGCCTTTCCATGCATCATTTCCCTCCTCGGGCCTGTTGGTTCGAGCAACTGATCGCGTTGAATTTGCTTCTTGGGATCTTTCATTACGAGCAGTTGGTCGTGATTGGGCAGATCCTTCCCTTAGATTGGATGGTCGTTAAGAGTTCCTCGACACAATCCTAGGAGGACTTCTATTCCTCCTAGGGCCCAAACGATCAAAAGGAGAGACTCTACTTAACCTTTCAAGAGCACTGGTCCTTTCTGGAGATAAAGTGATGTTTTGTTGAGTGTCTGTAGCTCGTACCGATGAAGTTCTACCAGGTTGATAAGAAAGATCTTTAGATCTCTTAGTACGATATGAATTGATGCGTCTGGATTTTGATTCCTCTGGAAATAGCGTTCGCCTAGTTCGCGAAGAGCGTAGGCGAGTATTTCTTTGGATACTTTTTTATCTTGATTGGGCCGGCACTCCACCATGGACAGTTTATATGAGTTGTCGCATGGTCTCTTGCATGGCAGTCTGGCCCTGGGCCAAATTAGCCATTATACCAGCCAGATCTTGGATATTTGGGGGAGTAGATGGATTTGGAAGGATTCCAGCGTTTCGATTACTGGATTCAGGGTTATCAGCCATTGATGATGAATTATTTCGGTGAAAAATGATAAGTACAGTCGATTTCCCACAGACGACGCCAATCTGTTGATGTAAAATACTAGACTTGATCTAATTATTTAATCACATATGAAAATGAATAAATAAATATGAGACAATGAATTTTTAAAGTGGTTCAGCCTTGTAAGAATGGCCTACGTTCACTGTCTTTGTATTGCTGACTGTTTGCCCAGAATTCTCAATAATAGGTTTTCCAAGAAATCTGGAGTCCCTGCTAATGAGGAGGTTACAATGTATTTATAGCCTCAAGGCTGTAAAAATGAAAGGACAACGCGCTGTTATCCAGTAGATATGTACATCTGTATGATATTAATGAGTATTTAATGCGCAGTCGTCTCTTTGATTCCCTGATTTGAGTGATCTGTACGCTAAGTAGCTCGGGCCACTTAAGCTGCTCGTACTGACTAAGTTGCTCGCATCGCTTAAGTTTCTCGGGGCCCATGAGTTTCTCGGTGCGCTTGAGCTGCTCGAAGTGTATGAGTTGCTCGTCTGGAGTATTCATATTTACCATGTAAGTTGACTCGTGTCTTCAGGTGATTGGTCTATATCAACAGATTAAATTTGGTATCAACAGCGGTCGAGGGCTATCCCTCATGCATTATAGTTCTTCTTATAATTCCTCCATAATCTCTTGTAGCCCGAAGTTATTAATTACCAAGCATTGCCCCTGGTTATCCACAAGGAAGCATTCATAGACCGGGTCAGCTTCACCGTCCAGACTCTCGGTTGCTCTCTCATACCTTCATAACTTGTAGATAATTATGCCGTTAGGAAAAACCACCAGCTTGCATTATCGATCCACTTGCTTCTAAAAAGGCCTCTTCCTATGATTCTCATCCACCTATCTCACTGTTCTTCTACTAAGAACACACTACGTTTGGACTTGGTTCTCAATAAGGTCGATGCGTAGGGTCATTCGATCACGGAGATTTCTTGATAGACTAGGGGGCCTCATCACTCCCAGTTCACGCCCTTCTCCATAAGTTGCAACCGTTCGAGCAGGTTCCTGCACCCTCTCTTGAGTTGATGGGATCCTTATCCCCCCAGTATATCTTGTTACCATGGTAGCTTCTTCCGCCAGATCAGTATAGAAAGCTGCGTCCACCATGTGGGCATCCCTCTTTGCAAAAGGTTTCTTGGTAGCTCAAATCACCACCTCCTTACCCTTTATGTTTTCTTTCTCACATTGATGATAAGTGGAGGGTACCAACCCGTGGTTGTGCATCCATACCCTACCTACCAACAACTGGTATGACGACTCGTAATTCATGATGTGGAATTTAATATGGGAAGTGATGTTCCCCATTATGATGCCCACATTAACAAAACCCACTAATGTGGAGGATTGATTATCATAACCTGATATTGCCAATAAACGGGGCACTATCCTTGTCTTCGATAACCCGGTGGCATAAAAGGATCCAACGAGCATTATATTAATGGATACCCATCAATTCAACAAGACTCGTGATAAAACACAATCATTCACTGATGCAGTAACATACAAGGGTCTATTGTACACATACCTGATCAGCCTATCAACCTCTGAGAATGTGACTTCTGAGAGATATCTACTCACCAGTTTAGCCATAGGTCCCTTCCATTTTAAATGTGGCGCCATATTTTTCTTCGCGATCTCCAAAATGGATCGTGTCACTTCTAGTCGGGAATTTTAAGGAAGACCAACCTGATTAAAGAACCATCCAAACTTTAGCGAGCGAGCCACAACGGCGCACTCGATCAATGGATTTGCCCAGTCATCTTCTAGCTCATAAACTTCTTCCACGTCTCTATATCCAGCCTCATCATATGCTATCACTGCATTAACTTTTTCCAGAGAATAGGCTCCGAACTGCCTGCTAGGTCCCTCAACGGTATCGTATACTTCTTCCCCTTGGTCTTCTGCCCCTTTAATCTTGTCATCCAAATGGAGTTGAGCCAATTCGAAGGTGAACTCTTCTAAAGACCCTTCGAAGCCATCATCGGAAGATCCTTCGGCGTCACTTCCTTTGAGCCACTGTCCCATCGTCAATTGCTCAGCCTCCTCATCAAAAGCGCTAGCCATATGGGCCCCATGAGGTGGTAGAGGGTTATCATTTACATTAGTTTGTGGCAATATGATGTCCCCATTCTTTACATAACAGTCAATCAACCTCCTGAGTGAGAAGCACACTTTGGTAGGATGATTTACCCTATTACCACCGCAAGTATGAAACAATAATAAATGTTGCATGAAACGCAAACAAGCATAATATGCATATAAATGCAAGAATATGATAAATGCGGAAATGGAAGATTTTAGCAAAATTGGGGAATTGGGGAAATTGAGAAAATTAGAAAATTGGAAAATTGGGCTGGAATCTTGGGTTTTAATTCGAGATGCCTACATATCCTATAAAGGCATCAAATTCCATGTAGTTCGAATCTATCATAGGGTGGGGTTTATCCCATAGATTCGAAGGAAATTTTATTGTATGTGTATGTGTATAAAGTGTGTTTTTGGTTTTGAAAAAGGGTGATAGATAATTCCGTTCGGAATTTATGAGTACAACCCTCTTTTGTCTATTTTGGGATTTCTATAGAAAATAAAATATGTGCAATACACTAATAAAAGTGTAGATATTAATGGGTATGAACTAGAGTAGGGACTAGATTATAAATCTAATAAAATTTATGCAAAACAAGAAATTTAAAGAGAGAGGGAAGGAATTGGACCTTCTTCGAAGCTTGATCCTTGATCTTAGATGAACTCCCTTAAATGTGGATGAATATTAATGAGAGAGAATGTGATTTTGCCAATTGGGTATGAAAATGATGGGAATATAAGCTTGAATGGAACTTCACATGGGGAACTTCGTTGATTTCGAGAGAATGTTGTTGAGATCATTGATGCTGATGGATCTCTGGTGTGCTTTGGGAGTGAAGCAGACCATCTATTTATAGGGTGAGGGTGGTTCCAGTCGACATTTCCCTAGTACTGCCTATCGACAGGTAACCCTTGACACACTGCCGATAGGCAGGGATATGGACCTGCCAATCGACAGTCTCGTGCAGATTTCTCTAGAGAAATGGTCGTAGAATCTAATACGTTGATCCAAATCATGCACGGAGCATACGATTAGAAATTTACTTTAGAGACCTTTAGGAGTCCTTTGGACTGCTCCTGGGTCAGATAATTGACTTTGGGTCAAATGTGGCTTGGAAGCGCACGTCGATCTTTTGGACGGGAGATCGTCGGACGGAAACGGATCGTTCGTGCGCATGGTAAGTCAGAATCACACACGGGGTGGACTGTTGGAAAGGTTAGGAGATGTATTCGACATTATAAATAGTTTTTCTTGGTTTGAAAAGTTGACCTTGGTCAACCGGGGCTCGAAAGCGTTCGGTGACCTCTCGGAGTAAAATGAATTATTCGTCCGTACCGAAGGTTAGAATCACGCACGGGGAAGATCGTTTGAAAGGGTATTCGGTGCCCTTCAAAGATTCATTCAGTATCATTTGAGATGAAGAGTTTACCTTGGTCGAATGAAGCTCGGAAGCTCCCATGGCCTCTGAGTCGATTTTCGGGGGGGGGGGGGGGGGGGAATTGATCGTTCGTCCCAATAGTTATGCCATTTTGTGCACGGAGAGGATCGTTGGAAAGGGGTTTCAGATCTTTCTCTCTGACGATAGAGTTGGCTAGAGTCAAACAGGGCCTGGGAGCGCTCAATGGCCTTTAGATCGGTACTTGGAGTGCGAACTAGGGTTTGTAATGAAAATGGGAGGTGCTAAGGACCTAAGGAGAGACTTAGGGGGTCCTAGAATGTGGTGTCTATAGAGACCCTCGACGGGTGAGATTGGAACAAGCAAAAATTTCCGAATAGACACCATATGATAGAGAGAGGTCGGTTATGTGGACCTAAGGAATGAGGATGACTAATTCAGAGGGTCGAGGTCGATTTTGAGGACCTAAGTTGATGTTGGGACGACCAATTTTGAGGACCTAAAGGAGGTGACGACTGAGGTCAAAGTCAAGGAGGAAACCCATTCTACGAGTTGGGATTAATTCTGAGGACCTAAGTTGTAGCGACCAATTCTACGGGTCGAAGCCAATTCCGCGGGCTTAAATAGGGATGACCAATTCTAAGGGTCAAAGCCAATTTTGCGAGCTTAAGATAGAGAAGACCAATTCTGAGGGTCGAAGATAGTTCTGCGGGCTTCAGCTAGGGGTGCCCAATTCTACGGGTCAGACCCAATTCTGTGGGCTTAGGTTAGAAGCGACCAATTCTGCGGGTCGAAGACAATTCTATGGGCTTAGGTTATAAGTGACCAATTGTGTGGGTCGAAGCCAATTCTGTGGGATTAAGTTAGGGGTTACCAATTATGCGGGATTAAGATATAAGTGGCCAAATCTGTGGGTCAAAACCAATTCTGAGGGCTTATTTAGAGGTGATCAGTTCTGAGGGTCAAAGCCAATTTTGCTGGCTTAAGTGGAAGTGACCAATTCTGAGGGTCAAAGCCAATTATGGGGGCTTAAAATAAAAATGGCCAATTTTGCGGGTCGAATACAATTATGAGGGCTTATTTAGAGGTGACCAATTTTGAGGCTCGAAGCCAATTTTGCAGGCTTAAGATAGAGGTGACCAATTCTGCGGATCAAAACCAATTATGCGGGCTTAAGTAGAAGCGACCAATTCTGAGGGTCGAAGATAATTCTGAGGGATTATTTTTCCTTGGGGAAATTTGGGGTATTCCTCTGGGGATATGTATCTATAGTTCCTCTGGAGAATCATTTAATTTTGGGTTCTGCTGGTGAAGAGGAATTGATATGGGGGGGTTTAGCTAGGGAATTTTTGGAATTTAGGGGTGTCCTCTAGAGATGTTTCTTGAAAGAATTTATTTATGGAATTCCTCTGGGGAGGTGAAAAAGGTTCTAAAATTCATTTGGTAATTTTAGAAATTGTTCGGGATTTTCTAATATTTTTTGGACTTTTTATACCAAATTTTAAAGGAGATGCCGATCGGCATAGATGGACGGGTGCCAAACGGCAGTGGCACGGTCTTTTGGGGTACCTCGAATAGGTGGAGGGACAGTGCCGATCGGTGGGTGGCAGGGATATGCCGATCGGAATTCCCCTTAGCCTCCTATAAAAAGGGGGCGGGTTCTCCTTATTTTTCACAGCTTTCTGACTTGCCTTTTTCTACAATTACCTTTTGCAAATCGTTCTAACATCAAAGATGGCTAATTTCTCAAGTAGCATAACACACATGGCATGGATCAATGTTGATGATTGGACAGGATTGGAATGGAGGTCTAGGGTTCCCCTTGCACTAGGCACCGATAACGTTTTTGACTCATTCGAGCCAGTGGTGGATGATCGGACTCTCTTGTGCGAGGCTTCGCATCATCGTTCTTCTAGGGTGGTGAACCCTGGCGACTATGTAAGTATTGATGACTTTTGGTATTCTCTTCCTTTTCTCTGGATGAAATTTATTTATTCTGACAAGGATTTTCTTTGGTTTTTTGACACTCTAATGTTTCTATATCGACTATACATGCCCGAGGAAATAGGGCTTAGGGATGTTTGGGAGAATCTTCCACCTGTGGTGCGCTGGATGGTGTTATCAGTTGGCTTTGGGAGACTAGCGTATGTTTTGGATGAGAGGCCTCGTTCTACGAACATACTTTATTCTCTTGGAGAGAGGTGGTGGGACACTACTCACACCTTTCTTTTTGGCTTTGGGGAGATGACGTGACTCCCAAAGATGTGAAGTAGCTGCTGGGTATAGATTGCGATGGTGTGCAGATTGATGTGGATATAACACTGAGGGTGACATTGGAGGCGCTGACGGCGGCGTCGGGTGAAGTGGAGAGGGTGGTCTCTGGGCACTCTCTTTGTTTGTCTTTTTTCAGAGAGTTGTTGCTGAGTACGAGGATTGATGAGAGCAACGGGCGGCAGGTGCGTCAGATGGCCCGTTTGTTTATTTTTCTTATGTTGGGAGGTTTCTTGGTGGCGACATCGTCCACTTGTGGTTTTTTCCTTTCTTGAGGGAGTTTTCAAACATTCCTCTTTATGACTGAGGGAGCCTGACCTTGGCGACCCTTTATTATTATCTTGATGAGTTTTGACGGTTCTACCGGTAAACGTTTACTAGAGCCACATATCTACTTGAGGTATTCTTTATTTTTTTCATTTTTCTTTATGCAATTTCATTTTCCTTCAAGCGTTTTCTTTCTTGATTTATTAAATGTTGATCTTTTGTCCTTTGCAGGCGTGGTTTTATGAGGTGATTGGGTTAAACAAACACCCAATTGATATCTTTGAAGGATGAGTCTGTTGGGGACTTCTGTCGGATGTACCGGCGGCGGAAGTCTAACCGGCAGTCGAAGAAGTCTCTCTCTCTAGAGGCAGTGCGTCAGGTCTTGAATGGCCTGGCGAGCGAGACGGTAAGCCTTATCTTTATCTTAATTTTTCCTTCCTTTGATGATCTTTTATTTATATTGATCTTTTTCTTTTGTTGGAAAATTTGCAGGTGACCTTTTATCCCTAGGGGCGGCTATCCAGCACACTAGGTTGACTGGGGGACATACGCAGATGCGGCATCTACTGATGCATGAGTTTGGCTACTCTTAGTACCTTGGGGAGAGGGTAGTTTTGAAGATTGTGGGGGATGTGGTTGTCATTCCACTGGAGAAGCCCCCAGTGTTCATAAGGCGAGTGCGGGAGATGTCAGACGATGCCCGATGGCAGTAATGATGGGTGAGCCTTACTCGCTATATATCGACATAGCGATGATGTACGATTACATGGACTTAGTATCGATCTAGCTTATTCCACCCAGCATATACGATGTGATGCCTCTCCCTCATGCGGGTTTGAGTCGGTAGGTGGGGTCCTCCCATAGCATAGGCGGTGAGTCGACATCAGCGGCGGTGGCGACGTCGGAGGCTTCTTTCGTACGGCTGCACTCGCCCAGTTACAACATTCGACGGGTTGATGGAGGGTCAGTCCGTATGCAGCATCGTCCTAATACAATGGACCCGGAGGATTTGGTCCTGACAGAGGAGGTCCTTCGACCTGAGGTATATTTTTTATCTCTTTGTCCTTCGATTTCCTGATTTTTTCTTTACATCGGACCGAATGATTTGCTATTTTCTGTTTTCCTTTGTAGCACATTTGGGTCTCTACCACTTGGCTAAAGGACACTAGGGATTGGATATCTTCATAGACCACCCACATTCATGATGCGACTCCGGTTCCTTCTTATCTAGCACCATCTGCCTCGTCTGAGGAAGGGTCGGGCTCTGGGAGTGGTGGCACATCGTCTCACCGCAGAGGGAAGAGGGCGCGCTACAGGGAGGGAGGCTCATAGGGAGAGAAAGAGAGAGTTTGTAGGTGGGGAGAGAGAGAGAAAAATAAAATTGGGTTCGGGTTGAGTCCCGTTGTATTTCTTTCTTTGCCTGCAAAACTGATGTAATACAATAAAAATTTATGCAATGAAAATGAAGTTTTGTGATTTTTTGTTTTTAGTGATTAATGCACATGCTCTTTGTACTTTACTGTTGAGACCGTAAAAAGAATTAAAAATGATTAGAGAAATATTTTATTTTAAAAATGGGATAAGTAAAAACATAAGGATAAGAAAATTCGGAATTCCCTTAAGATAAAAATTAATTTTATTGTTTTTTTTTTATTTTGATAAAAGAGGAAAAGGGGAATTGTCCTAAAATAGGGGGTTGTCGATCGGCATGACCCTTGTTGTGACAACCCAGATATAATTATGATAAATTTTATTTTAATCATGATTATATTATGTGATATGAATAATGTGTTATTTGTATATCTAATGTTAAGTGATTATGTTTAGTCTAATCCTACTTTAATAAATCGTGAAATGTCGAGTTATGTGCGAACATAAAATTTTGTTATTTTCGATAGAAATGTTCCTGTTTAAGACTAGTTTTTACCCCTATAACATTACAAATGACTTGAGGTGAAAGCTAGATAGTTGTAGACATGTGAGTTAGGGTTGTAACACAACAAACGATGCATCAAACGGATGTTCGAGTAAGAAGTTAGGCCGAATTTACGAACAAGGGGAAATGTGTCCATTCCCTTTAAGTGGAAAATTGTCTTTTAGTAAACCAAGTGGTTTAATTTGATTGGTGGGCATGGGAGGCGGCCTTGGCCGACTTAAACCTCTCCCTTGAACTTATTTCTTCAGCAAATATAACCCTAGGTTCATTTGTAAGAGATTTAAGCTTAAGGAAAGAGAAAGTGGAAGTTTAAGGAAGAAAGATTACAAGAAAAGCTAGGAAAATTCCAAGAAAATCCTTAATGTGCTTCCAAGGTGTAAGGTCAAATCAACCCAGTTCAGCTCCACCAGAAGGAAACGAGAATACATAGTTAACAACCCAATGTGAGTGTACTTATTGAGTTGATTATGGATATGATGTGTATGTATTATATATGGAGATGATATGGCTTATTAAAAGTCATGAGATGTTGAGATGTTATGGATTGTTAAAAGTCAAGAGATGTTGAGATGTAATGGCTTTATAAAAGTCAAGATTTGTTGAGTTGCTATGGAATTCAGGAGATGTTAGGTTATTAAAACCTATGGATATGATTATTGCCTACGGGCAGGAGATGTGGGGTTTATTAACTCCGGATATATATATGGCCTAATTTGGCACAGATATGGATATATATTGATATGTTGAGATGTTAAAATAGTACTTTTACTATATAGAGATATAGTACATTCACTGAGATTTTAAACTCATGGTTTTATATGTTTACATTTTCAGGTTCTGATGCTACCACTGCCAGGTCTAGGAGGTTGTAAGGACATTTTTGTCCATTGTCAATTTGTATGTCGTACGCCGTTACACCGTTGAAGAAACTCAAGATCGCATCTACATCAACGGATCTGACTATCAAAGCGTCTTCAACATCATAGCCTCTGCGAGAATGAACTTGGTAAAATTTTGTTTTTACGTTCCTTAAAGTTCATATTTAGTATTGGGAAATTTTTATAAAATGTTTTTTATAAAAATAAGAAGTAAGTTTTTTAAAGCAAAATGAGGCTTTTAAAAGGATTTTATTTTTCTGGGAAAACCGGACCGATCCGGCCCTATACCGGACCGATCCGTCCCTCAACCGGACCGATCCGCTTGCTGCAGATCCAGTATACCCCGGACCGCAAGCGAACCGGTGAAGGCCAAAATAAAAGAACCGATCCGCTTGACCGGACCGATCCGCCTCAGAACCGGACCGGTCCGACTGGGATAAATTCGGCCAGATTCGCTGCAGATTTTTTAGGCTCAAAGTTTTCCTATTTAAAGCAAACTTCGGGCAGTTATTTTTCAAGACTTTTCAACACGATTTTCAGAGTCCTAAATACTCTAAGTCTTTACCTTTTTGAGTCCCAAGACTCTTTTTGATTCACACAAAAATTCCCAATTACTTTTGTGAATCTTTTGGAACCCTAGAACACAAGCTTTGCTATTGTTCAACCCTTGTGGAGAAGCTGTTCTCTTCTTCATTGCAGCCCTCCTGGAAAGGGAAAATTCCAGCCGCCAACCCTACTGGAAAGGGATATTCCATCCGCGACTACAGAATCCGATGCCTGCGGGTAATTCTTAGTCAAAAACTTGTATTTTCATTGTAATCCGATTGTAAGCCGTTTCTCTTACAAATTATAGTGATATACAAATGGTTTTGCCCCTGTGGGGGATTTTTCCTTAAATTTATTTATTTTATCCTGCATGCTATATTTTATTTGATAAATCATCTAGATGCATGTCTTAGGGTTTAACTAAAATTTGGGTTTAATTAAAAACTGGATTTTATTTGAGAAGTCGCAATATTTCCGCTGTAGCTGCACTCTCAAATTGGTATCAGAGCGGGTTACGCTAATTTATCCCGTGATCCTGATTTTTTAAGGATTTATTTTTTTTTATACAATTTGACTTCTCACGTCGTCAAATTGGTATCAGAGCCTGTTGCACTAAGTTATTGTGTTTTGATCCTGATTTTGCACAAAAATGGCTTTTGATGGTTTTGATAATCTTCGATGTCAAATTTTTGAAAAAATGAATTGGAAAATTCACATGAACTCTTGTTTTAAATCTTCTGTTGAAAACGAATCTGAGAGGTGTTCTTGTTGTGAGGGTGTTGGTCACACGTTAGATGAGTGTACCACAAATTTAAAGGAAAAATTGAATAAACCGATTTCTCATGTTTCTACCCTTAGTGATTGTGATTCGGAAGAAGAAGTTTTTTTATGCTTCTAGGCGAGAGTTTCCCATCCATGTGATTAATGATGATAGTGAAGGTGATGGGAGTGTGGATGAAAGTGAGGAGGAAAGTGTAGATGAGCATGACTTGCAAACTGCTTTCAATGAACTTTATGCTGAAACTTTGAAAACAAAGAAAGAAAAATTGAAATTGAAAGCTCAGTTGAAAGAGTGTGCCATAAAAAATAATGATTTTTTAGTTAAAGAACTTAGGGCTCATGCAAAAATTTTGAAAGAGAAGCTTGAGTACGTCGAGGGTGGGAGAGATAGTCTTAAAGGGTTAATGGAGACTATGAAAAAGGAGCTTTTAGAGTTTGAGGATTCTAAACGAGTACTTGAATCTAGGATAGGTGAACTTGAGGTGAAATTGAAAGATTCAAGTAAAGTGAAATTTGATTTGGAGTCTAGGTCTGAAAAACTTGATAAGATTTTAGGCACAGTCGAGATCAAAAAGGATAGGGGTGGGATTGGTCTTGAAAAATATGTTGCACCCATTCCCACACGTGTGAGAGAGCCTCCTAGGATTGTTAAGAAAGAGGCACCTAAGTTTGTTAAAAAAGCGCCCCATAGGAACATCGTGAGAGATCCTCATATGATCATTAGGAGAGACCCACCTAGGCAAATTCGGAGAGAGCAACCGAGGAATTTGAGGAGAGGGCCACCTTTAGGTAACACACACCGCCCGATTTACACTTGCACACATTGCGGTAGGCAAGGTCATCTTAGGCGATTTTGTTACAAGCTTTTAAATGGACCCAGGAAGGTTAATGAAAGAATAAATTCGATTCCCAAAACCCCCACACTTCGTTACAAATCTATTTGGGTTAGAAAATCGGATTTAGAGGCTTATGGTTTATTTGTCCATGATTCCCGTTTGCTTGCACGTAATTCACCCCATGTGAAATCTTTTGGTTAAGTGTGATTGCATGTTTGTCATACACTAGTTGTGGCTTCATGATATATTTTTACTAGTGTGATGACTTGTACTTTTTGTATAAATTCTTGTTTTTGAATTTTTTTTGAAAAATACAAAAAGATTTTATTTTGATAAAATTTTTGAAAAATCCAAAAAGATTTTTGTTTTTTTTACACCGTTTATGGATGAACACTTAGGATGACCAAGTCACAACATCATTCCATTTTTTCATGTGACTATTTGATAGTGTTTTGAGACAATAGGTCAATTCATCCATGTGCTTTATAATGTTTAGAGTCATTAAGATGTAATTAAGTGTTACTTCCTACATGTTTGACTCATGTTTCCTTTAATGCACACATGCACGGATTTGTTTGATTATTGTGCTTGTCTTATCACATGTTGGTTGGGTGTTTTCACTTCAATCCTGTCCTTAAAACGAACCAAGCGCGATAAATTTTGATAAGGAAATTGTGCATATAAAAACCGTTTTGTGAGTTTGTGTGCTTTGTTTGATAACGGGGAGGGGCTGCGAAAGGTAATCATCTATCCTTTGCGCAAAAGCCACCGTTAAAAAGGACCTAAAAAATGGAGGAATTTTATTATCCGAGGTCCAAAGAGGTTAAAAGAGCCCGGAAAAAATTGAAAGGCAATGAAAAGAAATTCATGCCAAATTATGGGCCATTTAGGTTTTTGCACCAATTCTCCAAAGTTTGAGAATTTAGATTACCTCTAAAAGAATATATATATGAGGGAGTTTGGTTAGAGAATTAAAACAGGTTTGCACGTCCTTGAAATTCTTGAAAATGCGCTATATAGTTTTGGACGTTATTGGTGTGAAAATCATTTGACTTTGATTTGTTGATTTGTATAAGACGATGTCATCTAAATTCAACAAACTTTACACCTAAGGATACCTTTGATGTTCATTCTTTAGGAGTACACGTATGCATCGTGCACATATGATTGATTGAGTTGTTTTACCTATCGAATGTGTTCACACCCATTCATTCCATTTCCATGACTTGGTTGTTTGAGTCTAACTCCATGGTGTGATTTTTGTATCATATTTGTTCATATTGGTATCCTATCTTTGTATGAATAATTTAAAAAAAAAATAGTTGGTGTATTTTTTGTATACCGTGACACCCCGATTTTGGTTGTTTGATTCATTCTTCTTATTTGTCTATTTGGAGACATCATAAAAAGGGGGAGAAAGAATTATCTTATTATGGGGGAGATTTGAAAGTTTGAGTTTGCTCATAAATTGGTATATATGTTTACCTCATTTCAAACTCGATATGTCACGTGGTATTTTCTTTGTCTCATGTGTGTAGGTATGAAGATTGAAGATCAATATGTTGCACACCCTGATGAGAAAAGTTTTGAGATTTGATGATTGTTGAAGATTGAAGAACAAACGATGAAGATTTATACCTTTGTATCTTTCCATCTTTAGGGTTCATGGGAGGGTAGATTTGTATAGGTCATTAGTTGATAATTCGGATATTTTTTATGTATGTACCGGCATAGACATAGGGGGAGATTTGTAAGGACATTTTTGTCCATTGTCAATTTGTATGTCGTACGCCGTTACACCGTTGAAGAAACTCAAGATCGCATCTACATCAACGGATCCGACTATCAAAGCGTCTTCAACATCATAGCCTCTGCGAGAATGAACTTGGTAAAATTTTGTTTTTACGTTCCTTAAAGTTCATGTTTAGTATTGGGAAATTTTTATAAAATGTTTTTTATAAAAATAAGAAGTAAGTTTTTTAAAGCAAAATGAGGCTTTTAAAAGGATTTTATTTTTTTGGGAAAACCGGACCGATCCGGCCCCATACCGGACCGATCCGCAACCGGACCGATCCGGCCCTCAACCGGACCGATCCGCTTGCTGCAGATCCAGTATACCCCGGACCGCAAGCGAACCGATGAAGGCCAAAATAAAAGAACCGATCCGCTTGACCGGACCGATCCGCCTCAGAACCGGACAGGTCCGACTGGGATAAATTCTGCCAGATTCGCTGCAGATTTTTTAGGCTCAAAGTTTTCCTATTTAAAGCCAACTTCGGGGAGTTATTTTTCAAGACTTTTCAACACGATTTTCAGAGTCCTAAATACTCTAAGTCTTTACCTTTTTGAGTCCCAAGACTCTTTTTGATTCACACAAAAATTCCCAATTACTTTTGTGAATCTTTTGGAACCCTATAACACAAGCTTTGCTATTGTTCAACCCTTGTGGAGAAGCCGTTCTCTTCTTCATTGCAGCCCTCCTGGAAAGGGAAAATTCCAGCCGCCAACCCTACTGGAAAGGGATATTCCATCCGCGACTACAGAATCCGATGCCTGCGGGTAATTCTTAGTCAAAAACTTGTATTTTCATTGTAATCCGATTGTAAGCCGTTTCTCTTACAAATTATAGTGATATACAAATGCTTTTGCCCCTGTGGGGGATTTTTCCTTAAATTTATTTGTTTTATCCTGCATGCTATATTTTATTTGATAAATCATCTAGATGCATGTCTTAGGGTTTAACTAAAATTTGGGTTTAATTAAAAACTGGATTTTATTTGAGAAGTCGCAATATTTCCGCTGTAGCTGCACTCTCAGAGGTTGAGTGAATAATATTGGAGTCTTGTTAGTTTTCTTTTATATATTGTACTAGTTATAATTAAGTTAAATGGTATTTGAGTTCTGTTTAAATTATGTCTCCTTAAAATGATTGGATTTTTAGTATTCCGCCTTTTAACCTTGAAGTTGTTTCAATATGTATTACTAAATAAATAATAAATGTGGTTTGTGAACTATTTAGTTAATTATATCCTAATGGGATTAGGGGGTGACAACTTGGTATCAGAGCTTTAGGTTTTTATATTCTGGGTTAGAGAGTCTAGATGTGGCAGTGGCAGAAATAGTGTGGTGTGGGTCATTTATATTAATTTGTGAGAAATACTAACCATCGTATTATAAATAAATGTTGTATTCTTGTTTCTGTAATTGTGGTTTATGACAGATAGTAAGATATGGAAGGAGAAAATGTTCATGAGAGGGTGGATGAGGAGTTTTCAAATACAGTAAACCAACAAAATCCAAATAATGTAGAAGGGGCTCCTGAACAGCTTATAGATATGCAGAAAATGGCTCGTGCCATGACTTTAATGGCAGAGCAACAAAACATGTTTATGACGCAAATAGAAGAACAACAAGCTAAATACTTGGAGGAGAAGACTTTGGCTAGAAGAGAAAGAGAAATACAGCGAGAGGAAAAGAATAATCTGTACGAGAAGTTTATCAAATTGAACCCCCCAGCATTCTCAGGTTCTGTAGATCCTTTAGAAGTTGAGTCGTGGGTTAGAGACAAAGAAATTATCTTTGGGGTGATGAATGTACCTGGAGCGCAGAAGGTGATTTTGGCTACTTTCATGTTAAAGGGCGAAGATAAATATTGGTGGGAGTCTTCCAAACATTTATTGCTTACTTCGGAGGGAGGTGAGGTAATTACTTAGGATTCCTTTATTAAAGCCTTATATGAAAAGTATTTTCCTCGCATGTATCGGAAGCAAAAAGAGGGAGAATTTTTATCATTGACTCAAGGGAATATGTCGGTCAGGGAGTATGAAACTAAATTTATATCTTTGTCTCGATTTTCATTACGTTTCTTACACAATGAGGAGGACAAATGCACCAGATTTCAGGATGGGTTGAATTTGGTTATCAAGTCTAGACTCACTGCACTTGAAATGGTAGATTATACTTCTTTAGTTAACAAAGCTATGATGGTTGAAGGAGATGTTAATGATGCAATAAAGAATAGGGAACAAAGGGTAAAGAGGAGTAGATTTGATCCATCTCAGCAAAATAAAGGCAATGTAGAATACTCAAAACAAGGGAGTCAAAGATTTCAGCGCGGTAGAGGGACTGGAAATTATGTTCAGAATAGGACAGCAAGTAGTTTTAGGGGTGCAGGATCGATGGGCCATCAGAATAGAAAACAGGACAATGACAATGGGCAGTCTAAGCCTGTTACATGCTATTTTTGCAAAGCTGAGGGTCATATCAGTCCAGATTGTCCCAAGTTAAAGGGGGTAGAGTGTTATCACTGTCATCAAATTGGTCATACCAAAAAGAACTATCCTATGTTACTGGGAGGGATTCAATCAACTACTACTAGTCGAGGTTCATCACTTGGAGGCATAGAGAGAGGAGGAGGTATAGGACATGCTAGTGGTTCCAGGGCTCCGGGAAGAATATTTTCTATGACTTTACAGGATGCTCAGGCTACTCCAGAGCTGGTGACAGGTACATTTTATGTCATGAATAAACATGCTTATGTGCTTATTGATCCAGGTTCTACTCATTCATTTGTAGCACTGTCATTTACCATGTATTTGGGTAGACCATGTTCTTATCTAGATTGTGGATTATATATTTCTACACCTATGGGGGATTTGATGTTAGTGGAGCTTGTGTATAAAAATTGTGTTTTGTATCTGGGGGAGAGGGAGTTGACCATTGATTTAATTCCACTAGATATTCGAGATTTTGATATTATCTTGGGTATGGACTGTTATCTTCCTACCATCCATCAATTGACTATTTTCGTAAGGAGGTTACATTTAATATGCCAGGGGAGGAAGAATTCAAATTTACTGGGGAAAGAAATGTGGTTCCGAACTGTCTTATTTCTTCCCTTCGAGGGAGGAAATTGTTAAATAAGGGTTGTCAAGGATTTTTAGCATATATTGTGGATACAAACAGGGAATTGTATAAATTAGAAGATATCCCAGTCATTAAGGATTTTGTAGATGTGTTCCCAGATGAATTACCAGGATTGCCACCTAGCAAAGAGGTAGAGTTTACTATCGATTTAGTGCCTGGTATAGCTCCAGTTTCTATTTCTCCATATAGAATGGCACATGTGGAACTAAAGGAGTTAAAGGTTCAACTGCAAGATTTACTAGATAGAGGTTTTATTCGACCTAGTGTATCACCATGGGGTGCTCTGGTATTATTTGCGAAAAAGAAAGACGGAACCATGCGACTTTGCATTGATTATTGGCAGTTGAACAAGGTAACAATTCAAAATAAATATCCATTGCCTCGTATTGATGATTTGTTTGATCAATTACAGGGTGCTAAAGTGTTTTCAAAAATTTATTTGAGATCGGGTTATCATCAATTAAGGGTGAGAGATTGTGACATTTCTAATACAACTTTTCGTTCTCGCTACGGTCATTACGAATTTTTGGTAATGCCATTTGGGTTAACAAATGCTTCTGCAGTGTTTATGGATTTAATGAATCGGGTATTTTATCCTTTCATAGATTCGTTTGTGATTGTCTTTATCGATGATGTTTTGATATACTCACCTAGCCAAGAGGAACATGAGAAGCATCTAAGAGTTGTATTGCAAGTTTTGCGAGATAGTCAATTATTTGTTAAGTTTAGCAAATGTGAGTTTTGGTTAAATGAGGTAGTATTTCTGGGGCATGTTGTTTTGGGAGATGGAATTTATGTTGACCCTAAGAAGGTAGAGGCAATTATGCAATGGGAGAGACCAAGAAATGTAACGGAGATAAGGAGTTTCCTAGGATTGGCTGGATATTATAGAAGATTCATAAAGGGGTTTTCATCTATAGCCTTACCGTTGGCTAAATTAACCCGAAAGGAAGTGAAATTTGTGTGGAGTGATGAATGTCAGCACAACTTTGAAAAGTTGAAAAATAGGCTAGTATCAGCTCCATTTTTCACTGTTCCATCTAATGGAGAAGGTTTTGTGATTTATACTGATGCTTCACATCAGGCTCTGGGTTGTGTTTTCATGCAATATGGAAAGGTAATTTCTTATGCATCTAGACAGTTGAAGACGCATGAACGTAATTATCCTACACACGATTTAGAGCTTGTAGCTATTATTTTTGCCTTGAAATTATAGAGACATCTTTTATATAGAGAGACGTGTGAAATTTTCACTGACCATCAATGTTTGAAGTATTTATTTACGCAGAGAGACTTGAATTTGAGGCTGAGGCGTTGGATAGAGATGATTAAAGACTATGACTATACCATTCATCATCATCCAGGAAAGGCGAATGTAGTAACAGATGCTTTGAGTCGAAAATCATCGGGGATTCTAGGTTGCATACAGTGTGCACGTGTGGGAAATATCCTTGACTTGTCATCGATGGGCATTGAATTAAGTTTTTCAAAAAGGGGATGCTTATTAGCACATGTCATAGTGAGACCTTTATTGGCAGAACGCATAAGAAATTTGCAGGTCAGTGATCCAATCCTTGATAAGGAGAAACAAGATGTCTTAGATGGTAAAGAGAGTGACTTTGAAATTAAGAATGATGAATCGTTGTGTTATAAAAATAGGATTTGTGTACCGAATGATCCACCCTTAAAGAAGGATATATTGGAAGAGGCACATAGTTCTATTTACTCTATGCATCTGGGAGGTACCAAAATGTACAGAGATTTGAAAGAGTATTACTGGTGGAACAATATGAAACGTGAGATTGCAGAATTTGTAGCTAAATGTTTAGTATGTCAGCAAGTGAAAGCGGAGCATCAGAAGCCGGTAGGATTATTGCAGTCATTACCTATTCCATAATGGAAGTGGGAGCATATAATGATGGATTTTGTTACAGGATTACCACGGTCACCAAAGGAGAATGATTCTATTTGGGTGATTGTAGATCGATTGACAAAGTCGGCCCATTTTCTTCCAGTTAAGACCACGTACACTGTTGACAAGTATGCACGTATGTACGTTGATGAGATTATCTGTTTACATGGGGCACCAGTGTCAATTGTATCAGATAGAGATCCAACGTTCACTTCTAAGTTTTGGCCTCGTTTATAGAATGCCATGGGCACAAGTTAGCAGTGCATTTCATCCAGAAACTGATGGGCAATCTGAAAGGACGATTCAAATATTAGAAGACATGTTACGAGCCTATGTAATTGACTTCAAGGGTAGTTGGGATGATCATTTTCCATTGATGGAATTCACGTATAATAATAGTTATCAGTCCACCATTGGTATGGCTCTGTATGAAGCTTTATATGGGAGGAGATGTAGAATGCCTTTGTGTTGGGATGAAGTAGGTGAAAGGAAACTTTTGGCTCCTGAATTAATAGATATGACGACTGAAAAGATCAAAATGATTCGGGAACGGATAAAGATAGCGCAAAGCAGGCAAAAATTTTATGCAGATAAGAGGAAGTATCCATTGGAATGTAAAAAGGGGGATTTTGTATTCCTACGTATTTCACCATGGAAAGGCGTTATGAGATTTGGGAAGAAGTGGAAACTAAGTCCAAGATACATTGGACCATATGAGGTGTTGGAAAGAATTGGGAACCTGGCATATATATTAGCATTACCTCCAGATTTATTTCGTTTACATGATGTGTTTCACATATCGATGCTTCGTAAGTATTTGGCGGATCCATCTCATCAGTTGAAAATTCAACCAATTGAACTGAAGGAAGACTTGCCATACATCGAGGAACCAATGGAAATTATTAATTGTAAGAAGCAAGTATTGAGAAATAAAGTTATTCCCTTAGTCAAAGTTATGTGGATGAGCCATGGAATTAAAGAAGCAACTTGGGAAACGGAGGATAGCATAAAGAAACAATATCCCCATTAGTTTGGTAAGTGACCTTTATATTAAATTTCGGGGATGAAATTTTCTAAGGGGGGAAGTTGTGACAACCCAGATATAATTATGATAAATTATATTTTAATCATGCTGATATTATGTGATATGAATAATGTGTTATTAGTATATCTAATGTTAAATGATTATGTTTAGTCTAATCCTACTTTAATAAATAGTGAAATGTCGAATTATGTGCGAACACAACATTTTGTTATTTTTGGTACAAATGTTCCTGTTTAAGACTAGTTTTGACCCCTATAACATTACAAATGACTTGAGGTGAAAGCTATATAGTTGTATACATGTGAGTTAGGGTTGTAACACAACAAACGATGCATCAAACGGATGTTCGAGTAAGAAGTTAGGACGAATTTACGAACAAGGGGCAAATATGTCCATTCCCTTTAAGGGGAAAATTGTCTTTTAGTAAACCAAGTGGTTGAATTTGATTGGTGGGCATGGGAGGCAGCCTTGGCAGACTTAAACCTCTCCCTTTAACTTATTTCTTCAGCAAATATAACCTTAGGTTCAGTTGTGAGAGATTTAAGCTTAAGGAAAGAGAAAGTGGAAGTTTAAGGAAGAAAGATTACAAGAAAAGCTAGGAAATGCCAAGAAAATCCTTAAAGTGTTTCCAAGGTGTAAAATCAAATCAGCTCCACTAGAAGGAAACGGGAATACATAGTTAACAACCCAATGTGAGTGTACTTACTGAGTTGATTATGGATATGATGTGTATGTATTATATATTGAGATGATATGGCTTATTAAAAGTCATGAGATGTTGAGATGTTATGGATTGTTAAAAGTCAAGAGATGTTATGGATTGTTAAAAGTCAAAATATGTTGAGTTGCTATGCAATTCAGGAGATGTTAGGTTATTAAAACCTATAGATATGATTATTGCCTACGGGCAAGAAATGTGGGGTTTATTAACTCCGGATATGTGTATGTCCTAATTTGGCACCGAGATGGATATATATTGATATGTTGAGATGTTAAAATAGTACTTTTACTATATAGAGATGTAGTACATTCACTGAGTTTTTAAACTCATGGTTTTATATGTTTACATTTTTAGGTTCTGAAGCTGCTACTGCCAGGTCTGGGAAGTTGAGTGAATAATAGTGGAATCTTGTTAGTTTTGTTTTATATTGTACTAGTTGTAATTAAGTTAAATGGTATTTGAGTTCTGTTTAGATTATGCCTCCTTAAAATGATTGGATTTTTAGTATTCCGCCTTTTAACCTTAAAGTTGTTTCAATATGTATTACTAAATAAATAAATAAATAATAAATGTGGTTTGTGAACTATTTAGTTAATTATATCCTAATGGGTTTAGGGGGTGACACTCGTCCTGCCTATCGGCATATTAGTCCATTCCAATCAACCCAAGGCTTTTATTGCACCTTTTTGGTACTTGGTAGGGTAAGTATCCCTCTGATTTTATAGGTTTCTTTGTCTTATTTTGATAATTTTCAAGTATAAATAGGGGTGTAGATGGAGATTTTTTCCTCACACTTTCATCTTCTTTCTCCTTCACATTCTTATTTTCTCATTATCTTCTTATCTTATGATATGTCTCTCCCTGGTAGCATTGAGTTCGCCAACTACCTCAAAACTTTGGAAGTAATGTCTTCTTACAACATTGACTATGACACTTTCCACATCTGACGAGTCTCTTTGTGGCGTAATCGGCCCATAGAGTGGAATATCCTGATGGCGGCAATTGAGTTCTGGTATCCCAGAGACCATATTTTTTGCTTCGGGTTGGATGAAATTTGTCCTACCTACAAAGAGTTTGCTTCCATGTTGGGCATAAATCCCAGCATTTCTATGGCTTTGCCTGAGTTTTCTCATTCTCTTAGAGAGATATTGGCTGGACTTCTCCACATCTCGCCTTCGACAGCCAGACCGTTAGTTATGGGAGGAATGATTTCTCTTCCTACAGTGTTGCAGTTTGTGCATTTATAGGATGTGGACGATGCGAGCTATGCTGGGACCGTCATTCTAGGCCTGGTTTTGAAAATGTTACTGATGATTGGGGAAATGTTAGTTGACCCCCAACTTATGGCTATTGTTTCCTGTATGTCGTACCATCGCAATCCTGTAGCGTTGATACTGGCGGAGACTTTGAATGGTCCGGATGCCTGGAGGGAAGGTCGTTCTGACTTTGTGAGGGGAAGCCTCGTAATATTGTCCATGTGGATGTCAGAGAGATTCCGTATGGTTGTCCCACCTGAGTATCCCTTCCCGATGGTTCCAAACTTCTTCTCGCACTATTTCATTAGCATAGGCCTGGACATTGAGAGATGGGAGAATTGGTTCATGGAGCATGGGGCTCAAGGCTTACGTTGGTAAGTGCCATGGTGGGGGGATCTGCTACCCATTCTGAAACTAGGGGAGTACCATTATGTTCGATCAGTAGGCCTTAGGAAGACCTATTTCTACTTTCCCTAGCATCTTCTACGCCAATATGGTTGGGAGAAAACCATTCCACCACGAAAACTAGATTTCTTTCCTGTATAGGATCTAACAGATGGTATGCGCATGTGGCTTGGATTTTCGTGGGATAATGGTCGTCCGTTAACCAGTCCCTCCCAATCTGCTGGATGACTCTGGCATGTCTCAAGGGACTACATGACGTGGTTATGGAGAAGAGTGGTTTCCAAGGTACTGACAGTAGAGACTGAGCAAAGGCGATTTGCCATTTCTGACATCATAGAGGGAGGTGTTATGGCTTTCCCCAGGTTGGTCCGGGCTTATCTCTCAATGGAGCATCAGCGGAATTCTCGGGGGAGGTCTGGGGACCCTAGTATGTGGGTAATGGAGGTAGTTCATCTGGCAGCTGTGGGTAGGATTTTATGAAGCTTTTGTAATGGGTTTGGTTCTGTTTGTGGTTATTTTGGTTGTACTGTGTGGGAATAATTTGAGGGTTATTTTAGGAACAGTGGGGCTTATTTTTTATTTTGTCTTTGGAAAGTAGGTATAGGTTATCAAGGGAAGTCATTTGACTCCTTACGCTGACGTAATTGTACCAAAATTCAAATAATAAAATAAAGAAGTTTTTTATCATCTAGTTGTGCCTCTTGATGAATTTTGCATTTTGAATTATCTATACCAAATGCTAAGGCATACATAATCCTTTTCTTCATGTATATGTTAAAATGAATTGTCGTTCTTGGGCATAAGAAAAGAATAGCATTTTATGAAAAAGAAGGGAGGCGTGCCCATATAAATGGATGAGCTGCCTATGTACCTCTAAGGGTTTTGAAAATTTTTAAAGTCCATTTTTTAAGGCGAAAAGGTTTTTAAAAGGATTAGGCCCTACGTAGTTCTGATTAGAGGGAAATGAAGACTTTTTTTTAGAATGGAATGGAGGTGAGTAGAGTCATAGCGCCCTAAGATTTTGGGCTAGAGGTAGAATTTCTTTAGACGGCCCAGTTAACTGGATGCGCCATTTCTTATGCATTAAGGCGGTGAGCATAGTGGCGCCGCCTGATATGATCTTCTTCATAATGTAGGGGCCGCTCCAATTGGGCTTGAATTTCCCTCTGGGTTTCCATATGGGCTCTACTATTTCTTTGAGGGCTAAGTCCCCTTATCGGACACAACCATCCTTGACTCTCTTATTTAAAGATCGTGTTATCCGACGATAGTACCCTTGTATGTGATATAGATATTCCAGCCTCCTTTCGTCTAAGAGAGATATCTTGTCGAGCAAGATTTGATGCCAGTCTTCCTCGCTGACTTTTCTTTCAAGCATTACGCGTAGCAAAGGGATTTTTAGCTCTACGGGTATGACTACTTCCATGCCATAAACTAGAGAGTAAGGGGTATCCCTAGTAGAGGTTCGAACAGAAGTACCGTAGCCCCAGAGGGTGTAAGGAATCCTGTCGGTCCAATCTCAACAACTCTTGATCATTCTAATGATGATGGATTTGAGGTTCTTATTAGCTTCTTCGACTGCTCTTTTGGTTTGGGGTCGATATGGAGAAGATTTTTGTCTCTGAATCCTATATTCGTCGACAACTTCTGTAACTTCTGCCTCGAAATGTAACCCGTTGTCCGACACTGGCTCATCCGGGACCCTATATCGGTAAATGATATTTTTCTTAATGAATCTGGCCATTTTTTGGCATTCAGAACTACATATGACTCAAGTTCGGCCCATTTAGTGAAGTAGTCAATAGCGAATAGATGAACTCATGGTCGTTGGATGCTTTTGGTGTAACTTTCCATATGATATCGATGTCCCATGTAGAGAATGGCCAGGGAGAAGCCATGTTGTACGATTCCCGTGATGGTAAGTGTTGTAGGTTAGAAAACTACTGGCATTTGAGGCATCTTCGAATGTAGGCGGTACAATCCTGAACCATTGTAGTCCAGTAGTAACCCTATCGAATAATCTTTTTGGAGAGCATATGGCCATTCATTTAGGGTTTGAATTCCTCATTGTGAATTTTTTGCATCATCTCTTCAATGTATGCCCCTACGATGCAGTGAAAATGGGTTCCATCAAAGTTTCTCTTAAACATAACGCTATCGCATACAATGTACTGGGCATCCAGTCTACGGAGGGTTGCTCAGTCTTTCTTATCGTATCCTTTAAGATACCTACCATGTTTGAGGAGGTGCCAAATATCATAGTACCAATGGTGGTTATTTCGGGATCTTCCTCTGTGCTCAGTTCGATGTGGTAGTAGTGGGCTGGTTTGTCTTGCTTTTGGACAAGGAAAGGGGTCATGGTTATTCTTTTGGGCATGTCAATCATGGAGCCTAAGGTATTGGTAATTTTTTGCCCAGGGCAGGTAGTTTCTTGGAATTGGGAAACTAGTTCTTCGAGGTGGGCATGGAAGGGTAAGAGTTTCTCGTCATTAACTTTCCATTTTATGAGTACTTGACCGATGATGAGGGTTGAATCCCCGTAGACATCGAGGTATCGAATTCCTTTCTTATGGGTAACTTTTAGGCCTATCGTGCATGCCTCGTATTCAGTCATATTATTAGTGCAGGAAAAATTTAATTTAATGGCAATGGGAGTGTGAGTGTCATCAGGGGCAATTAGGAGTATCCCAATGCCATACCCTTTCTTGTTGGACGAGGCATCAAAGAACATTTACCATCGAAGGTTTTCTTGGGAGGTACAGAGGATATTGTCATCTAGAAATTCAAAATTTTGTGCATCGGCTTCTTTCATGGGGTAATCAGTAAGGTAGTAAGAGATAGTTCTTCCTTCCATGGCTTTCTACGTGACGTATGTAATATCAAATTAACCTAGAAGCATCAACCAATGGGATATTTGGCTGGATAAGGCGAGATTTTTGAGTAGGAACTTGATAGGATCCATTCGGGATACAAGTTTGATGAGGAAGGCGAGCATGTAGTGCTGTAACTTTTGGGTAACCTAGACAAGAGCGATGCGTTCTTTCTCTAAGGCGGTCTAGTTAACTTTGTAATTGGCCAACTTGTGACTCGCATAGTAGATGGCTCTCTCTTTGTTTATTTCTTCAAGGTATTTGGCTAGCAAAGCCCCAGCTGCAGTATTAGTTACGGTTAGGTATAGGAGTAAGGGAAGACCAGGCTGCTACGGCATAAGAACCAAAGGTTGGGTTAGGTGTTGCTTGATTCAGTCAAAGGCTTCTTGGCAAGCTTCATTCCAGACCTTGGTTGAATCCTTTCAGAGGAGTTTGAAGATGGTTTCATAGATGGAAGTCAACTGACTGATGAACCGACTGATGTACTGTAATTTCCCAAGGAATCTCCAGGATTCTTTCTCCATTCGGGGCGGTGGCATCTCGAGTATGGCTTCCAACTTGGCAGGATCTGCTTCTATCCCTTTTTCACTAACCATGAATCCTAAGATTTTTCCTTTGGTGACTTTGAAGACACATTTCTGTGGATTAAGTCGTATCTAGTACTGTCGCAGTCGTTTGAATAACTTTCGAAGAGCGGGAACATGACCTTCCCTAATTTTGGAGTTGATAATCATTTCGTCTACGTAGACCTCGACTTCCTTGTGTATCAGATCATGCAAAATGGTTATGGCAGTCTAATAGGTAGCCCCTGCATTTTTTAGACTAAATGGCATGACAGTGTAGCAAAAGGTTCCCCAAAGGGTGATGACTTGCCCATTGGCGAAGAACTTCAATTTCTGATGAAGGGAATAAAACACCCCCTTGATGATATGGAGCTACGGTCGTCTGAATAGTAGATTGAAACAGACTGGGATGTCAATGACTTGGAATTCCATGATGGGGTGTATAGGGACATCCCCTATTACAAGCTTAATAGATCCCATTACTTTTTGATATGTATTATCGTAGGAACGTACGGTGTCAGAGGTTGGATCAAGGTCACTCACTTTCAATCCCAAACAATTTAGGGTTCTCATCGGGCAAACATTCAGAGCTGATCCATTATCCACGAGAGAGAGGGGGACGATTTTTCCCATGACTTCGACGGAGATATTGAGAGCCTGATTGCGGTTGGGACCAGTCTTGGGGATTCCTTCTTCGGAGAAGGAGAGCATTCTAGTAGAGGTCTGGGATCTAACCAGGTTCACCGCTTCTTCTGGCGTAGTTGAAAGAGGAACTTGTAACACCTCGTGTTTTTAATAGTTAATTTAATTAATTAATTAGAATATTCAAGAAAAATAAAATTTTGGATTTAATAACTTTTATTAGTAAAATATGTTGGTCTTAATATTAGAAGAACAAAACTTCAAGAGGAATTGAATTCGGGATTAAAATTGAGTTTTATTAAGATTTTAATTTTTTTGACTTATGTAATTTTCATGGGGGAACTGTCGCCGGACCTGGTCGATCGATCGATCGACCCAGGGAGTCGATCGATCGACCTGTCAGTGTTTGACCCAAATCAGCTTCTCAATTTTTAGAGTTTAAGTTGGTTTAGGATTCTTAATTGGTATATAACCATTCTAATTCATAGGGGGGCTTCTCAAAATCACTTTTTCACAAGTTTTTAACTAGAGATCACTTCTAAACTTTTTTCCTCTCAACCATAATCATCAACCTCCAACATAATCAAGTTTTTGTCGCAAGTTTTGAAGGCTTAATTTGGGGTTTAATCAATTTTGTTGAAGAACACCTCTTTACTAATTTTTCGAGAGGAATCCAATACCATATTTTCTTCATCTTAATCACAAGCATGAATACTCTATTCCTTTCCTTTGGTATTATGCATTTTAAGTGTTACCTAAACCTTTAATCATGTTTTTCTTAAAAGAGATTGGTGACTAAATTAGGAATAGTGATAACAAATTTTGGGACTGTTTTTATAAAATCTTTTCATATGAATAATATTCATAACCCTTGGGTACACAAGATTGATGAGTGGATTTTGGGTTTTAATGGTGTATGTTGCATGTAGAAAAACCTTAGTTTTGAATTAAATGATTTCGGGGGCGTGTAATTCATAAAAATTGTGTAGAGATTATGGAAATTGAAATTTTGTTATGTAACCGATGATTTCACAGTTAATTAAATTAAAATAATTAATGGGATAAATTGCGTGACTATGGCGATGTGATAATTGAATTAAGTTTTAATTAAATTGAACTTTCATGAGTAGATTTACATGTTGATTATTTATTTGTGTTTGTGCGACTTGTTGGTATTTTTAGTTGCCATTGTGACAAATTATTGTTGGGTATTTTATGCTCTCCCTATATTTTAGGATCCTTTCTAGGTATGGGACTAGTGGGCAGGCCTTTAGATGATTTACGCCTTATAAGTATGGGACTAGTGCGGGTAGATTATCTCGATTTTATCATATCGGGGGTGGGCTGATTTTTGGTATCTTATCGTAGTTACGCTAGTCTAGGTATATGACTAGGTTGATATTTATGTTAGAAATTCATCATATACATAGGGTGGGACATTTTGGCAAATTGGGGACCCTTAGGTATGGGACTAAGGGGCATTTTGAGGATCTCACATCAAAAAACAGGGTGGGGTGATTTGATAATTGTGAAATTGTGAAATGAGAATTAATGCCTATGATAAAAACGGGTATTAAAATTTATGGAGACATAATGTGTCATGGACCGACAGTTTAAACGGGTCAGCGGGCGATTTATGTCGTGTCGTATGTGGAACCTTGTCATGGGGCGGGGTCGACACTTTAAACGGATCATAGGCCATTTGACAATGGGAAGTGTAAAACTTTGGTGGATTACCACCCGGGGCGGGAGGACCGCCATAATAAAAAGTGAGAATAATAATAATTTGGGTTAAATTTAATTAAATTAACGCTTTGGGGTTGTGGTATAATTAAAATGATATTGGTGTGTTTTTATCAGAATCTTTGGGGGTGGTTAGTACTTTATCTTTCCTGCGTTTAATTATATTCATAATTAAAATACTTTATTGTGAAATTTATTATGTATAATACTATTGTCTGGGTTCATGGACCCTATTTAAGTGGAGTAGTGTGTATTCATGCTCGGGGCTCTGACCTCGTGCGTTGACTAATTTTTTTAGGTATTTAGCGCCGGATTAGTTGCACGGGATTTTTGGAATTTATCTTGGAGGCGCAACTGGAGTTATTTTGGTTATGCTTAGTAGTTTAGATTCGTTTTCCATTCCTTCGCATTCATATTGAGACTCAGTTTATGGGTTTGGTTGGCCATTCGGTTCCACAGTTATACGGTTTTATTTAGATATTCTTAGTTGGATTTTATTCAGTTTTATATTATTGGAGATTGGGTTATCATTGGAGTTTAGCATGGTGATGGATCTTTTATCGTATAGTTGGTTATTATCATTCGGGATTGATTAAATTGTTTATCTTGGGGATTGATTATATAATGTCTCATATCTGTCACATGCTGAGAAATGTATTTATTTACTCGCACCCGGCTTAGTTTTAGTGGCGGCCGACACTAGAATTAAGCGTGGTGTGACAGATGGTATCTGAGCATGGTCTTAGGCCTCGTAGATTGTGCGTCCGTTTAGCTTCCGCATTACCGATCTTTGATTCCCTTTATCGATTCGTACTCCTTCAAGTAAAGGGTTTATCGTAGGTGTTAGATGTGTTTCTTGGAGATATGGAGTTTTGTATTAAGGACGTTATAGGCATTACGTTTAGAATTAGTAAGCTTGATGTGAGGATCTTTAGAGTTTATTTTTTTAGATGATATTTTATGTGGGAGGTCCTTAATATGAATTTTGGATATTTCTTACATTAATGCAGCATGGTGATTATATTTGAGGATTAAGGGTTGCGAAGATTATCGGAAATAGAATCGAGTGGTGATTTGTGTGAGCGCGTGGTACTCCGTTATTTTCATAGTTATATATATATATATGGTAGGATATTAATATATTACTTTGGTGTACGAGGGGTAGGTGCGCGCAGGAATGGGTGTATGGGCGCCCAATTGTGACCTTCTACGGGTAGGTATATGTGAGCCTTATTTTTACGTTTCGCAATTTACGTTTGATGTGTATGCTTCGTCTAATTTCGAGGATGAAATTCCTTGCTAGTGGGGAAGTATATAACACCCCGTGTTTTTAATAATTAATTTAATTAATTAATTAGAATATTCGAGAAAAATAAAATTTTGCATTTAATCATTTTTATTAGTAAAATATGTTGGTTTTAATATTAGAATAACAAAACTTCAAACGGAATTAAATTCGGAATTAAAATGGAGTTTTATTAAGATTTTAATTTTTTGCCTCAAGTAATTTTCGTGGGGGAATTGTCGCCAGACCTGGTCGATCGATCCAGGGAGTCGATCGATCGACCTGTCAGTGCTTGACGCAAATCAGCTTCTTAATTTTTAGACTTTAAGTTGATTTAGGATTCTTAATTGGTATATAACCATTCTAATCCGTAGGGCGACTTCTCATAATCACGTTTCACAACTTTTTCTCCAGAGAACACTTCTAAAATATTTCCCTCTCAACCATAATCATCAACCTCCAACATAATCAAGTTTTTGTCACAATTTTTGATGACTTAATTTGGGGTTTAATCAAGTTTGTTCAAGAACAACTATTTACTAATTTTTCAAGAGGAATCCAATCGTACAACCAGATTGTCTTCACCTTAATCACAAGGATGAATACTCTATTCCTTTCCTTTGGTATTATGCATTTTAAGTGTTACCTAAACCTTTAATCATGTTTTTCTTAAAAGAGATTAGTGACTAAATTAGGAATAGTGATTACAAATTCTAGGAATGTTTTTATAAAATCTTTTAATATGAATAATATTCATAACCCTTGGGTACATAGGATTGATGAGTGGATTTTGGGTTTTAATGGTGTAGGTTGCATGTAGAAAAACCTTAGTTTTGAATTAAATGATTTTGAGGGCGTGTAATTAATAGAAATTGTGTAGAGATTATGGAAATTGAAATTTTATTATGTAACCGATGATTTCACATGTTAATTAAATTAAAATAATTAATGGGATAAATTGCGTTACTATGACGACGTGATAATTGAATTAAGTTTTATTTAAATTGAACTTTCATGCGTAGATTTACATGTTGATTATTTATTTGTGTTTATGCGACTTGTTGGTATTTTTAGTTGCCATTGTGACAAATTGTTGTTGGGTATTTTATTCTCTCCCTATATTTTAGGATTCCTTCTAGGTATGGGACTAGTGGGTAGGCCTTTAGATGATTTATTTCGTATGGGTATGGAACTAGTGACGGTAGATTATCGCGATTTTATCATATCGGGGGTGGGCTGAATTTTGGTATCTTATCGTCGTTACGCTAGTCTAGGTATGTGACTAGGTCGAGATTTATGTTAGAAATTCATCCTATATATAGGGTAGGACATATTGGTGATTTAGGGATCCTTAGGTATGAGACTAAGGGACATTTTGAGGATCTCACGTTGATAAAAAGGGTGGGGTGATTTGATAATTGTGAAATTGTGAAATGAGAATTAATGCCTATGATAAAAACGGGTATTAAAATTTGTGGCGACATAATGTCTCAAGGAGCGACAGTTTAAACGAGTCAGCGGGTGATTTATATCGTGTCGTGCATCTAACATTGTCATGGGTCGGGGTCCACAGTTTAAACGGATCATAGGCCATTTCACAAGGGGAAGTGTAAAACTTTGGTGGATTACCACCCGGGGTGGGAGGACCGTCATAATAAAAAGTGAGAACAATAATAATTTGGGTTAAATTTAATTAAATTAATGCTTTAGGGTTGTGGGATAATTAAAATAATATTGGTGTGTTTTTATCAAAATCTTTGGGGGTGGCTAGTAATTTATCTTTCCCGGGTTTAATTATATTTGTAATTAAAATACTCTATTGTGATATTTATTGCGTATAATGCTATTGTCTGGGTTCACGGACCCTATTTGAGGGGAGTAGTGTGTATTCATTCTCGGGGCTCTGACCTCGTGAGTTGACTAACTTTTTCAGGTATTTAGCACCGGAGTAGTTGTACATGATTTTCGGAATTTATATTGGAGGCGCGACTGGAGTTATTTTGGTTATGCTTAGTAGTTTAGATTCGTTTTCCATTCCTTTGCATTCATATTGAGACTCAGTTTATGGTTTTGGTGGGTCATTCGGTTCCACAGTTGTATGGTTTTATTTAGATATTCTTAGTTGGATTTTATTCAGTTGTATATTATTGGAGATTGGGTTATCATTGGAGTTTAGCATGGTGATGGATCTTTTATCGTATAGTTGGTTATTATCATTCGAAATTGATTAAATTATTTATCTTGTGGATTGATTTTATAATGTCTTATATCCATCACATACGGAGAATGGTATTTATTTACTCGCACCCGACTTAGTTTTGGTAGCGGCCGATGCTAGAATTAAGCGGGTGTGACAGAACTGTGGGTCCTGTGAGTAGCTTGATCAGGGCATTTCTGTGTGGCTGGGAAGACATAAAAAGTCCCCATGGAGTGATGTTGGCTTGGGTTTTCTTCAGCTGATCAAGGACCTTACTTTATTTGAGAGTCATTTCTGGCATCGGGTGATTCTCAACACCCTTCCCTTTATCGCTCGCTGATGGTTGTAGGCTTGGGATTTGGTAATGTCTTCCTGAGTTGGTCATGTGGTTCACAGAAGAGGGGGAAAATAAAAATCATGTTTCTTCATTGATATCGGGTTTTTCAGCCACCTTCTTGATCTCTCCTAGCAGTTCCTCGAATGATATCATCTGGCATATATTGACTATCAGGCTAGATTTTATTGAATCTTGATCTTCATTAGAATCTTTGAAATCGTCCCCCCATCCAGTGGCAACAATATCATCTTTTTATGCAAAGTCAATGCACTCCACAACTTCAACAGCCTCTTCGTATAACTCTTCCCATTCGACAGGGAGGCGTAGAAGTGAAGGGACTAGGTGCCCTTATAATTTCAAAGCATCAAGCAGCTCGGATACACTACAAATATCACGAGTATGTCGGAGCAAATCTTCCATAATCTAGATCATGTCATCCACCCAATTGTCTGACTCTCGAGCCCATTTTCGATCTTCTAAGAACAACACACTGAACCTCTAACAGTCGATGGTCATCTGGGAGGGCAATTTCAGCTGGAACTCTAGGAGTTGGTTTAGCACTTCTGACATTTCCATATCTTTACCTCCAGAATGGGTGCGGACAGCGATTCATGCTCGGGTGTGGAGGGATAAGGCTTGATCAGTGAAGATGGTAGGATGTAGGAGAAAATATGGGCCTGTTTGGAGAGGTTTAGGAGAGTATATAGGTATGACTGGTGATTTGCTTGGTATGATCTGGGTAGATGGGTTAAATTCCGAGTCTTCTTCTAGGAAGATGGCATTTGTATCATTCGGGAGTGGATTATGGGTAGTGTTTGGTTTAGGATTACCTAGTGAGGCGATGATATCCCGGTCAATCGAGCCTTGGATCACATTTCGGTGGTGGAAACATTGGTCGGTGGTATGGCAAGTAGTTTGATGGAAGTCACAATGGGCATCTGGTTTGAAATTTTTCCGAAGTAGGTTTGTTAATGGGCAAGGGTGCAAGGGTTTGATAAGGTTTTGGGTGAAGAGGGCCTGGTAGGCTTTGGAGAGTGGAGCATGAAGCTCGGTGTATTCCTTTCAAACTAGGTTGGGGAAATGTTTTGGTGAACATGAAATGGCAGGCTGAGAAATGTTATTGATGGTGGAAACAGCGGTACTGGAAGGTTTTTCAAACTTTTTAGGAGAGAACTGTCCAAATGTTTTCTTCGGTTCAAATTCTGTCTTGGCAAGACCTTCTTCGATCTCCACTCCTTCTTCTCAAAGGTCTCGAAAATTAGGGTAATATTATCCTCCCATCATTGTTTGGACATGGGGCAGGAAGTTATTCTTTACGATGCTGACCTATTTTTCTTCAGAAGGCCGATTGGTCATGGTAGCCGCTCTTTCTCTCCACCTTGTTATGAAGTTACTAATTGATTCCCTAGGGTTCTGCTTAAGTATCTCTAAATCACGGCGGTGACCTCTAACTCTTCGTTGTACTTGTACTGTGACATGAACTCGCGGCCAACATCTTTCCAACTGCAGATCCTAGACTCCTTGAGGGATAAGAACCAATGGAGAGCACTATCCTTCAAAGTCTGCTGGAACATCTAGGCCATTATTTATTAGGAGGCCCTTAGGAAATTCATGGATCAGTGATAGCTGCGGAGATGAACAATTGGGGGTCCACTACCCCCGAACATCTCGTTATTGGGCATCTAGAATTTTTTTGGTAACCTAGCTTTAGGATAGGGAGATATGTGCGCATAGTCCATGTAGTTCCTAGAGAGTTAGACTTGGTCGAACTTCTTGGTCAACATCTTGAGGTCTTCCTTGACCTTGTTAAATTATTCCTCCTTTGAGTCAACAATCACGGGTAAGTTAGCCCCTGGCTAGGCAAGGTTTGGCATAGGAATCTGGGCTGGCAGCAGCCCATTAGCAAGAGGATCATGTTGGTATTCCTCAGGAAGCCAAATAGGCTCGGGTGCAGGCAGACCCATGGAGCGAGGGAAGAGTACTTCGAGTTCTTCGATAAAAGGGACCCAGTTTTGTTGCATCTCATGAACCTCGATTTGAAGCCTGTCAATCTTAGCAGTGAGCTGAGTTAGAACCGTCAATAAATCCGGTTGTACATTCAGCACTTGATCCGTGTTCGCCCTGAGAAGCGGATATATATCGAACTCGAAGGAAGTAAGGGGACTGATGGAGCTTCGGGGCGGTTCGACTACAGACCGAAGCCAATAGGGGGCCAGGCCAAGGATATGCGATCGACCTGAGAAGGATAAAAATTAGGATTTATTTTCGGAAAAGAAAAAGGGAAATTGTTATTTTTAGAAAAGGAAGGGAAATGTTTTTGACTTTTTTGAAAATGATGAGGACAAAAAGGTTTTGGAGGAAAAAAAATATTTTTGGCATTTTTGATAGAAGAGGAAAAATGTTTTTGGACACTTTTTGGGAAAAAAAATGAAGGAAAAGATGAGAGACGAGTCTCTGCATGATTATTATAATATTTATTAGGTTCTCACTTGTATTAGGTTTTCCTAAATGCAAAAAGAAATACTGGACAGGACCCAAGCCTGGAAAAATTGGGTTTGCAAAATATGTAAAAACTATGGTTCGACTGGTTACCAAGCTCATGGGGAGGGTCCCATTTTAAGAATAGCATAAAAATTTGGGTGGCATGCCGACCCATCATTTCGGCAGAGTTTCAGGTAGAAACCAAAAATCTAAATATGAGTGTCCTAGATTTGACACCTATATGCGGGTATGCAGTTGTTGGGTTAATTGGAAGGGTTCCCCCCTTTGGCATTACTTCCACGATATACGTCTTGATTTTGAGGGAAATTGGTACGTGTGGACAAGCCATTTGATATACCCGAGTGTACGTGAATTGCCTCACAATATACCTCATGGGAACAGTACGTGTGAGAGAGAATTTGATATACTCGACATATTTGAACGAGTTCCCTGTGATCTACCTCCCGTCATGACTTCGGTCAAGTGGTACGATGTGTGGGGAACCGTTCGATATACGTCTAAGGCACTTGGCCAATGGAAGGTGAGAGTCATATCGCTTAGGCTAAATATGACCTTCTGCACCAATGCCCATCATGAAGTGACCCCCCACTTACAGGACAAAATTTGGTCAATTACAATGCTCTTTGGTGATGTTGTGTGCATGATTCTTTGATTAGTTTCTTATGGAGAGAATATATTTTGTTATCATGCCAAGAAGGAAATAAAGTACAACTATAAAAAAATAAATCTATAATAAGCATGAATATGTGAGAGTGAGTGATGTGTAATTATCTACAAGTGAGTGTGTGGTAGTGAACCTAAACATGGATCAACTACATGTGGTGTGTGATAAGTGTGAGTGAGCATGGATATATACAAGTGTGGAGGTCTGTGTTAGTGATCATAGATATATGTAAGTGAGCATGGACATATACTTGGAGAATTTCTACAAGTGTGTGAGTGAGTAGTGACATAGACATGAGGTATATATGTACAGGAAATAGAGAAGAAAAAAGGAACATACAAATAGGTGCATGCACACAAGAAAACAAAACACCCAAGCAAATAGAGTCTAACCCTCTTATTAAAAAAGGCCCCCAGCGGAGTCGCCACTGTTCCCATCCCAGGTTCAAGGGGAGGGTGGAGAATCCCTCAGAAAGGGTCTCGCACCCTTTTAGGGACACTTCGGCCATTGTCGGTGTGGGGTAAATGTAAAGAGATGGAGTCTCCAACCTATTTTTGCACAAAACAAGCAAAAGAATATGTTGCAACTTCAAAATAGCGGCATCATGGACAAGTTGATGCATACGAAGCCAATAGATCGAAGGTTCGGGGGCTAAGTTACGGAATGGGAAGGTGTTAGGCACCTATCCCTCCCTTTCTGTCTCTCATGGGCTAGTGTTATTGTTTTTATTTATTTCTCCGTGAAGTGTGTGTGCATGTTTATATAATGGAGATCAGAATCGTTCAACTCATACAATGGAAAAGGTAGAGTGAGGTCATCCATAGGAATGTTCCCAAAATAACGTATATAAAAAATATGATGTGTGCATTTATCGCGATATTAATTGTTATTATGAAACGATAATACGTGTTGGATGAAATGCAAAAAAGCATAATATGTATATTAATGAGAGAACATGATAAATGCAGAAATGGAAGATTTTAGGAAAATTGGGGAATTTGGGAAATTGAGAAAATTGAAAATTGAAAAATTGGAAAATTGGACTCGAGTCTCTGGTTTTAGTCCAAGATGCCTACGTAGCCTATAAAGGCATCAAAGTCCACATAGTTTGAATGTAGCATAGGGGCGGGGTTTATTCCATAGATTTGAATGGAATTTTATTATATGTGTATGTGTAGAAAATGTATTTTTGGTTTTGAAAAAGGGTGATGGATAGTTCCATTCAGAATTTACAGGTATAACTCTCTTTTGTTTGTTTTGAGATTTTTATAGAAAATAAAGTATGTGCAATATACTAATATAAGTGTAAATATTAATGGGTATGAACTAGAGTAAGGACTAGATTATAAATCTAATGAAATTTATACGAAAACAAGAAATTTAAAGAGGCAGGGATGGAATTTGACCTTCTTTGAAGCTTGATCTTTGATCTTGGATGAACTCCCTTGAATATGGATGAATGTTAATGAGACAGAATGTGATTTTTCCAAATTGGATATGACAAGGATGGGAATATAAGCTTGAATGGAACTTCACATGAAGAACTTCGTTGATTTCGAGAGAATGTTACTTAGATCACTGATGCTGATGGATATCTAATGTGCTTTGGGAGGGATGTTAGGACCTATATCTATAGGTTTAGGGGTGGTTCTAATCGGTAGTGCCCTAGTCCTGCCTATTAGCAGGTAACCCTTGACACACTACCGATAGGAAGGGATATGGACTGCTAATTGACAGTCTCGTGCAAATTTCTCAGGGAAAATGTCCGTAGAACGTAATCTGTTGATCCGAATCATGCAAGGGACATATCGTTAGAAAGGTACTTCAGATACTTTAAGAGTCCTTTGGACTGCTCCCGAATTCCAAAGTTGACTTTGGGTCAAATGTGACTTGGAAGCGCACGTCGGTCTTTTGGACGGGAGATCATCGGACGGAAATAGATCACTCGTCCACATGGAAAGTCAAAATCACGCACGGGGTGGACCATTGAATAGTTTAGGAGATTTACTTCGACATTCCAAAGAGTTTCGCTTTTGGAAAGTTTACCTTGGTCAACTGGGTTCCGAAAGCGTTCGGTGACCTCTTAGAGTAAAAATGGATCGTTCGTTCGTACGGAAGGTCAAAATCGTGCACGGGGTGGACCATTGTAAAGGTTATTCAGTGACCTTCATAAATTCATTCAGTCTCATTCGAGCTGAAGAGTTACCTTGGTCAAACGGAGCTCGAGAGCGCCCGGTGGCCTCCGAATCAATTTTTGGGTGAAAAATGATCATTCGTCCAAACAGTTATGTCATTTCTTACATGAGACAGACCTTTATAAAGGGTTTTTAGTTCCCTTTGAAGATTAAAGAGCTTTCTCTCGGACGGCGAAGTTGATTGGGGTCAAATCGGCGCCTGGGAGCGCCCGGTGGCCTCTGAATTGATTTTTGATAGTAAAATGCTCCGTTCATCCGAACCATTATGCCAATTTGTGCACGGGGCAGACCTTTGGAAAGTGTATTCATATTCCTTCAAAGATTTAAAGATCTTTCACTCTGACGATGGAGTTGATCGTAGTCAAACGGGGCCCAAGAGTGCCCGATGGCCTCTAGATCGGTACTCGAAGTGCGACCTAGGGTTTGAAATGAAATAGGGAGGTGCTAGGGACCTAAGGAGAGACTTAGGGGGTCCTATAATGTGGTGTCTGCATTATGGGTATGTAAGGGAGTGGGTTGTTTTCCATTCCCATCGTTGATTGTCATGTAATAGCCATATTCCTGATATTTAATAAAAGAACAATGATTTCAATGTATTTTGTCATGTCTTTGAATTTTTTTGTATTTGAAGTATCTATACTGATCGCTAAGGCATACATTGTCAATTTTTTTCATTTAACTAAGGGGGAGACAATCATTCTCGAATAGAGAAAAGAATTATATTTTATGAAAGAGAAAGGACTGCACCTATATGTGTCTTATGGATAGCCAACGTATCTCTGTGGGTTTTGAAAATTATGAGCTTCTCTTTGAAAAGGGGTAAAGGAAGAGTTTTTTTTGGAATAGAAGGGGGTGAGAAGAGTTATAGAGCGATGAGAGTTCGAACTAGCGGTAAAATTTCTTGAGATGGTCCAAATTGTATGGACGCACCATTTCTTCTCCATTGAGGTCTATGAGCATAGCAGTGCCACTGGACATGATCTTCTTCATGATGTTGGGGCCACTTTAATTGGGCTTGAATTTTCCTCTCGGATCCCAAACAGGTTCTATAATTTCCTTTTGGGCATATCCTTCTTGGACATCACGATCCTTGGCCTTCTTATTGAATGATCGTCCAATACGACAATGTTAACATTTTATTTGATATACATATTTTAACCTCTTTTCGTCTAAGAGCATGAGTTCATCGTAGAGATTTTGATGACAATCTTCTTCGCTGAGTTTACTTTCGAGCATAACCCGTAGAGAGGGTATTTTAAGTTTTACTGGGAGGACTGCTTCCATACCATATACATGAAAATAGGGGGTAGCCCTAAGGGGTGTTTTGATGGAGGTGCAGTAGCCCCAGAGGGCATGTGGGATTCGGTTAGCCTAGTCTCTACAGCTTTCAGTTATCTTTCTAATGATGGTTTTGAGTCTTCTGTTGGCATCTTAAAAACACCATTGGTTTGCGATCGATAATGAGAGGACTTGTGCCTTTGAATTCCATATTCATCGACTAATTCTATGACCTCAGCTTTGAAATGGAGTCCATTGTCTGACAACAACTCGTGAGGGACTCCGTAGAGGTAGATGATGTTCTTTCGGATGAAATTATCCACTTTCTTCACATTTAGTACCGCGTATGACTCGACTTCGACCCATTTCCTGAAGTAATCACTAACGACCATGATGACTTCATGCCTGTTTGAAGCTTTAGGAGTGAATTTCCTAATGAAGTCTATACCCTGGGTGGAGAAAGGCCAGGGAGAAGTAATGTTATACAAAACCCGAGGGGGCAAGTGCTTAAAGTTAACAAACTGCAGGCATTTGAGGGATCTTTGAATATAAGCTATGAAATTTTGAACCATGGTGGTTCATTTGTAACCTTGATGGATGATCTTATTGGCAAGCATACGACTGTTCATGTGGGGCCCACATTCCTCGTTATGAATTTTATGTATCATGTCTGCAATCCCAGCTTATGTTATGCAATGGAAGTGGGTCCCATCTAAGTTCCTTTTGAAGAGTACCTTGTCACAGATGATGTACTGAGAAGACAACTTATGAAGAGTCGCACCGTCTTTCTCGTTAGTGTCTCGGTGATACCTACTATCTTTAAGGAGGAGCCAAATGTCGTAATATCACAATCCTTCCATGTTCGGATCTTCTTCTATATATATCTCAAGGTGGTAACACCGAGTAGGTGCAACTTGTTTTTAGACTAGAAAGGAAGCCACTATTATCCCCTCAAGCTTATCTATCATAGAGGCTAAGGTCGCAAGTGCATCAACTAGGCTATTCCTCGATCGAGGAAGGTAATGGAAGGTTACATATTTGAATTAAGAGGTGATCTCTTCTAGGTGAGCGTAGAAAGGTATGAGCTTCTCATCTTTGAATTTCCATTTCCTTAGGATTTCCCCATGATGAGGGTTGAGTGTCCATAGACATTTATCCATTTAATTCCTTTTTTAATGGTGATCTTAACTCCTACGATGCATGCCTCGTATTTTGTCACGTTATTTGTGCAATGGAAATCCAGTTTGATGGTAATGGAGGTGTGAGAAACATTATAGGTGATCAGAAGTATCCCAATACCATACCCTTTCTTATTTGTATCTTCGTCGAAGAACATCTTCCATTCGAGGTCCTCGTGAGAGGTGTAGAGGATGTCTTCATCTGGGAATTTGGAAATCCAATGCTCAGATCCCTCCATTGGATTGTCGTTAAGGTAATCGAATATGGATATCCCTTTTATAGACTTCTTTGTGACATAAGTGATATTAAATTCGACTAACAAAGACAAGGAGGGAATTATCGGGGGTGTGATACCTCGTATTCTGTCATATTATTAGTGGAAGGGAAATCCAGTTTGATGGTAATAGGGGTGTGAGAATCATCGGGAGTGAATAGGAGTATCCCAATACCATACCCTTTCTTATTTTCAACTCCGTCGAGGATGTCTTCGTTTGGGAATTTGGAGATCCAATTCCCAGCTCCTTCCATATGATTGTTGTCAAGGTAATAGGAGATGGATCTCCCTTTCATAGCCTTTTGTGTGACCTAAGTGATATAAAATTTGGACAGTAAAGATAAGGTTGTATCTTCTAATATGTATTTCATTGGAACCATTTGGGACACCAGTTTGATAGGGAATGCGGGCATGTAGTGTCGGAGCCTCTGCATGACCCACACCAAGGCAATAGATGCCTTTCTAATGCGATGTAGTTTACCCTGTACCCGACTAGATTTTAACTAGTGTAGCAGATGGCTCTCTCCTTACGGGTTTCCTTAATGTATTGGGCTAGAAAAAACCTTATTGCAGTGTCAGTTACAATCAAGTATAGGACGAGGGGAAGATCTTGATCCAGAGGCATGAGTATTGGAGGTCGAGTGACGTATCGTTTGATTTAATCGAAGGATTTCTTACACGCCTTGTTCCAAAGTCTAGTTAAATCCTTTCGGAGAAGTTTGATAATGGGCTTGCAAATAGAGGTTAGTTGAATGAAGAATCGACTGATGTATTGGAGCTCACTGAGGAATCCATGCGCTTCTTTCTCCATCCGGAGTGGTGGCATTTCGAGTATGGCTTTTAGTTTGATAGGGTCATCCTAAATCCCTTTTTTGCATACCATAAATTTTAGGAGATTGGAAATGGTTACATGAAAAATGCATTTTTAGGGGTTGAGCTGTAATCCCCATATTTTTGAAGGATTTTATTTTAATTATGGAATTAGGATTAATTAATTTAAATGGAGAAAATTTATTTATAATTAATCCGAATTTAAATTTAATATTTACTAGTGTGACGAGAGTTAGTATTTATTGGTGATAATTATGTTGAAAATTACTTAGTGAGTAAAGTAATATATGATTACGAAAATATTATTATGGACGAGAGTGAAAAATACGGCAGTTGCAATACATTTAGTTGGGACGTGCGCGTGAGTCGTGTCGGTATTACTTTATTGGGTCAAAAATAATTTATTTTTAAGTAACTCATATAATCATTTTGAGTTCATCGATGAGTCCGGAAGGGTCGAGATAGTTAGAAAACTCTACCCGAGTGTTTTATTTGGATTTCGGGACAATTTAGGCCAAATTGACACCCCGGGGGGGTATTTTTGTCTTTTGAGATTTTGGGAAATTAAAATGGATGAAAATAGAAAATTAAAAGGGAAGTGTAGGTGGGTAGTAGGTTATCTGTCAGTTTCCAAACCTAAGTAAGAGAGAGAGAGAGAGAGAGAGAGAGAGAGAGAGAGAGAGAGAGAGAGAGAGAGAGAACCAAAGAAGAACTCCATAGGTGCCCTGGGATAGACTCAAGCTCTCACACCACAAATCACACTAACACATAGATCGAGAAAAGAGGATCACCCCTATACCAGTTTCATTCAGCGAATCAGAAGTTCACAAAGAGGCAAGTGTTTATCTTTCTTGATTTTAGAGCATATAATGTCCATGTTAGATTAATTTATGTTTTAATCATGATATTATGCATTTGATATTGAAATTGGGCATTAATATTTAATTAGGAGTATAGGTTTGCATGTAGTTGAATAACCATGTTCTGGGTATGATAAATCTGGGTTTTACATGTTGATTTCATGAAATTAAATCTTGGTTTTAAATTGTTGTTAATGGATGCTATATGAATTTAGAGCTTTTAAAGATTTGAGGAATTTATCTTAATCCCTATTATAATTCTAAGGATTTGATGTTAAAAATGGTGTAAGGAGTGCCTAATCCTGTAGGGAGACGAATTAGAACCTTTAACTTGGTATTGAGATAAATTAGCATGGGTTTTGGATGATGGAAGAGGGTTAAATTCATAGTTTGGAAGGTAGAAGACGATCTCAGAATTCTCGTTCGAAGACCTGTCCAGGTCGTTCGAATGACCTCATTCGAACGAGAATTCCAACAAGATTACTAACGAGATTTTAGAGTTCGTTCGAAGTGAGATTTTCCTTCTAACGAACTCGTTCGAATGAGAATCCCTAGGTTCTAACGAGATTTCAAAAATTCTAATTTTTGCCCGGACGAGTTAAAAATCCTTTTAGGTTATTTCAAGTGAGTGAATAGGAACTACGCTATTCTGGAGTAGGTTCTTTTCATAATTTAGTAGTGGAAAGATTTGTCTAACTACTAAGGGAATGTGTTGGAGGGAGGGATCCTTAAAGAGTATATACGATAGAGAGATAAATCGTACAGTTAAAGCATTGTGAGCAGTAGAGATGATATACTACATATAAAATTTGGGAACTTGGGTTGCATGAATACCTAATGAATATAGTAAGTTGTGTGTGTACTTATTGATTGAGCTATTATGTGTATAACATACCTACGCTGCTTGCTATCGGGTAGAGTTTGCGCGTTGTGGACGATCATGCCTTGAGGAGCCTTCAGGTGGGAATTTGATTTATACCACTAGAGCATAGAACCTAGGTACGGGCTATCTATGAGAATGATAGTGATGACGGTCATATGGTGCATAGGTATGTGCGTAGCCCATCGGCTTGGAACTATGTTCGCCTCCAATATGTATGTTTGTTTTGAAGGTTCGCGAGAGATTGAACCTATAGTCCTTTCTACAATGAGCGATGCACCAGGACATGATAGCAGATTAAGCATGCACCGTAGCTGTGTCTCGGGGTGCAGTATTGTATATATATAATAAAGTGTATGTATTTATACTTGTGATACTATCTACTGTGTCAATTAAATAAACTTGAATAATAATGAAATATGAAATGAATTAAGTTGGTGAACACTTTAATTATATTAAATTGAAAAAGCTTATTCATGTTAAATAGAAATTGATTATAGGTATTATGTATATTGTGAGGGAAATACATTGGAGCGATATTGGGTTATGATTAGATGTTAGATGGGAAAGAACTAGTTAGCATGGGATTAGAAACTAGTAGGGTTTGATGGTACGTTAGACGTGCACATTAGATGAGAGGTGAGCATCTCAAGTGAGTTCGATAATCTTACATGACTAATGTATGTGCTATTAACTCATTTTAAGCACTTGCCGATTTTTAAACTGTTTTCATCTGGCTCTGACCCGTTTTTTGCAAGTCTCTTTTCTAGTCAAATTATTTTAGGTTCCCAGCCACAGGGACACCAGGAATAGGAGTTACATTCACTCGACGAGCTATAGCTAATGTGGAAGCTACAGGACCTTGGTCATAGATGCCTCTATGTCCGTCATTTCTTCCTTTTAAGTTATTTCATCAGTTAGGGCTTGTTGCCCTTTTTTTATTCAGATATTCATAGATATTGAATTTAGTTATTTGCTTCTTTCAGTTGTTGGTTTATTTATGTTGGATTATTGTACTTGGGACTTAGACCGGATTTGTTTACTCTAGTTTTATTTATTATTGCAGTTATTTCCTATCATATGAAATTGGTGTGAATGGTGAATGTTTAATTATTCGTTAACATAGTTTTATATTAATCAAAAGATAAAATTTTGACGTCAACCTTTTTAAATATTAGGGGGTTAGTATTCAATAATTAAGTTTTCGTCAGTGATGCATAATTTGAACCAACTGGATATTCTGATTTAATTTAATAAAGGACTGATCACCCGGTATTTAATTAGGCGGGGTGTCACAGGTGGTATCAGGGCATCAGGTCCTAGAGTCCTTAGTATCTGTGCAGCTTATTATACTTTCCGCGTATCTTTATTTGATATAGAGCCCTATATTTAGGACTGTTGTATTCATTAATTGCGCATTCTACGTCTTCATCTATTTGAGATATTTACTGTGGACTTATAACACTTCTCTCTTATTTCAGATGCCTCCCAGACGTGCACAGCGAGCCAATAGGGATGCCCAGCCCGAGCCTTGGCCAGCTCCGGCCCAAGGTACGATGAATGCTGCGGAAGTTGCCATTATTATAGCCCAAGCAGTGAATGCAGCATTAGTCGTGGTACAGCAGGCCCCACCACAGGCACCAGCAGTGGGTCCAGCATCATTCCACGCTTTCCCTTCTACTTGGGAGCGCGTCAGAGATTCCTTCAAGAAGTTACACCCTCCAGAGTTCGCAAGGAGTTCTGATGTAGTAAAGGCGAGCCAATTGTCTCTGAGAATGTATGAGTGCACGGAGGTGAAAAAGCAGATTTTGGCTACCTTTAAATTGGTGGGAGAAGTGTTGTAGTTGTGGGAGTCCACTACCACTACGGAGGAGAGAGACAGCTTGACTATTCAAGAGTTCTAGGTGTGGTTTGATAGCAAGTACTTCCATTCTTCCGTGCAGTTCGAGATGAGGCAGAAGCTGTTGAACCTCAAACAGGAAGGGAAGACAGTTGCAAAATATGAGGAACAGTTTACTAAGCTTCTGAATAGAGTGCCAGATGAGATACCGACGGAGGATAAGAAGATCCAGAGGTTTATGAATGGACTGACTTGGAGGATTCGCCAGGATCTGTTAGGGAATCTTTCATTGGCCACTTATTCTAATGTGGTTAATGCTTCACTTTTACACTTCCAGGACCACCACTTCCATCAGCCGGGAAGCAAACGAGTCAGGGAGTCCAGCCAGCAGGGTCGGATAGGAGGTAGTAGTGACAGTGGGGCACCTACAGCTCAGGGACAGGTCCGTTAGGGTGAGCAGAGTTCCCATAAGGGGATCCTACAAAGTGATTCCATTCTGGAGATTTCAGATAGGGGCAGGGAGGTTTTAGGCAGGTCCAGCCTAGTCAGCAGGGCCAACAGCATTTCCAGCAGGGCCAACAGGGCCAGGGGAGGGGTGGTAACGGCCATCAGGGCCGAGGACAGTAGGGGCAGAGGGGAGGACACTTTTGCAGGGAGATGTTTTACTTGTGTAAACACTGGCCACAAATGTCAGGATTGTCCTCAGAGGGGTAGAGCCCCGCATCAGCAGCAGGCCGCTCCTCAGGAGCCCTAGCGGTCGATATTTCAATTCGCCCTCTCAACACCACCCCAGGTACCAGCATTACTAGCCATTCCAGCTGCTCCAGTGTAACAGGGGCAGTTGCAGTATGGGCGTGTGTACAACGTCCATCAGGCCGCGGTTCATCAGGCCCCGCCCGCTGTCAAGGATATGTTTTCTATCTAGGGGACTTTGGGGAGGATATTATTTAACACGGGGCCTTCATATAATTTCATTGCCACTAGTTTTGCACGCACCACGGAGTTATTAGACACGACAGATAGCACCGTTACTACTATAGACTCGCCGATGGGCTATGGGTCTTTGATATTCTTTATATGTCGGGGAGTAGGCATAGAGATTGGGAGATTGATTTTATTGCCCGATATGATTATTTTAGAGATGCACGAGTATGACATTGGTATCGGGATGGATTTGTTAGTCACGTATAGGGCTATTATTGATTGCTATAGCTGTAGTATTGTGTTTGTCATACCGGGTCAGGAGATGTTTTGGGTGGCGATGCCTCGTCCCGAGGGAGGCTCGTCCTTCTATTTATATTATATAGAAGAGGAAACCTCTAAGGGAGTGGTTATACCGCTTGATTCGATTCTAATTGTTCGGGGATATATTTCAGGACATATCGGGATTACCACCCAGTAGGGAGATAGAGTTTGTGATAAATTTGATGTCAGCAACTCGGTTGATAGCCCGTGCGCCTTGTATGGCTCCGATGGAGATGATGGAGCTACGGGATCAGATCGTGCAGTTATTGGGTCAGGGTTTCATCCGTAGGAGTACCTCGCCTAGGGATGCTCCCGTGTTATTCGTGAAAAAGAGAGATGGGTCGCTATGGTTATGTGTTCACTACCGAGAGTTGAATAAGGTCATGATACGGAATAAATATCTATTTCTCCGAATCGATGATCTATTGGACCAGTTGAGGGGAGATTCCTATTTCTCAAAGATAGACTTGAGTTCGGGCTACCATTAATTATGTATTAGGGAGCATGATGTCCCTAAGACTACTTTTCTGACGAGTTATTAATTATATGAGTTCAGGGTTATGCCATTTGGGCTAACTAATGCACCGGCCATTTTTATGGACTTGATGAACAGGGTGTTCAGAGAGTTCTTAGATCAATTTGTCATTGTATTCATTGATGACATCCTGATTTATTCCCTGACTGAGGATGAGCATGCCGAACATCTGATGATGGTTTTGTAGACGCTACATGAGCACGAGTTATATGCAAAATATGAGAAGTGAGGGTTATGACTGAGAGAGGTTCTATTCTTGGGGAACATCATTTCTGCGGAAAGGATATCGGTAGATCCCAGGAAGGTGTCAGCGGCAAGGGAGTGGGGACAGCCCACGACACCGACTGAGATATGTAGTTTCTTGGGGTTGGCAGGATACTACGGGAGATTTATTCGGGGATTCTCGAAGATAGAAGGTTCGTTGACAAACTTGGCTCGCAAGGGGGTGCCATTTATATTGGATGATGCTTGCCAGTTGGTTTTTGATGAGCTAAAGGACAAGCAGACTTCAGCACCAGTTCTAGCACTACCCAGGCCGGGGGTGGAATACTTGGTTTACAGTGATGCGTCCTTACTAGGACTTGGGGGTGTACTTCGGCAGGAGAATTAGGAGATTGCTTATGCTTCCCATTATCTTAAGCCTCACGAGAGGAGTTACCCCACCCACGACTTGGAGTTAGAGGCAGTCGTGTTTTCATTGCGGATATGGAGACATTATCTCTTGGGGGAGAGATTTCGCCTATTCACAGATCACAAGTCACTGCAGTATCTGTTCACGCAGCGGGAGTTGAATATGCATCAACGAAAGTGGCTTGAATTTGTGAAAGATTATCAGTTCGACATCAATTACCACTCAGTGAAGGCTAACGTAGTAACAGACGCATTGAGCTGTAGGCCAGCAGGTGAGGTGCCCGAGGTGTGGAACACGAAATGGAAAGAACTAGGACATCAGGATGCAATTGTCCGTTCATTCATGTCTGTGATGACGGTTACACCTGAGATAGTGAACAGGGTGATACAAGCTCCGGAAGCAGATTCCTTCTGTCAGGATCGAATTATCCAACTTCTAGCCGAGGGAGCAGAGTTCTTCTCTGTGAGCTCATATGGGGGCTTATGCTTTAATGGCAGACTAGTAGTTCCATAAGGGAAGGAGTTACGACATGCAGTTATGGTAGAGCCGCATGGTTTGCGGTACATCCCGGAGGGGATAAGATATACCAGGATATGAGGTGACAGTATTAATGGAGTGGAATGAAGAAGGGCATCGTCGAGTTTATTTCAAAGTGTGCCACTTGTTAGCTGGTGAAGACAGACCATCAGAGACCAGGAGGATTACTACATCCATTAGAGATCCCTATGTGGAAATGGAGGAGCATTTCCATGGATTTCATCATAGGGTTGCCTACATCACAGAGGGGTTATGATTCCATATGGGTGATTATGGATCGGTTGACCAAGGTAGCTCATTTTTTGTCAGTTCGGACCGACTATACTACGGGGTGATTATCTTCATTGCCGAGATAGTGAGACTCCACGGGGTGCCCCTTGATATCGTGTCGGACTAGGACAAGATTTTTATGTCCAGATTTTGGGAGAGTTTCCAGCAGGCCATGGGTACGGAGTTACGATTGAGTTCAGCCTATCACCTGCAGACGGACGGGCAGATAGAGCGGATGAATCAGATGTTGGAGGATATGTTGCGGATGTGTATCCTTGATTTTGGAGGGGATGGGATCAGTACCTTCCACTGGTAAAGTTTTCTTATAATAACTCCCACCGATTTACTATTGACATGGCTCCATTTGAGGCGTTATATGATATACCTTGTCGTTCCCCAGCATGTTGGCTTGAGGTGGGGGATAACAAGTTACCTGGCTCGGAGGTGATTCAGGACACCATGGCTAAGATTGAGTTGATACGGAGTCGCATTCGGGTTGCTCAGGATATGCAGAAGAGTTACACCAATGCCAAGAGGTTTTTTAGGGAGTTCAGTATGGGGGATCAGGTGCTGTTGCGGGTATCTCATATGAAGGGGGTAATACGATTTGGGAAGAAAGGGAAGTTGGCATCGAGATATGTTGGGCCATTTCCTATTATTGAGCAGATAGGGCCAGTAGCTTACAGACTTGGGTCATCAAAACACCTGTATAGGATTCATGATGTGTTCTATATTTCTTCACTGAGGATATACCTTTGGGATGACTTAGCCCACACCCATATTTCCTTAGAGGAGATTGATATAAAGTCCGATAGTTTCTACGAGGAGGGGCCAGTTGCTATCCTAGACCATAGTGAGAGGAAACTGAGGTCAAAGATAGTGTCGTTAGTACGAGGGTGGTGGCGACATCATAATGTAGAGGAGTCTACCTAGGAGCATGAGGATGACATGCGGGGGAAATATCCAGAGTTATTTCTACCAGGTATACCTATTTTTGTTTTTTTCGAATTTTGGAATGAAATTCCGTTATTAGGGGGGAAATATGTAATACCCCGTATTTTTAAGGGATTTTATTTTAATTATGGAATTTTGGAATTAGGATTAATTAATTTAAATGGAGAAAATTTATTTATAGTTAATCCGGATTTAAATTTAATAATTACTAGCGTGATGAGAGCTAGTATTTATTGGTGATAATTATGTTATGCATTACTTAGCGAGTAAAGTAATATATGATTACGAAAATATTATTATGGCCGAGAGTGAAAAATACGGCAGTTGTAATACACTTAGTTGGGACATGCACGTGAGTCGTGTTGGTATTACTTTATTAGGTCAAATTATAATTTATTTTTAAGTAACTCGTATGATCATTTTGAGTGCACCGATGAGTCCGGAAGGGTCGAGATACTCAGAAAACTCTACCCGAGTGTTTTATTTGGATTTCAGGAGAATTTAGGTCAAACCGACACCCCAGAGGGGTATTTTGGTCTTTTGAGATTTTGGAAAATTAAAATGGACAAAAATAGAGAATTAAAAGGGAAGTGTACATGGTTAGTAGGTTATCTGTCAGTTTTGAAACCTAAGTAAGAGAGAGAGAGAGAGAGAGAGAGAGAGAGAGAGATAACCAAAGAGGAAGAAGAAGAACTCCATCGGTGACTTGGGATAGACTCAAACTCTCACACTAAAAATCACACCAACGCGTAGATCGTGAAGATAGGATCACCCCTATACCAGTTTCATTCAGTGAATCAGAAGTTCACAAAGAGGCAAGTGTTTATCTTGCTTGATTTTAGAGCATATAATGTCCATGTTAGATTAATTGATGTTTTAATCGTGATATTTTGAATTTGAGACTGAAATAGGGCATTAATCTTTAATTGGGAGTATAGGTTTGCATGTAGTTGAATAACCATGTTCTGGGTATGATAAATCTGGGTTTTAGATGTTGATTTCACGAAATTAAATTTTGGTTTTAAATTTTTGTTAATGGAGGCTATATGAATTTAGAGCTTTTAAAGATTTAAGGAATTTATTTTAATCCCTATTATAATTCTAAGGATTTGATGTTAAAAATAGAGTAAGGAGTGCCTAATCCTATGGGGCGATGATTTAGAACCTTTAACTTGGTATTGAGATAAATTAGCATGGGTGTTGGATGATGGAAGAGGGTGAAATTTGAAGTTTGGAAGGTAGAAGACGATCTCAGAATTCTCGTTCGAAGACCTGCCCAGGTCGTTCGATTCGAACGAGAATTCGAACGAGATTTTAGAGTTCGTTCGAGATTTCAGAAACTCTAATTTTTCCCAGAGGAGTTAAAAATCCTTCTAGGTTATTTTGAGGGAGAGAATAGGACCTACGCTCTTCTGGAGTAGCTTGTTTTCATAATTTAGTAGTGGAAAGATTTGTGTAACTAGTAAGGGAATGTGTTGGAGTGAGGGAGCCTTAAAGAGTATATACGATAGAGAGATAAATCGTACGGTTAAAGTATTGTGAGTAGTAGAGACGATATACTACATATAAAATTTGGGAACTTGGGTTGCGTGAATACCTAATGAACATAATAAGTTGTGTGTATACTTAGTTATTGAGATATTATGTGTATAATATACCTACGCTGCTTGTTATCGGGTGGAGGTTGCGCGTTGTGGACGATCATGCCTTGAGGAGCCTTCGGGTGGGAATTTTATTTATACCAATAGAGCATAGAACCTAGGTATGGGATATCTGTATGAATGATAGTGATGACGGTCATATGGGTGCGTTGGTATGTGCGTAGCCCATCGGCTTGGAACTATGTTCACCTCCAATATGTGTGTTTGTTTTGAACGTTCGCGAGAGATTGAACCTATAGTCCTTTCTGCAATGAGCGATGCATCAGGACATGATAGTAGAGTATGCATGCACCATAGCTATGTCTCGGGGTGCAGTATTGTATATATATAATAGAGTGTATGTATATATATACTTGTGATACTATCTACTGTGTGAATTAAGTAGACTTGAATAATAATGAAATATGAAATGAATTAAGTTGGTGAACACTTTAATTATATTAAATTGAAAAAGTGCTTATCCATGTTAAATAGAAATTGATTATAGGTATTATGTATATTGCGAAGGAAATACATGGGAATGATATTGGGCTATGATTAGATGTTAGGCGGTAAAGTACTAGTTAGAATGGGAATAGAAACTAGTAGGGTTTTATGGTACGTTAGACATGCACATTAGATGAGAGGTGAGCATCTCAAGTGAGTTCAATAATCTAACATGACTAATATATGTGCTATTAACTCATTTTAAGCACATGCAAATTTTTAAATTGTTTTCAACTCGGGCTCTGTCCCATTTTCTGCAAATCTCTTTTTTTGTCCAATTATTTTAGGTTCCCAGCCATAAGGACACTAGGCATAGGAATTCCATTCACTCGAAGAGCTGTAGCTGCTATGGAAGTTACAGGACCTTGGTAGTAGACGCCTCTATATCCATCATTTCTTCTTTTTGAGTTGTTTCATCTGTTAGGTCATGTTGGACTTTTTTATATTCAGATATTTAGAGATATTTGATTTAGTTATTTACTTCTTTCAGTTTTTGATTTATTTCTGTTGGATTATTGTACTTGGGACTTAGATTGGATGTGTTTACTCCAGTTATATTAATTATTGTAGTTATTTCCTATTATGTGAAATTGGTGTGAATGGTGAATGTTTAATTATTCATTAACATAGTTTTATATTAATCAAAATATAAAATTTTGACATCGACCTTTTTAAATATTAGGTGATTAGTATTCAATAATAAAGTTTTTGTCAGTTATGCGTAATTTGAACCAACTTGATGTTCTGATTTAATTTAATAAAGGACTCATCACCCGGTATTTAATTAGGTGGGGTGTCACATGAGTCTCATCTGGTACCATTTTATTCGTTCGAAGAATTTCCTTAGGGCTGGAATATTACCTTCCTGAGTCTTGAACTTAATGATCATATCGTTGATAAAGACTTTGACTTCCATATGGATAAAATCATGGAGGATGGTTGTGGTGGCTCTTTAGTAGGTAGTCCAAACATTCTTGAAACCAAATCACATGACTATGTAGAAAAAGGTTCCCGGAAGTGATGAATGCATTCTTTTCTTGATGGTCAGGATGCATCTTCATTTGGTTATACCCGAAAAACCCTCGATAAATGATTTGAGAGTGTGGCTAGATATATTATCTATGATCATGTCTATATTAGGCAGAGGATACTCATCATTCGTGGATGCCTTATTCAAATCTCGATAGTCGATGGGCATACAGACCCCCCTCTCGAATTTTGATGTTTGCAAGCCTCATGGGATATTTAACCACGCGAACGAATCCTATTTAATCATTTCATCTTTGATTTTGAGGGACCACTCTATCTGTATATTTCTCATTTTCGGTTTGATAGGTATTCACTCGGCGAAGGTAGGGATGTTATGGTTTGCCATCTTTGGGTCAATGCGAGGCATGTCACCATAGGACCATGAAAAATCATCTACGAACTCTTTTAGAAGCTCTTTAAATTATGAAGGCTCATGCTCGCCGAGGGTGGACCTTATCCTTATCTTACGCAAATGGATACTAGAACTGAGATTAATAACAATAGTCTCATCATCATTAGTTTGAACGTGGTTATGATGTTTATTTTTTCCTTATTGATATCAATTAAGAATTATTTATTTATTAAATCATCTTCATCTAAAGTTTTAATAGAATCAAGACAATTAATGTAAGGCATAAAAAGATGCTCAAAATCATCATTTATTCCATTGAAAGATTTTGTAGGAAATACAATAGTGAGGTCATCATCAAAGGAGCACTCATTCAAAATTACATCAGAAATAGGAGAAAAAATAGTAGATTCGAGGATCTCTTGGGGAGAATGGACGAAAGGGCTCTGGTTGACTTGGGCTCATTGAATAGGAATGGCATGCCAATTGAGGAGGGTTGCATTAACAACATTAATCTTCTAAAATGGGTAAGATGGCATGGGTTCCTGGCAGATCATGAAGATATCCAGCCCTAGTGTGTGCAGGTCGAATGACTCATCGATATCACTATCCCTAGAATTTTCTATGCTTTCCATGGCTTTGTCTGTTGGAGGCTCCACCACATATTTTTTCCTTCATCCTAGGCGATGTAATCCTAGAAAAAGATTTATATACCTTGTTTCGTCTTCTTATTAAAAGGGTCATACCACGGTTCAGGGAATCCGCAAAAGGCGAAATCCTCATCCTTCAATTCATTGTTCAAGCTTTCAAAATCATCACCCTAACCAATGGCGATGTTATCATCATTCCATGCAAAATCGATGTAATCAACAACCTCCACGACTTCATCATATAGATCTTCCCACTCAACGGTAAAGTGGTGTAATTAAGGGACCAAGCACTCTTGGAGTATTAGGATTGTAAGCAACTCGGAGACACTGCATATATCTCTCCTCTGGAGGAACATATGTGATAGGACCTGCACGATGAAATCTAAGCTGAATTCTTTTATGGGAATAACCAATTCATCAGATTCTCAGCCCCACCTTCGGGCTTCTATAATAAACTACTGACGCCATGACCTTGTTACGTAAGACTCTGTCCTTACGGTCCAAAATGTAAACATGTAGCATAGGAAATGTATCATCTTCCTCCAATTCGATGTGGTTCTAATTGATGATATACTAAGGATCCAAAACATACTTCTTCATCAGAGATACGTGGAATACACAGGAATGTGGGACAAGTGAGGAGGGAACACCAAGCGATACAATATTTATATAATCCATTCCAGGATTTCAAAGGGACCAATATACGGAGGGAAAAACTTAGGGGTGGCAATTTGGGCCAATGGGTCGCGTTTGGGTTTGGCCCAACACGACACGACTCGATTTTATCCAGCCCGAACACGACACGACGTCTTGTTTATTTTTACCAACATGAACACGACCCGACATGAATAGCACGATAAAAAAATTGTGTCAATTTGACACGATTGCCACGTTCTGACACGATAACCCATCAATTTAACAACACGATAACCCGTCAATTTACATGTCCATTTGGGTCTAAGTTGGGTTGAAATTGGGTCATGTCAATTGGGCTCTAACGGGTCATTTTCGGGCCAATTTCGTGTCAATTTCTCGGCACGAACACGACATGACCCGCTAACGGGCTTCAAAAACCAGGCCTGGACACGACCCGAACAGGAAAAGCTATTTTAATTTCGTGCTAATTTCGTGTTGGATCGTGTCGTGTTGTCGTGTTTGGGTCCGAATTGCCACCCCTAGGAAAACTAACCCTTCTGGCCAAAGTGATGATTGTCGGTTGTCACCCTATCCTTCAAAATCACGTGTTCACCCGCCTTAAACTCTAGAGGTATTCACCGATTATCAGCGTAGTTATTTTGTCGACTTTGAGCCACAAGTCTCTACTGTAGGTCCCTTTTTTCTAATGTGCTTTAAGGATGTCAAAACAATTTTTCTTACAAAAATCCGTTTCCAATTTTAACACATACCAAATTTGTGAACCAATTTCAATTAAGTCTAATTTTATCTTTTTTAAACGCTTCTCTATAGTGCCAACACATAAATCCTTCCACAATATCTTACACAGCACACGCATCCACAAGTTCCTCGGTGTCCACCGATGCAGCTTGGCAACCATCTATGATTCGGAACACGGACTCCTCTATTACTTCACCATAAAACCCAACATACAATGTTCAAAGTGATGAACAAACCCTAGATGGTGCAGACAAGATCTCTATAGTAACAGTATATGAAAGCTCGGATCTTTTAAACTCTAAAGATGGTTTTAATCTTTAAAAACCTTAGAAAACTTTTGTGCAGAAAAATGAAACTGTTAAACTGTAATTCTAGTTCTATACCTCTATGCAATTATGAGAGAAAAAATCTTTAAATAAAAAAACTTAGGTCGACAATTCGTTCTAACGAGATGTATATGTCATTCTAACGACAACGACATGTCGTTCGAACAACATCACATGTGGTTTGAGCCACTAAAACCAAAGTTCCCGATTCAAACGACTATAAACTTAGAATAAACACAGATAAAGTATTTTAAAATCATTTTAAACATTTTAAATAAAGTTTCCATCCTTTAAAACTCTATAAACGTAATGCGTTCATACCTGAGAGTTATTCGGAATGCAATCTGATTAAAGACGTGAAACTTGCACCGATAAAACTCGGCATGATAAATCTTTTAATCTTGGCCTCTATGTCTTCTAAACAAACATGTCATAGACTTTATGGGAATCATGAGAATATATAAATCTATTTTTGACTCAAACAAGTTTTGTTCCGGGAATAAGTCAATTACATAAAAATGGACTCAATTGGAAATTTTTTCCTTACAAATTTCTCCCTTTGACTATTCGAGGACAAAATCCAAACGGTGAATTGTCTAAGCCGGGCCTTCAAGTCGTATAACACCTAAAACCCATCCCATAAAACCCAAAATCAAAAATTCCAGGACAAGGACTAGTATATGCAGGCCCGACAATCATGAGATGTCTGAATGTGATGTAGTCATGAAATCTCTACTCACTGAAGAATACCTGCACACATGAAACAGACAAATACCCAGTGAAGTATTGAGGAACAAATTATATAAAAAATACCAATATGTAAAACAAATCATTTGTTAAACTAGTGAGCAAATCAGGATACCAAATTGTAATAAAGATACTAATTTGTACAATACAACATGAAACCAATAAAATATGAACATATGATCAAAGTCATGATACCAATATGTAAAGCAAAAAAGATAGACATGTGCGCTCATCTCAAATAAACTCCCCCTACATCACACGCATCTCTCCCCCTTTTTTGTCTCAAATAGACAATAAGTGAAAAAGATAAATAATCATATCTAGAATGAAATAATCAATAAAGCATATCTAGATAAACATTAATATATATATATATATATATATATATAGCCAACTAAAAACAATAAGAAGATACTAACTCGCAGCTAACAAACAGTCACAAAGAATGAATCATCAATTTAAGCAAAGAGGTGACTAAACATATCAATGCAGCATAAGAATCAACACATGAATAATCAATATCGACTGCATAAAAATTGTCCAAATGAACCCAGAAGTACTAAAATAGTAAGATATGAGCATATATACGAAGCAGGTACTGAAACAAAATAGGGCTAAAAACATTTAGGCAGGTCGTTCGAACGACTAAGCCATGTCGTTTGAACGACAGAAACAAGCCGTTTGAACGAGGTCACAAACGACCCAAAATAGTAAGGTCTCGTTTGAATCATCCTTCTAATAACCCTACAAATGACCATCTAACGACCATATCTGGCAAAATTACCGCCTTGAAAAATGTGTCGTTAGTACCAGACTTTGAACGACTTGGATATGTCATTCGAATGAAGTCCAGTAGTCATTTGAACAACTAAAGCAAACTCTATATCCCATTTCCAAAAATGTAAAAGTTTTGCTCAATGAAAAAATCTCATGAAAACATGTATAAGAGATACGAAACAGTAGCAAAACTGACTCAAAACCAAAAAATAAAATAAGTAAAATAGTGTGAGTTTCATGCTAACATAGTATCAATGTGCTCAAATATGGATATGGAGTGAATGTACGTGAACTACAACAAATGAATCACAATATGAACACATCAAAACGATCAAGAAGCTCTAAGTGATAGTTAAATGTCATCAAACTTAGTTTTAGCCATATGTGGCAATTAATATATTGAGCTTAATGAACTAAACAATCAACATGCACACAAATCCGGAATTTTGACAATTCTACAAATAATAGCGTCATGATAAAAAATTTAACATAAGGATTCGTGGTGCAAACCTGTTAATTTTCTAACCAAACACCCTCAAATATTCATATTTTTTTCAAGATCTTTTAAGGTTTCTATTTTTCTCAACTTAGAGAAATACTATTGGCCATATTTTGGCATATGATTCTCTTTATTGCCTTAATTTTTTCTCAGGCTCTTTTAAACAGTGGCTTTCACGACGAGTTAATTGTATTCTCGCAGCCCTCTCTCATGAACACTCGTCATTTTTTCAATTATTAATCCTCATGGTAAACGGTTCTTACATGCACACCTTATCCTAAGTCTTATTACGCATAGATGACAAAATTGAGATAATAACGTCTCACCAAACTCAAATATGAATGAGATGTCAAACATTCATATAAACTCGTGCATGTGTGCAATAATGGCATATAAACAAAGTCGAATCCAAATGCATATCAACTTCGAAACAACCCCATTAATAAATGGTTAAGACCATTCAACGCATCAACAATTATGACCAAATGTCCTAGCCACATGAATAATGAAATTATGGGGGTCCAAGCACACCAATATGTCACATCAAACATGAAAACTCATGACACAAAAGAAAATTGAAAATCTTTTTGTGTTATTCTAAAAAATATTTTGACTCAAAAAGTAAAATCTTTTTATCTTTCAAAAATATATAAAACCAAAAATCTTTTTGTATTTTTTGAAAAAAATTTATCAAAAACAAAATCTTTTTCTATTTTTCAAATAAGACTCAAATAAATGAAAAATATAATACCAAGAGATACACATGTCATAATACTAGCAAGATATAAATCATGAAACAAAGACTAGTGTATGATAAACATGACTAACACAATCATCCATAAGAAATAGCGTGTGAAGCATCATGTGAGAATCAACCAACGAAGCATTTAGCATTTCCAAAACAGATTTCCTAACCCAAACAAAACGGGTTTGGGTAATTGACGGGACACTATGTTTAAACTTCTTAGGGTTTATTCTAAAATCATAACAAAAACTCCTAAGGTGACCTTTCCTACCACAACGCGAACATGTGTAAACAGAAAAAGAATGGGACCTTTAGGTTGACCTTTTGTAACACCCTGGGATGTGGTTGACGATCTAAAACAAACTATGGTTTTGGATATAGCCTTCCAAGCACTAGAATAAGATAAGCGACTACCATCACTACTTGAATCACTTAAATCATTTTTCAACTTCAAAATTTTGGACTCAAGCAAAGAATTAGACTCCTCAAATTTTCTGGACACTTTATTTAAATTTTCAATTACCCCTAGAAGGTTATCTTGCTCCCCCTCAATATGAGCAAAATTATCCCTAAGAGTCTTCTCACGTGACATAAAATCATTAATCAAAATATTTTCCTCAACAGCACAAGCCCTAGAATTTTTCAAGTCCTCCAACTCTTTTTCTTAAACAAGCACTCTATTATCACTCTCTTCGGCCAAAATTAAAGATTTAAAGTTATCATGCAAAGCTGCAAACTTCTCACGAATGATGTCCCTTTGAGTTTGCAACGTTTTCAAATATTCAATCATATGTCTAAAATGAGAATTTTCTTCTTCAAGAATTTCAATTAATTTTGCAAACTTCAAATTCAAAAGATTTAATTCGTCAAAACTTTGTGAATCCATCCAGAGAAAACAAAACAAGAGTGATAAACAAATAATCACCAAATGAGCACAAAACAAGGATATACACACAAACTAAATGCAACCCACTCTGATATCGATTTGTAGGCCCCTTTTTTCAAATGTGCTTTAAGGATGTCAAAATAATTTTTCTTACAAAATTTTTTTTCCAATTATGACATGCACCAAATTTGTGAACCAATTTCAATTAAGTCTAATTTTATCTTGTTTAATCCTAAGCATGCATCTAGGTGATTAAAGCACGTAAAATAAATAGGTTCACAATACTGGATGTACGAGGAAACCACAAAGGGAAAAAACCTCGAACGGCCCAAGCCAGACAATCACTAGGATACGGGTATACAAAGGAAGACAGACAAACCTACACAACGACTCGATCCCCATAATCCTCGATGTTCTCTTTAATCACTTGTCCACAGTTCCCATGCAGAAATCCTTCTACGATACTCATACACAGCACATACGTCCATAAGTGCCTCGGTGTCCACCGATGCAGCTTGGCAACTGTCTACGATTCAAAACACGGACTCCACCATTTCTTCACCGAAAAACCCAATGAACAATGTTCAAAGTGATGAACAAACCCCAGACGGTGCATACAAGATCTCTATTGCAATATTATATGAAAGCTCGGATATTTTAAACTCTAAGGATGGTTTTAATCTTTGAAAACCTTAGAAAACATTTGTTCAAAAAACGAAACTCTTAAACTGTAATTCTGGTTCTAAACTTCTACGAAATTATGAGAGAAAAATACTTTAAATAAAAAAACTTAAGACGAAAAGTGGTTCTAACTAGATGCATATGTCATTCTAACGACAGTGACATGTCGTTCGAACGACATCACATGTCATTTGAACCACTAAAACCAAAGTTGTGGATTCATACGACTCTAAACTCAGATAAACTCATAATAAATAAAGATAAAGTATTTTAAAATCATTTTAAATAAAGTTTCCATCCTTTAAAACTCTTTTCGAACTCCATAAACATAATGTGTTCATACCTAAGAGATATTCGGAATGCAATCTAATTGAAAACATGAAACGAGCACTAATAAAACTCGGCATGATAAATATTTTAAGCTTGGCCTCTACATCTTCTAAATAATCATGTCATAGAATTTTTGGGAATTGTGACAATATAAAAATCTACCTATGACTCAAATAAGTTTTATTCTGGGAATAAGTCAATTACATATAAATGGACTCAATTGGAAATTTTGTCCTTACATCTTCCGAATGTCCTGAACTTTATTGGTCATCTCTCAAATAATGTCTGAGTTCGTGAGATGCTTTTCATCCATTTCTACTCAACATACTGGAGAGAGACACGACCTCCCATAAAGTTGTTCATAAGGAGCCATACCAATGTTGGATTGATAAGTGTTATTGTAGAAAAATTCTACGAGATGCATATTCTCTGCCCAACTACCCTGGAAATCAAGAGCATACTCCCTCAACATGTCTTCCAGAATCTAAATGGTTCATTTTGACTTCCCCTCCGTCTTGGGATTATAAGCTCTACTTATGTTCAAGTTGCTACCCAATTCCTGTTGAATCTTCCTCCAAAACTGAGATAAACATCAAAAATCCCAATCTGAGACTATCGAGAGCGGGACGCTATGAAGATGGACTACCTATTAGACGTACAACCTTGCCAACTTAGCCATATTTTCCGTGATCCTAATTGAAAAAAATGTGCAGACTTCGTAAGCTGATCTATTATAACCAAAATTGCATCGTGACCATGCTCAGACTGTGGTAAGGCTGTGATAAAGTCCATCATAATGTTCTCTCAATTCTACTACGCTACTAGTAGTGGTTACAATATCCCTGATGACTTCCCGTGCTCTACCTTCACCTGCTAGAAGATATAACACTTAGACACATACAATGCCACATATCTATTAATACCACACCACTAGAAATATCTGCATATGTCCTTATACATATTAGTGGCACCGGGATGTATGCTGAAGCATGAATCACAGGCCTCTGCCATCACCTCATCCTGAAGTTTGTCAATGATCGGAACAAGGAACATTCCCTTATGCCACACATCCCCATCCTTGTCCATAGTAAGAGTGTTAAACACCTCACCTCTTTGGATGCGGTAACGGTAATGTGAAAACTCGGGATCGCAGGACTAAGCTTCCAACACTTTCTACTGAATGAGTGGTCTAAATACCACTCCCTAAAAATATGCCCTATCACAACACTGTTGGACATGCAAGTTGAAATTCTATAACTCGTTGAACATCTTCACTCGATAACACTTCATTGTTGATAAAGTGAGCCCAGACTTCCGACTAAGAGCATCGGCGACCACATTGGCCTTGTCGGGATGATGCTCTAAGGAAAAGTCACAATCTACCGTTAACTTAATCAATCTCCTATGACAAAGATTTAGATCGCGTTGAGTGAAAATGTACCGCATGCTCTTATGATCTATATATGCCTCAAACTTTTCACCATACAGGTAGTATCTTCATATCTTTAGCGCAAACACAACCACGGCTAACTCCAAGTCATGGGTGGGGTAGTTTCTTTCATGCACCCTTAACTTAAAAGATGCATAAGAGACCACCTTACCATTCTTCATTAACGCTGTGCCGAGCCCTGATCCCAAAACATCACATTACATGGTATGACCGTTGCCTTGTTCTCGGAGGATAAGAATGGGCGCCGAAGTCAATCTAACCTTTAACTCCTAAAAAGATGACTCGCAATTCTCTGACCACTTAAAGCAAACATCCTTTCGTGTCAATAGAGTGAGAGGCAACATAACCCTTGAGAAATATTGTACAAATCTCCTATAGTAACCGGCCAAACCCAAGAAACTCTGCACCTTAGTAATTGTATTCACCCTATCCAAACTCAAAATGACATCGACCTTGGATGGATCAGGGGAAATGCCCTCACCGTAAATTACACAGCCAAGGAGCTTGACCTCATTCATCCAAAACTCACACTTACTAAATTTTGGGAACAACCTGAGCACTTAAAGCGTCATGCGAAAGTTCTCCTCATAGTCAACATCTGAAGCCAAGTGAACCAAAATATCATCCATGAAGATCACCACAATCTGGTCTAAATACGAACGATATATACGATTCATTAAATCCATGAACGTTGTCGAGGCTTTCGATAAAGAGAAGGGCATCACTCAAATTCATAATGCCCATACCGTGTTCGGAACGCTATCTTGGGAATGTCTTCCTCTCTGACACATAGCTGATGATACTCGAACCAAAGGTCAATCTTTAAAAACATTCCCAAACCATACAATTGGTCGAACAAATCATCGATACGGGGCCATGGGAACTTAATCATCATAGTCACCCTATTTAATTTCCTATAATCGATGCACAACCATAGGGAATTGTCCTTCTTCTTGGCAAGGAGGACTGGAGGCCCTGAAGGGGATACACGAGGACAAATGAAAACCTTACTAGTCAATTCAACCAACTGAATCCTGAACTCCTCCAATTACGTTGGAGCCATCCTATGAGCTGGTATAGAGATAATCAAGATGCCCTAATACAGCTCTATATCGAATTTCACCTCTCGGTGTGGGGGTAAACCAGGAAGATCATTGGGGAATGATCGAGGGTGAAAAGTAGCGTCGTGTCAAAACGCTTGTTGTTATTCGTTTCACCTCCTCAATAAAAAAAAAACTAAACTATGACTATGCTCTTTTAAGGGAGTACAACGGCCAGTTCGAGTATCGAAAATTCACAGAGACAAGTTTATAGAATTAAATCGATTTAATACTTTAAAAATAAAAGTGTAAAAGCTAATTGTTAACAAAAAGTAAAAGATAATCTAGTCATGTGTATTTAAACTAGAATAATAAAAGAAATAAAAACTATAGGTTACGACAGATATCCTCCACCCCGAGTTAATTGGTATAAATGGTTACATGGGTTCACAAGTTATTAAGATAGTCTCATTTAAATAGTTAATCAAGTCCAGAGTTGTCACCCCTTAAATTCTCCTAAAAGCCTAATATGATTCAAATACCCCAAACATTACACACGCAACGTCGTAAATACGTAGCATACATGATATACCCCGCTAAATATCCTAGGCATAATAACTAGGATGACCAAATCAAAATAAACTCATGAAAACCCAATACCATAGTAAAGTAACCAAATCAACCCTAGGTGAGTTCAATCCAACACAATCAAAATTTAAACTGGCTAGAAAGCATGATAAAAAAGCATTAATTAATTGAAAGAAAGTAAACCTAATTAACAAAGCAAGTAAATAAAGTAAGTAAACCTAAATTACAAAGCAATAAATAAACAACACAAAGCTTTAAACAAAGAAATAACAATTAATAACAATGGAGGAGATGATCAATAGTGCTTACAATAGACAAATGAGTGCAAACCCTAGGAAGAGAAGATCCACCCAAAAATCCCCTATCTCAAACCTAAACTAAGAGAAAAGAAGATAAAAAAAAAATAGATATTTTAAAAAATAAACAAAGGGGTCCTTATATAGTAAGTTACAAATAAAAAAAGGAAAAAAGAAGTGAATCAAGAAATAATAGCATCTCGGCTAAAACAAAAATAGGGGACCGATCGACCGGGGGTGGTGGCCGATCAACCGCTGGCAAGGAAATGGGATAATGCATCGTGCGAAGGCAAAACTAAGAAGGCCCGATCGATCGGGGGTGGTGGTCGATCGATCGGGGTGGTGTTCGATCGACGGCCGATGCAAATCAAACCCACTGCATGCGCATCACAGCAAAATCAAAAAATTCGATCGACCGTTGATGAGAGGCCAATCGATCGGTGGTGACAGTAACCTTCGACAACCCCTCTTTGTTGCAATAATATATGTCACCAATTGGTTTTAACCAAGACACGAGCCCAAGCTTGTTATGACAAAGACCCGCTGCAAATCGCCATTAGAGCCAAGACTTGAGATGAATTTTGGGGCAAGGACACGAATGTCAGTTATTAACTTGTTTTCCTTTTCGAATTTCCTTTTATTTATTCCCCGGTCAAAGGTCCGTAAAATCTTCGTTCGGATTCTGATTCGCACACCGCTCACAGCCACACGAAGCTTGGCCTGAGAGCTTAAACTTCTATGAAGACTTTGGGCCAAAAATCCCGAAATGTGAAATGATGATAATGCCCCTGAATGTACGATAGTCAACGGAAGTTTACCGGATTACACTCAAACTTCATACTAAGCAAATTAATACCTATCGACACTCAATAAAACCTCAAATAACATGTTAGCATATAAAACGGAGGTTGTATGGATAATGAGCATAATTATAGGCATTAAAATACCAGAGGGCGCTAAAATGCATAAGTATAGAGGGTATATATGTGCATGATTCGGGACGAATCACACCCCCCCCCCCCCCCCCCCCAACTTACACATTGCTAGTCCCTAGCAATGAAATTCAAAGCAATAAGAACTATAAGAAAACCACAAAATAGGAGAAATATAAAAAAGAGATAAAAGCCACTTTTGCTGGCGAACGATTTCATTTAGCATATGCAATAAGCCATTAAACCCCTTAGGTTACCCAAACATCATATGGTTTCCTTAAAATGTACGCCAAATCACATTCGACAAGCCCAACAATAATGAAAAAAATTTCAAACACGTTATTAGCAAACTGAATGAATTCACACAAAAGTACAGATTATTAACATTATAGAATGAACTTCATAGAATTGAAACCTTACAATGTGGGAGGGGAGCAAGCACATGTAAAGTATGATTTGGCAAAAACTTATATAAACCAGATAATAAACATTAAAGAATGCATATAATTCAATCCTCATCGGATATTATGATCAACAAATGAAATCACTATGAAATGGGAGGTAATACACAGGACATGCAGGCATAAAGAGTAAATGGAAATGGAAACTAGGCCGCGCACATGTCATAAATGAAGAACGCTATACATAAAATGAAAAATTATAATCTCAATGAAAGATATCGTCATTAAAGGACTGAAATGTATTTTCGCAGATTATCATAACTATTTAAACTTTTGAACGGAATCACCCTAGGATCACATAGGACTTTATAGGATTGTAATGTAGGTTAGGCTCGGGTTAGGAAACGAAAGGACTATGTACGGATTCGAAGTGTTAGGGGATGAAAACTCGGGATAATGGGAAATTGTGGACAATTTCAAAATTGGAAAATAACTTCCATAAAAGGCATTGAATATAACAATGGGGGGAGTAAATAAATCTTATTGAACAATATATACACAAATGAAATGCTTTCTCTTTTCTTTTCTTTTCTTCTTTTTCTCACTTTTTCTTTTGCTTTCTTTTTTTTTTACTTCCTTTTTTTCTTTTATTTTTCACTTCTTTCTTTTATTTACTTTTCTCACTTTCACATGCTTAATTGCAACCACATAATGCGAACATCATTCAATCCCAAGTATCATTCCAAACAAAGGTACATAAGGTGATATATATGGTTTATAACTCCAATGTGGAGTTAGTTATGGCATTTGGGGTTATGAAACGAAAGGCTATATTTAGGCTCAAAGGGGTTGACGATGGAAAACATTTAAGGTGAGCTAAAGGTCAATATGGGTGATATAACAAAGATGGACTATGATCATTTCCTAAAGTTTACGCAATTCTCGAGTCAAAACAAACTTTGAAAATCATGCTCAAGTAACACATTTCATATATGAACTCAATTAATGAACGATCAGCGAAAGAATAGTGAGATTACCAATGACTGTAATGTTTTCAAAGAGGAAAGAGAACTGTATAACACTCACAAATGAAGAAAATTCCAAAGCTCACTAGGTGTAAGTATATACAAGAAAAATGCATGTGCTCATGGGATTAAAGTTTAATTCATGAAGTTATTAATAATATCAATAATTGAGGACAAAAGTCTAAAAACTTCTAAAATCGAGAACGTGCATCTTTGAGTTGTCTATTGGATCGGGCAATTATTAAAATTTAACATCGAAAACAAAGGCCAAAGGCCCAACAAAGGAGAAAATAGAAAGAAAATATTTTTGAAATTTTTAATTTTTTGCAAGAAAAGCATGCTTGGAAATAACATATAATCAAATCAAAGAAACTACCAATGAATGGATAGAATATCCCACGCCCCCCAACTTAAAACTTAACATTGTCCTCAGTGTGCATTAAGAACCAAGCTAAAGAGAGGAAAAGAGCGATATGACCCAAAATGGAGTGATCTCGTGAAAGTACAAGTCCAATGATTCTAAAAACATGTTAGTACCAAGCATAGCAAAAAAAAACTTAACTAACTACACTTGACAATAATAAGAATAAAGAAGAAAAGGAAAAAAAATAAAACAACACTAATTATTTACAACCTACAATTTTAACTTCTAACTAACTGTACACTAGAAGTTAAAATTTTTGAGGGTCCACCCAAAATACGATTTGACTTTGGACGATCAACGGGGGACCATCCCTTTCATGCATACCTTCCGGAAAATAGTAATTTTGTTCAAACAACGAAAGGTATGTGTAAGGGGGAAGAAATGAACCATCACCAATCAAAATTTTTGGAGGGATAATGGGGCGTTTGGATAAAACGGGAGATAAATACACAAGGGGGCAAAAAAATATAATTTTCTCCCGAATATTTTGTAATTGGAATGGGAGGTGGCGCACATGGAAGCAAAGATACCTTTATGAAAAGAAAATTGAGCAAGCACTCCTCATCGGTGAAAGGGTTTTAAAGTTAGGAACCTATTCATATAGTACTTGTATCTATTCGATAACGGAGAATGAAAATGGGGAGGAAATAAATTCAAACTCAAGAAATGAGTCATCATCGCTTGAAGATTGAGTTTCGAAGAAAATAAGATCATTTTTAATGAAATATTCTTCTTTGGGGACCAAAGGAGAAATTATTTCATTCCAAATGGATACTACATCCATTTCATCCTCACTTTCATCCTCTATTAAGCCATGGGTCAAGTGAAGGATGGTTTGTTCCAAACTAGGCATCGATTCCTTATTTGGTTCAAAACATTCTTCGACTTAAAAAGTTTCTCAAAGAAAAATCATCGTTGGATTCAAATAATAAATCCAACTCATGCTCCCCCCAACGATTTTCTTCCCAATAACGATTTTCAAATTTTTCATCTTCAAGAATTTGCAAACCCTCACCGAAAGTCATAGGTCGAGGTGCGGATTCTTGTAAATGAGAGATTTTAAAACTATCATCGAAACTACAATCAAAATCATCAATATAAGAATTTTGAAAGATATTGCAATTTGTTTCAAATTTCTTATCATAAGGATTTTGATGCCCAACCTCGTAATAATCATTCCTAAAATTTCCATAACCCATAACTTGACTTTCGTAATACCCACCCAAAGACATTTTAGAGTTTGCAATTTTTTGGACATGTAAGTATTCACTAAAAATCATAGGGGTAGGGGATTTTGAGAAAAACATAAACTATGACTACACTCTTTTAAGGGAGTATAGCGGCCAGTTCGGGTATCAAAAATCCACAGAGACAAGTTGCTTGAATTAAATCGATTTAATTATTCTAAAGTAAAATTGTAAAAGGCAATTGTTAACAAAAAAGGAAAAGTTAATCTAAGCATGTGTATTTAAAATATATTGACAAAAGGAATAAATAATTGTAGGTTGCGAGCTAATTGGTATAAATGGTTACATGGGTTTATAAGTTACTAAGATTGAGTCTCATTTCAGCAGTTTATTAAATCAATATTCGTCACCCCCTAAATTTTCATAAAAGCCTAATATGATTTTGGCATCAACAAATATCCCGTAAATTACACGCTTAAGGTCATAAATACAGAGCATACATGATATACCCCGTTAAATCTCCAGGCGTAATAACTAGGACAGCCAAATTGAAATAAACTCATGAAAACCCATCACCATAGCAAAGCAACCAAATAAATCCTAGGTGAGTTCAATCCAATACAACCTAATTTAAACTAGCTAAAAAGCATGATAAAAAAAACATTACACTACACCAAAAAGGACAAATTGTAACCTTTCAGTCGACCACCCTTGTCACGGTCAATGACCGTGATAAAAAAAACACGTGTTTTTTATCACAGTCATTGACCGTGACAAGTCCATGACAAGGGCTTGTCACGGTCATTGGCCGTAACAACCTTGTAACGTTGTCACGGTCAAAGACCGTGATAGGTCCTTGACAAGTTTGTCAGTAAAAAAAACCTTCCTCCTTCTTTTTTCCCACCGTTTTCACTTCCCTCCCATTTTATCTCTCTAAGCGACTGCTCTCTCTCTTTACGATTTAAGGTCTGATTTTTTTCTCTTTCTCTTTCCTTTGTATATATGTGTGTGTATATGTGTGTATGTGTGTGTATGTGTGTATATGTGTGTGTGTGTGTGTGTGCATGTATAGGGGTGTGTGTTTTCGTGTGTGTGGTGTGGGGGAGGGGAGGGGTGGGGGTGGGGGCTAGGGGGTATGGGTGGGGTGTGAGTGTGTGTGTGCAGGGGTGTGGGGGGGAGGGGGGAGTGGTGGGGCGGGGGGTATGGGAGGTGGGGTGTGCATGCATGTGTGTGTATATGTGTGTGCAGGTGTGTGTGTGTGTGTGTGTGTGTGTGTGTGGTGGGGCAGGGGGAGGGGGGGCGAGGGGGTTGTGTGTGTGTGTGTTGAAATTAATTATTAAAATTTAGGACTTGAAATTAATTCTTAATTTAGGACTTGAAATTAATTCTTAATTTAGGACTTGAAATCAATGTTTAGTTTCGGACTTGAAATTAATTGTTAATGTTGATTTAGGACTTGAAATTAATGTTTAGTTTAGGACTTGAAATTAATGTTTAGGTTAGGACTTGAAATTATTTGTTAATGTTGATTGGGTGATGTTAGTTGGGATTGAAATTAATAGGTATTATTAATATTGATTGAATATTATTATTTAGAGAATAAAATTAATTTTACATTATAAACATTATTTCTATATTTTTATTTAGGTTTGAAATTGTTAGTGTTGAATTAATTGAGTAGATGAATCAAAAGGAGTACAGGATACACATTTGTTGGTTTGTTGTTGCTGTTGGATTATATTGGATGGATGTGGTTGGATATAGAAGTTGGTTGTTAAACTTTTTTTAAATCCTTAATTTAATTTACACTAATAAATTCTTAAATAATTATATTGTCTTAATTTGTTAGGTTAGTTAATTTTGGAAGTGGCACAACCACTGGATTATTGTCAAAATGGGTGGAGGGGGAGTTTTCAACTTTTTTCTAAAATTACTTTGTGTCACGATCCGTTCGAGAGTGGCACGACCACGAACTTATCATAATTAAATGAAGCATACTTGAAATTACACATAGTGCGCATAGATACTAGCCTTATAGTTCTTATGCATACGCATTCAATAGCCCTTAAACCCGTTCGAGAGTCATTACCCCTGTAATGAGATCGCTCGAATTGTTCCGTTTGGATAGTTTGGGACTGCATAATTTCTGCATAATAATATTCTTAGTGGCTTAAACTTATTATTTTTGGAGGAAGTTATGCAGTCGTATCTTAATGTTCTCTGGGTACATACTAGATTATACGATATTGAATGATATTTCAATTATCAATTGAAATAACACTCACACTTGGAAATCTACGTCGTGTACTTGGAGAAATATAGGGACATACTGTCGAATTTTCCTCAAATTGGAACAATGTGCATGAGCTGTTAAGTATATTACAAAAATATGTGGTCTTGAATAGGATAGAACCCTCACCCTTTAGAGGAGAATGAGGAAATAGAAATTAATATTATAAATTGAATTTGTAATTTAAAAATTGAATATAAATAAGCTATAATTAAATGAAACATACTATAAATTTTATACTACAAGTAATAGGTGATTGTTTATACTAATAGGAACTAAATGTTTACACTTTTGTTTATACTAATCCACGAATATATGCTTCTTACATATAATAGGTGATTGTTTGGAGTAGCTGTGATGGGATATCCTAAATACAAAAAGTGGATGGGTGAGACAAATAGATTAGGGGATGTGTTTCGCAAAGGTGCTAATGAATTTATGAAATACACAAAGAGATGTCATAATGATGAAGAGTTACTGTGTCCGTGTGCTAGGTGCGAGAATGGTAAGGTGTTTGAGTGGAAAACAGTTTGACAACATTTGTTAAGATGGGGTATGCAAGATAGTTATCGATTTTGGAGTTTTCATGGGGAATAAAAAGTTCCTTTTGTCCCCGAGAAACCTCCACAACAACCTTCAACAAGTAGGATACATGTATAAAGGGCCGACATAGATCATAATATGTTAGAGCATTTAGTTGATGACGCGTACGGAGTTCTTGAAGTTGAAGAGAATAAGGCCACTGATGATGTACAAGGTTCAGGTGATTATGAAGATATTGGGATAAACCTTGACGATGACTACCAAAGTTTAAAATTTAAGGCGACCCACCCATTATACTCTGGTTGTGACAAAGATCAAACAAATTTGCATGCCATGGTCGGTTTGCATAGTTTAGAGACCCAATACGATTTGTTTAGAAATAACGTGACAGGAATTCTGAACTGGGAGAAGGGCTTGCTATCCAAGCAGAATACTCTTCCAAGTAGCTATCCTGTTGTGAAGAACAGTTTGAAATGTTTGGGAATAAAGTATAAATCGATTCATGCTTGTGTTTATAACTGCATACTATATCGAAAGGAGTATGAAAATCTCGATCGGTGTCCGGTATACGATGTACCTAGATATGTTCAATCATATCAAATTAAAACAGGAATGTGACACCCCTCCTAATAAAATACTGGTTGATCAATCCTATACCAAATTAAAACAGGAATCTCATATGGTTCATTCTCAGCATCACTGTCAAAAATCAATATATTACTAACAACCTATTAGGCCTGGAGTCAAAATTTTAATTTACTAATATTTTTAACCAAACAAACCATAAGAAAAACAATCACAACAATTTATATACACATAACTGAAATGAATTAATATAACCGAACTCTCGATACAACATATAATACAACCAAATCGAAGTGCCACAAACTAAAATGCAGTGAAAGAATAAATGAATACAGTTGGGCCATCAGCCTGAATGTTACTACAATACCTCCTATCTAGATCACAAGGATAGAGGCATCTAAAATAATCTTGCATGCGTCCACAACTGCTGCAGCAATCTCTGACTCGAAAAAATCACCATCCAGGCGTCCCTTTGACTGGACACCTAAAATATATACATATATAGCAAGAAAGAGGAAAAATAGAGAAACGGGTCAGAGCCCGAGTTTTGAAAGCATTTATCAAGTGCATCAAATGCTATATTTTCAAAATATGAAATCTCCCATATTTAAATTGGTATCGAACTCCCATGAGATACACCTCACCCTTCCTCTAATAGTGCATCCCTATCGTATACATTTAAACAACCTAGTTAAGCTACCCTTCCTAACTAATCTCTTTCACCCATCCTCTGAATTCTCATAACTATCACTTACCCGGCGTGATATAATATAAGTTATACTGTAATCTATCACATAAGCTTTAATTGATATAATCATCGATATATATATATATATATATATATATATATATATATATATATATATATATATATATATATATTCGTTCATATTCCGAAATGTTCACTAGTTTAAAATATCATTTTTCACTTTAGTATATAAAATCTCGTATATATAATTTTCACTTTAATATCCGAATCACAGTTTAAATCCGGATAAAATTCTCCAGGAAGGAGAATCAAATCTTATTTATCTTACACTTTACACAAGTCTAAATTATATGATTTCACATCTTCACACACGTGCAATATACTATACGCAACAAGTACATTTATACCTATATCACAACCATAAGTATAATAAAAAATCCCACTGAGCTATAACTCGAGGATGCGGTCTCAAAGTGCTATCATCGTCTGGGTATACTCAACTTAACCCAGGAACCAAGTCTGACTCACTCATGATCATGGTAAAAATACTAAACGGTGGAGGCGGTCATATTCCCTCCTGAAAGTGGAATCATCATTGCACCCATATGCGGGACGATATCATCTGGGGACTATACTCTCCTCGCTCCTAAAGCCAGGGGATTCACCCACATCGCACAACGTCACTGGATAACACTATAGATATATGTATACATAAATATATCATTCACATGCCGATATATTTATAACCAAATCATATATATATTATAACAACACTCGTATATATAATATATCACTTCTCAATATACCCTGGCTATAATTTCCAAACTCTCATAGCGATAGCCAGAATCCTGAATGTTCCCATTCGTAATAGTATATAAGTATTCACACAATTAAAATACTAAACCTATAAGTCTTATCTTACTTAAGGTTTAAATCACACCTTAGTCACTTTTAAGGATTTTATATAAACCGTAATATACTGATTCGTAATAATTAAATAAGTATACACGCAACGTATTTTAATTTCATAGGTATCGCATCACCTATGATAATCATCGTCAATATAGGCGTACCGGAGAGTAGCTTAATCCTCTCTAGCACATGTCTTAAATTCCATCCTATTCGCATCCTAGGATTCACTCAAATGTAATCATCCCATATTTATTCTCTATGCATAAATATATATACACATTTGCCAAAGACTTCTCTCGAACGTTACTCATCCGAAACATTCCTTAAGTCCATACCCCGAATTGTACACTAAACTAATCCAAGGTTTTCTCCTTCAACCCAAGGTTTATTCACCCTAAATTCCATTTTCTAGGAGTCCTAATATCACATCTAGAATCCCCTACAATAATATCCAATTTATAATTTAACTCCCCCTTAGCTTAAGGAAGAAAAAATTTCAATTCCTACTGATGCGAATCGATTCGCCCCAGCTGCGAATTGATTCGTCCAAGTGAATCAATTCGATCTAAATCTGAATCGGTTCGAACAGGATCAGTACTCAGGTCTTCATGTGCGAATCGATTCGCCTAAATGCGAACCGATTCGACATGAGACAGTCCTACATGTCTTCCTAAGAGAATCGATTCCCCCCAATTGCAAATCGATTCGCTCGAACCAGAGCTTATAGTTCGGAAATTTTCTTCTTCTCCAAAATCCCAAAAATCATCCCAACCTCCATTTTGATGGTTTCTAATCCCAACCAACAACAATATAATCATCCAATCACTGATTTTTAACTAAGACGTCAATTATTTTGTGGGATAGAACAATTTCTCTTGGATTTAAACCCTAAAATCATTTAAACTCTCATTTCTCATTTCATCCCATTTCTAACCATATATACACACCATTAATATGGGTTTAATACTATAATTCATAAAGAGTTAAAAATACATCAATTTGTGAACTCAAAATCAAATTTCCCCAATTTATTTCAAGGGTTTCAACCCAAAAATCATATAGTATACCAACTATAACATGAGATACACACACTCAATTGAATAAAGCAAGTAAACACTTGCCTTGTGGATAAAATTCAACGACCTCGAGTCGAATCCCGCGGAGTATGGACCGGAATCCCCTATTCTCTCCTCATTTCCTTCTTCCTTTCTTTCCTTCTTCTTTTCCCTCTTTTATTTCTTCTCTTTATCTCTCTCTCATGCCTTATAAGAAATAAAAGGAGTTTATCTCCTTATTAAACCCAAAAATGACTCGTTTACTCAATTGCGAGTCCCTACTAGTCCAAAAGTCCCCAAAACCCAAACGATACCCCTAGGTACTCTTATTTGACTAACTCGGCCATTCCGAAACCAATCGTTCACTCAAAATCTTCATATGAGTTACTTAACTAAATTTCACTAATCAGACCCAACACTTCTTAACACGCATTTTCTGCAACGTGAAATAATTCCCGTCGCTTTACCCAACTGCGACAGGACATAAAAATATTCCCACTCATTTACCTAGTCCCAAAAGTAGATGTAACACACATCGGTAAACATCGAACACTCATAAATCTCAATATTTCTATTCACAGTAATTCCTCTAATTATAAAATTACACCCACTTATGTAATTTAAATATCCATAAAAGTACGGGGTATTACATACTCCCCCCTTACAAAGGAATTTCGTCTGCGAAATTCGGATACAACTGGTACCACGAACTTAGGATTGCTAATCACACTACATCCTAGTACAAAGAAGTCGGATGGTACTAACACAATGGTATTCTACCGTATACTCTTTCACGGTACCCACATTTCTCAAGGCTTATACTCTAAAGCACTAGCTTAACTACAAGCTTGACTACATCTCTACATGCTGAAACACTACCTCGGTCGTAAGGTCAACTCTAACAACGACACGTGGCACCTAATGGTTCTATAACCGCGTTTGAAGATAACGAGCCTATAATCACAGCTCTAACATATCAATCCCATCGGAAATCCACCCCTCTAAGCGATCGTTCATCTGCATCGTGACATAGAATTCTCCCAAAAAGGAAACTACACTAACGCATGACTACTCCCATCAGCCTTCCATATCATCTCAGGTGTGCCAACTCTTGTTGCACCTATATAATTGAATTACTGCGTACCTCATACGACGTTCCATCTAACACAATCCAATTCCATTTATAACTGCCCCAAAGCATATTCTTTAGCTTTATATAACATGGACCTTATATCTCGGACGATACATAAAATCAACTTACCAAGGTGCCCACACACCCTATAACCCGTGTATATCTGCATAACTATTTCAAATGTCACACACGTAACTCAATCTAAAAAAAAATTGCCTTATTTTCTCTGCTTGGTGCTAACACCTGGGTACTCTCAACCCGAATTACTCGAGATTTAATTCTTCCAATACCTGGAAATTTAATCCTTCTCAAGGTTAACCCACCAATCTTCTCATGGTTAACCCACTACAATCTCCCTATCTCAGTGCTACCAGCCCCACTGGCTTTTCATCAAGATACTTTAGGATTGATTTATTTTCCTACACACTTAAGATAAGTACTATACTAACTATATCCCTAGGGACTAAGACCTTTCTCAACTTCCGACATTCGCTCGGTTTCATGCGCGGGATGTCTCATAAAGATAAATCCATACAAGGAACCCTCTTGTTACACTACTACCTCGCATCGTCGGTTATCAAGATATAATGGCCTAAAGCACACAATCGGGACATTCAAAATCCTACCTCACAACCACACTAATGCGCTTCTACCTCTATGTCTTTCCATTTTGGCAAAAATGGAAAGTCTAACTAATCAGGGTGCTTATACTCTGCACAAGTGTTACAAACATCACACACAAAACATATTACCTCAGTATTTGCCTCCAAATCACGGCATGGCTATAAGCCTCAAATCAATTTCCTTAACCTTACCTCACCCATTTACTCACGGTGAGAGATATATTTCAGTGCTTTTCCACAACACCTTTGTCTCCATAAGCCCCTAATCATCACATGGCTCTCAATTTATAATGTTTTCTCCACACTAGGTAATTTATCATCAAAACCAACATCCTTGCATCCAATAACATCTCTCAACTCCCAACGCCGTTAAGGTTCATGCGTGGAGTGTCTCGCAAGTGAAATCCAAACAAGGAACCCCTCCGATACACTACTACTTAACTTGTCGGTCGTGGAGGTATGTTAGCTTAAAACATGCAACCAGGATATTCTCGTCCCGTCTACCAACAAAATATGGTCAGAACTCCTACTTCTCTTAAGGAGCCATACTACAAAGAGCTTGTATCCTTTGCGCGAACAATAATGAGCTTAAACTCACATCTTAACAATAAATCCTGCATACCTTAAATCAAATCAATAAGGTCACCACACACTAAAATCATGATAATGAAACATCTACTCATCGAAGTTCCATCTAAACATATACTAAAGGCGAGCTCAACCCGTATCCATGTGAGATATTGTAAAAATAACCCGTTCCACCCTAGAACCGGGGATACGATAGCCTTGCAATCACTAGCCTACTATCGCTCCAACCATCCACGAATAGATTATACTCAGAAAAGTACCATACTCATATAACACACATAAGACGAGTAGTGCACACCAAATATAAGCTCAAGATAACAACACCTGCTTCCACTGCGAATGAAGAGAAAAATAAAACCCCGGTACCGCGAAAAAACATATAGATATACACTCTATAATATTACCAATACTAGCACTAAACTCGAATCACACACACGAATCTAGGTCTAATAAAATATTGTGACTCAATCTTGCACACAACATATACCTCCTTCATCCTAGGCGAAACTCATAATAATAACTTTGCCAATCACCCTGGCTACTTCAAATGGTTCCCAGACATAGTACACTTGTATTAACCGAACCAAGAACTACTTTAATCAATGCCCCATCTAGGCACCCTACTCTTGTCCTTTAACTCATATCGGGCAAGATTAAAGCGTGTCGCTCTACGCTCCCCATCACACTATTCCCCATCTCTAGCCACCCTGACCATGTTAAGGTTATTAGAATCTCGTACTTTTATAGCCTCGATTCTGACAATCACCCTCATAGTTCCCTTAGCTCCTTCAGCCAAAAGGAAACACACCACCGGCCTCAACTGCCCTGTTTCAATGAATCCCCCGGTAGATGTCCACCTATGGGGGGTTTCATGAACACAATTCTCCATAAGTGTTAGCAATACCTACTAGTGAGCCTATCCTTACACTGAAGGACTCTCTATTTATTGTACATTTCTCATTAGGTACAAAGTTCACTTAACTATATAACTATATGTTCACTGTCGGACGTAGACCGATCCTCATGTGAGAAATTCAGAAACGGCATTCTCTTCATTTATGATAAATCAAAGGAACTCGCGGTTAAAGCCATCCGTAAGATTCCTCTATGAGAAAAACATTATGCTACCCCAAATATGGTGACCACCATTCCCACCATTTCAACATTGCTCCAACGAGTGAAAAAAAAATTATCAAATTTTCACATCAGGGCATTTCTATACCCTGCTCTAAGCCAAAGCTTCTGAGCATTCTACTTCCATTGGATAACGCTACACTGCCTTCGCATAACTTAAACTTCAACGAATGGTCTGTATCAAAGACCTTTCAGACTTGTTCCCAATTTATCTTCATTGGGTAAGTCAAATTTATCACCACTCTCTACCATAGAGGTACGTGGATAATTATACCCACTACACTCTAATAGTCATTGCAACAATACATGTCAATGCCATAAAGGGAGTGACCTCAATTGCGGTCCTCGTCCCTGAATTCAACTTATATCCTGAACTAAGCCTCACCTCCAACTGCCCTCATAACGGTCTTCCTTGGTCGCCCTTCATCGATCAGCACACGAATCTCACACGAACGTGCAAAAGATTTACTATAATCTTACATAATAGCAGGAGAATGAAATCTCATAATTGGAATCAACAATCCTAATAATAAGGCTTTATCTCCAATAGCAAATAATTTTGAAAGCGTAGTACGTCCGGACATATTCCTAAGGACACTAGAACCTAATGCTTTGATTCCATCTCTAACATCCTGCCTAATAAAATACCGGGTGATCAATCCTATACTAAATTAAAACAGGAATCTCTTATGCTTCATTCTTAGCATCATTGTCGAAAACCAATATATTATTAACAACCTATTAGGCCTGGCGTCAAAATTTTAATTTACTAATCCTTTTAACCAAACCAACCATAAGAAAAACAATCACAATAGTTTATCTACACAGAACTGAAAAGAAATAAGATAATCGAACTCTCGGTACAACATATAATACAACCAAATCGAAGTTTCGCAAACTAAAATGCGTTAAAAGAGTAAATAAATACAGTTGGGCCATCACCCCGAATTTTACTACAATACCTCCTATCTAGATCACAAGGATATAGGCATCTAAAATAATCCTGCATGCATCCACAGTTGCTGCGGCAATGTCTGACTCGAGAGAATCATCATCCAGAGAGAGAGGGAAAATAGAGAAATGGGTCAGAGCCCGAGTTTTGAAAATATTTATCAAGTGCATCAAATGCTATATTTTTAAAGTATGAAATCTCCCATATTTAAACTGGTACCGCACTCCCATGAGATACACCTCACCCCTCCTCTAACAGTGCACACCTATCGTATACATTTAAAAAACCCAGTTAAGCTACCCTGCCTAACTAATCTCTTTCACCCATCCTCTGAATTCTCATAACTATCACTTACCCGGCGTGATATAATATAAGTTATACCGTAAGCTATCATATAAGCTTTAATTGATATAATCATCGATTATATATATATATATACCGTTCATATTTCGAAACTTTCACTAGTTTAAAATACCATTTTTCACTTTAGTATATAAAATCTCGTATATATAATTCTCACTTTAATATACGAATCACAGTTTAAATTCGGATAAAAATCTCCCGGAAGGAGAATCAAATCTTATTCATCTTACACTTTACATAAATCTAAATTATATGATTTCACATATTCATACACATGCAATATATTATACGCAACAAGTATATTTATACCTATTCACAACCATAAGTATAATTACCATCCACCGAGCTATAACTCGAGGATGCGGTCTCAAAGTGCTATCATCATCCGAGTATACTCAACTTAACCTAGGAACCAAGTCTGACTCACTCATGATCATGGTAAAAATACTAAATGGTGGAGGCGGTCATATTCCCTCCTGAAAGTGGAATCATCATCGCACCCATATGTGGAACGATATGACCTAGGGACTATACTCTCCCAGCTCCTCAAGCCAGGGGATTCACCCATATTGCGCAACCTCCCTAGATAGCACTAGAGATATATGTATACATAAATAAATCATTCACATATCGATATATTTATAACCAAATCATATATATATTGTAATAACACCCGTATATATAATATATCACTTCTCAATATACCCTGGCTATAATTGCCAAACTCTCATAGCGATAGACAAAATCCCGAATGTTCCCATTCGTAATAGTATATTAGTATTCACACACTTAGAATAATAACCCAATGTCTTATCTTACTTAAGATTTAACTCACACCTTAATCAATTTTAAGGATTTTATATAAACCCGAATATATCGATTCTTAATGATTAAATAAGTATACACGCAACTTATTTTAATTCCATAGGTATCGCATCACCTATGATAATCATCCTCAATATAGACGTACCAAATAGTAGCTTAATCCTCTCTAGACCATGTCCTAAATTCCATCATATTCGCATCCTATGATTCACTCAAATGTAATCGACCCATATTTATTCTCTACGCATAAATATATATACACATTTTTCGAAGACTTCTCTCGAAAGTTACTCGTCCTAAACATTCCTTAAGTCCATACCCCGAATTGTACGGTCAACTAATCCAAGGTTCTCTCCTTCAACCCAAGGTTTATTCACCCAAAATTTCACTATCTAGGAGTCCTAATATCACATTTAGAATCCCCTACAATAATCTCCAATTTATAATTTAACTCCCCCTTAGCTTAAGGAAGAAAAAATTTCAATTGCTGCTAATTCGAATCGATTCGCCCCAGCTGCAAATCGATTTGGCCAAGCGAATTGATTCGGTCTAAATTTGAATCGGTTCGAACAGGATCAGTACTCAGGTCTTCATGTGTGAATTAATTCGCCCCAAATGTGAACCGATTCAACGTGAGACAGCCCTACATGTCTTCCTAAGAGAATCGATTCATCCCAATTACGAATCGATTCGCTCGAACCAGAGCTTACAATTCGACAATTTTCTTCTTCTCCAAAATCCCAAAAATCATCCCAACCTCCATTTTGTGGTTTCTAATCCCAACCAACAACAATATAATCATCCAATCACTGATTTATAACTAACACATCAATTATTTTATGGGATATAATGATTTCTCTTGAATTTAAACCCTAAACCCATTTAAACTCTCATTTCTCATTTCATTCCATTTCTAACCATATATACACACCATTAACATGGGTTTAACACTTGAATTCATAAAGAGTTAACAATACATCAATTTGTGAACTCAAAATCAAATTTCCCAAATTTATTTCAAGGGTTTCAACCCAAAAATCATATAGTTTACCAACTATAACATGAGATACACACACTCAATTGAATAAAGCATGTAAACACTTGCCTCGTGGATAAAATTTGACGACCTCGAGTCGAATCCCGCAGAGTTTGGGCCAAAATCCCCTTTTCTCTCCTCTTTTCCTTCTTCATTTCTTTCCTTCTTCTTTTCTCTCTTTTCTTTGTTCTCTTTCTCTCTCTCATCCCTTATAAGAGAGAAAAGGAGTTTCTCTCCTTATTAAACCTAAAAATGACTCATTTACTCAAGTGCGAGTCCCTACTAGTCCAAAAGTCCCCGAAACCCAAACGCTACCCCCGGGTACTTTATTCTGACTAACTAGAACATTTCGAAACCAACTATTTACTCGAAATCTCCATCTGAGTTACTTAATTAAATTTCACTAATCGGACCCAGCACTTCTCAACACGCGTTTTCTCCAACGTGAAATAATTCCCGTCGCTTTACCCAACTGCGACAGGACATAAAAATATTTTGACTCATTTACTTAGTCCCAAAAGTAGATGTAACACACGTTGGTAATCATCTAACACTTATAAATCTCAATATTACTATTCATAATAATTCCTCTAATTATCAAATTACATCCACTTATGTAATTTAAATATCCATAAAAGTATGGGGTATTACAAAAAAGTGTTGAAATATTTTCCCGTTGGGCCTAGATTAAAGCAGTTTTCACATTACCATGGATAGTGGAGGCAATGACCTGGCATACTAGGGCAAAAGGAGGGGATAATCTCATGCGTTATTCTATTGATTCTACAACTTGGAGGAGGATGAGTTATGAGTATCCCGATTTTGCTCGAGAGCAGCGTAACATTCGTTTGGCAATATCAACAAATGGTTTCAATCCATTTGAAAATTTAAGCACCAATCAGAGTGTATGTTTAGTGATCCTAGCCCCACTCCACCTCCCTCCTTCACAGTGCACGAGATCTTAACTTTGATGTTGTATTTGTTGATACCTGGGCCATAGTAACCAAGTGATGACATTGATGTCTACCTTACTCCTTTGGTAGAAAAATTAAATTAGTTGTGGTAAAATGGTGTGGCCTATTGAACGATTACGTATTCGGTGCAAAGGTGTATGAGGAAAGTACAAATGTATAGAACTCGGGCATTTCATACAAGGCTCTTACTTTCTTTCGAGCGATCGCAAAAGATAAAAACCTTGTTAAAGCTAAAATGACTTATTATGGTGTAATTCGAAATATATGTGAATTGTACTGTGTAAGCTTCAAAGAGGTTGTATTTTATTGTGATTGGGTAAGATTTGAGGATAAAAATGCTTGTAAAGTTGATCCTAGCACCAATGTGATCATGGTTGACTTGTCCAAGTTGAAAAGCAACGAACACGTGAGCAACGAGCCATTTGTTTATGCATTTCAAAAGGCCAAGTAAGTGTTTCACTTGGAGTATATCAACAATGAGCCATGGTCAATCATCCTATATGTGCCAAAGAGTCTAAACAGTAGTGTGGATGACTTGGCTGCTCCTACCGAATATCAATCCATTTTTTATGATAACCTGAATTTAAAATAATTTCTTGATTTGTAATAAGCATTCCAATTATCGGACAATAGTTTAATTCTTTTAATTCATTTGTACTTGATCAGTTTAGTGCATGTAATATTTATATTTAATTCTTAAGCATTAATTCAAAGTCCATGTCCAATGGATTTATTATTCTAGTGTTTTATTATTATCGGACATCAGTTTAATGCTTTTAATTCATTTGTACTTGATCAGTTTAGTGCATTAATTCAAAGTTACCATTTTTTAATAATATGGTTAGTGCTTTGTATTTTTCTAATTCATTTGGATTTGTACTAATAATGACAATTTTTTATACAAAATGTCTTCTTCAGGGCTTGGTGGTAGTGGAGGCAACGAGGGCTCCTCAGCCCTAGGCTCCCAAAATGGGGCAAATTGGGAATGGCCCTTGAGATCAAAATGGGCATATTGGATAGATCCCTCGAGCTGGTGAAGACGATTATTGGCCCAGGGTACACTAGTTGGAGGTAGGTTCCAATTGAGCTCAAGTTAGCTATTTGGGCGACACTACAGGTAATGTATTTATATTTATATTTATATTTATATTTATATTTATATTTATATTTATATTTATATTTATATTTATATTTATATTTATATTTATATTTATATTTATATTTATATTTATATTTATATTTATATTTATATTTATATTTATTTGCAACTAACACCTACTTTCTTTTTATTTTGTATTTGTTTGATAGAAACAATTTAGCCTGCCCCTAACACTCCGCGATTCTGCGTTGGAGCAGTTGAGGGAGCAACTTAAGACATGGAAGAAGAATTTGCGAGCCCGGTACTTTGGAAAGACCCGGGACTCCATTCTCAAAATCCGTGAGTCCGTCCCACCGAAGGAGCCGATTACATTGTCACAATGGCGAAAGTTCATTGACAATGGGATTGAGGAGCGACACTTGGCATCTCGCCAATCAAGGAGGAAAAATCAAAAGAAAAAAATAGACGTGCACTACTCCGGTCGGACGTCTTACGCCGAGGTGGAGCACAGGATGGTAAGTTTTTATTTTTCTATAATTATATAAATATATTACTCTGCATTATTTTACTTTGGGCTACTTACTAATTTTGCATTATTTTATTTCAGGGGACGGGGAGTGGCTCTAGGGGTATGCCACATAGGCTCGATTCCTATGTCGCAATTCGGATGAAGAAGGGTAAGGATAAGGAGGCGTCCCCGAGTGTCGCGGCCACGATTGTAAGTTATAAATGTTTATTTTTTGTTGATTACATTATAATTTTTGTATTTATTTAATTAACTAACCGTGTGCTTTTTGTCATTTCAGGCAAAGCTTAAGGAAGTGAATGAGTCACAGTCTGATGCCGACAAGGCATCTTTGGCAATGGACGCACTCGACCAAGTTCCCGGTGTTGATCGCAAGGGGAGGACTAGGGGGCAATCTCGCGAGTGGGAAAATCTTAGATCATCATAATGGAGACGAGCAACACCGGGTTGGCTCGGCAGGTGGACACGCATGATGTGAAGATATCAAGGTTGGAGGCGACGGTCTTAGATATGTACACATTCATGAAGTCTGAGTTAGGCGGAAAGGGCAAGGGCAAGCGTGAGTTGGGAGTGGACGTCTCTACTTCATCGCCGATACACACGGACTCGTCGCTTGATGATCTAGTCCCCTACTTGGCCCCCGTCGAACGGCCTATGTCAATAATCGGTTGGCCAAGCGTATTTTTACTCGACATATATGATGGCCAGTGGATAGCGAGGGGGTTGAGGGACCCGAATACCATCCTGGGTATGCCGGTTCATGGACGTATCCTTCAAAACATCAAGGCCAAGATGCTCGTAACGCATGTGATAACCAACAAGGAGAACTCCGCATTGTGGTTGCGCGAACAATGCGGCATGATGCATATTAAGGGGTGTATCAATGCTTATATCATGTGGCCTTCCTTCCTCCTCCAACCTACCCCAGACTCTATGGCGTGACATTATTTGTATCTATTTTTATTTGCACACTTGGATTATATTTGAATTGTTTTGATTTGTTACATTTTGGTTTGGATATGGAATGTATTTTTATTTTATTTGGATTTGGAATTATATATGCAATGATTTGGTGCATTATTTCTATTTTATTTGGATATATGTTGTTTGAAAACGTACAATTTTGTTATAACAGGTACAAATATTTTGCTGGACAGTGGCAGTGGCCAAACTGCCCAGCAGTTATTTTTCAAATTCTGCCTAGATTTATCATGGTCATTGACCGTGACAATTTCGTGACAAATGAAACTTGTCACAGTCTTTGACCGTAATAATTTTTTAGATTTTGTCACGGTCTTTAACCGTGAAAAAAATTATCATGGTCTTTGACCATGACAAGTCCGTGACAAAAAAAGTTGTCACCCTTAGACTTGTCACGGTCAATGATGTTGACAAGTTGGACTTGTCATGGTCAATGACCGTGACAATCCGACAATTTTGGTGTAGTGTTAATTAATTGCAAGAAAGTAAACCTAATTAACAAAGCAAGTAAACCTAAATTACAAAGAAAGAAATAAACAACACAAAGCTTTAAACAAATAAACAACAATTAATAATAATGGAGGAGATAATGAATAGTGCTTACAATACCTAAATGGGTGTGGACCCTAGGAAGAGAAGTTCCACCCAAAAATCCCCTATCTCTAACCTAAACTAAGGGAAAAGAAGATAAAAAATAGATATTTTACAAAATAAACAAAGGGGTCCTTATATAGTTAGTTACAAATAAAAAAAATGAAAAAGAAATGAATAAAGAAGTAGCATCATCCCAGCTAAAACGAAAATAGGGGATCGATCTACCGGGGGTGGTGGTCGATCGACCACTGGCAAGGAAAGGGACCACTGCATCGTGCGAAGGCAAAACCAAGGAGGATTGGTTGACCGAGGGTGGTGGCAGGTCGATCAGGGGGTGGTCGGTCGATCGCCGGCGCAAATCAAACCCATTGCATATGCATTACATCAAAACTGAAAAATCCGGTGGATCGCCGGTGGGAGGCCGGTCGACCGGTGGTGATAGCAACCTTCAGCAACCCCTTTTTTCTGCAATAATAGATTCCACCAATTGGTTTTAACCAATACTCGAGCCCAAGCTTGTGGTGTCAAAGACCCACTACAAATTTCCATTAGAGCCAAGACCTAACCTGAATTTTGGGGCAAGGACACAAATGTCATTTAATAACTTGTTTCCTTTTTTAATTTCCTTTTATTTCTTTCTCGATCAAAGGCATGTAACATCTTCGTTTGGTTTCGGATTCATGCACCATTCACGGCCACGCGAAGCTTGGCCCGAGATATTCAAATTTTATAAAGACTTTGGGCAAAAAATCCCAAAGTGTGAAATGACGATAATGCCCCTGAATGTGCGATAGTCAACGGAACTTTATCGGATTGCACCCAAACTTCATACTAAGCACTTTAATGCCTACAAACACTCAATAAAACCTAAAATAACATGTTAGCGTATAAAACGGAGGTTGTCTAGTTAATGAGCATAATTATTGGCATTAAAGTACCCGAGGGGGCTAAAATGCATAAGTATAGAGGGCATATATGTGCATGATATGGGACAAATCAGGGAACACATAAGGAAATTCTCGCACCACTAGATACTTAAACAACATTCGATTGGGATTTTCCAAAGCCACCATACGACTCAACCAACCAAAATAACACTTTTGCTCTCGCACGATAGAAAACTTGCAAGGATAACCCACATACTTCTCACTGTTGAAATGATGGTGGGATCCGTCTAGGATAGACATAGAGACAATATATCGATGGCATTCGATAGTAGTGTCAAAGTATGATGAATAATCCATACCGAGGATCACATTAAACCCATTGATTTCCATGAGTATCAAGTCATACTCCAAAATAAAATCTCCATCCATAACCACGCAACTACGGTAGAGCCTATCGATAACTATATTGCCACCGATCGAAAGTCCTATGAAGATAGGAGAGTAAAACTAATTTACCTCTAACCCAAGATGAAAGCTAAAGAACTTGAGATAAATGAATGCGATGCACCTGAATCATATAATGCCTTTACTCAAGTGTTGAACAGTGGAATCATACCTTCCACAACTGATGGATTACCAGAAGGAGTTGTAAACTGGGACATGGCATAAACACGACTGGGGTTGAACTAACTACTCCAGACAGTGGGCACCTGATCTTACCTGCGATTACTCTAACCCTGAATGGGATGTGAATTGTCCATATTGTTCCTCGCTGGCTAACGATAATCAAATGGAAACTGCAATGGTTAGGTGGGGTTCATGTAACTGTAACTCCTGCCAGGTATAAAGTTGAATGTTTGTTGGTTGTCCAACTAGTTCCCAGAAGCTTTCTACAAGCAGTCACTTTTGAAATTTCATAGGGACCCACACGCAAAAAATTTCCTCTCAGTAGGTGTTATAGGGTTCTGATCACTGGTACACTGGGAAGAAGATGAACCAACACCTATAACAGCTTTGAACTTTGTAAAGAAATCCATGGCACCGCCTGGAACTTTTTGTTATTACTACCCAGGGAACCATTTGTCTCCCATTTCTTCTCCTAAATAGCCCATACATCCACTGTCCCAAGCTGAAGCCTGATGGTCTTGTTAACCTTGGTCCTATAGTCTGGTAGATTCAAGCTAGCCATAATCCATTAGATGCTATGGTTAAGGCCCTTGACAAACAACCTTATCTTCTCAGCCTCATCCATCTTAACTATGTCCACATACTTGGATAAACTCTAAAACTTCACTTAGTACTCATTGACAGACATATTTCTCTAGATCAAATGAAGTAACTCATCCTTCTTCGCATCTTTGAATGCCTGAGGGAAGTACCGATCAAGAAATGCAACCCTAAAACCCTCCCAGTGTACAATCTCCACCACACTAATGGAGTAGGCATTCCACCAGTGCTGAGCTTGCTCGATGAGATGAAAGGTCACTATCTTGACTTGTGCTAAGTTGGTACGTCAAGGATTTCCATAACTCTAGTGACTTCGTCTAACCACTCCTCTGTGGCATCGGGACTAGTTGCCCCATTGAAGGTCGGTGGGTTCAGCTTCCTGAACTCCTTCAAGATAGAGATTGAAGTGGTGCTTTCAACCATCCCACTACGATTGTCTCTCTGATGCTGAGAGAGGAAGTCAGAAATCTGATGCACGACATGTTCCATGCAGTTGAGCTCATTATTCCCAGATCCACTAGCACCAGCGCGACGTGTAGTCATCTACACAAGGAAGAATAGTTCAATACAATAACAGTAACGAAAATGAAAGTGAAAGATATAATATAACATACAGGGTAATGTACAAAGACAGCGTAAAGCACTCTGTTACACACAAAGATCCTAACACTCTGATACTATTTGTAATGCCCCAACCCGAATTTGGGCTACCGTTGGGTCAACCTGCACCCTTGTCAAGATGTTGGGGGGAGTCCAATTTTATTATTAAGAAAATCCTTTAATTTTCACCACTTTATGAGGAAAGGAATTTAATTAAACAGGTTTTAGTTTATGAAATAGGTTTTCTCTTTAAGTAATTAAGTTAATTACCAAGATTCATTTAGGAAAAATTTCGTTAATCGAATAATGCTAATGATAGGCGAAATAAACCATAAAACTCTTGTATTATTACAATAAATGGCCCAATGCCCGAATAAAAGGTTGTTTAAAGTTCCATAAATTCACATGTCTCGATACAAATTTTAAGAAAATGTTATGGTAGAACTCTAACAACGACTATCTAGAGCCTTACCAATGTTCTTACCAACGTCCCTATCGAAGGTACCTGGGGGTTGGGGTTTTAACATAAAAAGTTGGGTGAGCAAAGTGCTCAGTAGGGTGGGGAGTAGTAAGCAATACATTTTATAAGGAAATGATATACATATATCATATATTTCATCAATTCTGAAAATGTTATCATTTAACGAGTATAAATGCAACTACCATGCAATCTAACCCAAACTATGGGCTCATACTCGTACTTATCCATTTTACACCAACTTTTCACATAATTAGAGACCATTTAATCATCTTTTTTTTTCTAGTCTCCATTTTACTATCTCCATTAGGTTATTTTTCTTACATTTCCTAACCACATATTTATTTATTTCCATTTCCATCATTCAATTATCAACATTATCTTTTTCTCAAAATATACCAAATAACCGCCTACTTTAATGGGCTCCACACTGTCGGCTATGCTACTATATGCTCTGGCCAGTGATTTTTAGGTCTTTCACCCCAGGGCTCTGAGCCCTTCTTAATTCTTTCGAATGTTACATCTGAGTCGATATTAATGTCGTTTAACATTTTATCAAATGTACACATTATTCCACTATTCTCATTATTCTTATGGTTCACATTTACATTTCACATCGTTTTAATTCCATTTCATTCATTTCATTTGTTTTTCACAAAACTGACCGATAAGATCAAATGAGGAAGTCCAACCACTAGGACTCTCTATTTTACAAAAATTACCATTTTACCATTCTTTTTGCCAACAGATTGTGAAAAATATATTTTTGCCACTATAACATCATAATTTATCTTTTTATGTATGAAAAGCACACTTCACTAGTTTACTTCAAGAAAATCACATTTCTTAAAATTTCTTTATATAGAAATACATTGCTAAGAATGAAGGTTTAAATCTTGGAAATTGATGATCTAGGGTTGGGAATGGAGGAAAAGGCTCGGAAATGTAGAGAGGTTGTGTAAAACTTTTATGGAAATGGAGATAAATGAGTTCTCTCCACCCTCTCACATCTAATTATACTCAATAGACCTCAACCATTTAACTTTTGGTCCACCAAAGCTCCTGCCCCATTTGATATGCTCTATTGGGAGCTTGATAGCTCAACCGATCCAAGTGTTCTCACTGCGAGAGAAAATAAAATATTCCAAAATATAATTTGTTTACTGGCTCATTCGAACGAGACTAGAAATCGTTCGAACGACATCGTATCTCATTCAAACGGGGTTCTAACGAAAATATAACGAGCCTGAAAATGCGAACACGTGTTTTATTTGTTCTATGTTCCTTTGAAGAATTAGTTTAAATGATGGCACTTTCCATTAAAATGACCGAGAATCTCGTTCGAACAACCCAAAGCTTTTCCTTATCTAAATTTGAGGCCATTCAATCTAATTTTAATTTCACAAAGGCCACAAGAATAGTTCAAAATAGACAACCGTCCATGATATTAAGTCCATGGCCAATAGGCATGCAAATTATAACGAAAGGAGGTACAGATCTCGAGCATATATGTCACATTACAGTTGGCGCATACTTACCTTTTTACTCAAAATCCTGACCCGGAGGCCATAAGGCGGTTCTGAGATCCGTTTGACCTCGGTCAACTCTCGGACCTAGGGGTTTCTTAATGCATTTCCATAGGTCTCTGAATACCCTTTCCAACGCTCCTAACATGTGCAATTCGTAATTACGGTTTGCATTTTATGCCCATTTTTCGAAAAAGTCTATTTTGGACTACCTATAGACACACCTGGCCCTCTATCTATCAACATAATGGTACTTTACATAGCTCGCATGACAAGGGGTATGCCAATAGGTATGCCTAGGCCTATGCTGATCGGCAGACCCCTTAACCCTAAAACTTTCCCATTTAATGATGCCATGACCTCATTCTCAAGGGCCCCTTCTTAAAATCTCGAGAGCTCCTTCCTTGAAATCAATGCACTGCCTTCCAAAAATATCATTTTTCAAACATTCTTTCCACATTCCCTTATATCACTTTCACCCCACCTTTGTCATACATTTCACCCCCACTTCACCACAACTTCATCACCATAAACAAAACTACATAACTTCAAAAATTAGGAGAAAATCTTCATAAAAAGTTTAATTATATACTTTTCTAGGTCATATAACTAGTGTCATTTATCGCACTTTATTACTCTTAGCATTTTTTTTCTTTAGTTTTATTCTTTCACCCTTAATAATACCCTTTTTTATTTATTATATACACAAATTATAGTTTCATGAATCCCAAGAAAGTGGGTTTAATCCTTAACCCCCAAATTGGAATTTCCCTTTCCTTTTCCTACATTTTCTCCACTTGTGCACATTTTTCAACAATCTAAAATAAGAAAATTCTAGTCCTAGATTCATGGGTTAAATATCACCCTAACGTGCACACACACACACACACACACACACACACACACATATATATATATATATATATATATATATATATATTAGTTTATATATTCTCAGCAACCCCGTCAGACATACATATTCACTTCTTCATAGTTTACCGTGATATGGTGTGTTGCTCACAATAAATTATATTTTCATATTTTTATTCTCTTTCGTGTTTGCAATTTTGTCAGACATGCATATCACTTTCCTCATAGTGGATTATGATCTGGTGTATTACATATAGCGTAACCTTTTATCTTTATTATATTTTTAACAGTCCTGTCATATAAGCGTATTCCATTCTTTGCGATGACTGTGATCCGGTGTGCTGCTCCCAATCGACAACCTTTTAGATTAACGTCTTTCTTTTTTTTTATTCTCTTCATAATAACTCATCCTCATACTTTCCATGATGTGGGTATGAAGATTTCTTTTATCACGTATTTCACTCCGCTCACATTATACACATAAATTGCATTTTGGAAAAAAAAAATAGAATGGTATCATATCCCATAAGAGATCGAAAGGGTGGAATGGGGGCCTAACACCTTCCTATTCCTTAACTTAGTCCCTCTACCCGTGATCTACTTGGCTTTATATGCATCATTTTGTCTTGTGATGTTGTTTCTTCAGTGACAACTATATCTTTTGCTTGTTTTGAGGAAAATATGTTGGCGACTTTATCCTTTATATTCTTACCCCTCGACGATGGACAATTTATGTCCGTAGGAGCCCACGAATACCACACAAGTGGTGGAAAGGAAAGTTCACTTCCTTGACCTCAGTTATTTTATGGAAAAAGCTATTTAGGGTCATTGTACCCTCGCTCCTAAAAAGCGGACGCGATCTAAAAAAGCTAAGCTCCATGTAATAAATTGTGTCCTGGGCCCTTTTTCAAACTCTACAAAATTATTATTATTATTATTTGGGAAACAATACGCAAATGTTGATTTTTATAAATAGACAGTCAAAAGAAGCCTAAATAGGAAAGACACTACAATCATACCTCTCCTAAAAAATAATAAACCTATCCCCATGGAAATTATTAAGACACGGGAATTATTAAAGTCGGAATAATAGCATAAAAAACAGAAAAAATCAAATCCCAAATGGCACATCCTGGATATTAAATCCCTAGAATATAAATAAATAATACTATTTTTGCATCCATGAATGAATAAAAAAAGGGGTCAAATGTATGAATTGGTAGAGACAAGTATTTAACTTAACAAAAAATCAATAACTACTACCCGTCGTAATGGTCCTTCTTAACCCTCTCTTTATTATCACCTTCATGATCACCACTTGCATTCGTGTCGATGATTCCGGAATTCGATTGGATGTTAGTTTTATAAAATATTTTGAGGCATTTATTGTAAATGGATTTTAAGAGAACTATTTTCACTTATAAAGTTATTCAAATGAACTAGTATATCTCGTTCTAAGGAGCTTTCACAAGTCATTTGAATGAGGGCTTGGTTTCGTTCAAATGAGGATACTATTTTCATTCAAACGAACATCGAATGAGCATTGAATGAGTTGCTTATGCTTGAAAAAGAGTTATTGTTTGAACAAGTTTTGGTTCGATCGAATCAAATGTGTTAACTCGCTCGAATGAACCTAAAGATTTCATTCGAATGGGTTTCCTCAATTTTGTGATGCATCATTTTCTGTGTTTTCTAAAAATAAAAGGGCTCGCAGAGTTTTTTTAAGATAGGTCTTTATGAAAATGTTTTTTAAGAGCATATCTTGTGCCACCCAAACCCTAGTTTACACCCAACGTTTTGAGATCCCAGTTTTAATATTTTATGTTTGTTTATGATCTCCTATAAACTGCACCAAATTTATTTTCTCTATATTTGTGAGCATTTTTTAGTTGTGGATACCGTGTTTATGGTGGTTGATGTCTAAACTAATCATGTGACAAGTAAGATCAATGGGATATGGACATATTTGAAATCACCTACATTGTGTTGGCCATTGGAAACTGTCCAGTGATGGCTGCAAGGAAAGTGCAAGGGACAAGGACGTGTATTAGGGATTCAAGGAATCGAGTTATTAAGTCTAAATGGTACTTGGATATAGACCTATCGTAGTGCACTTGTGTGGTTAGGCCATCCAAGGTTTTTCCCATTTGGGTTTCCTCGTATGTCAGCGTGTTGTGGTTTGTTGCCTTTAGTGTATTCTTGATTATTCACCTACATGAATTTTTAGGTCATGATAAAATTAGCTAAAATGTTTACATGACTCGTAGGTTTAATTGGTGCAAAGATAATTTTTAAATTAATTTTAAAAATTAAAAATTGGTGTTTCTGTTAGAAATCCATATACCCTAGGGCACTAGAGCGGGTTTTTCAAATTGGTTTCTGAGAGGGTTACACCAATTTATTATGTTTAATCCATGTCTTTTTCATGTTTAGTATTATTTAGATGGATTTAAATAGATAGAGGAGTTCCATTATCCAACCTCCAATATTTAATGGGTAAAACTATCCTTACTGGAAGGTGTGAATGCGATTTTCTTGAAATTGATCGATGAAAATGTTTAGAACTTTGTTGATCAAGGGTTGTATCCTCCCACCGAAAGTGTTTCACTCATGGATAATAATTGAAAAGAATGCCTCAAATTTTAATTCAAAGCGAGTGAGTGCTATTTTTTATGCGGTCGGAGCTATAGAGTTTACTCGGATTATGATCTGCGAAGGAGGCTTGCGATATTTTACGATCCCCACATGAGAGAACTGATACTGTTAAGGTTTTAAAGTTTCAAAATTTGGTGACTAAGTTTGAAACAATTAAAATGTTAGAGCGTGATACTTTTAACCAAATTTTATGACAAGTTGTCAGACATAGTCAATTCTTCGTTTAACTTAGGAAAGCCTATCCCCAAGTCTAGAGTGCTCAAAAAAATCTTAAGGTTGTTGCCTGAGAGATTTAATGCCAGAGTCGCGATCCTATATTCCTTAGATGGTGTCAATATTATGAGAGTCCAACACCCAGTAGGTGACCTTCAAACCTATGAGATGAACATGTGCCTTCCAAAGAAATAAGACTAAAAAAACACAAAAGGTGCTGCTTTAAAATCCCAAAATGAGGATGCATCGAATTCCAATAACGATAATGAATTAGATCACGAAGAGATTACTAGGTTTTCTAGGAAGTTAAAAAATTTCTTAAGATTAGATATGATAAGAGCTTTGAGAAAAAGCTGAAGAACATCAAGGGTGACCGTGATAGTATGAACAAGGATTTTCTAAAGAAGGTGGACGACCGGGACAAGTGATTTGAGTGCCAAGGTTATGGGCATTATTCTCAAGAGCATCCCACTAAACTAAGGAAGGAGGTAAAAAGCCTAAGGAATACAATTCCACCCTAAATGAGAGTGAGACAAAAGAGACGCCATTTTTACGGCTACTCAGGTGAGCCTTAATGAAAAGTCTTTTGATGAAGATAATCATGTGCATAAAGGTTCTGGGGTCTAGTAATTTTAATCTCAGGCAAGCAGTAAGGAAGAAGAATAAGAGGAGGATGAGGAGAGTGAGATTTAGGTTGCCTTTTGTGAGTTGTACATGGAGTTGTTAGATTTGAAAAAGGCCAAATTGAAGTTAAAAACTAGGTTGAAGAAATATGTCATCGTAGATAATGATAATAGTAAATTGATCTAGGAATTAAGGGAAATTGAGAAAACTCTAAGCTACATGCTCGAGTATTATGAGGGAGAGAGATTACCTTCATGGATTGATAGGAAATATAAAGGAGCCCTTTAGGTTGAATTTAGGATTATGAAGTTATATGAGAAATTGAGAGAATCAAGTCACATTATATTTGATTTGGAATCTTGGTCGGAGAACTTAGATAATATATTAGGCACCGTCCAAATAAAAAATGATAATTTGGAATTGGATTCTATTATAACAATGCTTCCATTCCTAAAGCCCATGTCAGAGTTTTGAGAGAGTCGACCATGGCCAAGGACATTAGAAAAGGTCAACCCAGAGTTAACATTACTTGTCATGTCTACGCTTGCACACATTGTGGTAGGAAAGGTCACCTTTGGTATTTTTGTTTTGACCTTAGAAATGTCCTAGGAAATCTAAGAATAGTGTCACCAAGGATCCCAAAACCCTAGATCATCATATTACACGTATGTGGGTTAGGAAATCTTATTTGGAGGCCCTTAATGTTAGAATTATTGATTCTCGCATGCTTCCATATGATACTTCTCTTGCTATATCTAATGGTTGATTGTGTTCTCATATTTTTATACATTAGCTTTTGATCTTTGAATTTTTCGATAAAAATTAAAAATATAAAAAGATTTTGTTGATCTTTTTTGTAATTTGCTTTTTTACTTTTTTTCATAAAAAACTCCAAAAGATTTTTATTTTATTTTATATAGTTTAGTTTTACACATCTTGTGTGGCATATTGATGTGTTTGAATTCCATTTGTTTCATATTTTTCTATGGCTAGGACATTTGATTATGGTTTATAATACTTGGATTGTTCATAATCATCAGTGCATGGAGTTGTTCGAAATTAATTTGCTAAATGGATTCACTTTATATATGCCTCCCGCACACACGTTCACGAGATCTTTTAGATTTTAACTACCTATGTTACATAGGCTATGTTAGGTGTTCTCCTATCGATATTTCATGTACATATCTATTCAACTGGGGTATTTGTGCATGTAAGAACCATTATATATATATATATATATATATATATATATATATATATATATATATATATATATATATATATGAGGGTGCAATGGAGAAGGGTTACAAAGGGAGAAATCTATTTTGCGTGAATGGACACCATTGACAAGAGCCTTGTAAAAGAAAAGAGAGGCAAAAGAAAAGAAAAGATTGCCAAGGCTAAGTTTTAGATTGAAAAAAATATGGTATCTTCAAAAGAAAAGAGTGAAAAACTGAATATGCTAATTTTGAGGGTGTTATAAATTGAATATCAATGGGTTTGCACAATGAGTCCTACTTAATCTAATTGTTTGACGCTATTTATCCGAGAATGATAAATATTTTTTAGGCTAGTATGTATCGTGTATGTTTGTCCATTATGAGTTCATTATTTGTCACTATGAGACTAAATTGAATTTTGATAAATTGATTCGAAGAAATAGAAATACATAGACTATCTTAACTGATCAGGAATTAATTCTTTTGTTTTTAGTTCATGCCCATTCAGTCCGTACAACATTATGGTTTAGACATATTGATGACATACGACTGTGGAATGCTTGTATTTTTTGTATCTTTTGTGTTGTTTATACCTATATATGCTTGTGTCATTGTTATCTTTGCATATATATACTAGGGTGTACCCGTGCCGATGGTACGGTGATAAATTTGCTCCCGATTGTTTGTGGTTATATCACATTCTTAACCATATCGATGGCATGGTTATAAATTTGCTCTCTAGTATTTGTGGTCATAGAACACTCACAGTCCTATGTATTGTATTTTACACTTTAACAAAGACTTAAAAATACTATTTAAATTTTATTTTATTAAATAACGATGTTACACACACCTTTTGTAGCACTACAATTTCTAGCTGCACACTTTCATGTGCCGATAGCACGCTGAAAATAATAATATCTTTAAAATTCATTCAAACTCATGTGAATTGAAATGTCAAAATAATTTAACATACGTCAATATTTGTCAAGCATAGTAAATGTTAAAACAACATCTTGAAAAATAATGAATTAAATGTTAAAATAACATCTCTAATTTGTTAAAATGTTTATACAAATAAATTAATAGAAAAGAAAATATAAGTAAAACCAAAAAAAATAAACAATTATATGTAACCCAAAAAAATAGACAATCGGAGCAATTGGCCTGTTTGGCTTGCAACTATAATTCTGTTTTCTTTGTTTAAATACAATTCTGATAAAAATTTGCATTTGGTAACCGGTTCTTAAACACTGGATTATAATATTTTTGTATTATAATCCAGTTTTTCATAAAACAGCAAAAAGGTGTTTTATAATTTCTATTGTTTTATTTTTCAACTCAGAATTATTTATTCTTAATATTTTAATGCATTTATACCTTAATATATAATATACACACATAATACATTACTTTGTGTGTAATTCTTATAAATGAAAAATATATATGTACATGTACACAAAATTACGTATATTTATATTGTTAGATTATATAATATACTAAGATCCATACGTTAAATAATATAATCAATAGATACACGATACTTATATATAGTTTTATACATGTATTATTGATTTATAGAATAATATAAAATATACATATAGTACATATGTATTAAAAAGTATTATCAATTCATGTATGTAAATATTTTCATTATGAATTATACATGCAATATCATTATATATATATATATATATATATATATATATATATATATATATATATATATATATATATATATATATATATAGTTAAATTCCCCAACATACCTCATTAAATAATAAATATACATAAAAATACATGATATTAAATGTTAATGTATATAATTTATGATGTATGTATGTATGTATGCATATATGTATACATTCATGTGTCATATATGTATGAAAATTTTATGTATGTGTGTGTATATATATATACACACACACACATGTGTATAGTATAAATATACATGTGTGTCAATTTTGTCAAATTTTCAAAAAATTATATTTAAAAACAAGTTTACCAAACGCGCACCAATAATTATAAACATAAAAAATTGAATTTTAAAACTGTATTTGAAAACAAATTTTAAATCGAGTTTTGTGAATACAGAACCAAACGCCCCTGACTTTGCAAGATAATGCAAACACTATACATATATCAAAATTGTGCCATAATGCAAACACCGCTTAGGTAAAATCCTGAAATTAGAGTATTTTAAAGTCAATATTCAATGAGGATTAGGTTTTTGGCTTTCTAATAGTGTCATGTCTAAATTTAAATTTAAAATAAGAGAAAAAATCTTAATAACTAAATTTTTATGGCATGTAATTTCTCATAAACAAACACATAAAAATAAAAATAAAAACACTTTAAACTAAGTTGTAAACCCACTTGTACACTTAGAAGTCAAAAAAAAATGAACCCACTGCTACATGTTACACTTATGAACATAAAAAAACGGTTAGCTCGGTTTTTGTGAGTACAACACGTACCACAATGCATATAATCGTTAGTAGGTACCACAACCACTACCAAACCACTTCTTTATTTTTTTAAGCCTATGACCATGCAGTTACGCATATGTTTGTTTTTTAACATATGAATGTATATGCTTGTTGCAGGTGGTTTTTGCCGACGGGTTTGATAGCAGGTGGGTGGTCATGGTGTGGTTCACTCATAAGGTCGTGAAACATATGGGTCCATGCGGGTTCAGTTTTTTGTAACTAGGTTCCAAGTGGGTTAAGATATAACTAACATGGTTTCATGTTATACAGTGTGAAATGACTTCATGGTTTCATGGTTTTATACGCGGTCAGTTTTTGGTTCATAATCAAAAACTGAAATGAGTTTTTGGTTCATAACCAAAGTGTGAAATAAGTTCAAAACGTGTAGTTAAAAAGCATATGAACCCGGTGAATCAGAAACTGCCTATATATGTAAACATAACATTTACTTATAAACTTTCACACGTATTAATAGTTTTAAGCGCAATTTACAATTAGGTCTCTTGGTAACAATTTTTAAACATTTAAGAATAATTTACTATTAGGTCCACTTATTATGCCACTAGCGTGGACTTCTACAAGAAGAGAAATAGTGGACTTAAGTATTTAAAATTTGTCAAAATTCCCTTAGTGTTTAAAATTTGTTTGTGAGGGACCTAAGAGTACTTTCTCCTAGTTTCAATGGCTTTGTTCATAAGGTGAAAATAATTGGTTAATTTACACTTAGGTCCCTTGATAATAATATTTAAACATTTAAGGGTAATTTACAATTAGGTCCACTTATTATACCACTAACGTGGACTTGTATAAGAAGAGAATTAGTGAACCTAAGTGTTTAAAATTTGTTAGTGAAGGATCTAATAGTATTTTCCCCAAATCAATTTTAATAGTTTTTATTCAATATTACTTTAATAGTTTGTGTTCAGTTTTTACTCTTAAAACCGGACAAACGGCAGTGATATTACAGTACAAACTTCTTTCGTTATTTGTTTTCATTTTTTTTTTGGATAAACAATGATGCTTTTGGAGGTCTACACAGTTATACCATTATACAGTTATCTTTGGAGTTTTTATTTGATAAACAATGAACCCAGTTACACAGTTAACAATCCAAACATACAAAAACATAAAGAAACCCAGCTACACACTTAAGGGCATTGATACAGAGTTACACAAAGCATATGTTTAGTTAAGGATGACTAACTCACCATGAAGATATGGGGCAACTTCAGCGAATGGAAGGTTTTAGTGAGCGGATTGTGTGAAGATATGTAAAATGTTCATAGATTAGGTTGTACTCTAGCCACTCTAGTAGTTGTGAGTCTCAATGAGAAGTTCCATGTCCAAAAGTCCAAGTGAATATTGCATTGCTTACATGAAAATGATATTACACTTAATCCTAAACCATTTATCTTTGATTGATTCTAAGCCATTAGATAGAAACCCCAAAAATTTATCTCAAGCATTCATTTAGAAAAAACCAAAAGTCCCTCCTCCTTTATTTTTATTACTAATCGAATGCCCGTGCATGAAGGTAAGGCGAAACTTTCCTAAGTACGTAATCATAAAACCGTTAAAATGTTCGAAGTGCATAATTATAAAATGGCAAAAATTCGTTTCCCAATAAAATAAAGTGTAAATTAAAAAAATTGACCATAATCTCCTTTATTTAAAGGACTATCGAAGTGTGTAAACAATTTAACTCGAGTTTTATTACAACACAAATGTGAACAATTTATTAAATTTGGACAAAATTTCCTTTATTTATAGCACTATCCACCCTGTTAAGAAAAAAATAATCCTGAACAATACTAAAAGTCTGTCTTGGACCTCGAATAAACATTATTATGATGACAATTATACTATTATGAAACATCACTATAATACAAAAAATTTGTTTTACGACGCAGAAGTGTAAATATTTTTAAAAATTTTGCGGGAAATTTCCTTTATTTATCGATCCACCCTCTTAAAAAAATCCAACAAAAAAAATACTATCACAATTATACTCTTGCGAAAAAAAATATCAAATTAACATCTAGTTAAATGTACACTAAATTTGTGGTCAATAATTTCTTCTAAGGATCCGAGGGAGTTTTGACTGGAAGACGACATCCAGTATTGCAAATCCTATCACGATTGCGACACTACACAAAAACTAACAAGCAGTCAAATAATCGATAACATAATTTGTATGTTTTAAAGACATTTATATGCTTAAAAAAATCATGTGAAATATTAACACAAAGTGATACGAGTGAGTTAGCATACCTGAAAATACGACAACTGAAATTCTGAAGCATCACCCAAAAAAATAATAAATATGAAGAAGTTGAACCAAAAGTCATTTTACAATTATGTCATATTATCATCTATCGACGCGAGTTGATTCCACCCATGCGTTCGAATAAAAAATTTCCCACCGTTTTATGTGATCTAACATTTCATTTTATTTTATTGAGGGTTTACAATTATTTAAGTACTTATTTAATTAATTAAACTTATAATTAATAATTAGAGGTTGTTAAATCAACTACGACTTAGAGAACCTTAATATCAATCACATTAATTTGAAAGTTTATCAAAATATCTTTTCAAGGTACATGGAACCATATGTACTTTCTGTCAAAAGATTTTGTATCGTACATCGAGCCATGTGCTTATTGCTTTGTGCATTACGTTCAAAATCATAAAAAAACACAAATCCAAGCCCAAGGTATGGTACTCTTTTTAAGTTGAAATAAAGCTATTGACATACAAAAATACATATAAGGTATTTTTTACTTTAACAATGCCAATTAATGTTGGAGATTTTTAAAATAAGTGAGTAAAAGTTGGTGTGTGAAAGATTATACTGTTAGTATTTAATAGTCATACATGTTAGTATTTAATAGTCATACTTGTTGGCATTTAATAGTCATACTTGTTGGTATTTAAAAGTCATACTTGTTGGTATTTAACAGTCACACAATTTCAGAATAGATTAAGACAGTTAAATTCAACAGTCATGACTATTGAGACACAACCTTTCATTTCCTATAAATAAAGACTACCAATTTTGAAATTCAATATAATTCAGATTAACCCAGTTTCAGATTTCTCAACCACTGCAATTACTCACTTATAATTTTCAGCAGATACAAAAATTATCTTATTTTATTTTGTGTACAAATACAGAATAAGAACTTGATTGTCTGTTCTTCACTACTACATCCAAGGGTTGTCTTCAAATATACAATTTGCAGACAGTGCAATTGCTTCATTGTATCTTAAGTACGGATTTGCACATTCTCGTTTGTATACCAAATCATCTCAATGGGGAAAATACTGTATTTAGGAAAGTGACATCACGCCTCGAAGTTTCAGAATTATTTTGAAGATAAATAGAGTTGTATTAAGAAATTTACATTATTGTATTGAAGTTGACATTATTGTTATAAAAAGAAGACTTTCATTTCTGCCTTTGCACATTTATTTTCTAATAATTCAAATATAACATTCTTAGAAATGTCAGACTCTTTCAAATCACTTCGACAAATAACAGAAGGCTTTGTCAAGTTGGACCATTTTGATGGTGGTAATTTTCTGCGTTGGCAGAAAAATATTCACTTTCTTCTAACAACAATAAAGATTGTCTATGTATTGTCACAAGAAAAACCAAATGAAGAAGAAAATGAAATCGTGAAACAGACTCGGAAACGCACAAAATGGGAGACTGGTGATTATCTCTGTCGTGGTCACATTCTCAATGCACTTGCTGATAATTTGTTCGACTTGTACCAAAATGTTGGGACTGCAAAAGACTTATGGGACAGATTGGAGACCAAATATCTTACGGAAGACGCTACAAGTAAGAAGTTCCTTATCGATCAGTTTTTAAGTTTTAAAATAAATGATAATAGGCATGTGCTAGAACATTTCCATGACATCCAACGCATCTTAAATCATTGCAAACTTAAAATTTTAAATACGGATAATAATGTAATTATTTCTGCCATAATAGAAAAACTTCTTCGTTCATGGAAAGATTATAAGAAAGAAGTCAAGAACAAAAAGGAAGATCTTTTACTTGAATAATTATAGACTCGTTTAAGAATTGAACAAGAGTCTCGAATTTTAGATGGTAAAGAGGAACAGGAAAATTCTGTTTCTAAGGTCCATATGGTGGAGGAAGGAAATGAGCAAAAATTTGGCAATTATGGAAAGAATAACAAACGGGAGAATTTTTCAAACAATTCTAAAGCAAACAAAAATATGAAAGGAAATGGTTTTCATTGCAATAAACCAGGTCACTTCAAGAAGGATTTTCTGTCACAACCCGCGCAATTCGACTGGCGGGGTGGCCAGCCACCGCCTCCGAACTATGCCGGGCGTGAACTAAATAAATACCATTCTTAGCATGAGACAAATATGAGACAATGAATTAATCAATCCACAAGATAAATATTTTAATACATCCCAAATTATGATAATAACTGAACGATAAAAGATCCATCACATGCTAAAACTGCAATTTAAATCCAATCTCTAATAATAAATTTTATTAAAAACCGAAAGAAACCAATTGAAATCCTCGAACAAATTTGGAACCGAATGGCCCAATAAAACTCAAAAGGTGTCTCATAATGGAAATACGACTGAAAAGGAAAGTAAAAACTAAAGTAAAGCAATAAAAGAATAACTCCAGCTGCACCTCCAAACGATATCCAATAAATCCTATGCAGCTACTCCAGCACTAATACCTAAAAAAATTAGTCAACGCACGAGGTCAGAGCCCCGAGTATGAATACACACTACTCCCCTCAAATAGGATCCTTGAATCCAGACAGTAGGATTACACGCAATAAATATCACAATAAATTATTTTAAATTAAACGAGATAATTAAACGTGATAAATATATATCACTAAATACCCGCAGAGATCCCCATTTCAAAGGCACACCAATATGATTTTAAATTCCCAAGTCCCACGATGTTAATTAATTAAATTAATCAATTTTTATTATTGTTCTCACTTTTTATTATGATGGTCCTCCCGTCCTGGGTGGTAATTTTCACCAAAGTGTCACACTTTCCCTTGCCAAAACGCCAGTCGAATCCATTTAAACAGTCGATCCCCCGCAATTTGACAAGGTTCCACACACGGCGCGATATAAAACGCCAGCCGAATTTGGTTAAACTGTCGATCCCCCGCAATTTATGTCGCCACCAATTTTAATACCCATTTTATCTTAGGCATTAATTCTCAATTTCACAATTTATAAATTATCCCACCCTTTTAATTGATGTGAGATCCTCAAAATACCCCTTAGTACTATACCTAAGGGCCCCCGTGTTATCAATACGTCCTACCCTATGTATAGGATAAATTTCTAACATAAACCTCGACCTAGTCTTACGCCTAGGTTAGCGCAACGACGATAAAATACAAAAAATCAGCCCACCCCAATATGATAAAAATCGCTATAATCTACCCTCACTAGTCTCACACCTAGAAGGCGTAAATCATCAAAAGGCCTACCCACTAATTCCATACCTAGAAGGCATCCTAAAATATAAGGAGAGCTAAAATACCCAACAACCCGTCGTCACAATGGAAATTTAATAATACGAACAAGTCACACAAACAAGCATAATTAATCAACGTATAAAACTACGCATAATAGTCCAATTCAATAAAATCTTAATTTAATTATCACATCGTCATAAACACCCAATTAATCACATTTAATTATTTTAAATCAAATACACCGAGATTTCATCATTAATAAATCATATTTCAAATTTTATTATCGCTACATAATTTACATGAGTTATACGTCCCCAAATTCATTTAATTCAAAACCATGGTTTTTCTACATGCAACCTACACCAATAAAACCCCAAATCCACTCATCAATCCTACGTACCCAAGGGTTATGAATATTATTTAGATTAAAAGATTTAATAAAAATAGTCACATAATTAGTGTTCACTTTCTCTAATTAAGTTACTACTTGATTTTAATCAAAAACACATGATTAAGGGTTTAGGCGACACTTAAAACGCATAATACGAAAAGAATAGAGTATTGATGCCTAGGATTAAGTTGTAGCACAGTTGGATTCCTCACAAAAAATTAACTAAGAAGTGTTCTTGAACAAAATTGATTAAACCTCAATTAATCCTTCCAAAACTTGTGACAAAAACTTGATTATGGTGGAGGTTGATGATTATGGTGGAGAGGAAAAACTATTGGAAGAGCTCTCTGGTGAAAATCTTGGGAAAAAGTGATTATGAGAAGCCCCCCTACAGATTATTAGCCTTATATACTAATTAAGAATCCTAATCCAATTCCAACTCTACAAAATAAATGACCGACTTGCGCCAGATCTTGGGTAGTCGATCGATCGATCGAGCAGGTCTGCAGACAGATCCCCCACAAAATTTTATAAGGCAAAAATAATTATAAAGTCAATAAAAACTCCATTTTAAATTCGATTTCAATTCCGCTTAAAGTTTCATTCTTCTAAACTCATAACCAACATATTTATTTAATAAAAAACATTAAATTCAAAATTTTATTTTTCTCGAATATTCCAATTAATGAATTAAATTAATTAATAAAGACATGGGGTGTTACATACTTACCCACTTAAAAAAGAATTTTGTCCTCGAAATTCGACAAAACCTAAACGTGCAAGATAGCATATGGCTCACATATGCCTACCCGTAGAATGCTATAATCGGGCACCCATACACCCAATCCTACCCGCACAAAAACTCACTATTCCCAAAATACAATTTATATACCTACACATATAGTATCTAAAAAATAATGATTATGTACCGACACTACACTAGCCACGCAATCTAACCTGCTATGCCTGACGCTGAGGTACATAGCACCTCCCATAACCGAGACTGGTTAGTGCTGCGACCACCCCTGCGCTCCTGACGTTGTCGGTGATGCTGGCTCTCCCTGAACACTCACTGCTGCTAAGACTCGAGGCCTCAGTCCCTGTTGTCCCTAAACTCCTTGACCTTGCTGCCCTTGGAAGACTTGACCCGATTAGGGCTCAATTGCTAGTTCTTGTTGGCCCGGTTTCTTGAAACACCTAACCGCTTGATGTCCTACTTTTCCACAAATAAATCATTCACCTTTAAAAGGTTCAAAACGTCTAAATGTTGCTCACTCCTCACCTTGACCTTGTTGTCCCTGATTGGTCCTCTACCTCTTCCATGTTTGATCATTGCGACCCTTACTCTCACTTCCTTGCCCATTAGAGTCTCGTCTCTTTGCCAACTTCTTTTGATAATTGGCCTTCTCTTGCCATAGTAACACTGCAACATCCACCACCTGAGCATAGGTAGTGTACGTCGGATTTCCTAACACCATCTGACTAATCGACCAAGATGATCCCTTAATGAAACACTCCACTTTCTTCACCTCAGTACTAACCTCCTCTGGTACAAACATGGATAAATTTGTGAACTTATGTTCATACTCGACAATCGAATTTGGACCTTGCTCCAAGTCCATAAATTCTCTCCTCTTCGTATTCCTAATTGCATACAAAAAGTACTTATTGTTGAACTTTATCAGAAACTCTGCATAACCCAATTGATCTATGTCCTCTGATGTGGTAGCACTCTCCCACCATTACAACGCATCCCGTGTCATCTTAAATGTTGCTAACATCAGCTTCTGCACATCCGTGCAGTCCACCATCCCCAAATGCCTCTCCATGTCTTTCCTCCACTGGTGAGAAACCGTTGTGTCAGATCCCCCTCCAAAGGTGGGAGGATTTCCCTTAAGGAAGCCGGTTCTCACCCTATCCTAGGCTGAAGCCTGTGTAGCCTGCTCCTGCCCCTGTAAAGTCAACCCTCTCTGCCTCCCCATCTCCATAACGGCCATTGGTCCTCACGAATGATAGGTTCTAACTCCTCAGCCTCCAAAACAATCTGACGCCACCTATCCTGAGTCATGGGACCAGAAACAGACTCCTCTCTCCTATTCCCAGCTGTCCTTGTGTTCGCCATCTGAAAAGATAGGAACAAAATAAAATCAGACTCGAAATGACTAAGAGTACAAATCATCAAAAGGAGTCAAAGATAAGCAACGCGGAAGCTAAAACGAACTCATAACCTATGAGACCTAAGACCATGCTCTGATACCATCTGTCACACCCCGCGTAATCCAACTGACGGGGTGGCCAGCCACCACCGCCGAACTATGATGGGCGTGAACTAAATAAATACCATTCTTAGCATGAGACATATATGAGACAATGAATTAATCAATCCACAAGATAAATATTTTAATCCATCCCAAACTATGATAATAACTGAACGATAAAAAATCCATCACATGCTAAAACTGCAATTTAAATCCAATCTCCAATAATAAATTTTATTAAAAATCGAAAGAAACCAACTGAAATCTTTTAACAACTTTGGAACCAAATGGCCCAATAAAACTCAAAAGGTGTCTCATAATGGAAATACGACTGAAAAGGAAAGTATAAACTAAAATAAAGCAATAAAAGAATAACTCCAGCTACACCTCCAAACGATATCCAATAAATCCTATGCAGCTACTCCAACACTAATACCTAAAAAAGTTAGTCAACGCACGAGGTCAGAGCCCCGAGCATGAATACATACTACTCCGCTCAAATAGAATCCATGAATCTAGACAGTAGCATTATACGGAATAAATATCACAATAGAGTATTTTAAATTAAAGGTGATAAATATAAATCACTAACTACCCGCAGAGATTCTATTAAAAAGGCACATCAATATGATTTTAAAGTCCCAAGTCCCACGATGTTAATTGATTAAATTAACCAAATTTTATTATTGTTCTCACTTTTTATTATGACGGTCCTCCCGTCCTGGGTGGTAATTTCCACCAAAGTGTCACACTTCTCCTTGCCAAAATGCCAGTCGAATCCGTTTAAACTGTCGATCCCCCGCAATTTGACAAGGTTCCACACACGGCGTGATATAAAACGCCAGCCGAATCCGGTTAAACTGTCGATCCCCCGCAATTTATGTCGCCAGTAATTTTCATACCCGTTTTTATCTTAGGCATTAATTCTCAATTTCTCAATTTCAAAATTTATAAATTATTCCACCTTTTTAATCGATGTGAGATCCTCAAAATACCCCTTAGTCCCATACCTAAGGGTCCTCATGTTATCAACACGTCCTACCCTATGTATATTATGAATTTCTAAGATAAACCTCGACCTAGTCTTATGCCTAGGTTAGCGTAACGATGATAAAATACTGAAAACCAGTCCATCCCAATATGATAAAAATCGTGATAATCTACCCTCACTAGTCTCATACCTAGAAGGCGTAAATTATCAAAAGGCCTACCCACTAGTCCCATACCTAGAAGGCATCCTAAAATATAGAGAGAGCTAAAATACCCAACAACCAGTTGTCACAATGGAAATTTAATAGTACCAACAAGTCACACAAACAACCATAATTAATCAACGTATAAAACTACGCATAATAGTCCAATTCAATTAAATCTTAATTTAATTATCACATCGTCTTAAACACCCAATTAATCCCATCTAATTATTTTAAATCAAATACACCGAGATTTCATCATTAATACATCATATTTCAAATTTCATTATCTCTACACAATTTACATGAGTTATACATCCCCAAATTCATTTAATTCAAAACCAAGGTTTTTCTACATACAACCTACACCAATAAAACCCAAAATCCACTCATCAATCCTACGTACCCAAGGGTTATGAATATTATTCAGATTAAAAGATTTAATAAAAATAGTCACATAATTAGTGTCCACTTTCTCTAATTAAGTTACTAATTGATTTTAATCAAAAATACATGATTAAGGGTTTAGACGACACTTAAAACGCATAATACTAAAGGAAAAGAATAGAGTATTGATGCCTGGGATTCATATGAAGAAAAATTGGTAGCACGATTGGATTGCTCACAAACAATTAACAAAGAAGTGTTCTTGAACAAACTTGATTAAACCTCAATTAAGCCTTCCAAAACTTGTGACAAAACCTTGATTATGATGGAGGTTGATGATTATGGTGGAGAGGAAAAACTATTGGAAGAGCTCTCTGGTGAAAATATTGGGAAAAAGTGATTATGAGAAGTCCCCCTACAGATTATTAGTCTTATATACTAATTAGGAATCCTAATCCAATTCCAACTCTACAAAACAAATGACCGACTTGCGCCAGATCTGGGGTAGTCAATCGATCGACTCCTTGGGTCGATCGATCGATCGAGAAGGTCCGCAGACAGATCCCTCACAAAATTTTATAAGGCAAAAATAATTAAAAACTCAATAAAAACTCCATTTTAAATCCGATTTCAATTCCGCTTGAAGTTTCATTCTTCTAAAATCATAACCAACATATTTATTTAATAAAAAACATTAAATTCAAAATTTTTATTTTTCTCGAATATTCCAATTAATTAATTAATAAAGACACGGGGTGTTACATACTTACCCACTAAAAAAAAGAATTTCGTCCTTGAAATTCGACAAAACCCAAGCGCGCAAGACAACATAAGGCTCACATATGCCTACCCGTAGAGTGTTATAATCGGGAGCCCATACACTCAATCCTACCCGCACAAAAACTCCCTATTCCTAAAATACAATTTATATACCTACACATATAGTATCTGAAAAATAGGGATTACGTACCGACACTCCACTAGCCACGTAATCTATCATGCTTTGCCTGATGCTGAGGTACATAGCACCTCCCATAACTGAGACTGGTTAGTGTTGCGACCACCCCCTGCGCTCCTGATGCTGTCGGTGCGTCTCTCTCTCACCGAACACTCATTGCTGCTAAGACTCAAGGCCTCAGTACCTGTTGTCCCTTAACTCCTTGCCCTTGCTTCACTTGCATGACTTGGCCCGATTGGTCCTGAATTGCTTGTTTTTGTTGGACCGATTTCTTGAAACACCTAGCCGCTCGATGTCTTACTTTCCCACAAATAAAGCATTCACCTTTAAAAGGTTCGAAACTTCTAAATGTTGCTCGCTCCTCTCCTTGACCTTCTTGTTCCTGATTGGTCCTCTTCCATGCTTGATCATTGCGACCCTTACTCTCACTTCCTTTCCCATTAAAGTCTCGTCTATTTGCCAACTTCTTTTGATAATTGGCCTTCTCTTGCCATAGTAACACTGCGACATCCACCACTGTAGCATAAGTAGTGTACGTCGGATTTCCTAACACCATATTTCTAATCTACCAAGACAATCCCTTAATGAAACACTCCACTTTATTCACCTCAATACTAACCTCCTCTAGTACAAACATGGATAAATTTGTGAACTCATGTTCATACTCGACAATCGAATTTGAACCTTGCTCCAAGTCCATAAATTCTCTCTTCTTCGTGTTCCTAATTGCAGACGAAAAGTACTTATTGTTGAACTTTATCAGAAACTCTTCATAACCCAATTGATTTATCTCCTCTGATGTGGTAGCACTCTCCCACCATTGCAACGCGTCCCCTGTCAACTTAAATGTTGCTAACATCTGCTTATGCACATCCATGCAGTCCACTATCCTCAAATGCCTCTCCATGTCTTTCCTCCATTGATGAGCAACCGTTGGGTCATATCCCCCTCCAGAGGTGAGAGTATTGCCCTTAAGGAAGCTAGTCCTCACCCTATCCCAGGCCGAAGCATGTGTAGCCTGCTCCTTCCCCTGCAAAGTCAACCATCTCTGCCTCCCCATCTCCTTACCAGTCATTGTGGCCTCACGAATGATAGCTAATAACTCCTCAGCCTCCAAAATAATTTGACGCTGCCTCTACTGAGTCGCGGGACCAGAAACAGACTCCTCTATCCTATTCTCAGCTCTCCTTGTGTTCAACATCTGAAAAGATAGGAACAAAACAACATCAGACTCAAAATGACTAAGACTACAAATCATCCAAAGGAATCAAAGATAAGCAATGCGGAAGATAAAATGGACTCATAACCTACGAGACCTAAGACCATGCTCTGATACCATCTGTCACACCCCCCGTAATCCGATTGACGGGGTGGCCAGCCTCCACCGCCGAACTACGTCGGGCGTGAACTAAATAAATACCATTCTTAGCATGAGACAGATATTAGACAATAAACTAATCAATCCACAAGATAAATCTTTTAAACCATCCCAAACGATGATAATAACTGAACGATAAAAGATCCATCCCATGCTAAAACTGCAATTTAAATCCAATCTCCAATAATAAATTTTATTAAAAACCGAAAGAAACCAATTGAAATCCTTGAACAACTTTGCAACCGAATGGCCCAATAAAACTCAAAAGGTGTCTCATAATGGAAATACAACTGAAAAAGAAAGTATAAACTAAAGTAAAGCAATAAAATAATAACTCTAGCTGCACCTCCAAACAAAATCCAATAAATCCTATGCAGCTACTCCAGCACTAATACCTGGAAAAGTTAGTCTATGCACGAAGTCAGAGTCCCGAGTATGAATACACACTACTCCCCTCAAATAGAATCCTTGAATCTAGACAGTAGCATTATACGCAATAAATATCACAATAGAGTATTTTAAATTAAACGAGATAATTAAACGTGATAAATATAAATCACTAACTACCCGCAAAGATCCCCATTAAAAAGGCACACCAATATGATTTTTAATTCCCAAGTCCCACAATATTAATTAATTGAATTAACCAACTTTTATTATTGTTCTCACTTTTTATTATGACGGTCATCCTATCCCGGGTGGTAATTTTCACCAAAGTGTCATACTTCCCCTTGCCAAAATGCCAGGCAAATCCGTTTAAACTGTCGATCCCCCGCAATTTGACAAGGTTCCACACACGGCGCGACATAAAACGCCAGCCGAATCTGGTTAAAGTGTCGATCCCCCGCAATTTATGTCGCCACCAATTTTAATACCCATTTTTTATCTTAGGCATTAATTCTCAATTTCACAATTTATAAATTATCCCACCGTTTTAATCGATGTGAGATCCTCAAAATACCCCTTAATCCCATACCTAAGGGTCCCCATGTTATCAATACGTCCTACCCTATGTATAGGATGAATTTCTAACATAAACCTCTACCTAGCCTTATGCCTAGGTTAGCGTAACTATGATAAAATATTGAAAATCAACTACCCCAATATGATAAAAATTGCGATAATCTACCCTCACTAGTCCCATACCTAAAAAGCGTAAATCATCAAAAGGCCTACCCACTAGTCCCATACCTAGAAGGTATCCTAAAATATAGGGAGAGCTAAAATACCAGATAACCCGTTGTCAGAATGACAATTTAATAATACTAATAGGTCACACAAACAAGCATAATTAATCAATGTATAAAACTACGCATAATAGTCCAATTCAATTAAATATTAATTTAATTATCACATCGTCATAAACACCTAATTAATCCCATTTAATTGTTTTATATCAAATACACCAAGACTTCATCATTAATACATCATATTTCAAATTTTATTATCTTTACACAATTTACATGAGCTATACATCCCCAAATTCATTTAATTCAAAACCAAGGTTTTTCTACTTGCAACCTACACCAATAAAACCCAAAATCCACTCATCAATCCTACGTACCCAAGGGTTATGAATATTGTTCAGATTAAAAGATTTAATAAAAATAGTCCCAAAATTAGTGTCCACTTTCTCTAATAAAGTTACTAATTGATTTTAATCAAAAACACATGATTAAGGGTTTACGCGACACTTAAAACGCATAATACTAAAGGAAAAGAATAGAGTATTCATGCCTGAGATTAAGTTGAAGACAAACTGGTAACACGGCTGGATTCCTCACGAAAAATTAACAAAGAAGTGTTCTTGAACAAACGTGATTTAACCTCTATTAAGCCTTCCAAAACTTGTGACAAAAACTTGATTGTGTTGGAGGTTAATGATTATGGTGGAGAGAAAAAGCTTTTGAAGAGCTCTTTGGTGAAAACTTTGGGGAAAAGTGATTATGAGAAGTCCCCCAACGGATTATTATTCTTATATACTAATTAGGAATCCAATTCCAACTCTACAAAATAAATGACCGACTTGCGCCGATCTGGGTTAGTCGATCGATCAACTTCCTGGGTCGATCGAGCAGGTCGGCGGATAGATCCCCCACAAAATTTTTTAAGGCAAAAATAATTAAAAACTCCATTTTAAATCCGATTTCAATACCGCTTGAAGTTTCTTTCTTCTAAAATCATAACCAACATATTTATTTAATAAAAAACATTAAATTCAAAATTTTATTTTTCTCGAATATTCAAATTAATTAATTAAATTAATTAATAAAAACATACTTCCCCACTAGAGAAAGAATTTCGTCCTCGAAATTTGTCAAAATCCAAACGCTTACACCCAATCCTACCAGCACAAAAACTCACTATTCCCAAAACAATTTATATACCCACACATATAGTATCTAGAAAATAGTGATTACGTATCGACACTCCACTAGCCACACAATCTATCGTGCTCTACCTGACGCGGAGGTATATAGCACCTCCCATAACCGGGACTGGTTAGTGCTGCGACCATCCCCTGCGCTCCAGATGCTGTCGGTGCTGCTGGATCTCCCTGAACACTCGCTGCTGCTAAGACTGGAGGCCTTAGTCCTAGCTGCCCCAGAACTGCTTACCCTTGTTTCCCTTGCATGACTTGGCCCGATTGGGCCTTAATTGCTTGTTCTTATTAGCCCGGTTTCTTGAAACACCTTGCCGCTTGATGTCCTACTTTCCCATAAATAAAGCGTTCACCTTTAAAAGGTTCGAAACGTCTAGATGTTTCTCGCTCCTCACCTTGACCTTGTTGTTCCTGATTGGTCCTCTGTCTCTTACATGCTTGATCATTGCGACCCTTAGTCTCACTTCCTTATCCATTAGACTCTTATCCCTTTACCAACTTCTTTTGATAATTGGCCTTATCTTGCCATAGTAGCGTTGTGACATCCACCACCTGAGCATACGTAGTGTACACCGGATTTCCCAACACCATCTGCCTAATCGACCAAGATAATCCCTTAATGAAATACTCCATTTTCTTCACCTTAGTACTAACCTCCTCTGGTACAAACATGGATAAATTTGTGAACTCCTATTCATATCAACAATCGACTTTGAACCTTGCTCCAAGTCCATAAATTCTCTCTTCTTAGAATTCCTAATGGCATACGAAAACTACTTATTGTCGAACTTTATCGAAAACTCTGCATAACCCAAATGATTTATCTCCTCTGATGTGGTAGCACTCTCCCACCATTGCAACTGTAAGGACATAAATTTCCAATTGAGTCCATGTATTGTTTTGACTTAATTCCGTGAACAAAACTGTGTTTGTAATATGTCATTAGGAGATTTTTTTTTGTCACAATCCCACTTCGTCTATGATGTATTGAAGAAATTAAAGACTTTGCGGAAAAGATTCAAAGAATTAATAATGACGAAGTTTAATTGGTGCAAGTTTAATCGTCTTCAAAGTTTATTTCATTCTGAGATCACACATGTATGAATGCGTATAATTAATGGTGCTCGGGATTATTTTTACAAAAGATAAGGATGTAATTTTTATAAGAAAAATATTTTAAAATGTTTTTAAAAGTGTTTTAAATGTTTACACTACGTTTTATTCTGATCAACTCGAAATAGAGTTTGACTTATTTGGACCTCTTTTGAAAGAGACGTTTTAAACAAATAGTTTAAAAGTCAAACTGACAGGACTGTCGTTCGAATGACATCTATCCTTCGTTCAAGCGAGATGGCTATGTCGTGCGAATGACATGCCTATCTCATTCGAGCGACACTATTTTCGAGGCGGCGTTTAATTCCTATTTAAAACTAGTTTTCGTCAGAGTTTGGTAAGTGTGCATTCTGGAAAAACTGTTTACGCTCCAATACGAGTTTTGAACATGTTTTCTAAGGTTTAAAAAGCTTAAACACATCCTTAGAGTTTGAAAAGATCCGAGATATCATTATTATATATTTATGTCATCGTGCTGCACTAAGAAGGTTTGTTCTACAATTGAACATCAGGGTTTTGCGGTGAAGAAAAGAGAAGGACTTCTTGTTCGACATCGTAGACGAATCAAAGCCATTCGGTGGACACCGAGACATACGTGGACGCGTGTGTTATGGACAGGTATCGTGGAAGACGAAATTTCTACATGGGCACTATTGAATAATGGTAGAAGATCAGAAGGAGCGTCAAGACCTGTGGGGATCGAATCATTGAGTAAGGCTAATCTATATTTGTAAAACCTTTGTTCATAGTGATTGTCTGACTTGGGTCGTCCGAGGTTGTTTTCCCGTTTTGGGTTTTTTCCTCGTACATCTGGCGTTGTGAGTATTATTTACTTTACTTTACTTGCTTTAATCACTAGATGCATGTTTAGGATTAATCAAGATAAAATTGGTTTAAAGTAAGAATTGGGTTTTCACAACTTGGTTTGGTGCACATTAAAAGTTGGATAATTTTTTGGTAAAAATTGGTTTGATTTGAAACACTCATAAGGACCACCCCGTTTCATAAATTGGTATCAGAACTAGAAAATATATTTTATTTTTTTTGTGATCCCGTGTGTTTTCAAAGATGAATTTTGGATATAACGAATTTTCTCGAACTCTTATTTTTTATGGCACAAATTACACTTATTGGAAGATGAGAATGATATGTGCATTAAAATCTATTGATGAGCGTGTGTGGATAGCAGTTAAGAAAGGTTGGACACCCCCTATCACTATTGTAGGCGAGGTCACTAGTTTAAAGCCTGTTGAGTCATGGACCGAAACTGAACAAAGAATTTCACAATATAATTCTAAGGGTCTGCACGTTATTGTTTCACATGTCACACAGGAAGAATATAATAGAATTATGACTTGTGAAACATCAAAAGAGGCTTGGGATATTTTGGCACTCACTCACGAGGGCACTAGCACGGTTAGGGCGTCTAAGCTTCAAAATATCACTACACAGTTTGAGACCATTAGGATGTTAGAGAGTGAGACTTTTGATGAGTTTTATGCTAGGTTGTCCAATATTGTCAACTCGTCATTTAACCTAGGTGAGAAAATTCCTGACAACCGTGTCATTAAGAAAATCCTTAGGTCATTGCCTAGTAGGTTTGATGCGAAAGTAACCATTTTAAACTCCTTGGGTAAGTTAGAGTCGACGAAACTAGAAGAGACTGTAGGTGACTTACAAACATATGAAATCGACATGATTACCTCCAAGCAAGTGCCTATGAAAGAAAAGGGTATTTCTTTGAAAACCCTTAAGGAGTAAATTAAAGTTCAGGATTCCGATTCCAATTCCGATTTTGAGGATGTTGCTTTGTTGGAAAAGAAATTTAAAAAATTTATTAAGTATCAAAAGCAATCGAAAGATGCCAAGAAATTTGAAAAATTCAAGAACAATAAAGTTGATCCCACCTCTAAGGATAAGTTTGAGAAGCCTAAGAGAGATGAATCGGATAAGTGTTTTGGGTGTGAGGGGTACGGTCACAAAGTCAAGAAGTGTCCCACTAGACTTAAGAAAGAGGTCAAATAACCCATTGTTTATAGTGCCACCTTAAGTGATAATGATCCGAAAGAGGGAGAGAGTTCCCCCATTGATCGTAACTTTGTTGCGTTTATGGCATGTCATGTGAGCGACGACGATTCTCATGTGCATGACACTTCTGAGGAGGTTTTGAGTGAATCCCATGTTAGTGAGGGTGAAGAGAGTGACGAGGAGGAGGTAGATGTGAAAGAGTTGCAAATTGCATTTAATGAGTAGTATGCCGAGAATGTGAAAGTGAAAAAGGCAAATGCAAAATTGCAAGCTAAGTTGAATGAGCGTGCCATAGAAAATTATGATAGTTTGATTGAGGATCTTAGGGCACGAGAGAAGAAGTTTAGGGAGAAACTAGAGTTTGTGGTGAAAGAGAGGGATAATCTCCGTGGTTTGATCGAGTCTTTGAAAAAGGAGATTTTAGCGTTTGAGGAGTCTAGGCGTTTGCTCGAGTCTAGGATTCATAAGTTGGAGGAGAGATTGAGAGACTCGTCTAGAGTTAAATTTGATTTAGAGGCTAGGTCGGAGAAGTTAGATAAGATCTTAGGCACCGTCCAAATTAAGGGAGATAGGGGAGGTATAGGTTTTGATGAGAGAGTTGTTTCCATTCCCCCCGCACGTGTGAGAAACACTAGGAAGGTTAGAAAAGGTCCACATACAGGTAACCATTCCCATCATCGCTACACTTGCACGTTTTGTGGTAGGAAAGGTCACCTTAGGCGTTATTGTTACGACCTTAGACAAGCTCCTAGGAAGTTTAGGAATAAAGTTGCCCCGCTTCCCAAAACCCCCATGCGTCGTTTTACACCTACTTGGGTTAGGAAATCGGATTTAGTGGCTTTAGGAATAAAACTTCATGATTTTCGTTTGGGTGCACTTGATTCTTCCCATGCTAAATCTAAAGGATGATAGTGTTGTTGTGTTTGTCATATACTAGTTTGCTTCATGATATATTCATTTCTAGTATTATGACACGTGTATCATTTTGTATTATAGTTTCTCATTTGTTTGAGTCTTATTGGAAAAATACAAAAAGATTTTGTTTTTTGAGAAAACTTTTGAAAATCCAAAAAAAAAAATTTTGAGAAAACTTTTGAAAAACCAAAAATATTTTGCTTTTATTTGAGTCAAAATATGTTTGAAAAGCCAAAAATATTTTCGATTTTTGTTTTTGAGTTTGCATGTTTAATGTGGCATATTGGTGTGCTTTGACCCCCCCCCCCCAATCGTTTCATTATCCATGTGGCTAGGACATTTGGTCATTATTATTGATGCTTAGAATGATCTTAACCATTGTTTATAGGGGGTTGTTTCTAAGTTGATATTCATTTTGATTCGACTTTGTATATATGCCAATATTTCACACATGCACGAGTTTATATGGATGTTTGACTTCTCTTGCATATTTGAATCTGGTGAGGCGTTCTTATCTCAATCTTGTCATCTATGCTTAAGTAGACTTAAGGAGAATTGTTCATGTAAGAATCGTTTACCGTGAGGATATGAATTGGTTCCTAATTGAAAAAATGATGAGTGATTCACGGGAAAGGGCTGCGAGAGTTCAAAATTAACTCGTCGTGAAAGTCACCGTTTAAAAGAGCCCAAAAGAAAAAGGAGTATGTTAAGAAAAAGGGGCCAATAATATTTTCTCTAAGTTGAGAATGCTAGAAATCTCAAACGAACTTGAAAAAATATATGAGGGAGTTTGGTTGGAGAAAATTTAAACGGGTTTACACAACTAATCCTAATGTTGAAACATTGCAATTTGACGCTATTATTTGTAGAATCATCAAAATTCTGGATTTGTGTGCATGTAGTATGTTTAGTTCATTTAGCTCACATTTTAATTGTCATATGGCTATGATAAAGTTTGATGATTTATCGCTATCAATTAGAGCTTCTTGATCTTTTCGATGTGTTGGAATTGTGACTCATTTGTTGTAGTTTCACGCCCATACATTCCATGTCCATGTTTTAGCACATCGGTACTATGTTTGCATGTAACTCACATTATTAGTTTTATGCGTTTTTGCAAAAAGCCTACTGTTTTAGCACTATTTTGCTGCTGTCAGGCCCTTTCACTGATTTTTTTCTGAAAATTTTTTCACTGGGCAAATATAAGATATTTCTTGGAAAATTGAAAGTTTGGCATGTCGCGAGATCTCGTTCGAACAACATTACTATGTCGTGCGAAGTCCCGTTCGAGCGACTTCCTCATCCCGTTTGAGTGACGTCCCTGGCTCGTTCGAACGATAGGCTGAATTCTTACTTCTGATTGGTTTGCAGTCCACTGGTTTATTTTGGTGATATTTTTGGTACTGCTGGAAGCTTTCTGGACTGGCTGATTTATATGCAGGTTATATTATCTCATATTGATCTTTTTCATATAGTCCGTTTATCACACCTGATTAGATTACTATATTCTTTGTGTGATTCATTGGTTTACTAGCTATAGATTTGTCATTTTTTTATCATATTTAGCTGGTTGTTTCATGATTATCTAGCGATTTCAAATTGATTCAAATTGGTATATTCTCATGCTAGATACTTTGATTGGTTTATCTTTTCACCGGAATGTCTATTCAAAACAAAAAGGAGGAGAGATGTATGTGATGTAGGGGGAGATTTGAGCATGTTTTGGATTACATATATTAGAAATTGGTATTACAAATTGGTAGTTTAAATTTAGTATCATTTTGTGCTCAATTGCCTAACAAATGATTTTTCATAGTTTATTCATATTAGTATCTATTGTCGTTTGGTATCATTTGGATATATATATTTGTTTCATTTGTTCCTCCATACTTCACTTGGTATTTGTTTGTCTATTTCATGTGTGTAGGTATATTTCAGCGATTCGAGATTTCAAGTCTACATCACATTCAGACAGTTCATGCTTGTCGGTGCTACATATTCTAGTACGTGTCTTGAAATTTTTTATTTTGGGTTTATGGGATGGTATTTAGGCATCATACGGCTTAACGGCCCGGCTTAGGCATTTCACTGATTTAGTTTTGTCCCGGAATAGTCAAAGGGGGAGATTTTTAAGGACACAAATTTCCAATTGAGTCCATGTATTGTTTTGACTTAATTCCGTGAACAAAACTGTGTTTGTAATATGTCATAGGGAGATTTTATTTTTCACGATCCCACTTGGTCTATGACATATTGAAGAAATTGAATACGTTGTGGCAAAGCTTCAAAGAATTAATCATGCCGAAGTTTAATTGGTGCAAGCTTAATCGTCTTCAAAGTTAATTGCATTCCGAGATCACACAGGTATGAATATGTATAATTAATGGTGCTCGGAATTGTTTTTATAAAAGATAAGGATGTAATTTTTATAAGAAAAATATTTTAAAATGTTTTTAAAAGTGTTTTAAATGTTTACACTACGCTTTATTCTGATAAACTCAAACTAGATTTTGACTTATTTGGATCTCTTATGGAAGAGACGTTTTAAACAAATAGTTAAAAAGTCAAACTGACAGGACTATCGTTCGAACGACATCTGTCCTTCGTTCAAGCGAGATGGCTATGTCGCGCGAATGACATGCCTATCTCGTTCGAGAGACACAGTTTTTGAGGCGGCGTTTAATTCCTATTTAAAACGTGTTTTCGTCAGAGTTTGGTAAGTGTGCATTCTGGAAAAACTGTTTACGTTCCAGTACGAGTTTTGCACATGCTTTTTAAGGTGTAAAAAGTTTAAACACATCATTAGAGTTTGCAAAGATCCGAGATATCATTATTATATGTTTATGTTATCTTGCTACACTAACAAGGTTTGTTCTAAAATTGAACATCAGGGTTTTGCGGTGAAGAAAAGAGAAAGACTTCTTGTTCGACATTGTAGGCGAATAAAAGCCATTCGGTGGGCACCGAGATATACGTGGATGCGTGTGTTGTGGACAGGTATCATGGAAGACAGAATTTCTACGTGGTCACTATTGAAGAATGGTAGAAGATCATAAGGAGCGTCAAGACTCGTGGGGATCGAGTCATTGAGTAAGGCTAATTTGTCTTCGTAAAACCTTTGTTCATAGTGATTGTCAGACTTAGGCCGTTCGAGATTGTTTTCCCGTTTTGGGTTTTTTCCTCGTACATCCGGCGTTGTGAGTATTCTTTACTTTACTTTACTTTACTTTACTTGATTTAATCACTAGATGCATGTTTAGGATTAATCAAGATAAAATTAGTTTAAAGTAAGAATTGGCTTTTCACAACTTGGTTTGGTGCACATTAAAAGTTGGATAATTTTTTGGTAAAAATTGGTTTGATTTGAAACACACATAAGGACCACCCCGTTTCACAGCAACGCATCCCCTGTCAGCTTAAATGTTTCTAAAATTTGCTTTCGCACATCTGTGCAGTCCACTATCCTCAAATGCCTCTTCATGTCTCTCATCCACTGGTGAGTAACCACTGGGTCAGATCCCCCTCCAAAGGTGGGAGGATTGCCATCAAGGAAGCTGCTCCTCACCCTATCCCGGGCCGAAGCGTGTGTAGCCTACTCCTGCTCCTGCCCCTGCAAAGTCAACCCTATCTACCTCCCCATCTCCATACCGGCCGCTGTGGTCTCACGAATGATAGCTGCTAACTCCTCGGCCTCCAAAATAATCTGATGTCGCCTCTCATGAGTCACGAGACCAGAAACAGACTCCTCTCTCCTATTCCTAGCTCTCCCTGTGTTCTCCATATAAAAAGATAGGAACAAAACAACACCAGACTCGGAATGACTAAGAGTACAAATCATCAAAAGGAATCAAAGATAAGCAACACGAAAGCTAAAATGGATTCATAACCTACGAGACTTAAGACCATGCTCTGATACCATTGGTCACACCCCGCGCAATCCGACTGACGGGGTGGCCAGCCACCGTCGCCGAACTATGTCGGACGTGAACTAAATAAATACCATTCTTAGCATGAGACAGATATGAGACAATGAATTAATCAATCCACAAGATACATATTTTAATCCATCCCAAATTATGATAATAATTGAACGATAAAAGAACCATCACATGCTAAAACTGCAATTTAAATCCAATCTCCCATAATAAATTTTATTAAAAACCGAAAGAAACCAACTGAAATCCCTTAACAACTTTGGAACAGAATGGCCCAATAAAACTCAAAAGGTGTCTCATAATGGAAATACGACTGAAAAGGAAAGTCTAAACTAAAGTAAAGTAATAAAAGAATAACTCCAGTTGCACCTCCAAACTATATCCAATAAATCCTATGCAGCTACTCCAGCTCTAATACCTAAAAACGTTAGTCAACGCACAAGGTCAAAGCACACTACTCCTCTCAAATAGAATCATTGAATCGAGACAGTAGCATTATATGCAATAAATATCACAATAGAGTATTTTAAATTAAATGTGATAAATATAAATCACTAACTACCCACAGAGATCCCCATTTAAAAGGCACACCAATATGATTTTAAATTCCCTAGTCTTACGATGTTAATTAATTAAATTAACCAAATTTTATTATTGTTCTCATTTTTTATTATGACGGTCCTCTCGTCCCGGGTGGTAATTTTCACCAAAGTATCACACTTCCCCTTTGCCAAAACGCCATCCGAATCGATTCAAACTGTCTATCCCCCGCAATTTGATAAGGTTCCACACACGGCGCGACATAAAACGTCAACCGAATCTGGTTAAACTGTCGATCCCTCGCAATTTATGTCGCCACCAATTTTAATACCCGTTTTTATCTTAGGCATTAATTCTCAATTTCAAAATTTATAAATTATTCCACCCTTTTAATCGATGTGAGATCCTCAAAATACCCATTAGTCAAATACATAAGGGTCCTCATGTTATCAACACGTCCTACCGTATGTATAGGATGAATTTCTAACATAAACCTCTACCTAGTCTTATGCCTAGGTTAGCGTAACGATGATAAAATACCAAAAATCAGCCTACCCCAATATGATAAAAATCGCGATAATCTACCATCACTAGTCCCATACCTAGAAGGCGTAAATCATCAAGAGGTCTACCCACTAGTCCCATACATATAAGGCATCCTAAAATATAGGGAGAGCTAAAATACCCAATAACCCGTCGTCACAATGGAAATTTAATAATACCAACAAGTCACACAAACAAACATAATTAATCAACATATAAAACTACGCATAATAGTCCAATTCAATTTAACCTTAATTTAATTATCACATCATCATAAACACCCAATTAATACCATTTAATTATTTTAAGTCAAATACACCAAAATTTCATCATTAATACATCATATTTCAAATTTTATTATCTCTACACAATTTACATGAGTTATATGTCCCCAAATTCATTTAATTCAAAACCAAGGTTTTTCTACATGCAACCTACACGAATAAAACTCAAAATCCACCCATCAATCCTACGTACCCAAGGGTTATGAATATTATTCAGATTGAAAGATTTAATAAAAAACAGTCCCATAATTAGTGTCCACTTTTTCTAATTAAGTTACTAATTGATTTTAATCGAAAACACATGATTAAGGGTTTACACGACACTTAAAACACATAATACTAAAGGAAAATAATAAAGTATTAATGCCTAAGATTAAGTTGAAGAAAAATTGGTAGCACAGTTGGATTCCTCATGAAAAATTAACAAAGAAGTGTTCTTGAACAAACTTGATTAAACCTCAATTAAGCCTTCCAAAACTTGTGACAAAAACTTGATTATGTTGGTGGTTAATGATTATGGTAGAGAGGAAAAACTTTTGGAAGAGCTCTCTCGTGAAAATCTTGGGAATAAGTGATTATGAGAAGTCCCCCTACGGATTATTAGTCTCATATACTAATTAGGAATCCTAATCGAATTCCAACTCTACAAAACAAATGACCAACTTGCGCCAGATTTGGGGTAGTCGATCGATCGACTCGCTGGGTCGATCGATCGATCGAGCTGGTCGACAGACAGATCCCCCACAAAATTTTATAAGGCAAAAATATTTAAAAACTCAATAAAAACTCCATTTTAAATCCGATTTCATGTCCACTTGAAGTTTCATTCTTCTAAAATCATAATCAACATATTTATTTAATAAAAACATTAAATTCAAAATGTTATTTTTCTCGAATATTCTAATTAATTAATTAAATTAATTAATAAAAACACAGGGTGTTACATTGTCGTGAGTTCAAGAAACTAAAAGAAAAAGGAGGGTCATCAGACACAAAGAAAAAATTTACTACTATGATATCTGATGCTAATATGCTTAGAGAAGATAACTCTTGGTGGATTGATTCTGGTGCCACAAGCAAAAATTTAGTTTCTGGAAGTCTTCTTAACAAGTTTGGATTTAAACTTGTATTTGAGTCAGACAAATTTATTCTGACTAAAAATGGTACCTTTGTAGGCAAAGGTTATTTGTATGAGGGTGTGTTTAAGCTCAACATCAATGAAAAAGATTCTTTTGCTTATATTGTTTATTGTCTTTCATTATGGCATAGTCGATTAGGACATGTTAATATAAAGAAAATGCATTTCATGGTTAATTTAAATTTAATTTCAAGATATGAGAATGACATGAATGAAAAATGTAAATTATGCATGCAAACTAACATAACGAGATTACCTTTTTCAAAAATAGAAAAAACTACATCTTTGTTGCAATTAGTACATAGTGATGTTTGTGATTTGCATGGAACACCTACTAGGGGTGGTAATAAATATTTTGCTACATTCATCGATGACTTTTCAAAATATTGTTACATATATCATTTAAACTATAAGGATGATGTGCTTAATAGATTTAAGACATATAAAAATGAAGTTGAAAATCAATGTGATACTAAAATCAAATGTCTTAGATCTGATAGAGGTGGTGAATATCGCTTTCCTCAATTATGTGAAGATATGAGTATTATACATGAAGTTATTGCACCTTATACACCACAACAAAATGGATTAGCAGAAAGATAAACTACGACACTGACTGGAATGGTTAACGTTATGCTTTCTTATTCTAGTTTAAATAAAGGGTTTTTGGGAGAAGCACTTTTAACTGCGTTTTATATTCTGAATAGGATACCTGAATTATGGAAGAATGAAAAACCTAATTTAGGTTATCTCAAAGTTTGGGGTTGTAGATCTATTGTAAGACTACCTGAAACTAAGAGAAAGAAATTAGGAAGTAAAGGCGTTGAGTGTATTTTCATAGGTTATGCACAACATAGTAAAGCCTATAGATTTATGGTTAGTGAACCTAGTAATTCTGTTGAGGTAAATACTACAATTGAATCTAGAGATGCATTTTTTTATGAACAAGGGTTTTCTTCTATTCCATGAATAAATAATGAAAAAGAATTAAATACACCTTCACAATTAGATGATACACCACTAGTAGAACTAGAAGAGATTATAAAAGTAAAAGACCTAGAAAAGAAAAGAGCTTTGGTCCTGACTTTGTAGTCTATCTTGTTGAAGGAACTAGAGACACACCTTGTAATCAATTTTCTTTTACTCTTAGTGTTGAAACAGAACCACAAACTTATAGTAAGGCAATTAAGTCGATAAATTCATCATTTTGGAAAGAAGCTATAAATGATGAAATGGATTCAATCATGGGAAATCAAACTTGGAAGTTAGTAGACTTACCTCCAGGATCTAAACTCATAAAGTGTAGATGGATCTTTACAAAAAATGAAAATATATGGAACTATTTTTTATAAGGCTAGATTGGTTGCTAAAGGTTTTACACAAAAAGAAGGAATTGATTATTTTGATACCTATACATCAGTTGCTAGAACATCTATTATTAGAGTTTTGATTACATTTGCATCTATATATAATTTTGAAATTCATCAAATGGATGTGAAAACTGCCTATTTAAATGGTGACTTAGAAGAAGAAGTTTACATGGAACAACCTGAAGGATTTGTTATGCCCGGACAAGAACATAAGGTATGTAAACTTATTAAGTCCTTATATGGCCTAAAACAAGCACTTAAACAATGGCATGAAAAATTCGATAAAGTTGTCATTTCTTATGGTTTTAATATTTATGAATCTGATAAGTGTGTTTATAGTAAATTTTCTAGTGGTAAAGGTGTGATCATTTGTTTATATGTATATGACATGTTAATTCTTGGTACTGATTTAGAAAGCATTAATAATATAAATAGTTTTTTATCTTCTAAATTTGATATGAAAGATATGGGTGTGGCTGATGTCATATTAGGAATGAGAATAATAAGGAAAGATAAAAATATAATTCTCACTCAATTTCATTATGTTGAGAAAATTTTAAAGAAATTTCATTAGTTTGATTGCACACCTGTTAGTACACCTTTTGAGCCACAGCTAAAGATGATCCTTAATACTAGTAAAGTTATTTCACGATTGGAATATGCACGAGTAATTGGTAGTTTAATGCATGCCATGACATGTACTCGACCTGATATTACATATGCTTTTGGAAAATTAAGTAGATATACTAGTAATCCAAGTTTATTACATTGGCACGTTGTCAATAGAATATTAAAATATTTAAAAGGAACTATGGACTATGGTATATACTATAGTGGATATCCATCAGTATTATAAGGTTTTTCTTATGCCAGTTGGATAAGTGAGCGGGAGGATCATTCCTCAACAAGTGGATGGATTTTCACTCTTAGTGGAGGAGTTGTTTCTTGGGGATCAAAGAAACAAACTTATATAGTTGACTCTACAATGGCAGCTGAGTTTGTAGTATTGGCTGCAACTAGTAAAGAGGCAGAATGGTTAAAAAATTTATTAATTAAAATTCCAGTTTGGCCAAAACCAATGCCTCTTATATCCATACATTGTGACAGTGAGTCTACACTTTCCAGAGCTTATAGTAAAGTATACAATGGAAAATCTAGACATATTGGCCTGAGACATAGTTATGTCAAACGAATGATTACGGATAGCGTAATCACAGTGGATTATGTAAAATCAAGTCAAAACTTAGCTTATCCATTTACAAAAGGTCGTGCAAGAGGACTGGTGTCTAAGACATTATTGAGGATGGGACTAAAGCCCATTAACAATAATCACTCTTGATGGAAACTCAACTTGATACTTGACATATTCAAGTCTCAATTTCATTGATTAAAGTACATCATATGACGTGATTGTAAGCACTAAAAAATCAAATATCGCAAAGATAAGTGCTTAGTACATGTAATGAATAATGAATGAGGATACGTTTTATCTTAATAGACTTATGGTGTTTTAGTTATATGGACACCTATGATAGTCTACCTATATGCATGTGGAAGTGGTACCGCTTCCTATAAGAATTGGGCTTGACTCTAAAGCATGCATGAAATCAAGGTACAAACGGCCTAATACATGTGTCGGCTTATATGGATAATCAGTGACTAAAAGATAGACAAGTCTGTCTTATCAATATAGATTGATATTTCAAAGGCAAGTCTACTATACATTCATAGTTGCCCTTGACGAATCTTCACAGGTTATTGGTTCAAGTCGTGAGACACCAATACCTATACACAGTCTTACAGACAATCAAAGATTTACAAAACTTATTTTGAAAATGGTGGAGGAATGTTGGAGTTTTTTAAAATAAGTGAGTAAAAGTTGGTGTGTGAAAGCTTGTGACTATTGGTATTTAATAGTCGTGATTGTTGGTGTTTAATAGTCATACCTATTGGTGTTTAATAGGCATACCTATTGGTATTTAATAGTCATGCATGTTGGTATTTAAAAGTCATACTTGTTGGTATTTAACAGTCACACCATTTTATAATAGATTAAGAATGTTAAATTCCACAGTCATGACTCTTGAGACACAACCTTTCATTTCCCATAAATAAATACTACCAATTTTGAAATTCAACATAATTCAGATTAACCCAGTTTCAGATTTCTCAACCCCTACAATTACTCACTTACAATTTTCAGGAGATACAAAAATTATCTTATTATGTTTTGTGCACAGAAACAGAATAAGAACTTGATTCTCTGTTCTTCACTACTACATCCAAGGGTTGTCTTCAAACATACAATTTGTAAATAGTGCAATTGCTTCATTGTATCTTGAGTACGGATATACAAATTCCCGTTTGTATACCAAATCATCTTGGTGGGGCAAATACTGTATTTAGGAAAGTGACAGCACGTCTTGAAGTTTCAGAATTATTTTAAAAATAAACAGAGTTGTATTCAGAAGTTTACATTATTGTATTGAAGTTGACATTATTATTATAAATAGAAGAGTTTCATTTCTGACTTTGCACATTTATTTTCCAACATGGGTGTCTACAACAAATTAAATCAAAGTAACCCTCAACCCTATATAAAAAATATACCCATCTAGTTCAACACTTAAGACCTTGGTTACTTTTTAGTTGCTGAGAGAGGTCTAAGATAGTCAGTGGGGAGAGGGAATAAACAATTTTTTTCCCAAATAAACTAACAGGCAATCTGTAAATAAACAATTTCTTACGTTAACAATGCCAATTATTTTATATAGACGGGTAAATGTAAAAATAAGAGAAATAGATTTTTTAAACAAACATATATAAACGGAAATGAAGTGAAAGCTTACTAAAAGTACCAAGTGTTAACGATGACAGTTTAAGGAACGCAGTTATACTAACATTTAATGCACACATTATCTATATCTATCAGGGAAACAAAGTAGGCAAGAAGACATACTTGAACCGAGATAAGTTTGGGAGATGAAGATAAAACTATAGTAGAAACAATATCAAAAGAATATACAAATTACAAATAGAAAAATACACTACCAAAATAGCCTTGAACATAAACAAAGTCGTGTAAACTCAAAAGCATCCACAAAAGTGGGATAAGCATAAAATTAACCCCATAATTTTTTTATTGTTGGGTATAATACAAAAGCCCTGCATAAAAAAGAAATAGAAATCATTTATATTAATGAATCCCTAACAAAACGAAACAACGCCATTTATGCAATTTATTTAGAGTAAAAAATTGGAACACACCAACGCTTAACATCACAGAATTGATCCTCACCATCACCATCATCGTCGAAAGAGATATGTGTTATGGGGATTAGTTCATTTTAGTTTCTTCCTTACACATCATTTTTCTTGAGCCTTGTGCTCTTTTTACCTATACATCACATTGGTGGGTTTGCTTCAAAAATGCCAGCTTAAGTTTGAGTTCAAAATAACCATATCAACGACCCGAAAACCGAGATATTATTTTGAAACCAAACCGAGTTCTAGATGTAGACCAAACTGAGTTCTTGGTTTTGGATTGAATCTATTTATAAGGTTTGTGAGGGGAGGTTGAGGAGAGCTAAGAGAGAGAGAGGGGGGGGCTTGCTTTTAGTTCCACTCAACCTACAATGACAGCTTAGAGATAGGCGGACTTTTGAGTTGGGTGGAAGGGCGGAGGGAGGATCACCCGAAGGGGTGGTCTAACATGTAACTACAATTTCATAATGAAAAAATCAAACCTAAAAAGTAGGGGTGTTCGCGGTCCGGTCCGATCCGGTTTTTAGTAATTTTAAGGACCGGACCGATTAAATCGGTCCTAAAAAAAAGGACCAAGACCGGACGATTAAATCGGTTTTTCGGGCTTAGTCGGTCCCATTTTTTGTATGGTCGGTCCGGTCGAACTTGTCAGCCCTAAACTTATTGAAATAATCTTTTTAAAAATAAAAACTACCCTTCAAAATTGTCCAAATTTTACCATCAAAACTCCCAAAAATTTACCATCAAAACTGTCCAAATTTTATCATAAAAACAACCCAAATTATACCATAAAAATTGTCCAAATTTTACCATAAAACTGCCCACAATGTTGTTCAAAAGTGCTTAAATTTGGACATATAAAGTTGTCCAAAATTGCTCAAAGTTACATATTAAACTGTCCAAAAATGCCCAAATAATACAAACATATAGAGCTGTACAAAACTGCCCAAATTTGGACATATAAACTCTCCAAATAATACAAAATAAATCCGTCCAAATTAAACCACAAGGTTGTCCATAATAATACAAATCAATAATGAGCCAATAAAATTACTACATTCATAAAAATGGCCCAAACTAACTGCAACATCCAAAATAATGCAACCATAATGCTACCCAAAACAATCTCCTCCATAAACCTGAAAATCATCACAAACAATTTCAGAATAAATAGAAAAATAGTCCAAAAAAATGCAACCATGAATTTGAAAACACAGAAAAATTAAAACTGAGTGTGTGGAAAGAAGGCTACCTTCATTTTCACTCGCCATTGTCTACACCTGAAAAAATTAAAACATAGAAAAATGAACAAACTATTATTTATATAATACAACTGGAAAAAGAACAAAAAAAATTATTCTAACTGATGGAGCATACCATTCACATCTGAAATGAAAAATTAGCTGGGAAAAAAAATTTAAACACACTAAAACCGTCCAATCAATATACAGATCTAGAAAACGATTTGGGCAATTTGGTATATATATACAAATCTGTATAATACTATATATACAAAACGATTTGTTATATACAAAACGATTTGTTTGTTTATATATACATAGATCGATTTATATGTATATATACAGATTTGTTATATACAAAACGATTTGTTTGTTTATATATACATAGATCGATTTATATATATATATATATATATATATATATATATATATATATATATATATATATATATAACACGCAACTATATCGATTTATATATATATTACCGATCTGATGGTAGTTCAGCGGCTGAACGCCGGCTGTGAGGGCTGACAGGCGGCGAGGGGTTGAGAGGCGGCGAGGCGATGAGGGGCTAAGAGGCGGAAAGGCAGCGAGGCGATGAGGGGCTAAAAGGCGGAAAGGCAGCGAGGGGCTGAGAGGCGGAGAGGGGCTGAGTGTTGAACGCCGGTTGTGATGGCTGACAGGCGGAGAGGCGGCGAGGGGTTGAGAGGCGGAGAGGGGCTGAGAGAAATGAAGTGAGAGAGAGGGTTTGAAATGAGAGAGAGAACGGCTGAGTATTGAGAGAGGTGATAGAAGAGAGTGAGTGGGTGTTAATTTAAGGTTTTCTTTTCTATATATATATATTAATATGTAACTGGTTCGGTCCGGTCCATATCGGTTATTTTTTGTGACGGACCAAGGACCGGACCGGTTAGACCGGTTTACAAAAAAAAATGGACCGGACCGAATAAAAAAAAGACCAAAAAAATTAAGGCGGTCCGATTCGGTCTGCCCATCCGATTCGGTCTGCCGATCCAATCGATTTTTTGAACACTCCTACTAAAAAGGAAAGAAAATACCTAACAAAACTTAGTTCAATATTCGAATTCATACCTAAAAATAAATTCTATCGGAATTATGTCGAATTATAACATAAAGACGTAAAAAATTCATTACTTAAAAAATCTATCGAAATTGTGCCCGGCGAGTCTTCAACGATTCAAATTCTTCAATTATAGAATTTAAATCAATGCTCAAACAAAGGCCCTATTCAAGATAGACATGCAATCGACATTTATCATAAAAAAATAAATTCTACCAGAATTACATGATTACGATTATAAAAATATCTCGATATAGAAATAATCCCAAATAAAATTATAAGAGCCATTCGATAAAACGCACGTCCAAATTTTTTAATTAGCATTTAGTTCAAACTTTTTTATTTTTTTCCAAAAATTCACTCACCTCATAAAACACTCAATAACACTTTGTAAATAAAGTGTTATTTAACTTAATCACCAATAAATTGGTATATAATGAAATCCTACTAATAAAGTCAAAATCATAAATAGGAATAAATCTAAAAAATTCAAACCAAAATATATAATACTTAAGAAAAAATTATCTACCTAAATCATTAAAATAAATGCATAAATCTTATGCTTAAAAAAAGTGCAGTGCCAATAATTTAAGAGAAAATAAAGGAAACATTCTCCATTGCATAACATCTTAAAATAAATAAAAATATATATATTAAAAAATGGAAAGAAAGAGGAAAAAAAAAAAAAGCGAAGAACAAGTGAAACCCGTGAGATAAAAAGAAAGAGGACTGAGTCGATTTCGGAGCGCCGAAGGGAGGGAGGATGAGTCGTTGACCGGCAGAGGGGCTGATCCCTATTGTAGCAAGATGGTTGATTGAGTCGTCTAGGCTAGGACTTGCGATTTCGTTTATGACAATGCGGTTTTGTTTCGTGAAAGGGAGTGGGACATTTTCCCTTGATTTGATTTGCCCAAAACTTCCAGCAGTTACTAACATTTACACGTTTCAGATTTTTCTCTCTTTTTAACATTGAACTGGACGGGTGTAGGGTTGTACGTAATGAGGTGGGCTAAACTTGAAAGTTGGGTTTGGCTACATTCATATCTGGTCCGGACTTTCAAAGACCTAACAGATTTTAATTTTTTTTTTTGCACTGAGTTGCAGCCCTTGACAGCCTAAGCCTAGATCCACCCTTGGGTGGGTTAGAGATTGAGGGCTCGAGAGATTGGGATGCAGGGCGACGTGAGATGTCATATGAGAGTGTGGTGGAAATAGTGAAATAATTTGAACCCTTTATTTTTGGTTAACGTGTTAAAATCTGAACTCCTAATTGTCTTGTCATTTTATAACACAGTAAAAATATTCTTCTCTTTATTTTATATATGGGGTACGCTTATTCTTTAGTCTTTGCATTGAGTTTAACCTATATTTGACATATATTTCATTGTTATATCAAATTGATATGTTATATGATCGTTTGTGTATATTTTGTTTCATTCATTACATTGATATCATTTGATTCATTATTTGTCCTTACATTATTGAGTTTATTTGTCATTGTCATTTCACATCACACCATTAAATGATAAACTTATTTTCTTTATATTTTCACGTGTCTTGAATTTAGGGAGAGAAGTGTTATGTCTACTATTTATAAATAACAATTGTACAGAATTATGAATAATTAATACAATTACAGAATTAAAACAGAATTACATAAATGAAACACTTACTTGAATTTGCAGAAATTATACAAGAGTAAAAGAAATAATCCGAGCCCTGTAAATCTCACAGTGTCCTTAAGACAATTTATTCCCTCAATGTGCTCTGAGGTTAATGAATATAGTCTCCCAAGATACAACGGATTTTTCCAATTAATTATGTAGCACAACAATAATTAATTTCAACGAACTCAAATACTGTGTCTTTTACTCAACAATACTACAACTTATGGTATGCAGGAGAAAGAATTTTCGAAACTGATATGACAGGATTTTTTCTGGGACAAAAATGACAGCAATTCTGGAGGAGGAAAAATTTTCATTGTTATTTTCTGTAGGGGAAATGTTTAATTTATAGCTTTTGTGTTGACTGTTGGAACAGTCAACCGAAATTAACTGTCAAAACAGTTAATCAGTTAAACGTTTTTAACCGTTGACTGTTGGCAATAACTGCCAACAGTTTATTAATTAATTAATTAATTTCGTAATTAATTAATAATTAAAGCCCAGAAAGTTAAATAAATTCGGCCAAAAATGTAGGCCGAACCGAGCCGGCGTGACGAACGCGCGCGTGAACTATTGACTGAAAGTCAACCCGTGCATAGCTTAGGTCATCTCCCCTTTAAAGAGTTGGGATACCCCAAGGCATCCATGCCTTAGTCCATACTTGGGGTGTTATTAACTCATCAAAATTCCACTACTCTTCCAATGTGGAACAAGAATTAAAACATACTCAATTCATTAACTTTCATTGCTTTGTGAGTCACTTTGGGGACATATTTATCATTCATAACTTATTGAAATTGGACATATGAATATACTACGTTAATCTCCTTGCGGAGGTGAACGCGTTCGTATATGGTCCCACAATTTTCATAGTGTGGTTCCCACCTAAATTTGAGCTCAAAGTTGCTCAAAAATCTGTCCAGAAAAAATCTGGACAGCTTTATAATACCCATTCAATTCCAATTTTCCAACAAGAAGTTGTTTATATTATTCACCTTTAGCTTTGTATATTCTTGAATAAACAGTGGGAGAAATAATGCCTAAGTTTAGGACGTCTAACCTAAGGGGGAGATATTTAATAAAGGAGGGGGGAATTTTTCATATGAGGTTTATATATTTTTATATTATTTTTCATATGAGGTTTATACATTTTTATATTATTTTTACAATTGAAAGGTGCGTTAAGTGTGCAAGTTTTAACAATGATGCTGCAAAGTTTGACTAGAACAAGGCTACTAAAGATCTGTGTCAGTCAGGCGTTTGTACTTTTTCATATGCGGTTTATATATTATTATACTCATATGTGATTTATATATTATTTTATTCTCTTGTCATCTTAAAGGTGTGTAAAGTGTGCAGGTTTTAGCGACGATGCACCAGAGTTTCATAAGAGCAAAACTACGCAACAATTATGTTAGTCAAACATCTCTACTTTTTTTTCTTTTGGTGTTGGGATTGAGTCTTAGAGAGCTTCACGGACTAGTAGGTTTTTTTTTTGAATTGTTTCCTGGAATTGCCAAAGCGAAAGATTTATAAGGGAAATTTTCCAGTCGGATCAATTTCCATATATATTGGCTTTATCCCGTTTAGACAAAACTTGTTTGATTCATAAGTTAGGATTTGAGTTTTTTTCCCTCACGCCTATGATTCGCATTGAATACCGTAGGGGACAAGTTAAAGGGAAACAAATTTGGTTGAGCTATAATGACCAAATTAGTTGAGAAAATAATTATGTTATTTTACTCCATGCCCTTACGATGCTCTTATGGCATAAATGTGTAGAATATTAGGAATGTTGTCGATGTCAAGACTTGTTGCCCCACTTTAAATGTGGGTCATGTGAAATTTCATACCTTTAGATTAAGAGTATGAAATTCATTTTTTCGATTTATAATTAGTGTCATATTTATATTATACATCTAATACAATAGTATTAGAAATGCATATAATAATTAATGCTTCTTACCTATATGCCTTCCTCCTCCTAAAATTTATATGTCCTTTCATCTAAATGGATTAATTAAAAATTTCTTTGAAAACAACAAAATGAATAAATCAAAAGTGTCTTGAAAACAAAAAAAAAAGATTATTCATTATCGACTCCATTAATCAATATCTCAATCCAACACAAAATCGATTCAATTAATCTATTCTCATCATTTTCCACTCAAATCGCATTACACAATGCTACTAATACTACTACATCTATATAATGTTTTTATTTCAAGAAAAAAAGTTCTAAAAAGTTTTCAAAATTTCAAAATTAATTTTTATACAAATAAAAAAAGTTTTTGGTTTTAAAAATATTTTTAACGTTGTATTTATAAGATAAACTTTAATTTTTTGTTTAATAATGACATTTTTTTAAACTAAAAACAAATAAATATATATATTATTTATTTATGTAAAATACGTATAGTTTTTTTAAGCTTTTAATTAATAAAAAATAGTTCCTAATTAAAAAAAGTTTTCAAATTTTGAAATTATTTTTAACATAAATAAAAAAGTTGTTTAAAAAACATTTTAACGTTTTATTTATAGAAAAAACTTTAGGCTTCTATCTATAAATGACATGTGGTTTTTAAACTAAAAATAAATAAAAATATGTATAATTTCTTTATATAAAATACATACAATTGTTTTGGAGTTTTTATTTATAAAAATAGTTTTTATATAGTAAAAATATTTAAAAATAATAGACAAGTCTTATTTACGAAAAAGCTAAATTATATACTTGCTTTATAAGATAATTTAGTAAATTTGTGATATATACTAATTTTTATAATTACTAGTATGCAAATCGGGCGATGCGCGGGCGTATATGAATTGGACCCAAAAAATAAATATTATAGAAAATGACTTTTGTAACAACCCTTTTTTCTCACGTAAAGGCTGGTTGGGTTCGATACGCCGAAGATAGGGCTTATCAACAATTTATACCATTCTCAGCACTAAAGAAATAAAAAATTTCTTTATTTTATATCAAAATCCACCATTAATAAAACATCTAAATAAAACTGATTCAACACATGAATAATAAAAACTTAATCATCATATAATGTCCATAATGTAAAGCTAAGTACAACTTATATAAACAAACTCTTAGGCTTATGCCAATACAAATTCCAGTATGAAATAAAATGACAAAAGATGAAGTACAACCTATACTAGAATCAATGAAGCGAGATTCACTACGCCCAATGCAACGGCAAGTCTGATCCATCGTCAGTCATGCCATCCCTGTCATTTAGAATACCTTGGGGGGAAACATTTATAATTTGGGTCAAAGCCCGAGGTGTGCAAGGATTCTTCACCAATAAACATGCAATTTGTTACTAACTCATACTTCACGTCTTCCCATCGACGCTCACATGTAATGAGTACCTCACATCTCATCCAGAAGCAGTCCTACTCGTATCCTCAATAAAAATGCCAATTGTAACTTCCATTATTTAACCAGTCATGTAAAGAATAATCCATTCAGCTATGCAATAACTAAAAGTGGGTACCCATGTCTGACACCCCGAATTCCCGAATATATTTCATAATATCAATTTCACAATTTACATAAACTAGGTGCATATTCTTACGTCATATTATTCTATAACCCTTGTCTGTCTCTTCAGACCATTTAATTATTTAATGCATATTCCTTGTCGTCTATCCCGTTAGACTTTAAGTTTCATTCTCTTAGATTACCAAATTATTATTCTCATTTATAATTGACTACCCCATTATTCGTTAAGACTCATAATCGTTATTAACTATCCACATCATTTTATTAGCCCAACCTTATTATCATTAACCATTGTCTACATTTTTAGACTAAAAAGGGCACATTCCCGTATAAGTTACACCTAAATGTGTAAAATATATATATATATATATATATATATATATATATATATATATGCGACACACAAAGGCATCTACTGTTGGTGTCTCGTTCATGCTCTATCGGCAAGTTCGAAGGAATTCCTTATCCTAAGCGGACATAAAAAATACACACAAGTTGGGGGCAGTCCCTACACAGGACACCTGTACATGGCCCATTCCCAGTGGTAATACACGAACGGTCAGCGCCAACACCTACCTCTCGTGGATGGAGCCTGCACGTAATACCTATACGACCTACACATCGTCAAGCCCACTTTGCCGACGTGTGGTACACGGTCTGAACATGCGAACCCCCGAGCTGATAGGACGGTCCACTGGTATGTCCACACAAATACATATTAGTACATATTATCATCCATTATGTATAAGTAGTTACTCTATAACTACTTTAATCCAAGAATATCTCAATCCGTATAAATTTTAGACCTCTTAGTTTAACTATAATATTTTAGTCAATTATTCCATAACTCATTTTAAGTCCTTACCTTATAAATACTTTCCAATTAAATATTAAGTCTCATACATTTCCCGTTTTAACTAAAAATCACATTTACTTCATCAATTATTTCTCTTTAAATACATAAGCATAGTTATTTCCCAACTAACCATTCCAGAATATTATAGGTATAGTTATTATCAAACTAACCTTACTAACATGATTATAGGTATAGTTATCCCCAACATGATTATAGGTATACTAACATAATCTTACACTACACCAAAATTTTTATATCATCACGGTCATTGACTGTGACAAGTCTGTGGGCGACGACTTTTTTTTTGCCACGGGGACAAAAACTCTTTATAGAGGGGTGGAGTTGAATTCATCCCCAAGAAATAAATCCTACTTCATCACTCCATATTAAGATATTTGCTAAATATTACAAATACTCTTTATAGAGGAATGGAGAAGAATTCATCCCAAGGTTAAAACCAAAATGGAGATTATTTTCAAATGCCACCAAGTCTTCAATTTATAGGTGGATTGAGGTTAGGGGTATAGTTGAAATTGGATGGACATGAGGGTTGCAAGGTGTGAGAGGGATAAATAAGGGATTGCACAAGTTTTCATTTGGGTTTAATGAGGGTGATGAGATTATGGCTGATTTGAGGATATTTTGGGAAAGGTAGAAGGAGATTAAAACACATGTGGCTTTCTTTTTATTTTTGGCCTTGTTTTGGGTCTTTGTTTCTTAACATAATCGGGTAGGTGTTTGGGAAAGTTCAAATGGGTATTGTTGGTTGGATGAAATGGGTTGAACTTTGGTTCGATCAGAGGGTCGGTTACAGGTTTTGAAAATGGGTCTAGCCATAGTTGGTTCTGGGCTTGGATTCGAGTTGGGGGATAAAGCGGGTCAGGAAATTGGATGTTATGGGTATAAGGAGGATCTATGATGACGGGTTTGGTGGGTCGTGTTCGTGGTGTCCTGTAGGAGGGTATCTTAGGTATTGGGCTGCCAAATTTTAAGGCAAGTTTAACCCGAGTAGAAAAGGTTTGAAGGGTTCGCTGGTTTGGGGTATGGACCTTGGGTAGGAGGGAGAATCGGGTAGATTGGATTTAGATCACCGGATAAGGTAATTGGATTTAGGAGTAGCGGGTATCAGGTCTGAAATGCGTTTGACAGCTGGATTCATGGGTGTGTGATAGTGAAATGGGTGTTGGTGTTGAGGTTTGGGTATAGAATATAGGTGAGTTTAATGGTGGTAGAAGAAAGAGAAGAAAATGGGTGTTTTATTTTAGGGGAGTTTTATCATCTCGACTCAAACTTTAATCATTCCAGATTATTAATAATTATTCGCTTCTTGTTAGTTTTTCAATAAGGTTTACATGTACATATATAAGGAGTCAACTAGAATGAATAAGGGTTATAGGTACATATATAGTAAATCACCTAATATGGGCAACTAATCTCACTTAACCTATTATCACAACCAACATTAACCATTTAGAGTTAGACCCACTAGGCTGAGGATACATTCCTAATCAACATCGTTATACGGTAATCATTTGAGGAAATTAATTCTTAATTTTAACCTCATACATTCGACTTATCTCAAATAAGTGTTTCTTTTTATTCTAACTCTCCCCTAATAAATCATAATATTTTCATCGTATCTTTAAGGTTCTTATCCTCTATGTGCCCCTACAAAAATTTCCCAAATCATCTAGGTAAATCCCAACCTTTTATGTATTTATTTCATACAGCTCTATTCAAGAATCTCGCATAATCTCATACACCCTTTCGTAGAAAAATCATAACTAATTCAAAAAAAATCGAAAGAATACGCAGTTGCCACCCACGGGATCGTAACAAAATAATCTATCTCTGAAACCAAACCTAGGGTCGTTCAAACGATACACCAATCTCATTCAAATGACTTACACCTTCTTGAGGTTCAAACCCTTTTAAAATAACCTCGTAGTTCATTATCCAAGTATAAAACAACAATTGCAATAAATCAATCGAGACAACCTCCAATGGAACAACAACCCAAAAATAACACTTTTTAAAATCTACCCCATGAATATGTCCAGATTTTTAAAATGCAATTTTGAGTCAATTCAGAGCCATTTTTGGAGAAAATGTATCAGTGAATGAAATGCAGAAAACGGGATTTTCTACGAGGCCATGCAAACGGAATAGCCATTTCGAAACCAAAACAGTGCAAAATAGTTTTTAAGATGACGGTTTAAGTTTTAAATGATTCCTAATTTACCCAATTTCATAGACTTCTCAATTTTAAGAAGTTATTCTACAATTCAATCCCTAGAATGGTGTTATTTCATTTGTATCTAGATGGAGGGTTCTACAACATATCTTCTACAATTAACCTTCCATTTAAATCACATGAATACATAGCTGATACAAGGGGTTATAGATCTAAACATTGGTTACACAATTATCATCAATTTCTACAGAATTGAAAAGGTCTCTAAATATGCAGTCCCAACACATAATTAAACCTTATTCTAAGCACGGTATCAACATTAGTATGAGATTAGTACAATTTGGATAAGAATGGAAAGAGAATCTTTGCCTAAAATTTGTAGAGGAGCCTCTCTTCCTCCTCTTAGGGTGGTCCTTCCTCTTCCTCCTGGGTGGTTGTGGTTAGGTTTCTTGGATGTAACTCCTAATGGGTGGTTTAACTCTAATTAAATAAGGTTAATCTTCAATTCCAAAGTTGGGCTTTAAGTCCCAACTTTGGATTCCCAAATGATCCCAAATACATAATCTAATTAGCTCGATAACTACCCAACTCATATATATAAACCCCAAGACCATTCCTAAGGTCTGAAATGCCCAAACGAGCCCATAATACCTCTCAAAGTGTGTCCCAAATATTTTTATCCAAAAATATATTTTAATTATGACGTGACACATGTAATTACTAGTTTTTTTACTCAAAATAAAATTTATTTTTAGATTTATCCCAAATCATTAAAGTTCAACTCTAAAATTTATAAATAACACTAAGTCCAATTACTCACAACCTTGGTTAATTAATTTCACCGAATTAAATTAATCCTTATTAGATTTTATTTCACTCCAAAAATACGGGGTACTACATTCTCCCTCCCCCTATAACGGAATTCCATCCTCGGAGTTTAAAGTAGCATAAAATCACATTTTATATGCACCGTTAGCTTCTGTTTATACCCAACTAGTCCACACTCATATCCCATGAGATAAATGAAAAGTCTCATCCATGCCTATAATAATATTACTGAGGTGCCCATATATTTCACCTTATATGTGCACACATATCATTAACAAGGATGAATGACATTTGTACATCTAATATGTACCATTAATACCAAGCATATCCATACAACAAGTATACCACCACATACGTGCATGTAAAATGAAATAACCATCGTAGTATCCGACTTCCCTCAACTCCCGACTTTTGCCAATTTCATGTGTGGGATGTCTCGCAAGCGAAATCCAAACAAGGAACCCTCCCGATACACTACTACACAACTTAGTCGGTTATTTAGATCCTTCGTCCCAAGATAAAAAAGAAATTACAATAACCATTTACGCTAATCATATAAATTTCAATATTTGCTATTTTCCAAACCAACCACTTATCTCGTTATAAGAGTTATACCAAACTCCTTTAGAATCAACCGTATTTAATCTAGGTAGGACATACTTCTCCCGTATTTAATCTGTAGAGCCCTTAGTCATTTCTAAGTCTCTAAAGGCATACCCATTCTAATCAGGTCTACCACTACCACCTTAATGACAACGTCACCATACCAACATTACACACGATCATATATAATCTCAATAATCGAAGCTATCACTAGTCTTACTTCTACTTTGTTGCCTATACTCGCTAAGACAATACTTTCCCAAATCATACCATCACATCATCTTTCAAACGATTTTCCCCACATGAAATACCCTTGCTCTCACCTAAGCATCGACCGATTTATCCCAAAATTTCGAGTTTATTCACACGCATCTACCTCCTGGAGTTATTCAAAAATTTTAAACCACAGCCACATGTTGCTTCCCTAAGCATTCTCAACTTTCTAAAGGTTCTTGCACAACTTAATTTCCCATTGAAATTTATTCTTTCAAAATTAGGCTCACCCATATAATTTCTCTAAATAATCCTCACGACTATGATGAACACCAATTCCTAATCAATCTTGTCCTTTAGACATAACCACAACTCATAGCAATCCACATAATATTAATATATTCCATGTAACTATAAATCCATTCCCCGAAAAAATATCATATTACAATATAGCCATCAAATAGGCCCAAAATAACATAAGCTTCCAAAATACAAAGTCTATCCTTTCCAATGTATTAATAAAACCCAAGTGAATAATAAGTCCCAATATCAAACAAAGCATATCCCATATACTCCAAAGTAGGAAAACACCTTATTTACCATCGATGTTATTATTAGTCTCTATTTTCGCTAAAAATTTCATTTATAATCCGATGGTCATCTCACTGTGGGTCTTGGTCTAAACGAACTAACCTCTACTGGTGCATTATTGGACATGACCACATCCTCAAATTCTCTAACTATCTTCCTTTAAATTACTAGGCACCAAATTGTCCGAGCTCCTCGAAATTCTCGCAAGTGACCAACCCAGACTAAGGTCTCTATGGCCCTCACTCCAAAACTAACCCCTTCCCAAATGGGTAGTAACCAATCGCAAAGAACACAATGGTTCCTAATTATAAGGATCTACATCAAAAGACGCAGCGAAAAATGCGACAAGCTTAAACACAAATCCTAAGGACATTAGAACTGTGCTCTGATACCAACTGTGTCATTTAGAATACTTGAAGGGAAAATATTTATAATTTGGTGTGCAAGGATTCTTCACCAGTAAATATGCAATTTGTTACTAACTCATACTTCACGTCTTCCCATCCACGCTCACATGTAATGAGTACCTCACCCCTCATCTAGAAGCAGTCCTACTCGTATCCTCAATAAAAAGGCCAATTGTAACTTCCATTATTTAACCAGTCATGTAAAGAATAATCCATTCAGATATGCAATAACTAAAAGTGGGTACCCATGTTTGACACCCCAAATCCCTGATTAGATTTCATAATAACAATTTCACAATTTACATAAACTAGGTGCATATTCTTACGTCATATTATTCTATAACCCTTGTCTGTCTCTTCAGACCATTTAATTATTTAATGCATATTCCTTATCATTTATCCAGTTAGACTTTAAGTTTCATTCTCTTAGATTACCAAATTATTATTCTCATCTATAATTGGCTACCCTATTATTCGTTAAAACTCATCTTCCTCATTAATTACCCACATCATTTTATCAGCCCAACCTTATTATCATTAGACATTGTCTACATCTTTAGACTAAAAGGGGCACATTCCCACATAAGGTACACCAATATGTGTAAATGGGTATATATATATATATATATATATATATATATATATATATATATATATATGTGTGTGTGTGTGTGTGTTTGTGTGTGTGTGTGTGTGTGTGTGTGACACACAAAGGCATCTACCGTTAGTGTCTCGTTCGTGCTCTATTGGCAAGTCCGGAGGAATCCTTTTATCCTAAGCGGACATCACAAAACACACACAAGTTGGGGGAGGTCCCTATGCAGGACACCTGTACACGGACCATACCCATCGGTGATACAGGAACGGTCAGCGCCAACACCTACCTCTCGTGGGTGGAGCCTCCATGTAGTACCTATATGACCTACACATCGTCAAGCCCACCTGGGCCAGTACGAGGTCCGAACTTACGAACCCTTGAGCCGATAGGATGGTCCACTAGTATGTCCACACAAATACATAATAGTACATATTATCATCCAATATGTATAAGTAGTTACTCTGTACCTACTTTAATCCAAGAATATCTCAATCCATATAAATTTTAGCCCTCTTGACTTAACTATAATATATTTTAGTCAATTATTCCATAACTAATTTTAAGCCGTTATGTTACAACTACTTCCAAATTAAATATTAAGTCTCATATATTTCCCATTTCAACTAAAAATCACATTTACTTCTGTGACACCCCGACTAATTAAATACCGGGTAGCTACTCCTTTATTAAATTAATTCAAAATGCCAAGTTGGCTCAGTTAATAGCATCACTGTCGAAAACATTTTATTATTACTAACCACCTAGTATTTAAAAAGTAAGTTGCCAAATTTTAATTAAAGTCCGAGTAACATACAACAAGTGTAATGAAGAAATAAATAACACCATTCACCATACTGAAGTAAAACGAATAACCATCACAATATGTAAATAAAGTCTGGAGGAAAAACTCCTCACTACAATCCCATAACTGAAATAAATATCCGAATACTAAGACAATACAAACCAAAGTCTGAAAACTGAAATGTAAAAGATGTCTCTAATAGAAATGGGCAACATGCCCTACAACTGATAGATAGTGACTCTGGAATCCAAAAGATAGAAGCGTCTACAAGCAAATCCCTGTAGCTTCCACAAACAGCTACAGCTCGTCACCTGAATGAGTATCCTATGCTTGGTGTCCTTGTGGCTGGGCACCTAAAATGGTTTTACAAGAAAAGTAGATTTGAAAAGCAAACGGGTCAGAGCCCGAATGTGGAGATATTTTTAAAAACCTGCAAGTGCTTTAAAAACATTTAAAACATTAAATGCAAAGTACATGTTAGGACGTGCACTCACATGATATTCTCACCTCTCGTCTAATTGTGCACTCCTAACGTAAGTACCCATCTATAACGATACAAACCACTAGCTAAGTGCCATCATATCTAGCTAAACTGTCATAGGTCCTACCCTTATTACTCGGTTCTATTTAACATTATAACGCTCGTAATTAAGTAGGGGTTTAACGTGAACTCAGATGCTCAATATGCAATATATATCACTATCAGTTAACTCGTTATATTTCTCGAAACTACCGTAATTATATTCACAACATTAACATGAAGTTTCCCATTAATTAAGTGTATATTATTCACATCATAAATATACAATATAAGCACCCCGAGAACTAAGCTGCGGTGCACACATACTCTGCTATCCATCCCGGTACATCACGTACATAAGGATTACATATTCCGAATCTCTCAGGAATAGTTCAGATAACACAAATCACAAATAGTGGAGGCGAACACAGTCACATCACATGGGTCACGTACATACCTACGCTCCCATGATCAGCGGACTTATTAACATCCCAATAAGTCTTTCTCTGACCTATGTTCATCGAGGTAACCAGTCTAAATCCGGGCAACACAAGGATTAGAGGGCCCTAAGCGAACGCAAACCTCCCGTGATAGCAAGTATGGTAGGTATGTCATACACACAATTCATATACCAATACTAAGTAAACACACGTCTTAGTAATACCGTAGTTCAATTGTAGTACTATCGTATTCTAGTACTAACTTATAATTATCACAATATATACTATTCCGGTTTATCATCATACGCGCCATAATATTCTCACGTCGTAGTAGACACTCACGTCTCAACCCAAACCGTCCATATAATATAACTCTCGTATATAATTTACTCCTCATAATATCCCAAAAGTCCCAAATCTCTCAATACATCATCAAAGGAATGTTAACTCTAACCTCGAACAAGTTTACGGGACTCCAAAAATCAAAACAGTCCAAAAAGGCCCAGACTGCCAGCTCGTTAGAAGTCTCGTTCGAACGAGGCTGTTCGAACGAGATTGGACTGTCAGCTCGTTAGAAGTCTCGTTCGAACGAGGCTGTTCGAACGAGATTCCAGTTCGTTCGAACGAACTGTACCTTCTAACGATATCTCGTTCGAACGAGATATCGAACGAAACTACCCCTCGTTAGAAAAGACTGGTCAACTCGTTAGAAGCTCGTTCGAACGAGCTTGTTCGAACGACCTGGGTAGGGGCTTCTAACGACCTGCCAGTTTCGTCCCAGATTTTTCCTAGTTACGTTTTTCATCTATTTTATCACCTCTAATCTCTTCCAAAGTTCATCCCAACAACGTTTTAGGGTCTCTTCTTCATCCTAAACATATTCAAGACAACTCCTAACATGTTTTAAAGAATTAATCCATCCTAACATCAACCAAATTTACAAATCTCTACACTTTTCCCCAATTTCTCAAGAACATGAACCCTAGGTTTTTATCATCATCAAATCCCAGAATTTAATCCGTTTTAATTTCTTCAAATCACAAATATCATGAGAATAATTATCTACCTATCATTCTACATGCAATTTTCCTCAAGATGTTCAAGTTCTATGTTCTAAACTACATGGGTTTTCGTATTCTTTCAAGAACAGTTGTAATTCATCAATTTTCTAACATGGAAGAAACATTCTACGAATTTAAATATGATTAAAACACTTGCCTTGATTGGATTTCTGATTTTGGTGTTGGTTCCCTCTCTCTTTCTGCAGAATTTTCTCTCTCCAAGTTCCTTCTCCAATGGTGGCTTAAGGTGGCTAGGGTTTTCTTTGGGAGAGTTGTAAACCTAATGATAGCCTCCGTAGCTTAATGGGTTAATATGGGTTGGTTAGTGGGTTTAGTGGGTTAAATTCACATCAGATTAAAATCCCCAATTTTCGTCACTTTTAATTCCTCAAAATGTAAAATTACCAAAATACCCTTTATGATGCCGGTATGGCCTAAAAATACCCCGGGGCCCAAACTACACCCCCGGCTAGTGTTTTCTGACTATCTCGACCCTTCCGGACGCGTTGGCGCACTCAAAATGACCATACGGATTATAGATTTTAAATTCACTTTTATAATTAATAATATACCATGACGCGGCGGTCACACGCGTCTCAACAAAATTTCCAAATTGCCGTATATAAATCTCACGACAAATTTCCAAATTCCAAATTCATATATAATCATATATGCACATAATCAAATACCAACTCGCATCTCGTTAGTATTTTAACCCGGATTAATTACCAATTAATTCACATTTAATTAATTAATCCCAAAAATAAATATAGCCAAAAGTACGGGGTATTACAACTTCATCAATTATTTCTTTTTAAATACATAGGCATAGCTATTTCCCAACTAACCTTTCCATAACATTATATGTATAGTTATTCCCAAACTAACCTTACTAACACGATTATAGGTATATGTGACACCCGGACTAATTAAATATCGGGTAGCTACTCCTTTATTAAATTAATACAAAATGTCAAGTTGGTTCAATTCATAGCATCACTGTCGAAAACATTTGAATAAATTACTAGCCACCTAGTATTTAAAAAGTGAGTTGTCCATTTTAAATTAAATCTAATTAACATGCAATAAATAAATTATGAAAAGTTAACATAACCAACACAATATAGTCACAATAGAATAACCAACCAATAATAAAGAGTCTGGAGGAAAAACTCCTCATAACAAACCGAATTCCGAAATAAATAAATACAAAGTCTGCATCACTAAAGTTAATTACAACCCAAAGTCTGAAATAACTGAATAATTAAGATGTCTCTAAAAGGAATGGGCGACATGCCCAACAAATGATACAAACTGGTAATGGAGTCAAGATCATAAATGGAGGCGTCTACTGTCAAGGTCCTGTAACTTCCACAGCAGCTACAGCACGTCACCTGAATAGAACTCCTATGCATTGTGTCCTTGTGGCTGGGCACCTAAAAAGGTTTTTACAAAAATAGATTTGAAAGCAAACGGGTCAGGGCCCGAATGTGAAAATAATTTAAAAATATGCAAGTGTTTAATATCATTAAACAGTGAATATAAAGTACATGATAGTGTGTGCACTCACTTGAGGTCCTCACCTCTCAACTAGTTGTGCACTCCTATCGTACCCGTACCCATTCTAGTTGCTCCCATATCTATCTAGTCCAACGCTAAATCTAACATTTCTATGTAATCTCCAATTTATATCCCAACATCTTCTATTTAATAGAGTATTGTACCTTATTACACAGTTTTCCCACTTTAGCATTACAATTTATTATAAATCTTACATTTTCACTTTACAAACCATTGTTATTACTTATACTCACAATTATTCACGACAATTCATTTCAATTAACAGTATATTATTCTCACCATAAATATACAATACTAGCACCCCGAGGCTAAGCTGCGGTGCACACATACTCTGTATCAAATCCTGGTACATCACGTACATGAGGATCACGTATTCCGAATCTCTCAGGAAACGTTTCATTAACAACAATCACAAACAATGGAGGCGAACATAGTTCACATCACATGGGTCACGCACATACCTACGCTCCCATGATCAGCAGACTTATTAACTTCTCAATAAGTCCTTCTTTGACCTATGTCCTCGAGGTACCAATCTAAATCTCCCCCGTAGGCACACAAAGATTAGATGGCCCTAAACGAACGCCAACCTCCCATGATAGCAAGTACGGTAGGTATGTCATACACAGATAACTATATATAATAAGCATTCTCACATCTTAGATATTACAATATTCTATTAATGGTATACTTCTCGTTCTTATACCAACACTTAGTGTTATACCAATCACAAGTCCTCGGTTTCTATGTAGTTACATTATCAGTTATCCTCACCTTGTGATTAGTTAGTCGCTTCCCAATCCATAAATGTCCTCCGGTTCAAGACACTATTCTAATTTTTACTCCTCAATGTACCAAATCTCCCATCTATACCCACTAGTTAATAAGGAAAGGTTATCTCATTATTTAAATAAGTCTACGGGATACTAGAAATCAATTTGGGCCAAAAAGGCCATTCTGTCAACTCGTAAGAAGTCTCGTTCAAACGAGGTCTATCGAACGAAGGGCTTCGAATGAAATACCAACTCCTTAGAAGTCATACTGTCATCTCATTAGAAGTTCGTTCGAACGAGGTCGTTCGAACGACCTGGGCAGGTCTTCTAACGAGATGGCAATTTCAACCCAGAAAATCCCAATTCCGTTTTTCTAAATTCTTCTCTCCTCTAAATCCACCCTAAGACCATCCAAATTGTATTTTAACGTATATAAACCATTTCTAATAACCCTAGATCATTCCTCCCACATTTAAGGGGTCAAATCTTACCAATTATCATGGGATTAACATGAATCTTCAAATATTTTCCAAAACCCTATGAACATGAACTCCAAATTTTCTTATGCCTAATTACTCATCAAAAATACATTTTTAATTAATCATATACAACTATTCAAGTATTAACTCAGTCCATTAACATACTACATGCAAATCCTAACCCAAATTCAAAGTTTCTCCCACAAATTTCATGGGTTTTCTTCACAAAGGTCAATATGAGATAATTCCTACACTAAGCATGGAAGACATATTCAATGCATTAAAAATACTAAATCACTTGCCTTAGATTTTTCTTCAGAATTTGATGTTGAAGGTTGAAGGTTGATCTCTCCCCTTTCTCTACAAATTTTCTCCCAAGGTTGAAGATGGTGGTTATGGGTTTTCTTTTGGGAACCTCCTCTAACTCTTCCTATAACTCCCGTAGCCCTCTAACTTGCCAAATGTTGATAATGGGCTTAGTGGGTTACTAATTAATGTATAATTAACTCTTAAAATTCGTAGGCCTTAATCCCCAAAATTTCAAAATTACCAAAATACCCTTTTAAGTTGCCGGTATGGCCCAAAAATGCCCCGGGGCCCAAACTAAACCCCCGGCTAGTGTTTTCTGACTATTTCGACCCTTACGGACTCGTTGGCGCACTCGAAATGACCATACGGTTGATAAAAATAAAATTCACTTTTTAGTTCAAAAAATTTCATTTCTGACGCGACTAACACGCGCGTCCCAACTAAATTTTTCAAATTGTCGTATTTCAGTCTCACGACAATTTTAATATTTTACAATACTCAAGTATTACCATACATACTTGGAAATAATAATTTTAACATCATAATTAAATACCAACTCACATCTTGCTAGTATTTATATCCGGATTAATTTTTAATTAATTCACATTTAATTTAATTAATCCCTTAAATAAATATTGATAAAATTACGGGGTATTACAGTATAGTCATCCCCAACTACCCTTACCCATACCTTTAATTATCTTACCATGTTATCCTCTTGACTTAAATTTTAATGATTCTAGAATATTAATAATTATTCGCTTCTTGTTACCTTTTCAATAAGGTTTATATGTACATATATAAGGAGTCAACTAGAAAGAATAATGGTTATAGGTACATATATAAGAAATCCCCTAATATGGGTAAGTAATCTCACTTAAACTACTATCACAACCGGTATTAACCATTAAGACTTAGCACCCCTAGGTGTAATATCCTGTATTTTTACTGATTTTTAAAATAGGATTAATTAGAATTAATTGTGGGATAATAAAAATTAATCCGGATTTAAATATTACTCGAGAATAAAGTAATATATTATTTGTGTTAAATATTACTTTGTGATTAAAATTAATATATGATTATGACTTTACATATGATTATGATTTAATAAAATTGTCGCAAGTGATGAATACGATAATTACGGTAATTAATTCGGGACATGCGTGTGAGTCGTGTCAGGACTAAATTTAAATGAAATGAAAAGTAAAATATTTTTATGTCATCCAAATGGTCATTTTGACTGCACCAAAGTGTCCGAAAGGGTTTAAATAGTCAAAAAAGTCTACTTGGGAGTTTGATTTGGGTCTCGGGGCATTTTGAAACTCGATAAACACCTCGGAGGGGTATTTTGGTCATTTTATGAATGAGGTGAATAGTAACCATGAAAATTGAGAATTATTATATAAGTCTAAAAGGTGGTAAGATTCATTGTCATTAACCAAACTTAGAGAGAAAGACTTAGGGGAGAGTAAGAGATTTCTTTGGGAAAGGAAGAGACACCTCTAGGAAACCAAGAGGACAAAGGTCATCAGACACCACCACCGCCACCGGAAGTTGGCCGAAAAAGGGAGGACCACCAGTAGACTATCATCCCCAATGGTTCAGACCTACAATCTAAAGGCAAGTGATTTAGTGTTTGCAAACTTAGCATGTATAATGTCCATGTTAGGATAGTTGTGATATTCTAAAAAGTTGCATGATTTTAAGATAAGTTATAGTGATTTTAATTGATTCCTTGAAATGAGAAATATGTAGGATTGACCTATTTTTGGACATATGTTTTAATCCAAGAAATTTGGAATCATTGGGTGAAGAAAATTTGAGATTTATATGTTGTTCTTGGAGAAATGATAAAATATGAGGTTTTTGAATTTTAAGGGAATTAATACATTTTCATCCAAACTTCTTGATGATTTTAGGATGTTTAATTGGTAGAGATCATTTATATGCCTTGTTATATCATTTGGGATAAATTATAAGGAGCTTGTGGTCATATAATAGAGGTTTTTAGGATGAAAAATGATTAAACTCGTAGGCAAATATATGTAGAAATGTAGGCTGATACCTGTTTAATCGATCGATCGACCTAAATCATCGATCGATCGATGATCCTAGAAAATGTTTTTTTAAGAATTAATTTAATCCCAACTTTTAAGGATGCTTAGTGTTAATTAAATTGAGCATAATGGGACTTAGTGAAGGTCAGTAGGGTGGTGATTAAGACCCCAAAAAATATTAATGTGTGGGGATTAATCCTTGGAAATGAAATAATGGGTTAAAATCGAATTAGAGATTATAGAAAAATAAACCCAATTGAGGATAAAATTTATTTGTGAAAATGCGTGATTTGGAATGACATGGACCAGTAGGGTGTATATATTTACCTACTAAAATTTATTAAGAAATAATCGATATCTTTCGAGTGTGGGGAAATCTCGGGAATATATTTTAATAAGTAAAGCCATAATCTATAAATGCGTAGGATATTAGAGAGAAAATTATACTACGTATACAATTATCATATGGGTTGTGAGAATAGCTTATTGATATTATATGTATATAGGTCAGGTGAATGCCTATATTATAATTTGTATTGTGTGTATGACATACCTACGCTACTTGCTAGCAGTCTAATTTGGGGAAATATCAGATTTTGGCACGTGTTTGACTTGAGCAACTTCGGTTGCGCCTACGTATCCGTTATGCTCGGAATCAAAGTCAACGTAGTTCGTGGGTTCGTACTATTCGCCGGAAAACTCATTGTGGCGTTTTTTCGGAGAGATGGGAGGTGTTGAAATTCTTCTCCAAAACTCTTTTCTAAAACTCTCTCTAAAAACTCATAAGACAAGAAAATCACTATTCTTTCCCAAGAAGCTCTCCCTCTAATGTATGGGGGTGAGGCTTATTTATAGCAAAACCAACCCAAGTGGGTCGCCACATGTCAAATAACCCGTGGTGACACATGTCCTATTTTAAATGGCATGTGTCCCATAACATATGTCAAAACTCTTAATACTAGAATATTGTCTAGTTAATATGTAAATAATACACAAATACGTGTGATATGTCTGACGCGCATAATAATACCTCAGTCGCATAAACACATGGACTTTTGTCAATATTAATCATATCTAATCTCATTTAATAATTTAATGAGAGGCTTATCATTAAGCCCCTCCTACATTTGCCCCCTCGTACATATAGTTGATATATTGATACATGTCTAAAATATATCGACTGTATGTACGAAATAACTTTAGACAGTTTTCATATGTTCGATCGACCTGTGGATCGTGGGTAATAATCTCATATCTCATTTCATCTTGATGATGTACTTTTACCTCATATATCACATTTTATGTTATAATGCAATCTCATATTTCATATCTCAGTTATATGATATACATCAATTTCATATCTCATATCTTAAATCTCATTTTGAGGCTTTGATCTCATAGGTTATTCCGAAGGACCTCGTTTATCATTCTTTTCATACGAATGATATACATATTGAGTGTTGCCCCCATTCCTACTTAAATGAACATGCATCCGCATTTTTATTGCGATTGTTTGTAACTCTACTTTGGTAAAAAGTATTATCATGGACACATAATAACTACCTCAGCATTCTTTTTCATCATTCTCAACCAAGCTTGGTGTAAGTATTATTATGGTTTACATAATAACTACTTAGTCGTTCTCAAGTTTGGTGAAAGTATTATTATGGTTTACATAATAACTACTTCATCATTCTCTTTTAGCATTCTCAACTACGCATGGTGAAAGTATTATTATGGTTTACATAATAACTACTTCATTGTTCTCGATTAATCTTTTAGTGCATGCACATGTTTTTGATTTATTTCATTCTCGATGAGGTTTCTTGTGCGTGTACATAATATTGACTTGCTCAAATTACCACTTTTTAATGTATTTCGCAAACTCACACCTACGAGGTGACTTAATGGTGAACACACACTTGTTAGGATTTTTGTAAACTCCACCGTTAGAGGTGATTTAACAATGAAAACACTCGCAAACTCCACCGTTAGAGGTGACTTAACAATGAGAACACACTTGTTAAGGTTTTTCGCAAACTCCACCGTTAGAGGTGACTTAATAATGAAAACCCTTGTTTAAGATTTTTGTAAAACTTCACCAATAACGGCGACACCCATAACGGTGACTTAATAATGAAAACACTTGTTAAGATTTTCCATAAACTCCACCTATAACGGTGACTTAATAATGAAAATACTTTTTAAGCTTTTTCGTAAACTCCACCTATAACGGTGACTTAACAATGAAAACACTTGTTAAGATTTTTGTAAAACTTCACCAATAACGGCGACACCCATAACGGTGACTTAACAACGAAAACACTTGTTAAGATTTTCCATAAACTCCACCTATAACGGTGACTTAACAATGAAAACACTTGTTAAGCTTTTTCGTAAACTCCACCTATAACGGTGACACCCATAACGGTGACTTAACAACAAAAACACTTGTTAAGATTTTCCATAAACTCCACCTATAACGGTGACTTAACAATGAAAACACTTGTTAAGATTTTTGTAAAACTTCACCAATAACGGCGACACCCATAACGATGACTTAACAACGAAAACACTTGTTAAGATTTTTCATAAACTCCACCTATAACGGTGACTTAACAATGAAAACACTTTTTAAGCTTTTTGTAAAACTTCACCAATAACGGCGACACCCATAACGCTGACTTAACAACGAAAACACTTGTTAAGATTTTCCATAAACTCCACCTATAACGGTGACTTAACAATGAAAACATTTGTTAAGATTTTTGTAAAACTTCACCAATAACGGCGACACCCATAACGGTGACTTAACAACGAAAACACTTGTTAAGATTTTCCATAAACTCCACCTATAACGGTGACTTAACAATGAAAACACTTGTTAAGCTTTTTCGTAAACTCCACCTATAACGGTGACACCCATAACGGTGACTTAACAACGAAAACACTTGTTAAGATTTTTCGTAAACTCCACCTTATAACGGTGACTTAACAACGAAAACGCTTGTTAAGATTTCTCATAAACTCATTCTTCTGTATCACTTTTTCAGGACGGGAGCCCATACCTGCCGAATGACAAATCGAGTGTGGTCCTTTGTCTATTTGAATCAATGACCAAGTTCTCCGGACGAGTTAAGTCACAACGACGTGGTTCAACCACTTACCAATTTCATCGGGTTTTTTTGGAATATAATACACTTCTGAAGAAGACTTACCACAATAATCGCAAAGTTCTTGTAATATGATGTCATATCTTAAGGATGACTATGACTTTGTCAATCTCTGAGTGACAACTATTTAATTCGTCTAAAACTCTTTGTGAAAGAAGTTGATGAAGCTTTTGTAATAGTCTACTTGGACGTTATTATACTCTGAAGGTTCATCAGTCTAACCTTGGTGTGGATGATGTCGAAGAAGCTTTAGACTACAAGCTACGTTACATCATAATATTCATTTTCCCCATTTATTTGATTTTATCTCATGATAAAATAAAATAAAATAAATTACATATATCGTTTACAACTCCCACCCGAAAAAGAAATGAAAGCAACCTAATTATTACATTTCATGGGGTGTATCTCAAACTATCATGTCTTTGAACAATGACCTGATGTCAGCCTCGCTTCATATCTGCTCATTCAGAAGTCTCTACAAAATAATATCTTTCTGACACAATAATATAATATTGCAAATGGTTAGTAAAACTCAGGAAATATTTAAGTTCAATTCTCATTATGCCCCCTTTATTTTATTTTATTTGATGTAATAAAATAAAATTTTAATAAAGTCCGGGGAAATCTGTGCAAATGAATCATAACCACCGATTCTCGTAGGTGTATCGCGCACAATTTAATGTCGTTTAAGGGTGCATGTCATAATAAATCTAAAGGTGTATATAATCTCAAGATAAATTTCCAGTTCTAAAACATATTCAAATATTTCGTAAATGAATCATAATGTATATGAATACGATGTATAAATAATTATGAATATTTTTAAATGTCAAAATACTCAATCGAAGCTTCGTTATATTTCATCTATCTAAAAAAATGAAGCTTCGATTCATCAACGTAACTTATGAATATTTTCGAACAATTAAATTTTCTATTGAGAACTGCATTATTATCTCTATATTTTATTTGTCAAAAATAACCCCCCCTTTTTTTCAACCTTCTCACGCTCATATTATCAATTATAGTCCCAACATGTTCCCTGCCCGAGGAACCATAACCTGTAACCGTTAAATCATATTTGCATCTCTTACGGTTAAAATATTAGTTTGGACAATATTCAACATATCCCCTTGTTGTACTTTATAAAATAAACTCAAAATAATAAAATTTATTGTTATCTCCAATCTTCAAAAGTAAATATGTAGCTAATCAATATTGAACTATTCAATTTCAATGGTTGAATTATATAGCTACATAAGTTCATAACCACGGTATATCTTGATGCAACAGCAAATCACATAAGGTATGGCATATTTATAATAAAGCCTTTATATGAGTGCGTACAAGACACTATTTAATATCCAGTCAAATCACATATGTTATTACCAAAACATACTAGCATTTAAACTGCAATTAGGTACTATTACTTTCGGCAGTTGGCAGTAGAAAACATACTAGCATTTAAGCTACAAGTAGGTATTAATTATGATACAACACCAAACGTCACTCAAGCATCCAAATGTTCTGTTCCAAAAGCCATACAACTATAGTCCATACTCGTAGGTTAGGTGTACCTTTGAAATTTGCCCATAGTTGTTAACAGCTATTCCTTTATGAGAATGGCATCAGACACATGAATTTATCAAACCAACACGCATAAATCAACTGTCAGATTTTCTCAAAAATTGTTTTCGCCGGAGTTGTACTAGAGGTATAACATGAGTGGGAGAGGTTTTGAATGTTCATCGTCGGAGGCTGATCAGTTTTCCTTCCCCTTTTTCTTCTACAGTGGTACCTACTTCTACAGGTCTCTGGTTTTCTATGGTCCGCAAGATTTCGGAGCTAATGGTCAGTCTTAATCTTTCTTGGTGATTCGAAGACTCCTGGTTCAAGACAAACTCATAGACCTATTGGATGAAACACTAAATGGTCCGTCGGCAATTACAAAATGGGTCGGTTTAGAACTCAGTTGAAATCTAAAAGGGTTTTCACCGGAGTTGATTCGACAGATGAACAAACCCTAGCTGAAATAACTGTGGATAACTCGACTTTTTTTGTGTGTTTTTTTTATGCGATGGAGCTCACTTTTGCTTTCCAAAACGCCAAAAATGGGGGGGGGGGGAGTATACGCCGGAGCTAGACCCCATTTTTATTCTTTTTTTTTTATTGCAAACACAAATTATACATACTCTTGTGAACTAATTATAGCGTCTAAAGTATGCTTTCAAACAGAAATATCAGCTAATATTCACATATGATTTTTTTTATGTAAAATATGTAGAATAATAAAAAAACAAATTAGTTTCTTATCTGAAGATGTAGCTGAATATCTTCCCATGTAAATGTTTGAGCAGACAGTTTTTTTTTCGACCTCTTTTCTCCATCTCCGTCCATGTTTCTGATCACGAATGAGGCGTTACACAATAAAAATCATGAATACCTCCCCAGCAGAGTCGCCAAATGTAAGAGAGTAGTCTAATTTGGGGAAATATCAGATTTTGGCACGTGTTTGACTTGAGCAACTTCGGTTGCGCCTACGTATCCATTATGCTCGGAATCAAAGTCAACGTAGTTCGTGGGTTCGTACTATTCGCCGAAAAACTCATTGTGGTGTTTTTTCGGAGAGATGGGAGGTGTTGAAATTCTTCTCCAAAACTCTTTTCTAAAACTCTCTCTAAAAACTCATAAGACAAGAAAATCAATATTCTTTCCCAAGAATCTCTCTCTCTAATGTATGGGGGTGAGACTTATTTATAGCAAAACCAACCCAAGTGGGTCGCCACATGTCAAATAACCCGTGGTGACACATGTCCTATTTTAAATGGCATGTGTCCCATAACATATGTCAAAACTCTTAATACTAGAATATTGTCTAGTTAATATGTAAATAATACACAAATACGCGAAATATGTCTGACGCGCATAATAATACCTCAGTCGCATAAACACATGGACTTTTGTCAATATTAATCATATCTAATCTCATTTAATAATTTAATGAGAGGCTTATCATTAAGCCCCTCCTACAATAGGTCAGGTGAATGCCTATATTATAATTTATATTGTGTGTATGACATACCTACGCTACTTGCTAGCAGGGTGGAGGTTTCGCGTTGTGGGCGATCTTATCCTGACGATCCCATTAGGGGGACTTTAGATTCGTACCTTGAGAATAGGACCTTGGACATGTTCTATCGGTGAGAATGATAGTTTTGGTGGTTGAATGGGAGCGTAGGTATGTGCGTGACCCATTCGGTTGGGGAGTATGATCACCTCCAAATATGTGTGTTATGTTATTTATTGTTTGGGAGAGATGCCAAGCTAATAGTCCTTTCTACAGCGAGAGATGTAACTGGACATGATAGCAGAGTATGCATGCACCGCAGTTGTGTCTGGGAGGTGCCATATTAGTATATATAATAGTGTGATGAATATATATACTATGATGTGATCTACTGTATGAATTAGTATACAAAATGAATAATGAAGTCTGAATTGAATTAAGTAAGTGAATACTTAATCCTTAAAAACCTAGTTCATCTTAAACAGAAATGAACATGTTTAAATTAATATACGTATTGCGTGGGAAATACGGGGAAGTGATAAGGGATAGAATAATAATTGAGAACCTTAATTAGAGAAATAATAAGGTACGTTAGGCGTGCACACTAGATGAGAGGTGAGATTCTCAAATGAGAGCCCGAGAACTAGCATGTACATAATACCTGCTTAATTGCACTTGCTAAGCACTTGCTATTTTTAAAATCTTTTAAAATCGGTCTCTGACCAGTTTCCTTACATATTCTCTTATCTATTATATCTATTACATCAGGTGCCCAGCATCAGGGACGCCTGGCCTAGAGGATGGATATTTTGAGTGCTTCTGGAGATGCTGATTTGGATTAGACGTTTCCATTTCATTGATTCCTAATTCTATTGTACTTGCCTTATTTAGGTCATGTTACCAGGATTTCAGTTATCCCATTTCCATTCCAGATATTGTATTTTTTGTTTATGTGAGTACTCTTGGTATCATTTTGGGTTGGATGGTGATATTGATATGTTTAAACTGAAGAGTTTATTCCAGTTATATTTTATTGTTGACTTTTAATTCAGTGGTGATGTGTTTATGTTTTATTTTATCCCCGTATTATGGAATGGATTTAATTAAAATTGGAAAAGTTTTGACACTTAGCATAATTAATTATTAGGTGAATTAATAAGAAATGATTTTTCGACAGTGATGCAAAGAATGAACCAACTGGATATTCTGATTTAATTTAATAAAGGACTGATCACCCTATCTTTAATTAGGCGGGGTGTCACACTAGGCTTAGGATACATTCCTAATTAACATCGTTATACGTTAATCATTTAAGGAAATTATTTGTTAATTTTAACCTCATACATTCGACTTATCTCAAATAAGTGTTTCTTTTATTTAAACTCTCCCCGAGTTAATCATAATATTTTCATCATATCTTTTAGGGTCTTATCCTCTATGTGTCCCTAAATAAATTTCCCAAATCATCTAGGTACATCTCGACCTTTTATGTATTTATTTCATATTACTCTATTTAAGAATCCCGCATAAATCATCTTGTCCATATGGTCTCGTACACCCTTTCGAAGAAAAATCATAACTAATTAAAAAAAATTAGAAAAATACGCGGTCGGTGCCCACGCGATCCTAAAAAAAAATCGATCTCCAAGACCTAAAACCTAGGGTCATTTAAACGACACACCAATATCGCTCGAACGACTTACACCTTCTTGAGGTTCAAACTCTTTTAAAATAACCTCGTAGTTCATATTCCAAGTATAAAACAACAATCGCAATCAATCAATTGAGACAACCTCCAAAGGAACAACAACCCAGAAATAACACTTTTAAAATTTACCCCACAAATCTGCCCAGATTTTTAAAATGCAGTTTTGAGGCATTTCGGAGCCGTTTTTGGAGAAAACGTATCTGTAAATGAAATGCAAAAACGGGATTTTCTACGAGGTAACGTAGACGAAATAGCCATTTGTGGAACCAAAACAGTGCAAATCAGTTTTTAATATGACGATTTAAGTTTAAAATATTTCTTAATTTACCCAATTTCATAGACTTCTCAATTTTAAGAAGTTGTTCTACAATTCAATCCCTAGAATGGTGTTATTTCATTTGTATCTAGATGGAGGGTTCTACAACATATCTTCTGCAATTAACCTTCCATTTAAACCACATGAATAGATATCTGATACAAGGGGTTATAGATCTAAACATTGGTTACACAATTATCATCAATTTCTACACAATTGAAAAGGTCTCTAAATATGCAGTCCCAACACATGATTAAACCTTATTCTAAGCACGATATCAACATTAGTATGAGATTAGTACAATTTGGATAAGAATGGCGAGATAATCCTTGCCTGAAATTCATAGAGGACCCTATTTTCCTCCTCCTATGGTGGTCCTTCCTCTTCCTCCTGGGTGGTTGGGGCTATGGTTCTTGGATGTAACTCCTAATGGGTGGTTTAACTCTAATTAAATAAAGTTAATATTCAATTCCCGAGTTGGGCTTTAAGTCCCAACTTTGGACCCCCAAATGAGCCCAAATACATATTTTAATTACCCCAATAACTATCCAACTCATATATATATATATGACCATTCTTAAGGGTCTAAAATGCCCAAACGAGCTCGTAATACCTCTCAAAGTGTGTCCCGGATATTTTTTCCAAAAATGTATTTTAATTGTGACGTGACACATGTAATTACTTTTTTTTACTCAATATAAAATTCCTTTTTAGATTTATCCCAAATCATTAAGGTTCAACTCTAAAATTTAAATAACACCAAATCCAATTACTCACAACCTTGCTTAATTAATTTCACCGAATTAAATTAATCCTTATTAGATTTTATTTCACTCCAAAAATACGGGGTATTACAACTTTCATCAAGAATATATTGTCCTTTTATCTGCGAAAGATTATAACTATATAAAATTCAGATTTTCACAACATATAATGCAAAAAAAACATGGATTGTGACGAAAATAAGTAAGAATTAGGGTTCGAGTTTTAAAAAAATAAATAACTTGTCATAATTTCTATTTAGTTCTCATAAAATAATATTACAGGCACCTTCAACAAATAATATTGGTTCACTTTGACCAAATAAATTACACTATTCTATCCCCTTTTCACACAATTGTGTGAAAATATAAATTTCATTAAAAAGAAAACAAAATAAAATTTCATTAAAAGAAATATCTTCAATACATTACAGCACTAAATTGAAACAACAAAAAGACAGATAACTTCTTAACAGCAAAAAAATGGGTAACTTCCAAATAATAAAAAGTGAGCACTACCGGGCAATTAATTTCTACCATCTTAATGCTTTGGAGGAAAGTTAATAATAAAATAATGTGATGGAGCAAAAGGTAAGGAGATGCCGCTGGTTAAACTCTATCAGATATAAATTTGTATCTGAAATCAAACCAGAGATAAACCCTTTACCCACACCTATATAAACTAGGTACTAAAATATCCTTCAATATCGTACCTTTTCTTCATCACTTCCTTAGGATCCTCTTTCCTTCAATATTCGTTTACCAATGGCGTCTCCAGATTTTGAGTATAGATGTTTCGTCGGTGGGCTCTCTTGGGCCACAACCGATCAAAACCAAATCTAAAAACATAACTCATTCAATCTCACTTCACTAATTATGCTCAAGAAGGATTAGAGATATTTTTGTAGAACTTTACGACAACAGTATCATCAGAGAAGACAACGAACGTCAAGACAAATGGTAAGGGGAAAATGATGATATAGAGATTTTTTTTAGTTTGGTCAGTTTAGAATATGTTTTGTTGGAAATGGTAAATGATATTGGGTAGAGACCGTTGGAAACCCAAAAGGATGAGTGAATGATAATTAGGAGAGATGCCTGGGGTTTGCAGGTGGCTAATGGAGGACAAAGATATATAAATGATAGGGTTGGGGTAGGGATGACAATTTAACCCGACCCATAGGAGTCCCGACCTGCCTCGACACTAATGGGACAGGTTTTAAAACCCGATTAATGAATTAGAAGCGGGTATGGGTTATTAAATGCCTACATAAATACCTTTATATGTATGTTAATTACAATTAAACCACACACACACACTAAAAAAAATCTTTATATGTATATTAATTTTGTAAAAGATCTATGTGAAACATGGATTGATAATTAGGAGATTGTCTTATGATAAGTGGCTTTTTGTGCGTATGGTCGTAGTCTTCAAAAGTCAATCTCAAACTTCCCTTTAGTACCTACAAAACTTGTCTAAACTAACTCGTATTGCGGTAAGTACGGGTATCAATCCAACTTCTAAGGTGAAACAATTATTGTGAAAACTTGCCACTCAATTTTTTTTTCTAAAAGTATTTTTTTATTTTTTTTATTTAAAACAACTTCAAGGGAAAACTAACTAATAAATGCTAAAAATTATGAAATGACTAAATAACGAAAAATAATGTGAAAAAAGTGAGAATGTGTCAAGAGATGAGATTACACCGCATTATTAATTATTTTAATTTCTCAATTTATTAATTTAAAATATTTTGAGATAATATTAAATTGATAATCTAACTCTCGTTACAATTATAAATTTAATAATATATTTTTCAAAAAACTAATTTAAAAATGTCACACGATGAAAAATCAAGAATTATATTATTTTCAAGAAAATTACCCGCTAGGATCAATTTAATAAAAATAGTATCAATCCTCAAATTTCAACACCAAATTAAAATTTAGATTTAAGAAAAACCTATTCTAGTTTGATTCTCGATACATAAATTAATTTGTGACAAGTCTAAATTAATGAACCTATAAATATAAAATTAATGAAACCAACTAATTAAATTAATATTCTACGTAGTGCATCCCACCCCTTGAACAAGGTATTTAGCCAAACATTATCATGTGTGCATAAACAACAATCAATAGTATGTCAAGAAGGAAATGAATTGAAAAGAGAAGGAAGAAATACGATATGCAATTTTTTTTCACAAATATGTCTTGAAATACGCCTTGACATGCGTCCAACTTCTTCACAATTTTCAACACTTGATTACAAAAATAAAAAATAAAAACTAAACGTAAAATTTATTCAAACACTAAACTATTTTTTTTTTGGAATTTTTTTATGTACATAATATACACCGCTTCTCCCTCTATTTTGTAGTCCCTCTGTGCGTTTGATATTCTGTGTGCCAGTACTCCTTATTTTAAATAACCCACGATGGTTGATTCCTTTCTTGTAGAGAGATATTGGGGGGATTTCACAAAAAAAAAAAAATAAGTCAAAACATGTGGGTTTATCTTGTGACTTTGGTTTGTTCCTGTTTCTTTGGGATATGACAATTGGAGGTCGACTGATTTGGTGTAACAGGGGTCAAACCGAGTTGTGGGTTATTGGAAATGGATGGGTTAATGAGTCTTGGGTTTGTGCAGGTGTTATCGGGTATAACTTTGGAGGTTGAATGAAATGGGTCAAGGGAAGTTGGGTTTTGTTGAGAACCCGGTATGGGTAGGATTTAAGGGAGGTGAACTCGATTCGAGTTCGATGGATGAACTCGAGTTTGATAGGTAAAGGGTTCGCCGACGGTTTCAAAAATGGGGTTAGGGAGTTAGCTACCGGAGGGGATCACGGGTTGCGTGGTTTGAGTAGGTAGCAGCGGGTTAAGGCTCGCCAGCCTTGGTATGTCGGAGGTCGTGGGTGAATCTCAGGTTGTGGGTTTGAGTTTTGTGGGATAAAAATGGAAGATGGGTATTTGTGGGTTCATGGGGTTGTAAGGCAGAAAATGGTGGGTTAGTTATTGCCATAGTGGTTGGGTAGAGTTTGTGAAGTTGGGCTTTAGTTTGTGTGTGTTGGAGAAGATGAAGGTGTAAGCACTACACAAAAAATAGAAAACTGGCACGATTTAAAACCGTGCCAGACGCAATCTGGCACGATTTAAAACCGTGCCAAAATTAGGGGTGCCAAATTTTCTGGCATGGTTTAAAATAGTGCCAGATTACCCAAACTGACGCGCTTTTAAACTGTGCCAGTATTTTACTTGGCACACCTTTAAACCGTGTTAGATGTTAATTCTGGCACGCTTTTGGCACATGTTAAAACCGCTATTTTCTGGCACGTTGTTGGCATGGTTATAAAGCGTGCTCAATTTTATAAATTGTTATGGTTTTGGCATGGTTTTAAACCGTACCAGATTTTTCAATTAATAAAAAAAATATGAAACAAATCTGGAAAATCTATAAATTCCAAATCTGGTAGGAAAAATATTTATTATTTGCAGAAGAAAAATCATAAATTATGAATATCACAGGTTGTTGATAAACTAATGTGCATACAAACTTCAAAAAATTACAAGAGTTAATAGTTCCCAGATAAAAAAAAATTAGGCAGAGTTTCCTTTATTTTTTGAGCATTCCAAAACCTGCTAATATAAAATATGCCAATATAAAGCCCGCACGGCCATAAAAGTTGACAAAAACTACTATAGCCAACACGGTCATAAAAGTAAACAATAAGACTACTAAAGCCTGCACGACCATAACACAAAAAATAGTTACCTGAATATTAACGACACTAAATAAATAATCCCCCTGTTGTAAAGCATTGACTTCTTCGTGTGTTCCAAATGGATAAAATCTAGCGATTGAATGCCATCCTGCAAAAAAAATAGGACACAAACAAGATATGATATTAGTAACCAAGTCATTTAAAAAAAATCGTATTCAAGTTGAAAATTTTCATATACGAGTGACAATTATTATTATATTCTCAAACTGAAAGTCTCGTGACTACTTGGTTAGTTCATACGAGTTACATTAGTCTCATACGATGTGTTAGTACCTCTTACGGGGCCGTTTGGGGGATGGTTTGGCTTTTCACCCTTTAACTACTTATTTTTAAGCCTAATCCAGATATTTTCAAATTATCCTCATATTCTCAAATCGGTAGACCCATTATTACACTATTATTTCGTGCAAATTACATTGGTCCCGTTTGAGGTGTTCATGCCTCTCCAGGGCCGTTTGGGGACTGGTTTGGGTTTTCACCCTTTAACAGCTTGTTTAAGCCTAATGTAGAAATTTTCAAATTATTGTCATATTCTAAAACCGGGAGACCCATTACTACGTGGTCAGTTCCTACAAGTTACATTGGTCCCGTGCGAGGTGTTCATGTCTCTTACGGGACCGTTTGAGAGCTGGTTTGGGTTTTCACTCTCTAATGATTTTCTTAAGCCTAATGTAGATATTTTTAAATTATCATCATATTCTCAGATCGGGAGACAAGTGACTACGCGTTCAGTTCCTACGAGTTACATTGGTCCCTTATGAGGTGTTCATGCCTCTTACGGGCCGTTTAGGAGTTGGTTTGGGTTTTCACCCTTTAACAGCTTGTTTTTAAGTTTAATCTAGATATTTTCAAATTATCATCATATTCTCAAATCGGGAGACACGTGACTATGCGGTTATTTTGTATAAGTTACATTGGTCCCGTGCAAGGTGTCCATGCCTCTTACGGGACCGTTTGGGGGCTGAATTCAATTTTCACCCTTTAATGGCTTATTTTTAAGCCTAATCTAGATATTTTTAAATTGTCGTCACATTCATAAATCGGTAGACTTGTGACTACGCGGTTAGTTCCTACGAGTTACATTGGTCCCGTGTGAGGTATTAGTGCCCCTTACGGAGCCATTTGGGGGTTGGTTTTGGTTTCGACAATTTAACAACTTGTTTTTAAGCCTAATCTAGATATTTTCAAATTATCATCATATTCATAAACTGATAGACCCGTGACTACGCGATCAGCTCCTACTAGTTGTATTGGTCCCTTGCGAGGTGTTAGTGCCTCTTACAGGGCCGTTTGGGGGTTGGTTTGGGTTTTCACCCTTTAACGACTTGTTTTTAAGCCTAATCCAGATATTTTCAAATTATCATCATATTCTGAAACCAGGAGACCCATTATTACGCGGTTATTTCATGCAAATTAAATTGATCCCATGTGAGGTGTTTATGCCTCTTACGGGGCGGTTTGGGGACTGATTTGGGTTTTCACCCTTTAACGACTTGTTTAAGCCTAATGTAGATATTTTTAAATTATCGTCATATTCTTAAACTGGGAGACCCATTACTATGCGATCAATTCCTACGAGTTACATTGGTCCCGTGCGAGGTGCTTATGCCTCTTACGGGACCGTTTGGGGACTGGTTTAGGCTTTCACTCTTTAACGGATTGTTTAAACCTAATGTAGATATTTTCAAATTATCGCCATATTCTCAGAAAGGGAGACAAGTGACCACGCGATCAGTTCCTAGGAGTTACATTGGTCCCATGGGAGGTGTTCATGCCTCTTCTGGGGCCGTTTGGGGGTTAGTTTGGGTTTTCACCCTTTAATGACTTATTTTTAAGTTTAATCTAGATATTTTCAAATTATCATCATATTCTCAAATCGGGAGACCCGTGACTACGCAGTTGTTTCGTATAAGTTACATTGGTCCCGTGCGAGGTATTCATGCCTCTTACGGGGCCGTTTGGAGGCTGAATTAGATTTTTATCCTTTAACGACTTGTTTTTAAGCCTAATCTAGATATTTTCAAATTATCGTCATATTCATAAATCGGTAGACCCGTGACTACACGGTCAGTTCCTATGAGTTATATTGGTCCCGTGCGAGGTGTTAGAGCCTCTTATGGGGCCGTTTGGAGGCTGGTTTGGGTTTTCACCCTCTAACGGCATAATTATTTTGATTTAGGACACCATAATATATTAACGATGTTAAAAGTAAGACAGTTTTAACAATAGGGAACTAAAATTTATTTTAAGCATCAAATAAAGAGGAATCTAAAATATATATTAAGCATGAGAGAGCATAAAAACTCAAACAAATATTACCTTAATCATTCGTTGGTGTCATCAATGAGACGGAGAAAGTCATCGTGCCATAAAAAAATCCATTGTTACCCACATCTCACAAGATCCTTATTTTCCACCCCAAAACTGGATATTCAGGCACTTTTATAAGGTCGAGTATGATCTTCACTTCTCTCTTTCCTAACTCATGGAAGTGAACTGAAGATACAGCTCCTGGCGGCAATTTCCTACCATAACCATCAACTTGACCACTGTGAGATAGTATTTTGCATTCCACCATCGAGCTAAAGCTTGGGATGTGGGGGGAGTAAAAGGACTGGAAGGATTTACAGTGTTTGGAGATGGTAATGAATGAGTATTATGTCCAACACAAGCGAACTTTGCACTCTCAAAATTCTTTACAAAATCTGAGAGTGTAGACTTCACACCCTCCATTTCTTCTCTGAGGTTATCCACACGATCCTTCCAACTTTAGTTGTCCGCATTTACCTCTTGAAGCATTTCTCGAGCAAATGCAGACACCAATATAGCTATTTTAGAAATCGTGGACCCAACGCAACGAACACATCCTCGCGTGTCTTTCCTAAATATATCAAAAATTGGCCCAGCATCCAAGGTCTCCTCTTGATCACTCGCTTGGTATACATCTAGAAGCATTTTAACCTTATCATGTACATAAAGACATTAAAGTTATCATTTGAATTACATATTAGGTAAAATAAGCAAAAAGGAAAACATTAAAACCAAATTATTGCAAATGCTTTATCATGAGGCACATAATCTTCGCTTTTTACTTTATGAGCTGACAACCACAATTTAGCACGGGTTGGTTCACGCCCATGCTCCTTTTTTCATATCTCTGCAGCTCAGGCATAACCATAACGACTGTGTTATGAGTAGTCATTTTTGCACAATTTTGTTTTATCTCTTTATTTTTTTTCGCAAATCCTTTTGGGCCTATACAGCTTCATTGTCACAAAATACCTCCCAATCCTCAGGTTTAACATTTTTAAGAACATTCTCCCTCCACTTTGTTACATCGTCACCCTTCAAATTTACCCTTATCTTAGCCTTGAACTTCTTCCAAGACTCGTTAGCTTTTTTCATAAACATGTTTTTTTTATTATCTTTCACATCGGAAAAATCTTTGTACAATATATGAAAGAAACAAAATTTAGCATTATGTAATTAAATTTAGTAACTATTACAATTTTAGCAAAAGAGAAAAATAGTATACCTTGAACATTGTCCAAATTTGATTATTATATCGCGCATCTATATGTCTCCGTGTTGTATAAGAAACCGGTACATGTGTCCTTGCGAGGTCTCCCCATCTAGTAGAGGCTGTAGCTGAATTATCGCCCACCGGAAGGCCATGCTCGTTAAATTTTAATCTCTTCGTAGAAAGTGCATCACCCATTATCGATGAACTCGAAGCAACCTTTGAGCGGGAGTTTGATCTTAGTGTCGCACCACTTAGTGACGGTTTTGAAGTATCACCCACCTGAGACATTATTTATCTGACAAGAGATCGTTTGGCACAAAAATAATCAGAATAAACAGAATATTATATCACCAAAACAACTATTGTACAATTGCTATTTGCAGTCACTAAAGTTGGTAAACATGCTTCCATTAGATTAAGTTAAAAGTCTAATATCGGTTGCGACATTTGTTCATATGACCGACTGAAACATGCCAAATTAGGCTCTGAAACCCACCCCATACCTTTTATAGTATCGTTAACTTTTTAATAAGAATACATGCCTATTTTTTAGCAGTTTGAAGGGTTGTTTTTTTAGCAGTTTTAAGGGTTGTTTTGAACATTTTTAAGCGCTATTTTTTCATTGTAAACAGGCCTGTTTTGGGGCTGTTCATTTTGAACAAATTCTGGAAAAGTAAAACAGCCCAAATGGTGCATAATTATAATCCTATGTATCTAAAGCAGTTAGTATATTCTAGTTATCTTCTCTGTAGAATAATGCTACATTTAAAATGAGTATAAATGTTCAAATTGATGGATTAACGTGACACGAACCATACACCACTGCTACTAATTTCAATTTATAAATTTGGTAGACATTTTAACAACTATTAAAACTTATGTGAATACGATAAGCACTCATTGCTTGTGATTTGTCTCAGTAAATATAGGAACATTCTTATGTGTGTACAAATGACGAATCTATCCAGTGGCATCAATGTCAACTGATTCAAAATCTAACACTACCCAATTGAGTAGGTTGTTCTCTTAACCTTTAGTGAAGATGGAATCGGTAAATCTAGATACGTAAAGCAGACCACTAAGGATATAAAAAGCCCAGATCATGGAAATGCACGTATTGTGATTACTATGGGTAGAGAACTGAAAAGTGTTGAGAATTTCAAAATGATAGAGCAACTTACAGAGAAACTTGGTGCTACTCGTGCCGCTATTGATCTCGGATATGTTCCTAATGATCTCTAGGTTGGCCAAACTAGAAAAATTATGGCCCCATAATTGTACATGTCCTTTGGTGTTTCGGGAGTTATTCAACACATAGCAGGAATGGAAGATTCTAAGGTTATTGTTGGTGTACACAAAGATGCTGATGCACCCAGTAAAAAAATGATATCAAAGTTCAATAGATTCAATAGATTGATAATAACTAAATACCCAAGTTCAATAGATTCAATAGATTGACAATAACTAAATACCAAAGTTTAAATAGTAAAAAAGTGATATAAGGTTCGAACATGAAGCCATTACATTATATGAATTCGGTGTCTAAAAGTTCCAACAACTTCTCATTTTCCTCGATAATGGAGTCATACATCGTACGATCAATCTCAATCGCATCTATTTCTTTTGTCAATCTCTTAGGAGAGTGCAAAATAATTGACCACCCCTTGAACTTTGAGTCTTCACAATAAAACACTTGAATTGCTTGAGATGCAGGGATGAACGGATCATCGTGTATTGAATTTTTACTCGTGACCTTAGTAAGGTTCACCATCACTAAATTTGAGGTCAGGTAAACTTTGCAAGAATTCTTATCATCTACGTCCACCCAATCACAATAAAAGACTGTATGTGTGAACTAAATATGATTCAAGTCGAGTATTTGTCTAATAACTCCATAAAAAGTTGCGAGGACCCCCTTCTTATTAAATGCTTTTATGAAAACACCACTACTCTGAAAGTTGCGATTCTCTTCATATGCAGAAGTACAAAAGGTATAGCCATTGCATTGGAACTTGTCATAGATAGTAACCCTATGGAGTGGGCCATCGGCATAGGGAAATTTTTTTATATCATTAGATCTTAAGGCCTACAATGAAATGAATAATTTTTTAATATTTTTTTATAGAAATAAGGTTATGATAAAAAAACAAGTACCTAGATAAATATAGACTTGCCTCGTTCCTTAGCCAAGGGATGAAATCGTCAATTTTATGCATCGATGTAGTCCCAGTTAACCCAAATTTTCTACAAGTAAAGAATTTTGACATTAAGAAATTTTCAATTACAATAAAATAATATGAATTAGTAATAGGTTACATGTTTACCTTCTCCACTCATCAACGCCATGGTATTGAAATAGGACCCATCTTCGTACTTGTTCATACTGCACAGTATTTAGGGTTAACTCCTTACCTTTGACCAATGCTTGTTGACACATTGAGTTATCAAACTCATCATCAAGAAAATCCTCAAGGTTCCTCTTATGAGTTCCTTCACCTCTAATCGACACATATTCCATGGCATACAAAGAAGCTTCATTTAATAAATATGCATTAGCAATGCTCCCTTCGATGTACCTATTATTTTGTGACCACCTTTTATATCTTCCCATTTCTCTTTCAAACAATCACATTGCACGATATCTAGGTGGCCCAGCTGTCAATGCTTCATCGGTTAAATGGTGCATGAGGTGGATCATGACCACAAAAAAGGTAGGTGGAAAGTAAATTTTGAGGACACAAAGAGCCTCTACCAATGCTTATTTTGCCTTCAAAAGATGTTCCCGAAAAATCACTTTCGGACAAACAACATTAAAGAATATGCTTATCCGTTGTATAGCTTTAAACAAAGGCTTATAATCTGGAAATGAATGCATAAGAAACGCAGGAAGCAATCGTTGCATAATGACGTGATAATCATGAGACTTGAGATTGGTTAATCCACGAAGGTCAAGGTTAACATTATTGCTGAAATTTGATGAAAACCCAATCGGTACCTTCAATATTTTCAAGGTGAGATAAAAGGATTCTTTCTCTTCCTTTCCTAATGCAAAAGGTGTTGATGGCATTCGCCTTTTATTACTACCTTCAACATCTTGCATCCATAATTTTCTCTTAAGATTCAACGGGACCTTCAACTCTTTCCGGGCTCTAATTATATCTTTATTTGATGATCCTTTCACTGAGAGAATGGTACCTAAAAGAGTCTCTGTTACATTCTTTTCAACGTGCATAATGTCTAAATTATGTCGAATATCATGATCCTTCCAGTACTCCAAGTCAAACAAAATGGACCTCCTTGAAAAACCCTCAATATCTGTGAGATTCTCGTCGTCACCTTCACTTGGATGATCATCATTATCTACATCATCTTCCAATACTATTGCCTCTTTTTCTTTCCCCTTCCCTTTCCCCTTCCCCTTCCTCTTCCCCTTCCCCTTCCCCTTCCTCTTTCCTTTCCTCTTCCCTTTAGCCTTCCCCTTCCCCACTCCCTCTCCCTATTTTTGGGCACCTTCTCGAGCGATAACAAACACAATTTGCTCAACCTCTACACTTGTTAACTTTTGTGGAGCCATAGCAGTCTGTATTTTACCATTAAATGTTTGCTTTGATGTGTCCTACCTGTAAGGATGGTTTTTGGGAAGGAACATGTGAGATCGTTAATAGCAACATTTCATTGACTTGCGAAGATATTCAGAAGGTGTGTTTGTAGAGAAAACAGGACACCTATAATAACCTTGAGTTGAACAACCTGCTAACATCCCATAAGTAGGAAAATTATGAATACCTCACATTAACATGGATTTTAACTGAAAATTTTCATTTTTATTTGCATCCCAAGCCTCCACTCTAGACCATAAGATCTTCAGCTCGTCGACTAAGGGTGGGTTGGAGGAAGGCATCAATATTACTTGATGGTGACTTTGGCCCGGGAATCAATACAGTCAATATTGAAAACTCACTCTTCATACACATTGATGGGGGAGGGTTGAGAGACTGAATAATCACTAGCCAGCAACTATAGTTACGGCATGCTATTAGGGTTAAAACCGTCAGTTGCTATTGCAAGTCAAAGATTTCGTGGATCCTTGGCAAATTGTCTCCACATAATGTTTGCATTTACCCACTCTGTTGAATCTCGGGGATGACTCATAAATTCCATACAAGAGCTTGCTCGAGCATGCCAAGTCATTTTCTCGACTATCCATTTAATGATATACAACTGCTTTAGCCTAGGGATTAAAGGAAAATGTCGCATTACCTTCTTAGGAACCTTACAAAACTTCTTTTGGCCTTTGGGATTTAAAATTTCCTCCCCATCATCATCTCTTGAATTATACTTGTATCGCAAAGCACCACATTTTAGACATTTATTACAGTTTTCATGCTCTTTCCAAAATAACATGCAATTATTAATGCACACATCATACTTAACATAGTCCATACCAAGATCTCTAATTGTGTTCTTCATTTAGGTATAACTAGTTGTTAAGTTGTTCCCTTTAGAGAGTAACTCATTCAACAATCTAAGAATTCCACCTGTGGCGCCATCTGACAAATTAAATTGCATTTTTATATCATTTAACTTCACAAGAGCATACATGGTCGTATGGCATGACGAACTAGTATGAGTGTGCGGTGGATCCATTGCGAGTTGATGTAAACGCTCATACTTCTTGCCTTTGCCTGTATGTGTGTGAGAATCATTCGGAACGTCAAAAGTTTGGGGCCCTTCATCACCACCTACACAATTAGGCGCACTAGGACCCACTACATTCGTGAACATCTCACAAGAATCATTCACAAGATCATCCAAAGTCGGAATATTAGACACATCAATATGTTCTCCAAAATTAGTCTGAGCCGCGGGTTGTGCTGGTCGTTGGACTGGATTAAGAATTGACGTTTCCCCATGAAAATGCCATAAGGTGTAATTTATATCCATACCATAGTCCATTAAATGGATAAAGATTTCATCTAAAGTAACATGTCCTTTCCTATTGTGACAACGCCTACACGGACATGAATGTATATCCCCGGGAATAGTGTTACGCACATACTGCAGAAACTCTAACACCCCGAATCTATACGAATCGGTCTCAAAGTTTTTCTCCTTTATCAACTCTTTATTGATCATCGACGACATCCTGATAAACATATGGATGCAAAATGTGTTAATAAGATCTCATCACATAAAATATCATTTCAAAATTTCAACAAGAAGAACTGTGGAGAATTATTAAATTACAGAAATCACATAAAATAAATTCTAATTATCTAAATTGTCCCATTCTTTAACCACTCATTTGATAGCTATTGGTGGGCTCTCTCTCCAACAAGAGTAATAGTTTCGAGGAACTGTGGATCCTTTCTGCATCTTGACACGTTGACTAAATTAGAGAAACCTAAAGCAATATAAGGGTGGACTAAGAACAAACATCCATTCTTACGTTTTAGTTATTAGACAGAAACAAAACCTTCAAACCTTAGGTTTTTAGTCAAGAACACATTACGAGCAACAACTCGTGTTCTTGGATAAAACCATAAACGCCAGGACTGTCCTGATAGGGGCAGGGCCCCGCAGCAGCAGTAGGGTACTCGACATGAGCCATAGAGGCCACTTTTTCCACCAGCCCTCCCAGCTTCAGCCCAGGTGCCAGCCCTACCAGCCATTCCAGCAGCTCCAGTACAGCAGGGGCAGTTACAGTATGGACGTGTCTATAACGTCCACCAGGTAGCAGCTCCACAGGCACCACTCGCGATTGAGGGTATGTTTCCTATCCATGGTACTATGGGTCGGGTTTTGTTTGATATGGGGGCAACGCATTGTTTTATAGCTACACATTTTGCGAAAGCCTTAGGGTTGTTAGCCACAGCAGAGAGCACAGTGACGTGTGTAGACTCACCATTGGGGAGTGGGTCACTTATTTTCTTTATATGCCGGGGAGTGGGGGTAGAGATTGGTAGTTTGGTATTATCTGCAGACATGTTGGTATTAGATATGCATGAGCACGATGTGATTATCGGTATGGATTGGCTCGCAGCTTATAGAGCCATGATTGATTGCTTCGATGGGAGCATTGTTTTTGCCATTCCGGGGCAAGAGATGTTTGTAGTGGCGATGCCTCGCCCAGAGGGAGGCTCGACCGCTCATTTGTATTACATAGAGGAGGATACCTCTAAGGAGGTTATGATTCCTTTAGATTCGATTCCAGTTGTCAGGGAGTATTCCGATGTGTTTCAGGAGATACCAGGCCTACCCCCCAGTCGAGAGATAGACTTTGTCATAGACTTATTACCAGATACGAGACCTATAGCACGAGCACCATACCGTATGGCTCCGGCAGAGATTCGAGAGCTACGAGATCAGATATAGCAGCTGTTGGGACAGGGCTTTATTCGCAGGAGCACCTCACCTTGGGGCGCTCCAGTTTTGTTTGTAAAGAAGAGAGATAGTTCACTGAGATTGTGTGTGGACTACCGGGAGTTGAACAAGGTCACGATACGGAATAAGTATCCATTGCCTCGAATCGATGACTTATTCGACCAGTTGAGAGGAGCTTCCTTCTTCTCGAAGATTGATTTGCGATCGGGATACCATCAGTTGCGTATCAGGGAAGAGGATGTCTCGAAGACTGCGTTCTTAACGAGATATGGTTCCTACGAGTTTCGGGTTATGCCTTTTGGCTTGACCAACGCTCCAGCAGTGTTTATGGACTTGATGAATAGGGTGTTCAGAGAGTTCCTTGATCAGTTCATCATTGTCTTCATTGATGATATTCTGGTTTACTCCCAGACAGAGGAGGAGCACGCAGAGCATTTGAGGAAGGTTTTGCAGATGCTACGTCAGAACGAACTGTATGCAAAGTATGAGAAGTGCGGGTTTTGGCTGAAGGAGGTCCAGTTTTTGGGGCACATTATTTCCGATAGGGGGATATCTGTTGATCCGGGGAAGGTATCCGCGGTGAGGGAGTGGGGACTAGGGGTGTAAACGGGTCGGGTCTGGATCGGGTCTGGGTATATCCAGATCCGATCCGGGTATATTTTTAGCGGATCGGGTCTTACCCGATTACCCGACGGATCTCAGAAAATGGATCCAGACCCGGATCCGTTAAGGACCCGGAGACCCGACCCGATTACCCGACCCGAATATATATATATATATATAACTGTTTTTATAATAAAAAACTGTTTTTATAAAACTGTTTTTTTATTTATATATAACTTATATATATATAAGTTATATACTGTTTCTAACTTATATATATATATATATACTGTTTTTTTATATCTAACTTATATATATATATATATATATATATATACTGTTTTTATAATATAAAACTAACTGTTTTTTTATATATAACTTATATATATATATATACTGTTTTTTTTATATATAACTTATATATTACATACATATTATATATATATATATATATATATATATATATATATATATATATATACTGTTTTTACATAAATATATATAAGTTATATATTACATACATATTTACATACATATATATATATATATATATATATATAAGTTAGTTATATATATATTTAGTAACAATATGTAAGACTATATATATATAATATTATATATAAATATATATTTATTATATTATATATATATACACATTCGGGTCGGATCCTTATCGGATCGGAGTCATGTATATCCAGATCCGATCCGTTAACTAATCGGATAATCGGGTCTATAAAATTTGCTCAGATCCGTTAATTTAGGTCGGGTCCGGATCGGGTCCGGGTCCAGATCCGGTCCATTGACAGCCCTAGTGGGGACAGCCCACGACACCGACTGAGATCCGTAGTTTCTTGGGATTAGCAGGATACTACAGGAGGTTCATTCGGGGATTTTCAAAGATAGCAGGTCCTTTGACACATCTGACTCGTAAAGGTGTGCCGTTCATCTGGAGTGATGCCTATCAGTTGGCATTCGATGAGTTGAAGGACAGATTGACCTCAGCACCTGTGTTAGCATTGCCGAGACCGGGAGTTGAGTATCTAGTTTACACCGACGCGTCCTTACAAGGACTTGGAGGTGTATTGCAGCAGGAGAGTAAGGCCATAGCTTATGCTTCCCGTAAGCTTAAGCCTCACGAGAAGAATTACCCCACCCATGACTTGGAACTAGAGGCAGTTGTATTTTCCCTACGGATTTGGAGACATTACCTTTTGGGGGAGAAGTTCCGATTATTCACGGACCACAAGTCCCTACAGTACCTATTCACGCAGAAAGAGTTGAATATGCGGCAGCGAAGGTGGCTTGAGTTTGTGAAGGATTATCAGTTCGATATCCAATATCACCCGAGAAAGGCTAACGTGGTAGCAGACGCGTTGAGCCGTAGACCAGTAGATGAGGTGGCAGATGTGTGGAAGGCAAAGTGGAAGGAGTTGGGACACCAGGATGCAGTGGCCCGATCATTTATGTCGGTGATCACTGTTACTCCGCATATTGTCACAAGGGTGGTAAAGGCACAAGCAGATGACTCGTTCTGTCAGGAGAAGATAGTTCGATTATTAGCAAAGGGAGCAGAGTCCTATACCGTTAGTTCAGACGGGGGATTACGCTTCAATGGCAGACTGGTAGTTCCGAAAGGGGAGGAATTGCGACACGAGGTGATGGCAGAGTCGCACGGCTCACGGTTCGCAGTACATCCCGGTGGGGATAAAATATACCAAGACATGAGACGACAGTATTGGTGGAGCGGAATGAAAAGAGATATTGCCGTGTTTGTTTCTAAATGCGCCACTTGTCAGCTAGTAAAAGTGGATCATCAGAGACCGGCAGGACTTCTACAGCCATTGGAGATCCCGATGTGGATGTGGGAAAGCATATCCATGGACTTTATCACGGGGTTACCTACGTCACAGAGGGGCCACGACTCCATTTGGGTGATTGTGGACAGGTTGACCAAAGTCGCTCATTTTCTACCCGTAAGGACAGACTACACCACGGGACAGTATGCCCAGCTCTTTATTGCAGAAATAGTGAGACTTCATGGTGTGCCCCTAAATATCGTGTCTGACAGAGACAAAATATTTATTTCACGGTTTTGGGAGAGTTTTCAGGAGGCCATAGGCACGGAATTGCGGTTGAGTACGGCATATCACCCGCAGACCGATGGGCAAACCGAGTGTACAAACCAGATGTTGGAGGACATGTTGCGTATGTGCATCATTGATTTCGGAGGTGGATGGGAGCAGTATCTTCCATTGGTGGAGTTTGCTTACAACAACTCCTACCAGTTCACCATTGGCATGGCTCCATTTGAGGCATTGTACGGTAGACCTTGTCGTTCCCCAGCATGTTGGTTGGAAGTGGGGGACAACAAACTACTTGGGCCGGAAGTGATTCAGGATACTTCGGCGAGGATAGAATTGATTCGGAGTCGCATTCGGGTAGCTCAGGATCGACAGAAGAGCTATACTGATGCGAAGAGGTTCTTCAGGGAGTTCCAAGTGGGGGACCAGGTTTTACTCAGAGTATCTCCTATGAAGGGGATTATGCGATTTGGGAAGAAGGGGAAGTTGGCACCAAGATACGTGGGGCCATTCCCTATCATCGAGCGGGTTGGGTCTGTTGCATATAGACTTGGGTTACCGGAGCATTTACACCGAATTCATGATGTGTTTCATATTTCCTCGCTAAGGAAATACCTTAGAGATAATTTGGCTCATTCTAACATTGCTTTGGAGGACATCGATCTCTAACCTGATAGCTCATACGAGGAGGGGCCCGATTGCTATTCTGGACCGAAGTGAGCGGAAACTGCGGTCAAAGATAGTTCCGTTAGTGCGTGTTCAGTGGCGACATCATAATGTCGAGGAGTCCACATGGGAGCGCGAGGATGAGATGCGCGAACGATATCCAGAGTTATTCTTACCAGGTACTTTCTAGTTCTGAATTTCGGGACGAAATTCTGTTATTAGGGGGGAAGTATGTAATACCCCGTATTTTTGTGATATTTAATTATGGGATTTATTGAATTAAATGGGTATTAATTGGAAATTAATCCGGATAAAAATACTAGCAAGATGCGAGTTGGTATTTGATTTTTATGAGTATATATGGCTATATATGAATATTGAATTATGAAATTTGTCGTGAGATTGAAATACGGTAATTTGAAAATTTTGTTGGGACGCGTGTGACAGTCGCGTCAGGAATATAATTATTTTAATTGAAAAGTGAATTTTATTTCTATTAACCGTATGGTCGTTTTCAGTGCGCCAACGCGTCAAGAAGGGTCGAAATAGTCAAAAAACACTAGCCGGGGGTTTAGTTTGGGTCCCGGGGTATTTTTAGGCCATACCGGCAACGTAAAAAGGTAGTTTGGTAATTTTAGATTTTTGGGAATTAAAACCAACGAAAATTAGGAAATAAAAATCTGATTTGGTAATTACCCACTAAACCCACTAACTACACCTTATGACCTAATGGGTTACGGGGGTTATTAGAATTAGTTCCAAGAGTTTCCTAAGGCAAACCCTAGCCACCATTGTCACCTTGGAGAAGAAGAGCTTGTAGAGAGAAAAGAGAGGAGAAATTCTGCACAGAGAGAGAGAACAATTCAATCTTCAACACCAAAATCAGAGAAAGACATAAGGCAAGTGGTTTAATTTCATTATTTTGCAAAGAATGCTTCTTCCATACGTAGGAAATTAATAAAATTTGTATTGTTCTTGAGAGTTTGATAAAAACCCATTGATTTGGAATTAGAAATTATATTTTGATGAAAGGATTGCATGTAGAATTGTGTTAGGAGGACTAATCTAATGGAAATACACCTCGTTCATTATAAAAACGGATTTAGTTATGCCCATTGATGACTTTAAGATTTTAGGGTTCATGTTCATGGGATTTGGGGAAAAATTTAGGAGATTTGATGATTTGATGATGTCTAGGAAGATTTGGCCCTATATAAATGTTTAATTATGACCTACGAAAGTTTGGTATGGATTAGAAACCTTAAAATAATGTTGGGACGATTTTTATGTGGGATTAGATGTGAAGAAAAGTTGGAAAAACGAATTTGGGAAAATCTGGGCTCGAAACTGGCCTCTCGTTAGAAGACCTGCCCAGGTCGTTCGAACGAGCTCGTTCGAACGAGCTTCTAACGAGCTGACAGTTTGACTTCTAACGAGGAGGTCGTTCGTTCGATGCCTTTCGTTCGAACGAGATCTTGTTAGAAGGCCCACTTCGTTCGAACGAACTCTCGTTCGAACGAGACTTCTAACGAGCTGACAGTTTAGGCTTTTTGGCCTGTTTTGATTTCGCGTGTCCCGTAACCTTACTTATATGTAGAGATAACCTTTCCTTGATGATTAATTATTATATTTGGGATAATTGGGATATAATGAGGAGTAAAACATAGAAGTGTGATTTGAACCAAATGGAAATTATGGGTTAGGACGTGAGTGCCTATTACGATGTGAGAACAATTGACGACTTGAATAATTATAGTAACCGGGGTTATGTAAATTGTGTAATATTATAAATTGGTATGAGAATGAGAAGTGTACCACAAATAAACTATGGTGATTACTAAGATGTGTGCATACTTAGTATATGTATATGATTTTATGTGTATGACATACCTACCATACTTGCTATCACGGGAGGTTTACGTTCGCTTAGGGCCTTCTAATCCTTGTGTTGCCCGGATTTAGATTGGTACCTCGAGAACATAGGTCAGAGAAGGACTTATTGGGATGTTAATAAGTTTGCTGATCGTGGGAGCGTAGGTATGTGCGTGACCCATGTGATGTGACTGTGTTCACCTCCATTGTTTGTGATTGTTGTTATCTGAGAATGATTCCTGAGAGATTCGGAATGCGTGATCCTTATGTACGTGATGTACCGGGATGGATAGCAGAGTATGTGTGCGCCGCAGCTTAGTCTCGGGGTGTTTGTAATGTATATTTATGACGTGAATAATATACACTTAAATAATGAGAACTTTCATGTTGGTATGGTGAGTAGAATTATGGTAATATTTTGAGAAAATATAACGGGATAACCTGTAATGAATTGTATTGCTAATAATTGAGAATCCGAGTTTAAGAAAAGCCTTTTATCTAATTGATAACGCTGGAATGTATAATGGGAATCGAGTAGTAAGGGGTAGAACTTATTATGGTTTGGTTAGATATGTATGTCACTTAGATGGGTACGGTACGTTAAGAGTGCACAATTAGTCGAGAGGTGAGTAGTTCATGTGAGTGCACGTCCTAACATGTAGTTTGCATTTATTATTTTAATGTTGTTAAAACACTTGCTATTTTTAAATACTCTCCACTTTCGGGCTCTGACCCGTTTGCTTTCAAATCTATCTTTTTGTAAAAACCATTTTAGGTGCCCAGCCACAAGGACACCATGCCTAGGATCCTCATTCAAGTGACGAGCTGTAGCTGTTTGTGGAAGTTACAGGACTTTGCTAGTAGACGCTTCATCTATCTTGACTCTATATTCAGTTTTCATCAGTTGTAGGGCATGTCGCCCATTTCTATTAGAAACATTTCCTATTTCAGATTTTCAGACTGTTGGCATGTAATTAATTCAGGATACATTGCTTTTACGTATTCAGTTGCGGGACTGTTGTGAGGAGTTTTCCTCCGGACTTATTATTTTGTTGGTTATTCTATTGCTTCGTTATAGTGAATGGACTATGTTGTTCTTCCATTATTCTTTTATTGCATGTTAATCAGATTTAATTTAAAATTTGACAACTTACTTTTTAAATACTAGGTGGTTAGTAATCATTAAAATATTTTCGACAGTGATGCTATTAACTGAACCAACTTGGCATTTTGTATTAATTTAATAATGGAGTAGCTACCCGGTATTTAATTATTCGAGGTGTCACACAAGTATCATTTAGGACAGCTAAACACTTGACATCTTGTTGTGACAAATTATCAAAATCGAGAGTATAAACATTTTCATGTCTAGAAGCAACAAACACAACATTATTATCTTTAGCATTTTTTATTAGACAGTAATCTTCTTTAAATAGAACATTATAACCTTTATCACACAATTGGCTAATACTAATTAAATTATGTTTAAGACCATCAACTAAAAGAACGTTTTCAATGCAAGGAGAGGGATCCTTACCAACATTACCTATGCCAATGATTTTGCCTTTGGAGTTGTCTCCGAATGTGACTAGACCTCCACGAAAACTTACTTTTGTCATCCGTCATGTGTCTTGAACACCCGCTGTCTAAAAACCATTTTGATTTGATCGATCCAGCTTTAAAACAAACCTACAATGAACATTTAAATAATTTTTCTTTTGGTACCCAAAATGTGTTGGGTCCATACGGGTTAGCAAACATAGGAGTCTCTTTAGGAATCCATGCCACTTTGGTAGAAAATTTATATTTGCAAAAATTTGAGAAATGGGTATGTCTTCCGCAATATGTACATAATGAATTTCCAATATTTTTTGAGTAATTTTCAAAACTTTTCTCATTTTCTTTTTCATTATATCCAATTCCAGCCTTATCATACATCCACCTTTGGTTTCCAAGTAGCAAATTCAAATTTTTTTCTCCATTTACAAACTTTTCAAGACACCAAGTTAAATCCTTAATTTTAAGTTTCAATTTTTCATTTTCAGAAAAATGACTAGATGATTCTTTAATTTTTAGTTTTGCCATTTCTGATTTTATAGATTTATTTTCAGATTTCATTACTTCTATATTTTCAAGGAGAGAATCATAATTATGTGATAAAGAAGAATGTATCTTTTTAAGATTAATATATTTAGTTTTAAGTTCATCAAAATTGTAAAAAAGTTCATCAAAAGCATTTTGAAGTTCATCATGATCATTTGAAGTTTCATATTCACTATCTGAATTAAAATTAGAAGATACCTCATCATCATTTTCCATAAGGTAAAGATTTGCAACTTCTCCATCACTTGAATCTTCATCGTTGCTACTTCCATCACTATCACTCCAAGTAGTAGCTTTCATGGCCTTTTTTTATTTTTCATTTCTTTTCTCTTTTCTGTCATTCTTCTCTTCTTTTGCCTTGGGACAATTAGGTCTAATATGTCCTAACCCTTTGCAGTTATAACATTTTGGTTCAAACTTGGAGGATGACTTTCCTTCATGTGCCTTCTTTGAAGAGAATTTTTTGTATTTTCCAGACAGTCCCTTCTTTTTGGCAAGAAATTTTTTGAATTTTTTGGTAAGAAGTGCTATGTCACCATCTTCATCATCATCAGCTTCCTCACTGTCTTCTTCTTCCTCAATGGATTTGAAAGCAATAGTTTTGCTTGCCTTGGGCTTCTCGTCTTCAGCAAGTTCTTTGAGTTCCATTTCATGAGTAATTAAGGAACCCAATAGTTCATCAAGAGAGATAGGTCTTTCTCGTATAGCTTATTTGATTGCCAACTTCTTTGTCATATAGGCAGATGGTAATGACCTGAGAATCTTGCTCACTAATTCAGAATCAGTATAAGACTTACCAAGAGATTTCAATCCATTTATAATATTTGAAAATCTAGTAAACATATCAGAGATAGTTTCATCTGCTTTCATTTTAAAAAGCTCATAGTTATGAACAAGCATGCTGATTTTATCCTCCTTGACTTGACGAGTTCCTTCATATGTAACTTCTAGTCTATCCCAAATTTCTTTAGCAGATTCACAACAACAGATTCTGTTATACTCATTTACATCAAGTGCACAATGCAAAATATTCATAGCTTTAGCATTTATTTGAATTTTTTTAATATCAACATCATTCCATTCATTTTCTTCTTTAGGGACAGAAGCATTATTTACCATTTTATTAGGAATATAAGGACCATTCATGACAACTTTCCAAACTTCATAATCATGTGACTGAATAAAATATTTAATTCTATTTTTCCAATAACTATAATCTTTTCCAGAAAATAGAGGAGGTTTAAAAATGGATTGACCTTCACCAAGAGATGTAGTAACATATGCCATTGATCTTTAACTCTAAGATTGTTAAATTTAAGGATAAGAAGAGAACTAGCTCTGATACCAATTGTTGCCCAGATTATACTCAAGAGGGGGGGGGGGGGGGGGGGTGAATTGAGTTTTTACAAACTTTAAGTTAAATTAAAATTTTAAAATAATATTAAATTTCAATCACTTGGACAAATTTCAGATTAATAAAACTGTAAAGAATAAATTTAACAATATCAAATAAATTCAATCAACTAATTATAAATAACTAGAAAAGCAGATTTTAACACACTAGGAATATTAAATTAATTTTCGTATTTAAAATAAAGTGATATTCTGAAATAGATTATTTAATTTAAAACATTAATTATTTTAATTTTAAATATTAACTAAGTCAAATTTCGGATTTAATTAATTTGCAAAATAGTGCGCTGAAAATATTGGATTAAGCAAGCATGTGCAAATAAATAAATAAAAGAGCTGAAAATAAATGACACCAAAATTTAACGTGGTTCGGCCAAATCCCGGCCTACGTCCACACGCCTAGAGCTCCTGTCTCCTTTGCGCTTCACTAAACCTGATCCACTTGCGGGTAGGATCAAACCACCGCGTACAACTGTTTGCAAGCTAACTCCGAGCTTCAAACCTCGTGGCCTACTTACGGGTAGGAACCAATTACCGGTACAAACCGAAGCTTCAACAAAGCTTCACAACAAATTTGAATTTTTTTTGTAGTACAAGGTCAATACTGAAACTCCTTAAGAAAAATACAATTTGTAATCTGAGTTTCTGAGACTTCAATAAATGATGTTGAAGTAGGCACAAGTCTTCTTCTTCAATGATTGAGCAGATAACAAAATTTATGGCTCTCTTGAATGTGTAGCTGAGTAGTAAATTGAATGCTCTCAATAATATTTTTAAGTACATGTCTCCTTCAATGCAGCTCTTCAAAGCTTTAAATGTGTCTGTAAAAAACTAGCTGTTAGACACAAGTATTTTTTGAGCATTAATTGCTCCTGATTTTGCTGGCATGAGGTAGCTGGAAATCATCTCCAAATCTAATATACAAATCTTTTATTTTTATCTTCTCCATAAAAATATAGCTGTTGTAGCACAAAAATGGTAATCTGAAACGTATGTGATTGAGAGAGAAAGTAGGTAGATGACCCATATATTTTCTGCAAAAAAAAATAGTCCAACAGATAATAGAATTCTGATAGTATAAGTTGTTTCAACTGTTCAAGGCTCCTGTCAAAGAGATGTCAGATATGATAAACATGGTACAATGAAATCTTTTAAAAAAATACTCATGCAGTCAGATCAGGTAGGAGCGTGGCCCAATATATTAGCTGCCAAAGACAGAAGGATGCATGGCTCGAGGTAAATGGTATAGATTTAATCGGACGGTATAAAAAAAATGATGGCAAAATATTCTTAAGGTTTAAGAACTAGCAGGTACAACTACTCATGAATTATACATGACTATCAACGACGGAAATCAGACGTCGTCAGTTCGGTTTATCAGTAAACCAATTAAGAAGAAGTGGCTGTCAGTTCAATCGGCCAGAGCCAATTAAAGAGGGAGGTGACTGTCGTCAGGTGTAGTACACCAAAAACAGTGTAGCGTTAAGTCTATCCGGACAGATCTTCCTAATGAAAATAAATCCATCTAATGCTCTAGTAAACCGTGGGCGCAAATCGAAACGTGAGCTGTAAAAAAAACGTCAACTCACTAAGGACCTAAAGGCATAGGCGGTAAGTTGCCAACTGGTAACGTGTATTAGCCTAAGGCTCTAGGCAGTCAAGTCACCAACATGTAACGTGTAACAACCTAAGGCTATAGGCGACAAAGGCTATGTAAAAGCTTTAAAAGCAAAATCATACATGTAAGCATTTAACATTATATATAACCATATATACACTAAAAGACATACATGCATACACACACACACACACACACACACACACACACACACACACACATATATATATATATATATATACAATCGTTCAAGACAAAAAAAATGACCCAACAGCATTTGGCATTTGCCAAAATGCTAGCAAAAGTTACTAAATTATTATATACACAAAAGCTTACATGTACAAAGCAACTCAAGGCCACAAAAAAAAAATATTCACATGCATATGTATATTTATGTCAAAAAATTATTTTTAACAAAAAAAATTTAAGGAAAATATTTAGTGTCAACTTATTTTAAAAATATAATTTCATTAAAAAAATATTTCGCTCAAAATTGATTAATCACTCAATTAAAATTATAGATAAAAAAAAATATGCATGTGTGCCTAATGTGTCAAGTGCAAATGTGCAATACACGTGAATACCTTTACTCGGATATGTTGTTGTGTAAAGTCGAGGTATGTTGAGTCGTGAATAAACAGGATAATACCATAATAAATATCTATAGAATAACCTTATAAAAAAATATGTTTGGAATCATCAAAATCAATATATTAAGTTAAACTAAAATGTACATTAATTAAACTAATATAATTAATTAGGGATAAAATACATTTTCGATAACAAAATCTTCTCGGATAGAAGTTCCTCGGTCGCCTTCAATTTATTCTCCACTTCCTCCTTCTGACGACTTACTTCACGAAACTTATTCAACTCTTCCTCCGCAGCCTTGAGCTTACCCTCAAGTTCCCCAGCACTTTGGAGCTTCCCTTCGAGCTCTTTATTCTTCTCCTCCAAGTCTTTTATTTTCTTCTCCAACCCCTTGGAGACCTCAACAACCTGATCTTTCTCCTGTTCGATGGAATTAAGCTTCTACTCCCAAGTAGCTTTATCATCATCATACTTTTGACGAGAATCCGTCAGAGACTGCGTCAGACCCACCAAAGCTTCCTCTACACCTGACGAGGAGCTTGAAGCTTTAATAGCTTCATCTTTCTTCTAAATTGTATTAAAACAGGTTACCAACTGGGAAAAGAAAATAATAGCAAGTCAGTGCACAAGGAAAAAATGAAAGTTTAGGACAATAGCACTTACAGAAGCAATATGACGAGCAGCTAATGTGGTAACCATATCCCGAGAAAGATTTTCTTCAATACCTTGGATCTCGGGAATGATCCAAGACTTCACCGAGCTCATGGCAGAGCTCGGGGCAACAAAAGTGGGAACGCCACTTCCAGTAGTCGGGGCTGAGCGATGGATTCAACCAAATTGACCGAGGAGCTCTTCTTCAGCCTCCTCAGAGGAGCATCAACAGTCTCGACCAAGGATGTAGTCTTGGTCGGGGATATGACCATAACCTCGCTTGGAGCAACGACCTTGCTCGGAGCCACTGGGGGCTTCTCGGCAACCTTCACAGTAGCAGCCGGAGGAGGTGCATCGATTTTTCTTGTCCCTTCTTCTGGGACATCAGGCTTGCTTTTATTTGCCTCTCCAGCAGTAGAGGCAGATTTCTCGAAGAGGGCAGGAGCTCTTCTTCTCTTCATTCTTTCACTCAGAGGAATATGTGACTCAGGTGAAGAACTTGCAGAAGCTGGTACTGGTTCTACGTCACTTATCACCGGACGAGTAGTAAAAGACGAGGTGTAACTCTTATACTGCAGCAAATATGAAGTTGATCTGATATGCTCGTCGACAACAGTCTGATGCAAACTCGAGATAAGTTTCAGATGTTTTAAATTAACTTCTGTTTCTTTTGGAGACCTTCTTTTGCTATCAACTGCAAATAAATAAAAATTAAAATATCAGTGACACATTTTATCAAACACAAAGAAAGCATAATTTCAAAAATAAAGTAAAGTAAAAATAACCTATCCCATTGCCATAGGGAGGGCATCTGGGACCCTGATACACATCATTTCCAGTTAGTGGAGCATGTTGCCAATTTTTCATAACAACACCATGCTCAAAATAATCCCTATTGGCATCTGGGAGATTGACCACTAAAGCTCTATTTAAAAACCTAGTTTTCAAGTAAAAAGTACTGTCGCTGACATCCCATCTATAGCAAAACATGATTTCTGGAATTCCTATACGAGTTCCATGAATCTGATTTAATCTATGAACTCCATAAACTATTCTCCATGTATTGGGGGCTATTTTTGCAGGAACCACGTCAAAATATTGACAGAATTCCAGACACAAAGGGTTTGGGGGAAAAGAAAAGCCACATTCAGCAACAAAGAGACTGGGGAACCAATGTCCCTCAGCCAAACGAAAATAATCTGAAGGCTCAGAAAGTTCCTCCAAAACAACCCATGAAGGAATAGAGAAATTAGAATGAAACTTATCAAGTGACTCAACAAGGTAAACCATGGCGAATAAAGGAAAGAAAAGAGAAGGAAGAAGATCTTACAGAAAAAGGATGGATCTGTTGAAAACGAACGATGAAAAAGATGAACGCACAAGAGAGAGAGAAAATGGAAAACTCAAAGATACAGATTTGAAAAAGTAAAAGACGATATGATTTTCTGCAACGCTTAAATACCTTACCTTGGGAAAAGGTAAAAATAATGATTACAAAGGGAGACGTTTACGCTACCGGCGGCTAAAAGGACAAAAAAGGGCGCGGAGATTGAAGCAGTTAGAAAAATTCGAAAATTCTGATTCTATGAATTCGAAAAGAAAAATAAATACAAAGAACACGCTCCTAAAATTCAGGATGACCATTTAATCCAGTTATATTTCGAGAAGAATGTTCCACACTCCTCAGTCTCGAACTGTGAAACATTGGGGGCTTCTGTTGATACCAATTTTAGTCTGCTGACATGGCACCATGAAGTGGAGACACGTGTCAATCTACATGGCACTAATAAACATTTTTGAACAATACAATGACTTCGAGGAACTCAATTTTCCCTACCAACTCAGATACTCCGAGCAGTAGGTGCTCACCGAGGAACCTTACTGCACCGAGCAACTCATGGATACTGAGATACTTAGGCGGTCCGAGCAGCTTAGGCGGTCCGAGCTGCACCTCGATCAGAGCATTTATTATAAGACAATTAAGAGGATTAAATGCGCATTTAATGTTGATTATTATCATACGGATGTATACGCTTGTTGAACAGCTATGTATTACCCATTCACATGTACAGTCTGATGGCTATAAATACATTGTATCATCCTCATTGTAAGGGGACCAGAATTTCTTGAGATTTACCCTACTTCGAGAATTCCAAAACATTCAATAATAACACCAACAGTGGACGTAGGCCATTCGTTTAAGGCTGAACCACTTTAAAATCTCTTGTCTTATTTATTTTTTATCTGTGATTAAAAAATTAGAGATAATCTAATTTTTTACATCAACAATAATATAAAAACAGATTTAAAGTTTAAAAAAAAATTAAAAATATATTTTAAATAGTTAAAAAAAACTGTTGTGAATATTTAAAAATTGTTTTGTAATATTTTAAAAACTGTTTTTAATATTATAAAAAATTGTTAAGAAAATGTTTTACATTTTTTTTAAAAACCGTAATATAAAAATATTGTAAAAACTTTTTTTAATATTTTTGAATATAATATAAAAACTGTTTTTAAATAAATAAATTGGATTGACTTTAATTTTGCCTAATGGTTATTTGATACCGTTTTGTGAAAAAAATTAGGTAAACTTTGCCTACCATGTCCACTCTTTTATCCATTGTCAATCAAACGGATCCTTAATGAAACCCCGATCAATACCCTCGAGTTAAAACTCTAACCCTTGTTAACCTCTCTCATTTTTCACTGAGCCAGAATAATAAAAGGAGAATAATAGGAAGGCTTATGATTGAAATTCTCGCTGATATGACTTGCCATCATTGATTGATCCCTTACGAAGATCAGCGACAATAATCAATTATGAGTCTGTCATGTGAGCGAGTCTCCATTTTGAGTCCGGTAGAAGGACCCTAATAAAAAAGCAAAACAATTAAACTCAACTCTATTTGCTCGTGACACACGCCACTATTCTCTCATGAAGAAGACTACAGTCTGTTACTTCGGTCAGCACGCTCAATCACCCTCCAGTGAATCCAATAAAACCACCTCAAACCTCAAGATTATTCGAGATCTCGGAGTCTAAACCATGGAGGACGAAAAAACAAGCGTGGTAACGAAACTAATTGAAACCGGGATCGAAATATCAGCAATCTCAGACTACAGGTACACCGTTAAAAAACAATACTGCAATCTAGCTACAAGGTTGAAGCTTTTAATTCCAATGTTCGAAGAGATTCGAGATAGCAAAGAGTTACTCCCTCAACACTCATTCAAAGCCCTCGCTTCGTTAACGGAGGCTTTGGAATTCGCTAAGGACTTGCTTAGATTCGGAAGCGAAGGGAGCAAGATTTGCCTGGTAACACATTTTTTTTACCGCTCGTTAATTTGACTTATCTCACTTCATATGTGCTGATCATTTTGTTTTGAACTGATTATAATTGCGCTAATTTACAATTAGATCCGTTAACGATAAATATTAGGTCTATTTGTTATGACACTATCGTGACCATAGTTTTAAATAACGGTATCGGGTAACGTAACGGTTGCGGTATCGGTGTAACGGTATCGGGAGTATCGGACGTAATGTAACGGGAATCGGTTACCGCAAGCGTGGATTTTTTTTTACCATTCACAAATATCATAAATTAAAATGATACTTTTATTTTGACTCTATAATGTTGAATTTAATTAATATGTGGGTTCATTACATAGTATTAAAAAACATTAAAGTATTTTATTACTTAATCAAATACTAAAAACACATCATAAAAGCATTTTATTACTTAATCAAATACTAAAAATACATCACTCAATAATAACTTGTAACATGCTTAAATTTAACAACTAATAACATACTTAAAAGTCATTGCACAATTGTGAATCATTACCTCCATACCACTAAACAAATATGATAATAAACTAAATTACATATATTACAAATGATTTCATGCTTTCACCACCAAAAAGAATGTCGTGGCGAGTCTCTAAGAATCTCTATATCATCATCATCATCATCATCATCATTATTAGCCCGTTCATGTGGTTCATATCCAAAGTAATTAGAATGTGAAGTACTTGAATTAGATGCACCCATTCCAAAATTGCTACTTTCATTTGATGCCCCTTGTTGTGAAAAATAACCTTGAGGCACTGGCAGAACCATATACCCATGTGGATAGTTCTCGGTAGATGAAACGGTATTATATGAAGGTTCGGGTGGATGAGGAGGATAGTAATATGACCCGGTGGGTGGATAATAGTGTTGTGGTGGTGGGAGATAATATGAGAATTCAGGGGATGGGGATACGTGGGTTGTGCTTGTGGGTTTCTTCTTTCGTTTCCACGAGCTCTAAGATCAAGTTGAACAAAACGGTTCTCTAAATTATCTCCCATTGGACGACGTGTACGCCTTCGTGTCCCGCCCCATGGTTGAAGATTTTGTCTATCCTCCAAATTGTCATCATCGCCCCGAAGTCCATAACTTCCGGCTTCTCATTGATAAGGTGAGTAACTATCACCTGTTTCAGTAAATGATATATTTTTGTTAGAAGTGTAATATAAGAATAATATAATACTATAAATAAAATTTAAACTGCAATATTTATTTACCTTCATATTGCACATCTCTACTAGCCAAACCATCTCCATAACTACTACCAGCACCACCTCCATAACTACCACTAGCACCACCTCCATAACTACCACTAGCAGTATCTCCATGAGTACCACTACTTGGTTGACTCAAGCCAACACCACCACTACCACCGCTACTAGTTCCACTACCAGAAGGAACTAAAGTAGCATGATCATTTTGGTCAACATCCAACCATTCAGAATTGTCTTGACCGTCTAAAAGAGTTTCTTCCGTCTCTTCCAACCACGAAGACAATGGTCATCTTCGTCAAAAATGTAATCCAAGTTGATAGGATTAAAAGATTCCTCAATGTCTTGTTGGCTTCTTCTGGTCGCATTTCTGATCTTTAACCTCATATTATAGTATTCAAAAACAAGTTTATTTAACTTTTGGGATTTTAAACGATTTCTTGTCTTTGTATGTATGAGGCTAAATGTACTCCAATTTCGTTCACAATTGGAAGATGAACATGTTTGACACAATACTCTCACAGCAATTCGTTGAAGTTCTGGAGTCGATGTGCCATAATGAATCCACCATTCACCTACACATGATGAACACAATGATTTATTTATATTGTATATTGAGTTATAAAGTGAAATTGATAGTAATTAAATTAAGACATATTATTACCTGGATTTGTTCGTGACAACTGTTTGAGCTAATTCGGTTCCAAAAGAATCATATTTGTCACGAAATAACAAAATCTGTAACATTTCACGAAATATTAAATACATTAGTGAAAAACCTTGGCAAAATATAAATATATTCTCGACTTACTTGGTTAATTGCCTTTATCTGATTGTCAATATCAGGTTCCAACCACTGAATCACTTTTCTAAGCCCTACCATTGTGTCGGAAAGGCTTGTAAAATTATCACCGTATTGAAATTGAGGATTCAAGTAATACCCTAATATATTGACATAAGAATAACATATCAAAAGTTAGATTCAAGTAATAACCTAATTATTGAATAAATAAAACACAACTAATTTTTTTATTTTTATACTCACCAGCTACGTGCAAGTCTTGATGTAATTGGAACTGCCATCGTTTGTCAATGATTTTATGAAAATCTATGTAACAACGACAATCTCTTTGAATCGCTTTCCTTGCCCTATCCATAGCTTCATAAATAAAACCCATGGTAGGTTTTAAATCTCCATCCACCAATCGAAGAACCTTCACTAAAGGCTCCTGCGCCTTCAAAATATCCGTTGCTTTAGGCCAAAAGTCCCTGTCAAATATTACCTTCTTCGCCTCCTTGCCTTTTGGCAACTTTGACCACTTGCATCGTTTCCACTCATGAGATCGAAACATGTCCTCTAAACCCTTTTTGTGCCTCACAATACTCTCCAATGTGACAAAATTCGTAGCAAAACGAGTGATGGTTGGACGCAGTAACTCTCGACCATTAGTGAATCGCTTCATGTAATCAACAATCCAATTGTAATTGTAAATGAAGCTGGTGATAATTTTTGCTTCATCCAACACTTTCGCCACGCTCTTCTTTTTACCAATGTCTTCAAGGATAAGGTCAATACAATGAGCTGAACATGCTGTCCAATTCAAATTCGGTCTCTTTTGCATAAGTAACTTACCACCCGCTTTCATAGCCGCTTCATTATCAGTTACTACTTGAACAACATATTCCTCTCTAATTTCATCAACCACCTTATCCACGAGGCGAAAGCAGTAGTCCGCTGTCCTACTCACCACGTCTGTTGCATCAATTGACTTGTGGAAAACTGTTCCATGATTGCTATAAACTAAAAAATTAATTAAATGTTTCTTGATAGGTCCTGTCCAACCATCACACATAATAGTAACACCCCTCTCCTTCCAAATTGGCTTTTGAGATTCAATCCATTTTTTCAAGCTAGCAAACTCTATTGGCAAAAAAACTTCATTGACCTCATACGGAGTTGGAGGCTTCACTCCGTGTCCAACTTCTCTAGCGACATCAAGCATCCGGTCAAACCACGGGCTTACAACGATATTTGCAGAATGTTTTCCAAACAACACAAACTGACTAACTGCTCGTCCTAACTTCTTTCGCAAACACTTCATAAGTTTTGTTGATATTTTAGGTTGCTTAGGACCCTTACTTCGATGGAGGTCCACATCCACTTCAGCTAATCTATATTCAGGCGAATTAATATCCGTCCATTCCTTACGTCGCATTCCAGACATACTAGAAGATCGTTGAGGAACTTTAGGTAAACCCGCTCTACTTGAACATCCAGCCTCATACCCACCCTTTGATTTAGACCTCTGTGTCTCTCCCATTCCATATATTCATTTCTGCTCATATTTCTTGCCACGGTCATCTCGGGATCTGAATCATCACTTGAAACAACAATCCCCTCAAAGCCATCAACCCCATACTCATTTCTAATATAATCAATGACTCCTTCCTTTTGGGCGACTTTATCTTTTTTTTTTGCTTTTGCTCCTTGAAGATGTTTCATCACCGCAAAAAATAATAAGTTAACTTAATGTTAAATTGAATAATAATGAAATTTTAAAACATAATAATAATTATTATATTTTAACGAAAAAATTCTAAATAGTTTGGTAGAATTTATTATTTTTGGTACTTTTTCTTAATTTTTTTATGCAATATTTTTATGACATAATATCATATTAAATAATAACACATGTTAAATTAAATGATAATTAATTTTTTAAGACATGATCACATGATAATTGTTTTGTTTTGTTAACTTTATTTTTGACACAATTATATCTTAAAACAATTTTTTTTGGTGTTTATTTTCTTCCTTTTAAATAACAAATCAAATACAAAACCTAGAACCTACATTTCTCTCTCTCTCTCTCTCTTACGGCACAACACAAATAACCCAACAAAACAAAACCCCCCCCCGCCGCGCCCCCCCCCCCCCCCCCCCCCCCCCCCCCCCCCCCCCCGCCCAACCATTTACCTTGATCGAGAGACTCCTTCCTCCGGCGTCGACGCCCTGCTGTCCTCCTTCCCCTATGTTTTGCTGCCGATCTCTAACCCACCTGAGCTGCCGATCTTTGGAATGGATGGGAAATGGCTTGGAAGGAGAGGAAGAAAAATGGAAGAGTGTATGTAAACTTCTGTGAGTGTACTCTTCTTTGTGAGTATTTGTGAGCCTACATAAATAATAGAAAGATGATGGGAATCATCTGTCAAACAAAACCTACAATGTCTCCTACCTACATACAGCTACCCAGGTTTGTCTCCTTCTTTCCTTGTCTTCTTTTTCTTTTTCTTTTCGTGACTCATAAAGTGTTGCTGAATAAGGAGAATACTGTAACTTTGTTTCTGTTTTCTTTCCATCCCTTTTTTTCTCAGTCCAACAAAATGATTAGTATCGGACCGTAATGGATTGTAAAGGAGTTTTCGTTACGTATCGGATTCGTAACGTGATACGGGTGTGATTTTGGTTCAACCCGATATATCGGTGTGTATCCGAAACGTGACTTCGAGATACCGTTACGTAACGGGGGATACGTTACGTAACGGACGATTTTTAAAACTCCACCACGCCATAGTTTTGGTTCTATTATTTATGTAGAAGTCCACGCCATAGTTTTAAAAATCGGCCGTTATGTAACGTATCGGCCGTTACGTATCGATATCTCGAAGTCACATAGTTTTAATAATCAGCCGTTACGTAACGTATCGGCTGTTACATAACGGTATCTCGAAGTCACGTTTCGGATACACATCGATATATCGGGTTGAACCAAAATCACACCTGTATCACGTTACGAATCCGATACGTAACGGAAACTCCGTTGCAATCCATTACGGTCCGATACTAATCATTTTGTTGGACTGAGAAAAAAAGGGATGGAAAGAAAACAGAAACAAAGTTACAGTATTCTCCTTATTCAGCAACACTTTATGAGTCACGAAAAGAAAAAGAAAAAGAAGGAGACAAACCTGGGTAGCTGTATGTAGGTAGGAGACATTGTAAGCTTTGTTTGACAGATGATTCCCATCATCTTTCTATTATTTATGTAGGCTCACAAATACTCACAAGAGAAGAGAACACTCACAGAAGTTTACATACACTCTTCCATTTTTCTTCCTCTCCTTCCAAGCCATTTCCCATCCATTCCAAAGGTCGGCAGCTCAGGTGGATCCGAGATCGGCAGCTTAGGCAACAAAACATAGGGGAGGGAGGACAGCAAGGCGCCGACGCCGGATGAAGGAGTCCTCTCGATCAAGGTAAATGGTTGGGGGGGGGGGGGGCGGCGGCGTGGGGTTTTGTTTTGTTGGGTTATTTGTGTTGTGCCGTAAGAGAGAGAGAGAGAGAGAAATGTAGGTTCTAGGTTTTGTATTTGATTTGTTATTTAAAGGGAAGAAAATAAACACCAAAAAAAATTGTTTTAAGATATAATTGTGTCAAAAATAATGTTAACAAAACAAAACAATTATCATGTGATCATGTCTTAAAAAATTAATTATCATTTAATTTAACATGTGTTATTATTTAATATGATATTATGTCATAAAAATATTGTATAAAAAAATTAAGAAAAAGTACCAAAAATAATAAATTCTATCAAACTATTTAGAATTTTTTCGTTAAAATTTAATTATTATTATTATGTTTTAAAAATTCATTATTATTCAATTTAACATTAAGTGAACTTATTATTTTTGTCGGTGATGAAACATCTTCAAGGAGCAAAAGCAAAAAAAAAAAGATAAAGTCGCCCAAAAGGAAGGAGTCATTGATTATATTAGAAATGAGTATGGGGTTGATGGCTTTGAGGGGATTGTTGTTTCAAGTGATGATTCAGATCCCGAGATGACCGTGGCAAGAAATATGAGTAGAAATGAATATAGGGAATGGGAGAGACACAGAGGTCTAAATCAAAGGGTGGGTATGAGGCTGGAAGTTCAAGTAGAGAGCGGGTTTACCTAAAGCTCCTCAACGATCTTCTAGTATGTCTGGAATGCGACGTAAGGAATGGACGGGTATTAATTCGCCTGAATATAGATTAGCTGAAGTGGACGTGGACCTCCATCGAAGTAAGGGTCCTAAGCAACCTAAAATATCAACAAAACTTATGAAGGGTTTGCGAAAGAAGTTAGGACGAGCAGTTAGTTAGTTTGTGTTGTTTGTGAAAACATTCTGCAAATATTGTTGTAAGCCCGTGGTTTGACCGGATGCTTGATGTCGCTAGAGAAGTTAGACACGAGTGAAGCCTCCAACTCCGTATGAGGTCAATGAAGTTTTTTTTGCCAATAGAGTTTGCTAGCTTGAAAAAATGGATTGAATCTCAAAAGCCCAATTTGGAAGGAGAGGGGTGTTACTATTAATGTGTGATGGTTGGACAGGACCTATCAGGAAACATTTAATTAATTTTTTAGTTTATAGCAATCATGGAACAGTTTTCCACAAGTCAATTGATGCAACAGATGTGGTGAGTAGGACAGCGGACTACTACTTTCGCCTCATGGATAAGGTGGTTGATGAAAATTAGAGAGGAATATGTTGTTCAAGTAGTAACTGATAATGAAGCGGCTATGAAAGCGGGTGGTAAGTTACTTATGCAAAAGAGACCGAATTTGAATTGGACAGCATGTTCAGCTCATTGTATTGACCTTATCCTTGAAGACATTGGTAAAAAGAAGAGCGTGGCGAAAGTGTTGGATGAAGCAAAAATTATCACCAGCTTCATTTACAATTACAATTGGGTTGTTGATTACATGAAGCCATTCACTAATGGTCGAGAGTTACTAGCGTCCAACCATCACTCGTTTTGCTACGAATTTTGTCACATTGGAGAGTATTGTGAGGCACAAAAAGGGTTTAGAGGACATGTTTCGATCTCATGAGTGGAAACGATGCAAGTGGTCAAAGTTGCCAAAAGGCAAGGAGGCGAAGAAGGTAATATTTGACAGGGACTTTTGGCCTAAAACAACGGATATTTTGAGAGCCTTTAGTGAAGGTTCTTCGATTGGTGGATGGAGATTTAAAACCTACCATGGGTTTTATTTATGAAGCTATGGATAGGGCAAGGAAAGCAATTCAAAGAGATTGCCGCTGTTACATAGATTTTCATAAAATCATTGACAAACGATGGCAGTTCCAATTACATCAAGACTTGCACGCAGCTGGTGAGTATAAAAGTAAAAAAATTAGCTGTGTTTTATTTATTCAATAATTAGGTTATTACTTGAATTTAACTTTTGATATGTTATTCTTATGTCAATATATTAGGGTATTACTTGAATCCTCAATTTCAATACGGCGATAATTTTACAAGCCTTTCCGACGCAATGGTAGGGCTTAGAAAAGTGATTCAGTGGTTGGAACCTGATATTGACAATCAGATAAAGGCAATTAACCAAGTAAGTCGAGAATATATTTATATTTTGTTAAGGTTTTTCACTAATGTATTTAATATTTCGTGAAATGTTACAGATTTTGTTATTTCGTGACAAATATGATTCTTTTGGAACCGAATTAGCTCAAACAGTAGTGTCACGAACAAATCCAGGTAATAATATGTCTTAATTTAATTACTATCAATTTCACTTTATAACTCAATATACAATATAAATAAATCATTGTGTTCATCATGTGTAGGTGAATGGTGGATTCATTATGGCACATCGACTCCAGAACTTCAACGAATTGCTGTGAGAGTATTGTGTCAAACATGTTCATCTTCCAACTGTGAACGAAATTGGAGTACATTTAGCCTCATACATACAAAGACAAAAAATCGTTTAAAATCCCAAAAGTTAAATAAACTTGTTTTTGTATACTATAATATGAGGTTAAAGATCAGAAATGCGACCAGAAGAAGCCAACAAGATATTGAGGAATCTTTTAATCCTATCAACTTGGATTACATTTTTGACGAAGATGACCCATTGTCTTCGTGGTTGGAAGAGACGCAAGAAGCTCTTTTAGACGGTCAAGACAATTCTGAATGGTTGGATGTTGACCAAAATGATCATGCTACTTTAGTTCCTTCTGGTAGTGAAACTAGTAGCGGTGGTAGTGGTGGTGTTGGCTTGAGTCAACCAAGTAGTGGTACTCATGGAGATACAGCTAGTGGTAGTTATGGAGGTGGTGCTGGTGGTAGTTATGGAGATGGTTTGGCTGGTAGAGATGTGCAATATGAAGGTAAATAAATATTGCAGTTTAAATTTTATTTATAGTATTATATTATTCTTATATTACACTTCTAACAAAAATATATCATTTACTGAAACAGGTGATAGTTACTCACCTTATCAATGAGAAGCCGGAAGTTATGGACTTCGGGGCGATGATGACAATTTGGAGGATAGACAAAATCTTCAACCATGGGTTGGGACACGAAGGCGTACACGTCGTCCAATGGGAGATAATTTAGAGAACCGTTTTGTTAAACTTGATCTTAGAGCTCGTGGAAACGAAAGAAGAAACCCACAAGCACAACCCACGTATCCCCATCCCCCTGAATTCTCATATTATCCCCCACCACCACAACACTATTATCCACCCACCGGGTCATATTACTATCCTCCTCATCCACCCGAACCTTCATATAATACCGTTTCATCTACCGAGAACTATCCACATGGGTATATGGTTCTGCCAGTGCCTCAAGGTTATTTTCCACAATAAGTACGAAACAAATAGAGAGAAGAAATGAAATCTTATTATTTCATCCAATCAGTCTTGTTACAAGGTAGATGGCTATATATATAGCAGCAAAACTGAAAATAATTACAACTAACTACAGCTAGATAAAGCCACCTAAGCTACAGCTGTCAAACAGCTAATATCAGTTAATTACATCTAAAACTCCCCCTCAAGATGGACTGTAAATGTCCTTTACAGACATCTTGGAAAGAAGTGGAAACAACAAAGAAGAAGGCAGAGGCTTAGTAAAGACATCAGCTAACTGATGTTGAGAACGAATGGGCATGAGTCTGATAGAACCATCAGCAACCTTGTCTCGGACAAAATGACAATCAATCTCAATGTGTTTAGTCCTCTTATCAAATATTGGATTTGAAGCAATATGAATTGCAGCTTGACTATCACAAAAAAAGGAGAGCAGGAGAGGAAACAACAATCTGAAAATCCTTCAACAAGTGATGTAGCCAGACTAACTCACTTGCAGTAATAGCCAAGGCCCTGCATTCGGCTTCAGCAGAAGACCTGGAGACTGTAGATTGCTTCTTTGATTTCCATGAGACCAAAGAGTCACCAATGAATATACTAAATCCTGTAACAGACTTCCTAGAGTCCAAGCAAGACGCCCAATCCGAATCAGAAAAGGCTTTTAAATTGAGAGAAGGAGATGCATCAGAGTAAGCTCGAAGTTGGAAAGATGAAGAAGAAGAGAAAAATAACCCCTGTCTAGGATTAGACTTAGATAACGAAGAAGATGATGAACAGCCTTGAGATGAGGCATTCGAGGTTTGGCCAAATATTGGCTTAATTTGTGAACAGCAAAGGTAATATCAGGTCTTGACAAAGTCAAGTAGAGAAGACGACCAATAAGATGCCTATATTGAGATATGTCAGCCAACAAATCACCTTCATCAGCACTCAAAGGAACTTTAGGATCCATGGGCAAACTTGCAGGCTTGCAGGCAAGATAACCTGTGTCTTCAAGCAACTGAAGAGTATAATGACGCTGAGAGAGAACAACTCCTTTACTTGATTTGGCAATTTCAAGACCAAGGAAGTACTTCAATGACCCCAAATCCTTGAGCTGAAATTGGGCATTAAGAAAGGTTTTCAACAAATCAATGACTTGAACATTAGGGCCAGTGATGATAATATCATCAACATAGACAAGTAAAGCAACAAATGATGAACCAGTGCCCTTTGTGAACAAAGAATAATCAGAATTGGATTGAGTGAAACCAAATCGAATAAGAGTCTGAGAAAATTTCGAATACCATTGTCGGGAGGCCTGTTTTAAACCATAAATGGACTTGTGAGTCGACAAACAAGCTTGTCCCCTTTATGAATAGACTCCCCCTTGCTACCATATCCAAGAGGAACATCCATGTAAACTTCTTCAAAAAGATCACCATTGAGAAAAGCGTTATTTACATCCAGCTGGACTAAGTGCCAATGTTGACTAGTAGCAAGAGCCAAAAGAACCTTGACAGTAACAAGCTTGGCCACCGGGGAAAATGTCTCGATGAAGTCAAGTTCTTCCTGCTGATTATAGCCTTTAGCAACCAAACGTTCTTTATACCTTTCTACAGAGCCATCAAATTTATATTTAATCTTATAAATCCACTTACAACCAATGGAATGCTTTTCTTTGGGAAGAACAGTGAGGGACCAAGTATGATTTGCCTCCATAGCATCTAATTCAGCTTGCATAGCATCACGCCAATGCTGAAATTTGACAGCTTGATGGAAAAACTGGGGCTCAAATTGGGAAGAAACAGCCAAAACAAAATTTCTGTGAGAGTCTGATAAAGAGTTATAGGACAAGAACTTGGATAAAGGATAAGAAGAAGACGAAGCTGGTAATTCCTTACGAGAAACCAGATTGCAATGATAGTCTCTGAGATAAGATGGAGGCTGAACATGTCTTGTGGATTTTCTAGCAGGTACAACTGCAGAAGCGTCATGTGTATTAGGTAAAGAAGAAATATTAACGTTGTCAACAGAATTAGTAACCTCAAACACTTCTGGATTAACAGAAGAAGAAGAAGGAATGAACTGGACTGGAGGAATCTCAAGAGTAGAATTGGGTAGGACCAAATTGGGGAAAGGATCAATCAATCTTTCAGAAGAAATCAAAGTGTGAAAAGGAAAAATATCCTCATGAAACACAACATCGCGAGAAATAAAGATCTGTTTGGTCTGGATATCATAAAGTTTATATCCTTTAACACCAGAAGGATAACCAATAAAGACACATATTCGTGCTCTAGGTTGAAACTTAGTCCTATGAGCAGTAAGAGTAGATGCAAAAGCCAAGCACCCAAAAACTCTGAATAAAGAGTAATCGGCAAGAGACTCGTGTAGAAGTTCATAAGGAGTCCTATTTTGAATCAATGGAGAAGGTGTCCGATTAATAAGAAAAGTAGCAGTGAGAACACACTCATTCCAAAATTCAATTGGAACTCTAGATTGAAAGTACAAAGCCCGAGCAACATTAAGAAGATGTTGATGTTTTCGTTCCACCACTGATTTTTGTTGTGGTCTTTCCACACATGAAAACTGATGAAGAACACCCTTAGCAGTGAAAAACTTAGTGAACTTCAACTCAGGAGCATTATCGGACCTAAAGACCTTGATTTTGGTATTATACTGAGTACAAACCATGTTAAAAAATCTTGGTATAACAGCACTAACATCTGATTTCTGTTTAAGCAAGAAAAGCCATGTAAAACGAGTGCAGTCATCAACCAAAGTAACGAAATATCTATAGCCAGAGTGAGATGAAACATGATAAGGACCCCAAACATCACAATGAATCAAATCAAAAGGACTTTTCGCCATATGATTATTGGAAACAAAGGGAAGTCTTCGATGTTTAGCCAAAGGACAAATATAGCAAGGATCAACTTTATTGTATTTAATAGAATCAAAGTGTAAATGGCTCTTCAAACAATCAAGTCTCTTAAAAGACAAATGACCTAATCTATTGTGCCAAACTCGAGCAGATACAGAGTTGACATAAGCAGTAGACTGGGAATTCAATGCAGTAGTATCAAGGACATACAAGTCTTCAAGTTTATCACCCTTGCCAATCGTCTTCTTGTTGCTGATTTCCTGAATAACGAAGCAATCAGGAAGAAAGTTTACTGTAAGCTGAGAACCTTTAGTAAGAGCACTGACAGACAGCAAATTGAACTTGAATTGAGGAACATAAAGAACATCTTTGAGAATAAGACCATCACAGAGCTTGATATCACCAGAAAAGCAACAACTATCTGTGTATGATTAGGTAAAGTAACAGTAGAATGCTGAATGGCTCTCATAGTAGTGAAAACATTGGCATTTGAACAAATATGCCTAGTTGCTCCGGAATCGACTATCCAAAAACAAGTAGAAGAGAAGATAGGACTCAAAGAAACTGAGAAGCATATACCTGCAGAATAGGTAGTAGAAGTTGAAGGTTCTTGATGATTATTTGTGGAACTAGCAGAAGTTGTCAAATGGCCGGACAACATGGACATTAACTGCTGATATTGATGAGAATTGAGATTTTGAACAAAATTCCCAACATTCGCCTCCGGACAAGCATAGGAAGGACTATGGGATAGCTGCTGGTGACTTGATTCACAGCAGCTTGATTGGTAGAATATGAGTGAATAGGAGAGGAACTATGAGATGGCTGACTCGTGACTTGATTCCCAGTAAGTTGATTGTTAGAAAATGAGTAGTTATCCCTTTGTCGTGGTTGAAAACCAGGTGGATAGCCATGGATCTTATAGCACTTCTCAACAGTGTGACCATGGTACTGACAATGTGTGCAAAAAGGTCTCTTTTTCCTCGGTCCTTTGTAAGCTCCTGAATTACGAGGATTAGAATTCTAGTTTCCTCTATCACCAGGTCTTCTAGAATCATTGCTCTTGACAGCAAAGGCCATAATATTGGTGGAATCAGAAGAGGAACTAAGATTTGTGCTAACCTTCCTTTGATGTTCTTCTTGAGAAATAAGAGCAAACACTTTGTTTATGGGAGGTAAAGGATCCATAAGCAAAAGTTGACTTCGGACTTGAGAAAAAGAATCATGTAATCCCATGAGAAATGACATTATATACTCCATTTGATAATGAGAATTCAGTTGTTTAACACCTCCACAAGTTCATTTACCACACAAACAACCCGGCCTGTAATTGCTCAACTCTTCCCATATAGACTTAAGCTTAGTAAAGTAAACACTAACAGAGTTTTGGTTCTGAACATGATTCATCAATTCTCTACGTAATTGGAAAATTCTAGGACCATTCCTTTGTTGAAATCGATCCTTGAGATCAAGCCTTATTTCATAGGCAGAATCAGAAAAACTGATGCTAGCAGATATCTCTTTGGAAACAGAACTCAGGATCCATGAAATTACAACATTATTGTTTCTAATCCACAAACTAAGAAGGTTTGGATCTGTACCTTCTGGTTTAGAAATTGAACCATCTATGAATCCAAGTTTGTTCTTGATAGAGAGAGCGATCAACATTGCACGACTCCAAGAGGCATAGTTATCTCCGATCAATGGTTGAGAAACAAGAACAAGACCTGGACTATCTGAATGGTGAAGAAAATAAGGATTTGAAGGATTATCAATGGCGGAATTACCATTGGAAGTTTTAGAGTTTTCCGATCCCGGAGTCTCCATGGAAATCGAAAGAAGAAACTGAAGAAATGTTGGAGAAGAAGAGAATCTAAGAACGATCTAGAGATCTAGAAAAACAGAGTAGCAATTTTTTTTTTTTGCTCTGATACCATAATACGAAACAAATAGAGAGAAGAAATGAAATCTTATTATTTCATCCAATCAGTCTTGTTACAAGGTAGATGGCTATATATATAGCAGCAAAACTGAAAATAATTACAACTAACTACAGCTAGATAAAGCCACCTAAGCTACAGCTGTCAAACAGCTAATATCAGTTAATTACATCTAAAAAGGGGCATCAAATGAAAGTAGCAATTTTGGAATGGGTGCATCTAATTCAAGTACTTCACATTCTAATTACTTTGGATATGAACCACATGAACGGGCTAATAATGATGATGATGATATACAGATTCTTAGAGACCCGCCACGACATTCTTTTTGGTGGTGAAAGCATGAAATCATTTGTAATATATGTAATTTAGTTTATTATCACATTTGTTTAGTGGTATGGTGGTAATGATTCACAATTGTGCAATGACTTTAAGTATGTTATTAGTTGTTAAATTTAAGCATGTTACAAGTTGTTATTGAGTGATGTATTTTTAGTATTTGATTAAGTAATAAAATGCTTTTATGATGTGTTTTTAGTATTTGATTAAGTAATAAAATACTTTAATGTTCTTTAATACTATGTAATGAACCCACATATTAATTAAATTCAACATTATAGAGTCAAAATAAAAGTATCATTTTAATTTATGGTATTTGTGAATGGTAAAAAAAAATTTATGCTTGCGGTAACCGATTCCCGTTACATTACGTCCGATACTCCCGCTACCGTTACACCGATACCGTTATGTTACCTGATACCGTTATTTAAAACTATGGTAATAAGTAATATTGCAAAACATGAAATTTTGTTGTTTCAGCATCCAAACAAAGTCTGTTAATTGGACCTTTTTGTTTTTCTTTCCTGTTCTGATTATATTTGGATTTGTGTAGTTTTGGCTTATTTGTTATATGAAAAATACAAGGTCGGAGAGAGGAAGGGAATAAACTGAAATGGAATCTGCCTCAAGTCCACGAATCATTTGCTTTGTATTGTGCGATTCTTATTTGTATAATTTAATTAAGATACAGTTTTGCCACTAAGATTTTGGTTTTTTAATCTAATATAGTCAATTGAAGTAGTTTATGAATTTGTTTTGACTAGGGAAGGAAATATGCGTGGCTGACTGTGAATTAAAATTGTTTCTTTAATCAGGGACGAAACCAAGATTTAATCTTTGGGCGGGGGCAAAAATTTATACAAAATTTTTTAATAATATAATGCATATGAAAATTGATATCATATCCATACATGAAAGATAAAAAGTTTTGCAAAAAGCAAACCGATTCTTTATTAAAAAGAAAATTCTATTTTTTTTCAGAATTGCAGTCGATGTATTTTCAAATCACAGAATCCATCTATAATTGAGTTCATACTAAACTGTCTTGAAATTTCCCTTTCAATGTATAAATCCAACTAGTAACTAACAAAAATGATTTAATTGTAACTATCATATTGTCTAATTAATTGGATTTGATACAATAATAAAATATATCAATATAAATGATCAAACAACAATCAATCATAAAAATTGGACAATTATGTAAACTTTTAAGTGAATAAAAATATCATTGCAAAAAATATAAATGAGGTTTAGTTGTTTATCCGGATAATGAGCACTTTTTGTTTCACTGTTCAACTTTATTCCTAGCCATTGTTTAAACTTCAAAAGTAGCAATTAAAAGGCCGAAATCTATATTTGTAATTAGAATAAATATATACGTTTATAAATTGTTATTAGGAAAAAAAAATCTACAATAATTTTGGGATTGAATGATGGCAAAATAAAACCCTTAATTATTTTGAACAAATTTTAAGAAAAATAAATTAAAACCTAAATTGATTTATTCATTAGTAGTTGGGAGTCGTGTTGGAGTAGGAAACAAAAGTATTTAATGGTTTGAGTAAAAGTGGAGGGCCCCACTTGAGAATTGTAAGCCGTATGAGTATAGGAGTTTGGAAGTTAAATGTGTGGTAGTTTATTAAATGGTTAAAAAAGAAAGAAAATAACTTTTTGTCAAATCCTCACACAATTCTCACCTCAACATTGGCAGCAACATAAAAAAATAATTCAAAAGTATGGGGGGTGCAATGGCCCCCCTTGGTCCCTGCATAGATTCGTCTCTGTCTTTAATAGTAAGGAATGTCAGTCATGGGTGTCTTTTTCATATATACCCCTGCCTATTTAAAGTTTTCTTGATGGGCTTTCTTTAGTTACCCTCGTACTGATTTTGTGAAGAACGGTTATTGAATGCGATCTTGTTACATGGTATTTTTGTACTCTGGTGGTTGCTTTATCTTTGGGCTTAGAAGGAATCTGATTCAAGTTTTATTAATGTTTGAAAGTTACAATGAGAACAAGATTAGGATGGATTCAATTAAAATACTGTGTTAGATATTTAGGAACGCTACCCATTTCCTAGTGATGGAGGCGTCGTCAATGCTAGGTCACTTTTAAAAATAAAACCCTAGGTCATGTTTCGCTTGTTGTGGCTTTTACATAGAGTTGGTGTTGCAACAGTTTATAATGAACACACATGCAGTGATAGGTATCGTGGGCCTAAAGGTTGGTCCTTTTATTGACCCAATTTGTAAGTATCATGCTTTAATTCGTTTTACGTGTTAATCATAACGACAATTGGAGAGGCTCTGAGGATAAAACGGCTTGAAAGTTGAGCGTTTACTTGATAATGTATTGAAAATAGATGCAAATAATACTTTTTTGGGGAAATCTAACAATGGCAACGGTTGAAGTAGTTACCATAGACCGTGTAGTTTTCTGCTGTTGCAGTAAATACTTGACATTTGACCTTGACACGTCGTTTCATCTTTGCTTTTGTTACTGCATTTGTTATGACTTTAGTTCCCTCCGGTTTCTTCCTCTGTATTATATATTTATTGAGGTTTTGTTGGAATGATGGGGCAACCAATACTCTTCTACGTAAAAACTATGGTACTCCTTGTGATAACGTCATGAAAAGAAACTTCAACTTTGTAAAGCTTCTTAGAAGGTCCTCTAGCTTTAGCTTTCGATGGCTCATAAATGTCACCCCAAGAAGTCGAGGATAGTGATTGGTGTAGGAGAGGAGAAAGTAGGAGAGAGAGGAGAGAAAAAAGTATAGAGCCTATATCCATGGTTTGTAGGGGAGAAGAATGCTTGGTCACTACTGGTAGAATATATGAAGAAAAGACCAACTGTGACCTAGGTAGTAGGCACATACGAGGGGTAAAAGTACGACAAATATGCGAGTTATTGCCTCCCTTTAACACTATTTTGGGAGTTTGGGGAGAAAAGAACAAAAGCAAACACGTGTGACCTACGGACATACACGGGGTACGAGTAGGACAAAGATGTTGGTTATTTGCCTCTCTCTATCGCTATGCTTTAGAGAATTGGGGAGATAAGAGAACAAGAAAAAAAGTTAGGCATGCTTCAAATTAATGGCTTATAACTAGGTTTTGGCACTCACCGATCCAAAACCTTTACCCACACCTATATAACAATGAAACGAACTTGACTCGCCTTGACATGCCGAATTGTTTACCGAAACGACCGAAATCTTGACAGCTAGCCGGGTCGATTTGCCTATTCACTTAGTCAATCCACAAGTTCTACTATTTTTTTTATCCTCAAAATAATGTATTGTTTCGTCTTCAAAACCGGTACTGAGTTAAAAATTGGAATGCCAACTCCTCGACTATAACCATGTCTTTGAACCATGAAGTTGTTGAAAATATAAACTTGTTTTATATTTAATCAACCAATTTCTAAGAAGCATCCTAAGTTAGGTAAGGTGTGTTTATTTATTCTTAGTGCTTCATAGTGGAAGAAAATTGTGTGGTTTATGAATATTTGTATTAGTTTAGGTTGAACCAAAATGAGTGCATTTGATTTTCTTCTAGTATAAATAGCCATCATCCTCGAGTTCTTAGAATCATCAAACAACAAGGAAGATAATAAGCAAAGCTTATTAGTTGTAATAGAGAGAAGTTAAGTTGTAAGAGTGTTTTCTTCTTTGTAATAATATTTGAGTGCTAAATACAAGATAGTTGTGTGAGTGTCTTTGAAAGCTTATTTCCAAAAGAAGTCAGGGGAGGATATTATAAAGGGTGGTGATTTTCTCCTTGTGTTGATAAAGTGACTCTCATTCCTTTTATTTGAAAATTGAGAAGATAATGCACAATCTTCTTATAAATTTATATAACCATTTTACCTTTTATTTGAAACAAAATATTCTTATACAAATATAGGTGAAATCATAAGTATGAAGGCTTCATCAAATGAACTTTCTTTTCTTTGTATGTCTTTCCACTTTTGGAGAGTAAGAAAACGAGAGAGTAGTTGTTCTTCTCTTTCTCTCTCTCAAATTTACTTCCTTTTTCCTCATAAATTACCCAAATAGATTAAGTGAAACTTCTTCTCGCCATTTCGCTTATTTTTTCTGTTTCTGTCCATCCAAACGAAGTGCAAGGGAGACACATGTCAGATAATCTATTTTGCATTCTCTGGATCATTACTTGCAGCTTTTCACGCAGAGTTTCGAAGAGTATTTGTACCGAAATTGTAGCATGTCCAAATTAGCACTTCTACTTTCGCCCAGCAAACCACATCTTCTAGACCCCTCTCATGTGATTGAAAATTCCTGGAACAAAACTATCCATCTACAAGTGCTCACGGATCTATTGATACATGAATCTATATGAATTAGTATGAATAGATTATGGAGTTATTTTGACTTATCCTCTGGGAGAATGGCTTAATTAGACATTACCCTCTTAGCTTCACTTCATCTTCTTACCCCCCCCAACACACACACACCCCAATAAAAAAAATTGAAAAAATTAAATCCTAATACAAAAACTCTAAAAATTATGCACATTGATAGGAAGAGTGTAGAGGTACCACCGAGGGGATTGATTCTTTATTATTTCCAGCTTATTTGGGACTTCTAAATTGGAGATAAAAGAAGAGAAAATGTATATTTTGGTTTGTTTGTGAGTTAAATTTGAAGAGAAAGGAAGAGGAATGGACATAAGTTTTTAAAAAAATTCTCTCCAAAACTTTTTTCCTGATTTAGAAAGAAAGGGAGAGAAATGAGAAATATTTTTTTTAGAGAAAAGAGAGTTATTTTTTTTTTTTGTAATTAATTTTTTTTCTCGGCCTTGTTTACTTAATTTTTATCCCTTCTCAAGTCCCAAACAAGTGGGGTGGGGGTGGGGAATTGACTTTCTTTTCTCTTGTAAACTCGTGCAAAAAAATTTCTTTTCTCCTCTTTTCTCTTTCCTCTTATTAAAATTTTTCCTTCTCTTCTCTTCAAAGCTCCCAAACATAGCCTTCAAAAGTTTTCTTTCCCAGATTGACACTGTTGGCGGGTTCCATAGAGGGGAATATTTTTTCTTAACAAATCAAACACATTAGATCTGGGTTTCAACAAATAAGAGGTCCCACTGTGATTACACCACTACTCCAGGTAGCTAATGACGAGTTCTGTGCAAATTGCAAATTTAGACGGTGGTTGCCGAGAAAATAAGGGTTGAAACAACTGTAAAAGAGAAGAAAAATCATGACACAATAGAGAAACAGATATAGGGGTTGGAAAACAACTCGAATCAAACTCATGAAACAATAGCAAAGCAGAAATAGGGGTCGGAAATCAATCCGAAGAAATATGTTCGAAGGCCCAATCTCCCCACCCCTCTCTCTCTCTGCAATTTTTTTTCAATGAAATAATATATTAGTTTTTGAAGTCTTGAGAATTGCAACACATTTGAGCTATTTTGCAAAGAAAAAAAGGCCAAATTTCAGGTTTTGTTATTTTGCAAGAGCCTGGCACTCCCAACTTCAATGGCATATTAGAAGTTGTGTGGTATGTCCTCCCGGTCCCTAGTGTGAATGGGCAGCATATCACGAATAATTTTAGGCCAGATTAAACAATGATTAACTACATATTTAGTGATGTAGTTTTGCGACCGAGGCTGTGAATTAATTGCTCAACGTACCAAATATAGTTATAGATATCCAAATGGAATTTTTTACAATCAGCTCAAGATATGCGTCCATATTCAGTGTGAAAGGAATATTCATTCAGAGGAACTTCTGTATTTTGTAATGATAGAAACATTGCTCTAAAATCTTGCCTAAGCGGTGCCTTGGTGGTTCAACTTGGGTGCTCTACAGTCTCGCCTAGGCTTAAATTTATATATTTGGCTAATGTTTTGGTGCATCTATTGTTTTTACTACATTGATTTGGCTACTAATGCTTTGTATTGAACTGTTCAGTTTGTGCAGTGGTTGCTTTTTCATAGTTTGTATATAAAATGACTGTTACTATGATTTCACTTTTACTATTTGAAAGTGACGATCCCATAGGTCTACTGACATGGCATTTGGAGGCAAGAGTGGGGTGGGGGTCTGTGATTCCATTCTTATCGCCAACAATCAAAACAGTTTCTAGTTAACTACTTAGTTTTCTCTTTCCTTTGCTATGTCAAAATGGTGCATTCCCTCGTTAATTTATGAGGTTATGCATACTTTATCAAGGAAGTAAAACGTTATATTTTGTTGACCATGGTTGAGACAGAACATTACTTGATTAAAGACTGTAAAACGAAACATTATGTCACTTAAATGTACACTTGTTTTGTGACTATTTGGAAATTTATTGCTTACACTTGCAATTTTTTCCTCTGATATTGTAATATTAAAAATTCTAATGTTGTATGAAAACTACAAGAATTATTCGTATCGTTTTCTTTATTATTATTATTATTATTATTATTATTATTATTATTATTATTATTATTGCTGCTGCTGCTGCTGTAGTAGTAGTTTGTGTTTTTTATGACCCCCTCAAGTCAACAGTTGTCTAGCTGAAAGCGCAACCCCTGTTATGCTTGTGGCACATATTCTGCTTAACTTTTGTTTCCTGTTTTCTAAGTTACAGCTGAGCTAAAAGTTCGATTTTAGCCACTGTCTGCATTCATATATATATATATATATATATATACAAAAATGCTCTTGTACATACCAGTATTTATTTTAAGAGTGCAGACCGGACATGTGTCACCTGGCGGTGACCCAGAAATGAGAGAGAGTGTGCCTATAATTTAGCCTCTCTTTTCTGGGCTCACCGCCAGTGACACATGTCCGGTATGCACTCTTAAAATACATACCAGTATGCATAAGAAAAGTACTATATATATATATATATATATATAGAGGAGTTCTCACAAGCGGACGTCCGCTAACGGATTAAATGGGATTGCACTGCCTTGTTGCCAAAGTGGTCCCACTTATAAAGCAAAAAAAAAAAGACCCATTTAATTTGGAAACGACAAAAGGGAACAAAAGGTGGCTTTCTTTATATACCCATTTCAGCAGCCTTGCTTTTCCCTTCCCCACCCAAATCAAGAGCCCTACAAAGATGTTGACGTGAAGCCATTGTCGTCTTCCTTAAATTGATTTTGACGCCATCTTTGCTGATTACAAACCAAAAGCCTTAGCTGAAAACGATTAAGGTATTTCGTAATTCCATGTTTAATTTTTCAGTTTTCTTTATTTTTCAGTTTACTTTATTTTTCAGTTTTCAATAATCCCATTCTCTATTTTTGCAATAGTTAGGGACAAACTCTAAATGTTAAAGTGTTAAATGTATTAATTTTTAATATTGCAATTTTTTTTACCATTCAGGTGTTTATAATGGAAAGTGTTAATTTGGAAACATGGAGTGAAGAAAATAATTTTTATGTCATAGGGGATAGTGTTGAGAATGTTGAAATGGAAGTAGAGAGTAGTGAGAATGTTGTTGCTAATATGGAAAACTCATCTGATGTTGTTATTAATCCGCAAGTTTCAATTGAACTCAAACCGAGAGTTGGTCAAGAATTCTCAACGTTAGATGATGCTCATTATTTTTACAATACATATGCAAAGGCATCTGGATTTAGTATTAGAAAATGGTCCGAGAGGAAGAGGGTCGGTAGTGATGAAATTCTAAGGAAAGAATATGTATGTTTTAAACAAGGAAAAAGTTCCGTGATAGCGGATGTTGATGCAACAAGGCGACGGGGATCATCAAAAGAAAATTGTAATGCAAAAATGGCTGTTATAAAATCAAATTCCGGTGTGTATGTAGTCACTGTGTTTGTGGATCTCCATAGTCACCCTTTGTCAACCCCACGAAAAACTCATTTGTTAAGATCTCATCGAAAAGTTTCTAGTGTGCAAAAATGTCTATCTCAACAACTTAGCATGGTAAATATACCAACACACCAACAATATAGTTTATTTGGAGTTCAAGCTGGTTGCTTCGAAAATATTGGGTGTATTGAAAAAGATTTGTATAATTTTGAACGGGATAGACGTAATGAGATGAAGGGGCATGATGGTGAAATGTTATACGAGTATATGCAATTAGAGCAAGGCAAAAACCCATCATTTTTTTTTAAAATTGAAAATGATAATGAAAATCGCATTTCTCGTTGTTTTTGGGCAGATGCAACCTCTCGAAGGGATTATGGGTTTTTTGGTGACGTTGTTATATTTGATACTACATATAACACCAATCGATATGGTTTAATATTTGCACCATTAATGGGGGTTAATAATCACGGCCAAACAATTATATTCGCTTGTGCATTTTTATGTGATGAAACTGTTGAATCATTTGTTTGGCTTTTCCACCAATTTTTAGAGAATATGCCCGGTGATGCCCCTAAAATGATAATTACAGACCAAGATCCTGCAATGACAAGAGCAATCTCTGAAACTCTCCCCAATACCTTCCATCGGTATTGTAGTTGGCATATATTGACTAAGTTTTCTGAGAAACTAGACTCGTTAAAATATAAAGCATATTATAAGGAGTTTTCTGATTGCATTTGGAAGTCGGAGAAAAAAGAAGAGTTTGACTCGATATGGATGGATCTCATACAAAAAAGTGGCTTACATGATAACAAATGGCTAGGGAATATTTATGAAATCCGAAATATGTGGATTCCCGCATATGTGAATCATGTCTTCTCGGCAGAGATGTCTAGTAGTCAGCGGGCTGAAAGTGGTCATTCATGTTTTAAGAAGTTTGTTGGAAAAAAGAATTCTTTGGTTGATTTTATGGTGCATTTTGCTAGGGGGCTTCAAAGACAACGTCATCAATCATTGATTGCGGACAATCGAGACATGATTGAGAAACCAAAAACTAAATTCTTTAATGAAATTTTAGTGCAAATGGTTGATGTTTACACACGTGAGGTGTTCTTCAAATTCCAAGATGAGTTATGTGAGAGCTTTAATTACAAATTTGAGCTCCAATTCGAGTCGGACGGTAATCGTTGTTATAAGATTCAACGTAAAGCTGTTGATACATATAATGGTCGTCAAGTAATTTATGATGTCGGGTCGGATTTTGCTTCATGCACATGCAAAAAATTTGAGAGCGCGGGGATTCCATGCAGACATATTTTAGCGTACCTGCAAAAATATCATGACTTTGAAAGAGTGCCGGAGCAATACATTTTGAAGAGATGGACTAAATCGGCGAAATCAAATGTTGTGATTGATAGTGTTGGTATTGAGATAGTTGATGATAAATCCTATCTCCTTGAACGGAGTCGTTTAATTCAATGTTGTTTGAATATAGTTGACAAGGCCCTCAAAAGTAACGAAGCGAAACAAATTTTAATTGATGCTTTGGGTAGTGCTCTTGAGAAAATTAATTTATTGGGTGGTTGTGATACAAGTGGCAAGAAGACTAATGAAACAAATGATAGTGGTAAGAACATACGAGTGAAACATCATTATCGTGAACCGAATCAAGTGAGATCTAAAGGTTGTGGCAAACGACTCAAGGGTGGGAAGGAGAATGCACTAGGAAGACCAAAATCATCAAATGGACGTCGTTGTCATGGATGTGGAGAAATTGGAAAAGCACATGATAAAAGGAATTGCCCGGTGCTCACTAATTGGTAAGAACGCATTAAGTACTTTTATGTTTTTAATTGTAATGTATGTATCAATCATTTTTCTTCTTTTTTTTATTGCAGTGACGACCCAAATTTAAATGATAGTTTGGTCACAAGTTCGGATGATGAAGATGATTATTAGGCAGGTAAATTTTGCAGCAATTATTTAATATTTTCAAATTGTACATGTTATATAAGTACTTTTATGCTTTAATTTCAGGGGATTCAGCGCATAAGCAGTAAACGCATTGGGTTTGGCGCATAAGCAGTGGTTTTTGGGTTCAACGCATACACTAGAAAGACAGTTTTTTACCATCTTTTAATTCAATTGAATGAATGTTTTCAATTGAATGAATGAATGTAAAATTGAATGTTGATGACATTTTGCATTTGGAACTTCTAGTTATGCAGTAGACTTTGGAACTGCTCATTATGTTTTTAATTGAGTGAATGTTAATGACATTTTGCACTTGGAACTTCTGGTTATGCAGTAGACTTTGGAACTGCTCAGTATGTATAACACATGATACACTAGTTATGCAGTAGAAAAGTTTGGAACTGCTCAAAGTTTGGAACTGCTCAAAAGTTTGACACATGATACACATGTTATGCAGTAGAAAAGTTTGGAACTGCTCAAAGTTTGGAACTGCTCAAAAGTTTGGAACTTATATTTATCATTGATTTTTGGACAGTGGTCCATATGTGTAGACCACTGAGGTGGGGCTGTGTGGTCCATACTATTGAACCTATGTATTTATTTGCTTTCTTTTCCAATGAAATCACTTCATAAAGGTGTGGCAGACAGCAATCAATTCTTCCATTTCATTGTTGCCAGTTGCACGCCATCACAGCTCCTAAAATCTCTCCCTCCCGTCATGTATGCTTTATATCACAAAAAGGAATTGGAATCTGTAATAAATGTAAAATTACTCTTATTAAAATTTAAGAAATTCTTGAAACTGCTTCTGAAGTTGAAGTAAAAGTGAGTACCAAAATATAATGATACTATTTAATTAATTTGTGAAATACTATTTTGTGCCTTTTTAATAAAAATTAATGGATCAATTATTTGGTAATTAATTTAGTGTCTACTTGCAAGGAAAACATTTTGACCCACTCTGCTGAAAATCCACATGCAATTAAGCTTAGTGGAAAATAATTGAATGTAGACTATTTATCTATCTATCATGTGTATGTGTTTCAATAATGATTTCATACACAGTTTAAGTAGTATTAAACAATAACATCTAGCCGTGATAAAGGCTTTTTCAAACCTACCCTTTTTTCTCCTTATATTTCAACAACTAGACTTTGTGACAGGATGTTGCATAGCAAAACTATCGGTCAAGAGTTTCAGAACATCAGTAGAATCTGCATCCATGGCAAGTGGATCATGTTGTATATTTCATTAGCAGTTGTCAAAAAATAAAGTCTTCATAAACTCATTAATTATAAACAGCACACCCATCAATTCAACCAATGCACCAGACTTTGGAATGAAAATGCCCAACCAAACATATTTCATTAATCATTACCCAATTACATTTGATACAATAAAAATGCAATGAGTACAACATAGATAATGAAAATTGTAATAACAAATCGTTCCGTCGCCTTTTCTCTAACTTCATCTCGCATTTGACGCATTTCATCTCGCATTTGTCGCATTTCATCACGAACTTGGGTAATATCATTTCGTAGTTGGGTAATTTCATCTCGGAGTTGAATTTGACAACTCTCTTCTTTCTTGTGTAAATCTTTCCGATTCACATTCTCGTCACACCAACCTATGAAATTTTCGCACGCCTGCAATTATAAGCATATAAATTAATTTTTTGTTCATTAATAAAAAAAAAAATCACAAAAATAAAATAAAGTCATACCACATTCTGAGGGCACGAGTAATAATGTCTACCCGGATTTTTTGCACTTCTTGAAATTTTTACAATACATGTGCCCATACGACAATGGCATACACGAGCAGGCCACTCCGATGTGGCGTTGGATGATTTTGAATGACTTTCCATTTTCTATGAAATGAAAAAAAAAAAATTTACTATGACATGAACACCTGAATGGGATTATTGAAAACTGAAAAATAAAGAAAACTGAAAAATTAAAGATGGAATTACTGAATACCTTAATCGGAATCAGCTAGGGCTTTTGGTTTGTAATCAGCAAAGATGGAACACAATAGTCCGGCGTTAAAATCAGTTTGAGGAGGACGAGTCGACGACAATGGCTTCACTTCAACAACGGCTAGGGCTCTTAAATAAAGAATGGGATTATTGAAAACTGAAAAATAAAGTAAACTGAAAAATAAAGAAAACTGAAAAATTAAACATGGAATTACGAAATACCTTAATCGTTTTCAGCTAAGGCTTTTGGTTTGTAATCAGCAAAGATGGCGTCAAAATCAATTTAAGGAAGACGACAATGGCTTCACGTCAACATCTTTGTAGGGCTCTTGATTTGGGTGGGGAAGGGAAAAGCAAGGCTGCTGAAATGGGTATATAAAGAAAGCCACCTTTTGTTCCCTTTTGTCGTTTCCAAATTAAATGGGTCTTTTTTTTTTTGCTTTATAAGTGGGACCACTTTGGCAACAAGGCAGTGCAATCCCATTTAATCCGTTAGCGGACGTCCGCTTGTGAGAACTCCTCTATATATATATATATATATATATATATATATATATATATATATATACATATTGGGACTTATATACCTTATTATAAGTGTACTTTTTGCATGGAGAGTATAATTGCATCATATCTGCATGCATATACACGAGCATAAATACTTTCAGATTTATCTGATATATACCCATTTCGGCCATGTCCCCTGGTTAGGTAATCCTCCTATGAGTGCTCAAGGGTTATTCGAAAGATCAAGTTTTCTGCTTTTTGCCTTGTGTCCCTTTTCCTGTTACTGTTTCTTTTCATTCGTTTCCTGTCTTTTGTTTCCTATATATATATATATATATATATAAGCCTTTGGTCCCTTGGCTAGCTTTACTGTTGAATATTCTTGATTGCTGTTGCAAGGTTTGATGACTGATGATCGCTATTCATACTAAGATGTTAAGTAAGACCAACGGTGTTCAGTCATTTTTGTTTCCTAATATGACATGGCCTTTTAGATTGCATTCCTCCATATTAAACTTCTTCGGTGGCTATGTAGCTAAGCGACTTTGTTGAGCTTGCAGAAAATGTTTTATCGAAATAATTTTCCCAATAGAATAGAATAAAATTAAACCAGATTTTGCATTTTTTGCAGGTCTTAGAGAGGGATCAAATTATGAATAGATTCCAAGAAGTGACTGCTCATTTGGAACAAGCCCTTAGTGGCATTTCTTATGAAAATCTCGAAATATCAGATGAAATTAAAGAACAGGTAGTCGTAAACCCTTGAAAGCTTGTGCTGTCATTTTCCTCTGACCCAAATGCAGATGATCCTAAAGAGACACTTCTCTTTCTTAATATAATCACTCAAGTGTTTGTGGCACAAAGTTATGAGATGACAACTTCGTTACCCTAATTTTCATAGAGATGCATCAATTACAGCTTAACTCAGTAGTAAAGGGTCTTGCTGGCTAATTCTGAAGTTGGATCTATTGTAAAAGATTCCACTAGGTATTTTATTAGTTTCATGTCCACGCAGTTATGATAAAAATAAGGACTTGTAGAAATGCTTCAGGTTGATTTTGGCTCTCCTATTTTTTCAGTTTTGATTTATTTACAAATTTGTCATTTTGGCTCAAATCTATAAATACAAGTGTTATTTCTAGGTTTTGAGATAGAACAAGTTTGAGAGCTATTTTGAGAGTTATCAAAGCTAAAGAGAGATAGAGCTCCCATTTGAGGGGTGAGTTCTTGTGAGGTTGTGAGTGACTTTCTAAGAGAGATAAATTGTGTGTGTGTGTATAACCTTTGGGTTCCTCCATTTATCTATAGAAAGAAGAAATCCTCCTTGGTGGATGTAGCCCAAATTTGGGTGAACCACGGTATATCGTTGTTGTTTTGCTTTGATGATTGCTTGTATGTTCTTATTGTCTCTTCATTAATGCTTGGTTGAATTGATTGGGAGTTTGCACACTAGTTCATTTTGGGAACAAGGTCTTGGGTGTTTTCCGCACACCAAGTGTATGATAAAATTCCCGAGTGAGTTTTATCGTCTTGGTCGCTAGAGATAGTCTTGCTTTAGCGCAACAAGTGGTATTAGAGCTTTGGTTGCATTGTTTGCCCGGTATTTTGGTTCGAGGTTGAATCAATTTTGGCATAGCTTTTGTTTTTGTTCCAAATGACGGAAAATGTGGAGAGTACTCGAGAATCAACCTCTACGAGCGGAGGCTCTAAGAGATGGGATTCGAGTTATGGATCGAGTGGCTCAATGAAGACGGACATAAAGACTTTTGATGAGAAGATCAATTTCGGGTTATAGCAAAGACGAATGCGAGGCGTTCTTGTCGAACAGAGGTTGCAATTAGCATTGTTGGGGGTAGAGGGACGACCGGTAGGCATGACCGATGCCGAGTGGATTGACATTGATCAAAGAGCGGCTTCGTGTATTGAGATGCTTATCACGGATGATGTGTTGAATAACGTGATAGCGGAGACCACGGCTAAAGGCATGTGGGATAAGCTTGAAGAGATTTATTTGGGAAAGTCGTTATCAAATAAATTGTTCCTCAAGAAGAAACTCTTCAAGCTTGAGATGAAGGAGGGTGAGGATATGATGAAGCATATCAACGTTTTTAATGCCTTGATAAATGACTTGAACCGGATAGACGTTCAATTCATTGAGGAGGATTGAGCATTGTTGTTGCTTGCATCATTACCCGATTCATACGAGCATTTTGTGACCACGCTCATGTTTGGGAAGTCTACGCTCCGGTGCAACGAGGTTGTGCAAGATATTCAATCTCATGTCACGATGAGAAAGAAGGAAGGTGGAGGTGACGGGTATTCCCATAATGAAGGCCTTATGGCGAGAGACGGAGGTGGGCAAAATGGCGGGAGGAACTTCAACCGGGGATTTAATGACGGTAGTAGGTCTAGATCGAGAGGTGTTGGTGGTAAAGGGCCGAAATGCTACAAGTGCCGGGAATGGGGTCATATGATCCGAGAATGTCCTTTGTGGAACGACAAGGTTAAGGGCAAGGTTGATTCCGAGAGGGCAACGGTAGCGAGTGCGAATTATGAAGATGAACTTGGAGAACTTCTCACAATCTCCAAGGTTAACTCTTTTTCCCAAGATAATTGGATATTAGATTCGGGATCGTCGGATCACGTTTGCTCCAAGAGGGAATATTTTGAGACTTTCACAGAAAATGGAAAAGGTTCCATGTCTTTGGCTAACGGAGAGAAGGTTTCCGTTGAGGGTGTCGGGACGGTGAAACTCAAGATGTTCGATGGGGTGGAACGCACTTTGGGTGGTGTGGCCTATGTCCCAAAGCTACGAAAGAATTTGATATCCATTAGCCGTTTGGATTCCAAGGGTTGCCGGGTGTTGGTGGCAGGTGGAGTCTTGAAAGTCACACGCGGTTGTATGGTCCTAGCGAGGGGAGAGGAGAGATAGGGGTTGTATCGTCTAAATCAAACTTTGAGGAAGATGGGGAAGCGGTGTGCACAAGTGATCGAACGTTCGAGGCATGTCTCGTTTGTGAACAAAGCGGAGACATTGGGTGCTAGCTTTCCAAGAGTAGACGGTAGTGATGGGAGAATACCTACTAGTGGAGGGGATGGATCGAAGTCCCCCTCCAGGGCCAACGGGTGATGTTGACCCGGTTTAGTTGCACACATGCATTGGCCGATTCGAATCGAGGAGGTGTAGGACTGTGATGGATTCGAGGTGTGTGTAGCTAGTTCAAGGAAGGCGATGAGTTATTGTTTGCGAGCATTGGCAAACGGGAGTTTTTCGTGACAAAGACTTGGTATATCTTTCGAGGGTGAGATTTGAAGGGTATGAGAGGTGAGGAATTTTCCCTCTCATTCGTGGTTATTTCTCAAGGTGGAAGATGGTGTTGATGTGTTTGAATGTTTCGTGTAAAGAAGGTGTATGCTATATGTATTGTGTGGGGGTGTACTCACCGGGTTACATGAGGAGCGAGCTTCACCGTATGGTTACATGGGAAGCATTCAGGGGAGTTCTTAGTTTATAACTTGGTTCCTCGGCAGGTGGAGTCGTTTGGAGTCTTGGAGTGAAGACTTGCGGTATCTCACTTCATGGTTGAAGTTTGAGGTGGCTTAGCGTCGGGTGGAGCGTATTGGCTTGTTAGATGTCGGGATGATCTTAGAGCGAATTTGATGTTTGCATTCCGAGTTCGGTTGGATCGTGAGGATCGCCTGGGGGAATCGCATTAGCTTGGTAGATGGTGGGACAGTCTTCAAGTGGGTTCAATTTCAGCATTCTAGAGATTGGTTGGATCGTCAGGATCGCCAAGGTGGAGTTTGTTGATTTTGGCACTCCTATTTTTTCAGTTTTGATTTATTTACAAATTTGCCATTTTGGCTCAAATCTATAAATACAAGTGTTATTTCTAGGTTTTGAGATAGGACAAGTTTGAGAGCTATTTTGAGTGTTATCAAAGCTAAAGAGAGATAGAGCTCCCATTTGAGGGGTGAGTTCTTGTGAGGTTGTGAGTGACTTTCTATGAGAGATAAATTGTGTGTGTGTGTATAACCTTTGGGTTTCTCCATTTATCTATAGAAAGAAGAAATCTTCCTTGGTGGATGTAGCCCAAATTTGGGTGAACCACGGTATATCGTTGTTGTTTTTCTTTGATGATTGCTTGTATGTTCTTATTGTCTCTTCATTAATGCTTGGTTGAATTGATTGGGAGTTTGCACACTAGTTCATTTTGGGAACAAGGTTTTGGGTGTTTTTCGCACACCAAGTGTATGATAAAATTCCCGAGTGAGTTTTATCGTCTTGGTCGCTAGAGATAGTCTTGCTTTAGCGTAACACTTCATTCATGCCCTACCTATTTTGCATTTCAACAGGAATTTAAGTGGAACCATAAGAATGCCCATGTTTATTTTTATCTTAAGTGTTCTTTTCCCTTTATAAAACTCATTGTATATCCAGGTCGAGCTTGTTCTTGCTGAATTCAGAAGAGCCAAAGGAAGGGTTGATGCACCCGATGTCGAGTTGTTTGAAGATCTGTTAACCGTTTACAACAAGAATGATGCAACTGCAGATCCATCTGGTTTACGGAGATTGGTTGAGAAGTTACAGCTATTTGGAATAGCCGACCTCACACAAGAATCACTAGCTTTGCATGAGATGGTTTTTGCCAGTGGTGGAGATCCAGGGGAGAGCATAGAGAAGATGTCAATGCTACTGAAAAAAATTAATGACTTTGTGCTGACAGAGAATCCCAAGATAGATTCTCCTGCAAATGAAACTTCTCCTTCGATAAGCAGCGGACAAGCGTCCTCATTTGGAAATCACAAATCTCTTGTTATACCAGATGATTTTCATTGTCCCATATCCCTGGAGCTAATTAAGGATACTGTCATTGTCTCCACAGGGCAGGTATTGCACCTTGACCTTTTTCTTTTCAACAACTTAAAAGTCAATTGCATCTTAATCTATTTTTCCCGATGTGTCCATTAGGCTTGCCCTAATGGAATGCTAGGAATCCTTCACCCTTCCAAGAAAACGAAATTTCAGTTGCTCAACAAAAAACTGAAAATTTTGGACCAGTATGATTTTTTTTCCTCCAAAACAAATTGTTATATGAAATTTGGATCAGTAAGATTTTCTTCTCCAAGCATATTGTTATACTAATCTAAATCCTGTGTGTGTGTGTGTGGAGGGTTCTGGGTATAATACTAATCTATTGACCAAGTGAGAAGTTTCTAGATTCATTATCTATCCTTCGAACTTTTGAATTTGACATTTTTACTATACTCGTACATATATTGACAGCTTTTTTCTCGATTCATAATTCGTCAAACCAATTCTTATATCAGTCATATTTAGTGTTTATTACGTGCGCAAAATATCAAATTAATCCGATACAAGTATGATTTCCATCAGTGATCCTTATCTCTTAATATTGCAGAGAATAAATTTTAATTCAGAGATGTATACAACATCCAAATTCCTGAATTATACGTTATTGAGAAGCACACCTAGTCTTAGACAAATTAAATTAACAATATATCTAGAACATGAATATCAAAGGTAGAGATTTATTGGCATGACTGGAATATCAAAGGGTGTAAAAAAAATCCTAACATTTACATTATAAGTGTTGCAATCATGACCAAATAAGAAATGGATTTTTCTGTGAGTTAATTTCTTTTTGAAACAACAGTTCCGTTGGACGTTCAAATCCCCCTAAATATACTTATTAACAAAATAACATGAAAATGTACAGAAGCTAAAAGAAACCTCAAAAATTAATTTCCAAAAAATTGTCTACTTGAAGTATGCATAGAGTACAGTAGAATATCTAAAATAGACACACATTCGAAAGATAGAACACTTTGTTTGAATACGAATTAGAATGCAACCAAACTTCAGTCAATTGTGTCATGTCCGTAAAACATAAATTGTGCCATTAAGTTTGAATCCACTATGCTGCCCATTCAACCACAAAGACTGAATTGAAGAGCCAGAAAATCTTGGTGGCAAACCACCCACTAGATAATTAAATGAAAGACGCAAACTTGTCAACCCAGTAAACATATTACCATGAAAAAAATCTGGGATTTTTCCAGAAATATTAACAGAGTTTGCTGAGAAATTTTGAAGAGATGATGTTGCATGCAAACTATAAGGTATTAACCAAGCTGAAATAGGGTTATTAGTAAGAAAAACATCTTCTAAAGAAGACATACCATTGAAAAAATCAAAGGGTATTGAAGAAAAATTGTTGTTACTGAGTATTAGTGAGGTCAACCCGGAAAAACTTGGGAGTGACCCCGTTAGTTCGTTGCCTTGAGCCTCGAACACCTGTAAAGATGTGAGCTTGTTGAGGTTAGAAGGGAGCGTTCCTTTGAGGGTCTGCTGGCCGATTTGGATTCGGAATTAGTGTGAGACTGTTAAAGGAATTAAAAAAATGTCATTGAATAAATAAGATGAACCAAAGACACTGGAACATGACCAGTAATGCTATTATAAGTATGTCGAACACAAAATTGACACTGAATCAAATAACATCATCGAATAAATAAGATGAGTTTATGGAAGATAATGGAACACTATTCAAACTTTAAAATATCTAGAAAAGATAGCAAATAAAAAAATGTGTGTGGGGTGGGGGGGGATAAAAAAGAAAATGTAGAAATACATTAGCTTTTGCTTACGGTGTATATGGATGATAAAAAAAATAGTCTCTACAACAATGCATTGCCTGATTTATCACTTTAACAATAAATGGGTTAACTTTCATGTTAAAAATAAATAAAATAAATTGCAATATTATAAAATCAGAACTTTAATTATAAAACATATCCAAATATATACATGCACTCACTTTTTTGAATAAAAGAAAAAACACGTCTTAAAAATAAAAAACCCACAAAACCAAGAGTTGTTTAATAATAGATATACTGTCACTGCTTTAGATGAAACAGATCAAAAATTACCAAGAGTCGAAAATTTCAAACTTAATCATTTAGGTGACATCCAATTATGCCTTCAAAATGAAAAAACATAGGTATTCTAATGGGGTCTCCCTCAGTTCGATATAGACAACTTATTATAACAAATAGTCCACAAACAAAGGGTGCACATAAAAAGATAAAAATTAACAGATGTTATTAAATGCAATGGGGCAATCCGGCACACCGTCTTGATCATAATTTATAGAAGCATACTCTATAAAAATTAATAATGGCAGTATGATGATGAAGAAGTCTGAATTAAACGCTCCCCCATAAAAAAAATTCAGGAAATACTGTTATGATAGTACCAAAATTATGCGTAAATGATTTACTATAGTACCTCGATCATTTCGAGAATTTTTGGATAACGGGACCCCAAAATTCTCTCATTGCTTTTGTCGAATATGACAAATGTTGATACCCCACTTGTGTCATGTACTCTAATTTGCAACTTGGACTTTAATTTGCAACTTTTACCTGGATTAATGGATTTGGATTATGTTAAAATTGATACTACATTCTAGCTGAGAATAGAAAGTTAACATGTGATTTTTTTTAGTAAGAAATTTAAAGTTACCTTATTGTTGGGAATGTGTGGTTCGTCTTGCATGATTCGCACCAGTAGGAGTTGTTGAGCTTACTAGGCCGTTTATTGCAGCATTTTCAAGCCATGTAATACCATTCATATCTTGTATCGATTCCTATGATAATACCCAACACAGTAACTGCCTTGACCTGCATTTATGTCATATAAGCATCAAAATTGATGTCATATATGTCATAGTAAGAGTTCCACCCTCCTACAATGATCCTGCATCCAAAATTGCAAAATTAGAACCATGCTTAAGATGATATAATAATTAATCTCAATGCTCAAATAAAAGGCTAGGAAGTAAAACCTGACTAACTCTAATTTGCCAAAAAACATCAAGACCACATAATGCCTAAAATGCCTAAACAAATATGAACACTAATACCTAAAATTTTAATACATTGGCTTTGTCCCGGTTTTCACTCAACCAGACACATATGGATACACCTGTGTGTAACATTAACATAGTCATGAAGAACAAAAATGAGATCACAGGTTCATTTAACATGGTGTCAAGAAATAGAAAAAAGTACGTAGTTAAATAGTAATCATACATGAAAAAAAAAATAGACAACTTATAATAAGAATAACCACATTTCCAAGCTCAATATTGACTTGATAAACAAACCAAATTGTTAATAGACAGTTAGTAAGAGCATAAACAATATATATGTCTGGACATATTTCTTTGTTAACCAACAAACTGGTATGCAAGCACCGTAGCACAACTCATCCGTATTCAAATGAGAGTACCAGAATATGTCTGGACAACACAAAAGCTTTTCCACTCGATGAATTTTGCTATCAAGGGATTACGAGCTGTCCTTTTTGGACTCCACAGGAGTGTGTTTCAACTCAAATCAAAAGCACTTGAGATTATACTTATAGATCTGCCCGACCTTTTATTATTTTCAACATATACATTACTTGTTCTGTTTTGGGCCGAGATTTACCATAAGGCAAGAAGCCACCCCATTGATAAACTCAGGCCCGCATACTATATTATCAATGGAGCTATATACTTCATGCAAGTATGCATCTGGGTATACATGAAACTCAGTTGTAGTCCTGCTGCAGTTGAAGTTGCTAAACTCTTCTTTTTAGCTATTTCATTCTGTGCTGCTCTAGGATTCATGATATATGGTGGGAGGTTGTTTGTAATGCTGCGATGCTTCCCAATTGAATCTATAGGCCGTAAAAAAAGTTGCATGAGGTTGGCTTTGTAACCGGAATTGGCTGCACTTGTTTCTCAATAAGATGCTTTATGGTTTCTTTATCTGCCTTCGATAAGGACGTTGATGTGGATGTCCTGGACCATCCAGTCCTAAATCTTATATATTACATGATAGTAGAGATTGTTCCATCCGCAATGGTGCTTTTCATCCTCAGAAAGCTACCCCCAAGATGTGTATCTGATCAGTATCATGCCATCAGTTGACACATTGGCCTACCCCATTTTACCAGTCACATTGGCATAAACCGTAGGTTTGCGGCCTCCCCCATATAAGAAGATAAAGTCCTATATACAATAGTTTATATTGTTGTGCTTCCTGTTTTAAATACGGAAACCTGCATAGTAAAAACTTTATATTGAGAAACAAATGTCGAAAATACCAAGTGAAAGTAAATTAAAACAGTATTACAAAGAGTTAATAAAAAAAATAATTTGACAAATCGAAAGAAAGAAAGATCGCTGACATAGGTGCGACTATTTGAGACATAAAGCCTAAACACATCGAAGAACATTATAAAATCATTACATTATAGGGATAGAGCAATTCATGAAATTGTTAACATTATAATTAGAACAAAAGGATTTCTAACTCAGTTGCAAATTATAGGAAAAAAATTGATTAGAGAAGTTATCGGATGTTTGCTCTTTCTTCCCAAAAATTTGCAACAATCTGTATAATTTTTAAAGAACTTCTTCATCAGTTCATTCACAGCTCCATCCCCTAACTAATATCACCATTAGTATAAACTGATAGATAATGTATGTAATACTGGAGCACCTTTAAGACGTGTATCCTTATCACTTCGTCAAATATGGGTGTTAGCTAGGGCTGTAAATCGGGCTGGGTGAGCCAGACTTAGGGTTGCTCAGGCTCGGCCCGAACTCACTTACCCATGCTCAAGCCCGAGCTTGGCCCGAATTATTTTTTCCCACCTAGGCCCGAACTCGGCTAATATATATTACGGGCTTCGGGCCCGATTTCGGGCAGGGCCGATTTCAATTTTTTTTGTTAAAAATGTTTGAATTAATTTTTTTTTCTTGTATTTCCATCATGGACATAATTACACATTAAAATCTAATTTATATTTTATGAAATAAAATATATAATTATGAAATGTATTAAATTAAAACGAGGGAAATAAGAGTGAAAATCTACAAATACTTATTAAATTTCATACATTTAGCAAAATTTGATCACTAACAAATGCCTATTGTGACTTGAGCAATTATTAAATCAAATACCCATAATGAGAATAACAATAAAATCACAAAATTGAAAATCACATGTAATCTAATATATTATGACAAATGTTTTTTTTAAAGTCGTAAATGAAATAAAACAATGAAACCTAATTAAACAATGTTAACATAAATATGTTATATTATATAAATTATTTATTTATTTATTTATAAATATGAAGTTCGGGCTTCGGGCCCAATTCGGGCTTGGCGAGGTTCGGCTCAAGCTCGGCCCAAAATTCATTCGGGCTTGAAATTTTGGCTCAGGCTCGGCTCGGCTCAAATAAAGCTCAGTCCGAAAATAGCGAGCCGAACGGACGGGCTTCGGGGCTCGGGCACTCAATTTACAGGCCTAGTGTTAGGGAGGAGTAATATAAGATGCTCCCTCTGGTTGGCAACATTTCCTTTCTAGGCATGAGATATTTCTTATTAGTGTGAAGAATAGGTAATCAATATCTGAATATAGGTCATTAAAATTGAAAATCACAAATTCGGAGCCAACCAAAGCAAAACTGGAGCCAACCAAACACATCATTGTGTGCCGTCCAGATGCTGTCCAAAATCTTCAAGGAAATAAATCACATAAAAGTACTGCATTAAGCTGGGAATTCTTCAAACTCGGCAAAATAACAACAAACACACGCGCGCACACACAAACACATACAAAGCAAAAAAATCACGCAACATTGTAAATGTAAACATAAAGAATAAAAAAGACAACCTCTGTTTGGATATGATTTAATAGCTCATCATTGTATAATAATTTAAGTCATAGATGTAGTACGTGATAAAAGTTGACAATTCAGAAATTGAATAAGACTTAATATATTTGAATCCTTTCTGCTACAATAAGAAGTCAACTATGCTTGGCAAATGCTAATTTATCATCAAACAAATCTAGTAAACGAAATATATTGATTGTAAATAAAGAGAAAATCCAATGATTCAGCAGGCATAGAATCTGCCCAAGAAGTCTCATAATAGCTTACAAAAGTCAATATGCAAAATGAATTGTAGCTCTCCTTCCAAATCTAATAACAAATTATGCTTCTGATGAGAACAGGCATAGCTCTGCTTTCAAATTCATTAGCCCAAAATCATACTTCCATGATTGTGATGCTTCAAAAGATTATTTAGTATATCATTTCAATAGTGTAGGATGTTATTCATATCTTATAACTAACATGTATCAACAATAGAACCTGCTGTCAATTTACACTGGCAAGACATGTATACCCAAAAAACCTTATAATGATGAATCTATAGCCATTATGCCCCTCAAAAGTAAAAACATAATATACGAAGATAAAAACCATAATAGTACTAAAGAATAGGGTTTAAAAAGTTAATTTGAACCACAAAAAAACAAAATTCCAATCAGAGAGAAATGTATACCAGATTAGGTTTCAATCTGCAAAAAAAAAATATAAAGACCAAGACACGAACAAAAAATTAGATTACAAAAAGTTAATTTCAAGTTCATGCCTGTCAAGTTCAAATAAATAGAAGAAATTTTCCAAAAAGGCATTAATCCCATAGCAGACGTCAAAAATCTTTTGACACACCACCAACAACAATATAAAATCAATAGAATGGCTTACCTTGCCAATTTGTCAAATGACTAAAATACACTACCATATAAAACTCTATAACCTTTTAAGTAAAACTATGCTTCTTTGCTGACATATTTTTTTGATGCATCTTCTACACCTGCAAATTTCATACAACTACATATGAGATCTAGAATGTATTATGTCAAAGGCCCAGAACCGAACCTAAAACCTTGTTTTCAACCATATGCTTGTGGAAGCAAACGTACCAAAAGGCTAGAGATTCTCCAAAACTAACTTTTCAAATCGAATAAAACCTAGGTTTGAACCGAAATAAGCACTTGCAAAAACAGAGACTATAATAGTCAAATTCTAAAAAAGGTAAGCACTTGCACATTATAAATGTAAACATAAATAAAATAAAAAATCAAACAAAAAGTTAGGGAGATGTGATTCATATCAATACCCATTTCAATGGGGTCTTATCAATAGTGAAACTAAGAAAATATCAATACCCGTTTCAATGGTGGAAAAAGGGAAGGAAAATAAACAAAGACACGATAAAGATTCACCACGCCCTTCACGTCAGATCTGGGAGCCGATGTTTCGTCTGGGCCTATGTAGATGTTGTTCGACATCTGGTTGGATTTTCTTGGTGGTGCGTTGTGGTTTTTGGATGAGGTTATAGAGAGATCCGCTCGTGAGATTTTCTGGTCTGAGACAAATATGTTTTGAAATGGGACTGAGCGTGGGTATGGGTATGGGTATGAGGAGTGGTGTAAACATGCTAGAGAGTCCGAGATGAGACATGTATGGGCTCGAGGGAAAGTGTCGTACAGATTGAGGAGTGGCACCACCAATTTATCTTAAGTTACTAATTTACCTCGTATTTTGAATTAAAGTAAAAGAGATGAGAAGCAAAAGAGGGGGATATCAAAAATAAAGGGGCAAAAGAGTAAAATAGAATAAATCAATCTCAACCCTTCATTTCTTGCTTTGTTGGCACAATCCTCACCTCGACTTATGTTGTCAACTTATGGAATAGTAAAAACCTTTTACTCCTTATTATATAGATATATAACACAAATACATACAATATACATACAGGTCCGTATGTTTGTGCGGGATTTAAAAAAAAATCCAAAATATGTTTTTTGTGGCGTGTTCAAACATTTTAGGGGACCCTAAAAAAATCAACTCGAAAATGATTTTTTTGTTATTTAAAAAAAATGTGTCTATTTGATAGTTTAGAAAAATCCAAAAAATAAAAGCATTTTTTGTATTTTAATTTTTTTTTTGCATACTCAGTTGTCTTGCACCTGAGATTATTTGTATATATGTATATATATATTATGATATTGTATGTATAATACACAATAATACTATATACATACATGAATTGATAATGCTATTTAATACATATGTATTATATGTATACCTTATATTATTATATACATGTATAAAACTTATATAAGGATAATATTATTTAAGATATATATCTTAGTATAATATATATTTCAATGCAACATACATATACGTAAGTTTGTGTACATGTACATATATAATTTTATTTATTATATTATAAACATTTATCTATCTTATATGTATATTATATTATATTTCAAGATATAAATGCATGAAAATATGGAGAATGAACGATTTTGAGTTGAAAAATAAAAAACAAAATTTAGAAGAATATAGAAAACAGGATTTAAACTCTAAAATATTATAATTTAATATTTTAAAAACATGTGTGCCAAATGCAAATTTGTACCACAATTGTATCTAAACACAAAGGCCAAATTGTATTTAAACACCAGTTTCAATATTATAATTCATAACCAAACAACATCTCCGAATTACTGTCTAATTTAAGTTTTGGTATGCATGGTCAGTGTAAAAAAAAGTAATAACAAATGAATTTGAGAAAAGTTATCAAGAACTGTAAAACTTATAATTTTTGTACTAGATGTGTGTATTTCATATTATGTGCAATAACAATTGCATTGTTAAGGTTGCACGCCCATTGAACATGTTCTCCATGACCGACACCATTGGTGTGCATGTATTTTCATGCTTTATGCTAAACTTTTTAACATGTCACACTTTTTCTTTGATGTAGACCAATGAACGTTTGTGCATTGAGAATTGGCTGGAAGCAGGGCATGGCACGTGTCCCAGAACGGAACAAAACCTCTCTAACACCACCCTAACACCCAACTACGTCTTACGTAGCCTCATAGCTCAGTGGTGCGAGGCAAATGGGGTCAAACCACAAAAACGACCTGGTAAGACCACATCCGTGTGCTCATCTGCCGAACGTTCCAAGATTGAAGCTCTTCTCCACAAGCTCAAATCCCGCAATGCCGAAGACGAGCGTTTGCCGCTGGTGAAATCCGCCTCCTTGCCAAGTGAAATGCTGATAATCTCGTGGCAGTCGCTGATTCCCGCACTCGAGCATGCCGTCACAGCACTTCTTAACCTCTCCATATGCGAGGAGAACAAAGGGAGCATCGTATTGTCCGGGGCAGTGCCTGGTATAGTTCAGGTGCTCAAGAAGGGGAGCATTGAAGCACGTGAAAACGCAGCAGCCACCTTATTTAGCCTTTTGGTCGTGGATGAAAATAAGGTTACGATTGGCTCTTCGGTTGCTATCCCACCACTTGTAACGTTGCTAAGTGAAGGTACCCAAAGGGGGAAGAAAGAAGCTGCGACAGCACTATTCAACTTGTGCATATACCAAGCAATAAGGGTAAAAGCTGTTAGGGCGGGAGTTGTGCCCACTTTGATGAGGTTGCTTACAGAGCCACTAGGTGGGATGGTGGACGAAGCGTTAGCCATTTTGGCCATACTGGCTAGCCACCCTGAAGGAAAGGCAACCATTGGTGCTTCCGAGGCTGTGCCGATTTTGGTAGAAGTTATTTGGAACGAGTCCCCTAGGAATAAAGAGAATGCGGCTGTATTAGTGCACCTCTGTGGCGGAGACCAACAATATCTGGTAGAGGCTCAAGAACTCGGAGTAATGGGCCCACTGGTTGATTTAGCCCAAAATGGCACGGACAGGAGTAAGCGAAAGGCTGCCTAGTTGCTTGAGCGTATGAACAAATATGTGGAGCAACAAACGCAGGCGCAAACCCATGCTCAAGCCCAAGCGGAGGTTCATGCTCAATTTCAGAACATGCAGTTGCGACCCCCATTGGGGGAAAATTCTTTTGATAGCTGAACACTTTTGTTTTTCTGTTTTGGTAGGTTTTGTTTATTATGGGTTCTTTTTTGCTTGATCATAAGGGGAGGGTGGAAGATCACTGGCCTAGTTTGATAAGTTATTTCTTTGTTTTTGTTGGGTTGAGACTATACTTTAAAGAGAGAATCGGAAAGTCCATCAAAAGGGGGAAAGAAAAAGAGACAAAAATGTGATTTGACATGTATATATCGAGTCCAACACTGTAACATGTATAACTGTGATTATCCTCAGTATTTGTTGAAGGATATGCTGTTTATATTAAAATTCAATTGCTTAATATTTACCATTTGCCAACTTATTTGCAGAAAAAGCACCCTATAAATCCTTAATGCACTTATATTGATTTCAGTTCAAACATTTACATAGGAGATGCGCACTTTTATCTTCTCTCTTGTAAGGGCCTAGTGCTCTCAAGTGCATATAATATAGCGTAGCATACATATCCAATGTTAAACATCTATATAACTGATGTAAGATGTTTTATTGGGTTGATTACACTTAGGAACCCTGAACTTTGACTCCCTTACATTTCACTACCTCAACTTTCAGTTTTCGTAGTTGAATGAACCTTTTAGGAATCATCGTCATTTTCAGATGGCCAATCTTAATTTGGGACCATTTTCGTATAAGGACCATTAATTTTGGAGTACAAATTACATTCCCACTATTAACAATTTGATGGCATGGATTCCATAGTCCCAGGAATAGACCAAGTCTACTTTAAAACATATTTAAAAAAAATACAAGAAAATGAATATATATTACACTTACCTAGTAGACAACAGAGGTAGAGTTGGGTGTCTAGTTAAGGCACAAAATATTGAAAGAATGTAGTAGGTGATAGCTAGAAAAGGGGAGAAATATAAAATGGACTTCATTTTATATAGAATAACAAAGTGTGTTGTGGGGTCAACAATAAAGAATATTTTTTGTTGTCTTGAACTACTGGGTTTCTTCTAAAAGGTTCAAGGTATGACCACTGCCCCATCTTGCTCGACAACCAACCGCTGTCAATTTGAACAAATCCACGCTTTATTTATTGCTCAGATTGGGCTTCTTTCCCGTCTTTTCATGACTTAGTTCACTCCCATTGGTTTCCCCCCGGACAAGATTCGTTTTCTACCAGCTTTCTTCTTAAATCAAATATTTTCCATCATGCCGCTACAACTTGGAAGCGTCACGTTTTGGGGAACATGTTGTACCATATTTCTTTTCTTCAACATCTCCAGCACACTCGCCTCCTCATTAAGTGTAATTCCCACCCTACTCTGCTAAATAAGGAACATCACCTTCAACAACGACTGGCCCACTGTCTGGAACACGAAGCACAGTACTGGAAAAATAAATTTAAACTTCGATGGACTCTTGATGGTGATCTTAACACCAAATTTTTCCATGCCCACGTCTCACACCGCCGACGGCTCAATCATATTTCGACCATTTTTAATCCGGAAACTGGTTGGCATAACAAGACTGAATCTATTCACTCTCAATTTCAGCTTTTTTACACTATCCTTTTCCAGACGACTAACCCGGTCCTGCCTTCTGGCACTTTCCCTTTTACTCGTCTGAAGACTGCAGATAAGCTATCCCTATCTATACCTATAACGGAAGAGGAAATTTTTCAAACGCTCAAGAAGATGGGGCGGAATAAGTCCCCAGGCCCATATGGGCTTACAGTGGCATTCTACCTCAATCACTGGCTTAACATCCGATCCACCATTTGCCCTCTTATCTTTGATTTCTTTGCCACTGGGGTCATGCCTCACGAGATTAATCTTACGCTCCTAATCTTCATTCCTAAGCGCCCGAACCCGACGCAAGTTTCTCACTTTAGGCCCATCAGCCTTTGCAATGTTATCTACATAATTATTTCGGCGCTTATGGTTGCCTGTCTTAGGCCTCTCCTTCCAACACTCATTTCACCTTATCAAGTAGCTTTTGTAGCTCAGCGTCATATCCAGGACAACATCCTCATCGCTCATGAAATGCTTCATACCATGCGTAAGTCTAAAGCCCGTAAGGGCAGTTGTGCCATTAAGATTGACCTCACTAAAGCCTTTGACCAAATGGAATGGTCTTACCTTTGCTGGGTCCTCCAACAACATGATTTTCCCCCCGCTTGGGTAATCTATGTGCACACTTGCATATCCACCCCCTCCTTTCAAACTTTGATCAATGGGCACCTAGGGTCAAATTTCACCCCCACCCATGGGCTTCGTTAAGGGGACCCTCTATCCCCTCTTCTCTTCATTTTAGGTCTCGATGTGCTTCTTCGCAAAATCGATTATGATAGCTGCCACAAGCACGTGACTGCCCTTCGTTCCTCAAAAACTGGACCTCGCATTCCTGGTCTTGCTTTTGCCGATGACTGCATTTTTTTCCTTCAGCCGACCACTTCTACCTTAACTCGATTCCGCGACATCCTTGATAACTTTTCCCTCATCTCTGTCCAGGAAATTAACAGAGCCAAATCCATGATCACCTTTGGCAAGAACACCCCCCCCCCCCGATAATGCGTGCGACACGTCGTTTGCTTGGTTTTCGTCATAATCCTGGCCAGGACAAGTACCTTGGGCTCCCCCTTATCATGGGTCGTGTGATGCGTAACTTATTTCAAGATCTCATCGCTGATATGGACACTCGGCTACAGACATGGTACTCCCACTTCTTATCATATGCGGGCCGTGCCACCCTAATCAATGTTGTCTGCACTTCTCTTCCCTCCTACAGTATGTCTGCATTCCCGTTGCCCAACGGATTCCTCGACTCGCTTACTACTAAAATCAAGTACTTTTTCTGGAACGCTTCCATAACTACTCAGAAGACGCGTACTATCTCGTGGTCTACTATTACTCTCCCGAAGAATTTGGGGGGGGGGGGGGGGGGGGGCTGGGAATTAAAAATCTGCATGATCTCAACAAGGCTTTTATGCTCAAGCTGCTTTGGAAACTTTTCACTGAGCGTAATTCTCTTTGGTCTTGTGTACTTAAATATAAATATTACCCGCATGCTTCGATTCTTTACGCTCATCAATCCTCCAATGCGCCCTGGTTCTGGAATCGCCTTGTTACCAATCTTCCCACATTTCAACTTGGAATTAAATGGAGTATAGGTCCTGGTTCCATCTCTTTAGGACATCATATATGGGTTCTTTAGGAACCTCTGAAAACTAGATTCCCGTCCCTATCGTCTGAGGTTAACGACATTCCTATCTCCCATTTCATCATTAATCATCACTGGGATCTTCTTTCTTTAGCATGTTTTGTTCCTCCTGACTTCCTGCTATACATCCAGGATATTCCTATCTCTCCATCCGCTACTCGAGACCTCCCCTTTTGGTGGCCCATCAACTCTCACCAACTGATGATCAAAGCGACTTGTCAATGGTTAAATCACGCTACTATCCGTCAGCACACCCCTTCCTTTCCCTGGCATTGGCTCTGGCGTAGTCCTCTCCCGCCCAAGTTGAAAACTTTTCTTTGGTTTTTAACCCATCAAAGCCTGCCCACTACTAACCGTCTGCACTATTTTCACAAGCTCCCATCTACTGATTGTCCACTATGTGGGCTTCAGGATTCTAACACTCATATCTTCACAGATTGCCCGGCCTTCTACCAACTTCGTCTCCTATCTGAAATTATGGATCCCTCCCCTCTCTCTATTTTACGCTGGCTTGCCCCTTACCACCTGTTGCCTATTCGGATGACTCAAACTGTCCGACTATTTTTTCTTCTCCACACCATTTGGCTGGCTCGAAACGACGCGCTCTTTCAACACAAGCCTATTCTTCCTACTCATATTAGCCACGTCGTCTCTGATCAAATGGTCCAATTTTCGCGCTCCACCACTAACCTTAGCCAGCCATATATGCATCAGCTCAACCGATTTCTTATTAACTGGTCGCCTCCTGCCCATCCTTTCGTTAAATGTAATACAGATGGTGCCCGATCCCATGTCACAGGTCTTGCCTCTATTGGTGGTCTTATCCGAAATTTTTAGGGCCAGTTTATCCTTGGTTTTACTTCCAATATTGGATACGTGTCATCTTTATCCGCCGAGCTTTGGGCAATTTACACTGCACTTAATATAGATTTTCATGCGGGTCTAACTTGTATTGAAATAGAAACAGATTGCCAAACAGCATTCCACATGCTTACCAGGAATTCAGCCCGGCCTCCAACTCATGAGGACCTAACCAGGATCATCCTTGAAGGCCTCCCTCGATTCCAGCATATCACCATCAGCCTATGTTTCCGAGAAGCTAACTACTGTGCGGACCTCTTAGCTACTATGTCTGTAAATACTCCGTTTTCTTTTCAAATTTTCCAGTTTTCCCCTCCGTCTTTACTTTCTTGTTTAATGTTTGACCAGAGTCCTTTTGGTGTAATCCGTACTGCCTCTCGCAACACCTCTTGTAAAATAATGTTTTTTAATATATTTTCAGTTGTGTGGAAAAAAAATGTTAGTGTACTTTCTGAAAGGTAGGGTTTGCGATACTTTTCTTTAAAAAAAATATGTGCCCCGCGTATTAGTAACATTACAAAAGTTTTTTTTTTACTTTAATTTGTCACTAATCTTCGAATCTTAAATACAATTTTGTTTAAAAAGTAGACTTTAATAAAAAACGTAAAAAAATCCGTCTAACTTAACTTGAAAAATTTAAAGTGGTTCGGTTATATGTATAATTCGTAGAATGCGTTACATACACCAAAAGCATATTTAGTTCAAATTTTATCTTCATTAAATTATGTGAACATGCAAGATATTTGAACCTAAATTTAAGCTAAACAAACCAACCATAAAACAAAGAAGATAGGAGATGAGGAAAAATTCATTTTGGGAAAAACCTATATTAAACACTAATAACAACTAGGTATTACCAAATGACGATTATAAACTTACAAAACTTAGAGATGCACTAACTGACGCAACATTATCTTCACTCCTTCTTATCAACAACAAATGATGCAGATCTAGCACCTCCCTACAACAAGCACTACTTTCCTCGGTATCCACCAGTCATATTCGGTAATCAATATTCTTATTTTCAGCAATAACGAATATACTCTACAAGATTATGAACAAGGATTGTGTTGTTCGTGGTTTGGAAAAGTGATCTCAAATAATCCAAGGGGTTTGGATTGAAAAAATAAAAGAGATTGATCACTAAAAGATGTCTAAAAGTGTTGGATTAAAATGCAGATTCACATTTCTATTTATAGGGAGAATCTCCATGAGATTGGTATGAAAGATTGCATTTGAATTAATTTGTCCCTTACTCGTTTGAACAAAGGTACATCTTGTTCGAACGAAGTATCATTTCTCGTTCGAACATATATCAAATGGTCGATCCAATAAGATTACGGAGCCTGCTAAAAGATGTGACAATTAATCTTGTTTGAACAAAGTTTGAAGTTGTTCTAATGATTTATATGAAATCATTCGAATGACATCCAAACGTCGTTCTGATAACTTAGCAAAATTTTTAAAAACATTTAAAAATATTTTAAGTTTTCAAATCCTTTAAAAATACCCCTTTACGAAAAGATTTGACATAACATCCTCATAAACCTTTCCCGAAAGATGTAGTGATGATCGATCTTTGATTTATGGTCACTAACTTGTCTTCACTTGAACTCTAGATAATGTTCATGATGGTGCAGTAGGGTGTAACGGGATAAGCTAAACTAAAATAGATGATGATCAATTATAAATATTGCTCTTATAAATCTCCCGCTTTGGCTATTCTGGTACAAAACACAAACCGAAAATAAACAACTCCGAAGATAAGTACAACTAATGCCCTCCCTAATCCGAAAAGGAAAAGACATAATCGACTTTGCCTTCAACTGAAAATCTTCACATGTAGTCCATGAAATCATCAAGGAGGAAAATACCTACACCCATGAAGCAAAAGAAATATAATGATGCATGGAGTTTAAAATAAACAAAAACTCTCGCTCAACACGTTGTCCCCCTTTTTGTTCACAATAGAAAAAGCGTTAGAAACTAATCCTTAAATGTTAGCATAACGTGAATTCAAATTTGAAATATCATCACAAAGAATAAATAACTAAGCATATGCGATGAAACTTCAACGAAGCAACAATCTCTTTTTGAGATTTTTTCAAATATTTTTATATAGAAAGTACATATAAGTGCAAATACAACATTCACACCATAAAGTAGCACGAAATATCCGAATCATAAAGATGGAATGAGATTGTGCAAACTTAAAGGATGGGAAAATCAACATTGTCATGCAAAGCAAAGGTGCATAAAGTCAACAGGATACTCCTAAAGAAAGAACTCAATTCAACCATAAATGTAAAATTATTGAACGAAGGGAAATTGGCTCAACTTATGAAAAACGTCATGAATTTGAATGCTTCTTAAATAAATAATGCCAAACTTTTTAATATTTTTTAAGGAAGTTTATTGTATAAATCCATTGATCTTCAACTTATAACACCCTCAAAATCTCACATTTTAAGCATACACTCCCCAAAAATTTCGAAGTAATTATGATGCTCATGATAGTGAAGCATCAATGAAATAAAAATTGACCTTGGCACTTCTTTTTTTGTGTGTCGAATTAATCTTTTAAGCTCTTGTTAATGGAGGCCTTTAATGCGTAGAAGATTGCTTCTTTCGTAGCCCTTTCCATTACTTTTAAATAAAAAATAATTTTTTGGGGGAAAAAAAACCCGGGCAATAGTTCTTACAAGCATATTTTTTTCCTAATACATTTGTTATGTTATTAACTGCCATTCAAGTGAGAACACAATACTCAACATATGATAAGAAAGTACAAAGTTCAAAAAGTTCATGCATGTATGCAATAAAGGCGATATAAAGACTCTAGCATTTTGGAAGTAATCATCAAAGAATAACGAAATGCTAAGCATGCAAAAAAAATGAAGCCTAGTCTCATAACACCATGAATAATCCACATGAATGGATGGAATGTTACTGTGATTCGAACATCTTAAACGCACATCCATATATGGTGTAAAACAAAATACAAAAAATCTTTTTATTTTTTTCAAAAATAAAATCTTTTGGAGAATTTTGAAACTTTTTCTAAAAGAAAAGGGAATCTTTTTGGATTTTTCAAAAGTGTAAAAATAGAAATACAATATAGTAATAGGGATAAAAGAGAACAATATTATAAGTATCATTTACAATTACAAGTCTTGACCTCAATCATTAGTCCGGAAGGTGTTTTCAAAAGGAGTAGACATCCTTTGAAATTCATCTATCAAACATTGAAAAGTTTAATTTATCTCGAAGTTTATTAAAATATCTATAATGGTCCATGGGAGCCATGTGTGGGAAGCCATGTGGGAGCATGTGGGGGAAGCCATGTGGGAGCATGTGAGAGAATGCGTGTGTGAGAAACTCTCCCCATCTTAAAATAAAACTCCATAAGATTACCTCTTTGTTTGACTTGGGAAAAAACATATTTTGATTCGGGTCTACCTTAGTTAAAATGCCTAGGACAATCTCTCCTTGGTGGTTTAGGTCGAGGACCATAAGGATTCATCACAAACTCAAGAACTGGTGTGGGTGCATTATTGGAAGTGAATTCACCATCATAACTTATCCCTTGCCTCTCGTTAAAACCTAATGTAGGGTCAAGGAACATCTTTCCAACCTTCTTAGATGTTTCCTTTACAGTGACCTTGATCTTCTGGGCACATTCGAGATCTATCTTAAATAGGAAAATATGGGTTTCAAGTTTCTCACGAGGCTCCAATGCAACTTGAAGACCTCTCGTAAGACTAGTCGCTTTTTTAGTCAAATCGATCATTTCGCTACCAACCACAATAAGTTGCTCACAGAAAAAAACTTTCAACTTTTCGAGTTAACTCATAAATTTCTCACACTCTCTTGAAACTTTCAGATCCTTTTCTAAAACCAACACCCTAGGAGTCAAATTTTTATTTTCATTTTTTATTTTTCGAGACTCTTTGAAAAGTTCGGCGGAGGCATTTTAGAGGCCACGTTCTCCCTCACTCAAATTCTATTCATCACCCTCGCTCTGGAAAAAATGGTTCGATATATTATTGAGACTATCATGTTTTGAAATGTCCTCACTGGCATGGGACGTACTAGAAGTACCTACTTGACTAGATATGAACGCACAAAAATCAGGTGCATCTGGTGATTCATCCTTGGAATCCACCGACTCGACATCACTATCGCTTAGAGTGACATTATATGCAGCCTTTGCCCTGTCTCTTAATCTTGGTGGGACACTCATGGGCTTTATGTCCTTCCCCTCGTACTCATAACATCTCTCTAATTCGACTTTCCTATGGTACTTACCTCTGGCTCTGTGTTGATCATTCACAAAAACACTCTTGCCCGCTTTGAATTTTTTGTCCTTCTCAAAAAAATTATTTTCTACATTGGAAGAATTTTCTTTGTTGAATTTGAGATTTTTTTTGCAAATAGCGCACGATCATCTAGATCAATTTCGGAATAAGAAACATAAACCTTTTCTTTCTTTGGTTTAACTTTTAAGGCTATTCCTTCCTTTTTATTTTTTTGGTTTTGGGGAACACATCCAATTTGTTAGTTTGAAGATCACCTATAAGCTCTTCTAACCTAAGAGTATATAAAGTTACCAAAGAATTGAAGACTGTAACCTTAGCACAAAAATAGGACGGGAGGGACCTAAAAAATTTCTTAACCACTCTCATTTGAAGAATTTGTTCACCCGGATTATAACATGAAGGAGGATATACCAAGCTTCTTTAGACGTAGTGCACGTCATAATGCAATGAAATTCATCGGGTGTGACAATACCAAAAATTTCACTTAAACCTCGAAAGTTAAAATTGCACAATTTAAGGTCTTCTACAGTCCGATTGGCGTTTGGCTTAATGTAAGGACACAAATTTCCAATTGAGTCCTTTGTTGTTTTGGCTCAATTCCGGACAAAAAAGTTTTAGTCATAGGATAGAGTTATTGACCATCTTTCAAGCCTATGACATTCTAAAGTTGAAGACGTAGTAGCCAAGTTCATAAAGCTTCATCAAATGCCGATTTAGTATGCCTCGTTTCTACGTCATCAACAATGTTCCAATGCTCATAAGGTATGAATGCATTTGATATATATATATAGGAGCTTGGAAATTTATTGGGTGTAATTTATAATTTTTATAAATTAATTTTAACGACTTTGTTTTACTCAGAAAAATATTTTTAGAACGTTCATAAAAAGTTTTGGGCTTAAAATTAATATTTCATTTTTCTGACATGTCGTTCGATCCACACTGGAATCTCATTTGAACGAGATTGTCAGGTCGTTCGAACGAACTAACATCTCGTTCGAATGAGATGCCAGGTCGTTCGAACGAGATTTCTTACAATTTTTCTTTTTTCATTCTGGAACCTCGTTAGTAAATCCGTTCGAACGAAAAGTCATTCGAACAAGTTTTGGAGAAAAAAATTTTTGGGCAGTTTTTGATAGTTTTTTCCACTTTTTCCACTACTTTACCCCACTATCTCTTGCCAGATTTTATGACTACGGGAACCAACATTTTTGGATGAACTTTTTCATATCCTACAACCTCCTAGAGAGTGTTTTTGAGAGTTCAACTTTCCAAGAAAAAGTTCATTGTTTAGAGTAATTTTTCAAGAAAATCTTTAAAACACTTATATTTTACACCCAAAGTTTGTTTATCCAAGTTCCTCTCTATATATACTTTGCTTGGAGTTTCGCACCGGTTTTATCTCTACCGTTTGAAGAGAAGTTTGGGTTTGCTTCTAAATCCCACAAAGAAGAAGATTGTTTGCGTTGACTTACCCACTTGGAGAAAATCTCCTTGTTCGGGTGGCGGTGACCGAAAAAGTCCGATCGGTGGATTTCGAGACCGCCGTGGAGCTCCGTGGTTATCCGCTGGAAAGAGGTGTGTACAAGAAGGAGCGTCGGGGCTTGGACGGAGTCAAGTCGAGTGTTGTAAGTCTTTCGTGTCTTGTACTTATAAAACCGTATTTAGTGAATTTGAGGCTAGGGTCATCCAACGTTTTTTCCCGTTGTGGGTTTTTTCTCGTACATCGCGGCGTAGTGATTCATTGTTTATTTTATCTTGCAACATCACCTAGAACGCATGCTTAGGTAAAAAGATAAAATTTGGTTTATATCACTACTTGTTTAATTTGGTGCAAATTTAATTTGGGCAATGTTTAGTTAATTTAATTCAACTCGTCGTTTAATTTGATATATTTGGTTTGACCTAATTTGATAATATTGAAAATATGACTTAGGCAAATT